>OU830593.1:57779628-67779628 GCA_917563855.2 Limnephilus lunatus | reverse complement strand
CTCACAAAATAAAATATAATATGCATTTTCGCGTTGGTATTTTTGACATCACGGCGACAATACGGCAGTCGACGAATTTGTTATATCAAAGTGAACCTTATACCGTCCACCGAAGAACGACTGGCAGCTGCCCCATTTTTCCGTCATTACTCCTCCTGACGGAGCGGAGAAACAACGTGTTAGGGTCCGCGCTACTTGTTTTCGTGAAATCAATTTAAGAATTCCGTTTAATTACAATAAACAATGCATAAAAAAGGAATTAATGTTTTTTACAGGTCTTTACGAAATCAACATGTAAAAAAAATTCTCAAATATCTTTTCCAACCTATCTAAAAGCTTTTTCTCAAGTATTTTTAAACTCCTCCCATAAAAGGGCGTGAATTCCGATTTCGATTTTTTCCTGTACTAGTGGATCGCCTTAAGCAAATATTTCATTGGTACTAGAGGACCTCGGTAGCTGGAACAATGTACGTATATTTAATCCGTTGTTAGATATTGCATTTCATTGCTTATTGTACCAGCCAGTGATCTGGCGTGTGGAAAATCTTACAGAATGCAATGAACAACATATTCTTCCCAGTGCAGAAACTTCTCAATGGCTTTTGATTGCATTTGTCGTCTAATCTCGGGTTCTTTGTTGAGATCTGTTGTGACGATGGTATTGACAGGATATTTTCTATTTGAATAGAAAATGATTAACGTGACACTTGGGTAGCTATAGCTATTTTACTAAATGAACATAACATATATTTCACTCACCGCTCTTAGATATGTTTAAGCCAATTTCAAATACTTAATTATGCTAGAAAATAAAACCATTTCATTCATAACAAACCGGGTCATCATGACATTTTCATTTATAATTTTTTTTCTCGTAATATTGACAACAATGCTTTTGACACAGTATTGTTAAAAAACTACTAAATCTTGTGATATTAATTTAGTATATTGCTTAGGGATTTTTTTGAACTGAAGACATCTTTAGCACCGTTGTGATTTGAAACTCGATGACGAAAAAGCGACACTAAAAACCAATGGTCTCATATTTGTATGGTTTCACTTCTACCACGTATATTTTCAGACATATATTTTTTATTATTCATATTTATTAATTCTAGACTTACAATTTGTGATGTCCTACGCCTGTCTCACTAGAAAATCCTGTGTTGAGAGCCGGCGCTTTAAAACATTAGCAGCATAATTAAAATACAAATACGAGTATCAACACAATATTACATTTAAATAAATACAGACAATCATCATCGTACCATTGAATAAATACATACTTATGGGTTCGTTTTGATAATATTTTGATGTTAGATCTGTCTTGGTTGATAATCCAAGATTTGGTGTCTGATTTATATTTAAGATACATTGTGTTTTGTTTAATGGCCAGTGGAAGTTCATTGTATAGTTTGGTTGCAAAGTATCTAAAATTTCTTTCGCCAAAAGTTGTTTTAGCAAAAGGGATAGGTAAGATATTATGCCCTTTGGTTCTAGTATATCATTTTCAAATGTTAGAAGAGGTGTCCTAGTATGTTTTTTGCATAAAGTTGCCCAATGTCCAAAACACAGATTCTCCTAATATTTCATTGCTTTGTATGGAAGTCAATATAATCTTTATAATTAGTTTCTGAGATTTAAAGAACGGATCAATGGGGGCAACGTTTATAATTAAAAAATCAATTCTTAAAATTAACAGAATTACATAATAACTGACATAATAATTTAAATACATAAAGACCTTAGTCGAATTTAAACGATGCAGTAATTGTGGAAACTTTAAAAGGGTAATCACCATTAATAATTCAGTTATTTTACACAGAAATTAAAAATTAGTCATTGTAAATACCTATCCAGAAATAATATAAATACATCGTCTGTAAGTGGTACGACCACAGTTTGATAATGCCTTCAGAAGGCGAAACAGCCGTCACGCGGTATTAATTAATTAATTTATTATATATGCACTACATTACATATTCATTAATTATTTATTATTGTATTTTAAACATAATAAATCAACAAAGTGTAAAATTAAAGGCGGCTTTTATAGGTAAAAAATAATAAAAAAATTGCATTCTCCTGTCGTCCATTGCATTCTCGCTGACAGAACAATCACTTGTAAAATTCGTCTATCAAAAAACGTTTATTTGAAAGGCATTTCTAATAAATTAGTTCTCAACGCGACCCTGTTGTATGTTGTTCTTTGTTCGTTCGAAAGGTTGGAGGAACAGTATTGAAAGTGTGCTGTAAAACCGTCCATTCCCCGTGAATAAATCCATTTGCTTTTTAAGTTTGAGAGCAACGAGATCGACTTTGTTTTAAAAAAACTTAAAACAAGAAGTAGACTTTGAAGTCGTATATTTAACTACAAATGTTTTGAAAACATTACTTCAATGGAGAAAAAATAATTTATATTTCGAAAGAAACCAAAACAAAAAGAGACAGAATGAAATGAACACTTTCACGAATATAAAAAAACAAATTTACTCACGTAGAATTGCATGGAAAATCAAAGAATATTTCAATTTTCCGAATGGGAATGGTGAAAATATGAAATATTAAAAATGCTTCCTTAGATTCGTCCATTCCTTATGTTTGACATAACTTTTATACCAACCACATCCATTTTTAATGTATGTTAAAAAAATGTACTTTTACATTTTTTAGTATTATTTCACCTGCCATACTAGGGATTTTCCTACGTTTTGTCGGGCGAAGTTTATAAATTGATATTATGTGTAATTTTTTAATTTAATATAAATCAAATTAAATAATGTTATTATTAAGTACCTATTATATTTCTATTTTCTTTGAAATGTCTATTTTTTCATTCAGTATAATTTTTGTTTTGATTTTGGTTATTATTTAAATATTGTTTTTTTTTTTGGTGTCTACATTTACTATTCTTAATATCACTTTAAAACATAGCCTGATGTAGACTGCCGTGATACGGGCATGAACCAAATATGGTGGTCGTGATAATACAAATGAATATTGTGAAATGGTAAAAAATATTTGTTTATTTAAATCGTTTTTGTTCAATTTTCTACATACATGTCATGTGCCTAAACATTTTTTCGATGTGATTACCATTTACCATACCGGACTATCAAATGATTGAAGCCATTTGAACTATGGCTTCACCAATTTAGGGTTTGTTGTCAGGCTGAACGAAGTGGGGAAAGGAAGGAAATTATATGGAAAAAGGAAGTACTTGGCTGATTGGAAGTACTTGGCTGAACATCGCAGAGTTCTATTGTAAAATAATGTAGACACATTGTACAAAATTATGCTACCAAACAATATAAAAAACAGGGCCAACTTTCCGAATTCAATAGTATTATATATAGCAACCCCAAAACAGGGTTTGTTTGTGAAGTTGATCGATGTTGGAAGGCAAAGGAAATGAGAAAGCGGAATTTTTGGAAGCACTTTTAAATAATGTAGTACACAAATTACGTGTAGGGCAGGGGTCGGAAATCTTTTGAGTCGCAAGAGTCAAAAAATACAATTTACAAAATTTTAAAGTTTTTAAAAATCCACAAAATTTTTTCTTGCCATCAATAACGAATACTTGCATAAATAAATTTTTTGGGGAGGGGGGGGAGGGAGTTGGATAATTTTACTATGGTAACGGGAGCGATTCCTTCAATACGGTTAAGAAACACTGGTATACATGATTTTTAAATCGATCAATTGCATTTGTAGATTTCGTTACTATTTGTGTTGAGAGGATTTACTATGAATGCTAGAGTGCTTTTGTTGGTTTTGAATTGCTGAAATCTGTCAGCAAATTCATAAAGTAAAATTTTTGGAACCATTTGTCACTCTCTAAATTCAGGTTGATTAATGCCTTTTTCATTGAGGAATGTATTTATTTCATTCGCACAAAGCAAAACGTTTCAACACCTTACCTTATTGTTTTACCTACCTTTACTTCGTTTTTTTTATTGTTATATACCTATGTACATACATACCGTTGAGAAGATGATTCGCTTCTAACTCTTCTACTTAAAACAACAAACTATACGTCACAGCCAAAGCACTGATGAAGACGCCAAACTGTCTTGCGTCGAAAGCGAATTAAAACCTACATAGAAACATCCGACGACGCGAGAGCTTATGACAGTGACGACGCGTATCAAGTGACGACGCGTATCACGGGGGAGGGGTGCGGTGAAAAGCGAGTACAAATGGCTGAGAGATAGAAATGGTGCCTAATCCTCGTTCATCGATTCGGAAATAATTTGAAATGTTTTTTTTTTGATAAAATAAATAATATTGGCGTATGGAACTAAAGAGCCGCAGCTTCACATCCAAAGAGCCGCATGTGGCTTGCAAGCCGCAGGTTGCCAACCCCTGGTGTAGGGCATAGGTACATACACTTCAAAAGAATAATAAAAAGAAGAGTTAATACATTCCTTTGTATTCAACCTTAGGGATCAAACAGGAGATGAGTTTATGAGTAACCTTTTCATTTAGCTTTAATGAGGTTCTTTGAATTAACACTTTACTTGTACAGTAAACATTTCCAGCTCTTTTGAATTATAACAAAAAACTCCTTGAGAGCCTCTAAGGACTACGAAGTTCAAAGTAAATTATTGATTGATTGATTAATTAACTATGGAGCTTATAAAACAAGTTTTGTAAAGTTGGGCAAACATCGTAATATATTTTTTTAAACAGAGCATACTTCGGATCAACACATCTGTCGGATCTGCCGGATCTGCCCTGATGATGGACACTGCAACGCTGTCCAAAACGTTGGCTAAAGAAGGAGGTAGCGCAACACGGCATAATACCCCGAAAACAAAATAGCAAACTTATTTTGTGGCACCATTTTCATTCAAAACTAATAGAATACTTAGTTTTAACCACGTTTTATGTTTCAAAAACCAATTTGTTTCATAGACAATGTTTACTTCATCAGGATTTACTTAAAACTATACGTAAACCTTGGTGAAATACGAAATATGGATAAAACTAAGTACTCAAATAATTTTAAATTACAATATACATCTAATTATAACATTATAATGTTTGTCCCGTCATGTAAAAAATACCAAATTATTGCAACAAATAGAAGGTATATTTATATTAACATTTTGACAAGAGTGTATAAACAATTGCATTATTTGTACCTAGCCGATAAAATTATACTTATCACTCTTAAACCATTATTGTTTTACATTAAAAAAAATTCAGCAAAATTTCCAGCCTTTATATCTTCAAAAGCACGCCCTTCAGGTAAAATCGGGAACCTTCTTCATGGTTGGGAAATAGAGGGCTATCACACCATATAGCTCCTTTGATCGTACCGGGACTCGTTTCTGAGTTTTAGCGGGACGCAAGCCTTTGTAAGCTTTCTTTTATAATATATATTGATTAATATTTAATTGCTTACTTTACCCACACACCGATGGTGCATAAGTGGGTTGCCATTTCTTGGAATAGTTATTATTTAAACTATCTCGTATGCATGTTAAAACGTATGCTGTTCTAAAATTATACGCTGTTTCAGTAAACAAAACTATGGGAAAAATAAAGAAACAAAAAAAGAATGTGGCTGGACGAAACATCCAAATTAGCATTTTGTTCACTACTTATTTACAATTTCCCAAATGAAATGCTTTGGTGACATCCAATTACCCTAACAATTTTCCAACCAGGCAAGTTTCAAACAAATTCACACCTCGTAGTACCCTACTCATCGTATTTAATTTATTTATTTATTCACGCCTTAAAGGCTTTTACATGTGTGTGTTATACTGTATAGATGTAGCCATAATACAAATTGTAACGAGCGGTCTTTAAAAGACAAGTGAATATTTAATATCTTGAATCGCCACTCAGATCTGAGAAAACTCTTATAATCTTTTAATTATATTTTTCAAAAATTATCCTTTAGCAATTCTTGTAAACACATTGTTGGCGTGCGGAAGCTGATTCATGTGTGAGGCATTTATAAATTGGTTCCTGGAAACCCCTGAAACCTACGAATGAATGAAAAACAAAAATAAATTCAGACACAAAATAAAAAAAAATGGATTCAAGAACAAAAAAGACAACATTACCAAAAAATTTTAACATAAAAGAATAAAACATATGCACCCTACACACAAAACCAATATAAAATACGCAACACTCACAAACACACAAATCATAATATATGCCGATTTTCATTTAATTTTATTTTTTTAGTTTGTTAATTTTATTTTGATTTTTAATCTTTATTTTAGTTTAAATTTATCTTTACTTTAAATGTTTTTACTGATTATGTATAAATTCTATATTCTAAAATGGGGGCCTCAGCACGGGTACACAACCCAGTGAGGCCAACATAACTGGATTATAATATGAAAAATTGTAAAATAATATATCAACAATTAAAAAAAAAATGCTTTAAATTAGTTATAAATAAATATAAGGTTTTTCTGGTTTCAGAAGGCTCCTAAAATCCAACTATTATGGGTACAGTTTTGAGATTGATGACAAAGTTTTATTGAAATTCTGAATTCAAGCACTCGTCTACTGTGGTTCCACTACAACTCAACAAAGTGGCATTTTAACACCCCTTTGAAAAGTCATTAATATTGATAAAGTTTTTTTTAAATACCTCCAACCTAACCTAACGTAACCTATTTAACCAATTAAAAAATGTATTATTACTTTTAAGGCGGCACAATACCCTAATAAGAGGGGTTTGCTCAAGGCTTACGTTTCAATTCATTCTGATGAATTCGTAACTATAACAACTTTTTTATTCAAACCGATGCTCGGGGATGTAAGTTATTTATATTTAAGATTAATAAAAAAAGTACCTTACCATTAATATATTTTACGTAAAACGGTTTGAAAATTACGTAACCCGTATTTCAACTATAAATTTAGTGGTAAGCACCAGATTTTATTTTTCTAGACCTAGACGATAAATTAATAACTTTCGGAGGGATTCGTTTAGAAACATTTGAAATATTAGTAACGCGTTCATCAGAATGAACCCGGCGGAAAAATCAAATTTCCAGGCCTGCTAGGCCAAAGTAGACCGTAGCGTAGGTCCGTCCAATACGGCCGCGCAAGTATATTTGTGAACATGCTTTCTTCACTTACGTCGTAAAGATTGCCAAATACGTAATTTATATGTGTGATTGAAAAAAAAAACTTGATTCACAAAGCGCTTGGCATCCAGCGCACGTTGTTCTAACGATTATTCATTTTATTTTAAAACGCTCAGTTTGTTTTTGAACACATCCGAAGTTAATTTATGAACGTATCCCAAGTCGATTTTGAACGCGTGCGTAGTGAACGTCATAGGTTTCTTTCAGGGGGGCAGTAGAAGACTCAGAGAAAATTAAAGGGCGTTGAGATGGCACAGTGAGGGCGTGGGCTGGTAAAAAGAATATGGACTAAAAAAGCAAAAAAAAAAAACGCTAACCACGTACTAATAAAGCAAAGTAAACTTTAATATTGGTTAATTTTTTATACATAGTATGTGTTGTAATAATTTTTATCACAAAATTCATTTATTTCAGTAGTACGGGAAGTGTATGAAAATTGAACTGAAAGAATCCCCCCCCCCCCCCCACTTGGGGGCGCCACTATCAAGTTTCTGCCCCGGTTTGAAAAAGTCGTAGGTCCAAGGCTGAACACCAGCCGCTTGTTTTGATTTACGCAAGAAAAAACATTGCGAAAGTTTTTTTTATTTTGCGAAATTTGCACAAATATTTAATTGTTTTACGATAATTTTTCTAATGCTCTTAATTTTCCATATCTTACTAATATTACAAACGCGAAAGTTTGTATGGATGTATGCGTGTTTGTTACTCTTTTACATAAATACTACTGAATGGATTTTAATGAAACGTTACAATAATATAGCTCATACAACAGAATAACATATAGGCTATAATTTATAAAGCTAGCTAGGAAGAGAACGCGGAAGGGGGACGGGGACGCACGGGAAAGGTGATTCAGGGAGAAAGAATGTGTTTCCTTGAAAATGGCATTTCAACGCATGCCGGGAACCAGCTAGTGCACCATAATTAAACCATAACCGAAAAGGGTAAGTAGGAAATTTTGAACGTTAAAGCAATTTTATAGGTCTGATACTTTATTTTTTTGGGCCTATAAAAAAACTCGTCAAAAAAATACTCGATTATTTGAAAGACCAAGGTGTGTTCTATTCGCAGTATTTAATTAAAGCATCTAACATATTTATTTCTAAACGATCAAATTTTCAACACAATAACCATGATTTTGCATTACTGCAGAGTTCTTCCCATGCAAGAGATTTTCTGGATCTAAAAATATTTTTGTTTGGCTTGTCTTTGCCTTCCAGGTGTATGTTATTATATTTCAGGTGGATTTTCGACTTGGAACAGGTCTTACACGTGCGCCTCGGATTAGTTTGTATATATAAAGTTTGTGAACAAGAACTTGTCAGGTGTTTGATGAAAAGATTAATTAGATACCAAAGTTTGGACACAGTTTCAAAGGTACGGGTAATTAAACCTAAGTTTGGCTCCACATTAAACAGCACGGCAAACCTATTATCATGCAACCGTCTTCTTCAACACCTAAGGCGGGATTTGTCCCTTACCAGAAGTTTAGTCCCACCATCCGCCTCTATAGAGCCATTCCTATTCATAATTTCTACAAAAATCAAATATAATAAACTCACCCTCCAAGTTCCTCTCTCTACACAAGTTCGAATGTAAATTACGAAACAATAGACGTCATGACAATAAGACAACTCTTCGCCATATCCGTACTACTATACTTCTTTCAACATAAACTTCACATTCCAATGCAGCCTCACATTACAATTAAAACTACAAAAAAAAAACACTAAACATACCGATAATTCATACCTCACACGGGCAAAGAAATTCTAAGTAGGTACTACAAAACCAAACTATATAACACATCAAAGACTGGATCAAACAACAAGGTATTCAATTTACTCAAAACATTATAACACCTAACCAAAAAACCAAACATAACCCAACTCAAACATTAAAAAAAAAGAAGCTTTGTTTCGAGACAGAATATTTATCTTAAACATAATCTAGAAGCTAAGAATAACTATATATAGATCCTAACTGCTACTAATTTCTATTTTATGTTTTCGATGCTACCGCCATGGGTCACCCCACAGTGCCCTTCTTGACAATATCACGGAGGGTATGGTGTTTTACTTATTTCGACAGAATGCACTTATTACCAAACATGGGGACACCTCAGCACAGGTTCGCCTAGTGATGTGATCATAAAATACCTACTATTACATACGGATCATTAACATTTTTTTCTTATTACTGAACTTATCTATGTAAACAAACCAATATAATAATATGTAAAGTGTGTCCAAGAATAGAAATACCTAAATAAAATAAAAAATAAAAATAATGGGAAGCGTGGTGGGACATTTTAATTTTTTAATTTGTTTATTTATCATGATAAAATATAATATAATGCCTCACTGGGAAATTCCTATGTCGAGACAGGCTAATCCGTTTCTTATTTTTTAAATGAATTCCTCACAAGAGTCCTAGCTGCTCCCGTCTATAGCCATAGTCCAGTCAACCTGTGTTTTTAGGTGGAACTAAATAGTATAAAGCAATTTTTTTCCCCATCGACTACTATCATTTAGACAAGTGTTTAGCCAAAAATTTTATAAAAATTACATTTTATTTATCAATTGTTTAAAACTTCAAATTCTATAAAAACTGAAAAATATCTGTCTCCAGAACGAAAAGATTAATTAAATACATAAAAATTGTTTAAATTGTTTTGTCTTCTATGTATATTAAAATCAAAATATGCTTGCTTGGGAGTATATGAGATGTCTATGCGTTGCTAAACCACTCATCCGATTGCGATGAAACTTTGGGGATTTGATGTGTGCATGCCTGCAATAATTTCTATATACAATAGTGAGCTCTGATGGTCATGAAACTATGCGTTGCTTAACTGTTCATCCGATTGTGATGATACTTTGGTGAGTTGTTGCGCCAACGAAGATTTCAATGTATACTTATGAGCTCTGGCATTATAAAATTTGTATAAATATAATTGCAATAGATGGAACGCGAGCTGTTTGAAAACTGAATGTACCGGGACTGAATGTATGGAATGCGGGAGGGGGGAGGGGAACTCGGGAGGGAAGTTCGTGGGACAGGGCAAGTGGGAGAAGGGAGTGAGGAGAAGGAAGGCAAAGAAAGCGGAGAAGGCGGAGAAGGAGCAGTGGGGACGCGAGAGGGGAAAGGGACGTGGGAGAGGAAGTGGGGGGGGGGGGGTGGAAGGGGTATGGGAAAAATGAGAAGGGACACGTATGTAGAAACAATTTCTTAATAAATGGTATAGCACCGCAAGCCGGGAACTCGCTAGTATTTAATAACAAAACGATTTATTTTATTATGTGAAACTGTTTTGTTCGCTCGCCATAAAACATTGACTCTTATTGAGGTTTACGACTTTCCCCAAATGGTATTGGGCATAATAAGTTTAATCTGAAAAGTAAATATTTGCCACTTTACACTTCGCTAACGTATTCTGAGAACCATTTAAGAACCTTAACGATGGGGACTCTTGTTGATTTAGTATTGGTTAAGCCCTCGGAAGCAAGGCTTTCAACGCGCTAGAGTGGGTACTCGTCCGAACAAACCAACGACAACGGAAAATTTAAAAAAAAAATTATTGTGTGAAATTCACACGCGGTAGAAGTGAAACTTTCAGAAAACTAAAGTACATAAGAGTGGGGAGACTATGAAGCATTTTTTTATCAATGTGAAAGACGCTTATATCCATATTTTTGTCGTCGAATTCCAGTGCATCTTTTACTATACATTTGGTTAACTTATTAGTATTTGTCTTTTCTTTCTTCGAAGTCGCTAGATGTTGCTTAGTTCTGTGTTTTTTTGGTTATTAATTTTGGAGTGGTTTGAAGGTTGGAGAGCCGTTCCGGGTCTGAGAAGAAGAAGAAGATTGAATATTGACGTTACAAAAATATATTTTTTTGGATTTCGTAGGATTTGATCCCTGGTTGGCTGAATGTCTGCAAAGCTTCGTCAGGTGCATTATACCACTACACTAAAGGGGACTTGCGTGGGACCGTGGATTTATCATTTTATATTGGAACGGAGTACCAGTGAAAAAAATAAATATTTTATTGCTATCTCATTTTCTCACGGGGTAAATCCTATATATGTATGTGTTTGTCGTTTTTTAGTGTCGCTCGTTTTCGTTTCATCGAGTTTCAAATAACAACGGTGTTAAAGAAGCTTAAACTTAAAAAATTTATACTACTAATTCGAAAAAATATTTTGAATTATTAAATAAAAATCATAACGCAAGCTGAGGAATGCGACAAATGGTATTGTTCGGGCACATACTCATAAACAGTACCTACACATTTCATATTCCCTACTTCCATACTGTCCGACCTACCTACCAATATTACCCTACCCACTATCTGTCACCAGGAGAAGGATTGTTCCTGCAGATTTAGTACAATTTCTACCTCGCTGAGAACCACATTGTCATATGCAACTGGCAAGTGTTTTTTCATGGTCAGTAATAATTCGCCGTGAGTTTTGTGCAACTACAAAAGGGAACAAGAGAGGATTCCACACGATACTAAGGTAGGACATTAAATATTCTGGTGGCATCCTTTCCCAGTTTCATTTCGTTCCCTATTTCCTTCAGCGCAAAATTCGCGCTTCCCAAAAAAACCATAGGTTTCCAAGAGCTATCGAAACAGGTATGCCTTTCAAATAAGACAAATATTTAACAAATTTGACTTTGCAGTTTTATGGAAACTTTCAAGAAAAATTGTAAAACACTCGTATGCTAGTTACGGCGTCATCTTGGGATCGCAAGGAAGTTTATAAATTTAATAACGAGAAGGTTTTACTAGATTACTAGCCACTAATCTAGGCCAATCTAAAGTATGAAAAAATAAATAAAATGAGGAGCGTTTTCATATACAGAGATATCTACAAAAACCTATTTTTTTCATTGGACGGTTTTAAGTGAATAATCACTCGATGTCAATGTCAATAATTAATAATATTTAAATTTAAAATAAATTAATAAAAATAAAACCGTTTTGGGTAAATATTTCTGTTTGTGAAAACGCTCCACAGTTGTCGAATTGGTCAATAAACTGAGATAAGTCAAGATAAGTATGAAACTTAATCTTCTTAGGGGGAAAACTTTTTATTCTAGTAATACCAACATCCGAGATTTCTGAGAAAATAGTGCAACTGGAGTTCTCATCAAAAATGTCCAACTAAAGGTATTGCGGGTTCCCAGAAGAAAAATAGAGTCGAGTTGAAACTCTTATTTTTTTCTTTATTTTCGTAGTAGAGTTATTCCTAAATGATGACTCAATTGCACAACTAAACTTGCTTACAAATAAACTGATTTTATAAATTAAATATTAAAATATATGAATACATAAAAGCATTAAAAATTAAAATGGAGTTCTATCAATAATGTTACGATATTAATGGTCTCGAACCGCCTGATTACTGACTTATAGGCAAATTAATAATAATGAATAACCACACCATGTTCAATTTAAATACTTACAAAACCAAACTTTACATATATACTCACAAAGCTCCACAGCTAGCTCGATCGGTAGGGTCTCGTGTTTAGAGTTCGCTTGCATACTTGATTCAAAACGATTATCGCTTCTTTGATTGAATAAATACAGATAGGTTAACACTCCCGTTTCCGCGGTGTGATTTTAGTTTACAACGCTCTTTAAATGATAATAACTCCTTAAATATGTTAATCATTAAACCTACATTTTAGGTATTCCTAAAAAATATATTTTTGTATTCGTGAAAAATACTTAAAAAATTGTAATGATTCTGTATAAAATGATAAAAATGTTTTCCTAAATATCGACACATTTCTGTGTCAGATAGAGACAACAAATTTCAAATTTATATGGGAATAACAGAGAAAACAAAACATTAATTCATTCCAACCTCATAAACCTACGTGCAATATTACGATCTCTTTTTAGTTATGTATAACAAAAAGAGATGTAAAATAAAACGTTTAAATATTTTGCCTATCTGTAGAGACTATTTTACTTCTCAAAGTTCACATGATATTATGTGTGTCGTCTCTTTCTAGTGCATTAATTTGAAATGTCTAAAAACAGAGATGACAATATTAATTATCTTACTGCAAAAAACTTAAGTTCCTAGGCTTTCCGTTTACATTAAAAAAAGAGCCACAAAAAAAATAAGGAACCACATCGGAAGGTTCGGCCGACCGACCATCTTAGCCTCAAACCAGATTAATTTTTTAATCCCTTTCTGCATATTTCCTTAAAATTGACGACAACATGGGACGAGTGTAGGCAATTGGACAAGGGGGATGTTTTTTGCTTAGTTTTATGGGTTTTGGGTTATTTGCAGGGTCATGTCACATTAGTTCATAATAAATGTTTATAGGTATTATTTAATTTTATTTTTATCAAATAATATTTTCGTGAAAGACTTGATTTTCAAGGATGTAAGACAATGACAATGCAGTGTTTTTTTTACATTGGCTCCATACAGGAGGCCCTGAGGTAAATAATTCCCCTCAGGGCCTATGTCATCTTTGGGGATGACCTGTGGAGGGTCTGTTTAGGAAAGGAAGGTAAGGAAGTTCAGGGATGGAAAAGGTTATAAGGGACGGTAGGAATCTGGGTGTCAGTGTGTCCAGGAGTGACGGACGTATTAATCCATCACTTTCACTGCGGCGCAAGGCGATGTTCCGAGAGATAAAAGCTGGAGAAGTCAAAGATACTCCGGCCTGCCATGCAGCTGGTAGGCAGATGCATTCGCCGCCAAGACCCGGACAAACCTCAACCCGTGAACCCGGGTACCCCTACTAAGTCACCAAACGTAGTGAACTACTTGGGATAACCAATGGCAGAGGTTTTGGTTATCTTATAATAGTTCCCGGGGCGGCGATACCCATACCCGCCTCCCAAATTGAAACGTGAGGCATTGAACTGGCAGAGGAAGAATGAATGTAGATATGCTGTATAAATGAGATTCCTGATATGTACCTATGTGTTGTAAAACCATATAGTAAAATTATGGGTATAGCCATGTTAAATTGTGGAGATCTGGAAGGAATACGAGGCCGACAAAAATTATAATAATTTTCACCTTTTTATAGCACCACTTCTATAAATAAAATAAATATGATAAATGTGATAAATATAAAAATATATGTGATAAATCACCTCTAGTGCACTTGATGGGTAGGATTGAAAGGTACGCTTAGTTAGTTAGGGCATGAAAAAAGGAATATATGACGCGAAGTGAATTGTGGAAGAAGTCAGAGAAAGCCAAGAAAGTCATGGCATGATTAAGTGAATCAAATACTTTCAGTCGGGCCACTCCAAGAGATAGAATAATAGAAATACACAGATAAATCATTTTAAATAGAGTACGTTTGAATGTATCTTTAACCTCGCTGTAGTCCTCCGATAGAGTGCACCGTATCGCATCTAAGCATCTATTTATTTATCTGTATTATACGATTTATGAATGCGAATGAAGCAAGGAGTGTGTGTCGAGACAGAGAGTTTTGGTGGTATTTCCTATCTACTCAGCACGGCATGATGTAATTCCGGTATCGAAGACTATACTTCAACCGAAATACGATTGTAAACATTTATTACTGCACCACCATAAAACTCTTTTGTGAGGATCGGGTGCAATATTTAGAATCTTACCTACTTATTTTTTTTACTAAAACTACCCCCATAAAATAATTATTTATTTCTTTCCATTGAAACAGTAGTTAAGTGACATCTTTACAAATGATTATTACATGGAAGGAAGTAGCAATAATAAATATAGATGGTTAGTTTTCAACGAATTGAAGGTACAATTTGCAATGAATGTTAGGATTCTTAGAATATTTTTAAATATAATTTTTTTACTATTTTAGAACGCTCAAAGTGTCTTTGTTTAACTTTCTATTTCGATCATTTTTTAAAATGCATTTTTTTCATAATAACGGCATGCCGCCGCCCCGGAAACCATTTATTGGATAACAAACACTTCTGCCATACGTGACCTCAAGTAGTTTGCTACGTTTGGTAACTAAGCAGGGGTGCCCAGGTTCATGGGATAGGTTTGCTTGCGGATCTTGGCAGTGGATACGTCTGTCTACCAACTGGCTCTGCGTGGCTGGCCGGGTTGGGAGAGACTGGTTGAGGGAGACCCTTTGACCTCTCCAGCAGGACTCTCTCGGAACAGCACCTTGTGCCACTGATGGAGGGTTGGATTTATACGTCCGTCACCCCTGGACATACTGAACCCCGGATTCATATCCCCTCATTTCCTAAAAAGACCCTCCAAATTGCGTCCCCAAAGATGATATAGCCCCTGAGGCGCATTATTTTCCTCAGGGCCTCATGTGTGGAGCTAATTTAAAAAATATACTGTTTGTCTGCACTACTTATTTTACGATTTATTGTAGATTTGCTATAGGCTATAGACAAATGCATTACATATGTAGGTAAATATAATAACAAAGCCTTTGTTTTGCTTTTTTGTAGAAAAAAAGAAGTGTTTCATATATCTAAAATACCTTCGACTCTGTGCAAAAACGGGCGGTCCGTTTGATGGATTCTCCCATCTTAACAGACGGATTGCAATCTTTAGAGCACAGGCGTCGGGTGGGAATGCTATCCTTATTCTACCTGTATTACAATGGAAGATGCTCCGAGGAACTAGCGTCATTGATCCCTTCGGCACCGGTGCATAGTCGGGAAACTCGCCAAACACGTGCCCAACATATGAACACGGTTGACATTTGTCACATGAGAACGGGTCGTTTCTTCGACTCGTTCCTGTGTTCAACAGCTCGGCTGTGGAACGATTTGCCGGCCTCTGTGTTTCCTCCTTCCTACAACATGGGTCTCTTCAAGACGAATGTTCATTCCTTCCTCTCTTCAAAACGAACCTCTACACAGCATCTCAGATGACATAGGCCCTGAGGGAATTTTTTTCCTCAGGGCCTCCTGTGTGGAGTTAATGTAAAAAAAAATATATTTTTTTTTACATTAACATTTTAAATTACATTTTGGTATGATAAACATGTCAGATTATTGTTTAAATAAGAATTTACTAATTGATTTTTGTCGTTATGTTTCTGTCAAATAAATGTTTTTAATTTGCTATGTAAACTATTTCCACTCATAAAAGGAAATTTTTTCTTTTAACAATTCCTATAATAAATAAATTTCTCAAAAATATTAAAACATACAAGTATTATAAAAAATACAAGTGTGCAGTTCACACCGGTAGAAGCGAAACCTTCAGAAAATTAAAGTAGGTAAGAGTGGGGAGGCAACGAAGCACCGCATAAAGAGGAGACCGATTATTCTAACTCATTCTCTATAAATGCCATAAGCATGTGTTTGTCTCTTTTTAGTGTCGCTTTTTCGTTTCAACCAGGTTCAAATCACAACGGTGCTGAAGAATTTTCACTTCGAAATAATTGTAAAATTATTTTTTCCGTGGTTTGCTTATGCGTAAAACTGTTTTTTTTTTTAAATTCGAGTATTCTGTAAGTATTGTATTTTTCTTGTAATCTATTTCTCTACGCAAGTGGTGTTAAAACCATTCAATCTGGTATTAAATAAGATAACCAAACATTAAAAAAACTTTTTACGATAAAGTATTTTTGTAAATATATTTAAAAAATGATAGTAGGTCGGTGTCAGCCCTTACCAGTACCTAGCGCATTCCACATGTGGCTTTTTGAAACAATAGTGTTACTCTGAATGCTAACGTGACCCTAGGCGGTCGGCTGTCACAAGCGCACGCCTCACTGGGCGTTGCAAATAATATTTGATTATTTATTATGAATGATGATTTTTTCAAATATATCAGTTATTAAGCACAAAATCAATGTTTTTTTCTTACAATAAATTAATATAAGCCATATAAAAAATATTCACATTAATATTTTTACAAAAAACCCAAAATAATTTCCAAATCCCATACAGTAACGCTGTGTAACATGACGGTTTGTCGAGGGTATTTTTAGCATGGTATGGGAAAGGTTAATAATACATTAGAAGATCTCTTGTCACTTTTAAATAACTGAAGAATTTATTTATGAGTCGACGCTACTAGGAAAAGCTTTCATCTCTTTGTAAACTCAATCTTAATGATTTTAAAACACAATAAAAAGGTATGATCGGATTATTATAATTATATCAGGATTACAAAGGTTTATCTCACACGGGTTACATCTGGGCTGAGCTGGCCGCCTGGCTCCTCGTCGGAAAACATCACTGAGTTGATTTCAATCTCTAAAACACGCGTTCCAAACAACAATTGAAATACCAAAAAAGCTAGGCGACCATGAAGGTGCCATGACCAACCCCTAGGGAAGCTAAAACCAGAAGAAGCGAGAAAAAGCCTGCAGCCCTTAGCTGCCCCCTCCCCCCCACCGAATTCTTGGCCAATCCAAGCTTCTAGCCAATGTTGCCAACGTTTGACAACTAATATTAAAAATTTAGTATCTGACGACGGAAATAATCTTATAGGGGTAGGAAGTTAAGATTCAAGAAAGTACTTCATGTCAATAATTAAACTTAATAACGAAAAGTAAACCGATTGAGAACGCCTAGGAAATGTAAGCAGTTTTCTAACACTTTTCCGAATTCCATAAAGAAATACCTTTTGAATAACAGTGAATTTACAAGAGTTGTTCCATTATATTTATTGTAAAGGTTGATATTTTAGCAGCAATGTTATCTGAATAGTTATTATTATTCAAAATGTGATAAATTTGACGAAACTGGCTAAAGAATTTTTATTATATATAGTTGAATGGTGACCGGCCAACTCAGAATGAAACCAACTCAGAACTACTTCAGGAAGGTCATTAAGAGTGATTATTAAAAAATAGTTAAAAAGTTTAAGTTAGGTTAGGGTTACCGGCTATTTTAAAAATATTTTTTCAAAGCTTTTAATGACATTTCTGAGTTGGTTTCATTCTGAGTTGGCATGGAACCGTTTATTTAATGTATTTCCAAAAAATGTAATTTCCGTGGATCGAATAAATGATAAGAAATGAAAATAATTAATATCAATAATACAACAGTAGAGTGTTTTTCATTTTTCGTTTTTCGTTTTACTATATTTTGTAAGTTCTGTAAACCGTGGGAAATTTTGAGTGCGTTTGGTAGCTGTTCAGCTGGTTCCATGCCAAATAAATAAACATTAAATTATTTGAATACCATTTTCAGAAATTCCAATGACGCTTATTGCCATGAAATAGGCTTAAGAATCCTATATTTTTTGTTATTTCTGTCGTACTTCTGCAAAAGCGAACAAAATTATTAATTGAAGGTACTACGCTAAAAAATTAGATAGTGTGTTAACATCGTGAAGGAAGAATCGAACACGTGATACCCACTAAGCTAATGACCGGACAGTAGCTAATTAGTGTTACATTTAGGGTCAGTCGTTCGTTTATTGATTTCTAATTGTTCAAGTAAATTTAATTTAAGACCCTTATGTTTCCATATGTAATGGTTTAGGTTTTTTGTTGTATTATTTCTTTATTAAATGGCATAGCAACGCATGCCGGGTACCAACTTGTCATTAATAAAACAGTCGTACACATGAGATAAACTACCCTCTAAGGCTGTGTAAACAATGTGTATTTTTTTCCATGAACAATTTTTTAATTAGTAATGTTTTCACATCCGCGGCCGTTTATCAATTGAATCAAATTTTCACGGGGTTTTTTAGTGAGGCTGTTAGTGCCTTAAAAATAAAATCAGTGCTCGTTCTCAACGGGACTTTAAGAATAACCTTCAGAATTAGTTTTTGAATCTTTGCTAAAGGCTCCAGGAAAGTATTTATGGCACTTCCCCAGCTGATAATACCATATTCAAGTGATGATTGTATAAGAGCAAAGTAAACTGGTTTTAGTTGTTTTCTATTTAATATATCTCTAACATTTTTGAAGGAATCGACGAGTTTCATCAGTTTTGTCGTTAGGTTTATAACATGTAGGGATATTATAAAACTGGATTTTTAAAAAGAAGCTTTGTTATTAAAATATGTTAACCTAGCAAGTTTTATTCTCAACATGATGCAATTTCTGCAAACATGAATTATTGTACATAAAATTAGTTCGAGAAGCAACTTCATAAACTGGAGCATGGAGTCTATTGCTGTACAGGTTGGGGCAGAGCAAAATACTCATTTGAATTTGATCCCCTAAAGCGATGTTTGCTGCGAGGAGGGTGGGAATAGACACAATAGAGAGGGCGGACATAAAGTTGTAGCTCTGCTTGGTTTAGTTAGCATCATTTTTTTATATTAACTCCACACAGGAGGCTCTGAAGAAAATAATTTCCTTTCGAGGCCTATGTCATTTGAGATGCTGTGTGAAGTATCTTGATGGAATGAACATTGAAAGAGAATGAACACTCGAAGAGACCCATGTTGTAGGAAGGAGGAAACGCCGATGTACTGGAAAGAGTTGAACGAAACTTCCAAGTTCGATTAAACTGTGTATTGAGAATAATGTGAGCCATCTGTTTGACATCATCTTTAAAACTGTGTAAATATAAATTTTAAATATTGTACTTAATAATAATCGTAAAAAGAATTGGATAATTTGTAAAGTGCCGTTTTTGTGAAAATCATCTCATGGTCGCTGGCAAATTTATTATGAATTTTAGGCTCTATATAAGTTTATTATTTATAAAAAGAACCAGAAAAATACTCGTACTTACCTGAGAGGTCATTTCTGATAAATACACTATAATTAGAAAGTCTATCCTCGGAGAAGATACGAATTTGCACGCGGAGCACATCATATTTAAAACACTGACCATTGCATGATTTTTCATTTGCTACCCCATCATAGTTAGTATTACATTTATAAGAAGATTAAAGCCAAAGATGAGTTAATATTTATTTTGAAAGACTTGAGAATTTAGGATTCTTTAGCGCTGGAGAATTTTCATGATGTGACCCTTTACAAAAGCTTACAAATAAGAATTTGCTTATATCTTTACACATTTAGTTACTTAGAGTGTAGGGGGCAGTGATTTTTTTTGTATTTATGATGGATACGTCTTTCTGAAAACGGGAATTTTAATTTTGCTATTCAAAGAATTGAATATATATCTACTTACATTACTTTATTTTTAATTTAGTCCCTAAATAGCCAAGTTGCTCTGCCACACCCTGTATGTATAAAGTCCCTGCGTAATTGTTAATCATACGGACCGGTCAGGGCTGTCGAAATGTCCGTTAATAATTTTTAATTATATATATTTTTAAATCGATAGTTTTTCTTCCCTGTAAATTCAGCGGCCTGTTTCATACGAATCTTAATTACGGATTTGATGCCAACCAACAAGGGATGCAAGAAAAGAGTAAGTGTTGGAGTGAAAGAACGTAAGAAACGTCTGGAAGTTTGTGTATCTGGGTAGTATGTTTACGCTGATAGAGTTATTAAAAGAAGGGTGAATGCCGGTAGCTCCATTAATGGAGGACTGAATGCCGTTGGCGCTAATAAAAAACTGTCAAAAGAAGCGAAGCTAGCAGTCCACAATGGAGTCCTGGTACCTACCTTGATGTATGGCAGTGAGGCATGGAACTGGCAGAGGAAGGATGAAAGTAAACTGAATGCTGTTGAAATGAGATCCTTGAGGCGTATGTGTGGTAAAAAAATGTATGATCGTGTGAGAAATGTGGATATCCGCAAAGAATGTAAGGCTGATGTAAGCATAATGAGTAAGATTAAGAAAGGGACCCTCAGATGGTTTGGGCACGTAGAGCGAATGAACGAAGAAAGTAGTGTAAGAAGAATATATAGCGCAAATGTGAATGGTAGAAGAAGTCGGGGACGTCCGAGGAAGACATGGCACGATCAAGTGAAACAGATACTTGAGTCGGGCCATGTCAAAAGTCGGAATAATAGAAGAGAATGTATGAGACGATGTATGAATGTGAGTGAGGCAAAGAGTGTGTGCCAAGACCGAGTTGTTTGGCGGTCCGTCCTCTCTGCCTATCCCTGCGGGGAAACGGCGTGATGGTTAGTTATTTAGTAAGTTAGGCCAACCAATTAGATTTTTTTTTCAAGTGCTTTTTTAATCAAATATCTAGTACGGATATGTGCTACTATATTTATTTGTGTTTTAATTTATAAAATATAGGTTATTAAAGATATCAATTTTTCATGATTTTAGAGGCAACTTGGGCAATTATTTTTGAGTAAATAATTAATATCTATTAAAAAAGTACTCTTATATAATATGTTGAATAATAAATTTAAAAATAAAATTGATTAAAAAAACCATGTTGATGGGAGTACAAATTTGTCGTATATAAATTATACTAACCAAAAAATGCCATTTTACGATTTTTTCATTATATTAACACAGACAAGGCAAGATTTTTTTTTAATCCTTAATTTTTTAATTAACTCACAAAAAAATTTGAAATTTGCCACCAAAATGAAGTAAAATGTTGAATGTTTTGAAAAATGTAAAATGAAAGAATGTTTACTTTACTTTATTTGTTTTTGTGGTGTAATGCTTTAATAATGTTTAAATAACTGTACTCAGTGCTTCTTTTGTAGGTTTATTATTATATTTCTTTTATGTTTAGGTATATGTATGTTTATTTTATTTTATTTTTTTTATTAAATTACTTTATTGTAAAACTGCATATCTCGATACAGGAATCCCCTAGTGAGATGTGCAGCTTATGTTTTCATGTATTTCTTATTTTTTTTCAATAAATAAATAAATAAATGCCGTGTTGCGCTAGCTCCTTCTTTGGCCAACGTTTCGGACAGCGTTGGCTAAAGAAGAAGTAGCGCAACATGGCATAACACCCCAAAAACAAATAAAGAAAATACTTTTGGCCGTTAAAATATAAAAACGTATCTAAAATTGAATGCTTTAATTACAAATATACCATTTTTACAACAAAAATAAATAAAATCGCTAAAAATAACAAAAATAAAAAAAATTCGTAATAAATATGTAATAGTAATTCTCAATTTGAATATTTAAAATTAGAATAAAAAAAATCTTTCGATTAAAAAATATAATTATTCAGTTTGTTTGGATATTTTGTCCTCAAACCCAAAATTAAGTTTCGTGTGAAAAAGGCCACGCAGCCGTTCCTCTCAAGCTATTGCATTAACTCTCTTCAGTTTATTTAAGGCAAATCAAAGAAAACGTAACTCAATACATTTTGCAAGCTTACTGCAGTAATAAATATAAAAACCATGAAAATGTTGTGTTATATTGAAAACAAACTCCAAAATCTCAACCATCAAAAACTAATAAAAAATTCCCTCATTTTCATATAAAGAATTTTTCGCGGGTATTCTTAAAATATACAAGTAAAGGTGGTATCAAGAGCAAATAACATTGTTAAAATCATATGAACCCGAGAGGCACTCGATCCAATCATTCAATTATGAGCAAAGTATGTAATAAATTGTTTAAATCATCCGAACATCGTTGAGCTTTTAAAAACATGTATGACGCATATGAGCTTTGAAAGTTGAGGGTTGAATTTGTGAGGTTTAAACGTTGCCGACCTTTCTAAGGGTCATTTTTTTACATTATTTGTGACCCCATCATGCATTATTTACTATGTACTTTGTCAGCAACAAGCGCGGAGTTGAAAATATAGTAGAGGTCGTAGTTAGAGGTTGAAAGCTTTCGCAAGCAAAAGTTGAAAATCGGAGTTTAAGATTTGATGGGGCGACAAACGAGATTTGATAAATACAAAAATGTTAATTAAATTTTGGTTTCCGGTGGCATTTTTTATGTTCTTTTTTTCAACTAAAAACGTTAAAAACAAATAAATACAAAAATGTTAATTAAATTTTGGTTTCCGGTGGCATTTTTTATGTTCTTTTTTTCAACTAAAAACGTTAAAAACAAACAATCACTAGGTGTTGGACAGTTAATGTAGGGGTGATGGGTTGGGTGGTTACTCGGCTGAGTGACCAGTTCATGTAGAAAATGTAGAAGTCCATTAGGTCCCTTAATACCCTGCATAATCCGTAAAAGTGTAATATATATCGCTTTGAATGAAAACTGTTTTAACCTTTTCAATATCAGTGTTCTTCTTCAGGAAAACGAAGAAAAAAATAATATCTCTTAATTTTGTGTTACAAATAGCCCTTTATTTTGCGTATCACATGCGAAGGATCACGGCGTCTACTGGCTTAGTTACAAATCCGTATTCAAAAGTGTGATTAAAGTACAAACAACGAAAATTAATTTTTATATATTAACAATCAGTCAAATTTGATACCTAATATAGGTACCTATTTAAAATACCTATAATTGTTGGTTAGATTCAAAGTATTCGATTTGGGTTAGTATCATAGTTAAGTACTTCGATTAAATTTATTATCTACTAGCTGGTATCCGGCATGCGTTGCTATGCCATTTAAAAAAAAAATTATTTCTACCTGCGCGTCTTTTCCCGTTCGTCCCGTTCACCTTCCTCCGCCTCTTCCTCCTCTGCGTCCCCTTCCCCTCTCGCGTTCCGACTCCTCCTCCTCCACCTTCCCTCTCCTCACTCTACTCCCCCTCCCCCCCTCCCTTCCTCCGTCCCGCGATCCCCCTTCCCGAGTTTTCCTCCCCCTCCCGCGTATTCCTCTTACGCGTATTCCCCTCCCGAGTTTACCACCCCCCTCCCGAGTTCCCCTCCACCCTCCCGGGTTCCCCTCCCCCCTCCTGCATTCCATACATTCATTCCCAATACATTCATTTTTTAAACACCTCCCCCCCTTCCCCCGTCCCGCGAACCCCCCTTCCGAGTTGCCACCCCTTCTCGTATTCGCCTTACACCTTCCGAGTTCCCTTTCATCTTCCCTCTCCCCACTCCACTTCTTCCATCCCCCCCCCTCCCGCCATCCCCCAACCCTACCCGTCTCCCCTTCTACACCCCTCCCCCCTTCCTTCTCACTAGGTTAAACAAATACTAGATTATTCTACATCACACATAAAGAAATAGAGCATGATGCTGATTAAAGAAGAATAATAGTGTTTAACCCTTTAAATTTTTAACTCCAAATAAGTTAAGTCCTGATACACTTGTATTATGTAATAAAGTCAGAATTCTCCCACGGTAACCCTTCTACTTCATCTCAGCTCTCTCCACAAATCTAAATTCTTAAAAGCTCACTAAACTGTGTAACAAAGTGTCTAAGGGAGATATTTTATGACGACCCTTCTGATAGTAAGTGCACTGCTTAGAGTTTTTATCAATATAAAAACTCTGTCACCCTTTGTTTGAGACATAAAAAATATCTCATTCTTTCAAAAAAGAAAGAAAAACATTCCCGGGCTATGAATAACCTAACAATATTTAAATTTCTCTAGCTTTTATCCTGGCCGGTTTGTTTTGAATATATTGTAGAGACGAGAATTTGCATCTTCAGGGCAGAATTTTTATCATAAAAACTTGTTTGTGAAGAACCACAAACTAAAACCTTTTTGTAATAAAAATATGTTTTTTCGCTTATTACGTTCAAACGAGAGTTTTCTTGAGAGCATTTAACCAAAGAGTACAACATAATTTAAAATTCTAACCTTTTAATATACCGTTTTTGAAGTTCATAAAGTCTTCAACATATTAAAACTTAAGAGTAATCGAAATAATGTTCTTGCCAACATTTTTAGATTAAAATTTTTCTAAATATTCATTAAATAGTAGACGGTCGACTGTATATTGGCATATTCGTAAATGCTTATAGCAACAAACCCTTTTCGCGGAGCGGGTACTGCAAAATATACCTTTTTTCTTACTTTTTTCTTTTATGTCCTTTTTTATTAATTGCGGAGACGGTTTCCGACTAGTTCCCCGTGAGCACTTAGGCCATAGGCCCATTGTGCTGTCTCCCATTTTGCCTCAACTCTTTAACAATATCCCAGTCCTTTTTATAAAGTTCATCAGAATGTCGCATTACAAATAATTAATATGTGAACCTGGAGTAAATTAATGACCCCAAACTCGCTGGGCGTAATACCCTAAACAATTATTTGATTAAAGAATCTACTTGCGGACAAAAATATATCAACAGAATGGCAATCAGCAGATTTAATGAAAATACACTAACCTTATATCGTCTGCTGCTGAAGCGGCCTTTTGGTTATTTTCCACATAGAAATGGTGCACAATTTTATAATATATTATGATGGACACCGATTAGGTTAAGTTGATCCGGAGAGAGCAAAATTCACAATGAATTTAAAATTACAGTTTAAATTACAGTTTAAACGGCAGTTTGCGTTTTTTTCATGTCACAATAACATTCTGCATAATTCACATTTTGTATTGAAAACACACTTCAACGATATCTGTGGTCTGTGGTGGTCTATTCGCAGTTCAAACGGGCACAATACATTTTAGTATCCCTTAAAGCACCTTAAAGGAAATAGAGACCGCCAAACAACCACTTTGTGATATTAAGAGTTTTATTTATAATCGAGATTACAACATATTATTATTAAAATGAAAACATATTATGATGCCTATACAGCAAGTTGTTTGAATTTTGCTGTGTGATTAATTTAACATATTATATCTAGGTTTTATTATACCGATATTCATTGGAATTTTTTCGTAAGTAAATACAGGTTACATTACATTTCATTTAGGCCTAAATTAATCGTTAAGTTAATTCGCGCAAAAATTTAAGAAAATCATGGGGTTGAATATAAAAATAAATCAGTTCACAAGGTGAAATTAATTGGAACTACTAGTATTAATAAAATAGTTTGATGTCTATAAATAATCACTGAACAAGTATCGCAACCGTAATAATTAAAGTAGAGTAAATGTTGATGTTGGGGAAATATGTACAAAATGACTTTTCCATTTGCACCGAACGTGGGTTTGTAGATCCGTGTAATATAAACAGCCAGGGGTACTGTACGACGCGAACATGCAGCTAATCAAGCTTTGGTGCACGCTGCCCCCGCAGTTGTGTTGGTATTTCTGTGAATTCGTATGCTTAGTTTTATGCTGGTCTCAAAATGGGGCTATTTATACTTTCATAATACATGTGGGCTTTGCCCATTACACTAAACCACACGAAAACATTATTCACCAATCTGAATAAAATTAAAGGCAAGTTTTTTTAAGGCAATTCATCCTAAAAGATTGCTTTGTGCCGTTAAAGTTAATTTTGAGTATGATCTATATGGGGACAGAACAATTCAAGTATTGAAGTCATTCAAACTGAAAAAACGCGAGAATTGTTGAGAGACATGTTGAGAGAATTATTGACAGCAAATACGGAATAGGTACTAAGGGGATAATGGTGGGTGATTTTAATAAGTAAACGGTTTATGAATGAAGAACGATTTTTACAAATGAAGAAGACATGGTCAAGGGTCTCCTCCATACCGCACTGGCAGAGTGGACTAAAAATGTAAGGTTTTCAAAAAATGATTTGCAATAATCTTGAATTAATAACACATTAACTCACCAATGATGCCTTTTGTTTGCGTTTAACTCATAGGTTCTCAACCTTATTTTGGGGGGGGGGGGGGGGTCAACTGTCACGAAATCAATAATTATACACGTAAGATGTTAATATTACATAATAATAAAATAAGTTCATAATATCATCCAATGTAATGTAGATCTGAATGCAATTGAAACTTTCAGTTCAATTTTCATCCACTTCCCGAACTACCGAAATATGTGGATTTTCGCAAACATGATAAAAATTATTACAATGCATACCATGTATAACAAAAATGAACCAATATTAAAGTTTACTTTGCTATATTAGCACGTGATTTTTTTTCCTTTTTTACACCATATTTTTTTTAACTGCTCACGCTCTGACTGTGCCATATCTACGCCCCCTAATTTTCTATGGGTCCTCTACTGCCTCCCTGAAACTCTAAAACGCCCACAAGGGAGGCGTTATCGCACACGTTGAGAACCTAACTACTTCAGTTTTTTTTTCTTTTTCAATCTCAAACATCATCAATTTTTTCCATACATACTTCTCAAATAATTATATACTCGGTCGAAGCTGGAAGAATCTAGCCTAAAATGTCTAAAGGTTTAAGTAAGGGTAAATTAAATTAAGGGTGCAATAATATATCATAATCCAATTTCAGTGACTTAACCGCTTCAATTTTTCGTCTTAAACGAAATGTCAGAGTTACTAAAACTTGTGTTATTTCCGCTTCACAATTAAAGCTCTATAAATGAAACATTTCTTAACGCAGTCGAATATTAAAAACTGTTTTTGAAAGGTTATGAAATAAGCTTTCACGTTGTTATATTATTAAGAAATATTAACATTCAAAAATATTAAAATTTAGAATGCAAACATTAAAAAAATGCAAAATTGACTCACGTGATGTTTCTATGTGAAAACACAACAATGTCTAACGGCGGGTAGGCGATTTAGCGGCCTACCAATTATCTGACAGAATAGGTCTTTTTTTATTTATTTCTATGGACAACTACTAATAGGGATGTGTAGCTTGATTTATTATCGACCTTCAACTTTTTGTTTTAGGGATGTCACCAGAACAATAACGGAGTTATAACGATTTCTATCGACTGCTATCGCTGTATTATCGTGTATATCCGCTTACGTATCGGAGTGGTTTTTGCCTTTTTAATTGTCCATATTTCAATGTTTCGGTTATAATTTGGGACAATAATATATTGTACCATCTTACAACGTAATACAAATAGTGGTGCTGAGCCGTGGTCGTTCTAAGCATAGGGATGGCATTTAATTATTAATGACTATATCGACCACTTGCGTGTCAGTACATTTTGTTTTTTTTGCTGGGGTACTTCTTATAGGAGTTAGGACCCTCCAAAAATCATTAAAAATGTCTGGTTTGAACGCCATCAACAGACGTTTAGTATACAAAATAGACAATGTATTTTTAAAAAAGCAAAACGTGTCGACATTTTCATTTAATACAATTAGTAAAAAAAAACTTAAAAATCGGTCCAGTTTTGGAAGAGGAAGATAGTGAATATAAAATCTCGATTTTGATGATTTTATTTAGGTATTATGAGCCTGAGGTGCAGTGGTCCCTTTCGCTCGGTAGTCGGGTGAGTAAGAGTAACAATGACAGCAACAGTTTGGTAAAATATCAAATGTTCAAACTTCTCGGCAACCGGGCTTTCTCTTAAGATCGCTTTTAAATGGTACGGACATGGGTAATTTATTTCTTATTAAATTAATATATTGTAAATAATAAAAAATAAATGCATATTATAAATAATTACATTATGAAGACTTACTTACATACGTGTTCGTTCCAGAATGCGATTTTTCCTATTTAGTCAGTAAAATAATTAGTTCGTAATTCATGTTATTTTAGTTACACGCAGTTTCTCTTTTTCAAAAATGCAAACTAGAATCGCATTCTTTACCTATTTAGTGAAGTTAATTCACGGGAAGGGGTATGTTCGTTCCAGAATGCGATTTTTATATTTAGTCTTAAGTAAAATAATTATTCGTAATATTCATGTTATTTTAGTTACACGCAGTTTCTCTTTTTTAAATATGCAAACAAAATATTATCCCACGGTTTCTTCAAGTAAGGTCCCAACCTTGAGAAATAATATGTATTCTGGCTGGTATCATATAAATGCATTGCTTTGCAAAGATTTGGAAGAAAGTTTTTATTATTTAAATGGTTTTATTTTTAAGTACGTATTTGCACATTTCAAATAGGACCCTCAAATAGCACCTATAAACTATTTATGGCAGCCCCAAGGGAAAGTGTTTGCTGTCGGCCTTTTATGGCCCAACCTAAGAGGAACTTTTATTATAGTAATATTTGCAATATTTGTCTGTCCTTAAATGTTTTAGATTTAGTTTTATTGGTGGCCCTTTTCGGCGACTTTTGAGCAATTATTTTATTGCTAGATTTTAAAATCCAGTTTTGGGAACCGCTGAAATATTCTGTTCCCACAGTTAATGTACCATATTAATTATTTGTATTTGTATGTTTTTCCTTAAATATGGTGACGTGTTCAAGAGAGAGTTAGTATTGTTATTACGGTGGAACTGGAAGGTACACGAGGTGTATCTTTAATTGAGCAAAGGGAAAATAGGCCCTTTGCGTCAGTATCGTTGTTAAGATTGAACTGGGAGGTACATGTTGTACCTACAGTTCAGTATTGTAAAAAACTGATAAAGATATCGAAGTAGAGACTTCGATATTTGTCAGTGTGGTGTGATTGTGGAGATCAACCGATCAAAGGGTAAATAGACCCTTTTGTAATAATTGTATTTTTATTGCATTTAATAAATCGTGTTAAAGAAGAAGAAGAAGTGTTTTCCTGCAAACTCCATGCTGTTGTGCTCTCGTACCAAGATAGATAAGAAACATATGGTCCTTCGAGCCGGATCTAGAATACAGACATCATGGAAACAGGACTACAATCGAAGATGACATCCATCTGCGGCAGCAAGGCGGGTTCCAGCACGAGCTGGAAGGAGGCACGACTGAAAGCAGCAGCTACCAAAGTGGACATCGCAAGAAGGAAGGCCCGCCTCCGAGCAGAGACGGCTGAAGCAGAGACGGCTGAAGCAACGGCAGAGGTGGCTAAAGCAAAGGCAAAGACGGCTGAAGCAAAGGCAAAGACGGCTGAAGCAAAGGCAAAGATGGCTTCTGCAATGGCGGTCCTAGAAGTAGAGGAGCAGCACGCAGCCATGGTTCTGGAAGTTGCATTTAGGACTTCCCGACGGACTCTTGAAGATCGAGTCAATGACTGGGTGGACCAGTCCAGCCACGGATCATCGTCAGAACTTGGAGACCACGATGGGCAACGTCTCCTAGTTCAATTGGAGCAGCAAAAGGAACTGCTCCATGGTGGGAAGTACCCTCTACTTCTGCCCACAACATCTCCACATCAGAAACCCTTGGCAGGGCAGACTTTCCTGGCGCAATTAGGGTCTCGGGAAGAACAGGCTCTTCCGCTGGAATTTGAACAGCGCTTGGAGCAGCATAACAGTGGGCAGTACGAGATACTCCCACATAAAGGATCTGAACATCAACAGCCCTTGGCAGGGCAGACTCTCCCGTCGCAATTGGAACCTCGGGAGGAGCAGGCTCTACCGCTGGAATTGGAACAGCGGTTGGAGCAGCATACTAGCGGGCGGTACGAGCTACTCCCGCACAAAGTATCTGTACTTCAACAGCCCTTACCAGGGCAGACTCTCCCGGCGCAATTAAGGCCTCGGGAAGAACAGGCTCTTCCGCTGGAATTTGAACTGCGCTTGGAGCAGTATAACAGTGGGCAGTACGAGATACTCCCACATAAAGGATCTGAACATCAACAGCCCTTGGCAGGGCAGACTCTCCCGTCACAATTGGAACCTCGGGAAGAGCAGGCTATTCCGCTGGAATTGGAACAGCGGTTGGAGCAGCGTACTAGCGGGCGGTACGAGCTACTCCCGCACAAAGTATCTTCACATCAACAGCCTTTACCAGGGCAGACTATCCCGGCGCAATTGGAACCTCGGGAAGAGCAGGCTCTTCCGCCGGAATTGGAACGGCGGGTGGAGCAGCAACATGATGGGCGGTACGAGGTACCCCCGCACAAAGGATCAACGCATCAGAAGCCCTCGATAGGGCAACCTCTCCCGCTGCAGTCGATGCAGCATCAGCCGCTAAGAAGTAGCTGCTGGGAGCAGTCATTCAGCAAAGCAGAGAAAAGCAACGGGCAGCAGTGGCCTGAGCCGCAGAGCCGATTACGGAGGCCGACACCTGTAATAATTGAAGACCGTTTCGCGCAATCAATGGGTAAGGCAATGTTTTCATATGATACCAGGCCCATGGTTAGATTTTTTTCCCCATTTAACGGCAAATTGATTGACGAATTTATAAGAATTATTATTTTGTTAGTTTTCCTGTGTAAACAATACTATTGGTTACAAGTCACGGGACAAATAATCGGCGTAAAAGCGATTAAAAGGTTGTTTGTTTATACGAAGCATAAACAAAAATCTGATAGGGTTTTTCGCGAGATGCGGACAATAGACCCGTTAATTTGCAATGATGCCCCTTACATAAAAAGGGGTACGCCGTCATTTGATACCGCGTTGTAAATATGTTAAAATCAGTAGTACCTATTAAAGATACTAGAATCGCATTCTTTACCTATTTAGTGAAGTAAATTCACGGGAAGGGGTATGTTCGTTCCAGAATGCGATTTTTCCTATTTAGTCAGTAAAATAATTAGTTCGTAATTCATGTTATTTTAGTTACACGCAGTTTCTCTTTTTCAAAAATGCAAACTAGAATCGCATTCTTTACCTATTTAGTGAAGTTAATTCACGGGAAGGGGTATGTTCGTTCCAGAATGCGATTTTTATATTTAGTCTTAAGTAAAATAATTATTCGTAATATTCATGTTATTTTAGTTACACGCAGTTTCTCTTTTTTAAATATGCAAACAAAATATTATCCCACGGTTTCTTCAAGTAAGGTCCCAACCTTGAGAAATAATATGTATTCTGGCTGGTATCATATAAATGCATTGCTTTGCAAAGATTTGGAAGAAAGTTTTTATTATTTAAATGGTTTTATTTTTAAGTACGTATTTGCACATTTCAAATAGGACCCTCAAATAGCACCTATAAACTATTTATGGCAGCCCCAAGGGAAAGTGTTTGCCGTCGGCCTTTTATGGCCCAACCTAAGAGGAACTTTTATTATAGTAATATTTGCAATATTTGTCTGTCCTTAAATGTTTTAGATTTAGTTTTATTGGTGGCCCTTTTCGGCGACTTTTGAGCAATTATTTTATTGCTAGATTTTAAAATCCAGTTTTGGGAACCGCTGAAATATTCTGTTCCCACAGTTAATGTACCATATTAATTATTTGTATTTGTATGTTTTTCCTTAAATATGGTGACGTGTTCAAGAGAGAGTTAGTATTGTTATTACGGTGGAACTGGAAGGTACACGAGGTGTATCTTTAATTGAGCAAAGGGAAAATAGGCCCTTTGCGTCAGTATCGTTGTTAAGATTGAACTGGGAGGTACATGTTGTACCTACAGTTCAGTATTGTAAAAAACTGATAAAGATATCGAAGTAGAGACTTCGATATTTGTCAGTGTGGTGTGATCGTGGAGATCAACCGATCAAAGGGTAAATAGACCCTTTTGTAATAATTGTATTTTTATTGCATTTAATAAATCGTGTTAAAGAAGAAGAAGAAGTGTTTTCCTGCAAACTCCATGCTGTTGTGCTCTCGTACCAAGATAGATAAGAAACAATACGTGTACATACTTCTAAAACTTAATGCCGTAACTAGAATTCTGCAGCCGCAGGATATGGAAATTAAACACGCTTGCGGAGAGAAGGCAATTTAACTATTATTTTTTAACAACAAAAACAAATTTTATCCAACACAAATAGACGAGCGAATAAAAAAAATTACAACTCCGACGGTAAACACAAGCTTTGGACAAAGACACCACAAATACTAAGCATTAAAATAATTACATTTTTCACTTGATAAAAAAGAGGGAAACAAAAAAAATTCAGATGCAAAATTGAAAGATGGATTATGGACACAATATGTACCATTAAAAAACACACAGCATTCTATACGATCGTACCTAATGATTAATTATATTTGCCTTTTTTTCTATTCCGCCTTCATGTGTTATTTAAACAAATTTATTATTTCATATTTAATTCAATTTGGTGTTGTAAAATGGGGGCCTCATTATAAAATAATGTTTTAAAATATAAGTCGTTGTACCAAATAAAAAATAAAAGTATAAACAATTTGTCTTAAGGACCAATTACCAGGTTGGACTCTTAATTCGGTGCCCACCGTTAAAAAAAACATAGGTACCATCGGGATCACGCATCTGACAATCGGCATCATTGATGAAATCTCTGACCAGCTTCCAAATAGTTCGAGTGACCCCCACACAATATTCATTATATTATTTACTAGCAGAACCGGTCACACGTTGCTGTGGCCAACTAAACACAACGCCATCTATTAACAACGCCATTACCCAACCTTTATAACCAAAGCCATCTGTTAATTTGCAAACATATCAAATCCACACCGCCCGCTTGACAGCCGGCTCCCTTTATATAATATATATTTCAACCAATTTACACAAAACCTTCACAAATTATGTATCTAACTTTCCTCATGAATGCATGAATCACTCTATATATGGATGAAAAATGCTTGAAAATCCGTTGCCTAGTTTAAAAGATCTATGCGCACAGACAGCTGGAGCTTTGATTTATACTATATAAAGATTTGAGAATACGTTTAATGTACCAGTGACTAGCATTGCCTACGTCGGGGCATATTTCTCAGATATATTGTGAATGTAGTAAGTTGATTAACTTAATTGAATTACTCAAATTGCATAGAACACTGTTCAATTTGTGTAATGATGTTTTGAATGCGGAGTGTAGATTACTTGAGTGATTGTTTTGTAAGAAATGGAGTAAAATAGAATTTTCTACAGAATTTTGTTTGTAAACAGCATCTTCGAGGATTCTGGAAATACATTTCTGGTTCGAGAGAACCATTGTTCCTATTTCAGTTGTGCCTAAGGTTCAACACTCAAAATAGCCCCGTGTAGTCTATCAACTCAAGCAATTATACAAATAATACATCTTGTTATTGTGCAGGTAGTTAAGAAAATGTACAAGCTTCCAGTGACTAAAATCCTCAAACTATAATCTTCTACCAAAATTTATGAAAAGTGAGTTAAATTTATGGTAATAATAGATAGTTTCCAAGTAAGCAAACTGAAAACCGAAAGCACTTCACATATTTTCAACTATTTATTTCTTTCTAGGTCCATTGCGGGCACAGTTTCTCCTATCTCAGTCTGCATGTATTTTTTCCTGCTTTTTATGAGGTGATCCCTCTGGAATTGCCGGATCTTTGAACACAGAATAGTTTACCTATTGTACACATTTTACAATAACGCCACTTTCGGCTTCCTGCTAACAGTGTCCGTTGAAACAAAAGGCTCCTGAAATAAATTGTTTCTCCCTGCATGTCCTTTCCCGTGCATCCCCGTTCCAATCCCGCACCCCCTACAGAATGTAGGGGACATTCAGTTTTCAAACAGCTCGCGTACCACCTACTACAATTTTTTTATTCAAATTTTCTTTTTCGTGAATTACACATATTCATTTTTGTATATTTTGAGAACAATCAATCAAATTTGGTACCTAACATAGGTTCCTATTTAAAATATATATAATTTTAAAAATCCATAGACAATTCTTTTAATACAATGAAAAATAGCTGCCTTTCAAAATCAATTTCATCAAACGCGCGAACTGTCAACCATGCGAAGTTAAAATAGTCATTAATTTTTCTGATATTATTCAATTTTCTGCGCAATTTTCTTAATTTTTCTTTCTGTAAGAAGCTTCTACAAAGTATTAGAAAACTTTAGAAAAATATGAATGAAATATGTAAAGTCGAGGATTCATTTTTATACATAAAAGATGAACATAGATTTTTTTAATTATTAATGAGTGTAACCTCAAATTGTAATATTTAATAAAATGAAGACAATATTAGCGAAACTCAATCGAAAATCTGAAAACAGAAAATTCAGAAAAAGATACGGTCACATCTGGGACTCGAACCCAGTACTTTCGCCTTGGGGTGCAGCTTTACCAACTGAGTGAATGTGTCCCTATCCGATTCGTTCATATTTAACTGTATCTGCTATCCGATTCAGTCACATTTATACATACGGTAGTTCTTAGTCGACGGTAGGACGATACAGCTAAATATGACCCAACATAAGCTCAGTTGGTAGAGTTGCGCCCCGGCAGGGTGAAGGTCCTGGGTTCGAGTCCCTGGAAATTTACGATTGAGTTTCGCTAAAAGTCTTCATTTTAATATATATGTTACTGTAAAATCCCGTAAATTGGTAAACCTTAGGTTTTCTAGTAAATTCTAAGATTTACACATTAAAAGTTGGTAAATCTTAGTATTTACTGGAAAATCTTAAGATTTACCGTACTACGGGCTTTTACAGTAATATAATATATACAATAATAATTGTTACAAACTAAATATTGCAATAACTTATGAGTGCCCTGCCTTTAATTTAGATAAGATAACTCGAAATGTTGGTATTATATTTGCGGCACGTTCAAAAGTAGAAGATACTCTTGGTATCGCCCTGGTGTAAACACACCATTCAGAATTAAAACGTTGCTTAACATATATTTAGCCGTGTTTGGTGACCAAATCTGGATAGCCATGTCTTTTCCAACCTTCCTCTTTCCCATCTCCTTCCCTTCCTTCAGCCTCACAACATACCCCAATTGGGGATGCAATAGACTCACTGGCTCCAGACGGGAGCAACTGGGACTCTTGTGAGGTATTGACATAAAAAAAACGCATCGTGACGTCTCCGTAGACCCCAAATAAAAAAATTCAAAAATATAAAATGTCAATGCCCTGATGGTTTTGTTTTTGCTCTAAACTTATAATGCTGCCGCTCTTTCTTACATACTAAATAAAAACGGTTGATAATGAGACAAACAGTGAACGTATGTCTGCACTCCTCCAAAATGAAACACACAATCATTTTCATGCATTCCCCTCAGATTAGTATAATATTGAGTAGTGAGTGAATTCCAAAAATTCAAAAACGTCGAATGTCAATGCGCTGATTGTTTTGTTTTTGTTTTTAAACATATAATGCTGCACACTAAATATCAACAGTCGAAAATGAGACGAATGATGAACGTATGTCTGCACCCCTCCAAAGGAAAAATTTGTTTTGTTTTTGTTTTTGTTTATTAGGGAAACAAACAGTTGTACATATTATAAGGTAATTATATATTACATGGGTGCATTAACCAGTGAAGTTTCCGCAAAAAAATGCAATAATTATAATAAATCTCCCTAACACGTATAAAGAAAATGAAACACAAATCCCGCAAATAAGTGGAAAACTAAGAATATCACAAAAAATGTAAATCCGTACACAAATCCATCTCGCGCATCAATAATTGCTTCGTTGTTTAGTTTTTAACTTAATAAAAAAAACTTAATTTAATTCAGCTAATAAGTTAAAACAACAGTTATTGATTCTGAGGCGGTACGAAGTTCGCCGGGTCAGCTAGTTAATTAATAGTCTAAGAGTTAAAGAAATCATTGAATTTATATTAAACATTTAAAACTTTAATTCTGTTGTTTTTTTCAAGGCAATCATTTTCAGGTTACGAATAACTTTTGCATGAATTACTCTAAAGAAAAAAATCATCATTTTCTTGCATCTATCTCACACGACGGCCGGCGTGGTCTAGTGGTAAGGCTTTTGACTCGCAATCCGATGGTCGCGGGGTCGAATCACAGCGTGGGCCAATAAATTTTACAATATTCCTACAGCTCTTTCAAAAGATGAGAATTCGTTCCATACAAAATGGACACAAAGTCGGGTTTGTTACACTATTTTTTATAACTAGAAAACGGCTGGACCGATACTTATGATCTTTGATTTTTGGATTTATCTTCGTCCCTCATAACAGAATAGCTATTAAAATGTCGGAAAAATTCACAAAAAAAAAGTTATGAGGAAAAGAATTTTCGTTTTTAATAGCTATTCTGCTATTAGGGACGGAGAAAAATCCAACAAATCAAAGATCATAAATATCGGTCCAGCCGTTCTCGAGTTATAAAAAATAGTGTAACTAACCCGACTTTGTTTAATATTTTAAGAAGAATGGAAATCGAAAAAATGAACACAACCATTAAGTCATAATGACGTTGGTAGGAGGAAATATGGTCTGAAAATATTTGTGACATATTTTGTATAGTATTTAAATGATTTTCTCTTTTCCAGAAATGACCAACAACCAATGATGGCCACAATCAAATCCATCGAGAGCATGTTTGGCTATTCCGACGGCTTCAACTCCTCCGAGGACGCCATGCTGCCGGGTTATGACGACGAGGCATCCACCGAGGGTCTGACCCTTCTGAAGCTTGGCGGAAACAGCTCCAGCATAGACATGGACGCCTTCATCAAGGCGTTCGAAGACTGGAAGAGTCGCATCCTCAAAGATAACGTTGCCGACGACTACTGCACGGGAAACATCAAAGACATTGTCACGTCTTATAACAACGTACATGGATACATCAGCCTCCTGGTAAGAATAATCGCCCTTTTTTATTTTTTTTGGATTGAAACTTCTATAGCCCCGTTATTATTTGGTATTCGGATAAATGACGTATACAGCACCTGTGAAGCATCAAACTCATATCAAGGCTCATATTGGTTGAGATATAAAGTGGAAATGTCGATTGTCTGCGCTCATTGACCGCTTGATGACCTCAAATTTCAAGGCTCCTTGGTTCTTCATTAGTCGAGATTGTTTTGGTAAAGTTTCGCTTCTACCGCGTGTTAACTGCACAATTTTTTTTTATTTTTATTTGAGTTTATTAGGGAAACAAACTGTTATAAATATTTTATTAAAGTAATTACATATTACATGGTTGCATGAATCAGCGAAATTTCCGCAAAAATTCATCTTTGTGTATATAAAAATCTCGCGTCACGATGTGTGTTCGAGATAAACTAAGAAACAACTTAACCGATTTTGATGAAATTTGGTTTACTGTATTTTTAAATTTGGTCCAACTTAAAAGATAGGTTAGTTTTAATCTCAATTACTGACCTCAATATTAATTATTCCGAATTAATTGTTTGTTATAGACGATGCTTTTAAATTATTTGTAAGTTCCATAAATTTCTAACAGACGGCTGTGTGAGTTCATTTATCAATACAACACTTGGTTATCTAAGTCTTTTACATATTTTTTGTCACAATTAGACTTTTAGGATTAAAATAATATAATTAAATAACTTTTTTTGAATAATATATATATTCTATTTAGAAAGTATTGTGTTTCACAAACTTATGCCAGAAAAAAAACTTTATTTTAAACATCAGAAACAAGAATCGAGACTTAAGTGAGTATTTTTTTATTAAGTAATATCCTTTCATATTTAAAAAGGCTGGCGTACCATGGAAACCGATTAATTTCTTAAGATGTCAGAAAAAACGGGCGGGATTTGAGTAATTTAAAGTAAGAAATTAAAACGAGAAATTAAATGCATTTGAATATTAAGAAATATTTTTAATTTATTTTGGCGGTGCCTTTTATTTCAAATGATTAAAATCGTAAATAATTTCCTAGTATGGTCAATCTTTAATAGTAGACTTTTTTCTCTCAAAAAAACTATGAAACTGAAAATATTTAATGTTTTTACATTATCTCCATACAGGAGGCCCTGAGGAATATAATTCCCCTCAGGGCCTCTGTCATATTTGGGGATGCTGTGTGGATGGTCTTTTGAGGAAAGGAAGAAAATTAAGCTCTAGGAAGGAAAAAGGTATGAGGGGTGGGTAGGAATCTAAGGGTCAGTGTCTCAAGGAGTGACGGACGTATGAATCCATCCTTCCCACTACGGTGCAAAGCGATATTCCGAAAGAGTTTTGCTGGAGAAGTGAGAAGGACTCCCTCAACCAGTCTCTCACGATCCGGCCTGCCACGCAGCTGGTGGGCAGATGCATCCATCGCCAAGATCCGGACAAAACCTCACGCCATGAACCTGGGCAACCCTGCTAAGTCATCAAACGTAGCGTATCACTATGGCAAAGCTGTTGTTTATCCGATAAATGTACCTGGAGCGGCGGTACGCATACTTGCCTTCCAAATTGTTGATTTGTTGAAAATGTGTTGAATGAGTGAATACATCGAATCTGAGCTCTGATGTCATGAAATGTGCGGAGATTTTGATGGCTGCAATCAGCTCGCAGCGTTAGTTCCATCAGGAGCTATAGGACCAATAAAAATGCCGTCAGCAAATACAACAAGACGCTATAAATATATTGTTTATGTATTAAAAGAATATTACGAAAACTAATTACTATAAATTGGTTCATAATAATAGCCACAATAATAATGTGTGTTGCTCTCTTACTGTTTGTTGCTCTCTTACTGTTGTTGCTGTTTTAAACTTTTTCTAAATGTCTAAAACATTATTTAATTTCGGCAATTTTGCTAGCTAGTTATAGATTATTCCGATGCTATTATATTAATGTACATACATGAAACTGAAATTCAAAATCACAAATGAAAACGCAAGCTTATAAATATTTTTTGTCTTAGGTGTGCATGTTCGGCACGTTCTCCAACGTGATCAACATCGCCGTGCTCACTCGCAAGGACATGGCCAGCGCCCCCATCAACCGCATCCTCAAGTGGCTCGCCGTTTCCGACATGTTCGTCATGCTGGAGTACATCCCCTTCGCTATATATAAATACCTGGTAAGAGAACTCATCTTAACAAATGGTACTGGTTACTATATTTGCTGGCCGTCGCAATTTATTCCCAACGGCTCTGCCTATTTAGATACCAACACAAAAGAATCATCTGTTGCAGCGCATGATGTAATATTTTGTGGAGTCAGTCCAAAGTAAACATTGAATACCTTGACGTGAGTGACATTAGGCATTCTTAGATTCTGCTTTAGACACGTTAAAGTGTGCAATTGAAGATGCGGTTTGTAGCTTGCGCTTGTTTTTGAAAGTATAGATTGATTTCTTGAAAACATTAAACATACTATCTGATGAGACGGTACAATTTACAAAACCATAAATTTGCAAAAAGTAAGTACTCGTATTGTAAAAGAAGAATCCGCTGACGCACGGGGAAAATTTAGCGTCAGTACACGACGGGTTTATGGTTCAGTGTATATTCAAATATTATATAATTAAATGTGGTCGATCGTCGAATTGTCAAATTTATTGATTAGAAGGTAGAAATTAAGGTCATTACTTGTACTTCCAAATCTCATGATTTCAGAGGAAATTTTTGTTTGCATTTATTAAATTAGAGCAAATTAGAAATACACGTTTTGGACGCACGGTATACAATAATTTTTAGTTGAACGGTTTGCTGTTTATACACACGGTTTTTTTAGTCTGATTTTCTGGTAACTAGTTAATTACCCGTATCTTTATTTCCCCCATAATGTTGGTGATGCTGTCCACTAGAAGGCGAATATCCTATGTGCCAGATCACCATAGTGACATCGTCCAATTTATTCCCAGTAGTTAGTAATTTGAGGTATCTATGTAGCTAGAGTTTTCTTTCTGGATTTAATTTTAAATTAATTGGGTACCTAAATTATTATTTTTAATTGATAAACTAACGTTAAAACAAGATTTTTATGCATAGCACAAAGGGTAGATAACAAATATTATAATCAATAATTATCAGCCTCAAACACTCATCTACACTGAAAAAATCTTCCGAGAAAAGATACTGGCCGCAAACGGGAATTAAACCCGTGACCATCTGATTGCCGGTCAGCAGCTCTGACCACTGCTCAGTGGTCAGAGCTGCTGACCGGCAATTAGATGGTCACGGTTTCAATTCCCGTTGGCGGCCAGTATCTTTTCTCGGAAGATTTTTTCAGTGTAGATGAGTGTTTCAGGCTGATAATTATTGATTATAATATTTGTTGGGTACCTAAATGTCTAATCTTTATAGAAATTGAAAAAAAGACATTTTGGCTGCTTGCGACATCACGACAATACCGCAAAAACTTACTACCTCGAAACGCGAAGGAGTAATTTTATGTCAGTCGGGTTTGGATCTCTACGCGGGTGTACGTGTGCACGTCATCGTTATAATTCAACAATAAGTACTGTGTTTTTCTGGATCGTTGTGATGGAATCTAGGAAATCAGGGGATTATCATAATTATTCAACTTGTGTTTGGACATACATAATATATCACGTTCATTTTAGTTTTGTGATATATTCAGGGTTTACTATAACAACTTTTAATTTTTTCAGCACCAAGGCGATTTTTGATATACCTACAGATCGATATATACAAATTTCATAATGCCAGCGCTTACCATTATATATATATATATATTTTTTTTTTTAAATGCCGGCAATCCGGAAGTTTATTGAAATAATAATATTTTATACAAAACAAGTAAGTAACCCGCCTCACTGGACTAAGTCTGTTCCGAGACGGGTACATATTTATATATTAACACAAAACTTACAAATATAAAAACACTCTTCTGATAAATTGCAATGTTCTGTAAAAATTTTGAGTCAATCTATCGATTACTTTCCGAGATTTGCGAACGCAAACATACGAAAACTAAATTTTTAAATATATATATAGATAGATTGCAGTAATAATAAAAACGAACGAACCAGGTTGAATCGCACAATATTTATTTTTTAACAATTTTTTCATATAATGTTAATTTATATTGTCCCAAAAACATACTAAAATAATTAGATCGAGCTAGATACCTCAAATTACTAACTGTGGCGGCCGCACTATCTGCATTTTAGAGTTCAATTCTCCAATCGAGGCTATTCGCAATCGCCGCGGCTGATACAAGTTCCAAGATTGTGTACTTTGTTATTTTCGAGTCTCTTAGAAGGTACGTACTTAGACGCAAAACGTCAAAAGTCATTCCACTGAATGGGTTGAACCAGTCGACATTGACCGAACAGGCAACATCTAGTACACTAAATCCTAACCCAAGATTGAATCCCACGTGCTCTTTGAAAAAAGGCATCGTATATATTTTAAAAGTTGTTTAAAGATTTCAGATGATTTTTTTTACATTAGCTCCACACAGGAGACCCTGAGAAAAATATTTCCCCTCAGGCCCTATGTCATGTTTTACTGTGTGGAGGGTCTTTTTAGTGAATGTAAGAAGAGGAATTTCTGGGAAGGAAAAAAGTATGATGGGTGGTTTGGAATCTAGGGGAAATGTGTTCAGGAGAGACGGACAATAGAATCCTTCCCTTCCACTGCGATGCAAAAGGCAATGGGTCGAGATAGTCCGGCCTTAGTAGTCCAGGATAGGTCTCCCTCAACGAATCTCTCCCGATCCAGCCCGCTGAATACTAGGTGGTAACGCATGTGCCGCCAAGACCTAGACAAACCTTGCCAACCAAAAATTGCCATCTTAATACAAGCGTTTCACCCCTTGTGAAATGGACAATATTTCATTACTGTAAAAAAATGAAATAAAAATAAGGAAATAAATAAAAATACAGAAAATAATTTTTGGCTTCATATTCCTTTCTTATATACTAGCGCTGTCAGTAAAATAAGGTCTCAAAGGTGCTTTGGTCGCGAGGAAAAATTTTACACGCAATCCAGCAATACTGGCCTGTAGCCTGGTTTCCCCTTGTCAAATCCCCACCACGATGCACCCTCTATGACACTTAATCTCGGCGTGGCAGCCGTTCGCGACAGAGCTTCCACTCGCCGCACCCGCCAGGTAGCGTATTCCCAATCCCTAACGCGATTCAGTCGCTCTACTGACTGAAACGCGTTAGGAATTGGAATGCATAAACCACATTCCAAACACTACCGCGTTTCGGTCGCCTTCGCGCTTTGTTGCTCTCTGTTTCTGTGAAGGTGACGACCGTTATTATAGAAGGGTAAGCAGAGAGGATAGACTGCATTTTTTGTACTTACAAAATCTTTTTTTCATTTAAAATATTTATTTTTGAAGTAAAAATAAAGCGCGTTTTTTTTCAGTAATTTGTTTTTAAACTTTGCTTCGGCGAATTTGAATGACGCCACTGGGATTGTTCCTTTATCTCTGGTGTCGTGTAGTGTATCCAGGTCTCGTCCACAGTCACAATTGAATCTAATAATTCTTTGCCATTGATGTCGTAGCACTCAAGGAATTTACGGGCTGCTTCAACCCGTTATTGTTTGTGATCTTCGGTAAGCATTTTGGGACCCACCTGGGACATACTTTGTGATGTCCCAAATGTTCTGTCAAAATTTTGTCAATAGTGGTCTTACTGACATCAGGGATCATATCACAGAGCTTCCGAACCGTCACCCGTCAATTTGCAATAATTGTTTTTTTTTCCATTTTGGCAATTATTTCATCTGAAACCGATGGCCGTCCGGCAAACTTTTAAATTTTCTGCACCATCTGTGCACTCATACACAATTTTCCGCTACTATCACTATCTGAGAATAAATTTCTGTTTTATTATTTGCACAAAATAACTAATTATGGAGCGTAATTCACACCTGGCGGGTGCGGCGAGCGGAAGCTCCGTCACGGACGGCTGCCACGCTGAGACTAAGCGTCACACATGGTGCATCGTGGTGGGAATTCAACAAGGGAAAATCAGGCTACACGCCAGTGTTGCCGGATCTCGCGTAAAATTGTTCCTCGCGACCGCAGCACCTTGGAGACCTTATTTTACGACAGCCCTCGTATTATGAAAATGTACAAATAGCTCCAGTTTGTGTGGCGGAACAAAAGACTTATTAACAAAAGAAAATATTGCAATGTGACCAAGGCTTTCCAGAAACTCTTTCATTTATTTATAACGAATGGGCCGCGGAAAGCCCACTTCACACAAAGTGCGCGGTTCATTCCGTTGGCATGTTTATTGGAAAAGTTTAATATTTATGCGTTATGTAACCTTAAGTATGTGTTACATTAATTTATGATTCTTCGCGAATTTACGATTAGCTAAAGAATGAATAACAAAGCTATAAAATCGTGAAAATTGGGGTTTATACAGGTTTTTATTAAGTGCGATATGATAACAAGCAAGTCGTATTTTTCAAGGTTTCGTTTTTTATACGTCGGTAGTAATAATGATTTACTACAGAGTTTGTCATATATGGAGGACAGGTTGGGGGGTGTAATGCCCATGAGCTTTATATAAACATAGTAGAAACGCTGCAGTAGCGCGGTAGCCCAAAATGCATTAATTGATTGATGTTATCTTTTCCAGGTGTTACCGCATCACATGGACTTTCCTCGGCCCTGGGCGATGTATTTGCTCTTCCACATGCACTTTACGCAGATCCTGCATACCGTCTCTATCTGTCTGACCCTATCCTTAGCTGTATGGAGGTACATCGCTATACGGTGAGTCTCATGATTTTATGAATAATTTATGATAATTTCTTACAACCTCAAAAATTAAAGGAACAAACTAAAAAAAAAGCGATATTTATCAACTCCAAACCTGTGACGAATGCAACGCTGTTTATGTTAAATGTATAAAAATTTAGTAACTCCGTTACACAAAAAAAAGCAGTAAACTCAGTTAAAAATCAACAAAAATTCTAACAATCCAAAAGCTAATTTGATAAATCAATAAACGAAAAAATTCGCTACCACTCTTAGATATTTGTAAGCCCAGTTCAAATATTAATGAACATAAAAACACTTAATTAATCTAGAAAAAGAAATCTCCTGAGTTATCATTTGGGAATAACTCTCATAACGACGGTTGGTCAAATTTAAACTATGCTGTAATTGGGGAAACTTAAAAAAAAACATTAATAATTTCCGACAATTTACTTGTAAATCGATAAGGCCATAGGTAATTAAAATAAAAGCAATATTTTTTTCGTTATACATAAGTACCTGGCTAGAAATAATATAAATATATCGCCGGTACGTAGCCTAAACACCCTTTGACAATGCCTTTGAAAGGCGAAACAGCTGTCAAGCGTAATAATAATTATAAGTCAGAACTTGTATAGAAATATATATATTTTTTTTAAATTTCATCATAATATTTAAAAGAACTTAAAACTAAATTTAAATTGAATTCCATTAATTAATTCAATGACATAAATTAATCATGTTTTTACCTTCATTTTTAACTCCCCCGTCTGTGCGCTGTATTCCTAGTATGTACTTATTATGATTTGCAAATAATATATATATATATATATATATATATATGTAATAGTAACGTGAGAACTACGCAAACTGGTTTTACTATACACTTAAGGAGTCGTTAGTTGTAACAAGGAGTCATTAGTTATTACAAAATCTATAAAACGGAGTCATTAGTTGTTATAGAATCTGTAAAAAGGAGTCATTAGCTGTAACAACTAAAATGGCTCCCTTTCAAACACTTTTAATTTGGATTTTCCGCACTAGTTATAACCGTACTGTCTCTCTAAATGTCCGTCAGCTATTTAAAGCTCTCTTTCTCTCTCTCTCTCTCTCTCATTCGGTATTGTTTTAAAGTTCAAACGTCATCGTTTTTGAGGGAATAAGTAAATAAAAATGCCTGTTATAAGTGACCTACTCTTTATTGTTTATTGATGTACGTTGTACTTTGACAAAATTTAAGTCAGAAAAAGTCATCTAACCTAACCTAACCTAATCTAACCTAACAATTCAATATTCTTCTCAATAATCTGAAACAAAATTGATTGCTGCTATCACAATCATTGGATGGAGAGGTGCATACGAAAAAAGTGTCCTGTAAGTGATAAAAAAAAATTATTAAAGTAACTTTAAAAAAAAAATAATAATAATAAATAACTGACTTGTTAGCGTCCGACACATCTGGTATTTACGAAGCTGATTACGACATTTACTGACATCCCGAGAGCTGCCGAAATATCCCGAATGGATAATGCTTCGTGTATTTAAGAATATGCGCCCGGAGCCAAAGAGGTTAGGACTAATTATTGGGGTACGCTGTGAGGCTGACGAATGTGTGGAAGGGAAGGATATGGGGAAGAGGACAAATTGGGGATGTCATAGTCCATCTGCCTCGAGACGATTGGGAGCAGTTAGGTTTAGTAGGTGGTTTTGCTTTTACTTCTCTATTGCACACATTCTCATTGCTGCTGTACATTTAAAGAGTCAAACTACTTAAAGGCCATTACTTAAGGCCGCCTGCCATATCAGCAAAAGAGCTCGTAAGGTGAAGGTTTTGTAAATCCCTCTGAAGAGGCATAAAAAAGATACATAAAAATGGTTGTTTTACAATCGTTGGATTGCATCTACTAAGATTTCCCTCGGGAGTATGTTGGACCGTCCCTGATTCTAATATGAAAAAGATTCTGGACACAGACATCAACTTTTATCGCGGATCGTCGAATGAAAATATAATGCAATATGAAAAGGGTTGGTACCTAGCATTCATTCTTGAACCTTTTTTCTAAAATTGTAATTCCTACCCACAAATACTTTTTCCCTACACACCTTATGCCGAGTACAAACAATCATGTGTCATTGTAATCAGTTAAATTAAATAGCGTCCTGTCAACACATGTTGTGAGTACGAAAAATTGGTTTGACTGTGATGAAACAGACAAGAACCGTGGTGAGCTCGTGAGTTCAATTATTGTGAATATTATGAACCAGCGGAATTAGTCAAGTAAAGGAAGAAAACATGGTAATCGGCATTCCTTGACTATCCTCAGTCCTTCTGCTTTGAGGGTACCTCGTTAAATCCCCAACAGTAAAAGTGTGAAAAATGTTTGTCGCTGGTAAGGTACCTCCTGTGATTCGCAGGCACGTTACACGCCGAGCGATTGGGTTTACTCAAACAACGCACTTAGTATTGTGTGTATTGGTGCTTTCATTTTTAGATATTAAGAACTCTTATTGTCTCTGTATCATGCAGTAAATCAGGTAAGTAAAAACCAATCAGGCCGTTTGTAATTAATCTTAATATATAAAAATGAGTGTTTCTTTGTTTGTCGCTTATGCGGTCCCTAAACCATTCTTCCGATTGCGACGAAACTTTGGTGAGTTGTTGTGTGCACGCCCGCGATGTTTTCTTTATGAAGTGGTGGGTTCTGGCGTTGTGAAGTTATTTCCTGTATTATTCGTCCGATTGCGATGAATATTTGCTGAATTGTTGTGCGCATGTCTGCGATCTATATGTACTTCTATGTATTCAGTATAACTGCTGAGTTCTGGCATCACGAAATTTGTGTTGAAAAATTGCAATGCATGGCACGAGAGCTATTTAAAAACTGAATATACAGGGACTGAATTCATTGAAAGCGGGAGGGGGGAAGGGAACGCAGGAGGCGGTTCGCGGGACGTGGGAAGGTGGAGGCGGAAGGGGAACGGGCGGAATAGGAAAGGACACGATCTTTGCAAAAAGTTTTTACGGTTTGTGCATTTTTTAAACTTTTTTTTCCATTTGAACTGCAATTTTATTTTCTCGTCGAATAACAAGTTTGAAACAAACAATCAATGTAGGTATACAAAAAATCATTTGCGTAAGTACCTACCTACTATGTTCGACTCATCTCTACGGCCTCGTTGGTAGAGAAGTAAGTATCTTGAGTAGAAATCCGAAGGTCGCGGATACAAATCCCGCCGTAAGCTTATAAGTTTTATTTCATGAATTAGTGTTATTTCAAAATAATTCATTAAAAATAATATTAGTTTATTTGCGGCACGTTCCAGAGTGTAAGATACTCTCAGTATCGCTCTGGTGTAGGTTCACCATTCAGAATCGAAAGGTTGCTTGAAATGGTTTTAGTGTTTCGTAACCAGATCTAAATACCAAAGTACTTACGCACGTTCCTCTTCCCCATCTCCTTCCTCTCCCCACTACCTTCAGCCTCACATCATACTTCATTGTATCACTAGCTTCAGATAGTTGGAAGCAGTTAGGATTCTTGCGCGGTATTCAAATAAATAAAATATTTTTTTAAAGTTAAAATTATTTTTTATTGTTATTTGAAAATCCGAACAAGACGCTCGTACTATACTCATTAAATTGCATACGAACAGTAAATAGTTTTCTTCTTTATTGTATGATTGTATAGAATAGGTAAAGGAAACTTATCTATGTTATTTCTCACCTACTTCCATATTCTGCATTAGTTTTAGTGTTTTGCCATCCGGAAAAGTTAAAAACAAAACTTTGAAAGCTAGACGAACCTGTACCCAAACAAAACTCTTTATTATGCAATGACTAAATAAAATACCTAAGAGGAGGACTTCGCATGCCAATAAAACATCCTGTCCAAAAAGTAGTACAAAAATGGTGACCAAGATTTCCGCAACGCCGGACCGTTTTCATGATTATTATTTAGGGGCTTGACATTTTTAATATTTATTACTTATAATAAATATAAAGAAAACACATTTTTGTTTTTACAGTATGTACCTACTGTATTTAAACATAATAATTAATCGGAAAAATCTAGTAAACTGTAATAAATGTAAACTAAGTGCAAATTAATTTTCAAAAAGCTAATACATAATTTTTCATAATATGTTTTTTTTTTAGGTGTAAATATCAAGTTGTCTAAATATATTTTATTATTGACATAATTTAAAATAACTGGGCCACGAGGCAATTCGCCGAGCATTATTATTGTGCAGTTAAAATATTTTGTGACCGGCCAACTCAGAATTAAACCAACTCACAACCACCTCAGAAAGGTTATTAAGAGTGATGATAAAAAAATAAAAATAAATGGTTAAATAAGTTAAGTTACGTTAGGGTTACCGGCTATTTTAAAATTATTTTTTAAAAGCTTTTAATGAACTTTCTGAGGTGGTTCTGAGTTGTTTTTATTCTGAGTTTGCATGGAACCAAATATTTGTATGCCGGCTGCACATTTAAATGATAAAATATAAAATACTAGCTGACCCGGTAACGCGCTGCTGTGCCCAACGAAACACAACGCCATATACTGGATGATTACCCAACCTTTATAACCACGATAAATTTAATCACACCGTTATCTGCCAATTTGCATACAAATCAAATCCACACTGCCCGCTTGCCAGCTTGCTCGTCCACCACTTACAGACATTCTCCTTTATATTTCTTTGTAAATTATTTCAACCAATTTACACAAAACTTTGACAAATTATATACTTAAACCTTCCACATGAATCACTCTATCTACTAGTGAAAACCGCTTGAAAATCCATTCCGTAGTTTTTGAGTTTATCGCGAACAGACAGACGCGGTGGAGGACTTTCATTTTTAATATGTAGATTATGTAAAGATTTTAGTGTTCATCATCATAAATAATAAGCTTCTCAGTGAATACAATATTAATTAATGACATACTTAAATATATCATCATGATAATTATTTTACCCGTTAAAAGATATTCCTGCTGACATGATTTTAGATTTTCACGGCGAAAAGGACTATCGTAAATTATTTTTGGGGTATTATGCTGTGATGTTCTACCTCCTTCTTTAACCAGCGTTTCGAACAACTTAACAGTGTTTGTCAGGGCAGATGTGATGTGTGTGCGGCATTTTGAGTCTTTAGAAGTTAATTGTATCAAATTCCAGGTGCGAATAATGCAAATTCATAACATGAATTGTACCTATTATTTTCATTTTACTTCTTCTCATCCCCTTTATTGTCCCAACTCCATTACCTATTTCCCAGTCTAATCGCAAATATATTTTGATATAATACGTTATGTAACTAAAGTTATATTATGTTTGATGCACTTCCATTTCCTTTTTTTTTAAGTATTTATACTTACTTCCGCTTTTTATATTTTAGTTTAAGTTCAGTTAAATTTAGTTCAAATTCAGTTAAATTTAGTTTAAATTCATTAATTTAATACTTTTGAATGTAGCTATAGCTTTGTGGTAATCCATTATTTATAGATAAATGAATCCATTATAAACAAACAAAAATTTTTATCTGATAGCCCAATAAATTAAATTAAATAATCCCTATCCACGCCTCCACCCCTAAAACAACACTTTTTAATAATATATTGTACCCACCCACTATTTTTTAATTGTCAAATCAGTATACGTTTGCCCTGAGGAAGGAACGGTCGTTCCGAAACCGGTCGGCTTCAAACAAATATACAATTGGTTCAAACAGTGAAACATTGTTTTATTTATCATTTATTTAACTTTATATTGTTTTAAAACTATTTTAAACAAGTCAAATATTGGAAATTACAGACCAATATCAATTATATCTAATATTCCAAAAATATTTGAGTCGATAATTACAAAGAAAATCACTCCTATTTTCAATTGAGGAAAAGCATGGATTTAGTTCGGCGAAATCTACAACAACTAATTTATTCTCCTTAACAAATACCATTCTTAAAGCCTTAGAAGACAACACTCAGGTTGATGTCCTCTACACGGACTTCTCCAAAGCCTTCGACCAAGTTAACCACCGTATCCTCATGGCCAAATTTTATGCTATAGGCATTAGAGACCCATTTTTATCATTCATTCACTTTTACTTGATAAATAGAAAACAAAGGGTTAAATAAATAACTTTGAATCCTTTAAAATTGATGTAGCGTCCAGCGTTCCGCAAGGAGCCCATTTGGCCTCGCTTCTTTTTAACCTTTTTATTAACGATATCATAAAAGTTTTTGACTTTTTGCCTATGACAATAAGATTCTTAAGATAATTAAATCCCATCTTGATTGTTTACTTTTTCAACTTGATATTGATTCATTTAACGATTGGTGCAAAATTAACTGCATGCAACTTAATGTTGATAAATGCAAAATTTTGTCCTTTTATAGAACCAAAAGACCTATTTAGTTTGATTATAAACTAAATAATGTTTGTCTCTCTACTGTCACATCTATCAAGGACATTGGAGTCACTCTATACTGCAAACTTTCTTTCCGTGATCACATTAATAACATCATTAACAAATCACTTAAATTACTCGGCTTCATTCATAGAATTACCTCTGAATTTAAACATATAAGTACCTTAAAACTCTATAATGTTCGCTGGTTCGCCCTCACCTTGAATATGCTAGTGTCATTTGGTCTCTTTTCTATGCTGTCCACATTTATCACATCGAATCTGTACAACATCGCTTCCTACGAGAAATTGCTTGGAGGTTAGGACTTGAAAGAGGCGAGTACTCGAATGATAAAATTGAACAAACTTTAAACATTTATTCTTTAGAAAAACGTAGAAAGAACTCTGATCTAATGTGCATTTTAAAAATTATCAACAGTATTACTGACACACCTGCTTCGTTGAAACTCATCCAGCTCAACATCCCTTCTGGTAGACTCCGAAATAATGAATTGCTGTTCCTCAATCAACATTCTGCTAATTATGGATATCATTCTCCTTTATCCAGAATGTCGAGACTTGTCAACGCAAATCAAAGCACTGAATTTTTTGGTGTAAGCCTAAATGACTTTCGATACGATACTAGTCGATACGCAATGTGATTTTTTAAATCTATCTTCAAGCTACTTATGAACTTTTATATTATATGTATTTTTGTCAACGCTCTTCATATATATGTACTCTCCTTTCATTGTCATCTCTCTTTTTTTATTCGTGTTATTGTGATATTGTTAATGGACTATTTGTCCATAAATAAATAAATAAACTACTTTTTTTTATTTAGCACACTGACCGTACAAAAGAAATTTTCAAAGAACAATGTCACAAGTAAAACCGGACAGACGATTGTAATGTGATAATGTAGTGTTTTAAAAAGAACGTGGGTGATGAAACTATTCTAGCATCACCTGTCTAACGAAGAATGCGCGATTGCAAGAGAAGAGTTGAACTCGCGATGCGAAGTTTTTATATTTGTTTTCTACTCTGTATTATTATTTATTACGGCGCTTCCTTTATTATTCTATATTCAGTAGTATTTTGGCTTACATATACTGAACATGACATAACCGCTGGGTCTAGGTTTTATGTTAACAATCCCGGGACACGTACTATGAAGATAGGTCCGTAGACGATTGTGGTACAGTTTATAGGAAACTCGACGCGCGTACACCATAGGTACTCACAGAATAAATTAATAAGAAAACTAGAAATGTTATGTGCGCGTGTTTCGTGATACAACAGTCTGACCATTATTTTTTGCGTTTCATCATCATTATGAAAGTAAAATGGGATGTCGATTTATAATGTTAGACAAGTAAGTATAAGAAAGACAATGCGGGTGCTAAATGGACTAGGTCAGTGACGATTTTGATTTCTATTAAAATCTATATACGGAAGGCATTTCCAGTGTCTCCTTTATGACAAACGCTTATTCTGTGGGTCGGAAGATCTTGTTTATACAATATAATATTATCGTCGATTCATGAAATCGGACATATTTTAAGCAGGGTCTCCTCCGACCGAAAACATGAACATTAGACAGTAGGTTCACCTACTGCGTGGCGAGACTCGGGAGAGGCTAGTTGAGGGAGACCTTTTGATCTCTCCAGTCGGACTCTCTCGACCCATCATCGCCCTACACTTCAGTGGGAAGGATAGATTCGTATGTCCGTCATTTCTGGACACATTCCCAGATTCCTTTCTATCCCTCATACCTTTTTCTTTCCCAGAACTTCCTTTCTTTTCTTTCCCTAAAAAGACCCTCCACACAGCATCCCTAAAGATAACTTAGGCCCTGAGGTTTTTTTCCTCAGTGCCTCCCGTGTGAAGCCAATGTAAAAAAAAAACATTGCTAATTGGACGTTATATATTTATTTGGACGTTATGTATTCAATTGGACGTTTCAACGTTCGTTGTTCATTTTTCGTTTCAATTTGTAGTTTTCATGCTTTTAAATTAAGTGTCATTTTCAAAATTTGAATTGTTAAATCAACAATCCAGATAAAAGATGCATCTACCAAGATTATTATATTTTTATGTTTTATCCTTGATCATTCTGCAGCAATCATTTTTCTTGTTCTGATCTCTTCTTTACATATACTTCCAGCTTCACAAATCCTACAATATTCATATCAATTAAATAGTCATATATGTAAACATTTGTCAGCAACAGAATTTTAAATAAAGCAAATAAAGCAATTCGCGCTCACAGAAAGAATTCTGCTAACAATTTTGCATCGAAGCATTATAACAATTTTGTTGATCAAATAATAAAACAGGAATTCTAGCTAATTACCGCTTTTGTTCTAATGAAAAAAAGTATGATCTGTGTTTACTGTGTTAGGTCTCGTCATGATTTGAGCAAAAACATTTACAAGTTTCTGCGAATATCTAGAATTTATTCAGACGAAATCTCTTGCGATTTCCTTTTAATCAATAAATATAATAATATTCAAGGTACTACGTAGCGAAGGATCATTTCTTGAACAAACATTCAGGCGCAATATGTCTTTGTTCCCAGGAGATTATAACGAGATGATAGATCAAGAAAACATATTTTCTTAACATTATTCTTGGGAAAATACGTGAAAATACGTGTTGACAGGGTTGGTCTTAATCTGAAATTGAAGGATATACTCGTCAACAAATATTACCAAGAGTGTATCCGTTCGATTGTGGAAGTAAAAACTTCTTTAGCACCGTTTTGATTTGTGAAACAAGCTCATTTATCTATAGGATTTAGCCTGCGAGAAAATGAGATAGAAATATTTATTTTTATTTAATTCACAGGTACTCAGTTCCAATATAATAGATAAATCCACAGTGCCACACAAGTCTCCTTTGGTGTAGGGATTTTGAATTTTATGTGGATTTTCTCATTATTTCAAAATGTTATTAAAACTAACGTCCGGGATCCGAAAATAATTTTCGAAATCATCCATCTTTACATAGTACAAAATGAAGTCGCTTCCGCTCTCTGTGCGCTTAGATCTTTTAAACTACGCAATCCCATCTCATTCAATTCTTGCATACAATTATCCATGTATGGATTGAATAACCACGGTGACAATAAGCAGCCTTGCAACACCTTTTGTGATGTCAATCCACTCTGTAAAATCGCCGTTTGCCCTAATAATGCAACGCTTCCCTCATACAGAGACGCAATTGCCTGTATGAGATTCGTATTCACTCCATGCTTGGACCACATCTTCCACATAACTTTTTCCTGTCAACTCAGGGTTGTATGCTTTTTGTAGATCTACAAGCGTGTCTGTTTTTTTGCAATAAACTTCTCAGTAAGCATACGCAGTGAGAAAATCCGGTCCATGCACCCCTTTCCACTCATAAAAGCATCTTACACATCCCATATTTTATCCCTTGTTTCCATTCGTACCCTTTCAATCAATATTCTACCATATAGCTTACCGACTGAGCTAAGCAGGCTAATAGCCCTATGATTCCAATCCATACGTGACCGTTTACTTTTGAATAGTGGCATGATTATAGCTCTTCTCCAATGGCGTGTAACCCTCCTCTAAACACTGGTTAATAAGTCTGCACAACCATGTAAGGATAATACGGCTATCTCCTTTAATGTATTCGGTAGCAACATTGTCGAAACCCACAGCCTTGCCATTCTTTGATCTTTTTTATTTCATCCATGTGATACGGATCATGATAAATATTGAACGTTGATAAAGGATTGAAATTTCCACTTGGACTTTATATTATGAGGAATTTATTTATTACAAATGTTATGAAATCAATCTTGGTAATGAATATCAAATTTAATATTTCCATAAAACACATGAAACAAAATTTGTAGTTAGTTATATCTAGAAGTATCAGAACCGTCGAAATATCAGACGCGTCGTGGCACTTTATTCGATGGTGGTTTCAAGAGTGTAGGTAGATACTCCTAAGTAATTGATTTTAAGGGTGGTTCGCCAAGCCTTGGCCATGGAGTGGTAGGGGTTGGAGCCTCCCTAGCTCGGAGCTGGCCAAGGGCAGGTTTGTTCTGCTAATTGAACGAGATAAATAGCAGTAACGCCATACCATAATTCATCGTATAAGTGACTTTTGGCCCGGCTAAGCCTACATTGTGCTGAAAAAAGACTTCGTCGTAATGGATTTAGGTGCTTAAGGAGTACCTTGCTCCGTTGTAAATATTTTAATCAAAATTATAGCAGCATAATTTAAAAAAAGAAGTTATTTAAAAATATGTAACAGAGATACCTTGCATATGGTTCCATGACGACTCAAAATCAACTCACAACCTAGTTGAAAAGTCATTAAAAGCTATGAAATAAAATAAATTGAAAAATAGCACGTCACTAATCTAAAATCGCTAATTTAACGATTTTTTTTCATCACTCTTAATGACTTTTCAAAGGAGGTGTTGAGTTGAGTTCATTCTGAGTTGTCTGATCACCCTTGCATGTACAACACATCGTACGCACACTTAGTATTTTCTCATCATTTACTAATTTGTTCAAATTTGGATTTAAATCTGCTTGTTTCTCGGATGCAGAATTATTGTTTAAAATTTTATTCTTACCTCCACGAAAATAATTTCCCTCATTACCTATGTCATCTCTGTGTATGTATTTTTTGGAAAGCCGAATGTGGACGTACTGGAAATAGGTGTGGGAATGGATATCAGGGGGGTCAGTGTGTCTAGGAATGACGGTGGATGATGACGTATATCTAACCTCCCTATGAAGCCAGGCATCTCTGCTAAGTCACCAAACGTAGCGAACCACTTGGGGTGACCTATGACAGAGTTGTTCAATACATTTTTCAACAATATTGAGGTTTTATTCAAAACTAGCTGGTCCACGGCATGCGTTGCAATGCCATTTAAAGAAATAAATTGATTCTCTCTGCATGTCCTTTCCCGTGCGTCCCTGTTCCCTTCCACCTTCTTCGCCTTCCCCCTCTCTCATCTCTTACCTATCCGTGAACCCTGCCTACCCCGTTCCCCTCCCCCCTGCCTTTCCCCCCCTGCCACTCATTATGCAATTTTCATAACGCCAGAGCTTACCATTATATATAACCATGATTTTATTTTGATGAATGGGCTATAATATTGTAAAGTTTCATTAAAATCCATTAAGTAGTTTTTGCGTGAAAGAGTAACAAACACACATGCATCAATACAAACATTCGCTTTTATAATATTACTAAGATTGTATTTTTCCATCAGCGCATTGACATTTCACGTTTTTGAATTTTTTGGAATTCACTCACTATTCAATATTATAATTATCACAATAAATATTCATAAATATTCCCCACATATAAATATTCTGAACATTAGAATAAGAAAACTAACATATATATTTAGAAGTTTAAGAGATATTTTAAACGAAAAATTACTTAGAACCACATACTTAGCTTTCTGTCAATCAATTATACAATACGGCATTATAGGATGGGGCGGTACATATACAAATCAAACACAAACAATTTACATATCACAAAAACTAATAATAAAAACAATTTAAAAAAAAACCCTACTCATATTCGTCAAAACTTTTATTCAAACAATTTAAGGTCAGAAAATTAAGTGCATTATACTTTTATCATGCAACATTACAAATTTATAAAGACAATATTGAAAATAAAGATGCACTCTTTAAAAATAACATAAATCTTATACAAGCATCAATACTTCCTTCTCCAAAATGTAAAAAACCAATAGGACAGTTAAATTATAAATATCTCGGAGTTAAATATTTTAATTCCACTACCTGAAAAAATCAGAAACATAAATACTAAAATAAAAGAATTTAAAACTCACCTGAATTTAAATTTAATTTAATTTAAAACTAAACTGAATCAAAAAAACAATACAATATCACCCCCCCCATACACACAAGCCCTGCTTACTTATGGGGGTACATCAAATATATCTACCATATAATTAATTACTGTATAAAATTTATTTGTAATTTATGTATCTATTTGTTACTAATAAAAAATTTAAAAGTTTAAAAAATATGTAGCTCTTTCAAAAGATGAGAATTCATTCCATACAAAATGTTTGAGGAAAATAATTTTTTTCCCAATCAAAGATCATAAAAATAGGTCCAGCCGTTCTTGAGTTATAAATGGTGTAACTAACCCGACTTTGTTTTAGATATTAAGATTACTTCAGCCTCGATCCAATTTCATCGAAGGTCTCCTGTAAACATTATCGACTTTTACCGCTAATAATGAAATTGTTCAGATGATTTTGAGGAAAATAATCTCCCTTCGAAATCCCTACCTAATTTCCTTCAGAATAAGGACGACTCCCTGAGGCTGTTGATCTGAATGGTTATCACCAAGGGCGTGTATAAAGGGGGGGGGGCTGGTTTAGGGGGTTCAAGCCCTTCCCATTGGCCTCAGATAAGAAAAGAGAATACTTATTACTCGAAGACCAAATTTCTGAAAACACAACATTATTATAAATATATATAAATATTTTATTATTATCATCTTCTCTTTTATCAACATTATGCAAATCATAAAATTCTGGCAAGCAGAGCACCTTTAGGTACTAACTACTTGTAAATTTTGTAAGGAATTAAAAGATAGTTCTGGGAAGGAAAAGGGTTGGGTTGGGTAAAAATCTGGAGTTCAACGCGTCCAAAAGAGCGACGGTCGCATGAATCCATCTCTCCCACTACAAAGCAATCTCCCTCAACTAGTTTCTCCTGATCCGGCCATACAGTAGGTGGACATACGCGTCCGTCACCAAGACCTATACCAACCTCACTCCATGAATCCGGGCACCTCTGCTAAGATAGCGAACCACTTGGGATGACCCATGGTAAAGGTGCTGATACCCATAACCGCCTCCCAAATTGAAGATTCATACCTGCCCCTTATTTTCGGATTCTATTCTTGTTTTAAATTAAGGCTCAGAGCTTTTCATTGAAAATTAGGTTTATTTCTTATGTATTACAAACATTTTTTTAACTTGGATTACACGTTTCTTATTATATACCTAATCATGTGTATTTACTTTGTGTCTCATCTTTATCTCGAGCTACTTATTTACATATGGTCATACATCCACGATGTTAAGGGACGTACTGGACTTAGTTTAACCAGTGATTCCTGACATTATTTGGTTATTCAAAAGCAACACTATATTTGCATGCCTTTCTTTGATGAATGAGTGTTTAAACGGATAAAATTATATATTTGTATTTACGGGCACAGACAAACATTTTTTCTTAATATTTTACTGAATAATTTTCGAAAAGATTTTTTCCAACAATAATTAAATTGCCGCTATCTACGAACAAGCAGATTATGAATCATTTTATGTTTACCCTTATATGTTTTCAATAGCCAAGCTAATAAAGATAAACCAGAGATCATCACTAAAACATTTCTTCTAAACAAATGTCATTATACTCTTAAATGAATACCTTATGTAAATCAACACAGTTTTTTTCCCATTTTCAGTTTTTTTTTCTCATAAATATAATGTAGCATGTAATTGTTTGGTTTTAATGTCTTAACCAATGTCATTAAACCTATTTTTGTATTTTTATTTGTATTTTGTATTTTGTATTTTTCTTATTTTGTATAAACATTACAATATCCGTCTTTGAATAAACATTACAATATAACATGTAGGTTTGTGACTACCCGTAAGCTACACCCTTAGTATTTTTATATGTACAATAAAGATTTTTTGATTTTTGATCAAATCCCGCTCTCGCGGGTTTTTTGCAAATACGCCATAAGGTGGTATTTTTGATGGACTGCGCCCAAATTAGTAAAGTTCCCTAATAGTAGAGTATTGCCCCTTTGTATGTACAACAGCAATTATTAGAATGCGTGCATAAATTTAATAACCTATTCATTTTTCTATCCAAATTAAAACCATTTGTGAATACCTTCATAATATTTGTACCCATGCCGTATTACTTCGTTAATTTAAAATTCGATGGACCAAGGAAAAGTAATTTCTATCGAGTAATAAACTCCCTCCCATCTAATAAATGAACTGCCATTCAAAACCCAAGAAATTAAAGAACGCTTTCGAAATTGTGTACTTTTACAAAAAACTCGAGTTCATCTCCACCCTAGCTTCCCCGATAGCAATTTTTAATCAAATCGGTTTGAGAGCTCTAAATTTTCAAGATTATCATTTACATAATATATCACTCTTAATACCTACTTTTAGGCACTTCTAGAATTATTTAAAAGCCAAAAGTAATCAATTTAAAAAATAGCAGGTTCCTTGCAAAAATAATGTCGGGCGATCCAGTGGCAACAAAGTCACCGAGACAAAAGAACCGTGACATGAATATCGTCGTACATGAATGTACCTAGTTCATAAGTTAGGATTTTTTTTCTTTTAAATTTTTTTATTTAACATTGGAAAACGTTGTTCGATTAGTCATTTTATGTTTTTGATTTAGTCATTTAAAGTGTGAAAAATTTTCATGCTGGGAAAATTATGATTTTCTGCAAACAAAAAATATGGAAAATGATAAGAAAAATTATTTGGGAATTTGTAAAGTTTGGAAATTTTTTCATATTGAAAAATATTTGAGAGTCATTTTTCATAATGGGTCGGGAAATTGTATGAAAATTTTAGATACTAAGATTTTCCACGTTTTGTAAATTTTCTTTATAATTTTTTTTTGTCATGATGCTCTCCAAAACATTCAACGGTTCTTTTAGAAAATAACAGAGGGCGCCACTTCCGCTTACAGCAATCCTAAACTTAAAAACTGTAGGTACAATATAATGATGGCATTTATATAAAAAGCTTTCAACAGTTAGTCCGCTTTTGTTACTCAAGGAAGCAACAGTTCAAAAATCGAGCTCCGAATAGTGCATCGCGTTCCGAACACTTTATTTTCTAATTATTGTTCGCGTCATCTGGTTCTTTTGTTTCCTTCCATTCTCATAGTTATTTCGTTCTATAAGTTTCCAAACAAAAACAAATTTTCATGGTTACAAAATATTGAGCTGTCAGCTTTCAAAGCAGTGTTTGTTTTTCATTTTTAACCAAATCCAAGCCTGCAGACCCCCGCTTACACATTGACCTTTCACAGTTTACCTTCCTCACTATTAACCTACGCACAAGATCCTGGATTCGATGTCTACTCTCCGCCAACAACTTGCCGCTGTTGGTGCGACAGAAGCACAACTAGAAGATTTTTTAGCAAAAAAATCAAAAGTAACGAGGTCAAGACGCTCAACTTCTTTATATTTAAAGCATTTCGGAAGTGAAGAAGATGTCTCCGACTACTCCTCAAAATCTACAACAACTCCCACCCTCACTACATCTCTGACCTCCGTCTCTACTTCCACCTCGACCTCTGCTACTTTTTCAACAGCTCCCACCACTTCGACAACCGCCTCCAGCTCAACATCAACCGCTCCATCCTCTTCCGTAAACTCATTCCCCCCGCTATGGGTGACTCCAGCTCACAAAAAACGAAGGGCGTGCGCTTCTCCTCCTCCCTCCACCGAAGTAATAAAAACTTCAAACCGTTTCTCCGCCCTCGCTACAGACGATGAAATCTCACCACTGCCAGTTACAAACACCGTGTCTGACTCCACTGCAAATGACATCACTGATATCACAAGAACTAGACCTGCTAAGATCCCTCCAATTTTTATAAAATCCGAAAAAAATTGGAGCCTCCTGGAAAAGCGCCTCTTGAATGCTGGGGTTACTATAATTAACGCAAAGGCCATCCCAACAGGTGTGGTCCTCAATACCGGTGACTCCACCAGCTTCCGGCTGGCAACAAAAATTCTGCAAGAGGACACAACTCCCTTCCACACATTCCAACTCGCAGAAGACAAATCTACAAAGGCGGTTCTGCGAGGAATACCGACGACAATTAGCGAAGAAGAGGTCCGCCTGGAACTAATAGATCTCAACTTCCCTGTTAATTCAGTAACTCGAGTGAGATCCGGGCCAGACAGGAAAAATATTCCACTGGTCCTCGTACAACTGGATCATGGTGAGGCGGGACAAAAAATCTTCTCCCTCACTTCCCTGTTTCACCTAATGATAAGAGTGGAGTATCTAAATAAGAAGACAGCCCCCTCTCAGTGTCACCGTTGCCAGAATTTTGGACACTCATCAATGATGTGCCACCTGCCCGCCCGTTGCGTGAAGTGCGCGGGTGACCATTTTACGCAGGAATGCAAGAAGCAGAGAGAAGATGGACCCGCCACCTGCGCAAACTGTTCTGGAGCCCATCCGGCAAATTACAAGGAATGTCCGAAACGACCATCTCCACAACCCATCTTACAAACAGTACGTAATGTCACTTTCACCTCACATACTACAAATCCCTCTTTATCATACGCGCGGGCCACTGCCCAAACCCCATTAACGTCCACACCCCCCTCAACTCCCTCAACCTCAACCTCCCATACACCTCCTTCCACCCCCTTCAATATTTTTGAATTTTTCAAAAATTTCAATTTCTCCAAGGTTGGCGATCTCCTCTCCGACCTCATACCCAAATTTCAGTCTGCCACCTCACCGGCAGACTACATATCGATCATTTTCTCCGCTGCCCCTCAGATTTTTTCACTTATTTCAGTGTAAATGGCTAGCTCTACTACCATGCCCTCCGCGCTACGCATGGCATTTTGGAATGCTAATGGTCTCTTAAAAAATTTACATGAATTACGTATTTTTGCAAATACACACGCTTTCGACGTTTTACTCATCAATGAAACTCACCTCAACCCATCACAAACGCCAAAACTTTCGAACTATACATTATATAGAAATGACCGACAACACACTAGAGGCGGTGGCACTGCCATTTTCGTTAAATCGAAAATCGCCCACAAATACAATATTACACCTGCATTGTGGTCAATCGAGTCAACCTCAATCACAATTTATACAAAACATTCAGGCCCATTGAGAATAAACTCTATCTACCACCGTCCGCAAGATAAGCTTGATACTCTCCTCGATAGCCACACTCCTATTATCCTCGCTGGGGACTTTAACTCAAAGCACCCCAATTGGAATAGTAGGATTACTAACACAAATGGACGTATCTTACGCAGGTACGCTAGCACTCATCCTGAACTCTCCATCGCGGGCCCAATTGAACCCACACATTTCCCAAACAGCGGGGCTAGACCCGATGTTCTGGACATTACACTTCTCCACAAATTACCCTGGGTCTACGATATCGAAACCATAAATGACCTAAGTTCAGATCATAATCCTGTTTTGCTTACTCTTAATCAACTTTCCACTCCAATGGCACCCCGCAAATCTATAAAAACTGATTGGACGTATTTCACTCACAGAGTTGGGGAAAAAACAATCATCCCTCAAAATATTTCCGACGGCCCTGAATTAGACAAGGCAGTTGACAACTTTGCCGAGATAATTATATCTTCCATCACCGATGCCTCTAAAACTCTTCCTGAACATTCCACCCTTAATCTCAAAAGAGACCTCCCAACCGACATCCAGGATTTGATCTCTACAAAAAACAATCTTCGCCGACACTGGCATAGATACCGAAATCCCTCGGTTAAAAAAACAATCAATAGAATTCAAGCACTTATTAGAAAAAAACTCTCCGAGCTTTCACATTCCACCTGGAACAAAAAAATTCAAGATATAAATCCACAGGACGGCTCCCTATGGAAGTTATGCAAATCTCTCCAAACTACACCATCCCCAAGCCATCCCATTCATACCGAAAATGGCCTCATATTTGACGATCAAGATAAATCGGAGTCGTTTGCCGATAATCTTGAATTTCAATTTAGCCCCAGCTCTAAGCACGCCGACCCAATCCATATAGCAAATGTCAACCACCAAATAGACATAATTTTCGACTCCCTTCCCGGAACAAATGTACATTTCACCACCCCATCAGAAGTCCGAAGGGCCATTAAACACCGCAGCAACAAAAAAGCTCCCGGTCCAGATGGCATTACAAACTTTGCCCTTAAAGCCCTCCCCCCTAAAAGCATTCTCACCATTGTGAGCCTCATAAATTCCGCTCTCAGACTGCGTTATTTCCCCAAAAGTTGGAAACACGCGCACGTCATTCTCATCCCAAAACCTGGGAAGGACCCAAAATTCTGTGAGAACCATCGTCCAATCAGCCTTCTCTCAAATGTTGGTAAAATATTCGAACAAATTCTCCTCACCCGGCTCTTAAAGCACATTCACGAGATGAAAACCCTTCCTGATGAACAACATGGCTTCAGATCTCAACACTCAACCCTTCATCAACTGCTCAGAGTTTCCGAACTAATCCTCGGCGGCTTCAACTCCCAACGGTCCACTGGCGCCATTTTCCTGGACATAGCCAAAGCCTTCGACAAAGTATGGTCAAACGGCCTGCTCCTCAAATTGCACAACACGGACATCGATCCCCAACTCCTCGGTATCTTAAAATCATTTCTTCAGCACCGGACTTTTCAAGTAAAGATCCGAGGTGCACTCTCAACGCCCAGATTCATGACAGCAGGCGTCCCGCAAGGATCCCTGCTTTCCCCTACCCTCTTCAATATCTACTTACACGATATTCCACTCACGGAGAACCAACATTCGTATAAAGCCTTGTACGCTGACGACACCGCCATTATGGTTCGATACAGTTCTCCCAGGATGATCACACTTCGCTTACAACATAACATAAACATACTCCAAGACTTTTATAACAAATGGCGTATAGATGTGAACCCTTCCAAGAGCGCTGCTATTTTCTTCTCACGAAGAAAGGTTCGCAGCACTCCTAAGGGTCAAGTTTATATGTACGGCCAAGCAATACCCTGGCAAAACAATGTTAAATATCTTGGAGTCACACTCGACAAAAAACTCACATGGCACACACACATCAAACATACAATTAAAAAAACCAAAAACGCTGCTTCATCCCTTTACCCGCTTTTACATTATAACAGTCAAACGTCGCTTCAGAACAAACTTCTCATTTACAAATCAAAATTACGACCCATCATGACTTACGCCGCTCCAATTTGGGCCACAAGCAATACTAAGAGTCTAGAAACCTTCCAAAATGTCTTGCTCACAAGATTCATCAAAAGCCCTTGGTTCGTCCGAAATAGCATTATTAATTCAGGCACGAAAATTCCATCCACTTAAAAAACACATAATAGACCTGGCCAAAACATTTTTCTCAAAACTTGCTTCAAATCCGAACCCAAGCATCTCATGTCTCGGGCATTCAAGTCCCGATGACAATCCCCTCCACCGCCTGCCCATATCCATCCTTCATCCACCTTGATGCGCGGGCTATAACAAAATTTACCTTTATATTCTTATATAAAAAATTAAATACTTGTATATATTTATTATGGTATACATATTTGTGGTATATGAATACATACATGCATGGGTGTATGTAAAAATGTCTGTATGTGTGCATATATCTATACAAAATATATGCCACTCGCAGATTTAAAACAAGCAATAAAACAATATGAATGCCCTTCATCTTGCCCAAGGCAGCCCGAACATCGGGTTAAAAAAAAATCCATCAGGTGACATTACTACAGTTTGCAAGACAAAGGGGTTAATTTCTCCCTGTAACTTGCTAAGAACCAATATATAATAAAAAAGCTTTCAAGGAAAATTTTATTTTTATTTTTTATTACTTGCTTACTGACTGTATGCGGAAAAATTTAGTTTATTCTTGAAATAAAACAAATCATCCCGAATTTGGACCAAAGCTACATAGTAAAAAAATAGTAAATCGCCGTAGATAGTGTGTTTTTTTATTTAATTTTTTATTTGCCCGTAAAATAATGGTCTTGGATTCTCAAGTAGTATTAGGTAAATGAAAGAGGATTTCCTTTTTATTTCGAGGTTAAGTATCTAAAGGCATAGCGCAGAAAGATGTGGTTCTTTGTCTCCGTCTTTCGCATAAACGATGCGTGTAACCCTGAAAGAGAGGTTGCAACGGAGCTCTTAGGGGCAAGACCATGCATAAATATTTTTATTACAGGCAATTAAATGCTCCCCTAAACCTTGTTGGGTTGAAGAGATAAACGAATTAGGTTAGTTTAGGTCGAAATGCGCGCTACCAAAGCAAGGAATAAATGAGAGTGGAATGAGGTTGGTTAGACCTTCATCCAGTAGGTAATGGAAAATATTTTCCGTCACGACCTGTGGAATTTTTGAAATCCCGGCGAGCGCAAATAAATTTAATTTAATTTATTTGTGTTTTCACAATTTAATCATTTAAAATTATATAAGGTGTATTTACGGCTCGTTCCAGAGTGTAAGATAATCTCAGTGTAGCCCTGGTGTAAAGAACCATTCAGAATTAAATCGTTTCTAGAAGTGGCTTTAGCCGTGTATGGTGAATAGATCTGATTCTTAGGTACTTCCCCACCTACCTCTTCCCCATTTTCTTCTTCTCTCCGCTTAACTTCAACCTCACAACATTTTCACCAACCGGTGATGCCATAGTCTCACTGGTTCTAGACGGTTAGGAGAAGTTCTTTTTTTAAGTGAATACCTCACAGGATTCCCAACTGCTTCCGTCATCCTACGCCATCCCCAATTCGAATATGTTATGAGGCTGAAGGTAAGTGGGGAGGGAAAAGAGGTGGGGAAGAGGCAGGTGGGAAAGTATTTGGATATTCAGATCTAGTCACCAAATACGGCTAAAGCTAATTCAAACGTTTCAATTCTGAATGGTGGTCTTACACCAGGGAGGTAGTGAGAGTATCGTCCACTTTGGAACATGCCGCAAATATACCTTATATTTTTTTAAATTATTAAATTGTGAAAACACAAATCTATCAAATGAAATGTATTTACGATCGTCGGGAATTTAAACCGGCTACCGCCAGATCGATAATCGAGAGCCTTATCCTTCGACCATGGAGTCCGTCAGATTGGGACTCTTGTGCAGTACTCACGTTAAAAAAAATTAAAAAAATTAATAAAAGTTATCATTTCAACAAACAATGATACTAAAACACAAACGGTAACAGCATCAAATTCGGGAATATGTTTTTATGATTCAATAAATTTATCTAGCAATAAAATCCAAGAACTTGGACATCATGCGAAAAAAAAATTCAGCACAAGGTAAACATTTTATGAAAGCAGTAAATTGTATTAGGTATTTCTTTTTTTGAAACCGTTCATTATTCAAGGTGAAATTAAAATTTAATCTGACAGTAATAGGGAATATCAAATAAAAGAGTAAAAAACAATCATAAAAAAACCTAATTAAGGAACCCGTAGAAAGTTAATGCTACAAAGCAGGCGAGAACAAAACAGAATTATGTCGGGAATAATAACTTTTTTTAATATATTTAATTTAACCGTTTGTGTCGTTAATTTCGCAATACATCCAGGCAATTTCTTTTTTACCTTTTTAGTTATTAAAGTGAAAATTGTACCGTGTAATGGAAACCCGTATGGTAAAAAAAAATGCATTTTACTAGCTCTATCATTAAAAACAGATAATTTGACGTCTTTTCTGCAGAATAATATTAATACAGTTTTTCTGGCTAATTTAAAATAAATTAAACACAAATTAAGGACCTAGGAACCAATTTACGATCATAGGTAAATATTTTAGGTGAAATAGGAGAAGAAACAAAACTAACTATTGATGTTAAAATTAGAACACCAATAACAATAGCTGCCAAGTGAACATCAAAAACAATGACTGCCAAGTAAACATCAATAACAATAGCTGCCATGTGAACATCAATAACAATGGCTGCCCAGTGAACATCAATGACAATGGCTGCCAAGTGAACATCAATAACAATGGCTGCCAAGTGAACATGAAAACAATGGCTGCCAAGTGATCATCAATGACAATGGCCGCCAAGTGAACATCAATAACAATGGTTGCCAAGTGAACATCAATAACAATGGCTGCCAAGTGAACATCAATAACAATGGCTGCTAAGTGAACATCAATAACAATGGCTGCCAAGTGAATATCAAAAAAATTGGCTGCCAAGTGAACATCAATAACAATGGCTGCCAAATGAACATCAAAAATAATGGCTTCCAAGTGAACATCAAAGACAATGGCTGCCAAGTAAACATCAATAACAATGGCTGCCAAGTGAACATCAGTAACTGGCTATTTTCTTTGTTTTTATGTGCGTATTAAGCGTATCCTTGGTTTCTGTATACAAGGTATTAAGGGACATACTTGGCTTACTTTAAACCAGCGATTCCTGACATTATTTGGAATAATGTTTATGAAATTTTGATCTCCATTATATCTCTTTTTTTTGTCCGGTCAGTGGTTGAGTGGGCATAGCACTTGGGTCCCACCCGGGCGTCGCATGTTCGATTCCTCTGCTGGCTAAGTCCTCCATCACAACACAAGCAACATTTTCGGCTTTCTGTGGTGGTAGTAGGAGATTTTCAAACATTGTTGGGTTATTCGTAACCCGGGAATGTTTGTCTTTCTTTTTAAAAAAAAAAAAAAAAAAAAAATCTCATATCTCCATTTAGTATATTTCTTCCTGTAAGGATTGCCTTATCCACGAGCTAACACTAATTGTAGTGTTGCGGTTCTTCAAGAATAAATAGGTCCTTGCCACAATTAAGTTTAATTGGGTTTACAATATATTATACTTCTGGGTCACACGACCGATCTTAAATGGCTACGAATTGTATCTGAGATTGGCTGGCGAGCGGTGACCGCTCCCATGGTCGGACGTCGATCCTATGGTCGCCGTGGTCGGACGGGCAACCCCGGCGACATCTGTCGGAACTTGAGAGATGGCCCTAAACCTAACGACATGTATTGATATCAACAAAAACAAAACGTCTTTTCAAAACACTACACTTCAAAACCAAACAAAAAAATATTTCTTACACTTGTCGTCACTAATCACTCAGCCGAGCAACCGCCCAACCCCTCATTCCAACCCTTTTGTCCAAAACCTACTGATTTTTTACGATTAAAAAAAACGTCGAAATTGTCACCGGAGACCAAAATTTCCTCAACATTTTTTACTCCAAATAATGTCAAGAATCACTGGTAAAAAAGTTAGTCAAATACGTCCCTTACGGACGTGTATATACCTATTTTCTTTTCCAAATAACTTTAGTTTGAAGGCGGATACGTATTTTTGTGAGTTAATAGGCCCACGGACTTCGTTCAACATCGACACAGTCTATTCGACCGTGTCAAAATGAATTTAAAAAGGCGAATTCCGACAGAAGCCACTTGTGGGTTTAAAGTTTCACGAATAAACTGTTAAGCTTTTGTAAGTCAGAAACCAATATAATCTATAGAAGGGGCAATGTCTAGACGTTTATTTTAATATCTTAAATTATTTTTTAATAAAAAAGGGGTAAAACGTTTTAATGCCGAATAATCTAAAGTTTTTTTCGATAATTTTACTAAAGCAGCTGACAGGAATTTACAAAATATTGTAAAATGATAATATCATTTTGTTACCTTGAATTTTTTTATCTTAAGTTTTATTTTACTTTATGGTTTTTCAAACATTTAGTTTTATTTTGTCTCGATCTTTCTTTATTTTTAAAATATTTATTTCTTACATTAATACCGCACAAGAGTCCCAACAGCCCCGTCTGGAGCCAGTTGGACTATGGCATCCCCAAATGGGGTATGTTGTGAGGCTGAAGGTAGTGGGAAAGGGAAGGAGATAGGTAGAGGAAGGTGAGGAATTACCTGGCTATTCAGATCTGGTCACCAAACACGGCTAAAGCCATTTCAAGCAACGTTTCAATTCTGAATGGTCTTACACCAGGGCGATACTGCGAGTATCTTCCACTCTGGAACGTGCCGCAAATATCTATATATTTTTTTTAAATAAATAATATTATTTTAAATGAAATAACACAAATTAATCAAATACAATTTATTTGTCACGCCGGGATGCGATCCCCTTCGGAGTGCGAGTCAAGAGCCTTACCGCTGGACTAGTCCATTTATATTCATATTTAAGAACCAGTAATAAAATATTTATAATCAGCAGTAATCATTTATTATTTTGGGTTATGCGCTATGCACAAGATAACCAAGTAAATTATTAAATTTTTTTAGAACAACTTTTTAATTTTTTTAAGGTTATACCCGTCAATATAATATTAATCATTAGAGAAGACGATAATATACACAAATCTAAACGAAGCACACATACAAATTAAAATATCCCCCGATAAAATATTCCCGATAAAATATCCTACGAACAAACCATTCCCCACAAAATATCCAAGCCTAATCTAGCCCAACAAAACCTAACCTAATCTAACCTAACCCAACAAAACCTTTCGGCGCCAAATTTAAATCGAAACTGTAAGTTGTGTCTCCTTCCTTCCATGTCGGGGGATGTTTTGTCCGTAGGATATTTTGTCCTTGGGATATTATGTCGAGGGATATTTTGTCGGAGGATGTTTTGTCGGGGATATTTTGTCGCGGTATGAAAACGCGCGGTACCACAATACGGATACGTTTATCCGAGACACTGTCGAGGTTTCAAATAAATTCGTTAGAACTTTGTAATCATTCAAAAAATGGCCGCCACAAATATAGGAAAAATTAGTTGAATGTAATATATTATTAAGATGAAGCCATGCGAAATAATTCAAAATCATACAATATCATGTGTTTGTGTTTTGAAAATGTATTGCTTAGAAGTATTATAGATGCTTCAATTAAATACTGCGAGTAGATCAAAATTGATTTGTGTCCCAATATAAAACAATCATCTGTAAATTAAATTTACGACTATCAAAATGTTTCTGTCAATTTGACTATCCTAGAACGGGAGAATCCTAGTTGGACAGTCAACGCTTCTTTGTACTGATGTATTCTTTGTAACAAAAACAAATAAATAAAAAATAAAAAATAAGAACACAGTATTGATCATTTTTTTATGAGTCTTTTAATAAACCTAAAAAAATTTAAGTATTATATTTATAAAAAACCCTTTCAAGTGCAAATTCTTCTACTTATTTAGTGTTTTTATAATAATAGCAAAAAAATTATATTTATGCCTGTACTCACAAAATAAAATAAATCTTTAATTTTGGCGATATTTTTTTTCCAATGGATTAAAAGAGGAGTTACCCAACTGCAAATTTCAACCTTATGCCATCTGCAGAAGGGCTGATAACGCATTTAGTCGCATTTAGTCTCCTCCCAGACGCTGAGGTGTGTGGTTGTCTTTAGACTCCACGTTGCTTGGTTCCGTGCAATCGATTTTAAATGTCCTTGTTATCATAAGAAACAATGTGTAAAACAGGAGTTAATGTTTTTTACAGGCCTTTACGAAATCAACCTATGAAAAATAACTCTCAAATGCCTTTCCAATTTTCTTTCTCAAGTATTTTTAAATCCCTCTCAAAAAGAGGTGTGCATTCCGTTGTCGAATTTTTCCAGGACTGGTCGATCACATTAATACTGAATTTGAAACACGAGATCGAAAAACTAAGTAAAATAATTAGGTCCCAATGGCCGAGTTGGTTGAGGAGTTGTCTCAGTAAGACAAAGATCCTGGAGGTCTAGCACAGTGAAATTTATAACTTTACAATATCTGATATAGCCAGTCTGATATTGACTGGGAATAAATAAGATATCGATATACGCTGGCAACACTAGTGGATGTATCTACGGATTTACATTCCTTAACGTTAAACCGCTACGTAAAAAATAATAATACTTATGAATTGACCATTTCGAATAGAAACACTAACTTTAATATACATTGGCACTAAACGGGAGTAAATTAGTTTATTAGGTCTTTAGTCATATTTAAAACACTTTGTTTATCCAAAATCGAACGGAATGAATTGATCGTGTCTTAGACGAATTAATTAATTGGATCACGTATACGATGTATTTCAATTCTAAGAGCTTCGTTAGTTAACCTTCATTCATTAATATGCCAGTTATTTTGCATAATGAACGAAAATATTTAAATTTGTAAATTGACCGAAATTTATCAACCGTCAGACTCCAAGGACTACTAACCATTCTTTTACTAACATCAGTGTACTATGCCATGGGACATTCACACCTTTCCTATCTCTGTTGTATCTGGGAATTTGCCTCAAAGAAATTGATAGCTGATCTGGAGGTGGTTCAAAACCGAGCTCTCAGAAATGTTTTTGAACTTCCATGGGACACCCATGTCAGATACATCCATTCAGTTTGCGGTATTCTTCAAATTACAGTCCTTCCTAAAATCTCCTGAAATCTCAAGCAACATCTTACAAATTTCTCAATAATCAACTGACATTAATAATAAGCCACTTTGCAATCAAGATATCCACACTCACAATACTCTAAATAGCAATAAAATCCGCGTACCTCAAACACACACTACAAAATATGGGATAAAATCTCTGAACTATATTGCCTAGCCTATACACTATATAATTCGCTTCCAGATATGTACAAGTGAATCCATCAAAATAAAAAAATCCAGAGTAATGTATTAAAATAATATATTAACACGTTTAAGGATGCAACAATGTAATTTTCTTGTCATGTTCAATTGCCTTGTTTCTTTTCTGTTCCATTGAGTTGTAATCATCCATATGTATATAACCTTGTTCCTTTTTTCTTTAATTGTTTTTTGTTCTACATAACCTGTCTTTTATTTTTTGTCTATATTTTAATATCTAAATTCCTACGTAAAATTGTACCTATTTCCTCCCGTGAATTGTATGTTCCTTCTGTCCTAAAATGAGTTCTGTAACTCATCGGGATTGCCCTAGCAAAAATAAAAACAATAAAAAAAACTGTAATGGTTTTAAAATGTTCAATGAACTCCCTGTAAATATTAACCTTTGACCCATCGCGTGGGGTCTTTAAAAGCCCGGGTTTTACAGGAATGCTAATTATGTTCATTTTAAATTTTCCCACTGATTCCTTACTTTAGGTAGCTTTCTAAAAGCCAACATTCAGTTTGCGCATGTGCGCTGTGAGATACAGACGTTTGTTTTTGTGATGCTCAAAAAAATCAACAAAATACAACGAAAAACCAAGTTTATATGTTTTTTCATTGTATTTTGTTGATTTTTTTTGTTATAATAATAATAATTCTGTATCAATCTCAAATTTTTATAAGTTTGATAGAAATTTGTTAGATTTTAAAAAGTTTTCTTATTAAGAAAGTATGTTTCAAAATTATAACAAAATGTTCCTTGTTAATTATTAAGTTTTTACATTGAAAATAAATATCTAATTTATAATATTTCTTTTTATTTCAATGCAGTCATTATCACCTGACTATGATCAATTAAAATAACACATAAAATGTAAGCTATAACAACAATTTAATCATATTTACTTTTGGGGTCCTCAGCGACCCCGCGCGACACCTCGCGTTATAAAAAAGACGCGTCGGGCGGAGGGTTATGGAAGCTAAAAAAGGTATTGCAGTTTGTCGTGGATTATGTCTCAATGTTGTGAAGGTTCAAATTCTAGTAAGTAGATAGTAAATAATATTATAGTGCTAATATATAATAATATTAATAAAATATATCATCGTCCTTGAGGTGATTTGCACAAAAACGGTGCTCTACAAATTATCCCATTATTTTTTTATTATTATTATAGTCGTTTTATAAAAGATTACATTAGAAATAAGATGTTAAATTGTATAACTAAATAAAATATAAGTACTTAAATAAAGACCTACTGGGACTTTTTATTTTTCTGTGTCTTGTTGTTTGTCATGTTTCTTCTAGATGTGTTAGTTTTTTTTCTTCAGTGATTAAGGTTATATAATTTACACGCCTTATTTGAAGTTAGAACATCTTTAGCACCGTTGTCGTTTTAAACTCGATGAAACGAAAAATAGCGGCTCTAAAAAGAGACAAACACCTACATCTATAGAATTTAGCCTGTGAGAGAATGAGATAATATAATCGGTCTCCTCTTTGTGCAGTGCTTCGTAGCCTCCCTACTCTTGCCTACTATAGTTTTCTAAAGGTTTCACTTCAACCGCTTGTGAATTGCACACTCTGATTTTTTTTAAACTTCTGTGTTTTGTTCTGTTTCACGGTTCGTCTAAATGTATTAGTATTATCTTTTTCTTCAAAGATTAAAGTTAATTAATTTACACGCTTTGAATGGCTGACCCGACCGTTAAACTTTGAGAACATTCCGTAAAGCGGAATATTCAATTATACTTTTTTCGCAAGAGATTTACAAGGTCCCCTACGTAACCATCTGATATCGGATAATCTACGAGCACTTAATTCTGTTGTGCCCCATTAGATGTCACATTGTAAAAACTATTATTCAGCAAAACATATTATTTTTGCAATATTCGCGCGTTAACCTCTCCCTGAGGGGTTGTTACTTCACAGCCGTGGGAGCTTTTGACTTTTTTCAAAGGCAATTGGGTAATACGAGTGTAGCCAGTGTAGCGAACCGATTTCTTTATTTCTTTAGCAATATCATATTGTTCCAAGTTCCAATGCTCGAACAGATTGTTCAAATTCAAATTTAACTGTGCGTTTGTCTATCTATGGTAGTTCTATTAACTCTTTTTTTACCAACGATTTTTTTAAGACTAACTTACCACTGGAGCGATCACGCGAAATAAATAAATTTGCCTCGATTGGTAGCATTACCCAGAAGATCATTTTTAAAAATTTTCACCAACATTAAAAAAATCATGCCTTCGAACTTTAACACGGAGACATAAAAACTTATTATAGTGCTATATAACCAATGAATTAATATATATTTTACCGTTTATGATATATTTGTAGGATTTATAAAAAAAATATAAATAATTCGTAAAGTTTATAATCGCGCGAATCCTGCTTGTTGTCACTACTTTGAAACTGCCGTGAGCGGTACTTATCCGAGTCAACACAGAATATTTTCGATTTCTTTATGTTCTCTGTGGTATATTTGATAATGAAAAGGGCATATCTATGGAAAAATTACTTAATTTTAAGCTGATCAAAAATTCGACGTGATGCGAGCTAGATGAACGGTTTAGCGACTTATAAATAACTGCGCCTCCACTTAAGTATGTCTTTCAAAGGATACGATGCTGATTGTCTTTTATTTTAAAAGTAACATTGTGTTGTCATTGATTTGTAGTTCTGTTTAAACGATCATGTTATACACTGCGCCTGCTATCAACACAGGAGTTCCTCGCGAGACAGGCATAGCACACCAATTATAATAGTAAATAGATAATATCTAAGAATAATAAAGATGATTAAAAAAATAAAAAAAACATAATACCCAAGATACACAACCGTGCCTCATTAAAATCGCCTTTATTATTTTTTTATTGTAATTCAGTTGAGGTACTAAAAAAAACTAAACGTGTATGAAAAGTTATAAAACGCAGGTCTCTGCATTGCAGTACCCGGTGATTCCCACATTATTCATTTTTATTTATTTGTATGAAACAAAAAGATCAAATAACGTGAAAAAAAGTTATGGCACCGAACAGTTTTTTTTAACAATAATAATTTTACGTCAGTTGAGGTTTAGGACACGTGGCGGTTACATAAAAATTGTTCCAAAATGTTAGGAACTTCCTTCGCATTTTCCACAAAATCAAGTAAGGGTAGTTACTTTCCCATGTACATACATTTAGCAGATTGATTAACGTTTGGCCGGTGACTGGATCATATATTATGTAAGGAACCTTATTCATTCCTAAATGAATAGGGCGGATATCCCGTACAAGAAAAAGTTTCCCCCAGTGATTAATTACGATTTACAGGACCTACCTTTATGTCCCTGAACAGGCTAAGCACAAATTAAATAGCTTTCGTTATTTTTTTCAATGACTGCATTGCCTACTACTCGTTCCGAAAAAAGTTGTTTGCGTGGACGCTAATTTATGACGTCTAAAATGTTATTACAATATTTTAATTTATTTACATCTAAGTGGCATTTAAATTTGAAACGCGTGTGAAACATACATAAATGAATTACTGTAATAATATGTAATATATTATAAAACAAGATAATTAAAAAACTATTTCACTACAGATCCTGAACATCCACAAAAAACGATATATGGTAACAAAACTAAATTAAAATACTTAATTTAACTGACTTATCGTGTAGAACAGGGGTCTCCAAACTTTCCAGCCTTTGGGCCATACTGATTACTCCAGTAGTTCCTAGGGCCAACACCGTTTTAATTTTCCTGTCATTATCATTCATTGTTCATGGGATGAGGTTTGTCCAGATCTTGGCGGCGGATGCGTTTGCCCTCCTGCAGCGTGGCAGGCCGGATCGAAGGAGTCTGCGTGAGGGAGGCCTTTTAATATTTCCAATTGGAGGATGGATTCATACGTTCGTCACTCTTGGGCATACGAACCCTCAGATTCCTACCCACCCCTCATACTTTTCCTTTCCAGAACTTCCTATCCTTCCCTTCCTTAAACAGCATCCCCTAAGATGACACAGGCCCTGAGGGAAAATATTTTCCTCAGGGCCTCCTTTGTGGAGTTAATGAAAAAAAATACGCTTGCTATTCGCATAATTCGCTAGTTCAATTACTATAGTGTTGTACTGTATTTTCACGACTACAACACTTGATGACATCTGGTGTGGTTACACGTGGAAATAGGTAGTGATAGTACCCTCTATCCATCGCTAACAGATAGTGCTAGTACTACTTTTTCGCGAATAATAACTTTTGTTTGATATTATACTTATCACTAAGCTTTACATAGCAAGTAAATAAAACCGAGTTACTATCATTCTGTGTTTTTTATCCAACTTATCACAACAACAATAAGCCATAAGGTGTCGCGGGCCTGATTGATGACACTGGGAATTTGCTGTCGCGGGCCGGATTGATGACACTGGCGGGCCGGACTTGGCCCGCGGGCCGTAGTTTGGAGACCCCTGGTGTAGAAAAACCAAGAGCGATCTGGTTCTTTCATTCAAATTAGATAATGGATCACTTGATGCACGGACTTAACAAAACTAATAACATTCCGAGTACCAAATCGTGACACGAGACTTCCTGAGCTGTTCTTTGTTTATCCGTCTAAAATTATTCCATTAACTCCCTAATGCAAAGACAACATAGTTTTGGAAATAAATTCAGTTTCGTTCATATTTTCATTTTTTCCTTACCTAAATTTTTATCAGAAATTTCTAAAATTCTGATGTTAATTTTATTACTATTCTTCTCATATTATTTTTGTTGTTATTTCTTTTTAATATGGAACTCCAGTGAAAAATATTATGGCTTTAAAAAAATATTTTCATATAGACATTATAGAACAATAAGCGCTAATTCTGAATATAAAACTTTATTTAATAATATTAAACGCAGAGTTTATAAAAATTATTAAAAAGTCCATTTTTAATACCGTCATTGAAACACAGAGTCAGATTAGTATGCTGTGTAATGCTGAGTGGTGACGTCACGACGCAAGTTTCACCTGGTGATGGCATTTTGAAGTTGTATTGAAATGTATGGGGCAAGCCATTCAACCACAACATTTCGTATTTTTTATTTGGTTTATTTACATACTGTTAATAGAGATTTAGAAATAGTTGTTGTGTTTATTGAAACATTATTTAGGCGTTCACAATTAAAATTATGACGGAAAAGGGCTGTATCTGCGGACAATCCGACATTCCCTGGATAATTTTTTTCAAAAGGACTATGTTAGTGCTGAATTTCGTTGAATAAAAACTACATAAATCATCTTATTAATTGTTTTTGAAAGTCGTAGTAAGCTTTAAAAAAAGATTTTTGATAATCTACGGTAAATTTGGCCTATTTGAGGTTAACGTCGTGTCATATTTGACATTTTGTTTACCATAACATCGATCGTATTTTCGAATTGGTTTATTATCAAGGGTTTTTTATACAAGTAATTAGACGATCGTCGTGATCAGCGTATTATAAATACCAGTGTTTCTGTATGTGTTATACATAATACAATGTATTATGTTAGAGCAAAAGTCACACCTGAACACAAAATTCGACGGCTTACTATGTCATTTGTATTTGCAATGAAAAAGATGATTAATTGTGATTGTATTGCAGTCAAGTAATTAGTAACAGTAACAGTAGCGATGAGATGTTGACATTTTACTGTTTTTCTATATTAAATGCAGTTAATCTTGAATAAAAAACGCCTCGACTTCTAACACGTAAAGATTCTTCCATAAAAAGTGACAACACCCATAAATAAACCAATCATATAACAGAGTAAATAAAACTATGATGTGATGACGTCACACGATGACAATTATTTTATCTATTAAAACTAACTCTAAAAATAATAAAAAAAATATCCAGTTATTTAAGTTAGAAGGTCATTAATAATATTAAAAAAAGAATTGACTGGAGTTCTCTATTCTGCTTCCTTTCTATTAGTGTAAAGAAAGAAAAATAATACTATAAAATGATTGGTATTTTATTGTTTCTATTTCTATTATTACTATGTTAAAGGATTAACGTAAATACTCCAAGGGCGTAAATAAATAAATAAAACTTTAACGATAACTATATGAATACAATACATGTCTCCTTTTAAACAAAATAAATAATAAACCTACACATAAAAACTCATAATTCATTTAAACATCCCAAGTAAACAGATTCACCATAACATAGATTTGAACACCATTCACGCTAACTATGGTAAGCAATCCATTGGTTACGAGAGGTACAATTTAAATAGAATAACAATAGCACCGTATTATATTGTTTAGTTTAGTTTATTGTGTTTAGTTATTTCTAGTTAAATTTGTAAAAATGTAATTTTCGTTTTTCCGGAAAGAAAACCAAAATAAAAATGCGTCCCTACATACTACTACCCACAGAAGAAAGCATCTTAATTTGTTTTTTTTACATTAGCTTCACACAGGAGTCCTTAAGGAAAAAACAATCCCTCAAGGTCATCTTTGGGGATGCTTTATGGAGTATCTTTCAAGGAAAAGAAAGGAAAAGAAGTTTTGGAAAGGAAAAAATATGGGGTGTGGTATGTAATCTGGGGGTCAATGTGTCCAGGAATGAGAGGAGTGAGATTCCACTGCGGTGCAATGCGATTTTCCAGAGATAATTCTGCTGGAGAGGTCAAAGGGCCACGTAGCTGGCGGGCAGTTGCATTCACCGCCAAGACCCTGACAAGACTAGAATAGGTCTCCTTAAACCAGTCTAGCAGATGGTGGGCAACTGCGCAAACGCATTCGTCGCCAATATTTATGCAAAACCTCGCCCCATGATCCCGGGCACCCCTTTTCAGTCACCAAATGTAGCGAACCACTTGGGGTGACCTATAGCAAGATTGTTGGTTATCCAATTAATTAGCTCCCGGGGTGGCAGTACCCTTAACGGCCTCCGAAATTCAAAAACATATTCCCATATCAGACATTATTTATTTATACTAGTTTGGCAACTATGATTAATTTTGGTATTTTACCCAGTGGGTCTTGCAGTTGACAGACCTTGCCACGTACATAACTGGATGCGTGTAATGTGGCTTTCAATGATAACACTTTATTTAACTTGAGTCAAATATATTTATTATAGAAGTAATGTTACAATTGGCACAGATTTATTACTATTCTCGCTTAGGGAGAAATCAGGTAGAAAGACGAACGTTGAAACCGGAATGAAATGGGCCAGAGAGTGGTGGCCGGTGATACCATTATACAAAATTGAATGAATATATTATTTTATGGCTGTTCATTGCTCGCTACACTAGGATTACTAGAAAAATCGCAGGATATTATAATATTATGGGAATCGTGAAGCTAAAAATATTTTTAAAATATATTATCCTCTATAGCTGTCAAAAATTTAAAGAAAAGAAATGCAGATTTCAAATATAGTGTTGTTGATTGATAAAATTATTTTGGTATCTTCTTTATTGCTTGTCTGAATGCTTCCCATAATCAGTTCCAATGTTGAAAATCAAAGCAAATCTGAAGTTTCACACATAAACAGAGGCAAACCACCGACGTTATTATTTTTAATTTGGAATATATCCGTATTTAATCTCAGTGACGAAACCTCTAATTGTATCTTTTGCAGAAATTTGAAATGCTGTAAAGGACAATTAATCCAAAAATGAGTTAAGTATGTCATTTTTTTGCGCTGTAGGAAAATGAGTGCGTCTTTTACGACTTCCGTTTTAAGAGGGTTATTTCTGGAAAATTAAAAATAAATCAAAGCTGTTATTAAAGAAATTTACAAAAAAGTTTGTTTTGAAAGATCTATTAAATATTATTAAAAAAAATCATTACTACAGGTCTACAAAAACAGGGGAAATGATTTTTTTTTTTAATAAAATTCTTTCTTTTCGCTCTCCTGAACAATTAATATTTTGTCCTTTTCAGCACCACAAATTTCAGTGATCGATATGAAATGCAAAATACTATATATTTTGTTTCTTATACATATCTACTGATACTGAAATCCAATAACAGTAGACGATTGTAAAGACACTTATAGTGATATTCCTTAATAGTAATATTAATTGCAGGTTTCCTCATCTGAACCACGTGCTGTGTACGGAGCGGCGTTGCAGTATCGCCGTGCTGTGCAGTTTCGTGATTCCTCCCGTTCTCTGCGCCCCGACCTACAAGCTCTTCAAAGTGCACACTAAAGTCCTCATTGAAAACTCCACCACCGTCTTGGTCTACCACGTTGATACAGAATACGACAGCCTCTTGTACAAGGCCTACTTCTGGATACACGCGGTGGTCATCAAACTCCTGCCTTGCATGATCCTCACAGTTATCAGCTTTTGGTTGATTAGAGCACTGTATAGTGCGAATAAAAGAAAAGTAGCCCTTAGAAACTACAGTACTTGCCCTTCAGCTGCCGAGAAACACGACAGGAAACAGACAAAGTCCGACAAGCGAACAGACCGCACGACAAGAATGCTCGTCGCCGTTTTATTACTATTTCTGATCACAGAAATTCCGCAAGGGATTCTAGGACTCTTGAGCGGAATTTTGGGAAGATCTTTTTTCGTCAATTGCTATAACTTATTCGGAGAGCTCATGGACATTCTCGCGCTAATAAATGGTGCCATTAACTTCATCCTTTACTGCTCTATGAGTCGCCAGTTCCGGATGACATTCGGACAGCTATTCAAACCGAAAATCTTGGGTAAATGGAATACCAATGGCTCGCAGACCGAAATTCAGAGTACTTATGTATGATGTAAACGGAACGCGGATATCAAATTGGCCGTACTGAATGATTTGTAAAGCTACAGCCACTTACGTGTAGCTAAAGCGATCCGATCATTTATTGATTTGTAGGTTTCAATTTGTATAAACCGCGTGAGAAAAGGGCGCAAATGACGCATACAAAGTAAACAGATCTAAACCATTACCACCTGATTGAATATTTTATTTCAATCTACAAACCGTCAAAATCTCTATTAAATTTGTAAATAAATGAGAAATTACTCGTTGTAGGTAGAGTCCACCTGCAATCTGTACTTCATTAAAATTATGAATTTAATATTGAAAATTGTTAGCCCGTTTGCTAATTAATGATAATATTATTTGCACCCGAAGTTTTAAGGTGTTTCAAATTAATGGGTAAAATTTGGAGAAAGTCCAATATTGTTCCCAAACAAACTATGTCAAACTACTTAGCTTTCCGAATCGACCCGTTTGTGCCAAATTGTCAAACTTTTAGGAAAATACAAACAGAACCAACCAAAGTCAGTGGATAAAAATAATGCGCTCAAATTGTGTTATCACAAACACGTGGTGTTATTCGATGAACAAGAGTCGTTCCAACAAAGAGTCATTTAAACCAAAAAGGTCGTTCGCTCAAAGTGCAATTCAATCAAACGATCGCTGATTTGGTAAAAAACATGTAAATTGATTAAGGGGTCATTAGATGAATTAGGTGATTTGCTCAAGGTTTAATTCGGCCAAGAGCAGTTAGATAAATAATTAGTGATACGTTCGACTTGTAATTTGACCAAAGGGTTGATGGACCAATGGGCTTCATGTCCCTAGAGTCATTCGATAGAAGAGTCAAAGAAATGCCACCAAAGAGTTAATTTCTTAGATTGGCATAATATTAATGTATTGAGATGAAAAATTGAAGAGGTCAATAATATCCAACGATTAAAACACTTTTTTTTTATATATCTTGGGCATTAACTACTATGTAACAATTTCTAGATATTTTGTTTTGAAGAGTATCATTTCACATGTACATTTGTTACTTGATTTTATTTATCTTTTTTTTACATTAAATTCACACAGGAGACCCTGAGGAAAATAATTTCTCTCGGGGCCTATGTCATCTTGTCAGCTGTGTGGAGGGTCTTTTTAAGGAAGGGAAGGATAAGAAGTTCTGGAAATGAAAAAGGTATGAGGGGTGGGTAGAAATTTGGAGGGTCAGTGTGTCCAGGAGTGACGGACGTATGAATCCATCCCTCCCAACTGCGGTGTAAAGCAGAGTGCGGCTGAAAAAGTCAAAAGCTCAACTAGTCTCTCTCGATCCGGTCCTTCACGCAGCAGGTGGGCAGATCACCGCCAATATCTGGAAAAACCTTACCCCCATGAACCCTGGCACCCTGCTAAGTCACCAAACGTAGCGAACCACTTGGAATGACCTACGGCAGAGGTGTTGGTTATCTAATAAATGGTTCCCGGGGCGGTGGTAGGTACCCATCCAAAATCTGCTACAGGTTGCCATTCACTGGCAATCTTAAAACTAAGAACATAAATGAAAAAAAGCAAATGTACATGTGAAATAAAACTCTTCGAAACAAAATGACTAAAATGCTTATCTGTGAATTCATCTTATGTTATTATTAAGTTAATTCTAGTCACGTCAGTAGAGAAACACTGTCTAACCCTATACATTGAGTCTTGTCTTTAAATAACTATTTCTACAGTTAATTCATTTTAAGAATAAAAAGTATGATTATCATAAATATTGATTGAAAAATGTTTTCTTTGCCGACCAAAAAACAAGGTCTTCTTAGGAAGCTGCATTGAATTTTAGCGTATTTTATTTGTTCTTTCCAACATGATTGCTAGTTGCTATGTCACACTCTTTAGACAACAAATGTTATTTATTTCAAAAATACCGGCATAAAACAGGGTGTTAAAAAAGACTTGTTTTTGAGCTTACAGGCATGAAATTTATTACAACAACATGGCATATTAACTTAATATTATTAATAACGTAATAATCATAATGAATGTATATATATTAAATGTTTGTATTAAATGGTATAATGATGAATTATTGATAAAATAATTTTTTATATAAAAACTAACCATTAAAATGGTATTTTGCTTGAACTAATTAATAACACTTTAGCCTACATATACATTTATTCAAATATTTAATAAAATGATGTCATATCACTGATAACCTTTCAATTTTAACATTTTATTGTATTTGTTATCATAATATTGCATGAGTGTTGTTGTATTTATTTAAATTTAAATTTCGCATTCTTACCAATAAATTTATCTATAAAATTATATAAATATTTTGTATAACAAATAAACTACATTTTAAAACTGTTATAGATTAAGTTTTTTTGTGTAAAACTTGACGTGTTTTATCACTTAATTGTATTGTACATTTGTAACATTGTTATTTTACATACTTACTATTCTAGAAAATATAGATGTGATTCCAATATATTTTAAGAACTTATTCAATTTGCATCGACCTGTCAATGGATGATTTTTTAGAGCCAATCGATCACTTATTGATTATGTCATCATTACTTACATTAATAGTGTAAATACTTCTGAAAATGTATAACAATGTTGTTTCATCGTAAAATTCTTCAATTTTTTTCTTCATTTGCCATTGAATGGGTACTCGTAGTAGGTAGAGTCCACCTGCTATCCGTGCTTCGATATCATTATTATTTTAATTGTCAAAGTTATCAGTAATTATTAAGCTATTTCATAATATCCTTGATTTCATCCGGAGTATTAAATAAAGTAACTAGGTAGTTTGTGTGAGGTTTTGCATTTCAAATTAATTATCAGCAAATAATAACATGCTGTTTCATAATATTCATTTTGCATCCAGATTATTAAAGAGGGTGAGTAGTTTGTTTGAGATTCGTATTTCAAACTAATTGTCAGAAAATATTATATATTTTGGCTGCATCCAGAGTATAACAGGTGACTGATTTGTTTGAGATTTGAATTTTAAATTATTGTGAGCAAATAATATATTATTTCATAATATCCTTGCTTGTACCGTAAGTATTACATACACAGTGACTAGTTTGTGTAAGATTCATATGTAAAATTAATTGTCAGCAAATAAAATGCAATCTCATAATATTCATGCTGCATACAGACTATTAAGGATGGTGACTGGTTTCTTTGAGATTCGTATTTCAGGAAATAATATGCTCTTTCATAATATCCTTGCTGCATCCAGAGTATTAAATACAGTGACTAGTTTGTGTAAGATTCATATTTAAAATTAATTGTCAGCAAATAAAATGCAATCTCATAATATTCATGCTGCATCCCAAGACGGTGACTGGATTCTTTGAGATTCGTATTTCAGGAAATAATATACTCTTTCATAATATCCTTGCTGCATCCAGAGTATTAAATACAGTGACTAGTTTGTGTTAGTTTCATATATCAAATTAGTTGTTAAAAAATAATGTGCTATTTCATAATATCCTTGCTTGTACCCTAAGTTTTAAATACAGTGACTAGTTTGTGTAAGATTCATATTTAAAATTAATTGTCAGCAAATAAAATGCAATCTCATAATATTCATGCTGCATCCCAAGACGGTGACTGGATTCTTTGAGATTCGTATTTCAGGAAATAATATGCTCTTTCATAATATCCTTGCTGCATCCAGAGTATTAAATACAGTGACTAGTTTGTGTTAGTTTCATATATCAAATTAGTTGTTAACAAATAATGTGCTATTTCATAATATCCTTGCTTGTACCCTAAGTTTTAAATACAGTGACTAGTTTGTGTAAGATTCATATTTAAAATTAATTGTCCGCAAATAAAATGCAATCTCATAATATTCATGCTGCATCCCAAGACGGTGACTGGATTCTTTGAGATTCGTATTTCAGGAAATAATATGCTCTTTCATAATATCCTTGCTGCATCCTGAGTATTAAATACAGTGACTAGTTTGTATGAGTTTCATAATTCAAATTAGGATGCAGCATAAATATTTTAAAATGCTATCTCATAATATTCATGCTGCATCCAGACTATTAAAGATGGTGACTGGTTTGTTTAAAATTCGTATTTCAAATTAATTGTCAGCAAATAAAATGCTATCTTATAATATTCATGCTGCCTCTAGACTCTAGACTATTAAAGGCGGTGACGGGTTTATTTGAGATTCGTATTTCAAATTAATTGTCAGCAAATAATGTGCTACTTAATAATATACTTGCTGTATCCTGAGTACTAGATGCAGTGACTAGTTTGTGAGTTGATCAAATTGTATGTAACGTCCAAAACTATTGTCAGCAAACAACTTTCTCGAAGACCTTTCGAAATTCACTCGTTTCGACCAAACTTTTAAAGGAATAGGGAAGGAACCACGATAGAGTCATTGGATGGAAATAATGAACTTGAAATTTTGAAAACTTAGTCACTGATTCAATAAACAATTACCTTATAGAATATAAAATAGTATTTATAAACATGTTTTGTCATGGTTGTGTGCGAAGCGCGCCATAATATGGCTGCGTAAATTTGTTTTAGAAATATTATTTTAAATAATTATTGGTAAAAGTACACAAGTTAAACGTACAATGCTTACATTACGAGAATAAATCATTTTTGAAACTATTAAGTAACAAAATTTAACTAAACAACCAAAAAAAAATCATGTATATTGAATGAATTCAACAACAAATTGAAACAGTTTAGTTGGTTCAATTACACATTAATTAAAAAAAGCATATCACTTGTAAAATAATGCAATGTGAAATAATATTTAAATTGTATAATTTAATCTAGTCACAAAAGAAAACACTGTATCAAACGTTTTGTTTTTTAATAAGTGTGTATTTAGAAACAATGTAGTTACCTACCAACTCTTTTTTTATGTATAGTAAATAAAATGTTTCCAGCTTCTTAATGCATGTTAAGAATAATGTATTATACATAAATTATTATAAGCATCGACTTGTCTGTCTATCAACGAATGTTCATTGTATATCTTTACATAGTATAAAATGAAGTCGCTCCCGCTGTCTGTGCGATTAGATCTTTTAAACTACGCAACGGATTTTCATGCGATTTTCACCAATAGATAGAGTGATTAATGAGGAAGGTTTTTAGGTAAATATTAGTAATTTGTCAAGGTTTTGTATAAATTGGTTGAAATATATAAATAAAGGGAGTGGGCTGGCAAGCGGGCAGCGGGCTGGCACGCGGGCGGTGTGGATTTGATTTAAAGATGGCGTTGGTTAGAAAGGTTGGTTAATGGCGTGGCGTTGGGTTTCGTTAGCAACAGCAACGTGTGGTCGGGTCTGTAAGTTAAAAAATAAGGTAGAAAACACAAAAGTGTAAATTTTAAAATAATTACTTCTGATGGTGTTAAAAATTTGGTAAATTAAGGGATTATTGAGATAAAAAACTTCGACATTTTATAATATTATTTTCTAAAATATTGTGCGTCGATGAGTAAAGATGATAATTAAACGGAGTGTATCGAATTGTCAAATAATTTATAATTTTAATAGTTTATTTAGCAGCAATGGCTGGCGAAATTGTGCTGAGCATACATTTTTGCCAGCAAAACAAAAATGTCTTAACAGTTTAATAATCTTATCGTTCTTTATTGTAAATATACCTAAAGCTAGCTTTTTTAACACCTGAGAAGAGTGCTTCTGTGTAAAGGCCGGGGGAATTGTATCACCACCAGGTTGGGCGGCATTTTAAGGCGGGTTAAGGAGCTTTTGAAACCCGGATTATAATATGAAAGAGGAGAAACAGATGCCAGTATCTCGTTCCACATGGTCTGACGCAAAAAACGAGTAGGAAAAACGGCATGTTCTCATTAAGTCGAAACAGGTGCTCCGTTTGCGTCCGTCGTGTAAGTGCACCGGTGCACCGGGAGATCAATGCTGCTATCATTGTCAAAGACGCTCCATTAAAATACCTGTAGAACACACTCAGTATGCATATATATATATATATATATATATATATATAGATTGTACAGGAATAGCAAAATCTTAAAGAGTGACCCACTGCTAATCATTTACAAATCTCAAATACGTCCAACAAATGAATTTGGGAGCCACTTCGTGACTGAAGCCCAAAATTATAGACTTTCTTGATTCTGTGTAAAGAGGGCGTTTGATTGAAAATCCACTTTTAACTAACCGATTGCCATCTCTAATGCACATACTCATATATATATATATATATATATATATGCCATCTCTAATGCACATACTCATATATATATATATATATATATATATATGAGTATGTGCATTAGAGATGGCAATCGGTTAGTTAAAAGTGGATTTTCAATCAAACGCCCTCTTTGCACAGAATCAAGAAAGTCTATAATTTTGGGCTTCAGTCACGAAGTGGCTCCCAAATTCATTTGTTGGACGTATTTGAGATTTGTAAATGATTAGCAGTGGGTCACTCTTTAAGATTTTGCTATTCCTGTACAAGATACCCAGTTTCCTGGAAGCCATATATACTGGTCCTTTATTGCGGAAGATTTTCCATCAAAATGCACATAACAGAAACAACTGATCTTCCCTTTGGCCAAAATCAGAGGAGCTTTAGTTATTGAGGCGTTAAAACTGACCATGTTGTGTAGAATAATATTATTATAATGTTTTTACTGAGTAAAAAAAAGGAAACGGTATATCTAAGGGAAAGAGAAGGAAATAATTCGTGTGATAATTGGTGCTACAAAATAAAATGAGAGACTATTAAATCTGCTTGTTACAATGCGATAAAGTTTGATTGACGGGGAAAGCACCAGGCTTTTAAGAATAAGCCTCACATAATTGTAAATTGATCGTGATTTAAAAATAGCAAATACTTGGAATTTTAAAAATTTTAGCATAAAGCTATAAATTTGAACTTGTCTTGCAACTTTTTTTGTTTTATATAAAACTCAATAAACCGTCAAAAAGGAGAAAGACAAAGACAACATACGTTCCTTACCGCTACAGTGCTGCTGCTATTTCTTACACATTAAAAAATGGTGAGACAAAATATGAAACACACAAAATACGTGTGTCTGTTTCCTCCAAAGAACTATTTTGTTCCTTTGGAGGAAACAAATACATCTTATTTCGGCTCAGCCACGGTGACGGGAATTGCATTTCATTTTATTTATACGTGTAAGGGAGATATATGATGATGATTGTATATTTCCTTTGCGGGATGCAAACATACGTTCACCGTTTGTCTCATTTCGACCGTTGTTATTTAATGTGTGAGAAAGAGCTGTTTAAGAACAAAGGCCAAACCATAAACTCATTGACAAGTGACGTTTTTGAATGTTTGGAATTCACTGACACTTCAATAATATCCTTGAAATTATATTCCATACTTTCAAATTTATCGTTATGGCAAGTAGTATTTAGGGGGCCATGGAGACGTCACGGTACGGTGTGTGAGAGAAACGCAAGAAAATGAGCACTTTTTTTTTCCTTTGGAGGAAACAGACCTACGTATCTCATCTTTTGAAAGAGCTGCAGCATTATTGTGTTAAGGAACGTATGTTTATTGCCTTTTTAATGCCGTCACGGTACCGTAACCATGGCCTTCGTCACGTTAATGATAAAAGCGCTCAATTAATTGAGTTCCATCGCCGTTCGATGTTTCCAATTAAAATGCTTTGATTTTCCAATGGGGTATTTCCACAAACGAGGGATTCTGTTGAAAATTTACGGAATATTTAAACATAATTTTTCTGATTTTAAAATGCTTGTTTATTTGTTTTCATTCCATACTATTGATTTTAAAAACGATCTAAAACTGACAAAATCAAAACGGCCCGTGGTTGGCAAATCGGATTGTGACGTCACAAGCGTCGCTCAGCTTGGCCAGCATAAATAAACACTCTCAGTGAGCGTCCACGCTCATGACGTCACACGATAGCCCCGTCCCGAAATATCGTTTTAAAAAATAAATAAAAAAATAAAATAAAAATGCCTTAATCGTTGTAATTTTCTGCTTATTTTTTTAAGCAATAAAAAAACGTGGAAATACCCCATTGTACGCGTTTGAACAAAATATTACGAAGGAAGCTGAACGCATATTTCTCCAAGCCTGCTTACTGCAGAACAGGGCAGACAAAACAACTTTGAATGACGATATTATTTTAAGATATTTTAATTCATTTGCATAAATTTTTACGATAAAGTAAACTTCACTGAAGAAATAAGTAATTAGAAAAAAAAAAATTGTCTTCATAAAAGAGACAAACACTGTGTACTTTTGATGCTTATATTTAAAGCAAGACAAGTACTGCGATATATGAGACTGATCAGGACTCTTCTTTGATCAATTATTCACTGGCATTTTTACTTGGAACCTACATTTATAAAAAAATTGCTGCTTCCTGATGAAAGAAAACATTTTCGAGTGCTTGGATTACGTGGAAAGATTTACTAGTAAACAATTTGTGTTTGCGACAAAGTCGTTCCTTTGTTATAGTAGATTTTTTCAACTTCCTGAATGTAGTTAAAGAAGGCTATAATAACAAACCCTAATAATAAATGTTCGCATAATACTATTATTCTGCATGTGTTCATTATAATGTAAATAGCATGTTTTACTGCATGATTACTATTCCACACAATTATTAATTGTATTTCATGTTTGTAAAAGCTCTTACAGGTGTTTAAAATAAATAAATAAATTTAAAATATCAATTTTATCACTACCCAACGCCAAGAACTCATCTGCTGGTAGCTATACAATATTTCTGAGATTTTTTACGATAACCCTATACAGGAGGCCCTGAAGAAAATAATTTCACAAAGGGCCTATAAAATATATTCAGCTATTCAAATTGAATTAGAGAATTAGATCAGTAAGGAAGAAACGAATAAGACTTTCGATGGTTTCCTTATTGAATATTGAAATGTATATTTAAATGTATCTTAAAAATATTGAAATGTATGTTTAAGAAGTTATTAAATCTTCATCAGCAGTAAGGAAGAAACGAATAAGACTTTCGATGGTTTCCTTATTGAATATTGAAATGTATATTTAAATGTATCTTAAAAATATTGAAATGTATGTTTAAGAAGTTATTAAATCTTCATCAGGGGTGTGCTGAAACTTTGAAACGTTATCGAACACATTGGCACTGAATAAAAAGCCTTAGTTCAGAATTAGAATTCATCGTGTTGTTAAGAAAAGATAATGTTACAGAAAATATATCACAATTTGTAATTCACACGCGGTAGAAGTGAAATTTTTTTGGATTTCGTAGGATTATAATGATAACCTCCGTTCGCATGATGTCTGTCTCTCTGGCCGCTGAGACTTGTCGAGCGCCTTGCCCACCGAAATTACCGCATTATATTAGAACCGAGGGCCCAAATAATAAATTTCAGTGACGCATTTCCGTTTCATCCGAATCTCAAATCACTAACGAGGCTAAAGAAATTTCACTTCATTGTTTTCGTGATAATGTCAATTAAGTTGTAGCAGTTGACTCTAGCTGCCCGTTCACCGTTGCCTTGAATGGCGATCAGCTTCTAATCATCTCTATTCCAAGCTCTATCACTATTAATAACTCGGACGAACTTCAATTACAATTTGGACAGCAACGGGGCTGGTGGATTCAACTGCTACAAAGTATAGTTTACATTCTACATCAAGGTGTATTTATCGAAATTATTGAAAGATTTTGATTTGAACTATTTATTTCCTTTTCAACTGACATTCTTTGAAGGCAGGGAAGTTGAGACAATTTGAATTTATTTGAATACCTCTTGAAAATATCCAATCCGTTAAAATTTTCCTTTGGGTGGTTGGTTTGTCCAAATCATATATTAGTTCAGGTTAAAAGAATTTCTGAAAGTAAGCTGGTATGCACACCGCGTTGGTTTTGGGTTCAGAGAGGCGATTTTTGGTGTCATTCTCTTCAGAATTTTAAGCTCAATGCTTTGTGCCCGATGTTTGTATTGTTCTAGTTACTCCTCGTATATCGTGGCATTTTAAGAACCTTCACAGTCTCGTACCTTTTTGAGTTTTTGAGTCGCGCACTAGAAATGGTGATTTATAAAACATACACTCTTCTTCCAAACAACGCGTTGTTAACTCCGGTCGGAAAATTATGTTAGTCCAAGACTTGTGCTACGAAAAATTAAATTTATGGACACGTGTCGAAACCGGAAAGTCTAAAAGCGTGGGACAACTTTGCGCTTACGCAGTTCTCGACAGTAATGGAAAAAAATCATCTTTCCTCTTTAAAATTAGACTAAAATGACGGCGCTGTCAGAAACTATTGTTCATTTGGGCGTGATGGTTTCCAAAATCTTTTGGCCCACGGACTCACCCCCCCCCCCCCCTTCCTTCCCCTGTCAAGTGTTGACAATAAGCAAACAAATCTTCATCTCTATTTTGCAACTTGGAAGATTTGGAAACTGAAAACATTCTTTTGTGCAAACTAGGAAAATTTGTTGTATGCACTTCACCATATTATATTGATTAGCAACAGTAACTTAACATAACTTCCATATGAATAAAAATGTGTCACAATTTTATTTTATTTTATATTATACGAAGTTGACGCTGACGTTATGCAGGGACCCCCAATTCAATTTTAATTTTCCACGGACCTCCTGAATGATCCTGGGAACCCCTGGTGGTCTGGGTGCGGACCACTTTGGGAACCACTGATTTAGATGTTTTCACGTCATAAATATGTTGAAAATTCAAGCCAGTAATGGCAGCGTAAGATATATAAGAATAAATTGTATTTTTCCTTGCTTTATGGAAATGTAAAAATGATGCTTTTCCGCAGATATAAATTTATTTTAATTTTGCTGATTCATTTTACCCCTACCCCCGATGTCCAATGTATTCACTGAATTTTTTTTTATAAAAAGCTTGAGTAAATTGTACAATTGTTGTTTATTGTGTAAATAAATCTGAATCTGAATTAAAATGTTTTATTTAGTTACACAAACCATCAATTTTATAATTGTGATTGAATGAGTACTCGATATAGGCAGAGTCTACCTAGTATCTGTACTTCATTCTAATGATTGTGATTTAAATAGTGTGGATCATCCATCCATATCCGTTTTATCAGGTTACATAAACTTGTTTGTGATTTCGTAACTGTTGATCCCGACAGTCCAAACGACCATTTTAGTTTTTGTTCAATCTCCATTTTAAAACTAAAAATAAAGTATTAAAAATTATAGTTAATCACTTAACTAAGAATTATTTAAACTAATGAGACCTTTACCTTTACGGAAATAGCTTTATCTTAAAAACCTATCATAATGTTTCATTGAATTAAATTTAATTAATTGTTTAATGAAGGAAAACCCTCTCCTCCTGTAAAATTTTCAAATGGTCGTTTGGACAATTAAGAACTAAGGTGACGCGTTGGCTCCTTAGCATACATATATACAATATGCATTTGGTTTTGAAAAATAATTTTTACATACTTACACAAAATATAAATAAATATCCTTGAAGGCGTACGCAGAGAGGATTTACCGCCGAATAACAAAAGTGTAAAGCGTATTTTCATTAAAATGCATTAAGAATAAAACCACTTTTCTGTAATATACTATAAGAGTATATTACAGGAGAATAAATATTTAAAAAATCGACACAGTATATAAACTCGTCTGATATCCATACCAACTAATTAATAAATATTAGTCGAATTTAGGTCGATTCAGACTGGTAAAAATATTTCTTAAAATACGAATTAACTAAGGATTTTATTGAAATTAGCCTGAGAAGGATTACGGTATCAAAAATATTATATTATCATAATGGAATTCTACAACAAATTGTCAGTTTTATTGGTTTAAAATGTGTTATTTCACGATTAATTAATTAAAAATAATATATGGCATATCTGCATCACGTTCCAGAGCAGAAGATACTCTCAGTATCGCTCCAGTATAAGACCAATATTCAGAATTGAAACGTTGCTTGAAGTAGCTTTAGCCATGTTTGGTGACCAGATCTGAATAGCCAGGTATTTTCCTATCTTCCTCCTCCCCATCTACTTCCCCTCTCAACTACTTTCAGCCCTACAACATACCCCAATTGGGGATGAAGTGAAGACGTTGGGAGTTGGGACTCTTGTGTGGTATTCACATACCTTTTTTGGCTGAAATAAAACAATAACTTTATTTTAAACCGCGAATTATTTATTAATTTTTTAATACCGACCAATTTCGCTTAACACAAGCATCTTCAGGGTATAAAATTAAACTGATAAAAAATGTATATTGTGTGAGCTTATACATACATTCAGAACTAGACACAACATAATATTTTCATTATATAAATAAATATGAATCGCCGAAATATATGTACGCGCATGACTTCCGAACGACTGCACAAAATTGGATAATTTTTTTTGTATTCGTTATTGTCTGGACAAGGTTTGTATAAAACTGCTGGTGAGCTCTGGCATTATGAAATTTGTATAAAAATTGAATTGATCTGTTTGAAAACTGAATGCAACGGGACTGAATGTATGGAATGTGGGAGGGGGGAGGGGGGAGGCGAACTCGGGAAGAGGGTTAGGTATAGGAAAAATGGAACAAGTAACAAAGAAACATTGTTTCTGTGAATTCATCAAATTAAACTCCAACCTAGATAATTTATATCCTAGGAAGAAGAGCTTTATATTATGAAACTATGAACTATGTATGTGTTGTAAGTTTAAACAAAATATTGCAGCTTTGTGTATCGGTCGGAATGGGAAATGAGCTGGCTGTGAAACTTAAAAAAATTCCATCAGAACAAACACTCCTTCTTCCGTATTTGCTCTTATCTGTATAACTATCTGAAAACAATTTTCTATTTTTCGTATTATTAATTTAAAATTAAATTTAAACTTCTTTCATTTTCCCATAACTAAAAAAGTTTTCTTTGCAAACTAACAACGAAGAGCTCTTCAAGGTATCGCATTTGAAATGGTTTTCAGCTTGTTCTTTTAAATTAAGTTTGTTATGTTACACTTTTCAGACAATTTCTTATAAATAAGTTTCAAGAAGTCCTGAAAACAGGGAGTCAAAAAGTCTCGTTTTGAACTACAGGCCAAACACTTTATTATTACGACTTTACATGTAACTTACATTTATAAGTAATATTATATTATGAAGACAAACTTTCATAATATAAACTTTTTTAATATAATTTTCCTAAGCTACGAAGCATGCACAAAGAGGTTAGATTATACGATCTCATTCTCTCGTAGGCTAAATCCTATGAATGTAGTGTTTGTCCCTTTTTAATGTCGTTTTTTCGTTTCAGAAAGTTTCAAATCGCAACGGTGCTGAAGAAGTTTTCACATCAAAAAGGAAGTTCATTGAATGGTGGTAGCATTCAATGATTATCTAAAGTTTTTAAAGTATCGAGAGATTGATGACATAGGCCGTTAAGCGATTTTTTTTCCTGAGAACCGTCTGTGTGGAATTAATGTAAAAAATATTTTATAATTATTATTTTTAACGAAAAAAATAGTACATTTAAATAAATTTCGAGAATATTATTCCAAGCTGTATCTACTTAGCATGATCAGAAAGTAAGTGTAATGTGACCATAACGGGCGGTGGTTTTTAGTTTTTTGATTGTTGGCAATACTGAGTGGTAGAGGGGGTCTCTTGACTAAAATAAGCATCGCAGGAACATTGTAGTACGTAAACTTACGTTGTAGTGTCCAGTTGCGTGAAAGATGTCGGCAAGAAATCCCGCCAAGTGCTGTGATCCGCTATGTAATCACGAAAAGAATAAAACCTACAAGAAAAAAAGGTGTGCATATCTGAGCTCTATTGTGACTGGAGATGATATTGGGTGACACATTACACGTCTGGAAAAAAAAAACAGACGTCAAATTGGCGTCACACCAATTCCCCATCTGTCAAAAAATTGAAAACCACAATTACGGGCCAAAAAATCATGTCCTCAGTGTTTTCAGACCGAAGAGGCATTATTTGGTCGAATTTCTTCTTCAGGTTGAGACCATCAATGCATAATAGTATTGTGATATCCAAAAAAAACTCAAAAGGAGCATTCAACACAAAAGAGGGGTGGGCAGTGGCGGATTTACCAGCAGGCTGAGTAGGCTTGAGCCTAGGGCGGCGGATTTTAGGGGGCGGCAAATTTGTCCCAAAAAATTTTATTATCTCACAGAAATAAAAAATAAATAAATACCTAAATATTATTAGATTTCACCACTTAACTTATAACCTTTCAAAGTGGGGAATTTGACGTTTTTCAATCTGCTATTACTTTTTTATACTACGTATTTGCGTAGGTAGTCTTATTTGGAGCGCGGTGCGGGAACGAATGACATGACCATTCGTTAAGAGTGTAGCTTTTCTTGCTTAAAGCGGGTGAAAAACTATTAACGATCTACATTATGTCAAGAAAAGCTAAATGCCTTAGCTCTTTTGTGCATAGAGTGAGGACTAATGAACAACATTTCATACGACGATATAATTGACGATTTTGCGGATATAAAATCGCGCAATGATTTTATTGTGATCATCAAGCAGATTTTTAACAGAAAATTTAATAGCGATTTTATTCGTATTGTCTTTAAACTATAAGTCCAATAAAAAGATATTTAACAACATTTACCGAATGTACAATTGTACATTATTTTGTCATCTGTGTTCATTCATTTTGTGTAAGTGGTTTTAAGGCAAATTTTAGTCCATCTTATAAGCAATACATTATTGAGCTTTTCTTAGCTCAGAAATACAACTACTTCTTGTGTGACCCACACTAAGTCGTAGGTTGTAAAAATATCCCCTTATCCTCTAGATATTATACTATGATCCCTACTTTACATTCATTCCAATAACGCAAAAAATCTGATATAATGAAGACAATAATAGTACACAAGCCGTGTTATTCCATGCAAGTTGCAATTTCATTGACAAAAAAATTAATATGATTAAGAACTACCCGGAGAAAAATATTATACTGAAAATGGTTATCTTTTTTAAAAAATGTGATATTCAGTTTTAAATGTTGAATCAGGAATAAAATGTAGCAAAGTATATTTCTCAAGTTACCAAACTTTACTTACTGTAAACTCAAAAAATTACAAACCGGCTAGGGCTTAGTAAACCTTCAAACTATTTATCTTTTTTTGGCAACCAAAATAAGTACAAGTATTCTTATAAAGTTTAATAATTGTTTAGAAACTGTGGAGTTATTTTTTCAATCCAATGATGTTAAATATCAGTATCTTCACTTGCTTACTAGAAATTGATTTCGTGAATTACATTATTTAGAAGCTCAGAAAATTGACTAAACTGGTTTAGAATAAATGTTATTAGTTTATAAAATTTACTCGGCAGGTTTAAAATGAATATAATCAGTTCTTAATTTTTCATAATATATAAATTTAAAAAGAAACAGAGAATCATTTTTTAGTCTTTTAATTCTAAAATATTTTCTTCCACCTTCTTTTGTCCGTGTAGGGTATCGAAGGTCAGAAGGGGTGGCAAAATTTGAATAGCCTACTGGCGGCAAATGTGTTAATCCGCCACTGAGGAGGGGAATGCGGACTAGAGAAGAATGCTTGTTTCACGAAAACGTCCGTCCTCACACAGCCTTAGCCACCAATACACTTGGACTCATTTGGTTGGGATGTTTTGAACCACCCCCCCCGTAATCCCCTGACTTGGCGTCTTCAGATTATCATATTTTTACCTCCCTAAAGGCATGTTTGGATGAAAATAAATTTTTAACTGACGAGCAGGTGCAGAAAGTGGTCCTGAAGGAGCTGGCGTGAGAATTCTTCGAGGAAGACATAAATAAACTTATGTCACGGCTCACCACAATTATTTGGAAAAATAGTCAACATGTGTATCAACAATATCCTGTAATTTTTTTCTAATATACTTATTAAAAAAAAAAATCAGTACACTTACTTTCTGAACATACCTCGTAACACAAACAGTGCAGATATTATTTACCCCTTGAAGCATTTTTATATTTACTAACTATTGTGTTTCGTAAGATGATATTATGAATGGGCGCTTTTTGCGGAAAATCTTTATGGTGAAGTAATATTGGCGGGTGAACACTCACTCTGGTCTGTAAAAACATTCTTAGTCCTCTGTAAACAACAGTAGTTATTCGAGCTGTATTTTTAGTAGTTAAACAAGTTGATGAAATAGGAATTGGCCCTAATGGTATTTATACTTACAGAGAGGACTTATTATAATACGACGCTATTCTAGGCTCGTTTCATTTACAGTTACGTGTGACAACCCGATAGAACAGATTTTAGGCTTTTCGGTAACAGTAATCAGCCACTTACACAAACACAAAATTTTGGAAGTAAAACTTCTTAACGCACGCTTGACTTGGGAAGTACGCTGGTGAATGCGTGACGAGAGCGTTACAAAAAAATGTGATCGGGCGAGGTGAACGGAAGTTGAGAGGGAGATATAAGTTAGTGAAGAAAGAAAGAGAGAGGGTTACGTTTCGTATATTATTGTATGGGCAAGAGAGAAAGGTGCGAGCGTACATTTTCTTTCTCTCTTTCTCTCATAGCAAGTTACATTTCATATATCTAAGACACAGTGCAGGCCTATTTTCTGTACCACACTGTAGGAGCAAGAGAGATCAGTGCGCGTGCATATTTTCTTTTTCTCTTCTTTTATAAGTTAGTGAAGTTTTACTTTAGTCGTGTGGTCTAAAGCACACTCTTTTTTTTTTAATTATTTGTAATTCTTTTACATTAACTCCACACATAAGGCCCTGAGGAGAATAATTTCCCTCAGGGCCTATGTCATCTGAGATGCTGTATGGAGGGTATTTTATAGGAGAGGAAGGAATTAACATTGGTCTTGAAGAGACCCATATTGTAGGAAGGAGGAAACACAAAAGGCGGCAAATAGTTCCACAGCCGAGCTGTTGAATACAAGAACGAGTTGAAAAAGCGACCTGTTATCATGTGACTAATGTCAACTGTGTACCTACGTATTTTGGGCACGCGTTTGGCGTGTTTCCCTACTATGCACCGGTGCCGAAGGGATCAATGACGCTAGTTTCTCGGAACATCTTCCATTGTAATATCGGTAGAACAAAGATAGCATTCCCACCCGACACCCGTGCTCTAAAGATTGTAATCCGTAGAGAATCTATCAAACGGACCGCCCGTTTCTGCACGGAGACGATGGTATTTTTCAGGTGCTTTGGAGCTCCAGACCAGAGAGACCAGATTTGTACAGGGTTAGCAGTTATGTACTATTAAAGTATCTGCGGGTCCTGTACAATACGCCCAGTTTTTGGGAGGCTAACTTTACTCTGACTTCGATGGAGTCCCTATACCTGAGATGATCACTTAAGAGTTACACGAAGCATATGAATGGAGGGCCTGTTCGGAAGATTGCTTCCCTTGAAGGAGACTAGATTTTCATTTTATTTATTTTTATTTATTCATTTAAAATTTACGGCACAAAGTGCCATTTACAAACACGTTTTTATTAAATATTTTTTAAAAGTGGTAGTACATTAACCCGGAACGATCCTTACTGCCGCCAAAGATTTTTATTTTTTTATTTGTACACCATTGAAGTTAATAATACGCAAGCGATCGGAAAACCATAATTCAAACGCAGAGACAAAAATAAACCGAATTACAATGAATTGCAAAGCCTGCTTAAACCTTATCACCAAAAATGATCATGCACTTACGTGCGCCATCTGCAAAATTGCCTTTCATAATACCTGCCTTAATATCTCCGATACTAACTTAAAAAAAATGGCAGCTAAAAATAAACAAACTTGGAAATGCCCTAAATGTAAAAGTCGTCCGAGTTCACCAGCACCGTCCGCCTCAACATTTGGTTCAGATGCCGAGGAGTTATATGATCGTCTCACAAATCACTTTTACAATAAAATAAGTGAAATAAAAAAAATATTTGAGACAAAAATTAGCGACCTTAAGAAAAGCAGTGATTTCATCTGCAACCAGTACGATGACCTCCTCACACGCTTCAAAGTAATACAGGAGGCCCTAAAAGAAACCAAATTCTTGAGAGAGGAGAACGAAAAAAAAAATTCAAGAATCTCTTCACTAGAATGCCGTCTTGCCGTTTTAGAGCAAGAAAAGCTCTCCGACAGTTTGGAAATGGCAGGTGTGGAGTTGCGGCCGGGAGAACAAGCCACGGAAGCCGTACTTCGGGTAACCAGTTCACTGGGGCTGCCCCTGCAACAACAAGATGTACGCATGGTGACCAGGACCCAAGATCGAAGACAGAATACCCCTGACAAACTCCACATCACCTTCTATAGTCAAAAAACTAGGGAATCTTTGCTCTCTTTAAAAAATGCAGCCAAATCCTTAGACTCTAAATCCCCAATTTTTCTTAGTGAAGTGTTGTCACCATATTTTAAGGAACTGCTCTGGAAAAAAAAACAAACGGCCAAAGACAACCTCTATCAATTTGTGTGGTTCAAAGCTAGTAAACTGCTTGTCCGCAAAGCAACTGGGGAAAAAATTATCCAAATATCTCATGAAAATGATCTAAAAAAAATGGTGAAACAATCGTAGATGACTAATCCCCCTAAACTAAATTTCATGTTTTGCAACTAATTTAATATGGCCGAATTACTAAACACAATGAACTTAACTAGCTCTCACTTACATTATTCAACCAATGATACAAAACTATGTGATTTTATCTTTAGCAACCCAGGCACCCTAACTCTATTCAAGCAAAATATAAGATCCCTCAACAACAACTATGACGAACTAGACATAATCTTGTCCGCCTTCAAAATAGACTTAAAAATTATTATCCTAACGGAATGCTGGATCCCGACCGCTTTTACTGTAAAACACAAAAAAACTATTCCACATATTTCACAACTAAAAACCAAAATCAAAATGATGGAGTTGTTTTTTACATAAAAGATAGTCTTAACGCCTCTGTCTCAGAAATCGCCTTAGAAAACACTAACTGCTTACAAATAATCGCCGACCCCGATACATGCATTCTCGTTATTTACAGATCTCCATCTAGACACAACATCGCGCCCTTTATTTTAGCTCTCGATACTCATATAAAAAAAATTACCCACTTCAAAAACATCATCATAGCTGGGGATCTAAACATAAATATACTTTCACAAGGCCACCCCCAAATATCGAATACCAGCTGATGCTCCTGGAACATGGCATAATAAGCGCCATCAATACTCCAACCAGAGTTACCAGAGACTCAGAATCATGTTTAGATCACTTAATGATCAAATCCAAAAGCAAATTTTGTAGCGTAGTATTTGAATCAACAATCACAGATCACTACACAACAATGATAGGCCTGACTCCACAGGCTTTGAACCCAACAATTCAAAATAATAGCATAAAATATGAAACTAAATACGTTAACCTAAAAAATTGTCTAGAAAAACAAACGTGGGAACATCTAAAAAAAATTAACACATAAGAAGAAGCCTGGAATTACTTTACAGCATACCTTCAAACGCTCATCACTCAAAACACCACAACAACATTCAACTCTATCACGCACCGTAAAAAAGACTTAAAAAATGGATTACCCAAAGCATACTAAATAGCATAAAAAAACGGGACAAACTGCACAAACAAGTTAAACACAACCCAAATGATACTTTTCTTTACTCTTACTATAAAAGGTACAGAAATATTTGTTCACTAATTATACTCAAAGCCAAAGAATTATATTACACAAACAAACTGATAACTGAAAACTTTGACCCGAAAAGTGTCTGGTCAATTCTGAGAGAAAGTACACATACACAAAAAAACAAAGATGATAAAATCAAAAAGATAATTATCAATGACGAAGAAGTAGATTTCCACGAAAATCCTACACTTATTCTTAACTACATAAACAGACATTACACAAATATCGGAGCCAGCCTAGCCGAAAATATAAAAAAAATTACGACTGGAAGCGACAATCAAGAACCTCAAAATCATATAACTCAATGCTCTATTATAAACAATGACAGACATTTCAAACTACAAAAAGTAACTCTGGAAGACACCAAACAAATAATACAATCTCTAAAGGATAACACAACATCGGGACCTGACGGAATAGACTCTAAAACCAAAATAACACTAAGCCAACAACTGCTTATACCACTAACGTACGTAATTAATCTTAGTCTTAAAGAAGGAATTTTCCCGAGCATTTTAAAAAAAGGTCTGGTTATTCCTATTTATAAATCAGGAACAAAAAACAATTTAAACAACTACAGACCCATTACATTATTAAACAATATGTCAAAAATTCTTGAAAAAACAATAAAAGTACAGCTACAACAATATCTGGAAAACAAGCAATTACTTTCAATAAACCAACACGGCTTTAGAAAAAATAGGAACACAGAAAACGCAATTGCCACTGTAACTGAGTTTATTACACATAACCTAGATCAGGGGTCTCCAAACTTTCCAGCCTTAGGGCCATATTGAGTACTCCAGTAAGTTCCAAGGGCCAAAACCGTTTTAATTTTCTTACCACCTTATATGTATATAAAAATCAATATTTGTTGGTATTTTATGCGCTGCCATACCGTTCGTCCAATTGGGGTAAAACTTTGATGGTTTGTTGTGCGAACGCTCGCGAAGGTTTCTATATATAATGGTACGCTCTACCGTTATGAAATTTTGCATGAAAATTTACTACAGGTGGTGCGCGAGTGGTTTGAAATGTATTATATATTTATATATTTTTGCGGCAGGGAGGGAAGGCAGGAGGGGAGTAAAACAAAGGACATGAGGGTCGTGGGAGGGGCGACGAGGGAGGGGAAAGGCGGGGAGTGGGAGGGGACGGGACGCATGGGAAAGGACATGCAACGCATGTCGGGTACCAGCTAGTTATCCATAGTATATCTAGACTAGTCACCGAGTATGCGCCCTGAGCGATAGTACGCTTGCTAAATTCGCTAACTACAATTTATTGTCAGTGGAAAATCACAATTAGGTACATAAATCTCATTAGCATTTTATAATGTTTACATGTTAAATGATTATGTGTTTATATGTTACAATGATTATATACGTTTATAATTTTAGTTGGATTAATTTCAATTACTTTTTAGTTACTATACTTAAGTTAAATTTTCTGCGTATTATACTTGTCATTAGGCTTCACCTAGCAAGTAAACAAAACCGACCGTTCTGTGTTTTTTTATCTAACTTCTCACAACAACAATAAACCATAGGTGTCGCGGGCCTGATTGATGACACTCGTCATTAGCTGTCGCGGGCCGGATTGATGACACTGGCGGGCCGGATGTGGCCCGCGGGCCGTAGTTTGGAGACCCCTGACCTAGATGCTAAAAAAAGTTATATCAATTTATTTAGACTTATGTAAAGCTTTTGACACAATTTCTCACGAAAAACTCTTCAATTAACTAAAAAGTGTCGGAGTTAGTGGCATAGAACTAAACTTACTGAAAAGTTTCATGTCAGGTAGAATGCAACAGGTTAAAATCAACAACATGGTAAGCGAGCCACTTCTATCTAGATACGGAGTACCACAGGGAAGCGTTCTTGGTCCCCTAATGTTCCTTATTTACATAAACGACCTGTATGACATTGATATCGACGGTAAAATCGTAACATTTGCTGGCGATACAGTACTTCTCTGCCAGGCAGAAACATGAAATGATGTATATAAAAAGGCCGAAAAAAGTCTGTCTGTGGTCAAAAATTGGCTAAACAACAACATTCTTACCCTGAATACAACAAAAACCAATTATATTACACACAGCATCACACAAAGAGGCCAACCTCCACCGCACATAGATCTTATCTTACACGACTGCGGACCAACTTCTCGCACATGTCAATGCGAGCGTATTGAAAGGGTTGACCACACAAAATATCTAGGAGTTATAATAGATGCCAACTTACGCAGGACTGACCACATAACTTACATCACAAATAAACTGAAACGAGTCATGCATCTGATAAAGACAATAAAAAACATATTACCAATAACAATCCTCAGAACCATATTATTTGCACTTTTTTTTTTTTTTTTTATTGATCTATATACGTGATGTTTACAATATATTATTCAATGCCTGTCTCGCTAGGGTATACCTGTGTTGAGACAGGCGTAAACTTTGCCAATCCATTATTACATATGGCATACTTGCTTGGGGAAGTGCAACGAATATAGCAATAGATCCATTAGAAAAATTTCAAAAGGCAATAATTAAATTAAATCTCCAAGTTCCTCGCTACACATGCTCGAATGTAATTTACGAAACACTAGACGTCATGACAATAAGACAACTCTACGCCAAAGCTGTACTACTATACTTCTTCCAACATAAACTTCACATTCAAATGCAACCTCAATTAGCAATTGAAACCAGGGCCTCTACTAAAAAAACACTTAACATACCGATAACTCATACCTCACACGGGCAAAGACACTTCAAGTATTACGCAATCAAACTATATAACCTCATGCCCACCACACTGAAACAACTACTAACTACAAATCCATAAACAATTCTTCACAAAAAACGCATAAAAGACTGGATCAAACAACAAGGTATTCAATTTACTCAAAAAATCATAACACCTAACCAAACATAACCAAAAACAAATATTAAAAAATAAATAGTAGGCAATTATAACTTTGTTTTAAGACAAAACATTCAACAAAATCACAATATTATTCATTCCATTGGCGTGTGGTCCCTACAATAATATACCTACCTATTTATCAAAACTACTATCTATCTTGTACATAAACTAGATGCTATGTATAACTTTATGTATAGATCCTAACTGCAACTAATCTTTTATTTTATGTATACGATACAGCCGCCATAGGTCGACCCACAGTCTCCTTCTTGACAATATCAAGGAGTATACGGTGTTTCTACTTTTGTCGTCAGAATTGCAATTATTCCAAAACATGGGAACACCTCAGCACAGGTTCGCCTAGTGAGGTGTTCACAAAATACTACTAGGTACTTACCTATATACAGTTACGGATCAGTAACATTTTATTTTTTCTCCTTATTACTTAACATAATACCTATGTATACCAATGTAATTATCTGTAATATGTATGTATGTTGAATAATAGAAAGAAATAAATAAATTAAAGAAAGAAATGTTTTTTTTTTTTAAATTACACATAAAAGAAAAGAAGGAAATTAATTGAACACCTTGATGAAAGCATTAAAATAAAAAATAAATGTCATGTATTGACCTCATTAAAATATGTTTGGCTGAAATGTTTGATCAGTACTTAAGACAGCCTTGTATTTCAGTTGGGAAATATTAAAAATATCAGCCACATTCGCATAAAAATTACCAATTGTATGTAATCTATGAATTGTATCTTGAGACCGACTTATAATTGTCACAATAATACATATTAGGGAACCTTGATCTAATGGTAGGTACATGAAAGTGAATCAACTTTATTATATCAGGGCTATCCAACTGATAGTTTAAAATTTTATATAAAAATATTAGATTAAAAAATTTTCTTCTATCGCTTAACTTCAACAATTTCAATGAATTAATAAAAAATCATAATTTATTGATTCTGAAAGAATTCCAAGTCTAAAATTAATACACCTCAAAAATTTTGCATTGGACTCTTTCAATAATATTAATGTGATTATTAAAGACAGGTGACCAAATTGTAGAATTATATTCTAGAATGCTTCTAACGAGACATGTGAACAGAATTTTTAATGTGTGAATATTTTTAAAATCTTTGGAAATCCTTAATATAAAACCTAACATTTGCATAGCCCTATTTGCTATAGAAGTTACATGAGATACAAAACAGAGTTTCTGGTCAAAAATGATGCCTAGGTCAAGTATTTCGACTACAGAGATTAAGTCAACATTAGAGAGTGCATAATTATATATTATTGGTTGTTGAATTTTGTAGAATCTCATAACTTGGCATTTGTTAATATTTAGCTGAAGTTTATTACTTGAACACCATTTGAAAAAGTTGTTAAGGTTCTCTTGCAAGATTGTGCAATCATGCACATCATTAATGACTTTAAACAGCTTCATATCGTCGGCAAATAGTAAAACTTCGACACTGTGGAAAACGCTAGTAACGTCATTGATGAACAGGATGAATAATAAAGGTCCCAGGTGCGAACCTTGCGGGACACCGCTGGTAGCAATAAATTCGTAGAATAGACAGTCGTTGATCTTTACAAAGAGTAATCTATCAGATAAGTAGCTGATCAACCATGCCAAAAAGTTGCCACTTATCCCTAATTTTTTTAGTTTATTTATTAGTATTTTGATGCAGACCTTATCAAAAGCCTGGGAAAAATAAGTATAGACGGAGTCAACCTGTTGCCTGTTAGTCAATGCTGTGTTTATGTAGTTTTCATATACTGTAAGATTTGTGAGAGTAGATCTAGATGAGACAAACCCATGTTGGCAATTGGTAATAACATGTTTAATATTAGAGGATATTTTACTAAGAATGATTTTTTCAAAGAGCTTAGGAATACTTGACAGAATACAAATAGGTCTGTAACTGCATACATCATTTCTTGAACCCTTCTTGAATACGGGGGTGAGATAACAGGATTTCCAGCTATTGGGGAATTGACCTTTTTTAATAGATTTGTTAAAGATTTTGTACAATGGATAAGAAAGACTATTAACATAATTTTTCAAAAATATGGGTGGGACATTATCAGGACAAGAACTTGTTTTTGGTTCCAAGAGTTAAATCGAGGCAATGATTTCGTTACGTTCAATTACTAATTCAGATAATAAGTTAATATCAGAGACAAATTCAGGAACACTATCAACAGGGACATCATCCTCATATACACTTTACAAATAGATTGGCAATATCTTCAGTTTTGGCACAGGTCTTGCCATCATAGTTCATAATATTAGGAATAGAAGAATAATTGTTTTGTAATGATTTATAATAATTAAAGAAAGATTTAACATTACATTTGATAGAGTTTTCAACTTCTTTTATATAATTTTTGTAACATTTATCTGAAATTTCGGCGCATTGCTTACGCAACTTATGAAATTCAGTATAATCATGAAGTGATCTCGTTGTTTTGAATTTGTGGTGTGCATACTTCTTTTTAAAAACTAAGTTAATGAGATCATTATTGAACCATTTAGGAAATGTTGATATATTATATGACGTAACAGGTACATGACTTACAATAATTTCTTTTAAGATACAGTAGAATTGTTCAATATTGTCATTTAATTCACCATCGTTAAAAAATTACCAATCAACCTTGAGGAGGAAGTCACATATTGCTGTGTAATTGGCTTTATGAAAGTTTAAAGACATTTGTCTAGTTTTTGGTTTTTCACTTATGGTGTTGTTTATGGTTATATCTAATGATGGGTGGTAATTGCCAAAAGGAAGAAGAGTATCTAAGGATTTAGTAACAGTTATAGATTTGTCATTACAAAAAACTAGATCCAGAGTTCTGTTATTACTATTTTTGTTATCGTTTAATTGATTGAGGTTTAAAAAATTGGACATTTCGAGTATTTCTCTTTCAATGACAGATGCGCTGGAGTTATAAGTTCCAGATAATTCTGAGGATAGTGTATCCCATTTAATATTAGGTAGATTATAGTCACCTGCAATTATAATTTTTGTTTTGGGGTATTTAGATATTAATAATCGAATCTCATCAATATGGTTTTTATAGATAATTAGATCAGATGAAGGAGGAATATAAACACAACCTATTATGATTTTATTTTTTTTGTTAGTATTAATCATGCAAAAAACATGTTCCACATTTTTATGCGTAGTGTTAAGCTGTCTAGAGACTAATTTCTTAGAAATTGCTATCAAAACACCACCACCTCTTGATTTAGAACTAGTATTCTTGTTTCTATCCAATCTGTAGATATTGTGGGTTGGTAGTCCCAGTTCCGCTGTGTTGATATCAGAAACAAGCCAAGTTTCTGTAAGAATGATGACTTCGTAAGGAAGAATTGACGTAGTTTTGGAAAATAGTTGAAGTTTTGTTCGCATCCCTCGTACATTTTGATAATAACTTTTTAATGATGTTATGTCCTGAGTTTTTTGGCAATGTACTTATTATTTTAGGACAAGTGTTGATGTATTTAATAGTTAAATTTACTTCACCACCTTGTAGACGATCTTCCAATTCTTTTCTTAGGTCGGACAATTGTTTACGCTGTAATACAGTCTGATCACATTTGATTTTTTATCTAATTTGAGACAACGTGTCTGTTTTGGAGAATTATCTTCGCTTGAGACGGATCTGGAAATTCCATTTTTATGGGACGAGTTTTGTCACTACGTTTGGCTCCCAATCTGTACAGTTTTATATTATTGGTATTTAAAGAGGTGACTTTGTTTAAAATGACTGCAACACGATTTGTGTCATTGGTAATACATGGTGTTTGAGTTGTTGACTGGCTCTCAGGAACGTTAAAAAGAATTACATTTTTGTATCTTGTTTTTCTGTCTTCAATTTCATCGAGCGCCTCGCATAAATTAGGGGCGTTTGCAAGTTGAGTGTTGTTAGACTGGAGTGGTTGGTTTTGGATAATTTGTTTGTAGGCGCCTAATTCGCCTTCCATGATACCCAACTTTATGCCCATTTGGCCAATGGTTCCCAGCAGTTCTGATAGTTTGGGCAATAATTTTGCCATTTGTTCTTTATTGAATCTGGTAGTAGGGTTCATAATTGCTGTATTTAAAAAATTCACCAAGTTATTGGCATTGGCCATGTACTGCTGAGCACTGTCATTGGTGTTATTTTGACAGTTATTTAGTGAATCATGTTGTTTCAATTATTAAGATAAACTCCTTATGACAAGTTATAATTAATAGAGACAATGATTTGAAATCAATTCTTCAATAGTACAGTAACAATTTTTCAAATGTAATACGAATAAATGCAGTTTAGTGATGTTAAAAACGAACAATATAAAAAATACGTGTACTACGGACCGAAGCCAGTGTTGCCAATGAGTAGCAATGTATCCATTTGATCCCTTTTAGATCCATTTTGATCCCTTTTAGACGTAATGAGACATGATTGAGTCTTTGAAACATTAAATTCGACAAGATTATTTTAACGTATATTTAGAGTGGCAGGTTACCAACTTGGGTTCCTCGATACCTTCTTTCATATAGAATATAGAGCATGTTAATCTCTCTCTCAAGATGGTGGGAAGAGTGTTGGTGCCTAGCATTGCTCATTTACCTTTATTTTTTCCAACTTTTAATTTCTACCTACCAATCCTACCCACCTACCCACAAATCATACATACCCATGCCGACCAGACAGTTTAGTTACAAATTATCCACTGTTCTGTCAACACATATGTTGAATACGGCGCTCTTGTACCGAACATTTTAAAGTGAAACTCATAAGTGAATGTTTTGTGTGGAAATATTACAGCCGTGCTGTGTGCAAATTATTACTATAATAAATGTTTTGTGAAAACTCAAAAAGAAGAACCAGCGGATCAAAATCAGATAAGCGAAGGGAGAAAATCTGCGGGTAAGTCGGCAATCCCCAAATTTTTCCTTCCCTTCCGCTTTGCGGGTACATGTTGAAACCCCAACTATAGCCCAAAATACAGTTCTTTCTCCGGTAAGGATATTTATGCTAGATTAATAAAAGAGGTTATCTCATTATAACAAATACTACTATATTTATGCATATATACAAGGGTGCCCTTCAAGAGACCGGGATTCAAATTTCCAAAAGAAACAAAAGCTCATACTGAGTATTTAGTTGGAAGAAAGTTAAACATAAAGAAAAGAGCATACCTGCGGACCATGTAACTATTTAAATCTTAATAATCCTAACTAGACGCGAATGCATATTAACCGGCAACCACATAACGTGAAGAGGAAGCGAGGTCCATCAGCACGCGGGATCTCCAGGTCAGCAAAAGGGGAAAGAGTCCCGAGAAAGGCTCCAGTAGATGGGGACTCCTCACCAGGGAGCAGGATCCAGCATTAGGTCCAGTGTACCGGTTGAGCGTTCCGGTGATCACTTTCTGTAAGCCCCGAGTACCGCACCTTACATCCGGAGTTAATTTGCAATCAAGCTCCATCCGCCACAAATAGAGCCCGCTACGACCGTAGGAGGTCACAAGGCCTTGCCCACACAAATCTCCCGAACGCGCCAGCCGCGATTATGTCGATAATCAACCTTTAAATTTGAACACGGCGGTGTGTTACCCGTGCAAATATTGCGATCACTCTCGCACCAAAACAATTCGAAATAAAAAAAGCCGTGCCACACACACGGAACCACTTTCGGTTCGCGGTTAGAATTAATCCATAATTCTTTAAAAGGGTATTAACCCGTAAAAGGCTATTATCCCATAATGCACACTCAAACTATAATTTAGGCGACAAGTCGGATTCTCGTCGGGCTCCTGTCGGCGAGAATCCAAAAAGTGCCGCGGAAATAGATGAAGCGAGCTGCCAGCAGAAAAAATCAAAAATACGGCGATCCAACAATAAAAGTAAACGGCCAGGTGAAGGTATAATAAGACAGGATAATACTTATTCATCCGAAATAAATATTATCGTGACATTATTTTTGCCCCAAGGGAAAACACTCTCGAGGTAACCGTCCATTCTTTGCTTCAAAGCCCTCCGAGCCATTGGAGTTTGTGAGCCCTTTGAGGGCTTGTCAAACAAAAAGCTATCATGGACTGTACTGTCATCCGCCCAACAATAGGGCCATTTTTGTGGTATATTTTTATTTTATTTTTTATTTATTTATTTCAAGAATTTTGTTTTTACATTACAAATGATTACATGTGCGAGGTTACACAACAATAATTTTTTTATTCTACTACTCCATAAGTTGTTGAGCTCTAGGAGCTCGTGTTTATGGGAGGATTATTTATTTACATGCAAAAAAATAAAATAATAATAATGTTTAAATGAAATGTGTAAACATTTAATCGGTGCTTAGTAGCGCTGTAAAGACATTTGCATTTTATTAGCTCTCTGATTTTTTATTATATCAGATAGAAAATAATTAGTTTTGATCCCAAAATATATAAATATTTGAAAATAAGTATATTAGATTACGTAATAAATAAACTGCCAGTAAACCATAGGTTATTGAGATAAATAAATAGGATATAAAAAAATCCCTTTTGTGAAGGCTCTAGCAACCAAGGTAAACAATAATATTTGAGATTAATTTGTAATACATTTTAAAGGTAAATTTAATTACGTATATTTTATTTTGATAACAGTATTCTAAAATATAATATATTATAGATTTGTAACGTTGAAAGATAAAAGGTTTAAATTAAAATATTTAACTAAGTATTTTGAAAATTATTTGTTGACAATTGACAATTAACAAATGATATTACTAGGTAACAATAGTTGCTTGGTTACTGGAATGTAGGAACTAATAATAAAAATCATTTTCGTATTGTTTTGTAAATTGATAATATGTCATTTGCAGGGGGGTATAACTCCGATTCAAAAATTCAACCGTATCGATATTCATGTCTGTGTGACGTCACCTGTACGCTTCTCCTCGCTCGTCCAATGGAAAGCTTTGTTAGCAAGACCTTTGTTCATGTTATTGTTGACAGCTGGCGGTAAGATCCAGTAAAATCTAACCTAACAAAATTGACGCTCTCAACTCCGACTCAACGTAAATATTCGGTTTATTTTTTGTGAAATGTCTGAAACTCAGTGTTGTGTGAAAGGCTGTGTAGACGCATATTCACCCCGGCATAGGCTTCAATCCAGGGAAAACAAGGAGAATGTGTTTCGGGAATGTTCGATGAGAATTGGCAGACTCTAATATATTGATTACCCGATTATGGGGACTCTTGCCCGTGTATGTGGATCTCATTTCGCATTCGAATGCAAAAAAAGAAATGGACGGTTAAAACCAAATGCATTGCCCACACAAAATCTTCCCGATATCCCAGAATATCCCGATTTTCCTCGTGAAAAGAAGATCGGTAATTGTAACCCAAGTACAGGTGGGAAACTGTCTTTGTGTAATGTTTTGTGTTCCTGATGTGGTTGTATCTATACTAATGTATCTATTTTTACTTTTTAGACCGCATCCGTACACCACTAAGATGCAACACGAATTTTGAAGTTGCCCAAGAGCACATTGATGTATATCAAGAGCATAATTACATCAAAGGTATAAATATCTTAATAATTGTTGGATGACTTGTATAGGTACGTTCAAAGGAGAAATTTATCTTTAAAACAACGTTTTCATGTGACAATTTGCTACAGAAATATAACCTGCTTATTTTATATTCTTGTTTAAAATAAGTACATGTAATTCTGAGTTTTACATTTTTCTGTTATAAGATGAAATTTTTTAAATTCAGTAGTTTTGTAGAAACGCATAATCATATTTTAATTATATATTCTGTCTTGTATTTCCTGTTTATAATAAAATTATCTTTATGTAATTACGAGTTTTATTTTTAAAATAATATTTTAGGCTAACGATTTGGGTGGTATTGGGTAGGTACCGAAAGAAAAATTATATTGTCTATGGTCGATCCTTTTTTTTTTTTGTTTCCTCTATCCTTGTCGATGGTATGTGTGACGTCGGTTGTACTCCCTGAAAAATAAAGGCGTAAAATAGCGTCGAAAAATTGTCTATACAAAAAGCACGGAGTTATCAATCTAATGACTGGTTTATTTATGGTCATTTGCAACCAACCAAAATGAAGAGCGGTCTGTTATGTCATCTACACAGATGAATAATGATAGTCTGAGACCACCAAAAACAAAAGCAGGTATTCCTAGGCAGCGTATGAAATGGACGAACGATGTCAATATGTTCATCGTTCGTTCATATTTGTATGTAACTAAATTAGAAACAGATATGTTATTGTATAGGAAAAAATTACATTGAATTTTCTCACAAAATTATCCGATTGCCCAAGTAAACGAACAAAGATTAGCAGACCAAAAGAGGGCAATTTTCAAAAATTATTTAATTCCTGTTGTAACATTAGATTAGATAAAAAAGGAAGAAGCAGATAGAAAATAATTTAGAACAAGTTAATACGAGTAGTAATGTTATATCAGATGCATTGAACATAGATAGTTTAGATAATATTCTAGTCGAAGAATCCAATGATATTACAGTAGACTCAAATAACTTAGACGTTATTTATAATCTTAGGGAAATCAACATTGCAAAATTTAAACTTACTAGATGATAATATTATAGAATTAGCTAACTTACTTCATAATAATATAAATAAATATATAGATATAGAGCCCACAGTTAGACAAAAATTACCAAAATTATATGCGTCAGAGAAATTATCTAAATTAATTTCTGAATTAAATAATATAATTTTACCAAAAATAATATTTGATGACATTAGTTTTTTAGATCTTCATACAACAGTGTATGCTAGTGCTATCACTATATGTAATAAGTTAGGAGTTAAATTAACGTCTTCTCATGATAGATCATATATTTATAGTAAACCAGAATGGCAGAGTAGATTAGAAAATGATGTAGTATTTTTAAGAAGTAGCATAGCTAGAGTAATAGAGCATAAAAATATAAATAGAAGTAGGAATATTTTGAGATATGTAGAAGTAATTGGGAGAAAATTTTGTTATAGCATTGGTAGTAATAACATTGAAAATATAATCAATGATTTATTTGATTTATTAAAGCAAAAAATAGGTGTAAAAGCTAGTAGATTAAAAAGATATAATTATACTTATAATAAAAAAAATAATAATAATAATATTGACGTATTGTTCTTGTATTGTTTTGTATTTATTATACTTATATAGTGCACTTACATTGCGTGAATTTACTAGATAATCATTTGTGGAAAAGTGTGTGGAAGGGTTTAGTCTTTCATTTGGGAAAGATTTAACCCGGACATAAAATCTGGAGCAACATAAATAAAGATTATTTCAGAAAAATTAGAATTTTTTTTATTCCAAACTTGACGATAAACAAAATATTATTTCGAATAATAGAAATCCGTTGCCATCTGAATCAGATATGCGCGATTTTTGGACAAACATTTGGAGTAAAGATATAAAACATAATGAGTCAGGTCCGTGGATAGAAAATGAAGAACTCAATTGTTCAGACATTGAACAAATGAGTTTTTCTGATATATCGGTTGAATTGTTAGCCAAAACTATATAAAATACTCATAATTGGAAAGCCACGGGTTGCGATTGGATACATAATTTTTGGTATAAACTTCTGACAACTTTACATCCTCTTTTGGCAAAAAATCTTTCAAAATATGTCAGAGAACCTCAAAATTTTCCAAATTTTCTAACTAAGGGCATTACTTATATGTTGCCTAAGAGCGAAAATATTAATAATCCCTCTCAGTATAGACCCATTACATGTTTACCGACAATATATAAAATTTTAACCTCTTGCTTGACAGATTTGATATACACTCATTTAAATGAAAAAAAATGTTTTATCTGAACAACAAAAAGGTTGTCGCAGAAAACATATGGGATGTAAAGAACAATTAGTTATTGATTCTGTAATTTTAAAACAGATTCAAACCCAAAAGCGTAATTTACATATTTGTTATATAGATTACCAAAAGGCTTACGATAGTGTGTCCCGCACTCGTGGCTGATAAAAGTTTTATTAAATGTTCCGTAAGCCGCCGCACTTTTATTAGGCACAGATTTTGAAAAGTACACTACTTTTAAACTTAGTTACCATAAAAAATATCGGTTTCAGTCGGAACCGGTGGAAAAATATGCATTTAAATTTATATTTCATAAAAAAAAAATTGTACGTAATTTCTCGTTACGGCTGACATTTCTTATTACATTATTTTGCATACTCGCCGATTTCCAGGGTACCAATCGATAAATATAAAAAAAGATTGCCATATCGCAAAAAATCACACATATTCGAGGAAGGTACTAATGGTTGCACCATACAAATTTTCATGTTCTGAATAAATACATAATTGGAGTATATTCTTTTGAATCACAAACCATGTTACACAAACCTAGCGTAGCCGCTAAACTACTTGAAAACTGGGATGTTTTTCTTGCCTTAACGCGAGTAGGCGTTATAAAGGGGCACTTTCTTTTGTATCACAAACCATGTTACACAAACCTAGCGTAGCCGCTAAACTACTAGAAAACTGGGATGTTTTTCTTGAGGTAATAATTTTTCGGGTATGGCAACCTTTATTAATATTTAAAAATTGGTACCCCTTCAAAATGGAAAGAATACATCATGAAATGTCATTCGTAAAGGAAAAATTATGTACAAAAAAGTTTTTATGAAATAAAAATTTAAATGCATATTTTTCCGCCTTTTTCGACTGAAACCGATGGTTCTTGTGGTAATTAAGTTTACGGGTAGTTTATTTCTTTAAATGCATGCCTATTAAAAGTGAAGCGTCTTGCGGCGGTTAGGTAAATATTTACCAAAGTTTTAGTAAATATATACAAAATTAACCCAATTATTATTAGCTTTTTGGAAAACATTATGGCATTTTGGAATACCGATTTGCTTGTGAATTTGAAAGATAAGAAATTATAGTACCGGGCATTTAAATAAAAAAGAGGGATTTTCCAAGGAGTTGAGTCCTCTTTGGTTTTGCTTAGCATTAAATCCTCTATCTAAAATGTTAATTAAAAGCAAGTTTGGAATAAAAATTGAAGGTAATACAAGGGAGAGCAATATAATTTCACATTTATTATTTATGGATGATTTAAAATTATTTTCGAATTCTGAACCAAATTTAGAGAAAATGATTGAAGTAGTTAAAAATTTTTCAGATGATATTAAAATGCCTTTTGGCCTAGATAAATGAAGAACGATCCATATAGAGAAAGTTAAAATTGTAGATGGAGACGAGGGTATATTTAGAAACTTCAAAATTGAAAGTATGAAAGGGGATGAGGTTTATAAATATTTAGGATATCCGCAATCAAATAGATTAGATCATACTAGTATTAAAAATGATATTAGGATTAAATTTAAAACTAGGATCAGAATTTTTTTTAAATGCAATCTATCTGCTAAAAATTTAATAAAGGCAATAAATTCTTGGGCAATACCTCTATTAACTTACTCATTTGGCATAATTAAATGGTCTAATACAGATTTAGATAGCTTAGAACGATTAATTAGAACTACGTTAACAAAGTTTAATTGCCATCATCCAAATTCAGCCATAGAACGAATTAATTTACCTAGAAATTTAGGAGGTAGAGGTATAGTAAAAATAACATCTTTTAAACATAATCAGATAGAAATGCTAAGAAAATTTTTCCATTGGAAAGCTGATAGTTCAGAAATGCATAAAATAATCTGCAAGGCAGATAGAAATATTTCGCCATTAAATTTATACGACGAGAATGCCAGCATTTTTATAAATACCAACCAGGAATTATTAGATTCCTGGTCAAATAAAATTCTTCACGCAAAACACTTCAACAATCTCAACCAAACATATGTTAACAAACTTTCGTCAAACAAATGGTTGAGTATTGGAGAGTTGAGCGCAGAAATAGAAGGCTTTATGCTTGCCATTCAAGATAGAGTCATTAATACTAAAAATTATACGAAGCATATCATCAAAGATACAAATCAAATTGATGATTTATGTAGAAAATGTTCGGCTTTTCCGGAAACTATAGAACATATTATATCGGGATGTTCTGTATTAGCGCCGCACAATGGTTTTACTAGTATGGGAGCGTCGGAATTAAATCGAAATTTCAAATTGCAGGGACCACAAAATTTGGTTTCTATATCTTGACATCACATACCAGCGCATCTTTTCCCATACCACCGAACTCAGCAAAATGGTTCGTCACTGCGTAACACGTCAGCAAAGATTGACTTCCCGAGCAGTCAGGACGTTTGTGTGAAAATGCAACGTTTATTGAATAACATTTAGGGACTGTTTACTTTTACAAAACTTGCTGGCAAACTTGTTTATACATGAATCCAATACCTTTAGGTGTGTACTAAAGATTTTAAGTTTTTTTTTTTCATTTCCTAATTTGATAAATTTGGGAAATATTTTTTAAAAAACATCTCGTGAATATTAAAAAAAATACGATGATTTTTGGAACAGTTTATGGTTTTAGTTTAATATTTCCTAATATTTCGATATGTGCTAATGCACTTTTATAGCTGACATATTTTAGTATCATATTAAGAAAAAATCTTGCGCATTTTTGCGTCTCTAAAGCCCAGTAATTTTTACATAATTTGCTTCCTGTAAAATTTGAGTGCTTCATAAATATTATTTTTGACACAGGTTCGTTTTCAAAGGATTTGTTCTTAAAATAAAAGGAGTTATTTGATATAGTGATGAACTCAATGTGCCAACAGATGGAAAAACGATTTTTATATCGAAAATAAAACTTATAAATTGCCCCAAGGAAGGCTGTAAAAAGATTGCGGGCTTCAAATTTTGCTTTAAAACAAGATGGACAATTGCTTATCGAAACGAAGCTAAATTTTTGATGGAAAATAAAAAATGGCTTGAGACTCCGATTAGTTTTACATTATATGAGATTTCTCCTGAAAAACAGCACGGTCGCGGTCGCCCGGAAATACAATTTGAAAACTGTTCTGACCGATCCAAACGCTTATAAACCAAAGATCTTCGGAAAAGTTGACCTCTTTCTCATTTGGCGTTTGCATCGAAAACCTTTGGACCATCTGGACAACCGATTGCATCAAAATTGGTAGGAAATATTATTCGTTCACCGAGGAGCGCATCTATGTACAGAAAAGCTTATAAGGTATTTGATGATAATCGCTTTCGACGGATGTCTGAGGAGGAAGCCCTCTCAACCATGGTGGAAGCCAAGCTTACGAAGCACCATGTCATAAGATCGAAGATCCAGAAGGGTTTCCACCGTATAATGTAGTACTTGAGGCAAAAAAGGCATGCTATCAAAAAAAAAAGATAAAACAATCACTCCTACATCTACAGAAGTAACAAAGAAACAAAGATTTTAAAAAATATCGCGAGAACTATTATAGAAAATGTTCTCGTGAAAAATGCAATGAGGATGTTTTTAATTTAATGTTAGTTACATCTGACCCTGTCATAACTAGTTACAAGCAACTCCCAAAAAAACAATCAAATCGTTTTTCTAAGGAAGTTTTTGATTTAATAATTCCTCCTGACATTCATTCTTCAAATATCTTTAAAACCGACGATGATGATGATTGTTTATCGTCCGTATCAGAATATTAAAAAGCAAAATTGAACGTTACTCGGCCGTTATTTTTGCATGGATATGGACATAAATATTTTTTAATTTTATTTTATTATTTTAAATTTTATATTTTTGTTAATAAAAACTTACAAAAACCGAATATTTTTATTTTTTTAACCCATACCGAAATAAAATATCTCATTTTTTTCCTGTAAACCCACCCTGTGAATTGATTCCGACTTTTGGGGTATTTGGAACCACTGTGCGCCGTCCGAGTATTAAAAATATATAATCAAGTTTTAAAAATAATTCACCAAAGTTTGGTAATTAAACATAACTTGATTGACTGCCGTAATGTACCATATTATGAATATGAACCAAATTCATTTTTAGAAAACGAATTTCATAAAATTTATTATGATAAAACTATTCTAACAGACAAAACAATTAGTCATAATAGACCCGATATAGTTTTACATGACAAAATTAAAAAAATAACTTATATCACTGATGTCGCTATTCCAAATTCTTGTAATATTCAGAAAACTGTTTCTGAAAAAATAAGAAAATATACAGATTTAGGAAATGAGATTAAAAGAATTTGGCATCTCAGACTATAAAAATATTACCATTTGTTATTTCGGCTACTGGCATTATACCTAGCTCTCTCATTCAAAATTTAGGCGTATTAGATTTGTCAAAGAATTTATATATAAAAATGCAAAAGGCAGTCATTTTAAATACATGTAGGATTACGAAAGATTTTTTAAATATTTATATTGAGGGATCAGTAGGATTTATCGGACCAGTTAGGATTTCATCAGAGCCGAACCCTCTGATATGAAAATATCTGGAGTCAGCGAAATATTTTCCCATTATGTTTCTAGTGGATTGACGTATTGTTCTGGTATTGTTTTGTATTTATTATACCTATATAGTGCATTTACATTGCGTGAATTTACTAGATAATCATTTGTGGAAAAGTGTGTAGAAGGGTTGAGTCTTTCATTTGGGAAAGATTTAACCCGGACATAAAATCTGGAGCACCGTTTCAAAGAACTTATGAGATAAATTCAAATATTATTTGACATAGGTTCGTAATTTAGAAAAAAATAGTTATAGAAGGTCAATACATTTTTTTAAAAATATTAAACATGACAGTTAAAGTAAGGGTAAACTAAATTAAATTAAGGGTAATCAATCATCAGGAAGCTGAAGAAACGTAGGTATATAACATTGAGAAAGAGATGTAACCATAACTTTTATAAAACCTGAATCTAATTAGATATTTTTTAGTTATCTTTCATCTGCATTCGAAAACAGTATTTTATTTTGAAGTTCTTTCAAAAACAGCAATTTTATCTGGAATCAAATATAATGCGAATATATTTTCCGCGGAATTCGCATTCTCCTAATAGAAAATCGATGTAAAATGTTAGAGACTTCAGGGGTTTAGGCTAATTTGATGTACTAAAAAATAGTAAATATACTAAATAACACTGAATAGGCCGTCTCCTAATAGATGTGTAGTAATATTTTAAATGAATTAATCTTTATTAATTCTACTACAATTGGTGTGCTATGCCTGTCTCATAAGGAACTCCTGCGTTGAGAGCAGGCGCAGTTTATAACATGATCACTCTATAACAGAATTTTTTTTAAAGGGTATTTATTCAGTTTTAATTTTACAATATTTTATTTTACGAAGCTTACGAAACTGATCAATCAGTTTGATTGTAAGAAATTTCGCTAATACTAAATACTAGACATGTTCAGAAAGTCAGTGTACTGTGACCATAACGGGCTGTGGTTTTTAGTTTGAGGGTTAGCAACACAGAGTGGTAGGGGAGATCTTCTCTCCGTAGTCAGCATCGCTGGAAGACGGTAGTACGTAAACTCACGATGTAGTGTCCAGTTGCGTGAAAGATATCGGTAAGAAATCCCAACAAGTGCGAGCCACGTGCTGTGACCCGCATTCTACTCGCGGAAGGAATAACACGACTTCAATTGGAAGGTGAATATATTTTGGTCTCTATTGTAACCTGGGTGGTTTTTTTTTTTTTTTTTTTTTTTTTAATGGCTTTTCACCCCAAAGGAGTGTTCTGGCCAGTGTCAAGTGAATGATTTTTGTGTGTAATTTTGTGAGTGTATTTTTGGTCAATATTTACAATTTTGGTATAAAGAACATATCTACATTATATAATAATACTATACAAATAATAATAATAATACGCTAAATTCTTACAACACGAGATGATTTTAATTATTTACATATGTATAACAAGTGGAAGTAACAGGAAAATAATAAATATGCTTATGTAATTTATTATACATAAAAAATAAACTAAATAATGAAAATTTTTAAACTAAACTTACAATTACAAATTGATGCTGTTAATATTCAGGAAATTAGCCAATACTCTATAAACGCGTTTGTTTTGAGAAGATAACAGACATGCAATGTTGTAGGGAGGCATTATGCCCGTACTGATAAGGTGAGGGATGAAATTTATGTATGAATTATTTATAGGGCAACTGAAAAAAATATGATTGAGGTCCTCTTCACCAAGACGACATTCACACATCGCAGAATTCTTAACATGAATATTTGTCAAGTGAACATTGTGGCAGCAATGCCCTATCCGCATGCGGCAAATCGAGGATGTTGAGAATTTGTTCAAAGAGAGTCTAGAAAACCACGGTTTTGAAGGAATCGTTGGCTGAATTATGAAAAAGTTATATCCTTTTGTTTTACTAGACTCATACCAATGATTCTGCCATGTGGAAATCATGTTTTCTTTCAATTTAATGAAAATGTCATCGGGGTTTAAAAAATTATATAAAATATCCCCCGAAATAATGGCATCTTTCGCCAATGAATCTGCCTTTTCATTTCCAGGGATACCGCAGTGACTAGGTATCCAAGCCAACACGATTTCTTTGCCAGAGTCGGTTAATTTATAAATTAAAGTGCGGATTCCAACACAGAAATCGTCTTCTGGGTAATGGAAGGGGGAAGAGTTCAATTTTTGAAGTGTACTCAGGGAATCTGAGAGAATTAAAAAGTTTCCAATGTGATCATTGTCAATGTATTTGAGGGATTCAAAAATGGCTATACATTCAGCAGTGAAAACGGAAGCCTCTTTTGGAAGTTTGATTTTTCTATTGACTTGATCTGATGGGCAATGGAATGCTGCTCCCACATGGTTTGATAAGGAAGACTTGGAACCATCTGTGTAAATAATTTTCCAGTTGGAGTATTTAGAATTTAAAATTTCGATAAGCTTTCTTGGAGCTTCGTGATTGTTAATTATGCCGAGAGAAAGAAGAATATTTGGTTTACGTAAATGAATACGAAAGGAGTTAGCATATAAAGGAAGTCTATCAGATGGATTTAAGAGGGGTTTATACGCACTGTACGTATGGAGACTTTTAACAAGAAGAGGGATTGACTTGTTCCTCCAATAAGGAAGTGATTTCACTTGAGCAGTGAGTGCAGTAATTTTGTCTATCAGTGGGTGATTAGAGAGTCTTAAGCATTTAAATAAAAACTTGTCTGCCAAGAACTGTCTTCTGAAATGAAGAGGAGCCTCCACAGCTTCCACTTGTAAAGCGTTAATTGGGGAAGAACGCATTGCACCGATAATCAATCTTAAACTTTGAAATTGGATACGGTCCAACCTCGCGAGGTTCTTTTTAGATGTGGGTTCAATGAGGAATGACGCATAATCCAAATGACTCCTAACATATGCGTTATAAAAAAGTTTTTGGGTGAATGGGTGACTTCCCCACCAAACCCGTGAAACGGCACGTAAAATGTTGAGACCAGCTTGACATTTGTTAATGATAAAATTAACATACGGGTTCCATGTTAACTTAGAGTCTAAAATTACCCCAAGGAATCTTATCTGTACCTGCACAGGGAGAATTGAATTATTTATTTGGACTGTTATACGCGGAGGAACACGTTTTCTAGAAAAAACGATAACATTGCTTTTGGACGGAGAAATTTCTAAGCCGTGATTCGTTAACCAGGTGTCAAGGTTTTTCATGCAAATGTTAATTATTTCCTCCAGAATAGTAATAATTCGTCCTGAAATGTATATGAAAAGATCATCCGCATACTGAAGTATTTTACAAGATGGATGCAAACTCCGATGCAGGTCAAAGGTATATATATTAAAAAGGATAGGACTAAGGACGGAGCCCTGAGGCAAACCCTTGTTTACTATTCTTTCCAGTGGAGGAGAATCCAGCACCTGGATTTGAATTTTCCTGGTAAGAAGGAGGTTAATTATAAAACTGGAAAGCTTACGAGGGATGCCAATTTTTAATAATTTATTAAATAAAACATCTAATAAAACGTTGTCAAAAGCTCCGCACACATCAAGGCAAACACCGACAAGGGATTCATTATCGGCCAGGGCCAACTGGATATCAGAAGTCAGGATGGACACACTTTCGATCGTACTTTTTCTTTTTCGAAAGCCAAACTGAGAACTGGGAAGAATTTTCTCATTTTCTACATACCAGTCTAGGCGTCTTTTAATCATATGTTCAGCTATTTTAACTAAGGAAGATGACAGAGCTATAGGTCTGTAAGAAAGTCCAGAGTTAGGGTCTTTCTGGGGTTTCAGAATGGGGACAATTATTTGAGTTTTCCATGCCGATGGAATTTTGCCGGAGTCAAAGATCAAATTTATAACTGAAAGAAAATAGTTTAATGTGGTAACGTCGCAGTTTTTAATAAAGCTATAAGGAATTCCATCTACACCGGGAGATGAATCTGTGAGATCGTTTAAGACCTCCCTAAGTTCTGTCAAATTGAAGTGGGTGTCCATCCAACCCCGTGTTTTAAATGAGTATGTGAATTCTGTTTCATTAAAATTACTTGCAGTTTGAGGAGCTAGTTTATCGGCAAATTCCTTCACCCACTGTGAAGAGAGTGGTCGAGTCACTGATGGGAAGTGAGAACCCTTAAACCGACGAATTGAATTCCAAACAACTGAAAGAGGAACTTCGGGAGATAATGATGAGCAAAATTTTTTCCAGCCTTGACGTTTTTTGTTTTTTAGAAGACGTTTGGTCTTAGCTTCAATCTGTTTATACTGAAGGAAGTTCTCCATATTCATATTTGTTGAATAAATTTTCGCATATTTTTTCCTCTTATCTACTGCATCTGAGCATTCAATATCCCACCAAGGAGCTGGGGGAGGTTTCCCTTTGTTACGTGTCGTTTTAATGGGGATAAATTTTTCTGCGGACGTAATGACTGCAGACACCAATAAATCGTAACATTCCGTAACATTTTCTGTAGTTGGAGAGGGTAGACTTTGCACGGAGAACTTTGTATGATTTGAATAATCATTCCAGTTTGCCCTGGCCGTTAAGAACCTTGGTTTTCGACTACTGGACTTGACAATTTTATTGGAATGATAAATATTTGAGGATTCAATGAGGATGGGGTAATGATCACTCCCATGAGGGTCATCCAAAACCTTCCATAACAGGGATGCGGCAATGCTGGAATTGCAAATAGTAAGATCAACCATGCTGGGACGCTGACCAGGCACCTGAAGACGGGTAGGAGAACCATCATTGATGATACAAAAGTCTAGTTCGTCGAGTAGATCAACAATATCTCTGCCCATTCTGTCACAATTGTGAGCTCCCCATAATCCGTGATGGGCATTAAAATCTCCCAGAATAAGAGAAGGGGAAGTGACCTTGGAAAACATTGCTTTCAGGATTGATTTTGAAGGTTTGTTAGATGGTGATATATACAAAGAAATGATTGTAGTGTCAAAAACCTTTGCGGCCGTCACTTGAAAAGGACAACCAATTGGTTTTACATCTACTGGGGAGAATGGTAATGATTTTTTAATGAAAAGAGCGGAGCCGCCCTTTCCATCTTGACGGTCGTCTCGAAGACAGTGGTATCCCCTGACTCTGAAATCAGAATCCGGTTCCAGCCATGTCTCCGAGATGGCAGCCACTGCAATTGAGTTTGAGTGTAATGTGTTTAAAAATTCGTCAGACTTATTTCTAAGACTATGACAATTCCACTGAAGAATCCTCATCAGAGGAGCCATTTCTAGTTGAGTTGATAATATTAGTAATTTGTTTAGCAACGTGGGACGGTATTTGGATGTTGTTTTTATTTAAAGTTTGTAAAATATGTAAAAATGAGGTGATTAGTGTAGAGTTAATGTCTATATTATAATTTTGTTCTTTACTAGATGACTTTAGGTAAGTATTGAAATTTGAACTGGAAGGAAGTTGTCCATTAGGGAACCACAGAAGGGATTCGTGATTAGTATTATTTTTTTTTGTTAGAATTCTAGGTTTCACAACCCGTTCAACAGTTTTTCTAAATGAAGAAGATGAAGGTTGAGAAGGGGTGGAATTTTTAGAATTTTTCGAAGTTATTTCAGAATAAGATGGAATGGATTTGTTAAACATTCTTGATGCTTCCGCATAAGAAATGCTCTTCTCGGCCATTGTGTGTTTAATATTGCGCTGCCTTGACAGCTCAGGGCAAGTTTTGCTGATGGACATGTGAATTCCGGAGCAGTTTAAACATTTATAATTTTCCTCAGTTTTATCGCAGGAATCGCCACTATGGGATGAACTGCACTTGAAGCAACGGGGTTCTGATCTGCAGAGGTTCTTTGTGTGTCCAAATCTACAGCACTTGTAGCACTGCACAGTTGGGAACACATAGAGCTCTACTGGTAGAGAGACGTTAAACATAGTAACATTTTGTGGAAGGTCTTTGCTGTCAAAGGTTAGGACAACGGATTGGGAGGGTCTCCATTCCACAGAGTTTCCCGTATTAAACCTGTAATTTAGACGACGCGCTTTTAAAACTTTTCCGAAACCTTGAGGAACAGTAATGTTCTCCAGGATGTCCTCTATCGACCAGTGCGGTGGGATCCCTTTTGTGACACCTAGCCTTGTAACCTGATATGTAGGTATAAAAACGTTGTACGAGTTTTTTTTGGCAACATCAGATTTTACAAAGCTATTGGCCTCAGCCGCTGTCCTGAATTCAACAGAAAGACGGTTACGGCCAACAGATTTAACTCCATTCCAGACAGGATGGATTTTATTTTTAAACATAAAATGTCCAAAGTCCACATCATATAAATTTGTTTGTTTTTCATCCTTCGAAATTTTAGTCACGTGTGTTATGTAAGGAGGTCTATCCAGATTATTATATAAACGTGACAAAGGAATAGAGGGTACCAGTGGGGCAGCTGTAGTGAGTGTGGTGGAAGGGTTAGGTGGACTTGGGTTTGAGATCGAGGAAGAAGTGCACGGAATTACATCCTGTAAAACAGAGGAATTATTTTGAATGGAGTCGTTTTGCGTGGAGGGTATTTTACGATGTATCTGTTCAAAATCTGTTGCATTTCTATTATCTGTTGGTTTAGCCATTTTTCTTTTTTTGGACGTAATCGTTACGAAGTCCGAAGCCTCCGGAATATTAACAGCGATCATTTTTTTCGTAACACCCGAGGATTCAGATAGCAAACCACCGTCATCTGGGGGATCAGGTGGTTTTTCTTGGACCATTTTTCAACAAATCTAAATGACACAAAACAAAAAAAAAGTCTTACCTTTACTGCTCCGAAGAACCAATTACACAACACAAATACTTACTGTGAAAACAAATATACAAGTTAAAACTATATTACACTAATTTACAATACTATTATAAAGCTATTATCTATTTAAAATGAATAATTTTGTAAAGAGGAATGAAATGACACTGGCACAGTTAGACGGTAGCCTTTGTTTTTTTTGAACCTGGGTGGTTCATTACACGCCTGAAACAAAAAGACATTCGTCATAGTCACTAATTTCCCCATCTGTCAAAACATTATCAACAATATCCTGTTTTTTTTTTTTCAATTCCCCTTTTTCTAAAAAATATATAAAAATCTAGTACACTTATTTTCTGAATATGCCTCGTATAATTAGGACGACACAATGACGTAAATGTAATCAGAATCTTAACGATGCGTCGTAAGTAAAGAAAGCATGTACACATATATGCGAGGCGCGACCCCGGTGCATTGGACGGACCTACTGTCGAATTTGCGCTGCCAAATACTGTAAAATAATGTGGATATCTTAACGACGAACATAAGTGAAGAAAGCGTGTACATAAATATGTATTGAACGGACCTACGGTCGAATTCGTCCTAGCAGGCCTTAATGGAAAAATTATCTTTCCGCTGGGTTTATTTTAATGAATTCTGACAAACGTATTATTAAAAATTCAGATGTTTTTAAACGAATCCCCTTGAATTCATTGTCTAGAAAAATAATATCTGAATCTTCCCGCTAAATTTATTTTACCATTTTGTAAAATTTTCAAACAGTTTTACGCAAAATATTTTAATGGTTAAGTACTGTTTTTTATTAATCTCAAATATAAATAACGTAAATCCGTGGGAATAGGTTTTCAAAACAAGGAGATAATTAAAATGTGAGCGTTAAGTAAACCAATCGAGACAAAAGGGTAAATATTAGTAGGAATGAATAAAAATCAAAAGAAATGGTTATTTACAAATTGTAAATGTAAGCATCTAGGTAAAAATAGAAAAATCCAGTCCCTCTTTCTCTGACCTGTGAAGCAGAGCGAAGTGCTTCTTGCACTTCCTCCAGGAAACAGCAATTACGGAGAGAGCCTTAATTGGGTAAAAGAAAATGTTCGATAGCATTACATTTCATCACTAGAGTAGGTACTCAAGCTTGCTTCAAGCTCGAGTACGCTAGTGGTGTTTAGACTACTATTCAATAAATAGTTACATAAATAATTTGCTGGAATAAATCCAGAAATAAATCATCAGCTGAGCAATTCTATATCTTTTGTGGGATCGGATCTCCTAACGGACGAGATCTCCTGTCAGATTTGTGTGATTTTCTATGGCTGTATTTGCTTTTTCTAGGGGCCGATGCCAAATTTCATCTGTGAGCTGTCACATATTTTAGTTTAGATCGTTTTAAATCGGCGAAGCTGGCCTGATACTCATAGAAAAAAGGAAATATCAGCCAGAGAAAATCACACAAATCTGATAGGAGATCTTGTCCGTTAAGAAATCTCGACCTCACAAATGATATAGAATCGCTCTGTATTGCTGTATGTAGGTGTATCTATTTATCTTATCCGAAGTTCATGCGCCATATTTATTGACTATTTGAGGCAACAAATACATTTATCCTAGAAACCAGACATTACGCAAATCTATTAAACTAAATCTATTTAGTGGAAAACTTAGTTGGAAAGCATGAAAAACATCAAACATTTTGGCGTAATTATAGACTAGCTGGGTTACCCGGCTTCGCTCAGGACAATAAGATAGTGTTTTGGAATGTTGCACAATGATGTTCCCGATTCCCTATTCCTGATCATTTCACGACATACTCCGCCACTCCTTCCACAACTTTCTACAGCTCTATGGAACCTTCTAGAACTTTCCGGAAGACTGTTCTAGAAATTTCAAGAGGGCGAAACTTTCAGCCCTTATACCTTTAAAAGCACGTCCTTTAGGTAAAAACGGATACCCTTATTCCCTAGGGGGGATAGAGATCTACCACACCATATAACTCCCTTGATCGAACCAGGACTCGTTTCTGAGTTTTTGCGAGCTGCACGTTTTTTTGGACTTTCTTTTATAATATATGCCATATTCAAATAAATAAAATGTTACTCCTCACATGTCCTTTCCCGTGCGTTCCCCTTCAGCGTTCCACTTCCACCTTCCCCACCACCGCTCTCCCGCTCTCCCGTCCCGCCAACCCCCCTGGCACTGCATTTCTTGACTCCTCTCCCGCCCGGCCCGTAGCCGAAACTTTTTTCTAATACTAACAATTTTAAAGTCGTGATATCTTTCTAATTAAATATCCGAATTGAAAAATTCAAAAAGTTAAATAAAGGTATTGAAGTTGTCTTGAATATGAAGTAATTTATTTTGATAAGGATTAAAACCAAGATACAAATAAAGAGCCTTTTCAAGCGGCGACATTTAAATTCAATTTTTAAAATAAAATAATACTTATTGTGGCATAACCATAATAGTTAGGCATATGCTGTCGCAACCTTTTTTGTAAATAATGATGTGTTCTATAAAGTCGCAGTATATTATTTTATTCTATCATCAATAGTTTTCGCAGCGCACGCGATTTAAAGAATATTTTTGGTAATTTTTTCACACCCTGGGTTACATTATTGAAGTTTTAGTAAGGATGCCTAATTTTTTTGAAAATATAATATAGCCTATGTCACCCGGTATTTGTGTAGCTTCCCAACAGTGAAAGAATTTTTCAAATCGGTAGAACTACTTTCGGAGCCTATTCGATGCAAACAAACACACAAACAAACAAACAAACAAATCTTTCCTCTTTATATAGTGTGTTAGACAATCATCTTAAGTGGAAACATCACATCGACAACCTTTCAATTAGGGTAAGAAAATTGATTCGCATATTCTTTATATTACGAAACATGATCAAACAACAAGACCTAAGAAAAATATATTTCGAATTATGCATCCCCATCTTAACGTATGGTTGGGGAGCGTCAGGCAGAACAATTTTAGATCCACTATCCACTCGTGAAGGCCCAGAAATCCATAATTAGAGTCATTATGCGTAAACCCTAAAGGTTTTCTAGCGATCAGCTATACAAAAAAATGTATATACTAGATGTTCGTCAAAACTACATAAAAGGGTTATTATCCACGTACACAGAAAATCTAGAAAATCTTAATAAAATTCATCATAAATACACATATCACAAGAAATCAAAACATAAAGGATCTCGTGGTTCCAGGGAGCAATACGGCAAAGTTTCAAAAGACATATACATATTATCTGGGACTGAAATTGTATAATGGAATCCCCCCAGAATTAAATATTAAAACATGGAAAATGGCATGCATCGGTACAATAATTACTAAATGGTTGATTGGCTTAGATAGGATTGAGTCTGAAAAATTATGAAATAATGTCACTTAAAAATTAAAAATTTACATGGTTAACTATTAACTGTGTTTGGTGACCAGATATGAATAGCCAGGTACTTCCCCACCTTCCTGTTCCCTATCTCCTTCCCCTCCCTACTACCCTCAGCCTCACAACACACCCCAATTGGGGATGCCATAGTCTCACTGGCTTCAGACGGGAGCAGTTGGGACTCTTGTGAGGTATTCATTTAAAAAAAAAAAAAAAAGCACAATCAGTAAAAACTTAGTATATATTTCATCTATAAAAAGAAAACAACGACATTTTCTTTTTTTTCTTTTTATTAAATACATTTTTCACCAGCATTTGGTTCCTTAGAACATGCAATCTACCTAGTTAGGAACTAATAACGTACAAGATATAATAATATTTGTACACATTTTAAAATCAACAGTTATTTGAAATATTATTACCTTTTATGTAATTTTGCTGTATAAATGTAACTAATGTAATAAAAAAATAAATAAAAATAATATAGTGCATAACTCTACATATAGCATATTTCTATTGAAATTCTTCGGCTTGTTCACGAGCCAGCCATGCAATTCTGTATCTTTTGTGGATACGAAATCGATTCCATACGTAATCACCTGTCAAATTTGTGTGATTATCTATGACTTGCAATTGCTTTTTCAACTAGTTTAAAACACACAATGCATGATTATTTATTAATTTAATGTACCTACGTTTAAAGTTGTATAGCGTGGATTTGACATTTGAAAAGTATCGTTTCAATCCAAATAGGCATGAATTACTTCGTTTGCCCAAGTTAAGAACCTAATAATCTATTGTGTGCACGTAAATAGTTATTTCTTGTAGCAATTGTTGAAATGAAGTGTAATTCCCATAATCCGTGCGGCGGTTAGCGGAATAATAAATGGATTTCGTCCCCAAATATTCAATTATTCTGTACGTACCGCCTCAATAACTTAGCCTTAAATGGGTTCTTATTTTGGGAAAACTAAGTCATTCATGTTTATTTACATTGACTTCTTCGCAAATGTCAAATCCACGCTACACTACTATAATAAATAAATAAAAATAAAAAGCCTTTTATTTCTTGCAAATAGGTATGTTACCGAGTTGTAAAAAAAGTAAGAAAAAAAGTATAATTAATGTTATTGACAATTTTGTTGAAAAATGTTACATAGATTTCTTAAATTATTCATAAGCAAGAACCCCTCTCTCAGGCGAAGGTGAAGGCTTCCTCTAAAAAATTCCATTTACCTCTCTCTTGAGCTATTTGCGGCCAGCATGGGCCAGCTATTTTTATTATTTCATCTGCCCATCTCGTGTGAGGTCTGCCTTTGAGACGCTTACCGTGTGGGCCATTACACTTTGTTGCCCTGCTAGTCCACCTGTCGTCCTCTAGCCTCGCTACGTGCCCTGCCCACTTCCATTTTAGTTTTTTAGCGTAGCTCAGAGCATCTTTCGCTTTGGTGATTTTTCTGATTTTTGTGTGGCGAATTTTTTGTATTTTTTTTAATATCAAGCATACTTCGTTCCATTCCGCGTTGACAGGTTATACTTTTGTTTTTGATTTTGGATGTGTATTTCCAAGTTTGACATGCGTATGTTAGGTATGGTAGGAGGCTTGATGTCATAACTTTTGTTTTGATATTTATTGGCATGTTGCTCTTAAATATTTCTCTTAAAGACCAGTATTTATTCCAAGTAATTTGTGCTCTTCTTTCTACTTCTAGCTCATTTTGTTTTCTGTCGAAGCCAATTTTTTTTCCAAGGTAGATGTATTCCTATTGTATATCCACGCTACACTACTATAAACGTATATTGAATGAATAAATAATCAAATATTTAAAGCATTTCTTGTTTAAAACTAGTTTTAAAAGCTTTTGCAAGCTACAGACAATCACAAAAATTTCACAGGCAATTGCGTATGGAATCGATTCCATATCCACAAAAGATGCAGAATCGCTCTTCTGATAGCTTCAGCTGTAGTCGTCACAATGACTTGTTCAAGATTCCACACGCAGCACAGATATTTTAGCACAGCATAGCGCGACAAGAGCAATGTTGCCACATAACGAAACTTCTAAACCAGTAGATATATTTGGCACTCCGTAAATAACCTTAAAACTTTTGTTGAATACTTATCTCTCCAAATATGAAAAATGACTAAATAAGAAATATTGTAAGCGAATATCGATGATTAATTAATCGGACGTAAAATAATTTAAATAATGTAAAAATAATTTATTAATTTTACTCTTTTTGATTGAATCCTCAGGTTGTTGAATAAAATTCTTGAATTACCTACGCTATGAGAAGATACGAACGGACAGCAGAACAACATTTAAAGTAAGGCAAAAAAATCTTTTAAAACATTATTTTTATTATCCGTTCTTCGCCATTTTCTAAGGCAATCTAAAGTAATTTTTTTTTTGTCTACTGCAAAAAACTAAAGCTTTAAGATTACAACACTTTACATACCTACCGTACGTACTTGTCGTGTTCTGTCAAGCTGTTATTTATACCAAGAAAAATACAAGTTAAAACAAATCCGCCGGAAGAAAAAAACTATTTATCGTAAAAAACAACGAACGTTTAACCTGTGGAAGTGTTATTCTTGTGAATTCTTCGATTTTAAGCTTATTTTATAGTAATAAACTTATTTTCCATAATAGTTGTTTCTCATACAAAAGTACCACAGTGATGTTTACGGCAGCAAGTGCGTTCATTGGCTGCGTTTGATTATGAGCTCACTGTTCCGGGCTCTAATTGGTTGTTAAGTGTTGTGAACTTTGAATACTTTCATCACAAATCGAAACTAATTTTATTTTGAAGATAAATATTTTTTTAACATTGAACTGAAATTATATGTGTAATAATTATGGGGAAAAAAAAGAACTCTGTTAAAAGCCCTATTATTGCTTCCCCTTACACCTCCCAATCTGAAGAATCGGACTCAGACGCTGAGGAGATTGAAGCCGAAACCAACCCTGACATTAGTCATGTATCAGGACACCAGACATTATCCGGTACCCAAATCGCCCTAAAAGCCCTACAGGATGCTTTGGCTGAAAAACCATCCAAAGTCTCCAAAGAGCAGCAGCTCAAAGTATCAAGAAACGTGACAAATGTTCTCGGCTCCGTTGCACAACTTTTGCTAGAGAAGGAAGAACTTAGAGGAGACCTAAATTCGGCCCTAGCTAACATCAAGGTCTTGCAGGCTGAGAAGAAAATGGCGGAAAATTATGCAAAGCAGCTGCTGGATAAAATCCAACAGCTTGAATCAGATCTGGGTCCAGTAATGCGCCGAGTGGCTGATGCTACAGAGGCTAGCCTTTCTTTCGCTGAAGTCACAAAGAAAAAACTCCCAGTGCCCCCACCACTCACTCGTACCAGCATCAAAATAGGGAAAACAAGACCATCTGTATGTTTTTTTCCAAAACTACCGGGGGTTGATGATAGCGATGGCACAAAAAAAATAATTAAGGACATCGTTAAGCCATCACAGTTAGGAGTAAGGATAACGGGAGTAAAAAATATCAAAAACAAAGGAGTCATTATCCACACTGCCAGCAGCCAAGAACAAGAAAGGCTTTTAAATGATCCTATTATATCTAGCTCCGACTTGCTGAGTGCCCGTCTTCCAATTAAGAGGCAGCCTAGAATAATATTTTTTAATGTGCCCCGTGAACTTTCAGACGAGAACTTCTTAGAGAAAGCCCTCTCCGGAATCTCTGAAGCTGGTGACTTCAAAGAGTGTGTATCCAAGTGCAAATTAAGTCATATGGCTGGAGCTCGAACCGGACCGTCTTGCCACAGAGTGTACTCGGTGCCTGCTAACATTCGTCATGCGTTGGTGCAACAAGGACGCGTATTTGTGGACTGGACCGTTTGCGGTGTGCGTGACTTTGTTGGACTTACAGTGTGTTTGAATTGCCAAATGGTCGGACACTCGCACAAGTATTGTAAAGATACCAAGAGATGCTCCCACTGCGGTGTAGAAGGACACGCGCGTGAGGCCTGCCCCGCTGCTGCTGCAGCACCCAGTTGCGCCACATGCGCACGTTTTGGAAAGCCTGCAGCTTCGCGTGCCCACCCCACCGGAGATAAGGATTGTCCGGCCTACAAAGCAGCACTATTGAAGGACCTCTCCACCATTGACTATGGCATCTAAGCATACCGAAATAGATGGCGAGGTACTTGCCGTTGATGCATTAAATATATTATATCAAATTGTGAGGGGTATTCGAACAAAGACTGTAAGTGTACGCAATAATATTTTAATCAATAATTATGACATTATTTGTTTTTCCGAAACATGGCTGAACTCTACGATATTTAGTGAAGAATTGTTTGATGATAGATAATATGTAATATTTAGAAGAGATCGTGAGTCAACCAAATCTGTGTCTAAAGAAGGTGGCGGAGTTCTAGCCGCCGTTTCTAAAAAACTTCTTGTGTCAAGAAAAACGGAGTGGGAGAGTGACAATGAAGATTTGTGGCTTGTAATTAAGTCTCGTTCCAACTCGCTCATCTTTATATGCATCCTCTATATTCCTCCTAGTGGAACCGTTGATAATTATTGTAAACATATTGAAAAATTACAGGATCTGTATTTAAAGTTTTCAACTTCCAATTCGCAGTTTATTTTTGTTGGTGATTTTAATTTGCCCGAAATTAAATGGATACCTGACAATTCATTCAAAAATAATGTACTTTCCCTTTCTAATTATAAAAGCATGAAAGCACATAGTCTTGTCAATCTCTCATCAATTTGCAATTTGTATCAATTCAATTATGTACTAAATAGAAATGAAAATTTATTGGATCTTGTTTTTTCAGATAAAGTTAACATTGATATACATATAGCACCAGGCTTAACCAAATTGGATCAATATCACCCTTCATTTGAAATTATAGTGAAACAAAATAAAGATCAATTCTTAGAAATGAATAGAAGCGATTCAAAATATAACTTCTGGAAGGGAAACTTTGATGAATGTCGACAGGATCTATTGTCTGTTAATTGGATAACTCTCTTTAAAAATAAAAATGTGAATAGCATGGTAATCTTATTATATGAAAAATTGTGGGAAATTATTGACAAATACTTTAAAAAATATGGTACTCAAACAAAAAATCAATATCCTGTCTGGTTTAATCAGCAATTGATTGCTCTTCTTAAGAAAAAAAACAAAGTTAGACTTAAGGTAAAAAAACACGGTTATGAGTCAGATTATAGGGAATTCTCTTATTTAAGGAAATTTACAAAAAAAATACAAAGCGAATGTTATAAATCATATATCATCTCTGTCGAAAGTGGTCTGCAAGGTAACAACATAAAGTTATTCTGGTCGTACTCAAAATCATTACGAAAAAATAACTGTATTCCTAAAGTAATGCATCTTGACGATATTTCCGCGAATGACGGTGAAAACATAGCAAACATATTCTCTAAATATTTTTCATCTGTTTATACCAAGTCGGAATCATCTACTAATGATTCAATGCCAAACATAACTGAACACAATCAAAGCAATTTGGGTAAAATACATATTAGTGCAGATGAAATAAAATGTTTTTTGAGTAAAATAGATCCCAGTAAGGGCCCAGGACCTGATAAAATTCCTCCTTTCTTTGTTAGTTGCTGTGCAGACTCTTTATGTTTACCGCTTTTTATAATTTTTAATGCATCCCTTACCACGGGAACTTTTCCCGATCTGTGGAAAAAAGCACACGTGGTCCCAGTATTAAAATCGGGAGACCAATCTTTAATAAAAAATTATAGGCCAATCAGTATACTATCCTGTTTTGCTAAAGTTTTTGAATCTCTGATATATAAAAGTATTTTTTCACATTTTAAACCCCTTCTCTGCACTAGGCAACATGGGTTTGTTCCTCAAAGATCAATCAACTCAAATCTTTTGGAATTTTGTAATTATGTTTGTAATTCTTTTAATGAAAGATTACAAGTAGATACAATTTATACTGATTTCCAAAAAGCTTTTGATAGAGTTAACCACTCCATCTTACTAAAAAAACTTGAACAAATTGGAATACATGGAGACCTATTACGCTGGGTGAAATCATATTTGTATAACAGAACTCAATTAGTTCTTATTAATGGATACAAATCATCCCCTATAATTGTAACTTCTGGTGTACCACAGGGTTCAAATCTTGGCCCCCTGCTTTTTCTTATATTCATAAATGACCTTGGCTCGAAATTAAACTGTGATTATGCTTTTTTCGCCGATGATCTTAAAATTTTTCGTAAAATTAAGTCTGTTTCCGATCATCAGCTGCTTCAAAATGACCTCGACACACTCAATAACTGGTGTACTGTCAATGATATGCACTTAAATGTTGACAAATGTTACATTTTAAACTTTACTAGAAATAGAATTATAAAGGATTTTTCTTATGTTATCAATAATATTATTCTCAAAAAAGTTTCTTCAATAAGGGATCTAGGAATCACTCTTGATTCTAAATTCATATTTGATGTACATATTAACAACATTAAGTGCAAATCATTAAAAATGATGGGATTTATTCAAAGAATATGTAAACCTTTCAAAGATCCTCAATCAATTCTAACACTTTACAATGCCTTAATTAGAAGTAAACTTGAATATGGAAGCACTATTTGGAATCCACATTACTGCAAATATGAAAACATTGTAGAATCAGTTCAAAAAAAATTACTAAGAATGTTATCCTTCAAATGTGGACTACACGACCATCTCAGATCATACGATGTACGTCGTGATTACTTCAAGATTGATACACTTAAAACTAGAAGGCAATTGACTGATCTAATATGTTTACATAAAATTATTCACGGCCATCTTGATACTACATTATGTCTTAACAGTATTGAAATTAATGTCCCCAATTCCCATTGTTTAAGACGCCATAACATTTTTCATATGAATACATTTAAAAATAATATCGCCTACTTTAGCCCTCTGACCCAGATGTGTCGACTGTATAACAAGATAGAGTGCGCTGATGTGGATATTTTCGTTGAAAATTTGTACGGATTTAAAAAAAAAGTTCTAGCGCTGTTAAAAAGTACTAACTAATTATGTTGTGTGAATTGTCTTTCTATGCATGCTCGCGTATTTCATATGTCTTTTACCACTCATTGCAATGTGTTACTTGAGTGACCTTGTATATAATTCTGTATTTTTATTTGTGATGTTTTTGTTTTTCTAAATGTATTTATTTGTATTTAATTGTATGTAATTGTAGATTTTTATAATTGTGTAATAACTGAGTTTTATAACTGGATTGTTCTCATGTAAGTGTAAACATCTGTAAAACCCAGTATAAATTAATAAATTATTAAATTATTAAATTATTAATAAATTATTATTAAATTATAAAGCCGCACCCTCTTCTAGAGAACATGTTTAGAAGGGATTTTTCTTGTAAAATACTTCAGTAAGTGTACTGTTTCCATAACGGGCGGTGGTTTTTAGTTTTTTGAGGGTTGGCAACACTATGCGGTTGATGGGGGTCTCTTAAACAGAACGAGCATCGCAGAAACATTGTAGTACGTAAACTTACGTTGTAGTGTCCAGTTGCATAAAAAGTGAAAGAAGTGCTGTGATCCGCTTTTTACTCACGGAAGCAATAACACCTACAAGAAAAAAAAGGTGAGGATATCTGAGCTCTATTCTGGCTGAAGATGAAAGTGGGTGACTCATTACACGTCTGGAAAAAAAACAGTCGTCAAAGTTGCGTCACTCCAATTCCCTATTTGTCAAAAAAATGTAAACCACAATTTCGGGCAAAAAAATCATTATCCTCAGTGTTTTGGGACCGAAAAGGCATCAATTTGGTAGATTTTCTGCCTCAAGTTGAGACCATCAATGCATAAAAATATTGCGATACACAAAAAAAAATAAAAAGGGGCATTCAAAACAAGAGGAGTGGAATGCTGACCAGAGAAGTGTGCTTGTTTCACAAAAACGTTCATCCTCACACAGCCATAGCCACCAATACAATCTTGGACTCATTTGGTTGGGATGCTTTGAACCACCCCCCCGTAATCTCCTGACTTGGCGTCTTCAAATTATCATATGTTCACCTTCCTGAAGGTATGTATCGATGAAAATAAATTTTCAATCGACGAGCAGGTGCAGAAAGTGGTCCTGCAGTGGGGGAAGGAGCTGGCGGGAGAATTCTTCGAGGAAGACATAAAGAAACTTGCGCCACGGCTCACCAAATGCATTGCACGGGTTGGCAATTATTTGGAAAAATAGTCAACATGTGTATCAACAATATCATGTCATTTTTTTTCCAATACTTTTAAAAAAAAAATCAGTACACTTACTTTCTGAACATGCCTCGTATATCTGTTTTTTCAATAGTCGGTTTATAGACATTTTTTTAATCTTATTCAATGTGGTTTGATTTTTCCGTTTTAACATAAAACCTTTTAAAGAATTAATTTCCTTAATTTATCTTATCCCAGCCCTACCTTCTTGCACATTTTCTGTCAATACCAACATCACAGAAAATAAAATCAGCTTGACTGGCAAGCCGTGATTAAAATTGTAATGGGAAAATGTTGGTTATTCACATAGAATAAAGTGGAATGAAAAACGATTTTGTCGAAGCCCTTCAGAATGGAATTAATAATTCAGTAACCGGACATTGTACTTTTAATCTAAATTTACGTTTTGCAGATAGCTAAACTGTTATTCATTTATTTAAATTAATCTTATTTTTGACGATTAAGTTCTGCAAATATTCATATTTTTAATACTTTTATATTTATCAATCACAGCTGTTTCGGCGTTCAGGGCCATTATCATTGAATAAGAAAACGACGACAGAACCAAAAGGCATAAAATTCCTGAAATGTTTAACGGTTAATTTTTTTAACGCATTACCTGAAGACTTTGGGATTTTAAAGTAAAAGTCAGGTATTTCTACCACCGTAGAATACCATAAAAAATTCTAATGAAAGTATTATAGTAATTAAAACATCTATGTTGTTCTTTATTTTACATTATCTCCACACAGGAGGAAAATAATAATAATAATGTAAGGCGGCCTTTATAAAACTTTATAAAATGTCAATGAGGGACACAGTGGCGTAGCCGGGGAGGGGGGGGGGGGGTTGAAATCTTTTTTTATTTTTTTACAACCTCACTTTATGCCGATTTTTTTAACCACATAATAAAGAGAAATAGTGTTCCTCGAATAAAAATCATGTTTATAAATAATTGCTATCTCGGAAATCTAGAATGGTAACCATGTAATAGGATGAATATGCAACTTGTTTTTTTAATTTAAAAACTACACTCAGGACATGATAATGGTTTCTCTTTGATTCTGGCAACACATACACAGTCTTCAACTAGAATTTCATAACCGCACTTCGAATAAGAGAATGTTTTCCTTCGAAATGTGTCAGCAGATGTATCCACAGCAGAAATTTTATATTCTGAACACAAGAGTGGTTTAAATTAAATCTGTATGCGGCAAAATAAAACTACACTCACAACATAAAAATGGTTTCTCTTTGATTCTGGCAGCACATACATAGTCTGCAACTAGAATTTTATAATCGCACTTCGAATAACTGCACTTGCATTCTACTGCTTACTAACAACGTATGAAGGGACACTGGAGGTCTAGATTCATTCTAAATTAAATGTAGATTCGTTCATTTAAAAAAAATAGAGTCCTTGCGAGAGCCTTGAAGGAGTAACTTCTGTTACTTATACCAGGGCGGGTAAGAGGTGGATAACCTCCAATGCACTTCGAATAAGAGAATATTTTCCTTCGAAATATGTCAGCAGAAGAATCCACCTGGAATTTTACATTCTGAACACAAAACTGGTTTAAATTAAATATGTATGCGGCGAATTAAAACAACATTCAGAAATGAAGGTATACACTTTTGACAAAAAGGAAATTCTTCTTGCAAGTCTTCACTGAACTTACAACATCGCTTATTTACGCTCAAGAAGTGGCGGCATGGTCAACAAATTATTTGATTTGAATTGAATTATAAAAATGGGTTATCAATATTATGTGTTACAGCGTGCACTAATTATTCGTAAACAAAACAACTCAATCACTTACTACATTGGCGCTTTTTGACTCTTGCTTGTAACAAAATAATGTCAACTTTAGGGATGCTGTGTGGACGTCTATTTGGGAAAGAGAGGAGAGGAAGTTCTAGGAAGGAAAATGGTATGAGGTTCGGGTAGGTATCTGGGGGTCAATTTGTCCAGGAGTAACAGACTTATGAATCTATCCCACTGCGGTGCAAGCCAATGTTCCAAGAGAGTCCTACTGGAGAGGTCACGGTCTGCCTCAACCAGTTTCTCTCGATCCGACCTGTCACGCAGTTGGTGGGCAGACGCATCCGCCGCCAAATATCCGGAAAAATTTCATTCCATAAACCCGGGAAACCCTGCAAAGTCACCAAACATAGCGAACCACTTGGGGTAACCTATGGCAGAGGTGTTGGTAATCCAATAAATAGTTCACGTGGCGGCGGTACCCATACCGCCTCCCAAATTATTGACTGACGTGCAATAACATTGATTGACGTATAATATCATATTAGAGTAGTTGAATATCAAAACGTACTAATCTCCTCGAACCAATTTTTTGGCAAAAGCAAGAAAACTGTTTCATAGAATTTAAGTATAATAAAGTAAAATTAAATGGTTTGTAAAAATGACGTTAAAACAAAACATTCTAAATGCATATTTAGAATGTACTTGCATCTGACAGATAATTAATTAGTTATTAAATATTTAAAAGTGGACTTAGGCACATTTTGATATTGAACCATGGATTAAGACACATTTTGAAAGTGAAATCTTGGGATTAAGTCACATTTTGAAACTCATAAATGTGTTTGTTAATACTTCTCTGACAGGGTGTAGTGAAGAAATTACATTACGTTCTTGCTCCTACAGTCTGATACAGACAATAGACAACGTTCATGGGGTGAGGTTTGTCCGGGTCTTGGCGGCGGATGCGTCCGCCCACCTTCTGCGTCGCGGGTCAGATCAAGAGAGACTTGTTGAGAGAGACCTTTTGACCTCTCTATCCGGACTCTCTCAACCCCTTACACCGCAGTTAGAGGGATGGATTCATACGTCCATCACTCCTGGACACATAAACCCCCAGATTCCTACCCAGCCCACGTATTTTTTTCCTTTCCAGAACGTCCTCTCCTCCCTTTCCTTATAAATACCTCCACATATTACCCCCTAAGATGACATAGACCCTGAGGGAAATTATTTTCCTCAGGGCTCTTGTGTGGACCTTATGTTTAAAAAAATGTCGATATTGGGGTAAGTATGACTCTTTTTGACATGGGCGTTCGTTTTAGAATAAAAGTAGATTTATTTCTGTGGTCATGGTTATTTTAATTTTATTTGTAGTAATAAAGACAATAGGTAGTTTTTTTTAAACATAAAAAATATCGTTCATCTTTCCTAAAAATAAACGTAGAATGTCTAGCAAGGCTGAATCATTGGAAAGATATTATCTAACGCTTATAGGATTTTTGGAACATTTGCAAACGCTCGGCCAACGGTTGACTTTACTATGTAAACCACAATAAACTAAAGGTTTTTATTATAAGAACACCAGAAACGCTGTTCACATTGTGTTATTTATTTCACTACTTAACTAAATTTCTCCAGGAGTAGACAGATTAGATGGATGTAGGTGTTTAATTTAATTTCATTCATAGTTTTTGAAAGTTAATCTTATTTAGCTAAATTAAACTCTTTTTAAAGTAAAGCTTATCTTATTTGAAATTCGGATGAAACGGAAATGACGCATCACATTACCTACTAAGGTAATGTAAAGCGTCATCCAACTGCGCTCATTGGCTGCTTTGATTACGACCTCACTGTTCAAGGCTCCTATTGGTTGAGATATGAAACGGAAATTTGGCATTACATTACCTACGAAGTAGCCGTGTTTCATTTCATTTTATCCATAGTTTTTTAAGATTCACTTTTGAATCTTCTTTAGCCGCGTTGTGATTTGAAATTCGGATGAAACGAAAACGACGCATTACATTACCTACGAAGCATCAAACATAAGCTTTGATTATGACCTCACTTTTCAAGGCTCCTATTGGATGATAATGTGTGGGCGAAGGTTTTACTTCAAACGCGTGTGTACTGCGCTCGATTTTTTTTATTTATTTTTTGTTTTAATATAAAGAACATGAGTTACATTTTTTAAACATTTATATTTTACAAAATATTATATTTGAGGTCATCATTGGTCATATATATCAGAAAAGAGTAGTTTTGTGCCTGATAAGGGAGCAAATATTCTTACTTAAGTTGTATGTTAAAATATTATCTTTAAATATAAGTAAGCCTTTTTTGAAAATTTATTTGTTCTTATTGGTTGATGATAGTGCGCAATTCAGAAGGGAGGTTTTAGAAGTTTTTTATAGCTTGATAAATATAATTATTCTGCATTTGAGTTATTTTTAAATTATGTGTAATAAATTGATTTCCTTTTCTTATTACTTTGTAAAATGCATAAGATACGTCGTTAAAACTATGTTTTGTCAATAAATTAATAAAATATGAATATAAATACCGCACCACTCCCAATTGCTCTGAGGCATATTCAGATCTGTTCACTATGGATGACTTATGGTATGTAAGACTAAAGCCAACTTCAAGCATCTTTTCGATTCTGAACACGCACCTTTCAGTACGGGCGATACAGTTTGTATCGTCACTGTGAAAATCCACCGTTCAATACAGATAGTATCTACCTCTTTTAAACGTTTTCTCAAACGAGATACGAGATGGATGGTACTTAACCCTCCACCCGTCGCGTCTTTTTTAAAACGCGAAGTGTTGCGCGGGGTCGCTGAGGACCCCACAAATAAATATGATCAAATTGTTGCTATAACTTACATTTTACGTGTTATTTTAACTGATTATAGTCAGGTGTTAATGACTGGATTGAAATAATATATAATATAATATTCAAAATTAGATATATATATATTTTCAATGTAAAAGCTTAAGAATCAACTAGGTACATTTTTTATAATTTTAAATCATACGTTTTCAATAGAAAACTCTTTTTTTAAATCCAACAAATTTTCTATCAAACTTATAACTATTTGAGATTGATACAGACTTAATATTATTACAAAAAAATCAACAAAATACAATGAAAAAATGTATAAACTTGATTTTTCATTGTATTTTGTTGATTTTTTTTAGCCTCACGCCGAAACACAAGTCTGTATCTCACATAGACTGAATGTTGGCGGCGCTAGAGTCAAGTATAGTCCCTTTTAGGAAGCTACCTAAAATAAGGAATCAGTGGGAAATTTTAAAACGTACAGATTTAGCATTCCTGTAAAACCTGGGCTTTTAAAGACACCACGCGACGGGTCGGGGGTTAAGAGGAACAGCTGCGCGGCCCGTTTCGACTCGTTTCATACAAAACTTAATTTTGGTACTAATGCGAAAACACCCAAAAAAACTGAAAAATATGTTTTCAAATAAAAAGTCATATATTAATTACCTAATACGGATATGTGCTATTTATTTATTTTCGTTTTAAATGATGATGTATAGAAAATAATTACGTAAAGAGTTTTATTTGAATTTTAATGAGGCAACTTTGGAATTTTTAGTGAGTTTATTATAATTACCAAAAAATATATCTTGCCTTATTTACTGTTTTAACATTATGAAAAATAAAATAAAAGACCAAAAAAAATTGTTTTTTTTAGTAATAATTTGTGTCCCGACGTAATTAGGTAATTTATAATTTAAATTTACTCCTTTTTAAAATACTTTTTTTATATATTTTATTTTTCACTTTATATTTCATCATATATAATAAAAAGTAGAGCATATTTTTATCATTTAGTCACAAATAATTGTCCGAGTTGCTTCTATAATCATGAAATATTGAAAACTTAATGGCGTATTATTTATAAATTAAAATACAAATAAATAAAGTAACAGACATCCGCACTAGATATTATAAATTAAAGTCCTTCGTCGCGTCTGTCTGCCTGTTCGCTATAAACTAAAAAACTACCGACGGATATTCATGAGGTTTTCCCCAATTCATGAGGAAGGTTTAAATATATATAGATTTGTCAAGGTTTTGTGGAAATTCGTTAAAATTAGCATTAAAGGAGAATGTCTGTATGTGATGGATAAGCGGGCTTGCAAGCGGGCTGTCTGGATTTGATTTTTATGCAAATTATCAGATGGCGGTGTGAGTTAAAAGATTGTGTAACCATCCAGTAGTTGGCGTTGTGTTTCGTTGGCCACAGCCACGATAGTATTTTATATGACTTTTGATTACAAAAATAATTTTTCAAGTTGGTTGGTTATTTTGGCCTCACATCAAGATATGTTTGCCAGCCCTCTTAAGTATGTAATGTATATTATGAATTTCATGTAACTGTGTGATTTTCTATTTAGTTACAGTGCCACGTCTTCAACATTTCAACACTTACGAAACCACTGACTTACACAAATTAGTAGATGGGTTTATACATATATAGATAGTTATCTTCTATAATCCTCCACTTATTAAAATCAGGTCAGTTGCATTCGATCAAAAATTAAACCCTTCCACACACTTTTCCACAAATAATCATCTAGTCAATCCACGCTATCTAAGTGCACTATATAAGTATAATAAATACAAAACAATACAAGAACAACATGTCAATCTACCAGATACCAAATGGGAAAATAATTCACCGACCCCAGATATTTTTATATCAGAGGATTCGGCTCGGTAGAGCTCCTAACTGGACCGATAAATCCTACTGATCCCTCAATATACATATTTAAAAAATCTTTCGTAATCCTAATCTATAATCTTTAAAATGACCTTTTAAATTTACTGCTTTATTTATTATTATTATTATTTCTTTATTCTTTTTTGTATGAATACCAAAATCCAAAAATATAAAGCTGAAAACTTTATTTTGGCCCCAAAAACCTTCAATTGGACCGTAGGTTGGGCATGCCTGTTCTATCTTATCTTATCTTATCTAATTTGGTAGACACCTCTGGTCTGGAGCTCCAAAATACCTAAAAAAACCCTTGACTCTGTGCAGAAACGGGCGGTCCGTTTGATAGATTCTCCCATCTTAACAGACGGATTGCAATCTTTAGAGCATAGGCGTCAGTTGGGAATGCTGTCCTTGTTCTACCGGTATTACAATGGAAGATGCTCCGAGGAACTAGCGTCATTGATCCCCTCGGCACCGGTGCATAGTCGGGAAACACGCCAAACACGCGCCCAACATTTGTACACGGTTGATATTAGTCACATGAGAACGGGTCGTTTTTACGATTCGTTCTTGAGTTCAACAGCTCGGCTGTGGAACGACTTACCGGCCTCTGTGTTTCCTCCCTCCTACAACATGAGTCTCTTCAAGACCCATGTTAACTCCTTCCTTTCCTCAAAAAGACCCTCCACACACCATCCTCAAAGATGACATAGGCCCTGAGGGAAATTATTTTCCTCAGGGCCTCCTGTGTGAAGTTAATGTAAAAAAAAAAAAAAAATCTTACCATTTCGTCGCTTACAATTATTGATTTTTTATTTGTGAAAAGCGCATCGCAAATTCTGTGTCAAATGTTATAAATTTTCATTTTGAAAAGTCATAGTTATAGTTAGTATTGTATTTTTTTACAGGAAAGTTTCATATGACTTATTTTACTATGAAAAACTCTTATTTAGCTGAAAATGCCCTTCGTAAAATAACTTTAAAATTTAGATAAAGTCATGCGCTGGAATACATTTTCCATAATTTTTTTATGTCAGATCATTTGTACATTTATCTTCTATATCTTGATTGATTTATCCTGTTGATTATCTACCGACTACCGTTACAGAACCGTCAATTTGACTAATAATCGATACACCGTATGTGCTGAAATTTATTGTTAAAACTATTAATTACCAATGGGATCTTTACGTGATCAGGGAATAGTTTAGAAATAATGCGCGTGTCGAGTATAATTTATATTTGCACAATCATGAGTTCTACAGCTAATCCTAGCTTTCGGCGCTATCGGTGATAAAGGAGGAAGAGAAAGGGCGAGCATCTTCTTTTATACATGTACATCTCCCGTCTCGCTCTTGCATCATAAGTACCATTCTCACATCCTCCCCTACTTAAAATTGGAAGTTCCCTAACTACATATTTCATTTTCCTATTGCTATAAATTTCATTTCATACAATACAATATAAGTCTACATATTTCATTTTCTTACAATATAATATACATTATTTAAGTAACTTAAAATTAAGTATAATTTCTCCTCTTCCCTTCCGTTTCTTCTCTCTCTCTCGTTCGTCCGTCTCATCTTGGGCGAAGTCGTCCATGCCACGGTTTAGACCTGAAACATGGAGAAACAGAATTAGAGTCGCTTCTACTGCGCAACATACCGGAGAGATCTAATTCGTCCGTCGACAGTTCTAGTGTGTCAGACGCGATGAATTCAGGACCATCTTCCTCCCGCCATGAAACATGTAATTTCCTTATCTGGTCTAAATGTCTTTTCCATACCATATAGAATTGTTAATTTTAATGAAATATACTTTGCTGCCTTTTTTCTCAACCACAACCCCAGGGACCCATAATCTATTACCCTGAGATCTGAAATCTCTGGCCATCACTTTCTGACCTACATCAAAACCTGTCTTAGTTCTACCCCTATATTGCCTTTTCTGATTGCCTTGGCTCTGAATAACCTTTTGAATTACTTTGTTTTGTCGAGAAGAACCTGAATTACTGGTTCTTTCCTCCACTTTCCTAGGGATCAGAGAGTCAAAGACAGTCCTAATTTTCCTTCCCATTAACAATAACGATGGCTCACACCCTGTAGTTGCATGCACGGTATTCCTATAATCTGTTAAAAAGTTACCAAGCTGCTCTTTATAGTCTGATGGAAATCTATTACGTTTACAATTTTTTTTAAGAAAATTTTTACATATCTTAACCGCACTCTCTGCTTGTCCGTTGCTGCTAGGGTGATTAATTGGACTAGTTATATGTACCATACCATTTTTTTACAGAAAATTTCAAAGTCCTCATAACAAAAACACGTACCATTATCGCTAACTAAAGTTGCTGGAAAACCAAATTGCGAAAATAACCTATGAAGTACCTCAATATTTTCTTTTGAAGACAGACTGTTTACTTCCAGGCATTCGATCCACTTCGAAGAAGCGTCTACCACAACTAAAAAGTTTTTGTTATGTAAGCTACCATGGTCAATATGCACCCTGAACCATACTTCAGGTTCATATGGCCAGACTGCTAGTGAACTCTTTTGAGATTCTGGTTTAATTTCTAAATAATCCTTACAATTTTCAGTTATTTTCTCTAAATCTTGATTAATTTTTGGCCACCAAACGAAACTTTTCGCAATACCTTTAGTCTTAAAAACCCCTAAATGAGATCTGTGTAACATCTTTAAAACCTCTTGTCTTAAAGACTCCGGAACCACAACTCTATGTTGATATAAAATACACCCATTTATCAATGATAATTCTAACCTTTTTTCCCAGAAAATTCTATTAAAATTACTATTTTGAACTTTTTTTACTGATGCTGGCCAACCCTCGATAAGAAATTTCTTAATTTGACTTAACATATCGTCCTTTTCGGTCTCACTTTATATCACGTCTAGAGATAAATTAAACCCGTTATTTTCGAAGTAATTAATGTAACCAGACTCTATCTTATCTTCACAGCTTCCCTTTTCAATCGGACACCTGCTCAGAAAGTCTGAACAATTGTTTTTCGACTTTACATATTCAATCTTAAAATTGAACGACCCTAACATAACCGCATAACGTTGTAACCTAGATGCTGCGATTTTAGGAATTTCTCTATTTTGACCGAAGATTCTCACTAAGGGTTGGTTATCCACAGCTAAGGTGAATTCTCTCCCGTACAAATATTGATAAAACTTTTTAATCCCAAAAATAATAGCAGTTGCTTCAATATCTAAAATTGAATAATTTTTTTCCGCTTTACTTAAAGTTCTGCTTGCGAAACCTATTGGCCTTTCAACCCCATTCTGAAACACATGTATAAGTGTCGCTCCAACACCATTGAGACTACCGTCTGTGACAAGTTTCACAGGAATATTTTCGTCGAAATGAGTTAAAATCCTATCCGAAGTTAAAATTTTTTTTATAATCGCAAAACTATTCTCCTGTTCTGTACCCCATTGGAATTTGATATCTTTTTTAAGTAACTCGTACAACGGTGACAATACATTTGCCATGTTTGGGATAAAATTACGATAATAGCTAATCATGCCTAACAAACTTCTCAAATGATTTAAATCACTAGGTGACGGTGCATTTAAAATAGCTTCCTTATTCCGTTGACACGGTTGAATCCCTTGTTCACTTATCTTATAACCTAAAAACTCAATAACTTTTAAATTAAATTCGCACTTTTCACTATTCACCGTTAAATTACAGCTTTTTAACCTCTCTAAAACGTCACACACGTTTTTCTCTAAATCTTCTTCGTCTTCACCGATCACAATAATGTCATCCAAATAGAATGTCATCTTCTGTAATCCTGACAAACAATTTGCCATTGCTTTTGCAAACATAGCCGGTGCAGAAGCTAACCCATACACTAACCGTTTATACTGAAACAACCCTAAATGTGTGTTGATCGTTGTGAAACGCCTACATTCCTTTTTCAAAACAAACTGGTTATACGCCGACTTGAGGTCAATCTTTGCAAAAACTTTCCCACCATTGACTTTGGTTAACAGTTCTTCAATCCTAGGTAAAGGGTACTTGTCAATTAACAGCTGATTATTCACTGTTGACTTGTAATCACCACATAACCTAATACTACCATTTTTCTTAATCACTGGTACGATGGGACTCGCAAATTCACTATACTGAACCGGCTCTATTATTCCATCTGAGATTAAAGTATTTAACTCTCGTTCGACTTTTTCTTTCAAAGCGAACGGAATGATTCTATTATTTCGAAACACCGGAACAGCGGTATCTTTCAATCTTAAATTAACTTCATATTTATTAAACTTGCCTAGTTTATCCGTAAAAACTTCTGGAAATTTTTTTACTAATCGCTCTTTTAATGTATTTCGATTAACACAATTCACGATCCCAGTAATTCCTAAGTTAAACAGTTCCATGAAGTCTCGTCCTAATATTGATAACGTAGAGCTACCTACAACAATAATCTTTAACTGGCGGCATTGTCCGTTATACTCTACCAGCCGAGTAAATGCACCTATTACTTTGATGAGCGTATTGTCAAAACCCCGTAGGCTAATGTTTTCATGCACTAACTTATTACTATTAAACTGATTGAAATAACAATCCTTGCCAATCACGCTACAAGATGCACCCGAATCTAACATGAATTTACTTCTAATGCCGTCCACAGAAACTTCTACACAATATGGTTCAACACTATTTATATTATCGACACTTGTATCTGAAAACAAGGTATTCACATTTTTACGAACTGAAAAACTTTTACACTGTTTTGCTAGATGACCCTTTTTACCACAAATTCTACATGTAAAGTATAGCCTTTGAATCTACAATCCGCCGAAATATGATTATCGTTTCCACAAACGAAACATTTACGCTTTGGCGACGGCGATCGCGACTTATGTGGACTACTCATCCGGTTGAATCTATTGCTTACTCTTTTCTTTTCATATGAACTAGGTGAAACACGACCACTGCTGACACTGTTATTTGCTAAAACAGAGTTAAACTCTCGACCTTGGGCTTGCGTTGAAGCTACGAGTTCGATGCACTCTGCTACTTGGACACGCTTTTCGAAAGTAATTCACTTTCAAGAAATAATTTTTCCCTGACTTTCCCGGGCTTACATCCTAGCACAAAGAAATCTCTTAATTTCTCCGACAAATTATTCCCGAATTTACAATTAACCGAAAGAGCCTTTAACCTAACTGCGAAATCACGAATTGTCTCATCACTCCTCTGTTTAGCTGTGTAAAACTGTGACCTCTCCTCAAAAAAACATTTCGTCATGCTACAATACTCATTGAGTTTAGAAATTAAATCTTCTAATTTAACATCGGTTACTTTTTTAGGAATACACAAATTTACCAAAAGTAAGAAACAATCATCCTGCAAGGCATTAAGAAAAATAGTCCTTTTTTTCACATCTGATGCGTATTTGTCATCATTCACAAGTAGATACTGTTCGAGGCGGACCTTGAAATTCTCCCAGTTACCGTCACGCAAACTGAAGGACCCCAATCCTCCTGACTCCATGTTTCCTCTGCCCAGATGATACAACAAGAGACGAGAAAAGAAAAAGAGAAAAACACTCCCCTACGATATTCCTCCGCAATCTGTACTGCTCCGTTGACCCTCTCAGGAAACCGCTTCTTGATCCTTGATGACGATGGCTCCTTCCAGACCCGTCTAGTGACCTGGACACCCAGCTGCCGCTCTTGAAGTCCTGGACCCTCCCGTGCAATCTTCCCCCTTCCGAGAAGTTAGGCTGGCTCCAGCGTTCCCCTTCCTCTTCACTCCTTCCAGTGAAGATTTTTAATTTCGGTCCGGCCTTTTTTACCGACCCGAAAATAATGTTACAACACGTATCTATTGAACTCGCGTGCTTAGCGTGCAATTTTGCGCGTCGATTCTCGCAATCGTTATTATTGATTCCGTATTGGCTGCGCCACTGTTATAACTGTTAATTACCAATGGGATCTTTACGTGATCAGGGAATAGTTTAGAAATAATGCGCGTGTCGAGTATAAATTATATTTGCACAATCATGAGTTCTACAGCTAATCCTAGCTTTCGGCGCTATCGGAGATAAAGGAGGAAGAGAAAGGGCGAGCATCTTCTTTTATACATGTACATCTCCCGTCTCGCTCTTGCATCATAAGTACCATTCTCACATTTATTGAACCCATGTATCTGATTTATCGGTGTAAGAGACAACTAGCTCCTTGTTCTTGGTTGGCTGTGTTACATGTATCAAAGCGTGCTCTAATTTCTAAGGCATGTATACGAAAGGAACGAAGAAACCGCAAACGACGTAAAACGCCGCTTGCGGTTTCTTCGTTCCTTTCCCATAATTCGTAGCTTGGCTCGCGTTTATGTTCGCAGATATACACGCAGCATTACATGACTCCAACATTGTTACAATATTCTTGAGAGAGCAAACATGACCCCTTCTTTGTAAAGTTTCTCATAAATAATTATCTATATTAATTTTATTTTAAGTACTTACACGATTCTCTCTCATTCGTTGTACTCTGTTCCCTGTACCAATGAGGTATTTCCACAAACGAGGGATTCTGCTGAAAATGTACGGAATATTTAATGATCATTTTTCTGATTTTAATCATCCTAATAAAAACGTTTGTTTTTTATGTTTTCATACAATATTATTGATTTTTTAAAACGATCTAAAACTGAGAAAATCAAAACGGCCCGTGGTTGGCAAATCGGAATGTGGCGTAACAAGCGTCTCTCAGCTGGGCCAGCATAAATAAATGCTGTCAGTGAGCGTCCACGCTCATGACGTCACACGATAGCCCCGCCCCAAAATATCGTTTTAGCTGTAATTCAAAAATGGGAAGCTTTGACTCGCTGTAGAAAATTTATTCGTCAATATAAATATTCTGCAAATTATTTTTTTAACGGTGCTCCAGATTTTATGTCCGGGTTAAATCTTTCCCAAGTGAAAGACTAAACCCTTCCACGCACTTTTCCACAAATGATTATCTAGTAAATTCACGCAATGTATGTTCACTATATAAGTATAATAAATACAAAACAATACAAGAACAATACGTCAATCCACCAGAAACATAATGGAAAAATATTTCACCGACTCCAGATATTTTCATATCAGAGGGTTCGGCTCTGATGAAATCCTAACTGGTCCGATAAAATAAGAATATAAAATAATATATTATTATAAAATAATATCGGAAGTCTTGCAATAAAGTCACCGGGAGGCTTAATAAGATTATTACGGGTAAGTAGATTTAAAGCTCTGTTGACATTTTTTAAAATAAAAACATCGCTTCTTTTAAGAAGCGTATATGTACGCAAACAATAACAAATTTAATACTGACTGCTCTGTAACTACTTTCATAATACCTACTTACTTCTTTAAATATGTAATTGTTGTGTACCTTTTATTTCTGTCATAATAATAACAAACTTATGTACATTTATAATAGCAAAAAAAAATAGCAATAATTTAAATTACAAGAATTTTACCTACTTTTATATTAATCGCTAAAAAATGTTTTACGCCACTGCAAACCCATCTTCGAGTATATTTGTAATTATGTTTTGTATAAAATTATGACAATAATACATAATTGCTGCACTACTGTAGCCTGAGCCCAAATACGAATCTGCTGGTTAAACTCCTTTGTACAATTTTTTATCGTATACTCATACCTACCTGTGTTGTGCCTACTTATATCTTTCATGCTCAGCGTATTATTTTGTTTACTATTTACTTGTTACAATGCTCCTGTACAATTTACCATACATGTAAAAGCCGTCAAGGCGTAAACAAACAAATAAACAAATAAATAAAACAAAAGAGTGTGTAATGTAATATAGTATTACATTTAACTTTAGTTTATTTTTAAAACTCGATATTTCTAATAATCTATTGCGCAAGTAAAAAAAATAATATGTGTGTTAAAGGAAATGCAAACAGCGGTCCCTGAGGGAGTTCTATTTCCAACCGGATGTGCTTCCGGCAGTGCTGCATGGAACTGACAGATAAAGGACGAAGTTAACAGAATGGAATAACAATGAGATCTCTGTGATGTGAGCGTTTCACCATGAATAAACAAATAAAAAAGTAAACTGAAAATAGTGCAAGGCAGATTTATGCGCAACAAGCAAAAAAATTATCCTTAGATGACATGGATACGATGTAACGAATGAGACGAAGAAAGTAGCGTCTTTGAATATTTTAATTACAAGAAGAGAACATTTTACTTTATTTGAACGAATGCAAGAAGACACTGGGAAAGTCACACAAATTTTGAGATAGAAGTTCTCAAAACATAATATATTATGAATCGTAGGTCAAAATATTCGAAAAAATATATGAGTGATAGTTACTTTCAGTGTTGCCGTGGTGAAAAACCAGCATTTAGAGTCAATACGTTGCTCCAAAAGGCTTTAACCGCCCAACCCCTCAGCCCAACCATAACTCTCCAATATCAAAATAATTTTTTTTATATTTTATGTTGTGAAAAAAAAAGTATCAAAACTATCACCGGAGACCTAAATTTCATTATTATTTTGAATATCGTCAGGAATCACTGGTTAAAATAAGACAGGGGTGTCCCTTAGTAGAAAAAAAAAAATAAAATTAAATCTTGGGTAAATAATACCTATATGGCAGTACTTATTCACATTACTTATTTTCACGCGTATGGTATCCCAGATGACCGACACTAAATGTCACCGATTGCCCCGAGATAGGATCAAATTATTATTCCGATTCTAGTACTCGATCCGTCCGGTTGCACGGCAATTTTACCTCACAACCAGTTTGTACGCGAATGTATATTCGTTGTGAATAATATTTTAAATAAAACTTAATATCGTGGATAACTAAGTGTTTTCAATTAAGCATCATCATTATTATAAGCCTGAACACAAGATCACGGCTTGGAAGTGCCGTGATCTCAAGGAGCATTTTAACCTCAATATCGGTAACGTATGAAGGCAATCCTGCCTGACGTGGAGAGGATCTCCTCATCAAACACTCTCCATCCACTCATACATCAACTAATAAACACTTCCAACATTGGTGACCCCGAGAATTTCTAATGATGATGAACACTGCCAATGCGGAGGATTGAGTACTGGAATGCGGAATCCTGGACACCCCAATCTTGTGAGTAACATTTCAATTCAGTAGGTCCAGTATGTACATTAGAATCATATGAAGATAAATCAGTAAAAAACATTATTGTCCAACATTGTTCATTGGTTATTGTCCACCAAATTCAGTAGCGTACGAAAATACCTACATCCCGCTACTACTTTCTTAATAATGCTTCCCCCGCAACTCATTACTTGTTTATGTGGATAGTATATTGCCGGTAAATATCAATTTCAGATAAACAAGAAGCCCAGCAGCTAAGGCAGAGTATCCTAACCAACAGACGCGATTTTGCAGACAGACCCAGGTACCCGGATGCCATATACCCGGATGCCATATACCTGGAGAAACTAAACCCGACCCCACAGCATCCACCGCAGATCGGAGTAAAGCAAGTAACGCAAATTCAACTTCTCACAGTGATCTTTGTTAATAATTGATAATCCGAACATTTCAACGAAATTTATCAACCCAGCGATAATATGCAAATATTGTTACACGGTATAAATTTTTAAACTGCACTTCATCAAAGCATTAATACAATTACAATTACAATATATTTGTACTAACATTTCAACGCAAAGATAAGGGATTTGTAAAAGATTTTGGATATCATCAACTTAACTTTTCAGACCTGGATTAGATTTATTGTTATTTTGTTTTATGCACACTTTTGATAATTTTATCTGCATACCTACACGGTCTATCAGTACTACTACTGCTTTCGCCATTGCCTATCACTTGCCATATTACAACGACAATATGCCGCTAGAAGAAACAGCATCAGGAACCAGCGCCAATTACACAATAATGGATCCAGTCATAAACTCCGTATCAGTTAAGCTACCCCCCGTCTGGTGTGACAACATACAGCTCTGGATTGCCCAGGCAGAAAGCCAGTTCTCCAACTCAAGAATCAAAGATGACACCACGAAGTACAACATTATTGTCGCCTCCCTGGACATCGAAACCCTCAGGACCGTCAGCGATGTCGTCATCAAGCCACCAGCAACGGACAAGTACCCTACCCTAAAATCTGCACTCATCACGAGGTTGCAAGATTCCGAAGGAAAACGTCTCACCCGACTACTAACCGGATTACAGTTGGAAGACAGGAAACCATCCGGACTACTTCGATTGATGCACGAACTCGCCGGCCCCGAGCTTGCTGAAAGCGCAATCATACGCACGTTATGGCTACAAAGACTTCCCCAACATGTACAAGCTATATTGACCGCACGGCCAGACGACAATCTACTACAACTTGCGTCAGCAGCCGATAAAATCCTGGAAATCTACCAGACGACCGAGTGCGGAGCGATAAACAAAAATCAACGTAGAGATAACAATTACAGAGAAGATCCCGACATCCCTTCCGTTCTTCAGAGCCTACGTGAACAAATTTCTGGACTATCTCTAGAAGTCAAACAACTAAAGTCAAGTCGCAGAGACAGTCATAGCCCCGTACATCATTTTTATAATCGGCGTAATCCTAGCCCCCGCCGAGAATGGCGTCATCCACCGCCATCGTACTCCAATACCGACCGCCAACATCGCCCGGTCGAACGATCGAACGGACAATAACAATGAACTTCACAAAACAAACGACTACTGCAGATACCATAAAAAATTCGGGCAGAGATCATTCAACTGCATTCCACCATGCACATTTCACAGAGATAATTCAAAAAACAACGGCAACGCCACACAATAAGTGTGATTTTGCTAATAATAGCAGTCCATCGTAACTTTCCTTACTTACGCACAAGTAACATAAACACTTGTAGCTATTTAACAAGCACAGACAACAGATATCACCAGATAACAAGAAACATGCGACTGGACGAGATCCAGTAAACGGGCAACGAGCAACTGGGAACAACAGGAATACTAATGGACTCATGAATATCTACTGAATAGCTACGATCTCGAATTTTTTTAAAGAAACAAATCGTTTTTTCACCATCTTCTCAACTTCAACATCTCCAATAATGTATATATACAGTAGCTGACACAATATCTCAATCTGAAGAGACTAACTGTCCTACTACAAGCAACCAAGGATTGAAGGGAAAGCGCAGAGTCAACCTGACGATTATATTAAGGCAAAAGATGACTCCGCCCTCGTCCTATGTTAAATTAATGTTTCCAACTGTGACCGACTCAAACCTGCATTTTTCCAAAATTCGGAGGAAATACCGCAAAAAACGGCAAGCACACTGCCCACAATAACAACAAGAAAAACACGCTGTGGAAGACACGTACATTTTCCTGAAAGGTACCAGTCGTAAAAGTAATACTTGGCAATACTTCAATTAAAAAAGCTATCGTTTAAACAAATTAATTAGAAAACTTATATTGATGTATCCAAAATTTATTATACGATTTGTATCACGGTACCTCATAATTAATTAAAATTCTAAATAACTACTGTGAAATAAAACTAAGTTTATTTAGGTATTTAGCTAGCGAAACACCGCCATATAAATTATTGTATTATTACGTAGTCAGTATTTCTAACAAATAATAATATTATATCAATTCATTTTCGTATCCCGAATTCTGAACAGTATACAGACTACATTTTATTTGTAAATAACTAATTAATAATATTAGTAAGGTATATCAAATTTAGCAAATATGTTATCCAACCTGTATATAATTTCTGTTAATTTCCGATATCTATTAATTTTACGTAGTTTTATCTTATTAAAAAGAAGCCACATATTAGATCGGACCGTCATAAATGCTAACCAAACTGTATCTGTTTAACAATAACAATATAATAAATAATAATTCGACATTCCAATACCACTGAGGAACTACGTACCTAAAGTCAGGTAATAAACAAAGACAGCACTTGGAATTCGAATTATTATTTTCCCTCGATTAAAAATGAATTCACTCCTTAGTCTAAGATTTATAAAGTTAATTTTGAATAATATGGTTCATGTATTTTATTTATATTTTAATACACGTTAAAATAACACTTGTATTCAATTACGCATAGTTATGTTTACTTTCGTTGAAATTGTATAAACGCATAATAAGTATGTACCGAGTCAGCCAGCAGCTACTCGCCTTTGTAAATAATCACCGTTACGCATTCTAGCAGTACCTACCTACCTCAACACTATATGTCTAGCCGTAAGAAGGAACAAGTAATAATAATTTTAATCGGTCAATACCGACTGAGAAATAGGTACTTACTCCTATTACTAATGATAATTAGGACTTGTAAATAAATAACATTATAATTTTAAAACATTTTGTAACTTTTGTTATTTTTTTCTTTTTATAGGCATGTTATGTTCTAAGTTAATGATGTAAATTTAGAATTGTTCACAAAACTACTTATGTAAAAATTATATTTTCAAGTATGTAAAACATTGTTTATATTTTGTATATATGTATATGTATATCTCAGACACATACTAAACCCTATTTAGGTGTATATAATTATTTTCTTTTCGTATGCCATATTTTGTTATTCGCGTGCAACGCTGGTGGGGAGGTATATGGCAGTACTTATTCACATTACTTATTTTCACGCGTATGGTATCCCAGATGACCGAAACTAAATGTCACCGATTGCCCCGAGATAGGATCAAATTATTATTCCGATTCTAGTACTCGATCCGTCCGGTTGCACGGCAATTTTACCTCACAGCCAGTTTGTACGCGAATGTATATTCGTTGTGAATAATATTTTAAATAAAACTTAATATCGTGGATAACTAAGTGTTTTCAATTAAGCATCATCATTATTATAAGCCTGAACACAAGATCACGGCTTGGAAGTGCCGTGATCTCAAGGAGCATTTTAACCTCAATATCGGTAACGTATGAAGGCAATCCTGCCTGACGTGGAGAGGATCTCCTCATCAAACACTCTCCATCCACTCATACATCAACTAATAAACACTTCCAACACCTAGATAACAAATAATAAATCAGATTCTAAATAATTTCAGCAAACGGGTGGTAACCGTGGAAGTACGTTAATAATTTATCAAATAATTGATAAAAAAAATATTTTGTTATTTATTTATGGTTTCATGTTAGATTTTAGAGGAAGATTTTATTCTTTAAATCATCTACTATTCTCCCTTCAATGTTCCGTATTATTTGCTGTCTCTCAACAATGCTCGCTTTTTTCAGTTCTATGTAAGTTCACAGACTTGAATAACTTCAATATTGATTTTTCCTATGCCCTAATAGATTATCCTCGAAATTATAACTATCTTTCTTAATTTTATCGGCACAAAGCCCAGTGGCGGCCAGCTCTAAGGTGCGGAGGAGCACCGAACTCCCAAAATGTATCTATTAATTTTAATCTTATCTAATCTAATTAATAAATTTAAATCTAAAAATTCCCGAGCGCAAAAAAACATACTTTTCCGACACGCCTCATCACAGTTCACATAATATATACTCGGTTATAATGCATACGTATTATAGGTGCCTGCTGGACTGCGCGCGTAACGAGGTAGATTGTTGTGTGCCTGTATTCAGTTGTGGTTCGATTTGCGAAGCGATCACAGGAGTTCTTCCATAATTCTATAATGAGCCAAAATCGTAGGTAGGTTGAATTCTTTGCAAATTTAACAAAATTGCGGGCGGCGATCCAAAAATTTACACCACATCAAATGGAATAGTTCGTTCTGTAGCATGTTAAACGGGGACACGTTTGTGTCATACTATTATCCATGTCGTGTCTTTATTTTAATAGCTACTCTTCTTTATGCTATGTTTCACTCAGCATCGACCAACGACAGCATAACAACATAAACATTGCGGACATTTGTTATGAGTTATGACAGTATATAATATTTCATTGTAGTTTCGGAGCGTCAGGAAGACTTTTGGATGTGTGATAAACTGAACATTTTTTAACTTTATTTTCTACATACAATTTTCTGGATAAGTTTAAATCAAGGAATCAACTCTTATTAAATTTGAATTTACAATCGCGGCGACTTTACAAATGCTGATGGATCAATATTTATTTTACTAGAACTCTTTTACAATAATGGAATATGGGATGCTTTTTCAGTGAGCTGTTCCTCACAATCCCTATGACGTCTATTTAGATTGAACGATGTTGTTAAACTTTAAAATAATCTAATCTTTCTTAAGAAATACAATTAATTTAGACTCAATGTGTGGAGGATCGACCTAATTTACAAATAGGTAGGATTTTTTCGTAATTGAATTTATTTTAATTAGAATAGGTAGGTCCAAGATTTATGGGATATCTCTATGGGATGTGTGGGATTGCACTCACCTCCCCAGATCTTGAAATAAAGACCATTATTATTATTATTTTAGCGCACCACCCATTTTTATGAACACCAGCCGCCACTGCAAAGCACTTCTTTTAGGGTGAATGGCCTATTTAAAAAAAAAATCAGAGTGTCCAATTCACACGAGGTATAAGTGAAATTAGAAAGTCGCGAAATGTTTCCCTTTTTTTTCTTTTGACTGTTTATTTTAAAGTGGTTTGAAAATTGGACATTGATTTCACAAAAATTAAAATGTGTTCGTTGGATGTCTGTCTCTCTGGCCGCTGAGACCGTCAAGTGCCTTACCCGCTGCGCAATCGGATTCTCGCGCCGAAGCGCGAATTTATCGCACTATATTAGAACCGAGGACCCGCTAAATAATAAATTTTAGTGACGCATTTCCATTTCATCCGAATTTCAAATCACTAACGGGGCTAAAGAAGTTTCACTTCAAAAAGATTTCACCTTCGTGGAATTGTATTTCACTGCCATAGGTCACCCCAAGTGGATCGCTACATTTGGTGACTTAGCAGGGGTGCCCGGGTTCATTGGGTGAGGTTTGTCTAGGTGTAGGCGGTGAATTCGTTTGCCCACCTACTGCGTGGCGGGCTGGGTTTTAGGAAACTATTTGAGGTAGACCTAACTTAGACCTCTCCAGCCGAACTCTCAAGACACGACGCATTGCACCGCTGTGGGAGGGATGGATTCATATGTCCGTCACTTCTATACACATTGATCCCTAGATCCTACTCTCTCCTCGTACCTTTTTCCTTCCCAGAACTTCCTTTCCTTCTTTTCTTTAAAAACGACTTTAAAAAGACAGATTTACTTCTTGGAAAATTAGATTCGCATTTGAGTTTTTACTTTTTAAAATGATTCTTCTTACAACGTGAAATCAAAATTAATTACAAACGTCAACATTTTGAGACTGCTTCATTGGTATTGTTTCTACAATACACACTTTTTTTTATAATGCAATCGTCAACGTAAAATTTACTTTTATTTATTTTTTTTAATTTAAAAAGGTACATACTCCAAAAAATCAATTTTTAACTACCCCGTAGCATTGAGTAAAGTTCACTATCTTTCTTATAAACATGCTCACTTCTTTCAGATCTAGGCTTAATCTCGCCTAAGCCGAAGTGAATGGTAAGAGAAATGAGAAAGGTCAAACTCTACTAAAATAAACCTGTAAATTTGTACCCACGTTTATTTGACTACGGCTACTATCTAAATTATTGACAAACTTAAAAATGAATATGCGAAATTATTTTTTTGACAAGACTGAAATTTAAAAAGTATTTTTTTTTTTATTATTGTGTGATAGGAACTGTTTTGATTTAACGCGAACAATTTATTTTGAACTACCTTGTAAGCTTTATCGAAGGGAAATAAATTTATAAGAAAATCAGAGTGTGCAGTTCACACGCTGTAGAAGTAAAACCTTCAGAAAACTAAAGTAGACAAGAGTAAAAAGCATTTTTTTTTGTCAACGTGAAGAATGATTTTTTCCATATTTTTGTCACCGGATTCCAGTGTAGCTTTTCCTGTACATTTGGTCATCTTATTATTATTTGTGTTTTCTTTATGTATAGAATACTTCTTTGCCTGTATATTTTGGAGTGGTTTGTAGATTGGATATTGATTTTACAAAAATAAAAGTTTTTTTTGGATTAAATAGGATTCGATCTTTGGTCCTCTGAATGTCTGGCCGCTAAGATTCGTCAGGCACTTTATAGCATATGACTGAAGAAGACTTGTGTGGAACCGTGGATTTATCATATAATAAAAAAAATATATATAAAAAAATAAAAAAAATAAAAATAAGTAAGGATATAGGAAGCAAGTACTCGTGCAATAAATCAGTATTTTATTGCTATCTCATTCTCTCGCAGGCGCAATGTACCTATGTGTTTGCCTCTTTTTAGTGTCGATTTTTCGTTTCATCGAGTTTCAAATCACTAACTAACTAACCATCACGCTGTTTCCCCGCAGGGGTAGGCAGAGAGAACGGCCCGCCAAACAACTCGGTCTTGGCACACACTCTTTGCCTCACTCACATTCATACATCGTCTCATACATTCTCTTCTATTATTCTGACTTTTGACATGGCCCGACTCAAGTATCTGATTCACTTGATCGTGCCATGTCTTCCTCGGACGTCCACGACTTCTTCTACCATTCACATTTGCGTCGTATATTCTTCTTACACTGCTTTCTTCGTTCATTTGCTCTACATGCCCAAACCATCTGAGGGTCCCTTTCTTAATCTTACTCATTATGCATACATCAGCCTTACATTCTTTGCGGATATCCACATTTCTCACACGATCATACATTGTTTCACCACACATACGCCAAATTACAACACAAATTTCAAATCACAAAGGTGCCAAAGAAGTTTTCACTTCAATAATAGGTAACAATCACTAAATAAACTGCAAAATTTGTATGGTACGAATCGTGATTTATTTGGATGACGTGTAAGTCAGTTTGAAACCATTTTGTAGGTACTTGCATGTGAAAAACTCGCCGATCATTCGATAAATTTTAACATATTTCACCACTGTTTCTCGCATACAAAAACAATTTTAGCACATTTTACTATATATTTCTGGAACGTTAACAGTCTTAATAACCTTCTACCATTTTATACAACAAGGAAATTCACAGACAAAACACCCTTATGTATAAAGAAATCAGGCTAACTAAAAATATAAAGCTAATACCCAAAATAGTTTACTATGCAAACCAAAGAAGCGTTATAATATGCTGCCGGAAATCTTAAGAGTCTACTCCAATTTGTAGGTTCAAGTTATATTATAGGAGCCACATTCAGCAAGAGAAAATATAGTTTATACTTAAATTACCTAATTAGTGATTTGTAAACTTTGAATTACAAATTTCTAAAATAAAAATAGTAAATTAATAATAAAATACAAGTATATTAAAACTATTACAATAATACAGAAGAGGATGACAAAAATCAATTAAATTATTTATATTAAAATATTTATTTTATTTTTTTCCTCAGGGTCTCTGGTGCTTTTGTTTACATTAGTACCGCACAGGAGGCCATGAAAAAAATAATTTCCTTCAGCGTCTATGATATCTTTGGGGATGCTGTGTGGGAGTAATTTTAGAAAAGGATTTTTTTTTTTTTTATTACAGAAAATAGGTTATTTTCTTGTTTACAATACAACCTGCAAAGCTACTGCAAGTAGCTTGTCGGCAGGAAAATAGTGTGGACAAAAATATAGTACAGTATAAAGTCTTACAAAAGAAGAAAAAAATATTGCAATTTGATAAAATACGAGTACATAATAGATAAATAATAATAGATAATAATAGATGCAATTTGATAAAATACGAGTACATAATCGATAATAATAGATGGTATAAATAAGTATAAAAAAATAAAAATATGAAGACAACGTCTAAAAAAAATTAAAAATGCACGAGGAGTCAGTTAATATAGAAAATCTGATTCCAACAGCCATGTTTTTAACAATAGTGCAAATTTAGGTGTCAAGCAACATTTTTTTAAATCATATGGCAGCATATTAAATATAAGTGGTACAATGTATTCAAAAGTTCGCTGGCCATGTTTATTAGAAAATCTAGGTACTATCATACCTTCATTTTGTGTAAGCCTAGTATTGTGCACGTGATCCACCATCCACCATTGTTTTGTATGGGCTATCTAGGATATGTTGCATACAGATTTTATGCCAAAAAAGAGCTCTAATAGGTAAAACATTTATGGATTTATACATTCTAGTGATATTTTGACGCTGGTCATAAACTGCTTTGCTGACGAGTAATTTGACCATGGCGTTTTGAATTGACTGTACATGTCGGATGTTTGTCTTACATGAGTGCCCCCAAGAAGTTATACCATATCTCACATTAGATTCAGCCAGGGACAAATAGATTAGTTTCATGGTTTTGATGGGCACATAATATTTAAGTTTATACAGTTTGCCTACAATCGTTCGAAGGCGTTTACATAGCTTAACAATATGGATATCCCATTTCATATTACAATCCACCGTCACCCCTAAGTAGACATATTCTTTTACTAGGTCAATACTTCCACAGGCGCAGGGCTGTGTACAGTTATTATGTATGCAGTCAAAGTTATGTGATACTATTGAAGGTGCTATTGTATATCTGGCATGAGGCGATCTTATGTGCATTAGTTTTGTTTTTTGTGCATTTATAACTAAGCCAGAGTCGTGAGACCATTTTAGTAATGCTATGAAATCCTGCTGTAGCATATTCATGGCCGTGAGCAGATCCCTATGTGAGATGACAAGTGCTGTGTCATCCGCGTATACGTAGTGTTTGATAAAAGAAAATACTTTATTCATAAGAGAGACAAATATTATATATAGTGTTGGACCTAGGATAGAACCCTGCGGCACACCAGTAGACAATGTTCCCACTTTACTCAATTTTCCATTTATTTTGACCTGAATTTTACGATCACTTAGGTAGTTTTTCAAAAGTTTAAGAAAACGTCCTTTCACCCCTATCGCCTCTAGAACTTTAAGTAATTTTGTAGGATCTATAGTATCAAAAGCTTTCGAATTATCTATGAACAAAACTAATATTTGTTTTTTTATCGTTTAGTTCGTTATTTATATAATTTGAAAAATCTTGAAGTAACAGTTCTGAGCTCTTCTTTTTTTGAAAGCCATATTGGTGTGGATCTATTATTGAGAAAGACTCGAGGTATTTATTCAATTTTATGGAGATGTATTTTTCAAGTATCTTTTCTATTGCAGGCAATATACTGATCGGTCTGTAATTTCCTATGTCAATATGTCTGCCACTTTTGTATATAGGTCTTATAATACTACATTTAAGGTCTTCTGGTATTACGGCTTGCATTAATATTGTGTTAATTAAATGTGTCAAAATCGGTCCTAAAATATCTATGTGTTTTTTAATATCAAACATTCTGATGTTATCTATTCCGGGTGATTTTGAATTTTTTAGAAGTTTTACAATATTCTGAATATCTAAAAGTGTGGCACGTGGTATATAAAGACTATGTGGTAGCTGTGTTGGTTCAACATTTGATGCTTTAAGATCACATTTATGTACTAGTGAGTTTATACTGTCCGAAAAGTAGTTGACGAAGTCGTCTGCCACTGTTTCTGCAGATTTATCTTTTAGTAAGTACCTTGAGATTACTTCATCGCAATTACTCTTAGATCTACGTCCTAATATTTTATTTATCTCATCCCATGTATTCTTCGTATTTCCAAAATAATTTTTGAATTTTTCATTAAAAAAGGTAGATTTACATTTAAATATTAATTTAGTTACAATATTCCGAAAAGATTTATATTGTTTTTCATAAATTTTATTTTTTGGTGAATTTTTCCAAATTTTATATAAATGATCTCTCTTTTTAACGCTATATAATACTTCATTTGTCATCCACTGTTTTATAGGCCATGGTCTTTTTCTTGACTGAATATGTATGAATACCTTACTGAATGAGATTGTGTGTGTGTAGAGTGGATTTGATATTTGCGAAGATTGACTGACGAAGGACCTTGAATTTTGTGTTACTGTTTACTGCTTGGAACGAGGAAAAAACATATGCTGCATATAAAGGAAAGGACTCACCGAAACAGGATAAAGAACTTGTATGCTGGCAATTTTGTCTTCTTTCTCCCCGTCCAATTGGCACTGAAAACAGCAATAGGCGTGCGTTTCGTGTACACGGCGAACACGGCGGAATTAGGTTAACAGATAGCGGGAGCACGGGGGCTATAGGGTATGTTGCGGCGCGGGCTGTTGATTGCAGACTGACGTGGTGAAGGTAGTTATAGGTGCGGATTTTGGGAACAAGGTAGGACAGGATTTGCAACAATATTAATACCAATCCCAAGCAGTAACAGTATGTATGTGTGCTATGTAGGTGTGTGTATGTGTAGGTATATGTATTGGCGTAACCATGCCCCCCGCCTGGAAGGGGATGAAAGAATCCACTTCCATAAACCAAAAGAGTGCCAATACGTTTCAATGCGCAAACAAAATTATAATGACACGCGGTAGAATGTAATAAATTATGTAAAAGTTAAGAAAATATTATGTAAGTTATATAAATGCTTTACCAAATGGTCAAAATGACTGATATAGCAAGGAAATAAAAAGAATAAAAAACATTGAAACGAAAAATATGACTTGAAAGGATTCAATAAATAATACTGAACCTGCGGTAGATAAAACTAGTAGGGTTTGGTACCTATTTAACAATGAAACTAATTTAATTGATTTTTAAAAATTAAAGTATTATGAACTAACTTCTAAGATGTCGTTAAATCTATTGTGACGGTAAGGGACAGAGTTTAACGACTGCCCTGCGGTATGTTCCGGAGTTAGTTTTAACTTCCGCAACCCGGATCACCCCATCTGCCCCGGGGTAGACATTGACTATTACCCCAATAGGCCATTGAAGGGGCGCGATGTTGTCACTCTTAATCATTACTACCGTGCCTGTCTTTACCGAATTAGCATTTGTATTCCATTTCTGGCGAGCTTGCAAAGTATTTAAATACTCAATTCGCCATCGGTTCCAGAACGTCTGAACAAGACGATCCACGAGATGTTTGCGTTGTATCAAGTTGACTGGCTCGTCTGACAAATCAGCAGCGGGTAAAGATTTTAAGGGAGTGAGCGTTAAAAAATGCGCGGGGGTTAGCGGCAATGGAGCCGAAACATCGTTAACGCTAAGTACAGATAGCGGGCGTGAATTTAGAATTGCTTCAATCTGAGAAAGCACTGTTTGCATCTCTTCATAAGTCAGTAGAGAGGTGCCTACTATTTTATTTAAATAACCTTTCAGGCATTTAATGTTACTTTCCCAGATCCCACCAAAGTGAGGAGCTTGCGGTGGATTCATCTTCCATTCGATTCGATTCTCCAACAGATTGTCTGAGAATTCCTTTTTGTAATTGGGTGACTCTATAAGTGCAAATAAAGACCTTAAATGGGATTTGGCTCCCACAAAGTTCGTCCCATTGTCGGAGTACATTATACTCACAGGACCTCGACGAGAAAGGAAACGCTTGAAAGCGTTGAGGAAGACTTCGGTGGAAAGATCCGAAGCGAGTTCAATATGAACTGCTCGGGTCACCAAGCAAATAAATAAGCAAATGTATGCCTTTTGACTTCGCACCCCCCGACGTCTATAAGGGATTATTTGAAGCGGGCCAGCGTAGTCAACCCCCGTGTGAAGAAAAGCCTTAGCTTCGCGGACGCGGCATGCGGGTAAATCTCCCATTAATGGGAATTGTGGTTTAGGATTGACTTTGAAGCACGTATTGCACTGATGCACACGTTTCCGAACCAAATTGCGCGAAGAAAGTATCCAAAATCTTTGTCTTAGCAGCGACATCAGTAACGTAGGACCCGTATGTAGGTTCTTAATATGATAGTAGTCTATTATTAAATTGACTACATTATCACGAGCGGGTAATAGAATGGGATGACGACTGTCAAATTCTGTTTCAGCATTACTCAATCTGCCTCCTACCCTTAGAATTCCGTCATGAAGAAACGGATTCAATTTTGCAATCGCTCGCCGAACCTTCTTCCCATCTTTGACTGCCTTTATATCTTCGGAGAAATGTTCTTGCTGTATAGAATTTATAACAGCGATTTCTGCAACTAAGATATGGCTTAATTCGAATGCTCGTGGTAATTTCTTAATGAAACAAAAAACATAAATTACTATTCGAATTAATTTCGGCCATGAACTAACACGAGAAGCTAGTGCACACAATAACGGTGGAGCAATTGTTTTGGGGCGGTTATTGTCTTGAACGGACATCAAAATTTTTGTTTTTAATTCGGGTGGATCAGATATCGATTTCGTATCAAAACGTTGTAAAGGCCAATCACTTTTAGGTAATTGGGCAAATACGGGACCGTTAAACCATAACGGATGGTCTATTAGCTGAGCGGGAGTAAGACCCCGCGATAAGCAGTCGGCGGGATTGTCTTGACCTCTTATATAATGGAAGCATTCAGCCCCAAGATGGTTTTGTATTTGTGAGACACGGTTGGCAACGAAGGTCTGCCATTTTGCAGGCGGTGAATTTATCCAAGCTAGTGCAACCGTGCTGTCGCAAAAAGCTAAAGTCGTATGAGCTTTTGAATTTGATGTGTAGGTATTACTGACCGTATGCATTAATCGTGCAAGTACTAGCGCTCCACATAGTTCTAATCGCGCAAGTGAAATCGTCTTAGCCGGAGCGACCTTGGATTTAGCGCATAATAAATTAATTGTGGTTTTATCAGTATTCGGACAGTAAACATGTAAGTAAATAACACCTCCATATGCGCGTTCGCTTGCGTCTGAAAACCCGATAAGCGTTAATACACATTGGGGTTCGATTCCTAAAAAACGAGGAATTTTAATAGATTGCAGTAATGGCAATTCCTTTTTAAACTGTCGCCAAAGTGTGACAACTGTTTCAGGAGGAGTATCGTCCCAATCCAGGTTATACTCCCATAGAGATTTAATTATCAGCTTAGCCAATAATACAACTGGTGCGGCGAAACCCATCAAATCCCAAAGACGAGCAATCGTCGAGAGAATATTTCGTTTAGTACACGTTCTTTCGTCGGTGTGTACGACAAATACAAAATGATCAGAAGCGGGTATCCAATGAAGCCCTAGTATTTTTAGGTTTTCATCGGGATTAAATTCCACATGTTCCTTAACACGGCGAGCTGTAGGAATCGTGGATAAAAACTTTGGAGAATTAGAAGAGAATTTTACAAGGTCGAATCCTCCGGCAGCGAATAACTGAATTAATTCCGTCGACAACTCGGTAGCTTCCTCGACTGATGAGCAACTGGTGACAAAATCATCCATGTAGAATGAGCCATTTTCCACCAAGTTTGCCGCGAGTGGGAAACGAGGTTTTTCATGCGTTGCGAGTTGGCGCAGTGAACGCATGGCCAAAAATGGGCTACAAGACATGCCGAAAGTGACGCGATTAAATTCGAACAATTGTAAAGGGTCACTATTGTTAAATCTATACAGCATGCGCTGATAACGACGGCATTCTTCTTGCACTACGATTTGTAGGTACATTTGTTTTATGTCAGCGGTTATAGCTATTGCGAACAATCGGAAATTGAGGATAATGCGAAACAAATCACCTTGTAAATTCTTTCCGGTATGTAGGATGTCATTAAGCGAATAACCCGAATCGGATTTCATACTCGCGTCTAGCACCATGCGAATTTTAGTAGTAAGTTTATCTTCACGAACTACAATATGATGCGGTATAACGTAATGAGGTAAGTCAGAATTGTCGACCGGCGAAATGTACCCTTTCTGTAGGTATTCGCGTAATATTTTGTCATATTCTAACTTTATTGCGGGTTGAGATATCAAGCGGCGTTCGAGAGATCGAAACCTGCGTTCGGCGGCGGGTAACGATTCACCGAGAACAGAGGGACTGTTTCGAAACGGCAACGCGACGATATAACGACCTGCCGTGTCACGAGAGGTAGTGAGTTTAAAAATGTCCTCACACTCTTGTTCATCAGGCGTTAAAAACTTCTCATCTGGAATGTCTTCCAATTCGAAGAAGCGCGACAGGCAAAAATCATTATTTTGCGTGAACGTACAAAATGATTGCGTGGCGTTTATACTTGAGTTTTCAATCATCGTTGGGGCAGTACCCAAGATGAGATATCCCAAAGTGGTTTCAATAGCAAATGGCTGGCCGAGAGAACCTGATATTTTGTTTGCCTTTAGAATGCGAGCAAATATGTCACATCCCAAGATAATATCAATCTCACCGGGCGTACAGAATGTTGTGTCTGCTAAGGGCAAATTGTCAAGATACGACAAAGAGGAACGGTTAATGTTAACAGTAGGCAACTCACTGGTTATAGTTTCTACTACATATGGTTTAATCGTATACGACTGAGTGATGTCATAGCGGGAATGTAATTTTAAGCAAGTGACGCCATTTGTCACATTTCTTACGTCACCTATTCCCGTGACGTAAGTACTTGGAGATGACCGCACCGTAAGATTCAAGCGTGAACAGCATTTGCGCGTAATTATGTCCCTTTGGGAACCGCTATCTATTAGAGCCCGTAACGTCTGTACCTGGCCCTTAGCGTCTCTGGTAGTGCAAACAGCCGTTCCTAAGAGTGCAGTAGTATTTGCACTAGGGCATGAATTTGTTACACATAGCGAAACCGGATTCAAAGAATTTAAGTTATCATTATCGGCATCTGCTTGTAACGCGGGAGATGGTATTGGGTCTGTTTGTGACTTTCGCCCATCAGTTTGTTTGAAATGCAATAAACTATGATGGTTGAGCGCGCATGTTTTGCATGTACTCTTTGATTTACAAGCTTTTGTGATGTGCCTAGTACTGAGGCAGTTCACACAAACTCGAATATTCGATGACTTAATAAAGTTAAATCGATCGCGTGGTTCTAGACTTGTGAATTTAGAACATTGGTATAAAGGGTGCGATCCCTTTTGACAACAAAAACAAATTTCGATGGAGTGATTATCGATTTTTTCGACATTAATAAATGCCTTTGCGGAATTAGTTTTTTGCGGTTTAGCGGTATAATTAATGTTTGAGCCAACGCGGCTCGAGGTCGGTTGCGTGAATTGCGCGCGGTTGAGAATTCGTTGCTGTTGTCTTACAAAGTCGATTAGTTCCGCGCTGGAAGGTAAATTTTCATTATTTTTAATAGAAGATTCGAAAGCCTTTACAGTCTCTATGTCAAGCCGTTTAAGACCCAGTTGTAGCAATATGAATTCTGCGAGGTCTTTTATTTTTAATTGCTTCAGCGCGGCGATGTTAGCGGAGTATGCATCTGCGAAATTCTCTAAAGAAGCGGGCGTGGCCGAGTTAACTGGAGGCAATTTCAGCAATCGGTCAAAGTATGATTCAGCAAGAACGCGTTGATCATTATACTTAGTACACAATGCGTCCCAAATAACTTGATAATTTGTACCAGTAGGCGTAATAGTTTTGCAAATATTTAATGCTTTTCCGGTTAATTTAGACATCAGATACTGCATCTTTTCAGCATTATCCAGAGAATCATTCAAATGTATAACCGAATTATATGTTTCATAGAAAAGAGGCCAATTATCTAATTTTCCGTCAAAGCACGCTATTTCCAAAGGCGGTAACTTAATTTGACGGCGAGGTTTCGCAACTGGATTGGACAGCATATTTGCTTCGGTATATTTAATAACCCCGAAGAGTTCTTCAAATGCATTTAATTGAGAGTATTCAGCAATTGCTTCCGGATTCAATTCCAGTTCGCAATCCACTTTTTCATCTAAAATTGTTATAAATTCAGAACGAATTTTTTCAACAGTAGTTGCGCCTGACAAAAAAGATTGGCGATTGCTAATGCTTTCCGAAGCTTTCCTTATCTTGTCATACACCGACTGTAAGCTTGCAAAGCTAGCTGATAGTTTAGCATTTAAACGTTTGAGACGTCTTTCGTCCCGAGACGACCCGGATGACGCGCTTGTAGCCATTTTATTTATTCCGGTTATATTTTACAAAATATGAGACGATAAACAACTAAAACTGCGGTTAAAATAATGTGTCTGTATTATTTATGCGGAATTAATTAATTAATATTTAATAAATATTTAATTAATTCACAGTGATAACCGCACGGGGTTAAATTGACTGGTGAGCTGTGAAAGGTTAACAGATGCGCCGTGCACTATTTTATTTTGCGTTTATTATCATTAACAAATTATAAATATTACGATCGTATTATTCTATTTGTAATGTAATCCAATAATATAAACAATACGAATATTAGGAAATAATCGTATTATTTATAAGGTAGGTAATGCGATTTGATTAGCAAGATATAATTACATGAGTTATCAGAAATAAATATCAAAGCAGTGTCTTGTATCTATTTATTCTAATAGCGGGTAAATATGTTATTTCCAACCATAATACGATAGGTATAAAGAAACAAAATTACTCATGTAGGTATATCAAACTGCGGGAATGCGGGTAATTATTTATATGCGGTATTGTAAAAACGTATTCACACTCTGCTGGATTATTATCTACTAATATTATGGTTCAAAAATGTCCGGCTCGTTTGGATCAAGATGAATGAGATTGTGTGTGTGTAGAGTGGATTTGATATTTGCGAAGATTGACTGACGAAGAACCTTGAATTTTGTGTTACTGTTTACTGCTTGGAACGAGGAAAAAACATATGCTGCATATAAAGGAAAGGACTCACCGAAACAGGATAAAGAACTTGTATGCTGGCAATTTTGTCTTCTTTCTCCCCGTCCAATTGGCACTGAAAACAGCAATAGGCGTGCGTTTCGTGTACACGGCGAACACGGCGGAATTAGGTTAACAGATAGCGGGAGCACGGGGGCTATAGGGTATGTTGCGGCGCGGGCTGTTGATTGCAGACTGACGTGGTGAAGGTAGTTATAGGTGCGGATTTTGGGAACAAGGTAGGACAGGATTTGCAACAATATTAATACCAATCCCAAGCAGTAACAGTATGTATGTGTGCTATGTAGGTGTGTGTATGTGTAGGTATATGTATTGGCGTAACCACTTACTTTTTTCATAAATATCGTTAAATTTACATTTTATTTTTTCATAAAGCTTCATGCAATCTTCTTCACAAAGTAATTCATTCCAATTGAAATTCCTAATGTTTGCATCGATCCTTTTTTGAGATAAAATTGAAGTTTTAGTCGTTGTTAATTTCTTATTACTTTTGGGAAATGGAATATTTATCGCCGTTACAAAGTGATCGGCTATATTAATCTCGCATACACACGATGAAAGCATATCAGTGATTTGGTTTCCACTATTGAATCTTATAAAAATATGATCAATGCACGAACGTGTTATTTTTCCTGCAATTACCGCTTCTCGCGTGACGTCATCGATACATTTAGTAAAATAGTTCATAGACAATAAATTTTCATATTGAATGGTTAGCGGATCCTGACATTTTAACAAATCAATATTTACATCCCCAAAGATTAGTACATTTTCACAGTGATTTAAGGGAAGATTATCGAGTATTGTAGAAAGTTCATTTATAAAAGCTAATTTACTTAAGTTTGGTGGGCGGTAAATTGCGAGTAAGGTAAGTTCATTATTATTTGGAAGTGTGATTATACCGAAAATATTTTCAAATACCTGAGTTTCCAATTGCTTTTGTGTGAAAACAAATGTATCTCTGATGTACACAGTAATACCCCCACCAGACATGTGTTCGCGAAAATAGCTTACACTATTGTAACCTGGAATCTCGTACAAACTGGCATGTTCACTTTTGATAGAGGTTTCACAAAGCATAAGTACATCTATTTTTTTCCAACAATCGTGAAGGTACATATGTAATACATCCCAGTTTTTAGAAATTGACCGAATATTAACTTGTACACATATAAAACTACCCACTTCACTGTTTTTTTCTACCATTTCTTCGGTCCACTGATCTAACCTATTTATTCTCTTAAAGTCAACATCACTGTCTTCATCTATGTATTTAGACGCCATAGCTGATCGTGGAGAAGTCCCTCGAAAGCGCAGCTAGGTATGCTGGGCAGTTTTCCCTGTCTCCGGTAGGATGAGCGGCAGGTTTTCCAAATCTGGTGCAGGTGGCGCAGACTGCCTTCGCAGCAGTGTTTGGGCAACTATCGCGACCGTGACCATCCTGGCCACAGTGACCACATCTTGTTTGGTCTTTACAGAATTTGAAAGAGTGTCCAAGCATTTGGCACTTGGAGCACACTGTAAGGCCAATAAAATCACGAACGCGGCACACTGTCCAGTCCACAAATACTTTTCCCTGTTCTACTAGGATGTGTCGTAGGTTAGCAGGCACCTCGTAAACCCGGTGGCATGTTGGTCCTGTGCGAGCGCCAGCTAGGTGACTGAACTTGCAGCTCACTGTAGTACCCTCAACGTCAGTTATCCCAGAGATGCCGGTAAGAGCGCTCCGCAGGAAGTCATCATCAGTCAGTTCACGGGGAACGTTAAAAAATATGACTCTCGGTAGTCTTTTGGTCGGCAGTCGGGCACTCAGGGTCGATGAATTAACGAGAGCTGGGGCATTTAAAATTTTGTTGAGGTCATCTTTTGTCGCCGTCTGTAATAGAACTCCGTTATTTTTTAATTTACGGACGCCTGTCACGCGTACACCTAGTTCCGAGGGTCTAAAAGTGTCCTTCATAAGCTGCTTAGTTTGCTCGCTATCTTGGGCCTTGTTCAATTTTGGAAATATACAAACTGAAGGCTTTGGGCTTCCTACATGAATTCCCGTGCGAGTTATTGGCGGAGGTCCTGCTTTTTCAGGACGATTTCGAACAGCGTCCGCAAAGCTATTCCGGGCAATGTCTGCATACGAAAGGCTAGCTTCCGTTGCCACAGCGACTCTACGCATGACAGGCCCAAGATCAGACTCCAACTGAAGGATTTTTTCATTAAGGTGTTTGTTTTGTTCTCGCTCGCATCGTGTTTCTCCTCTTGCAATTTGAAGCTGCGCAGTGACCGTTACCAGATCAGCGCGCATGGCCTCGCGCTCCAGAAGCAACTGGGACACTGCTCTGAAAACTTCGGATACGCTTCTTGAGACTCGAAGTTGCTGGTCCTTTGGGACCTTGGAGCTTTTTTCTGCCAAGATGTCTTGAAGTGCCATAAGATGAGCTTGGGCGTCATTGAGGACTTCCACTCCAGAGGCATTGGGAGATACGTCAGGCACGTCTGAGCATCGGGATACCACGTCATCCGAGTCATCATCCGAGTATTGAGGGTCCACTGAGATAATCTCCGGACCTGCTCCTTTGGCATTAGGGGACAGCGTAATGTCCAGCACTCTTTTTTTCTTACGATGACCGTATTCATCTCGAGAAGGTTTTGTCGCATTAGAGGACATTTTAGGAGTTATTATTTATTGTTGTGATAGAAGTGTCTAGTGATTGGTTAGCCGAAATAGAACTAGCCAATGGGAGCACTTGAAAGTGAGGTCACTAGGTAACTAGCCAATGGGATCACTGGAGAGTGAGCTCACTTTTGTTTATTCTAGACGATTGAAATATTCCAGAAAACAACACGAGACTTAACCCTTCTAATCACAGGAGACCCAAGTTGTCCCAAAACATCATATGCCGTTATAATAACAAGAGACCCAGATTGTCCCAGAGCGACTGTGCATTATTAAAAGTTATATATCTCTCTTCCTGTCATGCAAATATTTGTGATTTCTTTTATGTTAGAGAGCCAAAGGAATAATGCTTCTCATTGTACGAGAATTATATGAGCTATGTTGTTGAGATATTTTACAAACCCGATCATAAGTGACGGTTTTATTTCGAGCCAATTTTTGACGTAACAAACATTTAATTTTAAAATAAAATTGTATGAAAGTGATAAAAAGTGAGGTGACAGTTTTATTACAAATTTTATTAAAAAAAGGAATCTGTATTTAAAATTTTAAGTTTATTCTATTTTAAGTACTTTAATTCCAATATTCGCAGGTATGCATTTTTTAGCTAATTTACATTTCCAATATCAAAATTTTAATATTTAGAAAAAAAAAGTTGATTTCTAATAAACATATCGGAAAGATTATTTTATCTAGATTTTAAAACAATTTTTGTTTTTTGCAAAAGGGTTAAAAAATAACCCATAAATAGGAAAATTTAAGATGCATGGCAAGAACCAGGAATTTTGCGCGCGAACCTTGACAGGCAAAAGGTTACAGATATTATTTTCTTATTATTCGAAGGGTTAAAACTTTTACACCAAAATTCGCGCACAAAACAGCATTCAAATCAAAAGAGAACACTTTCAAGAAGTAAATCCATGCTGATTTACACGTCAAAATAGTTTTTTGCGGTAATTGAGGTATTTATGAATGTATAAATCACTGCGTTAAAATAGATAACTTTGACATTTCAGCGCGGTGTTGCCGGTTGTGATTGTTAAGTGATGATATGGCGAATTAGTGTAGGCTATGTAAAATAGCCGTGGGGTGCCGAATACTAAGTATATTTTAGCTAGGAGGTTAAAAGGAGCTGATTTTGTCCCCTACTATGTGATTACACCGCTTGTCCAGTGGGTGCATATTAAAATAACTTCCTCGCAGTGTGCAGCTTTGTCTCCGTAGGAGACTCGGACGCCAAACATTCGCCTGGACCGGCAAACGTATGCTGCACCCTGCAGAGAAGCATGAGATTCCTATCTCAAAGATGGGCATTTATGATAACCCCGCAATTACATGAGGATGGGTTGTAATTAGAATGAAAGATTGGATTACAAACATATAGACCTCTATTTCAAAGTTAATCGTTTACAGGTAGATGTTAAATATAACTTACCCCCAGACCGATTGATAACTAATCTAACTAACGTTTAACACCGCTGAAGTTCGGGGACGCCTTCCTCCACGGATCCTCGGCCACATCAGCTCGAGCGGCTAGCCGGCCGACTCCGATGCTCGTTCAGTCCCGTGCCTCGGGGTCCTCTAGGGCTTCGCTAAATGTCCCCGGCAACCATCTAACCGTCAGCAAGAGCGACATCCATGTCGCGCATCCGCGTGCTCGGCAAAGTGCGTAAGGAGTGGACTCGCTTCCCAAATACGGTATCCGTCCGATATTATAATCGTTTATGCTCAATCTCGACAGCCAACACATTCGAAGCGAGCGCGGATTAACGTTCGATCGGATCGATTCTACAAAATTGAATCTCCACCTTCCGGAGAACACCGACCCGCGTTTTTCATTCGCAACACCGGACTTGCTTCACGCATTCTCCGTATTTTAATCGCGATCCGAACACGAACTTAATTTGCATATTAATCCAGTTACAGTAACATTTGTTACACTCCACAATAGTTACGTCTTGAATCTTTCTCATAAAAATAGCACTGCCGTCCCTACAAAGTCCGTGCCCGTATCGGGCTCTGTAGGGAAGAGAAGTTCGTTTCCGGAAAAACTTCCTCCTACCTTCACCGCCGGTGTATATGGCTGTCAAAACAGACCATAGACAAGCATAACTTAAAGGTAACACAGTACCTGACCGCAATAGTTATAAAATATGAAATAGTTTCATAACATTACCCCGCTCGCTCCGAACGTGTTTGCCCTCAAACACAAAAATAAAAACAAAAATCCAAAGATTATCAGGAAAACCCTATACTATGGACTAACTAACTTGGTCTGGTGGGGTACTGAAAAAACATTATAGGATAAGTGTAACATAAAGATATTCAAGATAAGAACCAAAGTATAAAGCCATAAACTAGATTAATGACCACAATTGAGAAAATTTGCAAATGATTGCGCCACAACTTCAAACGCGCCCATCATGCATGCGTAAAGCATGATGGATGAATTTGCGGCGCATCCATTAGTATTGATAGCGGATAGGAAAGAAAACAAAACTTAATATATAAAACTTAAAAGTAAACAAACTTCAAATAGGTGATACGTGGACGGGGTCTACAAACACCCTCAGCATGAAAGATGCTGGGTGTTGTAATACTGATTTCCTCAAGACAACCGTACACGCAGCATCTGTAACATGGCATTAACTTATCAATGTAGTGGTTATAACACAAGAAATTAAAATACCTATATGCTAAGATATTATAAACGCAATAGACGTCACTTATTACGAAAACACTATTTGTTTTTTCTTTTTTTTTTTTTTTTACCAGAGCCTTTATAGGCAACACTTTTAGATGGTGTACCATCTGCACTTTTCACTGATTTTACTTCCATTGAGGAAAAAAAACTTTCTTCGAATAATACCCCTAACTATACTTCCTATAGTCGGTCTTTCGGGGGTTATGAATAATAAACCTATTATACATCAGTAATAGTCTAAACATTATACCCTTTTTTATATAAAAATCATGGTTTGGATCATAATTAAATGAAACTATGTAAACAACCATCGCCAATGAATGATGCCAAAAAGTATACAACCATTGAGAATGAATGGTGCCAAAAAGTAAACAACCATTGCCAATGAATGGTGCCAAAAAGTAAGTTATGTAGACCCTTGATAGAGGGTGCAATTGATAATGTAAATTGTTTTATATATATACAATTACTAAGGTTTTATACAAACCTAATAGTATCTGATCAGATTGTTATGCGTCGCTTAAGACGCTAATCTTTAATTAATATAATTATATCCCGTACAAGGGGAATGTGAAGGGGAAAACATAATAAATAATAATGTACATATCTTAATACTAGCTTGTGCGGAAATAACATATTTTTAAATATTTTATGTAAAACAAAAATTTAGGCCATCGCTATGCATAGTAGCTAAACAGGCAATAGTTCATTAAGTGATGAATGTACATACTTATAACATAAGATCTCATAATACAGAAAAACTGAAAATCGGAACATAAAGAAATAATGGGCAATTATCTCTGTATGCTCTAATTATAGTTTCCAAAGATTTACAGTAAGGAACATGAAGAAATGATGGGCCGTCATCTCTGCATGTTCTAACTATGGTTTCACAAAGCTTACAATATAAAACAAACATTTTTCTTTAGCTTGGAATACAAGAGGGTATATACAATATCGTCGTAAATTCCAAGTTGACTTAACTTAAAACTAAACAGAGTAAAAATAAAAATGTGCCATTCTTAAAAGTAAAAAGAAATACATGACTTTGTTTCCATGTGCAAGCGTTCCACAATACTAATTTTAGAGGTGTATAAAGATATATTTAACTTAAATTTAATTTCAGATGTATATAAAGAACTAATGTTCTTTTCCCAACTCGGGTTTCAAAGCAGAGTTAAAAAAAATTATCTTTTCTTTAGGAGGCATATAATTTGAAGTATTTATCAGAATTTGACTTATTGATCAAATACTGACCACAACAATTCGATTGATCAGGTCGAATTGAATGGTCCAAGCATTGTATAATTAGTTAATGATGTCAGCCCTTGCAAGGATGGCCAGACCCTACAAGGTACTGAAGAAAAAGAGACTATATAGGAATATTGTCCGATTTCACGATATCTTTCACGTGAAAGTCACCGGTTTCTTTACCATTCAGATCTGCGAGCGTATATATAAGATCTGATTTCTTTCTCACAACTATATTTTTAACAAATCGCGGAGCCAATTTCTGTGCAAAGTAATTCAATGCATTCGATTGGACGAAGTTTCTTCGCCAAACTACATCCCCAACCTGGTAAGTAACGTTTTTTCTCCGTAGGTTGTAATGATTAGCTCCCTTTTGGTAGGCTTTAAGTAGTGCATCTGAGACTTGTTCATATACTGCCGATAATTTATCTAACCTCTGAGCATAAGCTTCAGGTTGAACACCATTCTGCGAATTGGTATCACCGTCTGCTAATGGATTACGGTGGAGGTCTCCGTCAATTATCTGCTCCCTACCACGTATTAAAAAGAAAGGAGTATATCCTGTAGCGCAATTGACAGTATTGTTCATAGCCGATTGAACTTGGGGAAGAAATTTAGTCCAATTCCTGTGATCCGATTCAACTAAAATAGACAGAGCTGTTCCCAATGTTTGATTACAACGCTCAACTACATTATTTTGAGGAGTATACAGTGAGTTGTAAAAAGGCTGTGGTACGTTATAATTACGTAGTAAATCTTTAAATTCCTTCGCAATGAATTGACGGCCATTATCGCAGACTACAGTACGCGGTACTCCATGAACAAGGAAGACGTTCTCTTCTAAATTTTTTACGATGCTTTTCGCGGAGCCGTTGCGCAGCGGAAATAGCCAAGTAAACTTAGTAAAGACGTCCACACATGACAATATTACCGTAAAACCGGATTAGCTTCTAGGTAAAGGACCTACCAAATCTAAGGACAATATTTGCATAGGTCTTGTAATTCGTTTAGGATTTGAGGATGTACCATGTTATGGCCCTCGTTGTTAGCTTCAAAAACCAACACCAGCTCAGGGGCCAAGGGGGGCCCTAACATGTCCCAGGCCAGCTCTCAGCGGAGACAATGATACCCTCTATTCAGGGAGCAGGTCGCACGAGGCTACAGAATTTTTCCTTACCCCTCCGGCGTCTGGCGGGATACACTCTAGGCAAAAACCCTCCTGCCGTGGCAGAATAATAACAAGATTGAATTTAATAGGTCATGTATTGTAAATTCAAAACACAGTACATAGGTCTTTACAGTACAATTCAATACAAGAAATGCAAATTACACAAACCTAGCTAAAGTGTTTAATTCTCATTATCTCTCTGAAACGAAACTCTCCGAGTGGTGATTTTCGCGAGGCCCTACAATTCACCGTTGCGGACACATTTAAAAGAGGAAATAATTATGCAGCTTACATGTGAGATCGCAGGGTCCTCGTCTTCTTTTGGATTTCAACCAGGGCACCTCCCGAGTTAGAACAAACCGAAGTTAACACAGGCACGGCGTAAGCCGGCTCCGACCCGTAGGCTATTCAATAAATATCGCGGGCTACATTTGAGTTCGGTTTGGTCACCCGGCAACAGCCCGCGTATGTGGGAATCAATCCGGCGGTACGTGTGTACGTGAGGGCGCCTATTTCTCGACTGCCTGGCGGCGGAATGGGCCAGTGGCAGGGCAAGCGGAAGGGAAGCAGGGAGCAGGAAACAGGGGGGAGAGAGGGGAGACCGTGTTGTGTCCGGACTTGTCCTAGCGTTCTAGTTGTCGTTATGGGATCTGAATCCACCCGCCATAGGGCGTACCATAACACTTCCCCCCGCGCTTGGAAAAAAAGCGACGTGTCAATGGAGCTGTAGGGAAAAAAAATCCTCTTATGCTTCCATCGGGGTTTTTGAGAGATTCGTTGCCTGAGAGATGCCTAGCTAGAACATACAGTTTATGTTATAGTTTAGGTCACAATGTTTGTAGGGAATGGGTGGGGGGTATATACAATGTTTGGAAAAGACAATTTTTGGGAAAAGTACATGGTGTAAAACAACATACAAGGTTATTCAATTGAAAAATAACAATACATGGTTATGCAATTGAAAGAAGGACGATTCATATTTGTACAAGAGAAGAACCAAAAGCAAAAACAAAAAAATGCCTGTGTTCTAAGGTTTCATTGGTCTGGGAGCTAAGTTTGCGAAGCGTGGATTTGTTTGGTTTCGGAGAATTTCGAAGAAAAGGACGTGGTTTCACAGATTCTAAGGATTACATTATCACTGTAATCAGGCCCATTTGAGATAACACTCAGGAGTACACTTAGGCCTTAGAAAACACTTGGTTTTGTCGAAGACGTCGAAGTTCACGAAGTGGAGACTGTGGTTGCTGTGCCGCGAATATGGTTACAGAGGTCATTGAAGAGGAGAATCCAGTATCTGCAGACATGCCAGTACGAATCCTAAGTGTTATTATGGTAAACACGGATCGTATATAATGGTTATTGAAGCATAATGTAGCTCAAAATAACTTGTATTGGTACGCATTCAGCGAATACTGGAGGGTCAAGGTAATGATGGTTTACACATGACGATATATGCGTCACTGCATGACAGCGCAAGAGACGACATGGTTGGCATTGATAGCAAGAGTAAGAACAAACCTAGGAGCTAGCGTGCCCAAAAGGTGGTTCAGAGTGTCATAATGTATAGTGGGACAACTCAGCTTGCTGTGGCACGACAAAACAACATACATATGAGCGGTATGGTCTGTGCTTTCAGGAACAAATGCGTAGAAAATGGCAGCAGGAGGGACCTTGTAACCACAGCGCGTGCTGTCAGGAAGTGAAGCTCAGCTTGGCTGTTGGTGATGACATCCGCCTTGGCTTCTTTTTAATCCGAGAGAAGTTATTATTAGAGCAAAATTCTTGAAGTTTACCTGCCTAGGGACCAATGAAGAGAAGGTTTGGAGAGAAACAAAATGTGTCCAGATAATGAAATAAACGAAATTTTAACCACCGACCCAGAGAGTGACGAAGAGAGAGATTTCTAACTAAATTGTGATTACATGAACATTTTCCTTTACCAGGATGACTTGACGTTTGCCGAGTGACAATATGTCTTGGTTAAAAAACAACTGGCCCTCTATGGCCTATGTTAACATGAGATGGTAACATTTTCGTAGAATTTCAAAGAACAAGACAAAGAATCGTGAACTAGTCACGGCAAAGGGAAACCAATTCATGAATAAAGGTTGTCAAAAGGAGACAGACGGTACGCCAAGTGCATATCGTACATATCCAACATTCATGAATGTGTTTCGTAAAATTGAGAAAAGAGAAAAAAAATGGTGAGACATATGCAGAGATTGAGGGGGAAAACCTGTAGATAACCGGACAGTTACATATTCGAACTCCAAGTGAGGGCGAAATATGGTCAACGACAGATTTTTCACTTCATAACATAAGTCTGAGAACAAGGGGGGTGGGAGGAAGGAGGGGAGAAAGGAGACGAGTTACGAAATTTGCTAGAGACTGGACTAATTTCCAATTCAAACTCTATGTGAGAATGAAACATAATCAACCAGCAGATTTCCTGACTCTTTACATTTATCAAAAAGGATGAGGAGAAATTTGAATACAAATTATATCAAAGAGGCTAATCTTTCGCGTGTATTGGGCAAAAGATTAGGGGTCATTTTAAAAACTTCTACATGATTGTGAGAAAAGACAGACCCTTGCTCCAATTTCACAAACCTGGGGGTTTTCTTATTCGTTCCCCAGACAACGAGTTAGGTGGTTTTTGTGCTCAATCGATTAACTCCCACAGCACTATGCCCCATAGTTAGCGGTGAAGCTACAAACTAGTCCTTTTGGGATAGTAGATATTCCTGGGCTTCTTTCCTTTTTGCAAAGAAGTAAAAAAACAGGAAGTCCACGGGCATTGGCGTTGAATGACAACAAAGGGTTGTGGACTACATTTCGTAGATCGCACACAAAAGGTTTGATATTATTTCGTTCGCACGACTCATGGTAAGTGTTTTAACGTCTCCACGTATAGTGTACAAAGTATGTAAGTACATACAAGATATAACTCAATTATAGACAGAAGTCAAAGAGTTTATACAATGCCTCTTAAAGAAGATGGCAAAGCCGATATTATGTCGTTCGCACGAATCACGGTAAGTATTGTTATTACGTCTCCACGTCTCGTGTACAAGGGTTGTACACAATTATACATAAAAGCGGTACTCATGACAAATAAATGTCACACGACCAAAATAGATTGTACAAAAAGGGTGGTACTCATGACAAATATGTCACACGACCAACTCAATAACATTTAGCTATGAGCAAAAGTGATTATGACGAACTTCTCGTATCGTGGCAGGTATTTTAAGGATCCCTCCTATAATAGTGGATGTTCTAAGGATCTCTCCTATAATGGTGGGTGTTCTAAGGATCTCTCCTATAATGTAACAGGGTTACGTTTAAATACAACACAATAAACGTTAACGATGCTTGTTTTAACACAGAATATGAAGATTTGTTAGATTAACTAACTCCGTAGCCCAAGAGCGTACGATAGAATAACAGAGAAGATAGACAATTTGATGTTACTTCACATGTTACAAAGTGCGAGGGTGATGGCAGAGTATAATTCTACTTACACCAAGTACTTAAAACAAAGACAGACCTATAATGGTTTTACATACTGCCTATTGTAGCAACCTTTAGTGAGGAAAACAAAAGGACCGGTTGTGGTTTTACATACCTTTTGTATAGCTACAAACGTACCGCGTGATGTACAATTTTTAAGTTGTAAACACTTGGTTAAATGAACACCTAAAAGTTGTGAATTCGAGAATCAGGATAACCATGAGGTTTTATTAACCTGTCCCGTAGGGTTGAAACGTGCCATGCAAGACATACGTAACGTAAAAGCAAAAAAGCAAAATAACAAAAAACAGTGACTTTGTTATAACAACCAAAGACCGGATGATTCGGTTTTACGTACTTTAGTTGAAACGAGCCAAATTGATTTATATACAGGATTATAAAGACCAATCATTGGTTTTATAAATACGAGTTCCAAAATGGACGTGTCGATATCCAATTTGGGTACATAAGCATGAATTTGGGTAGGACGCCATCAATTTTTAATTTAAGAAGAAAAAATTGAAAAAACTTATATACACGAGAGGCGACTATGTAAGTAACCACTATTTGATTTTCATACTAGAGATACCTCGGAAGGTTTTACAACTCATGATGAACAAAATAAAAGGAAGAAATTGTAAAAATTGTTAACTGGTTCTGAGTCGGAATTTAACACTTTGGAATTTACAAAACCCGACTTCTAGAACGACACGCCGATGGGCAATTGTCAACTACTTTACATGAACAAAATAAACAGGTGAGAAAGTTCCTTTCCACACGACAAAAATGCAACAAAAAAAATAGGAGAAAAGTTACAAAATTACATGACAAGGCAGGATATGACATGGCATGAACATTGCATAGTGTAAGGGTTGAGACAATAAATGGGCTCGCGACTTCCCAAACATTGGACCTCGAAAAGTGTCTCCGTTCCAAAGTGATCAGTTTTAGAACAGGTGAAAAAAAAATAAAGAAAAAATTGCCGTGAGGGAAAGAAAAACAGTGCAAAAGCAACATTTGAAAGTACCTTCAATGAGAGTATGCATTAATTTACAAAATAATTTACAACTTGTTTCATTAACGAAACGATGGACATGTAATTGACACATTACACGCCTGACGTAGTAAGACTTTGTAAGCTTACAAAAAAATGTGATACACACTGGATCATTTTAGTTTTATCTTGTGTCAAGGTGGGTGCGATGTCCTGTTTTATCATTACTTGCGGCATAGGTCCTTTGTTAGGAACAAGATTATCCAAAACTTGCGTAGCCGAACGTGAATTATTTTCGCTTGAGGGAGCGAGGTTTATTCTCCTAATGTAATTTTTTTTGAATAAAAGTGCATATGCCTTTAATGTAGATTTAGATTTGCTTGATGGCGAGAGTCCTCTATCCCTTAAAGCAGCTTGTAAGTGAGCTTTGGATAAGCTGTGCACGTTGGGAATAGTACCCAAGTTGGATGGTGCAATAGCTTGATTGTCCTCCATTGTGAGTTTCCTGGGTGGTAAGAAAAAAAATTTTGGCCAGGGGTTTCCTTTAGTAAGCGCAAAATTAATTTTGTGAGGCACTTTTCACTTGGTAATCACTGGTTGGCACTTCCAAAATATGGTTATAGAAATTCCATATTACAATTTGGTATATATGACACCAGAATTTTGTCGAAGGAAGGAAGAAGAAAAAAAATTTGCGTGAAAAGACCTTAGTAGTAAAGGTTTTTGTGTTTCACTGACCACTTTTGAGAAAAACTGTGAAATTCACAAGTATTTATTTATTTTTGAAAAATTTGGCCAGGACTGACCTTTATAAAATGGATTTTTATTTTTCACAAATCACTTTGCACTGAGAAAGGCACTAAAATTCACAAAAGGCACTTTTCTGGCAAATAAATGACAAACTTCCGGATGAAAATAACTGAATATGGGATTCATTAAGTCAACCATATTAAAATTATTTTATTTATTCATGGAACCAATCATGGGCTTTATTATTATTTCACTTTTCACTTATGTAAGGAAAAAACACAATTCACTTTCACTTATGCTGAAAAAAATACGGTACCTACAACATAGAATGGGGAAAGAAAATCATTATTTTGTCCATTTGGTGGAATATAAGTTATACTAATTTGACAGACACAACTAGTGGGCCTATTGGTGTATTGTGCAAGAAAAAATGTAAGTGTGAGATTTTTTAATTAAGGAATCCACAAAATAATTGGGGTTCCAGAACCAAATTTATAATAGTAATCTCCATTGCTATCCGATTTAGTCATAAAAGGCGATTTCGATTACAAATGCTGCATAGTAACAGGTAATTAATTCGCTTCACTCCAACGGGTTTTTTCCGTTGGATTTTGGCGCGAGACAATGCACTTGCGCGCGCAACCCAGAGAATAGGTATCTTTACCGCGTGAAACATTTGCCGTTGAAATTGGCGCGGATGACCGTTGCTTGGTGAACAAAGGGGTCACGCCTGCGCAGTTAAGTTCCCGGTCAAAGGTTGGCGTTTTTGGGCATCCAAAATGGCCGTCGTTCCAACTGCGATGTAATTCATAGTTTTAATCAGATCTGTGTTATGGATCCAATTTACACATAGATTTCTGTGGTCTTTTCTCACAGAATTCATTGTTCACTGGGTGCAGAACATCAAGGCATAATTAATGTTTACAAAACAATTCCTATGCAGGGAGGATTTCGACAAGTGATGCCCCGCAAAGCGACCGGGATAGAAAAAAAAATCTGAGCCTCACGTTATGGCGCCATTGTTATGGCCACATAAGCAAGAACTATGGCAAAACACAGTACATAGTTCTTTACAGTACAATTCAATACAAGAAATGCAAATTACACAAACCTAGCTAAAGTGTTTAATTCTCATTATCTCTCTGAAACGAAACTCTCCGAGTGGTGATTTTCGCGAGGCCCTACAATTCACCGTTGCGGACACATTTAAAAGAGGAAATAATTATGCAGCTTACATGTGAGATCGCAGGGTCCTAGTCTTCTTTTGGATTTCAACCAGGGCACCTCCCGAGTTAGAACAAACCGAAGTTAACACAGGCACGGCGTAAGCCGGCTCCGACCCGTAGGCTATTCAATAAACATCGCGGGCTACATTTGAGTTCGGTTCGGTCGCCCGGCAACAGCCCGCGTATGTGGGAATCAATCCGGCGGATCAAAACTCCACCTATTCCAGCCGAGCTGGCATCACAATGTATGGCAAAGGGTTTTGTGAAATCCGGGCAACTTAAAACAGGAGCTAAAGTTAAGGCTTTTTTTAAATCACCAAAGGCGGTTTCGGCTTCTGGGGACCATGCAAAGTTACTGATACCGTTATTGAAGCCAGTAAGTCTTGTAAGAGGGGCGGCAATGCTTGAAAAGCCTTTTATAAATTTCCTGAAGTACCCACATAAACCAACGAAGGCTCGTATTTGCTTTGCGTTTTTAGGTACCGGGAAGTTCTGAATACTTTCTATTTTTATTGGGTCCGTACGAATACCTCGAGAATCAACCATATAGCCAAGATATTTGAGCTCGGCTTTGCAGAACTCAGATTTTTTAAGGTTAATGGTTAGACCTGCGTCTCGTAGTCGTTTATAGACACGGTTTAATAATTTGAGGTGAGACTGTAAGTCTTCCGACACCAAGATTAGGTCTTCTAAGTAACAGAAAGCATTGTCGTCAAATGCAGGTCCGAACAAGGCGTCAGCCAGTCTTTGGAGCTCGCTTGGTGCGTTTTTGAGTCCAAAAGACATACGAGTGAATTCGAATAGACCTCGACCAGGAACAACGAATGCCGTCTTCTGACAGGAGTCATTATCCAAGGCAATCTGCCAGAACGCCTTGGATAGGTCAATGGACGAGACGTATCTAGCCCCGCCAAGCTTGTCCAGGATTCTTGATATATATGGCAAGGGATATGAATCGCGAATTGTTACCTTATTGATTTTTCGCGAATCCAAACAAAAACGACCCGTACCGTCTTTTTTAGTTACAATCAATTCCGGACTAGACCAAGGAGAACGCGAAGGACGTATGACTCCTAATTTCAACATCTCATCCACTTCTGCTTCAAGCTGTTTCTGTCTAGCGGGCGACAAAGGGTAATACCTCTGTTTTATTGGAGGACCTGTGGTAACGATTTTATGTTTTACAAGATGAGTCTTACCTAAGCCTTTTTTCTCAAAAGAAATCGATTCAATTTTTTTTACTATTTCTAATAGACTTTTGTTTTCCTTAGGAGTCAAAGATGAGGCTGGCCGGATTGCCCACACCTCATTAACTTGTCCTGCCCGTGTTGGGCTGGGCACCCCTGAAAACAGTTCCGGCGCGATTTGGAACTGCTTCCAAAAGTTCACCCCCAAAATGTAATCAGGCGACAATGACGGAATGACGTAAAAAAGAATGTCTCGAGTGATTCCCCTGTACGTCACTGGCAACGTCACTGTCCCTAGCACATTCTGTCTTGTACCGTCTGCTGTTGAGACACTAAAATCTACTTTAACTAATTTAATACCTAGATTTAGAAAATATTTATAAGAATTTCCCCCAATACAAGATAGAGAAGCGCCACTGTCAAACGCCCTACAGGTTTTATCAACAATAAAAATTTTAGCGTACGGTCGATTATCCCCTTCTATCTCCAAATTCCGTGGCAGTGGGCCCACTGCGTTAGAATCGGGGGCAAAAAGAAACTTTCTTACCAGTCGGAGCCAACTCCGCCACTCACGTTTTCCCTGCGCATGGGAAGGTGCGTGTCTAGAGCGACTCCATCCTAGTTTTCCGCATCCTTGTTTGTATTATTATTTAGAGACCCTACTTTGGAAGTATAACTGTCGGAAGCTTTCTTCCTACAGTCCGACATTTTGTGCCCTAATTTCTTGCAATAGTTACAAATAATCCTATTGTTTAAAGGAGCTTGAGGTGCATGGCCCGTCTCTTTTTGTTTATTATCAGTAGAAGGTCCCTGTTGGTACTGTTTTGCAGAATTTTTATTTTTACCGAAATTACTTTGGTTGTTATTTGTCGATCGGTTGTAATATTTATTATTATATAAATGAGGACTCTGATTGTGCGTGTATTTATTATTAGGATATCTATTATAATGTTGTTTATTGAATTTTGAATTATCATTTAGATAGCCCTTGTTTGCGTAAGAAGACGAAGGAGTCGGTTGCTTTGCTGTTTCAGATGTCGAAAATGATTCAAATTTTTTTGTCGCATCATTCAACTCTTCGAAAGTATTTATCTCCCGAGACGCGAGTAAGGTAGTGTACTTAGGTAACAAGGCTCTCATGGCTAATTGGAGCAACTCACTATCTGATAGTTTAGAGTCGAGCATATTGTTATGCGCCTTCATTCTAAGAACAAATTCAAAAGCCGACATACCGGTCGATTGTTTCATATTGAACAGATCTATTTTTAAGGTTATCTGTCTATTGCTATCCTCGAATTGTCTAATTAATAGTAGTTTCAGGCTATCCCAGGTAAGGTCAGGGTTGTAAATGGACCTAAACCATAATAGAAGTAGGCCCTCTAAAATATCCGGAAAACACCTAACTATATCCTTAAATTTGAAGTTTCTAGTCCTACATTTTTCATCAATTTGTTAAATAAGTTCTCGAACACAGGTTGAACCATTGAATTTTATATTCCAATTATTTATTGTGACTGTTGGAGCATGCGATTCATTATAAATAATTTTTGTATATTTTATTACATTGTTACCGGAGTCACTGTCCTGATCTGTATTTATGTCGTCTTCAACTTGTTATACAATTTCAGCTACTTTTAAGGACTTATTATGGTTTCTAGCCTGCACACGCATTTCCTCTAATGTGTTAGCCGGTATTAAGTTCCTTGTAGTTAATTCTACATTTAAATCGTCCTTTGATCTCCCGTTGATGTTCTCTATTGGCCCCGACATATTGAATGAAAAATAATTTTTTTTTTTTTTAAACCCTGTTTATAAAAAAAAAAAAAATTTTGATGTTTGTAATAGTTATAAAGATAATTCGTATATCTAATGAAATGTACTGTCTTATAGGTACCACTCAGTAGGTAATAATAGTTTACAATACGATGACGTTTATGTTAGTAGTCAATATACATGACATGATTGCCGAGTTAACCATAGTATATCAGATCTCAAACCCGTGTTAAAATGTAAATAACCGTCTATAGTATACTTGAAACGTCAAGTTTGACATATGGATTATAAACAATTGATATGATATCTGTGACAGATGTCAGCTGTTGTGCAGGCAAGTGACGTATCTCGTAATTATTTATAAATACAATACGATCAATCATTTAAACGAACCTTGTATAAAGTCTTTCTTTTGATATAAACCTTTGACAGTTAATTGCACTTGTTGTACACAATAAATAATCAAGGCACTTTCTTTGCAACGTAAATAACATTTGTTTTCATAACATTGAAAATATTAATAATGTATCGTTTACAATGTTAAATGCTAAATTAAAAAAAAAAAAATAATAATAATTTGTGCCGGCATTAATATAAGAGAAAGGTATGTATTGCATATCTTTTAAAATACCTGCAAAGTTATTTGTTGTTTCTTTTGACACTTGTAATGTCATAGATATTTCTATAGACAATCCATTGTCATGGATTAATGTGTTATTTTCATAATAACCACTATTGCCTGGTATCAAGATAGGCAATACCTACACATTCTCTACAATCATACCAACAAATTTTGTGACCGATCGTTGTTTGTGGAACAAACACAAATGAATTGAGATTATGTTGATTGTCTGATTGGTAGAAATAAATGAGGTTATGAATCATTTGAAAATCAACGTACTTTTGACACTTACATGATAATAAAATTTAATTTGGAGAACGCTGGCACATGGAAATAACATTTAAAAAATAGCATCCAGATGTAATTGCGGTATTATTGCGTGCCAAACCACGATGGTGCGCAAAATTGATATGGCGAATTAGTGTAGGCTATGTAAAATAGCCGTGGGGTGCCGAATACTAAGTATATTTTAGCTAGGAGGTTAAAAGGAGCTGATTTTGTCCCCTACTATGTGATTACACCGCTTGTCCAGTGGGTGCATATTAAAATACCTTCCTCGCAGTGTGCAGCTTTGTCTCCGTAGGAGACTCGGACGCCAAACATTCGCCTGGACCGGCAAACGTATGCTGCACCCTGCAGAGAAGCATGAGATTCCTATCTCAAAGATGGGCATTTATGATAACCCCGCAATTACATGAGGATGGGTTGTAATTAGAATGAAAGATTGGATTACAAACATATAGACCTCTATTTCAAAGTTAATCGTTTACAGGTAGATGTTAAATATAACTTACCCCCAGACCGATTGATAACTAATCTAACTAACGTTTAACACTGCTGAAGTTCGGGGACGCCTCCTCCAAGGATCCTCGGCCACATCAGCTCGAGCGGCTAGCCGGCCGACTCCGATGCTCGTTCAGTCCCGTGCCTCGGGGTCCTCTAGGGCTTCGCTAAATGTCCCCGGCAACCATCTAACCGTCAGCAAGAGCGACATCCATGTCGCGCATCCGCGTGCTCGGCAAAGTGCGTAAGGAGTGGACTCGCTTCCCAAATACGGTATCCGTCCGATATTATAATCGTTTATGCTCAATCTCGACAGCCAACACATTCGAAGCGAGCGCGGATTAACGTTCGATCGGATCGATTCTACAAAATCGAATCTCCACCTTCCGGAGAACACCGACCCGCGTTTTTCATTCGCAACACCGGACTTGCTTCACGCATTCGGATGCGAATCGCGATCCGAACACGAACTTAATTTGCATATTAATCCAGTTACAGTAACATTTGTTACACTTAACAATAGTTACGTCTTGAATCTTTCTCATAAAAATAGCACTGCCGTCCCTACAAAGTCCGTGCCCGTATCGGGCTCTGTAGGGAAGTGAAGTTCGTTTCCGGAAAAACTTCCTCCTACCTTCACCGCCGGTGTATATGGCTGTCAAAACAGACCATAGACAAGCATAACTTAAAGGTAACACAGTACCTGACCGCAATAGTTATAAAATATGAAATAGTTTCATAACAACATAACAAGGAAGGAAAGGGGTATTAGGGGAAGGTAGGAATCTGGGAGTCAGTGTGTGTAGGAGTGACTGACGTATGAATCCATCCCTCCTATTGCGGAGCAAGGCGTTGTTTTGTTCCGAGAGGGTCTTGCTGGAGAGGTCAAAAGGTCTCCCTAAACAAGCCTCTCCCTAATCGGCCTGCCACGCAGTTGCTGCCAATAACACCCCTGCTAAGTCACCATACATAGCGAGCCACGTAGGATGACCCTAAGGCAGAGGTGTTGGTTTACAAATAAATGGTTCCTGGGGCGATAAATTCCTTCCTATAGCCCCTCCCTTAATTCGCCCCAGAACGCTGACCAACCGGGTAGTGACAAAGTTCCCTTGCCTTTACACTGTACAGAAAGGTGCGCTCTTGAGAAGAGCTCCCATAAAAAATATACGTTTCCAAACAAGTAAAATGGTCAATAATAAGGCATAACTTTAAAAAAAATTGAATCACTGTATGTTTTTATAATTTAATTACACTTTCCAATGGCACTTCGTTGCCTTGGGCGTTAGGAAAACAACTATTTATGCTCGGCTATTTCTGTACGGATTTTATTGCAAAAGCTCATAAACATCTGTATATTTATTTTCGTAAAATGCATTCAACGAGAAAAGCGGGAATACAATTTTCTACTTCTAGCATTATTAAAGATACTATTAATTATGATATATTTGTAGAATTTATTTATGAAAAATTATAAATTAATTGCGTTCAAAACATATTATCTAATAATATAATAAGGTACTTTCTAACAATTACACTGTGTCCCCGCAGGGGTACGCAAAAGGGACGAACCTTCAGTTAATTTTGATGGCACACCCTTCATCAACTTACATCGTCTCGTTTTTATTTATTTAAAATTTGTGTTTTTACAATTATTTTTTAATGTTTTCACAATAAGTATTCATTTTTTATATATTATGCAGTATTGTAAATAGCCTTTCCTTACCATAAAGAGACAAGGCCTGGTGTTTGGATTCATACTCAATTTTATGCAATCATTTAAGTAATTAAATAATAAAATATTGCAAATAATTATTTATTTATGGGAATGGGACGTTTCTACGCCGCCGGTTCTTCGCCGCCAGTTCATCGCCGCCGTTTCTACGCCGGGACGGTTCTACACCGGCCGTTTCTACACCGGCCGTTTCTACGCCAGCCGATTCTACGCCGCATTCAAATTAAATTAACAATTACAATTAAACTTTATTGTTTAAACACATACATACAGTCATAGAAAATAAAATAGAAAATACAAAAATTATCGAATCATTTAAAAAGTAGCATTAACATTTATTTTAATTTAAAAGATATTTTGTACATGCAAGTTACAATCGCCGCACAGTGGCTGAAATTGGAGCGCTGGCTGGCGCGACATCCCTCTCGGCGTTCGACCATTTGGTTGTTTATTGTTGTTTTTAAGTGTTTATATGAAATATTACAAAATTTTTGAAAGATTCTCTATAATAACTTCATAAATTGAAGGAGAATCCCAAACAATAAACATAACATTGTTAATCGGTGTACATAGCAATAATACTTAGGATTTTCCAGACAGTGGGGAATAACGTTAAATAATGATAACAGGGGCCGGTGACGCGTCAGCGTTCCAATTTCAGCCACAGAGCGCCGGGATTACCAGATTGGGACCCATTGACAAAGCAGGTAAGCAGAAGTTTTAATCCGGGTTATCTTAATGGTGTTATGGTTATCAACACAGGCCCATTAGCACAAAGGAGGTAATGAGAAGTTTTAATCCGCTTAAAATTCTAAAAACTGTTTAACAGTATTTGGTATAAATATGGGGCAGGAGCCCTTAACACATCACTCTAAGTGTATTCGTCACAAAGTAATCATTACGTTAGTTAACAGTGATCTTAATAATGGAACCAGCAGTTCTCAGCAAGAAAGGAAACGAGAAGTTTTCATATAACGGATATTTGTACGTTTTCGACAAAGTTAGTAAAAGGGACGCTAGTTTAAAATTTTGGCGGTGCGAAGAAGTGGGTCGCTGTAAAGGAAGAATTCACACGAGGGCTGGAGAAGTGGTCAACGAAATCAACAATCATTCTCACCCTTCCTCGGCAGCAGCCATACAATCAGCAACTGTTAGCACTAACATGAAACGTCGTGCAGAAGAAACTATGGAGGGCACAAGTGTAGTTATAAATCAGTGTATAGTCGACGTGCCTGAAGCTGTTTTAGCATCGATTCCAAATAATGCAGCCCTGAGAAAAATAATCAGAAGAAAACGGAATCAAATTAATGCTGCACCTGCTGATCCCGCAGACCTAAACGATTTGGTGTTGCCAAATCGATATAAGCTATATGTGCCTCAACCAGGAACAGAAGAAACTTTTTTGCTAAGCGACGATGGAGAGGGAGCAAACAGAATTTTAATTTTTGGAAGAGGGAGCTGGTTGCAGCATTTGCATAATGCCAATACATGGTACACTGATGGTACCTTCGCAATAGCACCGAGGCTATTTTCGCAAGTTTATATTGTTATGGCAACAAAACACGGAGGAGTGCATCCTATAGTGTATGCTCTGTTACCTAACAAGCAGCGTGTTACATACACACGTATGTTCGAACTAATTAAAACACTAGTGCCAAATTTAAGTCCAGGATCTATCATTTGTGATTATGAATATGCAGCTTTTAGTGCCATGAAAGATTGCTTTCCTGAAGTAAATGTAAAAGGTTGCTTCTTCCATTTAGCACAAAATATGAGGAAGCATTTAGCTCAGATTGGTGTTATTAGTCAATACAACAATGATGCTGAATTTGCATTGAGAGCTAAAATGGTCATTGCATTAGCATTTGTGCCAATAGCTGATTTAGATGAATACATTGATGCTTTAGCAAATGATTTGCCAGTAGAACTTCAGCCGCTTCTAAATTGGTTTGAAGACAGCTATGTTGGCCGTTTAAATCGACGCGGGAATGGTAGGCGCCCGCCTATGTTTCATCCAACAATGTGGAATTTATACCAGAGAACAATCGATGGAGAAGATCGCACCAATAATCATGCAGAGGCAGCCAATCGTCGATTGCGTTCTGAATTATGTATGCATCACCCAACTATTTGGAAATTTATAGATGGATTGCGAAAAGTACAAAAAGGACGAGACGCTTATTTTGAGCAACTTATCGCCGGACATTTACCACCGATGAAGCTGAAAAAATACCGTGACGCTGATGAACGTATTCGAAGAATTGTCTTAGATTATGAAAACAGGGAACCTCTAGATTATTTACGTGGCCTAGCACACAATTACCAAATGACGCAATAATCTTATTTTTCCTATTTATTCTTTTAATTTAAAATAAATGTTAATGCTACTTTTTAAATGATTCGATAGTTTTTGTATTTTCTATTTTATTTTCTATGACTGTATGTATGTGTTAAAACAATAAAGTTTAATTGTAATTGTTAATTTAATTTGAATGCGGCGTAGAATCGGCTGGCGTAGAAACGGCCGGTGTAGAAACGGCCGGTGTAGAACCGTCTCGGCGTAGAAACGGCGGCGATGAACTGGCGGCGAAGAACCGGCGGCGTAGAAACGTCCTAGACCCTTTATTTATTTATTTATTTGCAAGAAACAAACAGCTTTTACATAATACATATACAGTGAAAAATATATAATTGAACTGGAGTCAAGCCACAGAGGTTTCTCATGCTAAAGTACATCGGAGATGAAGTTTTATTATATTATAATTAATGTTGGGTTATAGGAAGAGGAGAGGAAGAGGAATATAGGAAACTGATAGGAGATGCTCACAATATATTCTCATATTAATAATCGATCGTACGCGTTACTTCATATCGATATTTCTCAAGGTTTTTACTAAAAATGTCAATGCTGTGAAATTTTGTATTATATTGTGCACATACACGAGGAATTGGGGAGTTTTTTTCTAATGTTTGTTCTACAAGAGGGTAAATAAAATAAATCGGATTGCCGGGTTGATCTTGACGGAATATGAAAATTTATTAAATTGGTAAGTTCTGGTGAGTCCACGCCATTGTTTAGAATTTAAAACAATAGGATTTGATCAAAAATTAGACATCGTGTTTGGAGGGATTTGAAATTGTGAAATTTAATGGATTCGGTATAATTTGAGAAGCGTAATTTGAATTTATAATTTAAGTGTTTAAAAATTTTTTTTTGAATTCTTTCTATTCTTTCAATATTGGCTTGGTATAAAGGAGTCCAGATCGGTGTACAGTGTTCCAAGTGCGGGCGAATATATGAGGTGTAAAGGTAATATAGAGTGTTTATGTTGTGGAAGGGTTTTGCTATACGAATTATAAATCCCAGCATTTTATTGACTTTGTTGATTATTTCATCAGTGTGTTGGATAAAGTTTAATTTGACATCCATCGTTACCCCAAGGTCCCTGATATATTTTACTTCATTGATATGTGTGCCGTTCAGTGTGTATACAAATGAAATTATATTTTTATTACGTGTAAATGTTAATTTATTGCACTTTGAGATGTTAATAACAAGTTTGTTTAATCGCAATAGACAAAAAGACGATTGAGGTCTTCTTGGAGTTTAATGCAGTCATTGATTGATTTAATAACTAAGTATATTTTTTTATCATCTGCAAATGCTAGGTAATTAGCATGTAAAAAACATTTGTAAATATCATATATATACACATTAAATAATAATGGGCCTAAATGAGAACCTTGAGGTACACCGGAGGGCACAGAAAAGAAGTTGGCCTTGTTTCCCCCAATTGAGACACTTTGAAGTCTACTCCAAAGGTATGAAGTGAGCCACCGGAGTAAGTCACCATGGATGCCTAACTGTTTTAATTTTTGAATAAGGATGAAATGGTTTACCTTATCGAAGGCCTTAGAGTAATCAGTGTAGATTACATCTACTTGATTTCTTTTGTCCATATTGCTCGTTAAATATTCCGTAAAATTTACCATGTTTGTTAGTACTGATCTCTTTTGAAGAAATCCGTGTTGTTGGTTTTGTATATTGCGAACAATTATTGTGTAAATTTGATCATAGACAACACGTTCAAAAAGTTTACTAAATACCGTGAGTATCGAGATTGGGCGGTAGTTTTCAATGTTAATTTTTGAGCCTTGTTTATGAATAGGGATTATAATTTTTTCTTTTAACTTTGTGGGAAATTTACCTTCTTTTAGTGACATTATAAATATGTTAGTTAAAGGGTAAGAAAGAGTTTTGGCACATTTTTTGACAAAATATGGCGAGATATCGTCACCACCAGCACCCTTACTAACATCTAAATTATTCACGTATTTATTGATCATTAGATTGTCAATAATTATGTTACCAATCGAGGAATGATTATTTACAAACGTAGAGCTATCAAGTGTGCTGGTATTGTTCGTGCTCATATCGCTTACGTAGGTGGACTGAAAGTGTTTAGAGAATAATTCACATACTTGATGAGCGCCGGTGCCAGACTCGTCTTTAAGGTGCATGATTTGTGGGATGCCGATTGTTTTACTTTTGTTTTTAGCGTAAATCCAGAGTTGTTTATTATATTATTCTGAATATTAGATTCAACCGAACTTATATATTGATTATAGCGAAGCTTCTGTAGGTGTTTTTGTTGTGTACGTTTGATAGTGAACTATATGTAATCTATTGAATTATTATAGGATTTCCATTTTTTATGAAGTTTTTGTTTTTCTTTAATAATTTTGATTAGAGGAGCTGAATACCAGTTAGGAAATTTTTTCTTTTTGACGATGCGTTTGCGAACAAATTGGTTGATGGTATTATTTAAGATGTTATAAAAGGAATCAACTACTTCGTCAACGTTCGCATTTTCCTTTATTCGCATTATAAAAAGGTAAGTAAGAAAAACTCAAGATAAAAATAGATTAAACTAAACCAAAAAATAGATTTCAAGATTTTAAAAGAAATAATTGTAAATTTCAGGTAATTTTTCAATTAAAGTTGGAATTCATGATTATTTTAGATATTTTTTAGAAATAACGGAAGTTTGTTGAAATAAGTTATACCTAGATACAGAAAGGTATTTTGAATGTGCTTAGTATTAAATTTTGGGATTTATTATTGTGATATCTTTCTGATGTATTGAAATGTAAGATATTTCGATGTATTTCTTTGAACGTTTGTAATATTAAATATTTTGTCGATTGTAGGTAGATTGAATATTGAAAACATTTCTTCAGTAAAAAATGCAGATGATTTTTTTAGAATAACCTTAGTTGTTATTCTTTGAGCTATTTCGGGAGGATTTAAAATAACATCATATGTTATATTTTATATTTTATGGAATTCGTGGGACTGCACCATCCTCCCGAGATCTGGAATAAACGATAAAAAAATACGTTCCTCCCCAGCCTATACCTTATTGTAATATAGATTGAATAATTGAATAGTACACTCTTTTTAGGATTTCTAATCTTAGAATATTTCTAAGACTTATAAATATATAAATACATTTGATAATTCTTTTGCAAAGTTCACAAATATGTGTTTTCCATTTAAAATATTGATCTATATATATGCAACAAGATATTTAATTGTTGAAATCGGAATAAGTGTAGAACATGCTTGATTACAATTAGTTCCACTGCATTTACTTTGGTTTATCACAATTTTTTTAATTTTGGTTTTGATTTAATTTTTTTTATAGAGAATGGAATAAAATTTGTTTTTTTTCAGTATTTTATTAACCGTTTTTATTCTAGTTTTATTACCAGTTTTTCAGTGTATTAATATCAGTATTTTCTAGGTTATTCACAGTATTCCAACTAGCACCTTCAATTATTACGAATTACTTTTACTTGTTTTTACTCTTTTCCAAGATATTATTTTTCCTTTTATTAATTGCGTTAATACATAATGTACATAGATCATAGATGATAAACAGTAACAGTCCCGGGACTGTACCTTGAGGTATGCCAAAGTTACTCATATATAAACTATTTTGTTATGCTGCTTGCAAAGCCCGACTCAAATATCGAATAGGCCACTTTTTTTAAAAAATTTCCGTTTTAGGCAAATATTCTAAGACATTCTGTATTTTTTTTTTTAATCGTATTTTTGAAACCCCGGCGATTTTTTGAAAATTTCAATCCGAAAAATCAGACCATTTTTTAAAACCGGAAATACGGGACATAATTTTATGGGTGTGAAAAAACGATAATTACTAGCCGAAAATCATTTAAAAAAAATAACGTTTTCCACACGAATAGCAATAAATTGTACGGGGTTGTCTTTGTAACATCTGTAAAAACACCGCCATCTTTATCAAAAAATGAAACCAAAGGATAAGTTCGCATAGAACAAACCTAGTGAACGTTAAACGAAAATTCAAAAATTCGCCGGAAATCAAAGTGTTGCCATATAAAAAAAAATTAATCAGTGTGGAATTTTACAAAATTAAAGGAACATAATCGGAGACGGGATATTTTTATGTAGTGACGTCACGAGCTCAAATAATGGATTTACTTATTTAAAATTAAAAAAAACTATACGTTTCTAAAAATTTTTACTGAAATTTTCGAAATCTTATTTCAAAAATCTATCCACACGATTTTTTCCAAGTCGTTATGAAATCCATGCAAGTGGCCTACTATCATTCACTTTCGCGTCACAATATTATGTAGGTATTCTTATTACATTCTTCGTTCATCCGCTCTACGTGCGATTTCCGATTTGTGTTGATTTGCGTTATTTTACAATTTCATCATAAAATGTGTCTGCGGCTCGCTTCAGAGTGTAATATACCCTCAATATCGCCCTGGTCTGAGACCACCATTCAGAATTTAAACTTTACTTAAAATGGCTTTAGTCGTGTTTGGTAACCAGATCTGAATAGCCAGGTGCTTCCTAACTTTCTTTCCAATCTACTTTCCCTCCCTACTACGTTGAAGTTCATAACATAGCCCGATTGGGGATGCCATAGCCTCACTGGCTCCAGGCAGGTGGAGCAGTTGGGACTCTGATAAAATACTTGGGTGCTCAGATAAAAGAAAAGCACAACGTTGTGAAAAAGTGAGCTTTTTTGACATTTTTTTATCAAATTAGTAACATTAATTTGATTAATAAGATTACATTTTTTAGCTAGTTTAGATGATTTTTTTCTGAGTATCTTTTCATACTTCGTCAGGGTCAATAAATTCGTCTCGATCCTGCGTTGCTTCAGTGCTGGCATCCTTAAGGTTGTGTTCTTTGATAGTTTCGTATATTGGCTCCGTATCTGTAGTAGGTTTTTCTATGGCAGCGGCACCAGATGCTATCGTCGCTCTTATCACATCCAGGGCCTCTGAGCACTGAAAATTGGACATGATAATTAATAATAATTTATTAGCAGTACAGAATAGAAATTCGTTTTTGGGGTAAATACCAATTACGTCGGTGCGTGGACAGTGGAACGTCTAGAAATTTTAAATAGAAATAGAAAGACGACTTTCATAGCCAACTTTTTTCCTGTTTTGATTTGCCATACAAATACGCACATTATTTTTCCAACAAATTATTATGTCATTTGGTTAGAAAGTTGATCAAATTCACCCCACTTTAAGGTAATAAAGAAAATAAAACAGAAAATAAAGGTATCATTATTTTGCAAGCAGGAAAATTGCTTCCGGTTTGAAGGCTGAAGTAAGAACTAGTCAATTTTTCAAGTATTATTAAATTTCTAACCTATATTACCCGTATACCCACACATGACCCACACACAGGCAGCGCCTTTGTGGTTTGCCATGACTCCCTATAGTAATTTATAGTTTCATGGAAGGCGTACAATTTGTGTTTAACTTTTAATACTGTGGGAATAATATATAATATCTTGAACGATGCTGAATAAATAAAGTTAGTAGTAATAGTAATAGTAATAAAAGGTTTTTAGAAAAAACATTTTCTGTTGGTGACGTTTAATTTCAAACATATATTTCTCATGTAATAGGAAATTAACGTTTGAGTCATGTTTGAATCGAAACTAACACTACAATAGTAACATTTTATGCTCGCGTTAATTTGATTATTGTTGCATTGTTGTATTTTGGAAATTACCGACTGCTTGCTCTCCAGCTAATATTGCGTTGAATTTACCTCGCCGTAAGAGCGTGTTCACACAGAGCTATAATATGCGTGGGATGGCGTATTTCAGCATATCGCTCGCCATATATTACAATTTGGAAAGTACGACGAGCGATGTGCCGAAATACGCCATCCCACGCATATTATAGCTGTGTGTGAACACGCTCTAAAGGACTTTACAACCGCATGGACTTATAGTTGATCAAACGCTGAAATATCGCTATAATTACCACTCCGCGTACGCCATTTGCACTATCACAAAGCAAATTTTACCAGACTCTTTTTCCTTTAACAAACGTTACCTTCCAGGTGCAGTGCATAGTGGGGAGTACCCAGCAGTGTTTGGAGAAATTGGTAAATCGCTTCCAATTCTACGTTAAAACATAAACGCAATTCAAGTACAGTCAACTTCTTCTTCTTTATGTGCCTTATCAGGTCCCCCCGACGTTGGCGATCACTCTTGAAAAGGTCTCTCTGTCTTGCGCTGCCCGGAATAGCTCCTCCACACTTCTAATGCCGGTCCACTCTCGTATGTTTCGCAGCCAAGACATTTGTCTCCTACCATGTTCATGGTATTTATTTTCAAGGTCCATGTTTCACAACCATACAGCAAGACCGACCACACATAACTTTTTAGCATTCTCTGCCTTAGTTTAAGCTTATATTGTCATTGCAGAAGAGGGATTTCATTTTTATGAATGCAGTTCTTGCTGCTCCAATTCTGCACCTAATCTCTATATCTGGGTCAAGAGTCTCCGTGAGTCAACACAACAAGTTTTTTTTATTAAATGAAAAAACACACTAACCAGGTTTCGCTTAGCTCAAGCTTCATCAGGGCTATTATATTAACTGTAGTTGATGAAGCTTGAAATAAGCAAAACCTGGTTGGCTGTCAAATAATTATTAATTCAAATAAAGTGGTGTTTTACAAAGTGTGTTTTTTCATTTAATATATAATGTCACACCACAAAGTATTTGCTTCCTTCGATAAAAGTTTTTTTTTCGAAGAGGGTCTTTTGAGAAAAGGAATGAGATGAATTTCTTGTAAGAACAAATATATGAGGGGTGGGTACATAGAGTAGAGGTCAGTGTCTCTAAGAGTTACGGACCTATGAATCCATCTCTCCCACTGCGGTGCAAGGCGATGTTCCAAGAGAGTCCTGCTGGAGGTAGGGTTGCCATCTGTCCGGCTTTAGCCGGACATGTTTGGCTTTTTTAGGTCGTGTCCGGCTAAAAATGTATATGTCCAGCCTGTACGGCTTTTTTTAGGCTTTTTGTTAGTGTAACGCGGTGCACGCAGCGCCTGCAGAACGAACGCAACGCAAGACGCAACGTATTACGGATGAGGCGGGGGTGGGCGGCAGTGGCTATTCTTGGTTCGAGAGGGTTTTGTCTTTAGTTGGCTCGTTAGTGGCTCTTTTATGGTTTTGGTCAGTATATCAAAGTCGAATCAAATGTACGGAAACTTCAGATATTTCAGTCAACAAAGTAGTTGACCAGTGTTCACAAATAATGGACGATATAAAAAATGATAGACTGGAAAAAAAATTCTGGCCAGTCAAGGTAACCGCAATTTTACGACATTTATCGGAGGCTCACCCAGATCGCGTGGAACAATTCAAAGAAAAGTTGAATAATATGTACAAGATTGCCAAAGACTACTTAAACTCTTGGACAGATGAATTCAGTGCCGAATTGAAACACTTTAAGTGGATGACTTTAGCTAAGGTATCAATCTGGGAGCACGTAGCAGAAATGATAGACATTCTGACTGAAAAAAAATTAGATGACAGTAAACTTTTTGACCAATGGCAGAACTTTGCGATTCCAGGCCATAACGCCAATTTTGAAAGAGTTTTCTCTTTAATAAACGCCCAGTGAACCAAGGAACGCAATAAATTGCAAACAGAAACAATTGCTAAGATGGTGTACACATTGTGCAATTTAAAAATTAAATGCCAAGAATTTTATGAAATGATTTCCAAAGAAAACGACGTTTTGGATAAAGTAGGTGAAAAGGCCAAATATACAAAATTTCAGATTTTTGTAATTTTTGAATAATTTAGAGAAAACTTTGGACTAAACTACTCTACTAAAATTGTGGTGTTCGGACGCTTTTAGTTACTAATATACTCGGTACTCGACTAAACTACTCTCCCAGTGCGAACGGCTCTTTAGCTCCACTGTTCAATGAGCGCTGGGCCCGAGATCTCTCAAGACCATGCCCTACATAATTGTTTTTTTTTTTTGCTATTCTACTTATTTTTTTTACATTAACTGAGATGCTGTGTGGAGGGTATTTGTGAGGAGAGGAAGGAATGAACATTGGTCTTGAAGTGACCCATGTTGTAGGACGGAGGAAATACAGAGTCTGGCAAATCATTCCACAGCCGAGCTGTTGAACACAAGAACAAGTCGAAGAAGCGACCCGTTCTCATGTGACAAATGTCAAACGTGTACATATGTTGGGCACGCGTTTGTGTTTCCCGACTATGCATCGGTGCCAAAGGGGCCAATGACGCTAGTTCCTCAGAGCATCTTCCATTGAAATACCAGTAGAACAAGAATAGCATTCCCACCCGACGCCTGTGCTCTAAAGATTGCAATCCGTCTGTCAAGATGAGAGAATCTATCAAACGGACCGGTTTTTGCACAGAGTCGAGGGTATTTTTCAGGTATTTTGGCGCTCTAGACCAGAGGTGGCTGCCAAATTCAACCGTGGTGCGCACTTGTCATTTACTTGTTTCTTTACTTCAAATTTGTATATATTTATAACTACATGGAGCGGTGGGATTGCAGAATCTTCCTCATATTCTGGGATGAATTTTTATTATGGTTTGCATTGGTATTTTTATTTTTCATACTATATTATTTTATAGTTAGTGCATTATGTTATAATCTTTTTAGTAACCCCATAATTTAGAATGCCACCCCATTTTCCATGGGGTGGCATACCGCTGCCTTAACCCACCGCCATTTCAACTGGAAAGTTAAATTAACGTCGTGTAATTTCCACACAAAGCTCCATGATTAGTGTGAGATGGATAGGGTACGGGACATTTAAAAGGTCCTTGGATATTAAGAATAAAATATTGTCCAAGACTCGCTGTCTAATTCTTAATTAAAATAATTTTCCAAGTGGAGCTTCACCTCGTAGTCAGGAATTGTAATATTTTTAAAGTGTCACTTTTTAAAATTTAAGCAAGTTAAATAAAACCAAAAATTATTTCTGTCCGCAATCGAGCTTAATTATTTTTTATCTTTTCGACTAATCTACTTACCTTGAAAATTTTTTTTAAGGATTTTGTCACGATTTTATTTATGTGTTCTTCACACAACACGCTAATAGTTTATAATAAACTAGCTGACCCAGACAAACGTTGCTGTGGCTAACGAAAAACAACGCCATCTACTGACAACGCCTTGCATACATATCAAATCCATTCCGCCCGCTTGCCAGCCCGCTCCCTTTATACACTATCGGCCTTACTAAAAAACCCGATGAAAAATTAATTCAATTGACAAACGGCCGCGGATGTGAAAACATAACTAATTAAAAAATTGTTCTTGGAAAAAAATACACGCCGTTTACACAGCCTGGGGGGGTAGTTAATCTCTTTTTTAGTGATGATGTCTGCACGAAATTTGGAATTTTCCAAAGTATTTTGAATGTTCTATATATTTCTTATTTTTGAAGGTGCCGTAATAACAAACACCATTTTTTAAAACTAGATAAAATTACCTTTGAGATTTGTGTATTTGAAATACATGTTAGTTTTAAAAAACTGTATTATTTTAAGATTTAAACACGGAAAAAAATGTAAAATAATTTCTTACCAAAACATTTTTGACATATTGACAAAAATATTTAAAATTTTTTTTTTTTAAATACAGACTTTTATATAATGAATTTGAAATGAAACTGTCACCTCAATTTTTCCTCGTGCATACAATAAAAAAATTATAAAAAATTTCGAAATTTTTTTAAATGCCAAAAAAATAACCTTAAAAATATCTCTGACATTTCAACACATTTCTTGCACCACTTAAGATGTTTATTTCTTTGATAAGTTTACCAACACGTGAATTTGATAATTTTATTTAAAAAAACACCATTTTAAGAAATTCTCATAAAATAAAGATTTAAAAACGTAAATTTGAACTTTTATGTAACCCAAAACAATATTTTGACAGTTCGAATTTTAAGTACTGTTTATTGTGCAATAAATAACTTGATATAACTGATGTAAAACCACACAAATAACACGACAAATATATTAATTACATGAATAGAAGAGTGAATTGGTCACTATAATAGAAATCATTCAGTAAAATCTCAATATTTACTAAAATACATTCCCGTCACGCATGAAAACCAACAGCTGTTTTTGCACGGGCAAGAGACTACAAATTTGCAGGCGTGACGCCACCACCATCTAGCGGCTATGAATGAAAACAAAATTTTGTATGAAAAATTTGAAAAATTGCAGTGTTGCCAAATTTAAAACGTGTTTTAGAGTGAAATTCTTTTTTAGTAATATTTCGTGTTTTAGTGTAAATTTGTTGTATCCATGATGCTACAAAAACACAGGTAATCGGTCGTGCTGTGGTTTTTTTTAGTAAGGCCGTAAAATATACAATAGGCCACTTGCATCACATTTTTTTAAATTTTTTACCGGTTAAGGCAAATATTCTAAGACACTCTGCATTTTTTTTTTTTTTAATCTCATTTTTGAAACCCTGGCGATTTTTTGAAAATTTCAATCCGAAAAATCAGACCATTTTTTATAAACCGGAAAGACGGGACATAATTTTATGGGTGCGAAAAAACGATAATTACATTGCCGAAAATCATTTTTAAAAAAGAACGTTTTCCATACAAAAAGCAATAAATTGTACGGGGTTCTCTTCGTAACATCTGTTAAAGCTCCGCCATCTTTATCGAAAAATCAAACCAAAGGATAAGTTCGCATAGAACAAACAATAAATCTAGTGAACATTAAACGCAAATTCAAAAATTCGCCGGAAATCAAAGTGTTGCCATGTAAAAAAAAAATGAATCAGTGTGGAATTTTACAAAATTAAGGGAACATAATCGGAGACGGGACATTTTCATGTAGTGACGTCACGAGCTCAAATAATGGATTTATTTATTTAAAAATAAAAAACTATACATTTCTAAAAATTTTATTTAACATTTTAGTAATATTAGTAAAAAAATCCATCCACACGATTTTTTCCAAATCGTTATAAAATCCATGCAAGTGGCCTATAAATAAATTAAAGTTGTATTCATTTAGTCATAATAATGGTTTGTCTAGTCTGTAGTTAGAAGTAAGATTGTTGATATTATCATCAATTTGTACAGCGACCTTTAGGTGAGTTTTCCCAAAAACAGCGATATAAAAATCATTAATATTATATTGTTATTTTTAGTGATGAACAAACCATTTTAAATGGAGGGTTAATTTATCCATTTCCAATTTATTCGCGGACTACTGGGCCACTTCCGGCTGGGCCCTTCTGAGATCCCCTTGCAGTTTCGTCTTTACCATATGGGCACGCGGGGCACGAGCCCAGGTCACATAGGTACCCTGAGCAGGTCCGGGCTCAAACCTCAAACCCACGCGAAGAGAAATTGGCCCCCAAGCGATTTTGGCCCTCACAATAAATTGTTAATAATACATATATTTAAGGAATTTTTATCGATTTCAAGTAAAATACTACATACTCGTATTATAACAACGTTATAATAATAATAATAATAATAATAATAAAAGTTTATTCCAGAATGTATGCAGGGTTACGTTATCAAATACGTTATAATATATCTACGTAAAAAAAATAAATATAATATTTTTTTATTATTATAATTTGTCAAAAATCAAAATATTTGTTTTATTCGGTTACTCTTTTATTTAAGAAGAGGTCGTAATAATCTATATATTTACCTATATAAAAATCTCGTATCACGGTGTTTGTGGTCGCACTCCTCCGAAACGGCTCAACCAATTTTTTTTGATTTTTTTAATGTATATTTGGTAGGTATGAGATATTTATTTGTATGGTATGTAGGTATTTATTTGGCATCAAAAATACATATAACCCCAAATTTACACCCTCCTACCACTACCCTCCCATTTTTTAATCGCGATTTTAGTATTTTTGTATGAACAAATATAACCGTGTCGTTCTTATTTCAAACAGAACAAAATTATTTATGTTGTTGAATGACAGATGGCGCTACGTCCGCCGTCCGCCTCATCGAACTTTCATTTATATGGCAGAACAACTTTTTCCGGGTCAGCTAGTTTTATTATAATTTTGTCGGATATTTTGGCCTCAAATCCAAAATTAAGTTTAGTGTGAAAAAGGCCACGCAGTCGTTCTTCTTAAATGATATTTTTTAAATAAAAATTTTCCCTCCCCCCATATTGTTCGGCTTGACTTGGTTAACTTTGCAGCCGGTGGGGTCGCAAACTTATCTATATTTTATAAAACCATAATTATTTAATGAAAAACGATAGAACGCAGAACATGGGAATGAAACCAATCAATTCTGACGTTTGTAGATATCATTTTGAGAAGAACGCACAAACATGTCAAACATTCTTGCAATTTCGGGCGGCTGATACAAAATAGATGTACAAAAGTTGGTTGCGAAACCCTGTAGTATTAAGTAAACGTTTGAAAAAAGAAAATATTTGATCATGTCACTTCATGCCACCGACAACCTGAACTAGTATTTTTTTTATTTTGATATGGTTAACCACTCTGGTCTTTCATCTTTATATATATATATATTTGGTCTTAACGAACTGTTAGATTGATAAAAAAAAATTATTATCTCTGTTTTGGAATTAGCTCAATAAATGAAATATTTCTAATCGTAACCGAATACTAAAAACTGTTCTAAAAGGGTGATGAAATACGCTTTCTAATTGTATTATTACAAATAAATATTTAAATTTTCAAATATTTAAATTAAGAATGAAAACATAAAAAATATAAAAATGACTCACGTGACGTTTTTATATGAAAACGGTACTAAAAACACGGATAACGTAAAGAGAAACAAAAAATAATCATAGAAATGTAAAATAAATTATTTTATCCCTCGATTTCTTACCATTTCAAACAAAAATATTTAATAAAAAAATAACTAACGTTTTGGCGGGTGGAAACTGTTTGTACAAAATTAGTATTTCCTATCTATTTCTTTGGACAACTTTGAAAAGATATGTTAAGCGGGGTTTATTATAGATATTCTCCTTTTTGTTTTGGGGTTATCTGGTGTCACTAGAACAAAAACGGAGTTATAATTATTTCTGTGGGAACACACGCGTTAGCTTGAAAACAAGCTTATTGGCTTTGACTGCTATTGATCAGTGGCGTGCACAGAGTTTTTTAGTGGAGTGCTAAGATTGAAAAATTCGACGTAAATTATGTTGTTGCAGATGAAGCGATTTTTTTTTTTTTAATTTTTTTATTTTGTATGAAGAATTTTTATTCAGGGTAGGCAAACCTATAGGTATGCCTACGCTAGATAAAAATCTTCATACAAAAAAATTGAAATTTCGAAAAAAAAAATCATTTTCAGCCACAACAACATCAATTTCTGTTGTATTTTCCAGTCTTAGCCCTCTAGCTCACTAAAATTTCTGTGCACGCCCCTGCTATTGATACATTGTCGTGAAAACAAGCTTCGGGGTATGAGTGGTTAATGACGAGTACAGACCTCTTTATCAACGACATGCATCTTCCCCGAGATCTCCTCGGCTATGCTGAGATGATGCCTAGCCTGGTCCAGCTGCAGTGAGGAGAGCAGGAACTGGCAGTAGTTTATGCGGACCAGCAGATCGTCTGGACCTAGAGCTGTGGCCTGTTCGTAGGCCTTCAGAGCATTGTCCTGATCTTCTAGGTGCTCAAGAGTCACTGCAAACACAACCTTCAATATAATTATCAATATAATATTTCTCAAAGGCCTTTGAAGCCATAAACCACGACAACTTAAAACTGTCAATGTATCAACGAATCGTTCTTTTTCACGGTTTTTCATATTCTTTGCCAGCTATTTTATATATCATCTCCGGAAATGACAGCATAAACTGTTTTATCTCCCAGCCTGCAGGACTAATTTACCAACGGTAATGCCGGTGGGGAGTGATTTCTTGTTTCTAAATAGAACCACTTCAGATATTGGCATACTTAACATCAATGAAGCTTCGTGGCTGCACCTAAAATTTACTAATATATTTTTATTGGTTTTCCTTGTGTTTTGTGATGTTATCAAAACGAATGAATTTATTTTATTTTATTTATCTACATAAAGTATGTTTACGTGGGGTTTTACGATGCCCGTCTCACTAAGATATACTTGGGTCGAGACAAAATGATTGAATAGAATTATCGAGGGTTTGGTAGGTTGACATTTTAATTCATAATAGGTTGGCATTTGAGTTCACGTATCATTTACAAGCTTATATTTAATTAAATCAAATCAATGTTAGGAAATAAAAGGTCATAAACTAATGGTGGATAATTTCAAAGCTCCTGATCTCGTTAAGTAGAGTAATCGTACTTGTCACAAGCTTTTATCCCCGCGGATAGATTGGATTCCGACGGATTAGTGGGACGAGCCGAGCCGAGCCGAACTACTAACAGGCTCACCATTAGGGTATATATTCCACTGGCCCGATAAATATTACCTTAACGACGAACAGTGATGACGATGGCAGTGTTCTCATTTGTGCCCATGGTTCATTGCCCATTATGCCCCGGTGGTGGGAGAGAATGGGAAAATTCCCTTTTATTTTCCGACTCCAGTTTTTGACAGTATTAATGAAGATAATTTAGCTTTAGTTCCTTTGTAGCGAAATAAATAAATAATCGTGCAAATTGATAAATAATTGTGTTTTTACTTTCAAACTCTATCAAATTGTAATCAAAGCTTAGCTACCCTGTTCCGCCCTGTGTTCTACGTCCTACACGGTAGTTAGAAGGGGGAAAAAGGCTTGGTGGGAAAATACTCAAAAGAGGATTATTTAAAAAATGTACTGATTATTTATTAATTATTCTTCACTTTAACACTTCCTCTTATCTCCCATGTTTCTAAATTATTTATCTGCAAATCCTCGTAAGTCTCATAACCTCAATGTAATATTAACCCTTGTAGCATAATTTTAGCCGTGGAGACCTTTAGAGACGAGGATCTCGTCAGGATGATGGGAAAAATACAGGTTCCTTATTCGCATAGTTAGTATCTAATAAGGAAATGAAAGAAATGAATTATTATTTTTAATTGATAAACTAACATTTAAACAAGATATTTATGCATAGCACAAAGGGTAGACAACAAATATTATAATAAATTATTATCAGCCTGAAACACTCATCTACATTGAAAAAATCTTCCGAGAAAAGATACTGGCCAGTAAAAGATTTTTTCAATGTAGATGAGTGTTTCAGGCTGATAATTATTGATTATAATATAGAAATAAAAGAATTGAGTTCAATTAACAGATGCTGGTATATTAATTAAAAGTGGTTCTAAATAATATTGAGACATTATTGCCCTTTGAGAGGCCGGGTTTTAAATACCCAAAACTCCAAATCACAGGGTGTGTCAAACACTGTATTCCTAAGGGATGAAAAAGTTGAGAACGGATCTGAGATTGCTAACTTATTTTCCAAATATTTCAGTTCTGTTTACAACAACGATGTTCAAACTTCTCAAAATATGCCGGACAACTACAACATTCATAATTCTTCCACTATTCATAGTATTGAAGTTGATGAGCGTCTTGTGCAGACATATCTGGAAAATTTAAATCTTAAAAAAAGCGCAGGCCCAGATCAAATTCCCCCTTTCTTCATCCTGAAATGTGCAAGCAGTCTCTCTAAGCCGTTATCAATTATATTCAATCGCTCCTTAAAAGAGGGTGTGGTACCTAATACTTGGAAAACTGCCTTCATAACACCCTTTTTCAAAACCGGACAAAAATCTGACATTGAAAACTATCGTCCTATTTCAAAATTGTGTGTATTCAGCAAGGTGTTTAAAAAAATAATATATGATCAAATGTTTCCCGCTTTGAAATCCTTACTCAATGTTAACCAACATGGGTTTATGAGTGGAAAATCAACAACAACCAATCTAATAGCATTCACAGAGTTCTTACAAGATTATATGGATCAACGTATACAAGTTGACGCAATATATACGGACTATAGCAAAGCTTTTGACCTAGTGAATCACGACATATTATTACGCAAGCTTATGCAAATCGGCGTCCACGGTGACCTTCTCAGATGGCTCTCATCTTACGTATCGAACCGTAGTCAAGTCGTAGTTGTGGGTGGCTTTAAATCGGACTGGGTAACCGTACCATCAGGTGTGCCTCAAGGATCTCTATTGGGACCGTTACTATTTAATATTTACATCAATGATATAGGCCAATGTTTCAAATACTCCAAAACATTACTTTACGCAGATGATATGAAGGTTTTTTATTCTATCAGATGTTTTGCTGACTGTCAAAAAATGCAGCAGGATCTAAACCGTCTTAATGTTTACTGTTCAAAGCATACCCTTAAAATTAATGTTAAAAAGTGTTTCGTTGTGAATTTCACACGAAATAAAAATATCATTATCAACGAATATAATCTGAACGGCTCAATATTAATCAACAAAACTGAAGTCAAAGATTTGGGAGTGACATTGGACTCTAAGCTTATTTTTGATATTCATATAGACTCAGTCACATCAAAAGCCTCTAAAATGTTAGGATTCATTCTTAGGACATGTAAAAAATTCAATAACTTTAGAACAATGAAAATCCTATATTTTGCTTATGTCCGCAGCTTACTAGAATACGCGTCACAAGTTTGGAACCCGCAATACATATCATATGTAAAAAATCTAGAACGTGTTCAAAATCGTTTTCTACGATACTTAGATTTCCGGAGCTACCGCCCACACCTAAGTCACCAAGATTCAGCCGCGCACTTCAATATATTATCATTGGAAGTTCGAAGAAACTCGGCCGATGTAATCTTTCTTCAAAAAATAGCCAGATCCGTCGTTGATTGCCCAGAACTCCTACAACGTATACAGATACGAGTTCCTAACAGACGAACCAGGTCAGACATGATTCTTAGCCTCCCTCGGTGCAATACTAATTCTAAGCAGAACTCTTTCATCTATCGTGCGTCCAATACTTTTAACACACAATACAAAAAATTTGACCTATTTAATTCTGCACCACATTCCTTAAAATCACACAGACACTCTCTCGATAGTTTATAACAACAATAATTTCTAATACCACCAGTCACCATTATATTAAATTCTTTTTTTTTTTTCTTTTAATTTTTTGTTTACTCATATTTTTATTACTATACCTCAACCTAACCCATTCTCCCTCCCCCCATCCTACCCCCTCACTATTCCCCCCTAATTAACTTGTCGCTTGAAATGTAATTTTTTTTTCTCTTTATCTATGGAACCACTACACTTGTATACAAAACCCATGTGGAAACCTGTAAATGGTTCAATTATTGTCACTTAATTACTATTATGCTCTGTTATGAATGTAAACTGTTGGTCTCCCAAATAAAATAAAATAACCTATACTGCAGTAAACCGACAATTAACTAAACATTGAAGCTTTCACCCACCTATTCCCACCCCGGTATAGGCGACTTATGGTCGCCCCTTTGGAGTTCTCGCAAGACTCTAATTTTTTTGAAAAAAACGACTCTACATTTAAAATATGGAACGATTCTAGAACTTCAATGTCCCCGCATACGTTGTTAGTGGGCGGTATGCAGGCGCGCCTACAGAAATGCACTGTTATGGTCAGTTCTTCAATTCTAAAGCCCATGAGTAACTCACCGCAAAGCGGTAAGCCTCGTGGACAGTCAAACAGGGTGTTAGTGACTAGGCTAGGGCTGTAAAAAATACATAAGAAAACAAGAAAACAAAGTAAGTAAAACCGTCATGAGTGGGAAGTTCATGACGGCGACGGACCACACAACAGTCCTGCAGGCAACACCGTGCTCTGTCCATTTAAAAGAAAAACAAAAAAGTAAAGAAGTATATACAATGAGGAGCTGGTGAAACCAAAATTCAGCCACCGGCAGTCCCCTTAACAGTGAAGGGGGCTGATTGTTAGTCCTCCCGACAACCGGCAGCGTCGTCCGTAAGCCAGCTACCCGGTGGTGCCTAGACGATAAGTAAATGGAAATCCAAAGAAGACCCTAGGGAGAGAAGCGTCGGGTCGCTGGAGGCGGGACGGACAGCTTTCGGATGGCGTTTAGCCCTCTCCTCAGCCTCTTCATGTCATGGGGGGTGGCACGGGGCCAAAAGCAGCCCCACCAGAACCATAAGAACGACAAGTCACGTACACAGGGACATGTTCTAGTCCAACCCCTTAAATGGGGAGAAGGACGATACAACACAAGCAACGGAGTTCAGTACTCGCACGTTGTCACAGACTGAAAAGAAAAAATTATAAAAAAACACAGAAGTTGAACGAATATATAGAAAAAAAAGAAGAAAACCAAAGGCGTGAAAAAAATAGAACTAAATATTGTACAGTCGACATAAGCACTTATGTACGCCTATGTAACTGGACCCAAAGTCTAAATTGGAAAAGAATATACAAACAAAGAAATACATATATACAGTAGTAGATGATAATACAAAAGATGTAAAAAAGAGAAGTAATCAATGTAAAATATAAAAAGTACAACATAAAATTTAGTTGCATGGGAAATTAAAAAAAAAAAAAAAAAAGAGAACCAACTTATTAGCCATAAGGCATAAAAATGTATAAATAAAAACAAGAAAACAAAATAAAATAAAACTGTACATCCTGGGCAAATAATAAAGTAAAAATCATAGAGTAAACCGTGGTAATCAGGAACAAGTACACCTGATTTCAAAAAAATTCAACTAATCAGCGACTCTAAGCTCAGGCCATCTCTCAACCCAGACCCTTGCAAATTTCTTCAAACACTCGAAATTCCTCTTGTTCGACACCAGGTCAGTATTCCATACTGGTCTGATAGGTACGTCCAAACCATCGAGCAGTTCCTCTCTCGCATCCGTCAAAATCTCGCAATGCCACAGAATGTGCTCGGCTGACTGGTTGGCAGATCTGCATGCGCAGTTGGGGTGGGGTGACAGGGCGAGGGTGTGAAGCCTCCCCCTGAATTCCCCATGCCCGGACAGGAGCTGGGTGATGTGGTGGTCCAGTTGTAGATAAGCCCCTTCCATTCTGACTTTAACTGATGGGAAGAAGGAGAAAGTCCATCTTCCCATATTCGATCTATCCCACCGGAGCTGCCACTCTTGGAGCGACAGATCCCTCATTTGCCGGAGCAGTCCAGGGAGAATCCCTGGCCCGCCTGGAGTGAGAACAACGCCTAGGTGAGTGGCCGGGGTTCCTCTGGTTAATCTCTGCTTAGTGAGCACTTCCCTGATTTCCAGATCGATTGGCAAAATGCCAGCCAAAACAGGCAAAGCGTCCGAAGCAATGGTTCTATACGCCCCGGATAGTGCCAGTTAGGGCGTTCGTTGGCCCCGCTTGAGAGCCAGGAGTATAAGCGAGTTATCCAGGCGGTGCTCCCAAACAGACGCAGCATACGAAACTTGCGCCACGTATACGCATCTGTACAGAACACGCAAAGCCGGACTCCGCAATCCCCACTCAGCTGTGCAGAGTCTCCTAAGCTTAAAGAAGAGGGCCTGAGTCTTGCTGGATACATCCTTGACGTGAGCCAGAAAGGAGGACGATCGATCTAGTGTGACGCCTAAATATTTTACAGTTTCACGAAATTGAACAGTAGAGTCCCCCATTTTGATGACGGGATTTCTTTTTCTACTGAGAAAGCCCTTCATCAGGAGGCCCTGGGTCTTCTGGGGAGCGAATGTCATCTTGTTTCTTTTTCCCCAATCGAGGAACATGTTCAAACCTTCACTGCCTTTGCTCTCAACTTCCTTTCTGCTGTCCCCAGCGACCAGATACGTCTTATCATCCGCGTAATCGACAGAGATACATCCTTCAGGCAAGGGTAACCTGGAAGAGTCGTCAAAGTGAATCTTCCACAGGTCAGGTCCAAGGATGGAGCCCTGCGGGCATCCCATAGTTGCTTCCCTCTCGAGTAGAAAATCGCCAAAACAAATTGTTATGGTGCGATCCGAAAGGTAGTCATCGACGGCCTGGAACAGAAGTTTGGAACACTGTCTGTTTTTCACCTTTGTACGTATCATGTCCCACCACGCGAAGTCGAAGGCACCATTTATATCGAGGAAGATTGCAACTACACACCTCTTTGGACAAGCCTTCACCCAATCAAGCACATACGACAGGGCGTGCACCGTGGATCTACCGGGGACGAAGCCGAACTGAAGGTCACTTGCCGGTGACAGGGTTCGCCGAAGTCGCTCTCGTATCAGTTTTTCCAGGATTTTGCCAAGTACAGGGAGGAGGGTAATTGGCCGGTACGCCTTGATGTCGGTCAGTGGTTTTCCGTTCCCCTTTGGTATGATCCGGAGCACGCCGCGCTTCCACTCGGAGGGGAAAACTCCTCTCCTCAGGCACGTATCCATCACTTGGAAGAGCTCTTCCTTAGCGTGGACTCAGACTTGCTTCGCAATCACGCCATTGAGCCTATCATGCCCTGGTGCCTTCTTAGGACCCAATCCCTTAATTATTTATTTTTATTTATTTATTAATTTTCAACGCCCTGGTGGGCTTTTACATTGCATGTTTATAATACAGAGACAGGTTTTTAAAGACAAAAGATAAACTATAAAAAATAACTAGTACACGTCATAAAGAGTATACACATAAATTAAGGAAAGATAATACATTACAATAAAGGAGAAAGTTTCTAAGTTGTAAATTGTAAATACATGACAAAATGCAAGATACATAAAAATAAAATGGTAACAAGTTTTTACATTGTGTATTAATATAGAATTATACGAATAAACGCATTAGCCCCTATGTGATGCCCCTTAAATATCAAAATATTCTACATAAAAGTGTCGTTCAGGTATTTCTTAAATAATGGTAAACTTGTGTTAAATACATCGATATTAGAGGTGAATTTGTTTCCTAATGTGTGAAGTCGAGAAATAGGTGCATGTATATGTTAGTTCGTCCCAGAATTATTGTTGCAGAATAATACGTTTTGCCTTGTTGCTCGATTGGGTACCCTGAAATCGATGAGATGCAGGAGTTCGCAACAATCTAATTCAGAATGAATAATTTTAAACAAAAAAGTTAGGTGATTTATTTTTCTTCTGTTTTCTAGGGAATGCAATTTAAGTGTATTTAGTAAGGATGTGTAGTTAATGTGTTGAATAGGTATGTGTAACTTGAAGTTAATAAATCTTAAAAAATTGTGCTGCACTCTTTCGATATTTTTTATATGAATTTGATAATATGGGGACCAAACTATGGAATTGTATTCCAACAAGCTGCGTACGAGTGACAAATATACGATTTTTATAACTTCTAACGAGTTAAAGTCTTTGATTGTTCTAATTATAAATCCTAGTGTTTTCATGCCTTTGTTGGTTATTTGTTGTATGTGATTTATAAAATTTAATTGCGTGTCAAACACAACTCCAAGATCTCTAATTTCATTGACTTTTTCTAAGATTTTGTTATTTATTGTGTATTTGAAAGATAGTGGGGTCTTTGTTCGACAAAACGTTAGTGTCTTACATTTATCGATATTGAGGAACAAGTTATTTGTGACACACCAATTTTGTAATTTGTCGATGTTTGACTGCAGGATTAGGCAGTCACCTATATTGGATATTTCATTGTATAATTTGATGTCATCGGCAAAAGCAGAACTTCTACATAGTTGAAACAGCTTATGATATCATTTATGAATATTAAGAAAAGGATGGGGCCGAGATGACTCCCTTGCGGTAGACCACTAGTTGCATATAATAACTTAGATAAAGAATGTTTAATTTTAACAAATAAGATTCTGTTAGACAAATAATTTGAGAACCAATCTAACAACTTGCCTCTCAGTCCTAAGGCATACAATTTACTAAGTAATATTTTATGTGATACTTTGTCGAAAGCTTTTGAAAAATCTGTGTAGATACTGTCAACTTGTTTTTTTTTGTAAAAGATTCTGTAATATAGTTATGGTAAAGTAACAGGTTGGTAGCAGTTGACCTACCGGAAACAAATCCGTGTTGGTTTTTATCAATTACTTTTAATATTGATGGATAAATTAAATCAAGAACAAGGGATTCAAAGATTTTCGGGAGCGCTGATTGTATACATATAGGACGGTAGTTTTTAATGTCTGTGTCGTCACCTTTTTTGAGAATCGGGGTAATATAACTAGATTTCCAATGGGTTGGAAAATGTCCAGAAGAAAGTAAGCGGTTAAATAATGTGGTGAGTGGACCGGATATTGCAGATGCGCATTGTTTGAAAAATATTGGTGGGATGTTATCTGGGCCTGCAGATTTGTTAGGGTCAAGTGAAATGATTTTATTTAAGCATGATTCCTGTGTAATGGTGTAGTTCTGTAGATGTATTGTGTTTTGATATGTGTATGATGGTACGTTGTTATCTGATATTTCACCTTCGTATACACTTTGGAAATGATCTGCAAACAAATTAACAATATCAAAGGTGCTATTGGCTATTTTTCCATCATAATGCATTGTGGGGGGTAGTCTGTACTTTCATTGTTTAATTTTTTAACAAAATTCCAAAGATTTTTTGTTCCTAGCGCAGTTTTCTCAACGGAGGTGATGTGTGCTTTATAGCATAGTTTAGATAGTGTTATACATTTTTTTCTTGTTTCTGAGAAGTTTGAGTAGTCGGTGATTTGTTGAGTGAGTTTAAAAATTTTGTGTAGCTGTTTTTTTTGTTTCAGTAAGATTATAAGGTCTGTGGAGAACCAAATTGGATATGTTCTGAGTTTTGGTGTATATGAGGGGACATGTGATTTTATATTTTCAGAAAATGTTTCATAGAGTTTTTCTAGTATTTGTTCGCTATCACTGTTATTAGTCAAGAAAGACCAATCTGTATTAGCGAGTTGGTAGTTCATGGAATCGTAATCGGCATTTTTGAAGTTGAGTGTTGTTTGTTTCAGTGGTGGTTTGTTTGTGTACATATTTACTATAATGTGTAAGGGGGGGGGGGTGATAATTATCCACCGGTACGAGCTGATCGTCTGAAATTTCAACACACAGTTTAGAGCTGTTTGATAGGGCAAGATCTAGAAGGTGATCACATATATTAGGTACAAAATTGTGTTGATGCAAATTTAAATAGTTTATCATATCTATCACTTCACGTGCTGGGTCGTTAGAACTTTTGTTAGTAATATAACCATTGTCGCTAGAGTTCCATTTCAAATTGGGAAGATTATAATCGCCGACGATAATTATTTTCGATGTAGGATTTTTTGACATAAGAAATTCGATGTCTTCGCAATGCTTCTTGTAGGTTTGGATGTCGGAGTTTGGTGGTATGTATACAGTTCCAATGATGATTTTTTCCATGGGAGTAACAATTTGTACAAATAGTTGCTCCAGTGAGGTATTTTTCGTGCTTAGTTTTTTCACGGATATATTTTCCTTGATTGCAATCAAAACTCCGCCTCCTCTGGATTTGGTACTGGATTTTGGGTTTCTGTCACGGCGAAATATCTTGTGGTTTGTAAAACAAAGTTCAGGAGATTTTATTTCTGGAACGAGCCATGTTTCAGTAAGGATAAATATATCATGTCCGTGTAAAGGTACCGTTACTTTAAGGTCATGCAGTTTTGTACGAAGTCCTCGTGTATTTTGATAATAGATTTTGATTTCATCAGGGCATTTGGTCCGGCATTTTCGGTTAGTTAGGCCATATCCAATAGTGGATTTTAGTTTTTGAGACATTTACTATTGCTGGCTTATTATTTATGAATTTTATAGTAAGTCCGACTTCGCCTTCCAGGGTACGGTTTGCCAGGGTTTGTCTAAGATCATTTAGGTATTGCCTCTGTAGAGGGGTTTGGTCGGAAAAGATTTTGCAATCGGTATGAGTTAGAGCTATATTTTTTCTACGCAATACGTTTAATACAATCAACGGATCATTAAGGATTATTTTCGTTGGTCTTATTTTATTTGGTTTTACTACGCCAATGCGGAAGACGTTGACAGAGTTTTCAACGAGTGTGGTATCGATTTTGTTGAGAATTTTTAAAACTTCCACTTTATTCTGTTTAATCCGGTCCATTTGATTCACCATGACACTTTCGGGCACATTTGTAATAATTAAATTTTTGGCTCTCACCTTTCTTTCTTCTAACTCGTCGGCTGCTTCGCACATTTGGGCTACTTGTGTCCCAGTTGGCAGGGACTGAGGCGGAGGCTGGAGCGGCTGGTTTTCGGAGATGCGTTGGTATTTTTTCAGTTCACCTTCCAAAAAGCCCGTTCTCGCTGCAACAAGGCTTATATTGCCCAGTAGTTCCGAAATTATTGGAGATAATTTCCCCATCTGTTCTTTGGTGAACTTATTTGTTGGATCCATTATGGTGGTATGTAAAGAGTTTATAATGTTGTTTGCAGCAGTGATAAAGGAGTATGTATCACAGGTATTCATTTTTTTTTTTTACTGCTTCGAGATGTGTGGTTTGAAAAAGGTTTAGCGGCCCTGCGCTGTGTAGGCGGAGTTTATAGGCTCAGCTGTCAAACTGTCAAGTATACACAGACAACACACACAGAGTTCGGACTAAATGATCGGTGATAGTCAAATTATTGTTATGACAGCAATTCAGTCTTATAAAAATCATATTTAGGTAAGCACTGACGTTCTAAAACAACTTGAAACTTCTCAACTTCACTGCTAGTGCAATTCTGTATGTATAAGCACTGTTTTTTGTCAAAAACGTTTAGATTGTTCAACTTATTTAATTTTTAAAAGGGAGCGAATTTAAGAGCGTGTCTCTGTACAGCGATAGCGACTTCAATTTCCGCTTTAGTGACTCTAGTGGAGTTATCCTCTTGGGCAAGGTCCCTAGGTGGTAGCCGCGACAGATTCCTTATCTGTTTATGGTGGTCACTTTCCCCAACTACTGAGTCTAAAGGAACTAACTCGCCCAGAAGTGTCTTGAGAGTGGAGGCCACGTCCACAGTCTCAGCGTTCCTCCCATCTGTTTTCCCAATTACTGTTGACAAAAACCGGTCAGATCCTTTTCCGGATTTTTCAAGTGCGCTGTGGATATCCCACGGGTTGGCGTTACCCACGTCTTTAACCCAATTATGCCAAGCAGCTCGTTTCGCTCGAAGGACGGCCCGTTTGAAGGCCGACCTGGCAGACCTCAGGTTTGCCTGAAGCGCAACTGTCTCCTCATCCGTGCAGTTGCCACTCCTGGACAACCCAAGCGCCCTGTAGGCCCTCTTGAAGGCCCCCTTAAGCGAAGTTTGCTCAGGTGACCACCACGGCGTTCTAATACTCGTCTTCGGGTTTGATCTTCCCAAAGACGAGTTGGCAGCATTGGAGGTTATTATCCACCACTTACCCGCCCTGGTATAACTAACAGATGGTTACTCCTTCAAGGCTCTCGCAAGGACTCTAATTTTTTTGAAAGAACGAAGCTACATTTAGTTTAGAACGAATTTAGACCTCCAATGTCCCTACATACATTGTTAGCAAGCAGTATGCAAGTGCTTAGCGGGAAATACAAGATACCATATGTGTTAGTATTACAAAATATAGACAAGACAATGGGACAGGTTGGTGAAAGTCCTCGAGGTGGCAAGCGCTGGGTGATTGTATCCAGCGTATCCTACAAGCACCTGTTTGGGAAAAAAAACACAGTACAGAAGTAATACGAGCATGGCAAACGGTTGGGAGTCCTCTCCAATTAATTGGCAGTCCCAGCAAGAATGCGCATGACGTTCGGTCTAGCCGTGAACCACACTCAGTTTCCGCGCCCCTTAGCCGGTTCCTCGGTGATGCCTCAAAGAAAAGTAAATGGGAGATTGGGGGGGAAATACCCGACGACCCTAAGGAACGAGTTGGCAGCAGATACAACTGCCCTGTTGAAGAAGTTCCCCAAATTATCCGGATCAGTAGCAGCTACGTGCTGAAAATCCCTTAACGTATCTCGTAGTGCTTCCCCAAAGTTATCCCAATTCGCCCTTGTGGTGTTGAAGTTCCAGGAGGATCTTGGAGCCTCAGTTTTCTTTACACCAACCGTATAAGTTAATAATCTATGATCCAAATTTATAGCGCACTCATGGACTGTCCACTTTGAAATCCTGGTCGCAACCGATCCAGAGCAAAGAGTTAGATCAATGTTGCTCTCACCATGTATGTTCGAGAAGGTACAAAAGAAACTCTGTTCATTAATGATACTAAGACCTTGCGCAGCAATCAGGTCCTCTACGGCGTCTGATCGCTCCGTCCTACAATCACTACTGTCGAACCATAATGGTGAGCGTGCATTAAAGTCACCTCCGATAACTATGTTACGGCCTTTAAGCGCGTTGAGCGCGCGCGTCAGACTCAGGATGTGGGGTCCTACCGGGTTCCCATATTTAAAATAAACTGAGATCAAAAAGATCTCAGTATCGCCAAATCTAATACATACACAGGTTTGGTACTCATCAGAAAAGCCGGCCAGAAGGAGGGGACTGATCAACGAGGTGTTGACCAGGACACCCGCCCCCGGTGAGCGGCCAACCTCAAGTAACGCACCCGGAAAACTAATGGGAGTCTTACCTTCCCAGGTGTACTGTTCCTGAATGAGCATTATGTCGATGTTGAGGTCAGTCATGACCCTCAGGACTTCCAGCGTGGCCATCCGGGATCGCTGAAGGTTAACCTGACCTAGGGAAAGGGGATTATGATGAGCCATAATCCGTCATGCGGAAAGCTGCTTCCACCGCTGCTTTTTGGGCCAGACAGTCCCTATCACCCGTGGGGTGATCCGCCGGCTTCTTAAAGCGCGTGCAGGTGGCGCAGACAGCGGGTAGTGCCTTCTTGGGGCAATCTTCGTATCCATGACCCACAGCGGCGCAGTGGCGGCAAGATTCCTTATCTTGGGAGCAAGACTTGGATATGTGTCCATACTGTTGACACTTGTAGCACCTTGTGGCACCAGAATAATCGCGGACCCGATAAGCATTCCACCCAAGGAAGCACATCCCGCTGTCTATAAGTACCTTCCTGGCGGCCGGATGGCACGTCAGGACCATGTTCATCAAACCGGTGTCCCTCTTGCCAAAGAGGGACACTCTCCTCATCGTGCGGAGATGATCCTCCAGGGTCAGTGATGTACGTCCCTCCAGCTTGCTTGTAAAGACCTCCTTGAAGAGCGCCGGGTCGGCGGACGGTTCTCCCTTGGGGACATTGTACAACACAATTTTAGGGAGGCGTCCCAGGGGATTCACGATCTTCAGACCGCTCGCAGCTAGCTTGAGGCCAGCCTTCAAGATGTTATCCAGATCCTTCCTGTCCTTGGCTTGTATCGCCATGCCCGCACCTTTAATTTTCCTGACGCGTACCACTTGGAAGTCGTCAACCCTAGGGTTGATGACCTTCTCAAGGTCTTTCTGAGTGCTTTCGGAGGTTTTCCCTTCCGGTAGCTCGGGGTAAACCAAGACAGTTAGGGGTTTCGGCGGCAGTGGTCTTTCATATCAGTTAACAGTAACTTTTTTTGATGATGGCAAGCCAGCCGCTGCCGATGCGTATGACATTGGAGCGCTCTGTATCGGACGCGTTTTAATCGCCGTGTCCAATTTTCTATCCATGGTTGCTTAGACGTTCATGACTTGTTCAATGGTTGCGCTCCTAGTCGTCAGCGTGTTTATTTCAAGCATAAGGTGCGTAATATCACTCATAAGATCATCCAATAACACGTTCAGTGCTCCCTTGTCTGTTTAAACAGTAAAAAGAGCGTACCTGTTGGACCATGGAATTTAATATCATTACTTCTAATATCGCGGGAACACTTTAATAGACGTCACCTAGAGCCCGCTGAGGGACCGCTGGCCGTAATCCCATGTGAACTCCAGTTCGGGAACCGGGAAGACTCTGAAGGGCTTCAGAGAATCAGGACCCTTCACTTCACTAGCCAGCAGGATCCAAGCTCACTAACTCAAGCTCCGGTTGAGCGCACCAGAGAACACCGGGTCTATGCCAAGTTCGGATATGATGCTTCATCTAAAGACGACCGCCGCACAGTGGACGGAATGAAGAAAAAACACGAATTAATTCTTTGCTGACTAAATATTAATGCAATGTTTTTTTTTTGATCTTATTAATGAATTATAACTACTAGCAGTTAAAAATCCGCTTTGCAGGTTTTTTCTGCTAGGCCCTGCGGGCGGCCTTTGCTTCGGCTTCGCCTGGGCGAAGGGTTTGGGTGTAGGTAACCATTTAATAAATCCGATAAAAACTGCTACGCAGACGCAAGCCTATTAATACTGTTATTTTGAAGAAAAAATATTAATTTATTCTTGCGTAGAAATTTACAACAACGAAATAATAAATTTTGAAGATATACAAATATCTAGGCAAATAAAACATATTAATTTTAAATTTTACATATTATATTTCACATCTATGAACACAAAAAGACGGGTAACAATTAGGTTCATTCATATATTAATCGAACATGGTAGAAAATCTAAGTGCTAAAGTGTATCCGTTGTCATTGGAGTCTAAATCATCGCTCAAATTTCCAAAACTATTGGACGAATTCTTAGCGGACTTAAAACTTAAGTAGGTAAACAGAAAAAAAAATTAGGAAGTGGTCGCAAATTGCAAATTCATTTCTTATCATCTTTGGAGTTTCTTTTTTAAATTGTAATCTGATTTGGTCTGCAGTACCTTGTAGATGAAGGCCGTGGGTTTTGCCATATAATAGTAATGCTTTTTGAGTTTCCTTCGCTGTAGAGCTGAAGTGGCACCAACGAAGTTGTAGGGAGATTAGAGAGATCATGATATTTTCCATTACTATGCCTTTGCTTGTAGTGACTTTTTTTTTTTTTTTTTTTTTACATGAATACCTCACAAGAGTCCCAACTGCTCCCGTCTGAAGCCAGTGAGACTATAGCATCCCCAATTGGGGTATGTTGTGAGGCTGAGGGTAGTGGGGAGGGGAAGGAGATAGGGAAGAGGAAGGTGGGGAAGTACCTGGCTATTCAGATCTGGTCACAAAACACGGCTAATGCCGTTTCAAGCAACGTTTCAATTCTGAATGGTGGTCTTACACCAGGGCGATACAGAGAGTATCTTCCACTCTGTGACTACCATAACCATCACAGCCCCATTTGTACATTTGTACAGACTCATTTCTGTTGCTAACTGGAGTTCATCAAGAGTGCGAAACTCTAACAGATCGTTCAATTTTTTCTTCCTTGATCTAGAACCGATTTCTTGAAACCCAACACATGAACACAAATATCATTTCTTGCAACCACTCTAAATTATGTTGTTCAAACCTCACAATAACAACTGCGGTTTTTTCTCCATTTATTCATTGATTTTAGTGAAAAATACTTAACATTTTTGTAAAATGTAGGGCTTGAAATGTTCGAACCTGCCACTATGTGGTATTTTTATGTTAGATAATTAATTAAAAACTTCTTTCATTTCACAGAAGTGGCAATTAATATACCCCGTACATTTAATACCTCGAATAATTTTCTCCGGGGAATGCATACAGGCCTTCCTGAAAATAACAAAATTGTTCAAGAGAGGAGAAAAAAGGAGAACAATTTATATATCACATGAAAGGTGAAACTTTAGTCTACAATACGTATATATTTATAACTGGGAGCAAACGATGTTTTGTTTCTAAATGCTAATTGAAATGAGCATTTTAACAGCAAAAAAATACAAAAATAGTGGAACATTAGATGTTAGTTCAAATGTCACACACATGTGATATTGATATAAAGTTTAGTAAATTAAATAAAGAATACCTTGAGGAATAGCACCCATAACAAACTTTTGTAAATATATTGAAACGTGACATAATACATAACCGTCTCTGCCCATGCATAGGAGCGAACTGAAAAAAGCGATGCCGAATATCCAATTTATGACACACTTCGCGGCCTTGCCAAACTTCCGTCAAGCGCTATTAAAAAAAAAAAATAAACACATAAAATGCAGAAACTATTTTGCTATACTAAAAAAAATATAAATATTTAAAACATTAACTTTTGCAAAAACCACTTAATTCGGGTTTTTTCTCCATTTCGTCCACCGTGCGCCGGGAATCCATCTATCTCAAATACGGGTAACCGCGGCCGAGCAAGGCCATAAAGATTTTTTCTCGCGAAGTCCGTCTCCATGCGAGTTATGATTACGTGGGTAATCTTCAAAGATATTGAAATATAAGGAGATGTGCTATCCACAGTTTTTACTATGTGGGACTGCGCTTCCCGGTGTCGGCGATATTGTTTACCAATTAAGAATAAACCTAATGAACGAATAATTAACTGATAAACTAAACGAACGAACTCTTTCCGTATTCAAACTATACTGTTAACCAATACTAACGCACACCTTTAAAAAATCAACGAAATGAACAAGTTATGTTTGTATGAAAACTACGCTTATTAGGTCGTAGTCCGCTGACAGTCGCGCGGACATCACAGCATATCTCTTTTGTATTTAAATATTTTTGGTAATCTTCAATACAAGCATGATGTAGCCATGCGGAGGTCACAAAACCGGCGACCGATAACGCCCGACAACATTCGATGAGTCGTATTTTAATTTTAAAAGATCAGCAAAAAGCAATCGCATAAAGGAATTATCCCATAATAAAATGAAAAAAATTATCACTTAAACTTAAGTGATTAGTGATTAGTCAAATTTTCGCCGGCTCCTGTAACGGCGAAAATTTAAAGGGTCACTCGAACGGAAGTGCTCTTTGCAGTGTCGCTAATCGACGAAAAAAACCTAAGGCGATTCATTAATTAAGTATCTAGCCAGGAAGCAACAAATCGGCCAGTAACCAAAATAGGTTAAAAGAGGTTTTTTAAAGTCAGGATAATAATTATTACGGAGGTAACAATTATTATCGTGACACCCTGTAATATCAAATGTATGTTCATATTTAAAAAAAATATTGGCAAATTCCGAGTCAGTTCCGAGAAGTTCGTTGACTTGCATATTTCAAAGGCCTCCATCACGAAATAAGCAACATTTTCCGCTCAGCGTGGTGGTAGTAGAAGATTTTCAAATTATTCGTATTCCCGAGAATGTTTAAATGAAAAAAAAAATTATTTAATTAAATTAAAAACCGTATTTCTATTGAGGGATATGCCAAAAATTTTCCAATCCCCTTTGCATATAAAATGTATTTCTCCGATACAGTGCCGTATTCAATTACCCTTTCACTTAGCAGGGTTTAGCGCGTTTGAACCACCGAACCAGCTTTCCTGAATTTCCATTGAGCCGCGGCCTAGGGCATGTTTTATCTCCGAATTACTCAGCGTAACAACTCGATATTTTCGCGTTTAGCATCCCCGTTGGGTAGAAAGCCACCGATTAATCTGAATTTATCTTTTACTTTTACTTCCTCACATTTGCCTTTTTTGGCAAGCGACAATCACACGTAAACCAAAATTGTACGAAGCTAACGACATGTTTGTGAACTAGAAAGGTGAGATTTGAAAAAAATTTTTTTTTTTAAAACACGTACCTATTCTTTGAATCATTGACCCTACACTAAATAAGAAAAGAATACAAGAATATTATTGATATGCGAAAACACCTTCAGGTAGCGCAATAAACCTTAAGGGAGTATTCTAGTTTATAATAAAATATATATCTTCTCATATTTCCATAGTTCAGATATTCAAAAATAACTCCTTTAAAGGATTTTTTTTAAATCAAATTATTTTAAAAGTTATAACCATTTTAGTGTTGTGGTTTAGATCGAGAATCTATATAGAACCAAACTTTAAACGCATTTTCCTCGAAACTACTTTTTTCTAGACGGTTGACGATATCTCAAGTTCGATTGAACCAATTTTCTTAAAATTTGGTGTGAGCCTTCTCTATATAGTACTCTATTGTACGAACTAAAACTGTAAGAAAATTTAAAATTTTGCCATTTTTTTTTATATTCGTAAGAGTAAAAAAAACTGGTTAAATAATGTCTTTTTATTTCAGACAGCCGACATTTAGCGAAAAAAAATTTTTTTTTACTTTTCAGAGCTTTGGGCCACAGGAGCATTTGTTTGGATTAAGAATTAATTCGTTTGTTTTTTTTCTAATTACTAGGAGGGTTGCAATCGTGTCAACCAGGGCGCTCCATTTTTTTGAGACTCCTCAATACAACACCTGTAACTTTTTGAATTTTGAATTTTTTCGTTTGATTTTTTTTCTGTACCTATTGATTTTAAGCCTGTCTAAACACAGGTATACCCTAGTGAGACAGGCATCGAATAATATAACGTAAACATACCTTATATAGATAATTAAGTTAAAAAAAAAAAATCAATGTTTAATAAATATTTGGTAAAATAATGGCAACTTAAATATTATTTGTTTTTTATTGCCCCTACAATTCATGCTTCTAAACTAAAATAACCCCTTAAATTGAAAACGTGGGTAAAATAACCATTTATTGGATAACCAACACCTCTGCCACAGGTCACCCCAAGTGTTTCGCTACGTTTGGTGACTTTTTTGGGTTCCCGGGTTCATGGAGTATGGTTTGTCCGGGTATAGGCAGTGGATGCGTATGCCCACCATCTGCGTGGCAGGCCGGATTGGAAGGGAATGGTAGAGGGAGACTTTTATACCTATCCAGCAGTACTTTCTCGACCCACCGCCTTGTTCCCCAGTGGGGGTAATGTATTCATACTACACACTGAACCTAAGATCCCTACCCACCCCTCTAATCTTTTTCCTTCGAAATTTTATCTCCTTCCCTTTTTAAAAAGACCCTCCGGCCAGCATCCCCAAAGATGACATAGGCCCTGAGGAGAATAATTTTCCTCAGGGCCTCCTCTGTCGAAAAATAAGAGCGCAAGGGAATTTTTGCTGTTTTTTCAGTAAAATAGCTTATTTTGTGCCACGGTATTTTTTTTTTTTAAACTATCACGAGTTGGTTATGTGAGACCGGTTTTTGAGTCCATTCTTTTTGCATGGAATTTTTAATGTTATTCAAAATAGTTTCGGATTTCAGAATATTTCAGGAAGTACTGATAATTCTTCATTAGATAATAAATTTCACAGTGCGGTAGCAACTAGCGCCTGCCAAAACAAGTGGACGTGAAGTTTTGAATGAAATAAAATTCTAAAATATTCTGTTGGAAAATATAATGCATTTCGCATAATACACGCCTCCTAATCATTTAAGGAAATGTATGACAGATTTAAAACATTTAAACTAAACCTGGTGTGACATATATTCCGAATTTTTGCGGAAACTTTGCTGGTTCATGCAACCATGTAATTTCCCTAATGAAACTGTTTAGGAAAAAAAGGAAGATAGCCCCTAATCTAACCTATTTAACCAATTTATGTTTATTTTTTCATCACTTGACTTTTCAAAAGAGGTGTTGAAGTTGCACGACTCTAAATTTTCCGGTCATCGGAACCTGCAAGGATAGTACGAAATACGAATGAAGTAAAAACGATTTAGTTGAATTGTAAACGTTTTTACCATTACAAAGTGCAATCAAATTTAATGTGTTTTTTTCAGAAAATCAATCCCAACAATATTTAGTTGGAAACCTTTCCGTATTTTCTCGAATGGAAATCTTTTAGTATTATTAAAACGGAACTCTTTGAAACCTATCAGTTTAACCGGATAGTAGCCGAGTGAACAATTCGTCGGATCTCACCCAGAAAATACCTTTTCCAACCTTAATATTATTTATCAAGTGTTATACTTAAATAAAAGGCAATATTATAGTCAACACACTAATTAAATGTAAAAAACCTGTTCATTTTGACTGTTCTAAAACAGGCAAATTGCCTAGTTGGACAGCCAAATACCATTATAAAGATTTTAATATGTAACGCTTCCAAAATAAATAAATAAAATAAAAATAATAAATTAACTGTGTCCTCAATGTGTGTCATTTTGGCACCTAGCAGGGACCTCCTTCGATTTTGAACCTCTAAAAAAAATTGGTATAAGTATTAATTTCCGAGTTCTGGGACCAAAATGTATACCATTTTCACAGCATCCCCAAAGCTGACATACTATGCCTTAAGGAACTTATTTTCTCTCATGGTCTCCTCTGCCCTATCCATGGCATGTGTTCCGGGGCATCCTCAGGTCGGGGATTGAAAATACTCAACTACAGGGGGGCTCCAGAGGTGCTCTGTCAGCATTTGCTGAAATGCTAGATCCGCCCCTGATTTAATCCTCAAGTAAACCAAAAATCTTGAATAAAAATTTTGAGAAACATGGTGAAATTCAAGTGGTCGGTTTTAAACATATTTTTGTGATAACATTATATTGTATTATTTGTAAGTCGTTGATACGTGATATGCGTCTCCCTTCACTTCTATTAAAAAGTTTATATGGGGCTGGATCAAACTAAATAATAATCCCCTATTTGCTGGGATGGTAGAAGATGAAATGTTCAACCAAAAATCAATTAGTGAGACAATTATTTCTTTCAGTTTTTGTATGTGCTGCTTGAAAGACAAGTGTTTTTCTTCTTTATTTGTTTTTGGGGTGTTATGCCGTGTTGCGCTGCCTCCTTCTTTAGCCGACTTTTAGGACAGCGTTGCAGTATCCATCATCAGGGCAGATCCGACAGATGTCGGATCTGCCGGATCTGCCATGATGATGGACACTGCAACGCTGTCCGAAAAGTCGGCTAAAGAAGGAGGTAGCGCAACACGGTATAACACCCCGAAAAACAAAACAAATAACGTGTTTGATAAGTTTTTAGATTTTCACGGCCAAAAGCATTTTCGTTGTTAGTTTTTGGGGTGTTATGCCGTGTTGCGCTACCTCCTACTATAGCCGACGTTTCGGACAGCGTTGCAGTGTCCATCATCATGGCAGATCCGGTAGATCCGACGATGTGTTTTTGGCCGACATCGTCGGATCTACCGGATCTGCCCTGATGATGGACACTGCAACGCTGTCCGAAACGTCGGCTATAGTAGGAGGTAGCGCAACACGGCATAACACCCCAAAAACTAACAACGAAAATAACGTGTTTATCTATTTGAAACCCTGGTACTTTTCACTATCTAAACTTTGTAGGTTTTTTTCCTTCTATTTGTAATGGTTCATGAGACGGCTTTTTTGTGGTGAATGTAACCGATATTTTAAATATTTTTTGAGAGTATATTTTTAATTAGCCAGTTGTTTGATAAATTAGGATCCATTAGAAATTTTTCTAAAGAAAATGTGTAAATTTTTGCAAAAGTAAAATATTGCAGTGTTATCTGCGAATAAAAAGCTTTCGCCATTTAAGTTTACTTGCCAGATATATATTTAGAATAAGTGTGGCCCCTGTATGGATCCTTGAGGAACACCATAGCTTATTAAATTATCCTATTATTATTATTACAATGACGAAATCACCAACTGCAACGTAAAACTGCTCCTATTTCTGGGTTTACATCAACGTTCAAGTTCAAAAGAAATACTCACGTCCACAAAAATAATATGTGAAGCCGAGCAACATATCGACGCTTTATTGCGGACAGTTTCCGTATTTCCAAAAAGGCTTGTGTCAGCAAAGTCGCAGAAATTTTCACTTGCCAACCAATGTGTATATTTTCATGAAGAGTGATCGGCCGTCGAGAGGCAGAATAATATACGCATTCGTCGAACGCCAAGTTCTTAAAGATTGGGAGCTACAGCACAAAACCCGCTGTCAAAATGACAAAATGTCACGGATGACAAAATGTAATATAAAATACAAAATGTTTGGATTATAATAAATATGTATGTGTTTGAATATATCGGTAAGAATAAGCAATTTTTAAGGCTGAACGTCCATTCTAAACACAAAGAGGTTCAACTTTGCATTCGATTAAGTAGAGTTAAGTGTCGTGGGCTAAAAGCGCCTGACACAAGTGTGAAATGACTGAGTGATATGAAGGAGAAAGCTGTAAAAAGACGCGTAATTTTAAAGCTAAAATTTATTGTGTGATACATTATGCTACTATAGACCAGGAGACGACATAAGTAAACCCTACGTCATCGAGTACACGGATGAAACTACTTTGTAGTGATAATGGACACATAGAAAACCTTTAAAAAGCTGGTCTGCCGGTGCGCCTCTTGGCAGGAGCCGCGCTGCCATGGAAATAGTCAGCGATTTTTTTCGAAAAAATTACGTCATCGAGTACATGAACGGGAATGGTTTCATCAGAAAATGAGAAAAAAGCAGGGCTGCCAACCGGCAGCTTGGCAAGTTTGCAGGCAGCCGGCGTCAAAGTGGGGTAAAAAATAGTAAATTTTACGTCATCGAGTACACGAATGAAACTAATGAATAACTATAGTCCAGATCATTCCATTTAAGAATTTCTTGGTCTGCCGACCAGCAACCTGGCAAATTTTTATGTACGATTTTTAAAGTTTTTTTTTTTTTTTTTAATTTTTCGTTTATCTTTATTATTATTTTTATTTCATTATATTTTTAAAAACTTTGATTGCCATATTTTTAAAATATGAGCGATAATGATAAAAAAAAAAAATAATTTGAGAGTTCCGAGTTTACCCATCCGTCAGGTGAGCCGTTCGACGCCAAACCACTTACGAAACCTGCCGCGGTGCCCCTCACCGCTGTCGCGTGTCAGTATTATTGTGCAAATTTATAATATTAATAGTCCTTATAAAATTGCCTAATAGTCTATAGTAGTTGGAAGTTCGAAAAACCAACGCACCGTCGCTGTAAGAGCTGCGTTCGTCCGTAAAACGACGGAAATTTCCGAAACCATGTCCGTTTCATATCGGTTTCGCTTGCCCTGCTGCATCGATTACATCGAATACAAGATCGAAACTAATGAAAAACTGTAGTCGAGATTATCTCATTCATGACTTCTTTGGTATGCCGACCAGCAGCCTAGCAGTTTTTTGTGTACGATTTTTTTAAGTTTTAAAAAAACTAAGAATGTCAGATTTTTTATAAAATAAGTGGTAATAATAAAAAAATAAATTTTGAGTGTTCCAAGTGTAATCGATGCTGTAGGGCAAGCGAAACCGATGTGAAACGCACTGGTTTTGAAATTTCCGTCATTTTTCGGACGAACACAGCTCTTACGGCGACTTTTTGGTGATTGTTCGAACTTCCAACCACTATGTTCTATTAGGTAATTTTAAAAAACTATTAATTTTTTAAATTTGTATTATAATATGGGCATGCGATGGCGGTGAAAGGCTCCGCGGCCAGTTTCCAGTAAGTTGTTTCGCGTCGAAAGGCTCTCCCGTCTGATGGGTAGGTACACTCGAAACACTCAAAATTAATTTTTGTATCATTGCCACTTATTTTATTTAAAATCTGGCATACTAAGTTTTTAAAACCATATTGAAATAAAGATAGCAATAAAGATATTTAAAAAAAAAAAAAAAATTAAAAAAAAAAAAAAAAAAATGTACACAAAAAACTGCCAGACTGCTTGTCGGCAAACCAAAGAAGTCATGAATGAGATGATCTATACCAGTGTTCCGCAAAGTGTGCTCCGCGGCACACTGGTGTGCCGTGGCCATTTGTAAGTGTACCGCGAGTCCCGCGTCACTTCTCACAAAGTGCTCTGTAAATCGGTCTTTACTTTTCTGTGCGGCGTAGACAAACCCTGCTTTGCCAAACAAACCATTCAAAACCTGGGATGTTTTTTTTAATTTATGATGACATGCAGCTTTCGTAGTTTAACCTCAAAGTTCGCCGTTATTCGTAATAAGCATAGCCAATCCTATCCAAAATTTACCTTGTTTTTATTTCTTTGGTGTACCGTTAAAATTTATTGATTAGTTAGGTGTACCGTGAACATAAAAAGTTTGCGGAACACTGATCTATACTACAGTTTTTCGTTAGTTTTGATCTTGTACTCGAGTAATCGATGTAGCATGGCATGCGAAACCGATAAGAAACGGACGGGGCCCGGAAATTTCCGTCGTTTTCCTGACGAACGCAGCACTTACGGCGACGCGACGGTGTGGTAGTTGTTCGAACTTCCAACCACTATGTTCTATTAGGTAATTTTAAAAAGACTATTATTATTATAATTTTGTATAATAATATGGGCATGCGATTCCAGTAAGTTTTTTCGCGTCGAAAGGCTCTCCCGTCCGATGGGTACACTCGGAACACTAAAAATGTATTTTTTTATCATTACCACTTTTTTTTTTAATCTTGCGTTCTAAGTTTTTAAAACCATATTAAAATAAAAATAATAGTAAATATATTGAAAATAATAAATAAAAATTAAATAAAATTAAAAATCGTACACAAAAAACTACCAGGCTGCTGGTTAGCAGACCAAAGAAATCATGAAGGAGATGATCTAGACTACAGTTTTTCGTTAGTTTTGATCTTGTACTCGTGTAATCGATGTAGCAGGGCAAGCGAAAACGATATGAAACTTAGTTTCGCGTCGAAAGGCTCCCCCGTCCGATGGGTAGGTACACTCGAAACACTCAAAATTAAATTTTTTATCATTACCACTTATTTTATTTAAAATCTAGCTGTCTAATTTTTTAAAACCATATTGAAATAAAAATAATAATAAAGATATTGAAAATATATATTTTTGTAATTAAAAAATAAATTAGAACTTAAAAAAATCGTAAACAAAAAACTGCCAGGCTGTTGGTCAGCAGACCATAGAAGTCATGAATGGGATGATCTAGACTACAGCTTTTCGTTAGTTTTGATCTTGCATTCGACGTAATCGATGCAGCAGGGCAAGCGAAACCGATATGAAACGGACGAGGCTCGGAAATTTCCGTCGTTTTCCGGACGAACGCAGCTCTTACGGCGACGATTGTTCGAACTTCCAACCACTATGGACTATTAGGTTATCTTAAAAAAAATATTATTTTTATAAATTTGTATAATAATATGGGCATGTGATGGCGGCGAAGGGCTCCCCGGCCGATGAGTACACTCGGAACACCAAAAATTTATTTTTTTATCCTTACCACTTATTTTATTTAAAATTTGGCATTCTGAGTTTTTAAAACCATATTGAAATGAAAATAATAATAAAGATATTGAAAATAATTATTTAAAATAAAAATTTAAAAAAATTGAAACTTTAAAAAATAGTACACAAAAAACTGCCAAGCTTCTGGTCGGCAGACCAAAGAAGTCATAAATTAGATAATCTAGACTATAGTTTTTCAAGTGGTATTGATCTTGTATTCGATGTAATCGGTGCAGCAGGGCAAACGTAACCGATATGAAACGAACGGGGTTTCAGAAATTACCGCCGTTTTACGGACGAACGCAGCTCTTACAGCGATGGTGCGTTGGTTTTTCGAACTTCCAACTACTATAGACTATTAGGCAATCTTATAAGGACTATTAATATTATAAATTTGCACAATAATATTGACACGCGACAGCGGTGAGCACCGCTGGCACCGCGGCAGGTTTCGTAAGTGGTTTGGCGTAGAACGGCTCATCTGACGGATGGGTACACTCGGAACTCTCAAATTATTTTTTTTTATCATAATCGCTCATATTTTCAAAATATGGCAATCAAAGTTTTTTAAAATATAATCGACCTATATCACACGAAACCATTCCCGTTCGTGTACTCGATGACGTAATTTTTTCGAAAGAAATCCCTGACTATTTCCATGGCAGCGCGGCTCCTGCCAAGAGGCGCACCGGCAGAACAGCTTTTTTAAGGTTTTCTAAGTGTCCATTATCACAACAAAGTCATCCGTGTACTCGATGATGTAGGCTTTACCTATCTCGTCTCCTAGTCTACTAGGATTAAGTGTATTCATTTAACAAAAAGGGAAAGTGCCAAATTTAAACGATTAAAAAAAATCTATTCTATTATAAATAATTGCAGAATAATCATATGCTTTTAAAATTCAACATCTTCATTTAGTACGTTCGTAATTACTACTCGACTGGATTTTGAACACTATTTTTAATGGCGTTTTGTCAAAAGATAAATTGTTGTATTCTTATGTATTGTTTTATTCTTATATAGTGCACTTACATTGCGTTAATTTACTAGATATTCATTTGTGGAAAAGTGTGTGGAAGGGTTTTGTCTTTCATTTGGGAAAGATTCAACCCGGACATAAAATCTTGAGGAAATAGCTGAAGATGGAAATGATGAATTATTAATTATTAGTTCAGATAAACCAGATATCGATCGTTGAGTTGTTTAGTGATATTACAAAGTTTTGAGATAATAAACAATAAAAATAAAGCAGTATATGAAGGTTCACCATAAATAAAATATTATTAACACGTGTTCTTTCTCAAATCAAATATTATTTACACGTGTTCTTTCTCAAATCAAATATTATTTACACGTGTTCTTTCTAGAATCAAATATTATTTATACGTATTCTTTCTCAAATCAAATATTATTTACACGTGTTCTTTCTCAAATCAAATATTATGTACACGTGTTCTTTCTCGAATCAAATATTATTTTTTTTCATATGAAGCAGTTACTTTGTGATGTGACATTATACTTTAAAATAAAACAATAACTTTGTAAACACCACTTTTATAAAAGTGGTGTTTACAAAGTTATTGTTTTATTTTCAAATATTATTTATACGTATTCTTTCTCAAATCAAACATTTTTTACACGTGTTCTTTCTCAAATCAAATATTATTTACACGTGTTCTTTCTCGAATCAAATATTATTTATACGTATTCTTTCTCAAATCAAATATTATTTACACGTGTTCTTTCTCGAATCAAATATTATTTTTACGTGTTCTTTCTCAAATCAAATATTATTTACACGTGTTCTTTCGCAAATCAAATATTATTTACACGTGTTCTTTCTCGAATCAAATATTATTTATACGTATTCTTTCTCAAATCAAATATTATTTACACGTGTTCTTTCTCGAATCAAATATTATTTATACGTGTTCTTTCTCAAATCAAATATTATTTACACGTGTTCTTTCTCAAATCAAATATTATTTACACGTGTTCTTTCTCGAATCAAATATTATTTATACGTGTTCTTTCTCAAATCAAATATATTTACACGTGTTCTTTCTCATATCAAATATTATTTACACGTGTTCTTTCTCAAATCAAATATTATTTACACGTGTTCTTTCTCGAATCAAATATTATTTATACGTATTCTTTCTCAAATCAAATATTATTTACACTTGTTCTTTCTCAAATCAAATATTATTTACACGTGTTCTTTCTCGAATCAAATATTATTTATACTTGTTCTTTCTCAAATCAAATATTATTTACACGTGTTCTTTCTCGAATCAAATATTATTTATACGTGTTCTTTCTCAAATCAAATATTATTTACACGTGTTCTTTCTCAAATCAAATATTATTTACACGTGTTCTTTCTCAAATCAAATATTATTTACACGTGTTCTTTCTCGAATCAAATATTATTTATACGTATTCTTTCTCAAATCAAATATTATTTACACGTGTTCTTTCTCAAATCAAATATTATTTACACGTGTTCTTTTGCAAATCAAATATTATTTACATGAGTTTCTACACAAATGAAATAATTATTAATTAAAAAATATTTCAAAATAATTATAATATAGTGTCAACAAAGAAATATTATCATTCAAATTAACTAAAATTTACAAAGATTGTAAACAAAATGTTAACTAATAATTTTATTTTTCAAATATGTGAAATGTTTTTTTGATGAGTTCTTTTGGTGCTATTATAAATATCTGCTATCTACTTCTGATTACTTGATACCTAAGCCGTAGGTATAAGAGTGGTACAAGAGAGTTTATAAACGAATTGGTATTGATATTTTGGTTGCAATGAAATATGTTTTTAGTTCGTGTGAATATCGATCATGAAATAAAATCAATTGCAATAATGCAAGACATAATAATAATGTACATTATGTTGTTCCATTACATCTTCTACTGGTTGAAGTCTTACGAAAAATAGTAATGATGCTAATTTAAAAGGGATCTTTCGACTCTTAGGCCCCAGACAAGACAATATTATTAATAAAAAACTGTTCCAGAAAGAATTTCGATATTTAATCAATTTCACCCGAAGTTGATAAAATTGAGCTTTATTGAAACACAGACATGACCATCAAACGCCTCCATTGGTTTATTTCTTCAGTTTTAATTATTTCCAATCATTTTGATATTCAGAAAAAACAATATTCTCAAAACAGCGAACAAAAATATTGCCTTTTTAATGTCATCAGAATCACATAAGTCAATCAGATTATGCAGGTATGAAAACAATTATTCAAAGCTTATATAAATCAAAATTTAAAAGTTTTGAAGGCTTTACAATTTATGTCAAGGTGATGATTGCGTTTCCAAATAATAAAAATTTACAGATGAATAAATTAAATAAATAATTAAATTTCTACATTAGTCAATCGATTCGCAGGTTGAGAAAAAGAAGTTTATATTTCGCAGGTATGAAAATAACAATTCAATGCGTACATAAATCAAATTAAAAAGTTTTGAAGTCTTTACAATACATGCCAAGGTGACGATTGCGTTTCCAATTAATAACAATCAAAAGTTGAATTAATTTTGTTTCAAAGGGGTATTCAGGAATTATTTTTAAAATCTCATCAACAATTGCGTCGGAATATAAGTTAACTTGGACCCCTTTTGCAAAACAGGACGGTAATATTATGATAACGTACCTTGTCAAATGGGGGGGGGGCATAAAAAGGCATGAAAACGCGCGTAAAGAGTGTACAAAGTGGCACATGGAAGATGTATTTGCAATCAAAAAAAGCTGGGTTTAAAATAGGGTCTAGATTAAACGGTGTTCGGAAACTAGTGGCTGTACACTGTACAATTTTAACGCATTAGAATTTTTTTTTTGAGAATATCGCACAAGATTCTTAACTTCATAAACTGCCCTCAAATTAATGTTAAGTATTGTAAATATCCACATCCCCGTTAAATCTACTCAACTCCATCATCTTTTCCACTGTGACTACGCGAGTCAAGCTAAGAATTACGAGAAAAGAACGCAGCTCACGGTTGCTTCATTTCTTTTCCGTAATTCGTGATTCTGTTCGCGGAAATACCTACGTGTTTATTCGCAGCAAAACACTAACTATTCATAATATAACTCACCTAACTGCCAATATATCATGCATAGAAAAATATCAAAGAATGTCAAGAATTCTACAAACTAACGAGAAATGGAAATCAACTAATTACACCTAATTTTTTAAGTAAAACTTATTTATGCACGCTTGACTTGGGCAGTAAGCTGGCGAATGCGTAGGAGCAAGGGAGAGCAGTGCGCGCGCACATTTTCTTTCTCTCTTCCTATCATATAGAAGGAGCAGAAGTTTTACTTCAGTTGTGTGGTCTAAAGCACACTCGTTTTTTTAAATTTTTATTCTCAATATATTTACCTTATAACGGTATATTATATTATCCTCCACACTAGGAGTTCACCTGTTATGTGGAGGACATTTTCAGATGTGAATTATAAATTATAAATTGTAAATAGTAAAACAAAACAAACAGTGGTCTTAGTTAATGTAAAAAAAGAGAAAAAAAATAAATAGAAACATAAATTTTAAAACAACATAAACGCAAAACCATTACATTTACCAGGCCATAAAAACTACAATAATCTCCCTTCTGAATTGCGCTGTATTATCAACCAATCAGAACCAATAAATAAAATTAAACAATTTAAATAAAACATGCATTAAAAAAAATACACTACATATGCAACCAAAGTAAGAATCCTGGCTCCCTTATAAGGCACAAGAGCTCCTATTTTCTGATACCAATATTACCCTAAATGTAATTATTTTGAAAAATATATACATATGTGTAAATCTTAACCATATTCTTTATATTATACAAAATTTTGTGCATTTTCTGGAATTAATACTGCATATTTTGGAAATGATAGTGGATTTTTTGGTGTTGCTAGTGTATAATATGACATTGATAGTGCACATATTGGTATTGCTGGTGTATATCTTGCCATCTTGGTATTGTTAGTGTATAATAAATATGATATTAAGAGGGCATATTTGGGTGTTTCTAGTGTATAATTTGGCATTTATATTGCATATTTTTCCAGTGATAGCTCATATTTTGAGAGTGAAAGCGCATATTTTGGCAGTGATAGTGCATATTTAGGCAGTGATAGTGCAAATCACTGCCTAAATATGCACAAATAGACAGAAATATCCATGTACATACGTCCTTACCCATACAAAACAAATTAAAATTATAAAATCCTAAATAATCTAAATCCATAAATAGATTTGACAGGATTTACTACTGTACTGTATCTCTTCCCTCATTTATAAAAAAACTATCTTTATGTGATTTACCCACACTTTCAATCATCTTAATGTTTAATTGTAAATTATATTACTCTTATATATGATATTCAATTATGTACCTCTACGCCTGTCTCAACACAGGTATACCCTAGCGAGACAGGCATCGAATAATATATTGTAAACATAACGTATATAGATCAATGAATAAAAAAATAAAAATAATATTTTGGCAACGATAGTGCATATTTTAAGAGTGGTAGTGTACATTTTGGCAGGGATAGCGCATATTTTTGCAGTGGTAAGGCATATTTTATTTTGGAAGTGCCTGTAATCCGATGTCTAATTATATCAATGGAATGGTTCCACAAAGATGATTGATAATAATTACAAGTTTACGATGAACTGTAACTATTACTACTTAATTCATGATTCACATAAAGTGCTCCACGAATAAGTTGGCGAAAAAGAGGGCGTTGTCGTCCATGACATGACGCTAGTACATATGTAGGTGCGGTTGCCAGATTAAAATATAAGCACACATCGCTAGTTATGTTCATGTCACTGCCAACTTTTAGATACGTATAGCACTGACAGTTTGGAATATAAGAAGATTTATTTTTATGTTGATTTTCCGGACGCTCTGAAGAGTCATTACGTTTTATACACCGTGTTAAATCGTAGTCACGTTTTTATGGGCAATCCAAGAAATTCATGAGTTGGGAAATACAAACATACCATGTCATATAATCCACGGGTAGATATATTTTGTTTTATCTTACATGGCGTTATATTTCCGAAAAATAAAATATTACAAACGAAAAATTTCTAATTTAGGCCCTTCAAAACTATCTTATACCAAAAATGTTTTGAAACTAGGACAAAACAGGGTATTTTGGAGGAACTTACGTATGATTGAGGCGATAAACACTTACTTAGGATTATGCTTATTGGTGTACTATCTCAACATGCATATTCCTGGAGTAATATCCTTACTTATACTGAGGTAGGTAGACACTATTATTTATTGTTAGTGAGAAAGGGAAAACAATTATAGACGTTGACCAACTTTGAGTGGATATACTTTAAGTTTTGTTTTCATTATGTTTACACAGGAGGCCCCGAGGAAAAAAAATCCCTCAAGGCCTATGACATTTTTGGGGGATGCTTTTTTAGTGAAAGGATGGCAGTCTCTGAATTCATCTTTTCGGAAGTCGAAAAATAAGTTCGAATCTGGGAATGAGTGTCTTTCTTTAAAAATATGTAATATTAATCACTTTAATTTCCCAATATTGCCCGAATTTTCCGTTTCTATTAATCTTTATTCTTACCCTTGTCCTAACCAAAATTTGAATCTGTGTAGAATTAGGGGGGATACTTCCATACGGCTTTCCGATTAAAATATCTAATTTTTTCAAGTACAATTTTTTCAGGCCTTTTCAAAATACCAGTTTTTAGCTATTGCACTATTTGCTAGGAATGGATTGAAAACAGAAAAAATTCATTGTTTTTCGATTAAAATAAAACTGACTGAAATAAAAACAGATTGAAATGAAAACTGGTTGAAATGAAAACCGTTTGAATTAAAAACCAATTGAAATGAAAACAGATTGAAATAAAAACAAATTGAAATGCGAAGAGATTGAAATGAAAAAAGATTGATATAAAAATTCGAGCGCATTTTACACGCGGTAGAAGCGAAACTTTACCAAAAAAATCTCAACCAATACTTGAAAAGTGAGGTCATAATCAAAGCGACCAATGAACGCAGACCTAGCGTAATTTTAAATCTCAACCAATAGGAGCCTTTAAAAGTGACATCATAATCAAAGCAGCCAATGAGCGAAGTTGATGCGTCGCAGGTGCAGCAATCGTAATTTCCTTTTCATCAGATAACCAAATCAGATTGGTGCTATATAAGTTTCACTTCTAAAACAGATTTAAATGAAAACAAATTGCAATGAGAACTGATTGAAATGAGAAATTAAAGAAATGATGATAGAGTGAAATGAAAACAGATTAAAATTAAAACATTTTGAAATGGGAACAGATTGAAATGATGTAATAACTGACCAGCCATCAACAGGTAGGTGTGTGCGGTTCCACTGCGCAGGTTGAGCGCAGCGCAAAGGAAGTGGAAGGCGGAGGCGTACTGCGAGCACGCGACGTGCACCAGTCCCAGGTTGTGCAGAACTCGCGCGCTCAGGGGGCTCAGGCACGCGGCCCGTTTCAGGCAGCTCACCGCCTGTCGGGGGTCAACGGAGCTTTGAACATGTTGAGTGACAGTGAAATGTTGACTATTGTTACGATACGCCCCTGAAGCGAGTAAATACGAGAGCACAGAACGCAGCACAAGTCCACACGGCTCGGCCGCCGCCTCTCCCCGCCCCGTATCCTGTTTCTCCTTGCCTCTCCCCCGTGCCCTGCCACTCGGCATTCCCGCTGCGCTCGCCACAGAAGAGATCTGAGTGCCTTTGAGAACGCACGCTCGCGGCTCACTTGTAGCCGGCGGACCCAATTCAATGGGGCCGCGATGTATTATTGAAATACTTTTGAGTAGAATCAGTCTTTTGCCACTATAGTTCGGTCTATTTAGACTACGAAAGTGCCTGATGAAGCTGCCACATGAGACGAGGTTCCTGCCAACCTACATGTAAGCTGTATCTTGATTTCCTCCTTAAATGTTGTCCGTAATTCAGTGAAATGTAGGGCCCCCGCGGAAATCACGACTCGGAGAGTTTCGTTTTGAGAGAGAGTCAGAGAGAGTTAAACACTTTAGCTAGGTTTGTGTAATTTGCATTTCTTGTAATTGAATTGTACTGTAGAAACCTATGTATGTGTTTGAGTTTACAATACATGTCTAAATGATTTAACATTGTTATTATTCTGCTACGGCGGGAGGATTGTTGGCCAGTGAGGATCCCGTGGGTCACCGGAGGATGGAGAGAAGTTCCCTAGCCTTGAGCTGCCCACCCCCCTGAATAGAGAGTACCATAGTCCCGCTGAGAGCTAGTCAGGGACGTGTTTTGGGCCCTGGTGTTGGTTTAGAAGCCGACATCGAGGCACCCTAACAATTGGCGCATCAACGTGGAGCCTGGAATTTTTTTTCTCTATCCCGGTCGCTTTGCGGGACCTTCCTTTGTCGAAATCCTTCCCGCATAACAACTATTTTGTAAACATTAATTATGCCTTGTTATTCTACAGTGAATCCTGTAAAAAAACCACAGAAACCAATATGTAAATTAGACCCATAACGGATCTGACTGGAATTATAAATTGCATCGCAAGTTGAAACAACGGCCATTTTGAGTACCCGAAACGTCGCGAATCTGATTGCGCACGCGTCACCAAACAGCGAGCGCGTAGCAACAGCAATCCGCGCCAAATCCAACGGCCCTTGTTTCACGCGATATTCCGGATTGTGCGCGCAAATGCCTTGTTCCCGCCGATATCCTAACCGACTGTTGCTAGGCTGCGTTTTAAATCCAAACCGTTTTTTATGACTGAACCGGGATACCAACGGAAATCATTGATTCTGGAACCCCAGTTATTTTGCGAATTCCTTAATGAAAATTTCGGACTTACGTATTTTTATTATTTCTGCACAATATACCAATTGGCCCACTTGTGTCTGTCAAATTAGTAGAATTTAATGTTTCTCCAAATGGACAAAATAATGACTTTCTTTCCCCATTGTACATTATAGGTACTGTTTTTTTTTCAGCATAAGTGAAAGTGAATTGTGTTTTTTCCCTTACATAAGTGAAAAGTGGAATAATAATAAAGCCAATGACTGATTCCATGAATAAATAAAACAATTTTAATATGGTTGGATGCAATAAACCCCATATTCAGTCATTTTCATCCGGAAGTTTGTCCTTTATTTGCCAGAAAAGTGCCTTTTGTGAACTTTAGTGCCTTTCTCAGTGCAAAGTGTTTTGTGAAAATAAAAAACCTGTTTTCTAAAGGTCAGTCCTGGCAAAATTTTTCTAAAATAAATAAATACTTGTGAATTTCACAGTTTTCTCAAAAGTGGTCAGTGAAAAACAAAAACCTTTACCACTAAGGTCTTTCCACGCAAAATTTTTTCTCGTCTGCCTCTCCTTGACAAGAATTCTGGTGTCATGTATACAAAACACATTTGGAAGTGCCAACAGTGATCACCAAGTGAAAAGTGCCTCACAAAAATTAATTTTTGCGCTTTCTAAAGGAAACCCCTGGCCAATTTTTTTTCTTCTCCTCACCACCCAGGAAACTCGCAATGGAGGACAAGCAAGCTATTACACCATCCAACTTGGGTACCATTCCCAATGTGCATAGTTTATCCAAAGCCCACTTACAAGCTGCTTTAAGGGATAGAGGACTCTCGCCATCAAGCAAATCTAAATCTACATTGAAGGCATATGCACTTTTATTCAACAAAAAGTACATTAGGAGAATAAATCTCGCCCCCTCCAACGAAAATAATTCATGTTCGGCTACGCAAGTTTTGGATAATCTTGACAAAGAACCTACGCCGCATGTAATGATAAAACAAGACGTCGCACCCATCTTGACACAAGATAAAACTTACGATTTATCCTCTTGGAAAGTCAAATATAATGGCGTCTCCGATGTGCTGGATTTCATTGACCGTATTGAAGAAACGGCTACAATCAAAAATATCCCATTCGAGATTCTACGGAGAAACTTTATAGAACTCATCTCCCCAGAATTAATTCCGTGGCACCGCATCCAAAAGACTAAATGCAAAGATTGGAATAAACTCAGAGCTGCCCTAATCTCTAGCTTTGGAAAAAAGGAGGCCCAGCACCGGATCAAACTATCTCTACTATCTATTAAACAACTAGTAGATGAACCTGTGGCTACATTCATAGAAAGGGCTGAATCCATCAACATCAAGCTTTCACATCCTGTTCCGGAAGCTGAACTATTACCAGTCATAACTGATGGCCTTTTAATCAAATACGAGAACATCATCACCTCACAGAAAATTGCATCCCTGGCCCAGCTAAACGAAGTCTGCCTCCTCCTGGAATCGTACCAGGATAGGAAAAACATAAAGAATGTGTCGAATAATGTGGTTGGGCCAAGCCGTTCGTCTGGTTTAAAGCCAGAATTCGACAACAAAAAAGTGTGCTCCTTTTGCAAAAAAGTAGGCCACCTGGCCGCTACTTGTTTCAAGCAAGCAAGACTTCTGGAATCCAAGGAACCCCGAACCTCCAAGAGACACCACTCTAGGGACTGCTCTCCTCCACGCGACGAACTGCGCAACATTTTCAAGAGATCAAGGCACAATGCAGAAAGGTTACAAAACCCAAGCGATGTCAGACCTCAGGTGGATTTCTCCAAGCCCCCACCAAATTTCTACATGAAGAGGCCAAAAAACTAAATAATAACCTCTCAGGTACCCATTCTGAACCAAGGTCTAAAGAATGGACTGATTGGTTATCACACATTAAGTATTTTAACCAGACCTTAAATGTTTCCTCGGTTTGTTGCAAACAAGCTAAAGATGGGAGACCCTATGCTCTTTTCTCTGTTAACAATGTGCCCTTTTCCGGATTACTTGATAGCGGTGCATCTGTCAGCTGTCTTGGCAACAATGCTCACCTGCCTTTTGTTAACAGTGATTTTAAAATTTCGCCACAAACAACACACCTGACGACTGCGGATAATGTTTCCCAGCCGGTCATCGGTACCCTTGCACTGCCAATTAATTGTAACAATAAAATAATTACAATCAATTTTCTAATAGTGCCCTCTATATCCCAGAATTTCATCCTTGGCGTTGACTTCTGGAAGGCTTTTAACGTTGCTCCCCAAGTATTTAATACTCTTGGCGAAACCTCCACTGCTGCTCAAATTAGTGAGATCCGCACAATAATACCTCACGAAAATTTAAGCACGGACCAAGCTCTCCAACTAAAGGAAATGGTCAATAAATTCGAATCAATATCTTTCGAAAAATGTGGATTGGGTTTGACAAATTTGGTAGAACACCACATTAAAACCAATGGCCCACCCATAAAGCAACGTTATTACAACTTAGCCCCCCAAAAGCTTAAACTTTTGGAAAAAGAACTTGATGAAATGTTAAAAATGGGTGTGGTGGTTCCCAGCAGAAGTGCATGGACCAACCCAACTCTTTTGGTTTCTAAAAAAGATGGCTCCGCACGTTTCTGTCTCGACAGTAGACGTTTAAATTCTTGTACGGAAGCTGACGCATACCCCTTACCTTACGTCCACGCGACCTTAGACAAACTGCGCAACGCCAAGTTCATCTCCTCTGTTGACCTAAGCAAAGCTTTTTGGCAAATACCTTTGGACGCAGAATCGTGTGAAAAAACTGCTTTCGTTGTACCTGGTAGGGGAATGTTCCATTTTAAAAGATTACCCTTTGGTCTAAAGAACAGCCCCGCCGAATTACAAAGACTGATGGACAAGCTCTTCGGTCCTGAAGTCGATAACAGCCTGTTTTGTTACCTTGACGACCTCATCATCGTCAGCGACACCTTTGAAAAACACCTATTAATGTTGGAAAAGGTTTTTCAACAACTCAAGTTCGCTGGTTTAACCATCAACTTGAAGAAGTCTGAATTCTGTAAGTCCCGTTTACGTTATTTGGGATTCATTGTCGACGAAAAAGGTCTAAGAACAGACCCCGCTAAGGTGGAAGCCATGGCAAATTTCCCCCGACCCAAAAACGCGAAAGAAGTCAAAGGTTTCCTTGGACTTGCAAGTTACTACAGAAGATTCATCAAAGACTTTTCCACAATTGCAGCCCCCTTAAATAAAATTACCGGCACCCGTAAAGGTGTCAGCAACTTCCGATGGTCTGCTGAAACTGAAGAAGCGTTTACAACTTTAAAAAATGCCCTTAAAAAAGCCCCCGTTCTGAATTGCCCGGATTTTGCACTCTCTTTTACCCTCCACACGGATGCCTCCAACGTAGGAATCGGTGGAGTCCTAACTCAAGAATTCCCAGATGGCGAACAACCTGTAGCGTATTTTTCCCGTACACTAAATAAACACGAGAAAAACTACGGAATTACCGAAAAGGAGTTATTGGCTGTATTGGATTCTGTTCACCATTTCCGCGGTTACATAGACGGTAGCAAATTTACTGTAGTCACAGACCATAGTAGTTTGAAATGGTTGATCTCTTTAAGTAATCCCTCCGGTAGACTCGCTCGTTGGGCCTCCCGTTTGTCTCAATTCAATTTTGATGTTGTACACCGTAAAGGCGCGGACAATATTGTTCCTGACGCTCTTTCAAGAATTGAATTGGCTTCAGTAAATGTTGACACAATTGCCCCCCCTCCATTTACAAAAGATGAATGGTACTTGAAAATCTTCGAAGGTTGTAAAAATAATCAACAAAAGTTTCCTAATTTTATCATAAAAGAAGGACAACTATACCGTAATTGCAAGGCACCACTATCCATCCTCGAAGATTACTCTTGGAAACTTGTCGTTCCCCTCGAAGGAAGAGAACAAATAATAATTGACAATCATAGTGCTCCCGACTCTATACACCCAGGAACTTTCAAGACGTATAAAAAGATTTCCTTGAAGTATTACTGGCCTGGTCTTTTCAAACAAATTCGCAATTACATCTCTAAATGTGAAACTTGTAAAGCTTATAAACATAGCACGGCAGCACCTGCCGGCCTAATGGGTAACCCCAAACGCGCCGACAGACCCCTACAGTCATTGTCAATGGACCTCGTCGGACCTTTTCCTCGAAGTTATGCCGGACACATGCACATACTTAGTGTAGTGGATGTTTTCACCAAATTCTGTTGGATCTTCCCTTTAAAAAGAGCCAACGCGTCCGCCATCATCAAACTTCTGGAAAAACACATTTTTATACCTTACGGAACACCCAGAACCGTAATTGTTGATAACGGAAAACAGTTTATTGCCCAGGAATTCAAAGAATTTCTTGCCAAATACGGAATCAAGGACATTTATTATAACACCTTGTACACTCCCCAAAACAACACTGTCGAACGTTACAACCAAACAATCAACACAGCTCTAGCTATTCTAGTTGATAATGATCAACGCACTTGGTGTAAAAACCTAGATAAAATTCAGGCCGCTATGAACAACACTGTTAATCTGGCCACTGGTAACACACCTTTCTTCTTAAAACACGGTATGGAACAAGTCGTCCATGGTTCTCTACATAGGGACACAAACTTTCCTACGTCATCTGCCACCACAAGCAACCCTACCGCAGACTATGCCCATCGCTTGGAAGAACTGTCGGCCATTTACAGTGAAGTCACTGATGCTTTGCTCCTGGCTCACCAAAAGAGTGCGGACAGATATAACTTACGTAGAAAACATGTCACCTTCAATACAGGAGACATAGTTTGGAGAAAGAACAACACACTTTCCCAAGGAGCCATGTATTTCTCTGCTAAGCTGGCACCACGTTTCGTGAAGGCCAAAGTCCTAAGGAAAATATCAGACCTAGTGTACTCCTTGTCTGACTCATCTGGAAAGCACATTGGTAATTACCACATTAAGGACATTGTAAAGTCTGGAAGTGAGGAGTCAAGTAAAACTGCCCCCACTATCTCAGCAAACGTAAAATGATCCAGTATGCATCACAATTTTTTTGTAAGCTTACATAGTCTTACTACGTCAGGCGTGTATTGTGTCAATCACATGCCCATCGTTTCGTAAATGAAACAAGTTGTAAATTATTTTGTAAATTAATGCGTACTCTCCTTGAAGTTACTTTCAAATGTTGTTTTTGCACTGTTTTTTCTTTCCCTCACGGCAATTTTTTCTTTTATTTTTTTCACCTGTTCTAAAACTGATCACTTTGGAACGGAGACACTTTTCGAGTTTCAATGTTTGGGAAGTCGCGAGCCCATTTATTGTCTCAACACGTACACTACGCAATGTTCATGCCACGTCATACCCAGCCTTGTCATGTAATTTTGTAATTTTTTTATTTATTCTTTTGTTGCATTTTTGTCGTGTGGAAAGGAACTTTCTCACCTGTTTATTTTGTTCATGTAAAGTAGTTGACAATTGCCCATCGGCGTGTCGTTCTAGAAGTCGGGTTTTGTAAATTCCAAAGTGTTAAATTCCGACTCAGAACCAGTTATCTATTTTTACAATTTTTCCTTTTATCTTGTTCATCATGAGTTGTAAAACCTTCCGAGGTATCTCTAGCATGAAAATCAAACAGTGGTTACTTACATAGTCGCCCCTCGTGTATATAAGTTTTTTTCAATTTTTTCCTCTTAAATTAAAAATTGATGGCGTCCTACCCAAATTCATGCTCTTGTACCAAAATTGGATATCGACACGTCCATTTTGGAACTTGTATTTATAAAACCAATGATTGGTCTTTATAACCCTGTATATAAATCAATTTGGCTCGTTTCAACTAAAGTACGTAAAACCGAATCATCCGGTCTTTGGTTGTTATAACAAAACCACCTTTTGTTATTTTGTTTTTTTGCTTGTACGTTACGTATGTCTTATATGACACGTTTCAACCCTACGAGACAGGTTAAATAAAACCTTATGGTCATCCTGATTTTGGAATTCACAACTTTTAGGTGTCCTTTTAACCAAGTATTTGCAACCCAAATTGCACATAACCTGGTATGTTTGTAACTGCACAAAGGGTATGTAAAACCGTAATTGGTCCCTTTTCTTTGGTCTTCCTCACTGCAGATTGCCACAACAGACAGTATGTAAAACCATTATAGGTCTGTCTTTGTTTTAAATACTTGGTGTAAGTAGAATTATACTCTGCCATCACCCTTGTATTTTGTAACACATGAAGTAGCATCAAATTGTCTATCTTCTCTGTCGTACGCTCTTGGGCTACGGAGTTAGTTAATCTAACGAATCTTTATAAAATGTGTTAAAATCAAGCATCATTAACGTTTATTGTGTTGTATTTAAACGTAACCCTGTTACATTATAGGAGAGATCCTTAGAACACCCACCGTTATAGGAGGGATCCTTAAAATACCTGCCACGATACGAGAAGTTCGTCATAATCACTTTTGCTCATAGCTAAATGTTATTGAGTTGGTCGTGTGACATATTTGTCATGAGTACCACCCTTTCTGTACAATCTATTTTGGTCGTGTGTCATTCATTTGTCATGAGTACCGCTTTTGTATTTTGGTCGTGTGTCATTCATTTGTCATGAGTACCGCTTGTATGTATAATTGTGTACAACCCTTGTACACGAGACGTGGAGACGTTAAAACACTTACCGTGATTCGTGCGAACGACATAATATTGGCCTTGCCATCTTCTTTAAGAGGCATTGTATAAACTCTTGACTTCTGTCTATAATTGAGTTTTATCTTGTATGTACTTACATGTTCTTATACACTATACGTGGAGACGTTAAAACACTTACCATGAGTCGTGCGAACGAAATAATATCAAACCTTTTGTGTGCGATCTACGAAATGTAGTCCACAACCCTTTGTTGTCATTCAACGCCAATGCCCGTGGACCTCCTGTTTTTTTTACTTCTTTGCAAAAAGGAAAGAAGCCCAGGAGTATCTACTATCCCAAAAGGACTAGTTTGTAGCTTCACTGCTAACTATGGGGCATAGTGCTGTGGGAGTTAATCGATTGAGCACAAAACCACCCAACTCGTTGTCTGGGGAACGGATAAGAAAACCCCCAGGTTTGTGAAATTGGAGCAAGGGTCTGTCTTTTCTCACAATCACGCAGGAGTTTTTAAAATGACCCCTAATCTTTTGCCCAATACACGCAAAAGATTAGTCTCTTTGTTAATGTGTATTCAAATTTCTCCTCATCCTTTTAACAATTGTAAAGAGTCAGGAAATCTGCTGGTTGATCATGTTTCATTCTCACATGGAGTTTGAAGTGGAAATTAGTCCAGTCTCTAGCAAGTTTCGTCACTCAACTCCTTTCCTTTTCCTTTCCTTTCTCCTCACCATCATGTTCTCAGGTATATGTTATGAAGAGGAAAATCTGTTGTTAACCATAATTCGCCCTCACTGGGAGTGCGAATCGGTAAATTGACCAATTATCAGCAGGCTTTCTCCCTCACTCTCTGCATATGTCTCACCTTTTGTTCTCGTTCTCAATTTTACGAAACACATTCATGAATATTGGATATGTACGATATGCACTTGGCGTACCGTCTGTCTCCTTTTTGACAACCTTTATTCATGAATTGGTTTCTCTGCTTTTACCGTGACTCATTCACGACTTCTTTGTCTTGTTCGTTGAAATTCTACAAAAATGTTACCACCTTTATGTTAACATAGGCCATGGAAGGCCGGTTGTTTTTTAACCAAGACATATTGTCACTCGGCAAACGCCAAGTCATCCTGGTAAAGGAAAATGTTCATGTAATCACAATTTAGTTAGAAAACTCTCTCTTCGTCACTCTCTGGGTCGGTGGTTAAAACTTCGTTTATTTCATTATCTGGACACATTTTGTTTCTCTCCAAACCTTTTCTTCATTGGTCCCTAGGCAGGTAAACTTCAAGAATTTTGCTCTAATAATAATTTCTCCCGGATTAAAAAGAAGCCCAGGCGGATGTCATCACCAACAGCCAAGCTGAGCTCCACTTCCTGACAGCACGCGCTGTGGTTACTAGGTCCCTCCTGCTGCCATTTTTCTACGCATTTGTTCCTGAAAGCACAGACCATACCGCTCATATGTATGTTGTTTTGTCGTGCCACAGCAAGTTGAGTTGTCCCACTAACATTATGACACTCTGAACCACCTTTTGGGCACGCTAGCTCCTAGGTTTGTTCTTACTCTTGCTATCGATGCCAACCATGTCGTCTCTTGCGCTGTCATGCAGTGACGCATATATCGTCATGTGTAAACCATCATTACCTTGACTTCCAGTATTCGCTGAATGCGTACCAATACAAGTTATGTTGAGCTACATTATGCTTCAATAACCATTATATACGATCCGTGTTTACCTTAATAACACTTTAGGATTCGTACTGGCATGTCTGCAGACACTGGATTCTCCTCTTCAATGACCTCTGTAACCATAGTCGCGGCACAGCAACCACAGTCTCCACTTCATGAACTTCGACGTCTTCGACAAAACCAAGTGTTTTCTAAGGCCCAAGTGTACTTTTGAGTGTTATCTCAAAGGGGTCTGATTACAGTGATAATGTAATCCTTAGAATCTGTGAAACCACGTCCTCCTCTTCGAAATTCTCCGAAACCAAACAAATCCACGCTTCGCAAACTTAGCTCCCAGACCAATGAAACTTTAGAATCACACAGGCATTTTTGTTCTTGTTTTTTTGTTCTTCGATTGTACAAATATGAATTGTTATTTTTCAATTGCATAACCATGTATTGTTATTTTTCAATTGCATAACCATGTATTGTTATTTTGTTCAATTGCATAACCATGTATTGTTATTTTGTTCAATTGCATAACCATGTATTGTCATCTTTCAATTGCATAATCTTGTATGTTGTTTCACACCATGTACTTTCACCAAAACTGTTCTTTTCCAAACATTGTATGTACCCCTCACCCATTCCCTACAAACATTGTGACCTAAACTATAACATAAATTGCATGTTCTAGCTAGGCATCTCTCAAGCAACGAATCTCTCAAAAACCCCAATGAAAGTTTAAGAGGATTTTTTTTTCCTACAGCTCCATTGCCACGTCGCTTTTTTTTCCAAGCGCGGGGGGAAGTGTTACGATACGCCCCTGAAGCGAGTAAATACGAGAGCACAGAACGCAGCACAAGTCCACACGGCTCGGCCGCCGCCTCTCCCCGCCCCGTATCCTGTTTCTCCTTGCCTCTCCCCCGTGCCCTGCCACTCGGCATTCCCGCTGCGCTCGCCACAGAAGAGATCTGAGCGCCTTTGAGAACGCACGCTCGCGGCTCACTTGTAGCCGGCGGACCCAATTCAATGGGGCCGCGATGTATTATTGAAATACTTTTGAGTAGAATCAGTCTTTTGCCACTATAGTTCGGTCTATTTAGACTACGAAAGTGCCTGATGAAGCTGCCACATGAGACGAGGTTCCTGCCAACCTACATGTAAGCTGTATCTTGATTTCCTCCTTAAATGTTGTCCGTAATTCAGTGAAATGTAGGGCCCCCGCGGAAATCACGACTCGGAGAGTTTCGTTTTGAGAGAGAGTCAGAGAGAGTTAAACACTTTAGCTAGGTTTGTGTAATTTGCATTTCTTGTAATTGAATTGTACTGTAGAAACCTATGTATGTGTTTGAGTTTACAATACATGTCTAAATGATTTAACATTGTTATTATTCTGCTACGGCGGGAGGATTGTTGGCCAGTGAGGATCCCGTGGGTCACCGGAGGATGGAGAGAAGTTCCCTAGCCTTGAGCTGCCCACCCCCCTGAATAGAGAGTACCATAGTCCCGCTGAGAGCTAGTCAGGGACGTGTTTTGGGCCCTGGTGTTGGTTTAGAAGCCGACATCGAGGCACCCTAACACTATGTTCACTGAAGTGTTTGTTTCACCAAATACCCTTAGAATAGTATATCTGTCATTGGCGGAATCCTTAATAAGATATGGAATAACTACATGGGGAAATTCAACAAAAACAAATCTTCTTTCAGTGCAAAATTTACGATATTCCTTGATAAAATTATTATAAACAAAGCTGAATATTAACAAATACTTGATGTACCAAAATCATTAGATACTATATACAGGGTATCCGACGGTAAGGTGAATTAACTGCGGGAGGTTATTCTACATGATGGTAGGAGTAAAAAAGATTACCAACCTTTTTCGAAATTACAACATTTTTTTTCCCATACAAAAAAATCTACCTACTAAAAATCCTTAGTATAAAGTAAAATCCTTAAAAATACTTGCCGGGAGCCTTCCGGGCACGATCGTGGAAAAATTGTTTGGTGTTGATTGACATAACTACCCCTAAAAGTAGGAATTTTGAAAAAAGTTATTTATATTTTTTACTTATACTATCATGCAGAATCACCTCCCGAAATTAATGCACTTTATCCCCGGACACCCTGTATATATCTGTAAATTTATTATCTGTTCATGGTATATTGTGGATTAAAATTGTGAATCAGCATACATCTCAATCTGAATTTAATAAAATAGTGGTCCATGTTCATAATACAAGACTAACTACAAACTATGAACTTGTAATTCCCAGATACCTAAATAAATACGGTCAAAGAACTCTAGAATATCTTGTTCCAATAATTTTCAATATGTTACCCAATTCAATAAAAATCTGTGAATTGATTTTTAGAAATATATGCCAAAAATTGTTATGTGAAAGACTTTTTTGTAAAAAACGAGTAACAACGAGCATCATCAACAATCGCCACCACTAGCAAACTTTCGTTGCTCGATGGCACTGATTTGATCAGGTCCGTTCTTTAGTACTATCGGCCTTGGGAAGACTGTAATGACGTTACGCCCGCTAACATTTCTAGGGGATTACAGTTATAATTGTTGTTAGCGGCGTAGGCGTAACCAACGTCATAATACCAACAGCCAACTACGAACCATTTAGGATTTCGCAATTTTTGTAACCAATGAAAATATAAAAAATATGCAATTTTAGACGAAACGACCAGAACTGGAAAAAAAAATCCGCAAAATCCCTCATTAAATAAAACTAGCGAGCACCCGGCATGCTTTGCATCGCCACATAAATGTGGATCAAATTTACACAATAATTTTTCGCAATATACAAAACCAACAACACGGATTTCTTCAAAAAAGATCAGTACTAACAAACTTGGTAAATTTTACGGAATATTTAACGAGCAATACGAACAAAAGAAACCAAGTAGATGTAATCTACACTGATTACTCTAAGGCCTTCGATAAGGTAAACCATTTCATCCTTATTCAAAAATTAAAACAGTTAGGCATCCATGGTGACTTACTCCGGTGGCTCACTTCATACCTTTGGAGTAGACTTCAAAGTGTCTCAATTGGGAGAACAAAGTCCAGCTTCTTTTCCATGCCCTCCGGTGTACCTCAAGGTTCTCATTTAGGCCCATTATTATTTAATGTGTATATATATGATATTTACAAATGTTTTTTCATGCTAATTACCTAGCATATGCAGATGATAAAAAAAATATACTTAGTTATCAAATCAATCAACGACTGTATTAAACTCCAAGAAGACCTCAATCGTCTTTTTATCTATTGCGAATTAAACAAACTTGTTATTAACATCTCAAAGTGCAATAAATTAACATTTACACGTAATAAAAATATAATTTTGTATACACACTGAACGGCACACATATCAATGAAGTAAAATATATCAGGGACCTTGGAGTAACAATGGATGTCAAATTAAACTTTATCCAACACACTGATGAAGTAAATAACAAGGCCAATAAAATGCTGGGGTTTATAATTCGTGTAGCAAACCCCTTCCACAACATAAACACTCTATATTCCCTTTACACCTCATATATTCGCCCGCACTCGGAACACTGTACACCGATCTGGACTCCTTTATACCAAGCCCATATTGAAAGAATAGAAATAGTTCAAAAAAAATTTTTAAACACTTAAATTATTAATTCAAATTACACTTCTCAAATTATACCGAATCCATTAAATTTCACAATTTCAAATCCCTCCAAACACGACGTCTAATTTTTGATCAAATCCTATTGTTTAAAATTCTAAACAATGGCCTGGACTCACCAGAACTTAGCAATTTAATAAATTTTCATATTCCGTCAAGATCAACCTGGCAATCCGATTTATTTTATTTACCCTCTTGTAGAACAAACATTAGAAAAAACTCCCCAATTCCTCGTGTATGCGCACAATATAATACAAAATTTCACAGCATTGACATTTTTAGTAAAAACTTAAAGAAATATCGATGTGAAGTAACGCGTACGATCAATTATTAATATGAGAATATATCGTGAGCATCTCCTATCCTTTTCCTATATCCCTCTTCCTCTCCCTTTCCTATGACCCAAAATTAATTATTATATAATAAAACTTCATTTCCGATGTACTTTAGCATAAGAAACCTGTGTGGCTTGACTCCAGTTAAATTATATATTTATCACTGTACATGTATTATGTAAAAGCTGTTTGTTTCTTACAAATAAAATAAATAAATAAAGTGATTGTTTCTCCCCACGTGTACTTTCCCGTGCGTACCCGTTTTCCTCCCACATCCCTTTTCCTCCCGCGCTCCCCTTCCACCTTCTCCTTGTTCTACCCTCCCGCGTCCCCTTGTCCCGCGAACCCCTCCTCCTTGCTTTTCCCTCCTGCGTTCCTTTTACGCCTGCCCTGTCTTCCCCGTTCCCTCATCCCCTTCCCACCAATCCCCCTTCTTTATTCCCCTCCTCCCTCCCGGACACCACGCCCGTTCCTGCTTCCCCTCCCTGCCGCTAAATTATATGAAATACACACATTTTTCAAACAACTCGTGCACTAGTTATTGTAATTTTTAACGTAAATTTCATAATGCAAGAGCTAACCAGTGTGTATAAAGAAACCTTCGCGGGTGTGCGCGCAATAACTCACCAAAGTTTCACCGCAATCGGGTGAATAGTATAGGAAATAATTTGCGGGCAGGTTTATCTACAACAAATCACAAAATTTTCAAATCACAAAGAAACATTCATTTTTATAAGTAGATTTTATATTAAGATTTATATATTACTTACGGCAACAAATTTCTGTTTTCCAAAAAAGCACATTCCGATGTTATTCCATAGAGCCGGGCAGTCTGGGGTCTGTTGAGCTGCAATTTTGTATCTGGACAAGGCGACGTCAAAATCCTTGTGGCTCTATAACAACAGAACAATTAATAAAATAAAATACTTGTGTAATTGCACAAAATCCTTATGAAAAAACTACACAAAATCCTTATGAAAAAACTACAGATAATTGGTAAACAGGGACAGTTACTCAAATGGTTGGGAAGCTATCTAGAAAATCGGAGCCAAAGAGTTAATATTAGTGGTACTCTAAGCGATCCAGCCAATATCAATTTTGGTGTACCACAAGGAAGTACTTTAGGACCGATATTGTTTAATATCTATATCAATGACCTTTGCAACAGTAACCTTGCCGATCATATCATCACTTTTGCTGACGATACGGTCTTAATATTTGAGGGCATAAACTGGTACGAAGCGCATAGAAAAGCAGAAATTGGAATAAACAATGTCAAACATTGGCTAGACTATAATCTCCTTACTCTTAACACAGATAAGACAAAATTTATACGTTTTAGTGCAACACAAGCGGGACAACCCAAGGTAATACTAAATATTACTATTCACGTCTGCAATGAAACGAACACTTGTACTTGCAATAACCTAGAATGCGTGGATAGTTTAAAATATCTAGGGATCACCATTGATAAATATCTGAGATGGGAAGAGCACATTAATTCAACTGCCTCAAAAGTCAGAAAACTTACTCACCTTTTTATTACCATCAGAAATATTCTCTCTGTAAAAGATATGAAATCAATATACTATGCCTTGTGTAATTCTTTACTTGAATATGCATCCCTAGGATGGGGTGGATGTGCTAAAACAATATTAGACTCCCTGGCTAAAGCACAGAAATCTCTACTAAGAGTCATCCTTAAAAAACCATTCAGGTACCCCAGTGACGCATTATTCACGGAATTTAAAGTTCTTGATGTTAAACAATTGTATATTAGAAAGATTGTATTACATGCTCAAAAACAACGTCAGCACTTCCCTTCCATTGACCACCTTCACGACACCCGACATTCAAGGAACAATCCAATAGTCCCAATAAAAACCACAACGTCCCTTGGGCAACGGCAATTTTCGTACTTAGGACCTAAAGTATTTAATATCATGCCTAATGCTTGGAAATCTAAAAGTACAACTGTTTTGCGCAAGTTGATCAACGACTGGCTTCTTGATTTAGGGAGGGTCAAAAGCGAAGATATGTTGACCAATAGATAGTCGAGGATTAAAAAAAAATAGAAAAAAATAAAATAAAAACACACACTCATACATAATTTGTTAGAGTCCATATATTACAAAAACACATACTTATCACTCCAGAACATAACTGTCTATTCCTTTTTAATTTATGCGATCGATTATTTTCTAATCTCCCATCTAGATTATAAACTTATATCACTACGCTTCCCATTTTCCTTTTTCCATTTTCCATTTTCCAAAACATTCACATTTACTTAACATAAGCATTCTTCATTTTTTCTCTTCACTTAGGTATTCTTTTTCTCATAAGTACAAAATTGGGTATTTATCTAAAGCTTATATGATAATTCTCATAATTACAAATTGTGTATTTATCTAAAGATCAAATTCAATTGTAACACATTTTTTTCCTTCTTCGAATAATATGTTATATACTTAAACAATGTAAAAAAAAATTTATGATATGAACTAAATTTGTCAATTTGACTGGCCTAAAACAGGATCCATTCCTAGTTGGCTAGTCAAAGTTTCCACATATGTTAAATTGTATAATTTTTATCTGAAATAAATTTATTATTTATTTATATTTATTTAATTATTATTGTTTACTCATAATTATATTATATACTATCTGTTTAATTTTTTATATTTAGATATTTACTTAATATATCATATTTATGACATAAACTATATAAACTTAATTAAATTAATTGGTGTTAATGCGATATCTAAGAATAGAATACTTATAAAATGCTCGACAAAGTGCGATGCGGAAAAAATGAGTAAAGCTATTGGCGACGAGTTCAAAGACATCAGTGCTACAGAAATTAAAAAGAAAAGACCAACTATGATACTTAAGGGCATTACTAATGACTATAATAAGGAGGATATTATACAAGATATTATCGAACAGAATGAAGATATCAAGGCTGTGATGATAGATAAACCAGAAATTGAGATGACCTTAAAAAAGATCTTAAAAAACAAATACAATAACACATCTAATTACATAATAGAAGTTAGTACTAAAATAAGAAGATGGCTAGTTTGTGCCGGTAAAATCTATGTGGGGTACCAGAGAATACAAGTAGAGGATGCCCTTCCTCTGGTGCAGTGCTATCACTGCCTGGGCTTTGGACATACTTCTATCAGGTGTCTTCATAAAGAAAAGGACAAACCATTGTGTACACACTGTGCTGGTGATCATTCCTACAAAGATTGTGCTAACAAAGATAAAGAACCTAAGTGTAAAAACTGTGATAGCAAAAATAAAAAAATGAACTGGAATATTGACACCAGGCATTCTGCAAACGATAAAACAAAATGCAATGTGTATAAAAAAATGAGCATATTAGCAAAAGAAAAAATAGAATATTGACTAGAAATAACAATAAACCTGTCTCAAAGAAGATATAGTGTTATTATAATACGTATGATTTTTTCTCGTAGAATTTGCTATATTTCAATAAATACAATTTACGTTTTTATTTCCAAACATTACACATTTCTATTTCTATATTATATTAAAGAAAAAAATCATTGTAAAAAGACTCTAGATTTCCAAACATCGCCATATTCTGTTGTTGAACTTTCACTTTATTACATAAATATTGTTATAAAAATTATAAAAAATCACAAAAAAACTAACAAAAATATTATTATTATATTTCATTATTTTTTTAACGGTAATATCATAACGACACCTTCAAAAACATTTTTTTGTTTACCTATACATGTATATATTCACTGTGTACTATATTTCACATTCATAAATATAACATTTTTAAAAAAAATCTTAAAATGTGATAAATATTCTGAAATAACCCTAGATGTAAACATTCAATTTATTTTATATTTATTAAGTCTTTATCAAAAAGTACTTGTAGCAATTAGCTCTAGACACAAGCACTTTTATATTGCTAAATATTTAACATTAAAACCTTCAATCTATACTCAAAATACTTCTCTTTTTAAACAAAACAAGAAAAGAATTCATTCTTACGGGCTGAAACCTACAAAAGATATTAATTACTCTGGTTTCATAAATGTGCAACGGTAGCGAACAGTTCCTACCTTGTTACAAAGAACTGTAGCCGCTCGTATCCCTGACATATTCTACAGGCGCGGGTTCCGGAACGGAAGGGGGAGGAGCTTGAGGCCTCGGAGCTATTCAGTTGGATTCTAGAGGTGGAAGCAAGCAGCTGGACGTCGAGCCGAGGAAGTGTCGGACCAAACTCACGTGAGAGATTAATAATGTATCGAGAGTAATCAGTGCGAGATAACATGTTAGATATTTAAATAGAGTAGCTTAGAATCGCTTTTATAAATTTGTAAGAATTATGTTTCTTTACAGGCGCCCATTTTTTAGATTCTTTGCAATACTTATGTTACCTATGTCCGTCGCGTTTAGAGCCATTGAATATTTCAGTTAAATATCGCGGACTTGGCGATATTTAACCACCCCTGTAGATTCATTACTTAATAGTCTCATTGCTTTGTACAGAGGATTTATCTCAATAAACTAATTGCCTATTTGTCACCAATTGTTAATGCTGGGTTTTCTTTGCAAATTCCTACCCACTGACGCCATCATGGTGGCTCAACATTATTATTGTACACTATGCTGTAGCGGTTTGGATTATGAGAATTCCAAGTAAGAGGTAATATCAAACGTTATATTTTGGGCCCAACGTTTGTGAACCGGAAATTTCAATGGTGTATTACGCGTGTCGGTATTTGTCGGGTTTTGTTTATGTGATGATTTCTCGCACTGATTATTGTTCTGGCGTGGGTTTTGGTTTTTCGGCTCGTCGTACACCTGCAGACGCCGAAACCTTATTAATTTCGAGTTATAGATTTATAAAGTTTGTTTGCAATGGAATCCAACTCATCGGGGTTTTACGTTTTACTTTGATGTTGTTCAGTCACTGACGACATTTATTTTATTTGATTGTAATTTTAAGGTTTTCAATCTTGGAAGGTAGTTCCGCATGTTCATAGATTATGTGTATTGTTGTCGCATGGTTCTAATATTTTTTTTAAATAATTCCTCATAGTTAGGTTATGGAGTACAATATAGTCACCAGAAGCAAATCGGAAACTACCAACATGGCGAAATCTAGTGAATCTTCTACGATGACAGTTCCCGCTCCTTCGCCTTTATCAGTGCCGGTCCACAAGTGGAATATTTCTTTCGATGGGTCTGCGGGCGTGAGGAATTTTATCGAAAGGGTCGAAGAGCTAGCACTGGCTAGAAATGTGAGTACAGTTTCACTTTTTGCTTCCGCTGTTGAGTTGTTTTCAGGCGATGCGCTCCTATGGTATAGGGTGAATCGGTCCTCATTTACCTCGTGGTCTGATATTGTGGCAGGTTTAAAAGAGGAATATGAACTTATGGATCATGAGCGTCGGTTGCTTGCGCAGCTGAGAGCTACGGTACAATTACAAAAGGAAAATTTGAATACTTTCATCATACGTATTCTCAACCTTAATAATCAGTTGTCATCGAAATTACCGGATGATGAATTGTTAGAAATTTTAAGATGTAATATGTTGCCTAGGTATATTCAAAAATTGTCACTTTCGATAATTCCGGATATTGCTTCCTTAAAGAAGCTTGGGAAGATGTTAGAATTGGCGGATAGCCGTTCCAGTGACAGGACTCCTCCTGTTATTGCACACCAAAATAATATTAATTCTTCTAGAAATTACAACTCACATAACAGGAGTAGTCATAAAAATACTGGAAATTATAATCCCAATGACAGGAATAACCGTCGTTATGTAAACCGAGATAATCTTAGCCCGTCCAATAATATTTCCAGGGAGGTGCATTGTTTCCGCTGCGGAAGGCCGGGGGTGAAGTCTCCAGATTGCAGCTGCCGCCGTTCAAAAAACTAATTGCCCGGGAGCTCCAGTCGGCGGGCGTAATGACGTCAACGTTCGCCGAGGTCACTTCCGGGGAATGGGTTTCCTGGCTGGCTACTGTAAGAAAATTTTATAAAAACTTATATGCTTCAAAGGAGATGGGAGCGACGAACAGGGACGGTCGACCTCACATCTACTTTCAGGTTTTAGGTTCAAGTTTCTCTGGTTTATTAGATTCAGGTTCTCAGGTGTCTATTTTAGGCAACAATTTTCATTTGGAATTTTTTTTCATTTTGCGGGAACACATAATTTTTTTTTTTTTGTCGGAGGTTCAACGTTATGATATCAACTGTTATGTTGGATTTGTATGGAGTTTATGCAACGTTAAGTTGTTCATAAAAGATTTTAGTCGGATTCTATAATGGCTATTAGGTCTGATTTTGGTGTTAGATATACATCATATTACGGGATTATTTTATTCCTTACTTTGACTTTCAATTTTTGAGCGGTTTCATTTTAATTGCGGTTAGGTGGTACTGGAAGGAGCAGCGTTTCACTTTGTCCGGCACGAAGAGGGATGTTATTCTTTCTAAAGAACACACATTCGACGTTCATATATGAACACGAGTATGAGCTTCGAATGGTTGTTTTGTTTTGTCTGTCCTTTCGTGGCGTCCATGTGATGTTTCTTTTGTTTTCTAATTTCGGGTCATAATTTTCATAACTTTCCTTTCGGTGGGGATTTTTCCGGTGTTTCGGCATTTTGGAAGCGATATGCGAATAATTACGAGCTTTCCATGTTTAATACCTCTGAGTTCGTGAGTAGTTAGTCTCGGGTTCTATGTTTTTAACCTCTGAGTTCTCGGACGCGATTTCTTTAAAAATCGTTTCGCGGAAATGGATTTGGGTTTTCCTTTCCTTTTCAATCGCAGGAAGACAGGGGACCTACTGATACAGATGTTTATTCCTGTAGTGGTGGGAGGCCTGTGGTCCTTTTCTATTTGCCATGGGTTTTTTTTATTTTCGATAAACTTGAAGACGACGTAACGTTTCGTTATAGTAGGTAGTTTTCCGGGTTTTTCCATCTCATTATGAGGATTTATATGGGAAGTTTGTTCAAATGGTATTTGAATAACACTTGTTCACACTTTGGGGTTTTTATACAACATTCATGTTATTATTGGGAAATGATTTTCCAGATATTGGTGTTCTGGCATTTCTCCGGGTTTCCATCTCATTCTGAAGATTTATATGGAAATGTTGGGCAATGTGTTTTTTTTAACAGTCGTTTTACTTTGTTCAGATAATTAATTTTGATTTGAAAATTATATGGGATTATAGTTTTGCGTAATGCATTATCGCTCGGGATGATATTTTAGTACAGTACTTGACGTCATATTTATGAACGTTTATTTGGGTGATTATCTGAACAATCTTTATTTCATGTTTTCGTGTTCATCTTCTTAAACACTTCCCCTATCTTAGGGAAATTGTTTGACGAGTTTTTTTTTCTTTATATGAATTTAAAGAATAATATGATTATAATTTGTTCTTACATCATCTTTAATTGTTGATTTCAATCATTACTTGCATATACCGTTGGTATTAATTTTAAATTTTCTGATAATGGACATAATACATATATTTCAGTGGACTACACACTGCATTTTAAGGTTTGGGCAAACTACATACCTGAAATAGAGTTAGCAATAAACACTGCGGTTCATGAAGTAACTGGTTACACTCCATTTTTCCTCAATTTTGGTAGAGAAATCATTCTTTCAGGAAAGGACTATATAGGTGTTGATTTTAATGCTGAGGAAATTCAATTTTCTGAACGTGATTCCTGGGCTGCTGGTCTGCAAGAAATTAATGATATTTTTTCACAGGTGCGCACATCTTTAAGACAGTCTTATGAACGCAACAAACGTCAGTATGATCTTCGTCGTAGAGATATTCAGTACAAGGTCGGGGACATCGTGTGGCGCAGGTCGTTTGTTCTTTCAGATGCTAGCAAACATTTTTCAGCTAAATTAGCACCGAAATTCATCAGAAGCAGAATAATAAATAAAATCTCTCCAGTTGCTTATCAGTTAGCAGATATGGCCGGTAAAGATCTGGGTACTTTCCATGTAAAAGACATCCTTAAATCAGAACACGCAGATTGAGTGCGGTGTTACTTCGTTTCCTCGATTTCCAATACTCCTTGGAGTGATTTAATTTGGGTTTTAAAACATTAGTTAGTAAGTGCATGCATAACCGACTTATGTCTGCATAATCTCACTCAGCGTGATGACATGACTTAAATCTTATGTCCGCACGTTGAGGGAGTATTTGTTAAGTGTTTTATGTTTAGAGTTTGTGGTGTTTGTGTAATGTTAAATAATACATGGGTTTTATTGTGGAAATTTTCTTTCGGAACGTATGGGTAATTGGCCATTACCTTCATGTTTTGAAAGAACATTTTATGGTATTAAAGTATTGCTGGTTGAATAATTTCATAGTTATTTTATGGAATTAATGACAGTGAAATTGTTCAACAAATTGGGGTTGTTCACAAGTATTATGTAAATTTTATGTGAAGGTTTATTCTTTTTCCCTGTAGATGCCACCTTCATTATTTTTTTTGTAAAACATATTAGGTTAGTAGTTATTGTTTTGTGCATGGTTTGTGAAATTGAGTATATGGATTGGTACATCTAATTTTAGGTTATATTCTAGACTGAGTTAAACATTTACCTATTTGTGGTGGTATATCCACAAGATTCCTTGTGGGGAGTTCCACACAATATTATAATAATATTTAAGGATTTTGAATATGTTCATTTAGACTGTACAAGCAGTTTAGCCTCAGAAGCTTTATGATCTATTTTATGAGATTTTAGGAAATCTCTGCTGCATGGAACTTTCCTTAAGTTTTCTTGGAAAAATTTATTATTTATTGGATATATGTAATGTACAGCTGATGTTATTTATTTTATAAATAATTCGTATTTTAAAGATTTTAATCAATTTTATTTATGGCATATTGCTTACATCTCACTTATAGAGAATCTTTTAAGATATATTTGGAATTACATGGAAAACTGGTTGATTCTTTCTTTTAATAGCCTTACACTACTTTTCTTGAATAAATAAATTCAAAGCGGTTGGAACTGGGTTGGCTAGAGCTCAGCTAAACTAGGTCCAAGCGTTTTATCAAAAAAAAAAAAAAAAAAAAATGGTGACATACTTGGAAGGTATATAATTATTTTGGTTTTGACCATGGTATTTTAAATTACAGAGTTCCTTCTAGAACACAACCAGTATAGGAGTTGTGTTGATTATTATCTTTATGTTTGTCAACAGGTGTCAGACCTGTAATTGTTTTAAAAGCAAATGGGTATTTTAATTGGGGTGTGTTTCTCTGATAACACGTTATTTATGATTTTGTCAACAGGTGTCAGGCCTGTAATTATTTAATAGTAAAATGGTTATTTTAATTGGGGTGTGTTTCTCTGATAATACGTGATTTATGATTTTTTCAACAGGTGTCAGGCCTGTAATTATTTGATATTAGTGAAAAATTAATTCTTATTGGGGTGGTTTTCATGGTTATTACCTTGTTAATTTCTTTACGTGTCAGGATATGTTAATTCATTTTATATCTGAGTTTTGATGATTTTTCTTTTCACAACAATATTGGTGAATTGTTTACTTTTTGATAGGTATGAGAACATAGGTTCTTAGAGAATGTATTATTGTTTTAAATATTTTGTTGTTTATGGTCTCACTCTCAAGTTTTTTTTGTGCAAGCATATAAATTAAAATAAAATGAAAATAAATAAATAAAAGGGAAAAGGGATAGATAATAATTTTAATTTCAATTTTCACAATAGTGATTCTTCATGTAAGCTTTAGCTTAGCGTTCAGATTCTCTCTCACGTATACCACATCTTCATCTCTCTGGATTCTTCTTCTCCACAATCATTTGGACTTCAGCGAAATGGGATTTCTTCAAACAACTGGACCATCACAGCATCAATTTATGAGAGCCTACTAAGTCGTTCGCAGAATATGTAACCACAATCATTTGGACTTCAGCGAAATGGGATTTCTTCAAACAACTGGACCATCACAGCATCAATTTATGAGAGCCTACTAAGTCGTTCGCAGAATATGTAACCACAATCATTTGGACTTCAGCGAAATGGGATTTCTTCAAACAACTGGACCATCACAACATCAATTTATGAGAACCTACTAAAGTCGCTCGCAGAGTATTTAACCACAATCAGTTGGACTTCAGCGCAATGGGATTTCTTCAAAACTATGGGACCTTCAATAACACCAATTTTATGTCATCCTACATATAGTTGCTCTTGAAAAGGCAGAAGAATACTTTCATTTTGGATACATCTCGGACGGACCTCTACAGTTACGGGGTCTCAGTCTTCACAAACAACCACTACTATCCTGCACTTGCAAGAGGGAATGACAACTGGTCTTCGCTGGAACAACATCATCTTGGCCTTTCACACTCTATATCTTCCTGATGTGCTGATGCAGCTTTTCTTCGGCTTGAACTTGCCTTAAGACGCCAGGTGGCGTATTGGAATTTTTTGCAAAAATTCTCTTGGCCATGGGGGTAATGCAACGGTAGCGAACAGTTCCTACCTTGTTACAAAGAACTGTAGCCGCTCGTATCCCTGACATATTCTACAGGCGCGGGTTCCGGAACGGAAGGGGGAGGAGCTTGAGGCCTCGGAGCTATTCAGTTGGATTCTAGAGGTGGAAGCAAGCAGCTGGACGTCGAGCCGAGGAAGTGTCGGACCAAACTCACGTGAGAGATTAATAATGTATCGAGAGTAATCAGTGCGAGATAACATGTTAGATATTTAAATAGAGTAGCTTAGAATCGCTTTTATAAATTTGTAAGAATTATGTTTCTTTACAGGCGCCCATTTTTTAGATTCTTTGCAATACTTATGTTACCTATGTCCGTCGCGTTTAGAGCCATTGAATATTTCAGTTAAATATCGCGGACTTGGCGATATTTAACCACCCCTGTAGATTCATTACTTAATAGTCTCATTGCTTTGTACAGAGGATTTATCTCAATAAACTAATTGCCTATTTGTCACCAATTGTTAATGCTGGGTTTTCTTTGCAAATTCCTACCCACTGACGCCATCATGGTGGCTCAACATTATTATTGTACACTATGCTGTAGCGGTTTGGATTATGAGAATTCCAAGAAGGAGGTAATATGGTGAGTTGAGTAATAGGTAAATATTTACGTTATAAATGGAGTTATTTTATATTGCTCTCTTTTCATGTTTACCATAAAGATAAAAAGAATATGTGTTAAATATACTATTTATGTATGGAATTTAATCAACCTAACAAAAATATTAAATTTTATTGTTTTATCTATAAATGAAATATTTGTAATATTATTTAATGCTAAATGCATTGAAAACCATTTTGTATCATTATGTTATACCTACTTTTACTTTAAGAAAAATAATTGTGGTATCTTTGATAAAAACGAATGCTTTATCATATTATCGTGTATAATAACTGTTCATTGCTGTAATATGCTAAGTATAAAAACAGGTGTTAGAAAAAAAAATTATGTAATTATATCAAGTATTAAATTGAACCTTATACTGCATTCTGTAGAGATATTTCTTATAGAAATATTTCTATTAGTAAAATTAACCAAACTTCGTACCACAATCTTACTGTATTGTTTCAAATTTAACTACGAATTAAATGGCACAGAATAATTTTTCGTATATAGATAATGATAATGAAATAGAAAGTAGTACAGTAAATAATTTAGAAGATTGGATAAAAAAACAAAACATAAATGCGTCTGATAATCTTGTTTGTATTCAATTAAATATAAGATCCATACAAAAATATTGGGATATATTGCATATATATTTACTTAATTGTTTGAAGCATATTGACATTCTAATGCTATGTGAAACCTCTATTCATACTGAAAGTGCGTCTATGTATAATATTCCCGGATATAATTCATATAACTACTGCAGGACTGATAAGTCAGGAGGAGGTATTATATTGTATATAAGAAATAAATTTGAGTTTAGACTAAAATCGTTCCAATCACTACATTTTGAAAATATAACAGGAAAACTCATACTCCAGGACAAAACTAAAGTTAACGTAATAGCTATCTATAGACCCCCTAATTTCAGTAAATCTTCATTTTTAACGGAATTATCATCATATCTTGATACAATTAATAGTAAGGAAAATATTATCTTACTTGGAGATATAAATCTGAATTTGCTTAATGACCAAGATTATATCATAAGCTCATATGAAAACTTACTTACTAACCATTATTTAACTAAATGCATCAATGTAGTAACCAGAGAAGCTGTATTAAATGGACAAATTACTCGTACGTGTATTGACCATATATTTGCCAAATTTAGAGGCAAGAAAATAACTGCTTGCGTCTGTGAAAATAATATCGCCGATCATTTTATTACTGCTATTAATATAAGATCTCATAAACGTCAGGTAGACCTTGCAAATAAGTATATTCAAATCATTTCACAAAAGGCTATTGATAGATATATCAGAGATTATAACTGGAGTAAACTCATAGAAGAGAAGGATTGTATTTCATTATATGAAAAAATAAAAACTTTATTTAACAAATTTTACAAGAGTAGTTCTAAAACGATAGTGCAAAAACCGAAAACACGACCTTATGCAATAAATGAATGGATAAGCAGTGAATTATTATGTCATATAAATAAAAGGGATAAACTTTATAAAAAATGGAAAAGTACACCAACAAACAAAACATATGAAACAGAATACAAAAAAACTCGTAACCTTGTCAATAAACTTATAAATAAAGATAAAACTAACTACTATAATAATAAATTTAAAAACAGTTTTAATGATACTAAAAAAACCTGGGACGAGATTAATAATATCTTAGGACGTAAACCCAAAAACGATTGTGATGAAACTATAACACGATATATGTTAAAAGATAGAACTGAGGATTCTGTCTCAAATGATTTTGTGAATTACTTCTCGGATAGCATCAGCAACATGTTACATAAATGCAATCACAAAGCTACTAATATAGTTCTGGAAGAACTACCTCACAGTTTATATATACCAAGAGCTACTATAACTGATATTGAAAACATTGTTAAAAAAATGAAAAACTCTAAAAGCACAGGTATTGACAATATAAGAATGTTTGATTTAAAAAGAAATATAAAAACCCTTGGGTCAATAATTACTTATTTAATCAATATGATAATAAAGCAAGCAAAAATTCCACAAGAGTTTAAATGTAGTATTACTAGACCAATATTTAAAGGTGGAAAACACATTGAACTAGGAAATTATAGGCCTATTAGTATACTACCAGCATTAGAAAAAATTCTCGAAAAATTTTTATCAAATAAATTAAATAATTACATTGAAAAATTCGCTATCATAGACCCAAATCAATATGGCTTCCAAAGAAAAAAAAATACTGAAAAACTACTGCAAGAGTTTTCCAATTACATAAATAATCAATTAAATAATAAATTACATGTCATTGTTTTATTTATCGATAACTATAAAGCTTTTGACACAATTAACTCAAAAAAACTGCTAAAAACTCTAGAAAAAATTGGAATAAGAGGAAATGTGTTAAATTTATTTAAAGATTATCTTAGAAATAGAAAAATATGTACCAAAATAAATAATACTTTTAGTAAAACAAAAAATGTATCTGCAGGAGTTCCACAAGGTTCTATATTGGGACCTACACTGTATATAATCTATGTAACTATAATGAAAAAACTTTTCTCTTTTGTTAAACATTTTGTATTTGCAGATGATACAGCATTGGTCATATCACATAAAGATCTAAAAACTGCAATTGAACTCATGCAAATTGACTTTAATCAACTTTGTAAATGGTCCCATGATGCAGGATTATTAATTAATGCCAAAAAAACCAAAGTAATGCATATAAGATCACCTAATGCCAAATTCCAATTTAATCCTAATATTATTTCTCATAATTTTAATTGCATCCATAAAAATATTCCAACTAATTGTAAATGTGAAAGTTTAGAATTAGTTACGGAATATGTGTATCTTGGTGTTACCGTAGATTGTTTTTTTAAATGGGATAAACATATTAAAAAAACCTGTAAAAGACTCAGATCAATTGCTGGCAGAATGTACACATTGAAATTTTTCTTACCCAATGAAACACTAAAAATAATTTATATGTCACTGGCAGAATCCATTATAAGATATGGATTAACAATATGGGGAAATACTTCTGTAACAAATCTGAAACAAGTCCAAGTTGTACAAAACGCAATTGTAAAATTATTAGTTGTTCCGAATATTTTCAAACAGAGACATGATACACCATTACTGTTTCAGAGTGCTAAAATTTTACCTGTTAAGGCAATACTATGGCACAAAATTATAATTCAGTATATATTTACCCAGCAGCATAAAGAGAAATTAGAACATAAATACAGCACTAGATTCACGCGCAACGACGGGTTAATAGTTCCGAAATTTAATAATAAGTACGGACAGAGAACGTTTGAATACAACATACCGAAAATATTTAATTTATTACCTGATACTATAAAGCAATGTAATTCTATGAATAAGGTTAAATATATGCTGAAAAATTGGCTATCGGAAAAAAAATATTTATACTTAGATTGATTTGTATGAATAATGTTGAATTTGTAGATATAAGATGTAAAATTATAACATTTAAAATATAAATGTAACTTAATTATAAGCACCTGCTGACAAGCCAATTGAATTGGCTTAGCAGGACTTGTTTGTGATAAAAAAAAAAAAAAATATATAAAAAAAAAAAAAAAAATAAAAAATAAATAAAAAAAAAAAAAAAAAACGTAATTGTTTATAATTATTTACTTGATATTATTTAGCTGTTATTATTTACCAATCTTTATTTTTATTTACTTTTAATTTTTTGTTAATAATTTTATGCTACTGTGGTATGGTCACCCTACTAATGCATCTGGTAAGCCACAGCAGGTACCTTGTATATACATATTTAGTTTACAGTATAATATGAGTATAGTGTTATTGTTGCCAACAATGAGCATACTGCCTAGCTGTAATAATTATTTATTAGTATTTTTTTAATAACTGTACTCAGTGCTTCTTTTTTAGATTTATTATTATGTTTTTATTTTTTTATTACATTATTGTAAAACTGCATATCTCGATACAGGAATGCTCTAGTGAGATGTGCAGCTTATGTTTTTATGTATTTCTAATTTTTTCAATAAATAAATTTTAAAAAAACCGAGAGACATAGCTGGTATGTAGGTAGTGGAGTTGACATAGAGTAATCAACAAATTGTTGATTTATATATGTTTTGGAATATGGACGTCAGGAAAGAACTCGTGTTTTGCCGTTATTTAAATGAAAGTTCTCCGAATAACTAGTTTGATTGTTTATCCCCTCCACACCGATACTTAGCCGGAAGAAACCCCAAACGCTTGCAGAACAATTGTGACATGCGTGTATTTTTACAATGGAAACCTATCGTTTTCACGACTCGTATTTTACTGATGCTCAAAAGCTTAGCTAAAGGCTTATATGAATTTCCTGCCTATTATATGAATTAAAATGTGTTCTTCTCCAGAAGACTGCGCGCAACATGGCAACACGCAGCACATGAAGTTCAACAAGGTCTCAAGAGCTCAATTGGTAGAGACGCCAGTACCGGATGGAGTAGAGGTTCTGAGTTCGAGTCTCAGTCGCGACTGTCCCATTTTAGAAGTGAAACTTCTTCAGTCCCGTTAGTGATTTGAAATTCGGATGAAACGGAAATGCGTCACTAAAATTATTATTTAGTGGGTCCTCGGTTTTAATATAATGCGGTAAATTCGCGCTTCTAAGACGGTCTCCACACGGTGCTGCCGCAGCACCAACTGCTGCAGAACTTTAGTTGACTGTAGTCAAAAGCGCCAGCCGTATTGTTATTATAATAACAATACGGCTGGCGCTTTTGACTACAGACTATACGATTTTTAGTCAGTTCTTCGGCAGTTGTTACTGCGGCAGCACCGTGTGGAGACCCCTTAATCCTCAAACCACAAACAAACAGGCAAAGGAAAGCGACATCTAGCGACTTTCTAGTTTCATTTTTATCGCGCGTGAATTGCCCACCTGATTTTTTTTTATTTTTGAATATTCTTCTGTTTCATATTGATTTGGCTGAGGGTTATTGATGATATATGATAACTTTATTATTTTTTTTCAAATTGTAATTAAATGCTTACTAAAATATGATTCGTTTTCATAAATGCATAGTGAATTCATATAACTGCAAGGTGCATTATCTCAGTTTGATATATTTTTGTAGTATTCATTATTTTATTATTGTGCAGTGTGCACTCAAAACATCGAACAAAAGATTCGCTTTTTTTAATTTTTCTCATGTTGATGGAGTAACGTGGCAGTTAGATTAGGTTAGATTGGCAGTTTAGGTTTAGCAGACAGTACCTGCATAATCGCAGCCAGTGGTAGCAGGGCCCTCGCCTGTGGGGGCCCGAGCGCCAGGGCTGAGCCTAGCCTCTCTACAGCCATCTGTTGCTCCCGGGCCCGCACGTGCAGGATGCCCAGTGACGTCAGCAGCTCGGCGTTATCTGGGGCGCTTCTGAAAAATTAGGAAACATGTAAATGGTGTATTGGTTCCAGGACAATAATTTATTACGACCCCGCGTAAAAATAAAGTTTTTTGACGCAACAAACAACCTCACCGAACCTAATATCGCAAAACAAAACAAAACCAAAAAGAACTTAACGCAACCTAATCTAACCTGACCCCCGAGGAGGTATTGTCAGGGGATAGTGATCATGTTACCATTACGTTCTTTGGAATAAAAACGATGTTCTTTCAATAAATAAAATTATTATTAATTTATTTTATATAGGAAAATAAACAGTAATCTAATTGAGAATTACTTGACAAAGTATCAGCTTCCACGATTTGGAGTCAATAAAAGATGAAAATTCTCCACTTTCTTACCTTTTTTGCAACTACTTGAACTAACAGAGTCTAACTTTATCAGAGTCTCAAAATTATTTCACTTAGAGCAGTTCTGTGGTATAAAACTATATTTCAGCAAATAAATAACCCTGTATATTTATTTATATTTAAACAGGCTGGAACACAATCATAATACTCGTTTTAATTTTAATGAAGGACTAATTGTACCTAAGCATACAAATTTATTTATGAACTCACCTGTGGGGAGAGCTACGTGCTTTTTGAATGCGGTGGATAAAAAAATAGTTTTTTTTTTGTGTCCTATAGCGCATTTGTAAGATTTTTGGCATTGCATGTACACTGCATAAATGGTACAATTATAACGTCTTAGGCTTTATTGCCTGTAATTTGTTATAAATAAATGTACAAATTATATATAAATAAATAAATTAATAAATAAATAAATAAATAAATAAATAAATAAATAAATAGATAAATAAATAAATAAATAAATAAATAAATAAATAAATAAATAAATAAATAAATAAATAAATAAATAAATAAATAAATAAATAAATAAATAAATATGGACAAAGAACGTTAAATTACATGATTCCCAGTTGTTTAAATGTATTAGCGGCTGAAAATAAAAACTGTGCTCAAAACAAACAATTGGTGAATTTACTGAAGACTTAGTAGGGGAAGGGGGGGCAAAGTGGAAAACTTAACTTCAGTGTACAGATTAATTAAAAAAATGTAAGTATTTTTTAGTTTTTAAAAGTTTATTAAAATAAGGAACTAACATATTTTTGGTAATTGAAAAAAAAATAATAAAGGGAACATTTTTGGTAATGGAGACCAAGTTTTGAAAACGTTACTTTTTCCACTTTGCCCGCATAGGAGGGCAAAGTGGAAACATGGAAAGGCTATAGTGGAAACATATAATATATGTAGAATAATAAAATAAAAAAATACGATAGCATGTTTCCTCTAATGGGATTGGCAATTAAAGCAGGTACATTTTCCATCATTATCAATATCGATACACGGTTCATGTGCCCATTCTTGGCAGACATTACATTGAATCTATTCTTCAGTTGGAGGATCAATGTAAATTTCTTTTAAAACATGTGTCAAATTTTGTTGTTTTGATATGCCGGGCCGAGGTTGAAAATTAATTTTCACTTTGACTTTATTTTCTCTTCTTTCTTGCTGATTTTTTTTGTTTATAAGAATTTTGTTTTTCTGTTCCATTTTCACATTTTTTTATTTTCTTAGAAACAACTATCGAGTTCTGTAGCATGTTCACATATTAGCTTTTCTAGAGCTTCAGAAAATTTAGTATGAACTCTTCCTAATGTTTAAGTACATAGTCTACTTTACAAATGACGTTGCAGTGTTCCAAGAGGTATGCCATATAAGTAGTCTTCGATTCTTCCATGGCCCTTCTCATATTTTCTTCGATCCATGAACCCTGATTGCTTCGCCTTATATATTTATTTACCGTCTTCATACAAAAAGTATAGTTATGTTAGAGTAAAACTGGATATCTCTAAGAAATTACGAGCGCGGGCAAAGTGGAAAGGTTTCCATTTTTCCCTCACATACAACTTTCCACTTTGCCCTAATGGTATAAAGGAAACAAAAAAAAAATTATCGAAAAATCATATCAAAATATCGCAGATGTATTAAAATAATTTTGAACAATACTTATACGCAATCAAATAATATACAGCATATAACTAAATCCTTGCCTTTCAATGAAAAATCAACCGTTGAAGTTTGAATGTTTTCGTAAGGAATCTGCACAAATCACTCAACATATAGGTACATCACGCTGGGTCGCCCGCAGCTGCACTAAATTTCTCCAGGGGTACAAGGGCGACATGACACTTGCGTTAAGTGAGCATAGCGAGGAGGGAAGTAGCTATTTTTTGTTTTATATGAACTTTCCACTTTGCCCGCCCCTTGCACTTTGCCCCCCTTTCCCCTATACGGAAAGAATTAATTTGTTTTAGTTTACAATGACATATTATTCTTGAGACTTTAAAATTGTTATTTTTGTTTTCATAATTTTTCTTTGATCTAAATTTCTGTTAAATTTTTAATTTTATTTCATGTATTTGTAAAAATGTAACTATAAAATCACTATACCTAATAATAACTTTCATGTAAAGAACCCGCGAGACAATCTGCAAAAAGTATTTATCGGGACTTTTTTGTCATATACCTATTTGTAAAGTGTAAAAAATAAATTTAAAAAAAAGATATCTGTAAGAACTTCGTGGCTCCTAGCCATTAAACTATTCGACGGAAACCATATGGAAATAAATTAATTGGAAAAATAAATTTTAAAAAGTAATAAAAATCTTAAAGGAGCTAAATTGGCTAACAGTGAAAGAGTTACTGACCTAGAAGGCATCATTGCGTACATACATACTACATACATAAAATAATAAACAACATGTTACCAAAATACTTTTCAACTAAAATTGTGCATACCAAAAACATTCACAGAGGTAACACAAGGACGTGCAATTAAATCAGACTCCCAAAAAAGGACAAAACCAATACGCAAAAAGGTTTTCTCTACAAAAGGATGAAATATTATAATGAGCTACCGGAGAGTAAAGTCTGCACCAACTGGTAGATTCAAAATGGATTGTAGAAGCCAAATTAAGGAAGAGAAAATGTAATAGTATGAAAGTTATAATAAGTCATACTTAGATCTTCAAATAAGTAAAACAACCATAATAAATAAAATAAACACCAAAATTCAAGAAGTATAAATGTGACGTTATGTTTAATTTTGACAACATCTCAGAACGGGCAAACCATCATAAAGTAGGGCAAGCTATCATATAGTAGTTAATTCAGAATTAATAGAGTTTCAATAATGTAAAGCGAGGAAAGAACTAATTTACTGAGAATTTTAGCTTACACCAGGGCGGCGGTGTAGGCATGTATGGCTCCAGGCAGGTCTCCCGCTCCAGCCAGCAGATCCCCCAGCTGCTTGCAGGCCGGAAGTCTCCCGCCCGCGCGGGCCGCCCTTCGAGACCACTGCAGAGCGGCCTCTCTGTTGCCCAGGGTAGCCAGGCACTCGGCTAAAGCACGGAGGAATGCCAGTGTCAAGTATTGTTTTTTTTTAAACGTTTCATGTTTAAACAATTTAAGGTTGTTCTAAACTAAACCATCATTTAAAATTTTGGGGAGATGGAGGGTTAATTTATGTGAATTTTATTTAAATGTGCAAGTTTCGAAATTATATGAAAGATTGGAGTCAAGTTGGGACATAGAAGATATGAGATGTTGAATGGAGGGGAGGAAATTTTATATGCGGCTGTGTGGAAGAGAGGACATTTTTAGAGAGGAACAACCTAAAATCAATCAACCTCATTTATTTCTACAAAATTATTAACTGTTTAATCGATTCACCTACATTACTACAACTCATCCCATTCAATATACCTTCTCGTAAACTCTGAAATAAAGACCTGCTCTTCCTCAATCAGCACTCGACTAATTGTGGTTATAATTTACCACTGTCCAAAATGTGTAGAATGGTCAACACATCAAGACCTTGATTTTTTTGGTATGAGCTTAATTGGTTTCTGTCGCTCTTTAAACAAATAAAGATATTTTATATTTACTCTAATTTTTGCAAAGTTTTGACTTGACATGACACCTCTATTTTCTTCTATTTTCTCTGTTTGTCTTTGCTTTCATGTACCATCCTTTAACCTTAAAATCTACATTTCCATATTTCGTGTTACTTTGTTGTAAATTGGACGTAAGTCCGTTAATAAATAAAGTGTGTGAATACAAGTTCCCACTTCTAGGCCATGTAATATAACAATAAATACACATATAAATTTGTTGTAGACCACTTTTATTTATGAACACTCTACCGGTTTCGGAAGCACCCTTCCTTCGTCAGGAGAATATTATAACTAAACTATTATACACAATATTGACAGATATAAAAATTTTAGGTGTTCGAGTGAGGGGTAAGCAACGGGGTGGGGGTAATTGCGGGATTTCCTGGAAGAACAGAGCGGTTTATTGGTGATAAGAAGAAGGAATTTACTCAATTGCCGCTCTTTTCCTGTCCAGATAATTCAAATTATATTTTAGTCCTTTGGATAATAGATTCATCTCTTCTGGGAGGAACACGTGGGAAGAGAGATTCTGGACAGGAACAGAGCGGCAATTGAGTAAATTCCTTCTTCTTATAACCAATAAACCGCTCTGTTCTTCCAGGAAATCCCGCAATCACCCCCACCCCGTTGCTTACTCCTCACTCGAACACCTAAAATTTGTATATCTGTCAATATTGTGTATAATAGTTTAGTTATAATATTCTCCTGACGAAGGAAGGGTGCTTCCGAAACCGGTAGAGTGTTCATAAATAAAAGTGGTCTACAACAAATTTATATGTGTATTTATTGTAAATTATGGCGAGCCACAAAGTTAATGCTTTTTACAAATACATGTAATATAAATCTGGGGAAGCGTTTATACAGGTGACAAGAAACGTAACAATGTTCAATTCTCATTCGAATAAGTGAGGAGTTGGTAAAATGAGGAAAGTGTTTAAATCACGGTTTTGATGGGATAGTCTTTTATATTGAGGCTTAGTAGGCTCCCTTGCCCTTGGATTGACTAGTAATGCGCTAGTGCTCTTCCCGGATGCTCCTTGTGTTGCCAAAGAATCCGCAGTATCGTTAGCGAATCGTTACCCACGATGCCAACATGACCAGGGATCCAAAATAGAATTAAGATTTGTCGAGAGTAGAGAGTATTGTTAATAAAAAACAAAACACTAATTACAATAATATATCGAGAACTGTACGTAAAGTGATAGGGGTATCAATATGTAAAAGCCCAGCCTAAAATCAAATAATAAGCGCACGAATATGAAAAATGCAGTGAACAGTTCTATGGGGGGAACTATCACGTCAAAAGTCAAAACAGCTTGCTTTTCAGGATGCTGCCGTTTTAAGTGCCTGACGAAAAAAAGGTGATTAAAGCATTTTTCTTGAGTATTTATTTTTAATTGTAGTAATTAATTCATACAACACGTGAATTATGTGTTAAGGAACATTAAAAATTAAGACAAAAGCTTTGACTTATGTTTGGATACAACCTTAAACATATATATTAGCCCTTCATTCACTGAAATAATAATCATAACATGTAAAACAATTTTTTCTATAAAACCTGTGGCTTGTGCAGGTGTTTATCTTTAACACCAAACATCGCCTTTTTTATAGCACTGAAATCATTAATAAGTCAGGTACCTCTCCTACGTCATACATAATATGTGTGCATAAAGAAGGTTGTCCTGAAGAAGGTTGAGATCAACCGAAATCAGTCGACGAATATATGGCAAAATAAAATGATTTTAAACAAAGAACTTGTGCTATTTTATAAAATAGTTTTTATCTCTAGAACCGTTGAAAGAATGGCAGATAATAGAATAAGTCTAAACTCATTACCAGCGACAAAAAAAAAACTAAAAATATAAGTCTGACTTACATGCTTATTTCCCCATACATCAATTGCAAAATATATTACATAAATATGTTGTAGTGAACTTTCTCAATATAGTCCTCTTAACGGCGACCTTTAACTTACGTTGTTAGGAACACATGTGGTATTCAACTTGAACTAAAATATTAATTTACAAAAAAAAACGCATTTTGCAACTTACGAGATTGTTCCCCCGTACGTAAAGTTGTTGTTTTTATTTTAGTTGTTGGTATTTTTCCTACCAAATAACTGCCAGTATTCCGAATTTGTAATTTTTTTTTTCTTTATTTTTTTTTAAAGATAGACAAACATTCCCGGGTTACGAATAACCCAACAATGTTTGAAAATCTCCTACTACCACCACAGAAAGCCAAAAATGTTGCTTGTGTTGTGATGGAGGACTTAGCCAGCCGAGGAATCGAACATGCGACGCTCGGGTGGGACCCAAGCGCTATGCCCACTCAACCACTGACCGGTTGGTAATTCCTCTCATAAAAAGTTTGTTGTAAAAATAAGCTGAAATATATTTTAATCGAAATAACTGCCTGCTGTAAAGACGTTCAAAAATATGTGAGGCAGATTTTAATAAATGTAGCAGGCTGTAAAAAATAATACTCCAATTGGATTCGGCGAAAAAAGTGTTCAACATACTCACTTCGGAAGGAAAATTCATGCCCTAAATCAGATTCTGCGTTCCATTTAGCGAACCCGATAATGGACCACTTCGCAAACTAGCTGACGCAAACAGGGTCCCTGGCACGAACGCTTTAAATTATCAGCATTGTCGATAATACCTAAGTCGACATTTGCTTGCACGATTGCAAATCGCCCATGCCATTTGACAGTTGACATTGATTAAAACATTGTTAGTTTATCGAAAACTTTTACTCTCCACGACTTTCTACAATACAATGAACTTCCAAAGAATACGCGCGGAAAACAAAATTTAACGAGTAGCAAATTATGAAGTAATGGTTTAAAATAATAAACCTTAATTCCTCATCGAAATAGCCGGTTTTATTAAGCAAGCTTCATCTACTTAGTTGAAATTGTAGTCGACTTGTATTTGGTAACTAGTGCACCTCCTCAGTATGTAAAAAGAACGACCTGTTTGTTTTGTTTTGTTTTTGTTTATTAGGGAAACAAACAGTTGTACATATCATAAGGTAATTACATATTACATGGGTGCATTAACCAGTGAAGTTTCCGCAAAAAAATTATAATATACAAACACAGATAAAAAGATAAAGAAAAAGTAAAGTGTTAGAAAAAAGAAAAAAATATAATATATGTATACAACAGAAATGAAAAAACACAAATTAAAGCATGTGGGAAAGAAAGGATGAAGTTAAACAGCGAACCTGATGTAAAATTAACACATTTTCACATCATTAGAAAACTTTAAGGATAAATGATTAGCCCTTTGCCAGCGCCCTTGAGGGGGTTTTTCACAACAACAACAAAAAATAGCGCTATATAAATCATACAAATATTATTATTTTTATAATAAGAAGGAAAAACAACATAATGAGAATGAAAAAAACAACAGACAGCAGGGGTGGACGGTTCGCAATTAACAATTGGTTTTAATTTTTTCAGTTATGAATTTAATAAATTGGCCCGAGGACAAATGGAAAATATCAGCTTCGTAAAACATATCATTGTATTTTGTGCACGTCCTTCGGAAAAATGAATGTTGTGTGTAATTTGTTTTTGAGTGTGGGATGTGGAATAGTTGGTTTGACCTTATATTTCTTGTTGGACAGTGGAAATTAATGTGTTCTAGAAGATAGTTGTTGTCAACAACATTGTTAATAATTTTGAATAAAAATTTCTGTTCGAATATATTTCTTCTAAGGTTGATAGATTATGGAATGTTAATGAGTCTTGTAGGTTTTCTGATGTTCGAAAGGATTTAAAGTCTAGGTGTTTCAGTATCTTTTTTTGAATTCTTTCTAACCTTAAAATATTAACTTTGTATTGGGGATTCCATATGACCGATCCGAATTCTAATATTGAGCGGATAAAAGAGACATACAGTATTTTGATTACATGTGATGACCTGAATGGTTTAGTCACTCTTAAGATAAATCCTAGAAGTTTGTATGCCCTGTCACAGATAGAATTTATATATGTTCGGAAAGACATTTCAGAGTCCATTATTATTCCTAAGTCCCTCACAACATCTTTCTATTTCTACGTTATTGATTTTGTACGGGAATGTTAGGGGGTTCTTGCTTTTGGTGAACGATATTGTGTTACATTTTTCCGGGTTAAGGAACAGTTGGTTGTTCGCACAGTATATTCCAAACCTATTAATATCCTCTTGCAATTCAAGGCTTTCATTAATATTAGTGATTTTTTTGTAAATTTTAGTGTCATCAGCAAAAATTTGGAATTTGGAATTTTTAAAACATTTACCTATATCATTGATACAGAAAATAAATAAGATAGGTCCGAGATGTGATCCTTGTGGAATTCCTGAAGGTATATTGTAAAAACGCGAGGAGAAACCCTTAGCTCTAACTGCTTTACTTCTGTTTGTGACATATTATTTGATCCATCTTTGAAGGTCACTTGTTTGTTTGAGAATTTCATCTTCTTTCGAACAGTAAAAAGTTTTGATATGCAAGGGGCCAACAGACTATCCAATTTTCTGATGAAAAATAAGCATGGACAAAGTTATCGACTATATAGATAAACAAAAAAACTTTGAAGAGGTACATTTTTATCATAATTGAATCACAGACCACAGAAACAACCAAAAGCATTGAATTTATAAGCGCTCAATACGAAGAAATACTAAAAAAATTAATGTTACAATTAATTTAAACCAAGTCATACAAACTGATTTCGAAAATATTAAAAAATTTCTGAAAGAAAAAAATAATACAATAAAAAAACTTGAAATGAGGCTGGCAGAAATTGAAACCATTTCAAAGTGTAATGATCTAGAAAGAGCTGGGATTACACAATAAATAAGAGAACAACCAATTAAATTATTATGAAAGTTGCTGCAGCAGCTGGGATAACTATAAAACATACGGATATTACTGAATTCATCCGAGTCCCTGGTGGGGGACAAGGGAGGGTTGGAGGCAGGGATGGTGGAAAAGGTACGCGAGAGGGAAACGCGGGGAATCGGGGGGGGATCGCGGGACGGAGGGTCATGGGTCGGGGGTCGCTGCAGGATGGAAGACGGGGATGATGGAAGGGAACGGGGACGCATGGAAAAGGACACGCAGGATGAAACAATTTCTTTCTTTATGAGGCATTGCAACGCATGCCGGATATGCGCTAGTACTAAATAAAAAAAATAAAGAAGATGTAAAATGCACTGTTTAAAATAAATGAAAGTTATGGTTGAACTTATTATATAATTAAAGTTCGTACCCCGAGGTACGCGTTTTCTTTGACCGTATACGCCCACGATAAGACGTTTGCACTGCGACTAACGGGGGCGGACGCTCGTTTAACTGGAGAAGGGTACAATCATAAACTTCTAGCAGCCCTAGCCCTGGCAACTTAGGTAAGCACATATTCTTTATTTTTTCCGAAAAAATAGATCATTTATAAAACACGAAATTTTATAGTTAAAAGGTTTTGCTTTCGGGACGTCAGTGCGGCGCGGCGCGAGACGAGGCGACGTGCTCGTGCAAAGCGGAATAACTAATCATTTACCATACTGTCAGACTACTAGTAGCAAGCGTTTTTGGGTGTGGTCTATTTCAGCGTATCACTCGCCATACACACCCAATGGGAATGTATGGCGAGCAATATGCTGAAATAAGTCATGGCCCGAAATATTGTGGAAGTTTGTTCCCTTCGCGTTAACGACACCTCTGTGGGTTTTTTTTAAATCTGTGGTCCCACATTACTATTCCACACCGCGTATCCCGATCTCCCAGCAGCTAGGCTGCTGACAGAAGCTAAAAGTATGCCAATAATAATAGTGAAGGAAAATATTTCAGACGATTGGAGAATTTCCTGAACGAATATTTCATAAAATTGGGAATATCGAAAAAATACGTAAAATAATGTTTAATAAAAGCATAATCAATTTAAACGTTCGCGTAGAAACTAATGGAGATCAAAAGTGAGCCTCGACTAAGAATACTTTTAATTTGAAAGCCTAAAAATCAACAAGGAACATTTTTTTATAATTTTAAATCATACATTTTCAATAGAAAACTTTTAAAATAATCTAACCAATTTCTATCAAACTTATAACTATTGATACAGACTTATTATTATTACAAAAAAAAATAACAACAAAATACAATGAAAAACATATATCATTGATGTCGCTATTCCAAATTCTTGTAATATTCAGAAAACTGTTTCTGGAAAAATAAGAAAATATACAGATTAGGAAATGAGATTAAAAGAATTTGGCATTCTCAGATTATAAAAATATTACCATATTTGTTTTTTTTTTTTTTTTTTTTTTTTTTTTATTTTAGCGACTATATAAAATAATTGTTACATACAAGATATAATGGTGAAATTAAGTAAAAATTATTGTATTTCTTAGTCCTCCTCACTAGGGGGTCCTGTGCCGAGGCGGACTAAAGTTATTTAAATATGGTTTATTTGTCTTCTATGTCGTTTTTAATGTCTTCATTAGGGTTTTTTCATTGACCTCTTTTAGCCATATTTTTATTCTTGATTTGTATTCATTAGGATTTTTTATTAGTTTTATGTCTTGGGGAAGGATGTTATGGAGTTTTGTTGCAAAGTATGTATAGTTTCTTTGTCCGAAAGTGGTTTTATAACTTGGAATATTTTTTATATCGTTTTTATTCGATCTTGTGTTATGCATACATGGTCTAGTAGAGGATTCATTATTTTTGAAAAGCTTCAATAATATATTTTTGGCATATATTTGCTGTACATTTGGTACGTCGAAGCTATTGAAAATTTCAATTGAAGGCGTTCTAATTGGTACTTTCAATATGGTCTTTATGATTCCTTTTTGAATCGTATTCAGGTTGTGGAGGTACGTATGTGTAGCAGATCCCCATCCTATGATTCCATATTCAATTCGAGAATGACACAACGCGTAGTAGACCTTTTTCATATTATTTTTATTTACCACGTTTCTTAGATTTTTAAAGAAATATATAAGGCTTGTGAGTTTTTCCGTAATACCTTTAATATGTAGGTCCCATCTAAGATTTTCGTCAATTATTACTCCGAGATATTTTATGTTTTGCGTTTTTTCTATGACGGGGCAGTTACATTGTATATTATTTCCATGGCATTCGTGTAGTTTTAGTTCTAGTGATTTTATTGGTTGGCTCCGTGCGTTTATTGAAAATGTTATATATTTAGTTTTGCTTATATTAAGGGTAAGCGAGTTGATTTTAAGCCAATTTTGAAGTGCACTAAGCCCTTGCTCAGCCTCATTAAATGTATCCGTCCAATTTTCTTCTTGAAATAATAAAAATGTTATTTCGGCTACTGGCATTATAGCTAGCTCTCTCATTCAAAATTTAGGCGTATTACATTTGTCAAAGAATTTATATATAAAAATGCAAAAATCAGTCATTTTAAATACATGTAGGATTACGAAAGATTTTTTAAATATTTATATTGAGGGATCAGTAGGATATATCGGACCAGTTAGGATTTCATCAGAGCCGAACCCTCTGGTATGAAAATGTCTGGAGTCAGTGAAATATTTTCCCATTATGTTTCTGGTGGATTGACGTATTGTTCTTGTATTGTTTTGTATTTATTATAATTATATAGTGCACTTACATTGCGTGGATTTACTAGATAATCATTTGTGGAAAAGTGTGTGGAGGGTTTAGTCTTTCATTTGGGAAAGATTTAACCCGGACATAAAATCTGGAGCACCGTTAACTTGGTTTTTCATTGTATTTTGGTGATTTTTTTTAGCCTCACGCTTAAACAAAAGTCTCTATCTCACATCGCACATGCGCAGACTGAATGTTGGCAGCGCCAGCGTCAAGTATATTCCCTTTTAGGAAGCTACCATCAGTGGGAACATTCAAAATGTACATAATTAGCATTCCTGTAAATCCTGGGCTTTTAAAGACCCCGTCCGACAGGTGGAGGGTTAAGTACCGTATTCACTGTTTTTCGTTATTAATTCACATACTTAATGACAACCTGGCTATTCTCAGAAAAGTACCTAATTAAAATTTATACAAATAAATATATTCGAGTCAATGTTAGACTGAAATATATATATTCATTAGAGCATAAAATACGAGTTTCATTATCATTTTTATTAATATCGAGTAGATGTAGATCAGTCTTTCTCAAAGTGGGCGATAACGCCCCCTTATGGGCGCTGGAGGCTTTCGAAGCATTATTATTACCCTTCGTATAATTCGTAGAATTCGATTAATTTTTTTAAAATTTTATTAAAATTAAATTTGAAAATATTATTTTCAAGTTCATCAAGTATTTTAGTATGTATTTTTTATTACAGCTTCTTAATTGAACACAAAAACTATACATAAAAAAATATTTGTTAAGTTGGTAAGTCTGATATTTTCAGCAGCTGAAAATTCACTTTCACATTATTATTACATTAAAATATACATTATTATTAAAACCCTTCGGGCTCTACACGTACCACCGACGTGACGCGAAATGACGGTGAAATTTCGGAATTTCGGAATGCTTCTGAGATATTTGAAATGTGCTGTACATTTCTTATTTTTTAGATCATCATAAAAAAATTGTTTTCGGATGATTTTATTTTGAAACATTGATATTTCTAAATTATAAGTTTATAATATCAAAAATATAAAAATAACCGGTTTGACCGGTCAGTGGTTGAGTCGGCATAGCGCTCGGGTCCCACCCGGGCGTCACGTGTTCGATTCCTCGGCTGGCTTAGTCCTCCATCACAACACAAGCAACATTTTCGGCTTTCTGTGGTGGTAGTAGGAGATTTTCAAACATTTTTGGGTCATTCGTAACCCGGGAATGTTTGTCTTTCTTTAAAAAATTTATATATATATATATATATTAACAAAAAATTTATCGTAATATTTTGTCTCGAAAGGTCTTTAATTTTGAAAGAATTCAATATTTATAAAAACACATTCCTTTGTGAAGAACATAAATAAAAAAACTGTCACTTAACTTTTCATATTATTATACAATAAAAAAATATAAATAACTAGCTGACCCGACGAACTACGTACCGCCTCAGAATCGATAAATGTTGAATTAAATTAAGTTTTTTTATTAAGTTTAATATTATCTGAATGAGATTGTGTGTGTAGAGTGGATTTGATATGTGCGAAGATTGACTGACGAAGGACCTTGATTTTTGTGGTACTGTTACTGCTTGAAATGAGAAAAAAACATATGCTGCGTATAAAGGAAAGGACTCACCGAACAGGATAAAGAACTTGTATGTTGGCAATTTTGTCTGCTTTCTCCCCATCCAATAGGCACAGAAACAGCAATAGGCGTGCGTTTCGTTTATTTATAAATACAACACGGCGGAATTATGTTAATATCGATTTACAGGTAGCGGGAGCACAGTGGCTATAGGGTATGTATGTTGCGGCGCGGGCTGTTAATTGCAGACTCGAGCACGTGGTGATAATATTTTTAGGTGCGGATTTTGGAACAAGGTAGGACAGGATTTGCAACAATACTAATACCAATCCCAAGCAGTAACAGTATGTATGCGTGCTATGTAGGTGTGTGTATGTGTAGGTATGTGTATTGGCGTAACCATTATCAATGAAGCAATTATCGATGCACAGCTGTCCGTGTTTTGTTTTTGTCAGTATCAGAGATGGCGTTGTGTAAGGATTTATATATTTTTTTGATTTTCTTACTTTTCCACTTAATTACGGGAATTTGGGAGGCGGGTATGGTTGCCGCCGCTCCGGGAACCATTTATTGGATAACCAACACCTCTGCCATAGATCACCCCAAGTGGTTAGCTACGTTTGATGATAGTAGGGGTGCACGGGTTCATGGGGTGACGTTTGTCCGGGTTTTGGCGGTAGATGTGTCTGCCTACCTGCTGCGTGGCGGGCCGGATCGATAGAGACTGGTTGAGAAGAAGGTTCCCAGAAATTCCTATTCTCCCCTTCCTTAAAATGACCCTCCACACAGTATCCCCTAAGACGACATAGGCCCTAGGCGAAATAATTTTCCTAAGAACCTCCTGTGTGGAGCATATGTAAAAAAAAAATTCATTTAATTTCAGAGATTTATCATTATATATTATTGTATTTTTCCTTTGGACGGGTGCAGACATACGTTCACATTTTGTCTCATTTTACCTTCTGCATTCTTTTGCATTCTGCCCCTCTTTCACAAAAAAGAGGGGCATTATATGTTTAAGAACAAAAGCAAAACAATCAGTGCATTGACATTTGACGTTTTTAAATTTTGAAATTACCTCACTTTAAATATTATATTTTATTTTACAATATTGCTGCAGCTCTTTCAAAAGAAAAAAATTCGTTCCATACAAAATGTATGAAAAAATCAATTTTCTTCGTAACTTTTTTGTTAGTGAATTTTTCCAATGTCTTAATAGCTATTCTGCTATTCGGGGCGGAGACAAATCCAACAAATCAACGATCATAAAAATCGGTTCAGCCGTTCTCGAGTTAGAAATGGTGTAACTAACCCAACTTTGTTTGACAAAATTCAACCTATTCGTATTCATACACTTAACCAATTTTTATGATTTTATCCATGGAATTAATTAGAATAAACTGAGAAGAATTATATTATATCTCTTTCCGACAACGAACAAATCGCACATCTCCGCATTATAGAAAAAGTAGTTACTTTTATATTGTATCGACTAGTTGAACTCCCCGGCGCGCGTAGCTCGGGCTTTACACAGAGTTTTTTTTCAAAATCAGACTTAGGCAGCGACGTTATCTCGTTTTAATGGTCAAGAACCCGCAAAATTTCACCAATCTCAGAATAGACTGTAGATTTGTATAAAAAGTAAACACAAATAATTTCACAATGTCAGAGCTCACCATTATAGATAGAAACCTTCGTGGACGTGTTATGATGCAGTACAAATCCGTATTACTTTAAATATAATTATTAACATATTTATTATTTGTCCTGCATCCTAACAACCCTACCCGTCGAAATCGTAATTAGGTAGGAACTTGTTATTAATTATTAGTGTGCCAGCTCTGATTTGATCGACGGCCTGAGGCGACACCTGGACAGTTCCGGGGGGATACGTCACTTCTTGCGTGGGTAGATTCGGGAGTGTTGGGCCCCGTGTCTAACTACGCGACAGTCAAGAGAGTTTTGTGAGAACTTAGTATTTGAACGGGAAAATAATTCTTTTTAACTTTAAATAATGTCGGACGGTGAAAGTATTAATGGGTACGCATTGTGTGTTCGGAAAGTTTGAATCCCTGTATTGGGATTAGTCGAGTTTCCTGCAACGTAAACTTAAAATGGTGGCAGGCGTGCTAGAAACCCGGGATATATTTCAATCGATATGTAATACGTGCGATCACACTTGGGACAGAGCCCTGTTTTGACGGATGACCGGTGTACCGTTAGCCCGTGATGCAATTTGCCGTTCTTTGTGGCGGAGAAGTAAATTTACGCCGACCTTGACTCTCGTCTGGACTGAGGGCGGTCTCCCTCCATCATAATTCTCAGGCCCCCTGATGATTTCCCTTTGGCGGCGGGAAGACTTGCTAATTTGATCGCGGCGTAAGGCCGCTTGATGTTTCCCCTTTGGCGGCGGAACTGTCTCCAGATCTCGGCCTCATGAGGGCCATCCAGATCCTGCATGGGAAAATGCTGCCTGGGCCTGGCAGCCACTAGATGGACAGTATATTAGTTAGCTAGCGATAGTATACACAATAAAGGAGGTCGGTTCATGGGGGTAAGTGAAAAGACATATTTAAAAACCCTGATTGCCACTTGTTTTAAAAAAAATTATAAGCTTGTTCTCACAACTCTACCTTTTAAATTATGTACCTGACACACCATTCCTTTGGAGAGCGACACACATCATGGTTTAAAATCCACCCCCTGAGCATATTTGGGAACCACAGGTATTCTTGACGGGAACCATAACCCGTCCAGAATTGGCGCTTCCTACGGGATAAAATCTGTGGGTACCTGATCATCACTATAACACTAAAGTTGTTTTACGGAATGTATTACTTGGCAAAAAACCGACGTAACAGACGTGCGCACAACAAATCACCAAAGTTTCATCCCAATCGGACGAAAGTTGTAGGAACGCATACGAGACAAACAAATAAACATTCATTTTTGTATATAAAGATATATGTTATTTATTTAGTGTAATACACAGATATAGGTAGACAATGATATATATTAAAAATTAATAAGGGAGAATTCACCTTTACCTTAAATTACTAGTATTAATAATATCTTTGGGATACCTACATTCTTTGGTCGATGCGCACACTAAATTCTAAATACATCTTCGACCGGTCAGTGGGTGAGTGGGCATCACGTTTTGGTCCCACCCAAGTGTCGCGTGTTCGATGCCTCGGCTGGCTAAGTCTTCCATCACGACACAAGCAACATTTTCCGCTTAGTGTGGTAGTAGTAGGAGATTTTCAAACTTTGTTTTTCGTAACCCGGGAATGTTTCTTTTTTAAATATTCGTTCATTCGCTCTACGTGCCCAAACCATCGGAGCGTCCCTTTCTTTATCTTACACATTACGCTTACATCAGCCTTGCTTTATTTGCGGGTCTCCTCGTTTCTCACACGATCGTACATGGTTTTACCACACATTTGCCTCAGGGATCTCATTTCTTCGGTCTACTTTCATCCTTCCTCTGCCAGTTCTATGGGTCGCTGCTATACAGGGTAGATACCTGTACTCCATTATGGATGGCTAGCTTCGCTTCTTTGGACAGTTTTTGTTGTTGGTTCCAACGGCGTTCTGTCCTCCATTAATAGAGTTGCCTGCATTCACCCTTCTTTCAATATTATATTGATTTCCTAATTATGTATTTTCACATAGTGGAACTTAATTTAAGTAGGTACTTAAAATACTTCCACAACCGAGCTGTTGAACTTAATATGGATTCGTTAAAACAACCCGTTCTTAAGTGACAAATGTCAATCGTGTTGGACGCACGTTTGGCGTATTTCCCATTATGCACCAGTGCTGAGGGATCGAATAATATTATGTTAGTTCCTCTAAATGACTTCCATTGTAATATCGGTAGAATAAGGACAGCATTCCTACCTGACGCCTAAAGACTGTGCTCTAAAGATTACAATCCGTTTGTTACGACAGGGGAATCTGTAGAACGGACCGCTCGTTTCTGTATATATTTAATTATTTTTTTAAAAGTATTTTGCAGCTTATTGCGGCGATTTGTAGAAGGTCGGCAATTTAGTGTTATTGTCTGATATATTCTGAACTTAGGGAGAGTCGAAAGTGAACGTATGCTATTTAACTGATAAGCAAAATTACCTAACTTTCCTGTTCACTAGACTAAAATTCCTAAAACACTTCATTTAGTTCTGATTTTGCTTCGCAATGTTTCGACATCTTTTTGATGTTTTTATACCTGGGATTTATGGTTTTGCGCCCCTGAACTTGAAGCCTGTCTGCTGCGTGTACTCGTAGGTACATCACTGCTGTAAGGCACGTCACATGCACGTCGCGTACTACTCTGTGTTGAACTTGGTACCTTACAGCGGTAATGATTTATAATTTAAAATAAATAAACAATATACAACACAACATGTATGACGTACGAAGTATTGTACCAATATCACCAAAGTAGCACTAAATCAGGTACTATTTACTTATATTCATAGTTTCTGTTTCATAGTTTATATTTCTATCTATATTTATAGTCATTGTTTTTATATTTTAACAGGATTAGTTAAAGACATGAGCGCGGTGTATATTCGTATTGTCGTATAATGTAATATGTTCTGAAATCATGTTTTTGATCTGTTAAAATAATCATGTTTGCACATAATTTTTTACACGTTGTAGTTTTAACGCAAAAAAAATCGTATAATCAATACATACATAAATTATTTCTAATATTGTAAATTTTAATATAGTTTCTCCTACAAGTGTACTGTGTATTAATAGTTCACATTTCTAAACACAACCTAACATAACTTCATATCTTTATGTTGTAAATCTTATTGTAATTCCTCCATCTTGTTATCAGGTACCTGGTTTACACTTTTTCAATACTACGAAGTTACATATTTATCTCATACTCTGTAAATCTGAATACACTATTTGTTACGAGGTTAATTCGGTAAATCCGATTATAATATGTGCTACAAGATTACTTTTCTACTTTGTCACAAGAAAAAAAATATATGTGTGTATGTGTGTATATATATATACATATATGTATATATGTATGTATGTATATATATATATTTGAGTGTATGTATGTACATGTATGTATATGTATGTGTTTGTATGTATGTACATGTGTGTATTTTATATACATCTTCTTTATTGCACAACTCAGTTTCAGAGAAAAAAAGAGTTTTTTGTTATTTTTTGTTTTTGTTATGAATTATGTACATTTCATGAATAATATGAACTAAACATGTCAATTTGTCTGTCCTGGAACGGGAAACTTTCCTAGTTGGACAGGCAAAACTTCCTTATATGTAATTTATACTCACTTTGTATCTATGTATAATAAATAATAAATAAATAAATAAATAAATAAATTTATCTGACTGTGACTATGGAGAATTTGGATAATTATAGAGATATTTAACATAATTTTGTCTGCTCCTTACGGAGAAATTTCAAGATTGTTTACTAGATGTTTCGAAAAACAATGCAAAAAATACAAAAAAAAATCTATTTTTTACATTAGCTCCACACAGGAAAAAATAATTTCTCTCAGGGTCGACGTCATTCTAGGGGATACTGTGTGAAGGGTCTTTTATAGGAAAGGAAGGATATGAAGTTCTGGGAAGCCAAAAGATAGGTATGAGGAGTGGGTAGGAATCTGGGGGTCAGTGTGTCAGGAATAACGGACGTGTGAATCCATCTGCGGTGCAAAACGATCGGTCGAGGGATTCTGGCCTGCAAAAATGCAAAACTACCAAAAGTTATATCTTTACGTAGTAAATTTTTTTTCACATTACCTCCACACAGGAGGCCCTGAGGAAAATAACTTCCCTCAGGGCCTATGTCATCTTTGAGGATGCTGTGTGGAGGGTCTTTTTGAGGTAAGGAAGGAGTGAACATGGGTCTTGAAGAGACCCATGTTGTAGGAGGGAGGAAACACAGAATCACATTGACTGTCCTAAAACGGGAGACCTTCCTAGTTGGACAGTCAAAGCTTCCTTATACTGAATGTATTTTTATAACAAATAAAATAAATAAATAAACATTGAGATCACAAATTTCCAAAGTTTTTACAAATTTTCAAATTATCGATTTGATTTTGATTTTCGTTTTCTTGATTGAATGGATGCCGCGGAATATTTAAAGTGGAAGTTAACCCACTTCCGGACATCCGATCGAGCTGAAACTCGGCAGTTAGATCGTTATTGATGACAATGCTTTATTTCATTTTTCATTTTGATTTGTCTACTTCAATTGTTGTCGACTCCATTTCCTGGATCAAAAGGTTCAATTCTCAGTCAATGAAAAAAATAATAATTTAAACATATATGAAAATCTGTGTAGTATATTTTTAAAAACACTGTGTGCAGTTCACAAGCGGTAAAAGTGAAACCTTCAGAAAACTTAGGAAGACAAGAGTGAGAAGACTACGAAGCGTTATTTTATCAATGTGAAGGATGTTTTTTTCCATCTTTTGGTTGTCGAATTCCAGTGCACCTTTTTCTATTCATTTGTTCATCTTATTAGTGTTCGTGTTTTCTTCTTCGGAGTCGGTAGATGTCGCTCTCTTTTTTGTTTTCTTTGAAGATTGGAAAAAAAAAAAATTTTCGTGGAATTTCGATTTCGTGGGATTCGTTTCTAGGTTCCGTAAATATATCTAGCCGCTGAGGTTCATCAGGCGCTTTATACCACTAGACCAGTGGTTTTCAACCTGTGGTACGCATACCCCTGGGGGTACGCGAAGCCAAATTGGGGGTACGCAATAACGTGACACGCACGTAGAATCACTGGTTAAAACTGCCTGAAGTCATGTTACACTCTGTATAAAATTGCGTAAATTGAGTTTGTGTGACTTGATTGTTAAAATCATGTACATAATAAAGAAATTATTAAAAATTACAAATGAAACACCACTTTCATTACACGTGCACAAAATATAGATAGAGGGTACGTTGAACAACAAATTTGTAGTAAGATTTAAGGGGTACGCCGCTCGAAAAGGTTGAAGACCACTGCACTAGACTTAAGTAGACTTAAAGGAGGAGGAAGATTTATTATATTGAATCCGAATACCCGTGAAATAAATAAATATTTTATTGCTATCTCATTGTCTCGCAGGCTGAATCCTATATATGTATGTGTTTGTCTCTTTTTAGTTTCGCTTTTTCGTTTCATCGAATTTCAAATACAAACGGTGCTAAAGAAGTTTTCACTTCAAAACACAGTTTTTTTATAAGTTGATTTTTTAAACTGAGTTTCTACCAAGAATTAAATTTATGGGGTCTGGTTCCTTTAATCAGGATATTTTATTAAAAATATTTGTGTAAAATGTCGATTCCACGAAACATGAGGGTTGCCGCCTTTTTCTTAACACAGGCGATTGGTCAACCCAAATAAACCGAAACGCCTGGAGCGAGTTACACTTATAATATGCGCACGAAATAAATATACTTCCTCGTCCAAACGCGACAACACCCTGCAGTTTACATAAATTTTGTGTCGTCCGTGTTTTTCAGAACATGTAAATAATTATGCTGTAACCCTAAAGGGTAATATGGGTAGACGAATAAGCTATATATTTGTAGAAAACACGGATGGCAAACCATTTTATTAAAGTGTATCAAACAATGTCATGAATTTATTCTAAACCACAGATGAAAGAAACAAGAGAGACGGGCCCAAAATTTATCTCTGAACTAATATTTGCAATGATTTCTTTACAACTAGTAAACCTATTATTGTTATAAGCTAACTATGAATATGAGAACTATTAAGAATTACGATTTTTCTGGAGCTTGTGGATCATGCCAACGTTACCCAATGACTTTATAATACAAATAGGTATACACTATAGTCTTAGGAAATCAACCTAAAATATGGCAAGTAATAACATAATTATCGCTTGATATATATAATTGCAAATTCCATTAAAATACAGATTTTTTCTACCTGCGTGTCTTTTCCCATTCGTCCCCGTTCCCCTTCCATCTACCTTTCCCCTCGCTTCCATTCCCTTTCCGCATTCCCCATCCACCTTCCTCGCCTACCCCCCCACCCTCTCCCGCTTTCCCCGTCACATATTGCAATTTTTTGTGCAAATAATATTACGCCAGAACTCACCCAGTACACACATCAAAACCTTCGCCAGCGTGTGGCCGACAACTCACCAAAGTTTCATCGCAATCGGATAAATTGTATGGGAAATAATTTCATACGGCCAGAGCTCACTATTATACATATATATATATATCGAGAGCATGCGCCCATCATATCCCCAAAGTTTCGTCGCAATCGGAGGAATTGTTTAGGAAAGCATAAAGGACAAACGATATAACATACTCGTATTATATTCGAAAACCTCATTTCAATTTAAGTTCTTGTAACCGAAGCTTAAGTTAGAATCCTCTTACATTTCTTATTAATCAGTGAATTAATTATCCGAAAGGAGATAAATGCCAATCTACAAAACTTCAAGGAGCAATGAAGATAATATGTGTTTCATCACCACGAGCATAAGAACCCCGAAACTAAACCAAAACCTACAATATAAGCCCATTTGATATCTTTCACAACGTTAATACATGTTAACCTTCTCAACTTGTTAAATTATTCGGAATAATACATTTTACGAACATAAATCGTTCACGTAATATCTTCTTGGATAGATAATTTCGTAATTAAACACAATGACGTTATAAATATGATAGATACGATATCCATACCCACCTCTCAAAAAAAAAACAAGTGTGAATCTGAAGCATCTATTTCCATAGAAAAAGTATGGATTGTAAGTAGTCCAGATATTTTAGTTATGTTGCTTATGTAGCGTACATCGACCCAGTGCGTTCTTACCTTAAAGATTGGCTACGCTACCTACAAAAGAGGAACGAGAAAGGAGACAAACCTCTATTTTCGTCAATTAAAATGTTTTATTGTGATCGTTTCAGGTTCGCCATCCCTAGTATGGAACGTTATTTGGTGCCCATATAAAATGTTGTATTCGCTATTATTTTTAATTGATAAACTAACCTTTAAACAAGATTTTTATGCATAGCACAAAGGGTAGATAACAAATATTATAATCAATAATTATCAGCCTGAAACACTCATCTACATTGAAAAAATCTTCCGAGAAAAGATACTGACCGCCAACGGGAATTGAATTTTCGCGTTTGTACGAAAAACAGATTTGCGAAAAGATTTTTACACGTGGGTTCTAGGTGGTTTGTGGGTTCACTACTAATTTATTTATCCACCTGACCGTGAGTATGAAATAAGTGAATACAGAGTGGTAGCGGGTTGATTCCGTACCGCGCGTTTTCATCCCGCGGCAAAATATCCCCGACACAATATACTCCGACAAAATATCCCTCGACAAAATATCCCAAGGAGAAAATATCCTACGGACAAAACATCCTACAACAAAATATCTCTAACTTAACTCAACGTAACCTAACCTAACATATCCTTATTTTACTTTTTTTATATGAATACCTCACAAGAGTCCCAGCTGCTCCCGTCTGGAGCCAGTGAGTCTATTGCATCCCCAATTGGGGTATGTTGTGAGGCTGAAGGTAGTTGGGAAGGGAAAGAGACGGGGAAGAGGAAGGTAGTGAATTACCTACCTAGCTATTCATATCTGGTCACCAAACACGACTAAAGCCATTTCAACCAACGCGCAATATTTCAATTCTGAATGGCGGTCTTACACCAGGGCGATACTGAGATTATCTTCCACCCTCTAACGTGCCGCAAATATACTACATGTTTTGTCTACTTAGAACAAAAATAAAACGTAGTATTCGATTAGCACATGTACAATATATTAATTCTATTGAAGAAAATATCAAATGTGATCCCAAATCTTTCTGGAAGTATATCTCGTTCAAGAGAAGTGATGGCGGGTTTGACCATGTTACTTGGAATAATAAGTCTTTCTCAGGAGCAGATACTCCAGAAGCATTTGCAGACTATTTTAAATCAACTTATAGTAAGGAAGCTGAGGACTTGAAATCTTTTATTCCGGGAAAAAATACGCCACTAATAGCGCAGAATGTTGATATTCCAAATATCACAAACATTGACATCACCGCGGCTGTTAAAAAAATTAAAAGCCAAAACTTCTTTTGGACGGAATCTTATTCCGTCATTCGTGTTAAAGGGCTGTTTTGAGCCCTTATTAACACCTCTCTCGTATATTTATAATCTCTCACTTAACTCCGGAATATTCCCAGACTTGTGGAAGATCTCCAAAGTTACACCGTTACATAAAACTGGTGATAAGGCTTCAGTCTCTAATTATAGACCAGTGGCGATCCTATCCTCTCCAGCCAAGTTGTTTGAACTAATAATTCATAAATGCATTTATTTCCAAGTTGAACCCTTTATAATTGACCAGCAACACAGTTTTAGATCTGGCAGATCTACTGTGTCTAATCTATTGGTTTTTGCGGAGTACATATCTCAAGCTCTTGATAGTAACAATCAAGTAGATGTGTCATACAACGACTTCGCAAAAGCCTTTGACTCGGTAGATCCGCTTATTCTCCTAAATAAACTCGACCAATTTGGATTTTCAGCGAAACTTCTTTGTTTTTGTTACAAAGAACACATCAGATTGTATTCTTGTAACAATTTTGTTACAAGAATACAAAGAAGCGTTGACTGTCCAACTAGGATTCTCGCGTTCTAGGACAGTCAAATTGACAGAAACATTTTGATAGGCGTAAATTTAATTTACAGATGATTGATTTATATTGGGACACAAATCAAAAAATCATCGCCAAATAACTTTATCTTTCTAACTGAGGCAAAAAATATTTAATAATTTATAATTAACGACACAGTGTCCTTTTCGTACATGTTTTTTTTTTTTCAATATAGAAAGAAGAAAGAAATGTAAAATTTTAAGATTACTTCCAAATAAACCAAAGAAAAATAGTACATATATAATACATAAATAAACCAAAAGATTACTTATAAATCTATTTTTAAGTTATTTCTCGAACAGACAGCAATACGTAACTTATGGTATATTCCAATCTTCCAACTTCATCACAAACTCTGGAGTTCCGCAGGGGTCAAATCTTGGACCCTTACTTTTCTCACTATTTATCAACGACATTTACCATTGCATTAAATTTTCTAAGTTTCTCTTATTCGCGGATGACATTAAACTATTCCTTTTAATAAAATCTTTAGAAAATTGCTCGCAGCTACAAAGTGATATAAATTCTATCGTCGAATGGAGTCACACCAATAAATTAATATTTAATATTAATAAATGCTCTATTATGTGCTACACCAAGGCAAACAAAACGATTTACTATAACTAAGAAATGTCTTATTCATCTCTTCAGCACATTGTTATTTCGAGAGATTTGGGAATCACATTTGATACGCACCTAACATTTTACGTCCATATAGAAACGATTTGCAACAAAGCGTTAAGAATGCTAGGATTTGTGCTAAGCAACTCCAGACATTTTTGCAGCTCGGCCGCGACTCGTGTGCTCTGCTATAGTCTAGTACGTAGCATTTTGGAAAGTGGTTCAGTAATATGGGGACCAGTGGATTTAACTTTCTCTCAAATGATAGAGAAAGTGCAAAAGAAGTTTCTGAGATATTTATATCTTAGAGACTTCGGATATTATCCCTGGTTATATCCATCAGCCTTTTTGTCCGGCATGCTGGGTATTAATAGCCTTGCCGATAGAAGGAAAACTGCTTTGCTGATAACAGCATATAAACTTTTAAACGGTAACATCTGTATTCCCGATATAATATAAAAATTTGAGTTTTATGTCCCCGACAACTTCACAAGAGCGCGCAGACACAGAACTTTTGTTGTTCCGAGATGCAGAACTAACTAACGATTAGTAATGCCGCTGGGAAAAATGATTCTGTTACTAAATTACCTATCCCCTGATATAGATTTTTTTCAACAAAATATTTAAAAATTCAAAAACTCTATTATTACTTAATAAAATACAATGTATGTTTATTATTGGTTATGTATAACTGTAAATGTGCATTTAAAATAAAATAAATAAATAAATACTACGTATATATTCTTTTAAATCAATTAATCGTGAAATAACACAAATTTATCAAATAATATTTACATATTTGCCCACACCGGGATTCGATCCCGTGACCTTCGGATTGTGAGTCAAGAGCCTTGCCGCTAGACTACGCCGGCCGTCTTACAAGCCGTTTGAATATTTTAAAACAATAACACAGGTCTGCAACAAAAATGCTGTCTGGATGTTTTCAACTGATTTCTATGTATTTAGGTGTTCTGAAAACTAATAAATTACTCAAAGAATTCCAGAACGTCAGATATATATAGATATAAAGAGTTAGCTCTGGCATCATGAAATTGCATTGCTAAACCGTTCATCTGATTGCGATGATACTTTGGGAATTTGATGTGTGCATGCCCGCAATGGTTTCTGTATACAATAGTGGGCTCTGGTATCATGAAATTACGAAAAAAAAATTAATTAAATAAAAATGAATCGCAGAAATGTATGTGCGCGCTTAACTTCGGAACGACTGCACCAAATTGGATAATTCTTTTTTTTTGTGTTCGTTATTGTCAGGACAATGTTTGTATAAAACTGCTGGTGAGCTCTGGCATTACGAAATTTGTGTAAAAATTGCAATAGGTGGCACGCGAGCTGTTTGAAGACTGAATGTACCGGGACTGACTGTATTGAATGCGGGAGGGGGGAGGGGAACTCGGGTTCGGGGTTCGAGGGAGGAGGAGGGGAACTATGGATCGGGGAGGGTAACCTGAACTTTAAGGCAATAACAAAGACCCTAACTACAAACAAATCGTCAAAAGAATGTTAAAAGCATTTCAAGCTTTAGGTTGCCTAATGAGTTTAACAGTACATTTTCTTCATTCCCACCTCGACTACTTTCCAGAAAATTTTGTGAGTGAAGAGCAAGGTGAAAGATTTCACCAAGATATTAAGGAGATGGAAAAAAGATACCAGGGATAATGGAGCATCTCAATGATGACAGACTACTATTGGACGCTTCAGAGAGACCTTCCAGTTGCTTCCTACAAGCGAAAATGTACGAAAAGGAGTCTCACTGGGAAAAATAAATGTGTTTAGTACTTAATAATTAATGTATTTTTTATTAAAATAAACAAAAAAATTAAGAAAACAAAAAACGACTTCAAAAAATGCACTAAAAAGTTTAAAAAATAATTTCGTACGATTGTTATTTTTGGAGTCGGTGTCAGCCAAGAACTCCACATCTCACCTATAACTACCTATGTATGTAGTTACCTTGACTGACACCGACTCCAAAAATAACAATCGTACGAAATGTTAACGTTCGTTGTTAACGTTCGCTCGCTCGACTAAATAGTTCTGATTGACGACACTAGATGGTTCAATGTATAACTATTCTCAGACGAGATATTGCCGAGGTACGATTTAGGCCGTGGTTTGACTTGAGCAACCTTACCCTACCTAAAATGAAAGAACAGTATCGTGGGCATGTCCGTAAGCTCGAAATAAACAAAAATTTTCTGTTAAAATTGTAAAAACGTTTTCAAATGTCTTCATTTTTTATTCAACAAATATTCTGTTTTACGATCTTGTCTGAGTTCTGTAAGCCAACAGATCTTATTTAAATTTCGGACATGATTTTTGAAGTGAAATTTCTTTAATTTCTTTCCTAGATTTGGTATTCGGATGAAACGGAAATGACGCATTACTGTACCTGCGAAGCATCAAACTGAGATCATTAGCCGCTTTGATTATGATGTCACTTTCCAAGGCTCCGATTGGTTGAGATATTAAACGTAAATGACGGTAGGTCTGCGCTCATTGGCCACTTTGATTATGATCTCCTTTTCAAGTATTGGTTGAGATTTTTTTGGTAAAATTTCGCATCTACCGCGTGTAAACTGCACTCGTTTTTTTTCATTCAAATCAGTATAGAACGCACTTAGGCCCTCCGCTCATAGAGAAACTGAAAAAAAAAACAGTTGGCAACTAAATCGCTATCAACAGGAAAGGGAGTTGCGAATTTCATTGGCGGTCCACAAACAGGCCACTTGTTAGGTAAATACCAGTTGTCAAGAGCGACGCGGCGACTCGCAGTTGGCCGTCGCGTGTCAGTTGGCAGGTTGCCATGGTTACACCTCACGACCTGTCCAGTTTGCGAGTAATTTGCGATATGTTAGAACAAGAAAATATTGACTCTGTTCAGTAGGTTAATAAATTATTATTAGATATATATTAAGGTTAATAAAGTCGAGTTGCGCCGAGAATTATGTTGAGTTGAGTTGTCAACCAGATTTAGGTTTCTCCATAAGTGAAAGGGTTTAGGAGATTACTCTTTCAGTAGCCCGAGTGAATAATATTAAATCCCTGTCATCTGCTTACTTCACATTTTCCTTCACATAGTTCCTGTCACCTACATTTTCTTTTATTTGACAATTTTTAAATTGTACACTATTTCATAATGTTTCTGACTTCCTTTTCCGTCGATTCTAATCGCACAAACAGACGTGCATCATCAGGTTAAGCCACCGATGTGCAACCTTCCAACAAGGATAATCTAATAACAATAATTTTATTTTCCATTTTCAACGCCTTAATTATTTTTTTTTTTTTTTTTTTTTTTTTTTTATTGTATTTATTACTTGCTGGAGCAATCCCGATGAGTTACAGAACTCATTTTAGGACAGGAGGAAAATTAATGGGTGTGAGGAAATAGTTACAATTTTACTTGGAAAATGGATATTAAAAATATAAGTTTCACATACAACATAGACAAAAAATAAATTTAAAAAAAAAACAGGTTGAGTGAGCAAACAACAATAGAAAATAATTAAAGAAACAAAGAACAAGGTTATACAAATGTGGATGATTATGATTACAAATAAATGGAAAAGAAAAGAAGAGAAAAGGAAACAAGACAAATGAGACATGATAAGAAAATTTACATAGTTTCATCCTTAAACTTATTTAAAAAATATTCTTTTAAAGCATTATTCTGAACTTTTTTATTTTGCTGATTTCCCTTGTACATATCTGGAAGCGAGTTATATAGTGTATAGGCAACATAGTTCAGAGAATTTATCCCATATTTTGTAGTGTGTGTTTGAGGTATGCGGATTTTATTGCTATTTCGAGTATTGTGAGTGTGAATGTCTTGATTGTAAAGTGGCTTGATGTTAGTGTGAGTTGATTGTTGAGTAATTTGTAGGATGGTGCTTGTGATTTCATGTTTAGGAAGGACTGTGATTGGAAGAATACCGGAAACTGAATAGATGTCTTTGACATGGGTGTCCCATGGAAGTCCAAAAACATTTCTGAGAGCTCGGTTTTGAACCACCTGCAGATCAGCTATCAATTTCTTTGAGGCAAATCCCCAGATACAGCAGAGATAAGAAAGGTGTGAATGTACCATGGCGTAGTACACTGATGTTAGTAAAGGAATGGGTAATAATCGTTGGAGTCTATATAGTACACCAGTTATGGGGGTAATTTTCTCCTTTACATGATTTATGTGGAGATCCCACGAAAGTTGGGAATCTACGATCAGGCCCAAATATTTTGTGCTCATTTTCTTTTCGAGGCAGTTATCACCAACTTTGATATTGAGGCTGAAATTTTTTTTGTTGCCAAAAAGTATATAATGAGTTTTTTTTACGTTAAGAGTTAGTTTGTTTATTCTTAACCAGCTTGTGAGTTTAGAAACATCAGCATTCATTTCCGTTTCAAGCTCCGCTAGGTTCAGTTTATTGTAAAAAATTACTGTATCGTCCGCATAAAGTTGTAGAGTTCCTTTAATACCCCACTTTGTCATGTCATTCACATATATTAGAAATAGCAACGGTCCAAGAATTGATCCTTGTGGCACTCCACATGTTATTTTACCCAACTCACTCGTTTCTCCTCCCAGTTCTACTGCCGAAACGCGATTTGATAGGTAAGATCGGAAAAGTTCCAGAGGAGGACCAACAATACCCAAATGTTTCAGTTTTTCGATCAATACGTTGTGATCCACCGTGTCAAACGCCTTCTTTAGATCAATAAATATTGCCGCCGTAAAATCCCCATGATCAATATGTTTCTGTAGATTTGATATAAAATCGAAAGCTGCACATTTAGTGTTAGATCGTCGTCTGAAACCGTATTGTTTTGACGTGAGAATTTTGTTGTGTTCGAGATATTTCAATAGTCTTTCTTTAATGATACATTCAAAAATTTTAGAGATAGCTGGAAGTATAGAGATTGGACGATAATTTTGGACATTTTTTTTGCATTCGTCTTTATGAATAGGAATTATTTTCGCAATCTTTAGTCTGTCTGGAAAGATACCTTTTGATAGAGAGAGATTTATTAAGAATACAAGATCATCCGCCAGTTCCTCCTTGCAATTTTTGAGAAGGAGAGAGGTTATCCCATCGGAACCAGCTGCCGCTTTGGACTTAAGGTTAGATATGACACGTAGGATTTCATTTTTATTTGTCCTGATCATGTTAAAAGATTGTTTTGCTTGAGGTTCCGTGTAGATCGTGTTTACATCAGTTTTTGAAGTTTTTATTACTGATGCTAAACTTTCCCCAACTGAAAGAAAAAATGCGTTAAATGCAGTTGCAATCTCCTTTGGTCCCTTTACTTCTTCGTCATTTATGACTAGAGATTTACAAGTTATTTTTGGGTTTCGCGAGCTATTTGTGAGAATGGAATTGATTGTTTTCCAGGTTCTCTGTGGGTTGTTCATGTTTTCGTTAAGCAATTGTGTATAATACTTGCATTTAATATATCTTCTGTAATTTGTGACAGTATTACGAGCTTTATTTTTTTCTATTGTCAAAGGAATACTTCCTTGATTTTGTTTCCAGAGTTTAAATATGCGATTTCGTTCTTTAATAAGTGAATCAAGTTGGGCATCAAACCATGGCGTATTGTTCAGTCTTTTGTCTCCTTTATTAATTTTAACTTTTGTTTTGCACGAATTTACAGCATTTTGTAGATAGTCAGCGAAATTATTATAATTTTGGTTTACATCGTCAGACGAATGGGTAAATTTACAAGTTTTAAGTGACGTTTTTACTTTTTGATAATTTATTTTGTAAGCGTTTGAGAGGTAGTTTGGGGTTCTATTGTTGGGGAGGTTTTTCAGGGAGTTTTCGTAATCCAATATAAGTATATTGTGGTCACTAAGGGGATCATCAATATTTGAAATTATCCCAGAAACATTTGTTCTATTTGTGATAATGTGATCTATCAACGAGCTGGTGTTATTTGTTACCCTTGTGGGAAACATTGTGTTACACACATAAAAGTTGTACGATTTTAAGGTGTGAACATATTTCCGTGCAATATCAGTATCTTTTGAGATATCGATATTAAAATCTCCAAAAAGTAATGTGTCTTGTTTGTTTTTATTTAATATTATTTCTAAAGAGTCGAAAAAATCTGTTATATTTGAGTTGGGCTTACGGTAAAAAACATACAAATTGAAAGGTTTAATATTTTTTGCCGTGATCGTAATTCCAAGAAAGGTATTTTCACTGCAACATTTTTCTATTTTCTTATTGCTTAGTGTGTTATGCATGTAGATGGCGACTCCTCCTCCTCGGTCCAGCTCACGGGAAGCAAAGATTCCAGCATAGTCAGTAATATTGAAAAAAGTTTCCTCTCCTTTATGCAGCCAGGTTTCCGTAATCACGAGAATATGTACCGTTCCTGTAATGTTTTTTAGGGTTTCTTCAATTTCATCAATTTTGTTTCTGATACTTCTAGCATTCATATACATAATACGCATACAAGACTTTTTGGTGGTGTATTCTTGAATATTGAAACATTTTTTTTCCTTGAAGTTGCCTTTAGCAGTGGCCCACGTAGTCTACCCTTTCTCTGAAGCGCTCATCCATAAGCTTCCACAGTGGGCAATCTGGATTTGTTGCCCGGTGGTTTCTCGTACCTCCATTGCAATTTGAACACGTTGGTTCTTTCGCCTTATTGGGACATGTGTCATATTTATGACATTCACCACAGTGAACACAACTAAGCTTCTCTGTGCAAAAACGTTGGGAGTGACCAAAACCTAGGCATTGGTAGCATTGCATCAACGGTGACTGGTCTTCAACCACAAGACGTTGATACCCTACGTTAATTCGTCCAGCGGTTATTAAAGATTTCCAGTTTTTCGGAGATGCCTCAAGGACAACGTTGCACAGAAGTTTGTTCCTGTGGTTTTTTTTGTATTTAATTTTTAGATTTTGTGTAAAATCTAAACCGCAATCTTTGTTTTGGTTTTTGAGTGAGTTAAGTAAGTCCTCGTCGGAAGCACCCTTTATCATCCCTTTTATGATTAAGAGGGGATTGAGTTGCTTACCTTCGGTGACTGTGATTTTTCCCTGTAGTCCTTTGCTCAACTCAGCCTTAAAATTATTTTTGTCTTGCAGAGAGGCCATCTTAAAAACGAGTTTTTGGTTATTAGTTTTTCGCATGTCCGTTACACCTATACCAAGGGATCTAACATCGACGTGTTTCTTTATCAGCAGGTCCAAGTCATCAGATTTCTTCCCGGGGTCATCTGAGCTGATTACTAGAGCGTGAGTCTGTTGCGTTGTTCTAGGCCTGGCTGTGATATTTGCGTATGTCATATTGTGGTCTAGTTTGGCTTTGATTTCGTTAATGTTGGTTGAGAGCGATTTGATGGATTCGAAAACCATATCCAATGGTTTGGGTGAAGAGGTATATTCTTTCGCCATAGCTTCCAGATGATCCATAATGCAACTGACATAGTTCATTAGGGTTGTCCGCTTTTCTTTGCTTAAAATGTTGATAGACAGCAAATTCTTTATTTTATCTTGAAGAACACGAGAATCATGTAATCGGTCAGTAGTGCACGGCAACAGAACAACGGACTCATTTAATTCTGCTTGAGCGAGAGACATACTTTATTTTATGTGTTCTATTGCCAAATAAAATGAGAGAATTTGTTAAGTTGATAAACGAATTTTGGCACGTAACGCTTATTTATCATCAAACTGATGAAAAGCTTAACACTTTCGATCGTGGGTGAGTAAACAAGTTCTGCGCCTGAAATTCAGTACACCGCAAAAAGCTTAACACTTTCACAAAATAATTTAGCCGATCGTGGGTGATTTTACAAGTTCTGCGCCTGAAGTTCAGTACACCGCAAAAAGTTTAACACTATCACTTTGCAGCGCGCATGCGCAGAATTTTGTTATTTTGAAGAGAGTTTGCGGCAGTTAAGTTTTGATAGGTTATGTAGTATAAATTTTGAGATTCGGGTTATTTGCACGGATTTGCTTTGTCGCACTTATTTTTCGATGTATATTATGAAGAACCGAGTGAAGAAATGCACTTTGTAATTTGTTTGGGTTCCTGTCAGAGTACAAAACACAATTTGAGATTGGTCACTGGAGTTATTCAGAAAACAAACAGAAAAAAAAAAAAAAAACTTCACACTTGGCAATTCTGCTTAAGAGTGGTTGCTCATGCTACTAAGAAGTTAGTTTATCCTTTACAATACAATTCACTACTTATTGGGCACAGAAATTTGTAAAAAAGTTGATTTTTGCGGGAGCAAAATAGACAGCTGTCACTTCCTTGTTATTCGAACTTTTTCTTTACCCGCTTCACTAGACAAAGTCTATTCTGAGGCGGATAATTAACAAGTTACTTATGTATCTATATTTTTTAAAACTCTATTTATCATATGAATAACTTGTATATTAAACGTATTTCACAGTGTCGGTCTTAGAACGGAACCTTGAAGAATCTCGTATTGAGCGCTTTGAGGTTTTTCCAGATATATTTATAATTTTTTGAAATCGCTGGACACGCTTAATACGATTATTTTTTTAGAAAAAACCTTATTTACTGTAAAAAAACAACTTTTTGCATTCTGGGCGATGGAAAATACTGCAGACAAAATTTCAATTGAGTACGTAAAATAAAAATTTGCTCTCGTCGCTTAATTAAGGTGAAACTAATGTTTTTTTTTCTAAAAAATGTTCGTATTAAGCATATTCAGCGATTTCAAAAGTTTAGTAAACATATTAAATGTTAATTATTATTTTTAATTGATAAACTAACGTATAAGACAAGATTTTTATGCATAGCACAAAGGGTAACAATTATTTATAATTATTTATAATTGTTACACTTTGTATATTCACAATTATAAATAATTGTTACCCTTTGTGCTATGCATAAAAATCTTGTCTTAAACTAACTTGTTTATCAATTAAAAATAATAATTAATATTTCACAAGTTAAAGTATTTCACAAAAAAAAATGTAAACTTAATTTGCCTCGACGCCACCTAGCGAGCGAATTATCAATAACAATGCCTCTCTCACAAAAAATAAAGTTGGTTGTTTTCAGGTGGGAAAATGTAATAAGCAGTAATTGTTGAATGAAGCACTAGTATATATTGAATCATTTGGCGGGTATTTGATAAGCCGCCATAGCTCAGTGGTAGAGCTCCTGACCGGCAATCAGAGGGACACGGGTTCGAGTCCCGTTGGCGGCCACCATCTTTTCTCGGAAGATTTTTTCAATGTAGATGAGTGTTTCAGGCTGATAATTATTGCTTATATTAAATGTTATTTTATTCATAGTACAGCGAAAATAAATTAACGTAATCCTTTTTTATTTTCAGAACTACCGTACTGTACCCAGCACAGTGATGTATACCTAATTTATAACAAAACAACGGGGAATATTTGGCAATCCGACAAAGCCAAATATTTGTGCGAGTTTGTAAACAGGTAGAGCAACAATCGAACTTGGAAACAACGAATTATTAATGTCGGTTTTTGGCCAGGGCGCAACGTGGCGAAGGGAACGAAAACACAAAAATGTTTTAAATGGAATAAATATAGAGGAGCCTTCAAGTTTGTTTCCACATCAAATGAGTTATGAGAACTACTGAGGTCAAATGAACTCGTTAATTTTAAAAAATTTGAAAAAGTTTATTTCACTTAGTTATTTGTTTGGCTTTTATCTATTTCGATTTTAAATATCTGCACAGGTGATTTAATAACATATCGCAAATCCCATAGAAAAGTGTCGTAAGTCAAAATTATCTAATATATATTTTATCTCTGAAAAGTAAAGTGACTGTGAGTGTCTATGACCAACGAAAACCGTATTTTAGTTAGATCACTCCATCTCCGCAAGATGTCGCTAGTATATTTTTTCGACGGTACGAATTATTCTTCATTCATTCTTTTGTTTTAGCTTTCCTTTTATAATTTACATTTTTTGACTTAGGACACTTTTCTATGGGATGTGCGATATGTATAACAATCGAGAAAATTTTATTTCATCTAAGTATCACTTAAGAAGCTCCACAAATTTACATTTTTTGACTTAGGACACTTTTCTATGGGATGTGCGATATGTATAACAATCGAGAAAATTATATTTCATCTAAGTATCACTTAAGAAGCTCCACAAATTTCCTGGAAGGGATTTTTAGACTCAGAAAACAGATTTATTTCTTAAATCGATATCCGAATTCATTAGATTAGGGAGATGACTCCTGTTACCACCACCTAAGTATTTTTTTTTAAGTACCTACCTACCTACCATTATTAACCAGCCAGCGCCTAAGAATTCATATTTCGTCGAAAGATGTTCTTACGATCGTACAGAACGGTACCAATGAGAAAGATTAATTATTATTCTCTGTACCAGCTTTTTAAAATAATAACTCAACATCAATTTTATTTCATTCAAAATTTGCTTTAATTTATACCTACACAAAAAAATGCTGAAAGGCATGATGAAAAAACTATTAAAATCATGTACTTTTTGTAATTATTTTTTGATCATAAGTATTTTTAATTTTTCAATAATGTCTAAGCAAAATAAGAATGTAAAAAAATATATATATTATTTTGTAAGACCGTAAATAAATAGACAAACTGAAGTATTTTCATCACAAAACACGCGTGCGGATTTTTTTTGAAAAGAGTTTAATTAAAAAAAAAAAAAATTTTGAAACATAGCTTTCCCAGATAATTTATTGATTTATTTTACTGCATGATTATACGATTTGAAATTTGTGTTGTTCAGTACAAAATTTGGTTTGAGAAACAAAAATTTTAACAAATCAAAAAACGACTTAAAAAAATGCACTAAAAAGTAAAAAAAATTATTTCGTACGATTGTTATTTTTGGAGTCGGTGTCAGCCAAGATCTCGTTTAAAAATTTAACAAATCTGCCAACGACCTACGGTAAAACCTTATTGTACTAAAAATAAACAAATACTCTCAAAATTTAAAACATAGCTTTTCTAAATAAAAGAACAGTCTTTCGAAATCAATTTATATTTTTTTGTGGAAAATAGTCAATACGTGTAAATTTGATTTCAAATGACATATTTCCGGTTTTGTCTGGTTATTCCCTCTAAGGCACCGTTGCAAGTTGCAAGCGATCAAAAATAAGAAGATTACTGAGGATGGTTTGCGTAGTGTTATTTAATCCCAGTGATAAGTCGTGATCGGAAACTTTCATAAAAGATCGAGGTTCGTTGAGATTAAAAGTTGCTTTATTTAATGTTATGTTATGTTTACAGTGAATATTTGACTGGACCGGACGTCCTTTCTATAGCAGTTATTCAGCGGCTGGACTCGCGACACTGATGAAGTCCAGCCGTTTGAACGTAACCGTAACCATTCGTACATTAGATACAAACGACGATAGATGGTACTCTGTTAAGTTACTACTTAACTGATATCTATTGAGTCCCCGTAAAACCACGTATAACTAAGTATACTAATGACATCTTTCGAAGGATGTTGAAACCACAATACTAATCATATACATCAGAATTTGAAAGAAAGATAATTTGTAATTGCGAATGTGTACAAAATAAATTTCATAGATTCATCAATAAATATGAAAAATTATGTGTACCCTTAGAACTGATTAACTATAATTATTGTTTATGTTTTCTTAGACTTATAATAAATAAATATTCAATAGAAGAAATTGTAAGGAACTTTCATTGTACAAAATAAAACATTCCCAATTTGATTCACCGGACCTACTACGCCTCGTATACAAGTGTTAAAAAGGACGAACCGAACCACGGATTATGGGAAAGGAACGAAACAACTGCAAACGGCGCGAAACGTTGGAATTCCATACCAACTTTTCCGTTAAATCGTCCATTCGCTGTGATATCGGTAGCTGCGGTAAAAAATATAGTTTTGTAGATATTTTAAAATCAGGATTACCGAAATACAAAGTTGAAAATACCGAACTCTTACTATTAACCCGTTTATTATTTTACGTTTACATGAGTAGGTACGTATTTCCATTAATTTGTATCTTTATTTTTATTTCATTATTTTTCATTGTATTTTTCTCATTGTTAACATCAATTGCGTCGCGTCGAGTCGGCCACATTGTTTTGTTGTATGTTCAGGTACTTACTTTCTTCGTACTTTATAATTATATCCGTACTGATTATTATTATTTTCCCATATAATGCAGATAATATATTTCTGTGTACAATGTATAGGTACTTATGATTTAAGATGTCACTTTTAGGCAAAGGCCTTTTTTGGTGTATAAATATATGAATAGGTTAAGCGCGCTAACAGTTGAAATTTAAGAATCGGGCTAAGTCCCCGATGCGACCGTATCTTTTTCTGATTTCAGATTTTCGAATGAGTTTCGCTGGAGTTTAGAGTAAATGCTCCATCTTTCTCAAACGATGTCATCATACTCCCTGAAACCTTGCTAACATCATCAATCTTCTCAGCGGAGCTTGGACTACATAGTCACCATGTCCACCGAGCAGACCGGAGTCAGAATACTAGCTCCAATACAAAAGGAGGTGGAGTTCTGATAGCGGTCCGCAAACACATTAATTCGAAAATACTTAAAATCAAAAATACTGATGTGGAACAAATGTTCGTATTGTTAAGTGGCGATTTTAAGAAAACTATTATTGGAACTGTTTATATTCCTCCTAATTCCAACATATCAACCTATAAAAAACACTATGAAGATGTTGAGTTAGTAATAACAAAATACCCAAATCATAAAATAGTTATTTGCGGCGATTATAACCTACCTAATTGCAATTTTAACGTTTTAGACAGTAACTCTAATTCGATACCAACAACCGCCTACGAACGAGAAATTCTATATATTTGTCTTTACTTTTTAATTTAACCCAATTTAACCATGTACGTAATATTAATAATCGTGTTCTTGATCTAGTTTTGTCAAATGAGAGCAACGTAATTGTAAGTGAATCATTGGAGTCTATTCTTCCGATAGACAACCACCATTCCCCACCAGCAATAATTATCCCTAGTACTAAAGAAAGCAATCAAAAAACTATCGGGACATAAATGATCGTCTCCACAAGGAAGATTGGTTATTTCTTAAAGAAGGCGATATTTATCAAAATATTGAATCATTTTATTATTTGCTGAATAGAATTATTTCAGAACTCATCCCACTCATTCATTTTAAAGAATCGAAATATCCGAGATGGTTCAATAAAGAACTTGTTCAGTTAGCTGCCCTTAAAAAAGTTTTACATAAGAAATATAAAGAAGACAGGTCTTTATCAAATTATATTGAATTTAAAAACGTTCGAAAAGATTGCAAAATCTTATCAAAAATTTGCTACATAATGCATAAGGATAATAATGTTAAAACTTCAATAAATCATGATGTAAAGTATTTTTGGAACTATGCAAAATCAATGAAAAATAACAACTTTGGTTTACCCACCAACTTAGAATGTGCAGGTAAAAAGGCCAAAGACACTCAAAGTATCGCTGACCTTTTTGCTGATTTTTTAAAAAGTGTTTATGAATGTGATACACCAGTTTCTGCTAGTACAGCATCAAATTTTACCACTGATCATAAACTTAATTTATGTTGTATCTACATAGAATATAATGATATATTGATTGAACTCAAATTACTAGATCAAAGCAAAAGTGATGGACTCGATAAAATACCTCCTGAGTTTTTGAATAATGTGCTTCCAATCTGGCGTATCCTATATATTTGCTGTTTAATTAGTCTTTACAAATAGGATGTTTTCCTACTAAATGGAAATTCAGCTTCCTTACGCCTATTTTTAAAAAAGGTGATAAACACGAGGTGACTAACTACAGACCAGTGTGTCTTTGATCAACAATTCCTAAAGTTTTTGATAAAACAGTTCTAAAAAAAATTATTTTCCAATTAAACCACGTCATTTCTCCTAAACAACGGTTTCTGGAAAAACAATGGTTTCTCTACTAGAAAATCTACCCTTACTAACTTTTTAACGTATCAAAACTATATATCTGATTCCACGTCTAGTAAATGTCAAGTTGACTCTATTTATACCGATTTAAGTTAGGCGTTCGATAAAGTTAATCATGAGTTATTGCTGAATAAACTGCATAAATTCGGTATAGGTAGTTCACTATATGAGTGGATTAGCAGTTACTTGATCAACAGATTACTGGCTGTTAAAATTGATGGTACATTTTCATACAAATTCACTGCTACTAGTGGTGTTCCCCAGGAGTCACATTTAGGTCCAATCCTTTTTTTATTATTTGTTTATGATGTGTTGTATATTTTCAATGATGTTCAAGTATTAATGTTTGCAGACGACCTGAAATTATTCAAAGCAATTAGAAACATTCATGATTGCCGTATTTTGTCAAATAACTTGTTGAGATTTATTATATGGTGTCATTATTACCGCTTGCAACTTAACGTAAGCAAATGTCAAATTATGAGGTTTTATCGAGTAAAGAATCCAATATTTTTCGATTATTCTATTAACAATATGTCGTTAGTATCTGTCCCGGAAATTAATGATTTGGGTATTTAGTTTGACACAAAATTCAACTTTATCAAGCATATAGAAATTATAACTAATAAAGCTTTGAAAATGTTGGGATTTATTTTAAGGGTATCTAGTGATTTCAATAATGTCGATACTGTAAAAACATTACATATATGTCACTAGTAAGGAGTCATATAAAATACAATTCCACGGATTGATCCCCAAATTATGAGGTTCATTCACATGCGAGATGCATTGAAAGAATCCAAAATAAATTTTTAAGATATGTAAATTTTAAAATGGGCATTCCTAGTGAATGCCTAAATAACGATAACGTACTTTGTTCATTAAATTTAATAAAACTATCAAATCGTAGAATCATTTCCGATTTAACCTGTTTGTATAAAATCATTAATTCAATGTTTGATACCCCTGATTTATTATGTGTTATTTCTTTTCATACTCCAGGCAGGTCAGTATAAAGACAGTACCTACCATATATTATTGTAGCAATTCCACATCAATATCACAATATTACACTCCTATGCGACGGATGTTGTTGACATATTTAGTACATCAATTTTAACATACAAGCATACCTTATTGAAGTTTTTTTCATCGAGTAGGGGAATATTTTTATAAAGCTATTTAAATTGACTAAAACATTAACAATATTTTTGGATTTCTATATTTTGTAATAAACTATTCTGGATTTCTTATATTTTGTACCTACATGTGTGGATCAATTCAATAATATTTTTATTTTATATTTATTTTTGTGCAATTGTTTTAAACAGTCGTTTCCTGCACTGTTTATGAGTAGAATTTTGTAAATATTGTTAAATATGCTTATGTAAAAGTCTAAATAGGCGTAAATAAATAAATGAATAAATATTGTCTTTATTTAATTAAAATATTTCAATTTGAGGTTTTACTCATTAAGTAAAAAATAAAATTAAAAATTTGAGTGCGCAATTTACATTAGGTAGAAGTAAAACTAGAAAGTCGCTAGATGTTGCGTTCTTTTCTTTTGCCTGCTTATTTTAAAGTGGTTTGAAGATTGAATATTGATTTCATAAAAATAAAAATGTTTATTTTATTTGGATTTCGTAGGATTTGAACCTCCGTTCGATGGATGTCTGTCTCTCTGGCCGTTGAGACTTGTCAAGCGCCTTAACAGCTGCACTTTGGTAGGCTCACGGCGAGACGCGAATTTACCGCATTAAATTAGTAACGACGACCCATCAAATAATACATTTTAGTGACGCACCCAAATCACTAACGGGGCTAAAGAAGTTTCATTTCAATAATATGGGTTAGGTAAGGTTAGGTATAATAGGTACCTAATATAATAGCACACTCACCGTACAATCGCAACTTCATTATGGGAGTACATGCTATACAATACAAAATTATTATTGCTATGTAACATATCATTTTGTAAATGATTTAAAATTAATATTATCAATATATTTTTTTAATATATACAAGGTTGATTTCAGTTCAACATGAATCGCACAGCCAACACTGCACCTCAAAAATATATTACAAAGCCGGGGATGTTACTCGTATATTGCGCTTCTGAATCTCTTCTCTTGGCGGTTCAAATTCTTGCATTATTGGGCACTGATTCGTTGGGGGGTATCGCTTCAACAAACCCGTGTTGATTTCGGATGCTTCAACCGGACACTCAATCGGATGTACCCTACCAGGAAAATGAAACAGTGAACAGTGTCCATGTATATATCAATACTGTCGATTGTTGTAATGTCACTAATTTATTAATAACATTCCTTTGAGACATTCCCCCACACAGTGCAATGCTGCACAAACAAATGCAGCAACAAATTCAATAATAAACCGTGCTCCTCATATCTTCTGCCTAAATTCGATGGTTGGTTTTGAATTGCAATATTTGATGTTAATACAAACAAGCAAAATAAAGGCAAGTGAGACCGTCCAAACATGTGAAATCCAAATATGTTTGCTATGCAAAGAGCAATTTCAGCGAAACAATAGAATAATTAAGACTATTGATTGTTTTGTTTTACTACTTACAATTGATAATTTATAATTTACAACAGAAAAATGTCCTCTACAACACGGATGAACTCCTAGTGGAGAACAATATACTATACCGTTGTATTGTAAATATACTAAGAATAAATTTTTAAAAAATTTAAAAAAATAATAATAAAACACAAGAAGTATTATAGGTCTAGTTAAGGCATAAATTTTGATGGGATAGCGATATAAAATTTCAGGCAAGTGTAATAGAGGTCGACCGCGTGCTAAATTCGCGGGTCTAGAATCGAAAGGTTGTTGAAAAAAAGTCAGTTGCGCATTTATTTACAATCAAATTTGTGCGTAATGCACTTTTAGTGTTGCTTTTTTAGTATAATTTTAATAATTATTTTTATACATTTGAATCAGCCTCTCACAATAAATAAGCATTTTTTACGAATTCTTAAAATAACAGAATTCGTGGTTAGACCTTAAGATGAAGCCATACTAAATAATGCAAAATCATACAAAATAGTACGTTTTGTTTTGAAAATTTGATCAATTAGAAGTATTATAGATGATGCTTCAATTAAATACTGCGTGTAGAACATATCTTGGCCCTTAAAAATATCGGTCATTTTTATTGTAAGTCTTTTAATAAGCCTAGAAAAAAATTATTTATAAGGTCTTTAAAAAACACTTTCAAGTCCAAACTCTCCTATTTATCGAGTATGGTTTTATTGTTTAATGTAGCAAATTTAGTTTCTTTTATGATAATCGCAAAAAAAAATTAAAATTTACCCCCGAACCAAACAAAATAAAATATAGTATGCATTTTCACGTTGTTATTTTTGATATCACGGCGACAATACGGCATTAGACGAATTTGAAATATCAAAGTGAACCTTATAACGTCCACCGAAGAACGACTGGCAGCCACCGCTATTTCTGTCACTACTCCTCCGGCCGGAGCGGAGAATAGACGTGTTTGACTCCGCGTCGCTTGTTTTCGTGAAATCAATTTTAAAATTCCGTTTTATTACAATAAACAATGCGTAAAAAATGAATTAATGTTTTTTACAGGCCTTTACGAAATCAATATGTAAAAAAAAAACTCAAATATCTTTTCCAACCTTTCCAAAAGCTTTTTCTCAAGTATTTTTAAACTCCTCCCATAAAGGGGCGTGAATTCTGATTTCGATTTTTTCCTGTACTATTGGATCCCTTAAGAGGAAACCGGGCGGCGTTTTGTCCCTACAAACGTACTCCCCATTTCCTGTCTGGATTTTGACACTACAGCAAATATTTTTTAATATAATATACTTGGACATCAACCACAAGCGTGTCGGTACGATTTGGATATACTTCTTATAGAAGTTAGGACCCTCCAAAAATCGTTAAAATTGCCTGGTTTGAATTCGATCAACAATCGTTCAGTATACAAACTAGGCAATGTATTTCTAAAAAATGTAAAACGTACAGATATTTAGTTGATTTTCATATATTTTCTTCTAATAACAAGGTTCCATCTGTCGCTGTAACATCATGCGACAATGGGATCTATAGTAAGCTACTTCAGAGTTTATTATCCCAAGACGTTACCGCAAGACGTTACCGCAGACTGATTCGTGGAAGGTTCGAAAACTCAGCTATCATGGAGACCATTAGTTTCTATGTTCCCGATGGTTATCTCCGTCACCGGCAGCGTAGACTGTTTTATCTCCCGGCTTGCAGAACTAACTTGCCAATGGTTATGCCAGTCGGGAGAGCTGTCTTGTTGTTAAATAGAATTACTTCGAATATTGATATTTTGGCGGGGGGGCACTGTTTGTCACCAGTTTGGCGATCCTATTTGTGAAGGATGACCTTTGGCGAGGTGTACCCTGGTAGGTAGACTGTAACTTACCATGCGTTCGGGCAATCCGCCCAAGTTTACCAATTTATCTGACTCCATAAATGTACCCAAAAGTCTACTGAGATATTTCAAATAAAATAACTAGTTTGCACTGAGGCTAATATTTATTTTAATTTACACACGACAAATTTATATCAGAAGGAAGTGTGAGGGAGACGATATCTCTACAAGTGAGCGGCGGACTGGACGGTCGGAAAACGAATGAATCTTCGGTAAATTTAACGAACTTAGCTCGGCGCTAAGTGACGTCGGCTGAGTTGCCAGCGTAAAAACTATTTTTCCTTTGTAGAATATCGTTCCCTACAATATGTTTAACATCAATGAAGCACAATTCAGACGACAAGCTTTATTGCTGTTAGTATGATTGTGCTTCATTGGTGTATAAATTGCTTAAATCTGTTTGGATCTTAATTTTTTTTTCTCTTTTAGAACGCTTTCAAATTTTAATTTTGTAATGTCTTAAAAATGAATAAATTGAATTGAATTGAATTGAAAGAGATGGAACCTTATTATACAAAGGGTAGAAATGGGGAATACAAAACCTTGATTTTAATGGGATTCATTTCGAACTCGCTCTTGGGCAGTATAGTTCGGACGGGTCATCGATCAATGATATCATACGTCAATGGGACGCGACGGGTGGATTTTTTAACGTGGAATTTGAATGGCGCGCTGTTTAAATTGTAATAAAATTATGATACGCGTTATTCTTATCTTAGTTCAATGAACAAACAAAACCGATTCGAAATACATTTAACAAAATAAAATAAATATGGTAGTCCGTCTAACCTGTAATACGATTCTCTCATAGTGGAGGAATAGGATCAGAAATAAACCAATAAATTCGATGGAAGAACTCTTAACGAGCATAGTAAAAACATTAATTCGATTACTTCTGTACAGCAGTTTTCGTGGGAAAATCACTTCAAGGGGTCATACTCACCAAATTCATATTTTTTATGTGCTACCATGCTACCAATGACAATAAAACAGCACTAAATATACTGGAGTGGCTATTAAATACAGGTGTAATATTAACGTCGACCGGCCATGTGATTCTGTATCTTGTGTGAATACGGAATCGATTCCATACGTTATCGACTTTCAAATTTGTGTGATTGTCTATGGCATGCAATTACTTTTTCTATGGGTTGATACGTCAACTGTCGCCGACTTCAACTAGTTTAAAACACGAAAAGCTGTAAGTATACATGATTGTTTATTCATTTAATTAACGTTTGAAGTTGTATACCATAGGTTTGACATTTGCAAAGTTTCAATATAAATATCAGTGGCGGTTCTTTACAGGGGGACAATGGGGACAGTCCCCACCAGTTACACTCAAAACCTACTAAAGGAAATAACAGTCGATGCCGCCAAAATGAATGATTTCTTTAAACATAAAAGTAATTAACATTAGCAGAAATAAAATACAAACAATTATTCCGGATGATTTTAATAAGACCCTACGCGCGTACAGCGAACAATGTACGGCGCAAAAAAAGCAGGTCTATTTCTCAGTGCGCAGAATTACTGCGCACTTGGGGGACAATCCGAACTATCCCCATACTTTCCTTGCGTTGTTTCGCGATCGTATGCAACTGCGCATGCGCAGTTGTATGTGAGTTCAAGCATCTGCGGGGACAATCCTTTGGATCCCCATAGAATCATTTGTTTGGGAAGTTACGGGCGGGAATCGCTCGCGTTCAAATTAGTTTGATGATAATCTCGCAAGGTTAAGCTTTATTTTTATTATATTTCATTGTAAATTGGCATATTTCTATAGACATTTTATATTTTTTTGTGTTAAATATATCCGACTAGCATGATTAGACCATCAAAAATTTTTTTGAGAAATTTTATAATATATAAGTAATAATAATATTCTACGGGTGATGAGATTCCGGTACGTAAAAAAGTCGATCCCCACCACTAAAGAAGTGCTCGAGCCGCCACTGATAAATATGCATGAATTACTTAGTTTGCCCAAATTAAGAAGCTAATAAGCTATTTTGTGCACGTACATGGTTGTTTCTTGTTGACGAATTGAAGTGTATTTCCCATAATCCGTGCGTAGTGATAGTAAGTAATTCATGCGTATTTATATTGAATCGAAATTTCGCAAATATCAAATCCACGGTTTAGAACTTTAAACGTCCATAAAAATAAAATAATAACGAGTGTGCTTTAGACCACACAAATGAAGTAAAACTTCTGCTCCATCTATATGATAGGAAGAGAGAGAGAAAATGGGCTGCTAACTCTCTTGCTCCTACATTGTGATACAGACAATATACCTGCAATGTGTAACGTAACTGGCTATGAGAGAAAGAAAATATGTGCTCGCACCTCTCTCTTGCCCCTACAGTAATATACGAAGCGTTCGGCTCACTTTTCGTAACGCTCTTGTCACGCATTCGCCAGCTTACTCCCCAAGTCAAGCGTGTGTAAAGAAGTTTTACTTGAATAGGTAATCATTATTCTTACAGCATTTCGTGTTTTAAACTAGTTGAATTTGGCGACAGCTCTTCTGATAATCAATCAGCCCATAGGAAATACACTTCAATTCGTCAACAAGAAACAACCATGTACATGCACAAAATAGCTTATTAGCTTCTTAATTTGGGCAAACTAAGTAATTCATGCACATTTATATTGAAACTTTGCAATTGTCAAACCTATGGTATACAACTTCAAACGTTAATTAAATGAATAAACAATCATGTATACTTACAGCTTTTCGTGTTTTAAACTAGTTGAAATCGGCGACAGCTCTGCTGATAATCAATCAGCCCATAGAAAAAGCAATAGGCCACTTGCATCTCATTTTTTTCCGGTTTAGGCAAATATTTTAAGACATTCAATATTTTATTATTATTTTTAAATCGTATTTTTGAAACTCTGGCGATTTTTTGAAAATTTCAATCCGAATAATCAGACCATTTTTTATAAACCGGAAAGACGGGACATAATTTTATAGGTGCGAAAAAACGATAATTACATAGCCGAAAATCATTTTAAAAAAAGAACGTTTACCAAACGAATAGCAATAAATTGTATGGGGTTCTCTTCGTAACATCTGTAAAAACACCGCCATCTTTACCAAAAAATCAAACCAAAGGATAAGCTCGCATAGCATAGAACAAACAATAAATCTAGTGAACGTTAAACGCAAATTCAAAAATTCGCCGGAAATCAAAGTGTTGCCAAATAAAAAAAATTAATCAGTGTGGAATTTTACAAAATTAAGGGAACATAATCGGAGACGGGACATTTTCATGTAGTGACGTAACGAGCTCATGTAATGGATTTGTTCATTTAAAAATAAAAAAACTATACATTTCTAAAAAAATTTATTAACATTTCGTAATCTTAGTAAAAAAAACCTCTCCACATGATTTTTTCCAAGTCGTTATGAAATCCATGCAAGTGGCCTATTGCAAGTCACAGACAATCATACAAAATTAACAGTCGATTACGTATGGAATCGATTGTGTATCCACAAAAGATGCAGAATCGGTCTTCTGTTTTTGTTGCCGATCGAATAGTGAATAGTAGATACTTACTGCACTATTTATTATTTTTCTTATTCTACCTTTATAAAAATTGATCCACTTTCCAAGCTATCCTTATGCCTTTGTACCCTTACTATATTACTCTTTCACTACGAATTAGTAACTTTCTTATTGTACCTATTTATTCTTTAATAACGGCTCTCTTCAATAGGATTGCCATTTCCAAGACTATTTGAGATTTGTGTATTTTGCGGGGATAACCTTTTTGTAAGGAAAATGCGGAGGTTCTGGGCAATTCTTGATTATCCAACCATATTGAGAAAAAATATTTACAATAATTGTGAGAAAGTACTATAATTGTATTTCCTTTGGCAGCAAATCTTCAAACAAATTTCTGTTTTTAAAGCCTGAACGAAGGAGAAAATCCGTAAATGAACATCATAATATAAAATTAATGCAAATTCCAATACAATTTTGATTCATTTTGGAGGTAAGGGAAGTTCTTGTTTTATATGAATACCGCACAAGAGTCCCCAACTGCTCCCGTCTGGAGCCAGTGAGACTGTGGCATCCCCAATTAGGGTATGTTGTGAGGCTGAAGGTAGTGGTGACGGGAAGAAGATGGGAAAGAGGAAGGTGGGGAAGTACCTGGCTATTCAGATCTGGTCACCAAATACGGCTAAAGCCATTTCAAGCGACGTTTCAATTCTGAATGGTTGTCATACACCAGGGCAATACTGAAAGTATCTTCCACTCAGGATCGTGCCGCAAATAAACCATATTTTATTGTTAATTAATGTTTTGTGAAATACCACAAATTAATCAAATAAAATTTATTTGCGTACGCCGGGTTCGAACCCGCGACCTTCGGATTGTGAGTCGAGAGTCTTACCTCGGACCACGGAAGTCATCAATCAGTTCTGGGAGATTTTAAAATCTATTGTGGGTATTTTAGAATACGGCATATCTGCTTCTCACATCGGTGGTCAAATTCCTGTAGGATTATTAGAAAATTTAGGATTTTCACAGAATTTTGACAAATCTTCAAATTTCAACGTAAAATTTCGAAAGTTTTCTAAAGGTTCTATTCAAGTTGTGTTATTGTTTCATTTTTTTTTCAGTTGTTTCACACAACTGAAATAAGAACAGAACTTGAATAGGACTTTTACAGAACTTGAAAATTACCTTGACTAAATATTTTTATTTATTTTGAAATCACATTTGAAAAAATAATCTTTACTGAACCGTAGTCAAAGCTAACCAACCACCTTGTGAAAGTTAGCCATCTAGTAATGCTTGCTTGAATTGGCAACGAACAAATTTACAGACAGACGTAACGAAAAACAGACAACTTAAAACAGGAATCGCCAGGCTAAAACAATGAATCTGTGTTACAATGAAATATCTCTTGTCTTTGTGCGATGCTAAGCCGATTTTTAGGAGGAAATTTTTTTCAATCGATCATCGAAATCGCCATTTATTAATTGAAAATATCAGGGAATGTATATTTCGGTAAAGCGTTCGGAAAACTCGTATTGAGTCCGAAAAAAGGAATGAAGAGAAAACGAACCGGAAAGATTATTGAACATTTTGAAATGTTTTACCCTTTTTCCCATCACTGGCATTGCATGCGAGGCTGGGGAGCTTAGTTTCTAGTTAACCCGTCAACATCCACGATGGGTAAAAAAGACCCGAGGTCCTTTTTAATTCACGGCAAAATGATAACTAAGATTCTATTAAAGCTGAGAGTCTCAATACCTACGAATGGGTAACACGCAAGCCCTCGTACATTAGTTCAATTAGGCCCCCGCGTTTGGCCAGTGTGATCATGAAAAAACTTCTGGGTATTTTTTAAACTAGCGGCGTGTTGGAAATTCAAAATCCGATATCGATACGACAACGTCAATATTCAGTAAAAATGTCGATACTCCAATTGACAGCATTTGTGACATCTCAAAGACTTTTATGGGGTCAGTGAATTTTATTCTTGAACACGAGCGTGAAAATTAGCTGGTATTTTTGGCGCATCAATATCGGGGTTTGAAGTTCCTATACGCTGCAACCTTTCAACAGTTAATTTTTTCAACCTTTTTTTTCACGATGAATAATAGACAATTGGATAAAAATGTAATATCTGACGAAAGCCGGCCGGCGCGGTCTAGGGGAAGGCTCTTGACTCGCAATCCGAAGGTCGCGGGATCGAATCCTGGCGTGGGCCAATAATTCAATTTGATTAATTAATTAATTAAAAATAATATATAGTATATTTGCCGCACGCTCCAAAGTGGAAGATATCTCTCAGTATCACCCTGGTGTAAGACCACCATTCAGAATTGAAAAGTTTCTTGAAATGGCTTTAGCAATGTTTGGTGACTAGATCTGAATAGCCAGGTCATCCCCGCCTTCCTCTTCCCCATCTCCTTCTCCTCACCACTACCTTCAGCCTCACAATCCCAATTGGTGATGCCATAATCTCACTGGTTTCAGACGTTAGCAGCTAAGACTCTTTTGAGGTAGTAATATAAGAATATAAAAAAAAATAATTCATAATTATTCAAATTTATGTGTATTAGATTAAATCCCAATTAAGAATATCGTTAACAGTTCAAGTAGGAGATACTCAAGGTCAAGTAGCTTCTTTTACATTTGGAAAGCAAGCAAGGTGCTCATTTCATTACTAAAGAAAAGACAAAAAAAAATCAAGTTACAGCGCAATTTGCAAACTTTTAATGTGCTGAGAACTCTAGCAGCCAATCTGCCTAAATTGTAATTATCACTTTTTTGATAATGACTTCATCAATTTTGTCATCGCTTGTTGGCGTCTATTTGAAAAACTATAATTTTTTTAGATACAAATACAACCTCACCAAAATATCTCAAACATTTCTTATCATTAACAGAATATTGTAAGTATATTTAAGTTGGTATATAAAAAAGGCTATAAGTATATCTAAATTTTGATAATTTCATTCGTCTATCTCCATTACAAAGCAATTTTTTTCCTAAAATTGTGCGTTTTAGTTTTACTGTCTTATTTTTTTTAAGCAAAATTCCGAATAATTATTTAATATATTTGCTTTCCTTTTAAAATCAACGTTGTTACAACATTGTGTGTACGTAATATAATGATGTATTTTAACCTAACATTTAATACTGCCGCCATGGGTGGAACCACAGTTTCTCCCTTGAGAGTCTCAAGGACGATGCCTATATCAAACGGGAGACATATGGAGTCAACAGAAGGATGGATAACCTGCCAGATGTGTCAAGAGTGGGCTCAGTGATCCTGTGCAGGTGTCGAAGACGAAGACTAGGAGTCAATACTTGTTTGCCCCAAATGTGAATCTCAACCTCATCTTACCCGGCGGTCTACCCCATTCTACCCCGCTTGTGGGGCTAGACCGTGCAAATGATAGTTTTATTAAATTTCCTTTTTTATAGTTTTTTTTTTAAATATCCTTTAGCGTTATAGCTACATGACCAAAGCTTATTCGAATAGAATGTAGATTTTGTAATAATTGAAGAAGAGTGTTTTATTTATCTTTATACGCTAATTACGCCGTCCTGCCCCGCCCTCCCCTACAGTTACTGATTATTAATATTTTTTTTAATACTGGTACTTATCTTTATATACTTATATAAAAATCTCGCGCCACGATGTTTGTCCGCGATAAACTCCGAAACTACTAAACCGATTTTTATAAAATTTGGCTGCTGTATGTAATTTGGTCCAACTTAATAGATATAATAGTTTTATATCGATTAATGTCATCAATATTTATTATTGCGAATTCAATATTCATTAAATGTTTAGCATAGGACTATGCTTTGTAATTATTTGTAAGTTCGATAAGTTTCTAACAGATGGCGGTGTGAGTTAATTTATCGACACAAAACTTGGATATCTTGGTCGGGTAACCATTCAGTAGATGGCGTTGTGTTTCGTTAGGTACAGCAACGCGTGTCCGGATCAGCTAGTTATATTATATAAGGTGCGCCCTTGAGGTGATTTTTCACAAAACGGCGCTCTACAAATTGTCCAATTATAATTATTATTATTATTAATGTAATCTGTAAACTGCATATACGAGAATCGAAATAAGTAAATTTCAATTCCTGCTTTTATAAATACCACCCTAGAAAAAAATCAGATTACCTGTAAGAACATGGAAAAAAAACAATAATAAGCTCGGGTCTTTTTGACCCCACGCTAGTTACAAGAGTTTCAAAGTGAGACACGACTGCTGCCGGGTTATTGTTTTTTAAAAACGATAACTGCTTTCAGAGCAATCCTCGCCCCCAGCCCCGGGGTGATTGCAGGAGCGCAAATTGCTGTACGGTTTTAAGCTCCAAATTAATCTTTCATCCAAAAGCTGTCATCCTACATATTTGTTTTGATATCCGTCATACTCTTTGAATTGCTCCTGGAGGTATGTTTCTATACGGTTGTAATAGGCCACTTGCATGGATTTCATAATGACTTAGAAAAAATTGGGTGGACAGATTTTTTTACTAAGATTACGAAAATGTTAGACACTAAAATTTTTTAGAAATTTAGAGTTTTCTTTTTTTTTAATAAATAAATCCTTTATTTGGGCTCGTGACGTCACTTCATGAAAATGTCCCGTCTCCGATAATATTCAATTAATTTTGTAACATTCCACACTGATTTTTTTTGTTATGGCAACGCTTTGAAATTCGGCGAATTTTTGAATTTACCATTTAAAATTCACTAGGTATATTGTTTATTCTCTGTGAACTTATCGTTTGGTTTGACAGATATTCCCAAGTGAACCCCGTACATTTTATGCCTTCTTTAGCTATTTTAGATTCGTAATGGTAATGGGTTGATTTTAACAAAATGATTTTTTTAGATATTATCATTATTATTTACAAGTACAAGTTTATTACATTGGATTTAGTCATATATAGACGTTGAACTTTATTAATGATTAATGATCAATAAGATGGATCACGGAAAAAAATATTTATGAGATGGTTAAGATTTTTGAGATTTTTGGTATGCCTCGTTATCCTCCTGTGTCAATCGTGTCGAAAACGTTGTTTTTTTAAATGATTTTCGGCTAAGTTATTATCGTTTTATCGCACCCATGAAAAATGGTCTGATTTCAGATTTAAAAATAATCGCGAGGGTTTCAAAAATATGATAAAAAAAAACGGAATTTCTTAGAATATTTGCCTACACCGGAATAGTTTTTCAAAAATGTGATGCAAGTGGCCTATTCCAATGTTCAGAAACAAAGCAACGTATCTACAAAACGGCAAACGTTCAGTAGACCAGAAAATTCCGGGAAGGAAAAGGTATGAGTGGTCGGTAGGAATCTGGGGATCAGTGTGTCCAGAAGTGACGGACTTCTGAATCTATCCCTCCCATTAAGGTGCAAGGCGATGTTCCGACAAAGTCCTGCTGGAGAAGTCAAAAGGCCTCCCTCAACCATTCTCTCCCGATCCGGCCTTCCACGCAGTTGGCAGGCAGACGCGTCCACCACCAAGAATCAGACAAACCTCACCCTATGAACCCGGGCACCTCAGTCACCAACCGTAGCGAACCACTTGGGGCGACCAATGGCTGAGGTGTTGGTTATCCAGTAAATGGTACCCGGGGCGATGGTACCCATACCCGCCTCCCAGATTAAAAATTATAGGTTGACAGATTGAAATATGAATATTTAGGATTAGTTTATGTTTTCGTCACCGCTGACTAATACGTGTGGCACTGTAGATTTTTGTGTTCTAAATTTCACCTCAAAAAATAGATTTTTTTTCTACATCGTGTTATATGTTTGGAGTAACTAAAATAAGTGCAGATATGTACATATTATTGTTATTTACCGCTTTTCAATAAACTTTCAATGCTTAAAAAACTTACGTATCCCTCATTAATCCTTGTTAAATATCATTATAATATTATGATTCTACGCACATTATGTTGCTTGGGTACTTACCAATCCAGAAGTGTATCTCCCAGTCCAGTTTCTTGCTGAGATTCTCAGCCTCCATAAGAGCTTCCAGCCCCAATTTGTAGCGTTTTTGCTTGAATCTAGAAATAGTTGAAAATATAAACAAAAAACAGAAAACAGCGTGCCAAAGCGTAAAAAAACTTTAAGTCAGTGACCAGTGCTTTGATGTAGTTTATATATTTTTATTTTATTTAAATCAATTTTAAATTTATTTTGATACAATATTTTACATTTTATAGTATAATTTAATAATGTTGGCCTCACTGGGTGGCTTACCCGTGCTAAATCCCCCATTTTTGAGGCATAGGCCCCTATTCTTGAACATACATTTTCGAAATGATTACAGCGGTTTACACAGTAGTATAATTTTTTTTAAATATTCAGTAGTTGTATATGAAGGTTAGTAGTAGCATTTTGTGAACACCTCACTGGGAGAACCTACGCTGAGGTATTCGCATGTTTAGGATTAAGTGCTATTCTGTCGACATAAGTAAAAACACAGTTTCCTCCTTGATATTGTCAAGAAGGGCACTGTGGGTCAACCCATGACGGCAGTATCGTATACAAACATACATATATCCTTTTATATTTTTCTTCAACAAGAAAAGGTATTTTGGAACTCGAGCAATGCTTGGTAGTCCCAATTAATTATTAACAAAATAGTTTATTTTTTAATATTTTCACACATGCATAAAATTTGTTATTTATTTATTTATTCATTAACCCCCTTTTGAGAGTTTGTACAAATTATACAGTATTTATTACACATAACTAAACTACCTCAGTTAACAACAATTCGGTTTCTTATAAACAACCAATGTGGTTAAAACTAAGTATCCTATTAGTTTTGAATTTATGTTTATTTAGTGATAAATTGAAGATGATCACTGACTAGTTATAATATAGGGTGGGCCATAAACAATTGCACTTTTGTAATCGTGCTAACGGGGTTTCCGAACGGGGGAGGAGAGCGGGGTCACTTACATATGCGTGGCTCCTCGCTTCTTGAAAATTTAGTCACAATGGATCGCTTTACGGGAGGAAAGCAACGCGTTTTCTGGGAAAAACATTTTTACAAAAACAATAATTTTGTTCTTTTCCGTTCAACAATGATTCTATTCTGTTTTACAAAACAATTTTGTACACCACCTATTTTGTTTGCATCACCAATTAAAGAGTATTAATCAGTGCCCAAGGGTTAATTTAATTAAATCATGGTTTAAAAATTTCAAAGAAAGCGGCAGGAAAATAAACAGGGCGGTCATGGAGCGAAAAAAATTTGGTTCAAGAAATTTTTCCTAACAAACTGATCTCGCACAGAAAAGATATTCCATGGCCTCCTCGCAGCCCATATCTAACCCCTGCTGATTTTTTATGGGATATATTTTATCTTACACGTTGAGTCTACGTAAATAAACCAGCGACTCTACTCGAATTAAAGGAGAACATCCGTCAAAAAATAGTCAACATACCCCGAGATTTGTGTCGAAAAGTTTTCGAAAATCTAAGGGCCTGATTTGAGAAATGCCAGCGGCGAGATGGCGGCCATTTTGAGGAAATTAATTTTACGAAATGATTTTCCCGAATATTTTCTGTATTTTTTAAATGATTATTTTATAAGTGCAAATGTTTATGGCCCACCCAATACATAATTATTTCCCTCCAATCGTATTTTGAGCTTTGCCCAATATAAAATTCGGTAGTCAGTCCCAGAATTTCTGCACTGAAATAAATCCCGACTTCTAGTATTGCATTGTGGATTCCGAAAGCTTATCAATGCAATAAATTCTGGACCATCTAATGCACCATTCAGAATATTATACAGAAATACCAAATCGGTGAAATAATGAATACCGAAAGTGGTCGGGATTTGTGCATTAAAAAAAAACTTTTAATCTAAATATTCCCAGGTTATTTTCTTCATTAGCTCTACACTTGGAAAATAATTTCCCTCAGGGCACATGTTATCTTTGGGGATGGTGTATGGGGGGTATTTTTAGGAAAGGAATAAAATGTTGTTTTGGGAAGAACAAAGGTATGAGGGGTGGGTAGGAATCTGAGGGTCAGTGTGTCCAGGAGCGACGGTATAAATCCAACCCGCCCACTGCGGTGCAAGACGATGTTCATATTTTGTAAGAATTTTTTTAATTGATATTTTCATATTTGCAGTAATGTGCATTACCTAAAAATAATCCTTCTATATTCCTTAATTTCGTTAAAGTGCACATCAAACATGATTTTAGAATCAATCAGTGATTCCTGTACACAATAAACGCGAGTTCCTTGCAGGCGTTGCAATGCTACTTACGAAATTGTTTTTTCCTGCGCGTACTTTTCCACTTTTCCATTTGTCCCGTTCCCCTTCCGTCTCCCCTTCCCCTCCCATGTCCCCTTCCCCTCAGGCATTCCCCCTCCACCTTCCCCGCCTTCCCTCTCCCCTCTCCTCTTTTCCGCTCCCCCGTTCCGCGAACCCCTCTCCCGCGTGTTATATATATTTAGTCTCGGTGCATTCAGATTCAGCTCGCATGCCACCTATTGCCATTTTTTTTTACAAATATTTATTTTTCACATATTGCAAACATTTCTTTACGTATATTATAAGAACAAACTATCAAATTTGGTACCAAACATCGGTACCTATTTCAAAAAATTGATTAGATTCAAAGTATTCGATTTTGGTTAGTACCATAGGTGAGTAATTCATTAATTGAAAGAGTTTATTCGAAAAATGAATGTTGACTGAACAATCAATGATTTGCAAAATTTGATTGTCAAATTATGACACTTTTGACAGTTTCTTAAGAGTTTTTGTAACGATTAAAAAACATTTCAGATGTATTGTCGTAAGATTATATTAATGGAGAAACCTTCACGAGGGTGAAAAGAAAGTGTTTTGAAAGTTTCAAATATTTTCTATGCTTAAAATAGAAATAAATAGACACCATAAATACATACATGAAAACAAGTAAACATACATTGATTTTTATATGTACAGATTTGAACAACGTTACACTGTTTGACTTGTGATATTTCACCTCAAGTGCGCCGTACTCGAAGGTTCAATGGATTATTTTACTTTGTAATGATTGAACCCCCGTCAAAATTTTTGATTGACGATCAAATCGATCATCAGCGCCATGATGGATTTTCGACGCCGATTCAATTAAATAAAAAAATTCGAATCAAGTGAATAAATGCGAAACATCAAAATAGGAATGCTTTTTTAATACAAGGGTAGTGGATTTTGAATAGCGCAGAGCATGAAAATGAGAATTCAACACTATTTTATTAAAACTTATATGTGTTCGACTGCATGGAATATAGTTACAAGAAGCTATAATAATTTGGGAGGCGGGAATGGGTACCGCTGCCCCGAGAACCTTTATTGGATAACCAACACCTCTGCCATAGGTCACCCCAAGTGGTTCGCTACGTTTGGTGATTTAGCAGGAGTGCCCGGGTTCATGGGGTGAGGTTAGTCTAGGTCTTGGAGGCGGATGACCAAGTCACACTGAACGCCAGATTCCTACCCACCGTTTAAACCCTTTACCTTCCCAGAACTCTCCTCTCCTTCCTCTCCTTCCTTTCCTTAAAAAAAAACCTCCACACAACGTTCTCAAAGATGACATAGGCCTGATGGAAATTATTTTCTTCAGGGCCTCCTGAGTGGAGCTCATGTAAAAAAAATAATAATAACATATCTAAATAATAAAAATCAATGTCAGGATAATACGAATCTTCAGCATGGTGCTGTATAATGAAAATATAATATTTTACTTCATGTGTTCCACAAAATTATTATGTACCTACATCACACGTTTTTAAAAGCCCGTATAGCCACAACTTTGCCGCCATCTTGACTCTTCATTAATTTATATTACTACCGATGGATAAATAGTAATATAGTTATAGGAAATTTATAAACAATAGGAATTTTTATTGCACTGAATAGAAATCTTATCTTACTAATATAATAAATGCGAAAATTTGTATGGATGGATGGTCCTTACTCTTTCAATGCAATAAATATCGAATGGAATATAAAAATTCTTTCACTAATCGAAAGCTACATTATTTGCGAGTAACATAGGCTATATATATGGTAAGCTCTGGCGTTATGAATTTGCTGTGGCGTTATGAAATTATTTATGATACGTTTATTGGCAAAGCGTGTTGCTAAGTAAATGTTTGACGTAAGCTGTCATTTTGTGATTGGTTCAGGTTACAATGGAGATTTCTTTGATATATTTAATGTAGGTAGATACAAATATAAAATGGGTACTAATCTACATGTTGACCTAAGCCAACAGCTATACTAATATTATGAATGCGAAACGGAGCGTATTTAATTGTTGATTGATTGGGGGAGGGGGAGGGGTAGTGGGTTGGGTGAGGGGGGAGTGGGGGGGAGGGGAATATGGGGGGAAGTGGGGGGGGGACGAAAGAATATGCAAGCGAAGCCGGGGGCAAAGGCTTGTTATCAATAAATTCCAAAAATTAATAGATGTACAAATTTCAGGACGGAAGGGTTCGCCATGAGAGTGTTTTGATGCTTCGGAACATAAGATTTGTTGCTTAAAAGTGAGTAATGAACATGTAAGCGTGTTTTATATTAAGAAATATAATATTTGAGGAACCTAAAATATCGTTATATAAAGATTAAGGTTCACAAAAAAGCTAAGTAGACACTCAGAACTAAAACGTAATATTTCACCGCAGATAATGTACGAGTACAAACATTTAAAACAAAAACAGAAAGAAGTTCCTCTAGACTCCAGATGGATCGGGAAGACAGAAGTCGGCGGCAGGAATAATATTTTATTTTCTTCAAATAAACTTATCTGTGTGACAGCTCCCTCTAACCCCCCTCTAATCCCCCTCAAACCGCCCCTTTACCGCCCCTAAAACCCCCGCTGAGAGGGGTCAATAAATTACTGCGATGGTTAAGGAAATTGCAACATTTTTCACAGCTGTTTCATTTTTCTTTTTCATAGTTCCGCCGAACATATTTTATCGATGATTTTATATCATACTGGACGATCGATAAAACCCTTTACCAATACAATAATGACTTAATTCGTCATCTATGGTCTATAAATATGTATAAATACATGCGGTCAACGATTGCTTACAGATGTTATTCCGACCGAGCGGCCTACATCGCATCAGGTAAATTTCGGTTGCCAACCAAAATACAGTATTTTTAATAACGTCGTTCGTTATACAAAATGAGCGGATTGAACTAATGAAGCTCTTAGTATGGAATGAAATCGTATACGCGATCCACAGACTTACACATAAATATTTTTTTTACAATATGTAGCTCCACGAAGGAGGCCCTGAGGAAAAAATTTTCCTTTGGGGCCTATGTCATCTATGGGGATGCTGTGTGAAGGGTCTTTTTAGGGAAAGGAAGAATAGGAAGTTCTGGGAAGGGAAAATATTTAAGGGGTGGGTAGGAATCTGGGGGTCGGTGTGCCCAAGAGTGACGGAAGTACGGATCCATTCCCCCCACTGCGGTGCAAGCCAATAGGTCAATAGAGTCCGGCTGTAGAAATCAATAGATCTCCCTCAACCAGTCTCATCCGATCCGGCCCACCACGCAGTAGGTGCCATTAAAAACTAATTGATTAACTTACAAGCATTTGGCGATTTCTTTGATGTAATCGATGTTTGTAGGACTGAGACGATTGCACGACCTGAACTCTTCGATGGCTTCATTCAGCTTCTCTTCATCGGAGTAGATAATCCCCTGGTGAAAAAGAATTGTTATAAGTAGTTTTTGGTGGAAAATTTTGATTATGAAATCTAGTAAAAATTCTAGCGGGTAATACAAATCAAACGTGATAGAGAATGAAACATACGTTAAATAATGTATGCATACTTTTTTCAATTAGCCGCACTGAACCCTTCTTTACCGCTGCTGTCAACTAAATTGATATGCCAATTATTATTTCTATATTAATATATTATTAAATAGTTCTTTTAGATCTTCCTCTGCAATACATTTATGCAAAGGATAAAAGAATTAAATGTAATTTATAAAAAAAAAAAATTTCGTCAATTTATACCCACGCCTGCATACGTTCATAACTTTTTGTTGATGTTTGTGAGAAATAACACATATTATACAGATACTTATTAAATAAAATATACCTTTTTCAGTAATTAAGACAAATGTATCCTTCAAACCCTAAATTTACTTAGAAATAAATGTTATTGATTTTAAATGATTAATGATTAATCAAAATTTACCCATTTTTTAAATAAAATAAATGCATCCTTAAAACTCTAAAGGAACTTAGAAATGTTATGGAGTAAGAAAAAATAATTAATGAAATAGGTGTAATTTAGAAAAATATGCCTTTTTCATTAATTAGGATAAATGTATCTTTTAAACCCTAAATGTACTTAGACATGTCATATATTATTATACATCGACTTATAATTGAGCAAAATATACCTATTACTTTAATTTCGATAAATGTAGGTATCCTTAGAACTCACGGCCGTTAATGTTAATGTAAGTAGTTTGAAAAAAACTTTGAAATGTTATAATATGTATTAAATATTAAGACCTATTTATACGGTAGAACCAACAGACAAGCTATCTTGTGACAGCTTTTTTGGACTTCCTATTAACCTTTAATAAATAATATGAATGTTCAAATAAACAAAAACAAAAAAATAATAGCAATAAAAAATAATACAAAATTTTTAAAAAATTATTTATTTATAAACGTGTCCCACTGCAAAATTATTATTAGGTCTTCCTAAGGGATGACAGTTTGATTCCTTCAGAAGGCGAAACAGCTGCCACGCGTAATAATAATTACACAGCAGAACTTGTTTATTAATAAACCGTTTTTTATAAATTAATGTTTTTCCACATTTGGATATAAACAGACTAATCAATTATTGATTTATTTAGTTGCCACTTACCATAGGATAGAAAGGAAAATCACAATGCTGCGTAGCCCAAATTACAAGTATTCCAAAAAATAAACTTGCAATTTAAAAAATGCTACTTCCATTTATTGATTCCTTTAATAAAACATTCTAGCACGATGATGTGAACGACAGAGTAATCATCGGGAAAGTTTTTTTAACTTTTTATATTTTTCCCATGGAAACTGTGTTACATCTAAGTCCACAAAATAGACTGAACTCATCGAATTCAATTTGCTACTCGGTGTGATGTGTGATAGTGTCCGTTTTCTGTCCAATTTCTTCAAAGTTAAGCAGGTGATAAAGCGAAGTGTTTCGTGTTCCGACGAGAGTCCGATCGAAAGAAACAATCCCGATATTGTTTTTATATCCTTTACCATTGGAGCGATTATGCTCGAAAATGGACCACTTTGATTTTTCTGCGATTGATAGCGGTCCAAAATTGGACCACATTTTCCTACCATTCGTAAACATTTATAGTAATTATTGAGAACATTTCCTTGGCCAACCATTTATTTTAAAATGAAGCGATTGAAATGCTTTATCTGTTATGCCCATAGATGTCGCAAATCCGAACTTCGCAGACTATTTTAGAACGATGTTAAAAATAATTTTTTTAAATATATTTTTTCAGTTGTTTACGGTTAAAATTAAGTCCTTTTTCGATTGATATGCACCTTTCATTATCAAGTGTACTACAGACAACATACAGAAATCGAAAATATTAGATCTTGACTCGAATAAGTACCCCCCACGGCGGCAGTTTCAAAGTAAAAAACACGCAGGATTCGCGTGGTTATAAATTTTACGATTCTTTAATATATATTTTTATAAATTCTAAAAATATGATATAAACTGTACAATAGAGGTTAATTCGTTGGCAGCATTACAATAAGCTTACATTGGCAGCACTTTAATAAGTTTTTCACTATAATAAGTTTTTATGTCTCCATGTTAAAATTCGAAAGCATGATTTTTTAATCTTGGCGAAAAATTAAAAAAATTATCTTCTGGAAAATCTCGATCAATCGAGGCAAATTTATTTGTTTCGCATGATCGCTCTAGTGGTTAAAATGTTAAATATCAACAGTTTATTGACCCAAAGGCCTTTCTAAAGACTTCGATCTCTTTGGATCGGTGATCAGTGATCACCCATCCAAATGTGAAACACTTAATCAGATATTAAGCATTCGTGCATAAGCATTTGTTTGTCTGCATATTTGAGAGAAATTGAACATAAATTACACACGAATAGTTTCAAATCTTAAGCCAAATTGATACCATCTACAGCAGTGGTTGTAAAACTAACCATGGACCACTTTCAGAATTTCATAATAACCAAGGACCGCTAGCGAAGAAAAGATAACATCGCTTTATAAAAATCTTTTTCATTTGTTAGGTTACAATGTTAGTAGTAGTTAATAGGTTAGTTTATATAAATACTTGGCTAAATTATATCATACTAGCTGGTTCCCGGTATGCGTTGCAATGCCATATTCAAAGAAATAAATTGTCTCCCTGCATGTCCTTTGTCGTGCGTCCCCGTTCCCCTCCCGCATCCTCTACCCTCCCGCGTTCCCCATCCACGTTCCCCGCCCACCCTCTCCCCTCTCCCACTCCCCCGTCCCGCAAACCCCCTTCCCGCGTTCCATATATTCAGTTCCAGTACATTCAGTTTTCAAACAGCTCGTGTCACCTATTACAATTTTTTTATTCAAATTTTCATTTTTCGTATATTACAAATAATCATTTTTGTATTTTAAAAGAACAATCAATCAAATTTTGTACCTAACATAAGTACCTATTTAAAATATATATAATTTAAAAACCATATAAACATTTTTGTAATACAAAACAAAACAGCTGCCTGCTAAATTCAATTTCATCAAACGCGCGAACTGTCAAACGTGCGAATTTAAAATATTCGTTATGTTTTCTGAAATTATTCAATTTTCTGCGCAATTTTTCTTTCCGTAAGAACCTTCCAAAAAGTATTAGAAAACTTTAAAAAAAGAAGAATGAAACAGGTAAAATCGTTCTGAAGTTGTGGCGTGACCAAGGGAGACAGGGATTCATTTATATATTTTTCAAAATTATTATTTTTTAAACAAAGTTATTATTGAATCTGTAACTGACAGCCCTGAAAAGCAGAACTAATTAGCAGTACCTGTATTCATTTCAAACTGCAGTCATTTCAAACTGAAGGTAACAATAATATCATGTACTACATTTTAGCCAATTCCTGGAATCCAACGATATGTTCAAATAGAATTAAATTATATTATACTTGATGTTAACAATTTTTCTAAGAAGTCACCTTTATTTACTTATTTTTTTTTATTCTGCATAAAATGAGTATTCTCTATACGAGCTCATATTCTTTTTTTTTGTTGTAATACATAATTGTATCCTATAACTAAATACTAGTTGTTATCACACGTATATATGTACTTGGTTTAATGTACATTCTTATTTTGTTATCATTATAATTACCCTCCTGTGTACCACTGTGTATCATGTATCATGTATCACCGGATTGTAAAAGCCATTTTATGGCGTTGAAATAAATAAATATATATAGATTTAGATTAGTGAGGATTCCGTTGCTTGGATTCGACATTAAATTGAGGTATCGTCTTCGATAAGGCAAGTCTTCGGAATACAATCGATTTTTAGTTTTTCTTGACATCAAAATTGAGAATCCAGACTCACACAGATACATAGTAGTAAGGGGTATCAGAATAGACAGCCCGTTTGACGAAAAAGACTGTTTTTAAGAATTTTTTGCAAGGAGAGAGTAAGCTTGTCACGAACAATACCAAAACTCGCCAAGACTCTTTGTTTTAAATTCAGCTCGCAACATTTCCTTGGATCCCATGTCAATGAGGTCATCTTTAACAAAAACTACATCGCTGATATTATCAATATGCATTGAAAATGGACATCGCACCCAAGTTTCTTTATCCTGGACCTATATATGCCTGACACTCATGTTATGGACCTCACTTTAAGAAACCCTGATGTAAAGGCAGAATGTAGCCTAAATAAGCGATTTGATTTTACTTGTGTTAAAAAATATTATCGGCAACCATTAAATAAAACTGAAGCAGTTCATAACTTGCTTTTATAAGTTTTAATCAAAGTTAAGAAATTAATCAAGTATTTATTATTATATAAGAAAAAAATATAGTATTCTTCAATATTTATTAACTTGTATTTGAAACATAATTTTTATTCGATTTAAAACTTTAATAATCATAAATTATTGAAAATAAATTACACAGTTTTATCTTTATTTACTCATACACATACGAGTACCTAGACTTGAAGGTACGACTATCTTCACGTTCTTTGGGCAACCCATTGTTTGATATTATCCAAATTTTTAATAATCATTATCTAATTTTAAGGATCCTCCACAAAACATATGTCACACTCCCGGTCTTAATTTAATTATTAAGCCGCCGCTACCCGAGTTTCTCCCGATTTCTTACTTCTTATTATCTCCCTTAAACATTTAAAGTTTTTAAGCTCTTAAAAAATATATACATACATTGGCGTTCCACGCCGAAACGCAAATTATATAAAATTCCCTGGATAGAAAAAAATCGCAAAGTATGCTCGGAAAATTATTATAAACACGTTTGTTTCAGTTATTTTTCAAGTTATAGTTGTGAAAAAATTCACAATGTTTCTAATGATATTTAACCCAATGACACACGAAGCCGGCGAATCGCTGGTCAACTATATTATCGTATTAAAGCACTACGTAATCCTTACGTAATCATTTTATGCATAAAAAATCCAAAAATTCAAAATTCCAAAACTTACAAAAAAAAAAAATTACATGGGCTCCATACAGAAGGCCTTGAGGAAAATAATTTCCTTGAGAGCCTATGTAATCTTTGGGGATGCCGTTTGGAGGGTTTTTTTAGGAAAAGGAAGTAGAGGAGAGTTCTGGGAAGGAAAAATGTTTAAGGGGTGGGTAACAATCTGGGGTTCAGTGTGTCCTGGTCATCGACCTCCAAGACCTAGACAAACCTCATCCCGGGCACCCCTGCTAAGTCACCAAACGTAGCGAACCACTTGGGGTGACATATGGCAGAGGTGTTGGTTATCCAATAAAGGTTCCCGGGCGGCGGTACCCATTCCCGACTTCCAAGTTGAAGATGAAGATTAAACAAATATCCAAATATCCAAATAACAAAAAATAAATTATAGTTTTATGTCGTACCGTTTCAATTTTAGTGTTGGTTTCTTTGAAATAAAAGTTGTTACATTTAAATGGTGTTTTTAATTAACAAATTAAGTCATATTATTAGTGGTGGAATGGGTTAAGATACGTTCCACGAGATTTTTGCTCTATTCTAAACGAGTCGTGTTTTATTGAACATTTTTGCGATTTTATCGTTTCAAATATTTGCGCGCTCCTCTAACATTCGTAATTTCATATTTTTCAGTTTGGATGCGGAGCCTTAAAAGAAAATTAACTTTTTTATGTGAATACCCCACAATAGTCCCAGTTGCTCCCTTCTGGAGCCAGTGAGACTATGGCATTCGCAATTGTGGTATGTTGTAAAAATACAGACATCCTGTAAAAAATATTGTTCAAAAATAGTAAAAGGTAAAATAAGGTTAGGTTAGATAAGGTTAGGTTTTAGTAGATATTTTGTTGAAGTATGTTTTGTCCTTGGAATATTATGTCGAGGGATACTTTACCGGAGGATATTGTGTCGGGAATATTTTATCGCGGGATGAAAACGCGTGGTACCGTGTAACATTACTTTTTCAAACACAGCAAACTTATTTTGTGGCACCGTTTTAATTCAAAATTAAAGAATACTTAGTTTTACTTACGCTTATCGTTTAAAAAACCAACATGTTCCGTAAGCAATGTTTTCATCAGGGTTTACTTAAACTAATTACAATAAAAGACATAGATTTAAAGGCAAGAGTGGGAAGGGGGAGGGGGTAAAAGTGGATAATTAACACAGGGGTTTAATATCGAATTAAACTTTATGAAACTTGTTCACTTTGTAAATTGCCCCCTTCCCTTTTCCACTCCCGATCCATCGACGCCTTTAAGTCTATGTCTATTGTTGTAATTAGTTTAAGTAAACCCTGATGAAGTAAACATTTCTTTCGAAACATGTTGTTTTTTTTAAATAATAAGTTAAGACATATATCATTAATTTTGAATTAACATTAAGTACTCTCTTGGCAGTTTCGTTCCATCTTTCTAATGTATCCAATTTCACTCCTTTATTTCAAATGAGTATTTTAACGATACCATATTTAAACCTCTTACAGACATTGGTTGTCTTATTGTCTCAACAAGTGAGTAGTTAATACTCCTGAAGTTCACCCAGTTGAAGTGTTCGCTAATCCTTATAAAGCGGATTTTCTCGTTTGGCCGAGAACAATATTACTAGCTTAATAATAATTATTGATCATGATACATTTCCCCGAATTACTTATACAGGGTGTTAAGGGACGTACATGACTTACTTTAACCAGTGATTCCCGACATTATTTGGAGTAAAAAATGTACCTATATGAAATTTTGGTCTCCGGTGACATTACTGATGTTTCTTTTTCTGCATAAACTCAAAAAATGGTAGGTGTTGAACTGTTGGAGGGGGAAAGAAGGTTTTTAATTACTTGGCTCGACATGCGGAAGAATTTTTTTTTGTTTGATTTAGAGGAAAAAAAAAGTCCTCGGAGACCAAAATTTCATTTACATTTTTTACTTAAAATAATGACAGGAATCACTGGTTAAGTCAAATACCTACGCCCCTTGATACCCTGTATGTTCTTCTATATCTTTTTTAGTTTTTTGTATAACTAATGTGTATTCATTTCAAAAAACGGTGCTTTAAAAAGTACTAGCTTATGCCCGTTGCAAATGCAACTAACGGGTTAAAACTTACTTCACTTACTAACAGAAAAAAAAAATTCATTGTAAGCGGGTAGGTAACTACGGTTAAACATACAAATATACATAAAGCCGCCCACAGGGCCTAGCAGCAAAAACCTGCAATACGTTAGTATATAGACACCATTGTAGGCATGCACACATCAAATCCCCAAAGTTACATCGCAATCGGATGAACGGTTTAGCAGTGCGTAATTTCATGATGCCAGAGCTCACTTTTGTATACAGAAAACGTCGTGGACATGCACACATCAAATCTACAAATTTTCATCGCAATCGGAAGAATGGTTTAGCAACGCTTAGTGGTTAAACACACTACTATGTATAAAGCCGCCCGCAGGACCTAGCAGCAAAAACCTGCCAAACGTTAGTAAATAAACACCATTGTAGACATGCACACATCAAATCCCCAAAGTTTCATCGCAATAGTATGAACGGTTTAGCAATGCGTAATTTCATGATGCTAGAGCTCATTATTGTATACATAAACCGTCGTGGGCTTGCAAACATCAAATCCTCAAATTTTCATCGCAATCGGATGAACGGTTTAGCAATGCGTAATTTCATGATGCCAGAGCTCACCATTGTATACAGAAACCATCATGCCGCATTACATACACTAATTCCCGGTACATTTAGTTTTCAAACAGCTCGCGCGCCACCTATAAATTTTTTTTTTTACAAATTTTGTAATGCCAGAACTCACCAGTAATTTTATCTTAACCTTGTACTAACAATAACGAACACAACAAAAAAAGAATTTTTCAATTTGTTGCAGTCCTTCAGAAGTTATGAGCGTACGTACATTTTCATACAAATTTTATAATTCCAGAACTCACCAGTAGTCTTACTGCTTAAAAAAAGCGCTATATGAATTTAATACTTTAAAAAAAATATCCCGTTCAACTTCGAGTAATTTCATTGTAAAATTAGAAAACGAATACGTATGCAATATCGTCGGATGATAGCGAGTTGTTATGTGCAGATGGGTACCTACCTAAATTCTGAGCGCAGGTTCTTACACATACGTAAAAAAAAAAATTATTTAGGCTGGGTTGTTTAACAAAATTGGAAATTCTTCAATTTTTCAAGTCAATTTTACCGTTCTGTAAAAGTTCTGTTCGAATTCTATTCAAGTTCTATAGATATTTTTGTTTAATGATGCAACTGGCATTTACTGATAAAAAAATAGAACTTACACAGAACGTGAAAATAAACTTAAAAAAATTGTTAAATTATTCAGTATCGGTGAAACAACATTACCTTAGTAAATTAAATTGCATTAAAACCTAAATAATTGTCATTTCGGTAGGTACCGGCGCTTTTCCTTACAAAATTCTGGCAATGGTTTTGCTTTTTTATCATATTTGCAATACTACCGAGATAAGTAGGTACCTACCCTGAATTAATAATATTTCAATTTCTACTGGCCGGTAAAAATCTACCCTTCAGAAGTGAATCTATGGACACGTATTTTCTTGTTTTTTTTGGAAAATTTTATAGGTTTTTCGGCGACCCTGAACTTTTTTACATGGGACAGACATCTCATATTGGTATCAAAAGACGCGGAATGTTTTCGGGTTCCGAATTTTTCAAAAACATCCAAGCCGGAATCGTTTTTCCGGCCGCAATGCCGTTTCCCGAAAAACAACAACCCAAACCGCTGAGAGATCCGTTTTGTTTTGACATGTAAGAATCCTGACCTAACTCAACATTCGTAGCAATTTCTTTTGCATTGAAACTATTGGCCAAAATGACATCTTTTTTTTGAAGTACACCTGTCGGCAGGAAATATAACTGAGCCGAATTGAGTACTTTTATTTGAGGTTCCAGTTTTTGCCGCTGATTTGCTTCAGTTTTCTGTGAATTAATCGCTAGCAAAAATGTAGGCAAACAAAATGCTTAATTTTTCCGTAGTTTTCTCAAGTACTGAAAAGTGTGCTTTCGTACCCAAAAAAGACTTTTTTCTTTCCCTTTTTGAGCCTACGCGTACGTCGCGCCGTTTCAACGGGTGAACCTGACGGCGGGAAATAGAACTAAGGCCGAATTTCTCCGTCGGTGGAAGATTTAATTGTAGTTTTCGCCGCTTGGGTGCACTGCTAACCGTGCATCGGTGTTTTGTATGAAATTTTTTCCCTAATCGGGACACGATTTGGGCACGCTACCCTAAATCGGATAATGGTCTCTGCGGTGTTTGAAACTCGAGGAGCGGAGAGCTCATTTTCGGATCCATCAAAAGTCTTAAAATGCTGTATCCGAAAGTGAACCTTGAGGTCGGTAAAACGTAAGGGGCGGTACTGTCGTTTTTCGCGTCAAGGAAAAAAGTGAGTTTTTAAAAAACCAGACATTAATATATACTAGCTTATGCCTGTTGCAAATGCAACTAACGGGTTAAAACTAACTTGACTTACTAACTAACAGAAAAAAAATTCATAGTAAGCGGGTAGGTACCTACGGTTAAACATACAAATATATATAAAGCCGCCCACAGGGCCTAGCAGCAAAAATCTGCTATCCGTTAGTATATAGACACCATTGTAGGCATGCACACATCAAATCCCCAAAGTTTCATCGCAATCGAATGAACGGTTTAGCAATGCGTAATTTCATGATGCCAGAGCTCACTTTTGTATACAGAAACCGTCGTGGGCATGCACACATCAAATCTACAAATTTTCATCGCAATCGGATGAATGGTTTAGCAACGCTTAGCGGTTAAACACACAACTATGTATAAAGCCGCCTGCAGGACCTAGCAGCAAAAACCTGCCATACGTTAGTAAATAAACACCATTGTAGACATGCACACATCAAATCCCCAAAGTTTCATCGCAATCGGATGAATGGTTTAGCAATGCGTAATTTCATGATGCCAGAGCTCACTTTTGTATACAGAAACCGTCGTGGGCATGCACACATCAAATTCTCAAATTTTCATCGCAATCGGATGAATGGTTTAGCAACGCTTAGTGGTTAAACATACAACTATGTATAAAGCCGTCCGCAGGACCTAGCAGCAACAACCTGCTATACGTTAGTATATAAACACCATTGTAGAAATGCACACATCAAATCCCCAAAGTTTCATCACAATCGGATGAACGGTTGAGCAATGCGTAATTTCGTGTTGCCAGAGCTCACTATTGTATACAGGAACCATAGCAGTCATGCGCACATCAAATTCCCAATGTGTCATCGCAATCGGATGAATGGTTTAGCAACGCATAGCGGACATACATACAGCCAAACATTTTTTTGATTTTTATATATATAGAAGATAGCTGGTACCCGGCATGCGTTGCGATACCATTTAATAAAGAAAATGTTTCTACCTGCGTGTCCTTTCTCATTTGTTCCGATACCCTTCCCCCCCCCCCCTTCCTCGCCAGCGTCCTCTTCCCCTTTCCACTCCGCCTCCCTCACCTTCCCTCACCCCACTTCACTCCTAGGCTTCTCCGTATCGTAAACCCCCTCCCGAGTTCCCCTCCCCCCTCCGAGGTCCCCCTCCTCCCCTTCCTGTTTCCACCCCCCCCCCACCTGCCGCATTACATACACTACTTCCCGGTACATTTATTTTTCAAACAGCTCGGGCGCCACCTATAATTTTTTTTTTTACAAATTTCGTAATGCCAGAACTCACCAGTAATTTTATACGAACCTTGTACTAACAATAATGAACACAACAAAAAAAGAATTTTTCAATTTGTTGCAGTCCTTCGGAAGTTATGAGCGTACGTACATTTTCATACAAATTTTATAATGCCAGAACTCACCAGTAGTTTTACTGCTTAAAATAAAGCGCTATATGAATTTAATACTTTTAAAAAAATATTCCGTTCAACTTCGAGTAATTTCATTGTAAAATTAGAAAACTAATACGTATGCAATATAGTTGGATGATATCGAGTTTTTATGTGCAGATGGGTACCTACCTAAATTCCGAGTGCAAAAAATGTGAGTAAAACAACACATATTTAGGCTGAGTTGTTTAACAAAATTAAAAATTCTTCAATTTTTCAAGTCAATTTTAACGTTCTGTAAAAGTTCGGTTCGAATTCTATTCAAGTTCTATAGATATTTTTGTTAATGATACAACTGGCATTTACTGATAAAAAAAATAGAACTTACACAGAACGTTAAAATGAACTTAAAAAAATTGTTAAATTATTCAGTATCGGTGAAACAACATTACCTTAGTAAATTAAATTGCATCAAAAACCTAAATAATTGTCTAACTACCCATCCCGGCAGGTACCGGCGCATTTCCTTACAAAATTCCGGCAATGCTTTTGCTTTTCTCATCATATTTGCAATACTACCGAGATGAGTAGGTACCTACCCTGAATTAATAACATTTCAATGTACTGGCCGGTAAATATCCACCCTACTGAAGTGAATCTATGGACACCAATTTTCTTGTTTTTTTTGGAAAATTTTATAGGTTTTTCGGCGACCCTGAACTTTTTTACATGAAATGGACACTTTATATCGTTATCAAAAGTTGTCTTATATTGCCGGGTACCGAATTTTTCAAAAACATCTAACCGGGGATCGTTTTTTCGGCTGCAATGCCATTTTCCAAAAAACAACAACCCAAACCGCTGAGAGATCCGTTTTGTTTTGACATTTCAGTATCTTGAACTAAATCAATATTCCTAGCTCTTTCTTTTGCATTGAAACTGAAGCCTGTTTTGAAATATTTTTTTGAGACCTGACACCTGTCGGCGGGAACTATAACTGAGCCGAATTAGTTGATTTAATGAGAAGTTCCAGTTTTCGCCGTTAATTCGTATGAGAGAATAAATCGCTAGCGACGTTTTTTTGTCTACAAAAAAACTCTATTTCCGCGATTGAATTTCACCTCCTCAGTAAACGGTCTCTCAGAAACAAAAGCTAGTGTCAAACAAATTCAAAGGATTGTGAACTTTAAATTGTTCCGAAATACCGAGCGCCGAGGTCCATTCTCGCTTGAGAAGACTGGCACATTTTTTGGCTGAATTTTTCCCATACAAAGGGTGTGCCGCGGGCCTTTGAGGGAGAGTGAACCTCGAAGTGTGCGAAATAAGAACAGGCTAGAGGTCTTTTTGGCGTGCCAGCGGCATTTTTGCGTCGCCAAGCCGATGTGAACCTTGAGGTTGGTGAAACGTAAGGGGCAGTGCGGTCGTTTTTCGCATCAAGCAAAAAGTGAGTTTTTCAAAAACTGAGCATTAATATATAGTACTAGCTTATGCCCATTGCAAATGCAACTAACGGGTTAAAACTAATTTGACTTACTTACTAACAGAAAAAAAATATATTTCATAGTAAGCGGGTAGGTACCTACGGTTAAACATACAAATATATATAAAGCCGCCCACAGGGCCTAGCAGCAAAAACCTGCCATACGTTAGTATATAGACACCATTTTAGGCATGCACACATCAAATCCCCAAAGTTTCATCGCAATCGGATGAACGGTTTAGCAATGCGTAATTTCAAAATGCCAGAGCTCACTTTTGTATACAGAAACCGTCGTGGGCATGCACACATTAAATCTACAAATTTTCATCGCAATCGGATGAATGGTTTAGCAACGCTTAGCGGTTAAACACAAAACTATGTATAAAGCCGCCCGCAGGACCTAGCAGCAAAAACCTGCCATACGTTAGTAAATAAACACCATTGTAGACATGCATACATCAAATCCCCAAAGTTTCATCGCAATCGTATGAATGGTTTAGCAATGCGTAATTTCATGATGCCAGAGCTCACTTTTGTATACAAAAACCGTCGTGGGTATGCACACATCAAATCTTCAAATTTTCATCGCAATCGGATGAAAGGTTTAGCAACGCTTAGCGGTTAAACATACAAATACATATAAAGCCGGCCGCAGGGCCTAGCAGCAAAAACATGTCATACGTTAGTATATAGACATCATTTTAGGCATGCACACATCAAATCCCCAAATTTTCATCGCAATCGGATGAACGGTTCAGCAATGCGTAATTTCATTATGCCAGAGCTCACCATTGTATGCAGAAACCATCGCGAGCATGCGCACATCAAATCCCCAAAGTTTCATCGCAATCGGATAAATGGTTTAGCAACGCATAGCGGACATACATACATACTTACTTGCAAATATTTTTTTGATTTTTATACATATAGAAGATAGCTGGTATCCGGCATGCGTTGCTATACCATTTAATAAAGAAAATGTTTCTACCTGCGTGTCTTTTCTCATTTGTTCCAATCCCCTTCCCCCCCCCCCCATTTTCCTCACCAGCGTCCGCTTCCCCTTTCCCCCACTTCACTCCTACGCTTCTCCGTCTCGTAAACCCCCTCCCGAGTTCCCCTCCCCCCTCCCAGGTTCCCCCTTCCTGTTTCCACCCCCCTGCCTCATTACATTCACTAATTCTCGGTACATTAAGTTTTCAAACAGCTCGCGCGCCACCTATTCAACTTTTTTTTACAAATTTCGTCAAGCCAGAACTCACCAGTAGTTTTATACAAACCTTGAACTAACAATAACGAACACAACAAAAAAAGAATTTTTCAATTTGTTGCAGTCCTTCAGAAGTTATGAGCGTACGTACATTTTCATACAAATTTTATAATTACAGAACTCACCAGTAGTTTTACTGCTTAAAAATAAGCGCTATATTAATTTAATACTTAAAAAATATCCCGTTCAACTTCGAGTAATTTCATTGTAAAATTAGAAAACTAATACTTATGCAATATCGTCGGATGATATCGAGTGTTTGTGTGCAGGTAGGAACCTACTTATATTCTGAGTATAGGTACTTGCATACATACGTAAAAAAGAACTCATATTTAGGCTGGGTTGTTTAACGAAATTAAAAATTCTTCAATTTTTCAAGTCAATTTTAACGTTCTGTAAAAGTTCGGTTCGAATTCTATTCAAGTTCTGTAATTATTTCAGTTTAATGATGCAACTGGCATTTACTGATAAAAAAACAGAACTTACACAGAAAGTGAAAATAAACTTTAAAAAATTGTTAAATTATTCAGTATCGGTGAAACAACATTACCTTAGTAAATTAAATTGCATCAAAAACCTAAATAATTGTCCAACTACCCATTCCGGCAGGTACCGGCGCATTTCCTTACAAAATTCCGGCAATGTTTTTGCTTTTCTCATCATATTTGCAATACTACCGAGATTAGTAGGTACCTACCCTGAATTAATAACATTTCAATGTACTGGCCGGTAAATATCCACCCTACTGAAGTGAATCTATGGACACCAATTTTCTTGTTTTTTTTGGAAAATTTTATAGGTTTTTCGGCGACCCTGAACTTTTTTACATGGGACAGACACCTCATATTGGTATCAAAAGACGCGAAATGTTTTCGGGTACCGAAGTTTTCAAAAACATTCAAGCCGGAATCGTTTTTCCGGCCGCAATGCCGTTTCTCGAAAAACAACAACCCAAACCGCTGAGAGATCCGTTTTCTTTTGACATTTCAATTTGCTGTTGAAGCGCGGGTAAATCTAGCGCTTTTGTATTAGGTACTTACCTAATATATAATACACAGACAGATAATATTCCATAATTATATTTTTTAAACAGGCAAGACCGATGCACAAATTTGCACAATTCCCGCTAAAATTAAGGCCCTGCCGAACCACACAAATTGAAATCCGCCATTAAAAAAAAAAATTCTTCATACAAAACCTATTAGGGCGGGGTCTGCTTTTTTTTAAGGTGGTAGTGGATTTTAACGCCATCACGACTCCATCTTCAGTGTTGCAAAGTTCGAGAAAAATTATAAAATTTTAATATACCAGCCGATTTTACAGGCTGCAAACGATTTGCATTTATCGATGAAAGTGAATTTTTCGCAAATGTCAGAAAAATGTCGAATTTGAATGCAATATTGTGAAACATTTTCAAGGGGGAGCTAAACATGTTTTGGTTTTAAAAGTTTCTAAAACTTGTATTGTTTATGTTTATTAAAAAACATCTCCGCCGGAAGGTGTACTTTTAACGCAATCTTTAATTCCGTAATGCCCCTATAAAATGTCAATTTTTCTGAAGAACTTTCTCGAAGCCGTTTAATTAATTAGAATAAATTCCTAGCAAAATCAGTTTTGTACGGGAAACTAACTTTTTTTTACTTCCTTTCTCGATCCGACGTTTTTAAAGGGGCGAACCTGTCGGCGGAAAATATAACCTAGCCGAATTGAGTGATTTTATGAGTAGTTCCAGTTTTCGCCGCAAATTTATATTATTTTTCGCTCTTAAAATGTATCAGTTCAATTTTATGTGAGTTTCCTGTCTAGTCTATTTTTTTGTGAAAATCGTGAAGCTAGCGTATTTATTTAAATTCAGACGAAGCTGCCATTTCGAACGGATGAAAATAGAACTACAACAGTATTCGATAGACATTTGATTTTTTCTAATGTGAATAATCCATACTTGTATTCCGCACCGCTAGAAGTCTCCCGTAAAGTTTTGGCAAACATATTGATAACGATGAAAAATGTTTCCCCTATCAAAAAAAAAAACAACTGCTAGTGGCTGGAAAATAATCGACTCTTCGAAGGATTGTGAACTTTGAAGCGTTCCAAAATAGCGAGCGCTAATGTCCATTCTCGCGTGTCAGCCGTCGGGACAATTTCCTTCGAACAAAATTGAACCTTGAGGTGTGCGAAACTCGAGGATCGGAGAGGTCGTTTTGGCGTGCCAGCGGCATTTTTGCGTCGCCAAGCCAAAGTGAACCTTGAGGTTGTTGAAACGCGAGGGGCGGTGCGGTCGATTTTCCCGTCAAGCGAAAAGTGAGTTTTTTGAAAAACCAAACAATACTATATAACTAGCTTATGCCTGTTGCAAATGCAACTAACGGGTTAAAACTAACTTGACTTACTAACTAACAGAAAAAAAATTCATAGTAAGCGGGTAGGTACCTACGGTTAAACATACAAATATATATAAAGCCGCCCACAGGGCTTAGCAGCAAAAATCTGCCATCCGTTAGTATATAGACACCATTGTAGGCATGCACACATCAAATCCCCAAAGTTTCATCGCAATCGGATGAACGGTTTAGCAATGCGTAATTTCATGATGCCAGAGCTCACTTTTGTATACAGAAACCGTCGTGGGCATGCACACATCAAATCTACAAATTTTCATCGCAATCGGATGAATGGTTTAGCAACGCTTAGCGGTTAAACATACAACTATGTATAAAGCCGCCCGCAGGACCTAGCAGCAAAAACCTGCCATACGTTAGTATATAAACACCATTGTAGACATGCACACATAAAATTCCCAAAGTTTCAAAGCAATCGGATGAATGGTTTAGCAATGCGTAATTTCATGATGCCAGAGCACACTTTTGTATACAGAAACCGTCGTGGGCATGCACACATCAAATCCTCAAATTTTCATCGCAATCGGATGAATGGTTTAGAAACGCTTAGCGGTTAAACATACAACCATGTATAAAGCCGTCCGCAGGACCTAGCAGCAAAAACCTGCTATACGTTAGTATATAAACACCATTGTAGAAATGCACACATCAAATCCCCAAAGTTTCATCACAATCGGATGAACGGTTGAGCAATGCGTAATTTCGTGTTGCCAGAGCTCACCCCCACTTCACTCCTAGGCTTCTCCGTATCGTAAACTCCCTCCCGAGTTCCCCTCCCCCCCTTCCTGTTTCCACCCCCCCCCCACTTGCCGCATTATTAATACACTAATTCCCGGTACATTTATTTTTCAAACAGCTCGCGCGCCATCTATAATTTTTTTTTTTACAAATTTCGTAATGCCAGAACTCACCAGTAATTTTATACAAACCTTGTACTAACAATAACGAACACAACAAAAAAAGAATTTTTCAATTTGTTGCAGTCCTTCGGAAGTTATGAGCGTACGTACATTTTCATACAAATTTTATAATGCCAGAACTCACCAGTAGTTTTACTGCTTAAAATAAAGCGCTATATGAATTTAATACTTTTAAAAAAATTTCCGTTCAACTTCGAGTAATTTCATTGTAAAATTAGAAAACTAATACGTATGCAATATCGTCGGATGATATCGAGTGTTTATGTGCAGGTAGGAACCTACTTATATTCTGAGTATAGGTACTTGCATACATACGTAAAAAAAACTCATATTTAGGCTGGGTTGTTTAACGAAATTAAATTTTTTTTAATTTTTCAAGTCAATTTTAACGTTCTGTAAAAGTTCGGTTCGAATTCTATTCAAGTTCTGTAATTATTTCAGTTTTATGATGCAACTGGCATTTACTGATAAAAAAACAGAACTTACACAGAACGTGAAAATGAACTTTAAAAAATTGTTAAATTATTCAGTATCGTGGAAACAACATTACCTTAGTAAAATAAATTGCATCAAAAACCTAAATAATTGTCCAACTACCTATTCCGGCAGGTACCGGTGCATTTCCTTACAAAATTCCGGCAATGGTTTTGCTTTTTTCATCATATTTGCAATACTACCGAGATAAGTAGGTACCTACCCTGAATTAATAACATAATTTGTACTGGCCGGTTAATATCCACCCTACTGAAGGGAATCTATGGACACGTATTTTCTTGTTTTTTTTGGAAAATTTTATAGGTTTTTCGGAGACCCTGAAATTTTTTACACGGAAAGGACACAAAATTTTGGTGTTAAAAGTTGCCTTATATTGCCGGGTACCGAATTTTTCAAAAACATCTAACCGGGGATCGTTTTTTCGGCTGCAATGCCGTTTCCCGAAAAACAACAACCCAAACCGCTGAGAGATCCGTTTTGTTTTGACATCTCGGATAACTGACCTGTCTCAACATTCTCTCTAGTATTTTCCATTGCATCGAAACTAAGGCCTAATTTGTGGTTTTTTTTTTTAATGCGAACCTGTCGGCGGGAACTATAACTGAGCCGAATTGGTTGATTTAATGAGTAGTTCCAGTTTTCGCCGCAAATTTATATAATTTTCGCTCTTAAAATGTGTCAGTTCAATTTTATGTGAGTTTCCTGTCTAGTCTATTTTTTTGTGAAAATCGTGAAGCTAGCGTATTTATTTAAATTCAGACGAAGCTGCCATTTCGAACGGATGAAAATAGAACTACAACAGTATTCGATAGACATTTGATTTTTTCTAATGTGAATAATCCATACTTGTATTCCGCACCGCTAGAAGTCTCCCGTAAAGTTTTGGCAAACATATTGATAACGATGAAAAATGTTTCCCCTATCAAAAAAAAAACAACTGCTAGTGGCTGGAAAATAATCGACTCTTCGAAGGATTGTGTACTTTGAAGCGTTCCAAAATAGCGAGCGCTAATGTCCATTCTCGCGTGTCAGCCGTTGGGACAATTTCCTTCGAACAAAATTGAACCTTGAGGTGTGCGAAACTCGAGGACCGGAGAGGTCGTTTTGGCGTGCCAGCGGCGTTTTTGCGTCGCCAAGCCAAAGTGAACCTTGAGGTTGGTGAAACGCGAGGGGCGGTGCGGTCGATTTTCCCGTCAAGCGAAAAGTGAGTTTTTTGAAAAACCAAACAATACTATATAACTAGCTTATGCCCATTGCAAATGCAACTAACGGGTTAAAACTAACTTGACTTACTAACTAACAGAAAAAAAAATCAAAGTAAGCGGGTAGGTACCTACGGTTAAACATACAAATATATATAAAGCCGCCCACAGGGCCTAGCAGCAAAAATCTGCTATACGTTAGTATATAAACACCATTGTAGAAATGCACACATCAAATCCCCAAAGTTTCATCACAATCGGATGAACGGCTTAGCAATGCGTAATTTCGTGTTGCCTGAGCTCACTATTGTATACAGGAACCAGGAATCCCCCCCCCCCCCCCTTCCTCACCAGCGTCCTCTTCCCCTTTCCACTCCGCCTCCCTCACCTTCCCTCACCCCACTTCACTCCTAGGCTTCTCCGTATCGTAAACCCCCTCCCGAGTTCCCCTCCCCCCTCCCAGGCTCCCCTCCCCCTTCCTGTTTCCACCCCCCCCCCCACCTGCCGCATTACATACACTAATTCCCGGTACATTTATTTTTCAAAAAGCTCGCGCGCCACCTATATTTTTTTTTTACAAATTTCGTAATGCCAGAACTCACCAGTAATTTTATACAAACCTTGTACTAACAATAACGAACACAACAAAAAAAGAATTTTTCAAATTGTTGCAGTCCTTCGGAAGTTATGAGCGTACGTACATTTTCATACAAATTTTGTAATGCCAGACCTCACCAGTAGTTTTACTGCTTAAAATAAAGCGCTATATGAATTTAATACTTTTAAAAAATATCCCGTTCAACTTCGAGTAATTTCATTGTAAAATTAGAAAACTAATACGTATGCAATATAGTCGGATGATACCGAGTTGTTATATGCAGATGGGTACCTACCTAAATTTTGAGTGCTGGTACTTGCATACATACGTAAAAAAAAAACACATATTTAGGCTGGGTTGTTTAACGAAATTAAAAATTCTTCAATTTTTCAAGTCAATTTTAACGTTCTGTAAAAGTTAGGTTCAAATTCTATTCAAGTTCAGTTATTATTTCAGTTTTATGATGCAACTGGCATGTACTGATAAAATAACAGAACTTGAATAGAACTTACGAAGAACTTGAAAATTAACCTTAAAAAAATGTTGAATTATTCAGTATCGTTGTACAACAACCTAACCTAAGTATTGCATTTAATTGTGTAGCTACGTATTCGGGTAGGTACCTCCGCATTTGTTACTAAAATTCCGGCAATATTTGCTTTTTCATCATATTTGCAATACCACTGAAATAAGTACCTACCCTGTAGGAACATATTTAAACTGGCCAGTAAAAATCTCCACTTCTGAAATCTATGGCACGCGTTTTCCTCATTTTTTTGGAAAATGTTATATGTTTATCATATCCTCATGAACATTTTTTCATGAGACGGACACGTAAAATTACTGTTAAAAGTTGCCTTATATTTCAGGGTACCGTATTTTCCAAAAACATCCAAGCCAGAATCGTTTTTCCGGCCGCAATGCCGTTTCCCGAAAAACAACAACCCAAACCGCTGAGAGATCCGTTTTCTTTTGACATTTCAATTTGCTGTTGAAGCGCGGGTAAATCTAGCGCTTTTGTATTAGGTACTTACCTACTATATAATACACAGACAGATAATATTCCATAATTATATTTTTTAAACAGGCAAGACCGATGCACAAATTTGCACAATTCCCGCTAAAATTAAGGCCCTGCCGAACCACACAAATTGAAATCCGCCATTAAAAAAAAAAATTCTTCATACAAAACCTATAAGGGCGGGGTCTGCTTTTTTTAAGGTGGTAGTGGCTTTTAACGCCATCACGACTCCATCTTCAGTGTTGCAAAGTTCGAGAAAAATTATAAAATTTTAATATACCAGCCAATTTTACAGGCTGCAAACGATTTGCATTTATCGATGAAAGCGAATTTTTCGCAAATGTCAGAAAAATGTCGAATTTGAATGCAATATTGTGAAACATTTTCAAGGGGAAGCTGAACATGTTTTGGTTTTAAAAGTTTCTAAAACTTGTATTGTTTATGTTTATTAAAAAACATCTCCGCCGGAAGGTGTACTTTTAACGCAATCTTTAATTCGGTAATGCCCCGATAAAATGTCAATTTTTCTCAAGAACTTTCTCGAAGCCGTTTAATTAATTAGAATAAATTCCTAGCAAAATCAGTTTTGTATGGGAAACTAACTTTTTTTTACTTCCCTTCTCGATCCGACGTTTTTAAAGGGGCGAACCTGTCGGCGGAAAATATAACCTAGCCGAATTGAGTGATTTTATGAGTAGTTCCAGTTTTCGCCGCAAATTTATATTATTTTTCGCTCTTAAAATTTATCAGTTCAATTTTATGTGAGTTTCCTGTCTAGTCTATTTTTTTGTGAAAATCGTGAAGCTAGCGTATTTATTTAAATTCAGACGAAGCTGCCATTTCGAACGGATGAAAATAGAACTACAACAGTATTCGATAGACATTTGATTTTTTCTAATGTGAATAATTCATACTTGTATTCCGCACCGCTAGAAGTCTCCCGTAAAGTTTTGGCAAACATATTGATAACGATGAAAAATGTTTCCCCTAACAAAAAAGAAACAAAAGCTAGTGGCTGGAAAATAATCGACTCTTCGAAGGATTGTGAACTTTGAAGCGTTCCAAAATAGCGAGCGCTAATGTCCATTCTCGCGTGTCAGCCGAAGGGACAATTCTAGACTTCGAGCCAAAGAGAACCTTGAGGTTGGTGAAACGCGAGGGGCGGTGAGGTCGATTTTCGCATCAAGGAAAAAGTGAGTTTTTTGAAAAACCAAACAATACTATATAACTAGCTTATGCCTATTGCAAATGCAATAAACGGGTTAAAACTAACTTGACTTACTAACTAACAGAAAAAAAATCATAGTAAGCGGGTAGGTACCTACGGTTAAACATACAAATATATATAAAGCCGCCCACAGGGCCTAGCAGCAAAAATCTGCCATACGTTAGTATATAGACACCATTGTAGGCATGCACACATCAAATCCCCAAAGTTTCATCGCAATCGCATGAACGGTTTAGCAATGCGTAATTTCATGATGCCAGAGCTCACTTTTGTATACAGAAACCGTCGTGGGCATGCACACATCAAATATACAATTTTTTATCGCAATCGGATGAAAGGTTTAGCAACGCTTAGCGGTTAAAAACAGAATTATGTATAAAGCCGCCCGCAGGACCTAGCAGCAAAAAGCTGCCACACTACATACACTAATTCCCGGTACATTTAGTTTTCAAACAGCTCATGCGCCACCTATTAAATTTTTTTATACAAATTTCGTGAAGCCAGAACTCACCAGTAGTTTTATACAAACCTTGTATTAACAATAACGAACACAACAAAAAAAGAATTTTTCAAATTGTTGCAGTCCTTCGGAAGTTATGAGCGTACGTACATTTTCATACAAATTTTATAATGCCAGAACTCACCAGTAGTTTTACTGCTTAAAATAAAGCGCTCTATGAATTTAATACTTTTAAAAAATATTCCGTTCAACTTCGAATAATTTCATTGTAAAATTAGAAAACTAATACGTATGCAATATAGTTGGATGATATCGAGTCGTTATGTGCAGATGGGTACCTACCTAAATTCCGAGTGCAAAAAGAGTGATTAAAAAAACACATATTTAGGCTGGGGTGTTTAACAAAATTAAAAATTCTTCAATTTTTCAAGTCAATTTTAACGTTCTGTAAAAGTTCGGTTCGAATTCTATTCAAGTTCTGTAATTATTTCAGTTTTATGATGCAACTGGCATTAACTGATAAAACAACCGAACTTTCATAGAACGTGAAAATGAACTTTAAAAAATTATTAAATTATTCAGTATCGTGGAAATAACATTACCTTAGTAAATTATATTGCATTAAAACCTAAATAATTGTCTAACTACCCGTTCCGGTAGGTACCGGCGCATCTCCTTACAAAATTCCGGCAATGGTTTTGCTTTTTTCATCATATTTGCAATACTACCGAGATAAGTAGGTACCTACCCTGAATTAATAACATTTCAATTTGTACCTACTGGCCGGTAAATATCCACCCTACTGAAGTGAATCTATGGACTCCAATTTTCTTGTTTTTTTTGGAAAATTTTATAGGTTTTTCGGCGACCCTGAAATTTTTTACATGGAACGGACACAAAATTTTGGTGTTCAAAGTTGCCTTATATTGCCGGGTACCGAATTTTTCAAAAACATCTAACCGGGGATCGTTTTTTCGGCTGCAATGCCGTTTCCCGAAAAACAACAACCCAAACCGCTGAGAGATCCGTTTTGTTTTGACATCTCGGATAACTGACCTGTCTCAACATTCTCTCTAGTATTTTCCATTGCATTGAAACTAAGGCCTAATTTGTGGTTTTTTTTTTTAATGCGAACCTGTCGGCGGGAACTATAACTGAGCCGAATTGGTTGATTTAATGAGTAGTTCCAGTTTTCGCCGCAAATTTATATAATTTTCGCTCTTAAAATGTGTCAGTTCAATTTTATGTGAGTTTCCTGTCTAGTCTATTTTTTTGTGAAAATCGTGAAGCTAGCGTATTTATTTAAATTTAGACGAAGCTGCCATTTCGAACGGATGAAAATAGAACTACAACAGTATTCGATAGACATTTGATTTTTTCTAATGTGAATAATCCATACTTGTATTCCGCACCGCTAGAAGTCTCCCGTAAAGTTTTGGCAAACATATTGATTACGATGAAAAATGTTTCCCCTATCAAAAAAAAACAACTGCTAGTGGCTAGAAAATAATCGACTCTTCGAAGGATTGTGAACTTTGAAGCGTTCCAAAATAGCGAGCGCTAATGTCCATTCTCGCGTGTCAGCCGAAGGGACAATTCTAGACTTCGAGCCAAAGTGAACCTTGAGGTTGGTGAAACGCGAGGGGCGGTGAGGTCGATTTTCGCATCAAGGAAAAAGTGAGTTTTTTGAAAAACCAAGCAATACTATATAATACTAGCTTATGCCTGTTGCAAATGCAACTAACGGGTTAAAACATTATGCAAATTTATGTGTGAACGTGGATAAAGCGAAGAGCGGGTGTTTAATTATAAATATGAAGAAAAAAACGATGTTTGAATGTGGATAAAACGAAAAAATAATTTCTGCTTTCAGTACCTACTCACTGAGTTCATCAATTTATTTTGAGACAGCTTTTGCCCGTTGCAAAGCAACTAACGGGTTAAAACTAACTTGACTTACTAACTTACAGAAAAAAATTATTTCATAGTGCGCGGGTAGGTGCTTAGAAGGAACGTTGTTGTAATTTTTCACAAAAACGACGCTATAAAAATGTATAAATCAGAATTTCTAAGAAACTAAAACTTTGATTTATTCCAGTTAAAAAAATTACAGAAAAATATTATTTCATAGTAAATGGGTAGGTACTTAAAAGATAATTTGTTGTAATTTTTCACAAAAACGACGCTATAAAAATGTATAAATCAGAATTTCTAAGAAACTAAAACTTTGATTTATTGCTGTTAAAAAAACTACAGAAAAAATATTATTTCATAGTAAGCGGGTAGGTACCAACTGCCCTGCAGGCATGGTAGGCATGCGCACATCTAAACCCAAAGTTTCATCGCAATCGGATGAATGGTTTAGCAACGCTTAGCGGTTAAACATACAAATACATATAAAGCCGCCCGCAGGGCCTAGCAGCAAAAACCTGTCATACGTCAGTATATAGACACCATTGCAGGCATGCACCATCAAAACCCAAAGTTTCAACGCAATCGGATGAATGGTTTCGCAACGCTTAGCGGTTAAACATACAAATACATATAAAGCCGGCCGCAGGGCCTAGCAGGAAAAACATGTCATACGTTAGTATATAGACATCATTTTAGGCATGCACACATCAAATCCCCAAATTTTCATCGCAATCGGATGAATGGTTTAGCAATGCGTAATTTCATGATGCCAGAGCTCACCATTGTATGCAGAAACCATCGCGGGCATGCGCACATCAAATCCCCAAAGTTTCATCGCAATCGGACAAATGGTTTAGCAACGCATAGCGGACATACATACATACTTACTTGCAAATATTTTTTTGATTTTTATATATATAGAAGATAGCTGGTATCCGGCATGCGTTGCTATACCATTTAATAAAGAAAATGTTTCTACCTGCGTGTCTTTTCTCATTTGTTCCAATCCCTTTCCCCCCCCCCCCCCCTTTCCTCACCAGCGTCCTCTTCCCCTTCCCACTCCGCTTCCCTCACCTTCCCTTCCCCCACTTCACTCCTACGCTTCTCCGTCTCGTAAACCCCCTCCCGAGTTCCGCTCCCCCCTCCCAGGTTCCCCCCCTTCCTGTTTCCACCCCCCCTGCCTCATTACATACACTAATTCCTGGTACATTTAGTTTTCAAACAGCTCGCGCGCCACCTATTCAATTTTTTTTTACAAATTTCGTCAAGCCAGAACTCACCAGTAGTTTTATACAAACCTTGTACTAACAATAACGAACACAACAAAAAAAGAATTTTTCAATTTGTTGCAGTCCTTCGGAAGTTATGAGCGTACGTACATTTTCATACAAATTTTATAATGCCAGAACTCACCAGTAGTTTTACTGCTTAAAATAAAGCGCTATATGTATTTAATACTTTAAAAAAAATATTCCGTTCAACTTCGAGTAATTTCATTGTAAAATTAGAAAACTAATACGTATGCAATATCGTCGGATGATATCGAGTGTTTATGTGCAGATGGGTACCTACCTAAATTTTGAGTGCTGGTACATGCATACATACGTAAAAAAAACACATATTTAGGCTGGGTTGTTTAACGAAATTAAAAATTCTTCAATTTTTCAAGTCAATTTTAACGTTCTGTAAAAGTTCGGTTCGAATTCTATTCAAGTTCTGTAATTATTTCAGTTTTATGATGCAACTGGCATTTACTGATAAAAAAAAAACAGAACTTACACAGAACGTGAAATTAACTAACGTTAAAAAATTGTTAAATTATTCAGTTTCGGTGAAACAACATTACCTTAGTAAATTAAATTGCATTTAAACTTAAATAATTGTGTGGCTACCCATTACGGTAGGTACCTACGCATTCCTTACAAAATTCCGGCAATTTTTTTTGCTATTTTCATCATATTTGCAATACTACCGAAATAAGTAGGCACCTACCCTGAATGAATAACATTTCAATTTGAAGTGAATCTATGGACACGTATTTTCTTGTTTTTTTGCAAAATGTTATATGATTGTCATCTCCTCCTGAACATTTTTTAATGAAACGAACCCGAAATTTTGGTGTTAAAAGTTGCCTTATATTGCCGGGTACCGTATTTTTCAAAAACATCCAAGCTGGAATCGTTTTTCCGGCCGCAATGCCGTTTCCCGAAAAACAACAACCCAAACCGCTGAGAGATCCGTTTTGTTTTGACATCTCGGGTAACTGATAACTGACCTGTATCAACATTCTCTCTAGTATTTTCCATTGCATTGAAACTAAGGCCTAATTTGTGTGTGTTTTTTTTTTATGCGAACCTGTCGGCAGAAAATACAACTGAGCCGAATTGAGTGATTTTATTTGAGGTTCCAGTTTTCGCCGCAATTTTTTCCTGTGAAAAAAACGCTAGAAAAAATAAATTGTGTCGACAAATAAAAGCTCCCCGTTTCCGCGGCCGATCCAGAAAAAAACAACTGCTAGTGCCGAGCACTTCGAAGGAGATTGAACTTTAGAGTCATCCGAAATACAGAGCGCCAAGGTTCACTTTCGCTTAAAAGTGATGGGCTGACTTTTTCCCATACGATTTTAGTTACGCTAGCCTTTGAGGGAGAGTGAACCTTTAGGTGTGCGAAAATCAAACTGCCTAGAGGTCATTTTGGCGTGCCAGCGGCTTTTTTGCGTCGCCAACCCAAAGTGAACCTTGAGGTTGGTGAAACGCGAGGGGCGGTGCGGTCGTTTTTCGCATCAAGCGAAAAGTGAGTTTTTCGAAAAACTGAGCATTAATATATAGTATATATATATATATATTCTGTATAATATCATATTATTGTTGTTATTACTGAAGCGTGTTTATCATTACCGTAGTTATCGTCTTTTAATTTCTGATCAGCTGTTTACAGTTAAAATTAAGTCATTTTTCCGTAGATATGCACCTTTCATTATCAAGTATACCACAGACAACATACAGAAATCGAAAATATTCTGTGTTGACTCGAATAAGTACCTCTCCCGGCAGTTTCAAAGTAACAAACATGCAGGATTCGCGCGGTTATAAACTTTACGATTTTTTTAATGTATTTTTCATAAATCTTACTAATATGAGATAAACGGTCAAATACAGGTTATTTCATTGGCTATATATCATTTTAATAAGTTTTTGTCTCCATGTTAAAATTCGAAGGTACGATTTTTTTAATGTTGGCGAAAAATTAAAAAAAATTATCTTCTGGAAATCTCGAGCAATCGGGGCAAATATATTTATTTCGCGTGGTCGCTCCAATGGTTAATAATTATAATCAATGTTGAAATGCGCAATAGGCCACTTGCATGGATTTCATAACGACTTGGAAAAAATCGTGTGGGATAGATTTTTCTACTGAGATTCCGAAAATGTTGCTACATTTTTTTAGAAATTAATTTTTTTTATGTATAAATATATCCATTTTTTGGGCACGTGACATCAGTACATGAAAATGTCCCGTCTCCGAAATATTCAATTAATTTTTTTTTTTTATGTGGCAACACTTTGATTTCCAGTGAATTTTTCAATTTGTTCACTAGTTTTATTGTTTGTTACCTTGCGAACTTATGTTTGTTTTGATGTTTTGACAGATAGTAAATAAAGATGGCGGTGTATAATGTGAACCTCGTATTGATGCTTAGGAGCATAATGGTAATAGTGCTGATTTCGTTATTGAAGGGAAACCAGAGTAATTGGTTTATAGACTCATTTGACTGCTCCCCTCCACGGAAATTTTTAGTAAAAGGCGAAAGATTTATTCGTTATTGAAGGGAAACCAGAGTGACAAAATCAAATTTTATAATATATTATTATAATTGTAATTTAGAAGTACAAATTTATAACATTGGATTTAGTCATATGTAAACATTGTAGACGTTGAACATTTTAATTATTAATGATCTATAAGATGGATCAAGGAAACAAATATTTATGAGATGTAATATTTTTGGTATGCCTCGTTATTCTCCTGTACCATTCATCTGGAATGCGTCATTTTTTTTTAAATTATTTTTGGCTATGTAATTATTTTTGTTTTCGCACCCGTAAAATTATGTCTCCTCTTTCCGGTTTATAAAAAATGGTCCGTTTTTCGGAATGAAAGTTTAAAAAAATCGCCAGGGTTTCAAACATACGATTAAAAAAATTTTAAAAATACGGAATGTCTTAAACCGGAAAATTAAAAAAAAAAGTGATGCAAGTGGCCTATTTCATACCATACCTCCAAATTCAAATGTTCCAGAACTGTCAAATGTGACACAATGGCTGAGTAACTCTACAGTAACTAACGATTTTCGGAAAGTAAATGTAAAAGTTGACGTAAAACAGGCGGTTAAATTGATTGAAAACGAATTTTTGTGATATTTAACATTATTAATTTATTTTACTCTTGCTATCAATGTAGCAACAGTTGAAACAGACGACCCTAAGGTAATATCTTACGACTTAAGTTTTATTCCTTTCATAAGTTTCAAGTCAAGAATATAATAATCCATTTTGTAAAATTTGTCGGATGCTTTCTTAAATTAAAGTTACTTTTCTTACCTTCGGGCGGCACACGGCAGTTGTTGCATTACGTTTTGCTGCATGGACAATTTATATTCATTATCTTACTTAATAGCATTTTAATATAAAGAAAATTGAAACAGAAATGTCATTTTGAAAAGATGGCGAAGAGAAAATTTACATTTTATTACAAGAGAACCTCGTTTTCATAATATCTACAGTGCAACGAACAAAATTTAATTTAGAAAGCAAAACTCCATTTATTATTCTAGAATTTTATATCATTATGCCCTTTTCCAACAGGCGGTTCATTTGATTCCCTAATCTTAATATTAATCTTTAGAGCACAGAAGAATCAGGTGGGAATGCTGTTCTAGTTTTACCAGTTTTTTAATGGAAGTTGCTCGGGAAAAATTCGCGCCCAACATTATTAGTACACGCTTGACATTTGTCACTTGAGAACGTGTCGTTTCTACGATTCCACAATTCGTTATTTACGAGTAGTTCGACAGCTCGGCTATGGTACAATTTGCCGACCTCTGTATTTCTTCCCTCCTACAACTGCCAAAACAGCGCTGTTATTGCTAATGTTGTTCCCTTGGCGTTGTTTTGTATACTGTATATTCTTTGTTTCATATTATTTGATCAATATTTCATTAGGACTCATAAGGAACAGTTAACAGTGTGTGTTACTTTAAAGTTATTATAATTAAGCGCACCTGAAGTGAAATATCACAAAACTGCGCTTTACAAATATTACTTTATTATTATTACAACCTAGATCTCTTCAAGACCCGTGTTCACACCTTCCTCTCCTCGAAAAGACCCCCGACACAGCTTCAGTGGCAGGGACCACTTTGGCGAGACGCTTTGACCAGCTGGTCTCTCTCAACCCATCGTCTGGCACCGCAGTCGGAGGGTAGGATTCGTACGTCCGTCGCTCCTCGATACACTGACCCCAAGATTACTACCCACCCCTTATATTTGTTTTCCTTTCCAGAACTTCCTCTCCTTCCTTTCCTTAAAAAGACTTTCCACACACCATCTCCAAAGATGACATAGGCCCTGAAGGAAATTATTTTTCTCTTTGTGGAGTGAATGCAAAAAAATAAAATATAGATTTACAATGGAACCGAATTATTAGCTGAACCTCGAGTGTGCCGACACAGCACCAAACTAAAATTTAAAAAATCACAAAAAATGTACATGCGTCCGCCTGGAACATTTCTGAGGTTCATTTGGGGATGAAATTTTGGTCTCCGGTGATATTTTTAATGTTTTTTCAACAAAAACCTAAAAAAAATGTAGTTGTTGGACAGTTGGGGGTGGGGTAAGAGGTTAAGTGGTTACTCGGCTGTGTGACCAGTGACGACATGTGGAAGAAAAAAAAAGATTTTAATAAAACAATTTTTAAAACTAAAAATAGAGTCCAGTTCACACGCGGTAGAAGCTAAACTTTACCAAAACCATCTCAACCAATAGGAGCCTTGACAAGTGAGGTCATAATCAAAGTGGCCAATGAGCGCAGACCTAGCGTCAGTTCCTTTTCATATTTCAACCAATAGGAGCCTTGAAAAGTGACATCATAATCAAAGCTGCCAATGGGATTAGTTTGGTGCTTCGCAGGTGCTGTAATACGTCATTTCCGTGTCACCCTAATTCCAAATCACAACGGGGCTAAAGAAGTTTCAATTTTAAAAAAAGTCGTCGAAAAAATCACCGGAGACCAAAATTTTATTTCAATTTTTTACTCCAAATAATGTCAGGAATCACTGGTAAAAGTACATCCTTTAATCTGTTCGGTGATCATTAAAAATACAAATTTCGCTTGTGGCTCTGTCTGTAACTCCGGTTCAATGATCTCTGGATAGCACTCGGATTTGCTTTGTTTAAAATTGAAACTTTTTGTTTGAACAAATTTAGACAAGCGATATAATAAAGGAGTTGCCTTCCTACAATACAATATTTTAACAGAAAATATATTTTAAACTGTAAATATAATATTCCGATGTTTTACGGGTCTACATCACACAAACAGATACAGAGAATACCTTTAAAAATGCAATGTTCTGTTTTCAAAAGCAGTTCAAAATAAAGCAAAAGTTGAACTCCAACGAAAATTTTCACGATAAAATAGAAGTTAAAATTAACTTTTAGAGCCAACAGTGATGTGAGCTGTTTAATTATGGAAGAAGGTACATGAAGGAAAAATGTAAATTGGATGCAGCACAATAAAATAATTGAAATTCATGAAGCATACTTTAGTAAATCCGAGAATTGTGAATGACCAAAGTGACTTGACACGCTCAGAAGTTGAATGGGAAAGGGGTGTCAATTATTACAAAGTATAATTATTGGAGACGGTGCAAAGTGGCATGACATTTTTTTTTCCATTAATTCCATGCACATACAGGAGTACAGGAGGCACTGATAATAATTTCGCTCAGGACCTATGTCATATTTGGGGAAGCTTTGTGGAAGGTCTTTTCAAGGAGATGAAGGAGTGAACACGGATCTTGAAGAAATCCAGGTTTTAAGAGAGAAGAAACGCAGAGGTCGCAATTTTTTCCACATCCAAGCTGTTGAACTAAATAACGAGTCGTTGAAACTGCCCGTTCTCATATGACAAATTTCAACCGTGTACAAATTTTGGGAAAATTTTGCGTATTTCATTTCTCGAGCATCTTCTACTAAAATACCGGTAGAACAAGGAGAGCATTTCCAGGATGCAGATTTGTTAAATATTGTGGAATCTTTCAAACGGACCACCTGTTTCTCCACAGAGTCAAGAGTTATTTCAAGTATTTTGGGGATCCAGACCAGAGATGGCTGCTAAATTCAACAACAATTGTTTACTGTTAAAGTACGCCCTGCTTCCGAGAGGCTAACTTGACTCTGGCTCTGATGGAGCCCCCGTACCTGAACTGGTCACTTACATATCGATGGAAGGCCTGTTGGGAAGATTGCTTCCGTTGAAGGAGACAAGATTCATCAAAAGTTGAAAACAGAGAAAATAGTATGTAAATGCATATTTAAATCAATGTTTGTTTGCTTTCTTGCGTGTTTGTATGTATGTATGTTCCTTATGCGTTGCTAATCCATTCATCCGATTATAATTGTATTTGTAACTTTGGGGATTTAATATGCGCATGCCCGCAATGGTTTCTATATATAATAGTGAGCTCTGGCGTCATGAAATTATTTCCTACACCATTCATCCGATTCCGATGAAACTTTAGTGAGTTGTTGTGAGCACGTCCGCGAATGTTTCTATATATACTGGTGAGCTCTGGCACTTTGAAATTTGTATACAAAAATTGTAATAGGTGGTACGCGAACTGTTTGAAAACTAAATGTACCGGGACTGAATGAATGCATCACGGGAGGGTGGAGGGTGGTTCGCGGGACGGTGGACGCGGGAGAGGAAGGGGAGGCTGAATGGGAAAGGACACGCAGGGAGAAACAATTTATTTATTAAGTAGCATTGTAACGCATGCCGATAACTCACTAGTAAAATATATAAGAGTGTTTACCAAACAGAGATTTCCAACAAGTGTACAACGCTCAGTCATGTCTGTCCTTGGCGGTTAAACGGCGCCATAATTAATTTTGTGACCAGATTTATTATTTTCCCTCTAAAGTCCGTTGACCACATTCTGAATAATTGAAGAAAGATTTTCTGCGATCATTAGCGACGTTGTATATTATATAAATAAGGGCGCGCGAGCCGGCGATTGCGGGTAGTTATTCAGTTTCCTGGCGACATATTGTCTGGGAGGGATCTTGCAGCTAAAGATTCGGAGGGAAATTGGTAAAATGGTATACATCCAACCGACCTCTCACGAGATAACCTTTTTTATATGAAAATATAAATGGAATTCCAAGGGAAAATACTGACCCATGGGAGCCGGAAAAGCGGCTTTGAATATCTGAATTCGTTTAGGGGCGGACGTACTTGGGGCTCGGGGGATGTTCAGCAAACGCTGGCGTAAAATAATAAGTCTATAAACGTTTAACCCTTAACACCACTCGCGGGGGAGTAGAGTCCCCCACCAAGCAGGTTATCGCAAATATATTTATTTATATATTTTTTTTTTATTTGCGACTCCGTGTATTCTTATTATTGCCTGAGAGCGGTGAGCGGGCAAAAACCGGGCTAACGTTTTTGGTTGCCAAGGTTCATACGTTTTGCTGTGGGACCTAGGTCCCCCACGAGTGGGTTACGTAATTGAAATTTCTTGATTAATAAATATAATATAATAATTAAGTTGCTCGAAATGCCAAAAAAATGTTTGCCGTATACACTCCGTGGATGTTAAAATTTGTGATAAATTGCTAATAAGAAAATTTAGCTTTTGAGTTTATTTTTTCCTTTTCATTTTAATACTTAAAATATAGTCTAAAAATCTCTTAGTTTAAAGAAATTTTTTAACATTATTCCTATAAATGTCATATGTTTGTATAAAAAACGTAATTAACTCGTTTTCTTGGATTTATTATATGTCTTTCATTAATTTTAAATGAATAAATCCTAAAAAAGTGCTTATTTTTTATTGTAGAAAGCAATCACTTTGTGGTTTGACATATTTAATAAAATAAAATACTGTTTTGTTTAAAACCACGAGTTTTTTTGCTTTTTTGGCCGTACTCGCCAACTTAATATTATTGTAGAAAGCAATCACTTTGTGGTTTGACATATTTAATAAAATAAAATACTGTTTTGTTTAAAACCACGAGTTTAAAAAACTCGTGGTTTTAAACAAAACAGTATTTTATTTTATTGCTTATTTTTTATTTTTATGAAGCATAAATTTATGGGGGACCTAGGTCCATCATAAGTGAATGTGTGTAGGCTGAAAACAGCGAGTGTTGCTAAGGGTTAACTCAACCTTGTATAGATAGGTAAGTTCTTACGGTTGTAATAATGGTGAGAAAAAACTGGTTCCATGCCAACCTCAGAATAAAATTAACTTAACGCAATGCCTCTTTGAAAAGTCATTTAAAACTACGAATAATAATAAATAATTCACATTACAAACTCAAACTGTCTTCAAATATTTTTAATTTCACTGTATTCAATCACAAAATAAACTTTTTTTAAATTAATCACATTTTCAATCTCAGTAATTTCCCTCGGGATTTCGTTATAAAAATAGACGGTCTGGTACATAGAGATTTCTAAGTGCATGATTTCATCCTTTTCGGCAATCTAATTTGCTTTGCATTTCTCGTGTGTCTCGTGATTGTAATTTATTTTTTTGTTTAGTTCCATAGACATCAACCCTATGTTAATTTCATAAACAAAAATAAATGCATTTAAATATTACAATATAGTATGCTTCACAGTCATAAATTTTAACTCCTTAGCGTGCCTCTTATCCGGGTGTACTACTCGTACGTACATTATGTTGCGATTGAGTGTAATTCTTGGCCAATTTTTGCAATTTTTTTCATTTTCTCTTTATTGCAGAGAAAAATAATACTTGAAAAGTAATTAAAGTGTGGAAATATAATTGCACTGCATATCGTCTGACACGTTTCTTTGTGTACTATGTTTCTGATTCTGCCAAGAAATGGTATTTTTTTCAATTTTTTTAATTGTCTGGTTTGCATTTTTTGAGAAGTTATGCTTTGAGTCTAAACTGATACCGAGATATCGATTTTTCTCCACTGTTTTATGATTTCTTCAATAATATAATATCCTTTGGATCTTCGTGGGTATTTTTTCTGTCCAAATTCATATATTTTCTATTATTAACGTTTAGTTTTTGACACACATTCAAGTCACTATTTATCTTTTTAATTTTTCTCATACTTATCTTCTGTAATATAAATCAGTGTCATCGGGGATCATCTGCAATCAGTCTTACTTGCAATGTTTTAGTATTTTTACTAAGCATATCATTTATTAAGAGTGTAAACAATATCGGACTCAATACCGATCCTTGCGGTACCCTTAGTGTTTTCTCAATTGGATTTGATACATGTTACTTATCTTTGTTGTTTATTTTTTAAATAATTCTAACTCTATCATTTTTATTCCATATTTCCTTATGTTATCATGACTCTATTCGGCCTATTGTTTCAAAAGATTTTTTTTAAATATAAAAACACCACCATGATGAACACTCGTGGAACGTACCTACTACCTACAACTACTTATTTATAATAAAAAAACACTTGTTTGTGTAAAATCACGAGTTTTAAATCTTTTTTTACCGACAGGTTTCGCTTTGCTCGAACATCATTAGGGTACAAATTAATAATAAACTAGAAATAGATAGTGTGTGCTTCTACGCAAATAAAGAGGGAGACACCAAGATAAACATTTAACAAAAACAGTGAGGAAACATTTAAATAAGTACAAAGGAAATAGGAAAAACCGACACACAATTATGCAGACTAATGGGTTATAATTTATAATAGAAGGTATATAGAAAGATACAAAGCATTGGCTTGGAAATTTTTAATGCATATTTGTTAAAAGCATTAACGAGTTAATTAATTATGCATTAAATTGTAATGCATAATTTATAATAAAACACATATCATTTTTTTGTAGACCACTTTTATTTTATTAACACTCTAACGGTTTCAGAAGCAAATATTAGAGTCACAGAACATTTCAGATGCTTAAATAATAATAATTTTTCAGAGTTAGCTAATCACCTACTTTCCAAAAATCACACTTTTAATAAGGACACAGGGGTTAAAATTCTTCACCGTAATAATAAAAGCAAAAAATTAGATAACTTAGAAGCACTTGAAATCAGAAAATCCCTAAATAATAATACCAGAAATAATATTTGAATAACCAAAGTAATTTATCTTTTATTCCCATTCTAAATATTTTTCCAATAAACCGCTCTGTTCTTCCCGGAACTACCGCAATTACCTCCATCCAGTGGCGGTTCGTGGTCTTTTTAACAGGGGGTTCAGAAATCCAAGAGAAGATTTATCTAATCAAAATATACTTTGAAAGGAATTAAATTTTTTGATGTTTTTTACAGCAATGCACGTTGCTTACTATTATTGTTTTTACAACAAGAATAATTACGCAGAATATATAAGTGGACGCGGAGCCTTATTATTTTTATTTTCCAATCTTTTTTCACAAGTATTAGTATTATTTTTTATGTACACAACACTGCATTCAGCGATTGTGTAAAAAATTATTACAGAATTCTATTGAATTCTTAAAAAAAATTGATAAACTACAAATCAAACATACACATGAGACGAGAAAAAGGAAAAAACACAGTCAAAAGTCCTTGATGTGCGGAGCATTGAAGATATTTGGAGAATTACAAGAAGAAATAAAATTGGAAGAGAGCATAAAGGCATTTAAAATGAAATTGAGAAGACATGTGATTGATTTGGTATAGTGTTATTTTATTATTATTATGTTTTTTTAAGTGTTTGTATATTTATGGATTGTATTAGGACATAGATAACTATGTAGGTACCTAATTTAAAATACCGCAGTAAACAATAAGCAATAAACAGTAAAGAATATTAGCGACGAAGTGTGGGTGGGTGGTTTGGTATATTTATGGCAAAAACAATACCTACTGAAGTAAGTTTAACACAAAATTACATAACTAGCGATTTGACCGAAAATAATATAAAAAAGAGGAATATAAATGCTAGAAATATTTTGATGCTCACGGCTTCAAAATTTAAAATCAAGCTTCTTTTTTGTACGAGGCAAGTTAACGCCAAAGTGCATAATTTTATAAGATTGAAGAAAAGTTAGATCATACAAAACATCAAAAATAGTCTAAGCCACAAAGGGGTATTTTTAAAAAATTGTTTCTCATATTACTTCATAATTACTTAAGTCATGAAAAAACATTATTTTAGTAGTTTACGCGTGTATTTTTTGTAACGTAAATAATAATTGTATTGTAATTTCAATCCATACAAAAGGTAGTAAAAGCTTCAATTTATCCGTAGCATATTTTTTGATGTTCATAATGTAAACAGAATCGTAGTAAGGATTAATCTAAATAGTATCTAAATGGGATTTCACGTATAGTTTCATATTAACTTGCATCCAGTGCAAAGGCAACTATCACTCTCCGACGGTCTCGATCGGTATTACTCGTGAAAGATCGGAGATCACGTGATATCCATGACACGGGATCGGCGCACCAAGCGGGAATGAATTTGGCAATGAAATGGATAGTTTCGTTCAAATCACCGTCAGAGGGATCGGTATGGGCCAGGATGTTTTTGTAAGGAGAATTTTGCGCGGAACACTTCACGCACCAAATGGACATAGGTACAGATTTCGACGCGGTGGCGCGAGTTTAAAATACGGATTTTAATGGAGCCCTATTTATAATGTGATTATAAACTTGTTTTATAATGATTACAAACTTGTTTTATAATAATATTATATATTATATTATTGTATATTTTATTTTGTGGTCTTTTTAATGGGGGTTCACCGTACAAACGCACTTTAGAGAAAACCGCCACTGCCCCCACCCCTTTGCTTACCTCCCACTTAAACATCTTAAAATTGTATATCTGTCAATATTCTGTATTATAGGTTAGTTATAATTAATAATATTCTCCTTACGAAGGAAGGGTTCTTCTGAAACCAGTAGAGTGTTTATAAAATAAAAGTTGCCTACAACAAATTTATATGTGTTTTTATTGTAAATGTTTAACGGTGTATTGGAAACCGACCTAATATTGGGCAACTAGAATCGATTTTTAAGTATATCTGTTGGTTTTTATTGGCTTTTTTTATTTCTAGTGTTTCTAATTATTTAAACAGTTACCATGCTCATTTTTAAGAAGTATTTTAGCACCAGTGCTATAAAAGAAAGTATGATCCTTATCAATCACGTGACTGGCAAATTCTGCAAAGCCTTTCTATAATAATATATTTACTTATAACTTGAAGTATACTCTATTACAATTCCTCGCCTATCAGACATCGATATCCATTGCAGGATCAAGGCTTCACGAAGCTCCCAGTATTACCTACTTTATCAATTAACATAGGATGTAATATCATACCTGAGCCATTCGCTGAAAAATTCACTCAAACATAATTTTTTTTTTCACGACTAGAATTCCGGAAATATTGTAAACTCTTATTTTAAACTGGCGAGTTTATCGAAAGCTGAAATTCAGATGAAAACAAAATTAAAAAAAAAAACAAATGAACTTAATTTCACACCACAAAGTTTTAAGGCTTGATTAATTCGATTAAACCATGATTTTAATTATACCAAAAACAAAAATAATACACTTATTTTGCGTAAAACCAAAAGTTTTAAATCATTTTTTTTACTGGCCGGTTTAGCTTTGTTCAAGCATCATCAGTATTAATTTGTTCCCTGATGATTCCCTGAGCAAAGCCAAACCGGTCGGTAAATAAATAAATTAAAACTTTTGGTTTAACGCAAAATAAGTGTTTTATCTCTACATATTATAAATTAAAGTCCTCCGCCGCGTCTCTCTGTCTGTCTGTTCGCGATAAACTCAAAAACTACCGAACGGATTTTTATGCGGTTTTCACCAATATATAGAGTGGTTAATAAGAAAGGTTTAGGTATATAATTTGTCAAGGTTTTGTGTAAATTGGTTGAAATATGTAATATATAAAGGAGAATGTCTGTATGTGGTGGACGAGCGGGCTGGCAAGCGGGCGATGTGGATTTGATTTGTATGCAAATCTACAGTTTTATGCCGGGGTTGATGAAATTTTTCTCATATGACCTTCAAAACAAGAGGAAGGTCACTGTTTACGTTTGATTTCGAAAACTCTCTGTAAAGCCCGGCCATCGCCGGAGACTTCAGCTAGTTTTTATTAAATATGTCAAACCACAAAGCGATTGTTTTCTACGATAATATAAAATAAACCATAACTTTTTCCCATCAAATACATAATCAAGCTAATATTTTCAAATACACGAAAAATTCCAAAATCACCGCACACATAGGTTTATGTTATTCTCATTTTTTAAGGCGGGTAAGGGTACCGCCGCCCCGGGAACCATTTATTGGATAACCTACACCCCTGCCATAGGTTACCCCAAAAAATTCGCTGACTTTTGAAGTTGGTGACTTAGCAGGGGTACCCAGGTACATGGGGGTGAGGTTTGTCTAGGTCTTAGTGGTAGATGCGTATGAGAGAGAATGGTTGAGGGAGACCTTTTCCCTTCCCCAGGCCAACTCTCTCGACCCATCGCCTTGTACGGCAGTGGGAGGAATAGATTCGTATGTCTGTCACTCTTGGGCACACTGACCCCCAGATCCCTTACCCATCCCTCATACCTTTATCTTCCTCTACCCCTCATATTCCTTTCCCTAAAAAGACCCTCCACACAGCAGCCCCAAAGATGACATTCGCCCCGAGGGAAATCATTTTCCTCAGGGCCTACTATGTGGAGGTGATGTAAAAGAAAAAACAAAATGCGGATATTTGGCGGTTATCTGCCATTTAAGAGGGAATAACTAGACAAAACCGAAAATATGTCATTTTTAAATCAAATTTTAGAAGTATTGACTCTTTTCCACAAAAAATTATAAATTGATTTCGAAAGACTGTACTTTATCTAGTAAAGCTATGTTTTGGATTTTGAGAAAATATGATTATTTTTAGTACAATAAGGTTTTACCGTAGGTCGTTGGCAGATTTGTTAAATTTTCACACAAAATTTTGCCTTATACAACACACATTTCAAATCGTATAATCATGCACTAAAATAAATAAATAAATTATCTGGGAAAGCTTTGTTTCAGAATTTTAATTTTAGTTTAAATAAAATCATTTAAAAAAAGATCCGCACACGTGTTTTGTGACGAAAATACTCCAGTTTTATTAGTCCAGTATATTTATTTACGGTCTCACAATCTAATATATTTATGATTTTTTTTACACTCTTATTTTGCTTAGACATTATTGAAAAATTATAAATACTTAAGATCAAAAAATAATTACAAAAAGTACATAATTTTAATAGTTTTATCATCAAGCCTTTCAGAATTTTTTAATGTAGGTGTAAATTATAGCAAATTTTGAATGAAATAAAATGGATATTGAGTTATTATTTAAAAAAGCTGATGCGGAGAATAATTTATCTTTCTCACTGGAACCACCCTGTACGATCCTAAGAACAATCTTTCGACGAAATATGAATTCTCGGCTTTTGGCTGGTTAATGGCCCTTAACGTTTAAAATCATTGAAAATCTGAAATTCACATGATCATTATTTTATTATGTACGGAATACATTTTTTTTTGGTTTTACGCATCGTGAGTAGGAAATGCAATCTCGTTCTCGCAAGATCTCGGCCTTTTTTGGCGAGATTGAACTCGGACGAAAAAAGGGCGAGATCTCGCGAGTTTAACGAGATTGCACTCGAGCATAAAAACTTCTTATTCGAAGGGCGGACTGACAGGGACGGAGTTGCGATATGTCGGTTTTTTTATCTGGCCAACAAAATAAGAAGCCGTTTAGAAGACGATTCATTGGACATTTTGTGCTTCTTAAGGACTATTTTCAAAATAATTCATAATAATGGCTTGTGATTTGAACTGAACAAATCTTTCATTTGATTGGTATATTTTGTTAATTATTCTGTAATTTCTAATAGTCTGACTACTTCGCATATTTTATTAATTAATCTGTAATATCTAATGGATCTCCTGAGTAGATATAGTTTTATTTAATTGATAATAATACCTCAGTTTAATAGTCAACTCAACTTAGATAATAAGTTTGATTTATTTTTTTACTTTATTGTTTTTTTTTTGTTATAAAAGAACTGTTTTATTACAAAAAGATTTTTTGTTTGATATTAGAAGAGAAGACTGGTTGTTTTTTTCATTTGTTATTTGATAGATACGTACGTCAAAGTTTACTACTTAGAAGTTTATTAAAAAATAATAGACAAATACGTCAAACAATGTTTGATGCATAAAAGTCTATTTAAAAATCGTGAAAATAAATGTTTATCTTACAATACTTATAATGTTTATTATTTTTTTCCTAATTTATTCAAATATTGTGATTATTTCCAAAAAAACATACAAAACTGCCAATCTTGCGAGATCTCGAAATTGGTGAGATCTCGCAGTATTGTTATTCATAAACTCGCGGGATCTCGCTTGAGCCCCAATCACGCAAGATTTGCATTCCCTAATCGTGAGATACAAATTTAACGATGTGTCTAAAGTTTTAGGTGCAAATCGATGTTCAAATTACAACGAGTTACCGTTGCGAGTTCTAGTTAAAAAAAAACGAAACATAATATAACGTTATCCCCTCTACCTCAGAGAACTGACTGAAATTATAATATTTTTATTTATTATACAGGGTGCGGCAAATCAAACAGCGCAGTTTTTAAAGGCTATTAAAAAAAAGAACGGCGTCACTAAGAGAAATGGGGTTGATTTTATTTTATTTGGTACATCATGCCGTTTTATGCATCAAGTCCTGAAAATAACATCAGAGAGATGATGGCCCCTAGTAGCGATACATTGATGAAGACGATTTCTGAAGTTTTCGACTGCATTTTGGCATATCTCGATGGGCATAGTGGCGATTTCTTCCCGAATTCGATCCTTGAGTTCTTCCAAGGTGTGAGGCCGATGTTTGAAAACTTTTTCCTTCAGATAACATCAAAGGAAGAAGTCGCAAATGCTTAAATCAGGTGAGCGCACGGGCTACCCCTCAGAGAGGTGAGGCGCGCAGGGAACATCTGTCGCAGTTTCGTCATTGAAACTCGAGCAGTATGGGCCGTAGCACCAGTGTTTGTTGAAACCAGATGTCTCCCGCAGCTATTCCCGACCAACGATCAATCCTTACTCGTTATGCGCTTCGTAGCGAGCGAAAAATTACCCGTCGTAGCGACCAACTTTGTCGAATCCTTCAATTTTACGTATTCTTGAACTTCGAACGATCGAAGAGATGATTATATTGGCACCCCTGTGAATATTGTCTATGTTTCTGAAGATTTCTATGGTGTGAATGTCAAACCATATGTCAAACAGTTGTTGATAATCAGTATATTTGTGTTGACAATATTTGAAATGGCTGCAGGATGCAAACGATTGGTTTATTTATGCATTAAAAACAGTTAAAAGCAACTGCTAATAATTGAATTAGTATTCGGAAGTTCGAATATGGCGTTATTGAGTGGAAAGTTTTTGTTTTCATTCACCTTCGGCGAATCCTGACGGAGTTCGAAGACTGGAGAAAGGTTAGTATTCATGTCCATTAATTTGTGTGTACAGTACATTTAAAATGTCTACTTGTTACTTGTTACCCTAACCTAACGCTTCGTTCAGATGAAGCTCCGTCTATGACGAATTTCTATTCAACAAAACGAACAAGATGCTCACTCAGAATGAAGTCAACTACATCGCTTTGAAAAGTCAAGCTATGAAATAATTCATCTTGAAATACTTAGCCCTTAACTTATTTAACTAATTTTTATATCACTTCACCACTCACATGGTGTTCGTTTTAATTATTCGCTCACATGGTGTTCGTTGTATATTAAAAATAACAATATTGATAATGGGGCTACGTTACTTCAAAGCCAATTATTTCAAAATTAAAAAATTGTGTGATCTTGACGTTGTCCTTCTTTTTGAATATTTTAAGATATTAGAAAATCTCTTTCCAGTAATATTTAGTGCAAGTAATTAATACAATTATATTTTCAGGCATGGCAAGACTCACGCTCAAAGGCCAAAATAATCCTTGAGGCGGAATGCGGCCGGGACTAGAGACGGACCACCAGCGCCAGCAGCAGATGTGATGAGCTGATTCTACAAGCAATTAACGGAACGGGAGTTGAAGAGTCGGAGATCAACTTCGAATTTTCCTCTCTCGGAAGACCCCAGCCTGTTGCTGGCTGCAGCAGCTGACAGTCTGCCGAGGTGCCACTGCTCTTGGATGTCACACCTCCCCTTGTGGAACCCCCTACCATTGAGGCTCTACCCGTACAGTCTCCGAGGCGTACTGCGGTATCTCGGAGGGTTTTAGATTCTCTGAATCTCTCAACTACCCTCATTTTTAATTTAATTACAACCAAATTATTTTTCTTACTTCAGTACTCGATTATATGTTTATTTATAAAAGGCAGTATAGCCGTTTATGTATTTAAAATAAAAAAATAAAAATAAAAATTATACTTTATTGTCAGTACATTTATTCTTCTTTAGCTTATAATACAAAAGTGTTGAAATAATTTCATATGTGATTACAATTGTCAGTTTTAGTTTTATCATGGATAAATATAATGTTTTTCTTTAAATTTAACAGTGAAGATATTATTTAGTATACAATATCAAACTTGTTTCTCATTCTTTAGATTATAATACAAAATATGTTGATATAATTACAATTGTAATTGAACAACTGAAACTGTAATGTTTTCTGTGTTATAATGATAAAAATTGTGATACTATTTTATATACTTTTTTAGATTTTCACGGCAAAAAATATTTTCATTATTAGTTTTTGGGGTGTTATGCCGTGTTGTGTTACCTCCTTCTTTAGCCAACGTTTTGGACAGCATTGCAGTGTCCATCATCAAGGCAGAAGTAACTTATCTGGCAGATCTGCCGGATCTACCCTGATGATGGACACTGCAATACTGTCCGAAACATTGGCTAAAGAAGGAGGTAGCGCAACACCCCAAAAACTAATAACGAAAATATTTAGAAGCATTTTAGTTTTATCGTGGACAAATATAATGTTTTCATTATCATCGTATCAGCGTAATGACTGAGAGTGTTTTATTTCTATCGTGGATAAATATAATGTTTTACTAATTAACACAAGAGTTGTAATTTACTAAAAAATATCGGGCTTGATTAGTTCATCAGTGTACTAATTTTTTTATTTTTAGGTTGTATTACAAAATATATTGACATTGTATATTGAAAACTGTGTTGTTTCTATATTATTTGAATAATAATTTTGATATTCTTAGTGTTAAATACATTTTTTATGATCACACCATTGTTTTCTTTCATTTTACATCACTATATTATCACAATGGCACGATCAAGTGAATCAGATACTTGAGTCGGGCCATGTCAAAAGTCAGAATAATAGAAGAGAATGTATGAATGTGAGTGAGGCAAAGAGTGTGTGCCAAGACCGAATTGTTTGGCGGTCCGTCCTCTTTGCCTACCGCTGCGAGGAAACGGCGTGATGGTTGGTTAGTTAATTATATTATCGCAAAATATATAAAACCTTTTTGAAGTTCACTTTCGAAATTACATAAATTCAATACTGAACATGGAGCGAGACCCACCCAAAAGAGTCTGGCATCTGCTATCGGTGGTGAGGCTTATTATTTTGTACAAAATTGTAATGTAAAATGACTTTGTAAAAATAGACGATGTCTTTGCGGGCGCGAAAGTCGCGCGGGAAAATTGCATAGATACGTCAACAACCCACCACTCGCTGCTGCGTTTCTACTGGGTTGCCCCACTCGTTGTTTTGTGGAATGACTTTTGACGTTTGGCGTCTAAGAATGTTCCGTCGACCAAGCTCAAGAATAACCACGTCGACCAACTGACGTACTTTCGACGGCGATTACGAGCGACGAGCCTTGGAGAATAGCAGCCCAGCAGATCTGTTTCCTCCATCAGTTCTTCCAATTGCGGTTCAAAAAAAATTTTAACGTGGAAACATAACGTTGAGAGTTGACAGTCACGGTTCATCCAATATCCTCGAAAAAATACCGCTCAATCACCCCAAATTTCGAAATGACACACCACACGGTCACTTTTGGGGAAGAGAAGAGGTCTCTCGTGAAGTTTCCTCAGGTTATTTTCAGTCTAGTATCGAAAATTTGGTTTATTAACCGCTCCACAGAGATGGAAGTGGGCCTCGTCACTTCGTCATTTTTAGTCATTTTCAAGATACGTGCGGACGGCAAAGCCCCGGTATTGTCCGGATCAAACGGTGGCAACGACTAAAAACGGCATGACCCTCCCGACATAATGAGACCACTCCCAGGTTTCTACTCCCAGCACACGGGATGTAACGGCCTTTCAAAACTGCACTGTTTGATTTGCCGCACCCTGTATTATGTGAATAAGGGTCCCAAGAGTCCCAACTGCTGCCGTCTGCAGCCAGTGAGACTATGGCATCCCTAATTGGGGTATGTTGTGAGGCTAAAGGTAAGTGGCGATGGAAAGAGGATAGTAGGGAAGTACTTTGTTATTCAGATCTAGTCACCAAACATGACTAAAGCCATTTTGAGCAATGTTTCAGATCTGAATGGTGCTCTTACGTCTTACACCAATTTAATTTAATTAATTTGTGTTATTTTACAATTAATAAATTTAAAATAATATGTAACATATTTGCGGCACGTTCCAGAGTGGAAGATACTCACAGTATCGCCCTGGTGTAAAACCACCATTACTAATTGAAAAGTTGCTTGAAATGGCTTTAGCCGTATTTGGTGATCAGATCTGAATAGCCAGGTACTTTCCCACTTTCCTCTTTCAGATCTCCTCCAACTCCCTACTGCCTTGCGCCCCACAACTTTCTCCAATTGGAGATGCCATAGCGTCACTGGCTCCAGACGCGAGCAGTTAGGACTCTTGTTCGATATTCACATAAAAAAGGGCGATACTGAGAGTATCATAAATATACCTTATATTATTTTATATGATTCAATTACGAAAACACAAATCAATCTAATAAAATTTATCTGCGCACAACGGGAGTTGAACCGGCGTCCTCCAGATCGATAGTCGAGAGCCTTGCCCCTCAACCACGGAGCCGTCGTATTCAGAGGACAGAAATACATATCTATGCTATTGTAACAACACTGAACTAACGTATTTTTGCGATGTATAATTCCGATCTATGTCTGAACATTAGGATTTCGTAATAATTTTCTATTGCGGTTTAAAATACATTGTTGTTGTTGCGTTTTATTAGATTTACAGACGATTTTAGCGCCTTTCGGATTTTGCGGACGGAAAGCCAGTAGTTAATTACCCCCAGTGGCGTAACTATAGGGTGGCAGGGCCGGAAATGCCACGGGCCCCGCGGGGGCTGGGTCCCCGACCGAGAGGCCGCAAACTCAGAAATAACCTAATTTTTTTTACAAAATTTAGTAAGAATTATAAATTTTAAACAAGTACATAAAATCAATAAAAGTTAGACACAACTACAGAACATATACAAATTCAAATAAATTATTAAGATTTAAACTGATTCATAAGAAAAAGATGTCGACCAATTTGAGAACGCATCTGTTGATTGCTTAATTTTTTGTCGCGGTACTTAGGTGGCGCGGGCGAGCTATAGACGCTCGGGGTATTCCCGCATTTTGTCAAGCAAGAAAGTACTTTTTTCGTTGCACTGGCATGGCGGACTAGCGACGCATACGACGAGGATTCTACTACTCATTCTTCGTTTGATTGTTATAACAATTGGTCATTTGTATCTTTGATTTTTCGTAGTTTTTGTTTTATTGAACCTGCAATTATAGGTAAAGTCAATTATGAAAGAAAGATTTTAACATGTCTAGTTTTAGAAAATATCTAAGTGGGAGCGAAAAACGAAAGAGGAAGAGGGAGTCTGAAGAAAAAAATAAAAAAATTACCTTAAGTACTTTAAAAATGATGACTTTATTGATGAAAAAGCGAGTGAACACCATTCCCGAATTTTAAACTTTGATGGCGTCATCTGCCGGATCTGCCCTGATAATGGACACTGAAACGCTATCCGAAACGTTGGCTAAAAAAGGGGGTAGCGCAACACGGCATAACACCCCAAAAACAAAGACGAAAATTTGATGGCGTTATTGATGCTTTTGCGTAATAAAAAGCTCGGAGAAAAGAATTTTATTAATAAATATCTTGTAAATTTGTGTTATTTCATTATAAATTTGTTGTAATACCTATGCTTTAGAAAATAAAATTTATTAGATATTTAACAAAAATGCACACAATATTAGTAATACTGTTGGGTAAGGTCTTAAGTGATTTATTAAAATTCAATGACGTGACGATTTTCATCTAATTCCCCATCAATGAATTTGCCACGGTCAAATGGTATAGTTACGCCTCTGACTACCCCATCCTTCTTTAAGAGCGTTGCTGGTCATTTTGAAATATCGTCGATAGGTATTGAAACGAATGTCTTCTATTCCACTGCCCGGTTCGGTCACACATCGGTCACACTTACACATGTATAGTAGCATCGCGCTGTAAACGTGCGAATTTAATTTTATTAAATTATTAGTATATTTTCGCTAAATTAATTAATTGAAAATAAAATAAAATATTTGTTTCGAGGAATAGTTATGTTTTTTGTTTATCAAAACTTTACCAAACCATTCAAGTGATTCAAGTTGTTTGAGATGGGGAAAAGTACTAAAATAAAATATTTTAATTCTATTTTAGTAAAATTCCTGAAATCAACAGGCTTCAATTTCCTTGCGATGTTTCTTTTGCTAAAATGATCAACTTTTGCCACATAAACGTCGCAAGTGACCAATTTTCTTTTACGAATCTTATTATTGTGTTTTGTCAATAAAGCCAACACTTATGCGATTAGTTAAAATTTTGAAAATTATACGAAAGCCATGACACGTTTGCCAATCACCACTCTGCATATCGAATAGTGTGGAGACAACCTCCAATTTTTCTCACTCCAGACATATTGGGGTTCTGAAAATGAGTCTTTTCCTACAGTGTTTTGTCATAATCATGCAGACGGCATCTTTTTAAGGATACGTTTTTTTTATTTTTTATTTATTTATTGATTGCATTGTTAATTAACAGAAGTTGAGGATTTTTCGACCACAATGCTAGGTACATATCCGTGCTGTGGTGGTCGACCTTTATTACGACTAAGTCCAGTATTAGGTTGTTACAGGGTTTTGTTATAATATGTATGTTATATATGTCGCGATTGGAATTATTCCGGTAGTCCCAATTTTTTTGTATGTTTTAAATACTCATCTTGTCATTTAATATCTGAGTTTGAGTGACTTGAGCTTTCGCTGCCATTTTGAAAAAAACAGCCGAAATCGAGCCAAAATCTATTTTTTCTCAAATATCTCGTTTCCAATAAAAATTTAGGCTAAAGTATCTGTACAAGTTTAGAAGAACATAAAATTACCTAAAATTTTTACTTAGAAAATTTTCTTCTCTCTTTAATAAATATCGAGATATGCAGTCGTAAAACTGTGTATAAAATTATAATATCAGGTAAATTGCTTGACTTGGTTCGGTTTTTTCTGCATATCTCTTTTACAGTACAATTTTGTGAAAAAAATACTGATATCAATTTTGTAGAAAATAAAAATTCAAGAAAAACGTAGGTATATGTTTAGTGTTTTTATCGCAATTAGGTGTCCAGGTTCTAATACAAAAATTTCACAAAAATTAGGTCAAAATTTGAATCAGAAGAATAGTGTTTTAATCTAAGCAAACCTTAATTATTTTTTTTTTAAAAGAATTATTGTTGAAATAACATGTAACATATATATAACATGGCCCGTCCTGGGTTTTCTCTCATTATTTCAATAAAACATTATGATAGGTGTTTAAGATAAAGCTATTTCCGTAAAGGTAAAGGTCTCATTAGTTTGAATAATTCTTAGTTAAGTGACAAACTATTTCTTATGCTTTATTTTTAGTTTTAAAGTCGAGATTGAACAAAAACTAAAATGGTCGTTTGGACAATTAAGAACTGGGGCGCCGTCTCGTTAATTTATAGTTGTAATATTTAAAAATATAATGTGAACAAAAGTCGAATTTTATTTATTTATTTATTTATTTATTTATACTGGGTTTTACAGATGTTTACACTTACATGAGAACAATCCAGTTATAAAACTCAGTTATTACACAATTATAAAAATCTACAATTACATACAATTAAATACAAATAAATACAATTAGAAAAACAAAAACATCACAAATAAAAATACAGAATTATATACAAGGTCACTCAAGTAACACATTGCAATGAGTGGTAAAAGACATATGAAATACGCGAGCATGCATAGAAAGACAATTCACACAACATAATTAGTTAGTACTTTTTAACAGCGCTAGAACTTTTTTTTTAAATCCGTACAAATTGTCAACGAAAATATCCACATCAGCGCACTCTATCTTGTTATACAGTCGACACATCTGGGTCAGAGGGCTAAAGTAGGCGATATTATTTTTAAATGTATTCATATGAAAAATGTTATGGCGTCTTAAACAATGGGAATTGGGGACATTAATTTCAATACTGTTAAGACATAATGTAGTATCAAGATGGCCGTGAATAATTTTATGTAAACATATTAGATCAGTCAATTGCCTTCTAGTTTTAAGTGTATCAATCTTGAAATAATCACGACGTACATCGTATGATCTGAGATGGTCGTGTAGTCCACATTTGAAGGATAACATTCTTAGTATTTTTTTTTGAACTGATTCTATAATGTTTTCATATTTGCAGTAATGTGGATTCCAAATAGTGCTTCCATATTCAAGTTTACTTCTAATTAAGGCATTGTAAAGTGTTAGAATTGATTGAGGATCTTTGAAAGGTTTACATATTCTGTGAATAAATCCCATCATTTTTAATGATTTGCACTTAATGTTGTTAATATGTACATCAAATATGAATTTAGAATCAAGAGTGATTCCTAGATCCCTTATTGAAGAAACTTTTTTGAGAATAATATTATTGATAACATAAGAAAAATCTTTTATAATTCTATTTCTAGTAAAGTTTAAAATGTAACATTTTTCAACATTTAAGTGCATATCATTGACAGTACACCAGTTATTGAGTGTGTCGAGGTCATTTTGAAGCAGCTGATGATCGGAAACAGACTTAATTTTACGAAAAATTTTAAGATCATCGGCGAAAAAAGCATAATCACAGTTTAATTTCGAGCCAAGGTCATTTATGAATATAAGAAAAAGCAGGGGGCCAAGATTTGAACCCTGTGGTACACCAGAAGTTACAATTATAGGGGATGATTTGTATCCATTAATAAGAACTAATTGAGTTCTGTTATACAAATATGATTTCACCCAGCGTAATAGGTCTCCATGTATTCCAATTTGTTCAAGTTTTTTTAGTAAGATGGAGTGGTTAACTCTATCAAAAGCTTTTTGGAAATCAGTATAAATTGTATCTACTTGTAATCTTTCATTAAAAGAATTACAAACATAATTACAAAATTCCAAAAGATTTGAGTTGATTGATCTTTGAGGAACAAACCCATGTTGCCTAGTGCAGAGAAGGGGTTTAAAATGTGAAAAAATACTTTTATATATCAGAGATTCAAAAACTTTAGCAAAACAGGATAGTATACTGATTGGCCTATAATTTTTTATTAAAGATTGGTCTCCCGATTTTAATACTGGGACCACGTGTGCTTTTTTCCACAGATCGGGAAAAGTTCCCGTGGTAAGGGATGCATTAAAAATTATAAAAAGCGGTAAACATAAAGAGTCTGCACAGCAACTAACAAAGAAAGGAGGAATTTTATCAGGTCCTGGGCCCTTACTGGGATCTATTTTACTCAAAAAACATTTTATTTCATCTGCACTAATATGTATTTTACCCAAATTGCTTTGATTGTGTTCAGTTATGTTAGGCATTGAATCATTAGTAGATGATTCCGACTTGGTATAAACAGATGAAAAATATTTAGAGAATATGTTTGCTATGTTTTCACCGTCATTCGCGGAAATATCGTCAAGATACATTACTTTAGGAATACAATTATTTTTTCGTAATGATTTTGAGTACGACCAGAATAACTTTATGTTACCTTGCAGACCACTTTCGACAGAGTTGATATATGATTTATAACATTCGCTTTGTATTTTTTTTGTAAATTTCCTTAAATAAGAGAATTCCCTATAATCTGACTCATAACCATGTTTTTTTACCTTAAGTCTAACTTTGTTTTTTTTCTTAAGAAGAGCAATCAATTGCTGATTAAACCAGACAGGATATTGATTTTTTGTTTGAGTACCATATTTTTTAAAGTATTTGTCAATAATTTCCCACAATTTTTCATATAATAAGATTACCATGCTATTCACATTTTTATTTTTAAAGAGAGTTATCCAATTAACAGACAATAGATCCTGTCGACATTCATCAAAGTTTCCCTTCCTGAAGTTATATTTTGAATCGCTTCTATTCATTTCTAAGAATTGATCTTTATTTTGTTTCACTATAATTTCAAATGAAGGGTGATATTGATCCAATTTGGTTAAGCCTGGTGCTATATGTATATCAATGTTAACTTTATCTGAAAAAACAAGATCCAATAAATTTTCATTTCTATTTAGTACATAATTGAATTGATACAAATTGCAAATTGATGAGAGATTGACAAGACTATGTGCTTTCATGCTTTTATAATTAGAAGGGGAAAGTACATTATTTTTGAATGAATTGTCAGGTATCCATTTAATTTCGGGCAAATTAAAATCACCAACAAAAATAAACTGCGAATTGGAAGTTGAAAACTTTAAATACAGATCCTGTAATTTTTCAATATGTTTACAATAATTATCAACGGTTACACTAGGAGGAATATAGAGGATGCATATAAAGATGAGCGAGTTGGAACGAGACTTAATTACAAGCCACAAATCTTCATTGTCACTCTCCCACTCCGTTTTTCTTGACACAAGAAGTTTTTTAGAAACGGCGGCTAGAACTCCGCCACCTTCTTTAGACACAGATTTGGTTGACTCACGATCTCTTCTAAATATTACATATCTATCATCAAACAATTCTTCACTAAATATCGTTGAGTTCAGCCATGTTTCGGAAAAACAAATAATGTCATAATTATTGATTAAAATATTATTGCGTACACTTACAGTCTTTGTTCGAATACCCCTCACATTTTGATATAATATATTTAATGCATCAACAGCAAGTACCTCGCCATCTATTTCGGTATGCTTAGATGCCATAGTCAATGGTGGAGAGGTCCTTCAATAGTGCTGCTTTGTAGGCCGGACAATCCTTATCTCCGGTGGGGTGGGCACGCGAAGCTGCAGGCTTTCCAAAACGTGCGCATGTGGCGCAACTGGGTGCTGCAGCAGCAGCGGGGCAGGCCTCACGCGCGTGTCCTTCTACACCGCAGTGGGAGCATCTCTTGGTATCTTTACAATACTTGTGCGAGTGTCCGACCATTTGGCAATTCAAACACACTGTAAGTCCAACAAAGTCACGCACACCGCAAACGGTCCAGTCCACAAATACGCGTCCTTGTTGCACCAACGCATGACGAATGTTAGCAGGTACCGAGTACACTCTGTGGCAAGACGGTCCGGTTCGAGCTCCAGCCATATGACTTAATTTGCACTTGGATACACACTCTTTGAAGTCACCAGCTTCAGAGATTCCGGAGAGGGCCTTCTCTAAGAAGTTCTCGTCTGAAAGTTCACGGGGCACATTAAAAAATATTATTCTAGGCTGCCTCTTAATTGGAAGACGGGCACTCAGCAAGTCGGAGCTAGATATAATAGGATCATTTAAAAGCCTTTCTTGTTCTTGGCTGCTGGCAGTGTGGATAATGACTCCTTTGTTTTTGATATTTTTTACTCCCGTTATCCTTACTCCTAACTGTGATGGCTTAACGATGTCCTTAATTATTTTTTTTGTGCCATCGCTATCATCAACCCCCGGTAGTTTTGGAAAAAAACATACAGATGGTCTTGGTTTCCCTATTTTGATGCTGGTACGAGTGAGTGGTGGGGGCACTGGGAGTTTTTTCTTTGTGACTTCAGCGAAAGAAAGGCTAGCCTCTGTAGCATCAGCCACTCGGCGCATTACTGGACCCAGATCTGATTCAAGCTGTTGGATTTTATCCAGCAGCTGCTTTGCATAATTTTCCGCCATTTTCTTCTCAGCCTGCAAGACCTTGATGTTAGCAAGGGCCGAATTTAGGTCTCCTCTAAGTTCTTCCTTCTCTAGCAAAAGTTGTGCAACGGAGCCGAGAACATTTGTCACGTTTATTGATACTTTGAGCTGCTGCTCTTTGGAGACTTTGGATGGTTTTTCAGCCAAAGCGTCCTGTAGGGCTTTTAGGGCGATTTGGGTACCGGATAATGTCTGGTGTCCTGATACATGACTAATGTCAGGGTTGGTTTCGGCTTCAATCTCCTCAGCGTCTGAGTCCGATTCTTCAGATTGGGAGGTGTAAGGGGAAGCAATAATAGGGCTTTTAACAGAGTTCTTTTTTTTCCCCATAATTATTACACATATGTAATTTCAGTTCAATGTTAAAAAAGTATTTATCTTCAAAATAAAATTAGTTTCGATTTGTGATGAAAGTATTCAAAGTTCACAACACTTAACAACCAATTAGAGCCCGGAACAGTGAGCTCATAATCAAACGCAGCCAATGAACGCACTTGCTGCCGTAAACATCACTGTGGTACTTTTGTATGAGAAACAACTATTATGGAAAATAAGTTTATTACTATAAAATATGCTTAAAATCGAAGAATTCACAAGAATAACACTTCCACAGGTTGAACGTTCGTTGTTTTTTACGATAAATAGTTTTTTTCTTCCGGCGGATTTGTTTTAACTTGTATTTTTCTTGGTATAAATAACAGCTTGACAGAACACGACAAGTACGTACGGTAGGTAGGTAAAAAAAAAAATAAAAAAAAAAAAAAATAAAAAAAAAAAATAAAAAAAAAAAATAAAAAAAAAAAATAAAAAAAAAAAAAAAAAAAAAAAAAAAGAATAACGTGGTAATATCGTGATACATTTTCTGTTTTCACCTACCGATATTTTTTTGAACATACTTTATTTCAGTAAAAAAAAACTACAAAAAACATAAAAATCACACATCTCTTTAGAAATTTTATTTTCTACAAAATTGGTAACAGTAATTTTTTCACAAAATTGTACTGGAAAAGAGACGCGCACAAAAAACCGAACCAAGTCGAGCATTTAACCTGTATTTATAAACTTATACACATTTTTACCACTGCATATCTCGATATTTATTAGAGATAGAAGAAAAAAATTTAAAATAAAAATTGTAGGTAATTTTAGGTTCTGTAAAGCTACTTTATCCAACAATTATGCCGAGATTTCGGCTGTTTTTTTTTTCAAAATGGTGGCGAACGCTCAAGTGACCCAAGGTCGAAAAACTCGGATTTTACATCACAAGATGAGTGTATAAAACATATAAAAAATTGGGACTATTGGAATAATTCCGATCGCGGATCGCTAATTGCACTTGCCTTATAAGTCACGTTACCACTGTTAGAAAACTTCTACCATCATTGCCTTTTACCAGAAATAATTGACGGTCGCATACCAAGAAATTTACCGGCGAGAGAAAGATCTAAATCATTAATTGTTTTAATTTCATTGTCAAGTTGTAAAAATTTGTACAATAAAGCGTTTACAATCAAAAGAATTTCAATTATTCACTGAAGACAATAAAAGCGACTTCTTCTTCTTCTTTGTGTGCCCTATCAGGTCTCCCCTATATAAGTGACTCTCAACCGAAAATTTGAAACAGATTTTTTTTTTTTATTTAAACCCCACATTGGAGGCCTTGAGGAAAAATATTCGCTCAGGGACTTTGTTGGAGAAGTTGTTGGACGTCATTGGAGAAGCCGTGTGGATGGTATTTTTAGGGAAAGGAAGGAGAGGAAGTCCTGGGAAGGGAAAAGGTATGAGGGTTGGGTAGGAATCTGGGGGTCAATGTGTTCAGGAGTCATGTATTCATGAATCCAATCCTTCCTCCCACTGCATTGCAAGGTGGTGGTGGAGAGAGTCCGGCTGTAGAGATCAAAAGGTCTCCCTCTTCCAGTTTCTCACAATCCGGCCCGCCACGCAGTAAGTGGGCAAAATCATCCGCCACCGAAACCCATGCAGACCTCACCCGTGTACCCGGGAACCCATGCTCAGTCACCAAACAAAGCGGACTACTTGGGGTGACCTAGTGGCGGGGGTGTTGGTAATCCTATGATTATATTAATTATACCTATAGGCTTTATAGGTATAATTATCAATGATACCTATAACGCCTCCCAAATTTATGATACCTATAACGTACCTATAACCTATAACGCCTATAACGCCTCCCTATAACCTATAACGCCTATATACCTATAACCTATAACGCCTCCCAAACGCCTTGAAAATTTATTATAGTACTTGACACAAACAAATTTAATTTGGCACAATTTTATTATGAAACCTGGTTCAGTATTGGTATACCGAAATAAGTCACTAAACAGGAAAAACGAATAAAAAATATCGATTACTCGGGGAAAGACAACATTAGTCTACCAATAAAATTCGTTACATTACTACTTTGCTTTGTATGTATTTGTCAAAACCCGCATCCCCCGGCCCACGCAGGGGAACTGAGTGAAAGGGACAACTCCAGATCGAGCCGAAAATACCTAAATAAAATCTTCAAAATCGATGTTTTGTAATCCCCATTTTTCTTCTCCTAAACTAGACCGATTTTCAAAAAAATTTTCACGAACTGTATTAAAAGAAAATATTCTATGTCGGTACGTTTTGCTTTTTTTTAGAAATACATTGCTTCGTTTTTATACTGAACGCCTTTTGACAGCGTTTAAACCAGGCAAAAATATCAACAACAAAAACGTACCAACACGCTTATTTATGGTCGATATCTATATTTTGAAAAAAAAATATTTGCTCTAGGTTCAAAATCCAGGGAGATAAACGGGGAATACGTTTGTATGGAAAAACGCCGCCCGTATTCCCCCTTAAGCTTAAACTTCACAATGGAGGGATGTTGGTTCGACGCGACGCATGTCTCAATTTTAACGATATCAAAGCCAGAAATATTGCCTTTCTATTTTTCCATAAAAAATGAAAAATAACTTAGACAAATAATATTTGGCTTAGCGGATGTTATTGCTTTGACATTGTTTCAGCTTCCGTTCACAATTGCCGACATTGTGAACAGTTTTGACTTAGAGCAGAGGAAGAAAATAGGTACCTTGAATATTGTAATATTGTAAACTTGAATAGTGAACAGACTCCTGTTAGACAGCGTAATTATAACTAACGATGTCGGAACATGAAACACGACAGATAATCCATTCTATTCATCAAAATACTAGCTTTGTATCAGTGGCGTGCTGACAACTTGAACATTACGAGACCATTATTCTATACTAAATTGGTGTAAATAACAACAACATCAACAACAAAAATATTTTCGAATATATTTGGTAAATAAAGCAATGAATTAATGCGATATAAAATAGTGTCGTGGTCCGGGCAGTGCTAGCGATTTGAAAATGAAATTAAGTATTTGAAAACATATTATTAAAATTTATGTTTATGTAACGTAAACTTTCGAAATCACTGGGCACGCTTAAAACGAATATTTTTAAGAAAAAAAACTTTTGATTTACATTAATTACCATAAAATACGTATATAAAATAGTACGTATTCGGGGCGATGGAAAATATTGCTTTCAAAATTTCAATTAAGAGCGTATAACCAGCCAGCGGACGAAAATCCACATTTCGTCGAAAGAAGCTCTTACGATCGTACAGGGCGGTTCCAATGAGAAAGATTAATTACTCTCCATACCAGCTTTTTAAAATTATAACTCAATATCGATTATATTTATATTAGAAGATTTTTAATTATTGTTAATTGATGATATGTCATGATTGATGATATGCTACGATTGTTAATTGCTTTATTATTATGTCTTTTCTTTATTTTAACTTTATTATCCTTTCCAGAAACGTTTCTTTCTCTGTACACTTACCATGTTTTAAATTTCTTGTCTTATATTTCTTTTTTATTATTATTATTATTTCTGTTTTCTTTTCACTACTAGCATCTCCGTCTAGCAACAACTAAACCTTAATTACGCATGCTGTGATTATTTCTAATTGGAGTGTTAATATCAGCTCATATTCCAACGTAATAATATTAATGCAATAATTTGTTAACACTCTGTAAATGTTTCAAACAATAAATAAATAAATTTCATTCAAAATTTGCTTTAATTTATACCTACATCCGAAAATGCTGAAAAGCGTATTGATAAAACTGTTAAAATTATGTGCTTTTTGTAATTATTTTTTTATCATAAGTATTTATCATGGACCAATTTTCGTCAAGAAACACATGTACTTATATATTTTATGATTTTATTTAAACTAAAATTAAAATTCTGTTACATACGTTTACCAGATAATGTATTGATTTATTTTACTGCATGATTATATGATTTGAAATGAGTGTTGTATAATAAATGTACTTTTTGAAAATTTAACAAATCCGCCAACGACCTATGCTATAACTTTATTATACTAAAAATTGTATTATTTTTTTTGAAAATTTAAAACATACGTTTACTAGATAAAAGAACAATCTTTCGAAACCAATTTATAATTTTTCATGGAAAAGAGTCAATACCTTTAAAACACTGATTTAAAAATGACATATTTCTGGTGTTCTCTGGTTATACGCTCTTAAGTAATATGATAATTTGCTTTCGTCGCTGTCATGTTGTTATGTTGGTTTTCCTGATACTACAGCAAAACGAAGGATTGGAAGTGACGTTGTTAACATTTAATCGATGCATGTTGCGCAAACACTAGTTTGGCTGAATTCTGGAAATAAAATATAATTTTAAAAAGATATTACGCAAAAAAATTTTTACAATAGAATTTTTTTAAGTCAGTGTTAACTCCGCCAAACTACTGCTTACCTACGCTTGTCTATACTTACATGTAGATTACATGATAATAATGTCTCTATGTTTTTCAAATTACGCGTCATTTCATTTTTCTTATGCATGCACGAACATGAACGCGAACTGAACCGCGAATTATGGGAAAGGAAAGATGTTTCCTCAAACGGCGCGACCCACCGCTTGCAGTTGCGTCGTTCCCATCCCTCATAAATATACCAAACCACCCATTTCCCTAAATTCATGGCTCGTTCATAAATGACTATCCGTTTGTCTTATTATTTTGATGTTTGTGCGCGATGACATTCCATTCGCAAATTTTCCCGCGACTGACATCTCTTAACGAGGATTACGCGAAATAACGCGCCGTCATATCTGGCTGTAGGGTAGGTACCTATTTTTAAGATTGGTGCCTTAACACAAGCTCAGTATTTAGTTCGGTAGCGCGATACGGAATACTACATTTAAGAAAACTGTCAATAAGTGTCATATACGGCCGATTTAACACGCGTTAGGCTGTCGCAGAAGTTAAGAATCACCCCTCTGAACCAATGTTTTCTTTGTAGGCAAATGAAAGGAAACAGAAATACCTTTAAACAAAAAATAGTAAATGATAAATATACGTAGATAGCGATGTTTGCGTAACCTTTTTGATTCAGAACTTTGTTATTTTGTAGCTCATAGGCCTACTTTGAACAAATATTTGTGTTCGTTTAAAATATATACACAAATAATAACTTCTTTGTAACCTCTCAAAACCGACTCCTATGTACCTATACCTACTTTTCGGAACTAATGTATTTTTTATTTTAAAATGCATTTTAGTTCATACTCCAAACCTACACTGTCGTAAGTTCAAACTCAGTCGTCTTACATGAAATACCACGTTGTTAGTGCCGTTAGTGGGCTTTGAAGGAACCACCAATAAAAATGTTAAAAATAAAACGGTTACTTCCATAAACAGACTTAATTATTTTGAAATTAACTTTCTTGCTTCTTGATTTCTACTAAACTGTCACAATAAATATTTGTTTAGAGCTATAAATACTATACTGAATTGCATACATTTGTTTAATACTTTTAAATCAGAATGACAAATGACTTCATAAAATACCTAAGATAATAACGATGCATTCCAATAAAATATTCTGTCCAAGCAGAAGTACAAAAATAGCGCCCAAAATGACTGCAACGTCGCGCGTCGGACCGTTTCCATGGTTATTGACATTTGTGGGTCACAACTATTTATTAATCGTCATATAAATAAAGCAAATTTTTGTTTGTATATTTCTGTTTTAAACATAATAATTATTCTGACAAGTCTTGTAAATTGTAGTAAATATCAAGGAAATTATATTTTTAAAAGTACCTATGGTAGGGCGAATTAATGTAAATCCATTCGTTTACGGATGAGTCTCATTAACAAATAATTAATTTACTAAACTGCTCAAAATTCCTTGAGGAAGGGGTAGGTTTCAAGGAAGAATGCCAAAGACCTACCTTTTCTTTTCTCGTTTGTCTTTCTTCTTTTTGGCTGCTGGTTCCTCGAGATCAAATGTCTTTATTCACAATGAACACAAAATAGTATAAGTTATACACGGCAAATCACGATGTCTCACATCGGGCGGTCAAATACACTTGCGCGTGGCGGGAACAAAATACTATACGTTGTGCGAACACGTTGCTTGCACACCGGCGGGTCAAAATACAATGGCGAGCCATATACTCAATAATGAACTGCACGCTCGTCTGGTAACAAAACTATATGCATTTCTCGCAACCTTACAGGTCTTTGGCAAAAAGAAATGGATAAGTGGGGCGGGATGTATAAAGGGAACAAAGTGTTTTGAGCAATAGACAATTTGATAATTAAAATATAAATTGGCGCAACCAACCTACATTATTTTTCCTAATATATTTTTTTATTTTTTTAATTCGATGACCTAATAAAGACAATTAGACATAAATAAATTTAATGTTGCGCGCACGACCGTATCCATCGAGTTATATTCAATGTGTCGTTAACGAAACGTTTTTTTTTTTTTTTAACACCAAGAGTTATTGTTTGGCTTCCAACCCTCAGGTCGCGTGGCTTTGAAGCACATTTTTTTCGCGGCTAAGGAAACTTGAAAAGTGCACTTATATTACAATATACCAAAGAAAATTAAAGGTAGGTGCTAAGTAAAATAAATCGTAATACAACTTAGGTAGGAACTTTCAGAAATTAGTGATTATTAAAAAAAATGATTTTCTTTGTAAAACTTAACAGTCGTACATATTAATTGCTAATAAATGATAAATCGTTGAACGGGGCGTAAATAATATTTCAAAAAAATCCAACCCTTATATCTTCAAATGCACGCCTTAAAACGGGAACCGTCATTCTGAAGGGGGGATAGAAATCTACCACATTCCCTTGATCGTGCCGGGACTCGGTTCTGAGTTTTTACGGGACGCGCGTTTTTTGGACTTTCTTTTATAATATAATATTGATTATAATGGAATTCCACCACGAATTGTCGGAATCAAAAATGGAAATATTAATAAAATAATAAAATATAGAGCACGCCGCTGTTACCTATTAGATAAGACATTTTCAGTATGCGATCAGTTTTCCATGGAAATCCATCAATCAAGAATAATTTAAACTGACGGCAGTCAACAAAGTGACACCACTCTATGCAGTGGCGTAGCTATGTGAAGGCGGGGGGAGGGGGGGCGCCTCGGGTGCCACCCGGCGAGGGGTGACACCCGACCCCGATGAGGGGTGATACCTGACCGTGGAAACGAAATTACCAAGTAATAGGCATCACGGTGAGTCGGGCCATATACAGGAACGCAGTAAAGTCGATACCTGCATCAACTAGTCCATGATGGTATCCCATTTCGCCCCACCTGTTAGAACCCATCCCGCCCCTAACCCATTACTTTATTTTATTTTTTTATTATTGTGTCAGCTGTTTTGACTTTCAAGGGCATTTTGAAACTGTACTGAGACTACTTTAAGACGTGTTATTTATATGAAAAATATATAAAATAAAACAAATGAAAACAATATATTTTGCACTTTGTCGGTCAATAATAGAATATGGAATAATTATCTGGGGAGGAGCAACAAACTCAGCTATCGATCACTTAGAAATCGCGCGGAAAACGATCTTAAAGGTAATACTTAAAAAAACAAAGACTGACTGATACAGACCAAATATTCAGCAGTTGTGACGTACTAGATATTCGCCAATTATATGTTAAAACACTGCTAAACTACATTTTTGACCAAAAAAACAAATTTAAACAATCTCAAAATATTACTAACAGACCAGTTAGACAATCGTACAAAAATAACATAAAAACTCCGACGGTAAATACAAGCTTTGGACAAAGGCAGTATAAATATCATGCTGTAAAAGCATTACAGTCTTACCATTGAAAATAAAATGGAAGAAAACAAATATAAATTCCTACTCAAAATTACAAAATGGATTAAAGAACAAAAAGACAATATTACCAAAATTTCATAACAAATAAGAATAAAACACATAACTACACGTAACACTCAAAACCAATGTAAAACACATATCACTCACAAACACACAACACATAATATAAACTGATTTTAATTTTATTTAGGTAATAAAATAATTCATTTTATCATAATTATAATTTTTTATTTTTAGTTTATTTTGGTTTATGAAATGGAGACCTCAGCACAGGTGAGCTATCCAGTGAGGCTGACGTGTCTGAATTATATTTTCAATGTAAGATATTATACCAAAATAAATAAATAATAAATGATTCTATTCACCCCTGTCCAATTTCAATTTTTATGTTGACCAACATGATTTATTACCGGTTAAACCGATTTACTATGAAAATAATTGTGACAAATGTGTAATTGTTTCCCCACATAAAATTTTTCTTAATAATGACGTGACCGTACTGTCTTATATAAATGTGTTATATTGTTTAGTTCTTATGATTATACTGAGAAGCAGGGAAAAACAAGTTATGTTTTGTCAATGTTTCTTTTCGGTTGTCGCCGTTTGTACCTGACACAGTTTTGCCATTTTACGCGTGAGCTTTGGGGCAGATTTGTTCTCACAAACTCTTGACAGGTTTATGGGGAATTTAACGTTTGGATCCTAAGCTTTTCCCGGTGAATGACCCTCCAATCACAATATCAAAGGCTTTCACGTAGAGTGAACAAATGCTTAATGAAAGCTTTGTACCTAAGGGGATTCGTGCCCTGGGCTTGGTACTTTATTTTATTGACTTTTAAAGCAACCTGTTTTTGAAGTGAAAAATTTTTTAGCATTGATTTGAAATTTTATGAAACGGAAACGAGCGACACTAAAAAGAGATAAACACGTACATCTATAGCAGTGGTTCTTAACGTGTGGTCCACGGACCACTGGGGGTCCGCGAATATATTTATGGGGGTCCGCAGTCTCATCTCTGGATCAATTATCAATAATAAATAAATGCCACCAAAAGTCTCGTAATCGCTACGCGTCTTCGTTTTGAGATTATTTTCCAGTACCGGACAAAAATTAAAATTGAATATTAGACCCTTTCAACACGATGTTACTGATATTACTGGCTTGACAAAGGCACAGGAAAACAAATTATTAGAAATATCTTGTGATTCAGCTATGAAACTTAATTTCAAAGCATCCTCTTTATCAAGTTTTTGGGTAAATGTAAAGAAAGATGTTTATAAGGAAATATCAGACGAAGCACTGAAACATTTACTGCTTTTCACAACCACGTACCTCTGTGAAAAGGCATTTTCTGCTCTTGTTTAATATACTAAAAAACAAACACAGAAACAGATTACAAGTGGAATCCGATTTGAGATTATAGACATCAACCCGAATATCACTAATTTAGTTGCAAAAAAGCAACACCATGTTGGTGTTACTGTTGCACGTTCATTATCTATGGGAAAATTAACACATAGTAAATTTGGCACATTTAGGGATCAGCTCATATGGTCTCATTAAAATCGTTTTATCTCCCTTACTCTAATGACGAGAAATATGATCTAAACAGTGTTAGAAATAGTAAACACTACACTATGATTTGAGTTCCATAGATATCCAAAAAAAATTATTCAAATTTATGACGTCAAAGTTCCACCAGAACAATGTAAGGTGAAACTTTTTAATGTTTGAATTCAAAATTGTAATATATCAAATATAACATGCTTATTTCTAATAATATAATTTAAAAGCGTATTTAAAAAGTTTTTAGTTTTTGTACACGTTCGGAAATATTCAAATTATTTTGATTTTATTGGAAATGGGAAATACTCAAGAACTCGCCGACCATAGACAACTACTTTTTTATGAGGGGTATCAATAATTAACTCCAATCTAGAGAGGTTAACGTATTTAAAAAATAAATTGTATTTGTAGTAGGTACTAAAATAATTGGTCCGAATTTTTTTGCTGTTTTAGATCTTTAGATTAGATCTGAATAGCCAGCTACTTCCCCACTTCTCTATTCTCCATGTCCTTCCCCTTCCCACTACCTTAACATATCCCAGTAGGGAGGGGGGCGAGCCAGGGAGCAGTTTGAACTCTTGTTCGGTGGAAATCACATTTTAAAAAAATCAGAGTGTGCAATTCACACGCGGTAGAAGTGAAACCTTCAGAAAACTAAATTATTAAGCTCTTTTTTTATCAATGTGAAAGATGAAGATTCAATATTTTTGTGGTCGAATTCCAGTGCACTTTTCCTACATATTTGGTAATATTATTAGTATTTGTGTTTTCTTCTTCGGAGTCGCTAGATGTCGCTTTCTTTTGTGTTATCTTTTGCCTGTTCATTTTGGAGTGGTTTGAATATTGGGTATTGATTTTACAAAAATAAAAATATTTATTTTTCGGTCTGCTAAATGTCTGCAAAGGTGTGTCAGGCGCTTTATACAGCAATGAAACATGCGTGGGATTGTGGATTTATCGTATAATATTGAAACCGAGTACTCGTGAATTACATAAATATTTTATTGCTTTATCATTCTCTCGCATGCTAAATCCTATAGATCAGCGTTTCCTTACCTTTTTCAGTCATGGACCCCTAGGAAATCAAGCACAATTTTCAAGGACCCCCCTTAATAAAAAAAACAGCAATAAATTTAAAGACGGCTAAAGACATGTTGTCTAAAGATGGAGGTAGCACAACACGGCATAACCCTAAAAACAAATCACGAGAATCTATAGTAATATCCGACGTGTTTCACGGTTTCAAGTACAACATTCAATAATTATCATTTATTTTAGTATTAGCATAATAACTGCCCACAGTCAGGGTAACCTTAGCATCCCCAATCGGGGAACGGTGAGATGCTGAAGGGGTTGGGAAGGGGAAAGAGATGGGAAAGAGGAAGGTTGTGACTTGTCCCTTCCACATGAGCGAACTCAGAATGTTCCGCATTATACAAAAATATTTTTGTTACATTAATTGTGTGAAATAACACAGAAACGTTTGTTTTTCTTCTGCGTACAGCCTGCTTCTCTCCGTTTTTAACTGACGACCTGTGAAAATTGATTACGAGGGGTGAAAATTGAATACGTAGTACATAATGACACGATTATCATAAACGGGGTATATTATCAATAGTCGGTACAACAGAAGAGCGGATGTGAATGTGACTGATGCAATGAGTTTTCAATTTGGGAGACGCGTAGGTATAGGTAGGGATAGGTACCTACGAGTACCAACGCTCCGGGAACCATTTATTGGATAACCAACACCTCTGCCTTAGTTCAACCCTAGTGGTTCACTATGTTTGGTGACTTAGCAGGGATTCATGGGGTTAGGTTTGTCCGGGTCCGGGCGGATACGTCTGCCCACCAACTGCATGGCAGGCTCGGGATCGGGAGAGACTTGTTGAGGGAGACCTTTTGACCTCTCCACCAAGGCTCTCTCCAAACATCGCCTTGCACCGCAGCGGGAGAGATGGTTTCATTCGTCCGTCACTCCTAATCACACTATCCCCAAAATTCTACCCACCCTCATACACTTTTCATTACACATTATTTTACAGGACAGGCCCTGAGGGGACTTATTTTCGTGAGGGGCTCTTATGAATGGAGTGAAGCTAATGTAAAAAAAAGAAAACAATTATAAGATGACGACATAAGTCACGAGCTTTCCTTTTGGCTCGCTACCGCCAGTAAAATTCCGATCGCAGGAACGTTAAACTTTATAGATTCCAATCACCGGAATTGAGATTACCTAGTGGCCAGTTCACAGACAGTCAGTCCACTTCATGGACATTCTTCACCCCGGCGATGTTAATAATAGGACACTAGTATCACATTTAAAAAAAAAAAAATTCCGGCTTAGGTAAATATTCTAAGACATTCTGAATTTATTTTTTATTGTATTTTTGAAACACTGGCGATTTTTTGAAAATTTCAATCCGAAAAATCAGACCATTTTTTATAAACCAGAAAGACGGGACATAATTTTATGGGTGCGAAAAAACAATAATTACATAGCCGAAAATCATTTTTTAAAAAAAGAACGTTTTTCATACGAATGGCACAGGAGAATAACGAGGCATACCAAAAATATTACATCTCATAAATATTTTTTGCCTTGATCCATCTTATTGATCTTTAATCATTATAATGTTCTACGTCTATTTTTGACTAAATCCAATGTAATATACTCTTACTTTTAAATAAAGTATAATAATAATAATATATTAATTTTTTATACGGTGCTCCAGATTTTATGTCCGGGTTAAATCTTTCCCAAATGAAAGACTAAACCCTTCCACACACTTTTCCACAAATGAATATCTAGTAAATTCACGCAATGTAAGTGCACTATATAAGTATAATAAATACAAAACAATACAAGAACAATATGTCAATCCACCAGAAACATAATGGGAAAATATTTCACCGACTCCAGATATTTTCATATCAGAGGGTTCGGCTCTGATGAAATCCTAACTGGTCCGATAAATCCTACTGATCCCTCAATATAAATATTTAAAAAATCTTTCGTAATCCTACATGTATTTAAAATGACCGACTTTTGCATTTTTATGTACAAATTTTTTGACAAATCTAATACGCCTAAATTTTGAATGAGAGAGCTAGGTATAATGCCAGTAGCCGAAATAACAAATGGTAATATTTTTATAGTCTGAGAATGCCAAATTCTTCTAATCTCATTTCCTAAATCTGTATATTTTCTTATTTTTTCAGAAACAGTTTTCTGAATATTACAAGAATTTGGAATAGCGACATCAATGATATAAGTTATTTTTTTAATTTTGTCATGTAAAACTATATCGGGTCTATTATGACTAATTGTTCTGTCTGTTAGAATAGTTTTATCATAATAAATTTTATAAAATTCATTTTCTAAAAATGAATTTGGTTCATATTCATAATATGTACATTACGGCAGTCAATCAAGTTATGTTTAATTACCAAACTTTGGTGAATTATTTTTAAAACTTGATTGTGCCTAAATGTATACTCGGTCGGCGCTAATACAGAACATCACGATATAATATGTTCCATAGTTTCCGGAAAAGCCAAACATTTTCTACATAAATCATCAATTTGATTTGCATCTTTGATGATATGCTTCCTATAATTTTAAGTATTAATGACTCTATCTTGAATGGCAAGCATAAAGCCTTCTATTTCTGCGCTCAACTCTCCAATACTCAACCATTTGTTTGACGAAAATTTGTCAACATATGTTTGGTTGAGATAATTGAAGTGTTTTGCGTGAAAAATTTTATTTGACCAGGAATCTAATAATTCCTGGTTGGTATTTATAAGTATGCTGGCATTCTCGTCGTATAAATTTAATGGCGAAATATTTCTATCTGCCTTGCAAATTATTTTATGCATTTCTGAACTATCAGCTTTCCTATGGAAAAAATTTCTTAGCTCTTCTACCTGATTATGTTTTAAAGATGTTATTTTGACTATACCTCTACCTGCTAAATTTCTAGGTAAATTTATTCGTTCTATAGCTGAATTTGGATTATGGGAATGAAATTTTGTTAATGTAGTTCTAATTAATCGTTCTAAGCTATCTAAATCTGTATTAGACCATTTATTTATGCCAAATGAGTAAGTTAATAGAGGTATTGCCCAAGTATTTATCGCCTTTACTAAATTTTTAGTAGATAGATGGCATTTCAAAATTTTTCTGATCCTAGTTTTAAATTTAATCCTGATATCATTTTTAATACTAGTACGATCTAATCTATTTGATTGCGGATATCCGAAATATTTATAAACCTCATCCCCTTTCATACTTTCAATTTTGAAATTTCTAAATATACCCTCGTCTCCATCTACAATTTTACCTTTCTCTATGTGGATCGTTCTACATTTATCTAAACCAAAAGTCATTTTAATATCATCTGAAAAAATTTTAACTAATTTAATCATTTTCTCTAAAAATTTGGTTCAGAATTCGAATATAATTTTAAATCATCCATAAATAATAAATGAGAAATTATATTTCTCTCTCTAGTATTACCTTTAATTTTTATTCCAAACTTGCTTTTAATTAACATTTTAGATAGAGGATTTAATGCTAAGCAAAACCAAAGAGGACTCAATGAGTCTCCTTGAAAAATCCCTCTTTTTATTGAAATGCCCGGTACTATAATTTTCTTATCTTTCAAATTCAAAAGCAAGTCGGTATTCCAAAATGCCATAATTTTTTCCAAAAAGCTAATAATAATTGGGTTAATTTTGTATATATTTAAAACTTTTATCAGCCACGAGTACGGGACACTATCATAAGCCTTTTGGTAATCTATATAACAAATATGTAAATTACGTTTTTGGGTTTGAATCTGTTTTAGAATAACAGAATCAATAACTAATTGTTCTTTACATCCCATATGTTTTCTGCGACAACCTTTTTGTTGTTCAGATATAACATTTTTTTCATCTAAATGAGTGTATATTAAATCTGTCAAGCAAGAGGTTACAATTTTATGTATTGTCGGTAAACATGTAATGGGTCTATACTGAGATGGATTATTAATATTTTCGCTTTTAGGCAACATATAAGTAATGCCCTTAGTTAGAAAATTTGGAAAATTTTGAGGTTCTCTGACAAATTTTGAAAGATTTTTTGCCAAAAGGGGATGTAAAGTAGACAGACGTTTATACCAAAAATTATGTATCCAATCGCAACCCGTGGCTTTCCAATTATGAGTATTTTTTATAATTTTGGCTAACAATTCAACCGATATATCAGAAAAACTCATTTGTTCAATGTCTGAACAATTGAGTTCTTCATTTTCTATCCACGGACCTGACTCATTATGTTTTATATCTTTACTCCAAATATTTGTCCAAAAATCGCGCATATCTGATTCAGATGGCAACGGATTATTATTACGGATTATTTGATTTTGTAAAAATCAGCACCATTATTATTATACTTCTAAAACAAGTACAGAAGTTATAAAATGTACGGGGTTCTCTTCGTAACATCTGTCAAAACGTCAAACCGAATGATAAGTTCGCAGAGAACAAACAATAAATCTAGTGAATGTTAAATGTCAAATTCAAAAATTCGCCTAAAATCAAAGTGTTACCATATAAAAAAAAATCAGTGTGGAATTTTACAAAATTAATAGAACGTTATCGGAGACGGGAAATTTTCATGTTGTGACGTCATGAGCCCAAATAATGGATTTATTTATTTAAAAAAAAACTTTAGGTACATTTCTAACATTTTAGTAATCTTAATAAAAAAATCTATCCACACGATTTTTTCCAAGTCATTATGAACTCCATGCAAGTGGCCTATTAGCCCCAATAACAATATTATGTATTTGTTTAGTGAAAAATTATTGAAGATGTTCATTGACTCGAAATTGGCGCTGTAGAAATCTTCAAAATATTTCTATTATTATTATCAGTTCAATTAGTTGTTATGAAATCCATGCAAGTGGCCTTTTGAGTATGGCGAATGTATGCCATTTTACGGAATCATTACCATATCGATTCCCCTCCAAGCGATGACTGTGTAAGCATTTCTAACAAAACAAACAAGGTGTATTTTTATCTGAAACAATATTTTAGCGAGGCGATATATTGTATTTTAATTTAGGCAACTAACGCAAAAAATCACTGAAGCTGTAGAGCATATTGAAATCGACAGTTTTCATTAAAATAAATATTTATTTGCAAGCTTTTTAGTCGGAACATGTTTTCCATATCGAAAGTTTGTTTTGCTTTTTATAAAAACATATTTCAGATTAAATTTACATTTAGTCTGTCAAATAAGAGTAAAAAATGGATCTACTTAATTTGAAGACTGGCAACATCAATTTATGTCAAATATTATTTTTAAGTGCAATGAAACTGAATGTATAGAACACAGTAAACCACATTTTTAAAAACATTTTTTCTTCATGACATAAATTTGATTAAAAGGTGTTTTATAAAGCGATTGCTTTTATTTAATTTAACATAAATTTGAATTTAACAAAAGATAGATAGAAAGGTAGAATCACTAATGGTGAGTTTAGTTACACTGCTTTTAGATCTGAATGAGTTAAATATATTCAGATCTAAAATTAAAGACACGATCTATATATAGCCCAGGCAACGCTAGGTACTTACTCTAGTATTAAATAAATGTGAGCTATTTCTGAACTGTGCTTTATATTTTACTAGCTGGGTACCCGGCTTCGCTCAGGACAACATTCGAGAGTGTTCTGGAATGTTCCCCAATGATGTTCCCGATTTCCTATTCCCGAAAATTCCATAAATTCCAGAATTTTCTAGAGCTCTATGGAACCTTCTAGAACTTTCCGGAAGACTTTTCTAGAAATTTCAAGAGGGCGAAACTTGCAGCCCTTATATCTTTAAAACCATGCCGTTTATATAAAAACGGGTAGCCTTATTCCCTAGAGAGGATAGAGACCTACCACAACATTTAACTGTCTTGATCGTACCGGGACTCGTTTCTGAGTTATTGCGGTCCGCACGTTTTTTTGGACTTTCTTTTATAATATATATTGATTACATTATCGTTATTCTGCATTATCTTAACACAAAATTGCAAAGATATAATAATAATAATATACATATATACATCAATACATCAATACCTTTAATACCATTTGATCAACAGTGGCGCCCTCGTACGTTTTCTACTCTTATTTGACAAACTGTAACTGCGCTTTTTATTTTGGGTGAATAAATATATTTTATTCTTTATTTTTATTTTGAATCCATAAATAAAACATAATTTTATTTACTTAATTTTATTTGGTTCAATAAATGTATATATATATTCTATACTGGCTTCCGCACATGAAATTCAATTTCTACGAAGTTAGTAGGTGGTCCACCGCAGAAAATAATGGTATCGTAAAAATAACGACCGTAAAAATGTTATTCGGAAAGCACAGACCAAGAAGGGTGTAAGGTTTCTAGGTATGTAAATTGTATTGTTGTTTTATGTGTGTTTTATGTGGTTTTGTTTATGATTTATTTTGGCTTGGATGGCGTTAGGCTGAAGTGGGCGGAACCCTTATGGTTCGGGTTATTAGACTGCCAACTTGTAACTGCTTATTTTTTATGCAGGACACTTTATAAATGTATTAATTTTTATAGCGATTCTTGAACGAAAATTTGAAACAGATCAATCAGAAAAAGGTGGGGTCACACAAGGTTGCTACCATAGTCTTCAATGCTAATATAGTCTTCAATGATTAAATATTATATTTTTAGGTTTTACTTATTAAATTACCTAAAATGTTGTTAATTGTTCATTGATACACAACACGACGCGACTGCATATGTGAGAGTTTCCTATGCGAGACTACAAAACGCAAGTGCGCCCCAGGGTTGAATATGGCAGCCACCTCTAGTCTGGAGCTCCAAAATAGCTGAAAAAACCCTCGACTCTGTGCAGAAACGGGCGTTTGGTAGATTCTCCCATCTTAAACAAACGGATTGGAATCTTTAGAGCAATCTTTACAATATTCTTTTTTAATGCTATCCTTGTTCTACCGGTATTTCAATGGAAGATTCTCCGGGGAATCAGCGGCACTGATCCCATCGGCATAGTCAGGAAACACGCCACACGTGCGCCCAACATATGTATACCAGTGGCAGTTCGTGACTTTTCCGTGAGCTATAGTGCTAAGATTGAAAAATACAACATTACTGATGTTATAGCTGAAAATGATTTTTTTTTTCAAAATTTCAACTTTTTGTATGAAGATCTTTCAGTATGTGGATGCAGAAATATAAATAAAATTTGACTAAAATAATCCTGAAGATTTTCCAACAAAAAGTTTTGAAAAAAAAAAATCAATTTCAGCTACAACAACGTCAATAACGTCATATTTTTCAATCTTAGCGCTCTAGCTCACTGAAAACTCACGGACCGCCACTCTGGAACGTGCCGCAAATATACTATTTATTATTTTAAATGAATAAATTGTGAAATAACACAAATTAATCAATTAAAATTTATTTGCCACGCCGGGATTCGATCCCGCGACCATCGGTGCGCGAGTCAAGCGTCTTACCGCTGCGCTACGCCGGCCGTCTAATGTGAACACGTGATAATTAACACAATAATCTTGTGTTTCGCAGTTGTATGCAGCTTATTGTAATAGCGGCCATTTTGTGTTCTTGTTCAATCATTCAATGAGTTACGAGACACACCAAACTACAGATGCGTTAAAATTTGTAATTTTTTAGAATTACAGTTTTTTTGCAAAGGTAAACTTAACTAAAGCTTTTTCGTTTCTAATTTTTGAAGATAAATATTTCTCTTAAAAAATGCTCTAAGATTTTTAGGACAAAAAAATACATACCTTGAATAGCCAGGTAACTCTCCGGATCTTAATCCAATTGAAAATCGGTAGGCAATAGTTAAAGCAAGACAAGCACAACAAAAACCAAGCTGATTGAGACAGTAATTCAGATATGGTTTAGAGACACGCAAATATCAGAAAATTGTAAAAAAAACTTGCTGATTCTATGCCAAACCGTGTACAAGAAGTTAAAAAGTTAAGGGAGGACACACTTGGTATTAAAAAAAAATCGTAATTGTTTCTCTATTTTTTTTCCTCAATAAAGAGTTTTTATTATTTTTTCCAATTGATCACTTGTGTTCACATTAATTCGAACAGTACTGTATTTCATAAACATGTTTTTGGGCCCAGTTAAATGTCAAAGTACTTGTGTGGAACGAAATTAGGGTTAGTGAGCTGTGTTTGACAATAGATGGAAAATATGGGGATTTGCTTAAGGCTCACTTTTTAATTAATTTCGACAAATTCGTAACTATTAGGTATACCTAATAGTTACAAATTGAAAGGCTTTCGACAAAGTAGAATGGAAGGGACTCTTCGAGATCCTGAAGAGAATTGGTATCAAATATAGAGATAGACGAATAATCCAGGCGCTATACAAGAATGAGGCCGCTATTGTTAGATGTGACAATGATACAAAAGAAGCCAGTATAAGACAAGGGGTGAGACAGGGATGCTCTCTGTCACCTGTTCTTTTTATAGCTTATATACAGAGTGCGACTGATGACTTGAGAGAGAGAATGAGTCACAGAAAAGGTGTAAAGATGCACGAGCAAAAGGTGGATATAATAAGGTTTGCTGACGATATTGCTATGGTTGCTGAAAGCGAAGAAGAACTGCAAGAGGCCTTAACAACCATGCAAAGCATTCTTCAAAACAACTACAACATGAAGATAAATAAAGACAAAACAATTTTGCTGACTGTAGGCCGAACGCAACATCAGATGAGAGTGGGGATGTCAGGAGTTCCACTAAAGAACACCAAGGAATTTGTCTACCTCGGGAGCAAAATAACATGGGACGGTCGGTCTAAGAGCGAGGTCGACACCAGGCTAGGCTTGCATTCAATAAAAGGTAGAAAATAATAGAATTGCATAATATAGATCAAAAACTGAGAAAACTCCTCATACAGACCTCTGTAAGAAGTATCTTGATGTACGGTTGCGAAACATGATGCCTATCCGAAATAGATAAACGGAGACTAGAGGCTTTCGAGATGTGGTCCTATAGAAGACTATTAGGAATTTCCTGGAGAGACCACATTACAAATAAGGAGGTTCTCCAAAGAATCGAAGGAGGAAGGCACCTTCTCAGGACCTTGTCCGAAAGGCGTGCAAGATGGATCGGCCATGTAATACGACAAGAAGGCCTCTTGCATGCAATAATGGAGGGTATGACCGAGGGGACAAACTCTAGGGGATGCCCACGCCGAGAGTATCTTGAGGACCTGCTGGTGGACGTGCGCTGCTCATTATATGGAGACTTCAAAATAGCCGCACAAGACAGGGAAGAATGGAAGAGAAGAATAGAGGAAATTGCTGCAAACCAATCCCTGGATTGAAACCAGAGAGAGAGGTAGGTATACCTTTTTTTACCCCACGGGAAGTATCTACTAATAAACGTGTTTTAAATTTTACACATGCTTTTAATAATCATTATTATAGGAACAATGGTTGTTTGTCAGTTGTGTAAAATTTAAAATACATTTATTAGTAATCAATAAACTACTTTTCGAAATGAATGTTTCCTTTTATTGAAAATAACTTCGCCAAAACTTCGAAAGAATTCCACAACACAATTCCTTGAATAAAAACCGTAAAAATTAAAAAATTTCTCGCATTTTTTTTCTACATCTTTGCAATTTTTTAAAGTTTTATTGCTTTTGTTTTAGTTTTAGGTTAAATGCGGGCAATTGTGATTTTTTCCACACAATCTGTGTGGGTAGGAGAGTGGGCTGGTACTCTCGTATTCCTGACAATATCGAATATCATAGTTATCAAGTTTAGAACCGTAATAATTGTACTTTGATAGAATTTATGTACACAATATGATATAACCGAGAGATGGAATATTGAAATGGTAAGCTGTATTGAATTTGAAGATTAAAGATTATTCCTTTGCGACGTCGAAAGGTGATCTTTTCAAAATTGTTGCTCGAGGCAAAAGCAATTATTATTATTCTTGCTACGTTATTGACGCTACAAAAAGTTTATTTATTTATTATATTTGTTAAAAGCAATAAACTACTATCATTGCCATCTGTGGAATAAAAACTCTGAAAGCTTTTGGTTCGGTACTTAAATGAAACCTGATTAAGCAGATTTTTCCTATATCGGTAATGAGGTGTATTACGTTTACATACTCATAGAGCCGTTCGGCCACGCAAAGTATTTAAGTAAAGTAGTCGAGTGGAGAGTATAGTAGTGGCTAAACGCGTCCAAACACCTTAATTTTAGTAAAGTGGGTTAGGTTTGCCACCTATGGTCTAAAAAAAACTGGACTCTGTGCAGAAACGGACGGTCCGTTTGATAGATTCTCCTAACTTAACAAACGGATTGCAATCTTTAGAGCACAGGCGTCAGGCCGTGAGGTGGGAATGCTGTTCAACTTGTATTACAATGGAAGTTGCTCTGAGGAACTAGCGTCATTGATCCCCTCGGCACTACTCGGATCGTTTCTACGTATCGTTCTCGAGTTCAACAGCTCGGAACGATGAACCGGAACGATTTGCCGACCTCCGTGTTTCCTCTCTCCTACAACATGGGTCTCTTCAAGACCTTGTTCACTCCTTCCTCTCCTCAAAAAGACCCTCCACACAGCATTTTCAAAGATGACATAGGCCTTGAGGGAAATTATTTCTCTCAGGGCCTCCTGCGTGGAATTAATGTAAAAAAAATTATAATAAAACTAAAAATAAATTCATCCCTTGTATACTTAATATCTTCAAACAATCTGTTCCCGAAAATTTTAAATAAATGTTAATCACAACAGTCATTAGATACATCTGCGTTTGCCGCAGAGTACGAATATCTGCTTTCACAGGCAATCATGCGTTGTTAGACCATGGGTTGGTTGGGTGCGAATAATTTATTGTGCGTTTTTATTGTTATAGCCAAAGCTCGTTACAACTCGTATCGCAATTATTGTTACTATCCAGGACCCGAACCACTTTTTTCTTTCAAATAAATATGCGTGATTTTATAACATGGGGAAAGGGTTGGGGTTTTTCTTCACTGTTCTCACTGACTACAGAAGGTTGGGGGCAGTCGGGGATGTAAAAGTACAAGTACGTTTCACTCCTAAAGTTTACAGAAAAAAATAGCGTATAAGTGCCAAAACGAAATACAGATGTAATAAAGAGTAGATGCTGTCATTATAAGGTAATAGTTTTGTAAATAAATAAAGTGAAAATTAACTATGAATTATTATGATTTGTAAAATGTTTGCGTTAAGTACAAATTTGTTATTTTCACATTAAAAATATTTCTTAGCCCAACAAATATGTATATATAAATTACTATATAGATTACCAAAAGGCTTTCGATAATGTCCCGCACTCGTGGCTGATAAAAGTTTTAAAAATATAAAAAATTAACCCAATTATTATTATTTTTTTTGAAAAAATTATGTTCTTTTGGAATATCGATTTGCTTGTGAATTTGAAAGATAAGAAAATTGTCGTTTTATTTTTTATTTTAGTTTATAAGGGAAACAAACAGTTATACATGTTATAAGGTAATTACATATTACATGGGTGCATTAACCAGTGAAGTTTCCGCAAAAAAATTATAGTATACAAACATAGAATAAAACGTTAAAGAAAAAATACGTGGAAGATAAAAGTAAAAAATATAATATATGTATACAACAGAAATGAAAAAGCACAAATTAAAGCTTGGCATTGGCCATTGTGACGTATAACAGTGTTGACGTATTTTGACAGCTGCTTCAATTTATCATCTTTTAACAATCACATACTAGAAAATCAAACTAAAAAAGTGGTTAACTCGTCTAAACAGGACAGTGCGCGTTGGGACAGTGCATTTTTTATCCCACAAAGTATCTCGCTAAGGCGGAATACTCGTCTTTATTCTGGTGTTTGTACCACAAAATACAACTCAGTGAAAAAGTGACTCGATCATTATATAAACACAAAAACCTATCCCAAAGGCGATTTTATAGCGTCACTAAGGCTCTGCCATCTCTCATACAAGAAACAAGCATTGTGTCGTTTTTCTTTTTGTGTGAAACTTTGAAATCAACTAACTTTAAAATGAATAAACTGTGCTTCATCTGTAAAAAAAACATTGACACCCCGTCAGACTTCATCGCATGTAGTATTTGCGACGAAAACTACCACCTCAATTGTGCCGATATCGCAGAGACCTCACGACGAGGAACTAAGATTTTACAGTGGCGCTGCAAATTTTGCACAAAAACACAAAAAACTCAAAAAAAAAATACGTCTGAAAAAAATCCAGACCTGACATCTATGGAGAAACCAAATAAGCAACCGTCATCAACACCAAAAACTGCAACTGCCGCCTCATCATACGGCAGTGTGAACTTACAACCTACAACCACAGATGGCTCTAGTATGCTGACTATAGAGCTATTGTTAACTGAATTTACTAATTTTAAAGACTCAGTTATTGAATCTGTTGGAAAAAAATACGATGCAATCCTGCTCCAAAATAATGAAATATTAAAATCCATTCAAAGCATATCTCAACAGCAAGAAGATTTAAAATATCGAATAAATAATTTGGAAAAACTACATGAACAAGTAAACTTAGCCTTAAATTCAAGAATTGAGGTTTTAGAAAAAGAAAGCGGAAAAAACAAGGAAAATGAAATAAAAATTTGTCTCTTGACAGAACGAAATGAAGACCTTGAAAAAAGAATAATAGCGATCGAGATTGACCAAGAAAACAGGAACAGACGATTTAACAATACTTGTTTGGAACTTCGAGGGCTTCCAGAATTCAAAGAGGAAACATCACAAACCTTAAAAGACATTATATTCAACACCAGTAAAACAGTAGACTGCCAACTAAATACTAATGATATTTATAATATATACAGAGTATCACAGAGAAACAAAAATATTCCTCCAACAGTTAAACCTAGGTCAGTGGTAATTAATTTTAATTCAATAGCGTTAAAAGAGGAGCTCCTTAATGCTATAAAAAATATAACAGGTCATGCGAAAAGATTGGGGACAAACTAAACACGGGATCAATCGGACTGTCTGGCCCCGTTACACCCATCTACGTCTCAGAACTCCTCACGTCTAAAGGCAAACGGCTTTGGTATCTAGCTCGCCAACGTGCGACTGTATGTAAATATAGGTACGTCTGGACGAAAGCAGGTCTAATCTACATGAAAAAAGATGACTCTTCTCGCCCTATATTAATTGATTCAGAACAAGCTATACCGAAACTATGACTATCTGCTCTTTATTCTAATTATCGTGATAAAACAACTCTCTACCGCTTTATATCGCCATTTCCTTCTCTATTACATAACATCACTATTTTATATAAACACCTAGGTTTTTGCATAACTCCTATTTGCACTGGAATAATTTTAATTCTAATTTTAACATTAACTTTAATTGCAATCTTTATTCTCTCTAGAATGGTAACTACACTTATTATAAGATTATCAATTGATTTATTAGTAATATTACTAATAATTCTGCAAAAGAGAACTCTAATCAACATATTTTATATAACCCAGATACTACTTATTTTTCATACTTATACTAATTTTTACTGTTTTTTGAAAGAGCAAATGCCACACACTAACTACATACGTTATTTATTTCCTGGATTTTATTTCTTACTCAGATATATTTTATTTTTCCTAATTACATCATTTTGTTTACAGTTTTGTCGCTACATATTTCGTACTACAAGTATTTATATGATAATTAAATACTGTTTTAAAACTTTACCCAGAAAACAACAATTAATTTTTGAATTCTAATGGTAATAAACGATCTTCAACATGAAATCGACAGTATCATAGTGCCAAATACTGAAATAATTTTTGAAAACTAACAAATTTATGCAATTTAATTGGGAATCAAATAGGATTAATATTGTACATCAAAATATTAGAACGATGGGAAACTTGGATGATTTTCTTATATTTTTAGAAGAAATAAAATCTGTGGTAAAGTTCCATGTAATAATTCTCACTGAATGCAGGTTAAATGATTCATACATAGCCAAACAAATTTCAGGCTATAACGAATACCATACAACATCGCATATTAACCAAAATAGCGGAATAGTAGTATATATCGACATCACATTAAATTCCTTAGTACAAGAAATTAACATAAATCAGTGTAATTGTTTAAAAATCAACATTAATGAGAATTTAGGTATCCTAGCTATCTACCGATCACCATCGTTCAATGACATCCAAGATTTCCTGGATAATCTTATTGGTGAGTTAAAAAAAACTAAGAATTATGCACAATATATACTGATCGGGGACATGAATATAAATACTATAGGAGAAGTATTGCATAGGCAGTCCGACGACTACTTTTGTGCTATGGCTGAAAGTAACTTTATTTCCAATATTAATTCTCCAACTAGGGTACAAGATAGCTCTAGCACATGTTTGGATCATATATATACCAGAAATATAACAAATTCAAATGCATTTGTAATACATAATACAATCACTGATCATTACACCACTGCAATCAGTATCCCAAACTCAACACCCAAAAAACATAAAATTAATCACAAACAGATTATCGATTATGAGGGTTTATTAAATGATCTTAATAATAAAAATTGGGAATATGTTTACAAAGAGACTGAAGTTAACAATGCTCTAAACTATTTTATTAATGAAATCAATATAATCATAACAAAACACACAATAACTAAACGCATTCCATATAGTAAAATACATCTCACACCATGGATTACAAACGGCATTGTTAAATCTATACACAAAAGAAATCACCTTCATAAAATAGCTAAACGAGACCCATTGAACTCCACTAAACAGCAAAACTATTACCGATACCGTAATATCTGCAAAACCGTTATTCGCAAATGTAAAGAGCGTTATTATAAATTTTTACTTGATAAGGATAATTCCAGCAAAAACATGTGGAATGTTGTCAGAGAAATAACTAAAAGTAAAAGAAATACTAGTGCATCTGTAACAGAATTAAATACCGGAAATTTCATTATAACTGACAATCAATCAATTGCATGTCATACTAATCAATATTTTGCATCTGTTGGGTCAAATCTAGCAAATAAAATCTTATTAGAAACCCAGAAAACGGAAGACTCTTTAGCATCGACAATTGAAACTAAGGAACAATCTTTTTCATTTAATATTAAACCAACTACTGTAGAAGAGGTCTTAAAAATTATCAACAGCCTCAATACTACGCATGCAAAGGGTCCAGATAGTCTAAATACAAAAACACTAAAAAAAAATTAAAAATCAGATTTCTGCTCCGCTATCATATATTTACAACTTAAGTTTTACAGCAGGAATATTTCCTGATCACTTTAAAAAATCAATAATTGTCCCAATTCACAAAAGTGGACCTAAATCTCTTGTAGAAAACTATAGGCCAATATCACTTTTAAGCGCGATATCCAAAGTCATTGAAAAGCTTTTCAAAACTAGGTTAAACGAATATGTGGAGGAACATAACATTCTAAGTCCAAACCAATACGGCTTTCGGTCGGGTAAGGGAACGGATGATGCCATCGCATGTCTAACTGAAACTATTGCAGGGAATATGAACCGTGGCAAGAAAACTATTGCCCTTTTCCTGGACCTGGCCAAGGCATTTGACACAATATCTCACAAAATTCTTTTACAGAGACTTAGAAATATATGAATAAAAGGAAAAGCTTTTCAATGGATAGAAAGTTATATATCTAATAGATTTCAACAAACCAGAATTAACGAGGCTATTAGCACTTCACTAAAATACACTTTTGGGGTACCACAAGGAAGTACACTTGGGCCCCTTCTCTTTATTATATACATAAACGAACTTTGTAACCAACACATTGGTGGCAAAATTATCACGTTCGCTGACGATACAGTTATTTTGTTTGAAGGAGATGATTGGAAAGAAACACACCACCTTGCGAACACGGGTATAAACAGAGTAAAACAGTGGCTGGACGCTAATTTGCTTACACTAAACATACAAAAAACAAAATATCTCACATTTAGCGCTACCCTTGCAGGTCAACCCAAAACACCTCATCACCTCACAATACATAATATTAAGTGTAGCCTTGGAAATAATAACCATACTTGTAAATGCGAAACCCTTGAATGTGTTAAATCTATTAAATATTTAGGTATAATAGTGGATAACCACCTTAAATGGAAACAACAAATTGAAAACACAGCTAATAAAGTGCGCAAGCTTATTTATATATTTATAGGATTGCGGGAAATTATAAAAACTCAAGACATTAAAAAATTATACTACGGGCTCTGTAACTCCGTCATAACCTACGGTTGCATTGGATGGGGTGGAACAGGTATAACAACATTATACCCGCTACTGAAGGCACAGAAATCCATTCTACGCGTCATTATGAAGAAACCCTTCAGATACTCGAGCGACGCTCTCTTCAAGGAGTTTAAGGTGCTTGATGTTCGACAATGTTACATAAAAAAAATAACAATCTGCGTCCATAAAAATAAAAACAAAACGATAACAATCGATCATAATCATCAAACCAGAAGTAAAAGCAGAAACGACCTTTCTATTCCAACAAGCAATACTGCGGCTTATCAAAAAGTTTTCTCATACCTGGGACCAAAAATATACAACAAAATCCCCTCTCAATTGAAACTGTGTGAATTATCATCCTTCGGTACTAAAATTACAAAATGGTTATTAGACTTAGGTAGGACAGATTCCGAAAAATTATTAAAAAACGTAGTCTGAGTTGATTTCTTCGATTTTGTATTTGTATTTTCCTATAAATTATTTTCTTCTTTTTTTTCTTTTTTATTTTTCTTTCTTATATTTATATATTATATTTTTATTCTATATTTTACATATACCTACCTGGATTTTATTGCTTATTACTGCTAAATTGTATTTTCATAAAAATAAAAAAAATCTTTTTTTTATTATTTTTCTTTCTTACATTTGTTATATTTTAGTTCTACTTTATATTTTACATGTACCTATCTGGATTTTACTTTATATTTTACATGTACCTATCTGGATTTTATTGTTTATTACTGCTGTATACCTAGAATAACACAACTTATATCCGATATTGTACCTAATATCTAAGTAACTCCCCCAATATGTACCATTATTGTTATTTATTATTGAATCCACTAATGTGAAATTATGTACACGCAACCTGCCAAGTTGACTGTCCTAAAACGGGAAACCTTCCTAGTTGGGCAGTCAAAGCTTCCTTTTATATTGTTATTTCGTGTATGTAATAAATGTAATAATAAAAAAAAAAAATAAAAAAAAAAAAGCATGTGGGAAAGAAAATATGAAGTTAAACAGTGAACCATGTACCGGGCATTTCAATAAAAAGAGGGATTTTTCAAGGAGACTCATTGAGTCCTCTTTGGTTTTACTTAGCATTAAATCATCTATCTAAAATGTTAATTAAAAGCAAGTTTGGAATAAAAATTAAAGGTAATACAAGATAGAGCAATATAATTTCGCATTTATTATTTATGGATAATTTAAAATTATTTTCGAATTCTGAGCCAAATTTGGAGAAAATGATTAAAGTAGTTAAAATTTTTTCAGATGATATTAAAATGACTTTTGGTTTAGATAAATGAAGAACGATCCATATAGAGAAAGGTAAAATTGTAGATGGAGACAAGGGTACATTTAGATACTCTAAAATTAAAAGTATGAAAGCGGATGAGGTTTATAAATATTTAGGATATCCGTAATCGAATAGATTAGATCATACTAGTATTAAAAATGACATTAGGATTAAATTTCAAACTAGGATCAGAAAAGTTTTAAAATGCAATCTATCTGCTAAAAATTTATTAAAGGCAATAAATACTTGGCAATACCTCTAATATCTTACTCATTTGGCATAATTAAATGGTCCAGTACAGGTTTACATAGCTTAGAACGATTAATTAGAACTACGTTAACAAATTTTAATTGCCATCATCCAAATTCAGCTACAGAACGAATTAATTTACCTAGAAATTTAGGAGGTAGATGTATAGTCAAAATAACATCTTTAAAACATAATCAGGTAGAAATGCTAAGAAATTTTTTCCATAGGAAAGCTGATAGTTCAGAAATGCACAAAATAATTTGCAAGGCAGATAGGAATATTTCGCCATTAAATTTATACGACGAGAATGCCAACATTCTTATAAATACTAACCTGGAATTATTAGATTCCTGGTCAAATAAAATTCTTCACGCAAAACACTTCAACTATCTCAACCAAACATAATATGTTGACAAACTTTCGTGAAACAAATGGTTGAGTACTGGAGAGTTGAGCGCAAAAATAGAAGGATTTATGCTTGCCTTTCAAGATAGAGTCATAAATACTAAAAATTATAGGAAATATATCATAAAAGATACAAATCAAATTGATGATTTATGTAGAAAATGTTTGGCTTACAATTTTACCTTTCTCTATATGGATCGTTCTACATTTATCTAAATCTAAACCAAAAGTCATTTTAATATCATCTGAAAAATTTTTAACTACTCTAATCATTTTCTGTAAATTTTATTCAGAATTAGAAAATTTTTTTAAATCATCCATAAATAATAAATGTGAAATTATATTGCTCTCTCTTGTATTACCTTTAATTTTTATTCCAAACTTGCTTTTAGTTAACATTTTAGATAGAGTATTTAATGCTAAGCAAAACTAAAGAGGACTCGATGAGTTTCCTTGAAAAATCCCTCTTTTTATTGAAATGCCCGGTACTATAATTTTCTTATCTTTCAAATTCACAAGCAAATCGGTATTCCAAAATGCCATAATTTTTTCCAAAAAGCTAATAATAATTGGGTTAATTTTGTATACTGATATATTGTATATATTTGACCTTTTTACGGTGCTCCAGATTTTATATCCGGGTTAAATCTTTCCCAGTTGAAAGAATAAACCCTTCCACACACTTTTCCACAAATGATTATCTAGTAAATTCACGCAATGTAAGTGCACTATATAAGTATAATAAATACAAAACAATACAAAAACAATACGTCAATCCACCAGAAACATAATGGGAAAATATTTCACCGACTCCAGATATTTTCATATCAGAGGGTTCGGCTCTGATGAAATCCTAACTGGTCCGATAAATCCTACTGATCCCTCAATATAAATATTTAAAAAAATCTTTCGTAATCCTACATGTATTTAAATATTATATATGTATATATAATATTTAAATACATATTTTTATATTTATACTTTTATTATAAAACATTTTATTATTTATTTATAAACAGAAACAAACAGTACATAATATTATCCATTGGTGAGAAAAAATGTACAATTAATAAATATAATTCATGGTGAGTACCTATTATGTTTTTCATTGTAGTGTGTTATTTGTGTGCGTATTAAGTAATTACCGGGTAATGTGTGTAGTGGGAGGGTGAGGGTGTGTGTGTGTGAATATGTGTGTATGTATGTATATAAGTATGCGCATTAAACAATTTATAATAATATCAACAGCATAAAAGATTGATTTACCTTTAATGGAAAATGTCGTTCACATTTATTAGAAATAATAATGGTCCTAGGACTGTATCTTGTGGGGTGCCAAATTTACTCGTTATGGATGTACTAAAATTAATGGTTGGCTCAATTTTTCAATTCGAGGTATCTCTGTTAGGTAGCTTTTCTATCCATTTAAGGGCTGTGTGGTCAATGCCATTTTCTTTTAATTTTAATACAATAATGTTTCATAATATTTTTTGTCATGATGAATATTTAAACTTTATAAACAATGAAATAGTTGTAAAAAATACATGGGTATATGCAAGAAAAAGTACATTTCACTCCTAAACGCTGTGTAAGCTTATTCAATTTGTATCGATGTTATTCTAAAAGTGGTGCATCACCCCAAAAAGCAAACAGGATGGTTGAAACACACGCGCCCTAACAATCTTAATACCGTGGAGAAATAAAATCATTTTTTTTACCAGTAAGTAGTGTGCAAATTCATTGTTTCCAGCACTCTTCTCCAACTGATCAAATATCAAGCCTCTCGCTTTTTCCGTTTCTCCTCGAGTGTAGTGTAAATGCATCAGCCAGTTGTGACTTTCCATGGGCGAGAGTAATGATGACTCTGAAATTAACATCAAAATTAAGTTACATTATAATTTATTGTAAATAAGTATATGTATATGTATAAGGTATCAAAAGGTATACAGGGTGTTAAGGGACGTACTTGAATTACTTAAACCAGTGATTCCAGACATTATATGGAATAAAAAATGTTAATTTTTATTTTTTACATTAGCTCCACACAGGAGGCCCTAAGGAAAATAATTCCACTCAAAGCCTATGTCATCTTTGGGGATGCTGCGTGGAGGGTCTTATTAAGGAAAGGAAGGAGAGAAAATTCTGGGAAGGAAAAAGATATGAGGGGTGGGTAGGAATTTGGGGGTCAGTGTGTACAGAAGTGACGGACGAATGAATCCACCCTTTCCACTGCGATGCAAGGCAATGTTCCGAGAGAGTCCTGTGGAGAGGTCAAAATATCTCTCTCAACCAGTCTCTCCCGTTCCAGCCTGCCACGCTATTGGTGGCAGACACATCCACCGCCAAGATCCGGACAAACCTGAACCCATGAACCCAGGCACCCTTTCAAAGTCACCAAACGTCACTTGGAGTGACTTACATGGCAGAGGTTTTGGTTATCCAATAAACGGTTCCCGGGGCGGCGGTACACATACCAGCCTCCCAAATTGAAATGGAATTCAACTACAATTTGGGAAGTGGGGATAGGTACCGCCGTCCCTGGAACTATTTATTGGATAATCAACACCTCTGCCAAAGGTCATCTCAAGTGGTTTGTTGCGTTTAGTGACTTAGCATGGGTGCCCGGGTTCATGAAGTGAGGTTTGTCCAGGTCTTGGCGGCCGATGCGTCGGTCCATCCGCCGCGTGGTGTGCAGAATCGAGAGAGACTGGTTGAGGGATATATTTTATCCTCTCCAGCCAGAATCTGCCCCTCATGCCTTTTTCCTTGCCAGACCTTCCTATCCTTCCTTTCTTTAAAAAAAAACCCTCCATACAGCAATTTCAAAGATGACTTAGGACCTGAGGGAAATTATTTCGCTCAGCGCCTTCGCTGAGCTAATGTAAAAAATATATACTTAGATATTTTCATTTCTTTCAGTGAATTTCAAATGAACGAGGTTATCCGACATACATATATTTACGTAGGCATTCACAAATGGTTTAGCATTGGATAAATGAATGAAAAATAATACCTAATATTTGCATTCATTCTAATAATATAATAATTGCTCAAATGGTCAAAAGTACTATCAGGGAACTTTGCAAAATTGCTGCAGAGCCTAGGTTTTTATCTGCTTGTACTTATGATTTCACAGTCCTTTTAGTCGTTTGTAAATACTCAAATAAATTTAAGGCTCAGTTCCCGGCCCTAAAAAGAAGAAGATGGAGAGATATGAAATTACGAATGTTAGAAGAGCGCGCTAACATTTACAGCGATAAAATTGATGCAAAAATCATGAAAATCTTTAATAAAACACGACTCGTTAAAAATAGAGCAAAAATCTCGCGATAATTATCTTTAATTTTATTTAAAGAAACGCTGTGCATTTTTTCATATATATAACTTGTAAAATAACCGAAACAAACGTGTTTATAATCATTTTTGGAGCATACTTTGCGATTTTTTTCTATCGAGGGAATTTTATATAATTTGCGTTTCGGCGCGATAAATTTCTAGATATTATCTTCAAGAATAACATGTATTTTTCAAGAACTTAAAAACTTCAAATGTTTAAGGGAGGTTTGCAAGAAATCGGTTGAAATTCGGAGAACCGCCTCTTAATAAAAAACACTAAAAATTACAGACCAATAATAATATTATGCATTTAAAAAACAGTCTACGTTATTGCACGGCAACATAAGTTGGTAACTACCGCTATAAATGTGGATTGGTTATTTTATTAGTTATCATTAATTACTTAAAAGTAGGTACCTACCAACTACAGACACAACTTACGCAAAAGATTCTTTTCTAACCTCTATTATTTGTCGACGCTCTCCTTGAATCCGTCAAGTGAAGTCCATTGTTAACAGAATGTCGAGCCTGAGTAGAATCCATGATAATTAAACAATTCAATTCATGAACGCAAAAACAAATTATTGTGCTCAAAGAACGAGAAGCAAGCCTTTGTTTGTTTATTTCGAAAATATCACCATGGCAACGGTTTTTTTGTGTGTACCGAAACGTTCAATAAGTACTTACTTTGAATTTTAGCACTTCAAATCTATGGTTTTGGTTGCGAGCATTTATGAACGTCAACGAAATTAACATGGCCGATTCGGTTTTTGACGTTTGCGTTCTTATCATAGTGCCGTGACGTTTCCTTATTGCAATGTCTCGATATTACAATAATTACGGTTATGTTAATAACATATAAGACTAAATTAACTTTGCTGTTGGATTACGGTTTATTCGCAATTTATTTTGTGCGTCGTAACGGCTTAATTTCTTTTCAAACTGCGTTTGTTTTTTTAATAATTTATCGTGATCAATGTGCTAAACAAATAGTAAAATACGAACAATCGTACGTTATGTGAACTTAAAATGGTTTTTCATCAATTACTGGAATTTTGCTGTTTATTTTGCCAATCTAGTGATGTGTGATCAGTGCATTTAAAATGTTTGGCACTGATTTCTCGATTTGTTTACTTCGTAATGGTTGACATTTCGAAAGGAAAAGATAACATGCTTAATAAAACGCAACGCCTAATTTTGGGGCTATTCATCCTGCTCCTTGTCGACATCATTTGGGTATCTTCATCCGAACTCACAAAGGTTAGTTACACATGGTTTTCACCGATCTTTTTCTAACATATTGTTCATTTTTCGTCTCTAACTACAGAATTATTTTATTTTTTATTTTTATTTTTTTTTTTATTTCTATTCTTCAACATACTTACATACATATTACAGATAATTACATTGGTATACATAGATATTTAGTTAAGTAATAAGGAGAAAAAATAAAATGTTACTGATCCGTAACTGTATATAGGTAAGTACCTAGTAGTATTTTGTGAACACCTCACTAGGCGGACCTGTGCTGAGGTGTTCCCATGTTTTGGAATAATTGCAATTCTGACGACAAAAGTAGAAACACCGTATCCTCCTTGATATTGTCAAGAAGGAGACTGTGGGTCGACCTATAGCGGCAGTAACGTATACATAAAATAAAAGATTAGTTGCAGTTAGGATCTATACATAAAGTTATACATAGCATCTAGTTTATGTACAAGATAGATAGTAGTTTTGATAAATAGGTAGGTATATTATTGTAGGGACCACACGCCAATGGAATAAATAATATTGTGATTTTGTTAAATGTTTTGTCTTAAAACAAAGTTATAATTGCCTACTAATTATTTTTAATATTTGTTTTTGGTTATGTTTGGTTAGGTGTTATGATTTTTTCAGTAAATTGAATACCTTGTTTGATCCAGTCTTTGATGTGTTTTTTGTGAAGAATTTTATATGGATTTGTAGTTAGTAGTTGTTTCATTGTGGTGGGCATGAGGTTATATAATTTGATTGCGTAATACTTGAAGTGTCTTTGCCCGTGTGAGGTATGAGTTATCGGGATGTTAAGTGTTTTTTTAGTAGAGGCCCTGGTTTTAATTGCTAATAGAGGTTGCATTTGAATGTAAAGTTTATGTTGGAAGAAGTATAGTAGTACAGCTTTGGCATAGAGTTGTCTTATTGTCATGACGTCTAGTGTTTCGTAAATTACATTCGAGCATGCGTAGCGAGGAACTTGGAGGATTAATTTAATTATTGCCTTTTGAATTTTTTCTAATGGATCTATTGCTATATTCGTTGCACTTCCCCAAGCAAGTATGCCATATGTAATAATGGATTGGCAAAGTGCAAAGAATATGGTTCTGAGGATTGTTATTGGAAATATGTTTTTTATTGTCTTTATCAGATGTTGACTCGTTTCAGTTTATTTGTGATGTAAGTTATGTGGTCAGTCCAGCGTAAGTAAGCATCTATTATAACTCCTAGATATTTTGTGTGGTCAACCCTTTCAATACGCTCGCATAGACATGTGCGAGAAGTTTGTCCGCAGTCGTGTAAGATAAGGTCCTATGTGCGGTGGAGGTTGGCCTCTTTGTGTGATGCTGTGTGTAATATAATTGGTTTTTGTTGTATTCAGGGTAAGAATGTTGTTGTTTAGCCAATTTTTGACCACAGATAGACTTTTTTCGGCCTTTTTATATACATCATTCCATGTTTCTGCCTGGCAGAGAAGTACTGTATCGTCAGCAAATGTTACGATTTTACCGTCGATATCAATGTCACACAGGTCGTTTATGTAAATAAGGAACATTAGGGGACCAAGAACGCTTCCCTGTGGTACTCCGTATCTAGATAGAAGTGGCTCGCTTACCATGTTGCAGGGGCGTGCACTCCATATAGGCACATAAGCCCTGCCTACCCTCCCGTTTTTGTAAAATATTTAAGCATGTAAATAATATTATAATTTATAAAATTATTGCTAAAAATAAGTACACACTTTAAAAAATAAGAGCTATAAAACTGAGCAACCGAAACTACGCGAGCTACACATCAAACGGCATACTACAAACGCGGCATAAACTGTAACTAGAAACTACACGTGCGCCCTCCAATTGCCTCACTAAAATGCGGTCTAAGCAGGAATTATTTCTGACTAGAGCTAACTTCATACAAGACATAGTTCAATGTTTACGAAATGCACAAAGCATAGAGTAGAACTGTCGTTTTGGATTTGCTTCTATGGGGTTTTTGTTAGTATTAAGCAGTGCTTTCTAGAACAAAATTAGCAAATGGCAATCAGTGACGACAAAAACATCTGTTGTTATGTACTTCTATCAAATAGTTGTCTTTCATAAATGCTAATTGTCGGTTCAAAAACGTTTGTCGGTACTTTAATTCTGAAATTATCTGATAGAATAAGGAAAATTTAATCTGTGAAACTTGTTGTATTTTCTTACTGCCTTCCCTGATCCAAAACTCTGTGCACGCCCCTGCCATGTTGTTGATTTTAACCTGTTGCATTCTATCCGACATGAAACTTTTCAGTAAGTTTAGTTCTATGCCACTAACTCCGACAATTTTTAGTTTATTGAAGAGTTTTTCGTGAGAAATTGTGTCAAAAGCTTTACATAAGTCTAAATAAATTGATATAACTTTTTTTTTAGCATCTAGGTTATGTGTAATAAACTCAGTTACAGTGGCAATTGCGTTTTCTGTGTTCCTATTTTTTCTAAAGCCGTGTTGGTTTATTGAAAGTAATTGCTTGTTTTCCAGATAATGTTGTAGCTGTACTTTTATTGTTTTTTCAAGAATTTTTGACATATTGTTTAATAATGTAATGGGTCTGTAGTTGTTCACATTGTTTTTTGTTCCTGATTTATAAATAGGAATAACCAGACCTTTTTTAAAAATGCTCGGGAAAATTCCTTCTTTAAGACTAAGATTAATTACGTACGTTAGTGGTATAAGCAGTTGTTGGCTTAGTGTTATTATTGTTTTAGAGTCTATTCCGTCAGGTCCCGATGTTGTGTTATCCTTTAGAGATTGTATTATTTGTTTGGTGTCTTCCAGAGTTACTTTTTGTAGTTTGAAATGTCTGTCATTGTTTATAATAGAGCACTGAGTCATATGATTTTGAGGTTCTTGATTGTCGCTTCCAGTCGTAATTTTTTTAATATTTTCGGCTAGGCTGGCTCCGATATTTATGTAATGTCTGTTTATGTAGTTTAGAATAAGTGTAGGATTTTCGTGGAAGTCTACTTCTTCGTCATTGATAATTAAATTTTTGATTTTATCATCTTTGTTTTTTTGTGTATGTGTACTTTCTCTCAGAATTGACCAGACACTTTTCGGGTCAAAGTTTGCAGTTATCAATTTGTTTCTGTAATATAATTCTTTGGCTTTGCGTATAATTAGCGAACAAATATTTCTGTACCTTTTATAGTAAGAGTAAAGAAAATTATCATTTGGGTTGTGTTTAACTTGTTTGTGCAGTTTGTACCGTTTTTTTATGCTATTTAGTATGCTTTGGGTAATCCATTTTTTAAGTCTTTTTTTACGGTGCGTGATAGAGTTGAATGTTGTTGTGGTGTTTTGAGTGATGAGCGTTTGAAGGTATGCTATAAAGTAATTCCAGGCTTCTTCTGTTGTGTTAATTTTTTTTAGATGTTCCCACGTTTGTTTTTCTAGACAATTTTTTAGGTTAACGTATTTAGTTTCATATTTTATGCTATTATTTTGAATTGTTGGGTTCAAAGCCTGTGGAGTCAGGCCTATCATTGTTGTGTAGTGATCTGTGATTGTTGATTCAAATACTACGCTACAAAATTGGCTTTTGGATTTGATCATTAAGTGATCTAAACATGATTCTGAGTCTCTGGTAACTCTGGTTGGAGTATTGATGGCGCTTATTATGCCATGTTCCAGGAGCATCAGCTGGTATTCGATATTTTGGGGGTGGCCTTGTGGAAGTATATTTATGTTTAGATCCCCAGCTATGATGATGTATTTGAAGTGGGTAATTTTTTTTATATGAGTATCGAGAGCTAAAATAAATGGCGCGATGTTGTGTCTGGATGGAGATCTGTAATGTATGTTTGGAGTTATTACTTATTAGCCGCGTTGCATTTCATCCTGTTTCTTTGCTCTGCCCTGCACTGTCCATAATTTGCTCTGGTGATGATAATGAGCACTGCATAATACTATTTAACGCCGACATAATACTCTATTTGTGTTGGCTATAAGAATCCTTCGCCACTATTTACATTTGTATGTAAGTACCTACAGTGTTGTTAACCTAGAAGATAGTATAGTATTGTTTTTCTACACCTTATCTTCTACAAATAACCATGGTATACTTGAATCATCGTATCATGGTTTATGTACGCAATAATTTTGGTAAATATTCGAATCCACTGGACTTAAGTACTATGAACATCTTTAGAAAAAAAACCTTTTGATTCACCTTACTTATTACAGAAGACAACTTTTTGCTTTTGGGGCGATAGAAAATACTACATTAAAAATTTCAGTTAAGTACCTAAAATGTCAATCCTACGAAACCGTGGTCATTCACGCGCGTGAAGTATAGTGCTTTTTATGTTAAAAATCACCCCAAGGGTGTTGTACAAATTTTACATATTACCTAGGCTTGTCTTTTTTACGTACAAACAAACACAGAAACATACTTAGCATCATTTTCATTGAAATATTGGGATGTTACTCCCTTATATTTAATTTATTCTTTAATAATTTGAATTGTGGTCTATTTTGTTTTCTTCAATCCTTTTTTCCCACTGACTGTATGAGTTTTAAAACCACATCATCTGTTTTTACCTTCTATTGTTTTTCCCTCTCTTGACAATGCCAACAAATGACCATTGTATTTACCTAACACCTAACCTACTATCTTTTAACAGCCATAATTATGTTAGTCTGCATTTGTGTAGATAATTTTTTATGAAATGCGCTTTCTAAAAATCGTACTTTTAGGTCCATTTGATGATTGCGTTTGATTTTGTCTGCTCTGTGTTTCGGATAATTAAAAAATGTAATTTCAAATGTTTGTGGGATTCACAAATGAACAATCTGGTTTAACATTTTCTTAACCCATTACCTACTCAATATATCCTACTATAGTTTTACCGGCATGCTGGATTTTTATTCTGGACAATATGGTTATCGGAAAAACAAGTTTTTAACTACTTTGGTAATTATTCCCCTAATCTCCCCACTTCTAGGCACAGATTATGGAAATTTCACTTTGTTTCAACAATTACTACAAGAAACAACTATTTACATGCACTGAATAGGTTATTATGTTCTTAGTTTGGGTTAATTAAGTAATTCACGCGTGTTTAGATCATAACGTTCACTCCTATTTGGGAGGCGGGTATGGGTACTGCCGCCCCGGGAACCATTTATTGGATAACCAACACTCTGACATAGGTAACCCCAAGTAGTTCGCTATGTTTGGTGACTTAGCAGGGGTGCCTGGGTTTATGGGATGAGGTTTGTCCGGGTCTTAGCGGCGGATGCCCATCAGCCCACCAGCTGCACGGCAGCCAGATCGGGAGAGATAGCCGTACTCTCTCGGAACATCCCCTTGCACCGCAGTGGGAGGGATGGATTCATATGCCTGTCACTTCTGGACACACTGACCCCCAGATTCCTACCCACCTCACATACCCTTTTTCTTCCCAGAACATCCTCCCCTTCCTTTCCTCTTCACACAGCATCCCCATAGATGACATAGGCCCTGAGGAGAATTATTTTCTCAGGGCCTCCTGTGTAGGGCTAATGTAAAAATATCCAAAATGGCAGCAAAGGGTTCGTTTTGTAACAAAAATTTGGAACTTTTGGAATTTTAATGCGTCTTTTATATCTATCCAACATAATTAGTTTTTTCTTGTGTTAATTAAGTTGAAAAGTACTTAGTGTGATTTCCAAAATATGTGCCTAATAAAAGTGCAGCGGCTAGGGGAATATTCACACCTACTTTTTGTTGAGAAAACTACTACATAGAGGTCATCCAATATTCCATTGAGGATGTTTTCAAATATGCCAATTATTTCACCTACTTGTATTATGTATTTAGCTTTTGCACATGTTATATGCTGCTTACAGGTGAGCAATGGACCCACAATCCAAAATATAGATTAAGAATGTTAGAGGAAGCACAACACAGATTAATAATCATTAAAACAAGTGACATACATAATGAGAATTTTATTTCCAGTACATCTACCACAATGAAAAGTACGAGAAGCCATTCTTCAGCACCTACGTCAAGACCTCCATGTTCACCCTGTACCTGTTTGGCCTGTGTTTCTGGCCCCCGTGGAGGGATAACTGCAATAGGCCCCCGGCCTACATGGTAAATTCCTTTTGTACTGGAACATCAACTAAATGTGATAAATTTTGAGCCAACTGTAATCAACGAATGCTTGAAGTTTCCTGTTATTTAAAAAATATGTGAGCTTCTTGGAAATTGAATAAACTATCATAATTTAATGATAATTAGATGAACGGCATGTAGCAGTCCATTGAGGGCAGCATAAATGCTGTTTGTTGTTGGCATTAAAGCCAAAACAACTCAAAATGTCCCGTTTGTTGTGAATGAGATGTTAGTATGAGAACTGCAAACTACCGAGATGCAACTGCACGGAGCTGGCGATGTCGTCAGTTCTTGTACTAGCTGCTTTTCTATTGCGGCACTAACTTTATCTAAGGCAGCAAATAAACTTTATGCCATTTCACTAACTTTATCTAAAGCAGCAAAAAATCTTTATGCCATTTCACTAACTTTATCTAATGCAGCAAATAATCTTTTTGCCTTTTCTCTACAAGGGTAGACAAAGAGAATAGAATGCCACAAGTTTATCTTCTGTCACACCCTCTTTGTTTCATATCTTATTATTATATAGTAACTGTCAAACTTTAATGTCGACTTGATGTTTATATAGAAATTGTTGCAAAAGACGAGTTTAAGGTCTGAAAAGTGGCTTGCCTCCTCGCCCACCCTTTTCTCTGTCGCACATATGTTTTATGCATCTTTCTATTTCTCTTACGGTCGTTGTTAATTGAGTAAAGTGACAGTATCTGCTCAAGAATGGATCGTATTAAGTTCGGGCACACATTTAAGATTGGTGCATATGGTACCTCTATTATTTTGACTCTTTTCATGTCCCATCTCTATTACAAGAATTACTTGACTATGCCTATCCAGGCTTTCTTGCTTCTTACACATCATATTTTTTCTCCCAATATTCCTTTCTTCGTTCATCCGCCATACTTTGAAAACCATTGTCCTTTTCTTAAACTTATTTATTACTCTAACATGGACCTTGCACTTCTTTAATTGGTTTACGGTGATTCATGGTTTTACAGCACAAAGTGCCTTTGGAATATCATCTGGCGTAGGTGTAATATCTATAAATGTAAATGATGTATGTATTCATTTTTCTTCAAGATGGGATAATGTTGATCTAACCATTTAAGTACTATCAATAAATTCAATTAGTTTGTTTGCTCTAACACAGCGGTCTCCAAACTTTCCAGCCTTAGGGCCATACTGATTACTCCAAAAAGTTCCGAGGGCCAGTACCGTTTTAATTTTCCTGATATTAGGTATATATAATTTCTAGACTGTTCGGTGAGTACGCGCCCTGAGCGAACATACGTTTGCTAAATTCGCTAGTTCAATTACCTGTATGCTCGTGTGCTGTTTTCTGTTTTTGGTGCAACACTTACTGAGAAAACATTCTCCGAAATAAAGTACACAAAGAATGTTTACAAATTAAAGTTAACCGATGAGAATCTTAAATATCTTTTAATATTTTGTACAAGTAAAATTGGTCCACAACTACAAACGGTCAGTGAAAAATCACAGTTGCTTAACTCTCATTAGTATTTTTCATGTTATAATGTGTATATGTTTTCTATTTATTTGTTTATACGTTATAATGTTTATATATATTTATAATGTTAGCTGGAATCATTCTAAATATTTGTTAGTAACTATGCTTAAGTTAAATTTTCTTTGTATTATACTTGTCATTATCCCTTTCCTTGCAAGTAAAAAAACTAGTTACTATCAATCTGTGTTTTTTATCCGTCTTTATCATATAAAACAATAACAACAATAAGACATTTAATGCAACGGGCCTGATTGTTGACAGTGGTCATTTGCTGTCGCGGGCCGGATTGATGACACTGGCGGGCCGGATTTGGCCCGCGGGCCGTAGTTTGGAGACCCCTGCTCTAACAGATAAAATTAAATTAATAATGCTCTTACGTGTTACATCTATTGTTGTTTTATAACACTGCGTAATCAACATTTACCATTATCAGCAAAGAATTAATGTTACCAGTCGTTGAGGCATATCAATGTACATAATAATATAATAAAACAAATATGAAACTTATTTACATTTTTATTTGTTTGACCTTAACCGTTTGCTTGTTAAAGCCATCTTCAGACTGGTACAAATTATTCTTTATCTATAGTTTATATACATATAATATCGGGGAGGGGGAGAGGGGTGGTCTACAAGGATTTTATTCAATTGCAGTACAATCTCACTTATCCGGCACTATTAAAAACCAGAGGGTGCCGGATTATTGGAATGTTCGGATTACTGGATTATAATAAAGAAAAAATCATAATAAATAAAATTAATTACACTCAAATCGTAATCTCAAATGTTACGATGGCCATGCTGATTTAAAAAAAGCGTGCGAAAATTACCTTCCTGACTTATTCCGTATAAATACGAAAATGAACTGATGTTGTTATTTTTACACAAACCTGAATAGACATCCTTTGTAAAAAACACATTTCAAAGGTGATTGCTAATAAATAAATACCTTTATATGCATTTGAAAAAGGAACAACAATGCTAAAAGTCCGACTTTTCGGTTTTGAAGCGTTTGCAAGTCACAGATAATTCCAAACACAAACAGTGTAGTGTTGCCACATGAATGAAATCTTTGAAGCCACCAAGAGATATATTGGCGCAAGCGATTGTGACCTCGTATTTCATACAGTTTCTTTATACATAAGGGTCAAAATTGCATTCCAAAATATAATTTTTTTAAATACGGACCGCGGCCACCGGGTGACAAACGGCACGGAATAGGTTTTACGCACTATTCTCACTTCAAAACAACAGGTAAATACGTACGTACGTGCACATGAGATTAGTGAGGTTAGACTGCTAGACGACGACGCAGCTATGGAGCGCATAGGCGTAGAGAGGCGAGGGAGACGCGGGCGGAGGCTGTCGGATTATTGGACGTTTCGGTCTATTGAAGTCCCGGATTAGTGAGATTGTACTGTATATTGTTTTTTTTTTATACATTTGTTACTAGGTCATCTTTGACTGTCGAATTTCTAATTGCTTTGGTTATTCCCAATAGACCTAATTACCTCGGGTTTGTAGCTTACTTTGATATAGTTTTGGTAATATGAATTATTAACGACCTCATTTTATTGTTGTCATGTCTATTCTTAATTAAAGTCGTTATTATATTTATGAAGATATGGCATTGTTGATTGATGGATTGATTTTTAAAGTTTATTTTACATTGTAGTAGGAATAATCTTATAATGGTCATTATATAAACAATCATTTGTACCAGTCTGATGATGGCTTTTACAAGCTGAAACCTGTTACGGTCAAATAAATTAAAGTGGAAATAAGTTTCATATCTGTTTTATTATATTACTAGCGAGTTCCCGGCATGCCTTGTTATGCCACTTAATAAAGAAATTGTTTCTCCCTGCGTGTCCCTTCCCATTCGGCCTTCCACCTCCCCTTCCTCTCCTGCGTCCCCTTCCCCTCACGCGTTCCCACTCCGCCTTCTCTCTCCCCAATCCCCTCTCCGGCTTCCCACATCCCGCGAGCCCCCTTCCAAAGTTCCCCTCCCCCCTCCCGCATTCCATACATTCAGTTTTCAAACAGCTCGCGTGACACCTATTGCAATTTTTTTAATACAAATTTCATAATGCCAGAGCTCACCAGTATATATATAAACCATAGCAGGTATGCAAACATTAAATCCCCAAATTTTCATCGCAATCGGATGAATAGTCAGCAATGCATAATTTCATGATACCAGAACTCACTATTGTATATAGAATCTGTCGCGGGCATGCACACATCAAATCCCCAAAGTTTCATCGCAATCGGTTGAATAGTTTAGCAATGCACAACATGTATACATAGACGGAAGTGAACATATTTTGATTTTTATATACATACTAGCTGGGTTACACGGCTTCGCTCAGGTCAAAATTCGAGAGTGTTCTGGAATGTTCCACAATAATCTTTCCGATTCCCTATTCCCGAAAATTCCACGACATACTCCTCCACTCCTTCCAGAACTTTCTAGAGCTCTATAGAACCTTCTAGAACTTTCCGGAAGACGGAAGAGAAGAGGGCGAAACTTCCAGCCCTTATATCTTCAAAAGCACGCCCTTTAGGTAAAAACGGGTACCCTTATTCCCTAGGGGTAATAAAGATCTACCACAGCATATAACTTTATTGGATCGTACCGGGACTCATTTCTGAGTTTTTGCGGTCCGCGCGTTTTTTTGGACTTTCTTTTATAATATATAGCTGTTTCCCGGCATGCGTTGCAATGCCATATTCAAATAAATAAAATGTTACTCCTTGCATGTTCTTTCCCGTGCGTTCCCCTCCAGCGTTCCACTTCCACCTTCCCCGTCACCGCTCTCCCGCTCCCCCGTCCTTCCAACCTCCCTTGCACGCCCGTAGCCGAAACTTTTTTCTAATACTAACATTTTTAAACTCGTGATATCTTTCTAATTAAATATCCGAATTGAAAAATTCTAAAAGTTAAATAAAGGTATTGAAGCTGTCTTGAATATGAAGTAATTTATTTTGATAAGGATTAAAACCAAGATACAAATAAAGACCCTTTTCAAGCGGCGACATTTTAATTAAAAAATTTTAAATAAAAGAATACTTATTGTGGCATAACCATAATAGTTAGACATATACTGTTGCGACCTTTTTTGTAAATAATGATGTGTTCTACAAAGTCATAGTACATTATTTTATTCTATCATCAACAGTTTTCGCAGCGCACGCGATGTAAAGAATATTTTAGGTAATTTTTTTACACCTTGGGTTACATTATTGAAGTTTTAGTAAGGATGCCTATTTTTTTTGAAAATATAATATAGCCTATGTTACCCAGGGATAGTGTAGCTTCCCAACAGCAAAAGAATTTTTCAAATCGGTTCAGTAGTTTCGGAGCCTATTCAATGCAAACAAACAAATCTTACCTCTTTATATAGTGTAGTAGATAGTAGATAAATTCCACCATGAATTATCAGTTTCAAAAATAGTAACATTTTAAATGTACTCTTATTAATGTTTCAGCTTGTCGATCCCAATGCAGAAGATGATAACTTCTACGCAGATGTCAACATGAGCTTGGTAAGATATACGCATGAGCTCATTTAAATCATCATATCGTTTTTACCGCATACCTAATAATAATAATGATTTATTGTCTTCCTTTCTTTACAAACATCTAAGGATAATGATATCCTCACTGGGATTTCCCGTGCTGAGGATTTCATTTACATATTATAATTTAATTATAAGAAATTAATATGAATTAGTAATAAACATATAGGTATCGTGTAATATTTTTTTAAGTAATTAAAAATTAAATAAAAGTGTGTTTTTTTTTTATAATTCAGTTCAGTAGATTCGGTTTTAGTCTGTATTAATGCGTGCAGAATAACGATCCGTATGCACGTCACTGTTTTTATCTAGGAATTGTTTGGACTTCGAATAAGAATTCCATTTTATTGTAATTTTCATTGACTAAGTATAATGTAAATCAGACAATCTTTAAAAGAAAATTCTGGCATCTTCACAAAACAAAGATTGAACCTAATTTTAAAAAGTTCTGCCACTGTACACTCTATGTTATATTGTTGATTCTATGTTCAAATAAATAAAATTGTTTCGAGTGTGCAGTCAAATTGGAGCAAGCATTTTAATGTTTGTTTGCAGCAATTATATAATTTGTCTGCTCCAAATTCCTGCACTTGACAACCCTCCGCATTGGCGATTAAATTCTTATAAATGTTTTTTTTTTTATTTCGATGTCCATATTTTAATTTATAATTTTTATTACCTAACTACCTTAGTATGAATATCTTAATATTTTCCGGCTATCTCAGATTGAATTAGATATTCATTGTACTGTATCTAACTAAAGGTGTTGGTAAATGAGCATGAAAAATTGTCTATTGCCGAACAATTAACTTTCCCGTCGTTAGTCTTGCCGTGCATGGTTTTGGCTGCCAATATTGCCATGCTCCTTCAAGATTGGCGTGCATAAGATAAATTCGCAACACAAAAAAACAATCTCCTGCAATAAACTCCACCAAATTTGTATACTTGAAAGTGTGCCTAATTATTTATTCATTTTAACCCATTGGCCACAGAATAAATGAGCTAAAAAAATGGCCTTCACCACTGAATTAATTTTGTACCAAAAATTGAAACCTGCATTGGTGTACTAAATCTATTGTAACTTTTGAATTATTGTAACTCTCGTCCATTGAACGGTGTATTCGAATGAATTAATTTCTTTAAATTTGTTTACATATTGGATTTAGGTAAAGAAAAACACAAAAATAAACATTTAAAAAATATTAAAATATGTGTAAATAAGGATACAAATTTAACCTTCTCTTTTTTCGTAAGTTTTTTTCCACATTTTTATTCAAAAAGTTACAAAAAAACATAATATTCATAAATTGAACGATAATAATTTTTGTATTTTATATATTAATATACTAATACCTAATAAAATAATTTGGTTTCATAGACCTCAAAGCAATCAGGGACGTTCAGGGTCACTACCAAAAGCCTAGAACCGCTCGCAATTTTGAAGAAATTAAATGGCGGCTGGCTGCATATAAAACTTGGAACACAAATATCAGGGAAAAAACATAAGAAACATATTATTGCCAATTCAATGAAATGAATGATTATTTACCTACAGAGCGTTCTGCTTTCAATATTTTATTAAAAAATGTCACTGTCGTGCTCGTTGTCCGTTTTTTGGCGGACCTACTCAGCCTAGTATACCTAGTCAGCGCGCCGGGGTTTGTGGTTAAGTACCTGAGTTGCACACCCGGCAGGCTGTCGGGGTTTGTGGCCAATGGGTTTTAATCGTATTCAGAATTTCAACAGGTTTGTTAGCAGTTAGGTGACTTTTTAAATTTTTGAATTTTAGGAATTCACTCTCACTAATATCTCAGTATTATCCTTGTACTATATGCCATACTATATATCGTCATGGCTAGTAATATTGTAGGGGTTTGTGGAGACGTCACAGTGTGGTGTGTGAGAGAGATGCAAGAAAATTATTACTTTTTTCTTTGGAGGAAACAGACCTAATTACATTGTGTATCTCATCTTTTGAAAGAGCTGCAGCATTATTGTGATAAGGAATTTTTTTTTTTTTTTTTTTTTTTTTCTTTATTCATCATTATATAATTTGTTTACAGTTTTACAGTGATTCGACTACTACGCTAGGCACATGCCCGTATTATGGTAGTCGAATTATGAATATATAATTATATATATGTAAGAATTGTTACTGGTTAATACATAGTTTAATGTATGTTTTTTACCTTTTTTGTGCCGTCACGTTACCGTAATCATGGATTGTTAAAAGCGCTCATTAGATGGATACGCCAGCACTCAACAAATACAAATTTTTCATATCCAATGGGCACTTTTGGCACTTGAGCTGATATCTATTATTATATTTTACCTGCTTATTCACGTCGCACTCTACTATGTTTTGCAGAGTGACTCTACATTTGTTCCCATTCGAACCCCAGAACGGGAGGCTGCTACTAGCGAAGTGGCGGCCACAGAAAGTGATGAATCCGCACAGAGATCTGTTAGGTTCAGCAAAGTTGCTGAGGTAAGTTGTTTACTTAAAATAGTTTATTACTTCTATTTTTATTATATAATATGTACCTTTGCCTATATGACTGGTTTTAACCATAATTGATATCACACATTTGTTTTGATCCACCTTGTTTTGAGATAATTGTCTTCAAAGATGCAGATTAAAACCTAAATAAATTATTTAACTCTAAAAAAATGTATTAATTACTTATTACAATGAATGTATTTTATGCATATTTAGGTATTAGTGAGAAAAAAACATTAAATTTTTAGTAAAGGCTGTATTTATCAATAAAGTCATGGGCATTTTTGGCACTGTACATATCTGGGCATCGTGTGGGTTGGGCAGGGGTTAGGTATTTTTTGGGTAACTACATGAATTCAAATTACACTGTTTTTTTCTTTTTTAATGTTCCAGTAGATGGTGTAATCCTCACAAAGTTGTCTTTTCCTTTTTCCAATATTGTTTTTATGATTTTGTAGATTTATTCATTAACATTTTCTAATATGCCTGCATTTTACGCCTGTCTCGACACAGGTATATCCCAGTGAGACGGGCATCGTAAAACCCAATGTAAACATACTTTACGTAGATAAACAAAAAAAAAAATATATATATTTATTTATTGTTCAAATGTAACATACATATGTAATGAAAATATTAATTGAATAAAATAAAAAGATCAAAGATATTGAAATACAAAAGAAATATGCTATGATGTCTGCGTGACTTTCGGCGGAGTACCACCTAATCGGAGTAGTTTGCGTACAAAAAGAATTAGTTCATTTTGTTGATTTTTTGAAGGTGTGCGTTAATATTGGTTAACAATATAGTTTCAATACGGAAAGAATTAGTTCATTTAGTTTAACGTTTGTTTAGTTTATTCGTTCATTTAGTTTATTCGTTAATTCGTAAACAATATCGGCGACACCGGAAGCGCAGTTCCACCCAGTAAAAACTGCAAATATTTCAATATATTTGAACAAGATTTATGGCGTATTGTCTTATTTTAGATTGTAAAATCTCTATTTGAGAGCTCCTTAGCTCTTGATGTAAATGACATTGCTGAAAAATTATGCAAATTTTATGTCACCGTTCAAGAGTTAGACTTTTCATGGTTGGTCAATTTGGCATATTTTCTATTATTCATTATTTTGCTATAAAATAAATGACATTGCAGGTCCGTCACATGTCTGAGAGCTGTGCAGTGGAGTCCCTCCTTGCTCGACTGTCTCACGCCGCGTCTCTGCGAGCTAGCGAAGCCGCTAGACGACGCGCTGCTAAACTTAGTGCGAGAAGGCAGGCCAAAGTTGCCCTCTGCTTCTGTCTGCTCGTAAGTATGCTTTGATGGCAACTTCTGTTTCTCTTTCCTCTTTCCCAACTAGACACCAACCAGTAATATTGGAATTCTAAAGGTCATCTGTCAGCTGTTCCCAAAATGGTCACACTTACATGTGAAGTTTTTTTTTTTTTTTATATAAAACATACATACATTCCCTGCCTTCGAATAATCTGACTATATTTTAATTCTCCTACTTCCATTATTATCTGTGGAAAATGTTATTGCGCAAAGATGAAGGACTCGGCTGGCAAAGGATTGAACCCAAATACCTGGATAGGGACCCTTTATTTTGGACCATTCGGCTGTGACAGTAATGTTCAATTTACTTAACTGAGAAACCAATCACAGATTTCTTCATCGCACATTACATAGGTGGCAGTGGCCGAATTGATAAGGCGTTCATCCCGGTAAAACGAGAGGTTCTGGGTTTGAGTCCCAGTTGCGACCATTCTTTTTAATTTGTGTATTTGTTCTCTTTCGTATTTAGATTATTATTATTCTTCAATGATATATTACATTGATGGGAATAACCCTCAAAAGTTATAAAAGGAGAGCTGTTCTAATAAAAAAAGTTAATTTATATTCTAAGGGTAGTAAACACTGTGATACAAGTTACCATCAGGATTAAGAAGACGAAATACAAAGCAAATATGCCCTTTTATACATCGCCATAATCATGTTACCTCATTCATACACAAATGTCTCTTTCATACTTTTAGACGTACGTTCATCACAATTATGTATTTCTTTTTAGTGGTTCCTAGCCAACTACACGTTCCAAGTGTCGCTTGCCTTGACTGAAGCTGGGATCGTTACGGCTCTGTCTTCAGCATCGAGCCTCTTTACCCTGGCGCTGGCTGCCATTTTCCCCAGCCAGCCCGGAGACAGGATCACACTGTCCAAGCTGATAGCCGTCTGCGTGACTATCGGGGGAGTGGTGAGTGTCAAATAGATCTATTCTTTTCTAGTATTACTGGCAGTGATAGAAACCAGCATTTTGACCATATTCTGTCTTCAGCCTTTATCACACGCCCAAAGACATCATATCAGAATATCACATCCGAGCTGATAGCCATCTGCGTGACAATCAGGGGGGGTGTGAGTACCAAATAGAATTATATGTTTCAATAATAACTGGCGCTGATAGAAGCTCGTGTTGTGACTGCTCTACACGATGCCTCAAGTCTCTACAATTGATCTACAGATAGCATCACATCATACCATCACACCATCCAAACTGTTAATCGTTCCTGTGACCATTGGAGAATTGTGTGTCAAAACTTAGGACTCAAGACAAGGCGGCTGGCCCCCTTCAGTCTTCCTTTTCATTTCTATTTTTAAAAGCCATTAGTCGCATCCTGGCCCCTGTGGCCCTGTGTGTCATCAGGCCGGTGAATCCATTCAGACCTGGTTCCATAAACATTGCCGATGGGCTGCTGTACCTTGTATCCAAATATAATTCTGCAGGCTTTATTATTTTGGATCAGGAGTCGTTCCATCAAGCTGATTCGGTAGTTACACCTTTTTCACACGGTTCCATGACAAATCAGAATGATGCAGCTTCAACACCCCTTTAAAAAGTCATAAAAAAAAAAACAAGCCCATAACCCAACATAACGTATCCTATTTAACCTTTTTTTAAAATTACTTTTAATGACTTTTCAAAGGTGTTGAAGTGTTGCATGATTCTGAGTTGTCCGGTCACCGTTTCACATGTGTACAGGCTAGAACGAAATGCGTTGATCAATATTTCTTTAGCATTTTTTTTAAATTTTTTTAAAATTTTTCTTTATTCATTGCATACATAATACGGTTACATTATTTGTTTCATAATGCTGTATTAGATCTCGATGGGTTTGTTCCGTGTCATATGGCAAAAATCGACCTTATTAGAATTCGCATATTGGGTACTTGCAAGTGGCCTGTGATTGCCCGATGACAGCCGTTGCCAAGGAACAAAAAAGTGTTTTTTCTGTTCAGATGTTTTTTATCGTTTGTCAACAACAGATCGTTTTGTAACTTGGAAAATCGACCAAAACCAAAATAACGCCGTACAAGAAGAAGTATCAAATAACTGTATCTGTATATCTGTGGGTCATCATCAATCAGAAGGGAATCAAATCTAGCAAAGAACATCAATCTGCCGTAAGTACCCATATGAGATTACCTTTGCTGTTTTGATTCCGGTAAACATAACCAATCGAGACCTCACAAATATATTACGCATATAGTGGACATTTCGTTCCACTATAACCCATGTCAGGTTGTGCCACGGGCTAATCTCACATTATTAGTGGATTTTTCGACCACCATGTTAGGCTGATGCCCGTTTTATGGTGGTCGATTATTGCTGCATTGGAAGAATCTTCGGGCATTCATATATAAGACATTATACTGATACTGCTTCTCTTTTGTCGTTCGATACCACAATCATCCAAGAGGTCTTCAGTAATGATGTGCTCCAAGTACTTTCCATTCTTAGATGTATTTATATGTTCCTCATTAAAGTGTACGGGGAGCATCTTCTCAGGATTTTTTCCGTGGGGAATGTGATTAGGTTGTATATCATGTTGTGATTCACAGATTTTTAATAATATTCTCTTTTATATACCAATGTTGATGTTGCTGTAGGATTCTGTATTTCTTCTTCTTTATGTGCCTTATCAGGTCCCCCCGACGTTGGCGATCACTCTTGAAAAGGTCTCTCTGTCGTGCGCTGCCCGGAATAGCTCCTCCACACTTCTAATGCCGGTCCACTCTCGTATGTTTCGCAGCCAAGACATTTGTCTCCTACCAGGCCCTCGGCGACCCTCTATCTTACCTTTCAATATTAAATGGAGCAAGTGATACTTCTCCCCTCGAAGTATATGACCCAGATATGAAATTTTCTTGATTTTAATTAATGTAAGCAGTTCCCTATCTGCTCTAGCCCGCCTGAGAATTTCTATGTTGGTGATCATGTCGGTCCATGGGAACTTGAGCATTCTCCGGTGAAGCCACATTTCGAAAGCCAATTTTGTATTTACATAGTATCTAATACTGTATTTTTTCCAGGTCCTTGTAACGCTTTCTGACATGAGCGCAGAAACCAAGAGAGTACCGACCGGTGTGATCCTGGCCCTGGTCAGCGCCTTCTTCTACGCAGCCTACCTGGTATTCCTACGGAGAAAGGTGGACCATGAGGATAAGATGGATATCCCATTATTCTTTGGTGAGTAAATCACACCTTCAAATTAAAACTAATCAAATAGTTTGATAATCCTTACTGCCACGCATAAATTGTTCACAAATCTTTATTGTGTGTGATAATAGTGATGAATATTCGATTTCATTCGATCCCTTTTAGAAGTAATCAGACATGATTGGGTCTTTGAAACATTAAATTCAACGAGATTATTTTTACCCCAAGAGAAAACACTCTCGAGGTAACCGTCCATTCTTTGCTTCAAAGCCCTCCGAGCCGTTGGAGTTGGTGCGCCCTTTGGAGGCTTGTTAAACAGAAAGCCGTCACGGACTGTACTGTCATCTGCGAACAATGAATGGGTGCACATGACAAAAGGTCATTGATGTGCAACAAAAACAAAGTCGTAGACAGAACCAATCCCTGTGGGACGCCAGCATTTATTGAATGCGAGGAAGAGGTGAAACCATCAACAATCGTCTGAATTGACCTCTCCCTCAAAAAGTCGCCAATCCACATACACAAGGATACGGAAAGTCCGTAAGATAGCAGTTTATTGACAAATGCCAAACCCGGTCAAAGGCCTTGGAAATGCCCAGTGCAACCATTTGGGTCTCACCGAAACATTCCAGGTACCGTCCCCAAACATGCGTCACATAAGCGAGAAGATCGCCGCACAAGCGGTTCCGCCGAAATCCATATTGACGGTCATTAATAATTTTGTTCTTCTTGAGATATATGAGCAGTTTGTTGTTGATCACACGTTCCACCACTTTGGATATAACAGATGTGATCGCTATGAAATGGTAGTTAGCCGGGTTGAAGCGATCACCCTTCTTTGGAATAGGGTGAATGATCACTTTATTCCAGCCAAAGGGCACAGAGCCAGACTTCAGGGACATTTTAAAAAGTGTAACATTGAAATATAAAATAAAAATTTAACCTCTAAAAATAAACGGTCTTTAATAACCTGATGGATAATTATTATTTGTAATGTCGCTAGCTTGTGTATCTGAAGGTAGAGCACAATATAAATGACATTCAATATTAATCAATAAAAGACGGATATTATAATAATATATAAAGGGTTTATTGAATTTACTTTTACGTACAACATAATCAAAATATAAATTAACTTTAGGGCCTAATATATAGAATGATGTAGACTCTAATTTTAACTTAGTTCTCAAGGGGTGGACGGAATCCTCGAAGACAAGATTTCGTCAGTCAAATAATGTTGCAAGAATAAATGGAGGTTATGTTACGTGTGTGAGCATGATTAAAGCTAGATTAAACGGCGCCATTGTATTTTAGCCCTGAATACAAAAAGTAAAAAAGAAATAGAAATTAAATTGATAACCGTTTTAAATAAACTAAAATAAAATGGATCGTTACGTTCCAGAGCACCATTGTGTGAATAATTCTGACAGCCGTGGCAGCGTCTTCTCTCTGGGCCTTATTCCTTGGTACTGAAGTTGGGTGCAAAAGGTCCGCTTTGACAAGTGATTGCTATGAGGGGTGTCGTGTCACAAACTCCGCTATTTATAGTTTTGAATGATATCGGGGTTGGATGATTTGTGATAGAATCAATCCGTTACAAAAGCTTCATAAAAATTGGAGCTATTTCTGCAGCGCACCTCTGCAAAACCAAGGCAGGAATTCCATCAAGCCCACTGGCTTTATTAACACCAAGCTCTCTTAAAACTTGGAGTAAATCCTCAGCTTTTTCATATGAAAACCACAGTAAGAAACCGACATCGGGACAGCACCTTGGTCATCGAGGGTTGAGTTTTTCCTAATAGGTTAGCCTTTTCGGTGGCGGTGTTTGCTAGTGAGCCGTCAGGTCTGGTAAGAGGTTGCAGATCAGATTTGCAGAAATTACGACCTATTGAGCCCACAAGCGACTAGAATGCTCTGCTGCCATGCGGGCATGCAGCCAGCTTTTATTCAGCCAGACTGTATTCAATAAAAATAATAATATAACCATTAAAACTTTTTCAGAACAAAATTTCTAAATATAAATGCGTTATAAGATTCAAAACTCTTACATGATAATAATTTAAAGTAATTTTTTTGCAAAGAGAAGATTAAATATAATTTTGTTTGCAGGATTCGTGGGGCTCTTCAATATGCTTCTTCTCTGGCCGATGTTCTTCATCTTTCACCTGACCTCCTGGGAGTCATTTGAGTGGCCCAACCGCCAGCAGTGGGCCTGGCTGCTGCTAAACGGTCTGGTGGGGACCGTTCTGTCTGAGGTGCTTTGGCTGTGGTAAGGGATCCTTTACTGGTACCATTAGGATACTGAGAAAGCAATATGTTGTACATACATTGCAATGTTATTTTACCTCATTGTCATCAAAATATACACATTAGTACTTGGGCTCGTCCCTACCAGACATTAGAATATTTATGAATAAAAACCCATTTTCAGACTTTCAGACAAACAGAATGCGTTCTCATTAAGGGTCGACCGAGACAGGTTTTTCGTTCTCGGCCGAGACCGAGACCGAGACCGAGAATAAATTAAAATCTCGGCCGAGACCGAGAGCCGAGACCGAGAATAGATAAATTGAACAAAAAAATGAAATAGCGCTATTTTTTCACAATATACTATATTTTTAAGAATGTAATAATGTTTAATTATATAATAATTTGAGATTTTATATAATATATCTAATATTAAATATTTAATTAAACAATAATTTGAGATTTTATATAATGTATACAAGGTGTCCGGAAACTCGTAGTACAAGCGGGAAACTGGGGATTCCCCATCACATTTGGAGTCGATTTTGTGGTATAACTTTTTTTGATTTGAGCTTTCGTTTTCGAGAAAATTGAGTCATAAGTTGATTTTTTTTTTGGTCAAATTCTTGTTAATTATTACCGACGATCATAGTACCTAACTAATAAAAACAATTTAAAAGAAAACCAAACAAAGAAATCGGTATTTAAAGCATAATTTTGAAATTGCCCATCAATTAATTCAACATAAAAATAAAAAGTTGGCTCGTTCCACGGTTCAAACACAGCTGTGCACAGCTGTTACTACATATTCGCAGCTTCTGTTAAAATAACAATGCAAAATTAGCTCTATCTCTTTCTACGCTAGGTACAATCAACACGTGAAAGAAGAGACGAGATAGGGTTTTCGATATTTCGTAAACAAGTACCATACGGACGAACTAATAATTAAAGGGCTCTTCACACGGCACTGCATGCAGGGAATCTGCCGCAGAGTCCCTGCAAATTGGGTGGTTAGTAGTCAGAACCGCCTGCCGTATTATTATTTACCCTCTTCGAATTCTCTGTCGTGTCAGCCGCAGAGGGTCCACCTCCAACTTGCGACCAATCTGCCGGAATGGACATGTTACGACACGTCGTTGGCAGCGACTTGTACCAGAACAGCGATTAGGATATAAATATTATTATTTTACTCATCATGCATTGAAAAGGAAAAAGAAGTTTGGGTAGAAATTTTTGATTTATACAAGGACCTTCGATGCTTGTGTGATATTTCCCACAAAAATTATTTGCGGCGAGATCTAAACCATAGATTCTCAACGTGGGCGATAAGGGGGCGACAATTCAGGGGGCGGTACAATTAAAGGAGAAAATTGAGGGCGTTTCAGACTTTCAGGGGGGCGGTAGGAGACCCAGATAAACCCATCGCACCCTATCCCACATTAGGGGCCATCCATTCACAAAAATAATTTCCCTATCCCATTACGCCCCCTCCGTTGCGGCAAATGTAGCCCCATCGTGATATCCCGTTACGCCCCCTTCGTCGTGGTGATGGTGGTGTACCGTTACGCCCCCTCCGTTATGGCAAATGTAACCCTGTCGTGGTATCCCATTACGCCCCCTATTGCTGTTTCGGATAGGGGGCGCTAGGATAAAATTATTCTTAAAGTGGGCGGTGGGCAAAAAAAGGTTGAGAATCTACGAAAACGCCCCCTTGGGGACTTTTCAGACCTTCAGTTGGGCGGTAGAATACAAGGAGGGAATTGGGGGGGCGTTTCAGACTTTCAGGGGGGGGGTAGGAGACCCAGAAAAACCCATCTCACCCTATCCCATTAGGGGCCATCACTTCACAAAAATAATTTCCCGATCCTATTAGGCCCCCTCCGTTGCGGCAAATTTAGCCCCATCGTGATATCCCGTTACGCCCCCTTCGTCGTGGTGGCGGTGTACCCAGGTGTAGGGGGACCCAGAGGAACCCATCCCACCCTATCCCATTAGGGGCCATCCATTCACTAAAATAATTTCCCTATCCCATTACGCTCCCTCCGTTGCGGCAAATGTAGCTCCATCGTGATATCCCGTTACGCCCCCTTCGTCGTGGTGGTGGTGGTGTACCGTTACGCCTCCTCCGTTGTGGCAAATGTAACCATGTCATGGTATCCCATTACGCCCCCTATGGCTGTTTCGGATAGGGGGCACTAGAAATAAAAATATTCTCAAAGTGGGCGGTGGGAAAAAAAGGTTGAGAATCTGTGATCTAAACGGTGCGGTGTTATACATATACAACACCACTTTTTAAATTCGAACCTAAAAGTTAACCTCAAAATAATAAAATATGTACACTTTTAAGAAACTTAAGTTTCTGACCACAATCTGAAAAAAAATTGTGAAATTGTGGGAATTTTTGAATTAATTTTATGCAAGAAATGACATAAAATGAGTGGTTAATAATGTTTATAATAAATTTGCCTAATAAAATATGCGTGTATTTTTTTTTTTTTTCATTATCGGTAATTTTAGTTAGAAAAATACGTAAGGTGGGACATTTTAATTTTTTTTCATTTAAATTGTTCCATATTGTACCAACCTTTTCTCATTTTTTCCATTGTTACCGTTGTCTATGTTTATTATTAGTCTATGTCTGTTATTTTTCCTTGACATCATGTTCTATGTCTATTATTTAAAAATTAGTATTATTAAAACCCTGAAGAAATAAGCGTTGCTTACGAAACATTCGGTTTTTATAAACAATAAAAATGATAAAAACTAACTAATTTATTCATTTGGACTTTTTTTATTTTGCGTGCCAAAATTTTATAATTCCAAAATTATGGATGTAATCAGGGTGTAACAGCACGTACCCAAGGAGATTTTAACCAGAGATACCCGAGCTTATTTGGAGTAAAAAAAATTATAGTCATTTTGAAATTTAAAGTCATTAAAGTCAGTCAGCGAGCGCTCCGAACACATACGCACAGCGCAAAAACTAAGAACTCTCTGCAAATTTGGTTGTTGCCCTGCTTGCATGAGTGCCTGCTTGCAGGGGTGCCTGCTTGAAGTGTCTACAAATCGGGCCGTGAGGAATGCCCTTAAAACATGGCCGTTCTTTAATAACGTACTTCCTTGCTTTGTTTGGGCAAGTTCAAGGTTAGTTCCCGCTGTCACGCGTTTGATCGAGGTCGTTGACATCTTTTAACCGTTCTGTTAATTAAACTTTAAAACAAAGTGTGTTTGTGAATTATTTGTGTCATTTTCATATTTTAAAGTGATTAATTATTGTGTATTACAATGGAATAATACCAACGCAGAATAATTATGACGTATTAATGTATTTTTTGTGATGTGCAGTGTTTTAAGTTTTTGGATTACCTTTCCTCAGAACATTTCCACATAATGTAAGTAGGTTAACACCTATGCTAATAATTTCTCTCACAAGGATTGTTCGAATTGGTCCAGTACTAAGTCAAGTAGCGTGTACACTGAAATGTTGCTGAAAATCGTTCGTGTTGCTTTCAAGTACAATACATTTTTGCCCGCCGCCCGGTACAAATTTAAACCCTAAAGTAGCCGAAAAAATTCATTTATTATTTTTTTTTTTAATTTTAAATGTAAAAATGCTTAAATAGAAAATCTTTATGTTTATTTGGGTTCTCTATGTGATGTAGGTTCACCAGTTTTCCGCTTGTACTACGAGTTTCCGGACACCGTGTATAATATTAAATATTTAATTAAACAATAATTTGAGATTGTCGATTAGTTGATTTGTATGTTCATTGCTGTTTTTGGCAGTTTATTATGAACAAAGTTCAAAGAAAAATAGCAACGAACATACAAATCAGCGAATCGATGTGTTCTGAGTTCTGATGAATGTGGCCAGTGAATCTAAAAAAATCTTCGTACACTTACCAGCTTTCCAACATACGTATAAAATAATACGTAATGATCTTAATATTCACATAACAAGTTTATGTAGTTATTCTGGCTAGTAAAGTAATTAGCCCCAAAACATATAAAAGAACTTACTTTTTCTAGAGCTGTCGTGACACCAAGTGACGAATTTGGATGCGCGCGGTAGATTTGAATCCCATTATCCTATACCGTACCTACTTACAACGGTCTCGGTTACTGTCTCGGTAGAATTTGTAGCCGAGAATGCCTAGACCGAGACCGAGACCGAGATCTCGGTCGACCCTTAGTTCTCATTCCATTCATTCCTTACTAAAGCCTCCATTACATTGATCAAGTTTACAAGCTACTTGCCGGCGAATTCACTATCTGCTAGTAAACTCGCTCAGTGTAATCATATTTACTAGCTAACTAGCAGATGATGGCTACTTTACTCGCTACTCGCTAGCGTGTAGGTTTGGTAACCTTGTGTCATCATATAGTTGCTTGTAAGCTAGCTGTGAGTTCAGTTTTCTACGACAAAATTAGTTCGCACGGGAGTCGTTATTTTAGCTCATGTTATCAAAAAGGCGTTGAAAAGGAGAGCAAAACGGATATGATTTATGTTCCACTTCATCTTTAACGCTAGAAAACCCAGAAAATATAGCAACACATGGTTTCAACTCGCTAGCTAGTTCACTACTGAGCGAGTGGAAAGTTTTGTGTGTCATCATGACAATCTCACTCAGCTATTCACTCGCTTTTAAACTTGCCGGCTAGTAGCTTGTAAACCTTAAGAAAATTGAGTGTTGAAATAAATTTTATATTTTAACCTTTAGACGCCCAGCGATCCCGTACGGGACTGCAGATTTGCGTTGTTCAAGGCCCAACGGTCCCATACGCAGTGGACTACCTTTATTGCACACGGCTTAGAAGCGTTTAAAGGTACCTTTATATGTCCAGTGGTCGTTCAATGTCCAACATTCCGTTACGGGACCGGTGATTATGGTACGAATATTTCACAAAAAATGTTTGGGCAGTGGACTACCTTTATTGCAAGCGGCGCACGGGCATTTCAAGGTTAAATATTACGATCTGTTAATATAGAAGAATCTATCAAACAGACTGCCTGTTTCTGCACAAAGTCGAGGGATTTCTTCAGGTATTTTAGGGCTCCAGCCCAGAAGTGGATGCCAAATTCAACCCACTTGCGATTTGTACAGGGTTAGCAGTTGTGTACTATTGTATCTGCGTGCCCTATACACTGCCCCCAGCTTCTGAGTGGCCAACTTATCTCTGGATTCGATGGAGCCCCCATACCTGAGCTGGTCACTTGAAGTTTCACCAAGCATATCAGTGGAAGGCCTGTTAGGAAGATTGCTTCCGTTGAAGGAGGAAATATCCAAACTTGAAAACAATAATGACAGTTTACTTTAAAGTGAACCTGCTGCATTTACCATTCTAATCAGCATCCTTTTTCAGGGGTTGCTTCCTGACGTCGTCCCTGATAGCAACCATCTCCATCAGCCTGACCATCCCCATGTCCATGTTGGCGGACGTGATCCTGAAGCGCATCACATACCCGGGCCTGTTCTATGCAGGCACATTCCCCATGTTCCTGTCGGTGTTTGCCGTGACGCTGCTAGCGCACTACGAAAACTGGGACCCCGCCATGGTGCTGCTGAAGAAGATTCACTCCAGCATCACGCACAAGCTGGCTGTTCATAATAGAAGTTTAAGGTACCTACTAATCAAGGGTCTTCATTTTAATACTCTGTAGCATGCCCTGTGCTGTTATTTTTCAAATCATTTGAATATACAGATTCAAACTTTGCAAAGTACAGATTCAAATATTACAACAAACAGATTCAATCATTACAATATGCAAGTTCAAATGTTACAATGTAAGAATGTACAGATTCAAAGATTACAATGTTGAGATTCGAACATTACAATATGTTCGACTTTTTCACACGATTTATCTTGCAATGGGTTTGGCGATTGCGTGAATCCAGTTAATTCACCAGCCACTTGGGCTCTTTGACTTCTTATTTTTTAATCATTGTACGTCATCGTTAGGAACTTGCGTTAGCGTCAAAGATAATAGAAACAATATACGACATCGAAAGGGAGATGTGGCATTGAAGCATTCCAACTTTTGTTGAGCTGCCACCAAACTGCGCAGCAAAGCAGCGGAGCCATTAAAAGTTAAGCACTTGCTGTGTAGGTAGAAACAAAGGCAATTTGCAGTAATATGGGTAAACAATGTTGATGACACACAGTGCGGTTTCATATTAATTATGCTTTATTTCGATTAGCATCGGATCTAACTTTGTCTATGGGAAACATTTAAATGCAAATACAAAGAGTGGTGTTGTCACTTTCGAACAGTGCTAAAACCATATATCTCAGTAATACAAAAGGAGATAGAACAACTGTTATCAGTTGATCCTCATTTTTTGTGCCATATACTAAAAAGGCCCAAAAATGGTAACCTAACCTAACAATTTTTCCATTTTTTTTGCAGAGTACAAGACTTGGACGAACAAACGGAGGCCCTGATCGGTATCAACTCTTGTCCTGAGGACCACGAAGCATAAATATTAGTTAGTGCACAAACACAGGAATGTTTCAGTTTCCCGACACTTTATATTCTGCTTTTCATCTAATGTATATTTTCACTGTAACCCGTTGCTAGGGTGAGCTTTATTCAAAACTCACAGTGATTCACCGTGATAACGAGGTGCGGTCGGGGCTTTGCTTTTATATGGACAATTTGACGATTGCAATATACAGATTCAAACATTGCAAAGTACAGATTAAGCATTACAATGTACGAATGTACAGATTCAAAGATTACAATGTTCAGATTCAAACATTACGACGTACAAGTACAAACCTTACAGTGTATGAATGTACATGTTCAAGCATTACAATGTACGAATGTACAGATTCAAAGATTACAATGTACAGATTCAAAGATTACAATGTACACATTCAAGCATTACAATGTATGAATGTACAGATTCAAACCTTACAATGTACAAATGTACATGTTCAATCATTACAATGTACGAATGTACAAGTGAAAACATTCCTCCAATTTTGGAAATTACCTTTAATTTTAGTACTTATTTCTTGAGCAAAATTAAAACCTTTTAAATTCATTGAACCATAGTTTTTATGAAAATAATTTAAGTGTCTTCAACAATTTTTTCATATTAAGTATTAAAAAGTGTTGCTATTCATTTGCTCAAGTTTTATTTTATTATGTATTTGATTGGAAGAATATTAAAAAAAAAACGTTTTTAATAAAATTTATTATTGATTCCATTAGATTGCACCTTAAAAAAATAATAATAATATTTGGACGATTTATATAGCGCCGTTTTTGTGAAAAATCACCTCAAGGGCGCTGAGACCTTCCGTTAAATCCATATTTATTTGAACAAGCTTTTTTATTATTATCATGACGATTCACGATTAGGGTACCGTGACGGCAAAAAAAAGCAAAAAACACTTTATCGCTCTAATGCTGCAGCTCTTACACATTAAATAATGATGAGATAAAAGATGAGACACACAAAATATGTGTGAGTGTTTCCTCCAAAGTACAACTTTTTTGTTTGGAGGAAACAGATAGATCTTATTACGGCTCAGCCACAGCGACGGGAATTCCGTTACATTTTCTTTATACGTTTAAGGGAGATGTATGATATTGATTGTAGGTTTCCTCTGGGGAGTGCAGACATACGTTCACCTTTTGTCTCAGTTTCAACTGTTTTTGTTTAGCGTGTAAGAAAGAGCTGCAGCATTATATGATTCAGAACAAAAGCAAAACCATCAGCGCAATGTCATTTATTGGTTTTTGAATTTCTGTAATTCACTCACGCTTCAATATTATCCTTGTAACTATATTCCATACTTTCAATATTTTCTAGCAGTAATTGTGGGGGTTTATAGAGACGTCGCGGTGAGGGATATATGTATAAGAAAATTATTACTTTTTCCTTTGGAGGAAACAAACCTACGTTCATTGTGTATCTCATCTTATGCAGTATTATTGTGATAAGGAACGTATGTTTATTGCTTTTTTTATGCTGTTACAGTACCATAATCGTGAATCGTCACGATAATAATGAAAGTGCTCAATGTCATTTTGATTATTGTATTTGTGTAACTTTATACAAAATACTTATTGTTACCTAAGCATAGATATATTATCTTTAATTTACTTATTTCATAAAGTACCTACTTTTTTTAATGAGAGTGATTACAGTTAAGTAAGTAGTTTAATGTTAATTTGATCTCCGTCCCTTAGAGAAAATATTATAGCTGACGCACCATCACTCCGTTTCTACCTTATAATCTCTCACAGCATTCCTTGTCTTTAGAAGTTATGATTGTCAAAAGTGACTTGAAGTTGTAATCTCCCTAAGAATCTGACATTCATTTACAATGAGCATTTTAGAATGTATGTAACAGGAATTTTGTGCCCAAATAATTTGTACTTATTTGAATACTTTTCCTAGTAGAAAAAAAAACACATGTATCGAACATTCCTTCAAATTGACCGAATATCTTTCCTTTTTTTTATATAAATTAACGTGTGATTTTTTAAAATTTTATAACTGCGACAGTAGCATGCTGTCAAGTTTTTGAAAACAAGATGTAAATGACGTTCCTTTGTGTGCACAGTGTACCAATATTGCAATATAAATATTTGTCTAATTAATATAGTCATTTTACTATAACCTAACCTAACCTACACTAATTGCATCATTATTTTTCATCTAACTTCAAAATATTATTCACTTCTTACTTACTATGGAAATTAAGGACCTCTCTCATTAATTCGCCGCCCATTGTCCAATTATGTAAAGAAAACGGTGGATTATAATCCAAACATACACAATATGCAAAAAAAATTATCAGTTATTTTGTAAATTTTCATTTTTTTTTCTTTCGATAAGACTCTATTTTATAAACTTATTTGAAACAAAAAGTAACAATTCACAGAGGACTAATCAAAATGTCCTAAAACAACAATAATGAACCCTGGTGATTTGTAAAATGTAAAATGGTCAACTCGAATAAGCTAGACGGCTGTATAGTAGACTGTCAGAAAAGAGACTACCAGGTAAACCCACAATTTTTTTTTCGATTTTTAAGAAAACATGCTAGAAGGGATTGAACAATAGGCTTGACTTAAAGAAAGAACGAAAGGATAGTCGAGCCTTTTGATACGGTGGCTCAAGTTAGCACTAGGGCTGGCTGACCATCTGTATCAGACCTATTGAGATAACCCGAGAGTAACGTCTTTTATTTTATTATGTTTCCTACCTTGCCTACAATAGCTTTCAGATTGTATTTCGTTCTTGACAAACTTAACAGCTATCGATAACTCCTGAGTGTATAAAGTACAAGGACCCTCATAATTTCTTAGAGAATCTTTGTACATAAATACTATAATTATAAGTTTTTTTGTTGATTAGTACAGATTCGTCAATGCTTTTACTGGTATGCAATTTCAGGACATTTGTATTTACAAAAATTCTTCAAGTATGCAACCCTTCTTTATTTGTGAGTTCTTTAATTTTGCATGGATAGGTTAGGTGCAACACTGTACATATACCACAACTAAGATTGGAGTTTTTCTCAGAAATTCAAATGTAATGCTCTCATCAAATGGCTAATCAGCACCATTTTGTTTTCTATAAAGAGGTTCTAGATTCGTTAAAGCTTTTGAACAGATCATGAACAAAGAAAGCACAACTTGCTATTGTTATGTTTGTTAGCTGAACACATTTTGTTTAAAAGCTGAAAGAACCTAGAATCGACGTTTAATGGGAACTTTTCAAATGTCAAACAAATTAGCGCCGATTGTCCATTTGCTGACAGTGTTACATTTGAATTTCTCTGAAACCCCCCAACCTTTACTGTGATGTACAAATCTGGTATTATTGAATGACATGTGTAAGTAATATATTATTTGATTCTTGTGTAAATCTTACTTACAAAAATATATTTAAGAGCGAATTGCCAATATTTTTTTACCCAAATTTACAAGGTTGTCTGTTGAAACAGAGACAGTGCCAATTTTGAAAAATTAAAAAAAAAAAATCTCTCCGTTGTCATTTGCATGTGGACAGTGTAATCAAGGCAGGTGTCAAAAATGCGCAAGATGAAAAAATAATGTAACATTATTAAATCTAACCTTTTCCTCTGCCATCAGGGGTAAGCAACTATTTTCATTTTGCATGGATACTAGATTAGATGATAAATCACCCACCTATTTCCTCGGATTTAATGAAATGTGCGGGCAGCTTTGCTATGAATTATTCAAATCTGGTTCCAGTAATCGGTTAAGCCGATCTATTCCATAGAATCTCAGAGATAGATCATCAATAATCATCAGAGGAGCAATTCCGTAACTTTTGTGGATACGTGAAAGATCCCGTATACAGAATTGGCTGTCAAATTTGTGTCATTTTCTATGACTTTCAATGGCTTTTTGTGGGCCTATGACAGGTGTGTGTGTATCAGCTATTGCATATTTTAGTTTAAAATGTTTAAAACAAGAAATACTACAAGTATACATGATTATTTATTAATTTAATGTACCTACATTTTAAGTTGTTTACCATGGATTTGACATTTGCGAAGTTTCTTTTCAATCTATATATGCATAAATTACTTAGTTTGCCCAAACTAAGAACCTATTTTGTGCAAATGTTAAATCCATGGTATATCACTTTAAACATACATTAAATGAATAAATAATCATGTATACTTACGGTATTTTGTGTTTCAAACTAGTTAAAATCGACGACAGCTGTGTTTCAAACTAGTTAAAATCAACGACAGCTGACATCAGCCATTGAAAAACCAATTGACAGCCGTATAAAATCATACAAATTTGACAGCAGATTCCGTTTGAAATCTTTTCCATATCCACAAAAGATACAGAATCGCTCCTCAGAACAGGTTTCTCTATGAAATAGAAACCTAAAGTTGAAAAGACTTTAATTTTCCTGATCATGGATTCTCAAAGAATAGATCACATGAGATCGCGCCGTTAGTTATCCAAAGATATTGTGTCTAATGTCATGAAATTTTTATTCATGTTTTGAGTCCCACATGTATACAAATACCTACATGTATACAAGTACCTACATGTATACAAGTACCTACTCGTATACAAGTACCTACATGTATATTATTTGGTACCTACTTATATACGAGTACCTACATGTATATTATATCTGTGGAACTATGACGCAAGTTTAAATGAGCGTTTTGTCGTAGTTATGTTCAAATATATTGATGCTGACGTTAGTTGCATACAGCTTTCAATATCCACGGAAGCAAAATTGCAACCGTGCAGATTCCACACCAAATTGGGATAGCCATTTTTGCATGTCACTAAAAGAATTCCGATGTAACTGGAGTCTGATATCTTAATAACCCAAACTTTCTATGTATAATAATTGGTGATATCCAATTCTACGTTTTAAAATGATGGACTCGTACTTCAGATTGCCACATAATATCTCAAAATAACTCCAGTATTCATGCACGTTTTTATAATTTTATAAAAAGGATATTTGGACCTTATAAACCCTAGGGGTTGGAGCCCTGCATTTGCAGTGTTGACCTTATGCATTCATTGGATATTACCTCTACTGGGTTAGTTAAAGACAAAAATAAAAACGTCACCTTGTCAAGAATGGTATTGTCTACTTGTTGGCTTTATCAAAAATATCTTTTTATTTATTGAAGTTTCTTGTCGGTCCCTACGGATTAAGATGGCTTTGAATGTTGCACCTTTACACAAACCGTACTGGAACCAATTTTATTGATAATAACAATAACAATTATTGACAAATATAAAAATATATGTTCATCTTTCAAGTATCTAGTTTATTTCATTTTGAGTAAGTAAAAGGGAAAGTGGGTATTCATCTTGCGTTTAAAATTTAAATTTAATAAAGTAGGTAGTAATTTATAAAAGTCCCATTATAAAATAAATATTATAAATTGTATCTAACATGTACATACATACATAAATAAATTATAGATAGTGTTTATAAATTAATGTATGCCTTCCTAAGATTGCCTATAAACTCTCCTATAAACAAATATGTGTATTTCATTGGTCCAGTGTACAAATACATATACATATTATATAAAACCTAATAATGTACATTCAATACATTGAAAATGTACGGAAACTTTATGTGTATAACTTACATTAATTATATTTGATAATATAATCTCACAATGATAACAGCTATCTTTTATTTAGTCACAATATTATATATAGCAAATGTTTTGAGTTAGTGCACATAATATTTTGCTAAGATGTATTCCACTGTTTATAAAACTTATATGTACTTGTATTATAATTTTTTCGCAATATGATTTTATGCGAAATATTATTACATGTTTTAAAATAATTTAATTTAAAGTTAACATTTTTTTTTTTAACTCAACTAAATAATATCGACAGTCCCGAAGTACAATGTCGGATCTGTTAAAAATTGAAAATCATATTGTTAGCATAATATTGTTAGCATTTCCTTTTGTAGGTTTAAAAGTCTGTATTTTCGGAATTTTGAATTTTGAATCTCAAAAACAGTAAAAATTCATAAATGAAACTTTAACCCCTAAGGCTTCGACCGTATTTTGTCAGAGGTTCAAAATATTTCCGTTTTGCAATAAATGGAATATTTCTGAATGTATTCCAAAACTATTTTTTTTTAAAGGTGATGAAATACGCTTTCAAATTTTATATCTCGAAATAAAGATAAATACTTTTTGAAACATAAAATTTTTTTAAAAATGGTTCACCTTAACTTTAAAATCACGCATTCCAACATTGTTCTTCCGGACCGTCGATATAATATGAACATTATATATTAGATTATAATAAAACAAATAAAAACTTTATTGCACTTAATTTTGCAAATTTTGAAAATTAAGTGGAATAAAGTTTTTTATTTGTTTTATTATAATCTATTATAACGGACTTCCACCACGAATTATCAGTTTCAAAAATAGAAATATTATATATGTTTTAATTCTCATATACGTAATTGCATTTCTCTCTATTTTTCTTTTTTATCTTTTACCTTATTATGTATTATAACTTCAATGAATAAATAAATAAATAAGTTCAAATTAATGGTGTTTATCTAAATAAATGAATTTTCTTCTGGATATCACTTGGGTAATATTCTTTTTATTCATGAAAGGTACATATTATTTAAGTAAATTATGTACATAATTGCATTTACAATATAATGTGAAGTATATATACAAATTTGTAAACGTATTGAGTTACTTATTAGTAAAATTACCCTAAAACCCAATACAGTTATGTGATTTCTTTTTGTACTTATATTTTTTTTCTCCTCAAACAAATAATATCCTAGAAATATAATAATTGTATTATAATAATTTTATAGTTCAAATTGTACAAAATGCATTGCATTTATTTAATAAATATTTTTACGTTGGTGGCTCTCAACAGCTCCAAACAAAATATTGCAGCTTTTGCCTCAAATAAACTGGAAGAATATACTAGAGGAGTGCTTCTCAAACTTTTTCAAACATTACATTATTTTTCTTTCGTTAATAGCATTGATTCAATTCAAAACAACAACAAAAATCATCATACTTTTGTTTCCACTCAGTATGAAAACTAAACATCAAATCGTACTTTTTTTTTTTTCTAAATGTATTTATATTCTTTGCAAAAAACTGAGGAAGCAATGTGTTATCTGAACTTTATTGAAAGATATTAAACTATTCAGTAATTTATAAGAAAAATTAAATCCAGTATAAGTGTTCCATTTCAAGATGGCCACCATTTTGACTGTTTTTCAATTTACTGATTTTCCAGTGTTTTCTGATCTTTATTGAAAGCCATTAATTTCTCTTATAAACCACTGAATAATTCAAATCCAGCAAAAGAGTTCTGTTTCAAGATGGCCACTGTTTGACTGTTTTTCAATTGATTGATTTTTTATTGTTATCTGAACTTTATTGAAAGTCATTAATTTCTCTTATAAACTACTGAATAATTCAAATCCAGCAGAAGAGTTCTATTTCAAGATGGCCACTGTTTGACTGTTTTTCAATTGACTGATTTTCCATTGTTATCTGAACTTTATTGAAAATCATTAATTTCTCTTATAAACTTCTGAATAATTCAAATTTTCTTTTGAAGTGCGTTTTCATTTAGATTTCACCAGACAAAATATTGTATGACCTCTCACCTTCCCTTTCTTTTAAAGAAATATTCTATAACCAATGTAGGTACATACTAAAAAATATATTATATAATATGTTCTCAAGCAGGCACTATAATATTAAACATTATTCAAACATTTTAAGACTTCGTACTTATTTACTTTTTTTTTAAATTTTCAATAATAATCTTTTCATTATAACTTTGTATTGATTTCTGCATTAGTTCAACCTCTGAAATTTTTATTACCCTAACGATTGGCAATTTATATTTATTTTGATACCCAAATAAAGCTATAAATTTAATCATTCTATTACCCCAAATCTAGCTGAAATGTTTTATTTTAAAACCAGTTAGCCGTGGCGCATTCTCTCTGAATAAATTTAATTTTTATCCTCAATAATAATGTCACTGACCAATTTGATGACTTATTAAATTAATTGTTTTTTTTTGCTGCATTTAAATAAGTTTTTTGTCGTTTTTTGGGCATTGACTAAAACACCTTTGGTTTTTTTCTTTGCTGGATTTTTATCTGGTAGGTACGTATGTTATTTTGAGTTCATTGACTCAACTTAATTTAACACTTTAATTTCAAAGTGCTAAATGTAAATTTACACATTGTGCACTGATTTAATTTGTTTAGGAATACTTTGCCGGTTCTTCAATACCAATTAAAGTTATTATTCTAATTCAACCACTCAGACCCATAAGTTTGTTTACATGATAATTTAACTTTACCAGACATACATATGACATATGTGGCGTACCTGACTTATTGAAGGCAACATCTTATCTGTATGCTTTTAAAGTTTATATATATCTACATGTAATGTGCTTAGTTTTGTCTAAGCCAACGTAGCTCAGTGGACAGAGCAGTCAATCGGAAATCAGAAGGACGCGGGTGGTTCAAGTCCCGTAGGCGGCATGTTGATCCCCCGAAATGATATTTACTATAAAATTATAATTCTTTGTTCATTATTTAGCAATTTCAAACCTAAAGGATATTCAGTTCGACTTCAAAAATACCCTTAAACCGTCTGCTTGGTTCAATATATTCGCACCTCACAATCCGGAAGCCTCGGTTTCGCGTCAAACCGGTCAAACTGTCACTTTGGATCGAGATTGTAAAATATTATGCAAGGTAGCTTTTATATTTAAAAAAAAATAAGAAGCATTATTACTTTCTCTTTCTGGTTAAAATAAAATACATATGATTGCATGAGAGGAAGAGAGATATACAGCTTTTAAATGTAAGGTCGCTCTGGGACGTTTTTGGTCTTATGAAAGTATAACGCGATTACATGTTTTGGGATGTATTTATTCCTAAATAAGCAGACGGGTTAATAATAAGTTGGTATGAATATCAAAGGAATTAATGCACAGTGTCGTTTTTTTGTATTTATGCGCTGTACATACAGTAAATAGAGAAGCACATTTTTCTTTGATGCATTTGAATGAAAATATGTTTTATTCTTTTGTTATTCGGCGGTACATCCTCTCTGCACATCCCTCGGTCACTTAGTTATGTGTATTTTGTGTAATTAGGTATAACGTATTTTCCCTAAAGCGATTGCACATTGTATATAAGTACGCCGGGGAACCTATTGTCGGTGAATCGGAAGTTTACCTCCAGTATTCAAATTTTGGTATCTCAAAACTGTATTATGGGTTTGGTGACTTTTGCCTGAAGCGAAATGATACTTATGCGTACTTGTGTATATTTGTTCAGTCTTTCGAAGTTTAGTTTAACCTACACTTATTATAAAACTAGCTGGGGTACCCGGCTTTGCTCAGGGAGTTGATATGAGATTGAACTGACTTTCAAACCCACAACGGATCTTGCTTTATATACTATGAGTAGCCCCACCCATGCAAAAAAGCTTTGAATGGTCCACAATGTTCCAGAACATTCCACAACATTCGTGAGTGTTCTGGAATGTTCCATAATGATCTGGGATGTTCCAGGACGTTCCAGACTATTGCCGAATATTCCACAACATTCACGATGTTGTGGAATGCTCTCGAATACTATCGAATGTTTTGGACTGTTCTAGAAATTTCTATAGAGTGAAACTTCCAGCCCTTATACCTTCAAAAGCACGCCCTTCAGGTAAAAACGGGAACCTTCTTCTAGGATGGGGGACAGAGGGCTACCACACAGTATAACCCCCTTAATCGTACCGGGACTCGTTTCTGAGTTTTAGTGGCGCTCACATTATACACTTTCTTTTAAATATATATTGATTAATTATTACTAATTGATTAACTCATTACATACCTACGTATTTATGTAAGATATACATACCTACATGATACATAATAACAATTATGCCGATTTATACATTTTTGCTGAAGAAATGCCAGAGAATCAGAAATTGTATTTTAGGTCTATATATCCTGATTGTAATATAATTAAAATATCATTATATTTGGTACATTACACTGTTATACTTCATAGGATACATTAAATTACACAATCATCTTGTAATGAACCTTTTATTTAATAAATTATTGTTTTACTTGATATTAATGGTGTCAGTTTATAAACCTTTCAGAGAAACATCCTTGAACTGAAGAGTGAGGCAGAACAAATAAAATGGTATAATTTTTTTTTTAATGCGATGTTAAACGAATGTGCATACTGAACCTTTGCCTTGCGTAATAATATACGCATGCCAAAGGTTCAGTTTCAAATAGCTATGGATCATTACTGGGATATATTGTTGAAATATCGTAATAACGTTTGATGGGTGCATATGTTTATGTGGGCTCAATTTGTTATTATTGTGTTTTTATTTATTTAGCACAAGATTTAGAACAAAACATTAAAATAATATTATTTTATGTTAACAAAGTTTTCAAATAGCGCCGAATATTAAGGTTCCTAACGTAACACCATTTTGACTAAAAATAAATAAAATCACTGTTTTTTTTTATTTTTGTTATTTTCTATTTGCATTCCACTCAAACTAATTATATATACTCTGTCCTATTTCACCAATAAGGATCATTTTTAAACTAAATAAATTCCAATTTACTAACCTACATTGTAACTAAATATTGTTAATCTACATACGATTTTCACTTTTATTTACAAGTGTTTATTAGTTAAATAAATTCATTGCTAACTTGGTACCATTGTAGATTTGTCTTTGAAACCTTATAATTTTTTAATGAAGTCGAATAATGCACATACATTCGTATCCCAATAATTGTATATGTGACCAAAAGTAGTTACAGATCTATTAATAAATTAATACATATTGCACATCGCAAAGAAGAGGGTTGTAAGTAAAAATTGTATTTTTATCTCTGAATAGTAAAGTGATTTTGATTACGTGCCCCACAAAAACCGTATTTAAGTTAGATCACTCTATCTCTGCTAGGGTGACCGTACAACTCAGAATCATGCAACTTCAACACCTCCTTTGAAAAGTCACTAAGTCGCCATATCCCCGCTCAAAAGGAAGAAGATGGAGAGGTGTGTAATTACGAATGTTGAAGAGAACGCGCTGATATATTTAAAATAATAAAATTGAAGCGAAGACTTTGAAAATGTGTAGGTAATAAAGCACGACTCGTTTAAAATAGAGCAAAAATCTCTTAAGGCTGTCTAAAATAGCATTTAAAGAAACACTGTGAATTTTTTCATACATATAACTTGTAAAATAACTGAAACAAACGTGTTTATAATAATTTTCAGAGCATACTTTGCGATTTTTTTTTATTGAGGCAATTTCATATAATTTGCATTTCGGCGTGGGGAATGTATTGATATTATCTTCAAAAAAACATATATTTTTTTAAGAGCTTAAAAACTTCAAATGGTTAAGGGAGATGTGTAAGAAATTCGGGTAGCGGTGGCTTAAAAGTGATGAAAAAAATTGATTAAATAGGTTACGTTAGATTAGGTTATGGGCTGTTTTTCAATTTTGTTTTCATAACTTTTAATGACTTTTCAAAGTGGTGTTAAAATTGCGTTATTCTGAGTTGTTATGGAATCCTCCGCGAGATGTCGCTAGTGTCTCTTTTCATACATAACTACTTGTTTCATGAATCATAATTTAAAATTTACTTTTTGCCTTACGACACTTTTCAATGGGATCTGCGATATGGATTTTTAATTGCAATTATGAAGTATGTACTTTCTCAATTTTGTAAGACAGTTTGTGTCTAGTTTATTAATTTCTTCTCAATGAACATAAACATTTTCTTTTAATTTTTTAATATGCGTATTTTTGAGTAATGAATATTATGAACTAGTTTCAGCGCCATTGTGATGATTTTTATAATTAAAGGACTCTACAAAAATTATTATCCAATTATTTTTATTAGTGTTACGCCTTCTTTTATTTCACACTGCAACTAATTTGGTTTGCACTAATCTAGTCTATGATTTAAATAAATTTGTACAGAATAATTTAATGAAACTTTTATTTTTCTCTTGGTTTAAACATCTTGTGAATGGGTACAGTTTTTTACTATTGTACTGAGTATTTTATCTTTATTCCAAATGGACAATACCTCTAAAGAAAGCTATATTAGATTCTGTAGCATTTAAGAATAATAACATACTTATTTGTCTCAAATTCAAAGAATCTTTATCTATATATTTTATCCATTATAATATTTATATGCAAATTTTTAAAGTTTCTTTTTTGGGACATTTTTGTTGTATTATAAAATATCACTTAGATATTACCCAAATTTAATTTGAGCGAACAAACATGTAAATGTGTTTATAACCTTTTTTTCATCCTTAATAAATTTATCCAAAATTATATTTTATTTTTTATGAACCCCACACAAGAGCTAATGATGCGAATGCCAGGCTTTTTACTGCACAAGAATCCCAACTGCCCAGAGCCAGTGGAGCTAAAGTAAACCCATCAGATGTCATATCCACTTCATCATGGAGCATTTGAAATGAATGTACGTTGTAATAATCTCATAATATTGATAGGTGACAATGACCAAATCTAAAATTGTAAAGAACCGTCTCACCCATTATCTAGAAAATAACAACATCCTTTCTAGTAGACAATTCGGCTTTCGCAAAGGTTTAAGCACTGAAAACGCCATCGCTGATTTGACAAAAATCATCTCCAATAACCTAGATAAAGGTAGTAAATAAATGCATTGCACTTTTTTTAGATCTAGATAAAGCATTTGACACTATCTCGCACAAAATTCTGCTGAATAAACTACAGCGAATTGGGATACAGGGTCAAATTTTCATGTGGTTGGTTAGTTACCTAGAAAACAGGAGCCAAAGAGTGGATATTAACGGTACCCTAAGTGATCCAGCCAATATTAAATATGGCGTACCGCAAGGAAGTACTCTAGGTCCCATGTTGTTTAATGTTTATATAATGACTTATGTAATACTTCCTTTGCAGACCACATTATTACATTTGCTGACGATACAGTACTTTTATTTGAAGGCAAAACCTGGAATGAGTCTTGCAGTAAAGCTGAATTCGGCATAAACAAAGTTAAACAGTGGCTAGATAGTAATCTCCTCACTCTAAACTCGGATAAAACGAAATTCATCTGCTTCAGTTCAACTGAAGCGGGTCAACCACAAGAAATCCTTAACATTAGAATACACCATTGCAACGACATTATTACATGTAAATGCAATACCTTAGAATGTGTGGACAATATAAGATATCTAGGAATTATCATTGATAAATTTCTGAGATGGGACAAATATATAGCCTTAACTTCCACAAAGGTCAGGAAACTTACACATCTGTTCATAGCAATAAGAAATATTCTATGCGTAAATGATTTGAAACGAATTGACTTTGCAATGTGTAATTCCATATTAGACTATGCTTCCTTAGGTTGGGGCGGTTGTGCTAAAACTATACTGGATCCCTTAGCTAAATCCCAGAAATCGCTTATAAGAGTCATACTGAAAAAACCTTTCAGGTACCCCAGCGATTCATTGTTCGCAGAGTTTCGTGTTCTTGATGTAAGACAATTATACATAAGGAAAATCATATTACACACTCAAAAACAGAGGCACCACTACGCTTCCGTAAACCACTGTCATAATACAAGACATGCAAAAAAAAACCAATAGTTCCGCCCACCACTTCCTCATCTTTAGCACAGAGACAATTCTCATACCTAGGCCCTAAATTGCTCAATCTCATACCTGATGCATGGAAGGCAATGAGTACTAATATTCTGCGTATGCAGGTTACTAATTGGCTTCTGGTCTTGGGGAGAGCTGAATTCGAGAATATGCTAAACAACAGTAATTGAATTGTAATTTTTGTTTTTCTTTACATTTTAATTTATATTGGTATTATATTAGCATTACATTAACTGTATTTTTACATAAAGTAACTTCGAAAATTGCTCAATTCTTCGTGATATTTTTCCTTAAAGGAAAAGTTCCTTCTTTACTTTCATTTTTATTTTTCATTTTCTTGTTTTATCTATTAACATCTCTTTAGTTTATTATGTCAGCTAAACAATAGCAATAAAATGTCGTGATATAACTGAAAGTATACTAGATTATGAATATATACATATATTTATTATTTTACCAACAGAATTTCTTCATTCATTTTCATTTTTCAAATTCATTTTTCTTGTTTTATCTATTAATATTTCTTTAGTTTATTATGTCAGCTAAACAATAGTAAAAAATGTCGTGGTATAACTGAAAGTATTCTAGAATATGAATATACATATGTATTATTTTACCAACAGAATAGTCAATACTATAATTTACATGTAAAAACATTATCATACTGGAATGTCCTAAAACGGGCAATTGCCTAGTTGGACATTTTAAGTTCACTATATTGTATTATGTAATATTTTCAAACAATAAATAAATAAATTAATTAATATAAAGATAGATATTCAATTTAAATACTATTATAATTGAATCAAATATTTTTCAACCTAAGTATACAATTAAGAATTCCCTACAATTAGTTGAGCACTTGAAAGGTTTGGAAATCCCCGATAATGCATTATTAGTATCTTTTGACGTCGTTAACCTGTTTCCATGTGTCCCAGTTGAAGAAAGCAAAACAATTATAAATAACTTACTTAATTCCTCAGATTTACTTAAATGTCTTAATGTAGTTTTAAACCAAAATTTCTTTCAATTTAATAATAACATTTTCAAACAAAAAGACGGTTTGGCAATGGGGTCAAGTACCAGTGGCTTGGTAGCTGATATATTTTTAAACCATATAGAAAATAAAATCTTTAATAGTTCTGCCTTATTACTTAAATATGTGTATTTTTATAAACGTTACGTAGATGATATTTTTTGTATATGGACCGGCACCAAAAGACAACTTCAAGTGTTCCTTAATTTTTTGAACAAAATCCATAAAAACATTAAATTTACATTAGAAATAGGAATTAATTGTAGCATAAATTTCTTAGATTTAAACCTGACTGTAATTAAAAATAAGATTGAATTTAATATTTTTAGAAAAGAAACATACGCTGATATAATTATACACAACTCATCTAACCATCCATTTTCACAATAACTCTTAGCATTCCATTATTTGATCAATCGATTAATTAATATCCCGCTATCCCCAAATAATTTCAAAGCTGAACTTAACACAATTAAAATAATTGCATCTAATAATGGTTATAACCCCAAATTAATAGACGACATATTGAACAAAAAATATAAGAAAAAATTTCATTTGTCCTACATTTACCCATTGCTTAGTGATAATATCAAAAAACAATGGAGAAAAATATTGTTTGTAAATCATCAAACCTCCAATTTAATCGGGAAAAAAATCCCTAATACAATACAGCCAGCTTTTTATACCAATAATAAATTGAAAAATTATATTTTAAATAATAAGGACAAAGACCAAAAAATGAAAAAATCCGGAGTTTACCAATTGAATTGTAATGATTGCAATCATTTTTACGTAGGTAAAACTTGCAGAAATTTTGAAACGAGGATTAAGGAACACTTGAGATGTCTAAATAGCAATAATTATTCGGAATTTGCAAACCATCTAATTGAATTTAACCATTCATTTGATATAAATACTGGTTTTAAAATTTTACATACTAACGTTAGTGGTTTTCAATTAGATCTTTTACAAATATTAGAAATTAGGAAAAATGTCAATAGAAATTTAAATATAAAAAAAAAATAAAATTTTAATTTAAAAAAATTAATTCCAAATTAATTTTGTGAATAACCCTATTTTAAACATATTTCCATTGTAATTTTGTCTATGATCTTCTAAGCAACCCCCTCCCCCCTGTCTATCTTCTAAGCTCCTCCTCTTTCCGCCCCTCTCCTCCCCCCCCCCCTCCAAATAATTCCATTTCCACCCACGCCTGTCTTTCTATGCTTGATAATTTAGTTTTAGTACATATAATGTCCTGATGAAGAGAACATCGTTCTCGAAACATGTCGACTTTTTAAATAAAGATTATTGTGGTAAAAACAAAGTGTTTTAATAATTTAATTAATAGATATTCAAATTTACTTTTATCCGTTCAAACATGATACATTGGCCCACCTACTACACTATCAGATCAGGCGAGACTGGTTGAGGGAGACTTTTTGTTCTCCTGCCGGACTCTTTCGACCCATTGTCGTGATGGATTCGTACATCTCTCACTCCTGGATGCACTGGCCCCCAGATTCCTATCCACCTCTTATATCCTCTTCCTTATCAGAACTGTCCTTCCTTTTCCTAAAAAAGACCCTCCACACAGCATCTCTAAAGATGACATAGGGGATAAGATAACATGACCTGAGAAAAAATAAATTCCAGGCCTCCTGTGTTGAGCTAATGTTAAAAAAATGATCATTGTATAGACGGTCCCGAAGAACAATGTCGGATGTGGATTATTAATTTTTGTAGTGGAGCTTTTTAAAGTATCGTTTCTGCATGCTTACTGTTTTTGGTATCAAGAAATGTAGTGTTGTTTTGATCTTTGATACTTCATCTCATTTCATTAAAAAATCCGATTATACAGACTTTTAAATCAACAAAATAAGTCAACAGTTAATATTCACATGTCTATGCAACAGAACGATTTTCGATTTTTGTCAGATCCGACATTGTTCTTCGGGACCGTCGTTATGATTTAGGATTTTCTTCCGCTGATTATTTTCAATTGTACGATCAAATTATCAAAAATCAAACGAATTTCAATGTGCATGACTTCGTTCATCGAAATTGTTGTGGGAAGTAGAGATGTGTGAGTTCTGCATTTTGCTGGAGGCCTCCGAGGCATGCTTCCTTTTAAAAGTAATTGAGTTCTAGGAGCAGGCCCCGGGTCTGAGTTCTTGAGTGCGGACTGGGTACTGGGTGATGTTGCGGCTACCGGGACGCACGGGTTAGGCTGGAGGCGGAACCCGCACAAGAACTCGAACTGGGTCATGAAGACTCGTGAGTGATTCGGACCGCGGACACAGGGGGACATTCGGGTTCCGGCCCGAGTCCGGCTCCGAGTTCCAGGTTTGGGTCCAAGCCCTGCACCGGGTTCTCTGGAAGTGGTCGATTTGAAAACGGAGTAGGATCCACTTCCCGCAAAGAACTCGAGTTCAAGAGCCCACTCCAGCTGAACCTACACATCACTAGTACGAAGTAATGGATGAACGTTCATTTCTTTATCATTCTGTAAACGCCCTGTGAACGCGGAATGAAACACAAACAAACATTCACTCAAGTAATACGATTTTAGTTTTCACGGCCAAAAGTATTTTGCAGATGCCCTGATGATGGACACTGTATGATATATATAAAATAAATAACGAGAATTCACTGGAGTGAACATTCACCCGGGCGAACCATCTGATTCCATCACAACATACCTAAGAAATGTGGCTTGAAGTGTTTTACCAAAATGCATCCGATATGTATGTGAAAAATACCACATCAATATTAAATACACACTGTTAATTTGGACTTCACTGGATTTTATGTAAACAAATAATAACAACCAATTATTTCACATGACCAGCCTCTTATAGTCATACACATTCGAAAATAATGTATATATACCTATATTCCGGTTGGAATGCCAATTCAATGTAAATGTGTATACATAGTTTAATTGTCTTGTACGCAATATCCTGTTTATTCTGTTTAGTTTATGTAAAATGTCAAAAGACAATCATAACCGAAAGCCGTGAGAATGTTTTAATGGAAGATGAAAGTCAATATTAGATCCAATACTGAAAATAAATAATGTTTCCAAGGCATGTTAAATATTTAGGCAGGTGAATGAACTTGGCGATTAGTTCCTTAAACATTTATACAAATTTACAATGGATCTTGAAGGATAAAAAACAGTCAAAAGAAGAGAAGCTAACAATCCACAGTGGAGTCCTGGTACCTACCCTGATATATGGCAGTGAGGCAAGGAACTGGCAGAGGAAGAATGAAAGTAAATGGAATGCTGTTGAAATGAGATCCCTGGGGCGTATGTGTGGTTAGTAAGTAGTTAGTTGAAGGATATTGGATTTAGACTGGACCTAAGTTAAGTGAATAATTCGGGGCTCCAATGCTCAGGGTCGGACTTTCCGCTATAGGCCCAAGAAGTCCAGGCCTGCTGCTTGAGCACTGAAAGAGGACTTTGCTAGAAAATGATTGAACTCGCGACGCTTGGGAGTGAATCAGACACATTTTTGTACTCGGCTACTAACCGGTTAAGATGATTATTTTTAAAAGTTCCCTGTTCAAATAATACTATATAAACGAATTACCATTATATAAATTACTGAAGGATTTCTGCCTTGATATTGACTTTCAGAAAAATATAAATCAAAAGCGTTTATTGGTTTTCCTTCCAACATAGAAATGTTGTAACTAATTTTCCCCTCTCTTCGCTCTCGTCGCAGAGGAAAATAATTCACCTCGGGGTGGGGATGGTGATTTGGAGATGATCTGACGAGGGTCTTTTTAGGGAAGGAAGGAGAGGAAGTTGTGGGAAGGAAAAGGTACTAGGTAGGTGGGTAGTAATCTGGAGGTCAGTGTGGTCTGTAGTGACGAACATATGACTCTATCCCTCCAATTGTGGTGCAAAGCGATGTTCCGAGAGAATCTTGATGGAGAGGTGAAAAGAGGACTCACTCAACCAGTCTCTTCCGACACAGCCTGCCACTCAGTTGGTGGGGACGCATCCCCCGCCAATATCCGGACAGACCTCACCCTATGAACTTGGGCACCCCTCGGGTCAACAAACGCAGTGCATTATCATAAAAAAAGATGTAATCATAATAATAAGCCATCATAGAAAAGGACATTTACTGTAACATAAAATAAAAATCTCAGAATAGTAACGGAAACATGTGGTGTTGCCGTTACCATAAAACAGCGATAAAAATGTAAATTGATTAATTAAATAAATTACGAATATAAAATTTTGAAATACCTACCTACTACTTGCCTAATGAAAAAATCATATTTAGTTTTTTTCCTGTTCTCAATCTGGCCATCTATGTACTTTATGTTGAGAGTTGGATTTTCCAAATTTGAAAGCCGACTATTTAGAACAGGGTTGCCCAACCCAAATCGTTCCGAATGAGGCCCGTGTGAAATGAGTAGGTAAAATATTTTATTCAGTTCGTACGGGCCTCTGGTCCTGGGGTCCTCCAAGCGTCTCCATCTTCCCTTGACCAAATCCTAATAGGACACCACATAGGGATTTTTTTTTATTTAGGGCCCCCTTCTAATTTTGAATGATGAAAACTTTTCCATAAAAAATTGAAAATATTATTTGCTGGTCAGTCACTTTTTCTTTTTTTTAGATATCAAAATTCCCCTACATGGTGCCATAGACACTGGATTTTCGAACAGTTGGAACAGTTTCGAACAACATGGTGCATGCAAATCAGATGTATAATGTTTTTAATATGTTGCTAACCAGGTTGAAAAACGTGTTAAAAAAGTTTCAAGAAAAACGCATTCAAAGTTTTGCTGAAGGATAATTCCACATACAAACTGTTTCAAACGGTTTCACATAAAATGTTGTATCTCCGTCAATTTTTCGAATTTTTTAAAACATTTAGTGAAAACATTCTTAACAAATGTTTCTTGGTTTCTTGTTTATGATTTGATCAAGGGAACATGGAGGCGTTTGGAGGCCCCCCACCACCAGAGGCCCACCTTGGTAATAGCAAACGCCTCCATGTTCCCTTGATCAAATTGTGTCCCACCTTGGGCCTCTGGTGGTGGGGGGTTGGGTTAGTCCGCCACTGGCAGTAGTAGTAATTTTATTTTGAAATTTTTAATTACTGGTTCAGACTGCAGTTATTTATTTCTATTTTATCTGTATGGGATGATATTTGTGTGGGACCTCCCAACACCAAACAACCTCTTAGATAGTTACTAAGCATATTTAAGTCACTAGGACACGAAAAAAGGCGCTTTCTTTATTTAATTTTCTAACAGATGCATTTGTTGGTAATGCTTTCACAAAATTTTGTAAGGAAATTCGTAAAATTGACGGAGATACAGCATCTTATATGAAACCGTTTTAAACAGTTTGTATGTTGAATTATCCTTCAGCAAAACTTTGAACGCGTTTTTCTCGAAACTACGTTTTTCAACCTGGTTGACAACTGAATATATTAGAAAAACTATACATCTGATTTACATGATTGCGAAAATAAATTTCTAGTGCTGCCATGTTGTTATGTGCCTGGTACTTTTCAAAAAATCAACACCCCCATTGACAGTCCGAGGTCTTATAACAAGAAAGTTATAATTTTACAAAATATAATATAATTGTGATAAATTTACTAGAATGATATTTTACCATACACCAAAATCCAAAACAAAAAAGGTTGAAAACTTCATTTTGGCCGCTGGTTGGGCATGCCTATTTTTGTATAATTGAAGGCTTTGACGGTACTTTTCATAAATTTTAATTAATTCTTCATTATAAAAACATCCTTCAATATACATGCATACGGGGTTAGAAAGCAGTATGCAAGTACTTACATTAACATAATACAAAAAGCATAATAAATGTGGCAGCCTGTGGAATAATTCTTCTGGAAATCTATAGAGAAAATATATACAGATAAAAGTGTTAGTAAATAAATAAAAAAAAGAGCTGCGCCCGGTTGAGGAAGCCTGGAATAAAAGAAATACAAACAAATTACAGTAGTTTTTTACAGTATTTTGAGATGAGTAGGTACAATACATTTCTAGAACATCAACATTTCAAACGAAAAAAAATGCCAAAGTCAGCCACGCTCGAGTGTAAACAAAAAATTAATTCTCATACTTAGTTTATTTTTAAATAAGTTTATCTGTTTTTAAATTGGTGAACGCACAAAATAGTAAAACATAAAACCAGTTCAACGCTCTGCGCAGGTTGGAAAAAGGAGTGCAGTAATAATAAATAAGAGTTACAAGTGATATTATAAGAACACAAATTAATGATCCAATTTTTATTATTTATTAATCGGTCAGTTTATAGGTGACACCACGACACAGAGATTATATTTGACCTTTTTTTATCAGTTAGTTTTCACGAGTATCCACACTACAATCATCATCATCATCACTCTTGGCTCTGCAACCCCCTGGTTTCAAGAGTCTTCCTCCACTCATCTCGGTTTTGTGCCAGCTCTCTCCAGTTTAGAAGCTCCAAGGTAGATGTATCTTTGAGGATGTTGTCGCTCCATCTTAATCTTGGTCTTCCCAGACTCCTTCGCCCTATCGGTCTTGAGTTCAGCAGGGACTTTGGTGTTTGATGCTCGGTCATTCTCTCTACATGACCCAGCCACCGAAGTCTTCCCATTTTTATAAATGTTGTGACGTTTAGCTCCTTAAACAGAGTGTATAGCTCAGTTGTAACGTCTGCGCCAAAATCCATTTTCTAAAAGCGGTCCGAAGATAAGCGTCAAAATTTTATTTTCAAAAACGTTCAGTGTTCGCTCATTCCTCTTAGTTAGTACCCAAGTCTCAGCAGCGTACGTGAGTACCTACTGGTCTGAAAAATATGTCTCCACACTACAATACGATAATAATAATATAATGAGTTAACAAATAGAACACTTTCTCTTGGAATTTGCCTGTTTTACCTGTCTACCACTCCGCAGTGGTAGGCGGAGAGGACGGACAAACAACTCAATCTTGGCACACACTCTTTGCCTCATTCACATTCATACATCGTCTCATACATAATTCATAATTTAAAATAAAAAATTAATACAGAAAATAACACGGAAACTTCAACGATAATAGTGAATTGTGAGATTATATAATTGAATCATTAATTTGCTGAAAAGTTTTGTATCACGGCCATTTGCGGAAAAAAAAGATATTCTGATTACTGGAAAATCGACTCCCATTTTGAACACAACATCAGGAAATGGCATTTCTGAGGCATTTTTAAATTTCAGTTTATACACAAGTTTCTTGGATTGTAGATGTGCAGGATTCTCCAAATTGTTTTGCTGGCCGTGTCTTACATTTAATAATTACGGGTGTTACAGAGCGAGACTTACAGAGCTAATTATAATATTTTTTTCAGCAATTTTGCAACTCATTGGTGGGCTATTATTATACAGATTTGTATATTTATTTATAGTAGGTGTATCATACTTTTTAATTGTCCAGCATCCCTTTTACAAAAAGTCACCGACAGCCAATGCTACGCACGTGCTACATATCTCTCGTACAAATAGTTTTATTTTTATGTATTTTATTATTTTTATTGTCTCTTAATTATTTTCGTCACTTTTTGAAATAATGGAATAAGAGTATTATGTCAAAATTATCTATCCCCATTCAGTACTAATTCCGCCTCCCAAGTTGTGTTAATTGAACTGGTCAAATAAAAATTATAATAGTACCTATCTAATAATATATATATCTTTATTGAATGAAATTTGCATGATTTATAACTAAATAAGCAAAAATTTTAGCAAAACAAAAAACGACTTGACTCCGACTCCAAAAATAACAATCGTACGAAATTATTTTTTTACTTTTTAGTGCATTTTTTAAAGTCGTTTTTTGTTTTGTTAAAATTTTTGTTTATTTTTTTTATTTTTGGTGACGAGAGTGCGTAAAGAAGTTTTACTTAAAAAAAAGAATCATCGAAATCTGTTGGCGTATTATTGAGTTATATTCGTCCATTTGTCGCGCACATGCTTATTGCAAATTTAAGACATATATGGTTTTCTCGTGGATCCCATTGTCATAACTGGACCAAATTAAAATGGAACCACACGGGAAGCACCAGCTTTCTAATAAAAAAAGAATCATCAATATCTGTTCACTCAATCGAAAGTTCTGAGGTAACGATAATAATTGTAAAATCCTGAAAAAAACCCCAGATGTCAAATATCTAGGGATCACTATAGAAAGTAAAATGAAATTTAAGAAACATATCGAAAACTGTGTAAAAAGAATTAGAAAACTTGCTTACATTTTTTTACGATTAAGAAATATCCTAAATCTTTCAAATAATAAAATGGTTTACTTTGCTCTTGTGCAGTCAGTTTTGCAGTACGGAATAATCGCATGGGGGGGGCATCTATAAAAATAATATGTATCCGATAGTAACAAACAAAAAATGATCATCAAAGTTATTATAAAAAAACCAAGAATTTTTCCAACCAAAGAACTTTAAGAAATTTAAGGTCCTATCGGTTTCAAAACTATTTCAAAGAAATGCTATTTTAAAAGTTTTTAAAGAATCTGAAATGTCCTCAACGCGAAGTATAAGACCTAGAACTTCTGGGAACATATATGTACCTAGATGCAACACGACAGCTGCACAACACCATTATGAATATGTAGGCCCAAAGTTATTTAACGATTTACCGGATACAATAAAAAGTGAGAAAAACTATTCTAAATTTAAAAAAAAACTTTCGTTGTATTTTTTACAGAGAAGATTGACTCACTTTTATCGATGATTTTCAGATATATTCAGATATGTTGCTATTATTTTTGTTGATTTTTTGTTAATTTTTGTTGATATTCTGTTTCTTTAATTATATGTAATTTTCTTATTGTACAATATTTTTGTAATATTTTGCAGTATTTTTGAAAATATTATTTTTCCATTTTTGTAAATTTACATATTATTATCTATATATATAATTACATAGACTAGCTCCCCAGTTAGACCCGAGAATATTTCTCTACTATTTGGTTATTAAAAAAAAAGTTATGTCTGATATGAAATGTAATATATTATTATTTATTGTAAATATTTACTTTTTTTCTAAATAAAAAAAAAAAAAACAAACAAACATAAAATAAAATAAAATTGTCGAATTGAGAACCTCCTCCTTTTCGAAGACGTTTAAAAAAGTGCATATTTAGTGTTTATTAATTTACAATATAATAAGTTAGATAAGTACAAAAGGTTAACAATAGAAAATAATATACCTACATAATATTATATGAACAGTAGGTACTTGAAGTGTAGAAAATAGTTATAAATTTAGGTTTCTCGTATTTCGCCTCACTAGGTTACCCTGTGTTAGACTTTTACTTCTACCTATTACTCCAATATTGCATTTTTCTTTGCAACAAAATAAAGAAATTCGTTATTACATTAATAATTAAAAACTACATCATCGGGCTTAGCTAAAAAAAAGGTGCTGTATTTCTATTTTGAGATATCTAAAACATTCTCAAAGCCGTAGGTATATTATCGTCAATTTAGAAGCGTGTTGTTGTTATCCTGAGCTCAAAATGACATATTTATTGCTTAGCACTAAAATATTTTAAAAACCTAAAGTGTTTTATTGATCTGCTTCTAAATATTCTAAAAAAGTGGAGTAGGTACTAAATATTCCAAAAAAATTTAACAATCAGGATACAGGATGGGCATAGAAAATCTTCGTAATTTTTGCGGTGCGGGTTAACAAGGCGGGGCTAAAGTCCCCACTTGATTTCCTAAGGCAACTTTATTTGTATTTTTTTTTATTATTACGCCTTCTTGGGGAATTGAGGAGTATAACGATCCATACTGCGTCAACAAGCGGTTTTATTATTATCGTGACGATTCACGATTACGGCACCGTGATGGCATAAAAAAGGCAATAAAAATACGTTCCTTATCACAATAATGCTGCAGTTCTTTCAAAAGATGAGATACACAACATAAGTAAGTCTATTTCCTCCAAAGGAAAAAAGTTATATAATAATAATAATGATTTATTGTTTTCCTTTCTTTACAAATATCTAAAGATAATGATATCCTCACTGGGATTTCCCGTGCTGAGGATTTCATTTACATATAATAATTTAATTATAAGAAATTAATATGAATTAGTTATAAACATATAGGTATCATGTAGTATTTTGTTAAATAATTAAAAATTAAATAAAATTGTGTTTTTTTTATAATTCAGTTCAGTAGATTTGGTTTTAGTCTGTATTTGATATCAGTATATTTTCTATTTCTGTTCTCCCTATATTTAGTATCCAGCTTTTTATTTGAGATTTAAATGTTATACTGTTGAGGTTTTTAAGTGAGAGTGGTATTTTATTGTAAAGTTTAATACCATAATACAAGAAGCTTTTTTTTCCAAATGTTGTGTTAGTAGTTACTTGTTGGATATGTTTTTGACCATGAGATCTAGTGTTTCTAATGTACGTGTAAGTTGTCATTTCTTGGGTTTTGTACTTATGAATGTAAATGAGTATAGTTTTAGAATACAGTTGTTTAATTGACATGATGTTAAGATTGTTGAAGATTTCATCAGTGCTAGTTCTTAAAGGAACTTTCAGTATAATTTTCATTATGGATTTTTGAGTTTTAATTAGTGGATTTAGTATGTTTTTATTTGCACTGCCCCATCCGATAATACCATATTCTAACAGTGATTGGCAGAGAGCCATGTAAATCTTGATTAAGTCTTTTTTAATGAGGACATTCCTTATAGTTTTGAAAAAATAACTTAGTTTTTTAATTTTATTATTTAAATAGGTAATGTGTTCGGTCCATTTTAAGTTTTGGTCAATTTTTAGACCCAGATACGTTATATGGTCAACGTTTTCTAATGAAGGACAATTACAATGCTCATTTAAGTGATGCTGACTATGAATTTTCAAGTTCAGGTTATCTTCAGAGTTTTTCTTATTTTTTTTATTTTGAAAGTGATGAATTTGGTTTTATTAGCATTAAGTGTAAGTGAATGGTAGTCTAGCCAATTTTTAATTCTTTTAAGTGTGTCTTCTGCTTTCTTAAATGTTTCTGCCCAATTTTTCCCATTTATTAGGAGAACAGTATCATCCGCAAAACTGATGATTTCTCCGTCACATTCTATGTGGCATAGGTCATAAATATAAATAAGGAACAGAATCGGACCCAGAATACTTCCTTGAGGCACCCCGAATTTGACATCAATACACTCACTGTTTATGTTGTTAAGTTTCACAGTTTGCTTTCTATTTCCCATGTAACTTTTTAAAAATATTAGTGCATTATCAGTAATTCCTATGTTCTCTAGTTTTTCAAAAAGATGTGAGTGATTTATTGTGTCGAACGCTTTAGAAAGGTCGAGAAATATGCCAATGCATTTTTTATGAGAGTCTAGAGAATTTTTAATATATTCAATTACTAAGGCTATGGCGTTGGATGTTCCTAAATTTTTTCTGAAGCCAAATTGTTTTGGTGATAATAGTTTATTTGATTCTAGGTAGTCGACGAGTTGAGTTTTAACTGTTATTTCTAAGATTTTAGATAATGTGTTTAGAATTGTGATTGGTCTGTAGTTATTGATTTCTTTACGATTTCCTGATTTAAAGATCGGTGTAATAGTCCCTATTTTGAGTTGAGATGGAAATCTGCTTTCTGTGATAGATTTGTTTATTAGAAAGAGTATCGGTTCGGTAATTTCATCTTGTAAGAATTTTATTGTTTTCATTGTGATTTCATCACTACCAGATGAGGATGTTGATTTGAATTTAGATAACATTAGTGTTAGTTCTTGTTTAGTGATTGGTTTTAGGGAAAATTTAATCCTTTGTGGATTTGGGTGTTTGTTTATGTTCGGGTTAAAGTGTTGAGGTTTGGTTATTTTGTTCGCTTAATTCGAGCCTATGTTTGCAAAAAAGTTGTTTGTGTAGTTAATTAGTTTATGTACGTTTTTGTTGACCGAGAGTGTACCGTTATCTGTATTGATTTTTTCCAATGGGTTTGTTTTGTTTTGATCTGTGTAGGTGATTTCTTTAATTATTTGCCAGAGTAGTTTTGGATTATTATTGGATTGATCTATTTTAGATCTGTAGTAATTTTGTTTAGCCGATTTAGTAAGATTGGAGCAGATGTTTCTATAGTTTTTGTAAAATAGTTTTAAAGAAAAGTCATAAGGATTGTTTTTTACTTGCTGATGGATCTTGTCTCTTTTTCTTATACATTTAAGTAGGCCAGGTGTGATACAAGCTTTTTTGATAATTTTATTGTGTGAATACGTGTAAGTTTTTATTGAAGTGTGGTTTTGTATTTTTAATTGCAAGTGTTCAATAAACATTTTCCAAGCAACTTCTATGTCTTCAGCTTTATATATTGACTCCCAGGTTTCAGTTTATAGTGATTTTTTTAGTTTTGTATAGTCTGTAACACGTTTATTCCACGTTAAATTTTGAGTCGATGGTCGATTTTTCTTTGCATGAATGTTGAGAATTAAAGTGTAGTGATCAGTGATGGTGGATTGATGTATGATTGTGGAGTATTTTTTATTCGTTTTTGCCATTATGTGGTCAATGCAAGTTTGCGAAGGGATTGATTTATTCATTTTGTGATCCACTCTTGTTGGTTCCCTTATTGCGGCAGACATCCCGTGGGAGAGGAGGAGTAATTGGTACTCCTGTGTTTGTGGATGTTGCCTTCCAGTATCCAGTATATTAATGTTAATATTCCCAATAATGAACAGGTTCCTGATGTTTCGTTCTTGAAGTAGTATGGAGTCTAGTGATCCAAGAAATGGTGATAAATTTGCAGATGAAGGCGATCTGTAGATAGCGAAAATGCATGTATCTTGATCGAGTTTTATTTTCAAACAGTTTGCGTCTTGTAGTTCAATTTCTTCTATTTTGCATTCCATCTTATTTTTACAATATACAATTACTCCGTCGTTTTGATGTTTGTGAAGTTTAGTATTGAATACTTTGTAGTTGTTGATGTTTTTATGCACATATGTTGAGGAATTTATCCAACATTCTGTAAGGATTAATAAGTCAGGTTCTAAATTTAATTCATTTATCAGCACAGTGAAATCCTCGAAGTTTTTGTTAATACTTCGAACGTTTTGATGAATTATGTTCAGGATCGGGAACTCGTCCTGGAGTATACGGTTTAACATGCAGGTATTTGTGGTGATTATTGGTTGAGGTATCAGTTTTTCAAGTGTTTCCGTGGTGAAAGAGGCCATTATAAAGATATAGAGTAGATGGAATGTATATAGGGGTTTTTTTAAATCATCTTAATAGGTATATCGTTGAGATGTCTTATTTCGATAACCTTTGAGTCTTTAGTTTTTCTTATAAGAATTTTTCCATCTTTTACCCAAACATATTTATATTCTTTTTCTAGGGCTCTTTGTTTGGTGTTCCAATGTAAATTTTTGTAGTACTGTGTTAATGCCGCATTTAGATAGACGTATTGGGCTCCTTCCCCGTTGAATTTTTTTATTGGGTCACTATGTTTAGCAGCTAACATGATGTGTATTTTTTTATTGTCTACAAAATTAATTGTGATTTTTTTTTGGTTGTTTGGTTTGGAAGTTGTAATTTTAAAGGTGTCCTCTGGTGATATGGTAACGCTTGCGAGCTCAGCGATCTGGCTTACAGTATGGGCTGGGGCCGCTGGGGGTATGTTTTCCTGTAATTTAAGGCCGCTTATTTCAATACTGTTTAACAGGGCTGATTGTTCAATGTCTGCCAGGTGAACCTCCACCGTAGCCAATCTTTTCTCCTTTTCTGCCATTTTTTCCTTAAGTTTGTTTATGTGTTTTGGTGTATCCATGATTTGCGACAGTTTGTTTAGGATATCGTCATATTTATCGTTAATAAAGCTGTTAAACGTTTTTATTTCTTGAAGCTCAATTTCTATTTTTTTAAACATAACTGATTTCATTTCCTCGAATTTTGAATTGATGAATTCGAATATTGGGTCATCTTTGGTATTTTTGTTAGACCTTGTTTCCATGATTTTAGTTGGTTTGGACATAGGGCTAAATAAATGATCCAATGTGCACTAAAAAAACTTTGACCAATTTACTGCGAACTGTCACTTCCACTTTATAAGTTGAATAAATTAACTTGTACAACTTAGTAAGTCACTGATTATTATGGAATACTATCAAGTTTATGTTTAAAATTATATTTACACTTTGAAAATAGGAGTGAGTAAACTTTTTACTGTATTAAAAATGTTGTAAATTATATCACTTTTTCATTGGCTTGGTTAGTTTTGATTTTGTATAACTGGAGTAAAACCGTATGGTTTTGACTACATAAGACACTTAAAAGACAGAACTAAAATACCAGCAGCAATTACTGCACTTTTTTATGGTTTCTGTCACTTTTATTAAATTTATTTTTTTAATTTTGCGGGAGCAAACAAAAAACAGACTTGTCACTGAAGTATCATTGTTGTATTATTGTATATATTTTTTACATCTCTCTCACACACCGCCCGGTGACGTCTCCGTAGACCCCTACAATACTACTAGCCGTGACGATAATTTAGAAAGTATGGAATATAGTAACAAGGGAAATATTGAAGTGTGAGTGAATTCAACGCGCTGACGGTTTGCTTTTGTTCTCAAACATATAAAGCTGCAGCTATTTCTTAAACACTAATTAACAACAGTCGATAATGAGACAAACGTTGAACGTGTGCCTACACCTCCCCAAAGGAAAAATACAATCATTATCACACATCTCCCTCAAGCCCATTAAGAAAATGAAACACTTTTCGCGTCGCCGTGGCTGAGCCGTAATAAGATATATCTGTTTCCTCCAAAGGAAAAAGAAGTACTTTGAAGGAAACAGTTACACTTTTTTTGTGTCTCATCTTTTGCCTCATTGTTGAATATGCCTTTTTTGCCGTCACGGCCACGGTACCGTAAACGTGGATCGTCACGATAATAATAAAAGCACTCAATGTGTATTCTCTTTCTGTTTACTTCACACATGTCGAAGTTGTAATTACATAATTCATCTTCACACATGTATGAAGAAACTTGTGCCACGGCTCACCACATGCATTGAATGGGATGGCAGTTATGTACTTCACACATGTCGAAGTTGTAATGACATAATTCATCTTCACACATGTATAAAGAAACTTGTGCCACGGCTCACCACATGCATTGAATGGGATAGCAGTTATGTACTTCACACATGTCGAAGTTGTAATGACATAATTCATCTTTTAAAAAAATGAGGTCATTTTCCGATAGAGTGATAACTGATCACTTTTGAACCACCTTGTATATTGGAATATTATATTGGAGAATTGATATCAATACCTACACCTACGCATTCCACTAAAAGCAAACAGTAGGTAATGAAATACCTGATGATTTGTGTTCCTGTCAGGTATTTCTCCTTGAACCACATGGTTTAAAGTAGGTACCTACATTATTATATTAATATAATGTCTCCATCGTAAAATGCAGTGTCGTATGCAAGAACAGATTTTCTAGAAAACTTGATAAAAATACTTTAAATTCAATACCTTATGCGTTATAGCGGTTTCACCTTCCTTATTTATGTGAATACCGCACATAAGTCCCAACTGCTGCAGACGTCCTGGAGCCAGTGAGACTATGCCACACAAATTGGGATATGTTATGAGGCTGAAGGTAGTGGGGAGAGGAAGGAGATATGGAAAATGTACCTGGCTATTCAAATCTAGTCACCAAACACGGATAAATCCATTTCAAGCAATGTTTCAATTCTGAATGGTGGTCTTATACCAGGGCAATACCGAGTGAATCTTTCACTCTGGAACGTGCCGCAAATATACTTTATATTATTTTCAATTTTTAAAATTTTGAAATAACACAAATCACTCAAAAAAATTAGTTGCGCACGCCTGGATTTGAATCCGCGACGTCCGGATCGCTAAAAGAGAGCCTTACCCCTCGACCACGGAGACCGTTAACGTCATTAATGCCGTCGAATGGCTCCCTAAGGCATGTGAACAATATGAAATAATTAAAATAATGGTAAAATATTTTCTCTAAAACATTTTTAAAAAGACCAGCAATCCCAGGTTACGAATATTTTGAAAAATACATACTACCAGCGGTATAAGCGGAAGATATTGATTTTTGACTAAGTCAGCGGAGGAATTGTTCGGAAGCCATGTGCATTTGACAACTCAGTCACTGACATTTTTTTACATAATCCACACAGGAGGCCCTGAAGAAAATAATTTCATCTTTGGGGATGCTGTGTGACCAAGACCTGGACAAACTTCACCCTATGAACCCGGGCACCCTTGCTAAGTCACCAAACAAAGCGAACCACTTGGGGTGATCTATGGCAGAGGTGTTGGTTATCCAATAAATGGCTCCCGGGGCGGCGGTACCCATTCCTGCCTCCCAAATTTATTTGTAAGAGACAAACAGCTTATACATAAAATATAGAGATACATATATGTAAAGACTAGCTGGGTTACCCGGCTTCGCTCAGGACAATAAGATAGTGTTCTAGAATGTTGCACAATGATGTTCCCGATTCCCTATTCCTGATCATTCCACGACATACTCCGCCACTCCTTCCACAACTTCCTACAGCTCTATGGAACCTTCTAGAACTTTCCGGAAGACTGTTCTAGAAATTTCAAGAGGGCGAAACTTTCAGCCCTTATATCTTTAAAAGCACGCCCTTTATTTAAAAACGGATACCCTTATTCCCTAGGGGGCATAGAGATCTACCACACCATACAACTCACTTGATCGAACCGGGACTCGTTTCTGAGTTTTTGCGAACTGCACGTTTTTTTGGACTTTCTTTTATAATATATGCCATATTCAAATAAATACAATGTTACTCCTTACATGTCCTTTCCCGTGCGTTCCCCTCCAGCGTTCCACTTTCACCTTCCCCAACACCGCTCTCCCGCTTCCCCGTCCCGCCAACCCCCCTGGCACTGCATTTCTTGACTCCTCTCCCGCCCGGTCCGTAGCCGAAACTTTTTTCTAATACTAACAATTCTAAACTCGTGATATCTTTCTAATTAAATATCCGAATTGAAAAATTCAAAAAGTTAAATAAAGGTATTGAAGCTGTCTTGAATATGAAGTAATTTATTTTGATAAGGATTAAAACCAAGATACAAATAAAGAGCCTTTTGAAGCAGCGACATTTAAATTAAATTTTTAAAATAAAAGAATACTTATTGTGGCATAACCATAATAGTTAGACATATGCTGTGGCGACCTTTTTTGTAAATAATGATGTGTTCTATAAAGTCGTTGTACATCATTTTATTCTATCATCAATATTTTTCGCAGCGCACGCGATTTAAAGAATATTTTAGGTAATTTTTTTACACCCTGGGTTACATTATTGAAGTTTTAGTAAAGATGCCTATTTTTTTTTAAATATAATATAGCCTATGTCACCCAGGGACAGTGTAGCTTCCCAACAGCGAAAGAATTTTTCAAATCGGTTCAGTGGTTTCGGAGCCTATTCGATGCAAACAAACACACAAACAAACAAACAAATATTACCTCTTTATATAGTGTATATATATATAAATAAATAATATAAGTAGAAAACCGCTTATGAGTGCTTTCCTTTAATTTGTATTACCGACAAGTTAGTTTGTGGCTCACTAGATGTCACTGCTAACAGATGTGATGTTAGCTACAGTAACCTTAGTAACGATCAAACAAGTTATAAAGACAAACATTAAACAGAAGTATTTCATTAAAATACTATTTTATATTATACTTAAAGAAACCTGAAATAAGGACTTTAAATGTTGTTTCTTTTGTTCATTACAGGTAAATGAATATATTTTTAATAAAATAATGTGATTGTGAGTTGTAAATACGTAGGTAGTATTAATAAATCTTTTGTTCATTACAGAGAAACACAATTGCGTCTTTATTTTTATGCAAGACTAAAAATATCATTATATATATATATACAAAGTTAAATTAAGTCAAGCCAAAAAGTTTTCCTCTGCAGTGGCGGCCAGCTCTAAGGTGCGGAGGAGCGCCGCACTCCCAAAATATATGTATTAATTTAAAGCTAATCTAATTAATTAATTTAAATCTAAAAATTCCCGAGCGCCAAAAAACATATTTATTTCCGACACGCCTCATCACAGTTCACAATATACACTCGGTTATAATGCATGCGTAATATAGGTGCCTACTGGACTGCGCGCGTAACAAAGCAGATCGTTGTGTGCCTATATTCAGAGTGGTGGTTCATTTTGCAAAGCGATCACAGGAGTTCTTCTATAATTCTATAATGAGCCAAAATCGTAGGTAGGTTGAATGCTTTGCAAATTTTACGAAATCGCGGGTGACGATCCAAAAATTTCCACCACATCAAAAGGAATGGTTCGTTCTGTAGCATGTTAAACGGGGACACGTTTGTGTCATATTATTATCCATATCGTGTCTTTATTTTAATATCTACTCTTTTTCATGCTATGTTTCACTCAGCATCGACCAACGACAGCATAACAACTAAACATAGCGGACATTATTTGTTATGAGTTATGACAGTATATATTTCATTGGAGTTACGGAGCGTAAGGAAGACTTTTGGATGTGGGATAAACTGAACGTTTTTTTAACTCGATTTTCGTGCCAATAATTATCTACATACAATTTTCTGGATAGGAGTCAACTGTTATTGAATTTGAATTTACAATCGCGGCGACTTTACAAATGGTGATGGATCAATATTTATTTTACTAGAACTCTTTTAAAATAATGGAATATGGAATGCTTTTTCAGTGAGTTGTTCCTCACAATCCTTATGCCATCTGTTTAGATTGAACGATGTTGTTAAACTTTAAAAGAATTTAATCTATCTTAATAAATAAAATTAATTTAGACTCAATGTGTTGCATGCACCCAGAGATAATGGAGGATCGACCTAATTTACAAATAGGTAGGATTTTTTCATAATTGAATTTATTTTAATTAGAGTAGGTAGGTCCAAGATTTATGGGATATCTCTATGGGATGTGTGGGATTGCACTCACCTTCCCACATCTTGAAATAAAGACCATTATTATTATTATTTTAGCGCACCACCTATTTTCATGAACACCAGCCGCCACTGCTCCGACGCTCTGTAGGGATCCCGTTTGCATAGCGCGGATGTAAACTGTGTGCCGTAAAGTTAAAAGTTTAGGCATACGGATTTCAAATACCAGGAGCACATAGGAAAGCAGCAGATGGTTGACCCTTCAGTCTGGCCTTGGTATCTTCGTCCTGGCTTCTTCCTACGAGCTTTTGCCGATGAACTCTCAATTACCAATTCCGATCAGTCGATCTCTGACGTCAATAAACAGGGGGCCATAAACTAACAACTAGTTTTTTTGGGTTTAGTTTTTGGAAACGTGCCTTTCTGCACGGGCCCTTGACGTCTAAGCTTTATATCATTACATTTTATCACTCTTCTTTTGTCGGTTTAGGTATGTTGATCTTTTATTTAAAATATTATCCCCCGATAGTGTCGCATTCCCGTTTCATAACATAATATTGTCTATTTCGGCATTTGAAAAGGGGTCTCGATAAATATATGTGTTTACAATATGAGACATGACCACTTTCGTAGCAGAGCAGTAAAGCTCATTGGCTTATTACGGAAGGGAAGGAGAGGAAGTTCTGGGAAGGAAAATGGTACGAGGGGTGTTAGGATCTGGAGTGTCCAAAAGTAACGGACGTATAAGTCCATCCCTTCCACTGTGGTGCAAGGCGACGGGTATAGAGTTCTAGAGAGTCTGACTGGAGAGGTCAAAAAGCCTCCCCAAACCAGTCTCCCTCGGTCCGGCCCGCCATGCAGTAAATGGGCAGTCGCATCCGCCGCCAATACCTCGACAAACCCACCCTCCGAACAGGAATATAAACATGGATAATAGCACAGTAATAACGTGAGAATAATATTATAAGTATATTTAAGTTGGCCATAAACCTGTCTCGATAGACGAACCTTTATTGAGGCAGAATTTTTAGCAAAAATATTTATTACAATGTGTATGCTTTTCTAATGCATGTAAGTTACTATAAAATCATTTATTTACTAGTTCAACATTACTCACCGTTCAACTTACTTTTATATGAAATTCGCTAGACTTGGGTGAGTTCACTGGCGCGAAACGCGGCTTGCGGTTGCTTCGTTCCTTTTCCGTAATTGATGGTTATTCACGTAAAAGTTACGTGAATGTGGGTTTTTTTTTAAATCTTAAAATTAATTTTTGGTAAGGAGGAGAGAAATGGGGAAGTAGGATAAGGATAGGAGATACTCCCGATACATTCCACACTTTTGTGTTAATTTTCGATCGTACGTGTTACTACTATTCAGTATTTCTGAAGAGTGTCGTTAAAGATATCTATATTGTAAATTTTTTATTTATATTGCGCACATACACAGGGAATTGGGAATTTTTTCTAATGTTAGTAGTTCTACGTAAGAGCAAATGAACGAGGGATATTCACAAAGTAAGTGTACTATGTTATATATTATACGAGCGAATTTTTAAATTTGATTCACTACTCTATAACAATTACGAGGGTAGGCTGAAAATTAATGCACACATGCTTTTACAGCGCGAACAAAATGACCTTCAAAAGCGCGTCAGGTGGAATATGGAAGTGACATTCCTCCTCTATACGTAAGCGCAAGTTTGAGGTCGTTGATTTCATCCTGTGTATTTTGAGAAACAGAAGTATGGAGATTTGTTTTAATATTATATTAATGTTGTTATCGAATTTTTAACTGCTGAAAAATTGACTCCTACTGAGATTCATCGTCGCCTAAAGAATGTTTATAGTGACGATGCTATTGATAGGTCTTTTGCAAATCGATAGGTTATAAAATTTCATGATTATGAGCGTGGAAAATTAATAATTGTTGATGAAACACGCAGCGGACGTCCGATCACTTATACAGACGATAAACAACCCAAACTCGTTCACGATTTGATTCAAAATGACAGGCGAATCACTTAAAAGCGTATTACAAACGATTTTGGAATATCCAAGAAATTTTTCGGCTTCATTGTTTAACAATTGGAATACGGTAAAATCTGTGGACGATGAGTTCCACGCCGTTTCACAGACCTCCGTTAGAGCCTCCGCAAAACATGAAATTTGACCGATTCCACACCCTTCTCACTCCCCCGACCTTGCTCTTTTTATTTTTTTCTTCTCCTCAAGAGACACCTCAAGGGTAATCATTACACCTTGGATGAAGAGGTGAAGACAGCCTATAAGTCCTGGATTCGAGAAATGTCGGAAGAATTTTTCAGTTACGTGATGAAAAAACTTGTAACACGTTGGGAGAAATGCGTTAGCCTTAAGGGTGACTATGTTGAAAATAAATATATGATTTTGAAGCTTAAGAATCTTACTTTAATATACCTTTTGCCCGATCTTGCTATTTCCTTTTTTTCGTGTTTTACAAGCATGTGTGCATTACTTTTCAGCCTACCTAGTATATATGTGTTTTTTTTTTATATATTAGCTTCACGTCCTACTTCATCTTTGGGGATGATTTATGGAAGGTCTTATTAGGAAAGGAAGAACGAGATGTTCTAGGAAAGAAAATATATCAGGGGTGGGCAGGAATCTGGGGGTCAGTGGTCAGTGTATCCAGGGATGAGAGACGTGTGAATCCATCCCTCACATGGTACAAGACGAAGTTTCAAGGAAGTCTTACTGGAGAGGTCAAACATGGGATAATAAGTTGTCACTTTGACTTGTTCAGTTTTAGAGAGACGGCAGTAGACAAAGGTTTACATAGAGTAGTGCCTCGCCCTCTTTCGAACCCGGAACTCCATAAACTCGGACATCAGTTACATACTTGAATCGCGTAATTAATATTTTTTCTTGTTTTCTGTGAGGACTATTTGTATGATCCTCCACTATCCTTTAAAAAACATTGGCACAGCCGATGGGATTGCAGATTGAATAAATTATTTTTATGATATATAATGACTGCAAAAATAACGACCGCTGACCGGGGAGCCTACTTTTCTCACGAAAAATAGCTTTTTTACGACACCAGTTATTATAACAGAGGTTTTGATTAATCTTTACTTATTTCAAGCAAAAATGTAAACAACTCAATAAAGAGAGGAGAGGCTACGAAACACCACACAAACAGGAGACGGATTAGTCTATCTCTTTCTCTCGCAGACTAAGTCCTTCAGATATGTATTTTTAAGTGTCGCTATTTTTCGTTTCATCGAGTTTCAAATCACAACGGTGCTAAAGAAGTTTTCACTTCAATATTGTAACGTAAAACGATACAACTCTTGAGATCTTCATTTTCTCTGTGCAATGTACCTACCTCAGCAGTATTAGGTACTTTCGCACTATCGACCTGGTGATTTTCAACAAGTTGATCTTTGGTGACTAGATCTAATGAGCCAGGTGCTTCGACAACTTCCTTCCCTCCAGCCAACAACAATCATTGGAGTTGCCGTTTTTCCACGGACTCCAAAGTCAGAAGCAGCTAAGACTTGTGCTGTATTCATATAAAATCACCTGTGTAACAATAGAGCATGCTTCCAATGTCCTCGAAGTGGCAATAGTGGAGGTAATGACCCCTGCAAGGATAATTATGGGCGCTTCACCATAACCGGCATTCCTCGTCTTTAGAGTCATGTTCCATGGAGTATCGTTCTACTGAAATACTAATCGATTTGTTGTGTTTAATGAAGCGTTTGGTAGCGGAACAATTATTTTTAATTAACTCTATTTATGTCTTCGGAAATGCCAATATTGTGCTTGCAATTTTTGATAAAAATGAGCATTCATTTTTATTTACAAATACGTACGGAGGATTGTCAAAATACCCTGATAAATACTGTGATTAATATGGAAGATTTTAATCAAATGGCGATTTTGTGGCTTTTTAGAAAATTGCAAAAATGCTCTACCTAATATCACGAGGAGCACCGAACACAAGATCACCTAACCAGGTGTGGTTTGAAGAAAGACGAATCAGAGGACGACTGTGTTCTTCGGGACGATGTTTTCCGAAAGCAGTATCTATCGATGACCTTTTTCCACATCGGATTGCTATGCTTGCCAGACCTGGCTTGGAAAGACTCATAAAGTAAGACAACTACACTATCCGTTATTTTAATGATTCTAAAAATATGGTATAATACATTTACCACAATTTTTTTAAACTCGGGATATGTTACTATTGCTATTAAATACGGAGCTGTCAAAATTAGCTGTTGTCGCGATTATATCGTTTTAATAATTATAATATTTTGATGATGTGTAAAGTGCCGTTTATGTGAAAAATCACCTCAAGGGCGCTTTACAAACTTACAATACATTTCTACAATCTTACTTCTAACTACAAACTAGACAAACCATTATAATAAGTTGTGTCTAATAATTGCATCCACCGGTTCATCGATCACTGATACGAAACTATATGTACATACAAAGATTTGACCATAAATATACCAAACCACCCACGATTTGACAAATGCACGCGATTCTGGTTAAAAATGTACACTTTATCTATGGTATACTACCTATAAAATGTAAATGTAAATTAAATACAATTTACAATACAATACAATTTGACCGGTCAGTGGTTGAGTGGGCATAGCGCTTGGGTCCCACCCGGGCGTCGCATGTTCAATTCCTCGGCTGGCTAAGTCCTCCATCACAACACAAGCAACATTTTCGGCTTTCTGTGGTGGTAGTAGGAGATTTTCAAACATTGTTGGGTTATTCGTAACCCGGGAATGTTTGTCTTTCTTTAAAAAAAAAAAAAAAAAATAAAATTAAAAAAAAAAATACTATTGAATGTATGAAGAGGTCGAATGCATAGTAAGTTATTTGTAGATGATTTGTTGTGTTTTTTGCATTCTACTGTTTCCCACGCTCGTTAACATTATTTTTACAATAAAATTAGATATACCTGTGTATAATCGGTAACCATTTAAATTTAAGACGCACGCGCCGGGAGTACGGTGAATTATTGTATATAATTTTTTTTTTATATTTGGAGATTGCACGTGCATTATTCGGATTAAAAGGATCGTTTTATTACCTGAATTAAATTATTAAGTATATCAAAAAACAATTGCTGAGACACTATAGCCTTCCAGTATGCTGGATTTTTTATAGGTACCTACTCGTTAAATGTACATAGATACTTTGACTTGGCGCCTTACGATTATTTAAAAAAAAATTACGACAACGTTCCCATGACAGACTCCGTGGTCGAGGGTCAAGATTCTCGACTAGCGGTCCAGATTAGGGTTCAAATCCACGAGTGCCCAAGTACATTTTAATTGATAGGTTTGTGTTTTCGCAGTTTAATCATTTAAAAAACAATATATGGTATATTCCAGAGTGAAAGATACTCTTAGTATCGCTCTGGTGCAAGACCACCATTCAGAATTGAAATATTACTTAAAATGGTTTAGCCGTGTCTGGTGACTAGATCTGGATAACCAAGTACTTCCCCACCTTCCTCTCCCCCATCTCCTTCTCCTCCCCACTTTCTTTTAGCCTCACAACATTCCCCAATTGGGGATGCCATAGTCTCACTGGCTCCAGACGGGAGCAGTTGGGACTCTTATGCGGATTCATATAAAAAAATTAAAAATTCCAGAATGAAAGATACCTACTCTCAGTATCACCCTGGTGTAAGACCACAATTCAGACTTGAAACGTTGCTTAAAATGGTTTAGCCGTGTATGGTGAGTATATCTGAAGAGCCAGTTTTTCCCCACTTTCCTCTTCCCCAACTCCTTCCCCTCTCCACTTTCTTTCAGCCTCACAACATACCTCAATTGGTGATGCCATAGTCTCACTGGCTTGTGCGGTTTTCGCATAAAGTTCACGAATAATCTGACAATACTTGATTTCTTTCTACTACCATCATTACAAGTAGAAAATGTTGCTCACGCAATGATGCAAGTCTCAACCTTGGGACCACTCGACTAACTACCTGCATCTTTTGAAACCTGAATGAATCTTACCAACACTTATATTCCTTACATACCTGACACGACAACTGCCTCCGTTAGTAAAAGGCAAACAAATATCCCGCCTCGATATCTATAGGACGTTAAATGGTATTCACCTCAAAATAAGGAAAAAATTTCAAAAATATCTCGAATTATAACTAACCATGGTACCAGGCTAATTTCGATGTTATCGAAAACCCATCACTAATCGAAGTAATCAATAATTATAATCCCATGTCACCTTCATTGGTTGAGCCTAGAGGGCAATGGCCAACATGACTAAATCACAAATTGCCAGAGTTTTACATTTATTTCTTGTTTTCGGTGATGTTCAAAAGATAAACTTTTTTAGTAAGCTAGTAAATGTGAATATCAGATGTCATTTAAAAATGCATAAATCCACTGCCTGGACCGACTGAGGTCAAAATATGGACGGCTTTTATTTTTCTGCGATTGACAGCGGTCCAAAATTGGACCACATTTTATTTGGACCAAAGTTTACGATTATGTATTTTTTTTATACATTCTACGAATATGTGATATTCGACAAAAGAATTCATTGGCTGTACAGAACTAAAATCAGTTTGTATGTCTCCATATTAAAATTCGGAGATATGATTATTTTTATGTGGGCGGAAAATATTTTTTAAAAAATCACGAGCAATCGAAAGAATCGCGCTGTCGCTCGAGTGGTTAAATAATATTATTAACTAGCGAGTTCCTAGCATGCGTTTCAATTTATTTTTATTTTTTATTGTTTGAAACTTTTTAAGTGTTACAATTTTACAACATAATAAAATGTAATATTTCAATAACTCTCCTAATAAAGCAGATGCTTGTACTTAGGAGAGGACAACAATATATTTTTACATCTAATTAAATTTAGAATATTATAACAAAAACTATTTGTAATTTTATAAGAAAATACAATACATGTAATATAATCATTAGTAATTACATTTTCAGCTTATCCCTCCCTCCCGCGAACCCCTTCCTTCGTTCCCTTCCCGGATTCCTCTCCCTCTTCTACCTCCCCTCCCTGCCGCTAAAAATTAATAAATACTCTTTTTCTTCACAAACTATTCACGAGCCACCTATTGTATTTTTTTTACATATTTCATAACGTCAGGGCTTAAGAAACCTTCGCGGGCGTGCGTAAAACATCTTACCAAAGTTTCATCGCAATCGGATGAGAGCTAAGAGTATGGATATTAGAGAGACGGCATGTAAAGTGTGCACACTGGCACAAAGCGTGCTTGTTCAAAAATTTTACCGAACGGTTTTTAGGTGGCTGACATTGGCTTTTACACCTCGGTCGCGTATAGAGCTCCCAGTAAAACGTTCATAAAACATAGAAAAATGGTCCAATGCGCCGTAAAATTGTGTAAAAGTAGTTCTATGAAGACCTTTAAGAAGAAAGATGGTCTTACCTTTCACATGTAAGTGTTTAAACATAGCTTAAATAAACATTTTATAATTTTCGACGAGTCCTTTCAACCGCCATCGCCATGGGCCCGATGTTACCGCGTGAATTCCGACTAGCATGGGCCGAATCAGTCAACTTAAATCATAATAATTAAAAATTACCAAATACTTTTATTTTTTTATTAATCATAAAGCACAAATATAAAGTTGTGATTTACACATGTCATAAATACTTGTTTTTTTATCATTTAGCTTGTTCATTTTTAAACATTTTTGCTTCGTCTTTTTTGCACTGTTGTTTTTATTTCTTTTCGTACTAATTTAACACTCCTTTTGCATATGTTTACAATGTTAATTCAAAGTACGTAGGTATATAATCACTGTATTGTTATGTAAAAGTCACATTGACATGCCGCCGTGGTCAAGGGGTAAAGCTCTTGACTAGCAATCCGGAGGACGCGGGTTCAAATCCCGGTGCGCACAGATAAATTTTATTCGATTGATTTGTGCAGATGGAAGCAGTTGGGATTATTGTGATATATATATATTTTATCACACACTATGTATACACACCATATACATCATATGCTATTGATTTAAAAAGCCCGTTTTCTTGAAAAATCACCTCAAGCGCACAGTATGTACCTACAATATGCATACATAAAATTAAATAATACAATTTATTATTAATAAAGGTTTCCAAAAGACCCTGAGAGAAAAAGAAAGTGGGTTGATGCCCTAAATCGGAGAGATGACTGGTTTCCAATCAAATCAACCCGCGTTTGCTTCTATCACTTTTCGAAGTTACGCAATAATGAATGGTGCTTTGAGTTACAGCAAGTTTATAACACTAGTTTTTTACCCATTTGCATTTGTCAAGTGAAAAGTGAGGCCGATGTATTTCGACGAGCGCAACACGAATCAATCATAATCTTGATTTCGCAAAAAAATGAGTAATGTCGAAGAAGATTAAGGTAAAATAACATGTAAAGGGATTAATAAAAAATAAACAATACATAAGTTTCTTGTTACTCCCCTTTCCTCATTTATTATTTTTCAATTGGGCTATTATATTTTATGTCCAAAATGTGAGAAAAAATTTTAAAAATTTTAAAATAAATAAATTAATAAATAAAATAATACGTTTTTAGATTTTTACGGCTTAAAGCATTTTCATTGTTTATTTTTGGGGTGTTATGCACATCGTTGGATCTCGGATCTGCCCTAATGATGGACACTGCAACGCTGTCCGAAACGTCGGTTTTAATCATACTTACACCTGTAAATATTTTTCTTTTTCTTTATTATTTCACTCTAACTAGAACTGAATCTGGATGATGCTGAACCAATAGGCGAACACATCTATGATGTGTCTTTATCTTGTTAATTACTGCAAATGTAAGTATGCATACACTTTTCTTTTTTTACTAACAATCATGCATGCAGGGACATTGGAGGGTCTAGATTCGTTTTAAATATAAATGTAGATTCCTTTTTTACAAAAATTAGAGTCCTGACGTGTGCGGCTAAGGAGGTTAAACAATCAGTTTCCTCACACAGCCGTGGGAAAGTGGTGGGTCCCCTCCAATGTCCGAAACGTCGGTTAAAGACGGAGATAGCGCAACACGGCATAACACCCCAAAAACAAACAATGAAAATAATATTTCCGTTCACATTTCGGCCCTTATCTCCAGAGCCACACCCCCATACATGTATGATTGCAAGATTCAAACCCGAACTTAATGCTATCTAGAAAGTGTTTGGATATATTTTTATTTTTAATATACGACATCTATTGACTTTTATGCAAGTCAATAGATGTCGTTTAGTTAAATTTATGAGTAAAACCTTCCATATATGCCCATATCTTTTTCTATTTTTTTTTGTTTTCAGATTTTTGGTTGAGTTTCGCTAAAATATTGTCTTCATTTTTTTTTTAATTAATTAAACCCTGAGGAAGTAGGCATTGCTCACGAAATATGTCGGTTTTTTATAAACAATAAACGTGGTTAAAACTAAGTAAACTATTAATTTTGATAAAGTAATTCGTTCAGAAAATAATGCGTAATGGGTTATTATATTTTGTGCCTAAAATATGAAGAAAAAAAAAACCAACAAAAGTTTTTTTTTTTAAATTAAAAAATTAATTAAATAACGTTAAGCCCGTTAGCAGTTCGGCCCTGCTCTGTAGAGCGCTTACCCTCCCCCCGCTCGCTGAGCGGTAAACCCCGTCTCTATCCCCTCTTCCCGCCGGCCAAAAATGGAGCGAGCTACACGGGTTTTGGCAGTTTAACACGTTCCGACAAGCTTAAGCCGCTTCCATCTGATAATAGTTCCATGGATGAGAGTATTGGAAATAATTTCATAACACCAGAGCTCACTTCTGTGTTTAGAAACCATCGCGGGCATACGCCAACTCACCAAAGTTTCATCGCAATCGGATTTTTTTGGGACCGCATAAGTTACAAACAAACAATCAAACATACATTCATTTTTATATACTTATACAGATTAATGAGTTTTGGCTGAACTGTCAGTGTTGCTTAACCACTAAAAACCACCTACACACATTCCTTTACAGGATGGCTCCGACTTATGTATCAGAAATGTGCATTTCTTAAAATTGCAATTCTCAGCAGTCAACCCTCAGGTCAGCAGCGTCATCAGCTATCGGAAGGTTAAAGGAACCAAAGCGCACACCAGATACTAAGTTCGGTGAGCGCGCTTTCGGAGTGTCAGGACCTAAAGCCTGGATTGGACTGCCACATGTTTTAATTTAGAGTGAAACTTAAAACTACTCATCTTTTCAGACAGTCGTATCCATAAAGTCAAAAACATCTCACCTTCATCTTCACATCCCGTGAAATTGTAAATAACCAATTGGGTAAAAATTCAAGCAAATAAGAACTTGCAAGCTTTTTAAAGTCATTTCATAAAGATTCTCCGTTCTTAAATTTTTCAATCTTTCAATTTAAATATCTACTTTTGTAAATAATCTTCTCATAAATATAATGTCAACAGTAATTTAGAATCTATAGTGTCCTCTGCTTTGACCAAGTTTGGTCGATGGTCCTCTACGTGCAAAGTCGTACCTTCTTCAAGCATAAACTTTCTAATAAAAGTGTGTTTATCAGAAGTGACCTGCCAGGTAAGTATATTTTCTGTATCTGTTTTAAATATTAAAATTAGATAGAGCCCGAGCTTATATTGTAAAGCGTCCTTGAGGTGGTTTTTCAAAATAACCGCACTCTAAAAATTATCCAATTATTATTATTGGTATTTAGATCGTAACTCATCCATACGAACGTTTGGTTTTAAAATAGAAATATAATTTTTTTATTATTAAGTAACCGAGCATTGAATGATTAAATTAATTATTATTTAATACTAACGAGTTCCCGGCATGCGTTGCAAAGCCATTTAAATAAAGGAATTGTTCCCTTGACCTCTTCCCCTCCCGCGTTCCCCCTCCACCTTCCCCGGCTTCCCAGAGAATCCCCCTTCTTTCATTCCCCTCGCCCCTCCCAGATTCCCCAACCGCCTCCCGCCTTCCCTCTCTGCCGTTAAACTACACGAAACCCACTCATTTTTCAAACAACCTGCGCGTCTACTACTGATATATTTTTGTACAAATTTTATAACGCCAGAGCTCCCCATTATATACAGAAACCCTTCAAAAGCGTGCCCACAACAACTCACCAAAGTTTCATCGCAATCGAATGGATGGCAAAGATAATAATTTCATGACGCTAAAGCACACTATTATAAACAGAAACCACGGCGGACTTGTGCACATCAAATCCCCCTTCGCAATCGGATGAATGGTTTAGGAACGCGTAGGGAACAAACAAACAAGCAAGCAAATATACAGTAATTTATATATTTAATTTAAATACATATAAAACGTGTGTATTCGATCCTTGACATTTCGATGCATAAGTCGCGTCCACGAGAGCTGCCCAGGAAAAAACGAAAGCCCTCATCCGTCCTCATTATTACGATAAGTATGACAACACAGTATCATATTCCTCTCCTCAGTAATGCAAACCTTTCCAGGGAAGTAATCCGAGAATTTTTCAAAATGTCAAGGACTTTGCCATAAACAAGAATAAGCCATAAATAAGAAAAATGGAAACTGGCTAACCCTTGGTTCGGAATTCGAACCGCTTACGCTCTAAATGAAATATTTACCGCGTCACATTTGACGTCTTTATCGGCGTGAATTTTAGGACAGGGGATCAATCACAGTGAACTTTACAATATCGGATCGATAAGCGTGACTACCGATAATTTTGTACGGTTTTCCCGAGCACGGCCGCACTGTTAATAGCCACATCAATATTGACAGGGAATAAACAAGAAATTGATATACGATGGCAGCACTGGCCCAAAAATGACCAGCTCAGATATGGGGGCTCTATCCAAGCCAGAGTAAAGTTAGCTTCCCAAAAACTGGACGTACTGTACAGGGCTCGCAGATTCTTTAATAGTACAAAACTGCTAACCCTGTACAAATCACATGTGCGTCCCACGGTTGAATTTTGCAGCCACCTCTGGTCTGGAGCTCCAAAATACCTGAAAAATACCCTCGACTCTGTGCAGAAACGGGTGTGCGCCCGTTTGATAGATTATCCCATCTTAACAGACGGATTGCAATATTTAGAGCACAGGCGTCGGGTGGGAATGCTATCCTTATTCTACCGGTATTATAATGGAAGATGCTCCGAGGAACTAACGTCATTGATCCCTTCGGCACCGGTGCATAGTCGGGAAACACGCCAAACGCGTGCCCAACATATGTACACGGTTGACATTTGTTACATGAGAACGGGTCACTTCTTCGACTCGTTCTTGTGTTCAACAGCTCGGCTGTGGAACGATTTGTCGGCCTCCGTTTCTCCTCCTTCATACCACACGGGTCTCTTCAAGACCAATGTTCATTCCTTCCTCTCCTCAAAAAGACCCTCCACACAGTATTTCAGATGACATGAGATGACTCTGAAGGAAATTATTTTCCTCAGGGCCTCCTGTGTGGAGTTAATGTAAAAAAAAACTGAAAAAACCCTGTGCAGTAACAGGCGGTCCGCTTAATTGATTCTCCGCACAGCCCTCGGGTAAGAATGCTGTCCTTGTTCTACTGCTATTTCAATGGAAGACGGTCCGAGGAACTAGAGTCTCTGATCCCCTCAGCAGCGGAGCATAGTCGGGAAACACGCCAAATATGTGTACGCGGTTGACATTTGTCACATGAGAACGGATCGCTTCTACGACTCATTCTTGAGTTCAACAGCTCGGCTGTGGAAAGATTGTTGCCGGCCTATGTGGTTTCCTCCTTCCTACAAGTTTTCACTCCCCCCTCTCTTCAAAAAGACCCTCCACACAGCATCTTCAATGATGACCTAGGCCCTGAGGTAAATTATTTTGTATGGAGTTAAAGTAAAAAAAAATAAAAGTATGCAGTTCACATGCCGTAAACGTGAAACTTCAGATAATTAAAGTAGACAAGATTGGAGAGGCTACGAAGCACCACACAAGGAGGAGACCGTTACCGGATTCTATCTCATTCTCTCGCAGGCTAAATCAGGTAGATGTATGAGCTTGTCTCTTTTTAGTGTCGTTTTTTCGTTTTATCGAATAAATAATTTTCAGAGCATACTTTGGGATTGTTTTCTGAGGGAATTTCATATATGTAATTGCCGTTTCGACGTGGCAAATGTACAGATATTATCTTTTAGAATAACATATATATTTTTAAGAGCTTAAAAACTTGTGTTTAAGCAAAGTACCTAAGTTATAAATGGTAGAAATTCGGGATGCCGAGTCATTTAAATTTTAAGGGACGGAGTCTACAATTAACTTGAACATTAAAGAGGAGTTCGGTGATTTACGCCGTTAGTTTCCTACTATACGAGTATAGTCAGAGGGTTAGTTTTAAACTAAATAGTATCTAGCGCAGACCCGTGAAATATCTCGTGTTATTATAATTTCCAGATTTGTGAAGCTGAAATAATTTTTAAAAATATATTTTCTGGCATATATAATTGTGTGTTATAGGATATAAGTGTAGTTTCAATATCCTTCAACAGATGTTGTCAGTGCACATAGTAATGGGTAGTTTAGAGTTATTAGAACTGTTTAAATGAATTGTACCTTAGAACAATGTCAACTATTGTCATTTGCGTCTAAAGCACGAACGGTTACGGAAATTGCCGTTGATATACGCAGTGTCGGGTTCTCTAGCTTCAGAATTACTTAGAGCATCCAATAGGAAGGACGTCTGGTCCAGTTAAGCACACACATATCTATGTGTATACATATACTATGGAACCCCCAGTTGGGGTATCTATGTTGTGAAGTTGAAGGTAGTGCATGGGCTTCATGGGGTGAGGTTTGTCTAGGTCTTCGAGGCGGATGACTAGTACTCACTGAACCCCAGATTCCTACCCACCTCTTTTCCTTCCCAGAACTCTCCTCTCCTTTCTTTCCTCAAAAAACCCTCCACACAGCATCCCCAAAGATGACATAGGCCCTCAGGAAATTATTTTCCTCAGGGCCTCCTGTGTGGAGTAGTAGAGGGAGGTGGGAAAGTAACTGGCTATTCAGATCTGGCCACCAAACACGGCTAATATCATTTCAACACGGGGTTTTAATTACGGTCTCACACGAGGGCATGGGAGTGGCTAAGTTTTGATTCATGGTGGAGCAAAAATATAAATCTAGAGTAGGTACCGAAAAAAATAGGCCTCTACATTCATGCTTTAGGCTATAGAATACACAGAATATGAACGGAAAAAGGAAAAAAACCATCCTACGAAGTGCTGTAAATTTAAAACGCGACTCGGTCGACAATCCCGCAGGTCATGCATCGGCCATCCAGGGTGGGGCAAACGCCCCACCTTGCCCCACGGTGCCTACGCCCATGCGACCAGGGTAGGTACACACTGGAACAAACTGGAGTATTTCCACTCTGGAATTTTTTAATTAAACTGATATACCACAAATAAATAAAATAAAATTTACTTTCATAAACAGGTCTTCGAACCCGCGACCTTCGGATTGCAAGTCCCCTCGACCACAAGTCGTCAAAGAAAATAATATATAGTACGGATGTCTAATCTATGAATCAAAGCCGCCGAATTGAAAGTCAAGTGTGCCAACGAATTCATAAAATGCGACTTATACAATAAAATGAGTAAGGAACCATTAATTTATCGATTAATACAAAAAACATATTTATTCCGCCTCCAAATTTTAACAATCGAATGCGAAAAATACATTTTTTTCCTTATACCTACGTAAGTCCGATTAATGATGAAATCTATTGATAGTTTTTTAAGTTTTAACTTTTAACTACCTATGTATCCATTCTATTATTATAATTATTATTAGTTCAGACACGACAGACGTAGAATTTCTCACCTATAAGAGGTCAATCCACCGTTTTGTTGGACTTACCAAGTCATAAGGAAAACTCTTCAAAAATATAGACGGGCGCATTTCGTTGCGGTCATAAATGATATTTTTCTATTAGTTTTATTGACTGCTGAATAAAAAAAGCATGGATCTTTTTAGTACCTTTTCTGGTCGTACGCAAAGTCGAACGAATGAAGTAATAGTAACTTTTTATGTACCCTAATTTGACTGTCTCCGTTAATTCATAGGTAGGAATCCGAAGGTCGCGGGATCGAATCCTGGCGTGGAAGAATTTTTTTTATTTGATTAAGTTACGTTATTAAACAATTAATTCATTAAAAATAATATGTAATAGTATATATTTGCGGCACAATTCAGAGTGGAATATACTCTCAGTATCGCCCTGATGTAAGACCACCATTCAGAATTGATACGTTGCTTAAAATGGCTTTAACCATGATGGGTGACCAGATCTAAATAGTCAGGTACTTCCCCACCTTCCTCTTTCCCATCTCTTTCCCCTCCCCACTACCTTCAGCCTCACAACATACCCATTCTGGATGCTATAGTATTCACATTAAAATAAAATAAAAAATCTTATAAAGGTTTTCTGTGAGTAGATGCTTACAAGCATTTGGTTTTTGTTTACCCATCTCTTGTTTTATAAAATTTAATAATTATTTTATAATTTTTTTTTTGTAATTCATATAAGTAGACATAATTTTCAGCTGTTTTTTTAAAGAATTAAGCTTGCTTTACCATTCAAATAAATAAATTGTTTCTCCCTACATGTCTAGCGTTTATAAATAAATTTAAAAAATGTCCTTTCTCATGCGTCCTTTTCCCCTCCTGTGTTCCCTTTCCATCTTTCCCGCCTTCCCCCTCCCTCGTCACCCTTCCCACGAACACCACCTCCTTCTTTACCCTCCCTCCTCCTTGCATACCTCTGTGCCGCTAAAATATATATACCTGTAGTAAATTTTTTATACAAATTTCATAACGCCAGACCTTACCATTATATATATAGAAATACTCTTCTGCTAAAATGTAAGGTATGTAAAAATTTTGAGTGAATCCATCGATTACTTTCCGAGATTTGCAGACCCAAGCCTACGGAACATAAATCTTTTTTAATATAAATTTCATAACGCCAGAGCTTACTTTTATATATAGAAACACTCTTCTGCTAAAATGCAATGTTATGTAAAAATTTTGAGTCAATCATCGATTACTTTCCGAGATTTTCGGACCCAAACCTATGGAACATAATTTTTTTTTGTGCAAATTTCATATTGTCAGTGCTTACCATTATATATAGAAACACTCATCTGCTAAAGTGCAATGTTTTGTAAAATTTTTGAATCAATCCAACGATTACTTTCCGTGATTTGCAGACCCAAAGGTACGGAACCTATGTTTTTATTTTTTTATACAAATTTCATAACGCCAGAGCTTACCATTATATATAGAAACACTCTTCTGCTAAAACGCGATTTTCTGTAAAAATTTTGAATCAATCCATTCATTACTTTCCGAGATTTGCGAACGCAAACATACGGAACCTAAATTTTTATATATATATAATAAGATATTTGTAGGTACATTATATTTTTTCCATCGTACAATTTTGGTTTATTGTTTAGGTTTTATAAAAATATCATCGGAAATAAAACATATTTATTAAAAAAAGCAAAATCCAGAAATACTGGTGTCCCTGCATACCTACTTACTCATAATTTTTATTATTATTATTGGAGTTAAATTCAGTTACTACCATTATTGTTATATGAAATAACAAGACGTGTAATAATATTGTCTTGAAGAAATCACAGTTGTACCGAAACCCATTGGCCTTACAGTTCAAATAAAGATGGCGAAAGATTCATTAAGTTATATGATTTTTAATTTATTTACAAAACCTTTGTAACTATTGCTACTTGTTTATAAACAAGCGTAAAAGGATTCTAAAAAGATTTGTGATCATAAATTTATGTTAAAATGGAATAAATTCCACTATGAAATTAATGTTTCAAAATTTCAAATAATCTTTAAATTGTATTATATCATTAAACACACACATTTCAGTGTCAGTGCATGAGTGCGCGCGTGGTTTGAGTTTAAAATTATGTTCTCATATTTAAAATTATTCAAGTTCAATGTACTTTTAATTTTCAAAATTTGTGCTTCAAGTTCCATACAAGCAAATGTTCTCGGTGAATTGAATATGTACTCGTAATATATATATGTTACTAGCGAGTTCCCCGCATGCGTTGCTGTGCCACTAATAATGAAATTGTTTCTCCCTTCGTGTCTTTTCCTATTCGTCCCATTCCCCTTCCGTCTCCCTTTCCCCACCACCTTCCCCGCCTTCCCTCTCCATTCTCCCGCAAACCACTCTGCCGCGATCCCCTCTCCTCTCCCGCGTTCAATATATTCAGTCCCGGTTCATTCAAATTTTCAAATAGCTCGCCTGCCACCTATTGCATTTTAAAAATATTTTTTTACATGTTACAAACATTCATTTTTGTATATTATAAGAACAATCAATCAAATTTTTAATCAATCAATTTATCAAACATATGTACCTATATAAAATAATATAATTTGCAATTAGCTTCAAAGTATTCGATTTTGATAACCACCACAAGTCGATTAAATTCATTAATTTAAAAATTTTATTCGAATATTTAATTTTGATTGAACAATCGATGTTTTAAAAATGTCATTTTCAAATGTGACATTTTTGTAAGAATTTTTGTAATGATTAAAAAAAAATTCAGATGTATTGTCATGTGGTTGTAATCATCCAGAAACCTTCGCGAGGGTGGAAAAAATGTATTTTGAAAGTTTGAAACATTTCCTATGCTTAATATAGCAACGCATATTGGACATATATGCAAACATTTTTAGATTTTTATACATATAAATATAATAGATAGCATCTTTACATAGTATAAAATGAATTCGCTCCCGCTCTCTGTGCGGTTAGACCTTTTAAACTATACAACAGATTTTCATGCGGTTTTCACCAATAGAAAGAGTGATTCATGAGAAAGGTTTTTAGGTATATAATTTGTCAAGGTTTTGCGTAAATTGGTTGAAATATATAATATATCTGGCCAAGCGGCAGCAGGCAGCGGGCTGCCAAACGGGCGGTGTGGATTTGATGGCGTTGGATAAAAAGGTTGAATGTGGAACGCGTGAGAGGAAGGGGACATGGGAGGGGAAAGGGAGACGGAAGGGGAACGGGACGAATGGGAAAAGACACGCAGGGAGAAAAAATTTATTTATTAGTGGCATAGCAACGCATGCCGGGAACTCGCTGGTACAATATAAATGTATAAAGACTGTTTATAATGCTACCTAATAAATATCTACCTGCCTAGTAAAACCCTACCGTGATTTTTTTACGCTAGTAGAGTGCATATACAATAAAACGGTACCTTCCCTAAATACACAAATCCTTACTTGAAATAAAACAATCACTTTGTTTAATTTTATACGCTGAAGATGCTTGTGTTAAGCGAAACCGGTCAATAAAATCGTGGTTACAAATAAAGTGATTGTTTTATTACAATTAATATGTCAAACCACAAAGTTACTGCTTTCTACCAAAATACAAATCTCCCCTTTTCCCTTTTAGGTTTTGTGTATGTGAATGCATTGAACTTTGCTGATGTAGAAAATGAGTCAGTCTGACTACTTGTTTACCTTGCGACCTTGTCGATGTGTACTTTAAACAGATGAATTCCGTGGTGATGGCTGAGTTGAAAGACACTGAAAGAATGTGGCTTTTTGCATTAAAAATATACTCCTAGGACAGTATTAATAACAATATACTATTGCGTACTACTATATTTTCAATTTGGGAGGCGGGTATGGGTACGGCCGCCCCGGGAACCATTTATTGGACAACCAATACCTCTGCCATAGGTCACCCCAAGTGGTTCGCTACGTTTGGTGACTTATCAGAAGTGTCCGGGTTCTAAGGGTGAAGTTTGTCCGGATCTTTGCGGCGGATGTGCCCACCAACTGCTGGCCGGATCAGGAGAGACTGGTTGAGGGAGACATTTTTACCTCTCCAGCAGGACTCTCTCGGAACATCGCCTTGCACCTCGGTTGGAGCAACGTCCGTCACTCCTGGACAAACTGAACTCTGTATTCCTACCTACCCCCATACCTTTTTCCTTCCCAGAACTTCCTCTCCTTCCTTTCCTAAAATGTTTATCCACACAGCATCCCTAAATATGACATTGACCGTGAGGGGAATTATTTTCCTAGGGGCTTCCTGTGTGGAGTGAATGTAAAAAAAAACTCTTCGAAACGTGTTCTACAATTATCACATAAATAGTAGTGTGCGAAGACCAGATTGGGTAGTTTCCGGTCGATCGGCGTGAGGGCGTTGGGAGCGTTAGAGGCCAATTGCTCTAATTGGAGGTAAAAAAAAATTCTTGTCTCATCTAAATATAATCGATGAAGATAGTCCGAGGAGTCTGGAGGATTCACCGATGACAGCCGAACCGATGTTAGCAGGGAATATAAGAAATCAATAGACGCTGGCAATAGTGAAGGTATTTTCTTTGAATTGACACTTTGAAATCTCTAAATTTTAGCCCGACCACCACAGTGTCAGATAATTTTCGGTTAATCGTCAATATACGCATTTACTTGGATAATGACGTTCGTTATGCAAAATTACTGGCTTATTAATGAACGGAGTTCAACTAACGAAGCTCTCAGAATTGAAAGAAATAACTAGTTTGCATTGAACCCAAATAGGTAAAAACGTGTTGCTAAGGGGAATGGCTGCGCGTCCTTTTTCATAGTAAATTTAAATTTGGATTTGAGGTCAAAATACCCAACCAAACCGATTAATATTTTTTTTAATCAGCGGAACTAAATATCTAGTACGTATATTTGATACATTATTTATTTGTGTTTAAAATTATAAAATACGGGCCATTAAAGAATTGAGTTTTGCATGTCGTGGAAGTGAATGGTAGAAGTCGGGGAAGCCCGAGCAAGACATCGCACGATCAAGTGAATCAAATGCTTATGTCGGATAATGTCAAGATTCAGAATAACAGAAAAGTGTGCATGATATGATCTTTGAATGTGAATGAAGCAATGCCGAGACAGTAGTGCGGCGGCCTATCTACTGTGTAACGGTTAGTTAGTTAATCTACTTACGTATTGATTAATTAATAAATTAACATTGAAATTCACTCCCTGAATTATTAAATACATAATGCAAATTAAAAAAACAAAAATGTTTTAGTAAAAAATAACATCATAATTCATCTTGTTTGTGTACGGTAATAAGAATATTTTATTACAAAAAACGTGATAAACTTAGCGCCGCTGTTATATATGTAGCACGGACGTTATGATATGTAGTCAATTAAGAAAAAAACATCCGCCTACTGAAAAAAACACTTAGGTATATCGTTGATAATATAGGTACTATGGATGTCTCTAATGGAAATCAGTTTCGAATATGTTTTTTTCACTGCGTCTCTAGCTAAACCGATTGAAATATTAGATTTTTACAATTTTGTGTACAGAAGAATGAATCACAAACACTGAAAAAGTAGAATTTGTCGATAATCATTTTTTATGGGCATAATTCAAGGCATGGAATTAAACTTTAAAAGCTCTAGTTTAACAGGCTCTATGCCGCTGAACCGACTGAAATTTTGGACAATAAATTATGGTGTATAGAAGAATAACTTACAAAATCTGCAAAAAGTAGCATTTGTCGAAAATCACCATCCTTATGGGCTGCAAGGCTTAGGGTCAAACTACAAAAGCTATTTTCGATGATGGTACAAAAACGATTTTTTGATGATGGTACATAAACGAATAAATCACAAAATCTGCAAAAAGTAGCATTTGAATTTGACAACAAATATTGAATTTATACTGGATGCGAAACGCTATACAATGGGTAGGTAGATCCTACATTTTATAGTCCCAGCGGTGCCAGACACCGGCCACGTTGTCACGTGAGAGGTTTTTTGGTTTTGAGGAAGAAGTCCTATTTTTTAAACTTTTTCATGATCATATAGTTTAGTATGTACTGTGAAATGCGTCAGCTAAACATTCTGTTGACGTCAAATAATATCAAATAAAATCATGGTTCTTTTTGGGAAGTTTAAATGTTATGGATTTTTTGGTACCTACCACATTCTTTTTAAAAAAGAAAGACCAAAAATCCAGGGTCACGAAATACCCAACGATTAGAGAATACTTCCTTCTCCTAACATAAAATGCTTTACATTTTTGAGAGACATGGCTTGCAGAGGATTTAATCTGCGACGCCTGAGAACGAACTCGATGCTTTGGGTCACTCGGCTACAAACCGTTCTAAAAGAGACGGGATGAGAGTGACAACAATAATCACTATTCCTCTCTCTCTAAACCTTAAGATTGCTGGTTCAAATCTTGACGTCGGTGTTGGTCGCGAGTCGCGACATTTCCAAAAAAAAATTTTTAAAGAATATTTTAGTATTAAATAAATTTAATTAATAATTTCACCTTTTCAACATTAAATTCGTACAGTAGGCTCTATTATTATCCTCTTGTGTCATCTTTTGGGAAGCTGTGTGGAGGATCTTTTAAGCGAGAGCAAGTTCTGAGAAGGAAAAAGTTTTGAAGGGTGGATAGGAATCTAGAGATCAGTGTGTCCTGGAGTGACAGACGTTTTGCTGCGTATAAACAGGAAAAAAAAATCAGAGTGTGCAATTCAAATGCGATAGAAGTGAAACTAGAAAGTCGTTAGATGTCGCTTTCTTTTCTTTTGCCCGTTTATTTTAAAGTGGTTTGAAGATTGGATATTGACTTTACAATTTATTTTTTTTGATTTGGTAGGATTCGAACGCTGGATACGTCTCTCTAGGCGCTGAGAGTCGGGCGCTTTACGCCGCTGCGCTGTCAAGGCTCGCGTGGGGTCGTGAATTTACCGCATTATATTAGAACCGAGGGCCCGTCAAATAATAAATTTTAGTGGCGCACTTACGAATTTTCATCCGAATTTCAATCACAATGAGGCAAAAGAAGTTTCACGTCAAAAACCCGAGCCGAACCACGAGTTATGGGAAAGAAATGAAGCAACAGTAATGGCGCCTAACTTCTATTTTGTTAACAACAACAGTTTGGCATTCACGTGACCACCAGACATAGCAACTGTGTCAGACGGTCAAACTCTATGAGGAAAATACCAACCAATATTATTGTCGTAAATCACCACGTGCTTAGAAAAAACGTGCCTTTTAATTTTTACGTTAATGTTACGCGCTAATCATCATCGTAAATATAAAAACGAGAAAATGATGGTTCGTCTCAAAAATTTATGACACTTTAATTAACATTACCCTCGTCGTGTTGAGGTAGACTAGACAGTCCGGTTTCAGACATGGAAGACGCGATATTTTTGGATATGATTATTATTTATTTATTTATTGGCTCGCCAACACGAATACATCACCATCACACAATGATTACAGTAATTGACATTTTCGATATGTTTATAGCGATGATTTTTAATTATAAGTGAACAACATTATTTGTGCAGCGATAAGTTACAATAAGTAATAGTAAATTAAATTGCAAGAATATAAAACATAGAGGAACAAAATCAAATATTGAATGAATACATAATATTTGAAAAAACTCCTACTACCTTCAATTAAGGCGGAAAATGTAGCTTGAGTAGATGAACCTACTTAACCAGGACACTGACCGATCATTATTTATAGATTTTTAGGAATGTCCCACCTTCCGCTGCGCGCGCATCTCGGCTTGTCTCTATAAAAATAAACAACTTATTAAATTCCTTATTTAACTGCCTTCTTATGCAAGGCGTCACTTCGCCCGAATTATTCAAATACATCTGGTCTTTTAGGGCAGTGGTCCCCAACCTTTTTGTCGCCGCGAACCAAAGTTTGATAATTTTACCGCAGCCCACTGGGGGGGGGGAACACATTGAATGTAGTTCTTTTTTAATAACAAAATATTTGTACAATATATAATAATAAAAATTACAATTGTGGATAAAAGTTGTTGTGACAAGTAATAGTAGAGAAAACATAAGGTTTGTGGGAAAAATGAGGAAAAATATATAATACATAACAATGAAGAATTATTTGGACTTTTCTTATTATCTAATGTTTTTGGTTTGGATTAGATAGTTGAAAATATCTTCGTTATTTGGTCAGGTAGCAACAGATATTTAAAGAATCTTACATTAATTAATAACCTTTATCTGAATTTTAAATTTACATAAGAATAACGATAATAACAGCCAAATTTTTTTTTTCCTTCCTTGTTCCAAAGTCCTTGCGCGGCCCAGTACCATTTGTTCCACGGCCCAGTACCGGGCCGCGGCCCATTGGTTGGGGACCACTGTTTTAGGGCATTTGGCATTCAAATTGCATCTTGTGAAGATCCGTGAGACAGTATACACATTTTCTGCAAGATAGTCATAATTTAAATTCAAAAGAAGAAAATGGAGAGATACGAAATTACGAATGTTAGAGGAGAGCGCTAACATTTACAGCACCAAAATCGATGCGAAAATTGCGAAAATGTTTAATAAAACACGACTCGTTTAAAATAGAGCAAAATCTCTTGGGGAGCAGCTTAAGTATCATTTAAAAAAACATTGTGAATTTTTCGCAAATATAATTTATAAGATAATAGAGAAACAGACTTGTTTTTAATACTTTTTGGAGCATACTTTGCGGTTTTTTTCTGAGGGAATTTCATTACAACATATATTTTTTTAAAAGCTTAAAAACTTTAATGTTTAAGTGAGATATGTAAGAAATCAGTAGACATTCGAGTTGCGGCCCCTTAAGGTATGTTAACCAGCGGACAAGAATTCAAATTTCGTCGAAATATGGTGCGATCGTACCCTTGCAAATGTACATGGCGGTTCCGATGAAAAAGATGAATTATTCTACGAACCAGCACTGTTAACTATATAACTCAATATCGATTTTATTTCATTAAAAAATTGTTTTAATATATATCAACATTCAAGTTAGCAATAAAAATGTTCAAACGCGTTACATCGTTATTATTTTTGATCATTTATTAATATTTTTTCAATAACATCTTAGTATGTAAAAAAATCTGAAATACATTAGTTTTTAAGACCGTAAATAAATAGACAACCTGAAGTATTTTCGTCAAAAACACGTGCGTGGACGTTTTTTTGATGACTTTATTTTAAATAAAATTATAATTCTGAAAAGTAGATTTTCTAGATAATTAGTTATTTTACTGCATGATTATATGCATCGAAATGTATGTTTTATAATACAAAATTTCGTTTGAAAATTAAACAAATCTGCCGACGATCAACGGTATAACCTTAATAAAATTAAAATAAACATAGTTTTTCAAAAAATAAAACATAATTTGACTAGATAAAAGAACAATTTTTCGAATTCGTATCAATTCTGTTTTGTTTTTTGTGGAAAGACTCAATAGCTTCGTATAGAATTGGATTTAAAGATGACTTAATTGCGCTTCTATCTTATTGTGGTTTATATCAAGAGGAACGGCTGCGCGGCTTTTTTGAAAAAAAAATAATTTTGCATTTGAGGCCAAAATACTAAACAAAAAAAAACAATTGTTAATGTGAATTACAAACGACCGATTTACGTTGTTAAAATAATTTGGTCTCATATAATTTTCAATTTCTTCCCTTGTTAATAATTGTCTTTTTTTATTATGTAATTATTTTTCTTTATTTTTTATCGATAAGATCAATTATTTAATAATAAGAATAATTGAAGAAGAAGAAACAAAGGTAAAAAAAATGATTTTAAAAATTAGTTGAAGATAAATATTTGTGTTATGTTCATTCTAAAAAACAGACGGTTTGACAGTAGGTAGCAATGGCGGAATCGGTAAACGCTCACGTATCGGTTAGACCAGAGGTTCTGGGTTCTTGTCCTAGTTGCGACCGTTATGCAGAAACGCAGTCCGTTTAAAAGATTCTCCCATCAAAACGGATTGCAATCTTTAGAGCACAGGCATCAGGTGGGAATGCTGTCCTTGTTCTACCGGTAGTACAATGGAAGATGCTCCGAGGAACTAGCGTCATTGATCCCCTCGGCACCGGTGCATAATCGGGAAACACGCCAAACACGCGCCCAACATTTGTACGCGGTTGAAATTAGTCACATGAGAACGGGTGGTTTCTACAATTGGTTCTTGAGCTCAACAGCTCGGCTGTGGAATGATTAGCCGACCTATGTGTTTCCTCCTTCCTACAACAAGGGTCTCTTCAAGACCCATGTTAACTTCTACCTTTCCTCAAAAACACCCTCCACACAGCATCTTCAAAGATGACCTAGGCCCTAAGGGGAAATTATTTTCCTCAGGGCCTCCTGTGTGGAGTTAATGTAAAAAAAAAACATATTTTTCTGTGTCCTGTTCTCTTTAATATTTTCGTTTAGATTATTATTGTTATATTCGTCATCAATGATATATTACATTGATGGGAATAACCTTCAAAGTAATAAAAAAATAGAGTTTTTCTTTTAAAAAATTGAATTATAATTAACTCATAAAAATACCAAGTTGCCTATAAAATCATGAACAATTGATTTTTGAACTGAAAACTTCTTAAGCACCGTTGTGATTTGAAACTTAATGAAACGGAAACGATCGACACTAAAAAGAGACAAACACATACATCTATAGGATTTAGCCTGCGAGAGAACCTCAGCAGCCAGACATTCAGCGGACCAAGGACAAATCCTACGAAATCCAAAAAATAAATGTATTTAAGTTTTGTAAAATCAATATCCAATCTTCAAATCACTCCAAAAATAACATGTAAAGAAAACTCAAAGGAAATCGCCATTTGGCGACTCCGAAAAAGACAACACAAATACTAATAATATGACAAAATATATAGGTACTTAGGAAAAGTTGCACTGAAATTCGACGACAAAAACGTGTAAGAAATAATCCTTCACATTAATAAAAAGAGTTCTTCGTTGTCTCCCCATTCTTGTCTACTTTAGATTCTGAAGGTTTTATTTCTACCGCTTGTGAATTGCACACTCCAATTTTTGTAATTACCTGTATTTTATAATTTAAAACAAAAATAAATAAAATAGCACACATATTATCCGTAATAGATATTTGCTACAACTTTTGGTTAAAGACATAATTTTTCAGTTTGGTTATGTATTTTGGCCTCAAATCCAAAATCAAGTTTTAGATGAATGGGGCTGCGCAGTCTTTCCCCATAAACACATGTTCCAAAATGATAATGGTACATTAAATTTCAATGAGAGAAGGGATTAAAGTTAAGCTGGTGTGAAAGGATATATTTTGAAGTGAAAACTTCTTTAGCATCGTTATGATTTGAAACAGGATTTAGCCTGCGAGAGAATGAGATAGAATTATTGAACTCCTGTTTGTGCGCTTTGTGCGGTGCTTCGTAGCCTCCCCACTGTTGTCTTGTTTAGTTTGTGAATTGTGTGAATTGCACACTCAGTATTTTATTTATTTATTTGGTTTCATCTTTCATTACAATAAGGATATATGTCTAGTTATAAATATATAATATATCTGATACACCGTGTTATCATGCAATACTTACCGACCTATTTTGTGTACAAATGTTAATTTAAAAGTCAAACATTGCACTTTTGTTTTATCTCGTTCTTATGACATATATTTACGGTCGCTAGTATTAAACGCACGTGTAATAATTTTGTTAAGGTAGAGTGTGGTGAAGATCTGAAACGCAACACAGAACGTCGCATTTCGAACATCGCGAGTTTTGTGTTGCTTTTCAGAATTTTGCATTCTCATTCCGTAAAGTAACCGTTGAGTTCAGGGTATATAAATTATTTGCATATCTAGAACGACCTCAAAAATACTAATTCGATCCGAAATAAGATAATAATCCACAATTAAAATTATTTTGTAGTATCGATTTTTAGCTACACCTACATATTACTACTTTAATGTTATCATTTTTTTAAAAAAGAAACTGGGCTTCACGGTCCTAACCGGATCTCATTCACCCTGTTTTACGAAACAATCCAACTTCCAAGTGGTCACTGTAAAGTTGTGGAGATATGAACGGCTGCGTGACGTCTGCGATTTTTCTTTTTCGAATAGTGATCCTTTTAAAAAGCTGCCATTTTATTTTTGGTTCCCAAATTAAGATGTAGATTGGAGATCGGAATGAGAAATTGATTTCATTGTCAATGTCATAATACGTCTCTCGTGGGTTTTTCTAAATAATATCTTATTCAGGTTGGTTGTCAAATTAATTCAATTTTTCTTCAAAGTCTTGCCACACAAAACAACATATGTAGGGTGTTTGGAAGAAACTGCCACCGGCGGCGATAAGTTCGTCTTTACGAGCATATTGAAGTCAAATGTGTTAACAAGTATAAATAAAACTTTTTAATCAAACAACGGACCCATCTCCTCAGAGCCAGGGTGACTATAGTATACCCAATTTGGGAAACGTTGTCAGGCGGAAGGTTGTAGGAAATGACAGGAGACGTAAATGAAGAATGTTTCTTTTGCCAGGTGGCATCACTAAATCAATAACATTATCATCATTACGTAGTATAAAATGAAGTCGCTCAAAATGTATGTGCACTTAGGTCTTTACTACGCAACGGATTTTCATGCGGTTTTCACCAATAGATGTCATTTATCTAAAAATAGGAATGATTCAAGAGGAAGGTTTATATGTATAATACATGCTTATTATAGTAGAGAAAAGCCGAGAAATTCAAATATTCAATTCAGGCAGCGGGCAGCTGGCAAGCGGGTGTTGTAGATTTTATAAAGGTTGGGTAATGGCGTTGTGTTTCGTTAGCCACAGCAACGTGTTGCGGGGTCTGCTAGTATAGCTATAAAAACTGTTTTCAAAAACTTATCAATTCGACCACCATAACACGGGCATCAGCCTAGCATGGTGGTCGAAAATCCACTAATGTAACCCTATTTTTGTATTTAATGAATAAAGAAAAATAAAAAATAAAAATAATTCAGAATGACCAGACTGCCTCTTACTGGGCAAGGGCGATACTGGGAGAATTATGCCTCAATTTCACGTAGTATTTATAACAAACAACTGTTGTGATCTTTTTCCATGGTGGGCATTAGGGTAGTAACTGAAAAATACAATAAGTAATAACTGTTATATTTCATAATATATGGGTATTTATTATGATATCCAGACATGAAAAGTTTGTTAAAAAGAAAGAAGCTGTCTAATTTAAAAACACAATCCACGTCATGTTTTTCTTAGATTCGCAATGATTGCAATAAAAGCATTGTAATTATGCAATCAAAGCATTGTTCTGTTTTGATATGTGAATATGCATAGTTTTTTTTTTACATTTTTTAATGAGGAAAATAATTTCCCTCAGGGCCTATGTCATCTTTGAGGATGCTGTGTGGAGGGTCTTTTTGCGGAAAGGAAGGAGTGAACATGGGTCTTGAAGAGACCCATGTTGTAGGAGGGAGGAAACACAGAGGCCGGTAAATCGTTCCACATCCGAGCTGTTGAACTCAAGAACGAGTCGTAAAAACGACCCGTTCTCTTGTGACTAATGTCAACCGTGTACAAATGTGGCGCGTGTTTGGCGTGTTTCCCGACTATGCACCGGTGCCGAGGGGATCAACGACGCTAGTTCCTCGGAGCATCTTCCATTTTAATACCGGTAGAACAAGGACAGCATTCCCACAGTTCCTACCGGAATGTCATTTATCTAGTAACCTACCTCTCCCTAATCGTCAGCTAACTGGAAAAGTATTTTAAATTTGGAACAATGGCAAGAAAAATAGCAAATTCGAGTGCATTTGCTTTTGACGAAGAATTAATTATTAATTAACAGAAGAAGAATTAGGACTACGTTGGAAGTAAGTTGTTGGTATTTTTCGTGTACATAATCTCGTGTTTTATCTAAAAAGAAGGTACTCGACCATCTCGAAAGTAAACAATATCATTTTGTACTTATTCGTATTGTTGTGGCGATAATTATTTTGAAATTTTACGGTGGAACTACATATATAATCATTTTATGATTGTGTTGTGTGCTCCTTCGCAGAGGTAAAGTGTTAAGCGATTGGTTACCCTTTTCCTTGCATTCCTAGTTTTTCCTACACACATTATCACCAAATTCCGGCAAACACCATTTCGTCTCGTTTCATTTGCAATTTTTGCAGTACATTTCAAAGAGCATCTGTAGCTGTAATTATATTCCGTGCATATAATATGCATATACCGTTAGACTGTTTACAAACCGCATAGAAACTAACTGCATACGAACTAGGCTGCATAAGGAAGAATATGGAGAAAAGCAGATTAAAACACGTTCCAGGACTGTGATGGGCGGTATCCTGCCATCGCCTACCACTTTGGAATGATGGCGTGAATATGAATCGTTCAAGAGATGTTGATGAAAATAAATAAGGACTCTGTAAGACAATCATTGCATTTTTTCTTACTTTCTTGTCGCTTGCTTGAAACAGTATTCAATAATTGAGAAAATTGGATGTTTATTTAATTTATGGACACGTAATTGCAATCCTAGTGATTGTTTCAAAGAAGGCTGTTAAATCTTAAAAACTGAATATTTTTTTCATTGTAAAAATGATGTACAATTCTAGTAAGTATTGAAAATTAATGTAAAAGCTCGAAATAATATAACGATCAAAATTAGTTTCCCCTTTTGACTGCAATATATTTTTTTGGTTGGGAACTCCTTCGAACGCTTTGAATGTTGTGTGGACAAGTCTGATGACGTTTCTATCAAATAAAGAGATTTTGCGGAACACTTCTACTATCTAAAGGTTTTTGAGTACTTCAAAGATATTTTATTGACATCATGTGAAACCAAAGACAGGGATCTTACTGCTCTGAAATAAATGTCATTATGTTAATATTTGAAAATAAGACATTTGAAGTATCAAGCCAGCATTCAAAAACCGATAATTTGTTATGGTTCCATGCCAACTCAGAATGAAACCAACTCAAAACCACCTTAGAAAGGTCATTAAAAACTATGAAAAAATAATTTTAAAATAGTCGGTAACCCTAACCTAACTTAACCTATTTAACCATTTTTTTTATCATCACTCGTAATGACCTTTTTCAGGTGGTTCTGAGTTGGTTTCATTCTGAGTTGTCCGGTCACCTTTGTTATGGCCTTCTAAGGACATTGGTGTAAGAATGTAGCCTTAAACTATTTGTGTTGTTGTATTTTCAAACAATTAAATGTCCGGCACTGCCTCATTTAGGTAGTAAAACGCATCCTAATGAGTCATTATTATTCAAATGAGTCTGAAACAGAATAGGCCAGCATATTTAAAACCATTGTGTTTCATATTTTTAACAGGTACCGTCGGCTGGGGTGAAGTGGAACCACTTTTCAAGGTTTTTTTTATTGCTACATGCTTATAGTATAATAAAATATTATTAAAAATAATCTAGACGACTTTTCCCTTCATTAAATTGATTTAAAAAATATATTTTTATTTTTTTTTTTTTACATTAACTCCACACAGGAGGCCCTGAGGAAAATAATTTCCCTCAGGGCCTATGTCATCTTTGAGAATGCTGTATGCAGGGTCTTTTTGAGGAAAGGAAGGAGTGAACATGGGTCTTGAAGAGACCCATGTTGTAGGAGGGAGGAAACACAGAGGCTTTTAAATCGTTCTACATCCGAGCTGTTGAACTCAAGAACGAGTCGTAAAAACGACCCGTTCTCATGTGACTAATGTCAACCGTGTACAAATGTTGGGCGCATGTTTGGCGTGTTTCCCGACTATGCACCGGTGCCAAGGGGATCAACAACGCTAATTCCTCGGAGCATTTTCCATTGTAATACCGGTAGAACAAGGACAGCATTCCCACCTGACGCCTGTGCTCTAAAGATTGCAATCCGTCTGTTAAGATGGGAGAATCTATCAAACGGACCGCCCGTTTCTGCACAGAGTCAAGGGTTTCTTTAAGGTATTTTGGAGCTCCAGACCAGAGGTGGCTGCCAAATTCAACCGTGGGGCGCACTTGCGATTTGTACAGGGTTAGCAGTTGTGTACTATTAAAGTATCTGCGGGCCCTGTACAGTACGCCCAGTTACTACGCCCAGTTACTACGCCCAGTATAAAACTTTTGTTAAAAAAATTTGTTTTATTTTATTTAAAAGCGGTTCTTTTCACCCGCACTTGAGTTGAAGCGGACAGCTGCTGTGTTTATTTAGTTTTATTTTCGTGTATTCATTCTAAAAACCACTGCACCCCGTTAAAAAAACCGAATTGGGTAAAGTAATATTAATAAAATAAGGTAGAAATAACGTCATCATTAGGCAATCAAGAACGCATTAACATTTGAGGCGAGGAAAACAGATTTCAAAGTATCTCATAATTATTTTCGCAATAAATCGGTTTAACCGGTAATAAATCAATTTAGGCATCTTCAAAATAGAAATTTAGAATCATATTAATAAGTCATCACAAAATGGTCCAACCACAGTTTTAATAATGCCTTGTAAGCCGAAGCCGCTGCCTATTAAATTTAATTTGTATTTTTTTTTTTATAAATGTAGTTTACAATAATTGAACACAAAACCAATGAACTAGTCCCAATGTATATTTTTCTATAAGCAATGATGCAGCAAATATTTTTGTTACTGATATTTTACCCGAAATTTCCAATCCAACCGATCGCTGTATTGGAAAACATAATATTTTCGAGACACGTGTGGAAATAAGTAAGGGTGTGTTACTTCGGTTGAGTATAGAGAGAAAGTTTTGGGAGTTAAAATTTAATCTCAGTGGTCCGCTCCACTCCACCTGGTTCTCTTCACCCCAGTCGACGGTACATCTCGTACTGAAAGATCGATGAGGTTTTAAATATAAGCCAATATTTTATTTCGAGGACATTGCTTAACAGGAGATAACTCGCCGTCTTACGAAAACCCGTCAAATTGAAAAGATTTATTTGCATTTCAGATTAATAAGGAAGTAGACCAAGTGATTTGTTCACAAAAAATGTTAATATTACCCTTTAAAATTCTCTAAAGATGTTCGCAATAAAACAAGTTAATTTTGATGTAAAAGTATCGCTGTATGAATGCATTGCCAACACAAGCCATGATCTAGAATAAATTTTTTAATAAATTAATTATTTAATTATGTAATATTTACAAAAGACGACTTTTTTTAATATCCTATGAGACGTCATTACTGTTTAAATCTATGACTATTTATTCGATGTCTATGGTTAATTGTTTTTGTATTTAATTGTTTTCAATTCGGTAGGCGGGTATAGGTGCCGTCGCCCTGGGAATCATTTATTAGTCACCCCAAGTGATTCGCTAAGTTTGGTGACTTAGCAGGGGTGCCCAGGTTCATGTGGGAATATTTATCCGGGTCTTGGCGGTGAATTTGTCTGCCAACCAGCCGCGTGGCAGGCCGGATCGGGAAAGACTGGTTGCGGGAGACCTTGTGGTCTCTCAAACAGAACTCTTTTGGAACATCGCCTTGCATCGCAGTGGGAGGGATTCATACGTCCGTCACTCCTAGACACACTGACTCCCAGATTCGTACGCATCCCTCATACCTTATTGTTCCCAGATTTACTTTAAATTCCCTCCATACAGCATCTCCAAAGATGACATAGGCGCTGAGGGAAAATATTTTCTTCAAGGACTCCTGTAAAATTTTTTTTTTCTGAGTCTTGTTTATGTATACAGGCATGGAACTACCGATTCGAACATTAGAAGTAGATAACTGTTTTTAGCGAATTTTTTGCATGAATGCTACCTATATTTTGCTTTAATTTAGCATAACATAAATTCAGTTTCAGCATTGATAAATCGGCGTTTATTCAAATATCATTTTTACAGTTTCATACAATAAAAAATAACAATGTAAGTGTAATGATAAATTTTCTTCATAATTTATTTGCTTATTTTCTACATAATGTTTTATATTACTCACATCACTAGATGCAATACGTTATCTTAGTAAAGCAATATTTTATCAACCATATGTAAGTAAAAATAGAGCTGCTATACCAAAAAATACACTACTACATCACCATACATAACACAACACAAAATCTTTAAAAAGTACCATCGAAATAAAAAATTAAAATATTACAAATTATCTCAAAACCAAACACTTGTGTTCGCCATGCATTTATAAAGCGATTAAAATATATTTTTAAATCGCGCAAAATCGCACGAGTTTTTATTGCCTTGCTTGCCCACGCGTTGAACATTTCAACTTAATAATGAATTCAATTTAACACTTCCTCTGAAAAGTCGTTAAAAGTGATTAAAAAAGGGTAAATAGGATAAACGTTAGGTTAGGTTAGGTTATGGGTTATTTTTCAATTTTTATTTTTCATACCTTTTAATTTCTGACTTTTCGAAGATGTGTTGAGTTGAGTTGATTCTGAGTTGACATTGAACCAACTCTTAGACTCTGACAATTACTTCCCAACCAATAAACATGCGACTTTGGGTTTATTTTTCCTGCTAGATGGGGGGGGTTACAATTTTTTAACGTCTGTAAATCTTAAAAAATCGTGTAATTTTCGTAGGAAGGTAAATTTACTATTATATTGGTGTAATTCGATAGATTTAAAAAAGAAAATCGTATTATTTTTCTTCAGTTTTAGTCAAGTAATCTTAGTAAATAAAAAAATTTGGGTTTGTTATACTATTTACATCTTGAGAACGGCTGGACCGATTTTTATGATCTTTGATTTGTTGGATTTGTCTCGGCCCCGAATAGCAGAATAGCTATTAATACATCGGACAAATACAAGTAAAAAAATATGAAGAAAATTATTTTCCTCGTACATTTTGTATGGAACGAATTATCATATTTTGAAAGAGCTGCAGTAATATTGTGATAAGTATAATATTAAGTAGTGAGTGAATTCCAAACATTCAAAAACGTCAAATGTCAATGTGCTGATTGTTTTGCTTATGTTCTTAAACATATAATGCAGCCCATCTTTCTTACACACTAGGTAATTGTCAACAGTCGAAAATGGGACAAACGGTGAACGAATGTCTGCACCCCTCCAAAGGAAAAATACAATAATTATAATAAATCTCCCTCACAAGTATAAATAAAATGAAACTCAATTCTTATAAGTGGAAAAGTAAGAAAATCACAAAAATTATAAATCTGTACACGACGCCATCTCTAATAATGACAAATACAAAACACGGACAGTTGCGCATCTATTATCGCCTCATTGTAATTTTTATCGTAATAAAAAACTGAATTTATTTAAGCTAATAAGTTAACACAACAGTTATTGATTCTGAGGCGGTAAAAAGTTTCCCGGATGAGCTAGTTATACAATAAATATAAGTTGTGAAATGTGTGTTGGCTGAAACAGTTATTCCAATATTCAAATTGAATTTTATGATATAAAATTTATAAGATTTTAAAGAAGGTGATATTTTTTTATAATACTCGTATAAATGTTGAAGAAATGCAATGATACTGTTAGATTTTAACTGTTATTTTATAAGAATAAAAATCAAATTCAATTAATATACCGGACATTTAAAATACCATGGAAAAATTCCGAAACTGTTTGTGAAAATATTATTACCCTCATAGGCCGTACAAACAATGTAATTTTTTTTCATGAAGTCTCCATGGCTTGTTAATATCAGTTAACATGTTATATCATTTATATTCGTAAGGTTTTCTCGTATGGGGTTGTTTATCAATTGCATGAAATATTCATGACTTTATTAATGTACTTTAGTAATTTATGTAAGTAAATACATTTCGTTAAGATGATAACCATAGAATATATCTCCATTTGAGAGGCGGGTGTGGGTACCACTGCCCTGGGAAAAATTTATTGGATAACCAACACCTTTGCCATAAGTCACCCCAAGTACAAATGGTTTGCCACTTTGGTGACTTAGCAGGGGTGCTCGGGTTCATGGGGTGAGGTTTGTCCAGGTCCTGGCGGCCGATGAGTCTGCCCACCTGCTGTTTGGTAGGCATGATCGAGGGATACCGGTTAAGAGAGGTCATTTATCCTCTCCAGCTGGAGTCTCTCGACTCTTGCACTGCAGTTGGAGGGATGGATTCATACGTCCGTCAATCCTGGACACACTGACACCCAGATTTCTACCCACCCTTCATATCTACTTCCTTCCCAGAACTTTCTCTCTATCCTTTCCTTAAAAAAAACCCTCCATATAGCATCCCCTAAGATGACATAGGCCGTGAAGGAAATAATTTTCCTCAGGGTTTCCTGTGTGAAGCCAATGTAAAAAAAATAAAATATATATATATATATACCTATCACCAGAAATACCATTCGTACAAATTTAATAGAAATATGCTACTTATTTTATAACTTTTTGGATCTAGACCATTTAGCAAGCAGTCCGTCACTCTTACACTTGCCTGAAACATTATATCGCCATCTCTTTTGAATTTCGTAAACATGGTGAAACACAGTTTTATATAGAAAAAAAGGCCGAAATTAGGCCTATAATTTTGTCACAAAACAGGTCCACAGTGCACTTCTTGTATTATTCTTTATTTCATAGTGATAACCGTCTCACCCGGTCTCTCACTGTGCATACATTCGTAGGTAGTAATAGTATAGATACTAATAGGGAGCTATGTTGGTATGGGTGACCTCTGAATCATGACACCACGCGCCTGATCTCAACCGTCTACAATACAGACGTCTTCTGTGACCCGTGTCTTTTTTTGTCACTGCAAGGTCGATGACCGATACGATACTAATCGATTATCGTATTTTGGGATTTTTATTTAGTAGAGCATAAACAATGTTTATGCAAGTACTTAACTCGAATTGAAAATGTGTTATTATATTATTTTTTTAAACCATCTCGCAACTAGTGAGGCGGGCAACGTAGGTTTACATTAATGTAAATAACAAAATGATAAACGCCGGGTTGCTGACAAATAATTTAGGTAATGAATCTAAACAAGTTGCTCAACTTTTTCGTGATATTTAAATAAAATATACATATTTTCTTATAACATATCAGAATGTTGGTAGGTATGTTATATGTGTAATTGTGTATGTTGTTGGTACGCTAATTCGTTTATGATGTAGAGACCTGTCAAGAGTATGTATGTATATCTTATTTTATAACCAAAAAGACTCAAGCGTAAGAGTATAATTCATTTCCGTAAAAAAAACATATGGATACTGCGTACTTTGACAAAAATCGAACACACGACCATCAAAGTTTGCTCGTACTAGGAGCATGTGTTGTGGATATTTAAAAAGCTAAATTACCTTAATTGATTTAAATAATGTTTTGTGATTGAATGAATGTTTTGAAGAATGAACTGTCTTTACTTAAAATGCAAAGACCGTCCGAAGCACGCCAAAAACAATTCGTTACCATGCTTGATGTAACTATTATTCAATATGTTATTTCGCTGTTTCGCTGCAAGGCTATGAAACTGTTTGTGTCACTAATTTAATTTTAAATACATGTCACCAGATTAAGCAATAAAAGAAATAATTTAATAAGTATAATAATAAATCACCACTACACTTCCGTAGACCATTATCACGACACCAGACATGCAAAGAGGAACACAGTAGTTCCTCCCACCCCTTCTTCATCGTTACGTGTCGTATAAGTCTGTATTTTTTCATTACAGCGTTATCTGCCAATTGGCATTTCAGTCCATGATTGCAAAATCTGTGACATTTATTCTTATCTCCTTTCTCTCCATAGCACTATGGACGATATAAATTTTATCGATAGTGTTTTTAGTAAAAGCCCAAGTATCTGTTTGACAAACAGGTACGATTTTTTTTATATTCATGTACTAATTTCTGCCATCACCGGCTTGTATTTGGCGAATGCAGTTCGTCTATCTTAATATATTAAAATGAATGTTTTTTTGTTTGTCCCTTATGCGGTACCTAAACTATTCAACAGATTGCGATGAAAATTTGGTGTTCTGTCGTGCGCATGCCTGTAGAGGTTTCTATGTGTAATGGTGAGCTCTAGAGTTATGAAATTATTTCCTATACCATTCATCCGATTGCGATGAACAATTGGTGAGTTGTTATGCGCTCACCCGCGAATGTTTCTATTAATGTTACGAAATTTGTATAAAAATAATGCAAGAGGTGGTGCATGCAAAATGGGTGTATTTCATATAGTTTAGCAGGCAAGGAAGGAGGGAGGAAAGGGGAAGGGGTACGAGATAGGGACGAATGGGAAAGGACACAGGGAGAAGCCATTTCTTTATTTAAATAGCATTGCAAGGCACGCCGGGAACCTGCTAGTTCTGTTATATTTTTTCGTTAGAATTTTTCCTAAAGCTATTTCGTGTTCAGAAAAATATTATATGAGCTTATAATTAATTAATTGGAAAATTAAAGTTCAAATGTTTATTCTCCTTGACGTATCCGTGTAACTACCTATACGACACTGTGAACATGCAAAAATTTAAAGTCGATTATCATAGTTTGACATATTTCGTAATTCTTCAGCATTGTTGCCGGACCACGATATATATCAACGTCTAAGTACAGGCCTTTAGTAAATACCTTTGGAGTAAACAGAATTTTTTTTCTTCGGTTGAATAACATGTCTATTGTATTACATAAGATAATGTGCTATTGTTGAAAACGCATTTTCCCAACGTTAATGCATGCAACATTTCAAATATTGCAAACGGACACATTTGCATAATACAAATCCGTACGAGTTCATACAAAAGCCAAAAAAACAATAGGAGTCTGTTTCCGATATTTCGAATCGCTGTGTGTATTTTTTTATCAATGGGTTCTTGACATTATGCATACTCGATTGCCATCGCAGCTTAAAAACATATTGACAAACGATATGTTCTTATGTTTAGCAGTTTGGCTTGAGACATTGGGAAGGACACAAGAAAACACAGACTTAAATCCGGTTCACCGACAACACTTGATTCACTCGGTTCGGATAATAATTATTTGTCTTGGAGTTACGAATACGTGTTGAATCCGGAAAGTCGAAAATCAGGGGTACACTTTGCATTTTTTTTACATTGCTCCACACGGAAGGCTCTGAGGAAAATAATTTTCCTTAGGGCCTATGTCATCTAGGGGCCATTTATAAATTACGTCACACGAATTTCATGATTTTTTTACCTCCCCCACCCCCGTTCCTGTCACACATCGTCACATTTGTGAGACCCCCTTCCCTTGAGTATGACGTCACGTATTTTGCAAGTTTACTTATTTTAGATTTCTGCGTTTTAATAATTTAGATTTTTCTATCTGACGTCACAGAGCTGATGACCCCCTCATATCCCGAGGAAAGGAAGAAGAGGAAGTTCTGGGAAAGAAATAGGTATGAGGAGTAGGTAGCAATCTAGGTGTCAGCGTGTTGTGATGATCTCGCCTTTGGGCCTACGAAATAATTCTTTTAAAATTGAGAGATCGATTTAGAAATATATTTAATTTTGTAACATGGAATGGCATACAATTCTCTGTTCCAACTCTTAAGGGTGATTTATGAAACCGGGTCATTACTAGGAAAAACACGTGTGCCAAAATACTTTGGTTGGAGGAGGAATTCTAATGGATATTTCAGGTTCATTATCAAGTCAGGGGCGGCCGATGGATATTTGCCCGTGGGGTGGTTGATCTTAACGCGGGCAGATTGGATTTACGAAACAATTATCTGGTGAATTTTCTATGGCAGTAGGAAAATTGAAAATTAGTCAATAAGGATTGCTCGTTGGTGCATTTAAATATACTAGCGCGACGCGCCGATTACGGGTTGAAATATTTGACATATTTGTCGAAATAGGATTGCAGAATTCGTTAAATAGTGACGCACGTAGAAAGGACAAAAGCGTGTTCGGACAATGAATATATAATGTTATTATATAACCAATAGAGTCAACGCAAGTATTGAGAAAGAGTATTAGATTGAAGTACGCCACTGAGCTCTTCTTTTAAGCGTTATTGGGATAGTTTATGACTCCGGCTCAGACGAAATTAGTTTACACCACAAAAAATAACGAACATGGTTCCTTCACAAAATTCTCTGAAATAATAGTTAAAGTGTGACATTTTGACTATTAAAGTTGATATATGCATATTGGGAGATGTGCTTATCACTTAAGATTTGAAAAAAGTGACTAATAAATTATTGAAACCACACAAGTAGATGGGGGGGAGTCGGAGTAGGGTCGGGTTGGTGAAAGGACAGTCAGGGAAGGAACCTAGGGCCGCGCAGACGGGATAAAAATCATCGAGTTTTGATAAACGGCAGAATAATAATTTGGTGCGCGTAAACCGGGAATAATTCAGATAGTAATATATAATAAGAAAGGACAGTCAGGGAAGGAACCTAGGGCCGCGCAGACGGGAAAAAATCATCGAGTTTTGATAAACGGCAGAGTAATAATTTGGTGCGCGTAAACCGGGAATAATTCATAAAATTAAAGGAAAATAGTTCACGCGATTGAGGGGAGTCAAGATTTGGTCGTTGGAAAGCAAGAGGAAGGTTCTACTATAAAGGGGGGGGGGGGGGTTTATCACAGTTTTGCTAAGTGACCAGGAGGTATGGTATTACAAAGTGTTGCATTTTGCTGGGTTTTATACAATGACTTAAACAAGAATAGGAAAAAAAAATTAATACAGTAGGTATAACGGTTCGCATGTCATCCGAAAATGACTGAAAACACAACGAAAAAAAAAAGTAAAGTACTAGGACAATAGATGTGTCGCAGAGGAATTAGAAACAATAACGTTTACATAAGCTTAACTAGGTAAAGATAGGAGAGATAGGTCGATGATCTCCAACATCCGATAGGACGCAGATTAAAGATATCATATTTTGAGGGAAGGAGCTCCGTACGGCTATAAAAAAGTGGAACAAAACTTAACAAAGAGTAGGTACCTCAACTAATGCATAGGTTCATTTGCTAAGTAGATAAAGATAGGAGAGATAGGCCGATGATCTCCAACTTCCGATAAAACGCAGGTTAAAGGTATCATATTTTGAGGGGAGTAGCGCCATACGTCTATAAAAAGTGAAACAAAATTAATCAAGAGAATAGGTAGTGCAATAATGTACACATTAGCTTAACCAGACAAATTTAGGAGAGGTTGGTTGATGATGTCCAATTTCCGATAAGACGCAGGTTAAAGGTATCATATTTTGAGGGGAGGAGCGCTGTACGTCAATAAAAAGTGTAACAAAATTAAACAAGAGAAATTAATGATATCCAACCTTCGATAAGTATTAGTGAGAAAGGGTGTTACGTTATTAGGGGAGATAGTCCTTCAATAATGCATTCAATATCAAATCGTCAAGGTGATAATATCGATGTTAGTCAACTCTCAATTGGGTTTGAACGTTTGGTAAATTGGATACCGGACGATTAGTTAAAATAATAAAAATACAAAACATCGAGGAGTAGTTCTGGTTACCGAAGTAAACAAAACATTACAATTGTAATATTGATAGGTATTAGTGTCCTTTAGTGTCAACAATAGAAAAAAGGGTCCCTTTCATTTTGAGGGTAGATCATTTAAACATTTAACACTCAGCGTGAAGAACAAAAAAAAAGGGAGGTCATTAAACCGAGTGCCGACTAGCGGAGATATGTGTCAAATAGGTTTGTGCGTTTAACGTAACGGTAAATTGAAACCCTCCCTACAGCCGGTCATCACAAGAAGTGGGTGACAGTCGGAATAAAAGCATTATTTTGAAACGTAATTTCAAAATAATCTGTACAGGATTAAACGAAATTAGTTTAACTAAATAGTTCAAAGAAACAGAATCTGTTGAGAAACAAAATACATGCAGAATAAACATTAGTGACGTGAACCGGATTAGGCGTGAAGACAATAAAACCAAATTAAAGATAGGAGAGGTAGGTAAAATGTTAGGCAACCTCCGATAAGTATAGGGAATAAAAGGTATTCCGATGTGAGGGGAGGAAGTCGGTTCTTGATGGCAAATTAAAATTTTAAAAATAAATTGTTTGCTAATATTCAACCCGACTTACAGAATAAGCGTATCCAAAATGTTTAATTCTAATCATGCACTAGATTAAAAGTACTACAATAATAATTACGTACTCAAACGTATGAATCTAAGGAAATAAAAAAATGTCTAGGTATTGTAGACAGTTGATTTCTCAGCAGTTAAAAATTTATAGATGATATTGGTCCCCAGTACCAAATTGTTAAATTTAGAACAACGGTCAGGTCCATTTTGGGCAAAGTTCCTTTAACGAAAAAACAAACAAAAAAAATAAGGAAAGGTCGTTCACACTCGTATAATTACGGTAGGGATATTTTGGAGAAAAAAAAAATACAGGCGGACCTTCGAGACGGCCATTATGTGAAACCGAAAGTACCGATTAAGGAGAGACGTACCGACTTAAGCGATCTAGACAGAGCCGAATTGGGGAAAACACTCTGGGTTATTTTATAGAGAAAAATACATTATGAGTTTAGACACAGTGAGATGTGGAGCATTGGAACATTTATAATGTTTAGTAGTAGATTGTGGAAGGGTTTACAAATTACGCAAACAGAGTTTATTGTGAAGCGGTGGGTATTTAAAATCAGCGTAAATAGGTGATAAAGTTAGGCAGAAATTAAAATTTGGATTAATTGGTTTGGAGACAATAATAGACACCTAAATACTCACATAATATATTGTCGGTTGATGTGGGGAGTACAATAGGAGACAGTTAGAGTACCATGACTAGGTACCGTTGTAGGTCGTAACCGGCACAAATTCCTGGAAATATGTAGGCATAACGCAAGGTACATTGACCGTAGTTTCAACATTAGACAAACATTGGGCAAGGCCGACGAAAAAAACGGAATAGGGAAGGGATGCGATGACGTACAGGACAGGACCGGTTTAGGAAATATTCATCATTACAATTTTGGAAAAAAAGGGCACAAAGATTTAAGGCGAGTTCAAACGGGCTGACTACTGCTGAAGTTCTGGAACAAAATAGGTGATTGTAGTTTGGATTTCTATCTACCTCCACTATTTTTTTTCCGTAAAGGGGAGACTGTGATGATCTCGCCTTTGGGCCTACGAAATAATTCTTTTAAAATTGAGAGATCGATTTAGAAATATATTTAATTTTGTAACATGGAATGGCATACAATTCTCTGTTCCAACTCTTAAGGGTGATTTATGAAACCGGGTCATTACTAGGAAAAACACGTGTGCCAAAATACTTTGGTTGGAGGAGGAATTCTAATGGATATTTCAGGTTCATTATCAAGTCAGGGGCGGCCGATGGATATTTGCCCGTGGGGTGGTTGATCTTAACGCGGGCAGATTGGATTTACGAAACAATTATCTGGTGAATTTTCTATGGCAGTAGGAAAATTGAAAATTAGTCAATAAGGATTGCTCGTTGGTGCATTTAAATATACTAGCGCGACGCGCCGATTACGGGTTGAAATATTTGACATATTTGTCGAAATAGGATTGCAGAATTCGTTAAATAGTGACGCACGTAGAAAGGACAAAAGCGTGTTCGGACAATGAATATATAATGTTATTATATAACCAATAGAGTCAACGCAAGTATTGAGAAAGAGTATTAGATTGAAGTACGCCACTGAGCTCTTCTTTTAAGCGTTATTGGGATAGTTTATGACTCCGGCTCAGACGAAATTAGTTTACACCACAAAAAATAACGAACATGGTTCCTTCACAAAATTCTCTGAAATAATAGTTAAAGTGTGACATTTTGACTATTAAAGTTGATATATGCATATTGGGAGATGTGCTTATCACTTAAGATTTGAAAAAAGTGACTAATAAATTATTGAAACCACACAAGTAGATGGGGGGGAGTCGGAGTAGGGTCGGGTTGGTGAAAGGACAGTCAGGGAAGGAACCTAGGGCCGCGCAGACGGGATAAAAATCATCGAGTTTTGATAAACGGCAGAATAATAATTTGGTGCGCGTAAACCGGGAATAATTCAGATAGTAATATATAATAAGAAAGGACAGTCAGGGAAGGAACCTAGGGCCGCGCAGACGGGAAAAAATCATCGAGTTTTGATAAACGGCAGAGTAATAATTTGGTGCGCGTAAACCGGGAATAATTCATAAAATTAAAGGAAAATAGTTCACGCGATTGAGGGGAGTCAAGATTTGGTCGTTGGGAAGCAAGGTTTAAATTAAGGGATCGAGGTTCGATAGTCGCGAGGAGACCAGTTTGGTGCGTCTAAACCGGGGATATTTCATTTTAATTAAACAAAGGAAATTCCGTTTTATTAAACAAAAAGGGTCCACGCGAATAGGGAAGTCAGAGATTGAGGCTTGCGAGTTCATATCGGTGAAGTTAAATAATATAATTTGTAAATTGAGGCGGTCGGGACGTACTTTCGGGGCGCCTATCAGGGTCAGGGTGAAATTTAAAAAAGAAATCTACGCGAGAATTGTGTTTGACGGCTGCATCTTGGAATAAATAACTGCATGACGGGTTGTGGTTTATAAGTGCTTGTTTGAATTAAATATTATTGTAGTGAATTGATTTGTGAAATTATTTTGTGCAACAAGGCGAATTTGGTAAGTTTGTATAAAATTATTAACATATTTAGTACGGACCTTGCAGGGAAGAGTCAATTAGGGTTTATATACTACAAGCCTTAGGAATCTAGGACCCCTTTTTTTTGTCGAGCGATGGGGAGCGAGGGGCTTTGCACGTTTCCGGGTTGACCGGCTAGCAATTACCTTTGTTGGGTGAAGTTATTCTTGAGACAATAACGTTGTAAAATAATAATTTTGGGATACAATTAACTAACTAGCATTTGAAGCACAAAGTGCGCTTTCGGGCAATAAATCTTAGACGAGAGACTTCATTTAAAAAGACGGGATTTTGAAATCACAAAACAAAAATAGAATCCTTCAAAAGTGCTTTGTTGGTGATCTAGAAAACTAGGTTACTGGGTATTCTCCAATGCATAACGGGTAACAAAATACATAGGTATAGAATGTAGGTATAAATTAATGTGTGAAGCGCCTTTGAGGTGTTAATTATTATTTACGAGTTTCGTAATAATAATTTTAAACGTAGTTAGGGGATTATATTCAGGAAGGGTTTTTTGAAAAGGCATTGGGTAATATAACGGTTTATGAAGGGTGCGTAGCATGGGCATTTTTGATTACTAACAAAATCTGACATAATTGAATTCCCATTCCAAAAATTTCCCATATCTTATTCCAAATTTTAGGTATCACAACAAGTCTATTACATAGGACTTTGCATAAACTTGGTTCGATATCTAATCATATAATCACCTTTGGTTCACGTTTAGGTATATTTCTTTCGACTTAGAAAAAAACTTTCATATTGTCGGTTGAATGCAGCCGTCGGTAGGTATTCACATTTTAGCGTGATGCGCTATATCCACCTACTTAATTAACAAACTCTTTTTCTTCAAACTTAATTGAGCGGGTTACGACTCGAGAATGGACGGCGGTTGTCGAATGAATTAACGAGTCCGGCTTTCCTATTTCACCATGAGGAAGTATCTCACGCGACTTTATCGGGGGCGATGTGATCGAAATGCAGGTGGGCTACACTATTTTTCTAATGTGGAGGCGAAGTAAGCGATGGTCGTGTCTGGTCCGAGCAAATTGGAATCCCTTGTGATCACATCTCGGTAACGTGGATCTCGTACCCGCTCTAGACTGGATTGGAAGCGTGGCCGGAGCCATTCCATGATGTCGACGTATGTACGTCACTAAGGCATTGGGGGACTTCAGGAGAACAAAGGACGTGCACCCATTTCGCCCTCCTTCTACCGCCGCTCCGAGGTACCAGCGGATAAAAGTTGTCGTCGCGGGAGACCAGTTTGATGCAGGACGAAGATTACGATCTGGCCGGACTACCTTCGTCATGGGGGAAACGAAGTGACGAAATTTGCGTGGGCTTCACTACCTTTTAGGTTACGCTCGTGTGGGGTCTGCCTTGTCGTCGGAACGAAGGGAACATGACATATGGAATCGTTTGGCAACCGATCGGCGGTTCTTTGTTGGAATCCGGATAAGTTTTCTTAACTACTTTTGGTTTACGCTTAGGTAGGTATATTTCCTTCGATATTCGATTTAGCCAAAAACTTTCACATTGTCGGTTGAATGAAGCCGTCAGTAGGTATTCATATTTTAAGCGTAATGCGTTATATCCACCTACATAAGTAGCAAAAGTTCTCTTAACTCTCTCACAATAGGAATAGGGATCATCCAGCATCAGGGTGGGAATGTACTCTGGACGAAAGGGCAGCCGGGAAAATAGAAGGGAGGGAAGCCAGATTCACGACCTGGTGCCTTTCATTCTTGGACCCAGCACCCTGGAAGCCGAGCTTGACATTTCTTTCTTTGAGCTGATATTTGAGTTTGAGGTTGGGGTACGCTTATCGTAGAGCATATGCCCGTGACATTTCGGGGAAGGTCCCACGTTACGCCTGTGTATGTTATGCGAGGGGACGTATTTTTCATTCAAATCAAATACCGATGACCATCGCGATTGCAGGCTGGCGCACGTTTCTGTAGCGTGCCTAGGAAAAACGTAATCATTATTTCTACTGGTTCGAGGCGGCGTGCTGGACGGAGAACGGGACTATTGAGGACATGAGTGACTGCCAAGGCGAGGATCGGTGACATCAAAATCTTCTTTAATTCAATTCATACATCGCCAGATCAGAGGAGAGAGCGGCCCCACCGATCTCCTGACATTGCCGATTGTCTAATCAACTTCGGTTTAATGTTTATGCCGGTACTTTAGGAGTAAATGGAACTCAAGTCATCGGCATGCTGAAGAACTTCAAAATCATCATCATCATCATCAATCCAGAGTAGGATGTCACGATCTAAAACCTCGTGCCACCCACGCATTTCCTGAACAGTTCCTGACATCGGCTATCACGCCATTAATCGGAGCAGACCCTCATATCAAACGGTATGAGATGACCTTTCGTCATCATCATCAACACATTTATAATTTGGCGGCGTAGTGGTCGATATTATTCCCATTACCACTCTATGAACCAGACCCTCATATCAAACGGTATGAGATGACCTTCCATCATCATCATCAACACATTTATAATTTGGCGGCGTAGTGGTCGATATTATTCCCATTACCACTCTATGATCCAGAAACACACATCAAACCCTTTCCCGACAGAAGGCAAAACATGTCGATTTTCATTCGTCGCTTGCGACCTTAACATTCTCCGGAGGCGTTGGAATTGGAAGCTGATTCGGCGGTCTATGACCATCACCTTATCAGTTGGGCTATGGAGGAGTCCAATTATTTAAACAGCACATGTTCTGTCTCATGTTAATCCAAAATACCTACCCGTAGAGTCAAATTAACAAAATAAAACAAGCTAGCTAACTAACAAACTGCATCTAGCACTGTAAGTGTAGAATTAGTGCACTCCGTACTGCTTTGAGTGTAAATTTTTTGTTAGAATATACATAAATGTCAAATTATTTTCATGATAGCATTTTATAGAGCTGCAGAGAGTACGTGACATCGCATCGAAAGGTAGGATCTTCTCAATTCGCCGTTTGAATGTAAATTTATATATTAGATGCTAGGAGGGAAAATGCAGATTACTTCAATAAAAATAGTCGTCGATGAGCGTAGGTGTATAACAGGTGCTAGGGGAGGAAGCTGAACGAATATAGATAGATAATTAGTTAATTCTCAAGCTAGTCAGACTCAGTCATTGTTATTCGAAGCCTTGCAAATTGTAACACGCCATATCTAAAAGAACAAGGGTTTACCACAAATAAATTATTAATTAAATTGGATTAACTATACCAAACCACTCAAACAAAAAAGTACACAACGTTGTGGGGTTAATTACAATTGATTAATTAAGAGCATCTCGTCACGTTTGCATAAAAGTATTACGTGATGGGGTTGAGAAGGCGCTTCAAAAGAAATGCAGGGGAGAGACGCGAGAACGGGCGAGCTACGAGCTTTTTAAAGGCCGAGCGGGGTAGCTGTAGCACTGTAGAAGCGGTTGGAAACCAAGTGGAGGTTTTACTACTACTTCGTGTAGAGAAGGGGGGGGTATATCACAGTGTCCAGGAGTAACGGACGTATGAATCCATACCTCCAACTATGGTGCAAGGCTATCGGTCGAGGGATTCTTGCTGGAGAGGTCAAAAGTCATTTAAAGCAGTCTCTCCTGATCCTGCCTGCCACGCGTTATGTGATCAAACACAAGACCTAGACAAATCAACAAAAGTAGGGAACCATTTTGGGTGACCTACGGAAGAGGTGTTGGTTATCCAAAAAATGGTTCCCAAGGCGGCGGTACCCATACCCGCCTACCAAAAATGTTCGTGACTTCCGGCATCCCTAAACAGAACAGTACTGGCATAAACTTTCACCCTTTCTCTTTAAAAGAGACTAATATGGCGGCTGAACTTTTTTTTGCATGTTGTTGAAGTTTGAATATACCCCAACAGATATTGTCACTCAGTTGTTGCAAAAAATATTTCGTTTACAATTATTAAAACATAAAAAATATTTATTTCGCTTGCCAAAATTGTGTAAGCAAAAATAACATAATACCTAATCTATACGATTAGCATCAATGTCATATGCGTAAAAAAATCCTATACTTACCTACCTAACTTAACTAATGTACAATATTAACCAACTGACCAGTTTTTATATTAAATCTGGGATCTGTGTTCACATCTACAAAATCTAAAGATCTAAAAATGAGATATGCCGTCATTCAATTTAGGGGGACATTTAACTGTCACGGAATCAATAACTCTATTAGAAATATATTGAATTATTTGTTATACCTTATGTTTAGCAAGTTAAAAATCAATTATTTTGTATTTTAAATAACGGGTTGCTACCTTCTTTCTTCTTGCATTCACGATACAATGTCAATTCTTAATAAAAATAATACACGTAAGATGATAATGTAAGATGACTTCCCGAACTACCGAAATATGTGAATTTTCGCCCACGTGATAAAAATTATGGCAATACGTACAATAACAAAAATTAACCAATATTAAAGCTTACTTTGCTTAATTAGTACGTGATTGGCGTATTTTTTTGTCTTCTTTAGACCATATTTTTTACATGCCCCCGCCCCCATTGTGCCATCTCAACGCCCCTTAATTTTCTCTGGGTCTTCTACTGCCCCCTGAATGTCTCAAACGCCCACAATGGGAGCGTTATGACTGACGTTGAGAACCTATGACGTACACTATGCACGCGTTCAAAATCGACTTAAGATACGTTCATAAATCAACTTAGGATATGTCCAAAAACCAAATAGGCGTTTTAAAATCAAGTGAATAATCGATAGTACAATGTGTGCTGGATGTCAGGCGCTTTGTGAATCAAGTTTTTTAAAAATCAAACATATAAATTACAATTTTGGCGCCCTCTAAAACTACCAATGACTCTTTAAACTACCCCATATTACCTTCAAAATTTTATCGGTTCCATATTTTTCTAAAAGTAATTGTTCAATATGAAAAATAAATAATAGTGGTTAAACTGGGGAGAAAACGGGTATAAGGAATATTTACTAGTTGTTTATGTTACACGCATGTTGGTCACCTTTCTAATCCAAAGTCTCAGATGCAAATGAGCTCATAAAACTTTTATCTTTTATAATATTACATGAGCCACGGAAGTTGAATCATTGCGACAGCTTGTTTATTTCAGATTTATAGATCTAGATGGTATTTTTAATTGCCGCCAAACCTCGGTTAAATGTCAAATTAAATACCATGTGTGCGCAAGAATATTTTTAGACACTGTAATAAAGCGCAATAGATCATACGAAATGTGCATCTTTTTTCAGGTGCATACATCACCTCTGAATTCTACAAGGCTTGCACAGTATATATTATGTGTTATTTTGGGTAAATTAATTATTTCTTGATAGTTTTACATTGTTTCATTTAATATCCTCGATATTTGAGAAGCTGGATGTTCTTTTGGTTGCAGATTTATGGATGCACAAACACAATAAATAAGTGTAAATGCCAATATAAATGGTCTGATGCAATTGATATCTCTTGAGGAAAAACGTGTTCATTACCTAACTGATTATTTTTCGATTAGCGAAGACCGATTAGTAAAATCATTTGAGTGAACAAATGATTTTACTTAGTCGGGTTTACTTATGCTTCTTGGGTTCATTTCCTTTGTTAACTAAGTCCTCCATGATTGCACAAGTAGCATTTTTCGCTTGTAATGATTGTTGCATCCAAAACTAGGTTCGGTGACTTAGCAGGGGTGTGCGGGTTCGTCAGTGAGGTTTGTCAAGGTCTCGACAACCAATGCGTCTGCCCACTTGCTACGTTGAGAGGTTGAAGAGAAACTGGTTGAGGGAGGTCCTTCGTACTCTCCAGCCAGAATCTCGCGACCCACCGCCTTGCACGGCAGTTGGAGGTATGGATTCATATGTCTGTCACTCCTGGACATACTGACCCCCAATTCCTACCCACTCCTCATAACTATTTCCTTCCCAGAACTTCCTCTCCTTCCTTTCCTTACAAATAACCTTCCACAAAGTATCCCATAGGCCATAGGCTCTAAGGGAAATTATTTTGATCTAATGTCTTTGTCAATAATATTTTTTTAACAAAAAATGCTGGGTAGATGGTGAAAAGGCTTTCTTATATACATATATAGGGACGGACGCGACTTACTTGTACAAGTGATTCCTGACATTGCTTCAAGTAAAAAAAAATCTAAATTGAAATTTTGGTCACCGGTAACTTTTTTAATGTTTTTTTTTTCAATTTTTTTGTCCTCAAACCTAACAAAAAAATGCTTTCACATGTCATCACTGATCGCCCAACCGAGTAACCATCCTAAAACACATCAAACCTGACAACGGATACCAAAATTTCATAAACATTTATTACTTCAAATATTATCAGGAATCACGTTAGTAAGTCAAGTAAACCTGTAGATATTTATTCCCGTCGCATTTGGGCTTACCTATATATAATATTTAAGTTAGGGCTTTACTAATAAACGTGTTTTAAATTTTACACAACTGATAAACAACCATTATGGTGGTCGTAAATGGGTTAGTGTAGAAAGTTTTTTTTTAACATTCGGCCTTTTAAAAGAGTTATAAAACACAGATTTCAGTTGCATAACATTTTTTTAATGTGTGAATGCTCTTTTAGGCTATAAAGTTTTCCGTTATAGTCTTGCTGGTGAGAAAATGAGTGTGACACGAGACATTTAATATTGTTAAGTAAGCGGACTTCAAATTTGTTAGAGAAATATTTAATATCGTAGATCGAGATCTAGATGAACCTTCGTTGGCAAAATTATTTCAATTCAATTAATGATTCTAATCTTTGGACTTGTTTGATCTTAATGCTTTTAAGATATTTCCGTTAATGGGAAGCAGCTTCGTAAATCTCTGCTTGTGAGAAAAAATCGTTTAGCATTATTTCAATGCTGGATTCCAATAATCTTCAAAACACTTTTTATATGCGTGATAAATATATAACGCACGTGTAGGCTTCTCATCGAAGACGTAGAATAATTTATTTTAATAATGTATATATTAATTTAATAATTAATATGTAATAATTAATTTATAAAAATTAATTTATAAAAATTAATATATAATAATTATTTGTTTATTTCCACACAATAAATACACCGGAATATAATATTAGTGTACTTGATAAGCGACCCGTTAAAGTTTTAACATATTCTACCATTCTCTCAAAAACTAAAATAGTTTTTAGCGTTTTGTCTATTCAAACGTATTCCCCAATTTCCTCTCTGGATTTGACACTGGCGCAAATAGTTTTTAATGTAATATAGAGACAGACCACTAGCATGTCGATACGTTGTACTTTTATTGATAAGTTACTTCATATAGGAGTTAAGACCCTCCAAAAATCCTTAAAATTGCCTGGTTTTAACTCTTTCAACAGATGTTCATTACATGGAATATTTTCTTCTAATAAGTGGGTAAAAAAAAAACTTTAAATCGGTCCATATTTGGAGGAGAAAAATGGGAAATGCAAAATCTCCATTTCGACCATCTTATTTAGGTATTATCAGTCTGAGGTGCATTTATCGTTTCGCTCATTTCACCAATCTTTCATTTTTCACCAATTCTCTTTACATTTGAAATAAGTATAATTTCCTTTTAGCTGCCCCGACGAACTTCGTACCGCCTCAGAATCAATAAATGTTGTGTTAACTTATTAGCTGAATTAAATTTAGTTTTTTATCAAATTAAAAATTAAACAATGAAGCAATTATCGATGCGCAACTGTCCGTGTTTTGTGTTTGTCAGTATCAAAGATAACTTTATGAATGGATTTACATTTTTTGTGATTCTCTTACTTTTCCACTTACTTACGGGAATTGCGTTTCATTTTCTTTATACGTGTGAGGGTACATTGACATTTAGTTTGTAAGAAAGAGGGCAGCATTATATATTTAAGAACAAAGGAAAACAATCAGCATATTGATATTTGACGTTTTTGAATTTTTGGAATTCAATACTATGTTTATCACAATATTGCTGCAGCTCTTTCAAAAGATGAGAATTCGTCCATTCAAAATGTATGAGGAAAAGAATTTTCTTAATAATTTTTTTTTTTCGTGAATTTTTCCGATGTTTTAATGGCTATTCTGCTATTCGGGGCGGAGACAAATCTAAAAAAATAAAGATCATAAAAACGGTCCACCCGTTCTTGAGTTATAAATGGTGAAACTAACCCGACGACTTTGTTTTATTTATATTTTTTCAATAAAGCGTTTTCTTCCTTCATTATTTTTGATTTATTTCTTTTTAATTACAAAAAGGCTTTTTTTCATTTTCTTTATTCATTTCTTTGATGGTTACATAATTTGAGGATTTTTCGACCACAGCGCTAGCCACATGCCCATGTAACGGTGTCAACGTAACTTATATCATATTTTCAATTTAAAGTATCCCACGAGCCGACCTGCTACAAGGACGCGATTTTTCATTGACGTTCGTGCTTTAGCCACAAATCGATCAAACCCAAGGTGTTAGAGCAGTCCCTCCCCCTGTGCGACAGTGTATCGGCCTCCCTCTCTGATCGGAATATAAAAAGCAGTGGAAAGTGAAATGAAGTACCAATAACCTATTAGACGCACATTTGAACGCTTCGACCTGCAGTGCAAGCTTCAACTTCAGTTCGGTCAATTGCAGTTAAGAAAAGTGAGCTTTTTTATTACCTAATATAACACTTAATGTAATAACACCTAATTGCAACAACACCAATAATAGTTTTTTAAGTGAAAACGTCTCTAGCACCGTTGTGATGTGAAACTCGATGAAACGAAAAATAGCGACATTAAAAAGAGTCAAATATTTACATCTACAAGATTAAGTCTGCGAGAGAATGAGAAAGCATAATCGGTCTCATCTTTGTGCAGTGCTTCGTAGCCTCCTTTTGTGTACTTTAGTTTACTGAAGGTTTCACTTCTATTTAATATTTCTAATTATAAATTGAATAAATCCAGTTGTTTCTTAGAATTTGAACAATTCATCTAATTTCGAAGTTAATTTTCAAGTCTTGTGAAGTTTCTGTTCAAGTTTTGAAGTGAAAACTTCTTTAGCACCGTTGTGATTTGAAACTCGATGAAACGAAAAATAGCGACACTAAAAAGAGACAAACACATACATCTATAGGATTTATCTTGCGTGAGAATGAGAAAGTATGATCGGTCTCCTCTCTGTGCGGTGCTTCGTAGCCAATCGGTCTCCTCTTTGTGCGGTGCTTTTTAGCCTCCCTACTCTTGTCTACCTTAGTTTTCTGAAGGTTTCTCTTCTACCGCGTGTGATAATATTATCAGAAAGGCGTTCCACGTAACTTAAATAATAAGAGAACCTGCAAAAAACTTTCTACAGACTTAAAAATTTACTTTGAAATTTGACAAATTCTTCAAATTATTATTTTCTACAATAAACAGAGTGATAGACGCTCTCAAATTCGACCTGATTAAAAGACCACAGCTTTATCCTTGTTAGATCTGATCTGAATAGCGAGGTACTTCATAAAGTCATTCTTTCCCATCTCCTTCGCCTTCTGACTACCTTGGGCCTCTCTGGTGTTCCCATGATGTCACAGGCTACCTTGACATCATGGGATGTGAAGGTGGCCTGTGAAGTATTCATATTAAAAATACAACCTAATTCACACGTGCTCTGTATTTTAATTAAATCAATAAAAACACATATGAATTTGTTGTAGACCACTTTTATTTTATAAACACTACCAGTTTCGGAAGCACGGAAGGAAGGGCCATACTGAGCATTATTTTGGAGTAGTTAATTAAAGTATTTACTAATGTATCGCCATCCTTCTTTGTTGCACGAATAACTAGCATACGCGCTCTCTTTCAATTAATATTTTTTTTAATTAATCATAGTCTTGCCAGGAATTTTTTAGACAACCCACTCGAGATATATTTTCTAATATATTAAATTTGATATAAAATACTTTTCATCCATTAAACAGATGGGTGAAGATCTTTTCTAGTTCGGATCTTAGACTAAATTTTTTTATAATTTTATTAACGTTTTTTTACGTGAATTCCGCATAACAGTCCCAACCGTCAGGAGCCAGTGAGATTATGACTTCCCCATAGAATTAAGAAAATAACAATAGAGTGCCTTTCGTACAATACCTTGAATGGAAACAAAGAAAGCACTGACTTAGTACCTTTTGATTCTATACCATTTAGCTTGCGGTCTGTCTCACTTACACTTGCCTGAAATTGTATACAGTTATCTCATTTGAAATTCGTAATCACTGTGAAATACAGTTGTGTATGGAAATATATGCCGAAATTAGGACTATAATGGGATTATGAAACACGCCCACAAGGCACTTCTTTTGTTATACTTAATTCTATATACTTTACTAATTGTAAAGCTGAAGGTAGTGGGGAGGAGACGGAGATGGGGGAGATCAAACACGGGTAAAGCCATTTCAAGCAACGTTTCAATTCTGGATGGTGGTCTTACACCAGAGCGGCACTGAGAGTATTTTCTACTCTGGAACTGGTGGCATATATTTTTAATTCATTAATTGTGAAATAACACATAATAATCATGTAAAATTTACTTGTGCACGCCGGGATTTGAACCCGCCGTCTTCGGATTGCAATGCTAATGTTTAATAAACCTTCCACGTGAATCACTCTATCTATTGGTTAAAACCACATGAAAATCGCATTAAATCCGTTGCATAGTTTAAAAGATCTAAGCGTACCGACAGCGGGAGCGACTTTGCTTTATACTATGTAAAGATACAGATTGTTTCTGAATCAGTAATTAAGGAAATGTACCTACATTCTTCATATTTCGTCAAATTGAGAACAGTTCGAACTCGGTTAAACCCTGCAAAAAGGTCACACTTGTTTGAGCATTGTTTTTTAAACAACCAACAAAGCGTAAAATTAACTTCAAGGTTATACTTTTATTGTTTGTTTATTTACATTCCACAAACAAATACTTCAGGTGACAACTGACAACTAGCAAGTTGTGTTTATTTCTCATTTAACTACAGGCTGGTTCGGTTTTTTTTCATTCGATTGAGGAGTGATTTAGTAGCTGAACGTGTCCGAATAACATAAATTAAGTCGAATAGTTTAGTCCGTGGTTAAGTCGAGTCAACTCATTTTGTTCTATTTTTTCGGACAATTAGTGCCCCTCAATACATTTCACTGCTCAGCTGATTTAGTAGAGTTCATTACATTAATATTATATAAAGTACCAACGAGTTTCCGGCATGCGTTGCAATGCCACTTAGTAAAGAAATTATTTCTCCTGCGTGTCGTTTCTCATTCGTCCCGTTTCCCTTCCGCCCCCCCCCCCCCCCCTTCCCTTCCCATGTCCCCTTCCTCTCAAGCGTTCCCCCTCCTTCACCGCCTTCCCACTCCCCTCTCCCGTTCCTCCGTCCCGCAAACCTCCCTCCCGCGTTTCCAACCCTTCTCGCACGTGCCATATATTCAGTACCGGTACATTCAGTTTTCAAACAGCTCGCGTGCCACCTATTACATTTTTTTAATACAAATTTTCATTTTTCATAGATTACAAACATTCATTTTTATGTAGGTAGGTATTATGAGAACAATCAACCAAATTTGGTACCTAACATAGATACCTATTTAAAATACCTATGTTTCTTGGTTAGATTTTTTTTTTTAAAAGAAAGATCAACATTCCCGGGTTACGAATAACCCAACAATGTTTGAAAATCTCCTACTACCACCACAGAAAGCCGAAAATGTTGCTTGTGTTGTGATGGAGGACTTAGCCAGCCGAGGAATCGAACATGCGACGCCAATTCAAAGTATTCATGGTTTGAAAAATGAAATTCTCAAAATGTGACATGGTTGACAGTTTCGTAAGGGTTTTTACAATAATTTTAAAACTTTTAAGATTAAAATTGGGTTCTGTAGCTCAGTTGATAGAGCACTTGCCATGTTAGCAAAGGGTCCTGGGTTCGAGTCCCAGTGGAGCCAATATCTTTTTCGGATTTTTTTTTCAATTTCCAATTCTTTTTGTCTCCAGATTTTCGATTGAGTTTCGCTAATATTGTCTTTATTTAATTAAAAATTTAAACTTCTGTTTGTTCGCGTTCGTTGGCAAAATTTCATCATCATTCAAAGATCACTCAAGTTTGTTCATGTGCAAGGATTGTAATAATATCTCTGATTAACACCTCCCGTGGGATTTCCTTTATGATAAGTGACAAGTCATTCTACAGAAGTAACACAACAACCTGACTTCAATTTCTTCCGATTGCTTCACACGTTTATGACAAATTAACACCTTCAGTAATATGATGGTCACTAATTTGTTAAATCAGTGTTAAATCAATATTATTCGTGTCACCGGTCAATATTGTCTGTGGTCGGTACTGCAAACCGTCTCTCGTATATACAGATATAAAACAAAGTCGGGTTAGTTACACCATTTAAATGGAGAACGGCTGGACCTATTTTTATGATCTTTGATGTGTTGGATTTGTCTGCGCTGAAACATTCACGAAAAAAAAGTTATGAAGAAAATTAATTTTTTCATATATTTTGTATGTAATGAATTTTCATCTTTTGAAAGAACAGCAGCAATATTTTGATAAATATAATATTAAATAGTGGGTGAATTCCAAAAATTCAAAAACGTTAAAAGTCAATGCACTGATTATTTTGCTTTTGTTATTAAACATATAATGCTGCCCCTCTTTCTTACACACCAAATGTCAATAGTCGAAAATGAGACAAACGGTGAACGTATGTCTGCACTCCTTCAAAGGAAAAATACAATAATTAAAATAATATCTGAAATGAAACTTTTTTTTTTTACATAAGCTCCACTTAGGAGGCCCTTAGGAAAATAATTTCTTTCAGGACCTATTGCATCTCAGGGGTTGCTGTGTGGGGGGTATTTTTAAGGAAGGGTAGCTGAGGAAGTTCTGGAAAGGAAAAAGGTATGAGGGGTTAGTAGTAAATAGAGGGTCAGTGTGTCCGGGAATGATGGACGTATGAATCCATCCCTCCAACTGCGGTGCTAGGCAATGGGTCGACAGAGTCCAGCTGGAAAGGTCAAAAGGCCTCCCTCAACTAGTCTCTCTCGATCCGGCCCACCACGCAGCAGGTGGGCAGACGCATCCACCGCCAAGACCCGGACAAATGTCACCACATGAACCCGGGCACCCCTCCTAAATCGTCAAACGTAGCAAACCACTTGGGGTGACCTATGGCAGAGGTGTTGGCTATCCAATAAATGGTTCCCGGGGCGGCGATACCCATACCCGCCTCCCAAATTCCCGTAAGTAAGTGGAAAAGTAAAAATCTCATACTTTTTTTTTGGGTTGTCAGTAGAACAATAACAGCGGTATAACGACTTCTGTGGGAACACACGCGTATTATTGTGCTTGACTTCTATCGTTATATTGTCATGTAAACACGTTTAAGGGTCGGAGTGGTTAACAATGTTAACAACACAAAAATCCTTACAATTATTATTGTTACACGACGAAGGACGTATAAAAGTCATGCACTTTTCCATAAAGTGATGCGTCATTATTTCGTGTTGTCACGCTATACTAACCGATAACCTACTTTCATTTTAAAATTGTGCGTGATTCCAAAACGATTTGTCATTCACTTTTCGCATTATGATATTGTCGCGAATAACTTAAACGCAGTTATTATTGCTGTGTTTTTGAAGTGAAAACTTCTTTAGCACCGTTGTAATTTGAAACTCGATGAAACCAAAAATAGCGACACTAAAAAGATACAAACACATACATCTACAGGACTTAACCCGCGAGAGAATGAGATAGCAATAAATATTTGTTTCATGGGAGAAGAAGATAATAACAATCTAAACGAAAATATGAAAGAAAACAATATACAGAAAAAGATAATGGTCGCAACTGGGACTCGAACCCAGAAACCTCTCGTCTAACCGGGACGTGCGCGTTTATCGATTCCGCAATTGCATCATTCTGTCAAACCTTCATATTAGCATAGTAAGTAAATCTCTATAGTCAATCTCGTGTTTCAAATTTTAGAATTAACAATATTATCTTCAACTATTTTTTTCCTCTATTTCATTTTTCCTCTTTTTTATCTTTTTTTTCTTCTTCTGAGAGGTTCTGGATTCGAGTCACAAGTGCCACCATTATATTTTTCTGTTTTTAATGTGTCTTGTTCTCTTTCATTTTTTTGTTTAGATTATTATTGTTATCTTCTTCTTCAATAGCGTATATCTGAGTCTGATTATAAGAGGAAAGTGGAACATGAACATAATACAATGTTCATAAAAAATGAAGGAATGCTTGTTCCAAAATATCTTAGTAACTACGGACGGTGAACCCTGGAATATAACATGCCAAAAATATTAAGCATGTTACCAAGTTATATAAAAAATTGCGATTCTACAAATAAATTGAGACATATTATGCTGAAACAATGGTTACTAAATAAAGATAGTTTATATTAATTCATGTGTGTTATTTGTGCCAATGTTTCTGTATAGTTGTAATAATAATATTATGTATATGTTGTTAAATTATAATTGAACATTAGCATCTTGTTGACAAACTGCTTTATTGCGGTTTAACGGGATTTTACCTTGAAAACCAATAAAAAAGTTAAAAAGATGTATTACATTGATGCATAAAATCTAGGCAAACGAATCACAGTGAATAGAATCATCAATGTGGTGTATAAAGATAGTGAATTGCTTACTCTATTCGGATGTGCATTGGTCAACTTTCCGAAAGCAGAAATCCCGAAATACCAAACATTTTACGGCATAATGGCTGAGTTCGCATCGCGTTTAGTCCCACCCAGGCATCTCGTGTTCGATTCCTCGACTGGCAAGTCCTCCATCACAACACAAGCAACATTTTTCCGTTTACTGTGGTGGTATTAAAGATTTTCAAATATTGTCAGGTTATTCGTAACCTGGATTAATAATAATTTTTACCACACCGAAGATGGCTTTAAAGCGATGGAATTCCACCACGAATTGTCAGTATCAAAAAAAGAAATATTAACAAAGTAAATGACGAACAAGATTGATAAAAAGCAGAATTTAAAGTACCTACCTACTTCTTTAAAGTCGGTTCCTCATTGCTGAGGATCGTGACGCCCTCTCCAATTTCCATGCTGGACAACGCTCCTCTACTCCCGCGGTTCTGCGCTGCGTGTAGATCCAAAGACAATGATGTACAGTTGTACAGGACGCCAAACATACTCGTTCACTCCAGCGCATTGGTGACCTTCCTCTGCTACTCCTGCTTTCCACTTTGCCGTAGTAATTATGATTTTCTCCAGGCCGGAGTCCTCAGTTAGGCGAACAACGTGTTCAAAGTATCTTAAAATACGTTGGGGGCGTATAGTTGAAGGCCTATTGTGGATGCCTAGCTTTTCCAGAATGGACATATTTGTGCTTCTGAATGTCCATGGAATCCTGAAGCATTTTCTCTAGCAACACATTCCGAGTGATTATCCACTTTATTTCGCTGGCTCTCAATGTAACTGTACAACAAATTAAATAAATATGTTATTCTTTTTTTCTAGATGAAGTTCTTCATCCTAGCATCCTTTTTGTTCGTGGCAGCTGTGTCCGCCTTACCCGTTGAAGAGGCCAAAGAGAAGTCGGAAGATCTGCAGCCAGCTGATGACCTGAAGGCATCTGCCTCCGGCTTGGGGCTCGGTGGATACGGCGGGTACGTGACCTACTCCAAGCCCTACTATGGAGGGTACAGTGGAGGGTACAACGGAGGCTACAATGGAGGCTACCACGGAGGGTACAATGGAGGTTATAACGGATATTCAGGGTACTCAGGATACGGAGGTTATTCTGGATATGGAGGTTACAGCGGAGGTTATTACAGACCATAGTAAGTATTTTTATATATTTTTTGTATGAAAATCTTGTGATTAGTAATTTTTTGGTACTACAACAATGTCTTAGATACTACCACACGACTTAGAACAATTTTCACTGAACTCAGTGCTTCGGTAGGTAACTGCCTCAATGAAATGTGTATTGAATCAGTGTTATGTTATGGCTCGCAACTTATGTTACATCAATTTCATAAAAGATAAAATGGACCCCACTTCATAGAGCGCTTTCAACTTATGTTTGATCAATTTCAAATAAACTAACTTCTTCTAACACAGCAAAATATTTTTTTGGCACCATTTTAATTCAAATTAATAAAATAAAATAAAATTTAATAACAATAAAATTTTAATTAAAACCCTGAAGAAGTGGGCGTTAATACTCACGAAACATGTCGGTTTTTATAAACAACAAAAGTGGTAAAAACTAAGTATTTTAAAAATTTGAATTTCAAATAAGTTAAAATTGACCTCATTTCACAGGTACGCTCGCAACTTATGTTTGATCAATTTCCAATGGCCACACTTTACAGACACGCTCACAACTATGTTTTACAAATACCAAAAAGATAAAATTGGCCTCGCTTCACGGACACCCTCATAACTTATGCTTGATCAATTTCATAAAAGATAATATTGACCTCAACTTCGTAGACACACTCACAATTTATGTCTGATCAATTTCAAATGGCCTCACTTCACAGATAGGCTCACAACTTAAGTTTGACAAATTTCAAAAAGATAAAAATGATCTCACTTCACGGACATCCTCACAACTTATGTTTGATAAATTTTAAATAAGATATATTTGACCTCGCTTCACAGACACCATCAGTACTTACGTTTGATCAACTTCAAATAAGATAAAATTGACTTCACTTTACAGACACCCTCACAACTTACATCTTTGGTTTGTCTCTTCAGTGTTTCAACGATATTTCGTTTTGAAATTTTGTAGTCAATGCTCTTTAGCTCGTGATGTTAAGTTAGCATTAACCTAGAAAATCAACAATTCGATAGTTTTTCAGCTGCATAAAACAGATTTGTACCATATCTTTTATTTTGTTTCAGTTATGGAGGATATAACGGGGGATACTCCAGCGGGTACTCTAGCGGATGGGCTCCATCCTACGGTTATAAGACCTACAACGGCTGGTGAATAACTCATCGGTTTCACCACTACCAAATAAACAAACTTCTTTAAAATCTCTTCGGCCCCAAAATTTCATTTCTGAATCGACCAGAGTACATTTTGATGTGAAATATATTATGATATCGTTATTTTGCTACAAAAATAACGCTTGCATAAAACACAGTATTTTTTATGTGCTTGTTTATAAACCATCATATATATTATTTTGTTTGCTTTGACTTTTTTGATCTAAAAATGATTTAAACCGAAGAGAAAAAATTATTTCCTGAATGTAAATATATTTTATTAACTTTTTTAAACAAAATACATGTAAAAATAAAAATTGAAAACTTTTTATTATTTTCCCCACGTTTATTATTTGTTTAGTGTTTATTTCTATTTGAATTTACAAATAAAATTTTGTAATATTTTGGTTTTACAGGTTTCACGAAAGCTGAACGTTTTTCTAAGGAATAATATTAGAAAATGGTAATTTCGATTGTGTCTGTCTGAGACTCAGTGTGGGTTCAATGAATTTTAGAACTCAGATTTGCTTTAAATATCGTTTTCTGAATTGGAACTGATTGTGTGAAAAATTCAAAGGAGTGTTTAACAAGAAATAATACTGATTTTGATTGTTAATTATTTTAATTGTCATTTTCAAAATCTCGTGATTTTTCTCGAGATCATTAATTTTTCAACAGAACAGATATGGCATGTATTTTTTTCTTAATAAGTTTGAGAATCGAACCTTCAACTTTCTGAACGAAAGTCCAACGCGTAGAACGTTAAGAGGGAAAAACGAGACAAAACCGGACATACGTCATTTTTAAATAAAAACAAAAATTTTAACAAAACAAAAAACGACTTCAAGAATGCAATTAAAAGTAAAAAAATAATTTCGAACGATTGTTATTTTTGGAGTCGTTGTCAGCCAAGGTAACTACAAACATAGGTAGTTATAGGTGAGATGTGGAGATCTTGGCTGACACCGACTCGGTCGTTTTTTATTTTGTTAAAATTTTTGATTATTTTTTTGATTTTTAGTGACGAGCGTGCGTAAAGAAGTTTTACTTCAAAAAAAGAATCATCGAAATCTGTTGGCGTAATATTGAGTTATTCGTCCATTTGTCGGGCACATACTTGTTGCAAATTTAAGACATATATGATTTTCTCATGGATTTCATTGTCAGAACTGGAACAAATTAAAATGGGACCACACGGGGAGCACCAGCCTTCTAATTAAAAAAAATCATCAATATCGGTCCACCCAATCAAAAGTTCTGAGGTAACAAACATTAAAAAAAAATTTTAAAAAATTAAAAAATACCGTCGAATTGATAACCTCCTCCTTTTCGAAGTCGTTTAAAAATGTTAGGCGTATTGACTCTTTTCCAAGTATAAAAGTGTAAATTGATTTCGAAAGATTGTTCTTTTATCTGGTAAAGTTATGTTTAAAATTATGAGAAAATATGTTAATGTTTAGCAACATAAGGTTATACCGTAGGTCGTTGGCAGATTTGTTACATTTTCAAACAAAATTTTGTATTATACAACACAAATTTCAAATCACATAATCATGCAATAAAATAAATCAATAAATTATCAAGGAAAGCTAAGTTTCAGAATTTTAATTTTAGTTTAAATAAAATCATTTAAAAAAAGATCCATGCACGTGTTTTGTGACGAAAATACTTCAGTTTGTCTATTTATTTACGGTCTTACGAACTAAACATTTAAATGCTCATTTTGCTTAGACATTATTGAAACATTATAAATACTTAATAGTTTTATCATCACGCCTTTCAGCATTTTTGAATGTAAGTATAAATGAAAGCGCGCAAATAAATGCACAAACGGACCAATTTTCGGCAAGAAACACTTGTACGTATATATATTTTTAATGATTTTATTTAAAATAAAATTTTTAATTCTGTAACACACATTTCCCATAAAATGTATATTACTGCATGATTATATGATTTGAAATGGGTGTTGTATAATACAAAATCTTTTTTGAAAATTTAACAAATCTGCCAAGGACCTACGGTATAACCTTATTATACTAAAAATAAACATTTTTTATCAAAATTTAAAACATAAGTTTACTAGATCTAGAAATTTATCTAGAATCTTTCGAAACCAATTTATAATTTTTTTGTGGAAAAGAGTCAATACGTCTAAAATCTGATTTAAAAATGACATATTTCTGGTTTTCTCTGGCTATACCAAAGATATTCAAATATCTTTGGGTTACCCTCTTTAGTCCATAGCAATTGCTATAAGATAAACCACCTAAGTCTATAGCAATTGCTATAGACTTAAGTTGTTTAGCCTATAGCAATTGCTATGAACTTAAAGTGGTTTTTATCCTTTAAGGTACAAATATATATTAAGTAATACTCGTATTATTATTCAATCTATAAAAACACCACTGTTTCGCCTTCTAAATGGCCTTATCAGACTACCTATAATAATCAGACTACCTATGCAATTTGGGAGGCGGGTATCATTTATTGGATAACCAACACCTCTGCCATAGGTCACCTCAAGTGGTTCGCTACGATTGGTGACTTAGCAGGAGTGCCCGGGTTCTTGGGGTGAGGTTTGTCCGGGACTTGGCGGATGCGTCTGCCCACCAGTTGCGTAGCGGGCCAGATCGGAAGAGAATGGTTGAGGCAGTCCCTTTGACTTTCCGGCCTCTCTCGGAACATCGCCTTGCACCGCAGTGGGAGGGATGGATTCATGCGTTCCCCACTCCTAGACCCACTGATCTCCAGATTCCTACCCACTCCTCATACCCTTTTCCTTCCCAGAACTTCCTCTCCCTCCTTTCCTAAAGAGACCCTCCACACAGCATCCCCAAAGATGACATAGGCGCTTAGGGGAATTATTTTCCTCAGGATCTCATGTGTGGAGCTAATGTAAAAAAATAATAGAGGTGTTGTAAGGTTATCCTATAAATGGTTCCCGGGGCGGCCGGACCCACACCCGCCTCCCAAATGATTACCTACTATCTAATTTTCAAACCAAATGACATGATTTTGCATTATTAGTAATGCATCACCTTATCTTTGAAATTCCTGCATGATGTTTAGTACCTACACTTGATATGGAAGGAAATACCCATTTCAAATGGTATGGTACCTATGGTTGTTTTCAAAAGTAAACACGTAGGTCCTTAGTAAGATTTATAGGCAATGCGGTTTCCTTGAATCTCTGCATTGTTGCTAGAGACATGTGAGGGCTGATGTGAGGTGCATATTGATATGTGTTGGTATTCCTATACCCTGGGACGAAAAATATTAGCATTTTTTAAAACTTGTTTACATATTCGTCCGGCAAATACCACATTAATAACAGATAAATGATTACTCTTTGGCTATCTTAAAATAGCATGTGCTTCAGAATAATATAGAAAAGAAACATACGTAATTTTGTGTGTGTCAAAATATAATTACTATACCGATATTACATGCCCGTAAATTATTTTAATATATTTTATTTATACAAACAGTAAATCTATGTTTTATTTGGTTTAATGTTTTTACTCAGCACTGGGGGAGCACGTGGGCTTGATTTTTTAAATGACTAGCTTGTTCCCGGCATGCGTTGCAATGCCATATTCAAATAAATAAATTGTTTCTCCCTGCATGTCCTTTCCCTTGTGTGTCCCCCTCCCACCCTCTCCCCTTTCCCGCTCCACCGTCCCGCAAACCCCCCCTCCCGCGTTCCATATATTCAGTCCCAAACAGCTCGCGTGCCACCTATTACAATTTTTTTATTAAAATTTTCATTTTTCGTACATTAAAAATATTCATTTTTGTATATTATAAGAACAATCAAACAAATTTATGCCTAACATAAGTACCTATTTAAAATATCTATAATTTTAAAAACCCAGAGAAAATAAGCCACTTTCATAAAAATAAAAAATTTAATTTCTGGTTTAGGCAAATATTCTAAGACATTCTGTATTTTATTTTATTTTTAAATCGTATTTTTGAAACCCTGGGAATTTTTTGAAAATTTCGGAAAAACGGGACATAATTTTTTGGTGAAAAAAAACGATAATTACATCGCCGAAAATCATTTAAAAAAAAGAACGTTTTCCACACGAATAGCAATAAATTGTACTGGGTTCTCTTCGTAACATCTGTAAAAACACCGCCATCTTTATCAAAAAATCAAACCAAAGGATAAGTTCGCCTAGAACAAACAATAAATCTAGTGAACGTTAAACGCAAATTCAAAAATTCGCCGGAAATCAAAGTGTTGCCATATAAAAAAATTTAATCAGTGTGGAATTTTACAAAATTAAGGGAACGTAATCGGAGACGGGACATTTTCATGTAATGACGTCATGAGCTCAAATAATGGATTTATTCATTTAAAAATAAAAAAATAGTACTATACATTTCCAAAAATTTTTACTAACATTTTCGTAATCTTAGTAAAAAAATCTATCAACACGATTTTTTCCAAGTCGTTATAAAATCCATGCAAGTGGCCTATTCTTTTACTACAAAAAACAGCTGCCTTCTAAATTCAATTTCATCAAACGCGCGAACTGTCAAACGTGCGAAGTTAAAATAGTCGTAGTAATAGTTTTCTGAAATTATTTAATTTTCTGGGCAGTTTTCTTTATTTTTCTTTCCGTAAGAACCTTCTACAACGTATTGAAAAACTACAACGTAAAAAAAAGATGAATGAAGTAGGTAAAGTCGTTCTAAAGTTATGGTGTGATCAAGTGAAATAGGGATTCATTTTTATATACAGATTATTTACGTATGTAATTGTTTAAACGTGAAAAATAAAACTTTTTTTGAAAAAGCTTGACTTTTAAAATACAATCACTCTCTTTAATATTGGATGCCTTGGTTTTCCTTCCGGAACCGAAAAAACCTTTGTACAAATAGAACATGGAATAATGTCTTAAATAATTAAAATTTTTGTTTTTTATATTTTTGCGAGAGTTAACAGCAAATCTTCAGTTATGCATACATCCAATAATAAACAAAATTTTAACAAAACAAAAAACGACTTCAAAAAATGCACTAAAAAGTAAAAAAATAATTTCGTACGATTGTTATTTTTGGAGTCGGTGTCAGCCAAGGTAACTACATACATACATAGGTGAGATGTGGAGATCTTGGCTGACACCGACTCCAAAAATAACAATCGTACGAAATATTATTTTTTACTTTTTAGTGCATTTTTTAAGTCGTTTTTTGTTTTGTTAAAATTTTGTTTATTTTTTGATTTTTAGTGAAGAGCGTGCGTAAAGAAGTTTTACTTCAAAAAAAGAATCATCGAAATCTGTTGGCGTAATATTGAGTTATTTGTCCATTTGTCGCGCACATACTTATTGCAAATTTAAGACATATATGGTTTTCTCAAGGATCCCATTGTCAGAACTGGGCCAAATTAAAATGGGACCACACGGGAAGCACCAGCTTTCTAATAAAAAAAGAATCATCAATATCGATTCACCCAATCGAAAGTTCTGAGGTAACAAACATTAAAAAAAAAAAAAAAAAAAACTGTCGAATTGATAACCTCCTCCTTTTCGAAGTCGTTTCATAAAATAGTTAATCATTCCATTTATGAACTTTCCACTGATGATAGTGAATTACGAGTATAAAGTGTGTGTTTTTTTAATGATTTATTTTTTAGTTAGTTGCAATATGAGCACTAGGGGAGGAATATATGATTAGAATTAAGAGACGAAGGATGAAAATGTATATGGTTACATGATCCTTAGCTCACCTAAAAGAATAATACCGTCGCGTAAAGAAAGAGAGCTACATTTTTGTTTACATTAACTTCACACAGGAGGCCCTGAGGAAAATAATTTCCCTCATGGCCTATATCATCTGAGATGCTGTGTGGAGCTTCTTTTTGAGGAGAGGAAGGAATGAACATATACATATTCTAGAAAAATACCTGGGCTTATATATTGAAAAATATTTGACATTTAAACAACACGTAGAAAAACTAAAACCAAAAAGCATCACACTAATTGGTGTATTTGGCAGAATTGCTCATCTTCAACCAACAGAGGTAAAGAGGGGCTTATCCTTTAGCTTAATCCAGTCCCACCTAAATTATTTAATAGAAATATGAGAAAACACATACACTACGTAGGTACTTAAAATTCTTACAAATAATACAGAACAAAGTTATTAAAAGAACTCTTCAATTTATTATAACCACACTGGAGGTTACCCAACCACTTTCCCACGGCGTTCTAAGGAAAAATATGGTATCCTCCTTCACCGTACACCTCAGGACTCTATTTTTTTTTTATAAAGAAGCTATTTTTTATTTTAAAATGATTCTAGACCTCCAATATCCGGGCATACATTGTTAGCAGGCAGTATGCGACAGCTTACATGTTGTTAGTTATTTATTTCATAGTATTACGTCTCATCTCCGCCACTTGACGTAGCTGGATTATTATAACCACACTCCCACAAAAAACTCTACCAAAATGAACCTTTTGAAAATAAGAACATTGTACGAATATAAGGTTCCATGCCAACTCAGAATGAAGCCAACTCAGAATCACCTCAGCAAGGTCATTAAAAGCTATGAAAAAATAATTTTAAAAGAGCTGGTAACCCTAACCTAGCTTAACCGAGTTAACCATTTTTTTATCATCACTCTTAATAAGTTTACTCTTCTCCATTTTTAGGCTGTCTGAAAGGAGATTGTATATGTACGTACACCCTCGTGGTTTTTATAAATGTTGTGTTTGTGTGTATAAGTCCATTTTATATTTTGTAGATTAAAAGCATAGGTATGTTATATTCGGTGACCCGCCAAATCAGAATGAAACCAACTCAGTACCACCTCAGAAAGGTCATTAATTTAAATGTTTAGAGCAAAATTAAAAATTTAACTACTTTATACTTAAGTTAAAAGAGTGAAATGTTTTATTTCTTTTAACTTCGTAAATAAATAAAAAATAAAGGTATATATTTATTTGTAGGAGGGTAGTTAAATAATCAAAAGATATTGGAAGATCGTTCAAATTCAGAACTACGTAAGAATGCGTTAATATTATAAAATAGGTAGACATACCTATATAACCTTACTTGAAAGACTTACTCACTTTAGAGAAGTATCACTCGCCAAAAGAAGACACATTTCAGATATAATCTCTGTGTTTAAAATCATAAATGGCATGTATGATTCATTTTTAAGTAATCAAATTAATCTTAATATAAAGCCGAAATTCAGGAGAAACCTTGAAACCTTTTGGATCGATACGATACGTATCGCAGTATCACTAGTTTTTTCAAACCTATCTCAACCCGTGAATCTGTCCAATGAGTGATGGACGTACGAAACTATCCCTTCAACTACGATGCAAGGCGATGGGTCGAGGGATTATGGCTGGAGAGGACAAAAGATCTGCTCAACCAGTCACTCGATATACATACACATACGGTAGACACATCAGCTGACAAACCTTACCTCTTGAACCCGGGCACTCCTGCTATGTCACCGAAGGTAGCGAACCACTTAGGGTGACCTATGGCAGAAGTGTTGGTTAACCAATAAATGGTTCCCGGAGCTGCGGTACCCATACAAGTCTACCAAATTGCGAATACAAAAAGGCGGTAATGAAACAAATGGACAAAACTCCTTTTATTAGTTACGATTATATATTATAATAATGTGTGTTTTATTATAGTTTTGTTCATTACGTAAATACGTTTTATTATTTTATGTAATAAATTTTTTTTAACATTGCCAATTTTTATTCTAATCAATCTTTTAATTTTGTGTCTTAATTTTTTATTTCTTTCATTTTTTTGTATCGAGTGAAAAGTTTTTGAATGCTATTTATTTATTTCCTAGTATTTTTGGTTTCTTTTTTAAGATTTTTTGTATTTTTTTTATTTTTTTAAATTCTATCATTAATTTGTTGAAAATGAATTTATCTCTGGGAAGAGAGTTTCTAGTAATAAAAATCAGAGTTTGCAATTCTCCCGCTGTTGAAGTGAAACCTTCAGAAAACTCAAGCAGACAAAAGTGGTGACACTGCGAAGCACCCCACAAAAAGGAGACTAAGCACCGCACAAAGCGGAGACTGATTATGCTATCTCATTCTCTCGCAGGCTAAATCCCATAGATGTAAGTGTTTGTCTATTTTTAGTGTCGCTATTTTCGCTTCATTGACTTTCAAATCACAACGGTGCAAAGAATGTTTCACCTTAAAATAATAGTCTTAATATTCAGTTTGCTACTATGACACCAAAAATATTTGTTTTATGTGTACCAATTTTTATTTTTCAATAATCTAGTTGCTTTTTTTTATTCAAATATGAAAACATTTAAAAAAACATTTATTAGCGTAGGCACTCGGCATAATTTTTAATTTTTACTCGACAGCCTACTTCGAAAACGATATTTTTGTAAACAATGATTTTTAAGAATGTCGCGCCATGGTGTCATCTTGAATGTTGTTGGTATCAAACACAAACGCATTTAGTTTTTATGATTGTCGATATTATTTTTAGATACATACCCATATCTGTAATATTTTAAACATACGTAGTGAGAAGAGCTTCGATCTTGCAGAATTTTATTTATTTACGTTATTCCCTCTTATGAAACATGTTTAACATTTTCGTAAAAAAACACTAGCCAGTACATACCGTTTTTTCATGCTTGTGGTTGGAATATATAAAAATTGTGACATGACGCCGAAGTGTTTTTACTCACTTACCTGGAAAATATTCTTAAAGATTTTCTAATATACCTTCCTGTTAAATGTATATGTAGAAACAGCACATCACTAACGTGGTTACCAATTCATCAAACTTCACTTCACTTCACAGCTGATTATTATAAATCACTTCATCCAATAAATAATGTAACTACTATAGTAAGAAAGGAATAAGTACAATCCAGCAGACTTAATCCAAGAAAAGATGTATCAAGAACACGGGTCCAAAGAAAGATACATTTTTTATATTAATATGTAGATTAGAAATAGCATACACCACGCTGCATCCCCAAAGATGACACAGGCCTTGAGGAAAATTATTTTCCTCAGAGGCTCAAGTGTGGAGCTAATGTAAAAAAAGTTAAATACTTGAAGTTGAAGAGAAGACGCCATATCTTTTGAGCATAGGATGTAACATTTTTTGTGCTATCATCAGCCATAGAAATATGGCTTTGAAAGCTGTAAAAAGTCATTATTTTTATCTTTCCTGAAAGAATCACAATGTAAAGATGCGCATTTGTGCAGAAAATTATGGTTTTCGATAGGGTACCACTTCGCCTGGATTTTCAAAGCGAACTGACCATCTTTTTAACGGTTAGGCCAGCTTGTCTGGGTGTAGGTGGGAAGGAATTGGAACACAAACAAGCTACCTGAACAACGCAGAATCCCTTCCATTTCTAACCCTGTTCAAATATTGCACATATATTACCACCCAGAACCATCATCATAAATTGAAATATCTCGATATTTTTCCTGTTTATCCTTTACAGAATTCGCAAGTCAGGTTTGCATTTTTTATTAAATTTTTGATTCATATTAGTTTGCTAATGTATGAAGATGTTTACCAGACTCATAAAATTGTTGACTGTTTATTTGCTTCAAACGATATCTATTTGCCCAAACGGAGAGGATTTTTTTAGTTTCCCAATCTGTCATAGCACTTTGTTGCCTTTACATTGTGCATGTAGAAAATTATCAAAACAAAAACATAATTAATAATTAATCGTGATTTTTGGGCTTGAATACAATAAATTGTAAAACATAAAGTCTGTGTAAATTCTAATCCAACAGCTCCACGCAAAAGGCCCTATGTCATCTTAGAGTGTGTGGGGAGGAAGTTCTGGGAAGGAAAAAGGTGTGAGAGATGGGTAGGAATCTGGAGTTCAGTGTGTCTAGGAGTGACGAATGTATGAATCCGTTCCTCCAACTGCGGTGCAAGGCGATGGGTCAAGATAATCAAGCTGGAGAGGTCGAAAGACCACCTTTCAAAAGTTTCTCTCGATTCGACCGGCCGCGCAATCGGTGAGAAGACTCATAATAATAATAATAATAACATAGAATTTATATAGCGCTGTTTTGTGATATTTCACTTCAAGTGCGCTAAATTATAATAAACTTAAATATAGTGTTCTTACGAGTCCTAACAAAAATTGATTAAATAATGTAAAAAAAAGAATTTACAGTATATACAGTATTACAATACATACATTACATACAATACATACATTACAGTATTAAAAAGCAATTCCAAAAGAACAATATTAACAAAAATAGTGAGTGCTGTTGTGTCACGCCACCAAGACCTAGACAAACCTCACCCCATGAACCTCTGCTAAGTTTTGTAATTTTTTCTCGTTTGGTGACTCTTGCTAAGTCACCAAACATTGCGAACCACTCGTCGTGACCTTTGTCAGAGATGTTTGTCATCCAATAAACGGTACCCATACCGGCCATCCAAATTAATTAGCTAAGGCTAACAATGTGGGGAATTTTGTGAGGCTGAAAAAATTATGAAAGAAGAAGGGAAGGAAGCAAAAATTTAAGGCAATATTAGCGAAACTCAATCCAAAATCTGGAGACAGAAAAATTATTAAAAGGTATTTGGCACCTCTGGGACTCGAACCCACGACCTTCGGCTCTCCGGGCCATCCGGGCTTCGATTGAGTTTCGCTAATATTGTCTTCATCTAATTAAATATTACAATTTGAGGTTTTATTCATAATGTTAAAAATAAAATTTAAGGTTTTTTAAGTACCTACCTTTCTAGTAAGATCTTGTCATTTAATATGGCCAAAGTCGTTTCAAGCCGCATCGTGGTTTCTTAATTTTGGTAGTTATCTCAAGGTATGTCTCACTCTGGAACGCAGAAATATACTAAAATACTCGGTGTGTTTTTTTTACTATCTGCATGAAATAGCCAAATTAAATATATGTTAAATTATATTTTTATTTAAACAACCAGTTTTTAAAACCTTTATCGTGGAGGTCTCGATGGATGTGCAATCATCGTCCGATCAATTGCAAGAAAAACTAAACGTGCATCGAAGCGAACAATCCTTCGAGAGGTTCAACTTTATGACGGTCCAAAGGAACAGTAATAGGAAAATCTTTACGACAAGTGATCAAATAATTAGCAGTTAATTATTTAAAATAAGTTATTCAAACAATTTATCGTTTTATCACAATGATATTGCATAATTCTTAATAATTATTTGTCGCGCGTCACTCGTGGCTGGTGGCATTCGGGTAAACTTAAACATATTTTATGGTTTAGTTCAGCGGTCGTTAATTAGTTTAGGTGGCGGGCCATATGAATATGCAATTTTTTTATCGTGCGCTTCGAGCCTGCTCAATTTGAGCGCTTGTGACTGCCCGTCTGATCGCCTGTCGTCATATTGCTTCGGGTCGTTCAGCATCGTATAGCGCAAAAGTTTTCATTCTTATTTGAAGTATATTTTTGTTCAACCCTCCCCCCCCCCCCCCCTCAACATAAAAAAGCACGACAGAAAACGTGGACAAAGCGCTGCAAGCGACAAAATTAAGTATAACACATTTTTTAACATCGTGGTTATTATTTTTAGTTATTGGTTCCCACTCGGGCGTTATTGGATCGAACCTTTACTGGCTAGTCCTCCATCATTGCAGAAATCATATTTTCCGCCTATGATGATGGAAGTGGGTGAATTTTCAACATTCAAAGTTTTTTATAGTTATTTATTTTTGGAGTGTTGCATCGTGTTGCGCCATTTATTCAAATTCGATTTTATATACTGCTATCACCGGGCACCGCTCTCCGATTTAATGCATGACAATGCAAACTTATTCCGGTTTCAACGTTCGTTCCGTCCGACTGCCTTTCCTCTAGATAATTTCCTCTAGTTAAATCTGTACTAACTTATTGTAACATAAAGTTTTAGTGTAAATATATTTGAGTCGCGTTTACCAAAAGTTATTATGGAAAACTTCCACAACACACGTATCCAGTTTACAGACTGGCAAGGACTGTAAACTGTCAAACCCTCTGGATAAAAAATTTAAACATAACACACATTGCTAAACTTCTTTAGGCAACGTTTCGGACAGCGTTACAGTGTCCATCATCAGAGCAGATGTGTGGCCTGTAACTCTGTGATGATGGACACTGTAACACTGTCCGAAAAGTTAGCTATAGAAGGAGGAAGCGCAAAACCCCAAAAATAAGTAACGAAAATACGTTTGGCCGTGAAAACCAAAAATCATATAATTCTGAGATTATTTTTTATATGTATATTAAGGAAAATAGCACACCCGAAAAAAGCTACGCAGGCCAAATTTTTCAAAGTGGTACATGTTTTGAAAAGTCATTGAATCCTACTTAAAAACTTACAGTTATGTTTTCTTCACAAGAACTAGATAAGAAAAAATATGTAGATATAGTAAATATGGTGGGAAGGAATAATCGTCCTTTCAGAAACGCTTTCTTCTTTCATTTCGCGGGCCGCCAATTGCCAATCGCTGGTTTAGCGAGTAAATCAGATGCAATGTTTGTTTTGGTGACATCGGTGGATCGTACGATAAGTTCCAGAAATCTGTTCAAAAATCATCAATGATCACGTGAATTAAGTAGCGTACATAGGATAATCATTACTCACAGTGGTGCCTCGTTAAAAATATTTTTAAACATTTGGAATTGTTTGGAGTACCAAATTTCCTTTTCATACAATAATTAATTTTGTGTTTGATGTCAAATACCCAACCAAATTGAAAAATTATTATTTTTAATCCAACAGTATACCAAATATCTAGTGCAGATATGTGTAATCCTTTATTAAATTGTGTTTTAAATTGGAAAAACAGAGGCCATTAAAGAATTCAAAGTTTCATAATTTTAGAAGCCACTTTGGAAATTATTTGTAAGGTATCCATTGAGTATTATGTTGATTATCCAACAAATGGTTCCCGGGGCGGCGATTCCCATACCCGCCTCCCAAATTGGATGATCGAATGATGAATTGCCTTCTTAAAAAAACAAAGTCTTTCTACCATGATGCTTTTTTCAAATGTTTAATTTTTTTTTTATTGGTTTAACTGAGAGTTGAACCTTCGCTTCCAGGGACTGGAATTATCAACGCTGACCTCTGAGTCAAATCTTGATTGAAGAATACCGACATTTATTTCATATAAAGGATTGTCCTAGCAAGATATGAAACAAAAACAAACAAAAAATTACTGCTGTAAATTTTTAAGTATAATATTTTATTATTCGATTTCAGAAAAATGCGTGCGTGCGCTCCTGTGTGTGTATGAATGCCACCAAATAAGTTGAATACGTTGTCATCGCCAATGGGTCTATCTGCTGAGTTTCAGTTCGATCGGATATCGGGAAGTGGGATAATTTTCACTTCCAAGAACCCATTTAATTTGTTCATCGTTACGTTGTTTATTCATTCATTTATTTATTCATTCAATAAAGAAAACAAAAGTGAAATTCAAATGGATGTATATAAAAGTTATTCGACTACCGTTCCCGGTTTAAAATTTAACATTTCACGAACCACCCTTAAAAAAAAAAATCCTCGATGAAAAACATAGAAAAACTTGTTTGTTTCATAAGGACCAGTAGATAGAGGAGCACTGGTCACTTAAGGTGATATTGCAGTCTCGCTCACGTACAGGAATATAAAAGCGGAGGAAATTAGTGACATGCATCAATATCCGATTAGATTTCTATGAAGCGCTTTTAAGTGACACCAATATATTGTTTGTGGTCTATTAGCAGTAAAACCAAAATAAAAGTGTTAGTGTTTTTAATATGTAAACAAACAAAAAATTTAAGCGAATTTTAAAGTAGTTTATTATTAATTTAAGAAATTTAAAAAAATATATTACAAAAATTACTTATAATTGAACAGGGTCTTTAAAAATGTATTTCTTTGGTGTCATTTTTATTCTGATCTTATCCTTTCTGAATTGATTTTGTTATCAATACAGTGAGAAGTGAGAATAGTGAACAAAATCTATAAATTTTATTAAAAAGAACTAAAATATAATAATTATTTCCGTGGAACAAATTATGGTAAATTCAAATGTGAAATTCGAAATCTCAAAACGATTGCTTAGGACGGGTTGTTTTAAAAAAAGTTAATTTTCACGTTATGTGTAAGTTCTACTCATGTTCTGTTATTATATCATTATAGGCCACTTGCTTCATAAAACTGAAATTATCACAGAACTTGAATAGAACTTTCACAGAAAGTGTAATTTAAATTTTTTTAAACAACTAAATAGTGAAAATTGTTACTAATGTGATTTTTTTTAACCGAGACTCATTGTAAATTTCGATATTTTGTATTCCTTTGCTTTATTTTAAACTAGCGTAAGTCCCCGACATTGCCCGAGCTTTCCACAGAGATTTTCAAAATACGATTTGTATAAAAAAACAAACAAACACAGACAATTTTCTTTACATAAATAGATTTAATTTTGAATGTTTTCTTCGTAATATCCAGATGAAGCTCAGAATCCTCGCTACCTTCCTGTTGATCGCAGCGGTCTCTGCCCTCCCTGTCGAAGAAGTTAAAGAGGGAGAGAACCAGCAGCAGGGTGATGGTGACGGTAAGGGAGAAGCTGCAGTGGGAGTGCCATCTCCTCCGGGGCAGGCAGAGGGAGAGGAGCAGCAGACAGGAGGGGATGATCTGAAGACTGACGCCACATTCTGGGGAGGCTGGGGCGGATACAGAAGCTACGGATGGGGTGGATATTACTACCCGTAAGTACCTACCCGTGAATTAAGAGATAATTTCGCTATAGTAAAATATATATGATTGAATCCTTTAAAAGGCACTTACTTATTCCATTATTACCGGAATTGCCCGAAATCTTTCACGATCTCATTTCGTGTGCATTTTGTCTAAATACTAGTAGTCTGTGAACTATAGATTTCGCGTCCAAAAATGTATGTTCTGATTTCTCATTTAATAAATAACAATCAAATTTCCTTTAAACTCATAAGATTTGTAAGTACTCGTAGGTAATTTCAAATGAGGAATTATACAAATTGTCCAAAGATTCGTAATTACCTCAACGATTTTTTTTTCAAAGTAAGTGCTTACCAACACCATTAAATCACATCTTTACTAAACCGTTAATACGGCCACCAATAAATTTACAGACCGACGAAAAGCAAAACGGTCGAGTTTCAAAACAGGACTGGCTTTAGCCGTGTTTGGTGACCATATCTGAATAGCCAATTACTTTCCCACCATCCTTTTTCCCATTTCCTTCCCCTCCTCAGAACCTTTGGTCTCACAACATATCCCTATTGGGGATTTCATTGTCACATTGGCTCCAAGCGTTTGGGAGCAGTTGGGACTCTTGTACGGTGTTCAATAACGAGTGCATTTCTCTTTTATTTCAGATACTACTACAGGAGTTACCCCACTTACTACTACCGAAGTTACCCCACTTACTACTATAGATATTACTGGTAGTTTATTTGTGCAGAAATCAACGATGTAATTATATGAAATAATATGATATAACGATGTAATAATATGAATTCTAAAACAAAACAAAACAATCACTAAAACGATAAAGACCGCAGCACCTACTGAAAGCATTGATTTATTATTTAAGAAATTAAAATTTTCTTGATTTTTTTTTCTAAACCCTCATTAAAATCAATCACATAGATAAATTTTAATAGAGTTAGATAAATGAAATCGATTTAATTTTGTTAATGGTTTACAGAGTTGCTAATTATTTATTAGATAAAGTGTTTAATTTAAATCATAAATAGTTAATAATTATAAATAATAATGTATAAGTAAAAATATTTGTATATGTTTTTATCTGCTGTTTAAGTAAATTCGTGAGAAATAGTTAGGATGCAGGTGAGTTCTCTAGTTTTATTTTGTATATTCTTGTCAATTGACATCTGTAGATATCTGAATTTTCTTCTTATTAAAAGAAATAAAATAAAACTAAATGATGTAATAACTCAGTCTTTGATGACTTCAGTGAATCAACTTATTTGTAATATTAATATGAAACTCGTAAAAGTGTTCATTGATACGTGCTAATTAGTGTTTTGATCAAATTTCAATAAATCCTTGTAATAACAATAATTAACTTTTTTTACTGCAAATAAAACACTTAAATATATTATGTGCTAAATGATTTTTATTATTCCCATGATAATTATAGAAATAATTTTGATTATTCCTATAATGACTAACGATAATGATAAATGAAGAAATTTGTAACTTCCAATAGATATTATTTTGGGATTTTCGCAGCCAAATGTATTGTGATTTGTTTTGGGGTATTATGCCATGCTGCGCTACCACTTTCCTTAGTAGCTTTTAGTAGCGTTTCCTTTGTAGAAAGAAAAAAATTGCCTTCTTTTTAGGGGTCTCAAAAGTTGCGTATGATATGTAGCTATTCGAAAACGTAAAAAGTTGCGTATGATATGTAGCTATTCGAAAACGTAAAAATAAATTAAATTGTTTTTCATTATTATTGGCTCGCTAAAATGGCCGGAAGTTTAAAAAAAAAAAAATTGCATGATTTGGGAAAAAAGAGAGGATCCATATTTTATATTTTGTAGCAAACTTAATTTTTATTCCAAAACTGCAGTACAAATGATGCAAGAAATTTCTTTTCTTTTTGTTAATATAAAATATAAAAGCTAAAAATAACACTTTTTCCGGATAAAATCGGTATTCTTGCAGACTTACTTCTTCATAAACTTGAATTTTTTTCCATTTTTGTCAGCTATATGCAGTTTTTAATAACTAACAAACCGGCCCACCGTCGTACCAGAACACAATAGTGACTGATGATGGACGTTGTAAAATTGTAAAGAATAAGGTATTGCACGGCATAATTCCCCAAAATCAATTATACACAGGTGCTAGGTAAGTAAGTAACGTAATATTATAAAACTAGCGGCTGTAGCGACGCCAACCGTTGTTTATGCGTTATCTAACTACAGTTGTCCTATAGAACGATGATAAGTTATCGAAACTATCAATCCACCGACTGTGCTAGGGGGCCAGGAGTGATTAAAAAAAAAACAAAAACTATCAATTATCATAATCATCGTCAACTATCCCAACACAAAAAAACAGAGTACCTACTATACTTACATACAGTGTGTAAAATTACGTATTTATTATTATTTTTTTTTTTATATATGAATATCCCACAAGAATCCCAACTGCTCCCGTCTGAAGCCAGTGAGACTATGATATCCCCAATTGGGGTATGTTGTGAGGCTGAGGGTAGTGGGGAGGGGAAGGAGATAGGGAAGAGGAAATGGGGAAATACCAGGCTATTCAGATCTGGTCACCAAACACGGCTAATGCCATTTCAAGCAACGTTTCAATTCTGAATGGTGGTCTTACACCAGGGCGATACAGGGAGTATCTTCCACTCTTGAACGTGCCGCAAATATACTATATATTATTTTAAATGAATAAATTGTGAAATAACGCAAATAATTCAAATAAAATTTCAGACTACTAATAAACGTGGTTTTAAATTAACACACCTAACAAAAAACCTCATACATTTAAAAAAGGCTGTTTATTCGCTTTTAAAACGTTTATTAGTAAGTTGCTTATAATTACCTTATTAGCTGACTTAATTAGTTAAATATAAAAAAATGTATAATCAGGTATTAAGATATAAATGTATTTGAAGTATCAATAAAAAAAGTCAATGGAATAATATTTTTATGTCGACAGAGATTTTTTCAATGTTTTTGCCGATTTACGATGTACAATTTTATTGAAGTCATACATATGTTTCTCAAAATGAGTCTACGTATAAAACCTACTATACTAACCTATTTCACTTCTCGCGAGGAGAAGCGGTAATGACTTATTTTTTTATAAAATGAAAATAACGACCTCCGTGGTCGAGGGGTAAGACTCTCAACCGACGTTACAGAGTGGATGATACCTAAGACCACCATTCAGAATTTAAAAGTTATAAGGCTTGAAACGCATTTAGCTGTGTTTGGAGACCAAATTTAAATAGCCAGGTACTTTCCTGTCTTCCTCTTCCCTATCTCCTTCCCCTTCCCACTTTAGCCTCACAAAATACTCCAATTTGGGGACGCCTTAGTCCTACTGGCTCCAAACGGGAGCATTTGGGACTCTTGTACAAGATTCGTATAAAAAAATCAAAGTGTGCAGTTCACACGTGGTAGAAGTGAAAGTTTCAGAAAACTAAAGTAGACAAGGGTGGAGAGGCTACGAAGCACCGCACAAAAGTAGACCGATTATACTATCTCACTTGCCGATGTGTCTATGTGTTTGTCTCTTTTTAGTGTCGCTATTTTTCATTTCATCGAGTTTCAAATCACAACGGTGCTAAAGAACTTTAAAAAAACAGTCGCCTTGTTATATGTCGCAGGCAAATCATAAAATCAGATCAATCATGATGCGCCTCAGGCACTTCACGATCTGCCGCCAGCACAGGCACATAATGATCTGCCTGATTTTACGATCTGTCGCCGACATATACACCATTTATTTAATCAAAATTATCAACATGTTTGAAACATGTTTCAACATGTTTCTTCATAAGGAAAAGATTAAATAAATAAAAAATCATTTTCCCTGACGAAAAAACCATTAGTTCAGAAACATGTTGATAATTTTGATTAAATAAATGGTGTATATGTCGTAGGCCGATCTTAAAATCAGGCAGATCATAATGCGCCTAGCGACATCGTGAAGTGCCTGGTGGCAGATCGTGAAGTGCCTGAGGCGCTTCATGATCTGCCTGATTTTACCATCGGCCGCCAAAATATACAAAGTTATTTGTTTTCATTTAAATAAAAATTTTGTGAATTTGTGATTAATGAAGAACTTATATTTATTTTTAAAAAATACGTTATATCGAGGTCGATGTGTCCTAGCTATACCAAATACTTTATTTATTTGAAAATTTATGCAGGAACAGTCGAGTAAATAATATATATCAATAAATAAACACGCATTTATATGTATTATACACAATTCTTACCTGTGTATGCATTTTTCCTTATTTGAATGGAAGATTAATTTGTTTATTTTGTCACATTTAAAATGTATGAAGTACAAGCAAAAATAATAGTTTTGTTCATGTTTTTTTCTTCATATTATTGACTCCTTACTTTTAACAGTCACGTAAATTGTGCAATATTATGAAATCCATATATGATTAGGTACCTACGTGATATTTAAAAAAATATATTTATTCATTGAAACCCACGCAACCTTACATGGTATTTTTTTTTTTGAACGACAAACAATCCAAGGTAAAGAAAAACCTGTCAATATTTGAATTCTTTCTGCTATCAACATTATAAACACAATGTTTTTCTAGTGCAATAATTGAGGACACAGCTTACAGAGAATTGAACCAGAGACGCCTGAGTAAAATAGTAGGTCCAATTCTATTTATAATTTATATACATGATATTATTAAAACTATTAAACATTGCAAAATTAGACTATTTGCAGACGATACCTTAATCTATATTTCGTGTAAAGATTACATGGATGCAATTAACAAAATAAACGAAGACCTACAAAATATATCAAAATGGCTGAAATTAAACAAATTGAAACTGAACGTAAACAAAACAAAATATATGGAAATAGGCAATAAAAAGCGTAACACAGGGTTAAATTTGACAATAAAGAACTCCAGTGAAAAATATTATGGCTTTAAAAAAATATGTTCATATAGACCAATAAACGCTGATTCTGAATATATAACTTTTATTTAATAATATTAAACGTACAGTTTTTAAAAAAATATTAAAAAGTGCATTTTTAATATTCTCGTTAAAACACAGCGTCAGGTTGGTATGCTGGGTAATGCTGTCATGGTGACGTCACGATAGTAATCACGGTAATGACTGGTTTATTTATGCTATACGTCATTTATATGGGAATTTAGGTATGACACAAGCGAATGTTCTATATATTTCTTATTTTTGAAGATGTCGTAAAAGCATATACCTTTATAGAAAGTTAATAGAATTGCCTTTTAGATTTTTGTATCTGACATATACGATTGTGTTTGAAAAATGCAGTATTTTAAGTTTCAAAATGAAAAAATTTAAAAAAAACAGCCGACTGTAAACATATTCTATTAAATGGTCGAAAAAATTAGGAAAATTCAAAATTTAAAAAATACAGTCCTCTTACTTTATGAATTTGGAATAAAACTGTCACTTCACTTTTTATCTCGTTCATACAATTAAAAAGGATAAAAAAATATGATAATAATTCCGAAAAAATAACTGAAAAAATCCGACATCCTGGACTCGGTTTTACGCAATTAATGCGTTGATTTCTCGAATTTGTATTTATTTACACATGCATAAGGCTTTTACATTATCAAATAATATAACTTTTATGGAAGTTTTATTAAATTCACGCGGAAAAGTCATAAAAATTATAGAGAAGTAACCTTTGATTATGTAATGTCAGTAACCTAAAAACCGAACGAAACTAAATCACCAAAAAAACATTATTTAAGGACTAAAACTGAAAAAAAGTACAGGCAGCATTAATACTTATGCTGAATTACACTAATATCACAGTGAATTAATCATTTAAACGAAAATTATCATCAAAAACATAAAACTGCAATTTAAATTCATCAACGTCATTAATTGTTTTGCAAAGAATTTGATTTCGCCATTTGCAATAAATAAGCCATTAGCCAATCAACGCGTTATAATAAACAAGATGGCCGCGCGCCTGCGCAAATCTATGTGAGATTCAAGAAAACCAACATAACAATCATAAAATAGTGAATCGTTATTTTAGTAGATGACGTCACAAAATTCACCATAGATATGGGTGTTTTCGAGGGATCTCCAAAAATTAAAACTTTGAAAATTATTTTAACTCTTAAAACTAACTCTAAAAAAAAAAAAAATATGCAGTAATTTAAGTTAAAAGGTCATTTTTCCTAAAAAAAAAATAAAAAAAATGGACTGGACTTCTCTATTAATGGTAAAAAAAATTGGAAAAGTAAATGAAATCAAATACCTGGGTGTAATGCTCGATTCAAAACTGACTTTCACAGCAAATTTTAAATATGTGCTAAAAAGGTGTCAAAAAAAGGTAAAATTTCTTAGAAGACTTAGACATAAATTAAATAGAAACACTACGGAGCTCATTTATAAAACTAGTGTTGCTCCACATTTGGATTACTGCTCTACGATGTTATATTTGGCCAATGAAGGAAATTTAAACAAACTAAAAGTTATACAGAACAGAGCTATGAGATGTATACTGGGAAAAGGCAAATATGCAAGGATTAATCAAATGAGAGAGGAGCTAAATTGGATTCCAATAAAAAAAGACTACTATTTAATGTTTTAATTTTTGTGCATAAAATTATGAAAAACCAAATGCCAAAATTCTTTAAGAATGAAATTTTTTTTAATAGAGACGTACATAATTATGAAACAAGAAATATAAACAGAGTTCGATTGCCACAAATGAAGAAATCAAAATCACAGATCTGCCTAATGTATAGAGGACTAAAGATGTATGATGAAATGCCTGAAAGTATGAAGAATGAAGAAAGAATGAATGTATTTAAAAAGAAATGTTATGCTTACTGTAAAAATATTGAAATTTATCAAATGAAATGTTACATTGTGCTTATAAGTTTATATTCATGTATTAAATAAACTAACTCAATAAAAAATTAAAAATTAAAAAAAGAAACCCGTCGCTTGGACCACTGCCCCGATTGGATATCCTAACCTAACATGTGACTTATATAATCTACACACGTATAAAATATTTCATAGAGCACCTAAATAATAATATTATATATTATTTATTTATTTGGCATAATTAAATGGTCTAATACAGATTTAGATAGCTTAGAACGATTAATTAGAACTACATTAACAAAATTTCATTCCCATCATCCAAATTCAGCAATAGAAAGTATTAATTTACCCAGAAATTTAGGAGGTAGAGGTATAGTTAAAATAACATCTTTAAAACATAATCAGGTAGAAATGCTAAGAAATTTTTTCCATAGGAAAGCTGATAGTTCAGAAATGCACAAAATAATTTGCAAGGCAGATAGAAATATTTCACCATTAAATTTATACGACGAGAATGCCAGCATTCTTATAAATACCAACCAGGAATTATTAGATTCCTGGTCAAATAAAATTCTTCACACAAAACACTTCAATTATCTCAACCAAACATATGTTGACAAATTTTCGTCAAACAAATGGTTGAGTATTGGAGAGTTGAGCGCAGAAATAGAAGGCTTTATGCTTGCCATACAAGATAGAGTCATTAATACTAAAAATTATAGGAAGCATATCATCAAAGATGCAAATCAAATTGATGATTTATGTAGAAAATGTTTGGCTTTTCCGGAAACTATAGAACATATTATATCGGGATGTTCTGTATTAGCGCCGTCCGAGTATACATTTAGGCACAATCAAGTTTTAAAAATAATTCACCAAAGTTTGGTAATTAAACATAACTTGATTGACTGCCGTAGTGTACCATATTATGAATATGAACCAAATTCATTTTTAGAAAATGAATTTTATAAAATTTATTATGATAAAACTATTTTGACAGACAGAACAATTAGTCATAATAGACCCGATATAGTTTTACATGACAAAATTAAGAAAATAACTTATATCATTGATGTCGCTATTCCAAATTCTTGTAATATTCAGAAAACTGTTTCTGAAAAAATAAGAAAATATACAGATTTAGGAAATGAAATTAAAAGAATTTGGCATTCTCAGACTATAAAAATATTACCATTTGTTATTTCGGCTACTGGCATTATACCTAGCTCTCTCATTCAAAATTTAGGCGTATTAGATTTGTCAAAAAATTTGTACATAAAAATGCAAAAGTCGGTCATTTTAAATACATGTAGGATTACGAAAGATTTTTTAAATATTTATATTGAGGGATCAGTAGGATTTATCGGACCAGTTAGGATTTCATCAGAGCCGAACCCTCTGATATGGAAATATCTGGAGTCGGTGAAATATTTTCCCATTATGTTTCTGGTGGATTGACGTATTGTTCTTGTATTGTTTTATTCTTATATACTTAGTGCACTTACATTGCGTTAATTTACTAGGTATTCATTTGTGGAAAAGTGTGTGGAAGGGTTTAGTCTTTCATTTGGGAAAGATTCAACCCGGACATAAAATCTGGAGCACCGTAATATCTATACAGTGTTTTAAGAGGGAATAACCAGACAAAACCGGAAATATGTCATTTTTAAATAAAAATTTTGACATATTGGCTTTTTTACACAAGAAATTATAAATTGATTTCGAAAGACTATTCTTTTATCTAGTAAAGCTTTGTTTTAAATTTTGTGAAAATATGTTTATATTTAGTAGAATAAGGTTTTACCGTAGGTCGTTGGCAGATTTGTTAAATTTTCAAACAAAATTTTGTATTATACAACACACATTTCATAATCATGCAGTAAAATAAATCAATAAATTATCTGGGAAAGCTATGGTTTAGAACTTTAATTTTAGTTTAAAAAAATTATTTAAAAAAAGATCCACGCATGTGTTTTGTGATGAAAATACTTCGGTTTGTCTATTTATTTACGGTCTTACAAACCAATATATATAATTTAAGATTTTTTTACATATTTTTTTTTGCTTAGACATTATTGAAAAATTATAAATACTTATGATTAAAAAAATAATTACAAAACGTACATAATTTTAATTGTTTTATCGTCACGAGTTTGAGCATTTTTTAATGTAGGTATTTATCAAAGCAAATTGCGAATGAAATAAAATCGATATTGTTTAAATGCCGGTATGGAGAATAATTAATCTTTCTCATCGGAATCGCCTTGTATAGTGCTCAAGATCATCGTTTGACGAAATTTAAATTCTCGGCCGTTGGTTAATGGCTCTTACGGGACGTACTTGACTTACATTCAAGTTTAACCAGTGATTCGTGACATTATTTGAAGTAAAAAATGCCATTGAAATTTTGGTCACCGGTGACTTTAAAAAAAAAATCTTCCTAATAAACAAAAAAAATCTTCTGTACTGATCACTCAGCCGATACACCGACCAACGCCTTGCCCCGCCTCCAACTATCCCATCCATATCTCCCATTTTTTTATGTTTTTGTAGAAAACAAAAAAAAACATCAAAAACGTCACCGGAAATTTCATAATTTTTTTTTTCTACAAATATTCGGCAGGAATCACTGGTAAAAAATATTCAAGTACGTCCCTTAACAACCTGTGTATAAAAGTGTAAATAAAATAAGCCTAAATTAATCTTCAATATGTTGATACGAGTATCTTGACCAGGCCAATGCCTGTCAATCGACAGCAATTTTCAATTTCAATTGCGTGCAATAATTACATGATTGTGATGTAATCACATGTAATATAGGCATGTATTTAGGTTGGATTAATGACATAATGGTAAGGTATGGCATGACTTTTGAAATTTTACGAGTATGTTATAACAATTCTGTTCAGAAATCATTTAAAAAATATATTACAAGAGTGCAGTTTACACACTGTAGAAGTGAAACCTTCAGAAAACTAAAGTAGACCAGAATGGGAAGGCTACGAAGCACGCACAAAGAGGAGACCGATTATTATATCTCATTCTCTCGCAGACTAAATCCCATAGATGTAAGTGTTAGTGTAAGTGTCTCTTTTTAGTGTCGTTTTTTCGTTTCACACAGTTTCAAATAACAACGGTGCTAAAGAAGTTTTCACTTTAAAATATACCGAATTTTCATTCCAAACATTGCATCTTGTTTTTTCCAAAGCTAATCGTACTTTAATTAAATGAGTTACATTGATTACAGTCAATTAATGCATGGTTAATGGTTTTCAAAAAATACATTTAATAAGAATTTCTTTACTTCACACTAAAATCAGCATTTTAGGGGTGACCGGTTTTAAAATGTGGGGAGCCAGATTTTTTTAACATTTAATCATCTTTAGCGAACAATCCAATAAGAGAAAACAAAGAAAAAAAAATTCTTCATGGTGGCTCTGAAAAAAAACGAAATGGTTTGTCGCGGCCCACTGACGAGCAAGTTCGCGGCGAGCATGACGTCATAGGCGAGCGACGAGTCAAAGCATCCAACTCCAAACGGTGACACATAGGTGACCAGACAACTCAGAATGAAATCAACTCAAAACCTCCTTTGAAAAGTCAATAAAAGTAATGAAAAAATATATAGTTAAATAGGTTAGGTTAGGGTTATTAGCTATTTTAAAACTATTTTTTAATAGATTTTATTGACTTGATTCTGTGTTGGCATGAAACCTTCAAAACATGTCAATAAATAATTGTGTAATATTAAAGTTTGTTATTTTCATTTGTTAATAAACCTTGTTTACATCACTAGTTTTGAAGTGAAAACTTCTTTAGTGCAGTTGTGATTTAAAACTCGATTAAACGAAAATCTACACTAAAAAGAGACACGATAGAATATACATACAATAATCGATCTGGTCTACTTTAGGTTTCACTTCTCCGCGTATGAACTGCACACTTGATTTTTTGATCATATCTTAATATTCAATTTACTTTGCAATCAATTAAGTCAACCTTTGGTTCTGTAAATATGTGGATTTTTTTCCTTGAATTCTAGTGTAAACAAAATGTATTATTTTAATAAAATTTTAATGATGTTGTTTTGAGACTAAATTAATTCAATGGTATAATCAACCCGTGGTCTCTTCGGCGTCTAGCTATTATAGATGACCTAGCAGAAAATAGGTTCCAAGAAATGACCGTTCGTTAATAACTTACTAATAGATTAGTCACACGCAGAGGTAGGTCGTCGTACCACCATGATAGCGCAGATTTTCACTGCAAAGAAAGATCTGATAAAGTTAATACGTCAAACATTGTTTTGAGAATTTATTAGCAGGTGGAATTCTTCCCCATTTAGCTGTCTGACGATTCACGCATGAATTTCTAAAACAAAATATTTGGGTAAACTTGGTAATGAATTTAGGAAGCTGGAAAAAACAGTATCAAGTTGAAACAAGATTGTTTTTCAATCTAGCCACTCAGGCCCCGAGCTTATTTTGTAGGAAGGTTAATATTTCGGCTTTGTTATTACAAATCTTTGTTATCGAAATAAATTAAATATTTCTGAACACATCAAAAAAATAAAAACAGTTTTTGAAAGGTGATGAAATACGCTTTAAGATTTAATAATTGAAATAAACAAAATATATTTTTTTATATGTTTAAATTTGAATGCAAAAAAAAAGTTTTAAAATTACTCACCTTACGTTTTTTCTAACTAAAATTACTAATAACGAAGCAAAATAAAAACACACATATATTTAATTAACAAATGTATTATACAAACGTTTTTTTGTCAACTCACTTTGATTGTTGTTTCAATTTTCACTTTTTTTCCAAATTGCGGCGGGAATCTTTGGATTCGTAAAGGTGTACATCGGACGTTATTAATAGGCTTACGTCTGTACGGTTTAAATTTAAGAAGTAGCCAAAAAAGCCAAAAGATGGCGCCACTTACTTATAACTAGCTACAAAAACCTGCGGAGCGAGTTTTTAACTGTTAGTTTCCTCTTTCTAACACCGTTTATTTCTAACTATTATATTAAGGGAGACAACGATTTTAAGGTGGGAAGGTATATCTAATTGCAATTTTTTTTTAAATCTCATTGATATTGGTACATATGTTAAAATGAACAATTGCTGGATTTAAAACATAAATATTTTTTGTTATTTTTCGACGAAAAGCATTTACATAGTGTAACGAGCGTTACGAAGGTTGTACGTAACAATGGAACTCTTATTTCGTTCGGAATCTACTAAAATAATATTTGGTTGCGATTATTGCATTAAATTCAATTATCAATTTTAAAACATTACAGATTACTTTAATTTAACCTGCCGAGCGATTCTGTATCTTTTATGGGATCGTTATCTCCTGTCAGATTTGTGTGATTTTTACATATGTACTGTCACATATTTTAGTTTAGATCGTTTTAAACACAAATTCCTGCAAGTATGCATGATTATTTATTCATTTTATGCACGTTGTGCATAGAAAAAGCAAATAAATATATCACAATATCTGACAGGATATCAAGTCCGATATCTCGATAACGATCCGACAAAAGATAAATGTAGAATCGCTCAGCTGACTGGGAAAGATTTATGTGTACCTATTTGTTTTCGCAATACAGCTAGATACACATCACCTTAATTAAATGTTACATTAATTCCATAAAACATATTAAAGAGATTTCGAAATCCTCTAATTAATAAAAAAAACTAGCATTCAAAATCCCGCTCCACGGGTTTTTGCTGCTAGGTCCTGCGGGCGGCAGACGGAGACGACACGAAAGTAGCTTAATCACAAACTTCACGTACAAATCATCCATTCTGGGCTGGAGAAATTCATGAAATTGCAAATCCAAGAGTATTTACGCCTGCCAGCCGACGTTCTTCATAATAGCTGTTAACATAAGTGGCGCCATCTTTTGGCATTATTATCTTTTTGCTTTAATTCGGTTCTATTACAATATTAGCTTAGTTACAAACTTCACGTACACAGACAGTTTCCATATGGCGCTGCGTCAGATTTGTATAGTCGCTAGGGTATTAATTCTTATATTCGAAACGTAAAGATTCCCAAACAGACATAAAAAAGGAATAACGTCAGAACATTTTTTAATTGTGAAAATAAATATTTCTAATAAAACCAAACCATTTATATTGGACACAAAATGCAAACAAGACTCTTAGGTATTCATTCATTGATTTATGCCTAAGTTAAATTATGATAAATTCAGGTGATAAAAATAATTGTATTAGTCATACGTTGAGGTAGTACTCCTTCTTACCATGTTGATATTGTAGGAATCTCAATGGTTATTGCACAAGTTTTGAAATAAAGACATCAGACAATATTTGTATGTCCATTAACAGGCAGAATTCTTTACCATTTGTGATTCATACAAGAATTTTACTAAGAAAGTAATATTCAAATAAAAATTACCAACTATTTTAGGAAGCAGGAAAATATTAAGATCAGGTTAAACCAAAATATATTTAAATATAAGAGATGTGCTACCGGCAGTTTTTACTGGGTGGGAGTGTGTTTCTTGGTGTCGCCGATATTGTTCACTAATACAATCTACTGAACACCTTCAAAAAGTCATCTAACTAAATGAACGATTTTTTTTCCGTATTCAAACTATATTGTTAACCAATACTACTGCACACCTTAAAAAATCAACTAAATGAACGACTTCTTTCCACATTTAAACTACATATATTGTTACCCAATACTACAACATACCTTCAAAAAATCAGCTTAATTCCGTATTCAAACTAGGACCATTAGACTGTAGTCCGCCGACAGTCAGGCGGCCATCATAGCATATCTCTAAAATTTCAATATCTTTGGGTTAAAATGAGAAAAAAGTTTTTTTTTTAGTTAAAGTTTTATGTGCCGTTTGGTTTACTTTTTTATTGAAAATTACCTGAGTCAGTGGCGTGTATTGGAATTATGAAATTAGTGTGTTTAACAAATTGATAATTCAATGATTGTACTGTGCAAGTAATGTTTATATGTTACAAATGAATACTGTGAGGAACCTACTATAATTATATAGAGGTTTATGCATGATAATATGTTGATGATTTGTTCGCGTTGAGTGCACAAGAAAAAAATATTCGCCATTTCATTCAATCGCTATCTGAACACTAAAAGCAGAAGTTGCGAATAAGCGTATTTTGTGAACGATTATATTTTATTTCTAAAATTGAGGGTTGAACCGAAAAACCGTTAAGTTTCAAACCAATTTAAAAGCAATAAAAACACATATAAATTTGTTGTAGACCACTTTTATTTTATACACTCTACTTTTATTTTATAGAGTGTATAAAATAAAAGTGGTCTACAACAAATTTATATGTGTTTTTATTGTAAATTATGGCGAGCCACAAAGTTAATGCTTTTAACAAATATGCAATTTAAAAGCACTAAAATGTCCAAGGTAATCGAATAAAATCGATTATAATCATGGCCACCAATTCATTAAATCAAAATAATCATTTATTATTAAAAAATAAAGCTCATTTAATAGTGCACTATTGTAATATTATATAATCCTTGTGGTGATTTTTCACAAAACGGCGCTAATAATAAGTATTATTATCATTATAATAATTGACAATTAATAAAATATATAAATAAATTTATTAGTTAGTGATCATAAATTGACAGGGCCGATCCGACAAACATCTGCGGATCTGCCCTGATGATGGACACAGCAACGCTGTCCGAAACGTTGGCTAAAGAAAGAGATAGCGCAACACGGCATAACACCCCAAAAACAAATAACGAAAAAAAAAACTACTAAAGCCATTTTAAGCAATTTTTTAATTCTGAATGGTGGTCTTACACCAGGGCGATACTAAATATACTATTTATTATTTTAAATTAATTAATTGTGAATCAACACAAATTAATCAAATAAAATTTATTTATTTAATTAAATGAAGACAATTTTAGCGAAACTCAATCGAAAATCTGGAGGCAGAAAAATCAGAAAAAGATATTGGTTCCACTGGAACACGAACCCAGGGTCCTTTGTTGACATGACAAGAGCTCTACCAACTGAGCTATGGAACCCATTTCTAATTCGGTCACTTTTAACTGCATCATACGTCGACTAAGAACTACCAACATTATCTTCATTTTCTTAACGCACATATTATTGGCTGCTATCTTTATATATGATTGCAAGATTCAACCCGAATTAAATGCTATCTAGATAGTGTCTGGATAAATATTTATCCATTTTATTTTAATACGCGACATCTATTGACTTTTTCTGCAAAAGTGACCGAATTAGAAATGGGTTCCATAGCTCAGTTGGTAGAGCTCTTGTCATGTCAATAAAGGGCCCTGGGTTTGTGTCCCAGTAGAACCAATTTATTTTTCTGATTTTTCTGCTTCCAGATTTTCGATTGAGTTTCGCTAATATTGTCTTCATTTAATTAAATGTTATAATTTGAGATTTTACTCATCAAATTAAAAATAAAAATAAAATTTATTTGCTTACGCCGTGATTCGATCCCGCGACTGACCCCTCAACCAAGTATGGAAGTACGTAAAGTATTATTCTATCTTCTACAGGGAATAAGGAATTTGTGCGTGTGTTTTTATTTCAAGATTCGTCCCACTCTATGATGCTGTTTTCCTTATGATAGATTGTGACGTTGTTTAAAAGTGTTACAAAAAAAACATATCAGCAAGGACCTGTTGTTAGAGAAGCTCCTCCCAGTGTGACATAGCAGCCGACTCACTCGCGGAACGGAAATATAAAAGCGGTGAAAAATGGTGACGAGTATCAATATCCCATAAGAAGTTCCCAGGATCACTTCAGAACTATATTTTCAATTTGTTGGTGATTAAAAAAGCACTACTAAAGGTGAGTTTTTAACAATCTATATATTACAATCATTTGCAAAAAAACGGTAAGAGTTGCCACTCTACAAAACAACATTTTCGATTTAATTTTTTAGTACATCAACATTATGTATTCAATATTATGGTCACTTTGTGCATGGTACCTGAATATATTAAATACATTTTCACTTTTTCAATAATCGCAAATTGACTTGTGGCGTCATTTTAATTTAATGAAATAATTCACTTTTAATAAAAAAGAAAATTAAATATCACCATAAAGATCTTCCCTTAAAAACACCTTTTAAAAAAATATCATTCTGGAACAAAACTTGACAAAAATTCCAGTGTAATCAACAGTTTTTGCATAAATTTTTGTGCGACATATTATGACTATTTTATTATCATTTACGAGCACATCAATAAATATACATCTTTAAGAAAAATCCATTATAAAATTTCGTTTTCCAGATGAAGCTCGCAATCTTCGCCACCTTTCTGTTGATCGCAGCGGTCTCTGCCCTCCCCGTCGTGGAGGTGAAAGAGGGAGAGATACCGCAACTGGGGAAGGGTGAAGGTGAAGAAGTGGGTGCAGTTGGAGTGCCATCTCCTTCGGGGCAGGCAGAGGGAGAGGAGCAGCAGACAGGAGGGGATGATCTGAAGACTGACGCCACCTTCTGGGGAGGCTGGGGCGGATACAGGAGCTACGGATACGGGGGATGGGGTGGATATTACAACCCGTAAGTACCTACACAACATGATCTATTCATTTTTAAACCGACCGGTATCACCTTAGCTTCAATATAGCCTTAAAATTAGGTACATTTGAAATGTGTTTATTATACTGTGACAAGATCATTTGACAAAGATTTTTACTTTACTTACTGAAGTGTTTCTTGAAAAAATTTTGAAATGTGTTTATAAAAATGTCCACTGCGTACTATGATATTCTCGAATTGAATATTACATCTAAGTACTTAAATAATTTTAATACAATTTTAAAAGGGCCATAATGGCGTTACTTAGAGTGCCCGTAATAACGCCTTTGATAGAATTTTTTAGAAGTTTTGATGTATCAAATATACAACATATATTTGCCAAAAAAATACCACTGACAGCGTATTCATCACGGCTTGAATCAAAATGACATTAAAAAAAATTCCATTACAAAATCACTTTCGGACAAAGAAACTAAAGATATTTTGCATCAAAACACCATAACTTTCTTCCCCCAGATAATAGAAAAGCTTAATAAGTACAAGTCAGTGTTAATGTCTAGCTGAAAGAGGTCAAAAAGCCATAAAAGACGCAGCTAATTAAATGAAATTAAATAACTTTACTCCGCAATAAGGAAAAATAAAATATTTAGCCAATCATTTTAATAGCGAACGTTTTTATACTTATGTACAATATTTTGTATCTTCACATAATAAATGATAAGGTCGCTAATAAAATAATAAAACAACACTAACGAAATCATCCGTATGAATTTTTTTACTGTTTAGTTTGTGTTTCTGTGCCGCATAAACATTCATAAAACAGAAATAATGACCAGGTCAATAAGATCATTAACTCGTGAGTAAAAACCGGGCGAAGGAAAATAAAATATTCTTCAATTTGTTTTCGTCCATTCATAATTACAATTTTAATATATTTGCTCCTTTTTCCAGAAAGGAACTCTTAATATGGACTTGTCCATTTTTCAGAACCAACTTTGGTTAAATTGGTTTATTTAATAATACAAGATATAAAATTTAAATTTAAAAAAATAGTAACTGAATAATAAATAACTCCGAATTCTGTAACATTTAGGTTATCTTTTGAGTTGAGATAGCCTTACAAGACAAAAAATCTGTCGAATATTGGAAGGCGTCCATCGCCCATCCCTGTAGTGGGTTAAATGGATTCATTATTGGTTATTATAACTACTTACATATAAGCCTAATAGACGTTCTTGAATGACTATCCGCTTGTCGTATTATTTTGATATTTGTACGCGATGACATTCCGCGGCAATCATCTCTGATGTAAGGTAACTTCTTTTAACTCCTCAGGCTAATTTGTTCGCTTTTCGGAATACTTTAGCATAAACTGTATTGGAAAAAAACACCGTGCTGTGTACTCAAATCTAAAAGTTAACCACAAAAAAATTAAAATTTCTTTGTGAAACCAAAGTTCTGACGGAAACTTGAAAAAAAAATTAAGGAACTATTCCAATTTTTAAAAAATTATTTTAAACATTAAACGACAAAAAAGCGAGGTAATGAAAACGTTCAAAATCCATTTATCTATTAAAATGTGTATGTTTGCATTTTTTTCCTTACCAGTGAATTTAGAAAAAGGCCGATTTAACATACGTTACGGCAGTGTTTCCCAGCGTTCTTTATGCCATGCCCCACCGTAGTCTTTTCAAAAGTCATATGCCCCACCGGCATCTTTTTTAATTAAAAGTAATTACCTAGTGAGGTCTTCATAAAAATACGAATATTTTGTACATCACTTATTAGAGCAATAAAAAAACAGTAGGTAATTTTTTACATAATTATTGAAATTTTAGGCAAAAAAAGGCATTTTTTGTATGAGCGATGAGCATTTCCTTTTATTCCCCATGAGGAATAGTTAATAATTGCCGACGTGTCTCATCTCTGAAGCGTCATGCCCCACCGGTGGGGCGTACGCCCCGCTGCCTGTAAGAAACGCTGCGTTACGGTGTCGTATAAGATAAGAAGATTTCTGATTAGCCAGGTTCTTCCCAACGTTCTTATGCCTCACCTCCCTTTCCCAATATCAAACCACGATACAATCACGACTTCTGGCATTTGCGTGATATTTATATTTGCATTTTTTAATGTACTTTTTATTAATATTGTTTCAGCTACTACACCTCCCATTACTACCGCAGTTACCCTACCTACTACTATAACAGCTACTGGTAAAGGAAATGAATAAAACCTTAGAAGATAAAATTTAAGAGACGATTAGAAAGATATTTTTTTCTTTCCACCGATGCAGACGGTAGATGTTACCTGGGTTGTGTAATTTTTATGGATACGAATTACAATCATTGAGATCATTACATAATAATGTAATGTAAAATATTATTTAGTTTTAACATTACCTACTGAATGCCGACTGCCAACTAATTACTAATTAAGTTACTTTTAAATACCCATATATAAAGTTTTTATTATTAAGTTTATGTTATGTTTATTTAATAAAATAAAATTAATTTGAATTTCGTAAATTTATTATTTTCTTCATGTTCGATTTGTTAAAAAAAATAATCTTTTTAAAGCACGGGTCTCTTCAAGACCCAACTTCACTCCGCTCACTCCTCATAAAGACCCTCCAAACAGCATCCACAAAGATGACAAATTATTTTCCTCAGTGCTTCCTTTATGGATTTAATTTAAAACATATATGTACTATTCTGTTCACACGCAGTGGTAGGTCGTCGTACCATCATGATAGCGCAGAATTTCACTGCGAAAGATTTGATAAAGTTAAGAGGTTAAACACTGTTTTGAGAATTTATTAGCAGGTGGAATTTTTTCCCATTTATTATAGCAAAATTCAGAATTTTATATTATTAAAATCAGAAAATGACTTTAGGAAGTAGCAAGAATCAATCTAGGAAAGTATTGAAAGTTAAATGTACCGTAAGTAGCGTAAGTAGGTAGGTACCTCTAATGCATTTTTGAAACAATGCTTTTTTTAAAGTGAATACTTTTTTATACCGCTGTGATGCGAAACTCGCTGAAACGGAAACGAGCCATACTAAAAACATGCAATCTATAGGATTTAGCCTGCGACAGAATGAGATGGCAATAAAATATTTATTTGATTCACGGATACTCGGTTCCAATATAATACGAGAAAAATCCACAGTCCCGCGCAATTCTTCTTTGGTATAGTGGAATAAAGCGCCTGACGAACCTTAGCAACCAGACATTTTAGCGGACCAAGGATTGAATCCAACGAAATCAAAAAAAAGTAAGTACATTTTTATTTTGGTAAAATCAATACCCAATCTTCAAAACACTTCTAAATGAACAGGCAAAAGAAAACACAAAAGAAAGCAACATCTAGCGACTCCGAAGAAGAAAACAGAAATACTAATAAGATGACCAAATGTATAGAAAAGGGTGCACTGGAATTGGAGCGCGGTGCTTCGTAGGCTTTCGGTCTCCTTTTTGTGTGGTGCTTCGTAGTCTCCCCACTCTTGTCTACTATAGTTTGCTGAAGATTTCACTAGCACACTCTATTTTTTTTTAAATCTTAGTACGATTAGTAAAATGGAAGATTACGAACTGCCGGAATAAAATTTTTAAAATATTACTTATATCTTAGAAGCACTTGAAATCAGAAAATCCCTAAATAATAATACTATATAGTATTTTAAATAACCATAATTTATCTTTTAGTCCCATTCTAAATATTTTTCCAATAAACCGCTCTGTTCTTCCCGGAAATCCCACAATTACCCCCACCCCGTTGCTTACCCCTCACTCGAACACCTAAAATTTGTATTCTATATAATAGGTTAGTTATAATATTCTCCTGACGAAGGAAGGGTGCTTCCGAAACCGGTAGAGTGTTTTATAAAATAAAAGTGGTCTACAACAAATTTATATGTGTTTTTATTGTTTTAAAATATTGTTTATATTATTTTCGACGAAAAGCATTCACTTAGTGTAACGATCGTTACGAAGGTTGTACGTAACAATGGAACTCTTAATTCGTTCTGAATCCACTAAAATACTATTTTGTTGATATTATTGCATTAAATTCATTTATCAATTTTAAAACATAACAGATAACTTTAATTTAACCTGACTGAGAAAGATGTATGTGTATTTGTTTTCGCAATACATCTAGATACACGTAACCATAATTAAATGTTACATTATTTCCATAAAAATATAAAGAGATTTAGATATATTAAAGGCGACACGATAGTAGCTTAATCACAAACTTCACGTACATATCATATCATGGAGGAATTCATGAAATTGCAAATCAAAGGGCACTTCCGCCTGCCAGCCGACGTTCATGATAGCTGTAACTTTTGGCACTATTAACTTTTTTATTTTAATTCGGTTCTATTACGATAGTAGCTTAGTCACAAACTTCACGGACACGTTTCCATATAGCGCGGCGTCAGATTTGTACAGTCACCAGGGTATTAATACTGTCCGATATATAATTTTAAACAATTTTATTCGAAACGCAAAGATTCCCAAACAGTCATAAAAATAGGAATAACGTTTGAAAAGCCGTAACATTTTTTAATTGTGAAAACAAATATTTCTCAAATTATGAAACTCTCCAATCACAAATTTGGCTATTTTTTTGTAAATAGGGTATTAAGGAACGTACATGACTTACAATCAGTGCTTCCTGACATTATTTGGAATAAAAAATGTGAATAAAATATTGATCCCAGGTGACATTTTCGATGTTTTTTTTTCAATTTAAAAATTAAACACAATTTGTGAATATAAAAAAGGTGGGTTCAGGGTGAGGGTTTGTTTGGTTACTTGACTGAATGATGGAAGAAAAAAATAGAATTTTTAAGAAAAAATGGTTCAAAATAAAAAAAAAGTTTAAAAAATTCACCGAAGATAATGTCAGGAATCCCTTGTTAATATAAATTAAGTTTTGCGTATATTGAAACTTCGTTATTTTTTTCTAAATGTTTTTCGAAACTAAAAAAAACGGTGAAAATACCCTTTTGAGTCGAATTTTAAACTTGCAGATTCCAAACCATTGTGCCGGGAGATTGCCATTCTTGAATTAAATATATTTTTTAAAGTCAAACCATTTATTTTGGAAAAAAATGCAAAGGAAGACTCTTCGGCATTCATTCATTGATTTATGTCTAAGTTAGATTTTGATAAATTCAGGTGATAAAAAATAATCTATTAGTCATAAGTTGAGGTAGTGCTCCCTCGTACCATGTTGATATTGCAAGAAACTCAATAGCTATTGCACAAGTTTTGAAGTAAAGACATCAGACAATATTTGTATGTCCATTAACAGGTAGAATTTTTCACTATTTGTGATTCATACAAGAATTTTACTAAGAAAATAATACTCACACAAAAATTACCAACTATTTTAGGAAGCAGGAAAATATGAAGATCAGATTAAAACAAAGATATTTAAATATAAGAGATGTGCTACCGGCAGTTTTTACTGGGTGCGACTGAGTTTCTTGGTGTCGCCGATATCGTTAACTAAAACTACTGCACACCTTAAAAAAATCATCTAACTAAATGAACGATTTTTTTCCGTATTCAAACTATATTGTTAACCAATACTACTGCGCACCTTAAATAATCAACTTAATGAACGAATTCTTTCCACATTTAAACTACATATATTATATTGTTATCCAATACTACAACATACCTTAAAACAATCAACTTAATTCCGTATTCAAACTAGGACCATTTAGATCGTAGTCCACCGACAGTTAGGCGGCCATCATAGCATATCACTAATATTTCTATATCTTTGGGTTAAAATAAGAAAAAAGTTTTTTTTTTTAGTTAAAGTTTTTTGTGTCGTTCGGTTTACTTCTGTATTGAAAATTACCTGAATCAGTGGCATGTATTGGAATTAGGAAATTAATGTGTTTAACAAATTGATAATTCAATGCTTTTACTGTGCAAGTAATGTTTATATGATACAAATGAATACTGTGAGGAACCTTAGATAATTATATAGAGGGTTATGCATGATAATATTATGTTGATGATTTGTTCGCGTTGAGTGCACAAGAAAAAAATATTCGCCATTTCATTCAATCGCTATCTGAACTAAGGGCAGAAGTTGTGAATAAGCGTATTTTGCGAACGATTTTATTATATTTCTGAAATTGAGGGGTGGATCCAAAAACCATCCAATTGCAAAAACAATAATTTTTTTAAAAATATTAATACCTCAAAAATGTGATCTGCTCCTTTCTGGAGCCAGTGAGACTATGGCATCCCCAATTGGGGGATGTTGTGAGGCTGAAGGTAGTGGGAATGGGAAGGAGATGGGGAAGAGGAAAGTGGGGAAGTACCTGGCTATTCAGATCTTGTCACCAAACACGGTTAACCCCATTTCAAGCAACGTTTCTGAATGGTGGTTTTATATCAGGGCGATACTGAGAGTATATTCCACTCTGGAACGTGCCGCAAATATACTATACGTTATTTTAAATGACTTAATTGTTAAAAACACAATTTTTTTTAACAAAATTTTTTTAATTCATTGGCCGTGAAAATCTAAAATCAAATCCAACAGAAATAGACTTTTGAATGTAGCTATAACTTTGTGGTAATCCATTATAGATAAATGAAACAATGTCACTTTGTTTGAACCACTTGTATATTTGTTTGAAGCCGGTTTTCGGAACGACCGCAGATACGATTGCCCTGAGGAAGGAACGGTCGTTCCGAAACCGGTCGGCTTCAAAAAAATATACAAGTGGTTCAAACAATGAAATATTGTTTCATTTAAAGTATTTAAACTTAATTTATCTTGTTATAATAAATATTGAAGGATATACCCACCGAGGTAATATATTACCATTGAAGAAGAAAATAACACTAATAAATTTAAGCGAATACAAGAAAAAGAATAAGACACAGAAAAGTTTCCCTGTTGCGACCATTACCTTTTTATTTTTCTGTTACTTGTTATTTTTCAAATTTTGGTTTTGATTTATTAGTATTTTACCTATCTTCTTCTTTAATGATATGTTTAAAATTAAATTATAGTATATAACCTTAGAAATAAAGGGCAAAAAAGAGGTTTTTTTTCATGAAAATACCTCACAAGAGTACCAGCTACTCCCGTCTGGAGCCAGTGCTACTGTGCCATTCCCAATTGAGGTAGGTATGTTATGAGGCCGAAGGTAGCGGAGAGGGGAACGAGATGGGGAAGAGGAAGGTGGGGAAGTCACTGGCTATTCAGATCTGGTCATCAAACACAAACCATTTCAAGCAACGTTTAAATTTGAATGGTGGTCTTACACCAGGGCGATGCTGAAAGTATCTTCCGCTCTGGAACTTGCCACAAATATACTATTTTTAATTTTTAATTAATTAACTGTGAATCAACACAAATTAATCAAATAAAATTTGTTTGCGCACGCCGGGATTCGATCTCACGACCTTCGGATTGCGTGTCTGACCCCTCGACCACGTATGGAAGTACGTAAACTATTATTCTCTCTTCTACAGGGAATAAGGAATTCGTGCATGTGTTTTTTTTCAAGATTCACCCACTCTATGATGCTGTTTTCCTTATGATAGATTGTGACGTTGGTTAAAACTGTTACAAAAAAACATATCAGCAAGGACCTGTTGTTAGAGGAGCTCCTCCCAGTGAGACAAGCAGCCGACTCACTCGCGGAACGGAAATATAAAAGCGGTCAAAAATGGAGACGAGTATCAATATCCCATTAGAAGTTCCCAGGATCACTTCAGAACTATATTTTCAATTTATTGTTGATTTAAAAAGCACTACTAAAGGTGAGTTTTTCAATATATATATTACAATCATTTTCAAAAAAACGGTAAGAGTTGCCACTCTACTAAACAACATTTTCGATTTAAATTTTTAGTAGTTTATTTTTAGTAGTTTAACATTATTTGTTCAATATTATGGGCACTTTGTGAATGGAATCTGTAATCTGTATATATTAAATACATTTTTACTTCTTCAATTGACTTTGTGGCGTCATTTTAATTTAATGAAATAATTCACTTTTAATAAAAAAGAAAATTAAATATCGCCATAAAGAAGTTCCTTTAAAAACACCTTTTAAAAAAATATCATTCTGTGACAAAACTCTACAAAAATTCCAGTGTAGTCAACATTTTTTGCATAAATTTTTATGCAACATATTATGACTATTTTATTATCATTTACGAGATCATCAATAAATATACATCTTTAAGAAAAATCCATCATTTATAAAATTTCGTTTTCCAGATGAAGCTCGCAATCCTCGCAATCTTCCTGTTGATCGCAGCGGTCTCTGCCCTCCCCGTCGTGGAGGTGAAAGAGGGAGATATCCCGCAGCTGGGGAAGGGTGAAGGTGAAGAAGTGGGTGCAGTGGGAGTGCCATCTCCTCCGGGGCAGGCAGAGGGAGTGGAGCAGCAGACAGGAGGGGATGATCTGAAGACTGACGCCACCTTCTGGGGAGGCTGGGGCGGATACAGGAGCTACGGATACGGGGGATGGGGTGGATATTACAACCCGTAAGTACCTACACAACATGATCTATTCAATTTTAAACCGACCGGTTTCACTCAGTGTGTGCTTCAAAATATTCTTAAAATGAAGAACTTGTGAAATGTGTTTATTATACTGTTACAAAGTCATTTGATAAAGATTGTAGAGTTTTAAACACAAATAAACCGATGATTTTAATTTTATAGTAAGTACTTACCGTGTTTCTTGAAAATCGAATGTTTTTATAAAAATATCCACTGTGCACTATGTCATTCGCGAATTGAAAGTGATATCCAAGTACCTACATATATAATTTTAATACAATTTGAAAAGGACATCGTAAAGACCATGCGTAAAGTATCCATAATAAATCTTTCGATAGAAATTTTCATAGGTTTATCGTAAGGAATGTATAACAAATATTTTGTTCCAAAAATATATTACCGACACCGTATCCATCACACCGATTGCACCACATCGAATCAAAATCTTGCATTTTGTCATGTATTTACACATCACAATTAATCAGTCTCCTGTAAATTTTGTAATTACTAACATACGAGTACCTACTAGTTTATTTTCTATGCTATTTACAACTTATAAACTTTCTCTTTTATTGTAATGTATTATCTTTCCTTAATTTATATGTACACTCATATGACGTGTACTAGTTATTTTTTATAGTTTTTCTTTTGTTTATAAAAAAACTGTCTCTGTATTATAAACTTGTAATGTAAAAGCCCATCGGGGCATTTAAAATTAATAAATAAATAAATAAAATGACCTTAAAAACATTCCACTACAAAATAACAAATATTCGGACAAAGAAACTACATAAATTTTGCATCAAAACTCCATAACATCCTTCCCTCAGCTATAAAACTAATACAAAAGTTTAATGAGTACGAGTCAGGAGTTAATGTCTGGCTGAAAGAGGTAAAAAATGAATAAAACAACATCTCCATAAATGCATTTTTTGGGTGGTAATTTCAATATGTAAAGAAAAAAAAATTGTTCTAACGTAAATATGTAATTTGTATTTTGAAATTACACGAAGCAAAATGATTTATTTTATTAATTTGTATTTTATATTTCGTCATATATTTTTAAATAAATATAGTAAAATTACTTCTTTAAATATTTTTTATTTACTCACAAATAACTGTCAAAGTTGCCTCTGAAATCATGAAACACCAACATTTTTAATGGCCTATATATTATAATTTAAAGCAAAAATAAATAAAATAGCTCACATCTTTACTAGATATTTCATATACCTTTTGATTGCAAAAATAATTTTTCAGTTTGTTTAGGTATTTTGAATTATGATCGAAAACCAAAATTAAAATTTGTATGAAAAGGGCCGAAATCGGCGGCTCAAGCATTCCTCTTAAGCCAATAACAGTTATTCTTCAAAGTTTTTTTATACTTATCTACCATATTTTGTATATCCACATTAATTATATGGTCGCTAATAAAAATAATAAAACACTTATCAACGAAATCATCCGTATTAATTTGTTTACTGTTTAGTTTGTGTTTCTATGCCGTATAAACATTCCAATAAACAAATATAATGACCAGGGCGATAAGATCATCGACTCGTGGGTATAATAAACCAGTCGTATGAAATATGATTTAATTTGTGTTCGTTCATTAATAATTACTATTTTAATATATTTGCGCCTCTTTCCAGAAATGAGCTCTCCAAATATGACTATGAACTTGTCCGAGTTTCAGAACAAACTTGGGTTAAGTTGATTTATTTAATAATAAATCAATTATACTTATTGATGTATATATAGCACTCTTGTTTATATAACCCACACGCAGGCAGTGCCTTAGTGGGTTCCCATTAACTTCTTTTGTCTATTATATATTTTCTTATTGCTAACTTTTACATTACTTGTACCTTATATTTACATCTTAACGTATTTATAAATTATGTAAAATTACTTTTGATTTAATGTAGATACAATGCGAAAAAAAGGTTAAAAAAAACGAGTTAGAAAAAAAACAAATAACTAACTGTTAAATTTATTATGAATTTAGACTCTTTAGACTAAAATCATGCTTGCACGCGGAGGACATTATATTTAAAACACTGGACATTGCATGATTTTACACTTGCGGTCCCCATCACTGTTGGTATTACATTAATGGGAACAGTGGCAAAGGAGAGAGTTGACTGAATTGATATTTATTTTGAAAGACTGGATAATTCTCTATAGAGTTGGAAAATTTTTATGAAATGCCTTTACAAAAGCTTACAAATATGAATTTTTAACATTTTTACACAATTAGTTATTTGCAACTCTAACATCAAACAACGGAGAATGTCATAACTTTTGCATTTACGTGATATTTTTGTTTGCAATTTTTAATGTACTATTTATATCAATTGTTTCAGCTACTACACCTCCCATTACTACCGCAGTTACCCTACCTACTACTACAACAGCTACTGGTAAAGGAAATGAAGAAAACCTGAGAAGATAAAATTTAAGAGACGATTAGAAAGATATTTTTTTCCTTCCACCGATGCAAACTGTAGATGTTAACTGGGTTGTGCAATTTTATGGATACAAGATAGAGATCATTACATAATAATATAATGTAAAATATTATTTTGTTGTAACTTTACTGAACGCCGACTGCCAACTTACTAATTAAGTTACTTTTAAATACACATAGATATAGTTTTTTTATTGTTAAGTATAAACTTCTCTCATAAGAGAGATGTACATTTAATAAAATAAGATTTATTTTTAATTTCGTAAATTTATTATTTTCTTCATGTTCAATTTGGGAGGCGGGTGTATTCATGTATATTTTGAACCAACACCTCTGCCATCGGTCAACCTAAGTGGTTCGACACGTTTGGTGACTTAGCAAGGGTGCCCAGATTCAGGGGGTGAGGTTTGTCCGGGTGTTGGCGGCGAATCGAAAGAGGCTGGTCGAGGTAGGCCTTTTGATCTCTCCAGCCGAACTCTCTCGACCAATCGCCTTGCACCGATGTTGGGGGTTGGATTTATACGTCCGTCACTCCTGGATACACTGACCCCAAGATTCCTATTTACCCATCATACCTTCGCCCCGATGCGCGTCGCTCCGATGCGCGTCGCCTCGCTGATGATCGTGGCCCTGCATTGCCTGCACACAGCACCTTGCAGTGCCCGGTTCAATCCACGTCGCCTCTGCTGAAGGCGGGCTCACGCCACTCTGCGGTTTTCCGCCCTGATGTTTGCCGTCCTACTGTTTGCCGCCCGGCTTTTCGCCGCCTTGCTATACGCCACCTGCTCTACGTCGCCCCGCCGCATACGGCCCCGCTGCAAGCGGGCTCCACCAAAGCGGGCTCCACAAAGTGAGTTAGCGATACTCAATCGAAAATCTGGAAATAGAAAAATCTGAAAAAGATAAGGGCACATCTGGGACTCGAACTCAAGACCTTCGGCTTTCCGGGCCGCGAATTCACCAAAAATCGCAATATGCATTTCTGTAATTAATACAAAAGGGATGGTAATTTTTAAAGATGGTAATCGCAATATGTATTTCTGTAATTAATCCAAAAGGAATGGTGATTTTTTATATAAAAAATATATTGCTTAATTTGTTATAATTGAAAGAAACATATCTAATGATAACGGTGAAATTAGACGTATAACAGATAGTCTTTTTTCACAGAAACCCAGAATCGTAATTTTTGCACATACGTGTAAAGACAGAATTATATTATATTCCATTATCTCAACATACCGCATGATAAATAATATGACAAATAATTTTTAAAAGTTATAGGGAAAAACGCGCTTTATAGTAAACATTACAACACCTAGATTAAAATGCCCGTACATCTTATGAGGGATTTTATTAAAACCGTGACGATCCACGATTACGGTACCGTGACGGAATAAAAAGGCAATAAACATACGTTCCTTATCACAATAATGCTGCATCTATATCAAAAGATCAGATACACAATATCTGTTTCCTCCAAATAAAAAAGTAATCATTTTCTTCCATCTCCCCCACACACCGCACCGTGACGTCTCCGTAGACCCCTACAACACTACTAGCAGTGACGATAATTTTGAAAGTATGGAATATAGTTACAAGGATAATATGAATCTGCGAGTGAATTCTAAAACATCAAACTTTAATGCGCTGATGGTTTTGCTATCGTTCTTAAGCGTATAATACTGCAGTTCTTTCTTATCCACTTAATAACAATAGTAAAAAAAGAGACAAACGGTAAACTTAGGTATGTCTGTATCCCCCCCAAAGGAAACATTCAACCATTGATTCAACAAAACATTCAATCAAAAAATGACTTATGTATTTGGTTTGACACGAAACTCAACTTTATCAAGCATATTGAAATAATAAACAATAAAGCTTTGAAAATGTTGGGATTTATTTTATCTTGTGATTTCAATAATGTCAATACTGTAAAAACATTATATATGTCACTAGTAAGGAGTCATATAAAATACAATTCCATGGTTTGGTCCCCAAATTATGAGGTTCATTCACATGCGGTTGAAAGAATCCAAAATAAATTTTGAAGATATGTAAGTTTTAAAATGGGCATTCCTAGTGAATGCCTAAATTACGATAAAGTGCTTTGTTCATTAAATTTAATACATATATATCTATCTGGTCGTAGAATCATTTCCGATTTAACCTGTTTGTATAAAATCATTAATTCAATGTTTGATACCCCTGATTTATTATAATATGTAATCTCTTTTCATACTCCAGGCAGGTCAGTTACAAGACAGTACCTACCATATTATTGTAGCAATTCTACATTAACTTCCCAATATTACACTCCTATGCGACGGATTCAACAGCTAGGAAACAAATACTCCGATGGTGTTGATATATTTAGTACATCAATTTTAATATATAAACACACCTTATTGAAGTTTTTTTCATCAAGTAGGGGAATATTTTGATAAAGCTATTTAAATTGACTAACACATTAACAGTATTTTGTCGGCTGTGTGGATCAAATTCAATATTATTTTTACTTTACATTTACTTTACTTTTACTTTTGTGCAAGTGTTTTAAACAGTCGTTTCTTGCACTATTTACGAGTTTAATTTCGTAAATATTTGTATAAATTATGTTAAAGCCTAAATAGGCGTAAATAAATAAATTATCATACATCTCCCTCACACGTTAAAAAAAAGAAACGCCACACCCATCGCCGTAGCTGAGCCGTAATGAGATATCTCTGTTTCTTCCAAAGGAAAAAAAAGTTATTTGGAGGAAATAGACACACGTCGTAGCTCATCGGTTGTCTCACAATTATTTAACATATGAGAAAGACCTACAGCATTAAGGAACGTATGTTTGTTGCCGTCGCGGTACCGCAAACGGCGATCGTCACGGTAATAATGAAAGCGCTCAATATCTTCTTCTTCTTTGTGTGCCCTATCAGGTCATTGGAGGTTGCTCAACCACTTTCCCATGGTGTTCTAAGGAAACAGATGGTTTCCTCCTTCACCGTACACCTCAGGACTCTAAGTTTTTTTATAAAGAAGCTATTTTTTATTTAAAATGATTCTAGATTTCCAATGTCCGGGCATACATTGTTAGCAGGCAGTATGCGAGTGCGTACATGTTGTTAGTTATTTATTTCACAGTATCACGTCTCATCTCCGACACTTGATGTAGCTGAAATAAAAGTTTATTATTATGTAGGAAGAAAAGTTAATAGAATAAGGAAAAAAATAAATTATATTAGATGAGATGGTTTGACTTAACCAAAGCAGCTGAGCTGCAGTCGTCCGGCGGTCCCGCCAAGAATAAGCGGAGCCTTCAGTCCAGTTGCAAGCGAGCCTCGGTGTCCGCGCCCCTAAGCCGACTTCCCGGTAGGCCCTCGAAGAAAGTGTTGGGATTAAGGGGAAATACCTGAAGACACTAAGGATAAAAGTGAGCATCGGGTCACCGGAGGCAGGGCGGAAGGGCACCGGTCTGCTACGGTTGGTCTTCAGGCCCGCTCATGGCGACGGGGGAGGAGCGGGCGGGTTATACAGCGGCTACCTTGGGAGTCATCTCCTCGGTTGTTGCACGGACATAGGTCTAGTCCACCCCCTTGATGGGGTGTAGGACAATACGAAAATGAGATGGTAGTTCAGTTCCGGCTCCTTGAATGATGCAAATCCAGACACGAAAAACTTGTTGTATGTATCCTAGATTTAGAAAAAGAAAAATGCAAGTGTAGTTAGGTTACGCCAAGGCTATTGATAATGTCTAGTTAAACGAGAAAAAAAAATATTTAAAAAAGTAATAGCCAAATTTTAGATGTTAAAGATGTTGTTGAAGATGGTGCCTAAGAAAACATGATACATATTAATACAAAACTTGATACATGAGTAAACAGTTTTAGTGTGAAATAACAGAAAATATAGTGCTCAATATCCGGGCAGTAGTAGTAGTATAAATATTGCAAAAGGTGACCGTGGACGCCAGGAGCAATTACACCCGCCTGGATCCTAAACACATAATGAAGTTAAATTTAATCATCGACTCTAAGTTCAGGCCATCTCTCAACCCAAATCCTTGTAAATTTCCTCAGGCATTCGAGATTTTCCTTGTTCGACACGAGATCCGCATTCCATGCTGGTCTCGTAGTTACTTTCAGACCTTCCAAAATTTCATCTCTTGCATTCGTCAAAATCTCACAGTGCCACAGAATGTGCTCGGCTGTTTGGTTTGTGTCACCACACGCACAGTTTGGATGGGGAGACAGGGTTAGGCTGTGCAGTCTTCCCCTGAATTCACCATGACCTGACCTATCAGGTCACTCTTGAAAAGGTCTCTCTGTCTTGCGCTGCTCGGAATAGCTCCTCCACACTTCTAATCCGGTCCACTCTCATACATTTCGCAGCCAAGACATTCGTCTCCCACCAGGCCCTTGGCGACCCTGTATCTTGCCTTTCAATATTAAATGGAGTAAGTGATACTTCTCCCCATCGAAGCATATGACCCAGATATGAAATTTTCTTGTTTTTTATTAATGTAAGCAGTTTCTATCTGCTCTAGCCCGCCTGAGAATTTTTGTGTTGGTGATCTTGTCGGTCCATGAGACCTTGAGCATTCTCCGGTGAAGCCACATTTCGAAAGCCTCTAACCCAGTGGTGTGCAAACTTTCTTTATGGGGGGCCAGAAAGTTTTAAGAAATTTCAGAGGAGGGCCAGGATGTATAGCCAAAGTGCATTTTGTTTTAAAACCTATATTTTAAGTACAAAACTTTAAACACAAACGCTAATATAAGTTAGAGATTACAGTTATTTAACTTTTATTCGAAGGTCCTGCTATGGTAGGTGTGTGAGACACATGAAATTATTTTTGATTATTATTAGCCATAATGTCTTCAAATGCAGGTTTGAGCTGCGACGAAGTAACCTTTAGCAGCAAGAAAAGATGCTAATCAGTTAATCGATTTCCGCAATTTCATGGTCGAAAAATCTGTTCGCAGACATACTACAACCCAAACATCGTTATTATTTTCTGGGCGTGATCAATTATCTTTGGATATTCAGTTTTCGGCAGTGTTGTATAAAAATTTCGGAATTTAAGAACAATTGTTTTAAATGGGGGCTGCACTGTATTTCAACAATTTCTAACTGCAATTCTGCAGGAACTTTCTCCGGGCTCACATAAAGGTATTGAAAAATCATCAAGCGATGACTGAATATTCTTAAAATCTTGAAACCTAGTTTCAAATTCTGTGTGAAGTTTCTTCAACGCCTGACTGAATTCTTTTAGTTTATTCTCACTCACTGGTGCCAAGGATTCTAAGTGCGGAAAGTGAATTAAATCATTCTTCTCAATGCAGTTATAAAACAGAAATAGCTGATTTTCAGGTATGCTTATAATCTCGAAAGATCGTCGGCGGGCCGGATTAAATACTTTTGCGGGCTGGGGGGGCCCGCGGCCGTACTTTGCCCATCACTGCGTCTAACCTGTTCATTGTATTTATTTTCAAGGTTCATGTTTCACAACCATACAGCAAGACCGACCACACATAACATTTTAGCATTCTCTGCCTTAGTTTTAAGCTGATATTGTCATTGCAGAAGAGGGATTTGCTGCTTCAATTCTGCATCTAATCTCTATATCTGGGTCAAGATTCTCCATGAGAATACTGCCGAGGTATCAAAATTTCTCCACCTTTTCGACATTACAACCATTTAACTGTATCATTGATCCAGAGTGATCTAGTCGTCCAAATGTCATCCATTTAGTTTTATTGACGTTGATTGTTAGGCCCAGTTGCTCACCAGCATTATTGACAATATTTAATAGGTCTTGGAGGTCACTGATACTGTCAGCTAGTAATACAGTATCATCTGCATATCTTATGTTATTAAGGCTCAATATAATACATCTTAAAACACACAAAACGGTTATTTTAAAAACCTAACTTATCATTAAAAACACTTTTAAAAGATATCGTGCCTAAAGTAAGGGACATACAGGTTAATCAACATTTAATTGGTAGGTGACCAGTACCTCATCCACCATGTTGATATTGAGGAAATCTTAATATTGCACAAGGTTTTAGTAAAGACGTCAATCAGTATTTGATTGTTCATTAGCAAACAGAATTGTTTATCGTATGATTCATACAAAAATTTCACCAAGAAAATATTCACTTAAAAATTTGTAACGATTTTAGGAAGCAAAAAAAATCAAGATCTGGTAAAATCGCGTTTGGTTTTACGCCTTTTGGTCTACGTCTACATTTGAAAAGTGTTGTCAGTGCCGTGAATTTATCGGCTTAAGTTATTTTCAAAATTAACAAATAAAAATTATAAATTGATAATCAATTGATAATGGCTGATGACTAATTTGTTCAAGAGTTCCAGGTACTCCCGTCTGGAGCCAGTGAGACTTTGGAATCCCCAATTGGGGTAGGTACATTATGAGGCTGAAAATAGTGGAGAGGTGAAGGCGATGGGGAAGGAGGTTAAAATCATTTCAAGTAACATTTCAATTCGGAATGGTGGTCTTGGGCGGTTCTTGTAGTATCGAGTATCTTCCACTCTGGAACGTGCAGCAAATATACTGTATATTATTTTTAAATGAATTAATGGTGAAATTACACAAATTAATCTAATAAATTACATAAATTTGCGCACTCCGGGATTCGTTCCCGCGATCTTCCTGAGTCAAGTGTGTCAAGAGTTTGATTGTGAGTCAAGAGCCTTGCCCTTCGACCACGACGGCCGTCAAAAGTGATAGATTCCGATGAAAGATTACAAATTAATACACTTGAGAAATTAAATACCACTGCCAATATAACTTCAATTCAATTCAATTCAATTCAATTCAATTTACCCATTTTAAAAACATTACAAAATTAAAATTACAAAACGTTTTTAAAAGAGAGAAAATATTAAGATGCAAGCAGATCTAAGCAATTTAAACATCAATGAAGCACAGTCATACTTACAGCAACAAAATTGGCCATCTAAATTGTGCTTCATTGATGTTAAACATATCGATATTCGAAGAGATTCTATTTAACATCAAGGCTGCTCTCCCGACTGGCGTGGCCGGGAGATATAACATAACCTAACATATTCAGGGTTTTAAGGGACGTACTTGACTTATTTCAACCACTGATTCCTGACAATATTTGGAGTAAAAAAATCTCCGGCGATGTATTTGATTTTTTTTCTACAAAAACATAAAAAAAATGGTAGGTGTTGGACAGTTGGAGGCGGGGTAGGGGCTGGTCGATTACTTGGCTTAGTGACCAGTGACGTCATGCAAAAGAAAATTTATTTTATTTGATTTTGAAGAAAAAAAAAAGGGTAATTAAAAAAGTCACCGGACTCCAAAATTTCTTTTACTCTTACATTTTTACTTCAAATAATGTCTGGAATCACTGGTTAAAGTAAGTCAAGTACGTCCCTTAACTCCTGCAACCACACGATTTTTCCTTTTATCGATTTTCAAATCACAACAGTGCTAAAGAAGTTTTCACTTTAGAATATATTTAGTAGTTAACGCTTATATTTTTCATAAATCGCTTCGCCTTTTCTCTAAATTTTAACATCGAACGTTACCAAAAACATTAATATGTACCACGTGTAGGTAAAATAGTATTCCAAAATACTATTTTCCTTATTATTTTGAGGGCATTCACTGCCAGGCTGTGACGCTGGCCAAAAATGTAAAAAAAATATTCTGAATCAGCAAGGACTGGTTATTAGAAGAGCTCCTCCCGGTGTGACGAACCAGCCGACTCTCTCGCGAAACAGAATATAAAAAGCAGCGAAAATCGGTAACAAGTACCAATATCACATTAGAAGTTCCCAGGATCACTTTAGAACTAAATCGACGATTTGTAAGTGATTTACAAGCACTATAAAAAGGTAAATTTTTTCTATCACTGTTTATATCTCTATCCACTTAAAAAAACAATCATTCGGAAGGTACTTTAATCTTCCGTGTTCAGTAATAAGTATATGCACTTTATGAAGAGAGTCGAAATCTAAAACATCTAATCTTTGTAAATCTGAAAAAAAATTTTTTTTCATATTCCGTGACTGTTATTTCATAATTTGCAACTTTTCAAACCATGTACGAAGAGTCTTATAAATGTGTTTGCTTTAAAAACATAATTTATGTTAACCACAAAATTTATTTTGCCAGATGAAGCTCGCATTCCTCGCCACCTTCCTGTTGATCGCAGCGGTCTCTGCCCTCCCCGTCATGGAGGTGAAAGAGGGAGAACTCCAACAGCTGGGGAAGAGTGACATTGAGGGAGAGGGGGCAGTGGGAGTGCCATCTCCTCCGGGGCAGGCAGAGGGAGAAGAGCAAAAGGCAGCGGGGGACAACCAGAAGATTGGAACAGAAAAGAAAGAGGATGACTTGAATACTGATTCAGAAAAGAAACAGCCAGAGGACGATTTAAAGACTGACGCCACCTTCTGGGGAGGCTGGGGCGGATACAGGAGCTACGGATACGGGGGATGGGGTGGATATTACAACCCGTAAGTACCTACATAACCTGATCTTCAATCTTAAACCAGCTGATTCCACCCTTTATGTGAATTATACAGTTATTATAATGCGTGTAAAGGGTGAAACGAAATAATTCCACAACAAAGTCATTGATAATACGAGTTTCCAACATTCGAGTTTATGGTAAATTGATTATTTTGAGGAACATAACTATTTCAAATATGTCATAAAAAGTATTATTTGTTTGGTTTCAGCTACTACACCTCCCATTACTACCGCAGCTACCCTACATACTACTACAACAACTACTGGTGAAGGAAAATAAGAAAATCCGAAAAAGATTCATTTAAGAGGCGATTAGCATGATTTTGACGTCTGAATGCGAACTACACGAGTTTCATTGCATTTTGATATTGATTATTGACATATGCATAAAATATTACTGAATGCCGACTGCCATTTAAATTACTTTAAGTTAATTATAATGTGTACAAATATAGTTATATTTACTAATAACAAGTGTATATTTATAAAAATTTATTTAAGAAATAAAAATATTTTATATGACATGGTTTTTTCTTTCTTGCTTCATTCCTTCATTTAACATAATTGTATAAGGATGTTCGCTTAACTTTACAAGGTTATGTTGAAATGATCTGTAAATCGGCTACAAAAATGTTGGTTTTGTCGTTCAGAATTCGTTGAAGTTAACCAACATTGCAGGTTTTATTTATTTTATTATTTACACACATATATATATATATGTTGTATTGTAATTTTATCTTTTTTACCGCAAATCACCTCTAAACGTTGGAATTTCTAAAAAAGTTATCTTTCTTTATTACTTATACTGTCACGTAGAATCACCTCCCCAAGTTGATGCACTTTACCCCCAGACACCCTGTATAATAGACCGTTTGTAAAGCTTACGAGATTAATTTTATTATAAAAAGACGACTTAAGGCAACTTTTAGCTAAGTATGTTATGCTCAACACAATCTACGACACCTAGTTGTGTTACTACTAATTCGGAGGTGGAAGGAAGATCGGAAAAAAATAAACATTGCTCTGGTAAACAAGAATAAAGGTAGACTACGGTTAGAATATATAGACCAAATGGGCGGAGGTATTCAAGAAGAATAAAACAGATCCTGGACTAAATATAGCTATTCAGATAATTTATTTATTTATTAATTATAATGTATTACAAAAACATGATAAGTAACACATTATTCCCAATGAGTTGAGAAGAAAACTCATTACGGGAAGGACAGATAGATATAAGTACATTTTACACAGATATTACACGTTTAAAAAATACAATATATTGAAAAAGAAAAATAAATATTTACAAATAAATAAAAAATGCATTGTCAAGAAAAGAGATTTTAGAAATACTGAGAGACATCCATACACATAAAACATAAAAAACCATACGTATGAAGGCGAGCCAATATTCACTGGTTTAAATACATTTTCAGGAAATATTCTTTAAGCGTTTTAACTAATATTTTTTTGTTAGCTACTGAATGCTTTATTTTATTAGGTAATGCATTGTATTGTCAAAATCAATTGTTAAATCATTTGTTAAATCAGGTAATGTCAAGAGTAGAAATAACAGAAGAGTGTGTATACGAATAAAATAAGGGATATTGTAAAAACTGAGTTTAGCAAGTCGAAAATATATCAAAGATGATGCAGTCGTGACGATACCTAATTTGGGAGGCGGGAATGGGTACCGCCGCCCCGGGAACCTTTAAATGATAACCAACACCTTTGCCATAGGTCTCCCCAAGTGGTTTAGTGATTTAGCAGGGGTGCCCGAGTTTACGGGGTGAGGTTTGTCTAGGTCATGGAGGTGGATAACCAGGATACACTGAACCTCAGATTCCCTTAAACCCGTTTCCTTCCCAGAACTCTCCTCTCCTTCCTTTCCTTAAAAAATCATTCACACAACATCCCCAAACATGACATAGGCCCTGAGGAAAATTATCCTCAGGGCCTATGTAGTGCTAATGTAAAAAAAAAATTAAAAAAATACCAGCATGCTTACATTTGTTTTTGTAAAAAGTGGATAAAACAAAGGGTATCTATATTTTTTTGATTAAATTATATTCTTTAGATTCAGTACCTCAGTACCTAGGCTAAAACGCTCAAGTATTTCATAAAAAATCCATGTTAAAATTTCTCGATCGTTGAAAAAAATCAACATAAAAAAACGAAAAAAAATTGTTTTTCGTTATATTGAAAACGTCGAGTTTGAAACCCAGACTTGGCTCCAGACCAGATACAAGGATCTTACAGCTCAGATATGGGAGATCTGCCACCTTGAATTAAAATTTAAAAAAAATTGATATTCAATCCAAATTGAAAAGGAAATCTCTTCGGCATCCAGCTTAGATAGTTGTCTATTTTTATCAATTCAGGTAACAGGAATTAAAATATTCGTCACAGTTGAGGTAGTACCCCCTCCTACCATGTGGATATTACGGAAATATCAATAGTTATTGCACGAGTTTTGAGTAAAGACGTCAAACACTATTTGATTGTCTATTAGCGGGTGGAATTCTTCACCATATGATTCATAGAAGAATTTCGCTATGAAAATATTCACATTAAAGTTTGTAATTATTTCAGGAAGCAGGAAAAAAACAAGAACTGGTTAAAACGCGATTATTTTTATGCCTTTCGGACTATGTCTATATTTATAAGTGAATCAGGGACACTAATTGGTCTGCTAAAAGGCTGATAATAAGCGTTCAAAAAGAAGAAGAAAATGAGATGTATAAATATGTACCTAAGAGGGAGCGCGCTAATATTAACAAAACTACATATTATAATTCAAAACTACATATTATGCGAGAAGAGTGATAATATTTAATAAAACATAACTTGTTTAAAAAAAAAACAAAAATCCATATTGCATTTAAAGATACACTGTGGTTTTTTTATACCTATAACATATTAAGTATCAGAACAAAATGTTTTTAATGATATTCGGAGCATATTTCGCGATTCTTTTCTTTCGAGGTATTTCGTATAATTGCCCTTTCGACTCTTCAAATGCATCGATATAACTTTAAAAATAACACATATTTTTAAGGACTTAAAAACCGGAAGTGTTCAAGAGAAATATATTAGAAATCAGGGGTTTAAAGGAAACGGCTACGCATTCCTTTTCATACTTAAACCTTAAAATATACTTACTCATATCGATTCATAAAATAAATTGTTATATTTTAAAACAAATTAAAACACTCAATTAAGATACTTAAAACAATCGAATAATGGTACCTAATTCGAGTGACGCTTCTGACATAGTTTCATTAAAAACGATCTCCATTAGTAAAAATCATTAGACAAAATAAATTAAATGAACGGAAAAATAAATTATAACATATTAACTGGTTAGATAATGCCAATCCCTCAGGCCTCGACCATATTTTGTCAGTAGGTCAGAATAATTCCGCTTTACAATAAAATTAAAATAAATGTATGATTTTCGAACATAACCGAAAACTAAAAAACCTTTTTTAAGGTGGTGAAATACGCTTTCTTATTTTATTATTAGAAAGAACTATTTATTTTTTTTAAATATAAAAATTTAACCTCAATCTTTAAAAAGTTTTAAAAATGGCTTTTTTATTTTTATTAAAAACATACAACGAAGTTGCACTCCCGTGAGTTATCAAAACTCATTGAGGGATCGCCAATTGGTACTTTTGAGAAGTTAAACCCAACTCAACCCAATATGTAGACATGATGTATGAATAAAAAATTTACAAAACATTTCACAGAAGCAACATACAGACACAAACATATGAAGAAACACTTTACAAATATTTCACAGAAACATGTCTTATAAGATTTTATGAATTTGTATAACCGACTCATTTGATTTATGTACTTTTGGTTTCAAAAAGTTAAAATAAAGTTTCCTCCATGATGGACTAATGAGATGGACTAAGAAATGCATAAAAAAAAACAAAATCAGGAAAATACAATATAAGGTACGGGCTCAAAAATATACAGACCTAATACAAGATGTTTACATACAAATACATGACGAGATTTAAGAAAGGTTATAAACCGCGCCCATCATATTATAAGTTTAGTATTTGAAGATAATCAGGGCTATCAGAACAGAGTTTGTACCTACTTATGACTCGTTTTCCAAATAACATATGATTTCAATATATCATTTCGAGATTTGTTGGAGACATATACCTGGCTCCCCTTACATTTTTTTTTACTATATTACTGGTAACGAAAAAAAACATACGTATCGTATTACAGAAATGAATTATAAACGTTATCATCATCTCACTTTTGGTCGTTTCATATAAACTTTTTGGTAGGCGGGTATGGGTACCGCCGCCCTGGGAACCATTTATTGGATGACCAACACCTCTGACACAGGTCACCCCAAGTGGTTCGCTACGTTTGGTGACTTAGCAGGGGTGCCCGGGTTCTTGGGGTCATGTTTGTCCAGGTCTTGAAGGCGGTTGCATCGGCCCACCTTCTGCGTGGCGGGCCGGATTGGGAGATGCTGGTTGAGGGAGACCCTTTACAACCGGTTACCGTTGTCCGGGCCGCTCGGTAGTACAGGGGCCCGACCCTCAGGCTCACGACTGAGGGTGGGCTGCCCCATCAACGAGTGCAAAAACCCCGCCGCTGCTGTTGTGCCGGTACGTGACCGGAGAGGACCCAGCAGCAGCGTTTGGGGCGCATTGGGGCTCTCCAGCCGGATTCTCCCTGCCAATCGCCTTGCACCGCAGTGGGTGGGTTGGATTCACACGTCCGTCACTCCTGGTAACTCTGATCCAAAACATCCTACCCACCCCTCATACCTTTTCCTTTCCAGATTTTCCTTTTATCCTCATCAAAACAAAAATCAAATCAAATCATGAATTTTACAAACACGAATAACATCTTTACAACGGCGGGAAGCAGGAGTCCTCGGTGCAGGCCAAAACTGTGAATTACACCAACATTTGCGGCCTGCACACCAATCTAAACTCAGTCCACCACCACCTTTTTTCTCAACATCCGAACCTTCTTTTCCTGTCTGAAACACAGATAGCCGAGCCTGTAGACGCCTCCTATCTGGACTGCCCGAAATTCACCCTCGTAGGCAAGTTCAGACCTAAAAAAGGTGTCGGTCTCTATAGTCGAGCTGACGCCAACTGTGTGCGACTGTTGAATCTGGAAAACTCCATATTCGACGTAATGTGGGTACGCGTCAATCTTGCCAGTACGGTTAGATTTTACGCGTGTTTATACCACTCACCGAACCTTAGCGAATCAGACACGTCCGAGCTCTTCAAATATTTGAGCGATACTATTGATGACCTCTTGCCCCGCTACCCTACGGCAGAGTTTGTGGTCCTGGGGGACTTCAACGTTCATAACGAACCTTGGTTGAAGTTCTCAGGATCAACAGACTCTGCTGGACGACAAGCGGAATCCTTTGCCCTTTGCCACGGATTGGATTGGTTCAGAAGCTTACAAGGGTTCCTGATGTCCAGACTCACCGCTCCAATCTGCTAGACCTGTTTTTAACCACTATGCCACACGGTTACAAGATTGAAGTCACAGCGCCTTTAGGATCGTCCAACCACTGCCTGGTGACGACATAAATCCCCGTAATCTTCAGACCGCCAAACGAAAGGCTGAAGAGAAAAGTGTGGCACTACAGAACAGCAGATTGGTTCGGTCTGCAGGCACATTTTAATACTTTCCCGTGGTCAGCTGTCTGTTTTTGGACTTCGGATCCCTCAAGATGTGCCCAGGAAATTGGTGAAGTCATCTTATCCGCGATGGATGGTTTCATTCAATCTAACGTTAAAAAAACTGATGTGGGCTCAAAGCCGTGGTTCAGTCGACAATGCTCTGAAGCAGTGCGACGAAAAAACGCGGCTTGCCGAGCTTACAAACACATTGAGAACATCCGAAGACAGAACAGCCTACAACAAAATGGCAAAGGAAACCAAGAGAACCATAAATAGGTCAAAATTCGAGTACGACCTGCAGATCAGCAAAAAGCTGACTACGTGCCCGCATGGCAGCAGGCAATTCTGGTCGCTTACGGGCTCAATAGGTCGTAATTTCTGCAAATCCAGTCTGCCACCTCTTACCAAACCTGACGGCTCACTAGCAAACACCACCACCGAAAAGGCTAACATATTAGGAAAAATCTTTACGGATAACTCAACCTTAGATGACCAAGGTGCTGTCCCGACGTCGGTTCCTCACTGCAGTTTTCATATAAAAAAGCTGAGGATCCGGCATCGGGAAGTACACCATGTTTAACGAGGGCTTGATGTTAATAAATCTAGCGGGCCTGACGGAATACCTGTCGGTACTGCAGAGGTGCGCTGTAGAAATAGCTCAAATTTTGACGAAACCTTTTAAAATGTCCCTGAAGTATGGCTCTGTGCCCTCTGGTTGGATAAAAGCGGTTTTCCATCATATTCCAAAGAAGGGTGACCGCTCCAACCAGGCCAACTACCGTCCCATAGCGATCACATCAGTTCTGTCTAAGGTGATGGAACGTGTGATCAACGATAAACTGCTCACATACCTCGAGAAGAACAAAATTATTAACGACCGTCAATACGAATTCCGGCGGAGCTGCTCGTGCGGTGATCTTCTCGCGTGTGTGACGCATGTTTGGGGGCGGTGCCTGGAACGTTTCAGTGAAACCCAAATGGTTGAACTGGACATTTCCAAGGCCTTTGACTGGATTTGGTACCGAAGACTTGTCAACAAACTGCTTTCTTACGGACTTTCCGCATCCTTGTGTATGTGGATTGCCGAATTTTTGAGGGAGAGGTCGATTGGTAGTCGATGGTTTCACCTCTTCATCACACTCGGTAAATGCTGGCGTCCCGCAGGGATCGGTTCTGTCTCCGACTTTGTTTTTGTTGCACATCAACGACCTTTTGTCATGTGCACCAATTCATTGTTACGCGGATGACAGTACAGTCCATGATAGCTTTTTGTTTGATAAGCCCCCAAAGGGCTCACAAACTCCAACGGCTCGGAAGGCTTTGAAGCAAAAAATGGACGGTTACCTCGAGAGTGTTTTCTCTTGGGGTAAAAATAATCTCGTCGAATTTAATGTTTCAAAGACCCAATCTTGTCTGATTACGTCTAAAAGGGATCGAAATGAAAATCTAGTCTCCTTCAACGGAAGCAATCTGCTGAACAGGCTCTCCATTGATATGCTTGGTGTAACCCTAAGTGACCAGCTCAGGTATGGGGGCTCCATCGAAGCCAGAGTAAAGTTAGCCTCCCAAAAACTGGGCGTACTGTACAGGGCCCACAGATACTTTAACAGTAAACAACTGCTAACCCTGTACAAATCACAAGTGCGCCCCACGGTTGAATTTGGCAGCCACCTCTGGTCCGGAGCTCCAACATACCTGAAAAATACCCTCGACTCTGTGCAAAAACGGGCGGTCCGTTTGATAGATTCTCCCATCTTAACAGACGGATTGCAATCTTTAGAGCACATGCATCGGGTGGGAATGCTACCCTTATTCTACCGGTATTACAATGGAAGATGCTCCGAGTAACTAGCGACATAGATCCCTTCGGCACCGGTGCATAGTCGGGAAACACGTCAAACGCGTGCCCAACATATGTACACGGTTGACATGAGAACGGGACGTTTCTTCGACTTGTTCTTGTGTTCAACAGCTCGGCTGTGGAACGATTTGCCTGCCTCTGTATTTCCTCCTTCCTACAACATGGGTCTCTTCAAGACCAATGTTCATTCCTTCCTCTCTTCAAAAGGCCCTCCACACAGCATCTCAGATGACATAGGCCCTGAGGGAATTTTTTTTCCTCAGGGCCTGAAAAAAAAAACACACACACATATAAACATAATTAATTAAAAATTCACTCTTTATTCAAATTACGTTCGAAAACTTTGGAATCATAATGGTGTACATTTTAAATGTTTTGTTTTTAACTTTTAGATTTGAATACATTACCCCCCCCCCCCCCCACTCCCCCCTCCTCCTGCCCTTCCCAACCTTCCCACAATCAATCAACAATCAAATACGCTCCTTTTCGCATACATAATATTAGTATAGCTGTTGGCTTAGGTCAAAATGTAGGTTAGTACCTATTTTATATTTGTATCAACACTAAATATTCATATTAGAATACTCATATTTGAATTTTCGCTATCAAAGAAATCTCCATAGTAACCTAAACAAATAACAAAATGACAGCACACGTCAAACATTTACTTAGCAACACGCTTTGCCAATAAACGTATAATAAATAATTTCATAACGCCACAGCTTATTCATAACGCCAGAGCTTACCAATATATATATATATATAGCCTATATTACTCGCAATTTTTTTTTTTTTACAGTGAATACCGCACAAGAATCTCAACTGCTCCCGTCTGGAGCCAGTGAGACTATGGCATCCCCAATTGGGGTATGTTGTGAGGCTGAAGGTAGTGGGGAGGGGAAGGAGGTGGGAAAGAGGAAGTTTGGGAAGTACCTGGCTATTCAGATCTGGTCACCAAACACGGCTAAAGCCATTTTTAAGCAACGTTTCAATTCTGAATGGTGGTCTTACACCAAGGCGATACTGATGGTTTCTTCCACTCTGGAACGGGCCGCAAATATACTATATATTATTTTTAATGAATTAATTGTGAAATAACACAAATTAATCAAATAAAATTTATTTGCGCACGCCGGGTTCGAACCCGCGACCTCCGGATTGTGAGTCAAGAGTCTTAGCCACTGGACTACGGAGGTCGTCAAAAAATGTAGCTTTCGATTAGTGAAAGAATTTTTATATTCCATTCGGCATTTATTGCGTGAAAGAGTAAGACACATCCATCCATACAAAAATTCGCATTTATAATATTAGTAAGATTTTCACTTTGATAGTAAGAGAGACGCAACGATTTCTGTGATAACTTTTTTTTTTTATTTAAGCGACTATATAAAATAATTCCATAAGTATACAAAATATAATGGTTATGTAAGGTAAAGATATTGTATTTCTTAGTCCTCCTCGCTAGGGGTTCCTGGGCCGAGACGGACTAAAATTGTTTAATTATAGTTTATTTGTCTTCTATGTCGTTTTTAGTGTCTTCATTATGGTGTTTTCGTTGACCTCTTTCAGCCATATTTTTATTCTTGATTTGTACTCATTAAATTTTTTTATTAGTTTTATGTCTTGGGGAAGAATTTTATGGAGTTTAGTTGCAAAATAAGTGTGGTTTCTTTGTCCGAATGTGGTTTTATATATAACTTGGAATGTTTTTTGTCATTTTTATTCGATCTGTTATGATGGATATGCTGTCTAGTAGAGGATTCAGTATTTTTGAAGAGCTTCAATAATATTTTTTTGTCAAATATTCGTTGTACATTTGGTACGTCAAAGCTATTGAATATTTCAATCGGAGGTGTTCTAATAGGTACTTTCAGTAAGGTCTTTATGATTCCTTTTTTAATTATATTCAGGTTTTGTATGAGTTGTTCCAAAAAGCGAACAAATTAGCCTGAGGGGAAAACAAATACAAATAATTTAGATTCCAATGACCACCACAAGTTTTAATAATTTAGTTAAATTAAGTTAATTGTAAATAAAAAAAAATACGATTTATGGAAGAGTATGGAAGTACATACACTATTTTTACGCTTTCTTCTGCAATGTGAGGAATACGTATGACTTTATATCACTATCGCCCCAGCCTATGATGCTATTTTCCTTATTATTTTAGGGGTTTTCACTGCCAGGCTGTGACGTTAGCTAAAAATATTAAACATAAACCCACGAGTAAGGACCTGTTGTTAGAGGAGCTCCTCCCAGTGCGACGTAGCAGCCGCCTCACTCGCGGATCACAATATAAAAAGCAGTGAAAATTGGTTTCATGTATCAATATCTCATTAGAAGTTCCCAGGATCACTTCAGAACTACGTTTACAATTTATTGGTGATTTACTAGCACTAAAAAAAGGTGAATTTTTTCTACCCACATATTTATTACGAGTACACAACCCTTTGCAAAAAAAAACTTAAATTCAGATTGCCACTTCGTGAATTCAATTTGAATTTTTGTGCACATTTTAATCTTCTCGCCAAGTATTCCATTATAATCCATTTGTTTTGTTCACATTTTTATGCTAAATACTCTGACAATTATTTCACCATTGCAAACAGCGGCAAAACCAATGTTCTAACAATGAAATACTTTCCGAATATAAAACATTTTTATGTTTATAAAATTTTGTTTGCCAGATGTAGCTCGCAATCCTCGCCACCTTCCTGTTGATCGCAGCGGTCTCTGCCCTCCCCGTCGTGGAGGTGAAAGAGGGAGAGCTCCAGCAGCTGGGGAAGGGTGAGGGTGAGGGAGAGGGAGCAGTGGGAGTGCCATCTCCTCAGGGGCATGCAGAGGGAGAAGAGCAAAGGGCAGCAGAGGACAACCAGAAGATTGGAACAGAAAAGAAAGAGGATGACTTGAATACTGATTCAGAAAAGAAACAGCCAGAGGACGATCTGAAGACTGACGCCACCTTTTGGGGAGGCTGGGGCGGATACAGGAGCTACGGATACGGGGGATGGGGTGGATATTACAACCCGTTAGTACATACATAACAAGATCTTCAATTTTAAACCGAGCGGTTTCACCCTATGTGTACATTATTAAATCGGTGGAAAAAAAATCACTAAATCATTCCACAACACGGTCATTGATAATATTTAACATTAGAGTTTATCCTAACTTGATGCGTTTGAGAGAAAGAACTATTTCAAATTCCTCGTAAAAAGTATAATTTGTTTGTTTTCAGCTACTACACCTCCCATTACTACCGCAGTTACCCTACCTACTACTACAACAACTACTGGTGAAGGAAAAGAAGAAAAACCGAAAAAGATTAATTTTAGAGGCGATTAGCATGATTTTGACGTTTGAATGCGAACTACACGAGTATCATTGAATTTTGATATTGATTATATTTATTGATATATGCATAAAATATTACTGAATTTACTAATAACAAGTGTATATTTATTAAAATTTATTTAAGAAATAAAAATATTTTACATGACGTGGATTTTTCTTTCTTGTTTCATTCCTTCATTTAACATAATTGTATAGGATGCTCGCTTAACTTTACAAGCTTATTTTGAAAAGATCTGATGTTGGTTTTGTCGTTCAGAATTCGTTGGAGTTGACCAACATCGCAGTTTTTATTTATTTTATTATTTATATATTTATATTACAATACAATATATTTCAAAATGATGTTTGTCTGTCCAACTGGGAAGGATTCCCGTTTCAGGACAGCCAAATTGCACATTTAGTTCATAATATTCTTTACAAAGGAATGGTTTCGTTCAAGATATCACAAGAATAAGATTCGATCAAGACAACTTTTGAGAACATTAATAATTGCATTCGGAACAAATGTATGGTTTCTTCCTTGAAAGAATCCCGTCCTTGAAAGAAAGAGTGGATCTTCGGTATGGGGGCCAGTGGACACCATCTATATACTAATAGTCAAGAAAATATTTTTTTTTTATATACCTCTACAAAAGAGAATTCGGTTTTAACCATGGCTGTTTCCAACAACTGGAATGCCGGGTATCTACAGCCTGAGTTCCAAAAGGGAAGTCGTATTACTGCCAAAGCTTATAAGCTTCTGAACGGTTTATTATCAACTAGCAGACCCGAAAATACGTTGCTGTGGCTAACGAAACACAACGCCATCTACTGACAACTCAATTACCCAAACTTTACAACACCATCTCTTAATTTTCATACACGTCAAATCAGCCAGGTGCCCACTTGCTAGACCGCTTCCTTTAAATACTATATATTTCAACCAATTTACACAAAACCTCGACAAATTATATACTTAAACCATTCACGTGAATTCAAAACTCTACCTACTGGTGAAAAACACATGAAAATCCGTCACGTAGTTTAAAAAATCTAAGCGTACAGACAGCGGGAGTGTCTTTGCTTTATACTATGTAAAGATACCAGACATTCTGGCTAAAATAGGATTCTATATCTCGGATAATTTCACTCTAGACCGCCAACACAGGCCCTTGATTCTTCCCAAATGCAGAACTAACTTACAAATGGTGATGCCCCTGGGAAGACTCACTAGGTTAATTAACTGCCTCGCCGAGAGTGTGAATATTTTCCACGTGTCCTACAACGAATTTAAGAGTGACATATTATTTAAGCTTTTACTTTTTTGTCCCACGTGTAAATGTATTTATTGACTAAATAATAGACCGTTTGTAAAGCTTATGAGGGTAATTATAAAAATACTATTTAGGGCAAATTTTACCTATGTATATTGTGCTCAACACAATCTACGACACCCTAGTAGTGTCGAATTTAAGTGTTATTTAAACTTTCGCGTTTATTCGAACGTGTAAATGTATTGATTAACAAATGCAGGGTGTCCGGGGGTAAAGTGGATTAACTTCATTATGGTAGGAGTAAAAGATTAATACCTTTTTCTTACATTCCAACTTTTTTTCCCATACAAATAGACATACCTACTAAAAATCCTTTAACGTAAAAATTATTCGATAAAGTTGCCGTTAGCTTGCCGGGCGCGATTGTTGTAACGTTGTTTGGTAATAATAATCGCCGGTCTAATTTTAACTTTTTACCACAAAACTACCTCTAAAAGTTGAAATTTCGAAAACAGTTAACTAACTAACTAACCATCACGCCCACGCCGCTTCCCCGCAGGGGTAGGCAGAGAGGACTGACCGCCACACAACTCGATCTTGGCACACACTCCTTGCCTCGTTCACATTCATACATCGTCTCATACATGCTCTTCTATTATTCCTACTCTTCACATGGCCCGACTCAAGTATCTGATTCACTCGTCCCCGACTTCTTCGACCATTCACATTTGCGTCATATATTCTTCTTTCATTTCTTTCTTTGTTTATTCGCTCTACATGCCCAAACCATCGGAGCGTTCCTTTCTTGATCTTACTCATTACGCTTACATTTGCCTTGCATTCTATGAGGATCTCCCCATTTTTCAGACGATCATACATGGTTTAGCATTTAGGCAAGTTAGCCTTTCCATACTTACCAATTCATCAATGGGTAATGTAAGCTAAAGTGTGTCGGCGAGTAGGTAATATAATAAAACAGGTTAAGATCACAGACTTTAAGTTTATTAAATAAAGATTTACAAATTGAATACTCAAACACGACACAAGATATCAGAAGGAAAAAAAGATCCTGTCAAGTCCTGGAATAGGTGGTGCGATTCAGGTAATGATTTGTTAAATCGGGTAATGTCAAGAGTAGAAATAACAAAAGAGTTTGTATATGAATAAAAGAAGGGGTATAACCAGGGAATAACCAGACAAAACTGGAAATATGTCATTTTTAAATCAAATTTTAGACGCATTGACTCTTTTCCACAAAAAATTATAAATTGATTTCGAAAGACTATTCTTTTATCTAGAAAAGCTATGCTATAAATTTTGAGAAAAAAATATTATTTTTAGTACAATAAGGTTTTACCGTAGGTCGTTGGCAGATTTGTTAAATTTTCAAACAAAATTTTGTATTATACAACACACATTTCAAATCAAATAATCATGCAGTAAAATAAATCAATAAATTATTTTGGAAAGGTACTTTTCAGAATTTTAATTTTAGTTCAAATAAAATCATTAAAAATATAATCCGCGCCCTTATTTTGTGACGAAAATGCTTCAGTCTTACAAACTAAGTATATTTAAATAAAAATCTTATTTTGCTTAGACATAATTGAGAAATTATAAATACTTATGATCATATAATAATTCCAAAAAGCATATAGATAATTTGAATAGTTTTATCATTACGAGTTTGAGTATTTTTGAATGTAGGTATTTGTCAAATCAAATTTTGAATGATATAAAATCGATATTTAGTTATTATTTTAAAAAGCTGGTACGGAGAATAATTAATCTTTCTCATCGGAACCACCCTGTACAGTTGCAAGGGTACGATCGCAAGATCATCGTTCGACGATATTTAAATTGTCGGCCACTGCTGAATGGTTCTTAAAAGGAAAACACACTTCTTATATTGTAAAAAAATAATTTAGCTAGTCGAAAATATATCTAAGATCTTGTATTGTGACAATACCAATTTTTGATTAAATTATATACTTTAGATTAAGTATCTCATCACCTAGGCTTAAAACGCTCAACGATTTCATAAAAAATCCATGCAAAAATTTGTTTCTTCGTTATATTGAAAACGTCCAGTTTGAAACCCAGACTTGGCGCTAGACGAGATACAAGTATCTTACCGCTCAGAATTAAAATTATTAAAAAAAAAACAATTGATATTAAATCCTAAATGAAAAGGAAAGCTCTTCGGCATCCAGCTTAGATAGTTGTCTATTTTGATTAATTCAGGTAACAGGAATTAATATATTAGTCACAGTTGAGGTAGTACCCCCTCGTACCATGAGGATATTACGGAAATATCAATAGTTATTGCACGAGTTTAAAGTAAAGACGTCAAACACTATTTGATTGTCTATTAGCGGGTGGAATTCCGCTAAGAAGAATTTCGCTAAGAAAATACTCACATTAAAGTTTGTAATTATTTTAGGAAGCAGGAAAAAAACAAGATCTGGTTAAAACGCGATTAGTTTTATGCCTTTTGGAATACGAGTGAATCAGAGAAATTAACTGGTCTGCTTAAATTTAAAGCCTGGTAATAAGCGCTTAAAAAGAAGAAAAAAAAGGAGATGTATAAATATGAACGTTAGAGGAAATGCGCTAATATTAACAAAACTACATATCATAATTATGCGAGAAGAGTGATAATATTTAATAAATCATGACGTGTTTAAAAAAGAGCAATAATCCTTCGACAAATGCTTAAGTTGCATTTAATGATACACTGAGGTTTATAATGCCTATAACAACAAAATGTTTTTAATGATTTTCGTAGCATATTTCGCGATTTTTTCTTTCGAGGTATTTCGTATAATTACCGTTTCGAATCTACAAATGTATAGATATAGTCTTAAATAACACATATTTTTAAGGACTTAAAAACTGAAAGGGTTCAAGAGAAATAATATGTTATAAATAAGTAGAAACGCGGAATACAGGGGCTTTAAGGGAGCAGCAGCGCAGCCCTTTTCATACTTAATTTTTAGTTACTTATATCAATTCATAAAATAAAGTGTTATATTTCAAACCAATTAAAACACTCAATTAAGATTTTCAAGACAATCGAATATTATTTATTTGGGATTCATCTACAGATTTTATTACTAATAATAGATTTTCACATAACTTCAAATCATAATAAAAAATCTAACTGACCTGTACCGTGGGCTAACATATTTTCAAGAGCACAAAATAAATATTAAATAAAGAATAAAGAAGCTCTAAGTGCACATAAATAAATAAAAATTTAAAGGTAACTAATAAACTAATAACCTGCTTGATAAATTTCAAAACATAATGTAGTCAAAAATTTATCCTCACTACACTACAGCAATAATAATATTATGAACCTACAACTCAAGTGTTCAATTTACTGTAATGTCAATCACATTACAGTAAATTGAATGGAAAGTAACTGAAAAGGATTCACAGCATCAATATGATAACTTGCAGCAGGGTATTTAATAACATATATTCTCGTTAGATAATGTTAAAATAAATTCATTTTATTAAGATTCCAATATCCTCCACAAGTTTAAATTATTTGAGGTAATTGTAGATTAAAAGCGATTTCTGGAAGCGTATGGGAATTAGGTACGTCCAATACTTTTATGCTTTATTCTGCAATGTAAGAATTTTTTTTATAAACGTCCCAGCCAATGACGCTATTTTCCTTATTATTTTGGGGGTTTTCACTGTCAGGCTGTGACGTTAGCTAAATATATTAAACATAAACACATCAGCAAGGACCTGTTGTTAGAGGAGTTCCTCCCAGTGTGACGTAGCAGCCGTCTCATTCTCGGGTCATAATATAAAAATCGGTGAAACTTGGTTTCAAATATCAATAACCCATTAGAAGTTCCCAGGATCACTTCAGAATTACGATTACAATTTGTAGGTGATTTAGGTACTAGCACTGCAAAAAGGTGAGTTTTTCTACCTACGTATTTCAACTCTTTGCAAAAAATAAAACAAGTCAGATTGCCATTCTATTAAATAATTTTTACAATTTGAATTTTTGTGTACATTTTTTCTTCTCGCCAAACAATACAATGTAATTCAATTTGTTTGCCCACATGCGAAATACTAGTACTATGATAATTATTTCATCATTGATATCACCAGGAATAATTAATGTTCACACCATGAAATGCTTTCCGAAAATACCAACATTTTTATATTTATAAAATTTCAGATGAAACTCGCAATCCTCGCCACCTATCTGTTGTTCCTGTTGATCGCATCGGTCTCTGCCCTCCCCGTCGTGGAGGTGAAAGAGGGAGATATCCCGCAACTGGAGAAGGGTGAAGGTGAAGAAGTGGGTGCAGTTGGAGTGCCATCTCCTCTGGGGCAGGCAGAGGGAGAGGAGCAGCAGACAGGAGGGGATGATCTGAAGACTGACGCCACCTTCTGGGGAGGTTGGGGCGGATACAGGAGCTACAGATACGCGGGATGGGGTGGATATTACAACCCGTAAGTACATGATAACATGAACAGAAGTAACATGATCTATTCAATTTTATACCGAGAGATATGTGCATTATTAAATCGATGGAACAAAATACACTTAATCATTCCAAAACACAATCATTGATAATATCTAATATTCGAGTCTATCCCAATTTGATGAGTTTGAGGGAAATAACTATTTCAAAATCGTCATTAAAAGTATTATTTGTTTGGTTTCAGCTACTACACCTCCCATTACTACCGCAGCTACCCTACCTACTACTACAATAACTACTGGTAAAAGAAAAGAAGAAAAACCGAAAACGATAAATTTAAGAGTCGATTATAATGATATTGATGTTTGAGTGCAAATTGCATTTTAATATTGATTATTGACACAATATGTTTAAAACGTTACTGAATGCCGACTGCCACCTAAATCACTTTTAATTTAATTATAATGTGAATACATTTAGTTTAATTAACTACACATAAAAAATAAAAAATGTTTTATATAATATGGATTTTTCTTTTGTTATTAAAATGTTCTTCAATTCATTGGAGTTGAGGAACATTTTAGTTATAAGGCTTCTTTACTTTAGCTTAGTTAGAGGGTAGTATTCTCGAGAGTGTATATCAGTTAGTAGGGGCCAGTGGACTCCGTCTATATGCTAATTGGTCAAGAAAACACAAAAAAAAAAATTATTACGATACCTCTGTATGAGAGAGTTATGTTTTTGATCGTGGCTGTTTCCAACAATATTTATCTCTGAAATGCCGGGTATCTTCAGCCTAAGTTCCAGAAAGAAGGTCGCATTACTGCCGATGGCTTAAAGCTTCTGAACGGTTTATTATCAATACCAGAAATTCTGGCTAAAATAGTATTTTATAGTATAATTTCACTCTATACCGCCAACACAGGCCCTTGATTCTTCCCAGATCCAGAACTTACTTACCAATTGTGATGCCCCTGGGAAGACTCACTAGGTTAATTAACTGCCTCGTCGAGAGTGTGAATATTTTCCACGTGTTCTACAACGAATTTAAGAGTGAAGTATTATTTAAGCTTTTACTTTTTTGTCCCACGTGTAAAAGTATTTATTGACCATTTTATTGACAAAATAATAGACCGTTTGTAAAGCTTATGAGGGTAATTATAAAAACGCTATTTAGGGTAACTTTTACCTATGTATATTATGCTCAACTCAATCTACGATACCTAGTTGTGTTGCTACAAATTCGGAGGTGAAAGGAAGATCTAAAAAGAAAGAAACATTTGTCTGGTGAAGAAGAATGAAAGGATATTTAGGTGTAGAGCAAATGGGCGGAGGTATTCCAGGGTGCGATTCAGATAATCATATACTTGAATCGGGTAACGTCAAGACTAGAAATAACAGAAGATATAATTAAAGTTAGGTGTAATCTTAAAAGGAAAACAAGCTTCTTATATTAGAGTATATATAGCTAGTCGAAAATATATATTTATTTTTATTTTTAACTTTGCGGATTCAACCTCAAATTGCAATATTTAATTAAATTAAGACAATATTAGCGAAAATCTGGAAACAGAAATATCATAAAAAGATATTTGCACCTCTAGGACTCGAACCCAGGACCTTTCGCTTTCCGGGCAAATGCGCTACCACTTCACAGTGCCCGGAAAGCGAAAGGTCCTGAGTTCGAGTCCTAAAGGTGAAATTATCTTTTTCTTTTTTTTTGTTTCCAGATTTTCGATGGAGTTTCGCTAATATTATTGTCTTCATTTAAGAAAATATATATAACTATTTTTGGTTTATTTTTTTATTCCCCCATAGATGTTGCAGTCGTGACAATACTAACAGACATGTATTTTCGATATTTGTTTTTGGGGTGTTATGCTGTATTGCGCTACCTCCTTATTTATCCAAAGTTTCGGACAGCGTTGCAGTGTCCATCATCAGGGCAGATCCGACTGATCCTACTCTTTTTTTGCATTAACTCTACACAGGAGGCCCTGAGGAAAATAATTTCCCTCAGGGCCTATGTAATCTTTTAAGATGCTGTGTGGAGAGTCTTTTTGAGGAAAGGAAGGAGTGAATGGGTCTTGAAGAGACCCGTATTGTAGGAGGGAGGAAAGACAGAGGCCGGCAAATCGTTCCACAGCCGAGCTGTGGAACTCAAGAACGGGACGGAGAACGACCCGTTCTCATGTGACTAATGTCAACCGTGTACAAATGTTGGGCGTGTGTTTGGCGTGTTTCCCGACTATACACCGGTGCTGAGGGGATCAATGACGCTAGTTCCTCGGAGCATCTTTCATTGTAATACCGGTAGGTATTACAATACAAGGACAGCATTCCCACCTGACGCCTGTGCTCTAAAGATTGCAATCCGTCTGTTAAGATGGGAGAATCTATCAAACGGACCGCCCATTTCTGCACAGAGACAAGGGTTTTTGAGGTGTTTTGGGGCTCCAGACCAGAGGTGGCTGCCAAATTCAACCGTGGGGTGCACTTGAGATTTGTACAGGGTAAGCAGTTGTGTACTATTAAAGTATCTGCGGGTCCTGTACAGTACGTCCAGTTTCTGAGAGGCTAACTTAACTTTGGTTTCGATGGATCCGACATCTGTCGGAACTGCCGTATCTGCCCTGATAATGGACACTGCAACGCTGTCCGAAACGTCGTCTAAAGAAGAAAGAAGCGCAAGACGGCATAACGCCCCAAAAACAAATAACGAAAATGCTTTTGGCTGTAAAAATCTAAAAACGTTTTACACATATTTTTGTTTTTGTAAAAAGTGAATAAAACTTTATTTTTTATTTTAATTAAATTATATTCTTTATAGTTAAGATTAGAGTACCTTGACCAAAAAGCTTATATATTTCATTAAAAAATCGATGTTGAAACATCTGAATTGTTGAAAAAAAAATACAAAAAAACGGGAAAAAAAATTGTTTCTACGTTTTACTGAAAATGTTGAGTTCGAAACCCAGACTGAGCTCCACACCGGATACAAGAATCTCACCGCTCAGTCGTGCTAGATCACCCTTCTTGAATTATTATTTTTTTTTAATCCTAATTGCAAAGGAATGCTCTTCGGCATACTGCTCAGATAGTTAAATATTTTGATAAATTCAGGTGACAGGAATTAATATATTCGTCACAGTTGAGGTAGTACCTACTCCTGCCATGTGGATATTACGGAAATCTCAATAGTTATTGCACGAGTTTATAGTAAAGACGTCAAACAATATTTGATTGTCTATTAGCGGGTGGAATTCTTCACCATGTTTGATTCATACAAGAATTTCACTAAGAAAATATTCATATAAAAATTGATAATTATTTTAGGAAGCAGGAAAAATTAAGAATATATTAAAATTAAATGTCGGGTGCGTCTTAGTCTATATTTAAAATAAGCGGAATTAATGGAGTGTTAAAATTACTAACCTAAGATCATTAGACACAGCTGTCTATATACGGGACATAATAGGTATGTGGTTGATTTTTTCGTACTGAATAAAGAAGAAATCCAAATTAATTGACAATTGATAACTACATTCTAACTGACACTACAGGATTAAAATTTAAATGGAATATATTTCCTTTACATATACATATATACATATTTTTTTTTTTTTTTTTTAACATGATAAACATTCCCGAGTTACGAATAACCTCACAAAATTTTAAAAACTCCTACTACCATCACAGTAAGCAGAAAATGTTGCTTGTGTCGTGATGGAAGACGTCAGCCGAGGAATAGAACACGAGACGCCCGGGTGGGACCCAAACGCGGTGCCAACTCAGCCACTGACCGGACAATATTATTAAAAAACAGAATAAACTAATAACAGGTAATATTTAAATTAATCCATAATAATAATAATAATGATTGGACTATTTGTAGAGCGCCGTTTTTGTGAAAAATCACCTCAAGGGCGCTTTACAATTCATTATGAATTCCTAGGTTCTATTTAATTTTATTATTTACAGATAGATACAAAAACATACTTACCTGTAGGTCACTTCCGAAAAACACACTTTATCAGAAAGTTTTTGCTTGGGAAAAATACGACTTTGCACGTGGAGGGCATTATATTTAAAACACTGGACATTGCATGACTTTACCTTTGCTACCCTCATCACTGTTGGTTTTACATTTATAAGAAGATTAATGCCAAAGTTGTGGTTTAGATTACAATTTCCACTACAAGTTTAAATTAAGGATGTTAATCGTATATTAAGAGAAGTGAGAGCGTGCAATGTACACGCGTTAGAAAAGAGTGGGGAGACTACGAAGCACCACACAAAGAGGAGACCGATAGGCTTCGTCGCACCGCACAACTATCTCATTCTCTCGCAGGCTAAAACCTATGATGTATGTGTTCTTTTTTTAGTGTCGCTATTTTTCGTTTCATCGAGTTTCAAATCACAACGGTACTAAAGAAGTTTTCAATAAAAAAAATAAAAGCTTGTAATTAACACGCGGTAGAAGTGAAATCTTCAGAAATTTAAAGTAGACAAGGGTGGGGAGGCTACGAAGCACCGAACAAAGAGAAGTCCGATAGGTTACGAATCACTGCACAAATAGGAGACCGATTATACTATCTATTCTCTCGCAGTTTTAATTCTTTAGGTGTATGTATTTTTCTCTTTTTAGAATCTGTCTCAATTTTTTTAAGAGTATGGAAAAACGTACAACTTTTACATTTTCCTTTACATGGAAAGGAATATGTGTGATTTTTTTTATCACAGCACGCCCCAATTGCGTCATAACGCTATTTTCCTTATTATTTTGGGGGCGTCCACGTTGTGTCCAGCTGTGACGTTAAAAACACGTGTTAAACATAAACATAGACAAGGACCTGTTGATAGAGGAGTTCCACCCAAGTGATGTAGCAGACGACTCACTCGCGGATCAGAATATAAAAAGCGGTGAAAATCGTTTTCAAATATCAATATCTCATTAGAAGTTCCCAGGATCACTTCAGAACTACGTTTACAATAATTTATTGGCGATTTACTTGCACTACAAAAAGGTGAGTTTTTTCTACCTACAAATATAAAAATAACTTTTCTGCCATTCGATGAATAATATTTTCGATTTAAATGTTTGTATACTCACATTTTAAAATTCTTGCCAAATATTTAATTATAATCCATTTTTTTGCTCACATTTTTATGTGAAATACTATGACAATTATTTCATCATTGACAACACCAGCAAAAATTAATGTTCAAACCATGAAATACTTTGCGAAAATACCAACATTTTTATATTTATGAAATCTCTTTTCCCAGATGAAGCTCGCAATCCTCGCCACCTTTCTGTTGATCGCAGCGATCTCTGCCCTCCCCGTCGTGGAAGTGAAAGAGGGAGATATTCCGCAGCTGGGGAAGAGTGCAGTGGGAGTGCCATCTTCTCCGGGACAGACAGAAGGAGAGGAGCAGCAGACAGGAGGGGATGATCTGAAGACAGACGCCACCTTCTGGGGAGGCTGGGGCGGATACAGGAGCTACGGATACGGGGGATGGGGTGGATATTACAACCCGTAAGTAACTATACAACATGATCTATTCAATCGGTTTTAAAACGGTCAGTTTCACCCTACACGCGTATTATTAAATTGGTGGAATAAACTAGTCAAAAACTGTTTTTTTCATTTTACAAGAGAGAGATTGATAATATTTGAACTACGAGTTTATCCTAACTGCATGTTCTAACTTTGGAAATAACTATTTCAAATTCGTAGTTAAAATTTTGTTTGTGTGGTTTCAGTTACTACACCTCCCATTACTACCGCAGCTACCCTACCTACTACTACAACAACTACTGGTGAAGGAAAAGAAGAAAAACCGGAAAAAGATAAATTTAAGACAAGATTAAAATGATTTTGATTTCCCTCTGATTTTGATTTAATCTGTTTGAATGCAAATTTCACCAGTTTCATTGCATTTTGAAACTGATCACTGATACATGTTTAAAACATTACTCAGTACCGACTGCCAATGATTAGATTAAGTTAATTATGATGTCTACAAGTATAGTTTTATTCACTGTGTTCAAAGTGTATATTTATAAATATCTATTAAAAAAAATTATATCACTTGGATTTTTCTTTCTTTTTAAATTACTTAAATTAATATGCAATTGTGTATGTCGCTCGCTTAACTTTGCGTGCTAATGTTGAATAGATCTGTAAATCAACCACAAAGATGTTGGGTTTTGTCATACAGAATTCATTCATTGAGGTGATCAACATTGCAATTATAAGGCTACTTTACTTTAGCTCAGTGCATAGCATTCTCGTGAGTGGATCTCAGATATGGGGGTTAATAGACACCGGCTATGATTCAATGGTCAAGAAATAAATAAATAAAATTGACTTCTTCAAATTTTGCAAATTCACTTTGTGGCACCATTTTATTAATTAAATTATTAAAACACTTTGTTTTTACCACAATAATCTTTATTTAAAAAGTCGACATGTTTCGAGAACGATGTTCTCTTCATCAGGACATTATATGTACTAAAACTAAATTATCAAGCATAGAAAGACAGGCGTGGGTGGAAATGGAATTAGTTGGAGGGGGGGAAGAGGGGCGGAAAGAGGAGGAGTTTAGAAGATAGACAGGGGGGAGGGGGTTGCTTAGAAGATCATAGACAAAATTACAATGGAAATATGTTTAAAATAGGGTTATTCACAAAATTAATTTGGTTATTAATAATATTTAAATTTTTGTTGACATTTTTCCTAATTTCTAATATTTCTAAAAGATCTAATTGAAAACCACTAACTTGTAAAAGTGATAAAATTGTTAATTTATTTAGAAATAAAAAAATAACTGTAAAAAATCCTCAAATTCCCAAATTATACAGTCTACTTAAGATTCACAAGATGACTCAACCAATCAGACCGGTAATTTCCAATTGCAATGCTCCTAGCTATAAATTAGCGTCAACTTTAAATACTATTATAATAGAATCAAATATCTTTCAACCTAAGTATACAATTAAGAATTCCCTACAATTAGTTGAGCACTTGAAAGGTTTGGAAATCCCCGATAATGCATTATTAGTATCTTTTGACGTCGTTAACCTGTTTCCATGTGTCCCAGTTGAAGAAAGCAAAACAATTATAAATAACTTACTTAATTCCTCAAAATTACCTAATGACTTAGCCCAGGATTTACTTAAATGTCTTAATGTAGTTTTAAACCAAAATTTCTTTCAATTTAATAATAACATTTTCAAACAAAAAGACGGATTGGCAATGGGGTCAAGTACCAGTGGCTTGGTAGCTGATATATTTTTAAACCATATCGAAAATAAAATCTTTAATAGTTCTGCCTTATTACTTAAATATGTGTATTTTTATAAACGTTACGTAGATGATATTTTTTGTATATGGACCGGCACCAAAAGACAACTTCAAGTGTTCCTTAATTTTTTGAACAAAATTCATAAAAACATTAAATTTACATTAGAAATAGGAATTAATTGTAGCATAAATTTCTTAGATTTAAACCTAACTGTAATTAAAAATAAGATTGAATTTAATATTTTTAGAAAAGAAACATACGCTGATATAATTATACACAACTCATCTAACCATCCATTTTCACAAAAACTCTTAGCATTCCATTATTTGATCAATCGATTAATTAATATCCCGCTATCCCCAAATAATTTCAAAGCTGAACTTAACACAATTAAAATAATTGCATCTAATAATGGTTATAACCCCAAATTAATAGATGACATATTGAACAAAAAATATAAGAAAAAATTTCATTTGTCCTACATTTACCCATTGCTTAGTGATAATATCAAAAAACAATGGAGAAAAATATTGTTTGTAAATCATCAAACCTCCAATTCAATCGGGAAAAAAATCCCTAATACAATACAGCCAGCTTTTTATACCAATAATAAATAGAAAAATTATATTTTAAATAATAAGGACAAAGACCAAAAAATGAAAAAATCCGGAGTTTACCAATTGAATTGTAATGATTGCAATCATTTTTACGTAGGTAAAACTTGCAGAAATTTTGAAACGAGGATTAAGGAACACTTGAGATGTCTAAATAGCAATAATTATTCGGAATTTGCTAACCATCTAATTGAATTTAACCATTCATTTGATATAAATACTGGTTTTAAAATTTTACATACTAACGTTAGTGGTTTTCAATTAGATCTTTTAGAAATATTAGAAATTAGGAAAAATGTCAACAAAAATTTAAATATTATTAATAACCAAATTAATTTTGTGAATAACCCTATTTTAAACATATTTCCATTGTAATTTTGTCTATGATCTTCTAAGCAACCCCCTCCCCCCTGTCTATCTTCTAAACTCCTCCTCTTTCCGCCCCTCTTCCCCCCCTCCAACTAATTCCATTTCCACCCACGCCTGTCTTTCTATGCTTGATAATTTAGTTTTAGTACATATAATGTCCTGATGAAGAGAACATCGTTCTCGAAACATGTCGACTTTTTAAATAAAGATTATTGTGGTAAAAACAAAGTGTTTTAATAATTTAATTAAATAAAATTGAGTTCGACGTAATGTGGGTACGCGTCAGCCTTGCCAGTACGGATGGTTTGGTATATTTATGCCAGTACGGCAAGATTCTACGCTTGTCTATACCGCTCACCGAACCTTAGCGAATCAGACACATCTGAGCTCTTCAGACATTTGAGCGATACCATTGACCATTGTCCATTGATGACCTCTTGCCCTTACCCTTCGGCCAAGTTGTAGTTCTGGGGGACTTCAATGTTCATAACAAACCGTGGTTGAAGTTCTCAGGATCAACAGACTCGGCTGGCCAACAGGCGAAATTCTTTACCCTTTGCCATGAATTGGAGCAAATAATGTAGGAGTCTACAAGGGTTCCTGAAGTCCAGACTCACGGCTCCAATCCAATTAATTACTACCCCTGCTAAATAAGCCATCAGAGCTCGTTCTTAACAATCACAAATAAATAAACAAAAATGCTTTTGGCCGTGAAAATCTAAAAACTTATATCACAAATAAAGTTCAAAGTGTTTTGTTGACCCCGGAGTTTTATATATTTATGAGATAAACCCAGAGTTACAAGAAAAATAAAATAAAGTATAATAAAAAGGACCAAGGTTTGAACATGCAGAACAAATAGGGAGAGGTATTCCAGGAGAATATAACAGATTCTGTCTAGTCCCGCAGAAGAAATGGTCCATTCTCAGGAAATGTGAGAGTAGAAATAATAGAAGAGTATGATTACGATTGAAGCAAGAGGCAATCTTAAAAGGAAAATATGCTTCGGATATTGTAAAAACGCTTAGGAGTTATATCTGGACGAATAATACATTTAAAAATATTTTTGTTTTTTTTTTACTCTCCTGAAGATGTTGAAGTTGAGACGGTACTAGCAGGCAATATTTGTTTGTAAAAGGTGGATAATATAAAGTTCATATTTTTAACGATGCATAGTTTAGGATCAACATCGTAAAACCTAGACTAAAACAACAACACGTTATAGGAAAAATCCATGTTAAAATTTCTGGATCATTGTATAAAAAAAATTAAATCCGTAAAAAAATATTCTACGTTATTTCAATTTCAATTTGGGAGGCGGCATAGGTACAACTGCCACAGGACATACCAAGTGGTTCACTACGTTTGGTGACTTAGCAGGGGTGCTTGGGTTCATGGTGTAGGTTTGTCCGGTCTGCTCGGCAGACGTGGTAATTGCGTGGCAGGCCGGAACGAACGTTGAGGAAGTCTTTTTGACCTCTCCAGTATGACTATTTCGGAACATCGCCTTGCACCGTAGAAGATAGCATAGATTCACACGTCCGTCTCTCTACCGGTCACAATAATCCACAGATTCCTACCCACTCCTCGTACCTTTTTTCTTCCCAGAAATTCCCCTCCGTCCTTTCCTAAGAATAACCTCCACACAGCATCACCAAAGACGACAGGAGGTCCTGAGGAAAATAATTCCCCTCAGTGCCATTGTAACGTAAAATCAAGAAAATTAGAAACGTCGAGTTTAAAACCCAAAACGGGAGACCGCCCTTCTTGAATTTGAATTCAAAACTTCAAATGATATTTAATCTAAAACGCAAAAGAATCCTCTTCGGCATCCAGTTTTGGTAGTTGACTACCGACAGAAATTAATTTCTTAAATACAGCTGAGGTAGTACTGTCTGAGCTGTAATTTTAATATTTTCATTCATAATCATTGATTCGAAAAACCGCACATTTCTAAACGGTTCCAACTGGCTACAACGTCATAATGACATAGAGCACGCCGATTTCTGCTAAGGCTGCTGACACTGACGTTGCCCGGCGTGACGTCAATGCCGCAAAATTCACGCATTACATCGGACATGTCGTTTTGAAGACAAATCGGAAATGGCACGTATTATGGAAAATTTATTGAAAATAAAATTTAAATATATTCAAAATCGTATTTCTTCTTAATTTTTTTTTAAGCGGTGAAAATACCCTTTTGCGTCGAGTTTAAAACCTGTGAGCTCCAGACCAGCTTCAAGGATCTTACCGGGAGATTGCCATTCTTGAATTGAATAAAAAATAAATAGGAAAACCAACTTATGTTGTACCCAAAATGCAAAGGAAGAATCTTCGGCATCCAGTTTTGATTGTGTTAGATTTTGATAAATTCAGGTGATAAAAAATAATTTATTAGTCATAAGTTGAGGTAGTACTCCCTCGTACCATGTTGATATTGCAGAAATCTCAATAGTTATTGCACAAGTAAGTAAAGACATCAGACACTGTTTGATTGTCTATTAGCGGGTGGAATTCTTCATTTTGTATCATTGACGTAATGTCTTGTATGATTCATACAAGAATTTCACTAATAAAATATTCATTTTAGGAAACAGGAAAATAATGACGGAGGCGGAGAATGCGGTAAGGAGGAGAAGGGGACACGGGAGGGGAACGAGGACGCACGGGAAAGGACACGCAGAGGAGAGATGTCGGAGGTGTGGGGAACGAGGGAGGGACAGAGGAATGGGTTGCGAAGGAGACGTAGTTGCGATAGGGGTAGCATGGGGTAAAATTGGTGTTGAAGGTGGAAGGGGAACGGGAGCGTGAACTGAGACGCAGGGAAAGGTCACGAAAGGAAAGGGGTGGCTGAGAGATAGGGCTGAGGGAGGGATGGCAAAGGAGATAAAGTAGCGGAAAGGGGATAGCAGGGGGTAAATTTGGAAAAACCGTGCTTCTCATGATGATTTGTAAAAGAGTTTGGAAGCAGATACCTACAATATTATTAATCTTTCTTCTACATAGTAAGGAATGTGTGATTATTTTTATCGCGATACGCCTGCCTATGACTCTATTTTCCTTATAGTTTCTGGGTCGTTCACTACCAGACTGTGACGCTATTTAAAAGTGTTAAATGTAAACATATCAGCAAGGACCTGTTGTTAGAGGAGCTCCACCCAGTGTGACTCTCTTGTGGATCAGAATATAAATAGCGGTGAAAATTGGTTTCAAATATCAATATCTCATCAGAAGTTCCCAGGATCACTTCAGAATTACGATTAGAATTTGTTCGTGATTTACTAGTACTACAAAAATGTGAGTTTTTTCTATCTACATATTACAATCCTTTCCAAAAAATAACTTAAATTCATATTGCCATTTCAAGACATAATTTTCAATTTTAATTTTTTGGACATTTTAATCTTCTCGCTAATTATTCCATTATAATCCACTCTTTTAGGTTCACATTTTTATGCGAAATACTCTGACAATTATTTCATCATTGCAAACATCAGCAAAAATTAATGTTAAAAAATAAACGTTTTTATGTTTGTAAAATTTTGTTTGCCAGATGAAGCTCGCAATCCTCGCCACCTTCCTGTTGATCGCAGCGGTCTCTGCCCTCCCCGTCGTGGAGGTGAAAGAGGGAGATATCCCGCAACTGGAGAAGGGTGAAGGTGAAGAAGTGGGTGCAGTTGGAGTGCCATCTCCTCCGGGGCAGGCAGAGGGAGAGGAGCAGCAGACAGGAGGGGATGATCTGAAGACTGACGCCACCTTCTGGGGAGGCTGGGGCGGATACAGGAGCTACGGATACGGGGGATGGGGTGGATATTACAACCCGTAAGTACCTACATAACTGTATAACTAGATCTATTTAATTTTGAACCAACCGGTTTTACTTTGTATATACTCGTACAGCATTAAATAGGTGGAATAATACACCAAAATCATTTTAAGCTTATACAGTCGTCATTCCTACCTTTCTGTACTGTCTAACATTCGACTTTATCTTATCTTGGTGCGTTTAAGGGAAATAACTAAGAGTATATAAATTATAAATTGGTAATATAATTACTTCTTCAAACTTAGCAAAATTACTTTGTTGCATCATTATTAATATTATAATGAATAATAAATACTTCGTTTAAACCACTATATAATTAACAATATCAATATGTTTCAATAACAATGTTATCTTCATCAGGACAAGATGTTAATTTAAAAAATAAATGACAAACAAGTTTAGACAAATTACAATAAATTAGAACAAAGACAAAATATTAAAATGTAGAGGTGATTTATTGCTTAAAAATAAAAAAATTTATACAAAATTAAATATAAAAATTATTTAATGAAATATAAAATTACATTTAGATAATAAAAAAAACTTTTAAGAACAAACAATGTAAATAAGTAGTCCAAATAACAAGATAAATAATTATAATTATTGTAAGTATTAATAAGAAAATAAATTTAAAAGTAGACTATTTAAAAAAAATGTTATTTATAATATTTAAATTACTTAAAACACTTTTTCTAATTTCTAAAATTTCTAAATTATCCAATTGTGCGCCCGTAGTGTTAGTATGTAAAATTTTAAGACCTTTATTAATATCAAAAGAATGACTTGTTTCCAAAATATAGTTGGCAAATTCAGAATAATTATTATAAGGTATTTAAACATCTTATATGTTCCTCAACTCTAATGTTAAAATTTCTACAAGTTTTTCTTATATAAAAAAGTTACAATCATCACAAATTAATTTATAAACCCCAGATTTGTTCAAAAAATCACATTTATATTTACTATATATTTTTTTAATTTGTTATTTGTATAATAAGCTGGTTGTTAATTATTTGGCATGTTTTTAATTATTAAATTTGAAATGCTATTATTTAAAAATAATTTTTTTTTCCAATTATTATCATTTTCAACAACGTGTGGATAAACAAAAGATCTAAAAAACTTTTTCTTTTATTTTTCGTTTAACATATATTGTTAATTATATAGTGGTTTAAAGAAAGTATTTATTATTCATTATGGTAATATATATATTTAATTTGTTTCAGCTACTACACCTCCCATTACTACCGCAGTTACCCTACCTACTACTACAACAACTACTGGTGAAGGGAGAATAACTGAAAAAGTTTAAAGATATGATTAGAGTAATTTTGATTCCCCTCCACCGAATTTTGCCGTTAACACAATCGGATAATTTATATGAATGCAACTTGCAGAAGTTTCATTTGATTCATTTTGATATTGACACAGATTTAGGTTGAAAACATTATTGAACCGACTGCCAACTAATTTAATATAAGTTAATTTTAATGTTTGTAAATATAGTTTTATTTAGTTTATGTGGAATTTATATTTATTAAATTTGATAAAATAAATTAATTGAAAAAGAGATTTTTCTTTCTTTTCGTTATTTAATATATTTTCTTTTCAAGGTTTGAGGCTTATTTAAAAACGACCATTAAGAAGCTTCTGTAATCTCCAATATGAAACAAATTATTGATCATCGATCATGTAAAAGTAAGACAAACCTGTTTTTGATTGTGGCCCATGTTCTGGATACCATTACGAAGCTATTGTAATCTCCAATATGCACAAATAATTTTCTATAAACCTCAATCATGAAAAATTAAGTCGAACATGTTTTGGGCATGAGCTGTAAATAATATTAAAAATAAAATTTTCTAATTATGTTTAACTTTTTTATTGATAGAAAACACAACATTCCCAAGTTAAGAATAACCTGACAATATTTGAATTCCTCCTACTTGACTGGCAAAGAATTGAACCCGCAACGCCAGGATGGAAACTCGATACTTTAGACTACTCGGCTAATAAGTGTAATAATTAAACCAAACGTTATTCTTCCACGAATAAGAACGTTCATTTTACCCAAATATATTTAAATATGTTTATATAGCCTAAAACCATCTAATTCTAAGGGAACTGATGGATTATCCAGTAATACATTTAAAAAAAATTAAAAAACATATTTTAACTCCTCTGGAACATATCTTCAATATGTGCCTTAAAGAGGGTCATTTTCCAAAACAGTTTAAAATCTCCACCATAATATCAATCCATAAATCTGGTGAAACCCATAAATTATATAATTATAGACCAATCTCACTTGTTTCAAACCTATCAAAAATATTAGAAAATGCATCAAAAATAGAATCATAGAATACTTAGAAAAATATAATATTCTATCACAAAACCAATATGGTTTTCGTAGAAAACTGAAGATGAAATGTAAGATTTAACAAAAAAATTATACACATCTATTGATAAAAATAAGATATGTCTTACTATATTCTTAGATTTAAGAAAAGCTTTCGATACTGTAAATCATAACTTACTTATTAAAAAAATAACTCGAACTAGGTTTCAAAAAAGACACATTAAAAATACCTACCGACAAACTATCTTATAGACAGAACACAAAAAACAAAAATTGGGAATTTTTATAGTTCAGAAGCACATAAAAAAAATGGAGTTCCGCAAGGAACTGTCCTTAGGCCGATTCTATTTTTGATGTATATAAATGATTCATGTAATTTTGTGATCCCAGGAAAAATTATTTCTTACGCCGATGACACGGCAATAGTAGTAAACGGAAATTCTTGGATTGAATCTTTTTCTAAGGCAAACGAATGTATTGCACTTGTTTCAACATGGCTAAAATGTAACAAACTCATTTTAAACTACAGCAAAACATTTTATTTAACTTTTTATAAAAACATTAAAAACAAACCTCACGATAACCTTAAAATTAGAATCCGCAATACGAGTTGCAATCAAGAAACATGTTCACATATTTAGGTATATCTATTGATACACATCTAAATTGGAAATCTCAAATTGATAAAACCATCTCGAAATTAAGATATCTTACATACACATTTTATAGACTTAAGAAAGTACTCAATCTCGACAAATTGAAAATGATCTACTTTTCCCTGGTACAATCTTCAATAATCTACGGCATTATAGGATGGGGTGGTGCGCTTGATGCATTTATTAAGCCTTTACAAACCACTCAAAAGCGCATTATTAAAGTTATGTATAATATAAAAAAAAAAATTCTCAATAGAGTTATTATTCAAAGAGACTAAAATATTCAATATCCGTAAATTATTTATATTGCAGACTATAAAATATATATTTAAAAATAAAAATTGTTTCGAAAAAAATGAAAATAGAATTAGCAAAAGGACTAATAATATGTTTTACTCCTCCCAAACCAATACTTAATTAACGCAAACACATAGCAGCTTTATTGGTCCTCGTACATTTAATCTTCTACCAAAACACATTCCAATGGCAGATAAAATATCACTTTACGTAAAAGAGTTAAAATTATGGTTGAATGATGCAGATATTACACTTTTTCTATAAATTATTTGTAAACCTTCATGTTTCACTTTTCAATACAATTCTAACTTTATTTACTTTCTTTACTATAACAAAAAAATCAACAAAATTTTATGTTTCACTATTTTATTTTACTACAATGTTTTCACAGATTACTATTTTTCTAAACCTTTAGTTTAAAATTTACATTTTCTACATGTACTTATTGATGTATAAATAGCAATATTGTTTATATTACCCACACACAGGCAGTGCCTTAGTGGGTTCCCATTACCTACTCTTGTCTATTGTATATTTTACTTATTGCTAACTTTTACATTACTTGTACCTTATATTTACATCTTTCTGTATTTAGAAATTATGTAAAATTACTTTTGTATGTATGTAGATACAATGGGAAAAAATAAAGAAAAAACAAAAATTAACAATTTGATTTAATTTTTTGTTTTTATTGAAATGATCTGATAAAAAATAAAAATATCAGCGTCTGAAAAGATATCATTGTATTTTGTGCACGTCCTTCTGAGAAATTAATGCTGTGAGTAATTTGTTTTTTGGTGTGAAATGTGGAATGGTTGGTTTGACCTTGTATTTTCTATTGGACATTAGAAATTAATAATTTCTAGAAGATAGTTTTTGTAAACAAGGTTTTTGATGATTTTGAATAAAAATTTCAGGTCGGATGTATTTCTTCTATCTTATAAAATTGATATGGAATATTATTGAGTCTTTTAGATGTTCTGATGTTTGGAAGGACTTAAAGTGTAATGAACAAGAATAAAAAGGTCGTATAATAAAATAAAGAGCAAACGGGCAGAGAAAGTCCAAGAGAATACAATCAATGCTAGTGGGTGGAAGAAGGAGTCCTGGAGAAATGGTCTGGTAAGATATGAAATTGATGTTGCGGTTTTAACGAAATGTTTTAAAAGGTGTTTTAATTTTGGTTACAAATTGCATACCTGCCTCAATTACTCAACTTAAAAAGTTCATATGTACAGAGGTTACATGCCTACATGTGTTCATATACCTAAAAATAAAAGCGAAACAGTTTCAAATTGAGTACAGAAGTATTTAAAATTATATATTGAACCTTACATATTACAAATAATAAAAATTAAACTTCGGTTACTTCTTTTTTTAAATTTGAACACATTTTTCTCTTTTTTTATATTGGATGATATTTGTTGGAAGATTTTCAATTTGGGATACGGGTATGAGTACTACCGCGACGGGAACCATTTATTGGATAACCAACACATCCGTTATACGTCACCCCAAGTGGTTCGCTACGTTTAGTGATTTAGCAGGGGTGCTCGGGTTTATGGGCTGAAGTTTATCCGGGTCTTGGCAGCGGATGCGTCTACCTACCAGCTGCATGGCAGGCCGGATCGAGAGAGAATGTTTGAGGTAGTCCCTTTGACTTAATAACTGTAGTCTCTCGGAACTTTGCCTTGCACCGCAGTGGGAGGGATGTATTCATACGTCCGTCACTTCTGGACACACTGACCCCCAGATTCCTACCCACCTCTAATATCCTTTTTCTTTCCAGAACTTTCTCACCTTCCTTGCCTAAAAAAAAGACCCTCCACACAGCATCCCAAATCAATTTCCTCAGGGCCTCCTGTGTGGAGCTAATGGTAAGTCTTTTTTTCATTTTTTTCCTGTAGAGTGTTTGTGTTGATGTTTATTAAGTTTTCGCATAAATTTTGAAATTTTTAACAGTTAAACTTTCTAAAAAAAAATTATTATATTTGTACACAGTTTTTTTAAAATAAAATACGATTGGACACCCCAAAATAATTTAATTTAGGAATATTTGTTTCGTCTTAGATATATTCTTAAGGCTTTCTTGTGCAAAACAGGTAGCCTTCCAAACAAAATACTGCTACAATAATAAATATCAGGAACAACGATGGCATTATATGTAGTTTACAAGATTCTTCGCTGATAGCATATAGGTACATATTGTATTTAGAGATAAATGACTACTGGTATCTAAATATTACATCCAAATATTTAATTTCATATTAGGATAATCCTTCAAAATTTCTCCATCCATCATCACCAAAGGAGTACCTATCTAATATTATTTTATTGAGGATGTTTATAAATTAGATTTTGTTTAAATTTAACATTAATCTATTCGTTTTAAGCCAAAGAGCTATGTTGTTGAGATCATCATTGTCATTTGTGTAGGTATACTATGAAAAGGATCGGTCCTTAGAACAATCCTTGTGGTACTCCTAATTTAAAAGGTAGCGGATTTTGACGGCCGGCATAGTCCAGCGGTGAGGCTCTTGACTCGCACGCCGAAAGTCTCGGGATCGAATCCCGGCGTGGCTAATAAATTTTATTTGATTAATTTGTGTTATTTCACAATTTAAAATAATACATAGTATATTTGCGGCACGTTCCAGAGTGGAAGACACTCTCAGTATCGCTCTGGTGTAAGTCCGCCATTCAGAATTGAAACGTTGCTTGAAATGGCACTAGCCGTGTTTGGTGACCAGATCTGAATAGCCATTATTCCTTACCTTCCTCTTCCCTATCTCCTTCCCCTCCCCACTACCTTCAGCCTCACAACAAACCCCAATTGGAGATGCCATAGTCTCACTGGCTTCAGACGGGAGCAGTTAGGAATCTTGTGTGGTATACATATAAAATGATATAAAATTAGTACCACTTCCACTTTATTAATATGATACCTGTCTTTTAAAATCATTAATCCATTTTAATAAGGTTCCCTTTATTAAAATTTTACATAAATGTTCAATTATAATTTTCCTTTCATTAGTTTCAAAAGCTCTCTGGAAATAATGAAAATCATATTGTATTATATGGTTCCATGACAACTCAGAATGAACTCAACTCAAAACCTCATTGAAAAGTCATTAAAAGCTTTAAAAAATAAAAAAAAAACCCGTAACCTTACCTAACGTCACCTTTTTAACCATTTTTTAATATATTTTTTCTTCGCTTTTAATAATTTTTCAAATGAGATGTCGAGTTGAATTCATTCTGAGTTGTCCGGTCACCATATTATATTAGATATTATTTATTTGTGTTTTTTTTTTAATAGACACTTAGTTCATGACCTAATACAATTATAGTCAAAACGCCCAAGATAAAACTCCTATGATAAAATCTTTGTAAAAATATCTGCTTACAAAAACCTTGATTCTACGTTATTTTACGATACGATACGATAAGTGGTTTAATGAAGAACAATTTCGACAAGTTTAAAACACGTAGATTCCAGCTCAGCTGCGGGAGATTGTCATTTTTGTGAACCAGGTATCTTGGGCATCCAGCATCGATAGTTTAATTGGCTACACCAGATTTAGATTAATTCAGGTGATATATGATCGATTAGTCATGAGTTGAGGTTGTACCCCCTCGTACCATGCTGATAATGCGGAAAACTAACTATTTATTATACGAGTTTATAGTAAAGACGTCAAACATTATTTGACTATTTATTAGCGGGTGGAATTTTTCACCAAATACCTATGATTCACACAAGAATTTCACAAAAACAATATTTACTTAAAAAATTGTGATGATATTTAGGAAGCAGGATAATATCAAGATCAGGTTAAAACAAGTTTTGTTTTATGTCTTTTTGTCTATGCCTATTTTAAAAATAGCCATTCCAGTGGCGTGGATTGGACAACGTTAAAGTTTTTACTTAATAATAAAGCTTGAAGATAAAAGCTTTTTATAATCGATAATAATGTTTTGTGCTCGTTAAATCAGGTAAAGAAGGTTATGCTTTCCATCCGGATGATTTCTTAGTACAAGATGCAGAAAAATGGCAAGAATATAGCCATTCTGGGCAACCTCATTCGATGTAGAAAGTTTTTTAAACTGTTTTTTTCGATACCTAACCACAACAGGGATATAAATGTTACAATTTATTTCGAAACGTTTTATTTAAGACTAGCTGGTACCCGGCACGCATTATTATGCCATTTACTAAAGGAATTGTTTCTCCGTGCGTGTCCTTTCCCATTCGACCCGTTCCCCTTCCGCCTCCCCTTCCCCTCTCGCGTTCCCACTCCGCCTCCTCCACCTTCCCACTCCCCCTCCCTTCCCCCCGTCACAGGTTACCCTCTACATTATATACATAAACCATCGCTCACTATTGTATACTGAAACCATCGCGAGCATGCACACATCAAATCCCCAAAGTTTCATCGCAATTGGATGAACGGCTTAGCAATGCGTAATTTCATGATGCCAGAGCTCACTATTGTATACAGAAACCATCGCGGGCATGCACACATCAAATCCCCAAAGTTTCATCGCAATCGGATGAATGGTTTAGCAACGCATAGCGGACATATAAACATTTTTAGATTTTTATATATGTAGATTAAAATTCAAACACTAAATTAATGAGTAAAAGAAACCAATTAACTCGATTCGTGAATTAATAATAATCATGATTTATTTCAGAATGTACGCGAGTTTAGTGCAATGTAAGATATTCTATAATCGTTGTTCAATGAAATAATAACTAATAAAAAAACTAAAAGCAAGAATAACTAATGCATAACATCACACGATTACTTAATAATTTTTCGTTTGTTATATAAAACAGGTGAAATTATTATTATTAATTATTAATACAAATGATTAATTTTATAGATTTCATTGTCAAAAGTGTGGAAATTCTGGAAGAGTATTGATTTACCAACAACATTTTTAATATTTTTTCATTAACATTAATTAAACATGAAATATGGAAATTGTGTTTTTTTTCTAATCACGTTACGCCCCAGCCCAGGACACTATTTTCCTTATTATGTTGGGGGCTGCACGGCCAGGCTGTGACGTTAGCAAAATGTGTATAATATTTTGAATCAGCAAGAACCTTTTGTTAGAGGAGCTCCTCCCAGGGTGACGCAGCAGCCGACTCGCTCTCAATTCAGAATATAAAAAGCGCTGGAAATAGGTGACACAGTATCAATTTCCCATCAGAAGTTCTCAGGATCACTACAGAACTATAATCTTTGATTTGTTTGGAATCTAACAGCTATATAAAAAAGGTGAGTTCCTTAAAATTCATTAAACAATCTAACTAAAAAAATAAAACTAATAATAATAATAAAAAATTGCAACCAAATTGTGTACTTGTTGAAATCTGAACTCAGAATGTCCACCAATGTTATCAATTAAAACAAATCATGATTTTATATAAGAATGTTACTATATTTCCTGAAACAATTCCGTATTTAATACGTATTTAATTTTTTTAAATTGCTTGTAATTTCATGTGCAATTTTCAATTATTATACCGTAACTTCATGAATATCGTTTTATTTATATAATAACAAGCGAGTTCCCGGCAGGCGTTGCATTGCCAATTAAATAAATAAATATATCCTCCCCCCCCCCTCCCCCTGCCGCGTTCCCCTAAGGGGGCATCTATTAATTACGTGAGCAGTTTTTACCCCCCCCCCCCCCTCGGTGAGATAAATTTGGGCCAATTCGTATATTTTTTTCAAGTAAAGTGAGATTTTGCTGGACCCCCCCCCCCCGTGTGTGCTCACGTAAATAATGGATGCCCCCTAACTATCCCGCGTTCACCTTCAAATTTCCCCGCCTTCCCCCTCCCTCATCCCCCCTCCCGCAACCCCCACTCCCCTTTTTCATTCCCCTCCACTCTTCCCGGTTTCCCGTCTTCCTACCTGCCGCTAAACTATGTATATGAAATACACTCATTTTTTCAAAGAAATCCAATAAACAAATAATAAACGCACCACCTATTGCAATTTTTTTATACAAATTTCATAACGCCAGAGCTCATCAGTGTATATAGAAACCATTGCGGGTATGCGTACAACAACTCACCAAAGTTTCATTGCAATCATGTGTACCTGCAAGTTATTTTATAAATAAAGAAAAAAAACAAATGAATAGTAATGGAAATAGTTTCATAACGCCGGATCTTATGATTATATAAAACCGTCGCGGGCGTGCACACATCAAATCACCAAATTTTCATCGCATTAATTTTTATATTTTAATTTGTCAATCGTTAAGGCAATCCAGGGTAAACTGACGACGTATAAACGCACGGTTATACCGAAATCCTTTGGCACGTTCATGTAAATAATAAAGCAATTTACAGATACATAATAATGTTTTACTAATTGTTACTAATTTCTAAAATTATTTTTCATAAAAAAGTAATAAAATATGTTGTATTTAATTCATTTTGCCAGATGAAGCTCGCAATCCTCGTCACCTTTCTGTTCATCGCTGCGGTCTCTGCCCTCCCCGTCGTGGAGGTGAAAGAGGGAGATATTCCGCAGCTGGGGAAGGGTGAAGGTGAAGAAGTGAGTGCAGTGGGAGTGCCATCTCCTCCGGGGCAGGCAGAGGGAAAAGAGCAAAAGGCAGCAGAGGACAACCAGAAGATTGGAACAGAAAAGAAACAGCCAGAGGATGACCTGAATACTGAATCAGAAAAGAAACAGCCAGAAGATGATCTGAAGACTGACGCCACCTTTTGGGGAGGTTGGGGTGGCTACAGGTCCTACGGATACGGGGGATGGGATGGATATTACAACCCGTAAGTATCCATCATTAAAATTTAATTTTTTGCTGTTATAATCATTAATTTTTAGTTGAATTCCAGTTTAGTGAAACCTAATGGAGTTCGTTATGAGTATAATGTACCTAGTAACTAAATAAAATACCTTAATCGCCAATGTTGGTCAATAAAGTGGCGAGTTACTCGCTACCCGACTAAACTAGCCTAATCCGAACAAGCCCTAAGAGAGGCTGGACATAGCAATAAAACAATCTGTTCAAACTGTTATACATAAATAGTGGCCAAGACGGATCCAACATTAATTACTTATCATATGAACCGAATAATAACTATGGAAATCGCGGCCATTTTTGTTTAACCGTTTGGATATAATATTTTTTTGTGTGTATTTATATCGGTATGCCAAGTCCTTTAATTTAAAACCTTATTGTTTTAAATCTAAATATAAAATCTACCTAAGTATGGAAATATCTCATTTTTCGCCCTATAATTTATGATAAATTTCACTTTTCGAGTTCAAATTTGTTGCTTGCACCTAGAAACATTAGTTATTTTACGTTAGTTTCTCACAGGCGGCACTGAGGAAAAAAGTTTCCTCAGAGGTCTATGTCATCTTTTGGGATGCTGTGTAGAGGGTCTTTTTGAGAAATGACGGAGGAGGAGATCAAAGAAGGAAAAATGTATGATTGATGAGTAGGAATCTGAAAACGGTTGTACGAATCCATCGCTCCCATTGCGGTGCAAGTCGAGTGAATCAGCCTGGAAAGATTTAGGTAAGATCTCCCTCAACCAGTCTCTCCCGGTCCGGCACGCCATGCAGTAAGTGGGAAATGCGCCGCCAAGACCTAGACAATGAACTCATCCCATGAACCCGGGCACCCCAGCTAGGTCTACCAAATGTAGCGAACCACTTGTGATAACCTATGACAGGGATGTTGGTTATCCAATAAATCATTCCTGCGGCGATGGTATCCATACCTACTCATCTCCCAAATTGAACAAACTAAAATTTTTATTTTTTTTCCTTTCAGATACTACACCACATACTACCGCAGCTACCCTACCTACTATTACAATAACTACTGGTAAATGAAGAAGGTGAAATCTCAGTTCCAACTCAACATTACCAGGGCTGAATATTTAAATATCGAAATGTTACCATTTAAAATGCGCTTGGTGTTCCTCCATTGCTGATTGACTTTTCTAAAAGATAATGTAAATGTAGCAAAGAAGAATCATTGAATGCATTTTGAAATTTATATTTAAAAACTAATTTACTGAATTATTTAGTTTTTGTAGTCAGTATAATAAAAATGAGAAATGTATTATTATTTATGAAAATGAATAAAGTGATCTAATGTAGTTAATACTTTCGATTTTTTACTCGTGTTTTGTCAGTTATACCTATGGAGAATTTTCTGAAGTGAAAGTGTTTGAAGCTATTGATAAAAGTAACAGAATGTTTGATACTTTCAATATCTTTGATCAGGTGAAAGACGAAAGGTTGCTTGAAATGGTTTAAGCCGTGTTGGATGGCGAGATCTGAATAGCCAGATACTTCTCCACCTTTCTCTTAATCCCACAGGCCTCTGGAATATTCTGTCAGGAGCTCAGAATATTTCCGCTTTGCAATAAAATCTAAATAAAAGGAATATTTTTGAAGTGAAAACTACTTTAGCACCGTTATGAGTTGAAACTCGGTGAAACGAAAAAACGAAAATAAAAAGAGACGAACACATACATATCTACAGGATTTAGCCTTCGAGAGAATGAGATTGACTAATAGGTCTCCTTTTTATGCGGTGCTTCATAGCCTTCGTTTTCTTCTTTTTTCACTTCTACCGCGTGTGAACTGCACACAATGTTTTTTAATGTATCCGAAAACTAAAAACTGTATTTAAACGTGAATTGGCACGCTTTCAGATGTTATTATTAGAAATAGTCACATAATTTTTGAAATATTTAAAACTTGAATGCAATCGTGAAATGGTTTTAAAAATGGCTCCCCTTACATTTTTTCTAACCAAAATTACGGATGGAACACCCACATTTTAATATACAAATATATCATAAAAGTGATTGTCACCTCGCTTTTGTGTCGTTACATGATAAAAAAAGTCATAATTTTTCTTTTTTTTTTCAAATTGCGGTTATAAACTATGGTTTTATAGAACGGTACATTTTAATTCTTCTGTGGTTAACTTTTAGATTTGAATATAAAGCGTTGTTAATTGTTTAAGTGTTTAATTCTTGTAACTCCATTTCTTTTAAACTTAATTTAAATTCAATTTAACCTTTAACTATGGACGTGCGGTCTCACAGGCCGCTTGCAGTTTGTGAATCGCGTGCTCTTGTCCACCTTAGTAGCTTCGGTTTTAGTGGCGAAACGACTGTCGAGAGTAAAGGTTACGTCACCGGCTGTATTTTGCGTAAGTAGTTTCGCTTTATATTTTTATTGTGGTCTGTGGGACCGCGCGTCCACGATTGTGTAATAAATTGAGCTCATGGTAATTTTATTTTTTCTAGATTTATTAATTGAAAATGACAGTAAACGATCAACCTAGTATATTTGCAAGTAAACTATGCCCACCAAAGATAAAAATAAAGACGATTTACACTTGTGAAGGCTATAAACAGTCAATATGCCTACAATGTTCTAAGCCATTATGCAAAGACTGCCTATAAATATGCACAAGTTGAGCCTTTGTCAAAAATTTTATGTTCTGTTTTAAGAAGTTAATGTTAATTTTTTTAATATTTTTTAATCCTTATATTTTATTTTAAAATTAGTGAAACTTACTGAAAAAAAAATTTCCTTGGTTAATGTTCCTACAAAGTGATCTTGAGTAAGAATGACTGAAAAGTGTCTTTGATTGTTAAATGGTAAGATTTTGGTTTAAAATAAATATATTTTAATTAAAATAGGCCAACCTAATGATGACTATCCCATTAAAATACAAAGATGTACGAATTCCAATGAATGCAGTGAGTGCCCCAGTATAGAGCGCACATCACAGATGAAGTACCTAGGGCTCACCATTGACCCATACCTCAAATGGAATCTACACACACAGAATATTGCAAATAAAATTAGAAAAACAATACACTTCTTCAGATCCATTAGGAACTTTCTTAACTTACAACTTCTAAAAACGATATATTTTGCAATCACCCAATCTATCCTTGAGTATGGTATCATTGCATGGGGAGGGGATACTTCATCAGCTCTAGATCCTGTTGAAAAGGCGCAGAAAACAATTATGAAAATTATTCTCAAACTTCCTCTAACTGCAAACAGTGACTTAATATTTAATATAATGAGAGTATTTGATGTTCGACAGATATATGTAAAAACTATCCTCATGCATCTCTTTAAAAACAAACAAATACTTTACGAAAAAAATATATACTTAAGATTTACACGTTATTCTAACAAAGACACATTGCAAGTTCCAGCACTCTCCACCACCTTTGGACAACGTAGTTTTAGATACTTTGCCACAAAAATATTCAACATGCTTCCTGATAACATCAAACTGAGTCAAACACAGAAAGAATTTTAAAAAAATGTTAAAATTTGGATATTTTCTAATGATCGATCCTTTACTGGTGCCCTCACCCAAACGCCTTGTCATTGACGGTTATTGTAGTAGTTATATTGCTGTTTTTGTATTGTGTATCAGCAATAATGTAAACAGAAACAAAGTATTGCTGTATAAGAACATATATTATACATTCATAAGTAAACCATAGACAAAATTACGAGAAACAATTTACTAAAAATTCTGCCTCAATACAGGTTCGCTTAGTGAGGCAGACTATGCACAACTTAAAATATATATTATGTTACTTCTATATAACAGTTCTTACCTAGATATCTTTTTTCCTATGTTGATACTGCTTTATTGGCATCAATTATTATTATAACATTATTCTTATAACAATGTTATTAACTCATAGATATTTACTTACTAATGCATCATTTATTACCTTATGTTTTTAACTTTGTAAGTAACATGTTATTGTCATTAAAATTATGTTATTATTACTACTGTGTAAAAGAAAAGGAAGAAAATAAAAAGGGGAAATATACTTAAAATGTAACCAATACCGACTGTAATATGATATTATATTATGTATTCATGTATTTTTTGGATGAAATAAATAAATAAATAAAAGAAATAAAAATAAAAAAAATGTCTTGTTTTATTTACATTTGGTTAAGTCCGTAAATCAATAAAATCAATTTTAGGTACAATACTTACTTAACTAGATAGACTCCGGCATTTAAAGATAGCAGTCTGTGAGACCGCACGTCCATAGTAGTGTAACAAAAAAATAATGTCCATAGTTAAAGGATAATATCAATTTAGCATTGTGTTTTCGCTATCTAACACCGTTAAGATCATATTTCTCGCCATGATAGAGACATAACCATTTCTTTGAGACCAATATGAGCTATTCCCAAAAGCGAACAAAAAACCTGAGAGGTTAACCATCTCCTATCCCTTCCCAATACCTTCAACCTAACAATATACCCTATTTCGATGTGTCATATTCTCACTGACGCCATGACGCCAGATGGTTGGGAGCAGTTGGGACTCTAGTGCTTTACTCACATTAAATAATGAAGTTAGAAAAACTTTTAAACGTTAACTATAAAAACATGCGATAAAAATCTGATTTGGCTTTGAAATCCTAACTTCAAATGGTTTCACAAAACCATATCTCCGTCTGTAGGAGTAATGAGTTTTGATAACTCATGGGAGTGCAACTTCGTTGTATGTTTTTAATAATAAAAAAAAGAACGCAAATTAATATGATTTAATACATGAACTATAAAATACTAGCTTTTACCCACGGCTTCGCTCACATTTTATTACTGGCATAATTATCGGCATAATTGTTATTATTCTTACTATTTTGTCTAATAGGAAATAATTATTGTTTAATAGAAAATTTCAAAATTTGAGAATGACATTTATAAAAATTTATAAATAAAAATTCTATTTTAGAAAACATTTAAATTATAGAAATGGAAATTTATTTTCAGTACCTACTCCCTTTATTAGTATTTTATTCATATTTGAATCCAGAGTAACCTAAAAAAATAAGAAAATGACAGTCCACTTCAAACGCTATGCTTTATAGCAACGTTATGCTTTTTGTTCGGAGAATAAACATTTTTAGAGATATGTAGATATTAACTACGACGCCAAAAAAGTACTCTTTTTAATCACAACAACGCACAATTTGTTTGACGTTTGCAATAACTCGATTTTGTTAGGGACAGAAAACGTATGATACATAATTTCATAACGCCACAGCTCATTCATAACGCCAGAGCTTAGCAAAATATAAAGCCGTTGTTACTTGCAAATAATGTAGCTTCAATTAGTGAAAGAATTTTAAAATTCCATTCGATATTTATTGCGTGAAAGAGTAAGGACCATCCATACAAACTTTCGCATTTATAATATTAGTAAGATAAGATAAATAATGGTTTCCCGTATCAAATGGCGTGAGATTGAAAACCAGTAAAAAATAAATCATTTATTATTCTATTCATAAAACCATATAATCTTTTAGTATCCGCCCACCACCGCTCACCTCATAAAAGATTATACTTATCATTTTGACAACTCGCTGCAAAAGAAGTTAGAATAAATAAGGAAAAATTCCTCCGATCCAATGTAGGTTAGGCAGTATTTAGAATTCATAGATCGAAAATGATTTTTTTTAAATGTTGATTTTTATTGAGTAATAATTAATCTACGGAAGTGGTGCCATCTTTAATTTTCAAAGAGAACTGTTGAAGTTTTCATAAAATATTAACGTACTCGTAGGTGCGTCTTCTACATTTTTGCATGGTTTTGCAAATATTTTTTTATGTGATTAATTTGCATTATTTCACAATTTATTAATTTAAAATAATATATAGTAGGTACATCATTGTTTCCTTGGACAACTGCGGATCGCTAACGTAGAAACAACAGTTGATGTCGAATATATTAAGAACACATAATCTGCATTCATGCTAGGGAATGATGAGAAGTTACCGAAAGTTATCCTATCAATCCTTATCGATCGATCGTGCTAGAGGGGCAGAAGTGACAAACGAATGAATCCATGTATGGTGTAAATCGATGGGTCGGGAGAGTCCGGCTGGAGAGGTCAAAAAGCATCCCTCAACCAGTGTCTGATCCGGCCTGCCACACAGCAGGTAGACAGACACATCCACCGCCAAGTCCCTAATGAAACCGGACAATCTTGCCAAGTCTCCAAACGTACCCAACCACTTGGGATGACCTACAGCAGAGGTGTTGGTTATCCAATACATGGTTCCCGGTTACCCGACTTCCAAATTAATGGCTACTGAATTTAAAATTCATGAAGCATAGGTTATTTTAATTCGTTCAACATTGTTAACGTGAAATTTGTAAGAAGGATACCAACTAAATGAGTTATATTAAACTAGGTTAAGTTTCAACCATGTATGTATGAAAAAAACTCGTTTTTAATAAAAAATTATCTAACCCTGGGCCAAAAGCCTTAACCTCCCTATTTTGTCGGAAGTCAAAAATATTTCGCTACGCAATAAAATCCAAACAAATGGAAAATTGCTGAACGTGTACAAAAACTAAAAACTGTTTTTGAAAGGTGACTAATACACATAAAATATGCTTCCAAATAAAAATATATGATTGTATGTAAAAAAATGTTATTGCTTTTAATTAAAAGTTTAAAAAATCACTCAACTTACGTTTTTTTCTAAGTAAAATTACTGATAACGAAAAAATTAAAAGCAAACATATTTTATTATCACCGGTCAGTGGTTGAGTGGGCATAGCGCTTGGGTCCCACCCGAGCGTCGCGTGTTCGATTCTTCGGTTGGCTAAGTACTCCATCACAACACAAGCAACATTTTCGGCTTTCTGTGGTGGTAGTAGGAGATTTTCAAACAGTGTTAGGTTATTCGTAATCCGGGAATGTTTGTCTTTCTTTAAAAAAAAAAAAATTAGGCAAAATGTATTATATTCGTAAAATTTATCGTCAAATCACTTTTTAGCCGTAAAAATAATTAATAAAAAAATTCCCAAAATTTTGGTTGTTTTTTTTTAAATTGCGGTCGGAAATTTTGGATTCATATATGCGCATATATTAATTATTTTGCGGATAGCTTTTAGATTTGAGTAGAAAGCGTGGTTTTTCTCTTTCTGTAATATTCTTTAATTTACTGTTGTGGCTCACTAGCCCACAATTGATTACAACGCAAGTTCGTCTTGTATTATTATTTATTAATCGAATTACAGCGGAATTACTAGTTGTTGGTAACGTGTAATTATCCGGGAGCTCTCAGTTTAGAAGTGAATTAGAATTCAAGTGGCGCCGGCACGAGCGCCCAGCGGCTGTATGTTCGGCAGCATTCGGCTACGCCCGAATGTCTCCGAACAAACGATAGACATATACAACACTTTCTAACACCTTTTAGATCACATTTCTTACCATGATAGTAAAGGAGAGAAAACGATTTCTACAAGACCTATATAAGTTGTTCCGAAAACCGAACAAATTAACCTGAGGGTTAAGTATAGTTGTGCCGCACTGGTATAATATTTCCTAATAATAATAATAATATTTGGATGACTTGTATAGCGCCGTTTTTGTGAAAAATCACCTCAAGGGCGCTTTACAAACTTAAAACGTATCTCTGCAATCTTACTTTTAACTACAAACTGGACAAACCATTATAACAACTTATGGCTAAAAATTTCATCCACCGGTTCATCGATCACTGATACGAAACTATAGGTGTGTTCAATTATTTGATCGATGAACGCAATGCTGCTTAAAAATGTACTGTAGGTATAGGCAAAAAATATTATAGGACTGTACTGGGAGTTAACTTGAGATTAACTCCTCTAGCGATAAAAGTTCTAAAACGATGATTGTGCATAAATCAGTATTTTCTAATCAAATATCAAAATTAATATACGGCAAGCAATATTTCATCAGCCATTACGTTGCCTAAATATGAATAGCGGTTTCAACGTGTTTCATTCATTCTGGAATTCCCAGAAGAAAATACCGATTCTCGTAAACACACAAATAATGAAGGAAGTCAATATTACCATTTATGATTTCAAGTTCAAGTCCGGACAAGGTAGACTTGTTAATGTTGTTGGGCCTACATATCTACGATTTTATCAGTGACGTATAGTGAAAAACTAATATTTATTAAAATGAAACTTAATTTGTTGTTTATATTAAATTAAATTAGTGTGTTGTGGGTTGTGGGTGTGCCTTGTGCCGAAGTATATATATAGATAATTTCTCTGTACCTTTGGTAAAACTGTGCAAACATTTTCGAATGCCGAAATACTTTCTATTGAGCGCTTTTATAATTGCAACCGTTTATCGTCACGGTAATAATAAATGAATCGTTAGGTATTATGTATATTGGATCCAACTGTTTTTTTTAATCGATTAAGATCATACTTCCAGAGATTATCTAGTCAGCTAAGTATATTTTTCTCCCGGCTTCGACGAATTCAGGAAAATTTATTACATTGTCTTTGGATTCTATCAGGATCATTAAAAAAAATCGATTGCACATAAAAAATTTGGCATACGTTTGCCCTAGGGATCTGATTCCCACTGGAGTATACTGAACTGTCGTCCCTCTTCTGTCATCAATTCCATATGCTCATGAAAATTAGTATCAAAACTCTATCGGGAACTGCTTGCATGCTTTGACACTTCTATTTCATATCTAATTTAATAAAATCTTTATTTTTTCGTTTTACCAAACTAGACCCTGATTTTCCCCCTCAACAATAGTTTTATTTCGCAAACAGACGTCACCGACTTAATCATTTTTTTTAATTTTTTTTTATTGGAATATAAAACATGAGTTACATATATATTTTACAAAATATATATGTATGTACATATACCAGATATATATATATACATATCATATACCAGATTATCACCGTTTCTTTTTTTGGTGTGCTTAATATGGCAACAAAATCTTAATTTTTAGACGTATTCTTTTATTGAGTGCCTACTTAATCTTTAATTTAAAAAGTAGTAAGTTTTTTTTTAATTTACCTAACTAGAAGACTAACCAATTTATTATAACAGAGATCTTCTAAATCTACTTGGTCTTGGCAAATATTATATACATATTAAAAAATCTAAATATTCTATAAAATGAAATTCAAATCTCAATTTTGCCAAAATTTTGCTGGCGATTTGCATATTTCTGATAGAAATGTTAAGTATTCAAGTTCTACAGACCAACTTAAAAACTTGACGAGCCGCCCTAGCGCAAGACGCCGTTTTCCTTATAATATTGGGAGAGTTCGGTTCTAGGCTCTGACGTCGGAGAAAAGTGTAGAAAAAATTGGAGTCCGGAAGGACCAGTTGAAGTGCGAGCAGTCTCTCCCACATTCGGTTCTGTTGTCACTTGTCTCGCTCCCCGATCAGAATATAAAAAGCCATGAGAAGTAGCGTCAGATATCACATCCGATTTGAAGCTCATTGAAAGCCTTTCAAGGACGTTCTTGCATTCAGTTTGGTGTGTAGTTTATCAACGACTTAAAAAGGTGAGTTTAAATATTAGAAACCTTTTCTTTATTTTAAATTAATTTTTATTTATAAATTATTTTGCTAAAATTTTCTTCACCGATTACAACAAAATTTATAAATATTTTTGTAATGGAATAACTAATAGAGTTAAATATCAAAATAGTAAAATTTAATCACTGGAAGGTAAAAACTCGCTCCTATGGGTTTTTTGATATTAGGTCCTGCAGGCGGATTTTTCATGCCTTTTTTATTTTTTCGCCCAATTTAGTGAAGTGTCTTGATAGTAGGTTTTGACCCTTTGTTTCTACAACAACAACTATTATAATGTGTGCGAAAATGTGTGATAAGTACATTACTTTAATCATTTTTCGGTCGAAATAAAATCCATTTGTGAATACCTTCAAAACATATGTACCTCGTTCATTTGAAATTCACAGGACAAATGGAAACTAATTTCTACTAAGTAACAACTCCCATCTCCCATTAACCAAGAAATTTATTGCCAATCAGAACTCATGAAATTAAAGAACGCCGCCGACTTAACTTCCCTTGAGGCAATTTTTAACCAAGTCGGTTTGAGAGCTCTAAAATTTCAAGATTACCATTAATATAATATATTATTTATATAAATGTTATTGTTTATAGGCACAGTTCAAATTTTCGAATTTTATAAAAGTCTAAAGGAGCCGATTCCGAAAATAACCGGTTCCTTGGAAAAATAATATCGGGACAAAAACCGTGACAAAACAAAAAATATCGTCGTAAATGAACCTAAGTTAGATTTTTATCTTTTATATTTTTATATTTCGGAAAACGTTATTTTTTGATAATTTAATAATAACATTTATTTTGATTTTGTTATTTGAAGTTTGTACATTGTTCATGATGGTAACTTTTGGTTTTTGAAAAATTTCTTCTGAGCAAATCGGAAAATTGGTCGTAAATAGGTCAGGATTTTTTTTGCATCGGTGATTCAATCCAATATTGTATTTGTTAGCCATACTTGAGAGTTTTTTTATTGACACAACTATTTATTCATATTCATATGGCACAAACCACTAATTATTTTTAATATTTTAAAGCATAATTTGTAAAAAGCGTTTTTCCGTAAAATAATTATACGCGCGCCAACTATGAAAGAGTAGAATATGAATTCTATTGACAATCACCTCAATGTAAAATTATTAAAATTTGAATAGCCAAACTTCCATTAGTAGTCTTTGTAAAGAACAACTTGTAATGTCATTCAAAAAATGAATGTATGCGCTTTTTATTCTGAAATAATTTACAGCGTTTATCTAATACTAGCTGAAGACCCCGGCGATTCCCAGGCTTTACACAGAGTTTTCGAAATCAAATATAAAAGTGACCTTATTCTTGTTTTGAAGGTCATATGTGGAAAAGTTCATAAACCCCGGCATAAAACTGTAGATTTTCATACAAATCAAATCAACACTGCCCGCTTGCCAGCCCGCTCGTCCACCACATACAGTCATTCTCCTTTATATATTACATATTTCAACCAATTTACACAAAACCTTGACAAATTATACACTTAAACCTTTCTATTTAATCACTCTATATATTGGTGAAAACCGCATAAAAATCCATTCAGTAGTTTTGAGTTTATTGCGAACAGACTGACAGACGCGGCAAAGGACTTTATTTATGAGAAAGACTGTATTTTATGTAGAGATGTAGAGATTACTAATAAACATTTAAATTATTAACAATAAAATTGTTTATGCGCAATTATGTCGCGATATGATCACATGAGGTAATTACAATATTTTATTATGAAATGAAAAACGCTAATAATTTTTTTACTAATACAAAATTTTGCTTGATTTAAATAAATATTTCGTTAATATTTTTTACAAACACAACTTAGACTTTTAGTTGAATGCTTCGATCCTTTTTCGTTCACTTTATTCTTACATTGGAAAATTTAGGAACGAAAAATAAAATTTTAGTATTCTTCCACACCGCAAACAAAAATATTTTTATTTCACTTAACTGCTAGTATAGAACCTTAATATCCCGGGGTGAAGCAAGGATACCCACTTAAGTAAGTCACGGTTACAACGGCGCTATTCCATAATTATACGAAAATGGAGGAACGGGTCTCAATAATAATAATAACCTGAAGCTGTGTAATAAGGATTAAGGACCCATCATCGCCTCATTAGAGCACTTATACTTAACTTAACATTTTACCTGCTCTTAGCTTTATATTTTACTTTGTAGGCGGGTTCAGGTACTGGGTAACGCCGCTCCGGGAGACATTTATTGGATAAGCAACTCCTCTGCCATAAAGCACATGTTTAGTCCTGATATTTTTCAAACGCTTTTGTTTTTATTTCATTTTAACTTAACGAGTAAAACCTGAAATTGTAATATTTAATCACTGAAAACAATATTAGCGACTCTTAGTCAAAGTATGATACAGTTAAATGTGACCGAAGGAGATGACGTCCCATTAGCTCAGTTGTAGAGCAGCGCACCGGCAAGGCTAAGGTTTCCAATTTGTTAGGCGGTTATGGGTACTGCCGCTCCGGTAACCATTTATTGGATAACCAATACCTCTGCCGTAGGGGTGAGGTTTATTTAGGTTTTTTTTTGGTCTGGACACACTGAACCCCGGATTCCTACCCTATCCCTCATCATATATTTTTCCTTCTCAGAACTTCCTCTCCTTCCTTTCCTTAAAAATACCCTCCACAATTAAACCCCAAAGATAACACGTGTGCCCTGCCCTGAGGTTAATTATTATCCTCAGGGTCTCCTGTATAAAAATGCAAGCATGCAGTTCACAAGTTCAGCAGAAATTAAACCTTCAGAAAACTAAAGTAGACAAGAAGCACCACACAAAAAGGAGACCGATTATTCTATCTCATTCTCTCGCAGGCTAAATCCTGCAGATGAATGTATTGGTCGCTTTTTCGTTTCATCGAATTTCAAATCACAACGGTGCTAAAGAAATTTTCATTTAAAAAAAAGGTGCTGGATTCAACTCTTAGATTCGACCGTATCTTTTTCTGTTTTAAATTTTCGATAAACATCTCTAATATTGTCTTTAGCGATTAAATATTACTTTTTTATTTATGTTTTATCATCTCTATTAGATGAAGCTCGCAATCCTCGCTACCTTCCTGTTCATCGCCGCAGTGGCTGCTCTACCCGTCGAAGAGATCAAGGAGCCTGGAAACCTCTTGGCGGTGCATGGTCCTCCAGGACACGAAGACGAGGAACAGCAACCTTCTGACGACCTGAAGACGGACGCCACCTTCTGGGGCGGCGGCTGGGGCGGATACAGACACTACGGAGGCTATGGTGGATGGGGAGGATACTACAACCCGTAAGTTTTATGAAAAATTCGGACACTTATTGGAGGAACCTTTTTTTAGTGTAGGTGTACAACGAATTGAGTGAAATAAATAATTCTTACTGTATTTTATACGTACCTACGACTACGAGAATGTGCGCTATTATAATTACTGTAACGTTTCACGATTACGGTACCGTGACGGCAAAAAAGGCAATAAACATACGTTCCTAAACACAATAATGATGAGGCACATAATGTACGTAGGTCTGTTTCCTCCGAAGTTATAAAAGTCATCATTTTCTTGCATTTCACTCACCCACCGAACCTTGACGTCTCCGTAGACCCCTACAATACTACTACCGTGACGATAGTTTTGAAAGTATGGAATATAGTTAAAATAATAATATTGAAGTGTGGATGAATTCCAAAAATTCAAAAACATCAAATGTCAATTTGCTGATGGTTTTGCTTTTGTTTTAAATATTTATATAATGCTGCCGCTCTTTCTTACACACTGTAATAACAGCAGTCGAAAATGAGACAAACGGTGAAAGTATGACTGCACTCCCTAAAGGAAACTTTTTTTTTACATGAATACCGCACAAGAGTCCCAACTGCTCCCGTCTGGAGTCAGTGGGACTATGGCATCCCCAATTGGGGTATGTTGTGAGGCAGGAGGTAGCGGGGAGGGGAAGGAGATAGAGAAGAGGAAAGTTGGGAAGTACCTGGCTATTCAGATCTGGTCACCAAACACGGCTAAAGCCATTTCAAGCAACGTTTCAATTCAATGAGCGATACTGGGTGACACTGAGAGTATCTTCCACTCTGAAACGTTCCGCAAATATACTATATAGGTACTATATATTATTTTCAGTGAATAAATTGTGAAATAAAACAAATTAATCAAATAAAATTTATTTTCCAAGCCGGGATTCGATCCCACGACCTTCGGAGTATTAATCATTATCATAAATTTATAACGTATTTTAATAATAATAAAGATATTAATATTATTATTATAAATCTGTACCGTATTTTGTGCGTCTCACCATTATTTAATGTGTAAGAAAGAGCTGCAGCATTATAGCAATAAGAAACGTAGGTTTATTGCCTTTTTTGTCCTCACGGTACCGTAACTGTGAAATGTCACGGTAATTATAAAAGCTCATAGTAATGTGCCTAAAAAGAAGACTTTGCCGAAATTCGTACAATTCAAAATTACCCATTGATAAAGTCTTTTGAAATCTTTAATTACAGGTTTTTCTTATTTTCACTCTTAAATATCAGTAAAAAAACCAGAACATAACAATTTTTTTTTCTTTACAGATACTACACTGGAGGATACTACCACCATTATCCCACTTATTACAGAACCATTCACTACTGGTAAACTACAGACTTGGCTTCTCCGAGAAATCAGAAATTCTGCAATCCTATGTACCTACCACTAAGTTATAATAATTTATTTATTTAAAACTTTCTTGGTTTCTTCCCAAGACAAGCTTTTTGTAATCCCACTGAAAGTATTGTACCTTCAATTATTATTGTAAGCGTAAAGATGATAACGTATGAATGAACTTGAATTTACGTTAGATTAAATATTATTTATTAATTTATTACTAATTTTCTACAAACCAAATAAAAGTGTTACTTAAGAATAATTAACAAAATGTTTTTTTTTATTTTTTTTTATTTTAATCATAAGTTAGGAGTTATACAAATTTGGAAGGCGTGTATAGCCCCGGGAACCAATTTAATTAGAAACCAATCAGCCATAGGTCCCCCCGAGTGGTTCGCTACGTTTGGTGACTTAGCAGGGTTGCCCGGGTTCATGAGGTGAGGTTTTTCCAGGTCCTGGCGGTGGATACGTCTGCCCACCTGCTGCGTGTTGTTATTAAGAGATACTGGTTTTGGGAGGCCTTTTGACCTTTCCAGTCGGACTCTCTCGATGCATCGCCTTACACCGCAGTCGGAGAGATGTACATACGTCCGTCACTATGGACACACTGACCCCCAGATTCCTACCCACCCCTCATTACTTTTCCTTCTCAGAACTTCCTATACTTCCCTTCGTTAAAAAAAGACCCTCCACACAGCATCATCAAGATGACAAGGGAAATTATTGTCCTGTAAGGAACTACTGCAAAAAAAAAAATTCTGTTAAATACATATGCCGACAGTTTTTTTTAAACTCAACAAGCGATTGTATTGTGTCTGCAGAAAAAATTATAGATTAAATTTTCGTAGCCGCGAACCCAGCGCCTATTCGTAATAACTGAAAACAATATCCCCAAAACTATTCAAATCAAAAGCCTACATAATTGAATGAGCGCAGCGAAGTCCTGTTTTCTTTCTTTCATTTAGCATTTCATCTGTCTGTAAATTAGTTTGGTACGTTCCGGTTCCGGTTCAAGATGGTGAACGTTCTGGATATTACCTCTTCATCTCGCCAGAATTCGCGTGATCGTGGTTTCTACTGTGATCTGTCAAATTGGCAGAATCAATATTATGGCACCTACCTACTGGCCTGAAGAAATTTTGAAAAAAGAATTGTCATTGAGATGGTAACAGTTCTTTGGACAAATTGTATAATTCCTTATTTTAAAATGTTACGTGCAATATTTATACGTATTTTTGGCGGCCGGCGTAGTCCAGCCGTAAGGCTCTTGACTCGCACACCGAAGGTCACGGGATCGAATCCCGGCGTGGCAAATAAACGTTATTTGATTAATTTGTGTTACTTCACAAATTATTCTTTTAAAATATTTTATAATTTATATTATATAGTATATTTGCGGCACGTTCCGAGTGGAAGATACTCTCAGTATCGCCCTAGTGTAAGACCACCATTCAGAATTGAAACGTTGCTTAAAATGACATTAACCGTGCTTGGTGAACAGATCTGAATAGCCAGGTACTTCCCCACCTTCCTCTTCCCTATCGCCTTCCCCTCCCCGCTACCTCCTGCCTCACAACATACCCCAATTGGGGATGCGATAGTAGTCCCACTGGCTCCAGACGGGAGCAGTTGGGACTCTTGCACACTGAACCCCAGATTCTTACCCATCCCTTAAACCCTTTTCCTTCCCAGAACTCTCTTCTCCTTCCTTTAAAAAAAAAACCTCCACACAGCATCCCCAAAGATGACATAGGCCCTGAGGAAAACTATTTTCCTCAGGGCCTCCTGTAAAGCTCATGTAAAAAACAAAAAAATGGAACTCTTGTGCAGTATTCATATAAAAAAAATGTAAGTACCTACTTACAAATCTTTTGATTTTAGAGGTAATAATAGTTTAGATTTATTAAATAGTAATCAGTTCCCGGCAAGCGTTGCAATGCCACTTAAATGAAGAAAAGGTTTCTCCCTGAGTTTCCTTTCGCATTTGTCCCCGTCCTCCGCTTCCCCTTCCTCTCCCATGTCCTCTTTCTCTACCGCGTTTCCCATCCAACTTCCCCGCCTTCCCCTCTCCTCTCCCTGGACGTCCGCACGACAACTCACTTGCATCGCTATCGGATGAATAGTGTAGGAAATAATTTCATAATGCCAGAGCACACTATTATGTATAGAAATTTTCGCGGAAATATGTGCGCACATCAAATCTTCAAAGTTTCATCGGTTGAATAGTTTAGGAACGCATAAAGGAAAAGCAAAGAAACATTCATTTTTATATATTAACCACTCTATATCCACCACATAAGCTTATTTACCTTCGCGAGGGTGGAAAGAAGTTTTTTTAAAGTTTCAAACATTTCCTATGCTTAATATAGCAAAGCATAAACGACAAACAAACAAGCACATAAGCAAACACTCATTCATTTTTATAAATAAATGAGATAATTAGAAAAACTTTTTTAGACGCGAGGTCTACTGTTCACAGAACTACTAGTAAATATATATCATGTTTTACGTTTCCATCAATTGTGTATTTTTCTTCTGGCATGGTGGTAAGGTTGGAAGATACTGGAATAACCAAAAAAATGGGGTACTCTCATTAGGAAAACTTTTTCCCAAAATGAACCCAATTCAAAAAAAAGAAATAACCATTCTAAAAAACGAAAAACCCCGGATAAGGAGTCTCTATGTTGCCATACCTGTCAAACCGACTAATAGACTCTAAAAACGAAGTTCAGATTATTGCCCTCTCAATTCATTAAATGATTTATTTATTTCATTGTCATTCGTTAGGCTCTAGACAATTATCGGCGCCTAAAATCCATTATATTAGATTTTTCTTATTTCATGGTTCATTGAGTATTTAAACCCTTCGTGGCTTTTATATATTATTTAACTCTTTGGACAACTTAGAGCTGTGATTTGAATTCATGTTTACTTAATAGGTGGAATGTTTAAAATGAATAGAAGGTATGCAAAATACAAAAGTAGGTATATTGTGAAATAAAAAAGGACATCCTGGTCGTTAGGCTGTCTGGCATGGCTTAGGTAAATAGGTTAATGGTGATGCCGTGATAAGTTGTAGTGTGGCTTAAGAGAACTCATCTAAAACTCCTCGATTTTAAAAAAGATTGAAGGCAGGTCCGCAGATCATTGCCTACCAGCCAAAAGATCCTTCCAGAAGCAGGACGGGCTGATGTCTTCAGACGCCAATCATCCTCCCAGGATGACTTCTAGTCAGCTTCAAAGATGGCGAGAGTCACTTCCAAGATGTATGATCACAAATCATAGCGATTTTTAGTCGTTTCGTCATATATCAGTCAAGAGGATCGCCCGATGCTCTGAGCTGCCGCACAAAGAATGAAGATTCCTTTCTCATTTGAATCCTGCCTGCAGGATTGAGAACAGTTCATCTCCAAAATATTCTAGGGCTGGCAATCTGACCAATGCCCAATTGTCAATGCGCAAGTACTGGAGGTTCCACACACTGAGACCATAAATATAATGTGTATAAAAGGGTGCACACACCTTGTAACAAATGCTGTTATGTAACAAGTATTTATACACAATATTAAAAAGTTAGGAATTTCTATATTATAATGTAACTGGTAGAGTGAAGACCCGTGAAAAATAGCAGAGTAGGTATTAAAATATTTGTAGGATTGTAATTGCATTTTAGTTAAAAAGAGCGGACCCTTGAAAAATCACGAAATCCCTAAAAAAAAGATATACACATTTCACATAAGTATATAACTAATATTTAGTTAACTAAATTTCTTTAAGATTTAATTAACTTATGGATAGAAATTATTTAATATGTGACAAATCACATATTAAATAATTTAACACAAGCACTAGCTTTATTAGGAGAGTATATAAAATATTTAATATTAGAATGAAATAAACTTATTGTAAAAAATTTACTCAATAAAAAAAAATTAAAAAAATAAATCAGCACCTATTTTCAAAATTAAAATTAAAAATATTTTCTGTTTAAATAAAACCAATACGAGTTCATTGAACCAGTGATCACAGAGGGATCCACACTCGAAATTAGTATTTTTGATTATTGATGATTGATTCAGGGCTGGCCCTACGCAGGCGCAATTAGATTAGTCCGCTCCGGGCGCCGACTTGTCAAGGCACCAAGGAGTCAAGAAACCAGGGAGCCAAGAAACCAGGTAGTAAAAAAGCCAGGGAGCCAAGAAGCCAGGGAGCCAAGAAGCCAGGGAGCCAAGAAACCAGGGAGCCAAGAAACCAGGGAGCTAAGAAGCCAGAGAGCCAAGAAGCCAGTGAGCCACGAAGCCAGGGAGCCAAGAAGCCAGGAAGCCAAGAAGCTAGGGAGCCAAGGCGCTGATAATACTTTTTTTAAATTACTTATAACCACAATATAAATGTTTTTGGTATACATCACCTCATTAGGCTGAGCCTATTCCGAGGTGAAGTACCTAATACCTAACAACTAATGTAGCGCCCTTGAGGTTTTTACTGGCGCCAGGCGCCGTTTGACTCAGGGTCGGCCTTGGATTAATTGCTGACGATATGAAAGCATTGCCTGGGAAAAGTTGAGAGTATGACAGACCACAGGTAAAGATTCCATGACATGCATTATATACAACATGCAGTCGGTTTGTAATAATAATACCAAAATTTGTATTATTTCACAATTATTCGATTAAAAATCATATATAGTATGCTTACGGCACGTTCCAGATTGGAAGATACTCTCAGTATGGCCCGGGTGTAAGAACACCATTCAGAATTGAATTGAAGATTACACGTGCGTCGAGGATCGACCGTAAATACAGGTGTGACTACATTACATTGTACAAATTATGATCAGAATTTATTTTTTTTAAATCTGTCCTGCCTAAATCTGTCCTGCTTAAATCTGTCTTGCCTAAATCGGTCCTGCTTCAATCTGTCCTGCCTAAATCTGTCCTGCTTCAATCTGTCCTGGCTAAATCTGTCATGCTTCAATCTGTCCGGCCTAAATCTCTCCTGCCTAAATCTGTCCTACTTAAATCGGTCCTGCATAAATCAATCAGCTATTCGGCTATTTTTGGGCAGAAGGACGAACATGGTGATTTTTAACCTAGGTATGCCTGTTTACCTAAGTACTAAATAATTTTTAAGCCGTCTAGTTGTGAGGTAAACAGGATTGATACGTACCAACTCGTCAGACAGGTTTTAAGGATTCTCGCTAAACCGGTGAGCAAGTTACCAGTAAGTAGCTGTGTTTCTCTCTATGATTTACGTAAATTTTCATTTAATACAAACATATGTGCCTATTTGAGTATAAGCACCAAGAAGAAGAAGCCTATCTACAAAAGAGAATATTTAGTTTTTTTATGTGAATACCGTACAAGAGTCCCAACTGCCTTTTGAAGCCAGTGAGATTATAGCGATACATACGGGCCGGAATGCTATCAAGGCGGTTCTACCACTGTAGCGACGACGTCAGAAAATTACTCTTCAAGACATACTGCACCGCCCTGTACACATCTGAACTGTGGACGCAATATCCAGCAGCGCAATGGGACAAACTGAGGGTGTGCTACAACAATGCATACAGGCAACTTATGCAACTACCGAGGTTCTGCAGCGCCTCCACGATGTTCACCGAAGGGAGGGTGCACTCATTCCCAGCCTTACTTCGCCACCGACTAGCCAGCTTCTGGAGCAGGACACGGAAATCAACCAACATCATTGTCGTGGCTGCATCCGAGTGGCTCAGTTCCCCACTAAATGAGCGATGGATGCAGATGATGAGGCGACCTCCCTGATGGACGATAAATAATTAATTAACTTTATTTTATTTTTAATTTTATAGTAATTTTTTTTTTTTGTCGTTGTTATTTATGTTCAAATTTTATTTTCATTAGGCTCCTACCTAATAATATGATTTTTATTTACTCTGTATGTAATATGGCAGGCTGGGATTGCACTACCCTCCCAGCCCTGCTGGAATAAAAACTAAAATAAATAAAAAAAAAATATAGCATCCCCAGAGAGGCTGAAGATAGTGAGGAGGAGAAGGAGAAAGGAAAACCGAAGTTTGGGTAGTGGCTGTTCAGATCTGGTCAACAAACACGGCTAAAGCCATTTCAAGCACAGTTTCAATTCTGAATGGTGGTCTTATACCAGGGCGATACTGAGAGTATCTTCCATTCTGGATCGTGCCGTAAATAATATGATATATATTATTCTTAATGAATAAAATTCTGAAACAACAGAAAGTAAACAAATAATATGTTTAATTATCACACTTTGAGGTTTTACTCATTAAGTTAAAAATTAAAATCTATCATCCTAGACTTGCAGAAAAGTCCACAGATGTCGCAAATTAAATAAAAAATTGATAAATCTATTCAAGACTAGATAAAATATGCCAAAAAAAAAATGAGTTAGGAAAATAAAGATTAAAGGCAGTTCTTGATCGAAGAATGATATAATTAACCTTCCTCGGTTCTTTGGGTTATTATGACCCGTAACTGAAATTTAGCTGATCATAAAAGTCGTAATTATTAATATAATTTACAATTCCTTCATGACAATTATTAATTATCCATTCACTTATTATCAGCATTGTAAAATAATGGATAAGTCTACGAAAAAAAAAACAAAGTCATTTTGTCATCACAGACCACAACCAAATTGAAATATATGATTCAGAAACAAGTGAAATATATGATTCAAGTAACAAGTAATAAGTCATATTCTCAAGTATCCGGTAATCGTTTGGTTTCGGTTTCCTCCTAATTGTACTTTTATGTTTAATATCTGAATTTTTTGTAAGAAGTTAGTGTATTATATTTTAGTTTAAAAGTTCTTGTTTTGTCCTGTGCTACAATAACACTGTTTTTGTATATTATTATTTTCCTCTGTGCTATAACAGCACTGTTTTGTTAATCTTTGTTCTCTTGTCATTGTTTTGTAAATACTGTATATTCTTTATTTCATAGGTATTATTTTATAAATATTTTGTAATGATCTCGTAAGGAACACTGTAGGATTATTTTTAAATTTATTATAGTTAAGCGCACTTGAAGTGAAATGACACAAAACTGCGCTATACAAATATTACGTTATTATTATTATTATATCAGAGCAGAAAAAGCCAATGATGATTATGTACTATAATGCAACAAAGGGTGCTGTGGATTTTCTAGACAAAATGGTTTTGGCCTATAGTTGCAAACGGATGAAAAGTAGGTGATTTATAGCCATATTTCATAATATGATTGATATTTTATGTTTCAATGCTTACGACTTATACTGTGACACTAATACGGTCTGAAAACATTTTTATTTAATCGATTTTTTATTCAATTTAAGTCGTTATATAAAATTTTTGAAATCGGTTCAGAATGACCCGAAGGCATTAAGTGTAAATAGTATTTGAGGAACCGTGGAAGGTTAAATATGACCGAATCGGATAGGGATACATTAGCTCCGTTGGTAGAGCACTGCCCCGGCAAGTCATAGGTCCTGAATTCGAGTCCCAGATGTGACCGTATATTTTTTCTGATTTTTCTGTTTAATTTATTCGATTGAGTTTCGCTAATATTGTATTCATTAATTAAAATAATTAAATTCATTTGAACCTGCATCCTCCAGATTGCTAGTGGAGAGCCTTACCCCTCGACCATGGAGGCCATCGTGGTATGTGAAATTGCAAAGAACTGAAGTTTTAACTAACATCAAATACTTATATATGTGCCCAAAATAGCAAGTTGAATTCATGAAAGTGGAAGTGTAAAATTATTGACCTTATTAATTCCACCAATTTTAACAGAGATTTTTTTTTCTAAAAATGTGCGGTGTTCTAGTACACAAAACAAGAGCAATGAGCGACAACCTCTAAAAGAACTGAAAGGACGTTATTTTATCGAATTCTCTGAATTTATCAATATTCCTTAAAAGTTTCGTTGGGTCCATCAAATTTAAATCAGCTTCACAACGGAAAAATCCTTTGTTTTGTTATAGCCATGATACGAATCACTGATGAACGTGAGAACTGCACTTTTTTACAAATAAAACATACATTGTCATTTATCTTTAAAATTATTCATTCTCTCACTTTTCAATCAAATCTTTCATTTTTTAACCACATAACGGAAATCTTTAATGAGGGCTTAAAATGTTGGGATTCATAACTAGGCTAACTACAAATTTTAGCAATATAAAATATATTTAACTGTTATATTTTGCCTTTGTCAGAAGTCAACTTGAGTACAATTCTCCCGTCTGGAACCCACATTATTAGTATTCATGTACAAGCTGTTGAAAGAATACAAAACAATTTCTTACGTTTTCTAAATTTAAAAATAACACTTTGATTTCCGGCGAATATTTGAATTTTCGTTTAACGTTCACTAGATTTATTGTTTGTTCTATGCGAACTTATCCTTTGGTTTGATTTTTTGATAAAGATGGCGGTGTTTTTACAGATGTTACGAAGAGAACCCCGTACAATTTATTGCTATTCGTGTGAAAACCTTATTTTTTTTAAATGATTTTCGGCTATGTAATTATCGTTTTTTCGCACTCATTAAATTATGTCCCGTCTTTCCGGTTTATAAAAAATGGTCTGATTTTTCGGATTGAAATTTACAAAAAATCGCCAGGGTTTCAAAAATACGATTAATAAATAATAAAAAATAGGGAATGTCTTAGAATATTTGCCTAAACCGGAAAAAAAATAAAAATTGTGATGCAAGTGGCCTATTAAATAGTCATAAATACATTGGGAATTCATTTTTTTTATAATTCATCGTTTTACGGGCGCTTTGTAATAACACTTGTTGGTCGGTCATAAATTCGGCCCTATGGCACCGATCCGGCTGACATTTTGGATTCTTATTACGAATCATGGTCAGTACACGAATCAATAAAAAAATCTTACAAAATAATTTTAATTCTTCGTTTTACGGGCGCTTTGTAACTACACTTGTAGTCGGTCATAACTTCGGCCCTATAGCACTAAACCGACTGCAATCTTGAATCCTTACTAAGAATCACGGTCTGTACACGAATCAATGAAAAACTCCTCCAAAAGACTTTTTTTACGGGCACTTTGTCACACTTAGGGTCGGTCACAACTTACGCCCTATGGCACCGAACTGACTGAAATTTTGGATTCTTCTAAGAATCATGGTGTTTTCACGAAAAAATCTTTTTAAAAAAAGGATTTAAAATAAACCATCGTTTTAACACTTGGCTTCGGTCGTTTTAACACTTTGTAAAATTTGTGGTCTGTCATAACTTAGGCCCTATGACACCAAACCGACTGAAATTGTGAATTATTACTAGGAATAAATTAACACAATACTTATCAACGCATAATTTTTTTTTTACTTTTAAAATTTTATTAAAAATATTTATAATTTTTAAACAAAATAGGTGTGGATATATATTAAATTGTAAGATCGTGAATAAATAGACATATTCTGAAGTATTTTCGTCACAAAATACATGCGCGGGTTTTTTTATGATTTTATTTTAACTAAAATTAAAAATTTTAAAATCTTTCCTAGATAATTTATTGATTTACTTTAATAATTATAATAACGTAATATTTATATAGCGCAGTTTTGTGTTATTTCACTTCAAGTGCGCTTTATTTACTATATGAAGAAATGATTTGAAATGTGCGCTGTATAATAAAATGTTTTGTTTGAAAAGTTTACAAATATGCCAACGGCCAATGGAATAACCTTATTGTATTTAAATAAACATATTTTTTTCCAAATTTTAAAACATAACTTTGCTAGATGAAATATCAAACTTTCGAAAACAAATTTCATTTTTTTGAGGAAAAAAGTCGATACATATAGAATTTGAGTAAAAAATTAAATATTTTGTTTTTTCTGGTTATTTCCTCTTTAAAAACCATGGATTAAAACAAGATAATCCTCTGATGTAACAAATTGGCTTAACGATTAACTTTCAGTTGTGATGGTTCCACGCATTGCAGGTGCGCTGGTACAGCAAGTAAAGATTTCTATATACAACAACGCAACAATCCTATAATTATCAAGTTCAAGAACGGACATGAACCGAAGCGGTCGCGATGTTGCGGGTTGCGGATGATTCGCCTTCATCGGCGCGCGGAAATTTATATTTTATAAAATGATTTCGTTTGACAATTTTCAGTTTAGTTGCAAAATGAAAACCGGGTTTTGTAAATGATCTTTGGTTACAGCACAAAGTTACAGTTCCAATTTTCAAAAATAATAATGACGCCCAGTTTTTATTTTATCTTTAGACAATTTAATATCAAATATGACATATTGCAAAAATATGATAAAACACATATGAAACTTAATTAAATGAAGACAATATTAGCGAAACTCAATGGAAAATCTGGAGACAGAAAAATCAGAAAAAATATATTGGCACCTCTGGGACTCGAAACCAGTACCTTCTGCTTACATGGCAACAGCTCTACCAACTGAGCTAAGGTGTCTTTACCCAATTCAGTCACTTTTAACTGTATCATACTTCGACTAAGAACTACCAACATTATCTTCATTTTCTTAACGCACATATTATTGGCTGCTATCTTTATGTTTATGTTGGGTACATGTTGTTACACCTTATAGGTGGGCACAGCTTTTAAGTTTTTATGAATTTATAAATTGTAATCGTGGCTCTGCCGTAATTTGTGTATGCAATTCCTTTCTTATCGTTTATTAATTTAAAGGTATTGATATTGGTATTAGCAGGGGTGCCCAGCTTCATAGAGTGAGATTTATCTAGGTCTTTGATACGTTTGGACTGCGTTATGGACCGGATCGGGAGAGCCTGGTTAGGGGAGACCTTTTTATCCAGCCGGATTCTCTCAACCCATCGCTTGCACCGCAGTGGGAGGGATGGATTCATACATCACTCCTGAACACAGATTCCTACATAACCTTGATACCTTTGTCCTTCTCCGAACCTCCTCTCCTTCCTTTCCCTAAAAAGACCCTCAACGCAGCATCTCCAAAGATGTTTGAAACTGATAACAATATCTAATGATAATACTTCGTTGCATTTAAAATTACGCACAAAATTCACGAGTTTTAACGCTTGAGGTCGAAATTCAAAAGTCGTTTTCTCAGGCCCTATGGCACTGAACCGACTGTAATTTTAGATTCTTACTAACAATCATGGTTTGTACACGAATCAATCAAAAAAATTCCAGAAGAACAAGTTTTTGAAAATTTATAAGTTTTAACACTTGTGGTCGAAGTGGTTTTCTCAGCTCCTATGTGGCACAGAACTGACTGAAATTTTGTATTCTTACTAAAAACCGTTGTCTGTACACGAATACATAAAAAAAATTCCAGAAGAACAAGTTTTTGAAAATTAATCAGTTTTAATCATATCAATGGTTTTAATGCTTAGAGTCGAACTTCAAAAGTTGTTTTCTCAGGCCCTATGGCCCTATGGAAATTTTGGATTCTTACTAAAATTTATAGTCTGTACACAAGTCAATCAAAAAAAATTCCAGAAGAACAAGTTTTACAAACAAACTTTTCAGCAATCCATTCGTGTTTATTTTTATAATAATAATAACAAAATTCTTATACTTCCTATTTATGTGTTGATGCTCTCCTTATTATAAATATACTATCGACCACATCTGTCCTTTACCAGATAGCGTAACTGACTTACATTATTTCCAAAAAAAAAATTGAGTTAATTTTAATTTAATAGGATGTGTATTTTTGGTTTTTAAATCTACTCCTATAGCACATGCAAATTACGTATTATTATTTTTACCCACGTATTTTTATTTTTTGTTATCTTTTATGGTATCTGGAGTTCAAAAACTAATCTTTCGGTCTCTTTTATTACATAACGTTATACTTCATAAATAAATAAATATTCATTCTGTCATCCTGTCATTCTATTATTACTTATGGTTTATGATGTGCGACAAAGAGGCATGAAACTGCCAGAGGAAGGACGAAAGGAGATAGAATGCTGTCGAAATGTGTGTCAAAACCATGTATTACAATTAGGACGGCGGAAAGAATGCAAGGCCGATGTATTTAACAAAGTTTAGAAAAGAATGCCTCTCTACAAGGTTTTAGATATGCAGAGCAGAGGGACGAAGAAATGAGTGTGAAGAGAATAAGTGGAGAAGTCAGGAAGATATGGCATAGTCAAGTAGCTTTATAACAAGAGATTATGTTTTCCAAAAACCATGAGAATGCTTAGATTTGTGATCCATTTATTAGATAACCAACATCTCTAGCGTAGATCACCCAAAGTGGTAAGCTACGTTTGGTGACTTAGCAGGGGTGCGCGGGTTTACTGCGAAGCGGGCTGGATCGGGAGCGATTGGTTGAGGGAGACCTTAAGATCTATTCGGCTTGACTCTCTCGTCCCATTGCATCGCTGTGGGAGGGAATGATTCATACGTCTGTCACTCCTGAACATAACGACTGTGTATTTTTTCTTTCCAGAACTTCCCCTTCTTATTTCCCTTAAAAACACCCTCCGCACAGCAACCCTAAAGATGACTTAAGCCCTTCGGATAATTATTTTCCTTAAAGTCTCCTGTGTGGAGTAATGTAAGAAAAAGATTTTAAATATAGGGAGATCAAGTAGAAGTAATAGATATAGATCAATTAAGTGGACACATTTGAGAATGTCATGAATTATTTAGGTATTTATTAATATACGCCTAAGTGTGGTATACATAATAAATGGACGGTTACCTCGAGAGAGTTTTCTCTTGGGGCAAGAATAACCTTGTCGAATTTAATGTTTCAAAGACCCAATCATGTTTGATAACGTCTAAAAGGGATCGAAATGATAATCTAGTCCCCTTCAACGGAAGCATTCTTCCGAACAGGACCTCCATTGATATGCTTGGTGTTACTCTAAGTGACCAGCTCAGGTATGGAGGCTCCATCGAAACCAGATTTAAATTAGCTTCTCAGAACTGGGCGTACTGTACAGGGCCCGCAGATACTTTAATAGTACACAACTGCTAACCCTGTACAAATCGCAAGTGCGCCCCACGGTTGAATTTGGCAGCCACCTCTGGTCTAAAGCTCCAAAATACCTTAAAGAAACCCTTGACTCTGTGCAGAAACGGGCGGTCCGTTTGATAGATTCTCCCATCTTAACAGACGGATTGCAATCTTTAGAGCACAGGCGTCAGGTGGGAATGCTGTCCTTGTTCTACCGGTATTACAATGGAAAATGCTCCGAGGAACTAGCGTCGTTGATCCCCTCGGCACCGGTGCATAGTCGGGAAACACGCCAAACACGCGCCCAACATTTGTACACGGTTGACATTAGTCACATGAGAAAGGGTCGTTTTTACGACTCGTTCTTGAGTTCAACAGCTCGGATGTGGAACGATTTACCAGCCTCTGTGTTTCTTCCCTCCTACAACATAGGTCTCTTCAAGACCCATGTTCACTCCTTCCTTTCCTCAAAAAGACCCTCCATACAGCATCCTCAAAAAGACCCTCCATACAGCATCCTCAAAGATGACATAGGCCCTGAGGGAAATTATTTTCCTCAGGGCCTGCTGTGTGGAGTTAATTAAAAAAAATATATATATGGATTGAGTGCCAACATGAAGTTGAGTGGCGTTTAATCCTCTATGCCTACACCTTTACCTGAAATTGTGTAATTATTCCCTTCGTCCTTATTTCCCTTCTCATATTCAGTTTGTAGCTTACCGCGTGCCGTCCTTGCACAGGATGCTATTTTCATCCCCGATAGAAGAAGCCTTTAGTATCTGCCTGCACTTGACTCGCTATACCTAAAAGGAGCAAATTGCCATTTGACGGACCTAAGGACCAGTTTTATCGTTTTAGAGCAGTGCGTTCGAGGTACTATCGCCCTCTCACTCTCTGGGCAGAATATAAAAGCAATTGTGATTTGGTTCAAGTACCAATACCAGATCAGACGCTCCTCTGAAAGTTGTATAGTGATAATTTAGTATTTTGTTCGGTTTTGTGTTTTTATACCGACTTGGTTGTTAAGGTCAGTATTTTATTTTAAATTTAAATATGAAAATTTCTTTATCTCGTTCTTATATATTTAACATTCTTAAAAAAACTTTAAAATTAAACATGTGTGTGTTTTTAGGAAAATCGTTTTCAAACTAAAATGTATTAATACCTACTTGGTTTGCATAGTTTTTCAAGTTAATACAATGGCCTCTTTGCTAAGAGATTGTTTGATAAAATTATTCATGGAGCACTATAGTTCGAAGCTTTAATTTCACAAATTATGATATTGTGTGCCGAAAAGATATCTTTATTTTTAATAATGTACATTTTATATGATATAACAAGTTAATTACAGTTCAAATATTTTGATACCACTCTTCCATGGAAGCATTAGCTTGTGACTGGAAGAGTAGTATACATTTTTTTAATGTTAAAATACCTATGTAATAATAATACTTATACAAGTAAATTACAATGTGAAAGTAAAGAACGGTAAGTTCTAAGTTTGGTGTTGTGTAATTGTACGTATTTATCTATTATCAAACGATTATACCTACTATTTTAAAAATGTATCTAGAGATATCGTAATTAGTTGTTAAAACAAAACAAAAGTTAACTTATTTTAAGAATGGAGTATCACTTGGAAACTGAGTTATTCTTAATATTAAATTAGTGGGAAACTTTTTTTTTTAGATTATCTTTAAAATATTTCTTTACATTGCGTTTATTAATTGGATTTTATCGTTAAATTTTATAATTTCTTCCGGTAGTCCATTGAAAAAAAGTCTTCTTTGGTAAGTGTAATAATTTTATGCAAAGGAAGTGTTTAATTTTGTCTAGAATAGTCTAAATATCTGTACCACTGCCTCAGCAGAATTTATTATAGTACCTCTATGACCGTACAACGCCTATTAGCTTCAGACGCCAAACAAACTAAAAGCACAAAAACAAATAATTAAATTCAAAACCCGGGTTGTGAGCAATAAATTAGAAGTATGTGGAATATTTGCCTCTATTTTTGTAAAAAATATACCTCAACGAAAATATTGTAATTACCACAGTTTTTATTGAACCAACCATAGACATACAAATAGCTAGACGAGAACTTACAGATGAGGGGTAAAAACCAACTATGGCGGGACGAAGAGAGGAAAGAGACTTGTGATTCGCCAATAAATCAATCTAACAGTATATAGGCACCTCGCAGTATAATATCACCATTTAGTTCTTGAAAGTAAAATTTGCTTTTGAATGAATAGACCTTTTTATATGGGAGCGCGAATTGCATGCCACGTTGTGAACAGATATGTCAAGTCCAAATTCGCAAAGTAAGGTTCTGAGTATTTTCATAGTCGAATATTTTGTTTCCGTAGACATTTTTACAAATGTTTCATGATTTACTTACCCCAGTAAACAGCGGCTTTTTGTTTCGCGTCGCCATGTATCTCGATGTCATAGTGTTCCATAGACATACAACGTCCGTGCGTAAAATGTACGATAAGAGCTCGACACTGGTCCGGACAAGAATGATGACGTCACATTTTTTAGATTAACGCGGGGCTCCCGCAAGCCCAGCCGGTTCCGAAAAATGGTTCCAATGGGAGGGGGAAATAACACGCCTTTTATCACGTAAGGGCATGTCCATATATTTTGTACGTCCGTGGAACCAACACTGAAATCTCGGTGACCGGACAACTCATGTAACTTCAACACCTCTTTTGAAATGTTGTTAAAAGTTATGAATTTTTTTTAAATTTGTAAAATAGGTTACATTAGATTAGGTTGCAAAAAAAATCATAATTTTTAATGACTTTTCAAAGGGGTGTTGAAATGGCACTTTGTTGAGTTTTCGTGGATTGGAAATCTCATTACAAAAAAGAAATCTCGTTACTGTTTATCATCTATGTAAATGATATATTCACACAAAGAATAAACGGAAAAATAATATCTTATGCTGATGACACTGTCATAATAATTGAAGGTGCTGATTGGAATACTGTGAACAACCTAGCGAATATCGACATCAATACACTGAAAAACTGGTTCGATAAAAATCTCCTCTCATTAAATACTGAAAAAACAAACTTTATCCCATTCTCTATCAATAAATTTAAATCTAAACCAGAAATAAAAATTCTAATACATCAGAGTAAATGTAGTGGAACTTATTCCACTCCAGAATGTTCTACACTGAATTCAACTTCCAAAATTAAATATCTTGGTGTATATATAGATCAACATTTTAAATGGAAAACACATATTTGTGAACTTGTCAAAAGAATTAGGAAATGTATATATATATTTATAAGACTCAGAAATATTCTTAGACTGGAAAACCTAAAAAGAGTGTACTATGCAATTGTTCAATCTATATTACAATACGGTATTATAGGATGGGGAGGAACATATGATGTTATTTTAAATCCTCTCAAAATAGTTCAAAGATTAATAATTAAGATTATATTGAAAAAACCATCTACATTTTCTACCGAAAAAATCTGTTCAATATTCAAAGTAACTACAATAGACAATTTATATAAAAAATATTCAATTCTACAAACTTTCAAAGAAATACAGCTAAAAAAAATTACATTTCAATATCTCAGCAAGATATCAAAACAATATTAAAATCCCAAAATTTAATACCAAGCACATCCAAAATTCCTATCTGTATCATGGTATAAATTATTTCAACAAACTCCCATTAGAAGTCAAAATTATTGAAAATAAAAGTAAATTCCAAACTAAATTAAAAAATTACCTGAAACAACTGTAAGAGTTACATTACTATTTCACTTCATTTAAATCTGTTAATCGACACATCTCATGTTTCTCTTACTATATCTATTGTTAATATTTTACACCTACTCAAATGATAACATTGATAACATAATTGAGTATGAATTCACTCACCAAACACAAGAGCCTTGTCTCTTTATGGTGAGGAAAGGATTTTATTACATTAATATTACAAATCTGTTTAATATGTAAAAAAAATGTATAATTATTGTAAAAACAAACAAATATTAAATATAAAAAAAAAAATTAAAAAAATTTACTGTAAATATTTTAAATTAACTGTGTTAATACCTACTGATTTCTAGGGTTGAGAAATACTAAAAAAAAAATCACAATATTCATTCCTTGAATTCCAGAGCAATGAAGACTTCGGAGGGATTCGATATAAAGGCGTGATCCTGAAGCTATCAAGGCTTCGACCAGTCCTTATTTGATCGATGTATCAAGGACATTGCTTTCATAGCAGTTAAATATTATTCTGGCTGTGGCACTTATTTCTTGCAAAAAAAATCTAAAATTCATTATGATCAGAAAATACAAAACTTTTTTTTTTACGGAAAACTTTTTAAAACATAATAATTGTCTTATTCATAATGATGATGAGATGACTAATGGCGAACTTTTTCTCAAATTATTTTCCAACAATTTTTTCTCAAAAATCCTAAAATGTTATTTGAAGTTCATTATTTGTATAGGATAAACATACCCAAGGTTTTGTGCCTTTTTTCAAGTGCCCCAGAAAGCAAGTAACCATTCATAAAAGTAGTTTTTTTTAAAACAAAGCCAATGTAATGTTAATAGTGTGGTGCGTGCTTCTTTGTTAACCCTTTGACAATTTGAACAAGTCACGCCGGTAACCCCCGGAGTAAGAGCTGTTTCAATGTCAATTTTACTTTGTTTACACATTCGATACGCGCCAATACCGTAAGATGCTAAATGCCTCAATGTACTAATAGACAGATACAAGTTGTTTATTGGTACAGGCTGTTTGAATCTTTTATTATTATTTCTTAATTTAAAAAAACACCACTTTTATTTTTTATACTTTATGCCGACCGGGTTTCGCTACTGCTGTAGCTTTTTCAGGGCAGTATAATACTCTACTAAAGTTTTGGTTACATGTGTTATAAATAATATTTTCTGTTTCCACAGGTGGTTTAAAACAAAAATGGGATGGGCTCCTTCGGTGAAGGAAGTAGTAGGCATAAGGGTAGATGGAGAATTAGAAAGTGAAAGTTCTTTGTCAAAGGGGAACAACCTAATGATTATTTATTATTACACTTACATGATTATTTATCCATTTAATGTATGTATAAAGTTGTATAACATTAATTTGACATTTGCGAAGTTTCGTTTCAATCTAAATACGCATGAATTACTTAGTTTGCCCAAATTATGTTGACTTAGTAACAAAAATAAATAATTTCAAACCTAAGTACCTATATAACTTAATAAATATGTATATTCATAATTTATTAACTTTTTATAAATTATGTATATGAATGTATTATATTCTTGTACTAAATAAATTAAATTAAATTAAAAATAAAATAAGTTTTATTATAAAAATAAATACAAGAGATGGCTATTTAAAAATATATATATGGTATTTAATTGTATATTAACACTTTTGCTAATTTCTACAATAAATCTTTATACTTCTTCCTCTTCTTCTCGTGTCCTATCCGTTCAACAGACGTTGGCTATTGCACTGTCTTAGGTTTTTCAGCCATGATAGTCTCCTTCTTCCAGGGCCTCGTCTTCCGGCAATCTTTCCCTGCATTATGAGATGCAAGATCTCGAACTTCTCTGTCCATGACCTAGGTATTGAAGTTTTCAGACTTGTATAGCTTTAATAACTTCTTTTTATTTATTCGTCACAATTATTTACCTTGGAAAATCAGCATATTTTCAACGTAAATATTTTCAAAAGGCAACATGTATGCACATACATTTTTTAAACATCCGTCTGTTAAACATACAACTGGAAAGATTTTTTTTATTTTATCATTAATTTTTCTGCACTGTCGTGTTATGGTGGTCTAACTGACAGGTTAAAATGTTGGTAATCCATTTACGGAAAAGTGCGCCTACCTAATTTTTAATTTTAATTATTCGGACATCCTGTAGCATTGTGCCAATATTCAATTTTACGACTTTTATTTTGCTTCAAAACGAGTTTAAAATTTCTGTGTAAAAATGTGTCAGAAATAAACCACAACAACCTCCAAGAGTGGCGTGCTTGACTTTTTGTTATTTTTTAAGATCCAATGATTATTTGGCTATACTATCCTTTAAAAAAAAAAAAAGTTGTTCCCCGATGCACTTTTTATCAATTTTCCATTTTTTTATTTTTTTTATACACTTAACAAATACAAGACAAAAAGTCCCGATAAACTACTTTTTAGCAGTTTGTCTAACGGATTCTTTACGTTAAAGATCTTATTATAGTGATTTATTACACTTATCTTCACAATTCAACTATTACATATATTATTACCTTCAATACTTTAGATTACTTACCCATATGGAAGTAACACAAACAAAGATCAATTGAGAAGCGGGCATGGGTACCGCCGCCCTGGGAAGCATTTATTGGATAACCGACAATCTTTACATAGGTCACCCCAAGTGGCCGCTGTTACAAGAGTCTCAGCTGCTCCCGTCTGAAGCCAGTGAGTCTATGGCACCCCCAATTGGGGTATGTTGTGAGGCTGAAGGTAGTGGGGAAGGGAAGGAGACGGGGAATATCTCAACCAATAAGAGCCTTGAAAAGTGACATCATAATCAAAGCGGCCAATGAGCAGTTTGATGCTTCGCAGGTGCTGTAATGCGTCATTTCCGTTTCATCCGAAATCCAAATCACAGCGGGGCTTTAGAAGTTTCATTTCAAAAGAAAAATATCTTCGGACTCCAATGCTTCTTCGAGTTATGATTAGCACCCATCAATTTATATAACAGGTTTTATACTAATGTTATGAACAATCAATTAGAATACCGATGCCGTTGTAAGCTTTATGCGTCTTATTGAAATATGGTTACAAAATTAGCATATCCGTTGATTTTGTCACACCTCTTTATGGTAAGGCTTTTAATAATGTTTATTTATTGTTTATTGATACTTCTGATGAATAAAACGGAGCCTTGATCGAATTGTTAACACGCTATAAGTAGAAATTCGGGTGATCTTAATATATAAAAATGAATTTTTCTTTGTTTCTCCCTTATGCGGTACTAAACCGTTGATCCAATTGCGATAAAACTTTGGTGATTTGTGCATGCCAGCAAAGGTTTCTATAAAAATATAGATAATGGGCGTTACGAAATTATTTCCTACACCGTTCATCCGATTAAACTTTGGTGAGTTGTTGTGCGCACGCACGCGAAGGTTTCTATTTATACTGGTGAGCTCTGGCGTTAGGAAACGTGCATAAAAAAATATAATGGTGTTGTTCGAGAAAATGTGTGTATTTCACATAGTTTATCAGCAGGGATGGAAAGAGGGAGGGGGAAGAGAATCCGGGAGGGGGGAGGGGAACAAATAAGGGGGTGCGTGGGATGGAAGGTGCAAAGGGAATGCGAGAGAAAAAAGTGACGCGGGAGGGGAACGGAGGCGGGAACGGGAACGGGAACTCATGGGAAAGGACAATTTTTTTATCTGGCATTGCAACGCATGCCGGGTAATCGCTAGTATAATATAAATAATAAAATCATTAAATTCTTCATAGTCTGGGCTGCAATGTCTGCTAAAGGCATCATCGGTCCGTATTTCCACGGAGACCGACGCGGGCGAGGACTCACATACTCACATATGTAATTATGGACACGAGGACTCACATATGTAATTATTTTTTCAAAATAATTTGCGAATTTTTACTAATCTTCGCTCCAGGTTAGAGGAGTGCCAGCAGCGTGAGGGTCGTATCTAGACAACATTATCTTTTCAAAATAATTTCCGGTTCAGTGTCTGTAAATAACACATAAACAACCTATTTGATTATTTACATTTTTTTTTATTAAACCATCAAATACCCTATGCCCTTTTTAGACACCTTGAAAAATTTAACGGTGCTCCAGATTTTATGTCCGGGTTAAATCTTTCCCAAATGAAAGACTAAACCCTTCCACACACTTATCCACAAATGATTATCTAGTAAATTCACGCAACGCAATGTAAGTGCACTATATAAGTATAATAAATACAAAATAATACAAGAACAATACGTCAATCCACCAGAAACATAATGGGAAAATATTTCACCGACTCCAGATATTTTCATATCAGAGGGTACGGCTCTGATGAAATCCTAACTGGTCCGATAAATCCTACTGATCCCTCAATATAAATATTTAAAAAATCTTTTGTAATCCTACATGTATTTAATATGACTGACATTTTTATATATAAATTTTTTGACAATTTTTTTCTAATTTCTATTATTGTAAAGCTGCCCATCTCGACACACGAATGCCCTAGTGAGTGGTGAGATTAGCCGCTTATGATTTTTATTGCATCACACTATAATTTTTTTGAATAAATAAATTAAGAAAATGTTGATAGTTCTTCGGCGAAGTACAGTACAGTTAAAAGTTATGGAGGCTGATATATTCAAATTAGCTCAGTGGTCAGAGCAACGCTTTGGCGAGGCAGAGGACCTTGGTTCAATTCTCAGATGCGACCGAATCTTTTTCTGCCTTTTTTTTGTCATATTTGTCGTTTGAGCTTGAACTAAATAGCTAATGAACATTATTCAATGATTGAAAAATTTTGACATTACAATGATTTAAAAAATCGTTTCGCTGGCTGTCATTTATTAATTCAAGTAGAAAGTGGTGTATTATGTACAAAGTATATATGTTTTTTTAAGTGAAAACTTCTTTAGCACTTGTGATTTGAAAGTATAACTATATCTAGCAACACTAAAAAGTGCCAAACGCATACATCTATAGGATTTAGCCTGCGAGAGAATGAGATAGACTAATCTGTCTCCTCTTTGTGCGGTGCTTCGTAGCCTCCTCACTCTTGCTTAACTTTTCTGAACTGCACACTCTGATTTTTTTTATTTAATATATAATATCACATCCCAAAGTATTTGCTTCATTCGAAAAAAAAATCAACGTTTAAACGGGAGGAAGCGACAAGCTAGAATAATATTAAGATACGTTATTTCCTTTCCAAGTAAATAAAATTTATTTTATAATCCTAGGAGCTGGTAAGGTTCAGAATACTATAAAATCGAGGCAAGTGCGGTGAGCTACTAGAAAATCCTCGGTTGATTTCTCGGCACGAGGCAAGAGGCATCTAGCAGGCTAGAGGTTAAATGTTTTTATCCCCTATTCCAGATGAAACTTTCAATCTTAGCCACTTTCCTGGTGATCGCCGCAGTGGCCGCCGTGCCCGTGGTTGAGGAGAAGGCCGACCCACTGGCCTTGGAGTCCCCAGAGCAGCCCCCGGTGGAGAGGGCTGACCCGCTGGTCTTGGAGTCCCCTGAGCAGTCCGCAGTGGAGAGGACAGACCCGCTGGCAGTCGGGATCCCGGAGCAGCCCGGAGACCTCCAGCCCGCGGGGGATGACCTGCAGACCGACGCCACCATCTGGGGTCTCGGTTGGGGAGGCCGCCGCCGCTACTATGGATACGGCCGCAGCTATCCGCGCTGGTATGGGGGCTGGGGAGGATTCCCGTAAGTACCTTTCCTTGCCACTTTTCCTCTGAGATTTTTCAACTTAACCTTCCCTGTACCGAGTCGAAAATTTTCATCCGCTACCAAAATGACACACTATGCTATCGTTTTAAATTTCGAGTAATTCACATATTTTTCTCAAATTAAAAAATATTATAAGTGTGGACAACCATTCAAACACATTTGTTTTCCTTTCAACTTTTTTGTTTTCAATCCGAAACTAATGTTTCCATCTTAAACCACTCTTTTTCTCTGAAACTTCCCCAATTTTTTTTCTTCTTTTTAAAGGCCAAAGGAGATTTACCTACTTTGGTTTTTTTCCTTCCAATACTTCAGCTTTATTTTATTCATTCTTTATTGATTCATTAGCAGTATTTTTTAAATATTATTTGGTGATTAAGCTCACTGGGTGCTAACAATTTTATAAGATACAAAATCTACATAGGCGTATAAAAATCAAAATATGCTTGCTTGGGTGTATATATATGAGTATTATAGGTATACGAGATTTCTATGTATTGCTATATTAAGCATAGGAAAAGTTTTAAACCTTCAAAATACCTTCTTTGAACCCCCCGAAGGTTTCTGGACTATTGAAACCACATGACAATATATCTGAAAAGTTTTATAATCATTACAAAAACTCTTGCAAAACTGTCAAAAATGTCAAAATTTGAGAATGTCATTGCAAAACAATGATAAAAATTCAATTTTCGAAACTCTTTAAATTAATGAGTTTATTTGAAGTACTACTCGCCTAATATGTTGAATCAAATCAAGAATTTTATTTATTTTAAATAGGTACCTATGATAGGTACCAAATTTGTTTGATTGTTCTTATAAAATACAAAAATTTACATTTAAAAATTGAATAAAAAATTGTAATGGGTGGCACGCGAGCTTTTTGAAAACTGAATGTACTGGGACTGAATATATGGAACGCAAGAGGGAAATTGGCGGACGGGGGAGTGGGAGAGAGGAGAGGGAAGTCGGGAAAGGTGGAAGGGGAACGCGGGAGGGGAAAGGACATACAGGTAGAAAAAAAACTTTGAATATGGCATTTCAACGCATGCCGGGAACCAATGGTATAAAATAAAATTGTTTCCTCTTAAACTTCCTTTTCGTTCTCAAACTATAATAATAAAATAAAATGCTACACTAAATGCTTCACAATATTTTTCGAAATTAATGTTCGAGAATCAGGCAAAGTACGAGTATTGCGTATCTACATATGAGCTACTCCAGAAACCATTCAATTATGAAATGGTACTCACTGTTTTGGCACCATCATTCCGCTATAAAAATTACTAAATATAACCGTCAAATACAAAAAAATCATTTGTTCATATCTTTGTAAAACAATGTGTTATTGTTTCAGATCCTACCGCAGAACTTACTATAGCTACCCATCCTACGGTTACAGATCTTACTATTGGTAAATTTCTAAAAAAAAACCTTTAGTTTATCTCTAGACACTTGTTAAATTCAATCACGTCATGAATCATCAATGTCATCTTACAATAGGGAATAATTTACAAGTGATTGAAGTTACACCCTCGAAACAACTTTATTCCTGTTTACATTTTGGGTAATTGTATGTATGCCATAAAATCAGTATGTTTTCCATATCTATTTATGATACCTGTAATATTAATGTTAATTACTTATATATAAATAAATAACAAAAAATAAATAAAAACCACCTGTTTTAATGTGACCTTTTTTATATTAGCTCCACAAAATAAAATATTATAAAAGAAAATATTGTCATATATGGAGATGTTGTGTGGAGAGTCTGTTTAGAAAAGGAAGAGACGGATTTCTGGTAAGGAAAAGTATATGAGGGGTGGGTAGGAATCTGGTGGTCAGCATGTCCAGCGATGGACTTATGATTCCAACCCTTCCGCTACTGTGTAAGGTGATGTTCCGAGAGTGTCCTGCTAGAGAGGTCAAAAGGCCTTCCTCAACAAGTCTCTCCCGATCCGACCCGCCTCCATTTTTTCCAAATTCCCTCCCTTTGTCGTGCGTGATAATCAAATATATAACCATAATAGTATATTATGGCTTGTATTTAGAGCGGAACCGGGAGCCGAACCACGAATCAAAGGTAAAACAAACCAACCGCACGAATAATAATACACGAATCTAAACCTTGATCATTGAAAGCCTTCAAGGATTGAGTTACATAGAACTTTATTTACTGTTTCATCGTATTATTTTTCTTTCTTTTTACTTATTATTCTTTTTTATGGTAGTTGTGGTGTATAATTATTATTTAAAGTGTAGGTATATAATAAAAAATACGATTATATCAAAAAAATTATAATAATTACAAGATAATCTATAAAATTAATAACAATTTTAAGATTATCCCAGGAATTAAAATTTATATATTGAATGCTGAAGTAGTTTAATTTTAATTTTATTTTTTATTCATGCATAATATATCATATACAGTAGGTATAATATCATACAAAATTATTCATAAAACTTTTTTTTCGAAACTAAACAAAGAAACAATTTGGTACATTTTATCGAAATCCTTAAAAATGACATGTTGATAAATTTAACCGTATGATAGTTTTGATATTTAAATTTAACTGTATGAAGATTTGAGATGTTGATAAATTTAATTGAATGATAGCTTTGAGATGCTGAAAAATTTAACTATATGATGGTTTTGAGATGTTGAAAAATTTAGATAAATTTAATTATATGATGGTTTTGAGATGTTGATAAATTTAACTATATGATGGTTTTGAAATGTTGATAAATTTAACTGTATGATGGTTTTGAACACTGATAAATAAATTAGAAGCCCAGCTTCTGTTTTAGATTTTCACGCCAAAAGCTTTTTCGATATTTGTTTTTGGGGTGTCGTGTTGCGTTACCTCCTTCTTTGGCCAACATTTCGGACAGCTGCAGAGTTACAGTGTCCATCATCAATACATCTCCCCTGATGATTTACACTGTAACGCTGTCTGAAACGTTGGCTAAAGAAGGAGGTAGCGCCACACGGCATAAGACCCCAAAAACAAATAACGAAAACAACTTCTTCGAAAATGATCTAGAAATCATTAACTGGTAACTGCTAACCACTTTACTTATAAAGATCATCATAATAGAGTTCATTAATAAAAAATTAAGAGTTTCATAATAGTGTAACGTTTTTTACGTTTATTTCCAACTGAAATAAGTCTAGGCTTTGGCTTATACTTTTGATAGGTACCTATGTACATATCCTTTTAAATTTATATCAAAACCGTTTTTTACATAAAATAATTATTTTATTATGCTTTCAGTTTCAATTAAGAAAAAAATTTAATTTAATAAAAATTAATTTAAAAAAAGTATGACTTCAATTTACGAGATAAAAAAATATGTTGTTGGTAAATAAATAGAACAGATCTAATACTCGCTAACATCATTCGTTTTTCAGAATTTACTGGCTAACACCGGTTGTAACTTATCGTTATAATCTGGTAAGGCATTATATAAGTAATAAAAAAGATGTTACGGCATTTCGTAAATAATTTAAACGTAAACAAATTTGATGATTGGGATTGATCTTTAAAAGAAAACTTATGAATGCAATAACAACATTTATAGTAAGAACAATAATAATAAGGTACAATAGTGAGTCAAAATAACAGAACGAGAAAAACGTAGTAATAATATAAAGTAAAATAACAGAATGAGAAAAAAAACATAGTAATAATAAAACACAAAATAACAGATTGAGAAAAAAACATAGTAATAATAAAACGTAATTTAGGAGGTAGAGGTATAGTCAAAATAACATCTTTAAAACATAATCAGGTTGAAATGCTTAGAAATTTTTTCCATAGGAAAGCTGATAGTTCAGAAATGCACAAAATTATTTGCAAGGCAGATAGAAATATTTCACCATTAAATTTATACGACGAGAATGCCAGCATTCTTATAAATACCAACCAGGAATTATTAGATTCCTGGTCAAATAAAATTCTTCACGCAAAACACTTCAATTATCTCAACCAAACATATGTTGACAAATTTTCGTCAAACAAATGGTTGAGTATTGGAGAGTTGAGCGCAGAAATAGAAGGCTTTATGCTTGCCATACAAGATAGAGTCATTAATACTAAAAATTATAGGAAGCATATCATCAAAGATGCAAATCAAATTGATGATTCATGTAGAAAATGTTTGGCTTTTCCGGAAACTATAGAACATATTATATCGGGATGTTCTGTATTAGCGCCGTCCGAGTATACATTTAGGCACAATCAAGTTTTAAAAATAATTCACCAAAGTTTGGTAATTAAACATAACTTGATTGACTGCCGTAATGTACCATATTATGAATATGAACCAAATTCATTTTTAGAAAATGAATTTTATAAAATTTATTATGATAAAACTATTCTGACAGACAGGACAATTAGTCATAATAGACCCGATCTAGTTTTACATGACAAAATTAAGAAAATAACTTATATCATTGATGTCGCTATTCCAAATTCTTGTAATATTCAGAAAACTGTTTCTGAAAAAATAAGAAAATATACAGATTTAGGAAATGAAATTAAAAGAATTTGGCATTCTCAGACTATAAAAATATTACCATTTGTTATTTCGGCTACTGGCATTATACCTAGCTCTCTCATTCAAAATTTAGGCGTATTAGATTTGTCAAAAAATTTGTACATAAAAATGCAAAAGTCGGTCATTTTAAATACATGTAGGATTACAAAAGATTTTTTAAATATTTATATTGAGGGATCAGTAGGATTTATCGGACCAGTTAGGATTTCATCAGAGCCGAACCCTCTGATATGAAAATATCTGGAGTCGGTGAAATATTTTCCAATTATGTTTCTGGTGGATTGACGTATTGTTCTTGTATTGTTTAATTCTTATATAGTGCACTTACATTGCGTTCATTTACTAGATATTCATTTGTGGAAAAGTGTGTGGAAGGGTTTAGTCTTTCATTTGGGAAAGATTCAACCCGGACATAAAATCTGGAGCACCGTAAACAGAATGAGAAAAAAAAACATAGTAATAATAAAACACAAAGTAACAGAATTAAAAATAAATTATAGGACAGATTGGACAAAATCAACATTATAGCAAGTTTATGACTTAAATATTAGAATTGTACACATTTTTTCAAAAATTGGTTACAGTCACTTTAAACACAGGTATTTGAGTTATAGGTTTGTATTGTGGTTGTAATCTAATAATTAGTATTAGGTAAATGTAAAACTTACAATCGGACAATTAGACGCTATGTTTATTTAATGCGTAGTCTCACCAGCTGGAGTATGATGTGTAATACGGTGTCCAGTCGTCATAGTGGCTGCACATGAAATAAAACACTACATTAGTAAATAGAAACAAGGGTTTTATGAGGAGTAATTGTTCTGACGATTCACGATTACCGTAATCTTGAATTGTCACGGTAATAATAAAAGCGCTCATTGAGAGGCACGTACCTACAGGTCTACATAGAATTGATAGAATGCATTGTAATCGAAAACGAGTCCATCTTCCGAGTTTCAGCTCGATTGGATGTCGGTAAATGTGTTAATTTCCAGTCCCTATAACACTAAATCTAAATTCAAAAAGGTGTATTTAAAAATATGCTGGTAAAACTAACAATAGAGAACTGGGCTACGAATTGTCAAAAGGATTGGATTATTTGGTTCCATGCCAACTCAGAATGAAACCAACTCAGAACCACCTCAGAAAGATCATTAAAGACTATGAAAAAATAAGTTTAAACTAGCCGACAATCCTAACCTAACTTAACCTATCACTCTTAATGACCTTTCTGAAGTGGTTCAGAGTTGGTTTCATTCTGAGTTGGCCGGTCACCGGATTATTTATAGGAAATATCACAATGATTTTATGAAGATTTTAGGGTGACCGGACAACTCATAATGAAATCAACTCAGAACCTCCTTTGAAAAGTCATTCAAAGTTATGAAAAAAATATTTTAAAAAGTGGTTAAACAGGTAACGTTAGGTTAGGGTTACGGGTTATTTTAAATATATATTTTTCATAGCTTTTTATGACTTTTCAAAGAGGTGTTGAGTTGACTTTATTCTGAGTTGGTATGGAACCAGATTGTAGACTGACTCCGATTCAAAAATGATCATCTTAAAACTAGTGGACACTTACGATCTATGAACGTGTCCATGAACATGATGCACATGTTCTTCAGAAGAAGAAGAAGATGATGAAGAATCAGAATTCTCGAAGTTCCAGCTGAGCTTTCCTTTACCCAGTCCGAAGTCAGAATTTCCGGATGATCCAGTGTAACCTTGGTATTCCTTAGGTACTCCTATGGATGCTAGGGACGCTAAGGATCCCAGATTGATGGTGGCTGCGGTTTCCAGGTCATCAGCTGGCTTCAGGTCTTCTGCCTGACCTGGCAGGGCGTCTTTGATCTCGTTGGCGGGAAAGGCAGCCACCGCTACCACGCACAGGAAGGCAATTTGGATTGCGAACTTCATCTGGGTACAAAAAGTAGAGTTAACGATTATAACAAAGAAAAAAAAGTGCTGCAGCAATAAAAACTCTGAAACGGTGACAAATTAATTTGCTGAAATATGAAGTCATGTTACAATAGATACCTGACTACTCATCGGATAATATTAAAAAAACACTCTCATGTTATCCTATTGCTGCAATAAGTAATAAATAAAAAATAAATTAAAAAAATAGAGGAAAATAACTTTACTCAGTGCCTATGTCATCTTTGGGGATGCTGTGTGGATGGTCTTTTTAAGGGAAGGAGAGGAAGTTCTGGGAAGGAAAAGGATGATGGGTGGGTTGGAATCTGGGGGTCAGTGTGTCCAAGAGTGACGGACGAATGAATCCATCCTTTCCACTAAGGTGCAAGGCAATGTTGCAAATAATAAAATAACATTCAAACCTGCTAAACTAAATGTTTAGTTTGAATCTTGTTATCAACATAAATTATCTTTATCCAAGAGCCAATTTCTTAGATTATATTTGATTTTAACAGTGTGAATGGTATTATTTTTGCCCATAAAGTGAATTTGCAAAGATTGAAGAAGGTATTATTTTTTATTGTCATTGGTAGTTTTTTAAATATTTTGGGTACAGTATAGCTTAGGGTTCTTTCGTCGTATTTATTTTTAGTGGGGAACTTGAGCTAATAAAAGAAGAATAAAAAGTTAAATACTTTGAGCATTTATATATAAATTGAATTATTTTTTATAATTTAAAAAACATTTATTAGGGATGTATTTAAATGTTGTCATGTCATTTGTATTATGTTTATTGTTATGTAAAGTAATAGAATTTGCAAACAAGCCGCCGAACGCCAGCTTTGCAGGACTACTTGTATTGTTATTGTTATTTTTTTTGTCATAATAAATAAATAAAATAATTAATATTTTTTTATAAGCAATAATTATCAGCCTGAAACACTCATCTACATTGAAAAAATCTTCCGAGAAAAGATACTGGCCGCCAACGGGACTCGAAACCGTGTCCCTCTGATTGCCGGTCAGGAGCTCGAGTCCCGTTGGCGGCCAGTATCTTTTCTCCGAAGATTTTTTCAATGTAGATGAGTGTTTCAGGCTGATAATTATTGTTTATAAAAAATTGTTACCCTTTGTGCTATGCATAAAAATCTTGTCTTAAACGTTAGTTTATCAATTAAAAATAATAAAATAATGAATGTTTTAAGAGCGAATCTAGCGGGTACTTTCAATGATCACTTCTTTTCGTACACACTAATGACTAATACATTTTTTTCAAACCCAAGTTTTTTATTTGAATACCGTACAAGAGTTACAAGTGATCCTAACTGCCTGGAGCCAGTGAGACTAATGCATCCCCAATTGGGGTATGTTGTGAGGCTGAAGGTGGTTGAGAGGGGAAGGAAATGGGGAAGAGGAAGGTTGGGAAGTTCTTGGCTATTCATATCTGCTTCCCAAACACTGCCAAAGCTATATCAAGCAACGTTTCAATTCTTAATGGTGGTCTTCACTGAGAGTATTTTCCACTCTGCTTTAATTTTATTTGATTAAATTATGAACAAACTCAAATCAATCAAATAAAATTTATTTGCATTTGCCGGGAATTAAAACCGCGACCTTCGGATTGTTCGTCGAAAGCCTTACCCCTCGACCATCGATGCCCTCAGTTGTAGTTTAGAAACTGATCTTTCTAATAAAATCAAATGTCATTTTAAGAGTACTGAAGAATTTTAGTACAGTGCAAGCGTGAAAAAATCACGGGATAGTCTGAATTCTTGACAAATCATTTCCAATTTTGAAAATGACAATTTAAATAATTTTCGGTTAAAATACTGCATTACAGGTAGTGTATCGCTTATCTGAATAATTCACACAATCAGTTACAATTTTGAAAAAACCACACTTAAATTTAAAGCAAATCCGAGTTTCATAGTTACGCAGGACACTAATCGAGCCCTTGCCTGGAATAATGAATTGTATATTACTTAGAAAAAAAGATTTTATATCAACCTGTCATGTTCATAATATTAATAAAACAAAATCATAGATTATAACCACTCTGTAAATTGCCATCTCAACACAGGTGTTTCACACCTGGTGAGATGGGCAATATGTCATTATTATAACCTAATGTAATATGAAAATAATTAAATAAAATAAAAAAAATAAAAATCTAACAGTATGTTGAGTTATTGAAGGAATAATGTTGGGCATATTAACATGCATCTTTTAAGGTAGAAATTTGGATAATAAAAAAATGTTAGGCCTGTGGCAGCATTTTAAAGTTTGTTTTGTGGAAGAATGTTGTATAATGCCATTGATTGAAATCACGGCGCAAGGTTTAATATATGGGAATAAATGAAGAAAACGAACGTCTTATGGCTTCAATTAGAAAGTCTTCAAAGCCAAGGAGCCAAAGAATGCAGGAAAGTTGAATTTTTACATTTAAAATATTATTGTTTTCTTTTTAGCCGTTGAAACAGTTTTGTGGAATAATGTTGTATGTTGATCTAAATGACTAGACAATGTCTAGAACGTAAATGGTTTCATTTATTCGTATCGTTCTTTTGCTTTTTAAGCTCAAATACATCAATGACATATGTACATTTATGATAGAAGAGGATGTTGCTTTCTGTAAGGTACGAACAGTAAAAAGAAACGTTATATGGAATTATGCTGTTTGTGAAATTTGTATACACAACATTATTCCACAAATTCAGAGTAAATTCTAGTACTAAACTCTAATTTAATTCTTTCTAGACTACTTTTCATTTAAAACTCCTAAAAATTGTATTTTTTGCGTATTTTAAAAATAAAATGTTATGAATCATATTTGGTTTCGTTTTTTAAATTTTTCTCATAACCAGAATATTGTTGGATACAACATTCTTCCGGGCAAGAGCTCAATCTACTACAGGATAGGATAAGACGATCGATAAAGCTAAATTTGTTCAACTCACCTTTGTAATGATTGTTGATTGGAACAAAAATAAACGAACACTATTTGGAAGCGTTTGGTGACGAGTCTAACCGATGATTGTTAACTTATTCTACTTAAAGATGCTTTTTATATTCAACTATGACATAATACAATATTTATGTTAGAGAGGGGGTAACCATACTTCTAATTTATGATTGCGTACATTGATTAAAACTAGTTCAAATCCACATATGTAATGCACCTCTTAATAAACCGTGGATTAAAACACTATAATCTTCTGATGTAACAAATTGAATTAAGGATTAACGTTGACTGGGTCACATGCGATGGTTTCATAATATTTAAAAAAAATATATATTATATTAATTGAATGAAGTAAAGAAAAGCGAAAGTGAAAATAAAATATATCTGGCATTTGCGTAATATGTTTCCCTGGTCGAGTTTTCAAATTTAATATCTAAATTATTTTTTTGTGTATTTTGAATCATAAATAAAAAATATTATTACCTATATCTGTACATACCTTTCAAAATTCAGTCAAAAATAATTTCTTCTTCAATAATAGTAAATTCACTTTTGTGGCGTCATTTTATTTAAATGAAAATTCACATTAAAACTTATTTAATAAAAATTAGCAACGTGTTTTGAATTCAATTTTTTTTTACATTAGCTCCACATTGGAGGCCCTGAGAAAAATTATTCCACTCAGGGCCTATGTCATTTTTGGTGATGCTGTGTGGAGGATATTTTCTGGAAAGAAGGAGAAAAATTTCTGGGAAGGAAAGGGGTATGAGGGGTGGGTAGGAATCTGGGGGTCAGTGTGTCCAGGTGTGACGGACGTTTTTTTTTTTTTACATTAACTCCACACAGGAGGCCCTGAGGAAAATAATTTCCCTCAGGGCCTATGTCATCTTTGAGGATGCTGTGTGGAGGGTCTTTTTGAGGAAAGGAAGGAGTGAACATGGGTCTTGAAGAGACCCATATTGTAGGAGGGAGGAAACACAGAGGCTGGTAAATCATTCCACATCCGAGCTGTTGAACTCAAGAACGAGTCGTAAAAACGACCCGTTCTCATGTGACTAATGTCAACCGTGTACAAATGTTGGGCGCGTGTTTGGCGTGTTTCCCGACTATGCACCGGTGCCAAGGGGATCAACGACGCTAGTTCCTCGGAGCATTTTCCATTGTAGAACAAGGACAGCATTCCCACCTGACGCCTGTGCTCTAAAGATTGCAATCCGTTTGTTAAGATGTGAGAATCTATCAAACGGACCGCCCGTTTCTGCACAGAGTCAAGGTTTTTTTTTAAGGTATTTTGGAGCTCCAGACCAGAGGTGGCTGCCAAATTCAACCGTGGGGCGCACTTGCGATTTGTACAGGGTTAGCAGTTGTGTACTATTAAAGTATCTGCGGGCCCTGTACAGTACGCCCAGTTTCTGAGAGGCTAATTTAACTCTGGTTTCGATACGTATGAATCCATCCCTTCCACTACGATGCAAGGCGATGTTCCAAGAGAGTATGGCTGGAGAAGTCAACCATTCTCTCCCAATCCGACCTGCCATGAAGCTGGTGGGCAGATGCATCCGCTGCCAAGTCCCGGATAAACTTCAACCCGTGAACCCGGGCACCCCTGCTAAGTCACATAACGTAGCAAGCCACTTGGGGTGACCCATGGCATAGGTGTTGGTTATCCAGTAAAAGTGATTTTTTTTCCTGTTGGGGAAATCGGCAAACTATTGTAATGCTGACTACTTATGGGGATGTTGCCCTAGGTAAAACCAGAGTCTACGAGTGGTTTTCACGTTTTAAAAATGGAGAAATGTTAATTGAAGACCAACCCCGTTCAGGACGCCCCTCAACGTCACAAACTGACGAAAACGTTAACAAAATCAATGCCCTCGTTCGTGGAGACCGTCGCCGAACCATTGATCAACTCTGTAAGATGTCTGGAATGTCGTGGAGTTCAATTCAGAGGATTTTAACTGAAGAATCGCACACAAGGGTCGCAGCAAATTTGTCCCCCGCCTTCTCACAGACGAGCAAAGGGAGTGTCGACTTCACGCATGTTAAGACCTTCAAAATCAGCTCGAAGAGGAACCTGAATTTTTTTCCAAGGTGATCTAGCCCCCTGTGACTTCTCTTTGTTCCCCACACTGAAAAGGGACATGAAAGGAAAGCGTTTAGTCAATGTAGAGGAGGTAAAACAAAAATCGCCGCAAGGCCTAAAGGACATCCCGATAAGTGAATTTTAAAATGTTTTGAACGAAGAAAGAAGCGTTTGGAATGCATTGTGGTCAATGGAGAATACTTTGAAGGTGATCAAAATTTGGTGTAAAAATATTGAGAAATAAAGAAGTTATGAAGAAATTACCCTTTTTGGGTCCCCCCTCGTATATGTATAGGTCCCAGTTTATTAAGGCGCTGTCCCCGTAAGACAAGAGATCCTGGGTTCAATTCTCAGTTGTGTCGGTTATTACCGTCATATTTTTATGTGTCTAGTTTTGATTAATGTTTCGTTTGGATTTCTTCATCATCAGTGGTACATTACATGACAACCTTCAAAAATACATGAGTAATTACTCAATGTACTATAAGTTATATTTCCTAAGACCCTTGAGGTCAAACAGCCTTCTTAGATATCAATTTTCGTATGAACAGGAATTTTTTAAGAGGAGGGCAAGAGTTGCAAATTGGGATCGGATGAGAAACTCGACCATCAAAAATTAGCTAAACATTGAACCCCTCCTCTACTCTTCATAGAAAAATCTACAACAACAAAAAACTCCCTGCACCGCAATGGGAGGCTTAGATTCACTCCTGGATGCAAGGACCCCCAGATTCCTACTACGCCTCATACATCTTTTCCCAGAACTTCCTTTCTCTCCTTTTATAAAAAGACCCTCCACACAGCATCCCTAAAGATAACGTAGACACTGAGGGGATTTTTTTTTTAATGTTAATGCTTTTTTTACAGTAGCTCCACTGGAAAATATTTTCCCTCAGGGCATATGTCATCTTTGGGGATGCTGTGTGGAGAGTCTTTTTAAAAAATGAAGGAGAGGGAGTTCTGGAAAGGTTAAGGCATGAGGGGTGGGTAGGAATCTGGGGTCAGTGTCTCCAGGAGTGACGGACGTATGAATCCATCCCTCCCACTGCGATGCACAGCGATGTTCCAAGAGCGTTCTCATTTTTTATTAACATTTATGATGGCTAATTGGTCACAGAAAAGTTTTCTATTACTGACAAGGGCAGATCCAGGGGGGGTGTCATGACCTCCCTTCCCTGGGCTGGGTCCAGAACCTAGGTGGACCACTAATTAAAATTGTTAAACATAATGTTTTTCATATATTTTTTGTCACTACATAGATTTTATTTAAGCACGTAATAAAATACCTACTTCTGACTTGTATCTATTATTATCAAAATTAAATTATAACTTCTTGTGACGTGACCACGACTATGTGACCCCCCCCCCCCCCCCCCCCTGGCGCCAAAGCTGGATCCGCCCTTGATTACTGATAACCTCATATTTACCGTACTTTTTTTAAATAAATATTTTTCGAAAAGTATGTCATCGTAGACACTCTTCCCCTATTGAGCCTGATATTTTTTTTACTACCAACAAAAACAGTATGATGTCCAAAATGATATATATCTTCTAACTAACTCAACATGTAAACGGCGAACCATTAATTACCTACTTCTCTTTTATATTTTATTTGTATAAGAATGACTTTTAATTTCATCTAATTTAAAGTGCCCCAATTTACAAGAAAGATACATAATAACAATTGATAAAAAAATATTTTATAATAAGTTGTATTTTAGTAATTTTTATTATTATATTATAGGAACACGTAATTAATGTATAATTATTTTTAATTATTAAAAGTTATTGCCACCAACCGCCACTGTACGCCACGTATGGTTTACCCCAGTATCTGAAACAAAACATAAATGCATAAGTTAGAAAAAAATCATTCATTTTTAAGGAAGTAAGGACCTTAATTAAATTACTATAGGTATATCAAATATATTTTTTGTGGATATTTTGTAAGAAAGTGAGTACCTAGTTTGTTAGCTTTTTATAAATGTATCATGTGCGTAAAAGTTTCATTTTTTAAATACTTATTTGAGGTTTACCTATAACATTCTAGAGTTTATAACATTTGTCAACTTTTACTTAGTTATCTCTAAAAAATCGATAGGCTGTAAATAAAGCAACAGCTAGGACTGTCGACAACACTGCCCGTTACAAAGAGATTCCAACAGCGAATCAACTGCTCGGATCAAATTGTGACTACTTAAATCCGTGATTTTTGTTTTTTTTCGTAAATCGCTCCTGTTTGAAGCAGTCCGTGTTTTCCCATTTTCTGCCAGAACAGACTATAGATACGTCAACTTATGTAATTTTTTAACTTACGATATCGTGTCTCCGTATACGCCATTTCCACCGTGCACGGCGTTTCCACCGTATTGGCGTCCACCGTGTCCGTGTAGAGGATGTCCACCATAGTGAATATGTTCATGTCCTCCATGTCCGCCGTGGAAATGTCCATTGAAATGGGTGTGTTCTTCTTTTTCTTCTTCAGATGAAGACGATGAAGATGAATCCGTTGGTGATCTGAAGTCCCAGCTAAGCGCTCCTTTTGCCAGCCCGAGATCAGAGGCCCCGAAGTTGAAGGATGCTGCGGTCTGAAGATCATCGGCTGGCTGGTCCTCTGACGGCTTTTGAAGGGTCTTCACAGCTGTGGTGGTATCTTTGTCCTCTCCTACTGGAAAGGCAGCCACAGATGCGACGAATAGAAAGTTTGTGAGGATTGTGAACTTCATCTAGAGAAAAAAAAAAAAACAATATGATTAATAACTTGCATTACCTTGCTAATGGTGTTCTAAATTGTTAACCGAGTGAGATGATGATTAAATTTTGCAAAAATATCCCGAAAGGATATCTGAATGATTTTGATGGTGTAGATTTAAGAATGAAAATTTTGGGATTGATACTTGAAAAGATACTGCGTGAAGGATTTTTGAAAGAAAGGAAAGACTTAAAATGGATCTCGATAAGACCCATATTGTTGTAGAAATAAAAACCAGAATCTAAGTATGTGAGTAAATGTTTCAATCCAAAGCCAAGCTGTTGTAAAAATGACCAAAATGACAGCCGATACGCACGACGGACGCCTTCGGACAGATTTTGCCTTTTTGTCTTAATTAAAAGATACAGAATCACCCTTCTATTCGGAATAACTGGATTTTGAATATTAATAATAAATATAATTTTCTTATTATAGAAAATGTTAAGTTCCGAGGTCCTTCTTTCTTGTCAAACAAAATTTTATTTGAATGTTGAAAAACACTCACTTTGTTAGATGCTAAATTTCACGACAAACTGGAGATAATGTTTTGGTCAAAGGTTGCTGAAGTATTCAATGAAGCTTCCAATCGATGATTGATAATCCATTTCTCTTTTCATTTCTTTTTATACCTAAACTACATATTTATATTATGATGATAGATTATGGTGACTTGGAGGGAAAACACAGAAATTATGTGAAAATTTTTACGCAACATCTGTAAGGAAATAAGATACTTACATAATTGAATTATTAGTTCATCAATCAATTAAATATTTCGACATTGTTATTAAATTTTCTCTGAGACTTCATCGGGTTGCAATTATTACGTAATTATGTTGTTTAACGAAAGTAAACTTAAAATAAAGTTCTTGCAACAGATTACTCGGAGAAAATTAATGTGGTACCAAATTTCTTACTTTTTATAAACGATATTGTCACTGTTTTTGATAATAATGTTGAAGTGTGGAATGGATAAAGAGCTACTAAACCAATAGAATTCTTCAGTAAAAAAATAATTCTAACCTGTCACACAAATTCATGGCTACTAGCGGTGGTGTACCTCAAGGGTCACATTTAGGACCAATATTTTTCTTACTTTTATAAATGATATTGCCACTGTTTTTTATAATGTTGATATTTTGCTTTTCGCCGATGATCTTAAATTATTTTAAACTTCTAAAAAATAAAGATGACTGTATTCATATTCAAATAAAATCAATTTTCAGTTTTATTTATTTTGACGTAAAACCCAAAAGTATCTTGTATGAAAAGGACCGTGCAACTGTTCCTCTTAACACGATTTAGAAAAGTGATAGATGCCCTCAAGATCGCCTTTGGATGTTATGTATATGCCCCCAGATGTTATGCTAATATACAAATCGCAAGTGTTTGAGTGCATTGTAGAGTTTTGCAGCCACATCTAGTCAGGAGCCTCAAAATACCAGACAAAACACTTCACTCTGCAAAAATGGGCGATTCATTTGAGAGGTTCCCCTCTATTAACAATTAGATTTTGCAGAGCAGACATCAGGTGGAGTGCTGAAGGTTGTTCTAGTGGTATTTTAACGGAATATGCCACAAGGAACTAGAAGTCAACTTTCCTCCCTCCTTTCTCTTCCAGACCCAAGTTTGCTCTTTCCTTACTTCAGAAGGACTCTCCAAACAGCTTCCTCAAATATGTCATTGGCCCTAAGTTTTGTTTTTTCTGTGTTTAGGAGCGAGATCTGAATAGTCTGGTACCTCTCAACTGTCCTCTTTGCATAGGTACTACTTCTTTCAGCCTCGCATATTCCTCAAAATGGATAGATATGTACCACAATCCTATTGGTTTAAGGAAGTTGATAACGTCATATTGTTTATAATCCCATTTGTATAATTTATGGCCTTTTAATTCTAAACCAAAGAATATCCCGTATTTTTTAGACGGTGGCAATAGAAATAAAACACACAAGATGTATTTCAGAATATTTTATAATATCTTAGACATAATTACATAATTAGATACACAGCAGTTTTTCAGAGCTAGTATTGAATCCAATATTAAGAAGATAGAACACATTTAAGTAACGTTGAATAGAAAATTGATGCTTATTAAGAAATAAGATGACATCATAATTATTGAATAGCTAAAGGACAATGTACAGAATACAATTATATACTACGTAATTCTTTATTTCAGTATTACAACTAAACTTGACATTTCTTTCACAACATTAAATGAGGTTGTCTCCTATTTTTTTAATTTTTTTTTTATTAAAATGTATACATTAATATATGTATTTAAAGAGTTATCAATGATTGCCAAATTAGTTTTTTTAGAAGTTATAAGCTTTCAAAGTGAACTTGCTATTGCCATTTTGTGTCATGAGATCTCACGAGAAAATACATTTCATAATTCGAATGACAACGCCGTAGTACCGCCACGCAAGCATCTTGATGTCACAACCTTTTCAGTCAGCCGCAAAGGTCAACATTTTAACAGCTTATTACTTACTATGTATTCAGTATTTTCGAAAAATTCTTAAAGTTGTGTTCTCAGCATTTTCTATTTAATATGATTTGTAAATAACACGAAATTTCTAGACAACCCCATTAATTAGGTTAGAGAAATGTTTTATATTTAGGTACTTTATAAAATAGTAAAATAGTACACTACATATTAAAATCTGTTACCTACTGTACATGCAGAGGACCTTAGTATATAATTATATACATAATTATAAACACAGTAAATTATTATTTATGAATTTATGACTACCGAACATATGCATATTTAGCCGACAAATGCCTGCTCCCTGGGACGGTTCTAGACTTTCGAGGGCTAGAGCGGAAAGATTAAAAAATATGACTTTTCAAGGCTGTGCCTCGCCAAAAAAAAAATTAATTATTTTCTGTTATAACATGAACACTGTTGCACAAGGTGGCGCAAAAGTCATCACCCTATTGAAAGATGACATAATTTTTGCAAATGGCGGCAAATGTCAGTTCTGCTTTGACATTTGTGAAGTAAACAGATACAAAATACAAGTCAACAAGACATGAATCACTACACTCCCTCAAGAACGCAGAAAATTTTTGAAAAAACGTATTTCTGGGTCATCTAATCTCTCATTTTGGTGATTTGCACTGGCCAGCAAGATCCCCGATTTAACCGTTCCAGACTTCTTTTTGTGGGGGTTTCTTATGGGGAGTCTATGTCGACAAGCCTCAGACTCTTGAAGCCCTCAAAGAGAACATCCGTCAAGAAGGCGAGAACCTATCTCTGGAAGTATTGGAAAAAATTATGCAAAATGCCATAAATCGGGCCCGTGGTCATCAATTCTGGAGGAGGATATCATTTTCTTGACTTAATGGAAAAAAAATTAAGACATCAAATAAACACAATCCAAAAGCAGAACCAAAATTTTTCATTCATAAAAAAATTACAGCCAAACAAGGGTGACAATTTTTGCGCCACCTTGTACATTTCAAACTTAGCACTCTAGCTCACTGAAAAGTCACGGACTGCCACCGCCTGCTCCGTACATTCAACAATAGAATTGAAGAGGTTCACAAAGTGATGCCCAAGGACCTTGACTGCTTCAGGGATCTTGATGTCCAATTTTTACCCTCACTTTGTAATTATCCCATCGCTTTAGTAGTGATGAGGGATAACGTAAATTGATTTATATTTGTAGCATCGATAACATCTTGTGGAAGTTTGTTCCATGCTTCCACTATTGGAAAAAATTGGATGCAAAGAGTGTTTTGTTATATGAGGGATAAAACGAGGCCATTTTCTAAATTTAGAAATTGATGAGGTTCACAAAGTGATCCCCAGGGGCCTTGACTGCTTAAGGGATCTTGATGTCCAATTTTTACCCTCACATTGTAACTATCCCATCGCTTTAGTAGTGATGAGGGATAACGTAAATTGATTTATATTTGTAGCATCGATAACATCTTGCGGAAGTTTGTTCCATGCTTCCACTATTGGAAAAAATTGGATGCAAAGAGTGTTTTGTTTTATGAGGGATAAAAAGAGGCCATTTTCTAAATTTCAATCTTCAAGGGATTGAAAAAAAAACTTTTAACGCATAAAAAATTCACTTAAACATTATATTTTCTTTTCACTGTGTGTGTGGGTTTCATAGTATGAGGGTTACACTGTTTTGTTGTATCCATCAAGACGCAAACACTAGTATTTTTTAAGGTTTGGTTTATGGGATTAGCTGTCTACATGAGGAAGCCCACATCACTGGCGCTGTCAGAATGCGGAGATTCAGATGAGGAGTTGGAGTAGGGGGCCGCGTGTCAGCTGGAGCGCCCCTTGCCCTCCTTGATGGCGATGACGTAGCGCTGCGTCACGCGCTCCGGTGGGGAGTACCCGTCTGCGTACGAAGAGTCCTCAAACAACACCTCGTACTTGTCCGATGCCATGGAGGGGAGTTTGTTTACCACCGCCTTGTAGAAGCATGTGGTCTGGGGGTAGAGAGCCATTACTGCAAAATAAATTAATTAAAAATAACTAAGTAAAACATTTAGTAGATCATTTACAATACATATAAGTTTATACATATAAAACATCATGTAGAACAGAAGACTGGTAGGGGCCATTATTTTGGATTTCTTCTTTCCGGAGGTTTGTCAATAACTGTATGACCTCCCGTACCAACTACTATATCACATGCTGATCCTTCTGTTATCTGGGAAGAGAAAAATGTCAAGTTCTTTGTTTCTATTGGGTTTTCAATAAATACAATTAAGGGCCCTAGATATTTATATTTTTTTTACAGTAACTCCACATTGGAGGCCTCGAGGAAAATAACTTCCCTCAGGGCATATCTCATCTTTGGAGATGCTGTGCGGAGGTTCTTTTGAGAAGAGGAAGTTCTGAGAAGGAAAAATGTACGAGGGTTGAGTAGGAATCTGGGGGTCAGAGTGCACAAGGCGATGGGTCACGAGAGTTCAACTGGAGAGGTCAAAGGGTCTCCCTCAAACAGTCTCTCCCAATCTGGTCCGCCATGCAGCTGGTTATCCAATGAATGGTTCCCGCCTCCAAAATTCTAATTGTGGTTGTTTTGCTTCATCAGTGATTGAAGACACATCTACATGAAAATAATTCTTCTGGATAAGCTTCAAGTCACCTGGCACCACCATTATTTATTAATTCTTGCAAATTTCTAATTAAATTTCGTCAGGATCATTCATTCATTCATCATTCAGGAAAGCAATTAGTTGCAAAAAAAACTTACCAACTGAGCCCTTGGGGAAGAGAGCGTGTTCATCTGTTTGTGGATTGGCTCTCATCAGGGGGAGAGGTACAACACGTCTTTTAGACAGAATGTGGCGATTCTTCTGTTCCTCATCAATATCATCCACCTGAAATGATTCTCAATTGTTAGGTAACCTTAACAATAACACATACAATCTTAAGCTGCGCACACATCTGTTATAGTACATCAATATAAGAAGTGGATTCAATTTACTTCTTCTCGTATGTAGTAACCTAAGTGACAATTCGGGATACAGAACACAGCAAAAATAAATGGTCAACTTTATCTAGCGTCATTTTATGGTGTAACCCTTTCAAACTGTGTGTATTTGAAAATACATATATCTCAGGTTTTTTTTTCTCACAATCGCAACCAAAAATTGGCAGTTTTCGATTTACAATTACTGGCACAACTAGCGTTGCACAATATTTTTTTATTGAATTTTGGTTACTAGTTCAGGCAGTAGCTATTTTTATATTTTGAAAGGTGATTTTTATAATCAATATCGACCAAATTTTTTGTGATGAAAGTTTTGAAGATATTTTTCAATGTTTAATTCTTATTTTTTTATTTATTTAACAAAACATAGCACGATTTGTTATTTTATGTGAAACACGCCCTCTGATATCTAATGTTATTCCAAATTAAAGTAGTAATAACTTCTATATTTTGAAAAAAAAAATTCAAATAATCGATAATCAATGATTATTATGAACGAGCATCAAATATGTTCTACCACTGCCAGTTTTAATTCGGGTCTGAAAAGGGTTAAGTAGTCCCTCAGCACAAGCCGTTTTGAAATAAATTTGTACAAATATTAAAGACGCGCACATATAGTTTAGTACCTAACATTAATTAATTAGAGACGGTCGATATTCCTGTCCCGGTTACAAGGAACGGGTTTCTTTGCTGTCACTAGAGGGACCGGTTCGATCGGACTGGATAAATCGTATCGGTCTTCGGTAACTGGAACCGCAAGGACAACCCTTTTCAGGTATCAACCATCTCTAACATTAATACTCATCAATAATGGTACAACTTGGGATATCATACCTCCGCGATGCAATGAATTCATAGTAAAATCAGTAATGCATAATCAGCGGCTTGAAATGTAGATAGGTTCCATCACTGTTAGCTAGAAACTTGGTCTACGATCTACTTCTTTGCAAGAAATTACGGTGACCGGACAACAACGTGCATCTCCATACTCCTTTAAAAAGTTGAGTTGTCATGAACTGTGTTGAGTTGTCATGGAACTTTGTTGAGTTGTCACGGAACTTTGTTGAGTTGTCATGGAACTTTGTTGAGTTGTCACGGAACTTTGTTGAGTTGTCATGGAACTTTGTTAAGTTGTTGTGGAACTTTGTTGAGTTGTCATGGAACTTTGTTAAGTTGTTGTGGAACTTTGTTGAGTTGTCATGGAACTTTGTTAAGTTGACATGGAACTTTGTTGAGTTGTCGTGGAACCCGAATTAAATACAACATTTAAACTCACCTCATATTTATTATGCATAACACTCCATCCAACCACCTCAGCCAGGATCCAGTTTTCTTCCTTATCTGACACCTTCACCAGGGCTGCCACCATGTCTCCACTCTTCAAAGATAAAAACATACATTGTTGAAATAAGATAGACACGATTAGAGGAATTAGATAGGTCAATGGACCACTGCTATAAGATACAAGAAATTTAACAAATTAATAACTAATGGTGTTTATCATAATCACTTTCTTTATTCCCTTCTTCCTCTAATTTCTAGTTGGATTGGTGACCCATCGCTTTGACACTGCGCCTCCAGACTTCCGTTTTCTATGCTACATCAGTGGTGTCAGACACATAAACACAGTTTTTATTTTATGTGAATACCTCACAAGGGTTCCATCTCCCGTCTGTCGCCAGTGATACTATGACATCCCCATTGAGGTACATTGTAGGGCTGAAGGTGAGTGGAGAGGGGAAGGAGATGGGGAGGAGAAAGATGGGGAAGTGCCTAGCTATTCATATCGAGTCACCAAACACTGCTAAAGCCATTTTAAGCAATGTTTCAATTCTGAATGGTGGTCTTACACCAGGGCAATACTGAGAGTATCTTCCACCCTGGAAAGTGCCACAAATATAACTGTACCAGAAGCATACGGATGCAAGTTCAAAAAGGTAAATGTTCAGGAGAGCCAAAAAAACTATTTTTTCTGTAACTATGCTCTCATAACTTCTTCGGATATCCATATGATAGATATGATAGATAATATCCATATGATAGATAACAAAAAAAGTAATTATTAATTCAATTAGTTTTGTTTTAAAAATGAGCAAATAAAACGAAATATTTTTTATTTAAAGCCTTTAAAAATATGGTTTAAAAAAAACGCTGACTTGAGTCAAACAAAAACACGGACTTGAGTCCTTCTGTTTCAAAATGAAGTGGAATATTTTGTTATGAAATGTGGTGTATTATGAAAGGATCAATGTTTGAAAATTGTTTACTTCCATAGAAAGCGTAGTAATGTTGGAGGCAGGAGGAAGTCAAATCCATTTGCATCCGGATTTGAGTCATAATACTCAAAAAGCAACTAAATCTTATGGTGCGTTTCCAAGCTTGCCATGGCTCGGCAAGCCTCCACAAGCTCCAAGCGTCCACAAATCTCGCTTGGCATTTGGAAGCCGTTTACACGCTTGTGACTGCGTCAGTACGCTACCAACACCCAAGCATGGCGGACGCCGAACTTGTGTCGGCTATTGCGTTTGGTTTATCATATTTTTATTCGAAATATAAGCAAAGTATAAAAAAACAATATAATTTAAATAACAATATTATTAAAAAAATTAAATGTTCCATAAGCCGCCGCACTTTTATTAGGCACAGATTTTGAAAAGTACACTACTTTTAAACTTAGTTACCATAAAAAATATCGGTTTGAACCGGTGGAAAAATATGCATTATGTATACGTAGTTTATTTCTTTAAATGTATGCCTATTAAAAGTGAAGCGGCTTGCGGCGGTTAGGTAAATATTTACCCAAAAAAAAGTTATTCTAACAAAAATTATATGTTTTTCATGGTTAATAAATCATCAAAAAAATATTATTTACTAGCTTTTACCCACGGCTTCGCTCGCATAGTATTAGTGGGAAATTACTGGCATAATTATTGACATAATTGTTATTATTCTTGCTATTTTGTCTAAAAGAAAATAATTGTTGTTTTATAGAAAATTTCAAAATTTGAGAATGACATTTCGCAAATAAAAATTCTATTTTAGAAAATATTTAAATTATAGAAATAGAAATATATTTTAATTACCTACTCCCTTTATTAGTATTTTATTCATATTTGAATCCAGAGTAACCTAAAAAAATAAGAAAATGACAGTCCACTTCAAACGCTATGCTTTATAGCAACATTATGCTTTTTGTTCGGAGAATAAACATTTTTAGAGATATGTAGATATTAACTACGACGCCAAAAAATTACTCTTTTTAAGCATAAAATTTAAAAAAAAAAAAAACATTGTTTCCAAGGTTAACAATTTGTTTGATGTTTGCAATAACTCGATTTTGTTAGGGACAGAAAACGTATGATACATAATTTCATAACGCCACAGCTCATTCATAACGCCAGAGCTTACCAATATATACAGCCGTTGTTACTCGCAAATAATGTAGCTTTCGATTAGTGAAAGAATTTTTAAATTCCATTCGATATTTATTGCGTGAAAGAGTAAGGACCATCCATCCAACCAACCATCCATACAAACTTTGGCATTTATAATATTAATAAGAAGTAAGATCTATATTGACTTTTTAGGTAAATCCAATAAATTAAATTAGTGCATTCAAATTATGTACTTATACATTTTAATAAGTCAGGCACGCCTCATACGTCATACATATGTCTCGTAATGTTAATTATCGATATACCGCATGGAGCAAAAATGGCGTGCATCCGCCGTCAGTTCGGAAATTACACTGAGCGTTTGCCGAAGCTTGCCTCTGGATCCGACCCCGACTGGATCGGCGGCAAGCTCTCGCAAGCTCTTGCAAGCCTACGCAAGCCAAGACAAACGACCTGTTTCCACGTTGGCGTTTGTGGAGGCTTGCCGAGGCTTGGCAAGCGTGGAAACGGGGCTATAAAGATGCAAGTCCATGTACATCAATCAGCTTCTAAGATAGTTGTTGCATTTTTCTTCATAATAGGACTTGTATCTTTCTGCCACTGGCAAAAATGATAATTTACAACAAATCTGCATCAAAACTCATTTATTCAAGTTTTGGACTTGCATCCATATGCTTCTCGTGTACAGATACTATATATTACTTTTAATTAATTAAATGTGAAATACCACAAATTAAACAAGTAAAATTTATTTTCGCAAGTTGGGTTCGAATTCACGACCATCGGATTGTGAATCTAAAGTCCCTCGACCACAGAGGCCGATGCAGTGTGTAAACGTTAAACAAAAAACATCTTCTAAATAAAATTAGTGATAAAATCTGAATATGCATAATTAGAAGTCACCTTGGCAATATAAGTGGCATCAGCCGGCATGGCCCCGCAAAGAGGTGGCGCCCGCTCCCCCGGCTTGCCCACAAACAGTGGCAGGGTCTGCGCCGAGTTCAGCAGCATCTTCATCAGCGCCCCGCAGCCTATGGTCTCCTTATTGCCTGCGTTGCGAGCCTGTGCGTGAGTTGTGAGGTTAGGTTGATTTTGTATTCATACATCCTATATTAATATTTATATGATAGCTCCTAATAAATGTAATTACTAGGGTTGTCCAAGAATTAAAGACCGTTCGTTATTTTCAGCGACGTGAATATTATTTCTGAAAATATGGTGCCACTAGCATGTAGCTCAGACTGTAGACAGACAAAAAAACGAGCTGCTGCAGTGCGATCTTTTCCGTTTGCGATCGACGCTCCGCTGTTGAATCCCGCCGACTGCGAGGTGAGCTCAATTATTCGCTTTCTCAAGAGGGAGTCTGCCCTGTTGAAGTTCGTAAGATCGCAATTTTGATCCCAGACGTCAATAAGTCTACCACACAAATGATTTTATTAATTATGTCTTACTCCGCTTACTCGTTAATACGGAATATTTTGTATTCAAACAGTTAGATTTAGCTTTATTATCACGAAAAGTGAGTATTTATGTCACGGGAGACAAAAAACATGCAAAAAATTTGCATTTAACATTTTAATTTTGAAAAATTTTATTCGCTTACGCAGTAATGCCATTTTGCATTTACCGTTTTTATTTCATAGACAATCAATCATAATTTCATAAACCCGCTAGGATATACCCTGCCTTGCCAAACAAACCAATCAAAACCTGGGATGTTTTTTTAAATTATGATGACATGCAACTTTTGTAGTTTAACCTCAACCTAAAAAAGGAACATTCCGTATTATCCGTGCATCAAACTTCGACAACACAAACGTTTTGTATTATCCGTGAAGTGGACCAAATGCATATTTACCATGATTTTGAGGGAAAAATGGCATATGCATATTGTGTGCTCGTTAAGTTCCCAAAATGCTGAAGAGCAAAACCGTATGGAAAGCGCCCAGATCTCTTTTTTTCTGGTTTTTGCAACCAAGGCAAAGTTTTTTTCGGTTAAGACAAGGGTTCAGCACCTAAACCCGGAATCAAAAATGCAATCAATGACATGAATTGCACCTTTTTCTTCATCTAAAGCAGGGGTGGGGAACCTTTTTAGCGTCGCGGGCCATTTGGATGTTCATACTTGAACCCGCGGGCCGCACTCCGATTTCCGTCTAGGGGGGGGCACATTCGAAACAAAGAACTGATTTTACTGAAACTAATTACATAACTGCCTACACTCCTTAATTATAGCTACACTCAGAACATGCAAATGATTTTCCTGCATTTCTGGCTGCGCATTGTCTGCAACCAGGATTTTGTAACTGCACTTTGAACGCGAGAATGATTTCTACATTAACTACACTCAGAACATGAAAATGGCTTTCCTCCATAAGTAGCAACACAAAGTACTTACGCAACTAGAATTTTATAAATGCTAAATTCTAATGCGAGAAATGCGTCAAAAAATTAACTTACACCTCAAATATTTTCGATGCATTCTAAACACGGAACTGGTTTTAGTTACAGAGTGAATCTGTACGCGGGGAATTAAAACTACACTCAGCACATGAAAATGGCCTTTCTCCAATACTAGCAGCATAAACGCAAGTAGAATTTTATAAATGCACTTCAAAAACGAGAACGGTTTTCTACAAAATGCGTAAGCAGATGAAACCACACTTGCAATCTTTTCATTGCATTTTGAACACAAAACTGGTTTTACCGTTGGAGCGAGTTGGATTGGCCCCAGCCTTAATTAATATTGCACCTAGAACACCAACGTGGTTTTCCTCCGATTTTTTGCAGTCGGAACCTTAGAACGGTTTCCTTCGAAATGCGTTAGCAGATGAATCCGCAACAGGAATTTTCATTCAAAAAGATTGGTTTTACCTTAAGAATGAATCTGCATAGGAGTCCACTAGCCCACAGGCTTAAACTAAATTGTACTCAGATTAGGTGAATGATTTTTCTGCATTTCGTAGCATATTTATCGTATGCAATTAGATTAGATTAGAACACGTATATGATTTTATGTTTATTTAACTAAATAAATAATTTACATGTTATTTTATATTAATTTATCAAATTACATGGCAGAAGTTTGGCAATATATTCAAAACTCAGATAACACAACGCACTTTTTCAATAACGCCTTAAAAATGCATCTGAAACACCGTGAAAAAATCATCCTGTTTTATATAATTTTTTTTGGTTCTTTAAGCAGGCCGCACCAAAGGTGCCCGCGGGCCGCAGGTTCCCCACCCCTGATCTAAAGCATAGATTCTCAACCTTTTTTTGCCCACCGCCCACTTTGACAATATTTTTATTTCTAGCGCCCCCTAACTCGTGTTCGAAACAGCAATTGACCACGACGAAGGGGACATAATGGGATACCACCATAACGGAGGGGGCGTAATGGGATAGGGAAAATATTTTTGTGGGTGGATGGCCCCTAATGGTATGGGATGATGAGGCAAGATAGGATGGGGTGGGATAGGTGTCTCTGGGTCTCCTAATGCCAATTTTCCAATTTTCTCTTGGTCTTCTACCGCCCCCCTGTAGGTCTGAAACGCCCGTTGAGAACCTATGATCTAAAGCAGCATTTAGCCGGAAAATCTGTGGAGACCTGTGGAATTTTTCCTGATTTTTTTAATTTTAAACAGTTTTTAATTCTTGGACAACCCTTGTATGAATGAGATATATCAAATTCATCACATTTGATGACCATCCAATGAAAGAACAACTCCATTTTGAATTTTTGACAATTGACCTCTCCCATTTAAATGTCGATATTTGGCCCATTTCAGCTTTTTGACAAATTGGAATCAGATGACAAGCATACCATCATGACTGTTTTGCTCGACAGCTGATCAAAAGCTGAAACAGCCCGAGAAAAAATTCAAAATGGGACCGATCATCGATTTGACATAGTTTGAAACGCCCCAAGAGAAATGGGATTTTAAGAAACATTTAAATAAAGAAGAATCTATAAACTTTCTATAATATTTTTTTCAAAGTAAGTTAAAAGTAAAATCCGTATTTCTTGTCTTATAGCGAGCAGCAAATTGATCATATTTATTATTCCCTCACCTGAATCCTCCTCTCATTCCGAATAGCCCGAATCTCTGTTATCCTCCCCAAAGCACTTCGAAGCAATTCCTCTTCCTGGTTGGCATCAGCCAGGGCAGTCTTGTAGAGACCTTTGAGTTTTTGCTGAAAAAACACAGGTCAAAGTCAATTATAACAGTTGATATTTATATTTTGGAAACATAATTTGATGGGGATTGTCTTCAGCGCCGGATCTGCCATACGTTCAAAAACGTGCAAAAAACCTGGCGCCAACTCCGAAAGGGCGCCGTGAGAAAATAAATATTGTATTAAAATTTAGTTATAATATTCCCTGAATCGTTTAAAAATTACCCATAGTACGAAATAATTATTACGCTCTAGCAACACTTTCCAAAGAAACAGAATGCGCACGCGTCAGGTTGGTATCAACGGCTTACGAATTTATAGTCAGTTACAGAATTTTTTTACAAATTCCTTATATTTAGTTTAACGTAAGATCTATTTTTCCATGTATCTTTTACGACTAATGGGTGCGATCCAAACTCAATAACCAATCACAGCGCGGTATTTTTATTCTGGAGAATCAAACAAACGGACTTGCGCCTTTCAAAATGTTTACAATTTTAGTTAGTTAGTTATTTTGTACGATTTAAGTCTCTAGGAGAAGGTAGTAAAGACCATTTTCTTATGAAATCTTCAGTAAATTCCATTAACAAAAGCATCGCACGGTTTGCAGGATTTGCAGGTTGCAACGTGTTGACACTGTTGACAGTTTCATAATTGATTTGACATATTATTTGATGTTCGTTAAATGTGTAATTAATATCTATTATATTTGTTGGTTTTGTTATTTTACGGTGTCAGTGTACATAAGCGTCTTTCGTAAGCCGTTGATACCATACGTCAGTGTTCAGTGTTTGTATGGTGTTTGTTCGCTCAATTTGGTGTTTGTTCGCTGGGGAAATGCAAGGTACAAATATGAGGTTATATTCTTATTAGATTTTAGAGCTAGTCAGAAGCTGTAGATGCTATTCTTGTGTTGTACGTTGCCATGGAAACGAATTTGTATTTGCTTTTTCTATTAATATTCGCGTTGGGTATATACATAAACGCAGTAAATCTCAAGAATGTCTAATGGACCTAGTTCAGCGAAACCACCCACATTGTATCGTAACCTATATTTTAAATCATGGTACGGGCACAAACAAACAAATCGTAGTATTATTTTAAAGCATAACTTGCAAAAAGAGTTTTTCATAAAATAATTAAAATAGCACCATAATTTTATGTTTACCCAATAGATTCAGAGAGTATAGGGCTCCTGGCGATTCTCTCTTTTAAAAAAAATGAGTGTGAGAGCTACCGCAGGTCACTTGGAAAAGTTACACCCTTTATATGTCTTGATTTTATTTGATAAATTAGTGTAAAAAAAAAAAAATTAAATAAAAAAATTGGGGTGAACGGATTTTTAATCAAAATAAAAATGTAGGGGGGGGGGCGCCATCGGTACCTACTGCACAGGGCGCCAGATTTCATAGATCCGGCCCTGATTGTCTTGTGTGTAGCATAGCGACTAATTCTCTATGTCTTATTTGAGCCTCATCAAAAAAGTTCCTCCAAGTGTCCCTATCCTGCGGGGCCTACATCCATAGCAGAGCCTCTCCTCCTACAGCCTCAATCTTGCAAGTACGTCCGGTCCACTTCGTTTTCATCTTGGGAAGCGGGCATGGGTACCGCTGTCCTGGGAGCCATTTATTGGATGACCAACACCCCTGCCATAGGTCGACCCAAGCGGTTCACTACGTTTAGTGACTTAGCAGGGGTGTTGGTCATCCAATGAGCGGCAAATGTGTCTGCCCACCAACTGCATGGCAGGCTGAACCAGGAAAGACTGGTTGAGGGAGACCTTCTGACCTCTCCATCGGAACTTTCTTGAAATATCGCCTTGCACCACAGTGAGAAGTAGAGATTCATACGTCCTTCACTCCTGCACACATAAAACCCCAGATTCCAACCCACCCCTTTTTCTTCCCAGAACTTTCCTTCCTTAAAAGAGCCTTCACACAGCATCCCCAAAAACTATATAGACCCTAAGGATAATTATTTTCCTCGCGGCCTCCTGTTTGGAGCAAATATAAAAAAAAAAATTTTTAAATTTGGATCAATGAGCTTCTTATTCAATTCCACATTGTAACTCCTACCAGTCCTCTAAAATCTCATTTCGGCAGCTTGAACCCTGGAACGTACTTTCTCGTTCATCATTCAGATTTGATTAGCGTATGTAAGCTTGAGACAATACATGGTTTAATTTAGACTTTTTCTCACAACTCTTTTCTGCCACAAAATCCTTGCTTATTTGTTTGAATTTTTTCACACATCGACATAATGTTTACCTCATAATAATGTGCGCCATTCTCCTCCGTGACAATCTTTTCTTGAGCCCTTAATAGGTTATCAATGTTGTGTTCAGAGCGATTTCTTTCACTTTCAATTTCAAAAATGAATTGGTGAAGAGATCTCAAACATTCCTGAAACAACACAAATTTAAATTAGTCAAACGATTCATAATAAACATCTCAAAATGACAACAGAAATTAATAAAGAAACTGAAAATTTGAACGACAATGTTTGAATCAAAGTGCTTTTACTATGCTGTCATCAGCACACAAAAATGTCTCATTGAATTGAATCAAACTAAGAACGACATTGCAGGAATTTTGGGTAAAGTTTTTTTTTTAGCGCGTATAATCATGAGGCAATGAGAAGCATTATTTCCTTCGCTTTCTAACATAAAATAAATCACAAATATTCTCATGACAGGAAGAAAGATATCTAACTTTTAATAATGCACAATCGCTCTGGGACAATCTGGGTATCCTGTTATTATAACGGCATATGATGTTTTGGGACAACTTGGGTCTCCTGTGACTAGACGGGTTAAAAAATATTCTTTAAAAACTAACAAAAAAAACTATTTTAACCCTGGATTACTAAACTATCCACGAGTGACACTATTACTTACTAAACATTCATACAAAATTCATAAAAAGGGAATAAATAAGATAATCAAAAACTTTTATTATTTTAGAAGTAATAGCAACATTTTTTGGGTGTAAGAGATCACGTAATAATGAAGAAGAAATTTTTTTTTTTTTATTCTACACAGTTAGGACACATGTTCATGTTATGCGCCCTATAGCTCTTTGCTTTTCATACAAAAGTTTGTTGTCTTTCTATTCTCGATCCACATTTAGATCAACCCGCTATGGTACAAAATTTGGTTGGTAATGCGCATACCACTCCCCCTGCTACGGTCCCTTCACCGGCCCTTGGCTGCTGCCAATCACTTCGCCCAAAATTCAGTATGCCGTTGACCATTGTGCTGTGTGTCCGCGTTACAACAAATTAACCCATTCAGACCCAGTGGTAAAATGGATAATCGGCTGATATTTCCAAATACATTATGAACAATTACAAAGAACAAAAAAGGACAGCTCTCACAGGGGGTTATATGATAAGTATTGGTAGATGTCACTGCTAACGAAGCCAACAAAACTGTGCTTCGATTACTTCCTTATCATTGCGAATTAAACCCGAGCAAATAGGTATGGTCGATGGTAAAATAACATGTAAACAATATCTCCTTCAAAATAAATTCCTAAGAACACTTACACAAGAAGGTATCAAAAAAGTTATTAAAGTAATTTTATTCGATATATTATTGGCATCGAGCGATAATTTTGGAATGCCCATCATATTGTTCATGACCTCGGAGACAACTACGATGATTCACCGGCTATTATTGTTTCAAGTGAATCAACTGAGGCTTTTTTTAAATGGCAATGTTGATATTTTTAACTTCGGATTAATTCCTCAGCCAATTTGATAAATCTCATGCCATATAAAGTACAATATGTATTTGGTAATACTATCACCACCATTATTTAAAGGTATAAATTGTTATCATTTTTTGTCAGACAAATAAAATAAAATTTTATAAAATAATTCAATTTATTTAAATAGTGGGTTTGAATGTGTTAGTGTTCGTCCTAGTAAGCAAGGGGAGAAGAAGCGGAGACATGCGCATCCACGGGTTGATCTCATTTTGGATCGAGAATAGACTCAGATAAAAGGCACATATTTTTCTTGAATTATTACCGCTTCAGGCTCAGATTCAACAAGATATTTTTTATGAGCTCTATTATTTAATACATGCATATTAATCCTAGAATACTAAACTATCATAAACACTAAACTTTCGCAAATTTTACGACACTCTTGCTATAAGCCAACACACAAATGATACCCGACCACAATGACAGCGCGTGGCACACTGACGGAATAAATTAGGCAGGTACTGTAAAGCGGGGGGTGCGGGAACAACACGAACATTGTTTTTTTCCAGGAATCGTCATTTTGCTGTCGTAATTTTTACGATAGTTTAGTATTCTAGGGTTAATATTGTTATGACAAAACATGGCATTAAGGAACCGTTTTTAACAAAATAGCTTCTAAAATGCATTATTTTCCATTTTCGGAACCCGAAATGCTTACTTCTCATTATAATCCACGAAGTGCTTTCTTAAATAAATTAGTTTATAAAGCGTGTCCCTATATTCTGTATTTTTACCTAAAAATCTATTTTATCAAGACGGGCATACCAACAACGTCAAAAGCAAGCAACGCACTTGTCATCGATATAATGATATAATATATCAATAGGTGGCTACACATGATTCGGTCATCACAGAGCTATTTAAAGGTCAGAACAAACAACCAATCAGGGAACGAATTGATGACGCCAAAACAAGGAAAAGGAAGTCAAATTAGACCACTAAGACAAGAACAGACATGTCGTCTCTCACATATATAAATATGTTCTGGATGAGGAAGGCCACATAATAAGAGTTTTAATGGTAGGTAAAACTCCATCATTATTTTCCATTTTCGGAACCCGAAATGCTTACTTCTCATTATAATCCACGAAGTGCTTTCTTAAATAAATTAGTTTATAAAGCGTGTCCCTATATTCTGTATTTTTACCTAAAAATCTATTTTATCAAGACGGGCATACCAACAACGTCAAAAGCAAGCAATGCACTTGTCATCGATATAATGATATATATCAATAGGTGGCTACACATGATTCCGTCATCACAGAGCTATTTAAAAGTGATGTGTCCTTTTATAAAGCTACGGAAGACGTTATTTTATACATTGATTCATTTGTTTATTTTCAGCAAGATGTAGCATTATCCCCAATTACGTTATATACAGTAGACGCAGGGTAGAAATCTCAAAGTGGGAAGCCAAAAGCAAGGCAATTAGACTAGTCTCGATTTCTAGTACTTTAGTACTAAACTGTCACTTGTCGAGTAAGGTTGGTCTTACCAGTAGGAAAATTGCATTTAAAAAGTGCCAAAATACCCTCCTGTGTGATGAGAAAATGTTTCCATGACACGGCAAACAGTTGTAAAAGTGAAGAAATAACATTTCATTTATATGTAAAAACTAATTACTTATTATTATAAGCAATACAATTAATTTTCATGTTTCCCGTCTGACAATTTTATTCGTCATTACCACGGACGTACAAAATATATGGACATGCCCTTACGTGTTAAAAAACGTGTTATTTCCCCCTCCCATTGGAACCATTTTTCGGAACCGGCTGGGCGTGTCCGGACCAGTGTCGTGCTCTCATCGTACATTTTACGCACGGACGCTGTATGTCTATGAAACACATACTTAGACATCGAGATACATAGCGACGCGAAACACAAAGCCGCTGTTTACTGGGTTAAGTAAATCATGAAACATTTGTAAAAGTGTCTACGGCAACAAAATATTCCACTATGAAAATACTCTGAACCTTACTTTGCGAATTTGGATTTTACACATCTGTTCATACCGTGGCATGCAATTCGCGCTCCCATATAAAAAGGTCTATTCATTCAAAAGCAGATTTTACTATCAAGAACTAAACAGTGATATTATAGTGCGAGGTGCCTATATACTGTTAGATTGGTTTATTGACAAATCACAAGTCTCTTTCCTCTCTTCGCCCCGCCATAGTTGGTTTTTACCCCTCATCTGTAAGTTCTCGTCTAGTTATTTGTATGTCTATGGTCATTACAGAAAACACACATTCTTTGATTGTCTTATAGTACGGCAACACTGAGGCCAACTTCCAACTTCAAACTTTCGGACGATTGTGTAGAAGGGTAGTTCGTGCGTTGGAAGTTCGAGTTGGAAGTTTGGCTTCGGTGTGGAAGTAGCATATCTTTTTAATACACAACAACTTTTGAATTAAGAAATTACTGAAAAACCGCTGAAAACAAAAGAGTGTTGCTTACTTGCCACATTATTTTGCAAGTATGTGAGACTATGGCGAGTCTTATTTATATAACGTCATTGATTATACCTAGTAGTTGCCAAAGTAGGTTATATTAGTTTAGACACTTACCTGCACTTGCTGCGCCGCCAAGTCGGCAGTCAAAGGCATTTTAGTATAATAATATTGGATTATACTACTCAGCAAACCTCAGAATATGATAATGTCTTCGAAATCAAAATAACATGGTACCAACAGACGATCACAAACAATGAAAGAGCCTGAAATAAAATCGAAAACTTTAAAAGAACACATGAGCGACAACGCAGTATCAATAAAATAACGAAATTTGTGTTTGTTATTTCCAACTACTACTTCTTATAGGCTGAATTGGGCTGAATGATCGACTTACCAGGTCAAATACTAACATTTGTTTCAAATGTAACAGAATTGGTCTTTCATAACACATGTATTTAATAATGATAGTAATAAACGGTAATAAATATAAAAGTGAAATGGATGGTTCGTTTGGTTCAGTTTGGTTTGTTTAATTCAATTTATGTACACTGACTGTACTGACAGATAAATGAAACCATAATAAAACATTGACAGAAGACAGAATGGCGGTCGACAGCAGTGTTGCCAACTCTTAAAAGTATTTATCCCTAAATAAAACTCAAAAACCCCTAGAAACCGGCAAATCACTTGAAAATGCCCCTAAAAAAATATTTTGTTAAAATAATGAATAATAATTGATAAATGATATTATGCTGTAATGTTTTTTAATAATCTTTATTTATAAATTATTTAATTCATCAAATATTGCATCATGTTATTGAGAAGAATCGGTTTTTTTTTAAATCATACATAAAATTGTGAAGTGTATGAGTGCTCTGTGTGTAAGATGTAATAAATTTTGGTAAATTTTCGTAGCTATCAGCTTAGGGGTTTTCCCCCCAGATTTAGGGGGAAAATAAGTGGGATGGGATTTTTTTAGGGGTTTAATATGTTTAGACTTTAGGGGTATTTTTGGGGGTTTTGTGATTCCATTTATTTAAAAAAAATTTAGGTAAATTTTCGTAAGTGGTGTCCACGCGTATTATTAATAATTTTTAGAAAAAAACTTTAGATTCGCCTTAATTACTATAAAAGGAAACTTTTTGCATTCCGGGAGGCGGAAAATTATGCATTTTAATTTTCAATTGCGTAAAACCAAAATTCACTTCGCGAACCGATCTGCGACTGTCAGCGGCCATTAGGTAAGTCACTGTTATGTTGGTATCCCTGATGCATTAACAAGAGCTAAATACGAAAAAAAATTTCAATGTAAAAAATAAATTTTCTGTTTATTATTATTATTTCTATTCTTCAATTATAATGACGACGAATACCATTATGAGGGATATCTCTGCGAATTCCTGTGGAAAAGATCGGTGATCAAAAACAAAGACTAACTCCACTCATTTTTCAAAATTGCTGAAATCTATTTTTTTTTTTGTTTATTATTTCTATTCTTCAATTATAATGACGATGAAATCCAACATGATTCGAGTGCCTCAGTTAGACTCTGAAGTGATTCTGATTAGAGGTTAGTTAACATTTTATTATTAATTCTGTCGTGTTTTCTCATAATTACGCGACTCTCATTTATCCCACGAAGATGGCTACGGTAGTATTTAGCTCTTATTAATGCATCAGGGATACCAACATAACAGTGACTTACCTAATGGCCGCTGACAGTCGGCGATCGGTTCGCGAAGTGAATTTTGGTTTTACGCAATTGAAAATTAAAATGCATAATTTTCCGCCTCCCGGAATGCAAAAAGTTTCCTTTTATAGTAATTAAGGCGAATCTAAAGTTTTTTTCTAAAAATTATCAATAATACGCGTTGACACCACTTACGAAAATTTACCTAAATTTTTTTTAAATAAATGGAATCACAAAACCCCCAAAAATACCCCTAAAGTCTAAACATATTAAACCCCTAAAAAAATCCCATCCCACTTATTTTCCCCCTAAATCTGGGGGGAAAACCCCTAAGCTGGGAACCCTGTTTGACAGTGTGGCTATAAATATACCAAACCACAAAGACAGTGTGGCCAACTCGATTTATTTAAATAAAGCCAAACGTCGCGTCGCACGAAAAGGAGCTAAAGAAGAGCTAAAATATTATGTAGCCTTTGGGACCAAAAATTCACCATCCTGGGGAGGGGCAGGAGACTTTTTTTTAACGAATATTTCAGTATAAAAATAACCGGTCCCTACAGAGATTTTCAATTTCATTAATAAGTTTTGTATGAAAAAAAGGAACTGCGTAGTAGGGTGACAATGTGTCAATTATTTCAACTTTTGGTGCCTGTGGTGCGCTGTGATGTCTTCCACCAACCACAATCATTATTTTAGTATAAATAGATTCATACATTTTTTCCAGTGCAGGTGTGTATATTACAACGACCGTCAGTTTACATATAAAAATGAATGTTTATTGGAATGAATATTCTTTATATGTAAAAATGAATGTTTTTTGTTTGTACCGTGTGCGTTCCTATACCACTTAATTCAATTCCGATAAAACTTTGGTGAGTTGTTGTGCGCACGCCCACGAAGGTTTTTGTACAAGGTGTCCGGGATAAAGTGCACAAACTTCGGAAGGTGATTCTACATCAACGGTCCCGAATAACAATGTCGGATGTGTAATTTTGTAGTTTTGCAGTAGAGCTGTTTAATGTCTTGCTTCTGCATTTTTACTGTTTTTGAGATCAAGAGAGACAGTGTTGCTTTTATATTTTGCATTTAATTCAAAATTCAGAAAATAAGGACTTAATAATCAACAAAATAAGCCAACAGAAAAATATCAATTTTCAGCAGATCCGACATTACAGTCTGACCGCCGACATTATAGTCAAGTAGAAAAGATAAAGAACTTTTTTCAAAATTCCTACAATTTAGGCAGTCCGCTCATGGAGAAACTGAAGAAAAAAAAATAGTTGTCGACGCAATCGCAATCAACCTCCTGAAGAAATCAATATTTTTCTGATCTGACATATCGCAGAGTGCTGGTCGCCGCGGCAGTCGCGTTTCATTGCATTTTTGACTGGTTGTCATTATTGTAACTGTCAAGTTTTGTCAGGTCAGAAAAATATCGATTTTGTAAAGGAGGTTGATTGCGATTGCGTCGACAACTGTTTTTTTTTTTTAGTTTCTCCATGCGCGAAGGCCCTTAAGACGATCCACTAGTACAGGAAAAAATCGAAATCGGAATTCACGCCCCTTTATGGGAGGTGTTTAAAAATACTCGAGAAAAAGCTTTTGGAAAGGTTGGAAAAGATATTTGAGATTTTTTTTACACGTTGATTTCGTAAAGGCCTATAAAAACATCAATTCCTTTTTTTGTTTATTGTAATAAAACGGAATTTAAAAAATTGATTTCACGAAAACAAGCGGCGCGGAGCCTAACACGTCTTTTCTCCACTCCGTTCGGAGGAGTAGTGACAGAAAATATGGGCGGCTGCCAGTCGTTCTTGGGTGGACGGTTCAAGGTTCACTTTGATATTACAAATTCGTCGACTGCCGTATTGTCGCCGTGATGTCAAAAATAACAACGCGAAAATGCATATTATATTTTATTTTGTGAGGTTCGGATTAAAAAAACATTGGAATTTCGAAAAAGGCCATTTATATTTTTTACTTATGCATCATGTAGAATCACTTCCCGAGGTTATGTACTTTACCCCCAGACACCCTGTACAACGGTGACCTCTGGCTTTATGAAAGGCGAGGTGTTTGAAAAACGTGTGTATTTCTTATGACAGTGAGGGAAGAGGGGAGGGGGGAATCCGTGAGGGGGGAAGAGAATAAAGGGGGGGGTTCACGGTAGAGGTGATGATGGAGTGAGGACGGCAAGCAAGATAGGAAAGGCGGGGAATGTGGAAGGGGAACGTGAGGGTGAAGGGGGCGCGGGAGGGGAACGGGGGCGAGATCGGGATCAGGATCGGGGATGTATGGGAAAGGACGCGCACGGGTGGAATTGCAAAGGCGACATAGTAGCGGTAGCGGATAGTAGGGGTTACATTTGGAAAATCTATGCTTCTCAAATGGATAGCTGTGTGTGGCTTGCTCACGCGTCGAAAAATCTTCCGATTTATTCGTGTACGTACCAGACGGAAAACAAAACCTTGAAAAAAATCCAAAAGCCTTCAATAAACAGAATTAAAACATGAAAATTTTATTTGCGTTGCATTGCAAGGCATGCCGGCGCCGGTAATCGCTAGTAAATAATAAATTATACATAATATTATTTGTCTTGTTGAACTTTGGAATTTGTACTTTCCCGGCGAGAACGAACGTATGGAAGTTTCCTTAGAAGTAGGTAAAATGTTAATTTTCTAAATAATAACAATGTATTTTAAAATGTTAAAACCTGAAAAATGCTGAATCTAAAGAATGTTCACAATTATTCAGTTCTTGATTTTTAATATTGTGGGCATTTCGACAGTTTCGATTTTGATTTATTTATGACTTCGACCAGCAAATGAATGTAAAGTACCTAAGCAAGAGAAATAATATTCATATTTTCAAGGAAAAATCGTTTTTTGATATGGCCTCCCAAGTCGAACTGTCACGAATTATCGCAAGTGTCATTTTGCAGCCTTGTCTTTTTGTTAATCTTTCGGGCACTTTCGGGTCGGCCCTCTGTTTTCATTCACGGTAACTCTAATTTATTTTATTTTGTGCGTGAGTTTGTCTAGGTTTCTTTGTACAATATGTAAGTACTTTTAAGATTTTTTAACCGTATATTTTATAATATTGTTTGTTATTATGATGTTCACCAAGAAAGTTAACATGAAAAGTTAAAACCGGTTTTCTTCGTATGATTCTAATGCGAATCCAGTAAGTTTATTTTAACTATTTTATCTTTTGAGATTGCCTTTTCGAGCACTAATTTGACGTCACTAATTATATTTTTCTGATAAAAAAAATAAGAGGTAAAACAAAACGTTTTGTTTACTTATATCTTTCCACATTGAAAAATATTGTTTACCAAGTGTTTTACATCATTTCCCAAACTTTTTCCGTGGGCCGGGTATATATAATGTTTATTCTAAAACAATCACAAGTGGTCCAAACGAAATCTTTGGGGGAATCTGGTTTTACTAGTGTACCTACCTCTTCAAACACAGAATTGTTTCAATGTCCAAACTGCTCGTGATACTAGAACCAAAGGGCACAAAAACAATTTTATTCTTTTAAAACAATTTTTGGCTAAAGAAATGTTGGTTACTTTGCAACAAAACTAAACCATATACTTCCACTGGCCATTGGACAGAACGCAAATTATTCTAATTGTAAATTAGACATCAAGTCTTGGATAATCAGCCAACAGATCAAACATCAACGATTTAAAAAAAAAACCTTTTTATAAGTATGTATTTCAAATGGTGTGAGGTTGATTGTCTTTTATTTGTAATGTGATGTTGTGCAGGTACAGTAAATCACAAATCTGATGTAATTTAATAAAGTTGAATAAATAAAAATGAATCCCATTCTGCACACTATGAAAAGATTGTTCTGAATGCATCTACAATGTTCTGATAAATTTAATCATACATAGTAATTACGTTTGTGGGAACTCTGGAAAGAATGTCCATATTAGACATGGGCAGATTCATTCCCAGGAGTGAATCGATTCAGTCTGATTCTCCTGGCCTTTTGAATTGATTCCTTGTATTCATAAAAAAAAAAAAAAAACCTTCTTTTTATATGTGATATATTATCTACAAGCGGTAAAAGTGAAACCTTCAGAAAACAGAAGCAGACATGAGTGGGGAAGCTACGAAGCACCGCACAAAGAGGAGACCGATTATACGATTATTCTATCATACTATCTCATTATCTCGCAGACTAAATCCTATAGATGTATGTATTTGCCTCTTTTTAGTGTCATTATTTTTCGTTTCATCGAGTCTCAAATCACAACGGTGCTAAAGAACACAAAGCACTCTTCTTAGGTTGAATTATGTCGTTCTGAAAAATTGTATTAACGACGCGCGAAGGGGTTAACGTAATATTTTAATGTGTCTTATATTGACAACAAAATGTTTTTTTGACAAAATAATGTTAATTTAAATAATACATTAAGCTAGCAATTAAATTTTTAAATTAAACAGTTTGTGGTTTCACCCCTAAAGTTTTACTAATTTATTAAACTTGAAATTGTTCCAATTTAAAAACCACTTCACGTGATCTAATATAAATAAACATTTTAACAATATTTTGTGATGGCTGACCACAGCCGATTGGCCTTATAATATCTGCAAATTCACATATTATATCTACCTAATATCTGCGTCTAAAAATATGTAGTACCTACTTATATTCCGATAGTTTTGGTACGTACCAAAAAACAACCAACAATGTAATGAAATTGATGGCTTGGTGCGCGGAGAGGAACGAATGATGAACCCCACAGGCGGATTCGCGGCAGGCATTCAAGAATGAATTAGTAACTTTTGACTAGTGTGTACAGTAAAGACTTAAGCGTTTTGGACACTCATAATCGACTCGACATGATCGATTCGTTTGAACATTTGGTCATTTGGTCGTTTGGTCATTTGTCTGCCAACTGAACAAGACGCTAAAGTTAATTCCTGAATAGAGCGCTTCGGACATAACTCGATAGCAACAGACTAGACACGCGGATCTGGAACGGGTGGGATCTCAGATTGACGGGGACAATACTGAATAGCGAATACATGTGTTGATTCTTCGCACAAGTGTAAGGGACACGACGCGTCACGGGTCGTGGCTTGGAACTAAATCAGATGACTCGCTGCCGGTTTTTGCTTGTGCGGGGGACAATGATATACATACATACGCGTGATTTTATGAATGGCGGCGCGGGAGTGGGATAGGTATTTTACTTTAGGCAAGTTCGCGGCTCGCCGCCCATATAATAATATTTAAATACCTACGAAACATTATAAATTATAATCTTTCAATTGTTTACGGTACACATCATTAATTGAAATAATTTAACAGTAAATTAAATGCAAAATAAAAAAAATTAATGTGCCGTTAAAAATCGTAGGATACAAGGCCAAAGGTAAGGAATGAAGAATCAATTCCTTTTGAAATTGAGAATTAGATGGAGTGTGTCACAAGATTGAATTTATTCATTTAATTCAGTCAATCAATTTTTCCCACGTCTAGTCCATATTATAAAAGTTTTGCCATTCCCATGTTATAAAAAATAGAGTTTTTACATCTCCAATATCAAAATAAACTATTAAAATGCACAAAGGTTATTGGGAGAGAAACCACCCCCATGTTCCGAATGCAACTATTGAAATTTTCAAAAATTATCTTTAAAAAATTGCATTTGAAACCCTTCACATGTCCTAATTATTTAATGTTCTATTTACGATTTCATAACACTACCCTCTAAAAAAATACATCCTTGGCTCTCTGTAGTCATACTGGCTCCAGACAGTTAGGAGCAGTTGGGATGCTTGTGCGGTATTCACATATAACAAAATATATACAATATTCCTAATTATGTTCGGTGTGAAGTGTTTTAATAAGGAAAAATCAGTTTTAATGCTGAAATTGCTTACGGTCATTGAGAGAGAAACCATTTCCATGTTCTGAATGTGTTTATTAATGTTCTCATAATACATGGGGATGGGATGTACTAAAATACAGTAGAATTTTGGTTATAACAACTTCGCGTATAACGCCTTCCATTTTTAACGACGACAATGTAAACTCAAGTTAGGTTTCATAGCTTTTAGTATGAAAACGTATCCGTTTAGTATGACTCCATTTTAAGCGACCATCTGCTTAAAGCGACCTATTTCAATGATAATTCGTCCAGTTACATCGACGCGCAGTGTTTTGTTTAAAAAACCTACGCACCAACACCTCACCGCCCCGTGCATCCTACTCCCTGCGCCCGGCTACTTCCGCACCAGGCTACCCCCAGCGCGCATCACCGTCAGTGTTTAGTCGCGTATTCATAATGCTGTGCGAAGTTCTCACTATCGAACAAAAATTGGCCAAAAACAAACTCAAATTACAGACTTTCTATGTTAGTAACTACATATTTACTTGCATAGAATATAGGTACATTGTATCTTTTTGGATTACAGTACATTATGTATGTTTTTTATGTGGAATGTTTAAGTGCCATTAAAGTTATAATTTGTATTAAATGTTTCATTTACCTAGAAAGAAATTCATCTTTCTGTACTATTAGATATTTCATAACAATAATTACGATAACATGTGTCATTAATATTGGAGTTTTACCTACCATTAAAACTCTTATTATGTTGCCTTCCTTATCCAGAATATTCCTTAGTGAGATGACATCTCTGTTTCTATCCGATTTCGGTCTCTCTTCTCCTTTTACCTTCTTGAAATATTCAAATTTCGCGCGATTTTTTGTTCCTTGGTGATCGCAAATCACTGCTACCAACAGTTAGGCGCTCGCTAGCATGTTACGCGACGCCATCTTCTTCAATTGTAGTCTCATCAGACAGGGGATGAGGAATATTCTGGATAAGGATGGCAACATAATAAGAGTTTTAATGGTAGGTAAAACTCCAATATTATGTAGTGCCGTTCCTTATCCAGAATATTCCTTAGTGAGAATTGTCTGCTATCGTCTGGTGGCAGTGTTGATGCCAATTGTGATCATCTTCATAAAGAAGCGCCGGTTGGAGGTCTGCCCTCACAATGATCGCTTCTCCTTCTGTCTCCAGAAATGGAAGACCTTTGGGGGTCTGCCCCCCTCAGGCGAATGATTGGATTAAACAGGTTTGTCAAGGACGACGAAGTCCCCGGCTCCTGAATATTGGATTGCCTTATTTCTTTTTTATAATATTTTTGGAAGGTATTTTCATTCTGCCAATTTCCCTTTTCCAAAATGTCCTCTATTGAACAGTTTTCAAACCACCGAAGTGAAGCCACTGCCGACCTAGTGCTCCCCGCAGAGGCCTCAATACCAGCATCTCTAAGTATTGTCTTGACCCATCCACCGATAATTGTTCTAGAAGCTGCTTTGGCTGGACCTGATGTGGATAAAAACAGGTTATCAACATTAGGTGCCTCTTGTCTCCTGTCCTTTGAGAGAACACACAGCTTCTTAAGCCAAAATACAGGATCGGTGGATTGATTTGATGAGGAGTTTAATCTCCATCCCGATTGTTGATACTTTGCAGAATCTGTCTTTGAACCAAATGCAGGCCATAAAATAATATGATCATCCATATCAATGAAATGTTCCGATGTTAATCTCAAAAGTGTCAGATCATGTACCCTTCGCCCTGAGGCTAACAGGAGTATGACTGCACACCTTCTGGATGCTTCAAATAAGGTTATAGTTTCTGGATTGTTAGTCTGAAGCCAAGAACATATCTGTCTCGGGTCCCATATTGTATCCCGTTGCACTTTAATCGAGCTGTTTACTATTCCCTTCATTACTTGCTTCACCACAAGATGGTTACTTAATCTATTTTCATTATTTGGATTGCATAAAGTTGAAATAGCCGATTTATGCAAAGCTATAGTGCTAGGAGCTAAATTCAGCGATATTTTGAGATGCGCTAGAAACTTTGCCAACTGGGCTCCCATTGGATCTTTGAAATTAACATGGTTGGATGAACACCATTCACGCCATCTAATCCACGCTGCTTTATAAGAAGCTTGTGTTGAAGTTCGCCAGCTGGATTTTAAAATCCCTCTTTCTCTCCTTCCTTGCAATGCATCATCCCAGCCCCAATTTTCCACACTTGCAGTTCTAGTTGAAGTATTTGCTGGGGATGGGAGCCTGTGGTGGTATCTATCAGTATCTCTTGTAGATTCTTGATTTCCTGAGGTAGGCACAAGGCTCTCTGTTTCAAGTCTGGTAGCCAAAATACTTTCGTCCATTTGGGAGCTACTAGCAGATAAATTCCTGTGAATTTGTTCAGATGAGAAAGCACTCGGGGAATTAGACAAGGAGGCGGAAACACCCATGCCAGAGGAAAGTGCCAAGGTCTGCTGAAAGCATTGTGAAATAATGCCGCTCTGTCTTTCCTGTCTATGGATACATATTTGTCCACAACATGAGCCGTGTGAGAGGCAAACAGGTCCACAGTGGGTCTGCCCCATTTGTGAAATATCTGTTCTGTTGCAGGAGGTAGAAGGTGCCACTCCGGTAGACGGGTTCCTCGGGACAAATGGTCCGCAAGACCGTTGTACCGCCCTGGTAGGTAGTGAACTTGCAGGGTTATATTGTATTTGTCTACTAGAGACAGAATCTGAAAGGTCAGATGAAGTAGACTCAAGGATCTCGTCCCTCCTTCGTTCCTCAAATAAGCGAGGACTGTTCTGTTGTCTGACTGTATTAGAACGGTAGAACTCCTCAAACATTTGTTCTGGTATTTCAAGGCATTTAGTATGGCAAACATCTCTTTCAAGTTGCTGTGCCAATTCTGCTGTTCCCTGGTCCAATTTCCCGCAGTCGGAATATCGTCCACTTGAGCGCCCCAGCCATGATCTGCTGCATCGGTCGAGAGGAAATGAGAGGCAGCGGGGACGTGTAGTGGCATAAAGACCTTTACATTCTGTGCCCACCATGATATGTCTTTCATTATGAGTTCCTTTATGATAATTCTCGTTCGTATGGGAAGTTTCATCATGGAGTGCATTTGTAATTGCATCCTTCGGCAATGAAGACAACCTCTTGGAGTGACGAATGATGCAAAATTTAGTTTTCCCAGAACTCTCTGGGCCTCCTTCACATTCCACTTCTTCTTTTTCTGAAGCCTTTGAAGGGATTGTTGAAGGTCTTCGCACTTTCTCCTGTTCAGTGACTTCCGACCGCCTTGCGTGTCCCACATTACACCCAGATACTCCACTGTTTGTACCGGCTTGCTGACGCATTTTTTCAAATTGACAATCAAACCGAGGTCTCTTAGTAGATTCAGAAATAGATTTGTTTGGACCTTCAGAATTTCCCTGTCCTGGTGGGCCAGAAGGAAATCGTCCAAGTATACAATGGTCCTCACATTTTGACGACGTAGGGTCTCCGCAACCCAATTGGTCACCTTGGCAAAGGCTTGTGGAGCACTGCTCAAGCCCTGATGAGACTCTGCGACTGGGATGTGAAAATATGCGTGAGATATGTCTTTTTTTGTCATCCAGTCTTGTGGTTGGAGAAATTCGGGAACTTTCTGATGCGACATTAAAGAAAATTTTCTTACCGACACAAAGTGATTGAGACCTTTCAGGTTGAGAATAGGTCTGTTGCTTCCGTCCCCTTTTCGAACCAGGAACATTTGGGAGAGAAAACCGGAGTTGTTGACTGCCGGTTCCAATATATTCAGTTTTTTGAGAATTTCTATTTCTTTTGTCATTGCTGGGGTTGTATTTGTCACAAATCTTTTCAAAGTTAAGGCAATTGGGCGTAATAATAGGAGCTTTGTAAAGAAGGAGATTATGTATCCCCCTATGATTTTTTGAGCAACTTTGGGAGCATTTAGAGCTGCCCATTTGTTTTTGAAATTCAGCAATTGCCCCGCTTGAAACTTTAATGGCCTCCAGTCATGCACCCCTGTAATAGCGTCGGTTAGAGGTCTGCCCTCGCACCGGTCGCTTGTTACTAAGGGTCGACCGAGATCTCGGTCTCGGCATTCTCGGCTACAAATTCTACCGAGAACTCTGTCTCGGTTCTCGGCGATTTTTAACCGAGACAGTAACCGAGACCGTTGTAAGTAGGTACGGTATAGGATAATGGGATTCAAATCTACCGCGCGCGTCCAAATTCGTCACTTGGTAGACTATTTGAGCTGTCGATTGTGATTGGTAAGTATTTTATATTATATTACATAAAATCTCAATTATTTTATTTTTAACATTGTGAGTAAAATCTCAAATTATTGTTAAATATTTAATATTAGATATATTATACAAATATCAAATTATTATATAATTAAACATTATTACATTCTTAAAAATATAGTATATTATGCAAAAATAGCGCTATTTCATTTTTTTGCTCAATTTATCTATTCTCGGTCTCGGCTTTCGGTCTCGGCCGAGATTTTAATTTATTCTCGGTCTCGGTCTCGGTCTCGGCCGAGAACGAAAAACCTGTCTCGGTCGACCCTTACTTGTTACTCTCCTTTCCCCCCCTTTTAATACCAGAGGTGGAGGGCTGGGGATACCTTTGGGGGTCTGCCCCCCTCGGGCGAAAGGATTCTCGGGATGGAAAAAATTCTCGGGTCGGAAAGGAATCTCGGGCCGGAAAGTATTGAACGGGCTTAGAAGCCTTTTTAGTACCAGACCCCTCCTTTGGTGGACCGGTAGTGATGACTTGTGAAAAGGGCCTAAAACAATTCTTTACTCCTCCCAATTTCTGCAATTGGGTAGAGAGGGCTTCCTCATTGAAGAGATGAGAGGAAGTCGGAGGGATCTGCATAAGAACTTTCTTGTCTGATTTCTGTTTACAGGAATTGAGAATCCTGTCCCTTCTAAATTCAATTATCTCTGCCCGTTTTCCGCATGTTATTTGCAGCAGGTCATCGGAGCATTTTTGTAAGTCGTTCTGACCTCCAAACAGCTCATTGACTTTCTCGTACAGGGTTTCTGGAGAGAAATCCTGTACTTCAAATCCCCATTCGACCAATTTCTGCAGAGACTGCTGCAGTTGTTCCCTGTGTTTGAGAGCTGCATGTGTTATTGCCGCGAAAGATCTTTCAATAGCGACCTGTTGAGGAGACCCAGAATCGTAAGGTTGCAACTCACAGTTCACCTCAAGCTCCTTAAAGCCCGGATCGGCAAGGTGTTCCTTAATGACCTTGTTATATCTCACATTGGTCCAATCTTTCTGATTAAATCGTTGAAGACGCTCTAACACTTCAAGTCTGTCTTGAGGAGGAGCAGTCATTAAGGGTTCTTTAAGAGAAATGGTGGGACTCAGCATTTGAAAAACACAAGTATTACGCCCGGATACTGTTGAGCACTCTTTCTCCGTCTCTGCGATGGACATATTATCTGAGGCTGCATTCTCTGTGAATCTTGACCTCGGTGCTTGCAGAATAAAATTTTGTAGTCTGCCTACTTGTTCAGTTAATTTCTTAATAGAACGGGCCATTCCTCCCCTTCTGGAGCGTGAAGCCCTGCTTGAAAAACTCATGGAAGTAGAGCTGTCGGAACTTGGTGAGCATCGGCGTCGCCTTCGTCTTTTTCGTTTATTGTCACAAACGGATTCATTAGAATTAGAGGAACAGTCGGAACACAAATTCTTTCGTTTCGTTTTTCGTATTTCGTCACGGTTTACACTCGCGGACGCGGAAATTTCAACCGCTTCGGGAGATACATTATTTTCTGACATTGCGTAATGATTTTCGTAATAATTTTGGAGAAGAAATCTAGTTTCTGGTTTATATTGCAATATTGTAACTAGACGACCGTTCGCGATAGAAATTAGACGCCAATTGAAGAAGATGGCGTCGCGTAACACGCTAGCGAGCGCCTAACTGTTGGTAGCAGTGATTTGCGATCACCAAGGAACAAAAAATCGCGCGAAATTTGAATATTTCAAGAAGGTAAAAGGAGAAGAGAGACCGAAATCGGATAGAAACAGAGATGTCATCTCACTAAGGAATATTCTGGATAAGGAACGGCACTACATGTATCATAATAAAAACAAGCTTAAATTATCCGGCCGTTTTGTGCGTCATTCGGTTAGTACGACTAAGTATCGCTGGTCCCTTGGGTGTCATTATATCCGGATTCTACTGTAAAAAGCAACAAAATATATAAATATGCTTAAATACTGGTTGACATATACCTACTATCCATAATAAAAATAGCAAAAAAAAGTCATCTTTACAATTTGCAACAAAATCAAATGATGCGCCCAATATTTTTTTACCTAAGGCGGCTTGCTACTTAAACACGGCCCTGTACCTACCTGTTTATATTTGCTAAAGGTCAAGTGAAAATTTCCATATTACCTCCGGGCAGTCTAACTTAGTTAGTCTTCCCGGGCATCAACAATGGTACGTTAGTTCTGCATTTAGGAAGTATCAAAAGCCTTTGTTGGCAGCCTAGTGTGAAATTATTTGAAATCTTATCTCTACCAGGATATCAGGGATCGTAGGAAGATCAAAAGTTTTTATGCCATAAGTAGTAATGCAATGTCCCTCCAAGAACTTTATGTGTATGCAAACTTATAAGTATTTGAAACATGTAGTCTTATCTCAGCAAGGATAAAAGAAATACGTTTCAAAAGTTTATACGCCATAAGTAGTAGTGCAATGTTCTTACAAATTTTTGATAACTGACTACAACAGAGCAACCTTTATGTGTATGCAGACTTATAAGTATCTGAAACATATACATAGTCCTATCTCAGCAAGTATAAATGAAATACGTTGAAAAGTTTAAATGCCATAAGTAATAGTTCAATGTTCCTCCCAAACTTTGATAACCGACTAAACAGAGAAATGACAAAACAGAATTTGATATAATAATAAGTTAAGTTAAGTTAGGTTTTTTTTTCTTCACTTTTCTTCTTCTTCTTCTCGTGCCCTGTCCGTTGACATGGCCTGACATTTGTCATGGCCCAAAAACTTTCAGTTTGCAGGCTTTTATGAATATTTTTGTTTTTTTAGTTACGCAGAATGTCACAGCTGAGATTCAATGGACAAGTGGCTGTGGTAACAGGGGCGGGGGCTGGGTTGGGCAGGGCCTACGCCCTATTGTTTGGGGCCCGGGGGGCCAAGGTGGTGGTCAATGACCTGGGGGGCGGTCGCCACGGAGACGGGAAGTCTTCCTCGGCTGCGGATGCTGTCGTTAAGGAGATCATCGATAATGGTATGTTGTTGTTTTATGTTCTAAATTAATCGTTATAAAATAGCTGTGTAAATTTGGGAGGTTGGCATTACCGCCGTCCCAGAAATAACCATATCTATATAATATATAACCAACACCCTTGCCATGGGTCACCTTATGATTGGTGACTTAGCAGAGGTGCCCGAGTTCATGGGGTGAGGTATGTCTAGGTCTTGACGGCGGATGTATTTGGTCACCTATCGCTTAGCGGGCCGTATAAGGAGAGACTGGTCGAGTTTAGGAATCTGGGGGTTTTGTACAGGAGTGACAGGGGTATGAATCCATCCCTCTCAGCAATCAGTCTCTCTCTCAATCAATCTCTCTCGATCCGGTCCATCACACTGGTTGGCAGATGCATCTGCTGCCAAGATCTATACGTACCTCACCCCATGGGCGCAAGCACCTTTCCTCAGTCACCGAATGTAGCGAACCTTTGAAGATGACTTATAGCATCCAATAAATGCGTGCATAGTTCTCATAGAATAATATAACACTCCCTTCCAGTTTATGGAATTGTTTTTTGAATAATGAAATAATTCAGTTTTGACACAATGCTTGCTTCAGTAGCTCTGTAAATTTTATGTATTTTTTAAAACCATAAATTTTTTTTTAGGTGGAATTGCGGTGGCTGACTATAACTCCGTAGTTGAAGGGGAGAAGATTATTCAGACGGCGTTGGATAACTTTGGCCGTGTAGATATTCTGGTCAACAATGCGGGTATTCTCAGAGACAAGAGTTTTGCTCGTATTTCCGATCAGGTAATTTGCATTATATTTTTACTTTTCAACCAATTGTAGTGCCCATAACTCATTGAAGGCAGTTAGTGAGTTAATAAGCAAGCTAGGAAAGGGACAGAGCATCAGAAGTAGTCACTCTGTTGAAAAATGGGTCAAAATCATCGCAGAAATGGGAGAAAGCACTCAATCACCAAGAATGACACATTACAAAATGCTTTTAAATGGCCCAAACACCAAATGCGCCAGGCAACTACTCTGCGTGGCCAGGCAACTACTCTGCGTGGAAAGAAACAGTCTGAGAACTATTAATCTCTCATCTGTCGCAAGCCAGCCGGCGGGCCCAAAAAAAATCTTTGCTTTTTTTAATGCGATTTTAACCCTTATGTATAAAGAAAATGTATCAAGGATAAGGTCAGAATCGCTTGCGACGATATCAATCTAGGACCTAGGTGCTATTTGATTATTGTAGCTACTCTAAATTATTTTTAAATAATTTTCCATGAAATTTGCGGGTGGCTTTTCGAAATACCATCCAATATTCGACAGGTTAACAGAACACTGATGCTTCCGGAGTCACATGGAGCTATTGAGAGTGGAAAGCACCAATAACTGCTGGAAATTTGAAGATTTGTATATGTTGCCAATGTCCCACTTTGCTGGGAAGAAGACTCAGATTCCTCAGACTGCCAAGTTGTGGAACCAAACGATATGACTCCTGATGACTAACCTGGTGAACTTCGTTGAAGGGATTGGGCTACTCTCTAAGTAAACTATAATGAAAACCTATTGGGTGCTACCAGAAGATTCATAAATAATTCTTAATTCAATTGTGTTGACCGGTCGGTGGCTGAGTTGACAAATACGTTGGGTTACCACCCGGGTGTCATGGGTTCAATTCCTCTGCTGGCTAAGCCCTTCATCAATATATAAGTATTTATATATATATATGTATACACAGGAGGCCCCGAGAAAAATAATTTCCATCTTTGGGGATGCTGTGTGCAGGACCTTTTTGTGGAAAGGAAGGATTGAACCTAGGTCTTAAAGATAGGTACCCATGTTGTAGTAGGGAGGTAAAGCAGAGGCGAGCAAATCATTCCACAGCCGAGTTGTTGAACTCAAGAACGAGTCGTAGAAATTACCTATTCTCACATGACAAATGTCAACTGTGTACAAATGTTGGACGCAAATTTGGCATATTGAAGGAATCAATGACGCTAGTTCCTCAAAGCATCTTCTATTGAAATACCAGGAGAACAAGAACAGCGTTCCCACCTGTGTGCTCTAAAGATTTCAATCTGTTTGTTAAGATAGGAGATTCTATCAAACGGACTGCCCATCTCTGCTTGGAATCCAGGGTTTTGCAGATATTTTGGGGCTCCAGACCAGAGATGGCTGCCAAATTCAACCATGGAGTGCATTTGCGATTTGTACAAGGTTAGCAGTACTATCTGCAGTACCTGCGTGCCCTTTACAGAACGCCCAGCTTCTAAAAGGGTAACTTAACTCTGGCTTCTATGGAGCCCCCATATCTGAGCCCCATCACTTAGAGTTACACAAGGCATATCAATGTAGGGCGTGTTTGATTGATTAAAAAAGATTAAAAAATAAGATTGCTTCCGTTGAAGAAGACTAGATTTTCATTTCGATCCCTTCTAGACGTAATCATACATGATTGGGTGAAAAATTAAATTCAACGAGGTTATTCTTACCCCAAGAGGAAATACTCTCGAGATAACCGTCCATTCTCTGCTACAAATCCCTCAGAGCCGTTGAAGTTTTCCTATTTTGAAGTGAAAACTTCTCTAGTGCCGTTTTTGTGTTTTAAATTCGATGAAACAAAAAATAGAGACACTAAAAAGAGGCAAACACATACATCTACAGGATTGAGCCTGCGAGAGAATTAGATAGTATAATCGGTCTCCTCTTTGTGCGGTGCCTCGTAGCCTATGTGCGGTGCTTCGTAGCCTATTAGTTTCCTCTTTGCGCGGTGCTCGTAGCCTATTGGTTTTCTCTTTGTGCGGTGCTTCGCAGCCCCACTGTTGTCTACTTTAGTTTTCTGAAGGTTTCACTTCTACCGCATGTAATTGCACACTCTGATTTTTTTATTATTTTATTTGTAATCCAGGAATGTTTTTCTTTCAAAAATAAACCAACACTCAATTCAATGTCCATTTTAAATATGATCGCTTTGTTGAAAAAAAACATTGTGATATGTAATTGATTCAACACTACGTATGTGCATATTTAAAATTTAGTGTGCATTCATTTCTATTTTTTTTATGACTGATTGACTTTTATGTACATTCCATGTCAAAACAAATTTAAATACATTTGGCATAATAATGTGTAGTATATTTACACAATATTACATGCATGTATTGAATTCCTCCTCTGTTAATGTTTTGACGACCTCCATAGTCCAGTGGCTAAGACTCTTGACTCACAATCCGGAGGTCGCGGGTTCGAACCCGGCGTGCGCAAATAAATTTTATTTGATTAATTTGTGTTATTTCACAATTAATTCATTTAAAATAATATATAGTATATTTGCGGCACGTTCCAGAGTGGAAGATACTATCAGTATCGCCCTGGTGTAAGACCACCATTCAGAATTGAAACGTTGCTTGAAAATGGCTTTAGCCGTGTTTGGTGACCAGATCTGAATAGCCAGGTACTTCCCAACCTTCCTGTTCCCCACCTCCTTCCCCTCCCCACTACCTTCAGCCTCACAACATACCCCAATTGGGGATGCCATAGTCTCACTGGCTCCAGACGGGAGCAGTTGAGATTCTTGTGCAGTATTCACTGTAAAAAAAAATATATATATATATGGATTAAGGTTTGAATTTTGCAAAAGAAGTATAATAATTAAAAAAAAAAGTATTGACCTTGTGTAACAATTTTTTTTCCTAAATTACGAACCTATGTCAATTAATATTTGTATTTATCTCATAAGTTCTTTTAATATTTTTTTAAACATTTAATTAGAACATTATTATTATTTTATTTTTTGCGTGTGAATAAATACTCCTCCCATAAACACGAGCTCCTAGAGCTCAACTTATGGAGTAGTAGAATAAAAAAAAAATGTTGTTTAACCTTGCAAATGTTATTATTTTTTAATGTAAAAACAAGTCTTGAAATAAATAAATAAAATAAAATAAAAAATAAAAAAAATAAAATATACATCTTTTAAAAAGTTTTCTATTGCACAAAACCTGAATGCCGGAAAGACACTTAATTCAAATGCTTTATCTATTATGACCATAGATGTTGCAAATCCAAACTTCGTAGACTATTTTAGACGAAATGTCAAAAATAAATTTTAAATTTTTTTTTTACCTGCCGAATTTTTGATCAGCTGTTTACGTATAAAATTTAGTCCTTTTTCCATAGATATGCACCTTTCATTATCAAATATACCACAGGCAACATACAGAAATCGAAAACTTCTATGTTGACTCGAATAAGTATCCTTCACGGCAGTTTCAAGTAAAAACACGCAGGATTCGCGCGAATATAAACTTTACGATTTTTTTATAATTCCTACAAATATGAGATAAACAGGAAAATACAGGTTAATTCATTGGCTATATAGCACTATAATAGGTATTTATGTCTCAATGTTAAAATTCGAAGGTATGATTTTTTTTAATGTTGGCTCAAATTTTTAAAAATAACCTGGGAAATCTGGAGCAATCGAGGCATATTTATTTATTTCCCGTGATCGCTCCAGTGGCACAATAAACAAACAAAACTAGAAAACGTTATAATAAATTCATACTTTCATTTTTTTCAAGTCCATTATCTATGTTTGACATAATATTTTATCTTACGACTATTTGCTATTTATCATACTTATCTTGTGTTATTCTAACTTTTGACATGACCTGACTCAGCATTATTATGTAATTACATCATACTTCATTGATTGAGCAAATCCTGTTTTAACTCGACCATTTAGCTTTACAGAGTGTCTGTCTGTATATTTGTTTGTGCATTCCTTTCCCGTCTTAGAAAATCTGCTGCATCCACTTTATTACTCAAGCAAGCCCTACTTTTACTAGATGGCTAATTTTGAATATAGTTCAGTAAAGATTCTTTTTTCAAATAAGAAATCATTGTTTTTAATTAAATGAAGACAATATTAGAGAAACCCAATCAAAATCTGAAGACAGAAAAATCAGAAAAAGATATTGGTTCCACTGGGACACCAACCACCAACCCAGATACCTTAGCATTCATGGCCAACTGCTCTACCGATTGAGCTATGGAACCCACTTCCAATACTTTTAACTTTTTATTTTTATTTTTTATTATTGTATAAAAAATTGCATACAATTAGAATTTCTTACCCGCTAAGCTACTGCAAGTAGCTTGTCAGCAGGAGATTAGTTCCGCAGATTAGTTACAACTACAAATAAAATAATCATAAACGCGTTAGCGTACCAACAACATACACAAATACACATATAACATACCTACCAACATTGTGATGCAGAATAGGAAAAATATTTATTTATATATATATTCTTTTTAATACATATCATGAAAAAGTTGAAAAACAGCAATACAATAACTGTATCATACTTCGACTAAGAACTACCAACACTATCTTCATTTTTCTTAACGCACATATTATTGGCGCTAAGGTATTGGTTCGCGTCCCGGTGGATCCAATATCTTTTTCTGATTTTTCTGTCTTCAGATTTTGATTGAGTTTCGCTAATATTGTCTTCATTTAATTAAATATTATAATTTGAGTTTTTACTCACAAAAAGTTAAAAATAAAAATAGAAATCATTGTGTTTATTTGAACTTATTAGTTTTTCAATAAAACGGTACCTACCTACCTGAAAATAGTTAGAAAAAAGAATTGTCTTTGAGATCTTGATGTTTCTTTGGACAAGTTGTATAAGTATGTTTTTTTTAAATAAGTAATATTAATACCTATATATTTTATATAAAGTGCTACACATATAAGTCGGCGGTGGCGTAAACACGAACTAACGCCTATCTTTATGCAAATTATCTCTGGCAACTATACCTAATACTGTAAAGTAATTGACAACAGCACCCTCCTTTTTCGCCAACTTATACATGTAGCACTGTAAAATATTATGTTATGGTTTATAATTAAGTAGGTAGGTATGTAAGTACCTACTTACAAGTATATTTTTTTTATGTGAACACCTACCTCACAAGAGTCCCAGCTGCTCCCAGTAAGAGCCAGTGAGACTATGTCACCTTCAGTTGGGGCATGTTGTGAGGCTGAAGGTAGTGGGGAAGGGAAAGAGATGGGGAAACGGAAGGTGGGGAAGTACCTGGCTTTTCAGATCTGGTCACCAGACATGGCTAAAGCATTTTCGAGCAACGTTTCTTTTCTGAATGGTGGTCTTACATCAGGGTGATACTGAGAGTATTTGCCACTCTGGAATGTGCGGAAAATATACTATACGTATATTATTTTCAATTAATTAATTGTGAAATAACACAAATTAATCAAATAAAACTTATTTGCTCACGCTCGAATGCGGTCCCGGTTCAGATTGCGAGTCAAGAGCCTTACCCCTCAACCACGGAGGCCGTTATGACTTCAGAAGAAGTTTTGGTTATGATTTATTAAAAAAAAGGGAAAATTAGAAACATACCTTTTTGGACGTGAGGTCTACTGTTCACAGAACAACTAGTTTTGAATTATATTCCATTCCTTCGTGCTTTATGAAATTCACAGACAATTTTCTATAAATTATAATTGTTTGGTTTTTAATAAGTTTTCTAATTCCAGGATTGGGACCTGATCCATGCCGTACATCTTAAAGGCAGTTTTAAAACTACGCAGGCTGCTTTTCCTATTTTCAAAAAGCAAAATTTCGGCAGAATCATCATGACGGCTAGCAATTCGGGCGTTTACGGCAATTTTGGGCAGGCCAATTACAGGTTTGTACTTATTTATTATACCTTGACTATAAAGCAAAAATTCATTGTGTGTTCACATGTCGATCGTCCAGTTGATTAGTCAGACATCTCCAAAAAATAGAAATTTGAGTTGAGTATGTAGTTATATGTAAAAATTTACTCTCTATTTGGTGAAATACTCAGATTACTCAAAAACACCACCAAATCAATTATGCTGCAGAAAAACTTGTAGTGAAATAAACAAAAATTTTATGTTTTTTGGATAACTAGTTGGATATTTCAAAATGTCACACTAATGTACCGGACTGTTAAGCCTCCCGGTTTTATTTTATAGCGTATTTAATATGTAAAACACCGACACATGCAAATAATATTTGATTTGTGGAGAGCATTCAAATATTTCTTTCATCATTATCTCGAAACTTAGTATTTGGAGATGTCTGTCTAATCAATCTGGATGATTGATGTTTTCTATTCTAATTTTGTAGATCAACATAAATATTTGCATCTAGCAACATGATTTCCGTCATGAGCTATGGAGCTTTAAAATATTCATTTAACTGCCAAAAAGTCGTACGGTATTATTTGTTAAATATTTCCAATTGTTCAATAGGAAATGGAAAATCATTATAAATTTTTATTACCTTATGTATGTATATTAAACTACAGAAGTAGGTACTTGTTGATAATATTCATTTGTTCGTATTAAATTCATTTGTACTTGTTTGTTATATAAGGCTTATACTGTTTTTTACATATTTATATTTATACTATTCTGTAATTTAACCATCTTTATTGTTAATTCATCATCAACATTATACATTTGTACCTTATTTTACCATTTTTTATTTATTTTTATTTATTTCTAATTAACATACACTTTACAAATTATTACATTGATTTACACAGATAATAAGTTTAGTAAAATGAAAAAAAATGTAAATGATCCGTAGCTGTATGTAAATAGGTTAGTAGTAGTATTTTGTGAACACCTCACTAGGCGAACCTGTGCTGAGGTGTTCGCATGTTTGCTGAGGTGTTACCATTGTACCACGTTATTGCAAAAATGTTGTCATTATGTACCTGCTGACAAACTACATAAGTAGTTTAGCAGGTTTGAATGTTAATAAATAAATAAAATAAAAATAAAATTGATTAAAAAATTTCATAAAATATTAGTATTTTTTTTTTAAATAATTCATATCTGTGCGAAGCTGGGTAGTAACTGCTAGTAATAATATGTCAAAGTTTTTCACTGATATCATATTAATAAAACGTTAATAACAAATAAATCACTACAATTTTCATATTGTAAAGATTTGATAAGATAATATAAAAAATATAATTAATGTTTTATTAATTATATTCATCTGTAATATGTTTAGCCGTGACATAGAAAACCTGAGCAATACCTTACAGTTGATTAATTGAATGTATTGTTTGGTCAAAATGACGGAAATCAGCTTGAAACTTATCTAAGCTCGCATAATATTTATATAACATGACCTCTACACTTTAGCACATGTATTTTAATTCTTACCTAAACATAAATTTAAATATTATAAATTATCGCAATATTTTTCAATAACTCATAATTGATTTTATGATTTTTTTTTTAAATTACATGTTTATAAAATGTAATCATAATATATAAAATTGAATGTTTCTTTGTTTGTCCCGTATGCATTCCTATACCATTCACCCGATTGCGATGAAACATTGGTGATTTGTTGTGCTCACGCTCGTGAAGATTTTCATATACAATGGTGAGCTCTGGCATTATGAAATTATTCCCTATTCCATTCATCTGATTACGATGAAACTTTTTTGTGATTTGTTGTGCGCTCGCCTGCCAAGTTATGAAATTTGTATATAAATTTTACAATAGGTGGGTGGCTTGAGAGTTTTTTGAAAAAATGTGTGTACTTCATATAGTTAAGCTGCAGGGGAGGAAGACGGGAGAGGGAGAGGAATCCGGAACGGGGGAGGGGAACGAAGTAGATTGGGGGGATTACCTCGCAAACCAACATGGAGGCAATATCTATCATGTTACAGTGAAACCCTCTTAAGAAGTTTTCCAAGGGACCGGAAAAAACCAACTTCTTAAGCAGGAAAACCTTATATGAGGGAAAAATTAGGCCAATTTTGAGCCGAGGGACCGAAAAAACCAAACTTCTTAAGCCACGAAACGTTTTAAGAGAGAACTTCTTAAGAGGGTTTCACTGTATTGTGAAAATTCCAACATGGAATCACTATGCTCCCATTCGCCGTATACAGAGTTTGGGTTAATGATTGTAAGGATGTTGTTATTACATATTTAACCACTCCGACCCGTAAGCCTGTTTACACAACAATATAACAATATCAGTCAAGTACAATAAGTGTGTTCCCACAGAAATCGTTATAACTCTGTTATTGTTCTAGTGACAACCCTAAAACAAAAAATAGAAGATCCATATTGAATTAAGCTTCACATTTCTATTTAAATTTGTCCATAGAAGTACATAAAAAAAAACTTATTTTGTAGAAACAGTTTTCACCCGCCAAATCAAATGCAGGTAACTCCATTAATGGAGGACTGAAAGCCGTTGGCGCTAACAAAAAACTGTCCAAAGATTCGGAGCAGTCCTCAAATGAGTGCTGGTACCTACCCTGATGTATGGCTTTGGTTGTAGGCCACCCTCAAATGTCTCCAATTTTGCTGTGTTTTATGACCCTCCCAATTGAAGCCAACAATTGGCAGCCCCACTCTTTTCCCCATCCAAGTCCCACATAATGCTTTCTCAGAAGTGGTAGATGTGTTCAACTGCACGGTTACAAACAAAACACTAGTTACAAACAGGCCATATTATGATTCCTTAATAAATCAATGTAAGCATAATACCTGCTATTCTTTCGCACGGTTTCTATATAATTTAATTGGCATAAATTATCTCATGTTTTCCCCACATTTCTATACGGTGTGAAAACATGGATACTTAGAGCCAGCGAAAGAAAGTTGATAGAATAAAAATGTGGTGCTGTAGAAAAATGTTCAGGATTCTTTGGTCAGCCAGACGTACAAATGTGTCCATTCTGGAAGAGCTAGACATCCACAATAGGCTCTCAACCATCTGCCTACAACGTATCTTTAGATACTTTGGACACCTTGCTCGCCAAGCTGAGGACGCAAACTTGGAAATTTATAGTCACTGGCAAGTTTGGCAGAAGAAGCAGAGGAAGGTCACCATTGCGCCTGAGTGACGTGGCGTCTGGTACATCAGTTTCCACAGCTCTCCATGCAGCACAGGACCACGAGGAGTGAAAGAGTCTTGTCGACGATGGAAATTGTAGTAGGGACAACGATTCTCAACAATGAGGAACTGACTTGAAAAGAATTTCATGATTACTGTTCTACAAAATTATTATTATGTTTTGTAAATGCCCATTCAGGCGTATATGTATTAATATAAATAAATTTACAATAGTAGATTATTTTTGTTAATTTTTTAGCGCAGCAAAGTTGGGTCTTGTGGGATTAGCAAACACCATTGTGATTGAAGGCCGTAAGAACAACATCACCTGCAATGTCATTGTTCCCACCGCGGCCTCGAGGCTCACTGAAGACATTCTGCCTCCAGATCTATTCCAGGAGCTCCGGCCTGAGCTGATCGCCCCGGTTGTTGTGAGTGAAACAAACTAAGAATCATATCTGTAATATCAAAACCTTCCTGTAAATATAAGTCCAAAGTCGCTGATAGCATACTTGTTAAAACACTTAGGGGGTATTTCACCATCCTCTTCACAGATTATCCATTCGATAACCCACATTTTAGATTTATTAAACACGATTTATTTATTTATAAAGTCTGACTTTTCTATTCGGTACTTGAACCTAGGTAGGTAGGTTTTTAAGTAAGGAGTGGAAATAAAAATCCAAAATTATTTTTCCTTTTCAATATATTCACCTGCTACCCCAATACATTTTTCGGATCTTTCAATTAACTTATGTATACCCTAAAAAAAATAAGATTTGTCTTTGTCTAAAAAATACGCCGAAATTGCATCCTTCACTTCTTCACCACTTGAAAACTTTTTCCCACGAAGTTCTTTTTTCAAGTTTGGAAATTGGTAATAATCCCTGGGAGCCAGGTCAGGACTGTAAAGTGGGGGTGGCAAAATTTTGAAGCCCACCTTCTGCAGGGCAGCCATCGCAACATGGCTCTTGTGAACAGGCGCGTTGTTGTGCAGAAGGAGGACACCTTTGGTCAATTTTCCCCTTCTTTTCTCCTTGATGGCTTCCTTTAATTGCTCTAGGATTGAAGCATAGTAATCTCCCGTTATGGAGACACCTTTATCTTTGTAATCGATCACCAGGATTCCTTCTGAGTCCCAAAAGACTGTTGTCATAATTTTCCCAGCCGATTGTGACACCTTAAACTTCTTGGGCAGTGGTGTGCCTTTCTGTGCCACTGCATTGAGTCCTGTTTAGAATCAGGTTCATAATGATGAATCCAAGTTTCACCGCCAGTAACAATTTGAGCCAACACTCCATCTCTGTCTTCCCTACAGAGGTCCAAAAATGCACGAGAACACTCCACGCGCTGTTGTTTTTGAGGCGTCGTGAGCATTCCCGGCACCCATCTTGCGCTGACTTTAGTCATGCCATTTAGAATTTTTAAAATGGTTGTATCTGATACTCCAACCATTTCTGCAAGCTGTTTCTTATTTAGTCGGACATCTTCTAATATTAATTTTTCGACTTTTTGAATAATTTACGGATTGGTCATCTCGGTCGGCCTTCCTGGCTATGGGTCGTCTTCAAGTGACTCCCTGCCTTATTTAAAGAGAGGATGCCACTTGTAAACCATAATTTTACTTGGACAAGAGTCCCCGTAAAAGAATGACATCTCTTTCATTATGGTCTGAACTGATTTTCCTTGCTTGGTAAGGAACTTTATAACAGCACGGAACTCAATTTTCGAGTGAAATGCAGATCCTCCCAAAATCTGGAAATTTAATAGAAAGACACTTTCTAGATGAGAAAAGTGTGGAGAAGCTGAATAAAAAAAAAATTAAGGCGCGCTCGGCAAAATTGAGGGAGATACAGCCGTTCAAAGTATTGAGAAAATGTAATTTCGGCAGTAGACAAGCAGCGGAGCGGATGCCCCTGAGCGAGCGAAGGGGCACACCGTAGTATCCCATACTGCTTATGGCTTAGGTTAGGTTAGCCAAAATTTGGTTTTTGCAAATAACCATGTTTTTACCGCGTTTTAAGTTGGGAACTTTAATTTGGAAGGTGAAAAACAGTTAAAAAAATAGTTGAAAAAAATTATTTTTTTTAGTTCAAAATTTTTTTCTATTGCTTTCCGCACGTTTTTCACCTTCCAAATTAAAGTTCCCAACTTAAAACGCGGTAAAAAATGGTTTTTGGCAAAAAGCCAATTTTGGCAGGATCTGCATTCCTCCCCAATTTTCTCCATATTTCACAATTTCTACCCGATTAACTTGTTTGGTCGTCGACGATAACTCAAAGACTAGTGACCTAATTACGATAAAACCCGGTGTTTATACTAATAATGAGTTGTTCAAGTAGTACCTAAATTAGCGACACCCCCACTAATCACTTACCTACCCATTCCGCGAACTTAAAAACCTCCCCTCGTATGAATGGTGGCTATATATCGGATAAGTTAGCCGAATTTCCTACCTGTTGCGAGTATTTATTTGTTTATTTATTAATATTCATCATTGTGTGGATAAGCACTTAGAATTACTCATGCATTTCGATTTTGTCTAATGTTGTTTTGTATATTTAGATTGTACAATTATTTTTCTGTTTTTTTTTTATTTAATATTTATCGATAGACTTTTTTTACATTAGCTTCACACAGGAGGTCCAGAGGGAAAATAATTTCCCTCATGGCCTATGTCATCTTTGGGGGATGCTGTGTGGAAGATATTTTTAAGGAAAGGAAGGAGAGGAAGTTCTGGAAGGAAAAGGGTATGAAGGGTGGCCGGCGGGTAGGATACTGGGGTTCGGTATGCCCAGGTCATCCGCCGCCAAGACCTAGACAAACCTCATCCCCCTGAACCCGGGCATCCCTGCTAAGTCACCAAACATAGCGAACCACTTGGGGTGATCTATAGCAGAAGCCTTGGCTCCCACCTCCCATATTGTTATTATGACATATTATTTCCTATTCGTAACCTTATGTATTACATGTTCATAAGTAATCGTACTTGTTTTGCAGGTCTATATGTGCCATGAGAGTTGCCAGGAGACGGGGGCTATCATTGATACCGCCGTGGGCTGGGCAGCCAAGATCCACATGGTGCGGGGAGAGGGAACACACTTCAGGTACGATCTTCTTTTTATTTCTTATGCAATGCCAGCTTTCGGCAAATTAAAATCAATGGATCTCATGGTTTTGATGCAGAAATTGATCTGTTATCTCGATAGACTTCTCTTGGGGTAAGAATAACCTTGTTGAATTAATTTAATGTACAAAGGCTTAATTGTGACCTGATAATTAACATATCCAAGTTGCTTTAAAGGAAACAATTTTCCCAACAAGACCTCCATTTATATACTTGGTGTAACCAAATTAATCTCTAAGTGATCCTCAGGCAGATATCAAAATCGGGTTACTTGAAACTACTAAACCAGTTCAGACACAGGGGCTCCATTAAAGTCGTAAGGTATCCCCACAGTAGCTGGGGAGTGATTTTGTATCTTTTGCAACAGTATTAAATCGGCCGCGTATGACAAAATTTGACAGTTTTCTCAGAAAGAGTTTTTAGCTGCAGGAAAATTTGCGCATTGAATGTTATAGCGTAAAAAAATATTCAAATATCAAAATAATACAAAAAACCGATGGTCATTTATGAACGCCTATTAGGCTTACATTATTAAATATGTACGTGGTTATAATGTTGACAATATGACAATCCTTTATGTATTTCGCCCGATAAGTTATTGGTAAATTTGCCTAATTTCGCCTATACTTATTTCCTAAGCCTCTAACTTAACTTTGCTTGAGAAAAAATGAAAGTTTTGCATATTAACACAAAAACGAAATATACCACATCACGGGCATTAGCCTAGTATGGCAGTCGAAAAAAGACAATAACTATGAAGTATAAAAGATTATTAAATAATAATTTTAAAAAAATTAAAATATTTTATCATCTCCCCCGAATTAAATATTGTTTCTTGTAGTAATTAAGTTGAAACCAAGTTAGTTTCATTGAATGATGAATTGACAGCCGATAACACACAATGAACGCCTTCCGACATCTGACAGATTTTTCCTTTTTGTCTTAATTGTCTCGTAACATTGTCTTAACACAAAATAATATAAATAGATACAGAATCACCTTTCTGGACTTGCTGTATAAAGCCTACACATGCAAAAATTAATCATATACAAATCACAAGTTGATTTTAGGGTGACCGGACAACTCAGAATCAACTCAACATTCACACCTCCTATGAAAAATCATTAAAAGTGATGAAAATGTCATGGAACCAATTTTACTTTACAATTACTTTTCTCTTAAAACCCACGTTATACATACTCCACTTTTCTTAAAAATAAATAATATAATCTGACAAATAAAATATCATGTTTCAGGAAATCTATTTCTGATGATGTCTCTCCGGAAGATGTGCGGGACAATTGGTCAAAGGTAGTTGATATGAGCAAAGCCACAAGACTCAACTCTATTGAAGAAGCCACCGGAGAACTTATGACCAACTTGCAGGTAGGAAACATCGCACAAGTGTATTATAAATAATAACAAGTAAAATGCTTCCAATTCATACCATTTTTCAATTTATGATTGTTGTGTTTTCAGGCACTTAAGGACGGAACCAGCAATTCCAATGGAGAAGACTTTAAGTTTTCTTCAAATGATTTCATTGTTTATGCTTTAGGAAGTAAGTATTATTTGTTAGTAATATTTTTATTGCAACGATGCCGTTGACCGCATCAGTAGTTAACACTATTTTTTAAACTTTTTTTCAAGTTGGTGCTACTGTGACGAATGAATCAGACCTGAAATTCTTATACGAGAACCATGAAGAATTCACTCCATTCCCGACCTTCTACATTTTACCCGGTGTTATGCAATGCATGACCAGTAGTATCGTCGCTAAAGCATTGCCACCGGGAAAGGAAGCGGACTTCTCTAATGTGAGTAGAATCTTTTATGCTGCACATCCAACGTTTTCCCTTTCCGTCAGATTAATGATAATAAGGAACTCCAGTCCAATTTTTTTTAATCAATAATGAACTTCTAACTTACATAACCGCATTTTTTTATTTTTAGAGTTAGTTTTAGTAGTTAAAATAATTGTCAAAGTTTTAATTTTTCAAGATCCCTGAAAACCACCGTATGTATGTATAGTGAGTGAATTGTGTGACGTCATCACTCACCAAAAGTTATTTTTATTTTCAGCAGGTGTTGTCATTTTGTATGACAGTTATATGGAAGAAGCTATACTATTCGATAAGTTAAAACATGATTTAGGTTTTTTATTATATTATATTTATTAATTATTACGGTGCTCCAGATTTTATGTCCGGGTTAAATCTTTCCCAAATGAAAGACTAAACCCTTCCACACACTTTTCCACAAATGAATATCTAGTAAATTCACGCAATGTAAGTGCACTATATAAGTATAATAAATACAAAACAATACAAGAACAATCCACCAGAAACATAATGGGAAAATATTTCACTGACTCCAGATATATTCATATCAGAGGGTTTGGCTCTGATGAAATCCTAACTGGTCCGATAAATCCCTAAACATATGAATATTAATAGACCAGAACAGAAAGGTGAGGGGTAGAAACCAACTACAGCGGGACGAAGGGCAGGAAGACGGCTTTGGTGATATGTGATTAGTCAAAACTCAATCTGACAGTATATAGGCATCTCGCATTATAATATCACACTTTCGTTCTTGAAAGTAAACTCTGCTTTTGAATGAATATACCTTTTTACATGGGAGCGCGAATTGTTCGCCGCATAATGAACACATTTGCGAAGTCCAAATATGCAAAGTAAGGTCGCCTATAAGGTCGAGTTCAATATTTTGTTGCTGTATTAAGTGAAGACACTTTTATAAATGTTTCATAATTTTCTTACCCCAGTAAACAGGGATGGGCACACGCCATGTATCTCGAGTGACAGTGTATGTTACAAAAAAGATCATATTATGTGATCTGAATTGGCTTAAAATAGTGTAAAATAATGCTTGCCTATGGAATGTAATACGACAATTTTGTTTATTCTCTTTTTCACTTCTATTTTTGCACGTTTTCAAAACACAAGCCACTATGTTTACCGTTTTATTTCGTAAAATGCACCGATGAGTGCTCGACGCTGGCTTGCAGAAGAATGATGACGTCACATTTTTTAGATTAACGCGAAGCCACACACGATCCCAGCCGGTTCCAATGGAATGGTTCCAATGGGAGGGGGAAATAATACGCTTCTATCGCTTAGGGCAGGTCTACTAATATTCATATGTCTATGGATAAATCCTACTGATCCCTCAATATAAATATTTAAAAAATCTTTCGTAATCCTACATGTATTTAAAATGACCGACTTTTGCATTTTTATGTACAAATTTTTTATTTATTATATTATTTATTATATTATTAATATTAGATTATATTTTTCAATATTATTACGGGAGAGTGGTATAAAAATTGTTTGAAATTATAATTTTTTTAGCTTCACGAGTTGTAACCAATATACAAGGTGTCCGGAAACTCGTAGTACAAGCGGGAAACTGGGGATTCCCCATCACATTTGGAGTCGATTTTGTGGTATAACTTATTTTGATTTGAGCTTTCGTTTTCGAGAAAATCGAATCAGAAGTTGATTTTTTTTTTGGTCAAATTCTTGTAAATTATTACCGACGATCATAGTACCTAACTAATAAAAACAATTTAAAAGAACACCAAACAAAGAAATCGGTATTTAAAGCATAATTTTGAAATTGCCCATCAATTAATTCAACATAAAAATAAAATGTTCGCTCGTTCCACGGTTAAAACACAGCTGTTACTACATATTCGCAGCTTCTGTTAAAATAACAATGCAAAATTAGCTCTATCTCTTTCTACGCTAGGTACAATCAACACGTGAAAGAAGAGACGAGATAGCGTTTTCGATATTTCGTAAACAGGTACCATACGGACGAACTAATAATTAAAGGGCTCTCCACACGGCACTGCATGCAGGGAATCTTCCGTAGTGTCCCTGCAAATTGGGTGGTTAGTAGTCAGAACCGCCTGCCGTATTATTATTTACCCTCTTCGAATTCTCAGTCGGGTCAGCCGCAGAGGGTCCGCCTCCAACTTGCGACCAATCTGCCGGAATGGAGATGTTACGACACGTCGTTGACAGCGACTTGTACCAGTACAGCAATTAGGATATAAATATTATTATTTTACTCATCATGCTTGAAAAGGAAAAAGAAGTTTGGGTAGAAATTTTTGATTTATACAAGGACCTTCGATGCTTGTGTGATATTTCCGACAAAAATTATTTGCGGCTAGATCTAAACCATAGATTCTCAACGTGGGCGATAAGGGGACGACAATTCAGGGGGGCGGTACAATTAAAGGAGAAAATTGAGGGCGTTTCAGACTTTCAGGGGGGCGGTAGGAGACCCAGAAAAACCCATCCCACCCTATCCCATTAGGGGCCATCCATTCACAAAAATAATTTCCCTATCCCATTACGCCCCCTCCGTTGCAGCAAATGTAGCCCCATCGTGATATCCCGTTACGCCCCCTTCGTCGTGGTGATGGTGGTGTACCGTTACGCTCCCTCCGTTGTGGCAAATGTAACCCTGTCGTGGTATCCCATTACGCCCCCTATTGCTGTTTCGGATAGGGGGCGCTAGGATAAAATTATTCTTAAAGTAGGCGGTGGGCAAAAAAAGGTTGAGAATTTATGATATATGTTCTCAACGTGGGCGAAAACGCCCCCTTGGGGGCTTTTCAGACCTTCAGTTGAGCGGTAGAATACAAGGAGAGAATTGGAGGGCGTTTCAGACTGTGGTAGGAGACCCAGAGAAACCCATCCCACCCTTTCCCATTAGGGGCCATCCATTCACAAAAATAATTTCCCTATCCCATTACGCCCCATCCGTTGCGGCAAAAGTAGCGTGTATTACTTGAATTGCCGATAATCGTTCGTATTACTTTCAAGTAGGGTACATTTTTGCCCGCCGCCCGTTTCAAGATGACTTGCAAACAAAGTAAATACGCTAATTAATCATATTGTAATGCTTAGAAGAAGTGAAATTTTAGAACAGGTGGAAGAATAAATTGGTAAGATGAAAATAAATAAACTATGGACACGAAAAGACATTTAGCAACTTATAAATCATTTAAGAGTAGCATCTTCGAACTGTCATTTCGACATGAGGAAACCCTACAGAAGCGGAAATTTTTTTTTAATAATTTTTTTTTTTAATTTTAAATTTAAAAATCCTTAAATTTAAAGTCTTTATGTTTATTTGGGTTCTCTACGTGATGTAGGTTCACCAGTTTTCCACTTGTACTACGAGTTTCCGGACACCGTGTATTACGGAAACTGAAGTAGCATCTCCCACATGCACACTTTGGAGTGACCGAGTTGCGCTCCACTTCAGGCAGCCTAAACAAGTCTCACAGTGAACTGCGCTATAAACCTATCGGTCTTTACTTTTCTGCGTGGCGGCCTGAAGTGGCGCGGGACTCGGTCGCTCTGAAATGTGCGTGTGAGAGATACGGCGTCAGATCAGCTGTGCAATTCTCACCATTTTGAAACTCAGAGTTCGAAGGATTGGCCCTGGAACTAGCATTACTATTTTTTTTGTACAGTAGTTTTTGAATATTTAAAAAAATAGAGATAAACTAATAAAAGATACCTTTATTTTTGAAACTGAATATTTAGGCCTAAATAATGTTTCAATAAACACAACACCTAATCTCTATAAACAGTAGGTAAATAAACAATACAATGACTTGTGTCAGACATTCTCATACAATGACTTGAAAATTACGGTGAGCAGTGACGTCACCACTAAACATTTTATTAATACCAACTTGACAGTGTATAGCGTAGGGAGTGTGGCGAACCCATCGCTCAGGGAGTGGAAAAACACCTGCAATAGTCATCCCAAGCTAAGGTGTGAGCTACCGTGCTCAGGCTGAATGTCCTGGGGAACAGTGTCACGAACGGTGCCTCCGAGAAACAAGGTCGCATCTCGGAGTATTTAGACCTTACTCCAGCACACGGGGCTCTGCTGGAGTGGACCTTCTATTTCCCTGGTAACTCGTTGGACAAAAAATTGGACCATTCGAAAACTAGGGGCCTTTTGAGAACCTAGGAGTGCTGAGGCCACCTCCGTGGACTTTCTTCCTGGGGCCTGTAGGTGAAACTAAGAGGAGAAGCCGTGGAGATGAGAGCTGAGGCCACCTCCATGAACTCTTCCCTTGTGGGGCCTTCAGGGAACCAAGGGGGAGGGCACTTTTCCAGCGTGGGACCTTAGAGGAACCAAGGAGGAGTGAGGTGGAGAGATGAAGTCTTCTTCCCTTTTGGGGCCTTTGTGGAACCAAGGAGGAATTAAGAGGATAGATGAAGTCCTCTTCCCTCCTGGGGCCCTCGGAGAACCAAGGTGGGGGGGACTCTTCCCTTGTGGGGCTTTTAAGAAACCAAGGGTGGGTGGACTCTATGTCGTGGAGCCTTCGGGGAACTAAGGAGTGGAGAGGAGAGATGAAGCCCTCTTCCCTCATGGGGCCTTCAGGGAACCAAGGACGAGTGAAGAGGGGAAATGAGACCTGGGAAAATACATTGTCGAACCAGAGGATATAGCTTCATTTCCAATAACAGCTCTGAAGAACTTTATTAAAGGGACTGGGTTGTTGTTGAAGGATTGAGGTAAAATGGGAGATAGCACAATGGGCTTATGGCCTAAATGCTCACGGGAACTAATCGTAAACCGTCTCCGCCAAGAATAAAAAAAACTTGACAGTGTGTTTCAATTACACAATTAAAAATGGACTAATATTAATATATAACTTAATAATTTTTTTAAAACTCTTGTGTGTAATATTATTTAATAAAACTTATATATTTAGAATCAGCGTTTATTGGTCTATATGAACTTTTTTTTTTTAAAGCCATAATATTTTTCTCTGGAGTTCCTTATTGTCTATTAACATCTTTAATTTGAACCTTTTTGAGATACATTCACAATGGCGCTCTTATTCCCTCAACATTATGTGCATATTTTTTATAACATTAACACAATGCTGAATTCAATAGATTGGTGCTCAAGACAAAATACACAATGCTAGGTTATGAGGACTTAATCCATCCATTCGTCATTATTATAATCTATTGTGTCTGTTAACCTCAATGATTCAAACAACTTTAAAAGTGTTGGAAACTTCCAAATAAATTTGAAGTTCTATAGTTGATTTATTAACTTACTTGAGTAGGCTCTAAGTATTTCTAATGCTGCCGGCCGCTGAACTGATGGCATTCACCCTTCTCTCAGATTCCTTCGGCAATCATCGTAACCTTTTGGTCAGAAGACACAAACGAAGATAGATGGTGCTCTTCTAATATAATACTTAACTGCCATCTGTTGAGATATAGCAAAGCTTCTTATAACTTAAAATACTAATGACATCTATTGAAGGATGCTGAATCTACATGTTTAACCTATACCACTACATATTCATTATTATTTATCATCTCGGCATGTTTTTGGACTTAGCAATAAGACAAGTTGGGCTATCTGGTGGATTGCTTCAGTATTGATGATTGGATTTGTTGAACTCATTAATGAATTGTTTTATTATTTATTTTAATACAGATTTTGCACGGAGAGGAATTCATTGAATTTGTGGGACCCATTCCTCAAGGCGATAGCAAGATCACATCCAAGAGCCACGTTGTGGATGTTTTAGACAAGGGATCAGGAATTGTTGCCATCGTAGGAAGTAAGCTTTCTTTTACTCATTAATCATAATACAATTTGTACATATACATTTGACTTGACCGTGTCTGTGGCAGATCCTGATGTTTGCAGTGCAAACAAAAATATGTTTCTTACTTTAGATCTGTTTATTGACAAAATCTGAATGACCTATTCTTATTTATCTTTTTATTATTAACTCAATCTGCTTTTCATTAACTGGGTCTAAAGCTGTCTGTATTATTTTTATTTTTTTTTATGAATGTTTGACTTTATTTTATTTGTATGTACCTATTTAATTTTCTTTAGACGAGCTCTCAGACGGTAATGGCAATGTGTTTGCCAAAGCGCAAATGAGCGTGTTTGTGGTTGGTGCCGGGGGCTATGGGGGTCCTAGGACCTCCACCAAGGCAGTTGCGTGTGAGCCCATGCCAAAGAGGAAGCCCGACTCGCTTTACGAGCAGAAGACTTCAGAAGATCAGGCTGCTCTTTACAGGTAAGGTGTTCTGGAGAGGCTCTAGTCTTTCGAAGCCCCTACTATGTTTCTCCGGATTCTTATTGTTATTATTGGTAAGGAGTCGATCCACCCAGCTACTGATTGCCTCTTATCTCTCTTTATTTCCTTGACAGAAGCCCTTCCTTTTAATATGATTTATAAGGTTTGTGTCACCTTATTCCTAAGCGGTGGCGGTCTCTGCCTTAAGAGCCGTTCAGACACGCCAAGTATTTAGTCGAGTGGAGAGTATAGTAGTAACTAAACGCGTCCGAACTAGTAGAGTAATTTTAATTAGTAATTTTAGAACTGTAATTTTAGTAGAGTGGGTTAGTCAGCTCTTTAGTACATTCAATCCATTTCATTCTATTTTTCAGGCGAGTAAGGATTCCCTCCAAGCGTCCCTACGCACTGACATGCGCGAACCAGCCGTTTTAGCAGAGTTTATTTGTAGACGTGTAGAAATGTCGTTGCGATAGGGCGAAGGTGTTACCCTAAAATTATTTATTTACGCTGCTATTAATCTCTTTTTGTGTCCATAGTTTATTTACTTTCGTCTTACTAATTTATTCTTCCACCTCTTCTAAAATAAGCTTAATTACCGTATTTACTTTAATGCGCCTGTTTATCTTCCAAAGTGCCGCTTACTAATGTGCTCTCCTTGATTGTAAAGTGCCGTAATGCGAACGGTTTATGGCCAGTCAAGTATCGAGTTTACTCGCTACTTGACTTACTACTTGACCAATCTGAACAAGCATTTGTGCAATGCACTGCCGAATGTCGAATTCTGATATTCGATGCCGATATTCGAAATTACGCTCCTCTCGTGAATAGCATGGGAATCTATTTGAAGAGAATGTTACACAATGTTACATTTCTCTGAAATACATAAGTGGTCCTAATTTAGTGTCATCATCTACCCTCAGACTCTCTGGAGATATCAACCCCCTCCACATTGATCCCAATATGTCCGCAATGGCGGGCCATAAGCGTCCCATCCTGCACGGGCTGTGCAGTCTCGGCTTCTCCGCACGCCACGTGCTGATGCGCTACGGGGGCAACGAGGCCGGGCGCATGCGCAGACTGAAGGCCAGGTTCGTGAAGCCCGTCCTGCCGGGACAGACGCTGTTGACCAAGATGTGGCTGGAAGGGAACAGGGTGCACTTCCAGACCGTAGTGAAGGAGACTAAAACTATTGTGATTGATGGTGAGTTTATTTTTTTGTAAGATAATATATATATATATATATATATATATATATATATGACGGATCCAATGGCACAAAGGAACATTGTAGAAAAAAGAAGGAAAAAAAACATAACCTCACCTATTATTTTATCTAACTTAACCTAACCTAACCTATTATTTTATCATGTTCGGTTTTCTCGGGTTACCTATTACATCATAAATTCTCAACGCGGCCGATAACGCCCCCTTGGGGGCGTGTTGGACCTTCAGGGAGGCGGTAGAAGACCAAGTGTAAATTGGGGGACGTTTCAGACTTTCAGGGGGACGGTAGGAGACCCAGAGAAACCCTACCCACCCCATCCATAAATTGCTTCACACCTTAAAATATTTATATTTCCCTCCCATTGCGCCCCCTCTGTTGTGGCAAATCTAACCCCATCATGGTATCCCATTATGCCTCCTTCATCGTGGTATCCCGTTACGCCCCCTCTGTTGCGGCAAATTCGAAGCCTTTTTTGTATGCGTGGTGCTACCCATCGGTAGGGGTATATAAAGCAAGATCCGTCATTGGTTCGAACGTCAGCTCAATCTCATATCAACTCCCTGAGCGACGCCGGGTAACCCAGCTAGTGTTATTATATAGGCATTGATATATTTGTACGGCTGTGATGAGTGGTTAGGTGTCAATACTCATTTGCAAACTGACAAATCGGAAAAAAAAAATTGTATGTGTATTTCAATTCTACGCAACACTAGGCACCGCGGGCCCTCAGACAATCGGATCAATAATAAAATAGGCCATGCTCTTCCGAGTCAGCCGTCCGATCCGATAGTCAGATCAGATGTGTGCTGACTGTCTCAATGCACGAAGGCAATCAGACTATCGGATTGAATAATCAGACATGTTCGCCCGGCCTTAGAAGTGATGATTAATGATTTAATTATGGTTCAAATATTGTTACAATGCACTCTCTAAGTACCCATCTGGCCACTCATGTAGCATATTTTTCTTTCTTCTTTTAATGTGTGTTTTGTATACACATCACAAAAAGAAAGACATAGGCTATTTTCGCCTGTAAAAAGACCTTCAGGCACAAAATTTCCTCGTTTCGGGGCACTCAACGGGAGTAGCTACGTAGAGCTACGAAAATATAAATAACAGACCGTATTCAATTTTCCAATATTCCTTCGTTTTTTTTTTCCACGTTCGGACCCCCTGTCGGGCGGCACCCGGGGCGGATTGCCCCCCGCCCCCCCTCGCTACGCCACTGGTCATAGTGAGGTTGATCTTTATGTGAAAATTTATGATTTATGTACAGTGAGAAGCAATACATAATAATTATTTATTTTTATGACACATAATTTGAAAGTTCCTTATATTCCTATTATCTTCAAGTATCCATGTAATTAGAACAAGTCATATTGTGTAATAATGTTTTTATTACATTTTAGTTATTATTAGTTGTTACATAATGGTACAGTACTTTCCTTATCAAATTTAGGTGTCATTATTTGACAAATGATTTGATTTTATCATTTATCATTAGCAAAATTTACCAAATTGGTTGGAAAAAAAAATATGTGAAAATTTATTATTCCTAAAAATAATTAGGTATAGCAAATCAGATAAATAAATCATTATTATTCTATACTTCTCCAAAAACTACAAAATTTTACAACAAACCCCGGTTTTGATGTTTGTGTGTGTTGTTTTTTTTTTTTTTTTAATCGGTAATGTTGGTATGAAGGACTTTGATCTTATGTCAATATCTGACATTTGACAAAACACTGCGTGAGGTTTTTTTTTATAGTGCTTCTGATTTTATGCGACAATTTAATACAAGAATATATTAATCTTCGACCTTTGTGCCATATAGCGTGAGTGTGAATTTTATTTATCTGTTCTTCATTTACGATTTCAAGATTGTACTTTTAGTTTCTGGGTGTGTGCAAGCCAAACTGCTTGGTTTTTTCGGCGCTTTTTGCCATTCCTGTCAGTATTTTTATTACTTTTTACGCTTACATGCATTTTAATCACGCCTTCTCGTACCTTTTCCTTGAATTTTAAGTTATCTATACTTTGCAATATTTTATCAAGCAATGGTCTCATATTTCTGGATATTTGTCACTTTTTGTCGCTATTCAATGTCGTGTTCGTGAACAATAACGCCGGCATAGCGACGAAGTTTTAGAACCGTTCATAATATGATTCATTTCTAATTCACTACAGTTGGAAATTGAAATAATCACGCTTTAGACACAAATTTAAAAACATATCCCACTCAATTCATTTATACTCAGCTAACCTATTTCATTTACAATAATTATTACCCTTTGTAATAGTTACATTATTTATGTCTTACTCCACTTACTCGTTAATACGGAATATTTTTTATTCAAACAGTTAGATTTAGCTTTATTATCACGAAAAGTGAGTATTTATGTTGGGGGAGACAAAGAAACATGCAAAAAATATGCATTTAACATTTTAATTTTGTTAAAATTAATTGGCTTATGCGGAAACGCCGTTTTGTATTTACCATTTTTATTTCATAGACAATCAATCATAATTACACTAACCCGCTAGGATAAACCCTGCCTTGCCAAACAAACCATTCAAAACCTGGGATGTTTTTTTTAAAATTATGATGACATGCAGCTTTTGTAGTTTAACCTCAACCTAAAAAAGGAATATTCCGTATTATCTGTGCATCAAACTTCGACAACACGAACATTCCGTATTATACGTGAGGTGGACCAAATGCGTATTTACCATAGTTATATTTTATTTATCAATGTTACCCACGATAATGTAATGCTATTTTTGTCATATCCTTCAAACTCAACGAACAACTCACAACCCTAAATTGCCAGCGCCCATATATGAAAAACACAACACTGTGTTTGAATAACTAATTTGCTGAAGCCAATTTATATATTTGCACTTCCTTTGATAATCGAATCCCCAGTCTGTTGGCCTCCTTTATGTATTTGTTTTTTTTTAAATTTACATGCTTGAATCTCACAGTCTGTAACCCAATGTTCATATTTTTTTGAATTTGCCATTTTCTATCAACTGTAGTAAAACGACTGACCGGTCAGTGGCCGAGTTGTCATTTCATTTGAGTCCCACCCAGGTGTTGTGAGTTCAATTCCTCGTCTGGCTAAGTCCTCCATCACACAAGCAACATTTTCCGCTTACAGTGGTGGTAGTAGGAGATTTTCCAAAATTGTCAGGTTATTTGTAACCTGGGAATATTTGTGTTTCTTTTTTTAAATAAATTTTCCAGTACCAACTGTAGTAAAATAGTGTTCTTTATTTGAATGTGTGTAAAATATTTGAATTTCTACCAACCTACCCACTGCAATAATAGTATGTTTGAGTTTGTCAGTACCTACCAACTGTGTGTTCCATTTATTTGAATTTGTCCATCTCCTCCAAATGTAATAAAACAGGGTTCTTATAAATTTATTTGATTTTGGCAGTGCCTGCCACATCAACAATACAGCATTTTGTTAAAATATTGGAATGTTTCAGGTGCCTACCTAGATTTGACCAGCATTACTAACAAGATGCCGATCCGCGCTAACCAAGTTGCTTCCGTCCTGAACAGCGATGCAGTATTCGTCAGAATCCAGGAGGGGATCAAGTCCCAGCCCGAGAAGGCCAAGAGTGTAAATGGAGTCTTCGTGTATAACATCACTTCTGATGGAAAACAAGTCAAGCAGTGGAGTGAGTATTTTATCTTATTTTTTAATGATCCATTCTCACGTGATCAATGCCAACTGATCAAATCACATGTTTCCCGACTGTGCATCAATGAAGCCAGTTCGATAAAACGAGGACAGAATTCCCACCCGTTAATTCCCAACCCCTAATGATTAGAGAAGAGGAAAGAGGTCGGCGTTCTATCCATACAAACGTAATCCCCAATTTCTTCTCTGCATATTGACACCAGTGCAAATATGTATTAATGTAATATAGATATGGACCACTATCGTGTCCGTTCGTTTTCCTTTTTTTGATAAGTTACTTCGGGAGTTAAGACCCTCCAAAAATCATGAAAATTGCCTTGTTTGAACGCCATCAACAGACATTCAGTATACAAACTAGACAATGTATTTTTGAAAAAAGTAAAACATACAGACTTAGAATATTTTCTTCTAATACAGTTGGACAGTGACAGCGACATGTGGGATCGTTATTAGATAACGGACGTTATATCCTGTCAGATTTATGTGATTTTTACATATTTATTGTCACATATTTTAGTTTAGATCGATATAAACACGAATTCCTGCAAGTATGCATGATTAATTATTCATTTAATGTACATTGTATATAAGCAAATAACAGCCATAAAAATCACACAAATCTGACAGGAGATCACGTCCGTTATCTAAAAACGATCCCACAAAAAATACGAAATCGCTCGGCAGTTCGGTAAAATAACTGTTATTCAAATTTCTCAGTGACCATGTTTCGTCTTAAAATATAATGAGAATATATGAGAATCTATCAAATGAAGTTATTAAACTGTTATTTTGGATGAATTTAATGTCGTGAAATAATTATTCTGTAATCTCAGATATGTTCACAACCTATTTGAAATAATTTTATTTATCAAGTTTTCAGATAAGCAATATCTTTTTTGGTTGATTGATTATATTATAAAAATAACTTTTTTAACAAATTATTGCATGTATGGGTCATTTATTATTACAAAAATATTGTAAAACGTAATTTTTTTGATAAAAATGAATAATCTACTATTCAATGGGCAGAAATCCTTCAAATTAAATGTAGGTATTAATTATGGGGCTGTCGCTCAGAGTTCTGTTGTAATAATTTCTCTTTCTGGAACATGCATAATTTATAAATATGAAATAGAGGTTACATAAGTTTTCATATATAAAAATTTTCAAATCCTGCTAAAGTGCACCAAACCTATGGCGTGCCGGGTGTGACGTCATGGCAAATGAATTATATCATTTGATCGATACTCAGTACTGGATTTTGTACGCCAAATTCAAGATGTTTTTTTTTATTTTTAATTTTAAATGCTTTTAATTGAAGAACACATTGTAAAATGTCGGCATCTTGTCACTATTGGTTTTACCAATGTGTACCAAATTGTTAAAATTCAACCATTGGCGCACTCGATTTATTTTTCCATGTAATTGAATATCCCGATCAGTGTTGCCAACTCAGCTCCTTTAGAGCTAGATTTAGCCCCAAAATGAGACCGTCAGCTCCAAAAAGGGTTTAGCTTCTTGCTTCTTGGCTTGTTTTTTCAGATAATCTAGCTCCTATTGTTATACAAAATTCATGAACGAAAATGACAATTTAAGAGTTGTTTCCTTAGGAAATGGTTTAAAAAATTTTCGGTCCCAGCAAAGTTTTACAAGGTTTTAGCTCTTTTTTAGCTCTTTTTCGGATGACATCTTTATTTTAAAAATCAAGTTCGTAACTATCCCTATCTGCATTTTTGAGGTTATGATTTCAAATATCAGATTAAATATTAGCAATAATTTTATTACCTCCTAACTTCTTAAATACCAGTATTTTCTATTAATGTCATTTTCATAATTTAAATAATTAACATTGAATTTTCCAATTCTTGCTAAATTATTGAAATCTGGCATTGTATGCGTGATGTCACTCTTCGGTTTTGTTGGTTAAAAATAAGTATGTACATAGTTATGTAAATTGATGTCAAATTTTTTTCTTTTCAGCTCTCGATATGAAAACTCCAGCTGTCTATGAGGGAGCACCAAAAGATATCAAGGCAGATACAACTCTGACGGTCTCCGATGCGGATATGGTGGACCTAGCTCTGGGTAAGCTGAACCCTCAGGTTGCCTTCATGAAGGGAAAGTTGAAGATCACCGGAAACATTATGTTGACACAGAAGCTCGTCCCCTTGTTGAAGGCTGAGTCCAAGTTGTAAATAATTACAACTTACAGAGTAAGAACAGGCAACACTACTATTAAATTAGCCAATTATTCTCAAAATAGAACATCTTGAAATTTACACACCGGAGAACGTGACTTCTACCACGGAACACGACATTATGAAATGTTGCATAACAAGGAACAAACAGTGTTGCCAACTCGAAATCTCCGTTCCCGCTAAATCGTGACGGATCAACGGTAAGAATTCCGTCAAACACCCATATTTTCGTCCATCCTGGGGGGAAGGAGGTGGCTAGAGAATTTTAGTGATCAAAATTTCTCCATAAATATATGCTATTTTTGCCTATAAAAGTATGTAATTTTTACTTTTTTCGAATCCGTCATCTTGTAAATTCCGTTAGACACAAAATTCTCCCGTTTCGACACACTCCAATCCGCCAGATATGACGGGAAATCTGTTATGTTGGCAACACTGGGAACAAATTATTTTACAATATTGCCGTTGTGGAAAATGCATGACATTGCACTTTTTGTACATGTATCATGCGGTGTGTGCAATGTCCACTTAAAATAATTTATTTGGTCTTTTTTAATTTATTACCTGTTCGTTATCTAGGCAGATCACAAAATTAACTAATAGACGTATATATTTAATTAAAACAGTGTACATTACATATAAAAATAAAAAGATATACATATGTGTATATGTATATCTTTTTGTATATTTGTATTTTTGTTATTTCTAGTTTTAACTGCATACTATCAAATTATGTTGCCTTGAATTTGCAATTTATTTTTTTCTTTCTCTATTATTGGTAACTGAAAATAAGTTCATTTGAATATTTAGAGATTGCATTTATTATTCAGGCTATGGATGGCTCAATTATTTCGAGTTGGGGTTTTTTATACTTACGTTTTATAATTGTGTCCTTTTGCAATTAGAATATTACTTTCTGTATACATATAAGTTAATCAAATATTATATTCCTAATTCCTATATTCATTCATAAAGTAATAATATGCACTGGTTTGGATAAACTTTTAATGATTGTTATTTTTATATTCCTTGCTAGTACAACTATAATTATTTTAATTCAAGGACTTGGGTAAAGGAGGGAGTTATTTGTTTCATCCACATTATTTTTGTATCACTTTTTTTAAAGTTTTATAATTATGTTGATAGGTTTTTAATAAAAATATAAAATAAAATTTGGTTTTCTTTACTGCATCATTATATATTGTACCTACGTTTAATATTTTGTACCTCTCTTTTTTTTTTTAACCTAAATATATTTGTATTAAAAAGAGACAAACGGTGCTTAGCCTCCCCACTCTTGTCTACTTTAGTTTTCTGATGGTTTCACTTCTACTTCGTGCGAACTGCACACATATACATATATATAATACCTCACAAGGGTCCCAGCTGCTCCCATCTGGAGTCAATGAGACTATGGCATCCCCGATTGGGGTATGTTGTGAGGCTAAAAGTAGCGGGGAGGGGAAGGAGATCGGTAAGTACCAAGCTATTCAGATCTGGTCACCAAAGATGGCCAAAGCCATTTCAAGCAACGCTTCAATTCTGAATGGTGGTCTTACACCAGGGCAATACTGAGAGTATCTTCTACTCTGGAACGTGCCGCAAATGTATATACATACAAGTATACTACACATTATTTTAAATGAATTAATTGTGAAATAACACAAATTAATTAAATAAAATTTATTTGCCCATGCCGGGTTTCGATCCTGCGACCTTCGGATTGCGAGTCAAGCCGTCATTGCCTTCACTTTGTTAACATTTCAGAGGATCTGATTTTCTATGGTAATGTAATTTGGTTTTAATATGAAATTTAATCACAAGGTCCGGCCAATTTCAAATGCAATTTATAAACAAGTAGGAATTGTAGTTGCTTGAGAAAATGGGTGCTGACACATGTTTTGATAAGAGTTATATAATATTCCAAAAGTCGCAAGACCCTTGCAATGCGAAGAAAAGGCATGATTTAACAGAACTTTGTTTGTAACTTGCCCCCCGCTTTGCGCACCTATCCAGACAAAGTTAGGGAATAATATTTTGTTTTTGATCTCTTAAAATAATGTTTTTATTCCATCTAGTAAAGATAAAACTGAATCTTTTCGAAATTCTAAAATGTAGAAACATTCTGAAATGTGCAAATATGTGTCGGCGGCCGATCGTAAAATCAAGCAGACCATGATGCGCCTAGCTACTTTGTGTAGTGTTTGGTAGCATATCATGAAATGCCTCAGGCGCATCATGATCGGCCTGATTTTACGATTTGCCTGAGACATATGCATGACCAGTTTTTCAGTACACTGACTGAGGTATGTTACGAGTCGGATTTGGTTGTCGGGATTACTGCCCGATAGCAACTTGATGAATGTAAATGTCTCTTAAAAAGCAAGGAGGCGGGAATGGGTACCACCCCCCCTCCCCCCGGGAACCTTTATTGGATAACCAACACCTCTGCCATTGCGTCGCCAGAGTTCTTAATTGTCCAAACGACCATTTGAAAATTTTACAGGAGGTGAAGGCTTTCTTTCTATATTTCAAAGAAACATTATGATAGTGTTTCATATAAAGCTATTTACTTAAAGGTAAAGGTCTCATTAGTATAAATCATTCTTAGTTAAGTGTTTAACTAGCATTTTGTATGCTTTATTTTTAATTTAAAGGTGAAGATTGAACAAAAACTAAAATGGTTGTTTGGACAATTAAGAACTCGGGCGACGATTGGTCACCCCATGTGGTTCGCTACGTTTGGTGATTTAGCAGGTGTGTCCAGGTGGGGTGGGGTGAGGTTTTTCTAAGTCTTGGATGTGAATGACAAGGACACACTGAACCCCAGATTCCTACCCATCCCTTAAACCCTGTTCCTTCCCAGAACTCTCCTCTCTTTCCTTTCCTAAAAAAAAACCCTCCACACAGCATTCCCAAAGATGACAGTATGGAGCTCATTTAAAAAAAAAACTGAAATACTGGCCCTCAGAGAACCTAGAGGTAAGCTTACCAGTAATGGGGAACTTATTTTTACATTAATATTTTATGTCTGTGGAAAATGCACCACTATTATTATTTTTTCTTTGTTTTACAATTTTTTAGTCCTTACTGGGGTACCCCGTTATATGGTCGCACTGTACATGTTTTTGTGTTTGAAATATAAGTAAATACCTTTGTTAAAATATTATAAGACGAAAATTATAAAGTTACATATATCCAAAAGAAAGTACAATACAAGCATTAATTTTTTTAAGGTTGCATTAGAGGAAATATACCTCCAAGACACCTATTGAAAAATAATTACCAGTTTTTCAGGGGTGATTAACATTTAAATATATTCAATTGGTTTTAGTGTGGTTGGTGTTTGCAAATCCCGCATCTTTTTTAAATCCTGCGGGAATGCAGGATAGAATTTAAAATAAAGCCATAATTTCACAAAACATTTTTCATTACTTGGAATCCATTATCTTTGATTTTTATTTTATTTTATTTTATTTGTAAGAAACAAACAGCTTATATACATATAATAGAAAGATATATACATGTGAACTGCAGTGAAGCCAAAAGAGTTTCTTATGCTAATATTGTTTGGAGATGGAGTTTTATTTTACCTTAAACTAAATTTTAGGCTTAGGAAGGGGAGAGGAGGGGGATGGGAGGGAGAATATAGGATAAGGATATGAGATGCTCTCGATACCTACCACTCCCGTATCAATCCAATATCGCACGCGTTACTTCTATTCGATACTTCTGAAGGTTTAAATTAAAAATATCTACGTTGTAAAACAATTCGTTGTATTGCGCACATATTCGAGGAATCGGGGAATTTTTTCTAAGGTTTGTTCTGCAAGTGGGCAAATAAAGTAATTTTGATTGTCGGGTTAATCTTGAAGGAATATGGATTTTTATTAAATTGGTAAGCTCTGGCGAGTCCATGCCATTGTTTAGAATTTTAAATAATAAAATTTGATCAAAAATTAATCGTCGTGTATGAAGGGAGTTGAAGTGATGAAATTTAATTAGATTTTTATTAGAACAACTCCTTTTTATAACTTTTGAAGGTTATTCCCATCAATGTAATGTATCACCGAAGAAGAAGATAACACTAATAATCTAAATGAAAATATGGAAGAGAACAAGACATAGAAAAATAAAAAAATAACCATCGCAACTGGGATGAGACTCTATCTAGGTTACAAACCAGTTCTTCAAATAATTGTTTCCAATGAAAAAGGTAAGTTGCCAGTAATATGAAGAAAAAAAATAGTCAAAGATAATATTGTTAATTCTTAAATTTGAACCATGAGATGGAGATTTAAATAAGAGATGGCAGTAGCCGAAATAGTAAAGCGTTTGTCCCGGTAAGACTAGAGGTTCTGGGTTCAAGGCCCAGTTGCCTCTGTTATCTTTTTATGTTTCAGTGTCTTGTTGTCTTTCATATTTTCGTTAAGATTACTAGTATTATCTTTTTCTTCGATGATAAATTATCTTTGATATAAAAAACACATTAAAAATATAACAGATCAAATCTAAGAGAACTTTTCATCAATTATCTTTGGTATTAGTGTTATTTATTTATTGATGCTCTACTGGGCTTTTACATAACAAATATAAGTTTCATTTAAAACAACAGTATAGCACAAATAAAAAAGATAACAAATAAAAATATACAAATAAAGCATAAAATCAAAATAATAAATAGGAATAAATCTAATACTAGATCCACGTGGATGAATTTAGAGAACTCGTAGGTACAATTCATATACCTGCAAGCAACAAAAACATTAGAAGAAACTAAACCTTAAATTTTTAATTAATTAAATAAAAAACACAACAAACAAAAGAAAATCAAAATAAAATGATTCCTAATTCATTATTTACATTTAAAAAGTGGTGGACTAATTTGGCTTTAAATGCATCGAAGTTTAAATTAAAAATGTCAGCGACATCAGTTAGTTCATTGCCCAACCTGTGTATTCTTTCCATCACAGAATTCATAGCAAAGTTATTGTTGTAAAATAAAATATTCCATCTGGTATATTTTGGAGGAATATGTAAGGATAACAAGTTTATAGTGTCAGGACAGTCCAACCTTGAATGAACAATTTTATACAATAAAAGGAGATCAAATATGTTTCGCCTTTCAGATAATTTCGATAAGTTAAGTTTACTGCGTAAATTGACATAATTGATTTTAATCATAGGAATATAAATTTTGAAATTTATAAAACGTAACAATTTATTTTGAATTTTTTCAATTTGTAGGCAATGAGAGTTGGAATGAGGACACCAAATGCTTGAATTGTATTCAACCTGACTTCTTACCAAAGACGTGTATAGTAATTTTATGGTTTTTATGTTATTAAAGTCTTTAGCGATTCTGAGAATAAATCCAAGCATTTGTAATCCCTTACTGGTTGTTAATAATGTGATTCAAGAAGCGTAATTTGGAGTCAAAGATAACGCCAAGGTCGTTGAATTCGAATACTCTTTTTAGAGTGGCATTGTTAATTATACAGTCGAATAATAAAGGGGTTTTATATCTATGGAAACTGATTGTTTGGCATTTATTGATATTAAGATATAATTTGTTTACGATGCACCATTCATAAAGTTTATTTAAGTTCCTTTATAGAGTTACACAATCAGAAGAATTTTCGATCGATTTATACATCTTTAGATCGTTGGCAAATAGAAGAAAGTGAATATTATCGAAAATTAATGAAATGTCGTTAATAAATAGTAGGAAAAGAATTGGTCCTAGGTGAGAACCTTGGGGGACCCCACTTAAGGCAAAAAAGTGTAAGAAGTTGTGGAGTTAATTTTTACAGATATTTTTCTATATGATAAGTAACTACTAAGCCATTCGAGAAATTTGCCACTTATTCCCAAGTGTTCTAATTTTTCCATTAAAATGCGATGCGAAACAGAATGAAAGGCTTTGCTAAAATCAGTATAAATAGTGTCAACTTGATGACCCTTGGACAGTGCATTAGAAATAAAATGTTCGTAAAGCAATAAGTTAGATGACGTAGATCTTCCTGGCATGAAACCATGTTGAAATGTTGATATAAGTGGTTTAATTTGATGCATGATTTTACTTAATATAATCTTTTCAAAAAGTTTAGGTAGTGATGACATAACACATATGGGTCTATAATTTTCAATTTGACTTTTATCACCTTTTTTAAAATACAGTTTTTAAGTAATATTGACGGAATCATATCTGGCCCCGATATCCAGCTGTTTGATAAAAGTCGCAACATCATTTACTTCCACAACGATGTTATGCAAGTTGAGTGGGCTTTCAGAAAATTGGGATTTATCAGATAAAATGTTGTCATTGTCTTTAACGTATTGTTAGTCACCCAGTTTTAGAGTGCAACAGTATTTTAGCAGCTAAAAAAACCCATGTCCAGAGTCGGACATCAGGAAAAAAGGTCCCCTTTCGACCAGCTCAGTTGGCGGGAACATGATCTCCTCAGGGCGAGTGATTCGGCCGCAGCAAAGATTACGGACGCTTCAGTGCATTTCGGGTAGAACTTCTCAGCAATTATAGACGGGAGGGTTGACTTACAGGGTTTATTCAGTTCACAGGGAGCAAATACATCATAGTAATTACAACAGGGCAAGTTAGGTAAGGCTACAAATGACCTAGGCTAAATTAAGAAGGTCTCTCTCTCTGTGGCATTTCGTCTCCGCGAACACGCGAAAGGAAATTAACAGCACGATTAAAGGGTAGAAAGTATAGATCGGGCTTACTGCGAGGTGAGGTCGGCGGTCCCATGAGGCGAGGTCAGGTCTCCACGTGGGGTGACGAAATAGAGCCAGCGTCTCCTGCACTTTGGGTTTATCACAAGGATCCGAACCGTAAAAAGAATTTAAGCTTAGTCTGCACGTTACTTGCCAACTGGGGCCAAACGCTGAATATTAACCCGTGGCGGGGCTATTTCACGGTGTTTACCGAACATGGCGACAGCGTGAGTGTCGCGTGGATTACCGAGAGCGCCGATGGGAACAGAATGGCGGACCGCCGTTGGCCGTTGCGTGGGTGTGTTGTGTTTGCCCAAGCTGCGCTCGGCAGCTGCGAGTAGGAAAATGCTTTTAACGCCATCTGTCGTCTTGTTTTTGGAATGGCGGAACAGTCCACCTATCTTGTTGAAAGCGTATCCTAACAGTATACACTCTTAAAGAAATCTGCCAATAAATTTACAATATCGTTTTTGTCATGACCCACTTTTTTCCCGTAAAACATTGTACCGGGAAAGTTTGAGTTATTTTTCCGAAAGGAGTTTGTGTAATTCCAAAATTTATTAACATTTGTTAAAATAGTATTTTCAACCTTGTTGGTGTATTTCTTAAAACATACTTTCGATTTCCTGGTACAATCCTTACGCAAAACAGAGAATGCGATATAATTATCTAGCGTTCTATTTATTTTATAACGTTTGTGGGCAATTTTTTTATCGTATGTTAGATTAATTAGTTCAGAATCGAACCATTTAGGGAATTTAGAAGTGTAATATTTTTGTAGGTTGTATTATATTTTGTTATAAAAAGACAAATGTTATTAAATGTAACATAATAAATATTTAGAGAATAGTTTTTTTTTAAATATAGACAATGGAGAGTCCTATCACCTATACGTGAACAGCAAACTAATGCAGCATGTTTATAATTTAATTTTTTCAATCCCACAAACTGCCGGATCAAATATTGCTGAAATCCTGCAGGATTGCGGAATGTTGGATTGTAAACCCTAACCGTGGAAAACATTTGAGATTATTTATGTTTATGATGTACCAGTAAGTATGGATCCAAAAATAAATTTTGCAAAAGGTTTCTCGCATAACCAAATATTGTTTTTTTTTTTGTTTTAAATTTTAAAAAAAAATTGTTATTTGCAATTTTTTTGCATTTGTTTGAATCAAAAACTCGAATTCCCAAGTTAACTATACTACAGCAAAGAGGAATTCTTAGTAATGAATGTGATACAAATAATTAATGTAACGAACATAAGCAATTATCATAAACGGCACATCATGGAATAAACCAGAAAATACTAAAATAAACTACTTACTTGCATTCAATAAAATTAGTTGCTTAGATTTCCAAGTGATGGTAATTGAAAAAACTTCTTGTGGGAAAACTGGGGAAAATCTTACATGTGGGATAAATTGGATCATTTTTCAAATTCAGCCCTTGATTTTTTTTTTACATGAGATCCACACAGGAGGCCCTAAGGAAGATAACTTCCCTCAGGGCCTACGTCATTATTAGTACTGAATTACATTTTTTTTTAAAATGAGTAATGGTTGACAAACTAGGGAGGTATTTCACCATCCTCATGATAGCTAATCCATAGGATAACGGTAATTAATAATAATTTTGAGAGGTGGGTATGGGTACAACTGCCCCGGGAATTTATTGGGTAACCAACACCCCTGCCATTTGTCACCTCAAGTGGTTCGTTACGTTTGGTAACTTAGCAGGGGTGCCCGGGTTCATGGGGTGAGGTTTGCCTAGGTCTTGGCGGTGGATGTGTTTGCCCACCTACTGCGTGGCAGGCTGGATCGGGAAAGACTATTTGAGGGAGACTTTTTGACCTTTCCAGCCTGATTCTCTCGACCTGTCTCCTTGTACCATAGTGGGAGGAATGGATTCGTCACTCCCGGACACACTAACCCCCTGATTCCTACCCCCCTCATACTTTTTTCCTTTCCAGAACTTCCTTTCCTTAAAAAGACACTCCACACAGCATCCCCGAAGAAGACATTTTTCATTCAGGGCCTCCTGTGTGGAGCTAATGAAAAAAAACAAATAAATATTTCCAATATTTATAAAACTCAGCTTCTTTATCCAATACATAGCCACTATTCATAGGTTCGCCTACCAAGGATTAAAATCGGATAGGTATTGTTTTTTTATTAAATAAATAAATCTAAAATATATATCACCCTATGGATAAGCTACCAAAGTATGGTGAAATACCCCCTGTGATTTGAAAAAAAAAGTATATATATAATTATTTATTTAGTGCAGAAAACACATTTGATGGTAAAACTTCTAAAATAAAATGTTTCGATTGTTCAACTTGGGAGAATTTCCCATTTTAGGATAGTAAAATTAATTATCTATGGTGTTTTATAACTATAACCAACCAGTTAATGCAGTAGAGTATTATTATTTACAGAATTATCAATTATTTACTGAAAAATGTTATTCCTACAATCATGCTTTCTGATTGGTCTAATTCTCAATTCATAAAAATGCCCCCACGGCAGTATTAATTTAGGCACTTTTGGCTTTCCCGTCGGCATGAAATTAATGATAATGAACCACCCGGAATGTATTTGTTTTTGGTAATTTCCACAGCCCGGTCGGTACAGGTTAGTATAAGAAAAGTCCGCTAGATTGCGCCGGTGTGGAATTCTCCGTCGCGATAGCCGATACAGCAGTCAATGCGCGTTTTAACTCCGTGGAAATAGAATGGTTTGATTTGATGTGAAAAGTAGATTTTACTAGCCATCATGGCGAATCCTAGAAAATTTAGTGAAAAAATAGCTTTACATCATCAAAAACAAGCGGAAGAAACGGCTGCTTTCGAGCAGATTATGCGAGATGTAGCTGTTGTCACACATACGGTAAGCAAGTGCCTTTAACTTACGCCTGTAAAAGATCCGTCATCTGTCTTCCACGACGTAAACAACTTTCCTTAGTTCGTCTCAACAGTATCAAATCGTTCGCTTATTCGTTATTATAACTTTATGTGTTTGTATGCATTACGTATTCTCAATTAAAACCATTATTGTTTATATTGAACTTGACACTCAATTCATAATGGCTTTTGTACAAGTAATATGTTTGGGTTTCTGGGTGTAATGAATTTTTTGACAAATGACACCTGTAATAACTTCAGTTTTTCCTTTATTAAAATTGATGCATGAGTTGCAAATTGCACTCTGTTTACAAGAACAACGACCTTGACCTGACGTACGCTATTGTTCGTGAACTTCCTGATTATTCCAAGTACTCTGCCATTGCTTTTAAAAGCGGCTGTTACATCAACATCTTTGTTTTTCTCTGTTTGCATATTGTGGGACTTATGGCTAAAAACTGCCTTCCTCGCAACCATTCAACTTGTGCAGGCATATTTATTAGCGTTATCAGCATTTATATAAAAATCAATGCCGTTATAGCATTTGACCTGCAATGTTTCAAGTGTGTATAAAAAATTCAAGGTTATGATTCCTGAAGGACTCTGAAGTGTTTATTTTTTATTTTATTTCATGATCTAAGCACGTGTGGTGTGAAATATTTGCATCAAATTCAATTTGCTAAATACGCAGAAAATATTGTACAATACATCAATTTTACACATCATCTGTCAAGTGTTTAACATTATGTAAAATCAATATTGTACAATTATTATTATGATGTTGTGTTCTTCCCATGTTTATGTGCTTGCTTATTAGTTGATTAGTTTAATTATGTCTAGGACGTGGAGTGTTGTATACCTACGATTTCTATGATTGCATGTTTACTAGTTCTAATCTATAAATAATTCTACATATTATATAGAAACAGTGAACAATTGTGTGTTTTGACATTATGTATGAAACTTGCGGTGGAGTAACATGTATAATGTGAAGTGTTTGTACGAAAAGTGACAACTTATGATTATTAATCCAACTTTTTCTTTTGATTTGTTGTATTAATAAGTTTTCCTACATAAGTTTGTTTTACTTAAATACATTTATCGTTCAATGATATCATTTATGTCTGGTGCTGCATGTTTATTATTGTTTTAAAATTAATATTTATAATATTAGTGTAACTAAATACTGTCTTCTACATAAATACATAAGTAGGTATCTATTGTAATGTACCATTACATTCTGGAATTGTAATGAAATTTTAAAACCATATTATCTATGGATTTACGTTATCGACCAACGTAAAATGAACCTATACTTTGTTCACCGCGAAGAAATAATTTTCAAAACAAACAAATTTCAGTAATTTATTATTTCATGTTAATCGTCCAGTTGATTAGTGAGACATCTACAAATAGCAAGATTTGAGATATAATATTCTAATGGTCACCATAAATCAAATATGATTTATACGTGTCTATGTTTTACAAATTAAAAAATATGCTATAAAATAATACGGAGAAGCATAACGGTCCGGTACATTAGTATATTTTGAAATATCCTTTTAATGACCCAGACAAGATTTTGTTTTCACAACAAGTTTTTCTGCATTAATTGATTTAGTGGTGTTTAAGAGTAATCTGAGTATTGTACCAGATAGCTGTACCCTTTTATATATACGCATACTCAAATAAAATTTCGATTTTTTTGGAGATGTCTGGCTAATCAACTGACGATCAATATACCTGTGTTCCTTAGGACAACTACTGTGTAATCAGTTTTCTGAGGTTTGTCGTACATTACTATCAGTTTCTCATTACACACATAATTTTTGTTTGCGCACTAATTGAATTCTTTACCGCCAAACTCAAATGTAGCTATTGAACTGATGTTCATACATTTATTGGTTCCTGGTATTAGGTACAATTCAATTTACCGTCATTAACACTAACAATTGCTTGCACAAAGTGCGATATTACTTGTAATACATCTAATTTCAGTGGGTTCTGGTGATCAAAATTGAACACAAATAACATGGTATTGTTTTATTTGCCTAATTTCCCATTAATGTTCGTGATTATTTGTGTCTAATGTAGTTTGTTTTTGAAAAGGATTATTTTTATTTGTTACAAAATGTAAAATAAATAGTGTTTTGGAATGTGGAAAGTGTGTTTGGTTAAGTGAGTTTGAAATAAGTTACCTGGTTCACAAGGCTCAGTGTTTTTTAATGTTCTAGTATATATTTTTTTTAAGAAACAGTTTTTCTAATAAATTTATAGTTTAGATGAAGATGATGATATTTCAGCAATAAACAATAAAAAAGTTAGTTATCTCTTTAATTTTTTTAAATTGCAGTATTTCAAAATTGGTTAGGTTGTTGACTTATCACTTATCGCTAGATTGGGACGAGAATATTATAAATAGGTACCTACTTACTACCTGCATCAAGCAGGTTTTTTTCGAAGTGCGGTTTCCATTCATTCATGGTATTCCCGATGACAGTGAAATTTGGTTTCCAAGAATGAACTCCTAGTGTGAATAAATTTACAACTGCATTAAGTCAGTTTCTTCACATTGCAACATTATTTATCCGACATTTTCCTCAAGTTACAAAACTGGCAACTCAAAACATTCGTAGTAAAGTTTTTCTTCCAATACTTATTTTTTAACAACATTTTTTTCTTCAAACAAACAAACTTATTTTGAGTTATCACTATAATTAAAAATTAATAAACACTTAGCTAATAACTTTTATTTTGGGTTTAAAAAACCAACATGTTTCGTAAGCAGTGCTTACTTCAAAACAATGCTTGCTCAAAACCCTGATGAAGCAAAGCATTGCTTGCGAAACGTGTTGGTTTTTTAAACATTAAAAGTAGTTAAAAATAATTTTATTCATTTTTTACTGTTCACAATCATAATATTTCAAAACAAATTCAAGATACAAAGAGTGTTAGTAATAAACTTGTTTTAAATTTTACACAACTCAGAAATAACCATGAATGTATTGTAAATAGTTGTTTATCAGTTGTATTCAAATTATAACAGGTTAATTAAAGGGGGTGAGAGTTCATATATTTTAAAAATTATATTCGTAATATATTGTCTCTCCCTCTCCGCTGAGTTTCGTTTTTTTCCTTATGGACCAACTAATATATTTCAAAAGCTCCATAAATCGCGAAGGAAATGCGAATATGTTAGCAGAAAAAGTGTTTATTTTCAAAAAAAAAATGTAGACAGAAGTCTGCAAATTTAATAATGCCAGAGCTTAAAATTTCGGCGTTTTTACACCTATTTATATTTCTGCAGTTTCATATTGCTTTTCCGAACCCTTTTTTGCAATTCGTGAACTCAAATATAGAGTAATTGTTTTGATTATAATGAGTACATAATTAACTCAATTTCCTTCAGGTAAATAATGCGTTTGTCTGTGATATTCAGTACTTTTAATAGATATTAATTCTGAAAAAAGTTTGTATTTCAGATAATATTATTATGCTTTGAATAACATAAAAAAAATATTAACGAAACGACAATTTCTTTCACGTCTCTTTCATATTTCTTTCAATTCGAATATAATAATAATTTTTAAATTGTATTTTTTTTTGTCGTATTTATATTAATTTTGTTGAATCTTTCGTAAAAAAAGTTTTCCAATATAAAAAAATCCACCTTGTGTTATTACTGCGATTCATTTATTATTTATCGAACGATATTAAAAATTGAAGTAGGTAATGCTGCTGCTATTAATTCTTCATTACCGCGGTATTCTTTCACCATTTAAATCAATAATTCAATGTTTTTGAAGTAAAACTTCTTTACGCACGCTTGATTTAGGGAGTAAGCTGTTAAATGCGTGACGAGATCATTACGAAAAGTGTGATCGGGCGAGGCGAACGGAATTTAAGAGGGAGATATAAGTTAGTGAAGATAGAAAGAGAGAGAGAGAGACACAGTGCAGGCCTATTGTCTGTATCACACTGCAGGAGCAAGAGAGAGCAGTGCGCGCACACATTTTCTTTCTCTCTCCTTTTATAAGTTAGTAAAGTTATACTTCAGTCGTGTGTCGTGCGGTCTACTAAAGCACACTAGTTTTTTTTTTTAGAGGTTTTTCAAATCCTCTTAATAATAATAATATCTTTATTTGGAAAACAAACAGCTTTACAAAGATACATAAAAAAAGAAAGAGTGCTAAAATAAAACAGTAAGCCTAAAAACATGTTTTCGCTGATAAATTAATGTAATGTTAATACGTTCTACGTAATTTGCAGGGAGTTGAGGGACCTATGTCGTGACCATGGTACTTACTATATACTCTTAGGTCCTGACATTATTAGGAGTAAAAAAAATGTTCTTCGGCGTCTTTTTGTATGTTTTGTTTTTCAAATTTTTTTCCCTCAAAATCTAAATCTCATTTTTTTTTCATTCGTTCTTCACTGATCACTCGGCCGAGAAACCGCCCAACCCCTCACCACGATCTTACCTGTCCAATACTTCCAGCTTTTTTTTGCATTTAACCCCTAAGGCTAATTTTCCGCTTTTAGGAATAACTCATATAGGTCTCATAGAAATTCTTGTGCCTCCCTTACTTTTACAGTGAGAAATATGATGAAATATGATAATGGTGTTAGAATGAGAAAATACCAACCTTTATATTCAAATCTAAAAAAATTACCACAAAATAATTATAATGTACACCTTTACGAAACCAACGTTTCCGACCACAATTTGAAAAAAAACAGGTCTGTAATTTTTTTGTTAATTATTTTAATCAAAAAGTGAGTTAATGTTAACGTTTATAATACATTTTTCTAATAAAATATAGGTAGGTTTTTTTTCGTTGTCGGTAATTTTAGTTCGGAAAAACGTAAGGTGAGCCATTTTAATTAAAAACTTATTACGTTTGCGTTCGAAAACATGTTTATTTCTAATAATAAAGCGTATTTCACCACCTTTCAAAAACAGTTTCTAGTTTTCTGAAGCTTTCAGAAATATTTAATTTATTTGCCTTTCTTGCAAATCGGAAATATTTTGACCTTCTGACGGAATATGCCCAAGTCAAGCCTGAAAAAAAAACAATTGTCACCGCAAACCGATATTTCGTTTACATTTATTACTCCAAATAATGTCAGGAATTACTGGTTAAAGTAAATCAAGTACGTCCCTTAACACTCTTTACATTGTAAAATATATTGTCCAGACAATTTTTTAAATTCCACCCGACTTTTCCAATGTGACCTTCCTTTCATCGGCTCTTTGATACACGTTTTTTAAACTGGTATCAACATTAAATTAATATCTCACATTATTGATTATTTATTTTTTGTAAATCTCACGACTAGATGTATCTCTATTTCGGTCCAAGTCGGATAAAATAAATTCTAAATATCGTCGAACCTTTTGTTGTTTATTTTAGATTTTATTCGTTTTATTTTGCCTGTTAACAGTTAATTGAGGCCAGATCAATACAATAAATAAATTCTAGTTCCAATCGTATTTCTTCCAATTAATCAGTAGATATCTATTTGATTCAGTAATTTCATTTTGTTTTCTGTCTGACTATTTGAACGAGCCTCTCGCACGCATTTTTAATTGGCTTTAAAAAAAATCCTTGTGAATCATAGACATACAGATTGATAGACTTGCCCTAACATGAAATCTGGGTATCATATCGACGAGCTGGAGGCAAACCACGGAGGGTTCGAGAATGCTTTGTACAAACTATGATATCGGTCGTACATTGATCGCCGAGGAGCGTACATTGAAATAACCAGACAATTCGCAGAATAGTAAAGTTTAGTAAGGCAATGCCTGAGCAGCGGTGTCTATTGTGGGACTTTTCTGCGCCGGTTCTACGATGAATTTGTTTGTTGTTGGTAAATTAAAACACATTTGTAAAGGTGTCTAAACCAGTGGTTCCCAAACTTGTTTGGCCCACGGACCCCGGGGCGGATAGCACAACGTAGGGGGGGGGGGCATATTTACCACAACGGAGAGGGAGGGGGCTAAACGGGATAGTAGGTGCAGGTAACGGCTCTACGCCCCTCCCCCGACGAAACTTCCATATTAATAAAAATGTGTCAAAACTTTGCCGCGGACCCCCTGACATCATCCAGGGACTCCCAAATCAATGTTTATTTTCCAACGACCCCCCCAATTGATCCTGGGGACCTCTGGGGGTCCGTACGGACCACTTTGGGAACCACTGGTCTAAAATATAGTGTAAAAAAAATATGAAATTTTGGAAACAAGCCTGTTGTGTGCCCGATTTGTGATTTGTAGTTAAGTTTGTTACGCAACCATCAATTTGCGCGCAATTGTAGAAAGGACTAATAGTAATATTTTCGAGGACCAAGTGGTGATATTACAATGCGATTTGCCTGTATACTGTCACATCAGGCAAGTCGGTTTGTTCCTCTTTCCATATTAGCTCGTCTAATATATTTAGATCTTTATGTTTTAAAAATCAAGACATGTTTGTTTTTACCTTGGAAATTCACTGAACGACTGGTTAGCGACACATGATAGTTATATTATTATTACTATTTTAACCCCTTGAGCTTCCTGTATTATTTGCACTAATCTCACACGAAATCTCGTTGTTTCCTGCCAAATCGATTTTCGTTATTTGATTTTACTTATTTTGTTTTGAAGAGTTTTAATTTTCAATGTAAATTTGTTACTTAAATTTTAAAGTTAAATATTAAAAAGTTAATTTAAAATTAAAACTCTTCAAAACAAAATGTCTAGAAATTGTTACAAAGTTAATGCCCAATAAATACAAAAAATTGATTACTTAAATAATTATAATTAATTTACTGTTTTATCCCTTCTTTATTATGCGCCAGATCAAATATTATTTTAGCGTTCTAATTGAATGCTTTAATAGGTTAAATTTTCAAAATTTTAAGCAACTCCCGACACAAAAAAGAGCTGATGACCTTGAAACGCCTGAATTCGATTTTCATGAATTGTAGTTAAGAACCATCTCGATTACGTCAGCTTTCAAGCAAAAAACCGCATCACAATCGGTCCATTCGTTTAGAAGTTACGATGCCACAGACACAGAGAAAGACAAACTCAGAAAGTCAAAAAGTCAAACACCGCTCCTTGCGTCTGAGGTTAAAAAATTTTCTACTTAATAGAACCATTTTTTAAATAAATACAAAATGAGTGTAGGGTGATGTCATATGAAGAGGAAAATAATATAATTGTGTATCCCGCAAAAAAAAAAACTTTTTCCTTTCTGAAATTTGTAGGTCCAATACAATGATTTTACTGTCACGAGATAAGACGAGGCGCTATATTGTCTGTTTCATATTTTTAATAAAAATCTCGGGGGAAGCCGGAATGCAATTACCTGCAGCTAGTAAAATATTATCGAGGTTTTCATTTTTATAGGCTGAATTTTTTTCATGATATAAATTTCTGTAACATTTTTTTAAAATTCCTTTATTTTTTTCTCATAGTTTAAAAAAGGAATAGGATATGATACAAGTTGTTTTTAACCCCTGACGCAAGGAGCGGTGTTATAAGTTTGACGTTCTGTGTGTCTGTCCGTCTGTGGAATCGTAGCTTCTAAACGAATGGACCGATTATGATGCGGTTTTTTGTTTGTTTGAAAGCTGACGTGATCGAGAAGGTTCTTAGCTACCATTCATGAAAATCTGTTAAGTTGTTTCAAGGTCATCAGCTCTTTTTTGCGTCGGGGGTTGCTTAAAATTTTGAAAATGTTAATTGTTCAGGAGAGCTGAGTTTTTTTTATTTTTTTTAAAATCGTGTAAGTAGACCTTTACTTATGATTTTTTTTAATTATAAAATAACACTGAATAGATCTTTCAGAATACTTAACATTTTTGTAAATTTTTATTTTGTAAACAGTATTTTATTTATTTTAATTTTATTAGTTTTTACTTTCCACATAATTTAAGATAATGTTGCAATGCGGTTACATAATTCGACTCTATCTAAGGTTTAGCTCATTTGCGTGACTAACGTGCCACTCTTTTAGAATTATAAATGAAGTATTTGTAGTTTCATTGACGATAAATCGGCGCTTATTTAAATATGTCTTTACAGTTTCATACATAAAATAAGCACCTTCATTTATTTGTGTATATGCTTTACATTATGTACCTCACTCTGTGTAACCTGTTCTGGGGTATGTATCAGGAATGAACAGTGAATATTTCAGTTATTGCAAGATTAGGTACAGTTAAATGTAAATATGCGAAGGAGAAGAATGAATAAAGTAGATATTGAGAAAACAAGAAGATGCAGACTATATTAGAAATAAAATAAAAGGACATTAAAGAATAACAAGTTCTATTTAATAAGCATCTTTGATTTATGTAACCCAAGCTTTTTGCGGTGAACCCCAATTTTATTTATTTATTTGGTACTTATAATATCTTACATTTCAAATACAATTGATTGGTGACCCCAAAGATATGTCTCAATTTTATAAGCCCTCTGTTTTATTAAAAGTTTTTAGTTTACCCCAGAACTGATGTGCTTTTGTATTTACGTTTTATACATAATCGGCCTTACTAAAAACCCCGTGAAAAGTTTATTCAATTGACAAACGGCCGCGGATGTGAAAACATTGCTAATTAAAAAATCGTTCTTGGAAAAAAATACACACGTTTGCACAGCCTGGAAGGGTAGTTTATCCCTGTTTTAGTGATGATGTTTGAACGTTCTATGTATTTCTTATTTTTGAAGGTGTCGTAAAAACAAATATCATTTATAAAATCTAGATAAAATTACCTTTTAGATTTTTGTATTTGAAATACACTTTAGTTTTAAAAAACTGCCATATTTTAAGATTTAAACACGGAAAAATTTTTAAATAATTTCTTACCAAACATTTTTGATGAAAGTGTACAGAAATATATAAAAAAATAAAATTTAAAAAATACAGACCTTTTACATAATGAATTTGGAATGAAATTGTCACCTCACTTTTTCCTCGTGCATACAATAAAAAAAAATTAAAAAATTTCAAAGTTTTTTTTATTGCCAAAAAAGTAACCTAAAAATATCTCTGACATTTCAACACATTTCTTGCACCACTAAAGATGTTAATTTCTTTGATAAGTTTACCACCACATGCATTTCATATTAATATTTACAAAAAACACCACTTTTATGAAATTCTCATAAAATAAATATCATTAAATGTAAATATGAATTTTTATGTATCATATAAAATACTTTTTGACATTTCAACTTTGAAAGTACAATTATTGTTATTATAACTTCACTAAAACTTATGAAAAACCATAAAAAAACACGGTAAATATATCAATTATATGAATATACGAGTGAATTAGTTACATTAATAGAAATTACGATCACATTTGTAATATTCCAAAACACATCGCCATCACATCGCCGTAGAGAGTTTTCATTGTGAACAGCGAATGCGCTGGCGCCCCCATCTATCGGTTATGAATGAAAACAACAATATTTAGTATGAACATTACTAAAAATTGCACTGTTGCCCGATTTTAAAACCTGTTTTAGAGTGAAATTCGTTATTAGTAGTATTTCGTGTTTTAGTGTAAATTTGTTTTATTGATGTTGCTGCAAAAACACAGGTTATCGGTCGTGCTGTAGTTTTTTTTTTGGTAAGGCTGAATATGTATATATAACATTTTGATAAGCTCCTGAATATATTATTGTTTCTTTGTTCTTATTTGTAGGGTAGGTATTCAAAAATTTTCTTCAAAGAATCCATTCCAACGAACCCTTAAAGTCTATTATTTGTTTGGTGTCTCGCCGCGTTATAAAAAGGGTTTTTGTACAGGAATTGAAGAATGTAAGGACGTAGTGTTGCCGGTTTTTTTTCAGTCTGTATCTTCTTACTCACCATCCGATAAAAAGCACTGCACGCAGAACCCACTAAAACTATTTATTATTACGACGGCCCGACAAAGATTATCGTTCGTCGAATAGTATTAATAGGCTTGCGTCTGCGTTGTTGAATTTCCGAATCCGGCTTTGAGTGCATGTCTGAGGCCATGCCATGCGCGCCGCGCCACAAATAACATCTGTGTATCGGGACGTGTCCCCCCCTAGGTATAACTGCTACGAATTTGTGAATATGTAGTATCTCGCCGGATATGGAAAGATTGACGGTAATACATGGTTGTATCAAGCGGCTATATATTACAAATGACGTCATTGCTTGCCTCGGTTACTTTGTCCCGATGACTAGCTACACTGGATGACAGTGAATCCGATGAACGGGCTATTTTTGGAATCAGTTCCTATTGGATTTATAAAATGGTCATCAACACTAACTGGGCGAAGCCGAACCAAAAGCCGCCAGCAGGGCCTATCAGCAGAAACCTGCGCAGCGGGTTTTTAACTGCTGTTAACAATAATTCGGCTAGCGGTTTTGCTAACGATCCGATTTGCAGAGACAATCCGATGCAAGCAGTGCTTTAAATCAGGAGGCCATTTTACAGCTAGACATACATACTTTATAGTCATTCGTGCTATAGGTGCAAAAAATCTATGTATAAAAAATCTTCGTTATTTGGTTACAAATTTGACCGCCTGCCAGTTCAGGCTGTACCTCAATACGTTCGCAAATAAATACAGAATACTGTGATGATTCGGATTACCTTAAAGATTTTTTTTTCACTAATTAATTAAAATTGTTAACATTTTTCGTAGCTTGGTATTTTAAGGGTTAAACAAATGACTTGACACTGCGAATTTTATTGTTTGATCTTGAGTGTTAACTTCTAACAGGATTTTTTTTTGTGATGTATAATTTTTTTCTTAGATAATAGGAAAAAAGTGGTGTGGATTTTTGTAGATTGTGAATTTCTCTTGTAAATACGAAATGAGACACATTTAATTTTGTTGGATAATGATGTGGATATGCAGTGAGATCTACTCTGAATCTTTACAATGGAGTAGGAATGTGTCACCATTTATTTCTGATTCCGTGTAAACGGTAATTCCAGCCCACCAGGATAATCTCTAACTTCTTGGAAGCAAACTTGAATCTTCTCATTATTAATTCAGCACGATACATATATTTTATTGTTTCTGAAAAAATAAGCGATTTCTCAACCGTTCTCCAATTTAGTAAGATTTTATAGCTGGTGGTCCTTGGAAAGTAAAAACACAGTGTCTTCCTTTAGATTCAACGCAGAAACTGTGTTTTTACTTACCACGGCAGTATTATTGTTTTAATGTTCATTTTGCTTTTGTAAAGAAACCAATCCTTCGGCCTCAAGACACGTCAGTATCATTTTCATTAGTGTGCCCATGGGTCCATAAGTAGTAGTTTTATATGAGACATTCGTGAACCTCAATATAGGTTTTTGATTTCACGGTTTGTCGTAAGTATCATTTTCATTAGTGTGCCCATGAGTCCATAAGCAGTAGTTTTATATGAGACATTCGTGAACCTCAATGGATTCACGGTTATTCGTAGGTATCATTTTCATTAGTGTGCCCAGGGGTCCAAAAGTAGTAGTGTTTATACGAGAAATTCGTGAACTTCAATAGAAGTTTTTGGTTTCACGATTCTTCGTCTGTATCATTTTCATTGGTGTGCCCATGGGTCCATGAGTAGTAGTGTTATATGAGACATTCGTGAACCTCAATATACGTGGTTCTTTGTCAGTATCATTTTGATAATGGTGCCCAGGCGGCTATAAGTGGTAGTGTTTTATGAGACACAGAGTGTAGAGTGTGTAGACTGAGTATGGCGGTGGTTGGTTGGTTGCAGGTGACGGGGGGCGGAGGCCGAGGGCTCGCCCCTGCCCTGGGGCCCCTGCGCGCGGGCTCCCTGCCGGACGTGTCGCTGCAGGAGCCGCCCGTCAAGGTCTCATCCCTTAGGGTTTAGGACAATTAGAGAGCATGGGCAAGGACATATCCGACACGCACACCCAATAATGATATTATTGATTTCTTATTTAATATAATTATTAAGTAGGTACCTACTTTGTGTATTCAAACGGGTACCTCTACTCGCTCGTTTATATCTCTCTGTTTCACACTTCACAAAAACAGATTCTTTCCACCATCCAACATATTATATATACATAGTGTGTTAAGGGACGTACTTGACTTAATTTAACCGGTGATTCCTGACATTATTTGGAGTAAAAAATGTAAATGAAAATTTTGTCTCCGGTGACATATTCGATTTTTTTTTCTACTAAAACATTAACATTATTTGCGGCACGTTACAGAGTGGAAGATGCTCTCAGTAACGCCCTGGTGTAAGACCACCATTCAGAATTGAAACGTTGCTTGAAATGGCTTTACCAGTGTTTGGTGACCAGATCTGAATAGCCAAGTACTTCCCCACCTTCCTCTTCCATAACTCCTTCCCCTCCCCACTACCTTTAGCCTCACAATATACCCCAATTGGGGATGCCATAGTCCCACTGGCCCTAGACGGGAGCAGTTGGGACTCTTGTGCGGTAAACATGTTAAAAAAATGGTAGGTGTTGGAGGCGATGTGAGGGGTTGGTCGGCCACTCGGCTGAGTGACCAGTGACGACACGCGAAAGATTTTTTTTGTTGGATTTTAAAGAAAACCAATTTTTTAAAAAGTCACCGGAGATTAAAATTTCATTTACATTTTTTACTCCAAATAATGTCAGGAATCACTTGTCAAGTAATTCCCTTAACACCCTGTATATATCAACATCGAGGACACAAGTAACCCATTGGCTTTCTACATTTCGGCTCTCAGTACAATAAAATATTTTACTTTAATATATTGTAGGTACGTTAGGGTGGGTCGATGCTGTATGATTTTTTTTACTTCAAAAAGTATGAATATAAACTCTTACTTTTAGCAAAATGCATGCTTTCGTTTCCACCTGATTTTATTTGCACAAATTAGCAATCGGCCCACTCTAGTGTTCTTAATGTACATATTATTATAAGGGCTAAGGGTTTTATTCCAGTTTTAATTAATTAATTCAAGACCCATGTTCACTCCTTCCTCTCCTCAAATAGACCATCCACACAGCATCTCGGATGACATAGCCCTTGAGGGAAATTATTTTCCTCAGCATCTCCTGTGTGGAGTTAATGTAAAACATAAATTAAAATGGGTTCAATATTAGCCACGAGTAGGAAAATCTCAATTAAAGAAAGTCTAGGTTTCAAGATAATATAAATTCGATATGTTGAAGCAAATTCTGCCGCATTAGATTATCCAAGCCCGAGAGAGAACCAGAAAGCACCTAGTAATAGTAAATCATTGTGCATATCGGATTGTCCACGCCTAGAGTATTTAGCCATACCTAGTTGGTCGCACTGTGTGTATTGTTTACCATAGAACTCTGTAACCGTAGCTAATTGTCACCAACACGTCTAGCCTTTCGTGTATTTGTTTTAAATGGTACATTAATGTTAGTTGCACCAACTGTTAAAACAATACTTAGCCACCGGCTAAACTAAATGTGTAATTCGCACTTCTTATAAACTTTAAAGGATTCAGCTAAACTATAAACATTTTGACATGAAGTAATTAAATGTTATTTAATTTCCTTTGTTTCAATGTTTCTTTTGACATCTCAAGGTACATCACATATTTAAAGTCAATGTACAGACATCTACTTCTAAAACGATATTAAAACACCTGTTTCTACATTTTTAGTAATATACTTAACTTACTTTAACCAGTGATTCCTGATATTATTTGGAGTAATAAATTAATGAAATTTTTGTCTACGGCGACTTTTTTTTCAATATTTTTCGTTTTTTGAAACTTTATGTTGAAAAACAAGCAAAAAATAATTAAATTATACAATGTAAATTTCGTTCACATTTTTTACTCCAAATAATGTCAGGAATCACTGATTAAAGTAAGTCATGTACGTCCCTTAACACCCTGTATACCTAAAGGAAGCAAAATAAATTATGTAAGTTATCAAAACCTCAGCATATATTTAAAGTGCCTGATTTTGTTAATTAATGCTCTGAGTGTAGCGCCCATATTACATAATATATTGTTATGAAATTAATTATTAAAGTGTGAATCGAAATCTTGTGGAAAATAGTATAAAAAAATACATAATCTCCGGTGCCGCTTTGGCGAGCGGTCTTTCTGCAATGTCCGTTCTTTAGCGTGCGGTCTATCTGCAATTTCCGTGCTTTAACGTGCAGTCTACCCATAATTTCCATGCTTTAGCGTGCGGTCTGTCAGCAATTTCCATGCTTTAGCGCGCGGTCTACCTGCAATTTCCATGCTTTAGCGTGCGATCTATCTTCAATTACCATGCTTTGGTGTGCGGTCTACCTACCTATGAAGAAATTGGTCAGATAAACAGATTTATATATATATATATATATATTTTGTCTATGGCAATTCACCCTAAAGAGAGTTGCTATGTGAGATTTATATTTATTACTTCACAGTAATCGTCATTTGAATAATATTTATTACGGTAGACCGCAAGTTGCAGGTAGACCGCACGCTAAAGCGGCACCGAATCTCCAGTTTTTGAAAGATTCTGTCATATCATTTGTGTAAAGAGAGTGAAAAATCAATTAACCAAACGAAAAAGTCAATAAAATGCAAATTATTTTATATAATATCAAAAATAACATTTGACAGTTTTCAGTCATATTTAGATTTGTTCGTCTTTTCCACTTAAACACTCGTTAAGATTATGTGCTCTCGGGTAGGTACGTACCTAATTCATTTATCCTCGCGATAAAATAATTTTGGCCGTGTATGGAATGTTTATTCTTATTATTGTAGAAGTATCATTAGTTTACAAAGATAGTTGTACATTTTTTGCATTGTATTCTGTAGTTATTATTGTTCATCTACGTAATATTATTATTTATTACATATCTGTATTTTTAGAACCTGTATTTTTGGAATGTGCCATTATTATTTCAATTTAAAATGTACACCTGAGTTAGCTGTTATAAAAATATAAATGCTTTAAAGGTATACCTATATATTTTTAAAATCCCAATATTTTTACAAAAAATGTACGAGCAATTATTTTGTAGGATTGTTAAAAAATCATTATCAAAGTCGTATGTACAAAATACCCATTCCGGACTACGGGGATCTTCCCCGGGGAGAAAATGGTTAAACGACTATTGCCCGGAGAGCTATATCTACAATTATAAGCGCTATTTCGTCGAAACGTGTTCCACTAGCAATAATCGGTGTGCGCTGCTCGTAGACATAATATATCCATGGCGTAGACCGGATTTTGTAGTTTCCGGTCGTTCGGCTTTAGGGAATTGGAGGCCAAATCGGGCTAATGGGACCTACAAAAGTGGAACCTACTTTTTTTTGCTTCATATCTCATCTAAATTCATCAATTTGGGTGGCGGGTATGGTTATATATTGGATAACCAACACCCCTGCCATGCCGTGGGTCACCCAAAGTGTTTCGCTACGTTTGGTGATTTAAGATCGGTGCCCTGGTTTATGGGGTTAGGTTTGTCTATGGCTTGGCGGCTAATGTGTTTGCCCATCTACTGCGTGGCGGGCCGAATCGGGAAAGATTGGTTGAGGGAGACCTAACCTAGTCCTCTCCAGCCGGATTCTCTCGACCCATCGCCTTGCACCACTGTGGGAGGGATGAATTCATACGTCCATCACTCCTAGATACATTGACCCCCAGATTCCCAGAACTTCCTCTCCTTCCTACCTTAAAAAGACCCTCCACACAGCATCCCCAAAGATGGCACAGGCCCTCAAGAATTTTTTTCCCTCAAGGTCTCCTGTGTGGAGAAAATGTATAAAAAAATACCACGTATGTAAATATTTAATCGATTTTAAAAAGTTTAAATGCTTCTGCCTACGACACATTTAAAGTATGGGATAGATTGGTTTTACTCATAAATTTTTATTCTGAAATCCATTAAATTGTTTCTTCCTTTTTCAACTGGTGTATGTAATGTTAATTGTTGGATGGTCGATATCTTCAGTGCCTTCAATTTAGTCGTTTTACGGCCTAAATAGAATATTCAGTCCCATGTTTGTTAGTATACTCATCCTGTGTAACAAAATTACCTGAGAAATAAAAAGAGAACGAAAAAATATTTTAACGAAAAATTATTTAAAATAAGTAATGTGCTCAATTATTTATGAGATTTGTATTATTATTATTACTCTTGTTAGCATTTTAATTTCCCTTGCTCATTATCCTAACGAGGAACATATTTTTATGTAAAGAATTTTGAAGGTTCGAATAAATAATAGAAACGTAAGAATATGTACTTAAGGCCCGGTAGTAAGCACTCAAAAAGTAGAAGAAGGGGAGGTATGTAAATACGAATGAAAATGTTTAATAAGATACGACTCTTTTAAAATAGAGCAAAAATCTCGTGGGAAATTTCTTAAATAGCGTTTAAAGAAATACTGTGATTTTTTTCCTTCATATAACTGGTAGAATAACAGAAAAAAGTGTTGATAATAATTTTCGGAACATACTTTGCGATATTTTTCTATTGAAGGAATTTCATATAATTACCGTTTCGGTGTGGTAAATTTGTAGATATTATCTTAAAATATTACCTTTTTATTTTGAACTGTGTTCAAAAGAAGTCTTAATAAATGAATTTTTCTCCCTTATGCGGTCCCTAAAGCATTCATCCGATTTCGTTGAAACTTTGGTGAGTTGTTGTGCGCACGCTCACGAAGGTTTCAGTATTTAGTGGTGAGCTCTGGCGTTATGAAATTATTTCCTATACTATCTATCCGATTGCGATGAATGTTTGGTGAGTTGTTGTTCGCACGCCGGTGAACGTTTCTATAAATACCTACTGGTGAGCTCTGGCATTACGATATTTTTATTTAAAAAATGCAATAGGTGGCACGCGAGCTATTAGAAAACTGAATGTATAAGGCTGGAATGGGGAGGGGAACGCGGGAGGAGGTTCGAGGAAAGCGGGAGAAGGAAAGCTAGGAAGGTGAGGGGGACCGGGCGAGGGGAAGGGGAGGCGGATGAGCATCAGGCCGAACGGGAAAGGACACGCAAGTTGAAGCAATTTATTTTTAAGTGGCATTGCAACGCATGCCGGGAACTCGTTAGTCTTCTATAAAACGGTAGAATTTCAGAATGCGGGGTCTTGGAAGGATGATACCGAAGCGTCAGAGACGAATTTTTTTTTGAAATTATGCATCGATCAATAAAGTCACTTGGTCGAAGAGATTATGTTATAAAAGAAAAAGTTCTACGCATATGTTTTAAAGTTGTGCAAGGTCTGACACATTTTATATTAATAATTTTAAAAACTGGTCAATTAAAAACGCCCATTTTGTTAATCTTTACGTGATGTATTGTTCATTTTGTTCATTAATCGAAGCAGATAAAACGAGTTAGGTGCTGTACCTCCAAATTCCGTGGGAGGACCATACTTTTTATAACTAACATAATATTTATTTACGTTTGTGTTTACATTGTTTGTGTTTCTTGTTTTGATTGGCCAGGGTTTTCAATGCGAAAACAATTTGATTCGTCATTTCTTTTTGGAATACATTTTTACTTCTACGTTCATCCTCTTGCTTCTCGCTGGTATTGTTTGAAATAAAAAAGACAGAATATACTAGAACGAGGACGTCATTAAGTTCTCTCGCTGGGACTAGTATATTTGTTTTTCTATCAAATCCTACAATTGTAAGATCTGCGCTTATAAATTATGTAATGTTACTTAAAACTTCGTTTTAACATTTTTTGATGACTGATGAGGCGATCTTATTGGAATGTCGCCAATGTTTAAACATTATAAACACGTATCCACCATAATAATATAATATGTTAATACATTGAGTGTGTATGTAAATTTTTCTTAAATTATTTAGAAAATCTACATATTACTCGATGTCCTTGCGTTAGAAACAATGTTGATAACTTTGTATCTACATTTATTTTACTGCTATATATACTTATTAAAATTTCACTTCGACGCATATTACCTTATAACGTCGTTTTGATTAATCTCGTGTTCAATTCCTAATGAGATGTTCCGGAAAAACTTTCAAGAATGTAATTTTTATATGAATATGAGTGTATGATTGTCACACATACCAACTTACCTGGGCAGCGTGGAAAACATATTAGTAAATCAAGAAAAAAATCCTGGCAAGAAAGTGCTAGAATATGGCCAGAAGAACGGCTCTTGAACCTTCGTACAAAACTTAAGTTTCAATTTAAGGCCAAAATACTTAACTATGTAAAGTTATGAATTTTTTTTTTATAAAAACGTGTAGCAAATATCTAGTATGGGATATGTGCTCATTTATTTATTTTTATTTATAAGTTTTGTGTGGAAAAGGCTGCGCAGTCGTTCCTAACTATTTATGAAAAATAAAATATCTATATCTAATTTCGTCCCTGTTAGGCAAAATTTAGTTGGAAATGAGAAGCTGTTTGGAAACAAATATATTAGTTTTGAAAAAAGTTCTGAGTTTAATTTGTTTCTGTTTACACACCATGTTAAGGGACGTACTTATTATGATGTAAGAGCATCTACCCAAGGTACCATTTAGGTACCTACCTCATAACATGTAAAGTTTTTCCTCACCTCCCACATGATTGGCACTCCTCTCATTATGTGGCGCAAAATGCCGACACTTGCAGCCGGTCTGCGTTATTGCTATTGCGAGACCTTTCCACGGGTACCTACCCTGTTATCTCGGGTGTTAAATTATTATAGGTTTTATAGTGGAAACACCAGAGGCGTAGCGACTAGCGACTGTCTCCCAGGCAAGTTTTTACGCCTGGCCGAAAAAACAAAATACAATTTTTATTATTGTGTTTTAGGCTCCAATTTTCATATTATGACAAAATTGATTATTTTATTGACCGACCGGAGTTTTGATTTCGGGTAGTTTCGGCTAATAATCGAGTTTTGGCCCCGGTTTAGGTTTTGGCCAAAAATTAGCCGAAACCAGCTTTCGTGATGACATATGTCGGATTACTTTCGGCTTTACTCGGATGCGTTTGTACTTTGAGAATATTTTTTTAAAGCAGCTGTTCACCGCAATTAGTTATTGAATTGCTATTGGCTAACATAAATACTATTTGAAGATTATACTGATTGGTAGTAGTTAATTTGTAGTTCTTTCTTGTATTTATAAATCCTTTTTTTGAACCAAACTACCTGTAACGCACCTACATTGAAGAACTGTTGCATAACAACGAACCAAAAAGTGCTTAAAAGTTATCCAATTTTCTCATAAAATTGATCTTTTAATGTAGCTATATATTGTTTACACTAACTTTAAAGAACTCTTACAAGTTTAAGGACAAAAAAACTCATACTGTCTGGTGACTCATGGTGACTGTCTTTTTTTAAATATATTTATATTTAAAGAAGATTCGGTTTCGGCTAAAACTAGAAAAAGAGCCGAAATTGGTTTTCAGTTAAAAATCTAGTTTCGGTCGGTCTCTAGTTTCGCCGAGCACACATTTCATACCCGAGCTTTAGTGATTTTATAGCTTAATTCCTGTAGGTACCTACATGATGAAATGATAACAGAACTTGAATAGAACTTTCACAGAAGTTGAATTTAAGCATTGATGAAATTCTGTAAAACAACTAGTCATTAATCTCATAAGTATCACCATGTATTGTAGCTATACGTATCGGTGTCTCGGCAGGAGCCCTGTCCAAGCGGTCGCTGCGCCACTGGTGGCGGAAAAGTATTGCTTGTTATTTTTTACGAGCCGCTTTATTATGGTCTGGTGCCTTTAGCAGCACTATTTGCAGAATTCGCGACGGCCGCGACCTCTACGACCAGGTGGGATGCCTTCAATGTTTACACTGCACAACTGTCCCACCGATCAAAACCTTGCTTCTAATTCACATTTTTTTGTAATATCACACAAAAGCTTGAAGTGCCCTTGAGCAACTGACACTAAACAAAGCTAAATCCATTTCAATCAACGTTTCGACCCTGAATCGGCAGCTCTAGACTCAATATAATTGATATAGAAAAACATCCATTCTGGAACGATGTGCACAAATATACCTACTATGGGTAGGTATCATACCAGCGCCCTTGAGGTGATTTTTCACGAAAACGGCGCTTTATAAATCAGACAAATATTATTAATAGAGAAGGAAACGGAGGCGTCTACTAATATCTACAGGAATGAACAAATCGGACTAATTAATATCTTTGAGAATCCATGTTCTGACCAATATCTATAAGAGGTATGTTGGAACAATATCTATGGGAACCAAAGTGAGGACTAATATCTACAGCTCAAATTGCTGACTAATATCTATGGAACAGGTGATGTCGACGAATATCTACAGCACTGGCAGAGGTTAGGTTAGGTGCTTAGCTGCCCTCTGTAGATATTAGTCTCACCTACGCTCCATAGATATTCGTCACCACTGGGACCGTCATAGATATTTATCCGACCTTAGCTCTGTAGATATTAGTCTTCACTCAAGTTCATAGATATTTGTCCAACATATGAGCTGTACGTCCGACAAACCGGCTGTAGATATTAGTATCTGGAGTCGAAGGAAACTAGATGTGGATTGTGGGCATGTTTTGTGATACAAATATTTGTCTAATCAAGGCTTACATTTTCAAAACATAACCGTTAACGAAATTCAAAAGGGAAGGAGATCTGCAATGTCAGGCGAGCGTAATTGGGACAGAACGCTGGGCTGTTGGGCTGAATAGAAAATTAATTTGTTTCCGTTCAATTTTGTAGGTAAGGCACTTTTGGTGTTCTTTTTGAAGTGAAAACTTCTTCAGCACCGTTGTGATTTGAAACTCGATGAAACGATAACGAGAGACACTAAAAAGAGACAAACACATACATCTACAGGCTTAGCCTGCGAGAGAATGTGATAGTATAATCGGTATCCTCTTTGTGCGGTGCTTCGTTGCCTATCAGCCTTCCCTTCGTGCGATGCTTTATAGAATAAAATTAAAAATAATTTTTAAACTTGGTAACAATATTATGATAAATAAACCCTACAATTACCCTACTCCTGATTCTCTGCATTCGTCTCTAGAAGTTTAATTTTCTGAAGAACGCACAAATGTTTTTTTTTTTTTAATTCTACATTGTACCTATATTATTTCATTTCAATTAACTAATTAATTAAAAAATCCATTTGAATTTTTTTCCACGTCGAGTATCGAACCTGCGAGCTCCTTATTCAATGAGTATAACACTCTGTTACGGAGTTCCTCCTCGGGGATAATGTTAAGGAGCGCCATACAGCGGGTAAAACAAGAAAGAACGAAAATTAGTCACTAGGGTTTTTTTAGTTTGCAACCAAATCTTAGGAATTATATGTGTTTATTTCTGAAATTGTAATAATCTCTAGTATCAAACAATGAACTCTGAATCTGTATTTTGTGTAAACACTGATATAAAATTTTCTCCAAATATTATGACTTATGACTAATAATATCATGCGGTTTTATTTAAATGTAAAATGTAAACATAACATTGATAGTGTGTTATTAAAAATACATACAAGCTTCTTTCTGTGATAATAATTTATTTTCTGGAAATAGTAGTTGTTTATAAGATTTTTTAAACTAAAAACTTCTTTATTAGATACCGTTGTGATTTTAATCTCGATGAAACGAAATATAGCGACACTAACAGAAACGAAATATATCTACATCCATAGGATTTAGTGGCGAGAGAATGAGATGGTATAATCGGTCTTCTGTTTGTGCGGTGCTTTGTAGCCTATCGGTTTCCTCTTTGTGCGGTGCTTCGTAGCCTCCCCACTCTTGTCTACATTAGTTTTTTTAAGGTTTCACTTTTACTGCGTTTGAATTGCACACATGAAGTTCAGTCAGGAATTTTTGCAATTAATAATTTTGTTAAAGTGCTACACGTATAAGTTGGCGATAAAAGAGTGCCTTGTAATTTATGATATAACGAAAGCTGGTGTGGTTGTCAGATTAAAATATATAGATTTATCGTTAGTTCATGATTTCACCTACGCCAACTTATACGTGTAGCACTGTATAATGTAGTAAATCTATAACCAGCCAGGTCTATTTATTTGGTACACCTTTATGAATCCAAAGATTCCCGCCGTAATTTGAAAAAAAATTATTGAACTCCAACATTTTTTATTTCGAATTACAAAATTTGAAAGCGTACCTATATCTTTTCAAAACTGTCGTAAGTTTTCGGATACATACAGAAATATTCAATTTATTTGGATTTCATTGCAAAACGGAAATATTTTAACCCAAAATATAATATATTGTCGAGCCCTGAGGGGGGTTAAGCGCCCTTGGGGTGATTTTCCCATAAAAATGGCGCTATAGAAGTCATCAAATTATTATTAAGGTCCATGTAACTTGTAACAGTTATAGCTACGTATATTTAAACAGAACTTAATATTATAAATTGTGCATGATAAATATTTCTATAAAGTACCCTTTAGTTATATGAACCTTAATTTTCGGTCATGTCAGACTGTCATTGTTCATTTAATATTCTATTGATAGAACAGGACGAACTAAATTTGGACTGATCACATTTGTACGCCTATTGTTTCGACTTGGGAAGAATTTTAATCTGTATACTAAGCTAGTGATTCAAGAGATGCTAATTTTCTTTTCGATGTGTTCATTCAACGATTGAAGATTGTAGTAATATACGTATATATAGCCGATGGAGTTGCATTTTTTAAATATTAAAAATAGAAACCAAGCCACAGTTTGAACTGCGTGATTGATTCCACGATTGTGATTGTAAAATTTTAGATGGGTGAATATGTTTAAAAAATATATAAATGATGTACCTGCTACCTACTACCAATCCACGGTGTGGATTAGATTACACAATTATAATACTTATTTTGAAGTTACAACATCTTTAGCACCGTTGTGATTTGAAACTAGATGGAACGAAAAATAGCGAAACTAAAAAGAGACAAACACGTAGGTACATCTATAGGATTTAGCCTGCGAGAAAATGAGATAGACTAATCGGTCTACTCTTTGTGCAGTGCTTCGTACTTCGTAGTCCCTCCCTCCACTCTTGTCTACTTTAGTTTTCTGAAGGTTTCACTTCCATCGCGTGTGAACTGCCCACTTGTATTTTTTTAAAAGAGTTTGCGATATAAATTAATGTAAAATTCATTTGTAATGTTTGTTTTCATAAATTGAAAGATTTTAACGCTGGCGCACAAAAAAAAAACATTTAAGTTTCTAAAATTGTGTAATGTTCAACATTCGGCAAATTATAGGAAATGATGAAAAAATATATGTAGAATCATTATTTTAAAAAAATACACATTTTCCTAATCATAGTTTTTTTTCTGCAACAATATCTATACAACGTAATGATATTTTGAATCTAAAAAAGATGCACCATGTATAATGGTATGTCGTATCATAGTTCTATCACAAGATGCATTTATGTGTTAACGTGCCTTTTTATTTATTTTTATAAATCCACCAAAGTTTGCTTGAAGTAGATAGCTTGTCGATAAATGAATTGATTTTGACAAGTGGTTTGTTCTGAAATAGACGTTATCTTTCAAAAAATCGAAACAATCCCCGAAGAGTTTCTCGAAGTTTAATTACTTTTGAAATCTTGCGATTTCTTGAAGGCTGCCCTTTGGGTTACCACAACACTGGTAGGGAAGTACTATCCCAAACAACCCTATCTATTACTAAGAAAAACTCTTATCAAAATTATGTTGAATTCGTTATTTTTTCCTTGCTGAAATTCATAAATCTTTCAGGTTTCCTGTCACCTACTATGTGCTGTAATGAACATAATATTGTTATTTTATTAGTTCGAAACTTAAATTAGTAGGTAATTGTTTTAAATCGTTTCTATCCAAATTCATCTATGGCCTTCTAATACTTTTGATGTTTGATTTGACTCTACTAGTTAAAACACTTGCCACGCCGGAAAAATGCTAAGGTGAACATGGGTTTTCAAGTGACCCAAATTATAGGAAACACGGAAGCTGGAGAGTCTTTTTCCAGGGTCGACCTTTTGACCACAAGAACAATTCACGAAAATGACCCGGTATCATGTGGCAAACATCAATCGTTTATAAACGTTAGGCTTGCGTTTGGCAAGGTGAAGGAAGTTCTTCGGAGGACACTCTATCGAAATTCCTGCAGAACGAACAAAAAATTCTGAAATTTTAGATGGTAATCCATAATTTTTCGCCCTTCAAAAACTATAAACGCGTGCCTTAGCCCCAATGGGTCGGCAGTGTTAAATGTGCGGCGAGCGATATCCACTTTCTTCGGTTCAGATCAATCACACGACTGTTCGTTTGGCAACCTATTATAGGATTATTGAGTGAGACGTTTTATTTTTCCCCGCTTATCACGGCTTAGGTACACAGCGCGATACTTTCAGGTTTCAGGCGATTTCACTAATGCGGGGTTAAACCGTATTACGTTAATTCTGTTTGACATTCTAATGTGGGCCTAGCTCAGTCAGACATCAATTTTTTGAAGTGAAACTTCTTTAACACCGTTGTGATTTGAAACTAGATGAAACGGAAACGACAAAAACATACATCTATAGGGTTTAGCCTGCGAGAGAATGAGATAGAAATAAAATATTTATTTATTTCACGGCTTCTCGTTTTCGATGTAATACGATAAATCCACGGTCCCACGCAAGTCTCCTTTGGTCCAATGGTATAAAGTGCCTGACGAACCTTAGCGGCCAGACATTCAGCGGACCGAGGATCAAATCCTACGAAATCCAAAAATAAAATAAAAAATTGGTAAAATCAATACCCAATCATCAAATCACTCCAAAATGAACAGGCAAATAAAAAAACAAAAGAAAGCTAAATCTAACGACTCCGAAGAAGAAAACACAAAAACTAATAAGATGACCATGACCAGGAAAAGGTGCATGACATTTGGCGACAATTCGACGACAAACATATGCAAAAAAATCATTCTTCACATTAATGTTGTGCTTCGTAGTCTCCCCATTTTGTCTACTTTTTAGTTTTCTGAAGGTTTCACTTCTACCGCGTATGGATTGCACATTCTGATTTTTTTCTTAGGACCTAGCTCTGTCAGCCATCAAATGTATTTTGAATTTAAACCAAATAAATGGTATGATAAATTTGACTATTTGCATGCAGAGTTCTACTACCGAGAACTTCAGCACGAGATTCTAAGAAATCGCTTAACGTTTTTTTAATATCCTATTGGAAATCGCGCAACGAACTTCATAATCCTAACCAATTTAAAGTCGTAAACAAGGATTATCTTCATGAAGTTATTGTTTTATAGGCCTGGTATTTTAGATTTAATGTTAATTTGTACCCGGAAAACAACAATAAAAATACAGATAAAGATCCGATAATGGATATTGATCTATGGTTTTGGTGATTGTCTAATTCAAATATCTGTTTTTAATCTTATGTTGTAAAATTACGTACTTGAGTTTCTTATGAAATTGATTTAACTATTAAATTCTTTGGCCCAATTAACTTATTTGCTATTTCGTCAAGATGTCTCCATCCTTCGGGGGTGAGGTTTGTTCGGGTCTTGGTGGCGGATGCGTCTGCCTACCAGCTGCATGGTAGGCCGGATCGGTAGAGAGTGCTTGAGGAAGTCCCTTTGACTTCTCCAGCCGTACTCGCTTGGAACATCGCCTTGTACCGCAGTGGGAGGGATGAATTCATACGTCCGTCACTCCTGGACACACTGACCCCAGATTCCTATTTTCCTTCCCAGAACTTCCTCTCCTTCCTTTCCTAAAAATGACCCTGCACACAACATCCCCAAAGATGATATAGGCCCTGAGGGGAATTATTGTCCTCAGGGCCTCCTGTGTGGAGCTAATGTAAAAACTATCTAAAATTTTGGTCCTAATCATTAGGTTTACATAAAATATGCATAATATTTAACCACTCGGACCCATAAGCTTATTTACACAATACTGTAACATTACTAGACATACCTATGACGCATGAAGCGTACCTGAGTTATTAATTAAATGATATTAGGAAAACTCAATCGAAAATTTCGCGAAAATCTGAAAATAGAAAAATCATAAAAAGATTAGGTCACATCTAGGACTCGAACCCAGAACCCTCGCATTGCCGGGGCGCAGCTCTAACAACTGAACTAATTTGTCCCTATCCGATTCGGTCATATTTAACTGTATCATAATTCGACTAAGAACTACCAAGGTTATCTTAATTTTCTTAACACATGGTTTTATTTGCTGCTTTCTTTATGTACGATTACAATATTCAAACCCTGAACTAAATGCTATCCAGATAATAGAGTGAATCATCAAGGATGAATTTTATCATTTTTTTATAATTTTTTTATGTGTGACATCTATTGACCTTTCGGCAAGTCTTTCTCTGTCTGATGGCGCTACAGCCCATATCGAGCTTTGGCCTGCCGCAGCATTTGCATATAACTCCTCCTGTCCTCAGCGGCTGACTTCCAGTTTGGTACCTGGAGAAGCTGTGCTGCATCCTCTCTTACCTCGTCTTCCCACCTCAGTCTGGATCTTCCCACTTTTCTCTTTCCTCCTGGGTTGTCCAGTCTTAATTTTTCTGGGACGTAATTTGGGACTTTTTCTGGTTTATTTCGATAAGTGTGCACTCTTCCCGAATAGCTGCCGATTTAATTGTTATCGTAATTGTATTTATTTGTATCGGGGCTAATTTGTGGTGAATTAGCCATTACATAATGTTGCCATTGTAATGTAATGAATTTGGACATTAATTGGGATTATTAGCACCCTGTCGGAACAGCAGTCCCGCGGTGCAGCAGTCCAGCCGGCTCGAGAAGCGAAGCTTTTAAAGTTAATGGGAAATCAATACCACCTATACTCAGAGCTTCGGGGTTAGTGTGTTGCGCTAAACAATAAAGCACTGACTAGAATCGACCAAGCTCGGAATGGGAGTGATGTTTTATAAATTAGGCTTTTGGGAATGTTTGAATTTATCTTATGCGAAAGGGTATATATACAGTGATACGGACATCTCAATTCAGATAGGTCTACCGTACCAAAATTTTGTGTTACAATTTTGGTACGGTAGAGTTATGGGCGCTTAACGTGTTTTCTTTAAATTATTTTTCAATGGCTTTTCAGGGCATCAAATTCTGTCTTTTCTGGGAGAAAATGAGTCAAGAATTGAAATTTTTTCGGAGCCGCAGTTTCAAAATAAAGCATTTGCGGAATATTGGACTTGACGAGTGGTCAACTGATGACAAAATTTTTTCATACGATGCAATTAACATAAATAGGAATAAACACCATTGAAGTGTAAGATATCCAAATATCACTCTAAAGCAACAAACACGTATTTGTTAACATGTATGGCAGAAAATAACTTGTCCTTTTGAGTTTTTTCAGATATTTTTTAACGACTAGGTTTGGGAGATGATTTGGGATTGACATCTGAATTGGTTCAAATCCCGAAAGCATACATCCGTTGATAACTGTTAAACGATTTTCAAGGTGGAAATCAAATTTTTAAATGTTCACATGTAGAAAAAAATTGGTGGGTGTACAGTAAGGGAAGATTGACACCATTCGTATACTTTTTAGACTTTGATTTTTCATAAATTGATAATTAAAGATAGATTGTTCAATCAGTTATTATTACATACAGCATATGTTCCGCTCCTTATTCAAAAAGTTTGAAGTCAATAACTTTTAAAATAAATTAATAGATTGAATTTTAGCAAAAGCCGACCAATGTCCGAATCTACCCCACTCACGGGGTACATTCGTACATGTGTAGGAGAACATTAATGTGTCTCTTCTTTAGTAGAAAATACTTGGTAACTTATGTATATAGACTGATATGTACTGCGGCTCGTTCCATCATCATCAGGTATATCTTTTATTTTCTTTACTTGACTCTCCAAGATACTTTATTTCTGTAAGATAATTTTCCTTTCAAAACATCTTTTATTGCCGCAGACATATTTTCTTCATTTATTGTTACGCAACTAGTTATTGTGCACCTATTTCTTATAATTCCGGACCATTTTTTAAATTTTTTTTAATTTAAAAGAAATTAGTTAATACAAATGTGCCCCTGGAGAAGGCGTACGAATGTGCCCCGACGGTCAATAATAACAGATTTTTACCGACACATAAATCATGCAGAAAAATCCACAAAATAGATTACATTATTATTATCTTGATTGTACTCACTTACCATTGAGCAATACTCCTATAGAATTTGATGCCTCACCAAAGCACGAAACATCCAACCACATCGACAAAATATTTACTTTGAGAATGCGAAAACACATTACGCCCTCTCGTGACGCTCGCAGCGGCTGCAGTGGCGGCTAACTTTGTGAATAACTGACGGTCGCCCGCGCCTACCCACACACTAAAAGCTAAATAAATACGCTGTTCTAACAAGCTGTATGACTGTATGAAGCTTCCCCGTGTTTGAATGGTGCCAATCTTCCCCTAATTACAATAATGACAATAAAATAACTTAATTCCACTTTATTAAATTTTAAAAATGTTTTTTAAAAAACAAACGGTTTCGGTTCGACCTAAACCTTCCTCAGGGTGAATAAAATAAAGGATTAGAGGAGTATTTAAATTAAAAGTAGAAAAGGGAGAGAGAACATCAACTTTGGTGGGGGCGAGGGGTAGGAGGGGTAGGTGCCTAAGAGGGAAAGGGTAAAAGTAGGCGTGGGTAAGGGAAATGTGTTAAAAAGGTGGCTTTTGACGTAACGTGCTCAGGACGTTTGACAAATCTAACTGTTAATATATAATAAATTGTTTTTATTTAATTTAAATTATCTTTTTTTTATTTCAAGGGCTTCTAGATGATTAAGGCGTAAACCTATCCCATTTCTATGTAATACGTCTATCCCCGAAGATTTATTAAAATAGTGATCTTTATCTATTAGCTGGATTGCGAATTCTGAAAAACCTACGCTATTTAGGCATCTCAAGGGTTGCTGAACACAATACATATAATAAAGAGGAATCAAACAAAGTTATTTTTTTGTCGTTATTTTAAATATATAAATGTCCCACAAACCTAAATCATACACGATTATATAGTCTGTCAAATAAGAGTAGAAAATATAAAAAATGGAACTACATAATTTGTAGGCTGGCAACACTAAATTAACTGTCGAATATTCATTCAAAGTGCAGTGACACTGAAAATATAGAAAACTGTATGCACATTTAAAAAACATTTTTTTTCTTAAAGAAAAAAACTTAAAATCAAGTAGAAGCACTATTGTTACTCATTTAATGATACAAATTTGATTAAATGGTGTTTTACAAAGTGATTGGCTTTCATTTAATTTAACAGTAGGTAGAAAGGAAGAATAACTAATGGTGAGTTTAGTTACACTACTTTTAGACCTTAATGAGTTAAATATATTCAGATTTAAAATTAGAGACATCATGATCTAAAGCCCGGGCAACGCTGGGTACTAAAGCTAGTATTAAATAAATGTGAGCGATTTCTAAACTGTGCTTTATATTTTAAAACAATATTGTTATTTTTCTTTATGTTAACACAAAATAATAATAATATGCCTATAAGTGGGTATCTGTAAAGCAATGAAATATATGTTTTTCACTTAAATGCCATTTTAATTTTTTTGTTAAATTGTAGGTTACACCGCTTTACATTTTCACCATGAGTTTTTTTTAGTATTGCCATTTGAACAACAGTGGCGCCCTCCTATGTTTTCTACTCTTATTTGACAAAGTGCAGCGAATTTTTAAACATGTTGTACTATTGTAAAAAAATTAGGTACTGCATTTAAACGGTGCACTTATGAACGTTATCGAGGTCTTTTCAGTAAAAATGATTCACAGACGTAATTTTAATTAAAACAATCATTTCAGCTCCATATAGTTAGTTATCTCTCGGAAGTTTTAGTGCGAGTTGTAATAGTGTTATGCTATAATAGTTTTTCGGACGGTTTTCCTCTGCCAAAATATTGCAAGAACGCACGTTTTCTTTATCGCGATTCAGATGCTATCTGCTCTGCTTGACGTTGTGACACAATCTTAACATTATATCATTTTTATTATTATTAACTGTACCTACCGACACCGTCTGATGTTGTAGATGTAGAGAATGATTCATAAGATACTCACCATTTTGACTTATATATTCAGAGATACCTACACCACGTCGTGAAATATTTTGGAATCGGAACAATAACATTACTTATGTGGATGGCGAAAAGGTTTAAATTTCCTCTTAACATCAGATGATTTATGCAAAACATCGCAAAAAAGTCTATTTAATTTCATTTTGCGAAGTTCAGGCACAAATATTGAAATATTTTACGATCATTTTCTAAAGTACTTAATTTTCCTAGTTATGCGATAAAACCACAACCGAAAAGGGATTCGTAAGTAGGAGATTTTGAACTTTAAAGCACTTTTTATAGGCCGGATACTTTATTTTTCTGGGTTTATAAAAATACTTGATTAAACGCTCGATTGTTTCAAAGGTAATATGTGTTCTAAGCGCAGTATTTAAAAAGCATCTAAAACATTTCAAAGCGATCAAATTTTCAAACTAAAACACATAATTTTGCATACTTCGCAGTATTAACTACTATTAAAAATGGGTAATTAAAATATGTTTTAAAAAATAAAATAATTACCCTAAGTAAAACGCCGGTTTATTTAGAGTTTTTCCAACCGGTTTCAGAACCACTGTTCAGGTACTTACTTTACGGGAACATATTCAACATAGGACTGAATGAAAGATTATTAATTATGATTTAATATCTATTTACGGATTTCAAAAGGCCTTTAGGTTGTCTGAACGTTTTCGTTTGCTGTTAATATTAAATAATATTGATTCCTTTGTCGTTATCAAACATAACAACTGCTTTTGTTATTATCACGATACGAGTTAATTTTAAGGGGGTTAATATTATTTTTATACATATAGGTATATTGGAATTCTCACATTTTTTAGTCGTTCCACTTACCTCTCAGGCCTCGGTCACATTTTGTCAGAGGGTCAAAATATTCCCGCTTTGTAATAAATTCCAAATAAATGAAATATTCGTGAACGTATCCGAAAACTAGAAACTGTTGTTGAAATGCGAACAGGAAACCCTAGTGAGGAGGACTGTGAAAAAAAAGTACTTTATAATACCTAAAAAAAAAAAGTACTATATAATACCTTAATATAATATAATTTATAAATACATTATGTACAAATTTTGTTATAGATACTATCTAATAAAAAAAATTAAAAATTAAAAAAAGAGTGATAAAATACGCTTTTAAATTTATATTTTTTTAAATATTTAAATTTTCCATGCACACATAGAAAAGTTGTAAAAATGGCTTATCTTACGTTTTTTCTAACTAAAATTTCTGATAATAAAAACACATATATATTTTATTAGACAAAAATGCATTATAAACGTTAGTGTAACCTCACTTTTTTGTCGTTCATTGTAAAAATAATTAATTAAAAATTCACAAAAATTAAAAAGTTTTTTTTATATAAAGCGTGGTGGTTTCCTCTTTCTAAAACCGTTTAGATCCTATTTCTCACTATGACAGTAGGAGACAACGATTTCTATGAGACCTATATGAGTTGTTCCGAAAAGCGAATAAATTAGCCCGACGGGATGAAATGACACAAATTTAAAAATAAATCGCAAACTTTTATCTGATACCCTTAAGGCGGTACACAACCCTAATAATTTTTGTTTGCTCAATACTCCCATTTTAATAATTTCCGGCGAATTCGTAACTATAATAACTTTTTTTTTTATTTCCATGCCGCACAAGGAATGCGAGTTATTTATATATTAGATTAGTAAAAACAGTACCTTACCATTAATATATTTTAAGTACAACGATTTAAAAACTTTGTAACCCGTTTTTCAACTACAAAGTTAGCGGTAAGCACCAGATTTTATTTTTCTAGACGATGAACTAATAACTTCATGGAGACGCATTTTAAACACGTTCTTTAGAATGAATTAAAATGAACGCGGCGGAAAGGTCCAATCTCCAGGCCTGCTAGGGTGAATTCGACCGTACGTTCGTCCAATAGGTACGCCGTGCCGGGGCGTATATTTGTTTACACGCTTTCTTCACTTACCTCGTTAAGATTCCTACATTATTTTTCTTCTTCTTCTTTTCTTTGATACGGCAAATTCGACAGTAGTTCCGTCCGATACACGGGTCGCGAGTCGCAATTTGTATACACGACTTCTTTACTTACATCGTTAAGGCGGAATGTAATGATAAATTATTTCGAAATAACGAAAATTTTATTTCGTAATACGATAAGTATAATGTTTTTATTGGGAAAAAAAAATATTTCGTATTTTTAAAATTTACAGGGGGTTAGCATTTATCAAAAATAAATCAGAAATCAGACCCTTTTCTGACCGCTCTTCCATATGTTTTACAAAATATTTTCAAATGATGAAGACCCTTAAAAATACTCTGGAGGTTTTTCTTTAAACCGACATACGTAAATTTAAAAAAAAATCAAGAATAGGGTTTTGGTTTAATTTTTTCATAAACCCTAAATTCAATGTTTTTTAAAATTCAAATTACAAAACGTAGGTTAAGTTTATTAGAAAAAACGAAATGACAACAACATATTAAAATCTTTCTCCATTTTTTAAAGATAATTTTATAATTTTAAACTACAATTTAACAATGACATAGGGGATTTTAAATTACTAGCAAATGCCCACTGTCGTGTGGCGCCGTTTTATCTTTCGGCTTACGGGACAATTTTAAACTAAAAGCTTTGTTCAAATTATTTCAAAAGATGGCAGTAATCAAACGCGGTGAGAATCTAAGATATTATTATGGGAGGTAAAAAAATCATAAAATTCGTGTGACGTAATTTAGGATAGCCCCTTATGAGGTATTCACAAAAAAAAATAAAAACTACTTTATTTATTTTTGTTATGTAGACCTATCACTAGGTATTTATGGGGTCTACATACATTACAATCTGAATTCTGAAATGTGGTATTTCAACAGGGTCATTTAGGTACCTTACCGTTCACAATTCTTGCTATTGCCACGTGGTGTGTTTGTGTTGTAAAAAAATGTTATTTTATGTATTTCTAGTACCTACGTCAAATGCGTTGAGTACCAATACCATATTTACGGCATATTCCGGAGTGGAAGATACCAGTATCGCCCTGGTGTAAGACCACCGAACACAATTGAAACGTTACTTGATTTGGCTTTAGCCGTGTTCGGTGACCAGATCTGAATGGTCAGATACTTCCCTACCTTCCTTTTCCCCATCTCCTTCCCCTCCCCACCTCACTGGCTTCAGACGGGATCAGTTGGTACTCTTGTGCAGTATTCACATAAATGTTTTTTTTAAATCTACAAAACGGTCAAGGTATAATTTGGGAGGCGGGTAGGAAATGAAGGAGAGGAAGTTCTGGGAAAGAAAAAGGTATGTGGGGTGGGTAGGAATCTGGGGGCAGTATTTCCAGGAGTGAGGACGTTTGAATCCATCCCTCCCGCTGCGGTTCAAGGCGATGTTCCAAGAGATTCCGGCTGGGGAGGATAAAAGGCCTCCCTCAACCATTCTTTCCTGATCTGGCCTGCCATGCAGCTGGTGGGCAGACGCATCCGTCGCCAAGACCCGGACTAACTACACCCAGACAAACCATGAACCCGGGCACCTCTGCTTATCCAATAAATGGTTCCCGGGGTAGCAGAACTAGCAGACCCGGCCACACGTTGTTGTGACTAACGAAACACAACGCCATTACCCAACCTTTACAAAATCCACACCACCCGCTTGCCAGCTGCCCGCTGCCTGCTGCCTGAATTGAATATTTCAATTTATCGGCTTTTCTCTACTATAATAAATATGTATTATACATATAAACCTTACTCTTAAAACGTTATCTATTGGTGAAAATCGCTTGAAAATCCGTTGCGTAGTTTAAAAGATCTAAGCGCACCAACATTTTGAGCGACTTCATTTTATACATGTAATGATTAATAATAGAAGCGTTATAGATAGTATTAAAAAGCAATGTTATAATATATATAGTATTGAAATCTATATTTTCATATTTAGTAGTAGTCTATATCATGATTGATCATAATCTCAGATGGATACATCAAATAATGGAAACAATAAATTCAGCAATAGATAGTAATAAAATCGGACATCAAAACTATTATAAAAGTACTAGCTTTTACCCACGGCTTCGCTCGCATGGAATTAGTGGGAAATTACTGGCATAATTATTGGCATAATTGTTATTATTCTTGCTTTTTTGTCTAATAAAAAATAATTATTGTTTAACCCTGCTGCTCATAAAAGTCCTGTCAAATGCCAGCGATTTCTTGAGAATTTCCGCGTTTCAATGAAATCAAAATAATTTAAATATTTCTAAATGTATCCAAAAACTAAAAACTGTTTTTGAAAGGTGATTAAATAAGCTTTCAAATTATATCATTAGAAGTAAGCATTTTATTTTTGAAATATTTATATTTTGAATGCAAATATTAAAAAGTTTTAAAAGTGACTATGCTTTTCGTCCGGACAATTAACACTTTTAGAGATAGGTAGATATTAGCTATGACGCCAACAAAGCACTATTTTTAGGGTGAATTGCCTAATTTAAAAAAAAACATTGTTTCCAAGGTAACAATTTGTTTGACGTTTGCAATTACTTGATTTTGTTAGGGACAGCAAACGTATGAAAAATAATTGCATAACGCTACAGCTTATTCATAACGCCAGAGCTTACCAATATATATAGCCTATGTTACTCGCAAATAATGTAGCTTTCGATTAGTGAAAGAATTTTTAAATTCTATTCGGTGTTTATTGCGTGAAAGAATAACACTCATCCATACAAACTTTCGCCTTTATAATATCTATAAGATTACACAAAACGAATGTCTGACATGGATCAAGTTGGTATTCAACACATTTGACGTACTATAAATATATAAAATTAAATACATTTTTTACCAAAATAAAATTTTTCAACCAACACAAACTAACACAAAGAATCCAATAAAGCCCTGCGCCCTTGAGGTGATTTTTCACGAAAACGGCGCTATATAAATTAGCCAAATATTATTATTATTAAAGACAAGCCTACGCACAAAATATAATAACTTCATATATATCTGATATACATATAATAGCTGTATACATCTGATCACACTGAACATTTTGGTTTTTGAGCATTTATAACATGTTCAGGTTCTCTAATCTTCATACCGCGTTGAATTCGGCTATCCGCTAACTCTGGCAATAGTGATTCGTTACGGAATAGGATACGGAAAGCGATACAATACACTGTTGCCAATTAATAAAATCATCGCCTTCCCTTCTGTCCATGAGTTTAGTCTTATATTATAAATAATGTCGGACTCTCCGACTTTCGAGTTAGCTTAGTGGTAAAGCGTTTGATTTCGGTCACTGGGAGGTAAGGTTCGAGCCTTGGTCAAACCAAGTTTTTTTTTTTTTTTTTTTTCAATTTAAAAACTAAAATAGATGGCTACGTTCCATTGACGGTATACTTGGTCGAAGCTACGTTCCGATTATTTTTTAAATACATTCCTTTGAGAAATAGTTCAATTTTACTTGAAATTGCTTCAGCCGTGTTTGACCAGATCTGAATAGCCCGGTACTCTATACAGGAAAAAAGGAAGGAGAGGAGGTTCTGGGAAGGAAAAAGGTACGTGGGGTGGGTAGGAATCTGGGGGTAGTGTGTCCAGGAGCGATGGACGTATCCTACTACGGTGCATGGCGATGTTCCGAGAGATTCCGACTCGAGAGGATAAAAGATCTCCCTCAACAACACCACTACAACACGGGCATGTGCCTAGTGTGATGGCCAAAAAATTACCCATTTACTGTAATATATAAACTTTACTGAATAAAGAACATTAAAAAAAAAAAAATCATTCTCTCCCGATCCGGCCTGCCGTGCAATAGGTGAGCAGACACATCCGTCGCCAACACCCGACAAACCGCACCCCATGAACCCGGGCACCCCTGCTGAGTCACCAAACGTAGCGTAACACTTGGGGTGACTTATGGCAGAGGTTTTGGTTATCCAATAAATGGTTCCCGGGGCGCGGCAGCCACACCCGCCTCCCAAATTTATTGGATAACCAACAGGCAACAACAAAGGTTTGGTGAGCAGGAGTGCACGGGTTCTTGGGGTGAGGTTTGTTTAAGTCTTGGCGGCGAAGGCTTTAGCCCACCCACTGCATGGCGGGCCGGATTGGGAGAGACAGGTTGAGGGAGACCTTTTGACCCGTCGCCTTGCACCGCAGTGAAAGGGATGGATTCGCACGTTCGTCACTCCTAATCCCCCCAGAACGTCCCCTCCTTCCTTTCCCTAAAAATACCCTATTCACGGCACCCTCAAGATGACATAAGCCCTAAGAGCATTTTTTTACTGAGGCCTCCTGTATCGAGATAATGCAAAAAAGGAACAAGCACAAATCATTCTGTGATCCACGTGATCTTGAGATTTTGGGTGAAATTGGCCAAGCGTCAGAAATGTCACTATCTACAGCTGACGTGCGACGCGACGTTGCCATAATGACTTCAGGTAGTTTTTTCTCAAAACGTTACTGTATTGACACGTGCATAGTACCCTTGGCAGGCTAGCCGCCGCCCGAATTATTTGATGCAACCAGATGCGACATGTTGAATAATAAAATAAATAATATTTATTTTTCTAGTGGCATCTTTCGGATTTTAACGAAACTTTTTGAAAACAAAATAATCTCAAAATGAATGATAAAGACCGTTCTGACCGCTGGAGTGCTCTGTTGCAGTTTAGTACGGATATTATACCTATTCCTTCTTCGCGTTAAGATTCTGATTATATTTTAGGGTATATTGTCGTCTTAAACCTCTGAAACTTACGAATTCTGTGTACGAAAAAAAGGGGTGGGTCTAAACATCAAGTTTTGATTGTTGATATAGAAGTATAGACCGGTCAAAGACTATGAACAAATGTAATAATAATGATATTTCTGCGACGGTGTAAGTTTCGGAGACCGCATTTTAAACTACGTGTCCAAAAAAATGCCTACACCAGTTTTATTAGAGCGCTGATAAATGAATAATTTAGTTTTATAGTTATAATTAAAAATAAATCACGAAAGATTAGGTTCTTATCGATGTGGAGTGCGTCAATCGTCCGTCACAGTTTTTTTTTTAAAGACAATCGTGGAATTATTTTTTTCAAATCTATTACGTTTTACCATCTTATAGATATTATAAAGGCGAAAGTTTGTATGGATGAGTGTTATTCTTTCACGCAATAAACACCGAAAATAATTTAAAAATTCTTTCACTAATCGAAAGCTACATTATTTGCGAGTAACATAGGCTATATAATATATTGGTAAGCTCTGGCGTTATGAATAAGCTGTAGCGTTATGCAATTATTTTTCATGCGTTTTCTGTCCCTAACAAAATCGAGTTATTGCAAACGTCAAATTGTTACCTTGGAGAAAATGTATTTTTTTTTAAATTAGGCAATTCACCCTAAAAATAGTGCTTTGTTGGCGTCATAGTTAATATCTACCTATCTCTAAAAATGTTTATTGTCCGGACGAAAAGCATAGTGTTGCTATGTAATTATTTGACGTGGGCTGTAATTTTGTTATTTCTTTAGGTTACTCTGGATTCAAATATGAATAAAAAATACTAATTCCTACTTGAGGCGAAATCATCAGAATAAATTAGGGGAGTAGGTACTTAAAATAAATTTTTAAAATAGAATTTTTATTTGCGAATTGTCATTCTCAAATTTTGAAATTTTCTATTAAACAATGATTATTTTTTATTAGACAAAAAAGCAAGAATAATCACAATTATGCCAATAATTATGCCAGTAATTTCCCACTAATACCATGCGAGCGAAGCCGCGGGTAAAAGCTAGTCAGAAATAATAACCTCATCATGCTCACACCATGCCAATTTGTACATAATTCGTATTGCAAAACATGTTGTAAAAATGCGGTAGTTATATTAATTATTGGAAACTCACCCACACAAAAAACAGGGTGAACAGAACATAGCAGACAGTGTTCACTAGTGATTCCCGAGCTTATTTAGAGTGATTATCAGTGGTGGTTCGTGCTATAAGGCAGGGGAGACTGTACCTCCCAAAAAAATAAGGAAGAAAAGGGAAAAAAGAAACAAGATCCACGAGTCCATACATCCGAAATATAGTAAACTTTAATTTAAATGTTACAAATTTTAAATTTGTAAAAGTCTCAAAATTACTTCAGTTTAAATATTACCCATGAATGATTTATTATTTAACTAGGATTGGATGTCTTAATATTATGTAACTCATGACACAAGTGCAACGAGGCCGGCTAATGCATAACGTAGAACAATGATACGCTAAGGAGGCAGAGACTAGACCGCCTCCGGGGGCCGCTGATTTCATATACTCATGGGAGTGGGGAAGTCTCATGAAATGGGAATGGACGGTAGCCGTTGCGTGGTCACGTTTTGATCAGTTTGAGGTGCGCCTCAAAAACGAACACTTCCGAAGTAGAACCGATTATTTACGATTAGCTCTAGCGCTCTGGGGGCCTAGTCTCTATCTTTTATTAACCTCAGTTAGCGCGTTAATTACGTCACAAACACGTATTTTGACAGCTACGCTAATTAGAGTAACTGTCAAAATACGTGTTTGTGACGTAATTAACGCGCTAACTGGGGTTAATAAAAGATAAAGACTAGGCCCCCTGGTGACCAATTTTTGTTTGGTTTTGTAATAATTTGTGATAGTACGCGGCAGTAGGTACCTACCTACTGACCACGGTTATTTGAATTAATTTAGTAGGACGAATTTGCATTTGGCGGTCTACCTTAAGTTTGCACATTATTATAGTTTGATTTATGTACGTAATAGTTCCATTTTTTTTTCTATACATAATATTTACCTATGTAGGTTGTATCCCTACTTTTCAACCCCGCAAACAGCTTGATTAATTTTTTCAATTTTACCAACATATTTTATTGTATCTTCTTTGCTTTTGAGTTATATTGCATTTATAGTATATATTTTGCATAATAATGTTAATAAATCGATTAACCTATTATTTTCAACTCCGTTTCAGCCTTTTCAGTAAAAAATGAATGTGGATTTGGTGAACTTCCAAGGTTTTTAGTTGCTTCTATACTTTCTGTTGCTTGTTTTCCTGTTGCTTCTATACTTTCTACCGAGTCACCTTAAATTAGATGTCGTTTTTCGTAGGGATTAGGACTATTTTGTTTCTGTTAAAATTTGCAGAAACATATTATAGGAACGGGGACGCATGGGATATGACACGCAGGGAGAAAGAATTTCTTTCTTTGTAGCTACTCGCTAGTAACTCTTAAATTTAACCAAAATTCGAAGTGTATTATTTAGTTAAAACTCGTCATTATAAAAAAATAATAATATCGACTGACATGTCATTTCTTCTAATTCATTATCAAATGACGATATGAATAATACAAAAGTAAGAACAAAAAAAACTAGATTGTAAGTACACGTGTTTAGGAAACCGCTTTATTTCGTTCAGTGAGAGTAATCTGTATTTCTCGACGCGGTCCAGCGACTTCGCTATCGGCACCCGATATCTTGAATCACGTGAGCACTCGATAATGTTTACAAAATTTCAATAACAAATCGAATACATGTACATAATTATATTTGCATTCAAAATAAATAATACCAATAAATGATTTTTGTTGGAATTGTGCAGTGCAATGTATTGTTTAGGACTCCAGATATTAATATTCTACACCCCGTATGTCGGACGAATATCTACAGCTCATATGTTGGACAAATATCTATGAGCTTCAGAGTGAAAACTAATATCTACAGAGCTAAGGTCGGATAAATATCTATGACGGTCCCACTGGCGACGAATATCTATGGAGCGTAGGTGGGACTAATATCTACAGAGGGCGGCTGAGCACCTAACCTAACCCTACCTCTGCCAGTGCTGTAGATATTCGTCGACATCACTTGTTCCATAGATATTAATCAGCAGTTTGAGCTGTAGATATTCGTCCTCACTTTGGTTCCCATAGATATTATTCCAACATACCTCGTATAGATATTAGTCAGAACATGGATTCTCATAGATATTAGTCCGATTTGTTCAGTTTTTGGAATTCCTGTAGATATTAGTAGACGCCCCCTTGTGTAGTGCTGCGACGTATTTTGTGAAATTAATTCGAATGCATTTGCAACATATTGTATGTACAGACTTGTGCAGATTAATAGACTCATACGATTTTTGTTCTTAGTTTTTAAAGTTAAATGACATAATTACTTTAAATTAAATGAAAATGAATCACTTTGTTTACACTACTTATTTAATAAAAAACTCTTTGTGATTTTTTTTGTCTATATGCACTTATCTATCTATATTTGTTTAATTTTTGTTAAATCTAATTTTATCCCGATGAATGAACCATTGGTTTCGAATATAATTGATAATTTTGATTAAATAAGTAGTGTATACAGTGATTTTTTTTTCATGCAACTAAAATGACGCCACAAAGGGAAATTGCGATTATTGACTATTAATTTCTTCGCTTTTACTACATACTTATAGGTCTTATGAAAATCGTGGTCTCCCTTACTATCATAGCAAGAAATATAATATAAACGGTGTTAGAAAGAGTAAATACCACGCTTTATTTTCAATATAAAAGTTATCCACAAAATACGAAAAATGTAAACCTTTAGGATCGGAATTCGAAAAAAATGTATGAAACTTTGGAATTTTTTTATTAATTATTTATACACAGGACGAGGAAAAAATGATGTAACAGTAATGTTTATGATATGTTTGTCTAATAAATTATGTGTGTTTTTTTTCTTTATCAGTAATTTTAGTTAGAAAGAACGTAAGTTGATCCATTTTTAAATCATTTTAATGTTTGCATTAAAAAATTGTGAATTTAAAAAATAAAAAATTTATTTCTATTAATAAAATTTGAGGCCGTATTTTATTACCTTTCAAAAACAGTTTTTAGTTTTGGGATGCTTTCAGAAATATTCTATTTATTTGGATTTTATTGTAAAGCGGAAATAATTTTACCCTGTGACAAAATATGGCCGAGGCCTGAGAGGTTAATTACATCAATGGCTTAGGTATGTATAGTATTTGATGAACATTCCTTCGTTCTTCAGAAGCAATTTAATCCCAATCGGCACCTAATTATTTCTTGGTCGAAATGTGATACTTGCGCAAGGTCCTCGATGTGTGGTTTCCTTTTATACTAAATTTATTTCTTCACAATCGACCAAAGTTTACTGATGGGGTTCAATCGGGGCTCTTTTTAGGACAAATGGTTGCATTGAAATTTGCATATCTTGAAGATTAGCCTTGTCGTGCACCAATATTCAATCACCGTTTGGAAACCATGGTTGCCCTATAAAAATAAAGACAAAACGTAGTTGTAATTAAATAAAAACAATTAGATGAATAAATTATGTGTAAAATAAAAGGTGTAAAAAGTACCTCCTTATATGAAAATCTTGTGAATTTGTGTTTGACTCTAATAATCAGCACACATCTTTTTATTGTATGAACTAAAGTTGTGCGGGAAATGAATGTACATGTATACCACTTAAATAATTTATTCAATTTATTAATACAAACACAATGTTATTACTGGTTGTTATTGTTGAAAGGAAAAGCGTAGGTACAACGTGGAAAATTACAAAAACAGTGAAATGTTTAGGTGTCTGTAGATGGCCTTGCTTTTTATACAAATCCATATTTGTTCTGAGATTGATACAATTTTGCACTCTTCAAAGGAACATGGTTTCCCCTTTTTCCACCTCTTTTTGGAAAATTACTAATCATTGAAGATAAAGTAACTCTCTACCGAAAAATGTGAAACAGAGAAGACAGAAAACTATTCAGTCGCATCTAGGAATTGAACCCAGGACCTGTTCCTTGTCGGAGGAGCGCTTTGACCACTGAGCGAATTCGACCATGTCAACTTTCGTCGTATGACTTGTTCTGATTTTGTTCTTGAAATGGATTGACTCTTATAAAGAGCTGGCTAACTCTACTAAAATTGTGGTGTTCGGACGCGTTTAGTTACTAATGTACTCTCTACTCGACTAAAATACTTGCTGCGTGCGAACGACTCTTATAGCTGCCAATGTTTTATGTATGATCACAATATTCTACCCGAACTAAACGCAATCTGGATAATGTCTTAGATAAATATACCTATCCATTTATTTATTTATTTTAATGTCCGACATCATTTTCTGTTAATTTTTCGTTTGAGAGTTATTAATATATTTTTTATTTTTTTTTTATTTAGTAAAAGATTATACATTTATATACATTATTTAAGAAATTTTTTGACTGCCCAACTAGGAGGATTCCCGTTTTAGGACAGTCAAATTAGGATGAGTATTAACATATGGAACATGGTATGTAAGTAATATAAAAAACAAAACAAAAATAAAAGATTAAAACAAAGTGACTGTTCTTTGTTTAGCAAAGTTTTTTAAAAATAATATTAATTACTCAGGTACGTACTTAATTAGAGAGGATTAAAACATATAGATATACATATAACAAACGTGTAAGCATTGCATATCATAGTCCTACACAGATGGGTTTTATAAAATAAGAATATTGTCTTCAATGATTTAACAATTTGAGTTTTTGGTCGTTAAGTTATTAAAAAAGAGGAAAATTACTCTATGTGAGATTTCGAAAAAATTACCACGAATTAAACGAAGCCTCTTTACTCAGCGTAAAGCATAGGCAACGCCGGGAAGTTCAGCTACTCACTCTTTTTTCAAAGTTGTGCTAAACGGTTTTTTGTTCCTAATGAAAACCAGTGTAAAATGAGATACGCGGTGTTATAATGCGAGCGACGATCTGTTGGTTAAAGGCTGGTATGCGAAATGCATGTACCTGTTATGCAGAGTTTTGTAATGTATATCTACTTATAAATATAACGAATTACTGAACTGATTTGACTATTTTAGATGAATTTTCCGCGTTACATGAAGCTACAAAGCGTAAACTTTGAAATATTTTGCACTGTGCTTTATTGGAATTTAATTAAGCGATAGTTGTAATGCATTTATGTAAATGTATTTATCAACACAACATCCCTACGATGGCGTTATCAACTATGGTCCCATTTTGATTGCAAATATTATTCAAATTACTTAACTGATGTACGCTTACTAATGTATGTATGTACATAGGTATTTACTTTTTAAATGATGCAAGACAAATTCTCCATAATATCAAAAATAATAATAATTGGATAATTTGTAGATTTGCGCTGTACAATTTATTATGATTTTATAAGCTCTATCTAATTTAATTATTTACAAACAGATGAAGAAATACACTTACCTGACAGGTCACTTCCGATAAACACTTGAATTAGAAATTTTTTGCTTGGAGAAGATACGGCTTTACACGCAGATCACATTATATTTTAATAAGTGGCGTTTAATTTGCTACCCCCATCACTGTTATTTATGAAAATATTTATTTATTTATTTATAACATGTTACATACATTTGACATTTCTATAGATAAGATTTATTAAATCACCGAAAGCCTGTTTCATGGTGATTAATTAAGGATAGTAACTTTGAGTGTAGTCTAGTGTAAACAAATGGTTAAATTGGTAAAGTTATAATAAAATATAGAAAAGAGAAAAAAAAGTGCGTAAAACAAACATGTAAATAAAATAAACCTGTAAACATAATATGGTACTAGTATGTAATGATGTTGAAAATTTATATCTTTATCTGAGTATATGAAACAAGTTGTAAACACTATCATAGTCACTCATCAGAAAGTCATTAAGAGCCTTTCTGAAAGTGAGATATTTGGCTTTAGACTTTATTTCAATTGATAAGTTATTAAAAATTTTAGGTGCAAGAAAGTTAAACTGTGATTGTGCCAATGAAGTTTTTGTTTTTGGAATAATATAATTCGATTGGTTTGAATATCTTGTGTTGTATTTTGAATTTATAGTATATTTTTTTGTAAATTTGAATTTAAAATAAGAGGTAATATTTTTTTTTTATTGGTGCCCTTTTTTACTCATTTAAAGTACGCTCTAGCGTGTTTAAATCGCACTTTATGGAACGCGCGTTTTTTAAAGTTACCATGGCAACATCAACAAATCAACAAAATGTGAAGTCTAAATGTCAACTTTTAACTATAAATCTGACAGGAATATTTTAAACGTCAAATAAAACATTACAAATGTTTCAAAAATTTTATTCAAAGTTTACATTCTTTTTTACATCGTTTACATTCTAATTATTTAAATGGATGTGAAAAGAGCAGTTCGTATTATTTGAAATATTAATACCTCCGTTTTTTAAATTGGAGGAAATGCTGTTCAAATTAATAGTATTCTCGGAAGTCAATGAGGCTGCACTTCCATTAATGGCAGTTCCAATAATGTTTGAAACATTCTTCTTATTTCTAATGCTCTCTTCCACGTAACCAGTCGCCACAGCTGCCGATTTCGAATGTATGGCCCACATAGTCGATGCTTTGTACTGTTCCGACATTTTCTGAAGGTAAGCAAGCACAACTCGTTCATCTACATCTACTACGTTTTGCTCCTCCATCCATGTTATGAACCTTTCATATTCTTTTTTATAAACGTCTTTGGATTTTTCAGGTATTAACCGCGATTCTGCTTTGGTATTTAAATTATCAATGTTAGAACTCATTTTACAACACACAATAACTAGTAAAAACTGTGATGTCAACTATTAATCTTATGTGACAGATTGCAAATTAATGTTTGTGTTTTTCATTTCCATGACAACAAGATATTGTGATGTCACATCACGAATTCATTAATAGTTCTTATTTCCAAATTTTTAATAATAATATCAATATTTATGTTTTCAAAGTGTACCAATAAAAAAAATAGCGTAAAATATTCGTGGATAACTGTTCTTTAAAACACTTGCTTTATTTCGAGCACTCGGCTACGCCGTCGTGCTCGAAAAATCGCGCGTGTTTTAAAGACCTGTTTATCCACTTATATTTTAATATACTATTACATATATGGATTTTATATTAAGAACTTTGAAGTCTTTAAAAAGGTCTTTCGTGGGGTGTATATAATGTACTTTATAAATAGTGCGTATTATCAATTTTTGGGCTTTTATTAATGGATCTAATACAGTTTTAGAGCATCCTCCCCAGACAATTATACCGTAAGATAAAATTGATTGACACAGGGAAAAATATACTGTTCTCAGTGTATTTTTTTAGTATATTGCGCAATGATCTAAAGATATATGCCAGTTTCCGTATACGGCTTGTGACATTAATTACATGATCTTCCCATCGAAGTTTATTATCAATTATTACGCCTAAGTACCTATCTAATGGATTGCATAGACAGCTGGATATATCACTACAAGAATGTATTTTTAGTACATGATTGCTTGAGGGTTGACTTGGATTGTTTGTACTGAATGTTAGGTATTTTGTTTTAGTTATATTTAGCGTTAGTAAATTATCATCCAGCCATTGTTTAACATTTTGCAAAATTAGTTCTGCTTTATGAAAAGTTTCTACCCATATTAGTGGCAAAAGCAGAGTTGATATTTATTCTGGAAGACTGGATAATTTAGGACTCTTTAGGGCTGGAGAATTTTTATGAAAGCTTTCCAATAAATTATTTTAACATTTTTACAAAATTAGTTATTTACAATGTTGCGTGCAGTGAAGATGAAGGTGAAAGGTTTTTTTGACTTTACAGAAACGACTATCTGAAAAGGCGAGTTTTAATTTTAGCTCTAAATTCCGCTGAGTCTTTGCTGTGGCAGTCCATTCCAGGCTTTAGGCCCTGACACTCCGAAAGCGCGCTCACCGAACTTAGTACACGGATTGTTACTCTGAGGTATACGGTGTGCGCTTTGTTTCCTTTAACCTTCCGATAGCTGATGACGCTGATGACCTGAGGATTGACTGTCGAGAATTGGAAGAGTGAGAGATCCGTAATATAGTTGCTTCATTCTTAAAAAACTTCTTCCGAGAGGGCGTAGGGAGTTCAAGCCTATAATTTGATTCTGGTGAAGCATCGCTTTGTGGACAACATCAATTCCGCCAGCGAATGAAGGGAGCGGTCATTCGTTGACCACATGTTTAATTGTTTCCGATACTTAATGATTCCCCTTGGCCGGGAGATCTGTCGGTCTTCGGCCCCTTAGGTAGCGGCATATTTAGTAGTAAGAAACCCCCTTACATCGGGTGCAGTTTCACAACCTCCATGTACAAGTTACGTAAAACAATGACAGGCGATAGGATGTCAATAATTTCCGCCATCTTAAAACTTACGAAAACCGATACCAAAGTAGAACACGTCCTTTTTTCATCGCGAATCCATAATGTATGTGTATGAAAACTTGGCGAAAAAAGCATCCTGTAAAACGCATTATATCGTCATTGGAGTATTCCTTGTTTGAGATTGCCGCATCATCCGTCGGTTCCCACGGCCCGCTCGTAGTTCCCACGGTAGGTAAATTGATCCCACCTTTATACAGGGGTCGTCACCCTACCTGCCCCCCTTACTAGCTCGCCCTTGTGCGGTAGATACGTGGATAATTAATTGCTAGAAGACAAATACTGCAGTGTCCACACGTTTTTGTGAAAGTCGTTTTTGAAATGAAAACTTCTTTGGGACCGTTGTGATTGGAAACTCGATGGTGTTTCCTCTTTGTGCGGTGCTTCGTAGCTTGTCTACTCTTGTCTACTTTAGTTTTCTGGAGGTTTCACTTCTACCGCGTGTGAACTGCACACTTGTATTTTTAAATGTGTTTTCCTTAAAAATAATTATATGTACCTACTTACAGGCTGTGAAAAAATAGTTTGAAATGAGTCCTTCCACGGAAATTGTTAATATCAGTAGTTCTGTGAACGTAGACTACGGGTAATTTTTATTATTGCGATTTGGCTCTCTGGCGGAATGAAAAGGTACTCTCAAACACGGCTACCCTCTTGATAACTCTTGAATACACAATTAAGTTTACAGTCAAACGAAAAAAATGGGGTATTTCCACAAACGAGGGATTCTGTTGAAAATGTACGGAATATTTAAAGATCATTTTTTCTGATTTTAATCCTACTAAAAATGTTTGTTTTTTTATGTTTTCATTCAATATTATTGATTTTAAAAACGCTCTAAAACTGACAAAATCAAAACGGGCCGTTTTTTTTGCAAATGGGTTTGTGACGTCACAAGCGTAGTTCAGCGGGACCAGCATAAATAAACAATGTCATTGAGCGTCCGCACTCATGACGTCACACGATAGCCACGCCCCAAAATATCGTTTTAGCGGTTATTCAAAAATAGGAAACTTTAACTGGCTGTAGAAAATTTATTCGTCGACATAAAAATAAAATAAATATGTTATAATTATCGTAATTTTTTTAAGCAATAAAAAAACCGTGGAAATACCCCATTAATTATAAAATAAAAAATTTTAACTGAATGGAAATCCATTTTCGTATTACGCAAGAGTCCCAATCCCTAGAATACCAAGGATTTGCTGTTATTATAGGTACTATTTGTATTATATGTGAAATAACACGTAAATTACTTTTGTCCATTTATTCACTTTAATAAACATTTATAATTTAAACGGCCCGTAGCACCATAGCATTTAAAAATAATAATAAATGTTTTATTATCTTCCTTTTTTGGTTACAAGTAGAGTGATAATGAAATCCTCACTACGATCTCCGGGGTTGAGGATTTCATTTGTATATTAAAATTTAATTATGTAAATGAATAATATGAAGTAATTTTATTATTAAAATATTATTTAGTGTTTTTTTCCGAAATAATTATAAAATGAATTATATAGATATTGTGGCGGCGGTAATTAAATAAAATGCACAATTATTTACGTTAACACAATTAGTCTTTATTTGTAGTAGTTACAATCAATTTGCAAGTACGACACAGTTCAATAATAGTAAAACAGTGCAAAACTATAACAGTAGCTTTATGGGTACTTTAACAATAACCCAACGGAAACTAAGTGTTCCCTCAACCGCTCGTTAAACCTTTTACAGGGGTTACTCAAGTCTATAATCGCTCTAGTTTAGCTGAAAGAATTTCAGTCCTGCCAAAGGTTTTTTTTATTGAAGATGCGCGGGTAAAACAGGAAGGCAACCCACTTTCTCGGGTGATTTCACATGATCTTATATCGGTCATCCCAGCTGTAACGTCTGAGTGGCGGGGTGAAGATTCTTACCAATTGTATCACTCGCCCCTAATTAGTAAGGGACGAAGCGATGCGGGAATGGGAAGTTATTCGAGATTTGACAACTCTCAATATACGGTCGAAATAATGATTTTGTTACAATAGTGTTTCTTGAGTGCAGTTGTGTAATTTTGATCTCCCTACATTTTGTATCCAGCTTTTTATTTGAGATTTAAATGTTACAATGTTGTTATAGTTTCTGAGTGAGATTTGTTTTTTTGTAGAGCTTAGTACCATAGCATAGGAAACTTTTTTACCCAAATGTTGTATATTTGTGGTTACTTGTTGGATATGTTATTGAACCTGAGATCTAGTATTTCGAATACACGTGTTGGTTGTTATTTATTGTGAAACCGTTGTTATTTGAATGAAACGCTGTTATTTATGTATTTAAGCCCCTAGGGCGTTTACATAAAACAATCTTAATTACAACAGTGAATTAAAATTTCCACAATAATAATTTTTTTAAACTATCCACATGGCAAATAACAGAATATGAAAAATAAGTAGTGAATAAATATAAAACTCGTTTATGAAGTTTTTTAATCATAGCATAAAAAATCGATGCAGAATTTTACGGACAAAGGTTGGGTTTGGGTGGCCAGGGAAATATCGATCGTCTAAGTTGATTGATCAGATAGAGGCAAGACTCTCGACTAGAGTTCCGAAAGTTGCGGGTTCAAATCCCAGCGTACGCAGATAAATTTTATTTGGGTTTTCACCATTTAATCATTTAAAAATTACGTGAGGTATATTTGCGGCACGTTCCAAAGTGGAAGATTCCCTCAGTATCGCCCTGGTGTAAGACCACTATTCAGAACTGTAACGTTGCTTGAAATGGCTTTAGCCTTTGTGACTATATCTGAATAGCCCGGTACTTTCCCTACCTTTCTCTTCTCCATCTCCTTCCCCTCCCCATTTACATTCAGTCTCACAACATACCCCAATTGGAAACACACCACAACATCTCACAACGTAATACAACATACCTCACTGGCTCCAGACGGGTGCAGTTGGGTCTCTTTTGAGGTATTCATTAAAAAAAAACTCCAATAAATTGAAATTTGAGTTGAGTATGCAGTCATACATAAAAGGGTACCCTCTATCTAGTACAATACTCAAATTACTCATAAAAGCAACCAAACCAATTACAGTGCAGAAAAACTTTTAGTGAATTCAACAAAATGTTGATTTTGTCTTGTTCACTAGTATATTTCAAAATCTTATTCTAATGTACCGTACCTCCCTGTGTTATTTTATCGCATATTAAATATGTAAAACACAGACTTATAAAGGTATTCAGAAATATCTCTTCAATGTGATTTTATAATAAAAAATCATAATTATAGGTCTACAAAACGACACATGATAAGACCTGCGGCTAGTTAGAATAGGGTTGTGCTAGGTGTATATTATATTCATATTGACAGCCCTAGTTAAACGTCGACCGGCATCAGTAAATAGCCCTTCACTTAATAATCATAACCAATTACCCCAACAGCAATGGCGTAAGTAACTTGTTTATTCAGAGTTTAAAAATTCTTTGTACCCAAAAGTTTTCAACTTCATTTCTAAATTAAAATTGAAAATCCCTTTCGCGTATAATTAAAAATGTGATTTCTTTGTGGGTAGGTTTACCATTGAAAATTTATTCTCTTGGATTCTCACAAAATAGTTAAAATCATGACTCTCGTATCGTCTAGTGACATTGAATGAGGTCGTCTCTCAATTTATTTTTATTTTGATGAAAATGTATCACATTTCATAATTATTTATTAACAAAACAAAATTTTGATGTCTTAAAAGATGACCAAATTTTGAGCTTTCAATGTGAGCTTGGATAAAACTAATGCAATGGTGTCTCATGAAGTCACACGAGTTCAAAGTCCAAAAGTTCCAAAAACTTTATCTAGCTTACCGCCCACCTTTCAATTATGTTTTGAATTGAAAATTTCTTTAGCACCGTTGTGATTTGAAGCTCTATGAAACAAAAAAGCGTCATTAAAAAAAGACAAACACTTGCATCTATAGGAATTATCCTGCTAGAGAATGAGAAAGAACAAGCGGTCTCCTCTTTGTGCGGTGCTTCGTAGCCTCCCGACTTTTGTCTATTTAGTTTTCTGAAAGTTTCACTTTTACCGCGTGTGAACTGTACACTTCTATTTTCAATGCCCAAGAATTATTTAAAAACATAAATGCCTAACGTATGTGTTGGTAAACATGTATCCATGTCAGTTTTTAATTCTTATTTTTATGGGAATTAAAAGCAACTTAAATTTTATTGAAAAAATTTTATTGTATGAACCAGATAAAAAATGAGTGACAGTTTTCTTGCAAATTCCTTAAATAAAAGGAAGATTTTTAAGGATGTATTTTTAAATTTTGTATTCTAATGAATTAATTTGGTATTTTAATGTAGTAATTTTCAACATCTTCAAAACAAGAAATATGTGGAACATTTTAAAATATCCGAAATTCGATGAGAAGTTGGCATTATTATCTATCAGCTTATTCAACAGATAAATAACCCTCTTTGGCTGTATAAACGGTTCCATGCAAACTCAGAATTAAGACAATTCAACATCTCTTTGAAAAGGTCATTAAAAGCTATGAAAATATAATTTTGAAATAGGCTATAACTCTAACCTAGCGTAATCTATTTAATCATTTTTTTCTGTCTGGTCACCGTATAAACAATGTTGTTCCATGCCAACTCTGAATCATGTCTACTCAACAACTCTGTGAAAAGTCATTACAAGCTATGATAACCTAACCTAACATAACCTATTTAACCAATTTTTAATATTTTTTTATCATCACTCTTTATGACCTTTCCTCAGAATGGATTCAACTTAACACCTTATTTGAAAAGTCGTTAAAAGTGAGGAAAAAATAAATAAAAAACAGGTTACGTCGGGTTAGATTAGGGGGCGTACTTTACGTGAGCAGTTTTTCTTCCAATCTAGACCCCCCGCCCTTTGGTGAGTTAAATTTGGGCCACTTGGTATATTCTTTTCAAGTAACGTGTGATTTTGCTGGATCCTCCCCCCCCCCCCCCCCCTTTTGAGCACACGTAATTAATGTATGCCCCTTTACGGTCTATTTCAAATTTTTTTTTTATAGCTTTTAATGACTTTTCAAAGAGGTTTTGAGTTGAGTAGATTCTGAGTTGTCATGAAACCAAAATATATTAACCACGTTTATTAGTAGGGCTGTGTATCACGAAACCGAGATCTCGGAAACGTTATTAATTTTTTTTATTAACCGCATAATTAAATTAAAGCAACCATATTTCCGCAATTCATAACTTCCCTGGTTTTTGTAAATAACGGCTATTTTTTTATTATTGTAAGAATAGTTATTACAAATCGCAAACAAGTCCTGCTAAGCCAATTGAATTGGCCTGTCAGCAGGTGCTTATAGTTAAGTTACATATAAATTTTAAATGTTATAATTTTACAAGTTATATCTACAAATTCAACATTTTTTCACACAAATCAATAAATATATAAAAAAAATTTTCCGATAGCTAATTTTTCAGCATATATTTAACCTTGTTCATAGACATTGCTTTATATATCAGGTAATAAATTGAATATTTTCGGTATGTCGTATTCAAACGTTCTCTGTCCGTACTTATTATTAAATTTCGGAACCATTAACCCGTCGTTACGCGTGAATCTAGTGCTGTATTTATGTTCTATTTTCTCTTTATGCTGCTGAGTAAATATATGCTGAATTATAATTTTGTGCCATAGTATTGCCTTAACAGGTAAAATTTTGGCACTCTGAAACAGTAATGGTGTATTATGTCTCTGTTTGAAAATATTAGGGACTACTAATAATTTTACCACTGCGTTTTGTACAACTTGAACTTTTTTCAGATTTGTTATAGAAAATAAATTTATTAGGTTGCTTTAACCACGTTACGCATAAATTGTCAATCTGCGATAATCGTCCTAAAAAATATTTACATTACAACAAAAAAAGCATTGCTTACTGTAATCAGTATTCAAAATCATGATTTTATAGGTATATTATGTGTTCTATATTTTTCAAAGGTTTGAATAGTTTCAGTAAAATTGGTTTTTATTTCTTCCAATTCAAAGTCAAGCACATCCAAATGTATGAAAATAATTTTAATGCTGTGTATACAGACACAGATATGATATATGTGGCTTGACTCCAATTGGGAATGTACGGCGAGCGATATGCCGAAATAGCCACGTATATTATAGCTGTGTGCTGTGTGTATACACAGCTTAATGCGCAAAAGGCTGAAAGCCGTTAACCCCCTCAGGAGGCCCTCAGGAAAAAAATCTCTCAGGGCCTACGTCATCTTTGGGGATGCAGTGTGGAGGGTCTTTTATGAGGGGTGTGTAGGAATCTGGATTCAATGTGTCCAGGAGTTGCGGACGTACGAATACATCCCTCCCACTGCGGTGCTAGGCGATGGGTCGAGCTAGCCCGGCTGAAGAGGTCTAAGTTAGGTCTTCCTCAACCAGTCTCTCTTTTGATCCGGCCCGCCACGCAGTATGTGGGCAAACGCACTCGCCGCTAAGACCTAGACACATCTCACCCTATGAACCCGAGGACCCCTGCTAAATTACCAAACGTGACCTATGGCAGGGGTGTTGGTTATCCAATAAATAATTCCCTGGGCGGCGGTATCCAAACACGGCTTCAAAATTGAAAATTTTCAAACTCGCATAGTGGATGTTCTAATGTTAAACTTCGGTTTGGTGTACGAAAACAATGTGCAAGCAAGTTGTGAATGATGAATACTTGGAGCAGGTCGATGAGTTTGTGTATTTGGGAAGTAGGTATGTTTACGAGAGAATGGGTACCCACCTTGATGTATGGCAGTGAGGCATGGAACTGGCAGAGGAAGTATGAAAGTAGAATACTGTATAAATAAGATCCCTGAGGCGTATGTGTGGTAAAATCATGTGCGATCGTGTGAGAAATATGGACATCCGCAAATAATTCAAGGCTGATGTAAACGTAATGGTTAAGATTTAGAAAGTTTGGGCATGTACAGCGAATGAACGAGGAAAGGGTGTAAGGAGAATATAGAAGAAGTCATGGCACGACCATAGTGAATCAGTGCCCAGTCGGGCCATGTCAAGAGTCAGAATAATAGAAGAGCATGTATGAGACAATGGGCCATATTCATAAAAAAAGGTTATGCTTATACTTGCAGAATATAAAGGAAATCCTTCAGCTCGCATTCATAATTGACGTATTTTTGTTTTAGATTCGGTTATGATTTTGATTTTGATACTGATCTTGATTTTTATTTTTATTTTTATTTTTATTTTTATTTTTATTTTTATTTTGATTTTGATTCTGATTTCGATTTCGATTTCGATTTTGATTTTATTTTTGTTTTGTTTATGATTTTGTTTTTTATTTTGTTATGCACATTTAGATTTAGATGTTCTTTGTTTTAAAAATAATGTATGTAAAAGCCCAGCCGGGCGTGAAATTCCAAATAAATAAATACATAATATTCCGATTAAAACCTTAAACTTATAGAGTATGATCATATCTTTCACAAAAAGTATTTTGTTATTCATAAACGTTACCTTTTACTCTAAATAAAAAAGGATATCCTTCAATAATTTTGAGTGTGGTCAGTAGCAGACTCAGTCGTGTAGTGATTAGTTGTAGCGATGGCAGATGTTGTGGAATTGAGAGAGATTAAAAACTACAAGCAGCGTTTATCAACACCTGTTCGTGATTACAAAGAATTTTTCCAAAATCACGGGGGCATTGGCAATTTCATCTGCTGTGAACTGCAGTTCGGTTGTAGCATTATCTTTTTCTGTACTTTCACTATCGCTGCTTTACGAATACATCTTCTCTGATCGAAGTACTGTACTCAAATAAACCGACAAGAAAGAAATACCGTAAATAAACAATCCTTCGAAAACAGGTTGGAACCTACCGCGGCTCACAAGCCAACATGCTAATAACCTTTTACTTATTCTTGGAGGATATTTTTGCCAGTATAAGGTAATCGTTATGAATTCGTAAAAAGGAAAATGCTTATACTCCTACGATATTCTTCAGTTTTATAAATACGGCCCAATGTATGCATTTGAACGAGGCGAGGAGTGGTGCCAAGACCGAGTTGTTTGGCGGTCCGTCATCTCTGCCCACCCCTGCAGGAAACGGCGTGTTGCTTAGTAAGTTAGTTATAGTTTGGGTGTATTCAGTAAGTTAAAAAGCTACTTGGACAGTAAATATTGTGAATTTGGATCCATAATAATATTAGCTGTAATACAAAATTTAATGCAAACATTCGTTCAGTTGGTCCCTGAATAGTAAAAGTAAGTCAGGAACATTAATGCTAAATAATAATGCAACAAATAAGCAATCATGTAGCGATAGGTCAGTGCGGAAAACATAATAATACCGCACATTGAGTCACTTGATTACATCGACCATAACTAGGTAAAAATAAAATACATAAAATACCATATGTATATAACTAGCTTTAACTAAATAACTGCTACTAACTAGCTTTTACACATTGCACTTTATTGTATTTCTGGTCTTATTACTGATTTTTTCTTATTAATCATACTATTTCATTTCTTTTATGATGTTTAATTTTTTTTATGTTTTTAATTTCTGTTATGATGTTCTATACCTTGTGACGATGATGGCTTTATTATTTATTCTGTTTTATTGGTTTAGTAACATATGAGTACATAATTATTATTGTTATTATATTTTGGCTTCTATGCTTGTAAAAGCCCACTAGGGCGTAAATAAATATAAATAAATAAATAAATATCGTCAAGTTGATTAGTCAGACATCTCTAAATATACACTATGCACATTTTAACATTTTTAATTCCACACCACACTCTTTAAGGGCCATTAACCAGCCAGAGGCCGAGAATTCAAATTTCGTCGAAAGAAGTCCTTAAGATCGTGGGGCGGTTCCAATGAGAAAGATTAATTATTCTCCGTACCTGCTTTTTAAAATAATAACTCAATATCGATTTTATTTCATTCAAAATTTGCTATAATTTATACCTACATTCAAAAATCCTGAAAGGCGTGTTGATAAAACTATTAAAATTATGTACTTTTTGTAATTATTTTTTTATCATTAAAGTATTTATAATTTTTCAATAATGTCTTAGCAAAATAATAATGTAAAAAAACTTAAATATATTAGTTTGTAAGACCGTAAATACATAGACAAATTGAAGTATATTCTTCGCAAAACACTTGCGCGGATTTTTTTTTGATTATTTAATTTAAGCTAAAATTAAAATTCCGAAACATAGCTTTCCCAGATAATTTATAAATTTATTTTACTGCATGATTATATGATGTTAAATGTGTGTTGTATAATACAAAATTTTGTTTCAAAATTTAACGAAGCCAACTACTTACGGTAAAATCTTATATTACTAAAAATAAACATTATTTTCTCAAAATTTAAAACATAGCCTTTACTAAATAAAATAACAGTTTTTCGAAATCAATTTATATTTTTTTGTGAAAAAGAGTCAATACGTCTAAAATTTGATTTAAAAATGACATATTTCCGGTTTTGTCTGGTTATTCCCTCTTAAGCTCGCTCTTCTATTTCAAAATCCACGTGGAAACCTGTAATTGGTAACCTATATAATATTAGCATGCTTTATTTCAATATACTGTTGGTATAATTTACTACTCGAATGCTCATCATAAATCAAATATCATTACACGTGTCTGTGTTTTACTTTAAAATAATACCGGGAAGCAAATTACAAATTGGGAGCCGCCGCGGGAACCATTTATTGGAAAACCAACTTCTCTGCCACTGGTCACCCCAAGTGGTTCGCTACATTTGGTGTCCTAGCAGGGGTGTCCGTGTTCAACGGGTGAGATGTGTTCAGGATTTGGTGACGGATGCACTTACCCACCAGTTGCATGGCAGGCTGGATCGGGAGAGGCCGGTTTAGGGATACCCTTTAACCTCTCCAGCTAGTCTCTCTCAACCCAATGCCTTTCACCGTACCGGGAGGGATGGTTCCATAACTCCGTCACTCCTGGACACACTACCCACCCTTCATACCGTTTCCTTCCCATAAATTCCTTTCATTAAAAAGATCATCGAAGAATCCCCAAAGATGGCATAGACCCTAAGGCAAATTATCTACCACCCGTGTGGTGTTAATTTAAAAAAAAAACAAAAATAAAAATAACCGTCCGGTACATTAGTGCAACATTTTGAAATATCCCTAAAGTGACCCAGAAAACATCAACATTTTGTTTAATTAACTACAAGTTTTTTTTTAATTATAATTGATTTGGTGGTGTTTGTGAGTAATCTGAGAATTGTAGCACGGAGAGGGTACACTTTAACGACTCCAGATACTAATATCTACAGCTTGTATGTCGGACGAATATCTACAGCTCAAACTGCTGACTAATATCTATGGAACAGGTGATGTCGACGAATATCTACAGCACTGGCAGAGGTTGGATTTGCAATTATGTATTGCATATTGGCATAACGTAGTATTGCGTCTGCAGTTTAAAAAACTTAATTTATGTTACGTTAGATTAGGTTAGGTTAGGTAAGATAAGCTTAGTGCTGTAGATATTCGTCGACATCACCTGTTCCATAGATATTAGTCAGCAGTTTGATCTGTAGATATTCGTCCTCACTTTGGTTCTCATAGATATTAGTCAGAAGTTTGAGCTGTAGATATTCGTCCTCACTTTGGTTCTCATAGATATTAGTCAGAAGTTTGAGCTGTAGGTATTCGTACTCACTTTGGTTCTCATAGATAATTAGTCAGCAGTTTGAGCTGTAGATATTCGTCCTCACTTTGGTTCTCATAGATATTAGTCAGAAGTTTGAGCTGTAGATATTCGTCCTCACTTTGGTTCTCATAGATATTAGTCAGAAGTTTGAGCTGTAGGTATTCGTACTCACTTTGGTTCTCATAGATAATTAGTCAACAGTTTGAGCTGTAGATATTCGTCCTCACTTTGGTTCTCATAGATATTAGTCCAATTGGTTCAGTTTTTGGAATTTCTGTAGATATTAATTAGTAGACGCCTCCCACTTTAACATATAACAAGAAACTCAACTCAAATATAGATTTTTCAGAGATGTCTGACTAATCAACAGGACGACCGATTTTTTTACGATTAAACGATACCAAAAATTTCGCCCCTGGTGACACGTGTTAAAAAAATGGTTTGGTTTATATCTACTGTTAAAGGGCTGATTCATGTTTTATAGTTCCATGTCGCTTGCCGAGGCTAATCTAGCGTGTCTACAGACAGTAAGGGATGAATATTGCATTTTGTGTCATGCAACATGTACGCGTGCTTTCTTTCGCGGTGTTTTATGTATGAAGAAATCGTTATTAGTGTGCGGTCCTTCGTACAACTCGATTTGAATCGATTATCACTGATAAAGTATCGATCGAGAATCGAGTTTCAACGATTTACATTTTTAATTAAAATTTCAATTAAAATATTACTGCTTTAAGTGATGCACCACGTTTTAAAATTCCGAATCAGGCCGCAAACGATAACACTCCTTATATAGATGACGATGAGGTTTAAATTGCCGTTTCACACCAGCCGCCTGTTTTGAACTATTCACGAAAAAAACATCGCCAAAAAGCGTGTTTTATTTTATTTTGCGAAACTCACGCACAAATATTTAAATGTTCTTCGTTCATTTTCTAAAGAATTTATTTTTCCAAATTATACAAAAAAAACCGTAACCGATTTTGAACCTTAAAGCAGCTTTTATAGGCCTGTCGCGCGTTTCTTTATCTTTTGTGAGATGAGAAAGTTCTCGGGCGAGATCTCCTGTCAGATTTTCTTTGGCTGTTTTATTTGCTTTTTCTATGGACCGATATCAGAATTCTAGCTGTGAGCTGTCACGTCTTTTAGTTTAGGTCGTTTTAAACACGAATTCATGCAAGTATGCAAGAATATTTATTTATTTAACAGCCTTAGAAAATCACACAAGAGATCTCACCCGATATTTATCTCGATCGAGATAGATATCAGGCGAGTTCTCTGACAGGAGATCTCGATCTCACAAAACATAGAGAATTGCTCGGCTGATACTTTACTTTTTTCTGGGCTTATAAAAAGACTAATAAAAAAATACTCGATTATTTTAAAGGAAAATATGTGTTCTACCCGCAATATTTAATAAAAGCATATAAAATATTTCTAATCGATCTACTTTTCAAAGGTTTTGATCACATGATTTTGCTTTGCTTACTACTTAAATAAAAACAAATGAACTACCTATAAAAATTCAGATTCACTCGGCCCTTATTTTTTTTTCAAATATATTCCATTAAGAATATAACAAAATCCATTTCTTTAAAATGAAAGATTCGTTATTGTTAAAAAAAATATTTCCGTGATATTATAACTTGAAAAGGGGTTTCTATATAAATTATTGGATGTGTTCTGTCAGAAACGGTACGATACTAAATTAATCAAAGGCCATCACGCCTACTCTCCGCAGGGATAGGCAGGGAGGATGGACCGCCACACAACTTTGTCTTGGCACACAATAAGCTTCATTCGTATTCATGCATTGTCTCTGACATTTTGTAATTCTGACTCTTGACGTGATCCTAGTCAAATGATTCGCTTGGTCGTATATTACTCTTACAATACTTTCTTCGTTGATTCGTTCTACATGCCCAAACCATCTGGGGGTCCTCTTTCTTACTTATCACGCTTGCATCAGTCTTGCATTCTTGCGGATCTCCACATTTCTCACACGATCATACATAGTTTTACCACACATGCGCCAGAGGGATCTTATTTACTAAACTAAACAGTTACATACTTGTAAATACACCTTCTTGCATATTCAACCTCATCTCCACACGGTTTGTTCTGCCAATTAAAAATTACAACCAGTATACCAGTAATCTTACTAATATTATAAATGCGAAAGTTTGTATTGATGGTCCTTACTCTTTGACGCAATAAATATCGAATGGAATTTAAAAATTCTTTCACTAATCGAATGCTGCATTATTTGCGAGTAACAACGGCTTTATATATTGGTAAGCTCTGGCGTTATGAATTAGCTGTGGCGTTATGAAATTATGTATCATACGTTTTCTGTCCCTAACAAAATCGAGTTATTGCAAACGTCAAACAAATTGTTACCTTGGAAACAATGTATTTTTTTTAATTTTGGCCAAAGAGTGCTTTGTTGTGATTAAAAAGAGTACTTTTTTGGCGTCGTAGTTAATATCTACATATATCTCTAAAAATGTTTATTCTTCGAACAAAAAGCATAACGTTGCTATAAAGCATAGCGTTTGAAGTGGATTGTCATTTTCGTATTTTTTTAGGTTACTCTCGATTCAAATATGAATAAAATACTAATAAAGGGAGTAGGAACTTAAAATAAATTTCTATTTATATAATTAGATTTTTTATTTTTGCAAAATGTCATTTTTAAATTTTGAAATATTCTATTAAACAATAATTATTTTCTATTAGACAAAATAGCAAGAATAATAACAATTATGCCAATAATTATGCCAGTAATTTCCCACTAATACTATCCGAGCAAAGCCGTGGGTAAAAGCTAGTATCAAATAATAATGAAATTCATCGATGAGGTGTCACATTACCCCTGTGTTGAAATTTCGAACGTCGATACCACGAGCTCTAGCAAAAACCCACAACCGTATATTTTGTTGTATTCCAATGTGATGATAGTAAACCGGCCGTTTAATGATAAATACATACTTAACGATCGGTGGAAGATATTTCGAGAACAAACGGAAAAACGCGCTCTTCACTAAATCCGCAGCATCCAACTATGTATTTTATTGAGTAAAAGACTGGCGAAGGTCGACCGGTTCTTCTTCCATTATTTTATATAATTATTTTTTTTATGCGACACGGTCTTAGGTTTTTTTACTAATGACTAATGGCTGTACGCGGGAGGAGTGGGAATCTCAGAAATCGATATTGAATTTGAGTTTTATTGTTTTCAATATTATTTTTTGATAATGATAGGTAAAATTGCGTCTTTTATTTTAAGCAGTGGTGTCTATGGCCCTTCGTAACAAATGTGTTTACAATTATTTTATCGAATTCTATGATAACTCAACAAAGTTGCATTTTAACACCCATTGAAAAGTCATATAGCTCATAATCTAACCTATATAATCTAAGTTTTTTTTAAGTGAAACTTCTTTAGCACCACTATTTAACGGTTCCTTGCCAACTCAGAATGAAACCAACTCAGAAACACCTCAGAAAAGTCATTAAAAACTATGAAAAAATAATTTTAAAATTGTCGGTAAATAACCTAACCTAACTTAATCAATTTTTTGTATTTTTTTATCATCACTCTTTATGAGGTGCTTCTGAGTAGGTTTCATTCTGAGTTGGCCGGTCACCATATCGACATAGCGACATTAAAAAGAGACAATCACCCACATCTACTGGATCTAGCCTGCGAGTGAATGAGTTAGTATAATTGGTCTCCTCTTTGTGCGGTGTTTCGTAGCCTTCCCTCTATTGTCTACTTTAGTTTTCTGAAGGGTTTACTTCTACCGCGTGTGAATTGTTCACTCTGTTTTTTCTATTATGCACATCACTACAAATAATAATAAGGTGGCTGGGAGGGGAAAGAGATGGGGTAGAGGAAACGTAAGGAGTACCTGGCTGTTCAAATCTGGTTACAAAGCACGGCTATTTTAAGTAACGTTTCTATTGTGAATGGTGGTCTTACATCAGAGCTATAATGAGAACTATTTTAAAGGATTAAATTGTGAAATAACAAATCAATCATTCAAATAAAATGTATTTGTGCACGCCGGGCTTTGAACCCGCGACCTTCCGATTGAGCCTTATCCCTCGACCACGGAGGCCGTCAAATAACAGTGTGCGAACGCTTATCAAATTCAGCAATTTTACAAGGAGTGTGATTCAATCTATCGCGATTCATGTACGCGTAGGTGCAGTTCGTTCAAATATTTGAAACTATGACAAATATTAACACAAGTTGCGGTTGATAACAATCATTATTATTTGATAATTGCCCAATTATTTACTATTGGATTTTCGAATTTTCGCTTCGCTATTAATTATGTGGCAAATTAACAATGCATCTCACATAGCACTCTCTTTAGGGTAAATTGCCATATACAAATAAAAAACAATGCATCCTATTGCAATTTCTAACAATGTTTATGATAAATTTGAACAAATTGACACAAGCATTTGTGCTAGTGGCTATTATTAAGAGGGAATAACCAGACAAAACCCGAATGTCATCAAATTTTAGACGTATTGACTCTTTTTCACAAAAAAATATAAATTGATTTCGAAAGATTGTTCTTTTATCTAGTAAAGCTAGGTTTTAAATTTTGAGAAAATATGTTTATTTTGAGTACAATATTGTTTTACCGTAGGTCGTTGGCAGATTTGTTAAATTTTCAATCATAATTTTATATTATGCAACCAACGTTTCAATTAATATAATCATGCAGTAAAATAAATCAATTAATTATTTGGGAAAACAACTTTTTAGAATTTTAATCTTAGTTCAAATAATTTTTTTTTTTAATATTTGCGCCCTTGTTTTGTGACGAAAATACTTCCGTTTGTCTATTTATTTACGGTCTTACAAACTAAATAATATATTTAAGATTTTTTTCATTCTTAATTTGCTTAGATATTATTGAAAAATTATAAATACTTATGATCAAAAAATAATTACAAAAAGGACATCATTTGAATAGTTTTATCATCACGCCTTTAAGCATTTTTGATTGTAGGTATAAATTAAATCAAATTTTGAATAAAATAAAATCGATATTGAGTTATTATGTAAAAATATATGTGGAGATCTTCTGAGATGGTTCTCTTCATATGTTAAAAATAGAAGTCAAGCTGTTGCTTTAAAAGGTTACATGTCACAAATTATAACTATTCCCTCATGGGTACCGCAAGGATCCCATCGATATGAACCGTGTCATAAATCATTCTTATTTCCTATTTTACGCCGATGACATGAAATTGTATAAATGTATTAGCTCCATAGATGACTGCAACCAATTGCAAGAAGACGTTAGCAGAATTGAGGAATATTGCGAAAACAATCAATTATATCTAAATATAGACAAATGTAATGTTATTGTGTAAAAGTAATAATATTACTTTTACACGAAAAAAAATCCAATTAATTATATTTACAAACTAAACCATGTCCCTCTACAACGAGTAGAAACAATAAGAGATCTTGGAGTAATACTAGACTCTAAAATGTTATTTAAAATATTCTAGAAAAAGCTTATAAGCAATTGGGTTTCATTATTCGCATTACAAAACCTTTTACTATAGCACACACCCTAATTCTGTTATATATGTCATATGTACGGTTACAACTCGAGTTCGCCTCAGTAATTTGGAATCCTCAATATCAAACATATATTCATCGCATTGAAAATATCCAGAAACAATTTATAAAACACCTATCGTATCGCTTTAGTGATCATCAATTTGACCCTATCGCCTTATATAAACGCAGAAAAATCTTTGATGCATTGTTCTTATAGAAAATCATGAACTGCCTTGTTGATTCATCATATCTGTTAGAAAATATTGCATTTCGTTGCCCCAAACAAAATATCAGATCAAACGACTTATTTAGAATACCACACAGTAAATCAAAATACGCGCAAAACTCTGTAATAATACGTATCTGTGAAACTTACAATGCCTTACGAGATGTAGACATTTTCAACCATGACTTGAAATCATATAAAATGCAGCTTAATATATTAATAACTTAAAATACTTTCTTTTTTTTTCTTTTTTGTGAAAATTTATAATATTTATTATCCGTAGTAAATAGTATAACTATGTTTGTTAATAACTTTACTTTTTTTCTTTATTACGTTTTATGTTTTATGTTTTTCTTTTTTATGTTTTTCCTTATTATGTTTATTTTTTTGTCACATAATTTTGTCACATAAGTTGAATAGGTAAAAAAACTATATCAAAATTTTAACTTAATGGAACTTAATTGGTCTACAACATACAAATGTTCTTTGTTATATTATCATTTTGTATGACTGTTTGTTTACTAAATAAAAAAAAATAAAAAATAAAAAAAATAAAAAGCTGGTACGTAGAAACTCAAATAACAAAAAGGGACAAACACATAGATCTACAGGATTTAGCCTGCGAGATAATTAGATAGTATAATCGGTCTCCTCTTTGTGCGGTGCTTCGTAGCCTCCCCACTCTTGTCTACTTTAGTTTTCTGAAGGTTTCACTTCTACCGTGTGAGAATGTTGAATGAATGTTCTACCGCTTGGGTCCCACCCGGGCGCCGCATGTTTGGTTCCTCGGCTGGCTAAGTCCTCCATCACAACACAAGCAACATTTTCGGCTTTCTGTGGTGGTAGTAGGAGATTTTCAAACGTTGTTGGGTTATTCGTAACCCGGGAATGTTTGTCTTTCTTTAAAAAAAAGAAGAATTGTTTGTCTGTTTTTAGTGTCGCTATTTTTCGTTTCAAGTCGCTATTTTAATTTCCAATTAAAAAAAACTTCTTTTCGTATTGTGTAATTTTTTTTTACTTTATTTATTCCCATTTCTGTCCTACGTATAATGTATAATAGCAAATAGTATATAATAACATAATATATAATAATAAATAGTATGAACAGGAAAGGAAAACCAACTAAGGCACTGCCTGCGTGTGGGTAATATTAAAACAAAATACTATATTTCCAAGTACCCAATTATTACCTTTCGTTAATTTTTGATCGGAAATCCGATCGTTGTCTTAACTATCCGTAAATGTGGTTACTTCTCAATACTAATATTGATTTTAAAAATTTGGTTTAGGCATGCTTTAAAAACTATAGTTATGTCTTTTGCTAAAAACTTTAGCGTTGTGCCCCAAGCCTCTCAAAGGCGCGTCAGCCTTTGATCGCTTTGATGCAATTTTCTTCTTTGTACGGTTAATTAGAGTTGTAGAGACCAAACAATGTAATCTTCACCTCAGCTCTAAATACGTTCGGGAAGGAGAGTGCTCAGGAAACTCTAGTCTCGAGGGTCAATAATTAGGAGGTGTTGCCTAGAATCTCCTGCATTTTCCGACTTTGGTGCGATTTTCTCGGAATATCGATGACATAACGAGACCACGTGTTTGGCGTTCTTTATCTGACAGATTTTTAATTATCTTTTTTTAAAATCTGTTGTGACATGAATTTGACGGGTGAATATGTTTAATGACACTCCCTCTGAAGTAGGTCACATTATGGTGGAAATGTAATCACTTGTACGTGTGTTCTGTATTCTTCATATTGCATTATTAATGTTTGGCGTAATAATGTAATACATAAAAACATAAGCTGCACATCTCACTAGGCCCACTAGGGCATTCCTGTATCGAGATGTGCAGCTTTACAATTATAGAGTTTAAAAAATAATACATATAAACTTAATAACAAATATAATAATAAAGTAAACATACAATAGAAGCACAAATCCAGTTATTCAAACATTAATTACATTTTTTAGCAGTACCTACGTTTATAGGGTTCCATGACAGTTGTTCCGCTGACAATTGCCCCCCTGGCGTACTTACATATAATGTGCAGTCGGTTTAGGGAAAATACGGTGTACCTAATTACACAAAATATAACCAAGGGACTCCGAAGGATGTACAGAGAGGATGTACCACCGAATATCAAAATTATAAAACATATTGTCATTCAAATTCATCAAGCAAAAATATGCTCCTCTATTTATACCAACTTATTATTAAGGGTATTTTTAAGTCAATTTGACGTTTGAAATTGGTAAATAATGCACAAAAAATTATATTTTTTTTAGTGAATAGTAAACGAGCTGACCCGTCCACGCGTTGCTGTGGCTAACGAAACACAACGCCATCTACTGAATGGTTACTCAATCTTTATAACCACGATAAATTAACTAACACCTCCATCCGTTAATTTGCATACAAATCAAATCCACACCGCCCGCTTGTCCACTACATACAGACATTCTCCTTTATATTTCAACCAATTTACACAAAACCTTGGCAAATTATATACCTAAAACTTCCTCATGCGGTTTTCACCAATAGATAGAATGCTATTGGTGAAAACCGCATAAAAATACGTTCAGCAGTTTTTGAGTTTATCGCGAACAGACAGACAGACGCGGCGGAGGACTTTAGTTTATAATATGTAGAGAAGATATCATTTCGGTGGATCAACAACTGTCGGCGGATCAACTGTCGGATTACCCGTTTATAGTTAGCAACAATAACGTTCTACTATAAACTAAATATAATATGTACAAGGGGTGACCGGCCAACTCAGAATGAAACCAACTCAGAACTACCTCAGAAAGGTCATTAAGAGTGACGAAAAAAAAATTGGTTAGGTTAGGGTTACCGGCTATTTTATTTTATTATTTTTTCATAGCTTTTGACCTTTTTGAGGTAGTTCTGCGTTGGTTTCATTCTGAGAAGTGGTGGCTTATCACAAGCAGATAATAGATGCTTTCATAGGGTGACCATACCGACAGTGACAAGAGGGATAGTATGAATTATGAATAATAAATTATTATTAACAAAATTGTATTGGTTTGTTACTTGTTTGGTGTGCATAAATTTCCGCAATTACTTATGCCATCGCCGCAATGGGTAAGCCAAGGAATAACCGTAATTAGATTAAAATATTATAATACCATTGTGTTTTAGAAATTATAAATGTTGTTTTAGTAGGAATTGGCGCACTCCCCCATGAAATTGCACGCATGAAATTCCTATGCGATAATTCCCCCATTAGTAACTCGGGCACTAGTTTGAAGCCTATCTCGTGCAATATGCCGCATTTAGTGTGGTTACTTTACATATAAATAGTGTGTTTATCAACCATTTGAGGCAATTTAGCATATTATTTCATTTTTAATTCAACTACTGATTTTCCAATTTATGTTTCTGAATATTATACACACATTATGAACTCAGAACGGATGAAAGACAAATACGATCGATAGTGTTTTGACGGAATCTATTGCTGCTACCTCACATAACCAATGTGGGAGGCGGGTATAGGTTCCGCCGCCCCGTTAACCATTTATTTAATAACCAACACCCCTGCCGTAGGTCATCCCAAGTGGTTCGCTGCGTTTGGTGACTTAGCGGGGGTGCGCGGGTTTCTCAGTCTTGGCGGCGGATGCGTTTGCCCACCTACTGACTAGTTGAGGGAGACCTTTTGAACTCTCCATCCGGACTCTTGACCCATCGCCTTGCACCGCAGATGGATTCATACGTCCGTCAAATTTTATCCACCCCTCATGCCTTTTTCCTTCCCAGAACTTATTCTACTTTCTTTCCCCAAAAAGATCCTCCACACAGCATCTCCAACGATGACATATGCCCTGAGGGATTTTTTCCCCTTAGGATCTCCTGTGTGGAGCTGATGTAAAAAAAACAAGACAGAAAAGTTTTAGATCGCAAGAATCCATTGAACTATTTATCTGGTTTCTACTTACACATCTCTCTAATTTTCTTAAACAATTAATTAAACGCCGGTTTCCTTGCACTGTCCCAACTCATTGCCTAGATAGGCTATTGGGGTCGGCTCTTCTCGTTATCAGGTTACAGCTTCTTTGGTTCTGTGTATCGCTTTCATCCAGGCCGTTTCTCTTTAGTATTTTGACGCATTGAGTCATCCAGGAGTTCGAAAAAATCAATGAAATCCATAAAAAATTAACTGTAGAAAAATATTATTAAGATGAAGCCATACTAAATAATGCAAAATCATACAAAATCGTATGTTTTTGTTTTGAAAATTTGACCGCTTAGAAGTATTATAGATGCTTCAATTAAATACTGCGTGTAGAACATACCTTGGCCCTTAAAAATATCGGTCATTTTTTTAATAAGTCTTTTAATAAGCTTAGAAAAAATAAAGTATTAGGTCTATAAAAAAACATTTTTAAGTACAGACTCTCCTACTTATAAACACTTTTTCGGATATGGTTTTATTGCATAATGTGGCAAATTCAGTTTCTTATATAATTATCCCAAAAAAAATTGAAATTTACGGCCGAACCTCAAAAAATAAAATATAATATGCATTTTAGCGTTGGTATTTTTGACATCACGGTGACAATACGGCAGTCGACGACTTTGTTATATCAAAGTGAACCTTATACCGTCCACCGAAGAACGACTGGCAGCCGCCCCATTCTTCCGTCATTACTCCTCCGAACGGAGCGGAGAAACAACGTGTTAGGGTCCGCGCTGCTTGTTTTCATGAAATCAATTTAAAAATTCCGTTTTATTACAATAAACAAGGCATAAAAAAATGAATTAATGTTTTTTACAGGCCTTTACGAAATCAACATGTAAAAAAAAATTCTCGAATATCTTTTCCAACCTTTCCAAAAGCTTTTTCAAAGAGTATTTTTAAACTCCTCCCATAAAAGGGCGTGAATTCCGATTTCGATTTTTTCCTGTACTAGTGGATCGCCTTAAGGTTTATTATTCCGGGTGTTAGTCGCATCACTACTCTTCGCAAACATACCAGCAACGACTGAACAAATATACATAATTAAAAAAATATATATCACAGCGATATGTTTTCGCCAAAACAATGGTATTTGATGCCGTTTTATTAACTTGCTACTCTTCTTGCATGCAATCACTGCACAACTATGCGTTAAAAAAACAACAAATTTGCATATTCAAAGCTTGTTGCTTGTTTAGAGGCGACAACATACTCGCAAACATCAGATTATCAGACTGCCCACACGTACTAACTCTAGTCTTTTACTTCTTTTATGGTATTTTCTGTAGTACGTATTTAGAATTGCTTTTGTACGAACTCGTTAGAAACTCATCATTTGTGTCATTTATAATATCTGGTCTATTTAGCGCCCTTGAGGTGATTTTTCACAAAAACGGCGCTCTACAAATTGTCCAATTATTATTATTATTCTATCCATATTTCTTCCTTACCGAAACTGGTGAAACTACTTCACAATATCACACGAAAAACCCAAAAAACTAGTTTTTCGATCTGAATATTTTGATGTTTTCGAATATTTAACTTTTTTCTTTTGTTTTTCGGTAACCAAAGGCTTGTAAATCTTTTGAAAGGGGTGTACGTATTGTCGTTTTATTGTACGATTTTTTTCTTGGTTGATATTTTAACTCGATTTTAAATATCGATATTTTGATTCGTCTCTAAACAATTTGGGAGGCGAGTATGGGTTCCGCCGGCCCGGGAACCATTTAATGAATAACCGATACCCCTGCCGTAGGTCACCGGATTCATAGGGTGAGGTTAGTCTGGGTCTTGACGGCGGATGCGTTCACTCACCTATTGCATGGCTTGCCGGATTGGGAGAGGCTGGTTGACCTCCTAAGTCCTTTTGACCTCTCCAACCGGACTTTCTCGACCCGTCGCCTTGCACCGCAATGGGAGGAATTGATTCGTACATCCGTCACTCCTGGACACTGACCCCCAGATTCCTACCCAACCCTCATACCCTTTTCCTTTCCTTGGTCTTGCATTGTACGAGGAGGGATGGATTCATAACTCCTGGATACGCTACCCACCCCTCGTACTGTTTCTTTCCCAGAACTTCCTTTCCTTTCTTACATTAAAAAGACCCTCCACACAGTATCCCCAAAGATGACATAGCCCCCCCCCCCTCCATTGAAATTGTTTTCCTCGGGGCCTCCCGTGTGGAGCTAATGTAAAAAAAGAAGTTGAAGAGTTTTCGAACATGACCTATGGCTTAGTCTTGTGGAGTTGTGTTTTGATTGTGTGTTTTGTTCTCTGTCCAGCCCGGTGAACCAGTTCCTCCGCAGTACGGAGCGGCCGAGGGCGGCGGCGGTGGAGGTCTCCAGCAGCACCAGGGCGGGCAGGCTGGGGGGGCGCGGCAGAACGCGGCGGGCGGCAATGGGGGCGGCAACGGGGGCAGCGGCGCCATGTCGGGCGGGTCCGCCCAGCCGCGAGGGCGGCCCGCCGGAGTTGGCCCGATGCGCGCTAGACCCATGGACCGCAAGATAGACACCTCGCCCTATGGCAGTACCATTTATCTGAGGTATTTTTTTTTTCTTTGAATTATATTTTAAGATGTAAAATTCGGAATCATGCAGACCACAATAACACTTATGCTAGCTTTACATTATTTAAGTAAAATTTACGACTTACGCAGGTTTTTTAGAAGTTACTCACAGGACCGTTTACGTGTGCATCCGACTTACTCTTAATTAAAATTTACGACTTACGCAGGTTTTTTAGAAGTTACTCACAGGACCGTTTACGTGTGCATCCGACTTACTCTTAATTAAAATTTACGACTTACGCAGGTTTTTGAGAAGTTATTCACAAGAGCGTTTACTGGTGCATCCGACTTTATGGTAATTATTGCTCACGGAAGTTGTTCGGAAGTAGTTACAATGGCGACCGTCTACATCTGTAAATTTATTTGCGGTAAGATGGCTTCCTGTCAACAACTGCTGTTGTCAAATTTACGCAATTTTGTCAATAAATACGAAAAGCCCAAATAAAGTGATTAAATAAAATTTGGCTTGAAATAAACAATTCTCCCTGCGTTTTTTTCGTTAAAGGCGGAAATTAATGGAGTTCTTTAATTTTATCCGAATGACAGCTACCTGACAGCAACCGACTTCGAATTCAAATACGTAATGTTATTATAACCAGAAATATTGAGATTAGAAAGGATTGGATCGATAATTAAAAGGAAGAGTGCTCATTTTCAGAATGCTTTTTTCCACCTGAAAAATAAATGATATCCCTTCGGTTTTTGGAATCAGAAAAGTTTCTTTCTGTCTAAATTTGTTTTCGTGGGTAGTGCTAATTTGAGTTTTATCTGGTGTTATTTTTTTTTTCGGGAAATAATAGGGTGGGTAATTATCCATGTTTAAATCTATAACACCTAACACTTGATTAAAAATAACGAAACGATAAATAAGTTTTAAAGAATCTAGAAACCGTCATCCAGTTTTTTTCTTTTTATTTATATCTTAACATAATAAGATTTTAGTTAAAATAATAAAAATACTAGTTTTATAGGATAAAAATCCTACGAAAACAACTGTCTTTTATTTTTGACATCTCACAATGGCGCATTTTGGTATACTTTTTATGATAAGTTTCTCAACTTATCAAACTGATTTGATAAGCTATGAGAAGGCACAAAACTTACTCAAGAACATATTCTGTAACTTGCTATAAATTTCGGTAAGTGACTTTTGGTGTCGTTTACATTGGTAATTTGGCCATAACTCGCTTACGTGAGCGACTTACAGGTAAAAAATTACCTGTGTATATGCAGCCTTATGCAGGTGGCGATAAAGTGCGCCAAAAACGTAAAAAAACACCAGTCGTGTGTTTTGATTTATTCGCGAAAAAACATCGCCAAAAAGGTTGTTTTATTTCATTTTGCGAAACTGAAGCCCAAATATATAAGTGTTTTACGATCATTTTCTAAAGAATTTAATTTTCCACATTATTTAATAAAACCGTAACCGAAAAGGCGTTCGTATATAGGACATTTTGTACTTTTTTAGTGTTTTTATTGGCCTGATACTTTAATTTTTTTCATAATGTAAAAAGAATAATAATTTTTTTTAAAATATTTATTAAATTATCTAAAATATTTCCAAGCATTTTAATCTTCAAACCAAAATCACATGTTTATGCATTGCTTGGTAGTGCATCACCTTAAGTCCGTGGGTGTCATGTGAGTCTTTGTTTATTATTTGTAATTTAAATATTTAATCTAAAAGTCCATGTTTCGAGGAGCAGTGTTTCCATAGATAATGGAAACAAGGGAGATGAGCCATGAACAATAAAATTATTATTGTGAAACCATGCACGTACCTCATATCGCCAACATACTGTTTCCAGTCTCATCTACAGCACCCGCCTTTGTTTCTACCTACACTTTATTGGCTATTATTATATTTAAAAAACTTATTTTATAGCTTAATTTTGCAAAATTAACAACCAAAATATTTAGTTTCAGGTTTTTGTTTTTTTTAAGGTAGTTATATGACATATAGTAAAAAAGAAAATTTATGAAATAAAATCAATATTGCATTGATTTTTGGCCATGAAAGATGATATATTAAAATTTGACCATGTTTACTGAATACCATATTATCTCCCCTTATTTCTCTTGTCTATGAGTGAACTAACTGACTAACCAACACATCGTTCTCCGCAAGGGTAGGCAGAGAGGATAGATCGCCACACAACTCTGTTTCGGCACACACTCTTTGCTTCATTCATGTTCATATATCATCTCATACATACTCTTCTGTTTTCTGAATCTTGACATGATGACCCTCCGGCCTACGTGGTTGAGGGGTAAGACTCTTGACTCACAATCTAAGGTCGCAGGTTCGAACCCGGCATGCGCATGCGAATTTTATTTAATAAATTTGTGTTATTTCTCAATTAATTAATTGAAAATAATATATAGTATGTTTGCGGCACGTACCAGAGCAGAAGATACTCCTAATATCGCCCTGGTGTAAGACCACCATTCTGAAATTGAAACATTGCTTGAAATGTCTTCACTCGTGTTTGGTGACCAGATCTGAACAGCCAGGTACTTCCTCACCTTCCTCTCCCCATCTCCTTCCCCTCTCCACTACCATCAGCCGCACAACATACCCCGATTGGGGAAGCCATAGTCTCACTGGCTCCAGGCGGGAGCAGTTGAGATTGGAGCAACGTGCCGTAAATATACTATATATTGTTTTTTATTAATTAATTGTGAAATACCACAAATTAATCAAATAAAATTTATTTGCGTATGCCGGTTTCGAACCCACGACCTTCGGATTGTGAGTTGAGAGTCTTACTTCGAGATGACTTATATTCATTTCCAAAAATATCCACTAGTTCTTCCCATTGTTTGAGTTTCAATACTTTGTTCTTATATGCTTCTCCTTCACAATTCCAAATAGCATCTCGTTGTTGAATTTCAATGATAAATTTTTCTGTGATGAAATTCATACCTAGGCGGACGTGTGCAAACTCAGCAGTGAACTCCACATAAACCCAACCGCCTAGTGCGTGTAGTCAATATGGCTGTCAGCCGCGAAGCAGGCCGCTGCCCTTCGTTCAACCACCGCGTTTCAAATTTTTCGGCGGTTTGGTGCGTACGAATACGAGCAGTTGCATATTAAAATAAAAAGACCGCTAGTGCGCACAAGCCCTTATAATCTTGAGAATTTCTCCTTACATTTTTTTCCTTTTGATCGCCCTACATCCCCAAACTATCTAATCGTTCGATTCTCAATCTTAAAGCTTACTAGACTTTCGTTCATTCCTCACCTCCTCATTTTTATAACAAAGACAATCAGTGGTGGCTCGAGCACTTCTTTAGTGGTGGGGATCGACATTTTTCACATATTGTACCGTAATCTCACCACCCGTAGAATATAATATAAAATTTCTAAAAAAAAGTTTTTATGGTCTTAACATGCTAGTCGGATAATAATATAAAATGTCTACATATATGTATATGCCAATTTACAATATAGTATAATAAAAATAAAGCTTTATCTTACAAGATTATTATCAAACTAATTTGAACGCGGGTGATTCCCGCCCGTAACTTCGCAAACAAGTGGTTCTGTGGGGATCCAAAGGATTGTCCCCGCGGGTATTTGAATTCACATACGACTGCGCATGCGCAGTTGCATACGATCGCGAAAGAACGCAAGAAAAGTATGGGGATAGTTCGGATCGTCCCCCAAGTGCGCATTATATTCTGCGCACTGAGAAATAGACAAGCTGTTTTTGCGCCGTACATTGTTCGACGTACGCGCGTAGGGTCTTATTAAAATCATCCGGAATAATTGTTTGTATTTTATTTCTGCAAATGTTAATTACTTTTATGTTTAAAGAATTCATTCATTTTGGCGAAGACTGTTATTTCCTTTAGTAGGTTTTGAGTGTAACTGGTGGCGACTGTCCCCATTGTCCCCCTGTGAAGAACCGCCACTGAATACAATGATCTTTTTTATTTTCAATATTTATTTTTGGGGTGTTATGCAGTGTTGCCCTACCTCCTTCTTCCTCCAAACATTTCGGACAGCGTTACAGTGTCCATCATCAGGGCAAATATGAATTGATAGTGGTGTAGTGTTTGCTTATGTATGTAGAAACGATACCGTGTTGCCAACTCCACTTCTCTACGAGTTAGTATTACAATATACTTCAAAATGATTTTCTGCGTTTAGCTTTTGTGTAGCTGTCAATTACCGGACACCAAGAACTATTGAGCTTAGCTCCGTCATCTCTATTAATACTAATTGGATTTTTATGAATTTCAATTGCCTCCGTAATCAGGAGTGCTCTATGAGTTTTGGGTCTTCCCAGGACTTCAGGAACAAATCCAATTGCAGACCTCAGTAGGTCTTGTGTTTTTGATTTGGTTCCGAAGACAGTCGTGATGCTTTCTTTTCTTAATAGCCTGGCAATTCTGTCTGTCACATTGTGAACATGAGGCAAGAAAGCGCAGCCTTTTGACTCTTGTTCAATTCTGTCTTCGTTTGTGAAGACAAAGATCATTCAAAATTTTGCTACACGTACCCTTCTACAGCATTCAGTCTTCTTTCATCCTTCCTCTGCCAGTTCTACGTTTGTTAATCAAATAAATAAATGAATAATGGTTGTTATTCAGCCCGCCGCCTGACAGCAGCTGGCGGCGCACCAACTCAGACAGCGCCCTCAACCAGTCGGTGGCTGGGCTGCGCGACACCTCGCCCCACCAGCACCACCTGCTGCAGCACCATCCGCACCACCAGCCTCACCACCAGGGACACCCGCACCACCAGCTGCAGGGCGGGGGCTCCCCGCTGCACTACGGGGGCGGCGGGAGCTACCAGCACCACCACCTGCAGCAGGGACACATGCAGCAGCACGCATACTCGCACTCGCACCAGGGACTCAACTCGGTGCAGCACCAGCACAGGAGAGGTGATAACTTCACTATGTTTTATAGGGGACTAGTTATTTTTGACCAATGGTTGTTAGCCGTTAATAACTATCAAAACTACCTTTATCCAAGATAAAATCTTGTCAGTTTTCAATTTCCACTATTGTGTAATTATTATTACATGTACTGACATATTATTGTTCATGTCTTCAAAATGGAGAAAGCGTAAAAGAGGTTTATGTGTTACCTGTACGTGAGGTAATAGACAAACCATCCATGTCTATATCCGTCCTTATTTTTAACAGGAATTCTTGATTTCAACGCTCTTGTTTCACCTCTAGCTAGAGCTGAAACAAGAGCGTTATTTCTTAAACTTTGTAAACGGTAATTCCTTTTCACCATTTACATCAAAAGATTAACAACGAACAAGAAAGAGAACATCCGTAACCAGAATTGTTGCAATGCTTTAGGTATGTTTAGATTAGGCAAGCAATCCATAATGAGTACGGACAAGTCAAAGCGAGTTCCAAGAACACAAGAACACTTTGAAAAGACCGCTACGGGGAGGCTATCATGTCCGAACACAAATGAATGCTCTCTGTAACTGTTTGGGCGCACTTGCAGAATTTCCTTTAAACTAACTAGAATTCTAAAGCATTCTACTAAATTTCAGCGAACACACTTGGAGCACCAAAAGATTGCTCTATAACTATAAAACACCAACATAATTTGCGAGAGCAGACTAGAGTGAACATTTGTTCATTTGGTTTAATCCCACCTTTAGCAGCCAGCCGAAATACATTTTTAAGTAAATGTTTTTTTTTATGTTGAAAGAGGTTAATTTATGCAATCCTAACAAGTAAACTCATGAGAGATCCCATGCATCTTTTTATGTTTCGGAAGCGAGAACTTCTGCCTATCAAAATATGCCAATCACGCTCTATTGATTCAACTCAACTGCTTAAAGATTTTGCATTGACAATTGACATCGTTAACGTCACTCACAGACAGTTCAGTGGCTGCCTTTTGATGCATGACACTAAATACAGGGTGCGGCAAATCAAACAGTACAGTTTTGAAAGGCTATTAAAAAAAAACGGCGTCACTTAGAGAAATGGGGTTGATTTTATATTATTCGGTACATCATGCCGTTTTATGCATCAAGTCCTGAAGATGATATCAGAAAGATGATGGCCCTTAGCAGCGATACATTGATGAAGACGATTTATGAAGTTTTCGACTGCATTTTGGCACATCTCGATGAGTATAGTGGCGATATCCTCCCGAATTCGATCCTTGAGTTCTTCCAAGGTGTGAGGCTGATGTTTGAAATTTTTTCCTTCAGATAGCTCCAAAGGAAGATGTCGCAAATGCTTAAATCAGGTGAGTGCGCGGGCCACCCCTCGGAGAGGCGAGGCGTGCAGGGAACATCTGTCGCAGTTTCGTCATTGAAACTCGAGCAGTATGGGCCGTAGCACCGGTGTCTGTTGAAACCAGATGTCTCCCAGATCTGTTTTCTCCGTTAGTTCTTCCAATTGAGGTTCAAAAAAAATTTCTAACATGGAAACATAACGTTGAGTGTTGACAGTCACGGTTCATCCATTTTTCTCGAAAAAATACGGCCCAATCATCCCAAATTTCGAAATCGCACACCACACGGTCATTTTGGGGAGAGGAGAGGTCTCTCGTGAAGTTGCCGTAGGTTATTTTCCATTCAGTACCGAAAATTTGGTTTATTCACCGTTCCACAGAGATGGAAGTGGGCCTCGTCACTTCGCCATTTTTGATCACTTTCAAGATACGTGTGGACGGCAAAGCCCCGGTGTACTCCGGACCAAACGGTGGCAACAACTAAAAACGGCATGATCCTCCCGACACAATGAGACCACTCCCAGGTTTCTACTCCTACCACACGGAATGTACCGGCCTTTCAAAACTGCACTGTTTGATTTGCCGCACCCTGTACTAACCTTTATATACTTCCCTTTTTCTGAATTCGGAAGTCTTTTCTAGTTGTACTATCGTAATGAAATACAAAAATGTTACCTCTTTCATGCTTGTTTGTTACAGATAATTTTCTTTGGTATTGTTAATAAACTTAAATCTACTATTTATTTATTGTTGTCTCTTAATTTCCAATATTAATACAATTTAAGACGAGTATTTTCCAAATCGATTTGAGGTTCGAGTGATTACTAGTTGATTTATTTAGTTATCGTAAATATTTACAATGAATATGGAACTGGACAGGCGTCCTTACTAGGCTCTAAGTAGTTCTGCTGCTCCTGTGTGCGGACTGGAGGTGCCCGCTCAACTTGCCGATGCCTTCGGCAATCATTGTAACTGTTCGCATCTAAGACACAAATGACGATAGATGATACTCTTCTGATATCATACTGAACTGCCATCTGTTGGGATATAGCAAAACTTCATATTACTGTTTAAGCCACCGACATCTATTGAAGGAAGCTGAAACTACATGAATAATAATCAATTATACACAAACATTTATGTATACATTTTTAAAAACTATTTCTCATTTACTGTACCTATATGCATTCTACATCTGTAATATATTGTTGTACAAATGTTTTATGGAGACTATGAAAAACAAAATTAATAAATTTAAAAAAATATATATATATTAATTTCAGATGGCACCGATGGAATGATATCAATGTTAGATGCGAATCCCAATAGGCCCAGATCATCTTGTGAAGTTCCAAGAGTCCCGGGAATAAAGTGAGTTTTATACACTAAATTTAGTTTTTAAATATATTTCAGTTTATAAAACAGGCATGATACCTAAAAACTAATATTTGTTTAGGTATAATATTTTATTTTCAAAGTTTTTCTTCACAGTGACACAAACTCACTTTGATAAGATTTTTTTAAATCTGACATCTGACAAAACCCCTCCTCCAGAAAGGTAGGCCCCAGGAAGAAAGGAAAAAGCAAGTAGCTCACTCCACATGTGTACTGTTTTACTAGGAGTGAGTCAAAGAAATTGATATTAACCGTGAATGGGTTTCACTCTACCGCTAAGTTTTTCATAGTTTTGCCTTTTTTAATGTCCAGGGGATCAATGCTGCTAGTAAAATACCAAGGAGACCTGGAATTTAATTTTCTATGTAATTCAATTATCACGCTAACTCCATGCCCTTTCCTTTGTAGCATATACCCCTCTGTGCAAGACTCGGGCGGGGTGCAGATTCCCGTGGGCAGCAACACGGGCTCCCTGCCCGACCTGACCTCGGTGCACTTCCCTCCACAGCTGTACTCCGGGGGACCCTCCCTAGAGCGCGAGCCCCCGGACCAGGCCAGCACGCCCTACAGCAATGTGAGTAATGCACACTATATTACCTTTTCATGACCCTTTGTTCAAGGCTTGGAAAACCTTTTAACTGGTCTAACTTTTTCGCCCACGTATATACTCTCTAATATCAGCCATGCTGGAATTTTTTGTTAACCTTTGTGCTTTGAAAACTATATGGAGGACAAAATCCAAATCGCTTGTGCCAATAACACTGCAGATTCTATTATTTTTTATTTTATGAATATAGGCTCTCTGACGGTTTAAAAAACATTTTATCTGTGCATGTCAAACTTCATTTTTGTTCGACAGTGTTCCAAAAATGAAAAGGTTTATTTTCAAAAGAGTATCAAGGTCATTATTTCATTGAAAACAATTTTTTATTATTGTTTTTCATGTATATAGATATAGCTATTCTAAGGAAATGTCTTACAATATAGGCATGAAATATAAATGAAAACAATCACCAAAAAATAAAACGCAGTTTTTATTCCGATATTTGAATAAAACTCATCAAGGTGTGTTTTGAGGATTTTCTGCTCTGACTTTCAAGAAGTTAAGAGTTTCAGTGTGTATTGTGACATGTATAATGGAGTTGTTATGTCTAATTTCAGAGTCCGGCGTCGGTGTCGCCCGCCACCTTGTCCCCCACGGCGGCGGGCGACGGCGGGCGGGGGCCCTCCCCGCACCACTCCCCCCGTCACTCCCCCCTCGGCAGTCCCACCACGCCCACACACTACACCAACCATCAGCAGGTCAGTCAGTGAGATGGCATCACTCTGTCGGTCTGTCATGTTCAAGTAGAGTAAACCAAATTAGAGTAACAATTTACCAACGGTTCTGTGATAATATGTTTGTCTGTCATGTGTTAGTAGAGTAAACCTAATTAGCATCGTGGTCTGTGATAAGCCTCGGCAAGAAACTCATCTCATTCCATTGGTATGTTTGTCTGCCAGGTGTAAGTAAAGTAAACTTAATTAACATCGTGGTCTGTGATAAGCATCGGCAAGAAACTCGTCTCATTCCATTAGTATGTTTGTCTGTCGCCGCGCGACAAGAAACTTGTTTCGTTCCATTAGTATGTTGGTCTGTCGTATTCAAGTAAAGTAAACCAAATTAACATCTGGTCCGAACCGTAACGGTCTGTGAAAAGCCCCAGCAAGAAAGTCTCATTTCGTTTACCGTTTTTTTGTTCTCTTCTTTGTTCATTATATTCTTTATGACAGGTGTTACAGAATTCTTCGATCACCATTACGCCATACCATATGGCGGTCGGTTGATGTTAAAGTTAAAATTCAATAAATACTCACTTACATAGTCACAAGAATAAAGTGTGCATTGTAGGTATTTCAAGATTGATTTGATTCAAATACAGATGTTTCAAGGTTGTTATTTAACTTTGAAAATAAAATACCAGTGATGTTGAAAAAATAATGTGCTGTAAAACTTTTTGGATATTTAATAAAAATAATAAGTATGCATAAAAGGCAGTTTCTCAGTTACGTTTTGCAAGGATGTCAGTCTCGGAAGTGTATAAATACATATGCTCTGATACACACAATTCTAAGTATGTGTTGGTCGCCTCAACTTGATTGTGCGATCTATAATTTGGATGACTCCCACTAACATTAATAAAACATTTATGGTTTCTTGTAAAACTGCATGGTTTTATTATTGTTAACACATATTTTTGTTTAAAACTTTTGATCTCTTGTGTTTTTTTTTCTGGTTTTCTTTTTAAATTAATGCACCCACAAAAATGCATGTGATAGTTTAATCGAATAGAATTAACATTTTCAATATTTAATCTTTATCTATTTATAATGCTAATAATTAAAACTTTAGAGTTTTTGGTAGAATTTTAAACCATTAATTATGTAGATGAGCATGTTTATTTTTAGTGTAGTTTGTTTAAGTTATTATTTTTTATGGGTTTAGTTTCTATTAGTTTCATACCTACCAAGTCCGATTTTAACTGTTATTCACGGTCAACTGCGCAAGGTTTGCAGCAACTCAATTACTTGCCGCGTTCTAAGTTAATTACCTGACTATTATAGTTGTGAAACTAGTATGAAACTTTTGTGAAATGCCCAAAGTCAATGTATTTATTTTATTATTTCACTTATTTTACTCTTTGTTTCAATTTGTCATTTAATGAGTAAAATTATTTGCGGCATTTTGTGACAACTTAAACCGTGTATTATTTTGTTATTTGTTATGTCTAATTAAACAGAGTGACCATAGACATCCAAATTGATAGACTTGCCCAGCCCATATTATTAGCACCAGGAGGGTTCGAAATTGCTTTGAATAATTTATGAAATCAGTCGTACATTGACCGCCGAAGAGCGCACATTGAAATAACCAGACGCTGCGCAAAAAAGAAGTAAATTTCGTTAAAGTAAGAATAAGGTTTGCAGCGCAGTGCGTAGTGGCACTTTTCTGCGCAGGATCTGAATGTTCGTTTTTAAACAAACCGCCTGGAGTGGTGACGCTAAAACTGAGTGAGGTGGATAAATTATAACACATTTGTAAAAGTATCTAACTAAATAGTGTAATAAACTATTAAATTTTGAAAATAAGCCTAAATTTTTGTTTACCTGTTTTGGGATTTATAGTTTATGCAGCCAGCAATTTTCCCGCCATTGTAAAAAGGACGAGTAATTCGTTAACAGATTATATTTTCGGGTACTGAATAGCAATATTACTGCGCGATTTGCCTGTATACTATCAGATTAATTTATTGAAAAATCCCAAAACGGATACGGTCGCGACACCTCCTGGCTGGTCTATCAATTTGAATGTCTATGAGAGTGTCTGGTGTTTTTGTGTACTTCATAATTCTTTCTAAAATATCCCCTCTTTTACCAATGAATTAGAAAACTATATTATCTTCTGTTTCACAATCTATTTAAGTGTTTTTTTTTTGTGCTTTTTCTTATTTTTTTTAAATACTGAAAAAATTGTACACGGCTCTTTATGGCAAGAATTCATCAATGTCTGTTTAAATTCTCTCCTAAACATCAATCTTTTCTCATCTTTATTTTTCAAACATACAATTATTTATAATAAACATTCATCGACATCTTCTGTCTTGCAGAATATAGTTTTTTTTTGTTGTTTTGCTTATTCTTTTTTGTCAAATGCCAGTGCTCACTGTTTTACAGCTCTTTGTAGTGAACATTAATCAATAAGTGCTTTTATTATTAGTGCGATGATCCATGACCGTGATGGCATAAAGCATACATTCTTTATCCTAAAAATGCTGCAGCTCTTTAAAAAGATGAGATACACAATGTATGTAGATCTGTTTCCTCCAAAAGGAAAAAGTAGTCATTTTCTCGCATCTCTCTCACACACTGCACAGTGACGTCTCCATAGACCCCTACAATACTACTTGCCGTGATAATAATTTTGAAAGTATGGAATATATTTACAAGAATAATATTGAAGTGTGAGTGAATTCCAAAAATTCAAAAACGTCAAAGTGCTGATGGTTTGGCTTTTGTTCTTAAACATATAATGGTGCAGCTCTTTCTTACACGCTAAATAACAACAGTCGAAAATAAGACAAACGGAGAATGTATGTCTGCACCAGTGGCGGTCCTTCCCTCAGATCAATTGGTGAAAGACCTCCCAAAATTATAAGATCATAGTAAAACATAATATTATGCAAATCAAAACAACTGATATTATTCTAATGTATTTGAAATCCACCGCGAGATAGCCGGCAGTGGCAAGTAGAGACATCTGATGTCTTAAATGGAAGCTTTCTTTTCCACTGGCTGGGTCAATTTAAGAAATGTCCCAATATCATGTTTCTGTCTCTTTACGCGCCATACAATAAACAAGATGGCACTATGTCGCCTGATAAAAATGTTTTCGCATTCTGAAGACAGTTTGAGTCATTATCGTGAGGGAGAGAGCATGATGAAATTATGCGTCTGAAAGAGATGCTTTGATAAACGTAGGTTGATTTTGCATATTGTAAGCTTGTCGCATAAAATAATTTACTATATTAAATACTGTAATGTGACTCTCAAACTCGTGAGGTACCCACGTGAAATGAATATTATTATATTTAATCTGATATTGTATCATAATATCATTTTTTTTTAAATGACCTTCCTCTTCTGGACCCCTAGAGCCGTCTCTGGTCAGCACCCCCCCAAAGGAAACATACAATCATTATCATACATCTATCTCCCTCACACACATAAAGAAAATGAAACGCAATTCCCATCACTGTAGGTGAGCCGTAATATGAGTATGTAGTACTTTGGAGGAATTAGACACACGTATATTGTGTATCATCTTTGTCTAACCATTATTGAATGTGTAAGAAGGAACTGCAGCAGTATTAGGATAAAGAATGTATGTTTTATGGTTTTTTTATGCCGTCACGGTAACGTGATCGTGGATCAACACAGTATTAGGAAAAGTGCTCAATGTCTGTTAAACTTCTGCCAAATATTAATTGTTTTTCGCTTATAATCGTTTTGAGAGCTTCTCATGATGTAGTTAAGTCTGTCGTTGTTTGTTTTAAGCTTTGTCTTGTAGTTTTATGTTTATGTTTGGTGTGTATTTCAGAATCACTTGTCTGTGCCCAATTCAAATACTAGGTATCTTCAACAGAGTAAGGTTTGTTGTTCTTTTATGATTTGGCTTATTTTATACAGCGGTGGATTCTTGATTTAATGGGACTAATTAATTGGAAATAATAATTGAACAATCTTGGAGAACATTCATTATATCTAGGGGTACGTAAATTTCGCAAATAAAAAATCGTGATTTCGCATTTAAAAAATCTCAAAATAGAATATTTCGCATTTATTTCGCAAAAAAAATACAATGTTAAAAACTCAATTAAAGGCTAGCATTGTTGTAATAATTTCTACATTTTCATCTTTCATTGTTTGCCTGCGATCAGTTACGACAATGTTGTAGATACTAAAGTACCTCTCGGCATCAACACTATTGACAGGGCAATTGAGACATGGAATAGCTGCTTTTGCAAATCCATGGTAGCAAGATTTTGATGTAACTAAAACTTGCATTACATCCACAGGAGCTTCTTGGCCGACCAATCGAAGTAATTGTCTCTGAAAATGAGAGTACCCGTCAATTAATTCTTCTTGTGGTACACTTTTGAAAAACGGAATTTTTGCGAAGCTTTCCACTATGGAATTTGAATTGACAGAAGAAGATGGCACATTTGCTGCTTCGATGGACAAAATAATCTGCCAATGTGCTTGTAGCACTCATTTGTTGGATTCGGCCCCATGTGTACCAACAATTTATCCAAGCTCTTTTCAACTGCTGTCTTCAACATCATGCTATGACGTAAAAAGGTGCGAAAGTATTTAATTTTCAAATTTCGCTTTTATCGCAAATAAAATGCAGATTTCGCTTTTGTCGCATCTATTTCGTAAAAACGAAATTTACGTACCCCTAATTACAGTGAAACCCTCTTAAGAAGTTCTCTCTTAAGACGTTTTGTGGCTTAAGAAGTTTGGTTTTTTCAGTCCCTCGGCTGAATATTGGTCCAATTTTTCCCACATATAAGGTTTTCCTGCTTAAGAAGTTTGTTTTTTCAGGTCCCTTGGAAAACTTCTTAAGAGGGTTTCACTGTATATCCAAACAGTTTTTAATTTAGATTGTACCTCCCAGGATCTGGAATCCACTGTATTTATATTTAGTTAGTGCATGCCCGTACACAATTCAACTGCCCCTATCAAAAGATATAAATTTTAAAAATTAACGACTTTGCCAAATGTACTTTATAATTATGTGAACAAAACTATTTTCAAATCCATATTGAATGGTTCAGTTGATTTGTGTAATTTTTTCTTCTTTCTCTAATAATAAATCTAATATCTTACGTAGATACTAATTTTATTAATTTTTGCACTTAGTTTTTGTATATGTTCGTATAAACATTAAAAATATATATAACAATATAACATTAAAAATCAATCATCTATGGTTTTGAACTGTCAAGTAACTGAATATTATAATAATTTAAATATATCATTATAAAGTGTTCAATCACCAGTTTTTATTGAAAATATAATTGAATTTATCAGTTTCAGTGAATATATATAAAAAAAACCAACCTTACAATGCCACCAAAGAAAATACAAGCGGAAGAATCTGATGTTTTAAGCCTCATAGAAATCAAATTCAGTGAGTTAAATAATACATTTAAATCGGAAATACGCGATCTAGTGAAAACTGTGGAATATTTGAGCTTGAAAATTGATGATTACGAATTAAAATTTAAAAGTATGGAGAAAAAAATCACGGAATTGGAAAAAATAAACGAAAATAACATGTCACAAAAAAAGGATTTCTTTGAGTTACAAGCGAAAGTTGAGGCCAGTGAACAATATGCTCGTGTTAACAACATAGAGATTATCGGAATCCCGGAAAAAAACCAAGAAAATTTAATGGACGTTCTAAAAAAAATCTATTCAGAACTAAAAGTAGAGATGCCGAAACACATCGAGTATGCCAGCCGCGTTACTCCACGTGAGAAAATTGAAGGAAGACCGAGGAACGTTGTTGTGAAGCTGGAACGGAGGCAACAAAAGGACGACATCATTGCTGCAATCCGCAAGAGGAAAGGCCTCACAGCGGAGAACATCAACATGCACGGAGGACATAACATCTTCATAAACGAACACCTATCCCCCAAAAATAAGCTTCTCTATAAAATGGTCAGAGAATTTTCAAAAGAACAAAAATATAAATTCTGCTGGATTAAAAACTGTAAAATTTTCCTTAGGTTGAATGAAAACTCAAACCACGTATGTATTAATTCATTGTACGATTTAGAAAAGATAAAAAAACGAGATACTCGTGTCATCGATGCCTAATAACAGAATATACAAACTTTAATTTATTTTTATCGTAACTATGTGTAACTTGAATACTAAAATGGAAACTTTACAAATATATTACCAAAATGTGAGAGGTCTCAGGTCAAAAATTTAATGGGTTCGTTTTCAAAACCAAGATTCACCACAGAATCTTTAAAAAATTTATACTATTTTACATCATTTCACTTTGAACAAAATTATTCTGAACAACAAGTAAATACCACGATTTCTCTTTATTCTCATGTACTATCACAATCTATCAAATATAATAAACGATCGCAACCTATTAGAAATAATTGCATAATGACAACATACTTTTATGTAACAACTGTATGCTCAGTATTTTGCATTGTATTTTGTTCACTATTCAACAACATATTTCTGTCAACATTAATGACAGCTGATACCATAGACAAAATCATGTACCACAAACAAATCATAACTTATGACGTTCATAATTACCCCCTTCCAAAGCATAATTACTTACTTTTCATTAAATTACTTTTTCATCAATTTTACATAAAAACGTATTCAATAATGCTTAATATATTATACTTTCAAAATGGATTCTAACAAAACGGCAATAACATTTTATTATCAAAATGTACGTGGTTTAAAAAGTAAATTAAATGATTTATATTGCGAAGTGCTCAGTTGCAATTATGATTTAATTTGTCTAACTGAAACATGGCTAGATTCCACAATCTATGACCATGAATTAGTAGATGATCGTTATAATATATATAGACGCGATAGGGACATATCGAGTTCTCTCAAAAAATCAGGCGGTGGTGTTCTAATAGCCATCAAGAAAGAAATGACATCTTTTTTAGTCTCAGCACATAACTCAAAATCTGCAGAAGATTTATGGATTAAATTTAAATTACATGAAATGTCCAGGCAAACCATCAACTTATGTTTGGCGTATTTGCCTCCAGATATACCAATCGAAAATCTCACAGATTTTTTTGAAAAGTGTCAAACGACATATAATAACTTACCATCAGAGGATATAACAATAATAATGGGTGATTTTAATGTGCCATCTTTTCAATACTCACCAAATGCCAATGTAACTCTTACCAGACCAGTCTTTCATAATAGCCAAAAATCAATATCTCTACTGGACTTCCAAAATTTGACTGGACTTAATCAATTCAATCACGTCTCTAATAATATAGATCGAATTTTAGATTTAGTTTTTTCCAACCATAACCTCAACATTCAAATTGCTTCACATGTGTTATCCAAAATTGACTCCTATCATCCTCCCATTGAATTCGATCTTTTAATTTCCAAATGCAGACCCCTACCTACCAATCCAGATCACATCAAATATAACTTCAAAAAAACGGATTACATTAAATGCAATGAAATGTTATCACTCAATAATTGGGACGATCTTGACACCCTGGATTGTAATGACTCTGTACTACATTTTTATAACTTGTTATGGCTATCAATTGAAAAACACACTCCACGCTTAAGAATCAGGAATAATAAGTTTCCAATTTGGTTCAGCAGTGCTTTGATCCACCAACTCAGAGAAAAAGAAAAGTTTAGAAAGAAATGGAAAAAATACATAAATCAATGTGACTATGAGAGTTTTTCCATCTTGAGAGCTCGAGTAAAAGTATCTATACGTACCTGCCTTAAAACCCATGTAGATTCAATAGAAAATTCTCTCCCTGACAGTATCAAAAATCTCTCAACCCTCATTAATTCGAAAAGAATTTCTAATTCTCTCCCCAAAATCATGCATCTCCACGACAAATCAGCAACAAATGGTGAAGATACATGTGAACTCTTATCTACTTACTTCTCTTCTGTTTTTAGCTCACCATCTAATTCTAAAAGTGACTCTAAACTTCCTTCCCAACTCTATAATTATCCATTGTCTCATATCAAAATAACTCTAGATGAGGTCAAAGCGAAATTGAATACTCTCGATATCAATAAGGGTTCCGGCCCAGATGGAATTCCTCCACTATTTATTCGAAATTGTGCAGACCAACTTGCAGTACCAGTACACAAAATATTCTTCAAAAGTCTGAAGTGTGGGGTATTTCCTGATTTGTGGAAGGTTGCCCACGTCATTCCGATCCACAAATCTGGCAGTAAAAATGATGTAACTAACTACCGCCCTATCAGCCTTTTATCTTGTTTTGGAAAAATATTCGAGTCCATTGTATATAAAACCATTTTTAACCATGTATCACATATACTTAGTCCTTTCCAACATGGCTTTGTTGCTAAAAGATCCACAAATACTAATTTGCTTGAGTACATGGACTTTCTGTGTAAATCTATGAATAATAAAACGCAAGTAGATGCCGTGTACACTGATTTCAGCAAGGCCTTCGACAAAGTTAGTCACCGTATCTTAATGTATAAACTGGATCAAATTGGCATTCACGGAAATCTGCTTCGTTGGTTAGAATCATATTTATCACATAGAAGTCAATTAGTTACTGTTAACGGTTTTAACTCTTCACCAATATTAGTTACGTCAGGCGTACCACAAGGATCTCACCTTGGACCCTTGCTTTTCTTAATATTTATTAACGACCTTACATATAAACTCCGCTGTAATTTTTCTCTATATGCTGACGACCTAAAATTATATAAAGCAATTAAATATATTGAAGATTGTGAACTTTTACAACAAGACCTTAACACAATATCTGCCTGGTGTGTTGACAATGAAATGGAACTGAATATAGCTAAGTGCAAAGTTATTAATTTCACCAAGAACACCAACAAAACTCTGTATTCATATAGCATATGTGGTCACAATCTAGAAACAGTTGAATCAATAAAAGATTTAGGAATTATATTCGATAACAAACTAACGTTCAACCAACACATTGAATACATTGTGAGTAAATCAAATAAATTACTCGGTTTTATTGTAAGATCAACCAAACTGTTCAAGAATTCTAATAGCTTAATAATTCTATTTAATTCCTTAATCCGTAGTGTTCTGGAGTACGGGTCATCAGTTTGGAATCCACATTATATTACACAGATATCTAGACTCGAATCAGTCCAAAGAAAATTCACACGGATTTTGTCTTATCGATCAGGTGTCTACCATCTTTTAGACGGGTACGAACAAAGACTTACACATTTCAAATTAGAGAGTCTAGTTAAAAGACGAAACATAAATGACCTTTTAATGCTTTATAAAATTGTGAATAATCGTGTAGACAGTAATTTAGTCAATCAAATCAAGTTATACGCCAGGCCCAAATCTACCAGAAACCTTAACATATTTTGGACCGAAATTTCTTCCAATAATACTGGATATTTTAATCCTATATCTAGAATGTCTCGATCATACAACGATCTTGTTAAAATACACACCATCATAGATATTTTTGTAAATAATATAACTAGCTTTAAAAAATATCTCCATGATTTGTGCAACTAAAAAAAAAAAAAAAATAAAAAAAAAAAAAAATAAATAAATAAATAAATAAATAAATGCTTTTGTTCCATTACTTTTCAATAATTATTTCATAAATATTTCACATTGTTTTTCTTGTGATTGCTTCAGTGAATAATCTTGTTAATAGTGCACCTAAAAAAAAAAAAAAAAAAAAAGGATTTTGTTTCATTACTTCTCAATAATCTCTTCATAAATATTTCATATTTTTATTGCAAGTTTTGTATTTTAGTTTTCAATATTTTGTATTTTAGTTTTCATATTTTGTATTTTAGTTTTTAAGTTATCTATAAATAATACTTACATTGTTTTTCATGTTGCTTCTGTGAATATGCAAATGTTATTACTGCAGACACATTAGTCTAGGGATATTTATATTTTATTAGAATTTATTTTATATTACATGCAAAAATGTTTTGTAAATATCCTGTTTGTGTCTCAAATAAATCAAAAAAAAAAAAAAAAAAAAAAAATAAGACTCGTGTTAAGTTTCAGTGCTTCATTCTTATTTATGATTTTTAAAGTAGGTTTAACGTCAAATTATTTTAATTGATAAATGGATAGAAATTTAAATTGAGTTTAGTAACAATCCAATTAGTTTTTTAGTAGTCTCGAGACCTTTCCCAGCACTCAGCATTATCTATTTGCTCTTAGTGAACATGGCCGTGTGTGTTCGTTAACATAGTGAAATGTTTGTTATTAAACAGCATTACTGCATTGTGCAGGTTTAAATTGGGAAATTGTGGAGGCTCGATAACGGTGACAGTCTCGATATATAATTTTGATGGCCTCCGTGGTCGAGGGGTAAAGCTCTTCTCGCAATCCGAAGGCAGCGGGATCGAATCGCAGCATACGCAAATAAATTTTATTTGATCAATTTGTGTTATTTCACAATTAGTTAATTTAAAATAATATATAGAATGTTTGCTGCACTTTCCAGAGCGGAAGATACTCTCGGTATCGCCCTGGTGTAAGACCACCATTCAAAATTGAAACGTTGCTTGAAATGGCTTTAGCCATGTTTAGTGACCAGGTTTGAATAGCCAAATACTTCTCTACCTTCCTCCTCCCATCTCCTTTCCCTCCCCTCTGCCTTCAGCCTCAGAATTTACCCCAATTGGGGATGCCATAGTCTCACTGTCTCCAGATGGGAGCAGCTGGGACTCTAGTGAGGTATTTACTTAATAAAGACACTCGAATTAGAAAATCTTAAAAAAATATTTCTGTCATTAGTTGGATCTTGCCCATTGCTAGCTACAATTTTCTACTCTTGTTTTTTTCACGCATTCTAACGGTAAAATAAGAGGAATAAAAGAAAGATGAGTGTTTCACAATGAAGTATATTTGGTGTTAATTATAAGTGTGTGTTTATCTATTTCAGGGTATTACAACAGATTCATCATGGATGCAGCCTAGTTATCAGTGCAGTCCTCCATCAATACACTCTTCTAAGTCTAATATTAATATGCCGTCACCCACCGTGAGTATTAATTCATTTTTAAAATTTGTATAATACACGCCAAACTTTAATGCCGCCCTGAAATTGATACTTTCCATTCTCGCGCAGGTACAGTCGCTTTACTGACTTAACAATGACCGTAAGCGAAAGAGCACGCCTGTTGCTACGATTTCTGTATCAACGTCAGGTCGGTATTAAGGTTTGGCGTGTACTATACCTCAACCCTCACCATTTTGTTAGTCAGATTTTAAAAAACTTTTTCCTTTCAACTAACTTGTTCATTTAGCTACAGTTTTGTAACATTATTTCAGTTGAATATAATCAAAATTTAACAGATCACTTTATAAAGTTTTATCGTTCATGCGTTCTGAAATATTCTATTTATTTGGATTTTATTGAAAAGCGGAAATATTTTGACCTTCCGACAAAATATGCCTGAGGACTGAGGGGTTAAATAGGCTGTCAATTTTTTTTTTTTTTTTAAATTAAACCACACAGAACCCAGTAGGCTGAGAGGAAGATTATTTCCTTCAGGGCATATGTTATTTTTGGGAATATGTACTAATACTAATAATAATAATTGGATAATTTGTAAAGCATGGTTTTTGTGAAAAATCACCTCAAGGGAGCTATACAATTTATTATGAATTCTTAGGCTCTATGTAATTTTATTATTTAAAAATAGATACAGAAAACATACTTACCTGGTACTATCACTGGTACTTCCGATAAACACACTTTAATTAGAAAGTTTCATAAGCAAGAACCCTTCTCAGGCGAAGGTGAAGGCCTCTTCTAAAGAATTCCATTTATCTCTTGTTTTGTTCGTAGGGTTAAGCAGTTCTTGTGTTTGTGTCACTTCTTGTTACTTTTGTCACTTTTGAGGAAGTTTAGAATTTCTTCTTCAGAGGGTTTTGAAAATGCTTCATTATAAAAAATTTAAGATACCCATATTTCATTTTTCGTAAACAGCATTAATTATACTTTTTCTTACTTTTTATAACTCTGTAACACACCTATTTGCAAGAAATAAAAGGCTTTTTATTTTATTTATATATATTTTATAATTAGAAAGTTAATGCTTGGAGAAGATACGGCTTTGCTCGCGGAGGACATTATGTATATTTAAAACACTGGACATTGCAAAATTTTAGATTTGCTACCCCCATCCTTGTTAGTATTATTTTTATGAGAAGATTACTGGCAAAAGTAGAGTGATATTTATTTTGAAAGACTGGATAATTTAGGGTTCTTAAGGACTGGAGAATTTTTCTGACTTTACAAAAGCATACAAATAATAATTTTTAACATTTTATCACAATTAGTTATTTACAATGTCGCAGGCTGTGAAGGTTTATGGATATGACTGTCTGAAAAGGTGAGCTTAAGTTTAGCTTTAAATTCCACTGAGTCTGATCATTCTTAAGTCATGTGACAGTTTATTCCAGGCTTTAGGTCCTGACACCCCGAAAGCTCGTTCGAACTTAGTATACGATGTGCGCTTTGGTTCCTTTAAACTTCCGATAGCTGATTCCGATAGCGATAAAAAATTACGGTTTAGGCAAATATTCTAAGACATTCTGTATTTTTTTTTTAATCGTATTTTTGAAACCCTGGCGATTTTTTGAAAATTCCAATCCGAAAAATCAGACCATTTTTTATAGACCGGAAAGACGGGACATAATTTTATGGGTGCGAAAAAACGATAATTACGTAGCCGAAAATCATTAAAAAAAAATAACGTTTTCCACACGAATAGCAATAAATTGTACGGGGTTCTCTTCGTAACATCTGTAAAAACACCGCCATATTTATCAAAAAATCGAACCAAAGGATTAGTTCGCATAGAACAGACAATAAATCTAGTGAACGTTAAACGCAAATTCAAAAATTCGCCGGAAATCAAAGTGTTGCCATATAAAAAAAAATTAATCAGTGTGGAATTTTACAAAATTAAGGGAACACAATCGGAGATAGGACATTTTCATGTAGTGACGTCACGAGCTCAAATAATGGATTTATTTATTTAAAAATTAAAAAAACTATACATTTCTAAAAATTTTTACTTCTTCTTCTTCTTCAATGGCGCAACAGCCCATTTCGAGCCTTGGCCTCCTTCAAAATAAGCCTCCACCGCCCTCTGTCCTCGGCCGTCGTCTTCCAATCTGCAACATGGAGTAATCCTCTTGCATCCTTCCTGACATCATCCTCCCATCTCAGTCTAGGTCTGCCCGCCTTTCGTTTACCTCCCGGGTGTCCTGTCAGAACCTTCTTCGGTACTCGTGTGCTTGGCATTCGGTGCACATGTCCGGCCCATCTTAATCTTTGGAGCCTTAAATGGGTGGAGAGTCTGGGAGCTTGATAAATTTCATAGAGCTCATTGTTGTGGCGGATTCTCCATGCCTCTCCCTCTCGCACCGCTCCTAAGATTCTTCGCAGTACCTTTCTTTCGAAGATGTCCAGCTGTTTTTACTAACATTTTCGTAATCTTAGTAAAAAAAATCTATCCACACGATTTTTACCAAGTCGTTACGAAATTCATGCAAGTGGCCTATTGGATTTTCCGGAATACACAAATCCGATAAGTAAGCCAGAGCCATTAAATATCATCCAGCAGAGCTTGAACTGGATTCTTTCAGGACATTTGGGCCAGTGAAGATTTTTGATATGCTCTGAAATATGGAAATATTTAGATACGCCGGTGATAAGTCTTGTATACTGTATCGAGGATTCTGAAATAAAAAGAATATCAAACATAGGTGTTGTTATTGAACAACTCCAATATGTGAGATGAAAAACTTATGCATGGCTGAAGAAAGCAAGATCAAAAAGGTTTTGGCAATATGGGTTATGTTTAGATATTTTATCCAGAGGGTTTGACAGTTTACAGGCCTTGCCACGTCTATAAACTGGATGCGTGTGTTGTGGAGGTTTTCAATAATAACTCTTGATTTAACGCGAATCAAATATATTTACATTGAAACTTTGTGTTACAATAATTTTGCACAGATAATAATTATCTCGCTTAGATGAAAAGCAGGTGGATAGAACGAACGCTGAAACCGGAATAAATTTGCATTATCATGCACTCGGATTTGAGTAATATTTTTATAGTTCGTTGCTCGGCTCCAAGGTCTTCAAAAATATTTTATTTTCTCAATCTCAAAAATTCTGGCATGAAAATGGGCACAACCCCTGGCGAGTTCTAGTTATTCTATCCTTCTGTCCATCGTCAACTAAAAATAATAGATCCACTGATTCTACCCCATAGGAGTCCTGTGCGGAATTTACAAATCAATTCTGCACCGACTCACAGATGTACTTCTAATTATTCCAGATGGGTGTATCACCAGTCCAGGCGTCCTCCAACAACGGGGGTTACCGTAGCCCCCGCAGCCCGGGCAGTAGCCCCGGGGGGGCGGGCGGGGGTCCCATGGGCGGCGGGGGCAACGGGGGTCCGGGCGGTGGGGGTCCCGGCAGCAACGGGGGCGGCGGTGAGAGCCCCCACTACGACGCCTACACGCAGTCAGACAACTACTACATCAATCAGCAGCTGTTGCAGCACCACTTTGAGCAGTTCTCTATGGTGAGGAACATAAATAATATATATTACTTTATTCAGATATCATTCATTTTATTATAAATCAAGTCATTTCAAATATGAATAGAGTGCATCAAATGGTTCTTTGAGTATCGGTGCTAATTTTTAATAACTTCACAGAAACCTGAAAGTTATTTTACAAATGGGAATGTTAGTAAGCAGGTTACAAAACTTTAAAAAAAAAATATGTTAAAGACCATTTTCTAACAAAGGTCTTGCCATTCTATAGAGGCAGTAAGCCAGTGGATGCCCCGTAAGAAGGTGGTGGAAAATAAATTCTGACAAATTTATTTAAGAAAGTGTATTACCATAAATTTATTCATAACTTAATCAGAAACCATCTAATTTGAGAGGCCCTTATGGATACGGAATATTGCCACCCCGGGAAACGTTTATTGGATAACCAACACTCCTGCCATAGGTCACCCCAAGTGGTTGGCTATGTTTTGTGTCTTAGCAGGGGTGCTCAGGGTGGTGGGATGAGGTTTGTATAGGTCGTGGCGGTGAATGCATTTTCCCACCAACTGTGTGGCGGGCTGGATCGGGAGAGACTGGTTGAGGTAGACCTAAGCTAGCCAGACTCTCACCTTAAACTGCAGTTGGAGGGATGGATTCATACGTCCGTAACTCCTGAACATTTTGACCCACCCCTCATACCTTTTTCTTTCCCAGAACTTTCTTTCCAACTTTTCCCTTAAAATACTCTCCAAACAGCGTCCCCAAAGATGACAGGCCTTGAGGGACTTTTTTTCCTGAGGGCCTCCTGTGTGGAGCTAATGTTAAAATAAACTTAAGTACCCGGTGTTGCCCGTTTAAATCAGACAGACAGTATTTTTCTACTCTATTTTGAATGTCAAGTGTCAAAATTCTGCTTTAAAGGGTGTATGGGGGCGGTTTTTTCGAAATCTCATATAGACAGTGTCCTTCCTCTTGTTTTGATATTTCTTTTGACATTCTTTATATACGAGGAGGGACCCAAAAGTAACGAGACTTTCTTTATAAATTATTTATTTTGAAATATTTTTACACCAAAATTTGGTCGCCTTTAAAGTAGTCACCATTAGAGTGTATGCACTTCTCCAACTTTTTTTTTCCACTGTTCAAAACAATTTGGAAACTCACTGATTAGAGTCTTTTATGGCCTCCTGGGATTTTTGTTTCACCTCTTCCACAGTATGATAATGTAAGAAATAAGTCACAGGGAGACAGGTCTGATGAATAGGGCGAGTGAATAATCGGGTTCATTCCATTCTTGCTCAAATACTGCTTTACAGGCAATTCGGTGTGAGCATGTGCATTGTCGTGGTGGAAGAACCAGTCCCCAAAGATTCGACCTTTTTTTCCTGCTGCTCTCTCGAAACCTCTTTAGTACCTCCATGTAGAATTGGCGGTTAACTGTTTGGCCTGGAGTAACAAACTCTGTGTGCCTACACCTCTGACATCCAAAAACAAAATTAGTATTTTGATGTTCGATTTCACCCGACGCACTTTTTTCCGACGAGAAGAGAGAGCTTGACTGTTGCTTGGTTTCGGGATTGTAACCATAACACCATGACTCATCACCAGTAAAAACCTGGGAAAAAATCTGGGTCTTCTTTCACCTGATTTTTCAATTCGTGGCAGGCTTGAATGCGATGCTCTCTTTGATCCTCAAAGAGGAGACGAGGCACAAGTTGGCTGCAATTTTGCATTTTCGCCTAAAGAAGAAATCTTGATTTACTTGAAATTAAACTTTGGATGAACGCATGACTGATAAAGAGTTTCCGTACAACAGCCCACACAAAACTCGTTCCCGCTCCACTTCTCCCCTCTACCACCTAAGTCTCATTACTTTTAGGTATCCCCTCATTTACAGATTATTTTCTTTCTTCTCTTATGACATGCACGCTTTACAGCTTCAATGAATTGCAAAGTTCTGGTTACTGCAAAAACAATTACTCCAGCCTACATGTGTACTATCTTCTGTACTTTCCATTACAAACAGTTAGTAGATTTTTGTGCTTACATACATAATATATTTTAGTATTGACTCTCATTCTAAAATAGTTTTATCACTTTCCAGTGCGAAATACTTGTGAGTGATAATAATGATAGTTTTGCAAAAGTTCTGCATTCATCACTGCATATTATAACCCAACCTTACCTCTTATATGATTATTTCAAAAACATGTTGTGTTTAGGAGACTCGATCCATTCTATGACAAATAATGTTCTGTGTCATGCGATTGCTAAATAAATAATGCTACACACATTTGTCACCGGTACAGAGAATGGGCTTTTTTTTATATTAGCTCCACACAGGGGGCCCTGCGGAATACTAATTTCCCTTAGGGCGCATGTCATCTTAGGGATGCTGTGTGGAGAGATTTTTTAAGGAAGAGAAGAAGAGTTAGTTCTGGGAAGGAAGCAGGAATGAGGGGGGGGTAGGAATCTGGGGATCAATGTCCAAAAGTAACAGACGTATGAATCCACCCCTTCAACTGCCGTGCAAAGCTATGGGTCGAGGGATTCTGGCTGGAGGTCAAAAGACAAGACCACCAAGACCTTGATAAACCTCACTCCATGAACCCAACTATCGGGCACCCCTGCTAAGTCACCAAACGTAGCGATCCACTTGGGAGGACTTATGGCAGAGGTTTTGGTAATCCGTCTCCCAAAATGTAATGTTATGCTTGATAGTTGATCATAATTCAATCGAAAGGGCCGACAATCTGCATTTAACTGGGACCATAAAATTTCAAAAATAAAATTGGTACTTTTCTTCAATCATAATATTATTTTTCATCATGTACTACGATGTAATACGAGAATATTAGATGTATTTTTTGATCCCAATGTTGGTAGCATAATTTTGTATCATTTATTTGTATATTGTATGTGCGGTGTCCAAACATGATTTTGTGTTTTCTCTTTTCTCTTGTGCCTCATAACCTATCCGCGCTAACAGGGAGTGGTGAGTGTGACCATATATTGCCTGACCTGACCTTAGACCCTCACAGTGTTGCCATAACTCGGACTGTATGCTTCCGCTTTCATACCTCATCCTTAGAATATATTATATAGATCTAGTTGATGCCAACCTCACTCTCGGATGCCAGTCATTATGTTATATTATTGTGTGGGTCCATAGTGTGCGTGTGTGTGTCTGTGATCATATGTGTAAACCAATACAGTACTGTTATAACAATCAGTCAGGGGTGTGCAGTCCTTAGTGACTATTGGAAAACTGTGCACTCTTCTAAAAAAGAGGAAGGAAAATAAATTACGATAAATATTTGGAAAGTGGTAAATTGTGTCTACAAGAATATAACATTTATAAATCATCCAATTATAAGACCGTTTTTCTGCTAAGTATATCGATTGTCTAGTTGATTAGTCAGCTCCAAAAAATCAAAGTTTGAGTTGAGTACACAGTAATATGTAAAAGTGTGCCCTCTATCTGGTACAATACTCAGATTACTAACACCACCAAATCAATTATAATGCAGAAAAACTTGTAGGGAAATAAACAAAAAAAATCACATTGCACTCTCTTTAGGGTGAATTTTCTTACTTCAAAAAAAATTTGATGTTTTCATAGTTTCTGGTAGGAAATTTCAAAATGTCATATTAATGTGCCGGACCGTTACGGGTAACGTAGGTGTTATTTTATAGCATATTTGGAGATGTCTGTCTAATCAAGTGAACTTTCAATATACTATGTAATGTACTTTGGAAAGTAATATTTTTATATTTGTTATTTGTCCAATTAACTATTATAGTATTAACTTAGTTGTGACAGATAACGGATCATAATGCAGATTGCTTTATAATAGTCCATTAAATGTTTTGTTATTGACTTGTAAAACTTTTTGCAGTAACTCCTTGATGTATCAACAAAAAGTGTTTATTTTCCTTTTTCTTTACTTGGGACGTGCACCACTCAACCCCCGCAAACTACATTACCTAACCTACCTTACTAAAGGTTGAAACTTTCAAGTTTAGATAATTATGACTACAATATCACATTTACAATTTTACGATGTTGATTTGTATGGGCTGCATTAGTAAATTCTAATTCTTGATTCACTCCAAGCAATATTTCTAACGATATTATATTGTGGAAGATTCCTGTTTCAAAATGTATTAATCTTATAATAACTTTACAGTATAAATAATGATACGGGTCAGATCTTTTTTTATAAAGCTTTCTCAGACCCACAACATAAAACCACTAAAAATATATAATAACTGGATAATATATACCGCGCCGTTTGTCAAAAATCACCTCAAGAGCGCTGGGTACTTATGTTCTTATTTGTTATATTTCTACACAAGCTATCCAAAAACTTACAATTAATTATGGTTTTTTATTCTTTTCATTCTTTTCTGATTTGATCGTTGGGGCAACACTTTTTTTTTTAAATACGTCATTTAACTGACACTCTAGTTTTCGAGATGACAGCCTCAGTCAATGATTTGAGAGGGGCCTATTCCCAATTTGTTTTTTTTAAATATTTTTATTGATCTTAAAAAAATGGAACATATTATAATATTACTTATATTCCATTAAAAGCATTTGCTTGTGGATGGAAGAAACTTGCTGTTACAAATTGAATATTAATTGGTGCAATGTTCAACCTGTCATACTAACTAGGGATGTAGTGGAGTACTAAACTTACAAATATTGGCCCTGTGGTGGGGTGGATAAACGATTTTTATTCCCAAGACAGGGGTTATTTTTCTATCCACATAATAGAATGAATTGACTATAATAACACTGAAGGCTTGTAACGCTATCATCACATTGGACACTAAGGCAACTATACAGGGATTCGCAAGTATCCAATACTCAACCATTCAAGTATCTTGGGGATATACCGTTATACTTCAAAGCGGAAGTTTGCACATTTTGTAAACTCGTCAGTGTCCAAGATCAGGATTAAAGTCATTACCACTTGTGTCGCCAAGACCTTAAACATGGTGGAGCTATCAATAAATATGATAGACTAGCAAAAATGATAGATCCATTAGAAATTTTGTGACAATGTGAGCTTTAGTAAGTGAGTAAGTGAGTATGGTAAGTTTGTACAGCGCCCTTGAGGTGATTTTTCACAAAAACGGCGCTATATAAATCGTCCAAATATTATTATTATTTAGATCAATGCTAACATAAACAACTAAAACATGACAGTTACAGCAGTTATGAGATTATGAATGCAGTTGTGAGTGAGGTTATGAAAGCAGTTGTGAGTGAGGTTATGAAATCAGTTGTGAGTGAGGTTACGAAAGCACTTTTGTGTGAGGTTGTGAAAGCTGTTGTGAGTGAGGTTATGAAAGCAGTTGTGAGTGAGGTTTTGAAATCAGTTGTGAGTGAGGTTACGAAAGCACTTGTGAATGAGGTTGTGAAAGCTGTTGTGAGTGAGGTTATGGAAGCAGTTGTGAATGAGGTTATGAAAGCAGTTGTGGGTGCGGTTATGAAACTAGTTACGAGAGGTGGTGGCGATACGGGTTTTGCGATTTCAGAAGTGACGTGTGCGGATTGTGAACTCACAACCTCAGTATCGGATACTTGCGTATTCCTCTGGAAGGAGGACATATTACCTATTGTATGCTAGTGTTTTCAAATGAAATCCAACTTGGAGTTCCAACCTATATATGTATAATAATTCACTGCTTTACCTTCTCCATCAACTAAAAATCAACTTAATATTATTAATTATGTATGACACAAATGCATCTTTTTCACTGCCAGTATTCCTGGACACATCATTTTTACCTTTGAGTATTCCAAATATTTATTATCTTTGATAATATTTCTATTGCTGATTTCATCATTTCATCTAAATGTGTATTGTGTTAAGTATTGAATACTCATCGTTTGAATATTACTAACATTGATCCCCAATGAGGGCTTTTATTATTACTGTGACAATTGACGATTACGGTACCGTGATGACATAAAAAAAGCAATAAACACGCGCTTATCACAATAATGTTGCAGCTCTTTCAAAGGACGAGATACACAATGTACATATGTCCTCCAAAGGAAAAAGTAATCATTTTCTTGCATCTCGTACAGCACCGTGAAGTCTCGGTAGACCCATACAGTACTACTAGCCGTGAAGATAATTTTGAAAATATGGAATATAGTTACAAGGATAAAATTGAAGTGTGCGTGAATTCCAAAAATTCAAAACGTCAAATGTCAATGCGCTGATGGTTTTGCTTTTATTCTTAAACATATAATGCTGCAGCTCTTTCTTACACACTAAATAACAACAGTCGAAAATGAGACAAAAGTTGAATGTATGTCTGCACCCCCCAAAGGAAACATACAATCATTATCATACATCTCCCCCAAACTTATAAAGACAAGGAAATGCAATTCCCGTCGCCGTGGTTGAGCCGTAATAATATATATCTGTTTCTTCCAAAGGTAAAAAATAGTACTTTGGAGGAAACAATCACACATATTTTGTGTGTCTCACCATTATTATATGTGTAAGAAAGAGCTGCAGCATTATGGCGTTAAGGAATGTATGTTTATTGCTTTTTTTTGCCATCACTGTACCGTAAACGTGAATCACTACAGTAATAATAAAAGTGTCCAATGAACATTCAAGTGATAGAATACAAATTCCAATAGTTTCACTAACACAACACTTAATAACCTAGTTACACGATCATCACCCAGGAAAACATAAGTGCCAACGAAGTGCCAGTGAAAGGAAGGAGACTCAAAAACTAACTTTATAATCCAGAATTTCTGAAAAAACTGTGCCTATCAAAAGAAAAACGAACTACATATAATATATATTTTTTTCATAATCGAAATTTTTTTAAAAAATTCTGATTGAAATGCATTTTTTCCATGAATTTGGTGAGGAAATTGTTGAAATCTTGAAAAACTACACACAGCTCGCTTTGGTCGTAGAGCATTGCACATCACTAGTGTTGGTTTATATTCCGAGAAAGACTTATTCTCATTGAATCGCAATAGAATTTGTGATGGGCGGGCGTAAATGCTTTGACAATTATTACATATTCATCTCTAATATGGAAAAACATGAAATTGAAGAATTGTTTCAACCCATTGGCCACAGAATTATTGCGCTAAAAAATTGGCCTTCACCACTGAATTATTTTTATACCAAAAATTGAAAATCTGCATTCAATCAATTAGTTTAAAAAAAATCTTTACATATTGAAGGTAAATAAAAATTTTGAAAAAAATGTTAAAATATAGGTACCTAAACAAGGAGAGAAATATAATTTTTTTTAACATTTTTATTCCTGAAGTTGCAAAAAAAACATAATGCATAAATCTAACATTCATATTTTTTTTTACATAAATATATACTAATAACTAAAAAAATACAGACAGTCCTCAAAGCAATCGGGGACGTGAAGGGCCACTGCCACCAGCCTAGAACAACTCGCCATTTTGAAGGGAAAAAAACTGAAGAATCATTTTTGCCAATAATACGAAATGATTGCTTTATTACTTACAGAGCTTTTGGCCTTTAAAATTTTATTCAAAGATGTCACAGTTATGCTCGTTTTCCGTTTTTTGGCAGACCTACTCTAGCCCGTCAACGAGCCGGGGTTTGTGGTTAAGTACCTCAGTTGCACACCCGACAGGGAGCCGGGGTTTGTGGCCAATGGGTTAACATTCATTATTATTGTGATTTTTTTAAAATTGACATTTCTATTCAGGACTAATAATGGAGGATTTACAGACGTATTGACAGGGGACCTGAATAAACAACACTGACAATTTTGTACATTTACAAAAATGATTTTTGATTGATCAAAAAAGATGCAGTTTTTTTTTTGCCTAAAGCAAGACTTACTTATTAAGATTCTTACGAGCCGGGCCGTTCAGTGTTGGTACAAGCTCAGTTTAAGGTTATTTTAACCATAATTATGTCGATAAACCGAAAACAAGTCGGAACGGTCAGATTTAGATTTATGAAATAAAAATACAAATCTGGGCGATTTATATCCACATAATGGAAATTTTACAGAGTTTTACCACTCTTCGTAAAACACTGACCTGACAAATGATATGTTTTAACACAAATTGAATATTCCTTATTTCATGTACAAAATTACAAAGTAACAAATTAAAAAAGTTTTAATGAAATTATTAATTTAATTTTACAATAATAGTTTTTGTGTTTAATTTTTTTCTGGGGCCTTTTATTTGTGCAAAATTTTTGAATCAGGTAAGCGTTTTTGAATTATCAGGGTTTGAATTAACGGGGTTCTACTATACATGAATGTTTATCTAGGTTACTCCCATTGCTTGGTGCAACAGAACCGATTAACTGGAGGTAGTAAAGATTAGCTGGTGAGTCTCCTGGAGTTGGTTGGTTGTTTGATTGGTTGGAGGTGTGCGAGTGCCAGTGCGAGAAGGTGCCAAGAACCGTCGGCAGTATATTAAACCTGTGGTCTGTGTATGTCCAATGCTAATCCTAAAGGACTGGGCACAGCTGGTGCAGAGTCTGTTGGATTCCGGGGTAACTTGGACCACTCAAGTCCAGGTGAAGATAAACACACAATGTTCCTCTCTTTACTTATCTCTGTTGGACAGATATTTTTATCTAATTTTGCCAATTTTTTCGCTCCAGCCAGTTTGATATTTGATATTTTTTAATCGTACATTTACATATTTATTCTTTGTGTCTATGTGTTCTTCGTTCATTGTATATACAGTATTTTAGTTGTACTTAGTTATTCCTGATTCGCCAATACTTAAAAACTATTCTTAGCTTATTATATATTCTTGCCTCTTTGGTATTCAATTTCATTCACGATTCCTATTGTTCGCATGACATCTGTTTTGAAACATTTTTTTAATTTAAAATCTGTACTTACAGCTAATTTTTAATTACGCTTATTCAACTTTTGTATATATTTTAATATTGTTAGATATTAATTATTATTGATTTGAAGGGAATCAGCTTCTCTTCTTTAGATTTAAAAAAAATCAGGTTTGCACAAACAATCTACGATGAATTTTTTCTTCTAATGTTCCATTACGTGTGATGTTTACCATGTAGGTACATGTTTGATTTTGTCTTTAAAAACATTTGCCACATTATTTCATGCTGTGTTCGCATCATGTATGAACTTCTTCTATCTATGAATATCCTTATTAATTATCATATTTATGTATTTCATAATTATGTAAGATGTCAACATTATTTATTAATAATCCCAGCGTCCCACATCGGGGATCAAAGAATTACGTTTTGTTACGGATCATATAAGACTTAAATCCGTCATGAAATGGTATAGAATGATATTTACTACACTTTTCAATTGATTGTCCTTCACATCATACAATGGAGATGTACAGAAACACATATGGCAGTGATAGTGTCCAACAATATTCGATGACGACTTGAATGTGAAACAGGGTCGGAGAGAGCAAAAACTTTTCGTCAACAGATTTCAGTTAAAATACATTATCAACAATTTCCTGACTCTGGTGTATTACGTAATTATTTAATTCCGATAAGAATTCTTATACATAATACAGTCCCTGGCCAAATTATTAGACCCACTGTATTTTTTTTGTAATTTTATGTTTCTTAAGAGTTTTTATGCAATAATGGTATATTTAAACTACAATATTATTGATTTTTATTTAAAAGAATTGTTGTATACTACATATTTGTATTTATTTTTAACATATGGCAACACTGTGTTGACAAAGTGTGATGATGAACGTAAACAAGTACAAACTGTATCAGTCGCGATCGGAATCGAGTCAGTGTTCTGTGGCTCTATGGACTGTGGTTGTTTGTTTAACAGTTTTATAACTACTCAGTTATTAGTTTATTTTATATGCAGTGTTTTAAAAAGGTAATTGGACTATTTTCATTATGAGTAGAAAAGGCGATCTTTCACAATTTTCACTTTTCTTTAAAATTTAATAAACTTATGCTTTTCTAAATTAATGCTGTTTTATTTATGTCAAATAAATCAGTAATTGATTGGATAATATAAAAATAATTTTAAAAAAATCAATCTAAAATAATAAAACGATATAATATCACCCGGTAATTAATATTTTACATGAAATCTTGCAGTGCGTCTAATAATTTGGCCAGGGACTGTAGATGCAGAAAAAAATAATTTTATTTGCCAACATTTGTTTAAGAAATGGAAGAATGACTGATGTCTCTAAGCTTATTTGTACAAGCACCTGAAATTCATTGTTAAAAATGTGTGAATCGTTCTAGAAATGCCTTTTTAATAAACTATCAACACTCAAAAAAATTGAGTCAGTAATCTTAAATGCATGCGTAATCATGATACGTATTTCTAGAGATTTAAATAATTCACTTCTCTCCTTTTACCAGTTATTTATTATATACCGACTTTGATCCTTCTTCTGTGTGAAAGTTGGAATGTACATAATATAGAATACACTAGATTGACCCCACCTCGCTGGAATTCCATCTATTTTGAGTCCATAAAAAAATAAAAGTTGCAACATTCAGTTAGTCTCTTATTCAGTGAAACCCTCTAAAGAAGTTTTCCGAGGGACCGGAAAAAACAAACTTCTTAAGCAGGAAAACCATATATGTGGAAAAAATTGGGCCAATATTGAGCCGAGGGACTGAAAAAAACCAAACTTCTTAAGCCACGAAACGTCTTAAGAGAGTTTCACTGTAAATGGTTTTTAAGGGTCCGAAAAAAGCATCTTGTGGGCGTTATATGCGATTTTTACTGTAATTTCGCAGAAACTAATCTGTTGTTTGATGTCAACTTCTTATACTGAACCTGATGAAACTTGGTTGAAGTGGAAACTTTGGCAAACAGTTCAATAAAGTAAAGGTAAGAAAACACTGGGTCAACAAACGGGATACAAGCAATACCACGATACGCACACATCACCTGTGACCACTTGACAAATGGTCTCTAGTTATTGCGTAAATGCTTCGCAATGTCGTCGGTCAATTTGACATTTATGTTTTAGGTTGTGTTTTTGTGATTCATTTCTCAGCAGACGTAATTCGTAGCTTTGTCATGTCTTGTGATTCTGAAAGTGAATTCGAGTATTCACTCACTAAGATTATTATTATGAATTGAATATTTTCATTAAAAAATAAACAAATGGGAAGAAGACTCATAATATATGAAGTACCATATCTATTAGTTGTTCCAATTCCTATTTTATTGAATGAGCTATAAATGCTTGTGCAAATTTCGAACCAATAAACTGTCAAAATAAACACAACCACAGATATACTGAACATATCCTTAGATGCATAGATGATACTACTCACAGATGTCAAATCAACTCGTTGGAGGCTTGACCCCACCCCCTCCATCTTTCACACGTCCCAAGCCAATCTGGCTATCCCAAATCGGCATGGGACCAAGTGTGATTCTGAAGCATCTCTTCCTATAGAAAATGAATGGCTAGTCCAGATATCGTAACGTGTTGCTTAAGAAGCATAGATTGACCCAGTGTGTTCTTACCTTTAATGGTTGCGTTCATAATAATTGTTATTTTATCAAAATTAATTTATTATAATATGTATGTTGAACTCTTTTTTGCTGAACGTTGTTTTATAAATCAGTGATTACTGACACTCTCGATTTGGGTAGTGAATGGGATAGATTGTTGAGATGTGGGGTCATTTTTGGTGCTGTGATAGCCAGTATTATGTATTCTACTTATTCACTAATCAATTTGTGTACTAATGTTGTGCCTGCCAAGTGAGATTTCACTGTTACCACGATTTTGCATGTTTTTATCGATTTCGCACCTTACACAAGTAGGTATTGTTTGGCAAGAAAGTGTAGAAATTAATTAATTTGGAACTAAATATTTTCATTACTATGGTAACACCGAAATACTCGTTTTGTCAATGACATTTTGTATGTCTCTTGGCATTACTGACTTTAATCATGTAGAACACACTGAAAATCGCTCGTTTAGTGTTTTTTTTTTTTCATTGTTTGCCTGTGCATTGTTTGAATTGAATTAAAATGAACAAACCAATACGTAGTGGTGCAAGAGAAGTTGTAAACTGCGTGTTTCAACGCTGCCTAGCTGAATATCGTGCGAAGAAGCTCCTATCCAATTTGAAAGAAGTTTACAAAAGAACTGCAGAAATGAATGGTACGTGGTATAGTTTTTTTTAATAAATTTCATTAGTATTACAAGATTTATGCCAATTTTTGTGCGATTATAACCATTACAATCTGATTTGAGGTAATGTTTAAAAATCCGAATTTGACATTTCCATTTGACAGTTAATATTAGGCCACAAGAAAAATGGAATAACTCAATTTAAAAAAAAAAAAAATAATATGCAACTTCTTTAAACTCATAGAAATGTAACTTGTTCTTAATTTTCTCTTTCTTTCTAAATGAATATTTACAGGTGTGCTTTTTTAAAACTACCTTCTATAGAATAATCATTTTAATGATGTTTTCCACATACAGGTAAATCTGAAAAGTAAGATAAATCGTCAAGGAAGGGAAAAGGCAGATGGAAAATTTGAAACACCGGGAAAACGGAAAATAGCATAAGTGTTGATGATTAAAAAAAATTGTTGCAAAAACGTGATGAAAATCGAGGCAGATTATTATGCACGAGGAAGTACTCTATATGATGATATAGATGAACTGATAAAACGTTTAGATGAAGATGAAGATATGGAAGAAGAAGAATCATATGAGGACTAAGACAATAATTATTACATGTCTGGTGTTGAATAAATATACTCAGATTTTTAAATACCTATGTACCTACGTTTTTATAACAAAATAAACGCCCACTAAAACCTGTTTTGTTTTATTTTACTTGTATTAAATTATGTGTTTTTGTGCAAAATTTATGAAAATACAAACACGTTATAAAATATGCATTTTGGCTGAAGGGTTTTTTAAAACATACATTCATTGTCTTATGAGCCATCACGGTGTTGCCATTTAAAATCAAGAAATCGATCGCAGCGCCATCATTTATTTTCTACACTTAATTGTCAAACTGTAGGCATATTATTTATAAAGATTTACAATTAATTATAAGTTTAATTGTAAGTTTAGTATTATAAATGTGGCAAAATTGCCCATCTTATTGTTTATTAATCTTGTCTTTAGGCTCTTGGAAGCAGCTTGTTTTGTATTTTTTTAATTTGTTTTCAGGAAGAACACTGTATTCCTTATAATTTAATGCAATAAGAAATTATGAATGTGTAAATACCTTTTAAATTATTTATGCTATTGTTTTATTTTGATATTAAGGACGGGTTGCTTCAAAAAATTTGATCAATCCATCAAATTTCGAAATTCATTTTCAAGCTCTGTATAAGTTCTGGTCAAGTTCTGTTATTATATCATTATAGGCCAGTTGCTTTATAAAACTGAAATAATCTCAGAACTTTCACAGAACTTGAAAATTGTCTTCAAAATTTGAAGAATTGTTCAAATTTTTTTAAACAACCCGTCCTAAGTCTTCTTATGGCAGGTTTTATAATGTCCATCTTAGATATTGCCCTTAAAAGTAAAGATCCCAGACTCAGTACTTAATAATACATTTACAATATCTGGGTGTTATCAGGGACGATTTTTTTGGCAGCTGAAGCAGCTGTAAGATTAAAAATGGTTTTCTTAAATACATTATAATTTTGTGACAATCTGTGACTTGAAACCTCCAACAAATAGCGGAATTGAGGTTATTGAATGGTATTTGAAAAATCATTTTATTTGCCATTTTTACAAAAATAGTTTGCAATACCCAAGAAGGATTGAATTATATGTAATGCTAGAACTAACACCCTTTGCTTTGTGTTTCAGATGGATTCACCAGCTTCGAATTACATGAACAATGTCAATTCCAATCAAACACAATTCAACTTGCAGGTATGTTGACTCCTATGTTGACTAGAAAATATAAGCCCATGTTTGCAACATTTAAATTCAATAAAAAATGAAATATCCTTCCTGACCGAATGCAAGTGCAGTGTGGCAAGCCACTAAGGAAGGCTAGGGAACTACTGATTTTATTTTGAACTTAACTAAACAAATGTGTGTGTGTTTCAGACGATACCAGGTGGAATGGGCGATGGAGACGGGGGAGGGGGAGGGGGAGGAGGTGTGTGGGCGGGTGGGGGGCCCTGTCTAGCGGGCCCTGCGCCCAACACCCCAACCACCATACCAGACATCATACTCACAGGTAATTAGATACTGACTGCCTGGAATTTGGAAGAGATGAGCTTTGGATGTAGGGATTCAATTTGGGAGGCAGACATAGAAATAAGAAACCAATAGACCCAGCCATAATGGAAAGGGGAACAAATCAAATTGCGGTGAGGTGGTGTGACCGTCTCCCTTTCAGTAAAGTATGGAACGTTATGCCTTTGTTCGCATTAACTTTTGAACTGATTGAACATGATTTACATTTGTTTAACAGGAAAGTCCCCAAGCTCTAATTCCATACCTTATAACAGATTCAGCTAATGATAAGTATATTATTCGAAGTGTGCATATTGGAACATAGAATTTTAATTTATATAATCTACTAACAATAGATCTCAGTCCTGATTTGTGTCGTTCATTGTAAAAGTGAATTATCTTCTTTTAAATAATGAGTTTTTTGCATATTAAAGTGTAGGAAAAAAATACATGCGTTCATTCAATGTTTTCTATTTTTATTGTTTAGTGCAAAACAAAGATAAAATAATTTCTAGTAACTTGATATGACTAAATGTGACACCATTAAACAACAACAAAAAAGTGTTTTAAACATATGACGTTACACCACTTTTACAATTAACGACACATTTGTCAATAAATTAATCCAACAGTAGACAGGCAATTCGCAATGTACTATCACAATCTCGATACGAAATGAGCATTGTTTACAAACACAGCGCATTATTTACCAATTTCAAACGTAAAATCGGCTTCATAATTTGTTGGTAGGAATATAACTAACCCTTTCCAATCGGCAAAAAATGTCCAAATTTTAATGGGCCCCACTAGTAAAGCTATTAATTATGATCCCTGTGGTGCTGGGCGACTTATTGGTTGAAACACGTGCGCGTGAAGGTACCCTACACAAGCAACACGCACACGTTTGATGGACACCGGTTTTTTCCCAAAAACAGATTTATTTTCTCAAGATTTTTTTAAAGACAAACTCACGCTCGTATTTACATTCAGTGACGATTTTTTGTACATCTACGCTGGTATATACAGCATATAGACAAGAAGTTTTATCCTTGATGTATTTGAATAAAAATATATTTTATACTTTTGTTATTCGGCGGTACATTCTCTTTGCACACCCCGTCGGGGTCACTTAGTTATATTTTGTTTAAGTATGTATTACGTATTTTCCCTGAACCGACTGCATATTGTTGGCGCATCAACTGTCATGGAACCACATTCATTATTGTGTAAGGTGGCCTTTTCAAAGAGAGTTTTATGAGTTTTAATTTACCCCTTTAAGTTAAAGGCAGATCATTCTAAGAATGTGGATCCGGCCCATTTCTATACACACATTGGTTTTTCTATTTGGCAGAGAGATGCATACCATGGATTTATATTATATGATATTTGCTCCAGTTAAATTATACATTTGTTTGTTTGTTTGCAGACTTTTCCAGTTCGACGGGGAGCGGAGAGATGAACAAAGACTTGCTGAACAAGGAGTTGGGCCTGGGCGGGCAGTTCGACGCGCCGCTCTTCTCAGACGACGAGGGTCTGCGAGACAGCCTGGGCACCATCGACTTTGACGGCTTCCAGATGCTCACGGACCCCGGCATGAACGTCATCTCCGACCCCAGCACCGAGGACGTCTTCAGGCAGGACCGCTTGTAGTGAAGTCAGAGTGAGACTACTTTATCATACCGTGTATGATAAACCTTACCTACCCTACACTGGGACTGCGGTGACTGCCAGCCAATCTTATTGACTTTAGTTATTAAATTACGTTACGTTAGTGTTACGATTTAAGGATAGTCGCACACTCGAGTGACTGCTTCTAGCTCTAGGTGTACTTCTCTTCTTCTTAAGCCGACTGTGGACTGCTAGGAAGACAATGTGTGTCATACAATGATGAACTCTGAAGTGGACTTACTAGCGTTATTTGAATATTTCAATTGAAAGCACAAATCGTTGTGTAAAGTTTTAGTTTAATGGATGTGTTTTGTGTTGGACGCGACCGTGTCAAGATGCCCGTAGTCAATCAATCTACCTACTATTCAAATCTCTATGTGATGTTATCTCTAATCTAATCTAATCTTACCAGCTGGACCTAACATATTCAATGTGGAAAATGGTTTCTTTAAAAGTTACTTTGTTACCAAAAAAAAATTATCTGGCATTGTTAGCCTCCTGTTACCATAAGTATACGATGCTTTGACCTTTGACATCTGCATTGCATTGTCATCAAATATATTTTATATTATAATATTTTATATTTTTGTGTTGTGAGAATTGTCTCAAATTGTTATATTTTTTTTATTAAAATAGTTTTATTTAATTTGATTGTTGTTCTTTTATTTTATTTTTATTATTTCAGTGCACAGATCCACAGTCTTTCGATAATAATGGGATATTCTATACCGCACCATCACACCTAAGCATTTTGACACTTTATTGAAATTTTAAAAATGTATGCTTTCATGGTATGTGTTGAATAATGTATGACCAATTATGAATGAGGATGATATCCAAAAAAAATACAAGACCGATGCAATCTATGTATTATTTTTTTCAGTTTTATATCTGCTTGAATTCTAGTAAAAAATATGGGGATCTACACTGTTTTAGCTCAAAATGATGTATGCGGATACTGGAAAACAAACTGGGAAGTCTTTCAGAAACTGCATAAAAAGTTTTATCTTGTTAAACAACTGGCAACATTGGTTTTTTACTATTGAAATCTTCTTTTTCCTCAAGTATTGAAAAATTTTAATTATCGCATCATAAGCATTTAAAAAAGATGTGAGAAAAGGTTATTGTCGCGAGCGCTATTTGAATCCCAGGATTTTACTTACTTAATCATGATCACTGAACACAAGGTGTTTGATTTACAATTTATTATTAACTTTAATATATAACCTATTTTTGAAGTGAAACTTCTTAGCCCCGTTGTGATTTGAAATTCGGATGAAACGGAAGTGAATCACTAAAATTTATTATTTAAGGTCCTCAGTTCTAATATAATGCGGTAAATTCACGGCTCCGCGCGAACCTCCGATAGCGTAGTGGTGTAAAGCGCGTGACAAATCTCAGCAGTCAGAGACATCCAGCGAACAGAGGCTCGAATCCTACAAAATCCAATAAAAAATAAACATTTTATTTTTTGTAAAATCAATATCTAAACTTCAAACCACTTTAAAATAAACAGGCAAAAGAAAATAAAGAGACATCTAGTGACTTACTAGTTTCACTTCTGCTGCCTGTGAATTACGCACTCTGATTTTTTTTAATTTATTGGAAAATGCACTATGTATTGGTTTATTCAGAAGCTGCAGATAGAATTATGTGGTGAATTAATCAACACTGATTATTCTCCAGTAATTTTGGTTTTGTAATCAATGAAGTGAGATAGTTTTAGTTTATTTTTATTGTGATAATATGATCCCAAGATGAAGCTATCATACCTTTGCATCAGATGGAAAACTCTTAAATATTTTCAAATTTACAGACTCCGATGCGTGGGATAATTCGTTGCAATTTAATTTTTACCATTTTGCCTTCACAAACAAGGATTCTATCCACAATGTGTACTGCAGCACGTCTACTATTCTGATACTACGTAAGTATTAGTGGCATAATGGTCCGAGGAGTTCGATTCCCTACTAAGGCCCTTCTTCCACAAGGATTATTTATAACACAGTATTTACATAGCGCAGTTTTGTGTTATTTCACTCCAAGTGCGTTTCAAGGATATGTAAGTATCCGGTAACAAACGATTTTGGCGACTACCGTCATACATTTGTTCGGAGATTCTTACATGTTGCTAACATTCTGTCAAGTCCTCAGTGACACCAGTCTAGGCGAGGTTGTTCTAAAATTTAAACACATGTGCCATGCTTTCAATGTGATCAACACTAAAAACAAAGTTGAAACCATATAAAAAAGACAACTACGGCAGCCTTATGATTGTGAGTGACGTTGTGAAAGTGTTTTTGTTTTGGTGTTTCGAGAATTCAACAATGATTGGTGTTGACGAGGATCTCGTGATTATACAGACTGTGCGTTACAAGTTGTTTGCGACGTGACTATTATTGGATACTTACGTATGCCTGTGGAAGAATGGCCTTAAAGTGATATTACACCATCTTTTTTTCAGCCCGATTCCCGTATAGAGACCAAAGACAAAAAATTTCGCTGTACGCGATTGCTATTTTCATCTTTAATATCATATCTACGATTTCAGTTGGCATCACTTCATCAACATGGTTCGCGTATTGTTTGCAGTAGATGATTTTTAGATACGAAAATAGTGATTGTGTCAAAGCAAAAATTTTTGTCTTTGGTTTCTATATGGGAATTGGGCTGAAAAAAAGAGATGGTGTAAAATGGCTATAAGAGTCCCATGTACAACCTTTAAAAAAATATGAATAGAGGCGCTTAGGGTCAGAGGGTCTATCCTTAAATCATTATGATCGTCACTACGCAGTACGCAAAGACTCACATGTTTAATTGTAAAAAAAACCCTCCAATACACTGCTATTATTTCTTCCATATTTATTTATTTTTACTTAGTGCCAGTCATTCGACATTGTTACAAATTGACGATAAGTGCCATTTTTAATATTTTGACGTACGTGTGTATAAAGGGTCCCCGTTACCTGCCTATTTTAATCAGCTGCCTAATTTAGTTTGGTCAATTTTTGATGACCGTTGTGCTTGACAGCTTCATCAACAGCTCGTCTTACAGTCCAACATATGATTTAACAACTGCTGTGGGGTTGAGAATCGAAGGTTTACGGGGACCTTTCAAATGTAAACAATTCAAAATAGTGCTGATTGTCAATTTTTGACAATGTCCAATATGATAATCGATCAAACAACTGACCCTCGGTGAGTAACTACTCATTTCTATAAAGTGTTACTATATCCCATGATTCTTAAACAAGGTAATTATTTTTTTTAAATTGATTCATTCTTACAACTACATGCATATATTATGTTGAAATGTGTTTCAAATGGCGCTTGTAATGTAAATACTTTTCAAGGGAGGCCAAATCGAAAATATTTATGTATACATACATACTTTTACTAAACTTTGGCAAGACATCATGAATTGAAAGAATTGGTCACGCTTATTTACGCTGTGATTTTAAGATCTCTGGTGGTATTGCACCCAAGATATCTTATATTTGGTTTGTATTAACTGTCGTAAGAGCTTTTCAAGTTGCACATATTTCTATTCTAAACATAAATCAATCAGAAAAAGAAATATTTGAATATAAATAATAATTTTGTATTCATCTGCTGTTATGTTGGCATGTACATATGTATGTACGTGTTTCGAATGTCGCTATACTTGAAGGGAATAGAAAATGGTCAATTTCCTTCTTGTTGAGTCTTATGTAAAGTTCCTAAAGGAGCTTGTGTTTCAATATCATATATAAATAAATGTTATTAATATGTACTTCTATAGTTGTTCAGCTGAGCGATTCTCTATCTTTTGTGAGATCGAGTTAGATCTCGTGCGAGATCTCCTGTCTGAGTTGTGTGATTTTCTTTGGCTGTTATTTGCTTTTTCTATGGGACGATGTCAGAATTTCAGTTGTGAGCTGTCACGTATTTTAGTTTGGGTCGTTTTAAACATGAATTCATGCAAGTATGCATGATAATTCACTTAACAGCATTAGAAAATCACACAAATCTGACAAGAGATCTCACCCGATATCCGTCTCAATCGAGATAGATATCGGGCGAGATCTCTTGTCAGATTTGTGTGATTTTCTTAGGCTGTTTAATGAATAAATAATCATGCATACGTACTTGCATGAATTCGTGTTTAAAACGACCTAAACTAAAATACGTGACAGCTCACAACTGAAATTCTGACATCGTCCCATAGAAAAAGCAAATAACAGCCATATAAAATCACACAAATCTGACAGCAGATCTCGGCCGAGAACTATCTCGTTTCCACAAAAGATATAGAATAGCTCGGCTGGGCCATTTTATTTCTCCTTCATTAATAAATGTTAATGTTTTTTCTAAAAGTATATATTAATATAATAGGATAGGTACATATTGTCTTGTATACATTATTCAGAGTCATATAAAACAGTTATATAAAACTTAAATTAATAATAAGACTTTTTGGGTAAACGGAGTGTTCATGTGTTCTCTGAAAGAGTTGTGAAAAATTAAAACAATACTGTAATTAAAAAATATTACATTAGTTAAAAAAATTGAGTCTTTATATTGTTAATTAATTATTTCTGTTGAATTTTTATTAAAAAGCAAACTTTTACAATTTATTAAATACGTGAACATCGAAACGTTAACGTTACGTTTCCTCATTTTTTTTTTTTTTAATATGAATCCATTTTGCTTTAGGATGATTGTAAAGAATAATATTGTTTGTTTTGCCTAATCATAGCATGTATGCGTAAAAGACTGTACTCGTATGTAAAAGAAATCTCATCTGAAATTGGGCAATTTGTAAAGTGATGCATAGCTGTACATAATAAATAATATAGCATTCTGTAGTTTACCAATTTAAAATAAACCCTACATTCTTCAGCCAAAATTATCACATCATCGCAAGTATTGGAAACGTCAAACAATGTAATCTATAATGTATTAAGTTAATCGAAAGTTAGAAATATCATTTTAATATCCATTTATTATGTAAGCTGTTGTGGTAAAATCAAGACTTGTAGATATTTTTAGTTTTGTTTAAAGAATTTGACACAGTTTTTCATTATGATGTGTGAACAATTTTACGTAGGAGATAATCAGTCTATGAAATTCCTTTTTTTTTAGTCAGAATTTATCTAAGCACATGACAATGAGAAATTTCTCATTGCGGGGGTTTGGAGAGGACGGCGGTTGGGAGAAGGTGTGAAGAGAAAAGTGTAACGGGAACAAATGGAGTTATTATATGAAACGACCAACGTAGTCTCGTACGCATAAGATGGCTCTATTCAAGAATCTTGTCAATGGTTGTAATATAGAATTTCATCGTTAAGTGTTACAGTTGTTAGTTAAGGTTAAATCATGTCCATAAGTTGTAAAGGGAATTGCGCACAAAATCTAAACTTTAAAATTTTTATAGATATCATATTTCATAATTCCGATATCTACACTTATTGTAACATTATTTTTTACACACATAACTTGAGAATAATCAATTTAATTATTTACTTACTATTTATTCGCTCTCAAAATAGTCCCAAAATTAACAAAATCAGCATTATGTATTTAGTTTTCTCGAAGGTTTAGCAGTAGATTTTACCTATTCATTCAACTCCAAACTTTTTGATGTGAAAACTTCTTTGGCTCAGTTGTGATTTGAAACTCGATGAAATAAAAAGCACGACTAAAAAGAGACAAACACATACATCTATAGGATTTAGCCTGCGAGAGAATGAGATAGATATTCGGTCTTCTCTTTATGCGGTGCTTCGTAGCCTGCCCACTCTTGTCTACTTTAGTTTTCTGAAGGTTTCACTTCTACCGCGTGTGAACTGCACACTTGTAAATTTTTTAAAAATATATTTAATATAATATTTAAATTTTTTTCCATCATTAAAGTTTTGCTAGCTTTTTTATTAGGTACGACTTCAATATTGACTTTTGAAAGAATAATTTTCAAACTGTTACTCAGTTAAAGAGTTTTATTACGGTTACACGAGTTTTATTACGGTTACACCTATGTTTCAACTATTTTCGGTTTTTAGTTTAAGTATCTGTAAAATTATAACGCACAGGGAAATCTACCCACGATTCAGTTAGTTTTATATTAAAATATGATGGATATTACAATGATTGCAACTAGAGATGGTTGAAACCTGAAATGGGAGTCAATGCAGTTCCAGTTACCGGAAGCCGATGTGGAACTAGTTCATCCAGTTACTTTTGAAACCGGTTTTATCACATTTTTACATTTTTCCTGGTATATTAATCGTCCAGTTGATTATTCAGACATCATCGAAATTTCAGTTGAGTTTTCAGTTATATTTAAAAGTATACCCTCTCTCTGGTACAATACTCAGATTATCTATAAACCCCATCAAATCAATTATAATGCAGAAAAACTTGTAGTGAGTTAAACAGTTTTTGATGTTTTTGGGTCACTACATAGTTGGATATTTCAAAATGTCACACTAATGTACCGGACCGTTATGACTCCCAGTGTTATTTTATAGCGTATTTAATATGTAAAACACAGAAAAGTGTAAATAATATTTGATTTATGGTGAGAACAAATATTGCTTTCCTCATTATCTCAAAACTTAGTATTTGGAGATGTTTGATTAATCAACTGGATGATCCTTAACCCCTCAAGCTAATTTGTTCACTTTTCAGAACGACTCATCTAGGTCTCATAGAAATCGTTGTGCTTCCCTACTATCATGGTTAGAAATATGATCTATACGGTAGTAGAAAGAAAAAACACCACGCTTTATATTCAATATAAAACTTTACCACAAAATAATTAATATGTCCACCTTTATGAAATTTGAAAAAATTTATAAAATTTTGGGATTTTTTTTATTCATTATTTTTACACGAATTGGCAAAAAGTGAGTTGACGATAACCTTTATACTACATTAGCCTAATAAAATATGTGTGTGTCTTTATTTTTTTCGTTATCTATAATTTAAGTTAGTAAAAACATAAGCGATCTATCTTTAAAACTTTTTTTTTATTTGCATTCAAAATTTTATAAAAAATATATAATTATTTTGAATTATATAATTATAAAGCGTTTTTCTTCGCCTTTCAAAAATAGTCTTTAATTGTCAGATGCATTCAGAAATATTCCATTTATTGAGGGGATAATCAAAATTACAAAAGGAGCCAGTATAATAAATAACCGGTTCTTCAGAGAAATAATATCGACGGTTCCAGTGACAGCAAAGGAACCAGTTACGAGTAACTGGGACAGGAATATCGACCATCTCTAATTGCAATTGCATGATTTTGGAGGTTTGTTTCCGATGTTTGCATTTACATAGACTAGTCCCATTCTAACTAGCATAAACTTTATCATATATTATAATAATTATATTACGTTCTCTGTTCATAGATAATTTAAGTAAATTTTGTGTATTCAATATACTGTACATAAATAGTGTGTTATTTAAATTATTATCAAATATTTTAATTGTAAAATAAATCTACAAAACGTTTTTACATTTATTACATTGTATCTAAAACTATTATAATAATGTATGTATAGTCGAATAAACAAAATCAAAATTTGACTGCATAGTGTCAATTTTAAAATTTTAAAATAAATTGCATGTTTCATTAAAACCTTCATTGTTTTTACTATATCGAAACTCTTTTATATGAATCCATTTAATAAAATCCTTATTGAATGTGCATCAATAAATCGAGACATATTGAATCTTACGCCTTCTTATTTACCAGAATTATATTTAATATTATGTCATGTTTTAGTAAAATGTTCTCTCCTTACCTAAGTAAGGTAAGGACCGTTTTCTTTTTCCTTAAGCCTCGATTACATTGAGCGAGTTTACAAGCTATTAGCCGGTAAGTTTAAAAGCGGATGAATCAGCGAGTGAGATTGTCATGATGACACACAAAACTGTCTACTCGCTCAGTAGCAACAGTAGCAGTTAAAATAACAACTCCCGCGGGAACCAATTCAGTCGACATTTTGTAAAAAACTTGAAGTCGCAGCTAGCGCCACACGCTAGCCAGTAGCGAGAATAACCACTCCCGCACGAACTAATTCTGACAATTACGAAATCAGCTTTTGGTAGGCCGCCATCTTGAGCGATTAGCGAGTAAAGTTGACCACCTTTCAACTTTTTTCGTAGATTGTCCACAATCTGCTAGTTCGATAGTAATACGATTACACTGAGCGAGTTTACTAACAGATTTACTTCCCAGATAGTAGCTGTAAACTTGCTCAATGTCATCGAGGCTTTAGTCTAGGTCCATTTCATTATCCAGAAAGTCACGGTCAAGTCGAGAGGAGATAAGTGCCCTGTAAAAATGTGGTGACGGTATAGTGTCAAAGTCCCGAAGGTAAGACATGAATGGTTTCATCATTAATTTGACAAGAGGTAGATTTTGTAAGGTAATAGTATTAACTCTGTGTAAATGAAACGCTACTTTTTACTATAATAGTGCATTATACAATTTGGGAGGAGGGTATGGGTACCGCCGCCCCGGGAGTCATTTATTGGATAACCAACACCTCTGCCATAAGTCACCCCCAAGTGGTTCGCTATGTTTAGTGACTTAGTGGGGGTGCCCGGGTTCATGGGGTGAGGTTTGTCCGGATCTTGGCGGTGGAAGCGACTGCCCACCAGCTGCCTGGCAGGTCGGATCGGGAGAGAATGGTTGGGAGAGTCCCTTTGACTTCTACACCCGAACTCTCTCGAAACATTGCCTTGCACCGTAGTGGGAGGGATAGATTCATACGTCCGTCACTCTTGGATACACTGACCCCCAGATTCCTACCCACCCCTCATACCCTTTTCCTTCCCTAAAAAGACCCTTCACACAGCATCCCCAAAGATGACATAGACCCTAAGGGGAATTATTATTTTCCTCAGGGCCTCCTGTGTGGAGCTAATGTAAAAAAAAAGAATTTAAATGAAAAATCCATTTCCATAGTGCGTTTTTAGAAAAATATTTGCATAATGCGTTCTTCTCAAGTCGATTACTCATTGCTAAGGATCTTGACCGCTATTCTGATTTCCATGGTGTATGAGGCTCCTTCATTCCTCATGGTCCTGCGCTGTGGACACCGACTTCCCAGATGCCAGTGATACTTGGTCACTCCAATGCATAGGTGACCTTCCTCTGCTTCTGCCTTCCACTTTGCCAGTGACTATGAGTTTGGCGAGCAACACATTTGTGCATCTGGCTGTCCATGGAATCCTGTGCATTTTTCTCCCGCACCACATTTCGAAGACATCTATCTGTTTTCTTTCGCTGGCTTTAAGTGTCCATGTTTCCACACCGTACAGAAATATGGGGAAAATCAATGCATGACACCCTACTATCTACTCCTTTTTCCCTGAACCAAGATTTCGTACCCAGAACCTGCTCCTAGAACTAAAAGTACCAATCCAATAAAGAAGGGTGAGTAAGGGGCATCCATTAATTTATCACACCGAGGGGGGGGGGGGGGGGGTCTAGATTGGAAGAAAAAATGCTCACGTAATTAATGGATGCCCCCCTACATGATGTGTTCTAATTTTGAATTGAAAGTGGAGGTATAATAAAGGGTTGTCTGTGTTGTGTATATTTTGACAGATTGATGGTAAAGTAAAAAAAGTTTGTGTTTTTATAGTTTTAATTACAATATAATAATTGAGTCAATTAGTTGACCATATTTTAATAATATTTTTGTATAAAATCTTGAAAAATAACAACCATAAAAAAAGAACCTTTGATGACATCTGCAACTCTAAATAGAATTTAGAAAAAAGTGTCATCCTTGAAAGAATTACTTTTAATAAAAACTCATTCAATTTATGAATGGGTCCATATTACATTGATGGATTTAATTATAAAGTTTTATCACAGGAAAATTTCCATGTCCTGGTAACACTTTCCTATTATTTTTTCATACAATACCTACCTATATTAATTATTCAGCTAAATTAACATTATGAATTATAACAACCTCATGGAGGCGATTTTAATGCTTTTGTATTTATTGCTTTAAAAAATGTGCTGTTAGAACAGGGCTTACCAAGTCCGAATATTTACTATGTAAAATTTTGCACATGGGGTACCTAGTACTTTTAAGGTGGAATGTCGTGTCGTGTCATGATGCGTCAGAATGGCATCGGTTTCACACATTTAGCATGGTGACGTTTATATTAGTCTGTCGTGTCGTGTCGTGATGAAAATCACTAAATATATGAAACCGATACTGTTCTGACGCGTCACGACACGACACGACAGACAAATTTAATTCTGCCTTTAGCCAGTCATACAATTCATTATGCTGACTAGTAATACTTCTGGGCTTGGTAAGCGTCCAGTTAATAAGTACGGTAAATAATAATAAAATGTGCATTGCAAAAAGGAAAGAAATGATAAAATAAAAACATAAAATTACATGTGAAAGTGTGCATTTATTATTCGAGACAAAAAGCATAAAATAATACATTTGTTTAATCAAAATGTATGAAATCTTATAAAATATCAATAAATCAAATATAATGTTAGTTTAAATAAACAAAATATAAAAATGGCAAAACAAGCATGTGATAACAAAAAACTATGCTTTAGTTAGCATGTTTTAGAATATCAATTATAAAGGTAAAATATATTTTTGTTATAAAACTCGTAACAATTTAAACTTAAAATGTGTTGTAAAAATATCAACATGTTACATTACTGAATTTCTATTTTGAAAGTAGTACTAAGCTACTTTCTTCTGGTATAAAATAATTTTTATATCCAATTCATAAAAGGGCGGTAATTTTATCACAGTTGTTAGGCTTTTCCACCTCACTGTGGAAGTTGAATTATATTGGAATGGATTAACGAGGAATTATATCAGCTACCGCAGAATTAGTTGGACACCTTGGGCAGATAAAACTTGTGGGTCTTGGTATCGCGGGTGTGCTTGAAGGGGCCTTTGGGGGTCTCCACCAGGGAAGCCGGGCATGGTCCTGTCACTCTCGGGACATACTCCTTCTTGTAGCTGGTCCCTGTCACCACAGAACTGTCACCCAAGGATATATGCGACGTGTTAGATTGCCTCGTTACTCTTTCTACTTGATTAACAGTGTTCTTGGTGAAGTTGCCATAAGAGTTGGCTTCTGAGCGTCCATAGAACTCTCCGCCAACGCTGAGATTGTCTCGTCTGACTATCTTCTGTGGCCGCTCAATGACCTGATAGCTAGTGATGGTAGATTGTCCGTCGCGCCTTCCATAGTTGTTGTTCCTTTGTTGAGTGTGCCCGTGAACCTCGCACTGTTGATGGATGACTCCGGAGGTTTCTCGTGCAGAATGATGCATGGAGCTGAGGCTCTGCCTGTTGGTATTGTGAGACGAACTACTATATTGTCCTTGATCTGTCAGGTTGCTGATGCTCCTTCTCTGCGCAGCTGCCCCGGAGCTCATCGTGTGCAATGCCTCGCTCGATGAAGTCATCCCCTTGCGGTGGAGTACAGCGTTGCTCACATCGCTGGATGATGTCAGCTGAGATGTCTTTCTGTGGTGTCCTACCTGAGATCCGTCCACCACTGTTCTAGAACTGGATCCGGTTTGACCGGTGATGATGTTTCGCGCCTCGGATGTTGAAGACTGCACGACTTTGGTTTGTGAAGAACTTTTGGATTGCATGTGGTTTAGGGATTGTTGGGATGTCTCCCGAATGGTGCTGGATCCTAATGTCCCACTCCTTTGTTCTCTTTCAGATAAACTGTGTTGTTCTTTCCTGATTTCTGATTTATTAATCTGTGATTGCGATTGAGATGAAGATTGCTGTACATGTGTCTGAGATAATGATTTTATAAGTTCATTGCTGACTTGAGTATTCTTTGCATCCTTTCTCGTTATTGTTCCTGAATTAATTTGAGTAGTTGAGCCATTGATAATATTTTGGCTGGATTCGTTTGAAATCAAATTTCTGCTGGTTTGCTGTCCGTGATGTTGTTGGCCAACTACCTTTTGGCCAGATGTAGTGGTTGTCTTGGTCACAGTGACAGTTCTGCCATCATCCGATGTATGGGACTTAGTGGATGTGCTTGTAGATCGCTGATCCTGTAAATCACGCTCCTGAGATACTCTTTGTGAATTATCCTTCACAGTTCGTTTTGTGTAAGTGTTATAATTAGATTGATTTGTTGTTCTCATAGAGGTCGTATCTTCTCCCAGTGAAATGCTTGATTCCATGTGTCTGCGTTTGTTCATGATAGTCTGCCCAGCAGCGGGTCTGTTTTCATTTTTCGGAGTGGTCTGGAATGTTTGTTTACTTACAGATGTCATTTCCATGGAGCCTGTGCCGACCTTCAGAGAGTCTTCGTGCTTTCTAATTTCAGCTCTCTCTCCCCGAACAGCGGTGTCAGTAGTTCTACGTATTTCAAAATCACCTTCAGGTTTCAAGTTATCTTGCGGTTTCTTCATGTTTGGTCTTTCGCCTGGGCTCCATTTTGCTGGTGTTCTTTTTTCCATATCACCCTCCATGAACAAATTATCTGGATGCCTTATCGGAGTTCTCCTTTCACCCGGCCCAACCTTTGATGGTTCGTGTTTCTCAAAGTCGCCTTCTGGTCTCAAGTGATCTTGAGGTTTTTTCATTTCAGGACGATCTCCAGGAGCCCATTTCTGAGGGGTTCGTTTTTCAAAATCACCTTCAAGATGTAAGTTATCAGGGTGTTTTACAATAGTAGACTTCTCTGCCGGTTGCCATTGACTTTGGGTAGGCCGTTGGAACTGACCTTCGGGATGTAAGTTATCAACTGGTTTTTTCATTTCTGGCCGGCTTCCGGGACCCCATTTCTCAGCCTCAGGACGGGTAAATTCCCCCTCGGATTTTAGGTTATCAGGGTGCCTAATTGGAGTTCGACGCTCACCTGGACCAACCTTTGATGGAGTATGTTTTTCAAAATCTCCCTCCAGCCTCAAATTATCTTGATGAACTACAACAGACACCTTTTCACTTGTAACTGTCTTATAATCATCTCGACGCTTGTGGTCATGAAAAGTTCCTTCCATTTTCAAGTTATCTTCTCGTCTTACTACTTCAACCCTTTCGCCTCGTCTTACAGAATATTCATCAGATGATCGTTTATCAATAAACTCACCCTCCATTTTCAAGTTGTCGGTGTGTTTAACAATATCGGCCCTCTCTCCTTTAGTGACTCTGTAATCATTTTTCTGTCTCATATCTATAAATTCACCTTCCATCTTGAGATTGTCTTCACGGCGTGTAATGTCGACTCTTTCACCCCGTGTTATAGAATAATCATTTCTAGACCGATGATCGACAAACTCACCTTCTGTTCTAAGATTATCCTCATGTCTAATCATTGTTCTTCTTTCAGCGGGGCCGGTTTGTTCAGTCATAGGTCTTACGAATTCACCCTCGACCCTGAGGTTATCTTCCGGTCTCTTAATTATCTGTGTTCTTTCTCCCTTTACAACTTGATAATCATTCCTTGAACGCATATCTGTAAACTCACCTTCCATCTTAATGTTATCTTCATGCTTTTTGACAACTACTTTTTCAATTATTGAGACATTTTTGTAATCATCTCTAGATCTGTGAACATCCATTGAACCTTCCATTTTCAAATGATCTTCATGTCTGACTACTTCATACCTTTCTCCAACTGGATTGTACTCATCTTTCGGACGGCGAACAAAATCACCTTCAGGTTTTAGGTTATCAGAATGTTTAATAGGGGATCTTCTTTCGGCTGGACCATATCCTGGCTTTGAAGGCCTTTCAAAATCGCCTTCTGGCCTCAGGTTGTCTTCAGGTTTCTGCTGAGTGGGTCTCTCTGCAGGCCTGAACTCATCATGCTTAGGACGTTCAAAGGTTCCTTCAGGATGAAGATTATCAGCGTGTTTAATAGGAGTTCTCCTTTCAGCAGGTCCATAACCTGGCTTTGAAGGTCTTTCGAAATCTCCCTCTGGTCGCAGATTGTCTTCTGGTTTATTTTGAGTTGGTCTTTCTGCAGGCCTGAACACATCATGCTTAGGACGTTCAAAGGTTCCTTCGGTATGAAGATTATCAGCGTGTTTAATGGGTGTTCTTCTTTCTGCTGGACCATATCCTGGTTTGGAAGGCCTGTCAAACTCTCCTTCTGGTTTAAGGTTGTCTTCAGGTCTTTTTTGAATTGGTCTCTCAGCAGGTTTGAATTCCTCATGCTTAGGACGTTCAAATGTACCTTCAGTATGGAGATTATCAGCATGTTTAATAGGCGATCTTCTTTCTGCTGGACCATATCCTGGTTTAGAAGGCCTGTCAAACTCTCCTTCTGGTCGAAGGTTATCTTCAGGTTTCTTTTGGGTCGGCCTTTCTGCAGGCCTAAACTCATCATGCTTAGGACGTTCAAATGTACCTTCAGTATGAAGATTGTCAGCATGCTTAATGGGTGTTCTTCTTTCTGCCGGACCATATCCTGGTTTGGACGGTCGGTCAAATTCTCCTTCTGGTTTCAGATTGTCTTCAGGTCTCTTTTGTACTGGTCTTTCAGCAGGTTTGAATTCTTCATGCTTGGGACGTTCGAATGTTCCTTCAGTGTGAAGATTGTCAGCATGCTTAATGGGTGTTCTTCTTTCTGCCGGACCATATCCTGGTTTGGAAGGTCTATCGAATTCTCCTTCTGGTTTCAGATTGTCTTCAGGTCTCTTTTGTACTGGTCTTTCAGCAGGTTTGAATTCTTCATGCTTGGGACGTTCAAATGTTCCTTCAGTATGAAGATTGTCAGCATGCTTAATTGGTGTTCTTCTTTCAGCTGGCCCATAACCTGGTTTGGAAGGTCTATCAAATTCTCCTTCTGGTTTCAGATTGTCTTCAGGTTTCTTTTGCACTGGTCTTTCAGCAGGTCTGAATTCTTCGTGCTTTGGACGTTCGAAGGTGCCTTCAGTATGAAGATTATCAGCATGCTTAATTGGTGTTCTTCTTTCAGCAGGACCATAACCTGGCTTAGAAGGACGTTCAAAGTCACCTTCTGGTTTAAGATTATCTTCAGGCTTCTTTTGTACAGGTCGTTCAGCAGGTTTGAATTCATCGTGTTTAGGACGCTCAAATGTACCTTCTGTTCGAAGGTTATCAGAGTGCTTTATTGGTGTTCTCCTTTCTCCTGGACCATATTCTGGTTTGGAAGGCCTTTCAAAATCTCCTTCAGGATGCAAGTTATCCTGCGGTTTCTTTTGTGTTGGTCTTTCGCCTGGTTGATATGTTTGTTTCTCAGGTCTATCAAATACACCCTCCGTTTTCAGATTATCTTCATGGCGCACCTGCGTCCGGCGCTCTGTTACCTTTTTAATAGAATAATCATCACGTGACCTCATTTCAACAAATTCTCCTTCCATTCGAAGATTATCCTCTCGACGAACAATTTCAGCTCTATCTGTAACTGTGGTTTGTAAATAATCATCTCTGTTTCTGCGATAAGTCTGGATTTCCCCTTCGGTTTTAAGGTTATCATCATGTCGAATCATAGTCCTCTTTTCACAAATACCGACTTCTTTCGTTGTAGGTCTCTCGAATTCTCCTTCGGGTTTTAAGTTATCTTCTGGTTTCTTCTGCTTAGGCCTCTCTGCAGGGCTCCAGCCGGCCTTTTCGGGTCTTTCAAACTCACCTTCTGGTTTCAGATTGTCAGTAGGCCTCTTAGCATCCGGCCTTTCAGCAGGACGGTATTTATCTTTTTCGGGTCTATTGAAATCACCCTCTGGACGAAGATTGTCTTCGGGCTTCTTTTGCTTAGGCCTTTCTGCGGGGCGGAAGCCTTCTTTCTCGGGTCTTTCGAATTCTCCTTCGGGTCTCAAATTATCTTCAGGCTTCTTTTGCTTTGGCCTTTCTGCTGGAGACCATTCTTGGTGTTTAGGTTGTTGGAAGTCACCTTCTGGGAACAAGTTGTCTTTGGGCTTCTTCTGAATTGGACGCTCAGCAGGACTCCAGTCAGCCTTCTCAGGCCTTTCAAAGTCACCTTCAGTTTTAAGGTTGTCAGTAGGCCTCTTAGCTTCAGGTCTTTCAGCAGGACGGTATTTATCTTTTTCGGGTCTATTGAAATCACCCTCTGGACGAAGATTGTCTTCAGGTTTCTTTTGCTTAGGCCTTTCAGCAGGACGGAAGCGTTCTTTTTCAGGCCTTTCAAATTCCCCTTCTGGCCTAAGATTGTCTTCAGGCTTCTTTTGCTTTGGCCTTTCTGCTGGAGACCATTCCTGATGTTTAGGTTGCTGGAAGTCACCTTCTGGGTACAAATTGTCTTTTGGTTTTTTCTGGACTGGACGTTCTGCTGGACTCCATTCAGCTTTCTCAGGCCTCTCAAAGTCACCTTCAGTTTTCAGGTTGTCAGTAGGTCTTTTAGCTTCCGGACGTTCACTTGGTCTGTATTTGTCCTTTTCAGGTCTATTGAAATCGCCTTCAGGTTTCAGATTGTCTTCAGGCTTCTTTTGTTTTAGCCTTTCAGCTGGACTCCAGCAAGTCTTTTCGGGCCTTTCAAATTCGCCTTCTTGCTTTAGATTGTCTTCAGGCTTCTTTTGCTTTGGCCTTTCTGCTGGAGACCATTCCTGGTGTTTTGGTTGTTGGAAGTCACCTTCTGGGAACAAGTTATCTTTGGGTTTCTTCTGAACCGGACGCTCTGCTGGACTCCAGTCAGCCTTTTCAGGCCTCTCAAAGTCTCCTTCAGGTTTCAGGTTGTCAGTAGGTCTCTTAGCATCCGGCCTTTCAGCAGGACGGTATTTATCTTTTTCGGGTCTATTGAAATCACCCTCTGGACGAAGATTGTCTTCGGGCTTCTTTTGCTTAGGCCTTTCTGCGGGACGGAAGCCTTGTTTCTCGGGTCTTTCAAATTCTCCTTCGGGTCTCAAATTATCTTCAGGTTTCTTTTGCATTGGCCTTTCGGCTGGAGACCATGCCTCATGTTTAGGTTGTTGGAAATCACCTTCAGGGAATAAGTTGTCCTTAGGTTTCTTCTGAACCGGACGCTCTGCTGGACTCCAACCAGCCTTTTCGGGTCTTTCAAAGTCACCTTCGGGTTTCAAATTATCAGTGGGTCTTTTGGCGTCAGGCCTTTCACCTGGACGATATTTATCTTTTTCGGGTCTATTAAAATCGCCTTCTGGACGAAGATTGTCTTCCGGCTTCTTTTGTTTAGGCCTTTCCGCTGGACGGAAACCTTCCTTTTCAGGTCTCTCAAATTCTCCTTCCGGTCTCAGATTGTCTTCAGGCTTCTTTTGTTTTGGCCTTTCAGCGGGTGACCATGGCTGATGTTGAGGTTGCTGGAAGTCTCCTTCTGGGAACAAGTTATCTTTGGGCTTTTTCTGCGTTGGACGCTCTGCCGGGCTCCAGCCTGCTTTTTCAGGTCTCTCAAAGTCACCTTCTGGTTTGAGATTGTCTGTAGGTCTTTTGGCCTCTGGACGTTCACTTGGTCTGTATTTATCCTTTTCAGGCCTGTTGAAATCGCCTTCAGGTTTTAGATTGTCTTCAGGTTTCTTTTGTTTTGGCCTTTCAGCTGGGCTCCAGCCAGTTTTTTCGGGTCTTTCAAATTCGCCTTCTGGTTTAAGATTATCGGTAGGTCTTTTAGCTTCTGGGCGTTCAGCTGGACGGTATTTGTCTTTTTCGGGTCTGTTGAAATCACCCTCCGGGCGTAGATTGTCTTCAGGTTTCTTCTGTTTAGGTCTTTCCGCTGGTGACCAGGGATGATGTTGAGGTTGTTGGAAGTCACCTTCTGGAAACAAATTATCTTTGGGTTTTTTCTGAACCGGACGCTCTGCTGGACTCCAGTCAGCCTTTTCAGGCCTCTCAAAATCACCTTCAGGTTTCAGGTTGTCAGTAGGCCTCTTAGCATCCGGCCTTTCAGCAGGACGGTATTTATCTTTTTCTGGTCTATTGAAATCACCTTCTGGTCGAAGATTGTCTTCGGGTTTCTTTTGCTTAGGCCTCTCAGCAGGTCGGAAGCCTTCTTTCTCAGGTCTTTCAAATTCTCCTTCTGGCCTTAAATTGTCTTCAGGCTTCTTTTGCTTTGGCCTTTCTGCTGGAGACCATTCCTGGTGTTTTGGTTGTTGGAAGTCACCTTCTGGGTACAGGTTGTCCTTTGGTTTCTTCTGGACTGGACGCTCCGCCGGACTCCATTCAGCTTTCTCAGGTCTTTCAAAGTCACCTTCTGGTTTCAGATTATCTGTAGGTCTTTTCGCATCAGGCCTTTCTCCTGGACGGTATTTATCTTTTTCAGGTCTATTGAAATCTCCTTCCGGTCTCAGATTATCTTCTGGCTTTTTTTGCTTTGGCCTTTCTGCTGGCCGATAGCCTTCTTTTTCCGGTCTCTCAAATTCTCCTTCAGGTCTCAAATTATCTTCAGGCTTCTTTTGCTTAGGCCTTTCTGCAGGAGACCATGGCTCGTGTTTAGGTTGTTGGAAGTCACCTTCTGGGAACAAGTTGTCCCTGGGTTTCTTCTGAACCGGACGCTCTGCTGGACTCCAGCCAGTCTTTTCGGGTCTTTCAAAATCACCTTCGGGTTTAAGATTATCTGTGGGTCTTTTGGCATCAGGCCTTTCACCTGGACGGTATTTATCTTTGTCAGGTCTACTGAAATCGCCTTCTGGACGAAGGTTGTCTTCTGGTTTCTTTTGTTTAGGCCTTTCCGCTGGACGGAAACCTTCCTTTTCAGGTCTCTCAAATTCTCCTTCCGGTCTCAGATTGTCTTCTGGCTTCTTTTGTTTTGGCCGTTCAGCTGGTGACCATGGTTGATGTTGAGGTTGCTGGAAGTCACCTTCTGGGAACAAGTTATCTTTGGGTTTCCTCTGCGTTGGGCGCTCTGCCGGGCTCCAGCCTGTCTTTTCGGGCCTTTCAAAGTCACCTTCTGGTTTGAGATTGTCTGTAGGTCTTTTAGCTTCTGGGCGTTCACTTGGCCTGTATTTATCCTTTTCAGGCCTGTTGAAATCGCCTTCAGGTTTTAGATTGTCTTCTGGTTTCTTTTGTTTCGGCCTTTCAGCTGGGCTCCAGCCTGCCTTTTCAGGCCGCTCAAAGTCGCCTTCTGGTTTGAGATTGTCTGTAGGTCTTTTAGCTTCGGGACGTTCACTTGGTCTGTATTTATCCTTTTCAGGCCTGTTGAAATCGCCTTCAGGTTTTAGATTGTCTTCAGGTTTCTTTTGTTTTGGCCTTTCAGCTGGGCTCCAGCCAGGTTTTTCGGGCCTCTCAAATTCACCTTCCGGTTTCAGGTTGTCAGTTGGTCTTTTAGCTTCTGGACGTTCACTTGTCCTGTATTTATCCTTTTCAGGCCTGTTGAAATCGCCTTCGGGTCTCAAATTGTCTTCAGGTTTCTTTTGTTTTGGCCTTTCAGCTGGGCTCCAGCCAGTTTTTTCTGGTCTTTCGAATTCACCTTCCGGTTTAAGGTTGTCAGTAGGCTTTTTAGCTTCTGGGCGTTCAGCGGGACGATATTTGTCTTTTTCTGGTCTGTTGAAATCCCCCTCTGGACGAAGATTATCTTCAGGTTTCTTTTGCTTTGGCCTTTCGGCTGGTGACCACGGCTGATGTTGGGGTTGTTGGAAGTCACCTTCTGGGTATAAATTGTCCTTCGGTTTCCTCTGGATTGGGCGCTCTGCTGGGCTCCAGCCTGGTTTTTCAGGTCTCTCAAATTCACCCTCTGGTTTCAGGTTATCTGTTGGCTTTTTCGCATCTGGGCGTTTCGATGGCTTGTAAAGGTCGTATGTCTCGGTAGTTACGACTTCATGATTTGTTGAATAGAATTTGTCGGCATCTTCTTTAGTCCAAGTCCGACGCCTTTCGGTCTTATCTACTTCGCCAGTTTTTTGTGTATAGTCTACTTGATTGGAAGTGACAAAGTGAGTTTCTCCCTCTGTTCGCAGATTATCTTCCCGTGATTTAACAATTGTTGTCTTCTGAATCACTGAGTTGATAGAATGATCTATGTATTCCGATCGCGATGTGGTGTCTGTAATCATGTCACCTTCCAGTTTGGTCCAAGTGTTTCTCCTGACGGGGGTGGGCCTCTCAGTAGGCTCTCCTCGGTACTCTGTCATGCTGGTGGTCACATCTGAAAAGATTTTTTATTTAGTGTGTTATTATCTTTACAATTTTACTTTAATAAGTATATACGAGTATTTGTAAATTACAAACATTATTACGTTACAGTGATTTCAATGTTTTGGGATTTAATTGCTAAATCTGTAAAAGTTTACTCACCAGAGAACTCGCCTCCAATGGTAATGTTGTCCTGCCTCCTGACTATCTCTGCTCTGTCTCCACGTACCACATTATGCTCAACGACGGTTGTCCTAGTGAACTCTCCTTCCGGGAACAGGTTGTCTTGTGGCTTCTTAGCGACCACCTTCTCAGCTGGCGTGAACTTCTTTGGTTCTGGTCTCTCGAATTTTCCTTCTGGTTTCAGATTATCCGAAGGTCGTTTAGCTTCAGGTCTTTCTGCTGGTCCCCATCCTGGCTTTTGTGGTCTATCGAATTCTCCTTCTGGCTTCAGATTATCTTCTGGTTTCTTCATTGTGGGTCTTTCCGCAGGTCCCCATCCTGGTTTTTGCGGTCTATCGAAATCACCTTCAGGCTTGAGGTTATCTTCCGGTTTCTTCATTTGAGGTCTTTCTGCGGGACCCCAGCCTGGCTTTTGAGGTCTATCAAATTCACCTTCTGGTTTCAAATTATCTTCTGGTTTCTTCATTGTGGGTCTTTCAGCGGGAGACCACTTGGGTTTATCTGGCGATTGAAAGTCGCCTTCAGGTTTCAAATTGTCTTCTGGTTTTTTCATGTCATGTCTGTCACCCGGTCTCCACTTTTCTGGTTCTCTTCTCGTGAAGTCACCTTCAGGTTTGAGGTTGTCTTCCGGTCTTTTCGCTATCCCTCTATCGCCCGGTTTCCATTTTTCCGGTTCTTTCCTTGTGAAATCACCTTCCGGTTTCAAGTTATCCTCGGGTCTTTTGGCTACACCTCTATCACCTGGTTGCCATTTATCTTTTTTAGGGGTAGTGAAATCTCCTTCTGGTCTAAGATTATCTTCGGGTCTTTTAACATCAGCCCTGTCACCCGGCCTCCATTTTTCCGGTTCTCTCCTGGTGAAATCGCCTTCAGGTTTGAGGTTATCTTCGGGTCTTTTGACTACCCCCCTATCGCCCGGAGTCCACTTTGTCGGATGCGGCCTTTCGAATTCTCCTTCGGGCCTGAGGTTATCTTGAGGCCTCTTGATCTCCGGCCTCTCAGCTGGCTTCCACTCGTCTTTCTTGGGGGTGTGGAAGTCTCCTTCGGGGTGGAGGTGGTCCAGTGGTTTGGTGGGTCGGCTGATCTGGACGTGTTTTTCGTCATACTCCTGGCGGTATGCGGTGGTGCTGTGGTCGACAGTCTTCTCCGAGAATATCGGCTCCGGCTGATCATCGTGCGGGCAACGGTGACGTCTGAAATAAGAAGAAAATTTTATATTTTAGATGAATCAACAAATTCTCATTATATGGTTTTATAATGTTGTGAAGAGCCATGATTTTGACATTCATATTAGGCTTTATTAACGATGTCAATTTTGTATGTGTGTCTGTATGTTATCTAAATTAGTTCCCAGTTTTTGGCAAGAGACTATCGAAGACAAAAACACATGGTTATATACATGAGAATCTTTAAAACACGGGAATTGCATAGATTCTTTACACGTAGTAACGGATTTAGCTATAATCTAAAGCTTCTGGACCGAGGTTAAAATAGGTATTGGTAGGTACCAATATGTCAAAATTGTCGAGGAGGAGTTGATTTGCGAGCTGACCCATCGCCTCCTTCTATAAGTGCAGCTTTTGGTAGCAACTAGTAAATTACAGATGAGTCTAGCGCAGAAATTTACCGTCTTCTTCCCTTGTTCCAGATATAGAGTCCCTTGGGCCGGCGCTGCAAGAGGGTACTGAAGGGCCTGGTTGCCTTGTGATGCACAGAGGGGCTGTAGGCTCGCTGCTCCGGGATGGGCGGCAGCCGGAGCAGGGCCGTCATATCAAATCATCACGACAAGTAAGACGATGTTCTGCTACTCGCTATTCTAAAACAGGATTTCTAACCACCCAATTCTGAATGCACTTTTTTAATGATTTCTAAGTACTTGAGCTACCGTTTTAGAAACTAAATATTTTTACAAATATTTTGACACCATATTTAAAAGCTAATACCTACTATTAGTACAACATGTTTTCCGGATTGTTAATCGGAAAACAATTTTTTTTACACTTTGTAGCTGTTTGTTTTGATCAGGGGTAGGTAAAGATGGCTAAATCCATACTACATTTCAGTCAATAATATCCGTCTTACTAATTAGATTCTTATACGCAGGTTCAACTTTGATATGGTAAAGCCGGCCTTAAGCCTGGTTTAAGGCTGTTTTAACCATACAATCCAACCTTACATGAACACCGCATTTAATAAGTAAGAGGGTATAAATTTAAACCAAAAGTACTGAATTATGGCCGTTATACACGACACCTTTTTTCAGCCCGATTCCAATTAGAGACAAAAGTCAACATTTTTCGATTTACGCGATCGCTATTTTCACCTCTATTTTCATATCTAGGATTTCAATTGTCATCACTGCAAACAACACACGAACCATACTGTTTATTGTGATGCCTACTGAAATCGTAGATATGAAAATAGAGATGAAAAAAGCGATCGCGTAAAGCGAAAGATGTTGACTTTTGTCTCTAATTGGAATCGGGCTGAAAAAAGGTGTCGTGTATTGCGGGCTTTAGTCTGAACTTTAAATAGTTATATTAAGAAGAAACGTAAACTGTATAAACTAATAAGAAACTCTGTGTAACAAATAAAATTTGTTAAGAGGAAACCCGGTCGCCGAGAAATTTGAACAATGGTATTTTACCAAACTGTTTCTGTCACTGTTGCTCTTTCTCTCCAGAATATTGAGTGAAAGAGACAATTGCACCTCAGGCTAATATTACCTAAATAAAATCATTAAAATCAAGGATAATGTATTCCCCACTTTTCTCGTTTAAACCAGGCAATTTTAACGATTTTTGTAGGGTCTTAACTTCTATAAGAAGTAACATATCAAAAAAAGCGTGTCAACACGCTAACGGTCGATATCTATATTATATTAAAAACATTTGCACAAAATCCAGAGAGGAAATTGGGGAATACGATTGCATGAACGTTGCCGTCTTTGATGATATTATTATACCTATTTCCAAAATTAAATTAAAAAGTTTTTTGTATTACTGTGAATGCGCGCTAACTTGAGTACCTAAATAAGTTACAAATTATATTATTATTAACTGCTAAATACAATATGATCATAGGAAAAAATTCTTTGATGATAAACCCCAAAATATTTACAAAGTTTAGAACAATAATGTTCTTTCCGATTTTCACAACATTAAAACTTTAAAACTTTTATGGTTACCTCTAATGTTTTTATTACCAGCAGTTTCAAGAAATTATTTGCTCGCGACACAAAACGGTACGAAATTTCCGTAGAAACTTTTATAATTTCGCATAAAGCTTTTGAGAAACTTTCACTGGAAATTTTGTAAATTATGCCTGATTGCTTGCTACCATGATTTATTAATTTTAAAAGTTCTGACAATCATTTAATTGATATAAAGGAATTGTAATCAATTTCGTTATTATTTTTTTGAATTGTTATGACGTGTTGCACTACCTCCTTCTTTAGCCAACATTTTGGTCAGCGTTGCAGTGTCCATCAACAGGGCAGACGTGTTTGTTATCAACAACCGAACTTATTATCAACTTTATACTTTATTTTCACCGAATAAATTATTTTATTTAGATAATTTAAATATTTGTATTTAAATGGTCTCCTAGTTTTCCAAAAAAATGTTTAGGTTATAAGGGAAAAGTTCTAATGTTTACATTTTGCATTTTGGTATTTTTTGCTGTTGTATAAAAGGAAAGCAATGTTTTTTCAGGAAAATGCTTAAACTAACGCACATACCAGCAAGTAAATAGTTTACCGATAAGGTTTTTCCGTCATAAATAAGGTATATTTTAAATGTTGTTTTTCTTTCATATGAATACCGGACGGCACTAGAGCCTCAATTGCTCCTGACCGTCTGAAACCAGTGAGACTATGGCATCCCCAATTGACTATGTTGTGAGGCAACATAATCAATTGGAAGGGGGAAGTACCTGGCTAGTTAGAACTGGTCATGAAACACGGCTAAAGCCATTTCAAGCACGGTGGTCAGTAGGTACTGAGAGTATCTTCCACTCTGGAGCGTACCGCAAATATATTACAAATATATTTATTTTAAGCCGTGGCATTCCGAATTTCTACATTTTAGAACACTTTAAGTTTTTAAGTTTCTAAAAAAATGTATGTTATAATTGAAGATAATGACTATGCATTTGCCATGTAGAAACAGTAATTAAATGAAATTCCCTCGATATGAAAAAATCGCAAAGTACACAACGAAAATTATTATAAACACGTTTTTTTATAAGTTGTAATGTATAAAAAAAATTCACAGAAAAATGCTATTTAAGACATTTCCCACGAAATTTTTACTCTATGTCACCATCTTCTTACTCATTTTGAGCGCTCACTACATTTAATTTATGTTGATTGTGAATCAACATAAATTAATTAAATAAAATTTACTGGTGTTGGTGTAATTTGATTCCACAACCTCCGGATTCGTAGCCAAAAATTTTACCCCTCGGCCGTCAAATATATCAGTTTTCTATTGGTTTTCACATTTTAAAAAATGCTTACGAAAATTTGTTGGAAATTAATTGAATTTGTGCTAAAGTTCGAACTAAACCATAATAAGGTATAACACTCGTAGGTAATAAGGTAATTTATCGTGAATTGTAATTTTTACCATCTTCGCGACTACTTTATTTTAAATTAAATAAAATGAAGTAGTCGCGAAGATGGTAAAAATTACAATTCACGATAAATAACGACAACTGTGAACTTTTATTATACATGAAAGAAAATTAATTGGGTACTTTATTGTTTTATTTCACATATTAAAATTTGAACCTGCGTTAATTTTGACGGTCATATTTTTTTTATAAACAACACACAGTTTTATTTGTTAACCTCCGTGGATATTTATTGATTATTATTTTTACCGCGTTGTCCCTTTCAAATATTTATATATCATTTCGGATGGCGTGACTTATCGTATTGGACTTATTATTAAATATATTATTTAATTCTGCGACGCGACGGATCGAGTACCGTAGAACTGGGACATCGCGTTTTCCGAGCACCTCCTTGGCCCGGCTGTTGGCCAGTACTGAATTCGTGAAACTGGTACCGAATAAAACCCTATTAAAACAATATACCCCATACATTAAACCCACAGAAAAATGTTGACGGTAATACGTACAAATTGAGCATGCGCCAGGTAATGGAAAAGTGTGTCATTTTCGCAGGGGAGGAAATATTTTAGAACTATGAGCAAACGGTAAGTGGTTGTATTAGAGTCGCCTGAATTAAAAGTAGGATAAATGTATGTATTCAAGCAACTACGAGAAACTAACTACTAAAATTAGTTTTTAAGTTCGCTCCAAAGAATTTTATTTATTTACAATAGTTTTTTTTTTAAATAGGCAATTCATCCTAAGAAGAGTGCTTGGTGCTGATAAAGTTAAGAAAGTTAGTTATAATTTTGAGGATATAATCTATAAGGTGACAGGACAAATCAAATATTGAAGTCATTCGAGTCTATGAACTTATATAGAACTGAAAAAACCCTGAAAAATTGTTGAGAGATAGCAAATACGGAATACTAAGGGGAGAATGGTGGGTGATTTTAATAAGCAAAAGATATGTGCTTTTAAAGGAAGAACACTTGAAGAAAACATGATCAATCTTTGGGGACGCTGTGTGAAGGGTCTTTTTAGGGAAACGAAGGAAGTTCTGTGAATGAAAAAGGTAAAATGGATTGATAGGAATCTGGAGGTCAATATGTCAGGAGTGACGTACGTATGAATCCATCCCTCCCACTGCGGTGCGAGGCGATGGGTCGAGAGATTCCGGCTTAGGTTAGGTCTCCTTTAACAGTTTCTCCCGATCCAGCCCGCTACGCAGTAGGTGGGAAAACACATTTGCCAATAAACAGACCTCACCCCCATGAACCTGGTTACCTCTGCCAAGTCAACAAACGTAGCGAACCACTTAGGGTGACCTATGGCAAAGTTACGGTACCCATACCCGCCTCCTAAATTGGAGAAAAACGCAGGTATGTTTTGAAAATATTAAACGAGCTTCGTGATCGTATCTTCTACTGTGGCTGCAAACATTCAAAATGTTTGTATCGTGGCTTCTACTGTGGCTACACACATTCAAAATGTTTGCATCGTGTCTTCTACTGTGGCTACACACATTCAAAATGTTTGTATCGTGTCTTCTACTGTAACTATACACATTCAAAATGTTTGCATCGTATCTTCTACTGTGGCTACACACATTCAAAATGTTTGCATCGTGTCTTCTACTGTGGCTACACACATTCAAAATGTTTGTATCGTGTCTTCTACTGTAACTATACACATTCAAAATGTTTGCATCGTATCTTCTACTGTGGCTACACACATTCATAATGTTTGTATCACAGTTGAATGTCATATTAATAAGATATGTAGGTACTTAATTCATTATATTGCAATCTGCAGAAACTAAACAACATAATTCAACTAACAAAGAGACGATAGTAGGACTTCAAGCAAGTGAAACAAACTTTAGATGTAATGGTATGTTTTGCATAAACAAGGAACTGGCTGTTAGTTGTTACATAGGCACGTGTTTACAATGTGAAGTGCAAACTGTCTGTACACGGAACGCCAATTACTTTCCCCTCTAACAACGCTTACAATTTCCTCTCTTTATGCAACACTGGCCGATGAATAAAATCAAAGGAAACTGAAGACATTATTAATTTAGAGGCTTGAAAACTGCACACCATTTTTGGTACACAATTGTAACACAACATGAAGATTATTGCATAAGTATATGGCAAAATAGCAATTCATTATTTTGAAGTGAAAACTTCTTTAGCGCCGTTGTGATTTGAAACTTGATGAACTAAAAAGGGACAAACACATTTCTACACTTATAGGATTTAGTCTGCGAGAGAATGAGATAGCAATAAAATATTTATTTAATTCACGGGTACTTGGTTCCAATATAATACGATAAATCCACAGTACCACGCAAGTCTCCTTTGGTGTAGTAGTATAAAGCGCCTGACGAACCTCTGCAGATATTTAGCGGACCAAGGATTGAATCCTACGAAATCCCAAAAAAAACAAATATTTTTATTTTTGTTAAATCAATATCCAAAAATGTATAGGAAAAGGTGCACTGGAATTCGACGACAAAAATATGGAAAAATCATACTTCACATTGATAATAAAAGTGCTTCATGTATAATTTTTAACATAGTGCACATGGTCGATAGCTCGGGATTTGGCAAATCAAATATATCGACTTCTAAACTATTCTTCTTTCCAAGTGATAAATTGTCATTTTTATACAAAAATATGGCTGTAAATGCACCTGTGTAAGATACACACACAATTAATGCGCTTAATTAATTTTGGTTTTAAAACATTGCAGATTTTTTGTAAATGTTATTAGGCCAACCCTTTTTTGTTGGTCTATTTATTTTTTATTTTTTTATTTATTTATCTACATAAAGTATGTTTACATTGGGTTTTTCGATGCCTGTCTCACTAGGATATTCCTGTGTCTCAACATTACTAGCGAGCACCCGGCATACATTGCAATTCCGCGATAATGGATTTTGCAAATATAACCCCTGCTATCTTCTACCGCTACTAGATCTCGAAATCCCAAAAAAAACAAATATTTTTATTTTTGTTAAATCAATATCCAAAAATGTATAGGAAAAGGTGCACTGGAAATCGACGACAAAAATATGGAAAAATCATACTTCACATTGATAATAAAAGTGCTTCATGTATAATTTTTAACATAGTGCACATGGTCGATAGCTCGGGATTTGGCAAATCAAATATATCGACTTCTAAACTATTCTTCTTTCCAAGTGATAAATTGTCATTTTTATACAAAAATATGGCTGTAAATGCACCTGTGTAAGATACACACACAATTAATGCGCTTAATTAATTTTGGTTTTAAAACATTGCAGATTTTTTGTAAATGTTATTAGGCCAACCCTTTTTTGTTGGTCTATTTATTTTTTATTTTTTTATTTATTTATCTACATAAAGTATGTTTACATTGGGTTTGTCGATGCCTGTCTCACTAGGATATTCCTGTGTCTCAACATTACTAGCGAGCACCCGGCATACATTGCAATTCCGCGATAATGGATTTTGCAAATATAACCCCTGCTATCTTCTACCGCTACTAGATCTCTTTTGCAATCCCTCCCTCGCCCCCCTCCATCACCCCTTCCCTGCGTGTCCTATCCTATGGGTTGCCGTTTCCTTACACGTTCCCCTCCCCCTCCCTTCTTCCCTCCCTGCCGCTAAACTATATGAAATACACAATTTTTTTTAACAATTCATGCGCCACCTATTGTAATTTTTTATACAAATTTCATAAGGCCATAGTTCACCATTATTTATAAAAACCTTCGCGGACTTACTCACAACAACTCATCAAAGTTTCATCGCAATCGGATGAATGGTATAGGAACGCATACGAGACAAACACAAAGAAACATTCATTTGAATTCTCAAGACGTAAGTATATTAATACAGACTTGTGAATGAAAAGTAGACGAATTTGATAAGAAATTAAGTACCCAGGTACAACGATAAGAAATAACAGTAACTAGGTCTGTCTACGGTAATCTGAAACTTTACGAACGTTAACTTTACTGTTCCTTCTGAATTCAGCCAAAAAATATCTAGCGAAAACGTTCTCACGCTAAATGCAAAATTGAATACATACTATATTTTGTACAACTCCTTTTTATCTCAGGAATGTTTCCTTCAGTTAAGACTTCGTGAGTTGTACCATAATAAAGATTTAACTTATGCAAGGTCGACGATTACTTCCATTACCATAAAATAGTCGCGAAGGGTAACACTGAGCAGTGTGCACTGTGCAATGTGCAATGTGCATTGCATGGCATACCTTCACCGTACTGTGTCTTCCTGCATTGCGAATTAATTTAGTTCATGTCTAAACCGAGCATTTTAACATAGCTAGTTATCTTGGCGCTATGTGAACAAATGCAGCAATATTTTTGTAGTAGTTGAAATACATTGGTTTTGAGAGTTTATAAAAAGGTTCGCTGGTTCTATTTTGCTTCTAACTCAATCGATCAATCTGAGTCTCCAATCAGCTAAGTGATTTGATTAGTAACGCTCGATTTGCCAGTTAATCGAAGAGTTGCACTGGGAAGAGCGTATTTGTGCTTTTGAAGAGTGTTGAGCCAAAATTTCGGCTAAACGGTTGATCAGTAGGATTGGAAATAACGGCCATAATAATATGTTTAAACTTACCCAACCTAACCTAGTTATCCTGGTGCTATGTGAACAAATGCAGCACTATTTTGTATTAGTGAAATACATTGATTTTGAGAGTTTAGAAAAGGGGTTGGCTGGTTCTATTGTGCTTCTAACCCAATCTATCAAGCTGAGTCTCCGATCAGCTAAGTGATTTGTTTAGTAACGCTCGATTCGTCAGTTGGTCGGAGAGTTGCGTTGGAAAAAGCCTATTTGTGCTTTTGAAGAGAGTTTAGCCAAAATTTCGGCTCAACAGTTGATCAGTAGAATCTAGGATTGGGAACAACGACCATAATAATATGTTTAATTTTATCCAACTTTACCTATAACTATCGCAGTCTTAAAATAGGTTGATTTTTTATCATATTATTTTGGAATAGCTTCTTTGCACTTCAAATGAATAGTTGACATTTGGAAATACATACCTTCCTTGCATTAAAATACGTTGTTTATTGGTATTATATAAAGCCATTCCAAATGAAATTAAAAATATCGTGGAGATAAACAAGTTTAATAAAAAAATTAAAGTAAATATGAAGTTGAGGAAATTATAAAAAAATGTGAGACATCATTAAGTATAATACCAATACAAAAACCTACAATCCGCCTCGGAACAGGAAACACTAATGAGGAGGACTGAATATATAGAACTTATGTTATACTTCACTTTACCTACACCATTTCTATCATTCATTTACCGACACCTTTTCGACAACATCTACATAACGTAACGCTTCATAGTTATTAATAAAAAATAAATAAAAAATTAGAGTGTACAATTCACACGCGGTAGAAGTGAAATCTTCAGAAAACTTTGGTAGATAAGAGTGGGGAGACTACGTCTAACACTGTGAAGGATGATTTTTTTCATATGTTTGTCGTTGAATTCCACTGCATCTTTTCCTATACATTTGGTAATTTTATTAGTATTTGTGTCTTCTTATTCGGAGTCGCTAGATGTTGCTTTCTTTTGCCTGTTCATTTTGGAGTGGTTCGGATATTGGATATGGATTTTTTAAATAAAAACATTTTTTTTTTGGTTTTTGAAGTTTGTCAGACGCTTTATACCACTGCACTAAAGCGCGGAATCGTGGATTTATCGTATTATATTAGAATCGAGTACTTGTTAATTAAATAAATATTTTAATGCTATCTCATTCTCTCGCAAGCTAAATCCCACAGATGTATGTGTTTGTCAATTCTTAGTGTAGCTTTTTGTTTTGTTTTATAGAGTTTCAAATCACAACTAAAAAAGTTTTCACTTCAAAATTAAGCTAAAATAAATCAGAAAGTAGAACCTGAAAGTCGATGAATTGAATGAATTTATGTTAGGATAGTACATTTTCGTTTTTTTATTTATTTAATTTATATAGATACATGTAGATTAGATCTTCGAAGAACTCGTAAAACTTTAACGGTCTCGAATGTGGAAGGCCATTAACAATATATTAAACTTATCCATTATATCTAATCCAAAGTTTTAAATATCTCACCTTAAAATTCAGCAGAATCCATGAAATACATCACTAAGTATTTATAGTACTCCCGTGTCTTAGTCAATTATTTACCCCCATATACCTTAATGTCTGAAGTTAGTAGCCTAGGTTCAACTACCCGGTCTGGTCTATATCGGTAGTGGGTGTTTAAATGCCGGACATGCGATCGATACCGTGGCTGGCACGAAAATCAACAATTTCCTCGGCGCGGCTCGTGGCCTCGATTGACCTACATTACTCGGTGTCCGTGCAACATACCCTGAGACCTTCCACACGTCCCGCTACCCCTATACAACTGCAGCGGGCTTCGTCACCCCGTGACCTGCAGACTGATTCCATGGCCATTTGTGACCGCGTTTTTACACTTCGTCAAAACATTGACTGTAAAGCAGGAAATCTTTCTGTTCCTGTAAATGTTCAACTTTGAACTTCAAAGGAAATAAATACAGATGTATAATAAAGGATCATTTCGCGTGATTTTAATCAATTTCATAAATGTCGAAACCCTGGGTACGTACATACCTAATCTAACATGTTACCTATACCTAACCCAATCTAACTATTACTATTATTTGCAAAGGTAGGTTTGTCAATTTCCGAACAATTTAAGAACTTGAACTAGAAATTTGAACAATTTATGGCCTGAACTTTGATTCAGTTTTAATAAAACAACAAACGTAGATACTATGAAAAATACTATAATGTATAAGAAAAAAAAAACGTCTTTAGGTAATGATTTTTTTTTCTAAAGCAGCAAAATCTGTCGAAAGGTGGGCTTTGTCGTAGTAAAATTGAAACGGTTTCTTTGTTTGATATTTCAGCTCAAGTTATAGAGCTTTGAAATGTACTTTATAAAATAATAACACTTTATAAAATAATAACACAAGACTCTATGTTTTTGTTATTTTGATTTTCAATGGTGTACATGTTCAATAAAAGAAAATTAAAAAAAATAGAGGGTGTTTAACCCCTCGGGCAAATTTTTCCGCTTTTCGGAACAACTCAAATAGGTCTCATAGAAATTGTTGTGTCGCCCTTACTATTAATGTAAGAAATATGATCTATACACCGTTATAAAGAAAAAAAAGCTTTATATTAAAATCTAAAAATTATGAAACCAAAGTTTCGGACCGCAATTTGAAAAAAAATATGAAATATTGGGAATTTTATATTAATTATTTTTTTACATGAAACGACAAAAAAGTAGTTGATGATAAGTTTTATAATACATTTGCCAAATAAAATGTTGTATGTTCTTTATTTTATTTTCCGTTATTAGTAGTTTAATAATTTTAGTTAGAAAAAACGTTTTTTTCACCTTTCAAAAACAGTTTTTAGTCTTCATACGCGTTCAGCAATATTCCATTTATTTGGATTTTATTGTAAAGCGGAAATATCAAAATATTAGGTCAAAACCTTCCGACAAAATAGGCCCGAGGTCTGAGTGATTAACAGCGTTTTGAATCTAGTGACTTGTATCAAGCATAAATAAATTTAAAGTTTTCAATATTTTCACCATTCAGTGTGTTTTCAAAGCATACAAATGTTAGTGATTTATCATTGTGGTTGGCTTGCAATATGCTTGTTTGGTTTATTCCCTTTTTAACATTTGAATGGTCAATATTGAGAGGTAATGGCCATTAGCCACATATGTACCGTTGTACACAATATTCATGAATGTATAATGGCTCTTTGTTTTCATATTGATTATTAGAAAACGATCAGAAACTTCTTTCAAACAATAGTTTTGTTCACAAATGAAAATGCGATATGTTTACATGCTTTAATGTCTACAGCATTGTTTTACACCTGCTTTATAAAACTATACCTAGTACCAAGCAAATAAATAAGTTTGCTAATCTGTTTCGGTAATAATTTATTTTTATTCAGTGTGTCAGGTACTTGATACTTTGGAAAAAATACAACCATTCACAATTGAAACGTTGCTAGAAATGACTTCGGCCGTATTTAGTGATCAGATCTGAATAGTCCGGTATTACTAACCTTCCTCTTTCCCATCTCCTTCCTCTCCCCGTTTGCTGTAGCTTCGCAACATTTGCTGAATTTATTTAAGGTCTAATTTTTCCTATATCCTACTTCTTAGTTAGCATTTCAAAGTTATACGGTGTTAATTTTATGGCTGTCTATATTTAGGGTATAGCTTAGTTTGGTTTAGTTTTTTTTTCCTAATACCTTGATTTTACTTTTGGTTACATTTAATTTCAGTTTATTTATATTTAACTATGTATTTATATATTTCATGAAGTTCACTTTGTATTTTTGACAATGCATCCTTAATTGCTGTGATGTATAAAAGTGTCATCCGCAAAAAAGTTTGATGGAACAGTACTTTAGGCACTTTACTGTATCATTACTGTACGAGTATATAATAAATAACAGCGATCCCAAAACAGACCCTTGAGGAACTCCAAGGTTTACTTGTAGTTCTCTAGAGATAGCATCTGATTGGTGTTTTCACCGTTCCATTTTCACCGAAGTTTCTATTCGCTACAAGTTACGCTGCCTCCGGGACTCTGGTGTAATTAAATAAAAAAGAAATATTGAAAACACTCTTACTTTGAAATATTTTTTATGTCAATTTACATAACTAAATAATGTTATATTTTTAATAATGAGTCAACTTATGTCATTATATACCTGTGGGTTTGTTAAGATTGTGTTCGGTTAGGTTAGGTTTTTTTTCTTCACTTTTCTTTAATGTTTGTGACATGGAATCTCTAAAATATTAATACAGGAACTTATTCAGCATTGTATCGACCATTTCAAGTAATATTTAATAACTACAAATTTTGATGGAGAAGGTACCGCCTGACGTATGGGAATAAAGAACCTCTTTTAAGTGGGCCTGAATAAATAAAATCTACATACACGTACAACGCTGATAGCTCCGTTTTCACAACTCCCTTTTTCTCATAAATAACTAATCTGAAAGAAAGAGAGGTTACAACTGAGCGCTCAGCGGCAATACCATACGTCACACCCCCCGTGTATGAATCTGCCACTGAGTGCTTTATTGTTACGTCTCTTTCTGTTACATGCGTAGATTGTAAGAGAGAGGGAGAGGTTCCAATGAAGCTTTCAGCGGTAGGCATTTACCTTGTACGTCGTGGGAATATTTGAATGATAACGGAGAATCTGTATCAATTTAGTCAAGAAATCGACGACATTTTAAAATTATTTCTTTTCAATTTGATTTCATTTTTCTGCTTGGAGGCGCGCCGTAAGTTTTTTAGCTTTCCGATTTTGTAAGGCGGTAGGTAATAAGGGAGAAGAACAAGAGGAAGAACTATTTAGTTCGGATTTGCATAAAAACATAGATTGGACAAAAAAGCAAAGCAACGTACGTTCTTTATCACAATAATGCAGCAGCTCTTTCTTACACACTATATAATAGTGAGAGAAGTGATGAGTCAAACGATGTACGTATGTCTGCTTCCTCCAAAGGAAAAAAAGTAATCATTTTCTTGCATCTCCCTCACACGTATTAAACAAATGAGACGCCGCGTGTCGTGCCGTTCATCTGAACGATTTTAAAAAGATTTAAAAGATAAAGATAATGTGACATTTTTTACCTTTGACAGATATTTGGGTTTCCAATTTGACCTCTATAAATAATGAATACACACCCAAAAAAACATCAACAAATTAGAAATCATTTCAGGTACTAAATAATTAACTAACTAACCATCACACCGTTCCCCGCAGGGGTATGCAGACAGGATAGATCGCCAGGAACTCTGTTTCGGCATACCTCCGTGCTTCATTCACATTCCTATATCGTCTCATACAAACTCCTCTTGATTGTGCAACGTCTTCCTCATACAAAAATTAAGATGCCGCTAAATTTAAAATCCATCTTAGAGATTGATAAAAAGTTTGTTTAAGTTATTATCGTGATTTTTTATTTTTGGGGTATTATGCCGTATTGCGCTACCTCATTCTTTAGCCAACGTTTCGGACAGCATTGCAGTGTCCATCATCAGGGCAGATCTGCAATGGAAATGGATGTGTAAGGGCTTTTATACATCTGCCTTGATGATGGGACATTGCAAGGCTGCCGAAACGCATGCTAAAGAAAGAGGTAGCGCAACATGGCATACTACCCCAAAAATAAATCACTTTAGTACCTTTGGTCGTGAAATCTAAAATCATATCGTAAAAAATACTCTCAATTTGACTTTCTGAAGTTAAAAATTAATTTTATCGTTCAAATGTTAATTTCTGGTTTCCGATACAGATTTATGAGATTTGTACCTACTTTATAAATATGTGAATGATTTATTTTTGAGTAATGAAGAAGAGATATCTGTGGGAAGGCTGTGACCGTCTTACATTGTCTTAATTGAGTTATTGGCCTTATTTCGTGGAAAAATGGTTCACACATACATAAGCAACATAAAGCGTTTTTTACATTTCATTCTTCATTATACGGATCGGAATTTTGCTTGAAGACTTGTACAGGTTCACTGCTATTACGTGGGAATTTCAGTTTGAACGAATCAAGAGCAATTAAAAATACCATTGGATTAATTATTTAATAATCACTTAATCATTAAAATCACACAACTGCTGACCCTGTACAGATCGCAATTGCGCCCCAAGGCTGAATTTGCCAGACACATCTGGTCCTGGAGCCCCCAAAATACTTAAAAAAACCATTGACTCTGTGGAGAAACCGGCGGTCCATGTGATAGATTCCCCTATCTTAACAAACTGTTAGCAATCTTTAGAGTGCAGGCGTCAGGTGGGAATGCTGTCCTTGTTCTACCGGTATTTCAATGGAAAATGTTCCGAAAAACTAGGGTCATTGATGCCTTCGGCACCGGTGCACAGAGAAAGACGCTCGACGTACAATGGTTGACATTTGTCACTTGTTATCCGTTCGTTTCTACGACACGTTCTTGAGTTCAGCAGCTCGGCTGTGGAACGATTTGGCGACCTCTGTGATTCCTTCCTTCTACAACTAGAGCCTCTTCAAAACCTCCTCATTACTTCCGCTTCTTAAAAAGACCCTCTACATAGTATCCCCAAAGACAGCATTTGCCCTGAGGGGATTTTTTTTTTCTCAGAGCCTCCTGTGTGGAGTGAATGAAAAAAAACCCTTTTTTTAATTTATTGATCTACTAGCTGACCCTGACCTGACCTTATTTTTTGGTATTTTTCATATTTTTTTAGAAATTGCTTCTTATTTATGAAACAGTAATAAGATTTAATAAGTGGATTGATTTAAAGAAATTAGAATCTAGAGTGTAATAATTTGTATTGAAAATATTTCAATTCTTTCTTTTCAATTTTCATTGACTACGTACTTAAATGCCAATATTTTTTTTATAACCGTTTGAATTGTACGATTTGTAACTAAAAAAATTTAGTCGAAGCTTAATAATAAAAAAATGGAAAAATTTCAATCACTTTCATTTTTCATTTTTAATATAAATCAAGTTTTTCAGGAAAATATCTTCATGAAATAAATAATAAACAATGCAACAAAATTTTATTTCAAGAAGAGTTATAAAATGTATACTCCTTGACTCATTCACATCCATACATCGTCTCATACATACTTTTTATTATTCTGATTCTTGACATGGCCCGACTCAAGTGTCTGATTCACTTGGAGTCCCCGACTTCTTCTACCGTTCACATTTGCGTCATATATATTATTCTCCTTACACTGCTTTCTTCATGTATATATTCTCATATATTCTCCTTATATTCGTCATATATTCTCCTTAGACTCGCTCAAACTATACGAGCGTCCCTTTCTCAATCTTACTCATTACGCTTACGTGTCATAAGTTTTCAAGAATGGAAAGATTGGATACTCGCTGGCACGCAAAAAACAAATTTAAAAAGTTTCGAAAAATTATGTAATGTTGACGACATTTGTCAAATGAAAGAAATAAATAATTTTTTTTTTAAATACGGATATAAAAAAAAAGTCAAATGTAGGCTGATATTTTGAATTTGTACAAATTCGTATTTTGTAATTCTAACACAAGTTGCATTAAAAACGTGTCTGTTTTGTGACATTCAACGTCAGACTCTAAAAATAAATTCTCGCGCAGATCAACTTAATCTTAATAAATCGTGTTGCAACCTTAACAATTACTTTTATTGCTGACATGTCGGATTGGTTACAATTGAAGCCATGATACACCCCTGCAATCAGAATCACTTACTGTGTGTCACCTCCGAGATTCTCTCAATAGACGAATCATAATTATTATAATTCATTCTGTATTCAGATCGGTATAAAACAGGTCGCCACCACACAAGACTAAATATAGACATTGTGCAAGAAGCTCTTATTGATCGGTTAATCAGCATACGTGAGAAATATCCATACAATCGATCCTATCGATCGTGCCAAAACAGCTTTTGCGAGTTAAAAAGTTTCTCCGCGTACCAGTGCCGTGATCTAGGTGCTGCACTTATCGGTAAAATGATTGGTTATAGTCCAAAGCGGTGGAAGATGTCATGTAAAAAATGCATCAGACTTGCATGTGTTGATGTAATTATTCAATAATATAGCAATCTAGTAAAATGATCATTTTACGATGCATTCATTGTACGATTTATGGTTGCTACTAGTCCATGCATGGCTTTTTGTTTATTTTCTGGATTATTCATTATTTAAAAAAAAATTACAAATTTCAGGCATTTTTATTTCTTGCTTCAATATGTACAAACTAACAAATTCTCTGCTTTATAATCGTTACGATGGGTAGTGACTCAAGCATGATAAAAACCAATTCTTCAACATCGCTTAACCAACTACGAAACAGCTTTTAACCAATTTTATTGATTAAAAAATGATAATGAAATTTTATACCCAATACATAACTTTAGCTAATAGATTCCATTTAATGAATGGTTAGACAGTTAACTCATCTCTACTTTTATTGAAAACTAGCTGACCCGGAGAACTTCGTACCGCCTCAGAATCAATAACTGTTGTGTTAACTTATTAGCTGAATTAAATTCAGTTTTTTTATTAAGTTAAAATTACACAAAGAAGCAATTATCGATGTGCAACTGTTCGTGTTTTCTCAGTATAAGAGATGGCGTTGTTTACGGATTTATATTTTTTGTGATTTTCTTACTTTTCCACTTACTTACGGGAATTGCGTCTCATTTTCTTTATACGTGTGAGGGAGATTTATCATAATTTTTTTTTGTTTTGGAGGGATGCAGACATACGTTCAGTTTGTCTCATTTTCCACGGTTTAGTGTGTATGAATGAGGGGCAGCATTATATGTTAAAAACAAAAGCAAAACAATCAATGCAATGACATTTGAAGTTTTTGGATTTTTGGAATTCTTTCACTATTCAATATTATACGTATCAATATTGCTGCAGCTCTTTCAAAATATGAGAATTCGTTCCATCAAAATGTAGGAGGAAATAATTTTCTTCATAATTTTTTTTCGTTAATTTTTCCGATATTTTAATAGCTTTTCTGCTATTCGGAGCGGAAACAAATCCAACAAATTAAATATCATAAAAATCGGTCCAGCCGTTCTTGAGTTATAAATAGTGTAACTAACCCGACATTGTTTAGGCACGATAAAACTTATTCTGCAGAAATTTAATAAATTTTTTAATTTTAAAAACATATTTAGCATATCAATCAACATTATTTAATTTCCCGTGGTATAGATTGTTTTACGCGCAACAGCTGTTTCGCCTTCTGAATGCATTAAAAATAATTTCAGTTAAATATAATCATTATCAATTTACGGTTATTCTTTTTTTCAACGTTTCGCGCTTCAGCAGTAACATAATTTCCTTGATGAGTGTTTATTACATCAGAAATCACAGAAAAATATTTTTAAAGGTTTCATTGGCATCTCACTACGTAAAGTATCTGCCTTACTTAGATACTATACCGTAAGCACCTTATTTATTTGAAATTATCAACAAGCCTTCACCCCTCAACAAGTCTTAAACCGACCATATTTTGTCAGAGGGTCAGAATATTTCCGCTTTGGAATAAAATCAAAGTAGATGGAATACTTCTGAACATATCCGACAGATAAAAACTGTTTTTGAAAGTTGATAAATTACGCTTTCAAATTTTATAATTCGATTTTTTTTTATATATTTAAAATTTACCGTGTAAACACAAAAAAGTTTTTAAAATGGACCACCACCTTAGGTTCTTTTTTTCTAACTAAAAATACAGATAACGAAAAAATAAAAGTTTTTTCCTACACCGTTTAGGTATATCATATTTATCACTATGATAGTGAGGAAGGCACAACGATTTATATGAGACCCATATAATGAACATTTTCCGGAAAGCCAACAATGAGCCTGAGGTGCTGATTGGTTTTCATTTTCTAAATCTGGACGATTTGTCTTTCGATATTGAATTTGTACTGACTGCCTTGATCGCTTATATTAGACGAAGGAACAGTTTATTAAATCAGCTTTGTTTAACCTCCAGCTACAGAGTAGTCGTAGTGACCTACTAAAGTTCACAATGGACTCACCTTTACCCACTTCCTAGTTCCAACATTGGCAGAAAAACCTACGTCAAACATTTTAATGGAAAGGTAATTTAAACGAACCATATTTCGAGTAGTTTTACCGCAAATTCATTTATTTGGGCAGTGTAATTTACATGCTATTGCTATTGCAGTAGTAATACGGTTGGATTGAAAGGTCTTATGGTTGTGATATGAACCACATTAATTAAATACATCGAGGTAATTGGAGTGCTTTTAATTGCTGTAAAATCCGGATTGAAACGTAAATTCGTTGGCAGCGGTGTCCTTCAATTTTAATACCAACGGATTTACTACAAAATTACAATGCTAAATTACTGCATCTTATCTATAAATGGGTATAGGTAAATTGACCGAATTGCAATTTTTCGAACGTTATTGACCGAAACACCAGTTTTTCGAATTGATATAAGTATGTACTATGTATACAGCACGTACAAGAGTATTTAATTATAGGATGGACAATATCAACTAACCTAACCTAACCTAACCTAACCTAACCTAACCTAACCTAACCTAACCTATCCTAACCTAACCTAACCTAACCTAACCTAACCTAACCTAAACTAACCTAACCTAACCTAACCTAACCTAACCTAACCTAACCTAACCTAACCTAACCTAACCTAACAGTAGGTATCTCGTTAGTCATAAGCAAGTAAAATATATATTTTAAAATTTGATTAACAAATTTGAAAAATATGTCTTTCGGCCAATTGCTGTTCGAAAAATTAGTCTTCCGAAAAACTGAAATTCGAACAATTGATTTCGAACAATTGATTTCGAAAAATTGAATTCGAAAAACATGTCTGCTCCCGTATTAAATTCAAAATCATGATATATTGAAATATTAAATGTACCAACAACAGAAATAATCACTAATACGAGATATACCTACTACTAAATTGAACACGTGTTTATAAAATGAATGGCGTGCAACTGGACAGGATTCAGAGCAACAACATGATTACTTATATATTAGCAATGTTGGCTAACATAAACTTTTTAAATTACTCGAAAATATGTCCATATCATTAAAATTCCTATTAAATGGGTTACATACTCATTTTTCTCTAGTTCTAACGCTTGGGAATTAATATCAGACAAAAGGGGGCGAACAATCAATAAAGCCATTGACAATTTTATTGAGATATATTATATCTGGAGAGTCTCTTCTGTAGTTTAGTTCAAGTCCGTAATGGTCCATCGAGCTGTTTACATCATGTTTACCAATATTTAACTTAAATTTTAAATGACGGAATGGCTTCAATGTGCTTTATGTAAATATTACATATATTGAAGATTCCATATGGGAAAAGAAAATTCAAGATGACTGCGAACATAAGAAAAATACAATAATTTAGGTGGCTCACTAAATCTCGATAACGGTGAGCTCTGACGTTATGATATTTGCACGTCAGAAATTTGTAGATCGACCCATTTTTAACCAGCTTTCAGTCATTTTATTGATTTGTGGAGCTTTAAAAAAAGCTTTTTTCTCACACAAATAACGCTTTTTTTCAATTTTTTCTTTTCTACACAAGCGTGAACTTAACGAATTTTTCATGTGTAAATCTAACGTAAAATACATTGCTTGCAATAGCAGTTTATTGAATGCATTTACAACAATGGATGACAGAGGTGCATGTAAATTTCTCTAAAATAAGTAGGTGCCTATTTGCTTTATTATTTATTATCTACACTGCGCTGCCCTAAAACATACAGGAAAATTCCTTCGATAATCTTCAAGAATATAATTATATTCATAATTTCAAAGATGCTCGACTACTGATTGTTGAGTCAAGAACAACTCCCAATCCGCCCACACTCATCCCAGTCACTTAAGGATGCTGCAATAAATCAGGAATGTTACTGCTGGACCGTGTCTTCAATCGAGGAAGCATAAACACAACGCAGAAGACAGATCTTGTGAAGCTTTTGGCGTGGCAAGCCTGCTTTATTTGCACTTCAAATAATGTTCAATTTAAAGTGGTTCTAATTCATTATTACTTTACATCTACGGTGCATAAATACACAGACTTCCAAATAAAAATGTTTTTAAATTTTTGGCATCTCAACTTTTGGAAAAAATTTTCCACTTAAAAAACCGCCTTTCTATGGAAAATTCTCAAGCGCTAAATTAGGTAGGTACCTACCTAGTTCGCACGTGATTTGGAATGAATGATGTTGAACAAGTGATAATATTAATAATAATATTTGGATGACTTGTATAGCGCCGTTTTTGTGAAAAATCACCTCAAGGGCGCTGTAAATGGTAGTTTTTCTTTCAATGATTCCTGACATTATTTGGAGTAAAAAATGTGTGTTATTTTGGTCTCCGGTGATCTTTTTTCATTTTTATTGTTTCAAAACCAAACAAAAAATAAATTTCTTCCGCAGGTCATCACTGGTCATTCAGACCGTAACCGCCCAACCCCTTAACCCCTACATTAACTATCTGATATCTACTGGTATTTTTATGTTTTAAGTTCACCAGAAATATCACCAAAGATCAAACATTTTTACTCCAAATAATGTCAAGAATCACCGGTTAAAGTAAGTCTAGTATTTTTTTTGTATTTCTTGGGCATTAACTATGTAACAATTTCTAGACATTTAGTTTTAGAAGAGTTTTAATTTTCAATGTACATATGTTACTTTAAATTATCTGCTACCGTTTTCGACTCAGTTTTAAGTTTGCTAGTCAATGACACGGATGTGTCGAAACCGGTAGCAGTATGTACATAGAAGGAATAAATAATAAAATAGTCAGTTTTATTACCCCAGACGTAGGTTGGGCTTTGTTTATTTTATAAATATGTTATCAATATTCCGATAAATATAAAATTAACATTGAAACTTCTGAAAAATCCGGCTGTTCTTTATGACATTAAACATTAACCAATATAAGATTATTGGAATGATTCAACAACGCTTTCCAGTTTGACAGAAGACTCGTTCTCTAACAGAACCAACGGATAATAAAGCGAATAAATAAATAATATATCAACCAGTTATTAAGCACATGTCATTAAATATTAAAATAAATATTATAATTGGCTTAGATACGAGTATTTAAGATAAGTTTCGCAATTAAAATAGCGACCGGCCCAGGCCTTAGGTCCCAGACGCACGAGGCGTGATTTACAATAATTGGCGTGTGCTATTTTTATGCAGTTTTATTAGTTGATTGAAATGAATGGTAGATGCATTGAAGAATTAAGCAAGATGGCGGCCAATTGACTTGTGGACCATAAACAGATAACTCCGAGTCGCCGTCTGAGTCAATCCAATCTCGCCTTCCCTTAAATGGACAACGCGTTGGCCCAAATTGCAAAGGCGGTTTGTCGTTAAACCGAACGAGAAGTTTCCAAAGATTCAATTTAAACGGGCAAGCAATAAAGTCAGGTTCTGATCGTGGGATTAAAAATACAACCTGGCATTATTAATATCAGAAACAAGCTGATTGAAATTATTTTCTACGCGAAAAAGTTTTCTACCATTATAATACTCACAACATTACAATGTGGATCAAATCGGTATATTTTTTTAACCCCCCAGGCATCGACCGTTTTTATCAGAGGGTCAACATATTTCCGTTTTGCAATAAAATCAAAAAAAATGGACATATCTTAATGTAAACTGTTTTGGAAAGATGATGAAATACGCTTTAAAATTTTATAATTCGAAATAAACGTATCTATCATCTTTGAAATATAAAAATTTTGCATGCAAACATAAAAAATGGCCCAATTTACGTTTTTTCTAATTAAAAGTACTGAAAACGAAAAAAAAAACACGTGAATAATTTATCAGGCAAATGTACTATTGTCAGCTCAAATTTTTGTCGTTTCATGTAAAAATTATGCATTAATAAATTTTCAAAGTTTCATGATTTATTTTTCTAATTGTGGAGGGAAACTTTGGATTCATAAATGTGTACATTTTAATTATTTTTCGGGTAAGTTTTAGATATGAATATAAAGCGTGGTATTTTTTCGTTCTGACACTGTTAAGATCATTTTTCTAACCACGATAATAAGGGAGACACATCGATTTCTATGAGACCTATGCTAGTTGTTCCGAAAACCTCACAAATAGGCTAGACAGGTTAACAAACATTATATTTTGCACCTTATTACTGATTAGAATCCAACATAAAGTCTGATTTCACCTTGTTTACAAAGTTAGTCGCATTTTTTCAATAAAGGCTAAAACAAATAACTCCCAAATGGTTACAGATCCAATCTGTTATAATATAGGAGGTCAATTTATTTGGGTACAACTCGCCGAAATTAATCCACACAGGGGCTAAGAAAATTGGTTGCTAAATTAAGGTCAACATACTTGTGTATAAATAATATTGTGCTCAGAAATACTGAATTATGGTTTTCCCCTTCCGGTAATTTCCACCTGCCTAACAATAATAATATTAGGAATTTTAGAATTCCTTTATGTTTATTTAAGCACGATTAAATGACTCCATGTTTCATACCTACTAATAAGTACTCGTATCCAGGACAAAAGTATTGTAAATACGTGTTGAAAAATAAGACACTAGAATCGTTTAAATTTGTTTTAAATAACAAATCTGTAATAATGATTGTCAAAATATATAATAATAGCTGGGTTACCCGGCTTCGCTCAGGACAACATTCGAGAGTGTTCTGGAATGTTCCACACTGATGTTCCCGATTCCCTATTCCCGAAAATTCCACAACATACTCTGCCACTCCTACCATAATTTTCTATAGCTCTATGGAACCTTCTAGAACTCCGGAAGATTGTTCTCGAAATTTCAAGAGGGTGAAACTTCCACCCCTTATATCTTTAAAAGCACGCCCTTTAGGTAAAAACGGTTACCCTTATTCCCTAGGGGGGATAGAGATCTACCACACCATATAACTCCCTTGATCGTACCGGGACTCGTTTCTGAGTTTTTACGGTCCGCACGTTTTTTTTTACTTTCTTTTATAATATATAGCTGTTTCCCGGCATGCGTTGCAATGCCATATTCAAATAAATAAAATGTTACTCCTTGCATGTCCTTTCCCGTGCGTTCCCCTCCAGCGTTCCACTTCCACCGTCCCGCCAACCCCCCTGGCACTTCATTTCTCGACTCTTCTCCCGCCCGGCCCGTAGCCGAAACTTTTTTCTAATACTAACATTTTTAAACTCGTGATATCTTTCTAATTAAATATCTGAATTGAAAAATTGAAAAAGTTAAATAAAGGTATTGAAGCTCTTGTGAATACGAAGTAATTTATTTTGATAAGGATTAAAACCAAGATACAAATAAAGAGCCTTTTCAAGCGGCGACATTTTAATTAAATTTTTAAAATAAAAGAATACTTATTGTGGCATAACCATAATAGTTAGACATATGCTGTCGCGACCTTTTTTGTAAATAATGATGTGTTCTACAAAGTCGTAGTACATTATTTTATTCTATCATCAATAGTTTTCGCAGCGCACGCGATGTAAAGAATATTTTAGGTAATTTTTTTACACCTTGGGTTGCATTATTGAAGTTTTATTAAGGATGCCTATTTTTTTGAAAATATAATATAGCCTATGTTACCCAGGGATAGTGTAGCTTCTCAACAGCGAAATAATTTTTCAAATCGGTTCAGTAGTTTCGGAGACTATTCAATGCAAACAAACAAACAAATCTTACCTCTTTATATAGTGTAGTTGTGTAGTAGATAGTAGATGTAATGCCTACAAACGACAGTGAATCGAACACAATCCGAATGTCGCCGGATCGATTCCCGGAGTGCCCAAATAAATTTTAAATGCTTAGTTTGTGTTGTATATGTCACTGTTAAAGCCCGAACTACGGTAAATCGTAAGATTTTCCGGTAAATCCTAAGATTTACCAACTCTTAATGGTAAAAGTCCGAACCGTTCTACGAATATTTAAATAAAAAACTATTTTTTCGGCTTCTACCATTAGAATTTAGTATATGTTAGGTTAGGTTAGGTTACGAATATTTAAATAAGAAACCATTTTTTCGTGTTTTTTTTTTTAAATTTAGTACATGTTAGGTTGGGTAAGGTTAGGTTAGGTTAGGTTAGTTTAGGTTAGGTTAGGTAAATGAATGATTATTATAGAACGGTTCGGACTTTTACCATTAAGTGTTGGTAAATCTTAGGATTTACCGGAAAATCTTATGATTTACCGTAGTTCGGGCTTTTACAGTAACATATACAATAAATTCATTAAAAATAATATGTAGTATATTTGCGGCTCGTTCCAGAATGGAAGATACTCTCATTATCGCCCTGGTGTAAGACCACCATTCACAATTGAAACGTTTCTTGAAATGGCTTTAACAGATCTGAATAGCCAGGTAATTCCCCACCTTCCTCTTCCCCATATCCTTCCCCTCCCAACTATCTTCAGCCCCTCAACATACCCCAATTGGGGATGCCATAGTATCACTGGTTCCAACGGGAGCAGCTGGGACTCTTGTGAGTTAAAAAAACAGTACGAAAAACCAATGAGCAATTTAAACAACTTTTAAAAATTTAACACAAAAAAAATACTCTTACAAACTTCGTAAAATAATATATTTATAGTATGTACTCGTACGCTGTTTATATCAACAGTAGGTACCCAGTCATATCGTATTTGTTAATAATTCACCCAATTTTGAATGTGACATATTTGCAGATAAATGTGTGTTCATCGGTTATTAATATTCAGAAGTTATTAGATTTATCACAAATGCGTAATGAAATATTTCTGAACATGATACATGATATATTTATTATGATGACTAAATAGAATTGACCTGTCTGCTGAACTTGGCCTCTGATTGAATGTATCTATTTAACACAGATAAATAATTAAAGCATACAAAACAAAACGTGAAAAATAAACAGGTGATTTTACCAAAAAGTTGTCACATATTTTACATGTTGACCAAATTCAAACTTTCAAACCTAAAGCTTGTATTAAAGGATTCTTTTTTATCTTTGTTTGAGTTATTTGGGGTCCACCTTGAAGGAGGTTCATTGTTCGTTGGCATTTCAGTTAAAGAACGCCTGTTGAAATGCACCCATATGTTTTTTAAATAGAATCGTGAATCATTTGTCGATTTCTCAAGTTTTGAATAAAACAAACATTTGCTTTCAGGCATTTGCGGTTTTGTTTATTTTGCATTGTGATCACAGCTCATTTCTTTGACAGTGTTTACGATGGTGAAAAATATTATTTGTCGAGTGTTGAAAACCTAATTTTATTGAAATCGATGAGCTCATGTTTTGATATCTGGGGATGGGCTTTTAATTATTTTGATAGCGTTTCAATTGCCAATTGAATTCATTGGTCCTTCATGTTCGAATTTGTTAACATCATTATGATGTGACACTATACATTTTGTATCCATAAAAACATAAAATGATTTTTTTGTGAACCAGCAAAAATTCTCGAACGGTGAGCTCTAGCATCACAAATTTACACAGATTTTTCTGTCTGTCGATTCTAGGTCAACACAACTATTTTAATGTCACTCCTGTAATGAGCTATTGAAAATTTGTCAAAAAGTTACAATAAAATTTGTCAAAAAATTTTGTCAAAAAGTTACAATTAGAAGCTATGTGATTTGTTTCATAATTTTCCGCTATGAAAATAAGGTAATAAAACTTGGTAACTTACAAAAAAAAATCCTAGAATTTTTTCAAATAAAAGTAAAACAGCAATTTCAGCTTTCATATGAGTCATAGAAAATATTACAAATTTCTTTGTTTATCTGATAACCGAACGACGAGGCCTTTTAGCAGATTTGACCTGCTTAAAGCTGTGCTGTGTTATTATGACCCGAATAGGCCATAGTCGCTAGACCTTGGAATTTGGAGTACAATTTCCCAACGGGTTCTACTTTATAGCTGGGATTTTTTCATCGCGGTTTACTGTTTATTATGTTTCGTATGTTTTGTTATAAGAAATCGTACTAATCTTTACAAATACCTATGTTTCATATATTTTACAATTTTAATAAGGAAGAGTGTTGAGAATTGAACGATGCTAACTATAATTTTGAAAAGTGGTTAAAGTGCGAAGCAAATGTCGAGAAAAATCAAAAATTTACTGGAAAAAAAATCATGGCGATTAGATTAGATATAGATTTTTCCATATATTATTATTATGTAGTGTAGTGTTATTCAAACATATACTATATTAAAAACACACTATTTTAAATACCATAAACTGATTTTGGTTTTTACTATTTGTATTGGCATTTGAAATTTCTATAAGTATATACTAAAAATGTTTGAGACATTTACCGGTTTGGCATTTGACATTCAAATTGCTCTCGAGTCATTATTCTTGTCTGTGATTTCTTTAGTCTGGGAACACTTCTAGAGTTCGCCGATCTAAATATTGTAGGTTAGTTAGTCTGATCACGTCGAGCCAAAAAATGCTGCTATTCTTAGATGAATATAGAAGTTCTAGATTCTTAATATAAACCATGGTATTGACACAATACGTATGAAAAATTAACCATTCTCGCCTACTTTGTGGAAATGATTTTGGAAAACATTTTTCTGTGTAGATATGAATCAATTTTGTTAATGGACATATTTTCAACTTCCCACATAATCCTTAAAAAAAATACGGAAATATTTTAATGACACGTGTTTTAACGTAGGAAGATTTTAATCAAATAGACCTTAATGATTGTATGTGATCGTCCCACGCGCTCTTGTTTAGAATGAGAGAAAATGGATCAAGATCACCTTATTTTGATAGTTTTAGTATAAATGATGATATATTAAATTCATATATGAAAAGATGGTTATGGTATAGAACATGACGAATTTTATTGCAATCACATTAATAGTCGAAACTCTGTGGATAAATTAAATATTGCGAATGATTTTCTTTAATAATGTAATTTTAGTTTAATACCGTTGTACAGTAGGTACTTGTTTAGAAAACTGTACGAAAACAGTATTCGTATTGAGCTGTTTATATTATTTTAAAGCAGATTTTTGTGCACAAAAACAGAAGATACTTCTTTATAAGATTAGGTAAGAGGTAAAAATATCAATAAAAACGTCCTAAAAATATCATAAATTGTCCTGCAATAAAAACGTCACAAAATAAAGTGCTTGGGTTTTATTTTAACTTTATTGTGAGGATTAAATCGACATTATTTATTAAAATTGGCATTAGTATATTCTTGATAAAGTAAGTAATTAAATTTTCCACTGAAATATTTATGTACAAATTTGATCAGCTTGAGAGATATGGTAATTTTATTTACATAAAACTGCATTACACGTGTTTGCACTAACGGTTTTTAGTTATTTTCCAGCTGATGCTATTTTTCGAAAGCGGTAAATGTAAATGAAAAATTAGAGTGTGCAATTCCCACGCGGTAGAAGTGAAACCTTCAGAAAACTAAAGTAGACAAGAGTTAGGAGACTACGAAGCAATTTTTTTTATCAATGTGAAGGATGATTTTAGTCGTCGAATTCCAGTGAATATTTTTCTGTATTTGTGTTTTCTTCTTCGGAGTCGCTGGATGTCGCTTTCTTTTGATTTTTCATTTTGGAGTGGTTTGAAAATTTTGGAGATATTGATTTTAGAAAATAAATTATTGTTTTTGGCTTTCGTAGGATTCTATCCTTGTTTAACTAAATATCTGGTTGATGAGGTTCGTCAGGCGCTTTACTATATTTATATTATATATTTTACTTTATTTACATTATATATTTTTACCATTACACCAAAAGAGACTTGAGTGGGACTGTGGATTTATCGTATCATATTGGAACCGAGTACTCGTGAATTAAATCAATATTGCTATCTCATTCTCTCGCAGGCTAAATCTTATCTAGATGCATGTGTTTGTCTCTTTTTAGGGTCGCTCATTTCCGTTTCATCGAGTTTCAAATCACAACGTTGATAACGAAGTTTTCACTTCAAAAATGCAATTAACAAAACAGTTGTAGTCTCAAAACTAGAATACATTCTCAATTTATATTGTTGCCAAAACACAGGCGAAATTTAAAATTTAATACATCTTTCCGTTCATCCTCAATGGCGAGGAGGCGAGAAGCGTTTATTTGTGGGCTTCGTCTCCCAGTTCCACACAAAGTCAATATTTTTGGCATTTTGGTTTCCATGTTTTGGCTGCGGGCTACTCGTACCGTCCAAACGGGAAACCTGAATATCTAGTTCCCAAAGCGGATGGTACCTATACTTTTTAGTTCATATTTAACAAAAAGCGTAGTTGGGCAGTGTATGATGGCAGTTAACAGACCGGTTGATGTTTATGGTGATGCTGAGTGTAGCTTAGCTCTAACTTCAATTCATGACCTGTATTATGAAATAAGGTGTTGGCAAAGGTAGATTCTAGATATGAATGCAAGAATTCTGATATAGATATGACCTATCGCAGAACACGATTAAACCATAAAATAAAGAGGGAGTGGGTGCTTTGGTAGGTTTTCTCAACAGAAATCAAATTCTGTGTCCATTCGTGTAGGCTAATGCAAACATTTTACTTTGATTAAAAACACTTTATAAGGTGTTATACAATGAAAATCTGAAAACAAGCCCTAAGGCCGATACTAATGAAGATGTTTTTTCTTTAAGTTGCCGCCACACACTGGAAATGTTAACGTATTGAAATAACTAACTAACCATCACCGTTTCCCGCAGGGGTAGGCAGAGAGGATGGACAGCCAAACAAGTCTTTGCCTCATGAACATTCATACATCGTCTCATACATACTCTTCTATTATTCCGACGTTTGACATGGCCCGACTCAAGTACCTATCTGATTCATGATATCATGTCTTCCTCGGGCGTCCCAAACTTCTTCTTCCTTTCTTCGCTCATTCGCTCTACATGCCCAAACCATCTAAGGTTCCTTTTCTTAATTTTACTCATTACACTTATTTGTCTTGCATTCTTTGCGGATCTTTACATTTCTCACACGATCATTCATGGTTTTACCACACCCAGGGATCTCATTTCTACAGCATTCAGTATACTTTCATCCTTCCTTTGCCAGTTCTACGACTCACTGCCATACATCAGGGTAGGTGCCAGCATTGTTTGCATTGGTCTCCATGGTGGATTGCTAGCTTAACTTCTTGAAAAAAAATATGTAAAAATTCTAAGGTTGTTTTTAGACACTAGCATCGTAAAATGCCACAAATTAGCACTCTGTTGCCATATTATTCGCCGTATATGTGCGCAATATAATACAATTTATTTCAATATTAGACATTTTTAACAATACCCTTCAGAAATACCGAATAGAAGTAACGCTTACGACCGATTAATACAAGAGTGTTGAATGTATCGGGAGCATCTCCTATCCTTATCCTATTTTCCTTTTCCTGTCCTCCTCACCAAAAATGAATACAAATAATAAATAATAATAATAACAGTATTTTATGTATAAGCTGTTTATCTCTTACAAATAAATATTATATCAACCCATTACCAGATTTATAGATACAGGTTATTCGCTTATAAACCACCGAATTATAAACCCGCGACCAAATTCATTGGAGAACCATTTATTTACAGTCGTTAAATGTAAACGGATCAACCAATTTTTAAAAAATTTATACGTATTTTAATACCGTTAAATTTTTGCAATAAGAAATCTTCTGTATAGTTTCTTGTCATTAATTGTTCTTCAAATAATTTAATTGCTTTGTATTTTATTACTTTAACGAATGTTGTCTTGTGAGCGTTCTGTTTTTTGTTATCATTCTGACCTGTACTGAGACAGTATTTTTATCAGTATTTTTTTGTGTTTATTTATTTGTCGGTAGGTAATATTAAAGTATAACTTGAATTATTGCATGTTTGTGCATACTTTTAAATTCGATATCTTATCGCATCGACAGCCGGGTTTCCAACTTAGACAAGTTAATCATTTTATTTTTAAATTTGATAACAAAATACTGGTCAGAATAAAGTTTTACTGTAAAAGCGTGTTATGTAATTTGCCTATATTAAAGAGCCAAGATAGAATTTGGCAGAAATGTTTTCATCAGAAAATTCAACGTGAAAATGATTTCCGTGTTTAAAACATTAATTTTTTTCATTATTGTAAAATTGTTTGGTTCACCTTTTTCGTTTGATTTTTTTAAAATTTTCCAACAAGCGTGTAAGCAGCATCTGGCGGTCAAATATGCAAGTACTTCGCTTCGAAAGCTACGAAAAATCGAAACTGACCCGGTCCGGTTGCTTTTCCGAGGTTTCTCGTAAGCGTTAGAAGTAAGAAGGGTAAATGCAGGTAACTCCATTAATGGAGGACTAAATTCCGTTGGCATTGAGGCATGAAACTGGCAGAGGAAGAATGAAAGCATACTGAATGCTGTTGAAATGAGATCCCTGAGGCGTTTGTGTGGTAAAACCATGTATGATCGTGTAAGAAATGAGGAGATCCGAAAAGAATGCAAGGCTGATGTAAGCGTAATTAGTAAGATTAAGAAAGGGACCCTCGGATGGTTTGGACATGTAGAGCGAATGAACGAAGAAAGTAGTGTAAGAAAAATACCTGACGCAAATGTTAATGGTATAAGAAGTCAGGTACGCCCGAGGAAGACATGGCACGATCTAGTGAATCAGATACTTGAGACGGGCCATGCCAAGAGTCAGAATAATAGAAGAGTATGTACGAGAAGATGTACGAATATGAATGAGGCAAAGAGTGTGTGCCAAGACAGAGTTGTTTGGCGGTCCGTCCTCTCTGCCTATCCCTGAGAGAAAATGGCGTGATGGTTAGGTAGTTAGTTAGTTCTCGTATTTTTTATTATCATAACCAACAATCAATAAACAGCATTATTACATCGTAAAATTCTTGATTTGAAACAATCCACGTAATCTTTGTTTTCGGGTACCGATATCATATTATTATCGGATTACTTGGTGCATTACGATTACAATTGTTTATTTGAGTACAAATAGCGGAGAATTTTTATCGAAATTGCATTAAAATGTTTTTTTTTCTAGGTTATCTTATATTGTATCGGAGCTGTTTATTTCCATTACATTTATCCCTTTATTTGGTAGTATGGAGCCAGCATCCAGCATCAGTAGGTATGCATGCCTTCTATACTTAAAAAAACAAATTGGGCTTATATAATGTATAATCACTGACTTAAGCTACGAAAACACACACTACAAAATAGGGGATAAAATTTCTGAACTATAATGCCTTATATAATTCGCTTCCAGACATATACAAGGGAATCTAGCCAAATTTAAAAAATTCAGAGTAATGGTTTAAAAGAATATTTTTTATATTATATTATTTTCGACCGGTCAGTGGTTGAGTGGACACAGCGCTTGGGTCCCACTCGGGTGTCGCGTGTTCGATTCCTCGACTGGCTAAGTCCTCCATCACAACACAAGCAACATTTTCGGCTTTCTGTGGTGGTAAAAACATTAAACATTATTGGGTTATTCGTAGCCCGGGAATGTTTGTCTTTCTTTTTAAAATATAAAAAAAGTACGCTCGGATTTCTTATTTCTTTTTCTCTCCTTTTCTTTTCCATTTATTTTTAATCAGCCATATTTGTATAGCCATTGTTGTTTGTTCTATTTAATCTGTCTTTTATTTTTCGTCTTTACACTACATGAAAATTGTATTTTTGGTATTAAAATACCAATGTAAAATTATAACCATTCCCTCCACTTATGAAATGTAAGTTTTGGTAAGATTGGCCTAGCAAAAAATAAAAACAATAAAAAAATACGCTTTAATATATTGGTGGACAGTGTATTTTGAAGATGGTAAAAATACTTGTTCTTATTTTTTCAAGTCATTCCCAAAGTAAATTTGCAGCAATATGGGAATGCATAAGGTAGGTGCCTGAAGCTAAGCAACAATGTTATTTGACTTCTGCAAGAATGGCAACACATCCTACAACTTCATTGAAAGCCAAGAGAAACGCTGAGGGTGTTCTGATTTCAAAAATGCCATAGAAACCGCGGGAAATGTGTCTGAAGTCGGGGAAAATGGAGAAAAAGCGAACATCTGTCAGAAAAAATCTACAGACAGTCTTGTGACACACCTCGCAGGAAGGTGAAATCGCCCACCGCGGCCTTATATCACTTATTATTATTATTTCTCCGACTGAAACCGCCATGTTGGATGGAACGGGTTTTGTTGCCGACTGTGTGGGTTAAAGAAATATTACCAATAACGTAACAGTGTAGGTTTCTGACGCAGCCATGACATCACCGCCCAGAATGAGAGAGGTCTTCATGATGTTGTTTCCATGGATTCTATGAATAAGGCATTGTTGGCAAGATGGAAATCGCGAACAAACCTACAACTGCATTTACAGACAACTGGTTATAGCCATCTGTCAACAAGACGGCGCTTTCATTTATAATACTTTATTATCGAAAACAATGTTTTCTAGTCATTGAAGTATCTTATAAATCAGATATGAAAAGCTGTGAGTAGGCAGGGGATTGTTGGTGAGATGGAAATCGCGCACATCAGCAATTACAGTCACCAACTTGCAATAAATTAGCCACCGCCATAATTTTTTACGCATTATTATTTTTAAAAATGAGTTTGCAATTCACATGCGGTAGAAGTGAAACCTTCAAAAAACTAAAGTAGACAAGAGTGGGGAGGCTGCGAAGCACCGCACAAAGAGGAGACCGAATATATTATCTCATTCTCTCGCAGGCTAAATCCTATAGATGTATGTGTTTGACTCTTTGTGATTTGACACTCGATGAAACGAAAAAGCGACACTAAAAAGAGACAAACACATACATATTTATATAGGATTTAGCGTGCGAGATAATGAGATAGAATAATCGGTCTCCTCTTTGTGCGTTGCTTCGTAGCCTCCCCGCTCTTGTCTAGTTTAGTGTGCACAAACTTCGGGTTCACAACTTCTACACGATAGCAGAAATATAAAAACATCGTCAATGGCAAAATATTTTTGTAAGGCAAAAAATATTGTATTTAACTTTTTTACTTTTACCATAACGCAGAATCATCTCCCGAAGTTTGTGCACTTACCCCCGGACACCCTGTACAACTACATTTTTTAACAGTGCACTAAAGAAGGACTGTTTCCAGAATTCAAGTTTATTTCATCATTAGCCGGTTGTTTCACAGTAGATACTTGAATAGGACTTCAACGGAACTTGATTATTAACTTTGAAATTTGATTAATTATTTTTCAAATTCTGTGAAACAACCGTTTTTAGGTTATACCAATAAAACACTTGTCAACAAAATTGGGTGATATGTTAAACGTTACAGTCTCGTCGTGTAAATTGCAGCGTTTTTACGTTCGAAAGGCAGTTATTAAGGCATAGAAAACTCTAGCCTTGAATACTAAAGTCTTCCAAACTGTAAACACTGTTTAACTCTTTTGATAAGGTGATTGCTGATTGTTGCGATAAGACTAGCGTTAAACTAACACCTGAGCCTGAACCGATACAAAAGCACACTAAACACACTAAACGCACTTTACTATTTATTATTCGAGCAAAGTTTTTTTGAGGTAAAACTTCTTTACGCACGCTTGACTTAGGGAGTAAGCTGGTGAATGCATGACGAGAGCGTTACGAAAAGTGTGATCGAGTGAGGCGAACGGAAGTTGAGAGGGAGATGTAAGTTACTGAAGATAGAAAGAGAGAGAGTTACGTTTCGTATATTACTAAGGGGCAAGAGAGACAGGTGCGAGCACACATTTTCTTTCTCTCATAGCCAGTTACGTTTCGTATATCTTAGACACAGTGCAGGCCTGTATCCCTGTCTGTATTCTGTATCACACTGTAGGAGCAAGAGAGAGCAGTTCGCGCGCACATTTTCTTTCTCTCTTCTTGTATAAGATAGTGAAGTTTTACTTCAGTCGTGTGGTCTAAAGCGCATTAGTTTTTTACATGCATTACGAGGAATTGCTGCGTGGCCTTTTACACATAAAATTTTAGCAATTATCTTCTTTAAAATACTAGGGAATATCCGGTATGCGTTGCAATTGCACTGAAATAAAGAAATTGTTTCTCCCTGCCTGTACTTTCCCATTCGTCCCCGTTCCCTTTCCTCCCCTCCTTTAGCGTTCCCACTCTACCTTTCCCGCATTTGCCCTCCAGCGAGGGAACGAGGAAGGGGGATGGGAATCCGGGAGGGGGGGGGGGAGGAACGGGAACGCATGGGAAAGGATATGCAGGGGAGGGATAACGGAGGGGTTGGGGACGATGGAGGTATTGCAATGGAAACATAATAGCGGTAGGGGATAGCAGGGGTAAATTTGGAAAACCCATGCTTCTTACACGGACAACTGTGCGTGGCCTTCTCATGCATTAATTCGTTACTTCAGATTTATTCGTGTACCCCCGAAAACAAAACAAAACATATTGTGTATAAAAGTATAGGTACCTAAAAACCCTGTCTGACAGCTTTTTTTTCATTTTTGGTACACAAGAAGAAAGGTCCTTCATCAGAACTTTATCTCAATCAACACTGTTCATGCTGCGGCGGGCCTTGTTGTACATGACCTGTAGTCATACATGTCCAGGCCCCAGCCAATTGTTCTAGCAGAACAAAATGCCATCTTGTAAATTTTGAAGTAGCGACTGCTCTGTTGATGCGTTGTGCAACTTTTCTTTCTCTGAACATTACTTCCTTTCACTTCTAGAAGCAATGACCGGTAAAACGAAACGTTAAAATAAAGCCAGCCTCGTATGCCACAATGTTTGCACGCGCAGATGTCATCATTTCGACCTCTGCTCGTCCAAGTTAGCGCATAAAACACGACTCTACACTTTTACACTAACGACCAAATTTTAGTAAGGTCAATTACGAATTCTTGAGTTTGGGATGTTCCACGGAAATTCAAAATCCTTATCAATCAGCGCAATTTTGCTTTTGAAGTGAAAACTTATTTAGGACCGTTATGATTTGAAACTCGATGAAACAGAAACGAGTAACACTAAAAAGAGACAAACACATACATCTAAAGGATTTAGCCGGCGAGAGAATGAGATAGCAATAGAATATTTTTTTAATTCAGGGGTACTCGATTCCAATATAATACAATTAATCCACAGTCCCACGCAAGTCTTCTTTTGTGTAGTGATATATAAAGCGCCGATATATTAAGCCCTCTAAGGATCGAATCCTACGAAATCCAAAAAAGATAAATGTGTTTGTTTTTGTAAAATCAATATCAAATCTTCAAACCACTCTAAAATGAAAAGGCAAAAGAAAGCGACTCCGAAGAAATAAACACAAATACTAATAAAGGGCCATCCATAAATTACGTCAGATGAATATCATGATTTTTAGACCCCCTCCCATCCCTATCGCACATCGTCACATTTGTGAGACCCCCTCCCCCTAGTGTGTCGTCTCATATTTTGCAATTTTACATGTAAAAAAGTTTTGCATTTTAATAATTTTGATTTTTACATGTGACTTCACAGAGCTGATGATTCCCCCAGCTTGTCCTTTCCCATGCATCACCCGCGTCCCCTTCCCCTCCCGCGTTTCCCTTCCAGCTTCCCTGCTTTTCCCCTCCCGCAAACCCCTTCTCCTTAGTTACCCTCTCCCTCCTGCATTCCCTCCCTGCCGCTAAAATATATAAAATACTTACACATATTTCCATTATATAAATTTCCAAACGCCAGAGCTTACCATTATAAATGCACATAACAAATCACAAAAGTTTCATCGCAATCGGATGAACGGTATGGCAGCGCATAAAATATGAACAAACAAACAAATATTGATATTTATATATAAGATATATTTTTAGATGAGCTCCACACAGGAGGACCTGAGAAAAATAATTTCCCTCAGGATCTGTGTCATTATTGTGGATGCTGTAACTAGGATATTTTTAAGAAAAAGAAGGAGAAGTTCTGGGAAGGAAAAAGATTCAAAGAGTGGGTAGGAATCTGGGTTTCACTGTATCCAGGTCGTCAGCCGCCAAGACCTAGACAAACCTCACTCACAGACAAACCCGGGCACTCCTAATAAGTCACCAAACGTAGCGAACTACTTGGAATGACCTATGGCAGAAGTGTGAGCTATCAAATAAATTGTTCCCGGGGCGGCCGTACACATTCCCTCCTCCCAAATTGAAGAATTGAATTTGGTCGCTCGTGTTGAGGGCATCTAACTATAACTAGCGTTATGAGGTACGTTGTCTTGTATGAACATTCCTGAACAATCTTTAAAAAAAATCGCGATCTTCTCACGTCCGAAAGAAGAGTCGTGATGTGCAAACGAAACGAAATACTTTACACGTGATGTGAAATGTAAACAAACGTTAAACGTTGAAACGGCCGCGGTAACTTTTTAAAATTCAAATAACGAAGCGAACGATTTTTCTCACGTCCGTCTTTGCATTGTTCTATTTTTAATTTTAAATGTTTGCTCTCGCGGGACGGCCAATCTTGCAAACAGGTTTCTAAACTCGTAAACACTTAAGTCCTTACCTGAAAGACTGTTAAAACAAATGTGGAATTCTTTTTGTAAAGTTTAGAGTTTGACATGCTTAACTTTTGATTTGAAACTCGATGAAACATATGAAAAATAACTACATTAAAAAGAAAACAAACACATACATCTAAATGATTCAGCCTGCGATAGAATGAGATTGTTTAATCGGTCTCCTTTTTGTGCGGTGCTTCGTAACCACCCCATTCTTGTCTACTTTAGTTTTCTGAAGGTTTTTTCTAAAGGTTAACTTCTACCGCATGTAAACGATAAAATGTGGTGACCATAATGTTTATAATAAGACATTTGTCTAATAAAATGTGTATATGTGTTTTTTTTTTCAACAGTAATTTAAGTTAGAAAAAACGTAAGGTTGGCCATTTTTAAAACTTTTTTTACGTTTGCACACAAAATTTTACATATCAAAATTGTATCTTTATTTCGATTTATAAAATTTGAAACCGTATATTTTATATATCAAAATTGTATGTTTATTTCGATTTATAAAATTTGAAACCGTATTTATCTCCTTTCTAAAACAGTTTTTAGTTTTCAGATACATTTAGAAATTATCAATTTATTTGAATTTTATTGTAAAGCGGATATATTTTGAACTTCTGACAAAATATGATCGAGGCCTGAAGGGTTAATAAGTTTTCAAAGGAGTGACGAAGTGCTACTACGTTGAGTTGTCCGGTCACCATTTAAAATATAAATTTGTTTTCAGCAAAAATAAAGCATTTGCACAATAAAAAATATTTCTAACTAACTGTTGTGTTAACTTATTAGCTGAATTAAATTCAGTTTTTTTAATAATTGCTTAATTATGTAAGTTAAAAATTACACAATTAAGCAATTATCGTTGCGCAACTGTCCGTGTTTTATTTTTGTCAGTATCAGAGATGGCGTTGTGTACGGATTTATATTTTTTGTGATTTTCCTACTTTTCCACTTACCTACGGAAATTGCGTTTCATTTTCTTTATAGTGAGGGAGATTTATTATACTTAGTGTATATTTCCTTTGAAGGGGTGCAGACATACCTTCACCGTCTGTCTCATTTTTTACTATTGACATTTAGTATGTAAGAAAGAGGGGCAGCATTATATGTTGAACAAAAGCAAAATAATCAGCGCATTGACATTTGACGTTTTTGAATTTTTGAAATTCACTCACTACTCAATATTATACTTATCACAATATTGCTGCAGCTCTTTTAAAAGATGAAAATTCGTTCCATAATTTTTTTTTCATGAATTATTCCGATGTTTTAATAGCTATTCTGCTATTCGGGGCGGAGACAAATCCAACAAATCTAAGATCATAAAAATCGGTCCAGCCGTTCTTGGGTTATAAATGGTGTAACTAACCCGACTTTGTTTTATATATTAAGATATTGAATAAGTGAGCCGAAATGGCCATAATCGGCTGTTGCAATGTATTTATTTATTATTTTCCCTGGTGATCTACATAATCTATGTAGTCTTGTAATGATTTTTCAACGGCAAATCAACGGTAGAGAGAATTTCCATTCAATGCTAATGTCAGTTGTCGCGTAGGTAGATACTGCGCTACAACAAATTACTCGGGATTCTATGTAAAAACGTACCGAACAATGGAAATAGACATACTACCATATAAAGGTATAGATACTGCTGATGGTTCCGTTGTAACCTCTCCCTCTCTCTCATAAACCACGCACGTAATAGAATGAGAGGTTAAGACGGATCAGAGGACCATGTTAAATATACCTACAGGCTACAAGTCAAATTTTTGTCATTGTACGGTCACAGGTTTTACTTTCACTATATAACACTATTAAAAATATATCTAAAATGCTGATATAGATTTCTTTAGATGATACTAAAACATGACAAAACAACTGTATCCGTGTGGCCGGATCGGGAGAGGTTGGTTGAGGTAGACCTAATCTATACCTCTTCAGCCGAACTCTCTCGACCCGTCGCGCGTCGCCTTGCATCGCAGTGGGAAGGATAGATTCATACGTCCGTCACTCCTGGACACATTGACCTCCAGATGTCTACCCACCCTCATAAATTTTTCCTTCCGAGGATTTCCTCTCCTTCCTTTCCCTAAAAATACCCTTTACACAGCATCCCCAAAGATGACACAGGCTGTGAGTGATTTTTCCTTCTTTTTTTTTCCAATGTGTAGCTAATGTAAAAATAAACATAAATAAAACTCTCCTTTTCATTTTTATAAGATTCATACATAAAGATAGCAGCCAATAAAATATGCGTTGAAGAAAAATGGAGATAATGTTGGTAGTTCTTAGTCGAAGTATGACAGAGTTAAAAATGACCGAATCGGATAGAGACACCTGAGCTCAGTGGTCAGAGCTGTCGCCAGGTAAGTGAAAGGTCCTGGGTTCGAGGCCCAGAGCTACCAATATATTTCTGTCTCCAGATTTTCGATTGAGTTTCTTCAATATTGTCTTCATTATATCTTGTTTATAATTTCACAGGGGAGACCCTGAAGAAAATACATCTTTATGGAGGGAGTCTAATTGACGAAAACCAGCATCGAACCTTGGTCTTGAAGAGACCCATGTTGTAGGAGAGAATAAAGCTAGAGGTCGGCAAATCATTTCACAGCCGAGGAGCCGAGCACAAGCACAAGAACGCGTCATAGAAAGCTATCTAGTGGAACATCGCAACGTCAAATTTAAAATGCCGTAGGTATTTATTTTTAATTGCTTTTTATCTTTGAAAACATTTGGAATACATCTTATTGTAGGAAATTCTTTAAATATCTAAATTTAAATAACGCTGACCTACTTAAATTGGCTTCAGTGGCCGAGATGATACCGGCTATAAGAGAAATAATAAAAATATATCCAAACATTTAGTATTATTTGCAGATATGAGTCTCGGTTTTGGTTTGCGTTTTTCTCTGCATTAAAACTCGTGCAAAGTGCAATCATTCCCGACATAATCCTATTTGCAGCGGTGAATAAAAAGAAAAACAAGCAAATGATTAATGGTTATGACGGTACACACATATTATTCAATCTTACATTTTTATTCCGAAATGCTTGACTCACCTGCGGTGTAATACGAGACATCTCTGTGGTCAGTTCAGATCTTAGATTATCGTCATGCAAAACATAATTCTTATAAGCGAGTCCTTATTTTGCAAATCTAGTTTTCATATTTATACTTATAGCATAATTGAATATTAATAAGCTGTTCTTTTACGCTTTCGAAGGTAATGCAAAAATAAAAATCAATTATAAAACTTTTCCACATACACGTAGGTAGATATTATATTCGTACATATCTACGTATATTCAAGAAGTTTTATTTGTGGGGTAGGCAGAGAAGATTGAGTTCTACACATTTAGACCCTTACAGATATCCCGTATCAGTTTGTTTCGTTGATCCGACTGTTGATCTCCCGAAATTATAATTATATCTACCTATTGCATACTTACATACCTATGGCATGTGTTGTATTTACCCACACATGTAAAAGTTTGATACGTATATATAAACGTGTTGTATTCTACAAGTAATTAAATATTCATTATTTAATGTTGATTTGAACGCGGTGTATATGCACAAGTGACTAGGTCTGTGTTTACACGGTATATTAATTTGACTTAGTATCGTGTTACGTATTCTTACAAGTGTGTTGCTTTATGAGCCTGAACAGATATTACATAGAAAAAAACGTTATGAAAGAAATAAAAAATATTGTACGGTTTAATGAATACATCTACTTTCTTGTTGAGGTACGATAAACAATAAAAAAACTTTTATATATATCTTGTACTAGTTACTTGTAGGCTTTGCTCCACCTTTCCTTGTTGAACAGTTACTAAAATATATATTTTTTTAAATACATAATATAAATACCATTGAAGAAGAGAATAATACTGATAAATCAAGAAAAAGACAAGAAAAATAAAAAAAAGTTAGCGGTCGCAATGTCGTTGATGTAGTAAATAGTCCAGAATTGCTAGCATTGATTGATAAGCTTTCTGATGCCACTGTATTTGGAAGTTGGAAGTATGGATTTATTTCAGTGTAGAAATTCTGGGACTAACTACCATATGTACTCCTCTTCGCCCAGAATACTAATGGAGGGAAATAATTACACCAATTCAGTGGACATCTTCAATTTGTCACTAAACAAATACAAAATGTTGTTACTGAAGCAGTTCAGTTATGTACAATAAATACTGTACAATTTTTACTATCCATATGTAAAAGCCCCTAAAAGCCCCTAAATAAACTGGGAAAACCCAAGCTCCTTAACAAACTCGGTCATTGGGACCTATTCTTTTTATATCATTTTGATCGATCTCATTATTAACATTATTAACAATATTATCCTCAACTAATTTTTCTCATTTCAGTTACCTTTTTATTTTTTTTTATTTCTTGTTCTGTTTCATATTTCGTTTAGATTATTTAATATTATCTTCTTATTCCAACCTACAAAAGTTATAAAAAAAAATCCTTAAAATTGTAAATATATATACATTTTTAATTGAAGTTTGAGGATTTCTCCTGGTTACTAAGGTATATAGATTTGAAGATATCTGAGCCTTCCTCCCATCAAGGTAGACCAGTGGTTCCCAAACTCTTTTGGCCCACGGACCCCTTTCCCAAACAGTTATGACCCCCGGATAGCACTAGCGGAGGGGGCGGAATAGGAAAGGGTGGGACGGCAAATTTTCCACAACGAAGGGGGCGAAATGGGAGTTTCAATGGGGTATGATGGACCCCGTTCCACCCCATATCCAGTACCGGATCATCCCTAAGGCAGAGTAGGCAACTGCCTAGGGGCCCCGCATCGGCTAGGGGCCCCGCGCCCCAAGAAAAAATAACTTGCGTCAATGGTTCGACTCACAATAAGTGAGCAACTCCGGCACCCATTTTGGAAAAAGTCAGCTTTCGTGATGTTTTAAATATTTTATTTTTTTATTACGAACATTTATAGGATAATAACATTACATGCATTAAAGAAAACCACAAATTATAATAATTAGGTTATAACCCAATAACTGTTCACATCACGCACAAATAATAAATGAAAAGTCAATAATTAAAACAAATATTTAAACATAGTTGTATTTTACTTTACTTTCCTTCGTATCAATGGGGATATGATTATAGGTGCCGTGTGTGGTTTATATTGGCAATTGTTTTGTTTTTTTTTTTGCTTTTATTTCTGTTGTACAAGCTTTAGTGTACCCTTAGAGTAACAATATATACTCTAAGAGTGTACCCTACCTATCTGGTCTATCTGCTTGCTAAAATTCTTTGTTTCTCTTCATACCAAGGTTGTCTGGAAGAGATCACTTTAGTGATAAAACCGCTCATTGTACTATTGTATTCGTTTCATTTTTTTTATTGAATAAGGGTGAAGGCATACCTTTGAAATGTACTAAAAAACAGATTAATTATGAATAAAATTACGTTGTGGTAGAAAAAAAAAGTTCGGAAGTTAGAAAAGGGTAAAGTGCAGTGGCGGATTAAGCCCGTCAGAGGCCCGGGGCGGAAAAGCTGAATGACCCCCCCCCCCCCTAGTTTAAGAAGTTCATGTAATTTTACAAGCTTTTTCTTCAGTTCATACGGGCCTCTGACTCTGGGGGGCCTCCAACCGCCTTCCTCTGATCAAATCCTAAACAAGGCTTTAAGGCACCAGGCCACTGTAAACAAATGACATTTTTTTTAATTAATTTTCTGGAGACGCATTTGTTAATAATGCTCTCACCAATTTTTTTAAGAAAATTCGTAAAATTGAAATTTCGTATGAAACCATTTTAAACAGTTTGTATATTGAATTAACGTTCAGCAAAACTTTGAACGCGTTTTTCTCGAAACTGCTTTTTTCAACACGGTTGACAACATAGAAAAACTATACATCCGATTTGCATGCACTAAGTCTTAAACTGTTAGTAAATCCAGTCCATAAGGCACCACTTAGGGATTTTTTTTATAAAGGGCCCCCTTCTATTTTTTTTATGAACAATGAAAATTTCCCATAAAAAATCGAAATTAAAATTCGTTGGTCCGCCATTTTTCCTTATTTTTAAACAAAATTCACCTACGTGGTGAAATAGACACTAGATTTTCAAACAGTTTAAGACTTGCAAATCGGATGTATAGAGGTTAAAAAATGTGTTAACAAAGTTTAGAGGCCTGAAGAACCTACCTACGGTTGTAGCGAAACCCTGTCGGCATATAGTATGTATAATAAAAGTGGTGTTTAATAAGTTATTGTTTCACATAAAATGCTGTATCTCCGTCAATTTTTCGAATATCTTTAAAACATTTGGTGAGAGCATTTTTAACAAATGCATCTTTCAGAAAATGAAATAAAAAAATAAAATTACAAAAAAAATTATTACAGAGTCCGCCTTAAGTGGGAATCATCAGACAAAACCGGAAATATGTCGTTTTTAAATCAAATTTTAGACGTATTGTCTCTTTTTCACCACAAAATAATAAATTGATTTCGAAAGACTGTTCTTTTATCTAGTAAAGCTATGTTTTAAATTTTGAGAAAATATGTTTATTTTTAGTAGAATAAGGTTTTACCGTAGGGCGTTTGTTTGTTTGATTTGTTAAATTTTCCAACCAAATTTTGTATTATACAACACACATTTCAAATTATATAATCATGGAGTAAAATAAAACAATAAATTATCTGGGAAAGATACGTTTCAGAATTTTAATTTTAGTTTAAATAAAATCATTAAAAAAGACCCGCGCATATATTTAAAAAAAATACATTTTAATTTTGCTTAGACATTATTGAAAAATTATAAATACATAATATCAAAAAATAATTAGAAAAAGTACATAATTTGAATAGTTTTATCATCTTTGAATTTAGGTATGTATCAAAGCAAATTGTGAATGAAATAATATCGATATTGAGCCATTATGTTAAAATGCTGGTATGGAAAATGATTAATCTTTCTCATCGGAATCGCGCTGTACAGTTGCAAGGGTACGATCGCAAGATCATCGTTCGACGAAATTTAAATTCTCGGCCCCTCCACCCCTCCCCCCCCCCCTGTTAGTCCACCATTGGTAAAGGGGCCCCGAGACGTGCATTGCCTAGGGGCCCCGACATGGTTAATCCGGCCCTGCCCATATCCCATTATGCCACTCCCCCGGCGAAACTTCCATATGAATAAAGATGTGTCAAAACTTTCCCGTGGACCCCCTGACGTCATTCACGGACCCCCAAACCACTGGCCTACATTGGTTGATAAAGCCAAGCCAATATTTTTATTCTTTACTATCGAAACCAGATAAAATTTCGTGGACCCCCACTTACAACTTGTGGACCCCCATTTTTTTATCACGCCAACATATACCCGCGTCGGGTCTCCCGTGGACCCCTGGGGGTCCACCTGGACCACTTTGGGAAACACTGAGGTAGACCATTCATATTTTTTCTGAAAGTTTTTGTAAACTGTATTTTCAGTGTATCTAATAAATCCTTGGAACAACGCAATAATACCATGATTCAAGGGTATCATGTTATCCAATCATTTCAACTAGAAGTAAACACAACTTCATGTAATTATAAAAGCATTAGTGCTTCGTCCAGTCATTTCAAATTAGCTTTTATTTATCATTGTCCGAATTTAAAAACCAAAAAGCCTTGCAGATAAAACGATTGTTTTTTCACAGCGATTTTTAATATTTCAATTTTGTTTCGTGATAAGCGGAAGTGATGATGTCAGGACTAGAGTACGGTACCCAGTACTTACTCGTGCAAACAGTACTTCCTTTGTAATAACGTGACGTTATCACTTTACCACGTAACAAGATGTCTGCATTGTGACGAGATAAGAGAAGGCAGTTATGTCTGTTTTGATTCAGATGCTGAAGGTCCAATCAAAATCAATCTAAATTCTAAAACTAGAGTAATAACAATCACAAGAGGCGAATGTCAAATCTTTAAGATGGTACGAACGTCCAGACGAGATATAATCTACGTATTCAAGCGATGAAGTTCATAATATATGAACATTTTGTTATTACAGATCGTTAAGATTGAAATGAAGAATTCATTCAAGAGAAAACGCAATAATCCATCCGTATATGTGGAAGAGAGATGTCTGAGGGGGTCTTCAGTTATGGTGGGAAGATACTAGACCCTCAGGCTAATTTTTTCGCTTTTCGTCTAATAGGAATCTTTCCCCTAATGCTAATTTTTTAGGTCTCATAGAAATCGTTGAGTCTCACTTACTGTCATTGTGAGATATCCGATTTAAACGACGTTAGAATGAGAAAATACAACGCTTTACATTCGAATCTAAGAGTTAACCACAGGAGAATTCAAATACACACTTCTATGAAACCAAATTTCCGACCGCAATTTGAAGAAAACTGATGAAACTGTGTGAATTTTTTATTCATTATTTTCACACGTAACGACAAAAAAGTGAGGTAACGTTTATAATATATTTGTTTAATAAACTATGTGTGTGATTTTTTTTCAATACATTATTTTTAGTTAGAAAAAAAGTAAGGTGAACCATTTTAGAAACTATTAATGTTTGCTTTAAAAAAAATAATATTTTAAACATTTATTTGTTATTGCTAATTATATGAGAGTATTTCATTACCTTTCAAAAACAGGTTTTAATTTTCGGATACTTTAAGAAATATTCCTTTTATTTGTATTTACTCAGACCTAACAGAATATGCCAAAGGGCTGAAGGATTGGTAAGGAGTTTATCTTGCAGGTAATATTATGTAATATTTTGGTGACGCGATGAACTTAATGAAATTATTCTTAATAATTTTTAGCAATTTATATCTAAACGTAGCAATTATAGGTGCTTGTGGCATTTTGCATCAGCTTTTTTGGGTGAGCCATATTTAGAGTTTATATCTCTAACTTATTTCGAGTTCTCCTGTATTTGTCTTCGATTATATCTCAACAAAAACCGTAACCATAAATACCTATTATCATTTAGTATTCCGCCTTGTGTATCAGTAACCATGCATGTATATAAGACCTTACTCTCGAACTCGTTTTGTCACCTCTTTACACTTGGCAAACATTTACTTAGAACTTTCGTTGAATTGTATTAAATGAAGTCATCAGATCTTTATTTTCTCGAACACTTATACTTTGTAAACGTGCTATTTTCATATTTCCTACAGGCAGGTACATTATGCATTCCTGACGAATTCAAACACATTTTCTTACGTTACAACACTCGAAATATTAGTACATTGGCCAAGTTTCTAGAGTTTCACTTCATATGTGGTTACAACCATACTTTTTCCCTATTAGAATTATATTCAGGGTTTTTTTCACCATCTTCCTGATAGCTTACCCATCCGATAACGAATATTTATAAATAAACAAATAAATACTCGTAGCAGGTAAAAAAAACTCGGCTAACTTATCCTATATACTCGTATAGCCACTATTCATGGGTAAACTCTAACTAACTAACCAACCATCACGTCGTTTCCCCGCAGGGGTAGGCAGAGAGGACGGACCACCAAACAACTCGATCTTGGCACACACTCCTTGCCTCGTTTACTTTCATATATTACTCTTCTATAATTCTGACTCTTTATATGGCCTGACTGAAGTATCTGATTCACTTGTTCGTGCCATGCCTTCCTCGGGCATGCCCGACTTCTTCAGTCATTTACATCTGCGTCGTATATTCTCCTTACACTCCATGCCCAAACCATCTGACGGCCGGCGTAGTGCAGCGGTAAGGCGCTTGACTCGCACACCGAAGGTCGCGGGATCGAATCCCGGCGCGTGCGTGGCAAATAAATTTTGATTGATTAATTTGTGTTATTTTCACAATTTATTCATATTAAAAAAATATATAGTATATTTGCGGCACGTTCCAGAGTGGAAGATACTCACAGTATCGCCCTGGTGTAAGACCACCATTCAGAATTGAAACGTTGCTTGAAATGGCATAAGCCGTGTTTGTTGACCAGATCTGAATAGCCAGGTACTTTCCCACCTTCCTCTTCCCTATCTCCTTCCCCTCCCCACTACCCTCAGCCTCACAACATACCCCAATTGGGGATGCCATAGTCTCACTGGCTTCAGACGGGAGCAGTTGGGAATCTTGTGCGGTATTCATAAAAAAAAATCTGAGTGCCCATTTCTTAATCTTACTCGTTACGCTTTTATCAGCCTTGCATTTTTGCGGAACTCCACGTTTCCCACAAGATCATACCTACATAGTTTTAGCACAAATACGTCTCAGGGATCTCATTTTTACAGCTTTCAGTCTACTTTCATCCTTCCTCTGCCAGTTCCATCCATACCTCACTGTTTTTTGTTGGCGCCAACGGTATTCAGTCCTCCATTGGAGTTATCTACATTTACCTTTCTTTCAATATCTCTTATCAGTCTTCACATCTCAGGTAAATATAGATACTTCTTGGTAAACTCTCTTTTTAATTAAATAAATCGTGTTTAGTTAATCGAAAATGTATGTTATCGTATGGATAATCTGTGAGGAGGATGGTGAAATACCCCTTACTAAAATAGATTGCGTAATATAAATTATGAATGATCAGAATAAAAACATGAATTACAAGCGTAATATAAATGTATATACTGTTTGACATTCATCCAACTAAACTGTGGCATAATAAATTACAGTTCTGTTCAATTCCGATAAATTGTATATCAATACCGAACATGGCAATTGCGCATGTTGATTTGTTCATTGCGATCACTGCTATAAATAACTTTAATGTGCAAAAGTGATAGGAACTAATGTGCAAGGTTTGCTTTTCAGATTCGTGGAAGAATATTCTACCTCCTAGAAGTGAACACTTACAAATTCGTCAGCAGAAATAACTGACCAAAAGGATGTCGACTATCATTTCCTATAAAACTTCGTCATCACCATCACACCATCACGCTGATTCGGTAATTGCTAATGTTGTGTTGCCTACGTAATTTTATAAAGGATTTCTGTGTCATCATATTATTATTGTAAAATGCACAAAGTAAACCCGATGTAATTAGTTATATGTATTTAATTACTGATTTTGTGAAATGCTCGAGTTTCGTGATTTTATTTCACAATTGGTTTAACAATATATTCTTCTACTATCATGTATTTTTTTACATTGTTTCCATGCAGGAGGCCCTGAGAAAAAAAAATCCCTCGAGGCCTTTGTCATCTTTGGCGATGATGTTTGGAGGGTCTTTTTAGGGAAATGAAGTTCTGGGAAGGAAAAGATATAAGGGGGGATAGGAATCTAGTGTGTCCAGGAGTGACGGACGTATGCATTCATTCCTCCCCCTGCGGTGCAAGGCGATGGGTAAACAGAGTCCGGCTATCATCCAGCCTATCCCGATTCAACCCGCCACGCAGTAGGTGGGCAAACGCCACCAAGACCTGGACAGACCTCACCTCAAGGTGTTAAGCCACCAAATGAAGTGAACCACACAAGGTGACTTATGGCAGGGGTGTTGGTTATCATATAAATGGTTCCCGAGGCGGCGATACTCAACTCCCAAATTGTAAAATTGTGAAAAGTGTACGGTGTCGCACGCAGGATTTTTTACTTTATATGGAGTTCAATAAAACGTTCGGCCCTTGATGTGGCGACAAATTGAATAGAATGACAATTGTCGAACAAAGTTTATTCCTGTTTTCTTGTTTTTGCCAATAAAATTTGATTTGTAACAAAACTAAATACCTACACGACGAACACTCCGTTGCGCGCTCTCTGTTCAAAGGTTAACATCTTTGAGGTTAACGTAAAGCAAAATATTGCAAAACAAAAACCGAAAATTGCACTTGACTTCATGTCTAGCAAGCATGGACGTTGTGTTAATTTGGACTACGGAAAACCCGATTTCCGACGATTTTCATCAGAAATCGGAACTCATGATAGTGAAGTGGCTTCAACATAAATATATTTTTTTATGCAACACAAAGTAACCTAATCTAACCTTATTTACAATAGCGTATAAATCCGTTATGTTGGGAATAATTATTTATGTTTATCAGTCACATAATATATTTTACAATAAAACATTTTTTTTGCAAATAAGCAAGAAATATAAGAAACAAAACAATTTCAGAAATTTTTATTGAAAACCCTACATTTGAAAGATTTTCATTTTTTATCGTTTGTTTTTCTTGATCACCTCGTTAAATTAATACACAAATTTTGTTTGTAGTTTCTATTATTTTGTGGGAAATATCTTCAATTCTATGAAGGCCTAATAATTTTGGGCAAAGGTTCCGTGTTGTGAAAAATATTTGCAATACATTTTTGTCGAAAATAAAGATAATTGTAATTTTTAATACAAACCATGACGACATGTTCAACATACAACTTTTGTAATATTTATTCGACCACTTCCCGCATGTGAAATATTGTACAACATCAATCATCATAATTCATTTCTATTCACATCAACGCAAACCGTCCATTACATTGTAAATGCAAATGGAATTAGTCGATTATTGCACGGCCATTGCAATTTTTACAGCGTGTTTGAGCAAAGTCATAAAATAATAAAATAAAACTTGTACAATATTTCAAAACGTTGAAATGCAAAAAAAAGATTGGTTATACCTATGCTATTGACAGCAAAACTGTAAGTTTAAATACAGTAAGATATTTTTAAGATAACGATGTTTAATCAGATTAAGACAAAAATACTCAATCTTATCAACTGCTATCAAATTTCTACATCGAAACGTTTTTTGTAATATTTGTAAATGAAATAAGTAGTATTCTGCAGTCACGTATGTTAACGTTTTGAAAATGATGTGAATAATTTTAATACGTTAACAATTTGGAATAAAATGGTAAGCTTAAAAAATCTGTATAATACTATATCTGTTACTAACGAAAATGTATTATTATTTTTACAATAAAGTTTTTTGTGTGCAATTTTGATAAATTTTGCACGACTCAAAATATCCTTCTGTTTAACTTGTTCGTTTGATTATTTTAAAATACTTTTTTTATGTGTCTGCCCACCTGCAGCGTGGCGGGCCGGATCGAGAGAGACAGGTTGAGGGAGGCATTTTGATCTTTCCAGCCGGAATCTCTCGATCCATCGCCTTGCACAGCAGTTGGAGGTATGGATTCATGCGTCCGTCACTCCCAGACCCCCAGATTACTACCTCCCTACTCCTACCTTTTTCCTTCCCAGAACTTCCTACTCTTTCCTTCGTTAAAAAGACCCTCGACAAAGTATACTGTAAGATGACACAGGCCCTGAGGGAAATTATTTTAAAAAAAAAACAAGTGTGCTTTACACCACACGACTGAAGTAAAACTTCACTAACTTATGCCGTCCATTAACAATATAACAATAACAGGAAAAAAATATCCCCATCCCCTCAACATCCCCATCAACTCAACTCAACTCTCAACTCTCAACTCTCAGTTCTCAGCTCTCAGCTCTCAGCTCAACTCAACTCTCAGCTCTCAGCTCAACTCAACTCTCAGCTCTCAGCTCTCAGCTCTCAACTCAACTCAACTCAACTCAACTCAACTCAATTCAACTCAACTCATATCATTGATTAGCGTTTCACATTGATAACGTTTCATATTGATTAGCGTGTCACATTTTTTCGTAACGTTTCATATTTTTTCGTAACGTTTCATAACGTATTCATCATTTTACCCCCAAGTGTCGAGCGTGCGTAAAGAAGTTTTACTTCAAAAAAAAAATTGTATGTTATCTCGATTATCCCCATTGTCAGCACGAATCCCTAAAATAGGTTCGGTGTCACTACTGTTTACTACTACTATTGCATAACAATAAATTTTCTGTTTAGCGTCTGATCCAATCATCTTCAATTCATCCAGTTGACAATCTGCGGAGATTGCCCAACAACCAACAATCAACAACGAAACGAAGAAACGCCCCGAGGCCTTGTGACATCATTCTCACCCATTACAAAAATCACATTGTACTCTATTTTACGGCTCCGGCTACACTTTATGGGTTTTTATTGCACATACGAGCGATGTACAATTGCGTGCTCACATACACATACATGTACTCATATTGTGCTTGCAAAATGTACAATTGTTGCAGGCTAACGAATTTTCATTGAATTATTACAACCATTCCTTGGTTTTAGTTCAATTTAAAACTGCCCACCATCTTTACGTGAACACTGTGTGAATATTTTGAATCTAATTAATGTTCATAGGTAATTTGTCGATTTTTAAAAAGACTATTAATATTTTTATGCATAAAGCCAAATAAAAAATGTACCTAAGAATTAAATAACTATTGGTTGTGCATTATATTGAAATGAACGTAAATTACGATACAGTTAAGCCATGTAAACTAAATTTGCGCCCTGACCGATAAAAACATTTTAATGCGGAGAAATTTATGACTGGTGATAATAATAATTTCATACATTCCTTGTAAATTCACGCAAAATGTGAGAAAAATATGTTTTTATGGTAGTAAAATACCCAAATTTACAACTGTTATAATAATTGATCAAGGCTTTGATATAAAAATGATTATTTATGCTTGGAATCGATGTCTTGGAAATCCCAAAAAGATGAGTAGAGGTATCTAGACAAATAAAAATCTGAGTGTTTCACCAATAATTAGAATCAATTTGTATATGAAGAGATAACTTACCCGCAAGTGCAAATTTCACAGACGCATTGCTCCTTCGGAGTAGTGTGGTATCCCACCGGCTTCTTCTTTTCTGGTGACTCCTCTTTGGGTTTCTTCTTATCGTCTGCCGGCTTCTTCTTGTCATCTCCTGGCTTCTTGTCTGGGCTGGTATCCTTTGGCTTCTTTCCATCGGGAGACTTTTCCAGAGGTTTCTTGGATTCTGGAGATTGAGTTCTCGGTCCTCCCTTGTCAGTTAACCGCTCTGTGCTGTGTGTCATACTAGTGAGGTCATCACGTAGTGTCGTGACGTCGCTTCTAGTAACAGCTCTATCTACAACATCATGGGTGGTTGAGGATATGCGGGTGTCTCTCTGGAAAAAAGTAAACAAACTCTTTTAATTTGGTGAATATTGAGATTGAGGTTTGGAGAGACAATTTCAACAAATATCGTACGTTTACATAATATTTACTGCAGAAATTAAAGAAAACTAGACTTTTTTTTAACTAAGTGAAGGCTTTACTCACAAATTCATTGACATCCGACACTGTACTTCGATCCACAAAACTTTGCTTATTTACTTTTTCATCAGTTTTGGCATCTTCGTATGTAACAACCTTAGTTCTTATTCCATTCTCGATCACATATTTGATGACCTCAACTTTGCTAGTTGCTTTCTCCACTTTGAAGGCTTGTTTAGTCACTTGAGTAGTACTAGAGTTAAACTCTTGGGTTGTAGAATATACATCAACATCGGTTCGTCTATCGTCTGTTATCCGAGAAACTTGATGAGGTTTTTCATCTTCGAATGAAGGTTTTCCTGCTGCAGGTCTCTTATCTACTGTGGATGGTTTTCCTGCTGTCGGCCTTTCATCAAGATGTGATGGCTTCCCTGCAGAAGGCCTTTCATCAACTGTTGATGGTTTACCGGCTGTAGGCTTTTCATCAACGTATGATGGTTTTCCAGCTGTCGGTCTTTCATCTACTTTAGATGGCTTCCCTGCTGTAGGCCTCTCATCAACATGAGATGGCTTTCCAGCTGTCGGTCTTTCATCTACTTTAGATGGCTTCCCGGCTGTAGGCCTTTCATCAACATGAGATGGCTTTCCAGCTGTCGGTCTTTCGTCAACCTTAGATGGCTTCCCGGCTGTAGGTCTCTCATCAACATGAGATGGCTTTCCAGCTGTCGGTCTATCGTCAACCTTAGATGGCTTCCCGGCTGTAGGTCTCTCATCAACATGAGATGGCTTTCCAGCTGTCGGTCTTTCATCAATTTTAGACGGCTTTCCGGCTGTAGGCCTTTCGTCAATTTTAGATGGCTTCCCAGCTGTAGGCCTTTCATCTACATAAGACGGCTTTCCAGCTGTCGGTCTTTCATCAACTTTAGATGGCTTCCCATCCGTAGGCCTGTCATCAACATGAGACGGCTTCCCGGCTGTCGGTCTTTCGTCCACTCTTGATGGCTTTCCGGCCATAGGTCTTTCATCAATATGATATGGTTTTCCTGCGGTGGGCTTTTCGTCAACTTTCGATGGCTTTCCGGCCGTGGGTTTTTCATCAACTTTTGACGGCTTCCCAGCTGTAGGTCTTTCATCAACATGAGATGGCTTTCCAGCTGTCGGTCTTTCGTCAACTTTAGATGGCTTCCCAGCCGTAGGCCTTTCATCAACATGAGACGGCTTCCCGGCTGTCGGTCTTTCGTCCACTCTTGATGGCTTTCCGGCCGTAGGTCTTTCATCAATATGATATGGTTTTCCTGCGGTGGGCTTTTCGTCAACTTTCGATGGCTTTCCGGCCGTGGGTTTTTCATCAACTTTTGATGGCTTCCCGGCAGTGGGTTTTTCATCGCTCGGTGATTGTTTATCTCCTGGTGTTTTTAGTACTTTTTTACCGTCAATGTAACGTTCTTCGGTAATAAAAGATGTGTTTATGTCTTCACGTGTCAAATGAGAAACATTAATATTTTTCGAATCAGTAAATTTGCTGTAAGTCGTATTTTCATCATACGATATTGGTTTCGAAGGTTCGTCCTTCCTTGGAGTGGGCTTGGTTTTTGGCTGAAGTAATGTTTTAATACCATTTTCAATTACATATTTTGGAAGGTCATCGGGAGATTTTTCGTCTCCCGTAGTAATTGATTTGGGAGTTTTATCTCCCGGTTTCTTGTCTGTCGGTTTAGGAAACTTGTCTGTTTCTTTTTCAGGCTTTTCACCAGGTTTTAGAGGAACCCGTTTTCCATCGACATAAGATTCTTCTGTTATAAATGTAGTATTCAAACTTTCAAATGTTTTATCAGACTTTATATCTGTAATATTGGTAGTTTTACTAGAAACCGTAGAAAAATGTCCAACCGATGTGAATTCATCTGTAGTACTAGTTATGTCTGTGAAGCCTGTGGGTTCTTTTTTTGTTGGCCTTTTATCCGGAGATTCAATTAAGGTCTTAATACCATTTTCGATAACATATTTAGGAGTGTCTTTTGAAGTTTTATCTTCACCAGTAATTGGTGATTTTGAATCCTTGTCACCAGGCTCCTTCTCGGTTGGTTGAGTTTTCTTATCTGACGGCTTTTCTTCAGTTTTCCTGCTAGTGGGCATTTTTGGTTTTTTGTCTGGAGACTCGATTAAAGTTCTTATACCATTCTCAATAACGTATCTCGGAGAATCATCTGGAGTTTGATCATCCCCAGTTTTTGGTGATTTGGGAACATTATCGCCGGGTTTCTGGTCAATTGGTTTAGTTTTCTTATCAATTGGTTTTGTAGGTGTAGGTTCTCTCTTATCTAGTCGTTTATCTGGAGACTCGATTAAAGTTCTAATACCATTCTCAATAACGTATCTCGGAGAATCATCTGGAGTTTGATCATCCCCAGTTTTTGGTGATTTGGGAACACTATCGCCGGGTTTTTTGTCAATTGGTTTAGTTTTCTTATCAATTGGTTTTGTAGGTGTAGGCCCTCTCTTGTCTGATCGTTTTTCTGGAGATTCAATAAGTGTTTTGATACCATTTTCGATAACATATTTAGGAGTGTCCTTTGGAGTTTTTCCTTCGCCTGCTTTTGGTGATCTAAAATCGTTTTCACCCGGTTTCTTCTCGGTTGGTTGAGTTTTCTTATCATTCGGCTTCTCTTCAGATCTCCTACTTAGAGGCTCTTTTGTTGGTCGTTTGTCTGGAGAATCAATTAGGGTTTTTATACCATTTTCTATAACATATCTTGGAGTATCATCTGGAGTTTTATCGTCACCTGTCTTCGGAGATAGGACACCTTTATCGCCGGGCCTCTTAGCAGTTGGCTTTTCATCGCCTTTCTTGCTGGTGGGTTTATCTGTTTCTTGGATAGGTTTTCTCCCGTCGATAAACGATTCTTCTGTTATGAAAAGTGTATTTTCATCGACTGTTTTAGCATTTCTAATATCCATTATGTTGGTTGTTTTGCTGGATATGGAAGACATTTTTTCAGTTGATGTAAACTCATCAGTTTGACTTCTGATGTCCTTTACGTTTCTGAAATCTTCAACATCAGTGAGATGTTTACTGGGTTCTCCTCTTTTCGGTGACGGTGATTTTTTCTTGGGCTCAAGTAAGGTTTTGATACCATTTTCGATTACATATTTTGGAGTGTCTTCTGGAGTTTTGTCATCTCCTGGCTTCGTTGCTTTAGGAGTTTTATCTCCAGGTTTCTTGTCCGCTGGTTCAGAATCACCTTTCTTCCTATCGGTTGGTTTCCTTTGGTCCAAATAAGATTCTTCGGTAACGAAAAGTGTTTTATCGGAGGTTGTTTTGACTGTTTTAGTATCAGTGACATCCGTTGATGTTTTGGATACCGTCGAAAATCTGTCAACCGATGTGAATTCGTTAACCGTATTTTTAGTGTCCTTAAATTTCTGAGTATCTGATGTTTTTTCCGTAACATATTTAACTGGTTCTCCTTTTTTAGGTGTAGATTTTACATTCTTATCGATGATTGTTCGAATGCCATTTTCTATGACATATGTGACTGTTTCATCGACGTCTGTTTTCTCCCCAGGTCTCTGTTGAACAGGCTTTGGTGCGTCTTTCCCAGAGGTTTTTCCTGCAGGCTTTTTGGAAAAATCGTCCGTCTGAATTAGATTTTTTTCATCAACATACGTTTCTTTAGTTATGAAAGCAGTATTAACATTTGTTTCAAACGTTTTCGATGTCGTCGACTCTTTTATGTCTACGTAATCAGTAACTTTACTGGAAGTTCCATAGAAGTCATCCTTCTCTCTTTGAGATATAGTGGAGGGCTGTGTCTTTCCTGGTCGTTTATCAGGAGATTCAATGAGTGTTCTTATTCCATTTTCGATGACGTACTTTTCGGTTTCGCGTAAAACGTCATCTTTCGTGGTTTTACGATCCTTCTGTTCACTTGTGTAATCAATCTTATCGGGCGCCTTCCCTTTCTTCTGAATAGATTTACCCTTATCTGAAGATTTAGGTTCGAGTAAGGTTCTAACTCCATGTTCAATGACATATTGAGCAGTATCAGAAGTCACCTTTTTATCAACATCCTGCTTAACCTGTCCGTAAATATCGGTAGTACTGTAATGCGTTTGCTCTTCAGTTAAATATTGTGTTGATGTTTTGTCTTCAGATGTGTGTTTTGACGATGTTTTAGCGTGTTTTGTATCAATCAACGTTCTTATTCCATTTTCTGTTACATATTTAACTGTTTCTTCTGTCTCGGTTGTATTGTCTTTGTCAGTTTTATCAACTTGGGTCTTTTTCACTTTTTCAGTTTTATCTGTCTTTGGTGCTGGCTTACCTTTTGGACTTTTGTCAATATATGTTCTAATACCATTTTCAATGACATAATTTTTGGAATCATCTGTAAAAACTTTATCCGTTACATTTTTCTTGAAATCACTGCTATCTTCATAAAAAGTTTCAATCGATGTGCTCTGGGTAGAGGCAGGCTTCACCACTGTATCATCGTTATGCAATGATGTTTTTTTTGTCGAATCGAGAATAATTTTGACACCATCTTTAATAATATATCTTGTTATTTCTTCTGTTGAAACTGAATCACCAAACTCTTCTTTATATCTCTGTGATTCTCTGGTAGTTTGCTTGACTTCTTTTCTATCTTCACTTTTTCTTGTTGATTGTGTATCTTGGCTTTCTAGATAAGTTTTAATTCCATTTTCTATGACGTAGTTCTTTTTTGGAGTAGGCTTATCAGTTTTCTTTTCAATATCTTTAAGGCCCTCAGGAGAACGAGCGGAGACTTTGCCATCTTTAATCATAGATACATTACTTTGCTTGGACGAATCTACCATTATTTTGACACCGTCTTTAATAATATAACTATAAGTTTCTTGAGTTGAAAATTTTTGTCCAGACACGTCCTTATTATCTCGTACATATTGAGAACTTGTTTCATCGAATTTTTGCGTTTGGGTATCAACTAATGTTTTTACACCATCTTTGATTATGTAAGTTCTTAATTCCCCGGATACTACCTTATCAAAATGCTGATTCTTACTATCAATCAATGTTTTGATGCCGTTTTTAATAACATAGGTTCTTGTATCTCCGGAAACGTCGTCACTAAAGTTCTGGGTTGTAGTATCAACCAATGTTTTCACGCCATCTTTGATAACGTATGTTCGTAACTCGCCTGATACTATTTTATCAAAATTCTGATTCTTGCTGTCAATTAATGTCCTGATTCCATCTTTAATAACATAGGTTCTTGTATCTCCTGAAATCTCTTCACCAAAATTCTGAGTTTTTGAATCAACCAATGTTTTCACACCATCTTTGATCACGTACGTTCTTACCTCACCTGGTAATAAATTATCGTAATTCTGGTGCGTGCTATCAATTAATGTTCTGACACCATCTTTGATTATATAAGTTCTTGTCTCTCCTGAAACGTTTTCACCAAAGTCTTGTGTTTTAGTATCAACTAATGTTTTGATACCATTTTTAATAACGTATGTTTTTAATTCTCCGGATACGATTTCATCGAAATACGTTTCTGTTTGTTTAACATTAGAAGAAGATTGCTGGGATTTTGAATCCGTTTTCTTGGATGTTGTTTTAACATCTTTGGATTTGTCTGTTACTTTCTTCGATTTTGGTTCAAGAAATGTTTTAATCCCATTTTCGATAACAAACTTAAGGCTTGTTTCCTTTCTTGCACTATCGTCTTTAGTTTCTTTCGAATCAACTTGATAAACCTTCGTGTCTTTTTTTGTGGAAGTTACTTCATCCTTTTTTGTCACTGCTTTCAACTGTGTATTTTTGCGATCAATTCGAGTTCTGATACCATTTTCTATAACATATTCTGTAGTATATGAATCCACGTCTTTTCGATTTTTAGCATCAGTTGAGAGATTATGTCTTTCTCTGTCAATAAAACTTTTAGAATCAGAGCTTGTATCTTTAGAGGAAGTATCAGTGACACTAGTGTAGTGAGTTGTGTCCGAAATATTACTGGTGTCATAGTGTCTCGAAGCATGATCCTGAGACAAGTATTTGTCAGATTTATTTGTTTCGTCGGTTATCATTGTTTCTCCTCTAGAATCATAAGAAACTTTATTAGTTCTAGAAATCATTTCTTGGTCATTTTTTGATTGCTTCAATGTTTCTGTTGAGTGGCCTTGAATAACAGGTTTTTCTCCTGGTTTTCCTGTATCGTAAGATAACTTATCATCAAATTCTTTCCTGGAATAACTCGTCTGAGGAGCTATTCCAGTTCCAGAGATATTTGAGGAATGTTCAGCGCTACCGGTCGTTTGAGAAGTTCCCCATTCACGTTTGTTGTCATCAATAATACGAGTCTTTCCATCGATAGTTTCTTCGGCGTAACTCTCGACGTAAGTCCGGCTACCGGATGTCATTTCGGATTTACTCGTAGACTCTGATGTTTGAGTCACATCTTTACTTTCTATGGTTTGCACTCTTCCGTCTTTCGTTTTTGTCAATAAATCCATATTTCCAGAAGTAGGGGTTGTTTCATGCCCTCTTGATCTTCTGTCATGCGGTGCTGGTTCTTTGTACACAATTTTTAGATTTGGATTGCTGTCTACGTCATAATTTATTTCCTTAGTTGAGGTCACTACTTTTCCACCGACAGTCTTTAAAACTTCTTTCGAGTCTGTAGAGGAAAAATCGCTAATTGGTTTTCCTCCTGGTTTACCTGAATCATAAACCGCCTGGCCCGCGTACATTTGCCTGGTAATTTCTTTTTGGGGAACGATTCCCGTCCCTGACACACTATTGGAAGTTTCGTGCGATGCCACTGCGTCGCTGTTTCCCCACTCGCGGCTTTGACTGTCAACTATACGCTCTTTTCCATCAACAATTTCCACAACGTAACTCGAGGAAGTAGATTTCTGCACGGTACTTGAACTCTGTTGAGCCGTATGACTGGAGGTGGAAAAGGTCTTGACGTTGTCATCAACCGTACCCACAACTGAAGATTTTTTATTTGTGTTATCGACGTCGCTGCCGTAAAAAGAACTAGAACTAGTTTGATTTTGTTTTTGTCCCCTTTTGCGAGCGGAATCAGTATCTTGCGATTCCAAAACAAATTTTCCATTCCAACCCGATTTTCCAGATTTAGTATCGGTTCTGATGACATTAGTGGCATCGGTCGATGAATCTAACACCGTTCTGGAAGTAGATGACACGGCCTCGTTGGATTGTCTCGTCTGAGCCATATGAAGTCTTTCACCATCGAGGAAAGATTCTGACGAAGACACGTTCTTGGACGTATCGGATAAAGAATAATCAGACGGTGCCACGAAAGCGGTATTGAGAGCTCTATCGGATGAAATGTTGTGAGAATCAGAAGAACGATCGAAGGACGTGGAGCTTGTTTCAAATTTACTTTGTTGCGACGATTCCTGCTTCGAAGACGAAGAGGTTTGATGGACGTTTGAGCTTTGGGAGACGAACTCTCCAGTGTGCATTCTGGACATATCGGAGACCACTTCTTCCACCGAGGGGGTGGGCGCGCCGGTGATGGACAGATCTACAATGGAAGGAGCTTCCGTAATGGTATAATGGGGATGACTGCTGTAGAAGTCGGACATTGCTGAAGAGCTTCCGATGGACTGATTATCAGTGATGTCTGTGATCATGAGGGGATCATCTTCTTCCACTTTGACGTCGATGTAGCGCACGGTCTTGCCCGAGGCGCTGGTGAACACCTTCTGCTTGGTGGAGGTGGAAGACACGGAGGTAGAGCTGGAGCTCTTCACCACGGTGCTGCTGGTGGAGGAACTGGCCACGTTGCTGCTCTTCTCCTTGGTGGAGCTGGTGCTCTGCTTGCTGCTGCCGGCCACCGCGGTGGAAGTGCCGGCCTTCGTCGTTTTGGAAGACTGTTTCTTATCCTTAATGGTCATCTTGAAAGGCTTTATTATAAATACGTATAAAAACACTAACACTAAATATTATTGCTTAAAAATAAGGCACTTGTTATAAAATATATAAATTCACTTGACACAAATTGTTTTAGTATAAAAAGCTAATTTTTAAATATCTGTTCACGTATAACTATCGCTCACGATTCGAGTTTTAGATATTTTAAATGCAAAAATATAAAATCGATCACGCTTGTCTGAATGTTTATTTTATTATTTTTTTATCGCGACGCACACTTGTCACGGAAAGTCATTCGTTTTTCGCAAGTCGTTTAGAGAAGCACAGGAGCCGGGGTAACATGGCGCGCGCAGCGGCCGGCGGCCACTTATAGAATGAACCGCGACCAGCCGGTACCTCGCATCACATCTCTTCGGACCAGTCCGAGGGGGCCGCCCTTCCCGCCAGCCAGACACCTCATCACAAATACTTACCAGCGTCACGCTATCCAAGCCCACGCCTTCAACATCATCGCCTATTTTTACTCATCGCCTTGTTACAACTTGCTACGTTCCGTAGATCCCGTGAATTCAAAACATGCGCATTAAAATTGGCACTCATTAAAAACTTTTTAAAAATCTGCACAGCAAAAAATTATATTGTTTTGTATTTTGAAAAAATAACTGTATATCTTTCCTACACTTTGACTTTCTTTAAATGTTTTATTTTTTAGGCTTTACTCGGGAAATGCACCTGTTGAACGTGTGCCAATATTTTGTGTAGCGATAGTAACGGCGCAGTGATCTCTTACCCAATCAGGTCACGGCAAGTTAACGTGGAAGGTGGCACAGTGCTGGAAAAGGAAATACGCAAATTCGGAAGGTTTTTTTTTCTTCCACCGCCAATTTAAATATATCTCAGTTTAAGTGCTGGAATGAAAATATAACGACGTAAAAATGCGTTGTGTTTTAAATTAAAAATAAGTAGGATTTTCTACAAATAGATGGTTTATATTTACCTGAAAATTTTTGAATTCTTTCATAGGAATTTATCACGTTTTCCAAGACGAACTGCGTATAAACATACGTTTCACAATAGAGGTTAGTCTTAAATCTTATCTTACTAATATTATAAATGCGAAAGTTTGTATGGATGGTTTGTTGGTTGGATGGTCCTAACTCTTTCACGCAATAAATATGGAATGGAATTTAAAAACTCTTTCACTAATCGAAAGCTACATTATTTGCGAGTAAAATAGGCTATATATATTGGTAAGCTCTGGGGTTATGAATAAGCTGTGGCGTTATGAAATTATTTTTATACGTTTATTGGCAAAGCGAGTTGCTAAGTAAATGTTTGACGTGGGCTGTCAGATTGTTATTTGTTTAGGTTACTATGGAGATTTCTTTGATAGCAAAAATTCAAATATGAATATTCTAATATGAATATTTAGTGTAAAAATATAAAATAGGTACTTATCTACATTTTGACCTAAGCCAAAAGCTATACTAATATTATGAATGCGAAACGGCGCGTATTTGATTGTTGATTGATTGGGCGGGGGGGGGGGGGGGGAGGGGCGAATATGCGAGCGAAGCCGCGGGCAAAAGCTAGTATTTAAATAAAGCATTCTAAAACATTATTTAAGTTTTACTGATAATGGTTGATTCGAAACGAATATTTTATTTTTATTTTCTTTATTTCAAAAATATACGACCACAGACTTTGTCAGTCATGAAATAGTTAATGTTCTTACAACTTACAATTAACTTTTTTATTATTTTTTTAAATTTTATTTGTTAACCAATATATATAATATACAATTAACCAATATATATATAATATTAGTGGTAACAATACCTCCCTAATTGAGAAATTCTCGTGTTTAGAGAGGGAGCACTATCAGATTGACAGTAGGTACTATACATGTATACTGAACAGTTGTTACAATTAGGATGTATGTAGAACTATTTTTTTTATACATAATGTATAATAGTTTTGGAATACAATGTTTCGGAAGTCGGAAGTTTCCTTGTGTCAAAATGGAATCGTATCGTAACAAAATATTCTATTGAACTAACCAACTATCTAACCATCACGCTGTTTCCGCGCGAGGGAAGGCTTAGAGGACGGACCGCCAAACAAATCAGTTTTGGCGTACATTCCTTGTCTCATTCACATTCATATATGATCTCATATATACTCTTCTATTATTAAGACTCTTGACATGTCCCGACTCAAGTATCTGATTCATCTGATCCTCGGGCGTCCCCGAATTCTTTTACCAGTCATATTTGCGTCTAATATAATTTCCAATTGAATATTTTTTAAAATATAAATATAAAAGATAATGGCATATAGTTTTCTTTACGTTTCTTATTTAATATTTCGTTTTTTAAGATACCATATCCAGTAGGATTGTCAATGTTTCAACATGTTTAACTCAAAAAAACTGTTAAATAGACAGCCGATTACTTACGTAGCTACGAGTATGTTATGTTATTTGGGTCAAAACGCAGCATTAACGAATTTTAGAAAAGTAACTTAAATTTTGGAGGTGTGATTTAGAATAAATATCAAATATGAACATCGCCTTTTCACCGTATACGTTTTAACTTAAAGAAGAAAATCATTTTTTAAGTCCAAATAAAATCTCTCAAAAGGTGAGTTTTGACGCGTCATGAAATTTCTACAACTTTTCCATCTAGAATTTCTAGATCAACGGTACTAGTTTCAGCTCACAGTGTAATTTAAATCATGAACATTGAAAACTCTTGCCGTCATAAAATTAAACAAGGCTCAAATAACGAGGTTTAAATTTACAAAAAGAGTTCAAAAAAATTCACCCGAAGCTAGTATAGGTAGTAATTACTAGTAAAAGTACAAAATGACAAGTACACAACATGTTAATATAATAAAACAATTAACTTGTTTATAATCACGATTTTTTTTAATATCGACCGGTTTCGCTTAATACAAGCATCATCTGATTAATCAACAGTTTATAAAAGTTTAATTTATACCCTAATGTTAACCGAAACCGGTCGGTACTAAAAAATTAAATAAGTAAATCGTGGTTATAAACAAAGTAATTGTTTTATGTCATTAAATATTTTGAACCACAAAGTGACTGCTTTCTACCAAAATTTATTTATGTAGGTAATTACCTTAAGTACCATTGTTTAATTTGTTTGTTTTCATACTTATTATCTTACTGTCGTAAATTTTCCGTTTTCAACGATGGAAGGTAATTTAAAAATACATCAGTTTATTCGTAAATTGGAAATGTTTGTTTTCCTTTAAAAAATCAGAGTGTGCAACTCAACTCAGTGATAGAAGCGAAACCTTCAGAAAACTAAAGTAGACAAGAGGGGGCGTCTACTAATATCTACAGGAATTCCAAAAACTGAACAAATTTCGTGTAGGAGACGGGTTGACATTTCCTGGGACCTGGAAATCTCCGGCTGATATCGTTGTGCGGCGTTAGCTATCGCATTACAAATTACTGGTTGTTAGTTAACTTTGATTAATATTAATTGGCCATGTTCATCCAACTGGTCTGGCGCCCGACATTCACTACTATTTACAGGTTAGTGCCCTTGGTTCCCACATTCATGTCACATGTGTAAGGTAGGAAGACGAAATTGCCAACTTCGCTTTTCAAGAGATCCTCATGGGGACCTTGAACCACTTCCCTGAGTTTTGTATTTACAATAAAATTAATAGAGTCAATATTTCGATGTATCAGTTATTCTCCATGAGTGTTATACATTTGTTGAATTGAAATAGCATGTTTCATTTCACATTCCTAATGCAAAGCTAAATGTTTTACTAAATGTTAAGGTTATTTGGATATTTGGTTCTTAAAAACTAATTACAGATAAAGTTATTTCTTGTTAATGAATCTACCCAATTTAAAAGAGAAAAACATTTCTAGTGTTTGAGTTGAGGAGTCATGCAATTATAGAAGAAGATATATATTACGTTATGCCAATATGCTAAACATAATTGCAAATCCAACCTCTGCCAGTGCTGTAGATATTCGTCGACATCACCTGTTCCATAGATATTAGTCAGCAGTTTGAGCTGTAGATACTCGTCCTCACTTTGGTTCTCATATATATAAGTCAGCAGTTTGAACTGTAGATATTCGTCCTCACTTTGGTTCTCATAGATATTAGTCAGCAGTTTGAGCTCTAGATATTCGTCCGACCGCGACATACAGGCTGTAGATATTAGTATCTGGAGTCGACAAGAGTGGGGAGACTAAGAAGCACCGCTTAAAGAGGAGACAGATAGGCTACAAAGCACCGCATAAAAAGAATACCGATTATACTATGTCATGCTCTCGCAGGCTTAATCCTATAGGTAGATGTATTTGTTTGTATCTTTTTAGTGTAGCAATTTTTCATTTCATTTCGTTTCAAATCACAACGGCGCTACAGGAGTTTTCCCTTCAATACTTTTCACCTAACTCCACAATATTTTCGTCAAAAAACCAAGTCAAATACGAAATAAATTTCCCGCTTCCTTCACTGGCCTGATTATTATTCACAAATGGTGGAACATACTAGCTTTTTGAATAATGCCTATATATGCCTAATACCTTTATATGAACTATGAACATCAACTGTGCTAAATGTGTGTGAGTTAGTTTTGCGAAGAAATTAGTGTTTGTTGCTTACGTAACCAAAGGTCGTTTTAATATAGCTCGCCTACTCACTGTTGATACTTTTGATAATTTAAAATTGAGACCATTATATTAGAGAACTGCGATAAGAATAGTATGCCAGAAACTATAATACATTAATATAATTCAAACATGTGTTTGCATCACCTTCCAGCTCGGAGATACTTTCAGTATTGCCCATGCGGGTCCAGAATCTTGAAATTTGTTTTTGTGGCATTTACGCATTAACATTAATATTAACGTTAATTATTGGATACTTAGTAGGTATACATTAAAATTACACACTTACACTGCATTTAATATATCTACAAAAGCAATAGAAGAATTATTTAATTCAATTTGTTTCATGAGTGTATTTTTTAATATGTCTTGTTCTATATTTTGGGAGGTCGGGTATCATTTATTGGACAACCTACACCTCTCCCATTATTCACCCCAAGAAATTCACTACGTTTGGTGACTTAGCAGGGGTGCCCGTGTTCAATAGAAGAGGTTGACGACGGATACGCCTACCAATCAGATGCATGGCAGGCTGGATGGGGAATGACCGGTTTAGGAAGACTCTTTGATCTCTCCAGCTGGTCTCTCTCGACCCATCGTCTTGCACCTCAGCGGGAGCGGTGGATTCATATCGTAGAGACACTCTCCCCTAGATTACAACCCACCCCTCATACCTTTTCCTCCGCAGAACTTCTTCTTCGTAATTTCAATAAAAGACCCTTCACCTAACATCCCCAGAGATGATAAAGGCTCTGAGGAAAATCCTCAGGGCCTCTGTAGGGGTATGTAGGGGTAGATAGTATCTATGAATCCTCATGCATTTCCATTCTGAGACTTAGGGGCCATTAACCAGCTAGCGGCCGAGAATTCATATTTCGTCAAAAGATGTTCTTACGATCGTACAGGGCGGTTCCAATGAGAAAGATTAATTATTCTCCGTACCAGCTTTTTAAAATTATAACGGAATATTGATTTTATTTCATTCAAAATTTGCTTTTTTTTATACCTACTTTAAAAAAATGCCGAAAGGCGTGTTGATAAAACTATTTAAATTATGTAGGTACTTTTTTAATTATTTTTTGATCATTAGTACCTATCTATTTGTAATTTTTCAATAATGTCTAAGCAAAATAAGAATGTAAAAAAAATCTTAAATATATTAGTTTGTAAGACCGTAAATAAATAGACAAACCGAAGTATTTTCGTCACAAAACACGTGTGCGGATCTTTTTTTAATGATTCTATTTAAACTAAATTAATATTCTGAAACATAGCTTTCTCAGATAATTTATTGATTTATTTTACTGCATGATTATATGATTTGTAATGTGTGATGTATAATACAAAATTTTGTTTGAAAATTTAACAAATCTGATTTAACAAACTACCTACGTTATAATCTTATTTTATGCTTAAAATAAGTACATATTTTCTCATAATTTAAAACATAAATTAACCACAATAAAGAACAATATTTCGAAATAATTTTTTTTTTTTTTTGGAAAAGAGTCCATACGGCTAAAATTTCATTTAAAAATGAATATTTCCGGTTTTGTCTGGTTATTCCCTCTTAAATTATCCCGTCTTCACATAATGCACAATAGGTATTTGATTCCATATCTCTTTTTTTTCTTCCTCCAGGTGGCCTCTCCGATCAGACTGACGTTGTCTATCATTAGGGAAATCTTCACCCGAACGCTTCTCTGAACTTCACTCGCACCAGTAACTGGTGAGTTTCTAATCCAAGAATTGTTTACTCTTCCTCTGTCAGGTCTTCCATTAACCTTCCCCTTTATTATCATTTGAGTAAGAGGTACCTAATCTTGTATTTGTGGCCCCTTATAATAAGGAAATCTATTTTCTTCGGGGCCTCAAATTTTGATGTCAACAACAACAGTCAACAACTTCAGTATAACTCTACGTCATGGTCTCCGTTTTACAATATTCATTCAGACAACATTTAGATTTAACGGAAGTTTCTAAGGTTTATAAACTATACAAAACATTGATTACAATTATCTCCTGGATAAAATTTCACTATTGAAACTTTCAGAAAGAAGAATAAGCATAGATTTAATATTATTACATAAAATACTGCTTTACAAAAATGACTGTCCTGAATAACCTCTTCAAAAATGTTACAGTATATATTACCCTTGAAAATACATTTTTTGTAGATTTAAGTGAGTAAATGCACTTTTTCAGAACTGTTTATATTACATACGTATATTGTTTTGTTTGTTTTTCTTTTTATTATGGTCTCAAATTTTTATGTCGTTATTTTATTGGTATCTAATATGATTATCTCTAACATTGTTATATATGTACTTGTAATCAGTGGCGTAGCGTGGGGGAGGCGGGGGGGCGGGCAATTCTCGCGTCAGGACTTAAAAGTTTTTTTCTGGTTTATAGTTTCTTAACATCTTTCTAAAGTTTTATATACTTTTAAAATCAAAATATTAATGACAGACGTTTTGTTTTTATTTCTAACACGTACATTATTTTAAAATAAAAATGTTAATAGCAACAGTATCATTTTAGCTCTAATTGATAGTCGATTTGTGTTTTATATTCGCGAAGCTTTGTGCGCCTTGCTGAAAGCGCACAAAAAATTACACTTATACGGTTTTCTTCCACGTATATATCACGGTGTATATATTTTTAATTTATTATCACAGAAAAGTTAAATAGCTGATAGGTTTGTGCATACTTATTCGAAGTGGAGTTATAAAATTCTAGATGCACACTATCTATGTGCTGCCAGAATTAGAGGTGGGTAAGTTCTGCATTTTGCCGGAAGCTTCCGGGACTTGCTTCCTTTTAAAAGTACACGAGTTCTAGGAGCAGGTCCCGGGTCCGAGTTCTTAGGTGTGGACTGAGCACTGGGTGTTGTTGCGGCGCACCGAACTGGGACGCACGGGTTCAAAGAACTCGGAGCCAGGACCTACTCGTAGAACCCGCACGAGAACTTAAAACCCCGGAGCCGGACAAGACCCGCATGAGGGCTCGGACCCGTCCCCCGTTCAATGTAGGTACATTACACGGCTTTTATTGAGAATTTAAATAAGTACATTAGCTGTAAGATGTGATGCTTTCTTATAAACTATTATTTTACAATGCACTTTACCCTTTGATTATACCAAGATAACATGCTCTAATTAAAAACGACTCCGTGTCTAGCCGAATATTCAAAAATCTAATATATCTACAAAACAATTCCGCGTTTCCGCGAGAGCAGTATACTGTTACGTCAAGCGGTCACGCACGTGTATTACGATCAAAGGACAGAGATCGAATGAACGCCCGCCGCCCGGCGGCCCGGCGCGCGTGACTCAAAGTGTCGTGGCTCAAGGGGAAGTGGTTAACGGGTCGCGGGTCACGGGGAGTATCTTGAGGTTCACGCAGTTCCGAGGACCCGAGACTCGCGACTCGGGAGTGGAGTGGAGAGTGGAGCGTGTCGGGGACGCCGAACGGTGATTCCTAGTTCCTAGTACTCAGTACTTGTGGCGAACACGGAGACGCCCGTCGGCCGGTGGAGGCATCCGAGTTTCGGGTTTGGAAACGAGCCCGAGTTCGGAGTGAGTGGCAGGAATGTATCGTGGTTCGCGAGTCGCGGGAATGACGGTAGTGGCGTGAGAGTGGCGGGTTCTTGGTTCACGTGGCTCGGACCAAGACGCTTGGGTTTGAGCGTACTCGGCGAACTCGGGACTTGTATTCGAATGGCTAGGAAAGCCGGCGCCGCGCCGCGGATTCGCGCTGCGGCGATGGGTTACTCTGACCGCCGGATTTATTTGGATGCGAGTACTGGGCCGGGTTCTCTGGGAGTAGTCGATTTGAAAAAGGAGTGGGAGTAGGAACCGCTTCCCGCAAAGGAGCGGATCACACGAGCCCATTCCAGCTGAACTGACACATCGCTAGCCAGAATCAAAGAAAAACCATTTTTATGTTCTGAGTGTAGTTTTAATTCACCGCATACATTTTAATTAAAAGCAGTTTTGTTCAAAATGTATAATTCCAGTTGTGGATTCATCTGACGACATATTTCGAAGGAAAACATTATATTATTTGAAGTGCTTTATAAAATTCTTGCAGAAAATTTATGTGCCGCCAGAATTATAGAAAAACCTTTTTCATGTTCTGAGTGTAGTTTTAATTCACCGCATACAGATTTAATTAAAAGTAGTTTTGTGTTCAGAATGTAAAATTACAGTTGTGGATTCATCTGACGACACATTTCGAAGGAAAACATATTATTTGAAGTGCTTTATAAAATTCTTGCAGACAATTTATGTGCCGCCAGAATCAAAGAAAAAACATTTTCATGTTCCGAGTGTAGTTTTAATTCACCGCTTACAGATTTAATTAAAACCACTTTTATGTTCAGAATGTAAAATTCCAGTTGTGAATTCATTCGACGACACATTTCGAAGGAAAAACTTATTTAAAGTGCTTAATAAAATTCTTGCAGACAAGTTATGTGCCGCCAGAGTCAAATAAAAACCTTTTTCATGTTCTGAGTGTAGTTTTAATTCACCTCATACAGATAAAATTTAAGCCAGTTTATTGTTCAGAATGTAAAATTCTAATTGTGTATTCATCTGCTGACATATTTCGAAGGAGAACATAACTTTTTCCGAAGTGGAAATATAAAATTCTAGTTGCAGACAATTTAATTAATAAAAATCGGCAAATAAATATTTAAAAAAAAGGATCACTACCCCTCCCCCCCCCCCGAAGAAGTACCTATACATATAGGGGGGGGGGGCGGCAAAATTTTCCTCCGCCCCGGGCGGCTGATACCCACGCTAAGCCACTGCTTGTAATGACTGTTTATAACGCTAACTAATAAAATAAAATAATAAAATTAAATGACTTCAATTATTTATCAATATCCGTGTTCCCAAAAAATCATGCCGACATTTATTAACCTTTTACTCAAATAACACCAGGACATTAGCTTATCAAAATTCTCCGATTCCGAGACTTCACAGTCTCGGAAATAAATATTCTGATCTGGGCGGTATATTTCATCTTAAAACTAATCAGTATAAATGTCGTATATATTATCACTTTTATTCTTTAAGACACTATATGTACCTACCAAATAACTTCCACGCTACTACTATTTTGTTTTGTAGAATCTTTTAAATTCAATTATATGCGGGAGGATTCTTAGTTTCTATTTACATTTTAATCTATGTATTTTGTTTTGTTGAAACCTTTTTTATCATTATCTTTATTTTTTTTATTGTTTAAATTTTTAAGTATTTACTTTGATAAAATAGTTTGTAAAATTTTATAAGAAAAGCGCACTAGGGCATGTATTAAATAAATATATAAACATACATTAATACTCTACTTTGCGCAAAGGGTCTATTTGGCCTGGTAGGTATGCCAAATTATCATTATCAACAACAACAAAAATTGAAGTCTGTCTCCCAAACAACAGTCTCCATCATTGGGGTATAATAGATGTCTGGAGGTGGCCGATGCTGTTTAAAAATATATTTTGAGTGCATAAAACGACATTCCAAGTCTATGAGAGACTCAGTTTAACCGGTTTTTTAAGCTCTCGTCGCAAACTCACTTACCGAACAGATGATGCTAATGCTACTATCATACATTATTATTATTAAAACCGTTAAATGATGACCCCGGAATATTATACTTAACTGCACCATTTTGATTTTACTGTCGTGGCCATTTTGAAGTACATAGGTAGATATTTAATATTTTAACCACGGCAAATCGTGAATGAACAAAACGTGACATTATTTGTATTGTTTTATTTGCTACTCCTCTATCTGCTTTCTAGAATTGGTAAAACATGCTTTCAACTTTAAACAATAACAATTCCGAGATTTCTCCTCATAAATATGTTTGTTGACTTTGTTCTATCTATGGTCCTGTATATATTTTCTGCCTGTACGTATATTTTTACAGCAGCATCCCGTTCATTGGTCAAATCATTGTACATGTACATATATTATAGTTTCGTATCGGTAATCGATGAACCGATGGATGCAATTTTTAGCCATAAGTTGATCTAGTGGTTTGTCTAGTTCGTGGTTAGAAGTAACATTGTAGAAATGTATTATAAGTTTGTATAGCGCCCTTGAGGTGATTTTTCACAAAAACTGCGCTATACAAGTCATACAAATATTATTATTATTATAACTGTCATATAGGTTGCATATTTTCTTTACTTCAAATTCATCTACCCCGCCATTTTTAAACCAAGATTTTTTTTGTCATTAATTTCGATTGTAATTAATCGCACTGATCAAGGTTAAAAAAATCACTTTTCAAATTTTATAATTCGAAATAAACGTACAATTTATGAAATACGAAAATTTTGAATTCAAACATAAAAAAGTTTTAAAAATGGTTAACCTTACGTTTTTTAACTCAAATTACTGACAACGAAAAATAACAAAAACATACAGATAATTTATTAGGCATATTTATTGTCAACGTCAGCTAACTTTTTGTCATTTCATGTAAAAATAATTAATAGAAATTTCCAAAGTTTCATAACTTTTTTTTCAAATGCAGTCGGAAACTTTGTATTCATAAAGATGTATATTTTTATTATTTTGTTGTGAACTTTTAGATTTGAATATAAAGCGTGGTGTTTTCGCTTTCTAACACCGGTTAGATCATATTTCTAACCATGGTAGAAAGGTAGCCACACCGATTTCTGTGAGACCTATATGAGTTGTTCCAAAAAGCGAACAAATTAGCCGAGGAGTTAAAACAATTAAGAAAGTCTTATCTTCAAGCTTTTCCAAGTTCGTAGTGGACGTCCTACCCTGCCGCCCCAGACCTTATATATATATTTATTATATTTATAGGGGCCGTCTGAAGTAACACTGGTATAAATAAACTTACAATAGAAGTAGCACTTTTTTTATTAAATCACTTTTTCTCTTCTTACCTTAACTTTTTTTTATTATTTTTGGTTTTTGTATTTATTATTATTTACTTACATAAATATTTAAAAATTATTTAAAAAATTTGGCCATCACTATCCAATAATTTGATAAAATGAACTTAAATAGGCACTTTTCACAGAAATCAACTTTTTATTTGTCTTGATTTTAATTATTATGTCATTTTTAACACAGATATTTTTTTTGACCGGTTTTGTTTTACTCTCATGCTTATTATCCAAACGAAAGAAAAAAAAATCTTTTTATACAGCAATTCTGTAAATAATGCTTTGCAGTTATTTTATTTTTGTCTGAAATTTTATTCAGAAAAAACGTGAAAATCGATCATCGGTTCTGACTAACTTCTAAGCGACTCGACTATATTTTTTCTTCAGCATTTATAATATTATTTTAGATTTATATTACTATTTTATAAGTATACTTAGCTGCCTTCATACTTAATAATATAAGATACTTAAAATGCCAATTTGGGTTGTAATTCTGTAACTTAGGTCCAACTTCTTTTTCAAAATTTGATCTCATCATGGGAACAATTCAGACAAACGATGAAGTAGATACTAAAATTAATTTTCCTTAATTATTAATTTTTATTTCCAAATAGCTGGTTCCCGGCTTGCGTTACAATGCCGTATTCAAAGAAATAAGTTGTTTCTCGTGCGTCCCCGTTCCCCTCCCACATCCCCTCCCGCGTTCCCCTTTCACCTTCGTCGCCCACCCTCTCCCCTCTACCGCTTCCCCGTCCCGCAAACCCCCCTCCCGCGTTCTATATACTCAGTCCCAGTACATTCACTTTTCAAACAGCTCGCGTGTCACCTATTACATTTTTTTAATTAAAATTTTTATTTTTCGTATATACAAAATGTATTCATTTTTGTATATTATAAGAATAATCAATCACATTTGGTACCTAACATTAAAAATATCTATAATTTAAAAAATCTATAGATAATTCTTTTAAAACAAAAACAAAACAAAACAGCTGCCTGCTAAATTCAATTTCACCAAACGCGCAAACTGTCAAACGTGCGAAATTAAAAGAGTCGTTAAGTTTTCTGAAATTATCCAATTTTATGCGCAATTTTCTTAATTTTTCTTTCCGTAAGAACCTTCTACAAAGTATTAGAAAACTTTTTAAAAAAGATGAATGAATTTGGTAAAGTCGTTCTGAAGTTGTGGCGTGACCAAGGGAAACAGGGATTCATGTTTATGTAACTGGTGTTTCCTTTGTTAAAATTTCGACAGATTTGTAATTTTTCAAGTTTAGGTACTAACGGTGTTTATTCGAAAGGTAAATTTATGATCGTCTCTGTAATTGTTTGTTTTTAAAATATAGATATTACCAATAAATATATTTTTTTAAACGCCTACTAAAATTAAAATATCCTACCAATATAATATAAAATGGATGGACGAAGTAAAATATAAATCCATTGTATCTAGGAAAATGCTGTGAATATATTAAAATTTTCAACAAGGTGAACTCGCCGGAATTCATCATGAAGTTGAACACATTGTTATGTTCGTGTGATTTGACTGTTAATGAACAAATTTGATGAGTGAAATCAAAAGTTCTCTGCATGTCAGAAGTGACTGCCATTGTGATGGAAGGAATATGCTATTTTCTCCATTAACCGTAGTTTATTTTGTATTCGTGCAAGTTCATAATATATAACTGCAATTATGAAGATGTTTTATAAACTAAACTTTTTTTACGATGGCCCGCTTGTGTACTGTGGTTTATTTGGCAACTAAAGCTTACGTGCGGTAATACCAACACAACGAAGTGAACATACTTTATTATACAACAACAGCATATAAACTTCTAAACGGTGTCATCTGTATTCCCAATATAATACAAAAATTTGAGTTTTATGTCCCCAACAACTTCACAAGAGCGCACAGACACAGAACTTTTGTTGTTTCGAGATGTAGAACTAACTTACCATTAGTAATGCCGCTCGGAAAAATGATTCTGTTACTAAATTACCTGTACCCTGATATAGATATTTTTCAGCTAAATATTCATCAATTCAAAAACGCTATTATTACTTAATAAAATAAAATGTATGTTTATTATTGGTAATATATAACTGTTAATGTGCATTTAAAATAAAATAAATAATTATAAATAACCGGAAATATATTTTTTTTTAAATAGATGCACTAGGTATTTATTTTAACGAAAAAAAACTGTTATAAGAAACAGTTAGAAACTGTTAAAAAATTTTATAAGAAAAACTTTTTTTTATACTTTTTTGAAGGTTATTCCCATCAGTGAAATATATCATACTAGAATAAGTTAACAATAATAATCTTAGTAATATGGAGAAATATAATTAGTTGATAATAATGTAATTCTGAAATTTGAAAATATGAGATTGACAAATATGACGGCTTTGACAGAAGGTGGCAATAGCAAAATTAGTTAACGCGCTCGTCCCGGTTAGACGGAGAGGTTTGGGTTCGACTCCCAGTTGCGACCATTGTCTTTTTCTGTTTTTCTGTGTCTTGTTCTCTTTCATATTTTCGTTTAGATTATCATTGTAAACTTATTCTAATATGAAAAAAAACGTTTTTTTTTAATGTTTGAATTGACACTAGTTAAGTTAAGACCTTGTGCTGTATACAAATTGATAAGAAAACAGATTTTCTAAACACATGTTACTTACATCATGTTTTTATTTCATGTATTATGCATAGGTACTGTTATCTACTTTAATCTATTGATTAATTTCTCTTTCAATTCCGAACACTCTAAACCTTGCGTTTTAAACACGTGTTTACAATGTTTTACCAGATTCCTAATACGGGCATGAAACAATGTGTATATCTATTTATATAATAAATTATCTTATTGCAAAAAATCTCCAAACCCTCTGGCAATAAATATTATTAAATTGCGTTTAAAAAGCTTTGATTACCCCCCGCCTCCACGTGTTGGATTGAATTTAAAATTGAGAATTGCATCTCAACTAATTTAAACCTTATAACCTTAAACCTTCATTGAAAACAATTTCAATCTTGACTCGTCATTGTGGCTGTATGTATCGTGGATTGTCAACTCGATATTTTATAGTCTATGGATAATTAAAACCATAGTAAAAATAAAAAGCGACTTGATAAGAATAATTTCAATAATTAAAAGTAATTACTATCGTGATTGTGATTAAGGAATCAACATTACAAATAATAACATTAAATGTCGTTTATTTCCTTACAAGTAATGTTTTGTTACTAGATACTTTTCTTTATGTACATAAATCTTGTGAGATTAACAAAATAAACCTTTGTTTTCCTTACAGAAAAACTCAATTATATGTTTAATTGATTGTGTCGTTCAAATCACAAGGAAAATATCATTATATATATATAAACTGGATAATGGACCAATAGAGATTTGATCTTTGTTAGGATTTCTATTTTACGCGTCTAAATTGATTAAAGTTTGGTTATGAGGACGATTCCACTAAAAAATCATCAAAACGTTAGAATAAACGTAAAATATGAACTCCAAATCCAAACTAGATTGTGGTTAGGTTTTAAATTTACTCCAATCCCTATGGGTTCAAATTAAATTAGATTTAATGAAATTTTCCACCTAAAAAAATAATCGTGGTCTGAAGTTGAATCCGCTAGAAAAATTCAGAGTACTGCTTTATTAAGAGTGTATAAGCAGAGAAACCAGAAATATGTCATTTTTAAATCAGTGGTTAGACGTATTGACTCTTTTCCACAAAAAACTATAAAAGGATTTCAAAAGATTGTTCTTTTATCTAGTAAACGTATCTTTTAGATTTTGAGAAAAAATGTTTATTTTTAGAATAATAAGGTTATACCATAGGTCGTTCGCAGATTTGTTCAATTTTCAAAAAAGTACATTTATTATACAACACCCATTTCAAATCATATAATCATGCAGTAAAATAAATCAATACATTAGCTGGTAAACCTATTTTTCAGAATTTTAATTTTAGTTTAAATAAAATTATTAAAAAATATATACGGACATGTGTTTCTTGACGAAAATTGGTCGGTTTGTGCATTTATTTGTGCACTTACAAACAAATATATTTCGGATTTTTTTACATACTTATTTTGCTAAGACGTTATTGACAAATCATAAATAATTTGATCGTAAAATAATTTCAGGAAGTATTTAATTTTAAATAATTTTGAACATCGCATTTCACCATTTTTATCGCAGCCCGTAAACACAAATTTCAGATTTCATTACGGATACGGGCCCAAACGCGGCCAGGAGAGCACGTCTTCGCGACGCTTTGAATAATAATATTTGGAAATGAAATTTGAAAACGAAATTTGAAATAAACACGAATTCCTTGATTCACGTTTGTTAAATCTACAGGGTTGCCCGAATGCAATTTTTCATGTTCATTGAATATTTTTATGCAAAAATTTTTATAATTTCGAATATTTTTTTTATTTTAAATTATTCTTGTGTGAATACCGCACAAGAGTCCCAACTGCTCCAAAATATTTTTTGGGGTAAATCTTTTTTACGCACGCTCGACACTTGAGGGTAAACTGGTGAATGGGTTACGAAAAGTGGTGATTGTTACGAAAAATGACATGCGAACGGTAATCAATGCGAACGGTGATCGATTGCTCGGCGGGTCGGGCCTTTACGCACGCTTGTTTTTCGTGTTATTGTTAATGGACTATTTGTCCATAAATAAATTATAAACAGCGGGTACCCGGCATGCGTTTCAAGGGCACTGTAACCTCGCGGTCAACTAAACTGTTATGGCTCCATCACAAGTCACGGGAATTATAATGCAAGCGCCTGCACTATATAACATTATATACAGCGGGTACCCGGCATGCGTTGAAAGGCCACTCAAAGAAAGAAAGGGTTTGTGCGCTTTAATTCTGTTTGTTGAAGTGCTTATTATTAATTATGCACACAAATAAATATTTTAAAATGCGACATTTTTTACAATCCAACTGAATACTACTCTTTTTTTTCATGAATACCGCACAAGAGTCCCAACTGTTCTCGTCTGGAGCCAGTGGGACTATTGCATCCCCAATTTGGGGTATGTTGTAAGACTGAAGGTAGTGGGGAGGGGAAGGATATAGGGAAGAAGAAGGTGGGGAAGTATCTGGCTATTCAGATCTGGCCAATAAACACGGCTAAAGCCATTTCAAGCAACGTTTCAATTCTTAATGGTGGTCTTACACCAGGGCGATACTGAGAGTATCTTCCACTCTAATGGCCGTAAAATACAATTAAAAAACAAAAAACCAAAATATTAAAAAGAATATAACAAATTGTTTATTCATGTAGGTATCTACTTAATACCTACTGTGTTTACGCATTTCACTTGAATCTATTTATATTTATGCACTTCGATATACAAATTACAAATAACTACTACTAATTAAAATTCTGGAAGCGAGAATAGTAATATAAAGGGTAAATATTCGGAACAAACGGTAACGGTTAATACGCACTTTTTTTTTATAAAACTTTTAGATTCTTCTTAATTACCATAAAAGACAACTATTTGCATTGGGGGCGGTTGAAAATGTTACATTTTTAATTTTAGTTACGTAAATTGAAAATTTGCTTTCGTATTTAGACACAACGCTTCACCATATGCAATTTGTAATGATTATTGTCATTTTATTAGGTTGGTATTACTGATACTATATGGAAGGCTACATCATACCATCACCGACTTCATGGCAATATATTCAAAGGCGCGTAACCGAAAAAACCTACGGCTAGAAACCATTGATTTTCACTTTTTTTAAAATTAAATAATACCTAAAGGAGGCGGGGGGTGAGAAAAACATCCCAGTTTTCAAGTAGTTAGGTTTGTGTAACATGGTTTGTGATTCAAAAGAAAGTGCCCCTTTATAACGCCTACTCGCGTCAAGGCAAAAAAAACATCCCAGTTTTCAAGTAGTTTAGCGGCTACGCTAGGTTTGTGTAACATGGTTTGTGATTCAAAAGAAAAAATCGTTAAACATCAATTCTTTAAAAAAAAACACCCCAGGATTTATCTAGTTTGAATTCCAAACAATGTTTCTAACCAAATTAGTGCTTACCTAATTCACACAAATTGGTGGTATAACTAATTTTCTAGCCACTCGTTATCTTATACAGCCAGTGCAATGTAAAATATCAGTAATACCAACATATTAAAATAACAATAATATGGCAAACAGAGTGATTTGACAGTGAAAGCAAATTTTCAATTTACGTAACTAAAATTAAAAATGTAACATATTCAACCGCCCCCAATGCAAATAGTTGTCTTTTATGGTAATTAAGAAGAATCTAAAAGTTTTATAAAAAAAAAGTGCGTATTAACCGTTACCGTTTGTTCCGAAGAATTACCATATAAAGTAGTAATAGTAGCGGGCAGCCCTAGCTCGCGTGAACAAAACCGTCAAAACTCGGATTGCCGCGGAACGAAATTTAGTTCTGAAAACGCCGGCTCGCGAGCCCTGATGTGTTAGCGCTAGTGTCGGAATCGAAGTTGTCATGTGCTGGTTATTCACTCTTAAGTTTTTCACTTTCTCCTGCTCGATGAGTTCAAATTAAACGAAATCTGCAAAAAAATCATCAATTGGATAAAACTGACCGAAATTTAAAAAAATAAATATCAACTTTATGGACCAAATCCAGAGAATGCCCCATTTTCTCATCATTCTTCGATCATTGGTTGGAACAGTATTTTGTTAGTAATATGAAACAAACGATTCTTTCCCGCAGATTCTTAATTATAGCTATTTCACAAGCTATTTAATTCCTATCGTCTTCGAAACGCCCATCGTTAGTTCCTACAAGGCTGTAAGTGAGTAGGGGAAGGTAGGGCAAGATGGAAGGCTTAACTTTAAGACGTAAAAAAAAATATAACAACATAATATCGATCGTTTATTTTATTCAGTCTTCAGAAAGATCTTACATGCTTATAAAATTGAGTTATTAAAAATAATTAGAATTGAGTATTAAATCTGTTAGGGCTCATAAAAGAAAAAAAGGAAAAATTCCATCTTGCCCTAACCCTGAGGGCAAAATGGAAAGCTTATAAGAGCAAGATGGAATGAATAGGATATCCTTAAATTTTACAGTTTACACATAAAAGACAACCGTTTTCTATGTCTGAACATTGTTCATGTGTCCAACCACATCACTCTGGATACTGTACCCAGTCCTCTGTGGGTGTTTCCACATATGGTTCTCCACATAATACACACAACACATCGTCTTGTGTTGACTGCTCCTGATGATGTAGTATATTCTCATCCTTTTCTGTCCCTTTCCCTCTTCCTTTACCCTTTCATTCGTTTCCTTTTTTTACCTTGCCATTGATGACCAGATTAAGTATGAATTTTATCTTGTTAATTATTTCATACATTATAATAATTCCATCTTGCCCTAAAATGCAATTTTCCATCTTGCCCATATGCTCACTGCCAATAATAATATTAACGCTAAGAAAATCCTTTTATTTTTTTCCTCTTTAAATATCAATTCATACAATCTATCCCTAATAGTTAGTGTATATAAAAACAAAATGGTCGTATTACTTACTTTGTATGAGTAATCGCACTTAAAAAGTCCACTGATTTCGTAATAATTCGTCGCAAAAAATCGAAATACGTGCACAAGTCGCTAGGTGGCGCGAGCCGAATTGAGTTACCGGACACAAATACAAAATGGCCGCTTATAGCTGTGTACGTAGAGACACGGGCACTTTGTCGCATGGTTTGCGATAGGTAGATAGTTTCCATCTTGCCCACTCCTTCCATCTTGCCCTCCCTTCCCCTAAGTGTATCGGAAGCTGCGTAAAGCTGTCATAAATGCTTCCCGCTCACGCTTTTAGCGCACCAAAACCAAAATAGAGAAAACGTATTGGTGACGTGGAATCAACCAGTGCTATTCTATTCTAGACTGGTCTCCGCAATTTCTAGGCTGCTTTGTCATCCGTTACGGAGAATCTTCTTGGAACTTTTTATTTGTAAACAACAGGAACATTCCAAGGTAGTCGATTAATAATCTATATGCCTTCAGATGACTTTTTATTGATAGAAGTAGGTATAAAGTGTAGTTTAATGATACGAGTAAAATTTGGTACCCAATAGTTATCGAAAAATGCATTTTTATGAAGATTTTCAGGATTTTGCGACTCTTGAAACACTCACTTTTCTAAGTTATCATTTGGTCTGACCACCTGCTTTTCATAGCAATTAATTTATCATGTTTCAACTTTTTTCGAATTCTTTTCTCATTAATAATTTACTGAAAAACGTGGATCAACTAACGTATGGTCTTTATTATAGACACAAATGCATTTCAAATCTCAATTGTTTGATTTATTTATTTAGGGACAAATAGTCCATTAACAATATAACAATATACCTAACGATAACACGAATAAGAAACAGATATGACAGTAAAAGGAGAGCACATGTAAATGAAGAGCGATGACAATATATAATATTTATAAAAGTACATAATATTATAGAAGATAACTACAAGTCAAATCTTGCAGATGGATTTAAAAGGCTTTAAAAATTGCACATTGCGTATCGACTGCCAAAAGTCATTTAGGCTTACCAGACAAGTCTCGACATTCCGGACAAAGGAGAATGATATCCATAATTAGTAGAATGTTTATTAAGGAATAGCAATTCATTATTTCAGAATCTACGGGAAGGGATGTTGAACTGGATGAGTTGTAACAAAGCAGGTGTGTCAGTAATACTGTTGATAATATTTAATATGCAAATTAGATCAGAGGCCTTTCTATATTTTTCTAAAGAAGAAATGCAATAAAGTTTCAAGAAGTTCAATTTCATTTTATGAGTATTAGCCTCTTTCAAGTCCTAACCTCCAAGCAATTCCTCGTAGGAAGCGATGTTGGACGTATTCGATGTGACAAATGTGGTTGTGTGGTGTGGGTTTGAAAGTGACGTTACATTACGCAGAAGTTTTTACTGCCTGAGAAAACAAATTTCTGCTTTTCAGAAAGCAATTAAATAATTACTTTTGTCCCCCGGTCACCATTGGGTAAGAAGTGGCGGACTAAGCCCGTCACTCGGGCCTCTGGTCCTGGGGGGCCTCCAGATGCCTCCAATGGAGCCCTCCATGTTCCCTTGATCAAATCCTAAACAAGACTTGTAGGCACCAGAAAAGTTAAAAAAATATATTTATATATTTTTTTTATTTCATTTATCTAAAAGATGCATTTGTTAATTTAGCTCTCAATATTTTTTTAAGGAAATTCGTAAAATTGACGGAGATACAGCATTTTATATGAAACCGTTTGAATCTGTTTGTATGTTGAAATATCCTTCATCAAAACTTGGAACGTTTTTTTCTCGAAACAACGTTTTTCAACCTAGTTGACAACGTTTTAGAAAACCCATGCATCTGATTTTCGTGCACCAAGTCTTTAAAACTGTTTCAAAATCCAGTCACTATGGCACCATATATAGGGCTCCCTTCTAATTTTTTATGTACAATGAAAATTTTCCATAAAACATCGAAAATAGAATTAGCTGGTCCGCCATTTTTTTCTTTTTTTGATATAAAAATTCCCATAGGGGTGACATTGGATTTTCGAACAGTTTAAGAGTTGGTGCATGCAAATCAGACAGGGGCGTGCACTCCATATAGGCACATAAGCACTGCCTACCCTAGCGTATTTGTAAAACCTAAGCATGTAAATAATATTATAATTTATTAAATTATTGCTAAAAATAAATACACACTTGCAAAAATAAGCGCGACAAAGCTGAGCAACCAAAACTACGCGACCGCCACATCAAACGGCATACTACAAATGTGACATAAACTGTAACTAAAAACTACACGCGCCCTCCGACTACCTCACTAAAATGCGGGCTAAGCAGGAGTTATTTCTGCTTAGAGCTAACTTCATACAAGATATAATATCAATGTTTACGAAATGCACGTAGCATAGAGTAGAACTGTCGTTTGAATTTGCTTCTATGGGTTTTTTTTGTTAGTATCAGGCAGTGCTTTCTGGAACAAATTAGCAAATGGCAATCAGTGGCGACAGTGACATCTGTTGTTATCTGAAGTATGAAAGTGAGACAATGCCAATTGCTTTTATCAAGGCCAACTCGGATATCCATTGATTGGCTTGCGATAATACGCATACATGAAGCGATTATTTATTATTATTTGTATATTTAAAGTGGCTTAGATAATACAAACCTACATCATCTACAGCCAGCAGCAAGTACACTTAGCAAAAACTTGTACGAAGAGAGCCATCTGTGGCAAGTTTCTTTTTTATTTATTTGAATCAATTTGGCGGTTTTCCTACTGCCTACCCTGATCAAAAACTCTGTGCACGCCACTGAAATCAGATGTATAGTTTTTTTTAATATGATGTCAACCAGGTTGAAAAACGTGTAGAAAAAGTTTCGGGAAGAAGTTTTGTCTGAAGGATAATTCAACATACAAATTGTTTCAAACGGTTTCACATAAAATGCTAAATCTCCGTCAATTTTTCGAATTTCTTTAAAACGTTTGGTAAGAGCATTTTTAACAAATGCATCTTTCAGAAAATGAAATTATTATTTTGTTTTTTTTTAGTGTCCCGGTGCTTTAAAGTCTTGTTTAGGATTTGATCAATGGAACATGGAGGCGTTTGGAGGCCCCCCAGGACCACAGGCACGGGGCGGGCCGCCCCTTCCGCCCTCCCCCGTTATTCCGCCATTGTGTATAGGATACAGTGGACCGGTCAGTGGTTGAGTGGGCATCGCGTTTGGGTCCCACCCAGGCGTTCCGTGTTCGATTTCTCGGCTGGCTAAGTCCTCCATTACAACTCAAGTAACAATTTCGGCTTACTGTGGTGGTAGTAGGAGATTTTCAAATATTGTCGGGTTATTCTTAACCCGGGAATATTTGTCTTTCTTTTATTAAAAAAATAACTTTTCCGTACATACAGCTGTCAAAACTCAAAACACACCTATAAAACATAATTTATCTTACTGCACCAAAAATGAGCAATGCTGTGATACTGTGATTACGTGTGATACTGTGATTATTTGATAAAGCTGTGCAATTTATTCATCATCTCTTCATTTCACTGTCAATTACCTTTTTTACCTAATTTATTTTCTGAAAACGTTCGTCTCTCTAAAGAATTATTTATTCCGTAATTTTCACAACAAAATTTTGTGTGAGAAAGGAAGACAGGGATAAGTTTAAAACAGTTATGATGCGAAAAAAAAATAAACCGGTTAAAAAATTTATATCCAAAATAATTTAATAAGAATCGGTGTTAGAGAAAACACGACAATCTGAAATGGTTGAGCCTAGGTAAGAACCTATTTATTTTGTTGGAGCTAATTGACGATCCGGGGTCGCTAGGTGAGAGGTTCAAATCCCGGCGTGCGCAAGCTAATTTTATTCGATTGATTTGTGTTTTTTACAATTTGATCATACGAAATAATATACGTAATATTTGCGGCACGTTCCAGAGTGGAAGATACTCTCAGTATCGGACCGCAATTCACAATTGAAACGTGGCTTCAAATGGCTTTAACCGTGTTCCGTGACTAGATCTGAATAGCCAGGTATTAGCTAGATACCCACCTTCCTCATCCCCATCTCCTTTCCCTCCTCAATACCTTCAGCCTCACAACAATTCTAAATTGGGGGCGCCATAGTCTCACTGGCTCCAGGTGGCTGGGAGCAGTTAGGACTCTAATGCGGCATTCACAATAAAAATAAATAAATTAAAAGAATCCTCTCTTATTTCCTTTCATACAAAGATTTACTCCAGAATTAAAATATTAAATACAGAATTTTCGCTAAAAATCGTTTTTCATCATGCGAACGGATTTCAAGCTAAAATAAATTTAAGCATTGTTGATTACATTTTGCTAAAAAAATGTTTCTTGTATTTGGAAAAACTTATCTTATTGAAGTGTAAACTTCTTTAGATTGTGATTCGAAACTAGATGAAACGAAAAAGCGACACTGAAAGGAGACAAACACATAACGACTTTTGGATTTCGCCTGCCGGAGAAAGAGATAGAATAATTGATATCCTCTTTGTGTGGTGCTCCGCAGCCTCCGCACTTGTATCTACTTTAGTTTATGAATGTTTTTCAATCATATCAGATGTGGCCGTGTTTCAGCTTGTAACAAGTAGCTCAGAAGCATTCTTGAACCGTTCTGGTCATCAGCTGACCGCTGCCAAGAATATCTCACTGGTCATACATTGTTCTTCTTATTGCTAAACTCTTAGCCACATGTTCCCGGCACTCGTCACCCAGCGTCATAACTTATTAATGACTGCAAGAATATGTACAGCATACCACTGAATTCTTTTAATAAACATCCAAACCAACATTGTTCCTACATAAATAAAATAGATGTTTTTTTATAATTACCATGACGATTCATGGTTATGGAACCGTAACGGCAAAAATATGCAATAAACATACGTTCCCTAACACAATAATGCTGCAACACTTTCATAAGATGAGATACACAATGTACGTACGTCTGTTTCCTCCAAAGGAAAAAGCAATCATTTTCTTGATTCTCTCTCATATACTGCACCGTGACTTATCCGTAAACCCCTACCAATTGCCGTGACGATAATTTTGAAATTAGAGAATATAATTACAAGGATAATATTGAAGTGTGAGTGAATTCCAAATATTCAAAAACGTCAAATGTCAATGCTCTAATTGTTTTGCTTTTATTCAACGTATAATGCTGAAGCTCTTTCTTACACACTTAATAACAACGGTCAAAAATAAGACAAACGGCGAACGTATGTCCCCAAACCCCCTCCACCCCGATGGAAACATACAATCATCGTACATCTCCTTCACATGCATAAAGAAAATGAAACGCAATTCTCGTCGCAAAAAAGTAGGACTCTGATGGAAACAGCCACACATACTTTGTGTCTCACCATTATTTAATGTGTAAGAAAGAGCTGCAGCATTATAGCGATAAGGAACGTAGGTTTTTTGCCGTCATGGTACCGTTACCGTGAATCGTCACGGTAATTATAAAAGCGTCCAATAGGTGTATTTCGTCATTATGACGATAAAAAATATTCTTTTCAATTTTGTCTTGATAAACGTTCAATTTATTTCCATGTATGTATTATATATTTCCCAATTTTTCCATTTTTAGATTTCATTGGCCTTTGTAGGATATTTACAGAAAACAAATATAAATAACCAAAGAAACGATATGTAATTTATGATTACTTGGGATCTCATATATTTATGCTGCAGATCTAGGAACCGCGAGTTTTCGAACACCATATAAATTATATTATGTACTACCAATTACCAATTACTGCTAACAATAATGTTTATTATCATAAGGGTACTAAAATATTGTGCTGTAATTTAATTAAATTTGTCCAAGTTAAATCGAGATCTGTCACACTTATTATGATTATTTACTTTTTATTTAATACTGTGAAATATTTGAATCCTGCTTGTTCATCGGTGACTTTATGGTTGTCTATCTGAATTTTTAATTGAGTAGATATATGTAAGATTATGTAACTATGTAAGAGGCAATTTAAATTTCTTTACTTAATTACTTATCTGGCAAAATTGTGTTAACTTGAGATTTTAAAATGAATTGACCATATTCGTATAGAGACTCAAAAATTACTCAGCGTAATTTTCTAGCTCTTTAGGTACCTACAGCTTCAGAAAAATGTCTCAATAGGTCACTGTAGTAAGTTATTGACAGTTGTAAAAGGCTGGAGCTTTTTTACTCCAGGATATAAGTGGACCTAATTCGGTATCAAGCATAATAAATTAACCACTCTTCTTAACCACTCAGGCCTCGAGCCTATTTTATCAGAAAGTCAAAATATCTCCGCTTCGCAATAAAATCAAAATAACTGGAATATTTCTGAACGCATTCGAAAACTAAAATTGTTTTTAAAAGGTGATGAAATTTGCATTAAAATCGTATAATTCGAAAAAAACCTATAATTTTTGAAAGATAAATTTTTTAACGAACTAAAATGTCTAACTAAAATTACAGATAACGAAAAAAAAAATCGCACCTATTTTATTGTGAAAATGTATTACAAATCTTATCGTCAACACACTTTTTTGTCGTTTTATGTAAAAATAATTAATTAAAAAAATCAGACTGTGCAATTCACACGCGGTGGAAGTGAAACCTTCAGAAAACTAAAGCAGACAAGAATGGGGAGGCTACGAAGCACCGCACAAAGTGGAGACCAATAGGCTATGAAGCCCTCACAAAGAGAAGACCGATTATACTATCTCATTCTCTCGCAGGCTAAATCTGAAAGATGTGCGTGTTTGTATCTTTTTAGTGTAGCTATTTTTCGTTTCGTCGAGTTTCAAATCACACCGGTGCTAAAGAACCTTTCACTTCAAAGTTAAGATAAGAAGAAAAAAAGTGCTCCAAGCAAAAATAAACGGAACGGTCGGAAATTTTGGTTTCATAAAGACGTAAATATTAATTATTTTGAGGTTAACTTTTAGGTTCGAATATAAAGCATGGTGTTTTATATTTCTAACACCGTTTAGGTCATATTTCTAACAATGGTAGTAAGGGAGACTCAACGATTTCTATGACACCTATATGAGTTGTTCCGAAAACCTAATACATTAGCATGATGCATTAAAGTGCATAAGCACGAAGGACGTCAGTATGTTTTGGAATCTCTGCTTCCACATAAAATGAGCTATTTTAATCAAATGCAGATTTCTGCACTCGGTTACTCACCCAAATTAAATCGTAATGGAAGTTCTTGTTTGTAAATATTATTGTATAAAACCTTTCTCGAAGATGATGCTCAGCACCGGTCATCGGGCATTACTTTCTCTAGAAATTTCCATCATGTTGTATGATTCACTATATATATTTAAATCATCGGTGATGCAAGAAATGTAAAAGATGTGTTTCATTAGTAATGTGGTTGACTTTTAAAGTTTTTTTTCTAATCTCCGTACCACTCCGGCACCTGCGCCGGTCTCCTGCTGTCTCCCTCTAACCAATTGATATGCTTAAGCCGTCGCTACCCGAATTTCTACCGATTTCTTACATATCTCCCTTAAGGCTCCGCAACCGGGCCCGAAAAGAAGAAGATGGAGAGATACGAAATTACGAATGTTAGAGGAGGGCGCTAACATTTACAACGCCAAAATCGATGCGAAAATTGCGAAAATGTTTAATAAAAAACGACTCGTTTAAAATAGAGCAAAAATCTCATTTAAAGAAACATTGTGATTTTTTTCACAAATATAATTTATAAGATAATAGAAACAGACTTGTTTTTAATAATTTTTGGAGCATGCTTTGCGATTTTTTTCTATCGAGGTAATTTCATACAATTTGCGTTTCGGCTTGGGCAGCATCTAGACATCTTCAAAAATAACTTATTTTTTCAAGAGCTTGAAAATTTCAAATGTTTAAGGGAGATATGTAAGAAATCGGTAGAAATTCGAGTTGCCACCCCTTAAACACTTTAAGTTTTAAAGCTCTTAAAAAATATATATTATTCTTGAAGATAATATCTAGACATTCCCCGCGAAAACGCAAATTACATAAAATTCCCTCGATAGAAAAAAATCGACAAGTATGCTTCAAAAATTATTATAAACACGTTTGTTTCAGCTATTTTACAAGTGATGTGAATGAAAAAATTCATAGTGTTTCTTTAAAGTCTGTTTATTTATTTAATATAAACGGCATAAATATCCCATAAAACGTAATTACATGTTTCAATATCATAGGAAACATATTAGTAATAATAAAAAAAGTGTATGTATTGCAGTTAATTGTGGCGTAACATTGGGAAGAGACACCAGAGATACATCTACATGCAAAAATCTATAAGACAAATAAAGTTAATATTTATTTTTAAAAATGTGATAGTATAGCCTTCTTATACAAGTGCAGTTAAATAGATCTGCCACATCTGCATATCTATTACTAACATCATGTAACCTACATAGGTACAAGCAAGTGTAAGACAACCCCCGCGAGATTTTTGCTCTATTTTAAAAGAGTCGTGTTTTATTAAACATTTTCACAATTTTCGCATCGATTTTGTCGCTTTAAATATTAGGGCGCTCCTCTAACATTTGTTATTTCATATCTCTCCATCTTATTCTTTTTGAGCCCGGTTGCGGCGCCTTAAGGCGATGCGCCACGTCGTGTAAAATTCGGGATCAGGCCGTTAACTATAACACTTCTTATGTAGATGGCGATAAGGTTTAAATTGCCATTGAACACCAGCCGCCTGTTTTGATTTATTCAAGAAAAAAAACATCGTCAATAAGCCTGTTTTATTTTATTTTGAGAAGTTCAGGCACAAATATTTAAATCTTTTACAATCATTTTCTAAAGAATTTAATTTTCCATATAACGCAAAATGCCACAACCGACAAGCAGTTCGTAGAGGAGATTTTTTAACTTTCAAGGAGTTTTTAAAGGACTGATACTTCGATAAAATTTCAACCTAGAGGACCTTAAGATAGATTAGATGGCGCGTGTTAAATTTTTTTGGGGAAACCCGCTTTTTACAAGTAATGGATTAAAATATTAAGACTAATTAATTGTTTGCGCCTGTACGCAGGCAACATGATTATGAATAAATAGTTTTGTTTTTTCAGAAAGGCTTTTAAATACAAAATTGTTCCCGTGAATAAATCCAAGGTTGGATTTTTAGTCTTTCTTGTAATATTTGAGTTTGTTTACGGACAAAACTATGTATTCATATTCATATTGCGTGTGTTCGGACGCAAACAACTAATTCATCTTAATATTTTAAAGCATAACTCTTCTTATGAATTCTTTAAGTTTAAGGCCCAGCTTACCGCATTTCTACCGATTTATTACATATTTTCCTTAAATACCTTAGTAGGTATTTAACCTCTCAACGTCAACTGATTATTTTATACTCCTCATTGTGTTTTGTTTTACTTATTAGAGTTCAAGAAGAGTAAATGCCATCTACTTAAAAAAACATTAATTGTGAAGTGGGTTGAGGTATCAATTTTTGTGGAATTTCGCATCGAATGTCGTAACAAAAATTTAATCTTGTTCGCGATATTAAAGGGCGCATGAAAAAAAAGTATGAAAAAATTTTTAAGTACTTTGGTTAGGTTAGGTTATTATTTCTAATTTTTTTCGTAAGGTGAATTTTTATTAATGACTTTTTTTATTAAAGACTTTTCAAAGAGATGTTGAGTTGAATTGATTCTGAGTTGTCTTGGAACCCATTTGTATCTCTTATCTCTAGATAATTTAGTGTGTGATCTACATAATCAGTTTAATCACCATGACAATGAGTTTTTTAAAAAGCATCCTTTTCATTTTTTAAAACCACTGTTTGTTTACCTCCTGTTTTTCACTGTCTTGAAACAAAGCTTGTCGTGGGAGTTGCTTTATAACGCGTGAGTAAACAATATTGAAATTTCCTCGGGACGATTATATACGCGGTTGCAACGAGCAAAAAGACGGTGATCGCCCATAGCATTCGTCACGGTGTATTTCGGATTTATTATTTATCTAGACATTTTCTTAGGAAGTACCGCATTAATTCATATACCAATACCAACTAATGTGCAAATGAGTCAGTAAATCTGTTTGTCAGAGGGTCGAAATATTTCTGCTTTGCAATAAAATAAAAATAAATGCAATATTTCTGTACGTATCCAAAAACTAAAAACTGTTTTTGAAAGGTGATAAAATACGCTTTCAAATTTTATAATTAGATACATAACTTATACACTTATGCAATCGAAAATGAGTTTTAAAATAAATCACTTTACATTTTTTCTAAATGAAATTACTGATAACAAAAAAAACACATACGTATTTTATTGGACTAGTGTATTATTAATGTTATTGTCTATTAGTTTTTTGTCGTTCCATGTAAAAATAATTAATTAAAAAAATCTCAAATTTCTATAATTTTTTTTCAAATGGTGATCCGAAACTTTGTTTTCATTGAGGTGTACATTTTACTTATTTTATGGATAATTTCTAAATTTGAATATAAAGCGCGGTGTTTCTATTTCTAACACCATTTATATCACGTTTTGACTACTATAGTAAGGGAGACATAACGATTTCTATGACACCTATATGAGTTGTTCTGGATAGCGAACAAATTAGCCTGAGAGGTTAAGAAAAATGAAATCCCACAATAACTTATTATCCACCTACATGTTGACAAAAGTAAAGATAAAGTTTATAAATCCATACAAAGTCAAAGTAGTTTATCACAAAATAACATTTCTTGAAATGCTGTGCACATTTTAACAAGGGGTGAGAAATTCGCATTTTGTGCTAAATGAATTAGATTTATTTATTTTATTACATTAGTTACATTTATACAGCAAAATTACATAATAATAATATTTCAAAGAACTGTAGATTTTAAAATGTGTACAAGTGTTATTAAGGAACTACTACTAAGGAACCAAATGCTGGTGAAAAATGCCAAAAATGTATTCTGTAAAAAGTAAAAAAAAAAAACAATATATTGTTTTTTTGGTTTGTTTTTGTAGATTAAATACGCATATACTAAGTTTAAATATACTATACTAAGTTTTTACTGATTGTGCCATTAATAGTTAACCTTGTATAATTTTAAGTTTTAAGTGACATTATTTAATAATTTTTCGGACTCAATCCTACCTAAGTCAATCAACCATTTAGTTATTTTTGTACCGATGCATGCCATTTTACATGTTTTAATATTTAATTCTGGGGGGATTTTATTATACAATTTCGGTCCTAGATATGTATAATATATGTCTTTTGAAACTTTGCCGTATTGCTCCCTGGGACCACGAGATCCTTTCTGGTGTGACTTCTTGTTATATATTTATGGTCAATTTGGTTAAGATTTTCTACATTTTTATGTACGTGGATAATAACCTTTTTTATATAGTTTTGACGAACATCAAGTACATAATTTTTTTTGTAGAGCTGATCGCTAGAAAACCTATAGGGTTTAAGCATTATGACTCTAATTATGGATTTCTGGGCCTTCACTAATGGATCTAAAATTGTTCTACCTGAAGCTCCCCAACCAATACAACCATACGTTAAGATGGGGTTGCATAATCCGAAATATATTTTTCTTAGGTCTTGTTGTTTGATTATGTTTCATAATACAAAGAATACGTGAATCAATTTTCTTACCCTTATTGAAAGGTTGTGGATGTGAAATTTCCACTTAAGATGATTGTCTATAATAACGCCTAGATATTTGATGTTTTTCACACTCTCCAAAGCTTCACAGTTGCAGTTTGAATCAATATTGTCGGAATTACAGTTAGTCTTATGTGTTTTTATTGTGTATGATGTACTAAGTTGTCCTATTATAGTTGAGCTGAATCTTATGTATTTAATTTTAGCTATATTTAATATAAGTAATTTTTGTCAAGCCATTGTTTTATCGCATTGTTTCCACTTTCAGCATGTTTACGTGTTTGAGTCCAGTCGTCTCCTTCAAATATAGCTACCGTATCTTCAGCGAATGTAATAATTTTTCCGCCTACTTTTAGGTCGCATAACTCATTTATGTAGATTATAAATAGAAGAGGTCCCAATGTGCTTCCTTGCAGTACCCCAAAGTTAGTGTCTAGTGAATTACTTACTATTTTTCCCATTTTGAGTTGCTGGCTTCTACCTGTTAAGTAACTCTTTAACCATTCGTAGGGCATACCTACAATGCCAATATTTATTAATCTTTTGAGGAGTAATTTATGTGAAATCGTATCAAAAGCCTTGGCTAAGTCTAAGAACAGTGCAATGTTTTTTTTTCCGCGATCTATATTTCTAGAAATATGTTCTGTAAGTTGCGCTATAGCATCGTCCGTTCCCCTCCCCGGCCGAAAGCCAAACTGATTTTTGCTTAAAAGTTTGCGGCTCTCTACATAATTACTTAATCTATTTTTAAATATTTTTTCTATAATTTTTGAGATAGCACTTTACAGGGATATTGGCCTATAATTGCCCACTTGGTTTTTAGGTCCACTTTTGTAGATTGGTACTACTAAAGACTTTTTAAGATGGTCGGGGAAAACCCTGAAGAAAAGCTTTTATTGAAAATGTTCGATAAAGGTGATGCAATATTGTGTTTAATGATTTTAAGTATATGAGTGTTGAGACCGTCAGGACCTTTCGAATGTGTATTATTGAGATTGTCAATAATTTTTAAAACCTCTTCATTTGTCGTAGGTGAAAATTGAAATGTAAAAGAATTATGTTTTGTTTCTATTGCCGATGCCAGTGAATCTTCAGTTTCCTTGGTGACACTTAGGATGTTTTCCGCAAGATTAGATCCCACCGCCGTAAAGTATCGGTTAGTGTGGGAAGTAATTATGCCAAAATCAGTGGTGGCTGTGTTTCCAATCAGGAGTTCATTAATATTAGGGTCGATTGTGTGTTTAGTGTTGGTAATTTGTTTAACGATGTTCCACATGTTTTTACTAGATGGATCTCGGTCGAGTTGATGCTTTTAGTACCGTTCTTTTGCATTACGCATAACATCTTTACAAATGTTACGATACCTATGGTAATTCTGTTGTTTAAGAGTGTTTTGTGGATCTTTGGTCGCCACTTTGTGTAAATGATTTATTTTGTGTATAGCTTTTACAATACCACTGCTAATCCAAGGAGTATGTTGTATTTTTTTTTATGTGCAATGAGTTTATCTTTTGAATTTTGTGTTATTTGCATGTTGATTTTGTTAATAAATAAGTTGAGTGCGTTATTAACATCAGTCACTCCATATACATCTTGCCATGTTTCCTCATTTAGATCTTTAATTAATCCCTCATAGCATATGGATGATGTGAACTGTTTAGTTTTTACTTGTTTTTTAAGAGATGTATTTGAAATGCTTATTGCTGTTGTATAGTGATCAGTTATTGTATTGTGTATAACAAATGCATTGGAAGCCATAATATTTCTGGTATTTATGTGATCTAAACATGACATACTATTATTTTGAACCCTGGTAGGAACTTTAATATTTAATGCGAAGTTGTTTTCTGCCATGGCGCACATGTAATCGTGACATTGTCTGTGTATATTTCCAAATGTGTTAATATTTATATCCCCCATCACTATTTGTTGTTTGAAATCACTACATTTTTTGAGTTCAGATATGAGATTATCCAGAAATGGATGTATCTACATATGTCATGAAATGATGGTGATCTGTATATGGCTAAAATACATAGATATCCATTAATTACTAATTTCAGACAATTTGATTGACTGATGCAAATTTCTTGAACTTGAAAGTGAATGTCATCGCGAATGTAGGTTACGACTCCACTATTTTGATTTAATTTTTGTGTTGTGTGATATTCATGATATCCTGTAATTTGTTTTGCGAAATATGATTCATTCAGTCTCAGTCTGCATTCTGTAAGGATTATTATATGAAATCTAGCAGTTGACTTAATACTGTCTAAAAATAAAAGAAAGTCATCAAAATTTTCCATTGTACGGATATTTTGATGTATAATATTGATTTTGTTTAAGCTCCAATTAAATTCGTTGAGTTCATCAATTTCTTCTATGATAAATTCATTGTTTGGCTCTCCAAAATTATCTATTTCCACATAAGCGTTTAAACCCATTTTATTTTAGATATATTATGAAATGTTATCTTAGGATCGCTGAGTTTTAGGTCTATATTTACAATTGCAAAGAGGGAGATTAGACAATAAAAATATTTTAATTTAAGTTTGGTGTTTGTTGATGGAGATAATGCTTGTGTTAGGTTCAAATTGCACGGTATTAATAATAATTTGAAATACTTGGTGTATACTATGGTGATGAATGGGATGATCTGATAGTGATCTAAATGTTTAGTGCTTGCTGTTGAAAATAATAATAATAGTATAAGAGAAAAAACAGTACCTTCTAGTCATTTAATGTCCGTTAGCTTTTGGTCCGAATCAATCATTATTGGCCTCGAATGTTTACTTATATGTTTATGTACATTCTTATATAAATTAAAAAAGGTTATAAAAAAATTGTAATTCTTCCTATAATTTATTGTGACATCTGCATTTTTACCATTTACTTAATTGTAGTTTTTATGTAAGTAAGTAATTTATCTAAACTTGTAATGGTAGTACTACTAATTGACTCATTATCTATCATTCAGGTGCCAGATGCATCCATTCGGGGACGAGGTAAGACCATCCATAAATAATAATATTTCGTATCTCATTCGGACTGCATTTCTAGACATAAATAATATGTTTATGGGTTTACTGGTTCCATTTAGGGATATCCCAGCTTTCTGATTACTCAACTAAAGTAATTAAATATTCCTCATATTTCAAGTGGTAGTAGTGGTATTTGGTCCGAAAGATCACGTACAAAAACATACCTACCAATGGAATGTACAATTAATAGGTGTGTGACGCAAGGGCGGATTTAGGGGGGGGGCACGTGCCCCCCCCAGGACGGTATTTTTGTGTCCTGTGGAGAGTCCATCACAGTACATACTTAGCAGCAAATCAAATCAAATTATCAGAGTTGTTAAAATATATGAATAAAATAACGGAAAGAACATGAGTGAAACTCTTGTCTATTTCTGGCTGGAATTGCGAATTTTGTTTGTTGCGTCCCATTCATGCACTTGCAAATCATCGGTCTACTGGCAAAGTCCACTAAGTCACTAAAATACAATCCTGAGATAATCGCATTTCCATATTTAGCAATTTTGGAAAGGCTACAAGTGGGAGAATATCTCCAAAATATATATTTTTAAATATTTTTAATTTAGAATGAACCCTTAAGTACCTTATCAATATTCAATATTAGTTGAAATCAATAACAGCAACCTTCAATCAAAGATTTACAAAAAAATGAGCCTGAATTAGTGGGTTTTACCAGTCAATAATGACTTAGTGTTCTTTGCTTGTTAAGTTTACTGTTAAATTGTTGACATTAATGCCGCAAAATGGGTTAAGATTATTTTAAAGCTGAATTTGTGGGATTTTGCTTGTGTTTTAACGGTCTAAATCAGTGTTTCTTAACCCTTTTGAAAGAATCGCCCCCTTTACCACAGTAAAAAACAACAGCGCGTGGAGTCTTCTCGTGCATTTTTGGTAGAGAAGACAAAGATGGAGTGTTGGCTCAAATTGTTACTGGTGATAAAACTTGGTCTCATCATTATGAATCTGAGTCTAAAAAGGAAGCAACGCAATGGCACGGAAAGGCACACCACTGCCTAAGAAGTTTAAAGTGTCACAATCGAATGGGAAAATCATGGCGACAGTCTGGAGCAATCCTGTTGATCGATTACAAAGACAAAGATGTCTCCATAACCGGAGATTACTACGCTTCAATCCTAGAGCAGTTAAAGGAAGCCATCAAGGAGAAAAGAAGGGGAAAATTGACCAAAGGTGTCCTTCTGCGCGACAGCGCGCCTGTTCACGAGAGCCGTGTTGCGATGGCTGTCTTGCAGAAGGTGTGCTTCGAAATTTTGCTACACCCACCCTGCAGTACTGACCTGGCTCCCAGTGGTTATTACTTATTTCCACACTTGAAAAAAGAACTTCGTAGACAAAGACAAATAATTTTTTTTGAGGGTAAACATAAGATAATTGATAGTTCCGAAAAATGTATTAGGGTAGCAGGTGAATATATTGAAAAGGAAAAATAAATTTGGATTTTTATTTCTACTCCTTACCCCCCATTCTGCGATCTTAAAACCCACCCTCGTATAATGTTTGACTTAATGTGTTTTGCTTGACAATAATAGCGGATTTATGACTTACGGTGAATTTAAAAACACGTTTAAATCGAAAACGATTAAATGTACGATTTAATGGAGTATGCCAGACGGAAGAGGACGATTTTAACATAAGACCTCATACTTAATTTATTTTATGAATAAGCGTGACTTAGTGGACTTTGCCACTAGACCGACGAAATGAAAGATGATAATCAGCCTTTGCGAGAGCGGTCGGAAAACCCCCCACCCCATTAAATTCGACTTAGCACCCCCCCCCCCCCTCCGCCCCTCTGCCCTATCGCCACTTGTGCCCCCCCCAGAAAAAAATCCTGGATCCGCCCTTGGTGTGACGTGTGTTACTGTGTTGGTGTCTTAGCATCCATTTGAAGGAATAAGGTGACAATATTAATTTAAAATTCGGAAATTGGTAAAATTCTTTATTATGGAACTATCTTGTTTACATGCTTGTTTATATCCTGACGAGTGAGCGATTAGTTTTCTATGGAGCGCTTGTATTATTTCCCTGACGATTAACGTTTACGGTATCGTGACGGCATAAAAAAGGCATTAAACATACGATCCTTATCACAATATTGCTGCAGCTCTTTCAAAAGATGAGATACACAATGTACGTAGGTCTGTTCCCTCCAAAGGAAAGAAGTCATAATTTTCTTCCATCTCTCTCACATACCGCACCGTGACGTCTCCGTAGACCCTTACAATACTACTAGCCGTGATGATAATTTTGAATGTATGGAATATAGTTACAAGGATAATATTGAAGTGTGAGTGAATTCCAAATATTCATAAACGTCAAACGTCAATGCGCTGACGGTTTTGCTTTTACTCTTTAATATAGATGGAGGAAGTCACACGTATTTTGTGTCACCATTATAATGTGTGAAGAAGAGCTGCAGCATTATAGCGATAAGGAACTTATGTTTATGCCTTTTTGCCGCCACGGTACCGTTACCGTGAATCGTCGCGGTAAATATAAAAGCGTCCAATGAATGTGCAATTGCTAGGTATGCCAATTGAACATTCATTCATATGTCTGGGCATCCAGTTGAAGAATTACGGTGACAATATTAATTTGATTATTATCGGGAAATGGTAAAATTCTTTATTATTATTTATTTATTATATTATTATTCTACATAGTGCCTTGTTTAGATCCTGACGCGTGACCGATTAGTTTTCTATTCTGCGGAAACAGCTAACATTACAAAAGCAGCAATTCAATATGTCGGTTTGGAGGTTACACGTCGCGTCGCCTCATTCCTATTCTCATGTCCTTGTACCATGAAATATTTTTCTAACCTGCTCTGTATCCAACAATCTGTCAAAAATATCCTCTAATGTCTAACATTACTGTTATCAAAGAGGTTAATTTGCAGTCTGGTCACTGTTTCTGCTCTCTACTGTTCAATCTTTTTGAAAAGAAGAATATTGTATTTTTGATCTGATTATGTAATTTGTTAAATAAAATAATAATATTGTTTATAATATAGTAGTTTAAACAAAGTGATGTATTATTAATTATAAAATAATAATAACTTAATTAAAACCATCCAAACTTATGCGTCTCCGCTATAACGCTTATGATAATATAAAAGTACATTTTTCTTTCCATAGGAATCCAGTGACACACTGAACTGCTTCTCGTGGACATCAAAAAGAGGCAAAAACATTATGATTCGTACATTTATTTATAACAGGGTGAGATGCGAGGCTAAAAGCTACCAAAAAGTCTACAGAATTCGAGGTGACGTCATCCTTTGAGAGAGAAAGAAGAGATGATATATTTGGCTGTATCTTGGGCTGTCTGGAGGTTAAAATAAAACAAATATAAACATCTCCTTCTGCCAGTGGGCGAATTCTATCTGGAGGTTAAATTAATAATCTTACTGTGAACAAATTGTCAGACAGGCAGGTTCTAGGTTAAATCTTACCGCACAAATTTGGAAGTGGTTTCTCTTGACCCATACAGTATGCCAAGGGCTCCCAAACAGTTTGAAGTTGGGAGCGACGTTTATCATAATGATTCTAACTAGAATCTTATTAGATGTTAGATTTACCTACGAACCCGAGAGGTGGTGCTATGTCCATTTTAAATCTTTTACAGGAAGCTCAAAACAGTTCTAATATTAGTAACCTCTACTTACTCTAAATTAATTGTTTCAAAAATATCCAAACATTTAAACTAGGTACTATATACAACTCTGGTTAGGAGTAATTTAGAATATAATTCCCCCATTTGGAACCCTTTCTACAAAAGCCACGCAAACTCCATTGAAAGAATCCAACGCAAATTTCTCAGATCAATTAATTTTAAACTAGGAATTCCTGCGGTTGACATAAACTATGATTCTCTATCACAAAAAATGCGACTCTTATACATATATTGTTAAAACATGGAAGAATACTCAATGATCTCATTTTTTTTTTATTTAAAATAAACAATAACTGGTTTGACTCCCCTGAATTGGTTTCGTTAATAAATTATCATGTACCATGTAGACTGACTCGACTCAAAACACCTTTTCATTGTGACAATACTTGAACGCAGAACAAAACTCAATCATAAATAGCTTCCATATTTGAGGCAATGAATATGCTAATATCGGTCACGCCGCCGCATGGCGCCCCGGGAACCATTTATTGAATAACCAACACCCATAGGTCAACCCAAGTGGTTTGCTAAGTTTGGTTACTTAGTAGGGGTACCTGGGTTCAAGGGGCGAGTTTTATTTAGGTCTTGGTGGCGAATGTGTAGTGGCGAATGTGTGGTGGCGAAAGAAAAGAGGATCGAAGAAAAACGAGAATCTAGCAAAACCAATTTGTCTTACGACCGGGATACAGTTCTACACTTATAAGTTGTCGGTGACTCGGTGGCATCAACATTAACAAAAGCTGTATCTTTATATCTTAATCTGGCAACCACAACTACTATCGTTAAGTCATAGACGACGTCTCCCTCCCTTTTCGCCAACTTATTCGTGTAGCACTGCATATATTTTTTCATCATTTAAAATATGGAAAGCATTATTATTTTCAAGTGTCACAATCGTAATTTTTTCAAACCAAATTTTGCTTCTTGATCAACCGATTGGGAACCCTTGTAGATTGTAGGTTAAGGTAAGGCTTTCTTGTTACTTGGTTATCGGTATCGGGTGTGTAATAACTTACTGCTGCATTTCCTTTTTGATCACGAGTCCATTGTATGTGACTTATATCTTACATTACTTATCTCGTAAAGGCACGAGCGCTGATTCACGAAGAGATCAGATCATGAAACGATGGAGTTGATGTCAACGGCTAAATGATTATTAACCAAATTACAACATCCTTAAAAATTATTTTCGTTCATGAAACTTTTGTTACTCGTAAATTCACATTTGAACAAGAAAAAAAACTATTGAAAGTTTGATTTGAATATCTAAATATACAGATAGAGCGGCCACAAGCGGAGTGTCCTATCAAATCGGCTCGAATCCTGGAATCCTTGGAATTCATTTGAAACATGAAATTTAAAAAAAAATAGCTATAATATGAAATTAGACTACACATGAATCACAGTTTGCACAAAAAGTTGTTGATTGCAAAAATGGCGGACATAAAATGAAAATAGACAGAAAAATACGATCTTAATTTTGCAACAATTTTGTCCCATAATAGTAATTTTTCATTAATCGAGGTTCATCCGGATATGCATTTAATTTTATTTAATTTCAACTTTAAATTTATTGAATCGGATGAAAATTTGATGAGCTACGATTCCAGCCAAAGATATTCAAATGATACCAGCCAACTTGAAAAATATATTTTTGAGAAAAACGCTTTTAAAGTTTTCGCTTGTAACCGGATCGCTCCGTTCTCCGTCTCTACCGCTACTAATAATTTGATGCTATAACTTTGGGAATGTATTCTCCACGTGAATATGAAAGTTTTTAGGTATTAAAAAAAGTCGAATTTTTGGATCGGCTGGACCAGACTCCTGTGGCAGGTTGTAAGCGTTCAAAAAGAAAAAGATGGTTTGAAAGGGGTACCTACATGTAAATACGAATGTCAGAGGGAGTGCACTTATGTTAAAAAAAACTGTAGTAATTAGCGAAATTTGTGAAAATATTTTATAAAGCGTTTAAAATTAACATTAAAAGTCGACTCGTTTAAAATTGAGCTATAATCGATCGTCCAGTTCATTAATTAGTCAGACATCTCAGAAAAATATAAATTTGAGTTTATTAATTGTTATATGTAAAAGTGTGCCATCTATCTGGTACAATACTCAGATTACTCATCAACAACACCAAATCAATTATAATGCAGAAAAGCTTGTTGTGAATTAAATTAAATGTTGATGTTTGCTGGGTCACTAGTCACTAGTAAGATATTTCAAAATGTCATACTAATGTATTGGACCGTTGTGTCTCCCGAAATTGTTTTATAGAATATTTAATATGTTAAACCCAGATACGTGTAAACAATATTTGATTTATGAAGAGCATTCGAATACTGTTTTCCTCATTTACTCAAAACTTAGTATTTGGAGATGTCTGACCAATCAACTGGACGATCGAAATGCCTAAGTTGCATTTTTAATTTTTTTCATACCCATAATATGATAAATGTTCATGAGTTTATAACAATTTTCGGCACAAAGCACTTTTCTTAGGATGAATTGCCTAATTTAAAAATAATCAATTTTCGGAGATACTTTGGAATTTCTAATTATGCTGTGACGAAGTCAAAGTGCAAGAACAGGCTCGATGCCACACCAGATATTAGAATCCAACTTACCAGTATTGTGCCCGATATGCAATTCACGGACTCGAAATCATCAAAACCAGTTAATATTCCATTTTGTGTTTATTTACTAAATAAATAATGTATTTAAGTACGTTTTAATTTTTTTTACTTTTAGGAATCACCCGGTGGCCGGACAACTAGGATTAAACCCAATACCTTCTTTGAAAAAAAATGGATGAAAATTTTTTTGTTAAATTGGCTAGGTTGGGTTATGGGCTACTTTTTAATTTTTTTATACTTTTAATGACTTTTAAAAGAGGTGTTAAGTTGAGTTGTCATGGAACCGAATTACCCAACCTAAAAAATGAGCTAAGTGTTTCGTTAAAAAATGTTGGTTTGCAAAGTGTTCCATTGCAGAAAAAGTTTTGGAAACCCTGGTCTAGGATAATTGCAGTAATCGTTTTTATCCAAAACATACAGAATTTGGCACCCACCTCTGGTCTGGAGCCCCAAAATATATGTTAAAAATCTTCTACTATGCAGTAACAGATAGATTCTCCTATCTTAACAATCAATTTTTAGAGCACAGACGTCGAGTGGGAATGCTGTCCCTATTCTACCAATAATTCAATAGAATCCGAGGAACTAGCGTCATTGATTCCTTTGCCACCCGTGCACAGTCGAGAAACACGCCGAACGCGCGTCCAACATTTGTGTACAGTTGACATTTGTCACACGAGAACGGGTCGTTTCTACGACTAATTCTTGAGTTCAACAGCGCCTGTGGAACAGTTTGCTGGCCTCTGTATTTCCTCCCTCCTTTAAAACTGGTCTTTTCAAGGCCCAGTTTCACTCCTCTCCTTCACCAAAAAGAATCTCCACATCTAAAGAGTATTTTTAACTGAAACTTATTAACTTCGAGAACATCATTATTGCCAACCATTGCGATTGATTTAAAATAATTTCATTGTAACTTTCAAGAATTTCAGAAGCGATTCACAAGGAGCTTCGAGAGAATAAAAAAAATGTTTATTTAACTTTAATTATAATTCCATTTAATAAATAAATGTAGAATGAGTTAACTGTGAGAAAAAATTACATTAAATTCATGTTGTTTTTCCAATAAACCCATGGGGGCAATAACAAAAACCGATTCAGCCCAAAATCAAAAAGGTTCGATCGAATGCAAATTTGGGAGGTGAAATGTGACCGCCCCCACCGCCCGTCATGCGAGCCTGACTAAATATGGACAGACGGGTACCCCGCACATATGGCAGCACACTTTGCCGACAAAACCAATTTAGAATTCGAGGATTTCACTGCTGTTTTGGCTGATTTTTTGTTCTGTCTTTGTGCGGAATTGCAAGATGATTTTTCGTTTTGTTGTATTAAAAACGAATAGATTGTTGAATAAATTAGGTAATTGAAATAAACCGTTCAGTTTAATAGCATTTTCAAAATCCTAGGAATAATACTTGATACTTGATTCCCCGGCTTCACCCGAGATCCAATGATTTCTTATTGAACAATTGATAAATTGGAAAAAAAAATAGGTTTTTTAAATTGTTTATGTGAATACCGCACTGCTCCCAGCCAGTAAGACTATGGCATCCCCAATTGGGTTATGTTGTGAGTTGTGAGGCTAAAGGAGAGTGTGGAGGGGGAGGAGATGGGGAAAAGGAAGGTGGAGAAGTACTTAGCCATTCAGATCTAGTTACCAAACACGGCTACAAGCAATTTTTCAATTCTGAATAGTGGTTTAACACCAGGGCAATACTGAGAGTATCTTCCACTCTAGAATATGCGGCAAATACATCTTATATTATTTTAGATGATGAAATTGTGAAAAGGCAAATCAATCAAATAAAATTTACTTATGCATGCCGGGATTAGAACCCGCGACCTCTGGATCGCTAGTCGAGAGCCTTGTCCGTCGATCACGGAGGCCGCCTTTCGATTGTCCAAGAAATTCCAGATTGTGTATCCAGATTGATTGCTTCCAAATTCCAAAGTGCAAACTTGGCATTACAATACAAAAAACTTTTTTGGTATTTTATACTTTTTTTTAAATACCTAGGCAATTCTCCCTAAATAAAGTGTTTTGATTGTATTTGAATAAAGTTTTTGATGTATTCAGAATTTTTGAAAATGCATACGAGCTCTAAAATGTTGTGTAGTATTTTTATTGAATTTACCAAAAAGATTTGATAGATAGAAACACATTTTTATTTTAGTCATTAATCAATAATAAGCATTAATCCTAATTCACTGTTTTTTAAAGTGGACATCTTTAAATAATTATTTATTCAAGTCTTAAAGTAGTCGCAACTATTTCCCATTTGCTGTCTGAAATAATATATTAATTGATATTAATGACCTATCTAAATTCGAAGTAGAAACGGCTTAATTAAACATTAATTGGATTTATTACCGGCTTAGATTCGGTACTAGAAATCGAATATTGTAGTTACCAAAAACGTATCACAAGGGTCGAATTTTTATTGCGTTTGTGATTAAATATGCGTGAACATCAATCTAAAACTATTTAAAAATATATATTTAAAAAATATCGATGTCTGTATTCACATTCAAATACATCTAAATAAACTACAAGATTGTTGCAAAATTACTTACAAAAGTTTTTGTAAATGACATATAATAAGATTTTTCAGATTAAATCAAACCTCTCAACATCAAAATAAAATAAAAAATATTTCCCTCACCTGACAATGAAATAATATTGATCAAATTTTTTTTTTTTTCACACATTAATACAAATACAAATAAAAGATTAAAAATGCTTGGCTTCATTCTCTGTAATGACAGAGCTTTCAAAATATTTCAATTCATTAAAAATATTATTTTCTTCTTTAGTTTGAATCAAGTCGAATATAATATAATATAATATATATAATTATATATTTTATAATTACACACTTTTGTATTCTTTCGTAGTATGATTTCTATGTTTTATACTTTTCATATTCTTTTATATTCACATTCTTTCTAACTCTTTTAAATTTAAATTCTTTTATATTATTTTGTATTCTATAATATTCTTTAATATTATATTATTTTATGTATACATTTTCTATTTTTGCACATTTTTTATATTGCATATGTAGATGTACCTACTGTATAGAAAATCGACCACTACAACACGGGCATGTGCCTAGCATGGTGGTCGAAAAATCCCCAATCTATTTTTTAAAAAAAATCACTGAATAAAGAAAACTTAAAACAAAAACAAAAAAATCTTATGTTTGGTTCCCTCACTTTAAAATTCACTCCGATTCCATTGAATAAATTCTGCATAAATTCCTGTCTACCTATAGAAACAATAAATTATTATCAGTTAGGTACTGAAAGAATTGAAATTATTAAAACTCTCAGATAAAAGACTTATTTCCAATCTGACTTTTATTTTAATTTTTTAATGGTATTACAGACATCCCTAATTCACCAAACCTAATTACCTTCTACATATCAACAAGAACCGCAAGATCTAAAATTATTTTTCAAGAATTATCAGATATGTTCTAGGCACGGTATACAGTAATAAGAAGATTATAATAACATACCCCAATAATAATAATAATCGATTTTAGCGCAATACTATTCTTCTTCATGGATTTTATATAATTTAAATAGCATATTTTATTTCATGATAACTGGTACACAAAATTATTTATTATATCACATAAAGGAAATCACGTACAGATCCGTTCAGGCGCAAAATAATACTGTAAATTAATATTGTCATGGTACATAAGGAATAATGGAATATTTCACTCTAATCTGACATATTTTGTTAGTAACGTGATAAAATTGTGTGATCCTGTTGGTGTAATATTTTTTTCTACCAACAGTAGCTTGCAGAAGTTTCATAATATGCAAATGTCTAAATTTGTATTAAAATGCTGGTATGTAATAACAGTGGCTACATTATTGCCATGTCTTAACGATCGGTACCTAATATTTTATTAACAGTTATAAGTAATATATATAAACGCTGTGCATTACCGTCTGTTTGTTGTACAATACTTGTACCCACTGGCAGTGTCTGTATTGTTGCTGTGAGTATATGGAACCAGACGCCGACGGATGGCGTCATAGTGCAACTCTGATCAGTGAACACTGGTCCACCTACTGAGGCTGGGATTGTGGCTATAAACACCTTCGCTTCCTTATAAAGGCATCGCGGCTGTCGCAACTCTCTGATTAATTCTCTTATTCATTCTGCTATCTGCTACATGTACTGTACCGGCTTTATGATATAACTACACTACACGTACACTCAGTGGGCACATTCAGGCATGTCACGTTTCCAGTTAACACCCGTTAATTAATTACGGTAAGTTGTTATGTTTTGTTCAACGGGAAAGCTAGGAATATTAGGAAAAGCTTGGAATAGTCATAAAAGGTTATGAAAGCTAGGAAATCTAGCAAAAGCTTGGAATGGCTGTGAAAAGTTATGAAAACCTAGAAAAGCTAGCAAAAGCTTGGTATAGCTGTGAAAGGTTATGAAAAGCTAGGAAAGCCAGTAAAGGCCTGGAATAGCTATAAAAGGCCAGGAAAGGCTAGGAAAGATAGCAAAAGCTTGTAATAACTATTAGCTACAAAAGCTACGAAAGCTAGCAAAAGCTTGGATAGCTACGAAAGGTTACGAAAAGCTAGGAAATCTAGCAAAAGCTTGGAATAGCTAAAAAAATATTAGGAAAAGATAGAAAAGTATGGTAGATAGGTATAGCTTGGAATGGCTATGAAAGGTTATGAAAAGCTACGAAAGCTAGCAAAAGCTTGGAATAGCTATGAAAGATTATGAAAAGCTAGGAAAGCCAGCAAAAGCTTGGAGCAGCTATAAAAGGCTAGGAAAAGTTAGAAAACCTAGCAAAGCTTGGAATAGCTATTAGCTTTAAAGGGTTATGAAAAGCTACGGAAGGCTGCAAAAGCTTGAAATAGCTATGAAAGATAATGAAAAGCTACGAAAGCCATCAAAACTTGTATGGCTATGAAAGGTTACGAAAAGCTAGGAAAGCTAGCAAATGGAATACCTATGAAAGTTTTGGAAAGCTAGCAAAAGCTTGAAATGGCTATAAAATGTTCGGAATAATTAGGAAAGCATAGTAGGCATAGACATGAATATCAATTCATATTTCCATGATAGTAGGTTTATCTATAAAAACATCTAATGGCCTCCGTGATTGAGTGAGTTTCGATCCTCAGCTACGAATCTGGACACCGCAGGTTCAAATCCCGGCGTGAGTAAATAAATATTAATTGATTAATAATAAATTATTTGTGTTGTTTAACAATTTATTAATATTATAAATAATATAGCATAGTATATTTGCAGCACATTTCATAGTGGTAGATACTCTTAATATCGGCTTAGTGAAACACCATTCAAGATCGAAACGTTATTTGAAATAGCTTTAGCCGTGTTCGGTGACCTTCCTCTCTCACATGTCCTTCCCCTCCCCACTAACTACAGCCTCACAATAAACCCCAGTTGGGGATGTCATAGTATCACTGGTTCCGACGCCTGGAACAGTTGGGATTCTTGTGTAGTAGGAACTCGTTTAAAAAATATAATGAAAAAATCTGGTAAAAAATTAGTAAAACTGGAAGCCTGGATGAATTGGATCACTGACCACATTTTGAACTTAATGGATGGGAGACGTAAACACAAACATAATGAGACACAATCTAAAAACTTACAAAGAACGATTAGATGTGAAATTAAAAAAGCCAAAGAAGAATGGATGAAATCACAGTGTGAAGAACTAGAGGCGTACAGTCGTAGTCACAATGCATTCAAACTTCACAAAAAAATGAAGGAAATTACAGGCACTGCTAGAAGAATTACTCCATCATGTTTAGTTGACGATTCCAATAAATTGATATTGGATGAAAAAGATATTTTACAAACATGGAAAAAGTATATTCATGATACATTCAAAGATATTAGACCTGACATTAATATTCCTAACGATCAATTGCATGGACCATCGATTTTAAAATCAGAAATTCTTCATGCGATAAAGACTTCAGAACATGGAAAAGCGTGCGGATCAGACGATATTCCAGTTAAGGTGTTGAAGCTCTTTGATAATGAAAATGTTGACTACCTGTTGAGGTTATTTAACTCTATATATGACACAGGGAATATACCCCAAGATTGGCTGAAATCCACCTTCGTGACATTACCTAAAAAACAATACCCTAAGAAGTGCAGTGACTATCGATTAATAAGCTTGATGAGTCATGAACTTAAATTATTCCTTAAAATAATACATGCCAGGATACGCAATAAGTGCGAGCAGGACTTGGATAATACTCAGTATGGCTTCAGAAATGCGTTTGGTACGCGTGAAGCATTATTTTTTGTCGACGTACTATTGCAAAAGTTTCGTGACCAAAGAAAGGAAGTTTTTGCCTGTTTTATTGACTACGAAAAGGCATTTGACAGGGTAAAACATGCTGACCTAATGAAAATGCTTGCGGATTTTAATGTTGACACCAAAGACCAGAATTTCATTAAAAACCTGTATTGGTTCCAAACAGCAGAAATAAGACATGGGAATGAGAGATCTAATGCAATCGCCATTCAGCGTGGAGTACGACAAGGCTATATCCTGTCGCCACTATTATTTAATCTCTATTCTAACTATGTCTTTAAAAGAGCCCTAAGTAATACCGAGAAGGGTCTCAATATCAACGGAGTTGTCATTAATAACATAAGATATGCAGATGATACTGTATTTCTAGCTGACAGTATCTGTGACCTCCAAGACCTATTAGATCTTGTTAATAAGGCTGGTGAGCAACTGGGCCTAACAATAAACGTAAATAAAACTAAATGGATGACTTTTGGACGACTAGATCACTCTGGATCAATGATACAGTTAAATGGTTGTAATGTCGAAAAGGTGGAGAGATTTAGATATCTCGGCAGTATCCTCACGGAGACTCTTGACCCAGATATAGAGATTAGGTGCAGAATTGAAGCAGCAAGAACTGCGTTCACAAAAATGAAATCCCTCTTCTGCAATGACAATATCAGCTTAAAACTAAGGCAGAGAATTCTAAAATGTGTGGTCGGTCTTGCTGTATGGTTGTGAAACATGGACCTTGAAAATAAATACTATGAACAGGTTAGAGGCTTTCGAAATGTGGCTTCACCGGAGAATGCTCAAGGTCCCATGGACCGACAAGATCACCAACACAGAAATTCTCAGGCGGGCTAGAGCAGATAGAAAACTGCTTTCATTAATTAAAATCAAGAAAATTTCATATCTGGGTCATATAATTCGAGGGGAGAAGTATCACTTGCTCCATTTAACATAGAAAGGTAAGATAGAGGGTCGCCGAGGGCCTGGTAGAAGGTCTTGACTGCGAAATATACGAGAGTGGACCGGCATTAGAAGTGTGGAGGAGCTATTCCGGGCAGCGCAAGACAGAGAGACCTTTTCAAGAGTGATCGCCAACGTCGGGGGGACCTGATAAGGCACATAAAGAAGAAGAAGAATTTCTTTTTAAATTTTCTTCTTTACCTTGCGGTGAGAAGGACACATTAAAATCATCTGAATATACCTATATGTAATAGTCCGATCGATAATAAGAAGAAGAAGTAACTTGATAACACTAAATATAAAGTGTGATTGGTAGAAGATAAGTCGATAACACTAAATATAATAGTGTGATTGGTAGAAAATAAGTCGGTATCACTACATGACACAAGAGCCTCAAAAAAGGATATACGAGATGTTCCAAAATTCAAGACAAGTTTTGGCCAAAGAAACCACATATATCTGGCAACTAAACTTTACAACATCCTTCCTCCAAGTCTGAAAAAGTTAGAAAAGATAAATAAGTTTAAGGAAAAAATCAAAACATGGGTGAAATAAATTAATGCAGACATACTAGAGAATGTATTAAAAACGTCATAGAAACTAAATAACGGAAAATCATAGAAATCTACCAGTCCGCCTCAGCACAGGACCACCTAGTGAGGAGGACTAAGAACAATCAGATGAAATATTTATATACCTTATAGAAAATTGGTAGAAAATAAGTCGATATCACTGATTTTCTTCTCCCTCTTTTGCATGTCTCGTTGTTTTCGTGAGTATTAATATTTTTTTACCAGTGTTATTGAGGGCAATTGCTAGTATTGATATTATTCTTATTTTATATTTTACAATGAGGTAAGCGTGGGTCCTGCCAGAGTGGTCGCCACCAGCAGCCTACACTTTCCTGGAATAAATCTGTCGCCGCAATTACTGTAATAACCTGGATTCGTCCCGTATTTGCATTTTCACCGTCTATTAGTTGACATTTCTGGCAACACAACGTGTTTAAATACCCACGATCAGATAAAACCTAATAACACGTTGATGGGAATAGTTACTTCTGAGAATCCAATTAAAATATCGAAACGCAAAGTTCTAGAGAAATCCACTTCACAGAATTAAGCCTTATATGATCAAATTATGCGTATTCAACCACTTTTATATCTTGTTACTTCTTTAAATGGGAATTATTTATTATTCAATGGAAGTTGGTGTTTTTTAGTCGCTTACGAAGAAACCCATTTATTTTATATGAATTAAAAGTCGTGGAATTTTATATTAAGTAGGTCATACACTTTCGGTATTATTAGTTACCAATCACAATTTATTATTTTTTATTATTTATCCCTGTGATACTTGATTGTAAAGTTCAATGTAATTATGAATACCATTTAATTTACTGTAATATTTAATCATTAAAGGAGATAATATTATCAACTTTCAATAAAAAATATGTAGCAGACGAAGATACATAAAATAAAATGGTAGGTCACGGTCACAACTGGAACTCATACCCGGAACGTCGGGTCTTACCGTGACTGACTTCTCTTCTTGGTTCGTGTCTTCGTCTGTTTCATATTTTCATTGAGAATTGTTGTTAATTGTAGATCTTCATAGATTAAATGTTAAAATGTGGATTTTCAACGACAATACTTGCCACGAGTTGCTCTGTAGAACCTCTAGTCTTACCGTGACTGACTTCTCTTCTTGGTTTGTGTCTTCGTCTAATTCATATTTTCATTGGGAGTTGTTGATAATGTAGACCTTCAATGATTTAATGTTGAAAGGTGGCTTTTCAAAGATAATCCACAATTTGCTCTGTTAGTATTCTGACATTCTACATTAGACATTCTGGCCCAGCATAGCCTGACAAGAGGTATGGTGCTGCTAAATGATATCTCTAGGTCTCTTGGCATTTTTAACATTGGCCTTGAAGGTTTCAAGATCATTTTGGGCAAGAATTCTAAAATATGTACTACCGATCTGGTTTGAAGCCTTTTAACCATGGTTTATGGAACTGTGGAACAATAAATTAAACGTATAAATTAAGACGAGACGCCATATTATTTGATTATTTTCAATTTTTGTTCAATATGAAGAAAATTGAATTGTTTTCGCAAGCCATGTCAAGTTTTTAAAGATTAAGAATGAAACATACTTAATGTTCGATTTGCCTTAAAGAACAATTGAAGATCTTTAAACATTTTAATAAATTCTAACATTATTTATTACGATTGATTTATTAATATTAGCACTACGAATAGTTTCTTTCAAATCTACATAAGTGTTCTTTCTTTTAACTTGAACTCTAAAAAATCTAAGAAACAGAGGTGTGTTCACCATATAACGATTGGGAGGCGGATATGGATACTACCGCCCCGGGAACCATTTAATGGATAACCAACACCCCTGCCATAGGTCACCTCTACGTTTGGTGCGGATGCGTTTGCCCACATTCTGCTTTGCGGGCCGGATCGGGTAAGGTTGGTTGAAGGAGACATTTTGAAGGTAATCCAAACTCTCACGACCCATGTACTTCACCGCAGTGGGAGGGATGAATTCATACGTCCGTCACTCCTGGACACACTGTCCCCCAGATTCCTATCCAAACCTTTTTCCTTACCAGAACTTCCTCTACTTCCTTTCCCTAAAAAGACGCTCCATACAGCATCTCCAAAGATGAAATAGGCCCTGATGATTTTTTTCCTCAGGGCTTCCTTTCGCCTATTCATGAAAATGTTCAACAATATATTTTTTTATTTGTTTTTTTATTGATCTATATACGTGATGTTTACAATATATTATTCGATGCCTGTCTCGCTAGGGTATACCAAGCGCTATGCCCACTCAACCACTGACCGGTCAGTGGTTGAGTGGGCATAGCGCTTGGGTCCCACCCGGGCGTCGCATGTTCGATTCCTCGGCTGGCTAAGTCCTCCATCACAACACAAGCAACATTTTCGGCTTTCTGTGGTGGTAGTAGGAGATTTTCAAATATTGTTGGGTTATTCGTAACCCGGGAATGTTTGTCTTTCTTTTAAAAGAAAAAAAAAAAAAAAATATATTTTTTTTATTTTTTTATTAATCATTAACGCCCTTATGGGCTTTTACATACCTTTAAATTTTTTTTTATATTTTAGTGCATACAGGTGTGTTCAGATGACAAAGAAAACATAATAGGTTTCAGACATGGTACACAGAAGTAAAGATGGTAGTTAAAGAGTATAGCATTATACAATAAAGAGACAGAAAAAAAAATCAGTTTAAGAGATACAGATAGCATAATAAGTATATAACAAATAATAATAATGTGTGGGTACTTAATATATGTATAATTTTTACGTGTTGAATACATGGCGAAGTTGATTTATTAAACAAAAATACACACTACCGACTTGCACCGCACTAGAATTATTATTCAAAGCGATTCCATTTTAACCAATTACATTTACGACAGAGTTTCTGCTTAAAGAATTCAATTTCAGAAGACCAAAAACTTTATATTTATAATGCTACCACAGAATACTTAAGATATAAACAAATAATGTCAGATTGTTGGGTATACAATCACGGAAAGTAGAAATGAATTCGATAATATAATATAACAGAGAATCTTATTTTAATCAAATTAAAATATTAATTAAAGTTTAAGTAGTTAAGGTAATTTTGTTATTAATATTACAACGATAAATACGAATAGTTAATGTAAAATTTGTTTATAAATTACTAACCTTTATTAAGCACTATATGGTAGGTGTTTTTCGGAATATAACTATGTTGGGTTAAGTGCACTATTGTACTTATTATTCTATTGTAAATATTCTAATATGCTACATTTAAATTTCGACACTGACTGATGGCGATAAACATCGATTGAGTTATATTTATTTCCGAGTCTATGAAGCCTTTCGATTGGTGAGTTTTCGAAATAGTTATTAGTAGACGCATGGACAAAATACGGCGCAATCAATCTTGTATCACGGGTAGGTACTCGCAGCTGGATTAGATTGGTTAAATCAAGGGCGTCCAGTCTGCCATTTGATATATTGAAAAGACAAATTAAATCACTCATTGTTCGTCTCGAAGTTAATTCATTTAATTTCAGTAAGTCCTTAAGAAATGTGTAGTTAAGTTCTTCGATTGGAATTCCTAATTTGTAGTTTATAAATCTCAGAAACTTGTGTTGCACCCTCTCAATTTTTTGTTGGTGAGTCTTGTAAAAAGGAGCCCAGATGGTTGAATTGTACTCTAAATGGCTTCTCACCAACCCAGTGTACAACAATTTAAAAGAATTAATTATTTTAAAATCTTTTACCGTCCTCAATATAAATCCCAAGCTTTTCATGGCCTTGTTAGTTATTTCGTTAATATGAGAAACAAAAGATAATTGACTGTCAAAAATAATTCCTAGGTCCTTAATTTGTTCAACTCTTTTTAGAAAGATGTTGTTGATGCTGTATTCATATTTAACAGGATTTTTAATTCGGGCAAAAGTTATTGTTTGGCATTTTTCAATATTGAGGAACAGTTCATTATGGATGCACCACTCTTGTAGCCTCACAAGATTTGTTTGTAATACGCAACAGTCATTGAGATTAGTAATTGTTTTGTAAATTTTAAGATCATCTGCAAATAAAAGTATCATAACTCCATCAAAGATTGTGGTTATGTCGTTGATGAACAAAGAATACAGCACTGGTCCTAGATGTGACCCTTGGGGAACTCCGGTGAAGATTTCGAATTGATGTGAAAAGTGCGAGTTGAGTTTGACTGACATTTTTCTGTTGTATAGATAACTTTCAAACCATCTCAAAATATGCCCCGTTATTCCAAGGGATTTTAATTTGCGTATAAGTATTTTGTGTGAGACTTTGTCGAAAGCCTTACTAAAGTCAGTGTATGCTACGTCTGTTTGAAGATGATTGTGCATATTATTAAATAAGTATTCCTGATAGATCATTAAATTTGTTAGAGTAGACCTTTTTGCCATGAAACCGTGTTGTCGATGTGAAATTACTTTATGTGAGTGAGTGAGTTTAGAGAGCAGAGCAGATTCGAATATTTTTGGGATTGACGACTGGATACATATAGGTCTATAGTTGGATATATCGGATTTATCACCCTTCTTGAAAATTGGAGACAGAAAGCTTGTTTTCCATTTATTCGGAAATGTGCCGGTTTTTATTGACAAGTTAAAAAGTTTAGTAAGAGGATAAGTTAAGACTGATAAGCATTTCGATAAGAAGATTGTAGGAATGTTATCAGGACCAGCGGATTTTTTCAGGTCTAGAGATTTTAATTTATTTCTAATATCACTTTCTTCAAATATGCATTGATTGAAATCGATCTGGTTATTATTAGATGTTGTGGCTTTGAATAATGGAGAGTTGTTTGCAGAATCGTATATATTACATCTGTTTGCCCAGGGTAAGAAAGTCGCCGCTTGATATCCTCAAAAACAGTCTGGTATCACAATCAACGTCGCCAACTCTGTTTAAAATACATTCAGGCACATGGATTATCAAAGATATTTTAATTTTCACATACAGATTTTTAAAACATATAAATTTTCATGACCACTTTCCAAGAAGTTTGTCATTTTAGGTGTCCAGATAAAGAATTAAGGTACATCTGCCTTTTAAGGCTCACGCTGCGGCTCTCCGTGAATAATTGTGTGATGTTATTTTCTTCTTATTAAACATACAGCCTCCGTCAAGGTAATCTAGACGCCCCCAACACCTTCAGTATTGTCACCTTATTCATTCACTGTTGTACTTGTTTGTTTATTTTTTTGCACCGATATTGTGTGTGCTTTTCAAACGTCCGTGTGTATGTTGATGGTACTTTTTTTATGTCAAGTATCTCAATATGTTCGACCTTGTAAAAAAGACTATTAACACATCTAAGTATGCAACAAATCAACGTGCATTGAATGGCACTGTTCTTTATTTATTTGGTCGTAGACCACAAAAACGGGTTTTTCTATTGATCTTTAAATTTGAATTCATATTTTTAACTGTAAAACGTTACGAACCAACTTATAGAGTGGTTTTTTTTTTACATTATGTTTACTTAGTTGCCCTCTCCAAACTAAGTTTTGCTATCATCAGGGCAATATTCATCCTACAATAACAATTCGGAACAAGCGAAATTTCAGTGGGTATCTGTCATGTAAAGTAAGTTCTAGGCCATGATATGTGGCATATTCTTCTATCAATTCTTTCGACAATCTTCCCCTTGACTGTATTAATAATTCTTGGGTAATCTGGAGTTTGTTACTTCTCATGATATCACCAAGCTGTTGGAGTTTTATTATTTATAAATACATCTATTGAATTTCACTTTTGTTTTCTCGATTCAATAATGTTTAAATTAAGTTGAATCTTGGAAGTGGAAATAAACGCACTTTCCGAGATTCGATCGAGCTGAAACTCTGTAGATAGACTCCTTGTCTATGACAACATATTCTTACAATTTTTGGTGGCAACCACTCACACACACGCGGACATACACGCATTTTTCTGAAATTAGAAAAAATATCATTTCACACTGATTTTTATACACATACATATTTATTTATTTTTTCCATAATATGAAAAACTTCTGCCTTAGTCACTCAATATCTCTCCATCAACTGAAATATTATTTCAAGTTTCTAGACTGGTGTAGTCTTCCGGCTTCTACGCCACACGGATAGTTAGCTGTATATAAATACATGCTTATTAATAAATAAATCTTATTTATCTTATTAATAAATAAATCTCGGTTTTATTGACTCCGTAAAACATGTCCATAATATGACGTGTGTATACTGTGTATGACTAAAAAACTTAGGCATGTCCGGTTCTTTCTTATCTACGGGATTGCCAATGACAACCGACTCTATTCCTGAAAACTCAATTAGTGACGACTTTTTGTCAACTTTTAATGAGGTTAGACAATAAATAATAATGCAGCAGACAGCAAGTAACCAGTTTAACTACAAAAAGTTTTATTTTAATGCTATGAGTGGTTCATTATTTATCACACTGGTTGATTTTCTATTTTTTGTTTATGATAACAGGGTCTTGTCTCTGTCAATTTTAAACTTTATAACGTTATAAGGTAGTCCTGTATAAACGAAAGCCTCCATTACTAGAGTCTGTAATACTTCGTTACCAAGCACACGCTCATTCAAAGTAAAGTGTTTATAATATAATGGGGGTAATTTCACTATCCATTGGATTATATTTTTAATTTATTATTTTTTAACAATTTTTAAAATCAGACTTTACTATTTGGTATCCGAACCTATGAATAATGGCCATATCTACGAGTATATCGGATTTGTTTATTTATTAACTAGCAGACCCGGCCACACTTTGCTGTGGCTAACGAAACACAACGCCATTACCCAACCTTTATAAAATCCTCACAACCCACTTGCCAGCTGCCCGCGGCCAGAATTGAATCTTTGAATTTCTCGGCTTTTACCTACTATAATAAGCATGTATCATACATATAAACATTTCTCTTGAATCACTCTATCTATTGGTGAAAACCGCATGAAATCCGTTGCGTAGTTTAAAAGATCTAAGCGCACATACATTTTGAGCGACTTTATTTTATACTATGTAATGATGATACACGTTATCCTATGGATAAGCCCAGGGCCGGATTAACCATGTCGGGGCCCCTAGGCAATGCACGTCTCGGGGCCCTTTACCAGACTAACGGGGGGGGGGAGGGGCGGCTCGTCCCGGGCTTTTGGTCCTGGGGCCTCCTTGTTACCTTGATCAAATCTTAAACAAGGCTTTAAGGCACCAGCACACGATAAAAAAGTTGTTTTTTTTATTTCATTTTCTGACAGATGCATTTGTTAAAAATGCTCTCACCAAAAAATGTTTTAAAGAAATTCGAAATATTGACGGCGATAGAGTATTTTATGTGAAACCGTTTGAAACAGTTTGTATGTTGAATTATCCTTCAGAAAAACTATGAATGCGTTATTCTAGAAACTTTTTAAACGTTTTTTAACCTGATTGACGACCTATTAAAAAAAACTACACATCCCATTTACATGCACCAAGTCTTAAACTGTTCGAAAATCTAGTGTATACGGCACTGATTTTTGATATCTAAAAAGAATAAAAAATCCAGACTCTCGAATTTTATTTTCGATTTTTTATGGAAAATTTTCATTTCATAAAAGAAAAATAGAGGGGGACCCTTTATTAAAAAATCCCTAAGTGGTTCCATAGTGACTGGATTTTCTAACAGTTTAAGACTTAGTGCGTGCAAATCGGAAGTATGGTTTTTCTAATATGTTGTCAAACAAGTTGAAAAACGTAATTTCGAGAAAAACGCGTTCAAAGTTTTGCTGAAGGATAATTCAACATACAAACTGTTTAAAACTGTTTCATATAAAATGCTGTATCTCCGTTAATTTTACGAATTTCATAAAAAAATTTGGTGAGAGCTTATTAACAAATGCATCTATCAGAAAATGAATTTAAAAAATTACTTTTTTTTACAGTGTCCTGGTGCCTTAAATCCTTGTTTAGGATTTGATCGAGGGAACATGGAGGCCTTTGGAGGTCCCCCAGACTCGTGTGAACTGAATAAAAAGCTGTAAAATTACATCAACTTCTTAAACTAGGGGAGGGGGGCTTTTTTGCTTGCCGTCCCGGGCCTCTGACCGGCTTAGCCCTTTACCACTTTACCCTTTTCTAACTTCCAAAATTTTTTTTTCTACCACGACGTAATTTTATTCATAATTAATCTGTTTTTTAACTACATCACAAAGGTATGCCATCAACCCATTCAATAAAAAAAATTAAACGAATAAAATACAATACAATAACTCTTTATTGTACGTAAAAGGACACAAACTTAAAAACAAAAATATGTAAAAAAAATCTTAAAAAGGTCACTAATGTGATATCTTCCAGACAACCTTGGTACGAAGAGAAACAAAGAATTTTAGCAAGCAGATAGGTAGTGTACACTTAAGCTTGTACAACATTTATATTTTAAACATATAATCAGAAATAAAAGAAAAAAAAGCCAAAACAAACCACACACGGCACCTACAATCACATCCCCATTGATACTAAGTAATGCTGCTTAATGAATAGAAGGAAAGTTAAAATATTTATTATTTGTGCATGATGTGAACATTAGTTATTGGGTTATAACCTAATTATTATAATTGGTTGTTTTCTTTAACGCTAGATCACTAACCTTCGTCAAAACGACGACGCGTACTCGAAAAAGTGGTATAAATTTTGAGTGCGTCATCGCACGCATTCCAGAGCACGGGTGTTTTTTTTTTATGAAGGGGCCCTGTGTGTGCCGTTCCAGCCACCATGAGTCGTCGAATCGACGAAGGTTAGTATTAACGTTATTCTTGCAAAGTTATTTTTCATTCTTTTTTGGTGTTATAATTATTTTGGTGTTTTGTAAACTTTGTACTTAATTTGCAGTTAGTCTTCCTATGAGTAAAAATTCTGGTCTCAATTAAAAGACTGTTAGAGTAATTAAAATGTGATTTTAGTAAATAAAAGACTTACTAACATTATTATTTTTTTAGTTGGTAAACTAATGTTTGAGACAAGATTTTTATGCATAGCACAAAGGGTAACAATTATTACGCTGGTTCAAGTCCCGTCGGCGGCATTTATCTTTTCTCGGGAGATTTTTTCAATGTTGATGAGTGTTTCAGGCTAATAATTATTGCTTGTAATACTTATAAACATGTTAAAAAATGATTATTGTAATAAATAAGTAAAACACAAATACATATTTTATTCCATAAACCCTTAAAAGCCTGCCTTTTATACGGCGTAGCCGAAACGACGAAGGTCAGTAATAAGCGTTGTAAAATAAGGTTAGTGATCTAGGGTTAATGCGTGTAATGTTATGAACCTGTAAATGTTTCTAATAAAAAATACAAAATTTAAAACATCTTGAAAGCTGACTTTTTCCAAAATCGATGCCGTAGTTGCTCACTAATTCACAGTAAGTACTTGCTCACCATTGACGCAAGTCATTTTTTCTCGGGGCGCGGGGCCCCCAGCCGATGCGGGGCCCCTAGGCAATTGCCTACTCTGCCTAAAGGATAATCCGGTACTGGATAAGCCATCAAAAGAATAACCCCCTTTTCGAATATTTCTATTGGTATACCTGTTAGGTAGTGTTTAATTCCTCACCGTTCAGATTTGGATATCAACATCGCCAAAGCCACTGAGTACACTGAGAAGTAAGTGGTCTCTTACTTGGGCAATATTGTATATAATGATGCATGAGTCACATTATCGAGATACTACCAAATACGGATTAATTAAGATAAAAATGATCGTCTGGTGCGATGGAGAAATGCCTAAGTGAGTATGGATTTGCGGGGATTTAGCTGCAGGTTTATGGATACAGTGCCGGCGTGGGCGGTACAGGGTACAGGTTCCCGCCCACGAGCACCTACCGCCCCCGCCCTTGGCCTGGGGCCGCCCACAGCCTGAGCCTGAGCCCAACACATCAGCTTTCTATACAAATGTAGAGAATAGTAGTTTATTATCTTACCCATATTGCAAATAGACATAAACGAAGGATTTAATTGCGTTGTAAGTTGTAATTCACTTAATTCTGAGGATGGTTGAAAGTTCTTGATAAAGATATTTCAAGCTATCTCAGATATGATATTGTAAGGTTTTCACTCTTTTCGCATATTATGCCAAATAATTTCCACCCTAATTTTTTTATCATCGTGGGTAAGGCAAGTTTTAGGCTATTATGATAAAATCGAATATTTCGCAAGTGAATCCAATCTTCTCATGTACTATTGTGTAGGTATATCGCTTCAAAGCCAGCCTAGTTATATAAAAAGAGTTTTATTTTATTTTACACTCTTGTGCAAATTTCAGTATTTTTTAATTTACATTCTTAACGGATTGCAAAATTTGTTTCATATCATATCATAGTGTTTCCATACAAACGAAGTATTAAAATCCGTAAGTCTAAGCTTTAACTTTAGGGTGCACAGTTTACACCCGCGCTGTGCAAGCGGGTTCCCCACAGAGCATCGGACTATCCAATTTTGATCATCCAATTTGTGTAAATAATAAATAAAAATAGTTACTAGAATCAGTTTAAAGACATGCTTGTGTATCTTGGACCACTGGGAGGTAAGAGGGGACTGCGGGAAGATTTTCTTAACTATTTCGAACCAATTTGAACCACTATCGGCGAGAACAAAAAAGGGGAGGTTTAACGTGAAATCATTATTTTCGATAAATCTTCGTTTACGTTATGAACATCAAAAAATATATTTTGGTTAAATTTAATGTTTTATTATCGTTTGAGTAGAATTATAATGAAGTTGTTAATCTTAATATTTGTTAAAATGATTGTTTCTTTGTTTGTCCCTTATGCGTTCCTAAACCATTCATCCGATTGCGATGATATTTTGGTGATTTGTTGCACGCGACGCAAAATTGCAGTGATTGATATAATCTGATAATGCTATAGAAAAGACTCCAGAAAACAGAAATATTCTGTTTATTATGCCGAAAGTTCGTGGGAGCTAAGAATTGTATAGAGAACGATCTTGGGCTATAAAGAAGTTGGCTGGCGGCGACGGCGGCGAGTGGGAGAAGCGGCAGAAAGCAATTGCACTCATAATTGAACCCACCTACTAAAAGTTAGACAATCATGTCGTAAAATTTGCTAAAACTGTCATCCAATATTATAGACATAGACCATACCAGAGGCTCCTAATCTTTGCATTACCGTGACCTAATTATACGAGGGTGGGCTGAAAAGTAATACCTTCAGAAGCGCGCCAGGTGGAATGTGGAAGTGACATTCCCCCTCTATACGCAAGCGCAGGTTTGGGGTCGTTGAAATCATCTAGTATCTAGTGTATTTTGAGGAGCGAGACATGTTCTAGTGCTATGTCAACATGAGTTAGGGCCTTCGCTCATGGAGAAACTAAACTGAAACCAGTTGCCGACGCAATCGCAATCAACCTCTTGAACAAAATCGATATTTTTCTGATCTGACATATCGCAGATTACTCGAAAACTTGACAGTTCGTGAGCCTCCACCATGGCAACATGTTAACAATGCAACTGAAACGCGACTGCCGCACAACCAGCATTGCTTTAAAGAATTGTTATAGAAATTTTAACTGCCGAAAAAGTGACTTCTACTTAGTTTCATCGTCGTTTAATTTTGTGATTGCGAGCCTGGAAAACACTGTTTGTTGAAGAAAATCATACCATAAAATAAAATTGATACCATAAAATCTTGCACCATGGGTAGGTACTACGCTGTCTCACAGACAGGAACAAATCATACCTACACCTCGCGCCCAACTGCAGAGCTTCTGTGAAACCTGCATTTCGAACCGATTCCATACCCTCCTTACTCCCCCGATCTTTCGCATTGCGATTTTTATTATTTTTTTCAACGCAAGAGAGACCTCAAGAGTAATCATTAGACCTTAGACGATGAGAAGGCAGCTATTAAGTCCTGGATTCGAGAAAAGTCAGAAGAATATTTCAGTGACGGAATAAAATAACACATCTAAAAATTAATGTATGATTTTGAAGCTTAAGAATTGTATTTACTTTTTGCCGGGTCTCACTATTTGTTTTTTTTCGTATTCTACAAGCATGTGTGCATTACTTTTCAGCCTACCTCGAAGAATCACACCCTCCCTCCTCCCCCTGGGTTTCTTAAGAACCTAGGCGAAGGTATGTTTGAAAGAGACTTTTAAATTAATTTATTTATTTACAAGTGTACCGCACAACAGTCCCAACTGCTACTAACCGTGTAGAGTGATTACGGTGTGCTGTGAGGCTAAGGGTAGTGTCAAAGGGAACGAAATAGGTGAGAGGGAGGAGGGAAATATCTGGCTACTCAAATCCGGTCAACAAAAATGTTTTCATTTTAAATAGTGGTCTTTCACCAGGGTATAAATAGTATTTCGATTTTTGTTCTTAGTTTGGGAACCTCTCGATCTATTATTGTTATTGTTTTCTAATGATTGTAATTTTTTTAGCCCTGCCTACGCCATGTTACGAAACTGAATTAACTTAACGACACGGCAATTTGTTGTTAATTGCCTTGCCGCAGAATTCTGTGAGACTTCAAAAGATAATTATTAACGTTTTTAATGTTTCAATATTTTGTATTACCTTTAAACACAAATAAATAAAATAGCTCACATCAGTAGGTAGATACTTTATATTTATTATTAATAAAAAAATAAGGGGTGGCAAAAATAATTTCATTCAATCAAGTAGTTAAATAAAATTTTGGATAAAATTAAAAATAATAATCAACTCAAATTATCAGAAATAATCGTTGACACAAAAAATGGATTAAGTATGTTTTAACATCGAAATTGTTACATTAAAAAATGTCGATATTATTTGTATATTAGTTTACTATTAACTATCTGCAACAAACGAGCTCCGAAACTTAAGTCCCTTATCCTTCGCCGATCCTTAAGCGTTTGTATTTTTAAGTATTTAATAAAAAAGTGTAGTTATTTTAAGAATATATTTAAGCAAAAATAATAAATTGTAAAAACTTTCACTGAATTCGTTCAACATTTTTAATATGAATTTTATGGTGAGGTGACTAAATGGTTGAATTATACCTACTCTAATAGGCCACTTGCATCACATTTAAAAAAAATCCGGTTTAGGCAAATATTCTCAGACATTTTTTTTTTAAATCGTATTTTGAAACCTTGGTGATTTTTGGAAATTTCAATCCGAAAAATCAGACCATTTTTTATAAACCGGAAAGACGGGACATAATTTTATGGGTGCGAAAAAACGATAATTAAATAGCCGAAAATCATTTAAAAAAAAGAACGTTTTCCACACGAATAGCAATAAATTGTACGGGGTTCTCTTCGTAACATCTGTAAAAGCACCGCCATCTTTATCAAAAAATCAAACCAAATGATAAGTTCGCATAGAACAAACAATAAATCTAGTGAACGTTAAACGCAAATTCAAAAATTTGCCGGAAATCAAAATGTTGCCATAAAAAAAAAATTTATCAGTGTGGAATTTTACAAAATTAAGGGAACATAATCGGAGACGGGACATTTTCATGTAGTGACGTCACGAGCTCAAATTATGGATTTATTTATTTAAAAATAAAAAAAACTATACATTTCTAAAAATTTTTGCTAACATTTTCGTAATCTTTCGTAAAAAATCTATCCACGTTTTTTCCAAGTCGTTATGAAATCCATGCAAGTGGCCTATTGGCTAAGAACTAACGAGACAAATGATTTTTTTATGACAGGAAAAGTGACTGAAAGTTTTTAATGGTTCTCAGCAAAAATCTTAATGTTTTCATGCTATATGGCTTGAAATGTCATTTATGTGGTAAACAAATTCTAGTTTTTTATCGACTATAACTCCGAGGTTATCTATGAGCTACATGGTCTATCGCATATTTGAATAGCATTAGAATATTGTAAATATTATGAATATATTGCCTGTAGGTACCATTTGATTTTAAAAACATATTATTCAGGTTATTTTTTATAAGATTCCATTTTTAAATTCTTCTTTAGTCTTAAATCTCAGAAAATATTTTGTGCAACTTGGTATCAGCATTCTGAACACTTTTCAAAGCATTTCCACTTAGAAACGGACGAAAAAACTTTCTTAATAATTAGTATACACATTTAATATATGTAGGTACCTGTCATGAGGCTTGGTGACTATGTGACTATTTGTCATCCACATTAATCCAGAAGTTACAAGAGAAGTTAATCGTAACGGGGAATACCTTCCAGCGCCAGCGGTCACGTGCTATAATGGAAGATGACTGATTTTAGCATCGTTTAACCGGAAGTGTGGTGGGCTCGCGTGTCGGCTGTGAGCTCTGGGCTCTGCGCTACGGCAGGACTCTCTGATTATGAGAGGTATTGGGTACACATTGGAATACAACCATATGCATTTTAACTACAGAACATAATATGTCCGTAGTTCACAGAAATACACATTACGCCATGAATCAGGGGAATACTAATATACTTGTACGAGTACCTACAAATTTGCTAGAAAGTTCCCAAAAGCCTCAATGTTCGAATGAGAATGGGATATATATATTTTTTTATAACAACTCCACATTAAGGCCCCAGAGGAAAAAAAAATCCCTCGGGGCTTATGTCATCTTTGGGGATACTGTGTGGAGGGTCTTTTAAGGAGAGAGACAAAGTTCTTGGAAGGAAAAGGTACAAGAGTGGGTAAGAATCTGGAAATCAGTGGGTCCAAGAATCACGGATGTATAAATCCATCCTTCCCACTGCGGTGCATGGCGATGGGTCGAGAGAGTCCGGCTGGAGAGGTCAAAAGGTCTCCCTCAACCAGTCTATCACCATCAGTAGGTGGGCAAACGCATCCGCCACCAAGACCCATACAAACCTCAACCCATGAATCCGGGCACCCCCGCTACGTTTGGTGACTACGAAACCTAGCGAATTACTTGGAGTGACCTACCGCAGAGGTTTTGGTTATCCAATAAAAAAAATTATTCATTTTGGTGTAGATAACGCATTTTCTTTTAGTATATTTCAATAATAGATATTTGATGGGGATCATCCCCATTATGAAGAACCGCCCCTGTTGCATAAGTCTGTTTTTTTTTATCAACAGAAACTTTGGAATCATCCAATGTTCCGTCTATTGCCCATTTCTAGGCCAATTTATCTATTTTCAGCTGGGACCTTTTTGCTTCTTCAGTAGACGGGTTTTCTCTGCTTTGAAGTATCAAGGATCAAGATTTGTTTTGAAATGAGTCATTTTTCTATTTTATATTACACCCGTCATTCTCAAAGTGGGTGGTTGTATAAATAAGTTTGAGAATCTGTGGATAACACGACGTACTACAGTCGTTTCTATGATTTATTACGTCATTCTATTACATCAACGCAACTTGCACGTCTATAATAATAATAATAATATATATCTTTATGAACAAAAAAATTCAAAGATTTATAATTACCAAAAAAGTACATCTTACAATAGTTTAAAAGTTGCATAAGTACAAAAGTTACTAACAGAAAACAAAATGCATATAAAAAGTAGGTACTTAAAGAATAGAGATTTAGATTTATAATTATAAATTTAGGTTTCTCGTAACCTGCCTCACTAGGCTAGCTTGTGTTGAGGCAGTAATTTTACATTTATTTATAATAATTATTTACTGTGAACATATTGACACTTATATTAGAATATAATCACAATAGATTGGTTGCATTAATAATAACAATATAACATTGGTACAATAATAACAGCATTGGTTCATTAATTACTAATAATTTCGAATTTGGGTGAGTGCACCGGTAAATGCTCTATCATTATTGTTTATCCATTTTTTTAATTTTTTTGTGAATCACATTTTTTTATACTAATTGGAAGAATGTCGTAAAGTCTTATTGCAAGGTATCTGAAGCTTAGTTGACCAAAAGTAGTATGATTTATGGGAATTTGTAGTAAATCTTTGTTATTGTTTCGAGTAAAGCGAGTATTTAATCTTTTTTCATAGTATTAATGTATATTTGTGTATAAATGAATGAGGTTTGTCTTTGCATATATCTGACGAACGTCAAACACATTCACAATATTAAAGATTAAGTTCGAGTCCGTAATAAGAGGTAGTCTAAGAATTATTTTTATAATCGTTTTCTGTGCCTTTATGATTGGGTCTAGTGCTGATGCAGTACCGCCTCTCCAAGCTATGACACCATACTCAATGATAGATTGACAGACTGCAAAATAAATCATTTCCAAGTGATGCAAGTCGAGAAAGATTCGTACTGTTCTGAAAAAGTGCATGGTTTTTCTTATTTTGTTCGCAATTATTGAGTGTGAATATTCCATTTGAGATATGGATCAATTGTGAGGCCGAGATACTTCATCTGTGTAGTGCGCTCAATGTAGGGACACTGACAAGATTCATCGAAATTTAAACATGTGTGTATTCTAATAAGAGGCATCATCGTGAGGTTGACCTGTTACAACTCTCCCTTCACTCTATTCCTCGCGGAAAACTACAAGGCATTGTAAATTGTGTTCATCCCCGTAACTTAGACACATTAGAAGGTAGTCGGGTAACTAGTACAGCCATTAATTAATCAACAGTTCTGGATTCGGACCCATTAAGTGTTGTAGGTCCGCCACTGCATAGGACGATATGACATACATATGTAGTTATCTAAATGCTTATGTAGTATGCAGAGGACATAGGTTTCTATGTTCTATCTAGATCACGTGATGGATGAATCGATCCGTCTGTTTTAGTTTTGTGTTACGTTTCGAAAAAATAGCGCGTAAAACACAATATAATATTATATTTGACGGCCTCCGTAGTCCAGTGGGTAAGAGTCTTGACTCACAATCCGTAGGTCGCGGGTTCGAACCCGGCGTGCGCAAATAAATTTTATTTGATTAATTTGTGTTATTTCAAAATGAATTCATTAAAAATAATATATAGTATATTAGCGGCACGTTCCAGAGTGGAAGATACTATCTGTATCGCCCTGGTGTAAGACCACCATTCAGAATTGAAACTTGCTTGAAAATGGCTTTAGCCATGTTTGGTGACCAGATCTGAATAGCCAGGTACTTTCCAACCTTCCTCTTCCCCACCTCCTTTCCCTCCCCACTACCTTCAGCCTCACAACATACCCCAATTGGGGATGCCATAGTCTCACTGGCTCCAGACGGGAGCAGTTAAGATTCTTGTGCGGTATTCACTGTAAAAATATATATATATATGTGTTTCATACCCAGGAATTAGATTTACACGTTTTGAATAATAATACCAATCCTTATCGATATTTAGGAGGCGGGTACGGGTACCACCGCCCCGGGAACCATTTATTGGAAACAACACCTCTACCATAGGTCACCCCAAGTGGTTCTCTACGTTTTGTGACTTAGCAGGGGTGCCCGGGTTCATGGGGTGAGGTTTATCCAAGACTTGGCGGTGGATGCATCTACCCAACTGCTGCGGGTTCGAGAGAGATTTCTTGAGGCAGACGTTTCGACCTCTCCAGCACATTCTCTCGACCCATCACTTTGCACCGCAGTTGGAGGACGGATTCGTAAGTCCGTTACTCCTGGATACACTGACCCCCAGATTCCTACCCACCTCTCATACCTTTTTCCTCCCGAGAACTTCCCATCCTTCCCTCCCTTAAAAAAACCCTACACACAGCATCCCCAAACACGACATAGGCCCTGAGGGAAATTATTTTCTCTATTTCAGGGCCTCCTGCATGGAGCTAACAGATTTAAAAAAATGTTTTTTTACAAGTTGATGCGAATTTATGCAGTTTTCGGCCAGTTTTGTATGTGGATACAACGCAAGAGTTTATAAAACCAAAGTTTTCTATCACTTTGAAAAAAAAAATTAAAAAAACTTTGGAATTTTTACTTTATGAATCGTCAAAAAAGTGAGGTGACGACGATAACTTTTATAATGCTTCTAATAAAATATGTATGTTCTTTTATTTTTTTCGGTATCAGTAATTGTAGTTAGAAAACACGTAAGGTGAGCCATTCTTAAAACATTTATATGTTTGCATAAAATAAAATCATCTCCTACACTCTATATAAAGAGGAAAGATTTGTTTGTTTGTTTGTTTGTTTGTTTGCGTTGAATAGGCTCCGAAACTACTGAATCGATTTGAAAAATTCTTTCACTGTTGGGAAGCTACACTATCCCCGGGTGAAATAGGCTATATTATATTTTCAAAAATATAGGGATCTTTACTAAAACTCCAATAATGTAACCCAAGGTGTAAAAAAATTACCTAAAATATTCTTTACATCGCGTGCGCTGCGAAAACTATTGACAGCATATGTCTAACTATTGTAGTTATGCCACAATAAGTGTTATTTTATTTTTAAAATTTAAATACAATGTCGCCGCTTGAAAAGGCTCTTTATTTGTTTCTTGGTTTGAGTCCTTATCAAAATAAATTACTTCATATGCAAGAATGTTATTAAAATAAATTACTTCATGTTCAATACCTTTATGTAACTTTTTGAATTATTCAATTCGGACATACCATTCGAAAGATATCACGAGTTTAAAAATGTAAGTATTAGAAACTTAAGAAAGTATTAGACGCGGGAGGGGAACGGGGACGCACGGGAAGGTGATTCCGGGAGAAAAATGTATTTATTTGAATATGGCATTGCAACGCATGACGGGAACCAGCTAGTATTTAAATAATATTTATATTATATTTCGAATTATTAAATTTTAAAGCGAATTTTAACACTTTTCAAAAACAGTTCTTTAGATTTCTGATATGTTCAAAAATATTTAATTTATTTGGATTTTATTCAAAAGTGGAAATATTTTGATTTTGCATTTTGATTGTTGACAAAATATGCCTAAGACCTGAGGGGTTCAACTGATGACGTAGCTAGTTGAAGAAAACCCTTGATAATAAGGCATGTCCTCATATTATTATGAGTAGGTATGCTCTGTAATCTACATGAATAACAAATCATCACGCAAAAGCGGTCGGAAGAATTGTGAAACTTTATATTTATTCGCAGAACTAATCTGAGAAAATTATGAATCATTATACTTATAATCTGACAGTATTAATACCCTAGCGACTGTACAGTATAAATTTAAGAATCCGACTTTTCCGAAATTTAAGAGTACAACTCTGGCGCCGCGCCATATGGAAACCATCTGTGAAGGTGAAGTTTGTGACTAAGCTACTATCGGTAGCCAGAAAGTAGCTTATAATGCCATAAAGATGGCGCCACTTACGTTGTAAGCTAGCATGAGGAACGTCGGTTGACAGGCGTAAGTACCGTGACTGCAGAAAAGGGCGGTCCGTTTGATAGATTCTCCTAATTTAACATACAGATTACAATCTTTAGAGCACAGGCATCAGGTGGGAAATGCTGTCCTTGTTCTACCGGTATTACAATGGAACATGCTCATGCTTGCGCCATTGATCGCCTCGGCACCGGTGCATAGTCGGGAAACACGCCAAACACGCGCCCAACATTTGTACACGGTTTACATTAGTCACATGAGAACGCGTCGTTTCTACGGCTCTATTTTGAGTTCAACAGCTCAGCTGTGGACCGATTTGCCGGCCTCTGTGTTTCCTCCCTCCTACAACATGAGTCTCTTCAAGACCAGGGAAATTATTTTACCAGGGCCTCCTGTGTGGAGATAATGTAAAAAAAAATCTCTTGGATTCGCATTTTCATGAATCTCAACTAAGCGAAGAAGGACCAAAAGCCGCCCACAGGGCCTAGCTTTAACTTAATTTAATATGACAACACGATCTCATTAAATACAAAATTACAAGGAATAATAATTAATTTAAGATTCATTAAACAGTATTTAAAAATGATTCAGCTTTCCGAGGATTGGAGCATTAACTGGAAAGTAGCCTCAGTAGATACCCAATAAGGATAGTTTGCAGCCTTGACACACTTTGAGTATTTATATAAGGAGACAACCAGGTATACCTTATAAGTACCTATCTACTTACTTATTTTACATTTTATAAAATGCTTATAAGAAATTTTTTGCATTTTAAATTATAAGTAATTCATTCCTTTTACAGCTGCACAAGGTGCGGGTCTTCAAAATGTACAAAATGATTATTGATTGATTACGTAATAATTCTTATTAATTATTTGAATATTGTGTGGTCAAGGCAGAAAGGCACCTATTAGGTTATTAATTATTTATGAATCGGAGTCCATGCATATATCTTCCAAGTATAGAAAATGAATGCGCAAAAATGCCTTTGCATAGATTTCAAATTCTATTAGAAAAAAATAGCCATCGTTTCTTGCTATAAAATAAAAATCTATTTTTCTCTAGTAGAAAAAGTGGTGTCTTGAAATTTACTCAGATTTTGGATTCTAGATTTTGCGGAAGCATTGAAATATCATTTACTGTCCAAAATTCTGTCATGACGACGTACTTCTAAATTGCTCATAATAGAATAAATATTTCGAAAAGTGTGTTAAAATTAAACGGGTTAGGTAGTAATCCTAATTAGATAATAATTTACACTAGCAATATTTGTTCAATTTTGAGCAATTTAAAAATACTACGTTATTGTTTGGACAGTTAAATGGATTTTTATTTTTACACGTGTCAGGAGGCCCTGGGGAAAATAATTTCCCTCTGGGCCTGTGTCATCTTTGGGGATGCTGTGTAGAAGGTTTTTTTAAGGAAAGGGAAGAGAGGAGAGTTGTGAAAAAGGTTTGAGGAGTGGGTAGGTATATAAATCATGAAACGCAGCAAACCACTTGTTTATGACAGAGGTGTTGGTTATCCAATAAATGTTTCCTGAGGCGGCGGTACCCATTCCCGCCTCCTCATAGTTCAATGCTTCCAAAATTAGAGACTCCAAACTTTCAGTAAATTTAATGACACCTGGTGATGATTGCTGGTCAGAATTTTTGTTAGTCCAGAAAGAGATTTTTGTTGTATTGCAAGAAACGGTCGTTATTTTTTTTTCTAAAAAAATAAATTCTAGCATGCTGTTGAAACATTATTATTGCATACGCATTTTTTCGCTTTGTTTTCCCCGATAGATGCATACACAAAATACTTTCGTTTTATAAATAATAAATAACCCAAAAGGTACCATCTGCCTTGATCACACAATATCTAAATAAAAAGTAATAATTAGTAAAATAGCTTTTCTCAAACATTCATGTTGTATTTGACTTGTATAATTATGAATAATATGTGAAATTTACACATTTTTAGTGCTGATTTGCAATAAGTAAACTATATAAATTAATTCCTATTAAAACAACAGTTAAACTTAACTCACCAAAGTTAACGATCTGCATGTAGGTAGTTAGAACACTCACTGCTGATCACTCTTTTAATTTGCAGGAACAACAATAATAATTATCATTATTATTTAAATTGATTATAAGCGATTTAAGTTCGACGCCGCGAATTTGTTTAACCCGGAGCGGACATAGCGCCGCGGCGGCGGAGGCCGGCATTGGTCTGCCGCGGATATCTAAACCGGAACAAACCCCCGTGCAACCTTACACCCCTGCACCCTCCGATATCAGTCCGTCAGGGGTAGTAGAGCCTGAGCGAATATTACAATATATATTGTATAACTTAACTATTCAAAGACCATTGTAAGTGGTAAGCAGATACCTCTCTAAGTAGGTCTCTAACCTTACTGAAATTAAACTTTCAGGTTGCTGAAATCATTTTTGCAGGTACGTACCCACTTATGGTGGTTATGTTAATAATTTGAATATTGTTTGAATTCTCGACAAATCAGCTCCAATTGTGAAAATGGCAAGTAAAATTATTTTCTTTTAAAAATGTTATTTTATAGGTAATTGAAATTAGGTACATTACTTGAACTGTTACTTTATAGGTAATTGTAATTAGGTACTTTACTTGTCACTTGTCGGAATTCTCCAAAAATGACATTTTTTCCAAGCAAATAACCGAAAAAGTTTATCAAACCGGGGTTACAGACAGACAATCATATGAGTCACACCCGAAATTACAAATTTTAATTATTCATATAAATATGACATATTTTGACCGGTCAGTGGTTGAGTGGGCATCACGTTTGGGTACCACCCAGGCGTTCCGTGTTCTATTCCTCGGCTGGCTAAGTCCTCCATCACGACTCAATCAACATTTTCGGCTTACTGTGGTGGTATTAGGAGATTTTCAAATATTGCTGGGTTATTCGTAATTCGGGAATAATTGTCTTTCTTTAAAAAAAAATATATATATATTTCATACTAACCAGCGTTCTTATGAAATGATTGAAATGAACATACAACATTGACTGATCGAAGCGAAGACCTTTTGGAATTTCACCGGTCTGTAAATTTGTTTGTACTTTCCGTTTCCGGTTTCGAATATCTGCTGCATCCTCTTTATTATTCAAGCAAGCCTTACTATAACTAGGCTAACTTTTACAGAGCTTCTCAATAATAATATTGTGCCTACTGGCCTGAAGAAATAATTGTCATTGATATTGTGAAGTATCTTTTTCTTTCACTAGCTCAACACAGCCTATGTCATCTTTGGGAACGCTGTTTGTATGTGCTGTGTAATTTTTTAAGAAAAGTAAGAAAATGAAGTTCTGGGAAGGAAAACGGAATGAGGGATGGGTAGGAATCTGAGGGTCAAAGTATCCAGACGTGACAGAGGTACGAATTCATCCCTTTCTCTGCGACGCAAGGCGATGGGTCGAGAGAATTTGGCTGGAGAGGTTTTCCTTAACCAATCTCTCCCGATCCTGCCCGCCACGCAATAGGTGGGCAAACGCATTTGCCGCCAAGACCTAGACAAACCCATGAACCCGGGCACCCTTGCTAAGCCGCCGAACGCAACGAACCACTTGGGGTGACCTATGGCAGGGGTGTTGGTTATGCAATAAATGGTTCGCGGGGCGGCGGTTCCCATAAACGTCTCCCAAAACGAAATTCCTCATTTGATTTTTTTTAAATATTTCAAGTATTTTAATAACTACGAAATTACAAATCTTATGAATGAGGAAATTTTTGGTTTTGGTTTACATAAGAGAAAATTAGAAACATACTTTTTGAACGTGTGGTCCACTGTTCACAGAACTACTAGTGTGGTATTTCAGAATAGGTCAGATTAGATTGCATACAAAATGTCAACCGTTTGACATTTCCAACCCCGGGTAAGGTACCTACACAGTATACAACGTGCTGAGGTAATGGCACGGCAGATGACATGAATGAAATAATTAACAATGGATGACATCTGTACACAATAATGTGATAATGCCAGACTAACTAAACTTCAATTTGGGAGGCAAGTTTGGGTACCGCAGCCCCGGGAACCATTTATTTGAAACTTGAAACTTATTTTGATTTTAAACTCGATAGAACATCTTTAGCACCGTTGTGATTTGAAAGTCGATAAATCGAAACATAGCTACACTAAAAAGAGACAAACACATACATCTATACATCTATAGGATTCAGCATGTGAAAGCATGAGTTAGAATAATCGGTCTCATTTTTGTGCGGTGCTTCGTAGCCTCCCTACTCTTTTCTTTTTTTCTGAAGTTGTCACTTCTACCGCGTGTGAATTGAACACTCTGATTTTTTTTTGAATAACTATTATTACATCAAAAAAATATTCGATTGCAATTCACACGCGCTAAAAGTGAGACCTTCACCCACACAATCTTAGGTAATAGAATCCTTGAAAAGTGGACTCATAATCAAAGCGGCCAATACGCTTGACAGAGCGCGACGCTTCGTAGGTAGGTACTGTACGCAAGTAAGGTTCTAATCTCATTCTCTCGCAGGCTAAATCCTACAGATGTATTGTTTGTCTCTTTTTAGTGTCACTCGTTTCCATTTAATCGAGTTTAAACATTGGGTGATAAAGAAGTTTCACTTCAAAAATAATTGCCAAAGTTGCCTCTGAAACCGTGAAAAATTAATAGGCCTATCTATTCTACTAACAATTATAAATGCGAAACTGTGTGAATTTGTTTGTTACGCTTTCACGCCTAAACCACTAAACCGATTTTTAAAATTAGTTCACCAATAGAAAGCTACATTATCAGCGAGTAATATACGCTATATATAATGGTAAGCTCTGGCAATATGAAATTTGGATAAATGAAAATGTGTGTATTTTATATATTTTAGCGACAGGGAGGAAAGGCAAGGGGAAGGTGGGGTTGGCGGAGAGGGAAAAGACGAAGGAGGGGGAAGGCGGGTAAGGTGGAAGGGAACGGGGACACACGGGAAAGGACATGGAGAGAGAATCAATTTATTTCTTTGAATGGCATTTCAACGCATGCCGGGTACCAGTTAGTGTTTTAGAATCTGAAAAATAAATAAATAAATTAGCAAATATCCGTACTAGTATTTGCTAAACCGTATGAATTAAAAAATAATTATTATTCAAAATCGTCAAGTACCTACCTATTTAATTTAATAGTAATTTTCTCTTAGTGTCATCTTTGGGGATGCTGTCTGGAGGGTCTTTTTAGGGAAAGGAAGGAGTGGAAGTTGTAAGGCTATGGGATGAGAGGTCTAGATTAGGTCTCCTTCAATCATTCCTTTTCCGATCCGGCCCGTCACTCAGTAGGTTGGCAAACGTGTTCGCCGTCAAACCTAACCCCACGAACTCGATCACCCCTGTTATCACCAACACTTGGGGCGACCTATGGCATCCAATAAATGGTTTCTGGGGTGGCGGTACCCATACCTGCCTTCCAAATTGACAAAGTATGAATCGCTATTATACTCCTACGTACGCGAAATTGTTATGTTAAAACAATTTAATTACAAATAATGTTACTTACTTTCTAGGAAATATTTTCATAACAACATAACAACGTATTATAAACCAATTGACTGTCTTGATACCTTCATTCAATGATTTTCGCCTTAAATCAAGTTTGACATGAAAGTGATAATATATTTTTTTTAAGTCGAAAGGAAAGTTAATGGCCTCTTAGGCGTCAAACCTTAGGTACCATAGGAAACGGTGGCACCATTATATTAGTATAGTATGACCCCTGGCTTACAGGTATGCAGGTAAGTACTGTATACACGTGTACGCCGTACGGTGACCTATTTAAAAAAAAAAAAAATTATTATAATCTTTATATATCATTACCGGTTTTAGGGGAATTTACTTCCCCATTATATTACAAAGAACCAGAAAAAATATTATGATTTTTAATTGAATAAAAGAGCATTTTTTAAAATTAAAAATGTATATTTTCAACGCAGGTACGTAATCATTTAGTTTTAAAAAAAAAAAAATTATTATTTATTTACCAAGATAATACGTATAAGCACAAAAATATTTTTTTTTTTTTACAGTTTGAAGTACCTACAATTTCTTTTAGTATTATTTTTTTGGTATATACCACCTCACTAGGCTGAACCTGTTCCGAGGTTATTACATAAAATTGGTGATTATTGCATTTAGGTACGTATATGTATATTAAAAACGTTTATAAATTAACACAAAACAAATAGTAACCAAGATAAATAACAAAAAATAAATTTTTATCTATTAACAAAACTTATTTGAAAATTGAGATTAAATTTAATATTGTGCACAAAGTGATTTTATGTGATAATTTCAATTAAATTGAAATGACGCCTCAAAGTGAATTTACGATTGAATATTGAAGCAAAAAAAAATATTTCGATTCTGTCAGGAAAGTGAATTTGCGATTGAATACTGAAGCAAAAAATATTTCGATCCTGCCAGGATTCGAACCTGGAATCTTCTGATCCGTAGTCAGACGCGTTATCCGTTGCGCCACAGGACCTTGCGGATGCTTCGAGGATATAACTGCTTAAATATTTGCAAAGGAGCCTTGTTGTAATGTTTACTGCCATCTAACGAATATTATCCCAAGTTCTTTATAGCCTTTTTGTACTTATTTAAAAAATGAACGACATCTAACGGAATATAAATGAAGCACGATAACAAAGATGTTATTTTTCTCAATTTATGTCTTGCTCAGAAAATACAATTTGTTCATAGATGGCGTTGTCCAAATATCAATGTACCTGCGCAAATGGCTGCGCAGTTATACAAGGAAATAACAGCTGTTTTCCTTGATTGCCGTTCAGTGCGTTGGTTGTTCTAGAAGTCTAGAACACTGTTTATTTTATTCATTTGCCAACGTTCGACGCGCAAAGGCAATAATTTTATATCACGATTTTTTAATGCAGATTACTGTTAATAATCAAGTCCAAACCCCTACAGTATTGGCTTTATAGAGTGTGATATAGTATAATAATTATAATCCGTGTCGAAATCGTCTCGCGTTGGCGTTATGTTAGCACATTTGAAATAGAAATTTTCGTAGATTGTGAAAGATAATCAGTGTAGAAAGGGAATTGATATTGTGTGTGAAAGTGTTGGTGGCACGGCATTGATCGCGGTGAAAACTTACCGTGCTGAAATTCCGAAATAAATCAAGCAGTTATATTATCACATAAAAATGTCTGTTTCCCCATCTAGTTCAGCGCTCCGTGCTCTGGCCCTTGAGTACAAGAGTCTCCAGGAAGAGCCAGTGGAGGGATTTAGAGTTAAGTTAGTAGGAGAGGAAAACCTTTTCGAATGGGAAGTGGCAATTTTTGGACCCCCTGACACGCTCTACCAAGGCGGATATTTCAAGGTACGTAACTACTCCTTTGTTTTTATGCCATTGTTGGAAGATATTTTTGTTTACATAACCTCTCTATCCTCCTAACAAATCTTAAGACAGATCTATTTTGAGATTGGCACACATCAATGTGCTCCCATTTATCTAGTAATACCATCTCGATGGTCTTATATTATATTGAAGTATGATCTCAATGTTCTCACATGCTAGACAACACAGCTAGCTATTAGCTATTAGAACAAAGCAAATCTAGGCATGTGCTGTCATTCAACCAGCTCTTGACGGGTGGTTTGGTATATTTATGCTCTTGACGTTCTTCAAGGATCTTTATGTTTGAGTTTCTGTACTACCAATGGTCTACCAATCTTTCCATAAGCATTACTGTTATAAATTATTAACAGATTTCAACCTACAAGATGGTGAAATTTTATTATTGTCATTGAAATGATAACAAAATAATCTGAAAAGAATATATAATATACATTGTGGAAGATTTCAAGCTTATTAAACAATTATTCTGAAAATACAAGCTGCAGGACTCTGATCAAGTACAAACAGTAGTACTAAGTCATTATAACGCTACTGGACTACTTTTTTATGTGAATCCTGCTCAAGAGTCCAAACTGCTCCCAACTGTCTGGAGCCTGTGATATTAGAAGGAGATGGGCAAAAGGAAGGTGGAGATGTACCTGACTATTCAGATCTGGTCACCGAACACAGTTAAATCCATTATTTAAAGCAACATCTCAATTCACAATGATGGTCTTTTGCAGCGACGATGCTGAGAATATCTTCCACTCTGTAACGTGCCACAAATGTACTCTATATATTATTTTTGAATTAGTTACATAAAGTTTACCTAAAATTTAAGTGCGCACGTCCGGATTTGAACTCGCTGCCTCCGGATCGCTAGTTGTTGGCCTTTCCCATCGACCACGGAGGCTGTCGAATACAGTAAACAAATTATATTATTATACACTGTATACACTATTAGCTGCTTCCACAACATCAAGTGGTTTTACTTGTACAATATTTTACAAACTTCAAACTGAAGGTTCACCTAATGGTGTCAATGCCAATAGGTCTGAACTTAGCTGCACTTACAAAAAATTGCAGAATTTACATAATTGAACAAGATTTTTCACTTAACACTATTATTTTGTACATAATTATGTCAGATTCTAAAAAGTAACTATATTAGTTATCCACCATTTAACTTTCAAGTTTGCAAACTATTATGGTGTACTTGTCTTCAAACGATAAGTTTGTCATTAACGTTCAGCGTATTTTGGTTTTTCAATGGTTGCAACCAAATTCCTTGAGTGTCAAATGCTATTTAAAAAAATATTTATGTTTGTGCTCATACATACAGTTTGCAAGTTTACAGATAATAGATGCAATTAATATTAAAAAATGTTCCCAATATAAAATATGGCAGGTAGGTAGTATAGAGTGTAATAAAATCAGCAACTGTATGGTAAAACACTTAACACTGTGTTAAACTACTTAACTTTTTTGTGAATACCTCACTAGGAGAATCTGTGCTGAGGTGTTCACATATTTTAGAAAGGGTTATTCTGCCATCACAAGAAGTACATCCTCTTTGAGACTCTCAAGGAGGACATTGTGGTTCCGGCAGTATTGTACGTATATTAGGTTTGTGGCTGTGTTGTTATAAATAAGACTATAATATTTCTGCTGTTTACATGGGTTAATGACTTACAAGATATTTAAAACATGTAATACCTTTTCTTAAGTATTTTATTGTTGCACTGTGAGATTGTTCAAAACAATAATGCTGAGTACTTCATTTATTATTTGATTGAATTATACCTACTCAATGCGCAGATGTAAATGCTACATTAAAATTATTGGTTTTTGGAAGAATACGGCCAATGCTTGTTTTCCATATTCACTCTTAATTAGACGATTATGGAGGATATGCAACGAGTGTATGTAGATAAATATTTGAATATTTAATTAGTTTAATTTACTTCTAATCCTTTCATAAATTTTGTAATGTCTTATCAAACTAAACATTTAAGATTTAGGCTTTCAGAAATATCGGCTAAATGTGATAACAGACGTCCAAAGATGATAAACTTTAGAAAGTATTGTGAACGGAGACACCATTGCATGTTGTTGTGGGTTGCTACTTCAAATCAAAAGAGACTGAGAAATATATGATAATATCTTATCAAACTAAACATAGATTTAGGCTTTCAGAAGTATTGGAAAATTATAGTTATACTATAGACATCTAATGCAGATTCACTTCAGAAAGTTGAACAGAGACATCATTGCATGGTATTATAGCTCGATCAATAGAAACTATAATGAATATGAGAATGCGAAAGATCTAACAATGTCTTGTTAACCTAAACATATAAAGATTTAGTCTTTCAGAAGTATCAGCAAATAATAGTGATATATGACGTCCAATGCAGATTCACTTTAGAAAGTGTTATGAACGGAGACACCTATTGCACGATATTGTGCTCACTACTTTGAAATCAGTGGAAATTATAACTATTGACACTGAGAAAAATATAATAATGTCTTCTGAACCTAGAGATTTAAAGATTTAGGCTTTCAGAAATATCGTCAAATTATAGTTACATAGACGTCCAAGGCAGATTCGCTTCAGAAAGTGTTATGAACGGAGAGACCATTGCGTGATAGTAGAGCTCGCTACTTAAAATCATAAACGAGTAGAAACTATAACGAACATGAGACTGTGAAAGATGTAATGATGTCTTGTGAACCTACATATTTAAAGATTTAGGCTTTCAGAAGTATCAGCAAATAATAGTGGATGTCCAATGCAGATTTGCTTCAGAAAGTGTTATGAACCACCCATTGCATGATATTACTTCAAATCAGTAGAAACTACAACTAATGAGACTGAGAAAGTTATAATATTGTCTTGTGAAACTAAACATTTAAAGATTTAGGCTTTCAGAAGTATCAGCAAATAATGTTATATCAACGTCCACGGCAGATTCACTTCAGAAAGTTTTATGAACGGAGACACCATTGCATGATGTTCTGGTTCGTTACCTCAAATCAGTAGAAACTATATAACTAATGAGACCGCGAAAGATGTGATGATGTCTTGTAAACCTAACCATTTAAAGATTAAGACTTTCATAAGTATTAACAAATAATATTGGTATAGATGTCCAATGCCGATTTGCTTCAGAAAGTGTTATGAATGGGATTCCCATTGCATGATATTACTTCACATCAGTAGAAACTATAACTAATGAAACTGAGGAAGTTATAGTGATGTCTTGTGAACCTAAACATTTAAAGATTTAGGCTTTCAGAAGTATCGTCAAATTATAGTGATATGTAGACATCCAAGGCAGATTCACTTTTGGATGTATTTTGAATGGAGATAGCATTGCATGATATTGCTCGCTACTTCAAATCAGTAGAAACTATAACCAATGAGACTAAGAAACATACACTAAAGTCTCGTGAACCTAAATATTTAAATGATTTAGGCTCCATCCATGGGTGACTCGCTTCAGAAAGAAATGTAGACGTCAAAGACAGATTCACTTCAGAAAGTGTTATGAACGGAGACTCCATTGCATCATGGTTATGATTCGTTACTTCAAATCAATAGAAACTCTAAGTAATGAGACTGAAAAGATATAATAATGACTTGTGAACCTAAACATAGATTTAGGCTTTCAGAAGTATCGTCAAATTATAGTAATATGGACGTCCAAGGGAGATTCACTTCAGAAAGTGTTGTGAACGGATATAGCATTCCATGATATTATAGCTTGCTACTTCAAATCAGTAGAAACTGTAACTAATGACAAATGAGAATTGAATCAGCTCTCTAAATTATCATTTGCAGTGATCAATTATGTTGATGATGCATTTTTATAATAAGTAAACTTGCCTAATTGCCTATTATTCTAAGTATAATTGGATGAATGTTGTTATTCAACCAATAATTTCATCATGATTTGTTATGTCTTGGTTTAGCACATTTTATTCTGTTTGAACAAGTGAATCCCTCTTGACAGGAACTGTATTAAAAGTCAAGCTATAACACATCCAAATCTTGGTAGGTAGGTAGGTACCAAAGATAATATTGTAAGTTACCTTCCTGTCTTTCAATGTTTATAACAATTTACTAGGTACCCTGATATGTTGCCCTTATCATAGCTTAATGTGGTTCGGAGAATAAAGCTAGTTTTATCATAGTATGAGGATGTTTTTTAGATTAGAATCTTTTCATAGAATTTACCATATTATTTTGAATTTGCTGTACCCTAAAATATTAATTTGCTTAGACCTATCAACAAAAACACATTTGGGACCAGTTACAAGTTCCTTTGTGTTACTGAACGTCAGTATTGTCTGAACTCATTCAAATCTTAATAATATTATATTTTTAAAATTTCATATTTCCTGTGATAAATTATTATTGATGTAATGTTAGGAATTATACAGAGTAAAACACTTTAAATATTCATGTCATGGATTTGTGTTTTAAGAAGTTTATTTTGATGACAAATTATCATAGATAATAATTTGTATTTCTCTGTGTGTTACTACCTAGCTATCTACTTAATTGATTATAATCAAGAACACAATTTTGTTCATATTTTAACTCCTCAACTTAAAGTAGCTAGGTACCTACACAATTATTCATTATCCATTAGCTTTCTCAAATATTCTCAGAATTCGATAATTTCTCCTGAAATGTCTGTTTACTTCTTGAATAATTCATTTTCTTGAATAAACATATTTGTATCTAATCAATTTATGAATAATGTAATCAACTTGATGGAATTTAGCAAACAATTTGCAGACGTATTAATTTAATTGCTGAATATCATCATTTAAGTAAATAATCCTTTCATTTTTCTTTGAAGAAATTATACAAATTATTTTTATTTTTTTTATTTATTTATTTATTTTTTTTTTTTTATTAGCATATATTAAGTTATAGTATACATTTAGATAATGTTATAATTAGCATACATGTTCATGTTCGAATGTTAATACCACTCTTCCATAGAAGCATTAGCTTGTGTCTGGAAGAGTAGTGTACATATTTTAATGCTATATTATGTTATGAGTTCTTAAATTACTATGTGAATGTAAAAAACAATAAGTTGTAAGTTCGGTGATATGTAATTAAAAGTATTTTTCTACTAATAAACAATTTTACTATTAGAATAAGGTATCTTGAGTTATTGTAATTAGTTGTTAAAAACAAAACAAAATTAATCAATAAATTAGTTTAGATTAATTATTCATTAATTAATTAATTAATTAGATTAATTAGATTAGATTAGTCGGAAACTTTTTTTTTTTTTTGAGATTATCTTTAAAAAAATTTTTAACAGAGTTTATTAATTGGATTTTATCATTAATTTTTCTTATTTCATCCGGTAATCGGTTGAAAATAAGTCTTCCTTGATAAGTATAATAATTTTGTGCGAAGGAAGTGTTTAATTTTGGGCATGAAAAAATATATTTATGTCTAGTACGATTTTCAGTTATAAATTGATACTTCTCTTTTTCTTTTATAATTTGAATCAATGTATTTCTATTGTACAGATCTTTGAAAGAAGGTACTTGGAATTCCTTAAATAATTTATCCGTTGGGTAGTCAGATGGTTTTTTTAATATGATTTTAATAATTAGCCTCTGCACAACTTCAATTGGGGAAAGATTAGTTTTGTATGCGGATCCCCAGCTAATGATAGCATATTGTAAAGTTGATTGAACCAAAGCGTAATATATTAGATATAAATTTTTTTCAGATAAAAAATTTCTGATTCTTAAAAATATGTAAATCAATTTTCTAATTTTTTTTACAACTTGACAAATTTGTTCCTTCCATTTTAAATTTTTATCGATAATAACTCCTAAATATTTTATTGTGTTTGTTGTTTTTAATATTGTGCAGTTTTGGATACAATAATTTTTACTATGTGTTGTAGAATTATCATGAATGATGATATCAATGTTTTTAGGGGTATCATTTTTGTGTATTGCAAATGGAATTACAAATGTTTTATCACCATTTAGTGATAGTAAATTTACGTCGAAGAAATTCTTTAAAATATTTATGTCTTCGGTGGCTTTAAATGTTACTTTTTCCCAAGTTTTATCGCTAATTATTAGTACCGTATCATCGGCATATGAAGTTATTTGGCCATGTAGTGGTTGAAAAAAAATGTGATTAACATATATGGTAAAGAGGATTGGTCCGATTACTGTACCTTGCGGGATTCCAAAGTCTGATATTTCTTTATCGCTATTAATCTGATTTATTTTTACGACTTGCGGTCGATTTTTTAGGTAGTTCGAAATCCATTTAATCGCATTGTCTTTTATACCTATATTGTTCAGTTTTTTTAGGAGAATCTCATGGGATATACTATCAAAAGCTTTTCTGAGATCGATAAATATACCGGCACATTTTTCACCTTTATCCAATGATTCGTTGATGTATGAGGTTACATTAGCAATAGCATCTTGTGTGCTAAGTGACTTTATAAAACCAAACTGGTTTTTATGAAGAATTTTATTACTTTCTAGGAAACTGATCAATTGGTTTTTAACAATTTTTTCAAAAATCTTTCCAATGTTTGAAATTAGACAAATTGGGCGGTAGTTAGTTACTTGTTGTGGATCTCCAGATTTATAAATAGGTGAAATAATTGTATTTTTATAGTTTGTCGGAAATATTCCCTCTGTTAAACTTAAGTTTATCAAATGAGTAATTGGTTTTATCAAATAAATTTTCATAGATTTTAGAAAATGTACTGTAATATGGTCAAATCCGGGAGACGAACCTCCTTTCATGCCTTCTATTATTTTTAAAATTTCACCTTCTGAGGTTGTTTCAAATGTTGATAAATAATTTTGATTTTGTACATTTTCAATAGTTTGGTGTTTTATTTTAGTAATGTTTGAAGGTTAAACTTTTCTGTAATGAGAATAGTAATATATATATTATGTTTGCAACATTTTAATAACGGATGATAACTACGTAAGTTTTAAGTTTTTAGATGTTTGCTTATTTATTTTTGTGTGTTTTTTTATCGCCTATCCAATTTCTGAATATTAAATTTATCATTCTTTTTTTGTCGCCTAATAATAATATTAGATTTTGTGGTTTTTGTTATGTAATTTATCGTTATTATTGTTAACTTCCAATGGCCATTACATACAAATATGAAACATAGTTACCTTCCCTAAAGACTATCATTAATTATTTCCTTCAATTCTTCTCTCCCAGCTTCTCCAGCAGATTGTCTAATGGTCTTACAATAGTTCATACCATCAAGACAATCGTCAACCTGCAGGCTGCAATCTGGAACAACTCTGCGGATTTGTACTTGTATCATTATGCATTCGCTTGTCACCTTCTCCAGCACATTGTCTCCACGCATTAGTTCCTTCTTCTTCTTCTCCCCTGCTGCCCTCTCCTGTCGGAGGTTGGCTATCATGATGACCATCTTCACCATGCAGCCTGCAATCTAGACAAACTGCGTAACTTTACTTGTACCATTATATATTCGTCTGTCAACCTCTTCAGCTCATAGTCCAATGACCGTGCGTTAATTCCGTCTTCTTTCCTGCCGCACTCTCCTATCGGAGGTTGGATATCATCAGAACAATCTTCACCCTGCAGTCTGCAATCTGGTACTTTATTTGCACCATAATGTATTCGTTTATCAGCCTCTTCAGCACATTGTCCAATGTCCGTCCGTAAATTCATTCTCCCGTTGTCTTCTCCTATCGGGGGTTGGCTATCATGATGACAACCTTCACCCTGCAGTCTGCAACCTGGAACGACTCTGCGATACTTTACTTATACCATTATGTATTCGTTTATCAGATTCTCTATCACATTGTCCAATGTCCATGCATTTGTTCCTTCTTCTTCTCCTGGTGCTCTCTCCTCTCGGAGGTTGGCTATCATGATGACAATATTCACCCTGCAGTCTGCAGCTTTACTTGCACCATAATGTATTCATTATCAGCTTCTCCATCACATTGTCTAATGTCCATGCATTAGTTTCTTCTTCTTCTCCTGGTGCTCTCTCCTATCGGAGGTTGGCTATCATGATGACAATCTGCAACCTTGAATAACTCTGCGATAGTTTAATTGCCCAATAATGAATTCGTTTTTCAGCTTCTCCATCACATTGTCCAATTTCCATGCATTAGTTTCTTCTTCTTCTCCTGGTGCTCTCTCCTATCGGAAGTTGGCTATCATGATGACAATCTTTACTCTGCAATCTGCAACCTTGAATAACTCTGCGAAAGTTTACTTGCCCCATAATGTATTCGTTTATCAGCGTCTCTGCCACATTGTCCAATGTCCATGCATTAGTTATTTATTCTTTTTCTGTCACCCTGTTGGAGGTTGTTATGATTTCTTCTCAACTCACGTAGGGAAATAATCAAGACTTATGTTTTTCAATCATATATTATGCTGTATGTTTTTGTTATCTTTGATATTACGCAGTGTGGTTCAGTTTATACACGACAGTGTACAGTGTACACGAACGATAATGGGCTGTATAAAAACAATGCATTTATATTATTATGATTCAATCGACTCGTGGCCCGATTTCCAAACCACTCGCTATAGAATAATGTATCAACTTACATTGTGATAATGGTACAAAGATTTTAAGGTAAGGTATAATCAAATTATTGTCCCACTGATAACATAGGTAGTAAGTGGTTGCATTGGAGTAATGAGCTACCTTCAATAAATAAATTTAATATTGATATATTTAGTTTAAATTTAATCACTGAAGGACAATATTAGCGACTCTCAAACTACTGTCTTTATGTATGATTTGCTAGATTCTACCCGAACTAAATGCAATCTAGATAGTTTCTTGGATAAATGTATCCATTTTTACTTTAATGTACATCTATTGACTTGAGAAAAAAATATGCTTTAAGAAAATTAAGATAGTGTTGGTAGTTCTTAGTCTAATACAGTTTAGTATGACCGAAGGGGATGGGTTCGAATTAGCTCAGTGGTTAGAGCAAAGCTCCGGCAAGGCTAAGGTCCTAATATTACAATTTGGGTTTTACTCATAAGTTATTCCAAAAAATATATATTTAGCATCAATTAAGCGGTTTAAACGGCAAGCCCTGTTGCTGCTCGTGTAAAATCTGGTTTAAAAATTATTTTTATCCGTTTGTTTGCCCCTCAGGCCTCGGCCATAATTTGTCGAGGGGGTCGAAATAATTCCGCTTTAACCATAAAATGAAAATAAATGTTTCTGAACACATCCATAAACTAATTTCGAAAGTTAAAAACTATTAAAAAACTGTTTTTGAAAGATTATAAAATATGTACGAATCTAAATTTTATAAACCAAAATAAACATATAATTTTTGCAGTATAAATCTTTTGCATGCAAACATAAAAAGTTTTAAAAATGACTCACCTTTCGTTTATTCTAACTAAAATTACTGATAACGAAAAAATAAAAATACACATATTTTGTTACATAATGTATCACAAACGTTACTATATTTGAATGAACTTTTAGATTTGAATATAATCGTAGTGTTTTCTTTTTCTAACACCGTTTGTATCATATTACTCACTATTAGGGAGAACGATTTTTATGAGACCTACATGAGTTGTTCTGAAAAGCGAACAAATCAGTCCGAGGGGTTAAAAATGAATTGAAATTGTATTTGTAACGTATTTAAAATGAATACAATGATTGGATTGACAGTACTTACCCCCCCCTCCCCCCAGGCGGGTTCGCTGCAAAGTCACATTGATCAGCTGTTATCTGTCGGATAGCGGGTCGTATGGCAGATACTAATGTTTACCGTTTTATGTTTATCGCGCACTTTATTTCATACAGACGTAATATTACGTCGGAAGTCTGAAGACATTTATATATATTCAATATTGACCTTTGCAAAACCGAGCATGATTAACCAGCCCATTTGGGATGCATTCTAGAATACGTCTCCAATCAATCAACTATGCAGTTTAGTGACACTGTGTATACTATGCCATTAACCAGCCGGCGGCTGATATATTTCCTCGAAAGATGTTTTTACGATCGTACAGGGCGGTTCCAATTAAAAAAATATTTTTTCTCAATATCGATTTTATTTCATTCAAAATTTGCTTTAATTTATACCTACATTAAAAAATGCTGAAAGGCGTGATGATAAAACTATTAAAATTATGTACTTTTTGTAATTGTTTTTTAATCATAAGTATTAATAATGCAAAATAAGAATGACAAAAAAAATCTTAAATATATTAGTTTGTAAGACCATAAATAAATAGACAAACTAAAGTATTTTCGTCACAAAACGCGTGTGCGGATCTTTTTTTAAATGATTTTATTTACTTAAACTAAAATTAAAATTCTGAAACAAAGCCTTCCCAGATAATTTATTGATTTATTTTAAGTACTGCATGATTATAATATGATTTTAAATGTGTGTTGTATAATACAAAATTTTGTTTGAAAATTTAACAAATCTGCCAACGACCTACGGTAAAACCTTTATTGTACTAAAAATAAACATATTTTCTCGAAATTTAAAAAATAGCTTTACTAGATAAAATAACAGTCTTTCGAAATCAATTTATATTTTTTTGTGGAAAAGAGTCAATACGTCTAAAATTTGATTTAAAAATGACATATTTCCGGTTTTATCTGGTTATTCCCTCTTAAAGACACGCTCGCTTAGTCACAAACTTCACGTATATATCCAAATCCAGACTGGAGAGTTTCATGAAAATGCATATCCGAGAATATTTACGCCTGCGCTTTAAGCTAGCTGTTAACATAGGTGGCGCCATCATTTGGGATTGTTAGCTACTTGCTTTAATTCAGATCTATTACGATAGTTGCTTAGTCACAAACTTTACGTTCTAAGATGGTTTCTAAATGGCCTGGCGTTACGAGTTGGATCTAAAGTCAGATTCTTAAATTTGAACCGTACAGTCGCTAGTCGCTAGGGTATTAATACTGTCAGATTATGTGAACCGATTGATATCAAAACACAAACCTTTACTGCATCGCTTCTAAGTTGAGAAATTATTTAAAACACCATCTTATTTGATGACGGTCAAATCGACGGTTAGCCCTATTTTGATATTTTAAAACGTTTTAATGGTCCCTGTTAAACGTTGATTCTCGGCCCGTTTCAGCTTTTAATCAATTTATCATCAACTGTCAAGCACAATTGTCATGTTGTTATTTTTCACAGCTGATCGTAATTTGATTAAAAGCCGAAACGGGCCGAGAATCATCGTGCAACGAGGACCATGGACCATTGAAAATTGCGCTGATCTTCGGTTTGATGTTCACGAAATGTGATAATGGGCCGTATTCATAAAAAAAAGGTTATGCTTATACTTGCAGTGTTATGTATATAACATAGGTTAATTGTCGTTTTAAGTTAGTACTGGAATCTATGAGGCGGCACCTTAGCATTGTCTATTGTTTTTCATCCTGGCAACACCAGAGAGGAGCGGAAATGGGATGGTGGCACTTCCCGGCGGGCTTCCGCCCGCCGGAGGTCGAGTCGGGGCATTGGAGAGAATCGGGGAATATGAAGTGCATCGGTGCCAAATCATAGATTCAAGAAGTTCCCGTTAAGTTCGGGCGGTTAATATAGTGCCGTTACAAGTTTATTTGAGTTCCCGTTATGGTTTCGACCCCGCTAGTCGCGCTCCGGAAAAAGTGTTGTGTTCACACATGGCCGAATTGTATTTCGATTAGGAATAGGAAAGTTCAATCTGGACAGTAAACGCCCCTGCCTTTAGTCCCAGAAACACCGTGGGCTAGTATGATTTCCGGCCAATATAATGTTCTACCCGATCTCCGCCAGGAGGTCTCCTGGTGTATCAGTTCACCATACACGTGCGTGACTCATCATTTGCAACCAGCGCCAGCTTACTTCACCGTGGGACGTGGAGTGGCCTTATTTGCTCATGCTGCAGATGCCAGAGGGTTCCTGCCACCAATATAGTCAGCTTACTTCACCGTGGGACGTGGAGTAGCCTTATTTGCTCCTGCTGCAGATGCCAGAGGGTTCCTGCCACCAATATAGTCAGCGCGCATCACCGTGGGACGTGGGCCGCTGCACCAACCTTAGTCACCGGGAAGATCCCTCATCGTCTAAACGATCGCGTTAATAGTCAGTTTACTTTAGCTTAGTTTTCGGTTATGGTCTGTGGGGGTAAGTTCTATCCTATCTGTACTATTACATGCAATATTTTAAATAAACCTATATGGTTAGTCCATTTATAATTAACCTTATTTTATTTACAAAACCTGGTAATTCCTGCCTATGCCTGACATCTTAGAACATAATTCCCCGCTCTGGGAGGGGGGAACTCTGCTCTACCGCTGTGCTGGTCGATTTGGCGGGTCTGAGGCTGAGGATTCCTCGGGTTCAGATCCTGGCGCGTCCGGTACTAACCGGCAAAGTCATTTCGACCACTCACTATAATTAAATCCCTTTAATAAATATGCCGACTATTTTAGCCGGGACTTTGACCCTAACATGGCGCCTACAACTGTGTCCTGGGCTCGTATAAATCTTATTTGTCTAGCTTTTGGGTTGGAATTACTATAGTTTTGTCTTGCAATCGATCAATAATTGTTATTGTTATTTCGAAGCATCTCACATAAAACATAACCTTTAAATGTCATTCCGGTATACACGTAAATATTGCGAAGTGATCAATCTGTCAACAATGCAGCCAACTTGATAATAACGCTGTACACATTATTATTATATATTTTAATTTGTTTATGGGTTAAGTTATTCGGACTTACGGGCAACACGAATACTAAGTGTCAATTTGACAGACGGCTATGTCAATCGTAAACAAACATTGCATTTTGACAACAACTGTCATAATGTAATTACACCTTTACGTTTTTAAGATTGTCGTGTACAATAAATACTATAAAGTGCTTATAAATACGGTTAATTATATAATTGCTCAGCGGGTAAGCAATATATTCGTAGCTATCGTTACTAGCTAATTTATTGACATTCTACATTTAATTATCGGAATTTTACAAATATACTTTTCAAAATGTCGACTACAATAGACAACATCAATGGTAGATCGAAAGATGAACTTTCTGCGGATCTTTTATCCAGGAATATAACACCAGACGGTACTTTAGAAGAAATGCGGATTCAAGCCAGAAGGCATAACAAAAATATTAAAATATCTGAAGCTATCGAGCATCATGAGGGAAGTGTTAACCCAGATAAAGACAACGAATTTGGCTCAAACTACATTAAATATACAAAAGTTATTTATAATGAGTCAAACTCTTCTTCATCTTCATCCACAAGTACCATTAATAATTGGAATATTAAATTTGATGGTAATAGTTGCGTAAGAGACTTTATACTGGAAATAGAAGAGAAATGTAGAATTAGGAACGTTCGTCATGACGATTTAGTGAGATGTTTTCCTGAAATTTTAGATGGATTGGCATTATTATGGTTCAGATCAATTTATACACCTGATTTGACTTGGAATGAATTATCTATATTACTTATAAAACAATTCGAAACAAATAATAGACAGATTGAATTAAAATCACAACTTTTCTCTATGAAACAACCAGCTGGTATGTCAGCCTTTGAATTTACGTTAAGAATGCAGAAGCACAATAATATGCTTGATTCTAAATTACCACTCTCTGAACTTTTACAATTATGCATGAGGGCATTACTACCCATTTATATCAACCTTCTTGCATCCAGAGATTTCAACTCATTTTCAGAACTTACCGAAGCTACAAATAAACTGGAGTCTTATTCAACATCTAATTTGTTAGAAAATAATTCTTCTTCTTTTTCTGATGATAAAAAAAATTATTTCACCAATTCACGGGGCAGTAATAATAATAATTTCAATTCTAATCGTAACTCTTCTTATCGTGGTACCTACAATAATCGTTCTACGGATTATAATTATAAACAAAATAATAATAATAATTATAATAATAATAATAAACAATATAGTGGCAATTCTTCTAATAACAATAATACTCGTTTTTTCTATAATAATCAATCTAAAAAGAATACTTCTAATGATTATAGAGAAAAGGAGATGTGTCATCCTGATCCGAATTCTACCAAGAACAATATTTATTGTTCCTTTTGTAAATTAAAAGGTCATTTACTATCGGATTGTAGGAAGAGAAGACAAAACAATCCCAATCCGAGAGTTGCTTCTGTCAAACATGGGGATTCAAAAAACTAGATGAGAGTCGCTCTGTTCACGCGCCTTCCTTTGCGCAGAGGAAGTGCGAGTGGCAGAGTTGGCTCCGTCAAGTTAATCAGTTTCTTTCGGACTCGAGTTCTGAGGTGGAGGTATCGCCGCCGAAGGATCCCTATAATTTACGTAGAAGAAACGTTACCTTCCAGGTAGGAGACGTAGTCTGGAGAAGGAATTTTGTATTATCTAATGCTTTGAACTATTTTTCACAAAAATTGGCACCTTGTTTTGTTCAAAACATTGTAGTACAGAAAAAGTCAGATTTAATTTATACCCTGTCTGACTTAAATGGCAAAGTAACAGGCGATTTTCATGTTAAGGATATACTTAAATCAGATAGCATACCAGCTTAGTCGGCTATCATAAAGCATCTTCACAGGCGCTATCTTTAATTTAAACCTCTTCAATACAGCTCATTTCAGTTCGGCCTGATCATCCGGATTGCTTTGACCAGTATTGGACATAAAATACATAAGTAAGTAATTAATTTTTAAGTGGTCTTTTGTAGAAAATTAAAATCTTACTCCAGTTGATTACTCGAGTATAATTTCACATTAAAATAATAATTAAGATTGGTTATTTTATTTATGTACAATTGTGAGATGCCTCGAAGTACAAATTTTTAACTTTAAGTTTATTTCCTTGTCAACTCAGAATGCATGACGATGTGAACCCGCTTATCCTTTTGTATTCTGAGTCCATACAGTTTAACATACTCTGTATTTGTCCTAATAAGTTTTTTGTCAACTTGGAATATACGATAATATGAACCCGCATATCCTCGTGTATTCCAAGTTCAATCTCATATGATCTGTGTTCATATACTTTTATATTGTATAAACGTAATTAAGAACATTAAGAGGTATTCGCCCAAAATTTCAATATGTTCTCAATTTAATAATGTTTTAACTACATTTGTTAAAACAATAAAAATAACTTACTATAATTATTCAGAAATTTCATTAATTTGAAGAATTTAATCAATTCCCATATTATTGATTGTTGACTATTGATAGCACCATTTACTTACAATGGTCGCTAACTATTCTATTGTCACCATTTTTAACAATGGTTGAATAATAAATAAATTGGCATCATTCATGCGATGATTGTATGACTATCCTTAACACCATTCAGTTACAATGGTTGGTTATATCCTGTATTTCTTATACAAATGTTCTAATAAACTTATATTTTGTTTTCTATTATATAACTGTCAGAAAAACTTATCCCACGAGACCAGTTAGAGAGTTAGATAGGTAGGCTCTTCTAAAGAGGAATTCTTTTATCCATAATGGATTTAAAATCAGTGTTGAAGTGCAGATGGTACACCATCTAAGTGTATAGCCTACTTTGGCTTACTTAAAAGTGTTCTGAACAGTGATGCTTTACGCATATTTAATGTGTTGATGTTTATTGATGTCATGTCTTGGTGATAATATCTATTCTAATATTAAGTTCTATTCTGTTATAGATGCTACGTCTACGGTAGTCCCAGACGAGAGTCAGAATACATCACCCAGCGTCTTATATGCTGTGGGTGATTACGGGCCCCGTTCACGTATCTTCTTATTACTACAAATTGTCTACTATTAAGGTCTTTAACTCTAAGTACTGATTCAATTATATATAATTTTCCAACTTCGAATGGATGCGTCGCAGACTCAACCATCATGTCTTCCGCATGATGGGCGCGACTGATTTTGTGACACACCCATTTGCGAGCATACTGTTGCTGGTAGTTTTGTTTTTTCTCTGATGTACAACTCATTTTTATGATATTATGTTTATGTATGTTTTTAGGAACCCATCAGACCAAGTTAGGGTATCTCTTAGCTCAGGCTTTTCTTTTGTTCTCCTTGTGTTTGGGGGCAAACACGTTGGGGGCGAGCGGGGTAATGTTATGTATATAACATAGGTTAATTGTCGTTTTAAGTTAGTACTGGAATCTATGAGGCGGCACCTTAGCATTGTCTATTGTTTTTCATCCTGGCAACACCAGAGAGGAGCGGAAATGGGATGGTGGCACTTCCCGGCGGGCTTCCGCCCGCCGGAGGTCGAGTCGGGGCATTGGAGAGAATCGGGGAATATGAAGTGCATCGGTGCCAAATCATAGATTCAAGAAGTTCCCGTTAAGTTCGGGCGGTTAATATAGTGCCGTTACAAGTTTATTTGAGTTCCCGTTATGGTTTCGACCCCGCTAGTCGCGCTCCGGAAAAAGTGTTGTGTTCACACATGGCCGAATTGTATTTCGATTAGGAATAGGAAAGTTCAATCTGGACAGTAAACGCCCCTGCCTTTAGTCCCAGAAACACCGTGGGCTAGTATGATTTCCGGCCAATATAATGTTCTACCCGATCTCCGCCAGGAGGTCTCCTGGTGTATCAGTTCACCATACACGTGCGTGACTCATCATTTGCAACCAGCGCCAGCTTACTTCACCGTGGGACGTGGAGTGGCCTTATTTGCTCATGCTGCAGATGCCAGAGGGTTCCTGCCACCAATATAGTCAGCTTACTTCACCGTGGGACGTGGAGTAGCCTTATTTGCTCCTGCTGCAGATGCCAGAGGGTTCCTGCCACCAATATAGTCAGCGCGCATCACCGTGGGACGTGGGCCGCTGCACCAACCTTAGTCACCGGGAAGATCCCTCATCGTCTAAACGATCGCGTTAATAGTCAGTTTACTTTAGCTTAGTTTTCGGTTATGGTCTGTGGGGGTAAGTTCTATCCTATCTGTACTATTACATGCAATATTTTAAATAAACCTATATGGTTAGTCCATTTATAATTAACCTTATTTTATTTACAAAACCTGGTAATTCCTGCCTATGCCTGACATCTTAGAACATAATTCCCCGCTCTGGGAGGGGGGAACTCTGCTCTACCGCTGTGCTGGTCGATTTGGCGGGTCTGAGGCTGAGGATTCCTCGGGTTCAGATCCTGGCGCGTCCGGTACTAACCGGCAAAGTCATTTCGACCACTCACTATAATTAAATCCCTTTAATAAATATGCCGACTATTTTAGCCGGGACTTTGACCCTAACAGCAGAATATAAAAGAAATCCTTCAGCTCGCATTCATAATATTCCGAGTAAAACCTTATACTTATAGAGCATCCTTCACAAAAAGTATTTTGTTATTCATAAACGTTACCCTTTACTCTAAATAAAAAGGATATCCTTATATAATTTCGAGAGTGGTCAGTAGCAGACTCAGTCGTGTAGTGATCAGTTGTAGCGATGGCAGATGTTGTCGAACTGAGAGAGAATAAACACTAGAAGCAGCGTTTATCAACACGTATTTGTGATTACAAAGAATTATACCGGTTTGAAGAGGAAAATGTGCAATGGCTTGCCAACAGATTTTTGGGAATAAATAATGCTGAAACTCGATGAGGTGCGTTATCATCCGTTTTAAAAATGCAGATATGTTAACGCTATTTCAGTGACCCTGGGTATCAGAAAGACATTGGCCAAGAACTGGGTGTAAGTCATTTGAACCTGCCAAGGCACAGTCACTAGCCAACATGCCAACAACCTTTTACTTATTATTGGAGGATATTCTTGCAAGTATAAGGTAATCATTATGAATACGAAAAAAAGGAAATGCTTATACTCCTACCTTTTTCTTTAACTCAAAACCTTATACTTCTTCCTTATACTAACAAGGATATCCTTCAGTTTTATTAATACGGACCATTGTTTGAAACATCAGAAAAACCTTTTGTTAGTATCAAGTATCATAATATTTGGACGATTTATATAGCGCCGTTTTTGTGAAAAATCACCTCAAGGGCGCTGTACAAACTTACCATACATGCCTAAAATCTAGTAAGACTACAAGCTAGACAAACAATTAAAAACAACTTATGGCTAAAAATTGCATACACCGGTTCATGTGTTGTATTGTGATACCTAGTTGATACTTGATACTGATAGTTTTTAAATAAATCTTTGGGCCTTATTTCGTGTGGTGTGTACCTACTGGTAATAAGTGTGTTTTTCCAACAACATTATCTTGTTTATGTTGTACAACATCTTACCGGCTGCGCTACATGTATCTCTTCGAAATAAGATTGAGGTTCTTGTGATTTATTTAGTAGTCGTAAATATATATATGTAAATTAATGTTAAACTGGACAGACGTCCTTACTGGACTAGGCTCTAAGTAGTTTTGCTGCACCCTCGGACGGACTGGAGGTGCCCGCTCAACTTGCAGATGGCTTCGGCAATCATCGTAATATTTCGTGCCTAAGACACGAACGGCGATAGATAGTACTCTTTAGATATCATACTCGTCTGCCCTGTTGGGATATATCAAAACTTCGTATTACTTATTAAGCTATCGACATTTATTGAAGGAAGCTGAAACTACATCAATAATCATATTTGCGGTTACCTCTAATTATATTTTATAACATGTTTGTCCTCACTTGGTTCTACGTGAAATCCTTGGTTACTACTGTCCTTATGTAGGGGCTAATCAAGCGGAAGTATAATACTAACAACTACTTTCATAATAATGTATTCGTATTCTCAATTCCTTACATACATTTTGATATCACAACCAGAGGCGGCTCTAGGGGTCCAGAAGTGGAATATCATTTAAATAAAAACATATTATGATACAATATCAAATTAAATACGGTAATATTCAATATAGGTACCTCACGAGCTTGATAGTCAAATTACAAGCCTAAAATATGCAAAATCAACCTACGTGTATCAAACCATCTCTTTCAGGCGCATAATATTCATCATTCTTTCTCTCGCTCACGGCAATGACCCAAAATGTCTTCAGAATCCGAAAACATTTCTTCTAGGCGGTGTATTGCCATCTCGTTTATTGTATGGCGCGTAAAGAGACAGAAGACTTCATATTGGGACATTTGAAAAATTGACCGAGCCAATCATAGTGCGTGGGAAAGGAAGCTTCCATTTAAGACGTTAGATGCCACTGCTTGCCGCTGCCGGCTGCCTCACGATGCATTTCAAGTACATTAGAATAATATCAGTTGTTTTGATTAGCATAATATTTCACAATGTTTTACTGTCGTCTAATAATTTTGGGAGGTTTTTAACCAATTGACCCGGAGGAAGGACCGCCACTGATCACAACATTAGATTGTACCTAACGTGCATATTTTTAAGCCTTATTAATTTCATCAGTCTGAGATAACTTCCGCTTAACGACCTATAACCATAGACTAAGTTAATACAAAGACAGGTTAAAGTAACACGAATCGAACAAAAAATATAGCACGTTCTTGTTTTATCTTTTGTACCTAAAAATGAAATGAATCAGCAAAGGATTTCAATTCAGAGAATATGCGTATGCGGAAAAATAATAATAATAATGTAATATGAATTAGCAATACAACTGCGCGCGCATCTCTTGATTTTAGTAACTGACTAACCATCATGCTGTTTCTCAGCAGGGGTAGGCAGAAAAGACGGACCACCAAACACACACTCTTTCCCTCATTCACATTCATACACCTTCTCATCATTACTCTTCTATTGTTCTGACTCTTGACATGGCCCGACTCAAGTATCTGATTTATTTTATTATCTTTTAGATTGATTATCTAGCGAGGCCTGAAATGCGTGAGAAAAGGATAAACTGACAGCATGTAGCCTAGTAGAATACTATGTACTGTCACTATGGTTGTCCTTCCTTGACTTACGTGATTCTGCGTTCCCTATCTCGCTTTATTTGCTTAATTAGCTAAAGGCTAGTCTAACGAACGAACTTATGTGCGATACTAAACGCAGCCAATCTCAAGTATGTCCACTGGACCTATTTCGGTGCAACCACGCGCGGTGTCCCATTAACCTATCTTTTCTTTTAATTTATCTGTGCAGTAATTTTCAAAGTGGGGTTCGCGAGACGTCAATAAATAAAATTAGAAAAAAAAATATTTTTTAACTTTATTATAACAAGCCAACGATGGTTTTAATTTTTACAGAATTAGGTATTCCACTAACATAAATTAATTATAATTTAAAAAAATAAATTATAGTAATATCTCACAAGAGTCTTAGCTGCTCCCGTCTGGAGCCAGTGAGACTATGGCATCTCCAATTGGGGTTGTATTATGAGGCAAGTGTGATGGTAGTGGGTAGGGGAAGGAGATGGTAAGAGGAGGGTGGGAAAGTACCTGGCTCTTCAGATCTGGTCACCAAAACACGGCTAACGCCATTTTAAGCAACGTTTCGATTCTGAATGGTGGTCTTACACCAGGGCGATAGTGAGAGTATCTTCCACTCTGGAACCTATTTAAACCATAGACATATGAATATTAGTAGACCTGCCCTAAGCGATAAAAGCGTATTATTTCCCCCTCCCATTAGAACCATTCCATTGGAACCGGCTGGGACCGAGTATGGCTTTGCGTTAATCATCATTCTTCTGCGAGCCAGCGTCGAGCACTCATCGGTGCATATTACGAAATAACACGGTAAAAATAGTGGCTTGTGTTTTGAAAACGTGTTAAAATAGAAGTGAAAAAGAGAATAAACCCAAATATTATAATCAATAATTATCAGCCTGAAACACTCATCTACATTGAAAAAATCTCCCGAGAAAAGATACTGGCCGCCAACGGGAATTGAACCCGTGACCATCTGATTGCCGGTCAGCAGCTCTGACCACTGAGCTATGGCGGCTTATCAAATACCCGCCAAATAATTCAATATATACTAGTGTTTCATTCGACAATTACTTATTATTACATTTTTCCAACTGAAAACAACCAACTTTATTTTTGTGAGAGAGGTATTTTTAATACTAAATCTCCCGCTAGGTGGCGTCGAGACGAATTATGTCTGCATTTTTTGCTGAAATACTTTAACTTGTCAAATATTTATTATTATTAGGGTAGATAACAAATATTATAATCAATGATTATAATATTTGTTATCTACCCTTTGTGCTATGCATAAAAATCTTATTTAAACGTTAGTTTATCAATTAAAAATAATAAGAATAAACCCAATTGTCGTATTACATTCCATAGGCAAGCATTATTTTACACTATTTTAAGCCAATTCAGATCACGCAATATGATCGTTTTTGTAACATACACTATCACTCGAGATACATGGCGTGTGCCTGTCCCTGTTTACTGGGGTAAGTAAATTATGAAACATTTAGAAAAGTGTCTTCACTAAATACGGCAACAAAATATTGAACTCGAACTTATAGGCGACCTTACTTTTTGGACTTCGCAAATGTGTTCATTACGCGGCGAGCAATTCGCACTCCCATGTAAAAAGGTCTATTCATTCAAAAGCAGAGTTTACTTTTAAGAACGAAAGTGTGATATTATAATGCGAGATGCCTATATACTGTCAGATTGAGTTTTGACGAATCACGTATCACCAAAGCCGTCTTCCCGCTCTTTGTCCCGCTGTAGTTGGTTTCTACCCATCACCTTTCTGTTCTGGTCTATAAATATTCATGTCTATGATTTAAACCCTATTTGGAACCTATGGAACCCGCTGCAAATATACTATATATTATTTTAAATGAAATAACACGAATTAATAAAATAAAATTTATTTGCCCACGCCGGGATTCGATCCCGCGACCCTCGGATTGCGAGTCAAAATCCTTACCGCTAGACTACGCCGACCGAACTTTAGATGTATGTTAGAGACAGAGTAAGAGGTCATCTCTATTTCTTTGAATCGTAAATGACACATACTGGTAGATTAATTGCAACGAAGCTCTCAGCAGTACGGCCGGTAGGCACGTACAATGTTACATGTCATTGTAAACAATATATATACATATGTGACCCGATCAATACTGACAGGACATATTCTCGTGTCCCACGTGGCAACAGTCCACTATGACTATGTCAGCTGATATTTCACTTCATATTTTAGTCTTATCGACCATCAAATTACCGTTCATACCTGCTACACACTTAACGAACAAGGTGACCTATTCAATATTTACTAGACAAGGTACGTAAATTATAACACCACGAAAACTATCCAATGGATGTAATGAAAATAGCTAAATTATTTTTTTAAATTATCCGTTTTTTTGTTTTACCTAAATCTATGTATATGTATATAAATGAACGTTTGTTTGCATGCTTGCTTCTTTGTTGTTGTTTATGTATTGATAATAAATTATGTATTAAAATTAAAAATCAGTATGTTTTTCTCCATATTTTTATTTTTATAATAGCTGAAAAAAAACCTGTTTCACTTATTCTACCTATGTAATACTAACTTTTTATACTAATTTTATATGTTTTTTTTAAGTCTATTTTATACTTTGGGTACTTGGAAATATAGTATTTTGTTTTAATATTACCCACACTCAGGCAGTGCCTTAGCGGGTTTTCATTTCTTGTTCATACTATTTGTTATTATATATTATGTTATTATAGTATAGTATTTGCTATTATACATTATATGTACAAAGAAATGGGAATAAATAAAGTTTAAAAAATATACATATAATATATATAAGCATAGGAAATGTTTGAAATTTTCAAAATATCTTCTTTGCACCCTAAAAAAGGTTTCTGGAATATTATACAGCCCCATGATAATACATTTCAAAAGTTTTTTAACCGTTACAAAAACTCTTACGAAACTGTCAACCATGTCGTTGAGAAAGACATTTTGCAAACCAGCGATTGTTCTTAATCAAAATTCAATTTTTGAATAAACTCTTATTAATAAATTTAATTGAAGTACTTACTTACTATGATATTCACCCAAATCGAATACTTTGAATCTAATCAAGAATTCTAGGTATTTTAAATAGGTACCTATGTTAGGTATCAAATTTAAGTGATTGTTAATCTTATATAGATATTATTAAGGCGAAAGTTTGTATGGATGAGTGTTATTCTTTCACGCAATAAACACCGAATAGAATTTAAAAATTCTTTCACTAATCGAAAGCTACATTATTTGCGAGTAACAGAGGCTATATATATTGGTAAGCTCTGGCGTTATGAATAAACTGTAGCGTTATGCAATTATTTTTCATACGTTTTCTGTCCTTAACAAAATCGAGTTATTGCAAACGTCAAACAAATTGTTACCTTGGAAACAATGTTTTTTTTTTTTAACTAGGCAATTCACCCTAAAAATAGTGCTTTGTTGGCGTCATAGTTAATATCTACCTATCTCTAAAAATGTTTATTGTCCGGACGAAAAGCATAGCGTTGCTATGTAATTATTTGACGTGGGCTGTCATTTTGTTATTTCTTTAGGTTACTCTGGATTCAAATATGAATAAAATACTAATTCCTACTTGAGGCGAAATCATCAGAATAAATTAGGGGAGTAGGTACTTAAAATAAATTTCTATAATTTAAATATTTTCTAAAATAGAATTTTTATTTGCGAAATATCATTCTCAAATTTTGAAATTTTCTGTTGAACAATAATTATTTTTTATTAGACAAAAAAGCAAGAATAATAACAATTATGCCAGTAATTTCCCACTAATACCATGCGAGCGAAGCCGCGTGTAAAAGCTAGTATATTATAAAAATGAATGTTTATTTGTTGGTCCTTCATACGTTCCTAAACTATTTATCCGAATGCGATGAAACTTTGGCGATTTTATGTGATGACGCGATAGTTTCTATACATAATAGTGAGCTCTGTCGTTATGCAATTATTTCCTATACTGTTCATCCGATTACGATGAAATTTTAGCCCAGGGAGACAGGAGGGGAAATGCGGGAGAGGAAGAGAACGTGGGAGGGGGATTGGAGGCGGTGGGGGAACAGGGACGAATGCGAAAGGACATGCGGGAAGCAACTATTTCTTCATTTAAGTTGCATTGCAACGCGTGCCGGGAACTCGCTAATACATTCTTCATATTGCAGATAAAATATTGTATCGTAAAAAGTCGATATATTTTATCAGGGTATTATTATTTTTCGTGAAGAGAATTTTTAAGGACATGTACGCTATACAAGGATTGGTTTAGTACGCCACCTGGGTTTATAGGCGGTACTCTTGTATATTAATATTCACCTTGAATTTGAACCTGTAACCTTCAAATTCATTGGTTCAAAGTTCATGTACATTTAACTGGTCGTATCTGCTTGCAAAAATAGTTAGTTACCTTATGCAGCAATTATTAGTTTCATCGTGACGTTTTAACCCCCTCATGCTGATTTGTTCGCTTTTAGGAACTCTGTATTCCTTACTATCATGGTGAGAAATATGATCTAAACGGTGTTAGAAAGAGAAAACACCACGCTTTATATTCAAATTAACCACAAAATAATTAAAATATATACCTTTCTGAAACCAAAATGTCCGACCGCAATAAAAAAAAAATTGTGAAACTTTAGGAAGTTTTTATTAATTATTATTACATGGAACGACAAAAAGGAGGTGACGACAACGTTTATAATATACTTGTATAAAAATATGTGTATGTTTTTATTTTTTATTCGTTATATATTTTTGTTAGAATAAACGTAAGGTGAGTCATTTTTTTTTGTTTGCAAAAAAAAAAATTGTAATTCAAAATTAATAGAATACTTAGTTTTTATCACTTTATTGTTTATAAAAACCTATTTTTTATTAACAACTAGCTGGTACCCGGCATGCGTTGCTATGCCATTTAATAAAGAAATTGTTTCTACCTGCGCGTCCTTTCCCATTCGTCCCGTTCACCTTCCTCCTCCCCTTTCCCTCTCACATTCCAACTCCTCCTCCACCTTTCCTCTCCTCACTCTACTCCCCCCCTTCCCCGTCCCGCGTCTTCCCCTCCCGAGTTCCCCTCCCCCTCCTACGTATTTACCTCTCGAATTCCCCTCCCCCTCCCACGTGTTTACCTCCCGAATTCCCCTCCCCCCTCCCACGTATTCCCCTCCGAGTTCCCCTCCCCCCTCCCAGAGATAGGTATTAACTACGACGCGAACAAAGCACTCTTTTTAGGGTGAATAGCCTAATTTAAAAAAAAAAACATCGTTTCCAAGGCAACAATTTGTTTGCTTTCTTCTGACGTTTAAAATATTCTGAACAGTTTATATGGGAAAATGAAATTGTTGTTTTTATCATCTTCGTCGGAATTTTTTTCCATATTTTCTCACCTTTTAAAGCTTTCCTGGACTACGACAAACATTTCAAAACCAAAATTAGCTAAATCGGCCCGGCCTGTCTCTAGTTTTAGCGAGACAAACACCAATTGATTTTTATTTATATAGATAGATAGATAGATAAACTTGGTAAAAACTAAGTAAGTATTATATTAATATTGAATTAAAATGGTGCCACAAAATAAGTTTGCTGTGTTTAAAGAAAAAAAAAATGTTTATTTCGAATTTTGTGGGGTATTTCATCACCTTTCAAAAACAGTTTTTATTTTTAAGTAATGCAAAGCGGTAATATTTTGATCTTTTGACAAAATGTGCCCGAGGCCTGAAGGTTAAATTAGCACATAGGTACTCTCGCTCATAATATGCGTGTAAAAGAGGGATATGTTTGATCCTTGAGCTCTCAGCGGCAGGATCACGTGGATCGGTATAATGAGATGCGCTTCTAATTATTCGTCTTGATACAACGATTATTTTGTTCGATTCTGACATCTCCAAATGTGGCTGAAAATGCTGATTTTGAGGAAGGTGGAACCGGATCACTCAATAAAAACTAATTGTAATTACTCGTAATACAAGTATAATGTTTAGGGTTGAAAACACACCGTAGTATCTACCCATTAGATTATTATTTATTGCTTTTACTTTTATTAGATAACATTTTTTAGCTGTCGTAATCGTGACGTCACCATTTGGTAAAATCTTATTGAAGACCATGACACATAATGGCCGGTTTTTCAATGCTCAGAAACGTGCCAAGAGTCGACACAATAAGTCATGATGTTGGACTGTACTCTGTAATTCTGTACGAAGCAAGGGGACTTGTTTACGGTTGCACAGGCATCACGTATCAACGTCTCGCCAATTATTGTAGAATTGCATATTATTTTACTTGCATTTGACTCGGTAATAGGTATTATGGACCAGCGAGTTCCCGGCATGCGTGGCATAGCAATGCCACTTAATAAAGAAATTATTTCTCCCTGCGTGTCTTTTCCCATTCGTCTCGTTCTCCATCCGCCTCCCTTTCCTTTCCCGCGTCCCCTTCCCCTCACGCATACCACTCCGCCTTCTCTCTCCCCACTCCCCTCTCCCGCTCCCCCCACGAATCCAACTCCCTCCCTCTCGCATCCCATGCATTCAGTCCCGGTACATTCAGTTTTCAAACAGCTCGTGTGCCACCTGGTGCAATTTTTTGTACAAATTTCATGCCAGAGCTCACCATTACTATTATATATAGAAACCATCGCATCAAATCCCCAAAGTTTTATCGCAATCGGATGTACGGTTAGCAATGCATAATTTCATGATGCCAGAACTCACTATTGTGTATAGACACCATCGCGGGTATGCGCACATCAAATCCCCAAAGTTTCATCGCAATCGGATGAACGGTTAGCAATGCATAATTTCATGACGCCAGAACTCACTATTTTATATAGAAACCATCGCGGGCACACGCACATCAAATCCCCAAAGTTTCATCCCAATCGGATGAATGGCTTAGCAACGCATAGGCATCTTATATATATGCATATATCCAAACCCAGATACAAACATATTTCAATTGTTATGTTTATAGAGATAGACAAGAGACCAGAAGAACTGAGTTGTTAAATATTTTAAAAAAGTGTTATTCTGCCGTCACAAGTAGAAACACAGTATCCTCTTGAGACTCTTAAGGAGGTCACTATGGTTTCGCCCATGGCGGCAGTATTGTACCTATATGTTAGGTTAATTGCTGTGTCGAGATAACAACACAAGAATATTATGTAGATTATGATATGATGTAGTGAAAAGCATACAAATACATTGTACACAAAGAACAGTTTAGATGTTTAGAAGAAGAGTTAAACAACGTAATATTATAATATGTAGACACAATGCAGTACAGTGTAGTAAAAAGAAAAGAATATAACATGTAGTGAACTTAATAAGCATTAAGCCGAAAATATAATAAAACAAATCAAAGTTAAAGGAAAAGTAATGCAAGTATTTTAAAACATTTTCTATTTTTATGTAGATCTAATTTTATAATTTAAATACTTGTTTTGGAAAAATAGTGTGCCTTAAATTTTTATCTAGTCTGTGATCTGTTTTTATTTCTTTATGTGTTGGTAAATCAGCTGATTGTTTTAAAAAAATTGGCATTCAGTTAGTTATACAGTTGAATGGAATAGTACTTAAAAGATCTTTTTCCTTGGGTTTAGTGCTTTAGTGGGATGTTAAGGGTTATGTTTGTTGAAGACTTGGTTATTCTTGATGACTGAGATAATAAAGGGATACTAAAAAGATGAAGAATAGACGATTTTACATAGAGTTGTCTAACTGACAATACGTCGAGCATCTTATATTTTTTTCTGAATTAGTATCTATCTTTTGTATGGTACTTGAAGAATAAGTTTAATAGTGGCTTTTATTGGTTTTTCTAGTGGACCAAAAGAAATATTATTTGCCCTCCCTCGAGACAATCAAATATTTTAAAAACTGCAATCCGCGTTGTAGTGGAAATCTCCAGGTACACACAATGTGATAGAACTTTAGACAATGTAAGGAAGTATGCTAATATTATGTGTCTAAATTTTGACAAAAAAAAATGTTAAGCCGTTATAAGAACCAATCGGATAGGAATTTAGGACACTTTGTCTGAGCAAATAATAACATATTTTTCAGATGACTGCCGAAACCAGTCAAGCCATGGTTTTCATACAATCTATACTATATTATAAATGCGAAAGTGCGTGTGTTTGTTTGTTTCGCTTTCACGCCTAAACCACTAAACCGATTTTTAAAATTATTTCACCAATAGAAAGCTACATTACATGTGTTCGTTATTGTCAGGACAAGGTTTGCATAAAACTACTGGTGAGCTCTGGCATTATGAAATTTGTATAAAAAAATGCAATGGGTAGCGTGCGAGCTGTTTGAATGTACCGGGACTGAATGTGCGGGGAGGGTGGAGAGGGAAGGTGGAGGAGGCGGAGTGGGAACGCGAGAGGGGACGCGAAAGAGGAAGGGGAGGCAGAAGTAGGACGGGACGAATGGGAAAGGACACAGGGAGAAACAATTTCTTTATGGATTGGCATGGCAACGCATGCCGGGTAGGTACCAGCTAGTAAGCAATAAATGTATTCGAAGAAACATTGTCGATTTTATCTACTAACTACTATTGTCTAAGGCCATAGCAGATAAAATAGTCAATAATTGGAATTATATGTGTACAAATTACAAATCACGTAACCAATTTACCACTCCCGTTGTACTAGGAATTGCGAAATTTGGCCTTACTAATAAATTACTTAAAAAGAGAAAAACGCTTCTCTGGGACGCCCGAGAATGCCGATTTCCAATTTGATTCGGCTACCGCTTGTGCAATATTCTGATTGTGTGCCTTAATTATTCTGTTATATCATTTTATTACCTTGCAATCATTATTCCTTAATTACTCCACTCTCTCATTTTGATTAATGCAAGTCTGCATATTTAAGTATTGTAGTACATATTTTATTTAAACCAGCGATATGCTTCTATGATAATGTAGTATGATTTGTTCTTACATGATGAAAAAGTAACATTAATTAAAAGAGAAGACATGTTACTGAAACAACGCGCGTGGTTACACTGAACTAGGTCCAGTGTACAAGTGGACATACTAAAGATTATGTATTATGGGACGTACGTCAGATAAGCTGTCACATGTCGCTTTGGTCTCTTTTCTTGTAAAAAAATGCCTTCTGTGCTTTTGAGAAGTGCAAAAATATTCTCGAACAAAAAACAAATCTTTAATTAATCATTTTATATTTCAAAAAATATTTTCTTTCCTTTCGTAAACACACAAAAATCTCTTATAATTTAAATAAATACAATTATTCAAGGTTTTTGTTGGTTATCCGAAATCGGTAAATGTCGAAATAAAATAAAGCGAGATGTGGAATGCAGAAACACATATATATGTAAGTGTAGAAAGGACAACCATAGTGACAGTATGGCGTATTCTACTACGGGGGCAGGCTCATCTATTTCACCCGTATCCACACATTCTTTGAATTGCCATCCTTTTCTTATTAATTTCGTTTTAAGTAGCTATGAAAGATAAAATGTGCAAAAATTTTTGTTCGAGTAGTATGACTATAACCTGTCTTTGTATTTATTTTGTCTATGATAATTTAATGTATCTTAAATTTGCTGAATCACAAATAGTTTCTGATCTAATAACAACATAATCGAATCGTTTTAAATAATTGATGTCCCTGGAAGAGTTTTCGTTTTAAGACATTATTGTTTTTCGCCAAACCCTCTAATTTATCTAAATATTCACCATTAAAGTAAATCACGTGATTGTATTAATAATATGGAAGTTAAGTTTTTCTACTTCATATAAAAAAGATAGGTTTCTTGTATTTTGTATATAAATTATTTAGTCCTCTCCACGCTTTTCGCGTTGTTAGTTTTTATCGTTTTTTTATTACCTATTTTTTCTCATTTGATATTATCATTATCGCAACCCGCATTATTTTTGCAAGTTTTAGCGGCGTGCGCCATTAATTGCTTAAAATACAGAAAACCTGATCGAACTATCGACCGCGACATAGAAAAATATTATAGTCGGCCTTACCATAAAATAGCTTCCTCTTATTGTGAAACGGTTCTACTGCTATGATAAATTATGAGATTTTGAAGTGAAACTTCTTTAGCACCGTTGTGATATGAACTCAATGAAACGGAAACGACACTAAAAAGAGACAAACACATACATCTACAGGATTTAGCCTGCGAGAGAATGAGATGAAACCTTACCGCATTGGCCGCTTTGATTATGAGATTACTTTTCAAAGCTCGTATTGGTTGAGATTGTGTGTAAGTTATCGTAAAGGTTTAACTTTGACTGCGGGTGAATTGCACTCGATTTTTTTGCAATCTGACCTTTACTGAAATTATGTCGGTTTTGACCTACCATAAAGGACTCCTACTCTTTTTGAAATGAAAACTTCTTTAGCACCGTTGTGATTTGAAACTCGATAGCGACATATATATAAAAATAGCGACACTAAATAGAGACCAACTCCTATAACTCAGATGTACCTATAGGATTTAGCCAGCAAGAGAATGATATAGTATAATGTATTTTTATTACTTATTTCTATAGTATGCTTATTTTACCTATTTTCTATGTACTTGTTATTAGAAACTAGGAATAAAAGTTTATAATTTTTCAATGAATCAACATTTTTCTTGGAGAATTCGCTTCCTTAGGGGGCATACGTGTGCTCAAAAGGGATGAGGGGTCCAGCAAAATCTCACGTCCGGCCCAAATTTATTTCACCAAGAGGTGGGGGTGGGGTCTGGATTGGAAGAATAAGTGTTCACGTAATTAATGTATGCCCCCTTACCTCCCCCCGCGCAGCTACTGTGGGGCACGAATCAGTTGAGCGCTGCAAACTAAAATTATCGAGCAACATAAATTGCCTCGGGTAAATTTTACCCAACCTTACGTTTGCCGGGTTAAGATAATAAGAAACAACGCGGTACCATAATCGATTCATCTCAAACACTGTACGCAGTTAAATGTCCCAAGTGAATCATGAGTTATTTGATTCGTCCATTTACGGTAAAGTCGCGGTCATTCTACCTTCCGGCAAATGTCTGAATATTGAACGGCGCTGTTGTGAATCAGCTGGGGGGGACGAAGGTCATCTCAAAAAGGAATCTTGTTTTCAAAACAACATCTCGCACGACTTCGGGTTCTTTATTATAATGTTGTGCCGAGAAGTCGAGACAACCTTTTTGTATCCCTCTAGACTTTGTAGTTTCCATTGTTGGCTTTGAATCACTTCCAGGTGAATAGATTATGGCCATAGATATGGAATATGCAAGATTGGACAAACGCCAGAGAGCAATCAAGTATGCATTCAATGGGGTATTTCCACGTTATTTATTGCTTAAAAAAATTAAGCATAAAATTACATTGATTGTAGCATTTTTATTTTATTTTGTTAACGAATAAATTTTCTACAGCGTGTCAAAGTTTCCCATTTTTGAATTACCGCTAAAACGATATTTTGGAGCGGAGCTATCGTGTAACGTCATAAGCGTGGGACGCTCACTAGCAGTGTTTATTTATGCTGGCCCAGCTGAGCGACGTTTGTGACGTCACAATCCGATTTGCCGTCGGGCCGTTTTGATTTTGTCAGTTTTCTATCGTTTTTAAAATCAATAATATTGAAAGAAAACATAAAAAAACAAACATTTTTAGTAGCATGATTAAAATCAGAAAAATAATCTTTAAATATTCCGTACATTTTTAACAGAATCCCTCTTTAGTAGCGATTTCATTTTAATGAAGATGCTTTTATTCGCTTTTCTGTCTTGGGTTGATAAATGTTAAGATAATTATATTGATTATCACTATTTTTGACCCATTCAGTACCCAAGTAAGAATATCTTTAAAATTATTTACCTAAATGAAAATGTTCTGTTTTCTTTAGATAATTTTCCCATTCCAACACATTGCGACTGATAACACACATCACTTACTGATCCATATAAAGTAAGTATTTCGATTGATTTGATTCAGATTTAATGCCGATACCATCCTGAATCCGGAGCTAGACAGTTTTTTTCTCACTGTTGCTGGACCTGCTTAACCTTCGGGGTTAAATAATATCCAAAGCGTCACGAATAATTCTAAAAATCTCTCATTATAGGGAATCAGTTCTTCCCCAATAAAGCAATTGGAAAATCCCTTTATGCTTTTTTTCTTCGACTTCTGTAATTACAATGTTTTCATATTCTGAATAACATTGATATTGTCTCAATTGTTGAACGTATCCAATTACCCTTTTCTGACTTACTTTAACCAGTGATTCCTGACATTTATTATTTGGAGTAATAAGTGTAAGAGAAATTTTGTCCTCGGTGACATTTTTGATGTTTTTTTAAACCTTAAAACAATAACAACAAAAAAACAGTAGTTATTGAACGGTTAGGGTCGAAGTCAGGAGTTGTGTTTCTCTGCTAAGTGACCAATGCTGTCATGTGGAAGTTTTTGTTGTTTAGTTTTGGATAATTTTTTTAAAAACTTTTTACTCCAAATAATGTCACTAATCACAGGTTAAAGTAAGTATAATCCTTAACCCCTTGATCGGCAGGAGGCCACATTTGTCCCAGCCCACATGAGTCTCATATAAATCGCTCTAACTCCCCTACTATCAGAGTGGAAAATATGTTTTAAACGGTGTTAGAAAGGTAAAACATCACGCTTTATAGTCAAATCTAAAATACCACCAAGAATGTAAAATGTACTCCTTTATGAAACCAAAGTTTTGAATCGTAATTTGAAAAAAAAAATTTAGACTTTGAGAATTTTTTATTAATTATTTTCATATGAAAAGACAAAAAGGGAGGTGACAATAACGTTTATAATACATTTATTTAATAAAGTAAGTGTGTGTTTTGATTTTTTTCGTTATTAGTAATTTTAGTTATAAAAACGTGAGGCCATTTTAAAAACTTTTTTATGAATTTTCAACAAACTTTTCAACAAAACTTTCATATTTCAAAACAAAATTTTCATATTTCAAAAATTATATGTTTATTTGCAATTATAAACTTTAAAAGCGTATTTCATCACATTTCAAAAACAGTTTTTAGTTTAGGGATATGTTCACATAGATAATTTATTGATTTGGATTTTATTGTAAAGCAAAAATATTTTACCATCAGAAAAATACTCCAAATTTCTGAAGGGTTAACACCCTTTATAGGCGCCATTCTTGATTAAAAGCCCTTAGACTGTAGTGATGTAACGATTGATACCTGGAACGTTTACGAATTATCGATTTATCTTGAGAAGTTAGAATAGTGTGTAAGAAAGTAAAAAATCAACTCGTTCTGTGTTTTTTCATATTTTCCATGATGTACATCTTCAATCGTTATAATAATACTCGTATGTATTAATTATACTACAAAATACACATGTGTAGTATTATTTACCCCAGTAATGGTGTATAATGTGTACAATATAAAGCATCCACTCTGTAATAATACCCACTTTAGATATAATAATCTAGTACGTTTTATTTAACTACGTATTATATTATCTCAATGTTATTAAATAAAACATTATCTGGTATCGACTTTTCTTCACTTTACTTCAAGACAGATAATGTCTCTGTACGTAGTCCGCGAAATGGCACTACTTTTCTTGCTTCATTTTTCGGATGAATGAGCCACATAAAAAACCCATTGCTGTTATTTTTTTTATCAATTTTGAATGATGAAAACAAAATATTATGTATTATTAGTCTTCAAAAAAGCATAGGTAATTGGTCACATGCCAAAAACGTGCTTTGAAAGTAATGGAAAATAACGTGACAATTTTCATAAATAACCTTCCAAAATTCTTTTCTTTTCATATTGCGATGGCATTATAATTAATGTTCAGTGTTTTTATTACGTACATTTGTTTTCGTTGGAACGGGGGAGAAGCCAGAGTAAAGTTGGCCTTCAAGACCCATGTTCACTTCTTCCTTTCCTCAAAAAGACCCTCCACACAGCATCTTCAAAGATGACTGAGTCCCTGGTGTGGATTTATTGTAAAAAAAATGATAATAATTTATTGTGGAGTTAAGTCGATTTTCTTATTAATTGTTTTGATGCTAAACTTTCTCCGAAGAGAGGAAATAAATTTCTAGCTCACGCCATTTGCTGTTGATACTTCCTTTTCGATGCTTTCTTATCAGAGCGTATTAGCCTGGTTTCTCCTCTTACATGATTACTTCTAAGACCTTTTTACCTTCTGTATAATTTACAATACATAATCTGTCGGATCAAAAACTGGTATTGACTAGATACTAATTGGAATTACTGGTACACAGGTAGGTTTATTACGTATATAATAATATTATTTCCTAATTATCAGGAAACATTTTTTAAACTAGCTACCACAAGCGACAAAAACGGTATAGTTTGACTGGCAAGGTTTTTTTTTATTCCGTCATGTTGGATTTCCATTTAGGAAGCGTATTTCGCTTGAAATCAATTATCTTACAATAAAATAAAGAATAAGTTTGGAAACTGTTCATCGGTCCATGGTGATTTTTTTCTAATTCGGAGACGATTCACTGAAGCGATCCGTTCGGATGACTATACAAAATAAGAGGAAGTGGTTCATTGGTCATGTGAAACTGTCTACCACTCTTTTGTTTAGAACAAAATTGTCCTACAAAGCGGAGCTAACAACAAACGATTTTGGAATGAAACAATTTGAAAGATATCTTATTTTCAAAATCGGAGAATTTTTATTAATTTTTAATTTAATTTTTAAATTGGTCTCTTCTGATTTCTATTCTCTTTTAAGCGGTGTTCTTAAATACTCTCAAATATTTATTATTCTTTCAAAATTATTTCCATTCCCTTTTTCAAAACGTATTTGCGTTAAAAATTTTAATATTTCAAAAATTATATGTTTATTTCTTGCTACTTAGCTGACCCGACGAACTTCGTACCACCCCAGGATCAATAACTGTTGTGTTAAATATTAGCTGAATTAAATTCAGTTTTTTTTTTATTAAGTTAAAAATTAGCAATTATCGATGAGTGTTTTTGTCACTATCAGAGATGGCGTTGTGTACGGATTTATAATTTTTGTGATTTTTCCACTTACTTACGGGAATTGCGTTTCATTTTCTTTGTACGTGTGAAGGAGATTTATTATAATTATTGTATTTTTCCTTCGGGAGGGGTGCAGATATACGTTCACCGCTTGTCCCATTTTCGACTGTTTACATTTAGTGTGTAAGAAAGGGGGGCAGCATTATATAATAATAATAATAATTGGATAATTTATAGAGCGCCGTTTTTGTGAAAAATCACCTCAAGGGCGCATATGTTTAAGAACAAAAGCAAATCAATCAGCGCATTGATATTTGACGTTTTTGAATTTTTGGAATTCACTCACTATTCAATATTAAACTTTTCACAATATTCCTGCAGCTCTTTCAAAATATGATAATTCCTTCCATAAAAAATGTATGAGGAAAAGAATTTTCCTCATAATTTTTTTTCGTGATTTTTTTCAATGTTTTAATAGCTATTCTGCTATTGGAACGGAGATAAATCCAACAAATCAAAGATCATAAAAATCGGTCCAGCCATAACTAACCCGACATTGTTTTATATATTAAGATAATAAAAATTGAAGATGTAATTCATCACTTTACAAAAACATTTTTTTAGTTTTCGGATATGTTTAGAAGTGCTCCATTTATTTGGATTTCATTACAAAACGGAATTAATCTGACCATCTGACGGAATATGCTCGAGGCTTGATGGGCCAAAATTATAATAAAAATGGATAAAGTTTATTTTTTGCCATATCTACGGTTAATTTTATTCGTAATTAGAAATATGTCATAATAAAGTTTCTGGTACGGTTTTGCATCCTTTAGTTCTATGGTCTTGTCGGTGCTTTTCACGTTAGAATCTTTTGTTTCACGTCTTCACGTTTTTGGCCCCAGCTTTGTAACGGTCTTGTCTCGCTGCTATCCTATATAACCATCGACTAAGATGTCTATAATAACCCTATAGATATCTATATCCTAGCGATCGTCAAGCCAATTTATTAAATTATGTACCCTTATGTAAATGTTAACCCTGTTAAACACGGATAGGTTGTTAAAAAAAATTGAACAATAGGTACATCAAATATTTAAAGTTCATTTTAACTTCTGTAAAAGTTCTATTTAAGTTCTGTGTTCATTTGGGTTTTATAAAGCAACTGGCCTATAACAATATAATAACATAACTTCAATAGAAATTTACGCAGAACGTGAAAATTAACTTAAAAAATATTTTCCACTATGGAACGTGCCGTAAATATACTATGTATTATTTTAAATGATTAAATTGTGAAATAACACGAATTAATGAAATAAAAGTTATTGCGCATGCCGAGGTTTGAACCCGCGACCTCCGGATTGGGAGTCAAGAGTCTTACCCCTCGGCCACGGAAGCCGTCAAATTACTATTCACAGAACTATTAATAGCTTCGTTGTAACCTATATTTTAAGAGGTTACAAAGAAACTATCAGCAGTTTGACTTGTATTTTTTATTGTTCTTAATAACTAATAACCTCGGTAACGTGAATGCAGTATTTTTTTTTAAATTTTGAAATGTGAAAGTTAAGTCTCGATTCGCAGCCCGTGCTTTTGACACCTCTGCTATTTATTTATATTAACTATTCAGAATATCTGAATCCGACTGGTTTGACTTTTTGAGGTTTAAATGGCCGCGGCTGTCGGCCTTAACACCTGACCCGAAGTCTTTCTTGCATTATCTGACGCAGAACGCCAATTAAAAATCGATGGAAAAAATTCGGTTTAGTGGCGAAATTCCTAAAAATACAAACTAGTTATTTTTATACTAACTATGGGCCGGGGAATACGAATCTGAAAGAATTAGGCGGCGGCAAGCAATATTAACTGAATTATACGACTTTAAAAAATTTTTTGACACCTCTAGAAAAATGGCCATTTTGGAAACATTCTGATTCCTAGAAAATCAAACTAGTTATTTTTATACTAACTTTGGGCCGGGGAATCCGAATCTTGAATTGAATTTGAAAATTTAAAAGTCGTGTAATTCTGTTAATATTGCTTGCCGCCGCCTAATTCTTTCAGATTCGGATTCCCCGGCCCAAAGTTAGTATAAAAATAACTAGTTTGATTTTCTAGGAATCAGAATGTTTCCAAAATGGCCATTTTCCTAGTGGTGTCAAAAAAATTTTTAAAGTCGTATAATTCAGTTAATATTGCTTGCCGCCGCCTAATTCTTTCAGATTCGTATTCCCCGGCCCATAGTTAGTATAAAAATAACTAGTTTGTATTTTTAGGAATTTCGCCACTAAACCGAACTTTAGCCAAATCGATTATCGGGCTGATTCGTATTAGAGAAACACTTCAACTTAAGTATTTAACTCCTTGATATTCAATATCTCCATTTTTTACTATTGTTGTCTTATTGAGATGTTGTTTACTGGTTTGCTTCACATCTTTCTTTGTTTAGCATCGAAACTTCACTTGGGTGTGAAAGGAAGAAAGGAAATGTTTCCCCTTGTTTATTAAGTTGTTAGATGCCTAATTGAATACAACTCAGCAGTTTGGTCTCCATCTTACAAAATTCACATTAATAACATTCAGCTAATACAAAAAAAATATCTGCGTTTTATACATTTTAAATTAAATGTCCCACTAGAAGACTTAAAATACAATTTACTATTAAATATTTTAAAAATACATGCATTAGCATTACAGCAATAAAATAAAAGATTTAACATTTTTTTCAAAGTACTTAATTCACAAACTTACGAATATCCACAGTAACAACACGACAAAATACACTAATACGTAACTACTTTGCCCACTCTCCGATATAACGATTTCACACTATGGGAAATCAATATATTTCATATTAACTTGGCAAGTTTTGTGGATCAAGTAAAATATTTATTCCAAAACTATTCCTAAACACCTCTTGTATTTTTGTTAAGTTATCAAATCGCTGTATTTTCAGTGTTTGTTTCTTGTTTGTTTCATTAATAAATAATAACAAAATATTGCCCTCTTCATACCTTCCCATATTTGTAAATTCTTGCTAAAAATTCTTTGACTATCTGCAGTGAAGCCTGGCTGTGCCATGCGTTCGAAGTAGACGATTTTCTTTAGGTCTTAAGCCATTCTTTGACGTGAATGACATTCTTCTCTTCCTTAACCAAGTATCTTCCAATTTACTTGGATTCCACCCGTCAACCGTTAGCTGTGCCATATTTCAACTTTAGGCACACTTTTTGTTAAGATTGTGAATTGGGACAGTCATGTCGACTTCTTACCTATTTTTAACTTCTGACCGCCCGTTTTCAACCTAACGTAAATAAGCTCAATAATAATGTAAAGTACTTCTATTTTTGAAACTTACAATTCATGGTGGAATTCCATTATCCATACTAATATTATAAATGCGAAAGTCTGTGTGTTTGTTTGTTACGCTCTCATGCCTAAACCACTAAACCGATTGTAAAAATTCTTTCTCCAAAATAAAGCTACATTATCAGCGAGTAACCGTATAGTATAATGGTTAGCTCTGGCGTTATGAAATTTGTATAAATGAAAATGTGTGTATTGCATATATTTTAGCGGCAGGGAAGAAAGTCAGGGAGAAGGTGGGGTTCGCGGAGAGTGAAGAGACGAGGGAGGGGGAAGGCGGGGAAGGTGAAAGGGAACGGGGACGCACGGGAAAGGACATGCAGATTTCTTTGAATGGCATTACAACGCATGCCGGGTACCAGCTATTAATAATATAATTAAAAACATTAAATTAGAATCAATTGCTATACCTCCGCTCCTATATCCATATAAAATATGTATTTTGTTTGTGATTTAATGTACCATTATAAGATTATTCCTACTCCAATGTAAAACATATATCCCTATTAAAATTAATCCATCAATCAAAACTTCCATATCATCGTTAATATAATAACTATTTTAATTAGGAATAGATATGACAACAATAAAATTAGGTCGTTAAATTCATTAAAATTACTTGTAAGGTATTCCTCAAACAAAATCAAAGTAAGCTACAAACCCGAGGTAATTAAGCCTACTGAGAATGACGAAAATAATTATAAATTCGATAGTCAAAGATGACTTAGTAACAAATGTAAGAAAACCCATATAATTGAATAAAATATTTGTAGATCACCCCTCCCCCTACCCCCATATGTTATGTATATAAACCGTAGATTAAGAATAGTTTGTACCAGTCTGAAGATGGCTTTAACGAGCTGAAACCGGTTACGGTCGAATAAATTAAAGTAGAAATAAGTTTCATGTTTGTTTTATTAATACATAATTTAAAGTAATATTTTTTTATCGAGTATCGGTACTACGAACGCACCCCTACGTTAAAACGTTTATTATTTTAATTCTTCCCCTATTCGCCTTACGACTTTTTTTCCCAGATAACTGCGGATATTCGTTATATTATGAAATTTTAATTGAATTATAATATTAATAATTTCTTATCAATTTTTCCTTACTATGTAAGCCTGGTAAAGAGTAAAAATTGTTTTATGTCGTATAACATCGGAATCGGGCCGGAACAGTAATATTCCTTATGTAAATGGCGATAAGGTTGAGATTTCTGCTTAAAACTGGCCGCCTGTTTTGTTTTATACTTAAGAGCGTATAACCAGAGAAAACCAGAAATATGTCTATTTTAATATAGTGTTTAGACGTATTGACTCTTTTCCAATAAAAAAATATAAATTGATTTCGAAAGATTGTTCTTTTATTTAGTAAACGTATGTTTTAAATTTTGGGAAAAAATGTTAATTTTTAGTATAATAAGGTTATACCATAGGTCGTTGGCAGATTTGTTAAATTTTCAAAAAATATTTTGTATTATACAACACCCATTTTAAATCATATAACCATGCAGTAAAATAAATCAATACATTATCTGGTAAACGTATGTTACAGAATTTAAATTTTAGTTTAAATAAAATCATTAAATATATCCGTACATGTGTTTTTTGACGAAAATTGGTCCGTTTGTGTATTTATTTGCGCACTTACAGACTTATATGTATATTTCAGATTTTTTTACGTTCTTATTTTGCTCAGACATTATTGCAAAATGATAAATACTTATGATCAAAAAATAATTACAAAACGTACATAATTTTAATAGTTTTATCAACACGCCTTTAAGCATTTTTGGATGTAGGTATAAATTAAAGCTAAATTGGAATGAAATAAAATCGATATTGAGTTATAATTTAAAAGAAAGCTGGTACGTAAAGTAATTAATCTTTCTCATTGGAACCGCCCTGTACGGTCGTAAGAACATCTTTCGACGAAATGTGGATTTTCGGCCGCTTGCTGGTTAAACGCTCTTAAGAATACATCACCCAAAAGCGTGTTTTATGTTTCACGCACAAATAAATATTAAAATGTTTTAAGATAATTTTTAAAGAACTTCATTTCCCACATTAAACAATAAACCAATCACCGAAAAGGGGTTCGTTAGTGGGAGATTTTGGACTTTAGAGCAGTTTTTATAGGCCTGTTCTCTATTTTCTTTTGGGTTTGTAAAAAGACTTACCAAAAATTGATAGATTATTTCAAAGGTCAAGATGTGTTCTACTCGCAGTATTTAATTAGCATCTGTATTACCTAAGTATTTCTAAGCGAACATTTTTCAAACCATAAACACACGATTTCGCATTACTTCGCAGTACATCTCATTAATTGGCGACCTATTATTTGATGCAAAGGAAGCTTTGACTGTCTAATTAGGAACGTTTGCCATTTTAGGACAGTCAAAGTGACAAGTTTAGTTCATATTGGGTAGGTATTATAGAAAATCTGTTTTCGAAACATGGTTTTATAGTATTTACTTCATTCGATCGGTGGCTCAGTTGGCTTCTCGTTTGGGTCCCACCCATGCATCGTGTGTTCGATTCCTTGGCTGGATAAGTCCTCCAACACAACACGAGCAACATTTTCTGCTCACTGCGGCGGTAGTATATAAATATTGTCAGGTTGTTCGTAAACCTGTAATATTTTTTTTTCTTTTTAAAAAAAATAAAGAAATTCGTCTTTTCATAAGTGTCGGCACTTCATTATTGGCTGTGAGTGGTACCTACTCACTACCTTTCGATTATTATATAAATGACTTTCACCAGTATCTGCTCGATGGAATTTGAATCTTATCCAGTTTGGTGACAAAATATTATACTCGTCCGACGATTAATTTTATAAGAAATATTCAAATGAAATAATTTCAATTTGTGGCACGGCTTACGTTTGCAGACCGTCAGCAAAAGCGGGAATAACGTGATATCGATTTAGATTTTATTTTTTTTAGTAATTTATTTATAAACAGAAACAAACAGTAGATTAGATGATACATTCGTGAAAAAAAAATTACAATTAATAAGTATATTTCATGGTGGGTACCTATTATGTGTTTCATTGTAGTGTCTTATTTGTGGTACCTATATATTATTTATGTAATTACCGGGTTATGTACGTAGTGGGAAGGTGTGTATGTGTGTGTGAGTATGTGAGTATGTGAGTATGTTTGTATGAATGTATGTATGTAAGTATGCGCATTGAACAATTTATATTATTTACATGATGCTCTTTTTAAATTTGGGCAGTGAATCAGTGAAAATGTCGATGTTGTCCATCTTGCTATGCAACAACTTAATGAAAAGGGCGAGGTTGGATGTTGTAGACCTACCTTTCATAAATCCGTGCTGATTCGGCGTAATGTTTGTCGAAATAGTCGAGTACAATTCATCAAAGACGATTTTTTCATATTTTTTAAATATTTTGATTTAGGATTGGATAGTGTTGCTTTTCAAGTTCTGAAACCACATTAGTTAGTATTCTAGAGGGACTACAATTGATAGCTTATTATTATTATTATTATTTTTTTTCTTCATTTATTTATTACATAAGATACATTATTTATACAGCAAAAATAACATATAAAATATAATATTTATATTTCCAAATAACCTTTTTTGATACAAATAAACTACATAATAAATTTTCACTGATTTTTTTTATATATGATATTTCTCTTCTATAGAAGCAGACGCTTGTGATTAGAAGAGGGACGAGTATCGGGATGAGAACATATTTAAAATATATTAACAAAATATATTTTGTATCTTTTAATTTAATTGTGTTAGATACTTAAAAAAACAAATTTACAAGTTATATAAGTTATGATGATAAATTTTGTCAATTTGTTATTTTTACTTTAAATTGCTCTTTAATTGCTTTTAGTATTATAATAATATTCAGTATTTTAATATCTTTCACAAACTTTATTATTGTTATATTAATGTATATTTTTCTTTTTCGCAGGCTCACATGAAATTCCCCCCAGATTACCCGTATTCGCCTCCGTCAATACGATTTTTAACGAAAGTCTGGCATCCGAATGTGTATGAGGTAAGAATCGTTATTGGTCATTATTATTTCACATCGTAATGTTTTCTGATTATGATTGATGTCGAATATAACATGAATATTGATTTCCTCTTCCGATTGATTTTGCTAATAATAGGTAGGTATTAAATAATAATATTCTTATAAACTTGTGTAATGTTTTTTTTTTATCTCCTGCTCACAATTATGGGCACATATCTTAATCAGAAATCTGTTTGTCCAAAGTAGCAAAATGCTCGAACGTTGAACTCAAGCATTTTCTCTGGTATTGAAAATTCCTTCATTTTTGTTCCTCTCCTATTGAATGCGAACATGTATGCAGTTTTTAGATGTTGGTTGACCCCTCGCCTGGCGTACCAAACTCAATAGAACAGCTCAAAGAAAGGAAGCTCAGTTCCTATTGAAATAACTCTCGTGTTATTATTTCGTTTCGTGGCAAATGAGTTACACACACAGGTACGGCACGCATTAGGCAAACACACACAATCAAATTTTATGTCAAAACACTTCCGCGTCCCTTCTGGTTTGTTGAGAATTTCTGCCAAAACTTTGTTCCGATTCTTTAGTATTGAGAGCTTCTCGAAACAGTTGCGGCTTGTTACCTTTTTCACGATAGACATTGTATCAATTTTTTAAATATAAGTTTCCATTTTATAAATGCGTTCATTCGTATACTGTTATCCACAAAATGGCGACAGCAATATAAATCAGTGATCAAATGCTACAAGTACCAAAGTCGAGATAGATAACAGATTTACAAATGTCAACATTGACTGTTTTAACATTAATTTATAGTAATACGTTGCATTATTAATCGAAATTTGATTTGAAATTTTTTTAGTATATCTTTTACTTCTGTAGTGTTAAAAATTGATCCTAGGAATAATTTTTTATAGTTTTAAAGAAGAGTGGTGATCTGAAGTCAGTATTTGGAAAAAAATATCTACGGCATAGAAATAATTGACCGGTCAGTGGTTGAGTGGGCATAACGCTTGGGTCCCACCCGAGCGTCGCGTGTTCGATTCTTCGGCTGGCTAAGTCCTCCATCATAACACAAGCAATATTTTCGGCTTTCTGTGGTGGTAGTAGGAGATTTTCAAACATTGTTGGGTTATTCGTAGCCCGGGAATGTTTGTCTTTCTTTAAAAAAAAAAAAAAAATTATTACATTTTTTCGTTGCCACTTTCCCGGTACTTAGGTTAGTCTGACGTCTTTCTTTTCCTGAGAATCTTTAGCTAACCAAGTGTTGTTTTCTAAAGCTTTCGGGACTTAAAGGGACGTCAAGATGATTAATGGAAGCCATATTGAAGTTGTAAAGCTGCAAGCTGTTTGAGTGTTGGTCTTGTGAGTTGTACATATATGTATGCAAATCATTTCTAGGTCATCATGCTGTTTGTTCTCTGACTTCGTAGTATGTTATTTTCTTTGCATTGTTATCAAAAATAACTTCTCTACCGTTAGAATACACTTTTTCAGATTTCATTTCATGGGCTATCTTTCCACGTTAATTAAATATTTTCATTTTTTTATTGTTTTTACATGTTTAAGTATTCCACTGTACTAAGTCAGTTTTCCATTGAAAGATGTTTTCCACTATACAGGCGAACTCCGTGGAGGACAGTATACATTCTGTTATGCATAATAATAAAAATGAATTTTAAAATTTATTTAACGACTCTGGAGGTCAAAATGTAATAAAATATCTTTGTAAAATAATAATAAAAACCTTTGTTTATCAATAGATGTATACAATTTTATACATTTTGTTTAGTTATCATTAATTCAATTGACAAAAGGTCACTGCTCAGCTATACATCTAGGATTTCTCCCGAAATGCAGCTGTTTTTCAGCAGTATGTTGAAATACGGAAGTTTAATATATTTACGATAAGTAAGGTCGCAATTTTTATTTATTTATTTTTTATTTTTTTATTTATTTATTTATATGCATACATATTACAATAAGTTAGAAAATTATACTTTGTCTGTCCAACTGGGAAGGATACCCGTTTCAGGACAGCCAAATTGTATATTCAGTTCATAATATTTTTAACATGTGAATGGTTTCTTTCAAGATATCATAGGATATCTTGAAAGAAACCATTTATATACCCAATACATTATGACATATGATATATAAATACATTTTTTTTTATATACGTAACTTTTTTATATACGTCACTTTATTTGTTCTATTTTTTTAAGATAAAAAAACTAGAACAAATAAAGTTATGATGGAAATAAAAACATATACATGAAATAAAGATATGAGCAAAAAAAGAATATAAATTTAAGTACATAGAGATATGTGTTATCAATAAGTTACGATAAGAAAGAATACAAACATAATACAAAAATGTATACAACCAAAATTTAAAGTAAGGTGATCTTAGGTTTGCAAAATTGCAATAATAACTTTCAATAACTCCTTAGTATGTTTCGAGTTCCAATGCGCCGCAGCGCGCTGTTTCGATGGTACGAGTACCTTCAGTACCTCCCACTGCAAGTTGCAGGAGTTCGGAACTGTGGATTTTTATATTTTAGATATAATATTTTAAATTTACTACATTTAATTACATCAAAAATTGTCTTCAGAATAGGTAAATAGCTTCTTTCGGGCGATCACAATTTTGAAATTCTTTCGAGGTCTTTTTGGAGAACATTAACAATTGCATATTAGAATTTACACATTTATATTTATAATTTGCCAATATTTGACATATTAGTTCCCAATTTATTTTTGACTATTTAATTTTAATAAGTACCATAAGTAAGTAATAGAAATAATCCATTTAAACCAGAATATAATTATGACATGCCATATGAATTTCCTATATAAATAATTTCAGGACTTATTTTTGAAACACCTGGTCGTTATTTTACAAGAATCAAAGAACAGTCGTTATATATTACAATTTATCTCCTGATATCCTAAACAAAGAAATATTCCACGCCATAATCAGAACGGCCAGTCTAACGACAGTAGTAGAAGTTAGAAGCTGTCGGAACTCCTTTGTCTTGTCGGTTTACTCATGAGCTTGCAAAAAAAACAATGATGAACTGGCTACTGAAAGTCTGGATCAACCAATAGCCGTTGTTCCTGTGGCTCGTTATTTGATTAATCTTAGCGGCGGTGCTGGCCTTCGTGTTTCAGAATGAACCATGTTTTCTGGCAAGTTTCCCGCCCTCGTTTCTTTGTCCCGAGTCCTCTGATCATGCTGGACTCCTCGTGGGCGGAGATCGTCCACCCTGCTACACCAAACATATATTATTGTAAGTCGTCATAACACGGATGTGACCTACAGTGGTGGCAATGACTCGGCCAGCGGCGGCTATTTCGGTTTTGTGCTTTGACAGATCGTTTTGCATTCATTCCAAAAAACCGTCAAATTGCCTAATCTATTATGCTCGTGACCGACCGTCGCTCATTTGAGAGGCGACCAACGACTTAGCCGCCGTACTTTTATATTATTTTGATATTTGAAACATACCTGTTGCCTTGGAAGCGCTTTACTAGCTAGCTGTACCAAATGCGGGCCTAAGGCGATTGATTTTTAGAAACCGAGATAATAATTAGGACTATCCCAGATTATTAAATAAAATACTGCGAGAAGATTCTGATCAATTTCTTTTTTACATACCTACTTGTTCGTGAGTCTGGGAAAAATCTATTTCTGATCTAATTTTTTTTTTAAATATTTGATCCTTAGCTTTAAAATGAACTTCATATTTCTCAAATACACCTTGTGGCGTCATTTTTAATTAAATGAAAACAAATGACTTTGTATAGACACCACTATATAATCAATATTATCAACATGTTTCTAAAACTACGTTTTCTTCTTATTAATCTTATCCTGACGAAGAAAACTAAGTTTTCGAAACATGTTGATAATATTGATTATGGAGTGGTGTTTACACAAAGACATTTATTTTAATTTAATTAAAATTTACTACCTATCATTCATTTTGATGCTAGCATTACTTAGTCTTTGAGACGAGCATATTTTATGATATTTGGTTGGATTGGTTGTACCACCCCCCCCGGTGGTCTACATGGTTGTGTCTACAAACAAAGAGGCAGTTCCGACCTTATCGTAATCAGCTCAATGAATTTACGTGTTAACTAACATATTTCAGAATATACATCGATTTCTAAGATTCCGTAGTTCTGAACTCTTTCCCGTCCTCATCCCCATTTTTTAATTTTCTACGCCTGCCACATTTTTCGTCCTTCGAGCCGGATCTACATTACGACGCGATGCTTTGATACTTTCGATGTTTTGAAATAATCATAGATGGTATAGGCCATGAGAGAATTCTTTTCCTCCGGGCCGCCTTTGTGGAGCTAATTTAAAAAAAATCCTTTTTACGCTTGTGTCAACGGTGCTCATAATTTGAATCGCAAATCAGGTGTGTACTGGAGTTACCTCGCACTGGACTTAACGACGACCTTGCTCGCAGTGCGGACGTTCTGCCTGAAGGTGAAACGATCTTATGATTAGAATCGCGCAGCTGTGACGCGGACCAGAGCCACGACGATGTGAAGGACACCAGCACTCCACTAAACTTGGTTTCTGCACAACTAATTAAATTCAAATAGAACAACTCCTACTTCCTCGTTTTAGATCGCTAATGCCGAACGAAAAGTTAATCTTATCCTTTGTTTTCAAAGTTTGTACTCTACTCGAAGCTGTGGCACGTGCGCGTATACTTACATGACATTCGTTGCTTGACAGATCGTCAGCTTATTGACACTGAGTTTTTTTCAAAAATGACCTTTGCATGCCAAAGCATTATTGTGTTCACATCTATATCCAAATTAATTTTCAGAACCATCTGTGTTGTATTTTCGTAGATATTTGTATGGCAAAGTTCTAAAATCAAGCATTTTAATTTACAAGGTTCCAACATCACTCACACTCATTATTTTGTTTGTGCTTACCAGGCGCATTATAGTTCGTCATTTTGATAGGATAGGGTTCTTACTTCACCTAACCATGTTGAAAGTGTGCAAACACGAATTTTCGTAATCTAATGAATTTCTCTTTTGAAAGAAAGAAATCTTTTGATCTAATAAGAAAGGACATTCTTTTGGATTATTTTATCTCTGATTTTACGTTGTAGAGTTGAACTTACGTCAATGACTGATCTTATAGCATGATATTTTCATCTACCATATTATTATCTTGGAGGAAGGAAGTCCCTTCGCACAGCTTGTGTTTTTGTGAGTCCGTCACGTGTAAATAATGGCCACAAGTATTATTTTGACTCGCGCCTCTGGCGGCGTATCGGAACGTTAAGACGGAATAAGAGGTAATAAAATGAATCGAATCACGTGCAATCAAAATATGCAAGAGATGGATTTTTGGTAAATACTGTAAAATTTTTCAAATATTGCTTTTCATTCCACAATTTAATAGTGTTATAAAATCAATTTCCATCTTTATTTTTGTTTTTACATCAGCTGCACACACTGTAGGAAAATAATTCCTCTCAGGGCCTACGTCACCTTTGGGGATGCTGTGTGGGGCTTTTTCTGGCAAGGAAAAAGTATGAGGGGTGGATAGAAATGTAGGGGTCAATGTGTCCCACCGTGGTGTAAGGCGATGTTCTGAGATTTCTGCTGGAGAGGTCAAAAGGTCTTCCTCGACCATTCTCTCCCGATCCAGCCTGCCACGCAGTAGGCGCCAAGAACCGGACAAACCTCACCCCATAAACCCGAGCACCCTTGCCAAGTCCTATCGCAGAGGTGTTTGTTATTCAACAAATGAGTGTGCCTCCCAAATACATATCAATTGACTACCGATATTCCCAACAAAGTTAAAACTGAATAATACTTTTATTTTTGAAACTGACAATTGATAGTGGAATTCCATTATAATATATTATAATAAAACAAATATGAAACTTATTTTCACTTTAATCACCGGTTCACCGGTTTCTGCTTGTTAAAGCCATCTTCAGATTGATCTTTATTGTGTACATATGATAATTCCCCCTCGTTCCTCTAATCCTGTCTCATCCATCATCCTAATTCAGACTTACTTACGTATTCCAATGATGATACCATTTTCTGTGTAGAAATTAAGAATGTAGGTCGGTGTTACTCGGTATCTTGTTGAAAGTCTCTTTGTCTAAGCAAGTACAGTTGCATTTTTCTTTGTTCGTGAAATGGCGTGTTCACTGTTCATGGACGAGGCAGAGAAGCCGTATTATAGTTGATGCTGAACTGCTCTGATCTCGCGACCTGGATCTTGTCGTTGCTTCTTCATCACAGACTAACGGTTCTTGTCTCTACAAAAATAAATACGTTCGGCCGTATAGCGTTAGGATAATAAACATACTGAAATATATGAATTTGTAAAATATACCTTCACATTATAATATATTATTTATACAATACATATTCGTGCGCGTTGGCCGTTGCTGCAAGGTTAATGCTTTCGGAGTTTCGTTGAACCTTGCGAAAATCGTCTGGATGTCTACTTATAGGAAACAAGCGAGGGTATAAAGAGAGACTTATGAAGTCAATTCGACTTGCTTACTGAACGTTTTATTATAAAATATGAAGTTTCTATCCACATTCTAACCATCGAAACTAGTAAAATATATATATATATATATATATTTTTTTTTTTTTTTAAATTAAATTAAGACAATATTAGCGAAACTCAATAAAAATCTGAAGATAGAAAAATCAGAAAAAGATATTGGTTCCACTGGGACTCGAACCCAGATACCTTATAGAAGTCAACTTATCCCTCAGGCCTCGACGATATTTTGTCGGAGGATCAGAATATTTCCGCTTTACAATAAAATGCAAATAAATACGCTTGTCTGATCCAATAATGACGCAAATGTGAATGGTAGAAGAAGTCGGGGACGCCCGAGAAAGACTTGGCACGACCCAGTGAATCAGATCCTTGAGTCGGGCCATGTCAAGAGTCAGAATAATAGAAGAACATGTATGAGACGATGTATGATTGTGAACAAGGCAAGGAGTGTGTGCCAAGACCGAGTTGTTTGGCGGTCTGTCCTCTGTGCCTACCCCTGTGGGTAAACGGCGTGATGGTTAGTTAGTTAGTTAGTCCAAATAAATAGAATATTTTTAAACATATTCGGAAACTAAAAACTGTTTTTGAAAGGTGATAAAATATGCTTTCAAATGTTATATATCGAAATAAACATAATTTTTTAAATATAAAATTTTTACACGCAAACATTAAAAAAAAAAAAAAAAATGGCTCACCTAACACTTTTATAACTGTAATTATTGATAACAAAACAAAAATACATACATAATTTTATTAGATAAATGTATTACAAGCGTTATAGTCAATAGTCATCTCACTTTTTGTCGTTCTATGTAAAAATAATTTTTTTAAAAATCCCAAAGTTTCGAAAATTTATTTCAAATTGCGATCCGAATCTTTGGTTTCATAAAGATGTACATTTGACTTATTTTGTGGTTAATCTTTAGATTGGAGTATAAAGTGCGATGTTTTCTCTTTCTAACACCGTTTACATCGCATTGCTTACTGTGATAATAAGGGAGACAACGATTTCTATGAAACCTGTTCGTTGTTTCTGAAAAACGAACCAATAGACTTAAAAATAATTTACACATGGAGTGTCTTCTCGCGAAGAGTCCCACCGCCTTCCCATCAGCGATATTACTTAATTGTGTATAATAATAATAATAATTGGATAATTTATAGAGCGCGGTTTTTGTGAAAAATCACCTCAAGGGCGCTGTACAATTTATTCAGAATTCTTAGGTTCTATCTAATTTTAATATTTACAAATAGATACAGAAACATACTTACCTGCAGGTCACTTCCGATAAACACTGCTTGGAGAAGATACGGCTTTGCACGCGAAGGACATTATATTTAAAACACTGGACATTGCATGATTTTAAATTTGCTACCCCCATCGTTATAAGTATTACATTTTAAAAGATTAGTGGCAAAAGTGGAGTTGATAATATCAAAATATGTATTTTAAAAGATTGGAGAATTTAGGACTCTTTAGGGCTGGAGAACGTTACTGAAATGATCTTTAAAAACGCTTACAAATAGTTTTTTTTTTTATTATTTTTTTTTTTTTTGTATACAAGTATATATATCTCTGTTAGATATTCCAAACAAGTTTTATGCAGACTTTATAATCAATAGTATCTACTAGTCTATTTTCGTCTAATTTGATGGGTTACATAATATTAATAAATCATCAGACCCGTATTTGTTTTCACGTATAAATTTAATTAATACAACACTAATTTCTCCTTTCTTGGGGCGTTCGATCTGCTTTACATCATGCAAGATTTAAATTCCACACGTGATGTTTACCTCAGTTTTTCATCTCTGAAAATAATAACATTCTTACAAACGGTGTAAATATGAGGACATTATTGAAATGAACACTTCTTTAGCACTGTTGTGATTTAAAATTCTATGAATCGAAACATAGCTACTCTGAAAATAGAAGATACTACAATCGGCCTCCTCTTTGTGTGGTGCTTCGTAGCCTCCACACTCTTGTCTGCCTTAGTTTTCTGAAGGTTTCATTCATTTCTACGGCGTGTGAATTGCACACTCTGATTTTGAAGTTAAAACTTCTTTAGCACCGCTGTGATTTGAAACTCGAAGTGACACTGAAAAGAGACAAACTCATTCATCTGTAGGATTTAGCCTGCAAGAGAATGATATAAAATAATCGGTCTCCTCTTAGTGCGGTGCTTCGTAAATAATCGATCTCCTCTGTGCGGTGCTTCGTAACCTCCCCAGTCTTGTCTACTTCAGTTTTATGAAGGTTTCACTTCTACCGCGTGCACACTTGTATTTTTTTACAATACCTTGTATCTGAATTGAAACACTGTTGCTTTATTCTATAACAACACTTCTAGTGTTTTCGAGACACCTGTGCTTTCTTTAGGGCAGATACAAACTGAGTAAAATAAACATGTGGGAAAAAGTCGGGGAGGTCCTGGAACGTTGTGCATGGCACGATCGAGTTAATTAAATACAAGAATAGGTTCATGTCAAAAGTTTGCATAAAAAAGATTTATTAATTATTCCACTAACCGAGGCACTGTTATGCACAGATTATGGGAATTACTACAAGAAACAGCTAATCACATGCACAAAATAGGTTATTAGATTCTTAGTTTGGGTTATATAAGTAATTAATTCGTATTGAGGTTGAAACAAAACTCACGCATAAGTTCACTCCACAAAAATTTTATAATACTTCTCTTCTTTTTAAAATGGTAAAAATAAATGGACTTCCTACTAAAATGTGTACTTTATTTCGCTTCGGGGGGGGGGGGGGGGATAATTTTAATGTGGTAAAGGGACGATTCTTTCAATAGGGTTAAGAAACACTGAATTCTATCCGAACTTAATTAGTTTTTTTTCGGAGTAATTAAGCCGCGGCATTCCGAATTTCTACCGTTTTATAACATACATATTTCACTTGAACACTTAAGTTTCTAAAAAAATACATGTTATTTTTGAAGATAATGTCTATACATTTGCCACGCCGAAATGCCAATTATATATGATACCCTCGATAGAAAAAAAAACGCAATGTATGTTCCGAATATTTCTGAATTCTCTGAAAACACGTTTTTTTTCTGTTATTTTATAAGTTTGACAAAAATCACAGTGTTTCACTAAATTAATGCTTTTTAAGACATTTCCCACGGATTTTTGCTTTATTTTAAACGGGTCGTATTTTGTACGTGTTTAGATTTTCACGGCAAAAAGTATTTTCGTTTTATGGTTTTGGGGTGTTATGCCGTGTTGCTCTACCTCCTTTAGCCAACGTTTAGGACAGCGTTGCAGTGTCCATCATCAGGGCAGATCCGACTGATTCTGTCCAAAATCTCTGAAATGACGCGGATGAGTTTTTTAAAGCAAACATTTAATGAAAGGTTTTTAGTGCAGATAAAAGAAGACGGGAGATAGAAAGTTTCAAGGTTTTAGCGTCAACATTGGTATACGGAGCTTTGTCAGGTTTAATGGATTTATTAATGATTTTATATTTTTTCCCCTCATTGCCTTAAAATTTCTCGCTTGACCTTTTCGTCTGGGTTTTTTGGCAAAAATCCTCTTTACGTCTGGATAATAAATCCGTCCATTTGACGTTTGCCGTCTCTGTCTATTTCCGTAGCAGGACGGCGGAAGACGATGGCCGCGCTGCGGAACGACCTCGCCGAACCCGTCCAGCCCGAGCTGACCTTTAATTCCGCGTTTCTTCCCTTTTAAGGTGATCATTCTTTCAATTTTTATTAGAACAACTCTCTTTTTATAACTTTTGAAGGTTTTTCCCATCAATGTACCTAATATATCATTGAAGAAAAATATAACATTAATAATAATATAAACGTCTACTGTCCTAAAACGCGAATCCTACTAGTTGGGCAGTCAAAATGTTTTATGAATAATTTATAATAAACTTATAATCTTGTAGATACTAAATAAATAATAAATAAACGAAAATATGAAAGAGTGCATAACACAGAAAAATAAAAAAGATGACGGTCGCAACTGGGACCAACGTGGAACCAACAACTGTCCCAGTTACGACCGTTATCTTTTTATTTTTCTGTGTCTCGTTCTCTTTCATATTTTGGTTTAGATTATTAATGTTATCTTCTTCTTCAATGGTATATTAATACATTGATGGGAATAACCTCCAAAACTTATAAAAAGATAATAAAAATTGAATATTCTAGACTTTTACGAAAAGTGTGTTGTGTTCCATATAAATAAAATCAGATATATTTATCCGAGACACTATCTAGGTTGCACACCAGTTCTTCGAACGATTGTTTCCAATGAAAAAAGGTAGTTGCCAATAATATGGAATAAAAATAGTCGAAGCCCATTTAAGGCTCCAAAGATTAAGATGGGCCGGACATGTGCACCGAATGCCAAGCACACGAGTACCGAAGAAGGTTCTGACAGGACACCCGGGAGGTAAACGAAAGGCGGGCAGACCTAGACTGAGATGGGAGGATGATGTCAGGAAGGATGCAAGAGGATTACTCCATGTTGCAGATTGGAAGACGACGGCCGAGGACAGAGAGCGGTGGAGGCTTATTTTGAAGGAGGCCAAGGCTCGAAATGGGCTGTAGCGCCATTGAAGAAGAAGAAGAAAAATAGTCGAAGACAATATTGTTAATTAAAAAAAATTTAATATGAGATTTTAATAGGGGTTGGTAGTGGCCTAGTTGAAAAGGCGTTCGTACCGGTAAGACGAGAGGTTCTGGGTTCGTGACCAGTTGCCACAGTTCTTCAGTGGTCATTCTTTTTTTGCTATCCGCAAATGGTATGGCGTTGACTGAGTTGTCAAGTTTAATGAGCAAGGTACTATCTGTGTAATGTAATGTTTATGCACTTAATGGGATTATTTCAGAACAGTTTTATCATAAGGAATACCTTAAACAAAGTTTTCATAACTGTATTCAAAACCTTTTCATATGATTGCAGTACGAGTTTTCATTGTTATTTTGTACATATTTTCCTGGTTCACGTTGATCGCAACGTGCTTGGAATTGCTTGTTGTTGTTCACAAAGCCGACAAAAAAGCCTAGTTGATTAAAACATGTGTTTCGAATATCTGTGAGTATTGTGCCAAATACATAAATTTAATTACTAACCTCTATTTTGAAATATGGTTGCCATTCTAAGTGTTTTTTTTTTGTTTTGTTTTACGTAATGTATTGTTTTTATGTTTTATTTAAAATTTTAAAATAAAGTTTTAATAATGCCAGTCCTCGTGCCGTATCTTCGGCAGACAGTTCTGTTTCTGAATTGCTCGCTTCATCTGTATCACATCCTTTTCAGTCTGTGGTAGTTCAGACATAATGTGGATATTAATTGATTATTCAACCTAACGCACTTACTGTTATAGGTTTTAACTTCATGTCAAGTCACAATTTGCGAACACATTTGTTCTCTTCAACATAATATATCTGTGTTCAACATATTATAACATTCTCTCTGATATAGATATCTTCAATTGTGATGAAAATATATATAAAAACTCTTCAAAAGTGTATTAAATGCTTTAATGTAATGATATATTATGTTATAATAATGTAATATATTTTAGTTGTTGTATGGTTATTGTTTGTTTTCTCTTGTGCGGTATTCATGTAAAAAAAATCATTGACTTGTAATTTCATTCACATTTAGTTAGACTTATAATATTTATTTGTTGCCTGGCCGTTTCGTTTATATCTAAAATCAATACTTTATCGTGATAGTATTTATTATTTATCAATTTCTAGTTAATAATCTCATTAAATATTATTGATATCAGTTTAGGATAATCAAGTTCTGTGACTGGCACTGTACGAGGTTATTGATTATTATAAACAAAAAGGAGGGAGATAGAATATAATAGGTGAATGCGACAGAGACAATTTACTTGTATTTTTTGTAGTGGCTCGCCAACAGTTTTTACGGTGCTCCAGATTTTATGTCCGGGTTAAATCTTTTCCAAATGAAAGACTAAACCCTTCCACACACTTTTCCACAAATGATTATCTAGTAATTCCACGCAATGTAAGTGCACTATATAAGTATAATAAATACAAAACATTACAAGAATAATACGTCAATCCACCAGAAACATAATGGGAAAATATTTCACCGACATCAGAGGGTTCGGCTCTGATGAAATCCTAACTCGACCGATAAATCCCACTGATTCCTCAATATAAATATTTAAAAAATCTTTCGTAATCACATTATAATTATTACATTAATTTTGATTCCAATTATATGTGAGCACACCATTCATCTTAACATTCTTAGCATGGCTATAAGTTGTAATACGTAATAATAAATTGTATGCAGCTAATACAACACGTTAACATATCGAATTAAACGCTTTTATTATTACCGTGACGATTCACGGTTACGGTACCGTGATGGCATAGCAGGCAATAAACATACATTCATTATCGCTATCATGCTGTAGCTCTTTCAAAAAATGAGATACACAATGCACGTAGGTCTGTTTCGTCCAAAGAAAAAAAAAATCATTCATCTTTCTCACACACCGCACCGTGACGTCTCCGTAGACCGCTACAATACTACTACCCGTGACGATAATTTTGAAAGTATGGAATGTAGTTACAAGGGCAATTTTGAAGTGTGAGTGAATTCCAAAAATTAAAAAAAACGTCATGTGTCAATGCGCTGATGGTTTTGCTTTTGTTCTTAAAGATATAATGCTGAAGTTCTTTCTTATATATTATATACTAAATAACAACAATCGAAAATGAGATAAACGGTGAACGTATATCTGCAACCCCCTAAAGGAAACGTACAATCATTATCACACATCTCCCTCAGAAAATGAAACGCAAGGAAAAAGTACCTAGTACTTGAGAGGAAACAGTCACACGTATTTTGTCTTGTCCCACTATTATTTAATGTGTAAGAAAGAGCTGCAGCATTATAGCGATAAGGAACGTATGTTTATTGCCTTTTTTGCCGTCATAAAAGTGCTAATTGTCGTATCTAAATTAAATTCTTGACTTTTTGTCAGATTTCATTTACCCCTTCCGTAGTTTGCGCCGGCACAGATCGGTGTAACGATTTTCGCCAGTATCTCCGGCCTTACATATTCCAGAGCCACCGAAATAGCGCGACCCCTATCGAGGTCGTTGTGACCCTTTGGCAATGGACTGCCGCGTGTTTTCACTGGAAACACAGAAGTGTTGTTTTATACTGTTCATTTGCAATTTCAGGAGAACTTTAATCTTCCGATAAAATTGAATTAATTTCGGGAGAAGAAATAATTGCCTAGTTATTTACTCTATTTTCTATCGTTGTTACCGTGCATAAAGTAACAAGCAATTAATTTTAGCTTTACTAGAGTTGATCGAATTAATTCATTGATCATGATTTGTAACACTTCAATTCATCATCATTCTTCATAAACTTGAAAATCTTATTATGCACTCATTCGTGTCCTAGTCAGAGATCTCGAGGCGACTCTTTGAAATGAAGGTGGTAATGGTGATCTGTGGCACGATTTACCGCCTGTGTTTCCTCCCTCCTGCAACATGGGTATCTTAAAGACCCAAATATGTAATTTATAATACAACGTTTGAAAGTTTAGACCCATTTTAAAATACCTTTGAATATTAAAGTTATTAACTTTTACCGTTAGAAGTTTTCTCTTGAAATCTCGGGATTTTTAGAAATAAAAGTCATAGGTATCGCTATAACAAAGTGACCCCTTTCAGAAATTGTCAACAAAATTGAAGACAGTTTGGTGAATATTTATTATGGTTGGTTCTATGTGGTCTTAAGGCTACTGTGATAAGTGGAATCCTTTAATACATTTCTGTCCACAGTTTATTATTTGTTTAGATAAAAAAGCCGATTTACATTATTAAATAATAACCTTCACGTTGACTTATGGAATGGAACTATTAGATTTTTTTTATTGTTCACATAAATTTCAAGATTTTATTGAACAATTCGCATTCTGTATTCTGAAGCAATATGTAATTACGTTGTTAATACTTTAATGGTTTTATTTATTGCAATGTTTCACATAGCTCGCTCTAAACCAGTGGTTCCCAAACTCTTTTGGCCCACGGAACCCTTTTGTAAGCGGGCGTTTCAGATTTTCAGGGGGGGCGGTAGGAGACCCAGAGAAACCCACCTCACCCCATCTCGTCCTGGCCCATCCCGTCCCATTACACCCCCCCCCCCCCATCCCATTACCCCCCCCCCCCCATCCCATTACACCCCCCCATCCCATTACACCCCCCCCCATCCCATTAAACCCCCCCCCCATCCCATTACACCCCCCCCCGTTATGGAGTGGGCGGTGGGTAAAAAAAGGTTGATAAATCTAGCGGCGGACCCCCTGGCGTTGTTTAGGGACCCCAACTCAATTTTAATTTTCCACGGATCCCCTGAATGATTTTGGGGGTCCGTACGGACCACTTTGGGAACCACTGCTCTAAACTAACGATATGCCAATGATCTGTTTTTGCTTTTGAAGAGAAAGGTTGTTTCTAATGATGCAGGCTTTTAATAAATGGGGTATATTTTAATAGATTGTATCCTTATTTTTTTATTATGCCGAAGCACCACTTAGTAATCCAAAATCATGTGATTTTGGTTAGGTTATTACATCGCTTGGAAATTTTAAGATGCTCTAATTAAATAGTGCGAGTAGAACACATCTTTGCTTTTGAAAATAATCGAGTTTTTTTTATTGGTCTTTTTATAAGTCCAGAAAAAAAATATCAGGCCTATAAAACTGCTATAAAGTTGAAAATCTCTTACTTCCGAACTCCTTTACGGTTGAGGTTTTATTGTATAATGTGAAAAATTTTTTTTTTAAGAAAATGACGGAAAACTAATAATTGTGCCCGAGTTTCTCAAAATAAATCAAAACGATCGGCTAGTTTTAGACGTGTTTAGCAGCCTGTTGGAATTTTACGCTACGTGGTGCATCGCCTTTAAACATTGTGTCTGTTCTTTTTTGTTTGTTTAGAAATTCTTCCCCTTAGGCTTCTGTATTATAAAGTTTAATTTTATATAGATTAAATATACGTTGGACATATTAACAATCTGTATCTTAACTGTTTATGCAACATGATTAAATTATTATTACATGGCTATAAATTAGGTTGTCCTTCCTATGTTAACACAACCGTGGGAGTAAATTCTTGTCAGAAGAATACCCCTTAGTGGATTATTTAAGGAGATGTTTGTTGTTTATAGGTTAAGCTTCGTTTGGGGCGAAATAAAGGCTCCACGAAAACATGTCAACACCTCATTAAAAAGTCATTAAAAGTGAAGAATTTTTTTTAAATACCCCATTACTTAACTAACCTAACGTAACATATTTAACCAAGTTTTTTTTTCATGACTTTCAATCACCTTTTAAAGGAGTGATGAAGTTGTTCATTGTTGAATTATCCGATCACCGAAATACCACTAGAATAAATCTAATCAATCATATTATTCGGAGATTTCGTTTTTTTATTTTTTTATGATTTAATTACCACATGAGTAGTCAGTAATGCTTTCTTCAATTTAACCTGTGTGTATTAGAAACCAGCGAATGAAATTAAAATGATGTTAATTAATTTTATAAAGATCCATTGAGGTAACGGTGTGATAGCCTATCATTAACGGGATTCTAAATGACATTTAAAAATCTAACGCTAATGGATACCACAAACCTTACTGTATTCTCCCATCAAGGCTTTATTACTTGCTCTATCTATCCATCTCCCGAACATTTTTTTAGTTAAGGCGTCGCTATCGTTTCGTGATTTAGTATCATAAAGTTCTGTTATTATTTTTATGCTTTTATCGCTCGCGTTCCAAAACCATACCGATGTGTCACCTTAGTTCTGAAGCTGTGCGTCTTCTGCTACTAGATAGGTGTGTTTTTTTTTAAGTTTTGCTTGCAAATGAAGCACTTTTACCTAGGTTTAGTTTGTCGTCAATATGTTCTGATTTTCCAGGGAAGCATTAATTTTAATGACGATGGTCATGACGGTAACAACGTGTTCTTAAGAGGGAATAACCAGACACCACCGGAAATAAGTCATTTTTAAATCAAATTCTAGACGTAACGATTCCTCAAAAATTTTTAATTGATTTCGAAAGATTGTTATTTTATCTGCTAAATGTGTGTTTGAAGAAGAACATAACATTAATTTATTATTAAAAAAACATCCCAAACTTGCAGACAAATCGATAGATGTCGCACATTAAAATAAAAATGGATATATTTATCCAAGACACTATCTACATTGCATTTAGTTCGGCAAGAATCTTGCAATCATACATGATTAAAAATATTTCGTTGAAACGTGTGTCTTAGATATACTACTCTTCCTTAATTTTTTGTTGTTGTTTGTTTTAATGATTTTTATTTATATTCTTATTATTTAAATTTTTTTTATTCACAATTAAAATAAATTTTATATAATAACTAATAACATAATATACATATATATTCGGTTTACCCCCATAAATTTGCCCCCATTATTATTATCTTCCATTTAGTATGCAAATGTCATTAATTTATAACTTTGTCTTTGGTATTTCATGAAATATAAAAATGTAACACTTTCATTTCAGTTATTGCAGCACTAGAATGTCGCTTGCTCTGTGTAATGTGTAATTTGCATGAAGTCCACATTATTAGTACCATAATGATCGCCACCTTTGGAACCGCACATAGAAAGCTATTGAGAGGCGTTGCTAGATGAGTATTCTACTTTCATGAAATCCGTGAACTTGTATTTTTGCTTTTGTTTTGAAGTTGAAAAATATTTAAACATGTGATTTTTTGTTGCTTACACTAATCCTATCTAAATTAGTCGTATATGGACTGTATGATACTCATAGACATATGAATATTAGATGATACTGCATATTTTGATTAACGCAAGGACTTCTTGTCCCAGTTGCGACAGTTATCTTTTTATTTTTCTGTTTCTTTTTCTCTTTCAAAATTTCGTTAAGATGATTGGTGTTATCTTCTTCTTCAATGATATATTACATTGATGGGAATAACCTTCAAAAGTTATAAAAGAGAGTTGTTCTAATAAAAGCAAAAATATATATTTGCCTTATTTCCTAATGTCGAATGAGCAGGTGTCGGGGACACATCTTCCCCTCCCATGACCAAGTTTGCGAGACTTTTCTATGGCGCAGCCGATATATCGGCAAACCACACTTAAATTACTAACGTTTTTCTGTTTCGTGTAAGACAGAAGGTGTTCGGTCGTTGACTACGCCACTGACAACACCATGAACAATAATTATTAGTAAGCAAACTTTGTCCACGGGTGCATAGATAATAATTATTGGTCGTTCGCTTCACGGTCCTGCGTGTTTCATGCTCCGTGTAAATCCGCAGCTGAATTGCGGGTTCGCAAACCACTTTGCGTGCTTTCCCCCACCGGATAATCAACAATATTGCTAATAAACTGTTTCTGTGCGCAGTCACTAACTTTGTATGCTCTGTAGCTTTCTTTTATTCTTGCCTCATTCATAACAGTAGTATTTTTTTGCATTAACTCCACACAGGAGGCCCTGAGGAAAATAATTTCCCTCAAAGCCTATGTCATCTGAGATGTTGTGTGGAGGGTCTCTTTGAGGAGAGGAAGGAATGAGCATTGGTCTTGAAGATACCCATGTTGTAGAAAGGAGGAAACACAGAGGCCGGCAAATCGTTCCAAAGCCGAGCTGTTGAACACAAAAACGATTCGAAGAAGCGACCCGTTCTCATGTGACAAATGTCAACCGTGTTCATATGTTGGGCACGCGTCTGGCGTGTTTCCCGACTATGCACCGGTGCCGAAGGGATCAATGACGCTAGTTCCTCGGAGCATCTTCCATTGTAATACCGGTAAAACAAGGATAGCATTCCCACCGGACGCCTATGCTCTTAAGATTGCAATCCGTCTGGTAAGATGGGAGAATCTGTCAAACGGACCACCCGTTTCTGCACAAAGTCAAGGGTATTTTTCAGGTATTTTGGAGCTCCAGACCAGAGGTTGCTGCCAAATTCAACTGTGGGGCGCACTTGTGATTTGTACAGGATTAGCAGTTGTGTACTATTAAAGTTTCTGCGGGCCCTGTACAGTACGCTCAGTTTTTGACAGGTTAACTTTACTAAATATTTAAAATACTTAACAAGTATAAATAAAATTAAAAATACTTTGGATAAATTGAAACTTTTCCTACCGTTTCCGTTGCGTACAATTAAAACTTTTTTTATTATTATTTTGTAAAAAATAAAAACGTTAACTAAAAAATGTATTTTTTTTTATTAGAGATGTATGAAGGCAAATAAGAAACAAGTTCAATGGCTAAAATTATCTTTGACTTATTTTTTAAAATGAACTTTTGTCTTTCTTATAAAATTATTCACCAAATAAATTATAACTACTCGTACTTAAAAATCGTGGCCTCTGGTCCTCAGTTTGTCAAGCGATTTTTATGCCTTTTACCCATTGACGGGTATACTTGGTCGAAGCTTTTACCTATATTCGTGACGATGTACATTAAGTTTACATGTACTTTTTTGTAGCTTCCTATTAATTAAAATGTCATTTTCAAGAAGTTTCATCATACGACATAAATTTTTCAAATAAATCGTCATTGTTTAACGGTTTAGTATCGATATGGTGTTGATATCTTGCCAGCATAGCTGTGTCTATTCATATACAATGCACATCAGCTGCATGTGAAGTAGGTGTACTATGTGTACACATTATTATTGATTGTGTACGCACGTGGGCAAATCTAATATCGACTTCCATTGCGCAAACACAAGGGGGCACAAGTGGACCAGATATATATATATTGACGCGGGCGTGCAAACCAGATGACCTGCAGCCAAAATGCAACAGTAAATAGCTCCTAACACTTGTGTGGCAACGCGGTGTCTGGGGAGATAAATATTTGAGTACCGGATTTTTTCATCAATCTAAGTAACTTTTTTCGGAACACTTTTTTTTGTTCACCGCCTCCAAACAAGCGTCACATTTGCGAGAAGATCACCGCACGAGCGGTTCCGCAGGAATCCGTATTAACCTGTTGTTTATAATTTTGTTTTTCTCGAGGTATGTGAGCAGTTTGTCACACGTGTGTCGTTAATCACACGTTTCATCACTTTGTATAGAACAGATGTGATCGCTATGGGGCGGAAGTTGGCTGGGTTGGAGCGGTCACCCTTCTTTGGCATAGGATGGATGACCGTTTTATCCCACCAAAGAGTATTGAACCAGACTTCCCAGGGCAGGTATTCCTTCAGGCCCGCTAGCTTTATTGAATGACGCGGAATCTTGGATATGTAAATTAACCCACTTTGTTGTCAATGTCAATGCATTTTTATCAACTTTTGGTGGCTACCAAGCACAAGCTTGCGGATATATAGGCTTTTTTATTCAATTCTAAGGTTATTTCTGAACACTGGGAAGGAAGGCTCAAACGTCAGTTAGAACAAAAAACATCGATGTTTTAAGTTTTGAAGGACATTTAAAAAAAGGTTTATTATAGACTAGCAGACCAGGCCACACGATGCTGTGGTTAACGAAACACAACGCTATTTCCCAACCTTTATAAAATCCACACCACCCGCTTGCCAACTGCCCGCTGCCTGAATTGAATATTTGAATTTTTCGGCTTTTCTCTACTATAATAAGCATGTATTATACATATAAACCTTCCTCTTAAATCACTCTATCTATTGGTGAAAACCGCATGAAAATCCGTCGCGTAGTTTAAAAGATCTAAGCGCACAAACATTTTGAGCGACTTCATTTTATACTACGTAATGATTTAAAAAAAACTTTGTTTTATATAGGTTAATTTTTCAGTTTGTGTATTCCTCAAACGGCAAAATTTTTTAATTCAAATTTAAGTTTTTCTTTTATTATGTAACCTAAATTTTTAATAATATTATTATTCCATTTATAAAGTAGTTTTGCTATGTAATTATTATTACGCGTGACAGCCTTTTCGCCTTCTGAGGGCATTTTCAAACCAATCACGTTAAATTTAGTTGGATGTTTTTGATAGATCCCTCCGGGGATCCTTGCAACTGCGGTCCAGATTACTGCCGCGTGCTGCACTCCTGCCGCTCTGGTAAATGTTGTCGAGTCGCGTTGATGCTCCACGAATATAATTATTGCAAGCACGAGTGGGTTGATAACGCGGTACGGTGATAGATACAGTATACAATATAATAGTATATACTTGGTATGTACACCAGGTGACCAGATATTTTTTTAGATACGTTTTTAGATTTTCACGGCCAAAAGCATTTTCTTTGTTTGTTTTTGGGGTGTTATGCCGTCTTGCGCTACCTCCTTCTTTAGCTGACACTTCTGTCGGATCTGCCCTGATGAAGGACACTGCAACGCTGTCCGAAACGTCGGCTAAAGAAGGAGGTAGCGCAACACGGCATAACACCCCAAAAACAAACAACGAAAAAGATATTTTTTTACCTTAAAACGGGACATTCTCGAATTGAGTATGGAATTATAGGATGGGGATCTGCTACACATAAGTACATACTCAACCCTAATACAATTCAAAAATGAATCATAAAGACCATACTGAAAGTATCCATTAGAACGCCTTCGATTAAAATTTTCAATAGCTTTGACGTACCAATGTACAACGAATATGTGTATTATTGAAGCTATTCAAAAATACTGAATTCTATACTAGACCGCATATCCATCACGCTAGATCGAATAAAAATGACATAAAAACATTCCAAGTTATATGACGATATCTAATGGGCGATTTTAAAATTCTCATGGCAACTGCAACGGTTTTTTATATCTTTAATACGTTTGAGGGAGATGTATGGTAACCATTAAATTTTCCTTTGAAAGAAGCAGACACACGTACATCGGTCGTCTGATTTTCAACAGCTCTTATATTATGTAGTGTGTAAGAAAGAGCTGCAGCATTATTGTGATAAATAATTTATATTTTGTGACGTTGTCGTGCCGTAACCGTAGGAATTATAAAAGCGCCCAAACTTGGTCGAAGCGCCCAATAGTTGAGATAATCAGGTCTTTTGCGCTCAATTTGATGTCACAAGTGGCCCATTTTCATAACGGGATATTTCCGCGTCCCGAAGCTTTCCTTTGGGATAGCGGGATAGAGTTCCTAAAAACAGGACGGTCCCGATAAAAACGGGACTTATGGTCACGTTATGTGTACAGTAAAAACAGTAAGTAGATATGCAGTATATAGCCAGTACACTACACAAGTACAGTGAGTACATGGTGAGGCAGGCGGCACTGGTCAGTGACCTGACAGCCAATACCTACCCGAATCTCTATCAATGAATTAATTATGTATGTCTCTACGAACACCACCTACTCGAAATTACACTTCCTAATCTTAATATGTATAATACATCAGTTTTATTTGATTTCTGCTCTAGTACAGAGCAAAAGGAACTATAACTGTTAAATTACACATCTGAATAGTGAAAAATCAATACACCTTTGAAAAGTGATACTAAGCCATTAAAGGTGATGATAAAAACTATCCTGTAAGCCTAACCTAACATAACCTATTAAATCTACTTTTTTTCAACAGTTTCAAAAGTGTTGATTCCTCGTCGTCCTGAGTTGTTCGGTTACGAACTATATAAAGTAGCCAATTCGAGACTGGTGGCAGTTTTTTTTTTTTTTTACATTTGCTCCTCACAGGAGGCCCTGAGGCAAAAAATACCTCATGGCTTATGTCATCTGTGGGGATGCTGTGTGAAGCGTCTTTTCAGGGAAAGGAAGGAGGAAGTTCTGAGAAGAAAAAAGTGTGATGGTGGGTAGGAATCTGGGGGTCAATGTGTCCAGGAGTGACGGAAGTATGAATCCATTCCTCCCACTGCAGTGCAAGGCGAGAGTCTTGCAGGAGAGGTCTGAGAGGTTTGTCTCCCACAAACAGTCCCTCCCTATACGGCCCGCCACTTAATAGGTGGGCAAACGCATTCGCCGCCAAGATTTCAAACCTCACCCCTTGAACCCGGGAACCCATGCTAAGTCATCAAACGTAGCGAACCTCTTGTGGTGACCTATGGCAGGGATGTTGGTTGTCCAATAAATGGTTCCCGGGGCGGCGGTAGCCATACCCGCATCCCATATTGTTAAGTGTAAGAAGAAAGAGGAAGGTTAAGACGTACCTGAATGTTCAGATTTAGTAATTAAACACGGTTAACGTGAAGCACTACTAGGTAATGCAAAATCATGTGATTTTGGTTTTAAAATTAGATTAGATTGCTTAGAAATATTTTAGATGCTTTTCTTAGATCGTTTATTTTTTTATTAGTCTTTAAAGGTCCACAAAAAAATAAAGCGTTTAAAGTTCAAAATCTCCTCCTTACGAACCCTCTTTCTATTATGGTTTTATTGTATAATCTGGAAAATTAAATTCTTTAGAAAATGATCGTAAAACATTTAAATATTTGTGCCTGAGCTTCCTAAAATTTAATAATATGTACCCGCTTTTTGGCACTTTTTTTCTTCTTGAATAAATCAAAACAAGCGGCTACTAGAGTTAAAAGGGAATTTAAACAAACCTTATCGCCATCTGCATAAGGAGTGTTATTGTTAGTGGCCTGATTCAGGACGTGATGCATCGCCAAGCAATGTTTCGATTCCGAGTGTTGGCCTATTGAGTTCAATCTAACGTTACTGTTATTACTTTTATTTGCATCTCCTCACGACTTCCTTTTCGCAATCCTGTTTGGTCCCGGGGCAATATCGGGGTTCTCGCCTCGTGAGCTGGTGTGAGCACGGCCCACAAATAGCCCGGTCATTTCTCATCTGCTTCTCCGGACCAGACGGTGTTTATGTATTCTGATTCGGACCATTCGTCGCCGGTGTGTTTACAGCTACTCAATTCTCCTAAACACTACATCTACTTACACTTTATTAGGCCCTACTGATGAGCGAACGATCAATTTGTTTGTTCATTGCACGGGCTGTATTAATAAACTGATTGTACCATGATGTATTGGTTGCAAATGTCACACACGTAGGTAAATTGTCCACACACTGTCAGATAGGGACAATTATTACTTGTAGCTGGTTGGGTGAGAGGAGGATGGATCATATGTTAGAGGTAAATGTATTTAGTTGCGTCAACTGTGACTTTTATGATTTTGAGAAGCACTGCGGAAAACCTACTGCATTAGCACGTCACACTATGCACGTCCAGTTACTTTTAGCAGCTGTCAATGGCGGAAATAACGATAGGAATTTAACATTTTAAAGAGTATAAAGCTCGTTATTTCTTTGAAAACTCATTTGAATTGTTACATATTATATATATAATATTTCAATCATTTTTCAATTTGGGAGGCGAGAATGGGCACCGCCGCTCCGGGAATCTTTATTGGATAACCAACACCTCTGCCATAGGTCACCCCAAGTGGTTCGCTATGTTTGGTGATTTAGCAGGGGTGCCCGGGTTCATGGGGGAGGTTTGTCTAGGTCTTGGAGGCGGATGACCGGGACACACTGAACCCCAGATTCCTACCCACCTCTTAAACCCTTTTCCTTCCCAGAACTCTCCTCTCCTTCATTTCCTTAAAAATACCCTCCACACAGAATCCCCAAAGATGACATAGGCCCTGAGGGAAATTATTTTTCTCAGGGTCTCCTGTGTGGAGCACATTTAAAAAAAATTGGGTATGTATTCAGGTTTGCAAAAATAATAAAATCGGTTTATATTTGTTTGAATGTATATTTTTGATAATTGTTTCCAAAATGGATTTTTTGGTTTTTTGTTAGCTATTCTGGAAGAGCTTCTTACGATAGTGTCATCTAATATACATTATTAAGCAGATACGTTATCTAGTAAACAGAAAACAATAGCAAAAAAACAATTGCTTTGTTTTTATGTCAGTGTTTGACCAGAACTCATCAATGTGGGTAATTTTCATGTGGTTTTCAAAATATCATCTCACGTTCAACAGGACCTTTTGAATCCGAAAATTAATAACTCAAAATATTCTTCGGTACACTGAACCACCACTCTACCTGTTATAGAGGGAACATAGTTCTTATTTCTGATATATAACATCCACTATAACCTCTCCCTCATTCATATAAACGATTCATGTATCGAAAAGAGATTCATGTTACAGTGGAGCTTTCAAAGGAACAACCACGTACACCTGCACGACGAACACCTTTATGTTCTTCACATTAATGTATGGTTCTCGTAAACACTCAACATTGCGATTTGGGATTATAGTATCACCAATACATTAATAGGTTATAAGTTATAAATAAGCTCTGTCTTAACGTCTCGGTCTTTCTCGCGAACTTCGCATAACACAGAAAGAGAGATTACAACAGAACACTCGCCGGGAGGGACGATACGTCAAGACCCTACGGCTACAATAATTATTCGCGAGTACAGTTATGTCTGAAGCAGTTTATCGCTCCTGAACTTAACCAAGTAATGCTGCGCGTATGTAGCGTCCTACTAGGGTTACCATAAAGTTATCCTTAAAGGGTCTACGTTTCTTTATTTTTTTGGTGTGAAAACTTCTTTAGCACCGTTGTGATCTGAAACTCGATAAAACGGAAGCGAGCAACACTAAAAAGAGACAAACAACAGACATATACAGGATTTAGCGTGCGAGTGATGCGCGGGTCCTTGGTCCCAATATAAGACGATAAAACCACGGTCCCACACGGGCCTCCTTTAGTCCAGCGGTATAAAGGGAGGCGTCTACTAATATCTACAGGAATTCCAAAAACTGAACAAATCGGACTAAGATGTATGAGAATTCATGTTCTGACTAATATCTATCTATACGAGGTATGTTGGAACAATATCTGTGGGAACCAAAGTGAGGACGAATATCTACAGCGCAAACTGCTGACTAATATCTATAGAACAGGTGATGTCGACGAATATCTACAGCACTTGCAGAGGTTAGGTTAGGTGCTCAGCTGTCCTCTGTAGATATTAGTCCCACCCACGCTCCATAGATATTCGTCACCACTGGGACCGTCATAGATATTTATCCGTCCTTAGCTCTGTAGAAGTCTTCACTCTGAAGTTCATATATATTTGTCCAACATATGAGCTGTAGATATTCGTCCGACATTCAGGCTATAGATATTAGTATCTGGAGAATCGTATAAAGCGCCTAACGAACTTAGCGGCCAGACATTCCAAGTACCAAGGATTGAATCCTATTAAAACAAAAAAAAAAAGTTAAATTAATATCCAATCTTCAAACCACTCCAAAATGAACAGGCAAAGAAAATACAAAGGAAAGCGACATCTAGCGACTCCGAAGAAGAAAACACAAATACTAATAATATGACCAAATGTAGATGAAAAGGTGCACTGGAATTCGCCGAAAAAATATGGAAAAAATCATTGGCAGTTCCATAATTTATAACTCGAGGTATTACTTCATGTTAGTAATTTTGAAAGTTCAATGTTATGTAATGAAATAAAACAATAATTTATTTTTAACCATCTATTTTTTTTTTATATCGACTGGTTTCGCTTAACACAAGCAACTTTAGGGTATAAAATTAAACTGAAACTAAACTTTCAATTTTTTGTGTATTTATATGAAAGGTTAATCGTATCCGACAAATTTGTGCAGAAATATTTTTTTTATTTTTTTATTTATTTATTTATTTATTTCAAGACTTGTTTTTACATTAAAAATGATAACATTTGCAAGGTTAAACAACATTTTTTTTTTATTCTACTACTCCATAAGTTGAGCTCTGGGAGCTCGTGTTTATGGGAGGAGTATATATGAAGTACCTATGTAAAAAATTTGCATTTAAAAACTGAAATGTTTATTTCTGTTAATAAAATTTGAAAGCGCATTTCATGACCTTTCAAAAACAGTTTTTAGTTTTCGAAAACTTTCAGAAATATTTAAAGCGCAAACATACAGAAATTCCGACAGAATATGCCATAGGCATGAGGGGTAGAGAGAACTGCGATTAATTTAAAATTTCCTAAATTTTAATTACAACTCAGTTCAAAACAGATTTTATTATTTTGCATCTGGTTAACCTTTGTACAACAGTGAGCGCTTTTTAAATTACAGTATAGAAACCAGTGAACGCAATTTTAATTAGAGTGGCGATGAAAGATCTTATTCCTTAACCTCGGTTTATATTATTACTAGCTGACCCGGAGAACTTCGTACCGCCTCAGAATCAATAACTGTTGTGTTAACTTATTAGCTGAATTATTTTTTTTAAATTAAGTTAAAAATTACCCAACGAAGCAATTATCGATACGCAACTGTCCGTGTTTTGTTTTTGTCAGTATCAGAGATGGTATTGTGTACCTACGGATTTATAATTTTTGTGATTTTCTTACTTTTCGACTTATTATGGGAATTGCGTTTCATTTTCTTTATACGTGTGAGGGAAATCATTATATTTATTGTATTTTTTCCTTTGGAGGGGTGCAGACATACTACGTTTACCGTTTGTAGTTGTTTAGTAAATGTTAAGATTTTACAGAATGATTTCTATTATAGTGACCAATTCACTCTTCTATTCATGTAATTAATATATTTGCCGTGTTATTTGTGTGGTTTTACATCAGTTTTATCAAGTTATTGCACAATAAACAGTACTTAAAAGTTGAACTGTCAAAATATTGTTTTGGGTTACATATAATTTTAAATTTACGTTTTTAAATCTTTATTTTATGAGAATTTTTTAAAAGTGGTGTTTTTTTTTAAATATTAATATCGTGTTGGTAAACTTATCAAAGAAATTAACATCTTTAGTGTTGCAAGAAATGTGTTCAAATATCAGAGATATTTTTAAGGTTATTTTTTTGACATTAAAAAAAACTTTGGAATTTTTTATAATTTTTTTATTGTATGCACGAGGAAAAAGTGAGGTGACAGTTTCATTTCAAATTCATTACATAAAAGGTCTGTATTTTTTAAATTTTAATTTTTAAATATTTCTGTACACAAAAATGTTTTGGTAAGAAATTATTTTACATTTTTTTCCGTGTTTAAATCTTAAAATATGGCAGTTTTTTTTAAACTAAAGTGTATTTCAAATACACAAATCTAAAAGGTAATTTTATCTAGTTTTTAAAAATGGTATTTGTTTTTACGGCACCTTCAAAAATAAGAAACATATAAAACATTCAAAATACTTTGGAAATTCCAAATTTCGTTCAGACATCATCCCTAAAACAGAGATTAACTACCCCCTCGAGGCTGTGTAAACGGCGTGTATTTTTTTCCAAGAACAATTTTTTAATTAGTAATGTTTTCACATCCGCGGCCGTTTGTCAATTGAATAAATTTTTCACGGGGTTTTTTTAGTAAGGCCGTTAGTGTGTAAGAAAGAGGGGCAGCATTATATGTTATGTTTAAGAACAAAAGAAAAACAATCAGTGCATTGTCTTTTTGACGTTTTTGATATTTTGAATTCACTCCCTACTCAATATTATACTTATCACAATATTCCTGTAGCTCTTTCAAAATATGAGAATTCGTTCCATACAAAATGTATGAGGAAAAGAATTTTCTTCATAATTTTTTTTTTCGTGATTTTTTACGATATTTTATTAGATATTCCGCTATTCAGGGCGGAGAAAAATCGAACAAATCAAAGATAAAAAATCTGACCAGCCTTTCTTGAGTTATAAATGGTGTAACTAACCTTTGTTTTATATAAGTATTAAGATTTGATTTAGTACTGTAAAACAGTGCTTACGTACATAGACTTTATTTCACCTGGATGCTAATTTGATGTTTTACTGTTGTGTAATGGAAACCCGTATTAGTTATTTTTTCACCATTGTTTATGGTATTGCGCATGATTAAGTTGGTAATCGTAGTTTTTAAACGCTTCGCAAACAAAGGAAAATAGTTTTCAACCTCATTGAGAATTATTATCGAGAAGTACTGAATTGAATATTTTTATGCCTTGGTCGCTTTGACGACCTCGGTTTAAATTAGAACTGTGAGGAAAAGAGGTAAAAAGTCTCGATGTCAGTCACATCTGAATAATGCTGTCTTGTTGGAACTTGCCAAGCACGACTTCTATGTGTATACTTTTTATACGGTTGCCCGCAGTGAATCAGCTGCTCTGTGTACCTGCAGTAGGTAGTTGTTAGGTTTAATGACTCCTTCGCCCATGTGCCTGCGTTCATCAGCTGTTGCTAATACCCTCTCAAACACACGTACACAGAATATATTCTGCTGCTTGGAGACGTACAGAGCAGGGCTTCGCAACTTTTCTCATCCACAGTGCACCAAAGTTCTTCAAAGAATCTCGCTATCATTCTTTACGAAACCATTTATAAAATAAGGGAGACAACTATTATTAATGTTTTATCTTTACAAAACCCTTTATGAAATAATGGAGACAACTATTATTAATGTTTTATCTTTACAAAACCCTTTATGAAATAATGGAGACAACTATTATTAATGTTTTATCTTTACAAAACCCTTTATGAAATAATGGAGACAACTATTATTAATGTTTTATCTTTACAAAACCCTTTATGAAATAATGGAGACAACTATTATTAATGTTTTATCTTTACAAAACCCTTTATGAAATAATGGAGACAACTATTATTAATGTTTTATCTTTACAAAACCCTTTATGAAATAATGGAGACAACTATTATTAATGTTTTATCTTTACAAAACCCTTTATGCAATAATGGAGAAAACTATTATTAATGTTTTATTTTTTGTAGGTATTTGTATCTCAATACCCTAAGATTGAAATTCAAAGGTCACAATTTTAACTAACCAATCACTTATATTTATAGCTCTTGGTATTAGGAATTAAGGAAGATTGTTAAAACAAATTGTTCCTGAAAAATCCCAAATTACAGATAAAATCAAAATGTTAGTCCTTTAATACCATGGATAAGCCATTGTATCTCTACAGTCTATGTTTGGGACGTCTCAGTATTTCCATTTTGTTTTTTTTTTCATTTAGTACCTAGGCTGCTTGTTTTCGCCCTTTTATTTTGATGCTTTAATCACCGGCAGTTTGTGGATTTACTATCCGATGCAGAAAAGTCAATAGATGTCGCATATTAAAAATTAAATGGAAAAAAAAATTATCCAGACGATATCTAGATAGCATTTAGCTCGGGTTTGAATCTTAAAGATAGCAGAAAATTTAGTGTGCGATAATGTTGGTAGTTCTTAGTCGAAGTATGATACAGTTAAAAGTGACCGAATTGGATATAGACACCTTAGCTCAGTTAGTAGAGTTGTTGCCATGAAAGCAGAATGTCCTGGGTCGAGTCCCAGAGGTGCCAATATATTTTTCTGTCTCAGATTTTCGGTTGAGTTTCGCTAATATTGTCTTTATTTAATTACCTAAATATTACAATTTGAGGTTTTACTCAAAAAGTTAAGAACTTGATGTAGAGTCAAGTTTTTTTTAACCTTGTCTCTACATCAAGGTAGCAGCATCTCTCGGGATCGGTTAATAATAATAATAATAATAATATTTGGACGATTTATATAGCGCCGTTTTTGTGAAAAATCACCTCAAAGGCGCTGTACAGACTTACCATACATGCCTAAAATCTAGAAAGACTACAAGCTAGACAAACAATTAAAAACAACTTATGGCTAAAAATTGCAAACACCGGTTCATTGATCACCGATACGAAAATATATATACAATATTGTGATCAATGAACGCGATGATGCCTAAAAATTAATTAATACAGGACCATACTTACCTGGGAGGTCGCTTGAAATTAACACGGTTAAATCTAAATGTCCTTCCGAAATTATTGGCGAAGATGTTCGTGGAATTCGTTCTGGTATAAGAACGAAGTTGTTGTAAAGATATTTTCTTTGTTAGGTTGTTCATCAATTTCGGAAGGGGTTAACAACTAACCTATGGCCAAAAATGAATTAAATTGTGAAATTTACCATTCAAAAATCCTAGTCTTTTTACAGTAAGTAAAAATGTTAGAGCTTCAAACATTCAGTCAACACAAAAGTCGTTTTCGTGATCAAAAGTCCAAAGTGGACTTCCGTAAGGTAGAGAATTAATAAGGCCCAAAATAAGTTCAACTTTTGGTTGTGTTTTGTATACGCTAAATTTATTTTATATTGTTAATGCTTATGCTACTATGATCTCATTTCGAAATTTATAATTTCATTATCATTAATTCTGCATATTGCGCAAAGATAAGAACCATAGTTAGGCTTAGTATTATATTTTTTACTTCAATGCAATGCGCCGTGGCACACCGGTTTCGGAGCACTGAGCCATGCTAAGAGTCTATACTCTATACTCTATACCCCACCAGTTCAGATAAGGCGGAGGGCAATGTGTAATCTTTGGTCATTTCCTGTATGTTACTTTGTTCATAGTTTTTTCCTGGTTGTTATGTTTTCTTTGACAATATTTTGTTGTCAGTTGACATTTTTTTATCTTATTCTTTGGTTCTTTCAGTAGTACCTTGCCTTCTGTAAATATTATGTCATCTCATGGACATAAGGTATTCATAGATAGGATTATTATTTCCTGAACAATGTATATTTGATTCTAAATTATTCATCTGTACCAATTGGTCCAATATTGTATGTAATGGAAATGATGATTAAAATAAAATGATCAGGTCGAATGAATTTCTCCGAGATGTCCCGTGCACTTGTTGATTTTTGGGGTATTGCGCCGTGTTGCAGTTCCTTCTCCTTTAGCCAACATTTCGAACAGTCTTACGCTGTCCATTATCAGCAAATACGAAATGAAAGCAAAGCAGTGTCAGAAATGTTGATGTTAGGGATATTATGCCGTATTGCGGTTCCTCTTCCTTTAGCCAAAATTTCGAACAGTCTTACAGTATCCATTATCAAGAAGATATGAAATGAAAGCAATATCATCTGACGACCACTGACACAGAATGAGAAATATAAAGTGAATGAATAATCTGCAAAGAAAAAATCAAGAAAGTTTTTATGCAAAAAAATTAATTTATGTATTATCGGTGTGATTAATAATGTGTCTGATATTCAGATTGTCCTTCCTTGCGTATCGCTTTTACCCATTGTACATTCATAATTGGCGATCTACAAATTATCCAATCATTATTCTTATTATGCCAATTACTATTATATAAGTGGGCGAAAAAGCAGGGCGCTGTCGTCTACCACATAACGATAGAAGTTGTGGTTGCCAGATGCAGATATAGCTTTAGTTCATGTTTACGCCATCGCCAACTTACAGGTGTAGGTAGCACTGTAGAACACATTTTAGTAAGCGGCCGGGGGTCATACGAAAAAAATCACCAATCTAGATTTCCGAATTACTTCGGCAAAGTTGCGCAGTACTCGAAGGTTCAAGCGCTTTATTCAGTTTTACCTACTTGATTATCCCAGGACCCCGTACCGCTATTTCACCCGCTGTCAGTTGCACGGTGTTGTTCCCAGCAGGTCTCAAGTCTCGACTCCTTCGGTCGATGGCCTTTGGGTTCCCTACCGTTTTTTCCTCCTTTTTGCCGACCGCTTTTTGTGCTCTACCGACCGTGTCTTGCGTCCGGCCCATCTCACATTGAATACCTTTTTTTCCGGCTAGGTACCTTTATTTATTATGGAGGGATTAGCAGCCGTAGTGCGTTCACTGCAGTTTTAATGCTACTTGCAACTAGTTCCAAGTGAAGACAATATATATCTCGAACCATGCAAAAACCCCACTGCAAAGATCCAATACTTTTGTGTATACTGCTTATACAGATCGATGGTGTAGGTTTTAGGTTAGGTGTGTGCACGCGCTCCTACCTGTTTCATAGGGTCCAAAGGGATTAGGATGCTGCGGTGTTCCCGGTCCCGGATCTCATCTCGTGGGCCCTTCAGTCCACGGAGCACATGAGAACTGAGGAGGTATTACAATCTCGAACTGTCCAGTACAGAACCAGTCGGCCGGTACTTACAGCGTACAGCATCCCCCCTCCTGTTTACTCTCTCGCTGGCCCTTCATCCGGTGCGTGTCCTGCGGCTGAAGTGTAATACCTGCCGACATCTCATGTCTCCCTGGTAGCTTGCAGCCTGTTCTTGCCCCCCACCTTTTTTCTCGGCACTTCGCTTTGCACTGTTACCTGACGTTCGTTCGTGCATTTCTTATATTAATTTCCTACGAACAGGTTTATTTTTGGATACGTTTTTAGATTTTCACGACCAAAAGCATTTTCGTTATTTCTTTTTGGGGTGTCACACATCTGCCGGATCTGCCCTGATGATAAAATAAACAAATAACGAAAAGGTTTATTTTTCTAAAAAATGTTAAACTTTATCACAAAAAACCGTAGCCCAGAATTAGCAATATAATATTATATTATTTTACATTCGACAAACCGCAGGTGTCCCGTTATATTATTAGCTTACTCGGCATTGGCAGGATTGCCCAATGACTGAGGTATAAAATATTCAACGCGTAAAGCCTCCGTTCTATCAGGCCATGTATTTCAGGCACCTGGTCTAGTTCTTGTCCTGATAGCAAGGTTGAAGTGACACCGTGTCACTCCGGGTGTCGGAAGCGGTTTGAGAGTTTCATCCGTGTCACTTGGTGATATGGGCTAATTTAGGAAGCTCTATGTTCCTGACAGCCTGCGGTTAATACTGATAGTTATTAGCTATTACATGATACATCCCATCCTATTTTTGGAGTAACATGGTTTCAAGTTTCAATATCCAGTTAGTTGTCTGTTGGATGTAGTGCTGTACCTACTGTTTTGTTGTTAATCTAATGGTTTTATATAAATTGCTCTAAAAAAATTATTTCTCAGCACAGACGTACGCTGGATGTTCAGGAACGTACTTGATTTAAAATTAACCAGTGATTCCTGATATCATTTGTCTGAGATAAATGTTAAGAGTCCCTGGCGTTAGAACCAAAGATAAATCACTTTTTCATCTTGAAACATGTTCTACCAATCTCAGACAAAATGCTTTTATATTCAAAGCATGCTATATATTTGATAAGAATTTTAATGATGTAGACATATTCTCGTGTAATTTAAAAACCTTAAAAAATATGTCATGGCTAACGTTAAATAATTTTACATACCCTTTTGCAAGTTATCATGTTATTGCTGTCAATCCTTTCCAGTTACCTTTCATTCGATTTAGTGTAATGAGTTCACTTTGAGTTGTAGGTACATGTTATTATTATTGCTGTTATGTAGTGAGAATAAATTTCAGAATTCTTTATATTTGAAGTTTAAGAATTTTTAGTTCATATTTGTGTTCATGTTCTTATTTACATGTTCTTTATTCTTTATTATTTTCAATGTTATATTTTTGTAAACTTATTAGTTTACGCCTTTCGGGTACAGGACCCTTAATTTATATTTTTTTGTGTTTAATTATAATTCTTAAGTTATGTGAAAATTTTTATTTGATTTTATGTATATTTTTAATTGTATTCTTATAATTGTAAATAATCTGTTCATTTTCCTATATAAATAATTTTAAAAATTGGAGTAATAAATGTTAATTAAATTTTAGTCTCCGATGATATTTTCGATATTTTCAACTAAAACCCTAAAAAATCAGATGTACGTATTGGACAGTTAGGGTCGGTTACTCGGCTGAGTGACCAATGACAAGATTTTTTTTTTGTTCTGAAAGTAAGCACTCAAAAATTTCACCCAACAGTCGATGTCAACCTCCTAGCGACCGGTTTTTTTTAAAATTACAACTTTGTTTACTCAAAAACTAAAGCTCAAAAGGCAGAATGTTGTAGATTTACCAGTTTCCCGCTTACACTACGAGTTTCCTGACACCGTTTAATTACACCTTACTAATATTATTTCTGGGAATTAGTAAGGCATTATAATTATTAAATAAAACAATTGAATCTTATGACATATTTATAAAAACTCTCTCTCTCTTTCTTTCTCTCTCTCTCTCTACCTTTCATAATAAAGTTTGGAATAAACTTCCACAATTCGCAACTTGACACAGCGTAATTTAAAACTCATGTCTTGGGAAAATCGTTTCCATGAATTGATAATTTTGGATCTCGTTTTTCGGCTAGTATTTTTGCTCTAATGTGCACATTTTAATCTTCTCAGTATTGTTGACACTTTATCCGACAAATATGAACTCTCTCACATCTCGCAAACACGAGTTAATGCGTAGTTATTAGTTAATATGTAAATAGGTATGTTGAAGTTTACGATTAACTTTTTAGCTATTCTTTAAAGTTATTTCAATTTGCAAACCGGTTATGGGTACCGCCGCCCCGGAAACCGTTTATTGGAAAACCAACTACCCTGCCACAGGTCACCACAAGTGGTTTGCTACATTTGGTGTCTTAGCAGGGATGCCCGGGTTCACGGGGTGAGGTTTGTCAAGGTCGGGGCAGCGGATGCGTTTGTCCATAAACTGCGTGGCGGGTTGGATTTGGAGAGATTGGATGAGGAAGTCCTTTTGAACTCTCCAGCAGGAGGAAGGATATATTGATAAGTCCGTCACTCCTGGACTCTTAGCTTTTCCCAGCTTATAACTGTTAACGTCCTCTCCTTCATCTCCCAAAGAAGACCCTCCACACAGCATATCCAAATACGACATAGGCCCTGAAAGAATTATTTTCCTCAGGGCCTCCTGTGTGGAGCTAATGTAAAAAAAAATGGTATTATAAACGCCCTTTCTATTTATACAACGCCTTTAATCTATGAGATATTTTACAAAAATGAAACGTTAGTCTCAAAAACGCGTTTCAGAATGAAAGTCTCTTCTATTTACGGTGAAAAATGTATTTATCTGTGAGTCTACAGGCTACCATAAAAATGGGCTTCATCCATACATTGTAGAAACGATTTTACGTTTTTCATATTATTCAAATTCACACGAACAGAAACATGCGTTCACAATCAGTAATAAACATTACCTGCAATTTTTTAACAATATTTTAATATATTATTCCGAAATAAATACCCAACATTTCTAAATATTGCTTAAAATAATAGTAACGTAAAACAATGAGAGAACAAACGGATCAAAAATCGGTATCAAAAAATAAAATATATCTTATTAATTGTTTTTGTGTTTAAATCGTAGAACCCCATTAAATTTTCAAAAAAAACAATTTGAGACGGCTTATTTATACGATTTTACATGCCTTATTTTACCGAAACAGATTTTGATACTTGATTTTACCGAAACAGCATTAACAAAAATAAGTAGATACTAATGTACTCTCAGAACTTTTCAGTTCAGTTTCAGTGCTGGCAACCCGGGCGTTTATTTATTTTTCATTTATTATACATGTTCCAAAAAGGATAATCGTTTCTTAGTTTGGGTTATTTGAATAATTTGTTCGTATTTACATTGAAGCGGAACCTTTAGGCAAAATCCAACATGGCGCACAAGATTTTTCGTCAAGGGAAATTTTGAAATTTGAAAAAAAAAAAGGAACTTGAATGCATCTTTTACCTTTTCTCCTAACGTAAAGAGTTCGTTTCTAGTAGTAATTAAGTTGAAACGAGGCGTTATTTGCCGTTGTTCTTAGAAGTCAACTCGAGTGCAATTCTCCCGTGTGGAACCCACATTATAAGATTCATGTACATGCTGTTGAAGGAATACAAAACAAGTTCTTACTTACGTCTTCTAAATTTAAAAATGGGTATTCCAGCAATTATGTTGAACTATAATAACTACTATTTTAAATGATACGAATATGCTTAAATTATCAGATAAATTATCAAAAATACGAATTTTCGTATTTTTATATAAAATTTTAAATGATGTTGTTGATAGTCCGGTATTGCCTTTTATAGCTTCCGGATTCCACTACGTAAAACTAGAAAATGGGATTTATTTCAGTGCAGAAATTCTGGGACTCCTCTTTGTCTAGAATACGGGACGTCTTCAATTTATCTTAAAACAAATATAAAAATATTGTTACTGAGGCAGTTCAGTTACGTACAATAAATGCTGTGTAATTTTTACTATTCAAAAGAAGTAAAAGCCCCTAAAAAGAGCTTTAATAAATAAATTATAACCTTACCGAAAATATTATGTTAGAACCTTTGATTATATGATGTCTAGATAGAGCGCTTGAGCGACGAAACGCCAAAAAAATATCAGTGAATCGTTCACTGATAAGCTCGTCCAGTCCGCTCAGTGGCTCAGTGGCAGGGGGGTATAACTCCGACTTATTTTGTGACCAAATCAATGTCTATGGCTCGTGACGTAATAAATATCATTTCTGCCATCTTTAGATTTGATCCACCAATCATACGGACTTCCAAGTCCAAAGAACTGAGTGGTATGCAGTGGGATATCTATGGTTATATTATGTCAAATAGCACATGGCCGAACAATCAAACGCCAACGTAAATATTTTGAAATGCCACCTAAATACGTTCTAGTGTCGAAGGCTGCAAGGATCTGACATCAATTCGACATAAATTAACGCGAAACGAAAGTTATTATAGGGAATGTGCATGGAGAATTGGCAGAAGTGACTTCGTTGTTCATCCGATTTTGGGAAGTTGTGGATATGTTTGAGGGTCCCATTTCGAATACAAATGCAAACATTCCAACGGTTAGTTGAAAAAATATGCTCCGCTGTCCCTTAATCTTCCGTCGGAAAATCTAATCGGAAAACATCGGACTTTACCCAGTGAAAACCTAAACTTACGTAGGACGTGGTTGCCACCAAAATACAGGTTAGAATCTCTTTTTTGTTCAGTGTTCCTAATGTAGGTACAGTGTGTAAATTATCAATGTTCGCCTCAGAATTGAATCTATTTTCGTTTTTAGATCGTGTTCTACCAGCAGTGTCCAGCATAAAAGTATCAGAACCAAATGTGTTCCGCCAGCAGAGTGCCTTTTGCTGTCAAAGTGATTCTTGAAGGTATACTACATCTGTATTTATATTTCGTAGGAAATAATATTCTATATTTTGTTTGCGAACTTTGGTTAATGTGATGAATATATTTATTTCAGAATCAAATGTGTTCCCTGAAGCGGAAGGGACGTGGGACAGGAATGGGACGAATGGTGAAGGACACGCAGGGAGAAACAATTTCTTAATTAAATGGCATAGCAACGCATGCCAGGTACCAGCTAGTAATCCAATAATTGCAACTCCTTTCTTCAAAGTCTTATTTTCACAAGATATTATATTGACATCAAAAGACATCACAACGAACGTCTTGTTTTTGGAAATCAGCAAGAATAATAATCCTAAAAATGGTTTGTGATGAATATATTTAAACACCTCTAAAATGTGTTTGTGTGATTTATATTTCGTGTGTGAATGTAAAATATAAATGTAGTATAAATTGATACAAAAATAAAAAAAGTACTATTGACATTTCAGACGTTTTATTTTTAAAATATATTTTTAGGCTAATAAATTGGGAAGGTTTTTAAATTGTCTATGGTAGTACCTTTTTTTTTTTTTACTTTCCTCTATCTTTGTCGATGGTGTGTGACGTCATAAATTTGAAATTGATAATCTTTTTTATTATTTATGGTTAAATAGTGTTGACACCTGTTCAGTACTAAAAGCCCGAAGATATCGATCTAGGTATTAGTTCATTTATGCTCAGTGGCGACACTATCGTTGTGCGGTAAACACGTGTTGTGTGTCGTTTCAAAATGACGATTTGCGCTATAACAGTGTGCAGGAATTACAAAGGACGATTGAAAACAACTAAAAATGTTACCTATAATCAATAAGTTACCTTTAAATAACCATTTAGTCAAAAAAACTTAATAGTTTAATTTGGTCTGACAGTTTGGTCTTAGGACAACGCTATTGACGCCATGTTTACAGGGTTGCCTGTTCTTCAAATTAAATTTTCCCATGTGCGTTGTTAATTTTAAAATAGGTTTTTAATAATTACCCAAAAGTACACTATATTAATAATATTGTAATTTTGCCTTTATGTTTAAGTGTTTGTAAATTCTTCGCGTTGACACTATATTTAAAAAAGTTATGAATACGAAATTTATCTATTAAAAATACAAAAAATGTGACAGGTTTGTTTGGTGAAGTATCAAGTAAACTTTTAATTTTATTCGCACATATTTTACAGAATACTTAATGATCCTATATTACAAAGTAAATGGATAGAAATAATAAGAAATAGCCGCGGAGAGGATGTTTGGCAACCAGCTAAAACAACTGTTATTTTCTCTGATCAAAACAACTGTTTAACTTAATTTTTTTAAATGTATTTTGTCTTTATTGTATAACTAAACAAAACCGTTTCTATTGCTTTTCGTTGTCTTTATTTGTTAAAAATAATCAAATAAAAATAAATCTCTTTTAACAATGATTTTCTTTTCATTTATATCATTATATGTAGAAAACTATCTTACGTAAATGAATTCAAAATTAAAAGAATTATAGGTTCCGCAAAATCGTAACATATTTTTACCCACTTTTATGGGAAATACTCGGAAGCTGGTATCACTCAGCGACGTAGAGCGCTTGTAAAACTATAGAAGTTACGCATAGTTGTGTGCGTATCACACACACTAGTGTTTCAATTCTGGCCTGTTGTTTAAGAGCCCGTTCACACTTCCGTCGTAATAACGGAGGTGGGTTCCGTCATTACGACGGAGGCCCTAGCCGCTGTAGTGGCTCTATGGAGCTGTTCACACTTGCCGGATCCGGCGTGAAGACGGATCCGTCATTTTTTGCCGGAGAGTTCGCCTACGCAGAGCGTCCGTCGTGAAGCCGGAAAGGAACGCGCTGGCTCATACATTTCAATGGAGCTGTTCACACTACGGCGGGACGACGGATCCGTTTTGAACCCGCCACACCCCGCTTCACACTTCACCACCGCCCGCTCCCAGACGCAAGCGAGCAGGCAAATTGTGTTTTTATGGGGCGCGCGTTTGGCGTTTATAATATTATTATATAATATACATGTTCGTTCCAGAATGCGATTTTTTCTATTTAATCTCAAGAAAATATTTAGTCATATCATTCATGTTTTTTAGTCATTTTAGTTATAATAATTGCTGGATGATTTTCGCGTACTTTCTCTTTTTCAAGTATGCAAACAAAATATTCTCCCACGGTTTGAACAAATAAGGTCCGACCCCTGAAGTAATTTTATGGCTGGTATTACATCAATACATTCCCGATTTGAAGAAAAAGTTTATTATTTAAATTGTTTTATTTTTAAGTAGGTATGTGTACATTTCAAATAGCACCTATAACTATTTATGGCAGCCCCAAGGGAAAGTTTTTGCTGTCGGCCTTTTACGGCCCAAACTAAGAGGAACTTTTATAATAGTAAAATTTGCAATATTTGCATTGCGCATTGCGCATTGCGCATTGCGCAGTGCGCACGACCGTCTACTGAAGAATGATAAAATGTTTTGGTCGTTGTTTTCGTAGAGTAGGATCCGTCTTGAAAACGGAAGTGTGAACAGGGGCCTAGGGCTTCCGTCATAACGACGGAACCCACCTCCGTTATTCCGACGGAAGTGTGAACGGGCTCTTAGTCGGAATTACAGCGCAACACTCTATCTAGACATTATATAATCAAAGGTTAGAACCTAAGGTAAAATGTGTTTGTGTAAAATCTGAATGGTGTGCTTCAGTTGGATTTGATTTGATATCGAATTTGCTCAAAGAAAAATTCAGAAAAAGATAAAATTAGACGTAGCACAGCTATAAATCGCCGTTCGCCAGTCACCGTTCATTTCCAATGGGAATATATGGCGAGCGACATGCTGAAATAGGCCAAACTAAATTACACGACTTTAAGAGTGAATAACCAGCACATGACAACTTCGATTCCGACACTAGCGCTAACACATCAGGGCTCGCGAGCCGGCGTTTTCAGAACTAAATTTCGTTCCGCGGCAATCCGAGTTTTGAGGGTTTTGTTCACGCGAGCTAGGGCTGCCCGCTACTATTACTACTTTATATTACTATTCTCGCTTCCAGAATTTTAATTAGTAGTAGTTATTTGTAATTTGTATATCGAAGTGCATAAATATAAATAGATTCAAGTGAAATGCGTAAACACAGTAGGTATTAAGTAGATACCTACATGAATAAACAATTTGTTATATTCTTTTTAATATTTTGGTTTTTTGTTTTTTAATTGTATTTTACGGCCATTAGAGTGGAAGATACTCTCAGTATCGCCCTGGTGTAAGACCACCATTAAGAATTGAAACGTTGCTTGAAATGGCTTTAGCCGTGTTTATTGGCCAGATCTGAATAGCCAGATACTTTCCCACCTTCTTCTTCCCTATATCCTTCCCCTCCCCACTACCTTCAGTCTTACAACATACCCCAAATTGGGGATGCAATAGTCCCACTGGCTCCAGACGAGAACAGTTGGGACTCTTGTGCGGTATTCATGAAAAAAAAGAGTAGTATTCAGTTGGATTGTAAAAAATGTCGCATTTTAAAATATTTATTTGTGTGCATAATTAATAATAAGCACTTCAACAAACAGAATTACAGCGCACAAACCCTTTCTTTCTTTGAGTGGCCTTTCAACGCATGCCGGGTACCCGCTGTATATAATGTTATATAGTGCAGGCGCTTGCATTATAATTCCCGTGACTTGTGATGGAACCATAACAGTTTAGTTGACCGCGAGGTTACAGTGCCCTTGAAACGCATGCCGGGTACCCGCTGTTTATAATTTATTTATGGACAAATAGTCCATTAACAATATAACAATAACACGAAAAACAAGCGTGCGTAAAGGCCCGACCCGCCGAGCAATCGATCACCGTTCGCATTGATTACCGTTCGCATGTCATTTTTCGTAACAATCACCACTTTTCGTAACCCATTCACCAGTTTACCCTCAAGTGTCGAGCGTGCGTAAAAAAGATTTACCCCAAAAAATATTTTGGAGCAGTTGGGACTCTTGTGCGGTATTCACACAAGAATAATTTAAAATAAAAAAAATATTCGAAATTATAAAAATTTTTGCATAAAAATATTCAATGAACATGAAAAATTGCATTCGGGCAACCCTGTAGATTTAACAAACGTGAATCAAGGAATTCGTGTTTATTTCAAATTTCGTTTTCAAATTTCATTTCCAAATATTATTATTCAAAGCGTCGCGAAGACGTGCTCTCCTGGCCGCGTTTGGGCCCGTAATGCCCGTAATGTAATGAAATCTGAAATTTGTGTTTACGGGCTGCGATAAAAATGGTGAAATGCGATGTTCAAAATTATTTAAAATTAAATACTTCCTGAAATTATTTTACGATCAAATTATTTATGATTTGTCAATAACGTCTTAGCAAAATAAGTATGTAAAAAAATCCGAAATATATTTGTTTGTAAGTGCACAAATAAATGCACAAACCGACCAATTTTCGTCAAGAAACACATGTCCGTATATATTTTTTAATAATTTTATTTAAACTAAAATTAAAATTCTGAAAAATAGGTTTACCAGCTAATGTATTGATTTATTTTACTGCATGATTATATGATTTGAAATGGGTGTTGTATAATAAATGTACTTTTTTGAAAATTGAACAAATCTGCGAACGACCTATGGTATAACCTTATTATTCTAAAAATAAACATTTTTTCTCAAAATCTAAAAGATACGTTTACTAGATAAAAGAACAATCTTTTGAAATCCTTTTATAGTTTTTTGTGGAAAAGAGTCAATACGTCTAACCACTGATTTAAAAATGACATATTTCTGGTTTCTCTGCTTATACACTCTTAAGCTCATACTGTTACCTCTTTAGATAGTGCTGATAGCATCGATATACAGCAGAAACTTCTCATATCTAAAAGCTTACCATTCCTAGTGGAAAACGTGTAGCGTATTGCACTAAGGCAGGTCGAAGCTTTTATCTTTATGCATCAAGTCTACCATTTTTTTCTTCTACCTAAACTATGAATCTTCTGAACATCCGAATATTTGTTAACGATGTTTTTATTAACGACCCCAAATATTTTTTGTAGGTCGTACAGTTAAAAAAGTTTTTTCAACTCGGAATTAATCAATTTACCCACGGCATGGTCGTTTCGTCCCCACCCTTATCCTATCCGCCCACAAAGCTTGGGAACTAAAAATAATGTTCTACCCGGAGTGCAGAAAGCCAACGCGGTCATGGTTTGGGTAATCGTATTCGCTCCCTCACGCACACGCGCTATTGATTATTGTTTCTCGTCGCACCACGGACCGTCTCCTGCCTCCCTCGGCATGAAAAGGCCTACTTTAGTGTAACTGGTAAACTGCAACTCAGATTTCGAGTTGACCGCCAAAGTCGTTATGCGCTCCTGGTAGCCGTGCCCATTGCCGCATCCCTTCTCCAGGATAAATTGTAGAAAAAAGGGAACACAGACAGGAACTCTCGGCATCCTAGTGGGACATTTTGTAAGGAGAGAGATCCTTTAAGAATCCTGTGGCAACTTCTGCTGCCCTGACACGAATATGTTTCACTAATTTTTGGTCCTGCAATCCTTTTTTCGAACTCCTTATAAAAAAGCAACCGAGCGTTGCATGATGCGGGAGTTTTTTCTTCTTTCGGTCGTATCATAAAAAAAATATATATGTGCATCTCGTTTATTTATTCGCGTAAAGGTTCAACATTTTCCGTTCTTTTTTCTTCGTACGACTCGTTTGAACTTTGTGTAAGTAGGTGTAAGTATATATACACTGTAAAATTTATTTGTATTTTAAATTGTGTAGCTTTTTTATTTGACCATGACGCGGTTACTGGTATCTGTGTTGTTATAGGTCGTGAACTGGTTTTTGCGGATCTGCTATATATAACATTTTTAATGGCCTTTTTTATCTTTCTTCGTGACAAGGAGCTTTTAGCCACGTGTTCGAATATACGTAATTTAATTGTTTAGCTATTATTTTCGGTCCAAAAATTACCCAAAATATAACTCATATTTATTATAAATAACTACCGCAGAGACCCGTGATAAATTATGAAATATTTTAATTGTAGGATTTGAGAAGCTGGATGTATTTATTGAAAACAAATTGCCTCAGGATCATTCATTGCCTGTCAAAATCAAACGTTGTAAATTTTATAGACTACCTACCATAAATTTACTTTTCGAATGATCACCGTTGATAAACTTGAAAAATAACTATATCTGTCAAAATTTTAAAACCAAATTCATTTTGATTTTAGATTTTCACTGCCAAAAGCTTTATCGTGATTTATTTTTGGGGTGTTATGCCGTGTTGCGCTTACGTGTTTTCACCACTATCACACATCAGCCCTGACGATGCACACTTGTAACACTGTCCGAAACATTGGCTAAAAGCGCAATACGGCACAATACCCTATAAATAAACATGATAAAAACTTTTTAAATATTGATTTTTTTATTATTTTTAAATGGTATCTGCTTTTATCGTTTGCCTGAATTGTTCATGCAATCAGTTAGGACGGGTTGTTTCAAAAAAATTTAACAACTCATCAAATATTTGAAGTTAATTTTCACGTTCTGTGTAAGTTTTATTCAACTTCTGTTATTATATCATTATAGGCCAGTTGCTTCCTAAAACTGAAATAACCACAGAACTTGAATAGAGCTTATACAGAACGTGAACATTAACTTGAAATATTTGATGAATTGTTAAAATTTTTTGAAACAACCTTACAGTTTTGATATAAATTCGAAGCAAATCCAAGTTCTCCAGTTTATTGAACCGGATTTACAGTCACGCAACCGACATTATTATTTTATAATAATATATTTTTTTGATGATTTGTACAGCGTCGTTTTTGAAAAATCACCTCAAGGGCGCTGAGTTGTAATTCCATAATAAAATATATAATAATTGGGAGACGTACAAAAACTTTTAAATGTGTTTTCCCCCTATAATCATATCGGTTGCGTCACAATATAGGCATATCTATGTACACAGAAATCCTTTAGAAAGTTTACCACAGCATCCTTTGTAAGGATCTCATCTCCCCATATAAGGAAGGGATACAAGGATCACCGATCCTAGGAGCACAAGCAAGAGCAGAGGTAAGCGAGTCCTTGCTGCCTTGAAAACCCGTTTCAGTGGAAGGACTTGGATCGGTTGCCAGTCGGGATTGTTGTGGATACCTCCCTCCTTCCTACCTGTTCAAGCAGTTCAAGCTATCCCGGAACTAATAAGGCTCGCTGTAAATCAATAACAGACTGATTTAAAACAAAATTTCTTTTTTTGAAGTGAAACTTCTTTGACTTGAAATTCGGGTGAAACGGAAATGTGTCACAACTAAGTTCTACACAAATACTCGGCTCTAAAGGCCTCGTCAAACAGAACGCGTGATTCACGCGGCGTTAGGCTAGAATAACGCCGCGTTAATAACGCTGCGTTGTGTTGTACTGAACATTACTAGACCAGTCAAACAGAGCGAGGGCGTTAGCATCACGCGATACTCTAACGCGGCGTTAGGACGTCGCGTTGTATTTTTGCTTGACAATGGTAAAAACGAATATTGAAAAGTTGATGGAATTTTTTTTTCTATTCTTGAACATACACATTATAGATTATATAATAATTTTTGTTTGGCGCTTCATCGCAGCCGGAGGCTTTTTACAATAGCTCTTAGTTTATTCTAAAAATATTGAGAAATTCTCAAGTCTTACCGTGTAAATATATCATAAAATAATCGTAATAATTTATAGAATAAGTGAATGAACTCAAAATAATTTTAAAGCTACCAGTGTGGACGTAATCCGTGATTCTAGAAAAATGTTAGTTACGATTTCTAAATCAATCTCACAGTATTTCTAAAAAGTGCTACAGACCGAGTGATACTGACCATTGACCATTGACACATGTTTCGTCCCTTGTTTTGTGTAGGGTTCCACATGCCGGACCTTATCTCGCTAACAGGGTGAAGTGTTTTTTGTTTGTTTTTGTTTTTTGTGGTACTGGCAAAGTGTACTAATAATATAATGCCTTTTGCATAAATATGGTGATTGTGTACGACAGAACCGAACTAATAGGCTTAAAAAATACCGGTGTTGCATTAAATCCTTCAGTGGCCGAAAAACTTAACTTTTACAATTTAAATCACGATACTGCTAAGAAAATAAGATTTAGAGGTTGTCGGGGAGGACGAAAACGGAAAAATAAACTGGGAGAAAACAGTGCGGTAACTCTCAAATCTGACCATGAGAACACAAACCAAAGCAAAACCACAGTAACAAAAGTGTTGGTACAACGCCATGCAAATTTACAAACTCGCCGACTTGCAGTGGCAAATTGGAATGCTCGCTCAGTGAACAATAAGGTGGACGATGTTCGCGATATTATTGATCAACAGAAGCTGAACATAATAGCGATCACTGAGACGTGGCACGAAAACCACGACTCAACCTCCATAAAAAAGTTGCGAGCCCTAGGTTATACGGTCGTAGAACAAGCAAGGCGGAAATTACCGGATGACCCCAGAAACAATAATATCTCCTTTGTGAATCATGGAGGGGTGGCGATTATTGGGCGTCAAGGAGTGCGCATAACAAGAATAAACATTGGAGATTATCATACTTTTGAATCCCTGGGGTGTAGTATTTCTACAAAAGGTGCGTCTTTCACCCTGATCACTGTCTACCGACCGGGGTCGAGGATCGTCACTGCAGAATTTTATGTGGAACTGGCGCAACTTTTAGGGCGGGTAAACTCCTTACCGGGTGCACTAATTATAACCGGGGATTTAAATATCAGACTGGATAGAAAAACCGACGGAAACACAATTAAATTTATCGATACTTTGGAGTGCTACGGATGTACGCAGTGGGTAAATATTCCAACCCATAATGCAGGTGGAATATTAGATGTTTTTATAACGAGGATTACTGACCCACCGCTAACAACCGAAGTCGTAGACATAGGACTCTCAGACCACAGGCTTGTACGTACGGAAGTAGACTTTAATCCTTCCAAACCTGTCTACAAAACGAAGACGACCAGAGCATGGCGAAAGTTCAACTTTGATCTCTTCGAGGAAGAGTTAAAGTCATCCACTCTAGCGAAATACGATTTAAATAGCAATGTCACTTCGACATCCGGTCTAGTTGAAATTTATAATGGTACCTTAAGTGCTCTTATAAACAAACATGCCCCCTTTTCGACCAAAACCTGTGCTGTTCGCAAATCTGATTCCTGGTTTGATGCAGAATGCCGGGAAAAGAAGAGGACCATGCGCCGACTTGAGCGAATTTTCCGGAGCGGAAAACTATCCGACCAAAGGGAAGCTTGGGTTAGTGTGCAATCGGAGTACAGGGAGACAATTCGAAGAAAAAAGTCGGAGTATTGGATGGCGAAGATTGAAGGCGAAGATTCTGACCCCCAGCGACTTTGGAACTCGCTTAAAACTGTCATGGGTGAGTCTGAAAACTCAACTACAGCCGCGTTCAGTCCGAAGGATTTCTCCGACTTTTTCCAAGAAAAAATCCAAAATATCCGAGCAACGACGGCGTCTGCTCCTCCACCTAATTTCACCACCTACAATGGCGAATTTCTGATGAAGTTCAAACACACAACATTGGAGGAAGTCACCAAAATTGTGTCTAGTTCTCTGAACAAACAATGTGCATTAGACCCAATTCCAACGTGGCTACTCAAAAAGTGTCTAAAACATGTAGTGCCGTTCCTAGTGTTCCTTTTTAACAAAACTTTCGATTTAGGCGAGGTGCCCCAACTACTCAAAAAAGCCCTTGTTTCCCCAATTTTAAAGAAACCCCAATTAGATTCTGTAGATTTAAGTAATTATCGCCCTGTATCCAATTTACCATTTATCTCAAAAGTTCTTGAAAAAATTGTAATCAGGCAGATGACTGTCCATCTGGCCAAAAATGAACTCTTATCAAAGTACCAGTCAGCTTATAGGAGGTACCATTCTACAGAGACTGGCATATTGCGCGTGCTGTCAGATTTAATGCTTGCAAATGAGTCAGGTAAGTTAGCTTTACTATCATTACTAGCTTATGCCCATTGCAAATGCAACTAACGGGTTAGAACTAACTTGACTTACTTACTAACAGAAAAAAAAAATATATTTCATAGTAAGCGGGTAGGTACCTACGGTTAAACATACAAATATATATAAAGCCACCCACAGGGCCTAGCAGCAAAAACCTGCCATACGTTAGTATATAGACACCAATGTAGGCATGCACACATCAAATCTCCAAAGTTTCATCGCAATCGGATGAACGGTTAAGCAATGCGTAATTTCATGATGCCAGAGCTGACTTTTGTATACAGAAACCGTCGTGGGCATGCACACATCAAATCTACAATTTTTTATCGCAATCGGATGAATGGTTTAGCAACGCTTAGCGGTTAAACACACAATTATGTATAAAGCCGCCCGCAGGACCTAGCAGCAAAAAGCTGCCACACTACATACACTAATTCCCGGTACATTTAGTTTTCAAACAGCTCGTGCGCCACCTATTAAATTTTTTCATACAAATTTCGTGAAGCCAGAACTCACCAGTAGTTTTATACAAACCTTGTATTAACAATAACGAACACAACAAAAAAATAATTTTTCAATTTGTTGCAGTCCTTCAGAAGTTATGAGCGTACGTACATTTTCATAAAAATTTTATAATGCCAGAACTCACCAGTAGTTTTACTGCTAAAAAAAGCGCTATACGAATTTAATACTTTAAAAAAAATATCCCGTTCAACTTCGAGTAATTTCTGTAAAAGTTCGATAGATATTTTTGTATTATGATGCAACTGGCATTTACTGATAAAAAAAATAGAACTTACACAGAACGTGAAAATGAACTTAAAAAAATTGTTAAATTATTCAGTATCGGTGAAACAACATTACCTTAGTAAATTAAATTGCATTAAAACCTAAATAATTGTCTAACTACCCATTCCGGTAGGTACCGGCGCTTTTCCTTACAAAATTCCGGCAATGGTTTTGCTTTTTTATCATATTTGCAATACTACCGAGATAAGTAGGTACCTACCCTGAATTAATAACATTTTGTACTGGCCGGTAAAAATCTACCCTTCAGAAGTGAATCTATGGACACGTATTTTCTTGTTTTTTTTGGAAAATTTTATAGGTTTTTCGGTGACCCTGAACTTTTTTACATGGGACAGACACCTCATATTGGTATCAAAAGACGCGGAATGTTTTCGGGTACCGAATTTTTCAAAAACATCCAAGCCGGAATCGTTTTTCCGGCCGTAATGCCGTTTCCCGAAAAACAACAACCCAAACCGCTGAGAGATCCGTTTTGTTTTGACATGTAAGAATCCTGACCTAACTCAACATTCGTAGCAATTTCTTTTGCATTGAAACTAATGGCCAAAATGACATCTTTTTTTTGAAGTACACCTGTCGGCAGGAAATATAACTGAGCCGAATTGAGTACTTTTATTTGAGGTTCCAGTTTTTGCCGCTGATTTGCTTCAGTTTTCTGTGAATAAATCGCTAGCAAAAATGTAGGCAAACAAAATGCTTAATTTTTCCGTAGTTTTCTCAAGTACTGAAAAGTGTGCTTTCGTACCCAAAAAAGACTTTTTTCTTTCCCTTTTTGAGCCTACGCGTACGTCGCGCCGTTTCAACGGGTGAACCTGACGGCGGGAAATAGAACTAAGCCGAATTTCTCCGTCAGTGAGAGATTTAATTGTAGTTTTCGCCGTTTGGGTGCGCTGCTAACCGTGCAGCGGTGTTTTGTATGAAAAATGGTCCGTAATCTGGAGACTTTTGGCACGCTCCCCTGGATCCGATAATGGTCTCTGCGGTCTTTGAAACTCGAGGAGCGGAGAGGTCGTTTTCGGATCCATCAAAAGCACTGAATTTTTTTGGCAAGCCAAAGTGAACCTTGAGGTTGGTGAAACTCCAGGGGCGGTGAGGTCGATTTTCCCATCAAAAAAAAGTGAGCTCGTCTTCAAAACTGAGCATTAATATATAGTATTAGATTTGAGTGCGGCATTTGATACCATCGACCACGATTTTCTCATCAAAAGACTGGAAAAAACCTTTGGACTGGGTGGTGAGACTATTCAATGGATAAAATCCTACCTCTGTGGCCGAACACAATCTGTACAAGCCGGTGGTAAAAACTCTCCCTTTGTAACCCTCACTTCTGGAGTCCCTCAGGGTTCAGTGCTGGGACCCCTTCTTTTCATTCTGTTCATCAACGATGTTGCCAAAATAATAGAATCATTCGGACTTCTTTCCCATTGCTACGCTGACGATCAGCAAATCTATTTCTACTGCGCACCGAATGAGAGAGATAGATTAAAAGATATTATCGTTAAATGCATTGCTGCCATAACAGACTGGATGTCTTCGAACAAACTAAAACTAAATCCAACTAAAACAGAATTCCTCTGGACAGCAACAAAAAAGCGTCAGTCATTATTAGACAAATCTCCTCTCATTACTTCTGGCTGTAACATCATCCCTAAAAATGGCGTCAAACTACTAGGTGTACATCTAGACCAAGATCTTTCCCTTAAATCCCAGATTAATAAAACAGTAAGCGCGGGATTCTTTCACCTGCGCCAAATCAAATCTATAAGGAGAAATATTCCGACTAAGGCCACAAAGATGCTGGTAAACTCTTACGTTGTATCGCGACTTGACTATTGCAATGGCATATATGCAAATCTCCCTAAAATATATACTGATAAACTTCAGTCAGTTTTCAATGCTGCAGCGAGACTGATAACCGGCGTTTCCAAATATTCTCACATTTCTCAACATCTGCGGAACCTTCATTGGCTTAAGTGTCCTGAGAGAATTCAGTTCAAACTCTGCTGGATGGTGTTTAAAGCACTACACGACATGGCGCCACCCTACCTGTCGGAACTGTGCATTCCAAATGATGTCAATACTAGGCAAGCAACCCTTCGATCAGCATCTTCAATAGCCGTAGGTAGACTCTCAGTGCCTATGCGCAATCCCAATACCAATTTCGGAGATCGGGCTTTCGCAGTAGCAGGCCCAACAGCTTGGAACAAACTCCCTTCACATTTGCGAAAGATCGACAGTACATCTGAGTTCAGAGCAAAGCTCAAAACTCACCTTTTCACATTATCATATCCCGAAAAATAACTTCATTTTTTCAGTAGTATTTCATTACTTAGTCCATGGGAATTACCTAGATTGATGTATCTTCATTACTAGCTTTTACGTTGTTACGCAACTTTTGACATTATATTACAACTTATTATGCGATTTTTTTTTTTTTTTTTTTTTTTTGTAATATTTTCATGACTTACACTGACAGCACGGGCAGTAACATAACAACATGTGTTTATAAACGTAAATAAGTATGTTAGTCGTAAATAACTAATTTTAAGACAGTTGCAAATCATAATGCAAATAGAGCAGTAACAATACTGCTCTATTCGTATTATGACAGTAATCATAACAATATGTGATTATAAATGTAAATAAGTATGTTAGTCGTAAATAACTAATTTTAAGAGAGTTGCAGGTCATAATACGAATAGAGCAGTAACAATACTGCTCTGTTCGTTTCGTATTGTATTATGGCTTCCAATTACATGTACAAAACTCGGTTATAAAAATAAATATAGTTCTAAATCACTAGTCATAGAAGTCTTAGTTGTAAGTCATTAGTTATCAATCTTAGTTATAATATAAGCCACTTGTAGTATATAGGTATAGATTAAATGTATAAATGAATTTATAAAGCGCCCTTGAGGTGATTTTCTCACGAAAATGGCGCTATAAAAATCATCCAATAATTATTATTATTATAATAAGTTTAGTAATAAGAAGAGATTGTGGGAGGACATTCGAATTGAAATAAATCAATCGGGTCTACGCTCTGCTTAACGCGGAAGCCGTTCAAACAGAAAGTACGCGACGTGACGTTAATAACATCGTGGCGTTAATCACGCGTTCTGTTTGACGAGGCTTTAATATAATGCTGTAAATTCGCACCTCGGCGTGTGCCTTCCATAGCGTAGTTGGCAAGGTGCCTGGCGAGTCTCAGCGGCCAGAGAGACAGATATTAAGCGAACGGGGGTTCGAATCCTACGAAATCCAAAAAAAATAAATTATTTTGTGAAATCAATATCCAATCTTCAAACCACCAAGCAAAAGAAAAGAAAGCGACATCTAGCGACTTTCTAGTTTCACTTCTACCGCGTGTGATATACTACTCTGATTTAAAAAAAATATATAATTTGTTTTTTTTTTTTAATAATGCGGGGAATTTTTTACTCAATCTTGTAGGCTGACTAAAATTATCTCTTCTGGCGGATCTTTTTTTTTAGCACTTGATAAAAATAATCTAAGGATTTTGGACATTAAAGTCTTATTGTGATGCTTGGACATTAATATTACAATTTTAATTCTATGATACCTACCGACCACCTTATATAAAGCAAAATAACTTGTAAATAAGCACTTAATAAACTTGCACGTATTATTCACCTTACGATCCTTGGATATTCTCCCCCTACTGGTTCATTTCTTACTCGTTCTGGGTACTGCGCTGTACTGTATACAGACGATCACCAACACCACAACAAAACCAGTGCTTACCTGATACTACTATCGTCAGGTAGTCGGCTGTGTATAGTACAGTACGATCCTGAAATTCAGTTATGGCCGTAATGAAACGTCAGTTGTCACATCAAATTGATATAATGTTCCGTTTTAAACCGTCATCAATATTGTGACGATAGGGTTATTGTGACATGAAATGGGAAAGTTACCAGGGTAACACGAAAGCGAGAAGGTGTCTGCGGCGATCTGCGCGAGAGGCTGTCCGTCCCCCTCCCGGGCCTGAGCTCCCTTCCTCCCCGCCCTTAGACATCCCGCCCTCCCTCGACACCCCCGCCGCGCCGTGTCTCCGAGCGTTTACCGTTTTGTCCTGCGAACGTCTGCGCTCCTGATACTCGATGCCCTTTAGATTGTGCGGCTTGCACCTCGTTCCCCCAGTCAATCGGAGGCCAGAGGAAGTGTGTTTTGGTTTGTATCGCTTATTTTGCCTCCGAGGTGGATATTTTCGATCCGTGCGACTTCGGATGCCGATTCACGCAGATGCGGGCCGATTTTCAACACAACTTTGATACTGTTTATTTTTTAACTGTAAAACTGCGGAGAATATGAAGGTTTTTGCTTGTTTTATATTATTTTATGTAATTAGACGTACACAGTGTCCTTCCTCTTGTTTTGAAGGTCATGTGTGCAGCATTTCATTAACCTCGGAATAAAATTGTGAATCTGTATAAAGATCGAATCCACTCCGCCCGCCCGGTAACCGCCACGGTTCCACGCCAACTCGGAATCAAGTCAACTCAACACCTCATTAAAAGTCAAGTGATTAAAAGTTTTGAATTTTTTTTTCAAAAATAGCCTATAACCTAACCTAACGTAATCTAGTTTACCAATTTTGTATACATCTTTTCATCACTTTTAATGACTTTTCAGAGGAGGTGTTGTGTTGATTTCATTCTGAGTTGTCTGGTCAAAGTCCGCTACAGATTCATATAAATAGATATTGTCCATGCCACCGATTCCCAAATTGAATTTATTCTAATGAGTCTTTTCTTATTGTTTCAGGTAAGTTTCATATCATCTCTCTGCAGTGTTTCGTACTTGGGGTTTTGATCAGGTAAGCTAAAATTGAGGTGTATAGAATCAAATGCAGCAATCTCCAAATGCATTATTTTCAGAAAACCAAAACGCTTCATTTCAGTAATTTATAAGGTCATAATTATATTCACAAAGTTATAAAAGCACAAAGAGCTGGTTTTAATGCCAAATAACTGCTTTTCTAGGTAAGAATGTGAATCATTAACAAATTTTCTTTGTTAGTCTACTTTTGAAAAACATGGAGATTGCTGCATTTGATTCTACACACCTCAATTAATAGAAATAAGTTATTATTGTCTGTAGGTGAAAAATAATATGTATAAGATAAAATTACGAATGTCAAAACAATTCTCTTCGGCGATCTTTCCCGCATGGAACCCAAATTAAAAGCGTCAAATATTTTAGGATCGTAATTGACCAAAAACTCTATCCGGATTCACTCATTAATGTAACTCCAAAATGTTAATAAAACTCACCTTATAAATAAATTACCAAATATCTTAATAATAATAGAATAAAAATAATAAAATAAATACCAAATAATAGAATAAAATGAGAGTATAATAGTATGCTATACATCACCCTCGTTTGTAATATGAGTTAGAAGTATGGGCTCAGCTGCCTCAAATCACATAAAACGACCAAATCTAACTCATAAATGCATCATAACGAACGTATTATTTCTCGTTTCCTCACTGCTGAGGATCGTGACCCCTTCTACAATTTCCCTGGTGGACAAGGTTTCTTCACTCCTCGCGGTTCCGTGTGGCATGGAGAGCTGTGGACACAAATTTCCCGGACGCCGGTGATACTTGGTCACTCCAGCGCATTGATGACCTTCCTCTGCTTCTTCTGCCTTCCGTTTTGCCAGGGGCTATGAGTTTCTCCATGTTCGAATGCTCGTTTTGGCGAGCAACGTGTACAACTTTGTAGGCAGATAGTTAGTTAAGAGTTGAGAGCCTCTTGTGGATCCCTAGCTCTTCTAGAATGGACACATTTGTGCGTATGGCTGTCCATGGAATCCTTAGCATTTTTCACAAAAATCTATGACAAAAATATTCTGATTCAAACAATGCAAAAACTTCACATAATAATAAAATCAGAGCAAAGCAAAAAGATAAGCTAAACCTTAGTTGATATTGCCATTGGACAAAGAAGGTATGAATTTTTAGCTGCAAAGTTGAATTACAAATTAACAACCAGAGCACCCTTGGGCATACTGTGTTAGCAACGCCGGGTAAACGTCACCATGTGTGTAAGTATTTCGGGTTTATTAACTGTAGGCTCTATAAAAAAATTGAGTTACCCCTCCACCCAGTATCAAACAAATCAAAACTACACTTAAGTTTATCAAGTCTTTCTTGGCCAAGAAATTACCAGAAAAATTACTAACTAGAATTGTTTTAGAAGCTACTGAAAATACCCTACCCACACCGTGGTGTTAACCGTTTGAAGTGAATAAAAATCATATACCCACAAGTTCGCCTTAGCACAGGATCTCCTAGTGAGGAGAACTAAGAAAACATTATGTATCTGTTTTTGTTTATATTTTACATATTTATACTTTGTAAATGCATTTTATTTGTCATCTTCGATCTTCAGTATTGCGACAAAAAATATACGTTAAAAACTACACGTGTAAAAAAATTACTGGAAAATTTTTGTGCAATGCCTAGTAGCATTTCTCATTATCTCAAAATGCCGATCATAACTTTTGATTTTAGTACAATGCCGGTTAACACGCTCGACGTTCAATTTATTTTTTTATAATAAATTATGAAACTTCACATGGCTCCCAATTGCCTGGAGTCAGTGGAACTATGGCTTCCCGTTATGAGAAGGAAATAACAATTGTAGAAAGAGGATGAATTCAAATGTTTGTAAGTACCTATTTGAAAATAAAAATTAAAAAATATATTTATAATTTGGTGTGTCGTCATTTCTCCCCAGTGGCGTAATGTGACTCGTTATTTCGGCGAGGTCAGACGGATCGATGTGGCGTTCACCCCGATCGAATCTCTCTGCCACTATATTATTATTATTCAGAGCAAAGCTCGCTACAAAATGGAGAGGGTGAGATTGTTTTTCAATACGCGTAATGTTTTAAACGCAGGGGTTAATAAACTGCTTGTGATTTCATGCGAGGAATTGCGCCGCATGTGGTGGTGGAATTGAAATTAGTGTATACATTTTACGAATGGTTCAGGCGGCAAAAATTTGACGAACTAGCGGACAGGCTAACGGTTAGCCTGTTCGCTAGTTAGGCGTTAAAAAGGGGTTAGTTAGCTGCTAACCCCTTTTTGCTCAATGTAACGCTGCCACTGAGAGTTCCATGGATTTTTCTCTGGATCTCCTAGGAGTGTGGTTTATGTCAGGCTGAATCAATTTATATTTTTTATTGGTACTTGCCAAATAATTGTTTATCGTATGTTCTCTATCTATTATTTATACAAGTGCTTACAGGGTTTTTCACGTGATGCAATGCTGCCTCGTGAGCTTCTTGAACGAGTTTTATGTTGCTTTAACTATTATTTTTTGCTTGTATTACTAACTTATTTCATGTATTATGTTTTTTTTCATGTTCTAACAACATATGCAGGGACACTGGAGTTCTAGTTTCGTTCAAAATAAATCAATGTAGCTTCGTTTAACAAACAAAAATATAATCTTACGAGAGCTTTGAAGGAGTAACCATTTGTTACTTATACCAGGGCGGCTATGTGGTGGATAACCTCCAATGAAATCAGAGTGGAAGATACTCTCTGTATCGCCCTGGTGTAAGACCACCATTCAGAATTGAAACGTTGCTTGAAACGGCTTTAGCCGTGTTTGGTGACCAGATCTGAATAGCCAGGTACTTCCCCACCTTCCTCTTCCCTATCTCCTTCCCCTCCCCACTACCCTCAGCCTCACAACATACCCCAATTGGGGATGCCATAGTCTCACTGGCTTCAGACGAGAGCAGTTGGGACTCTTGTGAGGTATTCATGTAAAAAAAAAAAAAAAAAAATGGATCTCCTGGTCAATTTTTACACTGCAGGCTGTCCATAACAAATAACTTGAGAAAGATTTGCACTTTTCTTAGATTTGTCTCCTCCAGTAATCGGAAAAAATCTTTTTTTGGTTACACATTATAGAGGTTGTACTGTACGTGGATAAAAGGTTACGACCTTTAGAAGTTTCTTAGTTACCGTTTCGAAAGTCGCAGATTGGACGTCCTGGAATAAAGACCGTTATTATTATTATATTAAAAAGTACGCAGTGTGTAACAGCACGTACCCGGAAGATTTTAACCAGCGATTCCTGAGCATATTTATGGAGTAAAAAATGTACCTATCGTTGTGTGTCCGGTGATATTTTTTTTCTATTAACAAAAATATATATTTCCATCACATATCGCCACTGATCCCATCCCTACACGTCGCGACGGGGTCACGTGATTACGCGCGCTGTTTCGTGGGTTACCGTGCTGCTGGAACGAGACGGAGTGCTTATCACGTGACCCGCCGCTATGCTGTACATGATGGAAATTTTTGTTTTTATGGTTTTTAATTGAAAAAAATATATCGTAGGTCACCAAAATGACACCTACATTTTTACTTCAAATATTCTCAGGAATCTCTAGTTAAAATCCTTCGGGTACGTGCTCGGTAATCATGTATGTGCTCACACTTACTTACCATATTTTCTACATGTTTCCAAATAGATTCCAGTCGATTCTCGATTCCGCTGGTGAAATACCACCAATCATAATAATCGATGCGTTCCTTTTTAATGGCTTAGTCGTTTTTAATGGTATCCAGTAATCGGATCTGATTTCTCAGGTACTTCCCAATCTTCCTCTGCTCCATCTCCTCCCCCGTCCCCAATCCTTCAGCCCCATAGCGTACCCTAATTTTTGGGAATGCCTGGCTTCGGGTAGTTTTACTTTTGGACGGATTCACATACAGAATTTACAGTTTCAATTTGGGAGATAGGTATGGGTAGAAACTTTCTGGAAGGTTGGAAAAAAGGAAGCATAAACTCACTGAAGCAGGATAATAGTGACTCTTGTCCAATTTCTACTTTTCACTTTTAACCGATTAACACAGTTGTAATTTTGAAGTTTTTCGTGGAACTCGTAATTTATCACAGAAGTAAAATACTGGTCATAGAACACGGCCCTCACTTCGAAGACTGAACTTGTGATTTCTCTGATGTAAGTAGGTACGTACCAAGTGTGGATAGGAATCAGGAAAATGACAGGAATAATCACTAACAATCGCTGCCCCGGGAACCATCTATTGGTTAACCAACACCCCTGCCATAGGTCATCCGAAGTGGTTCGCTTCGCTCGGTAACTTAGCAGAGGTTCCCGGTTTCATGAGGTTATGTTTTTCTAGGACTTGGCGGCGAATGCATTTGCCGGATCGTGAGGTACTGCTTGTGGGAGACCTTTTATTTTGATCTCTCCAGCTGAACTCTTTCGACCCATCGCAATACAGTGGGGGGATGGATTCTTACATCCGTCACTCCCGATCCCCAGATTCCACCCATCCCTCATTTTTTGTTTTGTTTTGTTTTTTTTTTTTCACATACCCTGTCCCTTCCCAGAACTTCCTCTGTTTCTTTTCGCTATTGCGATTTCTTCTACCTACGATTCGTTCTTACGTTCAACAGCTCGGCTGTGAAATATTTGCCGGCATATGTGTTTCCTCCCTCCTACTGCATGGATATCATCAAGTCCAGGTACCTCCTTTCCTCAAACAAACTCGCCACACAGCATCTCCAAAGATAACAGGGAATTTATTTCTTCAGTGCCTCCTGTGTGGAACTATATGCAGTTCACACGCGGTAAAAGTGAAATCTTAGAAAACTAAAGAAGACAAGAGTGGGGAGGCTACGAATCACCGCACAAAGAGGAGACCGATTATTCTATCTCATTCTCTCTTAGGCTAAATTCTATAGATGTATGTGTTTGTCTCTTTTTATCGAGTTTTAAATCACAAAGTTTTGCTTGTTTTGCTTGCTGTTTTTGCAAGTTTTTTTACTTCAATAAAAACATAAACAAAACTAACGACATAGAAAATAAAATCTCCCAACACATACGTATTGCTGTACAATAATCGTAAATCGAGCAGACTCGGTGCGACTTGCCATTGAGTGTGATGTCCAATATAATTTGTTATTGTGTTTTGACCAGTATGGCGTCGTACCTTTATCACGGTGTGAACACAATTAGGTATTTTACACGGTGTCCGTAGACTCGTAGTACAGGCGGGAAACTAAAAAAAATCTAACACGAAATATAACCCGTTAGAAGCCTAATTAATTTATCACTAAAAACGTTGACTTAGTTACATTTAAATGTAAAAAAATATTCAATATAAACTGATCAAAGTCGGCAAGCATAGTTTTTAAACATGATATTCAAAGGAATTGAAAAGAAGAAAAAAGAATCTTCAATTTAGACTTAAATTAGAGAACAGCACAAATAGACATAGGTATCACTGGAAAATTCTTGCAGATGAGGGAGTAATTAAAAAATATTATTTTCCCTTTTTCCTAAACGGTACCCCAGCCTTTATGGCATCAAGCAAAAAGCCTCAAAATCAATGAATCATTTTATGACTAAATAATAGGCTCAAGAAAAATTAAATATATGTGCGTTATTGTGACAAGATTTCCAAAGAGAATTTAAGTGAATATCGCTTTCGCAAACTGTACTAGATTACAAGAAATAGAGTAGAATGCTAATTCAGCGTGCCCACTTTGAACATATCAAATAATCCACTATTGATTTTATAAGTAATAAGGCATGCTGGTTCCGAACAAGTACATTAGGCATCGAGTTCTCCCGTCTCCTGGTATAAAATGAACAATAACGCTTTAAACGAAATGTTACGAATGGCTCTTGGGTAACTATTTCCATCCATTCAGAACTTAGGACAATAACAAAGTTTATCTAGTAAAGGAGATGTTTACCCTAGCACGGCGAGACAACGAGAGGATATAGAATAAACCACAACAATGTCCAAACAAAACAAGGAAAACTCCAAACCAAAAAAGTTTATACCACAAAATCGACTTTTTTCAAGCTTCTTCTGTGAGATTCCAGACACCGTGTATGTACATATATCCGGAGAAACAAAATAAATACGTGTGAATTAGGATAATCAAGGTACAATAACACCAGGCAACCATTAGATATGTATATTCTGTATGACTAATAGATGACATTTCGACAGTACACCATTTGCTCCTCATAAATTAAATAAATCTGATAAACAATTTCTTTTTAGCTATGCTCACAGGGTTTCTTTGGTCTGTGGTTGTGCAAAAAATTTTAGATTTTTTTTTCACCCTTTCCGAATGATGCCTATGATGCCTATACCATGATGTATTGTTTGACTTATTACGAAGGCATTCGCAGTTAGTAATATTGTTTCATAATTTATTTCCCTTTGCAATTCGAGCAACATCAAGTCTCATTTGGCATGAAGAATAATGGTAATTGAGTTAATTTACCGTATGTTATTTGTATAATGTTTTTATTTTTACGTATTTTATTTTAACGAGTTTGAACAGGTTCCGCTAGAGGCTAGAATATTACAAAAATCCCAGAAATTGGAACTTATGGTCTCTTAATTCTTTTGCCTGGGATAAATTCTCATTTTATATAGTTTTCTATCCCAGAGTGTACTTACATCGACTTAAGTTTTACATAAATGTCAGCATTTCATAATTATTACTGTGTGTATGCCTAAGAGTATGTTACCTGTGTTATATCTCTAACTAACTAACCATCAAGCCGTTTCCCCGCTGGGATAGGCAGAGTGGACGGATCGCCAAACAACTCAATTTGGGAGGCGGGTATGGGTACCGCCGCCCCGGGAACCTTTATTGGATAACCAACACCTCTGCCATAGGTCACCCCAAGTGGTTCGCTACGTTTGGTGATTTAGCAGGGGTGCCCGGGTTCATGGGGTGGGGTTTGTCTAGGTCTTGGAGGCAGATGACCACGACACGCGGAACCCCCGATTCCTACCCACCCCTTAAACCCTTTTCCTTCCCAGAACTCTCCTCTCCTTCTTCCTAAAAAAAACCCTCCACACAGCATCCCCAAAGATGGCACAGACCCTGAGGGAAATTATTCTCCTCAGGGCCTCCTGTGGGGAACTCATGTAAAAAAAAACTCGATCTTGGCACACATTCCTTGCCTCGTTTACATTCATACATCGTCTCATCCATGCTCTTCTATTATTCTGACTCTCGACATGGCCCGACTCAAGTATGTGATTCACTTGGTCGTGCCATGTCTTTCTTGGGCGTCCTCGACTTCTTCTACCATTCACATTAGCGTCATATATTCTCTTTGTCTATGCATTTTATGCTTTTTTATTTTAGTCACTTGAAATGTTATTCTTCTATATGAATTTTCTACATTCTAGTTTTTCGCTTTATGGGTGCTTTAGTGTTTTAATTTCAGTATTATGAAATCGACCTGTCAACAAACTGCTTTGGAAGTTTACTAGGTACTTATAATGATGATTATTTTTATTTTTAAATCCTGATTTTTTCATTCTCTGAGCAATTATCTCTACATATTATAAATTAAAGTCTTCCGCTGCGGCTGTCTGTCCGCAATAAACTCAAAAACAACTGAGCGGATTTTCATGCGGTTTTCACCAATAGATGGAGTGATTCATGAGGAAGGTTTAGGTATACAATTTGTCAAGGTTTTGTGTAAATTGGTTGAAATATATAATATATGAACGAGAATGTCTGTATGTGGTGGACGAGTGGGCTGGCAAGCGGGCGCTATGAATTTGATTTGTAGGTAAATTAACAGATGGCGGTGTGAGTTGAAAGGTTGGGTAACTATCCAGTAGATTTCGTTTCGTTAGCCACAGCAACGGGTTGGCCTGGTCAACTAGTTGTTTAATATTGTGTAATTACAATCGTATTACTTAATAACTCTTTATTGATTGGCACGTTTATTTTGATAAACAGATCAAGAACCGTGAACTATGATGCGTTCAACCTTTATGTCCAAACGCCAGAACATCGAATACATCAACCACCGATAAGACTCGTGTGACGTAGAAATTACAACTCGGCATTTACATAATTATGTTATTATTCTGTCGCGCCCAGTTATTCCAACTCCAAATCTTCCGAAAACTAAAATTCTGAGAACTATCACTTGATACATTTTCGCCTTTTGCTACATCGTTGGTTGTTTACCGCAATTTTTTACTGCTTTTTTTTCAACATTAGATTTATTAGGTTTTAACTTCGTGATTCGGATCGCATCGAAGAAATATGTTGTGATTGGGTTCTAAATATTATATTATTTATTTGCGAAGTAATTTAGTTTTCAATTTGGGAGACGGGTGCGGGTACCGCCGCCCGGGGAACCATTTATTGGATAACCAACAACTCTGCCGTAGGTCATCCCAAGTGGTTCACAACGTTTGGTAACATATTAAGGGTGCCCGGCTTCATGGGGTTCGGAAACTGGTTGAGGGATACCTTTTGGCCTCTCCAGCAGGACTCTCTCAGATAGATTCATATGCTCGTCACTCCTGGACACACTGTCCCCCAAATTCCTACCCACCCCTCATATATTTTTCCTCCTCAGAACTTCCTCTCCTTCCTTTCCTTAAAAGACCCTCCACACAGTATCCCCAAAGATGGCATAGATAGATCCAGAGGGGAATTATTTTCATCAGGGACTCCTCTGTGGAGTTAATGTTAAAAAAATATATGAGCTGTGAAATAGAAAGAAAAAACTCCATTTAGTTTTTATAAGAGGTATTCACGATCATTACAGTTGTGTAAAATGTTTTTTATTAGACATTCTTTGTTATTAACCCCAAATAATAATTTGTTCGCTTTCCGAAAATAAAAAGGTCTCATTGATTTAATAAATAATAACGTATTTTATTGTTATCAACTTTAATTTGTAGAATACCACTTTTAAATTTAAGCTGTGTACATAACATACACAGCTATTTCGGCATATCGCTCGCCGTACATTCCCAATTGGAATATATGGCGAGCGGTATGCTAAAATACGTCAAGCCATATATATTATAGCTGTGTGTGTACACAGCATTAAGATGAAGCCATACTAAATAATGCAAAATCATACAAAATCGTATGTTTCAGTTTTGAAAATTTGACCGCTTAGAAGTATTATAGATGCTTCAATTAAATACTGCGTGTAGAACATACTTTGGCCCTTAAAAATATCGGTCATTTTTTTTTATAAGTCTTTTAATAAGCTTAGAAAAAAATAAAGTATTAGGTCTATAAAAAACATTTTTAACTGAAAACTCTCCTACTTATAAACACTTTTTCGGATATGGTTTTATTGCATAATGTGGCGAATTCAGTCTTTTATATAATTATCGCGAAAAAAAATGATATTTACGCCCGAACCTCACAAAATAAAATATAATATGCATTTTCGCGTTGGTATTTTTGACATCACGGCGACAATACGGCAGTCGACGAATTTGTTATATCAAAGTGAACCTTATACCGTCCACCGAAGAACGACTGGCAGCCGCCCCCCTGTCTTCCGTCATTCTCCTCCGAACGGAGCGGAGAGCAGTCGTGTTATGCTCCGCGCCGCTTATTTTCGTGAAATCAATTTAAAAATTCCGTTTTATTGCAATAAACAATGCATAAAAAAGGAATTAATGTTTTTTACAGGCCTTTACGAAATCAACATGTAAAAAAAAATCTCAAATATCTTTTCCAACCTTTCCAAAAGCTTTTTCTCAAGTATTTTTAAACTCCTCCCATAAAAGGGCGTGAATTCCGATTTCGATTTTTTCCTGTACTAGTGGATCACCTTAAACTTTTTTTTTTACTTTCTTTTGCAAATACAATAATATTATTATTCAATTTATAAAAAAAAAGTTTATTTATAAACAAGTTGTTCTGCTGTGTAATTATTATTACGCGTTACAGCTGTTTCGCCGATATATTTATATTATTTCCATACAGCTACCGCCGTCACGCATAATTATGATAACAAATCAGAACTTGTTTATAAATACTGAATAATAATATTATTGAATATGTTTAAGAAATACTTAAAAAAACGTAGGTAAGTCTCGAATTGTGTACCACCTATACCAGATTTGCTGTTTTATATATATTGTTAGATATAATTTTAAATCATGATTATTAGATTGCGTCTTATTCGATTTTGTCTCAGAAATTCTAAAACATCTGTCATGTGACAGGTTCCACACCATGGACAGCTGTTTAGTCCCCCAGGGAGCACTGCATATGATGCTGTACCTCATAAACCTCGTGATGTATTTCAGTATCTCGTATCTCTTGCCACCACGTATGTTATGTGCCTCACCATTTAACTAAAGCAATTAAAATTAATGTACATTTTTTCATTAAATAATTTTTACATGGAAATCTCTGCGTTGGTTTCACGGAAATAGATTGTAAGTTCCACGGATTAAAACACTAAATCACAATTGCATCTTAGTCTGCTAGGTACCCGTGCATACGGAGCTGCGGGTTCGCTAATTTCAGGGTAATTTAATATCGTTCTGTATAAACGCGCCGCTTTTTCCTGCAGTAAACTTTTTCAGGCGTACGGGTAGGGGTACCATTGCCCGGGAACCATTTATTGGATAAATAACATCTCTGCCATAGGTCACTCCAAATGGTTCGCTACGTTTGGTGACTTAGCAGGGGGGGCCGGGTTCATGGGGTGAGGTTTGTCCGGGTCTTGACGCCCTCCAGCTGTATGGCAGGCCGAATCGGGAGAGAATGGTTGAGGGAGTCCCTTTGACTTTTCTGGGTGTAGTTTCTCGGAAAATCGCCTTGCACCGCAGTAGGAGGGATGGAGTCAAACGCCCGTAACTCCTGGACACACTTACCCCAGGATTCCTACCTACACCTAATACCCTTTTCCTTCACAGAACTTCCTCACTTTCCTTTCCTAACAAAACCCTCCATATAGCATCCCCAATGTATGGGGGTCCATGATGACATAAGTCCTGAGGGGAATTATTGTCCTCAGGGCATGAACATTTTTGTCATTGGTCAATACACATTTACAAAACTTTTAGTGAAAACCGCCAAAACTAATTATTATAAAAACAATAAAAACACGAGCGTCGCCCGCAACCGCCGGGGATGCGGGTGAAAACCGCGCCGTGTGAAAAATAGTCCTAGAAATTAATACGTATTTTTCAACGATTCAAGTATAATGTCGCCAAATGACCTCCGAGGAGTGCATTAAACATTTATTCACCGTTTTTATCCTTTCTTAGAAAACTCTCCACGAATGCGAGCGACCTTCAAAACGCTCTTCTTTTTTCCGAGAAGTTTAACCCGAAGACTTTGGCGTTGATGACTACAAAATATCCACGCTTTCATCCCACACTCATCTCAAAATTTAATAAATGCTAAGCGTTTAACGAGAATATTTTGATTTAGTAGAAACCATCAACTCTGTATCTCGCAAGAAGCTGGCACTACTTACTGGGGGTTCACCAAAATGTGGCATCCGTTTATGTTATTTGCGTTCTTTAAGTTGTATCAAAACTAATCATTCTATTTTTGTAAATGAAAGCATGTTTCGCGCCAGCGCCTTTGACGACGTATACACAAACTCGTGACATTTCACGCTTTCCTCTTCAACGCTAAAATTTTGTTTTGTTTTACCGTACTAATTTTGAACTACATTAATTTCCCCAACGGTATGCTAGAGTCTTTGCTTTTACTTGTCCTTTGTTTTGTCAGTTGTCTCTCGGTTAAATACCTAGTTAGTTTGTATTATGTTCTGAAATGTTTGACGAGCACAAGAAGTCACACATAGTTAACAGAGTGGTATTTAAAAAAAGCCGGCCGGTCGACCTTCTTATTTTAAGTGTTTCTGCGGTTCGATGCCAACTCAGAATGAAACCAACTCAGAACCACCTCAGAAAGGTGTCATTAAAAGTTATTTTAAAATAGCTGGGAACCCTAACCTAACCTAACCTATTTAAAAAAAATTTATATTTTTTTTATCATTGCTCTTAATGACCTTTACGAGGTGGTTCTGAGTTGGTTTCTTTATGAATTGGCCGGTCACCGTTTCTGAAGAAGTGTGCCTTAAAACATTATATTTGTAATACGAAAAACGTACAGACCTTTAAACAAACTGTCAAATAGGTAATTTAATAGAAACTAGCAGTTGAAAACCTGCTCCGCAGGTTTTTCCTGCTAGGCCCTGCGGGCGGCTTTTATTTCAGCTTCGGCCGGTTTGAGTGTAGGTTACCATTATATAAATCCGATAAGAACTGGTTCCAAAAATAGCCAGTTCCTCGGATCCACTGTGATCCAGTGACAGCTAGTCACCGAGTTAAAGTAACCGTGACAGGCAATGATGCCATATGTAATGTCTCCATATCTGGAAAGATACTTAAATTCTATTAATACGTAGTACTTATACCTAGGGAAGAAACGTCCACATGCCAGCTGCTTACGTTAAGTGACGACATTCTTGAATTCTTGAATTAAAAACCGAATTACAATGGTAGTTTTGTTTGAAATTCCACGTACACATATGGTATTTGTGGCGCAACGCGTACGGCGCGGCGTGGCGTCAACATGCACTCAAAACTGGGTTTTGAAATTCAACCACGCAGACGCTAGGGTAATAATAACATTCGATATTTTTTGGCGTTGGTCATAAATCAGATTAGGAAAAGTAAATAAATCATTAGATCGAGGAAATCAATGATAATAATATAATTATTAAGGCATGTCCAAGGTCAGCGAATGGGGATGAATCAAGAAATGTGCCAGCGCAGAGATTAGTAGCGTTCTTACGTACTTTGGGGTTACGTCCTGTGGGGATACTCCATGATTGCTAGTAAGTTAACTTTGAACACTATTGATGAATCTTCTTCCTCCAATCCTTTGTGTTTTACAACACGTTTTGAATCAGCACGTCTGTATTGACTTCTCTATTAACAAGTAAACAACTCTGATTAAATTAATCCGAATCGAATAGACAAAATCGATATTGCTTTAAAGATCTTCAACATCGCATTGACCGAAGCCATCGAGGGGAATGTGTTCACAAGATTCTGTTCATTTTATTTGATCATTTGTCTCCATTTTCTCGGCGACGACCTTTTCGCGGGCACTTTTTCAAAGGGCTAAAGTTATCCCTGGACTTAGTAATGTTAACTGATTTGATGGTTTGCTCTTTTTGTGAATTTGAGTGGAAAGACAACTGTAATATTATCAAAGCGTATCGCACTTGGATGGTTTCCAAAACTTCGTCCGTGAAATCTCGTTTTCTCTTAATTTCGTTGTAAAAACTACTGCGTGACGTCTGTCGACTCGATGCGAAAAACAACATTAGAATGTATATTATAATATAAGTGTATTGATAAAATTTGCGCATGGTTACTGAATATAATTCGTTGTCCTTGCCTTTGAAAACAATGTTGTATTTTTGTTGACTTTTCATCTCGGAATGTTCAATCACTGTACCTTCCAAGTCTTAAGAGCGAATAACCAGCAAATTTAAATTCAGATTCCGACGTCAGCGCTACACACTCGCTAGCGGGCATTTTTAGAACTAGAGTTCGATCCGCTCCAAGCTTGGTTTCGAGATATACTAGCTCACGCGCTAGGACTGTATAGACGCCACAGTATGGGTCAGATGAAGATGTTAAATTCTCGCTTTCAAAATTTTGATGAGTAGTAGTTATTTGTAATTTGTTTAAATAGTTACAAGTAAAATGCGTAAACCCAGTAGGTATTAAGTAGATACCTATATGAATAAACAATTTGTTATATTCTTTTTAATATTTTGTTTTTAATTGTATTTTACGGCCATTAGATATCTCAGTATCGCCCTGATGTAAGACCACCATTAAGAATTGAAACGTTGCTTGAAATGGCTTTAGCCGTGTTTAGTGAACAGATCTGAATAGCCAGGTACTTCCCCACCTTCCTCTTCCCTATATCCTTCCCCTCCCCACTACATTCAGCCTTACAACATACCCCAATTAGGGATGCCATAGTCCCACTGGCCCCAGACGGGAGCAGTTGGGACTCTTGTACGGTATTAATGAAAAAAAATAGTAATATTCAGTTGGATTGTAAAAAATTACTCATTTTAAAATATTTATTCGTGTGCATATTTGTTTATTTTATATTTATGTGAATACCGCACAAGAGACCCAAATGCTCCCGTCTGGAGCCAGTGAGACTATGACGTGACTATGGGGTATATTATGAGGCTGAAGGTGGTGGGGAGGGGAAGGAGATGGGGAAGAGGAAGGCGAGGAATTACCTGGCTATTCAGATCTGGTCACTAAACACGGTCATAGCCATTTCTAGCAAGTTTCAATTCTGAATGGTGGTCTTACACCACCCAGGGTGATACTGAAAGTATCTTCCACTCTGGAACGTGACGCAAATATATTATTTTTAATTTAAATAATTGTAAAATAACCCAAATTATTCAAATAAAATTAATTTGCCTACGCCGGGATTCGATCCCACGACCTTCGGATTGTGAGTCAAGAGCCTTACCCCTTGACCACGCCGGCCGTCAATAGGTAGTATCAGTAATTTGGAAGGCGGGTATGGGTACCGCCGCCCCGGGAACCATGTATTGGATTATCAACACCTCTGCCATAGGTCACCCCAAGTGTCTTAGCAGGGGAGCTCGGGTTCATGGGGCGAAGTTCGTCTACGTGGAAGTTCGGATCAGGAGAGACCGTTTTTTTACAATCGCTCGACACACTGCCTATCTCTACTTTGGGAATGCTGTGTGGAGGCTCGTTTTAGGGAAAGGAAGGAGAGGAACTTCGGAGAATGAAAAGGGTATTAGGGGTGGGTAGAAATCTGGGGGGTCAGCGTGTCCAGGAGTGCGGATGTATGGGGCCATCCCTCCCACTGCGGTGCAAGGCGATGTTCCGAGATGGTAAGGCTGGAGAAGTCAAAGGGACTCCCTCAACCACTTTTTCTAGATCCGACCTGCCATGCAGCTGGTGGGCAGACGCATCCACCGCCAAGACCTGAACAAACCTCACCCCCACGAACCAAACGTTGCGAACCACTTGGGATGACCTACGGCAGACGTGTTGGTTATCTAATAAATGGTTCTCGGGGCAGTGGTACCCATACCCGATTCTCGTGTTTGTTATTTTTGTAATACGAAAAATGGATATAAAAAAGGCCTACCCTCCCACCCCCTCTCAACCCCCCCCCCCCTAAACCCCCCTCCCCTCACCCCCTCACCCCCCACCTCTAACACCTCTCCACCCCCCGGCTCCTTTACCCCCCCCCCCCCCCCTCAGCCGCCCCTTTCATCTCATCTCAACTCTCCTCCAACCTCTCTCCCTTGGGAGCTGTTGGACTCTTATGCGGTATTACATAACAATATTTTTTTGGAGCATTTGGGACTCTCGTGTGGTATTCACATAACAATAATTTATTTTTTTTTAATTTAGTCTGCTTTAGAGTCAAACACGACTGAAGTAAAACTTAACAAACTTATAACAATAAATTTTTTAAAAAAACGTGCTTCTCAAACGGACAGCTGTATGCGACCTGCGGACGTGTCGGACGAAAACACAAAAATTTATGTGAACCTATTCAAAAGCACTTCAACAAACAGAATTAAAGCGCACAAACCCTTTCTTTCTTTGAGTGGCCTGGCAACGCCCGCCGGGTGTCCGCTATATATAATGTTATATAGTGCAGGCGCTTGCATTATAATGCAGTTTTCCGGGACTTGGGATGGAACCATTACAGTTTAGTTGACCCCGAGGTTATAGTGGCCTTGCAACGCATGCCGGGTACCCGCTGTATTTAATGTTATATAGTGCAGGCGCTTGCAATATAATGTAGTTTCCCGGGACTTGGGATGGAACCATTACAGTTTAGTTGACCCCGAGGTTATAGTGGCCTTGCAACGCATGCCGGGTACCCGCTGTATTTAATGTTATATAGTGCAGGCGCTTGCAATATAATGTAGTTTCCCGGGACTTGGGATGGAACCGTTACAGTTTAGTTAACCCCGAGGTTACATTGGTCTTGCAACGCATGCCGGGTACCCGTTGTATATAATGTTATATAGTGCAGGCGCTTGCAATATAATGTAGTTTCTTGGGACTTGGGGTGGAACCATTGCAGTTTAGTTAACCCCGAGGTTACATTGGTCTTGCAACGCATGCCGGGTACCCACTGTATATAATTTATTTATTTATTTACGGAAAAATAGTCCATTAACAATAATACAAATAACATGCGTTCGTTAAGGCCCGACCCGCCTAGCAATCGATCACCGTTCGCATCGATTACCGTTCGCAGGACATTTTTCGTAACAATCATCACTTTTCGTAACGCATTTTCCAGCTTACCCCCCATGTGTCGAGCGTGCGCAAAGAAGTTTTACTTCAAAAAAAATATTTTGAAGCTGTTGGGACTCTTGTGCGGTATTCACATAAGAATAATTTACAATAAAAAAAAATTTCAAAATTTTCATAAAAATATTCAATGAACATGAATTTTTGCGTTCGGTAAACCCTGTAGTTTTTACAAACACGAAACAATGAAATCGTTTTATTTGTTTCGTTTTAAATTCGTCATTTCCAAATATTACGATACAGAGCGCCGCGGAGACAACCGCCGGCTGCCACGTTTGCGGGCAGAGTGAATTCTCAATTCTCGAGTCGTCGAGCTATAAGAAAAATGGTAAAACGCGAGCTGTAAATTAATTAATATTAATTACTTCTTATGATTATTTTTCGATCAAAATTTTTATGACTTGTCAATAATGTCTAAGCAAAATAAGTATTTAAAAAAAATCTTGAAATATATTAGTTTGGAAGTACGCAAATAAATACACAAACTGGCCAATTTACGTCAAGAAACACATGTACGTATATATTTTTTAATGATTTTATTTAAACTAAAATTAAAATTCTAAAACATACTTTTACCAGATAATGTATGGATTTATTTAACTGCATGATTATATGATTTGAAATTGGTGTTGTATAATACATGTACTTTTTTGAAAATATAACAAATCTGCCAACGAACTATGGTATAACCTTATTATACTTAAAATAAACATTTTTTCTCAAAATTTAATCCATAACTTTACTAGATAAAAGAACAATCTTTCAAAATCAATTTATAATTTTTTGTGGAAACGAGTCAATAAGTCTAAACACTGATTTAAAAATGACATATTTCTGGTTTCTCTGGTAATGTCCTCTTAACTGAAAATAATGCTTGATACGCATTGACCTAGTATATCTTGTCGAAGTTGATAGGATATAAATACAAGTGCATCAGGTCGTACCTGACAGACTTTAAGAGGGTATAACCAGAGAAAACCAGAAATATGTCATTTTTAAATCAGATTTTAGACGTTCGACTCTTTTCCACAAAAAATTATAAATTGATTTCGAAAGATTGTTCTTGTATCTAGTAAACGAAATTTTTAAATTTTGAGAAAAAATGTTTATTTTTTGTATACATAATAAGTAGAAAGAGTTGTATCATAGGTCGTTGGCAGATTTTTTAAATTTTCAAAAAAGATTTTGTGTTATACAACACCCATTTCAAATCGTCTAATCATGCAGTAAAATAAATCAATACATTATCTGGTAAACGCATGTTTCATAATTTTAATTTTAGTTTAAATAAAATCATTAAAAAATATATACGCACATGTGTGTTTCTTGACGATATTTGGTCTGTTTGTGTATTTATTTGCGTACTTAAAAACTAATATATTTCAGATTTTTTAACATTCTTATTTTGCTTTAACATTATAAAAAAATGATAAATACTTATGGACAAAAATAATTACAAAAAATACATAATTTTAATAGTTTTATCATCACGCCTTTCAGCATTTTGGATGTAGGTATAAATTAAAGCAAATTTGAAATGAAATAAAATCGAAATTGAGTTATAATATATAAAAGCTGATTCGGAGAATAATGAATATTTCTCTTTGGAACCGCCCTGTACGATCGTAAGAACATCTTTCGACGAAATGTGGATTTTCGGCCGCTGGCTGTTTAAATGCCCTTAACATGCGATTCCTGAGCTTATTTAGATGTCATTTTGCTATGTCACGCTGCTGATGGAACGAGACGGAGCACATACCTCGTGATGCTTTAGTTTATATTCAATGGCAGTAGTACATTTATTTTACTTTATTTTATTTTTTATTTATTTATTTATTATAAATCCATATTAGCTCAGGAATCGCCGGTTTAAGTTTGTCGGGTATGATGTATGATACCACCTTTATATTGTACTGCCAAATTCATATGTTCGCCAAAATTATAATTTAAGCAAGTATTATTAACTCACCAAAACCTGTCTAAATAAAACCTAAGCTTCACCACCGAAAGCTTTTAAAAACTTGGGATATCGTGCGAGCAAGATCTTTTGGGCCCAAAGCTCGGTGTGGATTAAAATATCGTGTGAGCTTTTCTAATAAATTACCTCATTAGTTTTATTCCATCTAATTAACTAATTAATTATTTTTACAAAATATTATTTCTGAACAATGTTTACTTTTTGTCACGCACCCGCTGGTTGACATTTGATTGATTTGATACTACGGTTTTTACTTTTACGACTGTCGAATGGAATGGTTTCGATGTGTTTTACTTTTGTGACTGTCGAATAGAATGGTTTCGATGATTTTTATTTTTGTCTGTTGATTTTTTTTTTTTTTTTTTTTTTTTAAATACATAAACGGCTATACTGCCTTTTATAAATAAACATATAATCGAGTACAAAAGTAAGAAAAATAAAATCATTACATAATAGTAGTTTTAAACTTAAAAATAACATACAATCATTTTGTGTATCACAACAAAAAATAACAAAAAAAGAACAATGGGAAATATCATCATTTCATTTCAACATTTAATGAAAAATAATTTTTGAGTGCATGTTTATATTGCGCTAATTTGAAGAAATAAATGTCGCCGATGTTAGCATGTTCATTTCCCAACATGTGTAATCGACTGATTGGTGAGTAATAATGTGATAATGTATGTGTGTTATTATAGTAGAACGGTAGAGTGAGTCTATTGTTAGCGCGACCAGGGCAATGAAATCGTATTAGTTCTATTAAATCAGGGGTATCCAGGACCGAGTGAATTATTTTATATAATATTAATAGATCACAGATTTTTCTGCGATCTGATAAATTTACGAGATTAGTCCAGTTTAATAACAAATTATAGTCCACGGATTCTCTTGGAATACCTAATTTAAAATTAATATACCTAAGGAATCTATGCTGGACTTTTTCAATCGCTTGAATATGCATATTGTAATGTGGAGCCCAAATCGTAGAATTATATTCCAAAATGCTTCTCACTAGCGTTATGTATAAAATGCGAATAGTATCAATGTTACAAAATTGTTTGGTTATTCTAATAATAAATCCTAAAATCTTCATTGCTCTATGGAATGGAATGGTTTCGATGATTTTCACTTTTGTGTCTGTCGAATGGAATAGTTTCGATTATTTTTACTTTTACGACTGTCGAATGGAATGGTTTTGATGAGTATTACTTGTGTGACTGTCGAATGGAATGGTTTCGATGATTTTTACTTTTGTGATTGTCGAGTGGAATGGTTTCGATGATTTTTACTTTTGTTACTGGCGAATGCAATGGTTTCGATGGTCTTTACTTTTATGACTGTCGAATGGAATGGTTTCGACAGATTTTATTAGACATTTGAAATATGTGGAACCAATAGTCGACAGTTTGCCTTTATAGTTTTGTTTTACACTCAAATGGATATTTCAAACCCCCGTAGCTAATGAAGTTACGTGTCGACGCCAGCTAAAAGCTCACCTCTCTAGAGTTTTTCACTGCAACAAACCAACAGATATACAATATGAGATGATTTTAGAAATATGTGTTTGAAAAATTCGGTAATGTAACACTGTAATATTCGATATAATAATATTTTACTCAATACAGTGAAGTATTTTGTAAATCACCAACGGTCAGCAAGTCTTATTTCGTAGAATTTAAAGTGTGTTTAGTAAGAATGTACAGTTTATGTCTTGAATGTATAGTTTATGTATTGAATGTATTATTATCAGGTTCTCCTAGTGATTTAATCAATGGTCATGCCAGTCGGGAGAGCTGTCGTGTTGTTAAATAGAATCGCTTCGAACGTCGATGTGTTTAACATCAATGAAGCAAAATTTAGACGGCAAGCTTTGTTGCTGTTAGGGGGTATTTCACCATCCTCCTCATAGCTTATCCATATACACATAACGAATATTAATAAATAATAAATAAATACTTGCAACTGGTAAAAAAAACTCAGCTAACTTATCCTACACGTAGCCATTATTCACAAGTTCAAGTGCCGAATAGTAAACACAGACTTTTTAAATAAATAAATCCTATATAATTAATCTTAAATGTACGTTACAGTATGAATAATAATCTACTAGGAGGATGGTTAAATACCCCCTTAGTCTAATTGTGCTTCATTGATTTTTAAATTGCTTAAATCTGCTTATCTAATATTAATATTTTTACCTTTAAAAAGCTTTAAAATTTAATTTAATTTAAATTATATAATGATTTTCAAATAAATAAATTGAATTGAATTACTTATTGTAAACATTACTTCTTAACCATTATTGAATAAACTTCTCTACCATGTTTTAAGTTAGTAACATTTTTGTGTTACTTGCATTTATCGTCTATTTACCTGGAAACTGTATGTGCGGGCATAGAAATAAATAAATAAAAGAAAGCCAACGGGTGCCAACATTATATTGTGGCCAGTTTTTTTTTGCCGTGAGGTCATCCCAACCCGCTAATAATAACTTTTCTTCCGATATTAATACATATTATTATATCATGTTGTTCCTCTAAGTCTAACATTGTTTTGTGTTTGTTTTCTCGGCTTTATTATATCGCTGCCATTATCTCAAATTGCGAACTTTCTTGTCGAAAGTATCTGGGAGGAAGTGATTTCTAAACAGGCAATCGTAACAATGAACAGGTGAAATGATTATTTTTAGTATCTTGTTTGTAACGCACGTTTCGGAAGCACGGTTCATATTTTTATGGATAAAGTTTTATAGTATTTTGTTGGTGTTAAACCAGAATGCATTTAAGGGCCGGGTTTGGAAAACATCGCTCCGCATTATCAGTAGCATCCGCATCTAGTAGCAGTAATACTAGAAAATTATATACGGGTAGTTAGAAAAATGTGTAAAGTTGCTAGTGATTAAACTTTTTTTACTGTAATCTTACAAATTCTATAAGTTATACATACTGCAACTTTAGTAAAAACGTTGAAAAAGGCCTTCACCATTATCTCTCCTGAACCTGTTGTAAACGTTTTTAACAAAAATCCTTCCGTAATCTCAGAGTAAACATTATGTTAAAACACGCTATTAAATTTAAAGCAATTCAGTGTTTCTATATTTTTATTGTAATTCGCCTAAACTTTCTGAATTTTTCAACTATCATCCGCCATACAAAAATGTATGGCGGAATGTACGCCGCGAATGTCTATTGAATTTCACAGAATTCATTCTGCATTCAGTTGTGAGAAAGCGGTCACGGCGAGAGCACGCATATTTTTTTCGCGGCACTTTTGTTCGCTGTGTCTTTGATTTTTGAAGGAATCATTGAGGAGATAGGTGTTACAGTAACCGGGTAAGTAGAAATAAAATATATTCATTATTATCTAATAAATTATTTTTAACTTGATTTACAGATTTTATTTATTATTTTTTTTTTAAATCTTCAGGTACCTTCAAAATGGGTAAAAATAAAGGAAGCCTTACTTACCGTGCCATAAAAATAGACCTACCCACTGGAAGAAAAGGAAAATAAGGTAATAATGTCAATATTTAAATTTTTTACTGATTTCTATCAAAGGTAGTTTGAAGGTGGACTGAAGTCATTTTGCATTTTGACATCTAAAAATTTCGGCATCCATCTTGAATTTCTCTAGTTATCTACCGATTTGGTTCAATATCAAAATTCTGTTGTTTAGAAGTGCACTGAACTCGGATCTAATGTCAAAATGCAAAATTTCGGCATCCATCTTGAATTTCTCGTGTTCTCTACCGATCTGGTTCAAAATCAGTATTAGGGAGTATTGGCGAGCACTGAACTCGGATCTAATGTCCAAATGTAAAATTTCGGCATTCATCTTGAATTTCTCTAGTTATCTACCTAATTGGTTCAAAATCAGGATAAGGGCGTTTGGAGGTACACTGAACTCGGATCTAATGTCAAAATGCAACATTTCGGCATCCATCTTGAATTTCTCTAGTTATCTACCTATTTGGTTCAATATCAGGATTCGGGCGTTTGGAAGTGCACTGAACTCGGATCTAATGTCAAAATGCAAAATTTCGGCATCCATCTTGAATATCTTAAGTACTTTGACTATTGGATTCACTAATGACCAGTAGTCTACTCTGGGGTTGAAAAAAATTTACATCATTTCCATAAAAGATAAAAAAATAAAAATTTTATACTCATTCTTTTTAGACAACCTGTTTCTTCTATGTGGTGACCATGCAGCGCGGTAACGTATTAGAGCGACATTATTCGAAGAAAGTCACTAAATGCGATTATTTAAAATCAAGATAATTACGAAACCATTTAAATTATGAGGAATATATTTCTTAAAAATCTGAAGATCTTATTATCTAAAAGAAGTGTCTTTTTGTTCGAAACATTTAAAATATATTTGTAAGGATGTTTTTTTGCGACCACTCTATTGCGAGTCCGGCTTTTAGGGTCTTGGATTGTAAATCAATGGTTTACCAGCTCTTTGTATTCCGGGAATATCTATCCTCATTGGCTCTAGTTTTGGGTTATTATATGATACTTACTTGAAAATGGCGCCGAAAACAAAAGATGGACCTTCCCAGGGGGCGGAGCAGGTATGTGGAAGAATCTGAACAGATACACGGTGTTTTTGAAGAGACAGGTATAAACAGTTTGACACACATTTGAAAAAAAAAGAAAAAAAAATGTAACTTAACACTATATGTAAATGTCTATTGTCATGTTAAAATTAATCACTTATAAATTTTTAAGGTGTGATATTTTTCATAACACACTCCAACGCACATAGCAGGTTTATTGTCACAAGTTTTACAAAAAGATATGGTCCTTTTTCGTTGTTTTTTATCCGAACACACCATACACTCACGAGATTTGATTTCTGACTAATTGAATGATTAGTTTGTCAACAAATTCAAGATGTGTCATATTCGATCACCACAACACGGGCATGTGCCTAGCATGGTGGTCGAAAAATCCCCAATGTATGTAATGAAAAATCTAATGAATAAAGAAAACTTTAAAAAAAAAAAAAAGGTTTTAGTTTCTTTTGATTTTGTGTTTCCTTATATAAAATGTATGAGTTAACAACGGAAACTTCGAGACCCCAAAAAAATAATTTTCACCACCAAAATGGGTAAGCTGCAGTATACTGGTCTGCAGTATCTACGCCTCCCATATATTTAGTATAATTTATTTTTATATTCGGTTTCATTATGGTTTCTTCTTCGCCACCTCTCATTATTCTTCTTACAGTTTTAAAATCATTTGAATAATGATTGGTATATACTGTAACTATTCTCTTGTCCTTCCAAGCAAGAAGCAATTCATTGTTTTTTACACATGTAATCGTTTCACCTGACTTCAATTTAGCATTTTTTATTGGTAATGGGATATTCTTTCTAGTCGTCATTATTGTACCAGTTAGATGAGTTTTTAATTTCATCAATTCCTCTCCTAATTGCGGGCTTGTATATAGCCTGTCAGTAAACATGTGATAGCCTTCAGCTTCAGGAATGGAAATTAATAAATTGTTGTATAGGTTCAAAACGATTCTTAAAGTAAATAGGAGATCAGGTCTAATAAACCTATTCGTGGTTACGGCACCATAATACGGAACAAATGAATAAATATAACCAGATCCCGAATCCGTCAAAATGTATATCCCCATTTTTTATCTGTTTCATTGTTATTGAGATGTAGCATCCAAAATATTTGTAAAAAACGATCTCTTTTAAAAACATTTCTGAAAAATGGGGAGTAAGCGACAAAAGCAGTCGAGAAGAAATCTAGAAGATTGGAATGTGGTCTCACTCCCATATTTAATATGACTCCCAAGAAAGCTCTAAATTCTCCTTCATCAAAATCTCTCCAAGAATGCCAAAGAGAATTTTTACTTAAGTTTTGGGTTTCTGAAATAAAATTTTTTGCGTAATTATTAGTATTACTGACTATGGATTTTATTAGTTCACCAGTAAAGAACAATCTGAAAAAATCTAGCGGCTCATTACAAATTGATGAAATATTAGGACCAGCGCGTCTGCTACCAATGGAAAAATCAATAATTTTTGGTCGAAAAATATTAGTTAAAATTTCCCAATTATTAGTTTCACTGTTTGTATCACTTTCACTTTCAGAAAAAAACAGCTCGCCTTCTTTTACTTTGTCGCACTTCGATATCACTTCCACTATCTGAGTCGTTACCATTTAACACAGAATTATTCACAATAGAGTCAACATTATCAAATATCAAAAGGTCATCATCACAGTCAGGTTGGAAGTCTTCAATGTTTTCAAAAGCATTATTCAAGGAAGATTCAATATTATTTACACTTTGATTTATTATTTCACTTTGTTGGTTAATATTACTAAACACATCGTTTTCATTACTTTCTTCGAAATATTCATTAATTCTATCCATGGCGATAAAAATATATTAAAAAATATTCAATTGTTATTTTAGTTTTGAAACTTTCACAGAATAATGGTCACCACAGTAGGAGGTGCTCTTAGAGTATAGGGAGGTGCTCCGCCGCGAACAATGTACCGATACAGACTGACTAAATAAAACGGCACACAGAAAAATACAAAGTAGGTCAAAAATGACAAAAATTCTAAGAAACAATATATGAGCTTATCCTATAATGTATTTTGACTATGAATACATTTAATGGAATATTTAATCCTTTATGTACACCATTGTGAAATAAAATTCACAGAATATTATCGGTAAATGGGGAAAACAGAGCTTCAAAGTTACCGCTTGGGAAAGCCACTATTTTGGCTATCGGAGCCAGCAACCAAATGTTCAAAAGCCATTATATTGGCTATCGGAGTGCAATACGTTAAGGAGTTTGAGGTTCACCGAACTCGAATTTAATGTCAAAATGCATAATTTCGACGACCATTTTGAGTTCTTTACCGATTCCGTTCAAATAGTCACTAAGTTTTATTGAAAACAACGGCTGTCAGATCCATTGAAAAATCGAATGAATTTCGATGTTGGGTAAATTCTGGGTTGTATTATTACAAATAAAGTTATTTTAAATGTTTTTTTAGGAAAGTGTTGGCTGCAATTGAAAACAAACCATTCCTAGTTTGCTTGTCAAAGTTTCCACATATGTTTAATTGTATAATTTTTATCTGAAATAAATTTATTATTATATATTATTATTATTATATGAACCATAAATTTTTTCCACATAAAAACACCATGAGATTCTATGTCACATTGAGTCAAAAACTAAGAAGTCTGTAAAGGTCCAGGGGCTAAAAAAAGTCTATGTATCCTTGCTCTTGCATAATATGATTTATAGTCTGTCGAGCTGTATCAATTATGTTGCAAATAAATAATTTTTTTATAAAGCAAGTGTATTTTTATTCCGTATTTTATCTAAATGCTGACCAGTTGTGCCTGAATCTAACCGAAATACACAGTAGATCGAGCGGCTGGCTCGCGGCTCGCGGCGGCCGAGCTTGTTTGCAACTACCAAAAATACCTAACTGCAGTGAATGGGCGGTTTGACCCAGGCGCTATGAGCTATCTATGAGCTATGAGCTATCCACGCTATTCCACAATATGATTCTTAGTATGTTAAGCTGTATCCATTATAGTAGGAACTAAATTTTAATTTTATAAGGCAAGTATATTTTTATTTCGTAAGTCCGTAGTGTCTAGTATACCCACATCTCCTCTAGTCAGACGCAGGCGGCCAGCTGCGGCCGTGTTTGTCTACAAGTACAAGAAATACCTAACTGCAGCGTTAGCGCGGTTTGATACCCTCCCCTTAAGTGAGGTAAGCATAGTTACCTCTGGAATAGATAGGTATTATCTGCCGAGTGCATTGCAATAACCGAATCTCTCAAATAATATAATAAAAAATAATTTTTAACATTCCCTTGTTCTCTCCGACTCTCTCAGTTCCCTCCAAAAACATAAATCCAGTCCTCTTCTTCATCCTGATGATCACTTTGTATGCCTTATTCGAGTGCTGATAGCCTCCATTTAAAACTCTGAAAAAATAATGACCTTGAAGGGTGAAAGCCAAAAATAATAGAAAAATAGATACTTTCGTATAAATAACTTATGTTTTCACTAATAATAGCAAAATATTCTCATTATCTCGCACGCTAAATCCTGTAGAACTGTAGGTGTATGTGTTTCTATCTGTTCAGTGTCGCTATTTTTCGTTTTATCCAGTTTCAAATAACAACGGTGCTAAAGAAGTTTTCACTTTAAAGAATTGAATAGCTTATAATAGTGGAACACAATATTTAGCACGTTGGGCGTAATATAAGAGATATCAAAGGATATATGATAAGAGATATCAGTATTACAAATCACATTTTCTTTGTATTTCCAGTACCAGACACTCTGAATAATTATTGCTCGTATACTACAGAAAGTCGCATGATTGTTAGGCACCTACTACAAATATACCGAGGCCGAAGGAGTTTTTTTGGCTTCCATATTGTGATACTGTCTTATTTAGCACAATCTAAAACGCAACTTGCATTGGAAGTTGTTCTGCGTACGTTAGTATAAGTCTAGTAGGAAATATCAATGCATTGCGAATAGTGGTTTTATCTTAGTTTGGTGACCAGATCTGAATAGTCGATTCCGTGCTACATAAAGTATCTTCAGTGAGAATTTTTTCTTAAATGATCTACTAAAACTTTAAAGAAGTTACTAAATTCGTAGACAGTTGAACCCTTATATCTAAACGTTCATAAATCCGCAAAGCTACTGCAAAATAAAGTATCTTCGATAAGAGGATACACGGTTGACGAGAAATTTGAATAATAGGTATTTAACCAAACTGTTGCTGACACTGTATATTATTTATTTATTTATTTACGCCCTAGTGGGCTTTTACAACAGAAATTAAAAACATAAACAAATTAAACATCATAAAAGAAATTAAATACTATGAGTAATAAGAAAAAATCAGTAATAAGACCAGAAATACAATAAAGTACAATGTGTAAAAGCTAGTTAGTAGGTATAAACAAACAATTATATGTGTATAATAATGTACGATGATAAAACAGAACTAAATACAACAGCAAAATTAAATAAAATAAGGTTATAAATTACTGGTAAGATTTTAAATGAGAGGAGGTTTTATGAAAAGAACAAAAATAAGAAAAGTTAATTATTAACAGATAAAATAGAGATGAGTTGTCTCTTGAAAATTGCAAAACTGTCAACACCAAATATATCTATAGATTCACAATGTTTATTTGCAAGGCTATGCATTCTAGGGATTGGTGAATTAATAGAATAGTTAGTATTGATGGTATTGTTAAAATTGAAAATATCTTTATTGCGAGTTAGTCTAGCAGGTACATTAATACAGATTAATTCTAATAAATTAGGGCAGTCAACTAAAGATTTGATAATTTTGAATAAAAATAACAAATCAATTAACACTCTTCTATCTGATAATTTAAGGAGTCTGGTTTCTGCGCGTAAGTTATTATAATTTATAAGTTCAATTGGAATTTTCATTTTAAAATTAATATACCCAAGGAATTTGTTTTGTACCTTTTCCAATAATTGAGAATGGATTTGGTAATATGGTGACCAAATGGTGAAATTGTACTCTAATTTGCTTCGTACTAACGAGCAATACAGATTTTTTAATGTTGATACATTTTTAAAATTTGCACCCATTCTAAAAATAAAACCAAGAATTCTCATTGCATCATTTGTTATTTCATCGATGTGAACATTGAACTGTAGACTCTCATGGAATATGATACCAAGATCACGAATCTGTGATACACGAAGAAGATTAACACCATTCATATCATAGGAAAACTTAAGAGGATTTTTACATTTGTAAAAACTAATAATCTGACATTTACCAATGTTTAGTTGTAAATCATTGACAGAACACCACGTAAATAGTTTGTTCAGGTTCAACTGCAGAATGGCGCGATCATCATCGTTTTTTATTGTTCTATATATCTTCAGATCATCAGCAAATAACAGAACTTTAACATTACTAAAAATATTAACTATATCATTAATGAATAAGCAAAATAATATCGGGCCTAAGTGAGATCCCTGTGGTACTCCGCTCGAGGCTGCAAATGTATGAGAAGTAAACGAATCAACCTTGACCGCTAAGTACCTTCCCAATAGATAACTCTTAAACCATTCCAAAATATTCCCTCTAAATCCCAACAATTTCAGTTTTCTTAATAAGATTTTGTGGTTTACTTTATCAAATGCCTTACTGAAGTCAGTATATATGGAATCAGTTCGATGTGATGCAATCAAGGCATTAACAATATCATTCGTATACAATATTAAATTGGAAAGGGTTGATCTTCCTTTAATAAATCCATGTTGAAGCGGTGAGATGGTGGGATTAATTCGGGATATCAACTTGTCTAGTACTAGACTTTCAAAAAGTTTGGGTAATGATATGCTGATAATACCTAAATAAAATCGTCCAAATCGAGGTTTTGTGTTCTCCATTTTTCTCTCCAAAATTGAACACCTTTTTAAGATTTTTTTATCAACTATAATATAAGTAGATATTTTATGTTTGTACGTTTTGCTTTTTTTATAAATAGATTGTCTATTTTATATATTTGTTGTCTGTTGATGACGTTCAAACCAGGCAATTTTAACGACTTTTGGAGGGTCATCACTCCCATAAGAAGTAACTTATCAAAAAAGCAAACCCTAAACCCTAGTGGTCGATGTCTATATTATACAAAAAAATATTTGCATTCCAGAGAGGAAATTGGTGAATACGTTTGTATGGATAAAACACCGCCCGGTTTCCTCTTAAAGTGGCATTTTTTTTTCAATGGATCTGCCAAACTTCAAGGGAAAAACCTAATTTCAAATTTCAATACGTGTTTTCCAATTTGTGTGTAATTTATTTTTTGCGATTTTCTTTAAAACAACTGCGAATCAGGTGAAGAGGCCATTAGACGTCGCGTCAGAGCGTCTCCACAAGATGGTTATTTATTTTTTCTCGGTATAGGGTCTATTTCCGAGCTGTGAGGCACTCGAGAGCATTGCATCCAGTACGAGCGCCGCACAATGGTTTTACTAGTATGGGAGCGTCGGAATTAAATCGAAATTTCAAATTGCAGGGACCATAAAATTTTGTTTCTATATCTTGTCATTACATACCAGCGCATCTTTTCCCACACCACCGAACTCAGCAAAACGTTTCGTCGCTGCGTAATACGTCAGCAAAGATTGACTTCCCGAGCAGTCAGGACGTTTGTGTGAAAATGCAACGTTTATTATATAACATTTAGGGACTGTTTACTTTTAACACCACTTGCTGGCAAACTTTTTTCTACATGAATTCAATACCTTCAGGTGTGTACTAAAGATATATATATATATTTTTTAATTTCCTAATTTGACGAATTTGGGAAATATTTTTTTAAAAAACATCTCGTGAATATTAAATACGATGATTTTTGGAACGGTTAAGGTTTTAGTTTGATATTTCCTAATATTTCGTAAATGTGCTAATGTACTTTTATAGCTGACCTATTTAAGTATCATATTTTAAAAAAAAATCTTGCGCATTTTTGCGTCTCTACAGCCCAGTAATTTTTACATAATTTGCTTCCTGTAAAATTTGAGTGCTTTATAAATATTATTTTTGACACAGGTTCGTTTTCAAAGGATTTGTTCTTAAGATATAAGGAGTTATTTGGTATAGTGATGAACTCAAAGTGCCAACAGATGGAATAATGATTTTTATATCGAAAAAAAAAACTTATAAATTGCCCCAAAGAAGGCTGTAAAAAGATTGCGGACTTCAAATTTTGCTTTTAAACAAAATGGACAATTGCTTATCGAAATGAAGCTAGATTTTTGATGGAAAATAAAAAATGGCTTGAGACTCAGATTTGCTTTACATTATATAAAATTTCTCTTGAAAAACAGCACGATCGCGGTCGCCCGGAAATACAATTTGAACACTGTTCTGACCGATCCAAACGCTTATAAACCAAAGATCTTCGGAAAAGTTCACCTCTTTCTTATTTGGCGTCTGCAACGAAAACCTTTGGACCATCTGGACAACCGATTGCATCAAATTTGGTAGGAAATATTATTCGTTCACCTAGGAGCGCATCTATGTACAGAAAAGCGTTTAAGGTATTTGATGATAACCGCTCTCGACGGATGTCTGAGGAAGCCCTCTCCACCATAGTGGAAGCCAAGCTTACGAAGCACCAGTATAATGCCATAAGATCGAAAGATCCAGAAAGGTTTCCACCGTTCAATATAGTACTTGAGGCAAAAAATGCAAGCTATCCAACAAAAGATATAACAATCACTCACTCCTACATCTGCAGAAGTAACAAAGAAACAAAGATTTTAAAAAATATCGCGAGAACTGTTATAGAAAATGTTCTCATGAAAAATATGAGGATATTTTTAATTAAATGTTAGTTACATCTGACCCTGTCATAACTAGTTACAGGCAACTCCCAAAAAAACAATCAAATCGTTTTTCTAAGGAAGTTTTTGATTTAATAATTCCTCCGGACATTCATTCTTCAAATATCTTTAAAACCGACGATGATGATGATTGTTTATCGTCCGTATCAGAATATTAAAATGCAAAATTGAACGTTACTCGGTCGTTATTTTTGCATGGATATGAACATAAATATTTTTTAATTTTATCTTATTATTTTCAATTTTATATTTTTGTTAATAAAATACAGAAATCGCAGTAAAACTTACTAAAACCGAATATTTTTATTTTTTTAACCCATACCGAAACAAAATATGACATTTTTTTTCCTGCAAACCCTCCCTGTGAATTGATTCCGACTTTTGGGGTATTTGGAACCACTGTGCGCCGGCGGGGCCAGATTTCCAAATGCAGCCGCCATTTTCTCCTTGTTCGGTAGCGAAACTGCACTGGAAATTAATTCAAAGCACAATCTTTTATTTGATATGCACGGGTACAAGTTCCCCGTTCCTTTTGATACTTCTTCCGCTTTGCTTTCAGCAAATCTAATGGTTCAAATGAAAATGGTATGGTATTTGTATATTTTAAAATTAGTTCGTAAGCTCCTTGGATACTGAAAGCAACCCATCGGGATATTGTAGTCTATAGGATTAGACTTATAGTTTCAACGCCCTTCTGCATATGTCGTTGGTGTAGTTAATCATATGTAGTTTTTAGGTGTCTCATCAGAAGTCAGTTAAGCAGTACCTTAGAAGATTATCATCTATCGTCGTTCGTGTTTAATGCACAAGATAGACTGCTGGGCTCCGGGAGTGTTTGTTTTCCCAGCTTCAAGATAACTTAGAGCAGTGATTCTTAACGGGGACGCCAGCGCCCCCCTGGGGGCGTTTTGGAGGTCTAGGGGGGCGCTGCAGAAGTTCGAGTGGGCATTGTATCAAAATATAAAATAAGCTCATTCACGAGCTATGCACACTGACGCATTGACACACTTTCTTAAGGTGCAACAATTTGACAATTTATGTTAAATAAACTTCATTTACCTGCACAAAAATTTAAAGTGAGGCATGATAACTCAATGTCAATCTAATAATGTGTTTTATGTATACTTCTCATCAATTTTTTATTTGTAGTAGGAAATCCATGGATGAAATTCTAAAATTTCGTTTCGTTACAAGTAATTTCAATCACTGGTATTAAAGTAGGTACATCACAGATATGATACGTAATATTTGTTATAATTTATTATACTTAGTAAATCAATATAATTAAACAAAACTCTGTTATGTCAATGCTATTCTTATCTATGAAGCTGAAATCTGATTGTATGAAGCAGAAAAAAACTGATGAGCTGGTGTGAACCCTCATGAAAAGTTACTTTTTTTATCTGGAATGTCTAGGACGTCTAGGTCTAACATTGTTTACGTCTCACCAAAAATCTTTTCTTCTTAATTAATGCAATAGCTGACAAAAAAATAGCCTCTTTTTAAAAGTAACTTCAGTTACATACATTTATTTATAAACGGATTTCCACCAAATCAAATTCTTGAAAATGTATCACGAATTCTAGGATTCAATGGGAGACTTAAACTATGCAACACAAAAAATCGATTATGCAGCAGTGCTTCCCTAACATAAATAAAAGTACATATAATTCTTCTTCTTCGTGTGCCCTATCAGGTCCCCTTAACGTTGGCGATTGCTCTGGTAAATGTATCTGTATCTTGCGCTGCCCGGAATAGCTTCTCCACACTTCTAATACCGGTCCACTCTCGTACATTTCGCAGCCATGACATATAATAATAATAATGTTTTATTCCAGGATGTGAGAAGGATAGTGCAATCTCACACCTGTTATATAGTTATCCATATTTACGCAGTACATTTTAAGTGAAGAACCAAGTAGAATGGAAAAGTAATAAAAATAATCAATTATGTAGGGCGTGGTCTTGAGTGAGCTCAGGCCCAGCGCTCAATCTGGAGTGGCGCTTGCCGTTGGAAGGCTGCGTTATGTAGGTACTGCCGATTTCTAAGTTTTCATTTCTGATTTTTATTCGCTAATTACTGACATCTGAATTGATTCATTTAAACATTTTCACAGTATGTCTCTGCATCCAATGAAATATGTCTACATTATTACATACAGTTTTAATTATAATAAAGCGCACTTAAGTTAAATTGCACAAATGTTATATTATTATTATGTAGGTACTGCGAATACATACTGCGAATATATCTTTGCGCTCGCTATACCTCTGTACTTCTGGTTCAAGTGTCTTGTGTGACGACTTGGTTACGACAGTTCAGACTTGAGAGTTGAGATTGCAGTGAGAGTTGGAAATGCTTAGTATGTATTCATAAAGTTGGTAAAGTCAGTGTTCTTTGACGTACGAACGTTATTCAAATGATTAAGTATACGTGTGGAGACGTACTGCGATATTAAAATGTTCGCACTTGACGTGTAATGTACATTATATGTCCTGTTCTAGTAGAGCTACACACTACAGTCAAATTACTCTATTTTATATCAATGCCATTAATATCCAATTCTTACAAGTTTCCCAGTAACTTTTCGTAAGGCAGGCACGTAAAATATATTCTTTCATCTCCAAGTCCTCTTTGTTAAAATCTGGTTTATCTGCCGATACTTCAGAGCAATTTTCTGTTCAAACTTGGCATTTCATTTAGCAAAGCGTTTCATATTTCTTTTATCTTAAATTTCATTATTTTATTCAAAATAATAACTACTTCCGCTTATAACTTGATCGACTGCGTCATTTTTGAAGTGACAACTTCTTCAGCATTTGAAACTCTATGAAACGATGAAACTTGATGAACCGAAACGAACTACACTAAAAAGAGGCAAACACATACTTCTATAGGATTTAGCCTGCGAGAGAATGAGATATATATTTCACTGGTACACGGTTCCAATACAATAAGATAAATCCACCGTCCCACGCAAGTCTCCTTTGGTCTAATGGTATAAAGAGCCTGAAGGACCTTAGCGGCCAGACATCCAGCAGACCAAGGATCGAATCCTACGAAATCCAAAAAAAAAATTTTTTTTTTGTAAAGTCTATATCCAATCTTCAAACTACTCCAAAATGAACAGGCAAAGAAAGCACAAAAGAAAACGACATCTAGCGACTCAGAAGAAGAAAACATGAATACTAATAAGACGACCAAATTTATAGGTAAAGGTGCTCTGGCATTCGACGACAAAGATATGGAAAAAATCATATTATTTTATTTTTATTTTATTTATATTTGGGAAAGTTGACAGCAAATCATAAATTACACAATAATACAATTATAAAATGGTTAATTATGCCAATTATAAACTTTCCACAGATAATAATAGTAAATAAATGTGTGACATTATAAAGGTGTTTACTTAATTAGTTCATTTTTAGTTACATTATGTGAGGGGCGGGAGGAGAAATATAAGATAAGGATTAAAAGGCTAAGGACGCGAATATATAGGGGGAGGGGTAGATTGAACTTCCTAATTTGAGTCATGTTGCTTAGTGAGATTTTGTTTTATGTCATGTAACGTCGAGTTAAAAATGTCAATGTGGTAATAATTTAAGTTGAATGAATGTGTAGATCTGTAGATAAATGAGTTATGTTTGGAGTTAGTCTTGCAAAGAGGAAGATTAAAAGTAAGCGACTGTCTACTGTTGCGATTAGGAACGTGGAATGATAGGCGTTGAAGAAGATCAGGACTATCGGTTAAGTTATACGTAATTTCAAATAACATTACCGAATCTGCTATATTTCTTCGACAAGTTAGCATAGTTCATCTGATAAAAAAGTGCTTCGTCACCCACTCTTGTCTAATTTAGTTTTCTGAAGGTTTCACTTCTACCGCGTTTGCACAAGATTTTTGTTATAAGCCCAACAATGATGTATCATTTTAAAACAATAAATTAACAAGTAGCCATTGTGCATCGACCACAATTTTTGTTTGTTTTCTCGCTGTATCTTCTCTATTATATTCAAATTGAGCTCTTCTTTGTTCCAGACCGCAGCGCTTTGTAGTATGTGTAATCAAAATTCGAAAAAACCAACACGTTTCACTTTCAAAAGTCCCATAACCCTCGACGTAACTGCTCGGCGTTTTCTAGAAACCACTCGTGACTGATGGCTAAAGCTCTAATTTTTATACTAATGATGCTCAACTTGGCGTGAAGACTTTTTTTAATTTTACAAAAAATACCACATTTATACGAATATGTCGTCTTGTTATTACGGATGCTTTCACTTTCCAATGCAACCCACTTAAACATAATCAATTCAAATTTGGTTTCAGTTTTTCGCATATGCTACAGTTTTAAATGAAAAAAATTAACCAACAACTCGTACATTTTATTGGGCATGAAACCATTGTGAGATTCTGTAGGTCATAATACATTGACAGGTCATCAAAGCCATGACAGGTCATCAAAGTCATGACAGGTCATCAAAGTCATGAAAGGTCATCAAAGAAATGAGAGGTAATTAAAATCATGATAGGTCGTCAAATCCATGACAGGTCATCAAAGCTATGATAAAATCTGTAGTGAAACCGGGAAAGGGTTTTGTTAACCATGTTGAAGGCCAGATGAGATGACTGATGGAGAAGGTCAGGGTGCTGGAAGATATGGCTATGGAAGAGTTTCTGTATGAGAAAGGAGGATTTTATCTTGCATTGTTGAATGAAGCCAAAGGCTACGATGACATTCCAAAATACAGAATTAGCGAAAGAAAAGGAACAAAGGGGACAAAGGGGACTGACAAAGGTTTTTTGACATAGCTTTTCAGATCTGGTCACTGAACATGAATAGTATTATATGACCCCCAGATTCCTATCCAATCCTCATACCTTTTTCCTTCCCAGAACTTCCTCTCATCCCTTTCCTAAAAAGACCCTCTTGGTGTCATTGCTTTTCAGATCTGGTCACTGAACATGAATAGTATCATATGACCCCCAGATTCCTATCCAATCCTCATACCTTTTTCCTTCCCAGAACTTCCTCTCCTCCCTTTCCTAAAAAGACCCTCTTGGTGTCATTGCTTTTCAGATCTGGTCACTGAACATGAATAGTATCATATGACCCCCAGATTCCTATCCAATCCTCATACCTTTTTCCTTCCCAGAACTTCCTCTCATCCCTTTCCTAAAAAGACCCTCTTGGTGTCATTGCTTTTCAGATCTGGTCACTGAACATGAATAGTATCATATGACCAGAGATGTGCAAAATGGGTACCCAAAACCATTTGAAATGCAAAATGGAAATGGGTCAAAACTTTTCCATTTGAAAATGCAAAATGCAAAATGGTTTTTAGAAAAGCATTTCAAATGCAAAATGCAAAATACCTATTTTCAAAATGCATTGAAAATGCAAAATGGTTTCTCAGGTCAACCGAGAGTAAAAACTAACAGCCTTCTACCTTCTATTAAAACAATTATTGAATTTTAAAATAACTTTATTATTTAATAATGGCCATCAACTTGTGGAATAAAAAAATCATAGATACTGATACGTACTGTGTAAAAAAATCTTGAATTTGAGTGGAATATAATAGTATCTATTATTAACTGAATAATGTCATTTTTAAGGAATTTTTCTTAGGGCCATCATCATTTGTGTAGTAACTCTCAAGTGAGGGGACATTCATTTGTGAACAATAAAGAAATACAGGACAGTGAGCCAATATAATATGAGGTTTTCTAGTGCGCACCCATTATTTGACTATAGATTGTCACAGAAAACTCGATCGAAACTGTCCTCATATTGGTCTTCACTTGTATCATCGGCCGGCGATTGTATTTAAATTCTAATAGGTACTGAACAGTGGCGGTTCGTGGTCTTTTTAACACGGGGTTCAGAAATTCAAGAGAAGATATTATCTAATCAAAATTTACTTACTGTTGTCCTTTGTCAAATCGTCGAATATAGCGGCACTCACACAACTTTAATAAAGTTAGTGGGAGGGGTACCTACAAACTATTGTTTTCGAATCACTTGACACTCAACACAATTATTAGATAATTAGAAAAATTTTGGAGGAATTAATTTGTTTTTCACAGCACTCAATGTACGTTGCTAATTATTATTGTGCTTTCAACAAGAATGATTGCGTAGAATATATAATTAATATTTTAAAACATAAGAAAAACAAACAAACATAAATAAAAGTGGCAAGAAATAATTTTTTTTTCACATGTACAAAAAAACCATGCGCCGACTGTTGCAGTTGAAAACACTTCAATTACGCATGTATTAAAATCAGGTTTAGATATTATCAGTAGTTCCTTCTCTAATCTCTATAGGTACTAATCATCGTAAATGTAACTGAGGGATATATATTCTTATTAAAAAAATAATAATACTAAAACAGAAGTCAAAATCTACGGTTTAAAGAACATCGGTCAGAGCGCCCGCAGGATCTCAGTATAGCGCATCGGGACACTCGTCTCATCGGACATCGTGTTCGGATAATGTTCGGATCGTAGCACCGCGATGAGTTAATTTTGCGTATAGAAAGGCCTAGTCAGCGTCAGAGCTATTTGCACTAGTAGGATTTTTTTCGTATGGAGCGTTTGGTGCGGGATTCGACGCGCACAGAATGGGAATCATAACATATTTTTCGGTGGCCCGGGTTTAATGGCGCGCTATCTATAGTAGGGTTTATAATATTATTATATTATATATAATAGTGTTTATAATATTATATATAATAGTGTTTATAATATTATATATAGTAGTGTTACTAATATTATATATTGTAATAGTGTTTATAATATTATTATTAAACAAGTTTATTTTATTTTATCATCTTTTTAATAGGGGTTCACCGCACAAACGCACTTAAGAGAAAACCGCCACTGGTACTGAATAAACTAATAAAAATAATAATAATAATTGGACAATTTGTAGAGCGCCGTTTTTGTGAAAAATCACCTCAAGGGCTCAACATAGCATTCTACAATATTCTAGCATATTGATTTTCTTTGAAGCGTGCATACCTAGACAGTTCAATATAATAATATTAATTAATTAACAATAAATGAAGACGCGAAAAAGAAACAAATCGAAACAAGCTACAGTTTAATTAAAAGTTTGACAGATTACGAAACCGCAAAAAATTTACGCGGGACTAATGTTGCCAGCGTCAAAAAATAGTACTATCAAAAATTTAATATTACAGCGTCTGCTTGGCAGGGCTCCTACCAGGGAGCAACTTGACAGACGTAAATATTTCTCATATCGAGGTTAAGGACCAATGGACCGACAGAGTGAAAAAAGTAGGAAGAATGTTGCAAAAATGCATTTAAAATGGAAAATGCATTGAGAAAAGCATTTAAAATGAAAATGGAAATGGGTGAAAAGGAAAACCATTTAAACTGCAAAATGGAAAATACCCATTTTGCATTTTGCATTTCCATTTGAAATGGATTTATTTGAAATAAAGCACATCTCTGCATATGACCCCCAGATTCCTATCCAATCCTCATACCTTTTTCCTTCCCAGAACTTCCTCTCCTCCCTTTCCTAAAAAGACCCTCTTGGTGTCATTGCTTTTCAGATCTGGTCACTGAACATGAATAGTATCATATGACCCCCAGATTCCTATCCAATCCTCATACCCTTTTCCTTCCCAGAACTTCCTCTCCTCCCTTTCCTAAAAAGACCCTCTTGGTGTCATTGCTTTTCAGATCTGGTCACTGAACATGAATAGTATCATATGACCCCCAGATTCCTATCCAGCCCTCATACCTTTTTCCTTGCCAGAACTTCCTCTCCTTCCTTTCCTAAAAAGATCTTCCACGCAGCATCCCCAAAGATGACATAGGCCCTGATAGGAATAATTTTTTTCAAGGCCTCCTCCTGTGTGGAGCTAATAAAAAAAAAACTACCTGATGCAACAATATTTATTTATCTGACCGGTCAGTGTTTGAGTGGGCATAGTGCTTGGGTCCCACCCGGGCGTCGCATGTTCGATTCCTCGGCTGGCTAAGTCCTCCATCACAACACAAGCAACATTTTCGGCTTTCTGTGGTGGTAGTAGGAGATTTTCAAACATTGTTGGGATATTCGTAACTCGGGAATGTTTGTCTATCTTTTAAAAAAAAAAAAAAAAATCTTTGTCGTTAAAAATAGACCCAACTAACGGCAGCTCTTTCATCTAATTTAACTCTCCTTCCCTGCAGAAGTAGGTCAGCGAGGGTAGGCAGCGAGGGTAGGCTGACTGTGTGCGGTCGGTTGGGAGGCGCTATTTACCTCACACACTATAAAACTAGGCTCGTTATTTGCGTTTCATGGTTAACCTAGAGCCCACTTACGCTGTTTTATTTCCAGAAGGGTGATTCTGTTTCTTTTGTGTCATCTTTTGAGTTAAGACAGCGTTACGAGATAATTGAAACAATCAGACAAAGTCCGTGGGACAAAATCTAAAATGAATATCCTTGTATTGTATTCTTTAATTTTTTTTTATTTGATGACATTCGATTCGAAAATATTATAATCTCGTAACAAGGATTACTCGTAAAACGCGCCATATTTGGCGTTATAAGCCTGGGCTAAGGATTGATTGGATAACTTTCGGTAAATTCTGATGCTTGATTGAAGATCGCTAACGAATAAGTAACAGTTCACAATGATTGCGTGTTCTTAATATATTCGACATCAACTGTTGTTTATACGTTAGCGATCTGCAGTTGTCTTAGAGAACGATGAGAAGTTGCAACGATGAGGATTATCAAAGCTTATCGATCGCCTATTATTATGATTATATGCGCTTTAGAAACTTTAGAAATTAACAAAAAAATTAAATCTAAAATTAATTTACTGAACAAAATAATAGCCCCAATGTAAATCACCTTTACTTACGATGTTTCCAAGTAACGTTGATTCCTCCCACCTTTATTCCACTCCTCCAAAATCTCCCCTCCCGCTACCCCCACCTAATTAATTTTTGTACTTGTATGGAATTTTTAAGTTAGTTTTAAGTTTGTTCGTGAATGACACGGATGTGTCGAAACCGGTCGCAGAAAATTTAAGTAACAAATGTACATTGAAAATTAAAACTCTTCAAAACAAAATGTGTAAAAATCACACAAATCTGACAGGAGATTACGTCTGTTATCTCTATAACGATCCAACAAAAGATGTAGAATCGCTTGGCTGGTGTCTTAACATAAGCACAGTATTTAGCTCGTTAACGCGATATGGAATACCGCATTTAAGACAACTGCCAAAATGCGTTGCATGCGGCCAATTTAACACGCGTTACGCTGCCGCAAAAAATACATATGTAAATCACCCTTCTGATCTAGTTTTTAAAACTGTGATGCATTCTTTATTTAAAATCAGCAAAGCAGTTGTTAACGCTTGTTACGATAGGGTTTTGTTTTTATCCTCACCTTTTATGGTGCAGTTTAATAAAATGTAATTGATTTATTTTAATTAGGAACTTACGACTAGTGAGAATGTATATCTACAATTACAATACCTACCCAATTCTGGTCTAAAGCAGTCAGACATAGCCCGTTGCCCCACTTTCCCAAGGAATGTAGAGCAATAATAGGGGTAGTTCCCGGAAACCTGGCATTTAAAAAATCCGGAAAACGCACAAGGGAAATTATTTTTTCAAAGATATAACCTACCCTGTTTACAAGGGCTGAAACGTTGATGAAATTGAATTATTAAATGCCAAAGAACAAAAATTTATATGTTGTCGCATCGGGATGCCCAATTTTTTAAAATGTCAATACCGCACAAGAGTCCTAATGTTTTGTGACAGTCTATGGCATCCACAATCGGGGTAGGTTGTAGGAGTGAATGGAATGGGGAGGGGAAGGAGATGGGAAAGAGGAAGGTGGGGAAGTACTCCATTATAATAATAACCCATATTAATTTTAATTATTTCATTTATAAAATGGTGCCACAAAATGAATTTGCAAAATTTGAAGAAATATTAATTTTGTCTAATATGCAATTTTTCTTTTGTTTCAGGTAAGTTTCATATTTTACAGTTTTCCCTGGTCTACTTACAAATGGGTAAGTAAGTTGTAACGTGTTGAAAAAAATTATTCTTCAACATATATTGTGGGGTCAGTGAATAAATAATAGACAGGAGTGTTTCACGAAAATATACAAAAATGAAGCAAAGAACTGATGTTTCCAAAATTGTTGATTTTATTGGTACAATTTTACAATACAAGTTTACACCAGGTATTTTTTTATGTAAATTTTGGATGTTTTCTGTGTTGTTTATCACAAAATTTTATTGTGATTTGAACATGTTATTTGTTAGAGGTCTCTTTAAAGGAAAAAAATAGTACCTTACTGACCAACATATGTACCTGCACTCCACAGACACATAACCTCAAAGTGATTAACCTTACAAAATTAAACACATAAATTCCATGCTTAAATAATTTTATAGGTATTCCCTTCCAAATTAAATTAAAAATACAGTGGAGATGAAACAAGTTTAAAAACAACATGGCTAAGTAAACATGAAGATGAGGAAAAAAAATGAGGACAGCATAATATTATTAGTATAACACCAACACAACAACTAGTGAACGCCTCGGAATAGGAATCCCTAGTGAGGGAATAATAATAACTGCTATTTCTATTATACTATATCGGTTTAATTTCTACTCATTCCCTCATGTTATGCAAGTATTCCCTCATGTTAGTGAAGGTTCAGGAGAAATTTCCGAAATTACGCGTGGCTCTATCCTACCGATTTTCTCTTGGGTATGCATTTACGGGTCAGAAGGGATGTGCATATTGTATCAAATTTCTTCAGACTGATGTTTTATCTCCCGGCCTGCAGGATTAACTTGCCAATGGTCATACCGGTAGCAAGAGCTATCTTATTAAATAGAATCACTTCGTATTTTGATATATTTAACACCAACAAAGCAAAATTTAGACGGCGAGCCTTGTTGCTGCTAGTGTAAAATCTGCTTTTATACATTTACCCCTTTGCTGATAGACGTGTTTTGGATTTTGGACGGCTGATAAGCGATTGTTGGTTGCTTGTCATTTGTGTAGGGTCAGGAGCGCATTTATCAGTAAGGAACGTATTGTTTTCCCTGTGTGTCTTTTAAAAACGAATAGTGTCGTCTAAAAACGAAAAATTAATTGTGTAATATTTTCAAAATGTATAAATTAATTGAAATAATAAATATGTAAAATAATCATTAAAATTTACGGTATTTAAAGGTAGAGATTCTTACCTTTTTAAATGATGGTTTAAAAACAACCAAATTCTTGCTTTGTTTGGATCCTTCTAAAAATTCAACCTTCACAAAGGTAACGTTATTCAACTAAACTTTTTCCGCTGCTGAATTTCCACTGCGGTGACTTTGGTACATAATGTTTTAAAATCCGCAAAGCCGTTTCTTTTTTATTGTTTTACTTTAAGTTTTTGGCAGCACCCAGGATAATAGACATAAATAATGTAATAACATATATTTATTATATTTTGCATTCAGTGGTTGAAAGAACCATTGAATAAAGTCACTAAACAGTGTTAATTTTTCGCAAAATGTTTTTTTTTGGCTTTTCCGAATTTAGAAAAAAGTTAATATTGAAATTTTGTTATAGTTTTAGTTAGTCAAACTGATAAACTACAAACAGTGTTCAACGCCGCAGCACGACTAATCACTGGGTACCCAAGTTTTCGCACATTTCGGAACACCTCCGAAATCTTCACTGGTTGAAGTGTCCTGAAAGGATCCAATATAAGTTATGCTGGATGGTGTTTAAAGCTATCAATGAAATGGCTCCACCCTATATCTCTGAACTATGCATTCCGGAAAATATAGGTCTAAGGCAGTCATCTCTTAGATCAGCGACATCGTCTGCAATTGGGAGGTTGAAAGAACCCAAGCGAAATCCGAACACTAATTTTGGTGATCGTACGTTTGGAGTATCCGGCCCCAAGGCTTGGAATAAACTTCCCATGGAATTGAGATGCATAACCAACCCAGCGGAATTTAGATCCAAACTAAAAACTCACTTTTTTAAATACTCATTTCCATAAATTCGTCATTTGATTTAAACTTTTCAATTTAATTATACTCTAATAGTTGTTGATGTCCACGAATATATACTATTTTATTTGCTATTCCCTACAACTACTCATGAAAAAGTCAAAATGCTATTGATCTACCTACCAATGGACTGTCAGTGGTAACCTAACACCACAATCTGTTTAATGTTGAGCGATGAATCATCTTAATACGGTATAGATCGGCGATTAATTTCAATTTTTTTTTTAAGATGTTTTCTTAAATCCGATAATTTTTGTATCTACGTCTTTAAATAGTAATATTATGTAAAAACTTCCTACTTCTTCTGGCGCTGTGTGTGATTCTGGCGAATGAATGATATGTATAAGATGTGTAGAAGTCCTTTTTAAATGTTAAATACTTATATTAATTATAAATCTCTAACTTTAAGTCATAATTGTAAATATATATGTCATTTAGTTCAATTTTAGGTCAGCATTTAAATGTCTTAGTCATAAATCACTACCTATAAGTCTTATATGTAAGTCACTAGTTATAATTGTAAATATTAGTTGTGAGCCAGTAGTACTATTATTTTATATATTTATTTGCACAGCGCCGTTGAGGTGATTTTTCACGAAAACGGCGCTATATAAATTAGCCAAATATTATTATTATTATTAGTGCGATAGAGTAATGTATAGAGAATATTGGTTTAGTAGAACTTGAGATATCGTGTCAACCGTCTCGAAAAAATTAGTTTCGAGAAACACGCGTTTAAAGTTTTGCTCTATTTAGATTCCGTCTAAACCGGTCGAACTAAAATGGCTATAACTTTTAAAATAATTCGAATTTTTGAAAATCCTTTTAAGGAGATATTTTTGAAAATCTAAACTATTGAAATAAGATTTTTTCTAGACTGGAATTACACCTTTAACTAAGCCCGATCTAATAAAGTAATAATTGGGCTTTTTTTACGAATGCCACAAGAAGGGTTCCCTAATTGCTTATGGAAATCCATATGGTGTTAGAAGGACAATGGAAAATGGTGGATGGTTTGCGAGACTCTGCTATTCAGGTCTAGTAACTTAACATGCCCAGATTGCCCAGCTCAAATCCCACGAAAATTCTCTTTCTTCTGATGAAAAACATACCATTTTAAGGTTTTTTTCTCGCATCTCGACAGTTTTCAACCGCATTATTTAACATAGACAAGGATCTTACTGCTCTGGCCACAAATTCAAAACTAGCTTCCACTATTTTGTTCAGCTTCACATGAGGTGAAAATAAAACAACCAATAATGCGTGAACTTTGGTTTAATACTATCTTTTGTATCAAGTTATTATACAAATTCAACTTTAAATAGAAAAATCACTTGAAAAAGTTAATAGTTCAAAACAGTTTTGCATTAAGTAATATTCTAGGTAGCATGTCGGGCCATATGAATAGGCTTGATGCGGAAGTTATATGCACTTAGAACTAGGAAATTCTAAGTAGAGCTCAGAAGCGTAGCAACCATCTGACTGTATTGGGCAAGCGGGTGGGGCCAAAGCATTAACGTGCCAAGTAAAAACAACACCCCTTTTGCTACGTATTCCTATATGTTTTTTTTTTATTTTTTATTTCAACTTAAATGAACTTACAAACTTAAAAACTTGCAATGTTTGTAACTTATTTTGGCGGATTGGTCACCTGTGGTTAATTTTTGTAGCATACATCAAATTCATCAGTTACATTCGCAGACTAGGCAGCGCTTGCATGAAAGCAAAGTATTATGTGTATGAAAACACCTTTACATTAGTTTTGTTTTTGCGGTATTGCTTACATTTTTTTATCACTAAGACCCGACATTGATTATAATCTCGGCTTGGTTGGGGTCAAGCTTGGAACACAATCTGTATATAGATCGAAAGCCTAGATGTCACCAATATTATGTGTATTGTCTGTGAATTTAATAGAGAAGTATGTTTCTTTTTTCTTTGAAAAACACTACTGTCGACGTTTGTGGTATGTCTATGCTCTCTACTGTCATATTCATAGGGACATCTCTATGCACCTGTAAATCGCGAATTCAAAAACAACGGAGCATTTTATTTACGACTTAATTTTTGATAAAGTTCCCCACTATTTAAACCCCTAATTTTAATTAGTATTTGTTTTGCTAGAACTATTAATAAGATTAATCGCTGATAACAAACTCTCCTGACGTTGAAACTTTAAAAAACCCTTTATCAGACTATTTTTGATTAATTATTATCAATTCATAATATCGGCGTTCCTCATCGCTCGATTAATATAATAGTCCATGCTTGTAAAATTAGGAAATTTACGTATTTAAATATTATTTACGTAAATGTTAGATATGGCGTGTTACTACTGCTAGCGCCTCGGCGTCTAAAATAAGAACGATTCTAATCGATAGAAATAGCCCGCTTAAATTGAAGTGAGGAATTTCGCACATGACAGGATACGGACTGGCTGATACACCTATTTATTTAAATTGTCGTAGAGGGCATATAATTCACTGATTCTGTATTTTTTTTAAACTTCCCAATGTGTATGTTGCCTTTCTCATGAGCTTTAATGTATTTATGTCTACGCTTTCGAAATTCAAAACGTCCGCTTTCGCGCTATCTATCCGCATTAGGACCCGGTTGTCAAGCTTGCCCCGGTGTCCGGAAGCTTATCACTGCGCCACTGACTCCATTCATATTACGAGAACTACATCAGCACTGAATAGCAACATTCCCTGCCTATTTCACTTTTCTTCCTTACGTAACGGCTTACTAAACAAACACTGAAGACTGCGAGAAAAGAAAACGCAATTCGTAGCAGGTCTAGGTAGCTATCTAACCGTGACTGGTTCTCTTTGGAGAATATATTATACTGAGTCTAGCTTTTGCACTGGTAATTCGTGGTGGAATTCCATTGTAATAGAATTGAAATTAAAAAACTTTTTCACTTTGTTCCACTTATTTATTATTACCAGGACTGGTTTCATCCTACTAATATAAATTCTATTTACAATCGAAAGGGTTGGCCATGGGTAGTCCTATCTCACCAATATTAGTAAAGCTCATGATGGATCACTTAGAAGAAACCATCGAAAAGTTAAAATCCTTTAAAAATGTTATTTTCTATCGGAGATACGTAGATGACATTTTGATCATATGGACCGGTACGCAGAGGCAACTAGATATCTTCATCAAAGAAATAAATCAAATCAATAAGTCAATTCAATTCACGATGGAGATAGGAGGAGATCAACTTTTTAGATAAAGGAATTAATATCGTTAATAACAAATTACAATTTTCAATATACAGGAAACCGACATATAGCGATAATATCATTCACAGCTCCTCAAGACACCACATTTCACACAAATTGTCAGTATTCCATTCTTTAATCCATAGACTATTACATGTACCACTAAACGATATAAATTACAACAATGAATTAAAAGTTATCAAAACTTTTGCAAAAAATAATGGTTACGATAGCAGAATAATTGATAATTTAATAAAGAGAAAGAATAAAAAAAATTCACCGTAGCTTCAATTACGTATGGCCTTACGCCAGACAAGGAGATAGGAACAAAACAATGGACTAAAATACCGTACCTTGGCAAAATATTAAATAACATTTCAAAATTAATAGACAGTGACAAAAAATGTAAGACAGCCTTGTATAACGTAAATTCTTTGGGTAAAATATTTATAAATAATAAAGATAAAAGAGGTAATCTGGAAAACTCTGGAGTCTACCAGGTGAACTGCTCGAATTGCCCCGCGTATTACATAGGACAAACAGGAAGAGCAGTATCAACCCATGTAAAAGAACATTTCGCTAGTTGGGTCAATCAAAAATGAGATTTATCGAACGTCGCCTTGCATCTACTAGAAAACCAACATACTTTTGACAAAGATAGAGATGTAAAAATCCTTCATGTTTGCAACAACGGACAAAAATTAGACAGATTAGAGTCATTAGAAATCAATCGCTTAACGAAGAAAATAGATCGTAAATATGTTATGAATAAACAGTTGGAACATAATGCTCAATCATCATTAATTTACCCATTATAATACACTTAGAATATTTTTACTTCAGAGAGCAGTGGTATAATTTAAGTATGTAATTTTAAAATGTAATAACCCAAATATGTGGAGAACCCTAACAATAATAATTACTTTAGTGCTACCAATATTTGACAATAAGTCCTAAGCAACAAGGAGGGAATATCCCAACATTACAAAAATAAAATTTCAGAAATCACAAACCTTTTTAATTATATAAATTCTTTTATATTCATGTGAACGTAAAATATCTACTTACTATGTAACATCATTCATAATTTTTTTAAATACACTTTATAATTACCTAATGTACCCTAAATTAACAAAATAACTTATAATACCTTAAATTAACAAAATAAAATCATTCATTATACATAGATAATGTTGTGTACCCCTGCCTAAGTTTGTATAAAATCAATAGCATAAGAGTTTCAACTACCAGTCTGAAAATGTCCGTATTATGATGAAACCGGTCCTGGTAATAATAAATAAGTGGAACAAAGTGAAAAAGTTTTTTAATTTCAATTCTATTAATATATTATACCTTGTATCGTAATAGCGTTATTCTTAGAGGTCTTCTTTTACTTTGGTATTGTTCAGTGTGATCCAATTGCGAAGAGAGAGATTAAAATAATATGAACCAATTTCCCGTTCTTGCACTCTAGAGTAACAGCTGATACCTTTTTCTTGCTTATAAATGTATTATCTGTACGAGTAATTAAGAAAATACTTTTGTATAAAAATTGCTTTTGCTCTTAACTATAGCCAATTTAATACTGCAAATGCAATTGCTTTTCTATAAGTAGACACTACAATTTTTAGTAACACCATGACCATTTTTTTATAGCTCTCCCTGTGCTGATTAGTTTTTCAATAGCTTTTCTAGTTTCACAATAATTGACATGATCTTTACCAAATCTACGCCAAAATTTAAGCGAACAAAATTAAATCAAGTCAGATATTCATATGAATTCAAATGTATTCTTTACATTGGTATTTTCCTTTTCCAATACTTTGTAACTACCTAATCGATTTTCTCTGCAGACAATAACCTACATACATAAGTAGAATTATCCGATATATACCACTTTTTAAGACAACATTAACGACCTATTTATTGTTATGAAGTTTAATTTGTAGAACTACATTTTAATTTTAATTTATTTTAAATATTCAATAATTTTATTATTAAATTAATAAAAAAAACAATTTATTTATTAACAAGTTCTGCTGGTAATTATTATTACGCGTGACAGGTGTTTCGCCTTCTGAGGGCATTATCAAACTGTTTGATAATGCCCTCAGAAGGCGAAACAGCTGTCACGCGTAATAATAATTACCAGCAGAACTTGTTTATAAATAAACTGTTTTTTATTAATTTAATAATAAAATTATTGAATATATAAAATAAATAAAAAACAAACAAACAAACAAAACATTAACGACTGTTTGTTTTTCGAGATATGCCTACTTTTTAGATTCCCCGTGTAACTTGCATTTTCTGATACGTTGTCTTGTTTCGTGATCTAATCATTAATCAACTTGTAACAAATATAATTATTTCGAGCGCATATTGAACTGGAATTTCTTATATTTTCCAAAGGGAGACCATGTGATAAAACATGAGTTTTTTGTCTAGCCTTTAAACAATTACTTGTTATCGAAGTGAACTCCCCTTTTTTTAAACTTTTGTAAACCACTCCTTGTATAAGTTTTGCGAAAGACGGGAGGAGGGTTGATAATGACATCGACAGAGGGGTGACTGCAGGAAATTCAATTAATGCAGGAATGAATGCAGTCGTTACCAAAATGTTATCAAAGGATGCAACCCTGGTGTTCGGTCCCAATAGACGGAGAAAGGATGAAAATATATTGAATGCACCGAAAATAGAGTCCCTGAGGCGTGTGCAGTTTGCAATGTTGTTAGTCTTCAAGTTTCCAGGGATTTTCTTTGTATAAACATTTTTTTTCTAAAAAAAACTATGATTTGAGATTTTTTTTACATGTGCTCCACACAGGAGGCCCTGAAAAAAAAATAATTCCCCTCAGGGCCTATGTAATCTTTGGGGATGCTGTGTGGAATTTTTTTTAAGGAAAGGAAGGAGAGGAGAGTTCTGGGAAGGAAACGGGTTCAAGGGGTGGGTAGGAATCTGGGGTTCAGTGTGTCCTGGTCATCCGCCTCCAAGATCTAGACTCTAGACATACCTCACCCCATGAACCCGGGCACCCCTGCTAAATCACCAAACGTAGCAAACCACTTGGGGTGACCTATGGCAGAGGTGTTGGTTATCCAATAAAGGTTCCCGGGGCAGCGGTATCCATTCCCGACACCCAAAAATAATTCCTCAAAAAAAAAATCTTCACAATCAAACTTTATCTTGCCAGCAAAATATTTAATTGAAAAATCATTAATTTCTTTGTTTTAAGTTTTAACCACTTTTATTGTGTATAAAAAACCGAGATTAGGACTTAACGACATAATACCGTCAGCCAAAATAATAATCGTTTTGGAATTTGCCGTTTTAGATAGTTTTTAATCAATAATTAAAATGGTGTATTTTTAGTTCTGCAGATAGGTATTGATGTAAAAATAACCTGTTGTGTTACTTATTGCGATAAAATTACATAATTCCGCCAGCCAATTATTTGTGCCACATTTGAACAATGGTGAGAATCGTAATAAAGCAACCCATTTTTAAACCGGGACGTAGGTTGCATGTTGTAAAGAAACTATTAACGTACATAGCTTAATAGCAAAAATAACTGGGTCTGGTCATTTTTGTTTGGTGAAAATTGTAAAGTTCTGTTGAATAATATTAATTTGGAATATTCCGTTGAATATTACTAGATCAAAAACACAATCTTCTTAAAAATATCTGGTCATGCGTTGCAATGCCACTTAAATAGATTACTTGTTTCTCCCTGCGTGTCCTTTCCCATTCGTCCCGTTCCACTTCCGCTTCCCCTTTCCCTCCCACCCTTCCTTCCCTCCCTGCTAAACTATATGAAATACACAATTTTTTTACAAATAAACTGCGTGCCACCTATTGCAACATTGTTATTATAATTCCGTAACGCCAGAGCTCACTAGTCTTCTTCTCCTTCCTTGCACTATCCCAACTCATTGCCTAGATAGACTGTTGGGGTCGGCTCTTCTCGTTCTCAGGCTATAACTTCTTCGGTTCTGGGTATCGCTTTCATCCAGGCCTTTTCTCTGTTAAGCCAGAGCTTACTACATATTATCGCGGGCATGAGCACAACAACTCACCAAAGTTTTATCACAATCGGATGAATAGTATAAGAAAAATAGATCATAACGCCACAGCTCACTAATTTAAGAGAGATGTTCACAAGTGTACTATGTATGACCATAAAGGGCTGTGGTTTTTTTTTATTTTTTGGGGGTTGACAGCACTGAATGATAGAGGGGGGTCTCCTGATCTGCGTAGTTTAGTCGACGCGAACTGTTTGTCGATCTACTCGTGCCCGAGGAAGTTGATAAACAACCAACATTGTCGATAAAACTTGTGCCAGGCGACCTGGAGAGTGTAAAGGCGATATTATAATAATAATTGAAGGCTAGGGTTAGTAAGACCTTCATGCTTATTTCGAAGCATAAATAATTGTATCGATTTCACGCTTTCCGTAATTTACCCACATACATTATTTATTTAAGTTCATTCTAATCCGTGCCAAGGTTCTGTTCAGTTTTAAAACTCGGTTGTTTTACTAGGTGTTCGTTATCAGTGCGAGGAGTATGTACCGATTTAATCAATTACAATGTTCCTAGATTTATAAAAAGTTTATGCCGTAAAATACGAAATTGCATGCTTTTCACTTATGTTTTATGTATGACCTATTTATTACATCGAGGTCTAATAATATTTCATCTTATTTTTTGTACTGAAATTAATAATACTGCTAGAATTTTTATTGCGGTTCGTTCACGGCCTGGCTAAAACCAGAAAGATGCCTTTTTTTTTCCTTACTTTCGAATGCTGTCTGCTTAACGTAACAACAACCGATTGCAAAAAAATCAGGCTGCAGCGTGAAAAAAAGTGGTTCACTCATAACATAATAGTTATTATGTAATTGGACCAACTATTTTCAGCGAATAAATAAATAAATTCTAAAAAATGTATACTTAAAATATAATGTTTTTATTCGGGCTTCTAGACTAAAATACCCCCGCTAAAAAAAATTTTTTATCAACAATTCTTTTTTTTTCAACTTTTTTTTTCGATTGACTATCTATAAGTATCTTTAACCATAAGAAACAATTAGATATTGTCTAAAGCAATCATTAAAATGGTTCCAAAGCATTTTTTCAGTCCATTCACTTGACAGCTAAGGGGATGGGGTCTAAAAAAACAGGACCAATAAACCTCCTGACAACATCCAGAATCATTAGCTGCAAGCTTTTCTGAGTTCAAAACTAGGTATGTTCAGTTCAGAATGCGGCACTCATATTTTGCACACTCAATTCCATCCAGCGCCCGGTCTATATATATACAGGGTGTCCGGGCGTAAAGTGCATTAACTTCGGGAGGTGATTCTACATGATGGTAAGAGTAAAGATTAGCAACTTTTTCCGAAATTTCAACATTTTTTTTCCCATACAAAAATACGTACCTACTAAAAATCCTTAGTGTGTGGTACGATCTTACTTGCTGAGAGCCTGCCGGGCACCATTGTGTCAACGTTGCATGGTTGTGATTGGCCCGTATCGTAACAGCGGAAAATAATAAAGCTAGCGGCACACGCCGGTCTAATTTTATCTTATTACCACAAAACTACCCCTAAAAGTTGGAATTTCGAAAAAAATGTTATTTACCTTTTTTACTCATACACACCCTGTATATATATATGGCTGGAATTTAGGCATTTAGGGGTGGCACGTATTTAATGAATTATTTAGGTTTTAAGCAAGTCCTACTACTTTGATAAAATTTTTGATCCTTGTTTTTTTAAATTTATTTAATATTTGTATGTTTTTACAAGTTACACAATTTTGCATATGATTAAAAAAAATAGCCTGGTTTTAGCCACAATTTGAGAGTTAGCCCATTCGTACATGAAGCTACTTACAAGCCACTCGAGCTTCGTACGCATAGCACAAGCGCCGCTCGTGCGTGTTCTATGCGCGTAGCAGCGTGTACGAACACTACCAAATAAGGCGGGTACTCACGAGCGACGCGTGCGATATGCACATCAAGCTCGAGTCGCTTATAAGTAGCTCCATGTACGAATGGGCTAACTCTCAAATTTCCTATAATACATAAGGATGAAAAATCCAATGAAAGTCGTGGGACTTGTTAAAAACCTAAATCATTCCTTAAATACGTGCCACCCCTAAAGCATAAAAGAAGCCAATTCCAGCCATATCCATAGATGTCATTTTTACAGATCTGATTTGCGTAGTTAATTTACGTAGATGACTCGTTGACTAATCATTAGTAGCTTACGTAATGAAAATATTTTCCCCTGTCACGTGTACCAACGACTGTACCAGCATACAAGAAGATCTTAATCGTCTCAATATTTATTGTGCACAGCACAACCTTCAAATAAACGTTAAAAAATGTAGCGCCATCAGTTTCACCCGCAATAAAAACCCGATCACTTTCAATTATGCCCTAAACGGTACAGTACTTACAAAAATGACGGAGGTCAAGGACTTGGGAATAGTGTTAGACCAGAAACTACTTTTTGACCGCCACATCGAATCCATGGTATCAAAGGCTTCCAAGGTTCTAGGCTTTGTACTTAGAACCTGCAAAGATTTTAAAAAAGTAAAAACCATGAAAATGCTTTACTTTGCGTACGTACGCAGTTCTCTGGAGTACGCCTCTCAAATCTGGAATCCCAAGTACATATGTCACATAGAAAGGATTGAGAAAGTGCAAAACCGATTTCTACGATACCTTGATTTTCGGAGCTATCGTCCTCATCTAAGCCACGAAGAGTCAGCCACGTTCTTCAAGATATATTCTTTGGAAAGCCGAAGAAATTTGGCAGACGTACTATTTCTACGAAAAATAGCTACCTCTATGATAGATTGCCCGGAATTACTAGAAAGAATTCAACTAAGAGTGCCCATCAGACAAACAAGACAAAACCACGCATTATACATTCCTCAATGCAACACTAACTCTAAACAAAATACATTCATTCCCCAGCGCTTCACTCATCTTTAACATGACATACAGTGAATTCGACTTATTTAACACAGCACCTAACATTTTCAAATCTAAAATGAATAAATAACATTTACACATACATACCACTATTTACACAGAATAGATCCATCTCTTTCCCCTCCCTTCCACCATCCCATCCACATAACCTAATTTAACTATTTTTCTTTATACCTACGCACTTAATAATTTTAATATACATCAGTGAAAACCTGTTATTGGTTAAATTTTTATTCATATGTATTTCATCAAACATTATTGTTATAAACTGTTGGTTTTCCTAATAAAATAAAATAAAAATAAAATAAAGTAATTACACATTACATTACCGAATCATACAAGTTTAATAAACCCTTTATCTCTCCTATACAGTGTCTACTGGTGTCCACTGTTGTCAAAATCAATAACGTCGTTGTGACAGCGCAGCTGTTTGAATACAGTATCTGGAATAATTAGATTATTAATTAATGCAAACTGATAGCATTTCAAAATAATTACACAGGTAATTAATGAAGTGCATATTATTTTTCTCGAGTCTCATCATTTCTTTCTACGCCACGACTGAGAACTGTGTTAGTAAAATGAATCTGGGTTTGAAGCTTTGTACTTCTATGTTTTCTTTGTTCTTGAAATATCACAGCGAATGCAACAAAAAAGTCACATTGCGCTAACAATATCATTTTTTACTGCTGCAATTGACATGTACATATTTTGGGGAGGGTTTGATACCTATTTTTAGAGTTGCCCTGATTGCCACACAAACATTAATTTTAATTCGATTACGCAAACAGACTCAATGACAAAATGCGAATAAGATTTAAAGAAATGGATTGTAAGTATAGGACGTTACACTACTACAAACATCTGTAAAATAAATTACACATAAGCCTCGATGACATTGAGCGAGTTTACAAGCTACTCTGGGAAATCCACTATCTGTTAGTAAACTCGCTCAGTGTAATCGTATTACTTGCTAACTTGCAGATTGTTGACAATCTACGAAAAAAAGTTGAAAGGTCGTCAACTTTATTTGCTACTTGCTTACTCGTGATTGGTTTATTTATGCGCTCAAAATGGCGGCCAACAAACAGCTGATTTCGACTGTCAAACATCTGACAGAATTAGTTCACGCAGGCGTCGTTATTTTCGCTACTGGCTAGCTGTGGCGCTAGCAGCGACCCACGGGCTCAGTTTCCTACGATACTGAGCGAGTGGACAGTTTTGTGTGTCATCATGACAATCTCACTCGCCGATTCACCCGCTTTTAAACTTAGTAGATAGTAGCCTGTAAACTCGCTCAATGTAATCGAGGCGAGACAGAAATAACAATCTACGTAACCTAACCTAACCTAACTCACATAAAATAAAATAATAGAATCCTGTCAAAACTAACTATATAAATAGATTTGACAGGATTTACAACTTACCGTATTTTATCTCTTCCTACACTCTTAAGAGAATTACCCACACTTCTAATTAGTTTTCTGTTTTCACTGTATTGAAATTGATATTTATTTATCCTTAAATATTCTTGTAATCTATCGCAAACATTTATGCACCTGTCTCGACAGGTATATCCTAGTAAGACAAAACACACTTTATATAGATAAATAAAAGAAAATCATTTTTGCTTTTTTTACCATTTTTTTTTGGTTTTTCATCAGGTTAAGGTTTCTGAATTATCTTATTAGATGGAGGAAATAGTGATTCAAGGTCTTGAGGGAGAGCTGTGCTGTAGAAGGGCGGTAACACATTTAATTAGTAATGGTTTACGGTCGTTCTGATGCTATCTCTCTCGCTAATTGAAAACTGTCGTATGTGCATTATATAGCTACTCCATTTTGAACATTAGATGGAAAAACATTTACAATTAGAGTAAAATTTTATGTCCAACAATTTATTAATTGTTTTTCGTAGAACTCCATTAATGTTTGTATTAATTTAATATAAATAAAATTTAATACGTTATTAAAAAGTTCTGCAAGTATTTTGGTTGTTAATAGTTGTGACAGCTGTTTCGGCGTTCAAAGCTAGAAAAAGGCACTAGAAAAATTGAAATTGGGGGGGGGGGGGGGGTCGAAGCCGTAAGTGCTGTCACAATAACAACAACTAAAATACTTGCAGAACTTAAATTAGCCTTATTACATTTTTAAAAATCTAACAATTTAATTTAAAACATATATATAATTCGAGTTTTTAGTATCTTGGGTAACTTCGGGAATTGATATACTTAGTTGATTTCCGAACTCTTATTTGATTAATCTAATGAATTACACATTCATATGTTATCTACTCCTTTTATTGAAGTGAAAACTTCTTAAACACCGTTGTGATTTGAAACTCGATAAAACGAAAAACAGCGAGACTAAAAAGAGACAAACACATACATCTATAGGATTTAACGTGCGAGATAATGAGATAGACTAACCGGTCTCCTCTCTGTGCGATGCTTCGTAACCATTCCACTCTTGTATTCTTTAGTTTTCTGAAGGTTTCACTTCTACCGCGTGTGAACTGCACACTTTGGCCGTAGAATGATGGTTTTATCTGTATTTAAACTTGCTTCTGTTTCTTCTGGTGGAAGTATATGTTTTGAGATTATTGTAATTACTTTGCCCTGTTCTATTACGTTAACCTTCCGCCCGTCGCGCCTTTTTTTTAAAGCGAGTTGTCGCGCGGAGTCGCTTAGGACCCCAAAAATAGATATGATTAAATTGTTGTTATAGCACACATTTTATGTGTTATTTTAACTGATTATAGACAGGTTATTATGACTGCATTGAAATAAAAATATATATTAAAAATTACATATTTATTTTAAATACAAAAGCTTAAAAATCAATACGGAAATTTGTTTTTATAATTTTGAATCATACTTTTTTATTGAGAAGTTTCTTGCAAAAAACCAGAAACTCTTCTGTGCCTTTGTAGATCTACAAAAAGCATACGACCGAGTTGACAGGAAAAAGCTATGGAAGGTGTTGTCCAAGTACGGAGTGAATACGAAGCTCATTCAGGCAATTGCGTCTCTATATGAGGAAAGCGTTGCATGTATTAGGGTGAACGGCGATTTGTTTGACATCAAAAAAGGTGTTAAACAAGGCTGCGTAATGTCAACGTGATTATTCAATCTATACATGGATAATTGTATGCAATAATTGAAAGAGATGGGATTAGGCGCGAAATTGAGTAATCTAAAAGTATTTTGCCTATTGTATGCTGATGATGCGGTGCTAATATCTAACAGTATGGAAGATCTATAGTCTCGTATCTAGGATGAACGAAGTATGTATGAAGAATGAGTTAATGATGAATGTAAGTAAGTCTAAAGTCATAGTATTTGAAAGAGAGAGTACGAAAACAATGTACAACATAGTTCTCAATGATGAATACTTGGAGCAGGTGGATGAGTTTATTTATCTGGGAAGTATGTTTACGAGAGATGGGAAGGCTGATAGAGATATTGAAAGGAGGGTGAATGTAGGTAACTATTAATGGAGGACTGAACGCCGTTGGCACCAACAAAAAACTGTCCAAAGAAGTGAAGCTAGCCGTCCATAATGGAGTGCTGATACCTACCCTGATGTTTGGCAGTGAGGCATGAAATTAGACTGAATGCTGTAGGAATGCGATCCCTGAGGCGAATGTGTGATAAAACCATGTACGATCGTGAGAGAAACGTGGAGATCCGCAAAGAATGCAATGCTGATGTAAGCGTGATGTGTAAGATTAAGAAAGGGACTCTCCGATGGTTTGGACATGTAGAGCGAATGAACGAGGAAAGGGGTGTCAGGAGAATATATGACGCAAATGTGAATGGTTGAAGAAGTCGGGGACGCCCGAGGAAGACATGTCACGACCAGATACTTGAGTCGGGCCATGTGAAGAGTCAGAATAATAGAAGAGCATGTATGAGACGATGTATGAATGTGAACGAGGCAAAGAGTGTGTGTCAAAATCGAGTTGTGTGGCGGTCCGTTCTCTCTGCCTACTGCGGGGAAACGGCGTGATGGTTAGTTAGTTGCTTTTTTAATAGTAAACCAAAAAAATATCTTACCATCAAACTTATAACTTATAACTACATATTTGAGATTGTTACAGACTTATTATTATTAATTATTACAACAAAAAAATTAACAAAATACAATGAAAAAACATATAAACTTTTCATGGTATTTTGTTGATTTTTTTGAGCCTCACGCAGAAACTCAAGTCTGTATCTATCGCCTATAGCGCACTAGCGACCTGGCAGCGCGGCCACGACGCGCGGCCTGGCCGCAGGGGTTGCGATTTGCAACGCGGCCAAAACCGCGGCTACGATCGTCAGTTGTACATACAGCGCGCTTCAAAATGGACATTGAGGAAATAGCAGTGCTTTTGTATCTTATCAGTAAGAAGCGGAAAAAAAAGGAAAAAATATTGGGTTCATCCCTTGCTACGTGAAAGGCGAACAAAAGGATTATTTTATACTTATTTCACCGACCTTCAGCAATATGATGACAAGTTCTTTTATTATTTGCGGATGAGCAAGTCTTCGTTTGAAGAACTGTTAAGAAAATTAAGTCCATCAATCACCGGCACTGTAACTAAATTTCGCCCCTGCATTTCTGCCAAGGAAAAACTTATTGTTTAAGGAAAGCCTATGCCTATCTAATTTTATTCAAATTATTTCTTTATCTCAGTGTCTGTTTTATGAAAAAGGATGCAGGTAGATAAGTGAAACAAGTAGGTACATAAAAGTATTTAAGTACTGTATTATCATAATCAAAGGTGCAGTTGTTCAATAATTATTAAAAAAACGTTTCAATTATTTCAGAATCTTGCGAGGCCTGAGAGTAGTCTGATTCGAAATTGGCGTAGTCTTCACAGGACCTGTCCCACAATGCCCTCCTTGTCTCAATCTCGGTTATAAATCTTTCCGTGTCAAAAGACATCGCGATCATCACAAATCACGCTGTAGTTCCACAATACATGCGGCCGCCGCGGCTAGTGCGCGCACACTGGTGATTTAACTACAATGCAATAGATCTCAGTAGCCGCAGCGGCCAGCGACTGAACACGGGCCGCAAATGCGTCGCTTCGATCTCGCTGGCCGCTGCGGCTTGGTGTGGCCGCTGGCCGCGTGCGGCCAGGTGCGCGTGCTCTATGGCGATTTCATATTACTGTATCTATCTCGATGGCCGCCGCGACCTGGCCGCTGCGGCCTAGCCGCTAGTGCGCTATAGGCCATCTCACATCGCACATGCGCAGACTGAATGTTGGCGGCGCTAGCTTCAAGTTCAGTCCCTTTTAGGAAGCTACCTAAAGTAAGGAATCAGTGGGAACATTTAAAATGTACATAATTAGCATTTCTGTAAAACATGGACTTTTAAAGACCCCACGCGACGGGTCGAGGGTTAACAAAGCTTCTGAAACCCTGAAAATGCGAAGGGGATCAAAAAATGTATTCTTGAATGAATTAATATGTCGGGCTTCGAGTAAGTATTAGGAGGAGCTCGATGGGGTTTTAAAGTAGCATACTGTACATTTTATCTCACAATAGTACGAGTATAAGCTCCCCATCAGTACCTACTCATGGGAATAATATATTAATATTAAATCAATTAAATAAATGTTTCAATTTGGTTTTGAAGATTTTTAATTTTCAATGCACATTTGTTACTTTAAATAATATTTAAAGTAAATTGAAAATTAATTTATATTAGATCATGTGTAACCTCCACTGTACACACGCACTATTCTAAGTTAAATAAATCTATATGCATATATAAAATCAGTGCTTGCTTGCTTGCATGTGCGTATGTATGTTTATTATGCTATGCTAAACCGTTCATTTGATTGCGATGAAACTTTGGGGATTTGATATGCGCATGCCCGCGATGGTTTTTATATATAATTTTCTATACATAATATTTCTATATATAGGCCTAACTGGCATCATGAAATTATGCGTTGCTAAACCAGTCATCCAATTGCGATGAAACTTTAGTGAGTTGTTGTGAACACGCTCGCAAAGGTTTCTATATATTACACTAGTGAGCTCTGGCATTATTAAATTTGTATAAAAAAATTGCAGTAGGTGGCACGCGAGCTGTTTGAAAACTAAATGTACTGGGACTGAATTTATGGATCAAGGGTGGAGGGAGGGGATCGCGGGGCGGGGGAAACGGGAGAGGGGAGTGGGAAGGGGGGGGGGACTAATGGGAAAGAGAGAAACTATTTCTTTAATAAGTTTCATTGCAACGCATGCCGGGAACTCTCTCGTACTTGAATAATTTTAAGATTACTAGGAACCATTCTATATCCAAATATTTTATAAAATAATGTTATGTAGCTCGTCTTTTGGCAAAAATAACGTAGCAATAATTAATGCAAAGCGTGAAATAAATAGTATTTATTACCTTTTGTGTTAGTTTAATCACTTTAATCTAATAATAATATTGACTTAAAAGTATCCACAAACTTGTTTTGATTTAACTTCTCAAAACATGACATTCTTTAATGTGAATTCGACCATGTTTCTACTTACCCATGCAACTATTTATCAATCAAATTCTTGATGTAAAAATATTTGCTAAGGTCACGACAAACATTTCGTTGTAATGTGTTTATGAAATAAAAAAATAACCAAAAACTCGTGACTAAAAAATTTTAATTGTTTCTACTGATTTGAAAAAAAATAATTTTTTTAATCCACATCTAAATAATGTTCTTATAAAATCAATGAATAAATAAAATACTATGGAACTTATATTTATTCCTTATCGTATAAACTGAAAAACAAATAATAGCCATGGAAACCGCTGTCATTTTTATGTAACCGTTTGGATGTTCGTTATGCATATTGAATTATTGATTCCTTTTTCTTTTTTTTTTACATAAGTTCCACGCAGGAAGCCCTGAACAAATAATTCCCCTCAGGGTCTATATCGTTTTTGGGGAAGCTTTGTGGAGGTTCTTTTTAGGAAAGTAATTAGAGAAAGTTCTGAGAAGGAAATGCGTAGGAGGGGTGGGTAGGAATCTGGTGGTCAGTGTGTCCAGAAATGAAGTGAAGTGAATCCAGGATGAATGAATGATGAAAAATCGTTTGTTTCGAAACGTGCAATTTCCATTTCGTATATTGCTTATCGAGGGCCAATTTCTTACACTGTTCCACGGTTATCGTTCATCGTAGGTATGTGAGGTGACCTTTATAACCACGGGAAACAATCGATGATAGGCAAAATAATATTATTTTATATTATTTACTGTTTCTAAAGCTCAAATTCGTTTATTGTGAAAAATTACCATTATAATGCTTTTAATCAAATAAATAATTAAAAAGCTATAAATCATTTATGAAACAACGCTTAGGCTGCCTATACACACGCTAGTTTTTTCCAGGGAAGAAAAGTGTTTTAATCTAAAATAATTAAAATAGCGCCATCTATGAAAGAGCAGATTATGAATTCTTTTAAGTATCACCCCAAGCGGTTCGTTACGTTTGGTGATTTAGCAGGGGTGCCCAGGTTCATGGGGTAACGCTTGTCCGGGTCTTGGCGGTGGATGTGTCTATCCACCTGCTGGTGATGGATTCATACGTCCGTCGCTCCCGGACACACGGACCCCCAGATTCCTACCCACCCTCATACCTTTTTCCTTTCTGGAACTTCCTATCCTCCCCTCCCTTAAAAAAATCCTCCACACAGCATCCCCTAAGATGACATAGGTCCTGAGAGAAATTATTTTCCTCAGAGCCTCCTATGTGGAGCTTATGTAAAAAATGCGTTTCATTACAGAGATTTATTATAATTTTTGTTTTTTTCCTTTGGAGGGGTGCAGACGTACCTTCACCGTTTGTCTCATTTTCGACTGTTGACATTTAGTGTGTAAGAAAGAGGGGCAGCATTATATGATTAGGAACAAAAGCAAAACAATCAGCGCATTGACATTTGACATTTTTGAATTTTTGGAATTCACTCACTATTTAATATCATAATATTGCTGCAGCTCTTTCAAAAGATGAAAATTCGTTCCATACAAAATGTATGAAAAATGAATTTTCTTCCTAACTTTTTTTTCGTGAATTTTTCCGATGTTTTAATAGTTATTCTGCTATTCGGGGCGGAGACAAATCCAACAAATCAAATATCATACAAATCGGTCCATCCGTTATCGAGTTATAAATGATTTAACTAACCCGACTTTGTTTTATATATTAAAATTTTGTAAACCATTTATTGTAATTAAATTAAAACCATCGCCTTCATTTCAGGTTCTCCTTCGGGTTTTGATACTTTTTGATCATTTATCAATATTTGCTTAAGTGATTTTCAAAATGCTTATGTTTCCAACATAATTTTGAACATTTAAGTTATTCAGCTTAAATTATATCCCCTCATTATAATGCCTGAAACTCGAAAGTGCCTTTAAATTATGTTTAGTCTTGTTAATATTCAGGAAATTACCTGAACTTGCTTTAAAAAATTCGAAGTCAATCATAAATGCAAAATATACTACAATAATAATTTATGCCTGTTGTTTTGAAGAGTTTTATTTCACATGTGCATTTGTTACTTATGTTTTATTTATCTGCTACCGATTTCGACACACCCGTGTTATTCACTAGCAAACTTATAACTAAATTAAAAATTATACATGTACAGATATGATTAGATTTTATTACGTGAGGGTAGTAAGGGGGTTGCTAGTGAAAAATGAACACATATGAAAAAAACACTCTTCAAGAAAACAGAACGTCTAGAAATTCTTACCAATGCCCAAGAAATGTAAAAAAGAACAGTGCACTTCACACGCGGTAGAAGTAAAACCTTCAGAAAACTTAAGTAGACGAGAGTGGGGTAACTGCGAAGCATCGCACAAAGAGGAGACCGGTTGTACTATCTCATCTCTCGCAGGCTAAATCCTATAGATGTATGTGTTTGTCTCTTTTTAGTGACGTTATTTTTCGTTTCATCGAGTGTCGAATCACAACGGTGCTAAAGAAGTTAGAAGAATATAATACAAGACTGTTACTATGTATTTCAATTTGGGAGGCGGGAATGGGTACCGCCGCCCCGGGAACCTTTATTGGATAACCAACACCTCTGCCATAAGTCACCCAAGTGGTTCGCCACGTTTGGTGATTTAGCAGGGGTGCCCGGGTTCATGGGGTGAGGTTTGTCTAGGTCTTGGAGGCGGATGATCTGGACATACTGAACCCCGGATTCCTACCCACCCCTTAAACCCTTTTCCTTCTCAGAATTCACCACAATCACCACTCCTTCCTTTCCTTCAAAAACCCTCCACACAGCGTCCTCAAAGATGACATAGGCCCTGAGGGAAATTATTTTCCTCAGGGCCTCCTATGTGGAGCTCATGTAAAAAAAAGCTCAAATGTATGACTCTTGGTAATTACGATAATGTTTTTTTGATTTTTAATACTTGTTTTTTTTTAATGCGTAAAATGCGGTACTCCATATTTGGTTACTTTCCTCTGTATTGAGTACTTCAATACTTACTCACTTCCAGTGAAGCACAGTTGGCAGTACATCCGAAGTTGCCAGTATTTAACATTTTCGCCATACATGTTGCTGGGCTGTATTAAATTTAAAAAAACCAAATCAGGTCGGTAGTTAGGCCATTAGTCCCATTAGAGCGAGGATGAGCCGATGAGCGCCTTTCTGCCAGTCTGTTCTGTTGCACAACGTCCGTGTGGCAAGGCAAGGCATAAGGCCCCGCTCCGATAGCCGCATGATCGCTTTTGCAATGCTCACAGCCCACACTGCGCTAATGGTGTCGTTAGCAGGTCGCAAGGAATAATATGTACTTGCTTTGTAAATCTAAAATCTAAACAATACTATTACACTATGGCCCGGTGTATCAGCCAGTCCGTATCCTTGCTATGTACGAGATTCTTTGCTTCAATTTAAGCCGGCTAAATCTACCGCTCAAGCTTTGCTAAGCCGCAGAATAGTTCCTATTTTAGACGCCGAGGCCCTGGCAGTCATACGCCTAATCTGACATCGAATCGAACGTTATTATTTCCCCAGGGTCTGCGTGGTTGAATTTCAGAACCCAGTTTCGAGTGCGTGTTGACGCCACGCCGTACGCGTTGCGCCACAAATAACATTTGTGTACGTGGAATTTCAAACAAAACTACCGTTTTAATTCGGTTTTGAATTCAAGAATTCGTAACAAGATGTCGCCACTTACGTCAGCAGCTCGCATGTGGACGTTTCTTTCCTAGTTATAAGTACTACGGATTAAAAGCATTTAAGTATCTTTCCGGATATGGAGAGATTACATATGGCATCATTGCCTGTCACGGTTACTTTAACTCGGTGACCAGCTGTCACTGGATCGCGGTGGATCCGAGGAACTGGCTATTTTTGGAACCAGTTCTTATCGGAATCGGATTTATAAAATGGTTACCTACGCTCAAACTGGGCGAAGCCGGTTTTTAACTGCTAGTTTACAAATATGTATAATATTTTAATACTTCCCACTGAAATTTACGTAAATTGTATAATTTTACAAGTATAGACTATTATATTCATCGAGCGATGAGGTATAATAATATGGAAAAATAGTTTCAACTTCAGGACAGTTTGTTTTAAGATGGTTAATTTCATGAACAGTCATTGACTCTAGCAAAAGACAATGCACGAAATATTGGTGACATCTAGGCTTTCAACCTATATACGGATTTTGCTCCAAGCAGTGCTAAGCTAGAAATTCCAACCAAGCCGAGCTTATAACAAATTTATATACCGGGTCTATTATAGGTATGCTGATCGTGCATCGAACGCAATGCGTGTCTGAAGGGATAGGCAGAGAAAATAACAATGTGGCGTATAGTTTTTGATTTATTGCTTGATAAATTCCTGAAATAATTTAGCAGCCTCAAAATGTTAATGTTGACATTTTCCTACGCTTGACCTTCTGTAGAAATACATAAATAAGAAATAGGTAGATAATACTAAAATCAACATGGACACGATCCCCATTATAAGTGACATTTCACGGTTATTCCGAAAGTAATTTTTTAATATAAGTAGAAACTTTGTAGATACCTATCCCTGTCTGGTACCTGCCTGCCTACTCGAAAATGCTCGACATTTTTTTTGTTTTATTTCATAATTTATGTACAGAACAGCAAATAGTATTTTAAATAAGTTTGAAAAACGTTTTTTCTTCTTCTCTGAACACTTCATAGTCGTCTTGACGCACTGAATCTTCCAGAAAAATTTATAAATATTAATTTTTTTACATTAGCTCTACACAGGAGGCCCAGAGGAAAATGAATTCCATCAGGGCCTATGTATGTCATCACAGGGGATGCTATATGGGTTTTTTTAAAGGAAAGTAAGAAGAGGAAGTTCTGGGAAGGAAATAGGTTTGAGGGGTGGGTACGTATTTGGGGGTCAGTGTGTCCAGGAGTGACAGACGTATGAATCCATCCCTTTAACTGCGGTGCAGGGCGATGGGTCGAGGGATTCTGACTTGAAAGGTCAAAAAGTCTCCTCAACCAGTCTCTCGATCCGACCCGCCACGCAGCAGGTGGGCAGACACATCGGGCGCCACGAACTAGACAAATCTCACCCCATGCATCCGGGCACCCTTGCTAAGTCACCAAACGTAGCGAACTACTCGGTGTGACCTATGGCAGAGGTGTTGGTTATCCAATAAATGGTTCCCAGGGCGACAGTATCCATATCCGCCTCCCTAAATGAAATAAAAATAATTTAGTCTGTAATTTGATGCAATATTATTGTATAAATGGAATTAAATTGTACATTATATTGAACATAACGCGTCCAAAACTCTTTAAAAAATATTGATCAACGTGTATTATTAGTATTATTACCACTGTGCCTAAACAAACACAAACTTCATACAGGTATTCAAGGGCGTACGACATTATATATAACGTGATAACGATTTTATTTTTGTGTAGTTTTTGTGGTATTTTTTCTAACCATGTCCTATAAAAACTCAGCACCCAAATGAGGTCGCAATATTCAACATTACCGTTCTTTCACTTTATCACCGGCCATTAGAAATGTGGAGGCATTGTGGTTTTATACATATATAAAAGAGTATAAAGACTTTAGACTTTAGAGAATAATGTAATGTCAGGTATGATATTATTAAATGATAAGATTATATACATAGCAACTTAGATCAAGGATACAAATGTATATCGATATATCTAGATTTAGCTAGAGCCTTTGATTCGATCTGCTACAATACACTTTTAAAAAAATCAGAAAACATGGCTATCAAAGACATGGAACTCCAACTATTAAAAAGTAATATGAGTAATAGAACACAACAAGTCAAAATTAATAACCATAGTAGCAAATCACTGCCGATTACATATGGAGTTCCACAAGGAAGCATACTAGGGCCCGTTCTTTTCACTATTTACATAAATTAACTTTGTAGCATGGAAATAAACGGTGAAATATATTTAGTTATGCAGATGACACAGTTTTATTCTTTAAATTTAAGGATTGAAATAATGTATTTAACATAACAAATTTAGAAATCACGCGAGTGAAAACATGGCTAGACTCAAACATACTTACACTAAACATATCGAAAACAAAATTTACAACGTGCAGTATAAATAGTACAGGACAACCAAGAAACAACACAAACACCGTAAAAATACACGAATGTTTAAATACTAACATCTGCAGATGCCGTTCTCTAGAAAAAAACAGAACAAATAAAATATCTAGGAATCATAATTGACCATAACCTTAGATGGACACATCATATCAAACAAATCACAAATAAACTCCTCAGAACAGTATACATTTTCCTAAACATAAGAAACATACATAAAATAAAACAAATGAAAACACTATATTTTGCACTTTGTCAGTTAATAATAGAATATGGAATAATTATCTGGGGAGGAGCAAACAAACAAAAAGCTATCGATCACTTAGAAATCGCGCCGAATACGATCTTAAGGGTAATACTTAAAAAACATAGACTGACTGATACAGACCAAATATTCAACAGTTGTGACGTACTAGATATACGCCAATTATATGCTAAAACACTGCTAAACTACATTTTTGACCAGAAAAACAAATTACAACAATCTCAAAATATCACTAACAGACCAGTTAGACAATCGTACAAAAATAACAAAAACTCCGACGGTAAATACATGCTTTGGACAAAGGCACTATAAATATCATGCTATAAAAGCATTCAACAGTCTTACCCTTGAAAATAAAATGGAAGAAAACAAAAATAATTTCGTACTCAAAATTACAAAATGGATTAAGAACAAAAAAGACAATATTACCAAAATTTCATAACAAAATAAGAATAAAACACATAACTACACGTAACACTCAAAACCAATATAAAACACAAATCACTCACAAGCACACAACACATAATATATACCTACCGATTATAATTTAATTTAATCAAAAAATAATTAATTTTACCTATAATTTTACCTTAATTATAAATTTAAATTTTTAGTTTATTTTGTTTTATAAAATGGAGGCCTCAGCACAGGTGAGCTACCCAGTGAGGCCGACATTGCTTAAATATATTTGAAATGTAAGATATTAAATCGAATAAATAAATAAATAAAATTGTGTCCAGGAGTGGCAGAGAATTAATCCATCTCTCCAACTGCGGTGCAAGGAGATAGGTCGAGGGATTCCTGCTGGAGAGATCAAAAGGTCTCCCTCAACTAGTCCCTTTCGATCCAAGACCCGTACAATCCTTATACCCCATGAACCCGGGCAACCCTGCCAAGTCAGTCAACAGGTGTTCATTTTGTATGACAGTAATATGGAAGAAAGTATGATACTATTCGATAAGTTAAAACATTATTTTGGTGGAATTATTTATTTATTATATTTTTCAATATTATTACGGGAGAGTGGTATAAAATTGTTTGAAATTATTATTTTTTTAGCTTTTAAAATCAATATTATCGAAAAACGAAGCATCGCATGCACAATTGTAGGCAAATAAGATACGGCGCCGATCAGCTGTTCGATGTCGGCCATTTTGGATTTCGAAGTTCGGAGAGTTGGCTGTGGAAGTAGGTAGCATTATGATATAGCATATTTTTCGATATTTTTGTACACTTTAAAGTTTTTGAATAGTTTAAATAATAGTTAACTAAATCGCTATAAACAGTGTGAAATAACGAATATCATGAAATGTTGTTAATACCGATGGCTTGTGTCATACCTAAATTTCAATACAATGACTGGTGAGGAGTGACGTCAGCACTAAACATTCAATAATGCCAACTTTACAGTGTGTTTTAATGACACGATAGAAATGCACTTTCCAATATTTTTTTAAAAACTTTACGTGTAATATTATTTAATAAAACTTATGTATTCAGAACCTGCGTTTATTGGTCTATATCAGTGGTTCCCAAACTCTCTTGGCCCATGGACCTCTTTCCCCAAACTGACCCACGGACCCCGGGGCGGATAACACAACGGAGGGGGCGGAATGGGATATGGGGTAGGATGGACCCCGTTCCATCCCGTATCCCATTTCGGCCCCTCCTTTATGGAAATTTGCCATTCCACCCTATCCCATTACGCCCCTCCCCCAACGAAACTTTCATATGAATAAAAATATGTGTCAAAATCTTGCCGCGGACCCCCTGAAGTCATTCAGGGACCCACAAATAATATTTTTTCCACGGACCCACTGAATGGTCCTGGAGGTCCGTACGGACGACTTTTGGAACCACTGGCCTACAATAATAGATAAAGCCAATCCAACATTTTTGTTCTTTACTATCGAAACCAGATAAATTTTCGTAGACCCCCAAGTACAACCCGTGGACCCTCATTTTTTATCACGCCAACGTAGACCCCCGTCGAGCCCCCTGGGGGTCCACCTGGACCACTTTGGGAATCACTGGTCTATATAAACATATTTTTTTAAAACGATAATATTTTTCGCTGGAGTTCCTTATTGGGGCCTCAAAGTCTGACTTACTTCGGGTAGAGTGGAACTCTTATTATCTAGTGTCGCATGTCGTGTCTTATCTCGAGTCGGTGGGACTGTCATTTGTAGGGCATGTGCATTGTGCATTATATGAAATGATAAAGTGGTTTCACATTTTGTTCAGTTTATCAGGACAACCACTTTCATGGTGATTACGGACACTTCGTGTTCCGGCGAACATTGTCAGAACCCACTCGGTAAGAGCTGGCATAAAATCATTCTCCGTTCGTACGAATAAGCTTTATAAGACTGATGTTTGCTCCGTTTCCTATTTGTGCTAATTTCCACTGCCTTCTAGAGTAAAAACTCAAAGGCATTAGATTCGGAGCTTGAGTAAAACCTACTGACATTTTTGTTAATTACTTACTATATGATCAAGCTGATCTCTCTCTCAGTCGGTAATGAAGAGTTTTATTGTTTTATTCCCCATTGTTTATAAATACAATAGGATTCGTTGAAACCTTCTTTCTAATTCGCAAGCGGAACAAGCAGTTCCTTCAGAAAAGTAGGGGCCGAGCCTGTGTTGATCTAGGACATAGGTTCTCAACGTGGGCGATAACGCCCCCTTGGGGGCGTTTGAGACCTTCAGGGGGGCGGTAGAAGATCCAGTGACAATTGGGGGGCGTTGAGATGGCACAGGGGGGCGTTGGCAAGTAAAAAAATATGGTCTAAAAAGACAACAAAACACGCTAATCACATACTAATAAAGCAAAGTAAACTTTAATGGGTAATTTTTGTTATTGTGTATTTTAATCATTTTTATCACGTTTGCGAAAATTCATTCGAGAGTTCGGGAAGTGAATGAAAATTGAACTGATAGATTCCGTTACATTCAGATCTACATTAAATTTTATGAATGAAAAGTTTAATTTGTTGATTAAAATAATTTGTTTTTTTAAATTCAAATCTTCCGATTTCACGTGAAATATCTCTTACATACATATGTACATAAATACAGGCGAAGTTAATAAAAGCCTGTTAATAAATAAAAAGTTTGTAGCTTTTAAATTTTAACGTTTTTTGTTAAATAACGGGATTTTTGCTATCCTGCAAGAATTGACAGTATTATCTGTATATTGATCTAACTTGCTCTGTGTCGTCAATGCATTCGGGAGTCAACGAGTGAGCTTACATGCGTCGACAAGACAGCCCCTTAGCCCCCGATCTATTCTGTTCCTGCGTCGCCTTTGTCTCCGCAACAAGTCCGCGTTTTATTTCTGCGCCGGGTGGCGTATTTACAAAACCTATACCGGTTCAGTCACGGCGGCGACTGAAATGGGATAGGTTTTGTTGTGCAAAATCATCAAAAAACCTAATACCATTTCAGTCGCCAACGCGCTTCGTTGCTCTATCTATCTGTTTCAGAGACTGTGGGCCGTGACGTTTCAGTGACCGTAATTATAGAGTAGCTTCTGTTGGTGTTGGTGCTGGTGCATTTCCATGGTTATATATTTATTTCGTAAATTTATAAAAACGTGTACAATTCATAGCTTGCATTATATTCTCAAAAGGTATGAAACTCATGAGTGAACTCAAACTATGTTGGATCAAAAGTGCAGTTTGTTGATGATTTTGCACAACAAACCCTATCCCATTTCAGCTGCTGCGGCCGCCGCGACTGAACCGGTATAGGTTTTGTAAATACGCGACCGGGTGCTGAAAGCGAGTCACTGGGTGTCGATTTTATTCCTATCAAAGCGTGTTTTATGTCTCCAACCTATATGAAGGCACTGATTTATCATTGTATGTTCATTAACATTAAAGTGCGCCATTAATAACAAGGTTTTAAGAGTTAATCTTTTACTCACGTATCTCTAAATGTCGGAAGTAAAAAAGAAGATACGACAATATTGTGTGGATTATATTAAATACGGATTTATCAAAAATCATTTTAATAAAATCCACCCGGATAAGAAAGACAAAAATGTGACCTATTTTCAAGACATGAAAAAGAAGTACGAAATTCAGCCAACTATATCAAAACAATTTTCGACAGCTTCTAAGCAAGACGATGATGGACTTCGAGCTTCGTACAATATCTCATTGTTGATTGCTAAAACAGGCAAACCACATACTATTGGGGAAGATTTAATTTTACCAGCAGTAAAAGAAGTAATAACCACTGTGCTCCATAAACCAGCTGCAGATATTATCCGAAAAATTCTTTAAGCAATAGTTCTGTGCAAAGACGAATAGATGAAATGGCTGAAAACATTGAAGAATCATTGTGAAATCATCTGCAGTCTTGTCGATTTTCAATTCAGCTGGATGAGTCCACTTTACCAACCAATGAAGCATTGTTATTGTCATAGGTGAGATTCGTCAAAGATGAGAAAATATGTCAAGAATTATTGTTTGTTACAAATTTGGAAACAGATCCAAAAGGAGAAACCATATTTAATACACTGGAAAAGTTTTGTGACGAAAAGAAAATTCCTTTAAATAATATTTTATCAGCTGCTATGGATGGCGCCCCAGCTATGACAGGGCATCACAAAGGCTTCATAGCGTGCTTAAAAAAAATTTCCTGACTTGCTTGCTGTGCATTGCGTAATTCATCGCCAGCATTTGGTTGCAATAAATCTGAGTGAACGCCTCAGAGCAGTTAATAAAATCAGAAGTAACTCATTGAATGACAGATTATTTGGACAGCTTTGCATTGCCAATGAGGAAGATTTCAACCGATTGCTGCTTCACACAGAGGTGCGCTGGCTGTCAAAAGGTTCATGTTTGACTCGATTTTACAATCTGTTTGAGTCTGTGATCCTAGGAAACAAAGACACAGAATTGCGCGACAACCTCACCTCATCGATGAACGATATTGCGTACTTGACAGACCTGACCCAATAGAACTGACGACAAATGAGGAATTAAAAATTAAATTTAAGAATGGCTACCAAGAGTTTTGGCTGCAGAAGCCGATTTTGCAACTGTACCCAGGATTATGATCGATAGTTCAACGATTTTTAATAGCATTCCCATCGTCCTATTTAGCTGAACGTGGATTCAGTGCTGTAGCAACGTTGGTAACCAAAAAGAGAAATAGGCTCCATATTACTGAACGCGGCGACTTACGTTTGTTTTTAATTAGTTATAAATTCAATACCTTTTCCATGTTAATAAAAATACTTCTCTATATAATTAAGTACGCGTTTTAATTAACAATCTTCTTCTCAGAAATAGGATAGGAGCCATAACCCATCGCCCCCCCCCCCCCCCCCCCCCCCTAGATGGTATGTAAAAGCAGTTGGGGGGCGCCAGAAAAAAAAATATTGTCAAAGGGGGCGGTGGGCAAGAAAAGGTTGAGAATCTATGATCTAGGAGGTTTTGGTTTAACTGGAGAAGTAAAAAAAAGGGCAAAATGATCATGTAAACGTGTTATTGTAAAATAAACTCAGAATACTTGTTTAAAGTCTAAACGGAGTATATTTTTCTACTGAATTTGACCTGAAAACTTAACACTACTCAAGAAAAGAACTGCCTTGGTCCTGATTCTAAATGGTTTTGAGATTGTGGACTAGGTGACGATAATTTGTTTTAACCGTTTATTTTGAAGTGAACGACCTATTTTTAATCATACCTCTACGTGACTCGTTACCCGTAGGACAGTAAACCAAACTACCGTTGTTTTCTCTAGTTCGATATTTCAGTAAGCATGACTGGCTCCGAGCACACTTATTTTTTTACATACGCGGAACAAAATTTAGAAATTGCATCAAAATGTTTCATTATCGCCTACTGTATTATACGCCAATATCCATTATTTCAATGTATAGGTTCCACACCTTCGTATTCTAAGATGATAACAAAATTCTGAAACTCTTCATCTTACAAACACCTTTAAATTATCCCATACGCAGGGTTTATCTTTGGTGACCTGTTTATTACAAATAAATCTAACGTAGAAAATGATGTGAATGCAATTCAAAATGATATCACAAGAGACATCATACATATTACCTACAGTTGTGTTTGTTCAGTATTAGTTTCAGATGTAACACCATCTATTACCTCTTGTACTGGTGCTCTCTCTTTTCGGAGGTTGGATATCATCGGTGCAATCTTCGCACCGCAGGCTGGAGCCTGTAACAACTCTGCCGAACAATTTATCTAATGCTAACTGTAATTATCATGGAACAAAAACATAACCTGATATTATTCTACTTCTTAGTTTGTAAGGTAAATCGATATTATGTTGCGTATACTTTTGCGAACATTGCGCCGTTCGTTCCTTTCCGCGTATATACGCAGGCTTAAAAGTTCATTCATGCCCGAACTTGAAAAAGCACCATCGCGAACGGCTGCTACGCCGAGACTAATCGTCGAAGATAGTGCAGCGTGCTTGTGATTTGGCGAGAGGGAACCAAGCTACACGCCAGTGTTGCCTGATCATGCATAAAATCGTTCCTCGCGACCGCAGCACCTTGGAGACCTTTTTTTACGGACAGCCCTCGTAAATCAATACACGCCACTGATGTACACTATCGGAGGTAATTGAACCCATAGCCCATAGGGACATTACCGCAGAATCTTCCGTACAATCTTAGTAATGTATTTTCTAGATAATCTTTTTGCCGAATTTGTCCGTAAGTGTATTTTAGTATGCGTCATACGAAGTAATTTGTGATTCACGAACAAATTTATTTCGTGACCAACTCCTTCCTATATTCCAACGCTCTTTGAAAGCATTACACATCATTACGCCAACTCTCGTTTTTTGTCCGTAAGTATTTTCTCCAAACTAATTCAAAATTTTTTTTTTTCATTTTTGGTATTTGGGGTATTCAAACGAATATACTTTTTTTTCATATTTGATATTCACACGGCGGGTACAAACGTCAGAAAGCCACGGTGGATTAATTGGCCCATTATAGGTTAAGTCTAGCAATACTATGAAATTTTAGGTATGAAAACGCGACTTCGCAATGACATTAGCCTGTCCACACACCGCCTTCCTTTGAGCGCTTGAGGCAATTCCCAACATCCCAACCAACAACATCAAAAATAGCAGTCAAAGGAGCAAACTAAATCAATAGTTGTAACCTTAATACTATTTCCGTCCTTTTCCGAGCTCAACTATTTTCATATTTGCTCGCGCTCGTCTAGGACATGAATAGCTATTAACTAATTTTGGTAGCAAGAAATACGTTTCGTTGATATATATTGTGTATGTATATATTGTAAAACCAACACAAAATTACGATCAAAATGCTTACTTTTTGGCGTGAGTGAATACTTTTTTTCGTCATTGATAATCTGAATAGTTTTTTCTTCACTTATTCGTTTGACTTGTTTAAATTATCTTTTATTATAAAATCAAGGCTAGAGAAGAAAAAAAATCAATTTTCTTTTCTCTACAGCAGTAATAGGCCATGCATCACATTGTTTTAATTTTTTTTTCCGGTTTAGGCAAATATTTTAAGACATTCAGTATTTTTTTATCGTATTTTTGAAACCCTGGCAATTTTTTGAAAATATCAATCCGAAAAATCTAATTAATATTTGACAAGTTAAAGTATTTCACCAAAAAATGTAGACATAATTTGTCTCGACGCCATCTAGTGGGAGATTTAGCACTTATAACGCCTTTCTCACAAAAATAAAGTTGGTTGTTTTCATGTGAAAAAATTTAATAAGCAGTAATTGTTAAATGAAACACTAGTATATATTGAATTATTTGGCGGGTGGGAGATAAGCCGACGTAGCTCAGTGGATAAAAGAGCAGTTGACCGGATATCAGAAGGACGCGGGTTCAAGTCCCGTCGGCGGCATTTATCTTTTCTCGGGAGACTTTTTCAATATTGATGAGTGTTTCAGGCTTATAATTATTGCTTATAATAATTGTTAAAAATTTTTTTACATATGGTGTTCAAAGTAATTATTATATTCACTTTTTTTCACTTCGCACCTCCAATAGGCATGACGTATGACTTTTTGGCAGTTTCTATGGTGTTCAACAAAATTTAGTGGTATTCCCCAAGGAACGGTATTGGGTCCACCACAATTTTTCTCTTTCAATAAAGGTTACCGTCAAATGCATCAACCGTAGTATAGGGTATGCATTTGGAGTTTCTTTGGGCTTGTATCCGTCACATTAGCTCACCATTCAAGAGTTTCTGCTACGTAAGAAAACTTCTACTTAATTAAAGCGGACACCGATATATTGTTTAACACGTCATTTTTATTTTTGTCGAATTGTATATCATTAATATTTATCAACTATACAGTATTTTTAAAACATCTGTTCGTTAGCACTATACTGCCGACTACAATAAGTTATTGATATATTATCTTCACCAAACTTATCAATATGGGTTACGATATTTTCCAAGCTGAAAACTCCTTCGCTTGTTGTGGAATTGTATGAATGCAATTTCAGGTTTCCTGGATAATTAATATTACCTATGCAACGTAAATTGGTAATCCGGGTTATTATAATCCGCGTATTTAGATTGAAACTAAGCATTGGCATACAACTTTAACCCACATTAAATGAATAGATAATCATGTATACTTCCAGCATTTCGTCTTTTAAACTGGTTGAAATCAGCGACAGCGCCGACAGCTGACATATTAGCTCATAGAAAATGCAATTGCAAGCCATAGACATTTAGACAATCACCCAAATCTGACAGTCGATTAAGCATGGAATCGACAAAAAATACAGAATCGCTTTTCTGACGCCTCGAGGTGGTGCTGCCTATCACATCAATTAATGGTGAGTCTCATGCAAGGATAAAAGGTAAAATGCTGATAAACTGTTTTTCTGCAGTGTCGTGTAGTAAGTTTTTTTGTTATGACGAGAATCCACTAGACTAGCAAAATTAATTGACAACGAAACCCTCTACAGCCAAATATTAGTGTAGGAAACGGGAGTTCGATAACTACTGGGAAGGTAGTTTATCGACGGCTGGATGTTAGAGGGGATTTGCGAGGGAAACGGTGATGCATGGGAAAGGACACGCAGGGAGAAAAGTTTCTTTCTTTAAGTAGCATTCTACGCATGCCGGGTACTCGCTGGTATTTTATAAATACTTTCATCTTCACTTCTATAATTATAATATCGCATTATTATTCACAGGTCTGCGCTAGTACGTCATAACAATATGTAAACCGACGTATTGATTGTATTAATATATAATTGGAGTATCGTATAAACGGCGTACCTTAAAATTGTAATTGTGTACATGGGGACATTTAAACATGCTATTGAATAAATTCCCTCCTAGTACGGGTATCGACAGCTTTTTATTTTGTCCACATCCTCGCAGGCTGGCATTAAGCCTTAGAATGACCTAGGCCGCATTTCAAGCGACCTTTGCGTGCCATATTACCTCCCCTATTCATCCTACCCGGTACCTACAGACTACTCTCCCCCTAACTAGTACAGTTCACAGTGCGTCACCTCATTTGGATAGGGTTTTAACTTCACGTCACATACCTTTCTGAGATATTAGGTGTCAAAGTTTTGCAAAGACGATTTCTCGCAATCTATTACCATTTTTTTGTTTTTTTTTTGTATTTTAACACTAGAAGCGCGGGCGTCCCAAATTTGACCAATTTCGGTGTTCTTCCTGCTCTAGTCAATATTTTATTTTGCCTATAATCGTAATTTTTTATGACTTTTCATGAAATACGATGATTATTATTTGTACGAGACTTAAACCACGTAAATGCATTATACATATTTTTTTATCCAAATTCACCTCTAAGTGCGGTTGGGTCAATTTTGACCCAGTCATGAAGAAAATTGATGCAGCCATACCTAAAAACAGGAAGAAATATCACTTGTGATAACTTTTTCACGTCTCTATCCCTTGCTGAAATTCTAAAATCAAACAGAACAAATATTGTTGGTACAATATAAAGCTCGTCGGGAAAACCTGCTTGCGTCAAACAAGCAAAATAAGAGTTGTACTGTACTATAGTACTGAAAAAATACGATATCACTTTGGCAGTATATCAAGGAAAACACAAAAAAAATGTTCTTCTCCTTTGCACTATGCACCCAGATATTCAAATAGAAAACATTCTATCATAATTACTAGTTTTATTTGAATATATATCTTCACATTACTGTAGCTAAACTAAAATGGCCATAATTGACCCATCCGCGCTTCTAGGGGTGTCAGGATGTTCAGCACTTCTAGTGTTAATTGAATATAGTTTAAAGAAAAATATTTAAATAGGACGTGTACTTACAATTTTAGAACATACCTAAACATGCAAATAGAACCATACTCAACCAGCTAGGGCATAATAATTAATTGCATAAGGTTCTAATTACATTTCCCTATTGCAATTCTAGCTAGGATCAAGTCCTGTTTAAATATTTTCCATTAAAATATAATAAACCAAAATCCTCTAAATTCTAAATCGAAAAATGATAAAAAATAAAATACAAAAATTCATCTTTTCAAACTTTGAAACCTAAGAACATGGTAAGGCGAAGTTAGAACCCTATCCAACCAAAGTGCCGAACTAAAAATTATAGTCTATATTGCGCCCCATAACAAAGATCAACTATCAGAAACAAACAAAATAGAGAGTGTAAATGATGTTATAACCTTGTAAAATGAATGATTATTTCAAATGCTTGGCGTTAGACTTTGTCATACATATGTTTACAAAATATAAATTGCTTATTCCTACACAGAATAATGATTACAATTACCTCCTGGATAAAATGTCTCTATTTAAACTTTCAGAAAGAAGAATAAGCACAGATTTAATACATTACATAAATACTGTGTTACAAAATTGAATAATGTTCCCAAAAAATCATGCCGACATTTATTATCCATTTTACTTCAAGATTCTGAGATTTCAGTCTCTGAAAAAAATATTCGGATCTGGATGATACGAGTATATTTCATCTTAAAACTAATCAGTGTAAATGTTGTATATTCAATTTTTATAAGAAAAACTTTCTTTTTATTACTTTTTTTAAAGTTATTCCCATCAGTGAAATATATTATATTAGAATAAGTTAACAATAATAATCTAAACGAAAATATGAAAGAGAACAAGACACCGAAAAAAGACAATGGTCGCAATTGGGTCGAACCCAGACCTCTCCCTCTAACCGGGACGAGCGCGTTAACCAATTTCGCTATTGCCACCTTCTATTAAACCGTCATATTTGTCAATCTCATATTTTAAAATTTTAGAATTGACATTATTATCAACTAATATGACGGTTTGATAGAAGGTGGCAATAGCGAAATTGTTAACGCGCTCGTCCCGGTTAGACGGAGAGGTCTGGGTTCGAGTCCCAGTTGCGACCATTGTCTTTTTTCTGTTTTTCTGTGTCTTGTTTTCTTTCATATTTCAAAAACTACTTATATATATATTTTTTTAATTTTTCACTTTTATAACTTTTGGTATAGATTCTAACTCGATAACTCAAATATTATATTGTTTAAAATATTTCTTTACGCCATGTTCATCAAAAACTACTTATAAATATATATTTTTTTAATTTTTCACTTTTATAACTTTTGGTATAAATTCTAACCCGATAACTCAAATATTATATTGTTTAAAATATTTCTTTACGCCATATTCTTCATAAACTTCTTGTATATACTATTTTTTAATTTTTCACTTTTATATCTTTGGTATAAATTCTAACTCGATAACTTTTGTAAAACTTATTTATAATCTATGTAAAAGCCCCTATGGGCGTACAACAACAATAATAATATTTTCGTTTAGATTATTGTTAACTTATTCTAATATGTTGTATATTCTATCACCTTTATTCTTCTAGACACAAATAGACCTATATAACTTCTACTATATTGTTATGTTTTTAATTTAATTATACTATGCGTGAGGATTCTTAGTTTCTGTTAACATTTTTATCTATGTATTCTGTTTTGTTGCAACCTTTTTTGTCATTATCTTTATGTTTTGCTTTATTGTTTTAATTTTTAAGTATTTACTTTGATACAAATAGTTTGTAAAATTTTATAAGAAAAGCCCACTAGGGCGTATAATAAATAAATATCTACGAAAATACAACACGGATGATTCTGAAAATGGTTTTGGGTAAAGACATGAGCAAAAAAACATTTTGCATTGAAAGGTAATTTTTGAAAAAAATGTCAGTTAGAACCCTATCCAAATGAGGTGGGAGTGGCCATTCAACCCCTTAAACCCCCTCCCGTCAGCCTTAGCGCCAAGCAACCGCTTCGCATTTTGTACCTAGTATACAATAATATGAGTTCAACCCCTTTTACTGCCGCGATCATATTTTGGGGTTCGTTCATCTACTCGGCAAAGTTGATTTCATTTGAGATAGAGGAAAACTAGTATTTCAAGAATTTTTGGGCCCAACTACAATATTTTCAACACATTAATCAAGGAAACTTACACTTTGGTACTGGAGATACGCAAATTTTTCTTCCTTCTTAACCCCCGACGAAAAAGGAGAGGTGTTATAAGTTTGACGTGTCTGTGTGTCTGCCTATGGCATCGTAGTTCCTAAGCGAATGGACCGATTATGATGCGGTAAGTTGCCGTGATCGAGACGGTTCTTAGCTACTCTTAGCTGTTCAGGCGTTTCAAGTTCATCAGCTCTTTTTTTGTCGTGTCATCAAATTTTAAATTTTATTGAAATGATTTGTTCCAAAGTGAAAACCATTTTTTTTGTAATGTAAAAAAAAATCATATATGTTTAACATAAAGACGCCACTGCTCAACACTGATTTTAACATCTGTTAAAATCAGTGTTGCTATAATTTTGGACAATCCTTTTATAATCGGGGTGAGGTGAGTACTACATAAAATATTCATTACAATGTAAATTTTATTTTCAAAGATGTATTGGTTTAAAACAAATTCCACTTTCTCAAAGGTGTTCCTAGTTTTTTCCCGCCTGAAGTTTTATAAGATAAACTCTCTAATAATTATTAATTCAGTCAGATTTCAAGAAGAATCCTCCTTAACTTATGGATTCAGATAGTGATAGTGCGGTAGGATTTTTCTGTATCTTTTGTGGTTACGGAAAAGTTTCCACACAGAATCGGTTGTCAAATTTGTGTGATTTTCATGGCTGTCAATTGCTTTTTCAATGAGTGATGCCAGCCGTCACCGATTTTAACTAGTTTGAAACACGGAATGCTGTAAGTACATGATTATTTATTCATTTAATGTACGTTTAAAGTAATGTACCATGGATTTAACATTTGCGATGTTTTGTTTCAATCTAAATGCGCATGAATTACTTAGTTTGCCCAAACTAAGAACCTATTTTGCCATGTCAATCAGTTGTTTCTTGTAGTAGTTGTTGAACTGAAGTGTTTTTTTTCCATAAATTGTGCCTAAAAGTGCGGCGGTCGATGAAATAATTAATGTATTTCGTCTAAACTAAAATATGCGACAGCTGATATTTGACATCGGCTCATGTCACCCATAGAAAAATTAAATGAAATCCATAGAAAATCAAACCAATTTGAAAGCCGATTCCGTATGGGATCTTTCCGTATCCACAAAAGATCTGGAATCGCCCCTCAGGAGGCCCTGAGGAGTCCTATGTCATCTTTGTGGATGCTGTGATGAGGGTATTTTTAGGAAGAGGAAGGAGAATAAATTCTGGAAAGGAAAAGGGTATGAGGATTGGGTAGGAATCTGGGAGTCAATGTGTCTAGGAGTAACGGACTAACGAGAATCAATTTCTCCCACTGCGCTGCAACACGATCGAGAGAGTCCGGCTGGAGAGGTCAAAAGAACTCCCTCAACCATTCTCTCCCGATCCACAGCAGTAAGAATAACCAGGGCACCCCTGCTAAGTCGCCAAACGTAGCGAACCACTTGGGGTGACCTTTGGCATGACCTACTAGATGCTGAATGTATCCAATATCTTTGCGGCAAGGTAGGCATATTTCCAAGTAGGTTTTCCATGAATTCAAATTCCTCTCACGGATTATTCCAATATGCCAATCGCGATTGAATTTCAAATGGAGACGGAGAACTTTGAAATAAAACATTTTGTTTATTAAAATCTATAGAGTTCCATGAATATTTTCATAACTTAGCTTTAAAATTTCCTATAGTTTTCAAATATTTTGTTATGTGAATTTTCCATTTCATCGATTTTTGAAATGAAGTAATTATGGTAGTAGATTACGATTTATGTGATTATAAGTTGCATCAAGACTGTCGTGTTACGACTCCAAACGAAAATACACATTTTAATAAAACGATAGTAATAATCAATATTCGTATTAATTACTTGAATTAAGTATCAAAGAGATTTCAAATCACTTCTAACTTAATTCATGTCAGGTGTCTTGAAAACAGGCCACTGTAAATATTGTTTTCGCGCTCATTCCACCAGCAAATCACTCGCCGTAGATCTCATTACTGCAAAATTTGTGATTAATCTCTGAAACGCGCTGAAGCTAATGAAACTATAGGGGGTGGTATTTGTTCACCAGCCCACCCTCTCCCCTTTACAAAACAGGTTGTTAATTTATTATTGTTACGCCATCGTTTCGTTGGCAAAGTGCGATACGCCCAAGTTTTATGTCTTCTCATTTGAACTAACATATGTTCTTCTTCAAGCACAGCAAACTGCTTCTGTGGCACCATTTTAATTAAAAATTAATACTTAGTTTTAACCACGTTTATAGTTTATAAAAAACCGACATGTTTCGTGAGCAATGCTTTCCTCAAGATTTACTTAAAACTAATTACAAAAATAGACATAGACTTGAAGGTGTCAATGGAAAAGTGAGAAGGGGAGGGGGGTAATAGGGCATAATTTACAAAGGGAACAAGTTTAAAAATTTGTCTTCTATTTTTTATTATTTATAATATTAAAATTCATATTTACGATCTTTCTAATTTCGAAGATTTCCAATTAGTCCAAATGAACACCTTTAAAATTACAACATATTGACTCAATTCCACTATTAAAGTAAAAAGTGTGATTCGTCTCCAACGAATGATTGGCAAACTCCAATAAACTATTATTTATTTGGACAAATCGAAAATATTAGAAATTAGAATGAGCGTAAATACTAATTTAAATATTATAAAGAATCAAAAATATATTTAAATGACCCTTTGTAAATTATGCCCTATTAACCCCTCCTCCTTTTCACTTTCACTTTTCCATTGACACCGTTAGCTCTATGTCTATTGTTGTAATTAGTTTTAAGTAAACCCTGAGGAAGTGATCATTGCCAACGAAACATGTCGGTTTTTGACATACAATAAACGTGGTTAAAACTAAGTAATCTATCAATTTTGAATTATTATATTTTCTCCTATGATTCATGTCCCTGGCCACTCCTGGATCTGGTTAGGTTAGATTATATGTATGTTGTTAGGTCGCTGTGGTTTTCATTACGACATCAAGTGCGAATATTAAACGTGACTTGAAAATCATAAACAACCCCGAAGGCTAACACGTGACCCTTTTCCATTCACCCCCGTTTCTAGAAATTTGGTTATTCATTAAGGTTTACAGGAATTGTACGACAACCATTTTGGTCTGTTAGGTATTATGTGGGCAATACAACCCTTAAGATGCTGTCTTTATAAATCTTATATACATATTATATTCTGTTCCCTTTCTTCTTAATATATAAATGTGAATGTTTCTTTGTTTGTCCCTTATGCGTTTCTAAACCATTCATCCGATTGCTATGAAACTTTGGGGATCCGATGTGCGCATGCCTGCGAAGGTTTCTATATATAATGTAAAAATAAAATAATTGTTATGTTAGATTCCATCTCCCCAGGGACCTTTCTTGTAACGAGAATGATTGGATTTTTTCTGTTATAAATATATCAGGTGAAAGTCATCCGTAGAAGGCCAAGGCCCTGAAAAGAGGTCTTAAATCGGATTATTGACGTATTTACATCAAAATCATTATAGTTACTCTCTAAGAGTTTAGTTCCATGGTTACTCTAGTGATTGTATTTAATAAATAATTCAATCAATAACAACCGAATCAAATATGTACAACCAAAGACATTAGAAACCCGGTACAACAAAGCATCATACTAGCTTTGCTGTGGGTGAGATAAAGCCTTGAAGGGAATAATATAACGTAAGTATTTTAATGTAAGGCCTCACTCAGAAAGGAGACAAAAAGAGTCTAGCGTTGAGTTAGTTGTTCGCTAGGGGTTTCTTTGTCGTGTAAGATAAGTCATCAGAAAGCAAAACCTACAGAATCAGACGTCTGCAGGTTATTCTTTCTGAAGTTAGGTACATGTATTTTTATTCACGACGCGTTACGCTTATTTTCTATTATAGATTTTGGAACAGTCGAAGAGTACAGTTTTAAGATGGTCCATTTTTATTTTATTTTCTCTTTAATCTTACCTATATTTAAAGTTGTGTATATCCAGGACCGCAGTGGCGTGCAATTTCTCTGTGAGCAAAAGTAGGCTGCGTGTAATTTTTCAAGTTCGAGTATGAATTATATTATTGAGCATTGAATATTTTAAAATGGCCATTTTTCGTATTACGCTTATTACAATAATTTATTATATTATTACCCCAGGGTCTGCGTGGTTGAATTTCAGAACCCAGTTTCGAGTTCATGTTGACGCCACAAATAACATCTGTGTACATGGAATTTCAAACAAAACTATCGTTGTAACTCGGTTTTTAATTCAAGAATTCGTAACAAGATGTCGCCACTTACGTCACCAGCTCGTATGTGGAAGTTTCTTCCCTAGGTATAAATACTACGGATTAATAAAGTATCTTTCCGAATATGGATATGGAGAGATTACATATGGCGTCATTATTGCCTGTCACGGTTATTTTAGCTCGGTGACTAGCTGTCACTGGATCACAGTCGATCCGAGGAACCGGCTTTTTTTGGAACCAGTTCTTATCGGATTTATAAAATGGTTACCTACACTCAAACTGGGCTAAGCCAAAGTAAAGCCACCCGCAGGGCCTAGCAACAAAAACCTGCTAGTAATTATTATTATCGGATAATTTGTAGAGCGCCGTTTTTGTGAAAAATCACCTGAAGAGCGCTGTACAATTTATTGTCATTTCTTAGATTCTATCTAATTGTATTATTTACATACTAACTTTGGCAGGTCACTTTCGATAAACGCACTTTTATTAGACAGGTTATGCTTGTTTAAAACACTGGACATTGCAAGATTTTACATTTTCTACCCCCCTCCTATTAATGTTGATATTACATTTATGAGAAGATTAGTAATAATTATAAATATTTATATGAAAGACTGGAGAATTTAGAACTGGAAATTGTTATTGTTTATGAAATGACCTTGAAAAGCTTACTGGTTCTTATTTGCTTAAATTTTAAAGTTACTTAAATTCATGGAAATTGCATATTGATCACAAATTTGTCACTTGTCTCCTATCTTTAAAATATTAAATGTTTTGTTTTTCCTAGAGTAGGTACAGCTTTTTTGCTTTCGTGGACTGCACTTCACTGCAGGACAGATAAAAATTTCTAAGGGATAGTTGTTGTCCACAGAACTTGAACTATTCATCAAATTTCAAATTTAATTCAAGTTCTATTTGTGTTTTATTCAAATTTTGTTATTATTCGAGTTCTGTGTAATGTAAACATAACTTGAATAAAACATCCACAGATCTTGATAAATGAATGAAGAATTTGATGAATGTTCAAGTTCTGTGAAATAACTTAAGTTGCCATAAAGGTCGTTTTATATATATAAGGATAGTCGGTAAATTTTGGATAGGGCCTGACACGCTTATTACGAATATTATTACGTAACGGTCCGCCATCTTAAACTGAACGAAAATCAGTACCAAAATAGAATAAGTCATGAAAAGACTATCCGGTAATTTTTGGATAGGGCCTGACACGCTTATTACGAATAATTTTTAGAAAAAAACTTTTTATTCGCCTTAATTATTATAAAAGGAAACTTTTTGCATTTCGGGCGGCGGAAAATTATGCATTTTAATTTTCAATTGCGTAAAACCAAAATTCACTTCGTGAACCGATCGGCGACTGTCAGCGGCCATTAGGTACGTCACTGTTATGTTGGTATCCCTGATGCATTGCAAAAAACTAAATACTACTGTGGCCAACTTCGTGGGGTACATGAAAACACGGTTAAACTACGAAAGCTGCATGTCATCATAATTTTAAAAAACATCCCAGGTTTTTAATGGTTTGTTTGGCAAAGCAGGGTTTGTCTAGCGGGTTTGTGTAATTATGATTTAATTGTGTTTTTCATGATAACGCGCGTCTTCTTGTATCCCACGAAGATGGCTATGGTCGTATTTAGCTCTAGTTAATGCATCAGGGATACCAACATACCTAATGGCCGCTGACAGTCGCCGATCGGTTCGCGAAGTGAATTTTAATTTACGCAAATGAAAATTAAAATGCATAATTTTCCGTCGCTGAAATGCAAAAAGTTTCCTTTTATAGTAATTAAGGCGAATATAAAGTTTTTTTCTAAAAATTATTCGTAATAAGCGTGTCAGGCCCTATCCAAAAATTACCGGATAGTCTTTTCATGACTTATTCTATTTTGGTACTGATTTTCGTTCAGTTTAAGATGGCGGACCGTTACGTAATAATTATTTGGAAATGTTGATTTTAAAAAAATATATATATATATTGAAAATGGTGACCGGCCAACTCAGAACCACCTCAGAAAGGTCATTAAGAGTGATAATAAAAAATAAATAAATGGTTAAATAGGTTAAGTTAGGTTAGGGTTATCACCTATTTTAAAATTATTTTTTCATAGCTTCTAGTGACCTTTCTGAGTTGGTTTCATTCTGAGTTGGCATGGAAGCATTGTAAATATATTTTATATTGTATGTATTCATTACTTATTAATGAAAGTGTATTACTTATTACTTTCGATTTTTTCTGGGCCAAAGTAGTGCAAATTGTGCAATAAATAAGATTGACGGTGTTGGAAATTTTCATGGTCCAATTCCTGTCAAATTAGCACTCTTAGCAATAATAAACTCTGACCGTGATTTTAGAATTTCATAATAACAGCGTTATATTTCAAGGATCTTATCACAGTTAAAATTTTTCTCTTTTCTAGGCCAATTAATATTACTTACTTTTAAAGATTTAATGACAAGAATAATATTAATTTGTCGGAAGGTTGGCTTTGAAGGTTGGAAGGCAATTTCTAAATATAATCCTCTGTAATAATTATCACTCGTTGCAAATTTGTCCATGTACATATTGTTTTTTTTAATTATATATGCCGATTTTATCCAGATATTCGAGGGTCTTTATTTGTATTTGGCTTTTATAGATTCTAGGCCATCGTCAATGAAAGAGTTTGTATGACCAATATTGTGAGACATTCAGGGTTGAATTGGTCACCAAAGAAGGCCCAAAACATGTGGGTCACATTTAGACCCCGCTAGAAAAAATACTTATCCATTTGGTTTTATTGGAGTGAAATCTTCTTTAGCAACGTTGTGAGTTGAAACTCGATGAAAGGAAAAATAGCGACCTTAAAAGAGACAAATATAACGAGAATGAGATAGTGTAATCGATCTCCTCTGTGTGCGGCGTTTCGTAGCCTATCGATCTCCTCTTTGTGCTGTGTTTAGTAGCCTATCTTTCTCCTCTTTGTGCGGTGCTTTGTAGCCTCCTCACTCTGTCTATTTTAGTCTTCTGGTGGTGTCACTTCTACCGCGTGTGAATTGCGCATTCTGATTTTTTTCTCTCATTATTTTCGCACTTAGAGCATTACATTACATAAAATAAGTCGTATTTAAATTAGTGTGTTAAAATCAATGACTAAACAAAAGACCTAATGGCCCGCACAGACTAGGCTACTAGTTTTGTCGAGTAGCGAGTAACTCGCCCCTTGACTGACCAAAATGCTACTACTAATTACTAAATTAAAGGTGTTCGGACACGTTTAGTTACTAAAATACTCGCTACTCGACCAAACTACTAGCCTAGTCTGTACGGGCCTAAGGAGAACGACTTGGCATACCGATCCCAATACATACCGAACATTCTGTCCAAACGGTTATACCAAAATGGCGTTACATTCAAAAGGTTATTATTCAGTTTATATCACAAGTAATAAATATTGGTTCCATCTTGGCCGCCGTTTTTATACAACCATTTGAACAATGTTTTATTGGTATGCCAAGTCCTCTCTTGGGGTTTTTTATTTAGTCATTGGTTAAAATATACATTATAATAATAGTTTTCTTACCAGCTACGTGAACGGGATGTGTAATTCAACTTATTTATATTGGCACTGCATCAAAAAATGGCATACAAAATATAAGATAAGAACAAAATGAATCTACGTAATATTCTTGCAAAAAAATTCAAAGAACGCAGATTTGTTGATTGGTCTACAGTAAATAACAAAAAGCAACATTATTGATTCTCTATTTGGGGAATGTTGTGAGGCTGATGTAAGTGTAAAGGGGAAAGCAAAATGTCGGTTGGGAAGCACCTTGCCGTTAAACATAGCTAAAACCATTTCAAGCAACGTTTCGATTTCGAATGTTGTTCTCTTATCAGGGAGAAATCTTAAGGCACACACCAACGCCCAAACCGTTGCGACAATATTAAACAAAAATTACTAACATAAGTAGGTAAATAAAATATCACTAATATCTGTAACAGAAAGAGAGGTAACACTGGGACTCTCAGCGGTAAGACTTTTTTTTAGATATTGTATTTAATACATTTTAAAAGCGTTTATGCCATATATTTGGGCCCAATCAAACTTCGGCCCACGGAGAATATCCCAATCCGCTCCTGCATTATCTCTGCATTGGCCGGTTGATCAGGGCTGGCCAATTATCTTGGCCTCCTGGCCGGCGATATGGCGCTCGCCCATCTAGGCTACCCGTTGGCAGGACCCTGGCACGCATGTGCAATGTTCATTGTACACCTGCACTGCTATCAATATTTTTAATGTTTCTTTATTCTATGAATAGTATTATTTAGCGTGCAGTCATAAATCTCATTTGCGAAAAAATTGTAAAATTGTAATTGTAATTGTAAAACATTTACAGGAATGGATGGTCCAAAAGAGAATTTCTTAGAAAAAAAATTTTTTTCGACCTTTTATTTTTATAATATTCGGGATAAGACGGCGTGCTTGTTATTTTTCTCTGAAAATTTCTTTTAAATTCTCAAAGAATTTTCCTAACGATGTAAGATGAGATTCTTAAAATATCTTCCACGAGAATTCTTCGTGATATCAATATTTTGTTGGGATGAGCTTCTAACTTTTACATAATTAAAGGTGAATCACTTTTAAGTATTGCAAAATTATGGGATTTTTATTTGAAAATTAAATATTTTAGATGCCTTAAAAATATTTTAGATGCTTTAGTACAGAATAAAACACATATTTTCCTTTGAAATACTCTTTTAATCGGGTATTTTTTTATTAGTCTTGCACGCCCAAAAAAAGTACCGGGCCTATACAAATTACCTCTTTTCGATTATGGTTTTATTGTATAATGTGGAAAATTAAATTCTTTATAAAAAGGTCGCAAAACATTTAAATATTTGTGCATGTGCTTAGCAAAAAAAAATAACATCTAGTCATAAAGCCTTAAGCCTATCGCCATCTACAACAGGAGTGTTATCGTTAGGAGTTAGTTTACAAATATGGTAATAACATGTTAAACATAGTTAAAACTAAGTTTTTTTTAAATTTATTTTATATATTATTTTTACAGTAAGTATACATGTTATACAGTGTGTACAGGAATATACAAATGGCATTTCTTCACAATAAAGAGACAAAGCTCTTGTGTTTGGTGAGGGAATTCATGCTCAATTATATGTAATCATGTAAGTAAGTAAATACTAATATTGCAAATAATAACTAAAAGATAAGCAAAAAAAAACTCAATATATAATGAATATTTTATTCACTGCTTATTACTTTTTACCTTTTTTTTCTTAATTTCACTTACATTCTTCATGTTGTACTATTTATAAGTATGTCAATTATGTTAATGGGACGTGTTGTGCCGTATATGTGTAAATAATTAAATAAATGAATAGATTTCGATATTTTTTAGATTTAACGGCTGTTTATTGAAATAAATTATACCTAGATAGGTATTTTGAATGTGCTTGGTATTAAATTTTGGGATTTTAACATTATTCTGACATTTTAGCTGTATTTCTTTGAAAAATTGTAGTATTGAATATTTTTTATAGATTTTGTCTTTTGTAGGTACATTGCATTTTGAAAAGACTAGAAAGGTAGAAAATGTGTATAGTTTTTTTCAGGATAACCTTTATTATCATTCTTTGAATTATTTTGGGAGGATATAAAATATCATCATATATATGTTCCTCCCCAGCCTATAATGCCGTATTGTAATATAGATTGAACAATTTCATAGCTCACTCTTTTTAGGTTTTCTAGTCTGAGAATATTTCTAAGTCTTATAAATATATGTATATACACAACAGATTTCCTAATTCTAAAGTAATCTATTAATTTTGAAGAATATTATTTCTTTCACAACCCAATGTATGTAATAGATCTCTATATTACCAGCTGGGACGCGTTGCCAATTAGCTGGCTCAGGTATGCCACTCGTTTCACTAATGGAAAATCATTGTCGTAGCTTCGGCCTGAAGCATTCGACGAATAAATTGTAAAATTACTGCAATGGGTTGTGGTCGTTTCTGATTGATTCGGTATATTGCTGTGACGTCAATTCTGACGTCGGACCAACAGCTGTTTAACAGCATTAGAGATGTAGTGCAATACACGTGGTCAGATTAGCGTCAGGTCAAGTTTTGAGTAACGATTGTCACGTGCATTATTTGATCAACGAACGAATCTTGTCTAAATATTTTTGAAGTGAAAACTTCTTTAGCACCGTTGTGATTCGAAACTCGATGAAGCTGAAACGAGCGACACTCAAAAGAGACAAACACATTATACATACGTAGGATTTAGTCTGCGAGAGAATGAGATAGAAAAATCGGTCTCTTCTTTTTGCTGTATTACGTAGCCTTTCCACACTTGTCTACTTTAGTTTTCTGAAGGTTTCGTTTTACCGCCAGTGAACTGCACACTTGTATTTTTTTTTATTTCACGGGTAATCGGTTCTAATATAATACTATAAATCCACGGTCCCACGCAAATCTCCTTTGGTTTAGTGATATAAAGTGCCGTCGAATCTCAGCGGCCAAACATTTAGTGGACCAAGGATCGAATTCTACGAAATCCAAAACAAGTAAATTATTTTTGTAAAATCAATAACCAATCTTGAAATCACTCCGAACAGGCAAAATAAAACACAAAAGAAAGCGACATCTAGCGACTCCGAAGAAGAAAACACAAATACGAATAATATGACCAAATGTATACGAAAAGGTGCACTGGAATTCGACGACAAAAATAGGGAAAAAATTATCCTTCACAGTGATAAAAAAAGAGCTTCGTAGTCTCCCCACTCTTGTCTACTTTAGTTTTCTGAAGGTTTCACTTCTACGGCGTGTGAATTGCACACTCTGATTTTTTACATTTATTTTGTCATATAATCTGGACGATATCTTGGCTTACCACGAGCATGGTTCCAAGTCAACATATTCCGATATTAAGATTTAATGCTGGAAATTTATGGCAACCCTGTTGATCTCCGGCTAGCTACTATATTTAACAGCACACTATTGCCAATAAATTTTCTTGATATAATATATAATTTAATGATAGTTTAATTTGCCTGTTTTTACCCCCCCCCCCCCCCCCCGCCCCTCCCCCCATCTCACCGGTACCATACGGCGACTGGTCGAACGATTAAGCACTCGTAAGCTCATTTACGATATTGGATGAAGCTTTGAAGGCCGGCTTAGGACTAAGGGGTTGGCTTACGAATGTTACGAAGGATTATTCATATATATTTTTTGAAGGTTGTTAACCTTTAAAGTCTATTTGTTCTGCTTTCGGAACAACTCATATATGTCTCATGAAAATGGTTGTGTCTCTCTTACTATCATCATAGTGAGAAATATGATTTAAACCTTGTTAGAAAGAGAAAATACCACGCTTTATATATATATATATATATTCAAACTAGCTGGTACCTGGCATGCGTTGCTATATCATTTAATAAAGAAATTGTTTCTCCCTGCGTGTCCTTTCCCATTCGTCCCGTTCCCCTTCCGCCTCCCATTCCTCTCCCGCGTTCCCTTCCCCTCTCGCGTTCCCACTCCGCCTCCTCCACCTTCCCTCTCCCCATTCCACTTCCCCCTTCCTCCGTCCCGCGAACCCCCCTCCCAGGTTTCCCTCCCACGAACACCCTACCCGAATTTCCCTCCCCCTTCCCCCTTCCCCCCTCCCGCATCCATTCATTCCAGTACATTCAGTTTTCAAACAGCTCGCGTGACACCAATTGCAATTTTTTAAAACAAATTTCATAATGCCAGAGTTTTAGTACCAGTACTTTTATTTATACAAACCTTGTCCTGACAATAACGAGCACAAAAAAAAATCCAGTTTGGTGCAGTCGTCCGGAAGTTATGCGCGTAAATACATTTCGGCGATTCATTTTTATACAATAGATAGAAGAAGAAGAAGATAGATATAACAAAATTAACCACAAAGAGTAAAATGTAGATCTTAATGCAAGTTTCGAATCGCAATTTGAAATAAAGTTATGAACCTTTGGGAATTTTTTATGAATTATTTTTTCATGGAACGACAAAAAAGTGAGATGACAATAACGTTTGTAATACATTTGTGTAATAAAATCTGTATGTGTTTTTATTTTTAGTTTTATCAGCATTTTTAGTTGAATAAAACATAAGTTGAGCCATTTTTAAAACTTTTTTATGTTTGCTTGCTAAATTTTGATATTTCAAAAATTACATCGTTTATTTCGATTTATAAAATTTGAAGGCGTATTTTATCACCTGTCAAAAACAGTTTTTAGTTTTCGGATACCTTCAGAAATATTCCATTTTCATAGGTTTTATTGTAAATCGGAAATATTATGACCCTCTGACAAAACATCGTCGAGGTCCAAGGGGTTAAACAATGATCTGAGTCAGTGTCCCGTTACACCCTTCATGTATTTAACGTTAAGGGTGGCTTTCTATTTAAGCATATTATATCTTTTTTTAGACTTATGACATGTGTGTCTAAAATCATGACAATTAGTTATGACATTTGATTGGCTTAGTTTTTTAGTGTTCCAACTGCTCTTAACCAAAGTGCAACCAACAAATAATGTGGCCATGAAATTTGATATGACATAAAGAAGTGGGGAGAGGAAAGAGATAGCGAGGAGGAAGGTTGGGAAGTACCTGAATTCAGTAGTTCTGAAGAGTGATTCTGTATTTTTTGTTTTATTCTTTGCTACAAGTCAGCGTTACGGGCAAAAAGCCAAAATCCATCCGGATATCGAAGGCTTCCATCGTGCGTTATATGCGGCTTTTCTATGCCTTTCGTGAATTAGGTGGATTAATTGCCTACTTAAAAACACGATTCACTATTTATTGGTTATTCTCTCTCTGGTTTCAATCCTGGGATTGGTTTGCAGCAATTTCCTTTAATTTTCTTTTCCATTCTTCCCTGTCTTGTGCGGCTCTTTTGAATTCTGCATATGATGAGCAGCGCACGTCCACCAGCAGGTCGTCCAGGTACTCTCGGCGTGGGCGTCCCCTAGAGTTTGTCCCCTCGGTCATACCCTCCATTATGGTATGCAAGAGACCTTCTTGTCGTATAACATGTCCGATCCATCTTGCACGCCTTTCGGACAAGGTCCTGAGCAGGTGCCTTCCTCCTTCGATACTTTGGAGAACCTCCTCATTTGTAATGTGGTCTCTCCAGGAAATTCCTAATAATCTTCTATAGGACCACATCTCAAAAGCCTCTAGTCTCCGTTTATCTCTTTCGGATAGGCACCATGTTTCGCAGCCGTACATCAAGATACTCCACACATAGGTCTTGATGAGGAGTATTCGCAGTTTTAGGTCTATATTATTTGATTCAATTACTTTCGACCTTTTATTGAATGCAAGCCTAGCCTGGTGTATACGGCTGTCGACCTCGCTCTTAGACCGACCGTCCCATGTTATTTTGCTCCCGAGGTAGACAAACTCTTTGGTGTTCTTTAGTGGAACTCCTGCCATCTCTACTCTCATCTGGTGTTGCGTTCGGCCTACAGTCAGCAGCTTTGTTTTGTCTTTATTTATCTTCATGTTGTAGTTGTTTTGAAGAATGCTTTGCATGGTTGTTAAGGCCTCTTGCAGTTCTTCTTCGCTTTCAGCAACCAAAGCAATATCGTCAGCAAACCTTATCATATCCACCTTTTGCCCGTGTATCTTTATACCTTTTCTGTGACTCATTCTCTCTCTCAAGTCGTCAATCGCACTCTGTATATAAACGTTAAAAAGAACAGGTGACAGAGAGCATCCCTGTCTCACCCCTTGTCTTATACTGGCTTCTTTTGTATCATTGTCACATCTAATTATAGCGGCCTCATTCTTGTATAGCGCCTGGATTATTCGTCTATCTCTATATTTGATATCAATTCTCTTCAGAATCTCGAAGAGTCTTTTCCATTCTACTTTGTCGAAAGCCTTCTCCAGGTCTATGAATGCGATGAATGTGTTTTGGTTTCTTTTTATTCTTTTTTCTAGTAGTATTCGTAGCGACAATATTGCTTCTCTGGTTCCTACACCTCTTCTAAAGCCATACTGGTCTCCGGAAAGGATGTTCTCTACTTTTGGTTCGATTCTTTTTAGAATGATATTAGTCAATATTTTTGAGGCATGGGATATTAGGCTAAGAGTTCTGTGTTGTTCACATTTCGTCGTGCCTGCCTTCTTTGGTAATGCGACAATTAGGCATTTCTCGAAATCCTCCGGTATCTCTCCAGTCTTATACATTGTCTGTATCATTTTAAACAGGGCATCTGTAGTTCCTTTTCCTGCTGGCTTAATGAGTTCAGCCGGAACGTCATCGATTCCGGGTGCTTTCCCGTTTTTGAGGTTTTTCAGTGCGAGGTCAAACTCTTCTCTAGTGATTGGATCTCCCAAATCATCTGCGTCTACCTCATTTTCTCTCTCTATCAATGTTTCGTTGTCAGTATTTGCCTTTCCATTGTACAGCATTTCTAGATATCTTTTCCATCTCTCTCCTATTTGGTCATTTTCGAAAAGTATTTTGCCGTCTTCTCCTTCTATTGCCTTACCCTTTCCAACTCTCATCCCAAAGAAGTCTTTTACCGCAGCGTGGGCTCTTTCTACATTTCCTCTCTTGAGGTCGTCGTTTATCTCATCGCATTTATTCTGGTAGAATGTTTCTTTGGCTATTCTTGACTCTCTATTTATTTTGTTTCTTAGCACTTTGTATTTCTTTTGTGATTCAGCTCTTTTATCATTTTTGAGCTCTCTTCTATCCTTTATCATATTTAGGATCTCATCGGTTATCCATTCCTTCCTTGCTTGGGGTTTTTCCTTGCCTATAGTTTCCTCTGCCGTAGTTATAATCTTCGTCCATATCACTTTCCAGATCGCATTCACGTTCTCCTCTTCCATTAGGTTGCACTCTTTCGTCTTTTCGCTGATCTCTTTTATCTTTAATACTTTTGTATCCCATTGGAAATTATTTCTCTTTTTTAATTTTTTCAGTTTTAGAAGACTTTTGGCCATTACCATATTATGGTCACTATCTATATCTGGGCCGGAATAGCTTCTACAGTCTTTTATTTGGTTTTTAAATCTATGTCTAACCATTATTTAGTCTATTTGCAGTATTTGTCTGTCTCCAGGGGATTTCCAGGTGTATCGCTGTCTTGGGTGGTGTTGGAAACAAGTGTTTGCTATCACTAGTTTGTGTTTTTCGCAGAATTCTGTCAGTCTGTTTCCTCTGTCGTTTCTTGCACCCAGCCCAAAGGGCCCAATGCAAGTTCCTTCACGTCCTTCTCCTACAACAGCATTCCAATCTCCTAGGAGAATCAGATTTTCACCTGCTTTTATCTCAAATATAAGTTTATCTAGCGAACTGTATACCTCCTCCACTTCTTCTTCGCTGTGACTAGATGTTGGCATATATACTTGAATAATTACAGTGTCTACAGGCTTAGTTTCTATTTTGACTAGAATAATTCTTCCGCTATATTGCACGTATCCCTTAACCCGTCTTCCCCACTCCTTGCACAGCACAACGCCTACTCCTCCTTGGCCAGGTTTATCCTTTATGCATCCTGTGTGGATGATTCTGTAGTCGCCACTCCAGAAGTCTCCACAATTGGGCCATCTCATCTCTGCTATACCTAGGGCATTCAAATTTACGTTTTGCATCTCAGCTTTCAGATTATCCAGTTTGCTGTTTTGCAGTAATGTACGGACATTCCACGTTGCCCATCTCGCTATTTGGTTTTTTGTATTTGATTTTGGTTTCGCTATTGACTTTGTGTTTCTAGCATCTCGAGCAGTCCCCACCCGGAGATCCGAACGGGGGACTATTTTACCTCCGGAGAATTTTACTTGAGATTGGGTATTCATGTTTTGCTGGTTCTTGGGATGCCACTTGGACCTTTAATGTGGTAGTTTCCCGTTTCTTTCCACATCCTATGCCGTTGACCTCGAAGGTTCTTCCGCCTTTGGAGATTATTTACTTCTCCAGGACAAGAGGGTGCCCTAGACAACAGACGCCTGGTAGGTGAAAGTTGGTGGTTAGCTTATTCCGGCCAACGCTCGGTCCCTGTCTATATTTGCCGACACGAGGTCGTTGCTCACTCCCCACCACGAGAAGGAAATAGATCAGGATTTTCCTTTCCTCAAAATTGGTTATTAAAACTATCTAAATATACATACTATAGTACTAGCTGACCCGGTGAACTTCGTACCGCCTTAATAACTTCTTACTTTCCCACTTACTTACGGGAATGGCGTTTCATTTTCTTTATACGTGTGAGGGAGATTTATTATAATTATTGTATTTTTCCTTTGGAGGGGTGCAGACAGACGTTCACCGTTTGTCTCATTTTCGGCTGTTGAAATTTAGTGTGTAAAGGCCCTGATCGACGGGCGAGTAAAACCGCGGTCTTATGGCTCGTCGGTAAAGCTCGCCGGTGTATCATTGCAAAACTGCGGTTTTGTGAGTTGACGAGCCTGGCTCGTGGCTCGTCATGTTTGCTTGATATTTTACTCGGCTCGTCGTTCAAAACTGCATGTCGATCACGGCCGGCGAGCCAAGCCGTCAGTTATCGGCGACAGCGCTCAGTGTTACCGAAGCTCCCGATTTATCGGGAGATCTCCCGATTTTTCACTTCATCTCCCGATCTACCGGAATGGCATCAAAATCTCCCGATTTTTCATGTCCCGACTGCAATTATTCATTTTGTACAAAGGAACTTCTTAAAAATCATTTGCTGACTCACAGTGACATAAAACCGTTTACATGTTTCAACTGCGATTATTCATGTTCTACAAAGAGGCACCAAAAAATTACATATTTACCCACAGTGGACAAAAACCATTTTCTTGTCCCAAATGCAGTTATACGGGTTCTCAAAAGGAAGATTTAAAAATCCACAGAATAATTCACGGAAGAGAAAAACCTTTTTCATGTCCTGACTGCAAATATAAGTGTTCTCAAAAGGGATATCTAAGAAGTCACTTGCCGACTCATGTAGAGAAAAACCTTTTTCATGTTCCGGCTGCAACTATTCTTGTACTACGTAGAGAAATCTAAAAATCACATGTTTACCCACAATAGAGAAAAAGCTTTTCAATTTCCCGACTGCGACTATTCATGCGCTTTAAAACGGTATCTAAAAATTCACAAGTTTTTTTCATGTCCTGACTGCAATTATTCATGTTGTACAAAAGAACTTCTTAGAATTCATTTGCCGACTCACAGTGACATAAAACCTTTTACATGTTTCTACTGCGACAATTTATGTATTATTATATTATTGTTTTACAAAGAGGCACCAAAAATGTTTATCTACAGCGGACAAAAACCATTTTCTTGTCCCGAATGCAGTTATTAAAGATCACGAAAGGAAGTTTTTTGCAGTTATTAAAATCCACAGCGTGATTCATAGTGGAGAAAAGCCATTTTCATGTTCTGAGTGAAACTATGCATGTTCTACGAAGATAAATCTAAAAAATCGCAAGTTTTCCCATAGTGGAGAAAAATCTTTTTCATGTTCCGATTGACACTATTCGTGTTATCGCAAGGAATATCTAAAATATCACATATTAACCCATAGTGGACAAAAACCTTTTTCGTGTCCCGACTGCAACTATTCATGTTCTCAAAAGGGACGTCTGAGAAAGCACTCGCTGAATCACAGTGGAGAGAAACCTTTTTCATGTCCTGACTGCAAATCTTCATTTACGGATTCCCTGTAAAACATAAACGAAAAGGCTTGCCAACTTGGGCATTCCATAGTTTTTATTTAAATAAAAAAACATGTTACGTAACGCGTTTTTCGAATCCTCCTCCCGCACCGATAACGCACAGTAACGTTAAACAAGACCCCCCCCCCCCTAAATTGCGTTACGTACCTAATACTTGAACGGCCCCCAAGGTCGAAGTTTCACAAAAATTTGTGCTGAGTTTCCAAACGTAAAGTAAGTCCCCGTTGAACGTTAGGGAAAATTGCGTTATTCCACGGGCAACGTCTACAATAATCGTATTGATGGCGCTGCTTATGGGTTTTTTTTATTTGTTGTTAAGGTTCTGCTTCGGAATAATAAAAGGGATTCGGAATATTGACAAGGGAAGAATTTTATTATAATAATTCTAGTAATCTCCCGATTTCTTCAAAATTCTCCCGTTTTCTCCCGATTTCTCCCGATTTTTAGGTGAAAATTCTCCCGATTTTGAAATTTTGAGTTCGGGAACACTGACAGCGCTAGAGGACTGACGTCACGTAATAATGGATCTGCGAATTCACATTCACGATTTCATCGTAGAATTCATAAATAGCTACCGAGAGTGGCCCTGTTTATGGCAAATTAAATCAAGTGAATACAAAAAATTGTTTGTTCTTTCTAGGTACAAATAAAATACATTAAACTATATTACCCACGCCAACCCACGCACAGGCTGCACCTTAGTGGGTTCCCATTATTCTTATTATATCATAATATTGTATACATAAAATGTGAAATTTGGGAAAATAAAGTTTAAAAAAATAATAATAAACACAATTATACAACTTTGTTTTGATTCCACTTTATTATTTCCTTATCCAACCGGTTTCGGTTTGACCTGAACCTTTATCAGGGATGAATAAAAATATATTTATTTGAAGGCTTTTAAAATATCATGATATTGGATACATAGGTTATTTAGGAGTTTAAGCATGTAATATGTAGCATAATAAACTGGATATTAAACATAATACAAAAAAGAGAAATAGCTTCTCGCATTATAATTTTTTTGCTTTTGTATCATAGGTGTTACTAAAGACAATAATTCGTTGTGCAATTCTTCAGACATTCTCAGATAATTTCTGTAATCGAGTGGTTCTACTGACAATTCTCGAATTAAATAATGTGTATGCGATAATGCTTGTCTTTTCTCAATCCAACTTTTAACCTAAACTCTCGGGCGTTTTCGCTTTTTTTCTTAATTTCGTGGTATGCTATAATACCAAGATAACACAAAGCTTCAGACGCCGAACAAGACATGTTAACCTCAATTCGACTACGATACGACTGTTTTACTCGCCAGTCGATCAGCACCAACGAGCCGCGAGTAAAACCGACGGTTTTTAAAACCGCGGTATAGGCTCGTACGTCGATCACCCACTTAAGAAAGAGGGGCAGCACTATATATGTTTAAGAACAAAAGCAAAGCAATCAGCGCATTGACATTTAGCGTTTTTGGAATTCATTCGCTATTCAATATTATATTTATCACAATATTCCTGTAGCTCTTTCAAAAGATGAAAATTCATTCCACACAAAATGTATGAGGAAAAGAATTGTCTTAATAATAATTTTTTCGTGATTTTTTCCGATGTTTTAATAGCTATTCTGCTATTCGGGGCCGAGACAAATCCAACGAATCAAATATCATAAAAATCGGTCCAGCCATTCTTGAGTTATAAATGGTGTAACTAACCCGACTTTGTTTTATATAATAAGATTGCAAATATTTATTATTAAAAATTATTTCGTTAAACAAACCGGTGTTTAATATTATCCTCATTATTAATTGATTATATAAATCGTTTTTTATGTATATAAAGTTTACATGTTTTCGTAATAATATTATGTTATGTTATTCTGTCGACGTCATCGACAGGTGAGAATAAAATAGGTAATTCATTTTGTTCTGTTGTTACATCAGTTGTTACAGAAATTAGAACTATTACGCATGTTGTTGGAGACCGATAGCAGGATCTGTCGGAATTGGCTCGTCACTGATTAATTAAAAATAAATAATACTTCGTAATAATATTATTACGTTCTGGCCGGAATGCAAACTGTCAGCAAAATAAACACGCAATGACGTCAAAGTAAGTGATTGCTTTCTTTAGTTGAGACTCGAATGCTGACTCAAAAGAGATACTAGGAAAATAAACAGTAAACAGATACATGGCTAATATTATTTTTCTACAATTTTGTTTTGTATACATTTATTTCGGTTATCATCAAATGTACTAATTTCGTTTGCATGCACGTGAATCTGGAATATTATTCACGCTCAATGAATTCAAATTTACTTTGAATTTAAGTGTCATTTTCGAAATTGTAATTGTTTGTGTGAAGAATAATTCAGACAGGGGTGAGGTTTGTCCGGATCTTGGCGGCCGATGCGTCTGAACAACAGCTGCATGGCAGGCCGGATCGGGAGAGAATGGTTGAGGGAGTCCCTTTGACTTCTCCGCCGTACTCTCTCGGAACATCGCCTTGCACCGCAGTGGGAGGGATGGATTCATACGCCCGTCACTCCTGGACACACTGTCCCCCAGATTAATACCTACCCCTTATACCCTTTTCCTTCCCAGAACTACCTCTCCTTCTTCCTTGCGCTGTCCCAACTCATTGCCTAGGCAGGCTGTTGGGGTCGGCTCTTCTCGTTCTCAGGTTGTAGCTTCTTCGGTTCTGAGTATCGCCTTCATCCAGGCCGTTTCTCTGAAGTATTTTGGAGCACTTCACTATGTGGTCTGATGGTCTCCGTCTTATGTGCCCACACCATCTCAACTGTCGTTCCTCCAGCTTACTGTTTATGTCCGTGACACTCAGGCTACCACAAACGCGTGAACTTTTAATCTTATCTTTTAGTGATACTCCTGCCGACCATCTAAGCATTCGAATTTCTGCTGTTTCGAGTTGCCTAGAGTAGGAGTTGTACATGATCCAGAACTACCTCTCCTTCCTTTCATAAAAAGAACCTCCATACAGCATCCCCAAAGATAACATATGCCCTGAGAGAAATTATTTTCCTCGAGGCTTCCTGTGTGGAGCTAACGTTAAAAAAAATAATAAATAATAATAATCCCTCTTTTGGCTGTTTGTTGTCTGTGATTGTGATTATAAACCTATAGCATCTAGAAAGCGTTTAAGGTTACGTAATAATATGCAAACAACTATTACGTCCATTGGTATAAAGTAATGAAAAATGTAACTAAAATTAAAAATTAAAACACCGTTTTAATTCACATGTTTCTAGATAGGACTCGTTTTAATTTTTTTTAAGGGGTTTAAAAACAAACAATATTCTAAATACAAGCCTGAAATGCACCGTAAAATAGTTTTACTTTTGGGTAAGGAATTGTCCTTACCTAGCTACCTTTTTTATTTTTCGCTTTGAAAGTAATAATTGTTCCTTAAAATTAACGAATTTTGAAAACTAAAAAGACAAAGGAAATGAGAATAAACCATGTATTATATAACTTTATATATTCAAATTACTACTAAAAAACTGCATTTTTAACGATGTTTTATTTTATTTTTCATCACATTTTAAAAATAAATACGTCAAAATTATTTTTTCAGTGTTTTTCATTAACTCACAAATAATTGCCCAAGTTGCCTCTAAAATCATTAAACATAAAAATCTTTGATGTCCTATATCTTATAATTTAATAACTTAGGTGCCTCATACGTCATACGTCTGATAATGTTATATTATCATAAAAACAAGCTTACAGGTCCGAGCGGTTAAAGCAAAAATAAAAAAAGTAGCTCATATTTACTAGATATTTGATTTACCTTTTGATTACAAAAATAATTTTTCAATCTGGTTGGGTATTTTGATCCCAAATCCAAAATTAAGATTTGTATGAAACGGGCCGCACAAACGTTCGTTATCTTTGAGTAGAACTAGAATAGCCCCCCAGGATTGCTGTGGGGTGATAAATAATTTGAACCACATCCTGTCAGTCTCACATTACAGAATTGAAACACGAAAACTCGCACCTTGATCGGATTATAATTATATTGTGACAGACAAGGAAGTTCAGATTTCTGAGCAGGATAATTCATTATATTCAAAACTTTGACCCTACTTTTTAAAAGTTGTACCTTTCAACAAATTTGGGCAACTTCAGTAGATTTATACTACTACTGTCTTCCTGCTAGCTTTCCCTGTTGAATAATTTGATGGTGCCAAGTGTTTGTACCGCTTTCTAAAGATATTCTTTTCCTTTTTCCAGAACGGGGATTTGTGCATCTCCATTCTCCACCCGCCGGTGGACGACCCCCAGAGCGGGGAACTGCCGTGCGAGCGCTGGAACCCAACCCAGAATGTGCGCACCATCTTGCTTTCGGTGATCTCGCTGCTCAACGAGCCCAACACTTTCAGTCCGGCCAACGTGGACGCTTCCGTCATGTACCGGCGCTGGAGGGATACCAAAGGCAAGGACAAGGAGTATGAGAACATCATCAGGTGAGATCCTTATTGTTGGTTATACCACCCTGCTGTTGGTTTACTCGCTGCTTAACGAGCTCAACACTTTCAGTCCGGCCAACGTGGACGCTTCCGTCATGTACCGGCGCTGGAGGGACACCATAGACAAGGACAAGGAGTATGAGAATATCATCAAGTGAGATCATTATTGCTGGGTACACCACCCTGCTGTTGGTCAACTCGCTGCTCAACGAGCCTAACACTTTCAGTCCGACCAACGGAGACTGGACTCTCAGTATGGACTTTATGGACAGTACTGGACTTTCTATGTATCTTGCTGTCATCAAGAGTGTATAATAGAGGAAATTGAGCGAATTTAGCGCCAAAAGTACCACCCTTTGGATACGAAAAGTTTGTATCCGCTGGTGCCGGCATATCTAATGGGATATTTTCACAAACTATGAATTCTGTTGAAAATGTGTGGAAGATTTACAATATTTTTTTTGTTTCAGATCATTGTATAAAGAGTGTTCAGTTTTTAACACAATTATTGTTTTTAAAAAACCGCATATTGCTACTACTAACTTCATTATGACACAGACAACGCCGCTGGTTTGTAAGATGGATATCATCATCATTGCCCGGCGTGGTGTCATTGCTGCCAAATTTCCAAATAAAAATGAACATGTTTTGGCGGTAATTCGAAAATGGCACATTATAAATCTTATTTATTAAAAATTTATTCCTCAAAATTAAAATACCTTCACTATCGTAATTTTTTTCGAGAATTAAAAAAAACAGTGAAAGTCACCATTGGTTATCTGAAAACAATACTTTCTGTTTGTGGGATTTACACCCTTAGCACACTACGAGGTATTAAGTCGTGGGAGCTCTGTATTTCAAAAGTTAGTCTTTTTGGTTACTTGAAATGATTCACAGATTTCATGTTAGGGCTTGTCTTTCAATTTGGATGTCTGTGGTGTGATTGTGGTTATTAATTGCTTTTGTTGTTGTTATTTGCAGGAAACAAGCTCAAGTAGCCAAGGCTGAGGCAGATAAAGAGGGGATTGTAGTACCACTGACACTAGAAGACTATTGCATTAAAACCAAAGTGAAGCCTGCGACGCAAGAACCCCAGGTATGGGTAATAATCTTTTGAATACTTTTTTTACTAACCCCTTTCTACTAAAACTTATTTTTTGAATCCTCTACCAACTAAAACTACATTGTATCTGCTCCAATCTCCCTTTTCCAATCTCTCTCTCTCTCTTTCTTTCTGTTCTATCTCTATTTAACCCTTTCGGACCGATTTGAAAATGAATACATTTAAGAATTTTTTTAAGGTTTTGTCACTTTCCAGTGTTTTTTTTTCTTGTAAATTGTAAAAATACTACTTACACAAAGTATTCAAAAGGTTATTGTCACTTCAATTCTTTTTCGTTTCATGTAAAAATAATGAATTAAAAATTTTACAAACTTTGACAAATTTTTTATAAACATGCAAGTATGATAATATTTTAAAGGCAAATACAAAGCGTGGTGTTGTAATTTTATACAGTAATACAAATGGAGATAGAACAACTTTAATGAGTTTGTGCTGTTAAGTACCTACACAAAAATGCTCTATCGCTATCGATGTAGGTACCGTGTACTATAAAAGGCGCATAAATACCCAAGGAGTTAATTTATTGGATACTTCATTTATTTTCAAAAAACGTCTATGAAATGACACTGTTAGATTTAGCTTGCTGCCTGCGTAGATAAGTCTGTCAAGCTAATAAAAACTTAAACTCCATAATATCATTGATATTTTTTGAATTGATCTTTTTTTTAAATAAATATGTCGATGAAAGATCCTAACCAATTAATTAAAACTTTTTTTCTGTTTCTTGAATCTTCTGAAGATGTACAAAATTAAATTGACAGATTGTAATGAAAACTTCCATTGATTCCAGGGTTTATGGGGAGGCGAAACAGCTGCCACATATAAAGATAATTCATCTATCTGTGATTTAATAATACATAATAATAAATATTTTATTCCACCGTGTTTGGCATGTGTAATATGTGTTTGTGTATTTGTAATACACAAACCACCGTATTAAAGACTTGATAGACATTTACACAAATTAATAATAACTTTAATAAAAAATAAATATACCATAAAGGTGGAGACTTTAGTGGTTAAAAATTAAAACAGTGTTAATAATTAAAAAAAAGAGTATATGCATTGGCAGAGCATGGCAGGTCTGAAGGTTGCCGCAATAGCTCAGTTGTTTAGAGTGGTCGCTGGCTTAGCAGAGTGTTGCAGCATTCCATTTCCATTCCCAGCAATAACCTATTCTATTGTATGATTTTCTTATGTTTTGTTAATTTTTATTATTATTATCATTTACATTTATTTACTATAAAAAATATTGTTACATAAAAAAAGCAATTAGTAGTTTGTGTCGCTCTCCTTAGAGAGAAAAAAAATTGTCTTATTTTTAAATGCCTTGGGTCTCAAAAGTATCGTATGATCTGTAGATATTCGAAAACGTAAAAATAAATGAAATTGGTGTTCACTATTGGCTCGCTAAAATGGTCGGAAGTTTTGAAAAAAATGGATTCGTGGTTTGGGAAAAGAAAATTGTCCTAATTTTATATTTTGTATCAAACTTATTTTTTATTCCATAACTGCAATTCAAAGAACGCAAAAAAATTTTTTTTTTGAAACATGATTGTGACGTATTTGTTAAAAATATAAAAGGGGAAAATAACACTTTTTCTGGATAAAATCAGTATTCTTTTAGATTTACTTGCACGGGCGTAGCCAGGGGGGGGGTTTTGGGGGTTCAAACCCCCCCCCGAAAAGTTAAGATATCAACATCAATAATATTAAAATAAGGAGAGGCGAGCGGCATAACTTAATTTATTACTAATTATTACACTAATAATGTATTTTGGATTCGCCCTCTCTACCATCCGCCGCCGGCCGTCGTCGATTATCCGATTGCATTCGGTAACCTTCGTAATTTTTTTGTGCCGTGTCGGTACGGTATTGTTATGTATCCCCACACCATTGATGGTATGTCTAGAGAAATTTGACTAGATCTAGAATAGAAAAATATTTTTTAGGGAAAAGGGAAATCAGTACAAAATCTAGGGAAATTTCGAACTAGTAAATTTTTTATTACATACTGGTATTATAAACCTATATGTATATTGGAATTCCCATGAATCTTAAATATTGTTGCAGTACTTACAAGCAATTTTGTCAAGCAATGTTATTTTTAACACTGACAACTCAAATGTATCTAAAAAGATAAATGGGGACCTCTGAAGTTTTTTCGGTGATTGCGGTTGATTTTTATTTTGCTAAGTGATTTTTATTTGGAATTCCGTTTCCATTCCGTTTCTAATCAGTGGTAAGTGTATACGTACTTTGAAACTATTATTTCACTAAGCAAAAAGTGTTTTTAATAAACATATAACACGATTAGTGTTAGTCAGGTGAATACGTACTTCGTAAATGTGATTATTTGAATAAGTTGACTGCTTAAAATGTTATAACAAGTACAACTAACGTTTATTATGTATTTTGTTGTGAAAATTTTTATTTTCTATAAAGAGTTGTTACTTTAATTTTATTAAAAAAGAAGAAAAAAAGATAAGTAAAAAAATTCAACACAAAATGTCTACAAATTGTTATAGTTAATGCCCAAGAAATACAAAAGTCCGACAACACCCCCCCCCCCCCCGAGTTTTTATTTTCTTAAACCCCCCCCGATACTAAAACCTGGCTACGCCCGTGCTTACTTGTATTCATAAACTTGAATTTTTCATTTTTGTCAGCTATAGGCAGTTTTTAATAACAAACAAACGTTAAAAGGTTAAATTATTGAAAATTACCATAATTTAAAAATCGTGTTTTAAGTTTTTTTCCTGATTTTCAATTCAGCGAGCCAACAAATCATTTTAAAAAAAAATTATTTAAAATGCAGTTCTCATTTTCTTTGTAAGACGCAACTGAGATATCAGGCGTTTCTGAATTCAAAAGTTGAAATAATTGACACACCCTACTTACTATAAAGGGTGTTAAGGGACGTACTTGACTTACCCGTGATTCCTGAAGTTATTAATTATGACACGAGTAAAAATTGTAAAGGCAATTTTGGTCTCCGGTGACTTTCTCAATGACTTTTTTTTATTTTTTTACACAATTTTTTCTTCAAAATCAAACAAAACAAAATTCTTCCACGTGTCGTCACTGGTCACTTAGCCGAGTAACCGCCCAACCGTTACCCCGCCCAAAGTGTTAACAACTACTATTACTATTACTATTACTATTACTATACTTTTTAAAAAAAAAAATCGCCGGAGACCAAAATTTCATTGAGGTGACACATTTAGTGTGACATTTTTCTTGACATGGCAAGAGAAAAATGATACATCGAAACAAGATTTATACAAATTTTTCATATCAAATAAGAAGCTTTTAAAAATGAGTTTGTAGTCAATAATTTAAAAATCGAGTAATTTTTCTTCTGGATCTGTAAGAGAAAATTTATATTGTGCCAAGGTGATGACCCCTTACTAATGATTTTTTTTGGCGCCTTGCAGTTGGACATGACGGACTTCTACGATGATGATTATGATTTGGACACAGACGACGAGGACGCGTCGGGAGCGGACTCTGACTATCAGGACGGCGACGACAGCGGCAACGGCGAGTCGTGAACTCCTCCCGCAGCGCTCCATCCACCACGCACTGAACCAGCCAACCAACCAGCCAACCATACCTGACTCCAAATGACTAATTCCGCGGAATGCGTGGAATTCACATCCTCGGGCACATGTTCCCCTGGTGTTTGGGTGCTCCTATGATTTTCCCATTTGATTTTAAACAAACAAAAAAGCCGTGTTGATTAGCGTATTTAGGTAGGAAGACCTCTCGCACCGTCACCCGGATGTACGGATTTCACCTCGAACACAATATGTTTTTCAGAAGTTTGGATGGTCCTATGATTTTCCAATTGTTAATAAGCCATTGTTGATTAGCTTATTCAAGTAAGGAGACCTCTTACATCTGCTCCTGGAACTTTGGAAATCCCCGTTTGTCCCGGTGATTGGTAATCCTACTATATTCCAGTTGAAATTAAAATAAGCCTTGTTGATTAGCTTATTGGAATAATTATTCGATTAAGTAGGAGACATCTCACATTGTTGACAAATCACCCGTTTGCAGACGTCATTGTATTTCTAGAATTACACCGAGATTGTGCATTTCAACATTGTTTACGCAATAATGATATATACACCCAAACGATTGCTGTTTTTTAAATCTTAGATGTAAAAATTAGTTACTTCTGTAGGTTTATGTCCGTCGAATTAGGATATTTTTTCATGCGCTGCCACGGCGAAAAGCGAAAGTTTTATTTGTTCAGTCGGATTTGGTGTTGTGATTTTCTCTTGTTAATTTTTTTGGGTTAATTGGCGACAGACTGACCGCTTAGCGACCAGTAGACGCGCGGTGGGGAGCAGACAGAGTCGTTGACAGTTACAGACGCAGCTGCGATATTGACGCTTTGTAATTATAATCTATACAATATATGGATGTGTAATTTAATATTGTCGGGCGCTGGGAGTAACCGTGCCACGATCCCACGTACGTGCTTTGAAGTTCTCAGTGCCGTGCTATAGCCGGATGGTATTACTCTTAAGGTGTTCATTTTGTATAGACTTCTCACCACTGCATTCATTCCTTTTCTTTCACTTTAATGTTTAAAGCGTATCTTCTCATAAATTAAAGTTAAGGAAAGAATTATTTTTCCTGTTTTTATTCATTTATATTCCTATAAGTTTTTTTACCACTTTAACTATGTTACATCAGCTATGATAAATTCTTTGATAAATTGATAGGTTTATTTTTAAAAAAAACAATCATAAAACAGTATTAAAGTATTTCAGCCTCCATTGTCCCGCTTTCATCTTTTACCACCTAAATATTTCAGTAAACTAATATTAAATTAACTTTTAAGGGTTTGATTGTCTCAATATTTAATTTGATAAAGGTATGGAATGATATATTGTTGCTCAAATAGAGACAAATCACTTTTATGTTATAGGCCACTCGTACACAGTGATACTTACAAGCTACTCGCATTCTGTGCGCGTAGCATACGCGTCGCTCATGAGTATCCGCCATACTATTTTGCTAGTGGTTATACATCAGTTAGACGCTACCGACAGTGCTGGTAGCATGCTAAGCGAGTTGCATATGCGTCTACTACTCGTTTGGCAGTGGAAATTATTGTCCGAGCATGATTTGCATGTTAAATTTATTCTGGAGGTGGGAAAATATTCATGTAACTATAATTTACCGGAACACGTGCAAAGGATTTAGCAAAAAAAAGTTTATTTGACATCATTCTTTTGTACGACGAATGCCCTACAATTAATATTTATTTCGTTGTAAGGGTGAACCTCAAAATCTTCATATAGGTTGTTTTTTATGCTTATGATAAAGATAGATAAGAACAATTTTATCTTCATCGCTAGAGTCATTTGACATTGTATTAAATTCACAGCTGCATGTGGAAAAATGATAAAGTTCAGTATAATTCGGGTAGCGCCATGTGTGGAAACTGGTAAAGAGTAGCAAATCAGTAGGCAACTTGTGGTTGCATCGCAGTCAAGTAGCTTGTAAGTATATCTGTGGACGAAGAGCCTCAATTTCATCTGCATCCAATTAATCGGTTTTTCATCACATCGTTATTTATTTATAATAAAAATATGAAATCTTAATCAATTAAAAGAAAAATAAATAATTATAAAATGTGCACAATTGCTAATTCATCTATCGGATAGTTGGCTGCAAATAGAGATTAATTAATTAGACAGTGTGCTAAAACTTTGATTGTAAATGTTTAGATATTTTGTATACGCACCGCAAAAGAAAAAAAAAGTGAAATTATCGCCATTTGTAATAATATTGGCTTTGGTTAACTTAGCTAAAATTCCTCGATACAACTTATTAATTTAGACTTTTTGTATATTTAACTACTGTTGTAAAATACGAATAGACAGTGAAGTTGCAATTAGTGTGCTAGACATCTTCTAAAAAAAAAGCCTTAGAATCATAACGGAAGTTTGTAAAATGATTGCGTTACAGTTAGAATAGTTCTTTGTCTCGACATGTTCGATTACTGGTGAATGTGTTTGTGCTTTATTGTGTATGTGTGTATGTTATTTGCTATGATCTTAATCATTGTGTTATATTATGTCTCCTTTAAGATATTCAATTATTATTATAATTTTAAATTTAAGTAGGAAATTAATTCTGGCTGGGAACTCTTAACGATTCAAAATTGTATTCATTTCAAATCTTCACTCGACTGATCTGTTTTGCTAAATAAAATCAAAATGGTATTTTTATACATTTTTAATTCGCTGTAATCTCTGTTGCTAATTATTTTCTTTTGTTTCATATTTCATATTATTAATTATTATATTAATGTATGTCTAAATTATAATATGACTCACTGTAATAGCTATATTTTTAAAGGTGTGTAGTGTTGTAAGGAAGTGGTGGCAACATAGTGCGAATTAGATGTAAGGCATTTTGTTTTAGGTGAAAGCGATCTCCAAACTCGTAACACATAATATTATTACATATAACATTATTCTAAATTTTGCTTTTGGACACTACATTCTACTGTCTCATTTTAAATTCTACTTGTTGGCAAACAGAATGATAAGTTATGTATAAGAACATCGTTTAGACAGGATATTCATGAAAATAATCAAAACTTAAAAAAATGAAATTATGTATTTGTAAATAAAGAAAATTAAAAACAATAATATTTTTTTCAGTTTAATTTATTTTCAGTCAAGAATAATTCCTTTTATTACAGGATTATATTTTAAGGTAAAAATGTGTAAGTATATGAATATATAATGTGTATGTAATCTCCTGTCAGAATACATGCATAGTTTTGAAGAAATTTGAAAATTATTTTCCCATTCCCATCCCAAGAAACCATTTTAACATATTTCACGCTAGTGAAAACAAGGGTCCTGTTTGAAAAGATGGATTTTGTTGTTTGTCACTTTATCTTCGAGAATAGTGCATTACTAGCAATTAAAAACCTGCGGGTGGCGGGCTTCGTCATAGTAGCTTAGTCGCAAACTATCATCCGTATCCAGTCTGGAGAGATTAATGAAAATGCAAAAATCCAAGAGTACTTACCAGAGCCTGCAAGCCGACATTCCTCATGCTAGTTGTTAACGTAAGGTGCACCATCTTTTGGAATCATTAGCTACTTGCTTTAATTCGGTTCTATTACGATAGTAGCTTAAGTCACAAACTTCACGTTCACAAAAGGTTTCTAATGGTGCGGCGTCAATGTTGTACTCGGACTCGGATTCTTAAATTTAAACAGTACAGTAGCTAGGATATTAATAATGTCAGATAATATATGTTTGTATTTTAATGAAAAAATTTTACATAATACTTACCACACACCAGCGTGTTGTAAAAGTATTGTCTGAAATTTTATTAACAAAAGCTTAATAGTCAGGTACGCCTCACACGTCATACATATGTCTGGCACTGTTATATTATCGTGAAAACAAACTTATGGGTTAACTTATGAGTGGTTAATTTGTAATACGACTCCAAAAAAGCAAAGTAGAAGTCGGTATTGGGTTATTTAGTGATATTTATAAATACTTGCTTATACTCCATATGATTTGGGGCAAATAAAAGTAAAATTATTAAGCATCTGAACTAGACTGGCTTTAGCACATTACAGAAGGAAACTGGATAACGTCAATAGAAATACCAAGCAAAAGAGGAAGATTATAAAGGAGGCTACACAGGGCTGGGCAGTACATATTTGAATTACTTGTAATTGAAATACGTATTTGAAATACAAATACATATTCTGTACTTATTACTTCCTAAAAATGTATTTTGTAATTGGTATTTCAATTACCTGATGCTGAGGTATTTTGTAATTTGTATTTCAAATACTTATGACTTCAAAATAAATTTTCAAATACATTTAGCGATCTTAATAATGATAATGAAAAATAAACTGACATAGATAATACATAGACTAAAAATGCTAGAATCCAGAGCAATACATGTTAATATTTAGCGTCGGCAACACGTCCTGTGCTATAATAGCACTGTTATTGTACATTTTCTATCATATTCATATCATATCTATCTATCTATATAGGTATGTACATAAAAATATAAAATTGTTTGTATGTCCGCTATGTGTTGCTAAACCATTCACCCAATTGCTATGAAACTTTGGGGATTTGATGTGTGCATGCCCGCGATGGTTTCTGTATACAATAGTGAGCTCTGGCATCATGAAATTATGCATTGCTAAACCGTTCATCCGATAGCGACGAAACTTTGGTGAGTTGTTGTGAGCATGTCAATGAAGGTTTCTATATATTTACTAGTGAGCTCTGACATTATGTAATTTGTATAAAAAAATTGCAATAGGTGGCACGCGAGCTGTTCGAATACTGAATGTGCAGGGACTGAATGTGTGGAATGCAGTAGGCGGGAGGGGGGTTAGTGGGACGTGGGAAGCGGGAGAGGGAAATCAGAGAAGGCAGAGTGGGAACGCGTGAGGGGAAGGGGATGCGGAAGAAGAATGGGACGCAGGGAGAAACAATATCTTTATTAAATGGCATAGCAACGTATGCCGGGAACTGCAAACCCAGAAGCTAGCATATTTTGATTTTTATATATATATAGATTCCCCCTAAAACCATGCGAGCGAAGCCGCGGTAATAGTTAGTTATGTATATTAATTATACTTGTCATTGCTTTGTTTTGTACATTTTTGTGTCGTAGTATTAGATCAAGCACTATAGGAATAATTTGACTGAATACTAGATTTTTTAAAGTTAATTACAGTAGAGCACACTTTAAGTCAAATAACACGAAACTGGGCTATACAAATGTCATGTTAGTATAATAATTATTATTATTATCTAACACCTGGGTCCTATACCACAAAACTTTACAAGTGGAGCAGAGATGGGATGTGTCTTCTGAGCAATGATTGGTAAATTTTTGCAAGTCTCTGTTTCACTCTGCTCAGCTTTGCTTCTATGGAAACGCACCCTTAGATAAGGGCACTTATGACAATTTATCGCAACCAAAAGTTCTACCAAAACAAAATGTATTTTGTAATTTGTATTTAAATTAAAAAAATGGTTAAAATACTGTATTTTGTATTTCAAATACATGCGAAAAAGTAATTTGTATTTTAATTACAGCAAAGCGTGTATTTTGCCCAGCCCTGAGGCTACATAATATATACAAAAGGAGCATATATGTCCATAAAAAAATCAATAGCAATATTATCTCAATGGAGGAGAATCCAAATATAATTACTAATCACGTAATTCTTCGTAACGATGTCAGTCCTAGATGCAGCAGTGCAAATAAATCTAGCGAAAAATGTTGTGTTAACAATTGTATACCTAGTAGGGGGAATACGTACATTATCGGACAAGTGTTATTTCTTTAACTGGCGTATAGATAGGACGATGCAAGTTAGTTCATAATATTGCCGAACTAATTCTAGGTGCCTAGTTTTTGCATGACTATCGCCAAAGCCGTTAGGGTCGTGTTGTGTTTAGAAAACGAAATTTGACCACCGGATATTGTGTCCTTAGCTTTATTCGAAGACAAATAAAAGGTACGTTATTAATTTAATTACAATTATATATATAAGATGGTACACTACATTTCAGTGGCAATCAAATGACGATCTTATGTTTTAAAATTTGTTTCCCATACCAGGTAGGCAGTTATTTTTTTAACTCCAAGTCGTTTGGTTAATATCGGACATGGCTGTTACGGATGATATCGGACACAAATAAATGCTTATTTTTTATTTAAATTAATAGATATACACAAATTGAAGTGTTTCATATTTTTATACACCTGTATAATATGAAAGTATGTTGTACTGCGAAAAAAATGTATAAAGGGTTTTGCTATTGTTAATTTAAAAACATTATTTTCAAAGAGTCATTCTGTTTTACTTCAATTTTTCCAGATAATACCGAAAAAAAAGTGGGAGCAGGGGCTTAGGTTGAATGGAAGGATTGCAACATGAAATCAGCAGAGGAATACGTTTGTGCAAATAAGATGACAATGGGGTATTTCCACAAACGAGGGATTCTGTTGAAAATGTACGGAATATTTAAAGATCATTTTTCTGATTTTAATCATCCTACTAAAAATGTTTGTTTTTTATGTTTTCATTCAATATTATTGATTTTAAAAACGCTCTAAAACTGGCAAAATCAAAACGGCCCGTTTTTGCAAATGAGTTTGTAATGTCACAAGCGTAGCTCAGCTGAACCAGCATAAATAAACACTGCCATTGAGCGTCCGCACTCATGACGTCACACGACAGCCACACCCCAAAATATCGTTTTAGCGGTAATTCAAAAATGGGGAACTTAAACTCGCTGTAGAAAATTTATTCGTCAACATAAAAATGCTATAATCATCGTAATTTATTGCTTAATTTTTTTAAACTATAAAAAAAACATGGAAATACCCCATTCGAGAAGCTGCCTTATATTTTGATATCCCTAAAAGTACACTTAGTGATAGGTTGTTGAAATTGAAGAAAGGATTTAGGATAAGGCACTTCTAAAAAGTAAAAAAAAATGTAAAAAACGTAGCCAAAACACAAGTACCGGGTTTCCCAATCAAAATAAAACAAGAAAAACTATCAGGAAACAGTGCTAAAAAGATTTTCAAATAGATAAATCAAAAAAGAAAAAAGAATCCGCCCAAACACAATAAAGAAAAAGATGTTAACACCATCAATTTTAATAAAGCAGATAAACTAAAACTACATAAGGATTATAACAAAGATGAAGTTTGCATAATGTGTGGAGAAAGCTTCGAAGAAGACTGGATTCAATTCCAAGGTTGTCACGGATGGGCCCATGAAAATTCTACAGGTCTTGAATCTTACCAGCATTTTTACAAATGTGAATTGTGCCAGAAATAATATTTATTTTCAGTACATCATAACGTGTTATGAAAAGTTTGAACACAGCTTTACCACTTTTTTAAAATCCTTTTTTTAATTAAAAAAACATGAATATTTTTTGTCCACTTTCGTGTCCGATACCACCTTTGATGTCCGATTTTAGACAATTCTTTCAAATACTTTGTTGCCCTTTTTCTTGTATTTCTTTTGCTTGTATTTTTTAAAATAAAGATATTGTCTTGATATGTTTGAAATCTTTTGTTATTAATCATTAGTAATCGTTTTATTATAAAACAAAAGAAAGTACGGCGTTAAACCAAGGAGCTAATTTGTCCGATACTACCCGTCGAAATCCGATAATAAACGAAAATTTCGTAATTTTAAAATCTAAATTTTGGGAACGGTAATGGTTACTGATTTTTAAAATTAGTGTACCATGTAGATCTGTCCTTTTCACTTATGATTAATTCATAATTCGTTTATATTGAAGCACTATCAACAAAATACAAGTGAACAACACTATGCGTCCGATAATATCCGTACTTCCCCTACTCAAGTTAAAGTTGCATGAAAGCTTAGAATTTAAAACTACTGTCAAAACAAATATAATACAAAAGTGATAAATTAATTGCAAATGTCTTTTTTCCTGTGGTGCTGACGGCTTAAGTATCATGGTGTATAAGCAGTATGTTTCTGTGTTGGCTGGTCCCACATCTCATATTGTCAATATTAGTTTTAAGAAAGGCATATTTCCTTCTCATTGTAAGAATCCAATCTTTTTAAGAGTGTATTACCAGAGAAACCAGAAATATGTCATTTTTAAATCAGTGGTTAGACGTATTGACTCTTTTCCACAAAAAACTATAAATGGATTTCAAAAGATTGTTCTTTTATCTAGTAAACGTATGTTTTAGATTTTGAGAAAAAATGTTTATTTTTAGAATAATAAGGTTATACCATAGGTCGTTCGCAGATTTGTTCAATTTTCAAAAAAGTACATTTATTATACAACACCCATTTCAAATCATATAATCATGCAGTAAAATAAATCAATACATTATCTGGTAAACGTATGTTTCAGAATTTTAATTTTAGTTTAAATAAAATTATTAAAAAATATATACGGACATGTGTTTCTTGACGAAAATTGGTCGGTTTGTGCATTTATTTGTGCACTTACAAACAAATATATTTCGGATTTTTTTACATACTTATTTTGCTAAGACGTTATTGACAAATCATAAATAATTTGATCGTAAAATAATTTCAGAAAGTATTTAATTTTAAATAATTTTGAACATCGCATTTCACCATTTTTATCGCAGCCCGTAAACACAAATTTCAGATTTCATTACGGGCCCAAACGCGGCCAGGAGAGCACGTCTTCGCGATGCTTTGAATAATAATATTTGGAAATGAAATTTGAAAACGAAATTTGAAATAAACACGAATTCCTTGATTCATGTTTGTTAAATCTACAGGGTTGCCCGAACGCAATTTTTCATGTTTATTGAATATTTTTATGCAAAAATTTTTATAATTTCGAATATTTTTTTTAAATTTTAAATTATTCTTGTGTGAATACCGCACAAGAGTCCCAACTGCTCCAAAATATTTTTTAGGGTAAATCTTTTTTACGCACGCTCGACACTTGGGGGTAAACTGGTGAATGGGTTACGAAAAGTGGTGATTGTTACGAAAAATGACATGCGAACGGTAATCAATGCGAACGGTGATCGATTGCTCGGCGGGTCGGGCCTTTACGCACGCTTGTTTTTCGTGTTATTGTTATATTGTTAATGGACTATTTGTCCATAAATAAATAAATAAATTATAAACAGCGGGTACCCGGCATGCGTTTCAAGGGCACTGTAACCTCGCGGTCAACTAAACTGGTTCCATCACAAGTCCCGGGAATTATAATGCAAGCGCCTGCACTATATAACATTATACACAGCGGGTACCCGGCATGCGTTGCAAGGCCACTCAAAGAAAGAAAGGGTTTGTGCGCTGTAATTCTGTTTGTTGAAGTGCTTATTATTAATTATGCACACAAATAAATATTTCAAAATGCGACATTTTTTACAATCCAACTGAATATTACTCGTTTTTTTTCATGAATACCGCACAATAGTCCCAACTGCTCTCGTCTGGAGCCAGTGGGATTATTGCATCCCCAATACTTAAGTAGGTATACCGTATTTTCCCTGAACCGACTGCAAATATGCTGTGCGCCAACTTTTTATTCTTTTTTTTTTAATATGAATACCTCACATGAGTCTCAGCTGCTCCCGTCTGGAGTTAGTGAGACTATGGCATCCCCAATTGGGTTATGTTGTAAGACTGAAGGTAGTGGGGAGGGAAAGGATATAGGGAAGAGGAAGGTGGGGAAGTACCTGGCTATTCAGATCTGGCCAATAAACACGGCTAAAGCCATTTCAAGCAACGTTTCAATTCTTAATGGTGGTCTTACACCAGGGCGATACTGAGAGTATCTTCCACTCTAATGGCCGTAAAATACAATTAAAAAACGAAAAACCAAAATATTAACCCGTCTGCTTGGTTCAATATATTCGCACCCCGCAATCCGGGAGTCTCGGTTTCTCGCCAAACCGGTCAAACTGTCACTTTGGATCGAGATTGTAAAATATCTATGCAAGATACCTTTATATTTCAAAGATAATAAGAAGCATTATTTCGTTCTCTTTCTGGGTTAAAAGAAAAATATACATGTTTGCATGAGAGGAAGAGAGATAAATAGCTTTTAAAATGTAAGGTCGCTCGGGACGTTTTTGGTCTTATGAAAGTATAACGCGATTACATGTTTTGGGATGTATTTATTCCTAAACAAGCAGACGGGTTAAAAAGAATATAACAAATTGTTTATTCATGTAGGTATCTACTTAATACCTACTGTGTTTACGCATTTCACTTGTATCTATTTATGTTTATGCACTTCGATATACAAATTACAAATTACTACTACTAATTAAAATTCTGGAAGCGAGAATAGTAATATAAAGTAGTAATAGTAGCGGGTAGCCCTAGCTCGCGTGAACAAAACCCTCAAAACTCGGATTGCCGCGGAACGAAATTTAGTTCTGATGTGTTAGCGCTAGTGTCGGAATCGAAGTTGTCATGTGCTGGTTATTCACTCTTAAAGGTGGAGATCGTCTAGTCAGGCATGATTTGAATCGAAGATTTTTTGCGGCCCAAATCGAAGTTTTCCGCTTTCTATATTTTGGAATTTGGTATTCATACAAAAAGAAAAAAATCTTCTTGTAAATTTATATTGTATTTTGTGAGATTAGAACTTTCTTGTTATTAGACGTTGGACTCTCGATGCGGCTTTTGATTTATTGCTTGAAAAGTGCCAGGCGCATAGCCGTACTAGGAATTTATGTTTGCAATCAATTACTCAGTATATTTTTTCTGCACATTTCTCAGAAGATTGAATGCAACTGACCTGATTTTAAGTGGAGGGTGAGTGCAAAGGACACACATAAGTGCATTTATAGTCAGTTTCAGCATTGAAGGTCGCAGTTTCACAATAATAGCATTCTTGGACACTGAATTACAGTCAGCATTTCAGTAAATGCTGCATTTTCAGCATTATCAGTTTGGCGGTATTAGTTATAGTTGGCAGTATTAGTTACTTCAATATGAATGTGTTATTTTAAAAAGCTCACTGCTACTCTATGAAACAATTATTTTGTGAGTGTGTCTACCAGGATACAACAATCCCGCTAAGGGTCAAACTGTTGAATGGGAAATGTAATATACCTGTCGATCGATTTAGAATTGTAAATATAGTGGATTGTTCAGTGAAGCCTTACCAAAAAGAAGGAAAGGAGGGTAACAAAGTACTTGAGAGGTGGCCTTGGTTATTATTTGATTATTTAGTCTTAAGGCTCTGCAACCGGGCTCGAAAAGAAGAAGATGGAGAGATACGAAATTACGAATGTTGGAGGGGAGCGTTAACGCTAGCGCCAAAATCGATGCGAAAATTGCGAAAATGTTTAATAAAACATGACTCATTTAAAATAGAGCAAAAATCTCTTGGGGAGCATCGTAAGTATCATTTGAAGAAACATTGTGAATTTTTTCACAAAAATATTAGAAACAGACATGTTTTTAATAATTTTTGGAGCATACTTTGCGATTTTTTTCTATCGAGGGAATTTCATATAATTTGCGTTTCAGCTTGGGCAGGATCTAGACATTATCTTAAAAAATAACTTATATTTTTTTAAGAGCTTAAAACTTCAAATGTTTAAGGGAGATATGTAAGAAATCAGTAGAAATTCGAGTTGCGGCCACTTAACCCATTGGCCATAGAGTCAATGAGCTAAAAAATTGGCCTTCACCACTGAATTAATTTTTAAAAATATGTGTAAAAAAGGACACAAATATAACCTTCTCCTTTTTCTTAAGTTTTATCTAACATTTTTATTCCAAATAAAAAGTTCCAAAAAACATAATACATATTCATAAATCAAACAATAATATTTTTTATTTTTTGCTTACATGTATACTAATAACTAAAGACCGGATTATATGCAACAAAAACAGCCCAAAATATGCATGCAAATATGCAATAAAAATAGCTAAAATATGCACGAAAATCCATAAAAAGGGCCAAAATATGCAACATGAAATAATACAGAAAGTCGTATTTTTAAATATTTTTTTTTATTTTAGTAGGTAAGCTATTAGTTCTCAAGGAATATTTTAGTATTTTCGAAAATATCAATTACAAAATGTATTTAACAAAGAAATTTACCTTTAAAAACGTATCTGACTAAGTATTGTTCTAAATGTTCTGTAGACAAATTGTGTCTACGATCCCTAATATATGTTTGTAAGCGGAAAAGGAGCGTTCTCCGTCTACTGATGTTACTGGACAGAATTTAAATTTGGGTGGGATTTTTGAACTTATTGTGCCGGGCAAAATTTCACCTGCCCCGTTGATGAAGCTATCAATTTGGAACAGGGGTTCAAATCCTGGGTTATTGTTTGGGTTAAGGCGAATTTTATTCATAACCTGAATAGATTCATTCAACACCAATCCATGAGTGTCAAGCCTTTTTATACTTGCAGTATTTATATGAGGGCTAATCATAGCTAGGTTTTTTTTTAATACTAGCATTGTCAAACACTTCTTTGCACTGGAAAACTGCCAAAGCCTCTGCTCTATCGAAGCCATTGATAACACCCTCGATGGCCTCAAAATGTTCATGGTAAAACATCGCAGCTTCGATCCATGTACCCTAACGTGTTATTACTTGCTTGGGAGGTAAAGGGACATTTGGCAGTTTTTCTTTGTAGGTCTTTATACGAGCAAGCGCCCTTTCTTTGCTGATAAAATCAGTTTATTTACATTTGCAAAAGTGGATCTCACTTCATCGGCAAGTATGTGTACAAAACACGTCATATGAATCAAATTGGGATAAAATATTGATCATATAGGAGAACAACACATACACATTTTTATCCGCAGAAGATTCAGGAAATATTTTTTTTTTACCCTTATTCACAAATCTGGCAATCGTAAATCGAGCGTAAATATGCAAGATCTCAATTTTTTGCTAAAATATGCAACTACCGCTTATAAGGGTCTAAATATGCAAATGCATATGCAAATATGCATTTGCATATAATCCGGTCTTTACTAATAACTAATAAAATAATTCGGTTTGATAGTCCTCAAAGCAATCAGGGATGTTCAGAGTGGTTCAGAGTCACTACCAAAAACCTAGAACCACTCGCAATTTTGAAGAAATTAAATGGCGGCTGGGTGCATACAAAACTTGGAACACAAATATCAGGTAAAAAACATAAGAAAAATATTATTGCCAATTCTACGAAATAAATTATTAATTACCTACAGAGCGTTCAGCATTTAAAATTTTATTAAAAAATGTCACTGTCGTGCTCGTTTTCAACATAAATATACTCTACTCAAGCCCGTCAGCGCGCCGGGGTTTGTGGTTAAGTACCTGAGTTGCACACCCGGCAGGCTGTCGGGGTTTGTGGCCAATGGGTTAAGGGCTGACAAATAAATGAATTCTTTGGGTTAGCTATTGATGGTATTGGATTACAAAAATCTAATCTATTTCTTTAGGCTCTCGTTGACCAATAAGTTTTTAAGGCAATTTCTTTCCGTGAAAACTTGCGCACTTACGAGAGCCTTCAAAAAGATACCGTTGACTTACTTGTCTCTGCAAGTGGGCAGAACAATATTATATTATCTACCTATATACTTATGATTTTAAAAAAATGTAACCATTTCATGTAATCCATGTAAAAAAGTAAAAATAATATCTATAATAAAATATGCCTGCAAAAAATATGTTGATTTGTAGTCATTCAATCATACCCTAAGAAAGATGAAATATGCAATAAAGATGCCAAAATATGCAATTAATGAAACAAAAAAGTACCATAACAATACCAAACAATAATAAAAGTAACATTTTTGGAGGCGGTTATGGTTAACGCCACCCGGGAACCAATTTTTGGATAACCAAAATCTCTTCACTTGGTCACCCTGCGCAGGCTGCCACATTTGATGACTTAGTACGGGTCCCTGGGTTTGATGACTTAGTAGGGGTGCCTGGGTTCATGAAGAGAGGATTGTCTAGGTCAGTGTTTCTTAACCTGTGGTCCACGGACCCCTGAGGGTCTGCGAATATAAGTACGGGGGTCCACAGTCTCGTCTCTACACCATTTAACAATAATAAATAAATGCCGCCAAAGTCTTGTAATCTCTACGCTTACCTAGCACGGCGAATGTGCGACAGCAGGCGGTGTGCTAAGTAAGCGTAGATTATAAGAAAACATCAGAAAAAGCACTGAATCATTTACTGCTTTTCTCAACCACATACTCTGGAAAGGGCATTCTCTGCTCTTGTATATACTGAAAACAAATACAGAAACAGATTACAAGTGGAATTCGATTTGAGATTACAGCTTAGTGATAACATCAACCCGAATATTACTACCTTCACATTAATTAATTAACCGTTAATTAATGTTAACATTGGTTTTGCTTTTGTATGTCAATTATTAACGTATTTTTTATAAAAAGAATTTTTTTGTATTTGTGGTGGCAAAATACATGGTCCGAAATTTCTGTTTTTTTTTATTTATTGAGGGGGTTCTTGAAAATTGTGCTTGATTTCCTAGGGGTCCATGGCTGAAAAAGGTTAAGAAACGCTGGTCGTGGCGGCGGATGAATGGATTCATACATCCATCACTCCTGAACACAATTACTCCCAGATTCCTACTTCCTCATACCCTTTTCCTTTCAAGATCTTCCTCTCCATCCTTTGCTTTAAAAAACCTCCACACCTGGGGCAGTTCTAAGCTTTTTTTGAGCCAGATTATTAATGAAAAATACGACATTATTGATATTGTCAATAACAGTGTGGCGACCAGAACGGTCGCCCTCTTTAGCCACAATCCTTGCGCCGCCACTGATATAGCAAGCACATTCTCGAAAGGTACATACTACCTACTTTGTAGTGTTTCACGCCGCATACGGCTGCATATTTCGGGAAGCGCATCGAAAGGCCTCGACTCAACAGCCGTCACATTCTTACGGCCGCGGAATGTTCCAGAGGCTTCTCCACTTTGCGCGGGCGCTCAATATCACTTGGCGTTCCGGGTACTCATACGGTCGGCTATATAAAGCGCAGCGACACCGCGCTAGTCAGTCAGTCAGTTCCAGTCTCTTGTACCAGTAACATCACCAACACATAGACAGTGCATCCAGTGATAACGTTCCAGTGCGGTACCGGCCAGACTCTCGGCGACTCACTGCCGACTGTGCCGGTGCATCATCAACCTTCGAGGACGCAACATCTCTCAAGAGACTCAATTGCCCACGACAAGTCCCACGGCGGGCCTTCTTGTCACGTGCGCAGCTAACTCCTCAGGTTCACCGCAACCATCTCCGCGACACCGCGTCGAGCATCCATCCTGGACGTCAAGGTCATCTCCACCAACACGCTGCGCAACTACATGCTGGCGACATGCAGACACGAGTTCTGCTACACCACTGCATCATCGACCTTCATCACTGCAACACCTACGAGCATCATCATCATCGCTCCTGTTTACCCTGTTACTTCACTAAACTTACCATCGCTACGTAGCAGCAACAAAGACTGACTCATACATCGACTGACGACTGACGCCTCTCATTTCATCATCCCCCGTCTCTGCCGATCGCGCGTCCGCTCCCTCAACTGGTGGCTCGACGCGGTGTCGCGGAGATGGCTGCGGTAAACCTCGTGAGGAGAATGAAGTCTCAGTGGCTGAGAAGTTGCTGCCTGCGGGATAAGAAGGTGCGGCGGGCCTTATGTCGCGGGCAATTGTGTCGCTTGTTGCGTCCTCGAAGGTTGATGATGCACCGGCACAGGTCCGGCACGTCGCCGTGGACCTGGCGGTTACCGCACTGGAACGTTATCACTTTATGCACTGTCTATGTGTTGGTGATGTTACTGACACTAGAGACTGGAACTGACCGACCAGACTGACTAGCGCGGTGTCGCTGCGCTTTATATAGCCGACCGTGTGAGTACCCGGAACGCCAAGTGATATTGAGCGCCCGCGCAAAGCGGAGAAGCCTCTGGAACATTCCGCGGCCGTAAGAATGTGACGGCTGTTGAGTCGAGGCCTTTCGATGCGGTTCCCGAAATGTTTAGCCGTGTGCGGCGTGACACACTACAACTGTAGGTAGATTGTACCTTTCGAGAATGTGCTTGCTATATGAGTGGCGGCGCAAGGATTGTGGCAAAAGGGGGCGACCGTTCTGGTCGCCACAACAGGGAAAATATTTTTTCTGCATCTTTCAAGCAATGATAAGATTGATAAGGATTGTGTTCATAATTGCCCCACATACCACAATATAAATAATTTTTCAACAACAAATTTTTAGGTAATGGCAGCTCCAACCCACCATCTGACGTCTGACGTCTGACATTATTGTTCCTACCATCCTACAATATGCCTACAATCTTCGAAACATGTTAAACCTGCCATAATTTTAGAGAGTTGAAATCATAGTAAATCAGCCGTGACAAGCAAATATTGTATCAAAAATATTATAGTGCCATACAAAATGAGCTATTTGAGTGATTTATCACAGTCACAAGAATACCTGAGCTTCAGAAGCAGCATTCCCCTGCGAAAAATAGTGGTCGACTCTGGTGGCTCTAAGGTTAGTGAAACTTGTTTATTTGGCTATTAATACGTGGTATTAGAGTCACCGAATGTGTATTTTAAAGAATAATCATATTACTTTATTAATATTTGTTTCAGGGATGGCGTATTTTTGATTCTGGACCTAAAACTGTGAGATGTCCACTTATATGTCTTCCTCCCGTTTCTGGGACTGCCGATGTGTTCTTCCGACAGGTGTTGGCTCTGGCCGCCAGAGGAGTCCGGGTGATAGCTGCGGAGCCCCCGGTCTACTGGAACATGAAGGAATGGTGTGATGGATTCAAAAGATTGATTGACTACTTGGAACTTGATAAAGTGCACATCTTTGGCGCTTCTTTAGGTAGGTTCTAATTCATAAATAATCGAAATACCAATAAAATTAAGTACATAAAATTATAGTTTGCTTAGCTCAATGATATGAAGTTGCGTTTTTGTATACTTTCGTAGCTTGTTTATTGTTACAAAACTAATAATAAACATAGATAGGTACATACCTATCATAGAATAAAGAATTTAATACTAGATGTATCTTTCATATAATATTTAATGGACACAAATGTGCTATTAACTTAGTGACCTTTGGTTCTAGACCATTTATCAATTGAGGTGGGTTTTGGTACTGCTGCCCTGGGAACCATTTATTGGATAACCAACACCTCTGTCACAGGTCACCCCAAGTCGTTCGCTATGTTTAGTGAATTAGCAGGGGTGCCCGGGTTCATGGGGTCTTGGCGGCAGATGTGTCTGCCAACCACCAGAGTGGCAGGCCGGATCGAGAGGAACTGGTTGGGGGATATCTTTTTACCTCTCCAGCAGATATCTCTCGGAACATTGCCTTGCACCGCAGTGGAAAGGTGGATTCATTCGTCCGTCATTCCTGGACATATTGACCCCCAGATTCCTACCCACCCCTCATACCTTTTTCTTCCCAGAACTTCCTCTCCTTCCTTCCCCTAAAAAGACCATCCACACAGCATCCTCAAAGATGACACAGTCCCTGAGTGGAATTATTTTCCTTAGGGTCTCCTGTGTGGAGCTAATACAAAAAAAGCATGCAATATGTCTCTTACACAAGCCTGAAATTTTATATCGCCATCACATTTCAATTGCGTAATCATTGTGAAACACAGTTTTGTATGGAAGTTTAAGCCAAAATTAGGCCTATAATTGGATCACAAAACACGGCCACATGTGTTGTATTCTTTATTCTATTGTAATAAGGTCTCGTTTATCGGAATGTGACATTTGCAAATTCCTAGCTACCTTTTTGCTTATGAAGTCAAAGTAGCCACGATGGTAATCGGTTTTATTGAACATGACTGTCCGAACTCCGAACAGACCTTTTTTGAATAAATTTCTTTAACTTTGTTTCTTTGAATTCAGGCGGTTTCCTGGCGCAGAAGTTTGCCGAGCACACGGCGCACCATCCGCGCGTCGCCTCATTGATTCTCTGCAACTCTTTCACCGACACATCCGTGTTCAGCTACCAGGACTCTGCCGCCATCTTTTGGATCCTGCCCTCGCTCGTGCTCAAGCGCATGGTCATGGGCAACTTCTGCGCCGACAAAGTGGACATTCACATCGTGGAGGCCATTGACTTCATGGTCGAGAGGGTGAGATTCTTTAAACTAACTTACTCTGGTATAATTTGCAACTCTTTTGCCGGCTTGTGTCACTGTTTTTTGGATCCCACTCTCGCTTCTCACTTCTGCGTTGCCCACTCGCGGTCTTGGGAAACGTGTGCATGCTTGTGGGGTAAAAATGCATATTGTGTTAGCCATTACTAATTATTAGTAATTTTACGACAACGTAACCTTATCAACCACTCAGGCTTCTTTTGTCAGAAGGTCAAAATATTTCGGCTTTGCAATAAAATCCAAATAAATGAAGTATTTCTAAACGCCTCCAAAAACTAAAAACAGTTTTTGAAAGGTGATGAAATACGCTTTAAAATTTAAAATTCAAAATAAACTTATAATTTTTGAAATGTTAAAATTTTGAATGCAAACATAAAATTTTTAAAAATGGCTCACCCCTCGTTTTTCTAACAAAAATTACTGATAAAAGAAAAAAATAAAAACACACCCATAATTTATTAGGCAAATGTATTATAAACGTTATATTAACTCACTTTTTTGTCGTTTCATGTAAAAATAATTAATAAAGAATTCCCAAAGTTTCATAATTTTTTTTTCAAATTGCGGCGGGAAACTTTAGATTTATTTATTTTGTTAATTTTTAGATTTTAAAATAAAGTGTGGTGTTTTCTCTTTCTAACACCGTTTAGATCATATTTCTAATCATTTTAGTAAGGGAGACACAATGATTTCTATGAGACCTATGTGAGTTGTTCCGAAAACTCAACAATTTGGCCTGAGGGGTTAAGATACTACTTCTTTGGGCTGACAAAAATTGTGTAAAATATTAAAATGTTTTGTGCACATTTTGTTTATTTATTTATAAAACAATGTATTCATTGATAATTCTATCTCTGAAGTCATAAAATTTTATTTATCAACTCCGAGGATGTGCTTATTTAGTTATCATTATGAAAACAGAACTGTGGAATCAAACTACACTTACCATTGTATTATTTTGCTTAATAACTTGAATGTTATCAGCATTAACGTTGTTGATTTACTCTGATGCTACCTAACCATGTCAAATAATGACAAAACACTGAGGAAAAACGTCATATATTTAACCCCTCGGACCTCTGTCATATCTGTCTTTATATTTCTTCAAAGACGCTGTCTGAAGGTCAGAGATTTGTGTGTATTTCCGCTTTGCGATAAAATCCAAATGAAAAGAATATTTCTGAAGGTATCTGAAAACCAAAAACTGTTTTCAAAAGCTGAAGAGATATATGTAGGTTTAAATTTTTTTATTACAAATAAATATATAATTTTTTAATTCAAATGTAAAAATGTTTTAAAAATATCTTATTTAAATATTTTCATCTAAACCATAGATTCTCAACCTTTTTTTGCCCACCGCCCACTTTGAGAATATTTTTTTTTCCAGCTTTTAACTCCTGAATCCGAAACAATTGTCCAAAACGGGGGGGAGGGCATATAAAAATATATTAAAAAAATCGTAAAGTTTATAATCGTGCGAATCCTGGGTATTTTTTTACTTGAAACTGCCGTGAGCGATATTTATTCGGGTTATCATAAAATATTTTCGTTTTCTGTATGTTGTCTGTGGTATACTTGATAATTAAAGGTGCATATCTATGGAAAAAGGACTTAATTTTATCCATAAACAGCTGTTCAAAAATTCGGCGGGAAATTTTTTTTTTAACATCGTTCTAAAATAGTCTACGAAGTTTGGATTTGCGACATCTATGGTCATAATAGATAAAGCATTTCAATAGCTTCGTGTTGAAATAGTGAGAAATATGTTCTAAACGGTGTTAGAAAAGGAAAACACCACGCTTTATATTCCAATCTAAAAAATAGCCACCAAAAAAGGAAAATGTACACTTTTATGTATACAAAGTTTTGAATTGCAAATTGAAAAAAAAATTTTAAACTTCGTGAATTTTTTATAAATTATTTTTACATAGAGCGACAAAAACGTATAACAAACACATATTGTAATCTCACTTTTTTGTCGCTCTATGTAAAAATAATTTATAAAAAATTCACAAAGTTTAAAATTTTTTTTTCAATTTTCAATTCAAAACTTTGTATACATAAAAGCGTGCATTTTCCTTTTTTGGTGGCTATTTTTTAGATTGGAATATAAAGCGTGGTGTTTTCCCTTTCTAACACTGTTTAGAACATATTTCTCACTATAATAGTAAGGGAGTTACCTAGTGCGTTGGGACAAATATGGTCTCCTGCCATTCGACGGGCTAGTGTAGGTATATTATTGGTACGGCCGTGTTAAATTGTGGAGATCTGGAAGGAATTCATTACCAAAAATAATTTCCAATTTTTATATAGCGCCCTTTAGTGATAAAATCACGTCAAGTGAACTTAGTGGATAGGATTAAAAGGTGCGCTTATTTGATTAGGGCATCAAAAAAGATGATATGATGCGAAGTGAATTGTGGAAGAAGTAAGGGAAAGCTAAGGAAGTCATGGCATGATCAAGTAAGTCAAGTTGGACCACGCCAAGAGACAGAATAACAGAATTGTACATTTTAAGGAGCGCACGTTTGAATGTATCTCTTTCCCCGCAGCAGTCCTCCGATACTGTGCAACGCAATGCAACCTTGAGAAGATTTATGATTGCGAATGAAGCAAGGGGTGTGTGTCGAGACAGAGTTGTTTCGTGGTCTTTCCTCTCTGCTCAGCACGGCGTGATGTAGTTCCGGTAGTTATACAAGAAAATACTTCAATTAAATTCAAAAGAATCTATATTGTGTAAGTAGGTGGACACTTACTTACACAATTAATTTTATAATTTTTGTTTAAAAATCCTAGTTGCGCCTTTTGAAACCTTGCGCCCCTAGGCACGTGCCTACTTTGCCTTAGGGATAATCTGCCACTGGGTGGGATGCGTTTCTCTGGGTCTCCTAACGCCCCCCTGAAAGTCTGAAACGCCCACCAAATTTCTCTTGGTCTTCTACCGCCCCCCTGAGGTCTGAAACGCCCCCCAAGGGGGCGTTATCGCCCACGTTGAGAACCCATGATCTAAACTCTGAACTAAAATTACTGGTAATGAAAAAAAAACAAAATTTTATTATTAAATGTGTAAACATTACTTTCACTTCACTATTTTGTCATTTATTTATTCTTAGTATATTTACATTACAAAGGTACAGTATGTTGTCCTCCACACAAGGAGTTCACCTGTATTGTAGAGGACCTTTCATTTCATTTCATATAAAATTCACAAAATTTTATCATTTTTTTGGAATTTGGTTTCGTAGAGGGATACGTTTTAATTATTCTGTGGTTAACTTCTAGATTTGAGTATGAAGCGTGGCGTTTTCTCTTTCTTACAACCGTTTCGATCATATTTATCATCATGACAATAAGAGAGACACAATGATTTATATGAGACGATTCTGTAGGTAATAGCTGTTTGTTTTAACAATTTAACCTAAGGGGTTAATATAATAAGTACGTAAAATACTTTCTTTCCAATTATTGTCTAAGCTTGTTTTGTAGATTGTTAAGGTTAAATGAAACGTATGTTATAATTTATAATCTATACGTTCATAGATGGAGCTAATTATTTCTATTTTAGAAAAAAATACTTTTTGTAAATTATGCTTTATTTGAATTTGGTTTGTTTGTGCAAGTACGTACATATAAAAACTCAACATTCTTTCAAGAAAGGCATTCAACATATGTACCTATGGTCTCTTCTTCGACTCGTTCTTGTGTTCAACAGCTCGGCTGTGTAACAATTTGCTGGCCTTTGTGTTTCTTCCTTCCTACAACATGGGTCTCTTCAAGACCAATGTTCATTCTTTCCTCTCCTCAAAGATACCCTCCATACAGCATCTCAGATGACATAGGCCCTGAGGGAAATTATTCTCCTCATGGCCTCCTGTGTGGAGTTAATGTAAAAAAAATAAATCAAATACAATATTGAATTGGCAATACACCTTGCAACAAGCAATGTTCGGTTATCTAATAAAACATATTATTTCTGTTCCAGTTGGACTCTCTTTCGCAACCGGAGCTAGCGTCGCGCCTCACCCTGAATTGCATGCCGAGTCACGTGGAGCCGCAGTCGCTGGAGCCACTCCCCGTCACGGTGCTGGACGTGTTTGACGAGTACGCGCTCAGCGGGAAGGTGCGCGAGGAACTCTACAAGAACTACCCGCAGGCCAAGTTGGCGCACCTCAAGAGCGGGGGCAACTTCCCCTATCTCAGCCGCTGTGATGAGGTCAACTTGCATATACTGGTGAGTTTGCCACTATGACTGCCTCGGTCACTTTATGGGTTTTACTAACTTGTAAACTGGCGATATGTGGTTATATTTGGGTGTATGAATGAGAAGGATATATAATAATAATAATAATAATAACTATAATAACAATGCTTAAATAAAAAGAGGGATTTTTCAAGGAGACTCATTGAGTCCTCTTTGGTTTTGCTTAGCATTAAATCCTAAAATTTTAATTAAAAGCAAGTTTGGAATAAAAATTAAAGGTAATACAAGAGAGAGCAGTATAATTTCGCATTTATTATTTATGGATGATTTAAAATTATTTTCGAATTCTGAACCAAATTTAGAGAAAATGATTAAAGTAGTTAAAATTTTTTCAGATGATATTAAATTAGATAAATGTAAAACGATCCATATTGAGAAAGGTAAAATTGTAGATGGAGACGGAGACGAGGGTATATTTAGAAACTTCAAAATTAAAAGTATGAAAGGGGATGAGGTTTATAAATATTTAGGATATGCGCAATCGAATATATTAGATCATACTAGTATTAAAAATGATATTAGGATTAAATTTCAAACTAGGATCAGAAATTTTTTAAAGTGCAATCTATCTGCTAAAAATTTAGTAAAGGCAATAAATACTTGGGCAATACCTCTATTAACTTACTCATTTGGCATAATTAAATGGTCCAATACAGATTTAGATAGCTTAGAACGATTAATTAGAACTACGTTAACAAAATTTAATTGCATCATCCAAATTCAGCTATAGAACTAATTAATTTACCTAGAAATTTAGGAGGTAGAGGTATAGTCATAATAACACCTTTAAAACATAATCAGGTAGAAATGCTAAGAAATTTTTTTATAGGAAAGCTGATAGTTCAGCAATGCACAAAATAATTTGCAAGGCAGATAGAAATATTTCGCCATTAAATTTATACGACAAGAATGCCAACATTCTTATAAATACCAACCAGGAATTATTAGATTCCTGGTCAAATAAAATTCTCCACGCAAAACACTTAACTATCTCAACCAAACATATGTTGACAAACTTTCGTCAAACAAATGGTTGAGTATTGGAGAGTTGAGCTCAGAAATACAAGGATTTATGCTTGCCATTCAAGGTAGATTCATTAATACTAAAATTATAGGAAGCATATCATCAAAGATACAAATCAAATTGATGATTTATGTAGAAAATGTTTAGCTTTTCCGGAAACTATAGAACATTTTATATCGGGATGTTCTGTATTAGCGCCGTCTGAGTATACATTTAGGCACAATCAAGTTTTAAAAATAATTCACCAAAGTTTGGTAATTAAACATAACTTGATTGACTGCCGTAATGTACCATATTATAAATATGAACCAAATTCATTTTTAGAAAATGAATTTTATAAAATTTATTACGATAAAACAATACTAACAGACAGAACAATTAGTCATAATTAGACATCGGATTATATGCATTTGCATATGCAAATGCATAAAACTCTCTTATTACGGCGTTAATGCATATTTTAGCCTTTTTTCCCAATCGTGCATATTTAGCGTTTGAAAACGCATCCATTAAACAGAATATCGCCCTCATCTCAACACATTTCCACAAGTTACCAGATACCATAGAGAAATTGGAAACAAAACACCTTCCTCTATTTAAATCAATAGAAATACTGGAAACAATGATTGAACTCGCCAACGCTCTTCCCAATTCAATATCAGAAAAGATTCGTGAAAAGTTAGACGCTATTTTGTTTAAAAATCCGAGTCTTGAAGACATGAAGAACATTAATGCCTACATCAATGGCACAGGTCATACATACCCTGCATAAACAGGTATCTCCAGAAATGGCGCCAATATTTTTAAATTTTGTCGGATGACGTCAGTTGACGTAGAGAAGTCGTTTTCGGCGTTTTGGGTGAAAAACATAAAAAAATTTCGCTCGAAAACATGGAAAAATCGTTAATTGTATATTGACACCAAAACTATGCATAATTTTAAGAATATTTCGCTGTTTTTGTATCGTCTTAATTAAAATATATACAAATAAAAATGGTTTTTTGATTTTGCATTGTGCATATTTTAGGCATTTCAAGAGTTTTTAGTGCATATTTCGGCCTTTTTTAGTGCATATTTGCATGCATATTTTGGCACTTTGTTAGTGCATATAATCCGATGTCTAGTCATAATAGACCCGATATAGTTTTACATGACAAAATTAAAAAATTAACTTATATCATTGATGTTGCTATTCCAAATTCCTGTAATATTCAGAAAACTGTTTATGAAAAAAATATTAAATATACAGATTTAGGAAATGAGATTAAAAGAATTTGGCATTCTCAGCATATAAAAATATGTATTAGCATTTGTTATTTCGGCTACTGGCATTATACCTAGCTCTCTCATTCAAAATTTAGGCATATTAGATTTGTCAAAGAATTTATGTATGAAAAATGCGAAAGTCAGTTATATTAAATACATGAAGGATTATGAAAGATTTTAAAAATATTTATATTGAGGGATCAGTGGGATTTATCGGTCCAGTTAGGATTTCATCATAGCAGAACCCTCTGATATGAAAATATCTGGAGTCGGTGAATTATTTTCCCATTATGTTTCTGGTGGATTGACGTAATGTTCTTGTATTGTTTTGTAATTATTATACTTATATAGTGCACTTACATTGCGTGGATTTACTAGAAAATCATTTGTGGAAAAGTGTGTGGAAGGGTTTAGTCTTTCATTTGGGAAAGATTTAACCCGGACATAAAATCTAGAGCACCGTAAAAACAATAATAATAACACCAATTGGTTCAGCTGTTGTTTTAAGAGTCCCAAGTGACAGGAATCGGTAAGTAAGGATGTACATTTTTTTAATGTGATATGTTTTAAAGTGTCCGACCGAAACAGGACTTTAAATGGAAACTGAAACTGAATATCTGCCTCTGTTTTGGCCAAAACTGAAACATTTTAGATGTGTTAAAAATCTATTGTTTACTAAAATTTGGCCTATTTTTTACACTTATACAGACAGTTAACATGTGTTAAATGAAATAAAAAAAAAAAAAAAAAAAACAATAATTGAAGTATGAGAATTTTTATTTTTTTTTTCTTAATACCTCCTGCTATAAAATAAAGAAAATTTATAAACATTGACGAACATGTTAGGGGGCATACATTAATTACGTGAGCAGTTTTTCTGCCAAAACCGAAACTGATGCCTAAACTTGCCGAAACCGAACCATTGTTCGGTCACTAATAATTTATTTATCCATCTCGCTAGATAATGTCTTTTCTGAGACGGTGTACCGGTGACTTTACAATTTCATCTCAATATTGTTCACTAAAATACCTGATGCCTTTGCATCCTCAGCAATAACTTAGGTCATCTTAAACGATTTTTTCCTTGTAAAAGCAAGCACTTAAATTTGCATTTGTGTATTTAAATTTAAAATTTTGCACTATCTCTGCACTTGTTCTTCTTTGCCAACTAGTCCCATCTGAATGCAATCATTTCTAACACTTTTCTTTCTATTGTTATCAAGTTTAATTTGTAGAACTCCATTTTAATTTTTTATTTATTTTATATATTCAATAATTTTATTATTAAATTAATAAAAAACAGTTTATTTATAAACAAGTTCTGCTGGTAATTATTATTACGCGTGACAGCTGTTTCGCCTTCTTAGGGCATTATCAAACTGTGGTCATGCAACATACAGACAATCTATTTATAGTATTTTTGGATAGGTTTGTGACATTTCTCTTCTTCTGTGATGTACCAACTCTTCACCACTAGGTGGAGAAATTCACCTTTGGCGATGATGAACCATCATCTAACCCTGCTCGAACTGTAGGTCTGCTTCGAGCTCACAAGACACATGGTCCTTTAACACCGCATTTCCTTCTTTCATCTCGTATCCTACTATCCCATCTATGCCCAGTACTTTCGAGACATAGACTTGAGGAGCACATTCTATTACGTGTGCATAACTCTTTTGTTCATTTCAGATTCACCTCCGCCAGTTTCAAGATACTCCCCTATCCGCCTCTCTGAAATCATCCAAAGGTAAGACAATAATATACTGAAGGAACATTTACACTATGTTATTTGATATTAATCCATTGGTATCAAGGAATAGAAATATTTAGGCGAGAAGACTTAACACTGCTAATTTAATGTCAATTGATACCTTAAACCTACCTATCTATATTTTATACCTACATTTTAAGTATGCTGGTTAAAGTTTTCGCTGCTTTATTGGTTCGCCTGCTCAATTTTTTTAACAAATCGTCGTCTTAGTTCTTAATTGTCCAAACGACCATTAGAAAATTTTACAAGAGAAGAAGGTTTTCTTTCATTATTTCAATGAAAGGTTTTCTTTCATTATTTCAATGAAACATTGTGATAGGTGTTTAAGATAAAGCTATTTCCGTAAAGCTAAAGGTCTCATTTGTTTAAATAATTCTTAGTTGAGTGAATAACTATCATTCTTTTATACTTTATTTATAATTAAAGTGGAGATTGAACAAAAACGAAAGTGGTCGTTTGGACAATCAAGAACTAAGGCGGCGAAATGGTGAAATTTATTGGAAATTCCCTGATTTGTATGCTCAAAATTTTTTTCCCAAAAACATTACTATTGTCAGCTTTTTCTTAATAATGGGATAAAGCGATGTGAACAAGACATATTACATTTTGCAAACTATTATAAATATCTCAAGAATATGCTGTTATTTGAATTACCTTCTAATTTACATTAATTTAATAAGCCTGCTATATTACATTTGGCCATACACAAACTACAACCAAAATTTAAAACATACATATCTCCAAGAAATCGGCAAAAGCAATTTTTTTTGTGCAACTTTGTTCCAAATAACCGTCATGATTTCTGTTAAAAAAATGATATCACTAGACTAAAATTAGCTACATTTCCTATTTTACTTTTATGAAAAAATGTTTTTAACTCCAAAAATAGTCCCTAGCACACATGAGCAACTTTAGTTGCAGCAATATTTCAAAATTCAGATAAATTAAAAAAAAAATATTCCTGGTATAGCGTCTCTCGTTTGTACATCTCCATATATCACAATAGATTTTAATGCAGCGACGTAACTATTTTCTGAAACTAAAGTTACTCTTGTTCACTTGTACTAAATGTGTGGCGAAGATATGTTTTATAAGTAGAACGAACTAATCTTCTAGGATTACCCAGGGTACATTGAATCTCTCTTTCTATTGCAGTTATTGTAAATCGTTGGTATTGAGCATTGGACATGCGTACTGGAGCCAAAGATGTTAAAAAATCTTGTACTGTGAAAAAACAAAAACAATTTCCTGGTCTACTGAATATAATGGCAAATAAACAAAAAAAAAATTATATTTTGGTACATAATTGATGTGTTTTTGGGATAATTATTATTCTATCATGTTAGAACTACTTTTTTGAAAATTGGCATTAAAACTTTTTGAAATATGTTTTATGAAAATGTATCTTTAGAATTCACTGTCTTATTTGAGTATAAAACCTAAAAATAATTAGTTTCGAACATATGGGCATCTTCTTCAGGGTAGTTAATTTTTTAACCCACTGGCCACAGAATTAATGAGCTAAAAATTGGCCTTCACCACAGAATTCATTTTGTACCAAAAATTGAAAACCTGCTTTGGTGTACTAAATCTATTGTACCTTTTGAACCAAATATTAAAATCAATTAATTTCTTTAAATTTGTTTACATATTGGATTAAGGTAAAGAAAAATATAAAACTTAATATTTAAAAAATATGAAAATATGTATGTGTAAATAAGGATACAAATACATATAACCTTGTCTTTTTTTTCTCATTTTTATTCATAAAGTTACAAAAAAACATAATATTCATAAATCGAACATTAATATTTTTTGTTTTTTTTTTTACATACATATATACTAATAAATAATAAAATAATTTGTTATGATAGTCCTTAAAGCAATCAGGGGTGTGCAGGGTCACAGCCAAAAGCCTAGAACCACTCGCAATTTTGAAGAAATTAAATGGCGACTGGCTGCATACAAAACTTGGAACACAAATATCAGTGAAAAAACATAAGAAACATAATATTGCCAATTCTACGAAAAGAATTAATAATTACCTACAGAGCGTTTGGCATTTACATTTTTTTTTAAATGTCAATGTCGTGTTCATTTTCCGTTTTTTTGGCGGACCTGCTCTAGCCCGTCAGCACGCCGGGGTTTGTGGTTAAGTACCTGAGTTGCACACCCGGCAGGCTGCCGGGGTTTGTGGCCAATGGGTTAAACTTAAAAATTATTTTTTTTGTGATAGTTAAGGGATAGGAGGAAAAAGGAGCCTAATGAAATATTTGTGTTGCTTATTTGATTATTTAGGCTTTTTTAAGTTTGTGTGCTTCCTATTTGCCAAATATTATTCTTTGTGTCTTTTCAATTTTGAGTCTTTTTATTTTTGTATATTAACTCCACACAGGAGGCCTTGAGGGAAATTGTTTCCCTCGAGGCCTATATCATCTATGGAGATGCTGTGTGGAGGATCTTGTTGAGGATATGAAGGAGTGATCCTGTTGTTGGAGGAAGGAAACGTAGAGGCCGCAAATCATCATAAGAATGAGTCGTTTAAATATCCCGTTCTCATATGGTAAAGTGATTTGCAAATTTAAAGAAGCTATTTATATTCTAAAGCCTTTGTGTTCGTACCAACGTTGTAGAATATTTTTCTTAATTTTAAATTACTTTTTTGTTATTTTATTTAATTGTTTACTGCCCTGAAGAAGACATGGCTGTATCTGAAAATATTTTAATTCAAACTCAAATGAGGTTATTTGAACAAAGTTGTCCTTTTTGTTTTATAATTTTTCATAGTGACAATCAGAATTCTCCGTTAAAAAATTACTATAAATTTGTTTGGTATGTGGTCATTGTGCCGGGCTATATCTGTAAACAAAATATAATTTTTTTGCAGTGAATAAATTGTTCATCGTTCAGTTTTCTTTATGTCTACTACAATGTATACTAATTTAAATTTCCTTTTAATTCCAAAAATAAATCAAAATTAAGAATTTGAAAAAGATAAATAAATGTTTTTATTGTTTCCTCAATGATTTTTAAAAATAGTATTTAACGGATATTAAGAGGCATAAGGACGATGTGACAAATATGATCGCATTAACAGTTAGCTTAAATTATTATTTCTGTTTTCGTTTATTGATTGATTAAAAATTTTGAAAATCCCTTTTTTTTATTTCCATGGTTATTATGAGTATTTTGCATCATAGTTTTTTTATGTTTACTGTTTTGATAGAAATATTTGTAAATTTACTTTCTTTTGAACATACAAACTGTATTGTACAAATGAAATTGTCAATGATTTAATTTTTTTTTTATTTACTTGTAAAAAAAATATATGTAATTAAGGAAAAGATATTTTTTAAATTATATCATAATGTTAAAAAATATTGATTTTAAATATTTTAAAACTTAATGTTTTTATATACAAAAATGTTTAGTTATTAACTTGTGTGCCGAATGTGGCCGCATATGCTTGAAATATTGTCACCCGGATGACAATCGGCACTCAAATGATTAAGTATATAATGTTTATTGTTGGTTAGATACATCTAAAACTATGATATTATTTTATTTAACTTGCCAAGAAATTGTTTTGATATTATTCAGCTGCAAACAAATGCTTATATTATTATTCCCTAACTGTGATATTTTCAGTTGAAATGTGATAACTGATAAATTTCACCAACAAAATCTGAATATATCTTGTTATATAACTAAGCTAGTCTTAAACTTTTATAAAATGTGTACCTAAGGAAAAATGATTACATAATATCATTTTAAATAGTTTATAAAAATCAAAGAATGAACTTTGTCAATTTAAAAATATTTTTAAATAATGCTACGATTCTTAATATTATATTATATTTAATTTAAAGTTAAGGTGTGGTCTTTAATATATTTTTGAATTAATTAGATAAATGTTATATGTGTATTATGTTGTTTTATATCTGGCTGCTCATGTTATTAAAAAAAAACTGCTGTTTTACCACAGAATGATGTTTCTATTCAAAATACTTTCTAATTATTAATGTATTTTTATACTGAATAAATTTGAGTGATAAAGATATTGTTTTTTATTAACATATGATATGAGTTTTTCACTGCCAAAAGTGATTTGTAAATATGTATTGTGATTTATTTTTGGGGTATTATGCCATGTTGAGCTACCTGTAATGATGTCAACATTTCTACTAATAAGAATGAACAAACATTAAGTGATATTTAATATTAAAACTTAAAAAACGCAGTGAACCGACAAATGGTCGAACGTCGAGAGCGATGTTGCACCAAATCATCAAAGTCAGCCAATTCGCAGAGCGTAACCAACCATAATTGGCGATAATACAAACTGACTTTGATTTTGGATTGTTACTAAAAACTATGGTCTTTACACGAATCAATAAAAAATACTGCAAAAGTGGCATTTGTGAAAAAATCATCACTTTTACGGGCATATTGTAAGTCTTGGTATCGAACTTTAACAGCCATTGTTCCCAACTTTTCAAGCGACCAATCTGAGTCTACCATCAGCTAAGCGATTTGTAAGTATTTTATAGGTAACGCTCGATTTTCGTTGTTCCCAAATATTTTATCGTCGATTACCTTAAGTGACCCCGCCCAAAATGGCATCAAAGTAAAAACTTTCGATGTTAAATTAATATGAAAGACTTAACCACTCAGCAACATAAGCAGATATACACGTTAATATAATAATAGCAGTCAAGTACAATAAGCGTGTCAAGTACAACAAGAAATCGTTATAACTCCGTTATTGTTCTAGTGACATCACTAAAACAAAAAGTAGAAGCTCAATAATAAATCAATCTACCCATCCCTATTCAAGTTGTCCATAAAAATGTATAAAAAGACCTATTCTGTCAGTTACACGGTTGATACATATTTTTCCCGCCAAATTGCCTACGGGCTGCTAGAAATTGTTAATTTTTATTAAATATTCTTGTATGAAACGATAAAAAAGTGATGTGACTAAATTGTTTATTATACATTTATGCAATAGAACAGGGGTTCCCAAACTTTTCCAAGTCGCGGCACCCTTAGAAAATTAGAAAATTTGAATTTTCTCACGGCACCCCTGTCATATAATGTTAGTGCGACGGGTGAGCCTGCAGCTTGCTGCACAATTTTTCAAACCGGGGAATAAGTCTTGATACAGCTACTCCTCATTTCTTTTTCCACATTTATTTTTGAGCGATATTTGCTCTTTATAACCGCAACCGCAGAAAATCCAGCATCGCACAGATATGAAGTAGCAAAGGGAATGAGGACCTTTACAGCTTTTCCATTTAGAATCGGATACTGATTTCTGACTAATATCCAAAACTCCGTCAAATCCGAACAAGCGTATTTCATTTTTGGGCCGCTGTCGGTCGAGAGGTCAATTAAATCTTCTTCTTATCTTGGGGCGCTTGGATCTTGGATCCATACAAACTTCTCCACCTGGTCACCAGTCAGTTAACAGTGATAGGTGCTCTGTGAAAAGGGTCAGCAAGTTATTTGAAACCTTAACTCCGCTATGGGCCAATATTGGAAAACAATCTGTGCCTCCATCATCACCAATTTTTCTCTTTCACTCTTGTAGTTTTTTCCTGAATGATGAAATCTTGAATGAAAAAACTACAAGTGAATGCGGTACGCGGCCGCTGCAAGCGCAGCACCACAACCGTATCCCCACTCCTGTGCCTCCCACCCAATCCATTCCCAGAGCGCGGACCGGCCACGCGGGTGATTTTCCATTCCATAAAATGTTTGTATTCGTTCATGTAAATTTTGATTTTTAGTAGAGACATCAGGGGCGGCCTCTGTCCGCGGCACCCACTTTGGGAACCTCTGCAATAGAATAATAATTGTTTTTTACATAATCTGTGATTTTAGTACCGTTTTCCTATAAAAACATCACGAGAGTCATTTTTACATTTTTTTATGCTTGCATTCTAAATTTTAATGTTTACAAATGTTAATATTTATTTGTAATATAACAATTTGAAAGGTTATTTTGTAACCTTTTAAAAACAGTTTTTAGTATTCGGCTACATTCAGAAATGTTTCATTTATAGAGCTTTAATTGTGAAGCGGAAATAACACAAAGTTTTTGTAAATCTGACATTTCCTTTAAGACCTAAAAAGTGCATATTCGCGATAGATCGGAGTGGTTAAATATTGTATTTATTTTATTAACACACTTAATTTATTTTAAATACTTTTTCCTTAAACTTGCATATTATATTTTTTAAACAAATATATTAAATGTATTAAAAATATAGTGTCAGCTTGACCTTTGCCACCGGCGCGTTGTTACCTCATGGCGTTAGCGATACTCTGTTGACACTTTTTATAACTTTTTTTTTTACATGAGCTCCACACGGGAGACCCTGAGGAAAATAATTTCCCTCAGTGCCTATGTCATCTTTGTGGATGCTGTGTGGAGGGTTTTTTTAAGGAAAGGAAGGAGAGGAGAGTTCTGGGAAGGAAAAGAGTTTAAGGGGTGGGTAGAAATCTGGGGTTCAGTGTATCCCAGTCATCCACCTCCAAGAACTAGACAAACCTCACCCCATAAACCCGGGCACCCCTGCTAAATCACCAAACGTAGCAAACCACTTGGGGTGACCTATGGCAGAGGTGTTGGTTATCCAATAAAGGTTCCCGGGGCGGCAGTACCCATTCGCGCCTCCAAAATTGACTTGCTTCCTTAGACTAAGCGATGCTTGTGTGTTGGAAAGAGCTTAGTTGTGCATTTGAGCAGTGTTGAGCCTTAGTTTCGGCCTAGCAATTGATTATTAGTAACAGTCGTTTTCTTAAGCCCTATGCTGCCGAACTGACTTTTTTTTGGATTGTTACTAATTTTACGCGAATCGGTGCCAAAGTGTTATTTAGGGAAAAATCATCTTTTTTATGGGTTTATTGTAAGGCGTGGGTTCGAACTTTAAAAGTCGTTTTCTCAGGCCCTTTGCTGCTGAACCGATTTTGATTTTGGATTAATACTAAAAACTATGATCTCTATACGAATCGATCAAAAAACTCCAAAAGTAGTATTTGGGGGTAGCATAGGGAGTGTGGCGAACCCATCGCTCAGGGAGTGGAAAAACACCTGCAATAGCCATCCCAAGCCAAGGTGTGAGCTACCGTGCTCAGGCTGAATGTCCCGGGGAACAGTGACACAAACAGTGCCTCCGAGAAACAAGGTCGCATCTCGGAGTATTTAGACCTTACTCCAGCACTCGGGGCTCTGCTGGAGTATACCTTCTATTTCCCTGGTAACTTGTGAGACAAAAAAAAAATTGGACCATTCGAAAACTAGGAGCCTTTTGAGAACCTAGGAGTGCTGAGGCCACCTCCGTGAACTTCCTACCTGGGGCCTCTAGGTGGAACCAAGAGGAGAAGCCGTGGAGATGAGAGCTGAGGCCACCTCCATGAACTCTTCCCTTGTGGGGCCTTCAGGGAACCAAGGGGAAGGGCACTCTTCCAGCATGGGACCTTCGAGGAACCAAGGAGGAGTGAGGTGGAAAGATGTCCTTTTCACATGTGGGGCCATTAGGGAACCATGTAGGAGTGAGAAGAAATGAGACCATCTCTGTGAACTCTTCCCTTTTAGGGGGCTTTGTGGAACCAAGGAGGAGTGAAGAGGAGAGATGAAGTCCTCTTCCCTCTTGGGGCCCTCGGAGAACCAAGGTGGGGTGGACTCTTCCCTTGTAGGGCCTTTAGGGAACCAAGGGGAGGTGGACTCTCCGTCGTGGAGCCTTCGGGGAACTAAGGAGTGGAGAGGAGAGATGAAGCCCTCTTCCCTTGTGGGGACTTCAGGGAACCAAGGACGAGTGAAGAGGGGAAATAAGACCTGGGAAGACACATTGTCGAACCAGAAGATATAGCTTAATTTCCAATAACAACTCTGGTGAACGTTATTAAAGGGACTGGGTTGTTGTTAAAGGATTGAGGTAAAATGGGAGATAGCACAATGGGCCTATGGCCTAAGTGCTCACGGGAACTAATCGTAAACCGTCTCCGCCAAGAATAAAAAATAAATAAATAAAAAGTATTTGGGGAAAAATCATAATTTTTATGGGCGTATTGTAAGACTTGGGGTCGAACTTTAAAAGTCGTTTTCTCAGGTCTTTTGCTGCCTGACTGAAATTTTGGATTCTTACTATAAACTATGGTCTTTGTAGGAATCAATAAAAATACATATCTCCAAAAAGTAGCTTTTGTGGAAAAATCGTCAATTTTATTGGCGTAATTGGCTTGGAGTAAACTTTAAAATCTGTTTTCTCAGGCCTGACAATCCGACGGAAATTTAAGATCCTTACTTAAATCAATCACAAAAGATTATGTAGATAACCTCATAAAACAAATTTCATTAATTCATTTCGATATAAACAATGGTTACTGATTTTGAGTTTCAACTTTTTTGGAGAAATTTCTCTTCAATACGATTATTAAATGAATTATGTATACAATGTATACACTTTTAAAAAATGAATATGGTATGAAAATTGCATTAACATATCGACGCTGGAAAGGACAAATGGCTAAAACGAAATGCAGCCTGTAAGAAAGAGTGGACATTTTTCCTTTCCAGCGACGATACAATACTCTATAAAAAAGATTTAATTTATTATATCAGAAATATCTTCACAGATTAAGAATTATCGGTATTTCCAACTTCCACTTATTTTAGCCGCAATGTAAAAATAATATTCTCCCACCGAGTTGAAAGTTTATTAGCATGTGCAAAATAAACATCGGCGAACCCGTATGTCCATCGAACCTTCCTACCTCTAGCAGTGAAAAGCGACTTTTGTTTTGTTAAATTGATTTTAGTTTTCAGGAAATTCAAAATATGTTGTTAATACAATATGTGAATTATTACAAAACACTCTTTGGACTATGGAACCCGTGAATGCTTTTTTGCACACTAAATACTCTTTTGGCAGTGGGCCAAATGTGGTAATTGCCGAGAGGGAATTTTTAATTTTTTTTACATGAATACCGCACAAGAGTCCCAACTTCTCTCGTCTGGACACAGTGAGACTATGGCATCCCCTATTGTGGTATGTTGTGAGGCTGAATGTACTGGGGAGGGAAGGAGATTGGGAAGAGGAAGATGGGAGAGGTTCCTGACTATTTAGATCTGGTCACCAAACACGGCTAAAGCCATTTCAAGCAATGTTTCACTTCTGAATTTATAATTTTTTTTTTTCATCCAAAAAATTTATGAATACATAATATAATATATTACAGTCGGGTACTGGTTACATTTTCCTTTTCTTTTACACAGTAGTAATAATAACATAATTTTAATGACAATAGCGTGTTACTTACAAAGTTAAAAACATAAGGTAATAAATGATGCGTTAGTAAGTTAATATCTGTAAGTTAATAACATTGTTATAAGAATAATGTTATAATAATAATTGATGCCATTAAAGAAGTATCAAAAAAGGAAAAAAGATATGGAGGTAAGAACTATTATATAGTAGTAACATAATATATATTTTAAGTTGTGCATAGCCTGCCTCACTAGGCGAACTTGTATTGAGGCCGAATTTTTAGTAAATTTTTTCTTGTAATTTTGTCTATGGTTTACTTATAAATGTATAATATATGTTCTTATACAGTACAGCAATACTTTATTTCTGTTTATATTATTGCTTGTGAGTGCACCAGTAAAGGATCGATCATTAGAACATATCCAAATTTTAACATTTTTTTTAAATTCTTTCTGTGTTTGACTCAGTTTGATATTATCAGGAAGCATGTTGAATATTTTTGGGGCAAAGTATCTAAAACTACGTTGTCCAAAGGTGGTAGAGAGTGCTGGAACTTGCAATGTGTCTTTGTTCGAATTACGTGTAAATCTTAAGTATATTTTTTTTCCTAAAGTACGTGTTTGTTTTTAAAGGGATGCATGAGGATAGTGTTTACATATATCTGTCAAACATCAAATACTCTCATTATATTAAATATCAAGTCACTGTTTGCAGTTAGAGGAGGTTTGAGAATAATTTTCATAATTGTTTTCTGCGCCTTTTCAACAGGATCTAGAGCTGATGGAGTACCCCCTCCCCATGTAATGATACCATACTCAAGGATAGATTGGGTGATTGCAAAATAAATCGTTTTTAGAAGTTGTAAGTTAAGAAAGTTCCTAATGGATCTGAAGAAGTGTATTGTTTTTTCTAATTTTATTTGCAATATTCTGTGATGTGCGCTCTATAATGGGGCACTCACTGCATTCATTGGAATTCGTACAGCTATGTATTTTAATGGAATAATCATCATGAGGTGGTTGTTACACGCTAGATCGGTCACGCAAGAGGATGGATCTGTCTGTCACAAGCTGTAGCCACATGTTCGCGAATAGAGTCTTGAAAAGGGACGAATTGGATTACCCCTTCTAGAGCCAGTAACGTAGTCCCGGAGGTGTTCGATACTGGGGTTGATCGGGAAAGGTTTGAAGGCATGCCGTCCTTCCTTTGTTATGGATGGGTCCGGGTATCTGGTTGGTCGTCAAGAGATCTTCCGGGTGCCATGGGTATAGCCTTGACATGCTTTGGTCGGGAGGTCGTGTCCGGAGAGCCGACCACCTAGTCAATTTGGTCAAGTGGAGGAGCCAGTACTAGCTTGCAAAAATATCATTCTCTTCATCATCCATTCCATCCATCCTTCCCTCCCTTTTCCTCTTCATCCTAGGTACGAATTTTGCGTTTACTAACAATAGAATATATTACCATAATTATGCATAGGGTCCAGGTCGGATCTAGAGAAGGTGGTTGAGGGAGTCCCTTTGACTTCTCCAGCCTTACCCTCTCGGAACATCGCCTTGCACCGCAGCGGGAGGGATGGCCTCGACACACTGCCTATCTCAAAGTAGAGATAGGCAGTGTGACGAGCGATAAAAAAAAAAAAATAAAATAAATAAACGGTCTCTCCTGATCCGACCTTCCACATAGTTGGTGGGCAGACCCAACTGCCGCGCCGGCGAGATCCTGACAAACCTCGCCCCATGAACCCGGGCTCCCCTGCTAAGTCACTTGGGGTGACCTATGGCAGAGGTGTTGATAATCCAATACATGGTTCCCGGGGCGGCGGTACCCATACCCGCCTTCCAAATTACTGATACTACCTATTGACGGCCGGCGTGGTCAAGGGGTAAGGCTCTTGACTCGCAATCCGAAGGTCGTGGGATCGAATCCCGGCGTGGGCAAATAAATTTTATTTGAATAATTTTAGTTATTTCACAATTATTTAAATTAAAAATAATATATTTGCGTCACGTTCCAGAGTGGAAGATACTTTCAGTATCACCCTGGGTGGTGTAAGACCACCATTCAGAATTGAAACTTGCTAGAAATGGCTATGGCCGTGTTTAGTGACCAGATCTGAATAGCCAGGTAATTCCTCGCCTTCCTCTTCCCCATCTCCCCACCACCTTCAGCCTCATAATATACCCCATAGTCACGTCATAGTCTCACCGGCTCCAGACGGGAGCATTTGGGTCTCTTGTGCGGTATTCACAAAAATATAAAATAAAAAATTATGCACACGAATAAATATTTCAAAATGAGACATTTTTTACAATCCAACTGAATATTACTCTTTTTTTTCATTAATACCGCACAAAAGTCCCAACTGCTCCCGCCTGGAGCCAGTGGGACTATGGCATCCCCAATTGGGGTATGTTGTAAGACTGAAGGGGAGGGAAAAGATATAGGGAAGATGAAGGTGGGGAAGTACCTGGCTATTCAGATCTGGTCATTAAACACGGCTAAAGCCATTTCAAGCAACGTTTCAATTCTTAATGGTGGTCTTTCATCAGGGCGATACTGAGATATCTTCCACTCTAATAATGGCCGTAAAATACAAATTAAAACAAAATATTAAAAAGAATATAACAAATTGTTTATTCATGTAGGTATCTACTTAATACCTACTGGGTTTACGCATTTTACTTGTATCTATTTATGTTTATGCACTTCGATATACAAATTATAAATAACTACTACTAATTAAAAATTCTGGAAGCGAGAATTTAACATCTTCATCTGACCCATACTGTAGCGTCTATAGTCGTGAGCTAGTAGATACTCGAAACCAAGCTTGGAGCGGAACGAACTCTAGTTCTAAAAACGCCCGCTAGCGAGTTCTGATGTGTGGAGCGCTGACGTCGGAATCTGAATTTAAATTTGCTGGTTATGCGCTCTTAAATAACTGCATTTTTTTTTTTAAAGTTAGTTTTAATAGTTAAAATAATTGTCGAAGTTTTAATTTTTCAAGATCCCCCGAATCGTGTGACATCATCACTCACTACGTATAAGTTATTTTTATTTTCAACAGGTGTTCATTTTGTATGACAGTCAGATGGAAGAAAGTATGATACTATTCGATAAATTAAAACTTTATTTAGGTGGAATTATGTATTTATTTACTAGCTGGGTTACCCGGCCTCGCTCGGGACAACATTCGAAAGTGTTCTGAAATGTTCCACATCGATGTTCCCGATTCCCTATTACCGAACATTCCACAATTTTTCAGAATGTTCTGGAACGTTGTGGAATGCTCTCAATTCCTCTGGCTGGGGTGTCCGGCTTTGCTTAGGGAGTTGATGTGAGATTGAAGTGACGTTCAAATTCGTGACGGATCTTGCTTTATATACCCCATATGGGTAGCCCCATACAAAAAAGGTTCAAATATTCAAGAATAATGTTCCAGATCATTCCACAACATTCAGGAGTGTTCTGGAATGTTTCAAAATGATCTGGGATATTCCGGTATGTTCCTGAACATTCCATCCTATTCCCGAACATGCACATTGTACACTTTTTTTAATAAGACCAATCTGCCGACATATCAATCCGTAGACTCCGTAGAAAAAGCAATTGCAAGTCATAGAAATTCACACATATTGACAGGAGATTACGTGTGGAATCGATTCCGTGAGGAGATTTAGTACTTAACAATACCTCTCTCACAAAATTAAAGTTGGTTGTTTTCAGTTTGGAAAAATGTAATAATAAGTAATTGTCGAATGAAACGCTAGTATATATTGAATTATTTGGCGGGTATTAGATAAGCCGCCATAGCTCAGTGGTCAGAGCAGCTGACCGGCAATCAGAGGGACACGGGTTCAATTCCCGTTGGCGGCCAGTATCTTTTCTCGGAAGATTTTTTCAATGTAGATGAGTGTTTCAGGCTGATAATTATTGATTATAATATTTGTTATCTACCCTTTGTGCTATGCATAAAAATCTTGTGTAAACGTTAGTTTATCAATTAAAAATAATAATTGATTTTTTTATCATTGAAGAAGAAGATAACACTAATAATCTAAACGAAAACATGAAAATACATAACGGTCGCAACTGGGACTCGAACCCAAAACCTCTCGTCTTACCAGAACAATTGCCTTACCAATTCGGCTATTACCACCTATTATTTGAACGTCATATTTTTAATTTCATATATCAAATTTTATATTTCAGACGAGAGGTTCTGGGTTCGAGTTTCGAGTCCCAGTTGCAACCATTATCTTATTATTTTTCTGTATCTTGTTCTCTTTCATATTTTCGTTTAGATTATTAGTGTTATCTTCTTCTTCAATGATATATTACATTGATGGGAGTAACCTTCAAATTTTATAAAAAGTTCTAATAAAAATAGATGTTTTTTTTGACTGACCGTATTTATTTTTGTTGGAACTTAACAAAATTAATCAAAACATACTTTTTGTCATGTCCGAATAAAACAGAACAGTGACAAAACAGAATACGATAAAATAATAAGTTAGGTTATTTTAGGCTACCTATTTAAATAATAAGTTTTTCTCTGTTTTCTTACAGGTTATTTTTGTAACTTTTTTGTTTTGTCGTTGAACCTTTTATTTGATTATTTTACATAAATCGGAACAAGCAGCTGGTGTTAATGGAAAAATTCAATATTATATATGTATAAGAAGTGTGTGGTTTCGTTTGAATCGGATCTGCTTTTATATAGATATTTATTCCTTGTCGTATAAGGCTATGCAGAAGCCGGGCCCGCTGGGTGGCTGCGCCTTGACCCCCCTGGCGATGAGGCGGCAGGTGTGCTCCTCGATACGATGGCGAGCTTCTGCCACATCCTTCACGTCTTGTGCCGACCACAGTTTCTCCGCCGCGGCACTCACCCGAGGGAATATTCTGTTGGTTACAAATAAATATATTGACTGCGGTTTGGTAAAATCCTTCAAGACCATACACATATGTACGTCTATGTTCAACACACATTTTTTGGAATGTTCATTTTCAGTCATTTCATGCAGAAAGTCGTCAAAGTACAACATGATAAAACAAATTTTCCCGACTTAGGTATTTTTAATTCTAAGAACAAAATTTATGTATTTTTTTTATTTTGAAAAAAACTCGAAAAGACGAAATTACTCAATCCTCAAATAATACTTGGCTTATTTATACAGTGCCGTTTTTGTGAGAAATCACCCCAAGGGCGCTGAAATGTTTCATAATTACAAATAGAAATACAATATTTTACATCAAAATAGTATTGAGGTTAACATTTATAAATTTACACACAAAACACTAAAATACAGTACACTACATTCAAACCACTAAAATATTATTTGGAGAAAGTAAGAAATAAAAATATTATATTAGTGACCAGAAGGGTAATTTGAGTATGATTTGTAAAAATATAGACCAGGGATGGCGAACCAATGGCACGCGACACAATATTTTGGGCACGTCACTGATCAGTGATCAAAATTTATTACGCACTACGAAACAAAGTGTGTAGTAGGTGAACGAGCGAACCAGAGTCATCCCTACGCTCTACGCTTCAGAATGTTCAAGTGCGGTGCGTGGGCTGCGATACGCGGGGTAAGGTGTGGTGCGTGGGGTGGCGGGGACAATTTGTTTTGTTTTCGTCTGACGTTGGCAATAACTCGCTTTTGTCAGGAAATTTATTTGACATATTAACAAATTTCATAACGCCAGAGCTTACAATTATATAAGCCTATATTACTCGTTGATAATGTAGCTTTCTATTGGTGAAAGAACTTTTAAATTCAGTTTAGTGGTTTAGGCGTGAAAGCGTAACAAACAAACTCACGCACTTTCGCATTTATAATATTAGTATAGACTAGCTTTTGCCCTCGGCTTCGCTGGCACCACTGGCACCCCCCATCGGGTGGCACCCGGGACCCCCCCCCTTGCTACGCTACTGATTGGAAGACTTAATGTAATCTAGCAGAATATTAAGAGCGTATAACCAGCCAGCGGCCGAAAATCCACATTTCGTCGAAAGAGGTTCTTACCTTCTTACGATCGTACAGGGCGGTTCCAATGAGAAAGATTAATTACTCTCCGTACCAGCTTTTTAAAATATTTTATTTTTCTATTTTATTTCATTCCAAATGTACTTTAATTTATACCTACATACAAAAATGCTGAAAGGCGTGTTGATAAAACTATTAAAATTATGTATTTTTTTTGTAAATATTTTTTGATCATAAGTATTTATCATTTTTCAATGATGTCTCAGCAAAATAAGAATGTAAAATAAATTGAAATATATTAGTCTGTAAGTCTTATATATATTTTTATGATTTTATTTAAACTAAAATTAAAATTATGTTACATACGTTTACCAGATAATGTATTGATTTATTTTACTGTATGATTATATGATTCGAAATGGGTGTTGTATAATAAATGTACTTTTTTGAAAATTTAACAAATCCGCCAACGACCTATGGTATAACTTTATTATACTAAAAATTATCATTTTTTCTGAAAATTTAAAACATTCGTTTACTAGATAAAAGAACAATCTTTCGAAACCAATTTATAATTTTTTGTGGAAAAGAGTCAATACGTCTAAACACTGATTTAAAAACGACATATTTCTGGTGTTCTCTTGTTATACGCTGGTTATATGTAAGTGGAGCCTGATATAAAAAGTTTCTTTGACCAAAAGATGTTTTAGTATTTACTGTCGCAAAGTTCATTATTGAGCCAATTCTAGTGGTATGGATTTGTTGGGTTCTTTCTGCAGATTTGGTATTGATAAAATATGTACAGCTGTTTTATACACATAACATTAGATTCCTTATAAAGTAGTTTCGATGGATAATACAATTTTTTTTTGTACATGACTTTAAGAATTAATTAGTGAGCAATATTTAGTGGTTCTACAATCTACTTTGGACTTTAGACAGGATCCCCAGTATACTTTTTTTATTTTTTTATAAGTTTTTATTCCAGTAAAAAAGAAAATAACATTTTCACTTACTTAACTAGAATATTGAATTTATAAATAGTTTTTACATTTCATAACCTTAAATTACTTTAGATTGCAGTACTAACATTTACATAACATTATATTACCATACGATATTATTCACTTTCACTACTTTGTTTTTTGTGAATAAACATGAATAATTTTTTTTTTCAATTTGCACATACTTTTTTCGTTTTTGATATCATCTGGAAGGCAATTATATAAATTGGCCCCCGCGTGACTAATTGATTGCTTACCGTAGTTAGTATGAATGGTGTTTAAACGTATGTTATCGTGTTGTCGTGTAAAATGTTTATGTACTTGGGACGTTTTAATGAATTCTGTGTTTGTATGTATGAGTTTATTATTTATTTTGTATATAAGGAGACATATATTGTACTCGTATAGTTTTCTTAATGTTAGCAGTTTTGTTTCCAAATATATTTTTTTGTGGATGTTTTGGATTCGTAGTGAAATAGTTTTTTGATTAGCTTATTTCGAATTACCTGAAATTCATTGATGTAATTTCATACGCATTTCCCCAGATTTCAATCAGGTAATTTAGGTGTGAGTGTACGAGACTATAATATAAACTTTTTTTAAATTTAATTGGTAATAGATATGATAACCGGCTAAAAACGCTAATTAAGAGTGTGATTTTATCTTTTACATCTTGTATGTGTTGTTTAAAAGTTAAATGCTTGTCGATGCACAGCCCAAGATATTTTTCCTGTATCAGGATTTGCAAATCGTATATAATAATCGTAAATACTATATTGTAAGAAAGTCAAAATTGGACTAAGGGATAATAGACAGATTTTAATTTCTCTTTATCCAATATATGACGAAGTTCTTTAAAAATATAGGTAAACTCCTGATTTTTTTCTTAACATTTCAGTATGGTCATTCCATCTCAAAAATGTATGAATATTTACACCTAGGTACCTAATAAGTCTACTCTTTCTAAAGGTGGCAATTAAAATTTTGCAGACAGTTGTATTTATTAGACTTTATTGAAAGATCTGAGTTTATTTTTGAAAAGAAACTATTTATTCATATTTATATGGAAAATGTACGTGCGCACACAATTAATATTTATTATTATAATATTTTAAAGCATAACTTGCATAAAATGTTTTAACCTAAAATAATAAAATTGGTGCCATCTGTTATTGCGTGGATTATAATGTAGGTTCTGTTTAACATTAAGAAAAGATTCGGGAAACAAAACAAAGTTTTTATTAAAACCAATGTGGATAATTTCATTTATTATTCGCTATTTCAGGTCCAGAGACATTGTCATCGTTCTAGTATCTTCTGTTTTTTTCGTTTTCATACAAGATGTGTGAGGCTGAAGAGGACAATCGTCGATGACATACGTAATCAGGGCCGGATTAACCATGTTGGGGCCCCTAGGCAATGCACGTCTCGGGGACCCTTTACCAATGGCAGACTAACGGGGGGAGGGGGGGGGGGGGGTCGAAGGGGTGGTCCGCTCCAGGCCTCTGGTCCTGGGGCCTCCACAACGCCCCCTTGTCCCCTTGATCAAATCCTAAACAAGGCTTTAAGGCACCAGGAAACGATAATTTTTTTTTTTTTTTTTTCATTTCATTTTCTGAAAGATGCATTTGTTAAAAATGCTCTCACCAAATTTTTTAAAGAAATTCGAAACATTGAAGGCGATAGAGTATTTAATGTGAAACCGTTTGAAACAGTTTGTATGTTGAATTATCCTCCGGCAAAACTATGAATGCGTTTTTCTCGAAACTTTTTAACACGTTTTTCAACCTGATTGACGACACATTAAAAAAATATATAAATCCCATTTACATGCACCAGGTCTTAAACTGTTCGAAAATCTAGTGTCTTTGGCATCACGTAGGGGATTTTTGATACTTAACTAAAAAAAAAAAAATTGCGGACCATCGAATTTTATTTCGATTTTTTATGGAAAATTTTCATTTCATAAATTTTTTATTTTTAAATAAATAAATCCAATATTTGAGCTCGTGACGTCACTACATGAAAATGTCCCGTCTCAGATTGTGGCCCCTTAATTTTGTAAAATTCCAGACTAATTTTTTTTTTTTATATGGCAACCCTTTGATTTCCGGCGAATTTTTGAATTTGCGTTTAACTTTCACTAGATTTATTGTTTGTTCTATGCGAACACATGAAAATGTCCCGTCTCCGATTGTGTTCCCTTAATTTTGTAAAATTCCAGACTAATTTTTTTTTTTTATATGGCAACCCTTTGATTTCCGGCGAATTTTTGAATTTGCGTTTAACTTTCACTAGATTTATTGTTTGTTCTATGCGAACTTACCCTTTGGTTTGATTTCTTGATAAAGATGGCGGTGTTTTTACAGATGTTACGAAGAGAACCCCGTACAATTTATTGCTATTCGTGTGGAAAACGTTCTTTTTTTTAAATGATTTTCGGCTACGTAATTATCGTTTTTTCGCACCCAATTATGTCCCGTCTTTCCGGTTTATAAAAAATGGTCTGATTTTTCGGATTGAAATTTCAAAAAAATCGCCAGGATTTCAAAAATAAAAAATTTCAGAATGTCTTAGAATAATTGCATAAACCGGAAAACAATTTTAAAAAATGTAATGTAAGTAGCCTATTCAACATACAAACTGTTTAAAACTGTTTCATATAAAATGCTGTATCTCCGTCAATTTTACGAATTTCCTTAAAACATTTGGTGAGAATGCATCTATCAGAAAATGAATTTAAAAAAATCCTTTTTTTTACAGTGTCCTGGTGCCTTAAAGCCTTGTTTAGGATTTGATCAAGGGAACATGTAGGTCTTTGGAGGCCCCTTAGACTCAGAAGCCGGTGTAAACTGAATAAAAAGCTTGTAAAATTACATCAACTTCTTACACTAGGGTGGGGGGGGGGCTCATTCTGCTTTGCAGCCCCGGGCCTCTGACGGGCTTAGTCTGCCACTGCACTTAACCCTTTTCTAACTTCCAAAATATTTTTTTTTCTACCACAACGTAATTTTATTCATAATTAATCTGTTTTTAACTACATCACGAAGGTATGCCATCACCCCATTCAATAAAAAAAATTAAACGAATAAAATACAATACAATAACTCTTTATTGCACATAAAAGGACACATTCATAAAAACAAAAATATGTAAAAAAAATATTTTAAAAAATACAATGAGCGGTCTTATCACTAATGTGATCTCTACCAGACAACCTTGGTACGAAGAGAAACAAAGATTTTTAGCAAGCAGATAGGTAGTGCTCACTAAAGCTTTTACAACATTTATATTTTAAACATGTAATCAGAAATAGAAGTTAAAAAAAAACTCCAACACAACAAATCCCAAAACAAAGCACACACGGCACCCACAATCACCCCCATTGATACTAAGTAATGCTGATTAATGAATAGAAGGAAAGTAAAATACAACTACGGTGCTCCAGATTATTTATTTTAATTATTGACTTTTTATTATTATTTGTGCATGATATGAACATTAGTTATTGGGTTATAATCTAATTATTATAATTTGTTGTTTTCTTTAATGCATGTAATGTTATTAACCTGTAAATGTTCCTAATAAAAAAAATTTAAACATCTTGAAAGCTGACTTTTTCCAAAATCGGTGCCGGAGTTGCTCACTAATTGACAGTAAGTACTTACTCACCATTGAAGCAAGTAATTTTTTCCCCAGCCGATGCGGGGCCCCTAGGCAGTTGCCTACTCTGCCTAAAGGATAATCCGGTACTGTACGTAATACCTACTATACTGCCATCATAAGTGAAAAGGCAGCTTGAAAATTTTAATGATAACATTTTAATTAACCTTTTAATATAAAATGTTGATAAACATGAAAGGTTGCATAGATCAGAATGTGACCATGGAATATTTCCAGCTGCCTTTCTTCTTATGACGGCAGTAGAGCATGAAAAAATACCAACTTATAGTTCAGTTAAAATCTCTGCATTCTATCATTAAGTTTGGGAGGTGGATCTGGGTACCGCCGCCCAGGGAACCATTTATTCGATAACCAACACATCTGCCTTAGGTCACCCTAAGTGGCCCACTACGTTTGGTGATTTAGCAGGGGTGCCCGGGTTCATAGGGTAAGGTTTGTCCGGGTCTTGGCGGGGGATGCGTCTGCCCACCAGGCATGGCAGACCGGATCGCGAGAAAATAGTTGAGGGAGTCCTTTTGACCTCTCCAGCTGGACTCTCTCATTGTCTTGCACCACAGTGGGAGGGATCGATTTATACGTCCGTCACTCCTGGACACACTGACCACCCGATTACTGCCAACCTCTCAACTTCCCTGAACTTTCACTCCTTCCTTTCATAAAAAGACCCTCCACACAGCATCCCCTGAGATGACATAGGCCCTGAGGAAAATAATTTCCCTCCTATGTGTAAGAAAGTTTTTAAAAAATAAGTGACCTGTTCATAATTCATATATATATATTTTTTTTTATTAGCAATTTTTTTTGATACATGGAGATAGGTACATACATAATAACATTTATGTATATGAGAGTAACAAAAAAAAATCCCACAAAGGCGAAGCCTGAGTGTGGGTATTATATTATGTGGATATTAAACAGTGGTGGTCATTATAGGTATTTAAACAGTGGTGGTTAGAATAGAATTTAAAAAATATACATACAGTATCTATAGAGTTCAATGTAATTGATTTTACAGGAGATACCAAGAATTTTCTTAGAGTTAAAATATATTTAAACGTATATGAAAAATATACGTATATATACATACATATGTATTTCCTTTTTTTAAAATCTAAAATACAGAAAGACATGGAATATTTTGAGGATTTAGAAACAGATAGTAAAAATTATAGAAAAAAATTACTCACTTCCAAATGATTTTTTACCCAGCTTTTAACATTTTTTTTATATAAGTTCAGATTTTGACATATTTTTATGGAATTGGGTAGGGAATTGAACAATTTTGGGGCAATACAGTTGATGTGCCTTTTGGTCAGCCTGGTTTTGCAGTGAGGTACTGTGTACACGCACGTGGTATTCCTCTGGCTAGAGCGATTTGTGTTTTTGGTGAAATTGTTAGGACGAGAAAATAAAAATTTAAGACATTGGATACAGTAGATCCGCCTTAGTTCCATTATTTCAGTTTCCTGAAATAACTGATTTGTGGGATACGTCTTGGTTTTCTGGTACATTACCTTAATGATGGATTTCTGTCCAATTTCTAATGGTTTTTTTTACATGGTTTTTGTATGTTCCTCCCCATACGATTATTCCATAGGAAATAGATGAAAGCACTAATGCGTTATAAACAAACTACATGGTCCTTATATTCAGTACCGGATTATCCTAAGGTGGAATGTAATCATAAATTATTTCGAAATAACGAAAATTTTATTTCGCAATACGATAAAAATAATGTTTTTAGTGGGAAAAAAAAATATTTCCTATTTTTTAAATTTACAGGGGGTTAGCATTTATCAAAAATAAATCAGAAATCGGACCCTTTTCTGATCACCCTTACATATGTTTTACAAAATATTTTCAAATTATAAAGACCCTTAAAAATACTCTGGAGGTTTTTCTTTAAACCGACATACGTAAATTTAAAAAAAAATCAAAAATAGGGTTTTGGTTAACTTTTTTCATAAACCCTAAATTCAATGTTTTTTTAAATTCAAATTACAAAACTTAGGTTAAGTTTATTAGAAAAAACGAAACGACAACAACATGTTAAAATCTTTCTCCATTTTTAAAAATAATTTTTATATTTTTAAATTTTGTATTAAAAGAGGTTTTCGGGACTTTTAAAATAATGAATTACATTACCGTAACATGGCGCTTTATCATGCCCGTGGCCCAAACTTGAACCAAAAGCTTTTATTTTTTGGCAACAGGATACGGAAAGCGATACAATACACTGTTGCCAATTAATAAAATCATCGCCTTCACTTCTGTCCATGAGTTTAGTCTTATATTATAAATAATATCAGACTCTTCGACTTGCGAGTTAGCTTAGTGGTAAAGCGTTTGATTTCGGTCACTGGGAGGTAAGGTTCGAGCCTTGGTCAAACCAAGTTTTTGTTGTATTTTTTTTTTTCAATTTAAAAACTAAAATAGATGGCTACGTTCCGATTATTTTTTTAAATACATTCCTTTGAGAAATAGTTAAATTTTACTTGAAATTGCTTCAGCCGTATTTGACCAGATCTGAATAGCCCGGTACTCTATACAGGAAAGGAAGGAGAGGAGGTTCTGGGAAGGAAAAAGGTACGTGGGGTGGGTAGGAATCTGGGGGCAGTGTGTCCAGGAGTGATGAACGTATCCTACTGCGGTGCACGGCGATGTTCCGAGAGATTCTGACTCGAGAGGATAAAAGACCTCCCTCAATCATTCTCTCCCGATCCGGCCTGCCGTGCAATAGGTGAGCAGACACATCCTTCACCAACACCCGACAAACCGCACCCCATGAACCCGGGCACCCCTGCTGAGTCACCAAACGTAGCGTAACACTTGGGGTGACTTATGGCAGAGGTGTTGGTTATCCAATAAATGGTTCCCGGGGCGCGGCAGCCACACCCGCCTCCCAAATTTATTGGATAACCAACAACAAAGGTTTGCTACGTTTGGTGAGCAGGAGTGCACGGGTTCTTGGGGTGAGGTTTATTTAAGTCTTGGCGGCGGAGGCTTTAGCCCACCCACTGCATGGCGGGCCGGATTGGGAGAGACAGGTTGAGGGAGACCTTTTGACCCGTCGCCTTGCACCGCAGTGAAAGGGATGGATTCGCACGTTCGTCACTCCTAATCCACCCAGAACGTCCCCTCCTTCCTTTCCCTAAAAATACCCTATTCACGTCACCCTCAAGATGACGTAGATAGACTTGATTCGCACAAATCGGATCGAATCCCAGCGTGGCAAATAAATTTTAATTGTTTAATTTGTGTTATTTCACAATGTATTCATTTAAAATAATATATAGTATATTTGTGGCACGTTCCAGAGTGGAAGATACCTACTCTCCGTATCGCCCTGGTGTAAGACCACCTTTCAGAATTGAAACGTTGCTTGAAATGGCATTAGCCGTGTTTGGTGACCAGATCTGAATAGCCAGGTACTTCCCCACTACCCTCAGCCTCACAACATACCCCAATTGGGGATGCCATAGCCTCACTGGCTTCAGGCGGGAGCAGTTGGGACTCTTGCGCGGTATACATATAAAAAAAGAGCATTTTTTTCCTGAGGCCTCCTGTATCGAGATAATGCAAAAAAAGGAACAAGCACAAATCATTCTGTGATCCATGTGATCTTGAGATTTTGGGTGACGATAAATTGGCCAAGCGTCAGAAATGTCACTAGCTACAGCTGACGTGCGACGCGACGTTGCCATAATGACTTCAGGCACTAAGACTTCAGGTAGTTTTTTCTCAAAACTTTACTGTATTGACACGTGCATAGTACCCTTGGCCGGCTAGTCGCCCGAATTATTTGATGCTACCAGATGCGACATGTTGAATAATAAAATAAATAATATTTATTTTTCTAGTGGCATCTTTCGGATTTTAACGAAACTTTTTGAAAACAAAATAATCTCAAAATGAATGATAAAGACCGTTCTGACCGCTGGAGTGCTCTGTTGCAGTTTAGTACGGATATTATACCTATTCCTTCTTCGCGCTAAGGCAGAGTAGGCAACTGCCTAGGTGCCTAGGGGCCCCGCATCGGCAAGAAAAAATAACTTGCGTCAACGGTCCGACTCACAATTAGTGAGCAACTCCGGCACCCATTTTGGAAAAAGTCAGCTTTCAAGATGTTTTATTTTTTTATTATGAACATTTATAGGTTAATAACATTACATGTTAAAGAAAACAACAAATTATAATAATTAGATTATAACCCAATAACTGTTCACATCACACACAAATAATAAATAAAAAGTCAATATTTAATTAATAAGAGATAACTTTGTATAAACCACTTTTTTAATAAATAATATCGACATGTTTCAATAACAATGTTATCTTCTTCAGGATATGTTAATATAAAGAAAAATAAAAGACAAACAAGTATAGACAAATTTGAATAAACTATAACATAGACGAAATATTAAAAAGTAGAGGTGATTAATTGCTTAAAAATCATAAAAATAGTTATACAAAATTAAATACAAAAATTATTTAAAGATAAATAAAATTGCATTTAGATAATAAAAATCTTTTAAGAACAAATAGTTAAAATAATTAGTCAAAATCAAAAAATAAATAATTATTGTAAGTGTTAATAAGAAAATAAATTTAAAAGATGGCTATTTAAAAAAAAAAGTTTGTTTATTTACGGTGCTCCAGATTTTATGTCCGGGTTGAATCTTTCCCAAATGAAAGACTAAACCCTTCCACACACTTTTCCACAAATGAATATCTAGTAAATTCACGCAATGTAAGTGCACTATATAAGATAATAAATACAAAACAATACAAGAACAATACGTCAATCCACCAGAAACATAATGGGAAAATATTTCACCGACTCCAGATATTTTCATATCAGAGGGTTCGGCTCTGATGAAATCCTAACTGGTCCGATAAATCCTACTGATCCCTCAATGTAAATATTTAAAAAATCTTTCGTAATCCTACATGTATTTAAAATAACCGACTTTTGCATTTTTATGAATAAATTTTTCGACAAATCTATTAATGCTTTTTCTAATTTCTAAGATTTCTAAATTATCCAATTGTATGCCCGTAGTGTTAGTGTGTAAAATTTTAAGACCTGTATTAATATCAAAAGAATGACTTTTTTCCAAAAATATGGTTGGCAAATTCAGAATAATAATTATTATTTAAACATTTTATATGTTCCTTAACTCTAATGTTAAAATTTCTAGAAGTTTTTCCAATATAAAAAAAAGTTACAATCATTACAAATTAATTTATAAACCCCAGATTTGTTCAAAAAATCACATTTATCCTTATTATTTAATATATAATTTTTTAATTTGTTATTTGTGTAAAAAGCTGGCTGTACATTATTTGGCATGTTTTTTATTATTAAATTTGAAATGCTATTATTTAAAAATAAAAAATTTCTCCAATTATTATCATTTTCAACAACGTGTGGATAAACAAAAGATATAAGAAACTTTTTCTTATATTTTTTGTTTAACATATTGTCTATTAATTTTGAATTATAACCGTTATTAATTTCAATTTGTTTAAAAGTATTTAATTATTTTTTAAAATTACTCAAAGATAAGGGAACTTTAATTAATCTACTTAGAAAGGTATGAAAAGCTGCTAATTTTTGTGAATATGGATGATTAGATGTTTCATGTATAATGATATCAATAATGATAGAAATATTTAAATCCAAAAAATTTAAGCTGCAATTATTTCCAATTTCTAGGGTAAATTTAATTTTTTTGTCGAGTTTATTAATGAAATTTAAAAAATTATTTAATTGTCTATTTGTGCCAGTCCATATACAAAAAAAAACATGTCGATATTGTTTATTAAAAAAGTGGTTTATACAAGGTTATCCCTTATTAATTAAATAATAAATAATGCCTCAAAGTTATTTTGCAAAGATTGAAGAAAAAGTCAATAATTAAAACAAATTTAAACATAGATGAATTTTACTTTAATTTCCTTCGTATCAATGAGGATATGATTATATGTGCCGTGTGTGGTTTATATTGGAATTTGTTTTGTTTTGCTTTTATTTCGTATGTTTAAAATAAAAATGTTGTACAAGCTTTAGTGTGCACTATCTATCTGCTTGCTAAAATTATTTGTTTCTCTTCTTACCAAGGTTGTCTGGTTGTCTTTAGTGATAAGACGGCTCATTGCAATATTGTATTCGTTTAATTTTTTTTATTGAATGGGGGTGAAGGCATACCTTCGAAATGTAGTAAAAAAAACAGATTAATTAAGAATAAAATTACGTTGTGGTAGAAAAAAAAAGTTTGGAAGAAAAGGGTAAAGTGCAGTGGCGGACTAAGCCTGTCAGAGGCCCGGGGCGGAAAAGCTGGATAACCTCCCCCCCCTCCCCCCTAGTTTAAGAAATTGATGTAATTTTATAAACTTTTTCTTCAGTTCACACGGGCCTCTGACTCTGGGGGGGCTCCAAACGCCTCCATGTTTCTTTAATCAAATCCTAAACAAGGCTTTAAGGCACCAGGCCACTGTAAAAAAATGTCACTTTTTTAAATTAATTTTCTGAAGATGCATTTGTTAATAATACTCTCACCAAATGTTTTAAGGAAATTCGTGAAATTGACGGAGATATCTACAACATTTTTTATGAAACCATTTTAAACAGTTTGTATGTTGAATTAACGTTCAGCAAAACTTTGAACGCGTTTTTCTCGAAACAGCTTTTTTACAACATATTAGAAAAACTATACATATCCTATTTGCATGCACTAGGTCTTAAGCAAATCCAGTCAGTATGGCACCACTTAGGGATTTTTTCTAATGGGCAAATTAAAATTCGTTGGTTCGCCATTTTTCATTATTTTTAAACAAAATTCACCTACGTGGTGAAATATACACTAGATTTTCTTACAGTTTCAGACATGCAAATCGGATGTATAGAGGTTAAAAAATGTGTTAACAAAGTTTAAAGAAAAACACATTCAAAGTTTTGCTGGAGGATAATTCAACATACAAATCCTGAAGAACCTACAGTTGTAGCGAAACCCGGTCGGCATATAGTATGTATAATAAAAGTGGTTAAAAAGTTACTAAGTTATTGTTTCACGTAAAATGCTGTATCTCCGTCAATTTTTTGAATATCTTTAAAACATTTGGTGAGAGCATTTTTAACAAATGCGTCTTCCAGAAAATAAAATAAAAAAATAATATTACCAAAAAAATAATTTTTACAGTGTCCGCCTTAAGTGGGAATCACCAGACAAAACCGGAAATATGTCGTTTTTAAATCAAATTTTAGACGTATTGACTCTTTTTCACCACAAAATTATAATGATTTCGAAAGCCTGTTCTTTTATCTAGTAAAGCTATGTTTTAAATTTTGAGAAAATATGTTTATTTTTAGTATATTAAGGTTTTACCGTAGGGCGTTGGCAGATTTGTTAAATTTTCAAACAAAATTTTGTTTTATACAACACACATTTCAAATTATATAATCATGGAGTAAAATAAATCAATAATTTATCTTGGAAAGATATGTTTCAGAATTTTAATTTTAGTTTAAATAAAATCATTAAAAAAAAGGATCCGCGCATATATTTAAAAAAAAAAACATTTTTATTTTGCTTAGACATTATTGAATATTTTTAAATACGTATGATCAAAACATAATTAGAAAAAGTACATAATTTGAATAGTTTTATCATCACGAGTTTGAGCATTTTTGAATTTAGGTATTTATCAAAGCAAATTGTGAATGAAATAATATCGGTATAGCTATTATGTATGGAGAATAATTAATCTTACTCATCGGAACCACCCTGTACAGTTGCAAGGGTACGATCGCAAGATCATCGTTCGACGAAATTTTAATTCTCGGCCGCTGATTAATGGCATTAAAGCCTTGTTAAGGATTTGATAAAGGGGACATGGAGGCGTTTGAAGGCCCCCGAGGACCAGAGGCCCGGGGCGGGCCGCCCCTCCCCCTCCTTCCCCTGTTAGTCAACTATTGGTAAAGGGGCCCCGATACGTGCATTGCCTGGTTAATCCGGCCCTGCTTATATTGACGATATTGCTCACGCGTTTGAATATGGAATTTAGTTATCTCAGTTTATTAACAGTTTTTTTTCTATATGGTAAGTCCATTTGAGTTGGTAGTCTATAGTCACACCCAAGTATTTGATGTATTTTCCTAGTTTCACATCTTCGCAGTTTGAGCATGTCGCAAAGTTACAGTTAGGGGGCATCCATTAGTTACGTGAGCAGTTTTTCTTCAAATCTAGACCCCCCCTCCTCCCCCTCGGTGTGATAAATTTGGGCCAATTCATATATTTTTTTCAAGTAACGTGAGATTTTGCTGGACCCCCCCCCCATTTGTGCTCACGTAATTAATGGATGCCCCCTTAGCGTTATGGAACTTCAAGTTGAGATTATTTTTAGGGGATGACTTTTGGGAATTATAGAAGGGAATAAAGATAGTTTAATTATGATTTAGACTGAGAAGATTTCTATCTAACCAATCTTTGACTATTGCAATGCATTTGTTGGCTTTACTGGTTGTATCTTCCCACGTTTTACCTTGTACTGTTATTGCAGTGTCATCGGCAAAATAGAGAATTTCACCTGGTATTACGATAATGCATAGGTCATTGATGGAAATTAGAAAGAGTAGTGGTCATAAGACTGTTCTTTGAGGAATACCATGTTTTACTAGATCACTCGTGCTTAGATCCTATTTTTGTACGTTGTTGGCGATTAGATATATAGCTTTTTAATAACAAGAGACTTTTGTTTTTAATACCAACTTTAATGATTTTTTTTAGCAGAATTTTATGGTTGATTGTATCGAACGCTTTCTTTAAGTCCAAGAAAATGGTTAAAGTTTAACAGCCTTACTAAAAAAAACGTTACGTTTTTAAATCTTTATTTTATGACAATTTCTTAAAAGTGGTGTGTTTTTTAAATATTAATATCTAATACATGTGGTGGTAAACTTATCAAATAAATTAACATCTTTAGTGGTGCAAGAAATGTGTTGAAATGTCAGAGATATTTTTAGGTTATTCTTTTGGCAATAAAAAAAACTTTGAAATTTTTTATTATATTTTTATTGTATGCACGAGGAAAAGTGAGGTGACAGTTTCATTTCAAATTCATGATATAAAAGGACTGAGTTTTTTAAATTTTTATTTTTGTAAAATTTCTATACACTTTCATCAAAAATGTTTTGGTAAGAATTTTTTTTCCATTTTTTCCGTGTTTGAATCTTCAAATATGGCAGTTTTTTAAAACTAAAGTGTATTTCAAATACACAAATCTAAAAGGTAATTTTATCTAGTTTTTATAATATTATATTATATTATATGGTATTTGTTTTTACGACACCTTCAAAAATAAGAAATATATAAAACATTCAAAATACCTTGGAAAATTCCAAATTTCGTTCAAACATCATCACTAAAACAGAAATAAACTATTTAATATTTCTATTTTCAAAACAGATAATTCGTGTGTGGAAGTCCATTATAATAGATTATAATAAAACAAATAAAAAACTTTATTCCACTTAATTTTATTTGACCGTAATCGGTCTCAGCTCGTCAGAGCCATCTTCAGACTGATACAAACAATTCTTAGCCTACGGTTTATATACATAACATATGGGGGAGGGGGAGAGGGGTGGTCTACAAGGATTTTAATCAATTATTTTTGTTACTAAGTCAAGTCGTTTTAGACTGTCGAATTTCTAAGTATTTTGGTAATTCCAGTAGGCTAATTACTTTGGGTTTGTAGCTCACTTCAATATCTATTGATTAGGGAAAAATCTTACAAGTACAGTTTGGCAATTAAGTGTAGAAAATAAATGATGGCGCTGCGATCGATTTCTAGGTTTTAAATGGCAACACCAAGACAATAAATGTATGTTTTAAAAAACCCTTCGGCCAAAACGTATATTTCGTATTTTTATTTTCAAAAATTTTGCACAAAAAAACATAATTTAATAGAAGTAAAATAAAACAAAACAAGTTTTAAGTGGTCGTTTATTTCATTATAAAAACGTAGGTACATAGGTATTTAAAAATCTGAGTATATTAATTCAACACCCGACATGTCTGACATTGTCTTAGTCCTCATATGATTATTCTTCTTCCATATCTTCATCTTCATCTAAACGTATTATCATTTCATGGGAACTTTTTTAACCATTACCCCAAAATATTTTTGCGTAAGTCGATATTACCCCTTCCCCCCATTTTGAAAAGAAGGCAATCAATGTATATTTCAATGAAAATTATTTATTGAATTAACTTACAAGGAAAATAAAAAAAGTTACATGAAAATAGTAAGTATGTCATAGATAAACAAAATAAAATTCTCAAATTGGATCAAACAAAAATTCAGATTTTCAGGTTTCCCTTTCAGTTTTTGGAGAAATGATGTTGCTTCATGTTTGATACAATTACTTCAAAATTGGGACATTTTGATGTAAGAGCAATTTGAATACAGTCTTCGGCGTTTAATCGATTTCTGTTCTTTGTTTTTATGTTCATTAGAGTGGAAAAGCCTTGTTCACAAAGATAGGTTGTTGCAAATGGCAGCAAATTTTTAAAAAATTTCCTTATTACCCAAAAAAAAACATTTTTACCCCATTTGGGGTAATTTACCCCGGTTCCCCGACCGCTGATCTATATCATTATATAGAGTACTTCCTCGTGCATAATATTCTGCCTCGATTTTCATCACATGTTTGCAACAATTTTTCCAATTAACACTTATGCTATTTTCCAGTTTCACGGTGTTTCAAATTTTCCATCTGCCTTTTCCCCTTCATTGACGATTCATCTTACTATTCAGATTTACCTGTTTGTGGAAAACATTGTGGAAATTATTATTAATAAAATTATTAGTAGTGTTAGCAGCATATTTAAATATTGCCGCTCATCTGCCGCCAGAGCTACTGCTATCGCCTCTGGCGGCCAACAAGGAAACTACATCAGCTATGGCGGTCGGTAAAGAAGAACTACCTACAACACGGACAGCGAACGGCTGGATTTACAAATGGCGGATTGCGGAACATAATCTTGCTGATTCTTGAATGTTGTTATTGTCAATTAACGTGGAGACAATATATTTCATCATAAATATTAACTTAGCGTTTTATTATTGCTAACATCAGAAGTGGGATTCGTAAAAGCAAGTGTCAATTGGCTTTTGTTTCGTTCACCTGACAAAAACTCGTGTTTTGTATACAAACGGCGGCCATAGCGTCTCTCTAGTTTGTTTACTGCGTTTGATGTTTGATGCCGGTGATTTAATGACAATCTGTGTATCGGACTTCTGAAAATATGTGAAATGTTTGGACTTCTGTTGTGAATTTACGTAAAAATGCCGCGTAATTACAGTGATGACAGATGCATTGATGCCCGATATCGGAGGAATGCGTGGATCGTGTTTCCGCCGAAAGGACGCATTGAAAATTTTAATTTGGTGCTTGAAAACTCATTTTTGGTTCAATGGGTTTGTCAAAAAGACCTTTCCCTTTCGTGTTTATCATCGTGAGCATAATTTGATGATCGAAGACATTTGTCCAAAATGCCAACAACGGCTGTCAAATAATGTCGCTAGCATTATGCTGAGCGCATAAACTGAAATACATGGTGAATCAGAGAAGCTGACTTCAGGTCCAGAAGATAGCAGATGGATATGATCTCTTGATGGAAATTGGTGAAATGTTCGGAACCTCAAAATGTTTCAAAATTACGTTGCTGAAAGTTTACGCGGCGATGACAGTCTGATCTTGGTAGCCGTCTAGCTGACAAAAAGGGATCAATATGGTGATTTGCTTTTGAGTATGGACATCGCAGATGCCTTATTGCAATAACTAAAAGGAAATATGTTTGCGAAAATTAAAGCCCGTTTATGTGTGGCGAAAAGAAGTTGTAATCATGTTGAATTACAATTATGCCGACTATCTATGTCAAAACCTAGTATTATGGTTCGAAGTTATTTGAAATGGTTTGGAGTTAATCGAAATGATTCAAAGTGGTTTGAAATGATTCGGAGATAATCAAAATGATTCGATGTTGAATGGCTCGAAGATATTCTAAATGGTGAACACCTAGAAATGTCAAGTGTGGCGTTCTTTGGATTCTTCATGATGAGATTGGACATCGAGGTGTTAATCAAACACTGGCTGCCGTCCGGGACAAATACTGGTTTCCATGGAAGAGGAATGTTATCACAAAATATGTGAAAAACTATTTTAAATGTTGGTTGGAAAATGAGATACTGGGCGATGTGATATGTGAGCCCGGGGTTTTTAGAAAATGGAGATGTCTTTTGCTGTTGCGTTGAGCAGGTAGATCACGGACGTACAAAATACATGGACTTGCCCTAAACGATAAAAGGCGTATTATTTCCCCCTCCCATTTGAACCATTTTTCGGAACCGGCTGGGCTTGCGAGAGCCACGCGTCAATCTAAAAAATGTGACGTCATCATTCGTGTCCGGACCAGTGTCGAGCTCTCATCGTAAATAACACGGTAAAAATTGTGGCTTGTGCTATAAATACGTGTAAACATAGAAGCGAAAAAGAGAATAAACCCAATTGTGGTATTACATTCCATAAGCAAGCATTATTTTACACTATTTTAAGCTAATTCAGATCACATAATATGATCGTTTTTGAACATACACCATAAATATACCAAACCACCCATACATACAATATCACTCCGAGATACATGGCGTGTGCCCGTCACTGTTTACTGGGGTAAGTAAATTATGAAACATTTGTAAAAGTGTATTAAATAACAACAGGAGCAAAATATTGGACTCGACCTTATAGGCGACCTTACTTTGACGTATTTGAACTTCAAATTTGTTCATTGCATGGCGAGCAATTTGCGCTCCCATGTAAAAAGGTCTATTCATTCAAAAGCGGAGTTTAATTTTAAGAACTAGATGATGATTTTATAGTGCGAGATGCCTATATACTTTCAGATTGAGTTTTGGCGAATCACGTATGACCAAAGCCATCTTCCTGCCCTTCGTCCCGCTGTAGTTGGCTTCTACCCCCCACCTTTATGTTCTGGTCTATCAATATTCATATGTCTGTGAGGTAGATCAATTTACTATGATCTTTCGTGAAGAGCGTGAACGGAATGCTGCGTGTTATTGCTCTCCAGGATGGCTTCATGAAAAAAACTGCCGATTAGAGGCAGAGGCAGAAACAAGCATGAAAGTTGTCATCATGACAATTTTGGCGATGGCTTACCTTTTTGGGGTGCCACGGGTGCTTTTGATGAATATCAAAAGCGGCAGATGAAACGGTTCATCTCGAACCGATTCATAAACTCACAGGTTGGTGAGTGGCAGGACCTTATGGTCATACGTGCTGAGACACGGGTGCTTTTGATGAATATCAAAAGCGGCAGATGAAACGGTTCATCTGGAACCGATTCATAAACTCACAGGTTGGTGAGTGGCAGGACCTTATGGTCATACGTGTTGAGACACGGGTGCTTTTGATGAATATCAAAAGCGGCAGATGGAATGGTTCATCTCGAACCGATTCATCAACTCACAGGTTGGTGAGTGGCAGGACCTTATAGTCATACGTGCGGAGACACGGGTGCTTTTGATGAATATCAAAAGCGGCAGATGGAACGGTTCATCTCGAACCGATTCATAAACTCACAGGTTGGTGAGTGGTAGGACTTTATGGTCTTACGTGCTGAAACACGGGTGCTTTTGATGAATATCAAAAGCGGCAGATGAAACGGTTCATCTCGAACCGATTCATAAACTCACAGGTTGGTGAGTGGCAGGACCTTATGGTCGTACGTGCTAAAACACGGGTGCTTTTGATGAATATCAAAAGCGGCAAATGAAACGGTTCATCTCGAACCGATTCATAAACTCACAGGTTGGTGAGTAGCAGGACCTTATGGTCTTACGTGCTGAGGCACGGGTTCTTTTGATAAATATCAAAGGCGGTAGATGAAACGGTTCAACTCGAACCGATTCATGCTTTTTGATGCAGATCAAAGGCGGCAGATGAAACGATTCAATGCGAAACGGTTAATTAAACCTTCGTATCGCGTTGGCGATACAGTTTTGATACGGATTTCTGGGGGAAATCCGGGGTACAGAAAGTTGAAAGGTCGGTTTCGGAGCTTGCCTTATAAGGTGGTAGAAGTCTTGCCGAACGATCGTTTTGACGTGGTGGGTACCAGACGCAATGGCAGCACTCACAGAGTGATGGTCGCATATGAAAATATGAGGAATTGACCAAATGAACAAATTTCTGCAATGGTCAGGAAGGGCGAGCAGGGTAATCTGTTTGTCAGTACCATTGTGGGGTTGAAAAAAATTTCAATCCCTCTAATATTTTTTATTCTTTTCTTTTAGCTTCCTGCTTTGAGGTCAAAGCAGTGGTCAGTATGGCCGTGTTAGCAGCATATTTAAATATTGCCGCTCATCTGCCGCCAGAGCTACTGCTATCGCCTCAGGCGGCCAACAAGGAAACTACACCAGCTATGGCGGTCGGTAAAGAGGAACTACCTACAACACGGACAGCGAACGGCTGGATTTATAAATGGCGGATTGCGGAACATAATCTTGCTGATTCTTGAATGTTGTTATTGTCAATTAACGTGGAGACAATATATTTCATCATAAATATTAACTTAGCGTTTTATTATTGCTAACAGTAGTTTAAAAAAAACACACCATATAATATTCATTTAGAAAGAAAGAAAGAGAAGATTAAGAGAAAAGTTACATTTCTATGAGTTTAAAGAAGTTGCATATTATTATTTTTTTTATTTTTAAATTGAGTTATTCCCTTTTTTTGTGACCTAATATTAACTGTCAAATGGAAATGTCAGATTCTGATTTTTAAACATAACCTCAAATCAGATTGTAATGGTTATAATCGCTCGAAAATTGGCATAAATCTTGTAATACTAATGAAATTTATTAAAAAAAACTATACTACGTACCATTCATTTCTGCAGTTCGTTTGTAAACTTCTTCCAAATTAGATAGAAGCTTCTTCGTACGATATTCAGCTAGGCAGCGTTGAAACACGCAGTTTATAACTTCTCTTGCACCACAATGTATTGGTTTGTTCATTTTAATTCAATTCAAACAATGCACAGGCAAACAATGTTTTTTTTTATTAAATGAGCGATATTCAGTATCTTCTACACCGATTAAGGCAACATAACATAACAGCCATACGAAACGTCATAGTCAAAGCATGGTCAAAGCGAGTAATTCGGTGTTGCCATTGTTATGAAAAATTTAGTTCCAATTTATTAAATTTCTAGACTTATTTGCCAAACTATAATGTGAATTATTAATGGCCTAATTTTATTGTCAACTAGTTATTATACATATCTATGATCAATGGGATTTTTTAAAATTGATTTTTGAAGGGATACATGGGAAGGGAGTGGGAATCGTCAAAACTAAATACATATTTTAATTTCGAAATTATTATGTAAATTATTCTGGATAAAAAACTGGTGTTTCAGTAAATGATTCTAATAGCTTATTAATTACAAAGTTACTTTTTGAAGGGATGCATGTTTACATTAGATTAGGAATGGTTTAAACTAAATACATATTTTAATTTCGAAATTATTATGAAAATTACAGTGGATACAAAAGCGGAGACTTAGCAAATGATTCTAATTGTTTATTCATTACAAAGTTAGTGTCTATTTTTTTAGTAATTTCTAAAGATTCTAGTCTATCTAGTTTATGACCTTTATTGCAAGTATGAAGAACTTTAACATCTCTGTCTTTATCAAACGAGTGTTTATTTTCTAATAAATGTGATGCTACATTCGACAATTCTCCTTTGTCATTCACCCAGTTTGTAAAGTGTTCTTTAATTCGGGTTTTGAATGATCTCCCTATTTGACAAACGTAATACGATTGGCAGTTAGCGCAGTTCACTTGGTAAACGTCTGAGTTTTCAAGTTTTTCTCTCTTATCTTTATTATTGATTAAAATTCTCCCTAGAGAATTCACATTATAAAAAGCTGTTTTGCATTTATCATTATTAGTTAATCTGGATATTTTTGTTGATATTTCGCCAATATAAGAGATTTTAACCCATTGTTTAGTGATATCTTTTTCATTTTTAAGGCCTTGTGAAATGATTGTTAAAGTTTTTTATCCTTTTTCTTTAATAAGTTATCAATAGTTTCGCTTTTGTATCCATTGTTCTTTGCTATAGCAAAGAACAGTCCTGAATACTAAGACTGGGATTATTATCTATAAGGGTTTAGACGATGTTTGTAAAGAGGTGATTGAAATTGTTTGCAATGCTTTCAGCGTCTTCGATGGTTGTGTTATTGTCAGCAATGATTTTTTGAGGAATTTTGTCAACCTTTTGTTTCCTATTAGAAATTTCATTTATGACTTGCCATGTTTTTTTCGAATCATTGACACCCGTATTCAGAGTCGATACTTAAAAGTTGTCTTAGTCAAGTGTCGGACTTACCTAAGCAAAGTTAAGAGCCGTACTTACCTTTAACGCTTCTATACAGAGTCCACACTTTGAGCTTCCTTTCCTAAGGTAGAGACCTTTTGTCTACGCCGAAAGAAAGGTGTGACGTCATCCGAAACTTGTCGATGTCCGGCTTCTACGGAAACAACATGCCCCGTTTTGGGACAATCTGTGTGTTTATCTATGGATTTAATTCAAGCGTCTGTCGTAAATAACATCGGTCTGTCAAAAGTCTCTTGTCACCTCTTCGGTTGCGTTTCTCCCAGTTTCTCCAAAGTTTCCTTTACAATGAATTCGCGGATTCTGATCACGCCGAGTGAAAAGCAATGTTTATTGGATTTAATAAACACATATCCTGCCGTTGCCAGCATTTCGACGAACCATCTGCAGCTTGGCGAGAAGAAAAATGCGTGGGCCAAGTTGACAGATGATTTCAACTCAATCGCCGGCAATCAAAAGGTTTGTATCTTTTGTAATTGAAATACTAACTAGCCATCACGCCGTTTTACCGCAGGGATACTCTTTTTTCATTCATATACATACTCTTCTATTGTTCCGACTCCGTGATACTATTACAATACTATATTATTGAATTCCTTCTTAGCGGACCCAAGCGCAGCTTAAAAAATGCTGGGACAACATAAAGTCAAAAAGGAAGATGGAGCTTTGCCAGGAGAAGAGGAGCAGGATGAAGACGGGAGGGGGCAGGCTGTCACCAAGTGTCTCCGATGAGCATCATCCCGTTGACAGCGTGCTGGACTTGGCCACCAACATTGAACTGAGTTTTTGCAACGACAGCGATCGCGGTTAGTTTAAGAAAGTTATGTGAAATATTTTGGCTACTTGTTTATTTAACTTTGATCTTATTTCTTATTCAAAGTATTGTTTGTTTCAGATACCGCTGTGCCCAGCACGTCTGCATTGTTCAGCATGCCATGGACTGACCAGTCGACGGAAGTGCCGGTGTTTGGTAAGTCAATTTTTGATAATGTAATTGATTCTTTTCAATTTAAAATTAATGTGATTTATAGTTAGATGGTAGCATTTGCATTTCTCTGTAGGAACTTATTACATAATTTTATCAGTTGTCATGCTAAATCTTAAATAATTTTCGAGATAGTATTATTGCAAAAGTGTTTTTAATTTTCAGATATAACAAAAACACCGGAGGAAAGATCAACGCCCCAGCTCAAGACGAAGACACGTCACATTATGCCCAAGAAAGGTGACTATATTTACATCTATATTTGCTAAGATTACTTGCACTTTCCTATAAAGGTTCAAATAATGCTCGAAGAGCTTTATTTTAACCTCTCGTTCTCTACCATAAAGAAAGAGGGGCCCTGTTGAAGATGCTGTGTGAGGGGTGTTTTGAGGAAGGAGTGAAAATGGGCCTTGAAGGGACATATGTTGTAGAAGGGAGGAAAAACAGAGGCCGGCAAATCGTTCCACAGCCGAGCTGTTGATGACAAATGTCATCCATGTACATCCTAATATCGATCACGTTGCCGGTAATCCGGCCTCATACAAAAGATGCATTAAACTTAATTTGTTTGCTAATAACACGTAAACATAATATGCCTACCAGTACTTCACTTCAAAACTATTAATGTACTAGAAATCATAGGTACTTGTAAAATTTATCATATCGGATAACATAATCCAGGATTTCTTACTTTTTATATTTAAATCTTTGCAGGTACCTTTTAGAGATAATTTATATTTCAACATTTTACTTTTTACTGCTTTATTTCTCACTTAAATTTTTTATTTTTACCTAATAATTTATATTTTGTACTTTATCCTTACTTTACACTTTATAATTTTCTTTTATACATTTTACCTTTTGTTCACTACTTATTACATTTTTTCTTAAATTTCACTTACTGTTATTCTTCGTGTTGTTGTACTATTCATAAGTATGTCAATTATGTTAATGGCACGTGTTGTGCCGTATGTGAGTAAATAAATAAATATGTTGGGCGCGTATTTGGCGTGTTTCCCGACTATGCACTATGTCATGGGGCACAGAGTGGCATAAACATGTTATTTACATTGATGACTAAACAGCTTGTAATTTTGTGTTGTTTCAGACTTGATATCATCTAGTGGGCAGGTGGTTCGCGACGAGGGCCAAGTGCGTTGCCTAAGAAGCACCAATCTAACGAAGTACGATGAAGAAATGCACATAGTGAGGTTGGAGACTGCCCGGGAGCAGAGAGAGACTGCCCGGGAGCAGAAGGAGACTGCCCGGATGCAGAGGGAGACTGCCCAGGAGATTGCCCGGGAGCAGATCGAGACTGCCCGGGAGCAGAGGGAGACTGCCCAGGAGATTGCCCGGGAGCAGTTGAAAGGAGCCCGTCTGCAGAACGAGCTCTTAGAACTAAAAGTAAAAAAAGCGAAGGCAGAACTTGAAAAAGCGCTGGCGAATAGTCTTGAATAAAAAATATATTAATCTCCAATAAATGTTTTATTTATTTTCCGTTCTGTTTCAATTTTTTTGATAACGGAGAGAGTTTACACACATTATTAAAACACATAGGGATATATTTAAGATAAACCCTTGTGCTCTTTCATAATTCAATACACAGCATAATTTTAACATACTATAAAAATATGACTTCATTAGTCATTACATTGGATATATTATGGTGTCCTTTCACAGTTCATTACACAGCACAATTACTATACATTACAAAAATATGACTTCACTATTCATTACATTAGATATGGTGTCCTATCACAGTTCATTACACAGCACAATTACTATGCATTAAAAAAATATGACTTCAATATTCATTACATTAAATATGGTGTCCTTTCACAGTTCATTACACAGCACAATGACTACACATTATAAAAATATGAGTCACTATTCATTACATATGGTGTCCTTTCACAGTTCATTAAACATCACGTAAAATGTCTTTGGATAAACGCATCTCTTATCGTTCTGCCTGAAGCAGACTGCACCACCGAATTGACAGGTATATTTATACCCTCAAACTGCCCAAAATGCTGGTCGTTTGACGATATACATAGGTTATGCAAAATGGCACACGCAACTATAATGTTTGTAGTATTAGTTAATTTGTTTTCTAATTTCCTCCTCAGGCAAGGAAATCTCCTCTTCCATACACCAAATAATCTTTCGACTACATTCCGTGTGGAAATTTGAGATTTATTATATTTTTCCTGCCCTTCATTTGCAGGATTTAATACTGGTGTGAACATATAATTTGTCTGGCCATATCCGCTGTCCCCGAGAAGAATGCCTGTAATTCTTTTCTCCTCAAACTTTAGGCGGCACGCGCTATTTTGGAATATCCTGGAATCGTGGGTAGAACCAGGCCACCTGGCAACTATGTCCAAAAATTCCAAACGTGGACCTGACACAGCTTGCACATTCAAGGAGAACCATCCTTTCCTGTTGCGAAAAGATTCACCTATTGTTCGGCTTGGGCTCTTGATGGCAATATGCGTACAGTCGATACATCCGACGACTCCTGGAAATTGGGCTCTTGAATAAAAGAGTTTTCGATTTTCAGCGTAGTCCTCGGGCCGTTGAGGAAAATGAATAAATTCAGTTAACCGTTGGGCCAATCTGGAGGAAATCTTTTGCACCACTCTGCTGGAGGTTGGTTGGCTCAGTTTGTGTAGATCTCCCGCAACAATCTGGAATCATATATAAATATGAAGGTAGTTAATGAACATTGAAAATAATACAAGATGAACATCTAGATATTTTTTACATCTAAGGGCATCTGGATAATTTTAGGTTAACATCATGTTTTCATTATAATGAATGCATTATTTCATTCTTTGTCGATTTCAAATCAGTACAGACATAATGCAAACAACAAGTTTCACCACAGCTGCATCAAAAAATGTTATATTTTCGTTTCACAAAAGTAGAACACAATTTTACAATAGATATCTAGTAAAAAGACGCATTTACCTGATAATTACCAGTAGCGTAGAATCGCAGCGCGATAGCTACCTGAATAACAGGAGGTATGGGCAAGCCTCTATTATTCACTAAAGCGTAATTCGGAAATAATAGAGGAATTAATACATGCATTACAGTTGTTTTCTCCAACCGATAACGATCCTTAAATTGGCGGTCACTGTAAAACTCCACGGGATTTTCAAAATCGCGTAAATAACGCCGCACGCTGCCCATATTGCCCGTGCCAATGTCGTCATGTGTATTGTATGGATCAACGATATAATCCAAAAACTCGTTATCCATTTCCATCATCTCCATTTCCATAATCTCCATCTCCATTGTTTTTTGTTTTCGACAGCAACAACTGGGAACAAATCACCGACTTAGCAAGGCAAAGGTACCCTACCCACCAACCTCGAGTTTTGACAGCTAAAAGTCAAAGTAAGCAAGAATGCGCGTGCGCAGTGTCGTAGAGACTTCCATAGTGACGTCTCTGAATACAAAAATTTTGGAAATCTTAAGTAAGGTAGCTTCCTAACTAAGTGACGTCACACCGGCCTTAGGCGTGTCTCTGAAAACAAAACGGTGTTTCTTAAAGGAAAGGAAGGCTTCTTGAACTAAAGGATCGACTCTGAATACGGGTGTGAGAGCATTATAAAGTTGTGTAGAGTAGTATTGTTGTTTTCGTTTTTTATGATTGTGTTTAGGTAGTTTCTAAATAAAATATATTCATTCCATTTGGTGTGGTTCTGTGCTTCGTTTTTGGATGTGCAATGAATTTCATGATTTTTATAGATTTTGAAAAGTTTGTTTCTGTGTTGTATTGAGATTATCAGTCCGCGCGTAATCCTTGGTTTTATGTGTTTATGTTTACATTTTGGGGTGCTATTTTTTCTTGACTTTTTATAATATATTTCTGAAGTACTTCATAAAAGGTTTTCAAAGCTAAATTTGGGTCATCATTAGATAGGACCGCGGTCCACGGTTCTTCGTTCAATAAGTTATTTAAAATTGAGTGGTTGATTTTAGTCAATGTTTTGTTGAAGTTATTTGGTTCAGCAGAAATGGGCAAAGTTGTAGTATGATGACCGTAGAAGGTAGGATAGTGGTCAGTTATGTCAAGTTAGTGGATTTACGTTGGTAATTTTTATTTGATTTTAGAAATATATGATCAAGACATGTATCATTAGGATGATTAGGTCTGGTGGTGTTGTTAAGGTGTATTATGTAGGAAAGGTATCCTGTGGAATACATAACATTTAGATATTCGTTCGCGGTCGGATTTAGTATGGCGTATATTAATATATTAATGTCACCCCTAAAAAATGCAAAATCGAAATGTTTTGAGCTATTGCTGTTGATAAAATTTTTAACAGATTTGTAGGTAAAGAGGGAAAGCGGTATGCTGTCAAAATTGAGTATTTTTTCCCTCTGGATGTAAAGGTTGCGTGTATAGCATTGGAAAATTTGAAATTTGGGTTTTCTAGGGTAATGTTGGATGTGGAGTGTACATTGTAAAATATTTTAATACCACCATGAGAGGTATGTTTAGCCGGAATAGAAAAGGAAACATAGTTCATAAATACTAAGCTGATGGTTTTTAGAACTGCCCCGAATAAGTGTAATTTAAGGTAGGGTTAGGTTATATGAGTTGAGTGAGATAAAGTTAGGTTAGGTTATGATAGGTTAGGTTAAATAATGAGTGGTTAGGTTAGATTAGGCTAATGAAAAATAATAAATTAAAATAAAAAAAAAAATTAAATAAAATAGCAAAAAATTTAAACTTAAATTATTAAAATATTTAATAATAAAAATTAAAATTAAAATTAAAAAAATTTTTTTTTATTAAAATTGAAATTAAATTATGGAATTTAAATTATGAAAAATAAAATAAAATTATTCTTTTAAAATTTCTACGGCAACGACGCAAACAAATCATAAAACATACATTCTTTATCACAATAATGCTGCAGCTTTTTCTACATAATAGTGTGTAAGAAAGAGCTGTTGAAAATGAAACAAATGATGTACGTATGTCTGCTTCCCCCAAAAGAGAAATGCAATCATTATCACATATCTCTCTCACTCTTGTTAAAGAAATAGACGCCGAGTGACATTACCGTCGCCTTGAAAAAGACAATGCATTACCTGGATACAACATTGACGTCATCTACAGTCTCGCCCCACATGCACGCCTCGCCCCCCAGCACCAGCTTTTTCTGCTCCGGGGTACCCGGGAAGTCGTGGGGGTCGCAATCGTAGAAGTTGGTCCACCCATTACCCAGGTGGTCCAGGTACCAGCAGCTGCTGAGTAGGGCGGGCAACCCGGTGGTTGTCACCTGCCGGACAACAAATTCATTCAATTATTCTTATCTTATTATTGACTGAATATGGCGAAGTACCATTTGGAATTTAATTTTTTTTTTTAATTTTCGATCTGTTTAAATTTGTTAGCATGTTCCGATTCCGTTTTCCAAAATCTGCTGCACCCCCTTTATTAATAAAATAAGCCTTCGCATTAGGGTGTGTAAATTATTTCAAATAATTTTTTTTTATTATTATGTATATATATATATATATATATATATATATAGGGGAGAGTAGGGTATATCGTACCACTTTGCTCTTAACTCTCAATACAGTATGATGGAATTGGATTAGAGAAGTGGAATAAGGTTCAAATGAAAGCCTGTTTTATTGGGTACCATGTATATTTAAATAATATTTTTCATGCATCTGTAAAGTTTTCAAATTAAAGGTTTTATAAAAAATGATTTTCGGTACTATTTGGCCAACCGGTATGGTAAATCGTACCACCGGTACATAAATCGTACCTAGAACATTATGTCAATTTACATTAATGAAACTATGGTCATTTTTAAGGCATGCATGCTTCGCAAATGTCTGGTTTATTGGTGCAAGCTTCATGCACCCATTTATGGCATCGAACACACTGGATCCAGTCTCCTTTGGGTCCGGCCTTGTCAAAATAATTTCCAAAACATAGATGGCACACGTTTTCTTCATCATCATCATCATCAATATCCGTGGCCGAATCATCCAAAACGACAATAGTATCAGCATCTTCACTATCGCTACTACTGCAATTTCTAGGCTTCTTTCGTCGACTAAACTCCTTACCCTTATTGGGTTTTTTGTCAGTTTTTTTAATAATCTTTTTTGTCTCAATTTTTAATTTGGGAATTTTGACAGTCGAGCGTCTACCAGCAGCAACTTCTAAATCATTGGTGGCGTTTCATAAAACTGTAAAACCACGATTTACCTGCCACTTTTTTTGGTTATGCTGAAAGTATGTGGAATACAATTCTTCTCAGCAACTTGGTAAGCTAATCGACGCTAATATCACTTATGGTTAAACCAAACAAATGAGCCTCAAATTTTAACAAATGCTCTACTAATATACTTTCGAGCTGATTTTGAAAAATCTTTGGTCTGCCCCTTTGTAAAACTAAGTTATTTGCAAATACATTCCTGTTTTGCATATGTCTTTTTAATGTAGGTTTAGAAACTTTGAACACTCGTGAAGCCTCGTTTGGTCCCATTATGTTGTTCTTGATGGCCGAAATCGCTGCTTCCAAATCTGCGTTAGACCACTGATAATACACTCTTTTCGACGTCATCTAAAATTTAAAAAAAAAACTAGAAAACAACGTATGGTGAATCGTACCGGTACGATTTATCAAACCACTGGCGGTACGATTTAGCGAACTCTGAGTTTCTATGAAATAATGACTGCAGAACATGTAACAATGCACTTGACAAATGTGATTTTGTAATAGCAAATTATAGAATATAAACACGTTAGCTGAAGATAATTTGAGGAAAAACAAACATACCTTTGAACACCATATCACCTTAGGTAGGACCCAAAAAAATTAGATCATGATTGTGAAAAAGCAAAAAAACTGTACTGCAAACAAACGCACAATCCAACATTAATTAAAAATGACGGGACAACTATGGCACTTCAAAGGGTTCACGGAGTGTTGTCAGGCTTAATAAAAAGTGACCAGTAGCGTAAATAATCAGGTGGTACGATTTATCGACCGGTACGATATACCCTACTCTCCCCTATATATAAATCAATTGCTATTAATTTGTCTCACTAAAACTCGAGAACGGCTGTGCCGGTTTAGCTGATTTTGGTTTTGAAATGTTTGTCGTAGTCCAGGGAAGGTTTAAACAGTGATAATATATGGAAAAATTGCGAGGAAGATAGTAAAAACAACAATTTCATTTTCCCGTATTAACTGTTCTACCTACTTTCCTGACAATCATTTGACGTTCGTCCCTTCGGTACGGTAGACTCGGTCCACTTGAATTGAAGCACGAATTAAATTAAGGGGTTTGAATCGACAACATATATCCACATTACTCGGATAATCGCGGATTTAAATTTTCATATTTTGATGGTTGTCATTGTTGGTTCGTTATTGCAAACGTCAGAAGAAAAGCAAACAAATTGTTGCCTTAGAAACGATGTTTTTTTTGGATTTGGCAATTCACCATAAAAAGAGTGCTTTGTTGGCGTCGTAGTTGATATCTATCTCTAAAATACACCTAACTTCCGAACGACTGGATCAAAAATTGGATCATTCTTTTTTTTTGTTCGTTATTTTGTATAAAACTACTGTTGCTCTGGCTCTGGCATTAGGAAATTTATATAAAAAATTGTAATAGGTGGCACGCGAGCAGTTTGAAATCTGAATGTACTGGGAATGAATGTGTGGAATGCGAGAGGGTGGAGGGTGTAAGGAGTGGGAGGAAGGAGAGGTGGAGGGGGTTGGAGGAGGGAGAGGGGGGAGGGAAGGAAGGAGGGGAGGGGTGTAGGAGGGTGGGGGGAAGGTGAAGGGGGGGGGGAGTGGACGGGGATGGAGAGAGGGGGGGGGGGGATGGGAGAGAGGAGTTGTGAGAGGGCATGGAAGCTGAGGGGAAATCAGGAAAGGGATCCGCTTGAGGGTGGAGGCGAATACGGGAGGGGGAGGGGAACTCGGGAGGTGGGTTCGCGGGACGGGGGAAGGGGGGGGGGAGCTGTTTGAAAACTGAATGTGTCAAGAATTAATGTATGGAATGTAGGAGGGGGGAGGGGAACCCAAGAGGGCGGAAAGGAACTCAGGAAGGGGGAGGGGAACCAAGAGGGGGATTCGAATACGGGAGGGGGAAGGGGAACTCCGGAGGGTGGTTCGCGGGACGGCGGAAGGGGGGGAGTAGATTGAGGAGAGGGAAAGTGGAGGAGGAGTGGAAACGCTAGAGGGGAAGGGGACGCGGGGAGGAAGGGGAGGAGGAAGGTGAACGGGACGAATGGGAAAGGACGCGCAGGGAGAAACAATTTATTTATTTATTGGCATAGCAACGCATGCCAGCTAGTAAACATATATATTTTTTAGGTATACAGTTTTTCAATTTTTTCGACTGCCACACTAGGCACAGCACGTATTATGGTAGTCAATTTGTTTTCAGAAACGCCTGATATCTCAAAAGTTGCGTCCTGCAAAGAAAATGAGAACTGCATTTAAATTTATTTAAAAAAAAATGTTTATTAGCTAGCTAAAACGCATTTAAATTTCGCATAAGAAAAAAAACCTAAAACTATTGGTATTTTTAAATTATGGAATTAATACATTTTTTTACAATAATTTACCTGACAAAAATGAAAAAAAATCTAATTTATGAATACAAGTAAGTCGCAACGTTTCACCACGACCCCAAGTGGTTCGCTACTTTTGGTACACGCGTAAGGCATTTAGGTATATTAAAAATAACATTACTTTCTTGGAAGTTTTATTAATCTCACACGGAAAAATCATTTATAACATAATGTTTCAGAAATAACCTAAAACCTACCGATAGCAAAACTTAATTATCAAGAAAACATTATCTAAAGCAGTGAAACTGAAAAAATTCTCACATTCTGCAGAAGTTTCCGGCGATCTCCAGTCCAGACGTGCACCACTGTCCCCTGCGGCAGCTTCACCCCGTTGAGGAACACCTCCTGCCACACAACGGAGCTGGAGTTCAGCTCGGCCACCATGTCCACTATCCTCTGGATATACACCTCCTCTAGGGCCTTGTACGAGACTATGTTGTGGTCGGCCATGTACTTGGTCACATTCGGGTTGGACTGCCTGACTCAAAGAATTATTTAAATGTTTTAGTTTCTGGATATCCTAGATAGTAGTTTAAGACGTTACTTGTAGACGGCACTGGCAACAAATAAAGCTGTCGATAAAGCAAAATAATTATTAATTACTTAAATCCCACGGATTGTCGTGCAAGTAATTTAACCCTGCAAAGGCAAAACTAAACATATGTAGGTGATAAGAATCTTATTATGATGAGTAACTGAAGAAAGTGTGACGGTAAATCCATCTGCTGTCCGGTACACTAATTAAAGTACAAAGTGTTTTGTTGTCCCTGGAGTTTTTGAAGTGAAACTTCTGTAACCCCGCTGTGATTTAGATTTCGGATGAAACGGAAATGACGATTACTGCACCTGCGACGCATTGACAAACTATACTATTTTTTGACACACAATTTTTTTTTTACGATAAAAAAAAATTTCAGTCCTACACCACAGCAATAAGTCGAGATTTCACTTATACGACCTTACGCGCCACGTAATATTTACACTGCACTTATAATTCTTAATAGGGGAAAATTGTTGCTCACCAGCAGTCGAAATCAACTTCGTCTCCTCCCAGATGGAAGTAGTTATCTGGGAAGACCTGCGTGACCTCCGTCAGCAAGTCCTCCATGAAGGTGTAGACCTCCTCCGAGGTGGGGTCGATGGGCCCGAGGTCCCCGTTAGGCGTTCCACCGTAGTAGCACTTAGTCAGCAGCGAGGGGAATGCAACTCCCCATGACCTGGTGTGGCCTGACAAACAAAAGGGTTGACACTCAATAATTGTGTGGAGGTCGAACAAAGGACACCGATCTGCATTCGTCTGGCTATCCGATTGGTTCCCTAGCATCCAATCGAATTCAATTCAAGTCACAAAACTCTCCTCGAGCTGCATCGAAAACCACCGATCATTCTGCTTTAAACTCTCGGTCAAGACTCACTTGCATATCGTGTTTGTTCGCCCTTCACATTAATTATTATTGTAAATATTTAACTATGGAATTGAATTATAATAAGTACGGACAGAGAACGTTTGAATACAACATACCGAAAATATTTAATTTATTACCTGATACCATAAAGCAATGTAATTCTATGTATAAGGTTAAATATATGCTGAAAAATTGGCTGTCGGAATTTTTTTAATATTTATATTGATTTGTATGAATAATGTTGAATTTTGAGATATAAGATGTAAAATTATAACATTAAAAATTTATATGTAACAACTTAATTATAAGCACCTGCTGACAAGCCAATTCAATTGGCTTAGCACGACTTGTTTGTGATTTGTAATAATTATTCTTAAAATAATAAATAAAAAAAAAAAAAAAATTATGTGTCTGTTGTAATTTGTAAAAAACTTGTAGTATTGTACCAACATCTTGCTTATTTGCTTTACCACACACCTTACACTTAAACCACTCATAAAACTTAACTACCATAAATGTTTTAATACAAACACGGGCATGTGCCTGTGCATGGTGGTCGAAAAATCCCCAATCTATGTAATAAAAAAAATTTCAATGAATAAAAAAACTTTTAAAAAAAAAGTAGTAGTAATTTTAGAATGGATTATATGTATCTAAGAGAATCAAAACTACAAATTTTTTTTTTCTGTGAAATTTTAGTTTAGTTCTACGTGCATGAAATCTGACTCAATGAAGATAAATTTGCTTTGGATTTTAGATTTCAGTTGTGTGAAGAATTCAGACAACCGATAAAGTAGGTACCTACCTAAAATATATTATTTTAACAGAAAATTATTTTATACGCATCAGAACACTGAAAATTGTTTTTTTTTTAAATACACATTCAAATTGTATTACTCGAAATATACGTATACAGAGTGTAACTGAGGGATTTTAACCATCGATTCCTGAGCATTTTTGGAATAAAAAAAATGTAGATGTAATTTAGCTATCCGATGACATTTGTTTCTATTAAAAACATTAAAAATATATTTCCATCACACGCCGCAACTGATTAGCACGTTTATAGCCTAGCGCAGTGTTCCGCAAAGTGTGTGCCGCGGCACACTGGTGTACCGTGAAAGCTAAAAATGAAACTCAGATTTTTTTTTGAGACCCAGGTTTCAGATTTTGCTCCTCCGTTTAAAAAAAGAAGAATGGGTAGCAAAACTTGCATATATCTCGTATTGCCTATGATCTCAACAAAAAATGAAAGGCAGGAATTCTAATATTTCAACGTCATGGGACAAGATTGAAAGCTTTCGCGCTACGTTGGTGTTATGGAACAGCCACGATACTAATGTTAGTGTGTAGTTTGGTTTATTTATGAACGGTAGTAATGAAACGTTCCAAAATGTCATGGCTGCCGAATCGGAAAAGATGTACTCATATTTTCGTAAGTGTGACCTGCAACCTATGGACATGAGCTGGGTACGAAATCCATTTTCAGGTAGCATTTCTCTTGAACACTTACCGATAACAAGCAGGAAGAATTCACGGAGCTAAAAACTGATCGGACAATAAAATAGAGCTAGCACATTTTTGGTTGCATATACAAAAAATGACTATCCACTGCTTTCAAATCGTGCCATTGCAATTCCCTTGCCATTTTCCATGACGTACTTATGCGAGTTGGGGTTTTAATTACTAAAACATTGATTACATTTAAAAAAAAAGAGAACGCGTGAGGTCGATCGATGAAGACATGAGAGCAACATTAACAACGATTGCTCCAAATGTTGATCTCCCCAGCTCAGTTAAGCAGGCTCACATTTCTAAGCAAGGCAATCGATTGAAATTTGCAAAAAAAAAATTGTCGCTTGTGTCGCCCTTATCAAATTTTTAAGTCGATTCGATTTGATAATAGATAGTATCCGCTCGTAAAAACCCGAAGTTACAGCGATCTTTCCCGAATACAAATTAAAAAGTGTCGTATTATATCTTTGTGGATCGCTGGATTTCGATTTTTCCCTATAACGTGAGGAAATTTCCCCTGAGATTCATTATTATTTGAATATTTAGATTTAACTGGTGGGATATAAAAAAAAATATGCATAAAAAAAGACAGATTTTTTTTAATGTGCTGTTTTGTGCACAGGCGACTTTGAAAACATGCAATTGGTACCATAAAATATTTTAAAAAAATCCCTCATGGGCTCTGAAACCTATTATTTTAATATTATATTGATTTTAATAATAAATATTAAATAAACATTGTTTCTTTTGTGTACCTCGAAAATTTTTTGATTTGGTAGGTGTACCTTGAACACAAAAAGTTTGCGGAACACTGGCCTAGCGGACTCTTGATAATGATAAGCGTTGCGTCTCGTTCTAACAGCATACTAATATTACCACACGAAACGGAGCGTATCTCTCAAATACATTATGACGGTAGCGACGGGAACAGTAGCGCGCTGTAATTAAAAAACATATTTTTTGTTTTTAATAGAAAAAAAAATATCATCGGACACCAAAATGACAACTAGATTTTTTACTTCAAATATGCTCAGAAATCGCTGGTTAAAATACCTCGGGTATGTCCTGTTACACCCTGTATATATTTTTTAAATATAAAAATTCTGATAGCGAGCATTAAAAGTTTTTAAAATGGCTCATATTTTGTTTTTTCTAACTAAAATTGATAACAAAAAAAGTACACACATATTATAGTCACCTTAATTTTTTGCCTTTTCATGTAAAAATAATTCATAAAAGATTCTCAAGTTTCATAATTTTAAATCCAATGCGATCGGAAATTTTGTATTCAAAAGGGTGTATATTTCAATTATTTTGCGGTTCATTTTTAGATTATTTATTTATTTATTTATTTAAGGAACATAAACAGTCATAGTAATAAAATATACATAAGAGGATGGAAAAAAAACAGACCAATTATTAATGTTCACAGATAGGTATTTAGAAACATAAAAGTAACTGAATGTAAACTAGAAAATTTAAAAAAACCAATAAAAATAAAAACAGAACTAAGCAGTAATTTAAAAAAAATAATAATACAGATGTTAATTCAACAAGTGATAAACATGTTATACCTACACAATAATAAAATAATTAAAACAATACTTAAATAGACTGCGAAATAGGTATTTGGGTTGGGACGGGTAAGGGGAGGAGAGGTATACGGGAAAGTTGCTACGCAAGTAGGTAATATAAAAATATCAGGTACAATAAAATTAGTCATGAATATGTGTTATTCGCACCTATATAGAATGTAATACAAAGAAATTCTGTAACGACAGTAACTAGCAGTGAATATGTCAGCAAGTGTGTCTATATGTGCAAGTTTATTATTATAGTATTTACATGTCCTTTGTATGAATTCATTTTGGTTGGAATTAGTGTTGGATCTATCAATGTAGAAAAGGGTATTTTGTCTGGTGTATGTGTGTCCGGGCAGTCAACTTTTGAGTTAATAATTTTGTACAGAAGCATCTGATCAGCGACAAGCCTCCTATTGAGCAGTTTCGAGATTCAAAAATGTTTCTCGATTTCGTCTTAAGAATTGTATATGTTGAATGATTTAAAATTGAGGAATTTGAGAAATCGCTCCTGAACTCTTTCTAACCTGTTAACATAAACAATATAGCGCGGGTTCCAAACCTGTGAGAACGAGCACTGATTTTATTTTTAAGACACTAAATGTTCCTAACCTGCAAAAACTGTATTCAAAAAATATTCTGCTTCACCAATTTAAAAATACACACATGTTTGAGGAACGAATAAACACTAGAGCCCTAAGAGAGTCAAATGTAAAATCTTTTAACATCCCAGTTTGTCAAACCTCTTATGGACAAAGAACTTTTAAATATAATGCAACAAAGCTATTCAATTCTCTACCTACTGAAATAAGAAACACTCAAAGCAAAAGTGCATTTAAAAGTAGAATCATTGATCACCTCAAATAAACATATCTATCAGGAGTATTTAATAACATTCTTACCTTTATGCCTACTGTGTGTAAATATGTAACCATGTACCTACTGCAATGTTCATATAACATACTTGAATTGTATATTACTTAGAAAAAAAGATTTTATATCAACCTGTCATGTTCATAATATTAATAAAACAAAATCATAGATTATAACCACTCTGTAAATTGCCATCTCAACACAGGTGTTTCACACCTAGTGAGATGGGCAATACGTCATTATTATAACCTAATGTAATATGAAAATAATTAAATAAATAAATAAATAAAAGTATTCCAGGTGAGGACGAACATGTGAATTGTACAGAATCATATAAGTCTTAGTGTTTTTGAAAAATTTGCATGTTCTCAGTACAAAGCCTAGACTCTTTGTTGCTTTGGTGACAATATTATCAATGTGTTTATCAAAGGTAAGCTTTGATTATATAATGTCATAATCAAAGAAGGTAAGTTTAGAGTCCAAAATAACCCCGAGGTCACGTATATAATCTTTATTTGTTAACAGCGATCCAGAAATGGTATATTCATGCAGTAGGTATTTTTATATGGTTACGTTTATATTATATTATATATATTTTTTTTACAGTGAATACCGCACAAGAATCTCAACTGCTTCCCGTCTGGAGCCAGTGAGACTATGGCATCCCCAATTGGGGTATGTTGTGAGGCTGAAGGTAGTGGGGAGGGGAAGGAGGTGGGGAAGAAGAAGGTTGGGAAGTACCTGGCTATTCAGATCTGGTCACCAAACACGGCTAAAGCCATTTTCAAACAACGTTTCAATTCTGAATGGTGGTCTTACACCAGGGCGATACTTATAGTATCTTCCACTCTGGAACGTGCCGCAAATATACTATATATTATTTTTAATGAATTAATTGTGAAATAACACAAATTATTAATCAAATAAAATTTATTTGCGCACGCTGGGTTCGAACCCGCGACCTCCGGATTGTGAGTCAAGAGTCTTAGCCGATGGACTACGGAGGTCGTGATATAAACGTGGCTAGACAATGGTGAATGTTGCTCTTAACTAGGAAGGCTGTACTGCCTCCTTTGTTGGTGGTTCTATCGTCTCTGTAGATGGTATAATTAGGTATTCTTAGATTACGTGATGGTTTTAACCACGTTTCATTAATAAGGAATACATCAAGATTATATTCATGTAAAAACTCAATAATCTCTTCGCGGTACGCTAGAACAGTGCCATTGGCGTTCCAATAAGCCATCTGTAGGTTAGAATTTTTGACGCGATGTCTATCCATTGTGTTTTATTAATAAAGGTCTGTATGGATTTCAGCTCTTTAGCTGCGTTTTGCATGAGAAACTGGAGCTCCTTGGCCCTTTCGATTAGTGTTTGTATTTCTGAATCACTGGGTTTCGATGAAGGTGGAGTGGGGTAGGCAGGGGGGTGCCCTGAGGAATTTGTGGGAACTCGGGATGGCGTTCGAGCCGGTATTGTTGGCTGGAAGCCGGGTTATTTTGAGGCCGTTTTTCCTGGGAAGAACGGTTTTTGTAGAAGTGAGGTGCCGGCCAAGTAGAAGGCGTTATTCTGCCAGTGATTATACGGCTGATCGACCAGGTTTGAAGCAGTTTCGGGCCTGTTCGGCTGAATTGCCTGCTGGGGCTGAGTATGGGATGACTCATAATTTGAGCGGTGATCATAACAGTAGTCATTTTGCGGATTTTGCCGATTATACTGACGATTGAAGTTAAAGTTACGGCTCCTATAATTATTTTGGTGATAATTTTGCCTTGCAGGGCACCCTTTATAATTGGCCGTGTGTGGTCCCTCACAGAGGGCACTCTTAGCGGGCGTGTCTCTCGATTTCTGACAATCGGAAGACCTGTGCCTGTGCTGACCTGCGCATTTCACACAGCGCTCGAGACTATGGCAACAATTTGCCGAGTGACCGTGATTCTGGCAACGAAAGCATTGCCCCATCCTTGTTTTATTACGTAGACTTTCAACCTGAATCCTCAGATGGAGAACGGTTTTCAGGTCGTTAAATATGCGTTTGGCATCTTAATTTTTGGTCAGAGTGACCATCATTAGTGGAATCGGTTTACGGGTCCAACTTAATTTCATTAGCAGACCAACTTGATTCAGTGTCCCGAGGTTGAGGTGGTAAAATACGTTACGGAGTGATCACGATGAGGTACTTACCGGGTGTGTCAAATTCTGTCATGACGCGGATTCCCCGAACTCGCGCATATTCAATAATTTCCTGGATGTTCTCCAAGGAGTAAACCATTAGAGGGTGATACGCTCCCTTCGCACTGAAAGCAGAACATAAATAATGCATGAATATGTACGAATAAATAGTGGATGAAACAAGTGAAAAGCTCGACGATCCGAGATGGGCTCAGCATTGAACTACTTCTATTGAGGAGTTCGGAGATGGACATGAACTCAAATTGCCAAAACATTTGACATTTCCAGAAGGAAGACCTCCAAAAAAAGTATCTCCAGAGGCTGTTGAAGCAGAAGCTGGGCTTGTCGCTAATTGCTAGACCTGGTACGGACCCTGAAAAGGGCGAAGCAGTTTGCAGCAAAAGGTCGAAATTTGTGACTTATAATATATTTATTTTACTTTTATATTAACGCGCAAGTATTACTTGGTATGGCCACTTGCATCACATTTAAAAAAAAAATCCGGTTCAGGCAAATATTGTAAGACATTCTGTATTTTTTTAATCGTATTTTTGAAACCCTGGCGATTTTTTGAAAATTTCAATCCGAAAAATCGGACCATTTTTTATAAACCGGAAAGACGGGACATAAATTTTATGGGTGCGAAAAAACGATAATTACATAGCCGAAAATCATTTTAAAAAAAGAACGCTTTCCACACGAAAAGCAATAAATTGTACGGGGTTCTCTTCGTAACATCTGTAAAAACACTGCCATCTTTATCAAAAAATCAAACCAAAGGATAAATTCGCATAGAACCTAGGACAGTTTACTGATTTTGTTCTTAAATCTATGGATAATGGGAAACAGGTTGATTCCATTTACACAGATTTTTCTAAGGCTTTCGATAAAATAAATCACGACATACTGTTATACAAGCTCTCGAAGATTGGTATATGTGGAGATCTTCTGAGATGGTTTTCTTCATATGTTAAAAATAGAAGTCAAGCTCTTGCTTTAAAAGGTTACATATCACAAATTATAACTATTCCCTCAGGGGTACCGCAAGGCTCCCATCTAGGGCCTCTCTTGTTTATTTTATATATAAACGATATGAACCGTGTCATAAATCATTCTTGTTTCCTATTTTACTCCGATGACATGAAATTATATAAATGTATTAGCTTCATAGATGACTGCAACCAATTACAAGAAGAGGTTAGCAGAATTGAGGAATATTGCGAAAACAATCAATTATATCTAAATATAGACAAATGTAATGTTATTACTTTTACACGAAAAAAAATCAAATTAATTATATTTACAAACTAAACCATGTAATACTAGACTCTAAAATGTTATTTAGGGATCATATTGAAAATATTCTAGAAAAAGCTTATTAGCAATTGGGTTTCATTATTCGCATTACAAAACCTTTTACTATAGCACACACCCTAATTCTGTTATTTATTTATTTACGAATAGTCCATTACATAACAATATAACAATAACACGAATAAAAAAGAGAGATGACAATGGAAGGAGAATACATATATATGAAGAGCATTGACAAAATACATATAATATAAAAGTAAATATAGAAGATAGTATAATATAAATACATATAATATAAAAGTACATAAGTAGCTTGAAGACGGATTTAAAAGACTTTAAAAAATCACATTGCGTATCGACTGCCGAAAATCATTTAGGCTTACACCAAAAAATTCAGTGCTTTGATTTGCGTTGACAAGTCTCGACATTCTGGATAAAGGAGAATGATATCCATAATTAGTAGAATGTTGATTGAGGAACAGCAATTCATTATTTCGGAGTCTACGGGAAGGGATGTTGAACTGGATGAGTTGTAACAAAGCAGGTGTGTCAGTAATACTGTGGATAATTTTGAAAATGCATATTAGATCAGAGTCCTTTCTACGTTTTTCTAAAGAAGAAATATTTAAAGTTTGTTCAATTTCATCATACGAGTACTCGCCTCTTTCAAGTCCTAACCTCCAAGCAATCCCTCGCAGGAAGCGATGTTGTACAGATTCAATGTGATATATGTGGACAGCATAGAAAGGTGACCAAATAACACTAGCATATTCAAGGTGAGGGCGAACCAGTGAACAGTAAAGATTTTTAAGTGTGCTTATATGTTTGAAGTCAGAGGTAATTCTATGAATGAAGCCGAGTAGTTTAAGCGATTTGTTTACAATGTTATTGATGTGATCACGGAAAGAAAGTTTGCAGTCTAGAGTGACCCCAAGGTCCTTGATAGATGTGACAGTAGAGAGACAAACATTATTTAGTTTATAATCAAACTGAATAGGTTTTTTGGTTCTATAAAAGGACAAAATTTTGCATTTATCAACATTAAGTTGCATGCAGTTAATTTTGCACCAATCATTAAATGAATCAATATCAAGTTGAAAAAGTAAACAATCAAGATGGGATTTAATTATCTTATTGTCATCGGCAAAAAGCCAAAAACGTGTGTGAGAAAAAACTTTAATGATATCGTTAATAAAAAGATTAAAAAGAAGCGGGGCCAAATGGGCTCCTTGCGGAACGCCAGAGGTTACATCAATGTTAAAGGATTCAAAGTTATTTATTTTAACCCTTTGTTTTCTATTTATCAAGTAAGAGTGAATGAATGATAAAAATGGGTCTCTTATGCCTATAGCATAAAGTTTGGCCATGAGGATACGGTGGTTAACTTGGTCGAAGGCTTTGGAGAAGTCAGTGTAGAGGACATCGACCTGAGTGTTGTCTTCTAAGGCTTTAAAAATGGTATTTGTAAAGGACAGTAAATTAGTTGTTGTAGATTTGGCCGATCTAAATCCATGCTGTTCCTCAATCAGAACATTTTTGAAAATAGGAGTGATTTTCTTTGTAATTATTGACTCAAATATCTTTGGAATATTAGATATATATGTCATATGTACGGTCACAACTCGAGTTCGCCTCAGTAATTTGGAATCCTCAATATCAAACATATATTTATCGCATTGAAAATATCCAGAAACAATTTATAAAACACCTATCGTATCGCTTTAGTGATCATCAATTTGACCCTATCGCCTTATATAAACGCAGAAAAATCTCTGATACATTATTCTTATACAAAATCATGAACTGCCTTGTTGATTCATCATATCTGTTAGAAAATATTGCATTTCGTTGCCCCAAACAAAATACCAGATCGAACGACTTATTTAGAATACCACACAGTAAATCCAAATATGCGCAAAACTCTGTAATAATACGTAACTGTGAAACTTACAATGCCTTACGAGATGTAGACATTTTCAACCATGACTTGAAATCATATAAAATGCAGCTTAATATATTAATAACTTAAAATACATATTTTTGGTCTTTTTTGTGAAAATTTATAATATTATTATCCGTAGTAAATGTTTGCTAACAACTTTACTTTTTTCATTATTACGTTTTATGTTTTTCTTTTTCATATTTAAATTTTTTTTTTTTTTTTCCATATTATGTTTATTTTTTTGTCACATAAGTTGAATAGGTAAAAAACTATATCAAAATTTTAACTTAATGGAACTTAATTGGTCTACAACGTATGAATGTTCTTTGTTATATTATCATTTTGTATGACTGTTTGTTTCCTAAATAAAAAAAAAATAAAAAAATAGAACAAACAATAAATCTAGTGAACGTTAAACGCAAATTCAAAAATTCGCCGGAAATCAAAGTGTTGCCATATAAAAAGAATTATCAGTGTGGAATTTTACAAAATTAAGGGAACATAATCGGAGACGGGACATTTTTATGTAGTGACGTCACGAGCTCAAATAATGGATTTATTTATTTAAAAATAAAAAAACTATACATTTCTAAAAATTTTTACTAACATTTTCGTAATCTTAGTAAAAAAATCTATCCACACGATTTTTTCCAAGTCGGTATGAAATCCATGCAAGTGGCCTATTTTTATTATTAATGCAGCAAGGTATTTCAAATAGAAATAATAATTAATAAATCATTGTAGGAAACTGAGTGATGACGTTAAAAGGGTTTTGCGTTTTCATGTACTAATATCTACTAAAACCTAACCTAACCTAACAAAAAAATGGATCAAAAATAATACAGATATTCTATATATAGTAAAGACAACAAAAAATTATTGTTCAAAATAGTAAAATGAACAAAAATAATACAGACATCGTGTAAAAACAATAAATTATTGTTCAAAAATAGTAAAATAAGTTTATGTTTGGTTTTAGTAGATATTTTGTTGAAGGATGTTTTGTCTGTAGGATATTTTGTCAGGGATATTTTGTCACGGGATGAAAACGCACAGCACCCGTTAAAAGGACTCATTATATTAATATAGGTATTTTTTCTCTTGACATTGGCCATTATTTATTTATTTATTACACGCCCTAATGGGCTTTTACAATCTAGTAAATGTAGTTTAAAAGTTGAGTATCATATTTATTTTAAATACTTGAAAATTAACACAATAAAGATAATCAATCATCTTTATAAATTTTAAAGTATCTTTTAAAAATAAATGTGATATAAATAATGCAATAAAATAAATTGTAATAACAAAAGCATTCAATAAAATAAAATACATAGGTAAAAATGATGAGAAATCTCACATATAGATATGCAATATAAATAAAAATTGCAGAAGTTATTATACCCTATGTATTGTCTATTTGTGCCTAGATATATAAAAGGATTGGAATAAACAATATTTGTACTGATTATTGATTGTACTGTACCTTCGATCAATTGATTGTACTGATTATTCCTTGAATAAATGAAAAAAACTTGCTCTCTTCAACTTAAAAGCTAAACTGGTGACCACGACGTGTTCCAGAACATATTTATAAAGTAGCTAAATCAGAAGGATGCAGAAAAAATAGTGGAGGAAATTAATCAGCTAACCAGTCAGGGTTCCTGAAATTATCACTAAAAATTGTCTTTATTGAAGGGATGGCCCGAATACACCATTATAGTTTGATTTGGTACATTTAGTGTTCTGTGATGGGTGGTTTGCTATATTTATAGTTCGGTGCGTTGTGCGAGCTAAGTGTGAACGAAACTACAGAGCGAGAAACAGAAACAACCTTCTCAACAACAAATTCTTTTGAAAGATTCATTTGAGTTGATAAAAATCAATTTGCTTAAATTCGGTTCAATTGTCTGAATCGGTGAGTTCGGGTAATAGAAAGATTCGATAAATTATATTGTTATCGTTACAAACTCTCTAGTGCAGCGGTAGGCAATTAGTTTTGGTGGCAGGTCGTATGAACCTAACATTTTTTTTAGGGGGGTACGTTGGGCACGTGACCTTCAATGTGACTATCTGATCGCCTGTAGTCACCGTGGTGCGCGTGCGTGTAGTTCCTAGTACAAACTTGTAACGCAGAGGTCCCTCCCTGCCTTATCTGCCTTAGCGACCACTTTCCAATTATATTATTCTCCAAAGCCCCCCCCCCCCCCTCCTCTGCATAAAAATGTAAAACAAAACAAAGTGAAAAAGTGCCGCAGGCGGAAAAAAAATTACGTTAAATTGAGATAGAGCTTGTTATACACCATCCCGTCCAGCACCGTCCTGATGGACTGGTGTCCAGCGAGTACTGACCTGAGAGAAGGGAACTTGGCACTCTGATAGGGGAAGCTCTGGTCATCCACGATGTGCCAGTGGAAGACATTAAGCTTGTTGTACACCATCCCGTCCAGCACCGTCCTGATGGACTTCAGCGAGAAGAAGTGGCGACTGGTGTCCAGCAAGAGGCCGCGGTGCGTGAAGCGAGGGAAGTCAATGATGGACGTGGCGTTGATCAACAGTTCCTGCATAACATGAACGGTTTCATGACAAAAAAGAAATTTCAAGAAAAGTAAACTAAAGTGAAGAAAAAAAAACTTTGTTATCTAATCCTAACCTAAAATTTCATCATTTTATGTTTTTTAACTCTTCGGTTTGGTCACTGTTCTGTTTAGTCATTGTTCTGTTTTATCCGGTTACCATTTAATTCAGTGTCCTGGCCTTAAGGCTTATTCAGATATGAGCGTTTTTCGCTGGTGCTGCGGGTAGCAAAAAACGACAAGCGATATTCCGCCGGGTACCTACTTGCATAAGTTTTTGCGGCTGGCGCGAAACTAGAACCCCACCAATAGGCCACTTGCATAACATTTTTTTAATTTTTTTTCCGGTTTAGGTAAATATTCTAAGACATTCTGTATTTTTTTTTTAAATCGTATTTTTGAAAACCTGGCGATTTTTCGAAAATTTCAATCCGAAAAATCAGACCATTTTTTATAAACCGGAAAGACGGGACATAATTTTATGGGTGCGAAAAAACGATAATTACATAGCCGAAATTCATTTAAAAAATATAACGTTTTCCATACGAATAGCAATAAATTGTACGGGGTTCTCTACGTAACATCTGTAAAAACTCCGCCATCTTTATCAAAAAATCAAACCAAAGGATAAGTTCGCATAGAACAAACAATAAATCTAGTGAACTTTAAACACAAATTCAAAAATTCGCCGGAAATCAAAGTGTAGCCATATAAAAAAAAAAATCAGTGTGGAATTTTAAAAATTAAGGGAACATAATCGGAGATGGGAAATTTTCATGTAGTGACGTCACGAGCTCAAATAATGGATTTATTCATTTAAAAATTTAAAAAAAATCTGTACATTTCTAAAAATTTTTACTAACATTTTAGCAATCTTAGTAACAAAATCTATCCACACGATTTTTTCCAAGGCGTTATGAAATCCATGCAAGTGGCCTATTCCGCATGCTGTCTGGGTAGGCGATATCGCTATCCATTTCAATAATAAGATACTTTTTTCGGTGGTCACGCACGATTACTGTGTACCTATAGTACTCGCCGAACTTTAATACCGACCTGACATTGATACATAAATCGTCGCAATAGGCGAGTAATAAGGTCATAATATGTTGAAGGAGAGGTCCCTAACGCGTATACTCGTGGGAGATCCCACGCACTTTTTTATGCTCCGAAAGCGAGAACTTCTTCCTTTCAGAGCAATTCAACAATACTTAACGATTCTGCATTGAGCATCGACATCTTCAATGTTACCTATAGAGAGTTCAGTAACTATCTTTTGACATACGTCTCAACATAGTGAAACTGCCCCCATGCACTTTTTTTCTCTTAAATTTTGTAATCTTTTCCGTAATAATTTGGTGTATTACTGTTTTATGGAGAACCTGAAAAAATAAATAAATAAAAACGGCATGCCTCCTAGCCGACGCCTTTTTCTGTCGCTCTTATGTTTTACGCATCTTTCTCTTTCGCTTACGGTCATTGTAAAGTCATATACATTCGCGAATACTGCGTAATAAGATGATACTACGATCTACGATTATCGCTTATATCTAAATATATAGGTCTTTAGTTGAGAGGGCGATTGCAGAGGGCCAAATTTAGGCCCAGGTAACCTACGCAGTTGCCTAGGGCGGAAAATTCTAGGGGAGGCTTTACCTGAAGTTTTAATGACTAATTAAAATCCAACAGCAAAAACATTCGGTTTGATCAGATGATGCGTTACTTTTAATTGAATTTTCGTGGAATGTTATTTGTTTATCGAAAAAAGAATAGCGGCGTTCAGGACGTGAAGTTAGATGCATTCTATTTTTAACCCCCGACCCAAGGAGCGGTGTTATAAGTTTGACATTCTGTGTGTCTGTCTGTCTGTGTGTCTGTGGCATCGTAGCTCCTAAACGAATGGACCGATTATGATGCGGGTTTTTAGTTTGAAAGTTGACGTGATCGAGATGGTTCTTATCTATCTACTGTTACGATACGCCCCTGAAGCGAGTAGATTCAAGCCCTAGAGCACAGAACGCAGCAAGTCCACACAACTCGGCCTCCCCTCTCCCCCCTGTTTCCTGCTTCCCGCTTCCCTCCCCCGTGCCCGGCCACTGGCCCATTCCATTCCACCACACAGACGAGATTCGAGAGCCTTGGGAAGCACACGTACGCGGCCCGCTTTCGGGCGAGCGGTCCAAATTCAATGTGGCCGCGATGTATTATTGAAATTACCTACGAGTAGAGTCGGCCTTTAGCCGCGCCATATAGTTCGGTCTATTTAGACTACGAAAGTGCCTGATGGAACTTCCACATGAGGCGAGGATCCTGCTAATCCACATGTAAGCTGTATCTTGATTTCCTCTTTTAAATGTGTCCGTAATCAGTGAAATGTAGGGCCCCGCGAAAATCACCACTCGGAGAGTTTCGCTTCAGAGAGAGATAATGAGAGTTAAACACTTTAGCTAGGTTTGTGTAATTTGCATTTCTTGTAATTGAATTGTACTGTAGAAACCTATGTACTGTGTTTGAGTTTACAATACATGTCCTAATGATTTAACTTTGTTATTATTCTGCTGCGGCAGGAGGTTTATTGACCAGAGTGTATCCCGCTGGACGCCGGAAGGTAGGGAGAAATTCCATAGCTTTGAGCGACTCGCCCCTGAATAGAGAGTACCTTTGTTCCCGCTGAGAGCTAGCCAGGGACATGTTTGGGGGCCCCCTTGGCCCAGAGCTGGTGTTGGTTTGGTAGCCAACATCGGGTACCCTAACACTACAATTCATGAAAATCTGTTTAGGTGTTTCAAGGTCATCAGCTCTTTTTGTGTTGGGGGTTGCTTAAAATTTTGAACAAAGAAATATATGCAATGTATAATACGTATAGTATGTATCTGATAGGAACTTATTTTAAATACCTGAAATAAAATTGCATGTACCTTGGATTAAATCCAATTCTGTGTGAACATTTGCGAACATAAGTGCGAGCCGAGCCATGAATTGTAGGAAAGGAACGAAGCAATCACAAGCTGCATTTCGAGATGTTTGCAATTGCTTCGTTTCTTTTCGTATAATTCCTTGTTTGGATCGCGTGTGTATATGCAGCCTTAGAATTTGTAATAGTTTTACAAGAATTTTGTTGCTAGTGCGGAGGGCAATTAAAGATTGCAGGATTGTAGCACAAAATACATTTACTATTGTGAGTAGTACATATATACAATATATACATAATCTACTTGGAGATATGAATCTAAACATAATTAAAAAACATGGTACAGTTAAGTGACCAATTTAATATATATTTTTGAGAGGATAGAAAATGTTGACCCCAAACAGATTGAAATTAAGAACCTGATAGTGGATAAATGTTTTGTTTATTGACACAGAATTAAAGTAATTATAAGTGAAATAATTGCGGAATGTGAATAATCGATGGTTTTTTTTTACATTAACTCCACACAGGAGGCCCTGAGGAAAATAATTTCCCTCAGGGCCTATGTCATCTTTGAAGATGCTGTGTGGAGGGTCTTTTTGAGGAAAGGAAGGAGTGAACATGGGTCTTGACATAAGTGAAAAGTGGAATAATAATAAAGCCAATGATTGGTTCCATGAATAAATAAAATAATTTTAATATGGTTGACGTAATGAATCCCATATCCAGTCATTTTCATCCGGAAGTTCGTCCTTTATTTGCCAGAAAAGTGCCTTTTGTGAACTTTAGTGCCTTTCTCAGTGCAAAGTGATTGTGAAAAATAAAAAACCTGTTTTCTAAAAGTCAGTCCTGGCAAAATTTTTCAAAAATAAATAAATACTTGTGAATTTCACGGTTTTCTCAAAAGTGGTCAGTGAAATACAAAAACCTTTACCACTAAGGTCTTTCCACGCAAAATTTTTTTTCTCGTCTGCCTCCCTTTGACAAGAATTCTGGTGTCATGTATACCAAATTGTAATATGGAATCTCTGTAACCATATTTTGGAAGTGCCAACAAGTGATTACCAAGTGAAAAGTGCCTCACAAAAATTAATTTTGCGCTTTCTAAAGGAAACCCCTGGCCAATTTTTTTTCTCACCACCCAGGAAACTCACAATGGAGGACAATCAAGCTATTACACCATCCAACTTGGGTACCATTCCCAATGTACACAGTTTATCCAAAGCCCACTTACAAGCTGCTTTAAGGGATAGAGGACTCTCGCCATCAAGCAAATCTAAATCTACATTGAAGGCATATGCACTTTTATTCAACAAAAAGTACATTAGGAGAATAAACCTCGCTCCCTCCAACGAAAATAACTCACGCTCGGCTACGCAAGTTTTGGATAATCTTGACAAAGGACCTATGCCGCATGTAATGATAAAACAGGACGTCGCACCCATCTCGACACAAGATAAAACTTACGATTTATCCTCTTGGAAAGTCAAATATAATGGCGTCTCCGATGTGCTGGATTTCATTGACCGTATTGAAGAAACGGCTACAATCAAAAATATCCCATTCGAGATTCTACGGAGAAACTTTATAGAACTCATCTCCCCAGAATTAATTCCGTGGCACCGCATCCAAAAGACTAAATGCAAAGATTGGAATAAACTCAGATCTGCCCTAATCTCTAGCTTTGGAAAAAAGGAGGCCCAGCACCGGATCAAACTATCTTTACTATCTATTAAACAACTAGTAGATGAACCTGTGGCAACATTCATAGAAAGGGCTGAGTCCATCAACATCAAGCTTTCACACCCTGTTCCGGAAGCTGAACTATTACCAGTCATAACTGATGGCCTTTTAAGCAAATACGAGAACATCATCACCTCACAGAAAATTGCATCCCTGGCCCAGCTAAACGAAGTCTGTCTCCTCCTGGAATCGTACCAGGATAGGAAGAACATAAAGGATGTGTCAAATAATGTGGTTGTGCCAAGCCGTTCGTCTGGTTTAAAACCAGAATTCGACAACAAAAAAGTGTGCTCCTTTTGCAAAAAAGTAGGCCACCTGGCCGCTACTTGTTTCAAGCAAGCAAGACTTCTGGAATCCAAGGAACACCGAACCTCCAAGAGACACCACTCTAGGGACCGCTCTCCTCCACGCGACGAACTGCGCAACATTTTCAAGAAATCAAGGCACAATGTAGAAAGGTTACAAAACCCAAGCGATGTCAGACCTCAGGTGGATTTCTCCAAGCCCCCACCAAATTTCTACATGAAGAGGCCAAAAAACTAAATGATAACCTCTCAGGCACCCATTCTGAACCAAGGTCTAAAGAATGGACTGATTGGTTATCACACATTAAGTATTTTAACCAGGCCTTAAATGTTTCCTCGGTTTGTTGCAAACAAGCTAAAGATGGGAGACCCTATGCCCTTTTCTCTGTTAACAATGTGCCCTTTTCCGGATTACTTGATAGCGGTGCATCTGTCAGCTGTCTTGGCAACAATGCTCACCTGCCTTTTGTTAACAGTGATTTTAAAATTTCGCCACAAACAACACACCTGACGACTGCGGATAATGTTTCCCAGCCGGTCATCGGTACCCTTGCCCTACCAATTAATTGTAACAATAAAATAGTTACAATCAATTTTCTAATAGTGCCCTCTATATCCCAGAATTTCATCCTTGGCGTTGACTTCTGGAAGGCATTCAACGTTGCTCCCCAAGTATTTAATACTCTTGGCGAAACCTCCACTGCTGCTCAAATTAGTGAGATCCGCACAATAATACCTCACGAAAATTTAAGCACGGACCAAGCTCTCCAACTAAAGGAAATGGTCAATAAATTCGAATCAATATCTTTCGAAAAATGTGGATTGGGTTTGACAAATTTGGTAGAACACCACATTAAAACCAATGGCCCACCCATAAAGCAACGTTATTACAACTTAGCCCCCCAAAAGCTTAAACTTTTAGAAAAAGAACTTGATGAAATGTTAAAAATGGGTGTGGTGGTTCCCAGCAGAAGTGCATGGACCAACCTAACCCTTTTGGTTTCATAAAAAGACGGCTCTGCACGTTTCTGTCTCGACAGTAGACGTTTAAACTCTTGCACGGAAGCTGACGCGTACCCCTTACCTTACGTCCACGCGACCTTAGACAAACTGCGCAACGCCAAGTTCATCTCCTCTGTTGACCTAAGCAAAGCTTTTTGGCAAATACCTTTGGACGCAGAATCGTGTGAAAAAACTGCTTTCGTTGTACCTGGTAGGGGAATGTTCCATTTTAAAAGATTACCCTTTGGTCTAAAGAACAGCCCCGCCGAATTACAAAGACTGATGGACAAACTCTTCGGTCCTGAAGTCGATAACAGCCTGTTTTGTTACCTTGACGACCTCATCATCGTCAGCGACACCTTTGAAAAACACCTATTAATGCTGGAAAAGGTTTTTCAACAACTCAAGTTCGCTGGTTTAACCATCAACTTGAAGAAGTCTGAATTCTGTAAGTCCCGTCTACGTTATTTGGGATTCATTGTCGACGAAAAAGGTCTAAAAACAGACCTCGCTAAGGTGGAAGCCATGGCAAATTTTCCCCGACCCAAAAACGCGAAGGAAGTCAAAGGTTTCCTTGGACTTGCAGGTTACTACAGGAGATTCATCAAAGACTTTTCCACAATTGCAGCCCCCTTAAATAAAATTACCGGCACCCGTAAAGGTGTCAGCAATTTCCGATGGTCTGCTGAAACTGAAGAAGCGTTTACAACTTTAAAAAATGCCCTTCAAAAAGCCCCCGTTCTGAATTGCCCGGATTTTGCACTCTCTTTTACCCTCCACACGGATGCCTCCAACGTAGGAATCGGTGGAGTCCTAACTCAAGAGTTCCCAGATGGCGAACACCCTGTAGCGTATTTTTCCCGTACATTAAATAAACACAAGAAAAACTACGGAATTACCGAAAAGGAGTTATTGGCTGTATTGGATTCTGTTCACCATTTCCGCGGTAACATAGACGGTAGCAAATTTACTGTAGTCACAGACCATAGTAGTTTGAAATGGTTGATCTCTTTAAGTAATCCCTCCGGTAGACTCGCTCGTTGGGCCTCCCGTTTGTCTCAATTCAATTTTGATATTGTTCACCGTAAAGGCGCGGACAATATTGTTCCCGACGCTCTTTCAAGAATTGAATTGGCTTCATTAAATGTTGACACAATTGCCCCCCCTCCATCTACAAAAGATGAATGGTACTTGAAAATCTTCGAAGGTTGTAAAAATAATCAACAAAAGTTTCCTAATTTTATCATAAAAGAAGGACAACTATACCGTAATTGCAAGGTACCACTATCCATCCTCGAAGATTACTCTTGGAAACTTGTCGTTCCCCTCGAAGGAAGAGAACAAATAATAATTGACAATCATAGTGCTCCCGACTCTATACACCCAGGAACTTTCAAGACGTATAAAAAGATTTCCTTGAAGTATTACTGGCCTGGTCTCTTCAAACAAATTCGCAATTACATCTCTAAATGTGAAACTTGTAAAGCTTATAAACATAGCACGGCAGCACCTGCCGGCCTAATGGGTAACCCCAAACGTGCCGACAGACCCCTACAGTCATTGTCAATGGACCTCGTCGGACCTTTTCCTCGAAGTTATGCCGGACACATGCACATACTTAGTGTAGTGGATGTTTTCACCAAATTCTGTTGGATCTTCCCTTTAAAAAGAGCCAACGCGTCCGCCATCATCAAACTTCTGGAAAAGCACATTTTTATACCTTACGGAACACCCAGAACCGTAATTGTTGATAACGGAAAACAGTTTATTGCCCAAGAATTCAAAGAATTTCTTGCCAAATACGGAATCAAGGACATTTATTATAACACCTTGTACACTCCCCAAAATAACACTGTCGAACGTTACAACCAAACAATCAACACAGCTCTAGCTATCCTAGTTGATAAAGATCAACGCACTTGGTGTAAAAACCTAGATAAAATTCAGGCCGCTATGAACAACACTGTTAATCTGGCCACTGGCTACACACCTTTCTTCTTAAAACACGGTATGGAACAAGTCGTCCATGGTTCTCTACATAGGGACACAAACTTTCCTACGTCATCTGCCACCACAAGCAACCCTACCGCAGACTATGCCCATCGCCTGGAAGAACTGTCGGCCATTTACAGTGAAGTCACTGATGCTTTGCTCCTGGCTCACCAAAAGAGTGCGGACAGATATAACTTACGTAGGAAACATGTCACCTTCAATACAGGAGACATAGTTTGGAGAAAGAACAACACACTTTCCCAAGGAGCCATGTATTTCTCTGCTAAGCTGGCACCACGTTTCGTGAAGGCCAAAGTTCTAAGGAAAATATCAGACCTAGTGTACTCCTTGTCTGACTCATCTGGAAAGCACATTGGTAATTACCACATTAAGGACATTGTAAAGTCTGGAAGTGAGGAGTCAAGTAAAACTGCCCCCACTATCTCAGCAAAACTTAAAATGATCCAGTATGTATCACATTTTTTTGTAAGCTTACAAAGTCTTACTACGTCAGGCGTGTATTGTGTCAATCACATGCCCATCGTTTCGTAAATGAAACAAGTTGTAAATTATTTTGTAAATTAATGCGTACTCTCCTTGAAGTTACTTTCAAATGTTGTTTTTGCACTGTTTTTCTTTCCTTCACGGCAATTTTTTCTTTATTTTTTTTTTCACCTGTTCTAAAACTGATCACTTTGGAACGGAGACACTTTTCGAGTTTCAATGTTTGGGAAGTCGCGAGCCCATTTATTGTCTCAACACATACACTATGCAATGTTCATGCCATGTCATATCCTGCCTTGTCATGTAATCTTGTAATTTTTCTCCTATTTTTTTGTTGCATTTTTGTCGTGTGGAAAGGAACTTTCTCACCTGTTTATTTTGTTCATGTAAAGTAGTTGACACAATTGCCCATCGGCGTGTCGTTCTAGAAGTCGGGTTTTGTAAATTCCAAGGTGTTAAATTCCGACTCAGAACCAGTTAACTATTTTTTTACAATTTTCTCCCTTTTATTTTGTTCATCATGAGTTGTAAAACCTTCCGAGGTATCTCTAGCATGAAAATCAAACAGTGGTTACTTACATAGTCGCCTCTCGTGTATATAAGTTTTTTCAATTTTTCTTCTTAAATTAAAAATTGATGGCGTCCTACCCAAATTCATGCTTATGTACCCAAACTGGATATCGATACGTCCATTTTGGAACTCGAATTTATAAAACCAATGATTGGTCTTTATAACCCTGTATATAAATCAATTTGGCTCGTTTCAACTAAAGTACGTAAAACCGAATCATCCGGTCTTTGGTTGTTATAACAAAGTCACTGTTTTTTTGTTATTTTGTTTTTTTGCTTTTACGTTACGTATGTCTTGCATGGCACGTTTCAACCCTACGAGACAGGTTAATAAAACCTTATGGTCATCCTGATTTTGGAATTCACAACTTTTAGGTGTTCATTTAACCAAGTATTTGCAACCCAAATTGCACATAACCTGGTATGTTTGTAACTGCACAAAGGGTATGTAAAACCGTAATTGGTCCCTTTTCTTTGGTCTTCCTCACTGAAGGTTGCCACAACAGACAGTATGTAAAACCATTATAGGTCTGTCTTTGTTTTAAATACTTGGTGTAAGTAGAATTATACTCTGCCATCACCCTTGTACTTTGTAACACATGAAGTAACATCAAATTGTCTATCTTCTCTGTCGTACGCTCTTGGGCTACGGAGTTAGTTAATCTAACGAATCTTTATAAAAGGTGTTAAAATCAAGCATCGTTACCGTTTATTGTGTTGTATTTAAACGTAATCCACCGTCATAGGAGAGATCCTTAGAACATCCACCGTCATAGGAGAGATCCTTAGAACATCCACCGTCATAGGAGGGATCCTTAAAATACCTGCCACGATACGAGAAGTTCGTCATAATCACTTTTGCTCATAGATAAATGTTATTGAGTTGGTCGTGTGACATATTTGTCATGAGCACCGTTTTGTACAATCTGTTTTGGTCGTGTGTCATTCATTTGTCATGAGTACCGCTTTGTGTATAATTGTGTACAACCCTTGTACACGAGACGTGGAGACGTAATAACAATACTTACCGTGATTCGTGCGAACGACATAATATCGGCCTTGCCATCTTCTTTAAGAGGCATTGTATAAACTCTTGACTTCTGTCTATAATCGAGTTTTATCTTGTGTGTACTTGTATACTCTGTACGCAGACGTGAAAATACTCACCGTGATTCGTGCGAACGATACAATATCGTGTGTCATCTTTTATGATGCAATTTGTGCCTTTTGTACATAACTCGTTGTCTGGGGAACGGATAAGAAAACCCCCAGGTTTGTGAAATTGGAGCAAGGGTCTGTCTTTTCTCACATTCAGGCAGGAGTTTTTAAAATGACCCCTAATCTTTTGCCCAATACACGCAAAAGATTAGTCTCTTTGATAATGTGTATTCAAATTTCTCCTCATCCTTTTAACAATTGTAAAGAGTCAGGAAATCTGCTGGTTGATCATGTTTCATTCTCACATGGAGTTTGAAGTGGAAATTAGTCCAGTCTCTAGCAAGTTTCGTCACTCAACTCCTTTCCTTTTCCTTTCCTTTCTCCTCACCATCATGTTCTCAGGTATATGTTATGAAGAGGAAAATCTGTTGTTGACCACAATTCGCCCTCACTGGGAGTGCGAATCGGTAAATTGACCAATTATCAGCAGGCTTTCTCCCTCACTCTCTGCATATGTCTCACCTTTTGTTCTCTTTCTCAATTTTACGAAACACATTCATGAATGTTGGATATGTACGATATGCACTTGGCGTACCGTCTGTCTCCTTTTGACAACCTTTATTCATGAATTGGTTTCTCTGCTTTTACCGTGACTCATTCACGACTTCTTTGTCTTGTTTTTTGAAATTCTGCAAAAAATGTTACCACCTTTATGTTAACATAGGCCATGGAAGGCCGGTTGTTTTTTAACCAAGACATATTGTCACTCGGCAAACGCCAAGTCATTCTGGTAAAGGAAAATGTTCATGTAATCACAATTTAGTTAGAAAACTCTCTCTTCGTCACTCTCTGGGTCGGTGGTTAAAATTTCGTTTATTTCATTATCTGGACACATTTTGTTTCTCTCCAAACCTTTTCTTCATTGGTCCCTAGGCAGGTAAACTTCAAGAATTTTGCTCTAATAATAATTTCTCCCGGATTAAAAAGAAGCCCAGGCGGATGTCATCACCAACAGCCAAGCTGAGCTCCACTTCCTGACAGCACGCGCTGTGGTTACTAGGTCCCTCCTGCTGCCATTTTTCTACGCATTTGTTCCTGAAAGCACAGACCATACCGCCCATATGTATGTTGTTTTGTCGTGCCACAGCAAGTTGAGTTGTCCCACTATACATTATGACACTCTGAACCACCTTTTGGGCACGCTAGCTCCTAGGTTTGTTCTTACTCTTGCTATCAATGCCAACCATGTCGTCTCTTGCGCTGTCATGCAGTGACGCATATATCGTCATGTGTAAACCATCATTACCTTGACCTCCAGTATTCGCTGAATGCGTACCAATACAAGTTATGTTGAGCTACATTATGCTTCAATAACCATTATATACGATCCGTGTTTACCTTAATAACACTTAGGATTCGTACTGGCATGTCTGCAGACACTGGATTCTCCTCTTCAATGACCTCTGTAACCATAGTCGCGGCACAGCAACCACAGTCTCCACTTCGTGAACTTCGACGTCTTCGACGAAACCAAGTGTTTTCTAAGGCCCAAGTGTACTTCTGAGTGTTATCTCAAAGGGGTCTGATTACAGTGATAATGTAATCCTTAGAATCTGTGAAACCACGTCCTCCTCTTCGAAATTCTCCGAAACCAAACAAATCCACGCTTCGCAAACTTAGCTCCCAGACCAATGAAACCTTAGAATCACACAGGCATTTTTGTTTTCGCTTTTTGTTCTTCTATTGTACAAATATGAATTATTTTTTTTTCAATTGCATAACCATGTATTGTCATCCTTCAATTGCATAACCTTGTATGTTGTTTTACACCATGTACTTTCACCAAAACTGTTCTTTTCCAAACATTGTATGTACCCCTCACCCATTCCCTACAAACATTGTGACCTAAACTATAACATAAATTGCATGTTCTAGCTAGGCATCTCTCAAGCAACGAATCTCTCAAAAACCCCAATGGAAGCTTAAGAGGATTTTCTTTCCTACAGCTCCATTGCCACGTCGCTTTTTTTCCAAGCGCGGGGGGAAGTGTTACGATACGCCCCTGAAGCGAGTAGATTCAAGCCCTAGAGCACAGAACGCAGCAAGTCCACACAACTCGGCCTCCCCTCTCCCCCCTGTTTCCTGCTTCCCGCTTCCCTCCCCCGTGCCCGGCCACTGGCCCATTCCATTCCACCACACAGACGAGATTCGAGAGCCTTGGGAAGCACACGTACGCGGCCCGCTTTCGGGCGAGCGGTCCAAATTCAATGTGGCCGCGATGTATTATTGAAATTACCTACGAGTAGAGTCGGCCTTTAGCCGCGCCATATAGTTCGGTCTATTTAGACTACGAAAGTGCCTGATGGAACTTCCACATGAGGCGAGGATCCTGCTAATCCACATGTAAGCTGTATCTTGATTTCCTCTTTTAAATGTGTCCGTAATCAGTGAAATGTAGGGCCCCGCGAAAATCACCACTCGGAGAGTTTCGCTTCAGAGAGAGATAATGAGAGTTAAACACTTTAGCTAGGTTTGTGTAATTTGCATTTCTTGTAATTGAATTGTACTGTAGAAACCTATGTACTGTGTTTGAGTTTACAATACATGTCCTAATGATTTAACTTTGTTATTATTCTGCTGCGGCAGGAGGTTTATTGACCAGAGTGTATCCCGCTGGACGCCGGAAGGTAGGGAGAAATTCCATAGCTTTGAGCGACTCGCCCCTGAATAGAGAGTACCTTTGTTCCCGCTGAGAGCTAGCCAGGGACATGTTTGGGGGCCCCCTTGGCCCAGAGCTGGTGTTGGTTTGGTAGCCAACATCGGGTACCCTAACACTACAATTCATGAAAATCTGTTTAGGTGTTTCAAGGTCATCAGCTCTTTTTGTGTTGGGGGTTGCTTAAAATTTTGAACAAAGAAATATATGCAATGTATAATACGTATAGTATGTATCTGATAGGAACTTATTTTAAATACCTGAAATAAAATTGCATGTACCTTGGATTAAATCCAATTCTGTGTGAACATTTGCGAACATAAGTGCGAGCCGAGCCATGAATTGTAGGAAAGGAACGAAGCAATCACAAGCTGCATTTCGAGATGTTTGCAATTGCTTCGTTTCTTTTCGTATAATTCCTTGTTTGGATCGCGTGTGTAGGGGAGACTGGGGATGGTTGAAACACTTTTACTTTAACTAGGCCTAGTAATATTTCTTACGTATTTATGGAAAAGATGTTTATACCAGATGTTCTATGATCTATCTAGTTATCAAATTAAATTTATTGTATGGCCACAACTTGTACAGGTAAGCTACAATGACCACTTAAAGACGACGGGGAAAACTGTTTCAATTATCCCCATAGTGTGGACGATTGAAACAGTATGTGGGGATAATTGAAACAGTCTAAATATCTATGGAATAATTGGAATAATTTTAATCAATGTTCAACATTTTCATTATTAAAACAGTACTCAATGAGATCATGAAAAGTGATTAAACATATCACAAGTATTTAAAAAAATATAAACATAAATGTCTTGAAATGAAACAACTTTAAATATATTTTTTATTTTTTATGTTTACGTGCTCTTAGTTATACTTATTATGAGTATTTGGCATAATCAACATACTTTTACTGCGATATTATCCTGGAGCAGAATAGAACGGTATTAAAATAAGTTTTTTGCTTTCATACAAAAGTGCTTGTTTCAACCATCACACTGTTTCAATCATAACAATGTAGAATTTACCTCTGAATTAAAAGCATTTTTTGTGTGTAAAATTCAACAATTAAGAAGTCGAAAAAATAAAAATTTATTGAATTTATGGTTTGTGACATCATTATACAAAATATCGCAATATTTTAGATTTTTTTTTAAAATAATCTGTTAAGTGGCATTAAAATCTATTAAACAAGTAAATATTATCTATTAAAAGAAAATAAAAATCTGTCTGTGCAATTCACATGCGGTAGAAGTGAAATATACAGAAAACCAAAGTAGACAAGAGTGGAGACTACGAAGCACTTTTTTTTATCAATGTGAAGGGTGATTTTTTTTCATATTTATGTCCTCGGATTCCAGTGCACCTTTTCCTATACATTAGTCATCTTGTTTGTGGTTTCTTCTCCGGAGTCTCTAGGTGTAGTTTTTTTTGCCTGTTTATTTTGGAATGGTTTGAAGACTAAATATTGATTTTACAAAATAATATTCTTTTTTGATTTCGTAGGATTCGACCGCGATGAATGATTATCAAGTTATAAAAGAACTTTGCGATCTAAGGACGAACTGGTGAATTTTTGAAAATGAATAAGAAATTTGCTAAAATCTTCTTCTTGCATCCAGACAGATTTGTTCGTGGTACCGATACTACCAATCGGACTATCTTTTAAGAAATGGCCGTAGAAATGTGAACATCGGTGGAATTGAGTTGCTAATTGCATTTGCCGCTACAGACAGTTATGAAAGTTCCTCGTTCGGCCGACGTTACTGCATCGACTTACTACCGAGTTCCTCTCCTGGCTATAAACCGATTAGGTTTTTGAACAGTTGTGACACCGGTCTCATCTACGTTATAGACGTCCTTTGGTTCAAATTTAAAACTATCCATAACGTTCGCTAAATTGTTGAAAAATTCATCAACATTATGTCAATTAAAACTTGTTGCTTGTGCCATACCTACTCGTGGCTTGGGCACATCTTATAGATAATAAATTCTGGATGGCGCGCAAAAATCCTCGGTGCCATTCTATTCCGGCCATCCCATTTGTGTACCATGAATCTGGCCTTGTGTGGTCAAATCAAATGCCAATTGTCTTAAATCTTTTGAAGACAGCCCAAAATAGGTAAATGTTGGCTGTTTTTTTAGCATAGTTTGCAATCTCGGTTTCTTGAGAAGGGGAACACACTTTCTTCATAACATAATTTTTTTCTCTGTTGTTTTGTACTTACATAATTGATAAAACAATGTATACTATTAACGTTGATTTTTTTAGTTATAAATGTAAGAAAATCAATAAAGATATGTTATTACGAAATTGTCACGTGAGGGTGTGTGACGTCGAATGTGGTCGAATGAGATCGACTTCATCAACCAAGATCACAGAAGTTCACCATTCAAGATCACAGAAGTACATTAGACTTAATGATTTGAATTTGAATAATACTTAATGATTTAAATTTCTGACCTTTTTTCATTATAACTTTTAAATTTTCTCTCAGTGTGGACGATTGAAACATGGTTATGATTGAAACGTTGCAATCATCCCCACACGAGTTGTTTCAAACATCCCCACGCTGCATTTTCTGCTTCAAAGTCAAAATCATGCCTTTTAAATAGACATCAACGCCACGCAAATGCATTATAAATACTCTTAAATAGATAAAGAAGAGAATGTAATGAAACATTTCGTCAAGCTGCGAGAGTAAAATGAGTTATAAGATAAGCAATAATGTCTTAAATATTTACGTTTTAGTACGAAATTCAATAATGTCCCCTATGCACGATTGAGTCACTCGCCGGCTACTGCGCTTTTGTAGAAACGTCCCAACAGACCTGACGGAGTTTCGAGTATTGTATCACACTCTTAGGTATTATAGTTTTCGAGTAAATTGAGATGTTTCAATCATAACGTGTTTCAATCGTCCCCAGTCTACCCTATATGCAGCCTTAGAATTTGTAATAGTTTTACAAGAATTTTGTTGCTAGTGCGGAGGGCAATTAAAGATTGCAGGATTGTAGCACAAAATACATTTATTATTGTGAGTAGTACATATATACAATATATACATAATCTACTTGGAGATATGAATCTAAACATAATTAAAAAACATGGTACAGTTAAGTGACCAATTTAATATATATTTTTGAGAGGATAGAAAATGTTGACCCCAAACAGATTGAAATTAAGAACCTGATAGTGGATAAATGTTTTGTTTATTGACACAGAATTAAAGTAATTATAAGTGAAATAATTGCGGAATGTGAATAATCGATGGTTTTTTTTTACATTAACTCCACACAGGAGGCCCTGAGGAAAATAATTTCCCTCAGGGCCTATGTCATCTTTGAAGATGCTGTGTGGAGGGTCTTTTTGAGGAAAGGAAGGAGTGAACATGGGTCTTGAAGAGACCCATTTGTAGGAGGGAGGAAACACAGAAGCCGGCAAATCGTTCCACAGCCGAGCTGTTGAACTCAAGAACGAATCGTAGAAAGGACCCGTTCTCATAATAATAATAATAATTGGATAATTTATAGAGCGCCGTTTTTGTGAAAAATCACCTCATGTGACTAATGTTAACCGTGTGCAAATATTGGTTACTTAACAAAAGGCAGATATATAATAGATTCCCAACTAGGGATGTGACTTTTACATAAATTCTCGATTATTTTTCTAAGCATGAAAAATCGATTTATAAATAATCGATTATTTAGAAAATTAAAATCGCTTGAAAATATTGATTTTTGTTGGAGAAAAATCAAAAATAAAAAAAATATTTTTCACATCCCTATTCCAAACCAAATACCTACTCAATAACCACTTTATAATCCCCCCATTACACGTATCAGTATTCGCATCAGTATTTACTGATGCGAATTACTGACGACCACCGTCAGTATTTGTGAGCCATTACACGTGTCAGTATTACTGACGTCAGTATCGTTGCGAATCCTTGCGGGAATGACGCTTTTAAAGTGATGGATCCGAAAACAAAAGCGTGTGTTGCTATAATTTTGGCGTTCGGTACAAAGAAACGAGTGAAGCGCTAACGATGGGTGAAGGACTGGCTTCTCAAAAAAGAAAAATTCTCACATTTGAATTTAATGGATGAAATTTTGCTGACTAATCAATTATTTATTTTTAAGCCATCAACAAGGTGCAATACAAAGATCCATTTACATTTTAGCCACTGGAACGATTACAGAAATAAAAATAAAAAAACATACTCCTTGATTGCTCAACATTCCTGCGCGATCATTTTTAAAAATTTTCCTCCGACATTGAAAAAAAATCATACTTCCGAATTTGAATATGGAGACATACAAAACTGATTATTGTGCTATATAGCCAATATTTTACATTATCACATATTTCGAGATTTGTAAAAAAAAATGAAAAATCATAAACTTTATTATTTTTTTACGGAATTTAGGTAAATTTGGCTTCTCAAAGAAAAAAAAACAATCCGAGACTTAACCACTGGATTGCCTTTGGTTCGATTCGGACCGATTTTATTTTTCTGCGATTGCTTTCGGTCCAAAATCGGACCACATTTTTCTACCATTCGTAAAACATTTATTGAACATAATTATTTAAAACATATTCATGGCATTGGCAGAGGAAGGATGAAAGTAGACTGAATGCTGTAGAAATGAGATCCCTAAGGCGTATGTGTGGTAAAACCATGTATGATCGTGTGAGAAACGCGGAGATCCGCAAAGAATGCAAGGTTGATGTAAGCGTAATGAGAAAGATCAAGAAAGGAAAGTTCCGATGGTTTGGGCATGTAGAGCGAATTAACGAGGAAAGGAGTGTAAGGAGAATATATGACGCAAATGTGAATGGTAGAAGAAGTCGGGGACGCCCGAGAAAGACATGGCACCACCAAGTGAATCAGATACTTGAATCGGGCCATGTCAAGAGTCAGAATAATAGAAGAGCATGTATGAGACGATGTATGAATGTGAACAAGGCAAGGAGTGTGTGCCAAGACCGAGTTGTTTGGCGGTCCGTCCTCTCTGCCTACCCCTGCGGGGAAACGGCGTGATGGTTGGTTAGTTTTTATTCATGGCCAGCAATTTATTCTATCAAATAGTTGTTAAAATAGACTATAACGATTGTCTTTGAATTGTTCTAGAACGAATTTTGACAGTTTAAAACTCAGTTACGCACTCAAATTCTACAAAATAATTTTCAAGCCAAACTTTTGATTTGCTGTTAACATATGAAAAATGGATTTCTAATATTTATTTGCATCTGAGGTTATCAAACAGGCCATAGGACATAACAACGTAGAACATATTCAATATATATATATTAAAAATATCCACTGGCGGCAATTTCTAAACACTAAAGCACAAATTTCGCGCATTTATAGAGTTAAAGATTTTTTAATAATTTTTCTCTCAATTTTAAAAACGTAAGATTATTAGTAAAATATAGGTGAATTCATTGGCTGTATAGCCCTATAATTTGTTTATATGTTTACATGCACAAATGTGGAGTAATCATGTTTTTAATATGGTAGCTAGAGGCGATAAAACAGCACCGTCCTCTATCCGTCTTCCATGGCGCATAAGAAATACTGACGTACTGATGCGGCGAGCCCTTACACGCATCAGTACAGCATCAGTATCCCCCACCACTTTTCGGCCACGCCCCAATACTGATGAGGCCGATCCAAATATCTAGATGCGCGTCAGTAATTTTGTCGATGCGTCAGTATTAGCCATTACACGTATCAGTATTCGCATCAGTACCTAAATACTGATGCGAATACTGATACGTGTAATGGGGGGATAAGAGTTCAATATTCACAGCGGACATCGACTTGCTTCCATTTCAACATAATCACCTAAGCCGTGGTCGAGGGGTAAGGTCGCCCTTGAAGTGATTTTTCACAAAAACGGCGCTCTATAAATTATCCAATTATTATTATTATTATTAAGGCTCTTAACTCGCAATCCGAAGGTCGCGGGATCGAATCCTGGCGTACGCAAATAAATTCTATTTGATTAATTTGTGTTATTTCACAATTAATTAATTCAAAATAATATGTAGTATATTTGCCGCACATTCCAGAGTGGAAGATACTCTCAGAATCGCCCTGGTGTAAGACCACCATTCAGAATTGAAACGTTGCTTGAAATGGCTTAAGTCGTGTTTGGTAACCAGATCTGAATAGCGAGGTACGTCCCACTTTCCTCTTCCCCATGTCCTTCCCCTCCCTACTACTTCAGCCTCACAACATACCCAAATTGGGGATGCCATGGTCTCACTGGCTCCAGAAGGGAGCAACTGGGACTCTTGTAAGGTATTGATATAAAATAATAATATATTCAGTTATGTAAAGTTAGTTATGTTAGTGTAAATCTTAGGGTTCTTATTAAATAAAACCATATGCATATTTGATCATGATATTTGAAGGTTAACTTACTGTAGAAGTTGTTGAATTATTGTATATCAACTGTGAGAAGGTTTCCAAACCCCTGAGGATACCCCACAGGGAGTCGCTGACAAGTTGGCTGGTTCCAGGGGGGTCGTTTGGAGTTCCCACATCCAAGCTGTCTGTGGAACATTGAAAACATATTTTTAATTCCATAGCGAAGTCCTCTTTTAACTTGACCATTTGGCATATCATCTGTGTTTTTATACATTAGCTCCACACAGGAGGCCCTGAAGAAATTAATTCCCGTCAGGCACACGTCATATTTGAGGATACTGTTTGGAGAGTCTTTTTAGGAAAGGAAGGTGAAGCAGTTCTATGAAGGAAAAGGTATTAGGGGTGGGTATGAATCGGGGGCCAGTGTGTCCAGAAGTGAATGACGTATGAATCCATCCCTCCCACTGCGGTACAAGGCGATGTTCCGAGAGAGTACGGCTGGAGAAGTCAAAGGGACCCCACAACCATTCTCTCCCGATCCGGCCTGCCATCCAGCGAGACGCATCCGCCATCAAAACCCAGGCACACCTTACGTCATGAACCTGGGCACCCCTGCTAAGTCACCAAACGTAGCGAACCACTTGGGGTGACCTATGGCAGAAGTGTTAGTTATCCAACAAATGGTACCCGGGGCAGCCGTACCCATACCCGCCTCCCAAATTAATTGTCTGTAAATTTGTCGTTGTTTTCCGTCGTTATTTTTTTGAAAATTGGTTATATCCACTTTATTATTCAAGAAAGTCTTATTTTAACAAGATTACTTACTAACTTTGACAATGGTTCAGTAAATATTATGTTTTCGATTGTGAAATAATCGTGTTTCTTATTAGCATTTTTTAATTTATTATTGTATTTACCCGCTTGAACAAAGTTTGAAAGAATAAATGTCATTGCGATAGTGACGTTTCTTTCAAAAAATTGTGTATTTTTTTATTTGAAATAATAATATGTAGTATATATAACAATGCTCTTGTATGGTTTATAATTAAATATTTAGGTATTTAAGCACCTTCTTAAAAAACTTATAATTACTTCTTACAAACTCAAATTTCGATTTTTCGGAGATGTCTGATTAATCAACTCGACGATTCGTGTATTAGAAACATATTTTTTGGACGGGAGGTCTACTGTTCACAGAACTACTAGTTTTGTATTTATTTATTTTTATTAATTCCACGCAGGAGGCCTTGAGGAAAATAATTTCCCTCGGGTTTCTGTCATCTTTGGGCATGTTGTGTGGAGGGTCTTTTTGAGAAGAGGAAGAAGTTAATACTTCAATGAGTGAAGTGAAGTGGGTCTTGAAGAGACCTATGTTATAGAAGGAAGGAAACCCAGAGGCCGGCAAATCGTTCCCAAAGGCTGTTGAACTCAAGAACAAGTCGAAGAAACGCCCTGCAAATGTCAACCATGTAGGTACAAATGTCTACTTTACATTTTAGTAATACGTACTCCGTCTCTTTCTAGCAGCCCTGTACAGACGAAACGTAACCAGTGGCGACATTTGGTAGAACAATATTATTTTTTACTACAAACCATCTCGTAATTCCTGATATGTACGAGGGTAGGCTGAAAAGTAATGCACACATGCTTGTACATCGCGAACAAAATTATGTTCAAAAGCGCGCCAGTTGGAATATGGAAGTGACATTCCTCCTCTACGCGTACCCGCAAATTTAAGGTCGTCATCCAGTGTATTTTGAGAAGCGGAAGTATGGAGACGTGTTTTAGTGTTATGTCAACGCAAGGTGTGCTGAGAGAGCGTGCTGTTACCGATTTTTTTAACTGCTGAAAAAGTTACTCCTACTGATATTCATCATGGTTTAAAGGATGTTTATGGTGACGGTGCTGTTGACAGGTGTAGTGTAAATCGTTTGGCAATAAAATATTATGATTGTGAGCCTGAAAAAGCAATCATTATTGATCAAACACGCAGCGGACGTCCGATAATTGATACAGACGATAAATAATCCAAAATCGTCCACGATTTGAGTAAAAATGACTGGCCAATCACTCAAAAGCGTATCACAAACCATTTGAATATCTAAGGAACGTGTCGGATTCATTGTTGAACAATTATAGAATACCATAAAATTTTTGGACGATGGGTAGCGCGCCGTTTCACGGATGAGAACAAACAGCGTCCATAAGAGCCTTTGCAAAACCTGAAGTTTAAACCGATTCCACACCATTTTCGCAATGCGATTTTTAATTTTTTCCTCTCCTCATGAGACGCCTCAGGGGTAATCATTACGCCTCAGACAATGAGGTGACCGGCAGCTGTCAGCTGTCAGTTACATAATGAAAAAACCTGTTACACGTTTGGAGAAATGCGTTAGCCTTAACTGTGACTATGTTGAAAAATAAAGAAGTATATGATTTTGAAGCTTTTGAATCGTCTTTTTTTCCCAAACTTGCTATTTGTTTTGTTCGTGTTTTACAAGCATGTATGCTGTACTTTTAAGCCTACCCTAGTACATACTGTTTACATATATTTTTTCCATAAAATGATAAATATGTATATGTAGTTACATTGCTCATTCATCCCCAAAGAAGGCCACTGCTCACAAGGGCCGGTAAGGTAGATGTGTAGCACCTCCAGGGAGTCGATGCGCGCCCCCCCTAGCCGGGAGCCCCCGAAGCGACGGGCGCTCGGAGATAAGCGGGGGCGTAGCGGCTTTCCGGACTTGCCGGACTTGCCGAATTTGCCGGATTTGCGAGTCTTGCGCGGCCCCTGCCACTGCTGCGCTATCACAGAGTTGTAGCGGATCACAGCTGCGTTTAGCGCGGGGCACGTGTTGTCGCCAACCACCTGGAAATATTTTTTAATTTTTTTTATTTATTTATCTATTCATGGTGTAACAACACGTACCCGAAGGATTTTAATCAGAAATTCCTGAGCATGTTTGGCGAAAAAAGAAGTTGACGTCATTTTGCTGACGCACCCCCCCCCCCCCCGTTTGTACTCACTTAATTAATGGATGCCCCCTTAATTTTCTTATGCCGACTAAATACAATCATAACGTGTCAGAGTGTGCAGTTGAAAACATAAATAAACCAAACCACACACACACACGTTGAAAATTATATATTGTCCTGTCAACACATATTGTGAGTGTTGAATACGGAGCCTTTGTTCGACCGTGTCGAAAGAGAAAAGGAATTTTTCAATAGAAGGAAGAAGAAATACTTCACTACATCAAGGTTTTGCATTCTGAATTAACTTTTAAACTGCATCCATGGGAATTTGATACCCTGGATTACGATACTCGCGAACATATCGGCGGAATTATATTTGATAAATTCAAAACTCAAGAAATGAATCTTAAAAAGCTTGTCAAAACTAAAAATAAAATCGTTATAGTAAACGAAAATCAAAGTAATAAAAATATTCAATTTTATCAAAAAACTATTAACCTTTCAGACGCAATTATTGAAAAAGAAGAAATAAATTTATTAGATAAAGGTTTTAAATATAAAATAAATTCGGATATCACTAAAAAACAAATTGAATATTTTGGCAGTTGATACGGAAATCTCTCTGTCAAAAATTAAAAATAACGGCTTACCAAAACAAGTAACCGCAGATTTTCTGAGGAAAACTTTGAAATTAACTCCTACGTAGTCTCACGGCTCGACTACTGTAACGGTATCTACGCTAGCCTTCCAAAATATCAAACTGACAAACTTCAATCCGTGTTTAATGCAGCCGCTCGACTCATAACCGGAGTCTCTAAATATTCACACATTTCAGAACATCTTCGTAATCTTCTCTGGCTCAAGCGCCCTCAAAGAATCCAGTACAAATTGTGCTGGATGGTGTTAAATCAATTAATGAAATGGCCCCATCTTACATCTCTGAACTATGTGTCCCAGAAAATACTGGTCCGAGGCAGTCAACCCTTAGATCAGCAACATCATCAGCTATAGGCAGACTAATGGAACCTAAACGCAAGCCAAATACGAAATTTGGAGATCGCGCTTTCGGAGTGTCTGGACCTAAGGCTTGGAATAAACTCCCCCCGGAACTTAGATGCATAACAAGCACAACAGAATTTAGGTCCAAATTAAAAATTTACCTTTTTGGGCTCTCATACCCTTAAATAAAAATACCTATCGGAGAGTATCATAAAATTTTGCTTTTGTTTTCAAAATACGCTCATTACAGAACATTTTATATATTATAGTTCCCAATTATGTCCTCTGCGTGCTAACTGTGTCTTAATTGCTCTAAATTTTTTTTTTATTTTTTATTTTTTTTTTATTTTTTATTTTTTTTTTATTAGCATATAAGTTATAGTATACATTTAGATAATGTTATAATTAGCATACATGTTCATGTTCGAATGTTAATACCACTCTTCCATAGAAGCATTAGCTTGTGTCTGGAAGAGTAGTGTACATATTTTAATGCTATATTATGTTATGAGTTCTTAAATTACTATGTGAATGTAAAAAACAATAAGTTGTAAGTTCGGTGATATGTAATTAAAAGTATTTTTCTACTAATAAACAATTTTACTATTAGAATAAGGTATCTTGAGTTATTGTAATTAGTTGTTAAAAACAAAACAAAATTAATCAATAAATTAGTTTAGATTAATTATTAATTAATTAATTAATTAGATTAATTAGATTAGATTAGTCGGAAACTTTTTTTTTTGAGATTATCTTTAAAAAAATTTTTAACAGAGTTTATTAATTGGATTTTATCATTAATTTTTCTAATTTCATCCGGTAATCGGTTGAAAATAAGTCTTCCTTGATAAGTATAATAATTTTGTGCGAAGGAAGTGTTTAATTTTGGGCATGAAAAAATATATTTATGTCTAGTACGATTTTCAGTTATAAATTGATACTTCTCTTTTTCTTTTATAATTTGAATCAATGTATTTCTATTGTACAGATCTTTGAAAGAAGGTACTTGGAATTCCTTAAATAATTTATCCGTTGGGTAGTCAGATGGTTTTTTTAATATGATTTTAATAATTAGCCTCTGCACAATTTCAATTGGGGAAAGATTAGTTTTGTATGCGGATCCCCAGCTAATGATAGCATATTGTAAAGTTGATTGAACCAAAGCGTAATATATTAGATATAAATTTTTTACAGATAAAAAATTTCTGATTCTTAAAAATATGTAAATCAATTTTCTAATTTTTTTTACAACTTGACAAATTTGTTCCTTCCATTTTAGATTTTTATCGATAATAACTCCTAAATATTTTATTGTGTTTGTTGTTTTTAATATTGTGCAGTTTTGGATACAATAATTTTTACTATGTGTTGTAGAATTATCATGAATGATGATATCAATGTTTTTAGGGGTATCATTTTTGTGTATTGCAAATTTTTGTGTATTGCAAATAAACAATAACAGTGTTAATCTCTCGTGACCCTCCAGGTAAGTATGGTCTTGTATATATTTTCTGCCTGTACAGTGCATTTTTACAGCAGCATCGCGTTCATTGGTCAAATCATTGCACATATAGTTTCGTATCGGTGATTGATGAACCGGTGGATGCAATTTTTAGCCATAAGTTGTTGTTGTCTATAGTTAAAATAAGATTGTATAAACGTTTTATAAATTTGTCCAGCGCCCTTGAGGTGATTTTTCACAAAAACGGCGCTATACAAGTCATCCAAATATTATTATTATTATTTAACCAGCAAATTCAAAAAAAAATTCAGTTATAAGAAACGGAAATTTGAAATGATATTAAAACAAAAATTAAAAATTGCGACCTCACAATTACTAAGGCGGATAAGGGAAATTCGATAGTTATACTGAACAAAGATGATTACGTAAATAAAGTAGAAGCATTCCTAAAGCCAGAAGATTTCGAAATCTTAAAAAAGGACCCAACAGACAAAATTTCTATATACGTACGGAACTTAATAAATAATTGCAAATCAATTTTCATAATTATCACGGGATATGTGATGATAGGTGTATTTCTAATATAATAAAATGTGTCACTCAACAAGCAGCTTGCCGTTTTGAATTCAACGTCACGACACAAAGCTCACACTAAAACTTAGAAGAGGGTAGTTGATAAGACCCAGGCAATGCCGGGAACTTCAGGTAGTACGATAATAATAATTATAAAGATTGATAGTCAAGTAAAAACCAACCAGAAAATCGAAGTTCTCGAGTGAAAAGGAGAGTCTCTCCCCTTCGTAGTAGGTCTGTTGCTGCGGCTTGGGCCAGACCTCTCCCTGCGTGGGCACGTACTTGGGCCCAGGGTGCTCAATGTAGCCGGAGCACGTGGCCACCAGACAGGCTGACAAGGCCATCATCAGCAGTGTCATGGTCTCTACAATAAAACACAATATCTTCATTCTTCACTGACAACAAATCTAAAATACGAACTTACCTACACAAAAACTGATTATTTTTTAACATCAACCCCACGCAGGGGCCCTGAGGAACATAATTTCTATCAGGGCATTGTCATCTGAAGCAACATAAAGGTAATCTTTTTTTTTTTCATAGGAAGCAATTACTTTGTGGTTAGACATTATATTATAAAAATAAAACACAAACACTTTGTATTTAACCACGAATTTATTATTGCATATATCGACCGGTTTCACTTCGACCAAGCTTCTTCAGGATATAAATAATAACTAAATGCTAAGACAGAGTTATGGCTAATATATAAGAGTGACAGAGGGAGAAAGAACAAAATTAGAGGGAGACAAAGTATTTGACATAGGTAAAGTGGATAATCAAGCAGTGGGAGGGAGACAACAATACAATAATCAATTACTGGGAGGGAAACATCAATACACATCATAATCACAAGTAAATGAACAAACAACAGTTAACTGTAATCTATGAGATTGTAGGAAGTGTTTATTTGTTGATGTATGAGTGGATGGAGAGTGTTTGATGAGGAGATCCTCTCCACGTCAGGCAGGATTGCCTTCATACCTTACCGATATTGAGGTTAAAATGCTCCTTGAGATCACGGCACTTCCAAGCCGTGATCTTGTGTTCAGGCTTATAATAATGATGATGTTTAATTGAAAACACTTAGTTATCCACGATATTAAGTTTTATTTAAAATATTATTTACAACGAATATAGATTCGCGTACGAACGGGCAGAGAGGTAAAATTGCCGTGCAACCGGATGGATCGAGTACTAGAAGCGGAATAATAATATGATCGCATCTCGGGGCAATCGGTGACATTTAGTGCCGGTCATCTGGGATACCATACGCGTGAAAATAAGTAATGTGAATAAGTACTGCCATATACCTCCCCACCAGCGTTGCACGCGAAAAACAAAATATGGCATACGAAAAGAAAATAATTATATACACCTAAATGGGGTTTAGTATGTGTCTGAGATATACATATCTATATACAATGTTTTTCATACTTGAAAATATAATTTTTAACATAAGTAGTTTTGTGAGCAATGCTAAATTTACATCATTAACTTAGAACATAACATGCCTATAAAAAAGAAAAAATAACAAAAGTTACAAAATGTTTTAAAATTATAACGTTATTTATTTACAAGTCCTAATTATCATTAGTAATAGGAGTAAGTACCTATTTCTCAGTCGGTATTGACGGATTAAAATTATTATTACTTGTTCCTTCTTACGGCTAGACATATAGTGTTGAGGTAGGTAGGTACTGCTAGAATGCGTAACGGTGATTATTTGCAAAGGCGAGTAGCTGCTGGCTGACTCGGTACATACTTATTATGCGTTTATACAATTTCAACGAAAGTAAACATAACTATGCGTAATATTAAAATATAAATAAAATACATGAACCTTATTATTCGAAGTTAACTTTATAAATCTTAGACTAAGGAGTGAATTCATTTTTAATCGAGGGAAAATAATAATTCGAATTCCAAGTGCTGTCTTTGTTTATTACCTGACTTTAGGTACGTAAGTACCTCCGCAGTGGTATTGGAATGTCTAATTATTATTTATTATATTGTTATTGTTAAACAAATACAGTTTGGTTAGCATTTATGACGGTCCGATCTAATATGTGGCTTCTTTTTAATAAGATAATACTACGTAAAATTAATGGAGATCGGAAATTAACAGAAATTATATACAGTTTGGATAACTTATTTGCTAAATTTGATATACCTTACTAATCTTTTTAATTAGTTATTTACAAATAAAATGTAGTCTGTATACTGTTCAGAATTCGGGATACGAAAATGAATTGATATAATATTATTATTTGTTAGAAATACTGACTACGTAATAATACAATAATTTATAGGGCGGTGTTTCGCTAGCTAAATACCTAAATAAACTTAGTTTTATTTCACAGTAGTGAGTTAGAATTTTAATCAATTATGAGGTACCGTGATACAAATCGTATAATAAATTTTGGATACATCAATATAAGTTTTCTAATTAATTTGTTTAAACGATAGCTTTTTTAATTGAAGTATTGCCAAGTATTACTTTTACGACTGGTACCTTTCAGGAAAATGTACGTGTCTTCCACAGCGTGTTTTTATTGTTGTTATTGTGGGCGGTGTGCTTGCCGTTTTTTGCGGTATTTCCTCCGAATTTTGGAAAAATGCAGGTTTGAGTCGGTCGACCGAAACTCTTTTAGTGTATTATCCAATGTGAGCTCAGCTGAGAACATTTTGTTGTTCATATTGAATTATTGGAAACATTAATTTAACATAGGACGAGGGCGGAGTCATCTTTTGCCTTAATATAATCGTCAGGTTGACTCTGCGCTTTCCCTTCAATCCTTAGTTGCTTGTAGTAGGACAGTTAGTCTCTTCAGATTGAGATATTGTGTCAGCTACTGTATATATAAATTATTTGAGATGTTGAAGTTGAGAAGATGGTGATAAAACGATTTGTTTCTTTAAAAAAATTCGAGATCGTAGCTATTCAGTAGATATTCATGAGTCCATTAGTATTCCTGTTGTTCCCAGTTGCTTGTTGCCCGTTTACTGGATCTCGTCCAGTCGCATGTTTCTTGTTATCTGGTGATATCTGTTGACAGTTCCCAGTTGCTCGTTGCCCGTTTACTGGATCTCGTCCAGTCGCATGTTTCTTGTTATCTGGTGATATCTGTTGACAGTTCCCAGTTGCTCGTTGCCCGTTTACTGGATCTCGTCCAGTCGCATGTTTCTTGTTATCTGGTGATATCTGTTGAATGGCCAGTTTCCTGTTTTCTGACTCTAATGTTCAGTTTCCTGTTGTCTGTGCCTGTTAAATAGCTACAAGTGTTTATGTTACTTGTGCGTAAGTAAGGAAAGTTACGACTGTATGGACTGCTATTGTTAGCAAAATCACACTTTTTGTGTGGCGTCGCCGTTGTTTTTTTAATTATCTCTGTGAAATGTGCATGGTAGAATGCAGTTGAATGATCTCTGCCCGAATTTTTTATGGTATCTGCAGTAGTCGTTTGTTTTGTGAAGTTCATTGTTATTGTCCGTTCGATCGTTCGACCGGGATCGATGTTGGCGGTCGGCATTTGAGTACTATGTCGATGGATGACGCCATTCTCGGCGGGGGCTAGGATTACGCCGATTATAAAAATGATGTACGGGGCTATGACTGTCTCCGCGACTTGACTTTAGTTGTTTGACTTCTAGAGATAGTCCAGAAATTTGTTCACGTAGGCTCTGAAGAACGGAAGTGATGTCGGGATCTTCTCTGTAATTGTTATCTCTACGTTGATTTTTGTTTATCGCTCCGCACTCAGTCGTCTGGTAGATTTCCAGGATTTTATCGGCTGCTGACGCAAGTTGTAGTAGATTGTCGTCTGGCCGTGCGGTCAATATGGCTTGTACATGTTGGGGAAGTCTTTGTAGCCATAACGTGCGTATGATTGCGCTTTCAGCAAGCTCGGGACCGGCGAGTTCGTGCATCAATCGAAGTAGTCCGGATGGTTTCCTGTCGTCCAACTGTAATCCGGTTAGTAGTCGGGTGAGACGTTTTCCTTCGGAATCTTGCAACCTCGTGATGAGTGCAGTTTTTAGGGTAGAGTACTTGTCCGTTGCTGGTGGCTTGATGACGACATCACTGACGGTCCTGAGGGTTTCGATGTCCAGGGAGGCGACAATAATGTTGTACTTCGTGGTGTCATCTTTGATTCTTGAGTTGGAGAACTGGCTTTCTGCCTGGGCAATCCAGAGCTGTATGTTGTCACACCAGACGGGGGGTAGCTTAACTGATACGGAGTTTATGACTGGATCCATTATTGTGTAATTGGCGCTGGTTCCTGATGCTGTTTCTTCTAGCGGCATATTGTCGTTGTAATATGGCAAGTGATAGGCAATGGCGAAAGCAGTAGTAGTACTGATAGACCGTGTAGGTATGCAGATAAAATTATCAAAATTGTGCATAAAACAAAATAACAATAAATCTAATCCAGGTCTGAAAAGTTAAATTGATATTTACCGGCAATATACTATCCACATAAACAAGTAATGAGTTGCGGGGGAAGCATTATTAAGAAAGTAGTAGCGGGATGTAGGTATTTTCGTACGCTACTGAATTTGGTGGACAATAACCAATTAACAATGTTGGACAATGATGTTCTTTACTGATTTATCTTCTTATGATTCTAATGTACATACTGGACCTACTGAATTTAAGTTAAAAAATTGAAATGTTACTCACAAGATTGGGGTGTCCAGGATTCCGCATTCCAGTACTCAATCCTCCGTATGGGCAGTGTTCATCATCATTAGAAATTCTCGGGGTCACCAATGTTGGAAGTGTTTATTTGTTGATGTATGAGTGGATGGAGAGTGTTTGATGAGGAGATCCTCTCCACGTCAGGCAGGATTGCCTTCATACCTTACCGATATTGAGGTTAAAATGCTCCTTGAGATCACGGCACTTCCAAGCCGTGATCTTGTGTTCAGGCTTATAATAATGATGATGTTTAATTGAAAACACTTAGTTATCCACGATATTAAGTTTTATTTAAAATATTATTTACAACGAATATAGATTCGCGTACGAACGGGCAGAGAGGTAAAATTGCCGTGCAACCGGATGGATCGAGTACTAGAAGCGGAATAATAATATGATCGCATCTCGGGGCAATCGGTGACATTTAGTGCCGGTCATCTGGGATACCATACGCGTGAAAATAAGTAATGTGAATAAGTACTGCCATAAGATATTAAAAAGTTTGTTGTATTTTACATTAACTAAAGGACAATATTTCGATATATGATAATATTAATAATGAATCACGCTACAACACATAAATAATATCATGGGTTAGGATGGATTGCGGGAAATAAGTTAAAAATAGGACTATAGGGTGTATTTTTTTGATTTGATAAGTTAATTTGATTATTAAGTAAGTATTCTGACATATTTGTATTTAAAGATTTCCTAATTTCTAAAGCTTCTAAGTTATCTAGTTTTATACCTATACTATTTTTATGTAAGATGCGAGTTCCTGAAATTTTATTAAATGTGTGATCTGTTGAGATCAAGTGGTTTGCGAGCTCAGAGAAACCTTTTCCATTTAAGCAGCGTAAATGTTCTTTTACTCTAATGTTGACATTACGTGCTGTTTTGCCAATATAGAACGCAGGACAATCACTGCAGCTAAGTTTATAAATACCGGAGAAGCTTAACTTATCTTCTTTGTCCTTAGTATTAATTAACAATTTGGCGAGGTTATTATTTGTGTAGAAAGCCGGTTTTATATCGAAAGGAAGGTTCTTAACACTTAGGTTAGAAAAGTTATTTATAAATAAAATCCTACGCCAATGGTAATTTAGTGTATCGTTATTGTTATCCGGGGTGCTTTTATACAGGAATTTATTTGTAGCTATTTGTTTTAGTTTTTTAATAAGTATTTTATTAACTAAATCCGGATCATAGCCATTGTTTATCGCTATTTGCTGAATAAGAGATAATTCTTTTGAAAAATTACTGTCAGTCAATGGCACAGAAACTAATCTGTGAACCATTGAATGAAAAGCCGAGTGTTTGTGGGAGATTGGATGATTGGATGTGTTGTGGATGGTTATGTCTGTGTATGTTGGTTTGCGGTATATGTTGAAATCAAGTCTATTATTTAACAAAGTGATTGTAAAGTCCAGAAAATTTAAAGAAGCATTAATACCTATTTCTAAGGTGAATTGTATTTGAGTGTGAAATGAATTTAAAAGCTGGAGGAAGGAATTTAATTGTCGATCCGTACCTGACCAAATGCAAAGCACATCGTCTACGTATCTTTTCCATACTAGCACGTTTTTCAGGAGAGGGGATTTGCAAGAAAAAATGTTATTTTCTAGGTTATCCATAGAAATTTTTCTAGGTTATCCATAGAAAATAACATTTTTTCTTGCAAATCCCCTCTCCTCAAAAACGTGCTAGTATGGAAAAGATACGTAGACGATGTGCTTTGCATTTGGTCAGGTACGGATCGACAATTAAATTCCTTCCTCCAGCTTTTAAATTCATTTCACACTCAAATACAATTCCCCTTAGAAATAGGTATTAATGCTTCTTTAAATTTTATGGACTTTACAATCACTTTGTTAAATAATAGACTTGATTTCAACATATACCGCAAACCAACATACACAGACATAACCATCCACAACACATCCAATCATCCAATCTCCCACAAACACTCGGCTTTTCATTCAATGGTTCACAGATTAGTTTCTGTGCCATTGACTGACAGTAATTTTTCAAAAGAATTATCTCTTATTCAGCAAATAGCGATAAACAATGGCTATGATCCGGATTTAGTTAATAAAATACTTATTAAAAAACTAAAACAAATAGCTACAAATAAATTCCTGTATAAAAGCACCCCGGATAACAATAACGATACACTAAATTACCATTGGCGTAGGATTTTATTTATAAATAACTTTTCTAACCTAAGTGTTAAGAACCTTCCTTTCGATATAAAACCGGCTTTCTACACAAATAATAACCTCGCCAAATTGTTAATTAATACTAAGGACAAAGAAGATAAGTTAAGCTTCTCCGGTATTTATAAACTTAGCTGCAGTGATTGTCCTGCGTTCTATATTGGCAAAACAGCACGTAATGTCAACATTAGAGTAAAATAACATTTACGCTGCTTAAATGGAAAAGGTTTCTCTGAGCTCGCAAACCACTTGATCTCAACAGATCACACATTTAATAAAATTTCAGGAACTCGCATCTTACATAAAAATAGTATAGGTATAAAACTAGATAACTTAGAAGCTTTAGAAATTAGGAAATCTTTAAATACAAATATGTCAGAATACTTACTTAATAATCAAATTAACTTATCAAATCAAAAAAATACACCCTATAGTCCTATTTTTAACTTATTTCCCGCAATCCATCCTAACCCATGATATTATTTATGTGTTGTAGCGTGATTCATTATTAATATTATCATATATCGAAATATTGTCCTTTAGTTAATGTAAAATACAACAAACTTTTTAATATCTCATAGATTACAGTTAACTGTTGTTTGTTCATTTACTTGTGATTATGATGTGTATTGATGTTTCCCTCCCAGTAATTGATTATTGTATTGTTGTCTCCCTCCCACTGCTTGATTATCCACTTTACCTATGTCAAATACTTTGTCTCCCTCTAATTTTGTTCTTTCTCCCTCTGTCACTCTTATATATTAGCCATAACTCTGTCTTAGCATTTAGTTATTATTTATATCCTGAAGAAGCTTGGTCGAAGTGAAACCGGTCGATATATGCAATAATAAATTCGTGGTTAAATACAAAGTGTTTGTGTTTTATTTTTATAATAAAGGTAATCACTACATTCATTAACAAAGTATTACAAGGAGATAGAAAAAACTTGATACATGAGGAGCCAGTTGGGTACTTTGAGAAGGTATTTGGGTGATTTTTTTTAACAATATTAAAGGAAGGACAAGGAAGAAAAAATATCATGATAATCCTCTGTAAACTCAATTTGGGAGGCGGGTATAGGTATTGCCGCCCGGGAACATTTTTTTGTATAATCAACACCTCTGACGTAGGTCACCACAAGTGACTTAGTAGGGATGCCCGGGATAGTGGGGTGAGGAATCCGCGTGGCAGGCCGAATCGGGAGAGACTGTTGAGGGGGACCTTTTGGCCTCTTCAGCAGGACTCTTGGGACATCGCCTTGTGGGAGGGATAGATTCATACATCCTTCACTCCTGGACACACTGACCCCCAGATTCCTACCCACCCCTCATACGTTTTTACTTCCCATAACTTCCTCTCATTCCTTTCATAAAATGACCCTCCACACAGCATCTCCAAAGATGGCACAGGCCCTGAGATGAATTATTTCCCCGTGGGGAGCTAATGTAAAAAAAAAAACACAAACATCTAAACAATTTTTTTTAAAGTAACTAAGAATTTGGAAGACTTGATACAATATGGAAGAATATTAATCGCAAGTGGAGCCTAGATATTAATAATTAATCAAATAATAATGTCGTGGTGTCGTGGGTCTTGACTCTAAATTCGTGTCTGCATATTGAAAGTTCAATTGTTAATTTTTTACACAGGAAAAAAACCGTGGAAAATACCTATTACCTATACTCGCATCTGTAGCCCCAATGACAACATAACATACCAAATTTTAGTTTTACAATTTTGCATTTTGGGTGTTGTAAGGCCGGGTACAGATTGTTGTAACGTAACATGCAATGTAACATGAAAGGAACATTTCATAAGTGTGAACGCAGCGCGCGCACGAACCGAGCATGTACCTACTAGCATATGTTTCCGGCATGCGCGCAGTGAACATAGCTCAGTCTGCCGAGAACATGGAACTAATATTACTCTTAGGCCGAGAACACTTCGAGCCTTTTTCCTCAATTGTTCGCGCGTTCTGCAGTACAGTTACAAACAACCCGTCCACACTGACGGTCCGTGCACACTGCGCGTCCCTTTGTGTTCGGCGAAAAACCGACACTTTGTGGATTGCGGCGCGCACGGTTCGTGCGCGCAAGGCGTCCACACTATGAGAATTCTATTACATTGCATGATACATTGCAACAATGTGGACGGCAAATTCTTTCATTGCGTGTTACATTGCATGTTACGTTGATAAACAGTTTGTTTAGTTATTATTACGAACAGTTTAGTTTAAAATATTCAAGATGGCTGCTACCATTACTACAAACTAGATCTACTACACACGGAGAGTATTCGCAAATCGGCCCTTAAAGCACTAGAATCATTGAAACCAGTCGATAAAAAAATATTTAAGGCCCGTTTTTCGGATGTCTCTAGTATCAGGGAGACTTTTGTGGCATCGCATTGAGTCAACTAAAAAAGAAGAATCCGATATTAAAGATTTACATGAAAAATATACCGAACTCCAAAACATGTATTATGAAATTCAGTCATACTATAATCAATTATTTCTAGAGTTTTCGAAAAGTGAATTGGATCATTCAATGCAATGACGTTATATACTTTAGACGCGGGGTAGAAATCTGGAAGTGGGAAGCCAAAAGCAAGACACTTGCACTAGTCTCGATTTCTAGTACTTTAGTTTTAGTACTGTCATTCGTCGAGTAAGGTCGTGTCTAACCAGTAGGAAAATTGCATTTAAAAAGTGCCAAAATGCCCTCCTGTGTGATGAAAAAATGTTTCCATTACACGGCAAACAGTTGTAAAAGTGAAGAAATAACATTTCATTTATATGTACACACAAATTACTTATTATTCATCAATTATTATAAGCAAAAAACAATTAATTTTTATGTTTCCCATCCGACAATTTTATGCGTCATTAGAGAAAAAACACACATTATTTGGTTGTCTTATCGTACGGTCACACTGAGGCCAACTTCCAACTTCAAACTTTCGGACGATTGTGTAGAAGGGTAGTTCGTGCGTTGGAAGTTCAAGTTCGAAGTTCGGCTTCGGTGTGGAAGTAGCATATCCTTTTTCAATCCATGAATAACTTTTGAATTCAGAAATTACTGAAAACCGCTGAAAACAAAAGAGTGTTGCTCACTTGCCACATTATTTTGTGAGTATGTGAGACTATGCCGAGTCTATTTATATAATGATTCAATGGCGAATAATAATTCAAGTAATGTTTCGTTACCAAAATTGAAATTGATTATTTGGTAAATATGCATAAGTCCACCTCACGGAAAATACTGAACGCTCGTGTTGTCGAAGTTTGACGCACGGATAATAAGGAATATTCCTTTTTTAGGTTTAGGTTAAACAACGAAAGCTTCATGTCATAATAATTTTAAAGAACATCCCAGGTTTTGAATGGTTTGAGGGCAAGGCAGTGTTTATCCTAGCGGGTTTGTGTAATTATGATTGATTGTCCATGAAATAAAAACGGTACATACAAAATGGCGTAACCGCGTAAGCGAATTAGTTTTAATAAAAATAAAATGTTAAATGCAAATTTTTTGCATGTTTTTTTTGTCAAATACTCACTTTTCGTTATAATAAACCTAAATCTAAATATTCCGTAAGCGGAGTAAGGCATGATTAATGATTATTTTTTTCTGGGATATCAAAAGAATGGATAAAATTTATAAATACATTCTACTCGATAATACATTCAAACAATGCCTTAAATTCTGTTCAAAATGCATTATTTAATTAGTAGCCTGTCCGGTGAAGCGTTAATATACATAAAACACTTACCGATTTCTGAGGAAAATTATGTTGTCGCGTACAATCTCTTAAAGGAACGGTATGAAAACATACGTTTGATCGCTGATAGGCAAATAGAATTAATTCTGTCGATTCAACCTGTAAAAGCTCAGGATAATTTGAGGCAATTTATTTCCTTTTTGAAAGAAAATCTTGCTGCGTTATAAGCTTTAAATTTTCAAGTTCGCCAATGGAGTTTTCTTTTATTGCATATCGTATTACGCAAATTAACAAAACAATTGCGTTTTTAATTTTAAATTCAACACAGTTCGAAGAACATTCCTACGTTTAATCACTTATTGAAGTACTTGGATAGACAATGCTTAAGGCGGAAACATACTTGCGTGTCGTGGCGCTTACTGTCGTGACCGTGAGTGTGCACACTAATGTGGCGTGTCGTGGCGTGCTCTGGCGTTATTTCTAAACAGTACCTAGATATCAAACCTTTGCAGCGTTTAAATGTGCATAATGTTTTCTTCTGATTCGGATAGTGATTTTGATGAATATCTTCAATTTCTCTTAGCGTTATTCTTGAGGGCAAATAAAAGAAAAGGAGGTACTATGTACCCTATAAACAGAGAGAGGGACAGAACAAAAGTGAATTTCATCGTCTTGTTAAAGAACTAGAGAGTGACGAAGAGAAATTCCATCAGTACTTTATATAGTATATTAGTAATATAATAGTATATTATATAATATTATATTATAATATTTCAGAAATTTCTTCTCAAGCAGCATTTCTGATGAATGATCATTATATTAGGTATTTAATGGATCCCGTCGCTTGATCAATGTACATATAAAATTCATAATGTTTTTAGTGATCACTGTACCAAACGCATAATTTTATCGATCATTGCACGCCTGTATGATCCATTAGGTTTTATTAACCATGCCGTTTTTATCGCTAAATACTTTATGCAAAACTTATGGAAAATTCAAATTGGATGGGATGATGAAATTCCTTCGGACATGAATTTGAAATGGAAGAAATATATAAAAGAGCTTCCATAACTAGCAAATTTAAAAATTGATCGATATGTCGCAACTTTTCCAACCAGTCGATGCTTACTTGTTGGGTTTGCGGATGCCTCTGAAAGAGGATATTGTGGAATTGTTTATCTGGTAGTGATTAATAACACAGAAATATCCAGCCACATTTTATTGGCCAAATCCCGAGTTGCCGTACAGTTTTATTGGCAAATCTGTTGACTTATTGTCAAGAAATATACAAAGTAGACTTCAAATTGAAAAAACTGTCACGTTCACCGATTCAACCATTGTATTGTCATGGTTGAAGACACCCCTTTTCCTTTTGGATGTGACGCACAAACTACTGCCTGCACACCTTTGAAACTTCCTTTCATCGAAGAAGCTCCATAAAATCCTTATCCGATTATATTCGCAATCTTCACCCAAAGATTTTAATTTAGATAAAATTGCATTAGCTAAATACTTTCCTGTTGTATTCTCAACTAATACAAAAGTTTGAAAAATCTTCACGCAAGTTAAACACTATCTGCCTTACTAAAAAAAACCTTTCACGGCCGATAACCTGTGTTATTGCAGCAACATAAATAAACCCCTTAAGGGGTCTCCACACGGTACTGCCGCAGTACGTACATAAGTGTGAACGCAGCGCGCGCACGAACCGAGCATATACCTACTAGCATATGTTTCCGGCATGCGCGCAGTGAACATAGCTCAGTCTGCCGAGAACATGGAACTAGACACGGGCAGATTCATTTCCAGGAGTGAATCGATTCAGTCTGATTCCCCCGGCCTTTTGAATTGATTCCTTTTATTCGTTCCTTTAATTCAATTAGTTAAAAAAAAAACTTATTTATATGCATACATAGATATATTTTCTAATACGTGGTTTTCACTTAAGAAAACTAAAGTATACATGAGAGGCTACGAAGCACCGCACAAAGAGGAGGCCGAAAGACTATGAAAAACCGCACAAAGAGGAGACTGACAATACTATCTCATTCTCCCGCGGACTACATCCTTTAGATGCATGTGTTTGCCTCTTTTTATTGTCGTTATTTTTCGTTTCATCGAGTTTCAAATCACAACGGTGCTAAAGAAGTTTTCACTGCGCAAAGCACTCTTCTTAGGGTGAATTATGTCGTTCTGAAAAATTGAAGGTACTAAAAACGAAGTTAATGAAATATTTATTTTAATGTGTATTTATTTTGCAAAAAAAAAACAAATTTTGACAAGAAAAATGTATTTATATTAGGCTATCAATTAAATCTTAAAATGGAACAGTTTTTGTGGTTCACCCTTAAGTTTCACTAATTTTATTTTATTTATTAAACTTAAAATTGGTCTACTTCACGTGATCTAAACTTCCCACTACCTTCAGCCTCACAAAATATCCCAATTGGGAATGCCATAGTCTCATTAGCTCCAGACGGGAGCAGTTGGGAGTTGCTGTATTCACATAAAAAACATAGTATTATCGCGCTTTCATACATCCGATCCGGTCACCTGAAATAAGTTTCACTCAAATATATATTTTTAAATGCACTTACCTCAATGGTGAAGTTAAACCGATGCGCCGAATAAAAACTAATTAAAAGTCTAAGCGACATGCGTCATACAATTTATTACAAAAATAAAGGAATAAACCACTCGATCATCATGACGTATCACGGTCCGACAGCGACTGGTGTTTTGTTAATTTTGTTTACGGCTAGGTAGACAGATACCATATAAAGAATAATATAAATAAACATCGTTGTTTCTAAACGCATTGCATAATTTACGCACGTGTGAGGGAGAAAAAATATAGGATTAACTTTCGCTTTTAGCAAGTTCAGGGTCCCGTGCAAGCTTCGCCCAAAGATGACGGCTTGGCCGCGCGGGAACTAACGACGAACCGATTCTCTGCGGGCATCAAGGAATGAATTAGGAACTTCTGACTAATAAGTGTCTTTTGTCTTGCTGTGACTTGAATAACTTGCATTCCGCGGACCTAATAATGACTCGATATCTTCAACAGATTAGAATTGAACTCGATCCGATGATCGACTCGATCCGTGGGATTTGTGATTTGGTACGATGACGTCACAAATGTTTTGATTCATTGAATAAGTGAAACAGAGATTGGGGTTGAGAATTGAACAGACTTGTGTGACTATGACGGTATTAGTTCATTTATGACTATGACGAACAGTGGGACTGGCGGGACGACTGTGACTTTTGGATGACTCGATCGCTTGTCGGTTCAGTTGGTTGGCGGTTTTGTCGCTTGGGCTGGGGACGGGAACTCTCTGGCTTACGGGTTTTTTTGTATAGATTTACTACGCGGGATACTACACGTGATGGGCAATTTCGCGGCGCGCGCCGCCTGTAGTAGGTGTACCTATCCGCGCAACGAATATCCAATATTTACAGAGTATATTATTATTTTCTTACCTCAAAATAACATGAATTATTTAACTGTAAAATAAATTAATAGAAATTAAAAGAAATATGGTGCTGTTAAAAAATCGTAGGATGCAAGGCCAAGGGTAAGAAATAAAGATTTAATTCCTTTAGAAAATGAGAATAAGATTGAGTGTGTCACAAGATTGAATTTATTCATTTAATTCAATCATTCAATTTTGCCCACGTCTAATGGAGACGACCAGGCAGGAGGAAGGTTGGACGAGGCCGTCCAACCCCGTTAAGAGGCCCCTGTCACCTCAGGAACCCCGGGCGGTTGTTGTCGGCAACCGCTTCGGAAATCTCCATGAGGTAAGCGAAGGCGGCGGCGCACCGCAACCAAAGCGCATTAACACTAATTCTGCTTTCTCTCCCGCAGGTACCAGCGGCCAGCCTGCCCGAAAAGATCGTGTCCCCCCGGTTGTGATGACCCTGGGGACTCTCACCCACGCCTAAATCACCTCGGCGGTGCAGGGCCACATCGGGCACCCGAACTTTACGTTCCGCTACAACCGAGGCGGAACAGCTAACATCTTCGTGCGGAGCATGGCGGACCACCGTGCTCTCACCAACGGGCTGCGAGCGGAGGCACGAGGCTTCCACACGTATACGGTGGAGGCCGAAAAGTTGAAGAAGGCCGTTATCAAGGGCCTACCGAACGTTGAGACGGAGGACATCGCGGCCGACCTGACTGAGCAAGGCTTCCCCCCGGTGAAGGTCGTTAAGATGACAACAGCCTCGGCCGAATATCCCATGTACCTGGCCACCTTCGATAAGGAAATAAATATGGGCCAGCTGAGGGCAGCAGTCAAGTACCTGTGCCACTGCAGAATACGCCTCCAGAAGCACAGGAGCAATCACCTACAGCATGGGACGCAGTGTTATCGCTGTCAAAACTTCGGGCACGGATCCCGAAACTGCGCCCACACCGCGAGGTGTGTGAAGTGCTTGGTGGAGCACGCCTCGGCCGAGTGCCCTAAGACCACCAGGGACGAGCCCGCCGCGTGCTGCAACTGCGGAGGCCCCCATCCCGCCAACTTCAGAGGCTGCCCGAAGAGGGTTGCCTACGTCGCCTCGCTCCAGCAGCACCAGCGACACCCCCAGCGCCAGGCCCCAGGAGCAAGCAGGCCACCTCCTCATACACAGCAGATGCCGAGGACGGATGGACGCAGCTGGGCCAACGTGGCCAGTGGAAGAAGCGAGGAGCGCCACGAGGAGCAGCCCCGCTCGCAGCCCCGCACCCAGCCCCGCACGAAGCAGCCCGCAGGAGAGGCTAGAAGCGATGCCCAACTGATGATGGCCCTGCTCGAGGGACTAGATCGCCTGCGACCAGAGCTGGCCGCAGCTTCCAGCGAAGCTGCGAGAGCATGGATCCTGATGGGTCTCATCACGTCCACCATCAATGTCTGATCCCGAGATGGTGAACGTTCTCCTGTGGAATGCCCACAGCATCCGCTTCAAGACCGACGAACTGCTCGCTCTGACAAACAATACTGACATCGACATTTTTCTCATTACAGAGACCTTTTTGAAACCTGACATACCCCTGAGAGTGCCCGGCTTCGAAGTACATCGAGACGACCGACTGGAGGGCGCAGGTGGAGGCACCGCCATATTCGTTCGTCAAACCATCACATCTACAAGAATCCCTACTCCGAAGCTGAAGCATACTGAAGCCACAATTATCGAAGTCACCATAGAGGATAGAGCGCATACCATCATCGCCGCCTACTGCCCCAAACTTCTGGTAAGAGAAGATTTGGATAAATTACTTAATTTGCGCCCCATTGTTGTTTTAGGAGGAGACCTCAATGCCAAGCACAATTATTGGAACAACTAGCGAGGCAACGCGAATGGGAAAACGCTCTTTTCACATATGCAGACGCACTACTACACGATTATGGCTCCGGACAAACCGACTCACTATCCAGCATACGCAAAGTATCCAAGTACTCTAGACATCGTACTTGAGAAAAACGCCAAGACCATCTCGCCACTGCGTACGCTGGATGAGTTATCATCAGATCACCTACCCGTGAGCTTCAGTATTGGAGGGACGACTTCAAGGAGCCCCAGAAAACGGCGAAATTACAAGGAGGCCGACTGGGAAGGATTCAAGAAAGAGATAAACGAACGAATATACCTATCGTCGGCAACCCTGCGCTCGAAGGAAGAAATCGACGAAGCCGCAAGCACTCTGACCGAAATCATCCAACTTGCACAAGACAACTACATACCATACAAAGACGAACAGACTTTTACGATCAATCTTCCCGAGTACGTCCTATCGCTCATCAAGGAGAAAAATCGCCTGCGGCGCATCTACCATCAAACGCGCGACGGCTACTTCAAAACCGCCTACAACACTCTGCAGCGGGAGATCAAACAAGAAATCACCGATCTCAGACGCGAACTTTGGACGAAGAAAGTTACGTCACTCACGCCCAAAGATAACAGCCTGTGGAAAATGGCGAAAGCACTGAGACACGAAGATAACACGATCCCCCCGCTTGAGAAGTTAGACGGCTCAGGGCTGGCACTTTCACTAGAAGAAAAGGCAAACGCGCTCGCCGACGGATTTGAGAGAGCCTACGCAGCCACGGACGGCCTACGCGACCCGGATACGGATCGACTCGTAGATGAGTCTCTACAACATCTCGATCAAGCAGAGCAGACGGACACCGCCGATATACATTTCTGCACGCCGAGCGAAGTAGCCGTCTTTATCAGGCGATTGAAGACAAATAAGGCGCCGGGAAGCGATCAAATACATAACATCTTACTGAAACATCTACCGCAGAAAGCAATAATTTTCATCACAAAGCTGTTCAATGCCTGCCTCATCACCGGACACTTCCCTCAAATCTGGAAAACGGCAACCGTGCTGCCCTTCTCGAAGCCAAACAAAGACAAGAGGCAGCCGACGAACTACCGGCCGATAAGTTTATTATCCACACTGAGCAAGGTATTTGAACAGGTGATTCTCAACAGACTTTTACCACATCACGAAGACACATTGCCAGACGAGCAGTTCGGATTCAGGAAAAGGCATTCCACTACCCACCAGCTCTCCCGAGTAGCGGAATTCATCGCCAGAAGATTCAACGAACATCGCTTCACCGCCGCTGCGCTGATAGACTTGGAGAAGGCATTTGACACCGTTTGGATCAGAGGGCTACTGCACAAGTTGCACATACTCAACACGCCCATATACCTAACGAGAGTGATACAAGAATACCTAAAGAACAGATCCTTCAGAGTTTTTATCAGAAACGCGCTCTCAACACTACGTGAGATTCCAAAAGGCGTGCCACAAGGGAGTCTACTGGGACCTCATCTTTTCAACATCTTCACACATGATATCCCCCGAGACGAGAGATGCAACTTATCCATATACGCAGATGACGTCAAACTTTACGTTTCCTCGCTGAAAGCAGACATGGCGGCCATATTTACAACTGTCAAAGTGAGTACACGTATCCCTTAACCTCTTCATAATAATATTATTAAATAGTGTTTATACTAATAATAGTGGCTTAAAACAGTTACCAGTATAGGTTAAAGAAAGTGCTATTTAAAATTAAGTAAACATACTACCTATTACAGTGCGAAATATCAATTTTATTTTTAAAATTATATTCTTGAATATTGCTTAAAGCAAAAGGCGAAATTAATCATAAATGTGCCAATAATACAGTGTGAACTCTGCGGCAGGTACCTATATTAAACCTTACCTGGCAGTACCTATTCCAATATAAATCAGGGGTGTTGCACTGTGAGGTTCAAAAATATTAACGAAAAGTTTCAGATATCTAAATCAATATGGAATCCATTAATTTCGTCACAATTGCAAAGGAAGCAGTTGACAAATTAACAACTGTCATGATGAACCCTAATAATAAATTCAACAAAGAGCAGATTGCAAAAATAGTACCGGAGTCCAACAACATCATGGCTTCAATTTCTCATATGGCGGCTATAATGGCGAAGTTGGAAGGTGAACTCGCCGTTTACAAAAACTTGTCTCAAAATCAACCGACTCAAAAAATTCCAGACCTTTGTGAAACCATAATGGAATTGGAAGAAAGGAAGGAAAAATCGAAAAATGCAATCTTTCTAAACGTACCGGAAACTGAGTTGTCTCAAGAAGAAAATTTGACAAATGACTCAAAAATAATAATATCCACTATCAAAAAAATTGATGACATACCAACACAAAATCTAAAAATATACAGACTTGGTGCTAAAAAACCTGGAGTCATCAGACCAATTAAAGTGGAATTTGATGATTCTTTCCAAGTAAAACACATTCTTCGGAATAAATTTAAAATTACCGATGGAATAAAGATAAAACCGGACTTGACAATAACTCAACGAAATCACATGAAGAATCTGATAATAGAATTAGAACAACGGAAAAATAGCGGTGAAACAAATCTCACGATAAAATATGTTCATTCTATTCCGAAAATCGTTCAACAGCATACACCAAAAAACTACACAATAAACTAAATCACTGTTACCTTTATTATCAAAACGTCAGAGGAATTCGAACTAAACTGGACACTCTCAGACTACAAATAACTACTTCAATATTTGATGTGTTGATTTTCACAGAAACTTGGTTACATCCGGATATTCACACTGCAGAACTAGGAATTTCAAGATACAACGTTTTCCGCCGGGATAGAAATCAATCTACAAACGATGACATTAAAAACAATAAAAGAAGAGGTGGTGGAGTTCTGATTGCAGTAGCGAAAAATATTGTCTCCAGACAGTTAAATACAAAAAACGTTGAAATAGAGCAATTATTTGTTATGATTAATACAGGTAAAAACAGAATTTTATTGGGTAATGTGTACATTCCGCCTAAATCGGATATTAGTATTTATAATAAACATTTTGAAGATATTGAAATTTTACAATTAAAATATCCAAAAGTAAAAATAATTATAACTGGCGATTATAATCTTCCGAACATCATTTGGAATCAAAACTTTATGGAATTGACAGGTATAGAAAACGTTGGCTTGTCAACTATAAACAAAGAAGTTATAAGCATGTCAAATTTTATAAATCTAACACAATTAAATAAAATTGAAAATTGTAATAACAAAATACTGGACTTGGTATTTTCAAGTGATACTTCAGTAACTGTAGTAAAATCAAGTGAAATAATATTACCTGTAGATAACTATCATCCTCCATTAAATATTAGCATATCAATAAATAAAATACCAAATCTACATTGCAAAAAATCACTTCACAATTTTAATAAAGCTGATTTTAATCATATTAATGAATGCTTAAATGCTACTGATTGGACTTTTTTAAAACAAGAAAATATTAACGAAAATATCAACGTATTTTATAAAATAATTCACAATATCATAGAAAAAAGTGTGCCTTACATTAAATGTAAAAAAAATGTTTTCCCTCAGTGGTTCAGTAAAGATTTAATTGACTTGACTCTATTGAAGAAGAAAATACATAAAAAGTACAAAAATTTTAAATCAATTAAAGATTATATTCAATTCAATTCAATTCGACGACAATGTCACGATCTTTCTAAAAATTGTTACAAAGAATACTTAAATAATGTGGAAAATTCAATTGCAAATAATGACATCAACACTTTATGGAAGTACTCAAAGTCATTAAAAAGAAATGAAATAGATATACCTGCTAGCATGTTTTATAACGGCATAAATGGAAATAATGCAGAAACTATTGTTAATTTATTTGCTTCATTTTTTAAAGATGTATATGACAACACAATTGATAATAGTGAAATTCCTTTTTTTTCATCTAACATTAATTTACAAATTTCTAATATTCACATAGATATAAATGAAATTAAAACCCATATTAACAAATTAGATATAAAAAAAAGTTCGGGTCCTGACAAAATACCACCAATTCTATTGAAACACTGTATACATGCCTTGTCGTATCCCCTCTATTTAATTTTTAATATGTCATTGTCATCGGGATATTTTCCAATTGCATGGAAAAATAGTTACATCACACCCATATTTAAAAAAGGTGACAAATGCGATATACGCAACTATAGACCTGTGTGTATACAGTCAACTATTCCAAAACTATTTGAAAAAATTATTTTGGATAAAATTAGTTTTAAATTAAATGGGATTATATCAAGGTTTCAACACGGTTTCATGAAGAATAGATCAACTCTGACAAATCTACTGATATATGAAAACTTTATAGCGAATGCCTTTGCAGATAAATGTCAAGTAGACTCGATATATACTGACTTCAGCAAGGCATTCGATAAAGTTTGCATTAAAATATTGATAAATAAATTAAGGAGTATGGGTATAACCGGGAATTTTCTTAAATGGGTAGAGAGTTATTTAACAAATAGACAACTGTTTGTAAAGTTAAATGACGTAATATCGGATGCCATTTCTGCCACTAGTGGTGTGCCACAGGGCTCCCATTTAGGACCAGTACTGTTTATTTTATTTATTAATGACATTGTAGACGTTTTTTCCGATGTTGATATCCTGTTATTTGCTGATGATTTAAAATTATATAAAAAAATTAAAAATACTTCTGATTGCATAATTATACAAAAAAATTTAAACAACTTGTTTAATTGGTGTATAAACAATAAACTGGCACTTAACATTAGTAAATGTCAAATAATAAGATTTTATAAAATAAAGAAACCGACCATTTATGAATATAATCTTGACAAAATTATATTAAACTCAGTAGAAACAATAAATGATCTAGGTATTATTTTTAACTCAAAACTTACATTTATTAGCCATATAACTAATATTATTAATAGAGCAATGAAGATTTTAGGATTTATTATTAGAATAACCAAACAATTTTGTAACATTGATACTATTCGCATTTTATACATAACGCTAGTGAGAAGCATTTTGGAATATAATTCTACGATTTGGGCTCCACATTACAATATCCATATTCAAGCGATTGAAAAAGTCCAGCATAGATTCCTTAGGTATATTAATTTTAAATTAGGTATTCCAAGAGAATCCATGGACTATAATTTGTTATTAAACTGGACTAATCTCGTAAATTTATCAGATCGCAGAAAAATCTGTGATCTATTAATATTATATAAAATAATTCACTCGGTCCTGGATACCCCTGACTTAATAGAACTAATACGATTTCATTGCCCTGGTCGCGCTAACAATAGACTCATTCTACCGTTCTACTATAATAACACACATACATTATCACATTATTACTCACCAATCAGTCGATTACACATGTTGGGAAATGAACATGCTAACATCGGCGACATTTATTTCTTAAAATTAGCGCAATATAAACATGCACTCAAAAATTATTTTTCATTAAATGCTGAAATGAAATGATGATATTTCTCATTGTTCTTTTTTTGTTATTTTTTGTTGTGATACACAAAATGATTGTATGTTATTTTTAAGTTTAAAACTACTATTATGTAATGATTTTATTTTTCTTACTTTTGTACTCGATTATATGTTTATTTATAAAAGGCAGAATAGCCGTTTATGTATTTAAAATAAAAATAAAAAATAAAAAATATACCTACAGAGGGCGCTCGACGCTCTAGTAGAGTTCTACAAGAAATGGCGACTCAAATTAAATGAGGCAAAGACCGAAGTGATAATGTACACGAGGAAACGAAAAAGAAGAACACCAGACGTCAACATCGAAATGGGAGGACACGTCCTAGAATGGAAAGATGAAGTCATTTACCTAGGCCTGACAATGGACTCACGTCTCAATTGGAAATCTCACATAGCCAAGATACACGCAAGAGCCAGAAAGGCAGTCGGCGCGATGAAGCCCATCTTCAACAGACGAAGTCCGCTGCGTCCCAGAACCAAACTCCTGATCTACTACTCGCTCATCCGACCGGTACTGACATATTTATGCTATTCCCGTGTGGAGTAGTATTTCTCATTCTGACCATTTGAAACTACAGACGCTACAAAATCTCTGCATTAAAATCGCATACAACACTAGAATCAGAACGAATCTAAAAAGACTACATGCCAGAGAATACATACCTACATTATTTGAATACACGCACAGACTGACAGACCGATTTTACAAATCTCTCAGACATAGTAAAAATAGACTTATCAAAGAAATCGGTCAATACAATGCACCCAGTGACTTTACTTTCAGATATACACACAGACTACCCAAACATATCCTGATGGACCTGGACCACATCTGGTATGAACCAGATTCAGACGCGGACGACTGAGCGAGCAGTAGGTATTCCTAAACACCAGACCCCCCCCCCAAAACTTATGTTTACATATCTATGTATATATCTATTTAATATTGTATAATATGTATGTTTATGTAAGTTTATTATAAATTTCCCATATAGTATGTATATATATCTCACATAAAAACAGACACTCACACCCCTCACCACACAATGCAGGATTTCATATATTGAAATCACTGAAGGCCGACAAGTTTCATGTTGACTTTCGGCCGACTCTTCCCGGATGAGGTTTTTCATGGTTTCCTCATTCCCGAAGGCAAATGCGGAAGAGATCCAAAAAATAAGGACATGACCGACTCCTTCCCACTCCCAACATAACACAAACAGACACGTATGTATGCATGAGCGCCTGCCGGTGGCGTGGCTGCTTGATGATGATGGAGCTTAGCAAAACATGCAATTTTAGTAGGGTTTTTAGATAACAATTTTTCCCTACCGATGAAATACAAGGCCTTTAAGTCTATAATAGCCAGGTAACATTTAAAAATACCCACATGAGGTAAAAATTGCAAGGCGCATATGACGCCGTTCTATTTATAAAGAACATTAACTTTAAATTCAGTAAATTTAAATGATTCATCTCTTCAAGAAACATAAGAATCTAGTAAATGAAAAAAAAAAAAAAAAAACAATTACACATAGAACACCAGACGTCAACATCGAAATGGGAGGACATGTCTTAGAATGGAAGGATGAGGTCGTCTACCTGGGCCTGACGATGGACTCACGACTCAACTGGAAATCTCACGTAGCCAAGATGAATGCGAAAGCCAGAAAGGCAGTCGGCGCGATGAAGCCAATCTTCAACAGAAGAAGTCCGCTACTTCCCAGAACCAAACTCCTGATCTACTACTCGCTCATTCAACCGGTACTAACTTACGCTATTCCCGTGTGGGGTAGCATATCATACTCTGACCATACTAAACTACAGACCTTACAAAATCTCTGCATTAAAATCACTTACAACACTAGAATCAGAACAAATTTGAAAAGACTACATGCCAGAGAAAACATTCCGACCCTATTTGAATACACGCACAGACTGACAGACCGATTTTACAAGTCATTAAAACACAGTAAAAATAAACTCATCAAGGAAATCGGTCAATACGATGCACCTAGTGACCTTCCCTTCAGATACAAACACAGACTACCTAAACATATCCTGATGGACCTAAATCACATTTGGCACAACCCTTTTTCAGACACGGATGACTGAACGAGCAGTAGGTATTCCTAACCACCAGACCCCCCCCCCCCCAAATTATGTTTATATATCTATTTATATATTTATATAATAATATTTATTTTTATATATATCTATGTATGTTTATCCTAAATCTCCCATAAAGTATGTATCTCACATAAAAACAGACACTCACACCCCTCACCACAGAATGCAGGATTTCATACACTGAAATCACTGAAGGCCGGCAAGTTTCATGTTGACTTTCGGCCGACTCTTCCCGGATGAGGTTTTTCATGGTTTCCTCATTCCCGAAGGCAAATGCGGAAGAGCTCCAAACAAAAGGACATGACCGACTCCTTCCCACTCCCAACATAACACAAATACACACGTATGTATATATTCCCCCCGAGCTTGGCTGCAATCTTGCTTGTTGAGCTGTGCCAAACATGCAATTTTAGTTGGGTTTTTTACATAACACTTTTTCCCAACCGACAAAACACAAGACCTATAAGCCTATAATAGCCAGGTAACATTTTAAATACTCACAAGCGGTAAAAATTGCAAGGCGCATATGACGCCGTTCTATTTGTATAAAGAACATTAACTTTAAATTCAGTAAATTTAAATGATTCATCTCCTCAAGAACATAAGAATCTAGTGAATCAAAAAAAAATAACAATTACACATCGTCGGATCTACCGGATCTGCCCTGATGATGGACACTGTAACGCTGTCCGAAACGTCGGCTATAGAAGGAGGTAGTGCAACACGGCATAATACCCCAAAAACTAACAACAAAAATGTGTATATAATGTATATTTACTTTGCAACAATGTATATTTCTTTCCATGAACAATTTTATAATTAGTAATGTTTTCACATCCACGCTCATTTATCAATTTAAAAAAAATTTCACGGGTTTTTTTTAGTAAGGCTGATTATCTTTTAGCTCTGCATATCTCACACAGATGGACATCTGTCCTTGTCTTGCGGTGAAACATCAGTAGTTTCGTCAAACTAGAACTGAAAAACATTTTGCAGAATTCAATCTTTGCACCAGTTTTTTCTGGACAATTTCACCACAAATTGCAATAAGTTAATTTAGTAGAGTCGGGCGTCGGTAGCGTTGAACATCATATTTTCAGTGTGCTTTATTAGATTTCGGGGGGATCAATCCCCCTTGATCCCTTGCCCCCTGGCTACGGCCTTGCCGTGTTGCGCTACCTCCATCTTAAGCCAACATTTCGGACATCGTTGCAGTGTCCATCATCAGGGTGGATCCGGATCTGCCGGACACTGCAACGATGTCCGAAAGTTGGCTAAAGAAAGAGGTAGAGCAACATGGCATAACACCCCCAAAACAAATAACGAAAATGCTTTAAACCGTGAAAATCTAAAAACGTATCTAGGTATATACTGTTCATATTTCGTGCAAGGCGCGGAGCAGATTAAATCATTAAGTGACTTTTTGAATTTATGTCTACGTTGCATACAAATTTCCCCAATGATGAATCCCTTCTATTATGATATTTCAACATCATACTTATGGCTCCCGCCTTCGACTGCGGACGGTTCCTTGGTACTTAATCGATCCTCCATCGATGCACTGACTTCAACTCTTTATAATTTTTTAGACTTTACCGGTTTCTGTAAATTTTACAACCAGCTTATGTAATGCGACTGGACAATGACTCTAAACAGCAGCAATGTAGACTCGATTACGGCGCGTTATTCCGAATTAAATAAGGTAATTGTCATACATGTATCTAGATCATTTAACATAGACTCCAAGTATCCTCCATGGTACAGTCCTACATTAAAAAGTAATTAAAGATAAACTTAAATTTCAAAAAAATACAAAATTTATAACCTTGACTCTGCCTATCAAACATTCTTTCTTCTCCTAGAACGACAAAAGTGTATGGAAAAAGTGTACTGTGATAATTTCATTGATATGGCTGAAATTAATATTAATACCGATCCCAAACACTTTTGGACCTTTGTTAAATCTAAGCACAAAAACTCTGAAATTCCTAACAATATATTTCTTAGCTCTCAGCATGTATAGGGTGGGGAAGATATGTAACTTATTTAACATGCATTTCCAATCCTCCTTCGAATCCCCCACCCAGTGCAACTCGTCTACAACTCGAATATATAATCCAAACACCTCAGTTCTCAATGATATAGACACTGAATTAGTTTGTAAATATCTTACAACATTAGACCTTACCAAAGGCATGCTTCACAGTGTGGAAACCTCATTGTTCTACATATAAAGCAAATATAGAAAGAGTTCCGTAAAAGTTTATGAAATATGAATTTTATCGCGTGCGAAATGATGAAAACTACGTCCCCATAAACCTTAAATCTCTTAATCAACGCCGAGATATCAGAGACCTATTAATGCTCTATAAGATTATTCATAACTTATTTGATAGCCCATACTTACTACAAAATATTCATTTCAGACGATCTACGGACACATTCAATATCCCTAACGGCAATACAAATTACCTTGAAAATGTATTTATAAGAAGAAGCTGTAGCACATTTAATAAATTAGACCCAAATATCGATTTGTTTAACAAGAACTTTGGTAAATTCACAGCATTCATAAAAAACTAACACTCGATCTAAGGCCACATGTTTAACTAAAAACTTAATATTTCATTGATTTCTTTATTTAACTTTTTTTTAGTTACATCACATTTCCTCATCTACTTTTGCAGTTCGAATTTGAATAAAATAACTTCCTGAAAGATATTATTGATATCCATTAAAATTTAAATGTAAACCTTCGAAAAATTTCATTACACACTTTTTGTAGATTTGTAAGAAGACGCACTTTTATCACTTGCGTCACATTTAAAAAAAAAATCCAATTAAGGCAAATATTCTAAGATATTCTGTTTTTTTTTTAATCGTATTTTTGAAACCCTGGCGATTTTTTGAAAATTTCAATCCGAAAAATCAGACCATTTTTTATAAACCGGAAAGACAGGACATAATTTTATGGGTGCGTAAAAACGATAATTACATAGCCGAAAATCATTTTAAAAAAAGAACGTTTTCCACACGAATAGAAAAAGTTTTGAAAATGTTGGGTTTTGTAATAAGAATTTTCAGCCAATTAAAAAATTTTCAAACCATTAAAAATTTGTACATGTCATTGGTTAGTAGTCAAATCGAGTACAACTCGACAGTATGGGCCCCTAGTTATGCTAGTCATTCACTCACGATAGAAAGAGTTCAAAATAAATTCTTAAGATACATTAATTTCAGAATAGGTATGTCAAGGGAATATATCAACTATGATTATCTACTATGTCAACTTAATTTATTAAAATTATCTGAACGTAGAATAGTTAATGACCTAACATGTTTATAAAAAATCATGAATTCAAGAATTGACAGCCCTGAACCAATTTTATACTTGATTTCTTTATTATATCTCGCAAACCAACATCGAGGCAATATCTACCGTTCTATTGTGATAACTCCAACACAGAATCACAATTGTATACCCCCGTTCGCCGTATAAAAAAATTGGGTAATGACTATAAAGATGTTGTTGATATATTCAACACACCATTCACCAAATATAAACAAGTCATTACCCAATTTAAAGTGAAAAAAAGAGCATCAAATTTAAATTTAATTTAACTAAACAAACTACGTAGCTCAGCATCGACTTAGGGGTCGTCCATTAATCACGTGAGGCTCGAAAGTGGGGGGGGGGGGGTCGAAAAAAATCACTAAACATCACGAGGGGGGGGGGGGGTTAGCCTAAAACCTCACCAAATATCACCAGGGGGGGGGGGTGTCAAAAAGTTGCTAAAAAACATCACGTGATTAATGGACGACCCCTTACGAGATCTTACATATGCATTGTAATTTTCCAAGTATTACATTTTTCCATCTTGCATGGTGAAGTATTTAGTTTCGTTGTTATTTCGTTTTTTACTTTGTTTTTCTTTAGATGTTGTTTTTGATTTTGTCTTCTATTTTGTTTTTGATTTTTTTATGCTTACTTAGATGTTCTTTGTAATAAATAAAAAATAACTTGTAAAAGCCCAGCCGGGTGGAAAATTCACAATAAATAAATAAACAATTATTTTACTATAGATTCTCAACTACTTCTGATATCTTTACTATCAGACTGAAGTGAGATAGCTTTTAAATCATCGATGTATATACATAGATGAGACATTTAGCGAATAAATTGGTTCAACGAAATCGTAGGTTAGTACCTCCATTTCTGTGTGACGTATGAAAGTAGGATGAAACCATGGGCTTGAGTAAAAGGAAAGGACGGTCTGACGGCCGAGCCTTTCGACGCGGTGGCTTCAGTTAGAATTCACTAACTTGTTCGTGCATGATTTGAACACGAATCTCGGAGAATTATGTACGGGATAGCGCCTCTATAGTATATCTCTATGTTTTAAATGTATTATTTTATTAATTTTTTTTTATTTTTTAAACCAAAACTATTATTAAATAACTGACAGGCCTGAAACAGTTAACTAATTAGCAATACCTGCTTAGTAATTTCAAACAATGATAACTTTAATGGTAACAATAAACTCTATACAAATTTACTCTACTACTTAGTGTCTATAAATTTAATACTGTTGACAACTTTTCTGGCAAGTCCCCTTTACATATTTTTATTCTAAATAATCCTAAATAATATGCTCTCTATTATTATAACATTGATTATTAGTTTAGTAACACATACTAGTATCCTATACCTAAATACCTGCTTGCTTTTATCACTCATACTTTGTTAAATGTACATTCATATTTTGTTATTATTGTAATCCTGATAATCTCCTGTGTACAGCCGTAAACTTATAATATCATGTACCTATCACTTGAATGTAAAAGCCATTCTATGGCGTTTAAATAAATAAATAAAATTTAAATCCAGTCCTCTTCTTCATCCTGATGATCACTTTTTATGCCTTATTCGAGAACTGATAACCTCCATTCAAAGCTCTGGATAATCCATAACTCTGATTTGGATTCCTGGACATGTTGGCATAGTATATCGGATATTGCGGATTCCTTGGCAAAACAAGGAGCGTCCAACCCTGTACCCTCGTAAACTGTATTCCCCTATCTGATATTTTTTCCATTATCAAAGATCGATCGATCGATGGGCAGAGTATTGGAACATTGCCTGTCCTAGAACGGGAGACTCCTAGTTGGACAGTCAAGTCTTCTTTGTACTGATGTATTCTTTGTAACAAAAACAAACAAATAAATAAAATAAATAAAAATTGCTAGTCAATCCAATCTCTATACAAAGGACCATCCCATCAAAACGGTGGTTTCAAAAATTCCCCCATTTAAAAAAAAAATAAAAAAATTCTCACTTATTCGAATGAGAACCGGACATTGTTCCGTTCCTTCTCACCCATTTAAAATTTAAGTCCCTGACTCCCCAGATTGTATATTCTGTGGTCTAGATGTGGGCACTTCAGATCACATATTTTTTATTGTCCCTTTCTAAATAAATATCCTCTCTTCGATCAAGCATTTGGATACGTAATTGTTTCCACACTTAATCTCCTGTCAAATTTGTGTGATTGTGTATGGCTTGCAATTGCCTTTTTTATGGACTGATATGTCAGCTGTCGCTGTCAACTAGTTTAAAACACGAAATGCATGACTATTTATTCGTTAAAGTTGTACACCATGGATTTGACATTTGTAAAGTTTCGTTTCACTTTTAGGCATTGATTATGGGAATTACATTTCTTTTCAACGAATACTACAAGAAACAACTATTTACGTGCACAAAATAGGTTATTAATTTGGGCAAACAATAATAAGTAATTAATGCGTATTTAGATTGAAACAACAACAACCCAAATGTCAAATCCATGGTATACAACTTTTAAACGTACATTAAATGAATAAATAATCTTGTATATTTGCAGCGTTTCGTGTTATTAGTTGAAATACGATAGCTGATAAAATAATGAGCATAAATAAACCAATCCGCCGACATATCAGTCCGTAGACTCCGTAGAAAAAGCAATTGCAAGTCATAGACAATCACACATATTGACAGGAGATTACGATTGGAATCGATTCCGTTTACAAAAAATATACAGAATGGCATGGCTGGTCTGTAATAATACTGTAAATGTAAAATCTTCTTTTAAGCCTTATTACTTATTACTAAATGATGTTTTTTTTATCATTGAAGAAAAAGATAACACTAATAATCTAAAAGAAAAAAATTAAAAGAACGAGACAAAGAAAAAAAATAACGGTCGCAACGCGAACCCAGAACCTTTCGTCTTACCCGGACAAATGCCTTACCAATTCGGCTACTGCTTATTCTTATTTGAATGTCATATTTTTCAATCTCATATATCAAATTTTATATTTCAGACGAGAGGTTCTGGGTTTGAGTCCCAGTTGCAACCATTATCTTTTTATTTTTCTATATCTTGTTCTCTTTCATATTTTCGTTTATATTAATAGTGTCATCTTCTTCTTCAATGATATATTTCACCGATTTATTTATTTATTATTTAAACGCCCGTACATAGGGCTATTACATACATAGTTCTAATAAAAATTGATTTTTTTTTTAACTGACCGTATTTATTTTTGTTGGAACTTCACAAAATGAATCAAAACATACTTTTTTCATAGCCGAATAAAACAGAACAGTGACAAAACAGAATACGATAAAATAAGAGGTTTAAGTTTTTTCTCTGTTTTCGTACAGGTTCTTTGTGTCACTTTTTTGTTTTATCGTGGAACCTTTTATTTGATTTTTTTTACATAAATCGGAACAAGCAGCTGGTGTTAATGGAAAAAATCAATATTATATATGTATAAGAAGTGTGTGGTTTCGTTTGAATTGGATCTGCTTTTATATAGATATTTATTCCTTGTCGTATAAGGCTATGCAGAAGCCGGGCCCACTGGGTGGCTGCGCCTTGACCCCCCTGGCGATGAGGCGGCAGGTGTGCTCCTCGATACGATGGCGAGCTTCTGCCACATCCTTCACGTCTTGTGCCGACCACAGTTTCTCCGCCGCGGCACTCACCCGAGGGAATATTCTGTTGGTAACAAATAAATATATTGACTGCGGTTTGGTAAAATCCTTCAAGACCATAGACATATATATATTCAAGACACATTTTTTGGAATGTTCATTTTTAGTCGTTTCATGTAGAAAGTCGCCAAAGTACAACATGATAAAATAATTTTTCCTGACTTAGGTATTTTTAATTCTAAGAACAAAATTTATGCATTTTTTATATTTTGAAAAAACCCGAAAAGATGAAATTACTCAACCCTCAAATAATACTGGGCTTATTTATACAGTGCCGTTTTTGTGAGAAATCACCCCAAGGGCGCTGAAATGTTTCATAATTACAAATAGAAATACAATATTTTACGTCAAAATAGTATTGAGATTAAAATTTATAAATTTACACACAAAACACTAAAATTCAATACACTACATTCAAAACACTAAAATATTATTTGGAGAAAGTAAGAAATAAAAATATTATATTAATGACCATATGGGTAATTTGACTATGATTTGTAACCATAGACATATGAATATTCATTGTCTATGTTTGTAACAATAAAGACCATAAATAAAAGCTTAATTACTAGGGTGAAACTCCGATTTTGGCAAATGGAACTCAAATAAAATCTAATTATTTAAAAAAAATCTTATTATTTAAAAAACAAATCTTATTATGAAAAAATAAAAATAAATATTCGTTAAAAAAGGACAAGGATGAAAAAATATTATGTCAATTCTCTGACAACACAAATGCATTAATGTTCTTTTTAAATTTAGCTAATGAATTAGAAGCAGTGGCGTAGCTAGCACGGGTGGTGCCCGGGGCAGATAACGTGGTGTCACACCCCCCCCCCCCCCCCCCCCCCCCACCCCCCCATTAAAGTTGACAAACGCAAATTTTGACTTTAAAAATTTGGCTAGAGAACTGCACCCGGGATAGTATTTATTGCCACAAAATTCATTGTGAGCCAATTATAGTAGTATGGATTTGTTGGGTTCTTTCTGCAGATTTGGTATTGATAAAAAATCTACAAATTATTTTAGTGATGTACAGCTGTTTTATACACATAACATTAAATTCCATATAAATTTGTTTCGATGGATTACAAAATTTATTGTTTGTACATGACTTAAAGAATTTAAAAATTTTCATTTATTTTAATTTTTTTAATTTTCTTTAAAAATTGAAAATAACGATTTGCAAATCCTGATACAGGAAAAAATATCTTGCATCGATAAGCATTTAACTTTCAAACAACACATACAAGATGTGAAAGATAAAATTACACCCTTAATTAGCGTTTTTAGCAGGTTATCATATCTATTATCAATTAAATTGAAAAAAAGTTTATATTATAGTCTCGTACACTCACACCTAAATTACCTGATTGAAATCTGGGGAAACGCATGTGAAACATACATAAATGAATTACAGGTAATACAAAATAAGGTAATCAAAAAACTATTTAACTACAAGCCCAGAACATCCACAAAAAATTATATATGGAAACAAAACTATTAACATTAAGAAAACTATATGAATGCAATACATGTCTCCTTATATACAAAATAATCTCGTACACACAAACACAGAATTCATTAAAACGTCTCAAGTACATAAACACTTTACACGACAACATGATAAAATACATTTAAACACCATCCACACATATGGTAAACAATCCATTGGTTACGAGGGGGGCAACTTATATAATTGCCTCCCAAATGACATTAAAAACGAAAATAAGTTGGGTAAATTTAAGAAAAAAATATTCATATTTATTCCTGATAAACAAAATAATGAAATAGAAATAGAAATATTGTATTGAAATATTTAGTTTATCTTAATGTGTATAATTATTTCTAGTTAAATGAGTGAAAATGCAATTTTCTTTTAACTGGAATAAAAAAAATAAAAAATAAATTGTGAGCAATATTTTATTGGTTCTACATTAGACTTTAGACAGGATCCCCAGCATACTATATTGTAAGAAAGTCAAGATTGGACTAAGACATAATAGACGGATTTTAATTTCTCTTTATCCAATATATATTCTCTTTATCCAATAGCCTCTGTGTTTCCTCCCTCTCTCTCTTCAAGACCCATGTTCACTCCTTCCTTTCCTCAAAAAGACCCCCCACACAGCATCCTCAAAGATGACATAGGCCCTGAGGGAAATTATTTTCTTTAGGGCCTCCTGTATGGAGTTAATGTAAAAATATATATGACGAAGTTCTTTAAAAATATAGGTAAGACTCCTGATATTTTTTGTTAACATTTCAATATGGAAAAATGTATCAATATTTACACCTAGGTACCTAATAAGTCTACTCTTTCTAAAAGCTGGCAATAACAATTTTGCGGACAGTTGTATTTGTTAGACTTTATTGAAAGATTTGAGTTTATTTATGAAAGAAACTATTTACTCATATTTATATGGAACATGTACGTGCGCACACAATTAATTCACCTTAATATTTTAAAGCATAACTTGCATAAAATGTTTTAACCTAAAATAATTAAATTGGTGCCATCCTTCGATATCATACGTCAATGGTGCCATCTGTTATTGCGTGGATTATAATGTAGGTTCTGTTTAACATTAAGAAAAGACTCGGGAAACAAAACAAAGTTTTTACCAAAACCAATGTGGATAATTTCATTTATTATTCGCTATTTCAGTTCCAGAGACATTGTCATCATTTTTTCGTTTTCATACAAGGATGTGTGTGGCTGAAGAGGACAATAGTCGATGACATACGTAATACCTCTCCTTGGGACTACTATACTGCCATCATAAGTGAAAAGGCAGCTTGAAAATTTTAATGAAAAATAATTAAACTTTTTATATAATATGTTGATAAACATGAAAGGTTGCATATATCAGAATGTGACCATTGAATATTTCTAGCTGCCTTTCTGCTTAGACGGCAGAACAGCATGAAAACATACCAAATAGTTCAGTTAAAATCTCTGGATACTAACATAAGTTTGGGAGGTGGATCTGGTTACCGCCGTCCAGGGAACCATTTATTGGATAACCAACACATCTGCCTTAGGTCACCCCAAGTGGCCCGCTACGTTTGGTGACTTAACAGGGGTGCCCGGATTCATAGGGTAAGGTTTGTCCGGGTCTTGGCGGGGGAAGCGTCTGCCCACCAGGCAGTGCAGACCGGATCGCGAGAGAATGGTTGAGGGAGTCCTTTTGACCTCTCCAGCCGGACTCTCTCATTGCCTTGCACCACAGTGGTAGGGATTGCTTCATACGTCCGTCACTCCTGGACACACTGACCACCTGCCAACCCCTCAACTTCCCTGAACTTTCACTCCTTCCTTTCATAAAAAGACACTCCACACAGCATCCCCTTAGCTGACATAGGCCCTGAGGAAAATAATTTCCCTCCTGTGTGTAACAAAGTAAAAAAAATAATGAGTGACCTATTCATAATGCATAATAAGCTGATGGTTTTTAAAACCGCTCCAAGGTAAGGTATGATAGGTTAGGTTAAATAATTAGTGGTCAGGTTAGGTTAGGCTAATGAAAAATAAAAAAATTACTTAAAATAAATTTAATTTAAATTTTTTATTAAAATAAATATAAAATTTTTAATTAATTTAAATAAAATATATAATAAATATAAAATTAAAATTAAATTATTAAATGTAAATTATGAAAATTAGAATTTAATTATTCACCTAAAATTTCTACGGCAACGACGCAAAAAAAATCATAAAACATACACAGCCTTACTAAAAAACACAAAATTTAAAAAAGAAAGTCCTTTCATGTAATGAATTTGGAATAAAACTGTCACCTCACTTTTTCCTCGTGCATACAATAAAAAAATAATAAAAAATTTAAAGTTTTTTTTTTATTGCCAAAAAAATAACCTAAAAACATCTCTGACATTTCAACACATTACTTGCACCACTAAAGATGTTAATTTCTTTGATAAGTTTACCACCACATGTATTAGATATTAATATTTAAAAAAAAAAACACCACTTTTATGAAATTCTCATAAAATAAATATCATGAAATGTAAATTTGAATTTTTATGAATCATATAAAATACTTTTTGACATTTCAACTTTGAAAGTACAACAAATTATTGTTATTATAACTTCACTAAAACTTATGAAAAAACACGGTAAATATATCAATTATATATATATCAATTATATATATTACAACATACCGAAAATATTTAATTTATTACCTGATACTATAAAGCAATGTAATTCTATGAATAAGGTTAAATATATGCTGAAAAATTGGCTATTGGAAAAAAAATATTTATACTTAGATTGATTTGTATGAATAATGTTGAATTTGTAGATATAAGATGTAAAATTATAAAATTTAAAATGTATATGTAACTTAATTATAAGCACCTGCTGACAAGCCAATTGAATTGGCTTAGCAGGACTTGTTTGTGATAAAAAAAAAATATACATATATAAATAAATAAATAAATAAAAAAAAAAATATGAATATAAGAGTGAATTAACATATTAATAGAAATTACGATCACATTCAAGGGCGGATCCAGGATTTTTTTCTGGGGGGGGGGGGGCACAAGGGGCGGAGGGGGGGGGGGTGCCCCTTAGAGCATAATTCCCCCCCCCCCCCCCCCCGAACGGACCAATTTTTTATCAAGTCGAAATTTGTGTTTGTCAACTTTAATGGTGAGGGGGGGCTTTTCCGGCCACGCTTTCCCCCGACCGTACCGCTCTCACAAACGCTGATTATCATCTTTCATTTGTGCATGAATGGGATGCAACGAACAAAATTCGCAATTCCAGCCAGAAATAGACAAGATTTTGACTCATGTTCTTTCTGTTATTTTATTAATATATTTTAACAACTCTGATAATTTGATTTGCTTCTAAGTATGTACTGTGATGGAATCTCCACAGTACACAAAAATACCATCCTGAAATCCGCCCTTGATCACATTTGTAATACTACAAAACACATCGCCGTAGCCAAAAAATCTTTAGCGGTTTAATATGTTTTCATTGTGAACTACGAATGCGCTGGCGCCACCACCTAGCGGCTATGAATGAAAACGAACAATTTAATATGAACATTATGAAAAATTGCATTGTTGCCAGATTTTAAAGTGACAAACCTTGTTAGTAACATTTCGTGTTTGTAAATTTGTTTTGTGATGTTGCCGCAGAAACACAGGTTATCGGTCGTGCTGTGGTTTTTTTGTGGATCACAATAAAGATGAGCGTCCATCTACCCGCGCCGGCCGCAACTCACGCACGGCACGCAAAGGATTTTTCTATATCTTTTTATGAATTAGTACAGCACTGTGTCCACTAGCGGCAAATACCGGTGGTCGGTGCGGCCGGATTTTTCTATAATGATATAGAAAAATCCGTTGCGTGCCGTGCGTGCGGTGCAGCTGGCGCGGGCAGATGGACGCTTACCATAATTCTGCAGCTCTTTCCTATATAATCGTGTGTAAGAAAGAGCTGTTGAAAATGAGACAAATGTTGTACTTATGTCTGCTTCCCCCTAAATATAAATGCAATCATTATCACATATATCTCTCTCACTTGTGTTAAAGAAATAGACGCCGAGTGACATTACCATCACCTTGCGAATTGTTTGAAAAAGACAATGCATTATTACCTGGACACAACATTGACGTCATCTACAACCTCGCCCCACATGCACGCCTCGCCCCCCAGCACCAGCTTCTTCTGCTCCGGGGTACCCGGAAAGTCGTGGGGGTCGCAATCGTAGAAGTTGGTCCAGTCCCCCCCATTAGCCAGGTGGTCCAGGTACCAGCAGCTGCTGAGCAGGGCGGGCAACCCGGTGGCTGTCACCTACCAGAAAACAAATTCATTCAATTATTCTTATCTTATTATTGACTAAATATAGCGAAGTACAATTAGGATTTTTTTTTTTAAATTTTAAATTTGTTTAAATTTGTTAGCATGTTCCGATTCCGTTTTCCAAAATCTGCTGCGCCCCCTTTATTAATTAAGTAAGCCTTCGCATTAGGGTGTGTACATTATTTCAACTTTTTCCGTTGTTAGTTTTTGGGGACACCCCAAAAACTAACAACGAAAATGCTTTTGGTCGTGAAAATCTAAAAACTTATAATTATTTCAACTTATTTAAAAAAAAAAATTGTTAGGTATTATTATTATTTTTTTATATACACTAGTGGACTTATGTATGGACACTTTTTATAAATTTCTTGTATTTGATGTTCATTCGCTCTTTTTTAAATCACGTTGGTGTTTAACAGTAATTTTGTTAACTAATTAATTCAACCACATATTATACTGTTACGTTTTGAATAGATTTAAAAGTTTTGTTTAGAAAAATAATAAAAATGCTGAATAAAACAACGTGATGGCAAAACACAAATTATTTATTAATTACGAAGATTTTGCATAATATTTCAAATTAACGTTTTAATGTTACTTTTTCGTTGGAAATCCTTTAAGTTTAATAACTTCCTCAATTCTTCTACACATGGAGTCCACCAAACGTCACTAGTTTTCAGGTTTGATGACATGGAACCATGCTTGAATAATCACTTCAATTATTTCTCTTTTATTTCTGGGTGTGTGACGAGAAACCAGTATTTTCAATCTAGACCAGAGATTTTCAATAGGATTCGAGTCCAGGTGGTTCCCTGGCCAAGGTAGAACAACAATATGGTGGTTGTGTAACCATTTCATGTTCGTTTTGCTATGTGGCATGGGGGTCCATGCTGCTGGAAATTGCATTTACCACGGTTACACTCGAACAAATCATTATGCTGGGCATTAATTTTGGCTCCAGAATCACATATTGATGTCTGTTAGCCTTAATTGTGCCTTCTACCACTTCCAGACATCCAAAACTGTCCCTTATCATGCAAGCCCGCACCATGACACTCAGAGGAAGTTTCATTGTCGCAGTAGTGCATTCTGGTATCAAATCTTCAACTTGATGGCAACGAACAAATCTGATTCCATCACTCTCAAAAGTGAAAATTTTGGTCTCATCACTCCATATCACCTTTGCCCAGTCTTCTGAAGTCCATTCCTTATGTGTTACAGCCCATTTCAGTTGTTTATACCTCTGTTTCATGTTCTGGTTAGATTGTTATTATTCTTGCCTAATTTCTTCCTAAATGTTCTATCTGTAATATTGAGTCCAGCAGCTTTAATGACCTTGTTAATATCTTTGGATGTTTGACGATGGTTCTGCAGGGTAAGGCAACATATGCTTCTTTCATTTTGTGGCATAACCTTTGGGTTTTGGATGATTTTTGGTCGGTTTTTGTAGTTTTAGTCTCCTTGCAGCGTTGGCAAACCTTTATTACTCCAGACTTGGTAGCCAATATTTTTGCAATTTCTTTGTATGTGTAGCCTTCTACACAGAGTGCAACACCTCCCCTTTTCTTTGGGTGACCAATCGGCACGTTTTGGCACCTAAGGAGCCATTTTAATAATATTTATTAAAAAATATATATATGACTTTTCTTCAATGGATGACTGACTAACACGGGTGACTAACATTCGTGTTGCATCTTAAAGTGTTCTGATTGGAGCTCACGACGATCCTCTGCACTTTGTGGTTGGTTAAGATAGAACACAAGACATTGTAGAGTTGCCAAAACTCAAAAACGTTATTCTCAAAAATTGGTTGTTTTAAAGGTGTTTGCTCCCATTTCTCATAAAGAGTGATAGGAATTTTGAATCACCATATGGCATATCGTATGGTATGTTTTTTAATCAACAATAGCACAAGGAACACGAAAAAAAAACTTAGAAGGGTTCCGTAACAGAATAAGTCATTTTTTTATAAGGCAAACGACAAGATACAAGAAATCTCGAAAAGTGTCCATACTTAAGTCCACTAGTGTATATTTAAAAATTAATTGCTGTTCATTTGTCTCGCTAAAACTCGAGAACGGCCGGGCCGATTTTTGATTTGAAATGTTTGTCGTAGTCCAAGAAAGGAACGGTGAGAAAATATGGAAAAATTGCGAGGAAGATAGTAAAAACAACAATTTCATTTTCCCGTATAAACTGTTAAATTAAGGGGTTTGAATCGACAACATATATCCACATTACTCGGATAATCGCGTATTTACATATATTTTAATTTTTTGATGGTTGTTATTGTTGGTTCGTTCAGAATAACAAAATCGAGTTATTGAAAACGTCAGAACATCCAAATATTATTAAAATCGAACAAATTGTTGCCTTAGAAACGATGTTTTTTTTTTGAATTAGGCAATTCACCATAAAAAGAGTGCTTTGTTGGCGTCGTAGTTGATATCTATCTCTAAAATACACATAACTTCCGAACGACTGGATCAAAAATTGGAACATTATTTTTTTTTGTTCGTTATTTTGTATAAAACTACTGTTGCTCTGGCTCTGGCATTAGAAAATTTGTATAAAAATTGTAATAGGTGGCACGCGAGCAGTTTGAAAACTGAATGTACCGGGAATGAATGTGTGCAATGCGAGAGGTGGGAGGGGGAGGGGGTAGGGTGTGGGGACGGGGAGTAGGTTTTGGTGGAGGGGGTTGGAGGAGGGAGAGGGGGGAGGGAAGGAAGGAGAGGAGGGGTGTAGGAGGGTGGGGGGAAGGTGGAGGGGGAGGGGTGGGGTTATGGGGAGAGGAGGGGGATGGAGGGAGGGTGGTGATAGGAGTGGGGAGAGGGAATGGAAGGTGGAGGGGAACTCGGGAGGGGGATCCGCTTGAGGGTGGAGGCGAATACAAGAGGGGGAGGGGAACTCAGGAGGGGGGTTCGCGGGACGGGGGAAGGGGGGGGGAGGCTGTTTGAAAACTGAATGTATCGGGAATGAATGTATGGAATGTAGGAGGGGGGAGGAGAACCCAAGAGGGTGGAAAGGACCTCAGGAAGGGAGAGGGGAACCGGGAGGGGGATCCGCGGGAGTGGGATTCAAATACGGGAGGGGGAAGGGGAACTCCGGAGGGGGGTTCGTGGGACGGGGGAAGGGGAAAGGGGAAGGGGGAAGGGGGGGGGGGAGTAGATTGAGGAGAGGGAAGGTGGAGGAGGAGGAGTGGGAATGCGAGAGGGGAAGGTGACGCGGGGGAGGAAGGGGAGGTGGAAGGTGAACGGGACGAATGGGAAAGGACGCGCAGGGAGAAACAATTTGTTTATTAAATGGCGTAGCAACGCATGCCGGGTACCAGCTAGTAAACATATATATATTTTTTAGGTATACAGTTTTTCAATTTTTTCGACTGACACAGGCACATAGGCACAGCACGTATTATGGTAGTCGATTTGTTTTCAGAAACGCCTGATATCCCAAAAGTTGCGTCCTACAAAGAAAATGAGAACTGCATTTAAATTTATTTTTTAAAAAATTACTATTAGCTAGCTCAAACGCATTGAAAATCAGAAAAAAAAACCTAAAACTATTGGTATTTTTGATGGTTATTAATTTTTTTTTACAATAATTTACCTTTTAACGTTTGTTTATTATTATAAACAGCGTAAAGTTGAAAAAAAAACAAATTTATGAATACAAGTAAGTCGCTACGTTTCACCACGACCCCAAGTGGTTCACTACGTTTGGTGATTTAGGAGGGGTGCCCGGGTTCATGGGTTTAAATGTTGACTTCTTGAATTTTTATTTATTTATACACGCATAAGGCATTTATATTATTATATAACATTACTTTCTTGGAAGTTTTATTAATCTCACACGGAAAAATCATTTATAACATAATGTTTCAGAAACAACCTAAAACCTACCGATAGCAAAGCTTAATTATCAAGAAAACATTATTTAAAGGAGTGAAACTGAAAAAAATTCTCACATTCTGCAGAAGTTGCCGGCGATCTCCAGTCCAGACCTGCACCACTGTCCCCTGCGGCAGCTTCACCCCGTTGAGGAACACCTCCTGCCACACAACGGAGCTGGAGTTCAGCTCGGCCACCATGTCCACTATCCTCTGGATATACACCTCCTCTAGGGCCTTGTACGAGACTATGTTGTGGTCGGCCATGTACTTGGTCACATTCGGGTTGGACTGCCTGACTCAAAGAATTATTTAAATTAAATAATTAAAAACACTTTGTTTTTACCACAATAATCTTTATTTAAAAAGTCGACATGTTTCGAGAACGATATTCTCTTCATCAGGAGATTATATGTAGGTACATATATTGTCCTGATGAAGAGAACATCGTTCTCGAAACATGTCGACTTTTTAAATAAAGATTATTGTGGTAAAAACAATGTGTTTTTAATTATTTAATTTATAAAATGGTGCCTTAAAGTGAATTTGCAAAATTTGAAGAAGAAATTATTTAAATGTTTTAGTTTCTGGATATCCTAGATAGTAGTTTAAAAGGTTACTCGTAGATGGCTCTGGCAACAAATAAAGCTGTCGATAAAGCAAAATAATTATCAATTACTTAAGTCCCACGCATTCACGTATGATATATAAGTATACTTGGTCGAAGGTCCCACTAATTGTCGTGCAAGTAATTTAATCCTGCAAAGGCAAAACTAAAAATTACATGTGTACGGTGATAAGAATCTTATTAAGATGAGTCACTGAAGAAAGTGTGACGGTAAATCCATCTGCTGTCCGGTACACTAATTACAAAGTGTTTTGTTGTCCCTGGAGTTTTTGAAGTGAAACTTCTGTAACCCCGCTGTGATTTGGATTTCGGATGAAACGGAAATGATGATTACTGCACCTGCGACGCATCAACTGCGCTCATTGGTCGCTTTGATAATGACCTCACTTTTCAAGTATTGGATGAGATTGTTTTGGTAAAGTTTCGCTTCTACCGCATGTACCTAAACTGCACTTGATTTTTTTTTAATTTAAAGTGTTTGTGAGACAAACCTGGAGTTACAACAAAACTAATAATGTATTTATCATCATCAGGTTAGTAATCAAGTGGACAAATACGTTAGGTTGTTGTGGGTTCAATCCTCTGCTAACTAATTCCTCCGGTGAGGGATTCAGAGGGGGACATCTAGGTCTGTGAGCAAGTCTAGGGCATCAGGTCAGGTCAGTCACCCTGACCAGTCAGACCTCATCAGTCCCTGCAGGCTGCAGGGAATGAACGAAGCAAAGATTTGTGGAGCACCTCGTCTTATTGATGGAGGACCATAGTTTTTGAGGCAGTGACAACCCAGGCTAATTTTGAATTTTTCCAAATAAAATTTGTGTAAAGGATGAAGTAATTTTGAATTTGAATAAGGAAAAACAGTCCAATTTTTTTTTTTTTTTTAATGAATAATGGACCTTCTAACTTAAATAACTGCATATTTATTTTTAGAGTTAGTTTTAATAGTTAAAATAATTGTCAAAGTTTTAATTTTTCAAGATCCCCGAAAATCACCGTATGTATGGTGAATCGTGCGACGTCATCACTCACCAAAAGTTTGTTTTATTTTCAACAGGTGTTGTCATTTTCTATGACAGATATATGGAAGAAGCTATGAATCTATTCAATAAGTAAAAACATTATTTAGGTGGAATTATTTATTTATTATATTATTTTATTTTTCAATATTATTACGGGAGAGTGGTTTAAGAATTGTTTGAAATTATTATTTTTTTAGCTTTAATGGAGGTAGCATTACGATTTTTTTTTGTACAGTTTAAAGTTTTTGAATATTTTAAATAATAGAGATAAACTAATAGAGATATCTCTATTTTTCATACTGAATTATTTAGGCCTAAATAATGTTTCAATAAATACAACAACAAAATCTCAACAAACAGTGTGTAAATAAATTAATAACATAAATTTTTTTTAATATCGATGGTTTGTATACATTTCAATACATTGAATAGAAAATTATGGTGAGCAGTGACGTCAGCACTAAACATTCAATAATACTAACTTGACAGTGTGTTTTAATGACACGATACAAATGGACTTTTTAATATTTTTTTTAAAACTCTATGTTTAATATTATTTAATAAAACTTATATATCCAGAATCAGCGTTTATTGGTCTATGTGAACATATTTTTTTAAAGCCACAATATTTTTCACTGGAGTTCCTTATTGAAAAGAAAATTCAAAAAACGGAGTGGTGAGAGGGGGGCCGGGTCAAGATTACCCGCGCCTTTTTAGTTTACTATAATTTTAAAACTATGTATGCGACGTTGCCACTTTTCTCAGTAGCTGGAGTTGTTGAGTGCATCGACAAGTTTCTGGCGCGAAATCAGTCGGGCATTAGCTGCGTGCTAAACTTGATAAAAGTAATTATTACCCATTATTCGGTGTAACAATTTTGCACCAAATTTCTTATGCGTCATTTATGTTAATTATTGTTGTTGTTGTTTTTTTTTTTTATTTTATTACAGAAAATAGGTTTTTTTCTTGTTTACATTACACCTGCAAAGCTACTGCAAGTAGCTTGTCGGCAGGAAAATAGTGTGGACAAAAATATAGTACAGTATAAAGTCTTACAATAGAAGAAAAAAAATATTGCAATTTAATAAAATACGAGTACATAATAGATAAATAATAATAGATAATAATAGATAGTATAAATAAGTATAAAAAAATATGAAGACACAGTCTAAAATTTTTTTTAAAATGCACGAGGAGTCAGTTAATACAGAAAATCTGATTCCAACAGCCATGTTTTTAACAATAGTGCAAATTTAGGTGTCGAGCATCATTTTTTCAAATCATATGGCAGCATATTAAATATAAGTGGTACAATGTATTCAAAAGTTCGCTGGCCATGTTTATTAGAAAATCTAGGTACTATCATACCTTCATTTTGTGTAAGCCTAGTATTGTGCACGTGATCCACCATCCACCATTGTTTTGTATGGGCTATCTAGGATATGTTGCATACAGATTTTATGCCAAAAAAGAGCTCTAATAGGTAAAACATTTATGGATTTATACATTCTTGTGATATTTTGACGCTGGTCATAAACTGCTTTGCTGACGAGTAATTTTACCATGGCGTTTTGAATTGACTGTACATGTTGGATGTTTGTCTTACATGAGTGCCCCCAAGAAGTTATACCATATCTCACATTAGATTCAGCCAGGGACAAATAGATTAGTTTCATGGTTTTGATGGGCACATAATATTTAAGTTTATACAGTTTGCCTACAATCGTTCGAAGGTGTTTACATAGCTTAACAATATGGATATTCCATTTCATATTACAATCCACCGTCACCCCTAAGTAGACATATTCTTTTACTAGGTCAATACTTCCACAGGCGCAGGGCTGTGTACAGTTATTATGTATGCAGTCAAAGTTATGTGATACTATTGAAGGTGCTATTGTATATCTGGCATGAGGCGATCTTATGTGGATAAGTTTTGTTTTTTGTGCATTTATAACTAAGCCAGAGTCGTGAGACCATTTTAGTAATGCTATGAAATCCTGCTGTAGCATATTCATGGCCGTGAGCAGATCCCTATGTGAGATGACAAGTGCTGTGTCATCCGCGTATACTTAGTGTTTGATAAAAGAAAATACTTTATTCATAAGAGAGACAAATATTATATATAGTGTTGGACCTAGGATAGAACCCTGCGGCACACCAGTAGACAATGTTCCCACTTTACTCAATTTTCCATTTATTTTGACCTGAATTTTACGATCACTTAGGTAGTTTTTCAAAAGTTTAAGAAAACGTCCTCTCACCCCTATCGCCTCTAGAACTTTAAGTAATTTTGTAGGATCTATAGTATCAAAAGCTTTCGAATTATCTATGAACAAAACTAATATTTGTTTATCGTTTAGTTCGTTATTTATGTAATTTGAAAAATCTTGAAGTAACAGTTCTGAGCTCTTCTTTTTTTGAAAGTCATATTGGTGTGGATCTATTATTGAGAAAGACTCGAGGTATTTATTCAATTTTATGGAGATGTATTTTTCAAGTATCTTTTCTATTGCAGGCAATATACTGATCGGTCTGTAATTTCCTATGTCAATATGTCTGCCAATTTTGTATATAGGTCTTACAATACTACATTTAAGGTCTTCTGGTATTACGGCTTGCATTAATATTGTGTTAATTAAATGTGTCAAAATCGGTCCTAAAATATCTATGTGTTTTTTAATATCAAACATTCTGATGTTATCTATTACGGGTGATTTTGAATTTTTTAGAAGTTTTACAATATTCTGAATATCTAAAAGTGTGGCACGTGGTATATAAAGACTATGTGGTAGCTGTGTTGGTTCAACGTTTGATGCTTTAAGATCACATTTATGTACTAGTGAGTTTATACTGTCCGAAAAGTAGTTGACGAAGTCGTCTGCCACTGTTTCTGCAGATTTATCTTTTAGTAAGTACCTTGAGATTACTTCATCGCAATTACTCTTAGATCTACGTCCTAATATTTTATATATCGCATCCCACGTATTCTTCGTATTTCCAAAATAATTTTTGAATTTTTCATTAAAAAAGGTAGATTTACATTTAAATGTTAATTTAGTTACAATATTCCGAAAAGTTTTATATTGTTTTTCATAAATTTTATTTTTTGGTGAATTTTTCCAAATTTTATATAAATTATCTCTCTTTTTAACGCTATCTAATACTTCATTTGTCATCCACTGTTTTATAGGCCATGGTCTTTTTCTTGACTGAATATGTATGAATATCTTACTTTTTTCATAAATATCGTTAAATTTACATTTTATTTTTTCATAAAGCTGCAATCTTCTTCCCAAAGTAATTCATTCCAAATGAAATTTCTAATGCTTGCATCGATCCTTTTTTGAGATAAAATTGAAGTTTTAGTCGTTGTTAATTTCTTATTACTTTTGGGAAATGGAATATTTATCGCCGTTACAAAGTAATCGGCTATATTAATCTCGCATACACACGATGAAAGCATATCAGTGATTTTGTTTCCACTATTGAATCTTATAAAAATATGATCAATGCACGAACGTGTTATTTTTCCTGCAATTACCGCTTCTCGCGTGACGTCATCGATACATTTAGTAAAATAGTTCGTAGATAATAAATTTTCATATTGAATGGTTAGCGGATCCTGACATTTTAACAAATCAATATTTACATCCCCAAAGATTAGTACATTTTCACAGTGATTTAAGGGAATATTATCGAGTATTGTAGAAAGTTCATTTAAGAAAGCTAATTTACTTAAGTTTGGTGGGCGGTAAATTGCGAGAAAGGTAAGTTCATTATTATTTGGAAGTGTGATTATACCGAAAATACTTTCAAATACCTGAGTTTCCAATTGCTTTTGTGTGAAAACAAATGTATCTCTGATGTACACAGTAATACCCCCACCAGACCTGTGTTCGCGAAAATAGTTTACACTTAATTAGTGTTTTCGACTGTTTCCGTAATTGTTTATGTTAGTAGATTCATAAAAGGAACATTTAAACAATTGAAGACTGATAATTGTTATATTTAACATTCATTTTGTTAGAAGAAGCCAAAATTTGTTGATTTTTTAGACATTAAGTTTCAAAGCCTTGTTTCTATGATTAAAAGTTTATTTCTAAGATTTTTTTTGATGTTTTATTACATTGATAACAATAACATAATGCTCGTAACGAATAATATTAATTTCCTTAAACAGATACTGAAATGTGTGACATTGTATATTCCGGTAACAATTACCCGACTCCCATCTCCATGTAACAATTTTCTACCCCCATCTCTAACGCACCTCCCTTACTTGGCCTAGAATTAGATAATTTAAAAAAAATATTTCTTGAGACAATTATTTTTTTCAAGTGACAAACTATACTATTTTTTGACACACGAATTTTTTTTACGATAAAAAATAGACTTAAAAAATATTTTTAAGGTTTGAATTTTCAGTACACCACGGCAATAAGTCGAGATTTCACTTATACGACCTTACGCGCCACGTAATATTTACACTGCACTTATAATTCTTAATAGGGGATAATTGTTGCTCACCAGCAGTCGAAATCAACTTCGTCTCCTCCTAGATGGAAGTAGTTATCTGGGAAGACCTGCGTGACCTCCGTCAGCAAGTCCTCCATGAAGGTGTAGACCTCCTCCGAGGTGGGGTCGATGGGCCCGAGGTCCCCGTTAGGCGTTCCACCGTAGTAGCACTTAGTCAGCAGCGAGGGGAATGCAACTCCCCATGACCTGGTGTGGCCTGACAAACAAAAGGGTTGACACTCAATAAATGTGTGGAGGTCGAACAAAGGACACCGATCTGCATTCGTCTGGCTATCCGATTGGTTCCCTAGCAACCAATCGAATTCAATTCAAGTCACAAAACTCTCCTCGAGCTGCATCGAAAACCACCGATCATTGTGCTTTAAACTCTCGGTCGAGACTTACTTGCATATCGTGTTTATTCGCCCTTCACATTAATTATTATTGTAAATATTTAACTATGGAATTGAATTATGTGTCTGTTGTAATTTGTAATTAAACTTGCAAGTATTGCATCGACATCTTGCTTATTTGCTTTACCACACACCTTCCACTTAAACAACTCATAAAACTTAACTACCATAAATAAATAAAAAAATGTTTTAATACAGTAGTGGTAAATTTAGAAAGGAATATATATATCTAAGTCAGGGTTTCCCAAACTGTGTTCCGCGGAACACTAGGGTTCCGCCGAACCTGAATAGGGGTTTCGCGACAGTTTGTTGGAAGAATTTTATTTAATATAAAATATACATATGCATATTTCAACACTACCTACTGATATTATTCACAAGAAAGTATTACTTGCGAAAATATTTCACAACAGTTCTTAAGTTAGGACTAAGCTTACCCCCCTTCAGGTACCCCAGTGATGCATTATACACGGAATTAAAAGTTCTCGATGTTAGACAATTGTATATTAGAAAGATTGTATTACATGCTCAAAAACAACGCCAGCACTACCCTTCCATTGACCACCTTCACGACACGACACCCGACATTCAAGGAACAATCCAATAGTCCCAATAAAAACCACGACGTCCCTTGGACAACGTCAATTTTCGTACTTAGGACCTAAATTATTTAATATCATTCCTAATGCTTGGAAAACGAAAAGTACTAATGTTTTGCGCAAATTAATCAACGACTGGCTCCTTGATTTAGGGAGGGTCAAAAGCGAAGATATGTTGACCAAGAGATAGTCTTCTTATTATTACCATCTGGCTTGTATTTGCTTTATTTACTTTACCGGTTTTATTTACTTTACCGATTTTGTTTACTTTACCGGTTTTATCTTTTTTGTTTTTGTTTTTGTTTTAAGCGCTCTAGGGGAAAATATCTGAATTTGATTTTAAGGTATCATTATTTGTCTTCTTTTTCTTATGAGTACAAAATTATATACTGTGAGGAATACATAATTAACACTTTTCCTGCTATAAATAACATGTCATATAAGTAAACAATGTAATATGAAATTAAATTTGTCAATTTGACTGGCCTAAAACAGGATCCATTCCTAGTTGGCTAGTCAAAGTTTCCACATATGTTTTATTGTTCAATTTTATGTGAAATAAAGTATATTTTACGGTGCTCCAGATTTTATGTCCGGGTTAAATCTTTCCCAAATGAAAGACTAAACCCTTCCACACACTTTTCCACAAATGAATATCTAGTAAATTCACGCAATGTAAGTGCACTATATAAGTATAATAAATACAAAACAATACAAGAACAATACGCCAATCCACCAGAAACATAATGGGAAAATATTTCACCGACTTCAGATATTTTCTTATCAGAGGGTTCGGCTCTGATGAAATCCTAACTGGTCCGATAAATCCTACTGATCCCTCAATATAAATATTTAAAAAATCTTTCGTAATCCTACATGTATTTAAAATGACCGAATTTTGCATTTTTATGTACAAATTTTTTGATAAATCTAATACGCCTAAATTTTGAATGAGAGAGCTAAGTATAATGCTAGTAGCCGAAATAACAAATGGTAATATTTTTATAGTCTGAGAATGCCAAATTCTTTTAATCTCATTTCCTAAATCTGTATATTTTCTTATTTTTTCAGAAACAGTTTTCTGAATATTACAAGAATTTGGAATAGCGACATCAATGATATAAGTTATTTTTTTTAATTTTGTCATGTAAAATATTATTATTATTATTATTAGCTTTGTTAAAGTTGAAAGAGCCGTTTATGCTGTTATTGTAGTAAGTCTTCATTTTGCATACTAAAAAATTTTTTGAAGTTTATTATATGGTTTATTAGGTTTATATGGTTTAGTTTATTATGTGATAAGAGTCAATAATGAGAACACCCGTGCGATGAATGACGAATGACGTTAACAAAACTATCCGTAACTCTCAACTGTACCTATATGCGGATGACAAAAAGATTGTCAAAAGCATTAAATCTGAGATGGATTGTCTAGAGCTCCAGAATGACCTTGACTCTCTGGTTAATGTATATTGTCTAGAAAATCGCCTTCTTTTGAATGCAGATAAATGTAGTGTCATATCTTATTCTCGAAAAAAACACACAATATTATATCCCTATATTATTAAGAACAATATTTTAAACATAGTAAATGTAATAAGAGATCTTGGAGTTATATTAGATAGTAAGCTTCTTTTTCAATCTCACGTCGAGCATATCACGTAAAAGGCTTTGAAAATGTTGGGATTTATTCTTAGAGTAAGTTCAGTTTTCAAAAATCCACAAACATTAAAGACTCTCTACATATCCTATGTTAGAAGCCACCTGGAGTCAGTGGCATAGCGTGGGTGTCGGCCGCCCGGGGAGGAGGAAAATTTCGCCACCCCCTTATTAAGCGCCAGGGAGGGGGGGGGGGTATCTGGAAATCCTGGTTTTTATTACGGCCTCATTTTATGCTGATTTTTTTAATAAATGAATTTAATGCTGTGAATAAAAACTACACTCAGAACATGAATATGGTTTTTCTTTGATTCTGGCATTACATAAATACTCTGCAACTAGAATTTTATAACTGAACTTCGAACAATAGAATGTATTCTGAATGTATATAGAACTGGTTTAAATTAAATATGTGTGCGGCGAATTAAAAGTACACTCAGATCACCTGTTTTCCTTATAATTGTTTCAGCAGATGAATCCACAACTGGAATTTCACATTCTGAAACTGGTTTAACCCTTTGAATAATAAGAAAATAATAACTTTAAACTTTTGCCTGTTTTACGCTCAAAATTCCCGCCTCATTCCGTGAATTTTAAATGATCCTTTTTATTGGTAATTTTTTTACCCTTTTTGAAAAACCAAAATTATTCTAAAATGTGGTTAAATAAATTTTTCCGTGTGTTAGAACATCAAAAAAACATGATTGCGAACATTCCAATTAAGAGGCGGTTCTCCGAATTTAAACCGATTTCTTGCAAACCTCCCTTAAACATTTGAAATTTTTAAGCTCTTAAAAAAATATATGTTATTCTTGAAGATAATATCTAGACATTTATCGTGCCGAAACGCAAATTATATAAAATTCCCTCGATAGAAAAAAATCGCAAAGTATGCTCCAAAAATGATTATAAACACGTTTGTTTCGGTTATTTTACAAGTTGTATGAATGAAAAAATTCACAGCGTTTCTTTAAATAAAATTAAAGAAAATTATCGCGAGATTTTTGCTCTATTTTTAACGAGTCGTGTTTTATTAAAGATTTTCATGATTTTTGCATCAATTTTATCGCTGTAAATGTTAGCGCGCTCTTCTAACATTCGTAATTTCATATCTCTCCATCTTCTTCTTTTTGGGGCCGGGAACTGAGCCTTAAAGTCCTTAAAATAGAATAAACTTAATATTTTAAATACAGATTCCTTTTCTGAAGAAAATTTGTAATAAAACTGTCACTTCACATTTTACCGCATTCATACAATTTTATTTTAAAATAAAATATGTGGGACAATTTTTGTCTCCTGATAAATTAAATCTGTATGCGGCGAATTAAAACAAAAATTAAAACGAAAATGGTTTCTCTTTGATTCTTGCGCTCATACATAGTCGGCAACTAGAATATTATAACTGCACTTCGAATAAGAAAACGTCTTCCTTTGAAATGTGTCAGCAGATGAATCCGCAACTGGATTTTTACATTCTGAAAAAAAAACTGATTTATTTAATTAAATGAAGACAATATTAGCGAAACTCAATCAAAATCTGACACCAGAAAAATCAGAAAAAGATATTGGTTCCACTGGAACTCGAACCCAGTTCATTTAGCTTACATGGCAAGTGCTCTACCGATTGAGCTACGGTACTCATTTCCAATTCGGTCACTTTTAACTGTATCATACTTCGACTAAGAACTACCTACCAACACTATCTTCAAAAAAACTTCACAAAAAAAAAAATTCTTAATGTACATATTAAAAAAAACTGGTTTGAATTAAATCTGTATACGGCGAATCAAAGTTACCCTCAATAAAATGAACAACATTTCTCTTTGATTCTGGCAGCACATATATAGTCAGCAACTAGAATTTTATAGGTGCACTCCGAATAAATGAATGGTTTCCTTCGAAATGAATCAGCGGATTAATACACAATTGAAATTCAACCATTCATTTTTGACCGGTCAGTGGTTAAGTGGGCATAGTGCTTGGGTCCCACCCGGGCGTCGCATGTTCGATTCCTCTGCTGGCTAAGTCCTACATCACAACACAAGCAATATTTTCGGCTTTCTGTGGTGGTAGTAGGAGATTTTAAAAGATTGTTGGGTTATGCGTAACCCGAGAATGTTTGTCTTTCTTTAAAAAAAAAAAACGCAATTAAAATTAAAATACTCAATTTATGAGGACCTTCCTTTGTAATGTACATACCTAAGTGTTGATTATTGACAAATTTTTGTTCCAAGAAGTAGTTAACATGTATTGTTAATTTTTATATATTTTTTTTGTTTTATATATACACTAGTGGACTTAAGTATGGACAATTTTCGAGATTTATTGTATCTTGTCGTTTGCCTTACAAAAAAGCAACTTATTTTGTTACGGAACCCTTCTAAGTTTTTTTTCGTGTTCCTTGTGCTATATAGTTGATTAATAAACATACCATTTTGGCAACCCTACAATGTCTCGCGTTCTGTCTACTAAACCAACCACAAAGTGCAGAGGATTGTCGTGTGCTCCAATCAGGACACTTTAAGATGCAAAATGATTAAGTTATACACCCTGGTTAGTCAGTCATCCATTAAAGAAAAGTGATATTGTTTTTTTTAATAAATATTATTAAAATGGCTCCTAAGGTGCCAAAACGTGCCGATTGGTTGCCCAAAGAGAAGCAGAGCTACTGCACTTCGTGAAAAAGGCTACACACACAAAGAAATTGCAAAAATATTGGGTGGAGGAGCTACCAAGTCTAGAGTAAGAAAGGTATGCCAACGCTGCAAGGACACTAAAACTACAAAAACAGTCCAAAAATCATCCAAAAACCAAAGGTTACGCCACAAAATGAAAGGAAAATGTATTGCCTTACCCTGTAGAACCATCGTCAAACATCCAAAGATATTAACAAGGTCCTTAAATCTGCTGGAATCGATATTACTGATATAACATTTAGAAAGAAATTAGGCAAGAATAATGAAAGTTTAACCATAACATGAAATAGAGGCATAAACGGCTGAAATGGCCTGTAACACATAAGGAATGGACCTCAGAAGACTGGGCAAAGGTGATATGGAGTGATGAGATCGAAATTTTCACTTTTGAGAGTGATGGAATCAGATTTGTTCGTTGCTATCAAGTTGAAGATGTGATACCAGAATGCACTACTGCAAAAATGAAACTTCCCCTGACTGTAATGATGTGGGCTTGCATGATAAGGGACAGTTTTGGACGTCTGGAAGTGGTAGAAGGCACAATTAAGGCTAACAGGCATCAATATGTGATTCTGGAGTCAAAATTATTGTCAAGCACAATGATTTGTTCGAGGGTAACCGTGGTAAATGCAATTTCCAGCAGCATGGACCCCCATGCCACATAGCAAAACGAGCATGAAATGGTTACAGAACCACCATATTGTTGTTCTACCTTGGCCATGGAACCATCTGGACTTGAATCCTATTGAAAAATTTTGGTCTAGATTGACAATACTGGTTTCTCGTCGCAAACCCGGCAAAAAAGAGAAATAATTGAAGCGATTATTCAAACGTGGTTCCATGTCATTAAACCTTAAAATTAGTGATGTTTGGTGGGCTCAATGCCTAGAAGAATTGAGGAAGTTACTAAACTTAAAGGATTTCCAACAAAATACTGACGTTAAATGTTAATTTGAAATATTATGCAAAATCTTCGTAATTAATAAATAATTTGTGTTTAGCCATGTCGTTGTTTTATTCAACATTTTTGTTATTTTTCTAAAAAGAACATTTAAATAAATTCATAATATAACAGTATAATATGTTGTTCAATTAATTAGCTAACAAAATTACAGTTAAACACCGACGTTATTAAAAAAAAGCGAATGAACATCAACTACAAGAAGTTTATAAAAAGTGTCCATACTTTAGTCCACTAGTGTATATATATTATATTATTTGTTGTACTTCAATAACTGCTTTTTTATTTCATTTAACACGGGTCTTTATAAGTGTAAAAAATAAGTCAAATTTCTATAACAATAGATTTTTAACATGTCTAACAAAGTTTCGGTTTCGGTTTCGCCTTAACTGAGACAGGTACCGCAGACTCGGTTTCGGTTTCGGTAGAAAGTCCTGTTTCGGTCGGACACTAATATTATTATTTATTGTGAAAATTTGCCACCCCCCTTAATTATGCCTTATCCCCAAGAGCAACACAAATTATCTTGAAAATGTATTTATAAGTAGAAGCTGTAGCACATTTAACAGATTATGCCCAAATATCGATTTGTTTAACACGACCCTTGATAAATTCAAAGCATGCATAAAAAAATAACACTCTATTGAATGTCACATGATTAACTACTAACTTAATATTTCATTGATTTCTGTACTTTTATTTTTAATTTTTAGTTCACCACATTTTCTCTCATACCTTTAGCATTTCGAATTGAAATAAAATCACTTCCTGAAAGATATTATTGATATTTATCAAAATTTAAATGAAAACCCCTGAAATATTTCATTTAAAACTTTTAGTAGATTTACGTAAGAAGATGCACTTTATCAGAATTGTTTATATCAGCTATAAAAGTATTGTTGTGTATTTTTGTATTATGGTTCTAAATTTCTATTTGTCGTTATTTTATTGGTCAATGACATACATATTATTATCACTGTCATTTATGAATTTATACAGAGTCTTTATAACGCTAATAAATAAAATAAAATAAAATAAAAATAAAATAAAATAAAAATAAAATGTGGAAACAATAACAACGGGATAAGGGATCTGCATGTGTTTCTCAAAATTTCTGTTCCCAAGGAACCCAAACTTATTTTTTACAATATCGACTTTACCTGGAAAAATAATGTAAAAATCAATCAGTCTTACATCCTTGTTAGCAATTAGCCGAACTATAAACGCGCATGGTACTGTAAATATTGGTGAAAAAGTGAAAAAAATTACAACTTTGGATTTCATTAGTTCAACCTAATCATATTTGGGAAGTATGTTTACGAGAGATGGGAAGGCTGAAAGAGATATTGAAAGAAGGGTGAATGCAGGTAACTCTATTAATGGAGGACTGAACGCCGTTGGCACCAACAAAAAACTGTCCAAAGACGCGAAACTAGCCGTCCATAATGGAGTACTGGTACCTACCCTGATGTATGGCAGTGAGGCATGGAACTGGCAGAGGAAGGATGAAAGTAGACTGAATGCTGTAGAAATGAGATCCCTGAGGCGTATGTGTGGTAAAACCATGTATGATCGTGTGAGAAACGCGGAGATCCGCAAAGAATGCAAGGCTGATGTAAGCGTAATGAGTAAGATCAAGAAAGGAACGCTCCGATGGTTCGGGCATGTAGAGAGAATGAACGAGGAAAGGAGTGTAAGGAGAATATATGATGCAAATGTGAATGGTAGAAGAAGTCGGGGACGTCCGAGAAAGACATGGCACGACCAAGTGAATCAGATACTTGAGTCGGGCCATGTAAAGAGTCGGAATAATAGAAGAGCATGTATGAGACGGTGTATGAATGTGAACGAGGCAAGGAGTGTGTGCCAAGACCGAGTTGTTTGGCGGTCCGTCCTCTCTGCCTACCCCTGCGGGGAAACGGCGTGATGGTTAGTTAGTTAGTTAGTTAACCTAATCATTTTGATTATTTTCCTACCTTACGTGAAATAGGAGGAAGGAGGAACTGCAAAACAACTCTTTCGAAAATTTTTCAGAAAACTAGTAAGGACGATTCCTGGGTTCGGAATCCATTTTCCGTGAAAGCTAAATCAGCAGGCTTAAGCGTAAGTGAATATGAAAATCTAATTGATTTAATTATTGACTCGAGTAAAAAAAACTTGTAACAAACATCAGTCTTTAAATGATTTCTGCGCGAGTTTCTCAGAAGACTATCCCAATTTATCAAAACAAGTTTTACTTCCGTTTTCCACAACCTATTTATGCGAAGCGGGATTTTCTAAGTATGCTGCAACGAAGTCAAAGCATAGGAACAGGTTCGACAGTGGCGGGCGGCGTAGGTTCTATAGGCACCCGGGGCGGTTTTGCATTGAGCACACCCACTTAAAATAAAACACCAATAATATTAAACACGCTTACCAAAATATTCGATCACATTATCAAATTTCATATTTCTTGTCTCTTTCAATTAATAAAATCGAAAAATTGGTTAGTCGCGCTTTGCGCATTGTGGACATAACGTAAGATTTTATTAATTTTAACATTGAAAAGCTTCTTTCATATGAAGCCGCCGAAACACAAAATGTTTTAAAAAAATCTAAGACAGAGTTAAACTTGGAACAGATTCAGAATAGCCGCATTTTACAATGAATCTGAGAAGCTCCAATGTGGTCCATTGAATCGCTTCTTGGGCCGAAATGTTGGCGGCTTCCAAATGGCGCCTCAATCGTAAAACCTCCAACACGACGTCCTCTAATGAAAATTCATCATAAATTTTTAACAGATTTGGAACCATTCCACAAAGATCTTCTTCTGATGATGTTACCAACGTTTTAAGCTGAATAACACTATATGTAACCAGAACAAAATCCATTTTGGATATGTGGTGGGAATGCTGTCCTTGTTCTACCGGTATTACAATGGAAAATGCTCCGAGGAACTAGCGTCGTTGATCCCCTCGGCACCGGTGCATAGTCGGGAAACACAACAAACACGCGCCCAACATTTGTACACGGTTGACATTAGTCACATGAGAACGGGTCGTTTTTACGACTCGTTCTTGAGTTCAACAGCTCGGATGTGGAACGATTTACCGGCCTCTGTGTTTTCTCCCTCCTACAACATGGGTCTCTTCAAGACCCATGTTCACTCCTTCCTTTCCTCAAAAAGACCCTACACACAGCATCCTCAAAGATGACATAGGCCCTGAGGGAAATTATTTTCCTCAGGGCCTCCTGTGTAGAGCTAATGTAAAAAAAAAAAAATGCCCTGTAACGATGTCCTAGAAAGGGAGACTCCTAGTTGGACAGTCAAAGCTTCTTTGTACTGATGTATTCTTTGTAAAAAAAACAAATAAATAATAAAAAATAAAAAAATAAATGATGATCTAGTTTCAGTGGTTCTTAACCTGGGTTCGATCGAACCCCAGGGGTACGGTGAGCCAGTCTCAGCAGTTCGGTGGAAGGCAACATACACCCCCAAAAAAATTACGAAGAATATTGTCACTATCCCATCCCGCATTATCCTATCCCATTGCGCCTCTTTACCCTTTCCACCCGCGCAGTGAGCGGCGCAGTTCACAGTAGGTTCGATTTATTATTATTCACTCGAGTGCCACTATCCTCGCTCGCTTGCCGAACGGTCATCACCTCTCTGCGTTTAAACGTAGCGATTTCGCCAACTATTGTGTTTTCAATACAACCATCTTGTTATCAATATAGAGTCAGTTCTTCCTTGTATTTAGCTCCATTGGAGTTTCAGTGGATTGTAGGCTGTCGCCTTCTCAAGTGAATTAGATCACACAGTGTTTTAACCAGTGTCAAGTTTTCCTGTTTTACTGACTCAAGTGTAGTGACTTTGAACTTTCGGGCTTAAACTGCTACTAAATTACGTGGCCGGCACTGTGAATCCGTTTGAAAGAAGAGTAGAACTTCCTCTCCCAGCCACTGTAGCCATCACGAAATCAGTGCTACTTATCCAGCCGATGATCCAGTCATCACAGATTCAAAGTTCCAGCCAAGGTCCTGTCTTTATCTCCGGTGAGCGATTTTGGATTTGACATGTTGTTTTTTGTTCAGAGTTATTAATTACCATCTATTATAGTCAAATATTTCAGCTATCCTTGTAAAAGCATACTTTCCTCGCAATATTTCCAATCTTTCTTGCATCGACGGCATTACAAAGTTTAAAAACTATTATTAACCTAAAGAAATAAATAAAATAAAAAAAGGTTCTGTTCGGCCGCGTTCTTTCCCAATACCAGGTTAAAGCCACTATAAAAGTCATTATCACTCTGCCATTAACCAAAAATAAATACAATTGAGTACTTTCAAAATATTTCGGAAATTCCCAAAATCGAGTCACGCAGGCATAGAAACTAATTACGCCCCTCTCATATAAATATTTCAAAATGAATTCCACGAACTTCGAAAATAACTTAGCTGCTTTCTTGCACGTTAGAATGAATAAAGATCTTTCCTCCGAGGAAAAAAATCATCTTAATAATTTGGTACGATTGGAGTTTATTTCTCAAAGCCAACGTCCATCTTCTCCCCATCCGGCTTGCTCTCACTTTCCTGAGTCAGCTATGGAGGAATCCTATTCCTCAGACGATTCTGCGTACCAAGTAGTCACAACCAGTAAACTCTCCAAGGAACTCTCCTCTTACTTCCCCTCGTTCAAAAAAGACAAACTACAACGTAAGATCGCGTTCATCTACTCCCGAACCCGCTCATACAAAAAATATTTTTTTCTTGCTCCGAACCCCTTCTCCTGTTCCCCCTGAAACGGCAGAGGAACAACGTACAGAGGCCCAACAGCCCCGTAAATTTGCCCGCATTCCACCCATTTTTCTACATAAAAAAGTAGAAACATCCGCCCTTTTCCGCTCATTTTAGGATAAAGGGATTGATTTCACGTCAAAGAATATGGGTAAACATATCCATATCCTTACGAAAACTCCCCGTGATCACAGCAGCATCACAAGGCTGCTGATTAGTCGCAGTATCGAGCATCACTCGTATAGGCTACCAGAGGAAAAGCCTCTTAAAGTCGTAATTAGAGTTATCCCCGAGGATATTGAAACAGATGAGGTCAAATTAGAACTTTCCCTCAATTACCCAATTCTTTCGGTTCACCGAATGAAATCAGGTCGGACCCGTAAACCGATTCCACTAATGATGGTCACTCTGACCAAAAATGATGATGCCAAACGCATCTTTAACGACCTGAAAACCGTCCTCCATCTGAGGATTCAGGTTTAAAGTTTAAGTAATAAAACAAGGGTGGGGCAATGCTTTCGTTGCCAGAACCACGGTCACTCGGCAAATTGTTGCCATGGTCTCGAGCGCTGTGTGAAATGCGCAGGTCAGCACAGGTCTTCCGATTGTACGAAATCGAGAGACACGCCCGCTAAGTGTGCCCTCTGCGAGGGACCACACACGGCCAGTTATAAAGGGTGCCCTGCAAGGCCAAATAATCACCAAAATAATCACAGGAGACGTAACTCTAACTTTAATCGTCAGTATAATCGGCAAAATGACTACCGTTACGAACACCGCTCAAATTATGAGTCATCCCGTACTCAGCCCCAGCAGCCAATTATGCCGAACAGGCCTGAAACTGCTTCAAACCTTGTCGATCAGACGTATAATCACCGGCAGAATAACCGTCAAAGTTATAGCCATAATACCAGGGGCGTGCACTCCATATAGGCACATAAGCACTGCCTACCCTAGCGTATTTGTAAAACGTAAGCATGTAAATAATATTATAATTTATTAAATTATTGCTAAAAATAAATACACACTTTCAAAAATAAGCGCGACAAAGCTGAGCAACCAAAACTACGCGACTGCCACATCAAACGTCATACTACAAAAAATGTGACATAAACTGTAACTAAAAACTACACGCGCCCTCCGACTACCTCACTAAAATGCGGGCTAAGCAGGAATTATTTCTGCTTAGAGCTAACTTCATGCAAGATATAATATCAATGTTTACGAAATGCACGTAGCATAGAGTAGAACTGTCGTTTGAATTTGCTTCTATGGGGTTTTTTTGTTAGAATCAGGCAGTGCTTTATGGAACAAATTAACAAAGGCAATCAGTGGCGACAGTGACATCTGTTGTTATCTGAAGTATGAAAGTGAGACAACGCCAATTGCTTTTATCAAGGCCACCTCGGATATCCAATGATTGGCTTGTGATAATACGCATACATGAAGCGATTATTTATTATTATTATTATTTGTATATTTAAAGTGGCTTAGATAATACAAACCTACATCATCTACAGCCAGCAGCAAGTACACCTAGCGAAAACTTGTACGAAGGGAGCCATCTGTGGCAAGTTTCTTTTTTATTTATTTGAATCAATTTGGCGGTTTTCCTACTGCCTACCCTGATCAAAAACTCTGTGCACGCCACTGCATAATACCGATTTTGATCAATCCACGTCACAAAGTCAAAGTCAGCCACTTAGGTCTGAAACCACGACAAATCAACAGCCTCACCATCGCGCCCCTCCTGCACCTTCTACTTGGCCGGCACCTCACTTCTATAAAAACCGTTCTTCCCAGGAAAAACGGTATCAAAATAACCCGGCTTCCAGCCAACAATACCGGCTCGAACGACATCCCGAGTCCCCACAATTTTCTCAGGGCACCCCCCTGCCTCCCCCCACTCCACCTTCATCGAAACTCAGTGATTCCGAAATACAAACACTAATTGAAAGGGCCACGGAACTCCAGTTTCTCATGCAAAACGCAGCTAAGGAGCTGAAATCCATACAGACCTTTATTAATAAATACAATGGATAGACAACGCGTCAAAAACTCAAACCTACAGACGGCGTACTGGAATGCCAACGGCACAGTACTAGCATACCGGGAAGAAATAATAGAATTCCTCCGTGAATATAATCTAGATGTATTCCTTATTAATGAATCGTGGCTAAAACCATCACGCAATCTAAGAATACCTAATTATACCATCTACCGAGACGATAGAATTACCAACAAAGGAGGCGGTACAGCCGTCCTATTTAAGAGCAACATTGACCATTGTATAGCCCATAGGTTCTCAACGTGGGCGATAACGCCCCCTTGGGGGCGTTTGAGACCTTCAGGGGGGCGGTAGAAGATCCAGAGACAATTGGGGGGCGTTGAGATGGCACAGGGGGGCGTTTACAAGAAAAAAAAATTATGGTCTAAAAAAGACAAACAAAACAAGCTAATCACATACTAATAAATAAAAAATGAAAGTATTCTAGAATATGAATATACATATGTATTATTTTACCAACAGAATAGTCAACACTATAATTCACTATAATTTACTATAATTTACATGTAAAAACATTATCATACTGGAATGTCCTAAAACGGGCAATTGCCTAGTTGGACATTTTAAGTTAACTATATTTAGTACGAGAGCCCACGACCAAAACCATGTCTCATAGCAATACGGCAAAAACCCTATAAAATCGTTAGATTGTATGATTCTGAACCCGACTAGGTGTGTAGTAACGGTCGAAAGTGTAGCAACTGCGTGGGAGGCCATTTCTGCTGTGTCAAAAAAAAAAGACAGTCGGTATTATAGCAATACGTCTGATAGTGAAAATGTACATAGAGTTTATATTTGTATTACGAAAAAGTTTTTTTTCAGACATTTTGCGCGTAGCATATAGCCTGAGCGCATTTTTGAAAATGTCAACAAATTTAGCCGACCTGTATCATAGCAATACGGATATTTTTTTTTTCAACTTTTCGTATTGCTGCCATGATTACCAAAAACCTGTTTTCAGACACTTTAAGTGTAGCATATACTCCCAAAAACGAAAATAACGTTTCGGAGTCGCCTAGCCGACGCCTCTGTTAAATGTTTTTTTAAATTTACAGCCTTCATAGATATTCAAGAATCTCCCTTGTCTATTATATGTACTTTGACAGATGACAGATGTCATTACTTATTTCTTTTGTAAAAGTTACTCAAGTGTGCTTTAAATAAAACCAAAACTATCAAATCAATCAGTATTTAATTTCAACAGCCTCAGCGCTTGTTACGCTCCTGCCCCTTTCTTACTATTATACAGCTCACTCGCCAGCTGCTCCAAATGTTACGGTTTCGGGTAAATTCTTTGTTAATTATCATCTAATAAATTCAGGGTCGCAACGTATTCATTGGTTTGTAACAGAAAATTCAAGATGCCTCAACACGATTTTTAAATGATATCTGAGTATCGAAAAGTTGTCTGATAGAGAAGGTGCTACACTTAATTTGTCTGATATAAATTTTTTGCACATGTGGACAACTTATTTTATCATGTCCAACAATTTTCAGACATATTGCTATGATACCGATCGGTAAAATTTGTTAACATTTTCAAAACGGTCTCAAAATTTAATGCGTTCACATTTCCGTCTGAAAATTGTTTTGTTCGCATCAAATAACCAAAATTTACTAATAAAAAAGATTTTCAGACGTATTGCTATGAGACATTTTTTTTGTCTCATTTTTAATTTTTTTAAGTGATTTTACGGGTTTGCGCTACACCACTAACGTCTGAAAAATATGTTTCCGGTATCTCAGAACTATCATTCAACTACAGTCTGCAAATCAGACATATTGCTATGATGCAGTTCGGTAAAATTCTTTAACAATTTTGAAAATTCGGTCAGATCAAACGCTACGCGGAAAATGTCTGATATTGGTATTTTCGAGTTCAGGATAATCGTATCTATCGATTTGATGCGGTTTTGGCCGTATTGCTATGAGACAAAAATTTTGGTCGTGGGCTCTCGTACTAATTGTATTATGTAATATTTACAAACAATAAATAAATAAATAAATAAAAAAATAAAATAAAAAAATAAAGCAAAGTAAACTTTAATGGGTAATTTTTGTTATTGTGTGTATTTTAATCATTTTTATCACGTTTGCGAAAATTCATTCGAGAATTCGGGAAGTGAATGAAAATTGAACTGATAGATTACGTTACATTCAGATCTACATTAAATTTTATTATTGAAAATTTTAATTTGTTGATTAGAATAATTTTTTTTTTAAATTAAAATCTTCCGATTTCACGTGAAATATCTCATACATACATAAATACAGGCGAAGTTAATAAAAGCCTGTTAATAAATAAAAAGTTTTTAGCTATTAAATTATAACGTTTTTTGTTAAATAACGGGATTTTTGCAATCCTGCAAGAATTGACAGTATTATCTGTGTATTGATCTAACTTGCTCAGTGTCGTCAATGCATTCGGGAGTCAACGAGTGAGCTTGCATGCGTCGACAAGACGGTCCCTTAGCCCCCGATCCATTCTGTTCCTGCGTCGCCTTTGTCTCCGCGACAAGCCCGCGTTTTATTTCTGCGCCGGGTGGCGTATTTACAAAACCTATACCGGTTCAGTCACGGCGGCGACTGAAATGGAATTTTTTTTTGTGCAAAATCATCAACAAACCTAATACCATTTCAGTCGCCAACGCGCTTCGTTGCTCTATCTATCTGTTTCAGAGACTGTGGGGACCGTAATTATAGAGTAGCTTCTGTTGGTGTTGGTGTTGGTGCTGGTGCATTTCCATGGTTATATATTTATTTCGTAAATTTATAAAAACGTGTACAATTCATAGCTTGCATTATATTCTCAAAAGGTATGAAACTCATGGGTGAACTCAAACTATGTTGGATCATAAGTGCAGTTGCAGTACATTTTGACACATAATTAAAACTAGCAATACATATTTTGTCATTTACCGCATACTCCTTGCTTCACTGACATTCCTACATAGTTAAATTTACGTACAAGTCCAAACCTACCAGTTCAGCCATCCCAACAGACTTTAATACCGTCAGATAGTTTAACCGCAGGGGAAGGCAGAGATGGTGGATCGCCAAATAACTCGGTCACACTGCTTGCTTTAACCACATTTATACATCGTCTTGTTTACTAGTCTTTATTATATACCCACAATTTCAGTTATGGTAGCTAATAACATCAGGCCGTTTCTCTAATAACATCAGGCTGCTTCCCGCAGAGGGAGGCAGAGAGGATAGACCGCCAAACAACTCGGTTCCATTGCTGGCTTAATCACATTTATATGAATGAGAATAGATACATCTTACTAATATTTTAGCCATTGGTATTTAATAGTTGTTTGGCGGTCATCCTATCTCCTACCCATGCGGTAAAAATATCTGATGGTATTGTAGTTTTTGAGATGTAGGTACTAGTAGGAATGGACTTGTATGTTTGAATGTTATTGTAGAAAACAGTGTAACTGAAGCAGAGAGAGCAACGAAACGAAGCAAACGAAACAGTTTTTTTAGGGTTTGTTGATGATTTTGCACAACAAACCCTATCCCATTTCAGCTGCCGCGGCCGCTGCGACTGATTCGGTGTAGGTTTTGTAAATACGCGACCGGGTGCTGAAAGCGAGTCACTGCGTGTTTATTTTATTCCTGTCGAAGCGTGTTATATGTCTCCAACCTATATAAAGGCACTGATTTATCATTTTATGTTCATTAACATTAACGCGCGTCATTAATAACAGGGTTTTAAGAGTTAATCTTTTACTCACGAACCTATCTCTAAATGTCGGAAGTAAAAAAGAAGATACGGCAATATGGTGTGGATTATATTAAATACGGATTTATCGAAAATCCTACAAATCCATCATCGCCAATGTGCCTTATTTGTCGAAAAACATTTTCAAATGAAGCGATGAAGCCTTCTAGGCTTCAAGATCATTTTAATAAAATCCACCCGGATAAGAAAGACAAAGATGTGACCTATTTTCAAGACATGAAAAAGAAGTACGAAATTCAGCCAACTATATCAAAACAATTTTCGACAGCTTCTAAGCAAGACGATGATGGACTTCGAGCTTCGTACAATATCTCATTGTTGATTGCTAGAACAGGCAAACCACATACTATAGGGGAAGATTTAATTTTACCAGCAGTAAAAGAAGTTATAACCACTGTGCTCCATAAACCAGCTGCAGATATTATCAGAAAAATTCCTTTGAGCAATAGTTCTGTGCAAAGACGAATTGATGAAATGGCTGAAAACATTGAAGAATCATTGTTCAATCATCTGCAGTCTTGTCGATTTTCAATTCAGCTGGATGAGTCCACTTTACCAACCAATGAAGCATTGTTATTGTCATACGTGAGATTCATCAAAGATGAGAAAATATGTCAAGAATTATTGTTTGTTACAAATTTGGAAACAGATACAAAAGGAGAAACCATATTTAATACACTGGAAAAGTTTTGTGACGAAAAGAAAATTCCTTTAAATAATATTTTGTCAGCTGCTACGGATGGCGCCCCAGCTATGACAGGGCGCCACAAAGGCTTCATAGCGTGCTTAAAAACTAAAGTTCCTGACTTGCTTGCTGTGCATTGCGTAATTCATCGCCAGCATTTGGTTGCGAAAAATCTGAGTGAACGCCTCCATACATCACTGCAATATGTTATCAGAGCAGTTAATAAAATCAGAAGTAACTCATTGAATGACAGATTATTTCGACAGCTTTGCATTGCCAATGATGAAGATTTCAACCGATTGCTGCTTCACACAGAGGTGCGCTGGCTGTCAAAAGGTTCATGTTTGACTCGATTTTACAATCTGTTTGAGTCTGTGATAGAGTTCCTAGAAAACAAAGACACAGAATTGCGCGACAACCTCACCTCATCGAAGAACGATATTGCGTACTTGACAGACCTGTATAAATTGTTTAATGATGTCAATCTCCAACTTCAAGGCGACGACTTAAATTTGATTAAGACAAAAAATTGTGTTGTAGCTTTTGTATCCAAACTTCTATTATACAAAAGAAATATCGGCAGACGGGAATTTAATAACTTCCCAAATTTATCAGCAGTATCATTCAAGAACGACGACTTGCTTGTTTACAGTCAACACTTGGAAAACCTCCACATTGATTTCAAGGAACGATTCCAGGATATTTTAAACATGGACATACCAGATTGGGTTTTGGATCCTTTTTCAAATGTCAACACAGCAGGATCATCCCAGTTAGAAGAAGAACTAATAGAACTGACGACAAATGAGGAATTAAAAATTAAATTTAAGAATGGGTACCAAGAGTTTTGGCTGCAGAAGCCGATTTTGCAACTGTACCCAGGATTATGGTCGGTAGTTCAACGATTTTTAATAGCATTCCCATCGTCTTATTTAGCTGAACGTGGATTCAGTGCTGTAGCAACGTTGGTAACCAAAAAGAGAAATAGGCTCCATATTACAGAACGCGGCGACTTACGTTTGTTTTTAAGTAAAATCAAGCCTAATATAAACAAACTTCTTAAAACGCATCAAATTCAACCATCTCATTAAATAAGTTATAAATTCAATACCTTTTCTATGTCAATAAAAATACTTCTCTATATAATTAAGTACGCGTTTTAATTAACAATCTTCTTCTCAGAAATAGGATAAGAGCCATAACCCATCTCCCTCCCCCCCCCCCCCCTCCCCCCAAGATGGTATGTAAAAACAGTTGGGGGGCGCCAGAAAAAAAAATAATGTCAAAGGGGGCGGTGAGCAAAAAAAGGTTGAGAATCTATGGTCTAGCCCATTCATTTTCTAACTGTAATATTGAATCCACCGCGGTTAAAATCAATACTTCTACCGGCACGTTAAAATTTATTTCTGTATACAGTCCTCCCAATCGACAATTAATTCCTTCTGAACTTGACTCACTTCTGTCAGAAAACGTCCCCACCATAATTGCGGGTGACTGAAATGCGAAAAATGGCTCCTGGCATAGTAGATACGATAATAAAAATGGAAGAGATCTCGCCAAGTACGCTCTCACTAACCAAATATTTATTGATGCTCCGGACATCCCCACCCTGCATCACCACGCCGGAAGGCCGGATGTTATTGATATTATCATTCTCAAAGATACTAGCCATTTGCACTCCTTACGAGTACTTAACGATCTCGCGTCAGATCATAATCCAATTCTGTTAACACTATCAGATGGTTCCAATCCTCTGGTCCCACATAAGCCAACTAGGTCCAAAATCAAATGGCATAAACTTAGTGAGCTATTAAACACCAACTTATCAGTGCCAATTTCCATTCCCGACGAAGCTAGTTTAAATACAGCCACTTCAAACTTAATAAATTCAATAAAATCATGTATCAACGAGGCATCCGTTGAAATCCCCAACGACTCTCGTCACGGAATTCCCGAAGAGATCAAAGATCTTATTAGGGAAAAAAATTACATTCGTAAAGTGTGGCAAAAAAAGCTGTAATCCTATTGACAAAATGCACTACAACCGATTATCACGCCAAGTGAGAGATGCCCTAAGCGAATTTCGCAATGAACGCTGGCATGAATTTATCTCTTCCCTCAAGGATGACAGATCAGCTTTCTGGAAGCTATCCAAAACACTCAGACGTCTTAAGATCAGAATATCCCCCCTTCAAGGCCCAAACGGAGTAGTATACTCAACTGCTGACAAGGCAGAAGCCTTTGCAGATAGCCTTGAAGCGCAATTCTCCCCAAATACAGAACATGACGATCCCTCATTTGTTTCAATGGTGGATTCAAAAGTAGCATCAATTATAAGTACTGAATCTGATGACTTGCCCATCAAATTCACATCACCTAAAGAAATTCAAAAAATTATCTCATCTCTAAAAGTTAAGAAAGCTGCCGGGCCTGATGGCATTTCAAATAAAGTCCTTAAATGCCTCCCATAAAAGGCATATGTGCTATAACAGCAGTCTGCAATGCGTCACTGAGATTGAATTGTTTTCCAAAGGCTTTCAAACAAGCTAACGTTATTTTACTTCCAAAACCGGGTAAAGACCCTCTTTTAACAGAAAATCATCGCCCAATTAGCCTCCTTCCTTGCTTAGGAAAAATACTAGATAAAATAATACTCATACGACTAGATTCATTTATTCAAGATAATAAAATAATACCTGATTTCCAACATGGCTTCAGAGCGGGTCATTCTACCTTGCACCAACTCCTCCGTGTGGTTGAACACATTACGGACGGATTTAATACTAATAAACATACGGTTATCCTTTCTGTTGACGTAAGCAAAGCTTTTGACAGAGTCTGGCATTATGGCCTTCTCTATAAGATGTTCCTCCTAGGATTTCCAATAACATTTATCAAAATCATACATAGCTATCTTACGGATCGCACATTCAGGGTTAAATTAGACGAGATCTTCTCCACTGAACGTCTACTAAGAGCCGGCGTCCCCCAAGGCAGACAGCTGTCACCTAAACCATATAACGTATATACTAGCGACATTCCCAAACCAGTCAATCATAATGTAAAAATAACTCAATTCGCCGATGATACCAATCTCATTTCAAGTTCGACTGTCGCTAACACTGCTACAAGTCGAGTACAGACCCAAGCCACTCTAACGGAAGACTTTTGCAAACAATGGAGAATTTCAATAAACCCCTCCAAAAGAACTGCCACTGTATTTACTAAAAGACGGTTCAATCAGCCCCCTTATATAGTAATGATTGGGAAAAAAGTTCCATGGGTAAAATCTATAAAATATTTGGGAGTCACCCTAGATTCAAAATTAACGTGGCAAAAACATATTAAAGAAAAAGTAAAATCAGCAAATAAGTCAATAGCTGCTCTCTATCCCATGCTAGGTAGAAAAAGTAGATTATCATCAGACAATAAATTATTACTCTACAAGACGACTATCAGGTCGGGCTTTACTTACGCTGTACCTATTTGGGGCCACGCAGCTCACACTCACATAAACAAACTACAAACCCTGCAAAACAAAGCCATTCGACTTGCGTTGAATGCGCCGAAGTGGATCAGGGTTTCCACTCTTCACAATGACACAAACATTCCTCTGATAAAGGATTTAATTGTTACACACTCTGAAAATTTTTATGCCGGATTAGCCGGTCATAAAAACCCCACCATAAATTCTCTCGCTACATATAGTGAGAATGAAAAGTTTAAATACATTAAACCCAAGAGTATCCTGCGCAAGGAGTGAAATCCTGCCTCAAGTTGCAGAATAGTTATTAAGTTTCATTTCCCCAAAAACCATTTTTAAAAAACAAAAATTCCATGTAAAGTATCTTTAGATAATACATTAGTCATTACGTTAGAGTCAGTAAACGCAAGTTTAGGAACTCTGAACATAAATAATATCGAAATCCAAATCCACTATGGACATTTCGCGCTCGATTTTACGCGCGGTATAAGATCGGACCAAACGCAACATGAATACTTTCTTTTAGGGAATTAGAAATTATATTCGAAACATAACGAAAATATAGTTGCGATGCGTTTCAAAATATGATATTAGTATGTAAGTAGCTAGGCACAAGAGTAGGTAGGTATTAATTGAAATGTCCGTAAAGAGGGAGATTTTGTGCGCATTCTTTGGCTGTACGAGTGAGTTGTTGTTGTCACCCTCATGGTGCTTGGCACCCGGGGCGGACTGCCCCCTCCGCCTCCCCCCCCAAAATCCAAAATCCAACATACCATGCAATTCACAGACTCAAAATCGTCAAAGTCATTAGGTACTTTATTTATTCCATTTTTTTGTTTGTGTATTAAATGAATATATGTGTTTAATAACATTTTTTGTTAATTTTTACTGTTAGGAATTTTTTGAAATAGGCAATTTACCCTAAAAATAATAGTTTGTACCCAACCTAAAAATTAAGCCAAGTGTTCCGTTAAAATTTACGGGTTTGCAAAGTGTTCCATTGCGGAAAAAGTTTGGGAAACCCTGATCTAAATTATTAATTTTCATTTTCTGTCAAAATGTTATTTTAGTTCTACCTGCATGAAATCTGGTTCAATGAAGATAAATTTGCTTTGGATTTTAGATTTCAGTTGTGTGAAGAATTCAGACAACCGATAAAGTAGGTACCTACCTGCCTATAATGTATTATTTTAACAGAAAATTATTGTAGGTATACGCATCCGAAAACTGAAAATTAAAAAAAAAAAAAAAATACGCATTCAAATTGTATTACTCGAAATATACATATACGGAGTGTAACCTTAGAGTAATAATATAACTCTGAGAGTGTAACCGAGGGACGTAACCGAGGGATTTTAACCATCGATTCCTGAGCATTTTTGGAGTAAAAAATGTAGATGTAATTTTGCTGTCCGATGACATTTGTTTCTATTAAAAATATTTTTCCATCACACGCCCCAACTGATTAGTTAAAAGAATAGCGCGTTTATAGCCTAGCGGACTCTTGATAAGCGTTGCGTCTCGTTCTAACATCATACTATTACCACACGAAACATAGCGTATTAGACCAGGAGACGACATAGGTAAACCCTACGTCATCGAGTGCACGGATGAAACTACTTTTTAGTGATAATGGACACTTAGAAAACCTTAAAAAAGCTGGTCTGCCGGTGCGCCTCTTGGCAGGAGCCGCGCTGCCATGGAAATAGTGAGCGATTTTTTTCGAAAAAATTACGTCATCGAGTACACGAACGGGAATGGTTTCATATGATAAAGGTCGATTAGAAAATGAGAAAAAAGCAGGGCTGCCAACCGGCAGCCTGGCAAGTTCGCAGGCAGCCGGCGTCAAAGTGGGGTAAAAAATAGTAAATTTTACGTCATCGAGTACACGAATGAAACTAATGAATAACTATAGTCAGATCATTCCGTTTAAGAATTCCTTGGTCTGCCGACCAGCAGCATGGCAAATTTTTGTGTACGATTTTTTAACGTTTTTTTTTTTTTAATTTTTCGTTTATCTTTATTATTATTTTTATTTCATTATATTTCAAAAAAACTTTGATTGCCATATTTTAAAAATATAAGCGATAATGATAAAAAAAAAAAATTTGAGAGTTCCGAGTGTACCCATCCGTCAGGTGAGCCGTTCGACGCCAAACCACTTACGAAACCTGCCGCGGTGCCCCTCACCGCTGTCGCGTGTCAATATTATTGTACAAATTTATAATATTAATAGTCCTTTTTTAAGATTGCCTAATAGTTCATAGTAGTTGGAAGTTCGAAAAACCAACGCACCGTTGCTGTAAGAGTTGCGTTCGTCCGTAAAACGACGGAAATTTCCGAAACCCCGTCCGTTTCATATCGGTTTCGCTTGCCCTGCTGCACCGATTACATCGAATACAAGATCGAAACTAACGAAAAACTGTAGTCTAAATTATCTCATTCATGACTTTTTTGGTCTGCCGACCAGCAGCCTGACAGTTTTTTGTGTACAATTTTTTAAAGTTTTAATTTTTTTTTTAATTTAAAAAAATTATTTTCAATATCTTTATTATTATTGTTATTTCAATATGGTTTTAAAAACTCAGAATGTTAGATTTTAAATAAAATAAGTACTTACCGGGTGTGTCAAATTCTGTCATGACGCGGATTCCCCGAACTCGCGCATATTCAATAATTTCCTGGATGTTCTCCAAGGAGTATACCATTAGGGGGTGATACGCTCCCTTCGCACTGAAAGCAGAACATAAATAATGCATGAATATGTACAAATAAATAGTGGATGACACAAGTGAAAAGCTATAAGATCTGAGTGCTCATCATTGAACTACTTCTATTGGGGAGGTTGCAGAAGGACATGATCTCAAATTGCCAAAACCCTTCACATTTCCAGAAGGAAGACACGCAGAAAAAGTTGAAAAAGTATCTCCAGAGGCTGTTCAAGCAAATGCTGGGCTCGCCGCTAATTACTAGGCCTGGCAGGCTCCAGATACTAATATCTACAGCCTCTATGTCGGACGAATATCTACAGCTCATATGTTGGACAAATATCTATGAACTTCAGAGTGAAGACTAATATCTACAGAGCTAAGGTCGGATAAATATCTATGACGGTCCCGAATATCTATGGAGCGTAGGTGGGACTAATATCTACAGAGGGCAGCTGAGCAAGAGGTTGTACGGAAAAGCATAAATTACTTCAATTACGTAATACTAACTTACCTAACCTAACCTAACCTAATCTAACCTAACTTAACATAAATTAGGTTTTTTAAACTGCATACGCAATATTACGTTATGCCAATATGCTATACATAATTGCAAATCCAACCTTTGCCAGTGCTGTAGATATTTGTCCACATCACCTGTTCCATAGATATTAGTCAGCAATTTGAGCTGTAGATATTCGTCCACATTTTGGTTCTCATAAATATTAGTCAGCAATTTGAGCTGTAGATATTCGTCCTCACTTTGGTTCTCATAGATATTAGTTCGATTTGTTCAGAATTCCTGTAGATATTAGTAGACGCCTCCGGCCTGGCACGCATCCTGGAAGCGTATTCCCAATCCCTAACGCGATTCAGTCGCTCTACCGACTGAAATGTTGGACTTGGACTTGGATATTATTTATTGACAGAGTTCCTAAACAATGAGTTTACTGACTCTAGCATAATTACAATGGATTTTCTATGAAACTTTACGTTGAGGAATTTTTTTATTTTTGGGGGTGAGAAATGAAACTTAAAACTATACTGCGACTTGATGCAGGAATTATTATTATTTATTTATATATATTTTATTATTATTATTTTAAATATGTACTTAATTGCCTACTCCTTGCGGAGGATTACTTTAGGTCTTTTGTGTTTGGTAATTTCATTCTCGCTATATTGAGCGAGAGAGTTAATGGTCGGGTTTTCATGTCCGGCTAGGCCAGCGTAGAATTTTTCCGATTGAGAAACGATTAGCTCCTTTATCAGATGAATGTTTGTCTCTTTGTGTAGAGTGTTAACCCTGATCCACTTCGGCGCATTCAACGCTAATCGAATGGCTTTGTTTTGCAGGGTTTGTAATTTTTTTAAGTGAGTGTCAGCTGCATGACCCCAAACGGGAGCAGCGTATGTGAAACCCGACCTGATGGTCGTCTTGTAGATGAGTTGTTTGTTGTCTGCTGATAATTTACTATTTCTACCTAGCATAGGGTAGAGGGCTGCAATTGAATTATTTGCTGATTTTACTTTTTCATTGATTTGTTTAGCCCACGTTAATTTGGAATCTAGGGTTACTCCGAGGTATTTAATAGATTTTTCCCATGGGACCTGTTCCCCAAATAAAACAATGTTCGGAGTTTGTTTAGGTAGTCTTCGTGAAAGAACTGTAGCAGCGCTTTTGGTGGGATTAATTGAAATTCTCCATTTTTTACAAAACTCTTCGAATAGAGTAGCTTGGAGCTGTACGCGGCGTGTAGCAGTGGTCGCATCAGTAGAACTTGAGATAACGTTCGTATCATCGGCGAACTGAGAAATGTTTACATTATGATTCATCGGTGGGGGAATATCACTAGAATATACGTTATATAGTTTAGGGGAGAGTGAACCGCCTTGGGGAAAACCGGCTGCTAGAGCCCGTTCTGATGATAGAATTTCGTCTATTTTTACTCTGAAAGTACGATCGGTAAGATAGCTATATATCATTTTAATAAATGAGATGGGAATGCCCATAAGATGCATTTTATATAATAATCCGTTACGCCATACTCTATCGAATGCTTGTCGTATGTCAAATGTAAGGATCACTGTATGTTTGTTTATGTTGAAGCCTTCAGTTATGATCTCTACTACGCGGAGAAGTTGATGAATTGATGAATGACCGACTGAAATGTGTTAGGGATTGGAATGCATAAATCACCTTCCAAACACTACCGCGTTTCGGTCGCCTTCGCGCTTTGTTGCTCTCTGTTTCTATGAGGGTGACGACCGTTATTATAGAAGGGTAAGCAGAGAGGATGGACCGCGTTTTTCTTTTTACTTACAAAATCTTTTTTTACATTAAAAAAATATTTTTTAATTAAAAAAAAATGCGCGTTATTTATTTATATATTTATTTATTAATTATTTATTTATTTATTTATTCATTCATTTATTTATTTATTTATTAATTAATTTATTTATTTATTAATTAATTAATTAATTAATTAATTTATTTATTTATTTATTTACTCGACTAACGTGGTCAATATTGTAAACACGCGAAGTATATAATAAATGCAGATAAACACAAGAATCTATTATTCCCAATAAGTAATCTCTATCCATAGGCGAATCTGTTAGTGTGTGAAGTAAAATTACAGTACACTACACTTATAATGATAGAAGTGGATGGATTTTCGACTTTCTGCGATTATTTGTTTACATAAGTATATTAGCACATAAGGAAAAAGAGCTGCAGATGACATTGAGCTTGTTGTACATCCTGTACCATCCCGTCCAGGACCGTTCTAATGGCATTCAGCGAAAGGAAATGGTGACTGGTGTCCAATAAGTAATGACCTGAGAGAAGGGAATTTGGCGCTCTGGTAGGGGAAGCTCTGGTCATCCACAATATGCCAGTGGAAGACATTGAGCTTGTTGTACACCATCCCGTCCAGTACCGTCCTGATGTCCTTCAGCGGGAGGAAATGGCAACTGTTGTCCAGTAAGTACTGACCTGAGAGAAGGGAATTTGGCGCTCTGGTAGGGGAAGCTCTGGTCATCCACAATATGTCAGTGGAAGACATTGAGCTTGTTGTACACCATCCCGTCCAGTACCGTCCTGATGTCCTTCAGCGGGAGGAAATGGCAACTGTTGTCCAGTAAGTACTGACCTGAGAGAAGGGAACTTGGCACTCTGGTAGGGGAAGCTCTGGTCATCCACAATGTGCCAGTGGAAGACATTAAGCTTGTTGAACACCATCCCGTCCAGCACCGTCCTGATGGACTTCAGGGGGAGGAAATGGCAACTATTGTTTAGTAAGTACTGACCTAAGAGAAGGGAACTTGGCACTCTGGTAGGGGAAGCTCTGGTCATCCACAATGTGCCAGTGGAAGACATTGAGCTTGTTGTACACCATCCCGTCCAACACCGTCCTGATGGACTTCAGCGAGAGGAAGTGACGACTGGTATCTAGCAAGAGGCCGCGGTGCGTGAAGCGAGGGAAGTCAATGATGGACGTGGCGTTGATCAACAGTTCCTGCATAACATGAACGGTTTCATGACAAAGCAGAATATTCAAGAAAAGTAAACCAAAGTGAAGTGAACTAGAACCCCACCAATTCCGTATACTGCCGGGATAGGTGATATAGCTATCCATTTCAATAATAAGATACTTTTGTCGGTGGTCACGCACTACTGTACCGATTACGATTACCATCCAACCATGTTGCAGTAAAATAAGTACGACACATATCAACCATAAATATGTCTTGTAGCGCGGCAACACTGAAACCTAGGTAGGGGAGACCTAGGAGAGTTGTGACAATTTTTAATTTAATTTATCTTGCTCAAGAAACATTCCACAGTTATGACTTATGTGAATGAAGATAGCACCATTTCTTCCCTTTTCAAAACAATCGTCAAAATTAATTAAAGTATTACGGTTTCCGAGAAAATCACAACAAAGTCACAACTCCCCTATCACCGAGGTAAGTTGTGACTGCTCTGTATTTAGACTATTTGAGTATCTGGACACTAGCAGTGCCTTTATAAGTCTTTCGTGTATAGTTATTAGGTGAAACAAACAAAAAAAGTAGTCATCCAGCATGCAACATCACACCACAAGTGCAAATATTTTTTTATCGAAAATTAATTTTTTGAGGCAAGCTGTTGCATCCGAAGCTACCTTCGAAAATGACAGCCTCAAATGCAACTGGCGATATGGACTGTAAATTACGAAATACGAAAAAGAATTGATTGCAGCTGAATGCTTATATGTGTGCTGGTAAATTGTGGACTATAAGGAAGTAAGGAAAACCAAGGCACTTACCAAATTAGAAGGCAAACACATAACTTACAAAAAAAACACTTCCTTCCAATGTCACAAGTCGACTTGTAGCAACCAATTGTTGGTTGTTATTGTTGTCACGGTTCCCAGCTTTCTTCAGCAATGTAACATGGTTGGGGAAGGTAGGAAGGATAAAAATGACATCCCGGTAGGTACTGTGCATATTATCACTTCAAAACCAAACACTAGCTTTTATTGCGGATTGTACTTACAAGATTTTAATATACATATGAACAAAAACACATACAGGCATCGCAAATTAATTTTAAAAAGTGTCGAAATAACCCGGCAGAAAAGTTAAGTCAAAAGGAGAGTTTCTCAAAATTTCGACTTGGTCCGAATAATAATTCATATTTTCTAAACACGATGCAAACACAAAAGATCAATGCGACGTATTGAGACTTAAATAGCCATATAACTTTAAAAAAAAAATAACACAAAAACGCACATGTAATAAAACATGGTATAAATTCAATCAAAATTTCGAAGAAAAACTTACTTTTCACATTTTTTTACACGCACACGTCGTAATTACACAACGGCGTCTCCTGCGCCGCCGGCGGGTACTGAGTGAAGTAGCGCGTCTCTAAAGCGACGAACGAGTGTTGCTACTATATCGTTAACTATTATAGGTCGAGAGAAATCGTCTTTGTCACAACTCTCCTAGGTCTCCCCTACCAAAACCCAAGTTCCGCTGAGTCTGTCACGATCTGTGTTCTTCCAGAACATTCCCGCTGGTCCTTCGATTTTGGTTGGTCGCAACGCGCATCTCGTAGTTTTACCCTTGTTAAGTTTATTATAAGTTATTGCCGTATATTTAAAACTGTAAAATGTGAAGTGATAAAATATAACCAAATTCATTTTAGTATAACTATAACTTCTTCTCATTTACTGCCCGTAATATAATAGTTGAAAATAATATCGGATGGGTGAAGGTAAGTTATAACCATCCTCCCAAGCACTGTTATAATAGTATACGCCAAACTTTGGAAAAAGTTCGGTTTATGGGCGAAATTCCTAAAAAATAAAACTAGTTATTTTTATACTAACTTTGGGCCGGGGAATCCGAATCTGAAAGAATTAGGTTGGGGCAAGCAAATATAAACGAATTACACGACTTTATTTGTTAATAATGCCTAAAGGAACCTAAAATAAAAAGGGGTACTGGCAGAAGTACCTACACCAATAAGTACAAGTAACGCGATGCTACCTAATATATATTTATTTATTTTTTTGTGTTTTCAACAACATTACAGTTTATCATTTATCAATTATTATTGAAATATCCCTAAAAAAATGTTTAGGGGTTTTTTTAAAGTAGTTGGCGGATTTTTTAGGGTTTTTTATCATGTGAGGAAGTATCGTGTCAAAAGTTTTACGTTATTGATATTGTTGCTTATGGCAACACTTAATTTTATATGCTAATATGTAATATCTTTGGTTTTTTCTATGATATTTATTGTCAGAAAGCGTCCAAAATGGCCTTTTATATTGTTTGTGAATTCAAAATTGTACAGTCGTTTAACTCAGTTAATATTGCCGAGTGTAACCTAATTCTTTCAGATTCGGATTTCCCAGCCCAAAGTTAGTATAAAGATAATTAAATTTCTTCTTTCGGAGTATCGCCCATAAAAAGATGTGTCATTAATTCATTGCAGATTGTTTGTGTATCGAAATTTTTAAAGTCGTGTAATTCGTTTATATTTGCTTGCCCCAACCTAATTCTTTCAGATTCGGATTCCCCGGCCCAAAGTTAGTATAAAAATAACTAGTTTTATTTTTTAGGAATTTCGCCCATAAACCGAACTTTACCCAATATCGACCTGACAACGATACATAAATCGTCGCAATAGGCGAGTAAGGTGATAATATGTTGAAGGAGATTAACCTATATATCCCTAACGCGTATACTCGTGGGAGATCCCACGCACTTTTTTATGCTCCGAAAGCGAGAACTTCTTGCGCCATTAAACAGAGCAATTCAACTACTTAACGATTCTGCATTGAGCAGCGACATCTTCAATGTTACCTATAGAGTTCAGTAAACATTTTTTATCATACGTCACAACAGTGAAACTGCCCCATGCACTTTTTTTCTCTTAAATTTTGTAATCTTCTCAGTTATAATTTGGTGTAAACGCTAATGGCATGCCTCCTAGCCGACGCCTTTTTCTGTTGCTCTTATGTTTTATGCATCTTTCTCTTTCGTTTACGGTCATTGTAAAATCTTATACATGCGAGAGAATGGATCGTATCAAGTTCAGGTCATCATTAAAGTTTAGCATGCACTATACATACGCACCTAGATACGCAAAAATCAGCCATACGTTATTTTTCTTATTCTATTATTTTTAGTTTATCTAGTACTTTTTAATTTTTATTTTAAATAATTTGTTTTGAGTATTTAACTTTATATTATTATATACAAAAAGTTCTTTTCACTTTTGTATATACATTTTTTTTGTATTTTTCACACTTAATGTTAAGTTATAGTTTTTAGTTATTTATTTCATTCTTATTTTTTCCCCTTTACACACGAGTTTTTAACTCTCGTAAAGGTAAACATGTCAAGTTTATAATTTGAAATATATATTATCATGTTAATTTAAGAACGTTTATGATTGTAATAAATAATTTAAAAAAATAAAATAAATAAAAAATAAAAATAAATCGCTTATATCTCAATAGGCCTAGTTGAGTGAACGATTGCAGGGGGCCGAATTTAGGCAGGTAACCTCTTTGCAGTTGCCTGGGGCGGCAAATTCTAGAGGAGGCTTTATCTGAAGTTTTAATGACTAATTTTTTTTATGAATAATAATACGTGATGTTTACAATACATTATTCGATGCCTGTCTCGCTAGGGTATACCTGTGTTGAGACAGGCATTAAAATCCAACAGCAAAAAATTCGGTTTGATCAGATATTTGGGTTACTTTAAATGAATTTTCGTGGAATGTTATTTGTTTTACAAAATCGATAAAAGAATGGCGGCGTTCAGGACCTGAAGTTAGATGCATTCATTTTTAATCCCTGACCCAAGGAGCGGTGTTATAAGTTTGACTTTCTGTGTGTCATTCTGTCTGTCTGTCTGTGTGTCTGTCTGTGGCATCGTAGCTCCTAAACGAATGGACCGATTATGATGTGGGTTTTTTGTTTGAAAGTTGACGTGATCGAGATGGTTCTTAGCTACAATTCAAGGTCATTCAATTTCAAGGTCATCATCTCTTATTTGTGTCAAGGGTTGCTTAAAATTTTAAAATGTTTACTTATATGGCTATTAAAGTTTATCGAAAACAAAGAAATATGTGCAATGTATAATATGTATGAATCTAATAGGAGCTTATTTTAAATTATTAACCAGAAAATTGCATATACCTTGGATTAAATTCAATGCTGTGTGAACATTTGCGAACATAAGTGCGAGCCGAACCTGAAATATATGAAAGGAATAAAGCAATCGCGAGCTGCATTTCACCATATTTATGATTGCTTCGTTTCAGGGCCGTAGCCAAAGTTAAATTTAAGATAGGGCAGCGGTAATTACAGGTAGGCAAGTAAAAATATAACTTGATCTGATCTGGTGAATCGATTTTCGTTGTACATGTGTGAGGCAATACTTAATTAGATGATCAAAACATTTAGTTATTTAACAATGATATAGGATTACCTTGTGTTCTTTCACCAGGTAGATAAACATAACGTAATTCTTGATCATTGCTAACAATGAACTTCAGAAGAGTAACTGCAGCGTCAATGACTTTTCATTTATTAAGGTTTATATTAGGTACCAAACATAGTTTTAAATTACAGAATAAAAACAAAATTAAAAATAATAAAAAGTCCTTCCTTAAAACAATCGAATTCTTCGATTCGACATACCATTAAAAATACGAAGTATGTACTTCATTTAGATCAACTGACTTATTTATTTTCTTTTCAAAGGCAGTGATTGCAATACGCGCACAGCCTCCCACCACTTACTTCAATGCCATCTATGGGCAGAATAAATAATTAGTATGATAATATGATTCCTTGGTTAAAAATTCGAAGCTGTTTAGTTAGATGTCACTAATAGGTAGTATTTTTTTCAATCATATCAAACTATGAACAAACTGTTTACTAGCATATTATCAGAGTCGATGGTATTTCTTAAGGTAGGGCACAGGTATTTTAAGGTAGGACATTGCCCCATAATGCCCTCTCCTAGCTACGACCCTGCTTCGTTTCCTTTCGTATAATTCCTTGTTTGGCTCGTATGCATAGACAAATTAATATTACTAGACCTGCCCTAAGTGATAAAAGCGTATTATTTCCCTCTCCCATTGGAACCATTCCATTGGAACCGGCTAGGATCTAGTATGGCTTCGCGTTAATCTAAAAAATGTGATGTCATCATTCTTCTGCGAGCCAGCATCGGGCACTCATCGGTGCATTTTACGAAATAACACGGTAAAAATAGTGGCTTATGTTTTGAAAACATGTAAAAATAGAAGTGAAAAAGAGAATAAACACAATTGTCGTATTACATTCCATAGGCAAGCATTATTTTATTTATTAAGCTAATTCAGATCACATGGTATGATCGTTTTTGTAACATATAAGTACTATCACTCGAGATACAAGGCGTGTGCCCGTCGCTGTTTACTGGGGTAAGTAAATTATGAAACATTTGTGTGTTAAAACTAAATACGATAACAAAATATTGGTCTCAATCGAAAATAGGCGACCTTACTTTGCTGTATTTGGACTTCACAAATTTGTACATTACGCGGGGAGCAATTCGCGCTCCCATGTAAAAAGGTCTATCCATTTAAAAGCAGAGTTTACTTTTAAGAACTAAATGGTGATATTATAATGCGAGGTGCCTATATACTGTCAGATTGAGTTTTGACAAATCACATATCACCAAATTCTCGCATTTCCGCATTTATCGATCAAAGATCTTATTAGGGAAAAAAATCTTGTTAGAAAGGAGTGGCAAAGATCTTGCAACCCGATAGTGAAACAACACCTCAATCGATTAAACAGAGAATTGCGTGATGCCCTCAGCGAATTTCGCAACGAGCGTTGGCACGAATTTATCACAACATTAGAAGACGATAGAGCAGCTTACTGGAAGCTCTCTAAAGCACTCAGACGTCCGAAAACTAAAATCTCCACGATTCAAGGCCTAAACGGAAAAGTTTACTCCGTTGCAGATAAGGCTGAAGCCTTCACAGACAGCCTTGAAAATCAATTCTCTCCAAACACCGATCACGACGATCCTGCGTTCGTAGCTAAAGTGGATTCAATCAGGTGCGCAACTCCTAAAGAAATTTTGAATATAATTAGAAAATTAAAGAAGAAGAAGGCCGCCGGGCCCGATGGCATTTCAAATAAGATTTTAAAACATCTCTCAACTAAAGGCATCTGCGCCATGACAGCCATTTGCAACGCGTCACTCCGACTACGTTGCTTTCCTAAGGATTTTAAAGAAGCTGACGTAATTTTAATTCCCAAACCAGGCAAGGATCCTTTATTTACGGAGAATCATCGGCCAATTAGCCTCCTTCCATGCCTAGGTAAAATCCTGGAAAAAATAATACTAGCACGATTAAATTCATTCACAAATAAATGTAAATTCTTGCCAGACTTTCAACATGGTTTTAGAGCTGGTCACTCAACCTCTCACCAACTCCTGCGTGTTGTGGAACACATCACGGAGGCATTCAATATCAAGAAAAAAACAGTAATTCTCTCACTCGACGTAAGCAAGGCTTTCGACAAAGTCTGGCATTACGGCCTCTTATATATAAAATGTACTCTCTTGGTTATCCATTAAGACTTATTCAACTAATAGCCAGCTACCTAAGAGATAGAACCTTCAAAGTCAAAATAGAAAATGTATACTCCACATCCCGCCCCATATCAGCTGGGGTCCCACAAGGCAGCCAACTCTCACCATCCTAAAAAAAAAAAAAAAAAAATGTCTTTTATGCCTTTTTATTTTTTTATAAGATAAATGTTTTTTTTTCTTTCCAATGGAGATTTGTCTAGGTCCGTGCGGCGAACGCTTTTAAAAAAAGAATTAAAAAGAGTTTTCAAAGAAATAAATTTTTAAAATTTTTTTTTTCCAGAAATTTTAATCGCGTAGTTTTTTTTTCTTTCACATGTCTACGTTGATACTGGTAATCAATATTTATGGGCAACAAGTTTAAACCGGTAAACCGACCGCACAAAAACCAAATAAAAAATTAAAACTTTAAAAAAAAAATAACCTTATTTTTTTTTTAAATGATTTTCAAAATTTTGTATATACAATTATTTTATCATCCCAATGATCTGTTATTTTAAAATTATGCAAAAAAAAAAAAAAAAAAAATCACCGGAGACCATTTACATTTTTTATTGAAGTGAAACTTATAAAAAAATCTTTTTTTTTATTTTTTTCTTTTTTTTTTTTTTTTTTTTTTTTTTTTTTTTTTTTTTTTTTTTTTTTTTTTTGTCAAAAAAACATTTTGAATCCGAATACTTAAGTGTCCTACAATTTAGAAGCCACTACTACATTCTTATAATTGTACTCCTGAATTAGGGTTTAAATTTGTAACGGGCGGCGGGCAAAAATGTATTGTACTTGAAAGCAACACGAACGATTTTCAGCAACATTTCAGTGTACACGCTACTTGACTTAGTACTGGACCAATTCGAACAATCCTTGTGAGAGAAATTATTAGCATAGGTGTTAACCTACTTACATTATGTGGAAATGTTCCGAGGAAAGGTAATCCAAAAACTTAAAACACTGCACATCACAAAAAATACGTCATAATTATTCTGCGTTGGTATTATTCCATTGTAATACACAATAATTAATCACTTTAAAATATGAAAATGACACAAATAATTCACAAACACACTTTGTTGTTTTTTTATAAAACAAAAAAGAGTTTAATTAACAGAACGGTTAAAAGATGTGAACGACCTCAATCAAACGCGTGACAGCGGGAACTAACCTTGAACTTGCCCAAACAAAGCAAGGAAGTACGTTATAATAATGAACGGCCATGTTTTAAGGGCATTCCTCACGGCCCGATTTGTAGACACTTCAAGCAGGCACCCCTGCAAGCAGGCACTCATGCAAGCAGGGCAACAACCAAATTTGCAGAGAGTTCTTAGTTTTTGCGCTGTGCGTACGCGTTCGGAGCGCTCGCTGACTGACTTTAATGACTTTAAATTTCAAAATGACTATAATTTTTTTTACTCCAAATAAGCTCGGGTATCTCTGGTTAAAATCTCCTCGGGTACGTGCTGTTACACCCTGACAAATAAAAAAAGTCCAAATGAATAAATTACTTAGTTTTTACAATTTTTATTGTTTATAAAAACCGAATGTTTCGTAAGCAACGCTTATTTCTTCGGGGTTTTAATAATACTAATTTTTAAAAAATAGACATAGAACACGATGTCAAGGAAAAATAACAGACATAGACTAATAATAAACATAGACAACGGTAACAATGGAAAAAATGAGAAAAGGTTGGTACAATATGGAACAATTTAAATGAAAAAAAATTTAAAATGTCCCACCTTACGTATTTTTCTAACTAAAATTACCGATAATGAAAAAAAATAAAAATACACGCATATTTTATTAGGCAAATTTATTATAAACATTATTAACCACTCATTTTTTGTCGTTTCTTGCATAAAATTAATTCAAAAATTCCCACAATTTCACAATTTTTTTTCAGATTGTGGTCAGAAACTTAAGTTTCTTAAGGTGTACATATTTTATTATTTTGAGGTTAACTTTTAGGTTCGAATTTAAAAAATGGTGTTGTATATTTATAACACCGCACCGTTTATATCACAGATTCTCAACCTTTTTTTCCCACCGCCCACTTTGAGAATATTTTTATTTCTAGTGCCCCCTATCCGAAACAGCCATAGGGGGCGTAATGGGATACCATGACATGGTTACATTTGCCACAACGGAGGAGGCGTAACGGTACACCACCACCACCACGACGAAGGGGGCGTAACGGGATATCACGATGGAGCTACATTTGCCGCAACGGAGGGAGCGTAATGGGATAGGGAAATTATTTTAGTGAATGGATGGCCCCTAATGGGATAGGGTGGGATGGGTTCCTCTGGGTCCCCCTACACCTGGGTACACCGCCACCACGACGAAGGGGGCGTAACGGAATATCACGATGGGGCTAAATTTGCCGCAACGGAGGGGGCCTAATAGGATCGGGAAATTATTTTTGTGAATGGATGGCCCCTAATGGGATAGGGTGAGATCGGTTTTTCTGGGTCTCCTGCCCCCCCCCCCCCCCCCCCTGAAAGTCTGAAACGCCCCCCAATTCCCTCCTTGTATTCTACCGCCCAACTGAAGGTCTGAAAAGTCCCCAAGGGGGCGTTTTCGCCCACGTAGAGAACCTATATCATAGATTCTCAACCTTTTTTTGCCCACCACCCACTTTAAGAATAATTTTATCCTAGCGCCCCCTATCCGAAACAGCAATAGGGGGCGTAATGGGATACCACGACAGGGTTACATTTGCCATAACGGAGGGGGCGTATCGGTACACCACCATCACCACGACGAAGGGGGCGTAACGGGATATCACGATGGGGCTACATTTGCCGCAACGGAGGGGGCGTAATGGGATAGGGAAATTATTTTTGTGATTGGATGGCCCCTAATGGGATAGGGTGCGATGGGTTTATCTGGGTCTCCTACCGCCCACCTGAAAGTCTGAAACGCCGTCAATTTTCTCCTTTAATTGTACCGCCCCCTGAATTGTCGCCCCCTTATCGCCCACGTTGAGAATCTATGGTTTAGATCTCGCCGCAAATATTTTTTGTGGTAAATATCACACAAGCATCTATAAATCAAAAATTTCTACCCAAACTTCTTTTTCCTTTTCAATGCATGATGAGTAAAATAATAATATTTATATCCTAATCGCTGTTCTGGTACAAGTCGCTGCCAACGACGTGTCGTAACATGTTCATTCCGGCAGATTGGTCGCAAGTTGGAGGCGGACACTCTGCGGCTGACACGACAGAGAATTCGAAGAGGGTAAATAATAATACGGCAGGCGGTTCTGACTACTAACCACCCAATTTGCAGGAACTCTGCGGCAGATTCCCTGCATGCAGTGCCGTGTGAAGAGCCCTTTAATTATTAGTTCGTCCGTATGGTACCTGTTTACGAAATATCGAAAACGCTATCTCGTCTCTTCTTTCACGTGTTGATTGTACCTAGCGTAGAAAGAGATAGAGCTTAATTTGCATTGTTATTTTAACAGAAGCTGCGAATATGTAGTAACAGCTGTGCACAGCTGTGTTTGAACCGTGGAACGAGCGAACTTTTTATTTTTATGTTGAATTAATTGATGGGCAATTTCAAAATTATGCTTTAAATACCGATTTCTTTGTTTGGTTTTCTTTTAAATTGTTTTTATTAGTTAGGTACTATGATCGTCGGTAATAATTAACAAGAATTTGACCAAAAAAAAAATCAACTTCTGACTCGATTTTCTCGAAAACGAAAGCTCAAATCAAAAAAAGTTATACCACAAAATCGACTCCAAATGTGATGGGGAATCCCCAGTTTCCCGCTTGTACTACGAGTTTCCGGACACCTGTATAACATCTATTGTAGCGATATTCCTAAACCCGTGGATCATAATGTTAAAATCACTCAATTTGCGGATGACACTAACATTATTTCTAGCTCAACTGTCGAGGCCACTGCTACACGCCGCGTACAGAAACAAACCACTCTAACTGAAAAGTGGAGAATATCTATTAACCCGACGAAAAGCGTCGAGACCGTTTTCTCAAAGACACGGCCAAGGCGGCCCCCATTCATTAGACTGTTTGGGGAAAACGTTCCATGGGAAAAGTCAATTAAATACCTAGGTGTAACGCTTGACTCCAAGCTCACCTGGAAGAAACACATAACTGGAAAAATTAAAGAAGCTAATATATGTCTATCATTACTGTATCCAATGATGGGAAAAAAAGTCGTTTATCAACGAACAACAAATTACTTTTATATAAAACAACAATAAGGCCAGGCTTCACCTATGCTTGTCCCGTTTGGGGGCATGCGGCACCCAGTCTCATTCAACAAATACAAACATTTCAAAACAAAGCCGTTAGACTTGCTCTCAATGCGCCTAAATGGAGTAAAATTTATTGTCTCCACAAAGACTCCAACATCGCGTTGATAAAGGACTTCATTTTCTCACAAGCAACCAAATTTTACGCCGGCCTACCCGGCCATTCAAATCCTACGATAAATACACTCGCGAAATATAGCGAAAATGCTCATTTTAAATTTAAAAAACCAAAGATAGTCCTCCGGAAGGAATACAAAAACCTGCATACAGCCGCAGTATAGTAGTTACTCACATTAAAAATAACACCTAAAAATAAAATTAAAAGTAAAGTATCATTAGATAATCCAATATATAATTATGTTAGAGTCAGTAAACTCATGTTTAGGAACTCTGTAAAATAAGTCAATCAAAGGTCAAAAGAGGACAGTGCAATTGCCTTGCTTTTGGCTTCCCACTTTGAGATTTCTACCCCGCGTCTACAGTATATAACGTCATTGCCTGATAATGGGTAAGTGTTATGTTTATTGACACAAAATTTAAGCAATTATAAGTGAAATAATTGCGGAATGTGAATAATATAAGTGGCTTATTGGTTTTGATATCACAGGATGGTTACTTAACAAAAGGCAGATATATAATATATTCCCAACTTAATACCTACTCAATAACCACTTTATAAGAGTTCAATATTCTTAAAAGTTTAATAGACTTTGCTGAAAAATAAATATATGATTTTGAAGCTTAAGAATTGCAGTTTAACGTACTTTTTGTCCGATCTTGCTAATTGTGTTTTACATGTACAAACATGTGTGCATTACTTTTCAGCCTACCCTAGTATATTTGAAGGTTAACTTACTGTAGAAGTTGTTGAATTGTTGTATATCAACTGTGAGAAGGTTTCCAGACCCCTGAGGATTCCCCACAGGGAATCGCTGACCAGTTGGCTGGTTCCAGGGGGGTCGTTTGGAGTTCCCACATCCAAGCTGTCTGTGGAACATTGAAAACATATTTTTAATTCCATAGCGAAGTCCTCTTTTAACTTGACCATTTGGCATATCATCTGTGTTTTTATACTGTTACGTTGCATTTACGGTGAGAAGTAATATTCGCGCCACAAGTTTGAATTTCCTAAAGTCGCTACTTTGACCGTTGGAACAAGGAACTGGAACCGAGTTCAAAGGAGCGGGGCGGGCGACCCACGCTCCGCTAACTAAAGGCCGCGTACGCTAACGGCCGCCAGTTCAAAACCCGCTGACTAGTTGGCTGGTTCCAGAGGGGTCGTATGGGGACCCCACATCCAAGCTGTCTGTGGAACATTGAAAACATATTTTGAATTGCATAGCGAAGTCGTCTTTTAACTTGACCATTTGGCATTTCATCTGTGTTTTTTATACATTAGCTCCACACAGGAGGCCCTGAGGAAATTAATTCCCCTCAGGGCCTATGTCATATTTGGGGACACTGTTTGGAGAGTCTTTTTAGGAAAGGAAGGTGAAGCAGTTCTAGGACGGAAAAGGGTATTAGGGGTGGGTATGAATCGGGGGCCAGTGTGTCCAGAAGTGAATGACGTATTAATCCATCCCTCCCACTGCGGTAGAAGGCGATGTTCCGAGAGAGTATGGCTGGAGAAGTCAAAGGGACTCCCTCAACCATTCCCTCCCGATCCGGCCTGCCATCCAGCGAGATGCATCCGCCATCAAGATCCAGGCACACCTTACGCCACGAACCTGGACACCCCTGCTAAGTCACCAAACGTAGCGAACCACTTGGGGTGACCTATGGCAGAAGTGTTAGTTATCCACTAAATGGTTCCCGGGGCAGCGGTAACCGTACCCGCCTCCCAAATTAATTGTCTGTAAATTTGTTGTTGTTTTCCGTCCTTGTTTTTTTGAAAATTTGTTACATCCACTTTATTATTCAAGAAAGCCTTATTTTAACAAGATTACTAACTTTGACAATGGTTCAGTAAAGATTGTGTTTTCGAATGTGAAACGGTCGTGTTTATTTAAAGTTTCTTATTAGCATTTTTCAATGTATTATTGTATTTATCTGCTTGAACAAAGTTTGAAAGAATAAATGTCATTGAGATGGTGACGTTTCTTTCAAAAAATTGTGTAATTTTTTATTTGAAATAATAATATTAAACAGTTACGTAGTGTAACAATGCTCGTGTATGGTTTATCTAATCTAACATCTAACACACTATATATTGAAGAGGTAATATTTGTTTGTTTGTTTGTTTGTTTGTTTGTGTGTTTGTTTGCATCGAATAGGCTCCGAAACTACTCAACCGATTTGAAAAATTCTTTCGCTGTTGGGAAGCTACACTATCCCTGGGTGACATAGGCTATATTATATTTAAAAAAAAATAGGCATCCTTACTAAAACTTCAATAATGTAACCCAGGGTGTAAAAAAATTACCTAAAATATTCTTTAAATCGCGTGCGCTGCGAAAACTATTGATGATAGAATAAAATAATGTACTACGACTTTATAGAACACATTATTATTTACAAAAAAGGTGGCGACAGCATATGTCTAACTATTATGGTTATGCCACAATAAGTATTCTTTAATTTTAAAATTTTAATTAATATGTCGCCGCTTGAAAAGGCTCTTTATTTGTATCTTGGTTTTAATCCTTATCAAAATAAATTACTTCATTTTCAAGACAGCTTCAATACCTTTATTTAATTTTTTGAATTTTTCAATTCGGATATTTAATTAGAAAGATATCACGAGTTTAAAAATGTATTAGAAAAAAGTTTCGGCTACGGGCCGCGCGGGAGAGGAGTCAAGAAATGCAGTGCCAGGGGGGTTGGCGGGACGGGGGAGCGGGAGGGCGGTGGCGGGGAAGGTGGAAGTGGAACGCTGGAGGGGAACGCACGGGAAAGGACATGTAAGGAGTAACATTTTATTTATTTGAATATGGCATGTATTATAAAAGAAAGTCCAAAAAACGAGTCCCGGTTCGATCAAGGGAGTTATATGGTGTGGTAGATCTCTATCCCCCCTAGGGAATAAGGGTATCCGTTTTTACCTAAAGGCCGTGCTTTTAAAGATATAAGGGCTGAAAATTTCGCCCTCTTGAAATTTCTAGAACAGTCTTCCGGAAAGTTCTAGAAGGTTCCATAGAGCTGTAGAAAGTTGTGGAAGGAGTGGAATGATCAGTAATAGGAAATCGGGAACATCATTGTGCAACATTCCAGAACACTATCTTATTGTCCTGAGCAAAGCCGGGTAACCCAGCTAGTAATTAAATATGTAGGTATTTAAGCACCTTCTTACAAAACTTATAATTACTTCTTACAAACTCAAATTTCGATTTTTCGGAGATGTCTGATTAATCAACTCGATGATTCGTGTATTAGAAACATATTTTTTGGACGGGAGGTCTACTGTTCACAGAACTACTCGTTTTGTATTTATTTATTTTTATTAATTCCACGCGGGAGGCCTTGAGGAAAATAATTTCCCTCGGGTTTCTGTCATCTTTGGGCATGTTGTGTGGAGGGTCTTTTTGAGAAGAGGAAGAAGTTAATACTTCAATGAGTGAAGTGGGTCTTGAAGAGACCTATGTTATAGAAGGAAGGAAACCCAGAGGCCGGCAAATCGTCCCCAGCGCTGTTGAACTCAAGAACAAGTCGTAGAAACGACCCTGCAAATGTCAACCATGTAGGAACAAATGTCTACTTTACATTTTAGTAATACGTACTCCGTCTCTTCCCAGCAGCCCTGTACATACGAAACGTAACCAGTGGCAACATTTGGTAGAAAAATATTATTTTTTACTACAAACCATCTCGTAATTCCTGATATGTACGAGGGTAGGCTGAAAAGTAATGCACACATGCTTGTACAGCGTGAACAAAATTACGTTCAAAAGCGCGCCAGTTGGAATATGGAAGTGACATTCCTCCTCTATGCGTACCCGCAAATTTAAGGTCGTCATCCAGTGTATTTTGAGAATCGGAAGTATGGAGACGTGTTTTAGTGTTATGTCAACGCAAGGTGTGCTGAGAGAGCGTGCTGTTACCGATTTTTTTAACTGCTGAAAAAGTGACTCCTACTGATATTCATCGTCGTTTAAAGGATGTTTGTGGTGACGGTACTGTTGACAGGTGTAGTGTAAATCATTTGGTAATAAAATGTTATGATTGTGAGCCTGAAAAAGCAATAATATACAGACGATAAATAATCCAAAATCGTCCACGATTTGAGTCAAAATGACTGGCCAATCACTCAAAAGCGTATCACAAACCATTTTTGAATATCTAGGGAACCTGTCGGCTTCATTGTTGAATAATAATTGTTATAGAATTAATAATAATTATTATAGAATACCGTAAAATTTTTGGGCGATAGGTAGCGCGCCGTTTCACGGATGAGAACAGCTTCGATTAGAGCCTTTGCAAAACCTGAAGTTTGAACCGATTCCACACCATTTTCACTCCCCCGATCTTTCGCCTTGCGATTTTTAATTTTTTCCTCTCCTCAAGAGACACCTCAGGGGTAATCATTACACCTCGGACGATGAGGTGACGGCAGCTGTCAAGTCCTAGATTCGAAAAATGAAGGAAGAATTTTTCAGTTACATAATGAAAAAACTTGTTACAGGTTGGGAGAAATGCGTTAGTCTTAACGGTGACTATGTTTAAAAATAAATAAGTATATGATTTTGAAGCTTAAAAATCGTACTTTTTTTCCGATCTTGCTATTTGTTTTTGTTCGTGTTTTACAAGCATGTATGCAGTACTTTTCAGCCTACCCTAGTACATATATTTTTTTCCATAAAATGATAAATATGTATATGTAGTTACATTGCTCATTCATCCCCAAAGAAGGCCACTGCTCGCAAGGGCTGGTAAGGTTGATGTGTAGCACCTCCAGGGAGTCGATGCGCGCCCCCCCTAGCCGGGAGCCCCCGAAGCGACGGGCGCTCGGGGAAAAGCGGGGGCGCAGCGCCTTTCCGGACTTGCCGGACTTGCCGGATTTGCCGGATTTGCGAGTCTTGCGCTGCCCCTGCCACTGCTGCGCTATCACAGAGTTGTAGCGGATCACAGCTGCGTTTAGCGCGGGGCACGTGTTGTCGCCAACCACCTGGAAATAATAAAAAAATATATTTATTTATTTATTTAAGGTGTAAGGATTTTTCCCGAAGGATTTTAACCAGAAATTCCTGAGCATGTTTGAGGAAAAAAAAGTTGACGTCATTTTGCTGCCTGATGATATTTTTTTTTCATTAAAACATTAAAAATAGTTTTTCATCGCGCGTCGCAACTAAGTATATAAGATGTAAGATATAAGATAAGTAAGTAAGATGGTGTGTTGGTAACTAGCATCCATCCTTGTACCCTTTTCGAAAATTATAATTCCTACCCACAAAATAATTTTTTCCCTACCTACTTTATGCCGATTAAATACAAGGGCTGTCCGTAAAAAAAGGTCTCCAAGGTGCTGCGGTCGCGAGGAACAATTTTACGCGAGATCCGGGAAAAACGGCATGTAGCCTGGTTTCCCTACGCCAAATCCCCACAAAGCTGCACTCTCTGCTACACTTAGTCTCGGCGTGGCAGCCATTCGCTATAAAGTTTCCGCTCGCCGCACCCGCCAGGTGTGAATTACGCTATATAATTAGATTTTTTGTGCGAAGAACAAAACCCTGGTAGAAATTCATTCTCAGCTATTTGAACTGTTCGGAAAACAGTGTATGAGTGCGAAAACGTGCGAAAATGGCGCAGATAATTTAAAAGCGTGCCGGACAGCCATCGGTTTCAGATGAAAAAATTGCAAAGTCGAAAAAACAATGATTGCTAATCGACGGGTGACAGTTCGGGAGCTCTGTGATATGATCCCTGATGTCAGTAAGACCACTATTGACAAGATTTTGACAAAAAAATTGGGAGACCACAAAGTCTGCCCAAGGTGGGTCCCAAAATGTTCACCGAAGATCACAAAGAACAACGGGTTGAAGCAGCCCGCAGATTCCTTGAGTACTGCGACATCGATGGCTAAGATTTCTTGAACTCAATTGTGACTTGGGGACGAGACCCAGATACACTACACGACCCCAGAGACAAAGGAACAATCCCAGTGGCATCATTCAGATTTTCCGAAGCAAAGTTTAAAAACGAATTACAGAGCGTATCTCACTCCTGGCGGGTGCGGCGTGTGGAAGCTCCAACGATGCTCCAACGCGAATGGTTAATAATTGTCACGCCAAAACTAAGCGTCACAGAGGGCGCAACGTGGTGGGGATGTGACAAGGGGAAACCAGGTTACACGCCAGTGTTGCAGGATTGCGCGTAAAATCATTCCTCGCGACCGCAGCACCTTGGAGACCTTATTTTACGGAAAGCCCTAGTACAATCATGACGTGTCAGAGTGTCAATCAGTTGAAAACATAAATAAACCAAACCACACACACACGTTGAAAATTATATATTGTCCTGTCAACACATATTGTGTGTGTTGAATACGAATTCGAAACAGAAAAGAACTATCGTGAGCTCGCAAGTTCAGTTGTGAATATGTTGATCCAGCGGAATTGAAGAAAGGAAAACAGGGTATGTCGGCATTCTCTAACAATCGTCAGTCCTTTTGCTTTGCGGGTACATCGTTAAATCCCCAACAGCGGGTTTATGGTCTAGGTTTAGCGGGTCTCTCGATAAGCGTCACATCTCGTTCTTGCAGCACGGTAGCATACGAAATAGCGCGCATATAACTAAAACCCGTCGCGACCTACAGAGATGGGATCAATAGCAGTGTGATGGAAAAATATTTTTTTTTGTTTTTAACAGAAAAAAAATATCATGCGTCAGAAAAATGACATCTATATATTTCTTGCTCCAAATGTTATCTGAAATCGCTGGATAAAATCCTTCCGAAACATGCGGTTACACCCTACATAAAATATCAATTTTGGAGGCGGGTATGGGTAACGCCGCCCCGCTAAACTTCACCATAAAATATGTTAACCCCTTTTCGAAAATATAATCAATTTGTTACAATTTGAACTCAAGAATACATAGGAATAACGCTTCCCAAGATACAACTTTTTTTAATGAGCGATTTTTTTTATATTTTCTGCAAAGCCTATGAATTAAGTACTTAATATGTATCCTTAACTAAATGATGTTCGTAAAAATCATGAAAATCGCATTTGAAGCATAGAGAGCATCGCATTGCATCTCACTCACACATCTGCTCACAAAAAATAATATCTATCATACCCATGATTAATATATTTTATATAGCTTTTACCCGCGGCTTCGCTCGCATAGTATTAGGGGGAAATTACTGTATTAAGAATTTTCCCACGGGAATGAAAAGTTTTTTCGGGGACAAAAAGTATCATGTGTTATTTCCTAATCCTGTGTCATTTCCCAGTCTCCGTTTAAAAAAATCATGTCGGTCAGTCGCTCCATTTATATTTTTATAGCTAGTTCCCGGCGTGGTCGAGCGGTAAGGCTCTTTGACTTGCAATCCGAAGGTCACGAGATCGAATCCCGGCGTGGCAAATAAATTGTATTTGATTAATTTGTGTTGTTTCACAAGTGATTCATTTAAAAATATAGTCAATTTGCGGCAACGTGCCAGAGTGGAAGATACTCTTAGTATCGCCCTGGTGTAAGACCACCGTTCAGAATTGAAACTTTGCTTGTATTGGCTTTAGCCGTATTTGGTGACCAGATCTAATAGTCAATTTGCGGCAACGTGCCAGAGTGGAAGATACTCTTAGTATCGCCCTGGTGTAAGACCACCGTTCAGAATTGAAACTTTGCTTGTATTGGCTTTAGCCGTATTTGGTGACCAGATCTGAATAGCCAGGTACTTCCCCACGTTCGTCTTCCTATCTCCTTCCCCCCCACACTACCTTCAGCCTCACAACATACCCCGATTGGGCGTGACATAGTCTCACTGGCTCCAGACGGGAGCAGTTGGGACTCTTATGCGGTATTCAAATGATAAAAAATGCTTTGCTTTGCCGCTTAATAAAGAAGTTGCTTCTCCCTGCGTACCCTTTTGCATTCGTCCCGTTCCCCTTCCGCCTTCTCTTCCTCTCCCGCGTCCCCTTCCCCTATCGCGTTTCCACTCCGCCTTCCCTCTCCCCAATCCCCCCCCCCCGCTTCCCCCGTCAAATCCCCAAGTTTTATCGCTATTGATGAGCGGTTAGCAACGCATAATTTCATTATGCCAGAACACACTATTGTATATAGAAAACATCGCGGGCATGCGCACATCAAATCCCCAAAGTTTCATCGCAATCGGATGAACGGTTAGCCATGGATAATTTCATGATGCCAGAACTCACTTTCTTAATATAAACAAAGTCGGGTTATTTACACTATTTATAACTCAAGAACGGCTGGACCGATTTTTATGAACTTTAATTTTTTGGATTAGTCTCCGCCCCGAATACCTAGCATAATAACTATTAAAGCATCGAAAAAATACACGAAAAAAATTATGAAGAAAATGCATTTTCTTATACATTTTGTATGGAACGGCTTCTTTAGAAATCAATCACACTTAAATATTATACTTACAATATTGCTGCAGCTCTTTCAAAAGATGAGATACACAATGTACGTAGGTCTGTTTCCTCCAAAAGAAAAAAGTCATGTTTTTCTTGCATCTCACTCACACACCTCGTAAGTATGGAATATAGTTACAAGGATAACATTGAAGTGTTTATTTTTTAAATTAGTTCCACACAGGAGGTCCTGAGGAAAATAATTCCCCTCTCAGAGCCTATGTCATCTTTGGGGATGCTGTGTGGAGGGTCTTTTTAGGAAAAAGGAGAGGAAGTTATGGGAAGGAAAAGGTTAATAGGGGTTGGTAGGAATCAGGGGGTCAGTGTGTCTACGGATGTAAGAAGAGAAGTCAAATGAACTCCCTCAACCATTCTCTCCCGATCCGGCCTGCCATGCAGCTGGTGAGCAAACGCATTCGCCGCCAAGACCCGGACAAACTTCGCCCCATGAACTCGGGCAATCCTGCCAAGTCACCAAACGTATAAAACCACTTGAGGGTGACCTATGGCAAAGGTGTTGGTTGTCCAATAAATCGTTCCCGGGGTGGCGGTAGGGATTAAAACAACGCAGCATCAATTTGTAAATTGAGTGAATTCCAAAAATTCAAAAACGTCAAATGTCAATGCGATGATTGTTTTGCTTTTGTTCTTAATCGTATAATGCTGCCCCTCTTTCTTACATTTATTAAATGACTAGCTGGGTTACCCGGCTTCGCTCAGGACAATAAGATAATGTTCTGTAATGTTGCACAATGATGTTCCCGATTCCCTATTCCTGATCATTCCACGACATACTCCGCCACTCCTTCCACAACTTTCTACAGCTCTATGGAACCTTCTAGAACTTTCCGGAAGACTGTTCTAGAAATTTCAAGAGGGCGAAACTTTCAACACTTATATCTTTAAAAGCACGCCCTTTAGGTAAAAACGGATACCCTTATTCCCTAGGGGGATAGAGATCTACCACACCATATAACTCCCTTGATCGAACCGGGACTCGTTTCTGAGTTTTTGCGAGCTGCACGTTTTTTTGGACTTTCTTTTATAATATATGCCATATTCAAATAAATAAAATGTTACTCCTTACATGTCCTTTCCCGTGCGTTCCCCTCCAGCGTTCCCCTCTAGCGTTCCACTTCCACCTTCCCCACCACCACTCTCCAGCTCCCCCGTCCCGCCAACCCCCCTGGCACTGCATTTCTTGACTCCTTTCCCGCCCGGCCCGTAGCCGAAACTTTTTTCTAATACTAACAATTTTAAACTCGTGATATCTTTCTAATTAAATATCCGAATTGAAAAATTCAAAAAGTTAAATAAAGGTATTGAAGCTTTCTTGAAAATGAAGTAATTTATTTTGATAAGGATTAAAACCAAGATACAAATAAAGAGCCTTTTCAAGCGGCGACATATTAATTAAATTTTTAAAATAAAAGAATACTTATTGTGGCATAACCATAATAGTTAGACATATGCTGTTGCTACCTTTTTTGTAAATAATGATGTGTTCTATAAAGTCGTTGTACATTACTTTATTCTATCATCAATAGTTTTCGCAGCGCAAGCGATTTAAATAATATTTTAGGTAATTTTTTTACACTCTGGGTTACATTATTGAAGTTTTAGTAGGGATGCCTATTTTTTTTAAAATATAAAATAGCCTATGTCACCCAGGGATAGTGTAGCTTCCCAACAGCGAAAGAATTTTTCAAATCGGTTGAGTAGTTTCGGAGCCTGTTCGATGCAAACAAACACACAAACAAACAAACAAATATTACCTCTTTATATAGTGTAGTAGACAACAATCCAAAATGACACAAACGGTGACCGTATGTCTGAACCCCCTTAAAGGAAAAACATAATTATTATCATAAATCTCCCTCATACGTATAAAGAAAATGAAACGCAATTCCGTTCGCAAAAAAGTAGATCTTTGGAAGAAAGAGTCACACGTATTTTGTGTGTCTTATCATTATTTAATGTGTAAGAAAGAGCTGCAGCATTATAGCGATAAAGAACGTTAGTTTATTACCTTTTTTGCCGCCCGGTACTTTGTGAATCGTCATGCTAAATATAAAAGCGCCCATTTTGATGAATTTTTTTTTGTTCGTCTGGGTTTAGAGAAATTTCTTCGCGCACTAGTAATAAAATCACAAAAAATATAAATCCGTATACAATGCCTCAGAGCTGATACAAGCCAGAAACAAAACACTGGACAAAATTAACATGTCGTTGTATGCTGGTTCCGATAATGCCAGAAGATGGCGTTGTGTGCATTATCTTTTGACAGCTGATTTATTTGCGCATCGATAATTGCTTCATTAAGTAATGTTAAATTGTGATTGCTTCATTAAGTAATTTACAATGCAATTAATTTAATTCAGCTAATAAGTTAACACAGCATTTATTGATTCTAAGGCGGTACGAAGTTCGCTGGGCCTACTAGTTGTATATAGAAACCATCGCGAGTATGCGCACATCCAATCATCTCAGATATATATGTATATATATCCAGACATCTCAGATCTCAGATACAAACCCAGAAACAAATATATTTTTATATCTCAGGAACGTTCTGACATAGAAGAAGTTTCTACGAATTTTTGCGTTTTCCATAATTTGAGAGATATTTATCATAGTTCAGAGACATTCTTATCATTTAAAAAATTAGATTTTTTTTTTTTTTTAAGTTGTGTCTCGAAAATTATCTATAAGCTCGTCTTGTTATCAAATTATAGCAAAATTTCTCTACTTTAAAAAAGGGCTGAACATTTTTTCAACAGTCGTAATTCGTCGAGTATTTCCACTTTATAATAAAATACAAATAAATGGAAGATTTCTGAACGTATCCCGAAACTAAAAACTCTTTTTGGTTAATCTAATTCTAATCTCTTCAAAAGCTGGTTAAAACATTCGTCAGTGAAGTTTATTAGATTACAAGCATTTTTACAAATAAAACACATCTTCGTTTCGAAGTAAAAGAAATGAACACAAATATTTGCGTAAACAGCGTACGTTATCCGTAGATACCTACTGATAACGCCCAACTCTCCACACTGCCAGAGATTTTACTCGACTAATCTCATCGTACTCATCGATGAGTCTGGGCACGCGACAACGATACGGAACTTACGAATCCTACTTTAAATCCGACTGCTTGTGAAAGTCCCAGGCTACCGGTCGGCAGATTTGTTTTTTTTTTGTTCATCTATTAATCGACCCCTATCCTTTACTCCAAGCCCCTGTCGTAAGAAACCATTCCCGTTCATGTATATTTTTTTATGGCTTACCTAATACTCATTATCACTACAAATTAGTTTAATCTGTGTACCCGATGACGTAGGTTTAGTTGTAGCGGGATCCCCACAATAAATATTGTAAACTACTGCAGCCCGGTGGTGATTCCCCTCATTCTGTCTTATCACAACAAATTGTGATATCCAAATGTCTTACGATACAGTGTTCATAAATACTTTTAGTTCTTCTGAAAGTATTGTTGATAAATAACAATATTATTTTACTTTATAAAACAACTAGCTGGGTTACCCGGCTTCGCTCAGGACAATAAGATAGTGTTCTGGAATGTTGCACAATGATGTTCCCGATTTCCTATTCCTGATCATTCCACTCCTTCCACAACTTTCTACAGCTCTATGGAACCTTCTAGAACTTTCCGGAAGACTGTTCTAGAAATTTCAAGAGGGCAAAATTTTCAGCCCTTATATCTTTAAAAGCACGGCCTTTAGGTAAAAACGGATACCCTTATTCCCTAGGGGGGATAGAGATCTACCACACCATATAACTCCCTTGATCGAACCGGGACTCGTTTCTGAGTTTTTGCGAGCTGCACGTTTTTTGGACTTTCTTTTATAATACATGCCATATTCAAATAAATAAAATGTTACTCCTTACATGTCCTTTCCAGTGCGTTCCCCTCCAGCGTTCCACTTCCACCTTCCCCGCCACCGCTCTCCCGCTCCCCCGTCCCGCCAACCCCCCAGGCACTGCATTTCTTGACTCCTCTCCCGCGCGGCCCGTAGACGAAACTTTTTTCTAATACTAACATTTTTAAACTCGTGATATCTTTCTAATTAAATATCCGAAGTGAAAAATTCAAAAAGTTAAATAAAGGTATTGAAGCTGTCTTGAATATGAAGTAATTTATTTTGATAAGGATTAAAACCAAGATACAAATAAAGAGCCTTTCCAAGCGGCGACATATTAATTAAAATTTTAAAATAAAAGAATACTTATTGTGGCATAACCATAATAGTTAGACATATGCTGCCGCGACTTTTTTTGTAAATAATGATGTGTTCTATAAAGTCGTAGTACATTATTTTATTCTATCATCAATAGTTTTCGCAGCGCACGCGATTTAAAGAATATTTTAGGTAATTTTTTTACACCCTGGGTTACATTATTGAAGTTTTAGTAAGGATGCCTATTTTTTTTTTAATTTAATATAGCCTATGTCACCCAGGGATAGTGTAGCTTCTCAACAGCGAAAGAATTTTTCAAATCGGTTCAGTAGTTTCGGAGCCTATTCGATGCAAACAAACACACAAACAAACAAACAAACAAACAAACAAACAAATATTACCTCTTTATATAGTGTGTTAGATAACCGAGTTTAAAACCCAGACTTTGCCAAGTCCACCATCATCGCTCAAGTAAGTGTTCCTTTGAAAGTGGAAGGAATTCAAATATTGTCAGGTTAGGTAATAAGTAATACGGGAATGTTTGTCTTTCTTGGAAAATAATTTCCCTCAGGGCCTATGTCGTCTTTGGGGTTTCTGTGTGAAGGGTCTTTATAAGAATATGCAGGAAAGGGAACAAAAAAGATAAGAGGGTCAGGTAGGAATTTAGGGCTCAGTGTGTACAGGAGTGATGGACGTATGAATTCATCCCTCCCGCTGCGGTGTAAGATCGAGAGAGGCCAGCTGGTGAAGTCAAAGGGTTTCCCCAATCTGGCCCTCCACGCAGCTGGAGGAGAGCCAAACCTAAAACCGTCTTTTTTATGATGTTTAATTTAAAAAAATATATATTCATTATATTTATACAGTAGGTAAGGTAGTATTATTATTTTAAAAATCATAACCATTTCACAAAAAAATACCAAACTTGCCTCTAAAGTGAAGCAAAATTGAATTCTTCAACATATATAAATTAATAACAAATATTATAAATCACAAATAAATAAAATATTTACATGCACATATCTGCAGTAGAAATTTAATATGCCTTTTGATTAAAAAAATAATTTATTATTCTGTTTGGTTGGGTAGCAGAAGGACGCGGGTTCGAGTCCGGTCGGCGGCATGTATCTTTTCTCGGGAGATTTTTTCAATGTAGATGAGTGTTTCAGGCTAATAATTATTGCTTATAATAATTGTGATTTATTTTATTTGGCTCTTTTTTATTCCTTTAAAAATGTCTGGCCGTAACCCGTAATTAGGTTCGAATGCAGATTGAGAAGATCTTTATTGATTGACCTTAGTGATCAGGTCAATCAATGATTCGAACAGTCAAAGATTTAGACTTCGTGCGACTGAACGATAATAATAAATCAAAAATGCCAGGTCAATAATCTCAACAATGCTTGTTTGCATTACTTTTTTTCGCTTCAATACCGTTATAAAAGGCATTAAAAAAAATTCTACATTTTAATGGCATTTTCAAAAGCTATAGCAATTAGTTTGTGTTCTTTTAATACCATGAAATCAGAGCATTTTGTTTTATTGGTGTGAAAAACCGTACATTATTACATATTTTTACTAGAGTTTTTTTGTACTGAGTTCTAATTCAATCCATTAATAAAAATAAATGCTTACGAATAGATATAAAAAATTACAAAAGTATTAGATCAAATATAAAACCATATCTACATATAACTAAGAAATTATGAAAACTCACTTAAATGTTTCAAAGGGAAGCAAGAAACACGAGAGACCCAAATACAGAACAATAATGTAAGTACTTAGTCACAGTTTAATTTTGAACCAAAGTCATTTATGGATATTAGAAAACGCAGGGGCCATGATTTGATCCCTGGCGTACACCAGCACGTTTCAGAGTGGTGGATAGGTAGATATTCTCAGTATAGAGTATTACGCTTGAGAAAGATCACCATTCAGAATCAAAACGATGCATGAAATAGATTTAGCCATATGTGGAGAGCGAGGTACTTACTTCCTAACCTTTCTTTTTTCCATCTCCTACCTTTCGCCACTCCCTTCAATCTCACAACGTATCCCAATTGGGGATTCCTTTGTCCCACTGGCTTTCTTTAGATAATTGAGAGGTGATTGTGCGGTGTTTACATTAAAAATGTGACTTTTTCTGTCAGAAGATATATAAGAGATATTTTTTTTATTACACATTACCTGATTTATTATTTAGATCTTTAAAAAATAACAATAAATTAAGTAAACTACAATGTTGAAATAAGTTCATCGCTGAGATTACCAGGAAGTAATAAAATTCGTGTTATTATTGAATACCTAAGTAATAAACATGATTTATTTCCAAAACTTGTGTTGTTTCAAAGTAGGTAGGGACCTAGTCAAGGCAGAGGAAAAAACATCGGAGATAAGAAGAAATACGATAACAATGCAAAATGTTGAATGTTGACCCTCTTGCTTGGAATGACCCAAAAATATTAGGGATGCCAAAACGTTCGCTCGCCATACATTCCTATTTAGATTGTATGGCGAGCGATATGCTGAAACAGGCCGAGCCCACAGATTATATAAGGTCCTTTCATATGAAATTGGCGTTTTGTATGGGAGGAACATAAAGTCGATTTTTTTTAAATATAATATATTTATTTAATCAAAGTATGTACCATTGCTATCGATGTATTATTGTACTATCTATTATCTATGTACCTCAATTCGTGAGGTACCCACCTTTCAAGCTTTTTCACCTTCCCAATTTGCTTCAAGTGGATTAAAACAGTTTTATCAATAACACCGCAGCCTGCAGCTAACTCGGACGTGGTTTGCGATGGACCCGCTTCCACAATAGCCTTCAATTCTTCATTATCAACTTTGGTCTCCGGCCGTCCATGGGGCTTGTTCTGCAGTTCGAAATTTCCAGAACGAAAACGTACTGTGTTTTCTTTTGCGGCACCGTCGCCATACACATAGTTAATTCTTCGAGCCGTTTCTGCAACACTGGTGCCACGGTGGAACTCGTACTCGTAAATAACGCGATATTTCAAGTTTTCCATTTTGTAAACTAAGTGACGCAAAGAAAAAAAAACAATTAAGGAAAAACAAATGAATTATAATTTTCGAAACACAAATACATGAGTAAATAGCTGTATAAATTTGAATTTGGAATTCCTAACCAAAGAGAAGATTTTTGAGATCAAAGTTGCCAGTACGGCAAAGCGCCAATTTCATATGTAAGGACCTAATATTATGAGAGTACAGCTTTCGTGGTCGACCAACATTAATCGTAAACCGAAAATATACATTATCCTATGGATAGTGCTATTGCCAGCTTATTGAGAGGATGGTGAAATACATCATCAGTGTGTTAATAAATTTCTGTGTTTTTTTTTTCAATTATTTCTGGCTTTCACCCTGCAAGGGTGTTCTAGGCCATCATTTAAAATTACAGAGAAAGGAAAGGTGAATTTATATATTAATTTTATTTAAATGTACAAATTTCAGAATTATATGGAAGATTGGAGTCGAGTTCAGACTTAGAAGAGATGAAATGTTGAATGGAGGGGAGGCAATTTTAGATAACGCTTGATAGAAGAGAGGATATTTATTTAGAGAGGGACAACCAAAAAATATGTGATCTAAAGTGCCCATATCTAGACCACAGAATGTACAATCGGAGGAGTCGAGGATGTGAATTTTAAAAAGGGGAGAAGGAACGGAACAATATCCGATTCTCATTCGAATAAGTGAGGAAATTTATTTTTTGGAAAAATGGGGGAATTTTTGAAACCACGGTTTTGATGGGATAATCCCTTTTCTGTGTTTATATTGTGCATATTTTATATATAAATTATATGTTTATTTATATATAATGGATTGATGCAAATTGTACAGGTGCGTCGATGTAACAGCGGTTCCCTGACAGTTGATCCGCCGACAATTGGCCCACCGGCATACTTACATATATACAATGCGGAGTCGGTTTAGGGAAAATACAATAAACCTCATTACACAAAATATAACTAAGTGACCCCGAAGAGATATGCAGAGAGGTTGAACTGCCGAATAACAAAAGTGTAAAACATATTTTTATTCAAATGCATCAAGGGAAAATCTGCTTCTCTGTATACATTGTACACCAGCGCACAAGTACAAAAAAAATCGACACTGTGTATAAATTCGTTTGATACTTATACCAACTTATTATTAAGGGTATTTTGTAAGTCGATTTTCCTTTTGAAATTGATAAATAATTCACAAAAAATTATAATTTTAGAGTAAATATAATTTCGGGGGCCAACTGTCGGCGGATTAACTGTCGGCTGATCAACTGTCTGGTCACCGGTGACAGCTTTTATATGATTCTGTTAAATTCTACAAGGATCATAAGATTTCCCGCACCAATGCTAATGCTAAAATTATCCATTTATTTCTCGAGAGCACATTGAATGCGCTCTTGTTGGTACTTAATTCAATCTCTAGTTATTTTATCTGCCACACTTACCCCGACTGATTACATTTAAATGTGTTTTTGTAATTATGATTGAAAATCGCTGAAAAATAAAAAATTTCACAGCACGTCCCTGCTTCTCACTTTCTAACAGTGTGATGAGGGTACCCATACAGTACACAAGATACAATTATAATATAAACTAATGCTAACTTTCGAACACAATAAGATAACAAGTAATCGATTACATTGCTACATTATATTTATTATATTGAAGCAATATGTTTCTGTCATATTATAATTTTTAGGTGATAAATAATAAGTAATTAGTTACAGATTATCTATGAAAAATAATATTTTATTCCTGCACGTATTATTAGCGTCTAATGACAAAGAGATTGTGAAGGATAATTTAATTCAGAACAAACCAGTTGGTTTTGCTTGCTGTTTGTTTGTTTGTAGGTTCATTTAGATGTTTGCAATTATTTTCATATATTTAGGAAAAGTGTCAGACTTGTGGCTTTTGGAAGGTTATTAAAAAGTTTTTCTAAATTATTGAACACGCTGTTTTCGTGCTGTAATTTTAGTTTTGGGGAGCCTAAATTCTTGATAACTTTTCGAACGATAATTTTAACATTTTAATGGTACATAATATTGGTTTGCAGATATTTACAAAGCTTAGTAGTTGTAATCTTGTAACACACATTGTTTTGGTTGTCACCATATTAAATTTTGACATAAAACTACTCTATTAAAAACATTTCATTTCATAATCATTATATTATTTCAAATTTTCATCCATGTTACACCCAAATATTTCACACTGCTAACCCTTCCTGTACTTATGTTATTTTTTTTTAGTATTGCCTGCTCATTGTCATCCTAGATATCGGCAGTCAGAATTTTTGTTTGCATGACATTTAATTTTAGTTTGTTTCTGTTTAATCAAAGTGAGACATAATTTAAGTTAATTTGTATTTTCTCAATGGCATCAATGTACATATTTACTGGCTGTGTGTTGTAGTGTATTATTGGCAAATAATTTAATGGCTTTAAAAACTCGGACCCATAAGCTTGTTTACACTACAATTTAACATTACTAAACATACGTATGACATGAAGCGTACCTGCATTATGAAAACTTTAACAATATCATTCATATAAATATAAATATATATAATGAACAACAGTGGACCTAAGACCGAACCCTGTGGAACGTCTTATAACTTGTATTACAATGTACTGTGTTCGTCATTAATAAACAAATAAACGCCTTTACTAGAATGACGTGGTTCAGATATACCACCACATTTTGTTGCTTGTGTTCTGTATGTTCAACTACTTCCAATTCAATTCTTCTTGATTCTGAAATCTGATTGCACTTCAATAAACTATTGGTTACTAAAATTTATTTAGTGATTAGACATTATATAATCAAAGAGTGATTTTTAAAAATTTTGGAAAATAGAAGTGAATAGAAAAATAAATACAAATGTGACACCATATAAGTAATTATGGTCTGCTTAATAAAATTTTCGATATAATAAAAAGTGTCACTAATACGAGCAGCTTGCCGTTTTGAACTCAAAGTCACGACACATATCTCACTTTTAAACTTACAAGAAGGCAGTTGATAAGACCCAGACAATGCCGGGAATTTCAGGTAGTACGATAATAATAATTATAAAGATTGATAGTTAAGTAAAAACCAACCAGAAAATCGAAGTTCTCGAGTGAAAAGGAGAGTCTCTCCCCTTCGTAGTAGGTCTGTTGCTGCGGCTTGGGCCAGACCTCTCCCTGCGTGGGCACGTACCTGGGCCCAGGGTGCTCGATGTAGCCGGAGCACGTGGCCACCAGACAGGCCGACAAGGCCATCACCAGCAGTGTCATGGTCTCTACAATAAAACAACATCTTAAATCTTCACTGACCACAAATCTAAAATACAAACTTACCTACATAAAATCTGATTATTTTTTAACATTTTTAACATCCTTGAGGAATATAATTTCCCTCGGGGCTGTTAACTAAATAATATGACATTCTAAAAATGATCCGTTTAGGTCGAGAGGAAAATACTCGGCAACGAGTTTTTCGTAACACAGATAATTGATACTCGTAGGACAATTCGCTTATGGTTTCATGCCATTTTAATTACGAAATAAGCGGTACACGCGTGATAACACTTTACGTTACGTAAGTGAATGATTTTATATTTTTGTTAAAAAATCCCGATGACTTTCGGAAGGAGGTCTAACCTCCTAGGTAGCTTTCCAACAAGTGAATGCTTGCTCTACCAAAACTCTGATACGTATTATTTCGAAATTAATTAATGGATGCCCCCTAAGAATTTCATCTTTCAAAACATGAAATTAAAAAAAGAAGAAAAAAATTACAGTGTCCTGGTGACTTAAAGTCTTGTTTAGGATTTGATCAAGGGAACATGGAGGCGTTTGTTGGCCCCCGGGACCAGGGGCCCAGGGCGGGTAATCCACCACTGCGTATTTCTATAAACATTGTTCCACCAAACAAAACCCCCCCCGAAATTTTTCTCTGGCTACGGCCTTGTGACGGGAGAGGCTGTTGAGGGGGACCTTTTGGCCTCTCCAGCAGGACTCTCGGGACATCGCCTTGTGGGAGGGATAGATTCATACATCCTTCACTCCTGGACATACTGACCCCCAGATTCCTAGCCACCCCTCATACGTTTTTACTTCCTATAACTTCCTCTCATTACTTTCTTTAAATGACCCTCCACACAGCATCCCCAAAGATGACACATGCCCTGAGAGGAATTATTTTCCTCGGGCCTCCTGTAGAGCTAATGTAAAAAAAAAAAAAACACCTAAACTTTTTTTTAAAGTAACTAAGGATTTGGAAAACTTGATACAATCTAGAAGAATATTAATCGAAAGTGGAGCTTTGAAATTAGTCGTTAATATAATAATGTCGTGGTGTCGTGGGTTTTTGCTCTAAATTCGGGTCTGCATATTGAAAGTTCAATTGTTAATTTTTTAGACGAGAAAAACTTGTGCTATACCTATTATATCTATAGCCCCAATGACCACATACCAAATTTTAGTTCCACAATTTTTGCTTTTGGGTGTTATAACTTAATTTTTTATGTTAGTTTTATAAAATTTTTAAAATATTTGTTTTTAATTAACGTGATACAAACGAATGTTGAAGACTCGTAGCGAGCTTAGAGAAACTGAAATTTCAGTTCTATGACAGTTAATCCCCGTCAGTTGGCCCCCCGGTTTACTTATATTCGATGTGTAGTTGGTTTTGGGAAAGTACGGTATACCTACTTACACAAAAACCGGAGGGGTGTGCAGAAAGGATGTACTGCCGAATAACAAAAGTATAAATCATATTTTTATTCAAATGCATCAATGATAAAACTACTTATCTATATATAGTGTATTATCTATATAAATTATAGCTTTCATAGGTGAACTGATTTATAAGCTTTAAAATTTTTGTATAGTGTAATACGTACAAAAAATTGACACCGTAAATAAATTCGTTTCAAATCCATACCAACTTAATATTAAAAGTATTTTTTAAGTCGATTTTAACTTTTAAAATTGGTAAATAATGCATAATGCCTAAAAATATTATTATAATTTCGGGGGGGCCACTATTGGAGGATCACCGAAATTTCGTAAAGAATCAAATCAAGAATCCGGTGGTAAGAATTCAAGAAGCAGAAGAAAGAGAATTATGTAAATACGAATGTAAGAGGGAGCGCGCTAATCTTAAAAACGATTATAATTAAGCCAAGTGAAAATATTTACACGACTAGTTTAAATCAAAAATCTCTACATAAGTTGTATGTAAAGATACACTGTGACTCTTTTCATTGCACAAAATGTGTTTTTAATAATTTTAACATGTTTGTAGGCTTACTGTTTTATTTTAGCACTCTTTCTTTTTTATGTATCTTTGTAAAGCTGTTAGTTTTCCAAAAAAATATATTAATATTAATATATAATTTTCGGAGCATATTTCGCGATTTTTTCTATTGGGGGAATCTTATGTAATTTGCGTTTCGGCTCTACAAATGTGTAGATATCATCTTCAAAAATATTTTTTTTGTAGGAACTTTAAAACTGAAAGTGTTAAAGAGAAATCAATATATACAAAAATCTAAAAATGTTTGGATATCCGCTATGCGTTGCTAAACCATTCATCCGATTGCGATGAAACTTTGGATATTTGATGTGTGCATGCCCGCAATGGTTCGTATATATGTAAAAGTGAGTTCTGACATTATGAAATCTGTATAAAAAAATTGCAATAGGTGGCACGCGAGCTGTTTGAAAACTGAATGTACCGAGACTGAATGTGTGGAAGGCGGGAGGGGGGGGGGGGAACTGGGGAGGGGGCTCGCAGGACGGGGGAAGCGGGAGGGGGGATGGGGAGAGGGAAGGCGGAGTAGTCGGAGTGGGAACGCGAGAGGGGAAGGGGACGCGGAAGATGAAGGGGAACGGGACGAATGGGAAAGGACACGCAGGGAAAAACAATTTATTTATTAAGGGGCATAGCATCGCATGCCGGGAACTCGCTAGTATGTTATAAATCGGTACCTAGAAATGCGGATTGCGGGGAATGCGGAATGCTATTTACGTCCGTCAAATTTGTTTGCTGGTAGTAGCCCTGATAAGAAATCCCGTTTGAAGCAATTAGAAATAATTACTACCAGAAAATTGTCTATCAGCTGATATGATGTATGATATACATATATGATTTATGATATCAAAACAATGTGCTATATATTTCAGTACAAAGTAGAAACGAAATACAAAAAATATAAAATATTAATTAAATAATTAAAAACACTTGGTTTTTACCACAATAATCTTTATTTAAAAAGTCATTGTATTTTTTACTTTTTAAATAAAGATAATTGTGGTAAAAACAAAGTATTTTTAATTATTTAATTAATAAAATGGTGCCACAAAGTGAATTTGCAAAATTTGAAGAAATAAATTATTATTGCTTATAGTATTGTAGTTGGCTATCATAAATTACGTTAATTAATGTATTTTTATGCAATACTCGTATTTGGGTGATAGGCGGATTCCGTTAGGAACTAAATATAAGGAATACATTTTTATTAAAAATTCTTATCACGTCCTCTACGGCTACGGAATTACGGATGCGTTAGTATTTATAGAAGGAAAAATTAAATAAGGTTCACTGGCTAATCCTTTTGTGTCCATACAAACGTATTCCCCAATTTTCTCTCTGGATTTTGACTTTTGACACTACTGCAAGTATTTTTAATACAATATTTAGTTTAAGTTTAGACTTACGGATTTCAATACTTCGTTTGTGTGAAAGCACTATGAAACCAATAGGTACATGATTTTACTTCAATATGGTTATCAACCATTTGCGTGTCGGTATGTTTTGCTTGTTTTGATAAGTTACTTCTTACATGAGTTAGGACCCTCCAAAAATCGTTAAAATTGATTAGTTCGAATGCCATCAACAGACTTTAGTATGCAAACTAGACAACGTATTTAAAAAAATCAAAACGTTAAGATATAGAGTATTTACTTCTTATACAGTTAGTAAAAATAAATCTTAAAAATCGGTCAAGTTTTAAAGGAGAAAAATGGGAAATACAAAATATCGATTTTGATGATTTTATTTAGGTATTATCAGCCCGAGGTGCAGTTGTCCCCTTCGATCTGTATCCGGGGGAAGAGCAACAGTGACAGCAACAGTTTAGTAAAATACCTATTGTGAAAATTTCTCGGCGACCGGGTATCCTCTTAATTGTCTTTTACACTAGCGACCGTTTTGTTTTGAAAGTACCTACCAATTAGTAATTTTATGATTTAATGGAAGATCTAAACTGATATGATAACGAACAAATCTAAAATGCAATTCCACAAAAAATCATTTTTCCATCGATTTCGACAAAAATCTAGCGAAAATAATTTTGCAATTAAAACACATCTTCAGAAAACTAAAAAAAATCTTTACTTCATACAGACTGTCAATATGCCCAGTTATCAAAGAAGTTTCCTCGTGGATATCTTGTTATCATTTTATAAATAAATTCAGTTATAAAACTTTATGTAACCTACTTAAATCAAAGATTATAACATTATTGCGAACAAAAGTAATGTTTATTGGATATTTTGATTGAAGAACTCTATCTAAATACGTGAATATGCACTGTTTCCGAACAAAACATAATAAAATAAATTGGATGGAAAGTTTCAATTGTTGTATTTAAAAAAAAAATTATAAGAAAAACTTTCTTTTTAATACTTTTTTAAGGTTATTCCCATCAGTGAAATATACCTATCATATTGAGAAAAATAATTAGTTGATAATAATGTTAATTCTAAAATTTTTAAATATGAGATTGACAAATATGAGATTGACAAATATGACGGTTTGACAGAAGGTGGCAATAGCGAAATTGGTTAACGCGCTCATCCCGGTTAGACGGAGAGGTCTGGGTTCGAGTCCCAGTTGCGACCATTGTCTTTTTTCGGTTTTTCCGTGTCTTGTTCTCTTTCATATTTTCGTTTAATACTTAACCAAGCTGAAAACTTAACCATGCCTAACCAAGCTGAAAACTTATTTTTTTCATCAAAAGGTATATAATATCTAGTACGGGCAATTATATATAATATCTAGTTCACTACAATTTGCAGTGCAGCCATTGTTGGACTTTTCTGCGCGGGGTCTCCCGATTTTCTCCCGTCGATTCCTTATTTTTTTTAATATTTTCACAAATTCTATAATATCCCGTGATTTTGCACGTGTCTGTGCTAATTTATACTATCCTATAAATCAATACTTACTATTCTGCTATTTATTTTATCCTCAAGTCAAGCCAGTATTATCGCGAGTAGTATAGGTACGAAATTGTTCCTCCGACCTCTGGCATATTCTGGCGAAGAGTCAGTCACAGAATAAAATATTTAACTTCATTGTTTGTTCTATGGTCGGAAAATTTCCGCTGGGCAATAAAAATTACACAAATAAATGGAATATTTCTGAACATATCCGTAAAACTAAAATCTGTCTTTGGAAGGTGATAAAATACGCTTACAAATTTTATTATTAGAAATAAACATAATTTATTTTAATTGTCAAAATTTTTAATGCAAAGATAATTTTTTTTTAATAATAATAAAATTACTGAAGCCGAAAAACAAAAAACAAAAAAACAAGGTAAAATAATTACATAATATAATAACACAACATAATAATAATATATAACAAATACATGTACGATTACGAAAGATTTTTAAAAAGATTTTACGAAAGATCAGTAGGATTTATCGGACCAGTTAGGATTTCACCAGAGCCGAACCCTCTGATATGAAAATATCTGGAGTTGGTGAAATATTTTCTCATTATGTTTCTGGTGGATTGACGAATTGTTCTTGTATTGTTTTGTATTTATTATACTTATATAGTGCACTTACATTGCGTGAATTTACTAGATAATCATTTGTGGAAAAGTGTGTGGGAGGGTTTAGTCTTTCATTTGGGAAAGATTTAACCCGGACATAAAATAATTAAAACAACATTAATTTCACCTCCCTTTTTTTGGTACCTTTGATTTCATAGAGATGTTAGTACATATAAATTCTTCTGTGGTTAAATTCTAGATTTTAATATAAATTGTGAAGATTTCTCTTTCTAACACCGTTTAGATCTAGATCTAGATCGTATTCTCAAGTAAGGAACTCAATGATTTCTATGAGACCATGTGAGCTGTTCCCAAAAGTAAATAAATTCTATAATTGTCCTGAGGGGTCAAGTTCCTACATGATTATATTTTGAATCGTCTTATCCATCAATATAATCACTAAAAACATAATGCTATCACCAGAAACATAAACTTATAATTATATTAAATCATAATACATAAATTATATTATAAGGTTACTACCATTGATACTGATTAATTTAGTCCTAACCATAGACATATGAATATTAGTAGACCTACCCTAAGTGATAAAAGCGTATTATTTCCCCCTCCCATTGGAACCATTCCATTGGAACCGGCTGGGATCGAGTATAAAAATGTGATGTCGTCATTCTTCTGCGAGCCAGCATCGAGCACTCATCGGTGCATTTTACGAAATAACAATGTAAAAAAATGGCTTGTGTTTTAAAAACGTGTAAAAATAGAAGTGAAAAAGAGAATAAACCCAATTGTCGTATTACATTCCATAGGCAAGCATTATTTTACTTTATTAAAGCTAATTCAGATCACACAATATGATCGTTTTTGTAACATATAGGTACTATCACTCGAGATACATGGCGTGTGCCCGCGCTATTTACTGGGGTGAGTAAATTATGAAACATTTGTAAAAGTGTTAAAACTAAATACGGCAACAAAATATTGTTCTCAATCGACCTCACTTTGCTGTGTTTGGACTTTACGCGGCGAGCAATTCGCGCTCCCATGTAAAAAGGTCTATTCATTTAAAAGCAGAGTTTACTTTTAAGAACTAAATGGTGATATTATAATGCGAGGTGCCTATATACTATCAGATTGAGTTTTGACGTATCACATATCGCCAAATTCCTGCATTCCCGATCTTCGTATCGCTGTAGTTGGTTTATACCCCTCATCTTTTCCCCCCATTACACGTATTAGTATTCGCATCAGTATTTACTGATGCAAATTACTGACGACAACCGTCAGTATTTGTGAGCCATTACACGTGTCAGTATTACTGACGTCAGTATCGTTGCGAATCCTTGCGGGACGGACGCTTTTAAAGTGATGGATCCGAAAAGAAAAGCCTGTGTTGCTATAATTTTGGCGTTTGGTACAAAGAAACGAGTGAAGCGCAAACGATGGGTGAAGGAATGGCTTCTCAAAAAAGAAAAATTCTCACACTTGAATTTAATGGATGAAATTTTGCTGACTGATCCACACGGCTGTAAAAATAATCCACCCATTTATTTATTTTTAAGCCATCAACAAGGTGCAATACAAAGATCCATTTACATTTTAGCCATTGGAGCGATTACAGAAATTTAAAAAAAAACATACTCCTTGATTGCTCAACATTCCTGTGCGATCATTTTTAAAAATTTTCCTCCAACATTGAAAAAAAATCATACTTCCGAATTTGAATATGGAGACATACAAAACTGGTTATTGTGCTATATAGCCAATATTTTACATTATCACATATTTTGGGATTTGTAAAAAAAAAATAAAAATCATAAACTTTATTATTTTTTTACGGAATTTAGGTAAATTTGGCTTCTGAAAGCCACAAAATCAATCAGAGACTTAACCACTGGATTGCTTTTGGTTCGATTTGGACCGATTTTATTTTTCTGCGATTGCTTTCGGTCCAAATTCGGACCACATTTTCCTACCATTCGTAAAACATTTATGGTACCTAATTATTTAAAACATATTCATGGCATTGGCAGAGGAAAGATGAAAGTAGACTGAATGCTGTAGAAATGAGATACCTAAGGCGTATGTGTGGTAAAACCATGTATGATCGTAATGAGTAAGATCAAGAAAGGAACGCTCCGATGGTTTGGGCATGTAGAGCGAATGAACGAGGAAAGGAGTGTAAGGAGTGAGTACTTGAGTCGGGCCATTTCAAGAGTCAGAATAATAGAAGAGCATGAATAAGACGATGTATGAATGTGAACGAGGCAAGGAGTGTGTGCCAAGACCGAGTTGTTTGGCGGTCGGGAAATGGCGTGATGGTTAGTTAGTTAGTTAGTTTTTATTCATAGCCAGCAATTTATTCTATCAAATAGTTGTTAAAATAGACTATAAGTCTATGACCTTAACGATTGTCTTTGAATTGTTCTAGAACGAATTTTGACAGTTTAAAACTCAGTTACGCACTCAAATTCTACAAAATAATTTTCAAATCAAACTTTTGATTTGCTGTTAACATATGAAAAAATGGATTTCTAATAAATATTTGCATTTGAGGTTATCAAACAGGCAATAGGGAACATAACAACGTAGAACATATTCAATACATATATTAAAAATATCCACTGGCGGCAATTTTTAAACACCAAAGCACAAATTTCGCGCATTTATAAAGTTGAAGATATTTTAATATTTTTTCTCTCAATTTTAAAAACATAAGATAATTAGTAAAATATAGGTGAATTCATTGGCTGTATAGCACTATAATTTTTTTATATGTTTACATACACAAATGTGGAGTAATAATGTTTTTAATGTGGTAGCTAGAGGCGATAAGACAGCACCGTCCTCCACGCGCGCAAGAAATACTGACGTACTGATGCGGCGAGCCCTTACACGCATCAGTACAGCATCAGTATCCCCCACCACTTTTCGGCCACGCCCCAATACTGATGAGACCGATCCAAATATCTAGATGCGCGTCAGTAATTTTGTCGATGCGTCAGTATTAGCCATTACTCGTAACAGTATTCGCATCAGTACTTAAATACTGATGCGAATACTGATACGTGTAATGGGGGGATTACCCCCTTACACGCATCAGTACGGCATCTCAGTATCCCCCACCACTTTTCGGCCACGCCCCAATACTGATGAGGCCGATCCAAATATCTAGATGCGCGTCAGTAATTTTGTCGATGCGTCAGTATTAGCCATTACACGTATCAGTATTCGCATCAGTACTTAAATACTGATGCAAATACTGATACGTGTAATGGGGGGATTTCTGTTCTGGTCTAGTAATATTCATATGTCTATGGTCCTAACAATAATTGTTAATTAAGTAATATAACACTTTATTTAATTATTTTAATTTGTTACACTATACTGGTTAAGTTCTTATAGAGCTCTTTGTGATAAAACCCCTCAAGTGCGCTTATACAGTTACACATTTTTTTTATCGAATAGGTACCTACACTTTAAAAAGAGTTACAAATTATTTGCTTTTTATATAGACCTGTTCTGAAGTTTTGAGGTCTAAATATTACCTACAATAATTATTGTTATCTCAATGACTCGGCATATGTCTAAATCTGAACATAAGAGGAAAGTGAAACATGAACAATATAATATTAGGTTCACATAAGAATGAAGGAATTCAAAGGTATAACAATAACTACGGACGGCGAACCCTGGAATATAATGTGCCCAAAATATTTAACATGTTACCAAGTAATATAAAAAATTGCGATTCTACAAATAGATTGAGATATATGCTGAAAATATGGTTAATAAATAGAGATGGTTTATTGTGTTAATTGTGACGATCTGTTTAGTTGTAGTAATAATATTATGTATGTGTAATTAAATTGTAATTGAAGATTAAAATCCTGTTGACAAACTGCTTGTGTAGTTGCGGTTTAACGGGAAAAAACAATAAACAATAAAATAAAATAAATAATATGTTGTTATTCGATGGTGATTTGAATCTCTAATATTAAAAAAAATAAATATAAAAAGTAGGTCTGTCGTGTACAGTTATATTATTATTGCTAACTTGTTATCTCAACTTTAAAATGTTTTACTGGAAACTGGTCGATGAAATTAATTTCCTTGTACTGTACAAGCGTGACATTTTCAAAATTGGAACGGGTGTTTATTGTGTCAAGAAAAGCAATCAAAATATAAAATGATTTTTTTTAAATCGAGAAAATTTGTAAAGTAAGTACCTACCTATAATATATTTTACCAGATGATTCTGTAGAAAAAATAATCTATTGGCAAGTCAAGTACTTATTTAAATACGATGTTTTTTTTACGGATAACAATTACTTGTTAAATAAATGTTACATTCGCGAAAAAATCTGTGTGCGAATAATAATATAAGTTAGATTGTAAAATTTTTATTTTAAAATTAGAAATTCATTTGAACCTCTGAAAAATTTCAGAGGCTTCTTTTATGTCACATAAGATAGACAAATAATAATTTTAATATGTACGTACCTTTAGAATTTAACTGACAATCAATAAACTGAACGAGGAATAAAATCTATTAGAATTCATTCACAAAACACGCGATGCTCGCACTAACAATGAACGAACTCTACTGAAACAAAATTCTACTCGTAAGCCAACTACACTTTTATCCACCATGAGTGTAGATTGTAGATAAATAAATTTATTCACATTTAGCGCGGGGGGTCACTTGAGATTGAAAGTTATTGTTATTAAATGATAAAAGGCTCGTATAATCGTTAATTAATAACTTCTTATTTCTCAGAAAATTAATCTGATAAGATATATTTTAGAAAAACATTTTAGTAGATAAGAACCTGCTCAATATAGAACTATGTTATTATACGCGTCAAAAATATAATATGATAGTATGTATTACTACATGAAAGACTATATATTTTCGATTGTTGTATACGAAAGTGGCGCTCTCTGTTTTTTTTTTCAAAAAGAACTGAAGAAGTTTCAAACAGCAACACAGATGAGTAAATATGAGAAACTTGAAATTTCTCCATTTCAAAATCATTAATACAATTTTCCTACCCATTTCCCGAGATTATTTTTTCAATTTCCAATATTCCTGGTGAAATTTTTGAAATGTTTAAAACTTGAAAATTTTCCAAAACATTACGTAACAAAATAAACGTTTTTTATTTAATTTCCCGAGTCATCTTCCTGCCAATTTTCCAACAAAAAAGTTCAGAATTTTCGCTTTTTCCAAAAGAATTTTATTCAGAAAAATAAAAATGTCCAAATATGGAAAATTTACAAAGGTAATATCAAAAAAATAATGTTTTTAAAAGAAATTCCCGACCTTTTTCCGACAAATTTTCGGATTTACCCAGATGAATTTTTTGAAAATAAAATTTTCTCTGATCAGAATTTTCCCAACATGAAAAGTTCCAAAACTTCAAAAAACAAAATCAAAAGATAAATGTCGAAAAATTCTCGACCAATTTTCCGAGATGAATTTTTCCAATTTTCCCGGAAGAATTTTTTCAGAAAAATAAAAATTAGCGAACATGGAAAGTTCCCAAACTTCACAAAATATTAAAAAGATAACTGAATATAATAATAATAATAATGATAATAAAAGAAAGATGAACTGTAATTTTTATAATTTTCCCGGATATTAAAAAAAAAAATCGACAAATTCCGGAACACCAAATAATATTTTTATTATTATTATTATTTTATTTTTTTATCAAATAATATTTTTTAAATGTCTTTACTTGGGGAAGCCGTAGTCTCGCTGGCTCTAGACCGAGCACGAGCTGGAATATGGTCCGCAAAAAATTCAAACATTGAATGATCGCGCGCCGGTTAATAAGCGAGCTAGGCACGCGGGTCACCGGTGGAGGTAGGGAGGGCAAGCGCCTCTTTATTTTTAACCTTGTGGTCCCTGTTAACAACAATGAAATCACAGTGGTCCCTGGTCAAAAAAAAGGTTGGGGACCACTGCTCTAGACGGTTGGGAGCAGTTGGGACTCTTGTGAGGTACTCACATAACATAATATATATTTTTTTAATCAACTCTCCCCCCTCCCTCAACCCACCCCTTGGAGGTAGTTGGAACTCTTGTGCGGGATTGAAATTTTTTTAGATCCCATCACCCCCCCCCCCCCTCCCTCACCATTCAACCATCACCCCTTCTCCAACTCCCTCAACACCCACCTTTGGGATTCATGTAAAAAAAAACCAAAAAAATGAAAATGGGATAAGTAACCAGAATGAATTCAAGTCATTAGACAGTTTGTTAACAAATTCTGGTGTCGTTCAAAATTTTTCCTCATTTTTATCTTTTGGTGTGCTGATTACGAATCCGAGTTTTGACAACAACAAAAAATATTGGAATTTGAGTTTTAGCCAAAACCATGATATAGATAAAGTATAAAAATAATCGAGACATTTCATTCGTAATATAACAGATGAATCTTTATTAAATAAAGAACTAGCAGAAAAGGTTAATTAACATAATATTTTATTAAAATATAAATAATTTTAGTGCATATACATAGGCTGTTGTTCACAAGATGTTTCTTCTTGTTTCTTGAAGCAACACTGCAGGTATTCGTAAGTCAAACTCCAACTAGCAATTGCGCCTAAACAGTAAGCGTGGCGAAAAAACTTGTAAGAACGTAAGTTATATAAAATTTAAAGCAGATTATTTAGTACTAAGTGATGTTTTCCCAAAGATGGTAGTTTTTGAGTTATATTACAGAAAGGAATAACTTTTTTAAATACACATATTTGTTTTTTAATAGAGTAAGTTCTTTTTAAGATTATTCCGCCCTTGCACCTTGGAGGGATGGATTCATAAGTCCGTCACTTCTGGACACACTGACCCACCCCTAATACCCTTTTCCTTCCCAGAACTTCCCCTCCTTACTTTCCTAAAAAGACCTTTCACATAGCATCCCCAAAGATGACATAGACCCTGAGGGAAAATTATTTTCCTCAGGGCATCGTGTGTGGAGCTAATGAAAAAAAAATTGGATTTTGTTCAAATATTAGCATTGTTGACTGCAGTCCCTGGGGAGGATGTTTCAATCCTCTATCACAGGGGGTCTTCAAACTTTCCAGCCTTAGGGCCATACTGATTACTCCAGTAAGTTCCAAGGCCCCAAATTGTTTTAATTTTCTTGCCATTATCTATAACTAGTTATCTATAATTTCTAGACTAGTCGCCGAGTACGCGCCCTGAGCGAGCACACGTTTGCTAAATTTGCTAGTTTAATTACAATTGTATTGTATTGTGACGACTACTATACTTGGCGACATCTGGTGTTCACACGCGGAAATAGGTAGTGGTAGTACCCTCTCTCCATCACTAACAGACAGCGTTAGTAGTAGGTACTTTTATGCGAATAACCTCTTTGGTTCGATATTATACTGGTCATTAAGCTTTACCTAGCAAGTAAAGGAAACTGAGTTATTTATATTTAAACATTTACTTTGTGTTTTTTATCCAACTTATAATAACAACAATAATCCATTAGTTGTCGCGGGCCTGATTGATGACACTGGTCATTAGCTATCGCAGGCCGGATTGATGACACGGGCGGGCACACGGATTTGGCCCGCGGGCCGTAGTTTGGAGAGCCCTGCTCTATCAAACCAAATAATTTATTATTTTAAATTTTAAAAGACATTTTAACAGTTCACAGCAGATTAAAAGCCAGTCTCTGGGGAGGAAGATTCAATCCTCAGTCAAACCAAAAAAAAAACTTTAAAATTGAAAGCAACCAGATTGAAAATAGATGTAGGTATTATATTTTAAATAAAACTTAGGTTTTCGGAACTCGGATTCGTAATCAGCATCCCAAAACACATTATTATTAGTGAGGAAAAAATTAGAAATTCTCAAGAATTTGTTTTAAACACCTCTTTACAGCACCTAAATGACTGGACTAGTATTCTACAACAATAAATTGATTTATTTTTATGTCGATAAAAAAATACTTAATGTTTGGAAAACTGCACAAAGACATGTTGCCATACAGATTATAGAATTATATAAATTAGAACAATGGCTATAGATTATAGATAATTAATCTTTGGATAGTAAAATTGTTAAATCATAACATTTATTTATTTGTTGAGAATCAGCATTATAATGGATGTCTACTTTCTAAATATATTTTTATTTTATTTTTCAAATTAACCATATGGTTTAATCGCTGTCAACTAGGGATGTGAAAAATAATCGATTAAAAATCAACTTTTCTCCAATAAAAATCAATTTTATTAAGCGATTTTAATTTTCTAATAAATCGATTAAATAGTAATCGATGTTTTTACACTTATGTGAAAAAATAATCGATTATGAAAAAAAAGTTTTTTATAATGATGATTTTTTCATTCGCAGCCCTGCTACGTGATGTTTATAAACTTAAGTCAACTGCTTGCAAGAATTGAAGCAAGAATGTGCTTTGAAGCAGTTTAGTTGAAGTTTCTAATCAAACTTGTCACTAGATGGAAGTCTGCAGAGTCAACGAACAATTGACCATTTGACCGGTCAGTGGTTGAGTGGGCATAGCGCTTGGGTCCCACCCGGGCGTCGCATTTTCGATTCCTCGGCTGGCTAAGTCCTCCATCACAACACAAGCAACATTTTCGGCTTTCTGTGGTGGTAGTAGGAGATTTTCAAACATTGTTGGGTTACTCGTAACCCGGGAATGTTTGTCTTTCTTTAAAAAAAATAAATAAATAAATAAATGAATAAAAATTAAAAAAATAAAATAAAATAAAAATATATAAAAAATTGTAGTTTGTGTTGATTATTTAAAAAAAAACTTTTAATTTCGGTTGATTATTTTAAAACTTATAATTTCAGTTGAATATTTTTTAATTAATAAAACCGTTATTAAAGATATTTAGCGCGTTTATTTTAATTTGAAAATTTGGGGAAAAATCGATTATTATAACAAATTTTATTATTTTTTTGATTATTTATAAATCGATTTTTTCATACTAAGAAAAAGAATCGATTATTTAAAAATCGATAATTTATGTAAAACTCACATCCCTGCTGTCAACTGTCGAACAGCAATTTCGTCAGTGTGTCCAGTTGAAAGCGGCGTACACCGCTAATAACTATACTTTAGATTCGAGTAAAAAAATGTGTACACAGTCTTCTATATATATATATGTATATATATATATATATATATATATATATATATATATTGACTATAATTATAAAAAAAAATAATATATCATCGTTTGCTTGAAAATAATTACGAAAAATACACCCTTGTACCGCACACGAACCGTGGTGTGGTGCCAGTGAGGAGAGCAAATGTGAGGAGAATTTGAAACAACCCAACCTAACTAACACTTAACCCAGCCTAAGCATCTACAAATATGGCATAGGCCCTGAGGGAAATTATTTTACTCTGGGCCTCCTGTCGGTATGTGGTAGATATGTATTTATTTTTACCAAAAAAAAAAATACATGACTGGAGTGTAAAAATAGCATATTTGAGAAAACACTATTTTGAGAAGAAGAGACCTCAAAGTTTTTTACAAAGGATTAATGTGCCCTTCCCATTGGATTATTTTTTTTCGATGTTAATGCTTGTATATCTGACAGAGGAAATGGAAATTTTAATAAAACCAAAGTAGACTTTTATATTCAACTAACTGAAGTCCCCGGTGATGCCCGGGCTTTATGAAAGATATATGAAACCATTCCTTCCTCTGCAGTGCAAGGTGATGTTCCGAGAGAGCCCTGCTGGAGAGGTGAAAATGTCTCCCTCAACCAGTCTCTCCCTATCCGGCCTGCCACGCAACTGGTGGGCAGATGCATCCACTGCCAAGACTGGGACATATCTCACCCATGTACCTGGGCATCCCTGCATACCCCCTCCCAAATCGAAAATATTGTATAATATTACATAAATACTTAAAATTGTGATAAAATCATTGATATATATATATACATAGATGAGACATTTATCGAATAAATTGGTTCAACGGAATCGTAGGTTAGTACCTCCATTTCTCCATAAGTACAACAACAACCGTCGGCCGTGGAAAAAGGATGAAACCATGGGCTTGAGTAAAAGGAAAGGACGGTCTGACGGCCGAGCCTATCGACGCGGTGGCTTCAGTTAGAATTCACTTTCCCGAAGGCCTGTTCGTGCATGATTTGAACACGAATCCCGGAGAATTATGTACGGGATAGCGCCTCTATAGTATATCTCTATGGATAAAATAGAATCGGTAAGTAACAAATTATTTTAAGTCATCATCTTCTGACTCCGATTCGCTGGTATTCTGTTCTGACCATCCTCACTACCCGACTAAACTTCAAAATCAATGCCATTTTAACGTGAGCTTGGTTGTAAATATTACAATGTATTGATTAAATCTGACTCTATGAGCACTACGTCAAAATACACGGGTTTAAATAATAAAGATGGTAATTATAAACTTTGATAATTAATTTATTGCACGATAGTTTTTACAACGATCACAATAATTTATAGAAACGTTACAAACGTTCTGCCGTGGGAGATACAAAATTGCAAGTAGCGGAAATGCGGAAATGTTGCGTGGTCCGCAGGTCCGCGCCCATAAATATACCAAACCATCCACTCCGCACCGCCTAGCGGCAGTAATCTAAGTACAGTACCCCAGCGGTGTGGTCAGCCGAAATAATATAGTTTTTTCGAATATCTGGCTATACCATCTTTCTGAACCACTCCACAACTTCTAATGTTAAACTTGACCAATCAAGTAGATTACTTTTGTTTGCTGGCTTCATTGGTACCATCTCAATTCCTTGTTGGCTTAATTCTTAAATTTTTGGGAGAGTAATCACACCAGCCGAGCGATTTTATATCATATGTGGGATCGTTGATCATCATTGCAGTTTTCGTATGAAAAAGCTGAGGATCCGGCATCGGGATGTACTCCAAGTCTTGCGAGGCCTTGATGTTAAAAAAGCTAGCGGGCCTGACGGAATACCTGCCCTGGTATTGCAGAGGTGCGCTGTAGAATTAGCTCCAATTTTGACGAAGCTTTTCAAGATGTCCCTGAAGTCTGGCTCTGTGCCCTCTGGTTGGAAAAAAGCGATCATTCACCCCATTCCAAAGAAGGGTGACCGCTCCAACCCTGCCAACTACCGCCCCATAGCGATCACATCTGTTCTGTCAAAAGTGATGGAACGTGTGATCAATGACAAACTGCTCACATACCTCGAGAAGAACAAAATTATTAACGACCATCAATACGGATACCGCTCGTGCGGTGATCTTCTCGCTTATGTGACGCATGTTTGGGGATGGTGCCTGGAACGTTTTGGTGAGACCCAAACGGTTTCACTGGACATTTCCAAGGCCTTTGACCGGGTTTGGCATCGAGCGCTTGTCAACAAACTGCTTTCTTACGGACTTCCCGCATCCTTGTGTGCGTGGATTGCCGACTTTTTGAGGGGGAGGTCGATTCAGGCGGTTGCTGACGGTTTCACCTCTTCCTCGCATTCGATAAATGCTGGCGTCCCTCAGGGATCGGTTCTGTCTCCGACTTTGTTTCTGTTGCACATCAACAACCTCTTGTCATGTGCACCGATTCATTGTTACGCGGATGACAGTACAGTCCATGATAGCTTTTTGTTTGACTAGCCTCCAAAGAGCACACAAACCCCAATAGCTTGGAGGGCTTTGAAGCAGAGAATGGACGGTTACCTTGAGAGTGTTTTCTCTTGGGGTAAGAATAACCTCGTCGAATTTAATGTTTCAAGGACCCAATCATGTTTGATAACGTCTAAAAGGGATCGAAATGATAATCTAGTCTCCTTCAACGGAAGCATTCTTCCGAACAGGACCTCCATTGATATGCTTGGTGTAACTCTAAATGACCAGCTCAGGTATGGGGGCTCCATCGAAACCAGAGTTAAGTAAGCCTCTCAGAAACTGGGCGTACTGTACAGGGCCCGCAGATACTTTAATAGTACACAACTGCTAACCCTGTACAAATCGCAAGTGTGCCCCACGGTTAAATTTGGCAGCCACCTCTGGTCTGGAGCTCCAATATACCTTAAAAAAACCCTTGACTCAGTGCAGAAACGGGCGGTCCGTTTGATAGATTCTCTCATTTTAACAGACGGATTGCAAACTTTAGAGTACAGGCGTCAGGTGGGAATGCTGTCCTTGTTCTATCGGTATTACAATGGAAGATGCTCCGAGGAACTAGCGTCATTGATCCCCTCGGCACCGGTGCATAGTCGGGAAACACGCCAAACACGCGCCCAACATTGGTTGACATTAGTCACATGAGAACGGGCCGTTTTTACGACTCGTTCTTGAGTTCAACAGCTCGGCTGTGGAACGATTTACCGGCCTCTGTGTTTCCTCCCTCCTACAACATGGGTCTCTTCAAGACTCATGTTCACTCCTCCCTTTCCTCAAAAAGACCCTCCACACAGCGTCCTCAAAGATGACATAGGCCCTGTGGGAAATTATTTTCCTCAGGGCCTACTGTGTGGAGTTAATGTAAAAAAAAAAAAAAATACAGACTTAATTTAAACCAGTTTTGTGTTCAGAATGTAAACTTTCTGTTGTGGTTTCATCTGCTGACACATTTCGAAGTAAAACATTCTCTTATTCGATGTGCAGTTATAAAATTCTAGTTGTAGACAATTTATTTAATGCCAGAATAAAAAATAAAAATATTTTCATATTCTGAGTGTAGTTTTTATTCACCTCATACAAACTGGTTTGTGTTCAGAATTCAATGATAAATTAAATAACGAGTCGCAGATTCATCGTGTACCGAGTGAAGCTTTACATTTGTGTTGCATACCAAATGCTGCAAAATTCTGATAAATTGATTGTTCCGTATGCAACTATTATTTGGGGACTCTAACACAGAATCAATCGTAAGTTAAAACCTGCCTTGCATTCTAAACACGGTGTAAAAGTTCGAGATGTGAAATCCTCTTACATGGATACCATTTTCTATTTCCGACAGCAGTTCTATAAAATTTGTAGTAGAATTTATAAACATGATTTTTGTTATGATTATTAAAATAATCGGCTCGGATATAAATAAGTCGTAATAAAAATTCCACATACATCCCCCCCCCCCCACCCGGCGCTAGAAGTACCCAAATAAGGGGGCGGCAAAATGTTCCCCGGTTCTTGTGAAACATCTCATTCCAACATTGAGTGGATTAATGTCATTTTAAAATTTTGTTTTTGTTGATTGAGTCTTAGATTGTAGATTTAAAAATCTATGTTTATTGCGATAACATAAGACCTAGAGATTATTCTCATTGTAAGGGGTCTTATAATCGTTATAATCGTATACATACGTTGTCTTCTAATCTTACTTGTTACTTATTTAATAGAGAAAAGGTTTTGTAAATGTTAATCAATCATGGATTTTTAAAGATAAAAGTATTTAAAAACAGTTCATCTTATCTGTTACACTTCGAATAATAATAAAATAATACCTATCTATAAACGTTTGCCTGTCAAGGTTTGCGCGCAAAATTCCTGGTTCTTCCCATCCATTTTAAATGTTCCTTTTTATTGGTTATTTTTTAACTCCTTTGGCAAAAGAATTTTTTTTCTATCTTCTTCTTCTTTGTGTGCCCTATCAGGTCCCCTCGACGTTGGCGATCACTCTTGAAAAGGTCTCTCTATCTTGCGCTGCCCGGAATAGCTCCTCCACACTTCTAATGCCGGTCCACTCTCGTACATTTCGCAGCCAAGACATTTGTCTCCTACCAGGCCCTCGGCGACGCCTTTCAATATTAAATGGAGCAAGTGATACTTCTCCCTCGAAGTATATGACCCAGATATGAAGTTTTCTTGATTTTTATTAATGTATGCAGTTCTCTATCTGCTCTAGTCCGCCTGAGATTTTCTGTGTTGGTGATCATGTCGGTCCATGGGACCTTGAGCATTCTCCGGTGAAGCCACATTTCGAAAGCCTCTTACCTGTTCATGGTATTTATTTTCAAGGTCCATGTTTCACAACCATACAGCAAGACCGACCACACATTGTCATAACATTTTAGCATTCTCTGCCTTAATTTTAAGCTGATATTGTCATTGCAGAAGAGGGATTCCATTTTACTGAACGCAGTTCTTGCTGCTTCAATTCTGCACCTAATCTCTATATCTGGGCCAAGAGTCTCTGTGAGAATACTGCCGAGGTGTCTAAATCTCTCCACCTTTTTGACATTACAACCATTTAACTGTATCTTTGATCCAGAGTGATCTAGTCATCCAAATATCACCCATTTAGTTTTATTGACGTTGATTGTTAGGCCCAGTTGCTCACCAGCATTATTAACAAGATTTAATAGGTCTTGGAGGTCACTGATACTGTCAGCTAGTAATACAGTTTCATCTGCATATTTTATGTTATTTATGTCAACTCCGTTGATCTTGAGACTCTTCTCGTTATTACTTAGGGCTCTTTTAAAGACATTGTTGGAAGAGAGATTAAATAATAGTGGTGACAGGATACAGCCTTGTCGTACCTACTCCACGCTGAATGGCGATTGCATTAGATCTCTCATTCCCATGTCTTATTTCTGCTGTTTGGAACCAATACAGGTTTTTAATGAAATTCTGGTCTTTGGTGTCAACGTTACAATCCGCAAGCATTTTCATTAGGTCAGCATGTTTTACCCTGTCAAATGCCTTTTCGTAGTCAGTAAAACAGGCAAAGACTTCCCTTCTTTGGTCACGACACTTTTGCAATAGTATGTCGACAGACAATAATGCTTCACGCGTCCCAAACGCATTTCTGAAGCCAAACTGAGTAACATCCAAATCCTGCTCGCACTTATTGCGTATCCTGGCATGTATTATTTTAAGGAATAATTTAAGGACATGACTCATCAGGCTTATTAATCGATAGTCAGTGCACTTCTTATGGTATTGTTTTTTAGGATATACCGCGAAGGTGGATTTTAACCAATCTTGGGGTATATTCCCTGTGTCCAGTACCGGATTATCCTAGCAGAGTAGGCAACTGCCCAGGGGCCCCGCATCGGCTGGGGGCCCCGCGCCCCGAAAAAAAATGACTTGCGTCAATGGTGAGCAAGTACTTACTGTCAATTAGTGAGCAACTCTGGCACCGATTTTGGAAAAAGTCAGCTTTCAAGATGTTTTAATTTTTTTATTATTAGGAACATTTACAGGTTCATAACATTACATGCATTAAAGAAAACAACAAAATATAATAATTAGGTTGTAACCCAATAACCAATGAAGCTAAATTGTTAGAGATAAGAAAAATTTATTGTATACAATGTTTAAAATATATATTTTAACGAAATATTATTTTTACAAAAAATGAAAACCGATTTATTAATGGTTAAATAATGTATTTAAAGTTCCACCGTGTAAATAAAACTAGGCTTGCGCAAAGACATGCGTATTTTATTGCACCAAAAATGTATAATGCTCTCTACAAGACTACGTAAATTGAATGTAAAAATATATCCTCCTTCAGCAAATATAAAAATGTAATAAAGTCTTGGATGAATACCATTGATACAAACATTTACTTGCTATAACATCTGACCTGATGTAACTTAACAAATTTTAATCTTTATTAACATGTTGTTTGAATTGTAATTCAGTAAACACTAATTTCATTTTTTTATTTTATTTTTTGTTTATTTAATTTTATGCTTCAATATCTACAAAGATAATGTATGTATATGAGTCAAATTTAAACCGTTTTAAAAACACACAAGTATACCCACGAACAGGCGATGCCTATGTGGGATTTTTTTGGTTAATCTGCTAATTGTTTTATTCTTTATTCTTTAATTTTTAAATGTTTACATATAAAAAAATGCCTTTAAGTATTGTAAAATTATACCAATGTATGTAACAAAAAAATTATTAATAAAAATAAAAAAATTTTTTGAAAATGTTCACATCATCCACAAATAATAAATAAAAGTCAATAATTAAAATAAATATTTAAACGCAGGTGTATTTTACTTTCCTTCTATTCAGTTTTATCATCACGCCTTTCAGCATTTTTGAAGGTAGATATGAATTAAAGCAAATTTTGGCAGCATTACTTAGTATCAATGGGGATGTGATTGTAGGTGCCGTGTGTTGTTTGTTTTGGCATTTGTTTTGTTTGAGTTTTTTTTTTTGCTTTTATATCTAATTATATATATTTTTTTTGTTATTTATATATGTTGGCAATACTGATTAAAAATACATATAAAGTTACATCAGTTACATAGTTACATAAGTTTTTAACAAAGAAACAAAAAATTGCCTTTCCTCACCATAAAGAGACACCCTTGTGTTTGGTGAGGGAATTCAACCTCAATTAGTAAATTAAAAGATCGTGTAAGTTAGTAATAATGGCTATTGTAAGTAATAAGTAAGGTTAGAAAACATATATAAATTTATAAATAAAAATCATGATAAGTTTAAAAAATCATAATATAAATTAAAAAATCATTATAAATTAATGAATATGTTTAAAATATAAACACATTTTTGTTTTTATGTATGTGTCCTTTTATGTGCAATAAAGAGTTATTGTATTGTATTTTATTCGTTTTATTGAATGGGGTGATAGCATTCCTTCGTGATGTACTTAAAAAACAGATTAATTATGAATAAAATTAGGTTGTGGTAGAAATGAGCCCCCCCCCCCCCCCCCCCCCCCCCACTAGTTTAAGAAGTTGATGTAATTTTACAAGCTTTTTATTCAGTTCACACGGGCCTCTGCAGGGTCTCCAAAGGCCTCCATGTTACCTTGATCAAATCCTAAACAAGGCTTTAAGGCACCAGGACAATAAAAAAGTAATTTTTTAAATTCATTTTCTGATAGATGCATTTGTTTAAGCTCTCACCAAATGTTTTAAGGAAGAGACGCTCATACTGCATTGCCTAGTAATGTATCGTAACTCGTTGATGCCTTATCACACTGGATACTGGACCCTTTAATCTCCAGTATCCCTTTAACTAGTTTACGATGCAATGAAAACACGTAAGTCCTTCTTGTACACGGGAAGGTTTAATATTAGAATATATAACAATACAATGGTGTTGCCCTAAGGCCAGTTAGTAGCGAAGTGAGGAGCCGAACTGAGTGGTCAACAATATATCGAGCCTACTCTCGTAGATTCCCGAATGCGTTCGGAGAAACCCGAACTAACTACATATAATACATACAGCCATATGAACATATATCAAACAATGCACACATAGAGTTAAATAACCGCAATATTTTCATTATTAAAGAGCTTCAACACCTCAACTGGAATATCGTCTGGTCTGCACGCTTTTCTATCGTCTGAAGTCTTTATCGCGTGAAGAATTTCTGATTTTAAAATCAATGGTCCATGCAATTGATTGTTAGGAATATTAATGCCAGGTCCAAAGATATTAGAAACTCTTTCTCTTATCTGTGGTCAGGTCTAATATCTTTGAATGTATCATGAATAAACTTTTCCCGTGTTTGTAAAATATCTTTTTCATCCAATATCAATTTATTGGAATCGTCAACTAAACATGATGGAGTAATTCTTCTAGAAGTGCCTGTAATTTCCTTCAATTTTTTGTGAAGTTTGAATGCATTGTGACTACGACTATAAGACTCTAGTTCTTCACACTGTGAATCCATTCTTCTTTGGCTTTTTTAATTTCACGTCTAATCTTTCTTTGTATGTTTTTTTGTCTCCCGTGACATAAATACTCACTTTTCGTGATAATAAAGCTAAATCTAACTGTTTGAATACAAAATATTCCTTTTTTTTTTGTTCATATGAAGCAGTTACTTTGTGATGTGACATTATAGTTTAAAATAAAACAATAACTTTGTAAACACCACTTTTATTTTTTATATACTTTATGCCGACCGGGTTTCGCTACAACCGTAGCTTCTTCAGGGCAGTACAATCTCTACTAAAATTAATTTACATGTGTGTTATAGCTAATACATTATTTAAACGAATGGGCTGGACTCCTCAAGTGACGGAGGGAGTAGGTATAGGTGTAGATGGAGAATTGGGAAGGGAACGGGAGTGTTCTTTGTCAATAGGGAACAATCCCTTCCCAATTCTCCATCTACACCTATACCTACTCCCTCCGTCACTTGAGGAGTCCAGCCCATTCGTTTAAATAATGTATTAGCTATAACACACATGTAAATTAATTTTAGTAGAGATTGTACTGCCCTGAAGAAGCTACGGTTGTAGCGAAACCCGGTCGGCATAAAGTATATAAAAAATAAAAGTGGTGTTTACAAAGTTATTGTTTTATTTTAAACAAAATATTCCGTTTTAACCAGTAAGCAGAGTAAGATATAATTAATCAAAATAAAATCACTTAATCACAGCGTCACTTATGATCGGGTTTGTAAAATATCTGAATAACATAGCTCATATAATCCAAAGGCAATTAGAAGCATTATTTCTTTCACTTTCTAACATAAAATAAATCACATATGTTCGCATGACAGGAAGCGAGATATCTAACTTTTAATAATGTACGGTCGCTTTGGGACAATATGAGTCTCCTTTTATTATAACAGCACATGATGTTTTGGGACAACTTGGGTCTCCTGTGATTAGACAGATTAAAAACATCTGCTATTTATTTATTGCACGTGTTTTAAACTGATTTTTTTCGAATTCAGATGCAGGAATTGACCTTCCTCCTATTTTGAAGGTCAAGTTATAAAAATATTATCTACCTTTGAAGCAAAATGTAGACTTGAGGGGCGTTCAAGTATTACATAATTCAATTTTTGAAGATTTTTGACCCTCCCTCCCCCCATGTAACGCGCCATAACATTTTTCTGTACCCCCTTCCCCTCCCTAAACGTTACGTAACACCCAATCCAAGTCAACATGAGAACTTTTATAGGCCAAGAACAGCTGATGATGTAAATCTCCCACTTTTGAGGACATTATAGTACCTACGACTGACTACAGCAATTTGTGTCAAAATAAAATAAAAATTACGTACAATACAATCGAGGAATTTCCTGTAAAACAAACGAAAAGGGTTGCCAACTTGGAAGATTTTAATTCCCTAGTTTTTTATTTGAATTTTAAAAAATATGTTACGTAACAACGTAACGCGTTGTTCGAACTCCCTTCCTGCACCGGTAACGAACAGTAATGTTTTAAAAGACCCCCCCCCCCTCCCCCCAAATTGCGTTATGTAATACACGAACGGCCCCTTATCTAAAAATCAAACCCATGCTGCCCTCCCTTCACAGCACTCTTCTTTATGATATAAATGGATAGAAGATTGCATGCTCCTACGGCCCAAATAAATTATCGAAATATGTATGTATTACTGTTGAATTTGGAAGCCACCTCTGGTCTGGAACACCAAGATACGTGAAAAAAACCTAAACTGTGCAAGAATGGGCGGTCCATTTGATATATTCCCCTATCTTAACAAATGGATTGCAATCTTTAGAGCACAGGCATCAGGTAGGAATGCCGTTCTTGTTTTCTAAGTACTTAAATGGAAGATGCTCCGAGGAACTAGCAGTATTGATCCCTATGGCACCGGTCGGAAAACCTTCCACACACAGCATCCCCAAAGACGTCATAGGCCTTGAGGGAAATTATTTTCAAGCCCTCCTCTATGGAGTTAATGTAAAAGAAAAAATACACAACCAAATTTTTGTAAGTGCATTATTTTGGGTAAGAGAGATATTTGATAGGTTAAATAAAAAAACACAAAATAAAATAAAATTGTTTGTTTAATGTTTATTATTCCATAAAATATAGCACCTTTGGTACTGGGTATATTACACATTAAATAAAAATAATTTGTGATATATGTATGACCTCAATGCAGAACGAAATTCTAACTACAATTGAACGTAGTTAATGCCAAAAACAGCCAGCCACTTCAATAAAACTTTCACAGAACTTGAAAATTAACATTGAAATTTGATGAATTGTTCAGATTCTGTGAAACAACCCGCCCTTAATGTATGTAATTATGAGCGCCGATTTCTGCTGGTCAGGTAAATGTCATTGTTTGAATGTTATGTATTTTGCTGAAATCGACCCGTTGACTCTGGCTGTTTTCTGCTAAATATGTTTTGAGAAATAGCCACATTGAAAGTGTTTTGAGTGCCTTGGGCAGATTTTAAAATGTTTTTTCGCCATCAACAAATATTTCGTAAGGTGATTGATTACTATGAATTTTTGTAAGGTGATTCCTATGAAAGCGGCCTGGCTGATTTTAGTCTATATATATAAAAATGAATCCCTGTTTCCCTTGGTCACGCCGTAACTTCAGAACGACATTACTTATTTCATTCATCTTTTTTTTTTAAAGTTTTCTAATACTCTGTAGAAAGTTCTTACGGAAAGAAAAATTAATAAAATTGCGCAGAAAGTTGGAAAATTTCAGTAAACTTAAAGACTATTTTAACTTCGCACGTTTGACAGTTCGCGCGTTTGACGTTTCGCGGGTTGGCGGAACGGTGGAGCGGGAGAGGGGAGAGGGAAGGCAGGGAAGGTGGAACGGGAAGGCAGGGAAGGTGGAACGGGAATGCGGGGACAAAAATATCTTATTTTTGTCAAAATTGTAGACTGGCTGGTTCTGCATAACTACGTTCAATTGAGGCATTTACAGGTGAGATTATGAAACGTTGAAATCATATTTATTCTTATTTATTGAAAAAATTTAATTATAATAAAAATATATTTTTTGTGTGTGATTCGTGTTCACAGACTACATATGTAGATATACTAGATCAGAGTTCTTGAACTGTTAATGTTTTAAAAAAAAAATACAGATAAGGGATTTTAGCCTGTGGATGATTTTAACTCACATTTGTGGGCACCACATTTTTTTAGTTTAAGACTGCATTAACATACATAATGAAAAAAAAATTGGACGTAAAACTATAGTTTTCTTAATATAAATATGATTTCAAATTTGACTGGACAACTCGACAAAGTGGCACTTAAAGGCAGGTTAAAGTTAAATAGGTTAGATTAGGTTATGGGCTATTTATTTTAATGACTTTATGTCACTTTTCCAAGGTGTGTTGCAATGCCTCTGTGTTGAGTTGTCACGGAACCATTTCAAACACCCAACGGAATTTTACAAAGTTGAACATATTTAATAGTATGTAAAATCATTATTGCAAAAATGCTATGAAAAAAGTTCCACGGCAGTTGAACCCACAACAATGGCCCCCTGTCATACTTATATACCTACAATATGCAGTCGGTTTAGGGAAAAAGCGGTATACCTACTTAACAAAATATAACTAAGTGCCCCTGAAGAGATGTGCAGAGAGGATGTACGGCTGAATAACAAAAATATAAAACATATTTTGATTCAAATGCATCAAGGATAAAACTACTTGTCTGTATACTGTATATATCAGTGTACAAGTACAAAAAAATCTACACTATAAATAAATTCGTTTGATATTCATTCCAACTAATTAAAAGGTATTTTTTAAGTCGATTTTAGGTTTGAAATTGGTAAATAATGCACAAAAAATTATAATATTATAATTTCAGGGGGCCAAATCTCGGGGGATCAACTGTTGGTACACTTCAAACACCCAACACTTATGTATTAGCATGTAAAATTAACTAAGATGTTCATTCCAAATGTTCCTGGATTAATAGTTTCATTTCTACACAAATTCATTACAATCTGTAGCCTAGCATCAAGTACCAAAGTTGATTTTTTACCATATTGACTTCATTCCAGTTTTTAAGAGTATGAACCGTAGAAAAAAGAACACAATAAATACGATTTGGGCGTGAATCATGATCGAAAAGTGTGACTATTCTTAGCTTAAATTTAAAATTCAGAAATTCAATCTCTCAGAAGAAATTCAAAAATAAATGGAATGGTTTATACAATTGTCAGGCGGGTTCAGTTATTTCAAAGAAATTCAAATGTAACATTGATTTCAAATGGTCATTAGGCGCTTTTAGTATTCCCACGTTTATGGAACGGCGATGGTACAAAAATGCATTAAACGTACATTCCTTATCACAATAATGCTGCAGCTCTTTCTTACACATCAAATAATGCTGAGACAAAAGATGAGATTAAAAAAAAAACATTTCAAGCACCGAATGGTGAACTTTCACCAGGATGATACTGAATTCAAGTAAAATACTTTAACATGAATTAGATTGCTAATGCGAATGGCAGATAATGCCTTATTATTGCCATTATTATAAAAACAGTAAATTATGACATTGAACCTATTTATTTCTCAACTTTGGTACTTTTAGCATAAGGCCATAAGAAATATTATTCTTAAACTCGTAGGTAAAAATTATGGATCACAAAACAATCATAAAGTGATATCTCGTAAAGCTATTTTGTTCATATTCATGGCAAAAGATTTTCAGATCTTAAATAATAAATTGTCAGTGTAAATTTTGTTTAAAAAATCTAATTCTATGGACCAAATAAATTAATAAAATACTCTTATCAGATACTTAAGTCTTAATAGTATTATGCATATTTACTAGTATTACATTATTATATACTTGTTCCCAAGATGACCTAAAACAAAATGATCTAGAACAATGTGATCAGGAACAAGATGATCTAGAACATAGATTCTCAACCTTTTTTGCCCACCGCCCACTTTGAGAGTTTTTTTTTACCTAGCGCCCCCTAGTCGTTACAATTATATTTACCACATTTAGGGGGCGTAATGGTATGGGATGGGGCCAGATGAAATGGGATGGGGCCAGATGGAATGGGATGGGGCAAGATGGGATGGTATGGGACAAGATGGGGTGGGATGGGTTACTCTGGGTCTCCTACCGCCCCCCTGAAAGTCTGAAACGCCCCCCAATTTTCATTTTCTCTTGGTCTTTAACCGCCCCCCTGAAGGTCTGAAAAGCCCCCAAGGGGGCGTTATCGCCCAAGTTGAGAACCTATGATCTAAAACTATATAATCTAGAACAAGATGATCTAGAACAAGGTGATCTAGAACAAGATGATCTAAAACAAGATGATCTAGACGGCCGGCGTAGCGCAGCGGTAAGACGCTTGACTCGCGCACCGAAGGTCGCGGGATCGAATCCCGGCGTGGCAAATAAATTTTATTTGATTAATTTGTGTTATTTCACAATTTATTCACTTAAAATAATAAATAGTATATTTGCGGCACGTTCCAGAGTGGAAGATACTCTCTGTATCGCCCTGGTGTAAGACCACCATTCAGAATTGAAACGTTGCTTGAAACGGCATTAGCCGTGTTTGGTGACCAGATCTGAATAGCCAGGTACTTCCCCACCTTCCTCTTCCCTATCTCCTTCCCCTCCCCACTACCCTCAGCCTCACAACATACTCCAATTGGGGATGCCATAGTCTCACTGGCTTCAGACGGGAGCAGTTGGGACTCTTGTGAGGTATTCATGTAAAAAAAAAAAAAAAAAAAAAAATCTAGAACAAGATGATCCAGAACAAGATGATCTAGAACAAGATGATCTAGGATAAGATGATATGGAACAAGATGATCTAGAACAAGATGGTCTAGAAAAAGAAATTCTAGATAAATATTATCTAGAACAAGATGATCTAGGACAAGATGATATAGAACAAGATGATCTAGAACAAGATGATCTAGATTAAGATGATCTAGAACAAGATGGTCTAGAAAAAGAAGATCTAAAAAATATTATCTAGAATAATATGATCGACGATCTAGAACAGGATGATCTAGAACAAGATGATCTAAAACTTTCCGGCACACACTAGTTATTTAATTCAATATTTCGGTTTAGTTAGAAAATAAAAATAGAGGGCCTCCAGCCAATATTTTTTAAATTATGTATAAGAGATCACAGCGGGTCCAGTGGCGTAGAGTGGGGGGGGGCGGGGGAGGCGGCCCGCCTGGGCGGCACTTTTAAGAGGGGCGGCAATTTTGACAGAATCAAAGAGAAACCATTTTCATGTTCTGAGTTTAGTTTTAATATTTCACCCGTCTAATCACAGGAGACGCAAATTGTCCCACATATTTAATTTTAAAATAAATTTTTATGAATTCCATAAAAAGTGAAGAGACAGTTTTATTACAGTTTTTTTTTAAGAAAAGGTGTCTATATTTCAAATTTTAAGTACATTAATTCGAATATTCACAGTGTGTTCTTTTGAGCCAATTTACATTTCCAATATCGAAATTGTAATATTTAGAAACAAAAATGTTCTAATAACCACGTCGGAAAAATTATTTTATCTATATTTTAGAACAATTTTATTTTTTGGAAAAAGGGAAAGAAAAATTGCCAATAAAAATGAACATTTAAAGTGCATGGGAAGAACCGGGAATTTTGTGCGCAAACCTTGACAGGCAAAAGTTTATAGATATTTTTTTCTTATTATTCAGTTTTCAGAATGTAAAATTCCAATTGTGGATTCATCTGCTAACATAATTCGAAAGAAAACATTATCTTATTCGAAGTGCAGTTAATAAAATGCTAGTTGCAGACTCTGTATATGCTGCCAGAATCAAAGCAAAACCATTTTCATTTTCTGAATGTACCTACTTTTATTCGCCGCATACCGACTTAATTTAAACCAATTTTGTGTTGAGAATATAAATTTCCAGTTGTGGATTCCTCTGCTGACACATTTCCAATAAAAACATTCTCTTATTCGAAATGCAGTTATAAAATTCTAGTTGCAGACTATGTACGTGCTGCCAGAATGAAAGAAAAACCATTGTCATGTTCTGAGTGTAGTTTTAATTCACCAGGTACAGATTTAATTTAAACAAGTTTGGTGTTCAGAATGTAAATGCCGGCGCTTGTACCCATATAAGGGGGCGGCGAATTTCCTCCGCCCCGGGCGGCCGACACCCACGCTACGCCACTGAGCGGGTCTAAAGGTTGCTGTGATAGTTCAGTGAATTAGAGCAATTGCCCTGTTAGCGGAAAATTTCAGGATTGAAATTTTGATTGGCGCATGCTATTCTATATCATCTGTGGCGTTAGCTCAAACTATGATAAAAAAAATGCAAAATACATTAAAAAGAAGAGATTTAACTTTCAATAATTGTCATCACTGGTTTGTTATGTTTTGTGGATCATTTGTGAATGTTGCTAAAGCACTATTTTAAATAAAGGCAGATCTTATTTAATGCAAAAAACAGGAATAACAATAACACAATAAAGTAAAAAAGTTCGAGATTTAAAAAAACATCAAATTTTGAATTAACATAATGTAGATGTATTTTATTACATTGGCTAGTCTTAGATTTCAGATCTTATATGTAAATATTGAAATTAATCACAATAATATTAATAATATGTACTTAGTTACACAATAAACATCTGGAGAAAACAGCTATTCAAAATTATACATATTTATTTATGAGTACATATAATAATTTGTTAACATCATTTTCAATACAAACACCCCTTTGTGTCAATTTGTTCAGTGCAATCTTCATGGCACTGGTTAAACCGTTTAGATAAAATTAATTGTACCTAATTTACAAATTGTACATAAATCAGGAATAATTATTGATAATAATATTACACAAGAAACCCAGATACAAGTAAATAATAACAATTTAACATAAGATAAATACAGTAAAACCCTCACCTAACCCTCGACCCGTCGTGTGGGGTCTTTAAAAGCCCAGCCGAGCTATTCCCTAATTTTTGTGAGATCTTAAGATAACGTGCGAGATCTCCTGTCAAATGAGTGTCAGATTTGGGTGGTAGAGTTGGCAACGCTGCCTGTCATAAACTCAGATATGGGTGATTTTCTATGGCTGTTATTTGCTTTTTCTATGGATATCAGCCAGCTTCGCCGTTTTTAAATAGTTTTAAACACGAAGTACTGTAAATATACATGATTATTTATCCACTTAAAGTATGTTTAAAGTTGTATACCGTGGATTTGACATTTGCGAAATTTCGTTTCAACCCAAATTCGCATGAATTACTAAGTTTATCAAAATTAATCAAATTATATTTAACTCGTATTTGTTTGAGAGAATCAAGTTTGTTTATTTTCTTTAGTTGCTGAATGTATAATTGTTAGTGGCAGATAATGCCGAAAAACACTTTATTTAGAAGAAAACTAACCACAGGCGAAGTACAATCGTCGCAATAGTGACTTTAGAACTTCAAACTTGTATTAGGTACTTGAACGTATGTCAGTAAACTAGATGACAGCCAAACGTCAGTATGAAATTCGAATATTCGACATCTCCACCCGTTGCTTTTTTTATTTAATAACTTTGTCGTGCAAATTACCACAGTATGCAATTAAAAACGTAAAATAAATAATCACGCATTCATAAAATATGTAACAGCCTTGACAGCCAGCGTTGCCAACTCTACAATCTGACACTCATTTGACAGGAGATCTCGGACGTTATCGATCTCACAAAAATTAGGGAATAGCTCGGCTGGTTTTTACAGAAATGATAATTATGTACATTTTAAATGTTCCAACTGATTCCTTACTTTGGGTAGCTTCCTAAAAGGGACTATACTTGAAGCTAGCGCCGCAAACATTCAGTCTGCATATGTGCGATGTGAAATACAGACTCAAAAAAATCAATAAAATACCATGAAAAATCAAGTTTATATGTTTTTTCATTGTATTTTGTTGATTTTTTTGTTGTAATAATAATAAGTCTGTATCAATCTCAAATAGTTATAAGTTTGATAGAAATTGCTTAGATTTTTTTTTAAAGTTTACTATTCAAAGATTCAAAATTATAAAAAAATGTTCCTTGTTGATTTTTAAGCTTTTGCATTGAAAATAAATATTTAATTTTGAATATTTCTTTTTATTTCAATGCAGTCATTATCACCTGACTATAATCAGTTAAAATAACACATAAAATGTGTGCTATAACAACAATTTAATCATATCTATTTTTGGGGTCCTAAGCGACCCCGCGCGACACCTCGCGTTTAAAAAAAAGGCGCGACGGGCGGAGGGTTAAGGATCCCAAATAAGAACGTTTCATGAATAAGAAACTCCTTTTTTCTGTCCCTTGAAGACTGAAATTATGCCTTCTAAAAAGTTTTTCCCGGTCCCTTGGAAAACCTTATAAAAGAATTTCACGGATGTTATATCGAACCAGTAAATGGTTTTGATTCAAGAATGGAATGCTTCATAGGTGCTGAATAAACTAAAACAATACATCATTGTCCTTTTACTCAAAGCAATAAAGACAGAAGATACGCTAGTGTCCATTTTAGCAATGAATCATCACCATGAATATCGATCGTCCAGTTGATTAATCAGAGATTTCCAAATACTAAACTTTTAGATAATTAAAAATGCAAAATTCAAATGCTCACCATAAATCAAATATTATGGCCATGTGTCTGTAATTTACATCTTACTAATATTATAAATTTGAAAGTTTGTATGGATGTATGTGTGCTTGTTACTCTTTCACGCAAAAATTACTGAATGGATTTTAACCCGTCTGCTTGGTTCAATATATTCGCACCTCACAATCCGGAAGCCTCGGTTTCGTCAAACCGAAGTCAAACCGTCACTTTGGATCGAGATTGTAAAATATCTATGCAAGATAGCTTTCATATTTCAAAGACAATAAGAAGCATTATTTCGTTATCTTTCTGGTTAAAAGAAAAATACATATGTTTGCATGAGAGGAAGAGAGATGCGAGAGAGCGAAATGTAAGGTTGCTCTGGGACATTTTTATGAAAGTATAACCAATTACGTGTTTTGGGATGTATTTATTCCTAAACAAGCAGACGGGTTAATGAAACTTTACAATAATATAGCTAATACATCAGAATAACATATAGGCTATATATAATGATAAGTTCTGGCGTTATGAAATTTGTATAAAAGGAAATGTGTGTATTTCATATATCTTAGCGGCAGGGGGAAGGGGAATGAGGGAGGTGGGGTTCGCTGAGAGGGAAGAGACGAGAGAGGGGGAAGGTGGAAGGGAACGGGGACGCACGGGAAAGGATATGCAGGGAGAATCAATTTATTTCTTTGAATGGCATTGCAACACATGACGGGGACCAGCTAGTATTAAATATGCTATAAAATAACACCAGGAAGCATAACAGTCCGGTTCATTAGCATGACGTTGTTTTGAAATATCTTACTAGTGACCCAGAAAACGTATACAAATATTTTGTTTAATTCATTGCAAGTTTTTGTGCGTTATAATTGATTTGGTGGTGTTTATGAGTAATCTGAATATTGTACCAGATAGAGGGTACACTTTTGCGTATAACTGCATACTCAACTCACATTTAGATTTTAACTAGACCAATAAACTGGACCATCGATATATTGGTTCGACGTTCTATAAACATCTGAGGATATAATTCTATAGCAGTATTACGCAAACACCTTTGATTAAAAATAGAAACAAATTATAATTGAAGACCTTCCTAGAAATGTTGAAACAATTAACAAAGTTAATAATAATTTATATTTTTCAATGCTACGACAACTAAACGCTTTACGCCAAATATGATCTAACTAGTTAAATGAAAACAAATCACTATACAACACTTATTTAATCTTATCTACATGTTTCGAATTCAATGGTTCCTTTGTCAGGATAAAATTAAAATTAACAAAAATAATAAATGATAAACAAGTATCGACAAATAAGTACCCTTTTGTCTGTAGGTATTTAGTAGTCTATAGTTGTTTGTTATTTATTTTTGTTAATTTTCATTTTATTCTGATGAAGAAACCATTGGTTTAGAAACATGTTGATAATTTTGAATAAGTGGGGTATACAAAGTGTTCTGTTTTCATTTCATTAAAATGACGCCAAAAAGTCAATCGAACGTTATTATTACACCAGCGTCTGCGTGGTTGAATTTCAGAACCCAGTTTCGAGTGCATGTTGACGCCACGCCGTACGCGTTGCGCCACAAATAAGATCTGTGTATGTGGAATTTAAATTTTAATTGCTATTTTGTGATTATTGGAGAAGCGATTATTGAAGAATGTGAAATATCTGTTCTTAGTGAATGTGGAAATTTTTCATAAAACCTGTGTAGAATAAATATCACTTTAATTAGCCAAAACCGATGCTTAATTTCGCTGCACACACCGATCCAGGAGATGTCTGACTAATCAACTGGACAATTGACATCTCTGAAACAACAATAACTAAGAAAATAGTTCCCAATTTCAACAAATCACTCAAATCCTTGGAAGGTCTTCAATTAACTGAATTAGAATGTATTATGTAATAGTAACTATTGTTCAAATGGCTCTTCATTTTGTTGGTTTCAAAATATACCCCCCACACAGCATCCCCAAAGATGACATTGAGGGAAATTTCTGAGAGAAAAAGAGGGAAACACTCAGAACTTCCTGTGTTAATTTAAAAATTAACTCTACATAGGAGGTGTAGAGTTAATTTTAAAGTAGAGTTAGTAGGCGCCCAACATGCGTATCAAATTGTTAATAAAAATTTGATAAAGAAGTGGATTGTTCAATTTCTATAATAATGGAGAGCAAAAAAAAAGTCAGTACAATTAAGTACCTAAATATTAGATTTATTCTAACATTATATACTCCTTTAATTGTATCGATACTTACTTTTATGGATCACACATATTTCTACAATATGAATATAACACTTAAAATAAATAAATCCATTACCAATAATAATATTTTTAAATTTAACCATTATATTGCAAAAAAACTAAATATCTTTGGGAAAAGAACATATATTAAAAATATAGGTTGGCAAACCTTTCCTAATCATTTAAAAAAAATTGAGTCAGTGGGGTACTTTCCTACAAGATAATAATATCATTATTATAATTATTAATCAATTAAAAAAATAGTAAACGTAAAATTAAATAAATCATCTACTGAAAATCTATTTTAACTGAAGCCTCTATATTATTTATAACGCTAATAAATAATTTAAAAAAAAAAACTCTATACATTTCAGGTTAGAAAATTCCAATGAAATTAGTAAGTTTTATTTTTTTCTTTGTAGTTTCTAAGAAGTAATCAGTTGTAAAAACAATAAAAAATAAATTTTAAAAAAAACACAGGACCTTTTATAAGTTTTGATCAGGCCTGGGCTAGTTATGGCGTGCCACATTTTAATGTGGCTCCCAAGCTAACATCTATAAATAAATCTAAAAATAATAATTTTAAATATCAGAAAATAAATATGCATTCGGAAACTGGGTAAACTGGTACAAGCGAGAAAATGCTAAACTTACATGGAGAACACAATAAAACTTTTTTTGATCTTAGCGTATCGATTATTTTTTTTCAATAAACAGCTGATAGTAACCCCGTTACATCATTTTTTTAAATTTACTCTAAAATATTTCAACTTTGAATTTACTCAAAAACGAAAGCTCAAATCAAAAAAAGTTATACCACAAAATTAACTCCAAATGTGATGTTGATTCACCAGTTACACCACTAGTTTCCGGACACTATGTATATACTATGTAATATCAATTTGTTTGGCGACCCAATCTCATATCTAAAATCTTAACACTGGATAAAGTTCCACGCACAATGTACACACACGTCGTTTAATTTGTAAAATTTTACATTGTTTCTAATACTTTCATATGAAATCAAAAGATCATACTTATAATAAATTACATAGTAAGTTTTGCTTGGTTTATATTATTATTTTAAAACAGACAAACTAAATAATTGTCTTTCAAACGCATTACTCCGGCTCAAATACGTACACTCGACTTATAAAAAATATGTCTTTTATTATTATTATTATTTTATTTTTAAATTGAATATTACAGACTATGTGTTTATTTACAATACATATGTGACACAAACTACACCTTTATGGGTAAATAAAAGATACTTTAAATAGTATGTAGCACTTAAATTATGCGTTGCTGCATAACATACACTTTTGATTGTAGACTGAATAAAAAGTTGTATATAAAATATAAACCGGGTATAATCACATTGTAACAATGTTGAAACATCGGACCCCGATTTCCCCGTTACAATATCAACGCCACTAAATACATCAATCAGCCATCGGCCATCACTATGTTAGTTGCTAGACAGCCGTACAAGAAGATTTCTATGATTAGTTTGAGACCAGCAGAGCTAACGAGAGAACCAGACTCAGAACACTAGAAACAAGATCCGATGCTTCAACTCGATATCGGACAAACTTTAACTAGTTATTTCTTAGCTTATTTGTAGTAAAAAATGTAGATGGTGTGTTGGAACAAAAATAGTCTCCGGAGACGAAAATGCTGTCTTTTTACTCTAAATAAAACCAGGAATTGCTGGTTAAATTCTATCGGGTACGCCTTGTTACACCTTATATTCATACACATACCGATGAAAATATAATTTCTGTAGCCTAGTTCAATATAAGTCATTTTTTGTGTTGCAAGCACAAACTTTAATTTCTAAATGAACCAAACTATCAGATTAAAAAAAATACAATAAAACAACATTAATTTTGAGATTCATAATAAAATATTATTAATGTTAACCACTCGGACCTATAAGCTTGTTTTCAAGACAATATAACGTTGCCAGACATACGTATGACGTACGAGCAGTGGCGGCTCTTCCATAGGGTCATTAGGTCAATGACCTCCTAAAAATTTGGATCGAAAAAACTACGCAATTATCAATTTTAATGCGCCCTAAAGTTTATTCAGACATTCAGAAAACAATACTTCATTTGTGTATTATACTGCCATCTAGTATCAAAATCAGAAGCTATTTTATTTTGAACAGATAAAAAATAATATCATAGCACCATCTTGCGCCCAATTAAGAAGCAATTTTTTTTTTCACTGTGAGGTTAGTTCAAAATTTGACCCAGAACGGTCTACTTTCTCTTTCTTTGTAATACAGAAAAAGAGTAAACACGATAATGTCTGACATATGCCTAGAATAATACCAAATATTTTTTATTAGGAACTGGGGACATGTCCGCGGTGAAACAGAAGATAAGTTTATTAAGATATCAGAGGGAGATGTCAAAAAATGTCAGTTTTTGTGTGATTTATTAGTTTGAAACAAGGGCAAAGGGCAAGGCCATCTTGGATTCATTAGTCAGCAGAAAGCACGTTTCATTGTTGACGTTGACGCGATTTGCATTGAATAAATTAGAATGTCTAATTCTGTAGATAATATATTGAAAGACATATCGGATAATTCATTGAACCATGAAAAACGTATTCAAATAAAGTGTCTCGGCCGACCAAAACCTGAAATGCAAATAGTTTCTGTTACCAAAAATAAAAATAAAGATATTAATCGTTACTTTAATTTGAAGAGTTATAATTTCTGTGAGTGGATTTGCGGCTGCCAGATAAGAAACGTTTACTTTTGTTTTAATTGTTTACTATTTGATTCAAGTGATACCCAATGGACACGTACAGGTGTTAATGATTTGAAACACTTGAAAGAAAAAATAAAAAAGCATTCTAATTCTACATTGCATATTAATAATTCAATGAGCTTTGTTTTGTTAGGAACCATTGATATTCGGATTCAATTAGATAGTGCGTATCGTAAAGCACTCGTGGACCATAATGAAAAAGTGGATAAAAATAGATATATTTTAACAAAAATTTTGAAATGCATACAGTTTTGTGGTTCTTTCGAACTGGCATTAAGGGGTCACGATGAGACAAAAGAGTCAGATAATCCGGGTATATTTCGTGGCTTGATTAACTTTATTCAGGAAATAGACATCGTATTAAAACAACATTTAGAAAGGTCTTCGAGTTTTAAAGGTTTATCTAAGACGATTCAAAATGATCTGTTGGACTCAATTTTAGCAGTATCTCAGGAAGAAATTAAACTAGATATCCAGAAATCTGAGTACGTTGCAATTCAGGTGGATGAGACAACTGACAGCTCCACTAAAACCCAAATGGTATTTGTGATCAGATATCTAAAAGATAATGTCGTGTGTGAACGTTTTTGGAAATTTGTTAATCCAGAGGCTTGCACTGCCGTTGGATTAACAAATGAAATATTGACCCAGTTGAGAATCCTAGACGTTCAACCGCGACAGCTGATAGCGCAGTGTTACGACGGGGCGGCCGTTTTATCTGGAAAAACTGGAGGTGTTCAAGTTAAAATCAAAGAAACTTTCCCCCGTGCTCACTACATTCATTGCTATGCTCACCAACTAAATCTAATTTTGCAAAAAGCGTGTACCATAACGACGGGCGTAAAAGTTTTTTTTGCGACCGTTCAATCATTTTCCGTATTTTTTTCTAGATCTCCAAAGCGAATGCAATATTTAGATGAAACCGTTAAAGGTCGTCTGCCAAAGGCAGCTCCAACTAGGTGGTGCTTTAATGCCAAATGCATAATTACCGTATTTACATTCCAATCTGATATATTAAAATGTTTAAATTTAATTTTGGAAAAGGAAAATGATCAAAATACGTTAAGTCAAGCACAAAATTTGATAAATAACCTAGAAAAAAATGTTTTTATTTATTGGTTAACATTCTTCAATAAAATAATGCCTCACTGTGAAATTTTATTTAAGCAAATGCAACAAAGAAATTTGGATGCAATATTAATACAAAAACATATTGGTGAATTTCAACATCATATTTTGGGCATACGAGCAGAATTGAGTTCCAACCCTGCAGATTCAATCAGTTCCCCAGAAGGCTTATGTAAGAAAAGGCGCACAGATGAAAATAGTCATTTGGTAGCGATAGAAGTTTGTGACACTATTTTAGTGGAAATGCAAAATAGATTTAAATATGGCGATCATCTCATTTTATCGAATTTATTTAATAAAGATAATTTTGCTGGATATAATAACTGTTTTCCAACAGCACAACTAAAGTTATTGGATGACTTTGATGAAATTGATTCATCGAAGTTAAAAAATGAGTTAATAGTGTTTTACCAACGTGATGACCTACACCATGCTAACAGTGCTGCATCACTTTTAAATTTTTTGTTGACCAATAATTTCCAGGAAATATTTTCAGAAACAATAAAAGTACTGCAATTTATTTGTGTGATCCCAATGACTACAGTTGAAAGTGAAAGATGTTTTTCAACTCTTAAACGTATTAAAACATTTTTAAGAAATACAATGAGTCAAGACAGATTAAGCTCACTTGCAATGCTTAGCATTGAAAAAAAATATATTTCTAAAATAGATAATTTCTACAGCCGTGTCATTGATCATTTCGCTGAAGCCAAAGAAAGGAGGATCGATTTAATATACAAGAAATGTTAGAGTGCTTTTTTATTATTTTTTACTATTAGAATCCACAGTACCTATCAAACGCTTTTATCTCGGTACATAGATTCTTGTAATTTTTTTCAATTATAGGGGAATTCCATTTCATCACAGTAATAAGAGCTCAAACGATGTCAAAAACATTAATTAATAACATGTACACTAAAGTTTAAAGTTAATTGTGAATAAAATAAATAACATTAAATAAAACCATATTGTGCTACCGGCTTCGGAATAGGTGAGTACTGGCATTTTTTTTATAATATTCCCTACGCATTAACAGTACTTAACTCTGATAATTTTTTTTCGATTGACCTCCCACTTCTAGACCCCTAGAGCCGCCTCTGCGTACGAGACATAGCTGACTTATTAAAACAGTAAATTTTGACATGAGAAAGCCTTTTTGAGTATGGTGATGCACTACTAAGTAATGCAAAATCATGTTGTTTGAGGTTTGAAAATTAGATTGCTTAGAAATATTTTAGATGCTTTAATTAAAAACTGCGAGTAGAACACATATTGGCCTTTGAAATAATTGAGTATTTTTTTATAAGCCTAGAAAAAAATAAAGTAAAAGGCCTCAGGCCTGTAAAAACTGCTTTAAAGTTCAAAATCTCCTGCTTACGAACCTCTTTTCGGTTATGGTTTTATTGTATAACATGGAAAATTAAATTCTTTAGAAAATGATTTTGAAACATTTAAATATTTATGCCTGAGCTTTGCTAAATAAAATAAAAAACACCTTTTGGCGATTTTTTTTCCTGAATAAATCAAAACAGACAGCAGGTGTTAAACGGGAATTTAAACCTTATCGTCATCTACATAAGGAGTGTTATTGTTAGCGTGACGCATTGTCTTAACTTTAGTACTTTAAGCAATAGGCAACTGATTTAATGTTAAGTTGAATAAAATTTTAATGATAATTAGGTGGGAGATTAATATAAACCGAGCAGAACTTAATAATTACAAATATTAAAGTTTAATTTAAAAGATTTGCATTCCATACGTGATGGCAACTTCAGAATCCTAAACTATCGCCGACATTACATCAACACGTTACATTACCCCACCGCCCATGCGCAAATGGCTCCGTGAGAAGTCAGATCTATCAGGAGATCAGCTCCTATGTCTGATTGAACAGGGAGAGAGGAACAGAAGCCAGCCGGGAGGGACTATGTGGTTCTGCTGCTGCCGCCGCAGGGGCTGCATTTGGATATGATGGCACTGCTGCCGCCCAGGGTCACGGATCCCTCGCTGCCGTTTTGTACTTCGCTCGTCTCGTGCCGTCTCTGGAAAGTAAACAATATTTCAATAAATGGAAGACAATCAACCACCATATGAAGAATTTCTATTCTGAATACACTCGGAGTACGAAGGAGTGATGGTAGACCTGAGTTTAATGGTTGTATGGTATGAAGGTCAATAGAGTATTATAATACAGTATGGAACTTGATGTTTTTACAATTTTATTTTTCAAAATATAATACCTAAAACACATAAGAATGAATCGTTTCTACAAAAAAAAGATTTCCTCAAAAAGGCTCTCCGCACACAATATATAGAATAGAACTAGATAAATAATTTCCCTCAGGGCCTACTGCATTTTTTTTTATTTTAACTCCACAGGAGGCATGGAGACAGTGCCGGATTATCCATAAGGCAGTGTAGGCAACTGTCTAGGGGCCTCGCATCGGCTAAGGGCCCCGTGCACCGAGATTTTTTTTTTTTTCGTAAAGCAGCATTACTTAGTATCAGTGGATGTGTGATTGTATTTTAATTGTCGTGTGTGGTTTTTATTGTCACATCAATGCGTTTTTTTTATTTTCTTTTTTGCTGTTATTTCTAACTAGCTGGGTTACCCGGCTTCGCTCAGGACAACATTCGAGAGTGTTCTGAAATATTCCACAATGATGTTCCCGATTTCCTATTGCCGAACATTCCACAACATACTCCGCCACTCCTTCCAGAACTTTCTAGAACTTTCCGGAACACTGTCATAGAAATTTCAAAAGGGCGAAACTTCCAGCCCTTACATCTTCAAAAGCACGCCCTTTACGTAAAAACGGGTATTTATTATTCCCTGGGGGGGATAGAGATCTACCATACCATATAACTCCCTTGATCGTACCGGGACTCCTTTCTGTGTTTTTGCGAGCCGCATGTTTTTTTGGACTTTCTTTTATAATATATATTGATTATATGTTTAACCACCCCGATCTATCGCGAATATGCTCTTTTTACGTCTTAAACGAAATGACAGATTTACGAAAACTTTGTGTTATTTCCGCTTCACAATTAAAGCTCTATAAATGAAACATTTCTGAACGTAGCCGAAATCTAAAAACTGTTTTTGAAAGGTTACAAAATAAGCTTTCAAATCGTACTATTACAAATAAATATTAACATTTGTAAATATTAAAATTTAGAATGCAAACATTAAAAAAATGTAAAAATGATTCATATGATGTTTTTATGTGAAAACGGTACTAAAATCACGAATTATGTAAAAAACAATACTTATTCTATTGTATAAATGTATAATAAACATAGACATACAAATAGCTAGACGAGAACTTACAGATGAGGGGTAAAAACCAACTATGGCGGGAAGAAGAGAGGAAAGAGACTTGTGATTCGCCAATAAATCAATCTAACAGTATTATAGGCACCTCGCACTATAATATCACCATTTGGTTCTTGAAAGTAAAATCTGCTTTTGAATGAATAGACCTTTTTATATGGGAGCGCGAATTGCATGCCACGTTATGAATAGATGTGTGAAGCCCAAATTCGCAAAGTAAGGTTCTGAGTATTTTCATAGTCGAATATTTGGTTGCCGTAGACACTTTTACAAATGTTTCATGATTTACTTACCCCAGTAAACAGCGGCTTTGTGTTTCGCGTCGCCATGTATCTCAATGTCATACATAGTATGTGTTCCATAGACATACAACGTCCGTGCTTAAAACGTACGATAAGAACTCGATGGTCGGGACAAGAATGATGACGTCACATTTTTTAGATTAACGCGGGGCTCTCGCAAGCCCGGCCGGTTCCGAAAAATGGTTCTCACGGGGGGGGGGAAATAACACGCCTTTTATCACGTAAGGGCATGTCCATATATTTTGTACGCCCGTGATAATAAACAATTTGGTGGCCTCACTTTTTTATCATTTCATACAAGAATATTTAATAAAAATTAACAATGTCTAGCGGCCCATACGTGATTTGGCGAGTAAAATATGTATCAACCGTGTATCTGACAGAATAGGTCTTTTTATATATTTCTATGGACAACTTGAATAGGGATGGTAAGCTTGATTTATTATCGACCTTTTACTTTTTGTTTTAGGGACGGCACTAGAACAATAATGGAGTTATAACGATTTCTGTGGAAACATATGCATTGACGTGAAAACACGCTTATTGTACTTGACTGCTATTGTCATATTAACATGTATATCTGCTTACGTTGCTGAGTGGTTAAAATATATATATACATTACCTATCTGCTTGCTAAAATTATATATTTCTCTCCATACTAAAATGGGTTGTCTGGAAGAGATCACTTTAGTGATAAAACCGCTCATTGTACTGTAGGTACTGTTTTTTTTAAATATATTTTTGTTTCTATGTATGTGTCCTTTTACGTACAATAAAGAGTTATTGTATTGTATCGTATTGGTTTCAATTTTTATTATTGAATACCTTGATGGCATGCCTTCGTAATGTAGTAAAAAAAAATAATTATGAATAAAATAATGTTTTAGTAGAAGAAAATTATTTTTGGAAGTTAGAAAAGGGTAAAGGGGCCCCGAGACGTGCATTGCCTACGGGCCCCGACATGTTTAATCCGGCCCTGCATAGAGATAATTGTAGTCAGAATTTAGTTCTGCGTTTAGGTCATACCTCTATCACAAATTATTTTTATTTAATGTCCAATATGCCCAATACCAAGTGTTATATTTTATTAGAATTCTAAACATTAAATAAACAATTTCATTCTAAATTTTTATGTTTACAAATGTTAATATTTATTTGTAACATAACAATTTGAAAGCTTATTTTATATCCTTTCAAAAACAGTTTTTAGTATTCGGCTAAGTTCGGAAATGTTTCATTTATAGAGCTTTAATTGTGAAGCGGAAATAACATAAAGTTTTCGTAAATCTGACATGTCGTTTAAGACGTAAAAAGTTCATATTCGCGATGTATCGGAGTGGTTAAGAGGGAATAACCAGACAAAACCGGAAACATGTCATTTTTAAATCAAACTTTAGACGTATTGACTCTTTTCAACAAAATAATATAAATTGATTTCGAAAAACTGTTCTTTTATCTAGCAAAGATATGTTTTAAATTTTGAGAAAATATGTTTATTTTTGGATTTTAAGGTTTTACCGTAGGTCGTTTACAGATTTGTTAAATTTTCAAACAAAATTTTGTATTAAACAACACACATTTCAAATCATAAAACCATGCAGTAAAATAAATCAATAAATTATCTGGGAAAGCTATGTTTCAGAATTTTAATTTTAGTTTAAATAAAATCATTTAAAAAAAGATCCGCACACGTGTTTTGTGACGAAAATACTTCAGTTTTTCTATTTATTTACAGTCTTACAAACTAATATATTTAAGATTTTTTTTCACATTCTTATTTTGCTTAGACGTTATTGAAAAATTATAATTACTTAATGATCAAAAAATTATTACAAAAAGTACATCATTTTAATAGTTTTATCATCACACCTTTCAGCATTTTTGAATGTAAGTAGGTATAAATTAAAGCAAATTTTGAATGAAATAAAATTGATATTGAGTTATTATATAAAAGAGTTATTATATAATTATTAATCTTTCTCATTGGAACCGCCCAGTAAGATCGTAAGAACATCTTTCGAGGAAATATGAATTCTCGGCCGCTGACTGGTTAATGGCCCTTAACCTAATTTAAATAACTATTGGTCACATAAAATGATATCACAACTGTTATAAAGGAAAATAAATAGGTATGCACCAATTACCACAAGTTATTCAAATTACTTCTTTCCTCAATGGGCAAGTCTTTCCTTACAAAAATACCCCGCCTTCCAATTGACTAATCAAGTATATACTCATAAATACAATTATTACTCCCACGTAAGGACTTAATTAAGTACCTACTCTAATCATAACTCTTACTCATGCTTTCTTTTATAACCATTCCAGCTTGAACGTTCAAAAACACTAGTGACTTAACCACATTAAAAATTGAATAAAATGGAATATTTCATAGATCTAAAAAATTTTTCACCAATTCTGTGATCTATTGTATAGATTTTATCTATGAGAACAAGCTTTCTACGCCGTAGAATGCCCTAATCAATTCAATTTATTCATTTTAAAAACATTACAAAATTAAAATTTCAAAGCGTTTTTCAAGGAGAAAAATATTTAAGATTAGATAAGCAGATTTAAAGTAACAGCGACAAAGCTTGCCGTTTAAATTGTGCTTCATTGATGTTAAACATATCGATAACCGAAGTGATTGACTGGTATGACCATTGGCAACCTGGGAGATAAAACAGTCTATGCTGTCCGTGACGGAGATAACCATCGGAGATAACATATAGAAACAGAAGTCTAATGTTGAATCAATTTCAACATTCGTTCTACTCTACATACAGCATGGCGACCCGACAGTTGAACCCTCGACTGATGGCCCCTCGAAGTGTTAATTATTATTATAATTTTTTGTGCATTATTAACCAATTTCAAACCTAAAATCGACTTCAAAAATACTTTAATAATAAGTTGGGATGAATATCTAACGAATTTATTTACATTGTCAATATTTTATACTTATACGTTGGTGTATACAGTATATATGTAGATAAAGAGTTTTTTAATTGTAATGTAATTCAGCAGTACATCCACTCGGCATACCCCTTAGGGAATAAATAAAATTTACATTTTGTTTACTTAAGTAGGTATACCGTATTTTCCCTGAACCGACTGCAAATAACTAACTGCTAACTTTTTATTCTTTTTTTTTAATATGAATACCTCACATGAGTCTCAGCTGCTCCCGTCTGGAGTTAGTGAGACTATGGCATCCCCAATTGGGTTATGTTGTGAGACTGAAGGTAGTGGGGAGGGGAAGGAGGTGGGAAAGAGGAAGGTGGGGAAGTACCTGGCTATTCAGATCTAGTCACCAAACACGGCTAAAGCCATTTCAAGCAACGTTTCAATTCTGAATGGTGGTCTTACACCAGGGCGATACTGAGAGTATCTTCCACTCTGGAACGCACTGCAAATATAATATATATTATTTTAAATTAATTAATTGTGAAATAACACAAATTAATCAAGTAAAATTTATTTGCCCATGCCGGGATTTGATCCCGCGACCTTCGGATTGCGTCAAAAGCCTTACTGCTAGACTACGCCGGATGTCTGTCGGGGGATCAACTATCATGAAGCCATATAGAATAGAAAAGTGTGAACCGCAGTTGCTACGCAAACAATGTCTGTGGTGGCTAAATTATTCCTATTGGCTCCTCGCACGCCAATAGCGATCTCACAATATCTTTATCTAGTTATAGATAGCCGGCGGCGAATGAAAAAAGCCAGATCATTCTGTTCCTGTAATTGTTATAATAAACTTGTAATTAAAGTAATGCTTATACGATTTATACACAACCACCCATCTCATTCCCCATATGTCAAATAACAAAAAATGGGATACAAATGGCGGGAATCCGATATACATACGGTACCCTAAAAGTTAAATGGATTTAATAAAATGTAGGTAGAGCTTGTGATAGAAAATCTCATTACAAGAATAAAATACATGATTAGACCATTGTCCGAAACAGAAATAGCTGTGCAAAATTTCATGATGCCAAAGCTCCTGTTTGAGAGATTTTAGTTGGATTCACAAAGAGATCTTTTTGCCTTATTTTATAAATGTGCTTTTGGTATTTTAATTCAATTTATAACACTGATATAATGTGTTTAACAAAGGGGATTTTGTAATCAAATATTGATCCGCCCACACTGTCTGCTCAATTATTTTCTTTTACGTAACACGCACAATAAAATTCACAGAATAGATAAAATAATAATAACTCTGAAGCATATTAAAAAATGGGAAAAAACCCCTACACAAAAGTAATAAATTAGCTTCCGAACTAAAGGGTGTTGATACATAAATTTATTGTAATCATTTTCCTTCAATCAAATAATATTATTCTAAGGACCAGTTGTTTCCTAAAAATTCAAACATAACATTGCCGTCAAATGACCATTCAGCACTATTTTATTTTAATCACAGTTGAAAGGTTCCTGTTTATGATCTATCTCATAGAATTTCGGAAATAGATCATAGCATAAATCAGGTGGGATTCCGGCTTAACCCAAAATAAAGAAACAAATTTAGCAGCTTTGAACACAAAATACCTTAAAAAATCGACTTACTCTAGAAAATTAATGATAGAGAGTTAAAATGAACCATAAGCTTTGTAAATTTTATTGACATCAGACATCTCCGAAAAATTGAAATTTGAGTTGAGAATGCCGTTATGTGTAAAAGTTTACCCTTTATCTGGTGCAATACTCGGATTACTTATTAACACCACCAAATCAATGATAATACACCAAAACTTGTATTGAATTAAACAAAATTTTGATGTTTTTTGCATCACTAGTAAGATATTTCAAAATGTCATACTAATGTAACGGACTGTTATGCATCCTGGAGTTATTTTACAGCATATTTAACATGTGAAATACAGACACTGTTAAATAACATTTGATGTATGAAGAGTATTCGAATATTGCTTTCCTCATATCTCAAAACTTAGTATTCGGAGATGTCTGATTAATCAATTGGACAATCAATATGTTGAAAGAATGTCAAATGACAGGACACCAAAAATTATGACCAAGTGGAAGCGACCCAAAGGCAAGCAAAGGACCCAGGTAAGAAGTGGACAGACGGCGTGAAAGAGGATCGGAGCAAGACAGGGAGAACTGACGACTGGAGGTAAATGGTGAGAAGCTGCAGTCAGTGATGTAGTGCTGGTATGATAATTTAAAAATGTTTAATAAATAGGTACCTTAAGTTCTGTGGCCAAGCACATGAAAGCGTCTTCCACATTAGTGTTATCTTTAGCCGACGTCTCCATGACAAACATGATCTCCGGGATATAGCGGCACATGGCCTCGGCCTCGGCAAACTCCACCTCCCGGAGTGGCGTCATGTCGCACTTGTTCCCCACCAGCAGCAGCAGGGCCGTGGTGGAGGTGTACCTCCTCACCTCGTCTATCCACCGCTGGAGGGAAAGAAATGATGCCCTCTTTGTTATATCATAAACTGAAAAGAAAATTTAAAAAATATATATATATATATATACAGGGTATCTACTTAAATACCTCAAATTAAGTTAGGTACTTAGTGGATGATAAAAATGCTTTCCTTTTTGAATTTCGAATATTTATAAAATTAAAAATTAGCGTATTTCGTTTTATTGACGTTATATTTCAATTGTAAAAAATATTGATCATTCAATTGATTAGTCAGACATTTCCAAATACATACTAAGTTTTGAGATAATAAGGAAAACAATGTTCAAATGCTCACCATAAATCAAATATTATTTACACGTGTCTGTGTTTTATATATTAAATATGCTATAAAATAACACCAGGAAGTATAACGGTCCGGTACATTAATATGACATTTTGAAATTTCCTACTAGTATCCCATAAAACATCAATTTTATGATTATTTCACTACAAGTTTTTGTGCATAACAACTGATGGTGGTGTTTAAGAGTAATTTCAGTATTGTACCAGATAGAGGGGTACACTTTTACATACAACTGCATACTCAACTCAAATTTCGATTTTTCGGAGATGACTTACTTATCAACTGGACTTTTGATATATTAATTATTTCTTACTATGTATTTCAAAAAAGGTTAACATAACACAATTGTCATACCTATAATGACTCCATTGGCAGATCTGTAATAACTTTGTGTAATTGTTCGAAATCTCTCCTGTCCCGCTGTGTCCCAAATTTGTAACTATAAACAGAATTAATTTAAATGATTACATAAACTTTTTTCGAAAATCGTATTCTATGCGTTCATAAATTTTATTAATGATTAATTTTTAAGAATATGAGAAGTTTATAAAAAGGGTCAATTAATTAATTGGTAGCCGTAGGATCTGTTCTGTCTCCAATGCTATTTTTGTTGCACATCTACCATCTCGTTAAATGTGCATAAATTCATTGCTATGCTGACGACAGCATTGTCTTTTTGAAAAATACCCTTCCACTTATGATGTTCAAACAGCTCGGAAAGTTTTGAAACAAAAAGTTGACCATCACCTTGAGAAGGTTCATGCCTGGGGTAAGGCCAACCAGCCGAGTGATTCTATATCTTTTGTGGGATCGTTATTAGATAATGGACATTATCTCTTGTCAGATTTGTGTGATTTTTACATATTTACTATCACATATTTTAGTTTAGATCGTTTTAAACACGAATTCCTGCAAGCATGCATGATTATTATTTAATGTACGTTGTACTTGAAAAAGCAAATAACAGCCATAAAAATCACACAAATCTGATAAGAGATCACGTCCATTCTCTAATATCGATCCCACAAAAGATATAGAATCGCTCGGCTGGTCAATTTCAATTTCTCAAAAACCCAAGCACGTCTAATTTCGGCAAAGAGAGATCAATGACTTTCTGGTGCAATTTGATGGGAGCACCCTCCCCGATAAAGACTACCGGACCGGTTCGTGGTAGCAGATTCTTCAATAGTGACCATTACAAATCTCAAGTACACCCAACAACCGAATTAGGAAGCCAGCTCTGGGGTGGAGATCCAAAAAACTTGAAAATCTACTTGATTATGTGCAAAGGAGGGCGGTCCGTCCGACTGAAAATCCGTTGTTAACAGAACGATTGCCATCTCTAATTCACAGACGCAATGTAGGCATGCTGAATCTGTTCTACAAGTATTTTAATGGAGCCTGTACTAAGGAGCTAGCAGCATTTATCCCCGGTGCACATGTGGGAAACCTGTTCACAGTTGATGTTGGGCTTCATGAGAATGGGTGTTTGCTTCAACTCGTTTTTGTGTAAATCAGCTCATATGTGGAAGAGCTACCGGCATCTGTTTTTCGTCCTTCATATAATACGGGCCTCTTCAAGACCCGCAATAACAAATCCCTCCCTACAGTTCATACCTTAACCTGCCCAACCGGGTGGTCGCATAGTTCCCCTGGCTTAACACTGAACAGACAGGGGCACTCTTGTGAGTTGTAACATAAAAAAGTATACATATTATAACAACAAATTAAGGCTAATCTTGTGGGACCTTATAATCAATTTAATACAATGATCATTGCAGAAACACACTACGGGTAATTTGTACGATATAATAGCATGTTAGAGGTTGTAACGTCATTGATTATTAGTTAATCATTAATGTTATTGTTATTACGAACCAATGTTTATTACAAGGTTGTGTGAGCTAAAAATAAACATCTTCATCACAATGGACGGAGTAAATCGAAAATATTAAGAAAAAGTGAATATTTTAATTTTACCTTAACTCTTTTTCCATCTACAACGACTGTTTTCATTGAGAAATCTACACCAATTGTATTTCCATGTCGTTCGATGAAGTTTCCCGACTTTAGCCTCTGAACTATGCATGTCTTCCCCGTGCCACAGTCTCCGATCAAAACAATTTTAAATAAATAATCAAAGTGTTCATCATTTGATAAGCTCATTAAAGTTGTTGGATTTCGACTAGACATTATTATAAATATTATTATATTGTCATCTGTCAATCAAAAGCACTGTTTATTGTTCAGCCATCTTCAATCTTCAATAGCAGCGATTGTGGATTGAGCGATAGGAAATATATCTAGGAAATTAGGAAACGTAGCTGTCAATTTGAAGGTTAAGCAACATAAAAATAAATAAATCATCGAAGGAATTAAGGGGAGAATGGGGCAAACATAATAATAATCAAGAAATATTATAATATGAAATTGTAACTAAATAACAAAAAATCCAAGACTCTAAATTAAAACAAAGCCAAAGTCATTTTACGTTTACATGTAAAAAAAAACACTGCTCTTTTGGAGCGGGTACTAATTTAAAGAAGACTGTTATACTATTTAATTTCCAGAGTTTGAGGTTGATGTGCGGTAACCGGACAACTCAGAATACACTCAACTCAGCACTTCATTAGAAAAGTCATTAAAAGTGATGAAAAATATTGACGGTCCCGAAGAACAATGGCGGATCTTTAAAATTTGAAAATCTTTCTGTTGGCTTATCTTGTTTACTTAAAAGTCTGTATTTTCGGAAGTTTGAATGTAATGAAATAAAATGCCAAATATTAAACAAAAATCACTATCTTTCTTGATCTCAAAAACAGTAAAAATGCAGAAACGAAACATTATACAGCTCTACTGCATAACTACAAACTCGCATATATATCCGACATTGATCTTCGGGACCATCGATATATATTTAAAAAAAATTATAGGAGTCACGCTGTTTTAGGTTAGGTAATGGCTATTTTTCTCTTTTTTTTCTTAGCTTTGTGACTTTTTAAAGAGGTGTTGAGTAGACTTGATTTTGAGTTGGCATGGAACCGGGTGTGCACTGTGCAATGTGCAATGTGCAATAACTGCATTCCATCTAATCTCCATTCAATTGCATCCACCGATACAATATAGCTCCCAGCGGTAAGTTAACAAGTAAAAGGTATTATTGGCAAAAAATGTGATAAATTAACTATAAATAATAATTTCATCAGGTGTATCCAATCGTGAAATGCTTTAATGCTAGTAAAAAATATTCTGGGATGCTGGGTCTCTGATCTTGGAGAAGAGCCCCGTCAAGGTCGTGGGTTCAATTCCTATATGGGACTGACTTTTTTCTGATTTTGAGGTTTTACTCATTAAGTTATTCCGAACATAAAAATTTATATTCATCCTAGGTTGCAGAAAAAGTCAATAGACGTCGCACATTGAAAAATAAATGGATATTTATCCAAGACATTATCTAGATTGCATTTAGTTCGGGGAGAATCTTGAAATCGTACATAAAGATAGCAGCCAATAAAAATATGCTTTAAGAAAATGAAAATAATGTTTATAGTTCTTAGTCGACGTATGAAATTAAATATAATCGAAGGGGATAGTTAATTACTCGGTATATTTAATAATAATATAATCGAAGGGAATAGTTAATTAGTTCGAATAAACTCTCGTTCTATTTATGGAATTATAATATTAGGGGTCGTCCATTAATCACGTGAGGCTCGAAAGGGGGGGGGGGGGTCGAAAAAAAATCACGAAACATCACGAGGGGGGGGGGGGGTAAAATGAGATATCACGTGTATTTATTTGTCATTGAACGCACGATTTCTAAAGGTGAATGTCCTATACTTTGTACTAAAAAAAATACACGTGATTTTGGGGGGGGGGGGGGGAGTTAGCCTAAAACCTCACCACATATCACCAGGGGGGGGGGAGGGGGTCAAAAAGTTGCTAAAAAAACACGTGATTAATGGACGACCCCTTACCAAATATTATATTTCATGAATGCCCGATTGCACCCCTCGCCACTCCAACATAGATAAGAACTACGCCTAATATTCACGCCTAACTTCAAGTTTGACTTCGAGAATTTCGAGATAGCAACATTCGAACAAACGTCAATAAAAGAAAGCCGGTTTTCTGCCAAAATAAATAAAAATTATTAGTAATTTTGTGCAATTTCTTCATTTTTAGACGATTATCTTTATTTTAGAAAAATGCTGGGTGTCGAGATTATGTTCGTTTCCCTTTTATTATTTAGTTTCAATCCCGTATTACCAAATGAGGTATTTCTAACTTAATTTTGTTATCTTTGTCGTACTTATGTATATGTTTTTAAATAATGTTTTCAGGTTTGAACATATTAATATTTATAATTATGATGCTTTGCTTCTCATTTATTCAGGCCAAAATGACGTAGGTTTAATATAAAATACCTGCAATGTTTAAATTACCGAGTCATACATCAGATGATAATTAAATGATAACCAAACCCTTTTTTAACAAACTGCTTTCCATGAAAAAAAAAGTGAAGGTAAAAATGTTAGATGAATTAATATAGTGAAAATAGATTTGCTACTGAGACAATACGTAAGGTCTCACCGAATTAGGTTTGATGGACATACTATATAATATGGCTATTTCATTCCTATACATACATTCTTTGAATGGCTATCCTTTTCATAAGCGGTGTTACGTTTTTATTCGATTAGTATGGATATAATTTGTCTTATATTTGTATGATCATTGGGTAAGTTAAAAGCACTCATTTTTTAAATCGAAGATTATCCAAAACACGGTTGTCTAATGCACAACTTTATTTATGGGGGTTAATTCTAGAAGTGTCTGTCAGATTGAGGTAATTTGAGCTGGGTATCAGAAATCAGGAATACTCTAAAATATATCTCATAATGCTGTGAATGCCTATCAGCCGCTCAATACGTATGAAATTGTTGCTTATCTAAAGTGCATATCAAAAGAATGTTTCGTCATATTTCATGCCAAGAAATCAATAAAGAAACCTCTTTCCTAAACGATTCACTTACTCAACACATCTAATCGAACCCACGGGTTTAAAGTAAGGGAAAACACAAACCAAACTAATTTTTACACAATAAAACCAATTTGGAGGGCCAAGTTGCTGCCCCGGAACCATTTGATAACCAACACCCCTGTCATTAGTCACCCCAAGTGGTTCGCTGTGTTTGGTGACATAGCAGGGGTGCCCAGTTTCATGGGGTGAGTTTGACTAGGTCTTGGCAGCAGACGTATTTGCTCACCTACTAAGTGGCGAATCAGATAGAGTGAGACCTTTTGATCTTCCAGCTGGGCTCATTAACTCCTGCACACATTGACCCCCAGATTCTTAAACATCCCTCATACCTTTTTCCTTCCCAGAACCTCTCCTTTCTCTCCATAAAAAAGACCCTTACCAAAGATTCTATAGGCCCTGAGGGATTATTTTCGACTGTGTGAAGCTAATGTTAAAAAAGGGGAACCTTTTGTGAAGACATAAAATATAAAATGCTTTGGTCGATGTGAAACTAATAAGTGCCTTATCTTTTACTTAATTATCCATTATAATTATATATCATTACATAATTATATATTATGTGTTCAGTAACCCGCTTACAGAAGTTATGTTATATTTTACATTAGTCGGAAGTATACTGGAATATGCCTCGCCAATTTGGAACCCGCAGTACAAAGAATACATAGATAGCATAGAACATATTCAAAACAAATTTATAAAATATCTTACCTTCAAATTCAACAATAACTTTGAACGCACATTTCAAACTTTGCAACAAAGACGAGAGCTGATTTGACATTTATACACAAAATTTTAAAAAATAACATTGACTGTGCCGAACTTCTTTCCTTAGTTAATTTTAACATACCATTGAGACGTACACGCCATACAGAACTATTCCACACGCTTAATTACAAGACAAATGCAGCAACTAATTCGCCAATCAATCATGCTCTTCATATGTTCAATAATATTAATCTAAATTCTAACAATGACATTTTCTCCGATTCACTGCCCAAATTTAAAAAGAGCATCATGTCAATAATATAAATTGTTCAATGCGCATACATACATACACACATACTTACACACACACACATACTTACACACACACACCTTCCCACTACACACATTACCCGGTAATTACTTAATATGCACACCATAAATAAGACACAACAATGAAACACATAATAGGTACCCACCATGAATTATATTTATTAATTGTAAATGTTTCCTCACCAATGGATAATATTGTTTGTTTCTGTTTATAAATAAATAACTAACTAAAAGATCTTTTGTCTGATTATCCAAGTTCAAACAAACATTAAAACATAAAACCTGAGGTTTCTTAAACTCACCAATGCTGGCCATTGCAAATACAATACATCCCATCACTTGGCACATTTTGACGCAGTGTGTATTTTAGTGAAACTTCCTGGATCAACTTAATCAGGTTATCGAATTGCCTAATTTTCTTTACGTCTACTTCCAGCTCTCAACGGATATAAATGCATCCGGGCACTCCAACAACTGGGCTGTGCTGGTGGACACCTCCCGTTTCTGGTTCAACTACCGTCACGTGGCCAACGTTCTGTCCATCTACCGTAGCGTCAAGCGCCTCGGCATCCCCGACAGCCAGATCATCCTGATGGTCGCCGACGACATGGCCTGCAACCCGAGGAATCCCCGCCCCGCCACCGTCTTCAACAATGATGACCAGCAGATTAATGTCTACGGAGATGATGTGGAAGTGGATTACAGGGGTTACGAGGTAAGTCCTGAAGGATTTTATTCACCGTGGCCACAGAAAACATTTTAAAATTCCCTGATAATTCATGGTTTTCCAGGGCAGTTTTTACATTTTTCCCTTTTATAATATTTTATTTTCATGGTTTTCCAGGGCAGTTTTTACATTTTTCCCTTGTATAATATTTTATTTATGATAGAATGTATTTTTCAGAATTATATTTTAGAAACTGCAAAAATTCTCTTAATTTTGACGTTTCATCCACACCAGCAGATTCCAATAAATTAATATAATTTGAAGAAACGCCTTTTAATAAAATCTTTGATGTTTGATCTGTCTTGGCTGATGATACAAGACTTGGTGTCTGATTTATATTTAATATAAGTTGTGTTCTGTCTAATGGTCAGTGAAAGAGCATTATATAGTTTTGCTATGTAAAATTGCCTAATGTCGAAAACTCAGAATCTCCTAAAAATTTCATCTGAGCTGCTGTGGAAAAAAAGCTGCCCAGATATTTTCCTTTATGATTCTTCTGCCTTGCACATTTGGGAGTCTTGCGTCTAATATGTTCATATTTAAACATAGAAAATAATAATAATATGTACATTCAAACCTTTATTCCTACATGAGAAGTATTCATGCTTAAGAAGTTTTGTTGTTGGTCTCTTAAAATTAAAAACCTAGTTTGGAACACACATTATAAGTTTCATCATGGTGCTGCTTCCCCGGGTTTTTAGCCTACTCCACAAATTGCAGTCCGTCACCACATGCCTCCAGTTTCCAGTCCTTCCTCTTCTCCAGTATTCTAATCCCCATAGTTTATCTACCTGTTTTCTACATTATGAGATCAACAACAAGATTTTATTTTCATATTCCTTGAACAACCTTCTAAAACAGTTTTTTTAAGCCTCCTTTTAACAAACTTTTGAGAGAGTGTGACCCCGATTGCAGGTAACGGTGGAGAATTTTGTTCGTCTGTTGACGGGGCGCCTGCCCCCCGGTACGCCGCGCTCCAAGCAGCTGCTGACAGACGAGGGCAGTAACGTACTCATCTACCTCACGGGCCACGGGGGCGACGGCTTCCTTAAGTTCCAGGACTCAGAGGAGGTCACCAGTCAGGAGATGGCTGATGCCCTGGAGCAGATGTGGCAGAAGCGAAGGTTTTACTTCATTTTTATGACATATTGTCAGCACAGCCTTACATTTAGTATATGGATACCAAAAAGTGAAAGCGACTCTAAAGCAGACCGAGGAAGAGGTGGGCTGCAATCAGTGAAGGACATTTGTGGAGAAGGCCGAATCCTACCTTGAGGTGTAGCGCCGTTATGATGAGCTGTTATGAAGATTGATTTGAACCCCTCAGGCTAATTTGTTCGCTTTTGGGAACAGCTTATATAGGTCTCAAAGAAATCGTATCTCCCTTTCTGTCATGGTGACAAATATGAATTAAGCAGTGTTAGAAATAGAAAACACCACGCTTTATATTAAAATCTGTAAGTTAACCATAGAAGAATTAAAATGTGCACATACCAACCAAAGTTTCAGAATGTAATTTGAGAAAACTTTTTATTCAATATTTTTATGTGATACGATAAAAAAGTTAGGTGACAATAATAATGTTTTTAATACATTTGTCTAATAAAATATGTGTGTGTTTTTAGTTTAGTTTTCCTTGTAGGAAGGTGGGTATGGGTACCGCCGTCCTGGGAACTATTTATTGGACAACCAATACCTCTGCCATAGGTCACCCCAAGTGGTTCGCTACATTTGGTGACTTAGCAGGGGTGCCCAGGTTCATGGGGTGAGGTTTGTCAAGGTCTTGGCAGCCGATGTGTCTGTCCACCTGGTGCGTGGCGGGCCGGATCAAGAGAGACCGGTTGTGGAGGTCTTTTGACCTCTCCAGCCAGAATCCCTGGACTCCAGTTGAAGGGATAGATTCATCATGTTCGTCACTCCTGGACACACAGACCCCAGATTCCTACCCACTATTTTCTGTTTAAAATACGAGATGTTTACTGGGATTTGTTTACTGAGATTTTAAAAATCTAATCTAATATTTCAGATAAATGCTTTTAGCAATACAAGTTGATGAGGCCTGCAACATTCTTAAAATGGCACTGACTTTGTGTTAAAATCTAAACCAATATGTGTGCGCCTGCTTTTATTTAAAAATAAACTGTTGCTATGTATTCTTCAGTTATGATAATTATTATCATTGATTCTTTAACTTACTACGCTACAATGCTACAGATATAGATATCAATTTGATGAATAGCAAACATATTTTTATTTTTCCTTTCAATGTAATAAAGTGATTGTAATAATAATAATTTTTCAAATTCCTGTAAAATGATTCCCGGCATGCTTCGTTATGCCATTCAAATAAATAAATTGTTTCTCCCTTCATGTCCATTCTCATGCGTCCCCCCCCCCCCCTTCCCACCATCGTTTTCCTTCCACCTTCCTTGCCTTCCTCCTCCCTCGTCGCCCTACCCGCGAACTCCACATCCTTCGTTACCCTTCCCCTCCTGCCTTCCCTCCCTGCATTTTAAAACCACTCGTGCACCAAATATAGTATTTTTTAATACAAATTTCATAACGCCAGAGCTTATCATTATGTATAGAAATACTCTTCTGCTAAAATGCAATGTTCTGCAAAAAAATTGAGTCAATCCATCGATTACTTTTTACGATTTGCGAACGCAAACATACGGAACCTAAATTTTATATATATAGATTGACAAATTGTCAGTGGGTTGTAGAAAGGGAAAATAAGTCAATACACCTGCAAATAGATAATCCAACATATATGTACATTATTTGGGAGGCAGGTACGGGTACTGCTGCCCAGGGAACCATTTATCGGATAACCAATACCCCTGCCATAGATCACCTCAAGTGGTTTGCTACATTTGGTGACTTAACAGGAGTGCAAGGATTCAGAGAGTAAGGTTTATCTAGGTCTTGGCAGCGGACGCATTTGCACACCTACTGCGTGGCAGGCCGAATCGTGAGAGACTGGTTGAGGGTTACCTTTTGACCTCTCCAGCCGAACTCTCTCGACTCATCGCCTTGCACCACAGGATTCATACTTTTGTCACTCCTAGACACAGTGATTCCCAGATTCCTACCCTCCCCTCATACCTTTTTCGTTACCAGAAATTCCTCTCATTCCTTTCTTTAAAAAGACCCTCCACATAGCGACATAGCATTCCAAAAGAAGACAAAGACCCCCGAGGGAAAATTGTTTTCTCAGGGCCTCTTGTGTGAAGCTAATGTAAAAAAAAATAGTATGGCTAAACTGTCATAGATTACTACTGGAATTTAATGATTTTTTTTTTCAGGTACAACGAGATATTCTTCATGATAGATACTTGTCAAGCAGCTTCCATGTATGAGAAATTCTACTCTCCCAACATCCTGGCCGTAGCGAGTAGCCTTGTTGGTGAAGATTCCCTTTCGGTAAGCATTATTGTTTAATTTACTCACTTGAATGTTTTAAATATGACTTTTTTACCATGGTATTTGAAACTTCTTCTTCCTTTTGTCCTTCCCCGTCTAGCAGAGTGCAGTTTCTATACCATTATTGCAAGTTTCAAAGTCACCACATGGTATGGTGCCAAGAATCGGTCATCTGTTGGTGGCCTTGTATTTGGCACCCTTCGCGATGTGGCCATGATGTTGCACTTTATTTTGTTGACTTACAATAGTTTTCCATTTGCAAAAATTTCTACATTAATCCATCCCCAATTTGGAAGACGGGTATGGGTACCGCCATGTGAACCATATATTGGATAACCAATATTCCTGCCATAGGTCACCCCAAGTGGTTCGCTACATTTGGTGGCTTGACAGGGGTACCCGGGTTCATGGGGTGAGGTTTATCTAGGTCTTGGCGACAAATGCGTTTGCCCACCTACTGCATGGCGAGACTGATGAAGGGAGACCTAACATAGTCCTCTCCAGCAGGACTCTCTCAACCCATCGCCTTGCATCGCAGGGAAGGAATGGATTTATATGTCCGTCATTCCTGGACATTTTGACCCCCAGATTCCTACACACGCCTCATACCTTTTCCTTCCCAGAACTTCCTCTCCCTACTTTCACTAAGAAGACCCTCCACACAGCATTCCCAAAGATGACGTAGGTCCTGGGAGAATTTTTTTTCCTCTTGGCCTTTTATGTGGAGCTAACGTTAAAAAAATCTCCATCTGAATCATGGAGATTCAACTGCTCTGGAAATTTCGGCAGTTTTTGATACATTCACAAAAAAATAGTTGAAATAAACTAAAAGTAAATATAATATTAATATTTATCGCTAAATATGAAAAGAATAATAATAATAATAATTGGTTATTTTCCAGAGCATCATTTTTGTGAAAAATCGCTTCAATGGCGGTGTACAATTTTATTTATCATTAATTTTTAGGCTCTATCTAATTTTATTGAGAGAGCAGTTGGGATTCTTGTGTGGTATATATCTGTACCCGAGAAGCATACGGATGCAAGTCCAAAATTTGAAGAAATGCGTTTTTGATGCAGACTTAAAGTAAATTATCATGTTTATCAGTGGCAGAAAGATACAGGTCCTTGAAGAAAAATAGGATTTTCAAAAATGTATACGGATGCAACTACTTTTGATGCAACAACTATCTTAGAAGCAGAAAGATATACATGGACTTGCATCTTTATGATTTAGTTGCATTATGAGTATTATGACTCAAATTCAACTCCTATTTGCATCCTTCTGCCTCTAAGATTACTCCGCTTTCTATGGAAGTAAATAATTTTAAAACATTGATCCTTTCATAATACATACACCACATTTTGAAGCAGAAGGACTCAAGTCGGTGTTTTTTGTAGCGTTTTTTTTTAAACAGTATTTTTAAAGGCTTTACATATAAAATATTTTGTTTTATTTGCTCGTTTTTAAAACAAAACTATTGATTTAATAATTACTTTTTTTGTTATCTATCAGCATGGATATCCGAAGAAGTTATGAGACCATAGTTACAGAAGAAAAAGTTTTTTGGCTCTCTTGGACATTTACATTTTTGAATTTGCATCCGTATGCTTCCCGGGTACAGATATATTCATCTTGTTTTTCTATTTTTTTTCGACTATCTCTCGATTTCCAAAAAAAAAATTCAGAGGGCATTTGTAACTCCACGACTTAACTCTCTGAGCCCGTGTTCCTACATACAACCCCTGGTGGTCGCACTGAAACAGAACTACTCCCAACCAGGATTGAACAATCGTTTTGTATTGTTATTCCCTTACTTAAAGTTGTAGAGTTCTTTTAATACCCCATTTTGTTATGTCATTCACGTAGATTAGAAATAGCAACATTCCAAGAATTGATCCCTGTGGTACTCCACATGTTATTTTACCCAGTAGAGAAGTCCAGTCCAATTTTTTTATTTTTTTTTATGAATAATGACCTTCTAACTTAAATAACTGCATTTTTTTTTTTTTTTAGAGTTAGTTTTAATAGTTAAAATAATTGTCAAAGTTTCAATTTTTCAAGGTCCCTCAAAAACCCGCCAAATTTAAGATGTATTTTGTGACGTCATCAACAGTTCACCTACTTATAACGATACGCATTTTTTCATTTTTATGTTGGTCTCCCTGAATCTCACATAGATCTATCTGCGCAGGCGCCGCACAATGGTTTTACTAGTATGGGAGAGTTGGAAACAATTCGAAATTTCAAATTGCAGGGATCACTAAATTTTGTTTCTATATCTTGACACCATATACAGCGCATCTTTCCCCATACCACCAAACTCATCAAAACGTTTCGTCACTGCGTAACACGTCAGCAAAGAATGACTTCCCGAGCAGTCAGGACGTTTGTGTGAAAATGCAACGTTTGTTATATAACATTTAGGGACTAATAACTTTTTACACCGCTTGCTGGCAATCTTTTTTCAACATGGATCCAATACCTTCGGGTGTGTACTAAAGATGTAAAGTATTTTTTTCATATATTTAATATGACAAATTAAAGATATCTTTTTTTAAAAACATCTCGTGAATTAAAAAAAAAATACGACAATTTCTGAAATAGTTAAGGTTTTAGTTTAATATTCCCTAATAAAAAAAAAATCTTACCTATTTTTGCGTCTCTACGGCCCAGTATTTTTACGTAATTTACTTACTGTAAAATTTGAGTGCTTCATAAATATCATTATTGTCACAGGTTCGGTTTCAAAGGATTTTTTCTTCAGACAAAAGGAGTTATTTGACATAGTGATGAACTCAAAGTGTCAACAGATGGAAAAAGATTTTTATATTTGAAAAAAAACTTATAAACCTCACCAATTGCCTTAAAGAGGGGTTGGTTAAACTCTGTAAAAAGATCGCGGGCTTCAAATTTTGCTTTAAAAAAAGATGGAAAATTGCTCGTCGAGATGAAGCTAGATTTATGATGGAAAATAAAAAAAAGTGACTTGAGACTCCGATTGGTTTTATATTGCACGAGATTTTCCCTAAAAACGGCACGTCGTGGTCAAAAACACAATTTGAATGTAGTTCTGACCGATCCAAGCGCTTGAAAACCGAAGATCTTCGGAAAAGTGCACCACTTTCTCATTTGGCGTTTGAGAAAGAGGTGCACTTTTCGGTCAATCGGTTGCATCAAAATTATTAGAAGACATTATTCTAGGCGTTCATCTTTTAACAGACAAGTGTACAAAAAATTTGAAGATAATCGCTCTTCTTAAAAACAGATGTTCATTAGGACGTGAGAGGATGCGATTATTCTAGTATTTTTATATCTTCAAGTGTACCTACATATGCGATTAGTTTGCAGGAAGTCTGACTATTGTAGCAAAATCCTTGCCCATCGTTCACCAGATATTGCCGCCCGATTAAGATTATCATAAGAGGCTCCGGAAGCTCGGAAGAAAGATTTTTTTAAATATCGCGAAAACTATTCTAGAAAATGTTCTAGTGAGAAATTTAATGAGGATGTTCTTAATTTAATGTTAGTTATATCTGATCCTGTCATAACTAGTTACAGGTAACCCCCAAATAAACAATTAAATCGTTTTCCTAAAGAAGTTTTCGATTTAATATTTCCTCCGGATATTCATTATATAGATATCTTTGGCACCGACGATGATGAAGATTGTTCATAGTCTGCATCAGAATGTTGAAAAAAAAAAAATAAATAACTCGGCCTTTATTTTCACATGGATCTGGATATAAATAATTTCAATTTTAAGATTTAAAAAAAAAAAAAATTCTTGTTAATAAAATCCAGAAATCGTTAATAAAATCCAGTAAAACTTACTTAAATCAAATATTCTTATTTTTTGTAACCATACCGAAAAATAATATCACTTTTTTTCCTCGTTAATCCTGCCTGTGAATTGTTTCCAACTAATGGGGTATTCAGAACCACTGTGCGCCGCCGGCCATCTTGTTGTTACGACGTTTATTGGTTTACTTCATGGCGTATGGCGTAGCGACATTTCGCAAATGACATGTTGAATTATGCTTGCAGTTAATTTTATGTTTTTTAAGATATTTTTCGTTTAAATGATCAATTCACTGTGATATTAGTGTAATTCAACATAATTACCAATGCTAGCGTTAATTTTTTTTTTCAATTTTAGTCCTTTAAATAGTGTTTTGGTGATTTCCGTTGCTGGAACTGCTTTAAAATGGCCAAAGGCAAAATTGAGGCACCAAAACATAGATCAAACAATAGGGACTGCCCCTACCGTACCATAATGATGTTACGCACAATGGAGAGAGTTGACTATGGCTAACTCAACTGTAACTACAGCATCCGGGTCCCAGGCCAGCATAAATGAATACAAATATGAGAAAATTGAAGATTATAAGCCAAAAAAAAATAGCCTTCGAATAATGTATCTTAACGCGAGAAGTATCAGAAATAAAATTGACGAGATTGAAGAAACTTTAAAGAGCATCACACCGACTGTACACGTACTTGCAATATCCGAAACCTGGTTGGAAGATGGTGAGGAGTGCTTCTTCAACATCGACGGCTACCAAAGTGCATTTGCGTCTCGCACCAATGAAAGAGGAGGAGGGGTGATTCTCTACACACACCATTCACTAAATGCTACAACTATTGAAAAACATTGTAGTGAAAATTCCTTCTTAGGAATTAATATCCGCAATAGAAATTTCAAACCGTTAAATATCTATGTTATCTACAGAAAGCCTACCTCAAACATTAACGAATTCTTAATGTATCTTGAATCTATTTTAAATAACTGTAGAAATGATACCCTTATCTTTGGTGATTTCAACATTAACATTCTTCAAAAAAATAATACATCTCTTAAGTACATCAACACGCTAGACTCTTACAACTGCTTCATATGTAACACATCCTATCCTACACGAGTAACAGATACCTCTACTTCTCTAATAGACCATATCATCTCAAACAGACAAAATGTGTGTAAGTGACCATAACATTTTGATATTAGATTACCAAAACAGCTTGAAACATCACACTAATAATAGAATACATTCTTCTTCAAACAACACCAAAACCGATAAAACCATGTTAAAAGCATATTTCGAATCCCACAACTTTCCACACGAAACCACCAGTAATGCCAATGAAAACTTTAATAATTTTAATGAATACATCAAAACAGCAATAAAATCATCCCAACATAAATCTGAGTTACGTATAGGAGACCAACGGAGGGGTAATACTCCATGGTTTGATGCAAAATTAAATGCACTTATCAAACAGCGCAACAATGCGTTTAAACTCTGGAACAAAAATCAGCAAAGTGATATATTCACAGCACTGAGAAATAAAACAAGAAATCAAGTTACCAACTATAGAAGATATGCTAAAACTAAATACTACACGAATATATTTAAAGAAAACCTGCGTAATCCGCGACAGACATGGAAAACAATAAATGCAATTCTTACAAATAGTTCGACACCCCAGAAAGATGAAATTAAATATCTTTTAATTAAGAATGAAGAAATAACATGCTCAACACAGATAGCTTCAACTTTTAACAACTTCTTTATATCAGTTGGGGAAAACTTAGCAGCTACAATTGCATCATATCCAGATGATTCTATCACTATAAACACGGATCAAAAAGCAATCCAGTCCCTATATATGGCCAAAACAAATAAAACAGAAGTTCTCAGTATCATCTCTCAACTAAAGTCTAATGCATCTCCAGGTTTAGATGGAATTACACCCGTGCACCTGAACTTTTGCAAAGATATATTAGCTGACCACCTTGTTTTTCTTATTAATCAATCCCTGGATAGTGGAATCTTCCCAGATCAACTAAAGATAGCAAAAATAATTCCGATTTACAAAGATGGTTGCAAAAAAAATCCTTCTAATTATCGTCCTATATCCATCCTCTCTGTTTTCTCTAAAGTTTTTGAAAAGGTTATTAAGCTTAGGCTCACTAAATATCTCTTATCAAACAATTTACTCGCATCCCAACAGTATGGATTCAGAAACCAATCTAACACAAAATGTGCTGCTTTCAATTTTGTATATGCCCTCCAAAAACATATAGACCAGGGTAAGCATACTACAGGCTTATTTATAGATTTAAAAAAGGCTTTCGATACGGTTGACCATGAGATACTACTAAAGAAGTTAGAACACCTAGGCATAGTAGGCACTCCCCTGAAGTTACTGTGTAGTTACCTCTCTAACCGACACTGTCAGACCTTTGTTGGAAAAGGGACAAGCAGTATGGGAACGATAAAATGTGGTGTGCCTCAGGGCTCCGTACTTGGACCATTACTATTTTTAATATATATAAATGATATTGCTAAATGGGAACTTAAGGGTACAATACAACTTTATGCAGATGATACAGTGATTCTTTATCACAATAACGATTTAAACGAACTAGAAAAGGAAATGGAAAGGGATATATCTTGCCTGGCAAACTGGCTGCGATTAAACAAACTTAGCCTAAACATAAAAAAAAACACATTACATATTGTTTGCAAATAAAAAAAATGTAAGTCTTAATATAAGTCTTGATAATAACCGCCTTGAAAGGGCTGATGTTACAAAATATCTTGGCCTTTTCATTGATTCACAACTCACATGGAATCACCAATTTAAACATGTTCTATCCAAAATTACTCCTATAACTGGTGTTTTATATAGACTTCGCGGGTTACTTCCTCCCTCTCTATTAAGATCGATTTACCATGCTATGATTCACTCACATCTAATATATCTCGCCGGAATCTGGGGATTTGCTACAAAAAAAATGATTTCAGAAGTCCAAGTCGTCCAAAATAGAGCCCTGCGAAATATATTCAGTTTACCTTGGGATACACACGTCAAAGACATTTACAGAAACACCCAAATACTTCCTTTTAACACCATTCCCACTTTTGAAATAACAAAAACTATATTACAAGTAATTCAACACTCGGCACATTCCAACACTACACTCAATTACAATTGCGACGTACACCAACACAACACAAGAAATCACAACAAACTTCATATACCAAAAATCAAATCAACAAAATATGGACTAAGATCCCTAGAATACATAGCTTACACAAAATATAATCAACTACCCAACGAGATCAAATGTGCAAGTCAATGTAAAAAGACCCAAACTAAAATGCTCAAACTTCATTTTATGAATGACTATCTGAAATAATAATGTTGTGTATGTCCTATGATATGTCCATTTAATACATACAGCTATATGTTTCATGTAATGCGTATCATTCCCGCAATGAGTTTATTAACTCTTGGGAGTACAATGCTTTATATAATATACTATATTCTGTATTGTATACTTTTAATAAATAAATAAAAAAATTATTTTCGTTTTACAAAAGATTTTAGGTTACGTCTGAAATTTTTTTTAATGACTTTTCCGCTTGAATTTAATAAAACTTCTATAAAAGTAATATTATTTAATAATGTAAAAGCCTTATGCATGTGTAAATAAACACAAAATAGAGAAATCAACGCATTAAATTGCGTAAAATCGAGTCCAAGATGTCATATTTTTCCAGTTATTTTTTCGGAATCATTAAAATATTTTTTTATCCTTTTTAATTGTATGAACTAGATAAAAAGTGAAGTGACAGTTTTATTCCAAATTCATAAAGTAAGAGGACTGTATTTTTTTAATTTTGAATTTACCTAAATTTTTCGACCATTTAATAGAATATGTTTACTGTCAGCTGTTTTTTTTTAAGTTTTTCATTTTGAAACTTAAAATTACTACAATTTTCAAACACGATCGTATATGTCAGATACAAAAATCTAAAAGGCAATTCTATTTAGTTTCTATAAAGGTATATGCTTTAAGACATCTTAAAAAATAAGAAATATATAGAACATTCGTTTGTGTAATACCTAAATTCCCATACAAACGACGTACCTGGTTTATTTATGTGACGTACAGTGATTACCATCGTGACGTCACCACAGAGCATTACACAGCATACCAACTTGACGCTGTGTTTTATTGAGAATATTAAAAATGCACTTTTTAATATTTTTTTAAAAATTGTATGTTTAATATTATTTATTAAAACTTATATATTCAGAATCAGCGTTTATTGGTCTATATGAACATATTTTTTTAAAGCCATTATATTTTTCAGTGGAGTTCCTTATTCTATCGTTATTTATAAGTTGTGCAAAAGTTAAAACGCATTTATTAACTATGATTTTGTGGCATGTAATCAGTGCTTATGGTATATTTACACTGTTGATATTAAATAAAGAAATATAGCAAGAGAATCTAAAGCATGTTTTCTACCTTTCAGCATCACATTGACTCTGTAATAGGAGTTTACATTATAGACAGATACACATTCTTTGCCCTGGAGTTCCTGGAAAGAGTTCAGCCGGACAGTAAGAAGACCATGGGAGAATTTGTAAGTATCAAAATATTTTATTTCTTTCACATACCATTCTGTTTGAAGTGGGGTACTCAAGAATGAAGAATTGCCAGTTATAATACAAGCCATTTATTGTTGTGATCAACGTCTTATAACAACTTTACTTTAAATGTGTATGCTTATAACTTTTAAGGATGACAGTAAAAACTTCAAGGGCACTGTATTAGGTATTATCAGAGCCTTGACTCCGTGTGGACTTGGTAAGTTGGCGCCTGGAGTGGACTACTCCATTTTCAAAGGCCCAGCCTTGATGGATGATACTTTCAGTAGCTCCCAGTGCCGGATTAGCCCATAAGCAAATTAAGCAATTGCTTAGAGCATCACGTCTTAGGGGGCACCAGAAACAGCACCAAACAAAAAATATTTGCTAGCACATTAAAGGTATCTCTTTCGTCTTTCATTCATATTTTAAGGTAAAAAATGATCTACCTCGTTGTATTAAACATGTAATTTTTTTTAAAGACCGATACTAATTTACTTAAAGATAGGGGGGCCCACAGGCCTGGATTGCTTAGGGCATCAAATAGTCTAAATCCGGCACTGGTAGCTCCCTGGCAAGGGATCACCATTCAAGATTTTTAAATTTACTTGAAATGGCTTGAGCTATATTTAATAACATCAGAATAGGCAACAGTACTGGACATCAGAATTATCACTTCTCCAATAGACTCTTGCGAGTTATTTTAATAAAGAAATAAAAAAAATTACACATTTTCATTTAGAAAGTTATACAAAAATTGGTGTTTGTCAATTATTTATTTATCTCAATGATATTTTGTTCTAAAAATTACCACATACTTAATTAGACATTAAGTTGTCTTGGCACTTGCCAAAATTTTTCAAGGACGCAGTATCATTCTCATTACAACTTAGCAGGCGGGCATGGGTACCGCCGCCTCGGTAACCATTTACTGGATAACCAACACCTCTGCCGTAGGTCGCCCCAAGTGGTTGGCTATGTTTGATAACATAGCAGGGATGCTCAGGTTCATGGGGTGAGGTTTGTCTCTCGGTCTTGGTGGCGATTGCGTTTGCCCACCTAATGTGTGGCGGGCCGGACCGGGAGAGAGCGGGCCGGATCTGGAGAGAGTGGGAGACCTTCTGTCCTCCCCAGCCAGTCTCGACCCAGTGTTGTAACGCAGTGGGAGGTATGGATTCATAAGACTGTCGACACACTTACCCCAAGATTCCTACCCAACCCTTCACTTTCATTACTACTATTTAAGAGAATTTTATTTATTAGAATACTCATTCTTACTAAGTAATTACAACAGTTTACATGTTTTTATAAAAATAAAAAATAATTTATTATTACTATTTTTTCTATTTTAACAACATATTTTTGGCAATATGTAGGTATACATATTTGAGCTAGTATTAATGAAGCACATAATATTATTGCAAAATAATTCTAGCTTCCAGCATTGAGGACATTGATTGTCCAGTTGATTAGTCAGACATCTCCAAAAAATTGAAATTTGAGTTGAGTGCGCAGTTATATGTAAAGGTATACCCTCTATCTAGTACAACCAGTCATGAACACCACCAAATCAATTATAATGCAGAAAAACTTACAGTGAATTCAAAATCTTGATAATTTTTTTTTTTACATTTGCTCCACAGAAGGCCCCGAGGAAAATAATTCCCCTCAAGGCCTATGTCATCTTTGGGGATGCTGTGTAGTGTTATTTTGTAGCCTATTTAACTCCTCGGTCCTCGACCGATTTTTTGTCAGAGGGTCAAAATATTTTGGTTTGCAATAAAATTCAAATAAATGGAATATTTCTGATGTATCCAAAAACTAAAAACTGTTTTGGAAAGGTGATGAAATATGCTTTCAAATTTTTATAATTAGAAATAGGCAAATATTTTTTTAAATATAATAATTCTGCATTCAAAAATAAACAAGTTTTAAAAATTGCTCACCTTTTGTTTTTTCTAATTAAAATGCTGTCCTCATTATCTCAAAACTTAGTATTAGGATCAACTGGATGATCGATATGGAAAGATGTACTTAAGGTCTTAAGCAAGCATTTAAATAAAATGTATGACCGTGATTCTATGGCTATCTGTGGTAACATATTATTTTAATTGCAGCTCAAAGTGTGCCCGAAGAGTGTCTGCAAGTCGACGGTAGGTGTGCGAAAAGATCTGTTTACCCGGGACCCCAACAGAGTTCCAGTGACAGACTTCTTCGGGTCAGTTCGGCCCATGGAGATCACCCTGACGGGACTCAACATCACCACCCCGCCCACAAAACTCAACAAAAAGTAATTAATAATTCTCTACTCCCTTCTATGTATTGATATTGATTTGTTACATTCCATCCTCCTCTTTGTCCCACCGATGGGTTGACTATGTGAATGGTAAAAGAAGTTGTGGACGCCCGAAGACGACACGGCACAATTGGGTGAATAAAATCCTTGAGTTGGGTCATGCCAAGAGTCACAATGCTTAAGATAATGTATGAATGTGAATGACAGAGTTGTGTGGTGGTCCAACCCCTCTGCCTACCTCTGAGGAGAAACGATCAAACGGCTTGTTCATACAGGGCAAGTAGTTTAATCAAGTAGCGAGTAACTCGCTACTTGACCTCTCTTAACCTATCCTATTTAACCAGTTCGGCCAGTCAAGTAGCGAGTAACTCGCTACTTGACTGGCCGAAAAGCGTTCGCACTACGGTCGAGTACAGTACGTTAGTGAGCGGCGCGTTGCAAGATGATGGGCTGCAACGCAAAAAACTATATTCGCTAGTTAAGTTGATTGTAATGCTTATTTAAGAAGAGATGGGAGAATAAATTAGTCAGGTGTAAATAAATAAAATATGGACATGAAAAGAGATTAATAGCAGCAAAAATAAAGAATTTTAGAGTAGCATCTTCGCTCCAACGGGACGACATATCCGTGTCTACTAATGAACTCTTCTAAAACAATTGGTTCGCGCATGTCAGTGCTCAGGGACGCGTGGTGGGGGGCGCTACTCGCCTAAAAAAATAGAATGAAATGGATTGATTACTAAAGAGCTGACTAAACTAGTCTACTAAAATTGTGGTGTTCGGACGCGTTTAGTTACTAATAAACTCGCTACTCGACTAAACTACTTGCCCAGTGGGAACGGGTCTTGATGGTTAGTTGGTTTATTCTGGTACAATCCTTAGTCAAGTTTTGTCCTACATATTATTTGCATTTTTTTTTTTTATTTCAATTGCTGGTGACTGATATAATCACTATTTTACGCCAATTATGTTTCTAAAAAGATTCATCCATTATTTTTTATACATGTTATTACAATGAATTATTTTATTTGTATTCCAAATAATAGAGTTATTATTATTCATGAGAATTAACTTGGATTTGACCTTTCATTTAATAAACATTACAATTTTGTAACCATTTATATCAAAGTAGATGGCTGGTTTGGATTTACAGAGTTGTAAACAACAATGATTTGTGCAATGAAAGTCATCACAAGTTATAATAAATAATGTAATTTCTACATATTTGAGTTATTGCTACAATAAACTTATCCATTTCAAATATCCTTCAATGTTTTTAATCAATTAACACTTCAAAAAGTATTATTATTTATCTTTTCGGATCAATAATCCAATGAAGACACTGATAAGTCAAACTCATACTTAGTTAACGCAAGCAGAATACGAATGGGTCGTGATTCATTTTATTTACAGAGGGAGTTGTAGTACCAGCTCAATATTTTCGTAAGACTCAAAGAGTCTATTCAATAGGCCACTTGCATCACATTTTTTTAAAAAAAAATTCCGGTTTAGGCAAATATTCTAAGACATTCTGTATTTTTTTTTTTTTCGTATTTTTGAAACCCTGGCGATTTTTTGAAAATTTCAATTCAAATCTGAAAAATCGGAAAGACGGGACATCATAGCCGAAAATCATTTAAAAAAAATAATGTTTATAATAAATTGTACGGGGTTCTCTTCGTAACATCTGTAAAAATACCGCCATCTTTATCAAAAAATCAAACCAAAGGATAAGTTCGCATAGAACAAACAATAAATCTAGTGAACTTTAAACGCAAGTTCAAAAATTCGCCAGAAATCAAAGTGTTACCATTTAAAAAAAAATTAATCAGTGTGGAATTTTACAAAATTAAGGGAACATAATCGGAGACGGGACATTTTCATGTAGTGACGTCACGAGCTAAAATAATGGATTTATTTATTTAAAAATAAAAAAAAACTACATTTCTAAAAAATTTTACTAACATTTTCGTAATATGACAAACTCAATAATTTAATTTTTTTTGGTAAAACAAAAACAAGATTAAAAAAAAATTAAGGTAGGTATCTACACAAAAAATGGCGGTTTCCACCACCGAAAATTTGCTCGATCCGCCACTGCTAAATATAATATCCCTTTTTATTGGGATAAAGATGTAGTGTCTACGTAAATTATTCTTATCGTGGCACCAGACATTAATTGCAGGTCCCACACTCGTGGGAATGATTAATTAGCCTTGTAGAAGCTAGATACGTAAATATAGATTTCATGTAAACGAATAATTAGAACAAAGGTCCTTGTCTAAAGACGCGCCATATAAATAAAGAGATGTGTGAAAATACTATTGAATATCACTGATTTGTTTATCTTTTTAGATAAATAAACAATCTTTCTTAAGTGGTGTGAAGGTTAGTGAACCTGTGTTATTGGAATTGCCTATCAAGTAACAATTCTTCATTATTGAGTTTGTGGTTATTAGACCTTATGAGTTTATTTATAGATTGAAGGTTCAGAGAGTGAAGCTGTTTATAGTGGAACTACTTCTTTTCTTGAATGACCACACAATCATTCCTTTAGTATATTCTCGTAAACAAAGTTGTTAGTAATATAATAATTTATAATTGTAGCGAGTTTAATAATTGAATTATTGCGAAACAAAAAAATTAAGTTAAAAAAAAAGAAAACAAAAAGAGTCACCGTTCAATTGAGCCGTGATTCGGTTGACCAGGAGCCGTGTAACGTCTTATCAAAAAGAGCTAGTTCAGTTGTGCGGCTCGTTCATGAACCACTTATCGTTAAAGTGGAACACTATGTGTGCCATATATTAACCTGCAATTATTATTTTTTCCCTTTGAATTCAAAAACTGAATGCAAAATTCATGGTCAAATTATCGCACAAAAGACTGATAAGAATGAATATTTATTTCAATACACAAAGGCTGCATATCAAACATGCTAATAAGAACCTTTTTCTCACCTTTCAAATAATATGTTACTGTTTCAAAAATAACATGATTTTTTTAATCTTGTTCATTTGTACTATATTTTAGTTTATTTATTTTTTCGGGGCTTTTACATTACATATGAATAGTAAGGCGGCCCCTAGAAGACACAATTATATTGAGCAATATTAGGAATTGTGTAATATTATTGACCGTTTGGGGTGAATATTGAAGATTGCGCAATGATTAAATAAAAATTAAACTCGCCTAAATTTTGTTCAATCATTGCGCAATCTTCAATATTAACCCCAAACGGTCAATAATATTAGACAATTCGTAATATTGCTCAATATAATTGATCGTCTAGGGGCCGCCTAAGAAATACACAGCATTCATTGTACATAACTGAACTGTCTCAGTAACAATATTTTATATTTGTTTAAACATAAATTGAAGATGTCCAATGAGTTATAATTGTTTCCCTCCATTAGTATTCTGACCAAAGAGGAATACATATGGTAGTTAGTCCCAGAACTTCTGCACTGAAATAAATCCTGACTTCTAGTATTACGTTGTGGAATCCAGAAGCTTATCAATTCAAGCAATACCAGACTATCAACTAAATCATTTAGAATTTTATATAGAAATACCACATCAGTGAAAAATTTTCTGTCTGACAATTTGAGCATATTCATATCATTATGAATGATACGTTAATGTTATCAATGTTGTAATTTAAGATCACTGGATTTTTTATTCGAGAAAATCTAACCATTTGACATTTTGAGATATACAAGTAAAGTCTATTTTCATTACACCAATTTAACAATTTGTTGATATTATCTTGAAGAATGTTAACAATGTAAAGAGATGTTTTAATCATTCATAATGTTTTCCTTATTGCAGCATTCCCGATGTGGCGGGCGTCAAAGAACAAACCAAATATTACAGCAGTCAACTTTTTCCCAGTCACCTATTTGCAGAAAGTTGAAGTGAAAAGGTAGAACAATGTGTATACCAGAACAAGTGTGTATTTATTGTTAGTGACATTATTAAATTTATATGTAGATGTGTGAAATAACACAAAAGTGTGTTTTGTTTTTTTGTGCACGTCTCAAATGATTTGAAGTTACCAAGTCCATTCATACAAGTTTTGTAGGTATGTATATATTTATTTTATTTTGGGACAATTTTGTACTGATCTTCCAGAGACCCAAATAATTTAACTGTGTAACCATCTCTAGTGAAAAAATAAATTCGACTTTGTTAGAATGTCTTATTATATATTATTATACAACATTTTGGAAGGAGCCCAAACCTTGGTGAAAGAATTCATAAGTTTAACCGTTGAAGATGAGCAAGCCAACGAAATTATGACGCAACGATATTTCTTTTTTTTCTCACAAAAAATTAAACAATTCTGGCTATTAGATTTTTATCATATTGACAAATAATGATATAATGCTAAACTTTAATTTAGATATTATTGAAGGTTAACTGTAACTGTACTAATTAACTCAAATCAAAGGTGAATTATTATGTGTCTGATAAACACATTACGTACCTGTATTCCTAAGAATGCAGGCAAGGTAGATAATATTAAAAATATGATAAGAATCACAAAATGTATGATCAATCTACTATTTTAACATGAATGTCATTGATGTCAATGATTAAATAGGCTGCCGAAAAATCAGATAAGTAATTTGCTGGCGTCACAAAAATGTTATTAAAATTTTTTAAACTAAAGTTTTAGTGGAGTTTTAAAATTATTTGACAATATGACATCTGAAAATCACATATTGTTTACTTTACTCAAATTAGCAGAAAGGTTTATTTTTTCTAGCTTGTGGTCATTTATACCTGAAGAGACCCTTCTTGGTTCTTGGGCAACTTTCTTTTGAAAGATTCTCTACCTGCTTAAATGCTTTTGCAACCATTTGTGAAACTCCCTCATACCAATTTACGCACTCAATAATTATAATACTAATCAATATTGGTCACACCTAAAAGAGAAACTGACCAAAACTAAGATACCAAATTCTGCCTTAAATGAGATGAATTTGGCAGTTTGAAGTGATCCACACAAAATATATATTATATTTTCTTATTATTTTAGTAATAAACTTTTCAAACCAAGTAAACTCTGCTAACAATAAACTATCAAAAGAAGCGAAACTAGCATTCCACCATGGAGTGCTGGTACCTACCCTAATGAATGGCAGTGGGGCATGGAACTGGCAGAGGAAGGGTGAAAGTAGACCGAATTCTGTAGAAGTGAGATCCCTGAGGCGAATGTGTAGTAAAACCATGTATGATCGTATGATAGATGTGGAGATCCTCAAAGACTGTAAGGCTGATGCAATTTTAATGAGTAAGTTTAAGAAAGGGATGCTCAAATGGTTTGGACATGAGCAAAACAAAGAAAGGAGTGTAAGGAGAATATATGACGCAAATGTGAATGGTAGAAGAAGTCGAGGACGCCCGAGGAGAAGTCAGCTACTTGAGTCAGGCCAAGTCAAGATTCAGAATAATAGAAGAGTTTGTATGAATTTGAATGAAGAAAGGAGTGTGTTAAGACTGAGTTCTTTGGTGGTCCGTCCTGCGGAGAAACGGCATGATAGTTAGTTATTTTATTTTAGCATATATAATAATAGACATTAATTCTCTGCTAAATATTTATCTAATAAAACAAAACTTCAATATCTCAATAGTAAGAATATGATTATGTAAATTGTATTATACTAGAGAAAGATAATTTATTCAATGTGGACAACACACATCACAATGAATCAGAAAAGTAGTATAAATCACACTCTTACAACCTGACTTACTTGTACAACCTTATCATTAGATCAACAGTCTACAACTCTGCTTGTATTTCTCCAAAAGCATCATTGATGCGGAAAATACTAGATGATCAGTCAACTATTTAGCAATCATAACGTAGCAGAGATAAAATTGGTTTAATCTCCTCATTAATCTTTGTAATGAATAATCCTAAGTCTGATGTTCAATAATCATGACACAGATTATAATATATTATGTGCCTTTCAGCAGTTTTATAAGAACGTCTAGGTGTAGACCTCACCACTATTCTGTCAGCAGGCAGATGAGAGTAGAATTAAATATCTTATTCACTAGATTACAAAATGGAAAAGACAATCTTGAGACTTCTATTTCAATGAAAATATTATAAAAGATTTACGCCAATGATTGAATGTTTTTATCACAGATCCGTCACACATTTTTTTTAAATGTTGGACTGTAAATTATGACTATTATGTAAGTAGTGCGTAAAAAGAATGCTTTGAGCAGTTTTCTGGTAAAAAAGTTGGCTCTGGCATTTTTCCAGACTGAGTTACATCACTACACTTTGGCCTTCTCAAATAAAAAGAAAAGTATTTTTAGAAAACTGATCCGGCAAACTGGGTCCATTCAGAAAAAAGCATTATGCATGACCATTTTGCAAAGTTTAAATTAAAAATAGAAATATTTATTTTTAAATGTTATTTATTTGATGGTCTATAAATTTAATATTGCCCATAGAAAAATCTCAGGGTGAAATTAATTTTTATTCTTCATTCTTATCAAATTTATTAAAATCTTATCAGTCTTGTATTAGCTCAAGGTAATTGTGTGATCTTTATGATGCCTATCTCATCAGCGCCATTTAGTTGCAAAAGTCACATGTCCGTGAAGGTAGATGATATACTTATTATATTTTAACGGCCTCCGTGGTTGAGGGTAAAGTTCTCGACTAGCAACCCTAAAAAGAAAATACTTTGTTTTACGTCACTTTATTGATATTTTATAGTCTACCGGTTTCGGTACCTCCGTACCATCCTCAGGACAATTATAAAAATACTAACAAATACAGAGTAATATACATATATATATGTGTACAAAATTGTTGAGAAAGAAAGAGACAGTAAATTAGAGCGGGACAGTGTGACAGTCGTGCGGGGGATTTTTTTGTAACAGTCCTGAGGATGGTACTGAGGTACCGAAACCGGTAGACTATAAAATATCAATAAAGTGACATAAAACAAAGTATTTTCTTTTTATTTATTTAAAATGTCAAGTCACAATGTGTTTACTTCTTTTGAAAAATTTAATTTTATTTGATTGATTTATGTTATGATAAAAGACAACAATAATATGATTTATGTTATGATTTATGTTATGATAAAAGACAACAATAATACCGCTGTACAGAAACACGCTGTGAAATTCGTTCCTGTTTAAAATTAAACAAGTAAATATTCTAAACGTATTTTAACAAAGAATAGTGCGCTAATAGATACGGAATTGCAATAAAAGTGTAGTAAAGAAGTGTCAAGCTGTACCAGAACATCTTGTAATAACCTAAATACGATTTTAAAAAAAAACGAGTTTGCTTTCAAAGCAATTGATAAACAGCGATCACTTGGTACCGTACTCTGTGCTCGACCTACTCGCAAGTGTTGAACTCAGCTGTGTGTGTGTACGTGACTGTCAGTTCTCCACCCACCAACACCGTCCGCGCAGGGACGCTAAACCTTTTGTCGCTCTATATTTCGAAGCAGTACCATGGACTCTTGTGACACCTTCTCTTTCATCTCTGCGGCAAACAATATTATAAATTCCTTACAAAATACTATAATGGACCCAAGCAATAAGTTTACAAAAGAGCAAATGGGGAAATTATCACCAAAACTCACAGAACTGCTAGGGAATATAAGCCTTGTTGCTACCAAGATGGGATTGCTAGAGAATAACCAGCCTGCAAATACTGATATAAAAAAACAAAAAAACATTAAAAACAAGTATAGTATCCTAATCACTCCAAAAAATAAAGATACATCAACTGAACTTCAAAAAAAAATACAAAGGCACTTTAAAACCAGCCAATTAGGAATATGCATAGAAGGCATAAAAAAAATCTCCCAAAATAGAATTATAATCGATTGTGTTAAAAAAGAAGATGCTAAAAAACTACAAACTTTAATTTCTAATGATCTTAATGATATTGATTGCAAAGAATTAACAAAAAAAAAACCAACAATGATATTCAAGGGAATTTTCAACGACTATATCAAAGAAGAATTCACTGACGATATCTTAGACAAAAATGAGGACATCAAAATTGTAACGCAAAAAACAGAAAAAAATTCTATATTTAACATAAAAGCAATAATTAAAAACAAATACAATGACACCGCTAACTATATAGTAGAAGTAGATAGCACAACCAGGAAGATCCTGTTAAATAAAGAAAAAATAAACATTGGCTACCAGCGAGTTACGGTTGACGACGCCACCCCAGTGGTACAATGCTACTACTGTCTACGCTACGGACATACATCAAGAAATTGCAACCAGAAAGAGAAAAACAACTTGCCTGTCTGCTCGCACTGTGGAGCTGCACACCACTACAAAGAATGTCCAGCTACAACAAATCAACCGAAGTGTGCAAACTGCACTTTTCAAAATGACAGATTTCAACTGTCATTTCCTACTAATCATAATGCGACTGATAAAACCAACTGTATATATTATAAAAAAATGCTGGCATTCGCACAACAGAAAATTGAATACTAATTTGGATTCAAGGTATAGTTTTCATAGTGACTCATGTTTATTATTGTCAATATATTATGTATGTACTTGCACAATCAAAAATCTAATAGCTAACAAAATTAGTAATGCTATGACATATGCTTTAAAAAAACATGTTGTTTCTTATCAATCTGCATTTTATAAAACAAGTATACTTACTATTAAAACTGAAAATCCTAAGATATATTCAAAAATTATACTAAAATTGTTTTTTGAAATGTCCATAATCAAACTAACTGTCAAAATTACAAAAAAATATTTGATCTTACGCAGCAAAATTTGGAATATTGTTATAAATTTTAAAGATCTCTTTAAAAATATCTCATGTCTGTTCTCAACGTCTTACATTTACGTATATATTTCGAAATATCCACAAGATATAAAAAATAATAATTCTATAGTCTACACATTAAAAAAACGTCATATTTTTCATCATTCTACGTACTATAAAATCAGTATATATATATATTTAAAACTAAAAAAAATTAAATCATTTTATATATTGATGATAAAAAACCTGAATATTTTCTTCATGATAAAACATTTCTACTACATACTACATTATTATGTTTCTTTTTCCATTACATTACGTCTACATTCAACATTTCTATATTTCTACCAGAAAATAGATAATACAATACCAATACACAGTTGTGTTTACCGAAGGCTAGTAAATTATAGACTACTAAAGTCTAATTATAGATATATTACTTCAAAATTATTATTATATACATTACTAACCCATGTATCACGCTGCCAATATTCTATATGCAATAAATCTCTACAGTATATGTTCACTTGTACTATTGATATATGTATGTATGTACTATGTTCTATTCTACTCAAGCAAGAATATTGCAGAACAAATTATGATGGTTTTACTGCTATTAATACCTATTGTACAAATTTTAAATTTTAACACATGCAATGAATAATATTAACTTAAACGAAATCGATAAAAACCTAAACATAGAAGAATATGTATGTGAAACAGCAATAGAATGCAGTAAAATATATAAAAATATAAAAAATCGATTAACAATCTTACACCTAAATATAAGAAGTGTAAATAAAAACATGGATGAATTTCTTGTATCACTAAATACACTCTGTTCACAACCAGATTTTATAATATTATCCGAAGCCCATATACATTCGAACATAAACATACCAATTATTCCCAACTACAAGCAATATGTTACAAATTATCAGATTAATAAAAATAGTGGAATTGTAGTATATACTATTGACAAATTTACCGATATCAACGTTATCGAAATACCCATATGTAACGTAAACTGTCTGTCAATCAATTTTAATGTAAACAATAGGCCCTTTAATATAATCGCTATGTATCGCACACACAGTTCAAATGTACAACTATTTATAGAAGAGTTAAAAAAAATTCTCTGTAATAAGAATACTTTAAATTGTATATTAATAGGTGACATGAATATTAATATTGGCCCAAATAATCACTGTAAAAATAAAATTGAATATATAAACACTATGAATGAAATGAATTTTATGTCATGTATAAATAAGTTCACAAGAGAAATTGCAAAACAAGCACCATCGTGCCTAGATCATATTTGGACCAATATTAAAAACACAGATAAAATTAAATCTATCATATGGAAAAACGATATAACAGATCATCATACGAATATATTTGTTTATGATCTATGTAAAAACTCAGAAATTTATGATCCTGGAAAAAATATTAAAATCATTTCTAAACTGAACTATCATAAATTAAATAATAAATTACGCAATGAATCATGGACATCAATATTAAATTGCCAAAACCCTGATATATGTGCAAATTATTTTGAAGAAACATTAACTACTAATATCGCTGACTGTACCACCTATATTAATCTCCAAACTAATGCTAAATTAAGGAAAATTAAACCATGGATTACGCAGGGTCTAATCATATCCATCCGGAAAAAGGAAAAACTCTTCATTCAAACAAAAAAAAAACCAAACAATAATCACATTAAAACTGAATATAAAATATTTCGAAATAAACTCACAAAAATTATTAAAGATACGAAAGAAAAATATTACAAAGAAAAAATAACCCTTACAAAGGAAAACACTAAAAAAACATGGAACACCATAAACGAAATTATGAATAAAAATAATAAAAATAAATCAATTATAAATCTTATAAACAACAATGGAAGCACATTAAATGCTATCCACGAATCAAAGAAGTGTGCAAATATTTTCAATAATTTTTTCGTAAACGTCGGACAAAAACTTGCTTACAAAATTGATCAAAATTATCAACCAGATGATATACATGAAGATAAACTAAGTGAAAACAATCTATCAGTTTTTAAATCGATTACGGAGGAAACTATTGAAAACATAATAAAATCACTAAAAAATGGTGCTGCACCTGGATATGATGGTGTAACTACAGAAATCCTAAAAAAATGTTCTAACTCACTAACTAAACCAATTACTCATATAATTAATGTAAGCATTGAAAATGGAATATTCCCATCAAATTACAAAAAAGCCATTGTAACACCTGTGTATAAATCCGGAGATTCGAAAGAAATAAACAATTACCGCCCAATATCGTTAATATCCAATGTAGCTAAAATATACGAAAGAGTAATAAAGAAACAAATTGTAGATTATGTGGAAAATAAAAAATGTATTAATCCTAGTCAATATGGTTTTAGAGAAAAAATGAGCACACAAGACGCAATAGCGGAATTAACTAGAGTTATTTATAAAGCATTGGATAAAGGGAAAAAATGCTTAAGTATATTCATTGACCTCCGTAAAGCTTTTGACAGTGTTTCACACTCAAAATTAATCAACAAACTAAATAATATAGGAATAACCGACAAAGCAAAATCGTGGATAAATAGTTATTTATATCAAAGAACACAGCAAGTGAAAATAAATAACGAGTTAAGTGATATAGAAAAAATTAATTTTGGAATCCCACAAGGAACTGTACTGGGCCCAATACTATTTCTATTATATGTAAATGAACTTTTTGAACTCCCAATCGTCGGAAAGATTATATCTTATGCGGATGATACAGTATTAACAATTGAAGAAAACTCTTGGAAAGAAGCCGAAATATCGGCAAATAATGCAATAAATATCATTAAACAATGGTTTGACAAAAACTTACTTTCTTTAAATGTTGAAAAAACTCATTTTCTACCTCTGAGCCTAACAGAACATATTTCAAATATAAATGTAAACATTAAAGTTCACGACAGAAACTGTCTACTTAAAATCACACCCTGTAACTCAAATTGTATACATATTAGCAGTAAAGAACAAATAAAATATCTTGGAATAATTATCGACAATAACATTAAATGGAAAAATCAAATAAACTCCACAATAGACAGAATGAGAAAACTAATATATATATTTTTCAGACTTAGAAATACTATCACATTAAATATATTAAAAGAAATTTACTTTGCACTTGCGCACTCGGTATTACAATATGGAATCATAGCTTGGGGGGGTGCATATAAATCATCCCTTCTCCCACTCGAAACAATTCAAAAAATTCTTATAAAAATTATCCTAAAAAAACCGTATTACTACCCAACAATAAACGTATTCCAAGAATTCCCTGTTCCCCCACTTACAAAAATTTACGAAAAAATAGCACTACTTCAGCTACACAAAGATATATTTAAAAAAAATATTACCCCTCTGCTAAATATTAGCATAAGGAATACTTCTATTGGTGGACTAACTATACCACCCATACGAACCACAACAGCACAGAATCACTATGTATATAAAGGAATAAAATTATTTAATCAATTACCCGCCGATATGCGAACAGAAAAAAATTACGACAAATATAAAAAAAAAATTAAATCATATTTTGGTAGTCCCACCATATAATTTTAACTTTTATTATATATGTCTTTGACTGTTTGTTATTCCAAAGGTTTTATGTACATCCTATATATATTTTGTTTAATTACCCTTATAATCTTATATGTTATTAAGTCTAAATCTATTCATAAGTTAAGTTCTTAATGTTTGTTACATCCTATTTATTCCATCAAGTTTGTACATCCTATATATATTTTGTTTAATTACCCTTATAATCTTATATGTTATTAAGTCTAAATCTATTCATAAGTTAAGTTCTTAAGTTTGTTATAAGGTTTTGAAAAAAAAAAAAAGAAAGTTATTATCAAGTTGTCCTCTCCTAAACACAAGCAATAGCTTTACTAGGAGAGTATATAAAATATGTAATATTGTATTAAAATAAACTTATTGTAAAATATTTACTCAATAAAAAAAAAAAAAAAAAAAAAAAAAAATGTTATTTCACAATTTAATCATAATATAAGGTATATTTGCTGCACGTTTCAGAGTAGAAGACGCTCTCAGTATCGCCCTGATGTAAGACCACCATTGAAAAATTGCTTGAAAAGGCTTTAGCCGTGTTCGATGACCAGGTCTGAATAGCCATGTACCCCACCTTCCTCTCCCTAATCTCCTTCCCTTCACCACTACCTTCATTCTCGGAGCATATATTATGGGGATACCATAGTCTCACTGGCTCCATGCGGTTGGGAGCAATTTGGACTATTGTGCGGTATTTATATTTAAAAAAACCCTTCGGACAGTCTTGTAGTATATATATCATCAGGGCAGATGAGTTATCTATCCTGATTGTGGTCATTATGGAGAAGGACAGGATTCCTGGCAAGAACATAGCCATATTGGAAGACTATCAATTATATTATACAAATCTCAAATCGTATCCTGAGAAAAGGCATTATTACGGAATTAATATTTAATTCCCTAGGTACTGCAATTTATTAAAGTGTCAAGCTGATGGTTTTGTTTACATGAATGATAGAATAATAAACAATAATGCAGTGTGTGTAGTGCAAGTAAAATAACACGTCATGTCTAGAGGGTCAACTGTATGATTAAGTTCCCATTAATGTTCGCATTTAATAGCCTTAATAAAGTATACAATAAATCAACTATCAATCCCTTATTATATAAGATTTGAACCAAATATATTATTGAGTCAATTTATTTTACAAATGTGCAGAGACATTGGTACAGATGATACAACTTTTCATGATTGCAGACACACCTCTTTCCCTTTGTCCACATCCTTACATTATTTTCTAAACTAAATGGAGAGCAGGAGATCATCTAAATTCGAATATAAAGCCTGAATAAAACAATAAAAATGTACTGGTTATTGAAAACTGTAGTTGGTTATCTTTCAGATAAATTATTGATTACATAACTGTGCTTCACCTTTGAACTTCCCTGTTTGTGTATGTAGGAACTAGGAACATGGGTAGGTACCTATATTAAATACTTTATCTAGGAGAGATATTGATTTCTATTCAATATTTAACATGATTTGGCAAAGGGGATGGTCAAGTCTATATTATATTGATATTTAGTTATCTAAATGATGTGGAATTTGAAAATCTGCATTGCTGTACGTGTATTTTATTACTCAAAGAATTCAGATTATTGATCGGATTGTTACGGATTGCAGATTGCAGCTGGAGAAAAGTAGATGAAGTTAAGTTTGTTAGACAGCAGGGAAGGGTTAAATGACGACAGACGGCTCGAGCACACGAGTTTCTGATAACAGTCACCGGGACCTTGACGCAAATCAAGACGCACTTGGAACCTTTGCATGTAGAGGTGCGAGATTACCATTCTACACGCGAATTTAAATGTATGGGCGTCCCCGTGACTTTTTGACAAGTGTCAAATTCATACCTCTTCAAAATTAACATGAGCATTATTAACTTTGGGTGACTGATTAAAATATCCCACGAATGAAAAATAAGGGAAATATATGTTTCGAAGGTTTTTTATTTTATGAAACTTGCGTAACAAGGTTTGCACATAATCTGGGGCAGCATAACCTCAAACTTCTTATGTAACAAATGCGGCATTCACTTATAAAAAAAATCTGCCAAATGACTGAATGGATAGAATCATATGATTTTATTTGCATTCGAGACGTCTTTCCCAGGAATGTGAAACACAAAATGTATTGATCTTGGTCCTGCTGTTATTGAGGCCGAGGACCGACCTTGTGACTCGCTTTTCCTAGTAAAACTAGGCCACGTGTAAGCCGTAATTACAATGCAAAGTCCCTTTTCTAGACTTGTGGAAACATCTTTTTACATAATCCGATAATGTTGTGCAGGTCAACTCTGCTCAATGTGGACTGTGGGCAAGGTGTTTGTGTAATACAAGGGTTTCAGGTTTAGGGACTGACAGGGGAACTAGTCGGTGGTTGTAATAGTAAAATACTGACTGATATCATTCCTAGGGCATTTATTGGCTCGTAACTTTCCAGATTCGTACATACATCCGATGAACATAAATAATAATCATTACATATTTGTTTAATATGTGTGATTCACTATACATAACTTAATAGAAGTCAACAAAAATAATCTTAGCTTATTTATAAGATCGTCTAAATGCGAAATAAATGGATACAAAAATAAATCATCGTAGCTAACGGAAAATGCTTACAGAAATGTAGACATGCGAAATAAATTAATACAAAAATAAATCACCGCAGCTAACAGAAAAATGCTTATAGACTTGTGACATAACAAAGTCTGTAGGGGCTCCAAAAAGAGCGGAAAATTGTATCTTCTCGATCGTTCGAAACACAACAGCCTGAACATTACGTAACACTACAAAAATCATAAATATAATACTCCGTTCGGTTTACAGAAGTAGGTAATGCAACTATAACTTATTGAACTATAAGTGCAGGTTCTGCAAATGGAATTCAAGCTAGATATTTTTGTTAACAATTGAAACTATTAAATGACACCTATTACAGGACTTTCTTGATCTCGTCGTACAGAACCAGGACGAAAGCTCCGCCAGTACCCCTGATGACGTTGGATAAGGCTCCCTTGAAGAATGCGTTGATGCCCTCGGTCTTCATGATGGTGGACCAGCAGTGAAGGGTGCCCTTGTAGAGGACTTCTCCCTTGGAGCGGCCAGACTGCATCATCATGCGCCTACGGACGGTATCGAAGGGGTAGGACACGATGCCAGCGACGGTGGTCACGGCCTGGGCGATGGCCCAGCTGATGACCAGCGGGGTGTTCTTGGGATCGGGCAGCATGCCTCTGGCGGTGTCGTAGAAACCGAAGTAGGCAGCGCGGTAGATGATGATGCCCTGCACGGACACTCCGAATCCACGGTACAGACCTCCCAAACCGTCGGACTTGAAGATCTTGGTCAGGCAGTTTCCTAGGCCGGAGAACTCACGTGCCTCTGCGCCCTTACCGACATCGGCGGCTAGGCGGGTACGGGCGAAGTCCAGGGGGTACACGAAGCACAGGGAAGTGGCTCCGGCGGCTCCACCGGAGGCCAGGTTTCCGGCGAAGTAACGCCAGAATTGGGTGTGCTTGTCGACTCCTCCGAGGAACACCTGCTTGTATTTGTCCTTGAACGCGAAGTTCAGGGCCTGGGTGGGGAAGTACCTGATGACGTTGGCGAGGTTTCCTCTCCAGAAGGACAAGAAACCCTGTTCCTTGGGAATGCGGACGAAGGCGTCGACAATACCCTTGTATCGCTGATCCACGGCAATCTGCTTGGACACATGCTGGACTTGAAGGAGGAGCTTGACACGTTCAATTGGTGCTACGACCGTCTTGGAGACGGCAGCTGACACTCCACCAGCGATGAAATCCTTCGCGAAGGACAGGGGGTCTGCGAGTCCACCTCCCATTTTGCCTAGTAGTCTCCTTTCGGTCCCGTTGCGTTTGCAAATGAACGAGTCGACGAGTCAACTGACGAAAATGTGTTGCCACTTCGCCAATTCCGGTTCGCACCCCTACCAACGTCACCATATCAGCCGTTACGTAAGTAGATACTTGAAAAATCAATGCCTCGGTTAGGTACTTAACAAATATTTCGTCGGTATTTACTTACACCAAGGGGAAATGTGGGCAACTGAATTTTACAAAGAATAATTGGAATCTCGAAATAAATTTAGAACTTCTAATAAATAATCGAATCTTTAAAAAACTTGTTTTTTTTTATTTATTTATTACATTACATTAGATACATTTACATAGCACAAATAACACGGTAATAATATTGCATAATAACTGAAAATATTTAAAAATAAGTACAATAATAATAATAATATTTGGACGATTTATATAGCGCCGTTTTTGTGAAAAATCACCTCAAGGGCGCTGAAAGTATCATTATGTCTTGTAGTTCGATGTTATTGCTAAGTCCGTTCTAAGTAAATTTAAAACAACGAATTATTTATTTGATTTTTACCAAACAAATAAAACGGTTATGTCGACGTTTCGGTAAACAATAAGGAATTCCAGTGAAAAATATTATGGCTCAAAAAAAAGGTCATATACATGGTCGTCATGATCATTGTATAATAAATACCAGTGTTTCTGTAAGTGTTTTACAAAATACAATGTATTGTGTTAGAAGTTATAGCAAGTCACACCTAAACACGAAATTCGACGGTTTACGATGTCATTTGTATTTGCAACGAAAAAGATGATTAATAAAATTGTTTTTGTATTGCACTTTGGTGCAATACAATAACAGTAGCGATGAGATGTTGAAATTTTCCCTAATGTGTTTCTATTTTAAAAACAGATAATCTTGAATAAAAAACACCTCGACTTCTCACACCTAAAGTCATTCCTCCATCGATTCTTCAATATAATAATATGATAAAAATGACTAAAATAATGAATAAAGCTATCGGTGGGTGATGACGTCACACGATGCACCGTAGATACGGTGGTTTTCGAGGGATCTTGAAAAATAAAAACTTTGGCAATTATTTTAATTATATATTATATGTAGATGTATATATTTTTTTTAAATCTTTTTTATGTTATTTTATTTTTTATCTGGTAAATCCATTTTATGTAATGTATACTTTTTTTATGGCTGACAGAGTATTGCACCCACCGCTCTGTTCGGCTGAAATAAACAACTTATTATTATTATTATTAACTATAACTAACTCTAAAAATTGGACTGGAGTTCTCTATTCCCTAATATCTCTAAGGGACTCTAATCTTAATTTTTTAAGTGGTTTCTTTAGTCAAAAGTTTCACCTTGACTTTTTAAACTGAAATATAAAGTTTAACAAATGCAACATTCATTTAGGCTTAAATATCGTGAAACGCAATAAAAGTGTACTTTAAAATGTTTGAAAATATTATTAATAAGAAGGTTTTAGAATTTAAAAAAATATATAATAGTTCCCTGAAAATTTTTAAAAACTATGGGAAGTTAACAAGTAATAATAAAATATAATAAATGTTAGACTTATCTCAAGAAAATAATATAAAACTATTTCAAAATGAGTTAGATTAAAACTGGTTATTATTTTGTACTCACATTTTAAATTCTAAAAATAGAATGGACTTTGCGGATATGAATTTGTGGAAAGTCTTGTATGGTTATGATTATTTATTGACTGTCCAGCTCTTTTATCATCATGTAATAGTAGTCCCTGGTAAGAAAACTGGAGACAAGTCATGAAGTTGAAATTTCTCGAACCTCAGGTAAAATTATTTCTTGTTGAGAACTTTCAATCTTTATTAAACAAGTATTAATTCTGAAATTTTGTCATGTACTTTAGGTTCTTAAGCATTTTATAAATAGAGCTTTAAAATAGTAATTAAACTCTTCACTCTTTTCTAAATAACATTCATTGCTAGAAAAAAAATCCAAAAATTTTTACGTATTTTATTTTTCTGGTGTTTTCAGTTTTTTTACATCGTTTTTTCTCACCTCCTAGCCACAATAACTGCAATGCTACTTGTATTTTTGAAGTAAAAACTTTTGCACCATTGTGATTTGAAACTCGATGAAACGGAAACGAGCGACACTAAAAAGAGATAAAAACATACATCTACAGGATTCAGCCTGCAAGAGAATAAGATAGACTAATCGGTCTTCTTTGTGCGGTGCTTTGTAGCTTATTGGCTTCCTCTTCGTGCAGTGCTTCGTGGAAAAAAATGTAAAGTAATTTTTAAACGTAGTAAGAATATTATAATAAATAAACCCTACAATTACCCTACTCTTGATACTCTGCATGCGTCTCAATCTCTAGAAGTTAGTTTTTCCGAAGGTTTTACTCCTACCGCGTGTGCTTTAATAAACCAAACCACGAACTAGTTCATTTTGTTTCTAGTAAGTTTATAATTATTATAAATTTATTTTTGTTTCATTTTGGATGTTATTGGGTTGAAGGTTAGTTATTGGGTTTTAACCTATTATGATTTCGCCTAATTTTTTGTGATGTTCTTGATAAAATAATATAAAGTAAAATAATGTTACACCATCGAAAAGGAATCAGATCATAATTATTCAATTCATTTTATTAATTTCTAAAACATTACAAAATAAATATTTCAAAGCGTTTTGAAAGAGATAAAAAATTAAGATTCAAACAGATTTAATCAATTTGTACATCAATGAAGCACGATCACATTAACAGCGATAAAGCTTGTCGTCATAAAGGCAATATTATTATACAGGTTCTTTCTATGGCTATTCCTCTTACGAAAGTTCCTTCTAAGCTTTTTACGAATTAGAATTATATTTCGCCAACAAAAATAATATTCCTCTCACAAGGTTATCGATCTGCCCCAAACCACCCAAATGAAGATAGTCACGTTCGTAAATCAGCCTCTATTCGGAAAACCAACACTCAAGAGTTGATTGAACAGTAAAATACTCAAAATATTTTGGCAGTTAGTGACATCTTGCGGTAAAGATATATAACATTATGAAATATGTTTGCGACATCTGTGATTTTTTAACCATTATTTTCTTTACAACAATGAATTCGTAGATGGCGCTAGTGGTACAATATTGGCATGTTAGTTTCAGCGGCCAAATATTATAATATGTGGTAGGATAAACCGTAAAATATAAAAGAAGGAAAGTCTAAATTAAGAATAGCACGACTCTTTTTGCAATTTAATTGTCATATTTCAATACGTTTTTAATAAAAATATAATGAAAACGATTTTTTGCGCCATCTAACAATTTAATTTAACACTAACCATTTTTACCGAGTTATAGTAGTAGTAGTTGGTATTTCATTTGGTGCCTCCAGCGCGTGGCGCCATTGTTTTGATGCGAGAGCTTGCCGTACTAGCAATATTGCTCCTTTTTCATTGTTTGTTTATCATACAAAAATCATTGATATTAAAACATGTTATCGCTATCTCAACCCGAACACGATAACGGAGAATATTTTTTAGCTAAACAACAAAATATTTTTATCTGCGTTTGGCGGTCAGTGACTTTGATTTCTGATAGCCAGTTAGGTACTTAAAACCAGCATCTTTTCTCTTGTGAGGTACCTACCTAGGTACCTAACATATAAACAATGTTTTGCATTTAACTTTGAAGAAATCTATTTTTAAATTTATCTTACTACCAAACAACAAAGATCCATTGATTGTCTCTCGCGGAGCATGTTGATATTCATTACTGACCACGTACTTTGAAAACGAATATGAAAGTTGTAAATAAATGTAAACTGTAATGTTATTTTATACGAGGCTTTTCCTCCTATCCTAGTAGGTTGTTGGCAGGTAGGTACTCGTAGGTAGCAACGTAGAATTTCTTGTCGGCACATGAATCACACACCCAAGTGAAAGCGTACAATTTTATTGGCAGGGCTTTGCAATTTTTTACGAACACTTTTGCAGTGACTTTACGCTGTTTACGTACATGTTGTTTCTGCACACGGAGTGCGATAATGATGCGGTTCATTGCCATTTAAATTAAGAGGAGGTAAGTTGTAGGTGATGACTTAATTTGCAAAACAAAACATTATGCTCGAGAATTTTTTAGCAAGGCACGTCTTGAAGAGTCTCATTTGTTATCCCATAATGTGTAGGTACTTAAAAAAACTAACAACGTAGGCATAATTTGTGGCTTTTCTTACATATGAACATAGTAGGGGTGAGAAAAGTCACCAAGCAAAGCTATAAATTTTGACCTGTGACAAAGAAAATTAAAAGGAAAGCTAGGTACGTACTATTTTGCCCCCAATCATTTCTATTACTCGCCAATGCAATGACTGTTTCACTCTCCAAATATAGTAAATAATAATTTGTACAGTTCCGTATTTGCGAGAAATCATCTCAAGGGCGCTGTAAAATAAGTTGTGCAAATTTTATTATAAACGGGCATAGACCCTTGAAAAATCATGGGATATGAAATTTAAAAAAAAATATATTTTTTGTAATAAAATAAATAAGGGTTTAAAAAAACAATGCCACGACCAAAGATATTAGAAACCCGAGATATGCTATAGGCAGGTTTGAACCCTTTAGAACTGCGCTACCTCGTGTCGCCGATATTGCTAACCAATACTATTACACACCTTCGCTTACGCTAAAGTATCCGCCCCTTTTCGAACTCACACTTGAAACTTGTCGTTTTCGTTGGCACTAATACTTAGGACAGATTTCTATGCGTACACGTCTCGACTGCATTCGCAATTAGCAATACATTCAAATGACAACGAATAAAGATTGCAACAATGTAAATCGATAGCAATCGGTATTTTAATTTTAAAATTATTCCAGTTGAAATTTGGATGAAAAATTCTTATTCTCAGAACCGATAAATCGGAATAAATGTGATCTATTCTCAGAACCGATAAATCGGAATAAGTGTGTCCAAATCGTAACGTGTCCCATTCGTAACAAATCCACATCAATTGTTTCTAATCTATTTAGAATTTTAACAGTTTTTGGTTTTGTTCAATAATGTTAATCACAATAACACTCAAATTGTGCTTTTGTTGTAAAAATCCATAAAAAGAAATTGTAATTTTTTACTAATGTTAATTTATTTTGTATTTGAGTACTTCACAAGAGTCCCATGCATCTGTGTACCATCCCACTCTGAATGCTGTCTAACAGCCATCTCATCTTAAATATGCTTTGTAAAAACTAAATAGAAAACACATCGAATCATAGTATGATCTTGATCGGTCAGTGGTTGAGTGGGCATCGCGTTTGGGTCCCATCCAGGCGTTCCGTGTTCGATTCCTCGGCTGGCTAAGTCCTCCATCACGACTCAAGCAACATTTTCGGCTTACTGAGGTGGTGGTAGGAGATTTTCAAATATTGTCGGGTTATTCGTTACCCGGGAATGTTTGTCTTTCATTTAAAAAAAAACGAGTGTGCTTTAGACCACACGACTGAAGTAAAACTTCACTAACTTATAAAAGAACACATGACATTGGGGTGATATAGACATTGACATTGGGGTGACATATGACTATGGGGTGACCTGTGACCCTGGGGTGACCTAAAACTGTGGGGTGACCTATGACCTTGGGGTGACCTACTACCTCGGGGTGACCTACGACCTTGGGGAGACCTACGAACTTGGGTTAACCTATGGCATGGTTATTCAACAAATGATTCCTTGTGCTCGCACCTCTCCATAACACTTCGTAACGCATTTACCAGCTTACTCCCTAAGTCAAGCATGCGTCAAGGCCCGACCGTTCACCTCGCCCTATCACCGTTCGCATCGATTACCGTTCGCATCACACTTTTCGTAACATCACTCTTTTCGTAACGCATTCACCAGCTTACCCCCCAAGTCGAGCGTGCGTAAAGAAGTTTTACTTCAACTTCTTGGGGAGTAAGCTGGCGAATGCGTTACGAAAAGTGTTATGGAGATTTGCGAGCAAAATGAATCATTTGTTGACTAACCATGACATAGGTCACCCCAAGATCATAGGTCACCCCACGGTCGTAGGTCACATCAGGGTCATAGGTCACCCCAATGTCATATGTCACCCCAATGTCTTTTTTGTTATGCTTCTCCCCGTCCCGCGAACCCCCCCCCCCCCCCTTCATCCCTCTCTCACCCCTGCCAACCCCCCCCCCTTCGTTTCCCTCCCCCACCCCCGTTATCCTCTCCCTATCGGATCAGTCGTCCCGGATTCCCTTCCCCTTCTCCTCCCCTTCCTGCCGCTTAACTTTATGAATTGCACACATTTTTCATATACAAATTTCATAACGCCAGAGGTTACCGTTAAATGTATATAAACCTTCACGGACGTGCCCACACCAAAATACCAAAATTTCATCCCATTCGGATGTATGGTAAAAGAAATAATTTCATAATGCTAGAGCCCACCGTTATACTCCTATATATAGAAACCTCCGCGGGCTCGGGCACAAAAAATCAGCAAAGTTTCATTGAAAATCGGATAAATGGTACACATGCGGAACAAACAATTAATTTTTTATAAAAAATAAAGATTTGAAAAGAAAAGCATGGCATTTTTTTATTCCACCAATCAGCATTGACACCAATCAGCATTGACACCAATAATTATCTACAAAAAAAAATCCAAAAGAAATAATATGTTTGTATATATATATATTTTTTTTTACATAGCCCTGCTAATTTTACGAAATATCGATAGTCGGTGTTTAAAAGAATTCGCGTCCCCCTCACTAGCTTCGTCATGGCGGCGATGTTTGCTTTACCGGGGCCTTACGTCAATTATAACTTTGAATAATCATTAAAAAATGATAACTAACTCTAATTTTGTACTTCGCGGTGAAATAAAACTCAATTTATCTTGAAGTTCACATTGCTTTTCGTATTTTTACATAGTTGCATTGAACAAGACGGCATTTTGAATAAAACGGGCACAAACCGTGCTCGGTTAAGACACAAAATCAAATAAATGAACGAATTCTTTCCGTATTCGTACTACGCGCATTACGCCGTAGTCTGCCCACGGTCTGGCGGTCAACGTAGCATATCTCCCTTTGTTTCTCTTATCTGTGGCCACGACCGATAATCGAATCCAGATCAACTGCTTGGAAATGAATGCTGACCATCTTACACTACCGGCGTTGTTACCACTATTGTAAGAACGGCGACAGAAATTCGTTAGGTATATATGTTCTAAAAATTACATGGTTTAGGTGTTTTCGGATTTTAGAATGTTACGTACCTACTCACTGTAGAATGTTACGTACCTAATCACTTTAGAATGTTACGTAGGTACTCACTTTAGAATGTTACGTACTCAGTGCAGAATGTTACGTACTCACTTTAGAATGTTACGTATTCACTTTTAGTATGTTTCCAAATAACTTTATATGTTACGTATTCACTTTAGAATGTTACATACTCACTTTAGAATGTTACGTACTCACTTAAGAATATTACGTACTCACTTTAGAATGTTTAATACTGACTTTAGAATATTACCTACCTACCTACTTACTTTAGAATTTTACGAACTCACTTTAGAATGTTACTTACGCACATAACCAGGCGTTGGTCCGTCCTAAACGCTTTCAGAACAAAAAAGGTTACTTTTTAACTGAGATTTATTATAAAAGAAAGACAAACAATTCTTGATTACGACAAACCTGATTATACTTGAATTCCTCCTACTTCCAGCATTATTAATTATATTGAGAAAAATGCTTGTGTTATGATGATGGAGGACTTAGCTAGCAGAGGATTGAACCCACGACGCTTGGGAAGGAAACCGATGCATTTGTCCATTGAGCTTCTAACTAGGCATTTGTTTTAATTTGCCTACGATACTCGTGGGCATAAATATTTTTTGGCAAAAAAGAATGACGATGTTTTAAAAGAGGTTGAGCGGGTTTTTCTACTACCATTAAAGCTAAAGTGAACATAATTCTTCATTGGCTGAACAGTCTGAACACTGCAGAGCTGTTACAATGCTATAGTTACTACAATATATATAATATAATTTTGTCTGTATTGCGAGCAATGATGGTATTATTGTATGTTTGGGTGTGTGCGTGAGGCTTAGGTACTTATTAGGAACATCAAAAAGTTACACATGGCGCTCCAAATTTATATACATAGTTTTTATTTAATGAGAAATTAAAAAAAAAGCAGTTCTAGAACAGATTGGAGAGGATAGAATTAACTAGATACTTAGACTAGATTTAACCAAGAAGAACATTACATCACATACAAAAATGAATGTCTCTTTGTTTGTCCTGTATGCGTTCCTAACTTCAATTCAACTGATTACGATGAAACTTTGGTGATTTGATGTGCGCGTGCCCGTGATGTTTTCAATATATATATATAAAATTGAGCTCTGGCGTTATGAAATTATTTCCTATAATATTCATCCGTTTGCGATAAACTTCGGTGAGTTGTTGTGCGCACACCGGCGAAGATTTCTATATATACTGGTGAGCTCTGGCGTTATGAAATTTACATTAAAATTTTACAATAGGTGGCGAGCGAGTTGTGTGAAAAATGTGCGTGTTTCATATAGTTTAGCAGCGGGGAGGGAAGGCAGGAGGAGGAGATGAATCCGAGCGGTGGGGATGGGGAACTAAGGAGAGGCAGGGGTTTGCGGGAGGAGGGTGAATGGTAAAGGACACGCAGGGAGAAACAATTTATTTATTTAAGTGGTATTGCAACGCACGCCGGGAACTCGCTAGCTATTTATAAAATATAAATATGTACAAATACATACAATGTTTTATATTTTAGGTAAATTAAATTAAAATAATAGTTTTTGCAAAAATTTCGTGTTAGGAATAGCTTCCGTTAGCTTAAAGATGGGATATATACCTACCTTACATAGGTATAGAATAAACCAAACTTAAAGACCGCCCTGAACATGGTACGATTCATTCTCGCGCAGTTACTGACTTTACAATGAACGTAGCGAAAGAGAAAGCTGCTTAAAACTTACGTGCGACAGAGAAAGGCGTAGGCGGAGGGCATTGCCACTTTTCTGTCCTTAAACTCGCCTATTGCGATGATTTCTGATCAACGTTAGTCCGCACACTGTCCGCTTACTGATTCTAAATGAAAAAGTATGTACCCAATCATTTCCTACCAACTAAAATAAATTTAAACGTGAAGGTTTTTTTCCTGCACTGTGAAAAATTTGAAAATGAAGAAAAATAAAGGTTATTTTTGTTTTAAATTACTTTTTGACGAATAAGAATTTTACATTGGCACGCACACTAAAACTATCCTAGATAGTATAATATATAAAGTGGTGACACAAACATCATCAATATTTTTAAATTATTTTTTCCATAGTCTAACTATTGGATCTTCCTCAAAACTTGCTTTGGCAAACGCTTGTCGGTTATAGGAACCGCGTAATCTCTTGGCGACAACCAAATTCGCTTCCAGCAACTACTATTATACCGACCTATATAATACTACCAAATATACATACCTACATATCATACACGGTGTCCGGAAACTCGTTTAATTGTTTAATTCATATTTGTCTTACTAACCTATTTTATGCATTTTGTTTTTCCTGTTTACATACTGCATACTAACATTGCATACTGCTTACTGCATTTTGTTTTTCCTACTTGCATACTGCTTACTAACAACGTATGCAGGGACACTGGAGGTCTAGATTCGTACGAAATAAATAAATGTAGCTTCGTTTAATAAAAAAAAAATAGAATCTTGCGAGAGCCTTGAAGGAGTAACCATCTGTTACTCATACCGGCGGGTAAGTGTATATATATCTCCTATTGCCTGGAAATTCATAGTACAGCCGGGGAACTGGTGAATCTAGGTACATCACCTATAGAGTCGATTTATTTTTTTAATTTATACGCCAATAGGGCTTTTTTTTCATAAAAGTGTCACATGAAATCAAAAGTAGGTATACAGAAGATATCTGTATTATAAGGAAAAAAATAATAATTAATGCGGATGGATTATAAAGTTTTATAAAGTGGGAACAGAATAAGGTTCCATTACAACTCAGAATCAACTAACTCAAAAAATTAAAAGTCATTAGAAGCTATGAAAAAAAAAAAACCAATTGAAAAATAGCCCGTAACCTAACCTAACAACCTTTTTTTTTAAAGAATGACAAACATTCCCGGGTTACGAATAACCCGACAATATTTGAAAATCTTCTACTACCACCACAGTAAGCCGAAAATGTTGCTTGAGTTGTGATGGAGGACTTAGCCAGCCGAGGAATCGAATACGGAACGCCTGGGTGGGACCCAAACGCAATGCCCACTCAACCACTGACCGGTCAAAACCAGTCAAACCGGTGACCTGCTTAACTTTTTTTTTTACCAAGGCGATGTTGAGTCGAATTCGTTCTGATGGTCCGGTCACCCAAAATATGAATATGAACAAATCAATAATAATATAACTGAACTGATGCAATTGATTTTACAGTGACAATGTAATAGAAAAGTTAAAATAAAAATGCAGTAGAAATTCTTGTTAATAAAAGAGTTAATTAATTTTGTGGTAGGTAGGTAGTAGGCACTTTTCACTTTTCACTTTTATTTCACTTTTCTTTTTGAGTAAATCGAGGTCGAAGTTGTAATATTGAAAAAAATGGTCGCTAGGGTGTAAATGTCATCTATTTAATGTGTTTTAAATTCGTTTAAGCATGCTCCAAAAGTTTTTTTAAGCCTTTAGTTGTCGAAACAAATTAAAAAAGGGAAAAACAAACGAAATGCTCAGATCTAAATAAATAAAAAATTTTGGGTTTCTGTGACGCCGATTAATAAGTTTCCCTCTTATACTCCTTTTTTCAAAACCACCGTTGGACAAAGACACTCTAAATACATAGCTTTGCAAACTACACAATACGCTACCAGCTGCGATCAGCTGACTCCTTGACAAAATTCAAACAAGATATAAAAAAAAATGGTTTATAAGTATTGGACGCCACAAAATTACAAACATCTGTAAAATAAATCATACATAGACAGAAGTAATTATTCACATACGACCTAACCCGTATAAAATAAATGAAAATAATAGGATCCTGTAAAATTTAACTCCATAAATAGATTAGACAGAACCTACTTACTTCATTTCCAACATTTATAAGATAACTCGTTTCTTTCTTTTTTTAATTCTATTCAAATTAATATGTATTTAACCTCAAATATTCTTGTAACTACGATTTTCATTTATATACCTGTACGTCTGTTTCGACACAGGTATATCCTAGTGAGACAGGCATAAAAAAAGACATTGTAAATATACTTTTTATAGATAAATAAATAAATAATTACTACGATTTTTCGGACACCGTGTATAATACATACGTTCATGCCGGGTATGGGTTTGACTTGGGCATAACTGGGTAAAGTACTTATAATAAAATATAATAAAGCAGAATGTATGTAATGTTACTAATATTATAAATGCGAAAGTTTGTATGGATGGTTGGTTGGATGGTTGGATGGTCCTTACTCTTTCACGCAATAAATATCGAATGGAATTTAAAAATTCTTTCACTAATCGAAAGCTACATTATTTGCGAGTAACAACGGCTTTATATATTGGTAAGCTCTGGCGCTATGAATGAGCTGTGGCGTTACGAAATTATGTATCATACGTTTTCTGTCCCTAACAAAATCGAGTTATTGCAAACGTCAAACAAAATTAATGTTACAAAAAAAAATTATGTTACCTTGGAAACCTTGGAAACAATGTTTTTTTTTTTAAATTTTAGGCTTAAAAAGAGTGCTTTGTTGTGATTAAAAAGAGTACTTTTTGGCGTCGTAGTTAATATCTACATATCTCTAAAAATGTTTATTCTCCAAACAAAAAGCATAAAGTTGCTATAAAGCATAGCGTTTGAAGTGGACTGTCATTTTCTTATTTTTTTAGGTTACTCTGGATTCAAATATGAATAAAATACTAATAAAGGGATTAGGTACATAAAATAAATTTCTATTTCTATAATTTAAATATTTTCTAAAATAGAATTTTTATTTGCGAAATGTCATTTTCAAATTTTGAAATTTTCTATTAAACAATAATTATTTTCTATTAGACAAAATAGCAATAATAATAACAATTATGCCAATAATTATGCCAGTAATTTACCACTAATACTATGCGAGCGAAGCCGTGGGCAAAAGCTAGTATATTTATATGTTAGATAGAGGGCGATCATTTGGCTTTGTAATATTGCGGTGGCAAATATGAGTGCTAGCGCAGATTTTGTGGAAAAAAAATCTGTGTTCAAAAGTATTGTTGGTTAGCTACACTTTTGGTCGGATTTTGATCGCTTTGTAGACAAGTACGTTAATCTTTTGATGAACAACTTCTGTCTGGAATGTATACTTGAACGAAGATATTTTCGGCCCGTAATTTCCATCATGGGCTAGGGAGCTTGAAATAAGACAAGACGACATATAAAACGTAATAATTGGAACAAATATAGTTGAAACTTGGGCGAAGCTGGTCTATTGAAATTATCCTGTTTAACTTTTGTACAAATTTTATACGAAAAAAAATATAACACAAAATAATTTTATTTCATCATAAGGATGACATAAATTTAATATAGTATATTATTATGTAATAAAGGGATTTCTAGAAGTTCAAAAACCTAAACTTGAGTCAGTTAAAATGAGTGTTTTAATGTGGTTAAAAGTGTACGCTTTCCATATCAATCGATTTTCCTCGTTGTATCACGGTAGGTACCTAAGTGGAAGCATCTATTATTTACGATTACGATTATGGTGATCATTTGTTGACGTAAATAAAGTCAGAACGGAAATAGTAAAATTCCTCAACAAACTGCCGTGGCGCTTAGTCACTGCAAACAAACGTTAAAACATGTGCAAAAAGTAGGTACCTACAATCTACATTTATTATTATTCTTAGCAAGATGAATCATGTATATTATAATTATCTCGAAAAGCAACACCAATTATCAACATAACACATGTGAATTTTTAAAATTTTACAATACACTCATTTACTATATTATGAATATGGATGTTAACGTTTTTAACTTGAAGATAACGTAAGAATTTTATAATCAAATGTAGCTGCTTCAGAGTAAGTAAACATTTTCGCCAAAAAAGTTCCAAAAGTAAATATGTTTGTAACAGGTGAGAAAATGCAAATTCATTGACCGAATTAAACCTGACTTTGATGTCTTTCTATGTACAATAAAATTATATACAATAAAGTTATGTTCTTTCTATATACAATAAAAAAACGCGTGTTGGTGTATCGTACAAAGACGTGTTTACCTGAAAAAACGAAGAGGTTTTGAACTACGTCACTTTACAATATCACAGAACGGGTTACCATTATTATATTCCACTAATAAAATATTAAATCTAGTTAAAATATAAATTAAACAAAAAATGAAAATCACTTTTCAGTCGGCCAACAAAATCCAACATGGAGAAAAAATGCAAACGTTCGTCAATAAAAAAATAAACATTTTAGCATCTATTCAATTTGAAAATCGAAAGTTCCTCGTTGCAAATAATATCTTGTCCTGTTGGTAGGTACTAAGCTTAGGTGCCTATTTTTAAATTAATTAATAGGTATTTATTTACCTACAGAAAACATATTTGCAAAATATATTTACTAAAATATATAGTATTTTTATTTATTTATTTACTGACGTCCGATTAGGCAGATTTTCCCATTTTAGCAAGATAAATATAAAAAAATATTCGTAAATTTACTTTTTTTTGGTTATTTTAAGATTCAGAACAACTGAAGAGAATATTTATGTATGTGTAAGACGATGCATCAGTTGAATAATGCAAGTACGCATGTCTGCCGGTCTATCCTCTCTGCCCACCCCACTGGGAAATTAGTATGTTTTTTAATTTAAAAAAATGGATTGTAGGTACCTACCGCTACGACTTTGAGTCTACTTTTCTGAGAAGAAATGTTCTGATATCCAAGAAGCGGGAATGTCTCATTTTGAAAATCGAATGAGCTAGTATTCGGTTGGTACCTATTTGACTTAGAGTATCTAATGGTGTAATGGGTAGGTACTTACTTTAGCCGCATAAATAAAATAAAAATAATTGGTTAGGTAGGCACCGCAACACAGCTATGAGTGTTCTTTTCCGAGAAGAAAAGTTCCGAATTCCTAGAATCGGGAATGTTTCAATATTTCTATGGCCAACTGCGCGATGAGTAATCCCGCGCTGTTCGCGTTCGCAAGCGAGGCGAAACCATTTTTTCCAATAAAGCATTTTTATGTTTCTCGCTTGGCGTATTATTAGGTAGGTACCTACAATACGAGGACTAGTGGGAATGAAAGCGGAAAATCAAATTGTAAAACAGATAGGTAGGCAGAGAGAACGGACCGCCAAAAAACTCGGTCTTGGCACACACTCCTTGCCTCATTCACCTTCATACATCGTTTTATACATGCTCTTCTATTATTCTGACTCTTGACATGGCCCGACTCAAGTGTGTGATTCACTTGGTCGTGCCATGTCTTCCTCGGGCGTCCCCGACTTCTATCATTCACATTTGCGTCGTAATATTCTCCTTACACTCCTTTCCTCGTTTGTTCGTTCTAAATATGTACGTATCCGTTTTCTGACGCAGTAAATCCTGGAAAGGTGAACTCTGGCATCGTGAGATTTGCACAGATAATTGAATTCTTGGTCATAGCAAGTTTTGATTTCATGAAAACTCAATGCAGTTGCACTTTGGAAAGCGATATAAAAAGTGAGGCAAAAAATAGCCCATAACCTAACCAAACATAATCTATTTAACCTAGTTTTTTTCATCACTTTTTAAAGGTGTCTCGAAGTGCAACTGTGTTTAGTGTCCGGTAAACATTTGTTTATTGTTCTTGGGTCATTTCAGGATAAAAAGGGACAAGACGTCGTAATGTTTGTTTAAATAACTCTACAATAATAAAAAAAAAACTGTTGTAGAAAACGCAGAAAGCGTGATGACTTGACATTTTCTTTCTTGGAATCATAGATTTTTTCAGCGTTTTTCAATTTCGGGAAAATGAGGGATTATGTAGTTGACACACACAGCTAGGTAAGGCGCGAGCAGATATCTGTTGAACCGCGAGCGCTTATGTGTCGTACCGTCACACGATCAAATATTTCTTCCTATGGTAGGAGAGGGGGTCAGATGGATTAGGGAGCTGCCACGAAATGCCATTTATATGTACTGAATCTATCAACTTGACAGCTGTCACTCGCCAGTTTAGGCAGCTCCGTAATTAAAATGACCCCCTCTCCTGTTTTCGGCGGAGAAGGGGTCGCATAACTTTTCGCATATCGCCTCAGGAGCGGTTACGGCGTAAGATCTGTATTGTCTAGGTTGATCTGCGCATAAACTGCTTAGGTGTAGCAGGTCGGATGGGATTGTATGGAGAGCGATATTGGGCGTGCGATGATCTTCTATAGCTGTACGTGGCAGGGGTTTTATGAATAAGTAGTTATAGTACCCGCCAAACTTTAAGACCGGCCTGGACATGGTACGATTTATTCTCACGCAGTTGCTGGTGCTGATATTACAATGAATAGGGCAGGTTCACATGACAGGCGTTTAACGCGCGTTTTGATAACGCGCGTTTACAACTACATACCTTTTTTCAGGCCGTACGCATGCTAACGGGCGTTTTAATAAAACGCGCTTTGAACACTGCGCTAGCGCTAGACTGTTATCAGCGCGGAAACGGAAGCTTTTACCGAATTATTTATAGATGAAATTCATGAAATAGAGAAACGTCCTGCTATATGAAACATGACTAGAAGCATTTATTATGATAAGAACTTAAGGAGTAGAGCTTGGGAAGAACTCGTTCTCACATTCTGTGCGGGAGATGACAATGAAGAAAAGAAGAAGTTATTATATGAGTACATATATTTATATTTGTTACAAGTCTGTGTTACAAATTAAACATTGCGATCTAACCAATCAATTTTTCCTTCGTTGATGAAATAATCCATCTTCGAAAAATGTAGAACTCAAACTGAACCATGGCGGCCGAACGCGCGTTAAACGCCTGTCATGTGAACCTGCCCTAAGCGAAAGCGAAAGATGCGTAAAAACATACGTGCTACAGAAAAAGGCATGGGCGGGGGGGGGGGGGGGGTATAAAACCTTTCTCGCCTATTGTGTCGGTTTCTGATCAACGTCAGGCCGGTCTTAAAGTTTGGCGTGTTCCATACTGTGCCAATGAAACCGTGTGGTGAAACCAGTATATGATGGGTAGAAACTACTATAATCGACTTTATTAAACAACATAACCTAATAATCTAACTCCTTTGATAATACAGGTAATTTTTTATGTCAATATTAGTGAAAACATTCAATCAATTAATTTGACTGTCAACATTGGCCAACTTCAAATCGTCTATTAATATGAATTTATACAAAGGGCATGTAAATACTATAATAATAAACTTGCACATATAGACACACTTGCTGACATATTCACTGCTAGTTACTGTCGTTACAGAATTTCTTTATTACATTCTATGTAGGTGCGAATACTGCGAATAACACATATTCATGACTAAATTCATTGTACCTAATATTATTATATTACTTGCGTGGCAACTTTCCCTTATCCCTCTCCTCCCCTTACCCGTCCCAACCCAAATACCTATTTCGCAGTCTATTTAAGTATTGTTTTAATTATTTTATTATTGTTTATAACATGTTTATCACTTGTTGACTTAACATCTGTATTATTTTTTTTTTTTAAATTGCTGCTTAGTTCTGTTTTTATTTTTTCTGTTTTTCTTAAATTTTCTAGTTTACATTCAGTTACTTTTATGTTTCTAAATACCTATCTGTGAACATTAATAATTGGTCTGTTTTTTTTGCCATCCTCTTATGTATATTTTATTACTATGACTGTTTATGTTCCTTAAATAAATAAATAAATAAATTAACAAGATTTAAAGCTCCTTTTTATATTGTTACTAGCTGACCCGGAGAACTTCGTAACGCCTCAGAATCAATAACTGTTGAATTAAATTCAGTTTTTTTATTAAGTTATAAATTACACAATGAAGCAATCATCAATGCGCAACTATTCGTGATTAGTTTTTGTAAGTATCAGAGATGGTATTGTGTACGGATTTATATTTTTTGTGATTTTATTGTTTTTCCACCTACTTACGGGAATTTGGGAGGCGGGTATGGGTGCCGCCGCCCTGGGAACCATTTATTGGATAACCAACACCTCTGTCATACGTCATCCATAAGTCACCCCAAGTGGTTCGCTACGTTTGGTGATTTAGCAGGGGTACCCGGGTTCATGGGGTGTAGTTTGTGCGGGTGGATCGAGAGAGACTGGTCGAGGGAGGCTTTTTGACCTTTCCAGCTAGACTCTCTCGACCCATCGCCTTGCACCGCAGTTGGAGAGATGGATTCATACGTCCGTCACTCCCGGACACACTGACCCCAGATTCCTACTCACCCCTCATATCTTTTTCCTTCCCAGAACTTCCTATCTTTCCCTTCCTTAAAAATACCCTGCACACAGCATCCCCTAAGATGACATAGGTCCTGAGGAAAATAATTTTCTTTTAATTAAATTTTCTTCATGTGTGAGCTGATGTACAAAAAAATTGCTTTTCATTTTCTTTATACGTGTGAGGGATTTTTATTATAATTATTGTATCTTTTCCACCTTTGGATGGGTAGACACATACGTTAACTTTTTGTGTATTTTCTACTATTGATATTTAGTGTGTAAGAACGAGGGGCAGCATTACACGATTAAGAACAAATGCAAAACAATAAGCGCATTGACATTTGACGTTTTTAAATTTTTGGAATTCACGCACAGATCAATATTATAAGTACTTATCACAAAATGCCCGCAGCTCTTTCAAATATGAGAATTCGTTCCATACAAAATGTGTGGGGAAAAGAATTTTCTTAATAACTATATTTTTCGTTAATTTTTGTGATGTTTTGATAGTTATTATCCTATCCGGGGCGGTGACAAATCCAACAAATCAAAGATCATCAAAATCGGCCCGGCCGGTCTCGAGTTATAAATAGTGTAACTAACCCGACTTTGTTTTATATATTAAGATATAAACTTATAAACTAAACCTTTAAACTTATATTATAATATTATTGTTCTAAAAACTTGTTTCAAAATTTTGTAATATATGGTATGTGTGTGTGAATGATTGTATATATATGTAAGTATTATGTTATCAATGTTGTGTTTGTCTTTAATTAGTGATAGCATCAACCATGGTTCAGTGTAATTGTATCTGTGAAAGCTTTCATGTAAATCACTGTTGACAAACCTAATAAAAAAAAAAATAAAAAATAAAAAATATTTAGAATCCTTCGTTTGCAGTTAGCGCGGTTGCCACAGTACAATTTGTTCGGCGTAATGTGTTTATCGCTGTCACAGATCAAGGTCAAGCGAATTATAAAGCGAAAGCGGGCAACATTGCCATCTCACTCGCACTCGTTAATAATGCTTTTACTAGGCAGAAGAGTCCATATTAATTGAATGTTAAATTTGTAGCCGTCTCTCTCTTTTCTCGATTACAATACGAACGAATTTAGTATTCGCTAATAATTTTGATTGGCGGATTCAAAAATTGAAGAATATAACCGTTTTTTCTGGATTTTAACTGATTTTCATACATTCGGTAAGGGCTTAGGTTTGGGTGGGTGTTTTAAACACTTGACAAGTTGTTCAATCAGCGCCATTTTTAATGGTTTTGTCGGCCTGTTTCAGCTTTTGATAAAATCGTGATCAGTACTCAAGCGTATACGGTCATACTGTTATGTCTTTTATTGAGGAAAATAATTTCCATTATAGCCTACGTCATGTTTGAGGATGCTGTGTGGAGGGTATTTTGAGGAGAGTAAGGAGTGGGCTTTTAAAGATATCTATATTGTAGGAGGGAGGAAACACAGAGGCCTTTAAAACGTTCCATATCAGAGCCATTGAACTCAAAACCGAGTCGTAGAAACGACACGTTCTCATGTGTGTGACAAATGTCAACCGTGTACAAATGCTGGCGCGCGTAAAAATATGCGTTTTAAAAATAATTTTTTGATAAAAAAACATATTTCGGGTAGGTAGATCGCTTTTCTGAATTCTTGCCACATCAGTTCCAGTCTTGGAAATGACAATTAAAATAATTTTTTGCAAAAAAATATCTAATATGTAGGTACTTTATCACTTGTCTGAATTTTTCATATAGTCATTTCAAATTTTGGAAAATTTAACACATATGTCCAAGTTCACTGAATTCGACTAAAATCATTCACAGACAGACCCAGAACTGAAATCAATACGTTTGATATGGCTAAAGCCATTTTTATAAACATTTTAGTTATGCTTTTTTTTTGTACGAAATATCATTTCTCGTTCATATTATAAGAATTTAGAAATGTGAAAAACTATGCATAAAAATACAAATCAATATTTAAGCGGATCTTGAACCTCCAACCTCTGAACCAGAACCAAGGGTTTTACCACTGTCGAGATAGAGAGATCTTTACAACATCTTGATTCATAACAATTTTTTTTAATCCATCTCAATAAATTAAAGTAAGACTCGACACACACTAGTTTTTTAATGGATTGGTTATAAATTTGGACTTCGAAACCTTTCGCTTGAATCCAAAAAACCTCTGCGAATTATTTATTACGCCCACGTTCTTTGGTCGTAAAAGTTCTCGAGAGGAGTAAGGCGGAGCGCCTAGGCTTCATGAATAAATAACATGAATTGTGTTTGTGTGTGTGTGCTTTAATGTATTCATAAGAAGAGCGTTGAGTCACCTTGCTTTTAGGTACGTACTGCTTGTGCTTATACCACCTCAGGCAGCTACATATATGCTAAGGTAAGTAGATTGTGGGTTGTAGGGAGTAGGGACACCGTACTACGTTTAACTTCCTACCTGCTTATTATTATTATGGGTTATTATGCTTGACCATTTTAGCATAACATAACCTGATTAGTTTTGAAATGAGAATATGTCTTAGTTTCTACTGGGGTGTCATTTCTTCATAACTATCGCCTTGCTCATTTCTTCATAACTTCATAGTATTTGAAATTTGGAACAATGACTAGGAAAATAGTGAAAAATTCGAATGCATTTGTTTTGAAAACAGAAGAATATTTTGAACTACCTTGGAAGCAAGTTGTTGGAGTTTTTCGCGTACACTTTCTCAGAAGTATATATTAAAGAAGGAATTTGGCGATCTTTGAAGTAGATAATATCGTTTTGTTGTGGCGATAATTACCTTGAGGTATCGCAGTGGAGCTATTATAATTACATGAATTGTGATTGTGTTGTGTGCTCCTTCGCAGAGATACAGTGGTAATTGATTGGTTATCCTTTTTCCTTTTATACCTTATTTGTATCACCCAAATCCAGCAAACTTAATATTCGTTATTCACATGTCTATGAGCAAACACAATTTCGCCTCGTTTCGTTTTATTATTTATAGTCTATTACAAGTGCATCCAAAGCTGTAAATTGTAATCAGTTTCGAATGCAACATTTTTACCTGTTATATTTCAAGGGAAGTCGGATTCAATTATAATATTAATTTTTAAACCTGGAAATAACCATCACCAAAATATAATAATTTAACGTCCCTTTTCAAGGTCATCAAAACATTCAATGTTACGCAATTACAGTCGAAAATAAGCCCACTATTGGTCTTAATCATAGATCAATACACACCACTGATGGGTAGGTTCCGGCCAATTCCGGCCAAAAAATACGGGATGGGTAGGTAGGGCCAATTCATTTGGGAGGCGGGTATGGGTATACAACACCTACGCCATAGGTCAACTCAAGTGGTTCGCTACATTTGGTGATTTAGCAGGGGTGCCCGGGTTCATTGGGTGAGGTCTGCCCACCTGCTGCATGGAGAGAATGGTTGTGGGAGTTCCTTTGACTTCTCCAGTCGTACTGGAAACATTACCTTACACTGCAGTGGGAGAGATAGATTCATACATTCATACGTCCGTTACTCCTGGACACACTGACCTCCAGATTCCTACCCACCCTAATACACTTTTCCTTCCCATAACTTCCTCTCCCTCCTTTCCTAAAAAGACACTCCACACAGCATCCTTAATGATGATATAGGCCCTGAGGAGAATTATTTTCCTCAACTAAAGTAAAAAAAAAAAAAAAAAATAATAATACTCGTATAACGTTGGACATTATTCACTCCGTCAAAAATTATTATTTTGTATAACTAGGTATCTGGTACATAACTTAATCATCGAGATACCTAACCATTAGTTGTTAATCAATATTTAATCACGACATAGGACACAGGTAGGTACTTTCGTACAATAAAAAATGCAAACACCTTGACCATAGAGCCATAGAGAACGCTAAACTAAGGTAGAATAATATTCAGGTACTGTGATAATATAGGGTAAAAGGCAGGTAGTCAATAAAAAAAAATACAACAAGAAACAGGCAGGAATTCCTGAGAGTGACTCACCAGCGAGGAAGGTATGTATTGTGTAATATGTATTACCAACCCAGGGGTTATAAACTTCCCACCGTTCTAGAAAGCCTACTACTTATGTATAGTATGATGGTTTTAGGCACGGAGGAAGGAATTCGTTCCTCCGTGGTTTTAGGTGTATGAGTGGTTCGGATAGCGAGCTTTAGGTAGTTGGGGAGGTACTCGGAATAATAGCCATATTTCTGGGAAAAGGGGGTTATGTCTTGGTTACGCACCGGTGTGGGTGGGACTTTAGTTTCCACTTGGATTTGGGCCAACGATGGTGGCTGTTATTGCATAAAATGGGATAACCCACTAAAATTTCACTGGTAATATTATTAATAGAAAAATGGATTTATGTTATATAATCTTGGAGTTATGAGTTATAATAAAAGTATACTTTATGTTTGAGTTTCATAATTACATGGACGAGGGGTATAGCTCTTGTCTTGACTACGACCCGGAGGTCGCGGGTTCGAATCCTGGTGTGAGCAAGTATATTTTATTTGAATAATTTGTGTAACTTCACAAGTAATCCCACCACAGTAATGGACCAGAATTCAGAATTGAAAAATTGCTTGAGATGGGGTTAAACGTGTTTGGTGATCAGATCTGAATATCCAGATACTTTCCGATCTCCTTCCCCTCCCTACTACCTCCAGAGTCACCACATACCCCAATTAGGGATGTCATCATGTAAGTTCATTTTGATTTTTTCTCCAAAAGTGGTTTCCATTTTGTCGCAAAGCCTCGTTGCAAAGCTGCCGAAAACATCGCGAATCATTTCTAGAGGTATTGCGGCCACTTCACGTCGAATCCTTTATTTTAATGCCATGAGAGTCCTTGGGGGTTGGGGGTTGGACCACTTGTTGTTTTTAGGTACCCAAGATGGTGCGACATGCAACACAACACAAGTGCCGATGGGTTTACTAAGGCAGGCGTTTCCTAGTCGTCTTATGAGCAAGAACGGCGGTATTCTCTGGCCACCTCGTTAACCTGACTTATCCGCATGCGAATTTTTAATTTGAGGGTACTTAAAAGCAGTGTGTTAAAGTCACAGATAAGAGAATCTTTGGTTAAAGTGTTTTATTTTAACCCCCCAAGGACTATCCTGGTACGAGTATTTAAAAAAAGGTTTTTTGAAGTGACCGCAATGCCACCAGAAATTCTGATTAATGTTATGGGCAGCTTTGCATTGAGGTTGCGAAAATGGAGGCCAACTTACGAACATTATTATAAAAATATTAACAATTGTGCACATACAAAAAAATTTCATTCGTGTAGATTATATTTTCATCAATAAATTTTACAAAAATGATTTGCTGAATGTTTTTGATTTTTTGAAATCGTCACATTTGTTACAAAACGCTGTTACTGAAGCAGTTTTGTTATTATAATTAGTTCAGTTATAGTTAGTATAATAAATACTGTATAATTTTTACTATTCATGTTTAAAAGCCCTTTAAAATAGCGTTTGGTAATAAATAAATTACAGTTTGTTTAGCGATTCGCAAAAAAGGTTTGTTCCCTTTTGGCAATTCACGGTCGACATTATAACGTGTTTTATTGGCGATTAGTGCGAAATGCGAGGAAAACAAAGCGATTTCCCAGAATTTTTGTGATATAATTTAGTTATGAAAGTTATTGTTCTTCCGAGAATATGTTAGTGGAAAACAAGAATTTGTTTTATCATTATTTATTGTTATTAAGTAAATAATATAACAAGGATAAAGTTTTATTTATTATGTTTTGCCATGTAAAGGTTGCACTTATTATGTAACCGATTAGTGGCGGAGTGATCCAAAGCGTTCGGTTCCTATCCTGGTGTCGCGAATCAATTTTGCTAGCTAAACCCTCTATCATTGCACAATCAAGAAATTTAGCTTATAATGATTGTTGTAGGAGTAATTCAAATACTGTCAGATTACTAGTAACCCAGGAATATACTTATATATAATCAAGATTTTAATAGGCAATTAATTAGATAGGATCTGGATGTACCAACGGTGACCGGACAACTCAGAAACATGCGACTTCAACACCTATTTTGTCATTAAAAGCAATGAAAAAACATTAAAAGTTGGTTAATTAGGTAACGTTAGTTTAGATGGGCTATTTTTTCATAACTTTTAATGAATTTTTAAAGGGGTGTTGAGTTTGCGTGGTTCTGAGTTTTCATGGAAACGTGCTGCATTGTAATCTTTCAACGTAACTCCTGAACACCTTGAGCTCCAGATTCTTACCCACCCCTCACACCTTATCCTTCCCAGAACTTCCACTTCATCTTTTACTTACAAAGACCCTCCATACAGCATCTCTAAATATGACACAAACCCTATGGGAAATTATTTTCCACGGGGACTCCTGTGTGGAGTTAATGTAAAGAAAATAAAAAAGAACGACGTTATTTATTTTCAATTGCACTCATAAATGACAATACAAATTAATAATATTTCGTTGCAATAAACAATGGCCGATGTGCCATGTATTAACTCTACAAAAAAGTAAATGCTTTATAGCTCATGATAGAAGCGACACTTCTGAAAATAGTTGCCTTAGTTTACCAATTTCATAAGTTACTGATTTTGACACTCCGAAAGCTTTCACACCGCACGGTTATCCGAAGGGTTCTTCTTAGAAAGTATACCAAAATATTAACTTTAAGAGCGAAGAAAACACAATTTCTGAAAAAATATTTAAGAAGAAACCACAAAAATGTGATAAGTGTAATATTTGAGTAAAATTAATTGTTAATATAAGAAAGATAGTTGAGAGCACCTGGATTACCTGTGGTCTGTGAGGTATTCTCTGAATGAATGTGCTAAGGGAGGCGATATACTGTTATCTCCTGCTGCAGTTCTTCCTTCTCCCTTCTCCCTTCTATGTCCAACACTCGACGGCATTTCTTTGGGTTTATAGTATATTATATTGGTTATTCAGGTCATAGATGGCGTTAGGAGCACACTGAACATGGAATTCGTTTTTATGAGTTATTTTTTTATTAAATTATTGCTTAAATTTTCAACGATGGGTTGTTTCACAGAAATTAAATGTTTTTTGAAGTAAAAACTTGTTTGGCATCGTTGTGATTTGAAGCTCGAAGAAACGAAAAAAAGCGAAACTAAAAAGAGACAAACATATATATCTATAAGATTTAGCCTGAGAGAGAATGAGATAGTATAATCGGTATCCTCTTTATTTTTTAAAGTTATTTATTTATTCTTAATATACTTAAATTACAAATGTATAGTATATTGTCCTCCACGCCAGGAGTTCACCTGTGTTGTTGGGGATATTTTCAATTTTAAATCAGAAATTGTATATTGTAAAACTGTTGGCTTAGTTAAAGTACATAAAAAAGGGAAACAATAAAAATAAAAATATGACGATGAAAATGAGAAAACATCTAGATTCCTACATAGTTTCAACAAAATAGACGTTTCTTGTAAGTTATGAGTGAGGTAACAAAATTATAAATTAAAATTTATAAGGATTCTAGCCAGTTCCATATGCGTTTTTTTGTATTCTGTAAGATAAGTTGTTTTATATTGTGTTGGAAGAGAATTGTATAGTTTTATAGCCTGGTATGTGTAGTGTTTTTGTCCAAAGGATGTGTTTGTTTTTGGTTTGTTTGTTTTTGTCCAAAGGATGTGTTTGTTTGTTTTTGGTTTGTAGTAGGTGGTGTGCATGTCTTGTTCTAGTATTGCGAGAATTTTGTGCGGTGGTTCGTAGCCTGTTGGTCTCCTTTTTGTGCGGTGCTTCGTAGTCACCCCATTCTTGTCTGCTTTAGTTTTCTGAAGGTTTCGCTTCTACCGAGTGTGAACTGCACACAATTTTTTTTGACAAATCGCATCTCAGAATGTGACGTTTTCAGCCACTGGCTCGGAATTAAAACATTTAGGTCAATTATTATTATTGATTGGACTTGGCTCCATTCCCAAGGGCACGAAGATCAAACGAATCTAAGAAATAAATAAACGTGGCAATTAATTCGATATCCGTGGATAGAATTAAATTTAACATTACATTGAAGATCGTCAGATTTAATAGCTTAAAGTTGATGTTAATTAGAATATTACATAAATAAAATACACTTCAATTTATTTACACACTAGCGAGTTCCCGGCATGCTTTGCGATGCCTTAATTTAGCCATTTAATGCAGACATTATTTCTCCACCTTCCCCGCCTTCCCTCTCCCATCTTCCGCTTCCCCATCCTGCGAACCCCCCTCCCGCGTTCCCTTCCTCCCTACCGCGTTCCATACATTCAGTCCCAGTACATTCAGATTTCAGACAGCTCGCATGCCAACAAATTTCATAAAGTCAGAGCTCACCACTATGTATAGAAACTATCGCGGGCGTGCGCAAAACAATTCACCAAAGTTTCATCGCAATCGAATGAATTATGTAGGGACCACATAAGGTACAGCACCGCACACAGAGGAGACCGATTATTCTATCTCATTCTCTCGCAGGCTAAATCCTATAGATGTATGTGTACGTCTCTTTTTAGTGTCGCTTTTTCGATTCATCTAGTTTCAAATCACAACGGTGCTAAAGAAGTTTTCGCTTAAAAAAAAGTTTTTTTTTTTAAAATAACTTCGCCACTGATACCACTCCTACACGTCGCGACGGGTTACGTGATACGCGCGGTGTTTCGCGTGTTACCGTGCTGTTGGAATGAGACCGAGTGCTTATCAGACTCTGTATATGCCTAGGTAAGTCCTGCCTGAAGAAAGTTTAAAAAATTCATTGTCATTGAGATGGTGACGATTCTTTGGACAAATTGAATAAATCGTTTTACATTTTTTTGATAGAAATTTTGATCATAGTTTATTAAATAATAAAAAATAAATAAAATTGAAGCAATTACTAACTGTTTATAGAAGAGGTCGTAAGTAGTAAAACAACAGGTAAGTATTTATAAAACACCTGTATAAAAATGTTTAGAATTTCAGTCTTAGTACTCTATTTGGCTAAAGAAAAAAAGTAGTTTAGCATACATATCAACACTAAAAAAGTGTAAATCTTGAACATTCTATTACAAAATATTTATAGAATGCATAGTGCATTGTTTTGCATACCTTTAACGTGAGATCATTTACAATGTGTTTTTATTATAAATAGCTATATTGAATGCCATTCTGACAGATCGAACAAAAAAGCACAAAATTTTATTAAACATTTTTTTATTAATATTTATTTGGGCAACTACGGGTTCGTGATCGATGTTGCTCAAGTATATTTATAAATTTAAATCAGGAGATGGAATGTTGATGTATAAAAATAAAGCCTTCTAGGTTCTAGTATCTACTTATTTAAAGTAGTTACTGAATTTTAAAAATGATCGTCGTTTGAATTTTTAAATTTTAATGCGAATATCACATAAGAGTCCCGAGTGTCAGCAGGACTCTGGCATCCCTAATTATTAGTGAATGTTGTGAAGATAAAGGGAGTGAGGAGGAGAAGGATACAATATGGGATTTGAACTTGCGAACCCGCGATATAAATATGTTTTGTAGTCGATGATCCTGATCGGCCACGTAAAATTAACCAACTAACTAACCATCACGCCGTTTCCGCCGACCGCCAAAAAACTATGTCTTGGCACACGCTCCTTGCACATTCGTCTTATATTACTCTTCTATTATTCTGACTCTTGACATGTCCCGACTCAAGTATCTGATTCACTTGGTCGTGCCATGTCTTCTTCGGGCGTCCCCAACTGCTTCTACCATTCACATTTGCGATTCATTCGATACCATGTCACAAGACGTATACACATCTGGTAACGAAATTATTATAATAAAATCCCCTTAGAATTATATATTAAAACATGCAAAATGTTCTAGATCGGTTCAATAATAACTAAATGGTTGGTTGGCTTGGGTAGGGTGGAGTCTGAAAAACTATTAAATATTGTCGCTAAAATTTTACATGGTTACCAATTAGTAAAAACTTAGTACCTACACATAAATTTAATTTTTTTTTTTTAACAGAATATTTTATAAATTTTTGGCTTTTCACCAGCATTTGGTTCCTTAGAACGGGCAGCCTGCTTAGCTAAGAACTAACATCGAATAACACTTGTACATACTTATAAATATTTTCAGTTATTTTGCAATATTTGCTTTATAAATGTATCTGATGTAAAGTAATAAATATATTTTCCATACACTCTACATACCCAAACCATCAGAATGTCTTAATCCTACTCATTACGCTTACATCAGCCTTGCATTCTTTGCGTATCTCCAAGTTTCTCTCATGATCGTAGATGGTTTTACCACGCATACGCCTTAGAGATAACATTTCTACAGCATTCAGTCTACTTTCATCCTTCCTCTGAGAGTTCCATGACTCACTGTCATACATCAGGGTAGGTACCAGCACTCTATTGTGGACTGCTAGCTTCGCTTCTTTGGACAGATTTTTGTTGGCGCTAACGGCGTTCAGTCCTCCATTAATGGAGTTACCTGCATTTATCCTTCTTTCAGTAGGTATCTCTATCAGACTAATAATCACCAGTACAATAAGAGAAAACATATCATTAACTCGCACAAAACACAAAAACGTCAATGTCAATAAAAATATGATTATTGTTTTTAACCGTTCATTCTACAAATACAAACAAAAATGAACACATTGATATTGTTATTGAATATTTAATGGTTCTGCGAAAGAAATAAACAGATGGGCCGATATTTCGTAAACATGTTTTTTTCTCGAATGTAATAAATTGTTGTGTTGTATTAAAAAATAACCGATTACGAAGGTGGCATCGGATGATTTATTGGTAAGTTATTTATACATAAGGAAGGAGTAATTTACCTGCTACCAACATATTAAATATCGAAGAAAAACTAGGCATAGGTAATGTATTAAAAATGTATTGCGTCTAACGTTTATCGTGTAGTGAAATTTGTCATTGGAATTGTTGGGCCGCAAATTGGGTTTGAAGTGAGGCTAAAGGAGATGGGAGGGAAGAAAATAGAAAAGAGGAAGATTGCTAAGTACCTGCCTTTTCAGATCTGGTCGCCAAACATGGCTAATACTATTTCAAACAAAGTTTAATTACGATTGTTTATGGTGATTTCTATACAGGGCAAAACTGAGAGTTTTCTTCAGAACTTATATAGATATTATCTGAATATTACTTTATTTTCAATTTGGAAGAGGGGTATGAGTACCGTCGTCCCGGGAACAATTTATTGGAAAACCAACACCTCTGCCATCGTCGCTTCGTTTGGTTTAGGGAGTCCCTTTGACTTCTCTAGCCGTACTCTCTCGGAAAATCGCCTTGAACCGTAGTGGAAGGGATGAATTCATACATTCGTCACTTCTTGACACAATGACTTCCAGATTCTTACCCACCCTCATACTTGCTTCCCAGAACTTCCTCTCCTTCCTTTCATAAAAAGACCTTTTACACAGCACCCCCAAAGATGACACAGATCCCGAAGGGAATTACTTTCCTCAGGGCCTCCTGTGTGGAGCTACTATAAAAAAACCTTTCTGTCTAACGATTTTTTCCGACAAGTAAGAAAACACATACTTATTAGGTACTTTGATTATTTTTTAGCTGTAGGGTTGGTTGTAACATTATTGCTTATATAAAAAAGATTTGAAAAATGAAACGAAAACTGCGAAATTTTCTACGAAACATTCATGAAAAAACCAAAGTGTGCAATTCATACGCGGTAGAAGTAAAAACTAAGGTAGACAAAAGTGTGGGGAGACTACGAAGCACCGCACAAAGAGGAGACCGATTATACTATCTCATTCTATTGCAGGATAAATTATATAGATAAATGTGCTAGTCTCTCTTTAGTGTCGCTATTTTTCGTGTCGCTATTTTTAGTGTCGCTATTTTTCGTTTTATCGAGTTTTCACTTCAATTATGAAATAAAATAAACAAAATTACGGAAATATTTATACCCTCACACTTATAACATACTTACCTACAAGTATTGAGATTTATTTTTTAATTTTATAAATAGCATTTAGCGTGAAATTACTAGTAATTATCCAAATTAGTATGTATTTACACGAAGCCACGAGGTTAAGATTTTTTGTTGTTGTTTTCGTTTTAAAATTAGTATGTTTACAACACATCTGACACCCACGTTTCTTTAAAATGTTTGTACTTATTTGTTTTAAATTTTTTTAAGGCTGTCATGTTCAAGTTAATTTGACGTTAGAAATAAATAGGTACCTGGTCAAAAAATGGATTTATTTACGAGGCTGTGAATAAGTATGAGTCATGGAATTGTTGAAGCAATGATAACACAGATATAAATAAATAATTAACCACTATTAGCAGTGATTTGAATAATAAATAATATGTTGGGAGTAGAATGGATTCAGTATACAGTAACGCAATGGTTATGCCTTTGTTTTTTCCATAAAGGAGTCTCCACCGCAGTTAGTCATGAGTCATTCGCATTGTGCCAAAATGGAAAATTTCTCTCCAACACATTATTGAAACATTAGTAGTCGGTACTCTCTATTAGTTCTAGTACATGACTCTTATACAATTAGATAATATAAGTACAAGGTACGATCGAAAATAAATAGGTACTGCTTGTCATTGAAGTAGAAGATAACACTAAAAATCTGAACAAACGTATAAAAGAGAACAAGACACAGAAAAATTAAAAAGATAATGGTCGCAACTGCCCGTCCCAGTTAAACGATATAGGTTCTGGGTTCGAGTCCCGGTTGCCACCAGTATCTTTTTCATATTTCTGTGTCTTGTTTTCTTTCATATTTTCGTTTAGATTATTAGTGTTGTCTTCTTCTTCAATTATCTATTACGTTGATGGGAATAACCTTCAAAAGTTATAAGTAGAGAGTTGTTCTTATAAAATATTGAAAATTGCATGTTTTCGCGTAATTGTAGATACTTTTTAAAAGATCACATTATGCATGTTCCTTTTCCTAACTTAACCTAACCTAACATGGTGACCTCTGCTGTTAGCCCTCCAAATTCTAATTATTCTAAAATTATAATTTTTGGACATTATTAACCAATTTCAAACATAAAATCGACTTCCAAAATGCCTTTACTAGTAAGTTGGTATGGATATCTAAGGAATTTATTTACAATGTTTATTTATTGTACTTATACGCTGGTTTATACAGTATATAAACAAGTAGTTTTAGCCTTGATCCATTTGAACGAAAATATGTTTTATACTTTTGATATTGGGCGGTACATCCTCTACATTTAGTTATATTTTGAAGGTATATCGTATTTTCCTGAAACCGACTGCATATTTTATAGAAGCATCCCGGGGCCAACTGTCGGTGGATCAACTGTCATGGAATCACCTAACATATAGATGGTTTGTGGGGATCAGTAAAATGGAGAATTAAAAAAGAAGAGGAATGTTAAAAAGTATGGTTAGATTAGGTTAGGTTAGGTTTTGGAAACCATTTATTTATTTATTTATTTATTTATTAACATTAACGGTATAAATATACCATAAATACAGATTACATGTCACAATATCATAGTTGTACATAAGATGTAATAAAAGAGAGAGAATAAGTTAGATGTGGCATTTGGTTGAGAAGTGACACAAGGAGCTACAATAACATATAATACTAGTGTAAAATAAAATGAACGAATTTATCCTTTTTCTTTATATTTTCATAAAATTTACGTAGATACCTGTACATAGTGTCCATAAACTCGTAGTACAAGCGCCAAACTGGTGAATCTACAACACATAGAAACCGCAATAAACTTTCCTTTTTGAGCATTTCGGTTTTTTGTTTAATTTTTTTTGAAAATATAATTGTATAGGTTAGAATATACGACGCAAATGTGAATGGTAGAAGAAGTCGGGGACGTCCGAGGAAGACATGGCACGATCAAGTGAATCGGATACTTGAGTCGGGCCATGTCAAAAGTCAGAATAATAGAAGAGAGTGTATGAGACGATGTATGAATGTGAGTGAGGCAAAGAGTGTGTGCCAAGACCGAGTTGTTTGGCGGTCCGTCCTCTCTGCCTACCCCTGCGAGGAAACGGCGTGATGGTTAGTTAGTTAGTTAGGTTAAAAAACATTTTTTGAACAAGGGCGCTTCGATGCATTTTACCTGATTTAATCCGCGTAACGACCGATTTTTTTCAAAATTCAACATAAAACGAAAATACATATATAATAAGATTTAATTCTTTTCTATTGATTTATAAATAAAACACTTGTGTTGCAAAGTTTAACAAAGAAACGACATTTATGTTTATTTATAATAAAATAATAGAAAATAAAACAAGTGACAATTGATAAATACATTCCAACTGACACTTCAGGATTCAAATTTAAATGGAATATATTGCCATTACATCTCCCCCCCCCCCTGGAAAGAAAATTACTGCAAAATTTTCACTCATCTTCGATGTCCTCTTCATGGTTCATAAATAAAGGTGCTGGAGTTAACTTCGAGATGTGGAAAAAATTTGATTCTAATTTTTTTCGACCAGTGTTTATCTTGTAAATTGAGTTTGATAATTTTTCTATGATTTTGTATGGTCCGATTCTCAATTCGTCGAGCTTCTTCCTGTTAAGTTTGTTTCCATTCTCCACAAAAACAGTATCACCAACTTTGAAATCAAAGTGTCTCCTGGTTTTATCGTAAATTATCTTGTTGTAATTATGTGACTTCATAGTATTTTCTAGAGCTTTTTTTCTCTCTTGAATCAAATCGATGCCGGTCTTCTTAAGTTTTAACTCATTTGGCAAAATCGTAACATCTGTGCCGTCAAGTAGGTACTGTGGCGCATATCCAGTAACAGTGTGCTCCGTTTCATTATAGTTTTTTACACAATTATGAGCTATAGTTGTCCAAGCTACTTTTGAGTCATTTTCGTTGATTTTGCATCTAATTTTATTGACCAGCGTTTGGTTCAATCTTTCATTTAATCCATTTGAGAAAGGTGAGTTCACTGCAGTAAAAATTATTGGAATATTTTTTTTATCCAAAAATTTTTTGAATTCTCTAGAATTGATACCCGGGTATTGGTCTGAGAGTATCATGCCAATGTCATTAGTTTCTGTGGAGTTTAAGAGTTTGATGAAATCATTGGTATTTTGAGTTCTTGACGTCAAAATATATGCAAACCTCGTGAAATGATCTGATAACAGGTGCAAGTATCTCTTTGTTGATCGTGAACCCCCAAAACCGCCTATTGTATCAATGGAACATATTTCAAAAGGTTTTGTTGCGGGACCCAAGTGGGACATCAATCCATATTTATTTTCACCTCTTGATTTGTTCTTTAAACATACTGCACAACTTTCGCAGGTTCTCTTTATATTATTTGTCATGTTTTCTGCTGTGTACCATGAGCTTATCATTTTTTGCATTTGTGTAATTCCTATGTAACCTAGTTCTGTATGAACATTTCTGATAAAGTCTATGCTGAATTTTTCTGATAGAATTATTTTTTCTCTTTTTTTTACTTTCTTGTAATAAACATTATTTTTCGATATCAATTTATCTCTTCTGCACTGTATCTTCTCATTTTTGACCTGATCTTTTAAGATATCTTCTAATTTTATTAAGTTGACAATTTTTAATTGCTCATCTGTATTTTCAATTGATTCCAGCACTGGGTTTCTGCTTAGACAGTCAGCTTCCAAATTTTGTTTTCCTGGAGCATATTTTATGTTAAAGTCATATTGAGAAAGATAATATGTTAAATCACCTAGCTCTCCATCGGTTCTAGATTTGAGATTCATGTTTTCCAGTGGTTTGTGATCTGAATAAACTGTAAATGGTTTACCTATCAACCAGTATTGCCAGTATCTCACTGCTTCTTTTATAGCTAAGCATTCTAAGTAAATTGCTTTTTTCTTTTTCTGGGCGCCATTTAGTTTTTTCGAAAAGTAAGCTACAGGTTTTTCTTTTCCATCAGACTGTGTTTGTTTTAAAATAGCTCCAAGGCCTTCTAGAGAAGCATCTGTATATATATTAATTGGTAAATCTTGATCAAAAATTTCCAGGATTGGTTGTGAGCATAGCAGGTTTTTCATCGTTTCAAAAGCATTTTGGCATTTATCAGTCCAAATAAACTTTTGGTTTTTCCTTAGTAAGTTATGCAAAGGATCTAGTATTATTGCACTCTTCGGAATGTACTCATGATAAAAGTTGATTTTTCCTAGAAATTGTCTCACATTCTTCTGTGTTTTTGGAATAGGAAAATTCTTTATTGAAATCAAATTATCCTTTACTGGCTTGACTGAATTATTCTGAATTATATGACCCAGATATTTTACCATGTCTGATGCAAATGTGCATTTTGTAAATTTTAATCTAAAACCTTCAGTTTTGATTGCATTCAGCAACTTTGTTAAATGATCGATGTGTTCAGCAAAAGTTTTTGAAAATATAAGTATGTCATCTATGTAATTAACAGCAAAATCGGTTAGTTTATATTTTCTCAATATATTGCTTAATATCCTCTGAAAAATTGCCGGAGAGGTCTTTAATCCAAAAGGTAGGCAGGTCCACTGATAATGCCCCTCCTGTGTTACAAATCCTGTTTTTTTTTTGTCTTCAATCCGCAACGGAATAGACCAAAAAGCTGAGTTTATATCCAGCGTTGAAAAAAATTTGCAATTTCTGGTCTTTGTCATTAGGTCTTCAATCAATGGAAATGGTTGAGCTTGAGGTATTACTATTTTATTTAAGTCTCTGAAGTCTATGCATAATCTGGATCTTTTGTTTTCTTCTTTTTTAAATGCTAGAGTGACAGGTGCAGCAAATGGGCTGTACGACTCTTCTATCAGTTTATTGTCTATTAATTTTGCTATTTGCTCTTCTATTTCCTTTTTATCTTCTACACTGCATCTGTAAGGCCTCTTACTACAATATTTATCCACCAATAAGTCTATCTTCGCTTCATATCCATTAACAGTACCAACATCGTATTTACTTTTCGCAAACACTGATGTGTATTTGCCTATTAGTTCATTTATTTCTGTTTTTTGATCATTATTTAAATGATTTATTGTTATTTTAAAATCTTCTTCTTTAACATGTTCATTAAAATTAATTTGGTGTTTTTCTATAATGTTCTTATTTTCAGAATGTTTAAATTCAGTATTTGTTTTCATATTTGTAGAATTTTCTTCTTTTTTATTTGTATTATTCAGGCAGATTTTCTGTGATATTTGTAAGTCTTCACTTTGGATTAGTTTGAAGTCTTTTATCATGTCTAATCCAATCAAAAAATCATACTTAAAATTGTGTTCATCAATAATGTACACATCAACATTTTTCTCCAATTCAAAAATTTTAATCTTTAACGTTGTCAAACCACTCGTTTTTTTAACACCATTAATCGTTACTAAATTTGCTTCATTCAAATTGTTTCCTTTTCTTTTTAGTTTCAAAAACTTAGAATTAATTAGAGAAACATTTGAACCCGAATCATAAATTCCGTATATTTTTAATTTATCATTTAGTAATAGTTTGACTTTGATTAATGGTGTTACTATTAGTTTTTTTGATCATTTTCATTTATCTCAGTCTCTATCACTGAATTGTTTACATGTTTAATGGCATTTCTCTTAAATTTTTCATCCTCTTTTGTTTTGAACCAGCATGTGGCTTCAGGGTGGTAACGAGTGCCCTTATTCAATTTTTCACAAATTTTACATGGCTTTTTATCCTTATTTTTATTATATTCTGCATTCCCAAATGTTCTCCTATTCATGAATCTTTTTTTGTTGACCATATGTTCATACTTGTTTATTTCATTAAATAAATCCACAGTATCTTGTAATCCTTCTCTATCGATCTTGTTACGTATGAATTCTGGTAGTCCGGAAGCAACAAGATCTATCAAAGTACCGGTTTCGATTGATCTTCTCATATCCAATAGAAGTTTTTCTTTTCTCATAGCATAATCCAACAGAGAACCATCTTTGTATCTAAATAATAGTGCGTAGGTGACAGGGTTCCATCCTTTGTTTGCGAATGATTCACAGAATTTGTTTTTCCATGTTGACCACTCTGAGTTCATTGTTAGTTTAATAATCATGGAACTATACCAATCTACACAACTTTTATCCATGAACAATCTTAGTATTTCTATTTTTTTTTCATCCATGGTCACATCAAATCGTAAACATTCTTTTTCAAACACTTCTATCCAATGGCTTGCATTTGTATTTTTACTACAGAATTTTTCTATAACAAACTTCTCAGCAATGTTTTTTAAGCTCTGTTGCTTATCTTCCATTAATTTTACCATCAATCTTCCCAGTGTATCTTCTTTTTGATGTACTTGTAAACTTTCTTCTTCCAATTCTTCGAGGTATTGGTCTCCGAACTGTAGGTTTCCATCTTCGTCTACATATGTTTTTTTTAGATCTTCTGTCATTGTTACCCAGACTCTTCTAAACTGGTATCTTTTTTTAAAACTATTTTTTACTTTGCCAAAATCACAACTTTTCATAATCTCCTTGTGATGGCTGGCGGATTGTAACATTTCTGGTATTGTAAACACTTTTTCATCACTTGTGACTATTTTTGTAATGCTAATAATATCTGACTTGCCATCGCCTCCAGGTAGTAGCGTAAATTCAAATTGAAGTTTCTCCATTTTTGGTTACGAAAAATGTCGTTTTTTAATAAGATTTAATTCTTTTCTATTGATTTATAAATAAAACACTTGTGTTGCAAAGTTTAACAAAGAAACGACATTTATGTTTATTTATAATAAAATAATAGAAAATAAAACAAGTGACAATTGATAAATACATTCCAACTGACACTTCAGGATTCAAATTTAAATGGAATATATTGCCATTACACATATAAAAAAATCAAATCCAATGTGATGTAGGTTCACCATTTTCTGTACTCGAACTTCGAGACACCGTGAACATAATTAATATATATCTTTAAAACTACGCAAAGGAATCTCATGAGGTTTTCACTAGAGTGATTCACAAGGAAGATTTTTAGGTAAATAATTTGTCAAGGTTTTGGGTAAATTGGTTGAAATATATAAATAAAGGGAGCGGGCTGGCAAGCGGGCAGCGGGCAGCGGGCAGCGGGCTGGCGTGCGGGCGATGTGGATTTGATATATATGTAAATTATCAAATGGCGTTGGTTATAAAAGTTGGATAATGGCGTTGACAGTAGGTGGCGTTGTGTTTCGTTAGCCACAGCAACGTGTGTCCGGGTCTGCTAGTTATAAAATAAAGTGTTAGCGTCCCGCTAAATCTCAGAAACGAGCCCCGGTACGATCAAGGGAGTTATATGGTGTGGTAGCACTCTTTCCCCCATCCATGAAGAAGGTTCCCGTTTTTACCTGAAGGGCGGGCTTTTGAATAGGGATGTTATGGAGCTCCGTATCCGTAACCGAAACTATCGGATATCCGAAATAAAAAAATATCCGTAACCGTAACCGAAACCGATATAAAAGTTTCGGATAGTTTCGGATAAAGGCGGAGTCTAAATGACAGGTTACGACCTGTTTTTGTTTGTTTTGCCCGGCTGAGGCGCTACTTGTCACACAAGCCACACGTAGAGTTCAAAGTGGGAGTTTTTGAGTATTAAAATTACAATTAAGGTTTAAGTTTTTTAATAAACATTTTGTAATGGTTTCATTATTTACAAAATTCATTAAGAACTGTTTTTGTTATTATGTACCTACTTAGATTACAGTAACAGTGTACCAAGGTTTTATTGCAATATTATTTTGTTTTTATAATTTTCTTTTTTATATTTTTAAGTACATAGTATGTATGTATGTATGTACTACATACCTTCACAGTTCATAGGTACTTACACACCTACATATCACTTAAAGTTGCTAAAATAATAGTTGTTTATTTTAATGATTGTAAAAACATTTGATAATATAGACTTGAAATAAAATTCAAATCTTTCTGTTTGTATTTTACTTTTAAAATTTTAAAATTCTAATATCCGTAACCGAAATTATCCGAAACTAGCGGATAATCCGAAATAATTTTATATCCGTATCCGTATCCGAAACCGGTATAATATTATTCCTACATCCGTATCCGTATCCAGATCCGAAATTTCATATCCATAACATCCCTACTTTTGAAGATATAAGGGCTGGAAATTTCGCCTTCTAGAAATTTCTAGAACAGTTCGGTCAGTAGATCAGTAGAAGGTGGGACTGCCATGGACGGAGGCCGAACAATCGGCGCAACACAAGGACGTATGGAGGCAACTTGTCGAAGGAGTGGGTCCCCGACCCGAATAGGATAAGGGGAAGAAGATGATGCACAATAGAAAAAAACAATTATTTTACTCACACTTAAACAACCGGCGTGCTCAAGTAAATATTAGTTGATTGATTTGTGTTTTCACAATTTAATCATTTAAAATAATACATGAATTGTTTGCGGCACGTTCCAGAGTGGTAGATACCGTCAATATCGTGCTGGTGTAAGACCACCATTCAACGTTACTTGAAATGGCTTTAGCCGTGTTTCGTGACTAGATCGGAATAGCCACTTCTTCACCTCCCTCTTCCCCTTCTTCTTTCACTCCCCTCCTACCTTCAGCCTCACTACATACCCCGATTGAGAATACCGTAGTCTCACAGGTTCCAGGCGGTTGAGACTCTTGTACGGTATACACATTAAAAAAACCTTATTTGCATATTTGGGGCCTAAAGGTCTTATAATCGTTCAGTATAAATTGGTGTCATCAATTTTCTTTGAATCATTTTGAGATTGTCTTTCACTGCTAGGTAGGTAGATACACTTCTACCTACTTTTCAGATTTTCCAACTATTCATGAATAGCTCAGTTCCGCAATGGCGGCCGTTTCCGGAAAGCGAGTCTCGGAATCTCCGTCGTTTCCGGAGCATGGCGGGAGGAAATCGCTCCAAAACACCGCAGAACAGATAACACACGTCCCCCCTCACCGCACACATGTCGTTTACGTCACAAGATACTGCATACTGATTGTGATTTGTGAAGTGTTGAATTCTATAATCAGAGAATGTGCGCGGCCTTATTTTAGATAGATACCCATTTGTGCAGATGAACTAAAACGCATTAGAATAAAATCCTACAACAAGTGGAGTTCCACAGGGTTCACACCTTGGCCCAATCTTATTTATCTTGTTTATAAATGATCTTATAAAAATATGGGATGTGCAAGGTGCTTTTATGAGTGGAAGGGGGTGCATGGACCAGATTTTCTCATTGCGTATGCTCACTGAGAAGTTTCTTGCAAAAAACCAGAAACTCTTCTGTGCCTTTGTAGATCTACAAAAAGCGTACGACCGAGTTGACAGGAAAAAGCTATGGAAGGTGTTGTCCAAGTACGGAGTGAATACGAAGCTCATTCAGGCAATTGCGTCGCTATATGAGGGAAGCGTTGCATGTGTTAGGGTGAACGGCGATTTTACGGAGTGGTTTGACATCACAAAAGGTGTTAAACAAGGCTGCGTAATGTCACCGTGGTTATTAAATCTATACATGGATAATTGTATGCAAGAATTGAAAGAGATGGGATTGGGCGCGAAATTGAGTAATCTGGAAGTATGTTGCCTATTGTATGCTGATGATGCGGTGCTAATTTCTAACAGTATGGAAGATCTACAGTCTCTCGTGTCAAGGATGAACGAAGTATGTATGAAGAATGAGTTAATGATGAATGTAAGTAAGTCTAAAGTCATGGTGTTTGAAAGAGATAGTACGAAAACAGTATGCAATATAGTTGTGAATGATGAATACTTGGAGCAGGTGGATGAGTTTGTGTATCTGTGTAGTATGTTTACGAAAGATGGGAAGGCTGATAGAGATATTGAAAGAAGGGTGAATGCCGGTAACTCCATTAATGGAGGACTGAATGCCGTTGGCGGTAATAAAAAAAACTGTCCAAAGAGGCGAAACTAGCCGTCCATAATGGAGTGCTGGTACCTACCCTGATGTATGGCAGTGAGGCATGGAACTGGCAGAGGAAGGATGAAAGTAGACTGAATACTGTAGAAAGATCCCTGAGGCGAATGTGTGGTAAAACCATGTACGATCGTGAGAGAAACGTGGATATCCGCAAAGAATGCAAGGCTGATGTAAGCGTGATGTGTAAGATTAAGAAAGGGACTCTCCGATGGTTTGGGCATGTAGAGCGAATGAACGAGGAAAGGAGTGTAAGGAGAATATATGATGCAAATGTGAATGGTAGAAGAAGTCGCGGACGCCCGAGGAAGACATGGCACGACCAAGTGAATCAGATACTAGAGTCAGGCCATGTGAAGAGTCGTAATAATAGAAGAGCATGTATGAGACGATGTATGAATGTGAACGAGGCAAAGAGTGTGTGCCAAGATCACGTCCTCTCTGCCTACCCCTGCGGGGAAACGGCGTGATGGTTAGTTAGTTAGTTATAAAAATATTTTATGATGTATCCATCTTAATTTTTGCTGATGACCTCAACATTATTAGAATTATTTAAAATATTTACGGGGTTCGCGTCCCAGAGGCGCCAATATCTTTTTTCTGTTTCCAGATTTTCGATCGAGTTTCGCTAATATTGTCTTCATTTAATTAAATATAACAATTTGAGGTTTTACTCAATGAGTTAATAATAAAAATAAAACACAAAGAATTACTAATCATGGCGATCCACTTCGGCAAGTGGCATTCGGAATCTGGCGAAAACTGTTTTGATTTACGCCAAAAAAAAAACTTGTGAAAAACGCCAAAATGTATTTTTTAAATATTTTTATTTGTGAATTTAAGATGAAATATTTTTTCGATAATGAACTACATACCTTAAGTTTCCACACATAAAATAAAACCAAATCCAAGAAGGGTGTCATAAGTAGTAGGTAGATTTTATTCTTCAATACGTTTTTTTACACGTAAATTTATATTTTTTTCTAGGCTTATGAAAATACTGAACTTATCAAAAACAATATGCTCGATTAAAACAAAACCCAAAATGTGTTATACTAGCAACATTTAATTAAAACTTCTCTAAATTTTCTAACAAAAACTCATGATTTTTCGCATTGCCTCGCCTCGAATTAACCGTTTCATAAAAAAATATTTAATTAAGTAATTATTATCAATGAAATTTCGTAAGTGTTTACATAGGTAGCCGGAATAAATTGTATTTGATTGCGTTTTTATGACGTAACGTCGATAAGTGCAATCGATTGCTATTTTTTTGCAAATCAATAGTTGTTTGCCATTTTAACACAATCTTATGTCTAACATAAGCACATTCAATATATTTACTAGATGAGAGATGACACGACAAAATCAACTCATTTCGGTTGTGGGTCTGTCTGTGAAACTCTGGTTCAATAAATTCACATTTTCTATGAATTTGAATGTTATTTTTAAAAAAAGTCCATTCCTATAATTTAATAATTAAAAAAAAATATATATCGCCATTTTCAAAATTATGTGTGAAGAATACAGATAAGAGAAAAGAAAAGTATTTTAATTCTATATTTGAAAATTGTATTTTTTTTGTTTAATTTTCTTTTGTTGATCTTGACAAATAAAGTCAAAATTCGTGATTTTTCAATAGTCTGCGCTTTAACTGCAAGTTTAATATCCCGTAATTTTTCACGAATTTTTAAAAATAATTTCTGTTCCTTTAAGGTTTGTGAAGGAGAGGTAAGGAAAGTAGAAGAAGGGTGCTGAAAATCTGATACGATTACCTGAAAATTGATCCCCTGACAGATGGCCCCCGAAATAATAATAATTTTAAAATTATTATTCTTTGTGCATTATTTACCAATGTCAAACCTAAAATCGACTTCGAAAATCTCTTTAATATCTAATAAATTGGTATGGATATCAGACGAATTTATTTACTATGTCAATTTTTTGTACTTATCGCTGGAATACACAGTATAGGTATAGATAAGTGTCTTTATTCTTGACGCATTTTAGTGAAAATTTATTTTATACTTTTTTTATTCGGCAGTGCATCCTCTCTGCACACCCCTTCTGGACATTTTGTTATATTTTGTGTACGCAGGTATACCCTATTTTCTCTAAACCGACTCCATATTGTATACAGGGTGCCAAGGGACGTATTTGACTTACTCCAGTGATTCCTGACATTATTTGGAGTAAAAATGTAAATGAAATGTAATAAGGTCTAGAGACCAAAATTTCAATTAAATTTTTTTTTTCAAAATTTCATTTTGTCACTAGAGTGACATTTTTGATGTTTTTTTTCTACAATAACATAAAAATATTAGGTGTTGGACAGTTGGGGGCGGGATAAGAGGTGGGAGGTTACTCGGCTGAGTGACCAGTGACGACATGCTGATTTTTTTGTTGTTTAATTTTAAGGCAAAAAAAATGAAAAAAAAAATCATCGAAAAAGTCACCGGAGACCAAAATTTCATTCACATTTTTTGCTCCAAATAATGTCAGGAATTCAAGTTTAACTAAGGTTAAATAAGTCAAATTCTGTCAAATATGCCTCTCAACACCCTATATGTATGCCGGAGGCATACTCTCGTGGACCAACTGTCATGGACACGAAAATAAGTATTGAATTTTGTTTGTTCATATTGTCGGCACTTACCTCTGGTGTGTTTTAACACGTATAAAGTGTTATTTTTAGACATTTTATTTTTAGACAGTTTGTTTTTATTGCCTAATTTATTTAATTAACGATCTGAATTTTGCAACAACACGACGTTATTGATGTGTTTTGAGACGCTGTTGAATAATGTAACCTGAATTTTTAATCACGAAATCCACGGGCGGCTGATTATACGAACTTTGCATTTTTGATTTTAGTACGGTCATTAATCACAAAGTTCCACTGGCAACCATACTGGCAACATTTGACATTGGGATGGCCGATTCAAATCGATTAAACGTTGAAAAGTTCGACATAACACAAATCTTTTGGAATAATAATTACCTAAAGACATATCGTAATTTTTCCCGTGGTACGGGCAAGCCAATTATTTGTTTTAATACCAGAAACAATTCCGTTCAAGTATAATAAAATTGGACTTCCGTAACAGAAATATGTTATGCACTCATGATGGCGCCCTTGAGAAACTTCAGCAAAATCACGGAAAGTGAAAATATTCGGAATTTAATGTAAAACAGCAGCATTTTACATTTTCTCGTGTTTACAAGCTGGCTAGTAAATTTCAATATCTACAACATGCAAAAGAAAATAAACATTTTTCCATTACCTCCGTACAGGAGGCCCTAAGGAAAAATGTTTATTTTAATAAATTATTTATTTTAATTCGGTTTTTTTATAATCAATTATAGTGGTAAAAACAAAGCAATTTATTAATTTGAATTAAAATGGTGCCACAAAATAAATTTGCTGTTTTAAGGTTTTCAAGGAAGTCAGTCTTTTGTGGGAAAGGAAGGAGAGGAAGTTCTGGGAAGGAAAAATGTATGAGGGGTGGGTAAGAATGTAGGGGTAAGTGTGTCCAGGAGTAACGGACGGATAAAATCATCCTTCCCGCTGCGGTGCAAGACGATGGGTCGAGATAATCCGGCTGGAGAGTTCAAAAGGTTTCCCTCAACCAGACTCTCCCTATCCGCCACGAAGTTGGCGGGCGAACACATCCGCCGCCAAGACCTACACAAACCTCACCCTGCGAACCTAGAACATAGTACCTACCCTTTCGTTCTAGCTCATTTAGCACGTTCTCTGTTTCCCTGACACTCGCGTGACACCGTATACCGCCATTCCTTTTAGATTTTGTAATAATGGTGAAACACAGTTTTTTTTCAATTATTTCTGGCTCAACCACAGTTCTGCATATGAAATCTAAGCGGAAAACCGACAGACTTTTGAATAACGAAACATTCCTAAATGGCATTTCTTGTTTTTCTTTATTTTAAGGTTATTTGCTAATTCGAAGTAGGTATATAGGTATTATTTATTAACGTCCTTTTTTATACATATGTATAGTATAATTTATACAGTATTTGTTGTACACAACTGAACTGCTTCAGTAATAATATTTCGTATTTGTTTAACGATAAATTGAAGATGTTCACTGACTGGGTATAAATATTTCCCTCCACAAGACTTGGTATAATTATTCTTGGCAAAGAGGAATACATAGTATATGGTAGTTAGTCCCAGAATTTCGGCACTGAAATAAATTCTGACTTCTAGTACTATTGGAGTTCGAAGGCTTATCAATGCAGGCAATTCTGGACTTTCAACTCTGGAAATAACAAGTCAGTAGAAATCCTCCTCCGGACAATTTAAATTGTTTGTACATGAATATTATAATACGGGTTTCAGACGGAAGAATTGAATATTTTAGAATTTTTTTGTTAGCCTAGTTATAAATCCCAACGTTTGTAAGTCCTTATTAGAAATTTCCGTCATGTGTTAATGTCTCGAAAGCATTGTTATTAAGGTTGTAATTAAAGATCCACTGTTTTTTTTTGGAAAATCTGACTATTTGACATTTTAAGATATTTAAGTAAAGTCTATTTTCATTGCACCAAATTAAAAATTCCTTGATATTACCTTGAAGAATATTACAATTGACAATATTTTGAATAACTTTAAAAATGTGGTCTTTAGCAAAAAGTAAGATAACAACATTTATAAATAAGATAAACAAGATTGGACCAAGGGGTGAGCCCTGTGGAATTGGGTTATATTATTTTATTTTGAGAAACACTTACGAAAAACAAACTTCATTCACCAGGGCGATACTGCTAGTATCTTCCACTCTTCTTCCGTGACAGTGTTTGATTATTTTAACCCATCCATGAAAATTGAATATTATTGGTATTTGTTAATGAATTCACAAAACAGTTATTGTGGCAGTATCGCCAGAATCCATTATCCGCGTTGTCACAGTTTAAGGTAAACAACGCTCTTCAAACCGACTCCGAACCGTTTATTCCAATTTAAAAGGCAAACATCCTCACATTTATAGCACATCAAGGTTTTCCACGGTACAATAATTACATTGTTTAGCTTATTCTTTACATTTCCATTCATTCTGTTGCTGCAATCCCAGACAGGGCCGGGCCTAGATAGACTTTCAACACATGAACTACAAATTCATCAATTATTATTCGGCGTTACATCCTCTCTGCATATTCCTTCGGGGATTCTTAGTTATATATTGTGTAAGTAAATATATCGTATTTTCCCTAAACCGACTGAATGTTGTCCTGAGCGAAGAAGGGTAACCCAGTCAGTGGAATATAAATAATACTAAAAACGAAACGAGACGAAATTGTGTTTGCTGGAATTGGGTGATAATACGTGTAGGAAAAACAGGGTATGCAAGGAAAAGGGATAACCAAACACTTAACATTGTATCTCTGCGAAGAAGCACACAACGCAACCGCAATACAGTTATGTAGTTCCACTGCGATACCTCGAGGTTATTGCCACTACATCAGTGGATTTAGTACAAAACCATGTTATGTGTATACTTACAAGATGGCCAAATTCCTTTTTTTACATTAAAACTAGTTTATTTACATGAAAAACACCAACAACATGCTTCCAAGGTAGTCCTTCTTCTGTTTTCAAAGCAAAACACTCTAACTTTCACTATTTTTCTTGCCATTGTTCCAAACTTCAAATACTTTTCCAGTAAGGTATATACTGGATTAACGTCTTCCCGGTAGGAACTAATCGTGTTCACATTTCAAAACATAACAAGTAGAATTAATCTTATTTTATAAAATACATTTTTATCTTATTACGGATTATAGACGTATAAATTAAATTAAATTCCATATTTAATATGCCAAGTGAACTCTTCGCCCTCAACCAAATCGTGAAAAGTTATTGAGAAATCCATTACAAACAAATTTGGTACTCACTTAGGTAGTATGATTTTTTTACTGATCAAAATACGAAACGTCTTCAGGTTGTATGTTTACTTAGTGAAGGATGGTGTTTTAATATTTCGTAATTAATGAATATTATCTACGCCTGCATTTCCAAACCAGGCCTGGCGCAAATGACTGCCTCTTTATACGAGTACTTTGCGTTAATAAATAAAATATAAAATCTCAGAATATCCAGTCGAAACCTTGAGGCTAAGGTCATAATCCATTAGCAGAACATTGTGGGAAAACGACTATGGAGATGTATGCCTGCCTAGTATGAATGCCTACATAATGTAACTACCGCCAATGAGGGCATGCGATTATGATTTTCCTAATGTTTCCCAATTTTCCACAACAAAAAACGATAAAAAGTTTTCGACTTTTACTCATCAAGGGTAAAATAAAATAATATAAAAAATCTGATTGTGCAATTCACACGTGGTAGAAGTGAAATCTTCTGAAAACTAAAGTAGACAAGAGTGGGGAAGCTACGAAGCACCGCACAAAGAGGAGACCGATTATTCTATCTCATTCCTGCGTAGGCTAAATCCTATAGATGTATGTGTTTGTCTTTTTTAGTGTCACTATTTTTAGTTTCATCGAGTTCCAAATAACAACGGTGCTAAAGAAGTTTTCACTTCAAAAAGTTGAGTACGTAACGGAAATAAGATATTTAACCAACCATCATGCCGTTTCCCGCAGGGGTAGGCAAAGAGGACGGACCGCCAATTAACTCGGTCTTGGCAAACACTCCTTGTCATGTTCACATTCACACATCGTCTCATACATACTATTCGATTATTCTGATTCACTTGATCGTGCGTCTTCCTGGGGCGTCTTCGACTTCTTCTACCATTCTCATTTGCGTCGTATATTTTCTATACACTCCTTTCTTCGTTCTACCCAAACAATCTAAGCGTCCCTTTCTTATTACGCTTCCATCAGTCTTGCAGTTTTTTCAGACTCCACATTTCTCACACGATCATGCATTATTTTGTCTTATACGCCTCAAGGATCTCATTTCTACGGCATTCAGTCTACTTTCATCCTTTCTCTGCCAGTTCCATGCTTCACTGTCATACATGAGACTGTCATTTGGACAGTTTTTGGTTAGCGCCAACGCCAACCCTGATTTATGGCAGTAAAACATGGAACTGGAAGAGGCAGTGTGAAAGTAGAATGAATGCTGTTGAAATGAGATCCCTTAGGCGAATGTGTGGTAAAACCATGCATGATCATGTGAGAAATGTGGAGATCCGCATAGAATGCAAGGCTGATGAAAGCGTAATGAGTAAGATTAAGAAAGGGACCCCAGGTGGTTTGGGCGAAAGGAGTGTAAGGAGAATATACCACGCAAATGTGAATGGCAGAAGAAGTCGGGGACGCCCGAGGAAGACATGACACAATCAAGTGAATCAGATACTTGAGTCCAGCCATAATAATAAAGAGTACGTAAGAGACGGTGTATGAATGCGAATGAGGCAAAGAGTGTGTGCTCTCTGCCAACCTCTGCGGAGAAACGGCATGATGGTTAGTTTGTTTTAGTTAATTAGTTAGTATGTACGAGAATACTTTGCAATAGTAAACGGTTGCGTATAGAAACGAACGGCTTCACCTAAAATTAGAGTTGTGTTTGCTTTTGTAACATCAATCAATTATATTTTTATCAGTAAAACAAATTGATTGGAAGAATTTGGCAGGTAAACATTTATTGCACATATATAGTTATTTACGTAGCCACCCACGCGCAGTAAAAATAGAAAAATAGATAAATAATATTCTAATCGGTCGTCTGCATCGACAAAGTCGTCTGGGACAAATTATACACCGTGACGTGGCTTATTCTATTTCTATTTTTATTAGCACAACACTCTTTTTATAACTTTTACGCCGATCAATAATATTAATGGTTATTACTTTATTTAAATTTTATTAGTGTTTGTTATCTTCAACGATGGCGAATAACAAAAACTATTTATTTTTTATTATTTATTTATATATATATGTATATATATTACAATACAATATACGATTCATTACAAAATTATGCTTTGTCTGTCCAACTTAGAAGGTTTCCCGTTTCAGGACAGCTAAACTGCATATTTAGTTTATAATATTCTTAGCAAATGAATGGTTTGGTTCAAGATGTCACAAAAATGAGATTCTATCAAGACAACTTTTGAGAACATTAATAATTGCTTTCGAAACGAAGGAATGGTTTCCTTGAAAGAATCGCAAGGATGTGATTCTTTCAAGGTCATTTTGGAGAACATTAATAATTGCATTCAGAAATAAAGGAATGGTTTCTTTCGAGAGATCGCAAGGGTTAGGTTCTTTCAAGGTCATCTTGGAGAACATTAATAATTGCATTCAGAAATAAAGGAATGGTTTCTTTTGAGAGATCGCAAGGGTGAGGTTCTTTCAAGGTCATCTTGGAGAACATTAATAATTGCATTCAGAAAAAAAGAATGGTTTCTTTCGAGAGATCGCAAGGATGAGATTCTTTCAAGGTAATTTTGGAGAACATTAATAATTGCATTCAGAACAAAGGAATGGTTTCTTTCGAGAGATCGCAAGGATGAGATTCTTTCAAGGTAATTTTGGAGAACATTAATATTTGCATTCAGAACAAAGGAATGGTTTCTTTCGAAAGATCGCAAGGATGAGATTCTTTCAAGGTCATTTTGTAGAACAATAATAATAATTATTATTGCATCATTAAAATGATAGTATGTAACTATGATTTTTAAACATTTACTAAGTACTAGAAATTATAGATTTATAAACCAAAATATATGACACATGAAGTCCCAATGTATTTATGACTATTTAATTGATAATATAGACATATAGAGAATATCAAAGTTTAACTAAACTTGTTTGAAAAGACTTGCAGAACATAATAATAATCATACGTAAAGATAGCAGCAAGTAGAATAAGCGTATAAGAAAATGAAGGTATTGTTTGTAGTTCTTATTCTAAGTATAATGCAGTTAAATGTGACAAAAAGGGAAAGAGACGAATTAGCTCAAGGCTAAGGTCCAGAGTTCATTTGCTAAATGCGACCATATCTTTTCTGATACGTTTTTAGATTTTCACGCACAAAAGTATTTTCGTTATTGGTTTTTGGGGTGTTATGCCGTCTTGCGCTACCTCCTTCTTTAGCCAACGTTTCGGACAGCGTTGCAGTGTCCATCATCAGTGTTCACATCTGCACTGATGATGGACACTGTAACGCTGTCCGAAACGTTGGCTAAAGAAGGAGGTAGCGCAAGACGGCATAACACCCCAAAAACAAATAATGAACATATCTTATAGGTTTCAAATGTTCGTTTCGCGTCGCTAATGTTGTCTTCAATGATTAAATATTACCATTTGAGGTTTTATTCTAGAAGTTTTCCAAAAAATATATACATTTATCTTAGACTTGTAGAAAGTCAATAAATGTCGCACATTAAAATAAAAATGAATGTATTTATCCAAAACGCTGTCTAGATTGAATTTTTTAGGTCTCCGGTAAAGTTCTAAGAATACTTTTGTAATATATATTACTATTCAATAATTGAAGAGAAAAATTATTAAAATGAATTATGTTCATCAACATTACCTATAATGCTCAAACAAATTATGAGTTCATTCAAATTAATTGATAAGAGAAAGCGTCATTTTGCTATTTACCGCAAAGTCTTATGTTTTTCCAGAATTTTTTTTCTTCATGTTCAATGGACGTTGGTTATGACATGTTGTCATCGATGCATACAAAACTGCTTATGAATTACAATTAGCTTACTTTTTATTACTTTAACCATAGGTTCTCAACGTGAGCGATAACGCCCCCCTGTGGGCGTTTGAGACTTTCAGAGGAGCGGTAGAAGACCCAGATAAAATTAAGGGGAGTTGAGATGGCATAGGGGGGCGTTCATATGGAACACTGAGGGCGTGAACAGGAAAAAAAATGGTCTAAAAAAGACAAAAAAATCACGTAGTAATAATTTAATGTGTACTTTTATTATTAACCACTCGGGCCCATAAACTTGTTTCACGATAATTTATTGTTGCCAGACATATATAGGTATGATGTAGGAGGTATACCCGACTTTTTAAGAATTGACAATATATCACGAATACAAGAATAAGAAGGTAGCAACACTAGCAACCCGGTACTTAAAATACAAAAGAAGTGCTTTATTAACTTGCATAACAAAAGGTATACCAAATAATTTAATATATTTTCAATCAAATCATTGATTCCGCCATAGTTAGTCCCCCCCTCCCCCCAACAACATGTAATGGGGGGCGCTAGACAAAAACATATTCTCAAAGTGGGCTGTGGGCAAAATGTGGTTGAAAACCTATGCTTTAAACGAAACAAGACAAATCTATTTTTGCTGGAATTGGGTGACAAATAACTTACCACTGTATCTCTTGAATGGTTATATAGTTACACTTTGATACCTAGAGGTAATTATCGCCACAACAAAATGAATGACCATAAAAGGATATTATGTGTTTCCGAGATGGTCAAATTCCTTTTTTTCTTTACTTAAAAATGAGATTGTCCACGAGAAAAACACCAAAAACTTTTTTACAAAGTAGTTCCATATCTTATTCTGTTTTAAAAACAAATGCACTCGAATTTTCACTATTTTTCTTGCCATTGTTCTAAATTTAAAATATCTTTCCAGCAAGGTTATCTGGTTGGGGAGATGTAGGAATTGGATAAATTACATCCCGGTAGGAACTAAGCATATTCTCATTTCAAAACCAAACATTCATGATCCTTTGGCCATTTTAAGAAACTATCTGACCTATATCTATATGCTATGCTAAGCAAATAAAAGTTACTATGTTTTAAACTTTTTTAATGTTATTTTGTATTCTTTCTGTTCTTTTTATTTCCTCAATTTTCCTTCTTTTTTTGTACAGATCATGTTCCATAATTAAATTTGTTTTAGTTTCTATGGCGAATTTTTTTTACATAAAGTAGGTGTAAAGCGTAAAATATGAAATATTCAAAGGATAGTGTAAGAAAACCTTATTTTACCACATAAATAATGTGATAGTGATAAGGTTAACCGAATGATGTTCCCCAAAAATTAGTTTTTTTTCTTAATTTTTCTTATTTATTTAGAAAACAAACAATTGAGTAAACTTATTTGAAAAAAAAAAAAAATTTAACCGGGTTGCAATAATCAGTGAAATTTCCGCACAGGATACTTTATATACCTACAAAAAAATACAAAATCATTAGAAAAACAAAGTAAAAATGTTAGAAAAAGAAAAACGTAAAAAAACACATATTAATACTAAGTGAGGGTTATTTCAAGAAATTTGACGAATTCATAAAATATTTGAAGTTAATTTTCACGTTCTGTGTAAGTGATATTATGTCATTATAGGCCAGCTGCTTCATAAAACTGAAATAATCACAGAACTTGAATAGAACATACACAGAAGTCACAGAAGTGTAAATTAACTTCGCGAGTGATATTACACAGTAGTGGTAGACTTCCTAATTAACCTTCTGATTTAAATTTTTCTAATAAACGAAATAATTGTTAATTGCGAAGGAAAAGTTTAGGGAAATAAAACGTAAGGTGAAAGCTTTTATGTAACTCAATACTAGAATCTACAAAAGTCCCAACTGCCCCCAACCACCTGGTAGTGAGACTATGACATCCCCAATCGGGGTATATTGTGAGACTGACGGTAGAGAGCAGGGGAAGGAGATTGGAAAGAGGGAGAGGAAGGTATGGAAGTACCTGGCTATTCAGATCTGGTCACCAAGCACGTCGTCTTTCACTAGGGCGATGTGCCTCAGATATACTACGTATTATTTTAAATGAAAAAATTGTAAAAAAATGTACATCGATTAAATAAAAAAATTTTTTTTTTGGATTTGAGGCCAACCTCCGGATTCGTAGCCGAGGATTGTAACCACTCAGTAATCGAATATCGAATATTATATTACTCATACATTTTTTTACAAATATCTCCACACAGGATGCCCTAAGAAAAAAAAAATCCTTCTGCCATCTTCGGGGATGCTGTGTGGAGGGTCTTTTTAGGAAAAGGAAGGAGTATAATTTCTGGGAAGGAAAAAGGTATGAATATGGGGGCCACTTTATTCAGGAGTCGAATGACGGACGTATGAATCCATTACTCCCACTGCGGTGCAAGGCGATGGGTTGAGAGAGTCTGACCGGAGAGTTCGTATGATGTATATACCTATTAATTAATTAACACTTTCACTACCTAATACTTATCCATTAATGTTTAAATATTTAGCAATGTTGTACGTGCCACATATCACAACTCCCTCTACGTCTTCAACTCTAACACTTTCAATATTATTATTTTAAACCGCAAAATCATCGCTCAGCTGTCAAACTTTGGCACATCTGAACATATTGGTAATTATTGCGAATTATAAATTGGTAATTACGAAATTACCTGTCAGGATGTAACACCACATCATTAACAATTATGTACTTGTATTATTAAATAAGTAAATAAAGTGGCCTTAGATACAGCCAACTCTTCCTGTTTTGTTATATAAAAGAAAATCGTGGGAGCAAAGATTTTTATAAACAAACAGTATTACGTGTATTATGAATGTATACACTTCCTACTTTGAGTACATATGCACCAAAGTGCACTTCTTGCCAAACGTCACTGAGAAACAGCCTTTTCTCTCGTTGCGCTGGCTTATTGTTTTAAGCTATTGAATTTGGGAGGCGAGTATGCGTAGGTAAGTGTGTCGTTACGTTTGGTGACTTGGTAGGGGTGCTTAATGAGGTGAGTTTTGTCAAGGTCTATGTGTCTGGCGGCGATTGCGTTGAGGGAGACCTAACTTACACCTCTCCATCCAGACTCTCTCGACCTATCATCATCTTGCACCGCAGTGGGAAGGATGGATTCATACGCCCGTCTCTCCTGGACACATTGACCCCCAGACTCTTTCCCACCCCTCATACCTTTATCCTTCCCATAACTTCCTATCTTTTCTTTCTCTACAGCATCCCCAAAGGTGACATAGACTCTGAGGGTTTTTTTTTCCTCAGGGCCTCCTATGTGGATCTAATGTAAAAAAAACGAGTACAGGGACAACGAGTGTGACAATCAAAATTAAATCAAATATTTAAAAATAAGTTCGAAATGTTTTTCATTTATTAAAAAAGTTTTCATTGGCACTTTGTTTTATTGATTTGTGTTTTACACGATTTATTATTCAACCACTCGGGCCCATAGGCTTGTTTTTAAGCTACCTACAACATTACCAGACACATGTTAGGACGTATCTGACATATTAAAATATTAAATAGCATATTTACGGCACGTTTCAGAGTGATTGTTACTATCTGTAACGCCCTGGTGAAAGAACACAATTCACAACAGGAACGTTGCTTAAAATGGCGATAGCCATGTTTGGTGACCAGATCCAAAAAGCTACGTACTTCCTCACAATCATCTTCCAAACCCCCATTCCCTCCACACTACATATACCCCGATTAGGGTTTTCATATACTGGTTATTTACAAACAGAAGGACAAATTATGAAATTGAGAGTAACCTTACATTTTTCTCGTTAAAATCCATCGACTTTGAGTTCGCAGGACATTTATAGTTGCAGCACGACTGTGAGACCACTCCGTCCTTGAATCTAGACTTATTGTGCACGTTTATAATCAGTTTATAATATAATGTTTAATGATAATATAGCCGGTTCATTACTGGTCAACTTTCCATACAAGTCCAATACGCCAGAAGCCGGTAATGTGCTGCGCAAGTATAAAAAATGTGCTTTATCTTTGTCATAGCCGCGGTACGAAGTCGAGATAAGGCACACTGGCGTATATATTCCCAGTCGACCAGTTTTACCTGTATTAGGCGACAGATTAATATTTCCTATGTAGAATTCCTAGCCCATGAATTCCTTCCTAGCGTTGTGAGAATTCTTCACGAAGGTACAGATCGACAAATTTATTTTACCAAGGAGTGTAAAGGTTATAAAAGTTATGAGCTGGTTTTAATGCAAATAACTGCTTTTCTAGGTAAATGATTGAATCATCAACAAAGTTTCATGGTTAGTCCAAATTTGAAAAAAGTGGAGATTGCTGCATTTGATTCTATACACCTTAAATATACTGTACATTTAAACACTATTTTAATTAATAAATTATTGCGAAGAACACGTAATTATCAAACGTCATTTTGCAATTAATTTCCCCAGTTTCTTAACTTAAATCAACTCAAAACAATTTACTATATTGTGTCAATCTTTAATCGAATACAGTATTATTACATCATGGGGAGAAGCAAATACTGATTCAATTGACCCCAATTTCAATAATCAGAATTCTAATTATAAATATATACTAAAAATACCGATAACGAGCAGTTCGGATGAAATCTTTACGAGAATCTGTGTTTTAGACATTAGACTACTTTACACCAAAAAACATACTCGCTCACTTCTTCAAACGCAGAACTGCTTTTGACTTGTCCAAACTGCTCGAGATACTAGAACTAAAATGCATAATCTCTTACTTACATCCGTTTCCCTAAAACAATTTTTGGTCAAAGAAATTTTAGATACTTTGCAACTAAGCTGCACAATGCACTTCGCTGGCCATTTAGACAAATTTATGTTGAACGTAATATAGGTATTTTTATTTTTAACGTAACATTGTGTTGTTTTTATTTTTGTATTTTTTTATAAAAGAAAGACAAACATTACCGGATATCGAATATTTTAGAATCTCCTACTACCACTACAGTAAGCGGAAAATGTTGCTTGCGTCGCGCGTCGTGATGGAGAACCTAGTCGGCCGAGGAACGGAGCATGCGACACCTGGTTGGGACCCAAACGCGATGGCAACTTGGCCACTGACCAGTTATTTGTACTTCTGTTGTAAACTGTGCTTGCTCTCAAAACGGGAGTTCCCAGTGAGACAGGCATAACACACCAAATGTAATAGAAATAATTAATAAAAATATTTACTTGCACATGCCGGAATTTGAACCTGTGTCCGTTCACGTTAACGGATCACGTTCCACAGTGGTATATACCAAAATTATCGTGTTGGTGAAACACCACCATTCAGAATCAAAACGTTGTTTGAAAGTCTTTAGCTATGTTTGGTAGCCATATTTGAATAGCCAGGTACTTCACCAATTTCCTACTTCTATCTCTTTTCCCACCCCATTACCTTCAGCCTAACTGCGTACCTCAATTGGGGATGCCATAGTCTCACTGGCTCCAGACTGTTGGGACAATTGGGGATGTGATTTTGGGAAAACAACAAATATCTGAGGATTTAAAAAAATAGTCCTTTATTTCGTTAGATAACTATTCTTTCAAACATAGGATTAGGGTGTGGCCTACGAGAGAATGAGATGGCAATAAAATATTTATTTTATTCACGGGTACTTGGTTCCAATATAATACGATAAATCCCAAGACCCACGAAGGTCTCCTTTAGTGTAGTGGTATAAAGCGCCTGACAATTTTTTGCAGAATCCTACGAAATCCAAAAAAAAAAATCCAATCTTCAAACCACTCCAAAACAAACAGGCACAAGAAAACGACATCTAGCGACTCAGAAGAAGAAACCAAAAATACAAACAAGATGACCAAATATATTGGAAAAGATGGCACTGGAATTCGACGACAAAAATATGGAAAAAATCATCGTTCACATTGATAAAAAAAAGTACTTCGTAGTCTCCCCACTCTTGTCTACTTTAGGTTTCTGAAGGTTTCACTTCTACCACGTGAGAATTGCACACTCTGATTTTTTTTATAATAGCTCTTACACAGGAGGCCCTGAGGAAAAAAAACTTCCCTCGGGGCTCTGTTGTCTTTGGGGATGCTGTGTGGAGGGTCTTTTCAAGGGAGCGGAATAAGGAGTGGAAGTTCTGGGAAGGAAAATGATGTGAGGGGTGAGTAGGAATCCAGGAGTTACGGACATACGAATCCATTCATTTTATTATTTAAAAAAAAAAAAAATTTATTATATTGTCAACCACAAGGCGATGGGTCAAAAGTCGAAGTTTTGGCTGATAGAGGATAGGTAAGATGCGAGAGGATAGGTCTCCCTCAACCAGTCTCTCCCGATTCTACCCGCCGCGCAGTTGGCGGGCAGACACATCTACCGCTAAGATTCGGACAAACCTCACCCCATGAACTCGGCCAGTCGCGGCCACCCCCCCTAAAGCACCAAACGCAGAGAACCACCTGGGGTGGTCTGTCTATATAGGTGTTTGTTTTCCAATAAATGGTTCTCGGGGCAGCGGTGCCCGTACCCACCTTTAAAATTTAAAAAAAAATAGTGATTATGATTACCGAGAAACGTATCTAATTTTTGTGTTTCTTGGGCATTAATGTAACAGTTTCCAGACATTTTGTTTTTAACAGTTTTAATATTAAATGTATGCAGAACTTATTTAGACCAGCAACCTTTCTTTAAAGTTTGCTAATGAATGACACGGATGTGTCGAAAAGGGTAGCAGAAAATTTAAAATTTAATGTAACGAGTGTATATTGAAAATGAATAATCTTCAAAACACAACATATCTCATACTTAACGTCAGTGTGCTGTTTTAATTCTTTATAAAAAGCGCCATAATATTGTGACAATGCCGTATAATAATCGTTACAAACGAGTTAAACTGTTTATGAAGGTGAACTTTTGGCCTATTTTCAAAGTAAGGCCTTTGTCAAAGTGAAGTTGAATCGTGACTTGTACACATTACAGCGGAAATGTAGGAATCCTGTAACCCTAGCTCTACATGGTTACATACTCAGATTGCTCAGGCTGCACGATGCATGATCGATCACACGCGGGAGACAATCTAGTCTATATGCTACCTTGGTGACCCTGTTAGTCCAAAATGTTGATTGATCGCTAATTCAATACAAGTGATAAAATGTATAAAAAAGCCATAGCAGTGGCGTAAAATTCTGCTATTATATTTTATACTAGCTGACCCGGAGAAACTCCGTACCGCCTCAGAATCTATAACTGTTGTGTTGACTTATTAGCTGAATTTTTTTTTTTAATTAAGTTAAAAATTACATAATAAAACAATAATCGATGCGCAACTGTCCGTGTTTTGTTTTTGTCAGTATCAGAGATGGCGTTGTTACGGATTTATATTTATTGTGATTTTCTTACTTATCGTCTTGCTTATGAGAATTGTGTATCATTTTATTTATACGTGTGAGGGAGATTTATTATAATTATTGTATTTTTCCTTTGGAGGGTGCAGACATACGTCCACCGTTTGTCTCATTTTCAACTGTTGAAATTTAGTGTGTAAGAATGGTGATAATGATTTAATAGCTATTCAGCTATTCGGGGAGGAGACAAATCCAACAAATCAAAGGTCATAAAAATCGGTCCAGCCGTTCTTGTTTTATAAATGGTGTAACTAACCAGAATTTTATATATTAATAAGATAAATAACCAAAATATGAGTATTTTTCATAAATGAGATGGATTAAATAATATATCACTAGAAGTTTCTTTCGAAAATCTTTCGGCTTGTCACATTATCTCTATGGTAAAATAAGCATGACGGTAAAATATATTTTTTTAACACTGCAATTTCATTATATTTTGACTGGAAAAAATAAGAAAAACTTGTCTATACCACTCACAAACAGTCCGAATTGTTTATTATGCATTAATCCAGTCCATATTGTAATATGGCATTACTGGGTGAGGAGGGTCCTTTAAAGTATCCATACAGCCCATAATTACAATTCAGAATAATTACCAAAATTAATCTTTCAGAGATTCCTAACTAAGACGAAAACTAAATTCCTAATTAAGAAGTAACTTTTCAAAATAGCAATACGTCACTCCGACACTCTAGTGGTCGATCGGTATCTATATTATATTAAAAAATATTTGCACTAGTGTCAACATACAGAGAGGAATTAAGAAATACGTTTGTATTTCCCCAATAATAATTACGTGTGACTGGTCGCCACCACTGATTTGTATAATAATTGTTACGTCAGTAAGTTTTGGAGTTTCTAAATTATAGATCATCTAATATATGAATATATTCAAGTGCCATTTAAATTGAAACTTGTTTTCCTTTCGAAGGACGACTACCTACTCGTGAGGACGACTACCTACTCAGGATATGGTATTTGAAAATGTAGTTCAAACTGTAAAAAAACATTATATTTATATGTTTTATTCTATAAGGTAACTCATAATTTAACCAAATTACCCAATTAATATGGAAAGTTTATGCGTGTGATTTGTGAATTACAGGTTCATTACCTGTAGACCAGGCTTAAAAATAATCTAGACAGATAGGGTGACAAATGCTTTTCACTGAACGGTCGAAATTGGTGAAAATTTACTAGAAAATATATCTAAAAGTTCTGTGAACAGTAGTCCAAAAAATTATGTTACAAATTTTGAAATTTTCTGTTGTTTTAAATCAAAGTTAATGAAACTCGGATACATGACACAAGAGCCTCAAAAAAGGATATACGAGATGTTCCAAAATTCAAGACAAGTTTTGGCCAAAGAAACCACATATATCTGGCAACTAAACTTTACAACATCCTTCCTCCAAGTCTGAAAAAGATAGAAAAGATAAATAAGTTTAAGGAAAAAATCAAAACATGGGTGAAAGAAATTAATGCAGACATACTAGAGAATGTATTAAAAACATCATAGAAACTAAATAACGGAAAATCAAAGAAATCTACAAGTCCGCCTCAGCACAGGACCACCTAGTGAGGAGGACTAAGAACAAACGGATTAAATATTTATATATATCATCATATCTTGTAATTGTCATCAAACCTGTAACTAAATAGTCACTAATAAAAAAAAAAAATTTCCTTTGAAATCATAAGATTTATAAGTAGTTAAACACATAAATAAATAACTACCTATCAGTGGCGGTCCGTGAGTTTTCAGTCAGCTAGAGTAGTGCAATAATTAAAAAATACGATGTTGCAGCTGAAAATGATTTTTTGTATGAAGACATACTAAAATGTGGATGCGGCTCATCCCCAACCTGAAAGAATCCTGAAAATCTTCATACAAAACATGGTAAAAGTTAATTTTAAAAATAAAAATCATTTTCAGCTGTAACAACTTCGATAACGTCGTACTTTTCAATCTTAGCACTCTAGCTGACCGAAAACTCACGGACCGCCACTGCTACCTACTTAATTAATAAACACGACGATTTCATATTTGAAAAAAGAATCCATAGATACTTAAAACGTTCACCATTTTGAGAGATAGAATACCAAATGGTCGAGTTAGAACAAGACTTTGTTTCTAGTCAAAAATACTTTTTGAATGTTGAAATTAAACGTGCAGCGTCAAATTGGAGATATCTTTTATGAAACCCAAAACGTGTTAAGAATGTAACAAGTTTAAAAAAATAATTATTAGAATACATCTTTATTCCATTTCCGAGCAGTTACGACATCTTTTGGGCCGGCTAGTAGCCGTAAGTTTTTTTTTTGGTTTGACTGGGTATTGAACCTTCCTTCCCAGGGACAGGAGTCAACACCGCTAACACCCAAGCGAAATCAAATTAGATTTTTTTGCATTAACTCCACACAGGAGGCCCTGAAGAACATAATTTCCCTCAGGGCCTATGTCATCTAAATCGGCGATGCTGTATGGAGGGTCTTTTTCAGGAGAGGAAGGTATGAAAATTGGTCTTGAAGAGACCCATGTTGTAGGAAGGAAGGAACACAGAATAGTACCGACATCTATTTCTTATATTGACTGCTGTAATTTTTTAAACATAATGTCATGGAATTTCAGAAAAATGCGTGTGTGCGCATGAGAGTGCCACTAAAAGTCGATATAATCGAGTCCAGTTGATATAAAAGTCGAGTTTCAGCTCGATCGGATGTCGGGAAGTGGATTAATTTGAACTTCCAATATTTCTTTTCATTCGTTCATTCATTCATTCAAGAAAACAAAATCGAAATTCAAATAGATGTATTTAGTCGTGGCTGCTTCATGTGTAAGTACCTACAATCCATATAACCTACAAACTACTCTCATGTAGGTAATTATACTCTCGTTATCCGAAAAATACTGAAACAAGTTGGAAACTGGTACATCTACATCACTTAGAGAATACAAAAACCCTTTTTTTATTTGGGTATTACAATTCCAAAAAACTGAAAAATCCAACTTCTAACTCAAAAGTTCGAAAAGTTATAACACAAAATCCATTCCAGATGTGATGTAAATTCACCAGTTTTGCGCTTTTACGACTAGTTTCCGGACACCATGTATTATAATTATTTCCATAAAAGTGCCATTATTATGTTAAATCAATTACAAATCATGACAACAATAGAATATCATCTGGATTCTTGCAAGATTCAGATGGTTGATTATTACTTAGAATCATGAATATCAATGAAACCATGAGACAATATCACCTGGTAGTCAGGTTATTATGTCATTCTGATGACGACCACGAATAAACTATAGACCACAGACACTTCTAGCTGCTTCTGCGCCATAGATAACAACATCTACTACTGACCTTTTCAAATTCAAATAATGTTCCATATTCCAGCGTGACTTGAGTGTGCCCGCGGCTACTGGCATCACCATTCACCGAAGACTTGGCATAATTTTATATGCTCACCGTCATCGCATTTACAGGTAAATGCTAGGTATGAAGTGGAAGATATACCTCCCACTGTCTGTTTCCAGTGGTGTGGTGATGCACTCACAGGCCCCGAGGCAAACTAATCATATTAAGCATTGTGAATATCAACTTTTGGGACTAATCTTCTAATAAATGTAATACTAACAGTGATGGGGGTAGCAAATGTAAAATCACGCAATGTCCAGTGTTTTAAATATACATAGTGTCCTCCAAGTGCAAAGCCGTATTTTCTCCAAGCATAAACTTTCTAATTAAAGTGTGTTTATCGGAAGTGACCTGCCATGTAAGAATGTTTTCTGCATCTACATATTTGTAAATAATAAAATTAGATAGTGCCTAAGGAACCTTCAGGTGATTTTTTACGAAGGCTCTATAGAAATTATCCAATTTCCCTATTATAATAAATTATTTTAAAATAATAATAATATGCTGACTTTTTAATGGTTTTTGGCATTGAAGGTTAATTTATTTAGTGAAATTATGTCGCTAAGATAAGAAATCTAGAGACATTGTATTTTATAGTATTTTAAAACCTAGATTATTTGCTTAGTTCCTGTACAGAGGTGACTATAGTGATTCAAGCGTGGATCAAATAAAATGCAACAAAAAGTAATTCTTTTTAGCATGCCACATTTTAAATCCGAAATATGGACACTTACAAATGAAACAAATTGTAGATATTATATTCAACAATGTTACGATTCAAACCCTCAGTCTCACCTTCCTCTTTTCAAAGAATTTTTCATTATTAAATTAAATCCAGCTTTCTCGACTTGCATATATTAACTTTGACTACGTTCTTATCGATGTTGTAGTAAACAAAATAGAAATAGTCAAAGATATGGTAGGACTATGTATGACTTTAAAGATTAGTGGAATAACGTTGAATTTTGTTTATTTTTCACACTATCGAATTTCAGCGCCTTATTTCGTAAGATGTCGCACCTGAATTTTTGCTCCTGAGTTTTTCGAAATAAGATATAGACAATAATTATTGGCAAATGCGTTGTAACGTTATAACAAAGGCATTGCATACTGCGGGAGACAACTTGATCAATACAACAATACACTCAACGCCTGTATTTTTTCTCTTTTCTTCTCAATTATTTTCATTTCTTTCTTTCATCATTTTTCATTTTTCTCATCCCTTTTGTTTTTTATTTCTTTATATTTTTCTTTTATTATATTTATCTATTTAAATTATTATAATTTTTTTAATCTTATTTTATCTTCCAAGATATATCAAAGTTAGATTAAATTCCTGCCACCTTTTTTTAAATATAAATGTATATTATTATATATGTATATTGTATATATTGTTATCTTGGTTAATAAATAATAAAAAAAAAAATAAATAAAAAAAAACAAAACAAAACTGTAGATTTGTATACAAAACAAAGCAACGCTCAGACATCACCGAAAAACTTACTGCAGGCAACAAGTTAATGAGTCATTCTATAAGTTTTGCATATTTAAAAGCCCAGGTTGCCCATATTTTCGCTACGCCTCTTCTAATACCTGTTTCGAGTTTCCAGCAACTTGTAGGTGTGTCCGCGTATCTAGTAGCTCCTCACGACACTGTGACGTCATAGAATGTACTAGACTTGAGACGTCACAAACAATAATAAAATAAAATCTCCCACTCGTTTTTTTTTGCCGCCGAACCTGTCGCTTCCGAGAATCGGCCATTGTGTTGCCAGAACTGGACGGGAAATTCGCAGTAGGCACCGATTGTCGATGACGAATTTGATGGTTTTATCTATTAATGAAAATTACGTAGGTGATTGCAGATTATTTATTTACTATCGAGTGATTATTTATCTACAACTTGTTCTATATTTGAATTTGTAAGCAGATATGATTGGTGTGATTCACAGTCGAAGCGGATGTACGAGTTCTTACGTATCAAATATAGGCGAAGGCTGTTTGTAGGTCAGGATTACGATGCGCTGGTTATAACATCACGCCACATTTCAGAGGGACTTCATATCCATAGTTCCACAGATGAACCATCTAATCTATGGACCGCCAGTTTGTCTATGGTGGTAGTGCAACAGAGTAAATTTTTTTTTTTACATAGAAGTGTGAATTGACAGAATTAGCGAAGTAAGATCGTGGGAGCCACCAGGACTGCGTCAGTTACTACATTAATAAGGTTGGAGCGTTTCAATCTCCATTTGGGAGGCGGGAATGGGTGCCGCCGCCTCGGGAACCACTTATTGGGAAACCAACACCTCTGCGATAGGTCACCTCAAGTGGTTCGCTACTTTTCGTGATTTAGCAGGGGTGCCTGAGTTCATGGGGTGAGGTTTGTCTAGGTCTTGGCGGCGAAGGACCTGGACACACTGAATCCCAGATTCATACCCACCCCTCAAAACCTTTTCCCTTCCCAGAACTCTCCTCTCCTTCCTTTTCTTAAAAAAAACCCTCCACACAGCATCTCCAAAGATGATATAATGAAGATGGAGCACATATAAAGAAAAAACTTTAGTCACATATGTGTAGACGACCATAAATTTTATGGACGATCGTAACTGTTGTGATTGATATTAACCGTTATAATCATAATTTGATTAAAAGCTAAAACGGACCAAGAATCCTAGAATTATCCTGGGTGTATCAGCACGCGCCCGATAGACTTTAATTAGTAGCGCTTCTTGTAATCATTTGTAGTAAAAATGAAACATTTTTAATTTCTTTTTTTATTTATTTAATATATGAATATAATAAAAGCCTTTCCTCACCATAAAGAGACAAGGCTCTTGTGTTTGGTGAGTGAATTCATGCTCAATTATGTTACCAAAACATCATCATCAACATCGTCGTCTCGACGTCTAAGTCAAACAATGTTATCATTTTAGTAAGTGAATAATAATATTGCAACTAATAACAATGGATATATGTAAGAGAAACTTAAGGTATATCAACAAACATATTTAAATGAAATATTAATAAATAGTAATGTTCTCTTACAGTTGTTTCACGTAATTTTTTAATTTAATTTGAAATTTACATATTCAAAGAAAGAAGCTGATTTGTAGTGACAGAATTGTACATCAATTTAAAGAGCAGTGCTCAAATACCAAGTCGAATATCTGCTTCAAATCAGTCACGTACACCCTTGGTCAAAGTGCAATGCACTACGAGTTACTGCTACGAGTATTTCCGGCTGAAGTTTTTGATTTATTTTTGGCTATTTTGCCGTGTTGCCCTACCTCCGCCTTTAGGCAACGTTACGGACAGCATTACAGTATTCATAATCAGAGCAGATGTGTAAATTTAAAAAAAATGTTTTTTAACCAAAATCAATTGTCCCAATATCAAGGCCCGGTGTATATGGCCAACAGAGCTATTTAATCTGAAAAACAAAATTGAGATTGTAATCAAAATACGAAGGAACTGATACCTGATACTCATTTTTTACTACCCCCCGAGAGAACGATGTATCTAAAAAATCAATTTACTGCAATATTATACAATCTAGTTTTGTGTTTTTAACCACTGAAGCGATTATGGTCGAGATATGGACCACTTTTATTTTTCTGCGATTGATAGCGGTCCAAAATTGGACCATATTTTCCTACCATTCGTAAAACATTTATTGTAATTATTTCAAACATTTCCACGACCAGCCATTTATTTTAAAACGAAGCTATTGAAATGATTTATCTATTTTGACAAAAGATGTCGAAAATCGGAACTTTGTAGTCTATTTTAGAACGATGTTAAAAAATATTTTTTCCCCGCAAAATTTTGATCGACTGTTTTACAGTTAAAATTAAGTTCTTTTTTTAGATATGAAACTTTCATTGTCAAGTATACCACAGACAACATACAGAAATCGAAAATATTCTATGTTGACTCGAATAAGCACCTCTCACGGAGTTTCAAAGTAAAAAACACGCAGAATTCGCGCGGTTATAAACTTTACGATTTTTTAATATTTTTTTTATAAATCCTATATATATGAGATAAACGTTAAAATATAGGTTAATTCATTGGCTATATATCAATATAATAAGTTTTTATGTCTCAATGTTAAAATTCGAAATTTTTCTAATGTTGGCGAAAATAAAAAAAAGACCTTCTGGGAAATGTCTCTCCAGTGGTAAATCATCTTTGCTTGAAAGGTTATAAAAAGGCGTGAAATTACGATAAAAGTAAGTCAAATATTAATTAACCTGTGTATTTCTTTAATAATTATCAAGAATACTATCGTAAGACTGGAAAAAGCCAAGTAACGCCTTGATCAAAAGATAAGTATAAGATAACGCCCATATTTAGTAACATTTACCACAAATTGATAGAAATACCGCTGCTCAAGTTATGTGTTTGCGGAAATGTGAATCCGTATCTAATTGATTTTATGAGGAAATGTTAATTTAATACACTTTACTTGAAAGATTAAAATCTGTTGCCCTGTGACGTCAATATAGTTACGGATAACTCGGGAAATAAAGTATTTATATTATTAGCTAGCTGGTACCCGGCATGCGTTGTTATGCCATTTAATAAAGAAATTGTTTCTACCTGCGCGTCCTTTCCCATTCGTCCGTTCACCTTTCTCCTCCCCTTCCTCCGCGTCCCCTTCTCCTCTCGCGTTCCGACTCCTCCTCCTCCACCTTCCCTCTCCTCACTCTACTCCCCCCCCCCTTCCCCCGTACGACGATTTCCCTCCCGAGTTCCCCTCCCCCCTCCCGTGTATTCCCCTCCCGAGTTCCCCTCCCTTCTCCTGCATTCCATACATTCATTCCCGACACATTCATTTTTAAAACAGCTCCACCCTTTCCCAGTCCCGCGAACCCCCTCCCGAGTTCCCCTCCCCCTTCCCGTATTCGCCTTCCCCCCCCCCCCGAGTTCCCCTTCACCTTCCCTCTCCCAACTCCACTCCCCCCAATCCCCCCCCCCCTTCCCGCCATCCCCCTCCCCCACCCATCCCTAACCCTACCCCTCCCCACTCCTACACCCATCCCCCCCCTTTCCTTCCTTCCCTCCTCTCCCTCCCCCAACCCCTCCACCCCACCCTCAGTTATAGGTATAAAAAAGAGCTGGTACCCGGCATGCGTTGTTATGCTATTTAATAAATAAATTATTTCTCCCTGCACGTCCTTTCCCATTCATCCCGTTCGCCTTACTCCTCCCCTTCCTCCCTCCATTACTCGTCCCCTTCCCCTCTCACGTTCCCTCTCCTCCTCCTCCACCTTTCCTCTCCTCACCCTACTTTCCCACCATTCCCGACACATTCATTTTTAAAACAGCTCCCCCCACCTTCCCCCTTTTTTTATACATAAACAATTATCCAATTTGGTGCAGTCGTTCGGAAGTTAAGTGCATACATACAAATTTCGCTTATATTGTCTTCATTTAATTAAACTTTTAAGTATTTGGATTTTTCTTGTTAATGATAATAACCATATAGGATTGCATATTAAAAAATAACCTCCTTTATCATTCACTTAACCTTCCGTCGGTTGACTTTATCCTTCTAGTAGGCCAGGGGTCAGCAAATTTATTTGCCAAAGAGCCAAATATGTACTTAACAGCAATTCAAAAAAAATTTGGGAGTCAAATCAATTTATTCATTTAGAAAACATTTATTATACGAGGGAAGTTCAGAAAGTAAGTGAACTGTGACAGCACTGTGGTGTTGGTAACACTGAATGGTAGAGAGGGGTCTCCCAACCAGAACGAGCTTCAAGGAACATTGTAATGAACATTCGGAACATTGTAATGAACAACTTCAAGGAACTTCAAGGAACATTGTAATGAACATTGTCATGAACAAGGAACATTCGAAATTGTCTATGGTTAAACTTGACAAGTTGCTAAGAATTTGCTCTAGTAAAGAAAGTTATTATAAAAACAATTAACTAATCCATATTTTGCTCAAATATATCAGTGAACATAGTGCTTAAAAAGCTGTAGTGAGTGTTGTAGATTTACACATATTGCATGACTGTGGATTACAAAAGTGGCAAAAAATAGCTGCAGACTTGACAGCTGCAAATAACCATCACAACAATAACATTTAAAAATCGTGAAGTTACTTTTATAATCATTTAATATGCCTCTTTTCGACAAAACTCACTGTTCACAGTGCAAAAAGGCAACAAATAGTGAAAAAGACATACGTTGTGCAAAATGTAATTTGTACTTCCACACTACATGCAGTGGGCTAAAGGCCGTTATACACGAGCCCGATTTTCAGCCCGTTTCCAATTGGAGACAAAAGTCAACATTTTTCGATTTGCGCGATCGCTATTTTCACCTCTATTTTTATATCTAGGATTTCAATTTTCATCGCTGCAAACAACACATGAACCATACTGTTTGTTGTGATGCCTACTGAAATCGTAGATATGAAAATAGAGATGAAAACAGCGATCGCGTTAAGCGAAAAATGTTGACTTTTGTCTCCAATTGGAAACGGGCTGAAAATCGGGCTCGTGTATAACGGCCTTAACTCGCGCCGAATTGCAGTCAATCATGGCGAAGTCGGCACATACCTTATCGTTTATATGCGACTTCTGCTTCACACCAAAAACGGCTACAAATCAGGATGAAAAACTAATAGAGAAGCTGAGCGCCGAAATGAAAAAACTACTGAAGTGTGAATTAACCGATATCAGCAAAGCAATTGATTTCTTCTCAAAAAAAATCGATGACTATGAGGAAGAAAAGAAAAAAATGTACCAAAAAATAAAAGAAGTCCAAACTGAAAGTAAATACCTTAAACAAATGATGAATAAAATACAACAAAATGCTCTAGAGACATCTCTTGAGATACATGGGCTTGAAGTAATTGAACCAAAAAAAGAAGAAAATTCTACAATCGCAATCGAACGCATCTTTAAAAAAATAGGGTGTGAAGATTTCCTTGGTAACAATAACATCATAAATTCTTACAGTAACGCCTTAAAAAAGTGTATTACAATAAAGATGGCTACGAAAGAAGCTAAAGACAGGATCATCTCCCAAAAAAAGAAGACGGGATACTTCTCCGCCAAAGACATTAACCTCTCCAATTCTGAAAACCCTATCTACATTAACGAAAAGTTAACGCCACAAAATAAACAACTGCTCTGGCTAGCGAGAGCAACAAAGGCAATGGGTTACCAATATGCATGGACGAAGAACGGGAACGTCCTCCTACGCAAAAACAAGGATACTCCAATTATATATGTCAAAGACGCGAGCGACATACCACTTCAATAACCTGGACTCCCGTTTATACCTTCAAAGACGACCATCCGGACTCAATATAAATGGCTTCTTCAGAAGAAAACAACATCCCTGAAACTCACGAATGTGACAATTTTGAAGAAGTAAACACATTATTCAATAATATGTCGTTCAATTTACTAAACATGAACATTAGAAGCATTAGGAAACATTTTGATGATTTCTGTATCCTTTTAAATTCGTTATCCTTCCAAATTGATTTTATAGCACTCACTGAAACACAAATGCGCCAATGTGTTCCGTTCAACTTACCAAACTATACTACCTTTTCAATTCCGGCTAGACATACCTCTCATGATGGCATTACCATATTTTACAATGTACACTCCATATCCAACATTAATATAGACAACCCAAATTTCAAATATTCCAATGCTGCCCACGCAACTTTTACCTCCAAAGGGAAAAAATACTCAATTTTGACGGCATACCGCTCACCCTCTTTATCTACAAATCTGTTTACAGAAGAAATTAAAACTTTTATTAAAAACAATAGCTCTAACCATTTCGATTTTGCATTTTTTATGGGTGACATTAATATAAATATACAAAACGCCATACTAAATCCGTCCGCGAACGAATATCTAAATGTTATGCATTCCTCAGGATATCTATCATACATAAATAACACCACCAGACCTAATCATCCTAATGATACTTGTCTTGATCATATATTCTTAAAATCAAATAAAAATAACCACTTTAAATCCGCTACACTAAAAATTGACATAACTGACCACTATCCTACCTTCTACGGCCACCATACTCCAACTTTGCCCATCTCTGCTGAACCAAATAGTTTTAACAAAACATTTACTAAAATCAACTACTCAACTTTAAATACCTTACTGAACGAAGAATCGTGGATCGCGGTCCTATCTAATGATGACCCAAATTTAACTTTGAATACCTTTTATGAAGTACTTCAAAAACATATTCTAAAAAGTCAAGAACAAATAGCACCACCAAAAAGTAAGCATAAGCACATAAAACCATGGATTACGCGTGGACTGATAATCTCAATACAACACAGAAACAAACTTTTCAAAATTTACAAAAACCTTGAAAACCATTGCACATCCATAAACGAAGCACAGATCCACACCAAACGGAATGAATACATTTTATTTAGAAACTACCTAAACACAATCATAAAAAAACGAAAACAACAATACTACTCTACACAACTACATAATGCTCAGAACGACTCAAAAAAAACATGGCACGTAATAAATGAAATTTCAAATAGGAACCAAAAGGTTGACAAAATTCCACAAAAAATCATTACTGATAATAACACAACCATTGAAGACGCTGAGAGCATCGCAAACAATTTCAACCACTTCTTTACAAACATTGCCTCAACCCTTATAGATAGTAACCCAAGTCTTAATATTCACTCAAATCAAATTCCTCCCGACCTTTTAGAGTCTAACGACACTACCTCTGAGCTTTCTACATTCAAAGAAATAACAAAACTCGAAATTTCAAGACAAATTGACAACCTTAAAGATAGGTCTGCAAAGGGCCCAGATAACATAAGCAATACCACCATCAAATCAATTAAAAAACACATAATCATTCCATTACATCACATTTTCAACTGCTGCATCAGACACAGCACTTACCCCAATAATTTTAAACTCGCTCACATTATTCCAATACATAAATCCGGATCCCAATGTAAAACAGTTAACTACAGACCAATAACCTTAACTTCACAATTTTCCAAGATCTTCGAAAAATGTTTAAAACGACAAATTATGAACTTTCTAGAATCTAACGCAATCCTTTCAGCTAATCAATATGGTTTTAGATCTAACCTGTGCACCGACGACGCTATATTTAGTTTAACCCAAAACATATATTCTAACCTAGACTCTAACAATAAAACTCTAACCATTTTCTTGGACCTAAAGAAAGCGTTCGACACAGTCAACCACAGAATTCTATTAAAGAAAATCTTTAACGTTGGAATTAAAAACAAAAGTCTCATGTTATTAAAAAGCTATATATTAAATCGTCAACAACGCACAAAAATAGGATCAAGCTTAAGCACTTATGATCTAGTAAAACATGGTATTCCTCAAGGAACTGTCTTAGGACCACTACTCTTTCTAATCTACATCAATGACCTATGCAATATTGTGATACCAGGTAAAATTCTCTCTTTTGCCGACGACACTGCAATCACAGTACAAGGTAAAACGTGGGAAGACACAATCAGTAAAGCCAATAAATGCATTGCAACAGTCAAAGACTGGCTAGATAGAAATCTTCTCAGCCTAAATTATGATAAAACTATTTTTATTCCCTTTTATAATTCCCATAAGTCATCCCCTAAAAATAACCTTAACTTGAAGTTCCATAATGTTAATTGTAACTTTGAGACATGCTCAAACTGCGAAGATGTAAAATTAGGAAAATATATCAAGTACTTAGGTGTAACTATAGACAGCCAACTCAAATGGACTTACCATATAGAAAAAACTGTAAATAAACTGAGATACTTAATTTACATATTCAAACGTATGAGCAATATCGTCAGTACAAGAACCATGAAACTTGTTTACGACGCACTGGTGCTTTCGTCCATTTCCTATGGAATAATCGCCTGGGGTGGAACATACAATAACCATGTAAAACCATTAGAAATTGCTCAGAAGTCCATCATTAAGGTAATGTACCAAAAGCCCAAGACATATCCCACCAATCAGTTATTTCAAGAAACCGAAATTATGGAACTAAGGCGGATCTACTGTACCCAATGTCTCAAATATATATTTACTCGTCCTAACAATTTCACTAAAAACACAAATCGCTCTAGCCAGAGACATAACACATGCGTATTCACAGTGCCTCACTGCAAAACCAGGTTGGCCCAAAGACACATTAATTATATTGCCCCAAAATTGTTCAATTCCCTACCTCACTCCACCAACATGTGTCAAAATTTGAACGAATATAAAAAAAATGTTAAAATCTGGATAAAAAATAATTTGGAACTGAGTAATTTTTTTCTGTAATTCAAACTAAAAGCTTCCAAATTGCTAAAATATTCCATGTCGTTCTGAATATTTAGAATAAAAAAAGGAAATGTAAATGTATTTTTGTAAGGGTGTAAATATGCTATATAAATTTTTAAATATTTTATTATTGAAATATGTATATATCCAAATTTAAAAAAAATAAAAATAAACTCCAGTAAAATCAATCATGTTGATTGATCTCTGTAGCCTCTATACATATATATTTATATATTAAATTTTATTTTAACTACCACTGTTATCCACATAATATAATACCCACACACAGGCTTCGCCTTCGTGGGATTTTTTTTTTTGTTACTTATATATATATTTTTTTGTTATTATGTATTTACTTGTTAAATGTACCAAAAAAAATTTGTTAATAAAAAAAAAAAAATAAAAAAAAAAAGTACGTAAACTCACGTTGTAGTGTCCAGCTACGTGAAATATGTCGGCAAAAATCCAGCCAAGGGCTGTCATCCGCTTTTTACTCACGGAAGGAATAACACCTACAAGAAAAAGGTGGGGATTTCTGTGCTCTATTTAGGAATGGAAATGATAGTGGGTGATTCATTACACGCCTGGAAAAAAAAAACAATCGTCAAAGTGGCGTCACACCAATTCCCCATCTGCCTAAAAATTCAAAACCACAATTACGGGCAAAAAAAAAAAACCTCCGTCCTCACATAGCCTTAGCCACCAATACGCTATTGGGCTCATTTGGTTGGGATGTTTTGAACCACAACCCCATATTCCCCGACTTGGTGTCTTTGGATTATCATCTTTTTCACCTCCTTGAAGGCATTTATGGATGAAAATAAATTAATGTTCCACCGACGAGAAGGTGCAGAAAGAGGTTCTGAAGTGGGGGAAGGAGCTGGCGGTGGAGTTCTTCGAGGAGGGTTTAAAGAAACTTGTGCCACGGCTCACCACGTGCATTGAACGGAATCGCGATTATGTGGAAAAATAGTCAACAAGTGTATAAACAATAGTCTGTAATTTTTTTCTTAAAAAAATGTTAAAATATTTTACAATTGCTTTTTGAACATCCCTTTATTTTAGCACTTCATTAAATTACGGGTACACTGAAGAAAAAAACTTGATTTCATACTTTAAAGGTTTTATTAATTGATAAAAAATAATATGTAATTAAGGAATTCATAAATTTAAATAATGACAATGTCTGGCAAACACTTAATGCGAACAACGTCCTTGTACCTCCTTGGAAAATTTGGGTACTCTTAATTTTAGGCACGATTCCAGGTTCTCATCAGTAAGACGACTTCTCAGTTTACTCTTGATTAAGTTCATTGTTCGCATAATATGTAGAATCGAAAAGGGAAAGACTTCAAATTTAGAGCTCCACATTTCCTTGTTTTTTTTTTTAAATCCAGGAATTGTATTTCAAAGTTACTAATGTAAAAGCCAAAAGGCGAAAATTTCAAATCTGTTATCGAAGCATTAAGAGGGTGTTTGAAGAATGCTAAGGTCGCTCTGCTGTTTTTAAATTCCTGAAACCTGCTGAGAAATGCTTCCCTCATATTTAAAATGGTTGTTTTAAAATAGTGTTTGTCAATGTCAATGGAGGAATTATTTTCTTGGCGATGTTTCAGACTCGGAAGTGAATCAATGTTTCCCTTTCAAAATCTTGAGCAAAAATGATACCATCGGCGCGTCTTGCGCGCATGTCCTTGGATATTTGTGCCAGAGCCGTACCTAACGGGCCAAGGAGCCGCACTTTGCCGACCTCTGTAGTAGGCGATATGTCTAAGAAGTACTCAGTAATAAAAGTTTAGTATAATCCGTTTCAGCGAATATAGGATTGAATAATATCACAGAACAGACAATTCCTGGAAATGTGATCTACAATCTAAGCCGAATTAAAGAATATTGATGTCGACAGTCGACAGTAAGACATTTCAACTCCTAGGCTCGAGAGTCTAGACAGATTGGCATTTGATTATCTGCTCACAAATGTTTTGCCCAGCTGATCGTACAATCACATAATAAAAAAAAAACTAAAGCAAAAAATTACATTTGCCACTTTAAGAATAATTTAAAACTAATACAACTTTAATACTAATTAAAAAAAAAATAATTGTAAATATAGGGTGTTAAGGGACATACTTGACTAACTTTAACTAGTGATTCTTCTAAGTGAATGAGTGATTCCTAAAATTATTTGGAGTAAAAATTGTAAATAATGTAATTGCATTGTAAATGAATTTTTTTCTTCCCCATGTCGTCTCTGGTTACTCAGCCGAGTAACCGACCACCACCTCACCCCGCCCCTAACTATCCAATACTTACTGATTTCTTATGTTTTTGGATGACAAAAATATCTGAAATTTTATCGGAGACAAAAATTTAATTTATATTTTTTACTCCAAATAATGTCAGGAATCACTGGTCAAAATAAGTCGATTACATCCCTCAACACTTTGTATATACTTTTATCGTAATCTCGTGATTATACTCAATGTACAAATAAATATGACACATAAATTGTACAGCTGTCTGGTAGATAATTGATTCCCGAGTCAATTGATGATTTCTGCCCACTTCCCAGACCAGGGGTCGCCAGCTCGCGGTTCGAGAGCCCACCCGCCATGCAGCACTTTGCATTTTGTGGCTCTTTAGACATCACTCCTATTTTACCTCCACTCAACCAAACGTCTTGAGGTGGAGCCGCCGAACGAATTTTGACTCGAACAGCATCAGTGTTGCCAACATGGCTCTTTTAGAGTTAGATTTTTCTGATATCTATTCTAGCTCTTTTTTTACAAACTCATTCAACGTGTAAATTGATAATATCGAAGTTTTTTTCCTTTTTACTTAACCTGAGGATAATAATTTCCTTCAGAGAAACCACCTGGAAACCTGGATACCGTTTAAAAAGTGTGAAAGATTTAAAGTTTATCATCATAATTATGATATATTTATAATCATTGATTTTGAAAACCGTCTAAAACCGCTCATTCCGAAACGGTTCCACCGGACACAACGTCATTATGACGTAAAAATTTTCACTAGCTGGTAAGAGGGTTGCCTCCCAACTTTACCAAGCGTGACGTAAACACCGCTATATTCACAAATAAAAACTAACATGTTATTTTGGATGCAGATCGAAAATGGCAATATAACGCAATAAATTATAATTTTGATTTATTGCGTTATAGAAATTATAGTAATTTTATTCTTTATTTTTTTAGAATAAATAAAACAGTGAAATTACCCTAATATGTGAGTCTATGATGCATTTTGATCGTCCAGTTAGTAAAACATCTCCGAAGAATGGAAATTTGAGTTGAGTGAGCAGTTATATGCAAAGTGTACCCTCTATTTGGTACAGTACTCAGATTACTCATAAACACAACCAAATAAACTATAACGCAGAAAACTTGTTGTGAAATAACCAAAATGTTTTCTGGGTCACTAGTACATACATAGGTATCAATGTACCGGGCTATTACGCCTCTCGGTGTTATTTTATAGCAGATTTTGTATGTAAAACACAGACACGTATATGTAAATAATATTTGATTTATGGTGATATTCGAATATTGCTTTACTCATTATCTCAAAACTTTGTATTTCGAGGTGTCTGACTAATTAACTGAATGCATTTGATTTGCTAATCGTGCCATTTGATTTGCTAATCTGTTTCCTTGACAACATGGCTCTTTACTCTTGAAAGCCTGCCTACCCCTGTCCTAGACCAACGAGGCAGATGAGTCACTATTGCGAGACTGAATCAAACAGTGGCAGATGCCATTTGACCTGCGTAGGTTGAAGAGTTAATTTTACTAGCAATGGTAACAACGAGCTGGGAAAACGACGGCCTGCAGAACTGTCCACTGCCCATTATGTGTCCAAGGAGTATGAAATCAACTCACCTTTGGTCAGCTGGAGTTATTGTAATATTGAGTAAATCGTGTTATTTCGTGTGATTTCCCTTATGTTTTCTCCAAAGATATTCCTAATTTAATTTAAGTCCTGGGATCTGTATTCCCCAGTAACTATTGGATGCTTAGGTTTTTATAATACAGTGACCGTTTATTGACGTATCGTAGAAAATCTAAAATTTTTTTGCTACTGGTTAGATGCCACAGATGTCACAAATGTTCTGACCGATGCGATGTAAGGTCCTGTACCTCGAAAAAGTTAAGTTGCCTTCCGATCCTACCTGCGCATCTTCAAGTAAAATCTTTGGCAGGTCTGAAATACTTCAGCTAATCTAGAGTGATTATAGACTCATAAACCTTTCAATAAAAGGTTTGGGTTATTCATTGTTAACCCTTAAAGTTATCGTTATAGTTTTATACTGTTTTACTATTATTGAACTGTACAACACTTGATTGTACCATTATTTGTAAATAAAGACCATTCGAAATTACTGAAAAAATTAGTAAGGATTTCCTTTAATTATCGCGCTACGTAATTTATAATAATACTTCTGAGGACAAACGTCCTTCCAAGCTGAAAGCTAATTTTGGTCTGCCGAGCTGCTGAACTCTAATGACTCCGTACAGTAACTTTCGACATAATTCTGCAACAAGACCATGTGACCCGAAGAATATAATAACTAATATCTATAGTAATGTAGGAACTAATTCATAGACTAATATTATACATTACGTTTAGCGTCACCCTTACATTACTTGATCTTGCCAGTCTTAGTCAACCTAAAGATTTTATCTAGAAATTGACTAGATTGGATTTAAAAAATAATAATTTAAAAAAAGGTTTTAACTCGTTAAATCTGATTTTGTTAAACATGTTTGAGAAATAAGTAGGGGAGGGTGGGGCGTGTTGTGACAAAATTACAAAACTGAGTGTCGTAGAAAAATCTTTAATGAAATCAAAGGTTTTACATTTTAATGGAAACAAATAACTCTTTGGCTACATTATTTTGGTATTTTTAACCTTGTTAACATACGAATAAAGTGACAAAATATTATTTTACAAAATATGGGAATTGGCACAACACGCCCCACCCGTGGGGCTAGTTGAGACGGGGGTGGGGCGTGTTGAGACGAACAAAAAATTAAGTAAAAGCATTATGTAGGTACGAAATAAAATTGGTAAAATCGAAAGTCCTGATAATATATTATCATCAGTTTAATAAAAGTGGTTGTAATGTACCTCCAATGTAATAAAAAAAATAAAAACATTTAAAATAAATCTCAGCCAGTCAAGCAAAAGTCGCAGATGAAGTCAGGAATGTATTCATCCACTCCGGCACATAACTCATGACACCATTTATGACATATTATGCACCTCACCCATCTTTCACCAGAAATATCATTAGAATAGGGGTTACGACAAAACATACATTGCTCTTCTTCGTTTGCATCGCTGTCGTCAGTTTCCATAAGTGGTGGCTCCTCTTCAGTTTCACTGGATGATGTGGACACCAAAATTCGTTTTTTTACGTCTAAAATATTTTTTTATGTGGTTCTGTTTTTGACACTTCCTTTGTTTTATTGGGTGCTTGTTTTTTTTAGTTAGTTTTGTATGTACGCTTTTTTCTATTTTTTTCTTTGTAGGGGTGTATTAAGCCCATAGTAAAATTTGCTGCATTTTGCGATGTAATCTGCAAGTTCTTTTTCCTGTGAATGAGTAAAAACTTGACCAGGATTGGAATATCCCACCTTACAATTTGTAAAAGGACTAGATTTTTTCCTTTCGATGAACCGCTTTAGTGTCATATGATTAATTCCAAAAGAGACTGCAGCTTTTCGAAGTGACACGTTTGTAGTAATGATTTCAGCTGCAGCTTGTTTATAAACGTTTTCTGGAATTTCCCCTCTATTCGTCTTTTTTTTATATTTTCGGACCATTTTGCAAGACTGAAAAAAAAAATAAAATTACAAATAGGCACAAAAAGGAAATGTATCTAGGTAATACATATATACATTCATAATATGTTAAAAAAATACGCCTGTTTACATAACACATATTGTATTAATGCATATTTTATATAAACGTAAAAAAAAAACTAAATTCTAGCGGCGAATTATGTCTGCCACAACTCGCCCCCGCCTTGATGTAACAACTCGCCCCACCCGACGATTTTACATAAAAATGGCCATGCAAGTAAACATACTTGACGTACGCATTTCATTTATAACTAATAACACAGTCAAAAGATACAGTTTGTGGAGAAAAAAACATATAACGACTTACCGAGTGTTAGCAGGTTGGCAGACGACTTCGAAAATTTCCTGGAAAAGTTCGTTTAGCACTTAAAAATCACACTTTGTCGTATAACTTTAATTATACCGACCTCACGGCACCACCGTTTTGACAGAAACTGGCTGTACGGGGTTCACACGAAACGGCGCGATGCGCGCGCAGCTAAGTCAACTAGCGGGAATTTTAAACGCGATGTATCAACACGCCCCCGTCTCAACACGCCCCACCCTCCCCTACATACAATTTATATATTTTATTTTTTAGGCAGTCACTCCTCGCTTCGATCACATTCACGATCGTCTTATAACTAACTTTTTTGTAAAACCATTTGTGTCGGAATGTCTTATTTATTGCACTTGTTTAAACTAACGAAATATTTGTAAATAAAGTTGTATCTTTTAATATATAAAACAAAGTTGGGTTAGTTACACTATTTATGACTCAAGAACGGCTGGACCGATTTTTATCAACTTTAGTTTTTTGGATTAGTCTCCGCCCCGAATAGCAGAAAAGCTTTTAAAACATCGGAAAAATTCGCGCAAAAAAAATTGTTAAGAAAATTCTTTTCCTCATACATTTTGTATGGAACGAATACTCATCTTTTGAAAGAGCTACAGGAATATTGTGATGAGTATAATATTGAGTAGTGAGTGAATTCTCAAAATTCAAATACGTCAAATGTCAATGCACTGATTGTTTTGCTTTTGATCTTAATCATATAATGTTGCCGCTCTTTCATACACACTAAATGTCAACAGTCGAAAATGGGACAAAAGGTGAACGTAGGTACGTCTGTATCCTTCCAAAGGAAAAATATAATAATTATAATAAATCTCCCCCATACATATAAAGAAAATGAAACGCAATTTCCGTAAGTAAGTGGAAAAGTAAAAAAAAATCAAAAATTATAAATCCGTACATAACCCCATCTCTGATACTGACAAAAACAAAACACGGACAGTTGCGCATCGATAATTGCTTCATTGTGTAAGTTTTAACTAAATAAAAAAATGAATTTAATTCAGCTAATAATTTAACACAACAATTGATTCTGAGGGTTCTCTGAGTCATCTACTATGTGATAAAAAAATAATGTGGCGGAAGGAAGAATTTCAAAGGGTCTATCGTTGCAATAGGGGATGTAAATAAAATAAAATCAAAATTAAAATAAAAAGCCTTTTATTTCCTGCAAATAGGTAGATATGTTACAGAGTTACGAAAAAGTAGGAGAGAATAATTAATGCTATTTGCGAAAAAATGTAATAAAGATATCTTAAATTTTTCATAAGCATTTTCAGGTGAAGGTGAAGGCCTCCTCTAGAGAATTTCATTTATCTTTTGTTTGTACGTAGGGTTAAGTATTTGTTGTGTTTGCGTCACTTATTGTATTTTTTAGGAAGTTTAGAATTTCTTCTTCAGATGGATTTCTTAATTATTTTTGTTGATGTTTTATATTGTTGTTTTTTTATGTTTTTTTTTTGTTTTGGTTTTTTTAATTTTTTTTTGGAGATGGTTTTTATTGTTGTTTTTGTTTTTGCATGTTGCCTGTGTCGGAGGGGGGCGGTAGTTGCTACAAGTTGTCGGTTTTGTTACTCTGAGATCTGGGCATGTTCTTTTGATTTTTATTTACTAAAAAGTTAAGCATGCTTGGTTTCACTATTTCTTCAGACATGCTAGAAGTTCTTCTTTTTAGATATGGGACATAGTAGGGTGTAAATTTAGAAAATCCATGCTTCTCACCCCGACAGTTGTGAGAAGTGTGTGTTTTTCATTTAGTTTAGCGGCAGGGTAGGATGGAGGGATATGGAGGGGAATCAGGGAAAGGGGGGGGGAGTAGGAGAGGGGTTCGAGGGAGCGGTAGGGAATAGCAGGGGATGAATTTGGAAAACCCGTTCTGCTGTATGTGGCAAAAACAAACAAAACGTACTGTTTTTCCAAAAGCACTTGAATATAAATAAATAAAACTAACACTCTGACATTGGGTGGCGTTGCAATGCATGCCGGGTACTCGATAGTTTTTTATAAACATGCCGGGGAACAACTGTGACGTGACATTCGCCACTATCGCCTCTTTTGATATTACAGAAATTTATGTGCGGTTAAAATCACACGTGCGCCAATAATTGATAGATACGGAACATAGCCTAATTAAAATTATAAATTTCAGTGGTTGATTGAAAACTCCCACAAGAATTGGAGTGCGTGTGCAATATGCATGTAGACTCAATTCAGTCAAAGTGCTATGCGTTTTGTTCCCGGGCGTGACTTTGTTCGCGTTTCAATTACTAAATAATATAATGCATTATAAATTCATACCTACTGTCTACGTTGGATATTCCACATTGCACATTGTCCGTAGCAACCTTTGCAGGCGAGTCCAATAGGGTGGGCCATCATTGTTTTTACAGATATTATTCCCTCGGGTTTCAGAAGATCCGAATTATCTACTATTTAAATATAAATGGCATTTTTAACGATAATCATTTTTTGAAGTGAATACTTCTTTAGCACCGTTGTGATTTGAAACTTCATGAAACGAAAAAGCGACACTAAAAAGAGACAAACACATACATTTATAGGATATAGACTGCGAGAGAATTTTATTTATTTAATATAGATATATAAGTGTACAAAGGTGTTACATAAATTACATATCGGTACAGAAATTATTTAAAATTGCAATCTCATCAAAGAAGAAGCTAGTTCTTGTGCTTGATGAGCGAGTTACACTAATTATAACAGAAATAGAATAACATTATGCAAAAGGTAAGTATATAATACGAACAATTGAGCCTTCTGGATCATCAATATGTGTAGGTGTACATACATAGGATACGGTACGAAATTCGAAAAATCTAAATAAAATAGAGATGAATATAATTTATAATAAATGGAAAGAAAGAGAAAAACAGGTAATTATTTAGTTTTAATTATTCCTGATGAAGTGTAGCTTCAGTTTGAGTTTCAGTTTATTGATATCTTTGGTTTTTTTTTATTTCAATTGGAAGGTTGTTGAAATACTTTATTCCTAAGTAGATATAATTGTTTTGCATTAGTTTGGTATTAAATTTTGGTATTTTGATGTTGTCTTGATATCTTTTTGATTGGTAGGTTTCAAATTTTTTGATGATATTATCTTTGTAAATTTGGATAATTGCATTTTTTTTGAAGATATTCTCTACTCGAGGCACCGTAAAATCTGCGAAAAGCGTTTCTGTTGGATATGTGGAGGGTTTCTTTAGGATTACTTTAATGATTAGCTTCTGGATCACTTTGATCGGGTTTAGAATATTGTTGTAAGACCCCCCCCATCCAATAATTCCATATTGAATTAATGACTGGATTAGCACATAGTATACTAATGATTTAGAATAATCAGTAGCCTCCCTACTCTTATCTACTTTAGTTTTCTGAAGTTTTTACTTGTACCGCGTGTGACCTGCAGATTTGTAATTTTTTTATCTTCAGTAGTGCTGTCTAGTACTGGGCGTTGACGATAATTCCATTCAACGTCAACGTCGTTATCGTTGGCGATTTTCAACTGTTGAAAATAACTGTTTAAAATAACGTCGACGTTGACGCAACCATATAATAGACGCGCGACAAGCCAGTAGGTACAATCAAACATCAAACTAAACGTAGGTATAGGAGATCGACACGATACTAAGTCAAAAAAACAAACAAAAAGTAGATCAAAATTGTATTAGGGAATCCCTTTTAACGGGTTGCCCGGATTATTGATGTATAATTATTATCTCTATGCCCCACACACGTAATAATAATCCTTTAATAACGTTGAAAGTTGAAACTGTTGGAAGACGTTGGTTTCGGTGTTGAAAACATTACCCTGTTGAAATCAACGCATTTAACGATTCAACTGCCTAATAAATAAAAAGGGTTAAGGGTTTGCACTTCGTGAACAACATTACTCGATATTTCAAATGGTCTTTTGGTAAAGTACGTACCTACTGCACGTTTTTTTTTTTGATTTTCCCATCCAATACGGCCGATACGCAGCGCCAGGGGACAATAAAATTTATCAACGAGAAGCAAAAAATAACCTACGTCTGATATTCATTATTAATAGGCTATTTTTTTGCTTGTCGTTGATACATGTTATTATCCCCTGGCGCTGCGTATCGGCCGTATTGGATGGGAAAAAAAAGTGCAGTAGGTACGTACTTTACCAAAAGACCATTTGAAATATCGAGTAATGTTGTTCACGAAGTGCAAACTCTTAACTCTTTTTATTTATTAGGTATTTGAATCGTCGACTGCGTTGAATAATATTCGCATGTAGGTATTATATTTCAACTTATGGCGTTAATTATTATCACATAGCGTTGGACGTTGATAATTATCAATAGGTTATTTTTTGCTTGTCGTTGATAAATTTTATTGTCTCCTGGCGCTGCGTATCGGCTGTATTGGATGGGAAAATAAAAAAAACGTGCAGTAGGTACGTTCTTTACCAAAAGACCATTTGAAATATCGAGTAATGTTGTTCACGTAATTAAAATCGATAAAGCCTTTGACGGCCCACCCTACTGTCCGCTGTCGTGACCATTGTCAAATTCCTAACAGAAGCATTATGCATTTTGGTTTGGTGTAATCACGTTGGGAGTTGTGACTGACCTTGTCAGTAATTATTTCCATTGTTGACTGCCGTGTGCCGTATTTGAATGCGTTATTTTGTTATGTTTACCTTCGGTTTATGCAAAACCTAGTAGCTGGAACTGGACACAGCGGGAATCATCACAAAAAAAGTAAAATCATTTTTTGAAGATCAAACGTTTTAATGTACCTACAAATTCGGGCACTCCGATAGTGGTTCTAACTGCAAGCTGAATGTCTTTAAAAATGATTCTACTGTTCCCTTTTTATGACTGTTTTTTTCATGTTTTTCCGTCGATTCGTGTTATAACCATAGCGCAGGGAGAGTTGGAAGCAATAAAATACATCAGTATTAATGTTTTGTGCATCGGTGTATGCCTCCACCAGCAAAGAACATCATTTTGTCTTATTTACGCCTTGAATCACAATATGTGAGCCTGAGGTGTTTAAATAAACCTAAAACTGGCTGGGCATAATACCCTAAAAATTGTTTTAATGATTTCCTTTGTGCGGATACAAAATATATCAACAAAATGGCAATCAGCACTGGTCTAAATGCACAACAAGAGACACATTTTTAGTGGCGTCCGCTGCATATAGGAGGCCTTTTAGATGAGTTCCAGTCCAAGTTAGATTCACCACACACGATTCAATAATATTTTATTACGGGAGTCGGGTTGTACGGTAAATAAAAGAAAAACCGGTTTTAGGCTTATATAAATTCCACGGCTACATATGAAAAAATTATATCGATACATTTTGGTTTGCGGCGTGTACGGAAATCAGCGTGAGAGAGTGGGATATCGGTAGTCTACTTGTGGTTGCGTCACAATCGCGTACATAGCTTGTATGTATCTCCATATACAAAGGGCCTAATTGTTTATTTATTACGATAGATTTCAAAGTCCCCTGTAATACTGAAGAAAAAAGGTTCTTAAAATAGCATAAATGTTTGTTTTACCAGTATTTATAGGTAGTTAAGTGTAGTAGGTACGGTTTTAAATAAAACATATTGCGCCATATAAATATTAATTTCCAAACCAACACTTTTGAAACAATATCCAGTTTTTCTCTTGTCAGAAAATGCATTATACAATATTGAGTGATTAATTGACCATATAAAGAATTTGCAAACCGGAAATGGGTGATTATTTTCTTCACATTTTTCATGTAGATTGTTTGACATATATTAAGTAATCATATAAAATTAATAATTAATTAAAAACAGAACCTCACGCTGAGTCATCGATGAAGTCATGCGTACCAACCCTGCGCACAAATGCAATTATTATTAATAGCTGGGATATTAATACCTCATTTGCATTAAATTGTATATTATTATTAGAGAATCATCGCTCAGAGAATTGGCGGAGTCCTTACCTGAAACTGAAGGATACTTTTTTTTAATTTTTAAAGCTCAGAAACTAGTTATAGAGATTATTCTAAATTAAAAACTTAAACTACCGAACCAGATGAAATCTTTAGGAGAGTCTGTGTTCTGGACATCAGGAAACTTTATACCAAAAACGTACTATGTGTTTTGAAGAGGTATTCTGTATGGTATGTATAAACTTGTCGAATTACTAAAACCAAAGGGCATAATCTCTTACTTAGGTATTCCTTTCGATAGAGCAACTTTTTGCCAAGCAAATTTTAGATACTAAACAGAGCTAAACAATGTACCTACTTCTAATGTACTTTACTATGTATTTGATAACCAATATCCCTGCTACAGGTCACCCCAAGTGGTTCGTTATGTTTGGTGACTCAGCAGGGGTGCCCGGGTTCATGGGGTGAGGTTTGTCTAGGTCTAGGAGGCGGATGACCAGGACACCCTGAACCCCAGATTCCTACCCAACCCTTAAACCCTTTTCCTTCCCAGAACGTTCCTCTCCTTCCGTTCCTTAAAAACCCTACACACAGCATCCCCAAATCTAGTTAGTAGCGGCTCACGTGAATTGCACGACTCGTCTGTACGAAGGTAATAAAAAATGTATACGGATGTTATCACCATTTTTCTAAGCAACGATTCTGTTAACGCATGCATTTAAAAACCGTTACACGACCTTCAAATAACCAATGTTTTATGCAAATGAAGAAATAGTCGCAATAACGATATGGTAAGAAATTCATGAAATGTTGATTTGATTAACTGTATTGAAAAAAACAGGTACATTTATCTAATATTCATAAAAAAATTATAAAAACATCACTTATACATACTTTGATATGTATACACACACTTCACCACAATCTAGTCGTATGCCCTGACAACGTACACTGTAACGCTGTCTGAAACCTTGGCTACAGAAGGAAGAAACTCAACACGGCTTAGGGGTCGTCCATTAATCACGTGATGTTTTTTAGCAACTTTTTGACCCCCCCCCCCTGGTGATACGTGGTGAGGTTTTAGGCTAACCCCCCCCCCCCATCCCCAAATCACGTGTGTTTTTTTAGTACAAAGTATGGGACGTTCACCTTTAGAAATCGTGCGTTCAATGAAAAATAAATACACGTGATATCTCATCCCCCCCCCCCCCCCCTAGTGATGCTTCGTGATTTCCCCCCCCCCCCCCTTTCGAGCCTCACGTGATTAATGGACGACCCCTTAGTAATCCAAAAAAATAATCAGGATGAAATAATAAAATTATTTGAAATTCAATATAAATATTTGCGAAATTTACATAAACATTCAACGGACTAGGAAGCGAAAAACCTATTAATGCAGCATATAAATTATTATATTTTATTGATGTATGGAAAATAATTTAACGATTTTCAAAAATACAGAGAAACACATTTCTTAACGCAAGAGTTCAATTTACTTGTATATTATCTATAGACACGCAAACGAGTCAGACGGAAAAAAAACATTAATCCCGTTTTAATTAATAATTAATGACAATAAATAAATTTATTTTGTAGGTAGGTAGTGTAAATATTGAAATAAACCTATGAACTGATTTTACAGAGCGCCCGATTGAATGTATTAATTAAAAATAATATATAGTATATTTGCGGCACGTTCCAGAGTAGAAGATACTCTCAGTATCGCCCTGGTGTAAGACCGCCATTCAGAAATTAAACGTTGCTTGAAATGGCTTTAGCCGTGTTTGGTGATCAGATCTGAATAGCCAGGTACTCCCCCACCTTCTTCTTCCCATCTCCTTACCCTCCCCACTACCTTCAGCCTCACAACATAACCCAATTGGGGATGCCATAGTCTTATTGGCTCCAGATGGTAGCAGTTGGGAAGTTGTGCGGTATTCATATAAAAATAAAAATAAACTTAATCATTACATAGTATAACATGATGTCGCTCAAAATGTTTGTGCGCTTAGATCTTTAAAACAACGCAACGGATTTTCATGCGGTTTTCACCAATAGATAGAGTGATTCAAGAGGAAGGTTTATATCATTACATAGTATAAAATTAAGCCGCTCAAAATGTTTGTGCGCTTAGATCTTTTAAACTACGCAACGGATTCTCATACGGTTTTCACCAATAGATAGAGTTATTCAAGAGGAAGGTTTATATGTATAATACATAAGCCGATAAATTCAAATATTCAATTCAGGCAGCGGGCAGCGGGCAGCTGGCAAGCGGGTGGTGTTGATTTTATAAAGGTTGGGTAATGGCGTTGTGTTTCGTTAGCCAAAGCAACGTGTGGCCGGGTCTGCTAGTAAAAAATAAACCCTTAAAAAAGAAAGTTTGTTTACTATATTACATTTATTTTTGATGATCCTCTTAGTATCTCACCGGTGTAAAACCTCCATTCTGACATTAAATGTGGCTTGAAATGGCTTCAGCCGTGTTTTGACTCGACCACCACCACGAGAAAACAAATTTGAAATTCAGACCATTAATTTTTTTTAAAAGCCAACCTTTTGAAAATTTTAAGCCTTTGACAATATTTCATAACTTTTAAAAAGGTAAAATGCTTTTTTCACAACTTCATATTATATCGATAAGCATGCTAGGTTTACCGTGATTGACGGTTGTAAATTGCAAAATAATTGGATATCGTAGTATTGAAATAATTCAAGAATAAAAGAAGATTTCACTGAAATAGCATTTCCTTCCGAGTAGAGATTATTTATATTATAATCAACTTAATCAACTTCCTGTAAAGATCCAACAAAACCCACAATCAGTAATTACGTTATGTACCTACTTGAAAAGGAGCATTTGAAGAACCAAAAATAAAGCAATTATGACTAAATGCTTAACTTGTGTCTAATAAAATTTCCAGGAATAAGATTAATAATTTAAATAGCTCTAACAATAGTTAACAAAAAACTTTCAGAACTTAATAATAATAATATCATATTATAGATTTCTTTTAAACTAGCTGAAGTCCTCAGCATTGCCCGCAGTACCGGATTATCCCTAAGTCAGAGTAGGCAACTGCCTAGGGGCCCCGCATCGGCTGGGGGCCCCGCGCCCCAAGAAAAAATAACTTTCGTCAACGGTTCGACTCACAATTAGTGAGCAACTCCGGCACACTTTTGGAAAAAGTCAGCTTTCAAGATGTTTTAAATATTTTAATTTTTTATTACGAACATTTAATTTATAGGTTAATAACATTACATGCATTAAACAAAGCAACAAATTATAATAATTAGGTTATAACCCAATAACTGTTCACATCACGAACAAATGATAAATAACAAGTCAATAATTAAAACAAATATTTAAACATAGTTGTATTATTCATAGTTGATATGATTATAGGTGCCGTGTGTGGTTTATATTGGCATTTGTGTTGTTTTTTTTTTTTGCTTTTATTTCTAATGTTTAAAATATAAATGTTGTACAAGCTTTAGTGTGCACTACCTATCTGCTTGCTAAAATTCTTTGTTTCTCTTCATACCAAGGTTGTCTGGAAGACATCACTTTAGTGATAAGACCGCTCATTGTACTATTGTATTCGTTTATTTTTTTTTAATTGAATGGGGGTGAAGGCATACCTTCGAAATGTAGTAAAAAACAGATTAATTATGAATAAAATTACGTTGTGGTAGAAAAAAAAAGTTTGGAAGTTAGAAAAGGGTAAAGTGCAGTGGCGGACTAAGCCCGTCAGAGGCCCGGGGTGGAAATGCTGGATGAACCGCTCCCCCCTCCCCCCCTAGTTTAAGAAGTTGATGTCATTTTAATAATAATAATATCTTTATTTGGTCATTTTACAAGCTTTTTCTTCAGTTCACACGGGCCTCTGACTCTGGGGGCCTCCAAACGCCTTCATGTTCCTTTGATCAAATCCCAAACAAGGCTTTAAGGCACCAGGCCACTGTAAAAAAAATTGTCATTTTTAAAAATTAATTTTCTGAAGATGCATTTGTTAATAATGCTCTAACCAATTTTTTTAAGGAAATTCGCAAAATTGACGGAAATACCTACAACATATTATATGAAACCATTTTAAACAGTTTGTATGTTGAATTAACGTTCAGCAAAACTTTGAACGCGTTTTTCTCGAAACTGCTTTTTTCAACACGGTTGCCAACATATTAGAAAAACTATACGTCCGATTTGCATGTACTAAATCTTAAACTGTTAGTAAATCCATTCAGTATGGCACCACTTAGGATTTTTTTAATAATAGGCCCCCTTCTATTTTTTTTTATGAACAATGAAAATTTTCCATAAAAAATCGAAATTAAAATTCGTTTGTCCGCCATTTTTCCTTATTTTTAAAAATTCACCTACGTGGTGAAATAAACACTAGATTTTCAAACAGTTTAAGTCCTGCAAATCGGATGTATGGAGGTTAAAAAATGTGTTAACAAAGTTTAGAGAAAAACACAGTCAAAGTTTTGCTGAAGGATAATTCAACATACAAACTGCCCTGAAAAACCTACGGTTGTAGCGAAACCCGGTCGGCATAAGTATGTATAATAAAAGTGGTGTTTACCAAGTTATTATTTCACATAAAATGCTGTATCTCCGTCAATTTTTCGAATATCTTTAAAACATTTGGTGAGAGCATTTTTAACAAATGCGTCTTTCAGAAAATGAAATAAAAAATAAAATTACCAAAAAAAAATTTTTACAGTGTCCGCCGTAAGTGGGAATCACCAGACAAAACCGGAAACATGTCGTTTTTAAATCAAATTTAAGACGTATTATTGACTTTTTTCACCACAAAATTATAAATTGATTTCGAAAGACTGTTCTTTTATCTAGTAAAGCTAAGTTTTAAATTTTGAGAAAATATGTTTATTTTTAGTACATTAAGGTTTTACCGTAGGGCGTTGGCAGATTTGTTAAATTTTCAAACAAAATTTTGTATTATACAACACACATTTAAAATTATATAATCATGGAGTAAAATAAATCAATAAATTATCTGGGAAAGATATGTTTCAGAATTTTAATTTTAGTTTAAATAAAATCATTAAAAAAAAGATCCGCGCATATATTTAAAAAAAATTACTTTTTTATTTTGCTTAGACATTATTGAATAATTATAAATACGTATGATCAAAAAATAATCAGAAAAAGTACATAATTTGAATAGTTTTATCATCACGAGTTTGAGCATTTTTGAATTTAAGTATTTATCAAAGCAAATATTGTGAATGAAATAATATCGATATTGAGCAATTATGTTAAAATGCTGGTATAGAGAATAATTAATCTTACTCATCGGAACCGCCCTGTACAGTTGCAAGGGTACGATCGCAAGATCATCGTTCGACGAAATTTAAATTCTCGGCCGCTGATTAAATGTAATGAGCTTCCCGTAATGAGTTTTTTTTTTCAACTCATTGGGAATAATGTGTTACTTACCATGTTTTTGTAATACATTATAAATAATTAAATAAAAATGGCATTAAAGCCTTGTTAAGGATTTGATAAAGGGGACATGGAGGCGTTTGAAGGCCCCCGAGGACCAGAGGCCGCCCCCCCCCCCCGTTAGTCCACCATTGGTAAAGGGGCCCCGAGACGTGCACTGCCTAGGGGCCCCGACATGGTTAATCCGGCCCTGATTGCCCGGGTATACGGAGTTTTTCGAAATCAGGTGTAAACAATTTGGTATGCGGGTGTGGGTATCGCCGACCCGGGAACCATTTATTGGATAAACAACACCTCTGCCTTAGGTCACCCCAAATGGTTAGTTATGTTTGGTGACTTAGCAGAGGGTTCATGGCGTGAGGTTTGTCTGAGTCTTGGCAGCAGATGCGTCTGTCCACCAGCTGCATGGTATGAATCGGGAGAGAATGGTTGAGGGAATCCCCTTGACTTCTCCAGCTGTACTCTCTCGGAATATCACCTTGTATTTATGCATCCGTAACTCCTGGACATACTGCCCCTTAGATTACTACCTCATACCCTTTTTATTTGCTAAACTTCCTCTCCTTCCTTTCCTAAAAAGACCCTGCACACAGCATCTCCAAAGAGTCAAAAGTCAGTCATCAAAATTCTTCTTTAAGAATTGGAAAAAAGGGACATGGTAATTTGACATTATTCTAAATCTCACGTAGACGGTTTCCTTCTTCTTATTTTTAAGGTTTAATTTAAAATTTTACCAAACTCAGAATAAAACATCTGTAGATTTGTATAAAAAACAAAACTTAACACTTATCCCCCACCGCATGGAAAGCTTATGGCGCAGACTACGCCAATCTAAGAATACAACCATCACTGCCATGGTTGTTTGGATGGAATCTCCCCTGAAGGCCTTCTGGAGACGGGAGACGATCAAATATCCTCCATAAACAGCTGCTTGCATTCATTTTTGTCCTTAATATTTTGTTTTGTCTCATTTTGCCTGCTTGTTCGTATCATATTTTATGTAGGTATGTATTGTTATTTTGTTACTTTTACTTATTATTTGTCTAATTTCTTTTTTGTTATTTCGAAAAATTAAATGTATTGAATTTCACTATTGCTGCAAACATACTGAAATAAACTATTATTACTATTATAAACGCTGATAGTCTTCTCCATAATAACAAACGCAATAATAATTCTCGTGTGTGATCGGAATATTATTGTTAATTGCGAACAATAAAAATATAATTAATTGCATTTATATATCTATGGAAGAGATACAAGATACAACTTGTCTTACCTACTATCCATGACATTAGAGATTAGATAGATTCCACTGCAAATTATTCTTCAGACTACTTCCTGGTGAAAAAGTCTGCTTTTCATTTCCTGATGAATACGTTTACTCAAAAAGCATTTTATTGATAGTATAAATATATGTGCTTTTCCGCATATGTTTCAAGGATTTCTTCTTAATTAAGATCGCAATTAGACAAATTGAAAAGGACCAAAGACCTTCCAATTTATTGATAAATGATATTCGATATGAAAAAGTATTTTTTCAAATCAGGTACCTTGGGACGTAAGTATTATTTGAGTTACAAATGAAATCGTGCAACGGAAACAAATAGAATTTTATTTGCAGATTTATTTGAAGAAGATAATGGTGATATCACGTTTTTCTTTTGCCCGACCGGTTTCAGTGTTTTATTCTTCAAACTAAAGGTATCGTTTGGTGAATGAGATGTAGAAATTGTATGTACCGCCTGGTGAAAGATAATCATTTTGAATCGAAATGTTGGGTGTATGAAAGGGCTGTAAGGTGATACACTGCTACGTAAATCAAAATCATGTGATTTTGCTTTGAAAATTAGATCATTTAGAAATATTTTACAAGCTTCAATTAAATATTGCGAGTAGAACACATTATAGTATTTTTTTATTAGTTTTTAAAAGCCCAGAAAAAATAAAGTAGCAGACCTATAAAAACTGCTTTAAATTTGGTAATCTTCTATTTACGAACCCCTTTTCAGTTGAGATTTCATTGTATAATGTGGAAAATAAAATTATTTAGAAAATTAAGGTAAAACATTTAGATGTTTATTTCGTGAATAAATCGAAACTGGCGGCTGGTGTTAAATGGGAATTTAAACCTTATCGCCATGTATATAAAGAGTGTTATTGATAGCGGCCTGATCCCGAATTTTACACGACGTGGTGCATCACAGGAGACCAGATTTGAACAGCCGGATGTGTCTCGACCTTACTCTTCCCATCACCTTCCTTTTCCCTTTAGTCCCACACCCAAGGGGTATTGGAGATGCTATAGACCCAGTGTCTCTAAAGGGAAGCAGTTGAAAGTTAGACCCATGTGCAATAATTAGATAAAAATAGGTTTTAAAAAAATGATGAAAATTACAGATGAGGCGTAGATTATAGTACAACAATTATGTACATTTTTTAAATTAAAAAATGATGTAATGATTCATAACAGTATTAGTCACTGTGTACTTTAATAACAACAGGCATTAGTATGTTCAGTGCGTTGTTTGTTCTAACCTTATTACAACTTCGTCTAAGCTAAACCTAGTCTCGCTACATATGTTTCTACATGACTAATAAAAGGAAGGTTACTTTGATTTAGATTTTACTAGATTGACCTTTATTGAAACAGACGACGAAATGTACATGTATTAATTTATTATCTTTTTATATTCAATGATATTATGGGTACTATATAAATATTTCCAGAGAGCAGTAAAAATGAAGAATAAAAAAAAACTACTTAATTTATTTTTGGATATCCGTTCCGTTATTTAAAATCTTTATCTTGAAGTATGAGTTTGGAATGTTTGATTCGTTTGAAGTGTAAGTACGAAATTTCTTTCTAATTCTAAATAATGTGATAATTAAATTCTAACTTAACACATAAACATAAACATAAACAGTCTTAGTAACAAAATATACATAAGAGGATGGCAACAAACAGACCAATCATTAATGTTCATAGATAGGTATTGTTAAAAGGAAGTTACATTATGCTTAAAATTTGAAACAAACCGTCCTTGATTTCACAAAATAATAGATACATGTAAAATAAGTTATTTAAACACATATATATTTGACGGCCTCCGTGGTCGAGGGTTTAGGCTCTTGACTTGCAATCCGAAGGTCGCGGGATAGCATTTGTTTATTTTTATTTTATTTTTAAGTTTATGAGTAAAACCTCAAATTATAATATTTAATTAAATAAAGACAATATTAGCGAAAATCTATCGAAAATTTGGAGACAGAATAATCAGAAAAAGATCCAGAGGTGCCAATATCTTTTTCTGATTTTTCTATCTCCAGATTTTCAATTGAGTTTCGCTAATATTGTATTTTTTATACAAGTATTTGATTAATTTGTGTTATTTTACAATTAATTCATTCAAAAATAATATATAGTAGGTATATTTGCGGCACTTCCAGAGTGGAAGATACTCTCAGTATCTACGAGAGAATGAGATAAAATAATCGGTCTCCTCTTTGTGTGGTGCTTCTTTACATTTCCACTTTTGTGTTTTTTTTACATTAGCTCCACACGGGAAGCCCTGAGGAAAATATTTCCCCTTAGGGCCAATGTCATCTTTGGGGATGCTTTGTGTAGGGCGGCGGTCGGGGAACCGAGGTAAATTACCCCAAATGGGGTAAAAATGTTTTTTTTGGGGTAATTAGTTTGCCAGAAGCAAGAACTTCGATCTAATACTGAAGCACGTATTCAATTTGAGAGCAAAGCCAATCTGTCGTCTTTTTGGATGTCAAAAGCTACGAAGGCTTTCAAAATTGCACATGAGGAGGCGGTAAAAAAGTTGCTGCCATTTGCAACAACCTATCTTTTTTAACAATGCTTTTACACTGTAACGAACATAAAAACGAAGAACAGAAATCGATTAAACGCCGAAGACCGTATTCAAATTGCTCTCTCATCAAAAAGTCCCAATTTTGAAGTAATTGTATCAAACATGAAGCAACATCGTTTCTCCAAAAACTGAAAAGGAAACCTGAAAATCTGAATTTTTGTTTGATCCAATTTGAGAATTTTGTTTTGTTTGTCTATTACATGCTTACTATTTTCATGTAACTTTTTTTTATTTTCCTTCTAAATTAATTCAATAAATAATTTTTATTTAAATATACATTGAATCTCTTCTTTTCAAAATGGGGGGAAGGGGTAATATCGATTTATGCAAAAATATTTTGGTAAATCCATCCGTCCCACTACGGTGCAAAGACTTCAACCATTCTTTCCCAATCCGGCCTGCCATGCAGCTGGTGGGCAGACGCATCCGCCGCCAATACCCGGATAAACCTCACCCCATGAAGTAACCCATGTAAGACCACCATTCAGAATTGAAACGCTGATTGAAATGGCTTTATCCATGTTTCTGGTAACTAGATCTGAATAGCCAGCCTTCCTCTTCCCCATCTCTGTTCCCTCTTCACTACCTTCAGCCTCACAACATACCCCAATTGGGGATGCCATACACTAGCATTACTTTAAGCGTTGACACAATCCGACGATTTTTATTCAAGGTTACCCTGTGGAGCTAATGTAAAAAAAAAACAATTTTCATGTAAACTTCCTCCAGTTTCACACCATAGTCTCATAGGCTTCGGAGAATTGTGTGGTTACCACAAAAAAAAACATGTTCAAGTTAACGTAAAATATGGCATTTATTTTATTCTGACCGAGTGAGCCCAAATGCAATTTCATTTCTCAAAATCGAGGGGTCACCTGGTATATTTAATATCAGCGGATCGCTTAACAAACAATCATAGCAATAATGATTGCTCTAGGTGCGGGTATGTGTGTTTGTAATGCAATGTTTATTAGTACAATTGTAAAATGTACTCACATGTACTATACGTGCTGGTTGTTAGTTGTTAGTAAAACCAAAGGCATTTCCTGCCAAGACCGCAATTGTATTAATGTCGCCGTTTTCTTAAGGGCATTTGAATTAATTTACTTTAATATTCACATGTTAATTTTACGAAAACAGATAAACGTTTTTCAGGGAATGCGTAGGTGTAATAAACTTTTTTTATGGTTATAAAATTGACGATGTGCGTTAAAACCATTACTGACATAATTCAATTTTTCAGTCTGGTTTTTTTGATCAGTCACTTATTGGCTAACTTTTCTATCCGGTTTCGATCGTTTTTAGTCGCCGAGTATTCTGGAGTGTTGGGTTTGAAGTTTTGCAATACATCCTTTGGGTCCGGCACAAAGAAAATGATAACTTTATTTTTTATTTTTTATTTGGATACAATATTTAACATTTTATAATATAATTTAATAACGTTGGCCTCACTGGGTGGCTTACCCGTGACGAGGCCTTTACAGTATCAGGGGTGGTGCCATGGGCGATCGATAAGGATTAATTTTATAACTTTCGGTAACTTCTCATCTTTCCCTATCATGATTGTAGATCGCTAACGAATAAGAAACAGTTCCCAATGACTGAGTGTTCTTAATATATTCGATGTCAACTGTTGTTTGTTCGTTAGCGATCTGCAGTTGTCCTAGAGAACGATGAGAAGTTACCGAAAGTTGTCGTATCAATCCTTATCGATTGCCCATGCTAGGACCCCAGATCGATAGGCGTAACTTCCGACGATTTTATGTCGATATCCCGAACGCAGTTTTTATACTTTTTTTTTTGAGGTGAAACTGATCACCAAAGTTTGTCATTTGTATCTTTTAATTACTTACTTATTTATTTTAGAGAAATAGACAGTTTACATTTTATCAGTTTGTACATATGCAGTATAGCCAAAATAAAACCAATTATGGAATTTCCATGGTAAAAATTTACCCCAAATAAGATATTAAATTTATAAGAAAATTAAATAAAACAAAAACTGCTCATGAAAGTAAGAAAAACATCTATTTTACGGTGCATATTGAAGGCTAGCTGAAGTCCCCGGCGATCCCCGGGCTTTACACAGAGCTTTCGAAATCAAATATAGACAGTGACCTTCATCTTGTTTTAAAGGTCACATGTGCAAAATTTCATCAACCTTGGCATAAAACTGTAGATTTGCATACAAATCAAATTCACACCGCCAGCTTGCCAGCCTGCTCGTCCACCTACAGACATTCTCCTTTATATAATATATATTGCAACCAATTTACACAAAACCTTGATAAATTATAATTTTCATCAATGATATTTTGCAAAGCAATTGAAAAAATAAATGATTCCGGAAAAAAATATCTTCGATATACCATATGGAAATTGAAATTTTGAAAAACAGTAAGAAGATCTGAATGGCCAGGCACTGCACAATCTTTCTCTTCCCATCTCCTTACCAATGATCCCGCCAATAGATCCAATCCAGGGCCAGCGTGATTGGAGCAGTCCGCTCCGAGCGCCGACTTGTCAAGGCATCAAGGAGCCAAGGTGCCAACAACCAAGGCGCTGATAATACCTAACACCTAATACAGCTCCCATGAGGATTTTACTAGCGCCAAGCGCCGTTTGGCCCAGGGAAAGCCAATTTTCGTTTTATTTTTACATTAGCTTCACTAAAGCTGAATTCAGACGATTCATTTATCGTTCATTTCCTCATTTTATTCCGCCTCTTTCCCTCGAAATGACCCGTCTGAACATGCGATGAAACGAAAGTGAAAAGAGACAGTGCCGAATGAAGCGGCTTCATTCGCGCACTTTTCACTCGCAACCGGAACTCATGACGCGAATGATGTGTGTGAACACTCAAATGAACAGTCTTTCACTCGCGAATTAGTCGGCCGAGAATGTTCTGGTATGGCCGGAGCGGCATAAACGTCAAAATACTCCGTTTTGTTCGCTTTTCGAAATAACTCCTACACGTCTCATAGAAATCGTTGTTTCTCCCTTACTATCATAGCGAAAAATATTATCTAAACGGTATTGGAAAGAGAAAATAACGTTCTACATATTCAATCTAACAATTAACAACAAAATAATACGAATGTACACTTTAATGGAACCAAAGTTTACGATCGATATTTGAAAAAATAATTATGAAACTTTGTGATTTTTTTATGAATTATTTTTATATGAAACGACAAAAAAGTGAGGTGATAAAAACGTGTATAATTCATTTGTCTAACAAAATAAGTGTGTGCCTTAATTTTTTTTGTAACCTGCAATTTTAATTAGACTAAACGCAAGGAGAGTCATTTTTAAAACTTTTAAAAGTTTACATTAAAAATTATTCTATTAAAAATATTGCTTTGTTATTTCTAATAATAAATTTTGGAAGCATATTTCACCACCTTTCGAAAACAGTTTTTAGTTTTTGGATACGTTAATAAATATTTCATTTATATGGATTTTAATGCAAGCCGAGGCCTATTTTGGAATAAAAAAATTTTCATGGTGCAAAAATACTGGTAGATATCTGTTTTCAGGTTATTATTTAACCATATGATCATTTTATGGTGTTGATATTTATTTACTGTTTACAAGAATCGCCAATTTCTCGTAATTTAGTTCGACGTTATCAGAAATGTCAATTTGAAATCGTAAATATTCCCGAATTAGAGGTCAGCGCCGACCGACGCGTGCGACAGCGCTCGACGACTTTATAGTGAGAATGTCGAGTGAACCGAAGGAACCGTCTGAACATGCGGTGAAACGAGAACGGAACATTTCATCGAGTTAAACCTTCTTCCGAGTGAAACGTCTGAATTCACCTTTAGGGCCTATTTCATCTTTGGAGATGCTGTATGGAGCGTCTTTTTAGGAAGGAGAGGAAGTTTTGGGAAGCAAAATGGTATGATGGTTGGTGCGGGCGTCAGGAATCTGGGATCAATGGGTCCAGAAGTGACGGAAGAATGAATCCATCTCTCCAACTTCGGTGCAAGGCGATTTTCCGAGAGAATTCTGCTGGAGGGTTCAAAAGGTCATCCTCAAACAATATCTCCCGATCCGGCCTGCCACACAGCTGGTGGGCAGATGCACCCACCGCTAAGATCAGGTCAAACCTCGGGAACCCCTACTAAGTCACCAAACGTAGCAAACAACTAGGGACAATCAATGGCAGAGGTGTTGGTTGGCTACGGCGGTCGTACCCATACCCGCCTCCCAAACCCTGCTCCAATCCAAAAGTAATTATTAATGTGACATTTACTCTGTAAATTAACTTTACTGTAAATTAACGCAGGAAACTTCACGAAGGTTTATGATAAAAAATATTTGCGAATCATTCTTCCTGAAGTTTATCTTTTGCATATTGCGTTCTTCTCTTATCTTTTTCCTGCCTTTTATATTTATTATATTTACCTACTGTTGTATTGCCGTACATATAGAATAGTCATACTCAGCTGACCACCGCACCACGGGACTGGAAAGCACCGGTATATGAATATACCAATGTGTATGTTTATCTGTGTTGTGTTGATAATTGTTGAACATGTGATGTTAAAATAATATTAGAACGCCATTTATACTGCTTTATAATAAAACATGACCCAAATACAAAACCGCAAGACAATAAATAATAAGAACTTTTTAAAATTATTATTGTCAATCGTATTAAACATTTTATCAATGACAATGACATATTATTTTATAACTGTGGGCACTGATAAGTACTCAATATCACTCTCTGCGTTAGAATAAATAAATTTATTAGAAATGCAATGTTAGCGCGTTTCGTAACCCAAAAGTCTGGCCAAACGGGTCTCAAATTTCCAATACAAACTGTGTTTCATCATCATTTTGAAATTGTGATATACGATGTCAGGCAAGTACAAAGGAATCAGAGTGCGTACTAAATGAACTAGGACCAAAAGGGATCTGTTCAGCGCTTTCCATGGTGTTAATTTTTTTTAATCCACTAGGACTGGGAGAATGTTTCAATCCCAGTAATTGCATTTCTCTAATATTCGTGTCAGATTTTTATGTTCACGAGTGCTTGGCAGGCTGGCTATTACCTAAACTAAATACGAAAATGAAAATGCTGGAACTTAATTTATTCACTTGTGAATTCGTCCATACTAACCGCCATCTAAACTTACCCCACTTAACTGCCCTCCACACTAACCACCAAATTCTCAATATAGTATTGCGAATTTCTTTTATTAGGTACTAAATCGAAGATCTGAGCCGTAATTTCTTATTAATCGTAAATATATATTTGTTACCCAATCGTAGATATACACAATTTTTACCGATATATGTATATTTTTTTACATTAGCTTCACACAGGAGATCCTGAGGAAAATAATTGCCCTCAGGGCCTTTGTCATCTTTGGGGAGTCTGTGTGGAGTGTCTTTTTAGGAAAGGAAGGAGAGGAAGGAAAAGGGTGGGTTGGGAGCTGGGGGTCAGTGACAGATGAGCCAGGAGTGACAGATGTATGAATCCATACCACCCACTGCGGTACAAGGCGATGTTCCGAAAGAGTCCGGCTGGAGAAGTCAAAGGGATCCACTCAACCATTCTTTCCCGATCCGGCCTGCCATGAAGCTGGTGGGCAGACGTACCCGGGGCGGCGGTACCCATACCTGACTCCCAAATTGAGAATATATATTTCTTCTTCTTCTTTGTGTGCCGTATCAGGTCCCCCCGACGCGCGACGCGACTTTGGCGTTATATATTTGTTTCATCTAAATTTCCATATATTATTGTACAACTACCACAGATCCTTGAAAATCACCGGATATTATAATTCCAGTATTGAAAAAGATAATGAATGTAATTGTCTGTTTAAATATCATATTATAGGAAGGTTCCCTTCCAATTTTGAAAATGACACTTAAATTAAAAGCAAATCCGAAATAATAATTCGCTACGTTTGGTACTTAGCAAAAGTGCCTGGGATCATGGGGTGAGGTTTGTGTAGGTCTTCTGCGGCGGATGCTTCTGCCCACCTACTGCGTTTCGGGTCGGATCGAAAGAGACTAGTTGAGGGAGACCTAACCTTAAAATGGGGGGCTCAGCACGGGTAAGCCACCCAGTGAGGCCAACATTAACAACATAAACACTTTTACCTCTAGTAATAGAATTTTGTTGCTAGTTTCATCTACCAAATTTGAGTTTGTTGTATATAATTTTACTTAATTACTGCCGCTGCGTAGAATTTTTTTGGAAGACGGTAATGTGGATTTTCGATTGTGATATTTTTGCACATGGACACCATATCCTAAAAACATTTTTTTTAATATTAAGGGAACAGTGCTTCAATTTAGGAAGATTGTTATCCATCTTTTCAGTAAGTAATCACAGAAGGTCGACGTGGTCTTCAACTGAGCCTTGACTCGAATTGATTGTGTCATTAGCAACAAAGCGACCGCTCTATCCACATAAAAAGCACCGTAAATAATAACCAGAAGACAATAATATTATAAACACTTATTTATTTATTTGCCAGGGAACCACGACGCGACGTCGAGGTCATGTTGTATCGGATACAAAATATGACAATGATAATATAAATAAAATAACAATATTCAATAATATTTACAACACAAGGTTTTATTTTTAAAAATCTGAATGCTGCCTGGAGCCAGTGAGACAATGGCATTCCCAATTGTGGTAAGTTGTGAGGGTTAAAAGGGTATGAAAAGGAATGAGATTATGTGGAGAATGGGGGGGAAGTATCAAATCTGTTCACCAAACGCAACTGAAGCCGTTTCAAGCAAAGTTTTGTATCTAAATTGGAAAAACAATATTTTTCGTTGTTTTGTCTGGTGCGTACATGAATAAATCAGAAGGTTTTCCGACCGCCACCGTGATCAGGCCACATACAGCTGTCCGTGTGAGAAGAACAAATTTACCCCCTGCTATACCCTACGCTACTATGTCTCATTCTCCCTCTGCCCCCTCAATCGCCCCCCTCGTACCCTCCGTTACCATTCCCCTGCGTGGCCTTTCCCAACCGTTTCCATTACGGCAGCGTCCCCTTCCACCTCCCCCGTCCCCCTTTCACAATCCCTGCCTCCCCCCATCTCCTATTACCCTTCCACCTTCACCGCCTTCCCCTCCTTCGATCCCCTCCCCCCTCCAGGGTTCCCCCCATTCTCCTTCCCTCCCTGCCGCTAAACTATATTCACCAAGTTTACGAAATTCAAATGGGATAGCGATATACAATTTCAGGTAAGTGTTAGAGAGACATATAGCGTGCTAAATTAATGGTCCTGAACAAAAAGGTACTAAGTCAGTGGCACATTTTTTTCATTCAAATTTGTACGGAAGGCACACAATGACTCTGCATTGAGCATTGACATACAGAGAATTCAGTAACTATCTCTTCATCTCTTGACATACGTCACAACACAGTTAAACTGCCCTCATGCACTTTTTTTTTAAATTTTGTAATCTTCTCCATAATTCAATAATATAACAGTTTTATGGAGATCCTGAATAAAAATAAATAAATATAGTGTTAATAATAATAATAACCTCTCTGACACAACCTCTGTGAACACGCAATTGAAGATAAAATTATTGCGAGAAGCAACTACATGAAATGGAGCATGGGCTCTCTAAATGTCCGCTAATGATTTTAAATAATATTAAAATATGGCAATTTCCTTCTATTTTGCATGGAACATTCCATATTCATACGTAACATGTTATTATTAAATATCATGATTTTTTGTTTATCTGAACCGTGACGTGTTATCATTCATTTAACCGTTATCAACCTGTGACAGCTGATTGCAATATTTGGTAAGATTAAGGCAATTGAGTACATAATACTTACAAATATGGTAATACGTGACCAGAAGGCTCTCGACAATTATGTGACGTCAAACACATTTTGTTAAACGTATTATTTTTAATACCTCTGTAAATTCCACATCAATGTACATAAATTGAACTTTAGACCAGTAATTGTAAAACAGTTTATAATACGGTACCGACTTATTATATTAACTTATTAGGAACAGGTTCCGAATATCCGTAAAATGTTTGAATTCCTCTTATTTCCAATGATGGATAACTTAGGTAAAAAATTATTGAACCCTTATGACTAAGTACTTATGAGCCCGAAGCTTTCAACCACAGACAAAATAACAACGCAAGAAATCTGATTTGAGCGTGTTTTGTGATCAAAAGTCAGACTATCTTTGCTTTATTTTCAAGTGCAGAACTATGCATAGAATAAAAATAATATAACACTGCCTGTACAGTACATTTTTACGCAGCGTCGCGTTCATTGGTCAAATCATTGTACATATATAGTTTCGTATCGGTGATCGATGAACCGGTGGATGTAATTTTTAGCCACAAGTTAAATAGTGGTTTATCTAGTTTGTAGTTGGAAGTAAGATTGTAGAAATGTATTATAAGTTAGTACAACGCCCTTGAGGAGATTTTTCAAAAAAACGGAGCAAACAAAGCATCCATATATATCTATTATTATTAGTAATAATAAAAGGTACAAATTTACCCTTGAAAGCCAAAAAATGACACAATTAATTTGAAATTAAATCATTTATTGATATATTTTACAAATATTTAAACATTTATGCAATACAGTTTACAATAAATAATAACAATAAATCATTCGTGATGCCCCGCAGTGGCAGGCGAGTATTTATTAAATTTCATTGATTTGTTATGCAATGTGATGCAGTAAATAATGATAAAGGGAACAATACGGAGAATAGTGAGAAAAGTGCATTTGGCGGTCACGGCGGACATAATGTTTCACGACAAGAAGGCCCTGACACGAAAGGCTTGATTGATTATCGACTTCTGATTTGCATGTAAAATTAAAAATGCTACGTATGATTTGTGCAAGCAATTATTTTATAACCAATTATTTAAAAAAATACTGGTTTTTGTAGGAATGTTAATACATTCCATGATTTCAATAAAAAAATCGGAATTTTTAGAATGCGTGTTATATTATGGATTGCCAAATTTAAGTGGGCAATCATTAGGATCATTAGCGTATTATTCTGAATTTTTCTGAGTAATGCCATCCGACTGTTTGCAGCAAACAAACCGATTCTAGGAAGAGCTGAGTATCTGGTATGGAGATTGGGGAATGCCACGAGTATGGCTGGTATGGTAGTCCCAGAGACAGGTCGTAGATAGGTCTTCGACGATCGTCGTCTTCCTTCTCGCACATCTTGTATGAAATCGAAAAATACAGAAGATACTGTGAACGATGATGTCAAGTACGACCTCTCTCTCTGAGAGTACTGTGCGAACAGCTCACAGCCTGAAACACTCTGCTTACTGCACGTCCAATATGCATGCCTTGCTACAATATAACAGATTATTAATGAAGATGAAGACGTGTGTTTTATTTTTATTGAAGCATGGCCAGTTTATCAAGTTGAGGTTATTGAAAAAAAACCAAATTAATTAGAAGTTCAACTGCATAATATTTTCTGCTTTTTTTCAAATTCTTAAGTTGTATTTTAATGTGTGAGCACTGTGACCAATAACAACTGTTTGAAGCAAAGTTTGCCAAGCAAACAAACCAATTCTTGGAAAAGTTTAAAAATAAATCCAAACATTCTCTTGTTACGAAAAAATAAGTGTGCTTTAGACCACATGACTGAAGTAAAACTACAAGACAAACCTCTCCCCATGAACCCAGGTATCCCTGCTAAGTTACCAAACGTAGCGAACGCTATGACTTAGGGGTGAACAACGACCGTGGGGTGACCTATGTCCTTGGGGTGACCTATGACCTTGGTGTGACCTATGACCTAGGGGTTCGCCGTTAGCCTCGCCCGATCACCGTTCGCCCGATCATCGTTTGCATCACACTTTTCGTAACGCATTCACCAGCTTACTCCCCATGTCTATCGTGGTTAAATAAGCTATTGAAGTTTTACTTCTATAGCTTGAAAAAATTAGGATTTTTCCTACTACCTACTACCACCCATTATAAGCTGAAAATATTGATTGTCCAATGATAGGTGTCCAATGATAGGTGATAGCTAACAGAAGTAAGAAGACTTGGGCCAACAATGCTTGGGTGTCAACAACTCACTTACTAAGTTAGTAAGTGAGTACTAACCATTGCAATATAGGACCGTTACAAGCATCTGTCTGAAGTTTTTGAACGGTTTTGTATTCAATATTTGGTATACATAATATCAGTTTTCTATCAAATCGGTACAGATTACACAAGGGCTTATCAGTTAAGCGCTTTTGAGCCGCTCCCTTTCTTTTTAGATAGATTTATTTGAATTTCACCATTGTTTTCTTGAATTATTTTATGAATGAGGCGGTATCTTGGAAGTGGAAATTAACCCACATCCCGACATCCCATCGAGCTGAAACTCGGCATATAGACTTGTGTCGACGACAATACATTCTTCCAACTTTCAGTGGCAATCACATAAAAACCCGAGGACATTTACTCATTTTTCTTATATTCTACGAAATTAAAAGATTTAATATACGAAATAAATATCGGTTTTAAAAATCGGAATTTGGCAAGGGTTTAATGGATTTAGATCGGTTGAATCAGCTAAAAACAATATATATTTTTTTAAATTTTCAAAATAAATATATTGTAGTTAAAAAAACTTCGTTATTCCATTTCTATATTTGTCAAATCGTCTCACATTCACAATTTCGACTCGATTGAAGAGCATTCTTGATTTACTTGATCATTCAACTTCGCATCAAAAAATCTCCTGATAATCGTTTCTCTCTATATTTATGTACTTAAAAATTAAATCATTTTTGTCAGTAATATTATATAATAATATTTTTGCAAGCTTTAATTGATAAACGCGGCCATTGCAGCGCTCTCCCGGAACTGAGAATTAGCCTAAACCGGAAATGCCATCGCCATTCCGCAAGCGGCCATTTGCAATATAAACCGCGGGTTTTTACTCGTCGACTTTAGATATTTACCATAAGCCAACATCCCACCGACCAACCGACACCAACCAACCAACGCCCGACACCTTCGCACAATATTACTAACAATATTATCTTAACTCTTTTTCAAAAGTGTTATTTCAATCGTGTAATGCAAAAACGCCGCAAGTGCAAAAACTTGAACGAACGGATAGATTTCAAAGATAATTTTTAAAGTGGCCGGAGAAAAGGAGGTTTATTTGATCATTAAATTCATGGTTCAGCACTTATGAATTATTACGTAATTATTTCAATACATTAATTATTATTGTAATAATCATAATGTTTTGTATAGCGCCGTTTTTGTGAAAAACCACTTTAAGAGCTAAAAGAGTGCATCCACCGGATACACAAAACTTTTTATACAATGCATTTGACCAATGAACGTGATGCTGTGTTAAAAAGAAGAAAATATACATATTTATCTGGGAGGTCACTTGAGATTAACATTGTTTATTAGCGAAATTTAGATATAGTTTGCAAGCAGAAGGCATAATTGGGAGCGCATATTAAAAGAAATGCTGTTTTTTAATCCTGGTGTATATTATTAAAAAAGAAAGCAAAAGATTTGCGGTTCAATAGTACAATAATTTGATTAAAATATTTATCTTCCTAAATGTAATTCGTCCCTCGATAAGAGACAGATTGCGGTGAAAGGCTTCGAATAATGTTTATCCAATAAGAAACACTCAAATTCATTTTCTTTAAAAATTTCGATAATTTTAAATGAAAATTCTCCTCTTGATCAGGGAAAAATTATTTAAAAAATACCCATACATTTTCTTGCATTTCGTCTGCAAATCTATTTGTGAGTTCCGTGTTCGGTCAATCTTATCAAGATGGTTGCCGTGTTGGATAGTATCTTTTGAATCCACCAGAGTTCGCATGAGCGTTACGAACTGTGAAATCGGAGTAATCAACAATACACAAGGTCTATTGTTCATGGAACTACTAGTGTTTGTAACCACTATTGCTGATTGCTCGAGATTTTTTGGTGATTTTGAATATTTTCCGCCACATTAAAAAAATCATACTTCCGAATTTTAATATGGAGACATAACTGATTATAGTTCTATATAGCCAATGAATTCACATATCTTTTGTCGATTATCACATATTCGTAGGATTTATTAAAAAAATATTATGAAATCGTAAACTTCTGCTTACTTACAAATAGGGGGAAATTTGCCAATATTGGCAGCAAAACAATCCGAGGTATTTTAAATAGTGCCATATTGTGGCAAAAAGCGCTCCAGTAGTTAAAGAACTAGAAATATTTTAAAAGCAAAACACAAAAACCATTGTCAGTTCATCTCAATTTTCAAAATGTTTGTAAGTAAAATAATGTGTAATTTGTTTAAAACTCCATCTATCCAAGCACAAAAACCTAGTGTTTTCGTAGGAATTTTTATATTGCACTCCGAAGAAGCCAAAATTTTTGCTTAATTTTTTTTAGACCTTACTTACGCTACGGTTTTTTCGCGCTAGGTGATCGATTTGTATACTGACATTCAGTGGGTTTGTTGTTATTATATGTATATGTCAATGCGTGGGCCCTTACCGCAAAATGTTTGAAAAACCGTCCATCCGGCAGACAGGCGCTCATTATTTTATATTATGTATATTATTTAATCCTTGTATTATTTAGTGGGAGGTTAGAATCTCGGTTATCCGAGTGCGCTGATGCGACAAACATACATTTTTATTATTAATATTAGTATTTTTTTCTTGATTTTCAGATGACAGCTATCCCCATCTCAAGCTAGCAGTTATCTTCAAATTGTCAGTGGGTGAGCTCTGCTTCTCTTCCGCAACCAAGGACTCCATAATGACAATAATAATAACGGTTGGATTATTTTTATTTTCGTGAGAAAATCAACTCAAGGGTGCTTAACATTCTTAACAACATAATTTATTTAACCTGTACTAGGTTTTTTTTTAATTAACTACAGGAGACCCAGAGGAAAATAATTCTAGGGCCTATGCACCCATTCGCACTTCAACACTTAGTAAAATATTATGATCACCTATTGTTTTGTAATGTCGAGTTAGTATTTCAATCGGCCAGTTATATGTAAAAGTGTACGCTCTATCTGGTACAATACTCAGATTACTCATAGAAACCACCAAATCAGTTATAATGCTCAAAAACATGTTGTGAATTAAAAAAAATGATGGTTTTTTCTGGGTCACTTGTAGGATATTTCAAAATGTTATACTGTACCGGACCGTTATCCGGTGTTATTGTATAGCACATTTATAGCATATTTAAATATGTAGGGAAATTATTTTATTTAAATTATATCAATCTAAAAAAAAACTGCACCTGGCCAGGGCCCTCTCCAAGGTTTGGGCCATTACGAACCTTTTGGGCATAAGCGGAAGTCCGGCCCTGAATACAAATATTATCATGCCATTGTGTACCATTCTCGTAACTCATGTCGTGTGATATTTAGTGCTAATAAAATTGTACACCGCTAGATGTCAGCAGAGTGTGGGTGCATTCTTAATTTACGAGCTGATAGGCGTCTTGAAGTTATAAAAAATGTTGCATCTCACAGCTGTGCATATTTTTGCACTCCCACAAACGGCCCACAGATAAGTTGATAAGCAAACCGCTGTACATTTTAAAAATATTATTCTAATTAGATTGTGTACTGTTTTGTCTGCTTAACAAAACCTACTGAAATGTTACTTTTTATAAACAAAAAAAAAGTTATCAATGTGTACACATCAATGGGAGAGGGACTTCAAGAAAGAGCTTTTAGCACGGCCTCCAAGGGATCAGATAAACTTCGGCTTGTTTATTTATTTATTTATTTTTTTTTTTTTTTTTTTACGGACGAATAGTCCATTACATAACAATATAACAAACACGAATAAAAAAGAGAGATGACAATGGAAGGAGAATACATATATATGAAGAGCATTGACAAAATACATATAATATAAAAGTAAATATAGAAGATAGTATAATATAAATACATATAATATAAAAGTACATAAGTAGCTTAAAGACGGATTTAAAAGACTTTAAAAAATCACATTGCGTATCGACTGCCGAAAGTCATTTAGGCTTACACCAAAAAATTCAGTGCTTTGATTTGCGTTGACAAGTCTCGACATTCTGGATAAAGGAGAATGATATCCATAATTAGTAGAATGTTGATTGAGGAACAGCAATTCATTATTTCGGAGTCTACGGGAAGGGATGTTGAACTGGATGAGTTGTAACAAAGCAGGTGTGTCAGTAATACTGTGGATAATTTTAAAAATGCATATTAGATCAGAGTCCTTTCTACGTTTTTCTAAAGAAGAAATATTTATAGTTTGTTCAATTTCATCATACGAGTACTCGCCTCTTTCAAGTCCTAACCTCCAAGCAATCCCTCGCAGGAAGCGATGTTGTACAGATTCAATGTGATATACGTGGACAGCATAGAAAGGTGACCAAATAACACTAGCATATTCAAGGTGAGGGCGAACCAGTGAACAGTAAAGAGTTTTAAGTGTGCTTATATGTTTGAAGTCAGAGGTAATTCTATGAATGAAGCCGAGTAGTTTAAGTGATTTGTTTACAATGTTATTGATGTGATCACGGAAAGAAAGTTTGCAGTCTAGAGTGACCCCAAGGTCCTTGATAGATGTGACAGTAGAGAGACAAACATTATTTAGTTTATAATCAAACTGAATAGGTTTTTTGGTTCTATAAAAGGACAAAATTTTGCATTTATCAACATTAAGTTGCATGCAGTTAATTTTGCACCAATCATTAAATGAATCAATATCGAGTTGAAAAAGTAAACAATCAAGATGGGATTTAATTATCTTAAGAATCTTATTGTCATCGGCAAAAAGCCAAAAACGTGTGTGAGAAAAAACTTTAATGATATCGTTAATAAAAAGATTAAAAAGAAGCGGGGCCAAATGGGCTCCTTGCGGAACGCCAGAGGTTACATCAATGTTAAAGGATTCAAAGTTATTTATTTTAACCCTTTGTTTTCTATTTATCAAGTAAGAGTGAATGAATGATAAAAATGGGTCTCTAATGCCTATAGCATAAAGTTTGGCCATGAGGATACGGTGGTTAACTTGGTCGAAGGCTTTGGAGAAGTCAGTGTAGAGGACATCGACCTGAGTGTTGTCTTCTAAGGCTTTAAGAATGGTATTTGTAAAGGACAGTAAATTAGTTGTTGTAGATTTGGCCGATCTAAATCCATGCTGTTCCTCAATCAGAACATTTTTGAAAATAGGAGTGATTTTCTTTGTAATTATTGACTCAAATATCTTTGGAATATTAGATATAATTGATATTGGTCTGTAATTTCCAATATTTGACTTGTTTCCGGACTTAAAAATGGGTCGAATAAATGAAATTTTCCATAAGTCAGCAAATGTTCCGGATGAGAGTGATAAATTGTACAACATACAAATTGGGTTAGATAATGAACATTTACATTCTTTTAGCAAGATTTCTGGAATGCCATCAGGTCCGGTACTTTTTTTGTTAGAAAGATTATTTAAGGATTGGTAAACCTCTGCAAGTGAAATTTGGCAATCATTCAAGTCAATATTATAATCATAGTTAAGTGGAGGGATGGTGGATGAAGCATCAGAATATACAGAGGAAAAGTGTTTAGCAAAAAGGTTAGCGATGTCGTGACCATTTGTAGCGTGAGTTTCATAATAATACATATTTGAAGGGAGATCATTATCTGTACGCTTTTGCGCAACAAATTGCCAAAATTGTTTAGGATTTTGCAGTAATTTTGTCTCTGTAACTTTTACAAAAGATTTATAGCATTTGGCTGATTCGATTTTAGACAGTTCCCTTAATTGAGAAAATTTTTGATAAAATTTTAAGTTGCCAGTGTCTTTAAATATCTTATGGGTTTTCTTTTTTTCAATTATTAACTGTTTAAGTTTCGAGCTAAACCAATTTGGAAACTTGGGTTGAGAGTAACATCCCTTAGGGACAAACAAATCTATAGCACGTGTTACACATTCATTAAATTTAAATACGGCGTCATTAATATCAGAATTTAAAAATAGTTTTGTCCAATTAATCAGGGAAAGATATTTGTTCATGTTAGAATAGTCACCATTAAGATATCTGTAGTGATACGAGACACTTGGTTTCAAAGATTCAAAATTGAAAAAGTTAGTGATGTTAATAGCGAGAGGTGGATGATATTTATCAATAGGTAACAAAGAGACATCAGCTTCACTTACTATGACATTAGGTATGCTAGTGAAAATTAAGTCAAGGCAAGAACCTAGACAGTTAATAACTGGATTTACTTGAAACATATTCATAAAGGCAAAAAAATTTACAATTTCAATAGCTTGTTGGGAAAGATTACTAGTAGGAGTTTTTACCCCTTGGTTGTCATTCAGCCACAATATTTTAGGTAAATTATAATCGCTACAAATAAGTAAGGAATCAGCGTTTCTAGAGACACGCTCAATTGAAGCAGTATGCGACTTGTAGACTTCTACCGAAGAGGAAGGAGGAATGTAAACACAACCAAGTACAAACTTTTTGGTACCAAATATAACACATAGGAACAATTGATCAGAAACATTGTTAGATGTTTCTAGAACATGGCAAGGGTATTTTTTATTTACACATATCATCACCCCACCACCTTTACACTTCACAGAAGAAGTAGAACGGTCACAGCGAAAAATGTTGTAGTCAAACAGTCCAAGTTCAGCAGATGAGACATTATCAGAGAGCCATGTTTCGGTAAGAAATAAAAAGTCGTAAAGACATACACTGACATTAGAGCGAATAGTGTTCAGTTTTGTATTTAGGCCACGAACGTTTTGGTAGTATGTTGAAAAGGAATTATTCACAGAACGATTCTTCAGATTCAACCTAAAAAATTTATCCTAGAAAGTTCACGTCTCTCAGCAGCTTGGCGAGCAGGGCAGTCTTGAGCTCCAGTTTTGTGGGAAGCCGGTTTTCTGAAGAAGGTGCAGGTGGCACATAACGGAGATTTCTCCTTTTTGGGGCAGACATCACGGTTGTGGCCAACTTTGGCACAGTGGGCACAGGTGGGTAAGTTTGCTTGGCACTTGGAAGCTATGTGGCCATATAGTTGACAGTGGCCACACTTCAGGCTATCTACCCATTGTTGTTCGTTATGCAAAATTACTGGCATGCTTATGAACGGAGATGAACTAACGAAGCCCTTAGACTTGGCAGAAATTCAACAAGCGATCGATTGAAACCGTTGAAGAAACGAAAGTTTTTAAAATATCACGAGTTATTACTAAAAACTACAGTAACTCCCCTTTACTGTCAAAAAGTTCACGCGGACTGTCAATGTATTTTAAAGTTAGTAATTCAATTCGACATTATTAGCATTTTTAATGTTAACTTTGCTTTTTTTTACAGTGAATACCGTACAAGAATCTCAACTGCTCCCGTCTGGATTCGTTTCTATTCAGATCTGGTCACCAAACTGTTTGGAATGTCAATCCATAGACAGATCCGCTAGTAATGCCATAATTATTTAATTATTAATGATTTCTTATCTATTTCATGTCTATATCGGTTCGGCAACCGTGCTAGTTCAATAGCGCAACCGTGCTAGGGATATCGATATAAAGTTTAAAGTCTAAAGTTAAATCTATCGATTTGATCGTGCTAGACCCCCTGAACAGATGCATGCAATTGTTCCCGATCCAAATAGGACAAGGGGAAGAATATTTACCTATGTAAGTGCATAAATAACAAAACATTCTTGTAAATCGCATCATAAAATAAATAAAAAAATCTCTATGCACTTTTATTGATTCCGCAAATAATGATTTCATTTCAGTCCCGCTCCCGTTTGAAAAGTTTTAACCTTGAAATTTGGGCATTCCCTCCTTTGAATCGATCTGTTTCGCCCCCTGCAACCCTGCTACTACACGGGGTTAGTTGGGGTAGGGGCTGGGGGGGGGGGTGACGGGCGCCCGAGGCCAGGGGGGGCGGTTTCTTGGAATTTCCATTCTTCTCGTGAAGTCACCCGCGCTACAACCCTCCCCCTTTCCGCCCACCGTGTCTAGCCTTACTGGGCTGAGATTGTGTCCCCCTCGTTTTGTTAACAGCTCCTTGAGCGTTTGTGGACAAATACCAACATATTCTTAATTGCTAGTGAGAACAATCCAACCATTATAAATTTTTTATTTTTTTATTTAATCTGTTTTTCTTCCTTTTTATTTTTATAAGAACAATTCTCTTTTTATAGCTTTTATTTATTTATTTATTTACGCCCTTCTAAAAACAAGATATATACATAAGTAATACAGTTGTGTTAGCAAATACATAGTATTCAATATATATTGATTTATGATACATTTAAGACAAATTAAATGTATAGGTATGGAAAGCGAAATTTGTAAAAAGACATATAAAAACTAAAAAAAAAAATAGAAATATAGAGTGTATTCACTACGGAGTTGTGAAATCATACATTTTACTAAAATAATTATAAAGATTTCGTTTTGTGACTAATACGGAATCTTTAAATATGTCTACAGTATTCCCAAATTTATTGCCCAGATGATGCATTCTATTAATAGGTGTATGAGCCTCATAATTCGTTATTAAAATTATAATTATTAATTATTCGTTTGAAGGTTATTCCCATCAATTTAATATATCATTGACGAAGACGATAACACTAATAATCTAAACGAAAATATGAAAGAGAACATGACACAGAAAAATAGAAAAAAATAATGGTCGCAACTGGGTGAACTCGAACCCAGAACCTCTCGCATGGAGATTGTTAGTGTTATCTTCTTCTTCGATGTTTTTCTTCCAATTAATACTTGGTAGGTAGCAATTGTTTCCATTTGCTCAGTAACTGAGCGTACGAAAGCATCGAACTACTCGTACGACGATACAAAAAGTTAGAAACCATTCGCAGTCCGCGACATTGTAAATATGTATTATGTAACAACTAATATGTAAAAAATGAAAAGAACTATTGATAACTTCGTTTTTAAGCCTAAGCAGACTTTTTGAGTATTTTAAGGTAATTTTATATATATTATAAATATTCCTGTCCTAAAATTGAACTGTGATAATATTAATTTTTAAATTCAATAACATGCACGCTTTTGCCACGAATCTTCTAATAAATAATGAAATATGAATAGTAAAGAAGGATAAAAGAGTAACTTTGGAATGAGACTCATCCGGGCGTTGATTTTCCCCATATTTTTTTACAGTGTGGAAACATGGATACTTAGAGCCAGTGAAAGAAAGCGGATGGACGCCCTTGAAATGTGGTGCTGGAGAAAAAGGCTCAGGATTCCATGGACAGCCAGATGTACAAATGAGTCCATTCTGGAAGAGCTGGGCATCCACAATAGGCTTTCAACTGTCTGCCTCCAACGTATTTTAAGATACTTCGGATACGTTGCACTCCAAACAAAAGACTCCAAATTAGAGAAACTCATAGTCACTGGCCGCAGTGTTTGGCAGAAAAAGCAGAAGACGGTCACCAATGCGCTGGAGTGACCAAGTATCATTGGTGTCCGGTACGTCAATGTTCTGGGCTCTCCACGCAGCGCAGAACTGTGAGGAGTGAAGGAGCCTTGTCCATCGTGGAAATTGGAGTAAGGGTCACGATCCTCAGTAATGAGGGACCGAACAAAGAAGAAAGTCAGACAATATGCAGTGTTGTGTCGTCTGCGTGCTATCTACTATTTAACCGTTAAAATGACTTTTTTTTTCGTTTTTCTCGAAGGTTGAATGATCCTGGCCAATGAGATTTGATAGATTTTACAAAAGATAAAAAATATATATAATTCATCCACTTCTAGGAGTTCCCCGTCCAACGCATTTATGAGGTATGGTGTGCGTAGTGTTGTATTGTATTGTGTTGATAGATAGCGTGCGTACTAACTGTTTGTTAGTGGACTGTAATATAAGTAGTATGGTATATAGGTGCATCGATAGCGAGGAGACAGGAGACGGGAGCCAGGGACCCGGGCACCGCCGGGCAGTCTAGGCCAGGGGTCTGCACACTTCATAGGCGGAGGGGGACCAAGCAGGGGTCGAAAACTAAAGCTACTTCAAGGTTACTGAAAGTCAATATTTTAGTGTTTTTATTTTTTTGATGTTCATTCGTATACCTTGACATGCCACACCAGTGAATTTAGAAAAAAATTAACTCCTGCGCTATTACAGCGCTTCGATATTATTTTCATTAATGTTTTATTTATGTTCAGGGCCAATGTCATCTTTAAGGAAGCTGTGTGCAGGATATTTTTAGGAAAGTAAGGAAGGGAAGTTCTGGGAAGAAAAATGTATAAAGGGTGGGAAGGAATCATCGAGCGTACGAATCAAAAGGTCAAAAGGTCTTCCTCAATCAGTCTCTCCCGATCCGGCCTGCCACGCAGTAGTCACCCCTGCTAAGTCACCGAAATTGGTGAACCACTTGGGGTGACCTACGTCAGGGTTATACGTCAGGGTAATACAGTGTATTATTTCAATGATTCTTAATTGGTAAGTCTTCGTTTATACAGGGTTTCTGCGGGTAAAGTGCACAAACTGTAGCAGGTGGTTCTGCATGATAATAAAAGTAAAATGTTAATTTATTTCGAATTTCCAACATTTTAAGGTAGTTTTCAGGTAAAAAAGTTGAATTGTTTGTATTGAAAAAATAATATTCTTCTTAGGAAAAATATTTAGTATGGGGGAAAAAAAGTTGTAATTTCGAAAAAAGTTATACATCTTTTTAATACAATCATCGCGTAAAGTCGCCTTCCGAAGTTTATGCACTTAACCCCCGTACACCTTGTAGGTACAAATTCTAGGTAAAGCCAAACAACCAAATTTTTAAGGATAAGCAATAAACCTCTTCCAACGAAATCCTCCCACTGACATAATCTCCTGTACCTGGGAATCTAAGCAAGTGAGATCTTGTCTTTCGAATCTTGATAATATACTGATGAAGCTAATATCTCTTCCGCGTGTAGGTGTAACTACTTTATACAACAGTTGCCGGTAAAATCAAAATTGTCTATGGAAAAATCATCACATTATTTGGAATCAGTTTTCCCGATTCGATATTACCGAATTGTAAATCCACGATAAAAGTAATACAAACATTTATAATAAAATAAAATATTTTTTGTTTATAACACAAAAACGGGCATGGTAACAGACTTAACAATTTAGAGGCACTAGAAATAAAAAAGCTGTAAAAACCAAAATTCATATTCTTAATAATCAATTAGACATATCAAGTAGTCCAATATTAGGTCTGTTTCCAATAAACCCTTAATAAAAAAATTCCCAGTGCTCCTTACCACCATATCAGTTGATGCTTTGTTTCTCCAAATTTATTATTGTAACCCATTAGTCACATAATTATATTTCGGTTTTATCCATTACTTCTGCACTTAGGTTAATGTATTTTATGGCCGTCGATGTGTTTGTTATATTTGTATCATATTGTCTCCCTCTATATTTTGTTTTATATAAGCATTATTGTTTAGTATTAATTTGTACCCTGATGATGCTTGAGTAAAGCGAAACCGGTCGGTTCAAAAAATTAATAAAACTCGTGGTTTTAAACAAAAAAGTATTTTATATTATTACAATATGTCGAACCACAAAGTGATTGCTTTCTACAATAATACAAACATTTATATCAACAATATTTAATAACATGCCTAAGCATACAAAAAGCAAATCGTATACATATTACAACACTGAACCTTCAAACATGCTGAAAAATAATTAATAGATCATTTCTTATTTTATTTGTATATTGTTTCCAAGCACCTATACATATATACTACATTAGTATCAATTGATTGTATTCATATAATCTTATTTATATACCCACCTAATAATTTTGTGTGCCTTTGTGTATGTTTATGTCTGTGAGTGTGTTGCCTGTGTTATATTTATCTGTTTATGTATTTTATGCCTGTATTGCAGTCAGTTGAATTGTTATTCCTCTACATCTATTTTGTATATTGTATTTTCTTTTTATTATATAATTATTAAATTAATATTGTGAAATTACCTGCTGAAAAAACTTCTTTATATTGACGATTTTTTTTTCAGAAGATTTGAAAGCAAGCATTTGGTAATTAATTTGGTGGAAATGTAGAAATAACATAGTATGCTGGTATTCACATACATGTATTGCTCACATGCAGTATGTTTCAAGATTGTAATTTGCCTTAAAAAATTAAAATCATTAACATTTTCATCGGTGATTTAATATTACAATTTGAGGTTATTAAGTTATTCCAAAAATAAAACTTAATGCAATAAAGAAAAATGAAGTTAGTAAAATTTTAAAAAAGGTTCGTTTGTAACACTCCGTAAAACTGGTAAATATAAGAAAAATCATATTCACCGTTGTCCCCTTTTCACAGAATTTAACAAACGATTTCTGAGTTTATTTGGAGTAAAAGTGTAGATGTCAGGTGACATTATTTTTTTTCAATAAAAAAAAAACAGTTTTTATCACAAGTTGCCACCGAGTATAACCTAGCAAATCACGTAATATACACTTCGTCTAATTTCAACGGCACCGTGCAGATGAGACAGAGCGCGTATCAATGTGATCAATGGCGAAACTTTTGTTTGGTTTTAATTTAAAAATATATATTATTGGACAGCAAAATAGCATCAACATTTTTTACTCCAATAATGTTGATTCACACTGTATATTTAAATTAATAAATAAATCAATATTTCAAACGGCTGTTGTGAATGAAGGTATAAAATACTTTTATCCGAAAGATTTTCCATCTCTTCGTAGACCAATGATTATCCACCCCTGTCCACGCCCGCGCCCTCGGCACACAGTCGTGCAGTAGGCAATAGGGGCCCTAACGAATATTTATGGGCGGAGGGTGCATGTTTTATTGGCGATGGGGTGGCCAACCCCCTTCCCCAACTACCCCGCCTTACTACCACCGTGCTACCACCGTACCTACCGTTATACTATATAGCCGGTAATAACAGCGTGGGTGAGATATTATCTGAATTTCTCGATGGATTGCTTCCAAATCGCTTTTTTATTTATTTTGTTTTCAGTTATTGCGCAGAAGTGATTGGGATTCGAATATATTCATATACGTAGCCACAAATTTAACTATAAAAAATATTTTTGCTTTTATTATTTTTATTATGTAGTATATTTTCTTACACGAGTAGTAATTAAAAGGTACTTAACCACAATTTTGACTTTTTTTGAGATTTGAATGCCAACACGATTATAGCTGTATTTGAAATATTATTTCAGTGCCAAAACATGGTTAAATCCTTAGTTATAGCTTGTTAAAAATCGTCTTCAATTTCTAACCGTTCTTAAATCCAAAATCATTTGTTTTCAAAACGTATTCAACTCCAAAACCCAATAAGGGCCATGGAATTGGCAGCCATATTGTTTTTTAACCAATCAATGAGTTATTTTCTGTTCAATGGACACCATTACAAGAAACACGTGTTTTTTGAGTGGTTTTGGAGTTTTTTATTTTATTTTTATGCTAGTTAAAAGAAAATTACATTTTCACTCATTTAACTAGAAATAATTATACACATTAAGATAAACTAAATATTTCAATACAGCGCTATTCTATTTCATTATTTTGTTTATCAAGAATAAATAGTAATAATTTTTTTTTAAATTTACCCAACTTATTTTCGTTTTTAATGTCGTTTGGGAGGCAATTATATAAGTTGCCCCCCTCGTAACCAATGGATTGTTAACCATAGTTAGTGTTGATGGTGTTTAAATGTATGTATCATGTTGTCGTGTAGAGTGTTTGTGTACTTGATACGTTTTAATGATATGATCGTGATTTTTGTGAGATATTAATTACGTATATATAAATATCTATCTATGTATAAATAATGTAATTCTTTACCACACCCCTGGCAGAGAAGAATTATCAAACACAGTTTATGAGTTTCGAAATGTGACTAAATCCAAAGACTTCACTTTCAAAATGTGTCTAAATCCATGGTTCAATATCAAAATGTATTTAAGTCCATTTTTAAATATTAAAAAACTGATTAGTTTCTTTTCTTCTAAAACAGCAAACTTATTTTGTGGCACCATTTTAATTCAAATTAATAAATTACTTTGTTTTTACCACTATTATTGATTATAAAAAACCGACATGTTTCGTAAGCCAAGCTTACTTCATCAGGGTTTTAATAATACTATTAATTAATATTATACATGTCGGTTTTTTATAATCAATAATAGTGGTAAAAACAAAGCAATTTATTAATTTGAACTAATTAATTATTATCTATCAGATTAATATTTTAAATATTTAGTTTTATTTTACCGTTATTTTTACAAAAAACTTTATTATAGATACTTAAATGCTATGAAACAGCTTTCTTGCTCTTGCCAAAAATTTTGTTAGTGGAGATAAGTACGTTTTGTTGTTCAACTACTCGCATATTATACATCAACAACAAATTTTGGCAATATGTATTAAATGTTGTGCAGTATATATAATACATTCTTTCATAATTTACGCTGATCCAAGGATGTGCTTAGGAAATGAGGAATATAATCATTGATAAATATAATAACAATAGATTCTTCTCATAATTATATTATTTTGTTGAAATTTAATAGCTCTATATCTAGATTCTAGCATAGCTATATGTAATTTTTGGTTTTATGAAAATATGTCAATTCCATGATAACTTTATAACAACTCCCAATAATTCTCATCTGACTATGTGTACTTATGTTTCCAATTGAAATAAAAAAAACCAAAGACATCAATAAACTGAAACTCAAACTGAAGCTAAACTTCATCAGGAATAATTAAAACTAAATAATTACCTGTTTTTCTCTTTCTTTCCATTTATTATAAATTATATTCATCTCTATTTTATTTAGATTTTTCGAATTTCGTACCGTATCCTTTGTATGTACACCTACACATATTGATGATCCAGAAGTCTCAATTGTTCGTATTATATACTTACCTTTTGCATAATGTTATTCTATTGCTGTTATAATTAGTGTAACTCGCTCATCAAGCACAAGAACTAGCTTCTTCTTTGATGAGATTGCAATTTTAAATAATTTCTGTACCGATATGTAATTTATGTTTTATATGATGAATTTTTGGTTTTATGAAAATATGTCAAGTCCATAATAATTTTATAACAACTCCCAATAATTCTCGTTTGATTATATGTACTTATGTTTTATACGTATCTATGTGTATGATTATATACACGTGTGCGAATACCTGTATGTATGTATGTGTATAGATATATGTGTGTATATATATGTATATGTATATATGTGTATGTATAGATATATATATATGTATGTGTAAGTTTTATGTGTAAATATATAAATATGTTAATATGCTAACAGACTTAGTCTAGTGAGGCGGGTTACTTACTTGTTTTGTATAAAATATTATTATTTCAATAAACGCCCGGGTTTCCGGCATTTAAAAAAAAAAAAAAATCGGTCACTTTTAACTGCATCATTCTTCAACTAAGAACAACCAACATTATCTTCATTTACTTAACGCACATATTATTGGCTGCTATCATTATATATGATTGCAAGATTCAAACTCGAACTAAATGCTATCTAGATAGTGTCTGGATAAACTTTTATCCATTTTATTTATAATATGCGACATCTATTGACTTTTCTGCAAGTCTAGGATGAATATTTATTTTTAACTTTATGAGTAAAATCTCAAATTGTAATATTTAATTAAATGAAGACAATATTAGCGAAACCCGTTCGGAAATCAGGAGATAGAAAAATCAGAAAAAAGATATTGACACCTCAGGAACGGACCTCTCCAGATTTTCGATTGAGTTTCGCTAATATTGTCTTCGTTCAATTAGATGTTATTTACACTTACGCATGATCATTAGTTTACAATTTATTAAGCAATTTGGGTGGCGGGTATGGGTTCCGCCACCCCGGGTACCTTTCATTGGATAACCAACACTTCTGCCATAGATCACAAATCTGAACGTGGATCGTGGTATCGAGTGGATCGAGTTATCCGGGTTTAAGGGGTGAGGTTTGTCTGGACCTTGGTAGCGAATGCATTTTGCCTACCGACTGCGTGTGGCGGGCCGGATCCGGAGAGACTGGTTGAGGGAGACCTTTTGACCTATGGCTCTCTCGGAACATAGCCTTACATCGAAGTGGGAGGGATAAATTCATATGTCCATTACTTCTGACACCGACCCCCAGATTCCTACACACCATACCTTTTTCATTCCCTGAAATTCCCCTTATTGATTTCATAAAAAGACACACTATCCCCAAAGACGACGCAGGCCCTGAAAGTAATTATTTTCTACAGGGCCTCCTGATTGAAGCTAATTAAAAAAAACAATACAAGCCTTCTCAATTGGTGTATAGACAATACAGTATAATAAATTACCCTACAGTGTGGTTTCCTTTTAAAATATGACACGATACAAAAAAACGTAAGGTGAGCCATTTTTAAAACCTACGTTTATGTATTAAAAATCATGTGTGCAGTTCACACGCGGTAGAAGAGAAACCTTCAGAAAACTAAACTTCGAGAGAATCAGACGAATGCAGAGTATCAGGAGTAGGATAATTGTAGGGTTTATTGATTATAAAATTGTTATCAAGTTTAAAAATTATTTTACAATATATTTTAAGAAGCACCGCACAAAGGAGACACCAATTAGTCTCGCATTTTCTCGCAGGCTAAATCCTACAGTAGTTTATGTGTCCCTTTTTAGTATCCCTCATTTCTATTTCATCGAGTTTCAAATCACGACAGTGCTAAAAAAGTTTTCACTTTAAAAAATTTGACACAATATAAAAAAAAAATAACACATAGATTATGTATAATATTATTGTTGAAGATTAGCAAACATTTTATAATGATAATAATAATCAAGTTAGCAATTTAAAAAAGCAATACCTATTGTTTTATAGCCTAGCCAACCAATATGGGTCAGTACAAATCAGGTTTTGAGATCGTTTAGATCGAAATCAGCCTAGCATGGTCACGATCACAAACAGTGCTGAAACAGTGGTTTAATAATCAGCGGTTATTCTGTTGAAATAGTTGAAGGGGTCTGTTCAAAGCTCGCCTCAGTAAATTAGCATTGGAATGACAAGTTGGGCGCCGCGCTGTTCTGAATAAAGCAATAAAGATACAAACTTAATTATTTATGTTGGTTAATAAGCGCTAAGCGCCGCAAGCGAGCTTATTTAACCCTAGGATAAAAAAAGCTTGATTCTATTTTCTCTTGTTTTAAATTCAAATCCAAATTTCCAGTGAAATCATAAGAGTTGTAAATCACAAGTGGGTACTTAAACACCTACCTAATTAATTAATAAACACTACGACTTCACATTGTTTGAAGAGTTTTATTTCACATGTATATTTGTTACTTTATATTTATTCGTCTGCTGCCGGTTTCGACACATCCATGACATTCACTAGCAATCAAAACTAATATAATTTTTGTTTGCTCAAAACTCACCTTTTAATTATTTCCGGCGAATTCGTAATTATAATAAGTTTTTTATTCCAACAGAACACTGGGGATGTAAGTTCTTTGTATTTAAAAACAATTAATACCTTACCATTAATATATTTTACGTACAACGATTTTAAAACTTTAGAACCCGTTGTTCAACTATAAAGTTAGCGGTAAACACCAGATTTTGTTTTTCTAGACGATGAATTAGTAACTTCACATTTTAAATATTTGTAACTCGTTCTACAGAATTAATTAAAATGAACGCGGCGGAAAGGTCGAATCTCCTGGCCTGCTAGATCCAATACGCCGTGCCGCGGGCGCATATTTGTTTACACGCTTTCTTCACTTACGTCTTTAAGATTCCCACATTATTTGTCTTCTTCTTTTCTTTGGTAGGTCCGTCCAATACACGGGTCGCGAGTCGCAATTTATATAAACGGCTTCTTTACTTAGGTCGTTAAGATTCTGAATATATTTAAGGGTACAATTAAAAAAAAAGTAAAAATTATACAAGTACAGAAATGAGTTACTACTACTAAGGACGCTAGTACCCACAGGTACTTGTGTAAATCTGCATTTTTAATTGAAACGTAATGCCAATATCCCACGAATTACAAAAAAAATAATTTTATGTTCTCAATGCAAAAAAGTTTGTATAATTATTTTTATCATTTCCGAAATATACAAACAGGTCATACTCTAAGATTTTCTTTTTAGGCAAATTAGAAATAAATCAGACTAATTTGAAGTGAAACGTGAGTTTCCTCCGGTGTTTATTTTTTTTTTTAAATTATTTTAGTTATGTGTTCTTATTTACTTTTCACCTCATCCTATTATTTGTTTAATTTATTTTGTTATTTCAATATATGTAATGCATTGCATTGCGCTACCCCTGTTCCGCGACCTTTCATCTGCGACAAAATATCCCCGACAAAATATCCTACAGATAAAACACCCCCCAACAGAATATCTACTAAAACCAAAAGTAAATTATTACCTTTTACTATTTTTGAACAATAATTATTGTTTTTACAATATGTATTTTTCGTTTGGTTAGGTTGGGTTAAGTTTTAGTAGATATTTTGTTGGGGGATGTTTTGTCCGGAAGATATTTTGCCGGGAATATTTTGTGGCGGGATGAAAACGCGCTTTACCCACTACCCTCGCACACATTCTGGAATAAACTATTATTATTTATAATTTCAACATGTTAGTATTTCAATGAGACTTCCGGCGTAATCATTTTTTAAATATTAGCAAGTACTTCCACCTTTCTGGCCTTTCTCCGTCCCTCGTCGCCGAAATATGTGAAATACACACATTTTTCACTTGCCATTTTTATTGTCAGAGTTAACCATTATAAATACATTAGAAACTTTTGCGGTCGTGCGTTCCGAAAATCACCAAAGTTGGTATAGGAAATAATAAGGAACAAACAAAGAAACATTAATTGTGAAAGAAACAAAAATTTAGAACATACTAGCTAATAAAAATATGCACAACAATAAAGTATTATATCCTTATAACCCTCGCTAGCACAACTAAATTATTATCCCGAGGTAACAATAGGGTTAATAGAGTTACCGACGCGTCGCGACGCCCTGGTCTGGCGTCCAGGCGGGCGCCTCTGTCCCCCAGACCCGCCGCGGTATCCAGTGTAGTCGGTACCCCAGCGCCGGCGTCGCGACGGGGCTGGTAGCGCCGCCGCCGCGCCGGGACGCTCAAAGCCAATAACTAATAACTCTACAGGAGTGTTGAATGTGGAGGAACACTGTGCACTCTGCATGTTCTAGGAAACATTCTAAAGTTTACTTTCTGTTTACAGGATGATAGGAAACCCGTGCGTAATTTATATATTACTTATGCATGGAATACAAAGATAAATGTATATAAGCCAAAACAGACTCTAAGCTAATCTTGCTTGGATATAAAAATATACTCGTATTATAGCATTTTTACAACTTGACACAATTAACTTTAAAGGCGGCCAAAAGAGAAACTATCGTAAGACTATAATTATACTATTTTTAATATTTATAGTTTTTGCATCGAAATCAGGTAGGCATATAGCGTGTCGATCTTTACATACATCAATAGAAATGAAGGTTTGTTTTCAAACAATGTCTTTGCATACTAAAGTACTAGCTGTTTCCCGACATACGTTGTAATGCCATATTCAAAGAAATAAATTATTTCTCCCTGCATGTCCTTTCCCGTGCGTCCCCGTTTCCCTCTCGCATCCCCTACCCTCCCGCGTTCCCCTTCCACCTTCCACGCCCACCTTCTCTCCTCTCCCGCTCCCCCCTCATTCAGTCCTAATACATTCAGTTTTCAAACAGCTCGCGTGCCACCTATTACAATTTTTTTATTCAAATTTTAATTTTTCATATATTACAAATACTTATTTTTGTATATTATAAGAAGAATCAGTCAAATTTGGTTCCTAACATATGTATCTATTTAAAATATCTATAATTTAAAAAATCCATAGACATTTATTTTAATACAAAAAAACCAGCTGCCTGTTAAATTCAATTTCCATAAGAACCTTCTATAAAGTATTAGAAAACTTTAAAAAAAGGTCAATGAAATAGGTAAAGTCTTTCGGAAGTTATAGCGTGACCAAGGAAACAGGGATTTATTTTTATCTTTATGGATTTACTTTCAGAAAGTAACAAAGAAAGGAGTCAGTTTGACACCTGTCTTTGTATTGCTAATATGTATTTATATTGCTTCCGACCGCAATTATCTTGGGATTATAGAAAGTGCTCTGTCCATTAAGTTCAAGTGTTTATGCATTATAATGTTGTTTTATTAACAAAATCTATTTTTGCATATAATAATAAATAATATTTCTGAGCTCACTGAAAAACCCATTAGGCCAAGTCATTATATCATTAACTTGAAATGATATTTTCGAGTACTTTTAACAATGTTGCAAATGCACCCTAATTAGTCTTTGGAAACCGAGGTTCTTTACGCAGAAATTCATTACCTTTTCTTCGTAAAAGGGAACCCTGGAATTTTTACTGTTAAAGGTTCTTTTATGACAGTAAATCCATTTAAGGAGATTCACTACTAAGTAATTCAAAATGTGCGTTTTTGGTATAAATAGATCGCTTCGAACTATTTTAAATGCTTTAATTAAGTGAATAGAACACACTTTGAAATAATGGACCATTTTATCTTTAGACTTTTTATAAATCCAGAAAAAATAAAGTATCAGGCCTGTGAAAACTGCTTTAAAGTTCAAAATTTCCTACGTTACGGTTTTATTGAATAGTGTGGCAAATTAATTTCTTTAGAAAATGATGGTAAAATATTGCAATATTTGTCCCTGAACTTGACAAAATAAAATAAAACACACTTTTTGGGGTTTCATTTTTATTGCATAAATCAAAACAGGCGGCTGGTCGCCATTTACATACGGAGTGTTATTGTTAGCTGTCAATGCAAGCAATGCTGCAAATATGTTAAATAATACGAGTAATATAGATATCGATTACTATAATTGTAGCGTGTAGGTACGTTTTCGCTTTTTTTCATAAGTAACTTCTTATAGGAGTTAGGATCCCCAAAAAATCGTTAAAATGGCCAATTTTGAACGCCACCATCAGTATACAAACTAGGCAATATATTTTTTTTTTAATTCGGGAAGTAAAAAAAAATTAAAATCGTTCCAGTTTTGGAGGAGAAAAATGGGGAGTACAAAACCTCGATTTTGATAATTTTTTTTAGGTATTATCAGCCTGAGGTGCAGTTATCCCTTTCGGTCAGTATTCGGGGAAATAAGAGCGACAGTAACAGCAACAATTTGGTAAAATACCTATTGTTAAAATTTCTCGTTGAACACAATAAAAAGAAACCCGCCTCTTATTGTATTCAATACTTCATGGATTTAACCCATACTTTTGCCGTTTCATGATGATAGCCAACCTTAAACAGGAGAGGACACCGAAAGAAGATCTTATAGGTATGGCGTTAATCCACCATTCGTGTAAATCAATAGTTAACATTTTGTCTTAATTGCCCTTAAAATTTTTCTTGTTCTAATCCAGTCACCGTGTACCGAATAATAATCAAATTAAACTTGTACAGTCAATCGAAGAACTTTCTATGGGAGTTTATACTGTAGTCAGGCGCCGCGCCGCGCGCCGTGTGGGGGAATCCAACAAATTGCTTTGAACGACCTTCAAAAACGCGATTCAATTCAAGTATTGGGACTTTGTATGGCTATGCAATTTATTGATTTACATTTTTTTAAATAAAGTGGCAAAACCAACATTTCTAAAGAATTATTTTTGTGGCATTGTCACGCCAAAACCATTGAAATATTAAGGATGGGTTGTTTCGGAGAATTTGAACAATTCATCAGCAGATATTTTACAAAATATTACATTTGAGGGTATTATTGGTCAATGGTTATGTTTACCTTATCAGTAAATATGAACTCTTGTGACTGATAAGGGAGCCATGATTCTTCTTTTGTTGGTAAATATTATTTTCTTATTTCTCAGGTATCAAACTATCAATCTAATTAATTGTGGTTGATAACAACAATATAGAACTGAGAAAAAGAAAACAGAAACAACTAGAGCAAAATATTTCTAAAGACAAAGAAAAGAATTGTTTTACAAGAATTCGAATATAAAATTGATTTTCTTTTTTAAGTACACATAATATACATAACTGAAAATCAGGAGTCTAAAGCACTAATAAATCAGAACTAGTGATCTACGCAATAATATTAGCCCCTATTTTTCCGTCTCAATTTTCAAGCCACTGGATTGCTTTTGGTCCGATTCGGACCGATTTTATTTTTCTGCGATTGCTTTCGGTCCAAAATCGGACCACATTTCCTACCATTCGTAAAACATTTATTGTAATTATTTAAAACATTTTCATGGCCAGCAATTTATTCTACCAAATAGTTGATAAAATAGACTATAAGTTTATGGCCTTAACGATTGACTTTGAATTGTTCTAGAAGAATTTTGACAGTTTAAAACTCAGTTACGTACTCATATTCTATAAAATAATTTTCAAACCAAACTTTTGATTTGCTGTTAATATATGAAAAAATGGATTTCTAGTATAAATTTGCATCTGAGGTTATCAAGCAGGCCATACGAAACATAAAAACGTAGAACATATTCAATATAGATATTAAAAATATTCACTGGCGGCAATTTCTAAACACCAAAGCATAAATTTCACAAATTTCGCGCATTTTTAAAGTTGAAAATTGTTTACTAATTTTTCTATCAATTTTAAAAACATAAAATAATTAGTTTAATGTAGGTGAATTCATTGGATGTATAGCACTATAATTTGTTAAAATGTTTACATACACAAATGTGGAGTAATAATTTTTTTAATGTAGGCGAAAAAATTTAAAAATGAAAAAAAAAGAGAAATTTCGCGCAATCCGTGGAAAAAAATATAATGCCCCCGAGCAACCGACTGGTGAGAAAGCCACACGCTAAAAATGTATGTATTGTTAGTGTGCCCTATCACCACGAATATATGAAATAGACATAAAAATTGTTTGGCAAACTGAGTCTAGAAATCACGATTTCATGCGCAAACTAGGTTTTTATTTTTTTAAGAAAGACAAAAAGTTTGTCAATGGAAACTGTCACAGATAATTTTAGCCGTATTTTGAATTTTAAAAAAGTTGTTACTTATATGCGTTCATACATTTCTAATGAAAAAATACATTTTTTGGTATTTAAATCTTATATTTTTCATAAAGAAATTAACCATTTTATTTTAATTCTACTCAATGGAAACGGCAGAAAAAGCCTCAATTTATCAAAAGCATATTTCTTTGTATTTATAATGTAAACCGATTTGTAGTAAAGATGAATCTAAAACAGTGATTTAGCCTTAAGCTTCGCCTTTCCCATCAAGAGCTAAGATTTAAAAAAAAACTTATTTACTAAATTATATAACTCATTTATTATCGTCTCAATAAGACATAGTGTATATTGTTTAAATACTCTTTCAAATGCAAAACTACAGCTAAAAAGCAGTTTATGCAATGCTTGTAATTTCTAAATAGTTATAAATCTGACCAATAAGATAATTGTACCAATCTTTTTAAAATGCAAACTGGTAAACTACCTAACGATCCACTCTTTCACGCCAATTTTTTCAATGATTTTTTGTTACTAACGTAGTAGGTGCTAATACATGTTTTAAAAGCTGCCAATCAACAAAACATTTTATTAGAGTATCGTTTAATGAATTAAATATTTTTTTCTAAAAAGTTCTTTAAAATGTAATGAAAATTGTTTATGAACTGCTAAAAGAACCTATAAATTTATGTTTTATTTATTTAAATAAGAAATACTTAATTATACCATTATTACAATAATAAACATATTTCAATTGCGTAACAAAAATTGAAACATACATATTAAGTATTTCTACGTCAATGAAGATAACTATGATATAGCTCTTGAGTTCGGTGTGAGAGTAAAAAAATAATATTATAAAGTGTACTAATATATCTTATGTATAATATAACAAGTTTAATAATATATCTTAAGTATTAGGATGTGGTAACATTAAAAAATGTTATTATGGTTTGAAATGAAGTTACTGCATTTTGTTGATAATGTTCCATTATTCGTTAAATGGTTTAACATTTACATTTTTATTTTTAAATTATTTTATTTTTTACTATTTAACGGATAACACTAATAAAATATCTTATCTCTTTGTGAATATAATAATTTTTATGTATTTGTTGTGTAAAAATTAAAGCAAATTGTATTTTATAATTATGTCTTCATATCGAAATGAATATCTTTGAATATTTGTAACATTGATTCTTTTTTATAAACGTCTTCATTTTTAGACCTTAAAAATTTGAACAAAGTACTTTTTTGTTTGTTTGTAATTTTAATCCTTTTTGATGATCATTACCTACTGCTGGGTGTGCTGTACAGGGCCCGCAGATATTTTAATAGTATATAACTGTTGACCCTGTACAAATTGCAAATGCGCCACACACTGTTGACTTTGTCGACTACCTCTGGTCTGAAACCCTAAAATGCCAGAAACACCCTTGACTGCAGAAACGGGCTAGATTATCTTAACAAAAAGATTGCAATATTTAGTACACAGGCGTCAGATGTGAATGCTGTTCTTGTTCTACTGGTATTTCAAAGGAAGATGCTCTAAGGAACAAGCGTCATTGATCCCTTCGGCACCGGTGCATTGCACCCAATATTTGTAGCTAGGCTGTTTAGTGATTTGAGGGCCTCTGTGTTTCCTCTCTCCAATACCACGAGTCTCTTCAAGATACACTTTCCCTTCCTTCACACAGCATTTAAAAACATAACACAGGCCCTGTGGGAAATTATTTCATTAGCGCCTCCGGAATGGATAAAATAAAGTTTCATTTATACGGATTTGAAAGAAAACCAGCGAACGGAAAATAGTAGCTCCAAAAGTAAGAAAAAAAATTAGCTCATTTGACACACGGATACACCCACTCAGTTGTATCGGTGTAGTAATTGTAAAATAAGATCATTGGAATTGAGCAATATTCAGAAAAGCTGAATGAATTGTGTATGTTGCCACCATTTTCACAAATTAGTGTTATGCAATATGTGAACAGGTAAGCTGGTAAGGTTATTGGTCTGTGGTGGAAACCGGAGCTGAGATGCAATCAAGGTGTCCTGGTTTCGGGGGAAAACCAAAGAAATAAGTGCAATCTACTATCATGGTCGTTGACTGCGGTTTACCTGGTAGAAGGTGTCGAAATTTCTTTATCGGTTTATCAACCGGAGTTTTCCGTTGGAGCGAGTATTTGTTGTAATTTTTTTTATTCTTTAGCAACATGACTTCATTCAATTTGGGAGGCGGCCCTGGAACCATTTATTGGAGAACCAAAACCCCTGCCACAGGTCACCCCAAGTAGTTCGGTACGTTTGGTGACTTTGCAGCGGTGCCCGGGTTCATTAAGTGATGGTTGTCTACAGTACCGGATTATCCCTAAGGCAGAGTAGGCAACTGCCTAGGGGCCCCGCATCGGCTGGGGGCCCCGCGCCCCAAGAAAAAATAACTTTCGTCAACGGTTCGACTCACAATTAGTGAGCAACTCCGGCACACTTTTGGAAAAAGTCAGCTTTCAAGATGTTTTAAATATTTTAATTTTTTATTACGAACATTTAATTTATAGGTTAATAACATTACATGCATTAAACAAAGCAACAAATTATAATAATTAGGTTATAACCCAATAACTGTTCACATCACGCACAAATGATAAATAACAAGTCAATAATTAAAACAAATATTTAAACATAGTTGTATTATTCATAGTTGATATGATTATAGGTGCCGTGTGTGGTTTAAATTGGCATTTGTGTTGTTTTTTTTTTTTTTTGCTTTTATTTCTAATGTTTAAAATATAAATGTTGTACAAGCTTTAGTGTGTACTACCTATCTGCTTGCTAAAATTCTTTGTTTCTCTTCATACCAAGGTTGTCTGGAAGAGATCACTTTAGTGATAAGACCGCTCATTGTACTATTGTATTCGTTTAATTTTTTTTTATTGAATGGGGGTGAAGGCATACCTTCGAAATGTAGTAAAAAAACAGATTAATTATGAATAAAATTACGTTGTGGTAGAAAAAAAAAAGTTTGGAAGTTAGAAAAGGGTAAAGTGCAGTGGCGGACTAAGCCCGTCAGAGGCCCGGGGTGGAAAAGCTGGATGAACCGCTCCCCCCCCCTAGTTTAAGAAGTTGATGTCATTTTAACAATAATAATAATATCTTTATTTGGTCATTTTACAAGCTTTTTCTTCAGTTCACACGGGCCTCTGACTCTGGGGGGCCTCCAAACGCCTCCATGTTCCTTTGATCAAATCAAGGCTTTAAGGCACCAGGCCACTGTAAAAAAAATTGTCATTTTTAAAAATTAATTTTCTGAAGATGCATTTGTTAATAATGCTCTAACCAAATGTTTTATGGAAATTCGCAAAATTGACGGAGATACGTACAACATATTATATGAAACCATTTTAAACAGTTTGTATGTTGAATTAAAGTTCAGCAAAACTTTGAACGCGTTTTTCTCGAAAATGCTTTTTTCAACACGGTTGACAACATATTAGAAAAACTATACATCCGATTTGCATGTACTAAATCTTAAACTGTCAGTAAATCCATTCAGTATGGCACCACTCAGGATTTTTTTTTATAATGAGCCCCCTTCTATTTTTTTTATGAACAATGAAAATTTTCCATAAAAAATCGAAATTAAAATTCGTCGGTCCGCCATTTTTCCTTATTTTTAAACAAAATTAGACACTAGATTTTCAAACAGTTTAAGACCTGCAAATCGGATGTATGGAGGTTAAAAAATGTGTTAACAAAGTTTAGAGAAAAACACAGTCTAAGTTTTGCTGAAGGATAATTCAACATACAAACTGCCCTGAAAAACCTACGGTTGTAGCGAAACCCGGTCGGCATAAGTATTGTATAATAAAAGTGGTGTTTACTACGTTATTGTTTCACATAAAATGCTGTATCTCCATCAATTTTTCGAATATCTTTAAAACATTTGGTGAGAGCATTTTTAACAAATGCGTCTTTCAGAAAATGAAATAAATAAAGTGTCCGCCGTAAGTGGGAATCACCAGACAAAACCGGAAATATGTCGTTTTTAAATCAAATTTTATACGTATTGACTCTTTTTCACCACAAAATTATAAATTGATTTCGAAAGACTGATCTTTTATCTAGTAAAGCTAAGTTTTAAATTTTGAGAAAATATGTTTATTTTTAGTACATTAAGGTTTTACCGTAGGGCGTTGGCAGATTTGTTAAATTTTCTAACGAAATTTTGTATTATACAACACACATTTCAAATTATATAATCATGGAGTAAAATAAAGCAATAAGTTATCTGGGAAAGATATGTTTCAGAATTTTAATTTTAGTTTAAATAAAATCATTAAAAAAAAGATCCGCGCATATATTTAAAAAAAATTACTTTTTTATTTTGCTTAGACATTATTGAATAATTATAAATACGTATGACCAAAAAATAATTAGAAAAAGTACATAATTTGAATAGTTTTATCATCACGAGTTTGAGCATTTTTGAATTTAGGTATTTATCAAAGCAAATATTGTGAATGAAATAATATCGATATTGAGCAATTATGTTAAAATGCTGGTATGGAGAATAATTAATCTTACTTATCGGAACCGCCCTGTACAGTTGCAAGGGTACGATCGCAAGATTATCGTTCGACGAAATTTAAATTCTCGGCCGCTGATTAAATGTAATGAGCTTCCCGTAATGAGTTTTTTTCTCAACTCATTGGGAATAATGTGTTACTTACCATGTTTTTGTAATACATTATAAATAATTAAATAAAAATGGCATTAAAGCCTTGTTAAGGATTTGATAAAGGGGACATGGAGGCGTTTGAAGGCCCTCGAAGACCAGAGGCCCGGGGCGCCCCCCCCCCCCCCGTTAGTCCACCATTGGTAAAGGGGCCCCGAGACGTGCACTGCCTAGGGGCCCCGACATGGTTAATCCGGCCCTGGTTGTCTAGGTATTAGCGGTGGATTTTTCCTACCTACCTATGGTGGGCCGGGTCGGGAGAGACTGGTTAAGGGAGTCCTTCTGACCTCTCTATCCTGACTTTATTGACCCATCGCCTTGCACCGCAGTTGGAGGGATGGATTCATACGTTCGTCACTCCTGAACACCCGTACTATCCATCCTACATCAACCCTGTAAATGACATAGGTCCTGATGGAAATTATTTTCCTTTCAAATCAATCACCCTGTCCCGCTCTCTTAAATTTCCTTGGAATATCTTAGTATAAGGAAGAACACCAGTATTTAGATTAGAGTAAAATCCCCTGACTACATTTTGTTTCTAGCCCGTTTAGCACACGATCTGTGTCTCACTTGCTTGACATCCTATATTGCCAACCCATTTAAATTTCATAACGATGGTGAAACACATTATTAAGCAAACGATGGTCAGACTTTTGTGGACGATTCACGCTCACATGGCATTTCACGTGTTCTTTTTATTCTACGTTACATCCTATTGAGTAAATAAACGAATAATGATCATTACTTAAAATTTCAAGTACAGTGTTATTTAACTGACGATCAACTCCTCATTTACAAGTCAACAATAAGACACTCCACATAGCCATCTCCAAATATTACATTGACCCCAAGAGGAATAGTCTGTCTCAGAGACTCAATTGTTTTCAAACAACATTTTTTTATAAAGTAATTGCTGATGTTGGTAACTCTCAAACAAGTTGGTTTCATCACTAGAATTATTTCCGACTTCAAAAACATAAATACCCTAAGAACTCTTTTCTGCTCCTTGGTTCGCCCTCATCTTGAATACGCAGTTTGGTCTCCTTTTTATGCTGTCCATATTCGAGGCGGATGACCGGGACATACTGAACCCCTGATTCCTTACACCCCTCAAACGTTTTTCCTTCCCAGAACTCTTCTCTCCTTACAAAAAACCCTCCATACAGCATCCCCAAAGATGACACAGGCCCCGAGGGAAATTATTTTCCTCAGGGCTTCCTGTGTGGAGCTCATGTAAAAAAATATTTATACAATAATTAACATTTTTTATAAAATTTCGTGTTATTATTTTGTAAATAAATAAATAACAAACAAAATTGTTTATACCTAATAAGTATTATAAATTGTTGAAATTAACAAACTGTAATATGTAATTCAACATTTTTATAGAGTTTGGAATATAATTGGCCAGGCATCAATAATTTATCTAATATTTAAAAATGTTTAGGTAAAGGATATAAATTGAAAAACCGGACCACATAAACGCAATATCCAACAGTAATAATATATAAGTATGTTACAAATCGTATAATTTCCTAGGATCCATATTGAACCGGATACAACAACATTTCAATCAACGAGGATCAAATTAAACCATCTTAACCACGAAAACTTTCACAACGCCTGTTATTTCTAATAAATTATTTGAATGGCGGGGCAGCAGATTGAGATAAAAGATAGGTTGCTAATTGTACCTCCCAGTGAAGTTAGTTGAAAAGTGAAAGTGGCGGGTTTTTTATTCAACTTTGCAAGAGCCGGAATGGTTCATAGTTCTTATGTGTACATTGGCTTCACTTCTTGGCAGTTACCTAAACATACTAAGGTCCGCCTGTTAATTATGCCATAAAGAAGAAAATATAACTGGTGGCAGTATGTTTTTTATACGTAATTATTAATTGCAGTCAGGGCCGTCTTTAACATGATTTGGTCCCAGGGTCAGGAATCTTCCGGATCTAGCAAGACAGCTATACAATAATAAATTATACTGTAATTCATATTTAATTAAATGAAGACAATATTAGCGAAACTCAATCGAAAATCTGGTGACAGAAAAATCAGAAAAACGTATTGACACTTCTGGGACTCGAACCCAGGACCTTCTGCTTTCATGGCAACAGCTCTACTAACTAAGCTAAGGTGTCTATATCCAATGCGGTCACTTTTCATTTGAGATGATTTTTCGCTTAAAAGTTAAAATAAATATTTTTTCAGTTGTATAACAAATCAAATGAAAACTCATTTAGCAAAAAAACCCAAAACTTAACACTGACTTTATTTTATATGATTAATTTTTTAATAAAAAATCTAATTTAATAATGTTATTAATTAGGTCTGCACGTATTTTAGGTTTTTTTTATTGTTGTGACAGCTGTTTTGGCGTTCAATACCATTTTCAAACTGAAATGCTTAAGACTGTTTTCAGACAGTAGGCACATTGGAACGTTTAAGGCACTTTGAAAATGGCGTTGAACGCCGAAACAGCTGTCACTATAAAAAATAAAAACTATTGTACTTGCAGAACTTAATGACAACATTATTATATTTGATCATTAAACATTAAAATTCTACGAATTATAAACATAAATAAATAAATTAAAAAATGCGTAAAAGTTAATCGCTTTAGTAGAATAATTTATTTATTTATTTACGGACGAATAGTCCATTAACAATATAACAATAACACGAATAAAAAATAGAGAGATGACAATGGAAGGAGAGTACATATATATGAAGAGCATTGACAAAATAATAATGGTAAAAATAGACCTTAAAACGTGGAAATTGGTCGACAACGCTGTTGAATTAATACACTAGGGTGATTTTTTGTGCAATTAGTTCATTCCAGAAATAAAAAAAAAGTTAAAAGAAAAAAATGTTCTTTTAAAACGTATATGTAACTAAACTATAAGCACCCGTTGACAAGCCAATTGAATTGGCTTAGCAGGACTTGTTTGTTAATATTAATTAATTATTCTTTCAATAAAATATTTTTTTTTATTATGAAATTAAGGACTATATCGTGCTGTAGCATGTTATACTAGGATAATTGTTTTACATTAATTCCACATAGGAGGCGCCGAGGAAAGTAAATCCCCTAAGGGTTAATGTCATCTTTGGGGGTGCTATATAGATGGTCATTATAGGTAAAGGAAGGAGACGAAGTTCTGCGAAGGAAAAGGGCATAAAGGGGTAGGAATCTGGGAGTTATTGTGTTCGGGAGTGAAGAACGTATCAATATTTCCCTCCCACTGCGGTGCAAGGTGATGTCCCGCTTGCTGGAAAGGTCAAAATGTCTTCCTCAACCAATCTATCCCGATACAGCCTGCCACGTGTTGTGCAGATGCATCCGCCGTCAAGTTCCACCCAACCTCACCATCCCATGAACCCCCCCCCCCAATAAGTCACAAAACGTAGCGAACGTTGACCGCAGGTTGAACCACAGGTTGCCGTAGCATAGGTGTTGGATAATGAATATCCAATAAATAGTTTCCGAGGCCCAAATCGAAAAATATTCATACGTTACATTCATAAGCGAACAAAAATTTCTACACCACTTATGATAGCATTTCAAAAAATTATTTCCCTAAAAAGACCCTTCACACAGAATCCCCAAAGATGACATAGGCTCTGATCATTTTTCCCTCAGGGCCTCCTGTGCAGAGATAATTATTTATTTATTTAATTGTAGACGCCCAAATTGGGGCTTTTACATATGATAAAATTAAAAATACATTTGATATAATCATAGAATTAAAGGGATATAACAATTAAACAAGTACCAGTAATAAATTTTTTGATTAAAAAACAACAGAGTAAAATATAGGATGCACGTTCATATAAATTTCTATGCATATTGAAAATTTATTAACATATCAAAGGTATCAAGATAGACACATACAGATTTAATAACAATGTTTTTATAGGCTGATGGACATTCTGTAACGTTCGTGTCCATGTAATATTTTTATTCCCTGCACTGTGCAGTCGGTTCATTACTGAGTTTATTTCTGCATTGGTACCTGAATTGTTACAATGGTAAGGTACCTTCTAGAATGTAAAAAAACGTGTCTTTTTTTTTTGTAATGATATTCTGTGGATGATTTCGTAATTTTTCAAGTTAGAAAGTAAATTACTTCATTTAAAAGGCAATGATCCTGATCTCACAAATCCTCCAATTATAATATCCCGCGATTCTTCACCGGTTTATATTCGTACATTAATTATTATCATTTGTATTATTAATAATACATAATTTATTGTGATGCCGGTCCATTCATAAGAATAAAAATCAAAAGATTTGAACAATTTGACGCGATGTCTGGTAGTATCGATGCGTTGCGGCCCGCAGCTGGTCACATTCTGATCGGCCGACCCACATGGCGGTACCGGCCGGCGGAGGCGAGGTCAACGAGGGTCAATTAGAATGGTCCTCGGGGGACAATATAATATAATGTTATTCATTCATACAATGTTTTATTGCTTGAATTGGTTAAAATTCATTTATAATTTCAACTGTGTTTTTCGACAGAAAAATGGGTGTGAAATTCTGTTGATTTTAGTTACTTTTCAATGTGGATATCGCACAAAAGTCCCAACTGCTCCCAACCGCCTGGAGCCAAGGAGACTAAGGCATATGGCATCCCCAATTGGGATGTTTTTGTTGCGCTGAATTTAATGGGGAGGGAAAGAAGATGGGGAAGAGTAAGTAATTCACCGAACACGGTTAAAGCCATCTCAGGCAACGTTTCAATTCGGACTGGTGGTCTGATACATGGGTGATACTGAGATTATCTTCCACTCTGGAACGTGCCACAAATATAAATTATATTATTTTAAATGATTAAATTTAGAAATAATACAATTCAGTCAAATACATTTTTTAACGCACGCTGGGATTTGACCCGCGACCATCGAACTGCTAGTCGATAACCTTACCCCTTGACCACAGAGGCCGTCACAATACTTATATATTTATTTATTTATTTATTTATAAAATACATGTTACATATGTTAGACATTTACATAGATAAGATTTATTAAATCACCATACTAGGCGGCTGCCTGTTTCATGGTGATTAATTAAGGATAGTTACTTGAGTGTAGTCTAGTGTAAACACATGGTAAAATTGATAAACTTATAATAAAAAATAGAAAAGAAAAAAAGCAGTGCGTAAAATAAACATGTAAATAAAATAAACCTGTAAACATGTGGTACTAGTAGTATGTAATGATGTTAAAATTTATATCTCTATCTGAGTATGTGAAACAAGTTATGAACACTGTCATAGTCACTCATCAGAAGGTCGGTAAGCGCCTTTCTGAAAGTGAGATATTTGGCTTTAGACTTTATTTCAATTGATAAGTTATTAAAAATTTTAGGTGCAAGAAAGTTAAACTGGGACTGTGCCATTGAAGTTTTTGTTGTTGGAATAATATAATTCGATTGATTTGAATACCTTGTGTTGTATTTTGAATTTATAATATATTTTTTTGTAAATTTGAATTTAAAATAAGAGGTAATATTTTTTACATATATGGATTTTATATTAAGAACTTTGAAGTCTTTAAATAGGTCTTTCGTGGGGTGTTTAAAATGTACTTTGTAAATAGTCCGTATTATCAATTTTTGGGCTTTAATCAATGGGTCTAATACAGTTTTAGAGCATCCTCCCCAGACAATTATACCGTACGATAAAATTGATTGACACAGGGAAAAATATACTGTTCTCAGTGTATTTTTTTTTAGTATATTGCGCAATGATCTGAAGATATATGCCAGTTTCCGTATACGGCTTGTGACATTAATTACATGATCTTCCCATCGAAGTTTATTATCAATTATTACGCCTAAGTATCTAATGGAATCTACTCTTTCCAATGGATTGCAAAGACAGCTGGATATATCACTACAATAATGTATTTTTAGTACATGATTACTAGAGGGTTGACTTGGATTGTTTGTACTGAATGTTAGGTATTTTGTTTTAGTTATATTTAGCGTTAATAAATTATCATCCAGCCATTTTTTAACCTTTTGCAAAATTAGTTCCGCTTTATGAAAAGTTTCTACCCATGTTTTACTTTTTATTACCAGGGCAGTATCATCGGCAAAAGTGATTATGTTGCCATCAATTTCTAATCTACATAAATCATTAATATATATGAGAAAAAGTATTGGACCGAGTACACTGCCCTGTGGTACGCCAAAATTGATTCTGATAGGTTGAGACGATTTGTGTGATGGTAACTTAATAAATTGCTTTCTGTCTGTTAGGTAAGAATTGAACCATTCAAATGCCTTATTCTTTATTCCGATTTTCTGTAGCTTAGCTAGGAGGATTGGACGAGAGATATAGATACAAATGAGGTCGTTTGACATGTTTTACCTTGCTAGTTTAAATCCAAAAATTTTCACACTCAGTTAACGTTTTCTAAATGACAAATCAGTGCACATCGGGACAGGAGTGCTCCTGACTGGGACGGTACAATATTATTTGTTTCGATAACCGGATAAAACAGAGCAGTAAATAAACAGAAACCAACAAGAGAATAAGTTAGGTTAGGTTGGGTTTAAATTTGTTTGTCCGTTACGTGTCCGTTTCAAGGTGGTGGTAGTTTTAGATGTTCTTACGATCGTACAGGGCGGTTCCAATGAGAAAGCTTAATTACTCTCCGTACCAGCGTTTTAAAATTATAACTCAATATCGATTTTATTTCATTCCAAATTTGCTTTAATTTATACATACAATTTTCGTCAAGAAACACATGTACGTAAATATTTTTTTATGATTTTATTTAAACTAAAATTAAAATTCTGTAATATATGTTTACCAGATAATGTATTGATTTATTTTACTGCATATTTTATATGATTTGAAATGGAAATTTGAAATTTTTAAATTTAACAAATCTGTTAACGACCTATGGTATAACCTAATTATACTAAAAATAAACATTTTTTCTCAAAATAATTTAAAACATACATTTACTAGATAAAAGAACAATATTTCGAAATCAATTTATTATTTTTGGTGGAAAACAGTCAATACGTCTAAACACTAATTTAAAAATGACATATTTCTGGTTTTCTCCGGTTATACGCTCTTAAGATTATGTTTTGAAATGACAAATCGTCGTGTTTATTTGGACTTCCTTATTTGCATTTTTTCAATATTACCTATAAATATGTACCTAAATGGCCAAAGAAAGTTTTTGAAAAGAATTACAATTGAATGTTAATAAAAGAAGTTTATTTTGATATTAAAAAAAAAAACCGAAATGGTTAATTTTTTGCCAGAATTTCTCTAGTCAGTCCAGTCAGATAACAAACCGGTTCCAAATAGGTTACTGGAACCGCAGTGACACTTATTTTGGGTTTCAACCTTCTCTATGGGATAGATTATCTTAGATTAGTTTTGTTTTGTTTGGACTTTTTCCTTACTTGCGAGGCAATTATGGGTGCCACCTCCCTGAGAATCATTTTTTGGATAACCAACACCCCTGCCATTGGTCACCTAAAGTGGGGTTTGACTAGGTTTTGGCGGATGCGTTTGCCCACCTACTGCCATGGACCGGGTGAGACTGGTTGAGGGAAACCATTTGACATCTCCAGCCGGACTATTTCGACCCATCCATTGCCTTGCACCACGCCCATTATGCCTGGGATCACTGACCCCCAGTTTCCTACCCACCCCTCCCTAGAACTTCCTATCCTCCCTTTCCCTAAAATATACTCCACACACCATCTCTAGAGATGACATAGCCCCATTGAGAAAATTTTAACCTCAGGGCCTCCTATGTGTTATTGTATTTATAAAATTATTTTCATGGAACCATTATTTGTATCGTACCGTAATTTGGCGACCCCTGGACTAGACGGACAGCGGAAATTGTCATGTGCCACTTTGACCCGCGAGTCCGCTGTCGCCACACTCGCGAGTCCGGGGCCGCAAACCATCAGTACGGGTGCCTGGGGCTGTCTGCAGTCTGTAATCTATAGTCTGCCTCTAACTGCCACATCATGCGTGACGCGTCAATGGGCACACACAACACTGACCACACCAGTACCTACTCTGGAACACTAGTTCAGTACCTTCTCAGTGAGGGGGACACACACCCATCAGCACTGTAAACACTTTGCTAATTCATATTAATAAAGTTCACCTACCATAACGTTCATCATGTTACATAAAACCCATGTCAGATGCCAACTAGAGTATAACTCTACATTATGGTCTCCCTTTTTCAATATTCATTCCGACATAAGTTCCTGGTTACCTGGCACTATTTTTATAACACACAACTTATAAAGTAGGTAGAATGTAAAATACCACTAGGGCGAGTAATAAATAAATAATTCAAGTAATATTATTGCGGCAAATCGTTCCAAAGCCGAGCTGTTGAACTTAAGAATGAGTGGTAGAAACGACGCATTTTCGTACGACAACGTAAGACCGGTCAGTGGCCGATTTTTTATCGCGTTTGGGACCTACCCGTTTGATTAAGTCCTCCATCATAAGACAGGCAAAATTTTCTGCTTACTGTGATGGTATTAGGAGATTTTCAAATATTGTCAGGTTATTCGTAACCTGGAAATATTTGTCTTTCTTTTTTAAATATAAAAAAAAAACGCAAGCCGTGTACAAAAATCTTGTTTTCCGACTATGCACCGGTACAGAAGGGATCATTGACGCGCGTGCCTCTGAGCTTCTTCCATTGAAATACCGGTAGAACATGTGCAGCATTCTCGATTAACGACTGTGCTCTAAAGATTGCAATCCGTTTGTTAAAATAGGAAATCTATCAGCCCGTTTCTAAAGAGAGACAAAGATTTTTGTCAGAGTTGTCAGCAGTTGTGTAATATCTTTGGGCCCTGTACAGTAAGCCCACAGTTTTTAAGGCGCCGCATCCGAGATCAAAAAGAAGAAAATGGAGAGATATAAAATTACGAATGAAGCGATAAAATCGATGCGAAAATAGCGAAAATGTTTAATAAAACACGACTCGTTTAGAATAGAGCAAAAATCTCGTGGAACGTATCTTAAGTATCATTTAAAGAGACATTGTGATTTTTCTCAACCATAACATGTAAAATAACTGAAACAAACGTGTTTATAATAATTTTCGGAGCATACTTTGCGATGTTTTTCTATCGAGGGAATTTTACACAATTTGCATTTCGGCGTGGAACGCGTCTAGATATTATCTTCAAAAATAACGTATATATTTTTAAGAGCTTAAAAACATCGAATGTTTAAGGGAGATATGTAAGAAATCGGTAGAAATTGGTAGCGGAGGCTTAAGAGGTTTACTTGACTTTAGCTTTGATGGAGCCTCCGTGCCTGAACTGGTCATTTAGGGTTACACTAAGCATATGATAGGAATATATTAATTTAACAGTAATTATACTTAACATGAATGGTTTACGAAACTGTCGCCAGAGCGCGTTTATGGAGTTTATAATTATTTAGATTGGTAATGATAATGAGACGGGAACGCCTATAATTAAATTTAAATAGTGTTACGATACGCCCTTGAAGCGAGTAGGTTCGAGAACGCAGCACAAGCCCACAGCTGGCCGCCGCCTCCCCGCGCCGTATCCTGCCTCCCCTCACCGCCCCGCTTGCCCGGCGACGCGGCGGCCGGCAATCCGTTGCTCGCCTCACAGAAGCAATCTGAGTGCCTTGGCGAACGGACACGCTAGTGGCGCACTTTAAGCCGGCGGACCGATTCAACGGCCGCGATGTATTATTAAAGTACCTTTGTGTATAATTGGCCTTTTGCCGCACCATAGTTCGGTCTATTTAGACTATGATAAGTGCCTGATGAAGCTGCCACATGAGACGAGGTTCCTGCCTACCTACATGTAAGCTGTATCTTGACTTCCTCTTTAAATGTTGTCCGTAATTCAGTGAAATATAGGGCCCCCGTGGAAGTCCCGACTCGGAGAGTTTCGTTTTGAGAGACAGTCAGAGAGAGTTAAACACTTTAGCTAGGTTTGTGTAATTTGCATTTCTTGTAATTGAATTGTACTGTAGAAACCTATGTATGTGTTTGAGTTTACAATACATGTCTAAATGATTTAACTTGTTATTATTCTGCTACGGCGGGAGGATTGTTGGCCGGTGAGGATCCCGTGGGTCACCGAAGGATGGAGAGAAGTTCCCTAGCCTTGAGCTGCCCACCCCCTGAATAGAGAGTACCCTTGTCCCGCTGAGAGCTAGCCAGGGACGTGTTGGTGTGCTGATGTTGGTTTAGAAGCCGGCATCGGGGTACCCTAACAATTGGCGCATCAACGTGAAGCCTGGAATTTTTTTTCTCTATCTCGGTCACTTTGCGGGACCTTCCTCTGTCAAAATCCTTCCCGCACAACAACTATTTTGTAAACATTAATTATGCCTTGTTATTCTACAGTGAATCCTGTGAAAAAACCACAGAAACCAATATGTAAATCAGATCCATAACAGATCTGATTGAAATTATGAATTAAATCGCATTTGAAACGGCCATTTTGAGTACCTGAATTGCGTCACCAAGCGGCGGGCGCGTTAGCAACAGTTATTCCCGCCCAAAATCCAACGGCTTTTGTCTCACGCGATATTTCGGATTGCGCGCAAATGCTTTGTTCCCGCCCAACCGACTGTTGCTGGGCTGCGTTTTAAATCCAAACCGTTTTTTATGACTGAACTGAGATACCAACGGAAATCATTGATTCTGGAACCCCAGTTATTTTGCGAATTCCTTAATGAAAATTTCGGACTTACGTATTTTTATTATTTCTGCACAATATACCAATTGGCCCACTTGTGTCTGTCAAATTAGTACAATTTAATGTTTCTCCAAATGGACAAAATAATGACTTTCTTTCCCCATTGTACATTATAGGTACTGTTTTTTTTCAGCATAAGTGAAAGTGAATTGTGTTTTTTTCCTTACATAAGTGAAAAGTGGAATAATAATAAAACCAATGACTGATTCCATGAATAAATAAAATAATTTTAATATGGTTGGATGCAATAAACCCCATATTCAGTCATTTTCATTCGGAAGTTTGTCCTTTATTTGCCAGAAATGTGCCTTTTGTGAACTTTAGTGCCTTTCTCAGTGCAAAGTGTTTTGTGAAAATAAAAAACCTGTTTTCTAAAGGTCAGTCCTGGAAAAATTTTTCTAAAATAAATAAATACTTGTGAATTTCACAGTTTTCTCAAAAGTGATCAGTGAAATACAAAAACCTTTACCACTAAGGTCTTTCCACGCAAAATTTTTTCTCGCCTGCCTCTCTTTGACAAGAATTCTGGTGTCATGTATACAAAACACATTTGGAAGTGCCAACAGTGATCACCAAGTGAAAAGTGCCTCACAAAAATTAATTTTTGCGCTTGCTAAAGGAAACCCCTGGCCAATTTTTTTTCTTCTCCTAACCACCCAGGAAACTCGCAATGGAGGACAAGCAAGCTATTACACCATCCAACTTGGGTACCATTCCCAATGTGCATAGTTTATCCAAAGCCCACTTACAAGCTGCTTTAAGGGATAGAGGACTCTCCCTGGTTCATAGCAAGGTATATGCACTGTCGTTCAACAAAAAGTCAACTATGGAACGCGCACAGAAAGCGACGTTGGAAACAAGGATGATTTCATCAATAAATGTCCCACTGACAACCGTAGCCGCTGCAACAATCAAAATAACAATGTATGCCGGTTCCAATAAATACACCGGCCGCGTGCTTGGCCATGGGCGGGACACGCGGGCGGGCAAACTCATAGCTGGGCGCCGCCCGCAAGCTAAGCGTATTAAGAGGCAAGGCGCCGAAAAAACTATGAGGAAACGGAGCGACACCAACGTTTCTTTTAGCAGAATCAAATACTGCAAAATACAACAAACCTCGTTTCAACAAGGATTTGTTCAAGATGTCTTTAATCTCACATGCGGGCCTCAAGTTTGTGCCACGGTTTTGTTTGAGATTATTAACTCCTTTTTACCCATTAATGTTACTGTTCGTCCATACATTATGGCCATTGTGAGAATACCTCACTATTAGGTGCAACAATGCCAATTGTCACCTTTCTTTTCTCCTTTTTGTAATTTTGTGTTGTATATAAAATGATCCAGTGTGTATCATCACTTTTTTGTAAGCTTACAAAGTCTTACTACGTCAGGCGTGTATTGTGTCAATCACATGCCCATCGTTTCGTAAATGAAACAAGTTGTAAATTATTTTGTAAATTAATGCGTACTCTCCTTGAAGTTACTTTCAAATGTTGTTTTTGCACTGTTTTTTCTTTCCCTCACGGCAATTTTTTTCTTTATTTTTTTTTCACCTGTTCTAAAACTGATCACTTTGGAACGGAGACACTCTTGAGTCTCAATGTCTGGGAAGTCGCGAGCCCATTTTTTTTGTCTCAACACGTACACTACGCAATGTTCATGCCATGTCATACCCTGCCTTGTCATGTAATTTTGTAATTTTTTTTATTTTATTTTTTTTTGTTGCATTTTTGTCGTGCGGAAAGGAACTTTCTCATTTGTTTATTTTGTTCATGTAAAGTAGTTGACAATTGCCCATCGGCGTGTCGTTCTAGAAGTCGGGTTTTGTAAATTCCAAAGTGTTAAATTCCGACTCAGAACCAGTTAACTATTTTTTTTTACAATTTTTTCCTTTCATCTTGTTCATCATGAGTTGTAAAACCTTCCGAGGTATCTCTAGCATGAAAATCAAACAGTGGTTACTTACATAGTCGCCCCTCGTGTATATAAGTTTTTTTCAATTTTTTCCTCTTAAATTAAAAATTGATGGCGTCCTACCCAAATTCATGCTCTTGTACCCAAATTGGATATCGACACGTCCATTTTGGAACTTGTATTTATAAAACCAATGATTGGTCTTTATAACCCTGTATATAAATCAATTTGGCTCGTTTCAACTAAAGTACGTAAAACCGAATCATCCGGTCTTTGGTTGTTATAACAAAGCCACTGCCTTTTTGTTATTTTGTTTTTTTGCTTGTACGTTACGTATGTCTTATATGACACGTTTCAACCCTACAAGACAGGTTAATAAAACCTTATGGTCATCCTGATTTTGGAATTCACAACTTTTAGGTGTCCATTTAACCAAGTATTTGCAACCCAAATTGCACATAACCTGGTATGTTTGTAACTGCACAAAGGGTATGTAAAACCGTAATTGGTCCCTTTTCTTTGGTCTTCCTCACTGCAGGTTGCCACAACAGACAGTATGTAAAACCATTATAGGTCTGTCTTTGTTTTAAATACTTGGTGTAAGTAGAATTATACTCTGCCATCACCCTTGTATTTTGTAACACATGAAGTAGCATCAAATTGTCTATCTTCTCTGTCGTACGCTCTTGGGCTACGGAGTTAGTTAATCTAACGAATCTTTATAAAATGTGTTAAAATCAAGCATCGTTAACGTTTATTGTGTTGTATTTAAACGTAACCCACCGTCATAGGAGAGATCCTTAGAACATCCACCGTCATAGGAGAGATCCTTAGAACATCCACCGTTATAGGAGGGATCCTTAAAATACCTGCCACGATACGAGAAGTTCGTCATAATCACTTTTGCTCATAGCTAAATGTTATTGAGTTGGTCGTGTGACATATTTGTCATGAGTACCACCCTTTCTGTACAATCTATTTTGGTCGTGTGTCATTCATTTGTCATGAGTACCGCTTTTGTATTTTGGTCGTGTGTCATTCATTTGTCATGAGTACCGCTTTTGTATTTTGGTCGTGTGTCATTAATTTGTCATGAGTACCGCTTTTGTATTTTGGTCGTGTGTCATTAATTTGTCATGAGTACCGCTCTTGTATTTTGGTCGTGTGTCATTAATTTGTCATGAGTACCGCTTGTATGTATAATTGTGTACAACCCTTGTACACGAGACGTGGAGACGTTAAAACACTTACCGTGATTCGTGCGAACGACATAATATCGGCCTTGCCATCTTCTTTAAGAGGCATTGTATAAACTCTTGACTTCTGTCTATAATTGAGTTTTATCTTGTATGTACTTACATGTTTTTGTACACTATACGTGGAGACGTTAAAACACTTACCATGAGTCGTGCGAACGAAATAATATCAAACCTTTTGTGTGCGATCTACGAAATGTAGTCCACAACCCTTTGTTGTCATTCAACGCCAATGCCCGTGGACCTCCTGTTTTTTTTACTTCTTTGCAAAAAGGAAAGAAGCCCAGGAATATCTACTATCCCAAAAGGACTAGTTTGTAGCTTCACTGCTAACTATGGGGCATAGTGCTGTGGGAGTTAATCGATTGAGCACAAAACCACCCAACTCGTTGTCTGGGGAACGGATAAGAAAACCCCCAGGTTTGTGAAATTGGAGCAAGGGTCTGTCTTTTCTCACAATCACGCAGGAGTTTTTAAGATGACCCCTAATTTTTTGCCCAATACACGCAAAAGATTAGTCTCTTTGTTAATGTGTATTCAAATTTCTCCTCATCCTTTTAACAATTGTAAAGAGTCAGGAAATCTGCTGGTTGATCATGTTTCATTCTCACATGGAGTTTGAAGTGGAAATTAGTCCAGTCTCTAGCAAGTTTCGTCACTCAACTCCTTTCCTTTTCCTTTCCTTTCTCCTCACCATCATGTTCTCAGGTATATGTTATGAAGAGGAAAATCTGTTGTTAACCATAATTCGCCCTCTCTGGGAGTGCGAATCGGTAAACTAACCAATTATCAGCAGGCTTTCTCCCTCACTCTCTGCATACGTCTCACCTTTTGTTCTTTTTCTCAATTTTACGAAACACATTCATGAATGTTGGATATGTACGATATGCACTTGGCGTACCGTCTGTCTCCTTTTGACAACCTTTATTCATGAATTGGTTTCTCTGCTTTTACCGTGACTCATTCACGACTTCTTTGTCTTGTTCTTTAAAAATTCTACAAAAAATGTTACCACCTTTATGTTAACATAGGCCATGGAAGGCCGGTTGTTTTTAACCAAGACATATTGTCACTCGGCAAACGCCAAGTCATCCTGGTAAAGGAAAATGTTCATGTAATCACAATTTAGTTAGAAAACTCTCTCTTCGTCACTCTCTGGGTCGGTGATTAAAACTTCGTTTATTTCATAATCTGGACACATTTTGTTTCTCTCCAAACCTTTTCTTCATTGGTCCCTAGGCAGGTAAACTTCAAGAATTTTGCTCTAATAATAATTTCTCCCGGATTAAAAAGAAGCCCAGGCGGATGTCATCACCAACAGCCAAGCTGAGCTCCACTTCCTGACAGCACGCGCTGTGGTTACTAGGTCCCTCCTGCTGCCATTTTTCTACGCATTTGTTCCTGAAAGCACAGACCATACCACCCATATGTATGTTGTTTTGTCGTGCCACAGCAAGTTGAGTTGTCCCACTATACATCATGACACTCTGAACCACCTTTTGGGCACGCTAGCTCCTAGGTTTGTTCTTACTCTTGCTATCAATGCCAACCATGTCGTCTCTTGCGCTGTCATGCAGTGACGCAAATCGTCATGTGTAAACCATCATTACCTTGACCTCCAGTATTCGCTGAATGCGTACCAATACAAGTTATGTTGAGCTACATTATGCTTCAATAACCATTATATACGATCCGTGTTTACCTTAATAACACTTTAGGATTCGTACTGGCATGTCTGCAGACACTGGATTCTCCTCCTCAATGACCTCTGTAACCATAGTCGCGGCACAGCAACCACAGCCTCCACTTCGTGAACTTCGACGTTTTCGACAAAACCAAGTGTTTTCTAAGGCCCAAGTGTACTTCTGAGTGTTATCTCAAAGGGGTCTGATTACAGTGATAATGTAATCCTTAGAATCTGTGAAACCACGTCCTCCTCTTCGAAATTCTCCGAAACCAAACAAATCCACGCTTCGCAAACTTAGCTCCCAGACCAATGAAACCTTAGAATCACACAGGCATTTTTGTTCTTGTTTTTTGTTCTTCGATTGTACAACCATGTATTGTTATTTTTCAATTGCATAACCATGTATTGTTATTGTTCAATTGCATAACCATGTATTGTCATCTTTCAATTGCATAATCTTGTATGTTGTTTCACACCATGTACTTTCACCAAAACTGTTCTCTTCCAAACACTGTATGTACCCCTCACCCATTTCCTACAAACATTGTGACCTAAACTATAACATAAATTGCATGTTCTAGCTAGGCATCTCTCAAGCAACGAATCTCTCAGAACCCCAATGGAAGTTTAAGAGGATTTTTTTATCCTACAGCTCCATTGCCACGTCGCTTTTTTTCCGAGCGCGGGGGGAAGTGTTACGATACGCCCTTGAAGCGAGTAGGTTCGAGAACGCAGCACAAGCCCACAGCTGGCCGCCGCCTCCCCGCGCCGTATCCTGCCTCCCCTCACCGCCCCGCTTGCCCGGCGACGCGGCGGCCGGCAATCCGTTGCTCGCCTCACAGAAGCAATCTGAGTGCCTTGGCGAACGGACACGCTAGTGGCGCACTTTAAGCCGGCGGACCGATTCAACGGCCGCGATGTATTATTAAAGTACCTTTGTGTATAATTGGCCTTTTGCCGCACCATAGTTCGGTCTATTTAGACTATGATAAGTGCCTGATGAAGCTGCCACATGAGACGAGGTTCCTGCCTACCTACATGTAAGCTGTATCTTGACTTCCTCTTTAAATGTTGTCCGTAATTCAGTGAAATATAGGGCCCCCGTGGAAGTCCCGACTCGGAGAGTTTCGTTTTGAGAGACAGTCAGAGAGAGTTAAACACTTTAGCTAGGTTTGTGTAATTTGCATTTCTTGTAATTGAATTGTACTGTAGAAACCTATGTATGTGTTTGAGTTTACAATACATGTCTAAATGATTTAACTTGTTATTATTCTGCTACGGCGGGAGGATTGTTGGCCGGTGAGGATCCCGTGGGTCACCGAAGGATGGAGAGAAGTTCCCTAGCCTTGAGCTGCCCACCCCCTGAATAGAGAGTACCCTTGTCCCGCTGAGAGCTAGCCAGGGACGTGTTGGTGTGCTGATGTTGGTTTAGAAGCCGGCATCGGGGTACCCTAACAATAGGTTAAGGAGTTCTTACCCGCTGTAGTTACAGTAATGTGGGTAGCATAATAGTATTATAACATATTTACTAGAAATTGAAGTACACGCATAATTATAGTTCACAAACATTGTATGGTTTGGGAAGCAGCGATTAACAAACTGTTGCAAGGGAGTATGTTTTCGGTAACTTGCGTAATGCGGTAATTTATAAACAATTTTTTTAAAATTAAAAACTAGCGAGTGTACGATAAACGTTGCAATGAAAGAAAGAGTTTGTGTTTTTTTTTTTTTGGATTCACAGTATTTTTTCTTTCAGGTGCGTTCACGAATAAATCAGAAAGTTTACCGACGCGTGAGCAGTCCATATATATGTGAGAAACATGAATTTTCCAAATTTATCCCCTGCTAACCCCTACCGCTACTATGTTTCCTTTGCTATCTCTCTTTCTGCCCGCGGATGAGTGGTGTAGGAAAGCATATGGGCCAAAGAAAGAAACATTCACTTTTACGTATAAAGATTTGAGTTGTTGTTGAACCTAAAATTAAATAAAGTTAAATAAATAATTTTGAAAAATATTAATTATTTGAGAGCTTCGTAGACCTATTAATTCCCGTCAGTAATTTCTAGGTCAATATAACTGTTTTCAGCCAGTGATGATTTTTTAAATTAGTTAAATTGTGCAACTTAAAAAAGTATTTAAATTTTTACACTTGAATTAGGTTTTGAATCCGTAATTTCTTGCCTCTAAAACTAAGTGATTACGGCTTCTAACTAATTTAAGTGTTAAGTATTTGGGTAGGTATTAAGACCAGTTGTGGACTAAGGGGGGGGGGGGGGGGAAGGGGCGGCCCGGTCCTTGATCAAATCCTAAACCATGCATTAAGGAAACAGGACACTGTAAGATAAAATTGACATTTTTTATTTCATTTTCTGAAAGATGTAGATATTTGTTCAGAATGCTCTGATCAGATGTTTTAGATAAATTCAAAAAATTGACGGAGATACAGCATTTTATGAAACCGTTTGAATAAGTTTGTATGTTGACTTATCCTTCAGTAAAACTTCGAATTCGTTTTTCTGGAAGTGGGGGACTTTGGAGGCCCCCCAGGACCAGAGGTCCTTGTGAACTTAATAAAAGGTTATAACATTGCATCGACCTCTTAAACTTGGGGGAGGTGAAGGGGACTCCGAGGGGCTTAGTCCGCCACTGATTAACACGTTTTTATAATGTGCATAAGTACCTCAAATATTGAAATCAGATGTTATATTAGTATCCTCTCTCAAATATTGATATGCATAATATCTTGTACGAGTGTCCTTATCTCAAATTTTAAAATAAGACGTCGTATAAGTGTTCTTTCTCAAACATTGAAATAAGATGCTGTAGTATCCCACCTCAAATATTTAAATGAGGTTCTGTAGACTCCCAACAGACATATTAAAATAAGGTTTTGTACCTCTTTTCCCACCTCAATTATAGTTTGAAGAGCACTGGTATAATAGACATATATTACTGGTTTACAGTCGTTCCGAATAGCACGAGTAATAGATCCAAGAGCAAGAACTCCTCGCATTGCGGCGCATTTAGAATAATTCTCAGAAAGCATTGAGAGATCCACTACCACTTATCGTCGAGAGAGTTCAGGATTGCATAAGTTAAACAGTTATTTGGGTCAGTTATAGTTTTAATTGTCAGTAACAGTTAATAATACACTTTATAGATTTGGACGGCCTGAAAAAATAATTTTAAGTTTAGCTCTAAATAGTCTAAATTATGAGATCATTCATAAATAGTATAACATTAATGAAAACGTCTGAATTATCATAAAACTTTTTTTTTTTTTTTTACATTAACTCCACACAGGAAACCCTGAGGAAAATATTTTCCCTCAGGGCCTATGTCATCTTTGAGGATGCTGTGTGGAGGGTCTTTTTGAGAAAAGGAAGGAATTAACATGGGTCTTGAAGAGACTCATGTTGTAGGAGGGAGGAAACACAGAGGCCGGTAAATCGTTCCAAACTGTGTACAAATGTTGGGCGCGTGTTTCCCGACTATGCACCGGTGCCGAGGGGATCAATGACGCTAGTTCCTCGGAGCATCTCCCATTGTAATACCGGTAGAACAAGGACAGCATTCCCACCTGACGCCTATGCTCTAAAGATTGCAATCCGTCTGTTAAGATGGGAGAATCTATCAAACGGACCGCCCGTTTCTGCACAGAGTCATGAGTTTTTTTTAGGTATTTTGGAGCTCCAGACCAGAGGTGGCTACCAAATTCAACCGTGGGGCGCACTTGCGATTTGTACAGGGTTAGCAGTTGAGTACTATTAAAGTATCTGCGGGCCCTGTACAGTACGCCCAGTTTCTGAGAGGCTAACTTAACTCTGGTTTCGATGGAGCCCCTATACCTGAGCTGGTCACTTAGAGTTACACCAAGCTATCGTTGTTAAGAATATATATTTTTTTTATTTGTTATAAAATACATTCAGTACAAGGAAGCTTTGACTGTCCAATTAGGAAGGTCTCCCGTTCTAGGACAGTCAAATTGACATATTCATATTAGGTTGGTAGGTATATTATGATTCATAAAGTATTAAGTAAAGTTAAGCTTCACAATTTGCATTTACATAAATATAATATATTATACAGTGGAGTAATACATAGGTTCTAGAATCAATTAATTAAAAAGAAAAAGTGTAATGGAAGTGATTAAACAAGAAAAACATTAAGTGAAAGAAAAAGAAAATAAAAAGAAAAAGAAAAGAAAAATTTTGGAAACAAAAGAAATATATAAGGTGCTCGTAATACATAATTATCAAATAATTTTTAAAAATAATATTTCTGACTCTGTCCTGCCTAAATCTAGTAACCATTTTGTTATTTTTGTACCGAAGGATGACACTTCACACAGTTTTAGTTGTGAAGGGATTTTGTTATTATATGTAATTTTGGTCTCAGGTATGAGAATATTTTTTGATAAGCGTGTCATGTCATTTATATATGTCGTGCGTTATCTGCTTCTACTTGTTCTTGCTCCTTGACTCTTCTTGGATGTTCTTGTCTCTTCTTTTATCTGTTTACCTCTTCCTGGATCCTCTCGTCTCTTCTGGCTCTTCTTGTCTCTTCTTTGCTCTTCTTAACTCACCTTTGATATCATTACATCTTCTTTCAAATTCTCAAACACTCGATTCTTCGAGCATCTTCCTGTATTGTATTGTTTATTCTAGACTCTTTTTGTCTCTTCTTGTCCCTTTTTATATCTTATCGCTCCTTCTCGTCTATTCTTGGTGTTTCTTGCAACAAATCTCTTCTCGATCTTTCTGCTAAGACCAACATTTATTCCGACAGTTATTATTCTGACCGACGACGCACGACGATTGATAAATAGAGCCCGCGCACACAGAGAGGGGTAGGAGTTCGGAGTTCCGCGTTCGGTGTTAATTAGAACACAGCGCCGCACAGCGGCGCGGGCAGTCAGACGTCAGACCGCGGCGGTCAAAGCAGAACGTCGCGTTCTAAGAGTTCTTTTCCCGCCGAGACAGAGAATGCCTGAACGCCGCGATGTCTGAGGTTGCAAACACGGAAAAGTTAATTGAATTGGTTAGGGAAAGGAGTTTATTATATGATTTAAGTGATGTAGACTACAAAAACCGCGACAAAAAAGCTGAAGCTTGGCTTGAAATTGCCACAGAAATGGGATTTGGAGAGAGTAAGTAAAACATCACATTGCAATAAAAAATTATAGATTTCAATCATTTGGATGTCAGTATTTGTATTAATTAAAATAATAAAGCAAATATTTATTTATCAAGCGTCAATATTTCAATTATTGACATACCTACATTCATACCTACCTTTTGATTAAAATAAGCGATATATTCGTCCCGAATTGCATACGCTGTACACAGTACCGGATTATTCGGATTATCCTTTAGGCAGAGTAGGCAACTGCCTAGGGGCCCCGCGTCGGCTGGGGGCCCCGCGCCCCGAGAAAAACTGCCTTGCGTCAATGGTGAGCACGTACTTTCTGTCAATCAGTGAGCAACTCCAGCACTGATTTTGGAAAAAGTCAGCTTTCAAGATGTTTTAATTTTTTTTATTAAGAAACATTTACAGGTTAATAACATTACATTCATTAAAGAAAAAATAAATTATAATAATTAGGTTATAACCCAATAACTAATGTTCACATCATGCACAAATAATAAAAAAAGTCAATAATTAAAATAAATATTTAAACGTAGTTGTATTTCACTTTCCTTCTCTTCATTAAGCAGCATTACCAATGGGGATGTGATTGAAGGTGCCGTGTGTGGTTTGTTTTGGCATTTGTTTTGTTTGAGTTTTTTTTTTGCTTTTATTTCTAGTTATATGTTTAAAATATTAATGTTGTACAAGTTTTAGTGTGCACTACCCATATGCTTGCTAAAATTCTTTGTTTCTCTTCGTACCAAGGTTGTCTGGAAGAGATCACATTAGTAACAAGACCGCTCATTGTACTGTTTTTTTTCGTATTTTTGTTTTTATGAATGTGTCCTTTTATGTACAATAAAGAGTTATTATATTGTATTTTATTCGTTTAATTTTTTTATTGAATAGGGTGATGGCATACCTTCGTGATGTAGTTAAAAAACAGATTAATTAAAAATAAAATTACGTTGTGGTAGAAATAAAAAAATTTGGAATTCAGAAAAGGCTAAAGTGTAGCGGACTAAGACCGTCAGAGGCCCGGGGTTGCAAAGCAGAATAATAATAATACTATTTGGCTAATTTGAAAGCGCCGCTTTCGTGAAAAATCACCTCAAGGGAGCTGCCCGGCGTTTTATTCAGTTCACACGTGCCTCTGACTCTGGGGGGCCTCCAAAGGCCTCCATGTTCCCTTGATTAAATCATAAACAAGGCTTTAAGGCACCAGGACACTGTAAAAAAATTTAAAGATGCATTTGTTAATAAGCTCTCAACAAATGTTTTAAGGAAATTCATAAAATTGACGTAGAAACAGCTTTTATAAGAAACCGTTTTAAACAGTTTGTATGTTGAATTATTCTTAAGCAAATCTTTGAACTCGTTTTTCTCGAAATTACGTTTTTCAACCTGGTTGACAACATATTAGAAAAACTATACAATTGATTTGTATGCACTAAGTCTATTAGAAAATCCAGTCACTATGGAACCACTTCTGGATTTTTTTATAAAGGAATCCCCCTATTTTTTCCATGAAATTAAAATTTTCCATAAAACATCGAAAATAAAATTCGATGATCCACATTTTTTTCTTTTTTTTAGATATTGAAAATCCCCTACTTAGTGCCATAGACACTAGATTTTCGAAAAGTTTAAGACGTGGTGCATGTAAATGGTATATATATTTTTTTTAATATGTCGATCAGGTTGAAAAATGTGTTAAAAAAGTTTCGAGAAAATAAAATACTCTATCGTAATAAAATACTCTTATCGTAATAAAATACTCTATCGTTTCACATAAAATACTCTATCGTCGTCAATATTTAGAATCTCTTTAAAGCATTTTTAACAAATGCATCTTTCAGAAAATGAAATTTAAAAAAAATTATAATTTTTTTATTATTGTGTCCTGGTGCCTTAAAGCCTTGTTTAGGGCCCCGAGACGTGCATTGCCTAGGGGCCCCGACATGGTTAATCCGGCCCTGGCTGTACAGTTGGTTCTGTTCATATTTGTTCGCTGAAAAGGTTGAAAGGCGGTACTACATTGATCATTGTTTATGTCTGGCTCATCATCATATATGTGATAATCTCCTTTTACTCTAAGGTAATTGTATAAACAACACGCTGCTTTTACAACATCAACAACACTAACAGTGTCTACGTTGAGTTCCAATGGCTTAAAAAAAAACGCCATTTTTGAGCCAAAATGCCAAATATGCTCTTCACTACGCATCTTGCAGTACTCAGTCTCTTATTATATGTCCTTTTTCTTTCATCCTGTATGGTTACATTAGTTGGGAAAGGTCTCCTAAAAAAATCTAATTTGAAACCGCCATCTCCAAAAAAACCTGAGGCACTGGCTTTTCTCGACCTGGTAACGGCTTTGACCCGGGAATGTTCAGCTGATTGTTAACAATTTTTTGATAGAATGACGTCCTTTTAAAAACCGTACTGTCACTATCTTTTCCATAGCTGCCAACATCAATCAAAATAAATTTGTAATCTGGATCCACCACTGCAAGCAACACAATAGAGAATCTTTGTTTATAGCAAAAATGTAATGTTCCCGTATTAGATGGGCATTTTATATAAACATGTTTTCCATCAATACTGCCAATACAATTTGGGAATCTCCACTTCTCATTGAAACCAGCTTCTGCCTCCTTCTATGTTTTTTCAGTCCGCTCTGCCATATATAGTGGTTGTAATGTTTTCCATATTAATTTACTTACTTCCTTCACTATTTTACCAACAGTTGTAAATCCCATACGGTATGAATGGCCAATTGTTTTAAACGTATCTCCTGTAGCAAGGTACCTGTCACATTTTTTTGTTTTGTTTTTAGGTGAAGTATGGATAGCCAAGTGGAAGAATCTGAGGGATAACTACAACAAGTACAAGAAAAATAATGAATCTTCTACAGGCCAGGCTTATAAAAAGTATAAGTCTTGGCCATGGGCTTCGCAAATGAAGTTTTTAGACGATTTTAATTTTAGAAGACAAACAGAAAGTAATAGTCAGCGTTCTCCAGCCAACAATCATACCACTGTTACAGCCGACACAGAGAAATCTACGATGAATGAAACACAAAATACTACAAATTCTGAAGTTTCTGTATGTGTAACTGGACCAAGCAAGCAAATTACGAGAAAACGAATAAAAACGAGCGCAGACCCCAGTGATAGTAATAAATTACTAGAATATTTAAAAAATAAAAATGAAAAAAAAGGCAGAATGGATGGAGTCGATCATCTTTTTTTAAGTTATGCGCAATCTTTTAAGACATTCCCACCTAGAATGCAAAGTATGGTAAAGCTAGAAATGGCTTCTCTATTTGCCCGGTACGAGCTACAAGTGGCAGAAGGGAGTGATGCAAGTGCTTCTCGAGTTGCACCGTGATCAGTCAATCAAAGGTTGTGCAGTTCTACACCAAATTCGGAGTCAGTTCCAAGTCCCTATGATCAGAGTTCAAGTTCGTGGGCCATTTCCTAGCCCTGTTTCTCAACAGTTTCCGGAACCTGCTAATGCGTCTAATCAAGAAAAAAAAATGTTTTACGTTCTTTCACCACAATCAACTCTAACATTTAAACAGCCAGTACACCGCAGCCGCAGTTGACTGGAAACCTAACAGAATATTTCAAAAACATATCGTATTCGTTACATTATTCGATTAACAAATGAACCTTTCGTATATTTTCTTATTATTTCTAAATACTCTAATGTCTTTTCTTATCCTTAATAAATAAATATATACCTTAAAAATACAGCCAGTCTTTCTTTTGATGAAACACAGTTAGTATTAGTAACTCCTGTTAGTATTTTGTTTTTCGATATCAGGTTTTATGATGTTATACAATTCATTAAAACTATTAATCGACATTCGAAAATAAATACAGAATCGTTCTTCATCTTGTAAATCCTGAAAAATACTACTAAATTCGCCTTGTTCTTCTCGCGTTGTGTTGATTGGGTGCACCCAATACTTCCTTTTCTTTTTAGAAGTTGCTAAGCTCCACAAGAGCAATAATTCTGAATCAAGTGATGAACTTTCTAGTGACATGTTGCATGTGCAAAGACCCAAACGAAACTAGAACACAAGAATTTGAACGCCTCTTGCGTGCGTTGGAATTCTTGAGCGGTCAACGGTCACTAGAACGCAGAACTCTGACCGCTCTCTGTGTGCGCGGGCCTTTAGCCCGGACTCCATATCAGATAAGTTTCGGTTAACTGTCAATACATAAATTTTTACGTCGAATTACGTCGTTCGAATGCAAAATTACTGTCTTATTTAAGGCTCCACAACCGGGCCCGAAAAGAAGAAGATGGAGAGATACGAACTTACGAATGTTAGAGGAGCATTTACAGCCCCAAAATCGATGTGAAAACTGCGAAAATGCTTAATAAAACACGACTCGTTTAAAATAGAGCAAAAATCTCGTGGGGAGCGTCTTAAGTATCATTTAAAGAAACAATGTGAATTTTTTCACAAATATAATTTAAAAGATAATATATAGAAAGAGACTTGTTTTTAATAATTTTTGGAGCATACTTTGCGATTTTTTTCCATCGAGGGAATTTCAGGTAGACATTATCTTCAAAAATAACATTTTTTTAAGAGGTTTAAAACTATGTAAGAATGAGGGAGATATGTAAGAAATCGGTAGAAATTCGAGTTGCGGCCCCTTAATGAACGTATTAAGCTAACGATACTTTAAGAAATGAAAGAAGTCGTATACGCAATCCGTAGATCCAGTAAATAATGTATCTAAGATCTTTGAGAAACGAAAATGGTTGAAATGTGAATAAATACCTCATTTAATTAATTAACTTCCGTTAAGAGTCAAAAAAAAGGCGGACTCCTAATGCATTTTCAGTTTAGTATTTCAGTTCAAAATTGCCAAATTATTTATATTTTTTACGTAATTGATTAGCGTTTCACGTTTCGGGATGTGAATTCGTGGACAGATCTGCAAATGTGTGTTGCAAAGTATATGGATTTGTTAGTTATTCCCTGTCAATATCGGTTCGGCTGTCAACAGTGAAACTGTGCAAGGGATATCTATCGATATAAAATCATTGGAAGTTACGCCTATGGATCCGATATTGTATAGTTATCGATTCCAACATGCTAGAGCTCCTGAAGTGCCGATTCTGTTAAAACTCAAAATATAAAAGATAAGCGTTTTTGAAGTGACAATTTCTTAAGCACCGTTGTGATTTGAAACTCGATGAAACGAGACAAACATATTTGTCTACAGGATGTAGTCTCCGTCTCGTCTCTTCGTCGAGTCTACTCTTGGTGCGGTGCTTCGTAGCCTCCCTCTTGACTACTTTAGTTTTCTGAAGGTATCATTTCTACAGCGTGTGAACTGCACATTTCTATTCTTTATAGATATGTAGACGTGTGTTGTGTGCCGTCCGCCAATTCAAATAGTTATTAGTATCTTGGAAGCACACTTTACAATGATGCAAGTTGATAGCCTCGCTGGTCGCGTGGGCGCACGCTTGCCTGCGGTTGCAAAGGTCGCGGGATCAACTCCGGCCCGGCACCAAGAACCAAGGAATTAAGGAATTTTCATAGTTCAACTCGGCCAACTTACTCCAATTAGACGCCGTTTAAAAGCTGTAATAATTATAGTTAATAATGAAATTATGAAGAAACAAGGATCACAGACATCAAGGGGTAAAATATGTTACCATTATAACAAATGAAAAGGATTGTTTAATTATTTTTTATCTTTTCTGCAGGATCAAAAATATTTTGAGATAATTGCGCAAAAATCCACATCCTCATGTTGGGTTTTTGTTTGGATTAGCTCCACACAGGAGGCCCTGTGGAAAATAATTCCCCTCGGGGCCTTTGTCATCTTTAGGGATGCTGTGTAGAGGGTATTTCCTGGAGAGGAAGTTCTAGGAAGGAAAAATTATGAGGGGTGGTATGAATTTGGGGTTCAGTTTGTCCTGACTTTGTCCATGGGGCAGATTCCCCACCAAGATCGGACAAACCTCACCCCCCATGAACCCGGGCACCCCTGTAAGTCAACAAACTAAGCGAACCGCTTGGGGTGACCTAAGGAAGAAGTGTTGGTTATCCAATAAATAAATAAAAATGTACCCGTACCCACCACCCAAGTTTCTTTGAAGTCGAGTATATTGCTTTATCTGCTCTCCCAATACATACGATCATTTTAATTTAATAAACAATACTTAATTTGCTTCCGTTATTGGCCACACAGATCAACAGATTTCCTAGATCGGCAAATTTAGCCGATTTCGCTAGAAGTGCCTACCTACGCCTAGAGAGTACTGCGTCGGCGACTTTTTTAATGGTCTACCAATTGGCAAAGAGTATTGACCTCCCGACAACCAAGCCGCTGACACCGGGTCTATTGTACCCACTAGAAACAGCGCACTAAGCACATTTCTCTTACAATTAGGTTCATTCTTCGGCACACTTCATAATATATTTATGATAGTATAGCTATCCGTATCACAAATATCAAATTGTTTAAATATTTATCTTTGTATTTGCTCCATTCTACCCAAGGTGCTTAATATATAAGTAGATGTATGTATAAATGTTTTGTAGGTAGGGCAGGTACCAGCGCAGAACCATGAAAAATGGTGGGGTATGAAATAAAATAATTTTAAAAAGTTGGTAATTAAAAAAAAAGTTTAATTAATGGTTACTAAAGCATCGAACTCGTTTGCTAGCTAGGGTAAAGTTTATAAATCAATTGGAGTAAATACTAAATTAAATTCTCGTTTATATTAGGTATGATTTTTATATTTTTTGACAACTGCTCCTGTCAGGAGCCAGTGAGACTATGGCATCCCCAATTGGGTTATGTTGTCTGGCTGAAGTAGTCAAGGAAGGAAATAGAGAATAGAGTGGTGGGGAAGTAGGTACCTGGCTATTCAGATCTGGTCACCAAAATAGCTAAATACATTCCAAGCATGACGGCCGGCGTAGTCCAGTGGTAAGGCGCTTGACTAGCACACCGAAGGTCGCGGGATCGAATCCCGGCGTCCCAAATAAATTTTATCTGATTAATTTGTGTTATTTCACAATTTATTCATTTAAAATAATATAAAGTATATTTGCGGCACGTTCCAGAATAGAAGATACTCTCAGTATCTCCCTGGTTTAAGACCACCATTCAGAATTGAAACGTTGCTTAAAATGGCATTAGCCGTGTTTGGTGACCAGATCTGAATAGCCAGGTACTTCCCACCTTCCTCTTCCCTATCTCCTTCCCCTCCTCACTACCTTCAGCCTCACAACATACCCCAATTGGCGATGCCATAGTCTCACTGGCTTCAGATGGGAGCAGATGGGACTCTTGTGCGGTATTCATATAAAAAGCAACGTTTTAATTCTTAATGGTTGTCTTACAAAAGGGTGTTACTGAGGGTATATTCCACTCTGGAGCGTGCTACAAATACAACATATTTTATTTTAAATGAATAAATTGTAAAAAATAACACAAATTAATCAAATAATATTTACTTGCGCACGTCGGGATTCCAACCCGCAACCTTCAGATTGCTAGTCGAGAGCCTTTCCTCTCGACTATGGAGGTCGTCGTCAAAGTCGCCGTCTGATCTACGTCAAAAAGCATTGCAATGGAAAACATTGCAAAGGAGCCGCATACAATACGATGTTTGCTAACATCAAAATTCAAGAGTTGAAAAAAAATTGTATACTCAAAGAACGAATTATAGAGTTTGTTTACTTTGATGGTACCTACGTTCAGCACTCGCATAAGTTTTTATTCAACCTGTTTAATATTCCGATGGGAAAGTGTCGTGTTGTACCGTGTATCGATACTCTGCGCGGCGATATTAATTTAAATATCGACAATAGGCAGAGTCTTTAATGGATTCGCATAAATTAGTCCCGCCTAACGCGGCTCGCAGATGGCATACAAATCGGGGGTCTCCAATACGGGAGGACAAGCCGAACCCGGCCCCCGCACACCACACACCACAAAACACGTGAAGGGGCTGCTAATTCCAGCAAAGTTAGCGCCATAACCCCCAACCTGGGGATAACCGAATTGTATTCGTCAGTGGCAAATCAAGAAAATTTACCAACTATTTTGACACTATGTGCACCTATAATGGGATGGTTCGTGAACAATGTTATGTTTCTATTCTTTATATTTCTATTATTATTTGATTTATATGTACAACCTCTCTCCATGGCTACCAATTTAGAGATAAAAATTTTGTTTTGTTATTTTTTTTTATGTAAAAAAATTTGGTTTTACTTTTTTTTTTGTTTTTACGTTGTTGTTTTATATAGTTTTTGGATTAATATTCCTTTCTTATAAATTTAATTTACTTATTACTTATTATGCTGTCTCAGTAGAAGTAAAGTCACAAGGAGGAAATCCATAATTGGTTTTATTTTGGCTATATGTATAATACTTATGTACAAACTGAAATAAATGTAAACTGTCGATTTTCTGAAAATTAATAAAAAATAAATAAATAATATATAACGCAGTTGAAATATAACAGAATAATGATTAAATTGAAGACAATATTAGCGACTATCACAGACTATAAACAGAAAAATCAGAAAAAGATTCGATCGCATCTAGACATTGAATCGGGAGGCTTTGCCTTTCCGGGACTCTGCTCTAACTACTAAATAATTCGAGTCGTCAATGCATTTAATATTACAATTTGAGGTTTTACTCATTAAGTTACTCCAAAAAATATATATTCATCCAAGACTTTAGAAAAGTCAATAGATGTTATATCATCAATAATTCGTTTTTCAACTCTTCTTAGGGGGCACCTATGTTTTTTTTTAATGCGAATAAGGAAGTCCATACAAACAAAAGGATTTCACATTTGAAAAAAGAATCTTTGTTGAACCATTTAAATGGCCACCATCTTGAAACGGAAACCGCACGTACTAACAAATTTAAAGACAAAATGGAAACGAAATTCAATACGTTCGAGTTAAATAAGATATTCCTAAGAATTTTTAAAATCGTATTAATGTTTTAGAACGCTCAATTTAATTTACGTCGTGTGACAGTTAAACCGAAGATTTGGCTCAAAACTACTCAAATTCACAAATACGCTCTTCCTAAATCTCCGACCAACAGGCGAATCGAGCGTAACTAAACAAATCACTTAGCTGATCGGAAACTCAGATTGATCGATCGAAAAGTTGGGAACAACGGCCGCTAGTGCTCAATTATAATTTTATACATCTGTTCAATCAGTATGAATAAAGAACGCTTTCCATATTTTATAGAAATTACTGGAGCCAGTGGGACTATGGCATCAGTAGTTGAGGAATGATATGTGACGAAGGAAATGTCGATCGTTCAGTTGATTAGTCAGATAACTCCGAAAAATCGAAATTTGAGTTGAGTGTGCAGTTATGTGTAAAAGTGTACCTCTTATCTGGTACAAAACTCAGATTACTCATAAACACTCCAAATCAATTATAATGCAGAAAAACTTGCAGTGAATTAAACAAAATTATGAAGTTTTCTGATTCACAAGTAGCATGTTTACAATGACAATGTACTGGATCGTAATGACTCCGTTTAATGTGTAAAACACGCTGACCAGCCAACTCAGAATGAAACCAACTCAGAAAGGTCATTAAGAGTGATGATAAAAAACATTTTTAAATAATTTTTGATTTATGGCGAGCATTCGAATATCGCTTTCCTCTTTATTTCAAGTAGGTATTTAGAGGTAGATGTCTGACTAATCAACTGGACGATCGTTGTGGAAGAGAGTGTTTGGGAAACAAATTAATGAAATAGATATTACAATTTTATTTATGAATCTAATTGATCTAGACCAGGGGACGGCAACCTTTTGATTCGGAAGAGTCAAAAATTACAAATTTAAAAAATTTCAAAGTTTTTAAAGAGCCACAATTTTTTTTCTTGCCAACAATAAATAGTACTTGCATAAATATATTTTGAAGGGGGGGGGGGGTGGATAATTTTACCTTTACTTGGTAAAGGGGTCGATTACTTCAATACAGTTAAGAAACACTGGTATACGGATCAATTGCATTTGTAGAGATCCAGTATCAACTCCAAATGGCTCAATGTGGATTTCGTTACTATTTGTGTTGAGAGGATTTAATATGAATGCTAGAGTGCTTTTGTTGGTTTTTAATTGCTGAAATCTGTCAGCAAATTCAGTTTTAATTTTTTTTTATAACTGTTCTTAAGTAATTCGTCAACAGTTGCGCTGGTTTTATCGCGATATTGCTTTAGAAATTGAAAATGAAGTAATTTAACGCTCTGAATATCTTCTGCAAAAATAATTATTTTTTCTTCGAAACAAATCAATTCTTCTACCAAAATATAGGCCGGGTTTCCCTTTCCGTGCAGTTTTAGATTCAGCTCAATTAATATCGCTGTGATGTCCACAATAAAGCAAAATTTTTGCAACCATTTGTCGTTCTCTAATTCAGGGTGATTAATGCTTTTTTCATTGAGGGATGTATTTATTTCATTCAAGCACAAAGCAAAACGTTTCAACACCTTATCTTATTATGTTACTTACCTTTACTTCAGTTTTTTTATTATTATAGGGGTGTGGTGTAAAGCGAGTACAAGTGCCTGAGAGATAGAAATAGCCTAATCCTCGTTCATCGATTCAGAACGATTTTAAATTTTTTTTTTTTATAAAATAAATAATATTTGCGTGTGGAACTAAAGAGCCGCAGCTTCACATCCAAAGAGCCGCATGTGGCTCGCGAGCCGCAGGTTGCTGACCTCTGATCTAGACCTATGATGATATCTAACACATATTCATACTCGAAAAAGAAATGATTGAATAAATCTTAAGAATGGAGGCATCAACACAATATTTAAGGAAAAAGAAAAGACCATCGGTTTTGTGTAAGTAAGTACTTTACATAATCTTATCTTCCTCTGGTCGTCCTCAAATTTAACCAAACCGACAATTTTAATCTTTTGAGGGATCAACGGCTGACAACTGTGTTCCTTTGGTTACCGGCCTGGTACCTAATCAGCTCTGTTAACCAGAGTTGTGTGGTTTACTGAAAACTTGCCGGAAGTGCGAAAGGTTGGCTTGGAGATAAACATCTTCCGTGAAGTTGAACAGGTGCCCGGTTACCGCTAAATATTAAATAATATTACTCAAAATATTCGCGGAAAATACACGTATATTTCTTAAAACAGTTAGATAAGTAATGTTAGTAATAAGTATTTGATTAATCACGCATTCATTAACTTAATTTGTGATTAATGAAATGAAGCATTTAATTCATTGATATGTGTGGTTCGGGTATTATTTAACCTTTTACCGTATTTCCTCGATGCAAAGGCTGTTAATTGGGAAAATGTTTAAAAGTTTAAATTATGTAACGTGCTCCTCATACATAGTAGGGTAGATTACCGATCGCTGTATGAAGTCTGGAACACAAATTCAAAAAACCTGTGAACCGCAATTAACCTACTACATATTATAGGCATAAAGATGCACAAATGTTTATTATTAACTAGCTGACTCGGCGAACTTCGTACCGTCTCAGAATCAATAACTGTTGTTTTAACTTTATTAGCTGAATTAAAATCAGTTTTTTTATTAAGTTAAAAATTATTCAATGAAGCAATTATCGATGCGCCACTGTCGGTGTTTTGTTTGGGAGTTGGGTACGGATTTATATTTTTTGTGATATTCTTACATTTCCACTTATTTACGGGAATTGCGTTACATTTTCTTTATACGTGTGAGGGAGATCTATTACAATTACTATATTTTTCCTTTTAAGGGGTGGAAACATACCTATGTTAAACCAAACAATCAGCGCATTGACATTTGATGTTTTTGATTTTTTGGAATTCCCATTATTCAATATTATACCTATCACAATATTGCTGCAGTTCTTTTAAAATATGAAAATTCGTTCCATACAAAACGTATGAGGAAAATTTTTTTTACGTATTTCTCCGATGTTTTAATCGCTATTCTGCTAATCGGGGCGGAGACAAATCCAACAAATCAAAAATCGGTCCAGCCGTTCTTGAGTTATAAATGGTGTAACTAACCCGATTTTGTTTTATATGTTAAGATTAATTACAAAATGTTTACGGCGAGAGAACCAAGTGGCATCAAATTCCTGTAATGTTTAACACGTCACCTGAAGACATTAAAAAAGAGGCATCTATTTCAAAAAAACAAAACAAAAGTCAGGTCATTCTACCATCGTAGAACATGGAAACAAATACCTACCTACATTATGTTTTAATTGTAACTAGGTTCCATGTAATGTGTCGTTTTAGTTGAAAGTCGTTTACGATTTTAATGTCAGTTTCTAATTTACGTTTCTATTATTAAGGTTTTTACGTACTCGTACACGGTTGTTTATCAATTATTTAAAATTTACACAACGTAAGGCTCGTATTATAAAATTTTAATAACTTAGGGCCTTTAACCAGCCAATGGCCGAGAATTCAAATTTCGTCGAAAAGATGTTCTTACATGATCGTACAGGACGGTTCCAATGAGAAAGATTAATTATTCTCTGTACCAGCTTTTTTAAATTATAACTTAATATCGCTTTTATTTCATTCAAAATTTGCTTTAATATATTCAAAAATGCTAAAAGGCGTGATGATAAAATTATTAAAATCATGTAATTTTTGTAATTATTTTTTGATCATAAGTATTTACAATTTTGCAATAATGTCTAAGCAAAATAAGAATAAACTTAAATGTATTAGTTTGTTAGACCGTAAATAAATAGACAAACTGAAGTATTTTCGTCACAAAACACGTGTGCGGATTTTTTTTAATGATTTTATTCAAACTAACATTAAAATTCTCAAGCGTAGCTTTCCCAGATAATTAATTGATTTGTTTTACTGCATGATTATATGATTTGAAATGTTTGTTGTATAATATAAAATTTTGTTTGAAAATTTAACAAATCTGCCAACGATCTACGGTAAAACCTTATGCTAAAAATAAACATATTTTCTGATAATTTAAAACATAACTTTACCAGATAAAAGAACGATCTTTCGAAATCAATTTATACTTTTTTGTGAAAAGAGTCAATACGGCTAATATTTTATTTTAAAATGGCATATTTCCGGTTTTGTCTAGTTATTCCCTGTTAAGTGTTTTATTAAAAATGAGAAATTTCGTTCGATCAAACTGATATGTAATATTTATTTCAAATTCTTTGTGAAAAAACCGGCTGAAATATCTATTCAACAAAAAGTTGTAGAGAAATAAAGGAGTACCCTACTGCAAATATTTCCATCAATAGATCACAGTCAATAAAGCATGATTTTTATTGTAATGTAATATTTTGTTTTCGTGTCGAACGTGCGTACGTCTTCTGAGTACTTGACTTTTATCGCACGTTCTGTCTATATCAACACGGCGATAATTAACGTCTGCCTAATTCGATTTACAACGCACTATTCGAGGGGAGTACATCGAGTACACTTATAAGGAGATGGAAAAGGCGAAGGACGTGGGGATAGTTTTATGGGCTGTCGGGGCACTGACCCGAAGTAACTCCACAGAATTATCTCAAGTCAACATTCGGTATTTGTCCACTGAACCAATTCACTTTGATTAGGCAAATATTTGAAGGAGATCTGACAAAGCAAGCCGACGTATTTTTTAACAATGCTCATTAATATGTTTTTGGAACAATGATGTGGGTACTGTAGTTTTTTTTTTTTTTTTTTAATAATCACCGTATCGCAGCCCGAGTTGACACACGAACACGTTACCTACTCTCACATCACTCATATGCATTGCTTTCAAACAGCATATTTCAAAGTTGTTGATTTTTAATTTTTTTTTATTTATTAACCAAGATATCACAATATGCATATACAAAATACAATGTACATTTTTTTGGTATATACCACCTCACTAGGCTGAGCCTGTTCCGAGGTGGCGGGAATTTAAACTAATTGTGATAACTTAATCTTGGAAGAAATATAACTTTGTATAAACCACTTTTTTAATAAACAATATCGATTTGTTTTAATAACAATGTTATCTTCTTCAGGATATGTTAAGATAACATTATTATTGAAACATATCGATATTGTTTATTAAAAAAGTGGTTTATACAAAGTTATCTCTTATTAATTAAATAATAAATAATGCCACAAAGTTATTTTGCAAAGATTGAAGAAGTAAAAAATATTTTAATTTAAATAGAATAAAATAAAAATAAAAGGAAATAAAAAGAAACGAGATAAGAAAAATAGAAAAAAATTACTCGTATTTATTTCTTTAATGCATAATTTTTTTGCAGATTTAATATTACATTTAAGGTCATCGTTGGTCGTGCATACATAAACAGAAAAGAGGAGCTCTTGTGCCTTTTCAGAGAGCCACAGTTCTCACTTTTTTGGTACAATATATGATAAATCACGCGATATTATAATTGTACGATTTGTGCGTTGAAAGTATTTTAAAAACATTTGCTTCAGAACCATGTCTTTCAAAAACGACTAATTTTGTAAATTTTTCGCCGAATTCAATCAGAAATTTTACCTTCGAATCCTCACCGAAATCACGAAATCTGTTAAAAGTTTAAAGAAAAGAAGCAGTCATTTCAAATACAGAAATATTATTCATTAATATTAATACTATAATAACTTTTTGATTGTAGGTATGTACCCACTGAAAACTCACGGACCTCCACTGGTATCTACTTATCGTTTGTTTGAATCTCAGAGTAACATTAATTTGAATTCACACAATCCAGTGTGGTAAATTTTAAACCAAATTTGAGTTTATTGAACGCGAATAGCTTCGCCTAGGAATATTTCACTTCGCGGACCGAAATTAGTATTTTTAATGTTTTGTATAAAAAATGTACATAGTGCGAAAATTTTCAATTGAATTTTTTTTTTCGGTTTTTTTACATTAGCTTCACACGGGAGGCCCTGAAGAAAAAATCCCTCAGGCACCATGTTATCTTTGGGGATGCTATACGGTGGGTTTTTTATGGAGAGGAAGTTCTTTGAAGGAAAAATGTATTATTTGTAAAAAAAGGAATGGTTAAGAATCTGGAGAATCAATGTATTCAGTAATGGCGGATGTCCGTATCCATCTCACCCACTGCGGTGCAAGGCAATGGGTCGCGATCGAGAGAGTCCGGCAGGAGAGATCAAAAGGACTCTCTCAACCAGTCTCTCGCGATCCCGCAAACCTCACTTCATACCCGGATACCATGCTAAGTCACCAAACATGCGACCACTTGGGGTGATCTATGGCAGAGTGTTGGTTATCCAATACACGGGTCCAGGGACGGCGGTATTAACCTCCACCTGCCAAATAGCTTGGTCATCTACATAAAAAGTAGATTTTTTTTTTTTTAATAGTAATACCTCGCAAGAGCCTCAACTGCTCCCGTCTGGAGCCAGTGAGCCTATGGCATACCCAATTGGCGGATTTTGTGAAGCTGAAGGTAGTGGGGAGGGGAAAGAGATGGGAAAGAGGAAGGTGGGGAAGTACCTGGCTATTCAGATCTAGTCACCAAACACGGCTAATGCCATTTCAAGCAACGTTTCAATTCTGAATGGTGGTCTTACACCAGGGCAATACTTAGAGTATCTTCCACCCTGGAACGTGCCGCAAATATAGTATACATTATTTTTAATGAATTAATTGTGAAATAACACAAATTATTAAAATAAAATTTCTTCCCCACGCCAGGATTTTTTTTTTTTTTTTTTTTTTCTTTATTTTTTCCCATTGTATCTACATACATACAAAAGTAATTTTGCATAATTTCTAAATACAGTAAGAGTAAATATAAGGTAAAGTAATGTAAAAGTTACCAATAAGTAAAATATATAATCGAAAAGAGTAGGCAATGGGAACCCACTAAGGCACTGCCTGTGTGTGGGTAATATAAACAGGATTGCTATGTATACATCAATAAGTATATGTAAAAAATGTAAATTTTAAACTAAAGGTTTAGAAATATAGTAATCTGTGAAAAAATTATAGTAAAATGAAATAAAATAGTGAAATAAAATAGTGAAACATAAATTTTTTTGATTTTTTGTTATAGTAAAGAAAGTAAATAAAGTTAGAATTGTATTGAAAAGTGAAACATGAAGGTTTACAAATAATTTATAGAAAAAATGTTCCAATATCTGCATCATTCAACCATAATTTTAATTCTTTTACGTAAAGTGATATTTTATCTGCCATTTGAATGTGTTTTGGTAGAAGATTAAATGTACGAGGACCAATAAAGCTGCTATGTGTTTGCATTAATTTAGTATTGGTTTGGGGGGAGTAAAACATATTATTAGTTCTTTTGCTAATTCTAAAATTCTTACGAAGCAGTTTTTATTTTTAAATATATATTTCATAGTCATAATTTACGGATATTGAATATTTTTGTCTCTTTGAATAATAACTCAGTTGAGAATGTTTTTTTTCTATTATACATAACTTTAAAATGCGCTTTTGAGTGGTTTGTAAAGGCTTAATAAATGCATCAAGTGCACCACCCCATCCTATAATGCCGTAGATTATTGAAGATTGTACCAGGGAAAAGTAGATCATTTTTAATTTGTCGAGATTGAGAACTTCCTTAAGTCTATAAAATGTGTAAGTAAGATATCTTAATTTAGAGGTGGTTTTATCAATTTGAGATTTCCAATTTAGATGTGTATCAATAGATATACCTAAATATTTAATATTTTCGACATTGACAAGTTCATTGCACAGTGAACATGTTTCTTGATTGCAACTCGTATTGTGGATTCTAATTTTAAGGTTATCGTTCATTCGATCATGCGAGTCAAAAGCATTACCGCTAGGCAACGCCGGCCGTCAACTAGGAAGGATTTCCATTTTAGGACAGTCAAATTGACAAAAAATTAAATTATAAATCTGTGCGACTCAATCTGTTAAACGGAGTGAAGAGGTTATTTTTTTAGGAAATTGATAATACAATATGCCTACATGTGTATTTGTAAATGCGAATATTAAATTATTATTATTTATCTGCTAGTCAGCAATTTGATGTTCTCTTTTTAATCTCCCTAATTCATAGAATAATGTACGGAAAACGTCTAATCTTTTCGATTTCCATTAATTTGTCGGGTTGAACAATTTCGGACATACCTAGGTAAGAAAATTGCAATTGAGTAAAGAATTTCATGGTAGTAGGTAGAACTATCGGATAGTGGTATATAATAGATGAGTAGTGGTATTTAATTTGTCATTAGAAAAAACATCTCTGTTAAATAAAAATTAAAAATTAAATAAGAGGAAATAAGACAAATGGCTGTTTCTTGAAAGGTATATATTTGCAAAAATTCACACAATTCTAGTGGTCGTTGTTCCTTAACCTACTGATCAACTATTGAGCTGAAATTTTGACTGAACACTCCTAAAATACTCTTCGACGAACAGGCGAATCGAGCGAAAACCGAGCGTACAAATCGCATAGCTGATCGGAGACCTAGATTGATCGATCAAAAAATTGGGAACAACGTGTATAGTGTATATTGTTTATGTCAATGAATTTCGCGTTGTGTAAATTGCAATTTTTAGCATGTGTTTATTTCCTTCCATTCCCCACTCCTTTAGCCTCACAACATACCCCGATTGGGGATACCATAGTTAACGTGACCATTTATTATTTCACCCAAACCGGGAAACCGAAAAAAAGGCAGGTACTCAACAATGATAACAAAATGGAACAATTTTTTTTCGCGAAAAAATGCCTCAAGAGCGCTGTAAAGGGCTGAATTACAACTCATCTTGCAGCTACCAATCGCATGGACGATTGGAATTCTAGACCCTTGATCAAAATTTGAAGAGATTTTTTTGTTATTAAGAGAAAATTTAAACGAAATAAAGCAATATGTTACAGTTAAAATGTTTTTGACTAAAATTAGCATGGATTTAACGAGTAAATTCACGTTACTATGTAGGTAGAGGAGGCTAGATCACAACTCGTCTTGCAGCTACCAAGCGCTACTATTCGTTTTAGGAGCCTCACACTTTCATACAATACAATTGACATGATAGTAATGTTTTTTCGTGTCATATTAGGGTTAGCTATTTTATATCTTTATGTATTTCAAGATTACCAGTACGTTTGTGTAGGCGCATAATGGTTTTTTTCCGAAAACGGGACATTTTGGCGTCCCGACGCTGTGTTCGGGGACACCGGGATACGCTGTCTGAAAACGGGAAGTCTGGTCACATTAACCATAGTCCTTCAGGCTCCGGGCAATTTTTGGGAAAAAAATATCATTAGAAAAACAAAATTGAAATATTCAGATGGCACTTTCCTACTTAAATTTATCTTAAATCTTATTTCAACACTCGACACAGATGTTTGATTCGATATTTTGTGAAGTAAAAATAAATACAAATATAAAATAATTCTTTGAAAAATTGGTGTCAAGGAATCTTGTGTTACTAAACGTAGGTGGCAGTTGATTACCGCCGCCGAGAGATCAGTCGGAATACCTCTTTCTGTTGCATGCGTCGTAAATGAGAATGAGAGAGAGGTCGCAACGTAGCAATCCGAGGTACAAATATAGTAATTGCCCTGACCTCTGAGGTCAATTCGTGGGAGCTGTAGGTCACGCCCATTGTTTATTATATCAATGGATCCTCTTCGTTTCATCCGTCGATAAGTTAATTATTTTTAATTGACGATAATCTTTGAATTATCGTATCAAGCGATCAAGGATCAATGGTTTATTTATATGTTTTGTGGCGGCCTCGGAGATGTTCATGATATCTCTACTATCTGTCCCCCTAGCACAGTCAATCGATAAGGATTGACAGGATAACTGTCATTAACTTCTCATCGTTCCCTAGGACAACTGAAGATCGCTAACGTACAAACAAAAAGAAATTACGTCGAATATATTAAGAACACTAAGTCATTTGTGAACTGTTACTTATTCGTTGCCGATCTGCAATCACGCTCCTTGTCAATCGACTGTGCTGGGGTACCTGGAATCATTTCTCTCCGACTTTCGACAGTAAGTTTATTTTTTTTACATTGCTCCATACAACAGGCCCTGAGGAAAACAATTCCCCTCAGCACCTTGATTCGGGATGGTGTGGAGGGTCTTTTTAAGAAAGGGAATGAGAGGTAGTTCTGGAAAGGAAAACGGTGTGAGGGGTGGGTAGAAATCTGGAAGTCCGTGTAAATCCCTCCCACTGCGGTGCAAGGCAATGGGTGGGGTCATGCTGGAGAGGTCAAAGGATCTTCTCCCTATTCGGTCCGTCGCACCGCTGTTGGGCAGAAGCATCAACCGAGTCAACAGAGTCCAACTGGAGAGATGAGAAGACCTCCCCAAATGATCCGGCCTGCCATGCAGTAAATGGGCAGACGCATCCGCCGTCAATACCTAGACAAACCTCACCCCCATGAACCCCGGCTAAGCCATCAACGTATCGAACCACTTGGGGTGACCTATGGTATTGGTTATCCAAAAAGTGGCTCCTGGGGCGGCGGTACCCATATCAGATTCCCAAATTGCAGATTCAACACTTCTTGGGAGCCCCAGATCCCCGTGAATACCTTAAAATTGTTGACATTTTTAATGGTAAAGGCTTTCATCAACAACATAGGTAAGTAATTAGTGTTAAGGTGATAACGAGTGTGTTAGTAGACCCTTGCTAGCATGAACGCAAAATTGCCCATGACATTTGGACATCGACTAAAATGTTTAAGTTGGTGGAGCCCATTCGTTACAAAGACCAGTTTTATTTACAAGTCAACATACGAGTAAAACATAAAAAAAATCTAAACTTGTAATTTTAATGAACGGTCAGATTTCAACTTAGGAAAATGGAGTTTGTGTATGATCATCCACGATTTTTTCCGAAATTTTCCATATTACTTTCCAAATAACCAACTTACCATTCCACCAACCTCTTGAGAGAATGTATCGATTTGTAATGTAACGTAGTGGCAAGATTCCTGACATATTTAGCGATAGCCCCCAGAATTTTACTAAATTCCTCAAATCTCTCGTTTTCACTTGATTTAAATTGACGCAAACTTTTTGTCTCCTGTTTTTTTGTTTGTTTTTTATGTTTACCAACTTACCCCCTTACCAAAAAGGGTTTAAAATTTTACACAACTGGTAAACAACTATTTTCCATAATGGTTGTTTGGGTATCAGTTAGTGTGTAAAATTTAGAAAACAAAGCCCTAATTATTTTATTCTTACTACGTTATTGGACGGTATAAATGAAATCCCTAAGGCGTATGTGTGGTGTATGATCGTGTGAGAAACGTGGAAATCCGCAAAGAATGCAATGCTGATGTAAGCGTAATGAGTAAGATCAAGAAAGGAACGCTCCGATGGTTTGGGCATGTAGAGCGAATGAACGAGGAAAGGAGTGTAAGGAGAATATATGACGCAAATGCGAATGGTAGAATAAGTCGGGGACGCCCGAGAAAGACATGGCACGACCAAGTAAATCAGATACTTGAGTCGGGCCATGTCAAGACTCAGAATAATAGAAGAGCATGTATGAGACGATATATGAATGTGAATGAGGCAAGGAATGTGTGCCCAGACCGAGTTGTTTGGCGGTCCGCCCTATCTGCCTACCCCTGCGGGAAAACGGCCTGATGGTTAGTTAGTTAGATAGTATTTTTTAATGTTTATTATTTCTTAGAATTTATTATGTTAACCCCGTCTGTTGTGTCCATTATTTAAAAATAAAGAAAATGTAATCACGGAAAAAGGCTCTTTTTGTGAGTGCACGTGCAAGAGTCTCAACTGTCCGGAGTCAGTGGGACTATGTATCCAAGATTGGAGGGACGCATGGGAAAGGACACGCAAAGAAGGGCAAAAATTGATGGAGGGTGAGAGACGAGGGGGCAGAGTGATTTCAAAGGAGACGTAGTAACAGTAGGGGATATCAGGGGGTAAATTTGGAAAATTAATGCTTCTCCTGTGGACAGCTATGTGGCCTGCTCAGTGACATCGGACAACCTTCTGATTTATTCGTACAAACGGTGGAACGATTCGATGGAAAACAAAAATATATGGTGAATCAAAGCACTTCAATAAACAGAATTAAAACTAAAATATTTTCTTTCTTTTAACAGCTGAAGCGGATATTATTAATTTAGAAATAAGTGTAATTATTATCCAATCTCTAAATTAGTAAAGTTGATTTTGTGGGAGGGAATTCCCAGCTATTAATGAAACCACAAATACGTGCGACTTTTAATTGAATACTGAACGACTAATCGAAGCGATAACAACAAAGACATCAAATACAATAACAATATGGCCTTGTGAAATGTGTATCTAGTGTGGAGGGCGCACGTCGCAATAACATAGGCTTGTTATTGCACAAGAGGCTATTTAGTTTATGGAGTATGCCAGTCTTTATAGCAAAACCTTAGTGGTTGAGTGATAAGTCCGAGAGGTTACTAGTTGAATTACCCAAGATCAAATAAGTTTAGATGTGTGAAATAATTTTTGTTTTTTTTTTTGCGGAGACGGTTTTTTACTATTTCCCGTGAGCACTTAGGCCATAGGCCCATTGCGTTATCTCCCATCTTTGATCAATAACCCGTCCCCTTAATAAAGTTCACCAGATTTGTCATTGGTTATGTGGCTAAGTCTTCTGGTTCTACAGTGTGTCTCTCCCCAGGTATCTGAGCCTAGTTCCCTCCAGGGTAGGACATTGGTACCATAAGTGAATTGGAGTCTCTTCATCCTCTTCACATTTTCTACGTCTATTTGTGCTTTCCACTCCCACTAGCTGCATTTGTCTCCTGAGATGGCAGTGTCCCGTTAGTAGTCCTACCAGTTCCCTCAGCGAGTTTCCGTCCATATTGAGTAGTTACCTGGTCCGTCGTTTATTAGTACTTTGGAATTTTGGAATTTGGATTGCCTCATTCCGGGTACCCTCTCCCTTCCTTCCAATGCTGGGGTTTGACCCACCTCTCAATATGTAATTTGGTGTGGCAAGCTGCTACTCCTACGGCCGGCTTGGATCCCGCAAGTGGAGCCTTCGCACCTTTCCTTGCTAGTTCGTCAGCCCGCTCGTTGCCCTCAATACCCCTATGTCCTGGTACCCATATCAGGGTTATTTTATTGATGGTAGCGAGTTCTGTAAGAATAGTCCTTTAGAACCTTTCTTTGAAAAATGTATATAGACATTTTTAGGTTTTTGTTAAGTTACGTACCGTGAAAGATCTCCCAAGTCCGGACTTTGGAATCCCCAAAAACATGAAAAAAATTATGATAATGAAGGTATTTTTAAGTTGAACAAATTGTCTGTAACGATTTAAATTCTCTTGGAAAGGAGTTAAAATCTTGGATACCAATTCTGGCGGGCTGGCCATTATTTTCTTGCTGGAAATTATTTTCGTTTCCTACGAGATGGTGGGTGGGGTTAGGGGGGGGGGGGGGGGGGGGGGTGGCGAGGCATTCCGAGGAAAACCAGGTTTTCAATGTGATATTAGACGAAATAATAGCTCTTCAATTCGTCATTTTTCATTCATGAGTTTTGTATAAAAAAGGGAGCTAGAGTATCGAAGAAACGCTCAAAAAGTTTTTTGGAGCTGATAAGGCCCACTTTTTTGGAGCTGATAACCTCATTTTGGAGCCAAATCTAGCTTTAAAGCGGCTGAGTTGGCTACACTGGTCATAAATATATGTAGCCAGTTGGAACCGTTTCGGAATGTACGGTTTTTCAAATTAAGAGTTATGAATGAAATTATTGAAAATACACATAAAATTTTTAACGTCGTTCATAGTTTATGAAAATACCTCATTGCTGTATGTTATGAGGCTTAAGGGATAAGAATAGGAAAGGAAATAAGGTATTTAAAAAAAATTAAAGCATGAAAGAAAATGTTTTATTTCTGCAAAGGCACTATGTTAGCATTGCCAATGTTATTTGTGATATAATTTTCCACCGCAAGTTAATATTTTATTTACGTTTCCTTCCTTTTTAGTTAGATTCTGTAAACAGGTAAAAATGAAAGGTCGTTAAGACACAGCTGTAACCACAAACGCTTCAGTATCGCTTGATGCCAAAACCAATCATATAGTTTATCTGAATTCTGAGAAATGTGAATATTTGTGTCGGTTTTCCGCGTGTAACGACCTTATCATTAGCCATTGATACGTGCGGGATAAATAATAAAGTAAATAACACCTTATACAATACCTACGTGTGAACTTCGCGTGTACTGCGTTTTGTACCTGTTATTACCACAAACTCGAAGGAAATTTACGAAACACTAGACGTCATGACAATAAGACAACTTTGTGCCAAATCTGTACTTCTTCCAACATAAACTCCATAATCCAATGCCACCTATAACTCCAATTAAAACCTGGACCTCTACAAAACTCATACCTCACAAGGGCAGAGAAACTTTAATAGAGCAAGAGCCCGTGACGATCAGACCTTCGTTATTTTATAAAACCTGAAAGTTTCTCTATGTATGTCCCTAATACAGGTAAAGATGATCCCGACTATGAAGTTTGGATCACGGTGGCCTTGAAAGATAGCAGGTAGCAAAGGTGGATAAAATTGCACCTCAATTTCCAGAGCAATTTTTTCGCACTTTTACACTCACTTGCATGTAAATATCGCGCCTTCACCTACGGTAGACTTTTAATGTGTCTGACGAGGTGAAGGAACCATCGAAACTGTCTGATAACTGAGAAAACATATTTTGGTAGTTCCTCAAGTAACGTGTATAAAATTCAGCTTTTATACGTTAACGTAAGTATCTACAATTATAATTAATTAATATAATATCTTTCAAAGCCACCGTGATCCAAACTTAATAGTCGGGGATCGTCTTTACCTGTCTTAGGTACATACACATTTATAAAATAACGAAGGTTCGATCGTCACGAGCTCTTGGACTATAACTATTACCATTGGCGGTTTTCTCTAAAGTGCGTTTGTGCAGTGAACCCCCATTAAAAGATGATAAAATAAAACAAACTCGTTTTATAATAATATATAATTTTATTATAAAACAAGTTTATAATCACATTGTAAATAGGGCCCCATTAAAATCCGCATTTTAAACTCGCGCCACCGCGTTGAAATCGGTGCCTATGTCCATTGTGTTCCGCGCAAAATTCTCCTTACAAAAATATCCTGGCCCATACAGATCCCTCTGACGGTGATTTGAACGAAACTATCCATTTCTTTGCTAAATTCATTCCCGCTTGGTGCGCCGATCCCGTGTCATGGATATCACGTGATCTCCGATCTTTCACGAGTATTACCGATGCAAATATTGCAAATTAAGATGAAACTACGTGAAATCCCATTTAGATACTATTTAGATTAATCTTTAGTACGAATCGGTTTACATTATGAACATCAAAAAATATGCTACGGATAAATTAAAGCTTTTACTACCTTGTGTGTGGATTGGAATTAAAAAATATTATTTTTTATGTTACAAAAAATATAAGCGTAAACCACTAACACAATGTTTTTTCATGACTTAAGAAACTATAAAGTAATATAAGAAACAATTTTTAAAAAATACCCCTTTATGGCTTAGACTATTTTTGACGTTTTGTACGAACTAACTTTTTTTCAATCTTATAAAATTATGCACAAAATAAATAAAAAACACTTTGGCGCTTACTTGCCTCAAATGAATCAAAATATTTGTAACGTTTATATTCCTCTTTTTTATATTATTTCGGCAAACGTCACATTATCATGTCGCTAGTTATGTAATTTTGTGTTGAACTTACTTCAGTATTGTTTTGGCCATAAATATACCAAACCACCCACCCACCCACGTTGTCGCTAATATTCTGTCTTAATTTTTTTACACAATCGCTGAATGCAGTGTTGTGTACGTACATAAAAAATAATGCTAATACTTATGAAAAAAGGTTGGAAAATCAAAATTAAAGGCCTCCGCGTCCGCTTATATATTCTACGTAATTATTCTTGTTGTAAAAACAATAATAATTAGCAACGTGCATTGCTGTAAAACACATTAAACAATTTAATTCCTCTGAAAGTAAATTTTGATTAGATCAATCTTCTCTTGGATTTCTGAACCCCCTGTTAAAAAGACCACGAACGCCACTGACTACTACGCAACCAAACTATATAACTGTACGCTCACCACACTGAAGCATAATATACTAACTACAAGTACATCTACAATTCTTCATAAAAAATATATTACTGAAAACAGACTGGATCAGTGGATCAAACAACAAGGTATTCACTTTACTCAAAACATCACCTAATCAAACATAAGCCAACCCAAACATTAACAAAAAATAATTGAAAAAATAAAATAAACTTTGTTTCGCGACAGAAAATATTACCACAATATTGTTTATATAGTGGAGTGTGGTCCATAAAAAAATATACCCACTTGTTTATCGGGACAATTATTTATCTAACCCAAACTGCTACTAATCTTAAATTTATGTATACGATAATGCCGCCATAGGTCGACCCACAGTGTCTTCTTGACAATATCAAGGAGGATACGGTATTTTTACGTATGTCGACGGAATAGCATTTAATCCTAAACATGGGAATCCCTCAGCACCATGTTCTCCTAGTGAGGTGTTCACAAAACACTACTATAATACTTACCTATACTAGTTACTGATTATTAATATTTTTTTATTAATGAAACTTATTATCTATGTAAACCACTGTAATAATCTGTAAACTGCATCTTGGAGAATAGAAATAAAATAAATCAATAGTACGATTAAAATGTAGGTAGGTAGTCTCGGAGTCATTCTAAATTCAGCTTGGAAGCTAATGGATTGCTTGCCGAATCTTGTGGTCGATGGAAGAACGACTTTCCTTCTCTCCTCTATTATTATTCCTACGTGGGTATATGTATATCAATATATGAACCCAAAAAATCTTAAACCCGATCGTTGAATTTATAATTATTTTTAAATCGTCCTTCGCGGGGGCGGGAAAGAAGTATTGCCTTATTGGGGCGAAAGGATACGAAACGATATTTAAATTCCACGGGTATTTGGCTTTAACGAAGGGCTATAATTATTTATTTAATGTCTGCCCACCGTAAACCAAACGCCGGTTGCGGTCAGGGTACCGGAAAAAAAGAAAACTTAAAATGTTTGCCATATCAAAACAATGTCGTTAATATCCTCGTATTTGGTGGGTATAGGAATATCTTTACCATAAATCAAAGTATAATGAATCATGACTCTTGATTCAGCTCAGATGAACTTCCAGTAAGCAGATGGACAATCTTCTGTAATATGTTCTGCAATTTATATTCACATAATTCCGAATATTTTAGACACCGTTTGTGCATTATGAGGGAAGACTGATGTGGAAGACGTTGCAATGAAAGATGCTGCAAGTCATGGCAAGTGAGTGCAATTTCGCCATGCAGTTCCAAGCTGCAGTCTCAAGCGGGGGAACGGCTGCGCGGCCCTATTCTTAAAGAATAATATAGAACATACATTTTGAATTTGAGATCAAAATACCAAACCAAATTGAAAAATTATTTTTGTAATCAAAAGGCATGGCAAATATCTAGTAGGGATATGTGCTACGTGCTACATTGCTTATTTGTGTATTAAACTATAAAATACAGGCCATTAAAGAATTGCATTTTTCATGATTTTAGAGGCAAATTTGACAATTATTTGTGAGTTAATGATATTTATTAAAAAGAAAATTATATATTTACTACACAAAGATGAATAAATATAACATTTTAAAAATATATATTAAAGAAACCACTTTAATTGATTGTAAATTCAATTTACAAACTACCGATTTACATTAGAACACAAATGTTCCCTGTGTAAATTCAAATTTTTGATCCAAAAAAATATATTTGCGATACTTTATTATTTTATATTTCACTGCTGATTATTTTATTATTTTATATTTCATATGCTGTTTCCTGGTATGCGTTGCAATGCCATTCAAGGATTTTTTTTCTCCATGCATGTCCATTCCCATGGATCCCCGTTCCATTCCCGCATCCCCTTCCCCTCCTGCGTTCCCCTTCCACCTTTCCCGCCTATCCCCTCCCTCACAACCCTTCCCGCGAACCCCACCTCCTTCGTTAACCTCCCCCTCCTGCCTTCTCTACCTGCCACAAAAAATATATGAAATACACGTATTTTCGAACCACTGGTACATCAACTGTAGTAATTTTTTTACACAGATTTCATAACGCCAGAGCTTACTCTGTTTTCGGTTTTCTACATACCTACTATGTATAGAAAAATTCTTCCGCAAAAATTTTGAGTTAATCCATCGATTAATTTCCGAGATTTGTGGACACCAAGGTACGGAGCCTACATACATTTTTATATATAGATGGAAAGATAAATAGAAGAAGATATATAAGTTTAATAGTAGTTTACGCCAGATTATTTTTTGAACAATTAGCATTAACTCCCAAAAAATTGTCTAAGTTGCCTACAAAATCGTGAAAAAATTAATCCTTTACTGGTCTATAATTGCTAATTTAAAATGTAAATAAATAAAGTAGCACACACCCGTACTAGATATTTGTTAAATCTTTTGATTAAAAAATAATATTATTCAGTTCGGTTAAGTATTTTTCCATCAAAATTAAAAATAAAGATTTAAACGAAAAAGGCCGAGCAACCGTTCCTCTTCGGGGTGAAGATTACCCTGAAGATATCTATCTAACCTCCAATAAGCTACCAGTAGAATTAAATATCTTCGTACTTAAAAACCAAAGCCTCACAAGCCACAAGTTTTTCAGAAAAGGCATATAATATTTTATTCGTAGTTCAGTCAAATAATTCAGTTCCCAGAACCCATAAAGTTAATTCTTGGGCGTCACGAGTAATTGAAATTTCTATAATGATCATAAATAAAACATTATCCCATACCAGCATGCTTTCTTCTCACATTTGGCTGGAGACAGGGCTCGTGTCATAAGACGCTAATAATGCTCCCATGAATATTAAACATTTAACTACCAACCACTAGCAAACCTTCCAGAGCCACAGGATTACAACTGGAATCGAGCATGTTTTAAGATGGGTCCATTGCGCGGGAAAACGCCAGACTTTTGCTTTAACAGTCCCGTACAACGATCAAGGTCATAAATGTTGACAATTTTTGCCAACACTCAAGGTCATAAATGTTTGTAGTGTTTGAGCTTCCCGTGTTCGGCGGAAAACATCCAAAACAAACATCCCACATCCCATCCCGGGTGAAGCGGGAAGGCAGGCGGGTTCTAGCGGGGGGGGGGGGAGTATACATTTTTTTGACAGAAGTCGCGCGGTGCGGTCGTTGTATGTAGAATAATCGGAACGGATTTTCGTGGTTAATGTGCTTTGTATGAACGAGCATAATCACGAGTTTAAAATATTATTATACCTAAATATAATATAATAATAAAAATATTTGATAATCAAATTATAATAAAATATCAAATATTTATAATTATTATGTTTTTGACGTCAATATTTACGTACTCTAAATTCTATAGTGACTTTAGGTCGTGCAATAATTGGTGCAATAATCGATATTAGTCGGAAATCTTTCCTGATCTGTGTATTCTTCCTGATGTAGGTAGCATCTTTTCTATAACATTTAACATTTATGTAAACGATAAACGTCAAACGTCAAGTTTTTTGGTGTGCGGACCTTATAATTATGATTTTAAATTGTAAATATGTCGTAATGGATGATTATTTCTTTCGTGAACTCACTTGTAAATAAATTCTATTAATTTATTAATCGGTTTCAGAGACACGGGAGAAATTGACCATTGTAAATCGATATTCAAAACGTATTCACTCTAAATTCTTAATAAATAGTAACTTTAGGTCGTGCGTATTAGTCGGAAATCTTTCCTGATAAATAAGTATCTGTGTTTTCTCCCTGATGTATCTCTTTTGTCATCAGAACGCATTTTAATATTGATATAAACTTCAAACGTCAAGTGTAAGCGTGCCGTGGACACGTCCATACCTCAGACCACTTGTCAAATTGTGTGGACCGCGCGAACTTCACCCTAAACGATGTTGGTGTAAAGTTTTAGACCTTGAGTGTTGGCAAAAATTGTCAAACATTTATGACCTTGATTGTTGTATGGGACTGTCAAAAGTTTGGCGTTTGCCCGCGCACTGGACCCGTCTTTAAGTATGTACTCAAATGAAAAATTTGTCAAGGAAAGGGAATTGTTGCAGCTGGGTTATAAGAATTCGAAAAACCGATTTTATTATTATTTGAGATAGTTATGTTTGAGGTAGATACGTTTTTAGATTTTTTTAACGGTCAAAAGAATTTTCATTGTTTGTTTTTGGGGTGTTACGCCGTGTTGCGCTACCTCCTTATTTAGCCGACGTTTCGGACAGCGATGCAGTGTCCATAATCAGGGCAGATCCGGCAGATCCTACGATCTTGAGTTTGAGGTAGTTTAAGTTCCGGAAGTTTGAGGTAGTTTAAGTTGCTTTTTATACATGATTCCTAAAGTATCTCACAGAAGTTAAGGTTGATTTTTGAATGTTTGTAGTGTTTCATATTTGGGGTACCTATTCCATAATTTTATGTTGATTATGTTTTTTGAGAAATTGTAGTACTTATAATTAATTAATCTAATACAAGACTTACTATGTAAAGCGCAAATGTAGGTATGACTGATTCGAATTACGAATAAAAGTTTTTGGTTTTTAATATTTGTTTTTTTAATGGGTAAAAAACAAAAAGGTATTCTATATGTGGTTACTTCTATTATATTTGTTGTCTATGGGGTAATTTCAATGTCTTTCGACAGATGTCGTTATTATTAGTTGTTATATGTAGTTTTGTGTCAAGTAGCACCTTAGTAGAGTAGTAACTATTGCCGTTCGAAGTGTCCCGAAGGGTTACGGAAGTAGCCGATGTTGTACGACCGACAGCTGGGCTCCTTCAGTGTCGATTTCTCTGGTTTCAGAATTACACAGAGCATTCATTAGGTTGGTCGTTTGGTCCATTTAAATATTCATTGTAAATCGCACGATATCTAATGTAAAAAAAAGTAACTTGTAATTTCGACGAACCTCGAGTTTTATTGAAGATTCCTGAACACACATCAAGTAATCCCAACCACTGGGATTGAAGAACATCGAAGATTCCTGCCTCATCCTCAAATTCTTTTTTTAAAGAGAGATAAATGTTCCCGGGTTACAAAAAATCAGTGTAAGTTTTAAAACCTTCTGCTAACATCTTAGAACGCGGAAAACATCGCTTATTCAATGATGTGGGACTTAGCTAGGAGAGGATTGAAACCCTCTGATCATTTGGCCTGTAATAAAGCACCTAACGATTTATCTGGTAGGTATTCTGAATTTCGTATTTTTTAAGACTTTATCACCTCACTGCTGCAGTTTCAAACAGAATGCAAAGCAGACCGTCTACTAAATCGTTCTTGACATTTATACAATCTTAAAAATGCAAAACACTTGACCTGGATCTTTCCGTCAAGCTGACAGAGCCGCCATTGTATTGTATTTGATTGCCGCCGCCATCTTGCAAAATGTCCCCCGATTGAATACCAAAACGGCGGGAAAATCAACAAATACCGAATAGTCTGTACCCTATGGTTATGTCAGGAACTTGTGAAGAATTTTAATCGGTTCATTACAAACCGAGCGGTCCGCTTATCACGACCAATAAATTAATAATAATTCTGCTCCATTATTCTCGGAAATCTACTCGCGTTTGGACGAATAAAAGACATTCGAAATGGACTGAGATAATGAAATAAACCTAATTGATTTACCTACGTACCAATCAGCGATCAATCTGCCATCTTTGACCAGCCATGCGATTCTGTATATTTTGTGGATACGGAATCGCTGGTCAAATTTGTGTGATTGTCTATGGCTTGCAATTGCTTTTTCAACTAGTTTTCATAGTGCACAAAATCTATATCTACAAATAAAAATGAATCGCCCATATGTGTTTTTGAACGACTTTATCTATTTCATTCAAACTTTGGGGATTTGATGTGTGCATGCCCGCTAAGGTTTCTATACCTATACATATACTGATGAGCTCTAGCATTATGAAATTTGTATTAAAAAATTGTAATAGGTGGCACGCGAGCTGTTTGAAAATTGAATGAATGGAATGCGGGAAGGGGGCAGGGAACTTGGAAGGGGGGAGGGGAAAACTCGGGAGGGGGGGGGAATCGGTGAGGGAAGAGGGGATCTCGGGAGGGGGGTTCGCGGGACAGGGGAAGCGTGTGAGGGGAGTGTGGAGAGGAAAGGTGGAGAAACAATTTCTTTATTAAATGAAGCGACCGATCGATATGATTTGTATGCAAATTAACAGATGGCGGTGTGAGTTAAAAGGTTTGCTAACCATCCAATAGATGGCGTTGTGTTTCGTTAGCCAAAGAACCGCGTTGCCGGGTCAGCTAGAAGGTTATAATTTGGGAAAATCTATATAATCCATGCTATACAACTTCAAACGTAAGTATCTACATTAAATGAATAAGCAATCATGCATACCTACTTGCAGCATTTCGTTTTTTCAACTAATTGAAATACGACAGATATCAGTCCATAAAAAAGCAAGCCATTGTCAAATTCGACAGTAGATTACGCATAGAATCGATTCCGTATACACAAAAGGTATAAAATCGCTCTTCAGTAGTAGATTGCCTAGTTCGGTGACGATTGACGATATCGCCTGATAGTGTTATCGCGGGTTTTCCGTAGATTATAATGAAAACGTGCAACTTTTAAGTCACTTATTAGATTAGATTATTAGATAGGTAGGTATGTTCTAGTTTTAATCGTTAGTATAAATATACATAATAACTTGATAGAAACTGCAAGTTTCTTTGTTTCTAATTTCCACTTACTTTGAAACAACTTGCTAAATAGGGATAAAAACTATGTATATTTAATTAAACTTTCTTCGTGAATATCGCACAAGAGTCCCAACTGCTCCCATCTGGAGTTAATGAGACTATGGCATCCAGTGGTGCCTTTTGACTTTTGGATGTGCTAGAGTGCTAATATTTAAAAAAATGGCATTGCTGATAATGTTGTAGCCGAAAACGCTTTTTTTTCGAAAATTGTTTTTTTTTATCAAGATTTTCAGGAAATTTTAGTTTGATAGTGCAACGCACGCGTATTTTCTGAAATTTGCATCTCTAATTGGGGTAAGTTGTGAGACTATAGGTAGTGGGGCAGGGAAGGAGATGTGGGAGAGGATGCATGGCATATGGCTAAACCCATTTCAGTCAAAGTTTCAATTCGGAATGGTGGTTTTACACCAAGGCGATACTGAGAGCATCTTTCTCATATTCCATATATTATTTTAAATTATAAAATTATGAAATTACTTAAATTAATAAAATGAAATTTATTTACGCCCGCTGGAATTTGAATCCGCGACCTTCAGATTGATAGTAGAGAGCCTTACCCCTCGATCACGGATCTTTCAACTGTTTACACTTTACTGACTTTACAATGACCGTAAACAAAAGAGAAAGAGATGTAAAAAAATACATGCGACAGAGAAAGGCGTGGGCGGGGAGGCATGGCGCTATTCGGACCCTAAACTCGCCTATTGCGACGATTTCTGTAAAAAAATATTATTATATCTACTACAAGTGGCTTATATTACAACTAAGATTGATAACTAATGACCTACAACACAACTAAGACTTATATGACTAGTGTCTTAGAACTATACTTATTTTTATAACGGAGTTTGTACTTGCAAGTCATAATACGAACGGAGCAGTATTATTACTGCTCTATTCGTATTATGACTAGCAACTGTCTTAAAATTAGTGACGATTAACATACTTTATTTACATTAAGCACATATTGTTATGATTACTGCCGCAGTATTGTTACTGCTCTATTCGTATTATGATTTGCAACTGTCTAAAAATTAGTTATTTACGATTAACATACTTATTTACATTTATAAGCACATATTGTTATGATTACTGCCATAATACGAAGTCATAATACGAATAGAGCAGAATTGTTACTGCTCCATTCGTATTATGATTTTCAACTGTCTTAAAATTTGTTATTTACGACTAACATACTTATTTACATTTATAAACATATATTGTTATGATTAAACATAGATAGGTGTTAGTTTTGCCTAAAATATCCCAAGAACTCTTTTTTCGGTGAACCTGCAAATTATACAAAATTACCCAAATAACACAAGCCAAGGCACATTAAATTTATGCAAATCTTTAGTTACGGACCTAACAACTTACAAACCCATCTCATTTCGAAACAAAGAGAACTGAACGTCGTAATTTTTATTGTTCATTTAAGTGAGCGTTCTTGAACTTAATGGTCCTGGCGGCCATTATTCCACTTCTGCAGTTTATAATTTATAAAATTGTCTAATAGTTGGAAACTGTCGAGTGCCCTAAAACGTTTTTGAATATAAATTTGTGAATTAAATGCCTTAATGCGTTACTTCTATCCAACGACAGACATTTACTTGGAATGAGGCGTGCGTAGTTGTCTAATAACATGTAAATCGTAACGTGAAGTCATTTATGGAAATAATTATATTGTAACTACCTGTGCAAGTTCCTCGGTACCAACTATCCAAATATCCTTGTTTATTATCATATGTTATCTGTAAATTGTACATTGGATCAGCTGACATTGAGTCCTGCCAGAGGCTTTTACTTGAAGATGCGCGGGTAGGACCGGGAGGCAACTTAAATTTTTCAAGATTCCACCTGACCTTATATTCATCTGTAAGGCTGAGCGGCGGGGTGCAAAATCTAACCACTAGCATTAATTGCCCCTTATTAGAAAAGGACGAAGCAATGCGCGAAAGAGAAGGTATTCAAGATTGAATAACTCTCAATTTAGTCTTGAAATAATAAAGTGATTTTGTTACAAAATTTTATTAAAAAGTTTTCCATTGCCCACTTTAAAAAACTATATTTATATATTATTATATAATTTTTTAAAGAAAGCAAACATTCCCGGGCTACGAATTGGCAGAGAGCGGAAAATGTTGCTTGTGTCGTGATAGAGGACTCAGCCTGTGAGTGGGTAATCACAAAATATCAATTATGCAATTCAAAATTATTAACTGTATAGTTAATTTGTTAACTTTTTAACTGAATGTTATTGTCATTAAAATGTGTTTTATTATTATTACTGTGTAAAAGAAAAGGAAGAAAATAAAAAGTGAAAAGGGAAAATATACTCAAAATGTAAACAAAAAAATAGAAAATTGATTCATCATATCTGTTAGAAAGGATTGCATTTTTTTGCCCTGAAGGCCACACCAATTGGAATGATTTATTAAGTATACCACATTGTAAATCTAAGTATGCGCAAATTCATTAATTGGATGTATCTGCAAAACATTCAACATCCTATGAGATACAGACATTTTCAACTGTATCTTAAAAATATGCACGGTGTTAAGGAATTTAGGTACATGTTCCTGAGATTATTTGAAGTAAAAAACGTAAACGAAATTTTAGTCTCCGGTGACTTTTAGATGACTTTTTTTTCGTAAAAATAAAACAAGAACAAAAAATTATTACGTCGTCACTGGTCAAACGGCCGAGTTACCGACCACCCCGCCCCTAACTGTCCAATTCCTAGATACTGATTAAACAATTAATCTCTGGTTAAGTAAGTAAGTCAAGTACATCCCTTACCATCGTGTATGATCAAACTGACTGACTGAATATATCTCTTGATTTATTACTGTTTTCACTGTTCCGATTGTTTATTTGTTCAGTTGTTTATTTTTTATCTTTTTATTGTTCATATTATGAAATACACATTGACCGAATTTCTCTTGTTATTGTTCATATTATGAAATACACATTGACTGAATTTCGATAAGTATTTGTGTGTAATTATATTTTTTTTTGTAGGCACATTTAGATAATTAATGGAACTTATCTAAAAGGTTAATCATATAATATTGGAAAATATATTAAGATAATTGTATTTTTAAATAACTTTATATTATTAATAAATTATAAGCCTTCCCTTAATAATAATGAGTCCATTAATTAACAATTAATTAATTAATTCCATTAATTAACAATTAATTAATTAAATCCCATTAACAACAAATATTATCTTTCTGTCCCATTTTAGACATGTTCCCTTTCACAGTTCTATTTCCTCCCCACACTCTTCACTAATCTCTAAACACGCCCCCACCTTTACCTCAATACTAGTACTAGTAATATATTATGGTCACCCACTGTTTTCTAATGTCAAGTTAGTATATTTTGCTCTGAGGAAGGAACGGTTGTTCTGAAACCGGTCGGCGTTTATAAAAAAACACACTGGTTCAAACTGTTCAAACAAAGAAATATTGTTTCGTTTATTTGCAAAGGATTGCCACAATGTTGTAGCTACATATAAAATCATAAATTATAAATAACTGTTTATTTCCTGAATATAATAAATAAATAAAATCAATTACATTAAAAAGATGTACGTTCCGGAAACTGATTCCCGGAAAATTTGGTGGTTTTCCTGTATATCGGAAATCTTTAAATTTGTGGGCAATAAATTGCTTCATCAAGGTTTAGCAAACAGTTCACTGTTTTTCTTCGTGTCAAGACCGCATAATACCGTTTTGTTTGGGATATATTTAGGTAATGAAAAATGAAAATGACCGCTAAACGAATGGATTGCTTATTTTTCTGGTTTGTGGAGTGGGGCTGGCGGTATACCTCCTGGGAGATTTATTGCTCTGACAGGACTTTGGGAAAGCTGGAATTACAAAACAGGAACAAATGTTTTATTTCAGCAATCAATATAAATCTTCAAATAAATGAATAAATATAATTCTTGTAATTAATATTTTTTGAAGTTCCCAATTTCAAACATAAATAAATTTAAAAAAAAAACGAATATCTAATTTTTCTTACTTTTTAAAGTGGCTTAAACTTTGGTGAATTAATGTAACATGGATTAATTTTTCCATTTTAGAGATTTGTTAATGGGCCTCCGCAATATTGACCGTATTGGGCAAGGAGTTATTCTTATCATTAGAAGATCTTTATTGCCTGAGCGCAGTCAAATTCTGTTTTAACTCGACCGATTTGTTTTTTTTTTTTTTTACATTAACTCCACACAGGAGGCCCTGAGGAAAATAATTTTCCACTGGGCTTATGTCATCTTTGGGGATACTGTGTGGTGGGTCTTTTTGAGGAAAGGAAGGAGTGAACATGGGTCTCTTCAAGACCCAGGGAACCCAGAAGGGAGACCCAGACAACCGTTCCTTCGTCAGAGCAAAATATACTAACTTGACATTAGAAAACAGTGGGTGAACATAATATATTACTAGTACTAGTATTGAGGTAAAGGTGGGGGCGTGTTTAGAGATTAGTGAAGAGTGTGGGGAAGAAAATAGATCTGTGAAAGGGAACATGTCTAAGATGGGACTGAAAGATAATGTTTGTTGTTAATTGATAATGGACTCATTATTATTAAGGGAAGTCTTATAATTTATTTATAATATAAAGTTATTTACAAATACAATTATCTTAATATATGTTCCAATATTACATGATTAACCTTTTAGATAAGTTCCATTAATTATCTAAATGTGCCTACAAAAAAATTATGATTACACACAAATACTCATCGAAATTAGGTCAATATTTATTTCATAATATGAACAATAACAAGAGAAAAATAAACAACGGATCAAATAAACAATCGGAACAGTGATAAATCAAGAGATATATTCAGTCAATCAGTTTGATCATACACGATGTTAAGGGACATACTTGACTTACCTTAACCAGAGATTAATTGTTTAATCAGTATCTAGGAATTGGACAGTTAGGGGCGGGGTGGTCGGTAACTCGGCCGTTTGACCAGTGACGACATAATAATTTTTTGTTCTTGTTTTATTTTTGCGAAAAAAAAGTCATCTAAAAGTCACTGGAGACTAAAATTTCGTTTGCGTTTTTTACTTCAAATAATCTCAGGAACATGTACCTACATTCCTTAACACCGTGCATATTTTCAAGATACAGTTGAAAATGTCTATATCTCATAGGATGTTGAATGTTTTGCAGATACATCCAATTAATTAATGAATTTTGCGCATACTTAGATTTACAATGTGGTATACTTAATAAATCATTCCAATTGGTGTGGCATTCAGGCCAAAAAAATGCAATCCTTTCTAACAGATATGATGAATCAATTTTCTATTTTTTTTTGGTTACATTTTGAGTATGTTTTCCCTTTTTACTTTTTATTTTCTTCCTTTTCTTTTACACAGTAATAATAATAAAACACATTTTATTGACAATAACATTCAGTTACAAAGTTAACAAATTAACTATACAGTTAACAATTTTGAATTGCATAATTGATATTTTGTGATTACCCACTCACAGGCTGAGTCCTCTATCACGACACAAACAACATTTTCCGCTCTCTGCCAATTCGTAGCCCGGGAATGTATGCTTTCTTAAAAAAATTATATCATAATACATAAATATGGTTTTCTAAAGTGGGCAATGGAAAACGTTATAATAATATTAACAGGGTTAGTAGTTGTGTACCATTAACCTTTTCCACTCCGACCATTTTTTCTCAAAACTGTTTAGCTACTCCGACCAAAAATGTGTGTCATATTTTATATTTGAAATGAAATTTTTGGTTAGTTACTTTTGCGGCACCCTATCGGATAATTCGTGTGACCATTAGTTGTTTGGTATATTTTGTATAAAATACTTGTTAAATCTCACATTTTGTAACTAAACGATAATACATTTGATTTCAACGTGTTTTATTTGCATTATGTCTTTTATTGAACAGCAATAATTTGTATAATGCGGGTAAAATATGCAGACAATCCAATGTAAATTCTTGGAGAAATTCCTTTCTAGTTGTCCTGTACCGCACAGCGGCTGACCAGCGACTACCTGAACCTGATTGGCTTAGGTTTTATGGGTAGTGTATGGTTTCTTATTTTGCATTGGTTACGTTATTTTAGGTTTCGACCCTCTTTCAGGAAACAAAAGATAGACCAGCCCACAACACATAAAATAGATAATAAGTTTGGCAAACATTCTACACGGTGTTTACAAGTTAGATTATCGTACATATTATATATACATAATATAATACTGTCACATTTTGAGTTCATTTATTTCACATTTAATATTACAAAAAACTCACGATTCGGTCCAATTTTATCCCACATGAAGTGCAAGTTTGTTTTCACAACTTTTACAGTGATATATTGTTAATTTAATTTGCCTTTCTTCTCTATCATAATCAGAACCACTAACGATTTTTTTACATTAGCTCCACACAGGAGGCCCTGAGAGAAAAAAATTCTGAAGGGCCTTTGTCTTCTTTGGGGTTGCTGTGTGGAGGATCATTTGAAGGAAAGGAAAAAAAGTATGGGAAGGAAAATGGTATGAGGAGTGGGTAGGAATCTGGGGGTTAGTGTATCCAAGAGAGGTGATGCGTGAATTCATCCCTCTCACTGCGTTGTAAGGCAATGGTTCGATAGAGTCCGGCTGGAGAGATCAAAAGATCTCCCTCAACCAGTTTTTCCCGATTCGGCCCACCACGCAGTAAATGGGCAGACGCATCCCCATGAACCCGGGCACCCCTGCTAAGTCACCAAACGTAGCGAACCACTTGGGGTGACCTGCGGCAGAGGTGTTGGTTATCCAATAAATGGTTCCCGAGGCGGCGGTACCCATTCCTGCCACCCAAATTGAAAACGATGCAATCCTTAATACTTTTTATGCATATTAGGCATTATTACATGTAAATTGACATGATTTAACCGCTGTTCTGGATTTACCGAATGGCTTCCTTTTCTAGGTTTTACACCTTCTCTATAATTTCCAACCAGCTGAATAATTAGCCTATCCACAAATTGAAGATGACTCATTGGTATTTCCAATAGAAAAAAATATTTGTTGTTGTGGTGTATTCGGTGTATTAGTATACATTCAATTCCAATATTTTTTCTGAATCAGAAAACCTTGACGGTGTTGGATTGGTGGATGTTGAAGGTTGTTGCGGAATTAAAATATTTTCTACATCACTACCTTTACTGAAATAAGCGCATCTCCTTCTTTTGGGTGGGATAATGTCACTTCCACTATCTATATCACTTGGATCGTTACCGACTTCTTCACCATCACTTCGAAGTAAAACTATCATTATTTTCTATGACGGTTAATTAACTTTACCTATTTATGGAATACGTTATTTAGTAATTCTTTTACTTTCAATTACTAATGTCAATATCAATAGTTCCACGAAATGAAAAAATATGGTTACTAAAAGTGGGAGTAGCTGCGGAGAACCGTCATAAACGCAGGATAACGACTGACTGTTCCGAAAATATTGGAAGAAAACAAATATTTCGTGTGTTAAAATGATGCATCTGTTTTTAAATGAATATATCTAATTAAAGGCAAATTTAAATGAAGAAATGTTGGTTTATCCAATATTTTGCGACGATTCTTTGTAATTATCGGAAATAATAGTTCGTAGAATGTACTTAGGAAGATAGAAATTGGTGATTAAACTTATACCTGCGTCGGGCCAGGACCTCTGGCCGACGGAGCTGCCTACCAAAATTGTTTGGGCCAGTATGTCTGGCCTACGGAGTGGAAAAGGTTAAAGTATCTGCGGGCCCTGTACAGTACGCCCAGTTTCTGAGAGGCTAACTTAACTCTGGTTTCGATGGAGCCCCCATACCTGAGCTGGTCACTTAGAGTTACACCAAGCATATCAATGGAGGTCCTTGCCTGTTTGTAAATTTGTATGTGCGTTCCGTTTCCGTTTCAAGGTGCTGGCCGTTTTAATGGATCAGTAAAGATTATGAATTATTTATTTACAAGATTATGATGCCTACGTATATTTCTCCAAAGGGGTGTGCAAATAGGATATACCGCCGAATAACAAAAACTATAAAAACTATTTCATATTAGAATAAGTTAACAATAATAATCTAAACAAAAATATGAAAGAGAACAAGACACAGAAAAACAGAAAAAGCAATGGTCGCAACTGGGAAAAAATATTTCGTTCAAATGCATCAAGGATAAAACTACTTATCTATATACTGTGCATGTACATACAAAAATATGATTTTATAATAATTACATCGGGGGGGGGGGGGGGGGAATTTTCGGGGACTCATTGAGTGAGTGACCTTTAATGGACAAATTGTATATAATAACATATTTGAAAATTATTTAATTTTTACATAAAAATATGTTTTATAATTAAAGGAGACAGGTATTCAATTAACTACTTACAAATCTTATGATTTCAGGTGAAATTTAGTTTTCTTATTAGACGCGAGGTCTCCTATTCACATAGTTACTACATGTTGATCAGTTCGTTCAGTTGACGGTTCAGTTGATTATTAATAATAATACTAAGTTTTGAGATAACGAGGAAAGCAGTATTCGAATGCTCGCCATAAAACAAATATTATTTACATATTAAATATACTATAAAATAATATCGGAAGGCACAATTGTCCGGTACATTACTCTATTCAATATTTTTAAATTCACCACAAGTGTAGAATTGTACCATAGAGAGGGTACACTTTTACATACTCTCAAATTACTTACTGAGCAACTTGACGATCGAAGTGATGTTATAGAGATTTGTTCTGTGACTCGGCTATAGTAAGTGTTTGGTGGGTAAGTTACACTGTCTCGGGCTCTAGCTATACAGTAGTTATACAGGGTGTAGTGGTATATAGACGCGGGAGACTGAAACGTGTCTGAAACATCTGAAAACAGAACAAAACTTCCCCTGACTCACTCAACACTTATAGGTGCTATATATACTACGATCAAGTGGTTCAGCTTACTTTATACCTACGGACATAATTTGATTCCAACTAGTGAAAAACATTGGCATAGAAGAGCATACGGTAATTATTCCCCTAAACGTCACACTTTTCGGAACAGATTAAGAAAATTACACTTGGCTTCAACAATCACTATTTACATGCGCAAAATAATTAACTAGGTTCTTAGTTAAGGTTAATTAACGTTAACGCAAATTATATCAATCCACACAAAAAATATCTAAAATGGCGGCAAAGGAATCGTTTTATACGGAAATTTTGAACTTTGATTGCTTAAAAATGAAATTTCAGTGCATCTTTTACCATCAATCCAAAAGTAATTAGTTGTTTCTTGTAGTAATCAAGTTGAAATGTAGTGTAATTTCCAAAATCTGTGCCTAATAAATTGCAATGGTTAGTGGAATATTTACCGAATAATTCTTTTATCCTCGCAAGGCGCTGTCCGTTTCTGCAATTTTCCTGCCGCGGGGTTCCTAATAATTGTGAAAAAAATATTTTTCATTATTTAACTCCCATAATGCACAGTACTTGGGCCACCTAATAATTGAAGTAATTAAAAACCACTGCATTACGCATACATAAAATGCTACACACCCTTTCTTCTAGAAAAAATGTCTGGATTTATTTTTTGTGTTGGCCTGTGCCCCTCGGCCTACCCGGGTTCGCCACTGACGAGTTCAATTTAGTTAATCACTTTTTTTTTTAAAAGAAAGTAAAAAAAAAACGTGCGTCCCGCAAAAACTCTGAGACGAGTCCCGGTACGATCAAGCAAGAGTTATATGGTGTAGCAGATATCTATCCCCCCTCCAGTATGACGGTTCCCGTTTTTACCTAAAGGGCGTGCTTATGAAGATATAAGGGCTGGAAGTTTCGCCCTCTAGAAATTTCAAGAACAGTCTTCCGGAAAGTTCTAGAAGGTTCGTTAAACTCTAGAAAGTTCTAGAAGGAGTGTTGCTAAATGTTTCAAGAACATTCTGAACGGTTCGCTAATGCTTTAGAATGTTATGGAAGGAGAAAGTTCTAGAAGCTTTCAGAAATGAGTGGCGGAGTGTGTCGGTGAGTCTAGAAGTTTCCTGAAAGTTCTAGAAGGTTCGATAAAGCTGTAGAAAGTTCTGGAAGGAGTGGCGGAGTATGTCGGTAGAGTATTTGAGAGCATTCAACAACATTCCAGAACATCCCGGAACATTCTGGATAATTGTGGAATGTTCGGGAAAATATAATCGGGAACATTGGGACATATTATAATTGGGACATTCCAGAGCACTCTCGAATGTTGTCCTGAGCAAAGTCGAGTAACCAGCTAGTATATTTATAATAAAACGTTTGATTCACCCAATATAAAGTGTTCACCATGTTGCATACTATTGAGAGAGGAAAACATGAGTTATTGTACATTATTAGCACATTTATAGAATCCACAATAAAAAAATGAAAGCCAGACTTATTAGCATAATGTGTACTCACGTACATCAGATGATACTCGTAGCTGAAAAAAAGACAAGCAGGATAATAAACGTGAAACAGGTTTTAGGTATGACAAACAGCTAGTATAAAATAAATATTATCATTTTAAACTTTGTTGTTATTTCAGTTTTCAATATATTTTTTATAAATAGACGAGATTTAGCATGGACGATCGATAAAACCCTATATCAACACGATATTGAACAAATTCGACACCTATGGCCAGTTATCAATATTTACGAGTAGGTACTGTCAACGATTGGTAAGAAATATTCCTACCGACGCGCGACGCGACGATTGATAAAATAATTTTAGCCCGGACTCCAGGACAGTATCGTAAATATAAGTTTCGGTTAAATGTTCACACACGCACTTATTTGGATAATGTCGTTCGATATACAAAATTACTGGCTTATTAACGAACGGAGTTAAACTAGCGAAGCTCTTAGAATTAAAAGAAATTCTATATGGCGTATAAGTCGTATAAGTCGTATAAGTCGTATACGGACCACTGGTATAAGCAATATTGAATAATTCAACTAAGACGGCCCCAAATTATTCTGTCCGATCTTTGAGAAACTAAAGTGCTTGAAATATTATTAAAGAAATAAATAATCAACTTGACATGATCTAAGATAAACGACAGTAACTCAAATATGAATAAAGACCTCATTAACTAATTAACTCCCGTTTAGCGTCAAAAGGAAATACGGACTGCCAACTCATATTTAGGCTTTAATTTTTAATTTTTTTTACATTAACTCCACACAGGACACAGGGGCCTATGTCATCTGAGATGCTGTGTGGAGGGTCTTTTTGAGGAGAGGAAGGAATTAACATTGGTCTTGAAGAGACCCATGTTGTAGGAAGGAGGAAACACAAAGGCCGTAAATTTAGTACTTATTTCAGTTCAACATAGTAATTGCTTGGCGTTTGACATTTCGTAGTGTCAATTCATAGTAAATGCCTTCAGTGTTGCCAGCATATATCGATTTCTTATTTATCCAATATTGTAAAGTTATCGGTTTCCCTGTGCTAGAGCTCCAACAGATGAGAGGAAAATATCAGCATTTTTATTTATTTATTATTGTTTATTTATGTACAACAAAGTAACACGAAATTTGGAAATGTGCATTGTAAGGATAAAGGATGGTACATGAAAGCATAGACAAACAGAGAAAAAAATAAGAGAATAGAAGAAAATGGAAGTCTGAAGTCAATTCAAGACTTTGCTAAAATTAGAGTAAATATAAAATCTTCAATTGTTTAAAGAGGGGCAGAAATCATTTAAGCTTAAACCAAAAAATCAAGGTCTTGACGTGAGTTGACCGTTCTACACATTCTGGACAGTGGTGAATTATAACCATAATTAGTCAAGTGCTGATTGAGGAAGAGCAGGTCTACGATGAAGAAATAATAATTATCAAGTCTAATTGAAGAAGAAATTTGGTTGGTTTTAGTCAATGTATTGTTTTCAGGATTAATGTCATTGTAATTAGATTTTCTGACATAAATCACGATAATACTTTTGGCCATGAAAACCTCTAATCATATCTACATGACAATGAATCAAGGAATTTAAAATCATCTTTGTCTTTGAACGGGAAATGGTGTATTATTAGTTTATTTTTTCCTAAATCTTCTTTACTTAAAGTATGTAGCTTAACATTCTCCTATATACTAATTAAATTATGTATATAAATATATTAAATGCATTATTTATGAATCACACATGATTATAGCATGTGACCGGTGTGAATAATAATGATTAAAACACATATTTATTATAATTTAAATACGTATAACACGTCACTAATAAAACAAGTAATGAATTGTGATTAACATTCCAATGAAAGATAAGCGCATTATTATTTTATTATACGTACACACGAGTACTTACGTAGTTAAATATAGGTAAGTAAAACACTTTTTTTTGTATTTTAATACATTAGTGCATTTTATAGTATAATTTAATAATGCTGGTCTCACTGGGTGATTTACCCGTGCTGAGGCCCCCCTTTTGTAATACAGAGAATTTAATAAGATGAAGTACATAATATTACAATTTGATAAAATACCAGGTATTTTAAATACCTATATGATATATTATGATAAATATATGATAGTTGGTAATGAAAACATAGCATTAAAATCGGCATATGTTAAGAGTGGTGTGTTACGTGTGTACCTACTCGTATGTTTAATTATTTTATGTGATAATATTTTGGTAATATTGTTTTTTTGGATCCTTAATTCATTTTTTAAATTTTGTTTCTGAATTTATTATTGTTTTCCAAAATTTTTGTTTCAAGTGAAAGACTGTTGAATGCTTTTATAGTATGGTGTTTGTAGTAGATATTTTGTATTTATTGAAATTGGTTTTTTGTTCAAAAATGTAGATAATTAGTGTGTTAAAATTATTATACATTACAGAGAGAAGACTTAATTTCGTCGTTTATTTGAAAAATGTTAATGGTTTTACAGACAGCCCTGATTTAATAAGCTTAATTACCTCCCATATACCAACAAGAACCAAGAATTACTCAAACCAAAATATGAGTCAAGAGATTACGCCTGGAGAGGTCTAAAGGTCTCCCTCCATCAGTCTTTTTCGATCCGGCCTGCCACGCAGTAGGTGGGAAAACGCATCCGCCGCGGAAGACATAGACAAACCTCATCCATGATCCCGGACACCTCTGCTAAGTCACAAAACGTACGGAACCCCTTGGGGTTACCTATGGTTAGAGTGTTGGTTATCCAATAAATGGTTCCCGGGTTGGCAGTACCAACAAACGCCTCCCAAATTGAACATAATACTGTTGAACATAAATTGAATATAACACTGTTCCAAGAAAAAAAATTAATTATGATATATTTGTCTTTGTGAAAAAGCTCCTCGTTTGTTTTTGTCATATGTGTGAATCAAATAAAGCAAGAGCCCGTGACGATCAGACCTTCGTTATTTTATAAAACCTAAAAGTTTCTCTGTGTATGTCCCTAATACAAGTAAAGACGATCCCCGACTATGAAGTTTGGATCACGGTGGCGTTGACAGATAGGAGGTTGCAAAGGTATATAAAATTGCACCACAATTTCAAGAGCATTTTGCTCGCACTTTTACAAGGTAGTGGTCTGCTAGCGTCGAAATTTCGCACTACTTCATTCTCACCCGCTTGTATGTATATATCGCGCTCGCACCTACGGAAGACTTTTAATGTGTCTGACAAGGTGAAGGAACCATCGGAACTGTCAGATTACTGAGAAAACATATGTTGATAGTTCCTCAAGTAACATATATAAAATTCAGCTTTTATGCTTTAACGTAAGTACGATTATAGCTAATTAATATAATATCTTTCAAAGCCTTTTTTACATGTATTAGAGACATACACAGAGAAACTTTCAGGTTTTATCAAATAACGAAGGTCTGATCGCCACGGGCTCTTGGACTAAAACCCTCTATACTCTATAAGGTATTAGTATTGCTTCAGATAAATTGATTGATTACAAAACACGATTCTCTGAAATTACAGAAACCAACTCTATTTTGTGGGATTTTCGATTTAACTAAAGGAAACAACAAACAAGCCAATATTAGGTTTATAGCGGATATCCGAAACACCACTGTAAATGGTCAACAGATATCCTATCCCAGTTTGTTCAAATAATACTATCGCGTACATTATTCGAAACATCCTCTGTCACGCGACTGAAATTCTGCGCACATGTCGCGATCAGTGTTCATGTTTGGCGCCATCGGCCATTTCTCTCATTAAACTTTATGGCTGACAGACATTTTTCTTTTTTTTATCCACCAACTCTGGGCAACTCTACGAGGCGTGCTTTTGTGAATAATACACCATACACCTACATAATATTATTATGCGATGGAGACTGTCGCATGGAGTGGAAATATATTAATGTTTTCGGGGAATCGGATTTGAACAGAACTTGAGCGTTTGTTGGATTTAAATTAGCCTGTAGAAAGGATGCATGAGTTTTTTTTGACAGCTCTGGGAATAAAATGATTGTTTCTTTCTTGGTTTTGATTGCCGTTAATAATATGGGTAATTGACCTGATGTATTACATCTGATATAAGATTGATTATTTCTGGGAAATTATGGGCAATTGTTGGCACTATAAATAAATTTATTGATTTGATAATGCCAACATATTTCGGATGATTGCTCGTTATTTAAATTATTGGTTAATTATAATAATCTGTTATAAGATTGATTATTTCTGGGAAATTGAAGACAACAGTAGGCACTATTAATGAATATATTGATTTGACGGTGCCTACATCTTTCGTATGATTGTTCATATCTATATCATGGTTTAATTGACCTGGTGTATTACACCTGTTGTCAATCTGATATGGTTTTCTGGGGATTTGAATGCAATTGTACAATAGATTTAATTAAAGTAATTTCTATGCTATCTGCAATTTAATTTTTTTCTTTTCTTCTAATACATCAAATTTTCTTAAATTTATCTTTATACCTACCATTCATATGGTTTTTATTTCTCCAAGTTCATCTTTTTAATTAAAAAAGTGTGTCTCTTTATTATACACTATTCATGTAAAAGCCCATCAGGGCGTTGGAATTAATAAATCAATTAAGTGGTGCTATGATTACTTCTTTCTGGGGGTGTGAAAACGGTTAGGTGTATTAACTGTTTGATGAATTACCAAAGATACTGTTCTATCTCTGTCCCGATAAGTCAGAGGATCCTTGGTTCGATTCCCAGTTGCGACTGTTACCTGTTTTTTCTGCTTCCTGTTTCGTTTAAATTTGTTAGTATTATAACTTCAATAGTGTAATCCATTTACTCCTGCTGTTGTTCTACAGTTGGTTTGAACGCAAGCATTTCCTACTTCTGTCGATCTGTTGTTCAGTTACCTATCAGGTAACATAAAGATTTCTTCTTTTTGAGGTTTCGATACAATTCAACCAATGGACAAATTGTCGTGGTGCTTTACTTCAATTATAACATAAGCGATGTAATGTAATATGATTGCTTCCTTTTAGGGGTATTTATGGTGAATAGTTAAATTTACCTGGTGTAACTTTTCATGTGTTTTTGCAGAGGTCGTCAGCATAGATTGCAGGTATAATAAGATATAATATCTTATCTGCCCAATTTACATTTTCTCATATTTTGTAGGTTATTTTTAATGTCTCTTTATCGCTTAAGCATTTACATATGTCGAAGGTCAAAGATACAAGATAGCTACTTGGAATGTTAATTATTCAGACATATCTACTATTGTCCGATTGTCTCCCATTCTAGTACCTATAAGATACCCATTCTTGGTTACATTTTATATCCTATTGAACTAATAATAACATTATATTTTTATCTAATGTATTGTCTGTATTCAATTCTTAGAAAATTAGAATTAAATTAAACTCTTTAATAACATATTAAGATAAGCCATTTTTTATTAGCTATCTAATTCAATTCGATAATGCTCCCAGATGATGGGGAGATAAATAATTTAATATTGCAATATTATGAGCACGTTAAATATTTCTTTTGTTTCCTAATTTTTTTTTCTTTTTTTCTTTCACTTACTGTTTTTCTTGTTTAATCACTTCGAATACACTTTTTTGTAAATTAATTGATTCTAGAACCTATAACTCCTCTGTATAATATATTATAATTATTTAAATAATAATAATAATAATTTAATAATAATAATGATTTATTGTTTTCCTTTCTTTACAAACATCTAAAGATAATGATATCCTCACTGGGATTTCCCGTGCTGAGGATTTCATTTACATATTATTATAATTTAATTATAAGAAATTAATATGAATTTGTTATAAACATATAGGTATCGTGTAGTATTTTGTTAAATAATTAAAAATTAAATAAAATTGTGTTTTTTTTTTTTTAATTCAGTTCAGTAGATTCGGTTTTAGTCTGTATTTGATATCAGTATATTTTCTATTTCTGTTCTCCCTATATTTAGTATCCAGCTTTTTATTTGAGATTTAAATTTTATACTGTTGAGGTTTTTAAGTGAGAGTGGTATTTTATTGTAAAGTTTAATATCATAATACAAGAAGCTTTTTTGCCCAAATGTTGTGTTAGTAGTTACTTGTTGGATATGTTTTTGACCATGAGATCTAGTGTTTCTAATGTACGTATAAGTTGTCATTTCTTGGGTTTTGTACTTATGAATGTAAATGCAAATTGTGAAGCTTAAATTTACTTAATACTTTATGAATCATACTGTACCTACCAACCTAATATGAATATGTCAATTTGAATGCCCTAGAACGGGAGACCTTCCAAGTTGGATAGTCAAATCTTCCTTTTACCTTATACTCAATGTATTTTATAACAAATAAAATAAATAAAAATAAAAATAAACAAATAAATATTGTATATTTACATATATATCATTTTATAATATGTGTAAACATACAATAATAATAATATACTTAATATTAACACAGGCCTTGTCCTAGTGAAGTTAAAAATTGAATTTTAAACAATAATAAAACCTTGTAAGAAACAATAAATAAATATAAATGTTAATTACTTACTCTTGCGTATTTTATGCGTGTGTGGCATTCAAATGATGTCAATGTGAGTGTCTGATCATAACATTTGCCTAAAGCTAAGCAAAGTTGTTATGTAGGTACTTGTATGTGAGGTTGCATTTTCGATTTTTGTGATTTATGGATTAGATCAGGGGTCTCCAAACTTTTCAGCCTTAGGGCCATACTGTTCCCTCAAGTAAGTTCCAAGGGCCAAAACCGTTTTAATTTTCCTACCATTATCATTCATGGTTCATGGGGTGAGGTTTGTCCAGGTCTTGGCGGCGGATGCGTCTGCCCACCTGCTGCGTGGCGGGCCGGATCGAGAGAGACTGGGTGAGGAACGCCTTTTGACCTTTCCAGCCAAACTATCTCGACTCATCGCCTTGCACCGCAGTTGGAGGGACGGATTCATACGTCCGATACTCCTGGACACTAACCCCCAGATTCCTACCCACCCCTCATTTCTTTTCCTTCCCAGAACTTCCTATCCTTCCCTTTCTTAAAAAAACCTTCACACAGCATCCGCTAAGATGACATAGTCCCTGAGGCAAAATATTTTCCTCGGGGCTTCCTGTGTGGAGTTAATGTAAAAAGAAAAAATACGCTTGCTAAATTCACTAGTTCAATTACTATTGTATTGTACTGTATTTTCACGACTACAATACGGCATCAAGGTGGTTACACGCAGAAATAGGTAGTGAAAGTACCCTCCATCCATCGCACAGATAGTGCTAGTAGTAGGTACTTTTTCTCGAATAATCTCGTTGGTTTGATTTTATACTTGTCATCAAGCTTTACCTAGCAAGTAAATAAAACCGAGTTACTATCATTTTGTGTTTTTTCCAACTTATCACAACAACAATAAGCCGTTAGCTGTCGCGGGCCTGATTGATGACACTGGTCATAAACTGTCGCGGGCCGGATTGATGACACTGGCGGGCCGGACTTGGCCCGCGGGCCGTAGTTTGGAGACCCCTGGATTAGATCATCGATTGAAGCCTAAAACTTTTACAAGAATTTAGTCGCATGTATGGAGGGCCATTAATCAAAAACAAAAACTGAAAATACAACCGTAGCTTCTTCAGGGTAGTACAATACTCTACTAACATCTAAAATCTACAAGTTTAGTAGCATGTGTTATAAATATATGGGTTGCAAAAAATGGGCTGCTGAGCTCTAGTGAAGGAGATGGGGTTAGGGGTAGGTGTAGGATTGGGAAGAGAAGAGAGAAGAAGAGATCTAATTATTAATCAATCAACAACCTAGATAAAAGTCCGATACTTAAGTTGTTCCCTATTGACAAACAGCAATCTCCTTCCAATTCTCCATCTACCCCTCTCCTCCTACCCCCTGTGAAAGCAAAATATGTTACTAAACCTGAAGAAGCTACGGTTGTAGCGAAACACGGTCAAAGGTGGTGTTTACTAAGTTATGGTTTTATTTTAAATTATGATGTCACAACACAAAGTATCTGCTTCATATGAAATAAAGATAATTAAATAATATATATTATTGGTAAAAAGGTTGTGCATAACTGACTTAAGTAATAACAAACGTTCGTACAAGTCTTATAAATAGATGAAATCCACTGATAAATTAATGCAATCATAATGTATTAAAATTAACCCCGCAGGTGTCGCTCGCAATATGACACTGTTCTCTATTCGAGTGATGACATGACACTAATCCAGATATAGTCCAGACGTTGTCTCCAGGTCCAGACTCTCGTCAGGTGGCTGTCTGGTGTCTAGACTCTGGAGCCAAGATGTTGGAGCCGGTGGAAGTGGATGATACAAGTAGTCGCCACCTCACCACTTTACCAGATTACTCACATGTGTCGTGTGTGGTGATTGCCAGCTAATTATAAACGTGATGGTGCTGATCTGACAAGATTTGCGTGGTGAAATGAAGCTGTGACGACACGAATGTGATGAAGTTATCATTGGAGTTTGTTTTCTTTGCAGTTTATTTGTTGTGTGAAATTAGTAGCGTAATACACACCCTATTAAGGCGCCGTAACCGGCCTCAAAAGAAGAAGATGGAGAGATATGAAATTAGGAATGTTAGAGGAGCGCGCTAACATTTACAGCGATAAAATCGATGCGAAAATTGTGAAAATCTTACTAATATTATAAATGCGAAAGTTTGTATGGATGGTTGGTTGGATGGTCCTTACTCTTTCACGCAATAAATATCGAATGGAATTTAAAAATTCTTTCACTAATCGAAAGCTACATTATTTGTAAGTAACATAGGCTATATATATTGATTAGCTCTGGGGTTATGAATAAGCTGTGGCGTTATGAAATTATTTATTATACGTTTATTGGAAAAGCGTGTTGCTAAGTAAATGTTTGACGTGGGCTGTTAGATTGTTATTTGTTTAGGTTACTATGGAGATTTCTTTGATAGCAAAAATTCAAATATGAATGTTTTAATATGAATATTTAGTGTAAAAATATAAAATAGGTACTTATCTACATTTTGACCTAAGCCAACAGCTATACTAATATTATGGGGGGGCGAATATGCGAGCGAAGCCGCGGGCAAAAGCTAGTCTTTAATAAAACACGACTCGTTTAAAATAGAGCAAAAATCTCGCGAGGATTGTCTTAAACAGCATTTAAAGAAACACTGTGAATTTTTTCATACATAGATATAACTTGTAAAATAACTGATACAAACGAGTTTATAATAATTTTTGAAGCATGCTTTGCGATTTTTTTCTATCGAGGGAATTTTATATAATTTGCGTTTCGGCGCGGGGAATGTCTAAATATTATCTTCAAGAATAACATATATTTTGAGAGCTATAAAACTAAAAGTGTTTAAGGGAGATATGTGAGAAATCGGTAGAAATTCGGGTTGCGGAGGCTTAAGTTGTGTGAGCAATTGACAGTGTTCCGAGATTCGAGATAAACACACGAAAAATTAATGCACATATAATTTCATCAATTATGGTTTCGATCTGTGATTACGTGTTAGTTAGGTACCTAGGTATGTATTGTTTCATAGTGCTTTCACACAAACGAACCTATATGCAATCATTTAAAAAAGTATAAAATTGGGTTGACTTTCAATTTGTTTTTCGTTTATAATATTATACACAAGCGCAGACACATGAAAATCACGGGATAGTCTGAATTCTCGACAAATCAGTACCAATTTTGAAAATTATTAAATATTATTACATTAGATCCACACAGGAGGCCCGGAGGAAAATAATTTCCCTCAGGGCCTATGTCATCTTTGGGGATCCCGTGTGGAGGGTGTTTTTAGGCAAGAAAGGAGGGGAAGTTCTGAGAAGGAAAAGGGTATGAGGGTGGGTAGGAATCTGGGGGTCAGTTTATCCAGAAGTGACAAACGTATGAATCCGTCTCTCCCACTGCGGTGAAAGGCGATGATCCGAGAGAGTCCTGCTGGAGAGGTCAGAACGTCTCTGGTGTCTCCCGATCGGTCTGCCATGCAGCTGGTGGGCAGATGCATCCGCTGCCACGATCCGGATAAACCTATAAACCCGGGCACCCCTGCTAAGTCACCTAACGTAAAGTTACACTTGTCTTGACCTATGGCAGAGGTATTGGTTGTAAAAAAAATGGGTCCCGGGGTGGTGGTACCCACACCCGCCTCCCTAACTGAAAAAAAACCCTTGAAGGGTGAAATTAAAAATAAACGATTGAAAAAAAAAATCTAAATATTTTTGACCTAGGTTGATAGTTAAAATTTTTGTAAAAACAGAAAGTACCTGTTTTAACTAAGATGATCTGAAACAATTGTGGTGGGCGAGTTAAAAGCAAATTAATTCGCAAGATCACAACACAATGAATCACCGAGTTCCCCGTCCTTCTAGTTTCTAGTCAGCCGTGATTTATTTATGGAGTAGCGTGTAGGAGGCAGAGGAATCAATGCGCCAAATATCTGACCACAGCCAGAAATGTTCGTTCCCAGAACTGACAAGTACCGAGAACCCGCTCGAGTGGCCGCCATTGCTGCCATAGCTGCCATTGCTGCGTGCCGCGTGTCGAGCTGATGTACGATTCGAATTTCGAAGCTTCGATAATTTTGAACGGAGCTCAGGGCCAAATTATGGTGAACGGGTGCTAATTTTCAGAATTTCTTCCACCATTCAGAATTGAAACGTTGTTCGAAATGACTTTAGTCGTTTTGACCAGATCTGAATGTCCAGGTACTCCCATCCACCGTCTTTTTCTCCTTCCCACTACCGCCGGCCTCACAACGTGCCCCAACTGTGATGCCATAGTCTCAAGGGCCTATGTCATCTTTGGCGATATTGTAGGAAAGCATTTTAGGAAAGGAAGGATACAAGTTCTGGAAAGGAAAAAGTATGAGGTGGGGGTAGGAATCTGGGGGTCAGTACATCCAGGAGTGACGGACGTATGAATCCATCCCCCCACTGCGGTGCAAGGCGATGGGTCGAGAGAGTCCGGCTGGAGAGGTCAAAAGGCCTGCCTCGACCAATCTCTCTAGATCCAGACCGCCACGCTGCAGGTGGTCAAACACATCCGCCACTAAGACTTACCCCATGAACCCGGGTACCTCTGCCAAGTCATCAAACGTAGCGAACCACTTAGTTTGACCCATGGCAGAGGTGGTTTGTTATCCAATAAATGTTTCCCAGGGCGTTGGTACCCATACCCGCCTTCCAAATTCAGATTTAAAAAAAATGTGAATGTGTAATGATTGTAATATACAAGATTGGGAGTGGAACACTGTTGAATGGAAGAAGAAGTCTGGGAAGCCTCAGAAACGCATGAAAAATCAAACGAATTTTGGCAGAATATAATTGCTCAAAACGCGAAACAGTTATCAATTCGAATTCAACCGGAGCGATGTTCCTGTTTGTATGTTGTACCTTTGCGGATTGTGTCCGGTCAGTGGTTGAGTGGGCATAGCACTTGGGTCCCACCCGGGCGTCGCATGTTCGATTCCTCTGCTGGCTAAGTCCTCCATCACAACACAAGCAACATTTTCGGCTTTCTGTGGTGGTAGTAGGAGATTTTCAAACATTGTTGGGTTATTCGTAACCCGGGAATGTTTGTCTTTCTTTAAAAAAAGAAAGAAAAGAAGTGTCGCATAAGACAATGACATGCAAATTAGTGGTTCGAAAAGAGTAACTCTGTTTTAAAAAAAAATGGACTGGGAAAATGTGCTGTCTAATGCCATTGAAGAAAATTACACAAATTTATCAAGAGAGACAGAAATGACATATATTATAAAAGTAGACCGTTGCACGTTTTACAAAATGGTAACTGTATGTTCCGGTTGGAATCATTTTTGTTGAATGGCACTGTGAAGAAAATAGAAAAAGTTCTGTCAAATTCCAATGTCGACAACGTTGCGTAAACATCTGTAAATTCAGACGAAACGGATAAATGCAGTAACTTCTAACAGCTGGATCTACTTATAAAATCATGTTTGATGGCCTTAGACGTTATCAATAGCCAAAACGTAACAAGTAAATATTTGTAACACATTTAAGGTGACCTTTTTATCTCTATCAAGTCTTATCTCGAATTGCCTTCCTGCATTTCAAAATTCCATCTCTTCTAAATCTGAACCCGACTCAATTTTTAGAAACGACATTTTCGAAATATGCCCAATTTATCCGTATTAATGTGTGATTGTGATGAGTCCTATGGTTTTGATTACTTTCAAATGGCAGGTCTTATAACACACTTTTGCGTGTTTCCTAATCTTGCCTTTCATATTATTCTAGTATTTATGTCTATTTACTTTAAAATATCTATTTTATCATTCAATCTTTGCTGAATTAATTAAATAATTTATTATTTTTTAACCCTTTTTTAAGGCCTTTTACATATGAATAGAAATTTTTTATTATGTATTTATTATAAAAACATAACTGAACTGCCTCAGTAACAAGATTTTGTAGTAGTTTAGTGATAAATTGAAGATGTCCACTGACTTGAATAATTATTTCCCTACATTAGAATTCTGGGCAAAGAGAAAAACGTCCCAGAATTTCTACACTGAAATAAATCCCGGCTTCTGGTATTACGTAGTGGAATCCTAAAGCTTATCAATGCAAGTAATTCTGGACTATCAACTACGAGTACATGTGAAATTTTGTACAGAAATATATCATCAGTAAAAATCCTTCCGTCTGACTTGCTTACAAAAACATCTGTCCATGGCTTTTCTTATGAGAAACGGAAAAGAGATGGGAACGCAATATATATAGTCCAAGTAATCGCACCTTGGGATAACATACAATGTCAATAACTCTGTCAATATCGCAGCGATAAGGAGTCACCATACGATATACTAGGTAAAGCTACAGGTTTGCGTAGTTTTTATTGATAACTCTTATCATTGCCTATCGTTTAGATATGGCTTTCAAACATTCCACGATAAGATTGATGCTGTTAGGAACCAACGCGATAACACTGGGAATCATAAAATCATTGCAAAAATGTTAACATTTAAGAATGATGGATGTTACTAGTAGACTAGGAGACGAGGTAGGTAAACCCTACGTCATCGAGTACACGGATGAAACTACTTTGTAGTGATAATGGACACTTAGAAAACCTTAAAAAAGCTGGGCTGCCGGTGCGCCTCTTGGCAGGAGCCGCGCTGCCATGGAAATAGTCAGCGTTTTTTTTCGAAAAAATTACGTCATCGAGTACACGAACGGGAATGGTGGCATATGATAAAGGTCGATTAGAAAATGAGAAAAAAGCAGGGCTGCCAACCGGCAGCCTGGCAAGTTCGCAGGCAGCCGGCGTCAAAGTGGGGTAAAAAATAGTATTTTTTACGTCATCGAGTACACGAATGAAACTAATGAATAACTATAGTCCAGATCATTCCGTTTAAGAATTTCTTGGTCTGCCGACCAGCAGCCTGGCAAATTTTTGTGTACGATTTTTTAAAGTTTTTTTTTTTTATTTTTTTATTTTTCGTTTATCTTTATTATTATTTTTATTTCATTATATTTTTAAAAACTTTGAATGCCATATTTTAAAAATATGAACGATAATGATAAAAAAAAATAATTTGAGAGTTCCGAGTGTACCCATCCGTCAGGTGAGCCGTTCGACGCCAAACCACTAACGAAACCTGCCGCGGTGCCCCTCACCGCTGTCGCGTGTCAATATTATTGTACAAATTTATAATATTAATAGTTCTTTTAAAATTGCCTAATAGTCCATAGTAGTTGGAAGTTCGAAAAACCAACGCACCATCGCTGTAAGAGCTGCGTTCGTCCGTAAAACGACGGAAATTTCTGAAACCCCGTTCGTTTCATATCGGTTTCGCTTGCCCTGCTGCACCGATTACATCGAATACAAGATCGAAACTAATGAAAAACTGTAGTCTAGATTATCTCATTCATGACTTCTTTGGTCTGCCACCAGGAGCCAGGTAGTTTTTTGTGTACGATTTTTTAAAGTTTTAATTTTTTTTTTTAATTCTTAAATAATTTTTTTCAATATCTTTATTATTATTTTTATTTCAATATGGTTTTAAAAACTAAGAATGCCCGATATTAAATAAAATAAGTGGTTATGATAAAAAAATAAATTTTGAGTGGTCCGAGTGTAATCGATGCAGCAGGGCAAGCGAAACCGATGTGAAACGCACTGGGTTTTGAAATTTTCGTCGTTTTTCAGACGAACACAGCTCTTACGGCGACGGTGTGATGGTTGTTCAAACTTCCAACCACTATGTTCTATTAGGTAATTTTAAAAAGACTATTATTATTATAATTTTGAATAATAATATGGGCATGCGATGGCGGTGAAAAGCTCCGCGGCCAGTTTCCAGTAAGTTGTTTCGCGTCGAAAGGCGCTCCCGTCGGATGGGTACACTCGAAACACTCAAAATTAATTTTTTTATCATTGCCACTTATTTTATTTAAAATCTGGCGTACTAAGTATTCAAAACCATATTGAAATAAAAAAGTAATAAAGTTATTTAATATAATTTTTTAAAAATTAAAAAAAAAATTATAACTTCAAAAAATTGTACACAAAAAACTGCCAGGCTGCTTGTTGGCAGACCAAAGAAGTCATGAATGGGATGATCTAGACTACAGTTTTTCGTTAGTTTTGATCTTGTACTCGAGTAATCGATGTAGCATGGCAAGCGAAACCGATATGAAACGGACATGGCCCGGAAATTTCCGTCGTTTTCCAGACGAACGCAGCACATAATAATTATAGTCTTTTTAAGATTACCTAATAGTTCATAATGGTTGGAAGTTTAAATAACCACTGCACCGTCACCGTAAGTGCTGCGTTCGTCCGGAAAACGACGGAAATTTCCGGGCCCCGTCCGTTTCATATCGGTTTCGCTTGGCCTGCTACATCGATTACACGAGTTTAAGATCAAAACTAACGAAAAACTGTAGTCTAGATCATCTCCTTCATGATTTCTTTGGTCTGCTAGACAGCAGCCTGGTAGTTTTTTATGTACGATTTTTATTTTTTTTTTGTTATTATTTTCAATATCTTTATTATTATTTTTATTTTAACATGGTTTTAAAAACTTAGAACGCCAGATTTAAAAAAAAAGAAGTGGTAATGATAAAAAAATACATTTTGAGTGTTCCGAGTGTACCCATCGGACGGGAGCGCCTTTCGACGCGAAACAACTTACTGGAAACTGGCCGCGGAGATTTTCACCGCCATCGCATGCCCATATTATTATTCAAAATTATAATAATAATGGTCTTTTCAAAATTACCTAATAGAACATAGTGGTTGGAAGTTTGAACAACCATCACACCGTCGCCGTAAGAGCTGTGTTCGTCTGAAAAACGACGAAAATTTCAAAACCCAGTGCGTTTCACATCGGTTTCGCTTGCCCTGCTGCATCGATTACACTCGGACCACTCAAAATTTATTTTTTTATCATAACCACTTATTTTATTTAATATCGGGCATTCTTAGTTTTTAAAACCATATTGAAATAAAAATAATAATAAAGATATTGAAAAAAATTATTTAAGAATTAAAAAAAAAAATTAAAACTTTAAAAAATCGTACACAAAAAACTACCTGGCTCCTGGTGGCAGACCAAAGAAGTCATGAATGAGATAATCTAGACTACAGTTTTTCATTAGTTTCGATCTTGTATTCGATGTAATCGGTGCAGCAGGGCAAGCGAAACCGATATGAAACGAACGGGGTTTCAGAAATTTCCGTCGTTTTACGGACGAACGCAGCTCTTACAGCGATGGTGCGTTGGTTTTTCGAACTTCCAACTACTATGGACTATTAGGCAATTTTAAAAGAACTATTAATATTATAAATTTGTACAATAATATTGACACGCGACAGCGGTGAGGGGCACCGCGGCTGGTTTCGTTAGTGGTTTGGCGTCGAACGGCTCACCTGACAGATGGGTACACTCGGAACTCTCAAATTATTTTTTTTTATCATTATCGTTCATATTTTTAAAATATGGCATTCAAAGTTTTTAAAAATATAATGAAATAAAAATAATAATAAAGATAAACGAAAAATAAAAAAATAAAAAAAAAAAACTTTAAAAAATCGTACACAAAAATTTGCCAGGCTGCTGGTCGGCAGACCAAGAAATTCTTAAACGGAATGATCTGGACTATAGTTATTCATTAGTTTCATTCGTGTACTCGATGACGTAAAAATTACTATTTTTTACCCCACTTTGACGCCGGCTGCCTGCGAACTTGCCAGGCTGCCGGTTGGCAGCCCTGCTTTTTTCTCATTTTCTAATCGACCTTTATCATATGCCACCATTCCCGTTCGTGTACTCGATGACGTAATTTTTTCGAAAAAAAACGCTGACTATTTCCATGGCAGCGCGGCTCCTGCCAAGAGGCGCACCGGCAGCCCAGCTTTTTTAAGGTTTTCTAAGTGTCCATTATCACTACAAAGTAGTTTCATCCGTGTACTCGATGACGTAGGGTTTACCTACCTCGTCTCCTAGTCTATAGTTACTATGAATCGATCGCTGGAGTACAGATGGACGCATATTACCAGCTTTAGCCGCTCGTACACAGTTATCAAATCTCTAAAAAACAACTTTTTAATGATTATTAGTTTGAATTGTTAGTATAATAGAATTATGAAACGTACTAATAATTTCTGTGGTATGTGTTAATTTTTTTTTTTTTCACGCCTTTGGGGACTTTTTCATTTGGTTACAGAGGACACCCTTTATGTTCTAATGGTCGAGAAAATACAAAATAAATTTTTACGATACCTCTATATGAGAGAGTTAGGTTTTTACCCATGGCTGTTTCCAACAGCATTTATCTCGGGAATGCTGACTGGGTATGTGCAACCTTAGTTCCAGGAGATGACTTATAAGCTTCTAAATGGTTTAATATGGGTACCAGATATTCTGGCTGAAATAAGATTCTATGTCCCGGATAATTTCACGCGAGGCTGCCAACACAGGCTTTTGATTCTTGATGGTGATGCCCCTGGGACGACTCACTAGGTTAATTTTTTCCACATTTCCTACAACGATTTCAAGCGAGAAATAGCACTTATTATATATTAGCTTAACTAAATGTATTTCTTTAAGTGTAAATGTATTTATTATGTATATTTTCTTAACGCTTTTGCAATGTATTGGTTTTATGCTGTTTTTGCAAATAAATAAATAAAATAAAGTATGTAATATTTTTTTAACATAAGGCTTATTAATGAACAATAGGTTAATAAAAACAATTTCTTTCAGTACAGTGGTTTACATTTGGATACATTTATAAAAAATGTATACATTTTCCTATCGAATTAGACCTAAATTTGACAAATAAATTACACAGGAAAACACATTTTTCTCAAAGAAATAATAATCCCTTTTCCCAAACCTAACTAGAATATTGAAAAAAAAAATATTTTAAAAAAGTAGACAATCCTATCCTTCCTTCCATTTTTATCATTTTATATCTTTCAGCACAGTCAATCGATAAGACAACTTTCGGTAACTTCTCATCGTTCCCTAGGACAACTGCAGATCGCTAACTTAAAAACAACAGTTGACGTCGAATATATTAAGAACAGTTAGTCATGTCCACTGTTACTTATTCGTTAGCGATCTGATTGTTACTTACATACTACAGAATGATGAGAAGTTATCGAAAATTACCCTTTCAATCCATATCGATCGACTGTGCTAGGGGCAATTATTTAGATGTGTACTTGCTACTTAACTGCTTTGAAATATTATTATATATACTTTTTTTCAGTTAAGTATACTGAGTGTGTGTCTACTTTCTGTACGATTATACAATGTAAGATGCAGCCCAGAGCCAGTAGGTCTACGGCACCAGCAATCAAAGAGCTTTGGAAAGTAGAAGAAAGATGGCGAGAAAAAAGAAAAGGGAAAAGATGAAGGAAGGGGACACAAATCGGTTGCTAAATATAACTAAAGCCATATTATAAAGAAACATATTGATTTGAACTATAATCAATATGAAGGTTTTAATCTTAATCGAACTGGACAATACTGAGAATAATATTTTCCATTCCAGAGTTAGTTCAGATAGGATTATGAATTATGATGATATTAATCGCGTTATTTTTTTCATCGAAAACTTACCTGTATTTAACTTTTACCACGTAAATTTAATAACAGACTTTATCAATAGAATTAAAAAAATATATTAAAAGTCAATAATAAGATTACAGCGTAATCTTTATTTTTCTGCAGAGTTATTGACAGATAAAACAGCTCCAATCTGTCCGTGTTATTTACTTCGCTGAAAATAGGATCGACAGAAAATTTTCCGCTTAATACGACAGTCGTAATCTGCATCGTAAACCATCAAAGGGATTTCGCCGAATCTTGCATGTGAATTTTTTTATCTGTGTGGTGTTTAATCTTATTTATTATTTTCGTACATTTTACACCTTTAATAATGTACCTACTCGTAGGAACACACCTACGTGTGAACTTATTTTTAGTGACCGACCGAAGGTTCGGTTTCGGTTTCAGCAAGTTTCGGCAAAAAAATCTAGTTTCGTCATCTGTTTCGGTTTCGGCAGAAAATATGTGGCGGGGGGGGGGGGGGTGCAGCAAAATCTCACGTTACTTGAAAAGAATATACGAAGTGCCCAAATTTATCTCACCAAGGGGGGAGAAGAGGGTCTAGATTGGAAGAAAAACTGCTCACGTAATTAATGAATGCCCCCATATGATTAGCAAGAAATATAGAGCATTTATTGTACATAACTGAACTGCCTCAGTAACAATTGACTTGATATAATTGTTTCCCTCCATTAGTATGCTGGGCAAAGAGGAATACACATGGCAGTTAGTCCCAGAATCTCTGCACTGAAATAAATCCTGACTTCTAGTATTACGTAAATGAGTATCTGGTAGTTATAAAATATCGAGAGATGGCCTTTGTGATTTTAAGGAGTGCGGTGCAGAGTTAAAAATGTCAAATTGTGTATAGTGTGTATTGAACGTGTGTGATGCACGATATATGAAGAAGTTTTGCTTATAATTGGTCTTGAATTGAGGAAGGCTAAGAATTTTGTCTGATCTTGTTCGTTTGTTGGGAACTCGTAGTTGGATTGGTTGTAAGAATTCCGGACAATCTACGACGAACATGGATATTTTCTGTAGAAAGAATACGTTAGCCGAGCTTCTTCGATCTTCCAATGAAAACGTATTGAAGTACGCGGCCGAATATTGGTGAAAATGATAGCTACGGAAATCTAAGTATCGTATGAAACGATTTTAAACACAGATTGTAGGGTTTGTTCATTGATACCATAGAAATTCAAATTTGGGTGTCTACAATTGAAAACTTTTATTTACTGGCGTATCAATAAATGCATTTTGACATAAAACTTGTGAATATGTAAGAGTTAGGTAGATACATTAGAACGGAGGAATATATGTAAGTACTAGCTTTTACCCGCGGCTTCGCTCGCATGGTATTAGTGGGAAATTACTGTATAAAGAATTTTCCCACGATAATGAAATTTTTTTTCCGTAATAAAAAGTAGCCTATGTCATTTCCCATTCCTCCAATTTTCTCTGTTTAAAAAAAATCACATAATATAAACAACAAATATCTCTAAGACAATTAAAATTCTCGTACCAACTTTTATTTTATTTTAATTTAACATTTTTTTAATGTTTGCATCCAAATAAAATATTGAACATCTGAATCGAAGTAGTAACTTATTGAAACTGCGATATTAATCCAAATTTGGGAGGCGTGAATGGGTACCGCCGCCCCGGGAACCTTTATTGGATAACCAACACCTCTGCCATAGGTCACCCCAAGTGATTCGCTACTTTGGTGATTTAGCAGGGGTGCCCGGGTTCATGGGGTGAGGTTTGTCTAGGTCTTGGAGGTGGTTGACTGGTAAATATTGAACATCAGATTCCTTCCCACCCCTTAAACCCCTTTCCTTCTAAGAACTCTCCTATCCTCCCTTTCCTTAAAAAAACCCTCCACACATCATCCCCAAAGATGACATTAGATGGAAAATTATTTTCCTCATCGTCTCCTATATGGAGCTCATTTAAAAAAAAATTAATATATATAAAACAAAGTCTGGTTAGTTACACCATTTATAACTCAAGAACGACTAAACTGTTTTTTATGATCATTGAGCTGTTGACGGCGAGCTTGGGATTGTTCTGGTGTCTCAGCAGCCCGTTGAGATGATAGATATTCAGCATGCTGTTGACGGCGAGCTTGGGATTGTCATGCTACGGCCAGACCCTTGCGACAAGCTGCTTGTCGCAAGCTCACGCAAGCTCTGGCAAACGAATGGCTGGCGTCCCCACACTTGCAAGCGCGCCAGTACATTCGCTGCGCGCGCAGCGCCCAAAGATGGCGAACGTCGAAGCAGCTGCATCAGCTGTCATTTTTGAAAAATGCTATTTCTATTTTAAAGCGAAACAAAACGAAAGAAAGCGAAGAATTCGAAAGAGAAGATAGTGGATGATTAAAATCCATAGAAATCGTACCAGTTAATTCATTTAGTATTCTAATATTTTGTTTATTGTCCGTAAGTTGGACCAACGTGTGGATGCCACGCCAGCGTTTGCCGCAAGCGCTTGCCGCTTGTGGCCAAAATATCCGACCTCGATCGGATCGGTGGCAAGCTCTCGCAAGCTTACGCAAGCTTACGCAAGCTCACGCAAGCTTACGCAAGCCAAGCCACACGCGCTATCCAGACGCTGGGACTTGTGGGCGCTTGCGGAGGCTTGCCATGTGTTTGGAGCCGGTATTATGTTGACTCAGCAGCTCTGTGTGCTGCCTGAAACAACGCATGTTTAAGTTTTCGCACTTAAGCTTGTGGAAATGTCTCTTCAAGTCTTGCAACTTTCATAGCTCGAGCTTTATTAGAGCTTTTGCTTAGATTCGACTTACGCTTTCGTGGCATAATTGTTATTATTCTTGCTGAAAATAATTATGGTAGAAAATTTCAAAATTTGAGAATGACATTTCGCTAATAAAAATTCTATTTTAGAAAATATTTAAGTTATAGAAATAGAAATTTATTTTAAGTACCTACTCCCTTTATTAGTATTTTATTCACATTTGAATCCAGAAAAACCTAAAAAAATAGTCCATTTCAAACGCTATGCTTTAGAGCAACGTTATGCTTTTTGTTCGGAGAATGAACATTTTTAGAGATATGTAGATATTAACTACGACGCCAAAAAAGTACTCTTTTTAATCACAACAAAGCACTCTTTTTAAGACTAAAATCAAAAAAAACATTGTTTCCAAGGTATACCAATTTGTTTGACGTTTGCAATAACTCGATTTTGTTAGGGACAGAAAACGTATGATACATAATTTCATAACGCCACAGCTCATTCATAATGCCAGAACTTACCAATATATAAAGCCGTTTTTACTCGCAAATAATGTAGCTTTCGATTAGTGAAAGAATTTTTAAATTCCATTCGATATTTATTGCGTGAAAGAGTAACAAACATCCAACCAACCATCCATACAAACTTTCGCATTTATAATATTTATTATTATTATTATTATAATAAGTAAGATTCTATGAACACAGCGAATATGGTTTTTGAAAATATAGATACGAGTAGTTTTAAATATAACTGTCATCTATTGAAACTCACTTCTTAATTGAAAATATCCTTATATTTTTGAATTTTGAATGTTTTTACTTACAAATTGATGTACGACATTTGTCAAGGTCTGAATACTCAAACATAACCAGTAAATCTCCGTAAGTATTCATAAATTCTCCTATGTGGACATTTAGATAATTGGATCTTAACAAATTATAGGAAATAGGTTAATAATGAGGAAATTCTTCTATATTTTCTGAGAGAATCTTGTGTTTATACTTATAGGTCAAAGCAATATATTGAGAAGAGTTAATAAAAAACCTAAAGAAGCATGACAGAAAACAACTGATCTAGCTATATGTTAAGCAAACAACCGGTATGTACACACATACATTGTATGCTGGCTAGTGTAAAAGGTGTTACGTATTGTAACTTTGTCCCTTTCTCACACAATGAGTAAGATTAAGACAGGAATTCTTAGATGGTGGGCGCGTTGAGTGAAGGAACAAAGGATTGAGTGAACCAGATTCTTAATCCGGGCCATGTCACTAACATATACGTTTGGTGAATTAGCAGGGGTGCCCGGGTTTAGCAGGGGTGAGGGAGTCCCTTTGACTTCTCCACTCCAATGTCACACTGACTCCTGGACACACTGACCCCCAGATTCCCTCACACCCTCATACCCTTTTCCTTCCCAGAACTTCCTCAAGCGTCCCCAAAGATGACATAGACCCTGAGGGGAATTTTTTCCTCAGCTCATGTGTGGAGCTAATGTAAAAAAAATGTCAAGAGTTAGAATAACAGAAGAGTGTGTACGAGACGATGTACGAATGTGAATGAAGGAAGGAGTGTGTGTCAATATCATTTTATAATATCTCAATGGCTAAGACCGCGTTGTTTGCGATCCGTCTTCTCTGCCTACCCCTGCGGAGATTCGTCACTCTACCACTAGTTTCGGACGAAATTTGCAAATAATATATGTTTTACCTTTCGACCACAAAAAGTCTGCAATCTACTCTGGAAACCAGCTGACCTATTATAACAGAGTGCATGTGCAATGTCCAATCGTGTTTAGTACACTGATAGCAGTTTACTGCCGGTTTTTCATACAGATAAAATATTCGATTTGATATGAAGCAGGAATATAAAAACGACCAACAACAAAATGTGGTTGGTAAAAATTATCAAAATCTAATCCACTTCATTTTTTTCTAAAAGACATCATCAATACTTGGGTACACCTATCTACTGTACCTAGTTTAAAATGATATTTAGACAACTTTTCTGTAATCTTAATTGAAATAAAATAATAATTTTCTTATCGAGATTTTTAAAATTCAGTGAATGTTATTAGTTGCATGAAAATCCAAAGAACGTACATTTAAATATGTATTTTTTTAATGTGAACATCGCAATAGAGCCCCAACTGATCCCAACCAAGGAAAGTGGAGAGGAGATGGCGATGGGGAAAAGGAAGGCGGGGAAGCCCCTGGCTATTCAGATCTAGTCACCAAATGTGGCTAAAGCTATTTCAAGTTTCAAGCAACATTTCAGTTCCGAATGGTGGTCTTACACCAGGGCGATACTGAGAGTATATTTCACCCTGGAACGTGCCGCAAATATATACATATTTATTTTTATTTATTTTTTATTTGTTTATCTTCAAATTGCTACATATTATAATATTACTGGTCTTCCATTAAAAGCATTAGCTTGTGGATGGAAGAAGAGCTTACATTTTTTCATATATGTACAAATACAGTCACGTGTACAGTTAATACAATGCAGTTAATACATTTCGTATATGTACAATGACTTTTTACTACAGTCATGTGTTTCAATATATAGGTGCAGTTAATACAGACACATGGCAATCAGACCCGTAAACTAAAAGATACAAACATAGATGTATTCAGTAAGAAGAAAAATAAGTGTGATTTTTAGTGTGACATTCTCTAAAATACTTTTTGATGGAGTTCAACAATTGAAATTTGTTTCTTATATTTCTGATTTCTATTGGTAAGTTATTGAAAAAGAATTTTCCTTGGTGAGTATAATGGTGTTGGGCAAATGAAGTGTTTAATTTGGGGCACACAAATACATGTTTAAGTCTAGTACGATTTTCGGTTATGAATGAGTATTTGTCTTTTTCATTTATAATTTGTACGATTAAATTTTTTATAAATAAGTTTAAAAAAAAATAATAAGTTTATTTTTTATAAAAAGTTTTTAAATATTGACAAAATAATAAACACATTAAAAAACAAAATTGCACCTGGATTAGATGAGATAACAACGGATTGCATTAAAATGATAAAAAATGAAATATTAAAACCTATAACACACTTAATAAACCTTAGTATAACACACTCCTGCTTTCCTAGTTCTCTTAAAACAGGACTGGTGATCCCTATTTATAAATCCGGAGCCAAAATGGAAATAACTAACTATAGACCAATCACATTATTAAACTTGCTATCAAAGATTTTCGAAAAAGTCTTAAAAAACCAAATCATAAAATACTTGGAAGAAAACAAATTAATCTCAGATAAACAATATGGATTTAGAGAAAAGAGAGGTACAAAATAAGCTTTGGCATGTACTATAGATTATATACATAGCAACTTAGATCAAGGATACAAATGTATAGCGATATATCTAGATTTAGCTAAAGCCTTTGATTCAATCTGCCATAATACACTTTTTTTTTAAATTAGATAATATAGGTATCAAAGACAAGGAACTCCAACTATTAAAAAGTTATATGAGTGATAGAACACAACAAGTCAAAATTAATAACCATACTAGTAAACCACTGCCGATTACATACGGAGTTCCACAAGGAAGCATACTAGGGCCCGTTATTTTCACTATTTACATAAATGAACTTTGTAGCATGGAAATAAACGGTGAAATAATTAGTTATGCAGATGACACAGTTTTACTCTTTAAATCTAAGGATTGGAATAATGTATTTAACATAGCAAATTTGGAAATCACGCGGGTGAAAACTTGGCTAGACTCAAACATACTTACACTAAATATATCGAAAACAAAATTTATGACGTACAGTATAAATAGTACAGGACAACCAAGAAACAACTCAAACACCATAAAAATACACGAATGTTTAAATACTAACATCTGCAGTTGCCCTTCTGCTGAAAAAACAGAACAAATAAAATATCTAGGAATCGAAATTGACCATAACCTTAGATGGACACATCATATCAAACAAATCACAAATAAACTCCTCAAAACAATACACATTTTCCTAAACATAAGAGACATATATAATATAAAAAAAAATGAAAACAATATATTTTGCACTTTGTCAGTCAATAATAGAATATGATTTAATAACCTGGGGAGGAGCAACAAACTCAGCTATCGATCACTTCGCGCAGAAAACGATCACTTAAAAAACATAGACTGACTGACACAAACCAAATATTCAACAGTTGTGACGTACTAGATATACGCCAATTATATGTTAAAACACTGCTAAACTACATTTTTGAGCAGAAAAACAAATTTCAACAATATCAACATATCACTAACAGACCAGTTAGACAATCGTACAAAAATAACCTAAAAACTTCGACGGTAAATACAAGCTTTGGACAAAGGCACTATAAATATCATGCTATAAAAGCATTCAACAGTCTTACCCTTGAAATTAAAATGGAAGAAAACAAAAATAATTTCGTACTCAAAATTAAAAAAATGGATTAAAGAACAAAAAAGACAATATTACCAAAATTTCATTACAAAATAAAAATAAAACACATCTACACGAAACACCCAAAACCTATATAAAATACACATCACTCACAAACACACAACACATAATATATGTAATATATACCGATTTTCATTTATTTTTTTAGTAATAAAATAATTCATTTTATCCTATAATTTTAACTCAATTATAAATTTTAATTTTTAGTTTATTTTGTTTTTGTTTTATAAAATGGAGGCCTCAGCACAGGTGAGCTACCCAGTGATGCCGACATTGTTGATTTTATTTTTTAAATGTAAAATATTATGTCAAACAAATGAATAAATAAATAAATAAATGTTGGGACTTTGAATTCTTCGAATATGCGATCAGTTGGGAAGTCTGGATGTTTTTAAAGTATAATTTTTATTATTAGTTTTTGAACAATTTCTATGGGGGTCAGACTAGTTTTGTAAGCTGCTCCCCAACTGATAATGGCATACTGAAGAATAGACTGTACTAATGCGTAGTATATTGAGTATAGATTTTTCGTTGATAAGAAGTTTCTAATCCGTAAGAATATATGAATTAACTTCCTAACTCTTTTTATTGTATGGCCGATGTGATCTTTCCATTTTAGGTTTTTATCCATGATTATTCCAAGATATGTGATTTTATCCGCTATTTTCAGAAGTGAACATTTTTGTCGGCAGTGATTAGTATCGTGTTGTGCGAGAGAATGATTATGTAAGAATATTTGAAGATTTGGAGGTACAATGTTAGTGTTAATTTCGAAAGGAATGACATATGTTTTATCACTATTTAACGACAGGAGGTTATTGTCAAATCATATTTTTAGATTATTTATGTCTTCTGTGGCTTTTAGATTAATTTTTCCCCGTGTTTTTTCTTTTATTAAAAGAACTGTATCATCGGCGTAAGAGATAATTTGGCCATGCAATGGTTGAATAAATATGTCGTTTACATACAAAATGAACAATATTGGTCCCAGCACGGTGCCCTGTGGGATACCAAAATTTGATGTTCTTTGGTCGCTAGTTTGGCCATTTATTTTAACAAATTATATATATATATATATACATTTTAAGTAATCCAAAATTGAACAAGCAACATTTTCCGATTATAATTATGCCAGTAGGAGAATTTCAAATAAATATTTTAGTTTATTCGTAATTGGAGAACGTTTTCCTCTATTTTAGAAAAAAAATCAAGTGTGCAGTTCACACGCACTGGAAGTGAAACCTTCAGAAAATTAAATCAGATAAGAGTGGAGAGGCTACGAAGCACCACACGAAAAGGAGACCGATTATTATGTCGCATTCTGTCGCAGGCTAAATCCTATAGATGTATGTGTTTGCCTTTTATTAGTGTCGCTATTTTTCATTTCATCGAGTTTCAATTCTCAACGGTGTTAAAGAAGTTTTTTCTTCGAAATAGAAAAAAAAAATTCACCTACCGTAGAGTTAAAAACAACTTTACCAGTAAAGTTAAAAATATAAAATAAAAAGCGTATGAAATGTTTTAAGTTTTAAAGTGCATAATAAATCCTGTAATTTACAACAAAGTTCACCGATCACTAAGACAGCGATGAGAATAATTATTTATATGTGCGTGCACTTGTTGTAGAAACAAAAAAAATCAGTTCACACACTCGTGAATCCGTCCATCTCCCGTTGGCGCGCGGCCAGCTCGGGGTGAATCATACTTCGGACTACTGACCAAAGGTGGTACTTGAATTCACTAAATTAAAATTGAATTAATTATAAGTTATTGAAAGAACGATTCTAGGAACTCTGTGAAAGAGTTTGTAATGGAACTGTTTTTGATATTCGGATGGAGTTGAAGTTCTTCTCAATGTGAAAAAGCTAGGTCTGGGACATTATAATTTTTTATTAAATACAACGTAAGTACATTTTTCTCTGATTATAATAATATAATATTTCCATTGAAGCATTAGCTTGTGGCTGGATGTGTAGTGTACATTGTTTTTATTATGGAAATTTGATAGTTATAAATAATATCAAGGTTGCATACATGTATTACATATGCTATATTAAGTAAATTACACTGTGAGATCATATTGTAATAAGCAGCTTTTTCTTCTTTTGAAAATTTATATTTCTAACCGTATATCTTCATGACATTTACACAGCTTAAATTATCAGAATTTCTGAGGCGATGCAATTGTTTTTAGCTCAGAGGATATCTTTCACCGTGAGCTATTATTATTTTTTTTAAATTGTCATGCAAAGAAATCTTCAATAAGAAAATTTGCAAAAATATGTTCTGAAACGCGTACGAATCCATAATAACTTTAAAACTCTTTCTTAAAATAATTTCAGATCAAATTTACATAAAATATGTATCAATAAATTTTCGAATTACTAATTTGTAATGATTGCTTTTTCTCTTTTTTATCTTTGCACAGTTTTATCAAATTTAAATAATTTCACAGACCGCATTATCTGTAAATTTTAGACTTTATTTAATGTTTACTTTTTAAGAAGATGTACATGAAATATAAATATAAAAGCGGTGTAGAATATTTTCTTACGGCCGTTATTCCCAATCTCACTGATCAACTGAGAAATCTTGGTTCAACTGGTGAATTGCACAAATACGTTTTTCCAAAGTAAATCTCCGGCCAACAGGCGAATCGAACGTTACTAAACAAATCACTTGGCTGATCGGAGACTCAAATTGATCGATCGAAAAGTTGGGAACAACCGCCCTTATTCCTCCTCACTAGGAGATCCTGTGCTGAGGGGGAATAGGTTGGCGATTGATGTACTAAATAATATGTAGTGATATTTTATCAATTTGTTCGATACTTTCCAATTGTTCTGGGTTCATTCCACGCGAATAAAGTTATTTTTTAGCTTTGCAAAACACCCTTGACGTTTCAATTAGTATCTAAGTATATTTAATTCGCATTTAATTGGTAAACAGTTCTGTTTAGGGATGTGAGCCATGTTGTTACAATAAAAAAATATAGTAACATACATAATAACGTATAATAATTTATAATTATAATGTACATTTAACATTTCTTGAACCCCAAGGTTACCTTCATACGAGCAGCCAATGTCTTTCTGCACCAAATCTTTTTTTCTCTGTCACCTATTTGTATAAGCAGCGGGTTGTCCCAAGATTCATCTCCCGCTCTAATGTCTTCTGTCCTCGTGTGAGCTGTTTTCCTCAGCGGAAAGGGAGCAAAGCGAGTAATAGTCTCTATCTACATTATTATACCTCCACTACACACTACGCGTAACAAACGCACGTGTCTCTACTTGTCCCAATCGCGGGTCTTTATTTTTGTATTACATCTGGAACAAAGAAGCCAAGACCGTTAGCTTTGATATTTTCTTGGGAGCTTTGGACTGTATCGACTGCTGCAGGATAATGACCTCCTTTGGATTAAAAATGGACGAGTCCGAACAAATGTAGAGGAAGATGATTGTTGCCAAGAAAACAAATTGGATTTGGGGATCATGTTTCTGAAACATTGGACACATAGGGAAATAGTCAATATTGCTAATAACGGCTGTTGTTTCCAACTTTTTACTCGATCAATCTGAGTCTTCGATCAGTTAAGTGATTTGTTTAGTATCGCTCGTTTCGCTTGTTGATCGGAGAGATGCATCGTGAAGAGCGTATTTGTGCAGTTGAGGAGTGTTGAGCCAATTTCTGCTCAACATTTGATCAGTAAGATTGGGAACAACAGTCGTAAAACTTTGTTTTATATATTATGTATATCACGCGAGGGATAGGTAGAAGATTAAAAATCTTTCAGATTTAGATGATACCTCATTGTCAATGTTTTTAATGGGGTCATTTCATTGGTTCGATAAGTGCATGCTTACATTTTAATTATTCACGGTCATACCCGACACAAGTAGGTTATTTGGGTGTAAATTTAGATTTTATATTCTCCTTACACTCTTATTTTATTATGTGGGATAGGTATCTTCGATAATTATTACAATTTTATGATCCCACGTTCCACGCTTAGTTATCAATAAAAACACCTATCATTTTTGTCGGGATAGAGCCATAACATAATAATATGAAATTTCACTCCCTAACCTTAGAAATAAATAAAAAAAAACATATAAATTGTTTGTGCACCAATATATTGGTTCCTAGAATAATCCTTTCATATCTGAATTAAAACTGTGGTATTGCGGTGGATTTCGGTGGCCGGATAACTCAATACAATGGCACTTCAACACACCTCTGAAAAGTGAAACAAAGTCATGCAAAGTGTTGAACAAAAAATTAATTAGGCTATAGGTAAGTTTTTTTAATCACTGCCACCGTGTTGTGGTGCAATGGAATAGTCTCACGATCGGTAAAATTTAAAAATATAATATGGATATATACCTATATATATATGAAGAGTAAATGTAGATATAAACAGGATTTGAGATTTTCACTAACAATAGAAGTAAGTAAGTATATGGATTTATTTTTGGGATATAATGCCGTGTTTTCTACCTTCTTCTTTAGCCAACGCTTCAGACGGCATTACGGTGTCCATCATCAGGGCAGATTTCTAATGATGATGATGATTATATTGATTAAGATGGCGGACACTGTAATGCTGTCTGAAACGTTAGAAAGAAGGAGGTACCGAAACACGGCGTAATACCCCAATAAATAAATCACTAAAATATAGATATAATTTGAATAAAATATCACATTACACACCATTGATACAATGATGTTATAATTCCGGAGTCCCAGCGTGGTTTAATTTCCAAATTTCCAACTGTGTTTTGTGACTAGGACTGAACAATCTTTAGTTTAACTGTGTAGAGATGTCAGCACTTTCGCTGGCAGCTCGCGTACGGAGGTTTCCCGCAGTTCTGTATATAGACCGGGCGGGGACTGATTCGGTATACTTACCTGGCGTAGGGGACACCGTGATCACTAAGGCGGTACCCCCAGGGCGAGGCTGTTCCATTGCACTCCGGTTCGGCTGACCCTTGCGATTATCCCTAATGCGGATAACTCGGGCGCGTAATTTTTGGTAGTCGGGACTGCGTACGCGCTGTCCCGCCCTTAAAAATAAATCTATACTAGAGGTGGGAATAACGGTTCTTTTCCGATAACGGATAACGAATAACACCCCAACTCAATAACAGAGTATCATATACCTGTTATTTAATAACAGCTTCTAAATAATGTAGATACGAAGCAGGACGGCCAGTGTTGCCAACCCGTTTTTTGAAAAAGACGTGGATCGGACTAGAAAATTACGTAGAATCGTATAATTTGGATTATGAAAAGTTAGTAGATCTACGTACTTTTTTTCTGAGTGAAATATAGAAGTTAGGGTAGGTGAACGTAATTAGTTATTTCTTGTAGTAATTAAGTTGAAATGTATCTATTATTTTTAATGCATTTTTTGCAAATTTTAATTATTTTTTTTTTAATGATTTTTCATAGGTTCTCAACCTTGCCTCTCACTCTTGGTTCTCAATTTTGCCCACCGCCAACTTTGAGATTTTTTTTGAAATAAAACTTCTTTACGCACGCTCGACACTTGGGGGGTAAAATGATGAATACGTTCCAAAAAAATATGAAACGTTACGAAAAGTGTGATTGTTACGAAAAGTTTGATGTGATCGGTGATCAATAAAAAAGGAAATGAAGCATGTGCAACTTTTGCCCACGCTTCATTTACTTTTTTATGTGTTTCAATGTCATATGTTCTTTTATAAGTTAGTGAAGTTTTACTTCAGTCGTGTGGTCTAAAGCACACTCGTTTTTTTTAGAGACCCCCTTTTTACTTATGGGGGGGGGGGGGGGTTAATGGATTCAATTTTCTTCCACTTCCTCAACTACAGAAGCATGTGAATTTTTGCACACGTGATAAAAATGATTACAATACACAAAATAACAAAAATTAACCAATATTAAAGTTTATTTTGCTTAATTAGTACGTGATTAGCGTGTTTTTTTGGTCTTTTTAGACCATATTTTTTACCTGCCCTCGCCATCACTGTGCCATCTCAACGCCCCCTCTTTGGGGCTTCTAATGTCCCCTGAAAGTCTCAAACGTCCACAAGGGGGCGTTATTTATTGCCCATGTTGAGAACCTAAGGTTTAAATGAAACGAAATATTGTTTTGGTAATTATGCAAATGTGGGGTAATAGGCGATATTTAGGAGTAAACAGTTAAGGTCAAATACTAGCAATAAATTACTTAGCGATGCCTTTGTCTGAAATTGTGTATTTTACCAGGAAGTAGAAGATTACAACTCCAATAAAAAAAATAATTATGGTAATTGTTTGAAATTTTCCTAGATTTGTGCTGATTTCCTTTTAGCCTAAAAAATATTTTTCTCCCCTAGATCTAGGGAAATTTTCCTAGACATCCCAACCTATGTATGAAACGGAACGTTTGTTGGAGTCCGCACCACATACTTTACCCCGCAGACGGGGACGCCACCGTAAAGTAACGGAAAATATGCTTCTTCAGCCTAATGAGTTATGTTATTTTGTAAATTTGTACTATTTGACAAAAATACGTAGATTCTGGACTGAAGTTAGTAGGTGTTCAGGAAGGACCTAAAATACGTAGATCTACGTAAAAAGACGTAGAGTTGGCAACGCTGAGGACGGCGTCGTTATACTCGTTATTCGTTACTTATTGCTGGGGACTGAGTCGATAATGACACGATGTACCTACGTCATATTGTGATCTTAAATCTTTATTTCTATTAGTTATCGGAAAATAATCATTATTCAGACCTCTGGTAATATGCTTATTTTTTTTTTTTTGGCTACCAAAAATAATGGGATCAAATCTAAAGATATTTTTTAATAGTATGGAATTTGTACATGTAGGTGTAGGTACTCACGATCCTCACCAATATAGATGGTATTGAAAGATACACACTTCTCGTCTCTCATCACATTATCAATTAGCACTTTATACATTAAGGTTTCAAATATCTTTTATTGTTTGAAACTATAGATTTCATAGAAGTAAAAAAAAAATGAAATGGAAAATTTATCCACATTCCAGGCTAAAAAATTAAGCATATTTTGAATGATAGTTAATGTCTTCCCTCCACTACTTATGTCATGGTAACGCGGTAAATAGGTAAAGGACCGCATTGAAGTATGTTAAATAATAAAATTACAAAATGGATTGTATTTTTTATTAACAATTACATTTATATAATATTTGTTCAGGCTCAGAAGTGCATTTATAAACAAATAAATTTTTTAATTTATTATTCTTAAAATATATGCATACGTACCTAGTATCTACTTACAAAACAAAAACATATTTCAGATTGTTTTGTTAACATATATTATGACACAAATTAATATAATAAAATGGTGTTGATAATATAAATCGTTCGTAATATTATGAAATACTTTTCTAACAGGCAAGAGATCGATAAAATATTTTTTTTAAAATTCTGTAATCCAGTCATATATACTATGTGCCTTAGATAAATATTTAACAAAAGTAGAAGAAAGCAAGTACGAACAATAATATATAATGATAGTTCATCGATATAATTCGTATTTATCCTGCGGCCACTTATGATATTAAATGGGTAACTAGGTACATATAATACACTATCGGCTTATCAACTAGCATTACTAATTGGAAAAACCAAAGTAGGGCAGTTATGTTGAACATTCCCGTAGAAATGTAAATATTGACATTCTTCTCGTCAATTGTTGTATTTCAATATTTTTAAATCACCAAAAATACCCAAATTTATGAAAATAGCCTAATGACATAGCACAGGTAAGTGAAGCTAAATATCTAGAAAATCTTAAATTGTCAGTATTCATAACACCACTTTGTCATTTAATTATTATCTTAACCACAATAAAATGCCCCGGGAACCAAACATAAGTATCTCTGATAGGTTACAATTAAACAAATTCATTCAAAATAGAATATGAATTGAGATTTTACTAGTTTTTATGATATGTGAAAGGTATTTAATTATTTATAAAAACACGCCACAATATGACATTCCATAAAACAAATGCAAAAAAAACACATGCATTAAATACATACTTGTCCTGATTGTGTACATAAATTCGAACTTTAAACTACACAACTTCTTAAATCTATTAAATGCAAGTTTTAATTAATTTGTCTCAGGAGGGAACTTCGTTAAAATTCTGGTAAGCACCATTGTATATACGAGTATATCAATGGTAAGCACACACTTCACTCGATTTTCTGTTCCACATCTTGATTAAAAACTTTTATAAACGAAATTTTTCACAACAAAAACACTAATATCTATCGCAAATTTCCACAAACAACGAAACAATCAACAATTAAATAAATAGTCTATAATAATGTATTTATTTCTCCACAATCCTGTAGTTCTCTATATAATTTTAATTTCACAACAATATATTATTCACAAACGATTTAATCAATAAACTTAGATTACTTGTAATGTTAAAAAAACGGAATAACGGAGAATGAATTTGAGCCGATAACCGAGCGTTACAAATAACGAAATTATGCAAAATAACAGAACTGATCTAATAACGAAATAATGCCAATAACGGACGGAACGGAATAACAGATTATCGAACAATACTTCAGTTCTCTTCGGAAATCTTCGGTGATCGGCAATTCCTGGAACTAAGGTCTAAAGTTCTACCTACTACGGTCGGCTTATAAAATAACGATGTTATTCCATACCCTGTTATGCGTTGCCACAGGTACGCCGTTATTTGAAAATACTATGTTATCCATACCTGTTAAGTTATATTAGACCCACGTCTAATCTATACAATAGTTCTATAGTAGCAGGGGAGGCATTAATGCTGAATGGGTAGTTGTATTTACTCGAGCGTTGTCAGCAAAGATTAGAGATTAGATGATTAAAAGAAAAAAAAAGTTTATATTATGTATATGTATGCCCTTTCATATATATATGGTGGGGGGAGCGAGTAAAAATTTTCAAAAATGTTAAAAAAAATCGTCACAATCACATACTCGAGCTAAAGATGTCCAAAATGATCGATACGTATCCCAACCAATCGTATCGATTCAGCGATATGTCGCAACGTCTTGTATCGATACATACGATGTTTATCCATTTTTTAAACAGGTTAAAATAAAATAAAAGTATTAGTTCGAACAGTAAAAAACCCTTAATTTTCTTAAAAATGGAAGTTATACATACCTATTACAATATTTTACAATTGCTATTGAGAGGCGGTAAGGCTACGTAAAAACAAGAGTCTAGACAGGCGTTGCGGAATTAATCGATTGCTTCTATCTGAAAGTGTGTTTCCGGCTAGTGAAAACAAGCGTTTAGATGGCACTGAAGTCGCAACCACAACATTTAGGAAGTTTAATACAACAGGTTCAATCAAATCATAATTTTAAGCAGATATACATGGGTTCGATATTTTTTACCTGGAGATACGATATATCGATGCGTATTGTATCGTCGTGTATCCATACAAAATATCGATATATCGCATTTCTATTATCCATACATCATAATATCGATTCATATCGCGCATCTTTAACTCGAGCTCGTCAGATATTAATAGCGAATACGCCCTTCGTGTTTCAGGTAAAGGAGAGATATTAATCTGACGACTTGCTTGGTGGGGGTGGCCGTATGAAGAGGTAGAAAATTGAAAAAAAATTACTCGATCGTGTCAGATTAAGGTAACGTGAGATAATTACACGCAGAAAAGTTTACATTTCAATAATCTGACGATTTGGACGTAACCTAAACTCATGGCTGATTTTTAAAAATGTTTAAAAAAATCGTGACCTTGACACACTCGAGCTCGTCAGATTTTTATACGGACGGTTCAACTCGATGTCCTTGTTGTGCTGATCTATAATCTGGCAATTATGTGGAGGGATTTTCTTAATCTGACCGTTTTAATTTTTTTATTTTTTATTACTGAATAGAATTACAATAAACAAAAAAATATATAATGATAAAAAGAAAATCGCTTAATTAAACTTCTTAAAAATTTAATTTATTAAATTTCTTTACACAATGAATAAACCAAAGCGTTGTACATGAACGCGCAGCCTAAGGCTTAATCCGGCTCTGCGACAGAATATAAAGCAAGCGCCCGTCAACGTAGGACTCGAAACCCTCGACAGTAGGTAGTTCTCAGCGCCGTCAGCCGCTGTACGCCCCAAACTTTAATGATGATTTTAGCATCTTCGGTTTGTAGAAATCCTCAGATTATATTATTTCCGTGATCCTTACATTATTTCCTTAAATTTGATCGAGTAAATCCACGTGAAGTTTTTATTTTTGCAACTTTGTGACTCCAATTATCTTACGTCACGTTCAAATTGTCAGATTATTGAAATGTAAACTTTTCTGCATGTAATTAACTCACATTACCTTAATCTGACACGCTCGAGTAAATTTGGGGATCGATTTTTTTTACTAATCTGATCGGTTGTCCTAGCCGCACCCAACAATATTATGGGTTCATATATGGTGGTAGTCCATAACAGGGTGCGAGGTATCTCCCCTTAGTTAATCTGACGCGCTTGAGTAAATCCCAAAATTCCTGCTTGGCCTCCCCTACTATAAAGTCTAGGAACAGAAATGGACTGTCACCGTGGTTCCCGGCTGGCCGGCTCACTCCTAGTAGGGGTTTGCTGGTTGCCCTCAATGCTCTCCCTATCCTGTAGATCTACGTATGTATGCACCAGTGATTTTTAATGAAAATGAAGAACCATGCTTTGAAGAATAAAAAAACATATTATTTTCAAATAGGGATTAGGGATGTTGGAAGTGCCAAAAAGTATCGACAAATATCGTATCCGTAATCTTTTCCGAATATCAATATATCGTTGAGATTGCATATTACATTAGTCAGTCACGGGTCGCGGTAAAAAGAATGGTTGACATTGACAGAGTTGCCAACCTTACCAAATTTAAATGCAGAAAATGGACCATGAACAAACGCTAAAACATAATTTGTTAGACAATTTGTAAGAATAAAGAAATAATATTTTGAATCATATAAAGTATTTATATATTTTCGTTTGATGGTCTGAAAAAAATATCAATTTCTATACCTTTTCGACCCTTGGAATTTTTAATCGAAACATTAAATTTGGATATGCCGAACTAAAAATCTCGATATTTTTTCAACAAGCCTATTTGCGAGCTTTTTATTGGGAATTTAAACAAAGTAAACAACAATGTGTAATCGCAACAATGCGGTAATTACTTAAATAAATTATCTACAATACTTCACAAAACCATATTTTTATAACGTTTCCTTTCTTAACCACTCCGATACATCGCGAATATGCACTTTTTATGTCTTAAACGACATGTCAGATTTACGAAAACTTTATGTTATTTCCGCTTCACAATTAAAGCTCTATAAATGAAACATTTCCGAACTTAGCCGAATACTAAAAACTGTTTTTGAAAGGATTTGAAATAAGCTTTCAAATTGTTATATACAAATAAATATTAACATTTGTAAACATTAAAATTTAGAATGCAAATATAAAAAAAAATTAAAAATGACTCACGTGATGTTTTTATGTGAAAACGGTACTTAAATCGCGGATTATATAAAAGACAATATTTATTCTATCTCATAAATGTATAATCAACAATTTGGTCACCTCGCTTTTTTATCATTTCATACAAGAATATTTAATAAAAAAATAACTATGTTGAACAGTGGATAGGCAATTTGGCGGTCTATCATGTATCTGACAGAAAAGATTTTTTTATCTATTTCTATGGACATCTTGAATAGTGATGGGTAGCTTGATTTATTATGGAGCTTCTCCTTTTTGTTTTAGGGATGTCACTAGAACAATAACCGAGTTATGACGATTTCTGTATAAACATACGCGTTGACGTGTAAACGCGCTTATTATACTTAACTGATGTCGGCATATTAACGTGTATGTCTGCTTATGTTGCTGAGTGGTTAATATGAAAAAAATACTGTTAATTTTTTCTATGTTCTGCAGTAGTTAAGTAGGTACAGTAGTTAACTGAAAACATTCAATTAATTTTATTAAGGCCCGGGGCCTCATGCATTTCTACCGACGTAATACATATTTTCCTTTAAGTTTTAAATATTTTTTTAATACTTAATTTTTAACGAACCGGTCCGTTCTCTCCGGTCTAATCCGAAAGTCTCCTAGAAAATCCCATTATAAACCTACCAACAAATAGAACCAGTGATTTTGCCAAGTCGGTGACTAACACTCATCTTGTCCAAACACCCAGCAAACACCTCGTCCTCAGCACTGATAATAGGAAACGTTTACCTAGTAACGAGATAACTTCTTCTAGAAGAGATGTCAAGAATAGAGAAGATGTACTAGAGGGGCTGCCAGGTAAAATAAGTGGTCTCACCTGAGAAATAATCATTTTGCGATGATTTTTTCATTATCTAAAAGCGACTCGTTGTAATTTTTTCACAGTCCTACTGTTTCCGGGTAGTTGGGACTCCTGTGCGGAATTCACAGTTTTATAAATAGAGTACTAAATGTTGGTAGGAACCATATAGATAATTCACTAGTTATAATTCTAGTTGCTAGCTATAAATCTTAGTTATAAGTCACACTTAGTTTTTTTTTAAATGTGAATCTTAGTTTAGAGTCCCAGCTGCTCATGGCCTCTTAGCGTCAGTAGGTAATACTATGTATGACACCCCCAATTGAGATGTACAGTGAGACTGAGGTTAGTGGGAGGGGAAGGATGGGGGGGAAGAGAAAGTGGGGATGTACCTGGCTGTTCAGATCTGGTCACCAAACACGGCTAAAGCCTTTTCAAGCAACGTTTTAATTCTGAATGGTGGTCCTAAACCAGGGCGATACTGAGAGTATCTTCCACTTTGATGTAAGTCACAGTTTTAAGTCTCAGTACTTACATATTTGCTAGCTATAAATCTCAATTATAAGTCACACACAAGAGAAAGTGGGGATGTACCTGGCTGTTCAGATCTGGTCACCAAACACGGCTAAAGCCTTTTCAAGCAACGTTTTAATTCTGAATGGTGGTCCTAAACCAGGGCGATACTGAGAGTATCTTCCACTTTGATGTAAGTCACAGTTTTAAGTCTCAGTACTTACATATTTGCTAGCTATAAATCTCAATTATAAGTCACTAGTTGTTAGCCTAACTAACTAACTAACTAACCATCACGCCGTTTCCCCGCAGGGGTAGGCAGAGAGGACGGACCGCCACACAACTCGATCTTGGCACACACTCTTTGCCTCGTTCACATTCATACATCGTCTCATACATGCTCTTCTATTATTCCGACTCTTCACATGGCCCGACTCAAGTATCTGATTCACTTGGTCGTGCCATGTCTTCCTCGGGCGTCCCCGACTTCTTCTACCATTCACATTTGCATCATATATTCTCCTTACACTCCTTTCCTCGTTCATTCGCTCTACATGCCCAAACCATCGGAGAGTACCTTTCTTAATCTTACACATCACGCTTACGTCAGCCTTGCATTCTTTGCGGATATCCACGTTTCTCTCACGATCGTACATGGTTTTACCACACATTCGCCTCAGGGATCTCATTTCTACAGCATTCAGTCTGCTTTCATCCTTCCTCTGCCAGTTCCATGCCTCACTGCCATACATCAGGGTAGGTACCAGCACTCCATTATGGACGGCTAGTTTCGCGTCTTTGGACAGTTTTTTATTACCGCCAACGGCATTCAGTCCTCCATTAATGGAGTTACCGGCATTCACCCTTCTTTCAATATCTACTTTGTTGCCAATAGTTATAAATCCTAGTTGTAAGTTACTAGTCATAAATCTTAGTTGTAAGTTATCAATAGTCATAATGTGCCCTTGGGGTGATTTTTAAACGAGAACGGCGGTATATTTCTATAAATAATCCAATAATTATAAGATTTATTATTGTACAATACACTAATATCAGGGGTTCTCAAAGTGGTTCCTACGTACCCCCAGGTGCCCTCAAGACAGCTGGGGGTGCATGGCAAATTAAATTTTATTTGAGAGTGCAGGACATCGTTATGGATACACATGTTATCTAATATTATTTTACTTGGTAGGTGTTTGGTAAGTATGTTTTAATTTGACGAAATAATACCTATCGCCTTTTACATTAAGTGGAGCGATCAATATTCATTTTTAAAATGTTTTCCAAGAGATGTCCTATTTAGAGACTGACACGTTCATAACTCAAAACTCATAATTCAATCAGCCAGCAGCGCTTTGGAGCGATTATCCGAGCCCACGCGCACAGTTTTTGGTCAATTATTTATGAATATGTCCGACAGCTAAGGTCATTGCAGGACATAAAGGGTCACCATGGAAACACAGCGACCAAACCATTCCAAAATTAGCAGGTTACCTACATGATGAATTTTAATAAAAACATATTTATGCGAAAATTTACGAACATATCGATTATGTAATTTGAATTTTTACGATCAATTCGTAATATTAACTTTTTACCCCAAATAGGGATAATGTTGAATATCTCGGGGGTGATGCTTAAAAAACACAATAATCAGGTATTTTACAAAAAAAAAAAATTATTAACTTAAAAACTGTAATGACGTCAGGACTTTCCGTCCAAATGGTTTCAATTGAATTTTTTTTTTATATGGAGAAAAATAATTAGTATATAATAATATGTATATATGTAATAATGTTAATTCTAAAATTTGAAAATATGAGATTGACAAATATGACGGTTTGACAGAAGGTGGCAATAGCGAAATTGGTTAACGCGCTCGTCCCGGTTAGACGGAGAGGTCTGGGTTCGAGTCCCAGTTGCGACCATTGTCTTTTTCTGTTTTTCTGTGTCTTGTTCTCTTTCATATTTTCGTTTAGATTATTATTGTTAACTTATTCTAATATGAACATTTTTTTATTTTTAATATGAACATTTTTATTATGTGTTGCTGGTTTCTCGGAATTGCATAAAAAACTGCAAGGCCCTTGCATCATTTATTGAAATACCAACACCCCTGCCTCAGGCCACGTGGTCGTTAGGTTTGACGACTTAGCAAGGGTACATGGGGTGAGGTTTATCTGGGTCTTGGCGGCTCGTAAATTTGCCCACCTACTGCGTGGCGGGCCAGATCTGGAGAGGCTGGTTGAAGGCGACCTTTTTACCTCTCAAGCCGGATTCTCTCAACCCATAGTCTTGAACTGCAATGGGAGGGATGGATTCATAAGTCCGTCATTCCTGAACACATTAACCCCAAGATTTCTATCCACCCCTCATACCGTTTTCCCTCCCAGAACTTCCTCTCATTCCTCTCCTTCCTTTCTCTAAGAACACCAGCTACACAGCATCCCCAAAGATGACATAGATCTCGAGGGAAATTGTTTTCCGCAGAGCCTCCTGTGTGGATCTAATAATAAAAAATAAAAAAAATATATCACGCTCACTTTCAACGGATGTAATGTCTTGTTACTTTGATGCCTTAATTAACTAATTTAAAAACTACCCAAACCAAAAACGCCTAACCTCATCAAACGTAACTTTCTGATTTTCATAAATAATGTTTGTTAGACTTCACAAAATAGCTTCCCAGTACACATTGTGTAAAAAACAAATGGTATCAAAATTACGATAACAAAACAAGTTCAAACTAAATTCGTTCTAATCGCAACACCCAGCTTGTTTTTACCTCACGCATAATCTTTATTACACAACCCGCATGAATCACAACGCAGAAAAATCTGCCAATTCTGCAGTCAGCAATAGATAAACTTGAAAACGCCGGACCTTCCGCATCCAGCAGAGATAGCGGATCCGACATCAGCGCCTGAGTTCCCGCAGCAGACTGATATAGACTGGGTATCATCGTATTTATCCATTTTCCGGAAGCTGTGCGATCGCCAAGGGCGCCATCTCATCGCTATTACATTAGCTTACTTCCTGTTCCATAACTTGAACTGGTCGGATGTGTCGGTCCGGTCCATTCGTGATTCCTGTCTTCGCTTTGGCGGATGATCTCAGCGGGTCTAGCTGCAAAATAAATAGAGATGTTTAGTAAAAAAGTGTTTTATTTTGTAATTTAAATGTCATAACTCATAGTTTTAAAGATGCATTGCATATGTATGTCATTTTATATTGTTGATTTATGGGTTGGTGAATGCATTTTGTTAGTAATAAAATAAGTAATAAGACTCGGTCAGCACTCAAAAATACACACTTAGTAGTCTGCTAACGTACGAAATACAACGAAAGATTTATCAGCAAATTTTATACAGGTAGTTTAGAAAATACATAAGGTTTGCAGTAAAAAGTTCTTATAGCCTTACTTATGAAAAACACTTCCCAACCGTTATTAAAGAGTGTTTTAGTTACACTTTGAATAAAGACCGTACATTTTCTATTTATAATAGAGAACTCCAGTCCAATTTTTTTTTTTTAATGAATAATGACCTTCTAGCTTAAATAACTGCATATTTATTTTTATTTTTAGAGTTAGTTTTAATATTTAAAATAATTTTCAAAGTTTTGATTTTTCAAGATCCCTTGAAAAACACCATATCTATGGTGCATTGTGTAACGTAATCACGTCATCGATAGTTTTATTCGCTTTCAACAGGTGCTGTCATTTTACTCATTTTATATTGAAAAATCGATGGCCGAATGACTTTAGGTGTGACAAGTCGAGGCGTTTTTTCTTCACGATTAACTGCTTTTAATATAGAAAAACATTAGGTAAAATGTCGACATCTCATCGCTACTGTTATTGTATTGTACCAAAGTGCAATACAATAACAATTAATCATCTTTTTCATTGCAAATAAAAAATCATCGTAAGCCGTAGAATTATGTGTTCAGGTGTGACTTTTGCTTTAACATAATACATTGTATAATGTATAACACATACAGAAATGCTGGTATTTATAATACACTTTTCATGACTTGTATAAAAAGCCCTTGATAATAAACCAATTCGAAAATATACGATCGATGTTAAGGTAGATAAATAAAATGTCAAAATTGACACGACTTTAACCTCAAATAGGCCACATTTACTGAAGATTATCAAAAATCTTTTTTTACAGCTTACTACGACTTTAAAAAACAACTAATAAGATGATTTATTAACTAACCAACTTTTATCCCACGAAATTCAGCACTTAGGTACACAGTCCGTATTATATTTGAAAAACATTAACCTGGAAATATCAGATTGTCCGCAAATATAGCCCTTTTCCGTCATAATTTTAATTGTGAAGGCGTAAATAATGTTTCACTAAACACAACAACTCCCTCCCTAAACACGAGAATTTCTCAATTAGGGAGGTATTGTTACCACCAATATTGTATATTATATATATTTGTTTAATTGTATATTACATGTATTGGTTAATAAAAAATAAAAAAAAATAAAAAATAAAAAATAAAAAAAACTATTATATGTCTAAATCTCTACTAACAGTATGTAAATAAACCAAATAAAAAACACGAAATGTTGTGTTTGAACGGCTTGCCTCATACATTTCAAAATGCCATCAACAGGTGAATCTTCCATCGGGACGTCACCACACAGCATTACACAGCATACCAACCTGACGCTGTGTTTTAACGAGAATATTAAAAATGCACTTTTTAATATTTTTTTAAAAACTGTACGTTTAATATAATCCAATATAAGTTATATATTCAGAATCAGCGTTTATTGGTCTATATGAACATATTTTTTTAAAGCCATAATATTTTTCACTGGAGTTCCTTATTATTACTAATAAAAAAATGCCTAACTGCACTTCGAAAGAGCTGGCAAAATTACATTTTGTTATACTGGAGCTTATGCCGTGATTTTCCCGGCAAATTGACGGTTTGGATTGTGATTTTGTGTGTGATCCAGATCACGTTGTTGTTCATTATCTATATTCTAATGACCAATGCATTAAGGCAGGGGTTCCCAAACTTTTCCAAGTCGCGGCACCCTTAGAAAATTTGAATTTTCTCACGGCACCCCTGTCATATAATGTCTATCTGTGGTAGCCTCGGGACCGAGGAGTGTCACCCCCCCAAGAGCACAATTCTCTAGCCACCCCCCCCCCCCCCCAGGACGGACAATCAATTTTTACCTACTACCTACTCCACTGAATAATATAACTCGTAAAATGAATAAGTGCATTTATTGATAGGAAAACTTACAAAGAAAATGCAAAAGGCTTGATACAGCTACTCCTCATTTCTTTTTCCACATTTATTTTTTTATTTTTGAGCGATATTTGCTCTTTATAACCGCAACCGCTGAAAATCCAGCTTCGCACAGATATGAAGTAGCAAAGGGAATGAGGACCCTTACAGCTTTTCCACTTAGAATCGGATACTGATTTCTGACTGATATCCAAAACTTCATCAAATCCGAGCAAGCGTATTTCATTTTTAGGCTGCTGTCGGTCGGGAGGTCTTTGCCTCCATCATTACCCATTTTTCTCTTCCACACTTGTAGTTTTTTCCTGAATGATGAAATCTTGAATGAAAAAACTACGAGTGAATGCGGCATGCGGCCGCTGCAAGCGCAGCACCACAACCGTATCCCCACTCCTCTGCCTCCCACCCAATCCATTCCCAGAGCGCGGACCCGCCATGCTGGTGATTTCCCATTCCATAAAATGTTTGTATTCGTTCATGTCAATTTTGATTTTTAGTAGAGACATCAGGGGCGCCTCGCGGCACCCCTGACCTCTGTCCGCGGCACCCCTGACCTCTGTCCGCGGCACCCCAGGGTGCCGCGGCACCCACTTTGGGAACCTCTGCATTAAGGGGCATCCATTAAATACGTGAGCAGTTTTTCTTCCAATCTAGACCCCCACCCCTCCCCATCGGTGAGATAAATTTGGGCCAATTCGTATATTTTTTTCAAGCAAAGTGAGTTTTTGGTGGACCCCCCCCCCCTATTTGTGCTCACGTAATTAATGGATGCCCCCTTAGTAGTATTATTTGTGTTATTTTTCGTCAGTTTTAATCAAATAATATGTTCATTTTGTGAACTTACTAGTAGTTTGATGACTATCAGAAAGAGCTAGTTTATTTTTGACTATATTGACTTTTATCTTGTGAATTTAAAAACACTTTCAAGAAAGCGATGTTTTATAAAATATGCATGTGTAAAGTGTAAATATTTAAAAATAAATTTTAAAAAAAACCAACCTATTGTGCAACAATGTATCCACAATGTCAATTGGTTATTCTCGGGGAATTATTATTATAATTTTTAATAATTTTTGATTCTATGAACGAGATAAAAAGTAAAGTTACAGTTTCGTTGCAAATTCCTTAAACTTAGTGTTTTTTTGTTTGTTTTTAATTTTTAATATATTTTGCAATTATTTGACTTATTAATTTAAAATGTTTGTGGTAAGTTTTTTCAACTTTTTCAGGTTCGAAAATAAAATATTGCGTTTTTAAATATTAATAGGTTTATATTTCAAATACAAAAAAGTAAAAATTATTTTTTTCTAGTTTCTAAAATCTTATTTTTTACGACATCTTCAAAAATAAATATATATGTATAGGAAAAATTCCGCATTTCGAAGAAACAAAACAGAAAACAACAACTGATAAACAACCCTTTTTGGCTGGAAAAACCCAGTACTTACATATCTTTCTACGAACTATTTCTACATATGTATGGTTTTCACATACATGGTTTTTTATCAATTGTATAAAATATTCACGACGTTTTCTGGTAAGGCTTTATGACTGTTATTTTTTAAGTTCTATATGAAAACGTACTGGAACTTTACGGAAAATACCTTAACTGGTTTGCATACTACACCTTTCTCAGACATTTTGTCACATATTTAACAAAATTATTACTAAAAAGCTATATTTAGTTCAGAATCTTAGGTCACGATGAGATAAATAAGTTGCTCTTGTTAAATTGGTTTAATAAGATAGAACCTAAAATTTTAAACGCTCTTGAGGCGATTTTTCGGAAACCACGTCAAATATTATTATTGTATTAGGTACAGAATAATAATATAACACCAGAAGTGCCTTCGAAACACATTTTAATGGAAATAAAATCCTCAGGGTTCCTTCTACTTACACTTACCGCCTTACCGGTCAGTCAGCATTTGCTCAAAGATAGCAGTGGCCGACAAGCAGTCTATCAGTCTAGCGGAAGAAGTCGATGACGTCCGAGTACAACTTATCAACACCTTTATACCAGATTTATTCTGAGAAATACAGAATAATATTTGCAATATGCTTTTGTTAATGAGCTGTTAAGAAAATTCATTATGTTTTATGAAGACCCAAGATTATGATATATTTATTATGCTTTATGAAGACCCAAGAATATAATATATTTATTATGTTTTATGAAGACCCGAGATTATAATATATTTATTATGTTTTATGAAGACCCAAAATTATAATAGATTTATTATGTTTTATGAAGATCAAAGAATATAATATATTTATTATGTTTTATAAAGACCCAATAATATAATATATTTATTATGTTTTATGAAGACCCAAAATTATAATAGATTTATTATGTTTTATGAAGATCAAAGAATATAATATATTTATTATGTTTTATAAAGACCCAAGAATATAATATATTTATTATGTTTTATGAAGACCCAAGATTATGATATATTTATTATGCTTTATGAAGACCCAAGAATATAATATATTTATTATGTTTTATGAAGACCCAAAATTATAATATATTTATCATGCTTTATGAAGACTAAAAAATATAATATGTTTATTATGTTTTATGAAGACCCAAGATTATGATATATTTGTTATGCTTTATGAAGACCCGAGAGTATAATATATTTATTATGTTTTATGAAGACCAAAGATTATTATATAATTAATGTGTTTTATGTTTTATGAAGGCGGGAGTTTTATATGTGAATACCTCACAAGAGTATTACAATTCAATGAGATTATGGCATCCCCATTTGGGGTATATTGTGAGGCTGAATGCAAGTGGAAGGGGAAGGAAATTGGGAAGAGGAAGGTGGGGAAGTATCTGGCTTTTCTGATCTAGTCACCAAATATGGCAAAAGTTACTTCAAGCAACTTTCAATTTTGAATTATGGTCTTACACCAGGGCGACACTGAGGGTATTTTCCACTCTGGAAAGTGCCGCAATATTGTAATATAAATTTATATTTGGAACTTTCCGCAAATATAAATATATATTACTTTAAATGATTAAATTGTGAACGTAAATCTATCAAATAAAATTTATCTGCGCACGGCGGGATTTGAACCCTCGACCACGGAGGCCATCGCTAGAACCACTAGAACGAAATAATTGAATTCTGCGATAAGCATCTATTTTAATATTTTAATAATTAAGTGATGTGTGTGAAATTCAGTGTTTAAGAACGTTATTAACGTTTGCTGTCTCATTTCTATTCCTTTTGTTTCTGAGCCTTATTTTCCTTGACTTTTCCTCGAGGGGTTTTCTAGAAACTTCCGTACATTAGAGCCCATCACATCACAGGGTGCCCACGCAACCCGCTTTATTGTCCCATATCGCATTTGCAAATTGGCTGCCAAACGAATTAAACAAAAAAACTTGGCAAGCATAGGCGATTTCCCGAGAAAAAAACACCGAACGGCGATTCCCCGAAACCAGAGTAGATCACATCTGTGCTGGGAACCCTGTACTGGGTTATTCCCCTAATTTCAAAACAAATATGTATCTAGATTACATGCATAAAATTGATTAAGTTGTTACTGAGAAATCTCAGAAACTGTGATTTTGGGGAAATTTTACCTAGATTTGGGGAAAAAATATTTCAAATAATTTTCAAAAGTAAATCTGTTTTTTTTTATGAAAGCACTTTGCAAGTGTTCTAAATGTTCTCAACTGTTCGGAGCAAGTAAAACTATTGCATTCCCAATTGGAATATGTATTAAGGCTGAAAGGGTTGGGAAAGGAAAGAAGATGGGGGAAGTGTTATATAATAACATTTATTATTTTATTGCTATAGAGCTTTTCAGTGCTGCTGTCCGATTAACAGAGAAAATCTACAAGGACAATACTTTATTTCAATTTTTATTAAAATAACTCTCTATAAAACTGTAACCAAAAAGTAGGAGATTTTTATGGCGGGTTATGATTTTTACATATGAAATTGGCGTTTTGCCGTACTGGCAACTTTGATCTCAAATATCTTCTCTTTGGTTAGGAATTCCAAATTCAAATTTATACAGCTATTTACTCATGTATTTGTGTTTCGAAAATTATAATTCATTCGTTTTTTTCCTTAATTGTTTTTTTTTCTTTGCGTCACTTAGTTTACAAAATGGAAAACTATCGAGTTATTTACGAGTACGAGTTCCACCGTCGCACCAGTGCTGCAGAAACGGCTCAAAGGATTAATGATGTGTATGTCGACGGGGTGCCGCAAAAGAAAACACAGTACGTTTTTGGTTCCAACGTTTTCGTTCTGGAAATTTCGACCTGCAGAACAACAGAACAAGCCCCGTGGACGGCCGGAGACCAAAGTTGATAATGAAGAATTGAAGGTGGAGTGGATCCATCGCAAACCACGTCCGAGTTAGCTGCAGGCTGCGGTGTTAGTGATAAAACTGTTTTAATCCACTTGAATCAAATTGGGAAGGTGAAAAAGCTCCCATACAAAACTCCTGTAAGCTCCCGCTCCCATACAAAGTTCCTCCCATACAAAACGCCAATTTCATATGTGAGGACCTAATAATAAGTTTTGAAGGTTATTCCCATCAATGCAATATATATGTCACGGAAGACGAAGATAATACTTACAAACTTATACTTTATAAAAAAGATCAATAATAATAAAATAAAAATATTAATTTATTACACCATTACAATATTCATTTATTACACCATTACAAACATTAATTTATTGCATGTAAGAATTAACGTCATAAATTTAAAGAAATATAGCAATTTAAAAATATCAATAGGTGTCCTATACGCATAAAATCGTACAGGTTAATCCGAGACACTATATAGGTTAAAAACATTGACGTATGATACTTGGTCGAAGGTTACAAACCAGTTATTTGAACATTGTGATAATTTAAAAAGCTGCCAAAAATATTGTTAATTATTGGTTGTGGCCCTCGTCCCGGTAGGGCGAGAGATCCTGGATTCGTGTCCCAATTGCAACCGTTACCTTTTTTTATGTTCCAATGTCTTGTTTTTTTATAATTTCGTTTAAATTTTGTAATGATTTGTATAATCTTCTTCAATTTATTATTTTTTTTTTTGATTAAATTGTTACCACCGAAGAAAAACTTGAGATTTCAGTATCGCAGTGATTTTTTGAATCTAGGAAAATTTTCGCCTTCTCAAAGGGAAAAACATATTTGGGACATCACATCACCGCTCAGAGATCCATTCCGCGAGGTCCTGAGTGAAACTAAGTGCCAAAAGAGTTAATTTGAATGATTTCAGATAGTTCCTAGAAAGATGAGACCATTCATTGATTCTGTTTTGACACTTTCAATGCTTTTGGCAAGCGGCGCGCGGCGTGTTGTTACTGTTGATAGTAGCGGAATAAAATTATTTTACGAGGAGAATTTCGTTTGGAAACTTAGAAATATTTTGTCAATTGGGAAATAGGTACATGTTATGTTATACGGAGGATGACATCTTGGAAAATGAAATATTATGTACACGTTTGATTCATATATTAGTGATATTATCAAAATATGAGTCTTCGAACAGGAGAAGAAATAATATGATGTGTGTTGAAGAATTTGGGATTAAATTGTTAAATTTGGACACTGTTGAATTTGGTAGCCAACTCTGGTTTGGCGCCCCAAACACTTTTCTAATTTTTGAGGTGGGTACGGGTACCACCGCCCCGGGAACCATTTATTTGATAACAAAAACCTATGCCATAGGTCACCCCAGGTGGTTCGCTATATTTGGTGAGCAGGGGTGCCCGGGTTAATGGCGATGAAGTTTGTCCGGGTCTTAGCGGCGAATGCGTCTACCCACCAACTTGTAGGCCGGATATGGAGAGACCGGTGGAGGGAGACCTTTTGACCTCTCCAGCCGTACTCTCTCGCAACATCGCCTTGCACCGAAATAGGAGGGATGGATTCATACGTCCGTCACCCATGGACATACTGACACCCAGATTCCTACCCATCCCTAATAAAATTTTCCTTCCCAGAACTTCATATTCTTCCTTTCCTAAACAGACACTCAACACAGCATCCCCAAAGATGACGTGGGCCCTGAGGGAAATTATTTTCTTCTGGACCTCCTAATGTAAAAAAAATTGTATAGGTATCTACTTTTCCTCATTTCTCTGTGTGACGCTGTTTTTAATTTATTTTTTCTCCGTTTATTTTTTTCCAAAATTATTTGCAGGGATTCAATATGCCCGTAGTCTTATTTTAACGTCCATAACATTTAAAAAAATATATCTTTTTAAATTTGTCGTATACGCTGGTATGAATCTGTGAGAAATATTTCATGATGCGGGCGAATTCTCCAATTAATGTTTATTTATATTTAGTAATTACTGTTACCGTTTTGTCCTAAAATAAATTTAAAAAACGTGTTTGAAATTAAATTATAAATAAAATAGGTTATGGCGTAAATACAAAAATTACCCAAAGGTAACATTGACCTTACTTCGAGCACTTCAGTCAGTTTATCTTTTCAGTGGAAAGGCCCTTTCTCGTCCCGGGCCCATGGGCGGGTGCGCAAATTATTAAAACGATTGCTACGCCACTGGCTGTAGGTATCTATTTTTGATAATGACGGTAAGTCTAAATGACGTCGTTATAAGATCATGTCTGTTATTAGACCAAAGTTTCAATGTTAAATTTCCTATTCTTTTCGAACGGCTTAAAAATATGATATAATTAGATACTCGTACCATTACCATCTATAAATACATTTGAGTCCTATAAATCTAGCAATAGCTTCATACCTCATGATTTGTGAATTATATAAATATATTTACATAGAATTCTTCTACGTAAGTAGATAATTTATTTAATGACGTGACGTACCTACATGCTTTCCAATGGCGTGTCGTGACTTTAATATGAAACAAAAATTTCAGGTATAGATACCTAATATAGTCTGGTTAAGAATTTTTTTATACGTTCTGCGATTATTGAAAAACGATGACAAAACAAATGATAAAAGTAATAATGATTGATTACTTATTAATGTACCACCGCTTTCCTGGGTCACCTATAACCAGTGTTGCCAACTCGAATTTTAAACTAGAGCTAGGCAAAACCTAAAAAAGAGCCAAAAAGGAGCTAAAATTTTGAAATTGACCTAAAGCATGGGGAATTTCGAAGAAGAAAATTTCCAGTTTCTGAGGGAGGAGTGGGGTGGGGGGCTGTAGTCCTTCTTGTTGGCTGATTTTAATGAACAATTCATAACAAACACTCACAATACACTTGTTTATTTTTAAATTTTTCAGTACACAATTATTTTTTATGACATGGAAGTCTTCAGAATTTTTAATTTTTTTAAAAGTATTTCTTTAGTTAGACAGCGACTAGTCCTCTAAAAAATCTAAGTAGTCATCTGGTTCCAGTTCCTGTACCATCGCGCTACTAGGACCGGCTTCATCAGGATTTTTTTCGTATACAGCCATCGTTCCAATTTTTTTTTGAACTTCTAGGGGAAGTTCATAATCCTCGCAACATTTGTTGTGTCGCCTGAGCCCCGATCATTACCAACCATGTCATTACCAAGTCTATTTCTGGTTTCATTTTTGACAATATTTAACTGGCTAAAAACTCGTTCCACTTCTCCGTTTGACCACGGCAGAACAAGTATCGAAACTGCGAAAGAGCTGATTTCGTGGAAAGGATTTTCATCAGGGGCATCACGATACTTTAGAACCTCAGCCCAAAACTAAACTTGACTGCGCATTCGAATTCGAAGGAAACTAACGCAAGAAGCAGTGCAATATGCAATACGCAATAGCCGGCCTAGGCAAGTTACTTGTATCGATTTTTTCGGGAAGTCCCTGTACCGATGTTTCTACCGTAGTATTTTTAGTAACTGTTTACTTGTGCAGGAATTAAGGGAATCTCTTTTTCGGGAAGTCCTCGTCCCAATGTTGCATTTTTGAAATATTATTGCAAATATAATTTTTTTCAATATTATTTCACGTAAATAAGAGCTGAAATATCTGAAAAACGAGCTAAGAAGCTAAATGACTTTTTTTGGAGCTGACGACGTCGATTTAGAGCCAGATCTAGCTCTAAAGGAGCTGATTTGGCAACACTGCCTATAACCTCTTTACAACGTTTTATTTAACTTATAACTTATAACTAATAACTTACATCAAAGATTACTACTGACTTACAACCAAGATTTATAACTCAGGTGAGGTTAGTGAAGGTCTTGGCGGTGAATGCATTTACCCACCTACTGCAAGGCTTGGATCGGGAGTGACTGAGGGAACCTAACCTAGACTTATCCAGCTGGATTCTCTCGACCCATCGCCTGGCACCGCAGTGGGAGGGATGAATCATACATCGTCACTCCTGGACACATTGAACCCCAGATTCCTACCCTCATTCCTTTTTTCTTTCCAGAACGTCCCATCCTTTCTTTCTCTAAAAAGACCCTACACACAACATTATCAAAGGACCTGCCGAGCTATTCTCTATTTATTGTGGGAACGAGATTGATATCGCGCGAGATCTCCTGTCAGATTTGTGTGATTTTCAATGGCTGTTATTTGATTTTTCTACGGGCCGATGTCAGAATTTCAGCTGTAAGATGTCTCGTATGTTAGTTTAGGTCGTTTTGAACAAACATTCCTCCAACTATGCATGCTTTTTTTATTCATTTAACAGCGATAGAAAATCCCACAAATCTGACAAGAGATCTCGCCCGAGATCTATGTCGATCAAGATAGATATCGGGCGAGATCTCTTGTCAGATTTGTGTGATTTTCTATCGCTGTTAAATGAATAAAAAAAGCATGCATACTTGCAGGAATGTATGTTTAAAAGAACCTAAACTATCCTACGAGACAGCTCACAGCTGAAATTCTGACATCGGCCCGTAGAAAAAGCAAATAACAGACATTGAAAATCACACAAATCTAACAGATCTCGTTCCCACAAAAAAAAGAGAATAGCTCGGCTGATGATTTTTGTTTTTAAGACCTCCTGTGTTGAGCTAACGTAAAAAAATATATATATAAAAGAAAGATCGAGTTACGCCACTGATATCTGATGATTAATGCGAACATAAGAAAATGCGCGGATTTTAGTTACGTAACATTTGTCACTGTTAAGCTTTGTCCATTGCGCGGGCAAACGCCAGAGTTTTGACAGTCCAACACAACAATCAAGGTCATAATTTTTGCCAACACTCAAGGCCATAACTTTACACCAACATCGTTTGGGGTGAAGTTCGCGCGGTCCACACTATTTGACAAGTGATCTGAGGTACGGACATGTCCACGGCATGCACACTTGACGTTTGACGTTTATATATCAATATTAAAATGCGTTCTGATGACAAAAGAGATGCATCAGGGAGAAAACACAGATATTTTAATAGATATTTATTTATCAGGAAAGATTTCCGACTAATACGCACGACCTAAAGTTACTATTTATTAAGAATTTAGAGTGAATACGTTTTGTTGCTACGTAAATAATTACGTAGCATCAAAAATAGAATATCGATTTACAATGGTCAATTTCTCCCGTGTCTCTGAAACCGATTAATAAATTAATAGACTTTATTTACAAGTGAGTTCACGAAAGAAATAATCATCCATTACGACAGTGTGTTTATTTACAACTTAAAATCATAATTATTAGGTCCGCGCACCAAAAAATTTGACGTTTATCGTTTGCATAAATGTTAAAATGCGTTCGATGTAGAAAAGATGCTACCTGCATCAGGAAGAAAACACAGATCAGGGTTTATCAGGAAAGATTTCCGACTAATATCGATTATTGCACCAATGACATTATATAATAACGTCATTTTATTGCACGACCTAATTTAGAACTATAGAATCTAAATTCTATTATCTATCTAAAATCTATTTCTACTCTAAAGTACGTAAATATTTACGTCAACAACAGAATAATTATAAATATTTGATATTATATTATCAAATATTTCTATTATTATATTATATTTAGGTATAATAATATTTTAAACTCGTGATTATGTTCGCTCATACATAGCACATAACCACAAAAATCCGTTCCGATTTTTCTACATACACGGACCGCACCGCGCGACTTCTGTCAAAAAATGAATTCTCCCCCCCCGCTCGACCCCGCCTGCCTTCCCGCTTCACCCGGGATGAGATGTTTAAGTTTTGTTTTCCGCCGAACACGGGAAGCACAAACACTGCGGCCTTGAGTGTAGGCAAAAATTGTAACCTTGATTGTTGTATAGGACTGTCAAGCAAAATTCTGGCGTTTGCCGTCGCAATGGACCCCGCCTTACGTTAAGAATACTACGTACTTTTACCCCAACCATGACGTGGCTCGTTGTGAAATTGAGTGCATTTTACACACGTTTTATTTACACTGTACTTCTTAATATATTATAATAATAATTAATTAATTAATAATGAAATATTTCTTCGTCAACAGACTTTTACGTATTTCGTATTTATACATCTTTTTTATAAAATTTATTCTATTGACGAAAGAGTCACTGCTCAGCTATACATTCAGGATTTCTCCCGGAATGCAGCTGGTTTTCAGCAGTGCCTCTAGTAAAATATATGCAAGTATAATAAATAATGGTCTTACATTTGATAACATTTGTCACCTAGGTCTTACATTTGATCAATATCTTAAGTGGAATACACATTGCCTACTCATCACAAATAAACTTAGAAAACATATTTATTTCTTCAAAAACATTAGAAACATACTAGATTCCAAATGTATGAAAATTGTTTATTACTCCCTTTGTCAATCAATCATTGAATATGGAATAATCGCATGGGGAGTTGCAACACTATCCGCTATAGATTCATTATCGAAGGCACAAAAATGAATTATGAAAGTTATTCTTAAAGTTCCCATAATAACAAGTACTGTAGATCTGTAGATATATTCAAAAAATTCCATGTATTAGATATTCGACAAATTTATACAAAAAGAATCTTAACTCATTTGTTTAAAAATAAAACACATACATTTTATGAAAATACCCAAAATATTGTAAACACGCGGCACAAAACCAAAGAACTGATACAAACACCTAAAACAAACACAACATTTAGTCAAAGAAATTTCAAATACATTGCGTCTAAAATATACAATAACCTACCTGACAAAACAAGACAATCGAATAATATTAACAAATACAAAATTCTGATAATATGGATCATCGAAAAAGGTCGTGCAATAATTAGTCACCTCACCCAAATATAATCCTCTTATCCCATTATTGTTACCACTACCTACCAACCTGAAATTTTTTGTCAAATATTTTTACTTTATTGAAAAATGTATTTTATTTAATATTTATAAAATATTTGTAAACTAGTCTGTCTCGACACAGGATTTCCTAGTGAGACAGGCAAGGCCAAAAAAATGTAAACTTTTTTGTATAGATGCATAAATAAATATAAAAAAAATAAATAATAAAAAAAATTAATGAAATTTAAATAAAATTAAAATTAAAGCGAGTAATATTAACATTAACAATAAATAATATAATCACAAACACCAACACGAGTAATATCCCTTTCATTGTACATTCTGTCAATTATAATGTTGTGCGGTTGACTGTGCAGTCAGCAACCATTCTCCGCAGAACTTCTTGAAGCACTACAACACAACGATGTCGATATTCTAATAGATAGTGGTATTTCAGTACAAAGTTATAATGATGAGTAGCTGAAACTACCCTCAAATACATGTACAATGTATGTCTGAGGAGAATGAGTAAATGGTCGCTCTGGCGTGTACTGTGTGCTTGAGAGTCACGGGACCACTGCAGTCCGTCAAACAGATATGCAGAAATCTTGGAATTCATCAAATTGTAACTTCCTTCTCTTCTACATATTTAGTATCCGATGTGGATAGAGGTAAGGTGAGATATGCTCGCGTCTCGGGATGTTGTAATAACAATACTAAAAACATTTCTTTGTTGGCATACATTAATTACGTGACCTCATAAAGGGGGGGGGGGTCCAGCAAAATCTCACTTTACTTATATAAAGAATACGAAGTAACCAGAATTTATCTCACCAAGGGGGGGGGGGGAGTCTAGATTGGAAGAAAAAATGCTCACATAATTAATGTATGCCCCTTTAGAAACTATTTTAAGAGATAAATCAATGGTAGTGTTGTCGAATGTTTTCTTACTACTATTGAAATTGATTTTAGTGTTATTTTTATGTGAATATTTTCATGTGATTAACTGCTCCAACCCTCTGGAGAGACTGTGGCATCACCAATTAGGTATATTGCAAGGCTGAAGGTAGGAGGGAAGGAGATAGGTAAGAGGGAGATGGGAAAATACCTGGCTACTCAGATCTTGTTACGAACACGGTTAAAGCGATTTCAAGCAACGTTTCAATTCTTAATGGTGGTCTTACACCAGGGCGATACTGATGGTATACCTATATATATTTTTTTTATTAATTTATTGAGAAATAACACAAATAAAACAAAAAAATATATTTGTGCACACCGGGATTTGAACCATTCGACCACTTAGGCCGTCAGTAATTATTACACTCCAAAGATATTGAAATATAAGAGATGTGTTATCCGCAGTTTTTACTGGGTGGTGCAGGACTGGTACTGCGCTCCCGGGTGTCGCCGATATTGTTTACTAATTAACAAATAAAGTAAATGAACGAATAAACTAACGAACGTTAAACTAAATGGACGAATTCTTTCCGTATTCAAACTGTATTGTTAACCAATACTAATGAACATCTTCAAATAATCAACTAAATTTACGAGTACAAATTATTTTAGTATGCAAACTACTCCGATTAGGTAGTAGTCCGCTGACAGTCGCGCGGACATCATAGCATATCTCTTTTGTACTTAAATATCTTTGTTACACTCTAAATATTATTACGCCTGGTCATTAGGCAACCTTGTCCCATTTCTATTTTTCAGCCTCCACCGAAGCCTGCTGTACTAATGTACTGTACAGTAGGTAATCTTCCACCCACTAATCTGTGTTCTATTATCTCACAGTATTCAGTACAGGCACAGAGAGACATTAGGGGGATTATTCTGAAACCGTATATCCAATTAGTATTTTCGTCCCATGACAAACTCACAGACAGAAGTAACTGAGATTGGCATCAGCTCAAGGTCGAGGACCGAACACATTATAATTATAATATAATAATATATACCGGAATAAACATTTATTATTATATTATACCGAAAGGGATTGTCTTCATGTGCACATATGTAATGTTGCTAGTTTCCATATTCGCAAGTAATACTTATGACGAATGACAATACACTCGAATACAAATTCCCAGTCTAATTACAGCGTCACTCTAAGTGACCAGCTCAGGCAAGGGGCTCCATCAAAACCAGAGTAAAGTTATGCTGTATAGGGCCCGCAAACACTTTTACACAACTGCTGACCCTGTACAAATCGCAAGTGCGCCCCGCTGTTGAATTTGGCAGTTACCTCTGGTCTGAAGCCCCAAAAAACCTGAAAAAATCCTTGACTCTGTGCAGAAATGGACGGTTCGTTTGATAGATTTCCCCATTTTCACAAGCGGATTGCAATCTTTAGCGCACAGGCGTGAGGTAGGTGTGCTGTCTTTGTTCTACGGGTATCACAATGGAAGAAGCTCCGAGGAACTAACGTCATTGATCCCTTCAGTACCAGTGCACAGTCGGGAAGCACGCCAAACGCGCGCCCAACATATGTTACATTAGAACGATTAGCTTCTACGACTGGCTCTTACATTCAAGAGCTCGGTTGTGGAACGATTGCCGACATGGGTCTTGAAGAGATCACTCCTTCACTTCTTTCTCTCCTCATAAAACACACCACATCTTCAAAGATGACATATACCCTGAAGGAAATTATTTTCCTCTGTGTGGAGTTAATGTAAAAAAAATATATTATTTTCACATGAACAATGCTGTACTTAGGCTCAAGTAACCTACACGCTGCTTAGAGCAGCAATTTTTAGGTGGTGAGATTTCGTCAAAACTCCAAAGACGTAGGTAGTTTCCAAATTTAAAACAAACTAACACAAATTAAAAATGTTAAAAATTATTGCAATAAAATACTATAATTTTTTCGCAGTGTTTCAAATGGAGATGGCGCCAACGAGCACACGAACACTTTGCAATATTTAGGTCGAAAGACTTGTCAATTTTATTGTGTACATGTCATCAGTTCTAAAAAAAATAATGATTAGGTACCTTTCTAATTTATATCATGCGAACTTATTTGCTTGTAGTGTGTTTAATTCTCAGAAAGTCATTTAATTTGGATCTGATTTGATATTTTCACGGCCAAAAGTAGTCTCATTATATATTTTTGGGATATTATGCCGTGTTGCGCTACCTCCTGATGATGGACACATGGGTGGCTAAAAAAAGAGGTACTTAGCGCAACGCAGCGTAATACTCCTAAAATAAATCGTGATAATCCAATATCAAATAAGTCCTTAGATCAAATTTAATGACATTATTAATAAGTTTTGCAAGCATTTTAGTTTTTATTTTATTTTATTATTTTGACAAATGTTTCGGCGTTCAAGTCCATTAAGTAATAGTTATGCCACATGGAGACCAATTATTGCATGTTTTTGAAGTGAAACTTCTTTAGCCCCGTTCGTGATTTGAAATTCGGATGAAACGGAAGTGCGTCACTAAAATGTATTATTTGGCGGGTCGTCGGTTTTAATATAATGCGGTAAATCGCGCTTCGGCGTGATAATCTGATAGCGCAGCGGTTAAGGCGTTTGACAAGTCTCGCGGCCAGAGAGACAGACATCAAGCAAACGGATGTTCGAATCCTACGAAATTAAAAAAAAAACTATTTCATTTTTGTGAAATCAATATCCAATCTTCAAACCACTTTCAAATAAACAGACAAAAGAAAAGAAAGCGACATCTAGCGACTTTCTTGTTTCACTTCTATCGCGTGTGAATTGCACAATCTGATTTTTTTAAATTTAGTGGTTTATTAATATATTTTCGGTAAAAACCGATTTACTTCAATTGTCTGAGGCATTATTTTTTAATTTTTATTAACGATATAGTTTTAAGAATAAAATTTTCAAAATATCTCCTGTTTGCCGACGACCTAAAACTGTACAAAAAAATCAAATCACTGGAAGATTGCATCGATTTGCAAAAAGATCTATCATCACTACACGAATGGTGCACACTAAATGATTTGTATTTTAATAATAACAAATGTGCCGTAATTTCCTTCACAAAGAACAGAAACAAATTTTCAAACGCATATCACATTAACAATATCGTTTTATCAAACATAACTTCAATTAAAGACTTAGGCGTGATATTTGACTCTTCACTTAGCTTCAATAAACATGTAGATACAATTTCAAAAAGTGCATCACAAATATTAGGATTAACTCTTAGAATCACAAATTGCTTTAAAAGTGCAGAATTAACATTAACATTATATAAATCAATTGTGCGAAGTATTCTCGAATACGGATCCACTATTTGGTCTCCTAATTATGAGATTCACAATTATAGAATCGAATCCATACAAAGAAAATTAACCCGTGTTATTGCATATCGCGAAGGTTTATCTGATCAATTTGGAACGTATAACGACCGAATTCTACACTATAAACTACACTCTCTGACAGGAAGACGGAAACTTTCCGATTTATTGCTTCTGCACAAAATTATACATGCATCAGTTGATACACCAAACATTTTATCCCAAATTAACATCAACACACCATCAAGAAATTCAACAAGGAGGTTGCAAGATATTTTCTATATATCTACCTACCACACAAATACAGGATATTTCTCCCCTTTACCACGAACATTAAGACATTATAACACTATACACCGCTCTAATAATGAAATTGACATTTTTAATAACCCATTCAAACACTTCAAAACACATATTTTACCATCAATCGTATAAAGCTGATATTGTGATGAAGCCCTTTATTCAAAGATGTGTAATATTGTACCTACTAAATCCAGGTGCCAATAATAAATTGTTGGTGATTCTTTTGTATTCTACATTTAACTCTTATTGTTTGTCATTCAGTTTTGCATATTTAAGATTAACAAATTATTTTTAATACTACTTTTGTTGTAATTTAAATCATCCATGTATGTAATTTTTTGGGCATAATTGCCTGTTTTATGTACTTAAATAAAAAAAAAAATAAAAAATAAAAATAAAAATTAGTGATTCGATGTGTTTGGTGGTCGGGTTAATGGGGTAAGTTTTGACTAGATCTTGGCGGCGATTGCATTTACCCGCTTCTGCATGGAGGGCCAGATCGGGAGGGACTGGTTGAGGTAAATCTAACCTAGACCTCTCCAGCCGGACTTTCTAGACCCATTGCCTTGCACCGCAGTGGGAGGGATGGATTCACACGTCCGTCACTCCTGGACACATTGACCCCAAATTCCAACCCAACCCTCATACCTCTTACCTAACATAGGTCCTTTGGGATTTTTTATCAACGTGTGTAGCCAACGTAAATATAAATTTTAAAATATGAGCATTTTTTAAAAAAGCAGTGTGCGGGTTACGTTCCACCCTCCCGACCTACTCCATGAAACTAACATACAACTATGAAAACTTTCAAATTCTTTACTTTTAGATAAATTCTCTCAAAGTTTACGATTGCAGATAAAACTAACTTCATGATCAATTTCCTCTTAACAAGATTGCAATTTAATGCATTATTTCGCCTTCCGTAATCTTTATGTACCATTTGAAGAGCTACCATAAATAATGATGTCAGTGATTCCTTTGCCTTTAATCGTAAGGCCTATCATTAAAATTAACTGATCGCAGCGAAGTCCTGTTTTAGCTCGACCGTTTGGCGTTACCAGCTTTTACCCGTTATTAAATTACCGTAAGAAGAATTTTCCCAAGGAATAAAATGTAGAAATAATATGTCACTTCCCGTCCTCCAACTATTTCTATGCAAAAAATCACGTCGATCGATTTCTCCGTCGCGATATGAAAGAAGAACAAACAACAAACATATTTATAATAATACTAACTGCTACCCGGCATGCGTTGCTATGCCATTTAATAAATAAATTGTTTCTTTCTGCGTGTCCTTTCATATTAATCCCGTTCCCCTTTCGCCTCCCCTTCCTCTCCCGCCTTCCCTTCCCCCGTCCTGCAAACCCCCTCTCCTGAGTTTCCCTCCCCCTCTTAGGTTCTCCTCCCCACTCCCTGATTCCCCTCCCTCCTTCCCCCTCCCGCATTCCATACATTCAATCCCGGTACATTCAGTTTTCAAACAGCTCGCGTGCCACCTATTGCAATTTTTTTATACAAATTTCATAATGACAGAGTTCACCAATAGTTTTTTAAAAATCTTGTCCTGTCAATAACGAACACAAAAAAAATATCTAATTTGGTGCAGTCGTTCGGAAGTTATGCGCGTACATACATTTCTGCGATTCATTTTTATTTATATATAAGATTCTCTCCATTATTGTATTAGTTATAAATTCTGTTTGGTTCTGTTTTTTTCTTTTGGATGAAAAACTGAAACCAGTGTTAGAAGAAAATAGAAATTTAAAACTTAAGTTGGAAAAACTGGAAAATAAAATACAACTTTCAGAAAAAGATAAGAAAAGCAACAATATAGTAATCTATGGACTGAAAGAGGGTGAAAAATCTATAACAGAACTACTAGAGAATACGAGGCAATAACTCCATGAAGAATTGGACATAAAAATAGAAAACTTCGAGTTAGACAAAATCTATCGTATTGGAAATTCAGTAAACAAAGAAAAACCGAGACCTACACTCGTGTCCTTTATCAACGGATGGAAGAAGTGCGAAGTTTTGAAAAACAAGAAAAAGTCTAAGGAGTTACATATTTCTGAAGATTACACTAAAGAAACTTTGGAGAAGAGGAAGGCATTACTCCCACAACTAAAGGAAGAACGTAACAAAGGAAACATAGCCTATCTAAAGTATGATAAACTCATTGTCAAGGAAATCGCAGGCTTTAATGATAAAAGAAAAGGAGAACCATCTGCCTCCCCGTATGCTAACTCGCAACCGAAGAAACAGCAGTTGACATCCTCTATGAAAACTAACAGAACAAATGCATTTGACTTGATGAGGGCTCGATCTAATCTTACATCCCAACCAACAGGAAAACAACAATAGCAATCAACTACCGGCGAACGGAAACAAGAACACCAAGAAAAAGACAAAACAACAACAACAACAACACGCCCTCCCCCAAGCCGACTGGTCCTCGTGGGGGAAAATGACCAAGACCCTTTAAAGATAAACAAAAGAACTTCACATACACATATATAGCAACATTTAACTCAAGATCGTTAAGGACACCTAAGAATAGCTATCTTAAACATATTACTACCAGTTAGCAAAGAGGAAAAATGGTCAATCATTCAACCATATTCGCCTACAGAATCAAATAAAAAAGACGATATAATGAAGATAGAAAAGTTCTACCATGATTTGCAAACAACCATACAAAAAACACACACAAACAAATCATTGTGGTTTTAACGACCAGATTGGAACATGCGATAATGGAGAAGAATACACAATTGGCAAATATGGACACGGCAAAAGAAGTAAAAATGGTGCAAGGATAGTCACATTCGCTTTAACAAACAAACTTAGCATTCTCAACAGCTTCTACAAGAAAAAGGAATTAAAAAGATGGACGTGGATTTTCCGGAATGGATCAGAGTTGCAAAGGATAGAGAAAAATGGAAATCTTTAGAGGAGGCCTATGTCGAAAGACAAGCTGTTTCTAAAAATAACGACTCGAACGCTGATAATTTTGAATAATATTTAACAAAAAAAAAAATAGATGTATATATATATTAAGTCGATTAGAAAAATGTTTATAAGTTTAACAGCAATAAAGGCTAATTTAATTTAATTTAATTTAATATAGAAGATAAAAGATTGAAGACAAAAGACAGAAGACCGGAGACAGGAGACAGGAGACAGGAGACAGGAGGCAGGAGGCAGGAGGCAGGAGGCAGGAGGCAGGAGGCAGGAGGCAGGAGGCAGGAGGCAGGAGGCAGGAGGCAGGAGGCAGGAGGCAGGAGGCAGGAGGCAGGAGGCAGGAGGCAGGAGGCAGGAGGCAGGAGGCAGGAGGCAGGAGGCAGGAGGCAGGAGGCAGGAGGCAGGAGGCAGGAGGCAGGAGGCAGGAGGCAGGAGGCAGGAGGCAGGAGGCAGGAGGCAGGAGGCAGGAGGCAGGAGGCAGGAGGCAGGAGGCAGGAGGCAGGAGGCAGGAGGCAGGAGACAGGAGACAGGAGACAGGAGACAGGAGACAGGAGACAGGAGACAGAAGATAGAAGATAGATAAATAGATAGATAGATGGATAGGTAGATAGATAAATAGATAGATAGATAGATAGATAGTTAGATAGATAGATAGTTAGATAGATAGATAGTTTGATAGATAGATAGAAAGTTAGATAGTTTGATAGATAGATAGAAGATTATAGTTCGGATTTAAACATATTTTATTATACTGAACAACCTTATAATTCCTTCATTGTTCCATAATTTAAGCGAATTGTAAGCAGCTTTCCCTTTACCCGAAACCAGACTTTGAAAACAGTAAACATGTGTTCCGTGTTTTTGTTCGCGATCGCAATATGGATTGTGTTTGTTGGTGTGTGTCTGTTTCACCGCCTCGAATAATTTTGGTCGCCACGTCGCGAGTCGATATGAAACCTTGACCCTGTTAGCGCAAGTTGGTGTAAACCAGCCCTGGCCAACCCGCGACCCGCGACACGCTATTCCGTGCGGCCCGCGGTCATGGATGACGAAAATTCAATATATATCGGACGAAATAAGAAAACTTATAGTAGTAGCCTTCAATTATCGTTTTAAAGAAAAAAATTAAGAGAAAGCATTTGAGATGTTCAGTTATCCATTGTGTGTTGATGTTTCCACTGTTTCAGAAATGTTACAAATGGAATTAATCGACCTACAATGCAATATAAAACCAAAAAATATTTACCCCACGATTCCAAAAATTGAATTTTATAGTAAGTATATAACAACAACAAAAATTCCTAATATAAAATGTTTGCCCAACAAATTATTAGTGCCTTTGGATCTACATGCCTTAGTAAAGCTTTTTTTTGTTCAAAATGAAATATAATAAAAATAAAAATAGGGCGGCAATAACAGACGTAAGTCAAGTGTGCTACTTAAAAATAGATTTAGAAAAATGAAGTAAGCGAAAAGAAAGAAGTGGTTATGATAATTGGTTTTATTTAAAATATATTTTTTAATATTGTTTGATTTATGTGTCTTAATTAATAATTTTGATTGTTAAAAATGTTAATTAGTATAAACATACATTTTTGTTGGTTCAATGCGTGTTTTCTTTTCACATCTGGCTATAGTATAGTTTTTTTTTTTAAATTTTGTATAATGTCTGTATGTGCGGCCATTGGGAAAATTTTAGGTCGTCAATAAGATCCGAAGTGCAATTTGGGTTGGCCAGGGCTGGTGCAAACGATGTGTGGTGTGTTTACTGTTTACTCCTACGTAGGTACTTGTATAGTGCAGTCTTTGAGCAGTTTGTTGAAACAGATTCCGATGTAGTTCTGATTTTTTGAAGTCAAAACTTCTTTAGCACAATTGTGATTTGAAACTCGATGAAACGAAAAATAGCAACACTAAAAAGAGACAAACACATACATCTAAAAAGGATTTAGCCTGCGAGAGATTGAGTTAGTGTAATCGATCTCATCTTTGTGCGGTGCTTCGCAGCCATCCCATTCTTGACTACTTTCATTTTCTGAAGGTTCAACTTGCACCGCTTGTGAACTGTACACTCTGATTTTTGTCATCATGCATGTGTTTTGCTGATTTTATGAATCCGAGTTTTGCCAACAAAAAATGGTTATAATTTGACTTTTAGCCAAAAAACATGAAAAAAAATCCAGGTTGTTTTAATTATAACATATAGTTTGTTCAAAATTAATAGAATATTTACTTAGTTCTAACTACGTTTATTGTATAAAAAACCAACATGTTTCGTAAATAATGCTTACTTCACTTCAATTAAAATGGTACCAAAAAAAAGTTTGCTGTGTTGGAAGAATAGATAGTTTGTCCTATCATCACATCTTGTTTTGACGTAATGATAAAAAAAATATATTTTCAGGGCAATTTATTATTAAAATTAATTCCAAACTAAAGAACCTAAGAACCTATGTTTAACACTGTGACATCAATAACAATGGCTGCCAAGTGAAAAAGAAACTTTAATTTATTTTTTTATTTATTTATCTTTAAAAAAGCATATTTACATTGGATTTTTTTATGCCTGTCTCACTAGGATATACCTGTGTCGAGACTGGCTTTAACGAAATAACTGCTAAAATTAACTATATTCTCCATTTCCAGAATTCCTACCATTATTATATAGTTTCTAAAAAGGGTTTTTAGTGCGTATTAAGCATGTCACTATTTTATATATATTTTCCAAAACAAGCCTAAAAGGGTCTTTCCCAACTTTTCGATCGATCAATCTGAGTTTCCGATCAGCTAAGTGATTTGTTTAGTTACGCTCGATTCGCCTGTTGGTCGGAGAGATGCGTTGGGAAGAGCGTATTTGAGCACTAGAGGAGTTTTGAACCAAAATATCGGCTCAACAGTTGATCAGTAGGATTGGGATCAACGGCCGTATATTGTAAAACTTTAAATACCTACCAACTTTTTTTTATGTTTTCTTTAGGAAAGTATGTGTTGTTATTGTAACTGTCTAATTTACTAGCCAACCGTTTATAATCCCAATGTTGTTGAAGACTTGCGCCAATCTGGGACAGAGCGGTAAGCTCCTTTACTTCTTGAGGTCATAGGTTCAAAACACAGACGTGCCTGGGTTAAATAACACTGTTGTATGAAGTTTTGCCTTGTAGCTTCAAAACATAGATCAAAAATCACGGGATTGGAGGCAATGGATGTCAAACTCTAATTGAAGGTAAAAAAAGGAACAAAAAAATTTTTACGATTCTTGTCTCATATACAACTATGATGGTCTGAATTCCCGACCTTTAAATTCCCATGCAAGTGGCCTATTAGGCCACTTGCATAGATTTCATAACGACTTAGAAAAAATCGTGTGGATAGATTTTTTTACTAAGATTACGAAAATGTTAGTAAATTTTTTTAGAAATGTATAGTTTTTTTTATTTATAAATAAATAAATCAATTATTTGAGCTCGTGACGTCTACTACATGAAAATGTCCCGTCTCCTATTATGTTCCCTTAATTTTGTAAAATTCCACCCTGATTATTTTTTTTTTATATGGAAACTCTTTGATTTCCGGCGAATTTTTGAATTTGCGTTTAACGTTCACTATATTTATTGTTTGTTCCATGCAAACTTATCCTTTGGTTTAATTTTTTGATAAAGATGGCGGTGTTTTTACAGGTGTTACGGAGAGAACCCCGTACAATTTATTGCTATTCGTGTGGAAAACGTTCTTTTTTTAAAATGATTTTCGGCTGCGTAATTATCGTTTTTTCGCACCCATAAAATTATGTCCTGTCTTTCCGGTTTATAAAAATTGGTCTGATTTTTCGGATTGAAATTTTCAAAAAATCGCCAGGGTTTCAAAAATACGACTAAAAATAAATAAAAAATACAGAATGTCTTAGAATATTTGCCTAAACCGGAAAAAAAATGTGATGGAACGGGCCTATTCAGTTCCAATTTAAAAAATGGCAATTAAAATAATTGGCTATATAAAATATGTATATTTTTTATCGCTTGTCTGGATTCTCTAAAAACGTTTCCAATTTTGAAAACGACGAAACAATTCAAATCAAAAGCTCTAGATTTCATTGTTAACCAAAATTATTGAACCGGAATTACCAGAGACACAACCGAAATTGTATTTTTTATATTATTTTCACTTTGTTCCATAGTAGAAATGTGAAAGATACTCTGTGTCGTATTGAGAGACCATCATAAGAATCGATTCGTTGTTTGCAATGGTTTTAAGGCGGTACACAATCCTAATAATTTTTGTTTGCTCAAAACTCACATTTTAATCATTTCTGGCGAATTCTTAATCATAATAACTTTTTTTATTCACATCTTGTCCTGAAGATGTTAGTTCTTTGTATTTATTATTAATAAAAACAATACCCTCTAATATATTTATTTTACTTAAAACGATTTTAAAACTTTATAACCCGTTTTTCAACTGTAAAGTTAGCAGTACGCATCAGATTTTATTTTTCTAGACGATGAATTAATAACTTCGGGAGTGCGCCATGGAGACACATTTGAAATATTTGTAACACGTTCTTCAGAATTAATTAAAATGAACGCGGCGGAAAGGTCTAATCTCCAGGCCTGCTAGAGTGAATTTGACCGTACGTTCGTCCAATACGCCGTGCCGCAGGCGCATATTTGTTTACACGCTTTCTTCACTTACGTCGTTAAGATTCTCACATAATTTGTCTTCTTCTTATTTTCTTTATTAGGGCAAATTCGAGAGTAGGTCCGTACAATACGCGGTTCGTGAGTTGCTATTTGTATATATGGCTTCTTTACGTACGTCGTCGTTAAGATTCTGAATATATTCGTCACTCTTAATGACCTTTCTGAGGTTCTTCTGAGTTGTCCGGTCACCGTTTTAAATGATCAGTTACCAAATCTGAAAAGCTAAGTATTTTCCAAAAATTCTACTTTCCATGCCCACCTATCAGCTCTACTGCCCACTTATAACACTCCTGAAATTGATCCCGGATGTTTTATTTTGGAAACCCCCTAAATATTTTTCAAATTCTAACATTAACAAATATTTGCTTAACTCTTCAGACCGGGTATTAAAATTAGGTACCTACCTACCAATTTAAAAATATTACCGTAATAATTTTATAGCAAAGTGAATTTAGAAAAAGTTTATTAAATTCGGCACACCCTGTATTTCCGTGAGTCGGCGACATCTGGGTGCAGTTCGGCCCACATTACAATTTTGATTACCGATCGGACACTAAAAAAGACAGACTGATTTTATAATGAGATTTGAGATTTTAGCGTTAGTGTCCATTATCTGGATAGGAGATGTGCGACACATTTAGGCAGACATATCATACATCAGGGAAGTGTCACAAATTAGGTCAGAAGTGTCACATAACTAGGCAGATATGCCACACATCAGGACAAACTTGTCCTGTAACACTGTAACATTGGAGACTGAGAGAAAGCAACTCCACATAATAACCCAAAATTTTATCACGAACAGACAGAACTTTTGTTATCTTAATTTATTTTAAACCACTCGGGTGTTTTTTACAAAATAATAATACGGAAATATTTCATAATAAGGGGATGATAAACATTTAACCAATATTTTAATTTATATTAAAAAATCGTAAAATTTATAATTCATTTTGTATTCATAAAAATCACATAATTAGGTACCCAAATTTTGGTAGATATATCACTCCATGCTTGTGGATAAACATAATAATAAGCAGTTCAGTATTCATTCTTATACGTAGAGCGGTTGTTTGATTTGATATCAGTGAACAAAATAAAATTAGGGGTGGGTTCTAGAAGGCTTTTCAATGTTTATCGTATTAAGTAAACAGACGCTGAACCCGATTAACATCCATTTATATACGGCCACTACGTTGCTTTGAGTTAGGTTGGCCGAAAATTATTAATTTTTCCATAAGCTCCACACAGGAGGTCCATTTTTCATCTTTGGGGATGCTGCGTGGAGGGTTTTTTAAAGAAAGGAAGGAGAGGAAGTTCTGGGAAGAAAAAAGGCAATGTTCCTAGAGAGTTCTGATCCGGCCTGCCACGCAGTTGGTGAGAAGATGCAACCGCCACCAAGATCCTGACCAACCTCACCCCATGAACCCAGAAACCTCTGCTAAGTCACCAAACGTAGCGTACCACTGAGGATGGTTGTTTTTTTGCTATTTTCCCCAATTATTTATTTCATAAAATTATTTTTACCCCCGACCGACGCAAGGAGCGGTGTTATAAGTTTGACTTTCTGTGTATCTGTGGCATCGTAGCTCCTAAACGAATGGACCGATTTTTATGCGTTTGTTTTTTTTTAAAGCTGATGTAATCGAGATGGTTCTTAGCGACAATTTATGAAAAGCTGTTCAGGCGTTTCAAGGTCATCAGTCTTTTTTGTGTCAGGGGTTGCTTAAAATTTTGAAAACTTTATCATTATTGTAATTAAGACATTAGTTTCTATTTGCAAATTTATTTGATTAAAATCAGTCCTAGAACGTTTCTGCCACAAGCCACAAATTCAATTAATTTTTTTTATTTTCAAAGGTGGTCGCTTGACATTAGACATTAATTTTATGATAAACAAGATATAATTTACACGCATTACATTCTTTATAATTCATGGTTTTCTATTTCATGTTCACAGTGTGTTTGTATTAGGAAATATTGTGTGTGCAGAGAGTAAAGACTGCAGACTGTATTCCCTGTGTACAAACTGTGCATATCATTATTATAATAATACCAAATTTATTACATGGGTAAGAACCAAAACTAGCAATTTATATGTATAATATTGGATACGAAATACATATTGAGTAAATAAAGGAACGTTTGCTCAACCACCAAAGCCTACTTTTACTAAATTTTTGGAGCATACTTTGCGATTTCTTTCTCTCGAGCGAATTTTATATAATTTGCGTTTGGGCGCAACTAATGTCTAGATATTTATCTTCAAGAATAACATATATTTTTTAAGAGCTTAAAAACTTCAAATCTTTAAGGGAAGTTTGCAATAAATCGGTAGAAATTCGAATACCGGCCTCTTAAATGGCGATCCACCTCGTCGTTTAAGAGAAAACCCGGTGACTGAGAAATTCGCGGAGAAATAGGTACTTTACCAAATTGTTGCTGTCACTTCTACTCTCCCTTTCAAGTCCCCCGAATATTGAGCGAAAGGGACAACTGCGAAAAATCGAAGTTTTGTAGTTCCCATTTTTCTACTCCAAAACTGGATCGATTTTTAAGTTTTTTTTTACTTACTGTATTAGAAGAACATACTCTATGTCTTTTTGTTTTCTTTTTTAAATGCATTGTCTAGTTTACCTGCTGATGGCGTTCAAACCCTGTAATTTTGACGATTTTGGTGTGTCCTAACTCCTATAAGAAGTAACTTATCAAAAATAGCAAAACTTACCGATCCGCTAATGGTCGATATCTTCATTATATAAAAAAATATTTGCTACAGAGTCAAAATCCAGAGAGGAAATTGCGGAATATATTTGTACGTACAAAACGCCGCCCGGTTTCCTCTTAACATTCGGAATAGGACGAAATCAAGCCCTCCATATCGGGAGCCCCCGGGATATCAAGCCCTCTACAATAATCGCCATTAATTATTTAAAAATACAAGACAATTTTTCAAGGTATCGTTTTATTTAACTGCATTTTTTTTAATTTTTAAATAGATATAATACATTTATCTCATATCAAGTTTAAGTCAGCTCTGGTTAAGAGTCAAGGAGACAATCAAGTATAATATTTTAAAAAACAATTCCATGAGGCCCACATCATCTTTTGGAATAATGTGTGGAGAGTCTTTTAGGAAAAGGAAGGAGAGGAAGTTCTGCGAAGTAACGGTAAAAGGGGTGGTAGACATCTAGGAGTCAATCTGTTCAGGAGTTTAAATGCATCTCTCCGTCTGCGGTGCAAGTCGATAGGCCGAGAGAGATGGCTAGAGAGATCAGAAGGAATCCCTCTAGCAGTCCCTCCCGATCCGGATCGCCACGTAGAAAACAGACAAAAGCATCCGCCGCCAAGATCTAGACAAACCTCACCCCATGAAGCTGGGCACCCCCGCTAAGTCACCAAATGCAGCAAATCACTTGTGGTGGCGGGGTGTTGGTTACCCAATAAATGGTTCCTGACCCACGCCAGCCTCTCAAATATATATAAAAAAAATATCCATGACTGTGGATGACGTAAGGCGAGCATCGCATGGTAGAACTGGTTGGCGTTCAATTCTCTCTGCTTACACAAACGAGTAAACGGCGTGGTATAAAAAGTTCCGACCAGTGATGGATAAACATCGCAACATCAAGAATCGTATAAGAATCTCCGTTTTGTTGTGTCGTAATGAGAATTGGCAACATTCTTACCTGAATTATTCACTATCTGCAATAAAAAATTACGATTGGGTCGTTTGCATAATTTTTTTAACTGGTAATATTGGTTTTGCAACTGTTTAACGATAAAAATTAAAAAGAAGGATATAACGTCAAATCGATTTGAAGTCAAAATGTACTTTGAGATCTAGTTAGATAAAAATAATGGAGGTATAAGTACACGTCAAACTGAACTTGGTACGATCCATTCTCTTACTAACTTTACAATGAACGTAAGCGAAAGAGAAAGACGCGTAAAACATACGCGCGACAGAGAAAGGCATGAGCTGGGAAGCATGCCGCTTTTCTGACTTTAAACTCGCCTATTACAATGATTTCTGTATTAACATCAGGCCGTAAAGTTTGGCGTCTGCTATAACCTACGAATTCTAAAATATTCATTATCTTTTATCAATGATTTCTTTGAAAAAATGTCCATCAGGCAACCTTCCGTGTTTAATATTCTCTCTGACGTTTTATCTTGACACGTGTTACACGGACAGTCGTATGTCATTCATAAAATTTAATTCATGAAACATATCTTTTTACGACGCACTAAAATAAAATCAAAATACCTTCAAGAAAAGTAAAAGCATTTTTCAGCAAATCAGTGAGATAAACTAAAATATATCAGATGTTGATCAATCAGTAAGAATCAAGTACAACCCATTTATAAAAAATCTTGGCATCAAAATAAAATGCTTTTGGTATGAAATTTTTCATAATAGGTAAATTAAAGGTTGTCCATCCTCTCTACATATCCCTGCGGATAAAATTAGTACAGAGAGTTTTTTATGTGAATACCATAAGAGTCCCAGTTGCTCCCGTCTGGAGCCAGTGAGACTTTGACATCCCCTATTGGGGTATATTGTGAGGCTGAGGGTAGTAGGGAGGGAAGAAGATGAAAAAGAGGAAGCTGGGGAAGTACTTGTCTATTCTGATCTGATCACCAAACGCAGCAATTGTTGCCAATTCAAGCAACATTTCAATTCTGAAGGGTGGTTTTACACCACGACGATACTGAGAGTATTTTACACTCTGAAACGTGCCTCAAATATACAATATATTATTTTTAATTTATTTGCGCAACCAGGGATTCGATCTCGCGACCTTCAGATTTCGAGTCAAGAGCATTACACCGCGACCATGGAGGCTGTCATTCTTATTTAATTGTTTTTTTTTTTAAATTTTAAACTGGGTGGAGGACGTGGAGGTGTTATGATTTTATTTTATCTATCTAATGACTATATACAAAAATCAACCCGTGAAAACCAAAGTTTTTTTGCTGTAATAGGTACATCTATTTTCAAGAGTCTTTTAAAACGTATGGTAAATTAAAAGTGTATCTACCACTCTTTTTGGGAAATAGTGGGAGGTGGCTATTAGATAGCAACACCTCTACCATATGTCACCCTAAGTGGTTCGCTACGTTTGGTGACTTAGCAGGTCTTAATATTAGTCTAGGTCTTGGTGAAAGATGCGTCTACCCACTTAGTATCCCACGGATCAGGAGAAACCGGTTAAGGGAGACCATTTGGTCTCTCCAGCAGGACTCTCTCGACATATCGTCTTGCGCCGCAGTGGAAGGTATAGATTCATACGTCCGTCACTCTTGGACCCACTGACCCCGAGATTCTTACCAATTTCCATATACCCTTTTCCTTCCCAGAACTTCCTCCTTTAAAAGACCCACACAACATCCCCAAAGATAACATCGGCACTGAGGGAAATTATTTTCCTGTGGGCCTCCTATGTGGAGCACATTTACATAATAATATGTTGCTTCTCCGGAGGCCGGGAATTTATAGCATCGCCTCTGGATAAACTGACAGTCGACACCCATCAGTAAACTCAAAATAATCTTCATTTACACACGTACTGAATATTAAATTTCAAAACAAAAATAATGTTTGTATTCTTCGGCTGTATTGAGGCGTGTGCCGGATTATGGAGCCGGCTGTATATTGAATTCAAATGGGCTGACATTTCAATACAATTAAATGCAATATAAATGCAATAAACCAACACAATGGGCTGCTAACGGAACCAAAATACTAATATGAAAGAAAACGTGTCAAGGCACACGAGCATTACATATTTTGCCTGTGTTTAAATTGATTTAAAACCAATGCATATGAGAAAAAAATGTTTTGAAGCGAATTTACAGAAATAACTTATCTATTGATAAGACCCTATATCGATACGATATTGTGAAAACTGTCATCTATGGTCAGTTATCAATATTTGCGAGCACGGTCAACAATTGGAGAAATTTCAACAGACGATTGACAAGTTTTAGCGCGGCCTCCTGAGTGCCAAATGTGCTGTCAATATACAAAACATTTTTAATAATGTTGTTCGTTACGCAAAATAACTGGCTTATTAATGAATGGAGGTGACTAACGAAGCTCTTGGAATTGAAAGAAATCGTGTACGCGATCAATTTTGTTTGGTTGTAATTTTTAAATTTAACCCCTGTACATTAGTTACACTATTTATAACTCGAGAATAGCTGGACCGTTTTTTATGATCTTTGATTTGTTGTATTTGTCTCCACCCCGAATAGCAGAATAGCTATTAAGACGGAAAAATTCACGAAAAAAATTATAAAGAAAATTGTTTTCCTCATAAATTTTGAACGGAACAAATTCTCATCTCTTGAAAGAGCTGTAGCTGTATCGTGATCAAAATAATATTAAATAGAGAGTGAAATCTTAAAATTCAAAAACATCTTATGTCAATGAGCGGATTGTTTAGCTTTTGTTTTTAAACATACAATGCTGCCCCTCTTTCTTACATACTAAATGTCAATAGTCGAAAATGAGATAAACGGTGAACTTATGTCAGCACCCCTCCAAAGAAAAAATACAGTAATTATAATAAATCTTCCTCACACGTATAAATAAAATGAAACTCAATTCCCGTAAGTAAGTTGAAAAGTAAGAAAAATCACAAAAAACGTCGTACACAACGCCATCTCTTATACTGACAAAAATAAAACACCCAGAGATAATTGCTTCATTGTGTAATTTTTTACTTAATAATTAAAACTAGTGATGAAACGAATACGAATATTCGTATTCGCCGAATAGTAGACATTTACCGAATATTCGTATTCGGCGAATAAATATTTACGAATACGTACGTGATGCCGTGTGTCACTGGTGGTGTCACTAGTGGTGAACAAATATGTCATAGAAATGTCAAAATGCCTATGGATAAATTGTCATAGAAATGTCAAAATGTGGCTTTTTTCAACGGCTGGCAACATCCAAACTGAAAAAAGAAATCGCCTGTCACCAGGGAATCTACAGATGTTGTGTTTTCGCAATAAAAAAATTACAGTTGTAAATTTTAATTATTACTATAAGAAAACAAACAAAAAGATTAAATAAATGAGTGTTTTATTACTCTGCCAAGTTATTCGTATTCGTATTCGCCGGATAGTAGGTTTGATATTCGTATTCGTATTCGTATTCGTAAAAGTAGTATTCGTTGCATCACTAATTAAAACTGAATTTAATTAAACTAAAAAGTTAACACAGCAGTTATTGATTCTGAGGCGGTACGAAATTCTCCGGGTCAGCTAGTTACAAAATAAAAAAATTGTCACAAATTTTATTTGGGCAACCAATGAATTCTTTTAGGTACCTCTTCTACCAAAAGCAATCATTATACTCGTATGTTTTTAAAATATGAGTCATTCATTAATTACTTCTTTAGTTTCTTAATTATTAATTATTTCATTCATTAATTATTCCTTCTTCGTGTGCATGTAAGAACAAGTATTGTAAAGCAATTTTTTCCGAATTTCAACACATGTACTACCTACGTATCTATGCATCATACCATGAGCATGAGTCATGACTCATTGCCAGGAAACTGCCTAATATACTATTATTTTTCAAATAAAACTCAATTTCTATTTCATTGTTGTAGGATTCCCAAAAGGTTTTAAAGTACCAACAAGAATATTAAAAATGAAATATCCGATTTCCAATGCTAATGCGAATGGAAAATAACACACCTGAAGAATAATAATTAGTTGAGTGCTATAATAAGTGCATTAAGACTCCATTAAGGACAGTAATTAGGATTACGGTTGTAAAATAAAGGCTTAGCATATTAAGTGCCTACAGAAACCTCATTTAACCTTCAGGGTGCTGCGATTACCAAGACAGTATTTATATTATCATCTCCACTTTAAAAATTGTATTCTTTAAGGATGACTGTACGCGAATATTTAGAAAAAAACCCTTTGATCATCTTAATTACTATAAAAGACTAATATTTGCGTTTGGGAGATACTGCGTTTAATATTTCAATTACGTAAAATGAAGAATGGCTTTCGTCATATGGGATGACATCTGACAACATTTACAACAATGTATGTCCGTATCCTATGACATTTTGTATTGAACTACAGATTTTAGAAAGGAGAACCCAAATGCGTAGATATATAATTCACACCATTCCAAAGCCAACACAAGCGTAATTCCATGCGTAACAAATCAATTTTAGCGATTCAAATTTTTGGATATAATTCTCTCGTATTAATTAAGTATGTATCCGATATTATATATCTCTGTCTAATGTATAAGTGTAACATCGTTACACAGATGTACGTAGATAGTAGATACATATGTATTTTTAGCTGACAAGATTTTCAACACCAGCAAATAGGTATTAATTTTATTTTTCACGAAAAAATGAAGATATTTTAATGATAAAGATATTTTTCGTGAATTCGGCGGTGTTGACGTCACGCCAGGCAAAGTTAGTGACAGTCGTCTTACTAGATACTGGCGTGTTCTAGCTCATAATAAACGATGTTTAAGCCATAATAATTATGAAAATATTAAAATTACACATTTTTAGTACAATGACCAGAATCAGAAAAATAACTTTATATCTTCCACACATTTTCAACGGTATTCACAGTTTGTGAAAATACTCAATTGCATTAAGAATGAAACCAATAATTGCAACATTTCTAGAAAGTTTTATGTTCCTATTTTTAATACATTTGCTCAAACCACGATCGTCGTTGGCCGTTCCCGCCTATCCTAATAACAACGATTAATCGTTTACTGACACCCAGAGGGTTAATTACTTAAGTCGTTCAGGTAATATTAGGATTTATTTACTTTTGCCAGGTAACCAGATATCGAGTGAATCATTAATGCAACTCAGATGCAATTGCAATTAAATCCAAGGAAGCAATAAAGACTTGATTGCAGATGCGGCAAATAAATTTGATTAAGAATCTTACATTTATCATGGAGGGTTCCAATCATAAAAATGTGCATTTAAACGACTGATCTAGGCATACATCAACAAATCTATGTTACTGGTACGAGATGTACGAGTATTGCTTGCGGGATGAAGAGTGCCTTGATGATAACCAACATACGATAGGAGAGGGCATTAGAAGAACTATAGAGATATGTATACCTACATAAAATATATTATAAAATATGACGGCCGGCGTAGTCCAGCGGTAAGGCTCTTGACTTGCAAACCGAAGATCGCGGGATCGAATCCCGGCGTGGCAAATAAATTTGATTTGATTAATTTGTGTTATTTCACAATTTATTCATTTAAAATAACGTATAGCCTATTTGCGTACGTTCCAGAGTGGAAGATACTCTCAGTATCGCCCTGGTGCAAGACCAGCATTCAGAATTGAAACGTTGCTTGAAATGGCTTTAGCCGTATATGGTGACGACCATATCTGAATAGCCAGGTACTTCTCCCCCTTCCTCTTCCCTATCTCCTTCTCCTCCCTACTACTTTCAGCATCACAACATACCACAATTGGGGATGCTATAGTCTCACTGGCTCCAGACGGGAGCAGTTAGGACTCTTATTATAGCGGTATTCGTATAATATTTTTTTTTAAATGCACAGGCAGATGTGATGTGAAGTTAAATAACACCATTTTATGTACAATTTTACGTAGCATCGCATTCATTACTCAATTGAATTGTACATATAGTTTTGTGTCAGTAGTCGACGAACCGGTGGATGCAATCTTTTAGTCGCAAGTTGTTATTAGTAAGATTGTAGAGATCTACTATAAATTTGTACAGCGCCCTTGAGGTGATTTTTCACAAATACGGCGCTAAACAAATAATCCAAATATTATTATTTTTAATAATTGTATAATATTAATGTGATAATATCTTCTATCCATTTGTTTAGTTTCAAAACATCTCTAGACTTCTGATTATTGCATAAAAAAAAAATGTGATTATGAAAATATTTTTTTATAAAACATAATTTTAATTATTTTTTTTTTCTAATGAAAATAATTTCCACCAGACCTTATGTCATCTTAGGGGATGCTGTTTTCTTATGGAATATTGCATTAAGAAAACGTGAGTGAAGGAAATTAGAAAATACATTTATAAAAAAAGAGTTGTGACTCGGCGAAGCTGGGAAGTAACGACTAGAACGAAATAATTAAATACTTCTACATTACCTCCATACAGGAGGCCCTGAAGAAAATAATTCCCCTCAGGGCCTATATCATCTTTGAGGATGCTGTGTGCAGGGTGTTTTGAGGAAATGAATGAGAGGTTGTTCCGGAAAGTTAAAAAGATATGAAGGGTGGGTAGGAATCTAGGGGTTCCTGTTTCCAGGAGTGACGGTCGTATATATATATCCCTCATATTGCCAGACCCGGACAAAACTCACTTCATGAACCCGGGCATCCCTGACCAAACATACCTAACCAAAAAAGAATCATACATTTTTTTAACTCTTCCTAAGTTTTTTTTTACTATTTGTCTATTATATATTTTAGGATTGAAGTGATTGAGATTTTTCAAATAAGTTTTCCTGTTGTCTGGGCACACACATAAATATCTAATAAAATACATTTTTTCCAAAGGGACGCCTACGTGATTTGGACAGCGTATAGTTGGATAAAGGCAAGTAGACTGAATGGAAAATAAATATAACCGCGTATATTTATTACATTTATAACACTACCAAGAGTTCCTACTCACCGAAGCCAGTAGAACTATGGCATCTGTTTCGTAACGCTAAATTGGATCTCGATGGGTTTGTTCTGATTCACATGGAGAAGGCTAGAATTCAAACCTATTGTTGGAATTCGCACTTGGGTGCCTACACTGGCTGGTTACTGTCCACTGGCAGACGTTTTCAAGGAGACAAAAAAGTGTATTCAGTCTTCTCATCGTATCGCTTATGTTAACATTACCATTTTTATCGAGACAAGCTATCGTAACTCGCAGAGTAAAATTACCGCCGGTAATTCATCTATCGTTATATAACTGACTTTTAACTGCCTGTGGTTCAACCAGACAAATAGCCGAATCGACCACAAGGGATCCTTAAACCGGGCAAGTTCGCCAATTTGTCGTAAGTATCCTTGTGAATTACCTTTGCTATTTGTTTCAGTAAACACAGCATATCGAGATCCACAGGCATGGCTCATATAGAGTGAACATTAAGCTTCATTCTAACCCACGTAAGGTAGTGCCATCAATGGGCTAACCTTACAGCATCCCTAATGAGAGTTGTGTGCAGTTTAAGGAAGAACGTCAGGAAAAAGTGAAGATGAACAATATGAATTGGTATATATTATTAGTACTTTTTATTATTATTATGACAGGTTAATCATCCAATTACACAAACCGGATATATTTTACACAGACCTGGATGTCGTACAATATGAGGAACAACAGAGTGCCAAGGTTCGACCCTTGGGGAATACCTGATAACGCCGGGAATTGTTTAGATTCATGTCTATTTATTAATACATGTTGACTTTTGTATTTCAAAAAGAACTCAATGAAGGTAAGTGTTGATTGAAGCCAAATTTGAACATTTTAAGTAGTACAAAAAATATAATGATTAACTCGATCGATGCGTCGGCAAAATCCGTATACCAAAATACAAAGTCCAGTCCTACCGCAACGGCCACCAATCGGTAAAATATGAACAAATTTGAAACCGTGAATTTTCTTGGCATGAAACTGTGTTGGTTTTCTCTAAAAATGACATGATTTGATAATGCAAATTCTTACAAATAATCATTTCAAATATTTTTAGTACAGTTGACAGAATGTCTCCAGCTTTGAATTGGGCTTACACTAGCAATAAAGCAGTCTGGTTATCGCTTTATTTTTGTATCGTAAAGGTAAATCTTGACTAAAATCAATCAATGGATGTTGATTGTTTTATAATAAACATTATTAATTATTATTAACGAGGACATTCAGTCGTAACTCGTAACCGAAGTTATAAAAGTAAGATATTAAATTTGTAGAAGGTGACTGGTACTAAGGAGTTGAAATATTCAAGCACGTTAAATAACACTACTTGTTTCATGAACGTTATCAGTTATCTTAATATCTACATCTACCGAGCGATTCTATATCTTTTGTAGGATCGTTATTAGATAACGGAAGTGATCTCCTGTAAGATTTGTGTGATTTTTACATATTTACGGTCACATATTTTAGTTTAGATCGTTTTAAACACGAATTCCAGCATGCATGATTATTTATTTATTTAATGTTCGTTGTACATAGAAAAAGCAAATGACAGCCATAAAAATCACACATATCTGACAGGAGATAACGTCCGTTATCTAATAACGATCTCACAAAAGATATAGAATACTCTGCTGAAAAACTATATTAATATTTTTAACGCAGTTCTTCTTCGTGTGATGGTGGAATAAGAGGAGGTCAAATTTGACGGTCTCCGTGATCGAGGGGTAAGGTTCAAGTCTCGGCGAGCGCAAGTAAATTTTATTTGATTTTTTTATTTTATTATTTTGATTAATGTTTTTTCACAATTTAATCATTTAAAATGGTATAAGTTATATTTGCGGCACGTTCCAGAGTGGAAGATACTCTCAGTATCGCCCTAGTGTAAGATCACCATTCAGAATTAAAATGGCTTTGCTCGTGTTTGGTGACGGAATAGCCAGGAACTTTCCCACCTTCTTTCTTTTGCAGTATGCCCTGTAATTTGTGTTTGTACATATAACAACATTCAAAATCCTCTAGGTCCCGTTTATACATCCCAATTTACGCAGAGCTACTATGACTTTTCATTGATTTCAACTTTCACTTCTGAATTGTGGCCTTTCACCCGAGAATTACTGAAAGTACCTCTACATGTTTTTTTTCTGCGGATTCTGCAATGACACCCACTACATTCAGCGATGATAATAAGATGGTGGCCTCGATAGCTTTACGGTAAACACATTTGATTTTGAGTCGGGAGAATGCGGTCTAGATTTTTCTTCGGCTCAAAAGCTAAACTACTAGTATTTTAGATATTTCATCCTTCTCTTAGCAGCTTATCCACAGGAAAACGTATATTTGTGATTTACGATTTATTTATTTCTAAAGTCCGAGTTTAATGTTTGGCAATCGAACCCATAAATATACCAAACCACCCATATCGAACTTGTGTTGAGATTTCTACCTATTGTAAGTATTTTTGTGTGTACGTGATCCTATATGGATCAGCTATCAAGGAGGTGGTGAAATACCCTCTAATTTGTTTATTTGGATGCTGTTCGCGCATTATTATATGGGGTTGGTTGGGATTGCATTCGCAGACTTGGTGGGTAGCATATGTCAAAATCCTGAAATTATCCCACCTACCTAATATTCCCATCCTAAATGTCACCATGAAAAAAGGCAATTATTGCAAGAAGAAGAGGTGACAGTGTGCTTATTAGAAGCTCAGTGTAAAATAATATCTCAGACAGGGCGCATGTATCATAACATCTTGTTATAAGAATATTAAGATTTCGTAATAAGAATATTACATCTAGTGAAGTGTACACCAATCCTGGAGATCAGTGAGGCCCCACCTGCAACGGTGAGTCCTATTTTCCTTTTTCCGATCTGGGCTTATCTTATTGTCCAAAAGCCCAGATCTGATCCATCGACTGACTATCCATCAGGTTTAGCGAGTGTATGCTATTTAATCGTCCCGTATAATTTAGCGATCACGTAGTTTCGGGACTGGTCCTTCGGGGGTTGCATAGGGCTTTGCTCTGCAATACTTAACCGCCAATCAGGGGAGTCGCAGTTTCACGACACCAAATGCTGTCAGTCTTGGTATTTTTAAGTTTAAATTTGTTATTTTTTTTACATTTAGCATTCCCACCCGACGCCTGTGCTCTAAAGATTGCAATCCGTCTGTTAAGATTGGAGAATCTATCAAACGGACCACCCGTTTTGGCACAGTGTCGAGGGTATTTTTCAGGTATTTTGGAGCTCGAGACCAGAGGTGGCTGCCAAATTCAACCATGGGGCGCACTTGTGATTTGTACAGGGTTAGCAGTTGTGTACTATTAAAGTATCTGCGGGCCCTGTACAGTACGCCCAGTTTTTGGGAGGCTAACTTTACTGATGAATTAAGCTTCAGATACACTTGTAAATACTAAAAAACGAAACGAGACTAAACGGGTTTGCTGGAATTGGATGATAATATGTATAGGAAAAACAAGGTAAACAAAAGGGAAAACTAATCACTTACCACTATATTTCTACGACGAAGCACACGGAACAACCACAAATATAGTGGTATTTAGAGATATATTAAATATAAAACAACTGAAACAAGTTTACTGTGCTCTCATACAATCATCACTTGAGTATGGTATTATCAGCTGGGGAAGTGCCACAAATACTTGCCTGGAGCCTTTAGTAAAGATTCAACGACTCGACTCGACCACGGAAGCCGTATAACAATTCAGAAATGAAATTCAAACGTTCGTCTTCCTATCTCGCAAGGTGATAGGAGAAGCGTGGCTCTTTTCATGACAACGTTCTCATAAATACCTGCCTATTCTTCTTCCGACTCTTGACATGACAAGACACAAGTTAGTACCTATGAGATTAGCTTAGCCAGCTTACAATAATTTCTGTCCGCAGCATCCTTATCTCCAACCGGATGCTTTTCTGCTATAGATAACTCACCAGGTAGACACACTTCAATTTCATTCATTTCTAGAGACAGAAAGATTTCACGTCGCCATATTACAAATGATCGAAATCTCATTAATTACAAAATATGTCTAGGACCGAAATCAGTAGTAATATAACTTTAAATGGAATCACTGTCATAAAGGAAACCTTCAACAACAAAAATTCCTGGGTCCCCTTTTACGAAGAAAAAGTTACGAATTTCTGCGAAAATTTTCCAAATACTTATTAGGAAGGATTCGCAATATTGTTAAAACCACTAGAAAATTTCCTTTCAAGTTAACAACATGATGACTTAAGAAGAAACCCGGTCACGGAGAAATTTGAATAATACATATTTTACCATTATGGTTGTGGTCACTGTCACTGCCACCTTATTCCCCCGAATACTGAGCGAAAGGGACAACTGCACCTCAGGCTGATTTTACCTAAAGAAAATCATCAAAATTGACATTTTGTGTTCCCCATTTTTCTCCCACATGAACCATTTTAAAGTTTTTTTTATTAACTGTATTAGAAGAAAACACTCAAAGTCTGCATTTTTTGCTTTGTTTATTAATTATTATAGTGAACATCTGTTGATGGCTTTCAAACTGAACTTCTAACCAGGCAATTTTAACGATTTTTGGAGGCTCCTTACTCCTATTAGAAGTAACTTATGAAAAAAGCATAATGTCCCCGAAAAAACACGCTAGTGGTCGATGTCTACATTATTCATATTTAAAAAAATTTTTGCAGTATTGACAAAATCCAGAAAGAAAATCGGGGAATACGTTTGTATGGACAAAAACACCACGTCGCGTTGTGTAACATTAGGAATCGGGCCGATAACAATAACACTCCTTATGTTGATTTCGATAAGGTTAATTATAAATTCCCGTTTAAAACGCCGCAACCGGACTCAAAACGAAGAAGATGGAGATATATGAAATTACGAATGTTAGAGGAGCGCGCTAACATTTAAAGCGACAAAATCGATGCGAAAATTGGGAAAATGTTTAATAAAACAAGACTCGTTTAAAACAGAGCAAAAATCTCGCAGGGGTTGTCTTCAAGAGCATTTGATGAAACACTGTGAATTTTTTCATACATATAACATGTAAAATAACTGAAAAAAACGTGTTTATAATAATTTTTGGAGCATGCTTTTCGATTTTTTTCTATCGAGGGAATATTATATAATCTGCGTTTCTGCGCGGGGAATGTCTAGACATTATCTTCAAGAATTTTAACATATATTTTTTTAAAAGCTTTAAAGCAAGAAATCGGTAGAAATTCGGGTAGCGGCAAAAGCAACGCCAAAAAGTGAGTTTTATTTTATTTTGCCAAGTTTAGCGAAAAATATTTAAATGTGTGATGGTCATCTTCTAAAGAAATTAAAATGCCACATTATTCAATAAAACCATAATCAAAAATGGATTTGTAAGTAGGTGATTTTGAACTTTAAAGCAATTTTCATAGGCCTAATACTTTATTTTTTCTGGATTTATAAAAAGTTTACTTTAAAAAAATTCTTGACTATTTTAAAGGCAAATGTACCTACCTATATTCCTCTTGATCTTCAATATCTAAAATAGTTCAAAGCGATCTAATGTTCAAACCAAATACACACGATTTTTAATTACTCAGTGGTATTATTGTTATAAAAGAAACATTCATCAATAAAATTCCAGGGTTCCCTTTTATGAAGAAAAAGTAATGAAATTCTGCGTAAAGAACCTCATTTTCCAAAAACCAATTAGAGGTGGATTCGCAATATTGTTAAAACCACTCGAAAATATCCGTTAAAGTTAATGATATAATGACTTAGGCCTAATGGGTTTTTCAGTGGGCTCAGAAATATTATTTATTATTATATGCGTAAATAGCTTTTGTTATGAAAACAACATTATAATACATAAACACTTGAACTTAATGGATAGAGGGTAGAACACTTTCTATAATCCCACGATAATTGCGGTCGGAAGCAATGTAAAAACATATTAGCAATACAATGAAAGGTGTTAAACTGTAAAATATATTATTATTGTCTAAGGAAATATTTTAACTTTTATGTGTGAGAGGCTATACTTTCTGATATTTCCTTTAATTTTATAATATTGTTTCTGAAAGTAAAATACATAAACATGGTGGTTTATTTAGTACGCCAAGACTGCAAGTATTTTAAAAATAAATCTTAATTTCTAATGATGTATTTATAGATCGACACGCAATATACCTACCTGATTTTGATTCAAAAACTATAAATATTAAAAATAGTACAATATTATTGTCAGATACGTTTTTAGATTTTACAGCCAAAAGTATTTTCGTTATTTGTTTTTGGGGTGTTACGCCGTGTTGCGCTACCTCCTTCTTTAGCCAACGCTGCCCGAAACGTTGGCTAAAGAAGAAGGTAGCTCAACACGGCATAACACCCCAAAAACAAATAACGAAAATATTATAGTCGTCCGGTAGTTTCTCCTTCGGAGGACTGCAAAGGTTGATTGTGACAGGTTTATGAAAATGCTATTCCGTAAACCGGGGTTACTTGATGACTTTTTTGTATTTTTTGAATAAGTTTGTTTTTTTAGTCTGTGAGTAGGTAGAATTATTGAAATATAATGGCAAAATAATACAAGGTAAGTATTGTATAAATATTTTTTGTTGTTTTATGTAAATGTAAATAAAAATGTAAATGTAAATGTGTACCTATTTGACTTTTTTATTTGATTTCGGTCCTCTTTATTTTATGTACTTGTAATCGAATTTATTATTCATTTAATTAAATATTATAATTTAAGTTTTTACTCATAAAAGTTAAAAATAAAAATATTCATCCGAGACTTGCAGAAAAGTTAATAGATGTCGCATATTAAAAATAAAATGGATAAATATTTATCCAGACCCTATCTAGATAGCATTTAGTTCGAGTTGAATATTGCAATCATATATAAAGATAGCAGCCAATAATATATGCGTTAAGAAAAATGTTGGTAGTTCTTAGTCGAAGTTTGATACAGTTAAAAGTGACCGAATTGGAAATGGGTTCTATAGCTCAATCGGTAGAACACTTGTCATGTAAGCTAAGGGACCTGGGTTCGAGTCCCAGTGGAATCCATATCTTTTTTTGATTTTTCTGTCTCCAGATTTTGATTGAGTTTCGCTAATATTGTCTTCATTTGTTTAAATAAGAATTTATTATTACTTATTGTAACTTATAGTTATACAAAGAATTTTGGGATGAATGGAACCTATAATTAAAATCATCCCCATAACCATATTGAAAATGTTATAATTATGCAATATATTTCGTTGGGGGGCCAATAAATAAAATAAAAGGTAGCCATGTTTTTATTTATTATTAAGTAAGTATTGGAAACGATTTTCATATTTTAATTTCTACTTTATAATGCAAATATACTTTATTGTTTCCGAATTTCATAAAAGTGCATTTTTGGGTAACCTAGATTTATTTAGAAACATTATCTAGGTGTTTGACATAATAAAAAAATCTATTATTTCATTTTTTATTTATTATCTATCTTTAACTAAGAGGTGCAGAATAAATACATTTTATTATAAACGTGTGGTCACCTTGTCCTCACAATACACAACACTATATTTTATAAACAAAAATATTGACAACCCAATGAAACCGAAGGACAATGCCCGATAATAAGATTTATCGGTCAAAAAAACTCCGTTGACCCCTCACAGTCTCGCATGCTCCCGGCACCTGAACTAAAGACGCCATCGTAGTCATTGAACCTTTCAGGAATGTTTCTTCTTACGCGGTACCTACTTAGTAATACATAATAGATATCTTTCTATTTCAAAAATTCCTGAGCATTCTTATGAAAATAATGGTACCTGTCTGCGTAACAAAGAACATCTCACGACTTTTTCAGATAGGTCAACACAGTGTTTAGTGTTTTCAGATCTTTGAGGCTGAAAACTTAACATAAGAATATGTCACGAGTTTGCTCCTAATATCGTGAACAAATGTTAAAACCAATTAAGGTTTCAGATAATATTATGACTGTTAGATTGTATTTTTAAGGTTACCTATTTGTAAACACTTTAATGGCTTGTGTATTACAGGGTCAAAGACAAGATTTTTTTTTATGTTTATTCGGTGAATATATCGTATACCAACACCTTTTCTGTAGGCCACCAGTGGTTCGCTACGTTTGATTACTTAGCAGGGGTGCCCGGGTACATGGGGAAAGATTTGTCCGGATCTTGACAGCAGTTGCTTCTGCCCTCCTACTGCGTGGCAGGCCGGATCGGGAGAGATTGGTTAAGAGAGATCTTTTGACATCTTCAGCAGGACTCTCTCGTCGACTCTAATCGTCTTGCACCGTAATGGGAGGGATGGATTTGTACGTCCGTCAATCCTGGATACAATATCCCCCAGATATTATATACCCACACCTGATGACTTTTTTCTTCCCACAAGTTCCTCTCCTTCCTTTTCTAACCTCCACACAGGCCCTGAGGGGGATTAATTTCCTCAGGGTCTCCTGCACGGAACAAATGTAAAATAAAGAAAATAAGATCTTTGATTTAAAAATGTTCAAATTCAATTTTTATTGGTGTTTGAGATTTCTCACGTTTACGGAACGGCGAGGGTACAAACAAGTAATAAACGTACCTTCTTTATCACAATAATGCTGCAGCACTTTCTTACACATTAAGTCTCATCTTTTGTCTCACCATTATTTAATATGTAAGAAAGAGCTGCAGCATTATTGTAATAAGGAACGTACGTTTATTCCCTTTTTGTACCGTCGCTGTTCCGTAAACGTGGGAATATTAAATGCGCCTAATAGGTGTTTATTTACCTACAGAATTATATGTTTACTTAAAATTAAGGTCAAACTTTTCATGAACTGTGAAAATTGTAAACATCCATATATTATATATTGAGCAAATAATTTACATATTAAGTTGCAAAGACTTTAAACAACACAATTAATTAACCCAGATGCTTTTGTGATAACATTATTTTTGTAAATAAAATATGAAACTGCTCCACAGGTGAGTTGAGATTTTCACGGCGAACGAATTATCGTGATTTATTTTTGGGGTATTTCGCCGAGTTGCGGTACTTCCTTCTTTAGTCAACATTTCGGATAGCGTTGTCCACTGGACCATTGGACACTGTAATGCTGCACGAAGCATTGGCTAAGCCTCCTTAGGTAGCACAACACGCGTACTATAGGTATCCAACCAACACCTCCTGGACGTGGGTGACAGTTCAACTCTCTCGACACTCGACACAGGACACGAGCCTAGTAAATCCAAATTCAAGATAAATATTATGAATAAAATAAATAAAGTCAGAAGGGTTGGACGTGAAAAGTCAAAATTCTCACGCAAACTTGGCTGTAAAGCAGAAATTCTGTATGCTGAAGAAGCTATAGGTATCTCTAGAACGGTGAGCTCTAGCGCCATGAAATAGGCATAGATTTGCTTGTTTGGAAACTATAGGGGATATACGTAGAATATATTCAATTTGCTCACCCCAAGTGGCTCGTTACGTTTGGTGACTTAGCAGGGGTGCCCGGATCATGGGGTGAGGTTTATCCAGGTGAATAAACAGAACCCTAGTTTCCTATCCACTCCTCATACCTTTTTCCTTCTCAGAACTCCCCCTCTATCCTTTCCTTAAAAAAACCGCCACACAGCATCCCTAAAGATGACAAAGAACCTGAGATAAATTATTTTCCTCGGGGCTTCTTGTGTGGTGCTTACATTACTCGAAAAAGCTTTGAAATATTCAATAAAAAAAGTCAACTTGATTGCTCAAATTGTATTCATTTTTCATTCATAAAAAAACATCACTATTGAATCTCTAGCGAAACCGGGTAGTACAACTTGTATGATTGACATCTGAACAACTCTGAACACAGTTCTTAAATATTTCGTGGACCATTTATGGTCCTTGTGGAAATGGGTGACAACTTTAAATTTTACTTCTTGTCTAGACTTTTTTTTCTTTGTAGACCTATTATTGATGTAGGTATGCCAACAGATAAGTATGAAAACGAGATTATGGCTTTTGTTTACCAAACAATTGTAAACTTTCCCCGAGAGTTCAGTTCCCTTTGTGTTTCATATTAGGAGGTTCCGGATACGAAGCTAATAATAATATTGGCTTACTGCGAAAACGGACAGGAACCACTAAAGTCAGATAAAGAGAAAATTATCACTTAACCCAACAAAAGAGCATAATCATTTGCCTCAACAAAAAAACGACGCATAGAAATAATTTAAACTCTTTGGCGAGGTGAATTTATTTACCCTGACGATTTTCCTTCGTTTTTTTGTTGACACTTTTGAGCTCAGATAAGAATTGAACAAAGAACATTCATCGATTATTTTGAATCTTGAACGAAGCAATTTTAATACAATGCGTAAAAAGGGTAAAAGCATTTCAAGTTCATTGATGTTAGTGAACGGTAATGCTGGTATTTTTTGTATATTTTTCTTGCTTCTCTTCGTTGTTGGTTCAGTGTCAATGAACGACAGCAGAGCTACTGCCTTCTCAGGACAAAGGGCCTCATCGGAATTGAAAATAATAACATTTTATGTCTTGTTTTCAATATAAATATACTCTGTTTTCATAAAAACGCCTCGATAGCTTTATTTGTGAGAATTTTATGGACTCCAAGCAGTGACGTCCATTCAACTCATAAACATTGCTAACGTAAGCTATATAATTTGCTTATTTAGCAGAGCTGGGAGCATTGCACTCATAATTCGAGACTTTTACTGCTTGGTAGAATATATATGTGTTGTTTACACTTTTCAAGAGGTCAATAAATGATTGACCATAATTTACGTGACTAGTTGATATTTGGAAGGTAAATAGGTACATGTCTCTCTACTAATACTAACCAAATACTAACGAATGCTTTCACTAAGATGTTAGCAAATTAGTAAAAAAACTGCATCCGTTTAATATCACCCTTCAAGTATAGAATAAATTTATTGTATTAAAATAATTTCTGGTAGCGATTGTTTCGTTCCGACATGACGTGTTTTTGTCATTCCACGTGATTTTTTTTTATATCGGGGGCCCCTTACTTCCAATCCGAAAATGACGCTGAAATTCAAAGCAAATCCGAGTTTCAGGACATGTTGTTTCACAAAATTTGAACAATTCATCAAATTTCAACATTAGGTAATTTTCAAGTTCTGTGAAAATTACGATCAACTTATTATTATATAATAATTATGGGCCAGTTGCTTCACAGATCTGAAAAAATAACAGAACTTGAAAATTAGCCTTGAAATTTTAAGATTTGTTCAAAATCTGTCAAATAACCCGTCCTTATAATACCATCAACCAGAGTTACAGACAGACACACAACTACCGAAATTAGTATTTTTGGTTATATTCATTAGTCACTAGGTAAGCGAGAAACGATTTTTTAATTAAACGAAACATATATTTATGATAGGGTAGCAAGTCTCAATTTTTGTTTTTTGCGATTCAATTTTTATTCAAGAATTTGGTCGCTAGCCTGGAAAGCCATCGGGGAAACATCTTAGTACGAACGTAAATAGTTGTCACTCCATTATCTCTATTTGGTTGATAGACAAGGGGTTCAAAGCGTTGAGTTTCCTCCCGGGAGTCGCGGGTTCAATCCTCATGTAGTCCTTTTTCATTAAACAAGCAACAATTTCGCTCATTATTATATTTATGCGAATATGAGGGATTCAAACATTGACCGGTTATTCGTAAACTTTTTATGAAGGGGGTGGGGAGGGGAAGAAGATAGGAAAGAGGAAGGTTGGGAAGTACCTGGGGGGCGTTTTTCTCTCTTATAAAATGAGATGTAGAAAATAAGTCATAATCACTTAGGCACCACAAAATTATTATAGCGCTACAAAACGATTACATCACAGTTGATGAAAATATAATTATGGGTCTCAGAAGGGGTATGCAGAGAGGATGTTCAGCCGAATAGCAAGAGTATAAAAAATATTTTCATTCAAATGCATCCTGGATAAAACTATATTATCTATGTATGTACCAGCGTATAAGTGGATCCAAAAAATCAACACTGTAAACAAATTCGTTTGATGGGTTACACAGAAAAAATTACACACCACAAAATTACTCTCACCACAAAACAGTTTCAAGGTTGGAAAATCAAAAATCTAAGTTATTTTCCACAAATGACATAATAGGTAGTAGCAGAAGTAATTGAATTTGACATTATAAGCATTTTGAATAACCTTGATACTGCACTGGTAATGCAGCTGCACCAAGTGTTGCAATTATTACTATCACGGTTGAACAAAAACACCGAGGCGCGTGCCTTTATAACATAAACGTTTAAATATAGTGCCTACCTACGCAGTAAGTTGCTGCGTCGCTAGTGGCCACTGTCTGGCCATGAACGCGATATGCAAGTCCTGTGCATTTGTGCTTGGTTTTGCGTGAATGTGACAAAGAAAGTCGCGAGAGAACAAAGTCAAAAGTGGCTTTGTTCTACATACTACACAGGTTTCGATAAATGCTTTATGATAATCATCGTGATTTCAATTTTTATGTTCAAATTGTACTCCTTTGGGAATATAAGCCGAAATGCTGGCTAAATGGATGGAGCGCAACACGGCATAATACCCCAAAATTATGCGAACATATTTCAACATTGGTCGTATTTATCTCAATAACACTTAGTCTAAGAACAACCAACTTTGTCGTGTTTTTTGGCTGCTATCTTCAATACGTGATTGCAAGATTCTAAGGGTTTTATTCGGGTCTTCGTAGCCGAAGGGTAAGGCTTCAACTAAAAATCCGAAGGTGGCGATGAATTTGTGTTATTTCACAATTTATTCATTAAAAATAATATATATAGTATATTTGGGACACGTTCCAGAGTGGAAGATGCTCCAAGTATCGCCCTAATGAAAGACCACCATTCAGGACTGAATCGTTGCTTGAAATGGCTTTAGCCGTGCTTAATGATCAGATCTGAATAGCCAGGTACGTCCTCATCTTCATCTTTCCTAACTCCATCCCCTTCCCACTAACTTCAGCCTCATAAAATATCCCAATTGGGGATGCCTTAGTTTCACTGGCTCCATACAGGCACAGTTAGGTATTCACACAGAAAAACGAAAGCACCGCTTTCAAAGGCTCAGCCTCGTTCTGGTTTCAATTCTGGTTTCAGACTTTTCTGTTTCACATTTTTCGATAGAGAGTTCTTAAAATTACCTTCAATCATTAACCCCACAGGCTAATTTGTTCACTTTGGGAACAACTCTTAAAGATCTCATAGAAATCGCTGTGTCTCCCTTACTATCGTGGTGAGAAATATGATCTAAAATATATATTATCAACGTGGGCGATAACGATAGGGCGTTCGAGACTATCAGGGGGCAGTAGAAGACCCAAAGGAAGTTAGGGGGCGTTGATGGCACAGTGAGGTCGTGGGGATGTAAAAAAAATGTGGTCTAAAAAAGACAAAAAAACGCACCAATCAGCAAATCACATACGAATAATCTTACGTGTATTATTATTATTTATAAATGACACTATGTCATAAATACAAGAAGGAAGGAGGTAGCAAAAAAAATTAGGGGACTCTAGAAAAAAAATATTCTCAAAATGGGCGGTGGGCCAGATAAGGTTGAGAACCTATGATCTAACCAGCAGTCGTCACACTTTTCTGGTCAAGGGCCACATTGGACAATGTGAAACAGGGTGCGGGCCGCACACTTCTGGAATTGGGGGGGGGGAATAGTAAAGACCGAATTCGTTTTTTTCTACCCGATGTGTGGGCTGCCTCTGGCAACATGACGGGCTTATGTTTTTTTTAATACTTATCTACTAGATTTTTTGTTTTTTTTTTTTCTATTTATTTATTTTAATTTAATTTTTGTCAGCAGGTATTTTATATTTTTAATGTAATACTATTTTTTCGTATACCTGGTTGTGCTTATTATTCTTTTATTAGGGCCCACACATCAGGGGGGATATGAGGCGCGCTCCGAAGTGGACGTGTGGGGTGCTAATGGGTATGGATATCTAAATGTAAATTGAAAAAAATTGAATATCAATATTTTTATTAGAATAAAAATAAAATGAAAATATTACTTATGTTGATTTAAATTATCGTGTATTTTAGGTATTATGATGTTGTATTTTTTCATTATTTCGTCTATATTGGCGTCCTTAGGACTGCATGCGATCCTCATTGCGTCTTCTAAGTGAGAGGAAAGGCGATTGCGGTTTTTGTTTTTCAAAAAGCTCATTTTTGAAAATGAAGCTTCACAGAGATATGTCGAAGGAAATGTCGTCCAAAAAATTGTGCGCAGTCTTGTAAACATTTAAGGTTGCTAGGCACATTTCTCTAGAATTTAACAAGCTCCTGATTTTCACGGCAATCAATGAAATAAGCTTTTAGTACTGTGTCGAATTTTAATTCAATAATTTCGTTCATCAAATTTGTTTTCGGAAAACCAAACTGGGAGAAAAATTTCAAGTCCTCGTTTTCACAGTGCCAAGGGTTTTCTACAAGAATAAAACAGTTCTTAATAGTTCTGACATCATTAAATATTTTTTCAATTTCTTTCAAATATTCCTTTAAGTAGGATACCATATCTTGAGAGCTACTATTGGTAACAGACATGTTGGATGGAAGAGCAGCAATAGTTGGAAAATTGGAAAAGTCTCTTGCTTCGAGCTCATTTATATATAATTGCAGTTTGGCTTCAAATGCGAAATTTTATTAGTCATTTGCCCGATTATCTTATTAGGTCCTTGCAACTCTAAATTTAGATTGTTGAATTTCATAGTAATTTCGGCCAAAAAAGCCGTCAGTGCCCACCATTCATCGCTATGGAGTAGGGGATATTCTTTACCACTTTGTTGTAAGAATAGAATTAATTCTGTTTATAAATGGAAGAACCGTTCTAGAACTTTTCCTTTGCTTAACCATCTGACGGCAGTATATAGTACAACATCGCCATAATCAGCTTGTAGTTCTTGCAATATATAATAATAATAATAAGTGTTTATTCCGGTAGGTTTAGTGCAGTCCATAAATGAACTAATGTGCAATCCCTTGCAGTACATGAATAAATGAAAAAGTAAATATATTTATATATATATATATTTTAAATATATAAAAAGAAAGCGGTGCGGGCTGCACAAATATCGGCCGCGGGCCGCACTTTGACGACCACGGATCTAAACGGAATTAGAAAGAGAAAACACAATGCTTTATATTCCAATCTAAAAGTTTACCACAAAATAATTATTAACATGTACACCTTTATGAAACTAAATTTTCCGATTGCATTTGAAAAAAAATTATGAAACTTTGGGAATTTTTTATTAATTATTTTCATGTGAACCGACAAAAAAGAAAAATGATAATAACGTTTAAACTCTCATTAAAATATGTGTGTTTTTTTCGTATTACTATTATTTTAGTCAGAAAAAAATAAGGTGAGCCATGTTTTTATTTTGTTGGTTTCAAATTAAAAATTTTGAATGTGTATTTCATCACCTTTAAAAAGCAGTTTTTATGTTTTAGTACTTTCAGAATTATTCCATTCATTTTGATTTTTATAGCAAAACGGAATTAATTTGACCTTTAACAAAATACCTGTGAGAAGTGACGTTGTGAAGATAACAAATACCTAACTGCATTAGATCTGATACTTGTTTATCGCAAAACGGTTACTATTTAATACCTTCTATAAATTAATCTTTATTTACAAATAACAGAAGTCAGATATACATATAATATTATTTATAGTCGACCATCTTCCCCGTGACCCCCATAAAGAAAAAAATCCTCACATAATAAATCATTACAATAATAATATTAACTCGGTTGTTTAACTATTTTCCTAGCCTTGAACGTAATATACATAATTATATAAACACCATTATCACAATGAATGTTGAGATTTATTTAGCGAACAAAATCAAACCTACATTATCACTCGTTACAATACATGCTCAGATACACTGGCTAGATAAAATCTAGCGCACTGTGGGCGTGTCGATGTGCCCAAAGTGAGCTCAATTTTTCCTTGCTGCCATCGAAATTTATCGAACATTTTCAATTTGGGAGGCAGGTAACTGTTTAATGGATAACCAACTCCCCTGCTATAAGTCACCCCAAGTTGTTAGTTTTAATCTTTTTTTTAAATTAATAATAATTATTTCAATTCAACAAAATAAATATTTTTATCTTTAATAATAATTCGCTACGTTTAATGACTTAGCAAGGGTGTCCTGGATCTTGGGGTGAGGTTTGTCTAGGTCTTGACGGCGAATACGTTTGCTCACCTTCTGCACGGCGCGCAGGCCGTATCGGGAGAGACTGATTGTTGGAAACCTAACCTATACTTTTCCAGCCGGACTTTCTCGACGACCCATCGCCTGGCACCGCATTGGGAGGGATGGATTCAAAAGGTACTAAACACATTAACCCTCAAATTCCTACCCACCGCCTCATACCTTTTTACTTCCCAGAACTTCCTCTCCATCCTTTCCATAAAAAGACGACAATCCCCATCCCCAAGAATCCTGAGAGATAAAAATCTGTTGTGAGCGTGTCCGTGTGCTTGAAGTACGTTCAATCTTTCCTCACTGTTGAAATAATTAGGTGATGATTTTCAACTATCGAATCTCTTCCTTGAAAATACAAACAATTACATTAACCTGTAGGTATAGGGCCTAGAAGTCGAAAGGCCTTGTGCACTATTTTTCAGGGTAGTACAACGAAACTGCAGGAGATGATTATTTACGATATTTTAATAAAAAGCCTGATTTGTAAAGACAGTAGCCTATTTTAAAGCTACGAACACAATACAAATTTCTAGTAACTTTCCATTTGTTATGTAAATTTTAATTCATACTAACTCAAGCCCTCGGCCTTTTAGCCCTACTTTTCGCAGAGTAATTAACAATAATTTTCTTCTTATTTTGAATAATTTTTATTTTCTCAAGTGTGCAAAATTTCAACAAGATGTATCAAAAATATATATGAAGAAATTGAGCTGCGTTTTGTTCATACAAAAGCATTCCCCAATTCCTACCTGGATTTTAACACTAGTGCAAATGTTTTTCAATATAATATAGATATTGACCACTAGCGTGTCGATACCTTTTGCTTTTTTTGATAAGTTATTTCTTATAGGAGTTAGGGACCCTCCAAAAATCGTTAAAATTATCTGGTTTGAACGCCATCAACAGACGTTCAGTTTATAAACTATACGATGCTTTAAAAAATGCAGACATAGAGTGTTTTCTTCTAATACTGTCGTTAAAAAAAATTTAAAATCAGTTCAATTTTGGAGACGAAAAATGGGTAAAACAAAGCGTCGATTTTTATTTAGGTTTTATCAGCCTGAGGTGCAGTTGTCTCTTTCGCTCAGTATTCGGGGAAGGAGGGGGGGGGGGGGGAGATACGTAGAAGGCACTAATGCAGTGACTTTCCAAAAAATTGATGATTAGTTTTCTAGGGGTTATATCTGTTCAGTGGATGGATATAACGCTCGTATAGTATTGTAGTTTGTAGACATAAATATATAACATAAAACTTCAAAGGAAAACAACGCCATTGTGTAGTTATTAGTGTCGACACAAGGTCAGGAAGATAACCATATTAGAGTGAAAACCTTGGCAACACCGTTAAACCGTAAAATTACTCCGACGCAGCCTGCCATCAGCCATGGGAGTGGTAACATTACACAAATATAGTCTACAAAGACAATTAGTTGAAACACAGATAATAAATACCTGAAAACATTGTTTACTATATTGGTTAGGAATGCCTACATTTCAAGCGTTTGAATCTGGTTTAATCACAATGTTCTTAATCATTGAAAAACATGAAAATACACGGTGTTCCTTAACTAGTGAGACAAGCGGGAAAACTGGTGAATTTACATGGCATAGAGTGCCATAGAGAACTCAAAAAAACATTTTTTTTGATCTGAGCATTTCGATATTTTTTATATGTATCTACTTCTATTTGATTTTTGATTTTTTTTTGTTGTATGAAGGCAAATCTTGGAAGTGGAAATTAAACCACTTCCCAACATCCGATAGAGCTAAAACTCGGCAGATAGACTCATTGTCGATGACCATGAATTCTATCTACTTTTGGTGATACTCATAGTCAAATCATAAAATTTATAGTCGGGGGTCGGATTTGATAACCTATTTAGATCTGCATCAATTTAAAAGATTCACCCATTTCCCCCTTGTATCACTACTTTCCGGACATCATGTAAAATAAGACGTCGAAAATAAAAAAGATAACGATCGCAACAGTGGAAACCTTTTTTTCTTACCGGGACCAACACTCTTATCAATTGAGCTACTGAAACCTAATTACATTCGGTCATTTCGGTCGAACTCATGTTTCATTTTAAGAATTACTAACATTGTCCTCAAAGATTTTTTTTGTATAAGCTGTCACCTTAGAAATGTTATATTTATGATCTGGGTTCGAGTCTCAGTTGCGACAGTTACCCTTTTTTAATTTCTGTATTTTATTATATTTTAGTTGAAAGTTGACACAAATACTACAATATTGTTAAAACTTTAATACTTAAGTTAATCCGTTTAATTGATTATTTATTTTTATCTTTTCCATTTGCAACTTATTGGATATAGGGAACAAACAGTGTAGTACCACGTCTTTTTTGATAAATAAATGTAGGTATAATCAGAGAATAGTTGGGAAGTGCCTACCTGGTTGTTCAGATCTGGAGAGTTAATCTCTATCTTTTGTGGGATCGTTATCGAGATAACGGATGTGATCTCCTGTCAGATATGTGTGATTTATTTGCTTTTTCTATGTACAACGTACATTAAATGAAAAAATAAGCATGCATAGGTACTTGCAGGAATTCGTGTTTAAAATATCTAATTTAATAAAATCTAAAAATCACACAAATCTGACTTCCGATTCTCAAAGAGTTGTGTTTCAGCATAAAATCTAGGATTTATATTAGAAATAAATAGTTCTTAGTTTAAAGTTAGTTTTTACGTGTATCGTCCTGATGAAGGTTGAGATCAACCGAAACCGGTCGACGTATGCAAATAAAAATAAAGTGGTTTTAAACAGAGAACTTTTCCATTTGTATAATGTCAAGCCACACATTGTTTACTTTGTTCAATAATTCAGTATTTACATTATTGTGTGTATCATGATTGCTAATGCAATCCCGTTTTCAGTAAACTGGGACATTTATTGCGTATTTGAGTATTTGGGCAGAGACAACTAGGGTCATGTCTATTGTGATTTCAACTCGAGCAAAGAGAAAGTAGGATTTGTTCAGTGGTAGGAAGTTGAATTTTTGCTCGGTGAATTTTATTTTTTGCACGTTAGGACTGTTGTTAGGAAGCTGTCTGCGGTAAAAGGCCCCTAGCAACAAGAAACTAGGCAATCAATTATTATACACCTCGTTAAAAATGTCTACACCAGTAAACTAAGCTAACTAAATTGACGCAAAGACAAAAAAAGAAACATAATTTTATTTTATTTGAAAAATATTATGTTATTTGAGATAAATTGCAATGGTAATTAATGAGTTCACCAAACTAATTCAAGTAGTTCTGTGAAGAGTAGACCTCGCGCCCAAAAGAGCATGTTTCTAATCTTCTCTTATTTAATAAATCAAAACCTAAATACCCGTGAAATCACAAGATTTTGTAAGAAGGTACATAAATACCATAATATATTTTGGGTATATAGGATTTTATGGGACATGATAACCACTGATTACTGACCTAATTTCGAATAAAAAATGTAAAAGATATTATCGTCTGTGATTTAAAAAAAAAATCTAATAAAACATTTTTCTTCCGCATGTCATTACTGGTCACTCAGTTAAGTTAATTCCCAACCCCTCACCCGACCCTGCCTATCTACTACCTACTGATTTTTTATGTTTTAAGTTGAAAAATAAATAAAACATAAAAAATGTCGACGAACACCGAAATTTCATTTTCATTTTTTTCTCCAAATTATGCTAGTAATCACTTATGTTATCTAACATCATGTGTGGTGATTTTTACAATTTGTCCACAGAAACGTCACTATCTCAATTACATTTTTTTTTCAAACTCACGGGCTCAAATCTCTGCGTTTGAGTTTGAATAATCCCAAATTTTATTTGAATATTTGTGCTTTATCACAATTATTTAATTACAAATAATATACAGATATTTGCGGCACGTTCCAGAGTTGAAGTTATCCTACGTATCGGCCTGGTGCAAAAACACTACTCAGAATTGAAACGTGGCTTGAAACCAGACCGGCTCGTGACCAGATCTGAATAGCCAGGTAATTCCCACCTTCCCTATCTTCCCCATCTCCTTCCACTCCCTTCTACCTTCAGCCTAACAATTGAGATTGTCATAGACTCACTGGCTCCAGATGGGATCAGTTGGGACTCTTGTGAGGTATTTAATAGATTATTATTATATTTAATAGATTATATAAATTATTGGCCCTGCAGCTGAGAGATCCGCTATAACCTCTCTTTCTTTTACATGCCTCGTTTATGAGAAAGAGTGAGAGATTACAACGGAGCGGTATGCCCACAGTGTTGGCACATAGCAACACCAACACATGGGATTGAATAATAAATGTCTGCTAGATTCACTAATGTCAAAATGCCGCAGACCAAGTTCATCAAATGATCCGAAATTAATACAGGCGATTAGTGATGGGACTTCTTAATATATAGGTAGGTAAAGACAATGACTATTTCGAAATGTTTTGTTTCGTAAAATAATCTTGCAGGAATTGATACTTAGTTACCTGCCAATTGTTCAAAATGTGTTCTAAGATTAGTTATTATATACTTTAATTTGGTTACGTCTAAAAAAAATTAAAAATGCACGACAGAAAATCTGATTCCAATAGCCATGTTTTTCACAATAGTGCAAATTTAGGTGTCGAGCAACATTTTTTCAAATCATATGGCAGCATATTAAATATAAGTGGTACAATGTGTTCAAAAGTTCGCTGGCCATGTTTATTAGAAAATCTAGGTAAAAGTACCGGTAAATCTAGGTAATAGTATGGTATGATAGCATACCTTCATTTTTTGTAAGCCTAGTATTGTACACGTGATCCACCATTGTTTTGTATGGGCTATCTAGGATATGTTGCATACAGATTTTATGCCAAAAAAGAGCTCTAATAGGTAAGGCATTTATGGATTTATACATTATTGTGATATTTTGTCGCTGGTCATAAACTGCTTTGCTGACGAGTAATTTGACCATGGCGTTTTGAATTGACTGTACATGTCGGATGTTTGTCAACATCGTTTCTTAATTATCAAGATCAACAATTATTTCTTTTTTATTTCACATAATATGGATGTCGTCAACTCTGGGTGTTGTGACATTCATTTTCATATTTGATGGTCCTTGCACATAACGATTTTAAAGCCTTGGAAGGTTGATGCTTATTTTAAAGCATTCAGATGAAAAAAGTTTGACGATATGCAAAATAATGTTTTTTTATGTTCTAACTTCCAAACGATTTTCAAATGATTTTAAATTTAATCTTTTAATTTTTTTTTTGTATTATCGTTTTGTGTTACGCCATCGTGTTACGGCATTATGATTATATAATTCTTCTTCCTTTAACTAAAGTTCAATATACTGTCCATCATCACATCTGCCCTGATGAACTGCCACTGTAAAACTGTCCGAATTGTTGGCTAAAGAAGGAAGCAGCACAACACGGTATAATACCCCAAAGAATAATCACGATAATACCTCCATTCAAAATCGAAACGTTGATTGAAATGGCTTAAGCTACGTTTGGTGACAAGATCTGAATAGCCAATTACCTCCCACTGAATCAGTTTGTATTCTTTTGTATTTTGGCATTTTTAGTTCTTGCGCAGTATTCGAATGTAAATATTATGTACCAAAACATTTCGAACACGGACATCACTACTGTCCGCATTCACACATGGTCGGATAGTTTTTGACATAAATATTATCACTGTCGAAAAGCTGAGTTGTGAGAAATGCGCAGTGACAGCTTTCCATGTGGTGTTATTTTAATTAGATAAAACGAAATGAAAAATAGTCCATCGTAACCTAACGTGGCAGGGGTGCACAATGATGGCCCGCGGGAACCTTTTGATATTCGTTAGGGATCCACAATGTATTTGAAATTAAAATAATTGAAATATTTCCAAATATAATAATTTGCCTCGTGGGAGAAGGAATTTCATCATTATAGGCCAGTTACTTTATAAAACTGAAATAATAACAGAATTTGAATAGAAGTTTAAAAAAACTTGAAAATCAACTTCAAATATTTGATGAACTGTTCCAATTTTTTGCAACAACCCATGAAACAACCCATGGCGTCCCGCAGGTATCGGTTCTGTCTCCTTTGTTTTTGTTGCACATCGACGACCTTTTGTCATGTGCACCAATTCATTGTTATGCGGATGACAAGCCCCCAAATGGCTCACAAACTCCAACGCTCGGAAGCAAAGAATGGACGATTACCTCGAGAGTGTTTTCTCTTGGGGTAAAAATAATCTTGTTGAATTTAATGTTTCAAAGAGCCAATCTTGTTTGATTACGTCAAAAAGGGATCGAAATGAAAATTTAGTCTCCTTCAACGGAATCAATCTGCCGAGCAGGCCCTCCATTGATATGCTTGGTGTAACCCTAAGTGACCAGCTCAGATATGGGGGCTCCATCGAAGCCAGAGTAAAGTTTGCCTCCAAAAAACGGGGCGTACTGTACAGGGCCCGCAGATACTTTAATAGTACACAACTGCTTACTCTGTACACAAGTGCGCCCCACGGTTGCATTTGGCAGCCACCTCTGGTCTGGAGCTCCAAAATGAAAAATACCCTCGACTCTGTGCAGAAACGGGCGGTCCGTTTGATAGATTCTCCCATCTTAACAGACGGATTGCAATCTTTAGAGCACAGGCGTCGGGTGGGAATGCTATCCTTGTTCTACCGGTATTACAATGGAAGATGCTCCGAGGTACTAGCGTCATTGATCCCTTCGGCACCGGTGCGTAGTCGGGAAACACGCCAAACGCGTGCCCAAGATTTGTACACGGTTGACATTTGTCACATGAGAACTGGTCGCTTCTTCAACTCGTTCTTGTGTCAGCTCGGCTGTGGAATGATTTGCCGGCCTCTGTGTTTCCTCCTTCCTACAACATGGGTCTCTTCAAGACCAGTTCCTCTCCTCAAAAAAATCCTCTACACAGCATCCCAGATGACATAGGCCGTGAGGGAAATCATTTTCCTCAGGGCCTCCTGTATGGAGTTAAAGTTTTTAAAAAAAATCACAATTCGAAAGCTAAATTTCTTCTTTTGAAATTTGAGAAAAACATTTTTTTATTAATTTTTTTCAGGTTCCCAAATCCTACAAACACATGATTTTTCACGGGTAGATATTATCTTAAATTATATTATTGAAAAGTAGTTTATAGGATAGGTTCAAAGCTCCCAATAACTTGGTGTGTCCGTGCTAATGATAACTGACGTGGCATTTATGACATTTATTTTGTGCAAACGCTACCGAATACCAACAGAATAAATTACCAACTTCGCTTTCGTTCAAAGATATTCAAATATCTTTGTTCATAACATTTTTGGAATTCTATCTTTCTGACCGAAGAACTTCACACAGAATTTTATGTTATATTGTTTTACTTGACAATATTACTGGATAATACTAATAATAATAATAATAATAATAATTGGACAATTTGTAGAGTGCCGTTTTTGTGACAAATCACCACTAGTCGGAGTAATCACCAACACAGGACTTGACAATTCGCAACGCCCGTGCGCTCTTGGTGGAATAAAAAGGTACTATCAAACACGGCTACCGCCTTGACAGGATTGACCGGACAAATAACACACAAATAACTTCGCTATTTTCAGTCAATAAATAGTTGTTTTTTTCAGTATGATCAAGGAGGCATAAATTAAATATTAGTATTTTTGTTGACTTTCAGATCTCAGTACAGCACATACAGATGATTTAGATTTTGGCTAAAGTTCGGTTTACTGGCCAAATTCCTAAAAATACAAACTAGTTATTTTTATACTAACTATGGGCCGAGGAATACGGTTCTGAAAGAATTAGGCGGCGGCAAGCAATATTAACTGAATTATACGACTTTAAAAATTTTTTTGACACACATAGGAAAATTGCCATTTTGGAAGCATTCTGATTCCTAGAAAATCAAACTAGTTATTTTTATACTAACTTTGGGCCGGGGAATCCGAATCTGAAAGAATTAGGCGGCGGCAAGCAATATTAACAGAATTACACGACTTTTAAATTTTCAATAAACACAAGCCATCTTCAAAGCATTTTAACACATGAAAACCATAGAAAAACAACAATTTGAGTGTGGCCATCCCTAAAACAAAATCAAAAACTAATTATATCAATAACGTAAAACTTTCCGACGCGATAATTCTTCACATGATAATTCATCACATAACACATTAACCTGATGAATTATGACTATCTCAACGGCCGTATTCTTAAACCAAGAATAATTCAGTTAACATTGCTTGCCGCCGCCTAATTCTTTCAGATTCGTATTCCCCGGCCCATAGTTAGTATAAAAATAACTAGTTTGTATTTTTAGGAATTTGGCCAGTAAACCGAATTTTTTCCTAGATTTTTTTTATTCGACACAAAAGCTCCGAAACCCGGTTCAAGCGGGACTATTGGGGGGGGGGGGGGTTTCTAATTAGGACGTGTTCCGAGAGTGAAAGAATTTGTTAAGCAGAATTTGGTAAAAAAAAAGAGCAGATGAGGGTTGTGAAATACCTGTATAATCTTGTTACTAAGCACGGCTAAAACCGCTTAAAGCAACGTTTCGATTCTGAATGGTATTCTTTGGAACAGGGCGTTTGTCATCCGGAGATGAGCGCCGGGTGTCCATCCGCCACAAATAGGAACCGCCACGACCGTAACAGGTCACAAAGCCTTTGCCACGCGAAACTCTTGAACGCGCCAGCCGCGATTCGGTAGATAATTTACAATAACGGAGGGAAAACTGTATTTTTCTTCCCACCACCCTGGGGGAGATTCTTTTGCTCTATGAAAAAAGGTACCAAGGAACCTTTTCCTAGGTAATATTTGTAAAAAAATCTATCCACACGATTTTTTCCAATTCGTTATGAAATCCATGCAAGTGGCCTATTTATTAATAGAAAACACATTTGCTTTGCGTTGAGAGGTAACGTTAATTGCTTGGTCGATATATTTATTAAACAGTTCCTATTAATTTATATTTAATTTTTATTTATTAAATGAGGTGATGTGACGAGACATAATTTTTTTGTTTTCGTTGAATTTTCTTTCAATTATCCTTTCGTATTTCGTCGATTCTATTATCTTTCTTTTATTTGATAACCAACACATTCGCTACGTTTGGCATGCCCGGGAAACTGTGTGACGGGCCGGATTTGGAGGGAAGACCTTTTTACATTTCTAGCAGAACTTTCTCAACCCATCGCCTTGAAACGCTGTGGGAGGGATGGATTCGTCACTCACACCGTCACTCCTAGACGCGTCCGTCACTCCTGGACACTTCCGTCACTCCTGGACACACTGACAGCCAGATTCCTACCCACCCCTCAAATATTCCTTCCCAGATCTTCCTCGCCTTTTTTTCTTCTTAGGCATCAGCCATATTTTGTCAGATGGTCAAAATATTTCCGCTTTGAAATATGATTTAGCAGGGGTGCCCGGGTTCATGGGGTGAGGTTTGTCTAGGTCTTGGAGGCGAATGACCAGGACACACTGAACCCCAGATTCCTACCCAACCTTTAAACCCCTTTCCTTCCCGGAAATTTTCTCTCCTTCCCTTAAAAAAACCCTCCATAAAGTCATTTTTCTCAGGGCCTCCTGAGTGGAGCTCATGTAGAAAAAAATAATAATCCAAGCAAATGGAATATTTCTGGACGTATCCGAAAACTGAATACTGTTTTTAAAAGGTGATAAAATACACTTCCAAATTTTAAAATTCTCTTATAATTTTTTCAATATAAAATTTTTGCATGCAAACATTAAAAATCGTTCACCTTACGTTTTCTCTAAATAAAATTACAGATAACGAATAAAATAAAATCACTTATATATTTTTTTATTACACAAATGTATTAAAAACATTATCGTTACCTTACTTTTTTATCATTCAAGTTTTTTTTTCTCAATGTGATCCGAAACTTTGGTTCATAAAGGTTTAAATTTGACTTATTTTGTGGTTAACTTTTAGATTTTAATGTAAAGCGTAGTGTTTTCTCTTTTTAACACCGTTTAGATCATAATTCTCACTATAATAATAAGGCAGACACAATAATTTCTATGAGACCTTTATGAATTGTTCCGAAAAGTTAACAAATTAAGGGGTTAAAAATCCTCCACATGGCATCCCCACAGACGGCATAGTCCCAGTGGGAAAGTATTTTCCTTTGGAACTCCTGTGTGGAGCTAATGTATAATTTTTTTTTTTCATAATTTAACTTTTTTTTTGTGTGAGGCGGTCGTTGGCAATAATATTCGAGTGCTTAAATGTAAAGATCCGGTATTTCAATATTTATTGAAATTTTAATGTTCACATTTCGCGACTCGCGCGTACAAATTAAATCATGTTTGTAAATTGAAAAATCGTTTATTTACATAATATTTCGGTTTGGGTCGTTTATCTTCCAAGGTTGTCTGTTTCAGTAAATAAATTGAAAAATTCTTTAAAAATGTTTATTTTACGCTTGGTAAGTAATATATTACACTCACTATATCGCTTTGATGAGAAAGAAGTGGTTTGTGTCGTGTTTAGTGATCGTATCTGAATACTCCCTTCAGCCTCAAATTGGGGATGCCATGATCCCATTGGCTCTAGACAGAGGCCCAAAAAAAAAACAATGCTTGTGCAAAGGACCTGTGTAATCTTTGGATGTTGTGTACAGGATATTTTTAAGGGAAGGAAAGCAAGGAGTTCTGGGAAGAATATTTATTAGGACTGGATGGGAACCTGGAAGTAGATGTGTACTCCAGAAGTGACAGAATGAATCCATCTCCACTGCGGTGCAAGGTGATGTTCCGAGACCAGCTGGAGAAGTCAAAAGGACTCCCTCAACCACTCTCTCCCGATCCGGCCTGCCATGCAGCTGGTGGGCAGAAGCGTCCGCCGCCAAGACCTGGACATACCTCACCCCATGAACCCGGGCACCCCTGCTAAGTCACCAAACGTAGCGAACCACTTGCGGTGACCTATGGCAGACGTGTCGGTTATCCAATATTGCATAGTTTTAATAACCTCTTTTTCCCTATTCATCCGAACCATAACATCTTCATTCTTAATCCTGTTCATCCAGCTTATTTCAAGTATTCTTCTATAGATCCACATCTCGAATGCCTCAAGTCGCCTAATTAGTTCTTCAGTAAGCGTCCATGCTTCCATTCCATAAAATACTATCGAAAACACGTAGCATCTGACTATTCGCGAATCCAAGGTTGAGATCATGACTGCAGAACATCTAATTGTAATGCATTATATGGCTTTCTGTCGAAAAAACTCCAATATTATTCAATTATACGATAGACCATTTACAACTGGAGATATTATCTAAACTTAGGAGACCTGGGAGTTATATTTGAAGAAAAACTAGAATTTGTACATCACATAAATAAACTACAAACAATACTGATCATAAGTACTTGTTAAAAAAGCAATGACAAGAAGAAGCAAAATAAATAATAACAATATTATACAACAACGAAATACTTTGTAAAAGTTTTTCTTAGAATATTTTCCCATTTAGTAATTAGCAGCAAACAACACAACAAATCTTATTAACTCTTGCAATTAACAACAAGAGTCTTCCTAATTAATAATTAGATCTACATGAACAAAGACTGTAGTGAAAATATTTTGAAAGTGTCGTTATTTATTATTTCTGGAAACCACTTTAGATTCAGTAGTTTGAGTTGGAAGTCCGTACCCCGGTGGTTCCCAAAGTGGGTGGCACAATAAAAATAATATTCGATGGTTTATGTATATTTATGATTTATACGCCGTTTTTCAGAAAAATCATCTCAAGGGCAATCGATATAATAAAATTAATACAACTGGCTTATAACTAACATTCATATTTATAACTAGTGACTTACGTCTAAGACTTACTTACTTTTACTAGGGACTTACGACCAAGATTCATAACTACTGACTTAAAACTAGTGACTAATGACATAAATTATTACAATTGTGACTTAAAGTTAGAGATTTACAACTAACATAGGTATGTACGTACTTATATTTAAAATCACATGTTTTAGGATTGGACAGGGTTGTCAGTTATAATATATGTGATATTAAAACCAATCAATGTTCCAAAGTGGAAGATACTCTCGGTATCGCCCTGGTGTAAGACCACCATTCAGAATTGAAATGTCGCTTAAAATGGCTTTAGCCGTGTTTGGTGACTAGATCTGAATAACCAGGTGCTTCCCCACCGTTCTCTTCCCCATCTCCTTCCCCTCCCCACTACCTTCAGCCTCACAACATACCCCAATTTGGGATGCCATAGTCTCACTGGCTCCAGACGGGAGCAGTTGGAGACTCTTGTGTGGTATTCATATAATAAAAATAAAAATAACTAACTAACCCGCAGGGTTAGGTAAAGAGAAGGAACCGCCCAACAACACAGTCTTGGCACACACACCTTTATTACCTCATTCACATTCACGTCTCGTAGATACTCTTCTATTATTCTGACTGATGGTGCCATGTCTTCCTCGGGCATCCCCGACTTCTTTTACCATTTTAATCGACAAATAAGAAGGAGAAATCTAGGGCGCCATCGCTGGACAGTAAGGCCTTACTAATAACCGTGTTTAAAATTTTAAACAACTGATAAATGTAGATAAAGAAAGAATGCATTGAAAATTAGGAAACGTTTATATGTTTAAGTTTTTTCATTTCAGATTGCTCGACTGATTATCCAGGGACATACATATATGTAGATGTGGAAGACGAAGATACCCAATAACTGCGAAACCGAGACAGATGGTTCAATTGCAGTTCCACCGATTGTTTCAGTAATGGTTTCATAAAAAAAGTCACTAGTTATAATTTTTGATGATCTTCACTATCTTAATTGTAAGTTATTTGTTATGTCTAAGAGATAAGTTATAGGTTAAATAAAACGAACTTGATGTGATTTTTCTACGAAAACGGTGCAATGTAAGTAATCCCATCATTATTATTTAACACGATTCAATGACAAATACTTTCAAATGTGTATATGATTTATAGAAAACTAATCATCAATTTGTAAACTAAATGCGTTGAATTAGCCTTAGATCCTCCATGTGGCTGAAAAGACTTAAATTTTATATTTGCACCAAAAATGGAGGTCTGAATCTGAAGACGATGTAAGTTGTAACTATTAACATAATATGAAATGAGTATCTTTAAAAAGGAAGCGAAGCGGTAAATAAGTTTAAGCAACTCTGCTCTAGCTCACAAACATTAACATCGCTATAACTTATCTGCAGCACATTCCATACATTATCCAGCGCGTGTTCGCATATCTTAAACTCGGAGCACAACAAAGAAACAGTCTTCCGAACTTCGTTTATTTTTAAATCTCAAATCGAAAACATTCCCAACCCGAACGAGTTTATAAACATCTCCTCCGGATTCAGTAGCGGATTCCTTTGTTTTTGGTCAATGACATAACTGAACATTTAACATTACAGCGGGCAACTTGAAAGGAAATACTCCATCACGAATAATTTGCAATGTTTATTATTCGAAGTGTTCCGAGTACCTACCCGTGTACATTGAAACCTCTCGCTTTATTTGCAAAATGGTGTTAAATAATTCATAGTCTGTATTTACTACACCAATGACTATAAGACAATGTGGTTCCGGGTGGTTCACGATCACACCGCGAATCAAGTTTTTTGGGACAAAAATTTCAAGGGAAATTTATTTTAAATATTGTGTGGGAGACAATGTCTGGACATTTTTAAGGTTTGAGTTCTTGCGTTATTTCAAAGGGTCGTTATTTCGAGTCTGCAATAGTCTGAAAACTTTACCCACGGGGAGAACATTATTAAATTTACAGAATGTACACAAATACATTATAAATTTAAACGTGACACCGATAGAAAAATGTATTTATATTACAATAATAGTCGAACTTTTTATCGATTTGTAGCTTAGAACTTTTATGCATGTCTTTTGTAGCTTCATTGTAGCAATTGATAAAGGTTTGTATTTTTATCTTCGGCAAACTCCTAGACTAGAGCAAATTTGGAATATATTTCTTCCAGACGTCAAACACACGTAGATATTTCTCACAGCCCGATACGGACTCATAAAATGCATGCTATTTTGTAACAGTGTTAGAGAGAACACCATGCTTTCAGTTTGCAGACAAAAGTTTACCATTGACGCTCCCAAAAATTTATAAATTATGAAAATTTTGCAAATTTTTTTAACGAATATTTTTTTATATAAAATAAAAAAAATGAAGTGGCCATAACTTTTATTATTATTAAATATGCTTTTTAGATTCTTCCACAGTAGTGTCCGGCCGGGCTTTCGGTTTCGACTCAGTTTCGGTCAAAAAACAAGTTTTGGCTTAGTTTCGGTTTCGGCCGCCATCCAGCCGAAACTACGGCCGAAACCGAATCTGACATGTTTGGTGCACTGAACTGCGAGCCACGAAGTGTCGTCTGCGTCCGCGCTCATAGTCGTGTCAGGACTTGATTCACTAAAAAGAGTGCCATACAATATGACCAACGTTTAAAAGAAATTATTTGGTTATGTGGTTAAATACAAAGTGTTTGTTTTAATTTAATAAGAAATTATTTTGTTCGATATAAGAGTATTTTTTGTTTAGTGTACCTAAGAAATAAGGTTTTAAAAAATCATTTAGTTTTCTACCTTTTATTTTTTAATAATGTTCAAATAGTTATACCTACTATTTCTTTTTTTTTAAATGTTATTTGCGAAGCGATTTACAATTACGATTTCAAAAAGCATAAATAATTTATTTGAAATAAGAAGTGATAATTATGTTACGTTTGTTTTTAGTTCAAATATCTGAGACTGAATGATAAATATATGATTTAAAAATAAAGGCTGACTGATTAACATTGACTATTTTTTTTCACGAAAACATGCCCTTATATGGAGGTTTCGGTTTCGGTTTCGGTTTCGGCCGAACCTGAGACCGAAGCCGAAACTCAGTTTATTTGGGTTAAAAATTTTAATATTTTTAATTGCATTATTTGTAATACTAAAATTTCAATCTTTCATCATCATTTATCTGGAATCGAATGCAATACAATATCAATTTGGGAAGCGCGTACGGGTACCGCCACTCCGGGAACCATTTATTGGAAAACCAACACCTCCGCCATAAGTCATCAGTAGTTCACTACATTTGGTGACCTAGAAGGGGTGCCCGGGTTCATTGGGTGAGGTTCGTCTAGGTCTTGGAAGCGAATACGTTTGAGGACTGGTTGAGGGAAACCTAACCCATACCTACCTCTCCAGCCGGACTCTCATACGTACGAACAATTCGTACATTTGTCCACCTATTGCGCTGCGGGCTGCCTTCCACTGTAGCGGAAGGAATTGATTCACATGTCCGTCACTCTTGTACTTATGAACCCCCAGATTCCTACCCACTCATCAAAAAGCCCTTCAATTCGCTCAAAAATACATTGAAAAACATCAGAGACTCTAGAAGCAAAACTGCTGCAGGAAATAAATAAACAGGAAATAGGTAAACTGTTATTTTATCAGTCTTTGAAACATAGTAGACGTTCTCACAGGTGTAATAAGCATCTTCTCATAGAAGATGAGTGTCAATGGCCGTATTATTATGATTCTAGTATACCAATTACCTATTGTCAACTTAATTAGTATTCCTTTGTCAGAATACATTTTCTCTTCGTACAAGTAAACCCTGTTTCCCGTTTTCACATCCATAGTTTGTATTTTTTTTGCACTTTGAATGCTTTGCGAGATCCTCTTTCCTCTAAGGAGATTTCCAAAGAGGTTCGCTGAAAATAAGAACGAAGATTTACCTGAAGCTGCTGCGTGGGAGAGGTATACCTGGCCATTTTTAGAACCGAACAAAACATATTTTTAAGCGATAAATTTAAAAAAACTGTAGAGCAAATGTTGCGGGTGTAATAATATAGGGTAATTTGGTGAAGTTATTTTTAATGCCCCTCTTGATGCATTCAGACTTTTATTTTGAGATTCGAAAATAAACTTATAAATAAATTGTTTTTCTAGTACTTAAATATATTGTGTTGGTGGTTGTTGAGTTGTGACCTTTTTAGACTTTCTTCGCGTTTGCTTGGCGATGAAAGAAGCCTATAAAGAAACCTTATCAAGGGGGAAAATGAGGTTGGAAGCTATCAACTTATGAGACCGAGCATTATTAGTTTAACAAAATCTTATATTAACTCTTTACTATATCTTAGAAATATTTGTTCTAGAAAAAAATTACGGTAATAGGGGTATTTTTATTTTATTTTTATGTTGACGGTTAAACTTTCTATAACGATTTAAAATTATCCATTTTCGGTTTTCTGCCTAAACGACATGTTCATTTTTATTCGTGGATTCGGCGGCTGTGACGTCACGCGCCGGTCAACGTCAGTGACAGCCATCTTACCAACCAGTGGCGGTTTCTATGTCATAATGACATTGTAGCCAGTTAGAACCGTTTCTGAATGTGCGGTTTGTCAAATCAGTCATTATGAATGAAATTATTAAAATTACATATTTTTTGTAGATACAATTCTCACAATCCGAAAAAAATAATTTAAATCCTCCAAGCATTTTGAATGGTAGGTATTCATAGTTTGTGAAAATATCTATGCATTATATATGTGTGCAAATACAAACATGTGGTACTTGCAGAACTTTTGCAACTATTTTATCTTGGTAGGTACTTGCTTTATGTTTAGATTACCATCTTCCAGATAGATTATTCATTCGATAACGAATATTAATAAGTTGATAAATAAATACTCTCTACAGATAAAAAGAACCCGGCTGATATATCCTGTAGATAGCCAATATTCATAGATTCAAGCACCGAACAGTGAACTCTGACTATTTAAATAAATAAATCGTGTTTACTTAATCGAAAATGTTAAAATTATCATATGGATAATCTATTAGGAGGATGGTGAAATACCCCTAAGTACAATAAATATACAGTAATCAGTAGGTACCTACTTAACTTCTAACTTGTAAAGTGATGAGTTGGTGAAAACCTACATTTAAAGTACTTGTCTATATAATAAGCAGGTTGGTAGGTGTTCAAGGCAACTAATTAACAAAGTGAATCTACTAACTAGGGTATAAAATTACCATAGATAACACAGTATTTCAAAATACACCCAAGGTTACAGTGTTATCTTATTTTTATCTAGCCGCAAGGAAAAATAACGTAAACATAACAAGTTATTAGTAGATACGGTATACGACATCTATTTACATTTTACTGCATATGGCTGCCAATAAAGTAGCATATAATTGAATATTTACTTCGATTCCAGTTTGAGAATGGCGGCTAGGAGATTGGATATGTAAACATTAAATTATCATACAGTCGAGACGGTGGATATATTTATTATTTCTGTGAAAATAACTCGAAGACGCAAGTACTACTTGAGAGCATACATTTTGTTCATTTATTTATTTCCTAGCACTTAGGTACATAAATATATGTATCAACTAACTCAGCTTCAACGCACGTTTTTCAATTGAAAAATATCTTATCCCATACATATAAAAATCAATTTTTGCTTGTTTGTTCATATTTTATGTGCTGCCATACCGTTCATCCGATTGCGATGAAGCTTTGGTGATTTATTGTGCGCACGCCGGCGAAGGTTTCTATATATTATGGTAAGCTTTGCCGTTAAGAAAATGTGTGTATTTCATATATTTTTGCGGAAGGGATGGAAGGCCGGAGGGGGAAATTGCAGAGGGAGGATGGGAAAGAACGTGCAGGGAGAAACAATTTATTTATTTGAATGGCATTGCAACCAGTGGCGATTCGTGAGTTTTCAGTGAGCTAGAGTGCTTAGATTGAAAAATACGACGTTATTGATGTTGTTGCAGCTGATTATTTTTTTTTTCAAAATTTTAATTTTTTGTACGAAGATTTTCAGGATTCTTTCAGTCAAGGGAGCTTTGTGGAGAATTTAGACTATCCCATTTAGATGAGACATGAATACCTCCAAATAGTCCAATTTCAACACCAACGCCCTAACGCCGAACGACCGGAAATTACCGAATCCGGTCCCCGCGCACTGTTACTCTTGTGATAATAGTGCAACACGTTTCGCCGAGATATAAGTACAGTAGCGTCTCTACAACTACGTGTGTTTTCATGGGTTAGCACTAGTTTAGTATAAAAACTATTTTATTATATCGATACATTTATTTTGCTATATTATACCTATGTTCGTCCGCACCTAGAACACGCCTCACAAATTTGGAATCCAAGATATATAACATATGTTCATAGAATAGAATGTGTTCAGGAAAAATTTCTCTCCTACATAAATTTTCGGTCGTTTTATGCATTCCAATCAAATGAAGATATACGTCAATTCTTTAAAATCCCGAAATTAAATTGTAGAAGTATTATTTCTGATCAATTGTTATTTTACAAAATCCTAAATAATACGGTATCTTCCCTGTATCTCTTGCAAAAAATAGATATTAGAGTTCCTAGTCGTAATAGTAAAAACGAATCCCTTTTTTATAACAGCTGCTCCAATACCAACTACTTACAAAATGAATTCATACATCGAGCCTGCCATTATCATAACACACACCTCCTATATATAGACATCTTCAACATAACTTTCAACAAATTCAAAGCAACACTATTAGATAAATGTAATATATCACAACACACCCCTTAACATCCATATTTATATTTATTATATTATTAATCAGATTTCTTTTCCTAATTTTCAATATATATTTACATATTCCCTAATTACATACATATCATCCTTATACTCCCACAAATCATAAGCTTACCCTTTATTGTGTTTTTCTATATTCTTTTCATGCATATTTAAGTATTTAGCTTCTCTTACATATTTTTTTCTTAGTTTTTTCTTTATGTTTTATTTTAACTTCTCTTAACTATATTTGTATATTTTTTTCCTTGGTTTTTCTTTATGTTTTTCTTGTCTAGCTACTAAAAAAAAAAATTATCAGCGAAAACATGTTTTTAGGCTTACCGTTTTATTTTAGCACTGTCTCTTTTTTATGTATCTTTGTAAAGCTGTTTGTTTTCCAAATAAAGATATTATTATTATAAAAATAGCTACAACTAATGAAACGTGATTATGATTATTCACAGTAAATAATTCAAATCTAAATACATTAAAATGTCCCCATTTCTTAACTGAAGAAGGAGTGAGGAGTAACTAATGCAATAATTGATCGGTTTGTAACTGAAGGTAAATTACTCCTAGTAATCACACTACTCTCAGCTCTATAACCTTCAATATCGTGGGAAACTAAATTGGTCTAAAAGATAAGGAGGTTATGTTGCTTTGAAATCGGTTAGACGGTCGAGTGGTCCAAGATAAAACCTGCAATAATTTCAAATACAGCTCCTATTGATAACATATAGACACACAGTGAGTGTGAGCTACGACGTAATAAGGGGGCATACATTAATTACGTGAGCTCAAAATGGGGGGAGGGGTCCAGTAAAATCTCATCAAATCTCATTTAAACTAAGGATTCAGGGGGAGGGGGGGGGTCAAATAAAATCTCAAGTCAACTTTAAAGGAATAAATATTATTATCTATAGAGAAAATATTTAAACTTGTATTAAATTGTTCCACTTCTTTTGAAGTGTCCCAAGTGAACCTAATTTTCAGTAGATTATTTTTATTATTTACGAAAATGAATGTTGTCCTTTAACAACTGTGTAATGAAAATGGAAAAGGCTGAAAGTGTTACAAAGTAAAAATTTCAGTATTCAATAAAAACGTATACAGTATTCTTTAAAAATCTACAAAATTCATTAAAAATACAAAATATATTTTTATTTGTTTTTCAAGAGTTGTTTTTTTTTATTCTACCTACATATAGGTATAACTTGATTTTGCACGTGAAAAACTGAAAATGCCATCATATCTTTTTTGGGAAACGCAGTAAGTGTCATACCTTGCTAGTTAAAAGGCTGGAAGTTCAGGCTAGAAGTTCAATTTTATGACAGGCACATTCATCATGGCGGGTGGCACTTTCAGTCTTTTCCACCACTGACCATCAGCGGGCGCTTTCACGGTGCTCCTCCGTGCGACTGCTCTAGGAACTAGTAGGAATTTTTCTGGCACTTTTAACTTTCTCTAGGTTATTGGCGATGTCGCTTACAACACATTCCATGCAAAAAATTGATTATTTATTTATTGGCACTTTCAGCCTTTTCCATTTCCCTACACAACTGTAGTGAAAATCTCACAAGGGGGGGTCCCGCCAAATCTCACTTAATCCCCCCCCCGCGCTACGCCACTGGACCTACCTACAACTTTTTCCTTCCCACAACTTCTTCTTCTCGATTTCCCTAAAAATACCCTCCACACGGCATACCAAAGATGACATAGGCCCTAAGAGATTTTTTCCTCGGGGGCTGTTATAAAAATAAAAGAAAAAAGCAAATTTGACCATTTCCAAAATTTGTGATGCCATGGATGCACTGTATCGTCCCTGATTTCTAAAATAAATTGATCACATGTATATATTTATTCAAAGTAACTGAGTGCTTCAAGACGTCTCGTTTTCACTCAGGCGTCGCGGGTTTATCATTTACTAGCTAAGTCCTTTCAAGCAACATTTTCCGCTCATATCTAATGATAGAATCAGGGAAATTTAAATATCTATTTGTTCGTATGAAACGAACAACTTTTATAATACAAATAATAAGGGGAGGAACATAGACATACAAGGGTAGGAACATAAATAGGACGTTATACAAAATTAAGCCGAAAAAGTTCCATAAATTTTTGCTAATCTCTTTTTTTTTACACACAATTTGGGAGGCGGGAATGGGTACCGTTATTGGATAACCAACACCTCTGCCATAGATCACCCCAAGTGGTTCGCTATGTTTGGTGATTTTACAGGGGTGCCCGGGTTCATGGGGTAAGGTTCGTCTAGGTCTTGGAGGTGGATGACCAGGACACACTGAACCCCAGTTTCCTACCCACCCCTTAAACCCTTTTCCTTCCCAGAACTCTCCTCTCCTTCCTTTCCTTACCCTAAAAAACCCTCCATACAGCATCCCTTAAGATGACATAAGCCCTGAGGGAAATTAATTTCCTCAGGGCCTCCTGTGTGAAGCTCATGTAAAAAAAAAAAAACATCCTGGTCATAAGGAAAATGATTTGAACCAGGGCACCCCTGCTAAGTCAATAAATATAGCAAACCACTTGGGGTGACAAATGGCGGAGGTGTCGGTTATCCAATGAATGGTTCCCGGGGCGGCAGTATATACCTATACCCGCCTTCCAAATAGTTAAAGACTAGAGATAGGAGTTTATTATGCCTTAAAATATATTAGAAGGTAAAGGGAAGAGGAATATAGGATAAGGATAGGAGATGCTCTCGTTACGTTTTATATTAAAGTACCCGACAGTACCCATGCCCGCCTCCCAAATGGGTAGGTACTACAGATATTTATATATGTATATATTTAAAATTGCTTAGAAATTAAAGAGAATAGGAATATAGGATAAGGATAGGAGATGATAGATGCTACCGGTCAGTGGTTGAGTAAGCATCGCGTTTGGGTCTAACCCAGGCGTTCCGTTTTCGATTCCTCGGCTGGCTAAGTCCTCCATTACGACTCAAGCAACATTTTCGACTTACTGTAGTGGTAGTAGGAGATTTTCAAATATTGTCGGGTTATTCGTAAGCCGGGAACTTTTGTCTTTCTAAAAAAAATGCTCTCGTATAATTTTCTAAACTTGAACGTACGCATTATTTCAGATCGATATTTCTGTAGAAACGCCCTGTAATTCCTAGTATTAACTCATTGCACCAACTGCATCCTCTGGTCTTCTTTAATCCAATAGAAAACTGCAGTTGCCTTTATATAACTTACTTAGTTCGGGTAGATGAATATTTAATATACATAACATTATCAGCTCTTCTTTGTTCCTGTTCGACGATCATCCATTGTCTTCTCACAATGTGTTGTTGATAGAAAAAGTAGTGGAAACTTCCGTAGTGGGATCTGCTATTGCGTCAATACGAATCAATTAACATTCTTGTGGAAATTGTACTATTTAATAAGGAAAATCACCTTTATTCAATTACTGTAATTGCTGTTGATACAAGATTATGGCACCCCATTTTAAGATACGATTACACATAAAAGACAGAGTATGAATTATGTAATTTATAAAAATGAATGTTTCTTTGTTTGTCTTATGCGTTCCTAAACCGTTCATCCGATTGGGATGCAACTTTGGGGAGTTGTTGTGCGCACGCCCAGGAAGGTTTCTATGCATACAAAGTCACACCTTTGCAATAAAAATTAGATGAGTTTAAACATAAAATTATTGGATCTTCATTGAAGAAATGGACACAAGATACAATTAGGTATGTATATAGGTAGGTACTTATTTGAAAAATGTGGCGTGAACAATTTAATTCACTTTTTTGGAGCTCTAGCTAGCGTTATGAAATTTGTATAAAAATTTTACAATAAAAGGGGACCGGGGACGCATAGAAAAATACATGCAGGGGAGGAGCGACGGAAGAGTAGGGGACGTGGAAGGAACAGAAGATTGCAAGCAGGCATAGTAGGAGTAGGGTATTGCTAACGTGACCATTTATTATTTCCCCCAAACCGGGACACCGAAAAAAAGGTAGGTACTTAATAATACTAATAAATTTGAACAAATAGCTCTATTTTCGCGAAAAATCGCCTCAAGAGCGCTGTACAAAAGAGGCTCGATTAAAATTCATCTCGCAGCTACCAATCGCATGGACGATTGAAATTCTAGACCCTTGTTCAAAATTAAACTAGATTTTTTTTATTAAGAGAAAATTTAAACAAAATAAAGCAATTTGGTACAGTAAAAATGTTTTTGACTGAAATTAGCACAGATTTTACAAGTGAATTTGCTTTACTATGTAGGTAGAGGAGGCTAGATCACAACTCGTCTTGCAGTTACCAAGCGCATGGATTATTATTGGAATGGGTTAAATTTTAAAAAATATCTTGTAAACTTATTCGTTTTAGTAGTCTCACATTTTTATACAATTCAATTGACACGATAGTAATGTTTTTTTCTTGTCATATTAGAGTTAGCTATTATATAAATTTATGTATTTCAAGATTACCGATAAGTTTGTGTAGATGCACAAAGCTTTCTTTTCGAAAACGGGACATTTTAGCGTCCCGAAGCGAAGCTGTGTTCGGGAACACCGTCACACACTGCCTGAAAACGGGAGTGTCCCGGAGAAAACGGGATGTCTGGTCACATTAGGTATAGCAGAACTACTTGTATGTAATGATACATAATATATTCATAAAATTATATAATTTGCGACACTTTTCAGAGAGGCAGATTTAAATAAATACTTATTTTGGTCGAAGCTTTTATGAGTATAATTTTTTTACATTTTGCTGGGTTGAGTAGACATAAGCCGCTGAAGATTCTGCATAAAATATATTTTTACAAAAAAAAATATTGCCCTTGAAAGACCAGAGTGAATCCTAGAGACCCATTTACAGGGGAAAAACGACAAATAATGTCCACCTTTCGAATGGGCTCACGATACAAGATACAAGTATCATCTCATTATAATTAGAATATTGATGAAAATGCTTCCTCATGTGTTCCGTTGGCTCTTGATATCAGATTGGCACTACGCAGAGAGTGCCACCGGTATAAACTGTACTATGTCCAGGTCCAGTGCGTGGAGTGCGTGGTGAGGAGTACTGAGGAGTGCGGTGGGTCTTTGTTCGGGAAAGCACACGACAAAGACAAGCTATCACCATCGGCCAAAGGGGGGTCTTGGCAGGAGATCTATCACGGAGACAGTCGAGCCGAACGCACGCACTGGCATTAGGGCTGCGACCTGTCGTATATTTATATGACCGTTATTAGTATTTCTGGTCAAACCACTCAATTGATAATAGGAAAAAAGAAATGCCTTCCATTTTTTATTGAAACTTCTTTGGCCCCGTTAGTGATTGAAATTCGGATGAAACGTAAGTGGGTAACTAAAATTTATTATTTGACGGTCCTCGGTTCTAATATAATGCGGTAAATTCATGACTACGCGCGAGCCTGCCATAAAGCGCTTGACTCTCAGCACCCCAGAGACACATCCAGCGAATGGAGGTTCGAAACCTACCAAATCCAAAACAAATAAACATTTTTATTTTTGTAAAATCAATATGCAATCTTCAAAACACTTCAAAATAAACAGGTAAAAAAAAGAAAGCGACATCTAGCGACTTTCTGGATTCGCGTCTACTGCGTAAGAATTGAACAACATAATTTTTAATTTAATTTTATTTTAGTTAGCAAATGTATGAATGTATAACTGTTTATTTCCCTAAATAAACAGTTAAACATTCATACATTTGCAGAAAAACATTATGTTGGTAGAAAAATCAAAATTTTAAAAAATATTAAGAAACACACATTAAAGTGTGTAAGATAGATAATGGAAATTAAATTTACATAAATTTGGGAGGCGGGTATGGATACCTCCGCCCGGGAACCATTTATTGGCTAACCAATACCTCTATAGTGACTTAGCAGGGGTGCCCGGGTTCATGGGGTGGGCTTTTTCCGGGTCGGCGTCTTCCCACCAGCTGCATGGCAGGTATGATCGGGAGAGAATGGTTGAGGACATCCTTTTGACTTCTCCAACCGTACTCTATCGGAACATTGCCTTGCACCGCTATGCAAGGGGTGGATTAATGGGGAAGACACATTGACCCCCAGATTCCTACCCACCCTCATACCCTTTTCATTCCCAGAACTTCCTCTCCTTTCTGCACTTAAAAAGATCCTCCACACAGCATCCCCAAAGATGGCATGGGCCCTGAAGGGAATTATTTTCCTCGGGGCGTACTGTATATAATGTTAAAAAAATCGTACGCTTATGAAAATAGTATCTACATTTTTACATCGTAGAGCAATGTTCAAAGATGGACATAGTTAAAAAAATAATAAAAACATAATCAGAATGAGAAAATAACCCACAGCAGGGGTATAGGGTTCGTAATTAACAGTTTGTTTTAATTTTTTCTAATATACGTTTAGACATCGCTTGTCTTTTGTTGTCCTTTATACTATGGGTCAAAGTATCATACATTTCTTAATTATTTCCATTGGTTAATAAATTGTAGGCTTTCTTCATGGGCGTTCTGGCGTCCATCTTTGGTCACAGGTCTTCCTTTTTTTCAGTTTGACGATTAAGGTAATCCTTGGCGGGTCACACCCACCTTTAAAAATCGATATAAAGTCAATCTTCTGTTGAGAAGTGTTAAATTTTTCTTTACATCACTCAAGAGTTCCCAGTGGGACAAGGTTACGAGTACCTCTTACTTCCCTATTTGGGGAATTTTATGAGGTTAAAAGAAGTGCAGAAAAATATTTTGTCAATCTTTTTTTACATTAACTCCGCATAGGAGGAGATGCTGTGTGGATGATCTTTTTAAGGGATGGAATGAAAGTAATCGTTCTGGGAAGGAAAAAATTATTAGGGACAGATAGGAATTTAAGGTGCAGTGTGTCCAGGAGTAACGTATAAACCCATCCCCACAATACGATGCAAAGCGTTGTAGTCGAAAGCATCCGGCTGGAGAGGTAAAAAGATCTCTCTCATCCGGCTTCTCCCGATCCGGCCCACCACGCAGACATAGGCAAAGCTCACCCCCCGGGTACCCTCGCTAAGTCACCAAACGTAGCAAACCACTTGAGGCCAAGACCTATGGCAGAAGTGTTGGTGATACAATAAATAGTTCCCCTGAAAAGGAGTCCAACTACACAATGCAATAGTTTTACGTTCAATTTAGGTAGGTAGGTACCTACCTACCCACACCCACGGAAAAAGGTATGAGGTGTGGGTAGGAATTTGGGGGTCAATTTGCCCAGGAGTGACGGACGTACGAATCCATCCTTCCCACTGTTTGTGCAGGGCGATGTTCCGAGATTTAGTGGTCAGACACATCCGCCGCTAAGACCGGGACAAACCTGACACCATGAACCCGGGCACCCCTGCCTTGTCACCAAATGTAACGAACCACTTGGGGTGACCTATGGCAGAGATGTTGGTTATCCAATAAATGTTTGCCGGGGCGGTGCGCGGTGGTACCCACACCCGCCTCCCAAATCAATCTATTAATGTATTTTGACAGGTTGGTACCTAAGTAATAAGAACCCATGAACCTAAAAGGTTCATGTTCTTAAGTGACTGTAAATTTCGTATTTTCTTAATAAATTATTTTTTCTATATTTTTTTCTATTTGGTAGAAAATGTTGTCTACCAAATAGAAAAGAATGTAGAAAAATGAATGAAATGTTCAGTTATTGCTTTGTAATTCTTTACAACATTATATCCCAGCCCTGAATAGATGTTCCCTCCCAGAGGCGTGCTCCTGGCAGTGTTCCAGAGCTCCTCTGCTTTGGCGAAGCTCAGTTCTCTCGTTATTGCCTAATAAAATAAATCGCTATACGCAACCAAAACAATAGATGCACAATACACAATTTTCACCATGTTACTTCACACTTCTCACACTCACTTACCTCGAGAGAAAGAGATTATAACATAATAATAAAAAAGTATAAACCACAGACGATATCTTTTTAAATATATTCTCCACTTTTATTCTAAAAAGCTTTAGTACCTACCAAAAAATAGATAGGATATATTTTGAACGTACTTCCACTGGATAGGTAGGTACCTACTTTTATTCTATGGCAGAACACAGAGGATACAATTCTATTTTTTATTCCAAATTTAAAAGCTTTAGTACATAAAAACAGTGAATTTCTTTTATACATTTTTCTATCACCTACTTTTATGCCAAATTTAAAAGCTTAGGTATTTAGTATTTATTCCAAATTTACAATCTTGGTTTTAGGAACACAGAGGACACCTTTGTAAAGATTTGCATTAGGTAAGTACTTACTTTTATTCCAAAATTAAAAGATTTAGTACCTACCTACCTAAACATACAGTGGATATCATTTGAACGTAGGTACTTTCACTAGGTAGGTACTTACTTTTATTCCAAATTTAAAAGCTTTGGAAGAAGTTATATTCTTTATTCTGTGGTAGAACGATAGAGGACTTTGTATTGATTTTACTTTTATTCCAATTTAAAACCTTTGGTCCATAGAAATACAGAAGATATCTTTTGGATAGATTTGCGCTAACAGAACCCGGATTAATTTGACAGTTTTATAAAGCACTTCTTAACTGAGGGAAGAGGAAAAAGTTCCTATGTTTGCCGACTACGTACATAGATAAGTATGTCGAGCTGTACTTACGAAGTTCTTCGATAAAAATGTTTCTCATTTTGTAGGTGCATTGTAACCGGCTCTGCATCGCAATAAATAATATTATCAATATAATGTTTACATTGTCTGCAATGATAAACTTGCTATTTGCTTTTTAATGTGCCTATTTCATTACTGTAAATATATATTTTGAATCATTTTCTTAACAACTATTTTATTTTTATAGCGCTACTGAATTACCGCACATTAAAATAATAAAACATGTTTGTAATTACAGCATTACAAATACACATTTATTTTATTATTGCATAACTATTTTTAAATTTAATACATACTTGTGTAAACTTGCAAAAATATATGTTATTTATGCAATATAATTATTTGTTGTATTTTATTATTGGATAGAAGTGATTCATGTAGGCACCTATTTAGATGTGAGTCATGACTTCTAACCCCATTATCATAACTGATAACGAGTTCGATATGAACTACTATTATTTAAACCGTATTTGGGCATAAAACACAGTTTTAATGAGTTTTGCATGGTCTGGGGTTCGTAAAACTTGATAAAGCAGGAAAGATAAGAATTTTCATTATTTTTTTCCAGCTTCGACTGTGATTGGGAGTTTTAGTTTATGCAACAGATTTTTAGCGCATAAACTTACATTGCGTATCAAATTAATAAAAATAAATGTAATATTTTACTTTATGGACTTTTTAGTTCAATTTTTCCTGCAGACGATGTTATTAAAATGTATGTTAAGAGGTCTGTTGTATTGCTATGTGGTTTTTCTTCTTTTGTTGTTTTTGTGTAGCGCTGTTGCCAAACATAACTGTGAGGGGGTTTCTCATTATTGTGTTTTGTAGATTTTTTGCTCGTTTGATAATATATTTTACGAGCGCGTACGGTGTTGTCTAGTATCTCTCATTCACTAGATTTATATTATAATAATTATATACTAAGGAGGGTGTAGTACATTATTTAAAAGACAGGAAATATATTTGTCATTTTCAATTTATTCAACTTCTTTAAAAATATATAAATATCTTATATAATATCCGTATAAAATTATTCTTTGAAATATAAACATTTTAGAAAAATGTATTCCTTTTCAGGAATTTTACAAGGCATTGGTTACAGTTTTCTTTGTATGTTTCATTAATTATCAGATGCTGTTTAATGATTTATAATAAATAATGTAATAAAATTCTGTATCTTTTTAAAAGTAAAACAATATATTGCAAAAGGCATTTGAAATAAATAAAAATTATAAAACATAAATCTTTGCAAAAGTACGTTATGATTTGTGATTAAGACAACATTTTGGGTGATTTCCTAAATCGTCCAATTAAAACAAACAAAAAACAGTGATATAAATTTTGGGTCGAGAAAAATAAATAGTTTTATAATAAATATGTAGGTTTCTAGTTCAATTTCAAAGAGGCATTGCTTCGGTTAGATTAACAATAATACGATTGCAGGGGTTTAGTAGATCCTTAATATAATATGGCATCATCTATGTAATAATATTATACTTTTCAAGTGTTTGTTTATATAAAAATAGCAAAAGTTTGTGAAATCTTTCCTCTTTGCAAAATATTGCGATAATAAATACATTGTGCTGCAAATAAAATCACAAACACATCACATAACGTGGCATTTGGTGAAAGGCACTAGAAAAGTCGGCAGGATTACTATAGCATTCAATTTGGGACAAGTTTCAGTTGTTTAGAGATTTCTGTTCAATTTCTATGCATTCTCGATTCGCAAAAAGGCCCTGGTTAGGAAATACATTCAAGAGTTGTCTCGGTAGCAAATGTTGTAATAGAAAGAAGCGTTTCTCATATAAAAATATTAATTACGAAATGTACAAATGTAAAACTACGACATACACTATCTTATAAAAAGGGTAAACATTATTAAAGTATTTCATTGTATACAATACATACAAAATAACATTAGAATCACAAGTGCTTTTTCATAAAAAATACTTTCCACAAACTTCGCATTGACTTTCATATATCGTCTCCTTATCTCTCCCGAGAGGCCGAAGCCACACACACGGGGCAAACAGTCTCACAGTCATATATTATTACAATATAGTAAGTTTGTTGTATCGACTGACACTGGCAATCACAATGCTGATATAATAATCTCTACAATAGTCACTTACAGACAGCCACTCCAGTCCAGTCTAGGTACAGCACAATACCACACAGACATCGCCTCATTCCGTCTCGACAGCCGGCAGCCCAGTATTATTATAAAAATGAAATTCTTTCGAGAGCCTTGACTAGATGCGAAGTAAACGTACAAAATAACTTAAAACAATTCTCGAAACATCCACTCTACGTCCATACTTCAATTTGTTAGAAAAGTCATCAACAACGTCACAGACTGGCTGTTTGTTTGCTAAGCGGCAGAAGAGGCCGGAGGTATTAACAAGATGACTTGAAATGGCACGTCCCTTGGTAACCTTGCGAGATGAACAGAGACAACACGCTATTTCACAAGTCGCGAGGAAACTGGTAGCGGAATGTCGGCCGACTGTAAACACGGACAGTTTCGGGGAAAACTTTGGCCGTTTGAACAAAACCTACAAATTGGACCGGCCGCGGCTGACCTCGGAAAGTCGGTTTCCTTTATTTGCACAGCCATAGCCACGGCGGAAAACAAACAGGAGTGTTTTCGCAACGTTTCACCGCTGTCGAATATGGCGCAACCAAAACCGTGTGTTGTGAAATATCGTTGTTATCTCGGCCTCGGCCATCGGGAACTTTGTTCGACACGCAGCACATATATTGCCTGTGACACCGTAAACATAAATTATCTATTCACAAAGTTGAGCACACTCGATCCACTTCGAGTCCTGATCCACTCGGTAGACGATCACAGCAGGCGGAGCCTCTTCCTCGTCCGAGGATCAGAAGGCGTTGTTGTTGGGCATGATGTGGCAGCCGCTCTGAACGTGCTCCATTACCTGCTCCTTCAGCAAACAGACGTGCTCCTTCAGCTTCATCACCACCGTACTCAGCTCCGTGTTCTCTCCCTTCAGCAGCTTCACTTTGTCTTCCAGTTTGGAGATCCTCTCTAGTTTTCTCCTGCGGCACTTGGAGGCGGCCACCCTGTTTCGCTGTCTCTTCCGCTCCAGTTTTATCTTCTCCTGGCACTCCATGTCGATGGGGGAGAGGGGCGGGGAGGAACCAATGCTGGGAACCGTCTGGGGCTCGTCTTTGATCATGATGCCCGGGTCCCCGAACGAGTTACCCATGGGGTAGTGTTGAGATATGGGTAGGTGGTCCAGGTTGGTGTAGGTGGTGTTCCCTGGTAGGGTGGAGCCCCCCATGAGCTCCACGGGCTGCAGCGCGCCCTGCGAGCTGTCGCTGTGGTGCAGCTCGTTGAGTGCGTCCACGAACCCTCTGGCGTACATCTCCTGTTCCTCGGTGGGTTCCGGAGGAAACAGGATCTGTGTGGTGGGGGTGGGGGTGGCCATGCTGTTCTGGGCGATGATGAGTTTCTCCAGCTCGGGGGTGGCGAGCTTCAGCATGTGGATGTCGGGCGAAGACAGGACGGGGGCGCCAGACATGGCTCCGCCGAACTTGGGCCTCTTGAGCCCTTGGGCCCTGGCGTTGTTGAGGTCCAGGGTGAGGGTTCTCTTGAGATGGCTGACGTTGTTTCCAAGTGGATGGTACGAATGCTCGTCATAGAAGGTGGTTTCCATCTTGAAAGGGGCAAGAGCGCTGTTGCGAACCATGTAGGTGGCTCTACCGCGGTCGCTACGTACGCAATAAACTTTATAGAAAGGCGACTCCTCGCACTGCGGAGTGAACTCCCGAACTGTCAAAAGACAACTGTCGACCCGACTCGGGTTGTGTCGGGGATGAAAATAACAACACTGGTGACTCACTGACACACCACTAGATCAATAGGCGACAAGGTCCGTGATAAGAAAGGCACACGCACAACTGACGACCGATCGCTACCAAGTCAAATTTACTTCTGTCGACTACGCCTGTTTGTAACACACTTTATATCTCGTGACTCACATAGTCTATTCATAGAAATGAGCTCACTTCCCAGTACTTTGATTGGCCGAAAGTGACGACATTCGCCGGTCGAGTTTGTAATGCGCTCCTGTGATTGGACGGAAAAAGTTGTACGAGCTGTCGGGAGAAGGGGTGTTTATGATAATTCGTGCACCGCGACTATGTTCACTTCGCTGAGCCGCAGCCAATTTAATTTATTTTTCAGAGGAGGCGAACCCATTATTTCGTACAATCTTTCATTTCGCGAGAAGATTACAATCGGATAGCTTACTTTTCTAGAAAAAAAACAAACATTGATAACTTCTCAAAGAACATATCTTAGGAAAATAAAAAAAAAGATTTAATAAGCACCATTGCAGATAATTTTGATAGAAGTTATTAAAATATACCTACACAAGTGGTAAAATATAATACCTAACTAACTTATTTCCGCATTTTAAAAGAAATAAATTTATGGGTATATTCTCTATGGGTATATTACGTTTATATTGTAAAAACCCCAAAATATAATAAACGCGGATAATTTGCCTAACCATTTTTCGTATAGGTAGGTACTTACCTATGTTTTCATATTAAATTTTTTTCACGGTCTAAAAAATCTAGCACGATACTTACTGGAATTAAAATACATATTTTTGAACTAAAATATAAAAATGATGTTTTTAGCAGGCATTTCAAATCTTCATTGAATTTTAAATTATAAGAAAGAAATCTGCTCAATAATTGTGTTACTAAACACGAACAGAAGTTTATTATTATGCAGGTATTGGATCAACAGATATGAGAACTAAATAGGAAAATAGGTTTTAATTAAACTCAGTTCCGTTGAGGATATGCATGTCCTAAGCGTTCTAACTAAAATAAACAAGAAATTTATTAAAAAGTTGTGATTTTACCAAGTTTTTCAAGTTTCGATAATAAATTTCTACGAATAACAACGTTGAGTACCTACCTACTCCTATATAAAGACTGGGTAGGTACTAGGTTCCTACCTACCCAAAAACATTGTGGTACCGCTGCCCAGGCCCAGTGCCCACCATTTTAGTTTATGGTAGATGTCTACTTTAATTAAAAAAGGTTCGAGTCTCCGGTGCCGATAAAATAAAATTGCCGTAATGGTAAGGTTCCGTGGTAAATGAATTATTTTTTGTACAAAACATATTTCTAGCAAAATAAAGACCTAAACACATTTCCTTTTTGTAAATATTGTAAAAACAGTGAAATAAAATGGCATTATTCATTTGTAACCTAAAGGACGAAAATTATGATAATATAGTCAATCATTGACATATCATATCAGTGCATGGCCTATACAAATTATAAAATATGGTCTGTGAGAAATTATGTACTAAAAAGTATTTTGGATCCCGTGAAGTTATTCAAATGCCTTACGAAAACTGAAAAGACATATTTTTAAGGTCCTCCAAACTAAATAATTTAGCCACTGGAGCGATTATGGTCGAAAAATGGACCACATTCGTAAAAAATTTTAATGTAGGTAATTATTTAAAACATTTCTCCGGCCAGCCATTTGTTTTAAAACGGAGCTATTGAAATGCTTTACCTATGATGACCATAGACTATTAATTTTATTAGTCAAAAATATTTTTTTCACATCGAATTTTTAATCAGCTGTTTACGGTTAAGTCCTTTTTCCATAGATGCACACCGTTCATTATCAAGTATACCACAGACAACATACAGAAATCTAAAATATTCTATGTCGACTCGAATAATAGGTATAAGTAATCCTCACGGCAGATGGGTGGTTTATGCACGGCAGTTTCAAAGTAACAACACGCAGGATTCGCGCGGTTATAAACTTTACGATTTTTTATAAATCCTACAAATATGAGAATGGTAAAATACAGGATAATTCATTGGCTGTACAGCACTATAATATATTTTTATGTTTCCGTTTCCATGTTTTTTTTTTTTTTTTTGGCGGAGACGGTTTACGATTAGTTCCTGTGAGCACTTAAACCATAGGCCCATTGTGCTATCTCCCATTTTACCTCAATCCTTTAACAACAACCCAGTCCCTTTAATAAAGTTCACCAGAGCTGTTATTGGAAATTAAGCTATATCTTCTGGTTCGATAATGTGTCTTCCAAGGTCTCATTTCCCCTCTTCTCTCGTCCTTGGTTCCCTGAAGGCCCCACGAAGGAAGAGGGCTTCATCTCTCCTCTCCACTCCTTAGTTCCCCGAAGGCTCCACGACGGAGAGTCCACCTCCCCTTGGTTCCCTAAAGGCCCCACAAGGGAAGAGTCCACCCCACCTTGGTTCTCCGAGGGCCCCAGGAGGGAAGAGGACTTCATCTATCCTCTTCATTCCCTCTTGGTTCCACAAAGGCCACAAAAGGGAAGAAGACTTCATCTCTCCTCTTCACTCTTCCTTGGTTCCACAAAGGCCCCAAAAGGGAAGAGTTCACAGAGATGGTCTCATTTCTCTTCCTCACTCCTACATGGTTCCCTAAAGGCCCCACATGGGAAGAGGACATCATTTCTCCACCTCACTCCTCCTTGGTTCCTCGAAGGTCCCACGCTGGAAGAGTGCCATTCCCCTTGGTTTCCTGAAGGCCTCACAAGGGAGTAGTTCATAGAGGTGGCTCTCATCTCAACGGTTTCTCCTCTTGGTTCCACCTACAGGCCCCAGGAAGGAAGTCCACGGAGGTGGCCTCAGCACTCCTAGGTTCTCAAAAGGCCTCTAGTTTTTGAATGGTCCAATTTTTTGATCCACGAGTTACCAGGGAAATAGAAGGTCCACTCCAGCAGAGCCCCGAGTGCTGGAGTAAGGTCTAAATAGTAATATCCGGTGTCCCGCAAGGTTCCCACCTAGGTCCGCTATTCTTTAACATTTATATAAACGACATTGGATCATGCTTTCGAAATTCCGAATATGTGCTTTATGCTGATGACATGAAAATATTCAAAGTTGTGCATTCTCTCTCTGACTGTGGAGCGTTACAAAGTGACCTAGATAGGCTTTGCAAGTATTGCAAAGTTAACTGTTTAGATATCAATGTTTCCAATGTCATACTATGACATTCACCAGAAATAAACAAGTAATTAAGTACTATTATTCACTCAACAATGAACCTGTCATCTCTAAAACGGATTGTTAAGATCTTGGTGTTTACCTTGATAGCAAACTTATATTTAATAATCACATCGACTCAATCGTTCACAGGTCATATAAAATGTTTGGTTTTGTTCTTCGTATAAGTAAAGTTTTCAGTAACCCGCGTACAGTAGTTATGTTATATTTTGCATTATTCAGAAGTATACTGGAATATGCCTTGCCAATTTGGAACCTGCAGTATAAAGTATACATAGATAGCATAGAACATATTCAAAACAAATTTATAAAATATCTTACCTTCAAATTCAACAATAACTATGAATGCACATTTGAAAACTTTGCAACAAAGACGGTTAATAGCTTATTTGACATTTATACACAAAATTTTAAATAATAACATTGGCTGTACCGAACTTCTTTCCCTAGTTAATTTTAACATACCATTAAGACGTACACGCCATACAGAACTATTCCACACGCTTAATTACAAGACAAATGCAGCAACTAATTCGCCAATCAATCGTGCTCTTCATATATTCAATAATATTAATCTAAATTCTAACATCGACATTTTATTTTCTTTTGTACTTACTTTTGCTTATTATGTCTGCCGAGCTATTCTCTATTTTTTGTGGGAACGAGATCGATATCGCGCGAGATCTCCAGTCACATTTGTGTGATTTTCAATGGCTGTTATTTGCTTTTTCTACGGGCCAATGTCAGAATTTCAGCTGTGAGCTATCACGTATGTTAGTTTAGGTCGTTTTAAACACACATTCCTGGAAGTATGCATGCTTATTTATTCATTTAACAGCCATTGAAAATCACACAAATCTGACAGGAGATCTCACGCAATATCAATCTCATTCCCACAAAAAATAGAGAATAGTTTGGCTGTTAGACTCACACAAAGGAAACGCCTTGTGGGTTCACATTCGTTACATTTGTTTTAAAATTTAGAAGTGAAAACTTATTTACCACCGCTGTGATTTGAAATTTGGATTTAGCCTGCGTGAGAGAATGAGATAGTATAATCAGTCTCCTCTTTGTGCGATGCTTCATAGCCTATCGGTCTCCCTACTTTAGGTTTCTGAAGGTTTCACTTCTATCGAATGTAAACTGCACACTGATTTTTTTTTTGAATCACGATTCAATTTGACAATGTTTTTATTCCTTCAAATTAATAAATTACTTTGTTTTTACCACTATAATTGATTATAAAAAACCGACATGTTTCGTAAGCCAAGCTTACTTTATCAGGGTTGTGTTTTTTTTTGTTTTGGTCTTTTGCTTCCTAACAAAAAGAATAATTTATTTATTTATTTGGAATTTCACGCCCGGCTGGGCTTTTACATGCATTTTTTTTAAACAAAGAACATCTAAATATAAATGTGCATTAAAAAATAAAAAAACAAAATCATAAACAAAACAAAAACAAAATCAAAATCAGAATCAGAATCAGAATCAATATCAATATCAAAATCAAAATCATAATCAAATCTAAAACAAAAATAGAGTAAAAAACAAATTGAAATAAAAACAAAATACACCACCATGCAAGATGGAAAAACTGTAAACTGGGAAAAGTGCAATACATGTGAAATAATTCTAAGCAGAGCTATGCAGTTGGATAAATGAAATTTGTGGTTCTTCTTTCTGATATAAATTCTACTATGGCTTGTTTATATTTAGTGAATGATGTGTTAAATTTGTCAACAACATCTTTATAGTCATTACCCAAATTTTGTATACGGCGAACGGGGGTATAAAATTGTGATTCTGTGTTGGAGTTGTCACAATAGAATGGTAGATAGTGCCTCAATGTTGAATTGCGAGGTATATGGAAAGAAATCAAGTATAAAAGTTCAGGGCTGTCAATAATTGAATTTATGATTTTATGTAAACATGTTAGGTCATATACTATTCTACGTTCAGATAATTTTAATAAATTAAGTTGACATAGTAGATAATCATAGTTGATACATTCCTTGTAATACCCATTCTGAAATTAATAAATCTTAAGAATTTATTTTGAATTCTTTCTATCGTGAGTGAATGACTAGCATAACTAGGTGCCCATACTGTCGAGTTGTACTCGATTTGACTCCTAACCAATGACATGAACAATTTTTTAATGGTTTGGATATTTTTAAATTGTCTGCAAATTCTTATTACAAAACCCAGCATTTTCAAAGCTTTATTTGATGTAATTTCAATATGATTTATAAATTTCAGTTTTTTATAAAAGTTTACACCTAAATCATTCACCTCGGTTACAGCTGTTACTCATTAATGGAGTATTCATAAATTATTGGATTTTTTATTCTATGAAATCTCATAATGAGACATTTACTTAAATTTAGTTGTAGATAGTTCTCTTGGCACCAATCAAAAAGTTTAAACAAGTTATTAGACAATGTTTGACAGTCATTAATATTTCTTATAGCTTTATATATTTTCATGTCGTCGGCAAACATTAAAACTTGAGCATCGTTGAAAATAGAAAGAACATCATTCACAAATATCAAAAATAAAATTGGTCCCAAATGTGATCCTTGTGGAACGCCGCTAATAGCGATAAATATATATTAAGTAAAGCCGTCGATTTTAACGGCTAATTGCCTGTTACTTAAATAACTTTTAAACCACTCGTATAAATACCCCACTATTCCTAATTTGTGAAGTTTTTTTAACAAGAGCTCATGATTAACTCTGTCGAGTGCTTTGCTGAAATCGGTATAGACTGAATCAACTTGTAACTTCTTAGACATGGATTCGGATATATAGTTTTGGTAAATTAAAAGATTAGACAAGGTAGATTTTCGTGAAGTGAAACCATGTTGGTTAGGTAAAATTACTGGTTTGATACAGTGGATGATTCTATTTAAAATAAGTTTCTCAAACAATTTTGGAATGGTTGATAACAGACAGATCGGTCTATAATTGCTCACCTCGTTTTTGTCTCCTTTTTTAAATATCGGGGTGAGGAAACTGTATTTCCATTTTTCAGGAAAATGTCCCGTTTGTAACAACTGGTTGAAAAGAAAATGTAGTGGATATGTAAGAGTGGTGGCACAATTCTTTAAGAAAACAGGTGGGATATTATCAGGACCACCGCTCTTACTTTGATCCAGTTGTTTTAGCTGAGTCAGTACATCGTTATATTCAATTGTTACATTAGATAAATTTAAATAACGATCTGAGGAAAAACTGGGCGAGCAATCATTGACTGCTGTTGAGTCACGGACATGAACACTTTTAAAAAAGTCTGCAAATAGGTGAGCTATGTTTTGAGTGTCGTTGGCTCTTTTTCTTTCGTAGCACATGTAAGAGGGTATATTAACGTCATCATTTTTCAATGACTTTGTGAAATTCCAAAAATGTTTTATGTCACCATTAATTGAATTTTCTACTTTATTTATATAATTGTTGTAACAGATTTTTGACAAATTTTTGCATTCCTTTCTTACTTTACTAAACTCTATATAATTTGGAAGGGATCTCTCTTCTTTATATGTTTTATGTATTTTCTTTTTTTAAGCTATTAGTTGGATTAATTCCTTACTAAACCATTTTGGATGCTTTAATTCTTTGTATTCAATTAATGGTATGCAGTCTACAATAATGGCATTTAATTTGGAATAAAACGAATCTATGTTATAGCTCATATCGCTTTTCTCGAGAAACGACCAATCCACTTTGCTGAGATGTTCATTAATTTCATTGTAATTGGCATTTTTAAAATTATAACTAGAACTTGTTAGTTTATTACTTATTTTTACATTGTTTGGAATAATTACTGACAGTGGAGGATGATGATTATCTATGGGAAGGATAGCTTCTGATGCTTTACTAACTACTATGTCTTCTTCATTTGAAAAAAAAAGATCTAGTAGGCGATTACTCAAATTATGTACATTATTAAATTGGGTGAGATTTAGAAATATTGACATGTCTAAGATTTCCCTTTCACATAATGTTATTGATTGGGAATAAATACAGTTAAAATCACAATTTGGAAGATTGTAATCTCCGAAAATTACGAATTTATGTTTTTTATATTTTGATTTTAAAAATTCAACATCTTCGGAATGGTTTTTATATATAGATTCATTAGCTGAGGGAGGAATGTACACGCAACCAATGACGTAATTTAGATTTTTATCGTTTACCATAATGAAAATTTGTTCAACATCACGATTTTTAGTTTTTAACACTTTTGAGGACATTTTGTTGTGGACTGCTATAAGAACCCCTCCACCTCTGGATCTGGAACTGGTGTTGATATTTCTGTCGAGCCGGTAGACCTGATGAAAGGGTAGACCGAGCTCCGCTGAGTGGACCGACGGTTCTAGCCAGGTTTCCGTAAGAGCGATGACATCGTGTAAAATAATTGGGGCATTTATCCTAAATTCATTCAGCTTTGTCCTTAGGCCTCTGACGTTCTGGTAGTAGAGTCTTCTCGGTGACGGCTTGACGAGTTTTTTGGGAGTGAATTAACTATTTTGGGTGTTGAATTTATGTACTTTATAGTTAAATTTGTTTCACCATTGTTTTGTCTATTTTCCAACTCCTTCCACAAGCTTGTAATTTGTTGACGTTGCAGTACGGTTAGGTCGTGTTTTATTTTGATAGTATTTTTATCCAGAGGTATAGTTTTTTTCAGTAGTACAAGTTTGGCTTGGTTCGAATCTGATAGTATAATCTTAATAGGGTGAGTTTTTTCAGTACTTTTTCGTCCTAACCTATACATTTGTAGGTGGGTGGTGTCAATGTTGTCAACTTTTTGGAGTATACTGGAAACTTGATTGCGATCTTCGTTTATGCAGTCTGATTGCATTGTTGCTGTGCTCTCAGGAACGTTGAACATTATAATATTATTGGCGCGTTTTTTTCTCTCCTCCATTTCAGCTATTGTTTCTGATATTCCAGAAACGTCCGCACTGGTACTTGAAGGAAACTGAGGATGAAGTGGTTGGCTTTTGTATGTTATAAGTTCTCCTTCGAGAGTTGCCATTCTGGCAGCCATACCGGCTATCGTTCCCAGTATTTCATTCGTCTTCGGAATTATTTTCGCAATGTGTTCTTTGGTAAATTTACTATTGGGGTCCATTACCATGTTAGTAAGTAAATTTACGGCGTCTTTGGCCACTTTTATGTACGCTTGAGAATCCATTTTGTTTAAAAAAATAAAAAATTCTTTTGAAAGAGGTATAAAAAAATAAAAATAAATTAAGAAAGAGTAGGATTCGAACTGACTCGCTTCAGCTGAGCAGTTCCGGTGACCGTTCTCGCCCCTTGGCTGTTAACCGTCTGTGACGTAGTGTGAAATAAGTGTAATATCAATAATCTTTGCAGAAGTACGTTTGAAATAGTCTGATAGGTATTTGAACGGCAAAACTAGTTGTCACTTTGCAAAAATTTATTAATTCACTTAATCACTTAATAAAACCGGTCAGAGTTCATTAAAGTAGGGTATTTCACGGAACTGTTCTTCACGAAAACGTTTACCGATAATTTTCTTGTTTTTAATGTATTATATGCTATAAATTCAGATGAACTTTGTGGAGCGTTTTTTTGCGTGCGCTCTGTGTGAATTAAATGTAACAATTGTTAAATAAAATTATTTTTGATCCATCCAATATATTACTATACGAGCAAGTCTCTAATAATTTCCTGTACTTACGTTATGTAAACATAATGGGAAAAAAAAACTCAAGACTCAATCCAATCTGTTTATTTCCTACTGTTAAAGGTCTGAGTCTTGACTTCCACATTCATAAATTATTTTAGTAGAATAGCAAATTTTTGTTGTAACAATATAAAACAAGGAATTTTAACAAAACACTGTTTATTTTATAAAAAATAGTTACAAAATAACCACAATTTTTACAGGAAATATGTATTCAAACAGGACTACTTAGCTAAAATAAATAAATGATGTTATTTAACTATTGGAGCGCTACCCCTCGCTTTTCCCTGCGTATTATTTACTTTAAATTTGCCATTCATGGTACTTACTTGGATCAATATTAAACATTATGACTTCTGTGTTTTCTATGGCCTACTTGATAATCACTAATAAAATTTTTAATTCGAATACGCATTTTCAATTTTTTTATTATTCTTTATTCATAAAAATATCTTAGCTATACAGTTTATACAAGTTCTTCGACTAAAACACTAGGCGCACATGCCCATATTTGCTCAATTTCAAGAAATTCAATAATTTTTGTTAACGGAATGTCAATAACAAATAATAATAATAATTTTTTTTTTAATTGATAAACTAACGTTTAAACAAGATTTTTATGCATAGCACAAAGGGTAGATAACAAATATTATAATCAATAATTATCAGCCTGAAACACTCATCTACATTGAAAAAATCTTCCGAGAAAAGATACTGGCCGCCAACGGGAATTGAACCCGTGTCCCTCTGATTGCCGGTCAGCTGCTCTGACCACTGAGCTATGGCGGCTTATCTAATACCCGCCAAATAATTCAATATATGCTAGTGTTTCATTCGACAATTACTTATTATTACATTTTTCCAACTGAAAACAACCAACTTTATTTATGTGAGAGAGGTATCGTTAATAATAATTTATAATAATAGTTTATCAATTAAAAAAATAATAATAATTAATATTTGACAAGTTAAAGTATTTCAGCAAAAAATGCAGACATAATTAGTCTCGACGCCACCTAGCGGGAGATTTAGTATTAACGATACCTCTCTCACATAAATAAAGTTGGTTGTTTTCAGTTGGAAAAATGTAATAATAAGTAATTGTCGAATGAAACACTAGTATATATTGAATTATTTGGCGGGTATTAGATAAGCCGCCATAGCTCAGTGGTCAGAGCAGCTGACCGGCAATCAGAGGGACACGGGTTCAATTCCCGTTGGCGGCCAGTATCTTTTCTCGGAAGATTTTTTCAATGTAGATGAGTGTTTCAGGCTGATAATTATTGATTATAATATTTGTTAATAACAAATAAGTTTAGAAAAGATGCCAGACATTTCTTGGTATAGTGTGAAACTAATAAGTTAGCTTTGTGATTAATCGAAGCGAGCGAACTGATAAAATAATACCAAATAAAGGTTTACAAAAATGTTTTCAATTTGGCCAATGGACGCTCGCGGGCATATTGGCCAAAATATGGCCAAAAATTCGCCATTTGATAAATTATGCACCCAAAAAAACATTACCTGTTGGTATCAAATTTTGCAAATCGGTCAAACGTATACAGTGAAACCCTCTTAAGAAGTTTTCCAAGGGACCAAAAAAAAACAAACTTCTTAAGCAGGAAAACCTTATATGTGCGAAAAATTGGGCCAATTATGGGCCGAGGGACCAAAAAATCAAACTTCTAAAGCCACGAAACATCTTAAGAGGTTTTCACTATAATAGTGCTCAAAATCTGTACATGATAAAATAAATGTAATATGTATTCATTAATAAATATTAAAATTTTGCCAACAAATAATTTATCGAGCAGCATTTGAAAATACTGGTGACCCGACAATTCATCCGGCGACAGTTCATCCGGCGACAGTTCATCCTGCCGACACTTCATCCTGCCGACAGTTCTATGCAAAGAGGATATCCGGCCGTATAACCAAAATCGATATACCTATATCTGAAGGCATCTTGAGTGGAAATCCGCTGTAAAAATATTTTTACTAACAATAATTTCGACTCTCCGAAGAAGCATGCGTGAATAACAAATTACGACATACTTATACGTGCAGTCGGCTTAGCAGAAAACCGTAAAGATTCCTACTTGCATATAATATAACTGTTTTATCTGAAATTAACACCATCTATTTAAGGTGAATTGACTAATTTGTTAGGTTAGGTTAGGTTACAACGGATTTCCACTCAAGATGCCTTCAGATATAAGTATATCGATTTTGGTTGCACGGCCGTATATCCGTTTTGCATACTTACTTGAAGAAAAAGTCTTCTAAATGATCAGGCCGGATGAACTGTCGGCAGGATGAACTGTCGGCGGGATGAACTGTCGCCGGATGAACTGTCGCCGGATGAATTGTCGCAGGATGAACTGTCATGGAACCGAAAATACTACATTTACAAACTTTTTAAAGCAAGATTAATTAATTTTCTTTGTTTGTTGATTTTTAATTTAACTCGCATCAAAAGATAGAAAATTCAAAGTGCCTTTGCTTCCATTATCAAAAATTATTTATGCATGCAGAGAAGCGTATTGTCGGCGTATCTGCGGGCCCGAAGTAAGCAAAATTTTGCCTTACTCAGATGAAGTTGACCAAGCATTTTCAAATACTCTTGAACAGATAAACAATATCATTGGCCTTTCTGGGGCCTAGGGGTCAAAAGGACTTAAATAAATGTAAACTGGGGACAACAGTTTTCTTTCAAATCAGTATAGATCACACTTGCAATCATCATCTTAATTACTGCTTATAGGTACTTTTATAAACACTTAAGCTAGTCACATATTATATAATAAGATATATGTATAACCTCAAAACATATGTGTACGTGGGCATGGCTTATATGTATCACCATATCGATGGCAATATAATATATCGATAGAGATGATTGTATGGTATTGGTTACATCTCTCGAGTATAACTAGCTTTAGACACTCTTATAAAATAATGCTTCAGGCGTCTAAACACATTCTTGAGTAATAAACTTTATACCTGTGAATTGTTTTATTACGGCTCTAGTTGCATCGCAATATAATATATCGATAGAGATGATTGTATGGTATTGGTTACATCTCTCGAGTATAACTAGCTTTAGTCACTCTTATAAAATAATGCTTCAGGCGTCTAAACACATTCTTGAGTAATAAACTTTATACCTGTGAATTGTTTTATTACGGCTCTAGTTGCATCGCAATATAATATATCGATAGAGATGATTGTATGGTATTGGTTACATCTCTCGAGTATAACTAGCTTTAGACACTCTTATAAAATAATGCTTCAGGCGTCTAAACACATTCTTGAGTAATAAACTTTATACCTGTGAATTGTTTTATTACGGCTCTAGTTGCAATAAATATAAATAAGTCTGCATTTGCTACAAGAGTTGCTTTATAGAAATATGAAGTGTGTTGTGTATAAGGAACTCCAGTGAAAACTATCAAAGGTTGAAAAATATATACATATATATGTATGTATTCATATTATCGATCAGCAAATGCTGATTCCAAATAATAATTGTAATGAATTAATAAATCGAAATATGAAAACGATTAAAATCATTAGATTGGTCAGCGTGTTCTGACAGAACTATGGCCGTTGTGAAGAGAGATAATTTATTTTTTAGATGGTATGTATAAAATTTTCTGAAAAAGAGCATCCTTCTTTTTAATTAGAGGTCCAATCCTTTCTAACCTCAAAGTTTCTGTTTCTAAGATGACTTATTTGAATTCGAAGACGGTCACTGTCATTCAGATAAAATTTAAGGACCACTATTAATTACTGATCCTCCATTCAATTCTGCCGTTAATGGTATCAGCGTTAATGGAACAAAAGCACATGGAGAGTTGTTTCTCTCAAGCCAACTTCTATTTCAGCACTTATTTGGGCCCTTTTGTCTTTAAGGGTATTCTCAAAATATTTTTAGAAACTTTACGCCGATAGATGGTGCTATTTTCAATATCGTCTAATAAAACACTTTTAACACGTAATGCTTTTTTAATATTGAGATGAATTATTGGTTCGCGAACGTATATTAGTAATATTAATCTATATAAAAAAAAATTTGGTACCTATAATTACATAATCGTAGAGAACGGGTGAAAAATACACAATTTCATTGCAAAAAATATGCACAAAAGACATTTTCCACAGCTCCGCGCGCGTTGGTAAAGAACATTTTTATTTACCCAACCAAAAAACATTCGCGAAAACGATGTATTTCAAAAATTTTACGATGTTCCGCATGCGTGGAAGAGAGACGCGAGATAGAGGTTTGTTGTATTCAGTAAATTAAATAAACGCCTGGGAAGATTGAATAAATTTATAAAAGGAACCGGCTGGGAACAACGGCATGTGTGGCGGGAGCTGGTGTTAACTGGACCTTTTTTTAGAGGCCGCTTTTGCTAAACGGGCTCATTCATAACAAGCGATGTAGGTACATACCTACTCATTAACCATGCATTCTCTCGGTTGCTTGCTCGCTAATATTTCGCGAATAAGTCAAAAAGTTACATTTAATTCTTACATTTCTATGGGGCGCATTTGTCAAACCAACGAAGTGGTTAGAATTGCCAGATGGAGAAAAAAAATGGCGTGTGCTCAAGTCAGGATACCACGGCTTCCCACAACATCACAATACATAATAATATAGTATGTGGTGTGATTTCATAAAATTGTTGACACTCAAACTGGCAGAGGAAGTCAGGAAGGGGTAAAAGTAGAAATGAGATCCTTGAGGGGTATGAGTGGTAAATCCGTGTATGGTTGTTCTACAAGCGTCAAATAGATAATATAATATGTGTACTGTATCAAGAAAGAATGCAAGGCTAAAACTGGGATCCCACATCATCTATTTCATAGAATCTATGAAAAATATCGGTGAGAACCCGATTTCTGTACAATAGAAACACAAAATCGACTTCAACTTTCGTTCTGCGAAATCTAACAATTTTTTTTTTCTGTTATTGTGATACCAACTAACATTATAGTATAGTGTCTCTTGAGATCATTTTTCGCAAAAAACGGCGCAATCAAGCGAATTAATTATTTGGGAACAGTCAGTCGGAATAATAGAAGAGATGTGTATGAATGTGAATAATCGTATTCCTCACATTCTCTTTCAACTCTTAGTTGTGACCCATCCTCTCAGCGAGAAAACGGTGATAGATAATTAGTAAAAATTACACGATTACTACAGAATGTAATAATTACTGCAGAATAAAATAATTTAATTGTTAAAATTAAAATAGTAATTAAAATATTTATTAGTAATCAAAATATTTATTATTTAATTTTAATTTTATATAAATTACTACAGAATGTACCTAGAAAATGTGGATACAGAGCGAATTAATGAAGAAAGTACCTAGGTAGTATAAGAAGAATATATGACGCAAATGGATGGTTGAAGAAGTTGGGGACGCACGAGGTAGACATGGCACGATCAAATGAATCAGATACTTGAGTCAGGTCATGTCAAAAGTCAGAATAATAGAAGACTATGTATGAGACGATGTAAGAATGTGAGTGAGGCAAATAGTGTGTGCCAAGACCGAGTTGTTTGGCGGTCCGTCCTCTCTGCCTTCCCCTGCGGGGAACCGGCATGATGGTTAGTTAGGTAGTTACCGAGAAAATATTTGTAAAAAAATTTGTAACTTAGTCTTGGATTCACTCTCTACCTTCGATCAAGTATGCTCTCTAATAATACTTTTGATTCTTATAAAGAGCACGCCTCATTTTTATGGAATAACAATAATGCGTTGTACAAAGTCGAAAAAAGCTTCAAACTCGTGGCAGACGGACGAGAATCGGACAGAATGTAGGTACCCAGCTCGATCTATGCATTTTATTGTTTAGCAAGTCTCAATAACAAAATAACTAGGCGGGCGTCTAGTGATAGTTGGAGATTTATGAAAGTTCTAAATAATTACAGTCGTTCTCACTATAATTATAAAGTTAATTTGTCCTTTTTTACTGCGTGCCAAAACCGCAAATGCTCCTTGCGCCGACTAATACTGGAACATTCATAAAAAAAGCAAAACGAACATTCTATCAGAATAACAAATCGCGCCACGCAAATTGACATTTTTACTACAAATATACTGACCACTTTAACACCATAGGAATGGGTTGAAAGCGTGCACGTGAAACGTATGGCTCGCACATAGGTTTGTCTCCTTCTAACGCAGATTAGGGCATTTTGGCTAGCAGTTTCTGCACAAAATAATTAATTTTGTTAATTTAATTACTGGGTTATTATAAGTGATAGAACTGTGAAATTTTCGTTCGCGAATATTTCATTATGAGTATTATTTTTCGACATTAAAATAAATAAAATATTATCTGTAGTTTTCAAATGCGGTTGAAAAATAGATTGTATGGGAATGGTCACATCTGTTTCACCTTAAGAGCATATTATAGGGGCAGAATTGTAATTTGCTGAAAAACGGCTCTCTAAAACGGCTTAATACTACCTTTCGTGTGTCATTCTCAGACTTGATATTTTTTGTTACCAAATAATGGACTTTTATTTTTCAATCTGCTTATTTTTTTTTGTAATTGATGTAGGCATTCGACCATGAAAAATAAAAACATTGATACACCATACAACCCGCTTTTAAAACTTCAGTCTATGTTTATCGCCTTAATAATGATTTTATACAATATTTTTAATTTAAAATATATACATAATACATACATCTATAAAAGTACGGCCTCTTATTCTCGTTATGATATCTGTGGATTTAACAATTAAATAAATACTTCCTTTTTTACGAAATTCTAACACATTTCACAGCTCGTCATTCATTCCGGGCTAGAATCTCCCGTCGGCAAGTAACGAAACTATACGCTCCTTGTTTGTTAGCGTATATATTTAAAAAATGCCATCAAAACGCATTGTTAATGGCTCTAAAAATAGAATACCCAATCACTTGAAGCACTGCAATAATCTCAGGAAGCTACAAAAACAGTAAGTACTCGAAAATTCTCTTTTTTGGTGTAAATTTTGACAAACTGTATTTTTTCAACTGCCATTTTGTTCCAGACACTTAAAATATAACATTTAACTTGCGTATGCATTCCAATTCCGAAACCGTTAGGACAAACTTCATGTGGCAGGTGCACGTTTTGCAAGTATGTGTGAGAATTCATTGTCTTTAAGCTGTGTACACACACATAGCTACAATATACGTGGCGTGGGGTATTTCGGCATATCGCTCGCCGTACATTCCTTATTGGAATATATGGCGAGCAATAGGCTGAAATACGTCAAGCCACATATATTATAACTGTGTTTGTACAAATCAACGCTAATCTGAGAGTGTAATCGGTTTTTATGTACACAGTGTTTGGTAATTAATACAATAATTACCCTACATCATTGCTAAAGGGGAGTTATGGGGTAGAATTATGTAAAAATACAAAATTTTGGTTTTAATTTTCTTGAGTTCTGATTGGCCATGGCAATACATTTCTTAATTAATGGGATGTTTTTTTACTTAGTTTTTTTTTTTGTTTTACTTTTTTTACTTAGTAGAAATTAGTTACATTATTATCAGTATAAGGATCATACGATACGATACGATACGATTATACCACCCCAGCCAGAAGCACTCCTGTCCCGGTGAGACCGGTACACCAGGGGGCACTGTTTGTTAGGAGTGGAACACGTGCTCTGAGGATAGGATTAGTATAAGGATCATGTATAAAAAGTTTATTGACGTTTATATATTTTAATCTAAAATTTCAAATGAAGTCAATAATGTGTAAATGGTGTTGGAGAAACGGACAAAAAAAACTTTGAAAGGAAATTAACAAAAATATCGCCTTTCTGCGTACACGTAATCATTCACACATTGTCAAATCAAAGATATTCTATATTTATTTATTTAAGGAACATAAACAGTCTTAGTAATAAAATATACATAAGAGGATGGCAAAAAAACAGACCAATTATTAATGTTCACAGATAGGTATTTAGAAACATAAAAGTATCTGAATGTAAACTAGAAAATTTAAGAAAAACAGAAAAAATAAAAACAGAACTAAGCAGCAATTTAAAATTCATTTTGGTTGGAATTAGTGTTGCATCTATCAATGTAGAAAAGGGTATTTTGTCTGCTATATCGAGTCGGCGTGTGGAAATTTATTTTATTTAGCAGCTCCGGGCAGTCAACTTTTGAGTTAATAATTTTGTACAGGAGCATCTGATCAGCGACAAGCCTCCTAACGAGCAGTTTCGAGATTCGAAAATGTTTCTCGATTTCGTCGTAAGAATTGTATATGTTGAATGATTTAAAATTGAGGAATTTGAGAAATCGCTTCTGAACTCTTTCTAACCTGTTAAAATAAACAATATAGCGCGAGTTCCAAACCTGTGAACAGTATTCCAGGTGAGGACGAACATGTGAATTGTAATTGTAAATCTTAGTGTTTTTGAAAAATTTGCATGTTCTCAGTACAAAGCCTAGACTCTTTGTTGCTTTGGTGACAATATTATCAACGTGTTTATCAAAGGTAAGTTTAGAGTCCAAAATAACCCCGAGGTCACGTATATAATCTTTATTTGTTAACAGCGATCCAGAAATGGTGTATTCATGCAGTATTTTTATATGGTTACGTGTGAATGTGACTTTGCAACATTTGGAAATATTGATAAAAAGCTTATTTCTGAGACAGTAATCCGTCAGTCGGTCAAGATCTTCTTGTAAACGCACAGAACAGTCATGGGAGCTTATAGGAAGGTATATCTTCATATCGTCGGCAAATAGTAAAATTTTAGCGTTGTGAAAACATGTCGTAATATCATTTATATAGATAGAGAAAAGCAAAGGACCCAAAATGGACCCCTGAGGCACACCAGAAGTAATGATTTTCCAGATGGAAGAATATATGTGTTGTGTTGTAAAGTTCCAAATAATTATATTATTTTTCTCTTCGTAGATCAAAACATGATTTATCTATGGCAGCCGGAAAAAATACTCCAAACAAGGTATGCTTCAAGTAACGAATGAATTTGAGTGCGTTGGAGTCCCGGGAGGGGGGGGGGGATTTTTAATCTTTATTCCTTAATGTTTTTTTTTTGCTTTTTTATTTAGGAAAAAATACAGCAACATACGATAGAACCAAATGAGCCTACCGTAAATATTGCACACAGAGGACCAAACTTGGAAGATTTAGAGCACGAGGATATTCTTATTGGTACATCAGCCACTACTGTCGAAAAGGTACTTTTATACTTATTGCACTTCAAATATCTCGCATTTACTATTTGTCACCTCATTGGGATAGGGTTCTAACTTCACTTAACTTGTTCTGTGATATGAGGTGTCAAAGTTTGAAAAGACGATTTATCATAACCTATTTACGTATATTCATAACCATAACATATCGGAACACTTTTTTCATGCACCTGCGTCAGCCCTTATAAAATATATTGTCGAAGGGCGAGAATTTTTTTGCCTTTTTATGATTTTGATGACACGTGTTCCCAACATCGTGATAGTAGGTTCGTATTTTACCAAAATTTATACTAATAATCTCAAAATCAGATTGAATAACATGGTAATCAGTTTTTTATTTCTACATTGTTTAGGAGCAAAAAAACAGCAATTCTTTGGCCAAATTACCTGTGACCGAAGACCAAGGATGGAGCTGTGAAGAATCGGAGCAGGAGCTTATTATTGAAGAGGCGATAGAAGAAAGCGATGATATTTGCGTAGAAGGGCGGAGAGTAGTACAATTTGATTATTTTTTTAAACAACTCCAATGTATAAGTCAACATGATTCCCTTTTTAACTGCAATTTAAAGCATTTGCGAATTAACTCCGAAAATAGAAATGGTTTGAACTCTACTTTTAATTTAAAATGCGTGCTATGTGGTAAAACTTTTAAACTAAAAACGTCCGAAAGCCTACAAGAAGGCATTGGCATCAACGAATCTTTTGTATCGGGATTAATGAGCATAGGATCGGGTTATTCGGGCATGGAAGAGCTATGTGCTACCCTTGAAGTTCCGTCCTTATCTATTGCTGGATATGGAAAATGCCATAAGAAGGTTTGTGAATGGTGGGAGAAAACCAAATTTACCAGTATGGCTGCGGCAGCTGACGAAGAAAAAAAACTGGCTATTTAAAGCGGCGATGTTGACGAAAACGGGACGCCGATGATCACTGTAGTAGCTGATGCGTGTTGGTCCAAGCGATCTTATAAAACCAACTATTCTGCCCTCTCAGGAGCTGCTACGATTATCGGTTACCGCACAAAAAAAATTATTTACATGGCAGTTAAAAACAAGTACTGTACAACCTGCGCAAGAGCTATAAATTTGAAAATTCCTATACCCGAGCACATGTGCTTTAAAAATTATGTTGGTTCTTCAAGCGGAATGGAAGCTGAAGCAATTTTAGACGGCTTCCAACAATCGATGAGTATGTACGGTCTTATATATTCAACCCTCATTGCCGATGGAGACTCCAGTACTTATGCCAGAATTAGAAACAGTCACCCGTATCCTAATATTACAGTACAGAAAATTGAATGCTCTAACCACTTAATTCGAAACTACAGCAATCAAATTGAAAAAATTACAAAAGATACCGGCTTTACTTTGGAGTTTAGAAAAATTATTTCAACCAACAAACTTCGTCTTAGGAAGGCGGTAGTCGGAGCTGCAAATTACAGGATGCAATCAAATAGTACTTTGGACCAAAAAATTATCGATTTAAGGAAAGATTTATTAAATGGACCCACACATGTTTTCGGTGAACATAAAGATTGTTTACCATACTTCTGCAAATTTAAACTTGATCCGAATAAAATATTAGACTACAATCACGTTCCACAGTTACAAAGCAATATTATATTTTCAAAAATTATGGATGCTAATTCTCGACTTGTCAGTAATGCCCGAAGTCTAGTATATTGTTTAGACAGTAATATTGTTGAGAGTTTTAATGGAGTTATTGCAAAATTTATTGGCGGAAAAAGAATTAATTATTCTTTTAAACAGTCCTATATGGGTCGTTGTGCAGCTGCAGTAGTTTCTTTCAATTCCAAGCGACCTTATTATTCTTTACATAAGCAGATTTTCAACAGGAGTCCTAGTAATTTTTTAAAACGGTTAGAATTGAAAAGAACAAAAAGAAGAATGGCTTCTAAAACGAACGATAAAAGATCTTTAAGAAAAAAACAAGGGAAAAATTTACTTACAAAATCAAGAGCACCTGATAACCATTATGGCGAATTGTGTGAAAAAACGGATATGGAACAAGATGCATATGAATGTGCTAAGGCAGAATTCTTAAAGCTACTCGACATTTCACAAAGTGAAAAGAAGGCAGTCGAAAGACGAACTGTCTTACAGTCAGATAGCGGAGAGTGGCTGGAACGCAGAAGAAACATGTTAACAGCTTCTTTATTTGGTAATATCTGTAAACGAAGTCAATCCATAAGTTGTGCTAATTTAGTAAAAACAATATTATACGGCCGCTCTCTAGATAATATAAAATCTATTCAATACGGTAGGGACCATGAGCAAGTTGCAAAAAGGCAACTTTGCATTCAAGAAAATATTGTCGTCGATGACTGTGGATTATTTATTGATGACATTTTCCCATTCTTAGGAGCCACCCCAGATGGTTTGGTAAATGACAGTACAATATTAGAAATTAAATGTCCGATTTCTGCTAGTGGGATGCTATTTGAAGAAGCAATAGCAAAAAAAAAAAATAACGTTCTGGAAGCAAGATAAAAAACAAAAAATTTTTTTTACAAATACAAATCACAACTGGTATTATCAAGTACAGGGTCAACTTCACATTTCCAATAAGACTGTATGTATATTTGCCGTCTGGTTTGGTGAAGCAATTCCATTAAAAATAGAATTAATAAAAAGGGACGACAAATTTTGGGGAGAAAAAATGGAAAGCAGATTAAGTACTTTCTTTATGGAATGTTTATTACCAGAAATTATAGATCCAAGATTTAAAAGATCTATGCCCATTCGTGACCCACAATATATTATAACCGCCTTGGAGAAAAAACGAAAAGCAGCGACACTAATTCGAACAGAAAAAATTAAGAAATGCAAGAAAAATCTATTACGGGATATTGAAACTAATATATGAATGCATTGTTATTTTGTCCATTTTTGTACTATTTCGTAATACGGAATGTATTGCATTGCACTACATCCGATTGTTCTGGCATCATGAAATTATGCGTTGCTAACTGTTCATCCGATTGCGATGATGCTTTGCGGAATTTATGTGTGCATGCCCGCGATGGTTTCTATTTATAATAGCGAGCTCTGGCATCATGAAAATGCTTTACTAAACCGTTCATCCGATTGCGAGGAAACTTTGGTGAGTTGTTGTGTGCATGCCCGCGATGTTTTCTATATGTATATGTAGTGATTTCTGGCATCATGAAATTATGCGTTGCTAACCGTTCATCTGATTGCAATGACACTTTGGGGATTTTATATGTGCATGCCCGCGATGGTTTCTATATATAATAGCGAGCTCTGGCGTCATGAAAATGCGTTAATGAACCGTTCATCCGATTTCGAGGAAACTTTGGTAAGTCGTTGTGTGCATGCCCGCGATGATTTCTATATATATAGTGAGTTCTGGCATCATGAAAATATGCGTTGCTAACCGTTCATCCGATTGCGATGACACTTTGGTGATTTTATGTGTGCATGCCCGCGATGGTTTCTATACCTATGTATATAATAGCGAGCTCTGCCGGGAACTCTCTAGTTCTGGAATAAATGATTTTTATTAAAATAGAGTGAGTGTCGCTGCAGTTTTGTCATGGTTTTCTGCAGCCTTGCACGACAACTACTGCCATGTTAAAAAAGATTATTGTTTAGTTTACTAAATAACACAGAAAAATTTAATAAATATATAAATAAAAAAGAATCTTTCTTTTATTTCTGGTAGTCAATATTATTAATGATGTTATTAATGTATATATTCTATGCAATATACGTTTCCAAATAATTTGGGGATAGTAATAATAATGATGAATTCTAGAAAATTTAATATTGTTTAAAAAACAATAAACTACTGAATATTTAGAAGTAAAGAAAAAAAAATCGACTCCAAATGTGAACCACGAGATTCCAATCGCCGTTTATAATGGAAGCCTGTGGGAAAGGACCATGAACAAGCAAATGATGAAACATTTATAAAAAAGGATCATGCTAAGTATTCTACCAACATAATAAGTTCCATAAACAAACCACACTTTGCTATTAGTTTGTTTTTTTACTTCGATATATTTTTAAAATACTGTGCTTGTCTGTTCATAACGCAATATGTGTTTATAATGGAAGCATATGGGAAAGGACCATGAACAAGCAAATGATGAAACATTTATAAAAAGGATCATACTAAATATTCTACTAACATAATAAGTTCCATAAATAAACCACACTTTGTTATTAGTTTGTTTTTTACTTTGACATTTAAAAATACTGTGCTCTTCTGTTTATAACGCAAGTATAATGTTGATCTTTTAAAATTCGGGAAGACACTCCTACCGCCATCTAGCGATGTGAAAAAAAACTAATTTTGACAGCTTACGGATTTCTCCACGGGTATAATATCCCTTTAATGACAAAAATGTGTAAATGTGACAGCAGCAAATTACTTTTGACAGGAAGCCATCTTACTGCAAATAAACTTACAGATGTATCGGTCACTGTGAGCAATTAGGTAAGTAAACTTCCATGAGCATTAATTACCATAAGTTGGATGCATAATGATCATCCAGTTGATTAGTCAGACATTTCCGAAAAATCGAAAGTTGAATTGAGAATGCAATTATGTATGTATACGTAAAAGTGTACCGTACACCGTACCCTCTATATGATACAATACTCAGATTCCTCATAAACACAACCAAATCAATTAAAATGTAGAAAAACTTGTAATGAACAAAATGTTGATGTTTTCTGGTTCACTAGTAGGATATTTCAAAATATTGTACTAATGTAACAAACCATTATGCCTTCTGGTATTATTTTAAAGCATATTTAATGTATAAAACACAGAAATGTGTAAATAATATTAGATTTATGGTGAGTATTCGAATATTGCTTTCCTCAAATCTCAAAACTTAGTATTTGGAGATGCCTGACTAATCAACTGGACAAAAAATATGTAAATGCACTTGTGAGTAGTAACTTATCAAAAACTTACGTAAGTCCTAAATTTTTTTTATAACAAGTTATAAATGTAATATTTATACACTGATTATGATTACAAAAAAATATATAACATATAATTTGACATCCGGTTAGGTATTTTAATTGGATAAAACTGAGAAATTATCGCAAGTCACACAATGTCATAAAGATAAGGCAATTTGTGATAATTTTAGCCATAAATAATTCCTTCTTCATCACTTTAAGATTGCATGTTAAATTTCTTTGCGTGAAATTATTTCATTCAGTCAAGAACATTAAATCTTATTCAACATAATACAATTGTATTGTAAGAACATTAATACAAAAACAATTCATTCTGTTATTGTTAAACCTTTCACAATGCATGGTGCTATTTGAAACTTTAAAAATATTTGATTACATTATATAGAAGTTGTTGCATCATCCAATTGCTTTTTTTAATACTTTATTATTCAATTCAATTTTTTTTTTGCTTCATTTGAGCGTGAGTTTGTCTTTAAAAAATCTTGACAGAAAATAAATCTGTTTTTGGGAACAAAACTGGTTTCGATCGAACGTGTGGGAGCTGCTTGTATGTTTCAACCAGTAAGTTGCCCAGCACCACGGGATCATAATTAAGAGCTTTACTGGTGGGGCCCATCAAAATTTGGAAACTTTTTGCCAGTCGCAAAGGGATAAGCCGGTGTAATCATATGGTTACGGCATTAAACTTTCATGGGTATTCTTTAATCAAAACCTGCTAAACAGTAACTTCATAAAATGAATCGTCAATGTTTTGGAAACATAACCGATTGCCGGTGATTCTAACCCTCAAATGAGTTTTGTAACTCATCAACCGAGCGATTTCGTATCTTTTGTGCGATCGTTATTGGATAACGGACATTATCTCCTGTCAGATTTGTGTGATTTTTACATATTTACTGTCACATATTTTAGTTTAGATCGATTTAAACACTAATTCCTGCAAGTATGCATGATTATTTATTAATTTAATGTACGTTGTACATGGAAAAAGCAAATAACAGCCATAAAAATTACACAAATATGACAGGAGATCACTAGTCCTATCACAGTCCATTATATAATAACAATCCCACAAAAAATACGGAATGGCTCGGCAGGTTTGCTTTAGCAAGAAATAAACACAAATGGGTTATAAATAATTATTGACACTATTGACTCGGCTTATTGAAAATATTTTATTTGTTCTTATAAGAGGGTCCTGTTGGATATTTAACATTTATTTTAAAACATAGTCATAGTCGTAAAATGGAGTGAAACCTAAACAAAAAGGTTTGTTTGTTCGGTGTCAAGATGAAATTAAAAAAATTTCTAGTTTATCTCACATTTAAGGTTTTCATGTATAAACAAGGGATTTTTTCTGGTCCTCTGGAAAAAAAATATAAGATAGTTTCACTGTACACACAAATAACTTAAAAAACGACATAAATATTTCCACTAAATCATATTTAAAAATCGATATTGGTGAATTAATTAAGAATTTTCAATGGCGTCAGCTGGAATTTTTGTGTGTCTTCTCATGATAGTGCCAACTCCTAAACATTTAGGCCAAGCTGTTTTGCAGAAATTCACATTTGACAAAGTCATAAAATGGTCACTCAGTGCCATTTTGTTTTTTGACATTTGAAACGTCCTCGTTAAATGCTGACTAAGAGATGGTTGTTTCACAGAATTTGAACACTTCATTACACTTCAAAATTAATTTCCGAGTACTGTTGTCATTTCAGTTATTTAAAACAACTGGCCAATAATTATAATATAATAACAAAACTTGAATAGAACTTTTAAAGAACTTGAAAATTATCTTTGAAATTTGATAAATTGATCAAATTCTTGAGAAAGAAACAACATGCTCAGATTCATGGGGTTAAGTTTGTCAAGGTTTTGGCGGCCGATGTGTCTGCCCAAGACTGCTGCGTGGCGGGCCGGATCGAGAGAGACTGGTTAAAGTCTTTTGACCTCTCCAGCCAGAATACATCGACCAATCGCCATGCACTGCAGTTGAAGGGATGGATTCATACGTCTTTCACTCTTGCTCAAACTGACCCCCAGATTCCTACCCACCCTTCATACCTATTTCCTTCCCAGAACTTCCTCTTCTTCGTTTCCTTAAAAAAAAACCTCCACACAGTATCCCCTAAGATGAGATCCTGGGACCTCCTGTGTGGAGCTAATGTAAAAAAAACTGGTTCATAAGTCATAAGCTTTTGAACAAATTGTGATCAGCAAAAAGGACAACTGAATGTCAAAAAAACGCAAATGCGAAAAGTGCCGAATGGCCACCATTTGATGGCAATGTTACATTTGAATTTCTGTGAAACTGGCCCTAAATGTCTCTTATTTATAAAAAAAATCAGAACTTGCTTCAGATAAAAACCGTCATCATGAATGGGTTAAAACTTTTATACATTGCACATTGAATGAACACAAAACTGCATTTTGACGATGGTAATTAACACTTTGCCACGTAAGCGTATATTTTGAGAGTTTGTTCCTGTTCTGTTGGTTGTGAGTGTGGAATCACTTGACGGTGACAGAAACAATCCGAACATCATCGTAAGGTTTGTCTGTTTTGGGATTGGTCTTCACGTTACTGATGTTCTGGACTATCTCCATTCCCTTCACCACGCGGCCAAACACCGTGTGCTTGTTGTCTAGCCAGGGCTGGAAACAGGCGATAAAACAGTTATACATAGAATGTTATAAGACACTTCACAGTTAAACAATTTCTAAACTAGTGATCAAATATTTGCAATTTTTTAATTTATTTTTTACATTGTTGAACACATAATTTTATAGTTTTATACTAGGGATGTGTGTTGTGAAGATTATTATTTGAGAAGATTAAGAGGGAACCCAGTCCTGAGAAATTTTAATAGATATTATACCAAACTGTTGCTGTCATGTCGCTCTTACTCCCCTGAATACTGAGCGAAAGGGAAACTGCACCTCAGGCTGACAGTATCTAATGAGTTTTCTTCATTTTTTTTACTAACTGTATTATGAAGGAAATATGTACTCTATGTTTTGCTTTTTTAAAAAATACATTGTTTAGTTTGAATACTAAATGTCTGTTGATGGCGTTCAAACCAGGCAATTTTAACGATTTTTAGAGGGTCCTAACTCCTATAAAAGTAGATAACTTATCAAAACGTACCGACACGCTGGTGATCAATATTTATACTACGTTTTGCTTTTTTAAAAAAATACATTGTTTAGTTTGAATACTAAATGTCTGTTGATGGCGTTCAAACCAGGCAATTTTAACGATTTTTAGAGGGTCCTAACTCCTATAAAAGTAGATAACTTATCAAAACGTACCGACACGCTGGTGATCAATATTTATACTACGTTTTGCTTTTTTAAAAAATTCATTGTTTAGTTTGAATACTAAATGTCTGTGGATGGCGTTCAAACCAGGCAATTTTAAAGATATTTGGAGGGTCCTAACTGTTATAAGAAGTAATTTGTCAAAAAAAAGGAAAACATATCGACACGCTAGTGGTCGATGTCTATATTATATCAAAAAATATTTACAGTAGTGTCAAAATCCAGAGAGGAAACTGGGGAATACGTTTGTAATAACAAACGCTGCCCGGTTTTCTCAAGATTCAATTTAAGATCTAAACTTTACGATCTAAATCGCAAAAAATCAAAACACAATGTGTACGTACATATGTTTCATGAAAAAATAATGAATAAAAAATTCTCAAAATTTTGTATATTTTTCTGAAATTGCTATGGGTAATTTTGGTTTCATAGAAGTGAAATATAAAGCGTGGAGTTTTCTCTTTCTAACACCATTTAGATTATATTTCTCATCATGACAGTAAGGGAGATACAACGATTTACATGAGACCTGTGTGAGTCATGACAAATTTGGTCTACTGCGATTAAACGGGTTAAAAGTTGTGTAAACTTTAAACAGATTTATTATTAAGGCCTCTTGTAATGAACATCTTACTAGCCACAAAAGGTAAATATGTACATTATAAGCCATTTTGCGAATGTACTTATTAAAACATGGATATTTTTATACGTTACTTGAAAAATCACGTTAAACTCAAAGGTTAAAGAGGTTATGTAAGATTCACTTGATACGGAAATATTAAGGTTTTTACTCCAGCATGCTTGTGTATGCAATACATACCCACAATGTTAAAATAGTGCAAAATAATATGTATATTTAGAATACAAACACAACATTTTCAAAAAATAAAATAAAAGGGCGTTACATAACACAGCACTAGCCCAAATTCAGAAGCAAGATTCAATTTAATAGTACAATAAGTACAAATTAAATTTATGTATTCTAATAGGATACTTTAACACATTATTAAGAGTGAATAACCAGCACATGACAACTTCGATTCCGACACTAGCGCTAACACATCAGGGCTCGCGAGCGGGCGTTTTCAGAACTAAATTTCGTTCCGCGGCAATCCGAGTTTTGAGGGTTTTGTTCACTCGAGCTAGGGCTACCCGCTACTATTACTACTTTATATTACTATTCTCGCTTCCAGAATTTTAATTAGTAGTAGTTATTTGTAATTTGTATATTGAAGTGCATAAACATAAATAGATACAAGTGAAATGCGTAAACACAGTAGGTATTAATTAGATAGCTACATGAATAAACAATTTGTTATATTCTTTTTAATATTTTGGTTTTTTGTTTTTCAATTGTATTTTACGGCCATTAGAGTGGAAGATACTCTCAGTATCGCCCTGGTGTAAGACCACCATTAAGAATTGAAACGTTGCTTGAAATGGCTTTAGCCGTGTTTAGTGGTCAGATCTGAATAGCCAGGTACTTCCCCACCTTCCTCTTCCCTATATCCTTCCCCTCCCCACTACCTTCAGTCTTACAACATACTCCAAATTGGGGATGCAATAGTCCCACTGGCTCCAGACTTGTGCGGTATTCATGAAAAAAAACGAGTAATATTCAGTTGGATTGTAAAAAATGTCGCATTTTGAAATATTTATTCGTGTGCATAATTAATAATAAGCACTTCAACAAACAGAATTAAAGCGCACAAACCCTTTCTTTCTTTGAGTGGCCTTGCAACGCATGCCGGGTACCCGCTGTATATAATGTTATATAGTGCAGGCGCTTGCATTATAATTCCCGGGACTTGTGATGGAACCATAACAGTTTAGCTGACCGCGAGGTTACAGTGCCCATGAAACGCATGCCGGGTACCCGCTGTATATAATTTATTTATTTATTTACGGACAAATAGTCCATTAACAATATAACAATAACACGAAAAACAAGCGTGCGTAAAGGCCCGACCCGCCGAGCAATCGATCACCGTTCGCATTGATTACCGTTCGCATGTCATTTTTCGTAACTATCACCACTTTTCGTAACCCATTCACCAGTTTACCCCCAAGTGTCGAGCGTGCGTAAAAAAGATTTACCCCAAAAAAATATTTTGGAGCAGTTGGGACTCTTGTGCGGTATTCACACAAGAAAAATTTAAAATAAAAAAAATATTCGAAATTATAAAAATTTTTGCAAAAAAATATTCAATGAACATGAAAAATTGCGTTCGGGCAACCCTGTAGATTTAACAAACATGAATCAAGGAATTCGTGTTTATTTCAAATTTCGTTTTCAAATTTCATTTCCAAATATTATTATTCAAAGCGTCGCGAAGACGTGCTCTCCTGGCCGCGTTTGGGCCCGTAATGAAATCTGAAATTTGTGTTTACGGGCTGCGATAAAAATGGTAAAATGCGATGTTCAAAATTATTTAAAATTAAATACTTCCTGAAATTATTTTACGATCAAATTATTTATGATTTGTCAATAACGTCTTAGCAAAATAAGTATGTAAAAAAATCCGAAATATATTTGTTTGTAAGTGCACAAATAAATGCACAAACCGACCAATTTTCGTCAAGAAACACATGTCCGTATATATTTTTTAATAATTTTATTTAAACTAAAATTAAAATTCTGAAATATACGTTTACCAGATAATGTAATGATTTATTTTACTGCATGATTATATGATTTGAAATGGGTGTTGTATAAGAAATGTACTTTTTTGAAAATTGAACAAATCTGCGAACGACCTATGGTATAACCTTATTATTCTAAAAATATTTTTTTTTTCTCAAAATCTAAAACATAAGTTTACTAGATAAAAGAACAATCTTTTGAAATCCATTTATAGTTTTTTGTGGAAAAGAGTCAATACGTCTAACCACTGATTTAAAAATGACATATTTCTGGTTTCTCTGGTTGTACACTCTTAATTATGTTTGCATGTTTAGCAAAACATAACTCAAGGCAAACGTCCATGGGCGTGGTGGCTTCATACCTAAATAGCTTCCCATTATAATTAACATTGTGTTTATATGGACCAGTTAATAGGACTAATTGGCCTTGAGTTCATACTATTACTATGGCTAAATGACCCTCACCTATTTAATAATTTGTCAGAATATGAACATACACATTTTAAAAATTCAAAACTTTTCAGTAAGATAAGATTTTAGTGTTTTAGAGTAAGAGGTTTAAGTGTTTAAAACTACATAATATTTATTTGATGAACTTTAATTTTTAAAAATTTTGGTGGTCCCTGTTTTAAACGCGATTTCTCGGCTCGTTTTAGATTTTGATCAAATTGTCATCGGCTGTCAAGCATAACGGTCATGTTTTTATATATACTTGTTACCTGTTCACATTTTGATCACAGACTAAAACTGACCGAGAATCGGCTTTTAACGAGGACCATTAAAAAATCGAAAATTCAAAATGGTGCTAGTTGTCAATTTGATTATCATCAAATTTAATGTTATGGAATTTGAAACATCCCAAAAAATATTACAATATTATTGAATTCATGCATAATTTGTCCAATGAGAAATTACTTTATATTTTCTAATCTTAATCCCTTGCCATCAATTTAACTGGATATTTTGAATTTTTAACACTTTTAACCACTTTTAACAGCTTAAAAAATTTAATTTACCTATTGTTAGTTTACCATCTACTACTTGCCTACTTTTCATAAAAAAGTCGCAAATGAGGACAGTAAAGATTGCCAAAACACCAACTTCAACACAAAATACTGGCATTGATTCCAGAAGAAAGACATCCAGTTGTTCGCCCCTAACAAAGCTAGGAAAAGCAACTCTAGAGACCGTGCATTGAGAGTTTGGCGCTGTAATGGTTGGAGACCGCTGATAAACCTTTATCAAAACAATTTATGCAACTTGTCCCTGATACGAATAGGACAAATGAAAGAACATAATAAAATGATGTATATATTTTAAAAAGGGTGCATACCGTTGGTGCGAGCGTGATGAAGAACTGGCTTCCATTGGTGTTGGCCCCTGCATTGGCCATGCTGAGCGTGTAGGGTCGATCATGCTTCAGCGCCGGCCGAAACTCATCTTCAAACTCCCCGCCCCATATGCTCTCACCTCCTGTGCCGGTGCCTGGAATTTCAGAATGGTAACGGTAAGTAATGTTATGTTGAAGAAATGAACACTAGTAGTGTTAACTTTTAGTATTTTAATTCAGATGTCAGCGTGGAAAATTAATCAAACCAATATATTATTATTAATTCAGCAAACTGATAAAATTACCAGCGCACAACCTACTCCCGACTCCTTAATTTTGCACCAGCTGAACCTACACATCGCTAATTCTTACAACAAATCGTTTAGTTTTGAAGAAAATATTTTATTATTTCTTTTGCCAATCCAATAATTAAAAAATAATCTTATCTTACTAATATAAAAAAAAAAAAAAAAATAAAAAAAAAAAAATTATAAATGCGAAAGTTTGTATGGATGGATGTATCTTACTCTTTCACGCAATAAATACCGAATGGAATATAAAAATTCTTTCACTAATCGAAAGCTACATTATTTGCGAGTAACATAGGCAGTAATATATTGGTAAGCTCTGGCGTTATGAATAAGCTGTGGCATTATGAAATTATTTATTATACGTTTATTGGCAAAGCGTGTTGCTAAGTAAATGTTTGACGTGGGCTGTCATTTTGTTATTTGTTTAGGTTACTATGGAGATTTCTTTGATAGCGAAAATTCAAATATGAGTATTCTAATATGAATATTTAGTGTAGATACAAATATAAAATAGGTGCTAATCATAGACATATATGAATATTAGTAGACCTGCCCTAAGTGATAAAAGCGTATTATTTCCCCCTCCCATTGGAATCATTCCATTGGAACCGGCTGGGATCGAGTATGGCTTTGTGTTAATCTAAAAAATGTGACGTCGTCATTCTTCTGCGAGCCAGCACCGAGCACTCATCGGTGCATTTTACGAAATAACATGGTAAAAAAAGTGGCTTGTGTTTTAAAAACGTGTAAAAATAGAAGTGAAAAAGAGAATAAACCCAATTGTCGTATTACATTCCATAGGCAAGCATTATTTTACTTTATTAAAGCTAATTCAGATCACACAATATGATCGTTATTGTAACATATAGGTACTATCACTCGAGATACATGGCGTGTGCCCGTCGCTGTTTACTGGGGTAAGTAAATTATGAAACATTTGTAAAAGTGTTAAAACTAAATAAGGCAACAAAATATTGGTCTCAATCAAAAATAGGCGACTTTACTTTACTATGTTTGGACTTCGCAAATTTGTACATTACGCGGCGAGCAATTGGCGATCCCATGTAAAAAGGTCTATTCATTTAAAAGCAGGGTTTGCTTTTATTTATTTATTAACGGACAAATAGTCCATTAACAATATAATTTTAAAACACAAATAAAAAAAAAATGTTGATAATTTTGAAAATGCACATTAGATTAGAGTCCTTTCTATGTTTTTCTAAAGAAGAAATGTTTAAAGCTGTTTCAATTTCATCATACGAGTACTCGCCTCTTTCAAATCCTAACCTCCAAGCAATTCCTCGTAGGAAGCGATGTTGTACAGATTCGATGTGACAAATTAAGATGTGATCGATGTGACATTTTAAGAACTAAATGGTGATATTATAATGCGAGGTGCCTATATACTATCAGATTGAGTTTTGACGAATCACATATCGCCAAATTCCCGCTCTTCGTCCCGCTGTAGTTGGTTTCTACCCCTCACCTTTCTGTTCTGGTCTAGTAATATTCATATGTCTATGGTACTAATCTACATTTTGACCTAAGCCAACAGCAATACTAATATTAAGAATGCGAAACGGAGCGTATTTGATTGTTGATTGATTGGGGGAGGGGGAGGGGGAGTGGGGGGAGGGGGGGAATATGCGAGCAAAGCCAGGGGCAAAAGCTAGTAAATAATAATTGTTTATTATATTGATAAGAATCATGTACATATAGGTGGTATGAAGCAGTGGCGGCCAGCCCTAAAGTGCGGCGGTGCAACGCACTCCCAAAATTTCTGCCAATCTAAAAATTCCCTAACACCGAATAACATACTATATTTCCGACATGCCTCATCACAAATCACAATACACACTTCGGTTATAATGCATACGTAATATAGGTGTCTATGTATACTCGCTCGCGTAACAGATAACAAAAGCAGAACGTTTTGTTCCTATATTCAGGGCAAAGGTGCATTTGCCAAAGCGATCACAGAATCTAAGAGAATCCTTACACAATTCTCCATGCGCCATAATCGTAGGTAGGTATAATCCTTTGCAAATTTAAATAGATCGCGGGTGTCGATCTTAAAATTTCCACAATGTCGAAAAGATCAGTTTGTTCAGTAGCATCTTAGTCGGGGACGCTTTAGTGTCATTTTATTATTGATATTGTGTCTTTAAATTAAGATCTACTCTTTTTCAGTCAATGTTCCGCTCAGCATCGACCATCTCTTATCTCTATAGCATTTAGCATTCCAACATAAACAATGAGACAGTTCGCAGTGACAGTTCGTTGTGACAGTTCGCAGGCAATACGCCATTGTTATTTGTTTTTTGGACGAGTCGGGAAGAGTAAAAAATGAGTTCCATTATTAATGTTGATTTTATAAAAAACAATGCGCTGAACTTTGAAAAACGGTTATTAATTAAAAATAGTGGACCACCACGGCTCATTTTAAATATTAAACAAGAGTGCAAGTCAAAAACAAGAACGTTTTTTCGAATTTTCAAGGAGTTATTTAATAAAGCAAATTGGTTGTGCGGATGTGACAAATTGCACAGTTTGCTTTGTTTTCCGTGCTTGGTTTTTGGTGGGGATTCAGTTTAGATTGAGCATTGAGAGTGAACGGTGTTTTTCGACTTTAAAAAGAATTAAATCTTTCCTTAGAAATACAATTAGTCGAGAAAAACTCAACGCATTGTCAGTGCTAAGCATTGAAAAACGCCTCATTCAATCTATACCGGACTTCAACTCCAGGGTCACCAATGTCTTTGCCACTCAGAGACAACGGAGAATCGACCTAATCTACAAATAGGTAGGATTTTTTTCATAATTAAATCTATTTTAATTAGAGTAAGTATATGTAAAAGATTTTTAGCGCACCACCGATATTTATTAGTACCAGCCGCCACTGGTATGGAGTGTTTTTTTCTACTGTTTGCATTACAGACAAATAAATCACTGTAAACAGGGTGGCCACAAAAAACAGATTTCAAAATTCCCTGATAATTCCAGGTTTTCCAGGGCAGTTTCTACATCTTTCCCTGATATGTTTAACTTGATATAAGAGGATATCGTTCGTTAGATAAATAATAAATAATAAAGGGAATTCCGTCATCTATAGCATTTATTATTTCTTTGCACCCCAATAATCCATTAACCCTTCTAATCACAGGAGACCCAAGTTGTCCCAAAACATCATATGCCGTTATAATAACAAGAGACCCAGATTGTCCCAGAGCGACCGTGCATTATTAAAAGTTATATATCTCTTTTCCTGTCATGCGAATATTTGTGATTTCTTTTATGTTAGAGGGTAATTTTTGGAAATCGCTGGCAACGGTTAATATGCACTTTTTTTTGAAAAAATCTTTTGATTCACCTTAATTACATTAAAAGGCAACTATTTGCATTGGGGGAAGTGGAAAATATTTCATTCTAAATTTTTTCTTGCCTTGACGCAAGTTAGGTTATAAAGGGGCACTTTCTTTTGAATCACAAACCATGTTACACAAACCTAGCGTAGCCGCTAAACTATTTGAAAACTGGGATGTTTTTCTTGCCTTGACGCGAGTAGGCGTTATAAAGGGGCACTTTCTTTTGTATCACAAACCATGTAGAATGAAATATTTTCCACTTCCCCCAATGCAAATAGTTGTCTTTTAATGTAATTAAGGTGAATCAAAAGATTTTTTCACAAAAAAGTGCGTATTAACCATTGCCAGCGATCTCAAAAATTTACCTGTTAGAGAGCCAAAAAAATAATGCTTCTCATTGTATTAGGATTATATGAGCTATGTTGTTGAGATATTTTACAAACCCGATCATAAGTGACGGTTTTATTTCGAGCCAATTTTTGACGTAACAAACATTTAATTTTAAAATAAAATTGTATGAAAGTGATAAAAAGTGAGATGACAGTTTTATTAAAAAATTTGTTAAAAAAAGGAATCTGTATTTAAAATTTTAAGTTTATTCTATTTTAAGAACTTTAATTCCAATTTTCGCAAGCATGCATTTTTTAGCTAATTTACATTTCCAATATCAAAATTTTAATATATAGAAAAAAAAAAAATTGATTTCTAATAAACACATCGGAAAGATTATTTTATCTAGATTTTAGAAAAAAATTTGTTTTTGCAAAAGGGTTAAAAAATAACCCATAAATAGGAAAATTTAAGATGCATGGCAAGAACCAGGAATTTTGCGCGCGAACCTTGACAGGCAAAAGGTTACAGATATTTTTTTCTTATTATTCGAAGGGTTAAAAACAAAATACACTTGTTACAAATTTATGATATTTCGCCTGAAGACAGTTTGTGAATAAATGCAAAGACCAGACAAAAATAGACAAATAAACAAAAAAAAACATTAACATTAGAAGAGATACTAAAAAAATATCACATGGAACAATATTTTTCACTGCAATCGGTGAAGAAATGGAGAAAAAGCCGCAGTTATTATTGTGAGGTTTGAAAAACATAATTTAGAGTGGTTTTCAGAAATGACAGTTGTCTCCAAATCTTTGGGTAGACCAATATAAGTATTTCAAGAAAGTGGTTCTAGATCAAGGAAGAAAAAAAGTGCATGATAATGTGTTAGAGTCTCGCACTCTTGATGAATTCAGTTAGCAGCAGAAATGAGATTGCACAAATGTATAAATGGGGCTGCGATGGTTATGGTAGTCACAGTCACTTCAAGCAAAGGTATAGTGATGGAGAATATCATGATGACTCGAATCTCCCTACAACGTCGTAGGTGCCACTTCAGCTCTACAGTGAAGGAAACTCAAGAAGCAAGATTTATATAGCTAAACCCACGGTCTTCATCTACAAGGAACTTCAGACCAATAAGATTAAAATTTAAAAAAGAAACTCCCGAGATAATAAGAAATGAATTTGCATTTTGCGACAATTTCCTAAAAAAAAAGGTTCTATTTACCTACTGAAGTTTTAAGTCTACTAAAAATTCGTTCAATGGTTCTGGAAATTTGTGTGATGATTTTGACTCCAACGACAACGCAAACACCTTTAGCACTTAGATTTTCTACCATTTTTCGATTAATATATGTGTATACCTAATTATTGCCCGTCTTTTTTTGTTTATATATATGTGAAATATAATATGTAAAATTTAAAATTAATATGTTTTATTTGCCTAGATATTTGTTGGAATTCCCTGATATTATAATTTTTTTTTGAAATTCCCTGACATTTCCCTGATAATTCCAGGTTCGGTAAAATTCCCTGATAATTCCAGGTTTTCCAGGTTTTCCAGGTCCTGTGGCCACCCTGTGTAAACCTATTCAATTTAAGTAGAGCAAATTTTTTTATAGCTATAATGATACATACCATTGATTTTGCTTAATTGGGACAAACATTTTGTCCCAAATAACCGGGTGTGCCGATAAACCAATGTACCCTCCCTCATACCCTCTCACAACGAATTTCAATCCAAAAGAAAAACCACCTATAAGTAATTTCATAATACATACAACTAACCATAAAATTCCGTCGCTCTCTTCTTTCGTCAATCTCTTGCGTGACATAGTTGTTTTGTGAGGAAGAATTTTTTTATCGAATACTACTTTTCTTGATAGACTGCCTTGAATATAAATGTTACATATTTATTTTTTTAAGTATTCATATAACTGATTAAATTGTTAATAATAAAGTCCGTAAATTGTTAGTAAAGAAATTCGGACAGGCGATAAAGTAGATACCTACCTAAAATATAATATTATAAACACATCTTCAAAATTGGAACTGATTTTTCAAAAATAAAAACTAAACTGTGATTTTTCATGAGTATGCGCTAGTCAATAACATATTTTACAAGAACAATTTTTATTAACTTATTTAAAATGTAAAACAAAAATTTTGTCAGTTTCCATCTCAGCAAGTAAGAACAGGTATAAATATAAAAGAAGTATTTAGAATAAACTGACCGGTTGGATCACCCGTCTGCACCATGAAGCCCTTGATGACGCGGTGGAAGACGTGTCCATTGTAGTAACCGTTCCTGCTGTGCACGCTGAAGTTCTCCACCGTCTTGGGCACCTCCTTGCCAAACAAGCGCACGTGGATGTCCCCCAGCTCCGTATGCAAGATCGCCTTGTCATACAGCCGCTGGACACCTGAAACACGAGGAAATTGAAAGGTTAACTTATTGCCAATTGCATTGCCTTTATTAGGGTTTGTTATAATTTTCAATTATTTTTGTAACGCATACCCTCTAATATACAGCAAGAAAAAAACAGAGTGTGCAATTCACACTCGGTAGAAGTGGAACCATCAGAAAACTAAAGTAGACAAGAGTGGGGAGGCTACGAAACACCGCACAAAGAGGAGACCAATTATTTTATCTCATCTCTCACAGGCTAAATCTTGTAGACGTTTGTCTCTTTCTAGTGTCACTTTCATTTCATCAAGTTTCAAATCGAAACGGTGCTAAAGAAGTTTTCACGTCAAAAATTTCACGACCTTTGGACTAAGGCAACCTGCCAAGCGATTCCGTATCTTTTGTGGGATCGTTATTAGATAACGGATGTGATCTCCTGTCAGATTTGTGTGATTTTTACAAATTTACTGTCACATATTTTAGTTTAGATCGTTTTAAACACGAATTCCTGCAAGCATGCATGATTATTTATTAATTTAATGTATGTTGTACATAGAAAAAGCAATTAACAGACATAAAAATCACACAAATCTGATAGGAGATCATGTCCGTTATCTAATAACGATCCCACAGAAGATATAGAATCTCTCGGCTGTGCTGATTTGCATCGAAACACGTTATTTAGGTGAGAGTGCGCTTATGCTTTGGTATGCATTTTAATTACCAATTGTTTTGATAAAAGATTTTAATGTTTAGAGTTTAAATCATGACAGTGAAATTGCGAAACTTAAATAAGGGTACATTTTTAATGGGGAACATCAAATATCAAACAAGTGGGTCAAAACTTCCTTCTTATTCTGGTGAAAGTATGGAATTATATATTGTGAGGTGATTACTACAAGTAGGTAACTCTGATATCGCTTTGTTGGGAAATTGAATCATAAGATGGTAATCAATCTGATAAATCGCTTGGTGTATATTTATACTGATAAGTATGGTTAAATCGTAGATTGATATGTAGGGAACTGTAATACTTATATTAATACAAGTAATACTTTATATAATTATATAAGTAATACTTATATTATAAAACTATGTAATTGCTGTTTTATGTATTTATTTACAAAAATGGAACGACTTACCTAGTTGTTACATACAAAAAAGCAACTTAAGCAATTCCACAAATTTTAATGCTGCAACTAGCTAAATCTAATTTAAACATGGGAAAACACTTGTGATAACTAGAGTTACATATTTGGAAATACCCACAAAAAACATATTCTAATAATATGATGATTCCAATACATTACGACTTTTCTGTTTGAAGCAATCGCAGGTGAGGAAATGAGAATTATGCTTTTAGTGTGTAACTCAAAAATGCTGATTTTGGAGTTACCTATGTAGTTGTAGTAATTACACCTCGATGTTATATCACAAAATACAAAAGGGTTCCTTGACATTTTGTTACTTTTCTATTTTGCCCAAAATTACAAGTTTTGATAATAGATTCTTTTATATTTTAGAATGATACAAATTGACAGCATTTTTTGACCTTGGAGATATAAAAATTTTGCCTGCGGTGCTATGCATGTTTTTGCATTCTGTGATTGTTTTATGAAATTTATGTATAAATAGGTTTGCGACACCACTGACTATAAAGTTAACCATATCAAGCTGAAAATTGATTAACCCCTGCTCTAACTAATGGCATAAACATTGAAGATACAAATTCATAGACTTGTTTGTGTTAACACATTTTTGGCGGAAAGGGTAGTTCTACCTTTTAAGCCGGTCCTTCTTAAATGCCTGGAAAGGCATCGCTGTTAAATATTTTTAAACAAATATTGTACACCAATCTCTTTGTAAGGGTTTCAACTTTATTTATATGTAAAAAAAAAAAAAGCATATAAATAATATAAAAGCAAGTACTATAAAAAATATATCAATATCCTATCGTGTGGCATGTACTATAAAAAAATTTCATGCAAATGTACATATTATTTTCAAAGATATACCGATTTAAAACAAATTCTATTTTCTCCATCTGGTTCCTCGTTTTTGCCCATTTTGAAATGTTTTAAGTAACCCATCTCTAAAATTTGGCTGCATAAATTATTGAAAATTCCATTGAATTAATGACTGCTTATCTTTCAGCATATTAATTTGTAAATATCCCTAACATCAACTTCTAACAGCGATAGATTTGAAAGATTGCCAAGTATTAATCGTAAATTTTCCAATAAACTCACAGTGCACGTGTAAAAACTTTAAATAGACAATAAAATATCTAAAAATGTGACAATTTTTTTAATAGATTAATTCTTCTAGGGGTGTGTGTGTGCATCTTATTGAAATTTGTTGAAAATTCAGCGAACCGCAAAAATCGTGCTTTAAAAATATATACAGTTTGCATTCTTCAAATGGTTTTCAAAAGGTCACTGAACCAATCATTGCGGTTTATTTTTGTGCAACCAGCACAATGAATAATATAAACCACTGTTTCACCGAACAATCGTTTCTCATGATTCATTTTATTACTGATAATTCGTCATAAGGTTTACGAAGTATGATTAAAGTGTAAAGAATTGCTGATAAAAGGAAAAGAGTCAGAAAAACACACCCATTCTGTGAAAATGTTAGAGTCTTTGTTTAATAAATTGTACCGATGACATGTTTGGTGGCAAAGCGCTAAAATCTTTGACAAAGGGTACGGAGGTGTATAATTTCATGCAATTAAAAAATTTATATTATTTGTACTTTCTTCCAGAAAAAATGACTTCCGCTACGTTCAGTAAAAAGATCTGAATAGCAAGGTACTTCCCAACTTCCTTCTGCCTCACAACATCCTCATATAAAGAAGTGTGTCATAGGCCATTCGTACACGGAGATTCTTACAAGCGAATTGAGTTTTGTCTAGTGAGTATTCGCCGTACTATTTTTCTAGTGTAGCGACACATCGACTACATGTTTGACAGCAGTTGCACGCTACTGACATTGCTGGTAGTGTGATATGCGAGTTATATTCGCTTCTACTACTCGTTTAATAGAAATGACTTGCGAACTTAGAGTAATATAAGTTAGAAAGGATTTAGTGAAGGTGTGGATTGAGGTTGGAAAAAAGTCAATTTGACATTATTCTCATGTAAGTTCCTTGGAGGCAATGAATGCCCTTCAATTAATATTTATTTCGTTGAATGGGTGAACCCAAATTCTTCCTTTAAATCGTTTTTTACGCTTGTAAAGATGAAGAAGAAAAATATTATTGTCTTCGTCGCTTAGAATCACTGGACGTCACATTAATTTCACAGCTACACTTGAAAATTATCAAGTTCAATATAACTCAGGTAGCGCCGTGTACGGAAACTAGCTTTAAACAGCAGCATATCGGTAGGCAACTTGTGGTTGCATCACAATCACGTAGCTGTATACGAAGGGCCTTTGTGATTGTAACTGCGATGTAAAAAATTTAAAACGACTCACAGTTCAAACAAAGCAAGCTCTCACTTTCTAGCAAATCAATTATAAATTCAAGAGAAAGTAAGAAATCAAGAGCTCAATTAGAAACGAACCGTCAAAATTGTAAATCAACTGAAGAAACATCGTTGACACACTATTAATTTTTATATACACATTCATAAGCACAATAATTACATGTTTGTTCGTCTTGCAATTCTTCTAAAGTCACATCGAAGGTGCCAATAGGTTTTCTTTTACAGCAACCACAACGAAATAAATCCATTATAAAAAGATTTATATTTGATAAATTTATGATAAATTTCACATAAGATACAACGCATGGACTAGTACATGTCACAAGAAGTACTGCATCAGCGGAAATAAACACTACACATGCGATGGTCTGTGTTTTCACTTTTACAATCAAAGCGATAGATGTGTATAAAACTTGGCAGCATTTTCATTATAACTCTGCCAAGTGTCAGAGACCGACTAATGCAGGAGTCAGTTATTATTTCACTCTGATGTGTGGCTCACTATTGTCCTGCATTGTGAAATGAAATTAGCATTAAAATATAAGTATGACTAGCTTTTCAGGCTGTGTGCATGTCGGTATGTTATCATACTGTTCACGACCATAAACTAAAAACACCAGTGGTGTTAAACACAAAATTCAGAGTGTAAAAAAGTCAAACAAGTTGTTATGTCAAATTCACATGGGCAGGTGAGCGTTGAGCTGTGAAATATTGTAAAGGTCAGAATATAAGTAGGCAGGTACCTGTTTGTTAATTTCTGGATTATTGATCAAAGAGTGTTGCCACAACATGCACGGGGTGGGGAAAAATCAATTATTTTATCAGATTGGGCTCTATTTTTGGAGAATGAATTTCTAACACACAATGTTCATTCATATATTATGTGTGTTTTATATTTGAATATTCTCATTGAATTGTAGTATTGCTAAAATATTATATCAATTTAATTAATTTGTAAACGTGTTTATTTCATAAAAATCAACAATATATATTTTTTTAAATTTATTTTATAATTAGTTTTTAATTATATAATTACAAATTGTCAATCGATTCATATTATCAGGAGATAGCAATTTTGCCTTTATATGTTATTTAATATTTGAGAGGCGGGTATGGGAACCGCCACCCCAGGAACCATTTACTGGATAACCAACACCCCTGCCGCAGGTCAAGTGATTCGCTACGTTTGGTGACTTAGCAGGAATGCCCGGGTTCACGGGGTGAGGTTAGTCAAAGTCTTGTGGCAGCCAATGCGTTGGCCTACCTAATACATGGCGGGCCAGATTGGGAGACCTAACTGGACTAGCCGGACTCTCTCGACACATCGCTATGCACCGCAATGGGAGGGATGGATTCATACGTCCGTCGCTCCTAGCCAATTTGGCCCTCAGATTCCTACCAACCTTTCATACCTTTTTCCTCCCCAGAACTTTCTCTCCCTCCTTTCCCTAAAAAGACCCTCCACACTGCATCCCAAAAGATGACGGAGGCCCCGAGGTTTTTTTTTCCTCAGAGCCTGTCATGTGGAACTAATGCAAAAAAAATATAGCAGAAAAAAATTATAAAATGTTTATAATTTAATTTAGTTGTTAAGAGTTGCTTTACCTTCATATCGTTGCTGCATTTGGAATGCAAAACAAGCGTTAATTTCGAAGTGAAAATCTAGCTAACTTTTAATTTTTAATAAGCACTTTACCACATTTTACTTAAATATTGGCAAAAATGGGCAAGAGATTTAGCAAAACAAAATTTACATACCCTGACGGCAAATTATCCTAATGAATAACATTGACATACAAATTTCAAATTTGGTAGTACATTTCAGTTATTATTAGACGCTATATGGCCATGATCACGCCTACATTAAAATTAAAATAAATTTCGCAATGAGACAGAAAACTTTTATTTGGTTTACTCCAATTTACATTATGAAAGTTTAAAAGCATCCATCTCCATTTATTATATTATGTGAAATTGATTTGAACCATATAAAAATTGAATTACAGCTGTTACTAATACATATTAATATTACCAAAAATATGTAAATCAATAAATTATTATTCATTGCCTTTCTGTGTCTGTCCTTTCTTAAATCTATCAAAAATGTTGTACATAAATTGCAAAAATTAATGCTGTAACTAGAAGCTTAGATATAAAATTATACAATTCCTTGAACCAAGCAATTCTTACTCTCACACAAAAAAGTAAATATTATTTCATATTGAATGATTTTCGCCGTACTATGCACAGAATCCTTTTTTACATAATGCCTTCATACTCATACTGCTTTCTCTTCCTGTTTGACATTTTGTCAAGAAAGAAAGCAGTATGAGTATGAAGGCACTATGTAAAAAAAGGATTCTGTGCAAACTACGGCAAAAATTATTCAATATGAAATAATAATTACTTTTTTGCATGAGAGTAAGAATTGATTGTTTCGAGGAATTGCATAGTTTTATATCCAAGCTTCTAGTTCAGCATTAATTTTTGCAATAAACTCATGTACAACATTTTGGATGGATTTAAAAAAAATTTAATGGGGTATAGAAGATTTTATAAGAAGATAAAAATCAAACAAATTACAAGAATATTTTGCATCCATAGTAATAATATGGTTCCACAACTAAACAGAACAGTGACAACACGGAACACTTTTTAAAAGTGAAATAAAGTCATTAAAAGTGACTAAAAACTAGCTTATAAACCTAACCTAACCTAGTTTTTTGTCACTTCATGACTTTATATAACTTTTCAAAACGCTCTGTTTTGTCAATGTTCTGTATTTTACGGTTGCCTAATAGTATGTATGTAATACCTTACGTAATGTTACGTTAACCACACAGCAACTTAAGCAGATATACACATTAATGACAATAGCAGTCAAGTACAATAAGCGTGTTTTCACATCAACGCGTATGTTTCCGTTATTGTTTTAGTGACATCCCTAAAACAAAAAGTAGAAGCTCCATAATAAATCAAGCTACCCATCACTATTCAAGTTGTCCATAGAAATACATTAAAAAAACCTATTCTGTCAGATACATTGTAGACTACCAAATTGCTTACCCACTGTTAGTTAGACATTATTTTTTTTTTATTGAATATTCTTGTATGAAATTATAAAAAAGTGAGGTGATTAAATTGTTTATTATACATTTATACGATAGAAAAAGTATAGTTTTTTTATATAATCTATGATTTTAGTAATGTTTTCACAAAAAAACATTACGTGAGTCATTTTTACATTTTTTTTATGTTTGCATTCTAAATTTTAATATTTACAAATGTTAATATTTATTTGTAATATAACATTTTGAAAGCTTATTTTGTAACCTTTCAAAAACAGTATTTAGTTTTCGGTTACGTTCAGAAATGTTTCATTTATAGGGCTTTAATTGTGAAGCGGAAATAACACAAAGTTTTCGTAAATCTGACATGTCGTTTAAGACGTAAAAGGTGAATATTCGCGATAGATCAGAGTGGTTAAGGCTAACGACTAGCAATACAAGGTTGTGGGTTCAAATCCCGGCATGCGCAAATAAGTTTTATTTGACTAATTTGTGTTATTTCACAATTAATTAATAAAAAATTATGCATAGTATATTTGCAGCGCTTTCCAGAGTAGAAGATACTCTCAGTATCCCCATGGTGTAAGACCACCGATCAGAATTGAAATGGCTTCAGCCGTGTTTGGTGATCACATCTGATTAGCCAGGTACTTCCCCACCTTCCTCTTTCCCATCTACTACCTCTCCTCACTAACTTCAGCCTCACAACTTACCCCAATTGGGGATGACATAGTCTCAATGGCTCCAGACTGGAGCAGTTTGGACTCGTCTGCAGTATTCACATGAAATATTGAATTTATATGAAATTTATAGAAAACTTTAAATGAAAGTGTAACAGTGCCTGACTCGATCAATAAAACTGTGTTTTCACAGCTGAACAATTATTTATTGCCGTTTAATCTAATCTAGAAACCACATTTGCCTAAGCCTAAAGAATGGCCCATAAATTATAAGGGCAAATAGAAATAAAAAACCTATGAATCATTAAACCACGACTATATGATTAGGTTAAGGTAGAAATGCTTAGGTATAATCTAGCCAGTATGCAGAACAACATTCAGTCACAAATCAGACGTGCTATTCTATATATTTTGTGGGAACGAGATAGTTCTCAGACGAGATCTGCTGTCAGATTTGTGTGATTTTATATGGCCGTTATTTGCTTCTTTTATGGGCTGATGTCAGAATTTCAGCTGTGAGCTGTCATGTATTTTATTTTAGGTTGTTTTAAATACGAATTCATGCAAGTATGCATGATTATTTATTCATTTAACAGCATTAGAAAATCACACAAATCTGACAAGAGATCTCGCCCTATATCCGTCTCGATCGAGATAGATATCGGGAATTGAAGTAAAGTTTTTAAGTAATTGAAGTAAAGCAGCCCGCAATTTGCACGCCATTGTAAAAAGGACTAGCAATTCGGAAGCAGATTTTCAAGGACTAAATAGTGATATTACAATGAGAGTTAAATTACCTATTTTATTCATAGAAATAGATGTTGATTCACTGAGTCTTATTATAAAGATATTCAATACATTTATGATTTCTTCAAACACAGCAATTCCATTATTATTAAGATATTTAATATGACTGGCGCATATCCGAGACGTGTGGTCGTTGTTCTTCATTTATTTTCTCTTTTATACTCTGCACTGGTAGGATATAGTTCATAGGATGAGGCTGGGTAACGTAATGAATTTTTTTTTGTTTCAGAACCAAATGTGTTCTACCTGGGCCGAGTACCGTGCGTTTTGCTGCCAAAAAAGTAGTGGAAGATTATACAGGTATACATCTGTATTTATATTTCATTAAAGGAGATAATATTCTATGTTTTGCTTGCGAACTTTGGTTAATGTGATGAATATGTTCATTTCAGAATCAAACATGTTCCCTGGGCTGAGCAGCGTACCGTGTGTGAATTGCACTCTGTTATTACATTGTCTTCAGACCTCTGCAGCCATACTCGGTCAACCATCGCCTTAGCCGCAGTAAGACGGATAGATTCATACATCCATCACTCTTGAACATATTGACCCCCAGATTCCTAACTACCCCTCTGTACATTTTTCCTTCTCAAAACTTCCTTCCTTTCCTTTCCCTAAAAAGACTCCACACCGCATCCCTAAAGATGACAATAGGCCCTGAGAGAATTTTTTCCTCAAGGCCTCCCATGTGGGCTAAAAATCTATCCAAACACTTGATTTTTTATTATTATTACTCATATTTTCATTAGTTATGATTAAAAAAAACCTTCCCTTTCCAGGTGAAATTACTGAGATATTGTAATCAGTTCCTTCTAAATGAGTTTGCACATGATTGTATTTCCATTTTTGTGTTATATGTATAAAGCAATAAAATACTACATGCAATTATGAGTTTTTCATTTTATTTTTAAAATAATTTTTAGGCTAATGATTTGGGTAGGTACTAATATTGTGTGAGGTGGTCTCTTTTTTTTTTTTTTTTTTTACTTTCCTCTATCCTTGTCGATGGTCTGTACGTCATAATCGCAAAATGAGCATTATTTATGGTCAAATAGTGTTGACGCCCGTTCCATACAAAAAGCCCGAAGATATCGATCTAGGTATTAGTTCATTTATGCCTAGCAGTATGAATTAAAAATGATATTACGTCTTCCAATCAACACAACACTTGAAGTGACAATAATTAAAACTGAAAACTGCAAAAAAAAACACAATCAATATACCTTGTCCCTCCGTGGCGGAAATGATGTCCTCTTTGGACGGCTTCTCGTTGAAGATATCTCGATCGGTGTCTGTGCTCTTCAAGTCATCGGGTCCCCTTCTCGAGAAGATGTAAAAGCGGTTCTTCTTGAAGGCCGTACAGAACAGGGTGGGATCGGGGGGCACGGCTGCCAGGGCCGGATTGTCTGATGCCTCCATCTCCAGCGATACGGCACCTTTGGATTTGTGCCCACGGCCCTTTGGTTATTTCAAACAGTTATTGCAAATGAGGGGTAATTGTGAGAAAATCTCGTGCACTGTCATGATATTTTTATGTGATTAAACTATGGCGAGAAACCATGTGGTGTGACAAAACAAGTATGACGCGATGAAACAGTGTGGTGTATGTGGCAAAATACTATCTGGTGTAACAAGATAATCAAGTTAGATACAATGTGAAGAGATACATTATTGTGTGATAACGCAATGTGGTGTGATTAAACTGTGGTGAAAAATTAAACATGGTGTGACAAAGCATGTATGTAGTTAGATACATTATGATTTGATGAAACGATGTGGTGAGATACACGGTGGTGTGATTGAACTGTGATGAGAAACTGCTTAGTGTGACAAAGGAATTTAGTTAGATACATTATAATGATGAAACAATGCGGTGGGAAACAACATTGTGATGTGATTAAACTGTGGTGAGAAATTAAACACGGTGTGACAAAACAATGCAGTTAGATACATTATGATTTGATGAAACAATGTGGTGAGATACATTGTGGTGTGACAGAACTGTGAGAAGAAACTGCTTAGTGTGACAAAGCAATTTAGTTATATACATTATGATGTGATGAAACAATGCGGTGAAAAACATTGTGATTAAACTGTGGTGAGAACTTAAACATGGTGTGACAAAGCAATGTACATATGATTTAATGAAACAATGTGGTGAGATACATCATGGTATGATGGAACAGTAAGGTGTGATAAAACTGTTAACTGAAAAAATAAAAATGTGATGGGAACAGAAAATTGAAGAGAAGGGTGGGGGAATTCTTCAAGTTTAAAGCTTAGTAACATAATCTTGCAAAAAAACTGACAAGAATAATATATATGTAAATGGAATTTATTGTTAAAGTTGAAGAAAAGCATGATGTATTACGATACAATTAAATATTTTGAAAAAAATGGCTAAAAAGGCATTACGAGAAACAATATAGTATTTGTACACATATTAACCAATGTAAAAGCATTTATTATTACAGCAGTAATGAACATTTTCAACATAAAGTGTATGACGTGAAACATCAACAATATTATGGTACAGATAATTACACAGTTTTATGAAGGGAAAATAGTTTGATGAGCAAAATTGGCATGATAAAATAGAGGGGTGATAGAAATTGTCATGATAAAATAGAGGAATGATATAAATTATCACGATTATCGTGATATAAATTGGCATGAAATGAAGGGGTGATATAAATTGTCATGATAAACAAAGGGGTGATACAAATTGTCACAATGAAGAGAGGATACAAATTACCACAAGAAAACAGAATTAAAAGTGATGAAAATTATAGCAAAAAGAAAAATTGTTTTACATGAAAGTCAGGAGAATTATAACAATTATGGTAAAGTACATTCACATGGTGTTTTATAACCATAAAGCAGTATTATGAGCAATGATGAGAAGGGATGATACAAATTGAGAGGAAAAGAACAGCGGTGAACAACATGAACAACGAGAGATCGTTTTATGATAAACATTTAAAAAGAAATACAGTGATGAGATCGACGGTCCCAAAGAACAATGTCGGATCTGCTAAAAATTTAAAAAATCATTTTGTTGGCTTTTTTACCGGCTTATTGAGTTGATTTAAAAGACTGTATTTTCTAATTTTTTAATGAAATTAAATAAAATGCAAATTATCAAAATAATACTATATTTCTAGATCTCAAAAACGGTAAAAATGCAGAAAAGAAACGTTAAAAAGCTCTACTGCAAAACTAAAAATTGCACATATGACATTGTTCTTTGGGACCGTCGAGATACATATGACAACTTAAATTATGTTATTATGTGATGAAAAATATAGAGAAAATAAACGTAGCAAAAAAAGAATTAAAGCAATGCAGAAATGTTTCATGATAAACATTATGATAAGAAACAAGGAGATGAAAAACACAGAAATGAGTTTTTTTTAATGTAATGAGCAATAAAAAGATGAGTGATAGGATGTGCCACGAAAAACATTGCGATGAGAAAAACAGCAAAGAGAAAAATAGAGTGCTGTGATGAGAAACACGGTGATGAAAAACATATAAATGAGATTTAAAAAAAATAAATATTATAAATAAAGGAAGAACCACTGAAGTCGGAAGAGATAGACATAATCCTAATGCAAACTCTGGGTATCATTTGGACAAGTTGGAGATAAACCACATGACAATCTTTTTGAAACATTTTGTGTTAAGACAACATTACGAGATTCTGTGATTTTGTATGGCTTTTTATTATTGTTTATTGCGGTATTTTATACACATACATAGTTATCTATGTCCTAATACAATCCTAATATATACATACACTTAAAATAACACATCTATATCAAATCAATCACATATCTTCGCAATTTAATTTTAAATGCCTTTAAAAATAAATAAATAAATAAAATATAAAATAAATGCCTTTAAAATGCCTGTAATGTGGATTCCTACTTAAAAACACGAATTACTATTTATCAATTATCATAACTACTTATATATAAGCATAATTGGCTTCATAAATGACTATCCGTTTGTGGTATCATTTTGATGTTGGCACGATGACTTTCGATTTGCAAATTTTCCGGCGACTAACATCTCATAACGAGGATTATGGGGGGCAAAAGCGCTGTCATCTCTAGTGTCAGCAGAACTACTTTTAAAAGTTGGTATCTTAACACAAGAGCAGTATTTAGCTCGTTGGCACAATATGGAATAACCACATTTGAGAAAACTGTCAAAATGTGCCGTGTACGGCCGATTTAACACACATCAGGCTTTCGAAAAAGATAAAGAATTACCCTTTTGAAGGGTTTGAGCATGTTTTAACTCTTTAAAGTACACTTTTTCTTCTTCTTCTTATATTTGTACCTTTAAAATTTTTTTTCAATAAATTAGACATATTACAACGACTCAAATATTAATAAAATAAATAAGCGCGCTTCTAACTACATAACCAGATGAAGCAGAAAAGTTAACTTCGCAGTTCATAGAGAAAGGTAACGGACTGCATTGTGCAAAGCCTTAAGGCGATCCAATAGTACAGGAAAAAATCGAATTCGGAATTCACACCCCTTTATGGGAGGAGTTTAAAAATACTTGAGAAAAAGCTTTTGGAAAGGTTGGAAAAGATATTTGAGAATTTTTTTTACATGTTGATTTCGTAAAGGCTTGTAAAAAACATTAATTTCTTTTTTACGCGTTGTTTATTGTAATAAAAAGGAATTTTAAAATTGATTTCACGAAAACAAGTGACCCGGAACCTATCACGTCTTTTCTCCGCTCCGTCCGGAGGAGTAGTGACAGAAAATAGGGGTGGCTGCCAGTCGTTCTTCGGTGGATGGTATAATGTTCACTTTAATATTCCAAATTCTTCGACTGCCGTATTGTCGCCGTGATATCAAAAATAACAATGCGAAAATGCATATTATATTTTATTTTGTGAGGTTCGGGCGTAAATTTCAATTTTTTTTGCGATTATCATAAAAGAAACAAAATTTGCCACATTAAACAATAAAATTATATCCAAAAAGAGGTTTGTAAATACAAGAGTTTGGACTTCAAAGTGTTTTTTATAGACCTTGTAATTTATTTTTTTCTAGGCTTATTAAAAGACTTATAAAAAAAATGACAGATATTTTTAAGGGTCAAGATATGTTCTACACGCAGTATTTAATTGAAGCATCTATAATACTTCTAAGCGATCAAATTTTCAAAACAAAAACATATGATTTTGCATTATTTAGTATGGCTTTATCTTAATGTTTGTCTCTAACTGGACAGTCGGGTGTTCATTAATCTTTCGCGTATTCGTTTATTGCGGTGAACAAATAATAAAACATTTGAAATTTTTTTTACTAAATATTCGGTTTTTTAAACCAGCCAAACTTTTTTTACCCAATTTGGTATTCGGGTAAAAACTTTTTTTACCCAATTTGGTATTCGATTCAATATATTATACATGGACATGCCCTAAGCGATAAAGGCGTATTATTTCCCCCTCCCATTGGAACCATTTTTCGGAACCGGCTGGGCTTGCGAGAGCCACGCGTCAATCTAAAAAATGTGACGTCATCATTCTTGTCCGGACCAGTGTCGAGCTCTCATCGTAAATAACATGGTAAAAATGGTGGCTTGTGCTATAAAAACGTGTAAAAATAGAAGAGAAAAAGAGAATAAACCCAATTGTGGTATTACATTCCATAAGCAAGCATTATTTTACACTATTTTAAGCTAATTCAGATCACATAATGTGCATACACCATAAATATACCAAACCACCCATACATACACCATCACTCCGAGATACATGGCGTGTGCTTGTCACTGTTTACTGAGGTAAGCAAATTACGAAACATTTGTCAAAGTGTATTAACTAACTACAGGAGCAAAATATTGGACTCAACCTTATAGGCAACCTTACTTTGACGTATTTGAACTTCAAATTTGTTCATTGCGCGGTGAGCAATTTGCGCTCCCATGTAAAAAGGTCTATTCATTCAAAAGCAGAGTTTACTTTTAAGAACTAAATGATGATTTTATAGTGCGAGATGCCTATATACTGTCAGATTGAGTTTTGACGAATCACGTAACACCAAAGCCATCTTCCCGCCCTTCGTCCAGCTGTAGTTGGTTTCTACCCCTCACCTTTATGTTCTGGTCTATTAATATTCATATGTCTATGGTGATAATACAATGTGAGTTGCCTTCAGACTGTCGGATTCATTTATTGACAAGTCACTCTGCGCAAGTTGGTTTGTTCCCCTCGCCCTTATGGGTAGCTCTGTCTCTTATTAGCTCTGTGGGAAGAACAGTTTAAAACTAACCGTCAAGCCGTTTCTCAGCAAGGCAGAGGATGGACTGCCTCACAACTCTGTTTTAAACACATTCATACATTGTAAGAGAAGAGAAGAAAGAGCTAGGTATCCACAATTCAACTATCTGCCTAGAATGTATCTTGAGATACTTTGGACACATTGCTCTCCAAACTGAGGACTCCAACTTGGAGAAACTGGCAAAGTGGAAGGCTAAAGAATCAGAGGAAGGTCACCAAGTCGTTGGACTGACTCTGGCGTCTGGTACGTCAGTATCATTGGCTCTCCACACAGCGTAGGACCTTAAGGAGTGGAAGAGCTTTGTCCACCGTGGAAAACGGAGTAGGGGTCACGACCCTCAGCAATGAGGTACTGACTTGAGAAAAATACATTCTAAAATACTTGTGTGAATTACCTGGAAGAGGGCCAAATGCAGCGGGCGGAGGTTCTCAGGTTTCCCGATCATCTTGATGCAGCGGTTGGTGACCAGATTCACTAGCTTCACTCCCAACATGGTGGAGTAAAGGATGAAATTGCCGCTCTCGTCAAACAGTATGTTGGCCAGGTGCATGGCGTCTGATCTCTCCAGGTCTCGCTCCGAGGCCATTCTAAAGTATAAAATAGAAAAAAAAAGATTTCATAATTTGTATTGCATCTCGAAGTAGATAATAGAAACAAAAGGGGATAGATGGAAGCATGCTGACACGTACTATCAAAACGGCGGAGCCAATGAAAGTTATGCGTAGGTAGAAACAAAGGTGGGGTGCCGTTGTGAGTAGATGAGTGCTGTAGCAAGGGTAAATGATATAAGAATGCCATTTTTTTACATTAGCTCTATACAGGAGGTCCTGAGGAAAATAATTCTGCTCAGGGTCTATGTCATCTTTGGGGATGCTGAATGGAGTGTGTTTTTAGGGAAAGGAAGGAGAGGAAGTTCTGGGAAGGAAAAAGGTATGAGGGGTGGTTGTATGAGGGGTGGTTAGTAATCTGGTGGTCAGTGTGTCTAAGAGTTGTGGACGTATTTTAAAAAAAATATATTATTATTTATTGAGTTAGTTTATACTACATGAATATAAACTAATAAGCACAATGTAACATTTCATTTGATAAATTTAAATATTTTTACAGTAAGTATAACATTTCTTTTTAAATACATTCATTCTTCATACTTTCAGGCATTTCATCATACATCTTTAGTCCTATAGCCCTTTCAGCACTGAAGAAAAAAAAAGTTTTTTTCCAGAATTTTGTTATTTTTAGAATAATTCAATCCCATAAATGTACAGAAAATATTGGAAAAATTCGGAAAATCCAATTTTCCGAGTAAACTCACCAGCACGATTGTGACGGTCAGGACTATCTTTATACAAACCAAGATAAATTTGTTTGTAGCAATGACTTACGAAAAAGAGTAATAAAACCAATTTATGTGTGCGAAATTAAGATTTATTATGTTTGAATACGAAAATAACTAACAACTACTTGGATTTAGTGTCAAATAATTTAAAACAGTGTTTATTTCGTGAAAGACACAGGTAGGTTTTACATTTTTCACATAAAATTTTCGTTCGGCTTTTACAATTTTCCATGCGACAAATTCTTGGTGTAACAATATTATCATCAAATATTGCCAAATGGTCATAACCGTCATATCTCATATCTGTTACTGGCAGATTCACAGGCTTGTACTGTTTATTTTGGGTATGCTCACATTCTTCTTCGTTCAGATCCTCGGGTGACTTTCTTTTACGTTCTGGAGTTGTAGTAAGCGCTTCACCAACCTCCAAATGAAATTTTAATAAGTCTAAAGGCTTTTTATTTGCAGTTTTTTTGAATTCTTCGCGATACAACAACCATGAATTTACCAAAACCAAGTCCAAAAAGGTGTATTATGGTTTTTAGGGTCCATTTTTTTGTTTTGATCCACGTACGGTAACACTCCATTAGCTGGTCGCAAATATCCACACTTCCCATTAACTTGTTATATTTTTTTATAATTTGGGGTGCCCGAACAGCAGCGTATGTCTTTGTGGATTTGTTCCACCTTGTGGCAGTTGAAAGGGGCTCAGCTCCTTTGACCCAATTAAAACTGTTTTTGTATCTCGCCATTTAATTTACGCGATATTCTCGTTGACAAGCTGTTGATAGTCTCCTTGTTGCATCAATTTATCAGGTTTTAATTTCAAACCTCTTAAACGGTTAGCCATAATAGTTCCCGTCCCATGAAAACCGATTTGAGCAAATTTTTATAGAAGGGCGAGTGTTGTAAAATACCTATCGAAATATAGGCAGCTGTTAGGTGGTAAAGTTTGTGCTAAGCTCAGAACGACACCAGGACCTAGGCCTAACTCTCTGTTGGGAAGTGGAGTGGACGGTCCTTGATAGATTTCAAAATCTACCACTAGCCCACTAGAGGAGGCCACAACGAAGATTTTTAAACTTGTGGGTCGAGGTTTGTTTCTAACAAACTACCGAACAGGACACCTACCTGTGAAAGGTATCATTTGCTCATCTATTGAATAAGTTCTGCCAGCTCGTTCAAGACTAAGGCATGTCTTCCTGACAGCGTCAATAACTGGTTGTACCTTCCACAGCTTGAAGTAGATGCAATAGGTTCTACATCATCCAACACATCATCATTTTGATTGTCATTCTCTTCCACATCTGGAATCTGAGGAATGGATCTGTCCGCTAATAATGCGAGGGTATCAGCAACAAGGTCCTCATCCTCACTCGAATATCCTTCTATTTCCGAATCGTTTCCATCTCCAATAGCATTCAGGACAAAATTTTCGAATCCTTCATCATCTGGTGATATTTCAGGAATTTCACCTTAAAAAAAATTAAAAACATACTCCAATACAATTTTATTATGCCCAAACATAGTTACAATGAATATCTGGTGTTATTAGTGAGACATTATCTCATTGAAAAAGAAAGAATAAGAGAAAAATTATAACACTTCGCAAATATTTATCGGACAGAATTGGAATGGAATGTATGAGAATAAACCTGACCAGCACGCCCGTGTGCTGGTGTTAATATTTTCATTAATAAATAACACAATGCTGAATGTCATAATAAAAAAATAGAATTAACTCATTGATTAACATGTTAACTACAATAATAACACGGTGAATTACTTAAATAGTTTATATATTTGTTTTTATAGGCAGAGGTTGGCTCCGTTGTTGACGCGACATTTTGACAGTTTTTAATGATGCCCCTAGCGGTAAATTTTGGAAACAATGGCCAGTAGGGCTTAGATACAAGCCCGCACGGTCATTGTAAGCCGGAATACCAACGAAATTAAAACCCGTTTTTGAGAAATATTTTTATAAACGACGCACGTATCAGCCAGTGCTGAAAGGGATATACATTAGGCAGTTCTGTGATTTTGATTTCTTCATTTGTGGTAATCGAACTCTGTTTATATTTCTTGTTTCATAATTATGTACGTCTCTATTAAAAACAATTTCATCCTTAAAGTATTTTGGCATTTGGTTTTTCATAATTTTATGCACAAAAATTAACACATTAAATAGTATTTTTTTTTTTATTGGAATCCAATTTAGCTCCTCTCTTATTTGATTAATCCTTGCGTATTTGCCTTTTCCCAGTATACATCTCATAGCTCTGTTCTGTATAACTTCTAGTTTGTTTAAATTTCCTTTATTGGCCAAATATAACATTATGAATTTATTTTTCACACTGCGGTGCAAGGCAATATTCCGAGAGAATCCTGCCAGAGAGGTTAAAAGATCTCCCTCAACCTGTCTCTCCCGATCCGGCCTGCCATGAAGTTGGTGGGCAGACGCATCCACTGATCCGGATAAACCCCACCCCATAAACCCGGGCACCCCTGCTAAGTCACCAAACATAGCACTAGGCAGAGGTGTTGGTTATCCAATAAATGCTTTATAAAATTGTGAATAATCATATAGATAGTAACTTAGTCAATCAAATCAAGTTATACGCCAGGCCCAAATCTACCAGAAACCTTAACATATTTTGGACCGAAATTTTAACCAATAATACTGGATATTTTAATCCTATATCTAGAATGTCTCGATCATACAAAGATCTTGTTAAAATACACACCATCATAGATATTTTTGTAAATAATATAACTAGCTTCAAAAAATATCTCCACGATTAGTGCATCTAAAAAAAAAAAATTTTTTTGTTGTTTCATTACTTTTCAATAATTACTTCATAAATATTTTATATTTATTATGTATTTCAAATTTTGTATTTTAGTTTTCAAGTTATGTATAAATAATACTTACATTGTTTTTCATGTGTTTGCTTCTGTGAATATGCAAATGTGATTACTGCAGATACATTAGTCTAGGGATATTTATATTTGTATTTTAATTTGTATTATATTACCTACAAAAATGTTTTATAAATATCCTGTTTGTTTCTCAAATAAATAAATAAAAAAATAATAATAATAAATGGTTCCCGGGGTGGCGGTACCCATACCTTCCGAATATAGAAAAACAAATAAATGACTTACTAGCATTGTACAGTTGTGCTTCTCTTGCTGGACAGAGACTAGAATAGTTCCTTTAATAGTTTCATCTCCTACATTATTTTTTAAATGTACCTTGTTTAATTTCAATTGCCTGTTGGTTGTACATGTGATGCCATGTTGATAGACCTTTTTTTTAACAGCCAGTCGGCTAATAATAAAGCTGTATCTTAAAAACATCTCAAAGTTTATTAAATAAACTGTCAAGATGCTGCATAAGTGTTCAGCCAACGAGTGTAAAAGTGTTTTGAATTAAAAAAAAAAAAAAGAAAGAAAATCATTTCAGCATTCAAGGCCATTTTTCAAACTGTGACAGATTGAAAATGACCTTGAACACCGAAACAGCTGCCACAATAATAATTTTAAAAAAAAATACTTGAACTTAATAACATCATTATAAAATTTGATTTACAATAAATTAAAAAATATTAAATGTAGATTTATAAATTAAAATTAAATTAATCGACCACCACAACACGGACATGAGCCTAGCATGGTGGTCTAAAAATTCTCAACTTATGTAATTAACAATGCAATGAATAAAGAAAAAAATATTACACACAAAAATAATTAAGCTGTTTTTGAACTACGGTTTGGACAGAATGTTTTAGTGTTATGCGAAGTCCTCTCTTAATCACTAATGTAGTCGTTGATACTTGAAATCTAAATTAACCACTCCGACCCTAAGCGTGTTTACTGTTTACACAACAATATAACAATAGCAGTCAAGTACAATAAGAGTGTTCACACGCTAATGCATGTGTTCCCACAGAAATCGTTATAACTCTGTTTTGTTCTAGTGACAACCCCAAAAAAAAGCAGAAGATCCATATTGAATCAAGCTTCACATCTCTATTCAAAGTTGTCCATAGAAGTACATAAAAAATACTTATTTTGTAGAAACAGTTTTCACCCGCCAAATCGCCTATGTGCCGTTAGACATTGTTAATTTTTTATTAAACATTATTGTATCGAACGTGTCATAGAAATCCGTGTACACCAAATGAATGCACGTAAGCAAATGAGACAGTGGCGGTTCTTCACAGGGGGACAATGGGGACAGTCCCCACCAGTTACACTCAAAACCTACTAAAGGAAATAACAGTCGATGCTTTGTCTTCGCCAAAAATTAATGAATTTTTTAAACATAAAAGTAATTAATATTTGCAGAAATAAAATACAAACAATTATTCCGGATGATTTTAATAAGACCCTAAGCGCGTACAGCGAACAATGTACGTCGCAAAAAACAGCGGGTCTATTTCTCAGTGCGGAAAATCTAATGCGCGTAAGTGTATATGTATGACGATCCGAACTATCCCGATACTTTCCATGCGTTGTTTCGCGATCGTATGTATGTGAAATCAAGTACCTGCGGGGACAATCCTTTGGATCCCCATAGAATCATTTGTTTGCGAAGTTACGGGCGGGAATCGCTCGCGTTCAAATTAGTTTGATAATAATCTTGCAAGGTAAAGCTTTATTTTTATTATATTATATTGTAAATTGGCATATATCCATAGACATTTTATATTATTTTGTGTTAAATATATCCGATTAGCATGATTAAACCACCAAATTTTTTTTTTGAGAATTTTTATATTATATTCTACGGGTGGTCCCAATATAATACCATGCCGCCAGCGTCTTCACTTAAGAATGGGAGAGCTCCTATTGGCTAACGAAACACTGTGCATTTGGCACATTTTCCAAATGATGTCTGTATCGCTATTACGTTCTACAATTAACTTATCAATTGAAAACATAAACTCAATTGATAATAAATACATGCTGCAGCATCATTGGACTCGAAAACACATCTGAATAACCACGTAATGCTTCCACCAGGGACCCCAGATAGCAATGATCAACATCAAGAAGATTTTTGAGTATTTACGTCATCCCCACTCTGCTACCAGCCGCGCCGCCATCGGTCAATGCTGAACAAAGGAAATATTTACGATAACGAATTCATATTCCAAAAAAACTTGGAGCTAAATTGCGGGAAATCGGGAATAATTCGAATAATCGGGAATAATACCGAATTCCATTGACGTACCAAATTCCATTGGCGTACCATTGTGTCCAGCTTCCTATTTATACAGTTTATGTACAAACATCTCGTACAATTATTGTATGAAATGTAAAAAAAGTGAGGTAACAAAATTGTTAACTATAGATTTATACATTAAGTGTTTTTTTTACATAATCCGTGATTTTAGTACCGTTCTCACATAAAAACATCATGTGAGTCATTTTTACAATTTTTTTATGTTTGCATTCTAAATTTTAATATTTACAAATGTTAATATTTATTTGTAATATAAGAATTTGAAAGCTTATTTTATAACCTTTCAAAAACAGTTTTTAGTATTCGGCTAAATGTTTCGTTTATAGAGCTTTAATTGCGAAGCGGAAATAGCACAAAGTTTTTAGAAATCTGAGTTTGTTTAAGACAAAAAACTTGCACAATCACAAAATACCTGAATGGTTAAGCAAAATGTTATCAAAGGATATGAATTATTTCTAATTATGAAATCGTGAAATCATGGTGGAATTCCATTTTGACATAACTTTATACATATGTATATCAAATGATGGCAGAAGTTTTTCCAATATTGTCAGTTTATTCATAACTCAGACAATCTTAAAAAAAAACTAACAAAATTTTAAATGATATTTTGGTAAAGAATGAATCTCCACCACCTGAAGCTGGGATCCTACCTGCCGAGCGATTCTAATCATTTGTGGAATCTCTTTTGTGGGATTTTGTGAGATCTCCTGTCAGATTTGTGTGATTTTCTATGGCTGTCAATTGCTTTTTCTATGGGTATCAGGCCAGCTTGGCCGATTTCTGACAGCTCACAGATGAAATCTGACATCGGCCCATAGAAAAAGCAAATAACAGCCATAGAAAATCTGACAGGAGATCTCGCCCGAGATCTATCTTGATCTCACAAAACATAGAGAATCGCTCGGCTGATCTATTTCATAGTACGAACTGTTTGATAATGGAAAGGAATTGTTGTGCGTTCAGACTTGCTATATTCTATTTTGTTCAAACTTACTCTATTCTATGGTTGATTCTTTAATGTAGAATAGAACGTAAGTTTGAAGTTAACTCAACATCAGATTTCTATTTCTATCGGGTGATTTATTACATAGAAATCTAGTTCTCACTATGTGTGAGGTGGGAATGCGACATAAAAGATGTGCATTGCACTAAATTATCAAAAAGACACATGTACAGGGGCGTGCACAGAAATTTTAGTGAGCTAGAGGGCTAAGACTGGAAAATACAACATTATTGATGTTGTTGTAGCTGAAAATGTTTTTTTTTTTTTTTAAATTTCAATTTTTTGTATGAAGATTTTTATCTAGCGTATTTTTATCTGAATAAAAAATCTTCATACAAAATATTGAAATTTCGAAAAAAAGTAAAAATCATTTTCAGCTACAACAACATCATTTGCGTTGAATTTTTCAATCTTAGCACTCTAGCTCACTAAAAACTCTGAGCATGCCACTGCATGTGTACATATACATATACTATACAAATATTCTTTAAAAAAAAGAATTAATGTGTAAACAAAGCAGATTATATAATTAATGGTATATTTGAACAGTGGCGGCTGGTGTTCATAAAAATAGGTGGTGCGCTAAAATAATAATAGTAATGGTCTTTATTTCAAGATGTGGGAAGGTGAGTGCAATCCCACACATCCCATAGAGATATCCCATAAATCTTGGACCTACCTACTCTAATTAAAATAAATTCAATTATGAAAAAATCCTACCTATTTGTAAATTAGGTCGATCCTCCATTATCTCTGGGTGCATGCAACACATTGAGTCTAAATTGTCATAAGGATTGTGAGGAACAACTCACTGAAAAAGCATTCCATATTCCATTATTTTAAAAGAGTTCTAGTAAAATAAATATTGATCCATCACCATTTGTAAAGTCGCCGCGATTGTAAATTCAAATTCAATAACAGTTGACTCCAATCCAGAAAATTGTATGTAGATACTTATTAGCACGAAAATCGAGCTAAAAAAATGTTCAGTTTATCACACATCCGAAAGTCTTCCTTACGCTCCGAAACTCCAATGAAATATATACTGTCATAACTCATAACAAATTATGTCCGCAATGTTCATGTTGTTATGCTGTCGTTAGTCGATGCTGAGTGAAACATAGCATGAAAAAGAGTAGATATTAAAATAAAGACACGATATGGATAATAATATGACACAAACGTGTCCCCGTTTAACATGCTACAGAACGAACCATTCCTTTTGATGTGGTGGAAATTTTTGGATCGACACCCGCGATTTCGTAAAATTTGCAAAGCATTCAACCTACCTACGATTTTGGCTCATTATAGAATTATGGAAGAACTCCTATGATCGCTTTGCAAAACGAACCACCACTCTGAATATAGGCACACAACGATCTGCTTTGTTACGCGCGCAGTCCAGTAGACACCTATATTACGCATTCATTATAACCGAGTGTATATTGTGAACTGTGATGAGGCGTGTCGGAAATAAGCATGTTTTTTGGCGCTCGGGAATTTTTAGATTTAAATTAATTAATTAGATTAGATTTAAATTAATAGATATATTTTGGGAGTGCGGCGCTCCTCCGCACCTTAGAGCTGGCCGCCACTGTATTTGAATCATAAAAAAATTAAAGAAAATATATTTACCGTCTACCGAATTCCATGTTAGGAAGCTGCTGTGTTTGATGCTGAAGCTCCGTAAACCTCTGCAAAGTCTCATCGAAGACCCTCGATAGCTTTCCCGTCAGGAAATTAAACACCCTAACTTTTCTATCAACAGACAAAGCGGCCATTTTTCTTCCGTCTGGAGAAAACGCCAGCCCAGTTGGAAAGGTCTTATTCTTTGCAAATTCAAAGAGATCCGTATCAAGTTTCGAGTCGAAAGAAACATTCTTTGGGAACTTGAATTCTTGCTTGGGTCCAGTCCAGTATTCGAGGATTCCCGCTTTATCAACCGAAACGCAGACGTCAAAGGCTAGGTTGTATTTGATGACCGCAACGGGCTGGCGATGTAACGTCTCAAATACGTGGAGCGGGTCCTTCGTGCTTTGGATGCCATTGTATATGAAGATTTTATTTGTATTTGCTTCTGACCTGGAAAAGAAAAATAACAAATTACTTATTTATAACAAAGTAAGAATATTATTTTTTTCTTTATATGGTGGAGGTCAAAGTAGGATGACATTCGTAGAGATGGCGATGTTTTATTATAATTTTTCTTTATATGGTGGAGGTCAAAGTAGGATGACATTCGTAGAGATGGCGATGTTTTATTATAATTTTTCTTTATATGGTGGAGGTCAAAGTAGGATGACATTCGTAGAGATGGCGATGTTTTATTATAATTTTTCTTTATATGGTGGAGGTCAAAGTAGGATGACATTCGTAGAGATGGCGATGTTTTATTATAATTTTTCATTGTTGAACTAACTGTTATGCTGTTTTGTTCAGATTTTTTTGTATTTCTTTGGCATTAACAACATTTCAATTTCTAGAAATTTTGTTTTGAGAAGTTTTATTCTCTATGTACTTTTATTATTAAATTTTTTTTTTCTACCGGTTTCAACAGTTTTGGTAAATGACACAGATATGAGTATGTCAAAACCGGTAAGAAATAATAAAAAAATAAGTAACAAATGTACGTAGAAAATTCAAAACCCAATGATTTATTTTGGGAACAAACAGCTATTACCCGTAGCCTGTAGTCAATTTGTTCACGTTTGGGAACAACTCGTACAGTCTCTTAGAAATCGTTGCCTCTTCCTTACTATCATGGTGAGAAACATGATCTAAAAATTACTTCTTCAAATACAGTAAATTTATTTTTTGGTACCATTTTAAGTAATTCAAAATTAAAAGAATTACTTTGTTTTGACCATTTTTAATGTCTACAAAACCGACATGTTTCTACTTTTAAACCACCGACACAAGGAGCGGTGTCATAAGTTTGACCGATGTCTGTGTGTCAGTCTGTGGCATTGTAACTCCTGAACGAATGGACCGATTATGATGCGGTTTTTTTTGTTTAAAAGCTGACGTGATCGAGATGGTTCTTAGTTACAATTCATGAAAATCTGTTCAGGCGTTTCAAGGTCATCAACTCCTTTTTGTGTCGGGGGACGCTTAATATTAACACACTTCAGGCGGGCGAAAACAAGGAACCCGTTGGAGAAAATGGAATTTGTTTTAAAACGATTCATCTTCAAAAATAATATGTACATTTGATTAAATTTTTTCCAACAGTACTCGCCACACCCCAACTATACAAGAATTGTCCAAAATTACAGTCTTCTTTTTAAAAGGACTCCATAAACAGAAGTTAAAGTCAGTGTTAGGCCAATTAGCGATGTTTTATGTGTAAAAAAATGTACACATTTTATTACACATAAAACAATTGGTTTTCACTTTGGTACAAATCATTACAAAAAAAGAACAATTTGCACATCTCCAGTGCCAAAGTGTAAGTTTCCTTTTGATAAAAAATTGAGATCAGAAGATTTCCCAATTTTGTAACACATATACATATTTAATTAAATAAAGACAATATGTATTAGCGAAACTCAATTGAAAATCTAAAGATATTTGCACCTCTGGAACTCAAACTCTTTCTTGGCCATAATTGGGACCCTCACAAAGAGATTGGTTTACAATATTCACATAAAAATATTTGACAGCAATACCTTTCCAGGCATTAAAAAAGCAGTAACTGGTGGAAAGGTAGAACTTCACTTCCTGCCGAAAGTGTGTTCATTTGTTTTATATTAAATTACATAAAAGCGAGATGACAATAGTGTAATATGTAAGTAATTTTAATTTAGTACAGAGTTTAGACAAAAAACAACATAAGGTGAGCTATTTTTAAAACATTTTTATGTTTGATTTTAAAAAATATATATTATTTGAATAGATTATATGTTTATTTCTAGTAATAAAATTCATAAGGTTATTTCTTTACCTTACAAAAAAAGTTTTTAATTTTCAGTTGGAAATGTTGAGAAATATTCCATTCATTTGGATTTTATTGCAAATGGAAATACAGTACAATCTCACTAATCCGGCACTTCAACAGACCGATACGTCCAATAATCTGGCACCCTCCGCCCGCGCCTCCCTCGCCCCTCTATGCCTATGCGCTCCATCGCTGCGTCGTCATCTAGCAGTCTAACCTCAAAACTTAACTCATGTGCACGTGCGTACGTATTTACCTGTTGTTTTGAAGTGAGAATAGTGTGTAATTAAAAATGTCAAGTAAACGGAAACACAAGACACCAGTTTGAAAGATTTTTTCTCTATAATCCAGTGATCCAATAAGTAACATTCCAATAATCCGGCACCCTCTGATTTGTAATAGTGCCAGATTAGTGAGAGTGTATTGTACATACAAACTCTCTGACTTCCTGAGAGCGTATTATAAAGAAATATTACAATTAATATCCTAATTCCATAAACAAAAAAAAAAAGTAATGAAAAAGAAATTCAAGATGTAGCTACAAATAACAGCATATTTCTTATTAGAAGACTGCATTTGCTTTCTGTAGAGTTTAATAAATAAAATAACTCACAATGCCAGGGCGTTGATAGCATCACCAGAAGTGTGGATCCATTCTGCACAATAGGGTTCAAAATCTAGTTTTATCATGTTAATCATGTCTGTAAAAGAAACAAAAAATAAAATAATATGCTGTCGCATTATACAAAGACATTTATAATATGACTGTTGTATGCATTGTAATATAGCAGATTGGTATTACATCTTCCACTTAGTCCTACTGTAATATAGCAGATTGGTATTACATCTTCCACTTAGTCCTACTGTAATATAGCAGATTGGTATTACATCTTCCACTTAGTCCTAAACTCTAATAATTAATTTAAGGTTCCGTCACCTCAGTTGGACAAAATTCTGACATTTTTTCAAAAATGACCTATGAATGGAAAACCATTTATTTTGCTAATTTCTACAACCAAAATAATTTTCAGGACCATATGCGTTGTATTGGGAAGGAAAAGGTGTGGCATTCAGTGAGTTCAGGAGTGGCAGACGTACAAATTCATCCCTCCTCCCACTGCGGTGCAAGGTGATAGGTTGAGAATCCTGCAGGAGAGGTCAAATGGTCTCCCTCGAGCAATTCCTCTTGATCCGGCCTGCCATGCATTAAGTGAGCAGACGCACCCGACGCTAAGACCAGGACAAACCTCACCCCGTGCACAATGGTTTCTGGGGCGGTGGTACCCATACCTGCCTCCCAAATTAAATACCTGCCTCCCAAATTTGTGGCAAAGGAATCGTTTTACATGGGAAATTTTGAACTGTGATTGAATAAAAATGGAATTAACATCTTTTACCATCTCTCCAAACATAATTAGTTGTTTCTTGATTATTTATGCTAAACCGCTTACTCGTTAAATACGGAATATTTTTTATTCAAACAGTTAAATTTAGCTTTATTATCACGAAAAGTGAGTATTTATGTCGCGGGAGACAAAGAAACATGCAAAAAAATATGCATTTTGTTTAATTAATTCGTTTACGCGGTAATGCCATTTTATTTTTACCGTTTTTATTTCATAGACAATCAATCATAATTACACAAACCCGCTAGACAACCCCTGCTTTGCCAAACAAACCATTCAAAACCTGGGATGTTTTTTTTAAATTATGATGACATGCAGCTTTCGTAGTTTAACCTCAATCTGAAAAAAGGAATATTCCGTATTATCCGTGCATCAAACTTCGACAACACAAACATTCCATATTATCCGTGAGGTGGACTAAATGCATATTTACCATTTCTTGTCGTAATTAAGTTGACATGTAGTATAATTCTCAAAATCTGTGCCTAATAAATGTGACGATTAATGGAATATTTACAAAAAATTGTAATTAATACAATTTGATGAATTTATCCTTTGAAGCTTGAAACTACCAAACTACTGAACCAGTGGCATTATATTATTGAGTAATTAGATCTACAATAAATATGAAATGTGATGCTTACCAAAATTTATAACATCAAATATTTTAACAGATTTATCGCTCGACGCTGTGCAGAGATATGTCCCATTACAATTGGATGCCAGGGCCGTTATTGGACCCAAGTGGCTTCGGAAATGCTTCACAAACTCTATCTCCTCCTCCACCTTCTTCCAGAACTTCAGGTGACCATCGCAACTAGCTGTCACGACAAAATCTGTCTTTGTCACTACACAATGAGTGACGATATCTCTGTGCATGTAACTTTTTTCATAAGATTCCGAAGAAGGCAGGTTTTGTAAGTACAGCGCCTCATACTGTAAAACTAAGTAAGAGAAAATATTTTATTTGTCATATTCAATGATCCTGCTATAAATAAATGTCATTCTCTTCCTACAATTATTAATTACCTTTTCGCTTTTTTTGAGGTTGGGGTTTTGCCGCTTCCGAGGGCATTGGCCCGACCCAGCCGCTGTCAGATTCATCTCCGCTATCATTAGTTTGTGTTTTATTTTCGGAATCAGACATGTTAGGTTATGGAAGGTTTATAGAACAAAGTGTATAATTGTAATGAACTGTCAAGTTCTCATTGCGACGTAAACAGCCATTTGAATCTCCATTTTAGTTCATTTCTATAGAATAGGTTTTCCACAGCAGATGGCAGTTGACACACCACACGTAAAATTACGACAAACTTATCATCATCATCGCCGAAATGCGTTCCGCGGATATCAAAGAAGTAGTGATGATAAATTATTACACCCAATAATATCTATAAATATGAAAAAACACACATATTTAGTAAAGGAACAGGGACTCTTGGCTATTCAAAATTATAGTGGTAAAACTCCAAGGTTACTCCACTTATCACAACAACTTCTGTAAATTTCTTGCACTTTATACCTAATATTATTATAAAATTAATATGATTTGTCTTGCATTTTATCAAATGATTTACTATTTAAAACGGTATTTTACTGTTTATTATGTATTTCGTTTTAAAATATACGATTAAAGTTAACAAAAACAAAATGAATTGGTGTTATTTGGTGGTATCTAGGAAAAAAAAAAATATTATTCGTCCCTTTTTATTCACCAAGAATAAAGTAAGATTTGTAAACCTTTTATTTTTTGTTTTCACATCATCGGTTTATAACAGAAAAATAATCCATTGGAAAAATATAATGAACAATATCAAATCGTGAATCTCCAACACCGTGCGTGCTAACCGCGAGACCACTTCGCCGCAACTGGTTTACGAATGAAAATATTATCTATTTTTATGTTTGGACGTAACAGTTCTGTTAAACTCGCTGTACTTGGGAAGTCCCAACGCACAGTTTAATACTTTTAATTAGGTAGAATTGATTAATCCTTCGTACTGCGATACATAGTTAAATTGCAAGTTTGTAAAATTATAATAACTTCTAGGTAGGTTCGGGGTACTTTTTTAAACCATAATCGCGTTTATCCATCCCTCGCCCCCTGTTCACAGCTTTCAGCGATGAATCCACAGCCGCAGCCATACTTCGCGCGCATTCATATGCATTCTTCCGTCCTTTGCGATTCCATAGTGGTCGGTAGCGGGCATTTTTGTGATCGACGCTTCTGCAATTCGGTGGTGTTATAGATTTAGCATAGTTATTCAGTTTTTATTACTGCTGACTTTGATATAAATACTTTGTTATTTCATTTTAATACAATACTTAAAGGTAAGAACATCTATTTTCAGCATATTTAACGTTTTAATTGTACTGTACCGGTTATGAAAACACGTGGTTTCCGTACACCTCGATATTTTTAATACGAACGCTTTATTCCATTATAATCTGTTTCTTCGCTTCCTGTTTGTAGTTATTAGTGTATTTTATTCGCAAACGATATGTAATTCTGCGTATTGTTCGACACTACGCGTATGGCCCAACGCATGTGTCATAAAAGAGCGATGTAACGTATATAGAGTGCATTAACATTCCTTCCTTCGCTCCTCTCAGTTGTTGCACGCGAGATCTTTTTATTTCACCGCGAATTCCTAGCCGGCGAACAATTTGAGCCGCACATTCGCCGATTGACATTCACAAATCGAGAATCGACTACGTGCGTGTGTGCTTTCGTTGCTTTCCATTCATTCAGATTTTCACCCTCGCCGTCAGGTTGGTCTTTTTATAAATTTTCCCTAGCGCATTATTTTTAAAATACGTCTAATAGCATTGTATCTCCAAAATAATCATTCAAATTTCTAATTTAGTGCTTATTTAGAAAAAAATAATAAGAAAGTTTATTGATTTCTTTCCGCATGTTCCGATTTCAAAAATTGTAAATTTTATTGAATGACATTTCTAGATTTTTTGTGCCTTTTTTAGTGGTGTTTCTTGTATAATAATATATTATTTAGTTATCAGTTAAGATACGGTAATTTTTCAATCTTTTCCATACATGACACTTTCAAATTATATTAGGTTTCCCTGAAATTGGCAATTATCATTACATTCTGTTCAAATTAGATCAACCATGGCATCTTATCAAATAGAGTATTTTATTTGCTTGTTTCCGATTTCGTTATTAACAAACAATATAATCAACATATTTTCCTTATAACTTATAATAATTACCACAAAATTAATTAGCCCCTGTTCATAGACCAGATAATTTTGTACAAACATTTTGCTGAAGCAATGTGAGTAATCGAATAACATATTATAATATATAACCAATGTACATTTTTTTAGTTTATTTTTATCTTATCAAGACTCCACAGCATAACATTCTAAATGTAGTTCATTGAACACTTTGTGCTTTAGTAAATCACACTTTGCATACCATTATTAATTTTAGATGTTATCTTTTCTTTCCATGAAACTTAAAATCTTTGATTTTTCTCGAATGTGTGCATGGAACTTGTAAAGATGCAACTTTTAAGATTTATACTAAAAACCACATGGCAAATTTTTTGAAAGCATTTTAGACCGATTTTTAACCTCAATGTCAAATCATTTTTTGGTCTTACTCCAACACTCTATAAATTTCATTTAGTTTCTGTATCTCGCTATTGAGCTGTATCTCCATAAAAAAAATCGGGTGAAATGCAGAATACGCCAATGTCAGGGAATTTAATAAAAATGCACTTTCTAGATGAGAAAAGTGTGTAGAAACTCATTAAAAAAAGAATAAATGTGCGGAAAGCAAAATTGAGGGAGATACAGCCTATCAAAGTTTTATAAAATTTCACTTCGCGAACTGATACTATGACAGCCCGCCCGCCATCGTTGTCACTGTTGTGTTGGTATCCCAGACCTGATACAAACAAGAGCCTAGATACGATTGTAGCCGACTTCGTGGGGTAAATTATAAGGCGCGTAATTATGAAAAACAGAATTAATAATATAATGTAAATAGGCACTGGAATGGAGAATCCCGCCAGACAAACCATTTAAAAACGTAGGCTGTTTTTTAATGTAAAGATAACATACACAAGCCCGCTAGAAAGGTTAGGTTAGGTTCGGTTAGGTTAGGTTATGGGAGGGGGGGGGGGCGGGCAGATCCGGCGCTGGGTTAACATACACAAGCCCGCTAGAAAGGTTAGGTTCGGTTAGGTTAGGTTAGGTTAGGTTATAGGGGGGGGGGGGGAGGGCGGGCAGATCCGGCGCTGGGTTAACATACACAAGCCCACGAAGTCGGCTACAATCGTATCTAGGCTCTTGTTTGTACAGGTCCGGGATACCAACATAACAGTGACAAAAGATGGCGGGCGGGCTGTCATAGTATCGGTTCGCGAAGTGAAATTTTATTAAACTTTGATCGGCTGTATCTCCCTCAATTTTGCTTTCCGCACATTAATTCTTTTTTTAATGAGTTTCTACACACTTTTCTCATCTAGAAAGTGCATTTTTATTAAATTCCCAGACATTGGCGTATTCTGCATTCCTCCCAAAAAATCTTTTCTATTGTACGCATTTTGGTTTACCTCCATATCTTAAATCAACATGTTATGTTAAGCAGTATTAAAATTTCATAGTTTTGATTGCGAGTTCACATCTTTTAGTTATTATGAATAAAATAGGGCATACATTTTTAGTATTTTGCTCAGTTTTAGGATTGGTGATTTCAAAATCGGGGTTAGGTTAATTCTTATGGAGCTATGTTAATTTCTGCATGGTCCTATTTTTTATGTTACTTATCAGACCAAATTGTCCATTTTGAAGTTGTATTAATTAGTCTTATCTGTTCCCAGATACCCACATAACACCAACAAGCATGAGTTCCACAGTTTGCTACAAGTGCAATCGGCCCGGCCACTTTGCCCGGGAGTGCACCCAGTCTGGGGCCGGTGGCGGTGGTGGCGGAGCCCCCGGAGGCGGCAAGGATCGTGGAGGCGATGGCGGCTACCGCGGAGGGGACGGCGGTTACAGCCGGGGCCGTGAAAAGTGCTACAAGTGCAACAGGCAGGGACATTTCGCCCGAGACTGCAAGGAGGAGGCTGACAGATGTTATAGGTCAGTACGCTACTGCTTGGAGGTTACAATAGTGGATTCAGTCGGTTGATGGGGGAGTGTGTCTGAGTCTGACTGTGTGCGTCTGTTTGCAGGTGTAACGGAACCGGACACATAGCGCGTGACTGCACGCAGAGCCCCGACGAGCCGTCCTGCTACAACTGCTCCAAGGTGGGCCACATCTCGCGCAACTGCCCCGAGGGAGGCCAGGAGCGCGAAGGCCGCTCATCGCTGTCATGCTACAACTGCAACAAGTCCGGCCACATCAGCCGCAACTGCCCAGATGGCGCCAAGACCTGCTACAACTGCAACAAGACAGGGCACATCAGCCGCGACTGCGATCTCAATGATCGGAACTAACACCGCCCTAGCGGCGCTAATCTTAGGGGTTCCGGTTTATTCTTTCAATTCAGCAAATTTTCTATGTGCGGGTGATCTGGCTCCGTCAGCCGGCTGGGGGGCGTCGACACGAGCCTCGGGGCCGCGACGAGCCTCGGAGGGCCCTGCAGTTCCAGGAGAGATTAGATCTTAAGACAGTTAAAGGTGTAAGAAAATTTCAAAGTTATGTTTTTAATCATATTTTTGCGAAATAGACGGAATGGAGAACTAAGTTGTACATGTTGAATTGTGCACCCCCCTTTGTCCTGTATATATCCGTTACTTATATATATTTATATATATATCACTTATACAAGGCTGGCTGGAGATGTTGCGCTAGGATGGTTAGGACGGTGGTCCCGTGTCGGGAAGGGGAAATCATTACATTATATGTGGAGAGGCCTAAGCGTTACATTTTGTGAAATTACAGAGTATTTATATATTTTGTACAAATAATTGTTTTGAAAAGATAAAATCTGACTGATTTATCTCCAACACTCACTGTGTTTTCCTTCAGACGGGAGAGAGGCGGGGAGGAGTTCCTTTCTTAACTCGGAGGAACGGCCCTTCAATGTCCCCCACACTTGTTAACACCTCCGGGACATTGCGGGGTCGGACCTACTACTTCCCTCACCATCCCTTTGTAAGTTCCTAATCCCTTGGAGGAGGAGGAGGAGGGTTCAGTTCAGGAGGGGAGACGTAGATGTAACAGATAACCAACGGACAGCTCCATGCAACCAAGATATGCCATGAAAGATAATCATTACTTTGGAAACAACTAGTTGTAATATTTGCTTAAATATTAGAAAATTACTGTAATTGTCTGCATGCGCCGGCCCGCACTAAGCGTGCTGGCCGTGTGTTCTCGTCACTTGGCGAGGACTTGTTTAGTAACATAATACATTTCCTTAATCTCATTCTGGTGTTTATCAATCATATATCTTCTCCACTACATCCATCACGACCCGTGAGTTGAACATTCATCAAGGCCGATGTAAGTATTGGGTTGCAGAGGTTTGTATCTAGACCAGGGGTCTCCAAACTGCGGCCTGTGAGAGCACTGCCGGTTTGGCTGTCAGAGTTTATTTCGATTGCATTGTAAATTTCCAATGTAAGTAAATTATACAAATAATTGTATGTTTTTAAGGACAAATTAAGAAACAATTGACTTACACATAATGAAATGCAAATTTTCATCTTTAATTATCCTAAAAACTTGCAACAAGTAGCACGAACATGGATAATTCACACGAGATGTGCATCCAACTTTTTTCACTTGACTTTAGTCCAGCAGTAATTTCAAATCGTGATCGGCTGGTTTGGATCCAAACTGAGGGGAAATAAATCCAGATGTTGGCAAATATTTTTCCAGCACCTTCACTGCAAATTATTAATATCTGAAGTTCTTGGGCCGAGAGTTTATATTTTTCGACAGTTGGGGGCAACCGGGACTCGAACCCAGACCTCTCCGTCTAACCGGGACGAGCGCGTTAACCAATTTCGCTATTGCCACCTTCTGTCAAACGGCTGGAGAATTTCAGAAGGTACGATTTCCCTACAATAAGAGAATTTGGGTTGGTATATCTGCTGGTTTTTATGGTCGCTATGAGATTTTCGTCCGTCAAGTTGCTCCTTGGTAGGAGCCCAGGCAAGATGAGCCTGCTGATCCCGTTACTAAAAAATATTGATATACTGCCCACCAGTGTACTAAGTGTCTGGCCCTTGGGGCTAAAAAATTTGGAGACCCCTGATTTAGAGGTACCCAAATCCCAAACGTCTTTTCTGAAGTAGGAGACAAATCGCAATATTAAAAAGTAACTACATCGTGTACAATCACAGATGTTTGATTTCAGCGAAGCAATTATTGTCTTCGATTTTCTAAAAATGCGATCTTAACTTTTGATAAAATATGGCACAATGCTGTAACACAAAAAATGTGATAAAATTTTCGTAATCCTGTTGGTTTTGAAATATAATTTTCAAAAACCAAAATTTAGATAATTATTTTATGTTTAAACTTCTACTTGAACATGCAAATAAAAATCAATAAGCTGGGCAATCTTACAGAATGGCTGCTTGGGATTTGAAAATGGTGTTGAGATTAACTTATTTGCTCAGTTGTGTAGAGTTGCCAGAAGAAATACCAGTACACGCGTCATTTGTACTGGATACAATGGAAGCACTGTTATGACTGTAAACCTGTCAATGAAGCAAGTACATTACCAGAAAATTGTTTTTTTTTGGGAATGGTTATACAGAGGTACCTATTTATTACTCGCTTGTAGAATATAGCTTGTCGATCCTACATGTTGGATGACAGCTTTGTATGTATGGAGTATCTTATAAAAACCAACTTTTAAGATGAGCGTCCATCTACCCGCGCCGGCCGCAACGCACGCACGGCACGCAACGGATTTTTCTATGTCTATATGAATTAGTACAGCACTGCGTCCACTACCAGCAAATACCGGTGGTCGGTGCGGGCTGGATTTTTCTATAACAGATATAGGAAAATCCGTTGCGTGCCGTGCGTGCGTTGCGGCCGGCGCGGGCAGATGGACGCTTACCATTAGAAAGTACCTACCTAAGTAATTTTGCTGGGCACATCGCAAATCAACTTTTTCGTAGTTTTGAACAAAAAGATTTGTTATCGCTGGAAGTGGCCACACTACAGATTGGTTTGGATGACAGTATCTGAGTATCATAATATTCAATGGCATTCAGCATTCATTCAAGAATTTTATTTATTCAGATGGACATGTATTTTATAATATATTGTCAATAAATTGCAAATGTTAACAGTTATCAGCCTACTTCCACGTCAGAGATAACAAAAATGATACGCACCCGGCACCATTATTCATTTGTGGAACAAAAATAATTATTTTGTAGTTTCCTAGTATTGCTTTCAACCACGGTTCTTTTTAACCCTAGAAAGATAATCTTATTTTTACCTACCATAAAGATAACCATACGTCTTAGAGACGTGCTGAACTGAAGTGAATATTTGACATACCTATTATCATTATCATACACTCAGTTTTTAAAGATAGTTGAATAAATTAATTTAGGGTTTTGTTCTCCCAAAATAATTGTAAAAAATATATTGTAATTAAAAAATTAACAAAATTCTGTAAACCTCTTACAAATCAACTAAGTACAAAATATTAAGTATTTTTTTAAATTAAAAATAATGTTTCGTTTTATGTTTCAATCGTATTTTTCTATATGCTAATCAGTCGTTATACTGGAAAACAATTTGTATTTTTTTTTATTTCGCTAAATAACATTTATACGAAAAAAGCTAACCCGCTTTCCACTGCGAGCGAAAAAGAGTCGAGCTGAACTGAGTTGGAGATGAGTGAAATAGCTTTGACCTTCCACCAAAAAAGAATCGCTAAGAAGATAGGTTTTTGTCTTCCACTGCCCATGTGAGAAATGAGCGAGGCAAGCGCAGCGAGGTCAACGAAAAATAAGATTTTTTTTTGCCCTTCCATTGAAAACTAGTCATTGACGGTCCGTCTCGAAGATAACATAGTGATTTCTGTGATGTCAAATGTCAAGTACTGATTCTAGAGACGATGATTTTTTTGCACGTACGCAATGAAGAAATGTTTGCTAATGTACGTTTATAAAAAGAAGTGTGCAAAGCCAAGGTTTTTGGATAAGTAACAAAATTTTAAGATAACAAAGAAAGAAGATTAGAAAAAGATAACACTAAACATCTAAATGAAAAATAATAAGACACATAAATATAAGAAAGATAACAGACAGTCTTTTTATTTTCATGCCTGTGGAAAACTTAACAATGTAGACGAAAGCAATGGGCTTTTATTTTCATGGTCTTACCAGCGTTACGAATGGTAATGGCAATAATAGTTATACATAATATTATGTAATACATATCCAAGATGATACTTACCTAATGTGATCATTATTATAATTGGAGATGGTAGGTACTACACTTACCAAATAATGTGACCGTTTTCCATGGCTAAATGGCTTTCCATAGCGTTTTCCATATCTAATGTAACCATTATTATAATTAGAGATGGTATGAAGGTACTACACTTAACAAATAATGTGACCATTTTCCATGGTGGTACTTATCCAATGTGACCGTATGTCCTGTTTTGAACAGGACTGTGGGGTCGGTATATCAGTTGCTTTTTTTATGCTCGCCTTGAGAGAGTCCTTACCTCTATCAAGTTGCTCTCTGGTATGAGCCCTTGCAAGATAAGCCTAGTTATATCATTACTAAAAAATATTGATACACCGGCTGTATTAATTTTTCGGTACCCTTCGTCTCAATACATTTTGTGCATTGCAGTTTCTTTCCCGGAACACTTATTGAAATGTTTTTTTAAATAATAGTCAATCTCACAACATGGGAATTGATGGAAAAAATGACACATAACAACAGCATATTTTTTACAAAATATATATTTGAATGGGTATTACATAACATACTTCTATATGCCTATGATAAGATCTGGATACCAGGTATACGAGAATACAGTTCCAATCATTGTGGTACCAGATGCTAATAATTTATTTAGAAATTCGCTTTTTCATTATCTCTGAGAAGAGATTTACTAAATAATGTACACACATAGTCATAGTACAGTAAAATATCTACCATTTTATGCATTGCTAAAATTGGCAGAAATAATTAATAATGTACAATATATTATTACACCTATATATTTTTATTTAGGACTCTCTTGTGACAAATCGGGAAATAAGATTGCAAACATCTGATAAATATGGAATACGAACTAACCGGTAATGTTGCAAAATACACCCAAGCAATATTATTTTTATGTTCAGAAATATTTATTGCAATCGAACAAAGAACTATGGCCAATCTTTGGAAGAATAATATTTTATCTATTGTAGACATTACGGACACCTTATTTTGGCTTTATAGTGAAACAGTCATAGATTCTTATACAATTAAATATATGCATCTACCTACCTACTTTGTAATTTCACATAATTTAATTTGAGAAAAAGAAAACAACAGGAAATTCAAGGTTTCCTACACATAGGTATTCCTAGGATTATTTGAAATACATCTTACAAAAGATAAAATTACATTAGCAAAAATGAAATAATATAAGTAATATATAATAATACATATACATATTTATGTGTTTCAATATGTAAAAGTGTTTAAAAATACTGGCCAATTATACACTTCTTTTCTGTATTTAATCTAAACATCTCAAATCTTTATGTAAAATACAAATATGTAAATATTATTGATAAAATGGATTACATATTTCTATGTAGGATCTTGTAGCTTACAGCTTGACACGCTTTTCTTTGACACCACTGTAGATATTATTTGGAATACCATTGTAAAATAAGTCCCTAGACACTACTACCAATGAATAAATAATAACCAAAATATTTGAGTTGGGATTTTGTTTAGTTTAGCAAAAGTGCTGAAACCTTGAGAAAAATATTTTGTACATCACTTTTCAAGAGTTTTCCCATTTGTATTTTATATAAAGTGTTTATTATCATCGAAATATAAGAAAAAAGCTTTGATGAAACCAAATTACACAGTGCAATAGTAAAAAAAAAAATACAAATGTGTAGTTCACACGCGGTAGAAGTAAAACCTCCAGAAAACTAAAGCAGTCAAGAGTGGGAAGGCTACGAAGCACCACACAAAGAGGAGACCAATTATTATATCTCATTCTCTTGCAGGCTAAATCCTATAAATGTGTGTTTTTCTCTTTTTAGGATTGCAATTAAGTTGAATGGTGAGGTATAGTGCTACACTTATAATTTGGTGAAAAAAAAGGGGGCTGTCGTTTATGACGTAACAATAGTAGGTGTGGTCGCCATATTAAAATATAAAGTTATTATAGCGTTAGTCTTTGTTTACGCCACTGCCAACTTATACATGTAGCACTTTACCACAATAAATTACGTTTACATTAAGGAAATTTTGAATAAATTGTGAGTTTTGATATTGTAATTTTGAGTTCTGTTTTAACCACATACTTGCTACATACAACTTTCTTCAGTGATTCATTTTTAAATCTATCTCAACATTTTTTAATTATGGAAAATGGAACTCTGGAAACACATTTGAAAAACAAATAATTGCACACTTTTAAATTCTGCAAACTGAAAACACCATACTGAAAACAAAACTTCATCACACAGCTAGATAAGATTGAAAATACCGACAAAGTATGACTAAAAAAAATATACATATATATAAAGAAATAGCCATTTTTCATCTCTGTTTTGAAAAATAAAGTTTTTCCGCATTATTTTATATTAGTCAAATATTTTTGTAAATGAACGCAGTTGGACCATAAAATAATTGATGGAGGAGTATTTGCTAGTGCTGTTCGAATAACTCATATAAAATAAAATATTTTAATATAAGATTTTAAGTAACAAATATCTAATACTCCTGTATTTATATAAGGGTGTTTACAATATCACTACAATATGTATTACAATGCATTTTGAAAACACTCTTACCTCCAAGCCCGTAATATACAAGTCTAAATATAATATTTTTATTACTTAGAACTATAAAAAAAAAGATTCTTTCAAATGTAAGTAAAGACAAACTTACATACAAATACATAGTAACACATAAAAATCTGTCTACATTTTGTGCTTTTGAAGCAAAAGGCTTTCAATTGTGAACGAAAAGCGTAGTTAGTTCCTTAATGTTAAGAATCTGCTAATATCACAGGCAGATAAACATCTCTTTTCCGAAAAGTTTAATGATGGACCGCATTGTTTTATTATTTATAGATTTTAATGTACACATACAGTACTTAACAAGAATGTGTTTTTATAAACGAGTGAGAGGATTCGCTACATAGTAAATTTGTGGGTCGAAAGACAGACAATTATTATTTTATCAGTGTTTTTACTTTCTCTGGTCCCATTTTGTGCAGGATGTTGATTTAGTAGTGTGGCATTAGGAGGGATGTTACTATTCAAGTTATACTTAATTTAATAAACAAGTTAAAGAACGATACCCGGGAAACGCTGCGTTGTTTCTTTAATTGTGCACACCTTTTGCCAGGGCTTCAATATTTCTATCAATAACAATTTAGACTACATTAATTGCTGTAGAATATATGCAAGCCTTTACACGAAATTTAGCGGTTCTCGAAGCGTTTTAATATTAAAGTCTTTCGTAAGGCTGCAATTATTATTCTTTTTATCTGGCAAAAGGTTCACAGATAACGTGGTAACCAGGTTATCCTTCTTCTAATGCATTGTGCTGTGACTATGTTATTATGATATAAAAAAAGTGTATATCTCTAAACAAGTGATTCTCAAAGCAGGGGGTGCCAGTATCATTGTGACATATTAAAGCTATTTCATAAACGGAGATATTTACAAGCGACTCAAGTTTCATGCGCGCAGCACACGCGCTTCTCGTGAGTCCCCGCCATACTATTTTGCTAGTGTTCGTACACGATGCTACCCGCCGACTATAGGTTTGACGTCAGTTGCACGCTACCGACAGTGCTGGTAGCGCACTACGCGAGTTGCATTAGTATCTACTACTACTCGTTTGACAGAAATGGTGACCGAACTTGAATGAAATGTTAAATTTGTTCTGGAAGTGGAAAAAATGCATGGTTCTAATAACTATACGTTACCAGAATACGTAAGAAAGGTTTTAGTGGAGAAGGTATTATTGGTATTGGAAAATTGTGTATTTTTCTTAAGAATTGATTTAACAAATTTAAATAACAATCCATTGACATTCTGTAGAAAGTTTGTCATCATTCTCATGCATTTCCCTGGCGGCAACGAACGCCCTTTATTTAATATTTCTTTCGATATATGGGTGAACCCAAAACGTTCTATTAGATTGTTTTTATTCATATAATAAAGATAAACGAGAACATTGCCTTCATCGCTAGAGTCAGTTGACATTGTATTAACTCCACGGCTGTACGTAAAAAAATGATCAAGTTCAGTATATTTAAGGTAGCGCCGTGTACGGAAACCAGCTTTAAAGAGTAGCATATGTGTAGGCCACTTGTGGTTGCGTCACAGTAAAGTAGTTTGTAAATATTTCCATGTACGAATGGCCTAAGAGGTATGGGTAGAAACAAGGGTGTAGAAAAAGCGACGGGGAATTTGATTACTTAATTTTTATTCAAGTACTCCGCTGTTAGCCTCTAGATTTTGAATGTATCTTAACTTGGCGAGTTTCATCCATGGTCATCATTCATATTGATTTTTATGGTAGACTACTACACCATATAGATGTCAAATTTCAAAACAATATTTGAAGAACACCATTCTGTAACTGCATTTTATGGTTTTGACTAGGTTTTCAAAACCTCCCACTGATTAAAACTAGATTATAGTAACGCAAAATCAAAATAAGGTCGCTGGAGATGTGATGAGATGAGGTACAAGAAAGGGACAGAAGTGTTAGGTTAGGGAATCACTGATCTAAGTCATCTAAGTGAACTGCAATGTTTTACAAAGGTGAATGTTTTAAAATTAAAATATAAAACAATTTGGTAATAAACACTAATGTACGTTAATGTTTAATACATTCCAAAGCAAATCTATTTTTGTTCAAAGTATTTGATATTTAATCTTTGTATTTTAAATAGAACTTTAAAGTTTATTGGATTTTTTCTTTTGCAAAACAATTTTAGCTTTGATCTTTCAATGAATTATTCCCAAGTAAAAACTATAACCAAAGTGTTACAATAAAATAGCACGAAACAATACTAATACAGGTTATTTTTTATGGTAAAATTGAAATTATTTCAACAGATGATAGATTATTTCAACATAACGACAGACAGTGTTTTATTTTCGAATATTTTCTGGTCAATATTTATTTTGTCATCATCTGGATGGTTGCCTAAAAAATTACCACAGTGTAAATATTTACATTATTATTCCTTGAAAGAGTTGAGTTAAATATAAACAATTTTGAATTTGATTTCATTGAACAGATGCTTCAATAAATTTATTTTTCAGATACAAACACTTTTAGAGCAAGAGCCCGTGACGATCAGACCTTCGTTATTTTATAAAACCTGAAAGTTTCTCTGTGTATGTCCCTAATAGAGGTAAAGAAGATCCCCGACTATGAAGTTTGGATCACGGTGGCCTTGAAAGATAGCAGGTTGCAAAGATATATAAAATTGCACAATTTCAAGGGCATCTTGCTCTCACTTTTACAAGGTAATAGTCTGCTAGCGTCGAAATTTCGCACTATTACACTCCCACCCGCTTGCATGTTTATATCGCGCTTGCACCTACGGAAGACTTTTAATGTGTCTGGCAAGGTGAATAAACCATCGAAACTGTCTGATTACTGAAAAAACATATGTTGATAGTTCTTCAAGTAACTTATATAAAATACAGCTTTTATACTTTAACGTAAGTACAATTATAATTATTTAATATAATATCTTTCAAGCCACCGTAATCCAAACTTCATAGTTGGGGATCATCTTTACCTCTATTAGAGACATACACAGAGAAACTTTCAGATTTTATAAAATAACGAAGGTCTGATCGTCACGGGCTCTTGGACTATTTTAAAAGGAAATATATATTTTAATCTGATTTATGATGTTTGCTTTCACGTATACATTTTCAAAAAACGATAAATTTATTTTATATAAAAAAAGATTCTTGCAAATTAATAAAATAAAAAAATGTTGTTTCTCAAGCTTACCAGAGACATCTATGATATTATAAAGTAACTCCACCTTTCCATAACTTCTAAAAAGCTTCAACAGGTGGCTCATAGTAACGTTTTTTGAAAAAAAATTGAATCTACCAAAAACAGTGATGGTTGTTATTGATTCTTATTTTTATAAATTGTTATATATATTTGTAGAATTTGTCTTTTACAATAAATAATAAAAAAATTGATCTTAGCAGATAAAATCACCCTTTATGAATGAATATTCTATATGGAATAATTATCAAAATTCCATTAAACGATTACTATATTTTATTATTTTGTATAAACCATACAATAGAGACTACAAATAAAAATAAACGTTCCTAAGAAGAAAAAAAAACGCAAAAAAAAAATTTCCCTGTACACAACAATTCTGAAAAAAAATAGCAAAGTATTCTAAAAAAGTAAATTTTAGTAAAAATAAAATTATGACCATAGGCCATAGTGGACCCAGTCAGGTATACATATTTGTGAAGGTAGGTATAACATTTTATAATAATTAGAATAAAATAACTTAGTTTTCTCTTAAAATAACTTTCACTTTGTTGTATTGTATATCTATAATGTATAAAACCTGCCGGTTTCGGTTCAACCTGAACCTTCATTTAGAAGAGGGAGAGAGAACATCAATTTTGGTGGGGGGCAAGAGGGAGGTAGGTAAGAGAGAGGAGGTAAAAGTAGGTGTGAGGAAGGGAAATATGTTTATATGAGGTTATTTGGTAAACATAATAATTAATCTAATTAAATGAACAATTACATTTATCAAATAACCTCATTTCAAACATGTTTTCCTTCCCTACACCCAATGGCGTATCTAGCATAAGTGTCACCCGGTGCGGAAAACGTGGTGTCACGTGTCACCCCAAGAATGATCGTATTGTCACCCCAAGCATGAACATGGTGTCACCCCTAGAATTATTAATCCTCAAACTAGTTTTTACATAATGTCCTACGTCTAGGGTTACCAGATCCGAAAATGAGTTTTCCTGCCAAAATTCCTGACTTAGCAAAAAAATCCTGACATTTTGTATCGGTGTTATCAGTGGTGTATGGTGTAGTTAGCATTGGTGGCACTCGGTGCGAAGGTATAACGTGGTGTCACTCCAAGAATAATAACTGTTAAAATTAATCAAAATCGTATAATCGTAAGACAGGGGTTGGGAAAGAGAAGCCCGCAAGGTTTTTTGATGAGGCCCGCGAGCATTTTTGATGCATCATGCTGAAATAACGGCAAAAAAATTCATTATGAACGCGAGAACGGTTTTCTTTCACTACCTGTCGGATATATTTTTAAATAAGTTAAAAAAATAGTTAAATTATACAAAATGAGGTAAAGACAACCTTTGTCGAAGGTGGTTAACATGTGAATGTCAATATAGCATTCTAAAATCGCCTTCGTATTTCTTGTGCAATTTTAAAAAGAAGTTCCATTTTAATTTAAGGACTCGTACGCACATTCAAATTTAAGTTAAAACTAGTCAGTTCAATGTGTTCAAAATTTAAACAAAAATCCAGTAGCAGTTTCAGGTGCTGACGCATTTGGAAAGAAACTATTCTCATGTTCCGAGTGCAGCTAACAAATTCAAGTTGCGTACTATGTGCTACAAGAATCTGAGGAAAACCATTTCGTCTGGATGCAGTTTTGAACCTGGAGAAACAGATTCACTCTCTTGATTTGATCTCCAAATGCCGCATGAATTTCGAAACCGTTCTAAAATTTCGAGTGGAGTCTTTAATTCTATTATGCTGAAAAATGCCGAGGAAAACCATTTGCTGGGGTGAAATCATAATTTTAACAATGCATACTTAAGTTAAAATCAGTTTTGTGTTCAGAGTGTAACGTGAAACGAAAATTTCAGTTGTGAGATAGTAAAGGTGCGAGTCCACAGCTTTAATTATTAATGCTCGCAGTACACGAAAATCCGCAGAGATCAAAGATGAACCCATTTCGAAGGAAAAAGGTAAGAAATAGACTATCCATAGCTTCTGTTAGGGCTCTACTGTTAACACAGTTCAATTTAAAGAGTTTAATAAAATTGTTTTGAAAGACTAACATTTTATGAAAGCAATAAAAAGTAAGAGCCGGGTCAGATGAATGAAACAATTTAATCATTATAATTATTCCCACTCAGCCACTGACCGGTCAATTTTATTGTCTTATATATTTTTTTGCGATTAAACTGTTTAATAAATCATTGAAGGAGAAGATTACACTAATAATCTTAGCGAAAATATGAAAGAGAACAAGACACAACAAATAGAAAAAGATGATGGTTGCAACTGGGACTTGAACCCAGAACCTCTCGTCTAACCAGAATGTGCGCTTTTACCGATTCAACCATTGCCACCTTCCATCAAACCGTCATAATTGTCTATCTCACATTTTCAAATTTTAGAATTAATTTCGACTAATTTCTTCTTCGATGACGTATTACATTGATGGGAATAACCTCCAAAAGTTATAAAAAGCGAGTTGTTCTTATAAAAAAACGTCCAATAAATATTTTAAATTTTTTTCATGTATTTTTTTCTTTCTTTTTAATTTTCCCGACAATTTGCAATTTTTCCTGTTTTCCCGACAGACGGCTAAAATTCCGGACATGTCAGGAAAATTCCTGTCATCTGGTAACCCTACCTACGTCCTACCTGATATTGAAGAAAATAATTTAGGTATTATGATTGGCGGCGTCAGTAATGTGAGGGTGGCCTCTTATCCAAAGAATCGACAACTAAACGAAATCTGAGGGCGCTCTTACATTTGGTCGAAGAATTATCTTCGTTTGCCCAGAGAAGGCGGGAAGCTACTCCAGTGTAAGCAGCTGGTCGTTCGAAGTCGATTATCTGCTGCGTCACTAATTCACGACATCAATAGGTAACAATTCACTTTACGAGTCACGCCAATCACAATGTATGAAAGAAATAAGAATGACACAGGTGACAAGCAAAGAATATTTCAGGGGAATCCCCAACCGAGCAATAGTTATAGCTAGGAATGAAAATAAAACAACAGAATTTTTGGGGAATCCCTGACCAACCGAGCCATGGAGCAACGAAAATATAAATAACATACAGTGATCGTGTGTAAACTATTTTTGTGGCAATATTCTACCTTCGTAAGTTTTTTTTAACGGTCGGGTGTCACCCCCCATCGGGTGGCACTCAGTGCGGGCCGCCCCCCCTAGCTACGCCACCGCCTACACCTACTTTTACCCCCCCTCTCATCTACCTCGCTCTCACCTCCTACCAAAGTTTATGTTCTCTCTCCCTCTTCTGTGTTACCTATGAATACACAGTAACTCATGGACATACATACATATTTGTATGTCTATGCAGTAACTCTATAATTAATTACACCATAGATGCATGTAATTCTTTAATGTTTTATGTAACCCTGATGAAGGTTCAGGTTGAATCAAAACCGTTTGTTTTTATATATTCTACAGACCTAAAATAAAGTGGTATATATTCAAATTAAGTTTTTTACCCAATTATTATAATTATGTGTACTCACCCACAAAGTGTTTGCTATATGCATAGACATATGAATATTAATATGTCTATGGTTACATGTAAAAAATTATAACATTTTTATTTGGCACATTTTCTTCAACCAGTCAATGGAAACTTAATCTAAAAAGGTTTAAAATAACAAATTTCAATGGACAGTCTTTGCAGTAGGTACCTCCACATTTGAAAATTATGAGAAGAAACACCAAATTATTGAATATTCTACATAATGTATTGTAAGAATGATTTTTTTTTTTAAATTAACCTCCCTCAATAAGTTAAAAATAAGAAACAACAATTTATTCATTAAGATAATTATTGTAAGGATGAATTTAATGAAGTGCTAATACCTCCCTTCACGATAGAGACCAAACTTACATAAAAGTGTTGTGACATATAATATACAAGGTAATAGGCCAATAAACAAGGTGGGGCAAAAGTAATGCCGTAATATGAATGTGCCGTAATTTTTGCAAAAGGCGTCAAATGTCATTGTGCTTTGATATTTATTTTGAGGACAGGTAGAGAATTAGTTGGCTATAAGCAATGGAGCGATACACACCTTAAGAACGCAGAATTTTGTTAACGCCTTATTGTGATCTCCCGTTTTGGCGATTTGAACTGGCCGGCCAGAGCCTTCTTCATTTGGGCCTTTTTGAAATCTCGTGTTTATCACAATAAATCACAAACCTTGCAAATCTTGAAAGCCAACATTGAAGAAGAAATCGCGAATTTGGGGCGATGTTTTTCGAGCAACAATTCAAAATGCCGTAAAACGAACATCAACGTAAAATGTACATCAACTCATGAGGTGATTATTTGACTGATAGCATTTTTTTTAACTTTCTCATCAATTTTATACCTTCAATTCAATTTGAACATCAAAATCGACAGAGAAATATTTTAATGGTAGATTAGTAGAGGCGAATTTTTCATTTATGGAGATAATATAGAATATTATAGCTTATTTTTGCAAAATAATGTTTTTGTAAACTTTATCGTATTACCGGATGATTTGTTTATATATTTATAAAAATCGTATTTATCTATCCTATGTAGTTTTCCCAGGATAGCGACTTATATTCAGAGATAACTTTTTCCCCTTGTAACATAAATTCCCTCAGGTTAATTTGTTCACTTTTGGGAACAGTTCACACAGGTCTCATATAAATTGTGCATCTCCATCGGTCTGTCTGGTGAATCTTTGTGAGAATTATGATCTATGTAAATAACGGTGTAAGAAAGAGAAAAAATCACACTTCATATTCAAATTTAGAAGTCAACTACAGAAAAAAATTAATATGCAACTATATGACACCAAAGTTTCCGATCGCAATTTGAGAAAAAATATGAAATTCGGGATTTTTTTTATGAAACGACAAAATGTGAGGTGACATTATATTGTTTATAATGCACATGTCTAATAAAATACGTGTTTTTCCTTTTTTCGTTATCAGTAAGTTTAGCCAATTTTAAAACTTTTTATGTTTTCATCAAAAATTTTAATATTTCAAAAATTATATGTGTATTCCAGTAATAAAACTTGAATGCGTATTTCATCACATTTCAAAAACAAATTTTAGTTTTCAAATATATTCAGAAAAGTTCCATTTATTTGGAATTTATTACAAAGCGGAATTTTTTTGACCTTCTTACAGAATACGCCCGAGGCTTGAGGGGTTAATATAATGAATATATATATATATATATATTTTTTTTTTTGAATTTTATTATGTTTACCAGCTAAATAAACATTTTTTTTCTATAAATGTAAGCCGTAAGAGGCTTACCTGAAAATAAATACAACAACATGACTTTTGAAAACGAAAAATTATGACTTTTGACATGAATTTGCGACTGGCTTTTTCACAGATAAAAAATCAATGCTTGGAAGTGACGAAACGATAACCAAGAATAATATTTACTGCAAATTCGCTGTCATTCATAGATTTCGCATCACTTTTACGAGCTTTCTGCATTTGGTCGTTATTGTGGAGGGTCGGTAATTCGACTGTAGCTAAGAATTTACACTGTTTTAATAATTTAATGACATATTTGACAGAGAATTGTAAGTAATATTTACCCGAGTTTGTATTTCATAATAATAATGTACCTACTTACTAATTTGAATAACATTTCTTTCAATTATCTACAATTAAACATTAAAGAAACTACACATATTTTTATAAAACAAAAACACAATTATGATTAAGTATTATCTGTGCATAACTATGTAAGTACAGATGATGCAGATTAAAAATACAATATATAAATTCATTATAAAAACAATTCTAAGGTTTTAGACAAACTCTATACACAGTTAATTAAGAATTATTGGCAATGGCGCCATTATGTTATCAACCAAAAGTTCAAATGACGGGAAGGCACTACATCAATAATTACTTGGTTAATTTCAAAAAACTAACGTATTAGTTAGTTAGTCAGTTAGTTTCACATACATAGAACACTGGGATTGTAAGTTAGTTACAACACTACGGTTATTTGAAAAGAAAACCAATGTTTAAATAAGTCGACACGTACAGAGATTCGTCTTAATATAAAGGCTTAATATTTTTGGACAATATCGAATCACAATAAGTACACATTGAACGAACACCAAATATTATTATATGTTTAGAAAATGTTAGGTAAGGTAGGTAAAAATTTGACATCTTACAAAGATGTGTGTTTTATAAAGATGGATCGAGTCAGTTTAAATTTCAATGCGTCATAAAAATTGACCTTTTTACGTATGTATCAACTACCAGTGTAATATCTTATAGTCTAATCATATTTTCTAATATCAAAGGGGAAAGCATCGAGTTCTTTTATGAACTGCAACGGAGCCGGAGTCGCGAACTTTCTTTATCTTGAAGAGCATCGACTTTTCTCTCCGTACTGACAGCTCGGGCAAGTCTCTCACTTTATCATAATGATCCGACACTTTATCGCTGTCCAAATAAGAAGCATCTATGTTCTGTATACTGGCGTCACTGTTTGTTGATAGCTTTCTCGGGTAGAACGGTTCGAGCTTGTGCATGGAGGGACGACTACAAATGATGATCTCTTCGGGTATTAGAGAGTTGTTCTTCGAAGATTCGGAAAGATTGATGGAGTCTGATTTAGCTTCTATAACCGGAGAAAGAGTCCTTTCGGAATACTCAAAATGAGATTCAGCGGCATTAGGATCGTAAGCAAACTGGTCAAACTTTTCAATAAATATTTCAGGAATTTTATCCATCGCACTGATTGGTTCTTCTTCTAAAGTTGTCGAGTCACTTTGCTCTGAAATAAAATGTGGTTCATCTCGGCGAATACTAAGTTTATTTTGAACAGTTTCCGTGCATTTGGATGAATCATCTTTGGAAGATATCTTTTCTGGCGACACAAACACAGAGTCCGAATAATAGCTCTTTGTGTCAAAGTTGGAAGGATTGGTTCCATCTGGAGACGATACGGAAACGAATTTGCTTGTGTTGGGACTTTCATCATCGATTGGTCTAAAGTCAAGGTTCGTCAAATCAAAAACAGCTCTACTTTTATAAGTCAGGTCTCGCTTGATGGAAGATCGTTTTGATCTTATTCCGGAAGAAGAAAAACATGGTTCATATATATCAGATAGGCTTGTCCTATCGGATCTTGGTTCTTCATAAAGAGTAAGGTTTCTAGTCTCTGTTGCATCTGAAGGCGAATCGTCTTGGTTAGATAAGTCCTCGATATTAGAAATATCAGGAACGTCAAAGGTGAACTGCGTTCCTTCCTTATCAGGACTTAGCAAAGGAGCTGATTGAGAATGGTCCTTTATATTATTTATGGATTCCATGGAGTCGTCTATTTCGTAGTCGATGATGTCGGTTATTTCCGGAGGCAATGAGAACGGAACGTCGAAGCTGAAATGCGTTCTATGATGTTTCTCAACATAAAATCTGCTGCCGGGAGATTTATAAGAAAGGTCTGTCGAATAATCAAACTTCTTCCCGGCATGAATGCTGTCCAATTTTTTAGACGCGCTATTCTTTTTAATAGCTCCTAAACTTAAGGATATTTCTTTATGGGCGCTAGTCGTATACGTAGCCTGATCTAGATTTGTTTGTTCGTCGCTGGTTGAACACTTGACTTGAACAGTTAAGTGGGAAGATTCCAACGATTTACTATATTGGTAGCACTCTTCGTTCCTTCTACAGCACATGGAGTATTCACCATTATCACTTTCGTGTCCATAGAGCGATACAAAATCTTCGGAGCAAAACTTTTCAAATAACTCCTGGGAACTAAGCCTAGCGGAACCCGTTTTATTATAAAATGCTTCAGTCGGAGAACGGTCGTATAAGGCGTTGGCACTCGACCGTTTAGGTTTTTCCGCTTTGCTTAATTTATAAAATTTTCCTAAATGTTTTTCGAACAGACCACTGGGGGCGCTGCCCCCGGAGTCGTTGGTTTTTTCACCTAAAGAACTAACACTCTTTTGATCGTGTCTTTTCTTGGCGATGATCCTATCAGAGGACGTTCCTCTCATACGTGTCGACCTGAAGGAGTTGTGTTTATCATAAGTCATCTTATCACTAGGGTTAGTCGAAGCTTCTACAATTGTTAGTACGTTAGTATCGGACAAGCTAGATTTATCACGGTTACGCTTAGCGCAGGTTAGTTCACACTCGTGATCACACCTCGGGGGCCTGGAAGCTTCCGGGCTGTAGACGCGGTCTTCCTGGTGCTCCTGGTCTCCCTCGGGTGGCGGTGAAGGCGGTGGGGAGGGCGAGTCCGGCGGGTACACCGACTGGTCGATGCGGATGGACTTCCGGAGAGGCGGGCGCGCCCGGCGAGTGGGGGGGCCCTGAGTGAAGCGGAAGCGCGGCGGGCAGTCCAGGGTCTGGCTGTGCGCCAGGAGCCTGGTGGCTCGGGGCGCGGGGTCCAGCGAGGCTCCCACGCGCAGAGGCCGGCGTCGCCCGCCGCCTTCGTCCGGGGTCAAGGGCAGGGCGGCCCCGCGACCGAACTCGATAAACCAAAGCTCGTCCTTCAGGTCGCACTCTCACTTCTTCTCCTTCATGTCTTTGTTGAGGTAATGCAGCACGTAATGGAGGACGAGGTCGTAGCAGTACTTGTACTCTGTCTGAAATCCAATGTAAGAAATAATATTATGTATTTAACTTATGCAACATGGAACTCCAGTGAAAAAATATATGGTTTAAAAATATCATAAAGAATGAACGTAGGCTGATTCAGAATTTTTTTTGATATACGCAGAATTTATAAATCGTCATTTGAAAACGAATAAAACACCTTCACATTAAAACACACTGTTTGGCTGGTACGACTGAATCTGCTTATTCTGATGTCAAGAGTCTTGAAACAGGTCTACGTGAGTGATATATCTATGGGGTCCACAATGTCCAGATTTGAACTGATGAACCTCAGGTTTTTTGTATATAACCTTATTGGTGAAATTTCTCTTTCTCCAAGATATTCACCTAGTATTCTGTAAGAGCGAAAGAGATAGAAAAAAGTTTTGAAATAATCGTTCGTGGAAATCAAGAAATTAAGACAGTTTTCGAATTGGAAATTTAACGGTGCTGATCGCTACCGTCAACTGCCAGTGGAAATGTCAGCATAAATCTCTGCTTAATCTTAGATTTTGGAGCTCTTCAGAGATATTATATAACAAAATCCACATTTACGCGAAATCAGTGGTAATCATGTCAAAATAATGTAAATGTTTTAATTCAAATTCGTGTTCTCATTGGATGACAAAAAATCAGATTCTTCTTATCGGGTAATAAAAATACGCCACCATTTGGAATTTTTAAGATGGTCATGTGCTTGGAGGAAAAATACACGAGATGCCTTCAATTTTCGCAATAGGACGCAATTTTTCCATGTACATTTACTCCAAGCTTATTACTTACCTTTGTATTTTCTACTAACCGTTCCAAAAATGACAAAAAATCATGTTTAATTAGAAATAACAAAAAAAACCGTTTGTGAAGAGCAGGTAAATAGTATGAATGGGTGCAAGTTTTTGATAGTATACCATATTTTCGATGAGTTGAGGACGATGCCTTCTGACAGTTTTGACCGCCTGGAAGATGTCCACCTCCCCGTGCTGAATGACCTGCTCAATACATGCGTTGGCCGCGCAATACACGCCAGCCCGGCTCCTTCCGTCACTGGAACATTAAAGACGAAGGAAGTACTGGCATCATAAATAAATAAATAATTGATTCACTCCGTGAGCAGAGACATTGGATCTCGATTTGTTCAAAACATCAAACATTGCTTCGTTAATAAAAAAATAGAGTCCTTGCGAGACCCGAGTAAAAAAATCGAGTGTACTGTTTAAGGAATTAGGTATTATCAGCACCTTGGCTCCTTAGCGCTTTGGCAAGTCAGCAACCGGAGCGGACTGATCTAATTGCTTCTGTACAGGACCAGCCCCGCTTGATGGAGTAACTATCTGTTACTTATGCATATGTAAACTTGGTACAGTGCCGTTCAGTCATCGATTCAGCCACCTCAAGGACGTGACTGGGTACAATGCGATTTAGTCACCTCAAGGGCGATTTACATTAATTATTGTGTTGATTTTATTGTGTGAGTTGATTTGATCACGAAGATGTTACGATATTAGACTAAAAAGGACAGTTTAATCAAATAATGTGGATCTAGAATGTTGGGTGCTCTATTCTTAAACTTTGCAACATTCTTTCGAGAGGGTTCAACCAATCTGTTTGACTTGGCCGACCTGAGCTGAGTTGTATCAGAGTAAGATTGTCCCTCATGTATCATGATACCAATCCTTTCAGTTCTTTCCGTGACTTGAAGCTAGTGAAGTCACTACAAAACGAGACTTACGGTGAGACGACGCAGACAGGTCCATAGTCTGTCCTCTGCCTCCAGCGCTCCACCATGTTCATGAGTTCCACCAGCGAGTTGGTTGAGGTGGGTACCTTGTGGCCCATCGGCCAACAGGTCAACTGGAACAGCTGGACTGTTTTAGGGGGTGCCTTCACTCCGGCCATCAGCTCGGTGAGGGACACAATCTTGAAACGGGAGAAGACAAACATTAAAATAATCTTTAAGAGTGAAATCCTTTTCAATTTTGTTGAAATATGCCCATTTAATGAATGATGAAGTTAAAATACAACTGTAAAACAAAAGAAAAACAGAATGAAAAAGTGTTTGATAGAATTGGGTGAAAGTATGTGGATGTAAGATATAAAAAAAAATGAGAGGGAAAGGGATAACAAAATAACTTACAAAGGTAGCACCTGCGAAGGAATTTGGACACACAGCATAATCACATTTTTATATTAGTTTATGTTTTTCAAAACAGCCTGACAATAACTACGTGCACGATACCTCGAGGTAATTAACAATTACGAAATGAAAACGATATTTTCATCACAACAAATAAAGCTAACAATCTTCTCAACTAGTAGTGATAGTTAAGAAAAGTTGGAAATGGATAAATATCAACCATAATTGTTTAGGATCGTGCAACAACAAAGTTGGACACTGGAATAAGGAACTCCAGTGAAAAATATTATGGCTTTAAAAAAATATGTTCATATAGACCAAGAAACGCTGATTCTGAATATATAAGTTTTTTTTTAATAATATAAAACGTACAGTTTTAAAAAAAATATTAAAAAGTGCATTTTTAATATTCTCGTTAAAATACAGCGTCAAGTTGGTATGCTGTGTAATGCTGTATGGTGACGTCACGATGGAAGATTCACTGTAATTCATTTGGGTCATTTATATGGGAATTTAGGTATGAAACAAGCGAATGTTCTATATATTTCTAATTTTTGAAGATGTCGTAAAAGCATATACCTTTATAGAAACTTAATAGAATTGCCTTTTAGATGTTTGTATCTGACATATACGATTGTGTTTGAAAATTGCAGTATTTTAAGTTTCAAAATGAAAAAATTAAAAAAAAAACAGCTGACTGTAAACATATTCTATTAAATGGTCGAAAAATTCAGTAAAATTAAAAAAAAATTAGAAAATACAGTCCTCTTACTTTATAAATTTGGAATAAAACTGTCACTTCACTTTTTATCTCGATCATACAATTAAAAAGGATAAAAAAATTTATAATAATTCCGAAAAAATAACTGAAAAAATCCGACATCTTGGACTCGGTTTTACGCAATTAATGCGTTGATTTCTCGAATTTGTATTTATTTACACATGCATAAGGCTTTTAAATTATTAAATAATAATACTTTTATGGAAGTTTTATTAAATTCACGCGGAAAAGTGTACATTTTTTTTTAAGAATTAACCTTTGATTATGTAATGTCGGTAACCTAAGAACCTATCGCGAAACTAAATCACCAACAAAACAGGACTAAAACTGAAGAAAAGTAAAGGCAGCATTGGTACTTATGCTGAATTACACTAATATCACAGAGAATTAATCATTTAAACGAAAATTATCATAATTATCTTATCTTAACATAAAACTGCAAGTAAAATTCATCAACGTCATTCATCGTTTTGCGAAGAATTTGATTTCGCCATTTTCCATAAATAAGCCAATCAACGCGTAATAATAAACAAGATGGCCGCGCGCCTGCGAAAATCTATGTGAGATTCAAGAAAACCAACATAAAAATCATAAAATATGTGTATCGTTTTTAGTAGATGACGTCACAAAATTCACCATAGATATGGGTGTTTTTGAGGGATCTCCAAAAATTAAAACTTTGAAAATTATTTTAACTATTAAAATTAACTCTAAAAAAAAAATATGCAGTAATTTAAGTTAGAAGGTCATTATTCATAAAAAAAAAATTAAAAAATGGACTGGACTTCTCTATTGTGGCGATAGTATAAAATTTACAATATCACATAATTTTTAGATGAGTTTTTGGTTTACCTTTTTATTGATTCGGAAGACCCAAGTTTTGATATTGGTGTAGTGATTGTGGGAGACGTGGTCGATGGTGAAGACGGGGCCGTACTTCTTGGAGTGTCTCGTGTCGGGCCAGAAGGCCGGGAATTGTTGCTGGAATGAACAAATTGCTATAAATAAACCTGCAGAAAGATTGCTTGTGGAGTGTGTGGGCATGTTACTTTTGCTGTTAGATTCCTACCCCTCCATCATACATTTTTCTTTCCCAGAACTACCTCTCCTTCCTTTTCCTAAAAATACCCCACACAGCAACTCCAAAGATGACACAGGCCCTCAGGGATTTTTCCGCCGTGTGGACATAATGCAAACAAAAAAACTAAGTATAAAGCGATCAAGATTAGTTTTAAGATTGGTTGGCGACATCTTGTTACCACATGACAAAAAAGCACAGGCAAAAACACCATTGGCAAATAAACCTGACGATTTGTTTTGTTCGTCATTATTTTCGCGATGCTTCTCTCAATTTACAGAACGATAATTGACGATAAGACACAAAATGAATATGCACTCTTTTATTACTCACTTAAATTTTAAAACTCCATTTTTTCTGCCAACCACGTACAGATCTAAGATATCTGTTTGATAAAAAAACTTATTAGCAGGATAAAAGCATTTTGCTTTTTAGCGTTATTATAAATAATGTTGCGAATTTATTTGAAAGTGCACTAAACTTTTACCGCGCTCTGTTGAGCAAACAACATATTTTATTTTCCAGATGCTCGGTCGTTTGTTTAGCGCAGTTTCAGTGGTACACAACTTACGGCCGGCATAAAAATGATATATTTACATATTTATATATTTTAAGCCGATGTAGCTCAATGGTAGAGCATTTGACCCGATATCGAAGGACGCGGGTTCGAGTCCCGCGTCGGCGGCATGTATCTTTTCTCAGGAGATTTTTTCAATGTAGATGAGTGTTTCAGGCTAATAATTGTTTCTTATAATAATTGTTACCCTTTGTGCTATGCATAAAAATCTTGTCTTAAACATTAGTTTATCAATAAAAAAAAAAAAATAATAAAAAAAAATATATATATATATATATATAAAGGATTTAACTGAAAAAAGTAACAAAACAATTTCTCCCCTTACTCCTTTTCGTTTGGGAGGCGGGTGTGGGTACCGCCGCCCCGGGAACGATTTATTGGATTATCAGCACCTCTGCCATAGGTCACCCCAAGTGGTTTACTACGTTTAGTGACGTAGCAGGGGTGCTCGGGATCATGGGAATTGTCAAGGTTTTGGCGGCGAACGCGTCCGCCCACCTATTGTCGAGGGAGACCCTTTGACCTCTACAGCAGGACTCCCTCCGAGCATTGCCTTGCACCGCAGTGGGAGGGAGAGATTCACACGTCCGTCACTCCTTGACACTTTGGTCCCCGGATTCATACCCATGCCTGATACCTTTTTACTTCCAGAACATTTTCGCCTTTCTTTTCTTAAAAAGACTCTGCATACGGCATCCCCAAAAACGACATAGGCCCCGGAGGGAATTATGTTCCTCAGGACTTCCTGTCTAACCACAACTAAAACGCGTTATTCTTCACACGAAAACAGCTGTCGCCCAACGTTCAATTACTCAGTATTGGTAGGTAAGTACCTTTTCCAATTTTCCAAAAAACCTTAATAAATAATGCACGTGTCATATGTCATAATACATTTGTTATACATAATATACTTCAAATTTCGACTACATAAAACGGCATGTGCACTTCTTCATCCAATACCGTAGTCTTGTCTCAATGGTTTCGGGCAATTTGGGCTGTTGTGTGGTATTCACGTAAAAAAATGCAATTATTTCCATATTTCTTGCATGAGTCTTCATTCTTTCTAAGCTCATCTTAGCACGATTTCTGAATAATTAAATATTTTGCGGTCCATGAACATACGGAAAATTTGTAAAAATTGACTCGATTGGTAAAAAGGTTGTGCATCACTTGTTATAGCGGAGCTTGTTTATAGCAGTTTCCCTAAATAAATATTTCACAGTTTCAACTAAAACAAACAAGGAAAAATAATCCACATCTAGATTACACAAATAAGAAAAACTGTGTTAGGTACTCTGTATTTCCTCAAAGGCCCATCTCACTAGCAAGCAAATATTACAAATACAAAATCTAATATTACATGGCCAGGGGTCTGAAAACTGAGTCCGGATGCTATTTTTTTGTGATCCAGGGGAAACAAGAAACCCAACATTTGTATTCAATTGACATTTGCCACACGAGAACGGGTCGTTTCTACGAATCCAAGACTTTTTAAATTTTGTATTTTTTATTATTAATAAAAAAACGTTTATTTATACTGGTTTGTCAAAGAATGTAGGTGAACTATCGAAGCTCTTGTGTTGAAGCAAAATTCGGCTCAGCAGTTGAATAGTATGTTTGGGAACAACGACTATTAGTGTCACTGCACAGTTAAGTGCAGAGGGTGTATGATCTATAGGCTGCTCACGTAATGCTAAATTTCAGCAGGTTTAATATAATTACAGTCCATGTCCAGAATTTGTAACACCAAGGTCACCGAAAGACGTCAGCTCTTCTGGTATCTGGGACCACCCAGCTGAAATGCATGATTACGCAAGCAGCCTTAACAGCAGATCATGAAATATTAACTTCGAGGACAGACCACCATACAAATCAATGGGCAACCCTTCTGAGGAGAGAGACGACTCTGAAACTCATATTCAATACAGTTTGTTTCTGGGAAGGGGGGGAATTCCCGAAGACCCTCGGGAAGTAGAGGAAGTTCGGAAAACAACAAGCAACAGTCAACAACTCACCGAACTGTGCGGAGGTATGCAGAGCACCACTACAGCAGCGCACTCGTAGTCGTACACCAGGGACCAGAACTCGCCGCACGTCCCCTTGAGAGGCCACTCCGTAACGATGTACTCTCGAGGCTTCGTGTATCCCTGGTAACAGAATAATAACAACACTATATTGTAATATGTGCGTTAAGAAAATGAAGATAGTATTGGTAGTTCTTAGTCGAAGTATGATACAGTTAAAAGTGAAGGAATTGGAAATGGGTTCCATAGCTCAGTTGGTAGAGCACTTGCCATGTAAGCAAAGGGCCCTGGGTTCGAGTCCCAGTGGAACCAATATCTTTTTCTGATTTTTCTGTCTCCAGATTTTCGATTGAGTTTCGCTAATATTGTCTTTATTTAATTAAATATTAAGAAAAATATTATTCAGTTTCATTTATTTTGGTCTCAAATCCAAAATTAAATATCAAGCTTAAATGAGGCATAAAACCATATGCATGATGCCCCAAAAGTCAAAGTTTTCCATTGGAGGGCTGATAGGCCAACTCATATCGCACCAGTACCTACATACATCAATATTTGGCTTCAGTAAAATGTCAACAGTTTTTGAATTATAGAATACATAACTCGATATTGGCTCTCGCAGTCAGATTTTATTCTTCTGTCGGGACTTGCGACTTGCGTGCTGCAATATTCTGCGCCGCTGATATACTGTTAAACTGTGGGGAATCAGAAATCTTGATTTAATGAATTATGATTTTTTAAAGATTAATAATAAGGTTAATTAAAATGTAACTCTTAGATATACTTTTATAAAATTTATATATACATTTATAAAATTCAAAATACGTTTTCGTTTGTATTGGCCTAGCGGTTCATGTAATGGTCCCAGTCTTATTCTTTATTATGGTCCCAAAAAATAACAAGCGTTATTACTAGGTTGTCATTTTACTTAGTTTCATTCCTCATGAACACCTTAATGCACCTGTTGTTGCTGACATCTATAAATTATTACATGTGTATAGTTAAAGTACTTCTTCTAAAAGCAAACACGTGGTTAGAACTGAATGAAAAGGCTAACACGGACATAAACGAATTAAAAACATGGTTTGACAATAACCTACTAAGTTAAACTCTAAAAAAACACATTATATACCATTTTTCATAAAAAAAACCAAACACGCCGCATGAAATTAACATAAGGATCCACTCTGCACCAAACACTCAACAACACCACTGTAACTTACTGTGTACTAATATTGAAATGAAAACTTCAACCAAATATCTAGGAATCACTATTGACCAATGTCTAAAATGGATACCGCATATAACCATTCTTAAAAACAGAGTACGAAAATTGAACTATATTTTTAGCTGTTTAAGACACATTCTAAATAAAGAACTACTGAGAATGACGTACTTCGCTTTCTGTCAATCCATAATCCAATATGGTATAATAGGATGGGGTGGCGCCTATAAAACTCACACCCAATCTCTTTACATTGCGCAAAAACTAATAATTAAAGTAATATTAAAAAAATCATTTTTATATCCATCTGAACTCATATTCGAAGAATTTAAAGTCAGAAAATTAAATACTCTTTTTCTGTATCACTCAACCTTACAAGTCTACAAAGAGGATATCCTAAACAAAACCATACCTTTCAAAAACACAGCAAATCTCAGGCAAAAATACATGTTACCAATTCCCATTTGTAAAAAAACTTTAGGCCAACAAAACTACAAATACTTGGGAACAAATTTCTTTAATAAATTACTAGAAAATATAAGATCCCTTTGTGACAGTTTCAAAAATTTCAAAACACAATTAAAAAAATATACTGAAATCCTTAACTAAAAAATAAATAAATAATAATAATAAAAATTATATTTATGCATATATTTATATAAACATACATTTATCTTATTATTAACATAAACTAAATTTCAAAGTACTAAATATAAATAAAAACAGCAATAAAAAAAATAAAAAAATCAAAATAACCAAACAAATAATACTTCCTCCCGTACACACAAGCATTTGCTTATTATGGGAGAATAATTAAAAAATAATATATATATATATATATGTAGAACAATTTTCTCGGTTTACCCGCGTAACGTAGTCCTTAAAAGGACTTTTTAACTCCTGACGTTTCGGACAGATCACACTGTCCATCTTCAGAGGCCTTATGTCTTGAGTTTTTGTCTCAAACTGATAGCTTTCGCATATCTGTTCGGTCCAGAAGCTAAGACTTAAGTGAGTGCAAGTCACTTCTTATTTCTAGAACGAAGTACCCGGGTTGAAGGTGATTGATAGTGGAGGGGGTTGGGGGCGGGGCCGGCAGTAGATACCTGATTGGTTAAGCTAATTGGAGATACTACTGGTAATTTTGGAAATGCCATTTTTGGGGGATTTTCATCGATTATGACTTTCCAGGTGTTGGGAATTCTGACTGAGTCATTTCTAGCATTCATATTATTTTTATGTTTATAGATTTCTATCGCTTCGCGGTAAATTCTTTTTGGTTCATTGTAAATGCAAGCTATTGTTGTTGTATTATTAAAGTCTATTTTATGACCTTCATTAAGGACGTGTTGATATATATATATATATGTTATGGTTAAGGTTTTCACGGGTGTAAGATGTAGAACAATTTTCTCGGTTTACCCGCGTAACGTAGTCCTTAAAAGGACTTTTTAACTCCTGACGTTTCGGACAGATCACACTGTCCATCTTCAGAGGCCTTATGTCTTGAGTTTTTGTCTCAAACTGATAGCTTTCGCATATCTGTTCGGTCCAGAAGCTAAGACTTAAGTGAGTGCAAGTCACTTCTTATTTCTAGAACGAAGTACCCGGGTTGAAGGTGATTGATAGTGGAGGGGGTTGGGGGCGGGGTCGGCAGTAGATACCTGATTGGTTAAGCTAATTGGAGATACTACTGGTAATTTTGGAAATGCCATTTTTGGGGGATTTTCATCGATTATGACTTTCCAGGTGTTGGGAATTCTGACTGAGTCATTTCTAGCATTCATATTATTTTTATGTTTATAGATTTCTATCGCTTCGCGGTAAATTCTTTTTGGTTCATTGTATATGCTAGCTATTGTTGTTGTATTATTAAAGTCTATTTTATGACCTTCATTAAGGACGTGTTGGGCCGGATCGAGAGAGACTGGTTAAGGGAGGTCTTTTGACCTTTCCAGTTGGATGGATGGATTCATACGTCCGTCACTCCCGGACACACTGACCCCAGATTCCTACCCACCCTCTCATATCTTTTTCCTTCCAAGAACTTCCTATCCTTCCCTACCTTAAAAAAACCCTCCACATAGCATCCCCTAAGATGATATAGGTCCTGAGGAAAATAATTTTCTTTGGGGCCTCATGTGTGAACTGATGTAAAACATTTTCCTTATACGTGTGAGGGATTTTTATTATAATTATTGTATCTTTCCTTTGGATGGGTGGAGACATACGTTCACCGTTTGCTCATTTTCGACTACTGACATTTAGTGTGTAAGAAAGAGAGGCAGCATTATATGTTTGAAAAAATAAAAGGAAAAACAATTAGCGCATTGACATTTGACGTTTTTGAATTTTTGCAATTCACGCACAGTTCAATATTATAGGTACTTATCAAAAAATGCCCGCAGCACTTTCAAAATATGTTAATTCGTTCCATACAAAATGTATGGAAAAAGAATTTTCTTAATAACTATATTTTTCGTTAATTTTTGTGATGTTTTAATAGTTATTATTCTATCCGGGGCGGAGACAAATACAACAAATCAAAGATCATCAAAATCGTCCCGGCCGTTCTCGAGATATAAATAGTGTAACTAACCCGACTTTGTTCTATATATTACGAAGATTTAAACGCCACAGAATGGCTTTAACATTCAAGTGATAGGTACATGATATTATAAGAATACAGTGGTACACAGATTATCATTATTACTTGGGACTTGAGATTATCAGTATTAATGATTGGTGCAAAATTAACTGCATGCAACTTAATGTTGATAAATGCAAAATTTTGTCCTTTTATAGAACCAAAAAACCTATTCAGTTTGATTATAAACTAAATAATGTTTGTCTCTGTACTGTCACATCTATCAAGGACCTGGGGGTCACTCTAGACTGCAAACCTTCTTTCCGTGATCACATCAATAACATTGTAAACAAATCACTTTAACTACTCGGCTTCATTCATAGAATTACCTCTGACTTTAAACATATAAGTACACTTAAAACTCTTTACTGTTCACTGGTTCGCCCTCACCGTGAATACGCTAGTGTTATTTGGTCTCCTTTCTATGCTGTCCATATTTATCACATCGAATCTGTACAACATCGCTTCCTACGAGGAATTGCTTGGAGGTTAGGACTTGAAAGAGGCAAGTACTCGTATGATGAAATTGAACAAACTTTAAACATTTTTCTTTTGAAAAACGTAGAAAGGACTCTGATATAATATGCATTTTCAAAATTATCAACAGTATTACTGAGACACCTGCATTGTTACAACTCATCCAGGGGGCCTAGTCCCTATCTTTTACGTTTTACTAACAGCCTGTTAGCTTAACTTGGTGGTTTGAGCAAAGTTGTCGCAACTGGCTAAAAATGGTAGTCAGTGACTTTTCTGTTTCTTTTCTGTCGGTCGCGACGATAATTTACTACCATTTTAGCCAGTTGCGACAACTTTGCTCAAACCACCAAGTTAAGCTAACAGGCTGTTAGCAAAACGTAAAAGATTGGGACTAGGCCCCCAGTTCAACATCCCTTCCTGTAGACTCCGAAATAATGAATTGCTGTTCCTCAATCAACATTCTACTAATTATGGATATCATTTTCCTTTATCCATAATGTCGAGACTTGTCAACGCAAATCAACGCACTGAATTTTTTGGTGTATGCCTAAATGACTTTCGGCAGTCGATACGCAATGTGATTTTTTAAAGTCTTTTTAATCCATCTTCAAGCTACTTATGTAATTTTATATTATATGTATTTATATTATACTATCTTCTGTATTTACTTTTATATTATAATATGTATTTTGTCAATGCTCTTTATATATATGTACTCTCCTTTCATTGTCATCTCTCTTTTGTTATTCGTGTTATTGTTTTATTGTTAATGAAATATTTGTCCGTAAATAAATAAATAAATGAATAAATAAATAACAATAATAACAAAATATGATGTACATTTAACCAAGTATGTGTGATAAAAACAAGCATTTAGGTATAGGATACTAGTGTGTTACTAAAATAATAATCAATGTTATAATGTTAATAGAGAATATATTATTTAGGATTATTTATAATAAAAAAGATGTAAACAAAGGGGACTTGTCAGAAAAGTTGTCAACAGTATTAAATTTATAGACAATAAGTAGTAGAGTAAATTTGTATTGAGTTTATTGTTACCTTTAAAGTTATCATTGTTTGGAATTAGTTAACTGTTTCAGGTCTGTCAGTTAAAGATTTAATAATAGTTTTAAAACAAAACAAATCATTTTTGTTTGGGAGGCGAATTGTATTATCCATTTTTTTGAAATTTTTTAAGTCGCTAGATGGGTGGTTTGGTATATTTATGGTCGCTAGTGTTTTAGGTCACAAATAATGTAATTTTAAAAAAATGTCAATGATTTCATTAGCACACATGCACGCGTAAAATTCCACACGACATCAAATGTAAAGTTTCGCAGCATGTTTGTACAACTTAATTTAGACAGAAATGTTCCTTCATAAAATCGTCCGCAATTTCAACTGTACGTAGATTTTTTTATTGCAGTAATTTCCCTGGAAGAATGCAGAATACATTTCGTGTCTAACGGACTTCCCGTAGAATTAATACGGTGGAAACTACTGTAACTGAGTGAAATTTGCTGAACAAAAGAATTTCATTCCAGTGTTGGGAGGACAAAGCGTCTGAAACTTGAAAAAAAAAATCGTTTAAAATTTTCATACTCTCCCACTGTCTCTACTTTCTGTGTGATGGAAAACGGGCCTTTATTGCGTAGAGACATCTGGAGAATTTTATTCTGGCGCAAAACAAAGCATTAGGGGAGTTAATAAGCTTTTTTCGAGTCTATAACACACAGACACATATACACATGCAGAGTTTTTGTGTCTGTAACGGACCCAGGTGTTTCTGAATTGTTTTTGACACATCATACTGTTGAACTCATCGGCTTCTGACACCTGTTGTTTTACTAAAAAACTGATTTACTTTATATAAAAAGTTTGCTGTGTTTGAAGATGTAAATTACTGTGTTTGAAGATGTAAATTATTGTGTTTGAACATGATTTTATTGCGAACTCTAATATAGTTTTGTGATCGATTATTTATTGGGTAGAATGTATTTATTATCTAACACACTATATAAAGAGGAAAGACTTGTTTGTTTGCATTGAATAGGCTCCGAAACTACTAAACCAATTTGAAAAATTCTTTCACCGTTGAGAAGCTACACTATCCCCGGGTGACATAGGCTATATTATATTTTCAAAAAAATTAAGGATCCTTACTAAAACTCCAAAAATGTAAACCCAAGGTGTTAAAAAATTAAATTAAATATTCTTTACATAGCGTGCGCTGCGAAAACTATTGATGATAGAATAAAATAATGTACTACGACTTTGTAGAACACATGATTATTTACAAAAAAAGTCGCAAGAGCATATGTCTAATTATTATAGTTATGCCCCAATAAGTCGCCGCTTGAAAAGGCTCTTTATTTGTATTTTGGTTTTAATCCTTATCAAAATAAATTACTTCATATTCAAGACAGCTTCAATACCTTTATTTAACTTTAGAATTATTCAATTCGGATATTTCATTCGAAAGATATCAAGAGTTTAAAAATGTTAGTATTAGAAAAAAGTTGCGTGGTCGCGGTCACCCCGCTCGGCTACGGACCGGGCGGCGTATTCCCAATCCCTAACGCGTTTCAGTCGGTAGAGTGAGGGTGACGACCGTTATTATACAAAAGTAAGCAGAAAGGATGGACCTCATTTTTTGTACTTACAAAATCTTTTTTTACATTGAAAATATTTATTTTTTAAGTAAAAAAAAAACGCGCGTTTTTTTTTTACTTAAAAATCAAAATTTTCAATGTAAAACAGATTTTGTAAGTAAAAAAAAAAAACGCGGTCCATCCTCCTTTTATAATTACGGTCGTCACTTTCACAGAAACAGAGAGCCGCAAAGCGCGAAGGCGACTGAAACGCGGTAGTATTTGTAAGGTGATTTATGCATTCCAATCCCTAACGCGTTTCAGTCGGTAGAGTCAACCGAATCTTTGGTGATATCATAAGTCCCCTTCGATTTATTCGATTATGGTCCCCGGCTACGGTACGGTACAGTATGGCTATGGTACCCGGCTAGGACTGAATATTTGGAACGCGGAAGGCGGGTTGGCGGGACGGGGGAGCGGGAGAGCGGTGGCGGGGAAGGTGGAAGTGGAACGCTGGAGGGGAACGCATGGGAAAGGACATGCAAGGAGAAACATTTTATTTCTTTGAATATGGCATTGCAATGCATGCCGGGAAACAGCTAGTTACTTATAATTATAAACTCGTTGAGAATAGAATTTCAAAGGGGTCAATTTTTTTCGATTCCATTGAACACAAGCAAAAACCACAGAAACTACTGTGAATAATTGAAGCAGTGAAAATTACTATTTTGAGAGGCGGGTATGGGTACCGTCGCCCGGAAACCATTTATTGGATAACAAACACCTCTGCTTTAAGTTAACCTTAAGTTAAGTTAGCCGGCGTAGCACAGCGGTAAGGCGCTTGACTCGCATACCGAAGGTCGCGGGATCGAATCCCGGCGTGACAACTAAATTTTATTTGATTAATTTTTGTTATTTCAAAATTTATTCATTTAAAATAATATATATTATATTTGCGGCACGTTCCAGAGTGGAAGATACTCTCTGTATCGCCCTGGTGTAAGACCATCATTCAGAATTGAAACGTTGCTTGAAATGGCATTAGCCGTGTTTGGTGACCAGATCTGAATAGCCAGGTACTTCCCCACCTTCCTCTTCCCTATCTTCTTCCCCTCCTCACTACCCTTAGCCTCACAACATACCCCAATTGGGGATACCATAGTCTAACTGTCTTCCGACGGGAGCAGTTGGGACTCTTGTACGGTATTCATATATAAAAAAAAGTGGTTCGCTACGTTTTGGGAAACAGGGATACACAAAATATGGCAGGGATACCCAGGTTCATGGGGTAAGGTTTGGGATGAGATGTAGCGGGCCGGATCGAGAGAGACTGGTTGAGGAGGTCTTTTAAGGTCTCCAGCCAGAATCCCTCGACCCATCGCCTTGTACCACAGTTGAAGGGACGGATTCATACGTCCGTCACTCCTGGACATACTGACCACCAGATTTCTACCCACCCCTCATACTTATTTCTTTCCAGAACTTCCTCTTCTTCCTCTCCTTAAAAAAAGTCTGCACACAGCATCCACTAAGATGACATAGGTCCCAAGGGAAATTATTTTCCTCGGGGCCTCCTCTGTGGAGCTAATGTAAAAAAAAAATACTCGAGAACGGTGAGCTCTGACGTCATGTAAAATACAAAGATTTTTTTTGCTATTTTTTGACAGCTTATCGCTTAATTATTTTTTTTTTACTTTAGCTCCACACAGGAAGCCATATTTGGGGATGCTGCGTGGAGGGTCTTCTTAGAAGGGAAAGAAAGTTCTGGGAGGGTAAATGGTATGATGGGTGGGTAGGAATCTAGGTCAATGTGTCCAGGAGTGACGGACTTATGAATCCACCCCTCCCACGGCGGTTGAAGGTGATGGGTGGAGAGTATCCAGCTGAGGAGGTCAAAAGGCCTCCCTCAAATCCACCTCCTCAGGTGGGCAAACGCATACGCCGCCAACACTTAGACAAACCTCACACCTTAAATCCGGGCACCCCTGCTTAGTCACCAAGCGTAGCGAATCACTTGTGGTGACCTATGGCAGGGGTGTTGATTAGCTTTATTTTGGAAACAACTCTCTACATTATTTATAAATTTAACTTGTAGAACTCCTTAAAAGTATAAAAGTTATTGTGTTTTGAATTATAAATATGTACATACTAGCTAGCTTCCGGCATGGGTTACAATGCCATATATAAAGAAATAAATTGTTTCCCGTGCGTCCTCGTTCCCCTCCCGCATCCCCTTCTCCTCCCGCGTTCCCCTTCTACTTTCCCCGCCCACCCTCTCCCTTCACTTGCACCCCTGTCGACAAACCCCTCCCGCCTTCCATATATTCAGTCCCAGTACAGTACAGTACTTTCAGTTTTCAAACAGCTCGCGAGCCACCTATTACAATTTTTTTATTCAAATATTCATTTTTCGTACATTAAAAATATTTATTTTTATATCAATCAATCAAATTTGGTACCTAACATAGGTAGGTACCTACCTATTTAAAATATTTATAATTTAAAAAATCGAAAGACAATTTTTTTTATACAGAAAAAAACATCTGCCTGCTAAATTCAATATCATCAAATGCGCGAACTGTCAAACGTGCGAAGTTAAAATAGTCGTTAAGTTTTCTGAAATAATTCAATTTTCTTGATTTTTCTTTCCGTAAGACGTAAGTACCCTCTACAAAGTATTAGAAAACTTTTAAAAAAGATGAATGAAATAGATAAAGTCGTTCTGGAGTCATGGCGTGACCAAGGGAAACAGGGATTCCATTATATATATATATATATATAGATATATGGTGCCTGTTATTATATTACACATGTGGCGACCAGAACGGTCGCCCCCTTTTGCCACAATCCTTGCGCCGCCACTGATATAGCAAACACATTCTCGAAATGTACATACTACCTACAGTTGTAGTGTTTCACGCCGCTCACGGCTAAACATTTCGGGAAGCGCAGCGAAAGGCCTCGACTAACAGCCGTCACATTCTTACGGCCGCGGAATGTTCCAGAGGTTTCTCCGCTTTGCGCGGTGGCTCAATATTACTTGGCGAAACGGGTACTCACACGGTCGGCTATATAAAGCGCAGCGACACCGCGCTAGTCAGTCAGTTTCAGTCATTAGTGCAAGTAACATCACCAATACATAGACAGTGCATCGAGTGATAACGTCCAGTGCGGTAACCGCCAGGTCCACGGCGACGTGCCGGACCTGTGGCGGTGCATCATCATATCATCAACCTTCGAGAACGCAACAAGCGACACAATCGCCCACGACAAGTCCCACAATTGCTTCCTACAGTGTTGGGTGTTGATTTAATTTAGATTAACTTGTGCTATAAAGTGAACAATTTATTTATTTGTTTATGGTAAAATTATCATAACGTACGTACTTTATTTACGGAGTCTTAACAATTATTGCATTAATAAAATTGCTATTGGGATGTGCATAGATATTAACACTAATTAAAAATGTTCCCAGTATGCGTAAATCAAGGTTAAGTTGTTACTAGGTGAAGATGCTTTTAGTAAATAATAATAAGCAAAATAAAATATACATCATATAGTTAGAATATAGTACGGAGAAAGAGAAGAGAGAAAGAAAGAAAATGAATAATAATAGATAATCTAATTTTTAGTTAAAATACTTCCATTTACCATGACATCATATTAACTTAAAGCTAATAATATTAGCAATATTCGGGACTGTTTTTAAAGATACAATATTATTATGAAACGAACTGAAAAAGAAAAGAAATGATAGAAATTATTATATCGTACTAGCGGTTTTCCGGCAAGCGTTGCGATTCCACTCAAAGAATGAAAGTGTTTTAATTCTATTTATTGAAGTGCTTTTAGAGACACAATATTTTTTGTTTTTTCCTCCTGGTGCGTATACGAATGAATCAGAAGGTTTTCCGAAACGTGAGCAGACCACACACAGCTGTCCATGTGAGAAGCATTGATTTTTAAAAATTTACTCCGTGATATCCACTAAAGCTACTATGTTTCCTTTGTAATCCATCCCTCTGCTCCTCCGTCATACGGTCATAACCCACCCCTCCGTCACCCATTCCCTGCATGTCCTTTCCCATTCGTCCCGCGACCCCTTTCCCTCCCACGTTCTCCCTCCACCTTCCCCGCGATCTCATCCTCCCGCATCCCCAAGTCCCCCCATACCGCGAACCCCTCCTCTCGCGGTTCCTTTGCACCCACCATGCCTTCCTCTTCCCTCGTCCCTCCTTCCTTCGTTCCCCTCTCCCCTCCCTGTTTTAACTCCCTCCTACCTCCCGGTATCTAAACTATGTGAAATACACAAATTTTTAAATCATATTTCTAAACATTTTATACGAAATTCATAACGCCAGAGTTTACCATTATGTGTAGAAACCATCACGGGCGTGAGCGCACCTTTCACCAAAGTTTCATCGCAATCGGACTAATGGTATAGAAACGCATACGGGACAAAAAAAATAAACATTAATTTGTATATATATATATATAGATGATACGAATAGAGCAATGATAAATTGGACCAAAATTTAATACGAACAGCTCATTTCATAAGTTTTTATTTTTTACTAGCTGACCCGACGAACTTCGTATCGCCTCAGAATCAATAACTGTTAAATAAATTCGTTTTTTTATTAAGTTAAAAATTACACAATAATAATAATAATAATAATAATAATAATAATACTTGGCTGATTTATAAAGCGCCGTTTTTGTGAAAAATCACCTCAAGGGCGCTGTACATATAAGCATACAATAAAATAAAATTAATACGATAGACTTACAACTAAGATTCAAAATTATAACTAGGTACTTACATTTAAGACTTATATATTATGTACATAGCTAGTGACTTACGACTAAGACTTATTACTACTGACTGAAAACTAGTGGCATACATATATATTTACAAATGTGACTTAAAATTAGAGATTTACAATTAGAATAGTTGTTTACATATAACAATAAATATTTTTTAGTTTTGCGAGGTGTCTAATATTACCAAGTGATCAACAAAACTCTACCGATATAGGTACAGACAGAGAAGAAAGTTATTGCTGCAAGTCGAAGCAGTTTGATGATTTTATATATACATACATACATATTTTATTCTACACATTTTACAAAATATTTTATACCCTTTTTTAATAATATTGTTAGCGCCAGAAGAAGAAGGAAGTTCGTACATAATATTACAATATTTTATAACACGGTTTTGAAAATGATTTTAATGGGTTAACGTATTTAAAGGAAAGCATAGGTATCTTAAATGAATGAATGACTAATCGTCGATCTCAACCGCAATAAGATAATTCATCGCTCAACAAAAGATTGGATAGCAATATTTGAATGGAATAGCGAATTTATGGAAATGAGTGTTTAAATAGGTGAGTTTTAAGTTTGGATCTAAATTCTGTTGGGCTGGTTATGCATCTTAATTCCATAGGAAGTTTATTCCAAGCCTCAGGGCCGGATACTCCGAATGCACGATCACCAAAATTAGTGTTCGGATTTCGCTTAAGTTCTTTCAACCTTCCGATTGCAGATGATGTCGCTGATCTAAGAGTTGACTGCCTTAGACCAATATTTTCCGGAATGCATAATTCAGAGATATAGGGTGGAGCCATTTCATTGAGAGCTTTAAACACCATCCAGCATAACTTGTATTGGATCCTTTCAGGACACTTCAGCCAGTGAAGATTTCGAAGGTGTTCCGAAATGTGCGAAAACTTGGGTACCCCAGTAATTAGCCGTGCTGCGGCGTTGAACACTGATTGTAGTTTATCAGTTTGGCATTTAGGAAGTTTTGCATAAATGCCATTACAATAATCAAGACGTGAAACTATGTATGAGTTCACAAGAAGCTTAGTTGCCTCCGTTGAGAGGTTCCTACGAACTGATTTAAGTTGTCTTAGATAGAAAAACCCAGTACTGACGGTCCTATTTACTTGACTTTTTAGCGAAAGGTCTGAATCCAGATAAACACCTAGAAGTTTGACGGTTGTTTTTGCAATTACGTCGCTACCGGAAATAGAAATTGGTGAGTTGTCTATTAAATGTTGGCGTCTATTCGTGGCTGCCCAGAGAAGCTCGGTCTTTGTGGGATTTAACTTAAGTTTGTTCGAGGACATCCAAAGACTGATCGCTTCTAGACACTCAGTTGTGCGAATTTTAAGGCCGTTGATCTCATTTGGTGTGCAGTAAAAATATACTTGCTGATCGTCAGCATAACAGTGAGATAATAGACCAAATGACTCGATAATTTTTGCGACATCATTTGTGAAGATAATGAAAAGAAGTGGACCCAAAACGGATCCCTGAGGTACCCCTGAAGAGAGTTTTGTGAAGTTGGACTGTTTGTTTCCGACTTTCACTGCTTGAGAGCGATTGGATAGATAAGATTGTAGCCATTTTTTTATGTTAGAGTGTAAACCAAATGTTACTTCTAGTCTCTTAATAAGGAAGTCGTGGTCAATGGTGTCAAATGCGGCGCTCATATCTAAAAGTGAAAGAAGAGCTAACTTACCTGATTCTATGGCAAGGGTTATATCTGAGAGGACACGAAGTAATCCGGTTTCTGTTGAGTGGAACTTTCTATATGCGGATTGATGATCAGTAAATAATTTGTTCACGTTTAAGTGGGAAGTTATTTGAGACGCAACAATTTTTTCAAGTAGTTTCGCTACGAAAGGCAGATTTGACACAGGTCGGTAGTTACTCAAATTGTCGGCATCAAGCTGCGGTTTTTTAATGATTGGGGTGACTACTGCAGACTTAAGTGGCTCTGGAAAGTCACCTGTACTTAAGGACTTATTAAAAACGTGAACCAGGAAGGGAGCCAACACGTTGCTACATTTCTTAAGAAGCCAAGTTGGGATAGGGTCAAGAACACATTGTTTATTAGGCGAACTTAAAATTAACTTTCCTACTTCTTCTAGCGTTGTAGGTTTAAATGATGACAGGGAACATTTGGGATTGGGTGTAAATATTGGTGGGAGGGCAGAAGATGTGGAGGCGCGAATGGATTCAATTTTTTCATAGAAAAACTTAGAAAAGGCCTGCGGTGTAATGTCTGTAGAGGTTTGCACGGTATTGTTAGCAAGGACAGTTTTAACGGAGTTCCAGAGACGTCGTGGATTTTTCCGCTCAGAGTCAATTTTATTGATCCAGTATTCAGATCTTTTTTCACTTATTCTCGTCCTGTACTCTATTTGAGCATTAATCCACTCGTCTCGTGGAGTAACATCGGGGTTTTTTCGGTATAACCTCTCCAGTTTCCGCATAAGCCTCTTTTGACTCCGACACTCTTCATCGAACCAGCCGTCAGATTTTCGAACCTTCCGTATTTTCGAGGTGGTTGGAGCATATTTATTTAGTAAAGCTGACAAAATTTTATTATACTCCTCGACGAGTTCGGTCGGTGTCTTAATTCCCCAGTGACTTTCTATGCATAAAGTAGAATTTTTAAGTTCTTCAATGAATTTGTCGAAATCGAATTTACGCCATTCCCTCGATTCTATTGTCCTATATGGAACTTTAGGCGGGTTGAAATCAATTTCAGTGCGGACAAGTCGATGATCCGATAAACCTATATCATGAACTTTGGCTATTAGTGGTGGGCCCTTACACCTGGATATAAAAATGTCTAATATTCCACCAGCGTCGTGAGTGGGTACGTCGACCCATTGATGGAGTCCAAAGCTATCTAATAAGTCAATGAATTTGACAGCATTGGGTGACGTCTCACGCTCAAGGTGAATATTAATATCACCGGTGATGATAAGAGTTTCGGATAGTCCCACTGCCCATTCCAAAAAACACGAAAACTCCCTAAAAAAATCCACACAGATCGGTTTAGAACCAGGACGGTACAGCGTTAGCAGCGTAAATGATGATCCCGCAGAAGAAACACGGCACCCAATGTACTCAAATGTACTGAATGTACCGTTTGCCACCTTGGTAAGCCGCAGTCCTTGTCGGGCTATAATCACAACACCCCCATGATTCACATTTTTAGAATGTTCCGCAGCTCTAGGTCGAGCCTCCTCCAGAACAGTGTACCCTAGGGCTTGTAGTTTCTTGATCGCATACGACTCGCTGTTTTCGTGCCAGCTTTCAGTCACGGTGAGTATGTGGAGCTTACGATCTTTGAAAACCTCATCCACATCCTCTAACTTGTTGTTAAGAGATCGTGCATTCCAGGAACCTACCGCAAGCCGCCTACTTCTAAAATTGGCATGTCGTTCTGTTCGTATCACTTTCAAGTTGGTGCAATTATCACGAAGGGCATCAGAAGCTAGGCTGCTTCGTTCATCAGTAGGTTTGACCACTTGAATTCTCTGTTCTGACAGTGTGTCACTACTATCACAATCTGTATTAGTTTGCGGGTGTTGTACCTCCGTACGCACATATTTTTTATTTTTTTGTCCACCACGGCAACCTCGGTACCCGGTAGTTTTTACATTCGGGTCACGAACAAGGTTATATAAAGTTACTTTTGCGGCAATGAAAGGGTCCAACAATACACTTTTATTTTTAAAACTTAACAATGCTGCCCGATTGTAAACAATATTAGTGTTTACAAGATGCATTGCATCACAAAACAAACATCATAAATCACTGCACTGGAGCTAGACATTCGGAACTAGCTTTTGGGCCTGAAGGTCCAGCCACATGCGCTATGCACATGTGTTGATTTTGTGTGTCCCATTGACCATTCGATGCAACCGTGGTGCATTTTACGAAATAGCGTACGAACTTGAAAATAAAATATGTGTTATTTTATTAAAAACTAAATTAAGCGGTAAACTACGACTTTTAAAATTATTTTAATTTTATACACTTAACATAAAATATTATTTCACTTATTTTATGATATTTTCACGGCGAAAAAATAGGGACTTCCTTAATATTTTCAAAATAAAGCTAAGAACGATAGAAATGCAACCGGCAAGCTTCGAGAGCGCCAAGCAAACAATGAATCAATCATCAATGGGCAACTGTCCGTGTTTCGTTTTTGTTAATATCAGAGATGGCATTGTGTACGATTTATATTTTTTGTGATTTTCTTATTTTTCCACTTACTTACGGGAATTTTGGAGGCGGTTATGGGTGCCGCCGCCCCGGGAACCATTTAATGGATAACCAACACCTCTGTCATACATCATCCATAGGTCACCCCAAGTGGTTCGCTACGTTTGGTGATTTAGCAGGGGTGCCCGGGTTCTTGGGGTGACGTTTGTCCGGGTCTTGGCGGCAGGTGCGTCTGCCCACCCTCTACGTGGTGGGCCGGATCGAGAGAGACTGGTTGAGGGAGGCCTTTTGACCTTTCCAGCTGGACTCTCATCGCCTTGCACCGCAGTTGGAGGGATGGATTCATATGTCCGTCACTCCCGGACACACTGACCCCAGATTCCTACCCACCCTCTCATATCTTTTTCCTTCCAAGAACTTCCTATCCTTCCCTACCTTAAAAAAACCCTCCACATAGCATCCCCTAAGATGATATAGGTCCTGAGGAAAATAATTTTCTTTGGGGCCTCATGTGTGAACTGATGTAAAACATTTTACTTATACGTGTGAGGGATTTTTATTATAATTATTGTATCTTTCCTTTGGATGGGTGGAGACATACGTTCACCGTTTGCTCATTTTCGACTACTGACATTTAGTGTGTAAGAAAGAGAGGCAGCTTTATATTTGTTTAAAAATAAATGCAAAACAATTAGGGCATTGACATCTGACGTTTTGGAATTTTTGGAATTCATGCACAGTTCAATATTATAGGTACTTATCACAAAATGCCCGCAGCTCTTTCAAATATGAGAATTCGTTCCGTAAAAAATGTATGGGGAAAAGAATTTTCTTAATAACTATATTTTTCGTTAATTTTTGTGATGTTTTAATAGTTATTATCCTATCCGGGGCGGAGACAAATCCGACAAATCAAAAATCATCAAAATCGGCCCGGCCGTTCTCGAGTTATAAATAGTGTAACTAACCCGACTTTGTTTTATATATTAAGATAAAGATAAAGATTATCCTGCAGAACTTATATAACTTTTCCTTCGCATCGGCCTTCTCGTTTCTTAGATTCGTTCAAAAGAATTAATTGGTTGTTACTTTGGTTTCCATCTGTTGGTAGGTACGAGTTACTTACGTCAACAAACACCGCATTAATGTAGTCTGTGAAGCTGTTGCCTTGGAACGATGTCAGGTAGGGTCGGAAGTTGTCAGCTGGAAATAAATAAAAAAAACAAGATTATTTAAAACATAGGTATATAAATGGGAATCACGCCAATAATTTTAAAAAAATATGTTGGTTTATCGATGTACAAAACAAAAAAAAAATGTACATAAAAAAAATACAATGAAATAACATAAAATAAGTATCATCAATCCAAAATCGGTGTACAACAATATTTAAACAAAACAATAAATATCACACGATCGATAAATGTCATATGACAAGAGACAATAAAGTTTGAGTCAAATAAATTTAAAAAAATTATTTTTATTTTTTTTAAAACATTGTTACAGCATTGAACGTATTAAAATTATGGCAAAACAAAATAGTGAAATACATATTTTTATTCATTTCTACGCCAATAAAGAGTGCTAGATCTTGAGCCTGGCGTAGGAGTTATTTCATTATTATTACATATAAATCAATAAATGAAATTTTAAGTACTAGGATGTTGTGACGTTAAATAGTAATATGGCATGAAATGAAGTTACAACATTTTGAAGTCAAGTTAAACAAGAGAAATTTGTAAAGTTCGGGGGCTATTATAATTTTAGTTTATTTATTTATTTCGTAATACACTGCACCACATTTGCCATTAACATACATAGTTGATGTCAAACATATGATTGACACAATCGCACGAGGTTTGGATCAGGAAGAACGGTTTTTATAAAAAGAAATGTGGAAAGTTTCGGGATTTGTCAGACAGACGACTTTCAGTAGACAGTGATTGGTATTGATTAAATAATAATGGTTTAGAGTTGAATACTTTGAATGTCGTGAAGGCGGTTCGTGTGCGAATTCTGCTCCATAACGGGCGGACCGGCTCGCCGAGCATACCCGTGTGTGAATTCTATCCTTAAAGCTGTGGATTATTGTAGTACCACTATTCAACCTTAACCTTCCCATTTCCTTCCCTTTCCGACTCCTTTCAGCCTCACAACATACCTCAACTGAGTTCGGACAGTTAGGGGCAATTGGAACTCTTGTGCGGTGTAGACGAAAAATAAAAAAAAGCACAGTGTGCAACTCACACGCGGTAGAAGTGAAAAATTCAGAAAATTAAAGTAAACAAGAGTGGAGAGACTACGAAGCACCGCACAAACAGGAGACCGATATACTACGAAGCACCGCACAAAGAGGAGACCGATTTTACTATCTCATTCTCTCGCAGGCTAACTCCTATAGACGGATGTGTTTGTCTCTTTTTAATGTAGCTTTTTCGTTTCATCGAGTTTCAAATCACAAGAAGTTTTACTTCAAAAAGCGAATCGTTTATTTTCGCGACGTAATTTTACTTTTACGTAAAGCACCCTAAATACGTAATTAATTTATACACGTGGGTTTATCACGTGGGGATGTATCTAATGTTTTGATTAAAGGAAATTCATTTATTCCAAACAATATTCGTAATTCGTTTATACGCCTCAATCCCCCGAATGATATGAGATCCTAAATTATACCTGTATCTATTTTTGGATCCCTTTATAATATAAAATCAGAAACGACTCGTGGAGAGATTGGTGAGGCGATTAATCGTTTTTTAGAAGAAAAAAAAATTACGGAAAATTTACCAAATTCAATATGAATATCAGAGGATGAAGCGACGACAGGGTAATAGGGTGATGATTTACCGTATTTAGGGATGCTGGGTGGGGGAATCTTTGCGTGCATCTTTCTAAGGAAAGGTAGGAGAGGAAATTATCCAGGAGTAACGGACGTATGAATCCATCATTCCCACTGTGGTGTATGGCAATGGGTGAAGAGAGTTCAGCTGGAAGGTTCAAAGGGTTTCACTAAGTCGGTATCTTCCTATCCGGCCTTCCTCGCAGCTCCCACTCTGACAAACTCCGTGGTCGAGGGGTATGGCTCTCGCCTATTTATCCAGAGGCTCCGGAGTTCGTTGGTTCAAATCCCGGCATGCGCAAATAAATTTTATTTGATTGATTTGTATTATTTTGTATAATATAAGCTAAATTTATAATTTATATAAACTCTCAGAATCGCCCTGGATTGAGACCGCCATTCATAATTGAAACATTACTTGAAATAGCTTTATCCTAGTTTGGTGAGTAGATCTGAATAGCCATGTAATTCCCCACCTTATGCTTCCCCATTTCCTCAGTACCTTCAGCCTTACAAAATACACCAATTGGGGAAGCCGTAATCTCACTGGCTCCAAGCGATTCAGAGCAGTTGGGACTCTCATAAAAAAGCTGCTAATAATGGTAAAACCCGACCTGGACAAACCTCACCCACTGGACACCTCTGCTAAATGACCAAATGAAGCGAACCAACTTAGGTTCTTTTGTTTTTCATCAATTTTATCCAATATACTGCCATACCGTGGAACCAACTTCCCTCTTACGTCCTTCGTATTACGTATCAAGTACAATTCTCTCTGTATTACATGGAGTCTATCTCCATTTCTAAGCCGCCGAAGTAGGTATTATATAATTACCTTATTACGTAATAATAGGTAGATATTATCAATGTATTATAATATTGTATAGTGATGAGAGTCATTTCAGTAATCCTCTTATCCAACTAATCAAAGTAATCCTACTATATTATAGTGTAAGTAATCACGTCTGCCAGAAGATATTAGCTAATAGATAATTGTGCGTCTATTGGTAGTTATTAATTAGACAGGAGCAAGAATAAATAGAAAACCGGGCGGTGTTTTGTCTATTCAAACCTTTTTCCCATTTTTCTCACTGGATTTTGACACTACTGCAAATAACTAACTAAATAACCATCTCGCCGTTTCCCCGCAGGGGTAGGCAGAGAGGACGAACCGCCAAACAACTCGGTCTTGGCACACATGTCTTGCCTCGTTTACATTCATACAACGTCTCATACATGCACTTCTATTATTCCGATTCTTGACATGGCCAGACACAAGTATGTGATTCACTTGGTCTTGCCATGTCTTTCTTGGGCGTCCTCGACTTCTTCTACCATTCACATTTGCGTTATATATTCTCCTTACACTCTTTTCCTCGTTCGTTCGCTCTACATGCCCAAACCGTCGGAGCTTCCCTTTCTTAATTTTACACATTACACTTTTATCAGCCTTGCATTCTTTGCGGATCTCCACGTTTCTCACACGATCGTACATGGTTTTATCACGCATTCGCCTCAGGGATCTCATTTCTACACATTCAGTCTACTTTCATCCTTCCTCTGCCAGTTCATCACATCAGGGTAGTTACCAGTACTCCATTATGGACGGCTAGCTTCGCTTCTTTGGACAGTTTTTTGTTGGTGCCAACGGCGGTCAGTCCTCCATTAATAGAGTTACTGCATTCACCCTTCTTTCAATATCTCTATCAACCTTCCCATCTCTCGTCAACATACCTACTTCCTAAATAAACAAACTTATCCACCTGCTCCCAGTATTCATCATTCACAACTATGTTCCACATTATATTACGTAGATATATAAATATAATGTAGATATTGACTACTAGCCTGTCGGTACGTTTTGCTTTTTTGATAAGTTACTTCTCATAGGAGTTAGAACCCTCCAAAAATCGTTAAAATTGCCTGGTTTGAACGCCATCAACAGACGCTTAAAATACAAATCAGACAATGTATTTACAAAAAAATCAAAACGTACAAATACAGAGTATTTTCTTCTAATACAGTTATTAAAAAAAAAATCGGTGCAGTTTTGGATGAGAAATATGAGCAATACGAAATCTCGATTTTGACGGTTTTAGCTAAGTATTATCAGCCTGAGGTGCAGTTTTCCTTTTCGCTCAATATTCCGTGGAGTAAGAAGCGATAGTGACAGCAACAGTTTGGTAAAATACCTCCCGTATGGAGCTAATGTAAAAAAACAACTTATTTTTGACACATGAACACGCTCACAGGACGCTTCTATATGTTTATATCTTCGGTGCCTTTTCAATACAAGACTTTTCCATTTTTATTTCCTCAAAACAAAACTTTCAAAAAAGTTATCAACAACGCGGCAACAAACAGGAAAAACGGAAAACAAATTTTCCAACTGCCGAGTAAATAATGTTCCCGGTAAAGTTGTAGCGACTAGCGACATCTTGTGTTAACTAATGGAGGTTTAAAAACTTTAATATAAAAATTCAGGCGCGAATTTCACACTATCTGACGAAGTTTTTCTTCGTAACAAATTGAATTATTTTTCTCCCGTTTTTGTCAAATCCTCATTCAGAAAGGCGAGAGTGTAAAAACCAATGAAAATGTAACTGATAGAAATGTCTTATGGGTGAATCTGTGTGCCTGAAGTGAGTTGTAGATGCTTTGATGAAAGAACACCTTTCAAAATCGAAATGTTGCTTAAAAAGGCTTAAGGGGCCGCAACTCGAATTTCTACCGATTTCTTACATATCTCCCTTAAACATTTGAAGTTTTTAAGCTCTTAAAAAAATATATGTTATTTTTGAAGATAATGTCTAGATGCTGCCTAAGCCGAAACGCAAATTATATGAAATCCCCTCGATAGAAAAAAATCGCAAAGTATGCTCCAAAAATTATTAAAAACAAGTCTGTTTCTATTATCTTATAAATTATATTTGTGAAAAATTCACACTGTTTCTTTATATTATACTTAAGATGCTCCCCGAGAGATTTTTGCTCTATCTGAAACGAGTCGTGCTTTATTAAACATTTTGGCAATTTTCGCATCGATTTTGTCGCTGTAAATGTTAGCGCTCTCCTCTAACATTCGTAATTTCGTATCTCTCCATCTTCTTCTTTCAGAGCCCGGTTGCGGAGCTTTAAGCCGTAGTGTTAGTGACCATATCTGAATAGCCAGGTACTTTTCAACCTTATTCCATTCATCTCCTTCTTTTCCCCATTACCTCCAGTCGAGACACACCACAAATTCGGGGCATACATTTACAAACAGTTGACATTTATCAAATGAGAACGAGTCGTTTTAGAGTTCAATAGCTCGGTTGTGGAATGATTGCCGGCCTCAATACCCACCTTCCTCTCCGCAAAAGGACCCTCCCAGCATCCCCAAAGATGACATAAGCTCTGAGAGAATTTTGTTTCCTCAGGGCCTTACTTAAAAAAAGTCACAACATACCCTAGTTTAAAATGATAATGACACATCGTTTGAGGGAGTTGAGACTGTAGTGCGGTATTAAAATAAATAGTAAAAAAAAAAATTCATCTAACCTTTTTAAATATGAAATTTCTTTCCGGAGAGACGAAATAGGAAGACGGTCTTAAGTAAATTGGCGACATCCGTTTTAATTCAAATCTTTTTTTACATTAGCTCCACCTAGAAGGTCTTGAGGAAAGCAATTTCCTTCGGGGCCTATGTCGTCTTTGGTGATGCTGAGTGGAGGGCAAAGGAGGGAAAGTTCTGTGAAGGAAAAATGTATGAGGGGTGGGAATGAATCTGGGGAACAATGTGTCCAAGAGTGACGGACGTATGAATCCATTCCTCCCACTGCGGTTCAAGGCGATGCGTTCAGAGAGTCCAGCTAGAGAAGTAAAACTTCTCACTCAACCAGCCTCTCTCAAACCGGCCGCCACGCACTAGTTGGGCAAACGAATGTGCCGCTAAGACCTAGACAAACCTCACACCATGTACCAGGGAATCCCTGCTGTCACCAAACGTAGCGAATCACTTGGGGTCACCTACGGCAGGGGTGTTGGTTATCCAATATATGATAATACCTATACCCGCCTCCCAAATTAAGCTTCTTAGAATTTTCAGTTCAGTGATGAAAATATTCAAAGAAATGCGTATATTTTCGTGGACTGTCGAGTTTTTTTATTATTAGGAAAGAAGTCAAATGAAATAGACTAAATAGAGCGAAGTGGGATTACTTAGTATCCAAGTTAACAGTTTTTTCCGCTTTCGAAGAAATTCGCGAAGAAAACAACAGTAAAATGATATATTTCGTGATTGGCCCTCTTTTTTATGTGATGAGAAGAATACATTTTACGATAAAAGAATAATATGAAGAGAAAGACAATGAAATTTGATCCATTTTTATATTGTTAGAGAAACATGGTTTGGAAATCTATTCTCACGATAAAAAAATAAGTTTTATTAGTTAAATTGAAGTTATTTATATTTTATTGTAAGGAATAAACACAAATTTAATTTTATTCAAATTTAATAGTGATATTATTAAGTTCTGCAAGTTTTTTTATTACTGTGGTAGCTGTTTCGGCTTACAATAACATTTTAAAACTGCGATTAGACAACTTTGAGTCGACTTATTTGTATGATTCGTGCCGAAAATTATTTATTTCCGGTTGTACCAAAGATAATAGAAGTATTCCAATATCTATTTACCAAGTATTAATTCATTAATTTTATCGATTTACGAAGAAAATAATTATTGAAACTATAGATTCTCAATTTTTTGGGGTACTTTGAAATCTGTTTTCCCCAATTTAAATGTTTATGTGTTCTTATATGTTTAATAAAGATGTAACTGCAATTGACTTATTTAAATGTGTTGTACTGTTTAGGTCTTGTGTATACACCGAGAAGTGGGGAACAAATAATTTTCTTTATTTTATTACATATTATATAAAGAAAGGGTCCTAGATTAAATCAACTTGAATAATTAGAAATCAATAAGCTAAAGAATGACCGTAACATAACACTAGTTAATAAAATCCTCTCCTAAACACAAGCACTTGCTTTAGTAGGAGAGTATATAAAATATGTAATATTAGAATGAAATAAACTTATTGTAAAAAATTTACTCAATAAAAAAAAAATAAAAAAAATGGCTTTGTAAGTCAAAACAGCTGTCACAATAATAAAATAAAAACTAAAATGCTTGTAGAACTTAACAAAAACTTTATTAAAATTATTAATTTACATTAAATAAAATTTAAATGGACGTCTACGAATTAAGCACAAAACAATTAATATGTTGTTAGGAACGTGTGTATAAGGTATGAAAGTCATTCGTGTATGAATAAGATAACGAAGTATAAATGGGCGTGTCTGCTCTGACTCTTTTTTTTCATTATTACCTTCCAAGATAGTATAACTTGTCTCTAGTGCAAATAATAACAGTTACATATTTAACATACACTTGTATTTATTTTTAAAAAGGATAAATTTACTTGGTGATCAGCTCAACTCTACCCAAGCACTCCCCATATTATGTATAAAAAGATATAGGGAAATAAATATGCTCAATGCTCTTTAATTTATATTTAAGGTGTTTAAAATGTAGTTTCTAATTCTTTTTCTTAAATGTTTTATATTTCATCATAATATTTATATAGAAGGCAGGGCAAATAAAAAAAAAAAAATAAAAAAAAAATATATATATGGCACAGTTGCCGCCAAAATCGTGATAAATAGAGTCCTTCAATGGCCTAAATTTTTCAATACAAATTAATACTCACATCCGGAGCTCCTAAATGTTGCCATACTTTTGATTTAATAAAATTGTGATTCGTGTCATTATTTTCAATAAAATATGTGAATGAAATTTGGTCCTCCGGTAGAGGGGTTTAGACTAGTTTTTTAATGAAAACGAAAACTGGTTGTAGTCAGGTTCCTTTACTAACACCCTGCATATGAAAACTGTGGAAAACGATGTTATTTCAGAATAAAGATGAAGTTGAAAGTATTTGGAGTGCTTCGACACACTTTTGACTTCGAAGAAATAGAAATGTATTGTGATTTTCCAAGCGGCGTTTTACGGCCAGTATGTAATTCCCAGAGCTGTTCAACGCTGAATAATCTGGGCGTTCTAGAAGCCACCACACTAGATCTTTTGTAAAAGCCACACACTTTAATACTAATCACTTGCTCCTTCTGTCTGTTTAAGTGATAACCAAGGCGCCTTGCTATTTAATACTATCAGGGCAACCGCAAGGGGAACTGTCGCCTGTGTGCGAGAAAATGCCACCCTAAGTTTGAAAGAGTCTATTAATTCGTCCGGTTAGATAACTGTAATATATTATATCATTACTAAATTTCCCCACGGGCTTTTCGGGTCACATGGTATCGTTGCCGAGCTATGCCGAAGGTGACCGAAGGTAAATGTGCAGAGATAATGGAAGCATTATTTTTGGCACGGAGTCATTACAGTTCAGAAGCTCCGCAGAGAAAAAACAAACTTTCAGCCAGGAAGGACGTTTGTCCTCCGAAGTATTATTATAAATAACGATGCGTCAATAAACAGTAACTGTGTTTTAAGAACATAAGTCTTTCAATAAGAATCCTCATCAACCAATCAGGAGTTTGTAATTACTGGTCCCAGTAATTACAAATAACGAATATCTCGGGAGAGAACATTGGAGATATTTCAATAACCGAGCGGTCCAAAGCGTCGGATTCCCACCCATGTGTCGCAGGTTTATTTGTCTACCTGGCTTAGCCCTTCATCTTTGCTCAAATACCATTTTAAGCCTTTAACGATGTTATTACCCGGACCTGAGATGCACAATATTATGAGGGTTACGTACATATTCCAACATAATAATAGGTATTTACAAGACGGAGTTTAAAAAAATTTACTTTGTTAAACTGTGTAATCACTGTACCCTCACAAAAACAAATGAATTCCTCAATTCATTGATTCAATCAATCCTTCAATCATTAAATCATTAATTAATTCAAGAAAACAAAATCGAAATTCAAAAAGATGTATTTATAAAAAAGACGCTTATCGTCAGAAAATTGTGATCGTTAATCAAATAAATAAATAAAAATAATTAAAAAAGTGAAAGGCTTCAGAACCCCAGTCTAATACTTTCGATATTTACACACTACCATCAAAGCACCACCAATGCACCCGGTAATGACCAGACCTAGGTGGACTGCCTGTGTATACTCCCTAGGGTAGGAGTTGAGTCTGATCCAATCCTATATATTACAAACTGATAATGCAATATACTCACGTGGCACAACCAGCACGTCTCTGTTCTTCTCTCTGTTGTCCCCCCTGTGGCCGCCGGCGCAGTCCCCGATGGTGAAGCGAGGGGTCTGTCTGCAGATCTGAGCATACTCCCGCTGGTAGGAGTTGAGCCTGGTGGCGGGGTCCCTTTGCGCCTTTAGCTTCAGGCACTGCGACAGCTCCTTGACGGGAAACCAGGACACGCCGCACACGATATGCTCCTCCAGAGTGTCGTACACGAACTTGTATTGGTCCTGAATAAACGAAAATACTTCACATTATTATATTATATTTGTAAGTTGTTTGCAATCTATAACTCTGGCATATTCGCGATCACCGCACAGATTAATTTGGTATTTGACAATGTTCTCAAATACCATAAAAATTATTGAAGATTTTGAAAATTATTGAAATTTAATACGCAAAACCGAAATTTTGTAAAGAAATACTATTTTCAGCTACAATAACTTTTCAATTTGGGAGGCGGGTATGAGTGCCGCCATCCATTTTGGAAATCAACACCCCTGCCATAGGTCGCCCTAAGTGATTCGCTACGTTTGGTGAGATTTGCCCATGCAACTGATTGAGGTGGACATTTTGACCTCTCCAGCCGAACTCTCTCGACTTGCACCGCAGTGGGAGAGATGGATTCGTGCATCTGTCACTCCTGTACACGTCGACCCTCAAATTCCTACCCATCCCTCAAACATTTTTCCTTACTCTCCTTCCTTTCCATAAAAAGACCCTCCACACAGCATCCCCAAAGATCATGTAGATGTCGAGGGATTTTATTCCTCGGGGCCACCTGTGTGGAACTAATGTAAAATAATGTAGGTACTTTTCAAATATAAGTACACTCAAAAGTCACGTGTCGCCATTGTCTGCGAAAGTCGTGTTTTTCAGACAGGAAAATAAAAATTCAGAAAGAAATAATATTCAGTAAAAACTGACAGAAATTTTACTAAAAAATTACAAAATGTATTCAAAAACTCTTTTCTCCTCCTTCTATATATTAGTTTATCATCCTATTCTCACAGCACCGCGTCAATTACTTTGAAATTGTATTTTCTCTGCTAGAAAATAATTTTATTAGTGCGACAGTATAGTATTATACAATATTTCTAGGTTCGCCATGTTCCTCGTGTACACCCCACCAAATTAAATATATTGGCTGCTAAAAATCTTTCCACCCACTGTTCGCCTTGAAACGGAGGCACTGGTGTGGAAATTACTCGAAAACGTGTATTTTATTATTTTTCAGAGTCGACATTCATTTTCCTCGGAGATGTAATTTAGAGACGCGTGTACATTTTCCATGTAAAACGGTCGTTATTTTAATGGTTGATTTTGAGTGACTTCCATCGTAATGGCTCTCTACGTTATAAGAATCTTGTAAAAGAATAATGTAATCTAAGATTTATTAAATTACTAGCTGACCCGGAGAACGTTGTTCTGCCATAAAAATTATTTCTAGTGAAAATCTAGTGATTATTTTGGTTGTTAAATAAAAGATAACGAATTTTTTGTAGGTGTGTGGGATGGGATCTATGACAGCAAGAGAACGAAGCGCCATCTGTCATTCAACAACATAAATAATTTCGTTCTGTTTGAAATACGATGACGGTTAAATTTATTCATACAAACATACTAAAATCATAATCAAAAAATTGGAGGGTCGCAATAAAAAAATAGGAGGGTGAAAATTTGGGGTTATATGTTCTTTTTGGTGCAAAAAAAAAAACTAAAAAAAATTGTTTTTTTTTCTGGAAAGGGACACCTTAATCACCTAGCGGTATGCAATATACTTTATAACATCTTCTCATACGTACCAAATATACATAAAAAAATTCATAAAAATCGATGGAGCCGTTTCGGAGGAGTGCGACCACAAACACCGTGACAAGAGATTTTCATATATGTTCTGTGATTTTAAGTATGTTCATAATGAGTAACATTGAGTTTGGGTGAGTGCAAAACAACTCTATGTCAAATTAAGGCGATGCACTGTGTAGTAATCCAAAATCATGTGTTTTTGCTTTGAAAATTTTATGGCTTAGAAATATTTAATAAAATACTGCGAGTAGAACACACCTTGCAACAAGTCTTTTTACAAGCCCAGAAAAAAACAAAGCAACAGACCTATAAAAACTTATGCATATTTTCGTTATTTGTTTTGGGACGTTATACCGCGTTGCGCTATCTCCTTTAGCCAACGTTTCGGACAGCGTTAAGGTGTCCATCATCAGGGCAGATATGTCAGATGATTGGCACTGTAACGCTGTCCAAAACGTTGGCTAAAGAAGGAGGTAGCGCAACGCGGCATAACATCCCAAAAATAAATAACGAAAATACTTTTGGCCGTGAAAATCTTAAATCGTATCTAACGTATATCGTATCTAACGTATGTATAGTTCAAAATCTATTCCATACGAACCCCTTTTCGATTATGGTTTTATCGTATAATTTGACCAATGAAGTTATTCAAAAAATTATCGTAAAGCATTTTTAATATTGGTGTCTGAACTTCGCAGTATAAAAAAGCACGCTTTCTGGCGATGTTTTTTTATGGCATAAATCAAAACATGCGGCTGGTGTTAAGCCGTAATTTAAATCTTATCGCAATATAAAGAGTGATATGTTGAGTGAATGTTGAGTTTAATGAATTGTATGTTGTATGTCGCAATAATATTATTTCTGCAATAATTGCAAATTAATTTTGTGCTATCACTTTTTTAACATTAACTCCAAGGAAACTAATTTCCCTCAAGACCTATGTTATCTTTGAGAATTCTGCCGCCCATGGAACCATTTATTGGATAACCAACATCTCTGCCATAGGTCACCCCAAGTGGTTCTTGTGAATAGTTTTACAAGAAAGAAAAAAAGTTAATCAGTGGAAACTAACGCAGTCATCCGGCCCACTAAGCAGCAGATGGGCAGACGGATCCGTCGCCAAGACCTAGACAAACGTCACCCCCCATAAATCTGGGCAACTCTGCTAAGTCAACAACGAACTACTTGGGTTGACCTTTACCATAACGAAGATGTCGATTATCTAATAATGATTCCCGGGTCTGCTGTACCCATATTGATATCCCAAATTGAGTTTAAGTTTAAACCACTGCTTAAAATAAAATTGTAGTGGTTTTAACAGAGTTTATTATTTATATTTAATAATATTATTCCTCGCATTGAAACAAGTAGCTACCGAAGAAATAATTAATGTTTGGTGCGCAAACAAACTGGTAAAATGAATGCCTCAATACCGGCTTGCCTAGTGAGGCATATTATGCAAAACCTCCAAAAATAATTCACCCATTAATTACAAATTTTCCCATTGTTTTGTTTTGTATTATAAATATTCAGCTTTAGTAATAAACATATAATTGATAAACAATTGTTTAGGTGAAAACTTTACTAATATAGAAAATAACATAAAATAATTCATGGAAAGATATACATATCGTTTATCCAGCCTAAGAGGGTGGTTTATTCGTTGTTAATAAAAACTGTAAATAAAAATAATTTATCATATATATCATTTATCAGGTATTTTAAATGTCTTTTATATTTTTAAGTTTAGAAGGCGTCGTAAAAACAAATACCGTTTTAGAAACTAGATAAAATTACCTTTCAGATTTTTGCATTTAATATTTAAAAATAGCAATGTATTTGTTTAAAAAAACGATTTTTTCATTATTTTTATTTAATTTTTAAACAAAAGATCTAAAAATGTCAGAAAATGAAAAAAAAAACACTGTCTCTTTCTTTATTTAAGGAATTTCCAAGTAAACTCTCACTTTCCTTTTATCTTATTTCCCGAAAATATCCAAAAAATCTGACAAATTGGATTCATTGTTACACATGGGTAAGGCTTATGTTATTAAAAACGTCGTTTTCATGGAAGTGTTATTAAATTCACGTGGTAAAAGTCGAATAAAAAATAATATGTCAGAAATAACCACGGTTTTCCGATAATAATGTTATCGGAAAAAACTGACAAAAAATTATAGTGAAAATCAAACATCCAAACGATTAGTCAGACATCTCCAAAAAATTAAATTTGAGTTGAGTATATATTTACATGTAAAATTGTACCCTCTATCTAAAAAAAAACTCAGATCACTCAAAAACACCACCAAATCAATTAAAATGCACAAAAACTCGCAATAAAATAAAATAAAAAAATGTTTTCTGGATCCCTAATGGGAAATTTCAAAAAGTCATACTAATGTACTGGACCGTTAAGCTTCCCAGTGTTATTTGAATGCAAATTCAATATGTAAAACACAGACACGTGCAAATAATATTTGATTTATGGTGAGCGTTCGAATTCTGCTTTCCTTATTATCTCAAAACTTTGTATTTAAAGAATTTTTTTTTTTAAGACAAACATTCCCGGGTTACGAATAACCCAACAATGTTTAAAAATCTCCTACTACCACCACAGAAAGCCGAAAATGTTGCTTGTGTTGTGATGGAGGACTTAGCCAGCCGAGGAATCGAACACGCGACGCCCGGGTGGGACCCAAGCGCTATGCCCACTCAACCACTGACCGGTCGAAAATGTTTGACTAATAAACTGAACAATCAATATATTGAATTATTCTAATATAATAATCATAATAACAGAAATTATGAAAAAAACTTGGTATGAATTATACATCACATATCACAAATCAAAACCCCCGATTTTGCGATGCGATTCGAATGCGCCAGTACACTAAAGCAAATCTGAGGACCAGAGTTTATTGAATCAAAGTTACACAAGAAGGACACACAAATGAAATTTGTATTTTTGATAAGATCCAAGGCAGTGCCACGAAAAGAAATTGTCGAACCAATGAACAAATTATAATTAATTTTGATATCTAATACTAATAAATAATTTTTTTTTAAATTTAATAACAAACATAAAAATTACCAACATCCTGAAATATTTGAATAACATCTACTACAGTCATTACTTATGTAGATAGCAGAGGTGAATCCACCACGTCTCAGTGAGGAATCCGATGCATTTGTCCACTTAGCTACTACCGATATAGCTTAGATCGTTGATTGAATCTCAGATCTAGTAATACTTTCACTTGAATTGCTAGATGAGAAAGCCCGCACATCTTTTCAAATTGGGAACACAACCGTATGGGTGGGTCAAATAATGTCCCATCTGTATATACAAATGTGCCATTTTACCCTAATTATTATTCCGGGCGGCAACACTGCCATATTGTTAAAAAGCAACTTAGGGGGCATCGCAATAATATGTACGCCATTTGTCCCCAAGGATCCGTGGGGAAATCTTGGAGCCTTACTTTGCAGGATTATCAAACCGTTTGGGAATAATTCTTAAATGGAAAAATCAATTTGGAGTAATTAAATTTATAAATTAAAATTCAAGGGATTTTTTTTATGGTTTTCCCCAGGGAGTGGGAAAATTAAACAGAGACAATCTAGAAATTTAAGTGAGGATAACTAAAGCCTCGATTACATTGAGCGAGTTTACAAGCTACTAGCCGGTAAGTTTAAAAGCGGGTGAATCGGCGATTGACATTGTCTTGATGACACGCATAACAGCGACAGTAGCAGCTAAAATAACGACTCCCGCACGAACCAATTCTGTCGACATTTTGTAAAAAACTTGAGCTCTCAGATAGTGCCACACGCTAGACAGTAGCGAGAATTACGACTCCCGCGAGAACTAATCCCGACATTAACGAAATCAGCTGTTCGTGGGCCGGCATTTTGGGCGAGTGGCGAGTAAAGTTTACTACCTTTCAACTTTTTTCGTAGATTGTCCATAATCTGCTAGTTTACTAGTAATACGATTATTCTCAATTTGGGAGGCGGGTATGGGTACCGCCGCCCCGGGAACCATTTATTGGATAACCAAAATCTCTGCCATAGGTCACCCCCAGTGGTTCTTGTGAATAGCTTTACAAGAAAGAAAAAATTTGATCAGTGGAAACAAACGCAGTCATTTAAAAAAAATATGTGTTTCTTATATGCGTTCTTAGATTTCTATTGAAAAAATACATTCAAAAAAAATTGTCCAAACAATTTATTTGTGTGTTTGTAACGTCAATCGATTAGTAAAGATTAATCTAAAATAGTGATTCGCCTTAACAAAAAAACATGTTCGACTACTTACTGTCATACAAGTATTTATAATTTTTTTATAATGTCTAATCAAAATAAGTGTGAAAAAAAAATCAGAAACATTGTAAGACCATAAATAAATAGACAAACTAATTTTAGTCAAAAAACACGTGCGTGAATTTTTTTATTTGAACTTAAGTATATGTAAATTCTGAAAAGGAGCTTTAGATAATTAATTGATTTATTTTACCATATGATTATATGATTTGAAATGTGTGTTGTATAAAAACAATATTTTTTTAGAAAATTTAACAAATCTGACAACGACCAACGGTATGACCTTAATTATAATAAAAATTAAATTAATTTTCCAAATTTAAAACACAAATTCACTAGAAAAAAAAACGAGTGTGCTTTAGACTACACGACTGAAGTAAAACTTCACTAACTTATAAAAGAAGAGAGAAAGAAAATGTGCGCGCGCACTGCTCTCTCTTGCTCCTATAGTGTGATATAGTCAATAGGCCTGCACTATGTCGATATACGAAACGTAACTGGCTAAGAGAGAAAGGAAATGTATGTTCGCACCTCTCTCTCTTGCCCCTACAGTAAAACGAAACGTAAATCTCTCTCTTTACATCCTCACTAACTTATATCTTCCTCTCAACTTCCGCTCGCCTCGCCCGATCACACTTTTCGTAACGCTCTCGTCACGCATTCACCATCTTATTCCCCAAGTCAAGCGTGCGTAAAGAAGTTTTACTTCAAAAAAATTCGAAATCTATTTATAATTTTCTGTAGAATCAAATTCTAGTCGATACGACTAGAACTTGATTTACATATTTCCGGTTGTGTCTGGTTATTAGTTTCATCAGTATATAAAAAATATATTAAATCATAAAAAATAAAGAATAAAAAATATATTCCATGGACAAATAATACCTACACGAATTTTTAAAACAAATGGAAACGGATGGACCGATTTTTATGATCTTTTATTTGTTGGATTTGTCTCCGCCCCAAATAGCAGAATAACTATTAAAACATCGGAAAAATTCACGAAAAAAAAAACATGATAATTCTTTTCCTCATACATTTTAATTATTATTTATTTATCTATAAAAATTATATTTACATTGGTTTATTTTGTATGCCTGTCTCACTAGGATATACCTGTGTCGAGACAGTATGGAAGGTATGGAACGAATCCTCATCTTTTGAAAAAGCTGCAGCAATATTGTGATAAGAAGAGATATTGAAGCGTGAGTGAGTTCCAAAAATGTCAAATTTTAATGTCAATGCGCTCATTGCTTTGCTTTTATTCTTAAACATATAATTCTGCTCCTCTTTCTTACAATAAATGACAACGGTCGAAAATGAGACGAACGGTGAACGTATGTCTGCCCCCCCTAAAGGAAAAATACAAACATTATCATAAATTTCCCTCACACATATAAAGAAAATGAAATGCATTTACCGCCAAAAAAAAGTAGTACTTTGGAGGAAACAGTCACACGTATTTTGTGTGTCTCACTACTATTTAATGTGTAAGAAAGAACTGCAGCATTATAGCTATAAGGAAGTATATTATTGTCTTTTTTTGCCACCACGGTATCGTAACAAAGTAATTAAAATACGTTATAATGTAATTAAAATTTTGATTTTGAACTTAATTCATTTTAACTTGATAAAAAAAACTGAATTTAATTCAGCTAAAAAAGTTAACACACCAGTTGTTGATTCTGAGGCAGTAGGTACGAAGTTCGCCAGGTCAGCTGGTAGTTTATAAAGTGCATCATACAGTGCTTGCAACGAAACACATTGATAACAAATCAGGCTTCATGCAATATAAAATAACTTTTCCACAAAACAAGTTATGGCGTCTTAAAAGTTGCGCCGCTTTATTGGACTACTGTGTGTAATATAAACCTTAAATGGCGACCTTTTATTGACATCGCAGGGGAATATAAAAGATTATGTTTATTTAGTTCCAGAATGAACAAGTAATAATCCGGGAAAAAACTGATCATCAGATGTAAAATCCGACCTTTGGGAAACTGTTCCCGGAGGAATACTTTACTCAGAATGACGTAACAAGCTTTGAATAAGTTCAACTATTTTAAACGATCTATCTTTTTTTTGACAATGAAAACGAGTTAAATGTGTTTTTCGAAATCTAAAAAAAAATGAAGTTATGAGTAATTTATTTTGCTTTCAAAGTGAACTTTGCTAAAACGCACTCAATGGTGTCTCGTGACGCACACTATTTAGAAACAATTAAAATTCATACATTGAAGGCACCACCGCGGATGATTTGAAGGCTTTGAACAGAACTGAATCGCGAGGTATTTCCCAAACCTCCTCTTCCCCAACTCCTTCTTTTACCCACTCCCTTCAGACGTACAATATAATACCGTAGACCGACTGGTTCTGACCACTCAGTATTATAAATAGGTATGTATGTCAAACAGGTATAATGGACTAGACATTTTTTCATCTTCAAGATTCTGGAAAGAATTAAATTTAAAAATTACGGGTAAGAATGAATTTAATTTTTTTATTTATGGTTTCTTAACATTTGTAACTTATTGTTTTACAGTCCAATTTTTTACCTCACGAGGAAAAAAATAAACAACGACCATCGTCATCAACAATCATCTTAACATAAAAATACATAAGTTTCGAGTATTATGTGATTAGATGACAACACACTAGGAAAAAAATAACAAAAAGATAATAGCCCAGTCAATCTAGACAAAAAACAGGCCCTAACTGGAACAAATTAGGGGATAGCTGAATTTTTGCAGGTTAGTAGTACATACTCTAGGGAGTATTTTAACAAAAAGTCCCCACTCCTAGCCCGCTTGTTCCCCCCCCTGTGCCCTCCCAAACATTAAAATGTGGGGTTCTACTAAAGTGATTATATCTCATAAACTAAAACATATATCAGAAAAAAAATTTCATCACTGAACTTCTTACAAAATTTCCTAAAAATAATATTCTAAACTTTTTTTTATTATCTGCTTTGGTTTGGTCAATAATAATGAGATTGTTGTTAAAAAAAACTTTTTTTTTGCAAAATTTTTTTTTGAAGTTAAATATTTTTTTTGTCTGAGAGAATATTAAAAAATACTCCAAACAAATCATTTGCCAAATTTATTAAGCTTTAAAACCATGTATAACAGTATTTACTTATATTCTTAATTTCTATTGAAAAAAGTGGATGAACGCAATGGCGTGTGTGAAGCCAAGCGACACGTCGCGACATGTTATGTTCGACGCGCTTGTTGCGTCGCATCGCTGCATATTTTTTTACCAGTTTGATCTCCGATGTCTTAAGGTTGAGGTGTGTGTCAGTTTTGTGCGTTATGTTTTGACGTTATTGTGCCAAGCGTTCAGTTAATCAAGTTTTTTGTCCGTTTTACCACCTTCATCAGGTAAAAATATTGAGAAACAATTATTTAACAAGAAATTTTCAATCTGAAAATGTCTAAAGTGAACCTATGGTGTATTTTATGCAAAAAAGACCTTACAGAAAATGTTTTTAAAGTAACGAAAGGGTTACAAATGCTTATTAACGCTAGTATTGAAAGAAATGACAATAATCATGAAAAATTACCCCTTTGGATAGCATAACCGTGCATATAGATTGTAGAAAAAAGTACAGCTTTTACAAATGTTAAGTGCAGCCCATCGACCAGTACATCTCAACCATTCCTAAGGCATTTAGAAACACGTTTAATTTCTTGGATAACTGTATTATTTGTGACAAAAACCAGTTTTAAATGTCAAACTACCTCAAAAATATCGGGAAAAAATACATTTGGTGTTAACACTGGAAATAAGAGAAACATTGATTAATGCTTGCAATACAAGAGATGATAAATGGGGTGCTAAAGTTTAATCTAAACTGTTAAGTGTGTTTGATTTGGTCGCTGCAGAAGCTCGCTATCACGGCAGTTGCTACAAGAAGTTCTGTAAAAGTAAATCAAATCAGTATGTAGGAAGACCTAAAGATGAAGATTCAGCAAAAAATTTCTTAAACTCTGTAATTTCTTAGAAAATTCTGACGAATGTCAGTTTACATTAGAGAAATTAAGGGAAATAGTAATAGACCTTTGTGTTACTGATCTTCCGTACTCAGATAAATTTCTGAAAAAACAACTTATTGACTATTTTCAAGAACGGATATATACGTATATTTTTGGCAGAAAGACTGTCATATGCATGTCTCACTCTACTTATAAGATTCTAGATGACTGGTACAGAAATAAAGAAAATAATGTAAATCTGGAACGTTTAAGAATTGTACGTGCTGCCGCAGAAATAATCAGAGAAGATGTTTAAAAAATGCCGCGTGATTGTGAAAGCTATCCTGATATTCCAGAAATTAGTCGTGGGGGTGATGATTTAGTTCCTGAAACCTTGAATCTGTTCACGTCAACTGTAACAAAGAAGAGATTGTACGATAATGGACCTGATATTATGAGAAGACGTTTAGTAATTAACCACGCCATAATAGCATCTGCAAGGCCTAGGTCTTTTTTTATCATCAATACAAACAAGTTTGTGTTTATATCTACAAAGAATGTATGAATCTAAACATTTAATAGAAGTTTTGTCGTCATTAAGCATTTGTTCATCTTATCACGAAGGTGACAGATACCAAAGATCTCTAATAAGAGCTGGACCTCCTACAATCAAAGATGACACGTTCATACAATTAGCATTTCATAATTTCTTGAGTTTGAGCTACAAGACAAGTGAGCAGAATGTTGAGCTTAGGGAGAGCGGCCAGCTACGGGACAACCAAGACTCATCAAAATTTGTAAACTGGTTAAACCAACACAACCCTTTTGCTCAAAAGTCTGGTGAATTAATTTGCATTTCTTCGGGATTAGTATCAGACTCAACCGTAACATGTGACGATGCCTACGAGATAGGTTTCAAAGCTATGAAGAAAATGACGGGGCAAAGTTTTTCTGAACTAAAGCTACACAGATCGGATATGGTTGTTACTCAAGCCAGTAATAAATCTGTCAGAATTAGAAACAAAGAAGCTGTAATCAACCCTCAGCAGATATTCAATAGAATATTATGCGTATGTGACAGTCCTGCAAAGCTCAAATCCTACTTAGAGTTTGAACTATTAACTATACTAACATCCACCTTCTTTATTTGATGTTTCTTTAAAGAAAGGTAAGAAAGCCTCCATTGTAAAAGCATTTGACGATGGTATCGTTGATATTAATTTCACAAAGGATGAAGCTGCGTTTATTCTTGATGATGGATACCCATTACATGCAGTAGTGTGGCCTAAAGTCTCTACTTTCCATGATATTACCGAAAGATATGTTAATTATGTATCTAAAAAGTATGGTGCAAATGTAATAATAGTTGTTGATGGTTATCCCGAGAACGCTACAACAAAACATCAGGAGCAGTCAAGAAGAGCTGCAAAAAGAACATCAAGTGAAATTATATTTTCTGATGATACTGTCTGTACAACACCTCAGGTAGAATTTCTCAAAATAAAAAGAGGTTAATAGAAGCTGTTAAAATTAAGTGTCATGCTGCAAATATACAGACAATAACAGCAAACGATGATGCTGATACGGAGATAGTGGGTCAAGCAATTAAGTCTATAGAGCTTGGTAGCACTGTGGTGGTTGTTGGAACAGACACAGATTTATTAGTATTGCTAGTAGCATTAGCCCCTCCAACGGAAAACAAGCTGTTTTTTGGAAACCAATAGCCACTTCTACTTACACCAGTACTGTGTATTCTGTTAAGTTTCTTATACATATGTATGATAATCAAAGGAAACTCATATTATTTGCTCATGCTGTCACAGGATGTGACACAACCTCTGCTTTGTATGGTATCGGAAAAATGAAGGCTGTAAGTCTAATAACTACACCGACAGATTTGAAAGATGCGGCTAAGAATTTCATTCAGCCCCACATGGAAAAGGACCTGCTCTTCCAAAATGGTGAACGCTTTCTTTTAAGTTTGTACGGATTGGCAAAATACAAGAATCTTGATGAGGCTAGATATTTTAAGTTTAAGCATTTAAATGCCAAGATGTCTCTTAAATCTAAGTTTGATTTGGCAAGACTTCCACCAACAAAGAACGCAGCCCGCCAGCATCTCCTTAGGACGTACCTCCAAATTCAAACATGGCTAGCAAATGAACTATTGTCTAATGAGTGGGGATGGCAAAGAAGAGAATATAAGTTAACACCTATTCCAATGACATGTCCCGCGGCTCCAAATGAACTTCTCAGGCTGATTTCTTGCAACTGTAAAACCCCATGCGGAAAGTGGTGCAGCTGTCGGAGGGCAGGACTAGAGTGTTCTGATATGTGTGGCCAATGCAATGGACTCTCCTGCAGTAACACATCAAAAAATACTGATGAAATATTTGAAGACGACTGTGATGCCCAGTGAATAATAATAATAGTCCCCTAAAACCCACCCTATAATTTTTGTAATATAATTCTTTAAATTCTTTTATTGCAAATACTTTTTAATGTTAAAAGTGTTTTAATATCATAAACCAATGAAAAAGTACTCAGTGTTTTAATTTAAAACTATAAATAGTGCTACCTAAACACAAATCGGTCACCTGCACCACTGCGGGACCGGCTCAACTGCCAAGCCTCATAGCCTGCACTCCGTGCCGCCCTGCAATTGAGTCGAAATTTGACCAGTATTAAGGATAAAGGTAAACAATGTTATACGTCGTTTTAAATCCTATTAAATTTGGCAAATAGTTTGTTTGAAAAATTTTTGCGTGATTCCTCAGACAAAAAAAATATTCACCCTTAAATCAAAATTTTACGAAATTTTTTTTTTTTTTGGTGACAATTTCATTATTATTTGCCAAAACGTAGCAGATAACAAAAAAAAACTTTTCGTTTTTTTTCTAGACAGCTTTCTTAAAAGTATAACGGTGTAATTTTTTTCAGATATGTGTTATAGTTTAGGAGATTTAATGGATTTTGTAGAACTCTACAATTTCAAAGTTTGGGGGGGTGCAGCGGGGGAAGCAAGCGGGGGAGGGGTGGGGACTTTTTGGAAAATACTCTCTGAAGAAAGTACTATTCACTTGCAAAAAATCAGCTCTCCCCGAATTTGTTCCAGTTCAATGCGTTCATTGACTGGGCTATAAACAACGATCACCGTCATCAACAATCATCTTAACATAAAAATACATAAGTTACGAGTATTATGTGATTAGATGACAATAATAATCAGTCGAAAAAAAACAGGCATTTTTTAAAGTGTAAACAGTGGAAGTTAATATGAAATAATTAATTTTAAATAATAATCTGGGAAAGCTATGTTTCAGAATTTTAATTTTAGTTTAAATATAATCATTTTTGTGACGAAAATACTTAAGTTTGTCTATTTATTTACGGTCTTACCATATTTAAGATTTTTTTTACATTCTGATTTTGCTTTGACATTATTGAAAATTTATAAATAGATACTTATGACCAAAACATAATTACAAAAATAACTGTTTTATCATCACGCATCATCATCACCCCTTTCAGCATTTTTGAATGTAGGTAAAAATTAAAGAAAATTTGGAATGAAATAGTTATAATTTTAAAAAGCTTGTACGGAGAATAATTAATCTTTCTCATTGGAACCGCCTTGTAAGATCGTAAAAACATCTTTCGACGAAATGTGAATTCTCGGCCGCTGGCTGGTTAATAATAATAATAATTGGACAATTTGTAGAGCGCCGTTTTTGTGAAAAATCACCTCAAGGGCGCTTTACAATTTGTTATGAATTCTTAGGTTCTATTTAATTTTATTATTTACTGATAATGGCTCTGTATAAATTGGTAATTTAGTTTTGATAGATTAAATAAAAATATTATCCATTATTTATTGTTTCAAGTTAAATTTGTAGAACTTCATAAAAATTTTAAGTTTTTCTTTTAAATATTGAATAATATTATTTTTATTTATTTATAAGCAAGTTTCGCTGTATAATTATTACAATGTGTGACAGCTGTTTCGCCTTCTGAAGGCATTATCAAATTGCTGTTTAATTTATAAACTATTATTTAAATAAATTAAATAATAATTTTATTGAATTCACATTTTTTTTCAAAGTATCATTAATTCATACTATGATCTATAATATTAAAAAAAGTATGAATAATAATATTTTATAAGATTTCGACCAGTGATAAAAAAAACTACTTGAATTTCGTTTAAAATTCTTTAATGGTTTTAATATCGCAGTTTGATATATTTTGACTTATATGTCGTATTCGGTATGAAGCGCCTGACTCTGACTCTCAGCGCTTAGATACATCCAGCGAACGGAGGTACGAAGCCTACCAAATCCAAAAAATTAAACATTTTTAATCTTGTAAAATCAATATCCAATCTGCAAACCACCTTAAAATAAACAGGCAATAGAAAAGATTTATATATACTGACTTTTGCAGTAGTATTTATTAATTTAATTCAATTTCATGCATTATATTTTCAACTGTGTAACCTTTTTGATTGTATTCAATTCAAGACTACAAAATAAGTTATTTGGATGATCTGAAATGGCAAAGGTCAGCCGCAATAACCTTTTGAGGAATGCGATAAATAGCACTTAGAGAATTTCCCACCCCCTTCTCTGGCATTGTATTGGGCTATGGCAGGGGTGGCGAACCAATAACACGTACAAATTTCTATGACCCGCGGCCAAAGTTCGTATTTTGTGTGGAAATATTGTGAAAAGGTCGTGCTTTTCAACATTCTGCTCAAGGTTGTGGAACTTATGTCGTCAGCTATTGCGTGCGGTGAATGTCACATCATTGGACAAAGAAGATATGATGTGAAGATTTTCAGAAATTTCTAAAAACTCCACACAATAATTTAATTTTTTAAAAACGTTTTCAGCAACAATGATTCAATGACCATCCCCCGACAGTTAGTCCACCGGAATTCTTATGTGACAAATGCAGTCGGTTTAGGGAAAATACGTTTTTCACGTTAGGGAAAATATGTATTTACATTGTAACAATTTCTAGACATTTGGTTATGAAGAGTTTTATTTCACATGTACACTTGTCACTTCATTTTTATTTATCTGCTACCGGTTTCAACACATCCGTGTCATTCACAAGCTTTAAGATCGCTAGTGATGGTTCCATGCCAACTTAGAATGAAACCAACCCAGAATCACCTCAGAAAGGTCATTAAAAGCTATGAAAAAATCATTTTAGAATAGCCGGTAACCCTAACTTAACTTAACCTATTTAACCTTTATGAGGTGGTTCTCAGTTGGTTTTATTCTGAGTTGGCCGGTCACCGCTAGTGCTAATGACAAGGATGTGTCGAAACCGGTATCGGATAAATAAAGATTAGGCAACAAATGTAGATGTGAAATAAAACTCTTTAAAACACAAAACAAGGTATACCTACTTACACAAAATATAATTTAGTGCTCGAAGGGGTGTGCAGAGAGGATGTACCGTCGAATAACAAAGTCTAAAATATTTTTCCATTAAAATCCATCAAGGATAAAATAACTTATCCATATACTGAATGTATATTCATACTCAAGTATAAAAAGTAAACAATATAAATAAATTCGTTTCATATCCAAACAAACTTATTATTAAAGATATTTTTGAAGTTGATTTTAGGTTTGAAATTGGTAAATAATGCATAAAAAAATTATTATTTTATAATAATTATAATTTCGGTGGCCCAACTATCGGTTGATCAAATGCAGGGTCATCGAGAATAATATATGGATTTTTTTTGAATTTTACAATCTTAGCCCACACTAAATTATTCACACTCAAAAGCAACGAAACATCAAATATAAAATTTCTTTATTTCTTTATAAATAATCATTGTCATCTACCTTTGGGGCCCAGGAGTGTAAAGGTCTCATTTAACTGGCGACATCTTCTTCTTTCAAATTGGCACACATCACTTATCGATCACCATTCATTTTTCCAAGTTTTTTTTAAAATTTGGGAGGCGGGTATGGGTACCGCTGCCCCGGGAACCATTTATTGAATAACCAACACCTCTGCCATAGGTCACCCCAAAAGGTTCGCTACGTTAGGTGAATTAGCAGTAGTGTCGGGGTTCATGGGGTGGGGTTGGTGCGGGTCTTGGCGACGGATGCTTTTGCGGGAGAGAATGGTTGAGGGAGCCTCTTTGACGTCTCCAGCCGTACTCTCTCGGAACATCGCCTTGCATCGCAGTGGGTGGGTTGGATTCATACCTCCGTCATTCCTAGACCCACTGACTCCCAGATTCCTACCCATCCCTAACACCAGTTTCCTTCCCAGAACTAACTTTCCTTCATTTTTCTTAAAAAGACCCTTCACACAGCATCCCCAAAGATGGAAAAGGCCCTGAGGGGAATTATTTTCCTCAGAAACCCCTGTTTGGAGCTAATGTAAAAAAAAAAAACCAAATCAAATACAGAATTTCTTTATTTAATAAATAATAATTTTTATCAACCTATCTGGTACCCAGGAGTCTAAACGTCCCATCTGACTTGCGACATCAATTTTCGTTCTAATCGGCACATATCACTTATTGATAACACTTAATTTTTCCACATGAACATAAAAAATTTCTCTGCTAGTATAAAGTATAAAGAACTGAATACCGAAGGGTAACCAACTTTACTTCGAAAACAATTAAAACTTTACTGTGGAAAAATAATGTACGGTCTCCTCGATATAAAATAATCATTCTTCCTGAACAAATTTCCTAATCTTATTTTCAAAATGCTGAACGGTGGAAAATCTAACAGAAAGTTTTAAGACAAATAAAATATATTTATTACTTTCTTTTATTCTACTTGGAAATTGAATTTACAAAGTTAAGTTATTTCAAAGTTTTCCTAGTAAGGAATTGCTTTTGATTGAACGTTTTCCCGGACATTAACATTAGTAAAGAAGTATTCGTTGTTCCACATCTTTCTAAATTGAGAGGATTTGTGAACAAATTTGCGAATTTCGATTCTTAAATTAATACAATTGTCCGCTTGTTGGGGTTTTTTAGCGGTGAGCCATTTAAAGAAAATTTAAAAGTAGGCTGATGAAAGTTAAAGGCAAGAATAGAACATTGTTTGGAATTTTAAATAAGGAGCCTGTTCTATAAAAAAACAATAAACCAACTTTATGAAGAGTAGTAAAAATTTGTTAAGATGGACTTTAGTTAGATAAGAACGGAAATTCGTCAAGTATTATATTAATTTCTTATTTACGTTTAAAACAAAAATTATATAGCTTTTTAAAGTTTTGTTTTTATGTTAATGTTTTTTATTCTAATATTTTTTTCATTAGCTCCACACAGGAGGCTCTGAGGGAAATAAATCCCTCAGGGCATACGTCATCTTTGGAGGTGCTATGAGGAGGATATTTTTATGGAAAGGAAGGAGAGGAAGTTGAAAGAAGGGTAGGAAAAAGGGTTTGAGGGGTGGGGGTCATCTGGGGTCATTGTGTCCAGGAGACATATGAATCCATCACTCCAACTGCAGTTCATTACGATGGGTCAAGAGAGTCTGGCTAAAGAGTTAAAACGGTCTCCCTCAACCAATCTCTCCCGGTCCGGCCAGCCACGCAGTAGACGCATAGTCGAACCCGGGCACCCCTGCTAAGTCACGAAATGTAGCGATCCTTTCATCACATTCTTGCGTCGCTTAGGGTGGCCTAAGGCAGGATTGTTGATTGTTGGTTGGTTATAAATGGTTCCTGGGGCGTAATGGAGACATACCCGCCTGCTAAGTCCCCAAGCGTAGCGAACCGCTTGGGGTGACCTATGGCAGATGTGTTTTTTATCCAAAAAATGGTTCCTAGGGCGGCGATACCTAAACTCTATTTCCAAATTCGGCCTAGTACTAATATGCAATAAATGAATTTTGTGAATATTTTGGAAACATATTTCAAATTTTTTAAAGAATCATGAAAATATAAACTGCTAAAACTTTAAAGGCGATTATCTCAGAACGCAATTTTATCAACAAAACCTCTTTTCCATCCAATGCTTCATTGTCTATCAGCAATAATAGGAGTAACAGAAAAGCTTTTAATATTCTAATAGATCTGATGATTTTCTTATTCTCGGGTGCTCTGGATTCCGCAATCACGGGTTGGTTCACAATTTGAAAATCTGCATTTTCAAATCGTGCCTATTGCTTAAATTTGAATTGGTTCCTACTTATTTCGTAGTTAATTAAAATGATTATAATATTTAGCGCTATTGTGTGATACAATAATTTCCAATGAATATTCAATTTACAATGTCTCACAGACAAGATTGGAGTATTCACCGAAATGATTGGTAATGACTTCTATTTTAGATGGAATGTATTGGAAACGGTACAGAATTTATTAAACCTTGTCTATCTCGTCTGTTCTGGCTTTCATAGAAACCTTTCGAAGACTTGTTAAGCTTCACATCTGAATAGTTAGGTACTTCTTAACCTACCTCTACATAATCTCCTTCCCCTCTTTACTGCATTCAGCCTCACAACATACCCAGAAAGGGGTAGCGATAAGAGGCGAGTTTGGGGGGTGCAGAAATAGAAGTTAAATGCAAGTTTGAGGTGAATTATCACAAAATATCATGGCATGAGATATGATTTTAGATTTTCACGGCAAAAAGTACTATAGTAATTTATTTTTGGGGTGTTATGCCGTATTACGCAACCTTCTTCTTAAGCCAATGTTTCAGACACTGTTACAGTATCCATCATCGCACATCTGCCCTCATGATGGACACTACAACATGGTGCGAAATACGATTAAAGAAAGAGGTAGCGTAATACGACATAATACCCAAAGAATATTATAAATCACGGTAAAGAATTATTGTTATGTTTTTGTTAAGGCCCGGTAGTAAGCGCTCAGAAAGAAGAAGAAGGGGAGATATTTAAATAAGAATGTTAGAGAAAGCGCGCTGATATTAAAAACGATAATAATTATTCGAAAATTGTGAAAATGTTTAATAAAGCACTACTCATTTTCGTGGGAAATGTCTTAAATCACTCTTAAAGAAACACTATAATTTTTTTTCATACAGAATAAATTAGTAAAATAACAGAAAAAATCGTGTTTACAATAATGTTTTTAGAGCATACTTCGCAAATTTGTTTCTATCAAGATATCACAGCGCCCTTGAGGTGATTTTTCACGGAAGCGGCGCTATATAAATTAGCCAAATATTATTATTATTATTTTCATATAATTATCGTTTCGGCATAGTAAATGTACAGATATTATCTTCAAAAATAACATATATAAAAAAAAAACTTAAAGTGATCGAGAGAAATATGTTAAAAAACGGTAGGAAAGGTTTTAAAATATCGAATGAAATCCCGGTTAATATTTAGGTGGTTAAAAGTCTTGCAGTTTTTCGTAGATTATGTCTCAATGTTGTGAAGTCCAAATTTTAATATTATAGTAGTTTTAGTAGAGAGTATATAAGATATAAGATGTTAAATTTAATAGCTAAATAATATATTTGTACATAAATAAAAGGAATTCGGAATGCGGAGGCTTAAATTTAGATTAAAAAAAAATAATTGTCGTCATCAATTTTTGGAGCGTTAAAGACCAAATGACCCAAAGGGTAAGCTGCCACCGGATACCACATCCCCACTGTCTCCAGACAGTCAGAGCAGTTAGGACTGAAGTAAAAAATCGAATGAAATCCCAATCTATTCGTCCTTTATCCGATAGATCTGTGGCGATCGTTGTAGCAATCTGCGTAGATTACAAGGTTTGTAGTACCTACTTACCGCGGTTAGTGACACCACCTGACACGTACTATAATAGAGAACTCCAGTCCAATTTTTTAATTTTTTTTTATGAATTTAACCTTCAAACTTAAATAACTGCATATTTTTTTATTTATTTTTAGAGTTAGTTTTAATAGTTAAAATAATTGTGAAAGTTTAATTTTTCAAGATCCCGAAAACCACCGTATCTATGGTGGGTCGTGTGACGTCATCAATCACGTCATCTACTATAAGATCGCGCAATCAGCTGTTCGACTCGCCGCCATTTTGAAATTTGGAGTTCGAAGAAATCTCCCTAGGAGTAGCATTACTATTTTTTTTGTACGGTAGTTTTTGAATATTTTCAATAATAGAGATAAACTAATAAGAGATACCATTATTTCTGAAACTGAATTATTTGGACCTAAATAATGTTTCAATAAACACAACAACTAAATCTCTATAAACAGTATGTAAATAAACGAATGAGATGAAATGCTGTTAATACGATGGCTTGTGTCATACCTACATTCCTATACAATGACTTTACACTGATCAGTGATGTCACCACTAAACATTTTAGTAATACCATCTTGACGGCGTCTTTCAACGACAATATTAAAAATGCACTTTTTAATATATTTTTTTAAAACTGAACGTTTTATTATTAAATGAAACTTATATATTCAGAATCAGCGTTTATTGGTCTATACGAACATATTTTTTTAAAGCAATAATATTTTTTACTGGACTTTCTTATTTGCAAATCAATTCTAATATCAATAACTTTTGCTTTTGGTCGCCAGGAAAATAAACAGTTTCAGAAACAAACAAGCGAACCTTAGTTAAAACAATCAACACAGTTCGGTGTATTTTTTAACGCGCTATTGTTTCCCTTATAATTTTTAAATAAATAAACAATACCACTAAAGATCTTATTAAATTTTTGTTTTGTAAATTGAGTTTTATATCGCGAATACCACTATAATAACCCCCATATCAACAAGAGCGCATGGATGTACATTTTTACAGGCTCCATAAACCGTCTTCCATAAAGTCTTAACGACCGCGTTTAAACAATATTATAATGTCAAATAAACACCTCGATAAAACGCTCGCCTGGCTTCCGCGTGGCTTCTCTATTCCTAGAAAGATATTACTTCATGCTATTCAAATAAAAAATATTATCGCTGTTAAGAAAAATAAACGAGATAGATATAAACGCTTCCATTATCATTTTTTTTTAATTATCTTATTTTTTATTCGTATTTTTATTCTAACGAAATTTCCACTTCACGGAATCGGTGTAAGAAGACTATTAATCTTGGGGAATAATGAATAAAGAGATGGGAAGGCTGATAGAGATATTGAAAGATGGATAAATACAGGTATCTCCATTAATGGAGGACTTTTGACTCATTAGATACACAATAAATATTGTGAACATGAAGACATGGATTCATTTTCGAATTCAATCACTACCTTAAGAAGGAGTTCATACTTGCATATACCTGACGATATCCTCACTTAGAGCCACTTTGCAATTAATAAATCATTCACCTACTTATGCAGTTTCTCCATAAGATAATTATTTAAATATATAAGCAAATGTATATGTTTATTTTTATAATATTTTTTTTATAAATTCAATAATATTGCTATTTAATGTATAAAAATGTTTGTGCTTGATGCTCGTTCATTCTCTCCACATGACTTAGCCACCGAAGTCTTCCTAGTTTTATAAATTTTAATCCTGGTATATATTTTGATAATAATATAAAACGTGTTCTCTAATGAATTTGTTTGGGATAGAAAAATCCGTGAGGTTGCGGCAAGCAAAAGATTGCGGGAAGAATTTAAACAACAGTTCGTTATCGACAGTTTCATTCAACAGAAACTGTTCTTTTGCGGGTAATTTCAGATCTGATCATCGGGATGGAAGCAGGTAAGTTGGGTTTGGTATCTGTTCTGGACATGAGTGCGGCTTTTGACACGGTAGATCATAGTATTTTATTAAATGTGCTTGAAACCGAATTTGGCGTTCGAGGTGATGTTCTCCAATGGATGACATCGTACCTGTCTGGACGAGTAGCTTCAGTAACTTTCAATAAATGTACATCACCTGAAACTCCCATCGAATTCGGAGTTCCCCAGGGTTCTGTCCTGGGTCCCATTCTTTTCATTCTATATACGAATCGTCTCGAACGACTCATTCACTCAGCTGGCTTTGAATCACAAGGCTACGCGGATGATTTTTTTATTTTCAAGTTTTGCTCCCCGGACGAAAAAGACGTCCTTAAAAACGAGGTGGTTAGTTTCATTAACACAGTCTCAAGTTGGATGTCTGTCAATAAACTCAAACTTAACCCGACAAAGACGGAATTTATTTGGATAGCTTCTCCTGGAAGGCAAGCCCTCATAGATTTCAGTCCAATCCGTATTCAGGACATAGATATAATTCCTTCTACAGAAATAAAATTTCTTGGTTTCACTCTAGACAATAGTCTTTCTCTTGAGTCGCAAATTTCAAAAGCTGTGAGTTCTGGCTTTTTCCATCTACGGCAGATAAAGTCAATCAGGAGATGCCTTCCTTCTGATGGAGCAAAGTCCCTCATAAATTCGTTCGTTGTCTCACGTATGGACTATTGTAATAGTGCATATGCTGGCCTACCTAAAACACAATTAAATAGAATACAGTCCGTCTTCAATGCTGCGGCGAGAATGATTTTTGGTGAATCTAAGTACTGTCATATAACCCCGCTTCTAAGGGATCGTCTTCATTGGCTTAGATGTCCTGAAAGAATAGAGTTCAAGATCTGCTTAATGACCTTCAAAGCATTGCAAGGAATGGCGCCTGCCTATATATCGGAACTATGTGTCCGACAAAACTTAAGCGAGAGACAGCTTACTCTAAGGTCAGCAGATCTGGATGTTACTAATCGTTTAATCGAACTTTCTCGGTCAAATCGAGCCGTTTACTATGATCGCTCTTTTCGTGTAACTGGCCCTCTCATTTGGAATAAACTTCCCTCAGCTCTTACTAATATCCAGAATTTGGCAGAATTTAAACGGGCTTTAAAAACAAAATTATTTAAAAAATCGTACCATTCATGAATCCTAACATCTTTTCAATACAAGTAATAAGTCATGTTCTCAAGTATCTGGTAATCGTTTGGTTTCGGTTTCCTCCTAATTGTACTTTTATGTTTAATATCTGAATTTTTTGTAAGAAGTTAGTGTATTATATTTTAGTTTAAAAGTTCTTGTTTTGTCCTGTGCTACAATAACACTGTTTTTGTATATTATTATTTTCCTCTGTGCTATAACAGCACTGTTTTGTTAATCTTTGTTCTCTTGTCATTGTTTTGTAAATACTGTATATTCTTTATTTCATAGGTATTATTTTATAAATATTTTGTAATGATCTCGTAAGGAACACTGTAGGATTATTTTTAAATTTATTATAGTTAAGCGCACTTGAAGTGAAATGACACAAAACTGCGCTATACAAATATTACGTTATTATTATTATTATTATTAACAGTTAAAGTACCTTTCAAGAGACATGCGTATTCCTGTTGTTTTAATTTTTGTCATCATCTAATTTATAAAAAAATATATACAATTTATTTATTTATTTATTTATATTCTCACCAAATACAATAACTATTAACATTACAATGCTTTTGAATTAATAAGAAAGTTGACAATTTTTTTTTCTAACGTCAATCTATATATTGGTGTTCGTTTGTCTCGCTAAAAATCGAGAACGGCTGGGCCGATTTACCTTATTTTGGTTTTTGAAATGTTAGTCGTAGTCCAGGGAAGCTTTAAAAGGTGAGAAAATATGTAAAAAATTGCAAGGAAGGTGGTAAAAACAACATTTTCATTTTCCTATATAAACTGTTCAGAATATTTCAAACGTCAGAAGAAAGCAAATTGTTGCCTTGGAAACGATGTTTTTTTAGTTTTTTTTTTTAAATTTGGCTATTCAACCTCAAAAGAGTACCTACATTATTGGCGTCGTAGTTAATACCTATCTCTAAAAATGAATCGCCGAATTGTATGTATATATTAATGTAATTCCGAACGACTGCACCAAATTGGATAATTGTTTATGTATAAAACTAATGTTAAGCCTTGCATAAAAAATTGTAATAGGTGGCACGCGAGCAGTTAGAAAACTGAATGTACCGGAAATGACAGTAGGGAATGTGAAAGGTGGGAGGGGGAGGGGGGAGGGTGTGGGGAAGGGGAAGAGGGTGGGGTGGAGGGGTGGGGGAGTGAGAGGGGGGAGGGAAGGAAGGGGTTGAGGTGTGTAGGAGGGGGAGGGGTAGGGTGTGGGAGGGGAAGGGGAGGAGGATGGGATGGAGGGGTTAAGGGATTAAGAGGGGGGATGGAAGGAAGGGGAGGGAGGGGTGTAGGAGTGGGGAAGGGTAGGGTTGGGGGAGGGGTGGGGGAAGGGGATGGTGGGAAAGGGAGGGATGGGGGAGTGGAGTGGGAGAGGGAAGGTGGAAGGGAACTCGGGAGGGGTAAGGCGTTTACGGGAGGGGGGAGGGGAACTCGGGAAGGGGATTCGCGGGACGGGGGAAGGTGCGGGGGAGCTGTTTTAAAAATGAATATGTCGGGAATGATTGTATGGAATGCAGGAGGGGGGAGGGGAAACCGGGAGGGTGGATGGGAAGTTGGAATGGGGGGGGAAGAGAACTCGTGAGGGGAAAACGCGGGAGGGGGGGGAATATGGGAGGAGGAGGGGAAGTCGGGAGTGGGGTTTGCGGGACAGGGGAAGAGGGGGGGGTTGTAGAGTGAGTAGAGGGAAGGTGGAAGAGAAGGATTGCGAAAGTGAGGGGGGAATGAGACGCGGGGGGAGGAAGGGGAGGAGTAAGGTGCACGGGACGAATGGGAAAGGATATGTGGGGAGAAACAATTTCTTTATTAAATGACATAGCAAAGCATGCCGGGTACCAACTATTTTGTATAAACCTGTGGGTGGGGTGGAGCGGTTGGGGGAGGGAGAGGGTGGAGGGAAGGAAGGGGGGGGGTGTAGGAGGGGGGAGGGGTAAAAAGGGGGAGTGGAGTAGGGTGAGGGATGGTGGACGGGAACTCGGGAGGGGGAGGGCGATTACGGGAGGGGGGAGGAGAACTTGGGAGGGGGGTTCGCGGGACGGGGAAGTTGGGGGAGATGTATTAAAAATGAATGTATCGGGATTGAATGTATGGAATGCACGAGGGGGGAGGGGAACCCGGGAGGGCAGAGGGGAACTCGGGAGGGGAATACGCGGGAGGAGGAGGGTAACTCGGAAGTAGAGTGAGGAGAGGAGGAGGAGGGGGAGTAGAGTGAGGAGAGGGAAGGTGGAGGAGGAGGAGTCGGAACGCGAGAGGGGAAGGGGACGCGGAGGAGGAAGGGGAGGAGGAAGGTGAACGGGACGAATGGAAAAGGACGCGCAGGTAGAAACAATTTCTTTATTAAATGGCAAAGCAACGCATGCCGGGTACCAGCTAGTCATTTTATAAATGCTTTCAACCTCACATATTGTTCAATTATAATATCCTGCAATTTTCAATATCCTTTACGGTTCAAATTTCTGATTCACATAATCTTCACCCCTTTAGTTTAATAGTTTCTGAAGCAAGAAACCAGGTAATGAAAGCCTCCTAAATAACATTATCATCAGCGTAATTAATTTCTGTATAACCATCCCCAGTGAACGGAATACGATTACCCTCCACGCGTAGCGACTACATACACTATATTCCCCAAATAACTAAATTATTCTATTTCATAATAATAATTTTCGCTATTTTAATTGCATTAGAATTCAGGGGCTGAGGTACCTACCAGTTGAATAGACGCTTTTATAATTACCGTGAAGATTCACTGTAACGGTGACAGCATAAAAAAGGCAATAAACATACGTTCCTTAACACAATTATGCTGCAGCGCTTTCGTGAGATGAGATACAGAACGTACGTAGGTCTGTTTCCTCCAAAGGGAAAAGTCATAATTTTCTTGCATCTCTCTCATACACCGCACCGTGACGTCTCCGGAGACTCTTTGCCGTGACGATAATTTTGAAAGTATGGAATATAGTAGTTACAACGATAATATCGAAGTGTGAGTGAATTTCAATAATTCAAAAACGTCAAATGTAAATGCGCTGATGGTTTTGCTTTGGTTCTTCAAGATATAATGCTGCAGCTCTTTCTTAAACACTAAATAACAGCAGTGGAAAATGAGACAAACGGTGAACGTATGTCTGCACCCCCCCAAAAGTAAATATTCAATAATTATCATACATCTCCCTCACACGTATAAAGAAAATGAAACACAATCCCCGTCCCCGTGGCCGAGCCGTAATAAGATATATCTATTTCCTCCAAAGGAAAAAGTAGTACTTTGGAAGAAACAAACACAAGTAATTTGTGTATCTCATCTCTTGTCTCACCATTATTTAATATGTAAGAAAGGGCTGCAGCCATTATAGCGGTAAGGAACGTACGTTTATTGCATTTTTTTGCCGTCACGGATTGAGGATCACTGGATGAATGAATCTTCCCAGATGCTGGGTGTTCGATCCAAATTACCTAGAGAAGAACGCTGAAGAGATAAACAGAGAGAAGTGAGAAATAGTCGTGACTGTGTGCCAGAAGATAGCTGAATTTTTCTTTACTTGGTTATTTTTTTATGATAAATGAGAGCGAGGTTATCATTGTACAGATTGATTTAATATATATTAAATTGATATTAATTTTATGTTAAAAATCCCCCCAGAACAAATTAAAATACACATTTTAAAATAGAAATACGTTAAAAACCACTTTTTTTTATTTATTTTTATTTTTTTAAATTTTTTTATTTTATTTAAGAAATTTAATAAAAATTAAATTTGATAATGTTATTATCGAGTTCTGCAAGTATTTTAGTTAACAGCTGTTTCGACTTGTAAGGTCATTTTCAAACTGTGGTGAAGCCACGTAAAAATTGAAATGGAGTTCTACGCATTAAATACAAAAACAATTAATAATTAAAAACTTCTCCTATATTAACACGTGGATTGCAATCTTTAGAGCACAGGGGTCAGGTAAGTATGCTGTCCTTGTCCTACCGTAAAACAATGGAAGATGCTTAATGGAAGATGAAAATGGAAGGAACTAGCGTCATTGATCCCTTCGGAATCTGTATGTAATTCCTACAATTTGGATCTCTTGACCCATGTTCATTTCTTCCTCTCCTCAACACACAGCAACTTCAAGACGTAGACCCCGAGGGAAATCATTTTTCTCAGGGTCTCCTGTTTGGAGTTAATGTAAAAGAAACACATTTATTTGTGGATCGGCAAAGGATAAGCGATCATTTTTTAAATGATTTTAAATTCGAGCTCGACTATTGCGAATTCCAGTCATTTCAAAGTAAGAGTATCTAGTTGACGCACTAGGCATGGGGGCATATTTGAGACGGCCTCCATGATCGGGTGGCAAGACTCAATTTTATTTGATTGATTTGTGCTTTAACAATTTATAATTTTCAATAATATATATAGTTCCAGATTGGAAAATGCTGTCCGTAACGGCCTGGTGTAAGACCGCTATTCAGAATTGAAAAGTTGCTTGAAATAGCTTTAGACGTGTTTTGGTGACTAAATCTCAATGGCCAGGTATTTCCCCATCTCTCTTCCCCTGCTCCTTCCCTCCCCACTTTCGTTCAGCCTCACAACATACACCCATTGGCTCACTGGCTCCAGACAGGAGCGGTTGGGAGTCTTGTGAGATAGTCACATAAAAAAATCAATTTCTCCATTCACAAACAAATTATGTAGCAAACTCTTAAAGCAAACGATATTAATGCTATCAACACTTACATAGAATGTAACAAATTGGATATTTAAAATATGCAATATTTTTGAAGCGAAACTTCTTTAGCCCCGTTGTGATTGAAATTCGGATGAATCGGAAGTGATGCAATACAGCACCTTCGAAACATCAAACTGCGCTCATTGGCCGCTTTGATTATGACCTCACTTTTGAAGACTCCTATTGGTTGAGATTGTTTTGGTAAAGTTTCGCTTCTACCGCGTGTAAACTGCACTCGTTTTTTTTATCTTGAGATATTTATTATTTATGATAATTTCATTTAATTTATTTTTAATATCATCAAATATGAAATCACTGTATTGTAAGAAATATATTTTTGTGTAACCATTTATTACATAATTAATAACTCTTGTGTAAAACAGAAAAATAAATACAAATATTAATATAAAGCCATACAGAACTATTCCACACGCTTAATTACAAGACAAATGCAGCAAGTAATTCGCCAATTAATCGTGCTCTTCATATGTTCAATAATATTGGTCTGAAATCTAACATCGACTTTTTCTCCGATTCACTGCCCAAATTTAAATTCAAAGAGTATCATGTCAATAATATAAATTGTTCAATGCGCACACATTCATACGTACATACACACATACTCACGCACATACACACACACCTTCCCACTTCACACATCACTTGGTATTTACTTAATATGCTGTTAGGGTGCCTCGATGTCGGCTTCTAAACCAACACCAGGGCCCAAAACACGTCCCTGACTAGCTCTCAGCGGGACTATGGTACTCTCTATTCAGGGGGGTGGGCAGCTCAAGGCTAGGGAACTTCTCTCCATCCTCCGGTGACCCACGGGATCCTCATTGGTCAACAATCCTCCCGCCGTAGCAGAATAATAACAATGTTAAATCATTTAGACATGTATTGTAAACTCAAACACATACATAGGTTTCTACAGTACAATTCAATTACAAGAAATGCAAATTACACAAACCTAGCTAAAGTGTTTAACTCTCTCTGACTCTCTCTCAAAACGAAACTCTCCGAGTCGTGATTTCCGCGGGGGCCCTACATTTCACTGAATTACGGACAACATTTAAGGAGGAAATCAAGATACAGCTTACATGTAGGTTGGCAGGAACCTCGTCTCATGTGGCAGCTTCATCAGGCACTTTCGTAGTCTAAATAGACCGAACTATAGTGGCAAAAGACTGATTCTACTCAAAAGTATTTCAATAATACATCGCGGCCCCATTGAATTGGGTCCGCCGGCTACAATTGAGCCGCGAGCGTGCGTTCTCAAAGGCGCTCAGATCTCTTCTGTCGCGAGCGCAGCGGGAATGCCGAGTGGCAGGGCACGGGGGAGAGGCAAGGAGAAACAGGATACGGGGCGGGGAGAGGCGGCGGCCGAGCCGTGTGGACTTGTGCTGCGTTCTGTGCTCTCGTATTTACTCGCTTCAGGGGCGTATCGTAACACTTCCCCCCGCGCTTGGAAAAAAAGCGACGTGGCAATGGAGCTGTAGGAAAAAAAATCCTCTTAAACTTTCATTGGGGTTTTTGAGAGATTCGTTGCTTGAGAGATGCCTAGCTAGAACATGCAATTTATGTTATAGTTTAGGTCACAATGTTTGTAGGGAATGGGTGAGGGGTACATACAATGTTTGGAAAAGAACAGTTTTGGTGAAAGTACATGGTGTGAAACAACATACAAGATTATGCAATTGAAAGATGACAATACATGGTTATGCAATTGAACAAAATAACAATTCATATTTGTACAATCGAAGAACAAAAAAACAAGAACAAAAATGCCTGTGTGATTCTAAAGTTTCATTGGTCTGGGAGCTAAGTTTGCGAAGCGTGGATTTGTTTGGTTTCGGAGAATTTCGAAGAGGAGGACGTGGTTTCACAGATTCTAAGGATTACATTATCACTGTAATCAGACCCCTTTGAGATAACACTCAAAAGTACACTTGGGCCTTAGAAAACACTTGGTTTTGTCGAAGACGTCGAAGTTCATGAAGTGGAGACTGTGGTTGCTGTGCCGCGACTATGGTTACGGAGGTCATTGAGGAGGAGAATCCAGTGTCTGCAGACATACCAGTACGAATCCTAAAGTGTTATTAAGGTAAACACGGATCGTATATAATGGTTATTGAAGCATAATGTAGCTCAACATAACTTGTATTGGTACGCATTCAGCGAATACTGGAAGTCAAGGTAATGATGGTTTACACATGACGATATATGCGTCACTGCATGACAGCGCAAGAGACGACATGGTTGGCATTGATAGCAAGAGTAAGAACAAACCTAGGAGCTAGCGTGCCCAAAAGGTGGTTCAGAGTGTCATAATGTATAGTGGGACAACTCAACTTGCTGTGGCACGACAAAACAACATACATATGAGCGGTATGGTCTGTGCTTTCAGGAACAAATGCGTAGAAAAATGGCAGCAGGAGGGACCTAGTAACCACAGCGCGTGCTGTCAGGAAGTGGAGCTCAGCTTGGCTGTTGGTGATGACATCCGCCTGGGCTTCTTTTTAATCCGGGAGAAATTATTATTAGAGCAAAATTCTTGAAGTTTACCTGCCTAGGGACCAATGAAGAAAAGGTTTGGAGAGAAACAAAATGTGTCCAGATAATGAAATAAACGAAGTTTTAACCACCGACCCAGAGAGTGACGAAGAGAGAGTTTTCTAACTAAATTGTGATTACATGAACATTTTCCTTTACCAGGATGACTTGGCGTTTGCCGAGTGACAATATGTCTTGGTTAAAAAACAACCGGCCTTTCATGGCCTATGTTAACATAAAGGTGGTAACATTTTTGTAGAATTTCAACGAACAAGACAAAGAAGTCGTGAATGAGTCACGGTAAAAGCAGAGAAACCAATTCATGAATAAAGGTTGTCAAAAGGAGACAGACGGTACGCCAAGTGCATATCGTACATATCCAACATTCATGAATGTGTTTCGTGAAATTGAGAAAAAGAACAAAAGGTGAGACATATGCAGAGAGTGAGGGAGAAAGCCTGCTGATAATTGGTTAGTTTACCGATTCGCACTCCCAGTGAGGGCGAATTATGGTTAACAACAGATTTTCCTCTTCATAACATATACCTGAGAACATGATGGTGAGGAGAAAGGAAAGGAAAAGGAAAGGAGTTGAGTGACGAAACTTGCTAGAGACTGGACTAATTTCCACTTCAAACTCCATGTGAGAATGAAACATGATCAACCAGCAGATTTCCTGACTCTTTACAATTGTTAAAAGGATGAGGAGAAATTTGAATACACATTAACAAAGAGACTAATCTTTTGCGTGTATTGGGCAAAAGATTAGGGGTCATTTTAAAAACTCCTGCGTGATTGTGAGAAAAGACAGACCCTTGCTCCAATTTCACAAACCTGGGGGTTTTCTTATCCGTTCCCCAGACAACGAGTTGGGTGGTTTTGTGCTCAATCGATTAACTCCCACAGCACTATGCCCCATAGTTAGCAGTGAAGCTACAAACTAGTCCTTTTGGGATAGTAGATACTCCTGGGCTTCTTTCCTTTTTGCAAAGAAGTAAAAAAACAGGAGGTCCACGGGCATTGGCGTTGAATGACAACAAAGGGTTGTGGACTACATTTCGTAGATCGCACACAAAAGGTTTGATATTATTTCGTTCGCACGACTCATGGTAAGTGTTTTAACGTCTCCACGTATAGTGTATAAGAACATGTAAGTACATACAAGATAAAACTCAATTATAGACAGAAGTCAAGAGTTTATACAATGCCTCTTAAAGAAGATGGCAAGGCCGATATTATGTCGTTCGCACGAATCACGGTAAGTGTTTTAACGTCTCCACGTCTCGTGTACAAGGGTTGTACACAATTATACATACAAGTGGTACTCATGACAAATTAATGACACATGACCAAAATACAAAAGCGGTACTCATGACAAATGAATGACACACGACCAAAATACAAAAGCGGTACTCATGACAAATGAATGACACACGACCAAAATACAAAAGCGGTACTCATGACAAATGAATGACACACGACCAAAATAGATTGTACAGAAAGGGTGGTACTCATGACAAATATGTCACACGACCAACTCAATAACATTTAGCTATGAGCAAAAGTGATTATGACGAACTTCTCGTATCGTGGCAGGTATTTTAAGGATCCCTCCTATAACGGTGGGTGTTCTAAGGATCTCTCCTATGACGGTGGATGTTCTAAGGATCTCTCCTATAATGTAACAGGGTTACGTTTAAATACAACACAATAAACGTTAACGATGCTTAACAAATATTATAATCAATAATTATCAGCCTGAAACACTCATCTACATTGAAAAAATCTTCCGAGAAAAGATACTGGCCGCCAACGGGAATTGAACCCGTGACCTTCTGATTGCCGGTCAGGTGCTCTTGACCACTGAGCTATGGCGGCTTATCTAATACCCGCCAAATAATTCAATATATACTAGTGTTTCATTCGACAATTACTCATTATTACATTTTTCCAACTGAAAACAACCAACTTTATTTTTGTGAGAGAGGTATTGTTAATACTAAATCTCCCGCTAGGTGGCGTCGAGACTAATTATGTCTGCATTTATTGCTGAAATACTTTAACTTGTCAAATTTTAATTATTATTTTTAATTGATAAACTAACGTTTAAACAAGATTTTTTTATGCATAGCACAAAGGGTATATAACAAATATTATATAATATATATTATATAATAGATAATATTTGTTATATACCCTTTGTGCTATGCATAAAAAAATCTTGTTTAAACGTTAGTTTATCAATTAAAAATAATAGTTAACGATGCTTGATTTTAACACAGTTTATAAAGATTCGTTAGATTAACTAACTCCGTAGCCCAAGAGCGTACGACAGAGAAGATAGACAATTTGATGCTACTTCATGTGTTACAAAATACAAGGGTGATGGCAGAGTATAATTCTACTTACACCAAGTATTTAAAACAAAGACAGACCTATAATGGTTTTACATACTGTCTGTTGTGGCAACCTGCAGTGAGGAAGACCAAAGAAAAGGGACCAATTACGGTTTTACATACCCTTTGTGCAGTTACAAACATACCAGGTTATGTGCAATTTGGGTTGCAAATACTTGGTTAAATGAACACCTAAAAGTTGTGAATTCCAAAATCAGGATAACCATAAGGTTTTATTTAACCTATCTCGTAGGGTTGAAACGTGTCATATAAGACATACGTAACGTACAAGCAAAAAAAATAAAATAACAAAAGGCAGTGGCTTTGTTATAACAACAAAAGACCGGATGATTCGGTTTTACGTACTTTAGTTGAAACGAGCCAAATTGATTTATATACAGGGTTATAAAGACCAATCATTGGTTTTATAAATACAAGTTCCAAAATGGACGTGTCGATATCCAATTTTGGTACAAGAGCATGAATTTGGGTAGGACGCCATCAATTTTTAATTTAAGAGGAAAAAATTGAAAAAAACTTATATACACGAGGGGCGACTATGTAAGTAACCACTGTTTGATTTTCATGCTAGAGATACCTCGGAAGGTTTTACAACTCATGATGAACAAGATAAAAGGAAAAATTGTAAAAATAGTTAACTGGTTCTGAGTCGGAATTTAACACTTTGGAATTTACAAAACCCGACTTCTAGAACGACACGCCGATGGGCAATTGTCAACTACTTTACATGAACAAAATAAACAGGTGAGAAAGTTCCTTTCCACACGACAAAAATGCAACAAAAAAATAGGAGAAAAATTACAAAATTACATGACAAGGCAGGGTATGACATGGCATGAACATTGCGTAGTGTACGTGTTGAGACAATAAATGGGCTCGCGACTTCCCAAACATTGAAACTCGAAAAGTGTCTCCGTTCCAAAGTGATCAGTTTTAGAACAGGTGAAAAGAAAAAAAAAATTGCCGTGAGGGAAAGAAAAAACAGTGCAAAAACAACATTTGAAAGTGACTTCAAGGAGAGTACGCATTAATTTACAAAATAATTTACAACTTGTTTCATTTACGAAACGATGGGCATGTGATTGACACAATACACGCCTGACGTAGTAAGACTCTGTAAGCTTACAAAAAAAATGTGATATATACTGGATCATTTTACGTTTGCTGAGATAGTGGGGGCAGTTTTACTTGACTCCTCACTTCCAGACTTTACAATGTCCTTAATGTGGTAATTACCAATGTACTTTCCAGATGAGTCAGACAAGGAGTACACTAGGTCTGATATTTTCCTTAGGACTTTGGCCTTCACGAAACGTGGTGCCAGCTTAGCAGAGAAATACATGGCTCCTTGGGAAAGTGTGTTGTTCTTTCTCCAAACTATGTCTCCTGTATTGAAGGTGACATGTTTTCTACGTAAGTTATATCTGTCCGCACTCTTTTGGTGAGCCAGGAGCAAAGCATCAGTGACTTCACTGTAAATGGCCGACAGTTCTTCCAAGCGATGGGCATAGTCTGCGGTAGGGTTGCTTGTGGTGGCAGATGACGTAGGAAAGTTTGTGTCCCTATGTAGAGAACCATGGACGACTTGTTCCATGCCGTGTTTTAAGAAGAAAGGTGTGTAACCAGTGGCCAGGTTAACAGTGTTGTTCATAGCGGCCTGAATTTTATCTAGGTTTTTACACCAAGTGCGTTGGTCTTTATCAACTAGAATAGCTAGAGCTGTGTTGATTGTTTGGTTGTAACGTTCGACAGTGTTGTTTTGGGGAGTGTACAAGGTGTTATAATAAATGTCCTTGATTCCGTATTTGGCAAGAAATTCTTTGAATTCCTGGGCAATAAACTGTTTTCCGTTATCAACAATTACGGTTCTGGGTGTTCCGTAAGGTATAAAAATGTGTTTTTCCAGAAGTTTGATGATGGCGGACGCGTTGGCTCTTTTTAAAGGGAAGATCCAACAGAATTTGGTGAAAACATCCACTACACTAAGTATGTGCATGTGTCCGGCATAACTTCGAGGAAAAGGTCCGACGAGGTCCATTGACAATGACTGTAGGGGTCTGTCGGCGCGTTTGGGGTTACCCATTAGGCCGGCAGGTGCTGCCGTGCTATGTTTATAAGCTTTACAAGTTTCACATTTAGAGATGTAATTGCGAATTTGTTTGAAAAGACCAGGCCAGTAATACTTCAAGGAAATCTTTTTATACGTCTTGAAAGTTCCTGGGTGTATAGAGTCGGGAGCACTATGATTGTCAATTATTATTTGTTCTCTTCCTTCGAGGGGAACGACAAGTTTCCAAGAGTAATCTTCGAGGATGGATAGTGGTGCCTTGCAATTACGGTATAGTTGTCCTTCTTTTATGATAAAATTAGGAAACTTTTGTTGATTATTTTTACAACCTTCGAAGATTTTCAAGTACCATTCATCTTTTGTAGATGGAGGGGGGGCAATTGTGTCAACATTTAATGAAGCCAATTCAATTCTTGAAAGAGCGTCAGGAACAATATTGTCCGCGCCTTTACGGTGTACAACATCAAAATTGAATTGAGACAAACGGGAGGCCCAACGAGCGAGTCTACCGGAGGGATTACTTAAAGAGATCAACCATTTCAAACTACTATGGTCTGTGACTACAGTAAATTTGCTACCGTCTATGTAACCGCGGAAATGGTGAACAGAATCCAATACAGCCAATAACTCCTTTTCGGTAATTCCGTAGTTTTTCTCGTGTTTATTTAGTGTACGGGAAAAATACGCTACAGGGTGTTCGCCATCTGGGAATTCTTGAGTTAGGACTCCACCGATTCCTACGTTGGAGGCATCCGTGTGGAGGGTAAAAGAGAGTGCAAAATCCGGGCAATTCAGAACGGGGGCTTTTTGAAGGGCATTTTTTAAAGTTGTAAACGCTTCTTCAGTTTCAGCAGACCATCGGAAGTTGCTGACACCTTTACGGGTGCCGGTAATTTTATTTAAGGGGGCTGCAATTGTGGAAAAGTCTTTGATGAATCTTCTGTAGTAACCTGCAAGTCCAAGGAAACCTTTGACTTCTTTCGCGTTTTTGGGTCGGGGGAAATTTGCCATGGCTTCCACCTTAGCGGGGTCTGTTCTTAGACCTTTTTCGTCGACAATGAATCCCAAATAACGTAAACGGGACTTACAGAATTCAGACTTCTTCAAGTTGATGGTTAAACCAGCGAACTTGAGTTGTTGAAAAACCTTTTCCAACATTAATAGGTGTTTTTCAAAGGTGTCGCTGACGATGATGAGGTCGTCAAGGTAACAAAACAGGCTGTTATCGACTTCAGGACCGAAGAGTTTGTCCATCAGTCTTTGTAATTCGGCGGGGCTGTTCTTTAGACCAAAGGGTAATCTTTTAAAATGGAACATTCCCCTACCAGGTACAACGAAAGCAGTTTTTTCACACGATTCTGCGTCCAAAGGTATTTGCCAAAAAGCTTTGCTTAGGTCAACAGAGGAGATGAACTTGGCGTTGCGCAGTTTGTCTAAGGTCGCGTGGACGTAAGGTAAGGGGTATGCGTCAGCTTCCGTACAAGAATTTAAACGTCTACTGTCGAGACAGAAACGTGCGGAGCCATCTTTTTTAGAAACCAAAAGAGTTGGGTTGGTCCATGCACTTCTGCTGGGAACCACCACACCCATTTTTAACATTTCATCAAGTTCTTTTTCCAAAAGTTTAAGCTTTTGGGGGGCTAAGTTGTAATAACGTTGCTTTATGGGTGGGCCATTGGTTTTAATGTGGTGTTCTACCAAATTTGTCAAACCCAATCCACATTTTTCGAAAGATATTGATTCGAATTTATTGACCATTTCCTTTAGTTGGAGAGCTTGGTCCGTGCTTAAATTTTCGTGAGGTATTATTGTGCGGATCTCACTAATTTGAGCAGCAGTGGAGGTTTCGCCAAGAGTATTAAATACTTGGGGAGCAACGTTAAAAGCCTTCCAGAAGTCAACGCCAAGGATGAAATTCTGGAATAGAGGGCACTATTAGAAAATTGATTGTAATTATTTTATTGTTACAATTAATTGGCAGTGCAAGGGTACCGATGACCGGCTGGGAAACATTATCCGCAGTCGTCAGGTGTGTTGTTTGTGGCGAAATTTTAAAATCACTGTTAACAAAAGGCAGGTGAGCATTGTTGCCAAGACAGCTGACAGATGCACCGCTATCAAGTAATCCGGAAAAGGGCACATTGTTAACAGAGAAAAGAGCATAGGGTCTCCCATCTTTAGCTTGTTTGCAACAAACCGAGGAAACATTTAAGGTCTGGTTAAAATACTTAATGTGTGATAACCAATCAGTCCATTCTTTAGACCTTGGTTCAGAATGGGTACCTGAGAGGTTATTATTTAGTTTTTTGGCCTCTTCATGTAGAAATTTGGTGGGGGCTTGGAGAAATCCACCTGAGGTCTGACATCGCTTGGGTTTTGTAACCTTTCTGCATTGTGCCTTGATTTCTTGAAAATGTTGCGCAGTTCGTCGCGTGGAGGAGAGCGGTCCCTAGAGTGGTGTCTCTTGGAGGTTCGGGGTTCCTTGGATTCCAGAAGTCTTGCTTGCTTGAAACAAGTAGCGGCCAGGTGGCCTACTTTTTTGCAAAAGGAGCACACTTTTTTGTTGTCGAATTCTGGCTTTAAACCAGACGAACGGCTTGGCACAACCACATTATTCGACACATTCTTTATGTTTTTCCTATCCTGGTACGATTCCAGGAGGAGGCAGACTTCGTTTAGCTGGGCCAGGGATGCAATTTTCTGTGAGGTGATGATGTTCTCGTATTTGCTTAAAAGGCCATCAGTTATGACTGGTAATAGTTCAGCTTCCGGAACAGGATGTGAAAGCTTGATGTTGATGGACTCAGCCCTTTCTATGAATGTAGCCACAGGTTCATCTACTAGTTGTTTAATAGATAGTAGAGATAGTTTGATCCGGTGCTGGGCCTCCTTTTTTCCAAAGCTAGAGATTAGGGCAGCTCTGAGTTTATTCCAATCCTTGCATTTAGTCTTTTGGATGCGGTGCCACGGAATTAATTCTGGGGAGATGAGTTCTATAAAGTTTCTCCGTAGAATCTCGAATGGGATGTTTTTGATTGTAGCCGTTTCTTCAATACGGTCAATGAAATCCAGCACATCGGAGACGCCATTATATTTGACTTTCCAAGAGGATAAATCGTAAGTTTTATCTTGTGTCAAGATGGGTGCGACGTCCTGTTTTATCATTACATGCGGCGTAGGTTCTTTGTCAAGATTATCCAAAACTTGCGTAGCCGAACATGAATTATTTTCGTTGGAGGGGGCGAGATTTATTCTCCTAATGTACTTTTTGTTGAATAAAAGTGCATATGCCTTCAATGTAGATTTAGATTTGCTTGATGGCGAGAGTCCTCTATCCCTTAAAGCAGCTTGTAAGTGGGCTTTGGATAAACTATGCACATTGGGAATGGTACCCAAGTTGGATGGTGTAATAGCTTGCTTGTCCTCCATTGCGAGTTTCCTGGGTGGTGAGGAGAAGAAAAAAAATTGGCCAGGGGTTTCCTTTAGAAAGCGCAAAAATTAATTTTTGTGAGGCACTTTTCACTTGGTGATCACTGTTGGCACTTCCAAATGTGTTTTGTATACATGACACCAGAATTCTTGTCAAGGAGAGGCAGACGAGAAAAAATTTTGCGAGGAAAGACCTTAGTGGTAAAGGTTTTTGTATTTCACTGACCACTTTTGAGAAAACTGTGAAATTCACAAGTATTTATTTATTTTAGAAAAATTTTGCCAGGACTGACCTTTAGAAAACAGGTTTTTTATTTTCACAAAACACTTTGCACTGAGAAAGGCACTAAAGTTCACAAAAGGCACATTTCTGGCAAATAAAGGACAAACTTCCGGATGAAAATGACTGAATATGGGGTTTATTGCATCCAACCATATTAAAATTGTTTTATTTATTCATGGAATCAGTCATTGGCTTTATTATTATTCCACTTTTCACTTATGTAAGGGAAAAAACACAATTCACTTTCACTTATGCTGAAAAAAAACAGTACCTATAATGTACAATGGGGAAAGAAAGTCATTATTTTGTCCATTTGGAGAAACATTAAATTGTACTAATTTGACAGACACAAGTGGGCCAATTGGTATATTGTGCAGAAATAATAAAAATACGTAAGTCCGAAATTTTCATTAAGGAATTCGCAAAATAACTGGGGTTCCAGAATCAATGATTTCCGTTGGTATCCCGGTTCAGTCATAAAAAACGGTTTGGATTTAAAACGCAGCCTAGCAACAGTCGGTTAGGATATCGGCGGGAACAAGGCATTTGCGCGCACAATCCGGAATATCGCGTGAAACAAAGGCCGTTGGATTTGGCGCGGATTGCTGTTGCTACGCGCTCGCTGTTTGGTGACGCGTGCGCAATCAGATTCGCGGCGTTTCGGGTACTCAAAATGGCCGTTGTTTCAACTTGCGATGCAATTTATAATTCCAGTCAGATCCATTATGGATCTAATTTACATATTGGTTTCTGTGGTTTTTTCACAGGATTCACTGTAGAATAACAAGGCATAATTAATGTTTACAAAATAGTTGTTATGCGGGAAGGATTTCGACAAAGGAAGGTCCCGCAAAGCGACCGGGATAGAGAGAAAAAAAATTCCAACCCCACGATCGGGCGACAGTTGTTAGGGGGAGGACTTTGACAAAGAAGGGTCCCGCAAAGTGACCGGGATAGAGAAAAAAAATTCCAGGCTCCACGTTGATGCGCCAATTGTTAGGGTGCCTCGATGTCGGCTTCTAAACCAACACCAGGGCCCAAAACACGTCCCTGACTAGCTCTCAGCGGGACTATGGTACTCTCTATTCAGGGGGGTGGGCAGCTCAAGGCTAGGGAACTTCTCTCCATCCTCCGGTGACCCACGGGATCCTCATTGGTCAACAATCCTCCCGCCGTAGCAGAATAATAACAATGTTAAATCATTTAGACATGTATTGTAAACTCAAACACATACATAGGTTTCTACAGTACAATTCAATTACAAGAAATGCAAATTACACAAACCTAGCTAAAGTGTTTAACTCTCTCTGACTCTCTCTCAAAACGAAACTCTCCGAGTCGTGATTTCCGCGGGGGCCCTACATTTCACTGAATTACGGACAACATTTAAGGAGGAAATCAAGATACAGCTTACATGTAGGTTGGCAGGAACCTCGTCTCATGTGGCAGCTTCATCAGGCACTTTCGTAGTCTAAATAGACCGAACTATAGTGGCAAAAGACTGATTCTACTCAAAAGTATTTCAATAATACATCGCGGCCCCATTGAATTGGGTCCGCCGGCTACAATTGAGCCGCGAGCGTGCGTTCTCAAAGGCGCTCAGATCTCTTCTGTCGCGAGCGCAGCGGGAATGCCGAGTGGCAGGGCACGGGGGAGAGGCAAGGAGAAACAGGATACGGGGCGGGGAGAGGCGGCGGCCGAGCCGTGTGGACTTGTGCTGCGTTCTGTGCTCTCGTATTTACTCGCTTCAGGGGCGTATCGTAACAATGCATACCATAAATAAGACACTACAATGAAATACATAATAGGTACCCGCCATTCAATATACTTATTAATTGTAATTTGTTTTCACCAATGTATCTAATATACTGTTTATAAATAAATAAATGAAAAATTCAATGTTGTTTGGAGTGTCAGGACATTCAGGTTGTTTGGATGTTACAATATAAGAATTTAGACTTCTTGATGTTATGTGTTCAGTGTCTAGAGATGTGCGGCGAATGGAGAGCACTCGAGGTCGATCCTAATAAAGCTACTCTTAATTTGAGGCAAATTTGTTTTCAATCACATTGAATTGAAATTATTCACTCGAACGTGAATCAATTTGATAAAGGTTTTTCCCTTTAAAGGCCCTCTTCTTTAGCGATCAAATTTATTTAAAACTAGCTGGTACCCGGCATGCGTTGCTATGCCATTTAATAAAGAAATTGTTTCTAGCTGCGTACCCTTTCCCATTCATCCGTTCCGCTTCCTCCTTCCCTTCCTCCCCCGCGTCCCCTTCCCCTCTCGCGTTCCCACTCCACCTCCTTCACTTTCCCTTTCCTTACTCCACTCCCCCTCTACCCCTGTCCCGCAAACCCCCCCAACGAGTTTCCCTCCCCCTCCCAGGTTCCCTCCTCCTCTCTGGTTCTTCTCCCCCCCTTCCCGCGAACACCTTTCCCGACTTCCCTTCTCCCCTCCCCCCTCCCGCATTCCATACATTCCGTTTTCAAACAGCTCGCGTGTCACCTATTGCAAATGTTGTATACAAATTTCATAATGCCACAGCTCACCAGTAGTTAACCTTGTCCTTTTTGAATTTTTGGAATAAACCCACTACTCAATATTATACTTATCACAATATTCCTGCAGCTCTTTCAAAAAATGAGAATTCATTCCATGCAAAATGTATGAGGAAAATAATTTTGTGGGTGCGAAAAAACGATAATTAGATAGCCGAAAATCATTTTAAAAAAATAAAGTTTTCCACACGAATAGCAATAAATTGTACGGGGTTCTCTTCGTAACATCTGTAAAAACACCGCCATCTTTATCAAAAAAACAAACCAAAGGATAAGTTCTCATAGAACAAACAATGAATCTGAACGTTAAACGAACGTGAACGTTAAACGCAAATTCAAAAATTCGCCGGAAATCAAAGTGTTGCCATATAAAAAAAAATTAATCGTGTGGAATTTTACAAAATTAAGGGAACATAATCTGAGACGGGACATTTTCATGTAGTGACGTCACGAGCTCAAATAATGGTTTTATTTATATTAAAATAAAATAAAAAACTATACATTTCTAAAAATTTTTAGTAACATTTTCGTAATCTTAGTAAAAAAATCTATCCACACGATTTTTTATTAAGTCGTTATGAAGTCCATGCAAGTGGCCTATTTTATGTCTTGAATTTTTCCAATATTTTATTAGTTATTCTGCTATTCGGGGTAGAGACAAATCCAACAAATCAAAGATCATAAAAATCGGTCCAGCCGATCTCGAATTATAAATGGTGTAACTAACCCGACTTTGTTTTATATATTAAGATTATTGCGAAATCCATAAAAAGTAAGTCCTCCAAATATCTTTTACGAATTTAGATTGTAAATTTATTATGTGAATAATGCAATTAACATTTCATATCACATGAATAATGCATAAACTGCATAAAACGAATTGACGTAAATTTCTTGAGAGTTTCCTCTTAAATCTTCGATTGAATTACAGATATCACAATACTAATGTGAAATTGTTCGCTGGATTGGGGGGGGTCGTTAATGGTTCTTTTGATTGCTAACGTTTTCTTTCTTATTCGTATTGATTTCACCCACCAAATTCAGAGATATCTCCTTATAAATCTGCTCGGGGTATCTTTGTAAAGAATATTCACTCTGATCGATGTCTTGAATAGAATCTGCTCGGATAAAATATATAAGAAATATCAATACATTAAGCCGAAGAAGCGAGTCAATAACGGCTGTGAGATTTTTGGCGTGCGAGCTGTAATATTATTTATTTCCATTTGAGTATTATTTCCAACCTTCCTCTTCCCATCTCTTTCTCTCCTCCATTACTAACTGGTTGCGGATAGTTGAGAGCAATTGGAAATCTTGGCCGTAAATCCACGTTTCTTATCGTAATCGTCAGAGAGAGGTGCGTGTGGGTACCGTGGGAAATCATTTATTGGATAACCAACACCTCTGCCATAGGTAGGCACCCCAGGTGGTTTGCTATGTTTGGTGACTTAGCAAGGGTGCCCGGGTTCCTTGGGGAAGCTTATTCAGGTGCGCCTGCCCACCGTGGCGGGCCGGATCAAGAAAGACCGGTTAGGGGAGACCCTTTGATCTCGCATCGTCTTGAATCGAATTGCGGGAGGGATGAATTCATACCTCCATCACTCTTGGTTACATTTACCCCTAAATTCCTACCCACCCCTCATACATTTTTCCTTCTCAGAGCTTCCTCTACTTCCTTTCCTTAAAAAGACCCTCCATACACCATCTCCAAAGATGAATTGAGTGGTTAATGTAAACAATAAATGCAGAAATTATCCAATACTGATTGTTTTTTTTTCATTACAAAGAAGCTTTGTTTATTGTGTGCCCTATTCAAAAATCTTAATTATTTCATCAAAATGTATTTTTTTCATAGGTTTCATGATTTTAACTTTCTTTTTCCTTTGTATAGTTTGAATGGTGTAGGGAAATCGTTGAAATGCTGAAACCTACCAACTCAAATGGATGGACGGTAGACATGATTCACACGGATGTGTGAGTTATTATATATTTGTATTATATATTTGAATTATATATTTAAAAAACATAATTTGTATTTTTTTATCTCACGCTTGAAAGCTGCGCAGTCAATGTCAGAAACGGTGAACCGACAACTGATCCTTCCGACAAGGTACTCACGAGCGGCGCATGTGCTAAGCTCATGAAACTCGAGTCGCTTGTATGTATCTCCATGTAGGAATGGCTTAATTCTCTGTATGGTTTCATAGTGCTTTCACACAAACGAAGTATTGAATTCCGTAAGTCTAAACTTAAACTTTAGGTCGCACAGTTTCCACCCAAGCGGGTTTCCCACACAGCGTCGGACCATCCAGTTATTTTTAGTTTCATGTTTTATCCCTAGAAAAAATGTTTTAATTTAAATTTTGTACACAAGTCAATTCTAGTAATTATTGTAGTTTAATTCTGTAGTTAGTTTGACAAGAATTTATAGTCTATTATTCACTTACGGACATGTCCGACTGAGCATGACGTCACAGGAGCATTTCTGAATGCGTTTCCGGCAGATATGCATACAGTAATGTTCGTCGCTCGGCTTATGACATTATTCTCAGCCGGAAATGTTCGTACGTGAATATTATGGCGATATTACACATACACAGTCGATCAAATTGATTAACTTTGGTCGAATGGCGCTGAAGTATCCTAAAGAAGTGAACTGTTCATTTCACTTTGCTGAGGATGTCTTCAAATCAGGTCGTGCGGGTGGAATTACAATGACGTTACTTCTGGAAATGTTTCCAGAATAGAGGCGTGTACTTCTCTTTCCATTAGCAGCACCAAACACAAGCAGAACCGGCCACACGTTGCTGTGTCTAATGAAACAGAACGCGACGCCATTACCAAACCTTTATAACCAACTCCATCTGTTAAATCAAATCAACACCGCCCGCTTGCCAGCCCTACTTCAACAAATTTCCACAATTTCGACAAATTATATACCTAAAAACCTTCCTCATGAATCACTCTAGCTATTGGCGAAAACCGTTGCGTGGTTTAAAAGATCTAAGCGCACATACAGCGGGAGCGACTTCATTTTATACTATGTAAAGATTCACTACGTTGACAACGCGACGTTCGCGTGATTGCGGCGCGCATGAATGAAGATCGAGTGAATTTATTTATTTTTATTAACATTCAAACCTGCTAAAATACTTATGTACTTTGGCAGCAAGTTCATATTCAGGCATTTTATGCAATAACATGGTACATTTTCAAAAGGTGTGCATGTATAATATTGATGATAAATTAACAATAAGATGAATTGGTTAATTTACAGAATGGTAGAAATATGTAAAAAGCATTATAAGCCTTATATAATAAACACGTACAAATGAATGTAATATGAGCAATGAATATAATCAATCAGTACATCAATAGTTTCATTTACATATATTACATGATTTATCATTTCCTTAGAATGTGAATTCCAATTAGGAATATAAGGGCTTCGGTAGGGCATCAATATAAATCATCAGTAGCTAATAGCTATTTCCTAAGATTATATTTGACTTTAGCAGTAAAAACGTTATTATTTGTAATTGTCATTCGTAGTTTAATAAATATGTGGATTCAATATAGTTAAGGGTACTTTCACTGTATTAATTGGTACATCTCGGAACAACCAATCCTTCATATTGAGTGAATGTTCTCTATTGTGTTTATGGTAAACTCTTTCCCTATACAAGGAATCAGACAATATAACATGTTAACTTAAAATATTAGATAACAATAATCCTCTGACAGGTAAAAAATTCAGTGACTTGTATACTTATTTAGTGTTGCTTCTGTGTGCATTAGTATACTTATGGATTAACAATTTTGTAAGGGAGTTTTGTAATGTTTGTATATAACTTATATTAGTTTTACAATAATGTCCCCAAGAAATAATTTTATAACGTATAGTGAATTCAGCCAGAGATACGTAGATTAATTTAAAAGTTTGTATTTTTTTATTAATTTTTTTTTTATTTCTTTTATATGTTCAATAATTTTATTATTAAATTAATAAAAACAGTTTATTTATAAACAAGTTCTGCTGGTAATTATTATTACGCGTGACATTTATTATTACTGTTTCGCCTTCTGAGGGCATTATCAAACTGTGGTCATGCCACATACAGACAATCTATTTATAGTATTTCTGGATAGGTTTGTACTATCACTAATTTCTAATTTCTGATTAAAAATGACTGAAATTATTAATGGTTATTGTTTTCCCAATTACTTTAATTTCCCACTTCGACTGAAAGTCGTTAAGCAATCTAATTGTGAGTCATTTACAAATGCTGACTCATGGTTTTCTTTTCAAGCATAATTAGTTATTTAAAAATTGGTTTTGAATACATCTAAAAGCGGAGAGTTTATTATATATTTTTTGTTCATTTATTAAAATTTTAAACGGTGCTCCAGATTTTAAGTCCGGGTTAAAACTTTCCCAAATTAAAGACTAAACCCTTCCATGCACTTTTCCACAAATGATTATCTAATAAATAGTAAATGTAAATGTAAGTGCACTATATAATTATAATAAATACAAAACAATACAAAACAATACGTCAATCCACCAGAAACATAATGGGAAAATATTTCACCGACTCAGGATATTTTCATATCAAAGGGTTCGGCTCTGATGAAATCCTAACTGGTCCGATAAATCCTACTGATCCCTCAACATAAATATTTAAAAAATCTTTCGTAATCCTAAATGCATTTAAAATGACTGCCTTTTGCATTTTTATATATAAATTCTTTTGACAAATCTAATACGCCTAAATTTTGAATGAGAGAGCTAGGTATAATGCCAGTAGCCCAAATGGTAATATTTTTATAGTCTGAGAATGCCAAATTCTTTTAATCTCATTTCCTAAATCTGTTTATTTTCTTATTTTTTCAGAAACAGTTTTCTGAGTATTACAAGTATTTGGAATAGCGACATCAATGATATAAGTTATTTTTTTAATTTTGTCATGTAAAACTATATCGGGTCTATTATGTCTAATTGTTCTGTCTGTTAGAATAGTTTTATCATGATAAATTTTATAAATTTCATTTTCAAAAAATTGATTTGTTTCATATTCATAATATGGTACATTGCAGCAATCAATCAAGTTATGTTTAGTTACCAAAATTTGGTGAATTATTTTTAAAACTTGATTGTGCCTAAATGTAAACTCGGATGGCGCTTATACAGAACATCCCGATATAATATGTTCTATAGTTTCCGGAAAAGCCAAACATTTTCTACATAAATCATCAATTTGATTTGTATCTTTGATGATATGCTTCCTATATTTTTTAGTATTAATGACTCTATCTTGAATGGCAAGCATAAAGCCTTCTATTTCTGCGCTCAACTCTCCAATACTCAACCATTTGTTTGACGAAAGTTTGTCAACATATGTTTGGTTGAGATAGTTGAAGTGTTTTGCGTGAAGAATTTTATTTGACCAGAAATCTAATAATTCCTGGTTGGTATTTATAATAATGCTGGTATTCTCGTCGTATAAATTTAATGGCGAAATATTTCTATCTGTCTTGCAAATTATTTTATGCATTTCTGAACTATCAACTTTTATATATAAATAATTTCTTAGCATTTCTACCTGATTATGTTTTAAAGATGTTATTTTGACTAACCTCTACCTCATAAATTTCTACTTAAATTAATTCGTTCTATAGCTGAATTTGGATGATGGCAATTAAACTTTGCTTTAGGATTATTATTATGTTTGTTAATTTCCAGCTGCTCAAAAAGATTAAGTTTACGTCCTTTATTTTGAATGTGTAAAAGTTTGTACTTAATTTATTTTTATTTTTATTTAAGTTTTTATTCCAGCAGGGCTGGGAGGATAGTGCAATCCCAGTCTGCCATATTACATAAACTATTGTTCAATAATATTTTACAGAGTATAAAAATCTAAAAGAAATAAAATGTGATAAGGTATTAGGTAGGTACCTAATGAAAACGATAAATGAAAAAAAATTAAAATTCGAACATAAATAACAAAAAATGAACCATAAAATTAAAAATAAATTAAATTAAACAGAAATTAAAATTTAAGAAAAAAAAAATTGTTTTATTTTATTTTTTATCGTCCATCATGGTGGTCCCCTCATCATCTGCATCCACCGCTCATTTAGTGGGGAACTGAGCCACTCGGATGCAGCCACGACAATGATGTTGGTTGATTTCCGTGTCCTGCTTTAAACGATTCGATTTGGTTGCTTCATGCAGAAAACCTTGTAATATCGCCATTAGGCTGTTGTGCAGTGGAGTGGGGTGTCCAGTAGAGAATAAAGGGGGTATTAAAGAAAGAAAATGGAAAAAAATAATATTATATAACTTACAATGTTCTCAATAAGGCCTTTCCTAGACTGCCTCAGTTTCTTCATGTAACCGAAGACGTCGAATGAGTCTTCTTCTTCTGCCAGCTCCATGTTAGCATCTATGGCCAGGTACACACCGGACCTGCCTCCCCCGTCACTGGAACAAATAAATATTGACGCTATAAAAAATATCAAACTGACCAGGGTGGCTGGTCTTGGCTACCAATTCGAAGAGGTGGCGGGATCAAATCCCGGCGTGCGCAAGAAAATTTAGATTAAATTAATTTGCGTTATTTCACAATTTATTCAATAAAAAATATGTATAGTGTAGGTATTTACGACCCATTCTAGAATGGTAGATAATGTCAGTATTTTCACTTTAGGTAGCGGGTACGGGTACCGTCGCCTCGGGGACCATTTATTAGATAATTAACATCCCTGCCATGGTTCACCCCAAGTGGTTCGATACGATTGACGACTCAGCCAGGGTGCCCGGGTCACGGGGCGAGGTCTGTCCAGATCTTGGTTGCAGATGCATTTGCATACCTACTGCGTGGCAAAGTGGAAAAGTCCGATCGAGAGACCCTTTGACCTTTTCTGCCAGGCTATCTCGACCCATTGCCATAAACCGCAGTGGGAGGGATGGATTCATACGTTCGTCACATTCTGGATACATTGACCTCCATATTCCTACCCACCCTTCACACATTTTTCCTTCCCTGAACTTCCTCTCTTTAATCTCCTTCCTTTCTCTGAAAAGTCCATCCACACAGAATCCCCAAATAGGATTAGACCCTGAGGATTTTTTCCCTCAAGCCCTCCAGGGTGTGGAGATGATGCAAGAAATCTGGATATGTAAACATGAATCAAGATTTAAAAAACATTCGACTTACATTTTTAAATTATGAACCATGCAGAAACAAAACCGTGGAAAAACGGGGGAAATAAAAGAAAATGGTTTCCTCCGTATGCGATTTTTAATAACTAGATACTATCACCGAGCAACTTATAAAATAAAAATAACCAAATCAAAAGGCCCAAACATATGTTTCTTTGCTCCTGGTGTTTTGTTATTATTGACAGGTTCGTTTTGAAGTTTATTATTTTGTATTGTATATTCGTGACATTAATAGCACCACTGCAAAAATCAACACAAATTACACTAGAACATTTCTGGGCTCCTGGTATTTTATTTCAGTCGACGTCACGATTTGACGTTTACTATTTACACTCAACGCAGAACCGTGATAAATCACGGAAATCTCAACTCAGTCCCAATTTTGAAATTGGCAATTAAAATAATTTTCTGTTAAAAATATTACATTATAGATACTTCATCGCTTGTCTGAAATCTGCAAACCAAAACAAAAATTTTGAAAGTGACACTTAAATTCAAAACATATATGAATTCTAGAGTAAATTGAGCCAACTTTATTGACACACAACCAAAATCAGTATTTTTGATTAAATATCGGCTGCGTACTGTGACAGCTTACTGGAATTCAAACATGACTTATATCAATTATAATGAATTCATTCACAATAACAAACATAATTCACCTGACTAATTGACTCGGAAACTGAAATAACAACGTTTAGAATAAACTTCTCCCAAGTATTTGTGAAGAGAAAGTTAGCTGTATAGAGAAAGACAACTACCAGGACGAGCGGCTGTGAATCAGGTAATATACATAGATGGAGATTGTATAAGGTGGAACTCAATAGGATTAATCACGAACATTTGCAGATTTAATTACATTACTGAATGAATTAGGACCATTTATTTTAACTTTGAACGTTGTTTGTCCTATTGGGAAATATTTACGAGTACCTTTATTTTTTTATCTATTATTTTACATTTAAATTCATCTTGATTCATTTCCGTCTATGGACTCTGTTACTTTCAATTTAACGTGTGTCGCATTTTATCTTAACATTCCACAACAAATTTGACTTTGTATAATTTTATCTATTCTTTTACTAGACGCGAAAGTTTCAACTCATCAAACTATTGTCATATTCCTTGCGAAAACTCGAGCATTTGTTTTCTAAAAGCCTCACAGCCAGCATCAAAAATCAATTCACTTTATTACATGTTTATCTGAACCTTTATACGCAATCAACTAATATACCGGCAATTCAGACAATAAAAATACTTAATTATGCTAGAAAAAGAAACTTCTGACTCATCATGTGGGAAGAACTCACTTAACGACATTCAGAAAAATATAAACAATACAGTAATTGGGGACTTTAAAAGTGTTATAACTTTAAAAAATTCCGACATTTTTCTCGGAAATAAATAAGTGCATTGGTAATAAAAATAAAAGCAACAAGTTTAGTATCATCACAAGTACCTGTCTAAAAATAATATAAATATAAGTGGCCTAATCACAGTTTGATAACGCCTTCAGAAAGCGAAACAGCTGTCACTTGAAACATTATATAGCAGTTCCTATTTACTTACATATGCATTCCCTTTTTTAAATTAAATATTAATAATAATCTTAATATATAAAACAAAGTCGGGTTAGTTACACCATTTATAACTCAAGAACGGCTGGGCCGATTTTTATGATCTTTGATTTGTTAGATTAGTCTCTACCCCGAATAGCAGAATAACTAATAAAATATCGGCAAAATTCACGAAAAAAATTATGAAGAATTTTTTTTTCCTCGTACATTTTGTTTGGAACGAATTCTCATCTTTTGAAAAAGCGCAGCAATATTATGATAAATATAATATTGAATAGTGAGTGTATTCCAAAAATTCAAAGTCATCAAATGTCAATGCGCTGATTGTTTTGCTTTTGTTCTTAAGCATATAATGCTGCCCCTATTTCTTACACACTAAATGTCAATAGTCGAAAATGAGACAAGCGGTGAACGTATGTCTGCACCCTTCCAAAAGAAAAATACAATAATTATAATAAATCTCCCTCACACGTGTAAACAAAGTGGAAAAATAAGAAAATCACACAAAGTATAAATCCATACACAACGTCATCTCTGATAGTGACAAAAACAAAACACGGACAGTTGCGCATCGATAATTGCTTCACTGTGTAATTTTTAACTTAATAAAAAAAAAAATTCAGCTAATAAGTTAACATAACAGTTATTGATTCTGAGGCGGTACGAAGCTAGTTTAATATATAAAATACGTGAACATTAAAATGAAGTTCTACAAAATTAAACTAAATAACAATAACTGAGGTTGAAACACCCAGGCAAAGTGTGAGTTATTAAACATTAACAACACAAAAACCTCCGTTCTTCTGCATAAAGAGCCCTTAGTTTCATAGCAAAGACGCTCGGATGCACAATAGTGCCAGTCTGAACAGTGACACTTGACAGCAACCTTCAGACACAGTCGTGCCTCTTGGAGGGCCGGAATAATGAAGGAGCGCCGAAACAATAGATCTTTCCCTTTTCAATAGACCTCGGCGTCGCGGCGCGCGGTGCGACGTCAAGACTTGAAAGACGCTAATTTAGAATGGGTATGTCAACTAATTATGTTTTAAAACAAAGCGGTAATTAAGTTAACGTATTACTTCTTGACGTTTTATGTGAGATGTATATTTAGTATTCGCAAAATCACAATGTTTTTTTTTTTTTTTTTTTTTTTTTTTTTTTTTTTTTTTTTTTTTTTTTTTTTTTTTTTTTTTTTTTTTTCCTTGTGACTTTACTAAACTTCTATAATATACCTAACATGTTTCATGTTAGGTATATTATAGGTATGTTATATATATATATATATTTTTTTTTTTCTTTTTTCTTTTTATTTAGCATATAAAATATAGTATACATTTAGATAATGTTATAATTAGTATACATGTTCATGTTCGAATGTTAATACCACTCTTCCATAGAAGCATTAGCTTGTGTCTGGAAGAGTAGTGTACATTTTTTAATGCTATATTATGTTATGAGTTCTTAAATTACTATGTGAATGTAAAAAACAATAAGTTGTAAGTTCGGTAATATGTAATTAAAAGTATTTTTCTACTAATAAACAATTTTACTATTAGAATAAAGTATCTTGAGTTATTGTAATTAGTTGTTAAAAACAAAACAAAATTTACCTTATTTGAAAAACGGGGTATCACTTGGAAACTGAGTTATAAGTTGTTCTTGAGATTAGATTAGTCGGAAACTTTTTTTTTGAGATTATCTTTAAAAAATTTTTTAACAGAGTTTATTAATTGGATTTTATCATTAATTTTTCTAATTTCATCCGGTAATCGGTTGAAAATAAGTCTTCCTTGATAAGTATAATAATTTTGTGCGAAGGAAGTGTTTAATTTTGGGCATGAAAAAATATATTTATGTCTAGTACGATTTTCAGTTATAAATTGATACTTCTCTTTTTCTTTTATAATTTGAATCAATGTATTTCTATTGTACAGATCTTTGAAAGAAGGTACTTGAAATTCCTTAAATAATTTATCCGTTGGGTAGTCAGATGGTTTTTTTAATATGATTTTAATAATTAGCTTCTGCACAACTTCAATTGGGGAAAGATTAGTTTTGTATGCGGATCCCCAGCTAATGATAGCATATTGTAAAGTTGATTGAACCAAAGCGTAATATATTAGATATAAATTTTTTACAGATAAAAAATTTCTGATTCTTAAAAATATGTAAATCAATTTTCTAATTTTTTTTACAACTTGACAAATTTGTTCCTTCCATTTTAAATTTTTATCGATAATAACTCCTAAATATTTTATTGTGTTTGTTGTTTTTAATATTGTGCAGTTTTGGATACAATAACTTTTACTATGTGTTGTAGAATTATCATGGATGATGATATCAATGTTTTTAGGGGTATCATTTTTGTGTATTGCAAATGGAATTACAAATGTTTTATCACCATTTAGTGATAGTAAATTTACGTCGAAGAAATTCTTTAAAATATTTATGTCTTCGGTGGCTTTAAATGTTACTTTTTCCCAAGTTTTATCGCTAATTATTAGTACCGTATCATCGGCATATGAAGTTATTTGGCCATGTAGTGGTTGAAAAAAAATGTCATTAACATATATGGTAAAGAGGATTGGTCCGATTACTGTACCTTGCGGGATTCCAAAGTCTGATATTTCTTTATCGCTATTAATCTGATTTATTTTTACGACTTGCGGTCGATTTTTTAGGTAGTTCGAAATCCATTTAATCGCATTGTCTTTTATACCTATATTGTTCAGTTTTTTTAGGAGAATCTCATGGGATATACTATCAAAAGCTTTTCTGAGATCGATAAATATACCGGCACATTTTTCACCTTTATCCAATGATTCGTTGATGTATGAGGTTACATTAGCAATAGCATCTTGTGTGCTAAGTGACTTTATAAAACCAAACTGGTTTTTATGAAGAATTTTATTACTTTCTAGGAAACTGATCAGTTGGTTTTTAACAATTTTTTCAAAAATCTTTCCAATGTTTGAAATTAGACAAATTGGGCGGTAGTTAGTTACTTGTTGTGGATCTCCATATTTATAAATAGGTGAAATAATTGTATTTTTATAGTTTGTCGGAAATATTCCCTCTGTTAAACTTAAGTTTATCAAATGAGTAATTGGTTTTATCAAATAAATTTTCATGGATTTTAGAAAATGTACTGTAATATGGTCAAATCCGGGAGACGAACCTCCTTTCATGCCTTCTATTATTTTTAAAATTTCACCTTCTGAGGTTGTTTCAAATGTTGATAAATTATTTTGATTTTGTACATTTTCAATCGTTTGTGTTTTCGGGTTAAAAGATTTATTGATATTTTTCGCAAGATTTTTTCCTACATTAGCAAAAAAAGAATTAAAAATGTTTGCACATTGTTTAGGTTGAATATTAGCATCTATGATTTTATTTTCATGTTCAATGTATTTTATTTTTTGTGTTTTTTTAGTGTTATCCATGGCTAAGTTGACTGTTTTCCATATTTGTTTACTGTTATTGTCTGTAGAAAGTATTTTATTTTTGAAATAGTCTTCTTTATTTTTTTTGATACAGTTTGTTAATTTATTTTTAAATGTTTTGTAAAAAGTGTATGCTTTTTCATTTAGAGGATTTTTCAATGCTGTTTTATAAAGTTTTTCTTTGTTTCTAATTGATATTATAAGTCCTTGTGAAATCCAAGGCTTTAAAATTCTTAGATTAGGTTTAATGCGGACTGTACTTTCAGTAGTTGAATCTTTTATGTGTTGAGATAATATATTTTCTAAGTTTTTTGAGCAAGTCTCGGTATCATAACTATTTAACACGTTGTTCCATTGTTCATTTTTTAGTTTTTTGAATAAAATTGTCATATTTGTGTAGGATTTTGTCTTTGTTAGATTAAATTTTTTATGTTTAATTTTGTTATCATACAGAAGAATGCATGCATGGTGGTCAGTTATATTAGTTTTCCAAATAATTGATTTCATTTTGTCGATATCTTTAATATTTATATTAGTCCATATATGGTCTAAACAAGATGGTGTGTGATTTTTTATTTCTCTCGTATTTTTATTAATGCACGATATGAAGTTAAATTCAGTCATACAATTAATATATTCATTTTTGAAATTATTTTCTACGTTTTCATTAATGTTTATATTGAAGTCTCCTGCAATAAAGCAGAGTTTATTACTGAATTTTAACAGTATGTGTTTAAATTCATTTATAAATGTCGAGATATTCGAGCCGTGTGTTCTGTAAACAGCTATTAAGTGGTAGTTTGTTTTGTCGAGTTGTAATTGTATTTCAATACAATTTACTAGATGTATTGGATGTTCAGTTATTTTGACAATACTAAATTTATCGTGAATGAATATGACGAGACCACTGTTTTTATTGATGTTAATTTTGGTTGTAAGATAATTATATTCTGGTAAATGATAAGTAGGTGATTCGTCATTAGTAAATGTTTCTGATAATATTTTAAACACACTTAACACACTATATCAATTAAAACAATTTATTCATTAACACTTTTTGACTGTTTCATTCAAATATCTTTTTAAATGTTAATCCTTCAGACTTCGGCCATATTCTAACATTAAAAAATTCAAATAAATGGGAGATTTGTGAACATATCCGAAAACTAAAATCTGCTTTTGAAAAGTGATGAAATATCATTTCAAATTTTATTATTAGAAATAACCATTTGTCTGTCCTGGAACGGGAAACTTCCTAGTTGGATAGTAACATGTAATTTGTACTTTCTTTTGTATCTATCTTTAATAAATAATAAAAAATAATAAAACCATGTAATTTTTAAAACATAATTTTTTTTAATCATCATCATCATCACTCTTGGCTCTACAACCCCTGGTGGGTCTTGGCCTCCTTAAGAGTCTTCCTCCACTCATCTCGGTTTTGTGCCAGCTCTCTCCAGTTTAGAAGCTCCATGGTAGGTATATTTTTGAGGACGTTGTCGCTCCACCTTAATTCCGGCCTTCCCAGGCTCCTTCGCACTATCGACCTTGAGTTCATCAGGGACTTTGGTGCTTGATGATCGGTCATTCTCTTTACACAACACAGCCACCGAGGTCTTTCTTGTTTATAAATTTTGTGACGTTTAGCTCCTTAAATAGAGTATATAGCTAATTTTTTTAATACTAACTTTAAAAAAAATAAAACTGGTTCACCTTACGTTTTTCTAACTACATTTACTGATAATGAAAAAAACGCCCACACACATATTTTAATAGTCAAATGCAGTTTAAAAGTTACTATAAACTCATTTTTTTATCGTTTCATCTAAAAATAATTACTAAAAAATCACAAGGTTCAAATTGCAGTCGGAAATTTTGGTTTCATAAAGGTGTACATTTTGATTATTTTGTGGTTAACTTTTAGAATTCAATATATGGCGTGGTATTTTCTCTTTCCAATACCGTTTAGATCATAATATTTCTCACTATGATAGTAAGGGAGACAACGATTTCTACAAAACTTATATGTGAGTTGTTCCGAAAAGTGAACAAATTAGCCCCAGGGGTTAAAACAAAGTTTTAATTATTCTTTGTCAATGTTCGACTACACCTTATCTCTTGAGTGTACGTGTATATCTCGTTTTATATCCCATAGGAAAAGGGTTGGGGTTTTTTTTTATCTGTAATTAAATCTCATTATTACAAAACAAAAACATAATTATAAACCTCAGAATATTCAATGCTTTTTTATCCTGAAAATAATCAGCGTTTCATTAAGCTTGTTACCAACATTTTTTTATATAAAAAAAACTGTCTTAACAGTTTATTTAATAAAATTGAATTAAAAAGACTCCGAATCGCTGACTGAGTTTGTAAGAATTAGGATTAGTCAGGAATCCACGCAGAAGAAGGAATTATTATTACAAACTCGGCCATTGAGACCTAGTCATTTTTATAAATCTAACTAACCAACACGCCGTTTCTCCGCAGGGGTAGGCAGAGAGGACGGACCGCCAAACAACTCGGTCTTAGCACACATTCCTCATCTTTCTTTCCATACCTCCTCTGATATTCCATATACCAATTCGACATTGTTCGCGTTCCGTCCTCCTCTTTGCGACACCGAAGGGTTGGCGATGTGACGGGTAGCGAGCCTCATCGACACCTGTATCGCCCATTCTATATTTATTGTAAGTCATTTTTGTGAATCTGGCTGCTATATTTTTAAATGATTACAAAGTTCTAACGAATTTATTTGTAAACTAGATATTGTCTTGGATAAGCATATACGATTTTATCTTTGTACATGAGACACCTGTTAACATTCTATAAAAGTCTATGATGAAAGTCTGATTGCTGAGTTGGTTTGCGCTATATCCTGGTAATACAAAAGATTTTGGGTTCGATTCCCAGTTACGACCGTTACCTTTTTATTTTTCTGTACGTTATTCTTTTTCATGTTTCATTTAGATTTATTGGATATATTGATGGGATTATATTGATTATATGGGATTATACCTTCAAAATAGGCTACTTGTATCACATTAAAAAAATTCCGGTTTAGGCAAATATTCTAAGACATTCTGTATTTCTTTATTCTGATTTTTTCCAAGTCGTTATGAAATCCATGCAAGTGGCCTATTATTCCAATAAAATGAAATATAAATAGGTCATATTAATTAATAATAATGGGTTTTTAACATTTTTAATGGGCAGTGATTTTAACTAACGTAAAAATTTTGTGTGCTGAAGCAGCAAAATTGTGAGCTCTGGCATTACGGAATTTAAACCACTGTTACTCGACAAGATACTCACAAGGCGTCATGAACTCACTTCGAGTACAATACAACAACGCATATAGGGCGCTATTCGGCCTACCTTGGCGATGCAGTGCCTCGCAGATGTTCATTGTAGTACATCCCAAACCAGTAAATATAATTACATTGTAACAAAATGTGTGTATATCTTAAAAAATGCGTGCATCATCGTGATTAAAAAAATATGTAGTCGATAATACCCCCAGACTATATATGTATACACATTTTTATTTCTTTTATATATTCAATAATATTTCTATTTAATTTATTATCAAACCATCAGACAGACTGTAGACAGTTTCACGCCTTCAGAGAGCGAAACAGCTGTCACGCGTAATAAAAATTACATAGCAGAAATTGTTCATAAATAAACTGTTTTTATAAATTTATAATGTTTTTATTGAATATGTAAAAGAAAAAAATTAAAACGGAGTTCTACAAATTGAACAATATATGGATCTTATCTCATCGAAGGACCAACGTTATCAAAGAGTTTTCGTTATAATCCCAGAGATTGCTCAAAGTGGGTTTTTCTCCATGGGAAACCTTTTCAGGATTACAATATAGCCTTTAATTATATTTCTCGAGGATATTATGTTCTCTGCTATTAATGGGAGGAATTTCAGAGCAAGACAGCATTATTCCTCGTGATTATTAACGAATTCCCGGAAAAATGTCTTTACGTAATATAATATTCTCATAAAAATCAATTCAAAAGACCTATAATTTTGCTAGGAGCCGATAAATCACTTTTGTCAGCAAAATATTATCCACACGGATCCAAAAACGATCGTTATTGATTTATAAGAATTCGAAAGAACATGTTTAATATCTTACTTGCTGAATTTCCCAGCGTTTACACTGAGTTTCTCAAAATCAGATAAAGAAAGTAATTTTCCTTAAGAGGGTACCGGGCGGGTTTTGTCCATACAAAACTTTGGACTCTACTGCAAATATTTTTTAAATGTAGTATAAATATTGATCACCAGCGTGTCGGTACGTTTTGATAAGTTATCTTTTATAGGAGTTAGGACCCTCTAAAAATCGTTAAAATTGCCTGGTTTGAACGCCATCAACAGACCTTCAGTATTCAAACTAAACCATGTATTTAAAAAATAAGCATACCGACGAAGAAAAATTTCTTCTAATACAGTTAGTAAAAAAATCATAAAAATCAATCCAGTTTTGGAGGAGGAAAATAGGGATTACGAAACCTCGATTTTGATGATTGTATTTAGGTATTATCAGTCTGAGGTGCAGTTGTCCCTTTCGCTCGGTATTCGGAATAGTAAGAGTGACAATGACATCAACAGTTTGGTAAAATACCTTTTTTGAAAACTTCTCGGTGACTGGGCTTCCTCTTAAGTGTGAAAAATTTCATCAAAAGTATCAAAATTCTGCTTTAAGGAATGGCAAACTGATATAATAAAATAAAACTCCATGAGCATAATAATAATAACGTAGTATTTATCTAGCGCAGTTTTGTAATACAGGGTGGCGCAATAGAACGTGCATATTTTAAACATAGGTAAAAAATATATATTTTTAAAGGACACTTGAAATAAAAGATAGGAAATAGAAGTTAATGAAATTAAGTTTATTTTTTTTAAATAACATCATCTAAATGACGACCTTCTCTGAAACTGCACTCCTCTAATCGCGAGCGGAGATTAGTGAAAACTTTCTTTAATAATGCCGGTGTGATTGCTGCCATTTCAATACCGATACTCTCCTTCAGCTGACTGATGTTTCTCGGATTGTCAACGTAGACTTTGTTTTTGAGGTGTCCCCACAAGAAAAGTCAGGAAGCGTTAGATCTGGGCTACGTGGGGGCCATGGAATATCACCTCTTTTAGAAATTAGTCTGGCTGGGAACAGTCTCACAACCGCCGTTGAAACCGATTCCTTGATTTTAACTATTATTGATCTGTTAGCTCCGTCTTGTTGAAAACAAGTCCTTGAATTCACTATTCTTGATCTCTCTAGTTCTGGAGTTAAAATCCTTTTAACATCACAACATAGCGGTCGGTGTTAACAGTGACGTTTCGTCCTCGCGAATCTTCAAAAAAGAAAGGACCAATAATTCCTTTGCTTGAGTTTTGGATTTTTACTGCTCCAATAACGACAATTTTGACGGTTTACGAACTCGTCAGAAAAAAGGATATTGTAAAAATTAGAAAATCGGTGAAGCATTTCTTCAGCAAACGCCAACCTTGCTCCGAAGTCTTGCTCTTTCAGTTCTTGTGTTAATTGGAGTTCATATGGATGCAGTTTGAGATCTAGGTTTAAAATTCGTTGTAAACTTCGTCGCGAAAACTGTAAAGCCGTCGATCTCTTCCGAGTTGATGCTTGTGGATTTTCTCGTACTCACCGTTTCACTCTCTCAGTATTGTCTTCGGTCCTAGATGTACTTCGACGACCTTTAGCTTGTGGCTTAAACGTTGAACCGGTCTCTTCAAAGCGCTTTATCCACATTTTAATTACATTTGCACTTGAGGCTTCGAGAATTGGTTGTAATCTATATTCAGTACAATAAAGTCGCCTTGCAGAGATGTACGAACGACCGTTCTCGTAAAACGAGCGAATACAAGATGTGCAACGCTTCCCGTCAAACTGACTTATGGCTACTAAAACTGCATGCGTACCTCTATCCAATCCTGCTAGGCTCCCCCCGCCCTTGCGCCAAATACCCCGCAAAAAAAGATGACGCAATATGCACGTTCTATTGCGCCACCCTGTATTTCACTTCAAGGCGCTTAATTATAATAAACTTAAAATCAATACTATAGTGTTCCTTACGAGTCATTACAAAAATTGATTAAATAATGTGAAACAAAGAATATATAGTATATACAAAGCAATTCCAAAAGAACAATATTGACAACTATAGTGAGTGCTATGGTAAACCCCATCTATAAATAATTTTAACATATGAGACACTTTTGGCTTAACTTAATTTAACTTTGTGAATATGTATCTACGTATCTGAATATGTATATTTATGTATAAGCTGTTTGTCTCGTACAAATAAATAAAAAGGGTTGTGGGTGATTTTTTTAATTACCAGTTACCTTCATCTTGTTTTGAAGGTCAAGTTTGAAAGAAAACTGTTTTTTTTTTCAATTATTTCTGGCTTTCACCCTTCAAAGGTGTTCTAGGCCATCATTTAAAATTACAGAGGAAGGAAAGGAGAATTTATATATTAATTTTATTTAAATGTACAAATTTCAGAATTATATGGAAGATTGGAGTCGAGTTCAGACTTAGAAGAGATGAAATGTTGAATGGAGGGGAGGCAATTTTAGATAACGCTTGATAGAAGAGAGGATATTTATTTAGAGAGGGACAACCAAAAAAAATGTGATCTAAAGTGCCCACATCTAGACCACAGAATGTGCAATCTGGGGAGTCAAGGATGTGAATTTTAAAAAGGTGAGAAGGAACGGAACAATGTCCGATTCTCATTCGAATAAGTGAGGAAATTTCTTTTTTGGAAAAATGGGGATAGTCCTTTGTATTGAGGCATAGCGGGCTCCCTTGGATTGACTAGCAATGTTCTAATACTCTGTCCAAACATTGCGGGATCTATCTTTGATGATGGAAAAAATATCAGATGGGGGAATATGGTTTATGAGGGTAACAATAGGGTTGGACGCTCCTTGTTTTGCCAAAGAATCCGCAATATCGTTACCCACTATGCCAACATGTCCAGGGATCCAAACAAGAATTACGGTTTTTCCAGAGCTTTGAATGGAAGCTATCAGCACTCTAATAAGGCATACAAAGTGATCATCAGGATGAAGAAGAGGACAGGATTTAAGTTTTTGGAGGGAGCTGAGAGAGTCAGAGAGAACAAGGGAATGTTCACAATTATTTTTGATTATATATTTGAGTGCTTCAATTATTGCAATGCACTCAGCAGAAAATATTTAAAATTGAATAAAATATTCTATACAATTAAAACACATATAAATTTGTTGTAGACCACTTTTATTTTTTAAACACTACCGGTTTCGGAAGCACCCTTCCTTCGTCAGGAGAATATTATAACTTATAATATTCCCCTGACGAAGTGTAAATTATGGCGAGCCACAAAGTTAATGCCTTTTACAAATATAAAACATTCTATCATTAGAATTATTGTGGTAAACGTTAATACCTATACCACAGTTAGGAGAGTCTGGAGATTTGGAGCCATCAGTAAATAAAAGAGAAGAGTTGGGCCATTTAGAAGAAATAATGTCATTGAACATATTATTAACAGTATGGGCTGGGAGATTGGAATGACTTTCAAGGATGCCGATCCCTTCTAAAATTGTTGGGGATAGGGTGACGTGACTATATTTTAATATGTATAGTGGAAGAAGATCATTTTGGATAATTTGAAGCTCTGAGAGAGAGCGAAAATTTTTACAGATGGCAGGAAGAGGTTTAGTTCGAGCTCTGATTGTAGATGAATGAGTTGAGTCTTTGAACAACGAAACTCTGGGAATAACCTGATGACATTTAGAATTTAAACATTTAAGAACAAATTTGTCAGCAAACAGTTGACGCCTTAAATAAAGTGGAGGATCAGAACATTTCACTTGAAGGGAATTGATGGGGGACGACTGCATTGCTCCAGTTATTATTCGCAATGACTTTGATTGAATTTTGTCTAATTTACTGAGTGCATTTTTGGATGCAGTACTAAAAAGTGGGCAGGCATAGTCGAGATGACTTCGAATAAGTGCATTGTAAAGCAACTTAATGCAGGTAGGGTGAGCACCCCACCAAACGCCAGTCAATGATCTGATGATAAATTTTTTTTTTCACATTTAGTAACTATATTATGAATATGGGAAAACCATTTAAGTTTCCTATCAAATGTTACTCCCAAAAAATTAACTTCAGAGGCGTTAGGGATTGGAGAGTTTTTAAATAAAATTTGAACAGGAGGATTTTTATGACGGTTTGAGAAGGTGACACACTGACTCTTTTGGACTGAAAGTTCCAGACCATTTAAAGTGAGCCATGTGCAAAGGGCATCCATGCCTTCATTAAGATATTTGACGGCGAGTGGGATGATTTTGGATGATAAGAAGAAAGATAAGTCATCTGAGGGGGAATAGAGACATGCATATCGTACGTGTATATATTATATAGTATGGGGGATAATATATCGCCTTGGGGTAAACCCTTCAAAATTGATCTACTCTGAGGAGTAATATCTGGTAGCTCAATGAAAATTTTTCTATCAAGAAATAGATTAATAATAGATTGGACAAACATGGGGGGTAGGCCAAGGCCTAAAAGTTTTTTTTAAGGATTGAGATGGAAACATTGTCAAAGGCGCCTTCTATGTCTATAAAGACTGCAAGACATACTTCATGATTAGAAATGGTTAAATTAATATCAGTACTAATGATGGCAAGGTTACCTTGCGTAGATTTTTTTTTCCTAAATCCAAATTGAGATGGAGAAAGAAGCTGATTACTTTCGACAAAAAATTCTAACCGGTTTTTAATTAATTTTTCATAAATTTCGCTAAGGGTGGATGAAAGAGCAATTGGCATGTAGTTGGAACCAGAATCGGGGGATTTGTTTGATTTTAGGATTAGGATGATTATTTGAGTACTCCAGTCATCAGGCATTATGCCAGTCTGGAAGATTTTATTTAAGATGCTTAAGAAGTGATTTAGAACATTATCATTACTTTTTTGATAATGCGATAAGGAATACCATCTCTGCCTGGAGATGAGTCCTTGACTGTTGATAAACAATTTTTTAATTCAATTAAAGTGAATGGAGAGTCTAGCGAGTGTTGTGGATGGGAGTTATTTCATCTAAGTTAAGTACAGAAGGGGGTGCAATTTTGTCAAATAACTCATTTATCCATTTAGAATGAGACGCTCGAGGAGATGTTGAACTGAAGGAGGATCTAAATCTTCGAACCATAGACCAAAATTCCGAAATTGGAGAATTCGGAGATACTGAACTGCATAAGTTGTACCACCCGGATCTTTTTTTTGACCTCAATACTCTTTTGGCATTGGCTTCAGCATTTTTATATATAAGATAGTTCTCCATATTGTGACGATAGGAAAGAGATTTAGCTTGGAACATTCCTCATCCCACCAGGGAGTCGGAGGGAGCTTTTGGAAGTTTGTTGAGGACGAATTATAATTGTTTGCATACCCATTTGTGGCATTTGAAAGAGGAGAACCATTGGGATTTAAGAGAAGCGAGTTGTGTTGTTGCTGATCATATCCAGGAGCCGGTTTAGAGATAGGGTTTTTGTATGTGAATTTAGTTGAGCGAGAAGATGTTGAGGAGAAAAGGAGAGAGTTGGATGGAGAGTTACGGGATAAAACCTCGGAAAATGATTTTTCGAGAGGCGGGAATAGTTTAGAAGCCTGCAGAAAAGATAAGTTCTCAGAGGCCATGGAAATTTTATTATTTTTTTGGCGAGATTGTTCAGGGCAAGAAGAGTGAATGGCGGAATGAGCAGTTAAAACATTTAGGTGACGAGAGAGAACAACATTGGTCAGCCGTGTGGTTTTCTCCACATTTGAAACATCTGGGAGGGGATCTGCATGCAGCTTTGGTATGACCAAAACGGCAGCAATTGTAGAATTGGGTGGTGAGGTAAGTGTAAATTTCAACTGGTAAGGAGTTAAAAAATAAATAAATATGGGAGGGAAGAGATTGTCCTTCGAATGTGATCACAACAGCTTGGGAGGGCTTCCAGGAAACGTTGCCCTCAGAGGTGTCCTTATAATTTAGCCTCCTGGCTTTTATGAGATTGCCAATATGTTGGGGGGTTGAAAGAGAAGACAGAATTTCTGGAATGGACAGATCGGTCGAGATACCACTGACCAGGCCCATACGAGTGACATTGAAAGTTGGGATGTACGCCTTGAATTTAGAATTAGATGTAATAAAAATGTTTTTAATAAAGTTGTTAGCGGCTGAACCTGAGAGGAATTTAACAGAGATTTGGAAGCGACCCTCGGCTTTTACACCTCCGGGCTTAATCGAAAGGTTCTTGTTGGTTGAAAGGAATTTACCAAATTCAAGAGGATGAATGGTTTTACCTTGATCAGTTTTTTGCGCATAAACAATGTAGGGGCCACAGGAATGAGTAGAGTAAAAATCGGTTGGAGGAGGTTGAAGAAGAGCTAGTGGAGACTGAGAAGAAGAAGGAGAGTCATGCTTTACTGGGGAAGAGGGACTAAACTTCCTTTTTTTGTGGAAGTTAGAATGACAGATTCACTGTCAGAAATTACAATATTTTCACCATCTGGGGGGGTCAGGGGGAGGATCTGGGGGCTTTTTAGGATGTCTAGGAGGCAAATCCTCCTCCATTGTTCATAAAATTACAAAAAAAAAATATGTATGGAAAGTGACAGTAGTGAAAAAAAGGTTATAAATATCTGGAAATCAGCGACGAAAAATGACTCCTGGAAGATCAGAGGGGAGAAGAACCCTCAAGGAACAACACACTACACTTTATTGACCAGAAAACATAAAAATATTAGTTAAAATAATAAAAAAGATTATTTTTTTAAGAGAGAAAAACAAAACAACTGATGACAGCCAAATGTTCAAAATTCGAATCAAAAGAAAACTGTTGATTTCTATAAAATTATAATTTCGAATAACTCTGTGTTTGAATAAAAGCCTGGGCGGGGATTTCAGCTAGTTATAAAATAAATCTAATTACCTTACTTAAGTAAGAACAAACTTTTTATAACAGGAATCAACTATTAATTTTCCACGAAGATTTGCCTTGTTGGCAAGGATTTTCAAGAATTATAAAGGAAACTTTTCGAAAAACACATTTTGGCCATTTCAGGTAATTCAAATTTCCTCTCATACTGACAAAATAATTAAAAATCGTGTAAAGGATTATCTTCTCAGTAATTTCACATATTTTTTAACATTTATTTATTTATAACCATTTATTATTTAAATCCAATAGTAATCAAAATGTTAATAATTTGCTAAATTGTGTTAGTTTTTTGTATAAAAAGTACATCTACAACTTTTACAATTTTTCCTTTATATAAATCTCTCTTATTTATTTATTTCTTGTTTGAAACATTTACGGAATATTTACAATTGTTACGTTACTGAAATTGCCATTGGGATGTATATTGACATTAACACTCCAATTTAAAATGTTCATAGAATGCATAAATCAAGGTTAAGTTATTTCTAGTTGGAGATATATCTACTGGTGAAATAACAGAAATAATAATCAGCAAAATTAAATATAAAACTTAGTAAGCATACAGAACAGATAAGAAAGAAAGAATAAAAAGATAAATAAATAAAAATAAAACTTAATAATCAATAATATAATTTTTAGTTCAATTACTTCAATTTCCCATGACGTCGTATTACTTTAATTAGCATTAATATTCTGTACCTTACGAGTACATGTCTTTTTTTCTATTTTATTGGATTCTAACATACATTAAAAACTGCATCCACTTTGCATACTGCTTCTAATAATGAATGCATGGACATTGGAGGTCTTAATTCGTTCTCCATGCCATTGTCATAAATTCTCCAATGCATGTAATTACGAACATCATACATTCTTACTTTTCAATGTTATACTTTCTTTTACTTCCTATTTGACTACCACAACACGGGCATTAGCCTGTTGTTTATCAATGTTTTCTTATTTTCCGTAGAGATAAAACCAGGCCCAAGATTGGCTGAGATTTATTGATATTCCACTTTAGCGCCCTACAATTAAAATAAAAAAGACTAGTCAGAATTTATCAGACTTACAAAGATCCGAAACAATTTGGCATTTAATTAGAGTGATGAATGTTCTTTAAAAAAACCCTCGAAACACCTAAAAGCCAAAAACTTTGAAGTTGAAATTTTTTCCAAGAAAAAAGAAAAACTTTGAACTTAAAGGCATTTATCACACACTGGCCCCTGCCTACATTAAGGTTGGGATTACTGAGGGCGAGATTAAGAATTGAAATGGTTTATGGTTCCTCGTAAGCTTTATTAATTGTGAGAGTTGGAACCTTGCTTCTCGGAAGAAGACAAAGCCTTCTAAAACATTAATGAGAAGATCTAAGTTATTTAGCGGAATACGCTAGGATTCTTTTAAGGGTGTGTCGATCAATACACAATAATTAGTCTACACATTATCCAAATTTTTTGTCTCACTCTTTCTTTTCGTTCCTTATTTCGTTTTTCCGGTGGTTTTAGTTCGTGTCAAAAATACAAAATATTTGAAAAATTAAATTTGTGTTCAAATAAACATTAGCAAGCCATCTATGATGCATTTCAAGATGACCAATACATTTAGTGCAACTTAAAATACACAGGTATGAGATATAAAATAATACCGATTTATTTGTAATTACCTCGAGACACAAACACTAAAACAAGAACACATTATGATGCTAAACCACCACTATCCAAAATTGAAATGGCTTCATCCGTGTTTGGTGATCATTTTTGAATAAGCAAGTACTAACTAACCTACCTCTATCCCATATCTTTCCCTTCTCCACTCCTTTAAGTCTCGCGAAATAGAATTCTACGGGCTACGGTTATGACTCTAGTATGGTATTTGTTAAGACGCTAGTAGGGTATTTGTAGTGTTTGGTACTTTTTGGATGCTCCAAAACACTTAACTTGTGAAGGTTTAGTCAATGATCTGTATGTTCCTAATAAGAAGAATCTTGTTTATTTATGTTTACGTATTTACAATAAAAATGCTACAAGTTAGCCGACCTAACTGGGAGAGAGCTAGATTGAATCTGGCCACGCGAGGCAGCAGCGCGGGCGGTGCCGTTCGTCGAGTTCGTAGAGGCGACACCGGACGCCTCAAAGCTTTTGCAATACATTACAGTATTAAATTTTTTTTTCTACAATAGGTTTATACATCTGTGACGAACTTATGACAACTGGTAAAAACAATCTTATAATATTTCATTGCTTTTATTCGGACCTTAATTAATTATAAGAAAAGGATAGAAAATTAACGAAATTAAATTTAGACTTGGATGCTAACATTACTCAACTTTTATTAAAATGATAAAAAAAAAATCTTTTAGGTATCTAGAAATTTTGATGGCCTCCGTGGTTGAGTGGTTCCGATCCTTATTTACGAATCCGTACGTCGCGGTTTCAAATCCCGGCGTGCGCAAGTAAATTTTATTTTATTAATTTGTGATATTTCACATTTATTAATTCCACTTTTGAGGGAGATGTTCCCTCAATATTTAGGGACAATATTATTAGTTAAAAATAAGATATTGTATATTTGCGGCATTTTACAGAGTTGTAGATACTTTCAGTATCACCCTGGTAAAAGATCACGATTCAAAATTCAAAATCGTTGCTTGAAATAGCTTTAGTCAGGGTTTGGGGCTAGATCTGAACAACCACTTGTCAATTTTTATATTTCGCATCTCCTTCATCCCCCCCCCATCTTCAGCGTCACAACGTACTGCAATTGGGGATGCCGTAGTCTCACAAGCTCCAGACATTTGGGAGCTGTTAGTACTGTTGAGCGGTACTTAAATAAAAAAAATCCTATAAGAGGTACATTCTATTTGTATACCACGCTCATAGAAAACAATCTCTGAGGTGTTAAGATAAAGGAGTTTTGAGAACTATTCACAAAATGTATTATTTAAAAAATATATTATAAGAAAAACTCTGTTTTATAAATTTTGAAGGTTATTCCCATCGATGTAATATATCATCAAAGAATAACAATAATAATCTAAACGAAAATACAAAAGATAACAAAGACGCAGAAAAATAGAAAAAGATAACGGTCGCAACTGGGACTCGAACCTAGAACCTCTCTTCTAACCGCGTTTCACCAATTCCGCCACTGCCACATTCTAAGAAATCAAAATTGTCAATCTCATATTTTAAATTTTTAGAATTAACAATATTATCTTAGACAATTTTTTTCTTTTGTTGCGACCATTAAATATCATTATCATTTAACTAGTCTCTCTCAATACGGCCTGCTACGCAGTTGTTGGGTAGGTATTTCCACCGCCAAGACCCGGACAATCCTCACTCTATGAATTCGGACACCCCTGAGTCACCAAACGTAGCTAACCACTTTATGTGACCTGTGGCAGAGGTGTTGGTTATCCAATAAATGATTAGAACTGGTTTTCAAAAAATACAAAAGAAGATAATAAAATGATGCGATGAATATTCTATTCATAATATTTATTTCTTATTTTATTTCAAACAATAAATCAAGTGGTGTATCAAAAAATAATTCCGTGAAACGAAACGTGTCACGGCACATGACGCGGGACGTTTATTAATAAATTCACAGTAACATTATTCCCTAAACAATGGAGAAGGTCGGGTTACCTGAGGAGATAACTTGGCTATGGGATAAGGTAAAGTGCCGTGAGATGACGGGCGAGAAGCTGTGCGTGGTACAAAAGGAACACGTGAAACATACGTCAGGAACACGTGTTTCCTTGTAACATAGCGAGGTCCTGGTACGAGGGCGTAATATTATCTGACGCCCTGAAAGTTTACGGTTTTTGAAGATAGCTGAGTGGTTTTTACAATAACTTTGTGGAGTCATTTCAGGTGAAAAATTTCACGGTAGTTTTCAAAGTTTGGCTTGCGGATTTTCCTTTATTTATTATTATTAACACCCCCTATGGGCTTTCAAGTTGTAAATTTTTCATTTTTTATGTCTTTTACGTGATTCTGTTCGGAGTCGATGGAACTCGCTTCCCTATTAGGGGATGTTAGGGATTTTTTTTATGTGAATACCTTATTCCTCACTTCTCCCGTCTGGAGCCATTAAGACTATGGCATCCCCATTTGGGCTATTTTGTGAGACTGAAGGTAGTTGGAAGGGCAAGGAGATGGAGAAAGGGAATATGGGGGAGTACCTGGCTATTAAGAACTGGTTAGCAAACACGGCTATAAAAGCCATTTTAAACATCGTTTCAATTCTGAATGGCGGTCTTTACTAGGACGTTATTAAAAGTATCTTCCACTCTGGAATGTGCCGCAAATATATTACTTTATTTTTTACGTGAATAACTCACAAAAGTCCCAGTTGCTCTCGTCTGAAGCCAGTGAGACTGTGGAATCCCCAATTAGGGTATTTAATGAGGCTGAAGGTAGTGGGGTAATCAGCACTTATAGTATCATTTGTACAAATTATAGCAACGTAGGTAATATAGTTTTTGTGATTTGTCCCATAGAATTGTTTTAGATTCTATGTTGTTTTCTGTCACTGTTACAAGTTTTAGTAATATCGCTTCATTTATTACTTTTTCGGTTTTATATTTCTGCCGGATTCAAAACTTTAGTGTAATTTTCACGGCTTCTTAGATATACTCTGCTGTCACAAGCAAAACGGCAGCTAGGGATTTGCAAAACTAAAATTCTGATGATCTTTTTATTATAATAATTGAAAGGTCTCGTTCATCAGAATTCGTGCAAATTTCTAGCTGCCTTTTTGCTTATTATGGCAGTATTCTTTTATTGTAATCTATGTAAAAGCCCAGCTGGAGGTAAAATCCAATAACAATACAATTTCAACTAAATTCAACGTGTTGATTCTGAATACTGGTTTTTCACCAAGCGTTTAGGAGAGTATCTAGACTAGAAACATCTAAAATTTGAACTTTGTTAAATATATGTAGCTACATTACTTTTTTAAAGAAAGGAAAGATAATAAAAATAGGCAGAGATACAATGTATAGTAGAAAATTGTGAAAGTTGTGAAAAATGTGATGAAACGGATCTCTCTCTCTCTCGTATTCGGTAATGAAGTGTGTTATTGGAAACTATTCGTAAATACGCCAACATGTGGTTTATTTTAATTGTAAGTTTTTTTAACCAAGTTTAATTAAATATTTCTTTATTAAATTAAAACAAATAACTTTGTAAAAACCACTACATATATAATCATTATATTATAAGTTTTCTTCGTCAGGATCAGATTAATAAAAATATTAATAGTAATCTTATCTTGACGAAGAAAATTTGGTTTTCGAAACATCTTGATTGATTATATAGTGGTTTTTACAAAGTTATTTGTTTTCTTCTTCAATCTTTGCAAAATTATTGGTTTTCATTTAATTAAAAATGATACCACAAAGCATATTTCCAAAGTTTGAAGAATTAAATATTTCTCGTTTCTAATTCGCAAGCGGGACAAGCAGTTCATTCAGAAAAGCAGGGGGGCCGAGTCAGTGTTTAACTGGGTAGAAAAAAAAACTGAAAAATCATCATGTAAACGTGTTATTGTAAAATACTTGTCTAAACGGAGTGTTATTTTTACTGAATGTGACCCAAAAACCTTAAAAGTAATGAAATTAGTTTTCTTTCAATTCGCTTTAATTCACACTTAATAATAATAACTATACTTCAAGCATTATACTAAAAAAGGTTCTGGAAAAAATATCGATGATAATAAGTTTAACCTCAAGTCGCCAGAGCGAGTCGTAAGTGGAGCACGGAGGACATCAGGTAAGTGGTAACGGCGGAAAGTGTGGTAGGGCGGGAAATTCAGTAGGGCGGGAAGTACAGTAGGGCGGGAAGTTCAGTAGCGCGGGAAGCGTATGAAAGTGGGCGGAAGAAGCGTCATAGGGTATGAATGAAACAGCCTGACGTCACGCCCGCCAAGCCGCCCATCGCCATCGGCGTCATATTTTATTCGTAGGTATTGTAGGCGCTGGCAGTGCCGAATTAGACCATGTAGCCCCTAGGCATTTAAAATTTTGGAGCCCTTCTCGAACTATGGCTTAATCTTATTTATTTACTATTTTTAACATTATTGTTAACACACTCTTGATGTGCTTCCTAAATTGTAGGTTGGAAAACAACACGGCAACTGTCATTAATTACGATTGAGGCAACGATTAATCCATCTATTTATAGGTGACCGGACAACTCAGAATGAAACTAATTCAGAACCTGCTCAGAAAAGTCATTAAAAGTGACAATAAAAAATTGGTTAAATAGGATACGTTAGGTTAGGGTTAAGGGCTATTTTAAAGTTTTTTTTTCATCACTTTTAATGAATTTTCAAAGAGGTGTTGAGTTGACTTGATTCTGAGTTGGCGTGGAACCGTATTTATAACCTTTGACATATTTAATATCAACTTGGCGAGTTTTGTGGATCATGTAAAATATTTATTCCAACACAGTTTCAATACGAATCACAGTATTTTGCAGGTTTCGTTTCTTGTATTTTTATGTTTTGTGTACCTTTTTTATGTAATGTAATTTTATTTTTATTATTTATTTCTAATATACTGGGTTTTATCCTACACACTGCGAGAAATATCAGAAAAATCCGGGTTCTCACAGTACTATACAATACTTGATAGTGGATCGGTGGTTTGGAGCCCACACCAAGTGAAGTATTCCCTCATGTTGGAGAAGGTCCAGAAGAAATTTCTGAGATTTCTTTACCTTACTTTTGGCTATCCGTGGCTCTACCCTAAATACTTTCCCTTAGGCATGCTCGGCATGAACCGACTACGGGTCAGAAGGGATGTGCTCATTGTAACACATTTCTTCAGACTGATTCGTGGATGGTTCAAAAACTCGGCTATCATGGAGAGCATTAGTTTCTATGCTCTCGATGGTTATCTCCGTCACCGACAGCATATACTGTTTTATCTCTCGGCTTGCAGAACTAACTTGCCAATGGTTATGCCATTACTTCGGATATCGATATTTTTAACATCAATGAAGCAAAATTAAAACAGCAAGCTTTGTTGCTGTCAGTGTAAACCTATTTATCTCATCTAAAATATTTTTCTTTTTTAAAAACGCCTCGAATTTAAAATTTTGTAATTTTTTAAAAATTAATAAATTAAATTGAGTTGAAGTCAATAGAAATTGTCTTTCATCCTAACTAATATTATAAACCCGAAGGAGTGATTATTTTTTTACTGTTTGTCCTTATTTCACGTCTCACTAGAGTCAACAGTCGACGTGATTTTTTGCATAAGAATAATTGGAAGACTGGGAAGTGACTAGGACATAGGCTACTTTTTATCACGGAAAAACATTTTATTCCCGTGGGAAACTAATTTTTTTAGATATCTCCCTCGAAGCTGCGGATTAAAGCCACTATCTAATAAATAAAAATAACATATTCTTTAAACAACCAGATAGTTACCAAATTGTGCCCCGGCAACGAGGGCTTACCATCTTTGGTAAATCTGTCTCAAAATTTCCTTGAATAGGTATATTTAATACTTAAGTCTTGAAAAAGTTTAAAAACTTCCCGTGGGCTCCAGTCTGGCTGTAATAGACTGATTGATTGCGAGGTGATTTATTATTAAACTTTTCGAAGCATTGTCTTTGGATTGAAACTTTGGATTCATTGAAGTTTTTTATGCGTTATGGCGGCGTTCCTAAGAGGAGCCAGCCCGTGTGCAATTCCGTATGCTTCACGGTAAGTTCAGCCCTGGGAAGTAAGCACCAGGCTGTTAGACACTCTCGGTCAATAGATTACGCATTTCATAGTCGTTTGTTGAACTGCCCGGATAAACGTGTGAACGATTGTGCGAGTATTGATTCCTACCTTTGCCTGGCTCCATTCATTCGCGATATTGCGTACTTTATCTCGAGATATGCAGATGTTTTTTTAAAGACAGGACAGAGTTTTAATTTGTTAAGAATTTTAATCCGTTACGCCTAGTTAAATATCTCAAAGGTTGTGAAATATTGCGAATTTGTGCTATTTTTGATTCCACCTAAAAAAGCTTATCTAATGAGTCTACATATTTTTCTCATTTTAGCTACAACGAGGTTAGTAGTAGATCCGTGAAAAGTCACGGGATACATATTATAAATACAGAATTGTGAAGCTGAAATTATTTATTAAAAAAACATTTGCATCAGGATTTTATAAAAATATGCCTCTCAAAAACAAATATTGTCGATTTTTTAGAATACCAGAAATGAACACCAGAAAAAAACAGAATCTTTTAAAATTTAGACGAAGAAGTGCACATTTTAAATGAGCCATTATTAATTGATTAATTACAATAAAATAATTAACAAAATACTTTATCGTTGGTTTTGTTGAAAATGACATTAAAATATTCGAGATCGAGGGGTAAATCTCTCGACTAGCAATCTAGAGATCACGGGTTAAAAATAATATAAGGTATATTTGCGTAAGGTACTCTCAGTATCGCCTTGGTTTCAGCATTCAGAATTGAAACCTGTTTGAATTGGTTTTAGCCATGTTTAGTGACCAGATCTGAATATTCTGGTACTTCCTCACCTTCCTCCTCATTCCCATCCACTCCCCATTACCTTTAGCCTCACAACACACCCCAATTGGGGATGCCATAGTCTAATTGGCTCAAGGAGGTTGGGAGCAGTTGAGACTCTTGTGCGGTATTTACATAAAAATAAATAGAGATCAGCAATACGTTCATAGTTTATATCAATTATGGCTATGCAGTAGCTCCCTCTAAATATGCTAAGATGTTTGAATACATAGCTGTAAATTGCTATTTTTTTCTCTTCTCTCTGCTATCTTCGCTTCTTCACCACGATGCTAACCAACGCACGACAGGAGAAGACTGCAAATTGGGAGGCGGTTATAAGTACCACCGCCCAATACCCTGCCATAAGTCTCCACAAGTGATTCGGCACGTTTGGCGACTTTACAGGGGTACCCAGGTTTACAGGGTGAAGTTTATCCAGGTCTTGGCGTCGAATGCATTTGCCCGATACTGCGGGAGAGACTGATTGAGAGAGGCCTAACCTAGGCATCTCTAGCCAGACTCTCTCGACCTTGCACCGTAGTGGAAGGTATGAATCCAGATGTCCGTCACTCCTAGACATAATGAACACCCCTTTTGCCATTTTCCTTCTCAGAATTACCTCTCCTTCCTTTTCCTCAAATAACTTTCCACATAGCATCACCAAAGATACCACAGGCCCTGATAGATTTTTTCCTCAGTTCCTCCTGCGTGGAACTAATGATAAAAAGTTCAATACCGTTCTTATGTAACCGGGAAAAGATTAAGTTTCTTTCACACCCGAACCTTCTCCTACACACTACATGTCCATCTACCATACGCACTAAACACTACTGTACAAAACACAGTAATGTAAATAAGAAGTAGGACAAGATGATGGATTGCCCACCATTGCTGATAACTATTCATCTAGCACCTGAAGATTGGTTTGCTCACAGAAAATAGTTAATCTACAAAACACATCAATCTTCATCATTGTGTCCAGTTACGAAAACCCATTTCTTAAAAAAGCATAATAAACAAGTAAGTAGGTAGTCTTTCACGTATAAAAACATATATTTGTAAGCTTGCAATTTGGGAGGCGATTATGGGTACCGCTGCCCAGGAACCTTTTTTAGGATTACAAACACTTCTGCCATGGATCACCCCAAGTGGTTCACGAAGTAAATTTTATTCGAATAATTTATGTTATTTCACAATTTATTCATTTAAAATCATAAATAGTGCATTTGAGGCACGTTCCAGAGTGGAAGATGCTGTCAGTATCGTTCTGGTGTAAGACCACCATTAAGAATGCTTGCTTAAAATGGAATTAGCAGTGTTTGGTGACCAGATCTGAATAGCCAGGTACTTCCAAGCCTTCCTCTATCGCATCTCCTTCCCCTTACCACTACTTTCAGCCTCACAACCTACCGCAATTAGGGATTCTCTGGTCTCACTGGGTCCAGATTTTTTTTCAGTTGATTGATTTCAGATCAATTTGTGATGCGGGTATGGGTACCGCTGCCCCAGAATTATTTACTGGATATCCAACACCCCTGCCTTAGCTCAGCCCAAGTGTTTCGCTTCTTTTAGTGACTTAGCACTGCCCGGGTTCATGGGAGAATCTTTCAGATCTTGACGGCATCGGCCACCTACTGTGTGGCGAGCCGGCTTGTGAGAGACTGATTGAGAAAGATCTGACATAGACCTCTCCAGCTGGACTCTCTCGACCCGTTGCCTTGCACCACAGTGGGCGGGATGGATTCATACGTCCGTCACTCCTGGACACACTAATCCCTTACCCATGCCGCATACACTTTTCCTTTCTCTCAGTAAAAAGACCCCCCACACAGCAGATGGCTTCCCCAAAGATGACATCTACACACGGTAAAGTAAAAAAAATATGGTTGAGAGCAGTTGGGACTCTTGTGCGATTTCCGGAGAACTTTATATCGAACCGATACGTGCAGCGCACAGTGTGTAGTTTTATGCTAGTTTTAGTAGAACTACCTTCTATTTATAGATATTATACTTTCGCCCCAAGTCACAGAGTAGTAATGAAGATAAAAACAATAAATTTATTTATTTCTTCGTAAAGCCTTTTGAGTGTCCTTATTTAATGGCAGAAGCAATGAAAATTCTTCCCGAAAATGGCACTCTGGAGTTCAGAGCAAAATGGTTTTTATTATTATCGCTACAGGGTGTTTAGTACGAATATTAACATTACCATTATTAACACAAAGGGGGGGTAATATTCCACCATTGTCAGTTTTATTTATTTAATTATAATGTATTACAAAAACATGGTGAGTAACACATTATTCCCAATGAGTTGAGAAAAAACTCATTAGAGTTTATATTTGCTTTTACACAGGTAACTTTATGAAGCCAGTTAACTGCGTTAAAGAGGAGATTAAGTGTGATAATAGAATTAAGAAGATTAATGATAGAATAATATTAAAGACGAGAAGATAATGACTGGTCGTAAAGGTTATCAAATGCCAAAGCGATGGCAATTTAGAGGTAATATAATCTTAATTAATATGTGCCAACTATCTTCATCACGACGTAGATAGCTCTAGATTTTGATCTACTTTGATAATAATAAGAAATTTTTGGAAAATGTAGTGTACAGGAATGTCTATGTACTTAAACAGATATTCGTAGTATAGGTTTTGTGTAGAATTGAGGTGTCTCAACAACATGTAAGTTCATTAGTATCTTAGTAGAGTGGTGACTATCGCCGTTCGTGTCGAATATCCGAACTATTGCGGAAATAGTCGATGTTATCCGATCGATAGCTGGGCACCTTTAATATCGAGTACCCTTGATTCAGAAATACATCAAAAACATATTAGAAGGAACGTTACGTACAGTTATTAATATTCATTGTAGATTACACGATAACGTAAATAAACAAGACTTATAATCCGAATCATCAAGTTCACCCTACTGTTGAATTTGACACCCGCTTTTGGTCTGGAGTTCTTGAGTCCCAAGGTACTTAAAAAACACTTGACATTGTGCAAAAACGGGTGGCATGTTTGACAGATACCCTAACAAACAGACGGATTAACAAACGGAATGCAATCATTAGAGCACAGGCGTTAGATAAGTATGCTAATCTTGTTCTACCGGTATTACAAAGCAATATCTAGGAACTAGCGTAATTGACCTCTTTAGCATTAGGTTTTTTACGCTGTCGACATATTATGCCACATGAGAATGAAAAAGCTCGAGTGTGGGTCTCTTCAAGACCCACTTTCACTCCTTCCTCTCCTCAAAAAGACACTCCATACCGCATTCCCAAAATTACAGGCCTTAAGAATATGGGAATATGGACCTTACCAGGTATCAATACTTCCATATGTGTGTCACGGGAGTTAGGTAAATGATCAGAAGGCATTAAATTAACAGATCCACTTTTTATTTAATAATAGTTAAACACAAATAACGTGACATAATATTATTTCTCAGGCTAAATCTGACAGCTGGACACCCTAGGACATTTCGGAACGGAATGTCGAGCGGTAGCATTTGAAACTAAAGTTCGCTTGTCCGGTGTGGCCAGCGTTCACATTTCCGGTAAAATAAATACATTAAACAGTACCTTGCCATAAGAAAATTTATTTTCGCCATGGCCTTCTGTGTGGATGTAATTTTTTATAAATGATTTCAATTAAAATCGATATGCTATTATACATACGTTTATACGGTGACCCGACAATTCGTCCGGCGACAATTCATCCGGCGACAGTTCATCCTGCCGACAGTTAATCCTGCCGACAGTTCATCCTGGCGACAGTTCATCCGGCCGACAATTCATCCGGCGACAATTCATCCGGCCTGATCATTTAGAAGATTTTTTCTTCCAGTAAGTATGCAAAGAGGATATACGGCCGTGCAACCAAAATCGATATACTTAGGTATATCTGAAGGTATCTTGAGTGGAAATCCGCTGTAAAATATTTTTACTAACAATAATTTCGACTCTCCGACGAAGCATGCTGAATAACAAAATACGACATACTTATACGTGCAGTCGGCTTAGCAAAAAACCGTAAAGATTCCTACTTGCATATAATATAACTTTTTATCTGAAATTAACACCATCTTTTTAGGATGAATTGACTAATTTGTTAGGTTAGGTTAGGTTAGGTTAGGTTGGGTTAGGTAAGGTTAGGTTACAGCGGATTTCCACTCAAGATGCCTTCAGATATAAGTATATCGATTTTGGTTGTACGGCCGTATATCCTCTTTGCATACTTACTTGAAGAAAAAATCTTCTAAATGATCAGGCTGGATGAATTGTCGCCGGATGAATTGTCGGCCGGATGAACTGTCGGCAGGATGAACTGTCGGCAGGATGAACTGTCGGCCGGATGAACTGTCGCCGGATGAACTGTCGCCGGATGAATTGTCGCAGGATGAACTGTCATGGAACCGTTTAGACAGCTAATAAAACACCTTGTAAAAATTCAAGTCACATTGCACAGCTGTGGCTATGAATAAGTCATTGATAAAAGTTAAATCTATTACAGTTCAGTACCAAAGGCTGCGTATCAATCATAATATTATGTCTAACAAAAGGAAATTGAAACTTCACACAACGGAAATGCAGTTTCCCGTTTGGAATAAGCTTTCAAAGTATTCATATTTCACGAGCGGTTGGACTAAATTCTTTTAAGAATTTCCCTCAGTTTCCTATCGGATGATTCAGAGATTTGCTCGTATTCGTCTGTATTTTCAGGAATAATACTTATTAATAACCTTTATTCAGACAGTAAATTATATTCATTATTTATAGTAAACTTTTCACATTTACAACACTTTTCATGCATCGTTGATGCTGTTGAAAGTCATAATGCTGTTGAAAGTCATGATACGAATATAGTAGTTACAATACTGCTCTGTTCGTATTATGACTTGCAAGTACAAACTCGGTTATAAAAATAAGTATATTTCAAAGTCACTAGTGATATAAGTCTTAGTTGTAAGTCATTAGTTATCAATATTAATTATAAGCCACTTGTAGTATGTAGGTATAGATTAAATGTATAAATGAATTTGTAAAGTATAGATTAAATGTATAAATGAATTTGAGGTGATTTCGCTCGCTTGATTTTCTTACGAAAATGGCGCTATAGAAGTCATCCAATTATTATTATTATTATTTATCGACTCCCTGTCTGTATGTCACTAGTTGACAATGGTCTCCTCCAACTGTCGCCATTTCTCTATATCAATAGCTACTCTTGTCCATGTACCACCTGCTATGGCTTTGATGTCGTCAACCCACAGTCTAAATGGTCTACCTCGTTTTCTCTTCTTGTCACTTGTGAACCAATTACTGTACGACTAATTTATATCTTTTTTTCACATTGTTTGACATTTGCCAGTTAGGCAAGGGTCAGTGTCCCTCTGATGCCTTTGCTCCCTAATCCTTTGAAGAAAGTGAATAAAGCCTTATCGGACACGGATTAAACACAATTGTCGCCAGTACAAATACGTCAAATTGTGGAATAACCAAATTTTTGAGCCACATTCCACAGAGTGGAAGATACTCTCAGTATCGCCCTGGTGAATTACAGCATTCAATATTGAAACTTTGTTTGAAATGGCTTTAGCCGTGTTTGATGATGAGATCTGAATAGCCAGGTACTTCCCGTCCTTCCTCTTCTCGTCTCCTTCCCCTCCCCGCTACCTTCAGCCTCACAGTGTACTCCAATTGGGGAAGCCATAGTCTCACTGTCTACAGATGGATGGGGCTGAATTAACAAGTTGTTAAATATGACCATATTATACTCAAAAGCCTTCATCTTCCCGTTTTGTGATGTTCTCATCAATTCGACAATCATTTAGACTCTTTTTGCAATTTATAGCTTATATCTTCGATTGAATGTCAGAAGGCGCAATATTTTTATGAATTTGGCCGTTATTAAGAGGCGGGTAACACTCCTGCCATAGGTCACCCCAACGTTTGGTGATTTAGCAGAGGTGCCCGGATTCATACCACAGCTTATCTTGGTCTTTTCTTTCTTTTATTGTGCGCATAAATATGAAATAATATGTTCTATGCGAACTCCACTCTGTGCTCATGTATGCAAAGAGTATCCCACAAAACAAAATGAGATGAAAGATTACCCCTTTATCATCACTGCTTTATTTCTTTGGTGATATTATGTGAAGATATAAAAAAAAAAAAACAAAGAGGGTTCTGAACATATTCACCCAATATTTTATAGGTATACTAGGAGTTTTTACGTTCGTTCATTCCTTGTTACATTATGGCATTAGCTTTTAGAGCTTCCAAGCGCTGAATGGGAGGAATTTATCCCTGGGACCGAGATCTTTACGACCAAACGGAAAAATAAACATTACATTTTTATGTGTAATTGAATAAAAAATATTGTAAAGTTTTATATCTTATCTCGTTTACTGATTTAGGCATAGGTGAACCTTCTATACAATGGTTACTACCGTATTTAACCTATCGGGTATCGACAAAAAATAGTGTCATCAAATAATATTATCGCTTAACATTCAATTCCCAGTAGATTCGCTATTTCTGAACGGTGACCGGATAACTCGGAATGAAATCAAGACAGAACCTCATTTAGTTTATTTAATTTAAAAAAACTTTTCCAAAATTTGTTTCCAAATTTTTCGCATTTTAAATATGTACCTACATACGTACATAAAATGATTTTAAAATAACGTAACCAACAACAATTATTCGTCATGATATTCAAAGTCTTTCGATCTGCCCTGGGAATTATGAAGTTATCAAGATATATTGAGGGTTCAAAGGCTTCTTTTTTCTTTGTAAATTGAAGGAAAAAACCACAAAACCAGAATTTAGAGCTTTTTTTATTCCCACAGGAATTAATCCGGGTTTTAGACGGTTAAGTTCTAGCGACCTCTCTTTTCTTTTGACTTCTATTTTTATAATCTTAAAAGATGCCCATTTGAAATTTTCACCACAGAATATAAAATTACAATGATGGTGGCTTGGTGGGGTTTGTACCCGTGAATATATTAATGGAAACGGTAAGCTTATCGACTTTGTAAAATACAAAAATGGCTAGAAATTTAATAAAATCTCAGTTTTCCCGCCAAAGCACTCTCTTCCATCAATCCTATTTGTTTAAATTTCAAAATCATTAATCTTGGTATATTTTACGCTAACGATTACATTTTTAAATCGAATATGGACAGTAATTACTTCTAAATAAAATATTCCTTTTGAATTCGATGTTGGAAATTGAATATAGAAATAATAAGTTTTTTTTTAATGTATATATGAATTTCACGAAAGAGACCCTAATTTCCTGAAAATCTGTTTCCCTCATCACGAACTATGGCATACCCAATTGGGTTATATAGTAAGGCCGTATGAAGTGGTAAAGGGAAGAAGACGGGGAAGATTTTGAGTTTTGAGATTCGATATAAAAAAAATGGGAAAAAATTCGGTTTAGTGGCGAAATTCCTAAAAATACAAACTAGTTATTTTTATACTAACTATGGGCCGGGGAATACGAATCTGAAAGAATTAGGCGGCGGCAAGCAATATTAACTGAATTATACGACTTTAAATTTTTTTTTTACACACATAGGAAAATGGCCATTTTGGAAGCATTCTGATTCCTAGAAAATCAAACTAGTTATTTTTATACTAACTTTGGGCCGGGGAATCCGAATCTGAAAGAATTAGGCGGCGGCAAGCAATATTAACTGAATTACACGACTTTTAAATTTTCAATAAACACAAACGAAAACAGCCATTTTGACAAATGAAAACCATAGAAACCATCAAATTAAGTGTTGCCATTAAGCAATAATATCAATAACGTAAAACTTTCCGACACGATAATTCTTCACATGATAATTCATCACATAACACATTAACCTGATGAATTATGACTATCTCAACGGCCGTATTCTTAAACCAAAAGTATGAAAATTCGTAGTCTTAAAAAGTTGTTACCTAGACCGGTCACCAATATCAATGTTATTATATAAAACCTAACCTAACCTAACCTAATCTAACCTAACCTAACCCAACATGGTTTGTGCCCCTTTATACCGCCTGCTCGCGTCAATTTAAAAAAAACATCCCAGTTTTCAAGTAGTTTAGCTGCTACGCTAGGTTTGTGTAACATGGTTTGTGCCCCTTTATACCGCCTGCTCGCGTCAATTTAAAAAAACATCCCAGTTTTCAAGTAGTTTAGCGGCTACGCTAGGTTTGTGTAACATGGTTTGTGCCCCTTTATACCGCCTGCTCGCGTCAATTTAAAAAAACATCCCAGTTTTCAAGTAGTTTAGCTGCTACGCTAGGTTTGTGTAACATGGTTTGTGCCCCTTTATACCGCCTGCTCGCGTCAATTTAAAAAAACATCCCAGTTTTCAAGTAGTTTAGCGGCTACGCTAGGTTTAGGTAGCATGGTTTGTGATACAAAAGTGAGTAAAATTTATAAAAAGTAAGTACTTAAATTATAAACATGTTATTTTACGTTATTGATATTACTGCTTAATGGCAACACTTAATTTTATGTGATGTAACATCTTTATTCTTTTTCTATGTTTTCTTGCGAATTCGATAATGTCAAAATGTCTTCTTTTTGTGTCTGTTTATAGCAAATTTTAAAGTCGTATAATTCATTTAATATTGCTTGCCGCCGCCTAATTCTTTCTGATTCGGATTCCCTGGCCCAAAATTAGTATAAAAATAACTAGTTTGATTTTCTAGGAATCAGAATGCTTCCAAAATGGCCATTTTCCTATGTGTGAAAAAAAATTTTTAAAGTCGTATAATTCAGTTAATATTACTTGCCGCCGCCTAATTCTTTCAGATTCGTATTCCCCGGCCCATAGTTAGTATAAAAATAACTAGTTTGTATTTTTAGGAATTTCGCCACTAAACCGAACTTTAGCCAAAAAATGGTTATGATACCTGCATAGTTAATATCTATTTTATAAAAAGAAACATATTATTTAATTAAGCGAAACTCGCTCGAAAATCTGAACACAGAAAAATTAGAAAAAGATATTGGCACCTCTGGGGCTCGAACCCAGAACGTTCTGCTTTCATGGCAACACCTCTACTAACTGAGCTAAGGTGTCTATATCCAATTCGGTCACTTTTAACAGTATCATATTTCGACTAAGAAGTACCAAGACTATCTTCATTTTCTTAACGCATATATTATTGGCTGCTATCTTTAAATATAATTGCAAGATTCAAACCCGAACGACATGCTATCTAGAGAGTGTCTGAATAAATTTTTATCCATTTTTTTTTTAATATGCGACATCTATTGACTTTTATGCAAGTCTGGGATAAATATTTATTTTTATTTTTAACTTTATGATATGTCAAGGTTGCCATGAAAGCAGAAGGTCCTGGGTTCGAGTCCCAGAGGTGCCAATACTGCCAATATCTTTTTCTGATTTTTCTGTCTCCAGATTTTCGATTGAGCTTCGCTAATATTGTTTCATTAAATTAAATATTACATTCTTATTATGTTCACATTTATGTTAGTAGATAAATTATATAATTTGAGATTTTCACGGCCAAAAGTATAAACATTATTTATTTTTGGGCTGTCATGCCATGTTGCACTACCTCCTTATTTAGCCACCGTTCCGGACAGCATTACAGTATCCATCATCAGTCCCAGAAAGGCCAATATATTTTTCTGAGTTTAGATTTTCGATTGAGTTTCGCTAATATTGTCATCATTTAATTAAATATTACAATATGAGGTTTTACTCATAAAGTTAAAAATTAAAATAAATGAAGAAACATTTTATGTCGACGCATCTAAACCTCTTGTACTATCCTCAACTCCTATTGAGTGTTTGGATTTATAGATAACGCTATCATTTAGTGAAAACGATATCGACTCCAACTAGAGTCAAAGTAGAAAAATTGCAAAACGCAAATGTCAGAAGTGAGTATGAGAATTGTGCAGAGATGAGATTGAATGAGAAGGAAATGGACGGTCTAAGCATTGATGAAACATGGAACCACATAAAGGTGAGTCTTTGTGAATCTGCTAGAGATGTATGTGGAATAAGTACGCAAGGTAGGAAGAAAGGTGACGCATGGTGGGATGACGAGATCAAAGCATTGGTTTCAGAGAAGAAGAAAGCATGGTTATGTCTGATAGCGGCTGGCACCACTTCTAGCGAAGAGAGAGATAGAGCGAAAGAAGTATATAAGGGATGCAAGAAAAGAGTAAGTGTTGGAGTGAAAGAACGAAAGAAACGTCTGGAAGAGGAAGAGGGAATAAAAATGACAAAACACTTCCAAGAAAACATTAAACTGTTTTGGAAGGAGGTCAAAAGGTCCCGAAGTGGTTCAGAGAACGGAAGTGTGAAAGTGATAAAATCGAAAGATGGAAGAATATTGACGAATGAGGAAGAAATAAAAGAGAGATGGATGAAATATTTTGAGGAAGTCTTCGAAAGCAACCCGGGTGACAGTGAGACCAGCTGTGAATCGGGTATGAACGATGACGGAGTGAATGTTACTAAAATCAGCGTGGATGAAATTAAAAAAATCGTTAAAATGCATGAAGAATGGTAAGGCTGTTGGTTTCGACAATATTGCTGCCGAATACTTTAAAGGAGATAGCCAGATTATTCTCACATGGTTGTGCAAACTTTTTAACCAGTGTCTAGAGGAGGGTTACACGCCATTAGATTGGAGAAGGGCTGTAATCATGCCGTTATACAAAGATAAAGGTAAGCTGTACGGAAGAATATTGATTGAAAGGGTAAGAATGGAAACAAAGGATAAAATATGGGATGTGCAAGGCGCCTTTATGAGTGGAAGGGGATGCATGGACCAGATTTTCTCCTTGCGTATGCTCACTGAGAAGTTTCTGGCGAAAAACCAGAAACTTTTCTGCGCCTTTGTAGATCTACAAAAAGCATACGACCGAGTCGATAGGAAAAAGCTTTGGAAGGTGTTGTCCAAGTATGGAGTGAATACAAATCTCATACAGGCAATTGCGTCTCTGTACGAGGGAAGCGTTGCATGTGTTAGGGTGAACGGTGGTTTTACGGGGTGGTTTGACATCACAAAAGGTGTTAAGCAAGGCTGTTAATGTCACCATGGTTATTCAATCTGTACATGGATAATTGTATGCAAGAATTGAAAGAAGTGGGATTGGGCGCGAAATTGAGTAATCTGAAAGTATGTTGCCTGTTGTATGCTGATGATGCGGTGCTGATTTCTAACACTATGGAAGATCTACAGTCTCTCGTATCTAGGATGAACGAAGTATGTATGAAGAATGAGTTAATGATGAATGTAAGTAAGTCTAAAGTCATGGTGTTTGAAAGAGAGAGTACGAAAACAGTATGCAATATAGTTGTGAATGATGAATACTTGGAGCAGGTGGATGAGTTTGTGTATCTGGGTAGTATGTTTACAAGAGATGGGAAGGCCGATAGGGATATTGAAAGAAGGGTGAATGCTGGTAACTCCATTAATGGAGGACTGAATGCCGTTGGCGCTAATAAAAAACTGTCAAAAGCAGCAAAGCTAGCAGTCCACAATGGAGTCCTGGTACCTACCCTGATGTATGGCAGTGAGGCATGGAACTGGCAGAGGAAGGATGAAAGTAAACTGAATGCTGCTGAAATGAGATCCTTGAGGCGTATGTGTGGTAAAAAAATGTATGATCGTGTGAGAAATGTGGATATCCGCAAAGAATGTAAGGCTGATGTATGCATAATGAGTAAGATTAAGAAAGGGACCCTCAGATGGTTTGGGCATGTAGAGCGAATGAACGAAGAAAGCAGTGTAAGAAGAATATACGACGCAAATGTGAATGGTAGAAGAAGTCGTGGACGTTCGAGGAAGACATGGCACGATCAAGTAAATCAGATACTTGAGTCGGGCCATGTCAAAAGTCAGAATAATAGAAGAGAATGTATGAGACGATGTATGAATGTGAGTGAGGCAAAGAGTGTGTGCCAAGACCGAGTTGTTTGGCGATCCGTCCTCTCTGCCTACCCCTGCGGGGAAACGGCGTGATGGTTAGTTAGTTAGTTAGTTAGTTAGTTAGCTATCTATAGCTTTCTCGTTACCTTTCTCTCCACAACGAAGAGCTACGAAATGTGCATTGGAGAATTTTTTTTTAAGAAAGAGGAAGGAGCGAACGTAGGTCTAGAAAGGGCAGTGGTGTAGGAGAGAGAGATGTAGGAGTGAGCAAATCATAGAGGCCGGCAAGTTAGTCGAGCTCTAGAACGAGTCGTAAAAACGACCCGTTATCACGTTACATAATATTTCAACAGTGTAAACAAATTGGGTACTAATGAGGAATGAGCGAATACTGGACGTTTTTGAAAAGAAATTTTTGAGGCGTATCTTCGGACCGGTTTTAGAAAATGGATTTTGGCGCAGACGTTGAGCTATGAGCTATTGAGATTTTGAGCAAATTTTATTTATTTTATTTTATTTTTATTTTATGAGCTATATACTCTGTTAAAGGATTTAAACGTCACAAAATTTATAAAACTGGGAAGACTTCGGTGGCTGGGTCATGTAGAGAGAATGACCGAGCATCAAGCACCCAAGTCCCAGCTGAACTCAAGACCGATAGGACGAAGGAGCCTGAGAAGACCAAGATAAAGATGGAGCGACAACGTCCTCAAAGATATATCTACCTTGGAGCTTCTAAACTGGAGAGAGCTGGCACAAAACCGAGATGAGTGGAGGAAGACTCTTGAGGAGGCCAAGACCCACCAGGAGTTGTAGAGCCAAGAGTGATGATGATGATGGTACACAAATTGAGCGCGCCTTTGGCCCTGTTTCCCAATATACAACGGTGCTGAACGGATCAATTACGCTAGTTGCTCGCAGCATATTTCATTTATACCATAATTTATACTTTATTTAAAGTTATTTGTAAGTAAGGTTAGGTTAAGCTATAATGATTAAGTACCTTTCATAAAAAAAGTCAAAGCTTTAGAAAGTTAAACGAATTAAAAGGGAAGAGTAATTATATAGGGAAAATCTTGAACTAAGGTTAGTAAACTTGACATTAATAAGATGAAAATCGTGAAAGGTGGAAAACAGGTGAAACACTTGTAAAATAATAAAGCTAAAAGTCAAATTTATAAATACGCAAAAAGGAAATTAAACTGAAAATACAATATGCAATAAAATACGCAATATTCTTCCTGCGAGACAGGTAGAATACACTGAAGAGATAAATCGATAGAAGTAAGTCTTGGGCGTGTCCGTGAGCTCAAAATCAGCAATTTTTTTCAGTATTTTCAAGTGAAGTTGATCAAATACATACCATACCTACCATGTAAAGAAACAAACAAATAAATAAATAAAATAAAATAATGTTCAAAACATTGCTTCAAATGGGTTTAGCCGTTTTGGTAACTAGATAAGAACTTCCCCACTTTCCTCTCCCCCATCTCCATCCTTCATTTTCAGCGTCACAAAATTACAATTGCTTCCGTCTGGAGTTAGTGAGACTAAAGCATCCCAATTGGGATGTGTTGTCAGGTTAGAGGTAGAGTCGAGGGGAAGGATATGGGGAAGAGGAAGGTGGGGAAGTACCTGGCTATTCAGATCTCGTCACTAAATACGGCTAAAGCCATTTCAAACAACGTTTCAATTATAAATGGTGATATTACACCAGGGCGATACATTTAAAAATAATATAATTGTTAAATTACATAAATAAAATTTATTTGCGCATGCCGGGTTTGATCCGGGTGCTCCGGATTGCTAGTCGAGAACTTCGTCCCTCGATCACGGAAGCCGTCAATTTAGGGATGCCATAAGCTTACTAGGTGCAGCTAACAGCGCCCTTGAGGTGATTTTTAACAAAAACAGCGCTCTACAAATTATCCAAATATTATTATTATAACTTGTATATTCATTCTTATTTATATTTTCTTAGTTATAACACTTACTCTAAATAGAATATCTTTATTATTTTCCACCATACCAACATGCACTTGCTACGGCACGTATACTCGTATAATAATAATATAAATATAAAATAGCCTTTTTATTTCTTGCAAATAGGTATGTTACAGAGTTATAAAATGTAGGAAAAGTATAAAAAATGCTATTAACGAAAAATGTAATTTAGATATCTTAAATTTTTCTTAAGCAAGAACCCTTCACTCAGGCGAAGGTAAAGGCCTCCTCTAAAGAATTACATTTATATCTGGTTTTGTTCGTAGGGTTAAACATTTCTTGTATTTGTGTCAATTCTTGTATTTTTGAGGAAGTTTAGAATTTCTTCTTCAGAGGGTTTTGGTCTTGACCTTCCACGGTGACCAGCGGGGTTGGAAGATGAGGTTTAGTTTTTATAGTTGTTTTTTTTTGTTGTCTTTGTTTTATTTTTTATTGTTGTTTTTTTATTTGAATGTTAAGAATTAGAGCATTGGCGCTATCTATGGTACCTTGTCCTACTTAATTATCATGTATTAGCTGCTGGCAATTTATGTCAGAATCCGCCGATAGAGTTACAGATTTTGCCTTTACCGACTTAACTTATGTTTATGATCAACAGAGCAGTTTCCTATTTGATTGTTGTTTTGTCTTGATATAAAAAGGTCAATGCCTAAAAAACCCTTCTCTTCTTCTCGTAAGGTTGTTTGTGGGGGTCGTGCTAAGTTAAAAATACCCTGTATTAATTAAAATAACAGTTTTAAAAATATGTGAATAAATGGCTTCAAGAAACTTCAAGTGTTTGGAATACAAAGGTCCACTATCCCGATCATGACATATAAATAATAACAGTTGTTATTGTTGTTTTTTTTTATCTATTTTTATTTTTGTTTTTATTGTTGTTGTTTATTGTGATTTTTTGCATGTTACCTGTGTCGGAGGGGGGAGGTAGTTGCTACAAGTTGAGTTGTCGGTTTTGTTACACTAAGCCCCGGGCATGTAGTTTTGATTTTTATTTAGTAAGAAGTTAAGCATACTTAGTTTCACAATTCCATCAGACAGGCTAGAAGTTCTTCTTTTTGGGTCTGTTGTTTATTTTTCTTGTTGGCATGTACTTTTTTCCGTCGTCTATAGGTGTTTCAGGAGATAATGTAAGCACATATGCAACACAATGTACTCGTATGTACATGTATAATGAATTATTTTAGTACTAACTACATACTATATGTATGTACACTCCTCTTCAATACACAAGCAAATGCTTCTAATGGAAGAGTAGTAAATAATCTAAGATGTAAAATTATCATCATGTATCGTGTAAAATATATTGATAAAAAAAATGAAATTATAAATTACCTTTCAGAGGGTTATCTGTTCAGTGGGAGGAAGAAACAACACGTGTATCAAGTGTCAGATTTAATTTCCCGTCTAAAAATACCAAATAATATTTCAACTCGTGTTGTAAATTTCACAGTTAAATTAGCGTGAATTTGGCAAAAGCTTCTGGTAAAACGTCAAAGTTAAGTAGTAGGCTAAAGTAACCCATTAAATATACTCATGAAGATACATAAATTACGTCTTGATCATGTCATTAATTTCTTCATTAAAAACCCATTAGGTTCGGAGAAGCTGACAAGAAGTTAGTTCCCTTTATGGAGTAAAGGGTGATACAAAAATATGTTACAAATAACAAGTAATAATAACAAATATTAAGTATACATACTGAGTGTTAGAATAGACAGTCCTGACTTAATTTAATGGTAATTTGGAGTAAAAATGAAAGTGACGTTTTCAACTCTTTTTAGGGAAAGGAATGAGAGAAACTTTTGGCAAGGAAAAGGGTATAATGGTGGGTAGGAATCTGGTGGTCATTGTGTGCAAGAGTGACGGACATTTGAATCCCCCCCCCTCCAATTGCAGTCCAAGGCGATAGGTCAAGAAGGTCGGGCTGGTGAGGCCAAAAGGTCTCAAAAGAAGTAGTTGGGCAAGTGCATCCACCGCCAAGATCTAAACAAACCTCATCCTATGAACCGGGCACCGGGTTAAGTTACAGGGGTGTTCGTTATCCAATAAATGCTTCTTGTGGTTGAGGTACCCATACCCGCCTTCAAAATTGTGGAAAATAACATTCAATGTAAAAAAAAAGTAGGTATTGAGACAATAAAAATATAAAAATCATAAAACTGTAATCAGAGGAAGCCTGTGCCTTTGTGATTGGGTTTAGTGCAAATGAAGTACAACCTCCCCATGCTATGATACCATACTCAATAGCAAATGTTGTAAACGAGGAAGTTTCGAATCGTTCTGAAAAAGTGCGAATTAAATTATTACAATATGGCTTTTCGTAAAATTAATAAATCTATTGTGACGTATTTTGATTAAAACACGTCTGGAGATCTCACTTCAAATCGATTTGTAAAAGATAAGACCCTTGACCCCTGAGTGGTGTAATTCGAAAAAAGAGAAGGGAGTTTCTTGGTAGGTATTCATATAGAATATAAATACTGTAGTTTAAGGTGCGTTTAAAATTTTTGGAAGATAGATGAAAATTTCAACACTGTTTGCGTTGATAGGAATTATATTTCAGTTCTTTTATTATTCATAGACTACTAGATTCCAACTATAATTGAATCTTGATGTTTACAGATCTTGATGTTTAACTTTGAAACTTGATGAATTATTCATATTCTGTGAAACAACTGTCAGAAAACTTATATATTTTTTTACGAACATACGAAACATAATGCCAATGAAAACTTTAAAAACTATATACTACGCGTTAGCCCAATCAATTATCACCCACGGTATGATCGGTTGGGGTGGTGCTGCGAAAACTAATATGGACCCTCTCAACAAAGCACAAAAGGTCTTAATTAAAGTTATTACTAAAAAACTTTTTAGATTCTCGACAATACAGTTATTTAAAGACTTTGCTGTATTGAACATACAGCAACTGTACATCAAAATTATATCTATACATTACCAAAAAGACAACCTAATCCATCATACTACACAACACAATTACGACACAAGACATAGACAATATAGACATCAACACATGACTCCGAAGACAAATACTACATATGGACAAAGATATTACCATAATCTGGCTCCAAAATTTTAAAATATAATTGAAAAAGATTTTAAAGATATCCACATGAAAAAAAATGCAAATCTAAAATACAAAATTCATTCGTGGATAATCGACAAAGGCATTGCATACTGCGGTCAGATAACTTGAACAATACAAGAACACGCTCAACGCCTGTATTTTTTCTCTTTTCCTCTCAATTATTTTTATGTCTCTAATTTGTTTCTTTCATATTTTTCTTTTATGTATTTATCTGTCTAAATTAAGATATTATTATTTTTTGTCTTATTTTTCTTCCAAAATTAGTTTAAATTCCTGCCACCTCGGAACAGGCTCAGCCTAGTGAGGTGGTATATACCAAAAAATAAAATTTACATTGTATTTTCTATATATTGTAATATCTTGGTTAATAAATAATAAAAAAAATTAAAAAAAAACTGGTCTTTATCAAACGGGTGACAATATCAATGCATCTCGAATATAAATTTAAACGTCTTAAAAGGGGTATATCTTTTACAAAACGATGAAACAAGTAAAAAAATTATATATACCTAATGATCTCCTCACTTTTTAATTTTTATTACTTTTTTTAGTTGTAATATACAGAATATAAGTTACATTTATACATATATACTTTACAAAATATTATATTTAATGTTATCAATGGTATTTTGTAATATGTTTTGTATAAAATATTTACTAATATAATAGTTTAATTTTAATTTTTGTGTCATGTACCTACTTATGTACTGGCTCTATATTATGTGCATGTGTGCTTGCACATATGTATGTAAGTGTGCATATATGTATATAAGTATGTAAATGCGGATGTACGTATTTAATAATATTTGAATTTGGTCTTCTTTGTTTTATGTGCTTGTATTAATCACAAATAATGTTATGATGAATGGTGTGCTTACCAATATGAAAATGTAATCATCGCTACATCCATATTGAAAGTGTTAATTAGTGAAATAATTGTGTGACATTTCCGTTGGCGAGCTAATAAATAAATGAGTTCATGTGAATTTTATCCACCGAAAGCATTTGATTACACATCCCTTTTAACATTATTTAGCGTCACTCTCCACTCTACAGTCGTATAAAATCTTAATATAAGCGTAAAGGGAGTTGTTGTATGTATTTGTTGGCACAACATACGAGACTTAATTAATACGTGCCCGTTAGCACTTGACTAAGATTGTCTTTGCCAACCCGTGGTTCGTTGAATTAACACCCCCCTCTATATTATACCTACATAAAGGATTTAGCCACGAGGGTAGGGTAAGAGAATCCTTTTATAAGAACCTCGTATATGTTTTTTTTTTTTTACAATGTATTAACCCAGGAGGCCCTGAGGAAAATAATTTCTCTCAACGTCTGTGTCATCTCTATGTGGAGGGTTTTTTAAAGGAAAGAAAAGGAGAAGAAGTTCTGGGAAGGAAAAAAATAATGAGGGGTGGGCAGGATTCTGGGGGTCAGTGAGTCTATGAGTGACAGACGCATCAATCCATCCCCCCCTGCGGAGCAAGGCAATGGCTCGAGAGGATCCAATAACTAGAAAAATTAACTCCTGTGAACCCGGCGGGAACCCATGCTAATTTGCCAAAAGTAGCGAACCACTTGGGATGACCTACCAAGGTCCCAAATTGGTTAATAAACTTGCTTTATTTATTTTATATTGGGTAGTTTTAATTAACTAATTAGCTTAGAATCATAAATTACAAACGTGATCTATACAAAGGTCGGTTGGCACCTACTACATCCTCTCAATGTCATTTACTTTTTTTTAACTTTTTTTTTTAAATTAAATAAAATATACTACGAAGTTGCACTCACATGAGTTATAAAAACTCATTAAGGGATCGCCAATTGGTACTTTTGAAAAGTTAAACCCAACCCAGGACAATATAAGGACACAATATTTGAATAAAAATTTTACAAAACATTTCACAGAAGCAACATACAGACACAACATAATCACTTTATAAATATTTCACAGAAACATGTCTTATAAGATTATATGAATTATTATAACCACTCATTTGATTTATGTACTGTGGGTGTCAAAATTAAAAATAAAGTATCGTTCATGATGAATTACAGAAAAAAACAAAATCAGGAAAATACAATAAAAGGTACGGGCTCAAAAATATACAGACCTAATATAAGATGTTTACATACAAATATATGACAAGATTTAAAAAAGATATTAGGTGCGCCCATCATATCTGGATGTATAATTTGTTTTGATTATCATTGCTACCAGTATATTCATGAGTCGTTAGTTTTTAGTTACCTACCATTCTCATCTTTGAATTTTACGGCCTCACAGTTTGTATTATAGAGTTACCATTGGATAAGAGTCTTTAAACAAATGTAATAATAAGTTTTTTAAATCATTAAAATAAGTCTATGAATTGCCAAATCAGCGAGCATAATTTACTTACATACACCCAAACATGCATAAAACATACAAAGCTTCTACCACTCATACCAAACTAATTTCATGACTTTTTTCAATTATACCTAACAGATATTTTAGCGTTGGATTAATTTAAATTCTGAGGGCAAAACCTTTAGAAATAATTAGTCCTAAGACTCTATTCAAGAGAATGTAATAAATTATATGTTTTTTCTCATTTTCAAAAGAAAAATGCTTCGCAAGGACTTTTTGGGTTTGAAAATGTTCGGCCACGAAGTCGTTTTTGTTTCAGGAACGCCAGATTTTGTTCCACCGCTAATGAAGTTTTACACACGCTCACATATTACAATGCCATACGCAGAGAAAAAGCTGGCATTTAGAACGGTGGGAGTATTGCGCGTTGTTCACCACACAATTCGTAATATTAGCTAGGGGGTTACTTCCCTGGAAGGGTGGAGAATTTCGTGAATACGACTTTAGTAGTTCCTACGACTACAATAGGTACAGCGAGAGTATGGAGTTTTTTCAGTTTCAGTTTAATGTCCAATATCTCCTCGCACGCCTTCATTATTCGGTTTCACCAGTTTTCTGTGGAATCGCTGGTACAATGTCGCTTGTTAATTTAAACTAGAAATTTCTCTGGAATTCTAAGCACACGTCCAAGATGGATGACCTCTTGCACCTTTGGGATTCTAGAATCTACCCTAATCCGGAGTGTGACACCGCCACCCCTATTAAGAATCTCATTTCGGCAGCCTCACCCCGAATGCACTTTGTCCTCAAGTAAAGTCTCAAGAATTACAAGAGATAAATATATTTTTAAAACACTTTTTACATTTTAGAAATGTCAAATTAACACCCTTTGTTGAAGCATGATCAAAACATTCATTGTCATGTAAAACAAAAAAAGGTTTTCCCCATTTTAAACAAAGCAATTTGGTGTTTAGGGTTTTAATATACATAGAATAAAAGTTAAGAATGAATAATTACTATAAGAATGAATACTGCCATTTTGATGTGTACGTAGGTGAAAGTTAAAAAACAAATGCGACATATATTTGAATAAATTATTATTAACAATAATTTCGGTGGTGTGTGTCTGTGCAACTCTGGTGTTATGATCTTTAGAATTAGGATTTGCTTTGATTTTCAAAATTGAAACTGATTGCGGAATGATTCAGACAAGTGAAAAATCAGATATCATAATTATTTTATTTACTAATAATTTAACATATTTCCCTTGTTTAAATTTTTGGAAGATATTATCATTTTTCTAGTTTACTTAAGTTATATTCGAAAGGTAAATTTCTAATCGTCTTTCGAAATAAAATGGTCCTGAAAAATTAAAAAAAAATTACAACTTCACAAATCCTACTATTATAATATCCCGCGATTTTTCACGGGACTGCGCGATTCAATAAATAAACGAGATTAATAAAAGTGTACTTAGCGTAGAACCCCTGGTATTCTTCATAGAAAAGTCGTTGATGAAGTGGCGAGGACATGCACTTCCGCTTAAAATACTATAGGAAATTATTTCAGAGGGAGGATGTTCAGTTGACCGTACCAGACAAAGTTGATGGGGAAAGCAACTCTGAGGAGAAGTTAGATCTGCGGAGGCCGAATAGAAAAAAGGAGAAAAAGGATGATTTGATTTTTCTACAGTTTTTTTGTTCTGAAACAAACGGTCTTTTAAGATTAACACCTGAGCCTTGAAAGAAATCTTGTTTTTTTTTCTTCTTTGAAATAAATAAAGGCATTACAGTTATTTGCGAAGTGCTTTTTCGTAGGAATAATCTCGTAATTAACTTCAATTCTAAAAAGGTTTCTTGAATAAAAAATAAAAAAATCTCCACGTTTTAGGTTCTCTTTTAAATACACACAGTTAATAAAAATAATAAGAATATTTGTTTTTTTTTTTAATATTGTACCGTTTTAAATTTATAATATATTTCTACATTGCTCTATCTTACTTCTAAAAAACTGTTATAATAACTTATGGCTAACAGATTGCATTCACCGGTTCATCGATAACTAATACAAAACTAAATGTACAATGCATTTGACCAATAAACACGATGCTGCGTTAAAATGTACATGTATTGTTTCATTTATATTCTGTGCAGGTAGAAAATGTTCAGGACCATACTTACCTTACAGGTCACTTGAGATTATTACTGTTTATTGTTTATTAGAGAAATTTATATACAGTTACTCGGAGAATCATACTTTGGAAATATGACTACCCTTAGACGACACTATACCCTAAAATATATTCATAATCTTAACGACTTAAGTAAAGAAGTCGTGTATACAAATTGCGGCTCGCAACCCGTGTTTTGGATCGAACTATTGTAGATTTTGCCCTATCAAAGAAAAGAAGAAGAAGACAAATAATGTGGGAATCTTAACAACGTAGTGGAGTAAGCGTGTTAACAAATATACGCCCGCGGCACGGCGTATTGGACGAACGTACGGTCGAATTCACCCTAGCAGACCTGGAGATTTGACCTTTCCGCCACGTTAATTTGAATTAATTCTGAAGAACATGTTGCAAATATTGAAAATGTGTCTCCATGTCTCACTCCCGAAGTTATTAAATCATCGTCTAGAAAAATAAAATCTGATGCTTACTACTAACTTTAAAGTTTAAAAATCGTTGTACGTAAAATATATTAATGGTAAGGTATTGTTTTTATTAATCTCAAATATAAAGAACTTACATCCACAGGGGTCGGTTTGAAAAAAAAAGTAATTATGGTTACAAATTCGCCGGAAATGATTAAAATGTGAGTATCGAGCAAACAAAAATTATTAGGGTTATATACCGCCTAACCATGTTTGTAACTTTAAAGAAGGATTAGATATGTGAAATAAAAGTGATTTTTTATATTCTTGTGTTATTATAATGAATAAGAATTAACTTATTTCTTCAAGTTCAAAGTTCATTCCTTTTCTTCCACAAAATATCCCCCACAGAGCATCCCCAAAAGGCGTCGACAAAAATAAAAACATCAACATTCTGAAAATTGCGTTTACTTTTACCTACTTTTAATTTCTGTAGATTAGCAATTTGTTGACATTGGACTGTTTGTGTTGCGTCGAGAAGTGGGGTGGCATTTTAGAAAATGTATAAACAGTCCCAAACTCGGATCAGGGAATGAGAACTACGGGGGAGGGGGGAGGGGGAGGAGGATGGGAAACACATGAGAATGAGAAGTAAACCTAATTAAATAGGCGTAAAATGGTTCACACTTAAGTCTGCCAGGACCGAAATACCAGCTGCCTTGGCACTGAAGCCATAATGAAATTGCCAGTCTTAGATAGTAGTACATTAATTAAGATGGATGTTATTTTGTTTGTCATTTTATTACGCTTGTTAAAGCAACTTTTTAAAAAAAATTTTTCAAGGGCTATCGATTCAAATTATGAAAGAGGGAAGGTTAATTTATATAATGTATTAATTTTATTTACACGAGTAAATTTCCTAACTTTTTGAAAAATCGGAGTCGAGCTCAGACTTGGAAGATATTAGATATTAAATGGAGAGTAGGCAATTTAAAAAAGGCTTGGTAGAAGAGATGATATTTGTTTATAGAGGGACAATCAAAAAACTACAGACAGTACCTAAAATCTGGGAAGTCTTGCAATTGAAATTTAAAAAGAAGGTACGGAATAATGTCCAATTCTCATTCGAATAAGTAAGGAAATTTCTTTTTTGGAAAAGTAGGGGAATTGTTGAAGCCACAATTTTTACGGGATAGTCCTTTGTATTGAGGCTTGTATTGAACAGCAATGTGCCAATACTACCAAACATTGCGGAATTTATCATTGAGGACATAAAAAATGCTTGATAGGGGAATGTGGTTTATGAAGGACACAAGTGGGTTGGATGCTCCTTGTTTTGATAAGAAATCCGCAATATCGCTATCCACGCGGCCAACACGTCTTCAAACAACTTTGCGAGTACGAAATTGTAGTGGTTTTAGAAGGAAAGCGAATTAAATTAAGGATATAAAAGTAAAATTAATATTTTATTTTGACAGTTTGGCCTCATTCCCAGCGTTAGGAAAAATAAAAACCATAAAACAACATCTATGATTTTCAAATGTGAAAACTCGTGGAAATACCCTCAGCATGGCTAGAGGGAAGAATGATGGATTTTGGTCATAGCGCAAAACCCTTGGGACTTATTATCACAGACATTTGAAGGACAGGGAGGATGCAGAGAGATAAATTGTGCTGTGAATCGTTTTATCTTTTGCACAACAAACTTAGAAATAAAACTGTTCAGCGCATTCTGCACATCGCTATATTCGTTAGATTATAGACATAATAATATGATCTGTGGTTAGATTATAGACATAATAATAATGAAATCACGAAATATTAAAATTATTCTTGTATTTGCAAAGCTGAAAGTATTTATAAAATATCTTCCTCATTGTAATTTATTTAAAAAAAATTGTTGACATAATATGTTGACATTAACAAATCTAATAAATAACGCTTGCAAATAAAAAAGGGCAGACCCTTGAAAAATCACGAAATCAGACTTTACATGTTACAAGATTGGCCTTAAGAAATTTTAACAAAACAACTATTTGCCTCATACATGTAAATGTAGTTTGAATTTTGTGGCGTATAACCAATACATGCATGATGAAACTATATGTTTACACGAGAAACTTGCATGAAACAACATGTGCGCAACCAGTAGCGTAATGTAAATTCGGCTTAAGGCGCCGTACCCCCGCTCAAAAAGAAGAAGATGGAGAGATATGTGTTTACCAATGTTGGAGAGAGTGCGCTAAAACGCTAAAATTGAAGCGAAAATTGTGAAAATGTTTAATAAAAGACGACTGGTTTAAAATAGAGCAAATATCTCTTTGGGGCTGTCTAAAACAGCATTTAAAGAAACACTGTGTTTTTTCATGCATATAACTTGTAAAATAACCGAATAAGACGTGAAAATAATAATTTTCGGAGCATATTTTGCGATTTTTTCCATTTCATTCCATTTTGCGGAATTTCATATAATTTCCGTTTCGGCGTGGGGAATGCATTATAGATATTTTCTTCAAAAATAACATATATTTTTTTAAAAGCTTTAAAACTTAACGTGTTTAAGGGAGATATGTAAGAAATCGGTAAAAATTCGGGTAGCGGCGGCTTAACTAAAAAACAAATTAAATTAATATTTTGTATAATTATAACTGTTTAGTAGGTATCATACGATGGAAGAACAATGAACGGCAGATATACTTACACAAAAAATAAGAAAACAAAAACTTTTAAGTACTGTTATTATGTTCAGAGACTGAAAAGCTTAAATAGAATTTAAGCAGATATTTCAGTACTACCGCAGTTTTTCTCTCTTAAAGGAAGTTTCGAAAATTGTTTCTGCCAAGAGTGCTGCGGAGAGATTAAATGAAATGTGATAAAGATCCCTCTAAGAGAGTAACGAATCTAAAATCTAAAGGGGAGTCTTTGGGAGGTGGGAGGACAAAAGATAATAGGGAGGAAACAAAGGCGGAAACAGGAATTTACGTGGGCATGTTTGTCTCTTTGTCGTTGTTAATTATTGGGCACGTTTTGAGTGTAGTCGTGTACAATGTAAATGGAGCAACATTTCTTCAACAATTGTGAACGCATTAAAGAAAATCCTACAAGTAAATTTTTTTCGTTTGAAGAATCTAGATTTTTAGGACAGAGTGGTGATTAAGCTGGAATGGGTAGTGAACAATCCACAGATAAAATTATTTCTATCGCCTAAGTTTCAGAAATCTTATTTTTCTGTGGGATTAATACCGAATTGAAATAAAACCAATGTCGCAAGTTGCATTACATGTATTTGTAGTTCAATGAATTTAATTGTCCGTTCAAGACAGAATTTCGATGTTCTAAAAAGTTTGAGATATTCTGAAAAGTTATTAAAATTTAATCATTTCTGTATTTAAATAAAACTAGCTGATTCCCGGCATGCGTTGCTATGCTATTTAATAAAGAAATTGTTTCTCCCAGCGTGTCCTTTCCCATTCGTCCCCTTCCCTTCCGCCTCCCCTTCCTCTCCCGCGTCCCCTTCCCCTCTCGCGTTCCCACTCCGTGTCTTCCACCTTTCCTCCCCCTCCCGGGTTCCCCTCTCGTTTTCTTCCCACGAATCCACTACTCGAGATCCCCTCCCCTCTCCCGCCTTCCATACATTCAGTCCCGGTACATTCAGTTTTCAAACAGCTTGTGTGCCACCTATTGCAATTTTTTCATACAAATTTCATAATGCCAGAGCTCAACAGTAGTTTTATACAAACCTTGTCCTGACAATAACAAACACAAAATAAAAAGGATTATCCAATTTGGTGCAGTCGTTCGGAAGTTATGCGCATACATACATTTCGGCGATTAATTTTTTAATATATAGATAGATAGAAGATAGAACATTTATATAAGTTTCAAGATTGCAAGGGATGCACACGGATGTGTCGAAACCAGTAGCAGATAAATGATAAATTGAGTAGCAAATGTACACGTGAAATAAAACTCCTTAAAACAAAATGTCTAGAAATTGTTACACAGTTAATGCACACAAATACAAAAACTGTATGAAATTTTTTCCCCAACTTTCACTGTTCTTATCTTCAATCTCTTAGATAAATGATCAGGTTGTGGACTTACTTGCAGTGTACGACCATTGGCCCAGCGTCTGTGGTGCTCATGAGCCGGTGTCCCACCACAGCACGAACCCGTCTCCGAAACTCCAGGATGGCGTTGGAGAAGGGACAGGTGTGCGAGTGCCACTGTGTGTAGTGAAACTGGAGGATGAAGCGCTCTTCTATCACTTTCTGTTGGGAAAACACAAAAATACACTGATCAGAGTACGTTTCTAGGTTAATTTAATAGTGTTGAACAACAATATCTTAACCAACAGATTGCAATCTTTAGAGTGCAGGCGTCGCGTCAGGTCGTTCAATGAAAGATGCTCCGAGGAACTAGCTTCATTGATTCCTTTGGCACCGGTGCACAGTGGGGAAACACGCTAAATGCGTGCCCAACATTTGTACGCAGTTGACATTTGTCACATAAGGACTTATCATTTCTACAACTCATTCTCAAGTTCAACAGCTAGGCTCTAGAACGATTTGCCGACCTTCTTGTTTCATCCCACCTATAACACATTCACTCCTTCTTCTTCTCAAAAAAACCCTTCACACAGCATCTCCAAAGATGACCCAAGCCCTAAGGGAACGTATTGTCCCCAGGCCTCCTGTGCGGAGTTAACTTAAAAAAGGCCGACATCCAAATTACGAAGTCAGTGCTTTCGACAAGTAAACTTCTCTGTTAAAAAATTTATTAAACATTATTGCGGTAAAACAACATTCAAATCAGCAATAAAAACGAGTTTCAACAAACGACCGCCGCCATTTGCAGTCTGTCTTTGCTCGATGGCATTGACTTAATCGACACTTCTGAATATATAACGTTGACCAGGCTGAGTTGAAACCACATCTGGGTCCCATTCAGGCATTGTGAGTTTAATTCCTTGGCTAGATAAATCCTCCGCCATGACACAAGAACATTTCCTGCGTACTGCCGTGGTAGTAGGAGATTTTCAATATTAGGTTATTCGTAACTCGTGAATTTTTTCCTAATCAAAATAAAAAAAATTCTACCCAATGAATGAACTGCAATGAACTGTAAATAAATAAAGTAAGAGATACCAGGGACAATAGTAACAAAATTTTGAATTTTGTTCCTTGAATTGAATTCTGTATTTGTGTGTTGTAAGATTCTTTGAAGATACATTGAACCAATAATGAGATACAAAACATAAAGTAATGACTATATATGACATTTAACATGTAACACGAATAGTATTAATGATAATTGAGGCTCTACACTTTTTAGTTTCACAATTTTTTCACATGGATGTGATGAAAACTAAGAGAGAAATTGTATTAAGTTAAATGCCTGATTATTGGAGAGAGAGATTGCATTAAGTTAAATGCCTGATTATTTGAGAGAGAGATTGCATTAGGTTAAATGCCTGAATATTTAGGAGAGATTGCACTAAGTTAAATGCCTGAACATTTGAGAGAGATTGCATTACGTTAAATGCTGGATTATTTGAGTTAAGTAAAATAATATTAATAATTTATTTCACATAAAATTATACAATAAAACATATGCGGAAACTTTGACTAGTCAACTAGGAATGGATCCTGTTTTAGGCCAGTCAAATTGACAAATTTAGTTCATATCATAATTTAATATTACATTGTTTAATTATATAACATGTTATGTATATGTAGAAGGAAAAAATGTTGTGATTGAATTCCTCTTAGAAGCTTAAGTTAAATATACAATTTTGTACTTATAAGAAAAAATAAGCGAAGAGAAAAAATAATATCTTAAAATACAAGTTTAGTATCGAATGCTTATTTTTAACAATAGATACATGTTTGTTTATTTAAATCGCTTATCGAGAATCGAGAATCAGAACATTCTTCAAGCGTGACGTGATTACAAAATATTATAATCAATAATAAATATTATAATAATAATAAATATAATAAGATGCCTAAATATTTAGGAGAGATTGCACTAAGTTAAATGCCTGAACATTTGAGAGAGATTGCATTAAGTTAAATACCTGAATACTTGAGAGAGATTGCATCAAGTTAAATGACTGTTTATTTGAGAGAGAGAGAGAATCTACTAAGTTAAATGCTTGATTATTTGAGAGAGAGAATGCATTAAATTAAATGCCTGATTGTTTGAATTTTACTATTTATTTTATTGTAAATTCTATAAGACCTCAGTTTTTCCCTCCGAAATAGTCACAAAAAGGTTGCAGATTCATAGGAGACAATTTGGTCAGGTCCGGTTGTCACCTAATACGAGAGGGTCCGGCGGAAAAGGGACTTATCTCACTCAAAAGGGTTTTCAAATGTCATCCACCGTAATTGCCAATAAAACCCTTTTATCATAATATTTCCGGAATGGCTCGGCAGATGTAAAGGCGTGTCAATTTTCCCGATGAAATGAAGATAAGGCATTATATGTGTTGATCGTCATATCAATTGGGTTTTATGTGTCCCAATGGTACTTGGCCCAGATCCTCGAAATAAATAATTTAAATTAATTTTATTTTGAAGCGAAAACTTCTTTAGCACCGTTGTGATTTGAAACACGATGAAACGAAAAATAGCGAATCTCTTGTATATTTTAGTTTTCTGAAGGTTTCACTTCTAACACATGGGAATTGCACACTCTGATTTTTTTAAGTAAGATTTATTAGTAAAATTATTATTATTCTAGTGTAGACCGTTTGAGTGGCAGTACGGGTACCGCCGCATCGTGATCCATTTATTGGATGACCAAAACCTCTGTTTTTTTTACATGAATACCGCACAAGAGTCCCAACTCCCAACTGCTCCCGAATTTTTTTTTTTTTTTTACATTAACTCCACACAGGAGGCCCTGAGGAAAATAATTTCCATCAGGGCCTATGTCATCTTTGAGGATGCTGTGTGGAGGGTCTTTTTGAGGAAAGGAAGGAATTAACATGGGTCTTGAAGAGACTCATGTTGTAGGAGGGAGGAAACACAGAGGCCGGTAAATCGTTCCACAGCCGAGCTGTTGAACTCAAGAACGAATCGTAAAAACGACCCGTTCTCATGTGACTAATATCAACTGTGTACAAATGTTGGGCGCGTGTTTGGCGTGTTTCCCGACTATGCACCGGTGCCGAGGGGATCAATGACGCTAGTTCCTCGGAGCATCTTCCATTGTAATACCGGTAGAACAAGGACAGCATTCCCACCTGACGCCTATGCTCTAAAGATTGCAATCCGTCTGTTTAGATGGGAGAATCTATCAAACGGACCGCCCGTTTCTGCACAGAGTCAAGGGCCAGTGAGACTATGACATCCCTAATTGAGATATGCTGTGAGTCAAAAACATATATGTTGTGAAAAAATATAGGCTTAAGGTAGTGGGGAGGGGAAGGAGACAGGGAAGAGGAAGGTCAGGAAGTACCTGGCTATTTAGATCTGGTCACCAAACACGGATAAAAGCCATTTCAAGCAACGCTTTAATTCTGAATGGTGGTCTTACGCCAGGGAGAGAGTATATTCCACTCTGGAACGTGCCGCAAATATACTATACATTATTTTAAATGAATAAATTGTGAAAAAACACAAGTTAATCAAATAAAATTCATTTGCCACGCGGGGATTCGATCCCGCGACCTTGGGATTGCGGTCAAGAGCCATACTGCTGGACTACGCCGGCCGTCGCTGTAAGTCACCGTAAGTGGTTCGCTACGTTTGGTAAATTAGCAGAGGCGCCCGGGTTCATGGGGGGATGCGTCTCCCCACCAACTGCATGGCAGGCCGAATTTGAGAATGGTTGAGGTAGTCGCTTTGACTTCTCCAGACGTACTCTTTCGGAACATTGCCTTGCACCGCATTGGTAGGGATGGATTTATTAGTCCGTCACTCCTGGACACACTGACCTCTAGATTCCTACCCACCCCTCATACCCCTTTCTTCCTCTCTTTCCTTTCCTAAAAAGACAGTCCAGACAAGGTAATATAGGCCCAGACGGTTTTTGTTCCTCAGGGTCTCCTGTGTGAAGTTATAACCGGTGAAAAATCACACAATATTACAATAATTGTCTTATGTAGATAAAATTTTTAAAAAAATAGGATTTGTCAAGCTGAAAGTATTTATTCAAAAAAAAATATCTGCTCTAGGATCATCACATTTCAAAAGAAGAAATTTACCTATCGAATGTTAGTAAAATTACGACGTAGGTATCCGATATTAATATATAAAACAAAGTCGGATTAGTTACACCATTTATAACTCGAGAACGTCCGGACCGATTGTTCTGATATTTGATTTATTGGGTTTGTCTCTACCCCGAATTGCAGTATAACTATTAAAACATCAGAAAAATTCACGAAAAAAAATTATTAAAAAAAATTTTTTTTACACATTTTGTGTGGAACGAATTCTCATCTTTTGAAACAGCTGCGATAAATATAAAATTGAATAGTGAGTGAATTCCAAAAATTCAAAATCGTAAAATGTCAATGTGCTGATAGTTTTGCTTTTGTTCTTAAACAGATAATGTTGCCCCTCTTTCTACACACTAAAGGCTAACAGTCGAAAATGAGACGAAATGTCTGCACTCTTCCAAAGGAAAACTACACTAATTATAATAAATCCCCCTCAAACGTATAAATAAAATGAATCCGTACACAACTCCATCTCTGATACTGACTAAAACAAACTAAAACACGGACAGTTGAGCATCGATAATTGCTTCGTTGTGTAATTTTTAACTTTATAAAAAAACTGAATTTAATTCAGCCAATAAGTTAAAACAACAGTTATTGATTCTGAGGTGATAAGAAGTTCGCCGGGTCAGCTAGAGACAATATAAAAATATAAGACACGTTATATTCAAACTAACTAATTTACATTAATTTGAGTGACAGCCTTCGTGATCTAGCACTGAGGCTCTCGACCTGCAATCTGAATCGTGAAGGTACAAATCCCGGCGTGCGCAAGTAAATTTTATTTGATTGATTTGTATTATTTCACAATTAAATCATTTTATATAATACAATGTATATTTGCGACTTGACCAAGAGTGGAAGATACTTTCTGTATCGTCCTAGTGTAAGACCACCATTCCGAAATGAAATGTTACTTGAAGTGGCTTTAGCCGTGTTCGGTGACCATATCTGAAAACCAGAAACTTCCCCACCTTCCTGTTCGCCATCTCATTCCCTTCCCACTAGATCCAGCCTTAAAACATTCCCCAATTGAGAATGCCATAGTTCACTGGCTTCAGGCGGTTGGGAGTAGTTGGGACTCTTGTGCGGTATTCAAATTTAAAAAAAATTATTAAAATGTTAATTTTTGATTTACTTCTTTCACTTACCTGTTGAGTGTTGTGTTATCCTACATCTAATATTTAAAATAATTTAGTACTTAGCATTTCATCATTTTTCTTAACTTCGATCTGTAGCCAGCCTCTTTTACCCATAAGTTTAACGTGTTTGCATTTTTGTCTGTGTTCTCATTTGTCTGTGACCAACTTGTCAACTTTCTTTTTCGTGATATTATTATTTTACTAGCTGGTATCCGATATGCGTTGCTATACCATTTAATAAAGAAATCGTTTCTCCCTGCGTGTCATTCCCATTCCGTCAGTCCCGTTCCCCTTCCGCCTCCCCTTCCTCTCCCGCATCCCCTTCCCCTCTCACGTTCCCATTCCACCTCCTTCACCTTCCCTCTCCCCACTCCACTCCCCCCCTTCCTCGAACCCCCTACACTTTTTCTCTTCCCTTTGATTTTACCTCACCCCTCCCCCACCATTCCATACATTCAGTCCTGGTACATTCAGTTTTCAACCGTGCCACCTATTGCAATTTTATTATAAATTCTACAAATTTCATAATTCCACAGCTCACCAGTAGTTTTCTACAAACCTTGTCCTGACAATAACGAACACAAAAAAAATAATTATCCAATTTGTTGCAGTCGTTCGGAAGTTATGCGCGTACATTTCATCGATTCATTTTTATTTATGTAGATAGTTAGTTTTTTTTTTCAGGTATTTATCAAAAACGTTCTATTTTCAATTCCTTTTCAGGGAATGTCATTTTACCCATTGCGTTAAATCTCCCTTTAATCAAATCAACTGTCGCAATTTGACACATTTCGAAAAAGCGGAGTTCGATAATTAGATATTCGTTGATCATCCCATTGTATATAATCCACACCCAGGCAAATGTATAAAACATCCATCAATATGTTCATTAAAATGTACTCATCTCTCATAATAAACGAGTACACAATGGGTAAATTCAAAAATTCAAACTGAATTGATGTTAAGCCTCTAGAACTCGAATTTATATGAACGTATTATTCAACAAAAACATTTATAAGAAAAATACTTTGGCATCATAACTAACTGGATGTCGGCAGAGAGGACAGACCGCCAAACATCCTGGTCTTGGCACACACTCCTTGCCTCATTCACATTTATACATCGTCTCATATATAATCTTTTAATTTTCTGACTCTTGATATGGCCCGACTGTGATTCATTTGATCGTGCCATCTCTTCGTGACTTCTACCACTCGAATTTGGGTCATATATTCTCCTTTCTTACTATTACTAATTATGCTTAGGTACATCAAGCTTGTTTTCTTTGTGGATCTCTACATTTCTCACGCTATTATACACGGTTTTACCACAAGTATGCTTCAGGGATATCATTTCCATAGCATTCAGTCTAAGTTCATCCTTCATTTAACAGTTTCATGCCTCACTGCCATACATCTCGGTTGGTACCAGCACTCCATAGTGGACTGCTAGTTTTGCTTCTTTGGTCAGTTTTTTGTTAGTGCTAACCGCATTCTGACCTCCATTTATAGAGTTACATGCATTTACCCTTTTTTCAATATCTCTATCAGCCTTCCCATCTCTCGTAAATATAGGTACTTCCCAAATACACACACTCTTCCAGAAATTGCCCCAAGTATTCGTCATTTACAACCATATTGCAAACTGTTTTCGTACTCCCTCTTTCAAACACCGTGACTCTAGACTTACTTACATTTATCATTAACTCATCCCTCATACATAGGTACTTCGTTCATCTTAGATACGAGGGACTGTAAATCTTCCATTTTGATAGAAATCAACACCGCATCATCAGCATACAAGAGGCAATATATTTACAATTATTCAAGAATATACGGTTGGTAAGGTAAAGAACGTTGATAGAATACGTACTGTACGAAGACGCTGCACTGCATGGTTTCAAAACTATTGTAACTACTGAACTATTGTAGTAGTACCTTGCAAGAACACTTGGCTTCTGGAGCTAACACAACTAACTCCAACTTCAATAGAGGAGGTACCTTTGCCAGAGCTAATTGTTTAAAGTTGCACTCAGAGATCCGATGTAGGACTTGTTGAGTAGATTGCTTCCATTGAAGAAGATTTTATTCTATTGTTATGTTAAAATTAATTCGTTCCATCCTTTTTTGATGTCACTTCGCTCATAAAATGTCCCCCTCACCCAAATCTGAAATAGAGTCCCTACAGAGGATATCAAAAAGGACCTTCCAGTAAAGCAAACCCTTATTTTTAAAACTGGGTCTCTTAGAGACCCTAGGGAAATCGAGGGACGCGGGATATTTACAACCAACACGCCGCAGAAGAATAGAGCAATTTCTGTCCTGTAAATAGAAACACTTACAAATAGCATTGGGATAGAATATGCTAGATGAGTGCTACACTAAAATTTTCAACACTTCGCGATCTACTTTTTCGAAGGCAGTTAGTTATCTCCTCATTCCAATTTATAATACCTATTTTAATATATTGTAGTTTATCATTAAGAGTTACAAGATCAAGAATATCGCAGCTTTTCGCGATGTTATTTTAATATACTTCATATTGAAAAAGACTTATTTTGACAATATGAAGCGGTACCATTTAGAAATGTAAAAAAAATCAAACTGTAAAAAACATTTTCTTTTACAATAGATCTATTTTCACACATTAAGAGTTACAACAAGATCAAGAATATCGCAGCTTTTTGCGATGTTATTTTAATATACTTCATATTGAAAAAGACTTATTTTGACAATATGAAGCGGTACCATTTAGAAATGTAAAAAAAATCAAACTGTAAAAAACATTTTCTTTTACAATAGATCTATTTTCAATTTTCGACCTAGTGGTGCCATCATTTACTCGTGAGTGTCACCAAAAGTTGAAAGATTGCAATGTATCGACAATGAGTCTATCTGCCGAGTTTCAGCACGATTTGGAAGTGGGTCAATTTCCACGAAAACAAAACCGAAATTCACATTAATGTATTTAAAAATATTCGATTATGTTGCTAATGATAGCGAACCTGTTCAAATAATGACGTAAGTTAATACTAACGTTCCATTTGTTATGTGCTGTCTTGTATAATAGCTCAACATTGACAAATAAATAATAATGGTCCAAGACAAGAACCTTGTTGGATACTCATATGAATGTGGTTAAAATCTGGGTAGAGAGACTTTATTGTCACAGCCATCGTGATCTGTTTTATAAGATGTTCATTCATTTTTATTTTATTTTCTGTTTTATATTGCAGGCACTGCTGAAAACCAGCTGCTTTACAAAAGAAATTCTGAATTGTAGCTGAGCAGCGACCTATTCATCAACAGACTCAATGATAAAAAAATCAAAATGTATAATACCAACTATAAAAATCTCTTGATTAATAAACGTTACCAGTGGAGCCGTTACCGTTAACTTACCATTCCAAAATAATCACACGAATTCTGTTACTGAAATTAATTTTGCAAGAAAAGATAATCATTGTACAGCTAGGTACTCACTCCCTGGTAGAGTTTTTTTTTTACATTAAATCCACACAGGGGGCCCTGGAAAATAATTTCCCTCAGGGCTTATATCATCTTTGAAGATGCTGTGTGGAGGGTCTTTTTGAGGAAAGGAAGGAGTGAATATGGGTCTTAAAGAAAACCATGTTGTAGGAGGGAGGAAACACAGAGGCTGGCAAATCGTTCCACAGCCAAGCTGTTAAACGCTAGTTCCTCGGAGCATCTTCCATTGTAATACTGATTGAACAAGGACAGCATTCTCACCTGACGCCGGTGCTCTAAAGATTGCAATACGTCTGTTAAGATGGGAGAATCTATAAAACGGACCGCCCGTTTCTGCACAGAGTCAAGGTTTTTTTTGGAGCTCCAGACCAGAGGTGGTTGCCAATTCAACCATGGGGCGCACTTGCAATTTGTACAGGGATAGCAGTTGCGTACTATTAAAGTATCTCCGGGCCCTGTACAGTACACCCAGTTTCTGAGAGGCTAACTTATCTCTGGTTTCTATGGAGCCCCCGTACCTGAGCTGGTCACTTAGAGTTACACCAAGCATATAGGTGGAGGTCCTATTCGGAAGAATGCTTCCTTTGAAGGATACTAGATTATCATTTCGATCCCTTTCAGATCCCTATTTATCAGAAATGATTGGGTCTTTGAAACATTAAATTCGACGAGGTTATTCTTACCCCAACAGAAAACAAACTCGAGGTAACCGTCCATTCTTTGCTTCAAAGCCCTCCGGGCTATTGGGGTTTAATTTGAATTAACGATTAATTGAAAAAAAAAGTTATCGCCAATTTAAACCAGACATTTCCACTTCTAGGCTCCAGACAGGCCCGTGTAAAAGCGTTCAAGAAAGAATTTTAATATTTGGACACGCTCGATAAATTTCGTGAGAAGTAAGGAGAAATTGCGCTTACTTAGGGCGCACATACGCGTACACAATACACCTCTGTTCATTTATCTTAGAAATTGTTATATTTACTACTTTTTTAATGTTTGGGACATTTTTTAGATTGTTCCAAAATAACACAAATATTTAAAGATTTCCTCCTTGCGGAGGGAATGAACAGAATCAGGGTATACAAACAAAAACAAAAATAATGACATCGTTATATAATGAAAACAGGATGTAGAACAAATAAAAAATAAAAAAAATATTTTTATGAACAGCAGAAAACTTACTCACGACATGTCAGAAAAAAAAAACCTTTTTATGGACTTTGTTTGGTTTTGATAAGAGAATATGCATAATTCCTACCGATATGTCATTTATCTAGTACCTACCTTTCCCTAATCATCACCTTGCTTGAAAAGTATTTCAAATTTGGAACGATGGTAAGAAAAATGCAAATTCGAGTTTTGTTTATTGTTGTTTTTCGTGTACATAATCTCGTTTTTTAACTAAAAAAAAGATGCTTGACCATCTCGAATGTAAACAATATCGTTTTGTACTTATTAGTTTTCTTGAGGTGATAATTACCTCGATTTATCGCGGCGGAATTGTATAACTATATTGTGATTGCGTTATGTGCTCCTTCGCAGATATACAGTGGTAAGTGATTGGTTATCTTTTTCCTCGCATCCCTAGTTTTTCCTCCATATGTTGTTATCATCCGAGTTCAGTAAACACCATTTCATCTCGTTTAATTTTTAGTATCTACGGTCCATTTTCAAGTGCATCTGAACTGTAATTTGTGAGCAATTTCAGATGCAACACACTTTTTAAAATATTTTTTCAGCAACGAGTAGCAAAATGTTTTTCTTAAAAAATAATTTGGGAATTGATTGAAAATTTTAATGTTTTGAAAATATGTTAGGAGTCATTCTACAATTAACTATTTCAATGGTTAAATTCATACATGCTCCCCGCTGGGAGACAGGGAGCATTACACCCTTTGTGCGGACTAAAGCGTCTACGGCAAACAATGAAAATGAAGACAAACGAACAGAAATACGTTGTTCTAGAGTACAAATTCTGTAGTGATAAGTAATGTCATTGCAAATAACAGCCCCCCTAATGCGAACCAAATTATGGTTCTGTGCAAATTAACAACAATAATTCAAAACAGTTGTTCTTAACAAAATTAACATAACAGTGGTGAATATTACACCGTGGTTTATTTGTTTAATTTTCATGTTCACCGTAAAACAGTTATTTATTAATTATATACGGTGTAAATTAACCATTAACACTGATTTAATTGAAAAGTGACACCAGAGATACAATTACAATCTATACATAAAATTAATATTGATTAAAAAAAATTGATTCAATAACCCTCTTGTACCTACTTTCCGTGCTGTTAATTAGATCTGCCACTTCTGCATATCTATTAGTAACTTCACGTAAAATAGGTACAAGCGAGTGTTTCGTATACTCAGTTCTGTTATTGTTGCATTTAAACAGGATTTTAAAACGAGTGGTTCTCGTGGGAATATTAAATTTAATGAGTTAGTTAAATCAGGACCGTCTATTCTACCGTTTACAATTTTGAACATAAATATTAAGTCGGATATAATTCTTCGATCTGAGAGTCTTAATAAATTAAATTCTTTCATCAAGTAATTGTGGTTTATGTTTTCAATGGGAATACCGAGAAAATTTATGTTGAATTTTTTCGATTGAATCTGAATGTATTTTAAAATGGGGGGACCAGAGCGAGAAGTTATATTCGACTTGACTTCGTACTAAGGATGTATACAAAATTTTGAGTGTTACTAATTCCTCAAACCTCTGAAATTTCGAAGAATGGCCAAGCATTTTCAATCCTTTATTAACGATTGTGTTTATATGGGATATAAATTTTAATTTACTGTTTTGTACACACCAATATCATAACGCAGAAAATAACAAATTAAAAAGGAATTGGGGCAATTTTAATATTTTTGACGTGCGTCAAAAGATAGTTGACATTGAAAATGTTGATGACAAATACAGAATCGTTAAGGTGATGCACTACTAAAGCACAGTGAAATCTTGTAAAAATTAGATGGCCTAATAATATTTTAGATGATTTAATTAAATACTTCACTTAGAACACATAATTTGCCTTTGAAGTAATCGCGTATATTTTTAATTAGTCTTTTTACAAGTCCAGAAATAATAAATAAGGAACAAGCATGTAAAAACTGCTTCAAGTTAAAAAGTTCAAAATATCCTACTTAAGAACTCCCTTTCGGCTAAGATTTTATTGTAAAATATGGAAAATGACATTATTTAGAAAATTATGTTAAAACATTTAAATATTTGTAAACAATAGAATAAAACACGATTTTTGGCGATGTTTTTTTACTTGAATAAATCAAAACAAGCAGGTTGTGTTAAGCGGGAATTTAAACCTTATCGTCATCTACATAAGGAGTCTTATTATAAGCGGCCTGATTCTGAATTTTACACTACGTTGTGTTTCACTTTAATCAGAGTCGCTCAGTTGGTTGGCACGTTCTGATAGGTCCTCGCTTTCGGAGCATAAATGATCTCCCACGAGTATAGGTACTAATCATCAAGGACATAAAGGTTTTTTTTTAAAAGTGAAACTTCTTTAGCCTCGTTGTGATTTGGAATTAGGATGAAACGGAAATGACGCATTACAGCACCTGTGAAGCATCAAACTGCCGCTCATTGGCCGCTTTGATCATGATGTCACTTTTCAAAGCTCCCATTGGTTGAGATAAGAAATGACGCTAGGTCTGCGCTCTTTGGCCGCTTTGATTATGACCACATTTTTCAAGGGTTCTATTGGTTGAGATTGTTTTGGTAAACTTTCGCTTCTACCGCGTGTAAACCGCGCTCGTTTTTTTAAAACATTAACTCCACACAGGAGGCCCTGAGGAAAATAATTTCCCTCAGGGCCTATGTCATCTGAGATGCTTTGTGAAGGGTCTTTTTGAGGAGAGGAACGAATGAACATTTTCGTTTTGAAGAGACCCATGTTGTTGGAAGAAGGAAACACAGAGGCCGACAAATCATTCCACAGCCGAGCTGTTGAACACAAGACCGAGTCGAAGAAGAAACCCGTCCTCATGTGACAAATGACAACCGTATGCACCGGTGCCGAAGGGATCAATGACCCTAGTTCCTCAGAACATCTTCCATTGAAATACCCGTAGAATAAGGATAGCATTCTCACCCGACGCCTGGTTTGAGTTATCCTCTTTCAACATTTACGCTCATATTTTTAGAGTATGGTGAGTGATTATTCATGAATATGAATATGGAAAAAATGATCATTCAGGATTAAATGTACCTAGCTAGAATTATTGGTTTTGCTTTGTTTGGTGCCAGATCGGAACAATACCAATCCTGGGAAGCTTATTTCACCTCATCGTTTTGACTGAACCTAGCGAAGTCTAGTTTAGCATTTAGTCTGTCTGTAAATTTGTTCGGACGTTCTACTTCCGTTCCAACATGGTGGCCGTTTTAACGGTTCAGTTTTTTTCAAATTTATCTTTATTTCCATTATCTTATACCTCCTGGACACACTGACTCCCAGACTCCTACTCACCTTTCATACCATTTTCATTACCAGAACTACCACCTTTTTTTGGTAAACTACCACTCCTTCGTTTCCCTAAAAATACCCTCCACCTAGCATCTCCAAAGATGTAATATGCCCTGAGGGAAATTATTTTAGTGTTGAGTTAAAGTAAAAAAAATAATAATCAGAACTTAATTGTAAACAATCCACTTTTAAATATTTTCCCGTTTAACCGTTTTTACCATTCTATTTATTAACTCCCCCAACAAGTACCCTTTATATTTATTCATAGTCAATTATTCTTCTACCGATTTGGGTTTGATCCCTACCTCCATCAACTCCCTCTCTCCCAATGATAATCTATATTTAATTTTATCATACGATCCGTTCAGATGAAGAGAACATTGTTATTGAAACACAGATTTTGTGTTAACAAAATGGTGTAAATGGACTTTTTTCAATATACTTACTCCTTCAGCATCTTTCTTGTAGAGTCGGAAGGTTCTTATGTGGAAGTTAGCCAGTTCCTCTTCCTGAGCCACTCCTATGTGAATGCCTCCATAGTTCTCATCCTTGTCCTTGGAAGGCGGCCAGTACTGGACGCACATCACCTGTGGATAAACAACATGTTGAATTTAAAATTAAAAAAAAACCAGTTGGATGACTGGAAATACGCACGAGAAAAAAGGGGCATCGACTAAGTTAACTAAATGAACTATTTGAAGTGGCAGATGATATGACAGGTTGTGGAAACGGCACTAGTTACTTTAACAGACTTCAATCAAACACACTGAGAGACCATTAGATTGGTGATCATCGCACAGAGGCTTCTTTAGCACTGTCGATATTAAATAACTGAGAGATTAACTCCTGTGTGAGTTGATGAAGGCAGTGGTTCCTCTAATTGACTGACAGCTCGTTGGGAGTTCACAGGTAGATAGTACTCATCATGTAGGTAATACTGGCACATATAGTCAGGTAGTATAAGTATGGGAAAGTAGGTTGGATAAAGGAAGGTAGACATACATACATAGTTGCGTCAACAATAATAGATATAAAAAATAGAAAATAAATTATTGTCCCAGATGTGACCGTATCCTTTTCTGATTTTTCTGATTTCATAATATTTTAGATTGAGTTTCGCTAATATTGTTTTCATTTAATTAAATATTACAATTTGAGGTTTTACTCAAATAAGTCAGGTACGCTTCATATGTTATTACACATGTCTGAAAACGTTGTAGGTAGCTTGAAAACAAGCTTGTGGGTCCGAGTTGGTTAAAATAAAGATAAATATTCATCCTAGAGTGGCAGAAAAGTCAATATATGCAGCATATTAAAAATAAATAAAATGGATAAAAATTTATCCAAGAAACAATCTAGATAGCATTTAGTTCGGGTTTGAATCTTGCAATCATGCATAAAGATAGCAGCCAATAAAAATATGCGTTAAGAAAAAGAAGATGTAGTTGGTAGTCGAAGTATGACAGTTAAATATGACCGAATCGGATAAGCACAAATTCGGAATAGATCGGATAGGGTTGGTAGAGTTACACCCCGGCAAGGCTAAGGTCCCGGGTTCGTGTCCCAGATGAGACTATCTTTTTCTGATTTTTCTGTTTCAGATTTTCGATTGAGTTTCGCAAATATTGCTTTTTTTTATATAAATATGTATAAAAATATATTGTAACTATTTATACCTTTTAACATAGCCATCTGCCTAAGGAGTATTACTGTTTTAGTGAAGATCGCGTATTTTACACGACGTGGTGCATCACCACCGTAAAGTAAGTTAGTTATTCGTGAGCAAACTCCCGTATAAGCGGAATTTCTGTTCACTGAGCACTTTGTGACAGAGCGTGGTTATAATTCTTGGTACAACAGATAGTTTCGTGCACAGTACGCTGATTTTGAGAAATGGATGACAATTTCATTCCAGTGATGGTGTTTGTAATCGGAACCGTTAACAGTCAAACCCGCTCAAAACTAGGAACAATTACAGTGAACAGCGAACGGTGCAATAGTTGTACATATATTTTTAAAATTGTATGGAGCCATTGATACTATGGCATCCCCCAATTGGGGTAAAGTGAGGCTAAAGTTAATGGAGAGGGAAAGGAGATAGTGGAAGGTGGGGAAGGACCTGACTATTCAGACCTGGTCTCCAAACACGGCCAAAGCCATTTCAATCAACTTTTCAACTCTGAATGGTGATCTTAAACAAGGGCGACACTGATGGAATCTTCCAATCTGGAACTTATCTGGAATGTACAGAATATTATTTTTTATGAGTAAATCGTGAAATGATAGTTATTTATCAAATAAAATTAATTTGCCCACGCCGAGATATAAATCCAGCAAGGTAGTCGAGAATGTCACAGAGGCATCAGTATCTACCAACCAATAACCCTTGTCAGGAGCCATTTAGAATTTAATTCAACCATTTGGAATCCATTTTACAATATAAAATTACTCGAATAAAATTACACATCAATCTGTCTCTTAACGAATCACACTTAGGAAGATAAAATTCTTGTACTACTGTACCACCCACCATAAAATGTTGCGTTTACTTTCCAGAATACACTCATTAAAGAATATATTATATATATACAGCGCCCTTGATATGATTTTTCACAAAAACGGCGCTCTATAAATTATCCAATTATTATTTTACTACGGTGCTCCAGATTTTATGTCCGGGTTGAATCTTTCCCAAATGAAAGACTAAACCCTTCCACACACTTTTCCACAAATGAATATCTAGTAAATTAACGCAATGTAAGTGCACTATATAAGAATAAAACAATACAAGAACAATACGTCAATCCACCAGAAACATAATGGGAAAATATTTCACCGACTCCAGATATTTTCATATCAGAGGGTTCGGCTCTGATGAAATCCTAACTGATCCGATAAATCCTACTGATCCCTCAATATAAATATTTAAAAAATCTTTCGTAATCCTACATGTATTTAAAATGACCGACTTTTGCATTTTTATGTACAAATTTTTTGACAAATCTAATACGCCTAAATTTTGAATGAGAGAGCTAGGTATAATGCCAGTAGCCGAAATTAATGGAGAGGGAAAGGAGATAGTGGAAGGTGGGGAAGGACCTGACTATTCAGACCTGGTCTCCAAACACGGCCAAAGCCATTTCAATCAACTTTTCAACTCTGAATGGTGATCTTAAACCAGGGCGACACTAATGGCATCTTCCAATCTGGAACTTATCTGGAATGCACAGAATATTATTTTATATGAGTAAATCGTGAAATGATAGTTATTTATCAAATAAAATTAATTTGCCCACGCCGAGATATAAATCCAGCAAGGTAGTCGAGAACGTCACAGAGGCATCAGTATCTACCAACCAATAACCCTTGTCGGGAGCCATTTAGAATTTAATTCAACCATTTGGAATCCATTTTACAATATAAAATTACTCGAATAAAATTACACATCAATCTGTCTCTTAACGAATCACACTTAGGAAGATAAAATTCTTGTACTACTGTACCACCCACCATAAAATGTTGTGTTTACTTTCCAGAATACACTAATTAAAGAATATATTACATTTTAATATTAAAATATATTTCAGGATTAAATAACATATGTTCACAACTATTTCCTCGGCGCGCGAACTCTATCTAAATTTCTTTAAATAGACAATAAACAGTGATATTTTCAAGCGACCTCCCAGATAAGTATGATCATGTATACATTTTTAGGCAGTATTGGGTTCATTGGTCGAAACATTGTACATATATTTTCTTATCAGTGATCAATGAACGGGTGGATGCAATTGATACAAGTTGTATTTAATTGTTCATCCAGTTTGTAGTTTTTTTAGATTTTAGAAATATATTGTAAGTTTGTACAGCAGCCTTCAGGTGATTTCTCACAAAAATGACGCTGTATAAATCATCCAAATATTATACATTATGGCTATTTTATTCATGAAAAATATATCGAGCGAATCCAGCTTACAATTTTAAGAAATTTGATTGACAGTGACAGCAAACTTTTTGACTTTTTTTAATATGCACGTTGAGCGACACTAAAAAATGTTAAATTGGGCCATGAGTTGTGCATCACTAACATAGATAGCAGACACGTATTATGCAGAGTGTCGTGGATGCCGATAAAATTGTAATGGAAATCAGTGTTCGGAATCCTCGATAAGCGGAAACCCTGATAAAAGTGCGCCGGGGATTACGTTTTCCGGATACCGGCGATTGCTTCCACCGATGATTAGTTTCGTCGTGTTTTCTAGGAATTAATGTTTTTACTGAGCACCGTTAATGGGAAACAAAGCCGGGGTTTGTATCAGATTAAACAGAAAATTTTGTTTTGACAATTTTGTTCCGATTATCGAAACAGGATGGAATAAATGACATTTTGATTGTTTCGGAAATAATTGAAAAAGATCAAAGAATTTTTTACCTTGAAACTAAAAATAATATTACTTTTTTATGTGAATTTCTCTCACATCACAGCTCATATGAGACTCCTCAGGATGAGATGGGCTGGAAATGTACAGAGAATTCCGGATATACGCTTCCCAAAAAGAATTTCGACTGGACACCCAGTTGGAAAGAGAAAAGTGGGAAGACCCAGACTAAGGTGGGAAGACGAGGTAAGAGGGGATGCAGCACAGCTTCTCCAGTTACCAAATTGGAAGTCAGCCGGTGAGGAATGCTCGATATGGGCTGTAGCGCCATCGAAGAAGAATAATGTGAATATCTCACAAGAGTCCAAACTGCTCCGGTTTGGAGCCAGTGAGACTATGGCATCCCAAATTAGGGTATAATGGTTAACGGCTAGTTTGACTACCGGAAAACATGAGCGAGACAAAAGATGTCATAATATATATTGAGATGTTATAGTAAAGTTCGCTCTCTCATTAGCTAGCTCCTAAATAGGCAACACGTATTGTGATATTCGATTGTGCAATAAAGTTCGTACTCGACCACGCGCATATTAATTTAAGGGAACACAACTATTATGATTATACACTTACCCCAATACAAATATAACAGTTGTGAGGCTGAAGGTAAGTGGAAAAGAAAGGTGGAAAAGTACCTGGCTATTCAGATTGAGTCACTAATTCGGCTAATGTCATTTCGACCAATGTTTCAATTCTCAATGGTGGTATGGAACGTACCGCAACGATAACTTATATAGTTTTAAATGATAAATAAAAAAAATTAAACTACAAATCAATCAAATAAAATTTAGATGCGCACGCCGGGATTTAAGCCCACAACCTCCGGATCGCTAGTCGAGAGCCTTGCCCCTCGATGACGCAAGCCGTCCTATTTAATTTTCCTACTTAACATCCTTCATAATTCCCTATTATTTCATTCAAAACATGTGTTTTTAGGTTCTGCTACGTTAGGTTAGGTCAAATCAGGTGAAGTATGATAAGGTTAGGTTATGTTACGTTAGATTAGGTTACGTTAGGTTAGTTTACGTTCGATTATATTTACATACATATTTTCGTACATGTTATTTTCAATATTTATGTAGCAATTTTTCAGAAATCTATTGTGATGCTACGAATCAATTCAATATCTTGAAAAAGTGATTTTAGGCTGTTCACAATTTGATAAACGATCACGTTCACATCATACTTTTCGTAACCATTCACCAGCTTACCCCCCAAGTCGAGCGTGCGTGAAGAAGTTTTACTTTAAAAAAAAACGAGTGTGCTTTAGACCACACGACTGAAGTAAAACTTCACAAACTTGTGCCGTCCATTAACAATAACACGAATAAAAATATCCCCATCCCCTCAACATCCCCATCAACTCAACTCAACTCAACTCAACTCAACTCAATTCAACTCAAAAGGGCTCAAAAGAACTCAAAAGAACTCAAAAGAATTAAAAAGAACTCAAAAGAACTCAAAATAACTCAAAATAACTCAAAATAACTAAAAATAACTCAAAATAACTCAAAAGAAATAAAAAAAACTCAAAAGAATTCAAAAGAACTAAAAATAACTCAAAAGAATTCGAAAGAACTCGAAAGAACTTAAAAGAACTCAAAAGAACATGAAAGAAACAAAAAAAACCAAAAGAACTCAAAAGAACTCAACTCAACTTAACTTAACTTAACTCATATCGATTAGCCTTTCAATTTAATTATAGCGTTTCATATAGATTAGCGTTACACATTCATTTAACTTGAATTAGCGTTTGCATATGGTTCTTTTACGTGACATATTCATCATTTTACCCCCAAGTGTCGAGCGTGCGTAAAGAAGTTTTACTTCAAAAACGAGTGGGCTTTAGACCACACGACTGAAGTAAAACTTCACAAACTTATGCCGTCCATTAACAATCTAACAATAACAGGAATAAAAATATCCCCATCCCCTCAACATCCCCATCAACTCAACTCAACTCAACTCAACTCAACTCAACTCACCTCAACTCATATCATTGATTAGCGTTTCACATTGATAAGCGTTTTATATTGATTAGCGTTTCCCATTTTTTCGTAACGTGTCACATTTTTTCGTAACGTTTCATATTTTTTCGTAACGTGATTCATCATTTTACCCCCAAGTGTCGAGCGTGCATATAAAAAATATTAGCATTTAGCATTCCTCTTCAAACGGAGAACTGTTTTTAACAATATCCAAACTGCTTATGACAAAAATAACAGATTTTTTTAAAATTTAGCAAAACTTCAGGGCGTTAATTGCGTAACCACGTACTTTGTACAGGCTTTGAAAAAAGTATTTTACTTTGAACGGTAAACGAAAGAATTTCCTCGTTATTATTTTGAACAGTCTTCAACCGCTAAGCAAGTAATTCGCCATTAAAACTGCACAAACAAAGCTTTGATTAAAGTGCAACTTCAAGAATCTCAGCCATGCAAAGCTCTGCAACTTTGCATTCCATAAAATATTCCTGCGCAATATCACTTGCTTACCAACTTTTAAGTCAGTAATCTTTATATAAAAAAATGAATGTTTCTTTGTTTGTTACCTAAGCGTTCCTACACGATTTATCCGATTGAGATGAAACTTTGGTGATTTGTTGTGCGCACACCCACAAATGTTTTCAATATTTCAATTAATTATAAGATTTGTTGTAAATAATTATAAATTTAAAAAAATGCAATTGTTTTCTGGTAGAATTAGAAACCTCTTTACAGAGAAGCATATCCCACAATCCTGAGTTGACTTTCTATTTTTGCGCTATGTGATTACTACGGTTTAGCGCTAATCGCAATACGAATGTTATATTTGGCGCCCAACGTGGGGCCCGAAAGCGTGAGCTCTGGTACTAAGAAATTTGTATAAAAAATTACAATAGATGGCACGCGAGTTGTTTGAAAAATGTGTACATTTCATACACTTTAGCGACAGGAAGGGAAGGTGGGAGGGGGAGGAAAATCAGGGAGGGGAGGAAAATCTGGAAGGGGGATGGGAACTCGGAAGGAGGTGGGGGAAGGTGGCATTACAATGCGTTCCGGGTGAGTACCGAATTTTATTATAAAACAATTAAAACACAAACACTTATTTGAGTGGCATTGCAATGCATCCCGGATGAGTACCGAATTTTATTATAAAACAATTAAAACACAAACACTTATTTGAGTGGAATTGCAATGCATCCCGGATGAGTACCGAATTTTATTATAAAATAATTAAAATACAAACACTTATTAGAGTGGCGCTGCAATGTATCCCGGGTGAGTACCGAGTTGTATAATAAAACAATAAAATCTGGCATTGCGATCGTGGTCATTTATTCACAATTATCCCTTCAAGAAATAATTTCAACATTGGAAAATGTTTGCTCTTCAAACTTATGTTTACGTGTACTTGGGCACGTGAAAACTCTCACAACATGCTTCTATCTCTTCGGTGTTTGTCTTTGTGAGTAAGTACGGTGTTTGAAAACCGAAAACTGACAGTCGAAGTTTAATGCTTGATAAAACAATTAGTTTCGGATTAAGTTGGAAATCCATCAGTCACATCAAAACTTCATTATATCCAAAGTTCTACAAAGTTAATAGATGGAAAACAGCCTGCGGCGTATTTAAATTGCTATTAAACCTACATAATGACACTTTAGCACTAATGAAAAATGGGTAAAAAAAAAACTAGAAGAAATTATCAATATCTTTTGGAATCAGCTGTTCATATAGAAAATTAAGTATTTTTTGTCTTGATTATTACAATCAATGACAGTTGATTCCACGACAGTTGCCCCCGACATTTGCAGTCGGTTTAGGGAAAATAATATATACCAACTTACATAAAATATAACTTAGTGTCCCCGAAGGGGTATGTAAAGAGGATGTACCACCGAATAAGTATTAAACATATTTTATCCAAATTCATCAAGGGTAAAACCGCTTGTCTGTATACTGTTTACACTGGCGGCGTATAAATACAAAAATCATCACTTTAAATAAATTCGTTTGATATCTACTTATTATTAAAAGTTATATTGAAGCGGATTTCAAATTGGTAAATAATGCACAAAAAAATTATAATTTTACAATGAACATAATTTCAGGACATCAACTGTCGGAGGATCAACTGGATATAGGAATTGGTAGATGCTCACTGAAGCTCACTATAGGAATTGATAGAATCTCACTGGACATTGCTGTGAACCCAGTTACTAAGCTACCACGATTGTCTCTCCCTTGTTAATAGTGGTCATGGTAAATAGTACTTTAATATAATTTGTATGCATCGAGGACGTCCATGTCCAGCGAATCTGTTAATATTATTATTATACGTGGTCCTCACCAAACCGCACCCAAAGCAGTCACAGTAGATGTATACTATACAAGTGGACTTAAGTGTATTACGAATTTTGTGTATTTTTTTTTTACGTTAACCCCACTTAGGAGGCCCTGAGGAAAATATTTTCCCTGAGGGTTTATGTCATCTGAGATGCTGTGTGGAGGGATACAATATTTGAAACCTCAACTATATCCTATTAATATTAGCAATAAAATAATGTACACCACATATTTCCAGATCCTAATGGAATATCATTTTTAAAATGTCCATAAAAAACTCTGATAAAGTAGGAAAATATTGCCTGTGAGCTAGATAATTTATTATTACAAAATATTTAGAAAGTTTGCAAACACGCACAACAGTTCTCGGGAGAGCATTTCAATTCCATTAACGAAATTAAAAAATGAAATACGTCGTCGTGAGCAGAAATTTCCACAAACTTGAACATTACAAACAAAATTTAAAATTTTTCGTTTTCACTGTTACGAAATATGTCTAATAGTTATGTTAATAAAAATTATTTGTTTTAGTGAGTATAATAAATTAATTTAAAACTTAATGCCAATTGTTTATTTAGCAGACCGGACCGGTTTCAAATAGTTAGTTCAACTTCAGTTAGTTATTTTTATTTAAATAAAAATAATATCTGCCAGCTAACATTATGGTTTAGTCCTCCCAAATGCCTTGTCGGACACAAAACGTCTTAAATGTTTCATTGTGATTGTTTATGTTTTGTTTGAAACATTTACAGAGCGTTAACCACTGAATCGCTTTTTGCCACCATATGGCACTATTTAAAACACCTCGGATTGCTTTGCTGCCAATTTTGGCAAATTTTCCCTTCTGTAAATCCTACGAAAATATGATAATCGGCAAAAGATGCGTGAATTTATTTTCTATATAGAACTATAATCATTATGTATGTCTCCATATTAGAATTCGGAGGTATGATTTTTTAATAAGGGTGGAAAATATTCAAAACGGTCACCAAAAAATCTCGAAAAATCGGAGATATAAGTTTTAAATAGCGCTGTCGCCCCAGTGGTTAATAATAATTACATTATTGAAACTGCCATCGGGATGTGCGTAGACATTAACACTCCAATTAAAAATGTTCACAAAATGCCTAACTCAAGGTTTAGTTTTTTTAATCAGAGAAAGAGAAGAGGGAAATAATAAATAAAAAATAATAAACCAATTATGTAATTTTTAGTTCAAATTCTTATATTAACCATGACGTCATATTAGCTTATAGCTAGTGAAATTAGTACATACTTTAAAAATATACGAGGCTGTATATAATGATGTCTATATCTTCATATTCTATGGCATTATACAAACTACGTATGATAATGTAGGTATAAATTAATTTTCTTAGCTGTTGGATTTCAATTTTTTTTGATAAAAAGGGAAATAGTTGAATTGCTTCCAAAAATATAGCTTTCAACATTTTCCCAGATATTTTTGAAGGTTTGTGTGACCTTGATGTTTGAGGGTTTAACCTTCATGTTTGAGGGTTTAACCCCTAAGGCCTAGAACATATTTTGACAGAAGCTCAAAATATTTCCGCTTTACAAAAAAATCAAAATAAATGGAATATTTCTGAAACTATCCAAAAATTAAAAATTGTTTTTGAAAGGTGATAAAATACACTTTCAGATTAAAAAAATTTAAATAAATATATAATTTTAAAAATATAAAAATTTTGCATGCAAACATAAAAAGTTTTAAAAATGGCTCACCTTTTTTCACAGCGAAAAAAAAAATTAATAGTTATTGTTTTCACAAAAAAGAAAAAAAATGTTGCGGTGAAAACGTTGGGCGGAAGACTCAAAAATTATTGTCCTTATCGATTTTTTCGAAATCCAATCAACGTCGTTTGTATATAAATGAAAAATTGGAAACTTCATTCGATTTTAAAAATGCCTTTACAAAGTATTTTAATAATGAAAGCGTTTCGTGGCTGCCCGTCAGAAATTTACACCTCTCTTTAATTAAATCATAAACTCGTCAGCCGCGCGCATCTCTTTTATTTCAGTTGAAGAGCTAATTCATGGCTGCTTTTCTTTTTATTTAGCTTTTTTCCTTTGAGAGAGGAGGCAAAGGAATACCGCGGCACTCTTTGAGGGATCTCCATCCGAGCGTACGTCCCTTTGTGGCGGTACTGGCTACTCGGTACCCCGTATCTGCTACCTGGTACCTACCCTGTACCTGAACCTTCAGCAGATACGCGAGGAACAGCGTACGTTGCAGGAATTTAAAAGCACGGAGCAATGTGATGTGAAGGTACGAGTAACAGGAATATTAATTCAACCTTTTGTGATAAGGTGCGGACCTTGTCTACGTTGTAACTATTTACGTACAGGCCCGAATTAGCAATGAAAAATATTAAAAATAAAATACAATCAGATACCAATTTGTTCTAGATAAATATCACTCATAAGCCAACTTCAACAATAAACCAAAAAAAATTCCAAAGCCACTCTTAGATATGTTTAAGCCATTTTAGAATATAAGGGACCATAAAATACTTGATTATGCTGGAAAAAGAAACCCACGTGTTATCATTTGGGAAAAAAAATCACTTAACGTTTGACGACCTGCAGTCTAATTTAAAAAAAATGCAGTAATTGGGGAAACTGTAAAAGGGTAATAACCCATTAATAATTTCCTTCATTTTAATCGGAGTTGAATAAGGGCATAGATAATAAAAATAATGGTAAAAAGTTTTCATCTTAAGAACCTATCTAAACATAATATAAATATGACGTCTATGAAGTGGCCTAACCACAGTTTGATAATGACTTAATAATATTACTCAATATATATACGAAAAAAACATAAAGTGGAGAGTTCTAAAAATTAAACTGGACAAGAATAATAAGTTAAATTTTCAAAATTTTAAGGAACCTCCGACATAAAAAGAGCTGATGACCTTGAAAGGACTGAACAGATTTTCATGAATTGTAGCTAAGAACCATCTCGATCACGTCAGCTTTTAAACAAAAAAAAATCGCATCACAATCGGTCTTTACGTTTACGAGCTTCTATGCCACAGACAGACACACAGACGGCCGGCGGTCAAACTTATAACACATACCCAACCACCCAAGGAGCGGTGTTAAAAAAGGATGAAGGGGTTACAACACGGGGCTCTTAAATTCCTAGGTAGTATCTTATTTGGATCGTAATACATCGAGAGAATTCACAATCATGCAATAATTGTTAGGTATTGGATTATTTTTAAGAAAGTCACGGATAGAAGTAAAAGCTTTTGGCGCCTACATAAATGATATCGATTGACAAAAAGAACCGCTGGTTTCAGATGGATAGGAACCGCTACAGAACGACAAACATGAAATTTACTGTAGGCCTACTTTCAAAGATGGACTCAAGGTGGCTCTAGGAGTAGAATAAAATGAAAACGTTTATGCAACAAAATAAAAGAATTTAACGTGGAATATTTGTCCTAAGTTCTGGTGTGCGAATTAATGCAATTTCGTGAATTGTTTTGAAAGAAGTCAACCAACCGGAAGTGTCTTCAAATATGTTAAGTTTTAGAAGAATGGAAGAGACTCCAGAAATGGAATTCAAAAAATCTTTTCCAAACGTCAGCACACTTTTGAGATTTTTTTATAATTGTAGTGAACTCCAAGAAGCAAGAAGGATTCACAAATTGTCTCAAATAAAAAGATGTGCGAAATACATTTTACTAAATTATAACCGCTTTTTTATGAAACTAAACTATAACTGACCAAATTCGGTCCTGACATACAGATCTGGTGGATTATTTTTGTATGCCAAATGTTTTCATAAAGAGAAGTGCCATAAAAAAATAAAGTAAAAATCAGGAAAACGAACTTTAAACTCGCCTTTGAAACGAGAAAATGACAATAAAGCAAAAAGTTATAATGAGTCCTATTTCTTCAGGCGTACACAGAAAAATGATTTAATAAAATATTTCTAAATATCCTGCGATTTCTTTGAACACCTTATCTTTGTGAAAAAGTGCATTTTTTGCTTCATCCACATTAAAACATACTTTTTCATGTAAGAACTCCGTCTCGTTCCAGCAGCACGGTAACACACGAAACAGCGCGCGTATTTATTTATTTATTTATTTATACTGGGTTTTACAGATGTTTACATTTACATGAGAACAATCCACTTATAAAACTCAGTTATTATACAATTATAAAAATCTACAATTACGTACAATTAAATACAAATAAATACAATTAGAAAAACAAAAACATCACAAATTAAAATACAGAATTATATACAAGGTCACTCAAGTAACACATTACAATGAGTGGTAAAAGACATATGAAATACGCAAGCATGCATAGAGGGACAATTCACACAATATAATTAGTTAGTACTTTTTAACAGCGCTAGAACTTTTTTTTTAAAACTGTACAAATTATCAATGAAAATATCCACATCAGCGCACTCTATCTTGTTATACAGTCGACACATCTGGGTCAGAGGGCTGAAGTAGGCGATATTATTTTTAAATATATTAATATGAAAAATGTTATGGTGTCTTAAACAATGGGAATTGGGGACATTAATTTTAATACTGTTAAGACATAATTTAGTATCAAGATGGCCGTGAATAATTTTATGTAAACATATTAGATCAGTCAATTGCCTTCTAGTTTTAAGTGTATCAATCTTGAAGTAATCACGACGTACATCGTATGATCTGAGATGGTCGTGTAGTCCACATTTGAAGGATAACATTCTCAGTAATTTTTTTTGAACTGATTCTACAATGTTTTCATATTTGCAGTAATGTGGATTCCAAATAGTGCTTCCATATTCAAGTTTACTTCTAATTAAGGCATTGTAAAGAGTTAGAATTGATCGTGGATCTTTGAAAGGTTTACATATTCTGTGAATAAATCCCATCATTTTTAATGATTTGCAGTTAATGTTGTTAATATGTACATCAAATATGAATTTAGAATCAAGAGTGATTCCTAGATCCCTTATTGAAGAAACTTTTTTGAGAATAATATTATTGATAACATAAGAAAAATCCTTTATAATTCTATTTCTAGTAAAGTTTAAAATGTAACATTTTTCAACATTTAAGTGCATATCATTGACAGTACACCAGTTATTGAGTGTGTCGAGGTTATTTTGAAGCAACTGATGATCGGAAACAGACTTAATCTTACGAAAAATTTTAAGATCATCGGCGAAAAAAGCATAATCACAGTTTAATTTCGAGCCAAGGTCATTTATGAATATAAGAAAAAGCAAGGGGCCAAGATTTGAACCCTGTGGTACACCAGAAGTTACAACTATAGGGGATGATTTGTATCCATTAATAAGAACTAATTGAGTTCTGTTATACAAATATGATTTCACCCAGCGTAATAGGTCTCCATGTATTCCAATTTGTTCAAGTTTTTTTAGTAAGATGGAGTGGTTAACTTTATCAAAAGCTTTTTGGAAATCAGTATAAATTGTATCTACTTGTAATCTATCATTAAAAGAATTACAAACATAATTACAAAATTCCAAAAGATTTGAGTTGATCGATCTTTGAGGAACAAACCCATGTTGTCTAGTGCAGAGAAGGGGCTTAAAATGTGAAAAAATATTTTTATATATCAGAGATTCAAAAACCTTAGCAAAACAGGATAGTATACTGATTGGCCTATAATTTTTTATTAAAGATTGGTCTCCCGATTTTAATACTGGTACCACATGTGCTTTTTTCCACAGATCGGGAAAAGTTCCCGTGGTAAGGGATGCATTAAAAATGATAAAAAGCGGTAAACATAAAGAGTCTGCACAGCAACTAACAAAGAAAGGAGGAATATTATCAGGTCCTGGGCCCTTATTGGGATCTATTTTACTCAAAAAATATTTTATTTCATCTGCACTAATATGTATTTTACCCAAATTGTTTTGATTGTGTTCAGTTATGTTTGACATTGAATCATTAGTAGATGATTCCGACTTGGTATAAACAGATGAAAAATATTTAGAGAATATGTTTGCTATATTTTCACCGTCATTTGCGGAAATATCGTCAAGATGCATTACTTTAGGTATACAATTAGTTTTTCGTAATGATTTTGAGTATGACCAGAATAACTTTATGTTATCTTGCAGACCACTTTCGACAGAGTTGATATATGATTTATAACATTCGCATTATTACGTGATCAATTCGAACGTGTAGGGGTAAAATCCTTCGGGTACATGATGTTACACCCTGTATAGGTGTGCCGACGTAATATGCCGCATTTTAATAATCGGGCCTTATCAAACTATTCCAAATTCTCGCAGTGGCTTCAGACGGTTCGGAGCAGTTGGGACTGTTGTGCAGTATTCTCATAAAAATAACAAAAGAGCTATTATGAAAAAAAAACTAGAGTTAGGAATGCGTTTATTCATAAAAGAAAATACCCTTCGAAAAATGTTTCGGAAGTGATGTTTATCTTTGTAAAAAAGGTTAAAATTATCGAGAACTATCTCGACAGAAATCGTCCTAAGCCGATTGAACAACACGTATAAATACAAAACGCAATTATTGTTCCCGATTTGAAAATCCTTTCAGGATGGTTCTGATATTAGACCCTCGTTATGTATGGAAATTAGATTTTTCTTTGTTTAGTATTCAGATCTGAAAAGCCAATTGTCTCCACACCTTTTCTCTCCCCCTCTATTAAGAGCCTTGGAAACCAAGCGACCTATAAAACTTATTATGTAATGACCGTAGGTTAATAAAATTACAAACAAGTAGATATTCAAAATAATAAGCTAATATTTCTAAAAATTAAATAATGAAAAAATAAATATATTAATAATCGAAAAAGATTAATATTGAAAAAAAATACTAATAAGCAAAATACGAAAAATCGAAAAGTTTAATAAAACAGGTCGTTATTTGAAATCTCTTTTAAAAACTCACTTGTGTGCATTCAGATAACTTTTACAGATTTTATTATTAAAGTTTCGCCACCCTCACATTCCAAAATTTTTAATAATCCAAGCATGTTATGTACTTGAGACTTGTAATTGATCGAGACTTTAAAAGGGAATTGGGTCTCTTAACTAGCTAATTATCACGCTATTCTCGCAGTGGTAGACAAAGTTGATGAGTCTCTGTGTTGGCATAGTTCTTGCTTCATTTACATTTATACATAATCTCTTTGATTCATAGGGGAGATGTGTTATATAGGAAATTCATGTAGTTTCAACATCCTTCAAAAGATATCACAACAGATCCCACTAAGTAGAATTTTAGAATAGTATCATGTATCGTCGTTCGCGTCTAATGTACGAACGTTTGCGATAATAGCCGAAGGCAGATGTATGGTAGATAGCTAGACTTCATCAATGTCGCGAGCCCAACTGCAGAATAACTTAAAGCCTCCTATAGAAAGGACGTTAGGACCAATTAAATATTTATTGTAAATATTACGAAATACGTAAATAAAGCAACTTGAAATCTCGAGACGATCTTATTTGAAAGTTTTCCAACACAATTCAAGTAATCTTAATCACTGGAAATGAATTCTTTTATTTGTTATTCTGACTCTTGACATGGTCCGTCTCAAGAATATAATTGAGCTGCTGATGTCGTATCTTTTTCGGTCGGTCCCAACTTTTTCTACCATTCACTTTTTCCATTTTCTTCTACCATTCACATTTAAAATTTCAAAGAAAAAAATCTAGTGCGAAAACTGGAACACAAAACATACTAATACTTATAAATATGACGTGTTATGTCCAAAATATTAAAGTGGACCTCAACTTCGTACTAGGTAAACGATGGCACACTTTCCAGCAACTCTTTTCACAGGCCAGTGGGGGAAAAAGGATCTCTGGCAGTTTGTCCGAAATCCTGCCACGTTTTTCAGAATCGCACCTCTGGGAGGGTCACCCAACCAACTTATGGGCTTTGGCCGAAACAAATGCTTGTTGGTAGGGACCACCGAACGGATAAAACCATATAAGTGTGTCGTGGGTGTATCTGTTTAACTAAATTATAGAAAATTTTCGCCATGGACTCAAACAAGCACTTATTGCTAGCAGTGATGCTATGTAAAAAAAACCGTGTTTAGAAGGATAAAAAACCATGTTTTTCGTAAGCTTTTATTGAGAATTTAAATAAGTAAACAATCGTTTATTTTACATATATAAATGCTTCATTAAAAACTAATTCATATTTTCATTTGAATAATTGGACAAAATAGATTTTTTTTCGTTTTAATAATAAGTTCAATTTGTAGAATGCCATTTTAAATTAAATATTAAAAAAAAAAAATTAACATTTAAAAAAATAAGTTCCTTCATGATCCCTTAGATTAGGGAGAAGAAATTCTTCCTCAACTCCAATAATTTATTTTTCTACATTTCATAATAGTGTAGGTACCTAATAAGTTACTTGATGTAATATTTTATTTATTTTATTTATGTATTCATATTATTTATTGACAAAGACAATATTAGATAAGAGATATTGTGAATAAATAATAAGAATTAATAATAATAATTATGATGATTTATGTAGAAAATGTTTGGCCTTTCCGGAAACTATAGAACATATTATATCGGGATGTTCTGTATTAGCGCCGTCCGAGTATACATTTAGGCACAATCAAGTTTTAAAAATAATTCACCAAAGTTTGGTAATTAAACATAACTTGATTGAATGCCGTAATGTACCATATTATGATTATGAACCAAATTCGTTTTTAGAAAATGAATTTTATAAAATTTATTATGATAAAATTATTCTAACAGACAGAACAATTAGTCATAATAGACCCGATATAGTTTTACATGACAAAATTAAAAAAATAACTTATATCATTGATTTCGCTATTCTAAATTCTTGTAATATTCAGAAAACTGTTTTTGAAAAAATAAGAAAATATACAGATTAGGGAAATGAGATTTAAAGAATTTGGCATTCTCAGACTATAAAAATATTACCATTTGTTATTTCGGCTACTGGTATTATACCAACTCATTCAAAACTTAGGCGTATTAGATTTGTCAAAAAATTTGTACATAAAATTGCAAAAGTCGGTCATTTTAAATACATGTAGGATTACGAAAGATTTTTTAAATATTTATATTGAGGGATTAGTAGGATTTATCTAGTTAGGATTTCATCAGAGCCGAGCCCTCTGATATGAAAATATCTGGAGTCGGTGAAATATTTTCCCATTATGTTTCTGGTAGATTGACGTATTGTTCTTGTATTGTTTTGTATTTATTATACTTATATAGTGCACTTACATTGCGTGAATTTACTAGATATTCATTTGTGGAAAAGTGTGTGGAAGGGTTTAGTCTTTCATTTGGGAAAGATTTAACCCCGACATAAAATCTGGAGCACCGTAAAAAAAAATAATATTAAGAATCCTGAAATCGGGATGCTTAAAAATCTCACTCCAAAATACATGTTTTGGGGACCGGTAAAAACCATTCGACGGTTCGACATGGCTTTTAAAAAAAACATGGAAGTTTAAATGACCGAAAAAACATGAAAACATGGTAAAAACAATGCATTGGTAACACTGGTCTTATCAACAGTGCATTTAATGTGACAGTGTTTATATTCGTTTTAAAATGACGATTTACAGGATAATAGTTAGGGACCCCGAAGAGAAAAAGAGAAAAGAGTATTGTGGGCTATTTTTTTTTGCATAAAGGACGCTGTTTTTTCTCTCCATATTGATAGAAACAAATGTTTGTTATCAGAGAACACTGATGACATACATCGAAAAAAGTGTGGGTGTATCCATGTGCCTACAGTAAACTTAATTATTCCTTAGTTCTGTTTAAATTCATGTATTTTTAGAATCCGAAAAAGATAATAAGCCTTACTGACTGGGGCCAAATACTTGTGGCATTGGTTTTCAATCATAATGGTACAGACCACACTTCCATGAACTATATGTTCAGTGTTAGGGACTATCCCCTTTTTAAATTGTGCGCTAAAGCGTGCCAAATGGCCACCAAATGGCACAACAGACGTGATATGAATATATTTATTTGGACCCTCTGGTTTCACTTTACGAAACAGAGTTATTACGTCTGTAAAATCTGATGTGTAAATTAAGTTAGGTGTTTATTTATTTTGAGAATTTGTAAAACATCAATTGAATTATGGTAAACGTTTTGCTGGATCCCGTTAGAAGGCATTTTCTCAAAAGCAACGGATTTGAAAATTGACATCGTTAAATGTTTGAAATTTTTGGGGACGTTGGCAAGATGATATATCGATAATCGATATGCTTATGTTACATGCGTAATTCTTTAAGAATTTTTAATAAATATATTTGTACGATAATTTACTTTCCGTACCATCACAATACCGATTAATTTGAAGAACAGCCAAAACTGTGCGTTTGTTGAAACATGTTATTGCTTCTTCAAACTTTGCAAATATATTTATATTTTTATTTTTAACTTTATGAGTAAAATCTCATTTTATAATATTTAATTAAATGAAGACAATATTAGCGAAACTCAATCAAAATTTGGAGACAGAAAAATCAGAAAAAGATATTGGTTCCACTGGGACTCGGACAAAGGTCCCTGTGCTTACATGGAAAGTGCTCTACCGATTGAGCTACGGAACCCATTTCCAATTCGGTCACTTTTAACTGTATTATACTTCGACTAAAAACTACCAACATTATCTTCATTTTCTTAACGCACATATTATGGACTGCTATCTTTATATGTGATTTTTTTTATTTTTTTTTTATTTAAGCGACTGTATAAAATAATTAAATAAGTATAAAAAATATAATGGTCATGTAAGGTAAAGATATTGTATTTCTTAGTCCTCCTCACTAGGGGTTCCTGTGCTGAGGCCTCGCCCCGTCCACCTCGTCTACCAATCGAATATATAATCCAAACACCTCAGTACTAAATCTTAATAATGTTTATATAGACACTGAATTAGTTTGTAAATATCTTAAATCATTAGATCCTACCAAAGGCAGTGGGCCTGATGGTATCCTCCTCAGACCCAGGGAAAAAATTGTTTAAAATTTAATTTTTTTTTTATGAATTTGCATTTCAAAAAAATAACAGAAATGTAATAAATTAAAAAAAAAAAAATCCTATGCATAGTTTTTCCAAAATCGTATGTCTCCTGTAGGAGACGCGGGGTCTCTAGCTAGTAAAAAAATAAATAACTTTATGTTTATTAATACTAGTTTATAAATGTAATAAAACAACTTTACAACGAATTTACAAAACGTTTTATTGAAACTAAGAGAAACATTACAAGTATGTTTTATTTAAAAAAAAAAAATATATATATATATATATTTATATATATACATGTATAAAAAAAATAATTAGTTATTCTAGTAAGTACCTACCTACCTAAGCAAAATAACTTAAAACATTTAATATAATATTATTTATAGTTCGTGGTAACTATTTTTTTTATCCTGCAAACATAAGAAAACTTTACATGTTGAACACTAGACATTCTAGTGTTCAACATGTTCACTAGACGTCGCTTCCCTGGCTGCATTAGAACTACAGCCAGGGAAGCGACAACGATTTTTGATTGGTGGATTGATTTGTTTGTATTTGCAAGTCAAAAAGTGGGGAATGTACTCTCTCATCATCACTGAGGTCACATTCAGAAATATTTTCAACCACTTCCAAGTTGACAAAATTAATAAATACATCAGAATCTGGAAATAGAAAACATCACATTATGAATTAGCATACGAAAATATGTTTAAAAACGTAGATATTAGGTATCTGAATTTTTTTCTCAATTAACTTGTAAAAGTTATAAAATATTTATTTCACAATTTGGGAGGCGGGAATGGATACCGCCGTCCCGGGAACCTTTATTGGACAACCAACCACTCCTGCCATAGGTCACTTCAAGTGTTTCGCTACGTTTAATGATTTAGCAGGGGTGCCTGGGTTCAAAGGGTGGGGTTTGTCTAGGTTTTGGAGGCTGATGACCAAGACACACTGAGCCCCGGATTCCTACCCACCCCTTAAATCCCTTTCCTTCCCAGAACTCTCCTCTCCTTCCTTTTTAAAAAAAAAACCCTACACAGCATCCCCAAAGATGACATATGCCCTGAGGGAAATTATTTTCTTCGGGGCCTCCTGTGTGGAGCTCATGTAAAAAAAAATCATTATAATTTTTTAAAAAAAGCATGAATAATCCCAAATATATCTACATGGTTAAAGTCTGAAAATTTTTGACACTAAGACCCGATGTCTCCTCCAGGAGACATACAACTTTGGCCATTTTTCACAGACGTGATTGACAAAACATTGAAAATCTATCAATTCGGTGTTATAAAATATACATAAAAGAACACCAAAAATTACACATAGTAAGAGTTGAGCTAAAAATATAGTTAATATTACAAACTTACCAATTTCTGAACCAGCAAAACTTCCTTTCCTCAGACCTGCTATTTTCAAACTTCCATAAAACCGTTGTGTAAACATTTATTCGGAAAATAAATCATTTAAAACATATTACAGACATTTATGAGCAACACTAGAAACTCGAAACTAATTAGCAATTGATATAAACCTTGGAATTACATCATTTTTAAGGACCTTTTTTATGTCGCCCACAGGAGACGCTGGGTCTGAGGAGGAATAATTAAATAAGTATAAAAAATATAATGGTTATGTAAGGTAAAGATATTGTATTTCTTAGTCCTCCTCACTAGGGGTTCCTGTGCTGAGGCCTCGCCCCGTCCACCTCGTCTACCAATCGAATATATAATCCAAACACCTCAGTACTAAATCTTAATAATGTTTATATAGACACTGAATTAGTTTGTAAATATCTTAAATCATTAGATCCTACCAAAGGCAGTGGGCCTGATGGTATACACCCGGTATTTTTAAAGAATTGCGCTAATGTTTTTTGTTATCCGCTACGTCTAATATTCAAAACTTCTTTGTCTTCTGGCATTTATCCACAAGAATGGAAAAGTTCATTTATTGTGTTTTTTTTTTAAAAAGGCGACAAACATAACATAGAAAATTACAGACCGATCTCTAAATTAAATATAATGGGTAAACTTTTTGAAAAGATTGTTTTCGATATCATTTTTCCTTCTATACGACCACACATCATTTCGAATCAACACGGCTTCGTGAACAGAAAATCAACAGAAACTAATCTATGCGAATTTGCTGACATAGTCCTTGTTGCTATGGATAACGGTTTTCAAGTCGATGTAGTCTACACAGACTATTCCAAAGCCTTTGATAAAATCCCACACAGCATTTTAATTGAGAAAGTCGAAGCAATGGGTATACACGGTGACCTCCTTCGTTGGTTAGCCTCTTATCTCGACAATCGTACGCAAGCTGTAACTGTACTGGGGTTCTGCTCTAGTTTTGTCCCCGTAACCTCAGGAGTAACCCAAGGATCTCACCTTGGCCCCCTTTTATTCAACATTTTTATGAATGATGTTAACAAAACTATTCTTAATTCTCAGCTGTTCCTATATGCGGATTACAAAAAGATTGTCAAAATCATTATATCTGAGATGTCAATGTAATTAGAGATCTTGGAGTTCTATTAGACAGTAAGCTTCTTTTTCAATCTCACGTCGAGCACATCACGTTTAAGGCTTTGAAAATGCTAGGATTTATACTTAGAGTCAGTTCTGTTTTCAAAAATCCACAAAAATTTAAGATTCTCTGCATATCATACGTCAGAAGCCACCTAGAGTATGCTTCAACAGTATGGAACCCTCATTGTTCTACATATAAATGAAATATAGAAAGAGTCCAGAAATTTTTTTTGAAATATGTTTCGTTTCGCATGCGAAATGATGTAAATTATGTCTCTATGAACCTCAAAACCCTTGATCAACGCAGAGATATCAGAGACCTAGTAATGCTTTATAAGATAATCCACAATTTTATTGATAGCCCTTACCTATTACAAAATTTTAATTTCAGATGTCCAATAAGAGTTACTCGATCTCCAGACATATTTTATATTCCTGAGAGCAATGCTGATTATCTTCAAAATGTGTTTATAAGAAGAAGCTGTAGCACCTTCAATAGATTATGCACAGACATTGACGTGTTTAACACGAACCTTACTAATTTCATAAAATTCGTTAAAAGTAATATACAACGGAAAACTTAATGTTTCATTAATTCCTTATCTTTTTCATTTTAATTTTTTTTTAATTTTCAGTAAATTTTGTTTTTTGATTTCAGCAGTTTGCATTAAATAACCCCTTCAAAAATGTTATAGTATATATTACCCTTGAAAATACATTTTTTGTAGATTTAAGTGAGTAGGTGCACTTTTGCTAATTGTTTTGTTTTCCATAGTATTTCTTTATGATACGGGCTTAGTTCTTCCCCGATAATTGGAGAGATTCCTTAGATTGGAGAGGTCGGCAGATCCTTGATTTCTTCATAGTTTATTTTTTTCTTTTTATCAAGGAGCGAATCTCTTTGTCTTTTCTCAGAGAAGGTGACAAAAAGTTTTGGTGGAGCTCCATTGCGTCTGTCTGGGACTCGGATGACTTTAGTAATATCCGTATGTTTTATAGTTATTCCAGCTGCTGCAGCAACTTTCCTTATGATTTCAATCGTTTGTTCTCTTATTTTTTGGGGAATGCCGGCTATTTCCAAATTGTTACACTTTGAAATGGTTTCAATTTCTGCCAATCTGATTTAAAGTTTTTTTTTGGTATTATTTTTTTCATTCAGGTCCTTTTTAAAAGTTTCGAAATCAGTTTGTATAACTTGGTTTTAATTATTTGTAACATCCATTTTTTTTAGCAAGTCATCTTATTGAGCACTTATAAATTCAATGCTTTTTGTTGTTTCTGTGGTCTGAGATTCAATTTTGATAAAAATGTCTCTCCTCAAAGTTTCAATTTTTTTATCTATATAGTCAATAACTTTGTCCATTTTTATTTTTTCATCAGAAATTTGGTTTTTGCTTCGAGTGCTAGACATCACTAAAATCTTTGTTCAAAAATGCCAGACACAAAAATTAATTCTGTCTAAAATTAAAGTCAACAATGTTTTGTTTATTGTTGTGACTTTATTGCATAGAAAAAACTAAGTTTTATATTTTTGATCTCAGGTCATCAGTCTATTCTGGTGCGTGTCAATGGTTTCCTTCTGTCAAAAACTTTTTAAAACATTAAGATGCATTTTGATTATTTGAGATAAGGATAAACTAATTATTTCAGTAGATTTATCTACTATTTCTCCGTAGAATGAGGTATTGTTTGAATATATTTAAACACTATTAAAACAACTTTTTGCTTAAATTTATAGATAACTTTATCGATACGTTCACTGTTGTATAAATAGATTTGACAGGATTTACTACCGTACTGTATCTCTTCCCTCATTTTTAAGAACACTCTCTTTATGTGTTTTACCCACACTTTCAATCATCTTTATGTTTAATTGTAAATTAAATTACTCTTATATATGATATTCAATTATGTACCTCTACGCCTGTCTCAACACAGGTATACCCTAGCGAGACAGGCATCGAATAATATATTGTAAACATCACGTATATAGATCAATAAAAAAAAAATAAAAAAATTGTTGTTGATTGCAAGATTCAACCCGAACCAAATGCTATCTAGATAGTGTCTGGATAAATATTTATCCATTTTATTTATAATACGCGACATCTATTGACTTTTTCTGCAAGTCTAGGACTAGGACGAAGTATGATGCAGTTAAAACTGACCATAGCTGGGTTCCATAGCTCAATCAGTAGAGCACTTACCATGTAAGCACAGTTATCTGGGTTCGAGTCCCAGTCGAACCAATATATTTTTCTGATTTTTCTGTCTCCAGATTTTGATTGAGTTTCGCTAATATTATAATATTTGCAAATATTCTTTGTGGTTTTTTTTAACGACAATAATTATTTTATTTTAATAATTATTGTCGTAAACACGAATTGTCCAAATAAAACATTCATACATTAACAAAGAGATAATTGTAGAAGATTGTATCTACTGAACCTTAATTTCCAAGCAACAGTAAGATATTTCCAGATTTACATGACTTTTTTAAAATAAAAAGGATTAACTAGGCATACGCATACGTTAATTTTGCATTTAATGGCATAGCGTTCATCGTCTACATTAGTAAATTTGATTATTTTAGAACTCATACAATCCTAAATGTGATGTATGACTGTCTTACCTTGATGAAGTCGAGGGAATGATGTGATGTATGACTATCTTACCTTGAAGAAGTCGAAGGAATTATGTGAAATATGACTGTCTTACCTTGATGAAGTCGAAGGAATGATGTGATGTATGACTGGCTTACTTTGATGAAGTCGAAGGAATGATGTGATGTATGACTGTCTTACCTTGAAGAAGTCGAAGGAATTATGTGAAATATGACTGTCTTACCTTGATGAAGTCGAAGGAATGATGTGATGAATGACTGTATTACTTTGATGAAGCAGAAGGAATGAAGTGATGTATGATTGGCTTACCTTGATGAAGTCGAAGGTTTTGGTGAGCATGACGATGGCCGCTGCCCTCTCCTGCCAAACCATTCTCCAGAACTGGGTGACTGTAAATTCCGTTGGACCCTGTGTGACTATGTAGGCATTGGGCTTTAGAAGGCTCTGAAATCATACAAACAGGAATCTTTATTATTTTAATTGTAAGTGAATTTCATATTTCCATAGAGCAAGATTTTGTAGGACAAAACGAACTCAAAATAGAGCCAAATAATAGGTATCAAACATGAATATATTTTGAAAAATCGTGGTGGGTCAGAAGGTTGTGGTTGCTTTAGTATTTGTTAGCCTTTCTTGAAAGAAACGAAATAAAAATAAATTTTGATCTCCAGTGAATTTTTTTATGTTTTTTTTTCAACTTAAAACATGTAAGAATGTAAGTAAGTCTAAAGTCATGGTGTTTAAAAGAGAGAGTACAAAAACAGTAAGCAATATAGTTGTGAATGATGAATACTTGGAGCAGGTGGATGAGTTTGTGTATCTGGGTAGTGTGTTTACAAGAGATGGGAAGGCTGATAGAGATGTTGAAAGAAGACAAAAGAAGCGATGCTAGCAGTCCACGATGGAGTCCTGGTACCTACCGTGATGTATGGCAGTGAGGCATGGAACTGGTAGAGGAAGGATGAAAGTAAACTGAATGCTGTTGAAATGAGATCCCTGAGGCGTATGTGTGTAAAACAATGTATGATCGTGTGAGAAATGTGGATATCCGCAAATAATGTAAGGCTGATGTAAGCATAATGAGTAAGATTAAGAAAGGGACCCTCATAAGGTTTGGTCATGTAGAGCGTGAACGAAGAAAGTAGTGTAAGAAAAATATACGACGCAAATGTGAATGGAAGAAGAAGTCGGGGACGCCCGAGGAAGACACGGCACGATCAAGTGAATCAAATACTTGAGTCGGGCCATGTCAAAAGTCAGAATAATAGAAGAGAATGTATGAGACGATGTATGAATGTGAGTGAGGCAAAGAGTGTGTGCCAAGACCGAATTGTTTGGCGGTCCGTCCTCTCTCCCTACCCCTGCGGGAAACGGCGTGATGGTTAGTTAGTTTATTAACTTAAAATATAATAGTATTGTAGTAGGTATTGGACAGTTAGGGGAGTGGTGTGGTGTTAGGCGATTGGTAGATTTTTTGTCTGATTTTGTAGAATATAACATTGAAAACGTCACCGTAGACCAAAATTTCATTTACGTGTTTTACTTCAAATGATGTCAGGAATCATAAGTTAGTCGCACTTTCTACTATTAAATTTATTATAATGGGTAGTTATCGATGATATGGTGAAATACCTCCAAACAGACAATGAATACAGACAATGTTTTTGTAAAATTATGATGATTGTACCTGTATGTATACTTAATATGCATGTTATGTTAACAATCATCCTCCCCGCAAGGACTTAGTATAAGTTCTTGGAATATGTAAAATTGTTATCGTAACACGGGCGAGGTTTCGTTATATCTGGGAGTGCTTTCATTCGTAGAATTTTTCATAGAAGTTGAGATGCTTGTAAAGTAATGCCGAAGGAATAATTTTTATAAGTGCTATTATTATTTCAGAGAAAAATTCGACTGAAACCGTGAAGTATTCAATTACAAATCTTCTCTACAGAAAGCCAAAAAATAATGCATAGAAAGTAATTTTTTAGGTAAATTAATATTCTTCTTCTTTATATGCCTTATCAGGTCCCCCCGACGTTGGCGATCACTCTTGAAAAGGTCTCTCTGTCTTGCGCTGCCCGGAATAGCTCCTCCACACTTCTAATGCCGGTCCACTCTCGTATGTTTCGCAGCCAAGACATTTGTCTCCTACCAGGCCCTCAGCGACCCTCTATCTTGCCTTTCAATATTAAATGGAGCAAGTGATACTTCTCCCCTCGAAGTATATGACCCAGATATGAAATTTTCTTGATTTTAATTAATGTAAGCAATTCCCTATCTGCTCTAGCCGGCCTGAGAATTTCTATGTTGGTGATCATGTCGGGTAATATAGTTTTTCAGCTAAACTTAATGTTATAAACAGAATTCCTCGTACCTTTGAGTGGTCCACAGAGAATTAATTAATTTGTTTTTAGTACTTAGGTAATAGAATATTATTAAATTAGATTTAAAATTGACAATTTTTTTATAGCTAAATAAAATAAACTTAAAAAAAAAAAAATATATATATATATTTATATATATATATATATTTTTATTTTTTATTTTATTATATTTTTTTTATTAGTTTAGTATATTTTTTTAAAGTTTATTATATATATATATATATATATATATATATATATATATATATATACATCCCGCAACAGATTTGGCAACCTTTCACTTCGCATCCTTTTGGCAACCACTGCTTACGGTAGGTTTTTAAATAAAATTGCTGTGAATGTTCACATGTTTTTAGCTTAAGAAAAGAGTGATTGTAAAAGAATTATCCAGAAATTGTGTTTTAAGGGTATTCAAATTTTTGGTAGTTACGTATACTTTAGAGTCTTTTGGACTTCCTTTCATATTGCCGTCGTATTGGTAACCCCGTATATCCTACGTATATCACACTTCATTCCATATTTAGGGCGTCCGTTCATTACGAACATTTGACGACCTCCGTATATTCCTGTATGCATTACGTTTATATTATGACGCTTTCAGAATCGGTTCGATTCTGATTGGTTATCATACAAAGGCTAACTTGACGACATAATAAAATTTGGCATTTTTTTTAAATTTACTTGTTTGGTTTGGTGGTGTTTGGGAGTGGGGATAATGCTCGCTTCCTGAATAGAATTCTACCTTCAACATTCTTCTACCACTACGCGCTTAGTTTAGCGAGGAAATTAAATTAATGCATTCATGTACATTAATGTACAATCTTAATATATAAAACAAAGTCGGGTTAGTTACACTATTTATAACTCGAGAACGGCCGGGCCGATTTTGATGATCTTTGATTTATTGGATTTGTCTCTTCTCCGGATAGGATAATAACTATAAAAAAATCACAAAAATTAACGAAAAATATAGTTATTAAGAAAATTCTTTTCCCCATACATTTTGTATGGAACGAATTCTCATATTTGAAAGAGCTGTGGGCATTTTGTGATAAGTACCTATAATATTGAACTGTGCGTGAATTTCAAAAATTCAAAAACGTCAAATGTCAATGCGCTGATGGTTTTGTTTTATTCTTAGACATTTAATGTTGCTTCTCTTTCTTACACAAAAAATGTCAATAGTCGAAAATTAGACAAACGGTGAACGTATCCACCCATCCAAAGGAAAGATACAATAATTACAATAAAAATCCCTCACACGTCTAAAGAAAATAAAAAGCATTTTTTTTACATCAGTTCACAAATGAGGCCCCGAAGAAAATTATTTTTATTAGGACTCAGGACCTATGTCATCTTAGGGGATGCTGTGTGGAGGGTATTTTTAAGGAAGGGAAGGATAGGAAGTTCTGGGAAGGAAAAAGGTATAAGGGGTGGATAGGAATCTGGGGTCAGTGTGTTCGGGAGTGACGGACGTAAGAATCCATACCTCCAACTGCGGTGCAAGGCGATGGGTCGAGAGAGTCCAGCTGGAAAGGTCAAAAGGCCTCCCTCAACCATTTTCTCTCGATCCGGCCCGCTACGCAGCAGGTGGGCAGACGCATCCGCCACCAAGACCCGGACAAACGTTACCCCATGAACCCGGGCACCCCTGCTAAATCACCAAACGTAGCGAACCACTTGGGGTGATCTATGGGTGACTTATGACAGGGGGATTGGTTATCCAATAAATGTTTCCCGGGGCGGCGGCACCCATACCCGCCTCCCAAAGTCTCGTAAGTAAGTGGAAAAATAAGAAAATCACAAAAAATATAAATACGTACACAATGTCATCTCTTGAGTCTGATACTGACAAAAACAAAACACGGACAGTTGCGCATTGATGATTGCTTCATTGTGTAATTTTTAACTTAATAAAAAAACTTAATTTAATTCAACACTTATTGATTCTGAGGCGGTACGAAGTTCGTCGGGTCAGCTAGTCTTTTATGATTTAAAAAAAAAATAGAGTTCAGAGCCGCTAATATTACAAATATTATTTTGAAGGAAACCAAAACAGAATCCCAATAATTCAAAACGGTAAACGATTATTATGATAACGTTTTACATTTGGGAGGCAATATCAAACAAATTATAAATTTGGGAGGCGGGTGTGGGTACCGCCGCCCCAGGAACTATTTATTGGATAACTAACAACCCTCCCATTGGTAACACCAAGTGGTTAGATATTTTTGGTGACTTAGCAGGGGTGCCCGGGTTCACGGGGTGAGGTTTGTCTAGCTCTTGGCGGCCTATGCATTTGCCCACCTACCACATGGCGGGTCGGATCGGGAGAGACTGGTTGAGGGAGATCTTTTCATCTCTCCAGCCAGACCCTCGATCCATCGACTTGTACCACAGTGGGAGGGATGGTCACTCCTGGACACATTGACCCCAGATTCCTAACCACACCTCATACTTTATTCCTTCCCAGAACTTCCTCTTCTTCCTTTCCCTAAAAATACCCTCAACACAACATCTCCAAAGATGACATAGGTCCTGAGGGAAATTGTTTTCCTCAGGCCCTCCTTTGTGGAGCTAATGTAAAAAAATATAAAGTGTCAAAATTAACTATCGCTTTTGGCTTCTTTTTTAAATCTCTGCATTGATCCAATCGTTATTTTAGTTACCGATTAATCAGAATAAAAGTGGCTACCGTTTTGCGATAGGTAGCAAGGTAATATTTTTATAAAGAAAGACAATCATTCTCGGGTTACGAATAACCTGTCACTTATATTAAACTAGCTGTTACGCGGCATGCGTTGCTATGCCATTGAATAAATAATTGTTTCTCCGTGCATGTCCTTTCCCATTCGTCCCGTTTCCCTCCCCGCCTCCCCTTCCTCAACTGCGTCCTCGAAGAAAAATATGTACCTACCTATGTTTCACTTCATTCCTAACTTTTAGTGGCGATCGGGTATGACGTATTCCACATTTCATTCCTAGCCTTTAGTGGCGACCGGTGGCGAAACAACGTTGCCGGTTTAAGTCAAATCCCGTACGAGTGTTGAGGTGCACGCCGCGGCGGCGTGATTTGCGACGTTGCCGCACATATTTCTTCTTTTCGATCGTTTTTACGGTCAAATTTACTTCTATAAAATTCCGTTTTCCTATTTTTTATTTTTTTTTTATTATTATTTATTGAGTTAGTTGTACTACATGAATATAAACTAATAAGCACAATGTAACATTTCATTTGATAAATTTAAATATTTTTACAGTTAGCATAAAATTTATTTTTAAATACATTCATTCTTTCTTCATTCTTCATACTTTCAGGCATTTCATCGTACATCTTTAGTCCTCTATACATTAGGCAGTTCTGCGATTTTTATTTCTTCATTTGTGGCAATCGAACTCTGTTTTTATTTCTTGTTTCGTAATTATGTACGTCTCTATTAAAAACAATTTCATCCTTAAAGTATTTTGGCATTTGGTTTTTCATACTTTTATGCACAAAAATTATCACATTAAATGGTAGTCTCTTTTTTATCGGAATCCATTTGAGCTAATCTCTCATTTGATTAATCCTTGCGAATTTGCCTTTCCCCAGTATACATTTCATAGCTCTGTTCTGAATAATTTCTAGTTTGTTTAAATTTCCTTCATTGGCCAAATATAACATCGTAGAGACGTAATCCAAATGTGGAGTAATGATAGTTTTATAAATGAGCTCCGTAGTGTTTCTATTTAATTTATGTCGTAGTTTTCTAAAAAAAATTAACCTTTTTTGATACCTTTTTTAGCACATATTCAAAGTTTGCCGTGAAAGTCAGTTTTGAATCGAATATTACACCCAGGTATTTGATTTCATTTACTTTTCCAATTTTTTCACCATTAATTGTCATATTTAACCCTGTGTTACGGGTTTTATCGCCTATTTCCATATATTTTGTTTTGTTTACGTTCAGTTTCAGCTTGTTTAATTTCAGCCATTTGCTATATTTTGTAGGTCTTCGTTTATTTTGTTAATTGAATCTATGTAATCTTCACACGAAAAATAGATTTAGGTATCGTCTGCAAATAGTCTAATTTTGCAATGATAATTTATAATTTACAGGAGTTCACTTACTCTGACGGTGATGGTGGGATACGACCCAAATCCCAAATTAACACTGATTTCAGGTTTTAGACAGCGGATGTGTGAAACAAAGATGAGCTCACCAATTAATTTTACTCGAAAAAATATTAAAAAATTCTGATAACGACCTTCGTACATCGTTTCCACAAAACTTCAATGTATTGACCAAATCCAAGAAGAAAATATGAATAAATGATATAGAAATAAAAAAATAAATACACTGCGCAGTTCACACGCCATAGAAATGAAACATCAGAAAACTAAAGTAGGCAAAAGTGTGTAGGCTACGAAGCACCGCACAAAGAGGAGACCGATTATTCTCCTCTTTGTGCTTTGTGATTAAAGTTTTTGTCCCTTTTTAGTGTCGCTATTTTTCGTTTCATCGAGCTTAAAATCACAAAGAAAGATAGACTAACATTGCTGGGTTACGAATAACCCAATAATGTTTGAAAATCTCCATCATTATTGGGTTACGAATAATCCAAAAATGTTTGAAAATCTCCTACTACCACCACAGAAAGCCGAAAATGTTGTTTGTGTTGGGGTGGGACTTTTTTTACATTAGCTCCACACAGGGACCCTGAGGAAAATAAATTCCAAAAGGGCCTATGTCGTCTTAGGGGATGCCGTGTGGAGGGTCTTTTAGGGAAGGGAAGGATAGGAGGTTCTGAAAAGGAAAAAGGTATGCGGGGTGAGTAGGAATCTGGGGGTCAGTGAGTCCAGGAGGGGACGTATGAACCCATCCCTCCAACTACGGTGCAAGGCGATGGGTAGAGAGAGAGCACTACTGGAAAGGTCAAAAGGCCTCCCACAACCAGTCTCTCTCGATCCGGCCCACCACGCAGCAGGTGGGCAGACGCATCCACCGTCAAGACCTGCACAAACTTCATCCCATGAACCCGGGTATCTCGGTTAAGTCACCAAACGCAATGAACCACTTGGGGTAACGTACGGCAGAGGTGTTGGTTAACCAATAAATGGTTCCTAGGGCGGCGGTACCCATACCCGCATCCCGAACCTAAACGCGATGCCCATTAAACCACTGACCGGTCAATGATTCTATCTTTAAAATAAATATATAAAACTTGTGTGCAGTTCACCTTCACAAACCTACCTTACACCCAACATAATAAAATTGCCAAATATATTATGTAAAAATGTTAATAATTAGGTAAATACTGTAATATTTATATAGAAATAAATAAATAAAGTTTACACAAGGGAGAAGTGAAGCCTTCATAAAACTAAACCTAGAAAGAATGAAACGAATCAGGGTAGGATAATTGTAGAGTTTATTTATTGTAATATTTTTACCAAGTATACAAATTATTTTATTCTACGAAACACCGCACAAAGAGGGCACAGATTAGTGTCATTCTTTCGCAGGCTAATTCCTATATGTATAATCCTAACATCTGGTCTCTGAAAATGCAAATAAATGCACATCCATTGTCAAAGTATGGCTCAATCAAAACCTTATAACTCTGAACTGCGGAAAAACTCTTTATATTCCATTTAACAATACCAAAAAGGCGACAGACACCCTTAACTCCCTTAAATATAAGGTTTCACAAAAATACTTACAATCCTGTCTAATGCTCTAACTGTACGGAAATGAATACGGGGATTTTTTTTATATGAATACCTCACAAGAGTCCCAGGTGCTCCGTCTGGAGCCAGTAAAACTATGGCATCTTCCATTGGGGTATGTTGTGAGGATGAAGGTGGCGGGGAGGGGAAGGAGATGAGGGAGAGGAAGGTGGGGAAGTACCTGGCTATTCAGATCTGGTCACCAAACACGGCTAAAGTCTTACACCAGGGCGATACTGAGTGTACTTTCCACTCTGGAACGTGCCGCAAATATACCATATATTTACTTCTTCAAACTTCGCAAAATTACTTTGTGGCATCATTAATTATATAATGAATAACAGATCACTTTGTAGAAACCACTATATTATAAACAATATCTACATGTTTCCATAACAATGTTATCTTCATCAGGATATGTTAATATAAAGAAAAATAAATGACAAACAAGTATAGACAAATTAGAATAAACTAGAACATAGACAAAATATTAAAAAAGTAGAGGTGATTAATTGCTTAAAAATCATAAAAATAGTTATACAAAATTAGATATAAAAATTATTTAATGAAAAATAAAATTGCATTTAGATAATAAAAAAACTTTTAAGAACAAATAATTCAAATAATTAGTCTAAATCAAAAAATAAATAATTATAATTATAATTATTGTAAGTATTAATAAGAAAATAAATTTAAAAGATGGCTATTTTAAAAAAATGTTTGGTTATTTATAAAATTTAATTTACTATTGATGCTTTTTCTAATTTCTAAAATTTCTAAATTATCCAATTGTATGCCCGTAGTGTTAATTTTAAGACCTGTATCAATATCAAAGGAATGACTTGTTTCCAAAATATGGTTGGCAAATTCAGAATAATAATTATTATTTAAACATCTTATATGTTCCTTAACTCTAATGTTAAAATTTCTAGAAGTTTTTCCAAAATAAAAAAGTTACAATCATTACAAATTAATTTATAAACCCCAGATTTGTTCAAAAAATCATATTTATCCTTATTATTTAATATATAATTTTTTAATTTGTTATTTGTATAAAAAGCTGGTTGTACATTATTTGGCATGTTTTTAATTTTTAAATTTGAAATGCTATTATTTAAAAAAAAAAAAAACTCCAATTATTATCATTTTCAACAACGTATGGATAAACAAAAGATCTAAAAAACTTTTTCTTATATTTTTTGTTTAACATATTGTCTATTAATTTTGAAGTATAACCGTTATTAATTGCAATTTGTTTAATAGTATTTAATTCTGTTTTAAAATTACGCAAAGATAAGGGAACATTAATTAATCTACTTAGCAAGGTATGAAAAGCTGCTAATTTTTGTGAAAATGGATGATTAGATGTTTCATGTATAATGATATCTGTATATGTATCTTTACGAAAAATATTAAATTAAAAAAAACATGTAGATATTGTTTATAATACATATAGTGGTTTATACAAAGCGATCTGTTATTGATTATATACCATATATTATTCTAAAATAATAAATTGTGATATATAACAAAATTAACAAAATAAAGTTTATTTGCTAGACAGGGATTCGATCCCGCAACCTTCGGGTTGCGAGCTAAGAGCCTCACCGCTAAACACCGGCCACACCGGCCATCGAATACAGTTTAATACTTAGGAATTACATTAGACAGCCAACTCAAATGGACAGATCACATAGAAAAGCTTGTAAATAAATTTATGTGTTTAACTTATATTTTTAAACGTTTAAATTAAAGAGTCGACATTAAAATAATGAAATTTGTGTAACATGCATTGGTGCAATCATCAGAATCTTATGGAATAATTGGATGGTAGGGGAGGGGGTGTATAATAATAATAATAATGTCGCATAATGATATGAACTACCTCTTCCTGCAATTATTCCAAGAAGCTGAATTGTAAGAGATGAGAAAAATTTACTGTGTACGATGTTTAAAATACACAAAATGTATAAAGTCTTGGATAAATACCATTGAAAGCGACATTTACTTGCTGTAACATCTGAGCCGATGTAACTTCACAAATTTTATTAATCTTTATTAACATGTCGTGTGAATTGTAATTCAGTAATCACGATCACAATGATTTTATTTTTTATTTATTTAATTTTATTTTTTAATCTCTACGAAGATAGTGCATGTTTATGAGTAAAATTTTAACTGTTTTAAAAACACACAAGTACACCCACGAACTGGCGATGCCTGTGTGGGATTCTTTTGGTTAATCTGCTAATTGTATTATTCTTTACTTTTCAACTGTTTATATAAAAACAATTATATGTATTTTAAATTTATACCAATTTAGGTACCAAAAAAAAGCGGAGCTTTAAAATAAAAGTCAAAATCGATTGATAATTTTGACACCCGAGAAGAAAGATATTTATAGATTTGTGTTATTTTTCTGTTCAATTATACAACATAAAATGATATCATGAAATCGTCTGCAGTTTTAAATTTTCAGAATTCTATTCTGAGTTTTTTTAAATAATAATATAGTGGAGTATTAACGGCTCTGAAAGCAAATTATGTTTAAAAAAAGAGAAATCTTATAAAATTGTACACTAATACACTATTTCAATTCCATTATTTCCACGCATAGCTAAAGGGCTTGTTCACATTGGTCAAGTAGTAAGTCAAGTAGAGAGTACCCTTGCTACCTGACTCGCCGAAAACCGTTCGCCTTAATTTCAAATAGAGTACATACATTTGTGCCCGCCGCCCGTTGTAGGATGACGAGCTGCTACAAAGCAAAGTAAATACGCTAATTAAGCTGATTTTAATGCTTTTTATAGAAGACGTGGAAGAATAAATTAGTGAGATAATAATAAATAAAATGTCCACAAAAAGAGATTAATAGCAGCACAAATAAATAATTTTAGAGTAGCAACTTCGCTCCAATGCCTCGACATTTCCGCGGGTCTACAAATGAACTCTGCTAAAATCACATGTCAGTGCACAGGGACGCGAGGGGGGGGGGGGGGGGTCTCTATACGCTCTAAAAAGAACGAAATTGATTGAATCCACTAAAAAGCTGACTAACCCACTCTACTAAAATGATGGTGTTCGGACGCGTTTAGATACTACTTTACTCCCCACTCGAATAAAATACATAGCGTGTTTGAACGGCTCTTAAGCGCTTGGGTAGTGGAAAATAGGACAAAACCTGCGGAGGTGGGTAGGATTCTAACCAGAGGTCTTCTGTTCAGGAAGCGAGCATTATCCCAAGCACCACCAAGACAGACAAGCACATTAAAAATACCAGTTAGTGGTTGAGTGGGCATCGCGTTTGGGTCCCACCCGCGGGCGTCGCGTGCCCTATTCCTCGGCTGGCTATGGCTATGTCCTCCATCACAACACAAGCAACATTTTCGGCCTTTTGTGGTGGTAATAGGAGATTTTCAAATACTGTTGGTTTATTCGTAACCACAGGGAATGTTTGTCTTTCTTTAAAAAAAAAACAAACAAAAAAATGTTTGTTTATATGAATGCGTCTTTAAAATGACAATGCATATGCATGACCTGAAGTTCAGCAAAAAGCTGCCCGCAGAGTGCTTGAAAACGCCCTTTATTCAGGGGGACGTTTTACGGTGAAAATTTGAATGTGGGATGGAAGGTTACAAATAAACTTCTTTTTTATGTGTAAACCTTAAAAAACCAAATTCATGTACAGGATTTAGCCTGCGAAAAAATGGGATAGTGTAATCGGTGTCCTCTTTGTGTGGTGCTTCGTAGCCTTCCCACACTTGTCTACTTTAGTTTTCTGAAGGTTTCACTTCTACGGCGTGTGAATCGCATACTCAGTTATTTTTAAATATGAAACTACAAAAATCTGAGGTGGCAATAACGTTTAAAATACATTTGTCTAACAAAATATGTGTTTATTGATTCTTTTCTCGGTATCTATAAGTAGTTTTAGTTAGAAAAAACGTAAGGTGAGCCGTTATTAAAACTTTTTAATGTTTGCATTGAAAAATTTAATGTTTTCAAAATTATATGTCTTTCTAATAATAAAAATCTTTCAAAACCAGTTTTTCGTTTTTGGATACATTCGAAAATGTTCCATTTATTTGGATTTCATCGCGAAGCAGAAAATTATGTGACATTCCGACAAAACATGCCCGAGGACTGGAGGGGTAAATTAATGTAAAAGTTCAAAAAGGTGGCAGATTTTAATTGATAATTTTTTTAATTAGTAAATTTAAAAAAAAAACGAATCAAAATGTACACATCTATGAAAAACAATTTTTCCAAATGTGTTCAGCATTACTTAACTATACTAAAAAATGCAATTTTATCAAATTTAAAGAAAAATATGAGTACCTTGCTGACCAACACACCTACACTACAAGGATGAAATCCTCAAAACTACTAGACATCCCGAAATTAAATAGATCTTTTGGGCAGAGAAACCATAATTTCCATGCTACAAAACTATATAATGCCCTTCCAATTGAAATTAAGAACACCATGCAGAAAAAAAAGTTTAAAAAAGACATCAAATTATGGCTACGTAAACATGAAGATGAGGAAATAATTAAAATTATAGAGTAATCCTAACGTAACCTACAGACAACAAACTTAAATACTTTTAATTTTATTTATTGTTTATTTTGTGAAAATCAACAAAAGATGCAAAAGTGATTCGTAAATAATAATAGCTACTGGTTTTAAAAATATTCGAATGGAACCTCGGGGGTGCCCGGAGCTACGATTTTTAGAAATAAAGATAGCATTTTTGTATTTGATTGATGTACGCTTTTACTCATGCGTTAATGTAAAAAAATATAACGGATTAAAATCTTTCAAACAATACAAACAGATTGCATCAATACAAAAGGATTGCAATCTTTAGGGCAATCTTTAGGGGTCGGGTGGGAATGCTACCCTTGTTCTACCGGTATTTCAATGGAAGATGCTCCGAGGAACTAGCGTCTTTGATCCCTTCGGCGCCGGTGCATAGTCGGGAAATACGCCAAACGCGCGCCCAGCCTGCAGTTCATTCCTAGTTTTTAGTGACGACAAGAAGGGAAGATGCCTTCTGCATTTCAAAACTCGTTGTCAGTTCGTTTGAACTCTCCCGTACGAGGGTTGGGGTCAAGGGTCAGGGGGCGGCGCGCGGCGGGTTTATCACGACGCGTGCCGCGTGTATTTTGGAGGTTGAGCGTGTTTACTGTTCACACACAGCTATAATATGCGTGGGACGGCATATTTCAGCATAACGCTGGCCTTATATTCCAATTTGGAATGTACGGCAAGCGATATGCCGAAAAACGCCATCCCACGCATATTATAGCTGTGTGTTAACAGAGATATCCGGGTTTCAGGGGGGGGGAAGTTTGTCCAGGTCTTGACGGCGGTCTACCCACCTGCTACGTGGTGGGCCGGATCGAGATAGACTGGTTTTGGGAGGCCTTTTGACCTTTCCAGTAGTGCTCTCTCTCTACCCATCACCTTACACCGTAGTTGAAGGGATGGGTTTATAATATATGTCCCCTCCTGGACTCACTGACCTCCAGATTCCTACCCACCCCGCATGCCATTTTTCCTTTTCAGAACCTCCTATCCTTCCCTTCCCTAAAAGACCCTCCACACAGCATCCCCTAAGACGACATAGGCCCTGAGGGAATTTATTTTCCTCAGGGTCCCTGTGTGGAGCTAAAATAAAAAAGTCCCACCTCAACACAAACAACATTTTCGGCTTTCTGTGGTGGTAGTAAGAGATTTTCAAACATTATTGGGTTATTCGTAACCCATCAATGTTAGTCTATCTTTCTTTGTGATTTTAAACTCGATGAAACGAAAAATAGTGACCCTAAAAAGGGACAAAAACATAAATCTATAGGATTTACACTGCGAGAATAATCGGTCTCCTCTTTGTGCGGTGCTTCGTAGCCTACACACTTTTGTCTACTTTAGTTTTCTGAAGTTTCATTTCTATGGCGTGTGAACTGCGCAGTGTATGTGTTTGTTATTTACATATCATTTATTTATATTTTCTTCTTGGATTTGGTCAATACATTGAAGTTTGGTGGAAACGATGTACGATGGTCGTTATCAGAATTTTTTAATATTTTTTCGAGTAAAATTAACTGGTGAGCTCGTCTTTGTTTCACACATCCGCTGTCTAAAAACTGAAATCGGTGTCAATTTGGGATTTGGGTCGTATCCCACCATCACCTTCAGAGTAAGTGGAACTCCTGTAAATTATAAATTAAAATTGCAAAATTAGACTATTTGCAGACGATACCTTAATCTATATTTCGTGTGAAGATTACATTACAAATGGCTGAAATTAAAAAAGTTGAAACTGAACGTAAACAAAACAAAATATAATATGGAAATAGGCAATAAAACGCGTAACACAGGATTAAATTTGACAATTAATGGTGAAAAGATTGGAAAATTAAATGAAATCAAATACCTGGGTGCAATATTCGATTCAATACTGACTTTCATAGCAAACTTTGAATATGTGATAAAAAAGGTATCAAAAAAGGTCATTTTTTTTAGAAGACTAAGACATAAATTAAATAGAAACACTATGGAGCTCATTTATAAAACTATCGTTACTCCACATTTGGATTACTGCTCTAAGATGTTATATTTGGTCAATGAAGGAAATTTGAACAAACTAGAAGTTATACAGAACAGAGCTATGAGCTGTAAATGTGATGAGCTAAATTGGATTCCAATAAAAAAGAGACTACAATTTAATGTGTTAATTTTTGTGCATAAAATCGTGAAAAACCAAATGCCAAAATACTTTAAGGATGAAATTGTTTTAGTAGAGACGTACATAATTACGAAAAAAGAAATATAAACAGAGTTCGATTGCCACAAATGAAGAAATAAAAATCACAGAACTGCCTAATATAGAGGACTAAAGATGTACGATGAAATGCCTGAAAGTGTTAAGGATGAAGAAAGAATGAATGTATTTAAAAATAAATGTTATGCTTACTTTAAAAATATTTAAATTTATCAAATGAAATGATACATTGTGCTTATTAGTTTATATTCATGTAGTATAACTAACTCAATAAATAATAAAAATGGAATTTTATAGAAGTAAATTTGACCGTAAAACGATTGAAAAGATGAAATATTATTTGAAGGCACACATCTCACAATATCTGAATTCTACGTCAGAGGGCTGGTGTGACTCCGAAGAGTAATCTTGGTATGGCTATTCTGTTATTCTTTCAATTATTTTGTTCCATTTCAATGCATCAACAGTAATCAATACTGTATTGTAAATAAGACACTAAAATGATCGGTCGCCAAATACACCCTAAGCCGGATGGACGTCAATGCTCGGTATACGATAATACGGTTGATCGCGACAAATTTTGAAATGGCAAAACATTCGCAGCAACCGGCCAAATATGTGCGGCAACGTCGCAAAATCACGCCGCTGGGGTGTGCACCTCAACACTCGTACGGGATTTGACTTGAACCGGCAACGTCGCCAATTTGGGCTAGTACGAAATGCCGAATACACCACCAAAATTTGCCAACGTCACCGGTCGCCACTAAAGGCTAGGAATGAAATGCGGGATACGTCATACCCGGTCGCCACTAAATGCTCGGAATGAAATGTGGTATACGTCATACCCGATCGCCACTCAAAGCTAGGAATGACGTGAAACATAGGTAGGTACATCTTGTTCTTCGCGGTCGCCATTTCGGACTTTATGAAATGCAGGATACGTCGTTTCTGGTGGCCACTAAATGCTAAGAATGAAATGTGGAATACGTCATAGTCGGTCGCCACTAAAGGGTTGTAATGAAATGAAGAATACATGGCCATGTATATCACCTAGCGCCTAGCTGCGTAGCGACAGACTCCGGAACTTTAATATTCGAAATCATCCACTTCAAGCCCAATTTGGCGACCAGGACAAATTTCGCCAAGATGCTTGTGACGACATATATTAATGAACTGTGTAAAAATTTCGAAAAATAAAGTGGCGACCGTATATCGGTCGCCAAATGTCGGTGGTCGCCACTTTAAATGCATATTTGCCCATGATGGTCGCCAAATAGACGGTGTGATATATATATATATATATATATATATATATATATGGTTAATATTGTTTAGTAAATGTATATTTTTTTACATTAGATTCACAAAGAAGGTCATGAAAAAACTTTATTCCCCTCGGGGCCTGTGCCATAGTTGGGGATGCTGTGTAGTGGGTCTTTTCGGAAAAGGAAGGAGAGAAAGTTTTGGGAAGGAAAAAGTATGATGGGTGAGTAGGAATCAAGGGGTCAATATGTCCAGGAGTAGTAGACGTATCAATCCATCCCTTCCACTGCATAGGGCGATGGGTCAAGAGAGTCCGGCTGAAGGAGTCAAAATAACTCTCTCAACCAGTCTCTCCCGATCTGTCCCGCCAAGCAGTAGGTGAGCAAATGTAACCACCGCCAAGACCTAGACAAACCTTATCCAACTAATCCGGGCACCCTTGCTAAGTCACCAAAGAAGTAAATAGCTTGGAGTAACTTATGGCAGGGGTATTGAGTAACCAATTAATGGTTTCTGGGGCGGAGGTAACCATACCCGCCTCCCAAATTGCAAAATTAATACGTATTTGACATTCGAAAGGCCCCCGTTAATCATTGCTTCTCGGCCAATTTCAGCGTTTGTTCATATCCTGATCAGCCTTCAAGCATTACGGTGGTGTTGTTATGCTTGTCAGCTAATCAAAACTTAAAAAAAGAAGTTAAATCGGAAAGCGGTTTCGGCTTTTAACAAAATTTGAATTTGCGCCTCATGTATTCGTAAATCAATAATTATTTCTAGAAGCAGATACTTGAGAATGTTACCTATAAGACACATCGATCTCATTGCAATTTATCGAAGCACAATCCCGAAGATGCCCAATTACTCTTACTAAAAAGCCAATTTATTTCGAGGTTTTCTATAATTGTGATATGATAGATTTAGAAGAAGCAAAAAAGACAGCGAACATTAAACTAGAGTTTAAAGGATCGGAGTAAAGGGAGAAGAAATAAGAGCTACGATAATGGCAAGAAATGCACGGAATAAAACATTTTTTTTATAAAAAAATGACACAGTGCAAACATAGTAAAATGATTTAAATATTATAATCAGACTATTGGAAAGATATGTATGTATGTAAGGTAAACTGTTTTCAAAAAATGCTTTTTTGTAAGTTCTTTCGGTGCTCTCAAAAATATCGGCTACTTCTGCATATTGGTTACCTAAGCAGTGTATTCTTGGTGTAAAGGGGTTCATTACAAGACATTATTGTTGCAGTAAAATATAATTTAGTTCGTGTGATTCTATTAGGAGCACTAAATGAAAACAATTGCAATAATGCAGGGCTGTTCATAAGAGAATTAATGATTTAAAAAAAAAAGATTTTAGTTACCAATCTTCTGTTGGACAGCTTTTTCAATTTTATATTTGTTCATCAAACTGTTATAGTTTATATTTTCAATAGGAATAGTAAGTTTACAATTTATAAATCTTAAAATTTTGTAGTAAATTTTTTCAACAGAATCTGAGCGAACCTTATAATTGTGACCAAATATATGAGTTATTCTCAATTCGGCTTCAAACTAATTAAGTAAACATAAATTTTAAAGAGACTTACTTTGAATCACTCCATACCAAATCTTAATAAAAGTGAATACTTACATCTATGTATGAGGCATTTATATAATCTGAATCTGGCTGTCCCTCTATCGTGTTAAGCACCACTCTGTTGTAATCATCTGAAACAATAAAAAATCAATTTAGAGTACTCATATCCGATATATTCTCTAAGGTCGCGGGATCGAATCCCGGCGTGGGCAAATAAATTTTATTTGTTTAATATGTGTTATTTCACAATTAATTCATCTAAAATAATATATGGTTTATTTGTGGCACGTTCCGGAGTGGAAGATACTATTAGTATCGCCCTGGTGTAAGACCACCTTCACCTTCCTCTTCCTCTTCTCTTTTCCCTCTTCACTACCTTCAGCCTCACAACGTACCCCAATTGGGGTTGCCATAGTCTCACTGGCTACCGACTGGAGCAGCTGGAACTCTTGTGAGGTATTCACATAAAAAACTTTAATTTTGTTTTAACTGGCATGTTCTAAAACATCGCACCAAGCTATTCGGGTAGTGAAATTAATGTAGCACTTAAAAATATTGATTCACAGTGGTAGTTCGCAACTCACCCTCAAGACCTCTGAGGTCCGAGAGTGCAGTTTTTCTCAGGTACATGTATGTGCACAAGGCAGGTCCCTTTTTATGTTTTATTTTTATTTTTTATTTCTTGGGTATTAACTATGTTACAACTTGTAGACATATTGTTTAGAAGACTATTATTAGAGTATATTATTTCACAATGATGTACATTTTTTTTTACTTAATTTTATATATTTGCGACCGGTTTTGATAAATTCGTACCATTCGCTAACGTTCTTAAATCTTAAAAATTATATTATGTTTTTGCTGGTTTTACTGTGAAAAATAATTTTTTTTAAATATTTTAATAATATTTTTTTAAATATTTATTCTTCATTATAAGCACCAGTTAAATCATCAAAACAGTTTATCAACAATTATAACAATAAATAAATAATATAAAAATAAAAAGCCTTTTAATTCTTGCAAATAGGTATCTTACCGAGTTATGAAAAAAGTAAAAAAAAAAGTATAATTAATGTTTTTTACAATTTTATTGAAAATTTTTACATAGATATCTTAAATTATTCATAAAAAAGAACCCCTCTCTCAGGCGAAGGTGAAGGCCTCCTCTAAAGAATTCCATTTATCTCTCTCTTGAGCTATTTGCGGCCAGCAGGGGCCAGCTATTTTTATTATTTCATCTACCCATCTCGTGCGAGGTCTGCCTTTGAGACGCTTACCGTGTGGGCCATTCCACTTAGTTGCCTTGCTAGTCCACCTGTCGTCCTATAGCCTCGCTATGTGCCCTGCCCACTTACATTTTAGTTTTTTTTAGCGTAGCTCAGAGCACCTTTCGCTTTGGTGATTTTTCTGATTTTTATTATAACAATAAAGTCCACATATTATAAGGAGAAAACACAACATAGAAAATAAATATCGAAGAATGACATTTCAAGTGACCACAATACCAAGGCTTTTGATACTATCTCTCATGACATTCTGCACGAGAAACTTAAAAATTATGGTATCAAACGGACCACCGTTCGAATGGTTAATTAGCTACACTAAAAATAGAAAACAAATAGTAGTACTAAATAAATGCTACAGTGATTCGGAAGAAATCAAGTATGGTGTCCCTCAAGGTAGTGTACTTGGTCCTCTTCTATTTCTCACATACATAAATGAACTTACCGATATTAAAATGGCATATTTATATCGACTACAAGGTAATTAGTTACGCAGATGACACGGTAATTCTATTCAAAGCCCCGAGTTGGGAAAATGCCTTCAAAAGTACGGATCTGGTATGTTAGAAATAAAAAGTTGGCTCGATAAAAATCTACTTACCTTAAACATCTCCAAAACAAAATACTTAACATTCAGCAAAACCACTACTGGGCAAACAAAAATCTTTCTGCCTTTATACTAACACCCTGATATTACCTCAAATCCCTCAAACCACAACTGCGAAAAAATAGATCAAGTATTTAGGCTTAACAGTGGACTATAAATTAAATTGGAAACTTCATATTAACCTACTCATAAAAAAAATCCGTAAACTATCATTCATTTTTAAAACGATAAGAAACATCATGTCACTAAAACAACTAAAAAATGTTGTCAAAGCCTTTTAACTTGCGGTATTTTGGCTTTGGGGGGAGCCGCTGACAAGTACATTAAGCCGCTTAATACAATGCATAAAACATTAATTAGGATCATGTTCAAAAACCCTATCTTCATCCAACGAAAAACATTCTAATCACTAATAACATACTAGACATCAGGAAACTATTCATTAAGAAAATCATTCAAATAAACTGCATAAAATCCTCACCATGCCACTTAACTCGACTTGACTATTGCAATGGCATATATGCAAATCTCCCTAAAATATATACTGATAAACTTCAGTCAGTTTTCAATGCTGCAGCGAGACTGATAACCGGCGTTTCCAAATTTTCTCACATTTCTCAACATCTGCGGAACCTTCATTGGCAAACTCTGCTGGATGGTGTTTAAAGCACTACACGACATGGCGCCACCCTACCTGTCGGAACTGTGCATTCCAAATGATGTCAATACTAGGCAAGCAACCCTTCGATCAGCATCTTCAATAGCCGTAGGTAGACTCTCAGTGCCTATGCGCAATCCCAATACCAATTTCGGAGACCGGGCTTTCGCAGTAGCAGGCCCAACAGCTTGGAACAAACTCCCTTCACATTTGCGAAAGATCGACAGTACACCTGAGTTCAGAGCAAAGCTCAAAACTCACCTTTTCACATTATCATATCCCGAAAAATAACTTCATTTTTTCAGTAGTATTTCATTACTTAGTCCATGGGAATTACCTAGATTGATGTATCTTCATTACCAGCTTTTCCGTTGTTACGCAACTTTTGACATTATATTACAACTTATTATGCGATTTTTTTTTTTTTTTTTGTAATATTTTCATGACTTACACTGACAGCACGGGCAGTAACATAACAACATGTGTTTATAAACGTAAATAAGTATGTTAGTCGTAAATAACTAATTTTAAGACAGTTGCAAATCATAATGCAAATAGAGCAGTAACAATACTGCTCTATTCGTATTATGACAGTAATCATAACAATATGTGATTATAAATGTAAATAAGTATGTTAGTCGTAAATAACTAATTTTAAGAGAGTTGCAGGTCATAATACCTACGAATAGAGCAGTAACAATACTGCTCTGTTCGTTTCGTATTGTATTATGGCTTCCAATTACATGTACAAAACTCGGTTATAAAAATAAATATAGTTCTAAATCACTAGTCATAGAAGTCTTAGTTGTAAGTCATTAGTTATCAATCTTAGTTATAATATAAGCCACTTGTAGTATATGCCTAGGTATAGATTAAATGTATAAACGAATTTATAAAGCGCCCTTGAGGTGATTTTCTCACGAAAATGGCGCTATAAAAATCATCCAATAATTATTATTATTATTATTATTAACTCACTCAAAAAACACAAGAGCAAAATCGCATAATCAACTTCTAGGTCCCAAAAACTTAATCAACATTTGCCCGAAAGCACGAATCCTACCTTGCACCTCTCATTTTCAACACCTTCCTAAAAGAAACCACTTATTGCATAACTAAAAAAAACCTAAAATGGTTATTTTAACATTTCAATACGTGGTTACTACACAAAAATAGGGCAAGCATCACCAAGTTACTAGTAATCTCATCTTATTCTTAATCCTCACTCTTTATTTACATATTATGTGTTAGTTACTTACAGAAATTTATTCTTAACTATAAATACTGCTTTTGTTTTACGAATGCTTATAATAATAATAATAATAATTGAACAATTTGTAGAGCGCCGTTTTTGTGAAAAATCACCTCAAGGGCGCTTTACAATTCATTACGAATTCCTAGGTTCTTATATTTTTATTACCTCATAAGTATACTTATATTATTTTGTTGAAATTTAATAGTTCTAGATTAAGATTCTAGCATTTCTATATGTATCTGATGAATTTTTGGTTTTATGAAAATATGTCAATTCCATGATAACTTTATAACAACTCCCAATAATTCTCATTTGATTATATGTACTTATGTTTTATATGATGAATTTTTGGTTTAATGAAAATATGTCAATTCCATGATAATTTTATAACAACTCCCAATAATTCCCGTTTGATTATATGTACTTATGTTTTATACATATCTATGTGTATGATTATATACATGTTTGCGAATACCTGTTTGAATGTATGTGAATATGTAAATATATAAATATGTACCCTCGGTCTATATATATCGGAACAGACTTAGTCTAGTGAGGCGGGTTACTTACTTGTTTTGTATTAGATATTATTATTACAATAAACGCCCGGGTTGACGGCATTAAAAAAAATACAAAGGCACAAAAAAAACATAAACATAAAACACATTTACACACTCAAAGGTGCACAACATTGCACAGCATTCACATAAAGGCACACAACATACTTGCACACTCACAGGCATATTCATACATAAGATTACATACAATCAATGGATACTATTACATAGGTTCTTAGTAATAATAGTAAACCATAAAAAATCTTAATCTATTAACCCGCTATTTTTTATTTTTTCGATCTTTTAACCTTGATCTATTAACCTATTATCGTGGTCTTTTAACCAATTATCTCGATCTATTAACCTATTATCTTGAACTATTAACTTATTATCAACCTATTATCTTGATCTATTAACCTATTATCATGGTCTATTAACCTATTATCTTGATCTGTTATCTTATTAACTTGATCTATTAACCTATTATCATGGTCTATTAACCTATTATCTTGATCTGTTATCTTATTAACTTGATCTATTAACCTATTATCGTTGTCTATTATTCTTCTTGATATATAAACCTATTAAAGTGATCTATTAACCTATTATTGTGATATATTAATCTATTATCGTGATCTATTAACCAAAGTAGGTACATATATGAGAATGTTACATATAAGACATATTGAACCGCATTCTTTGCAATTTATCGAACCACAATCCCCAAGATGCCCATTTATTCTTACCGTAATGGCAATTTACTTTTTCAGCTTGCAATAGACTAACTATAATTGTAATAGATTTAGAAGAAGCAAAAAGGACCGCAAAGAGTTAAAAGGATCGGAGTAAAGAAAGGAGAAATAAGCGTTACGATAATGTCCATCTTCCGGCATGAGATGCACGGTGCTATAGAGACCCAACCTTCCTCTTCTAACCTACTTCTCTTAGCCTCACAACACACAAAATGAGATACGACATGCAATTGGGGCCCTTGTGCGGTATGAATTCACATAAAAAAACGATTCGTCACCATTTTCATAGCATCCTTTAAGGAGACGAGTTTTAACTACTCAGAGTAACAGTAACAATCGTAAACCCCATTAAGGGAAGGTCATGAGGATATAAAAGGGAGGACGAAAGAGGAAGAGCAAATGATGGTTTGGAAGGTTTGAAAGTAGGGTATCTGGCTCTTTGAAACAGGTCACTGAACAAATCCAATTCCCCTCTAATAAAAGCTAGAGTATCTAACAAGTACCTAATATCTACAAACTTAACTATTTTAAATAATTATTTTCCAACATCGTGATTGAAACACGTGACATCTGAGTCTACGAGGACCTATAGTAGATTCGCGTAACATAATATAGAAACCTTGTCCGCCATTTTACAAATATAATATTACAAGGCGCCGAAAAAAACATAAAAAATGTAAATCATTTATTTAGGTGCTCAAACGATCTAAAAATACGGTTAGGCACAAAGAAAATTTAAACTTTAATCAAATTTTTAATGATGTATGACATTAAAAAGATAATAAATATATATATATATTTTTTAATTAAATAGTATTGAAAACAAATGTTGTTAGTTTATTTATTTAATATGATGTCACAACTTGAATTTGTTATTGTCAAACAAGCATTAATTAATTTTTTTGTTAAGAAAAAAAACAGAAAAATAGATTTGCTCTTATTGTGTATATAATATTACTGCACCATCGTTGGGTAGGTGTATCAATGGTAGACATGCATCTAATTATGTATAGTCAAATTTAAACAGCGAATAATAACGTTTCCAGTCAGTTAAAATAATTTATAATAATTTAAAATTGTACTATTTAGTTATTTACAATTAAAACATGCGTATGTTTATAATCTTGATTCTAGATCGTAGAATAATGGCCAAGGAAAACATAATGAGGCTAAATTACAAAAACATAAGCTTATATTTAATACATAAAATAAGAAACACATAACATCTTTATAAATTACTGTTGGACAGGCAAAAAATGTGTGTTCCCAATGTGAACAGTATAAATGCATCCAAGACTGGCACAACTACCTTACATACATCTTTAATATCTTTCTAGTCAGTTTAGATCAGGTAACAAGGCCCAGGTATCAGATATAACCCTCCGTTAGGGGATAAAATATATCGTGTTCGTGGACCATTCCCGAGAAAATAGTCTCTCACTGTCGATTTTAAATTCTTAACCAATGGTAGCTACTCGCTTCTAGCTCGTCTTTACACAGTTCAGGGGTCGGCAGAGTTTCTAGTGAGAAGAGCCAAATATTAGATAAACAGAATCTGAACATTTACATGGAATTATTTTTTTAAACGGAAAACCGGTGAATCTACATCACAAATAAAACAATCCTTTTTACGATCTGAGCATTTCAATGGCTAAAAACTCACAGAGCAGGGTCCACGCTTCGAAACATTTTAAAAGACAAATAGTTGGTAACAACCTTATAGTGATTGTTTTTTTTTTCAAATTTTACTTCAAAGATTTCTACTTCAGCCTCGATTTACTTGATAACGTAATTTAAAAAATTAAAAATAACCACAATATATACCACAAAATCAGCTACAAATATAATGTAGATTCACTGGTTTCCCGCTTTCCGCACACCGCACAGTTGGTAATTTTGAGTATCTAGTTCGACTTTATTATTTTTGTTTGTTTTTGGGACAATATAACTAACTAACTAACCATCACGCCGTTTCCCCGCAGGGGTAGGCAGAGAGGACGGACCGCCAAAGAACTCGGTCTTGGCAAACACTCCTTGCCTCGTTCACATTCATACATCGTCTCATACATGCTCTTCTATTATTCTGACTCCTGATATGGCCCGACTCAAGTATCTGATTCACTTGGTCGTGCCATGTCTTTCTCAGGCGTCCCCGACTGCTTCCACCATTCACATTTGCGTCATATATTCTCCTTACACTCCTTTCCTCGTTCCTTCTCTCTACATGCCCGAACCATCGGAGCGTTCCTTTCTTGATCTTACTCATTACGCTTACATCAGCTTTGCATTTTTTGCGGATCTCCGCGTTTCTCACACGATCATACATGGTTTTACCACACTTACGCCTCAGGGATCTCACTTCTAGAGCATTCAGTCTACTTTCATCCTTCCTCTGCCAGTTCCATGCCTCACTGCCATACATCAGGGTAGGTACCAGTACTCCATTATGGACGGCTAGTTTCGCGTCTTTGGACAGTTTTTTGTTGGTGCCAACGGCGTTCAGTCTTCCATTAATAGAGTTACCTGCATTCACCCTTCTTTCAATATCTCTTTCAGCCTTCCCATCTCTCGTGGGACAATATGAATTATCATTATGTGAAAAAATTGTTAAAAAATATATATTGTGCAATTCAACCTGATACAGTCGTTTTAATACCTTCAGCAATCTAAATATATAAAAAAATAGGCTCCGTATGTTTGGGTTTGCAGATCTCGGAAAGTAATCAATGAATTGACTCAAAAAAATTACAGAACATTGCATTTTAGAAATTTCTCCAGACGAAAATCGGATTGGTGCTGAAAAAATTAAAAGTTGTTAAAGTAAACCCTGAATATATCACAAAACTAAAGTTGACGTGACACATTAATATCCATTAAACACAGAAAACGTAAAATTTTGCGGAATACATTCGTATACTCTTTTAAAGTCCGAGGTAGTGCGGTTATTTTTTTTTAAATTCTAACAAGATTAGACATTTAGATAGATACCCAATTAAATGAAAATTAAATCCAGAAAGAAACCTAGTATTTTGTACAAAATATTTTTAAAATTTCATTCCAACATTGCTTTATTTACACAGGATCTCATTTATATACTTTTATTGTTTATGTGTGGTAAAACCATGTACGATCGTGAGAGAAACGTGGATATCCGCAAAGAATGCAAGGCTGATGTTAAGCGTGATGTGTAAGATTAAGAAAGCGACTCTCCGATGGTTTGGGCATGTAGAGCCAATGAACGAGGAAAGGAGTGTAAGGAGAATATATAATGCAAATGTGAATGGTAGAAAAAGTCGCGGACGCCCGAGGAAGACATGGCACGATCAAGTAAATCAGATACTTGAATCGGGCCATGTGAAGAGTCGGAATAATAGAAGAGCATGTATGAGACGATGTATGAATGTGAACGAGGCAAAGAGTGTGTGCCAAGATCGAGTTGTGTGGCGGTCCGTCCTCTCTGCCTACCCCTGCGGGGAAACGGCGTGATGGTTAGTTAGTTAGTTAGTTGTTTTACACGTTCATAAGGGTTCTTTATTACTTACGCAATTCTCATTTTTAATATTGTAGTTTATGTGTCTCATGTCTTGATTGAGTGTCGCTAATATTTTCTCCATTTATTAAATATTGCAAATTGAGGTTTTACTCACTAAGTTGAATATAAAAAATGTAATAATATTTGTACTGACATTTTTAAATAAATCCAACTCTGTTAAAGAAAATTTATTAGCGTTGGACGTTTATATGGTGCTTTTCTAACGAAGTTGCGGAGAAGAGCTTAAAGAGGTTCGCGAGCCGTGGTCTGCCGACCCCTGCCGTAGAGCAATCGCTTTCCCAGCAACGAGCTTTTTTTAAACCAAAAGATCCCGTTATAAATTGAAGTTTGGGGTCGATTTATGATCTCACTGGTTCACTTCAATAAATAAGTATATTTTTCCTCTCGTAGTTAGAGAGTAAGAATTACCGTTATTTATTTTGGGGTGTTATACGGCGATATCCTACTACCTTCGTTGGCCAACGTTTCGGACAGCGTTACAGTTTCCATCATCAGGGCAGATTTGTATAGCCCTTGGCTAAAGATGGAGGTCGCACAACACGACAATATCTTAATGGGATTGGAAAGAGGAAGGTCGTGGAGTACTTAGTTATTCAGATCTAGTCACTAGAGACGACCTCCGTAGTCCAGTGGCTAAGACTCTTGACTCACAATCCGGAGGTCGCGGGTTCGAACCCGGCGTGCGCAAATAAATTTTATTTGATTAATTTGTGTTATTTCACAATTAATTCATTTAAAATAATATATAGTATATTTGCGGCACGTTCCAGAGTGGAAGATACTATCAGTATCGTCCTGGTGTAAGACCACCATTCAGAATTGAAACGTTGCTTGAAAATGGCTTTAGCCGTGTTTGGTGACCAGATCTGAATAGCCAGGTACTTCCCGACCTTCCTCTTCCCCACCTCCTTCCCCTCCCCACTACCTTCAGCCTCACAACATACCCCAATTGGGGATGCCATAGTCTCACTGGCTCCAGACGGGAGCAGTTGAGATTCTTGTGCGGTATTCACTGTAAAAAAAAAAAAATAAACATGTTTCAAGTAAGCAAAAGAATACAGGTAAAGCTTAGCGTGACAAGGGTCCCATGAGTCCCAATTGCTCCCAACCGCCTGGAGCCGGTGAGACTATGGCATCCCCAATTGGGTTATGTTGTGTGGCTGAAAGCAGTGTGAAGGTAAAGAAGATGGGGAAGAGGAAGTAGGGAGCGGCTATTCAGATCTAGGCACTAAAACGGCTGAAGCCATTTCAAGCAACGTTTCAATTCTGAGTGGTGGTCTTACACCAGGGTGATACTGAGAGTATCTTTCACTCTGTAACGTAGCGCAAACATACCTTTCATTATTTTTAAATGTTTAAATTGTGAAATAATACAATTAATCGAATAAAATTTACTTACGCTCGTCGGCGTTTGAACCCGCGACATCCAACAATTCTCTAAATGCCAAATTTAAGTAAGACATAAATTATTTATTGAGGAAGAATATAACACTAATATTCTAAACGAAAATATGAAAGAGAAAAAGACACAAAAAAATAAAAAGATAACGGTCGCAACTGGAACTCGAACGCAGAACCTCTCATCTTATAAGAGGTGGCAGTAGCCTAATTAGTAACGCGTTTGTCCCGGTAAGACAAAAGGTTCTGGGTTTGAGTCCCAGGTCCCACCATTATCTTTTTATTTTTCTGTGTCTTGTTCTCTTTCATATTTTCGTTTGGATTATATTATATTGGTGGGAATACCTTCAAAAGTTATAAAAATAGAGTTGTTTTATTCAAAATTGAAGACAAAATGTTTTGCAGTATCGACTTACTTGTAAGTGACATTCATTTAGTCAAATAATAAATTTTAGTGTCGCACTTCCATTTCATCCGAATTTAAAATCACTAACGGGACTAAAAAAAGTTTCACTTTAAAAGAAATTAAGTAAAGTTTCGATTCTGAAAAGTTATATTTTTCCAGAATAATAATATAGCTACCACTCTAAAATTGCTGTAATTTTTAATGCTAAAATCACGAACTTAAATTGCCATTTCAAACTTTGAAAATTAAACAAAAAATATTGCTAATGAAAATGGATGCAACAATTTAACTACATTTTAAAACAATGGATGCATTTATTCGCGTTTATACAATACGGTACTTCCTAGAAACTTTTATTGAAATTTGATTAAAAATGCTACCTGGCCTTAATTGATGAAATGTGATAATAGTGAACATTATTTTGAAAACGTTCATTTTACTAACGTCATATTGTTAGGACTTTGACGGATTACGAGCGAAAAATAATTAAAATGAAAGCGATGAATGCTTTTAAATTTTCGCACTATATTAGATTTGGCGATGACAGGTAGGAGCTGTTCGTGTCAATTATTCATGAATGTACACGAATGCTCTCATTTGCATAGTAAAATATTACAACACTGACCATGTATGAATAATGCTTGAATATATTTATTTTAAAATACATTGAATGAAAACAAATCACTTTTTGTACACCACTTATTTAATACAAATTGTTAACATGTTTCGAAACCAATGAAATTTAATGATTTAATAAAAGCATAATTATTTTCACTTTTCGCACATTCCGAACATGTTTAGTTATTTATTTATTCACAGAAACAAACAGTACATCCATTGTTGAAAAAAAATTTACAATTAATAAATAAATATTCATGGTGGGTACCCATTATGTGTTTCATTGTAGTGTTTAATTTATGGTATGCATAAAGTAAGTAATTACGTGTGAGTATGTGTGTGTGTGTGTGTGAGTATGTGTATATGTATGCATGTATGCGCATTGAACAATTTATGTTAATGACATGATTTTCTTTTTAAATTTGGGCAGTGAATCGGAGAAAATGTCGATGTTAGAATTTAGATTAATATTATTAAACATATGAAGAGCACGATTGATTGGCGAATTAGTTGCTGCATTTGTCTTGTAATTAAGCGTGTGAAATAGTTCTGTGGGCGTGTACGTTTTAATGGTATGTTAAAATTAACTAGGGAAAGAAGTTCGGTGCAGTCAATGTTATTATTTAAAATTTTGTGTATAAATGTCAAATCAGCTATTGCTCGCCTTTGTTGCAAAGTTTGAAATGTGCATTCAAAGTTATTGTTGATAAGATATTTTATAAATTTGTTTTGAATATGTTATATGCTATCTATGTATACTTGGTAATGCGGGTTCCAAATTGGTGAGGCATATTCCAGTATACTTCTGACTAATGCAAAATATAACATTACTACCGTACGCGGGTTACTGAACACTTTAGTTATACGAAGAACAAAACCAAGCATTTTATATGACCTGATATAATTGTGATTAGGTAAGTGGTGTATATAAAGTGATTTGTTTTCATTTATTTAAAACGACGCGTACGCCACAATGTGAATTTACGATTATTTATTGAAGAAGCGACATTTATTCGAATTTCGATTTCGTTTTTTTTAATGAATGAGTGAAGTGTAATCTTAGAAGTAGATATCAACCCACTTTCCGAAAACCAATCGCACTGAAACTCGGTAGATAGACTCGTTATCAATGACAATGCATTGTATTAAATTTTGGGGGCAATCTCTTATGCACACGAGGACATATACGCATTTTTCTGAAATTGAATGACATTACAGCAGTCGACTAAGTCCTATAAAATTGTAATTTGGCACAGTAGTTAGTAATGTTGACTCCAGCCCCTGTGGAGGAAGTTTCAATTTTCAGTTAAATTATATATTTTTTTAAATTGGCCACTGACTGGCCCAAGAGATGGCATGACTAGGTCAAAAGCTTTAAAAAGATTAATTATGGTAATTGCATAGTTTGCTTTTTACGGGTTGATTTTTTGCCATCGATTTCCCATGTAATTATTTATGTTTTTTTTGTATGAAGGGTCTTAACTGATCTCCGCCCTTTGGAGCCTGTAGGCCTATGGCATCCCCATATGGGGTATGTTGTGAGGTTGAAGGTCGTGGAGAGGTAAAAGACAAAGATAGAAAAGTGCATGGCTGTTCATATCTGGTCGCTAAAGATGGTTAAAGCTATTTCAAGCCACCTTTCTTTTTTGAATAGTGCTCTTTCACCAGAACGATTCTGATTGTATCTACCACTATGGAACGTGATGCAAATGTACTATTCGATATTTTGTAAAATAAATGTGACATAACACGTCATATTATTTGAACATTTTGGTTTACCCGCATTGGGATTTGAACCCGCGAAAATGAATTAAAACATTTGGCTCGTGATAATATGCCTCTATCGAACTATAATATACGTATAACCCGCTGTATGTGCACACTGTGTATAGTCGCCTCAGTAAGATAAACAAACCAATATTGACGTTAACTCAAACTGTCACTTGGGTACGCAGCCGACAGGGCACAGATGGCGTTATGTTGGAAAACGTCAGGGCAGTGCCGGACAAGGGTACCCGGGCAATTAAAATTTCACCATTTTTATATTTTAAAAAAATGTATTTACGTCTTCTTCTTCGTGTTAGATGAGAATTATTGGACTTCATTTTAGGTTGCTTAACAAGCCTGGTAACGCAGTCACTCGAAACTGCACAGATTTGCCCCAAGAAAAGGTGGAGGGGATGGTCTTCTGGGATGTGTGCTATGGTTAGAATTTGTCAAAATTCATCTAATTCAGAGTTCTTTAAGCCCCATTCGTGCATCATAAACGCATAACGACTGTGACCACCGGATATGGCGAATACGGTATTGTGAGTCTATAGAAGCAATGCTGCATTCCAGTAGAAATCCTGAATGTACAGCTGAGCAGTGACCTTTTTGTCAATAAGTCAATGAAAACTTAACAAAATTTAAAATTGTATAAATCTATTGAAAAATAAATGTTATTATTTTTTTTTTATTACTCTTTTAATTTATTTTTTTAAATATGAATACCGCACAAGAGTACCAACTGCTCCCGTCTGAAGAAAGTGCGACTATGGCATCCCCGATTGAGGTATGTTGTGAGGCAGAGGGTAGTGGTGAGGGGAAGGAGATAGGGAAGAGGAAGGTGGGGAAGTACCTGGCTATTCAGATCTGGTCACCAAACACGGCTAATGCCATTTCAAGCAACGTTTCAATTCTTTATGGTGGCCTTACACCAGGGCGATACAGAGAGTATCTTCCACTCTGGAATGTACCGCAAATATACTATACGTATATTATTTAAAATGAATAAATTGTGAAATAACACAAATTAATCAAACAAAATTTATTTTACACGCCGGGATTCAATCCCGCGACCTTCGGTGTGCGAGTCAAGCGCCTTACCGCTTCGCTACGCCGGCCTTCCTTACATACCTAATCATGGATATTTGGAGTTCCTTTCTTCGAGATGATAATTTTAGTAAAGTTTTATTGAAAACAATCGTAAATCGTATCCGATTTAATCATAGATAATACACACAAATACTGCCAATTGGGCGTGTTCCGTGATCCAAAAGTCTGAAGATTCTTGTAAGTAAGAGGGACAGAGCGTATGTTAAATGGGCTAGAATCAAAAGACTAAAAATGCAAATCTGTGACACAAAATTCAAACTTTGGATAGCCACCAAAAGGCATTTTGTACTACCGATAAATACTCGTAACTTTAGCAAAATCAAAACACACTCCATATCTGTACTTTTTCCTTTTCATTCCTTTCTTCCATTTATATTCTACTTCTCTAATTTTTTTTCTTTTCAGTGAAAATTTTAATTTTTTTTCGATGTCCGTTGGGTGATTATTCACTAAAACCACCCTCTCCTGATATTCCAAATATTGATCTTTTTTCTGCTTTTCATTTCGATTTACCTCTATAAATTTATTTGGTCCTTCTCTTTTCCTTTAAGATACTAAAATTAGGTTAAATTAAAAAGGGTGCCGGGTTTATAGGGTGAAATTTGTCCAGGTCTTGGCAGCGGATACGTCTGACTACCTGCTGCGTGGCGAGCCGGATCAAGAGAGACTGGTTGAGGGAGGCCTTTTGAGCTTTCCAGACTCTCTCGACGCATTGCTTTGCAATGCAGTTGGAGGGATGGATTCACATGTCAGTTACTCCTGGATCCACTGATCCCCAGATGTTTACCCACCCCTCAAACTTTTTCCTTCCCAGAACTTCCTACCCTCCCCTTCCTTAAAAAGATCCTCCACACTGAATCCCCTAAGATGACATAGGTCCTGAGAGAAATTATTTCCTTCATGGCCTCCTGTGTGGAGCTAATGTAAAAAAAAACTCTGAACGGAGTCTGGTGAGGTGGTTTATACCAAAAATATTAATGTACCTGTTAAGTAATTGACATCGTGTTTTTAAAGTGCTTTCGCTTTAAGAAAATTTAATAGCAGATCAAATATTTTTCTTTCATTTATTATCGTAAGGCCCTGAAAGGAATGCGCCCGTGAACAGGTACTGATTTTGCCCGATGGACAGTCCAGCCCTGCTTGGGGTGTCAACTGACTCCCAACTGCCCCTTATCCAAATATGTGACCCGATTAACATCATCATCCCGGGGTAGGTAGGTAGTAGGCAGATATCGCCAGTAACCAGATTAGACGTCGATTCCGGGGGATGGATAATATCGTTTGGGTCCCGGTCCTGAGGGTGCGTTTAACCCCAGCGATAGGGATGGACGGACGTGATCGCTGACTGCTTATAGTATCTACTCGCGACAGTTAGAATTGAGAAGCATTCTGAAAAATTAAATATAAATTCGATGTAGTGCCATTTACAAAATTGTAACGTATTTTTTAATATCACCTTAATTAATATTCTGATGGTCTTTTACAAAATGATAAAAAAAATTTTAAGAAATTAATATCTTGCTTTTTTTTACATAAGTTCTACACTGGAGGCCCTGTGAAAAATACTTCTCCTCAGGGCCTATGTCATCTTTGGGGATGCTGTGTGGCGAGTCTTTTTAAGAAAGGAATGAGAGGAAGTGGATAGGAATTTGAGGGTCAACGTATCCGGGAGTGACGGAGGTGTGTATCTATCCCTTCCACTGCAGTGCATGTCGATGTTCCGAGAGAGTCTTGCTGTAGAGGCCAAAAGATCTCCTTCAGCAAGTCTTTCCTGATCCGGCCTGCCACGCAGTTGGTGGGCAGAGGCATCCGCCGCCAAGATCCGAATAAACCTTACCCCGTGAATCCGGGCACTCTTGCTAAGTCACCAAACGTAGCAAACCATTTGGGGTGACCTATGGCAGGAATGTTGGTTATCCAATAAATGGTTTCCGGTTCTGCGGTACCTACACCCGCCTCACAAATTGTAGTTTTGGTAGGTATAAAGGTAAATTTAAGTCAACAAAATATATATAAGTAAAGAGAGAGAAAAAAAAACACATTCTTAAATTTGAATTTCTGTAAAACAATCTGTCCTTTTGTCAGTTAATAATACATTTTGTCATTGACTTAAAAAAAAAATTCAAGAAAAAAAATGACGGTACTTACATGGTATTACTTTTTGATTTTGGTTTTTGTCTAAGTTAGTCTTCTTGGTAGCATGCCTGCAGGAGTGGGTATCCACCTTTACAGCCGTCTGAAATAAGGAAAATTACACATATAAACATGGTATATAGTACAAATAATAAAGTACACATAAAAGACTTAACAAAGTTAAGTGCATATAATATATTATAGTATAGGTATATACAGTATAAATACATATAAAAAGAGTAGAGATAGTTTAAATATACCTAGTACCCATAAAAGAGTGAACATAGCATTAATAATTATAAATAGAGAACCTACATATGTAAATAGACCACAAAAGAGTAAAAAAGTATAAATAGAGTACACATGAAAGTGTAAACACAGTACAGTTTATAGTACATATAAGCAGAAAGCACATAAATAGAAAACATTTAGTATAGTATGAAATGCAGAGAACACATACGGATATTTTATTAAAAGAGTCTAAAGTGATTGATGTACGGAGCAATAACTATATTATAACGATTTGCAACAATAAAAATTAGGTCATTAACAATGAATATTACTTGTAAGGTTTTTCCCAAACAATATTGAAGTAAGGCTACAAGCCCGATGTAATTAAGCCTGCTGGAAAAAATCAAAATAATTAAAAATTAGACAACCAAAGACCACTTAGTTACAATTGTTAGAAAACCCATATTTCGAATAAAATCCTTGTAGACCACCCCTCCCTCATATTTGTGTATATAAACTGTTAGTTATAAATAATTTGTACAAAGTCTGAAGATGGTCTTGACATGCTGAAACCGGTTACGGTCAAATAAAATAAAGTGGAAAAAAGTTTTATATTCGTATTATTACAATATGAATTGTCAGTCCCAAAAAATAGAAAAAAAACATACAAGAGTTACAACCGCTCCTAACTTTTATTTATCAATCACCTATTTTGCATTTCCCTTTGCATTTTTTCAGATTAACTCCAAACAAGATACCTTAAACAAAACGGGATACTGCTTGAAGGTTCGTTTTAGGAAGGAAATAATTCTTTTAGGGTAGGAATCTGGGGGTCAATCTGTCTAAGAATGATCGACGTACGAATCCATCCCAACCCACTGCGGTTCAAGGCAATGGAGAGAGTCCGGCTGGATAGTTAAAAAGTTCTCCCTCAACCAGTCTCTCCCGATCCGACCCGCCGCGCAGTAGGTAGGAAAATATACCGCCAAGACCTAGTCAAACCACACTCCGTGAAACCTGGTGCCTCTGCCAAGTCACCGAAAGCAGCGAACCACTTGGGATAAATGGTTCCCGGTCAAATGTTCCGAAAATTCAAGCATACCGTTTAGTTAAATATTTTTAGCATGCTGTATGGTTTCATTCCGCAGACCAATAACATTATTTGGTTTAAATGTTATTCCAATGGTAAGACAGGATTAACGTAATTAAGACGTTCGTTAATCACTATCGAAAGCTCTGGTGAGGCGAATCAAATTATAGATGACTTAATTACACTGTCAGAGTGACAGCTTTGCCTGTCGGCATTGAAATTTCTCTGTCAATGTTGTGTAATTTTTTTTGTTTTTGTATGTTTACCACGCATAGGCGATATAGCGAGCGAGACCTTGAGCAATGTTAAGGAATTAGGTTATAAGTTAGTATTTAACGCTCCGAAATTAAATTTTAATGTGGCTTATTGAGATAATTATTTTTAAACTGGAACTGCAAAACTGATATTTGGATTTAAGATCAAAATACCCAGCCAAACTGAATATATATTTTTTTTTATCAATTGGTATATCAAATATCTATGTATTACGGATATGTACTATGTGCTTTAAATTATAAAAATAGGCAACTAAATAGTTCAATTATTCATGATTTTTGAGGAAACTTTGGCAATGATTTATGAGTTTTATCAATTTGAGAGGCGGGTAAGGGTACCACCACCCAGGAACTATTTATTGAATAATCAAAACTCCTGCCATCCCCCCATCCCAAAGGTCGTCCCAAGTGGTTCGCTACTTTTGGTGACTTAGCAGGTGTGCCTAGGTTCATGGGGTGAGGTTTGGCGGCGGCGTTTGTCATGCTATTTTTGCTATAAAAATGTATCTAATGTACTCATAATTATATTATATTGTATAATTTGTTTAATTTATTAATATCTAAATATTTACTTAAAATATTATATTTATTTCATAAACTATATAAATTTATTACATAATTGTTTATTATTATTTATTTTTTGTTAATAATTTAATGCTACTGTGGTATGATCACCCTATTATTGCATCTGGTAAGCCACAACAGGGACCTTGCATTTACATATTTTAATATTTAGTTTACAGTTTAATGTTATTTTTGCCAACAATGATCATACTGCCCAGCTGTAATAATTATTAATTAGTAATGTTTGAATAACTGTACTCAGTGCTTCTTTTGTAGCTATATTATTATATTTCTTTTAAGTTTAGGTATATGTATGTTTCTTTTTTATTTTTTTTAATTATATTTTTGTAAAACTGCATATCTCGATACAGGAATGCCCTAGTGATATGTGCAGCTTATGTTTTAATGTATTACTTATTTTTTTCAATAAATAAATAAATAAATAAAAATAAATAAATGCAATAAATAAAAATAAATAAACTTCACCTTACACCGCAGTGGGAAGGGTAGATTTATACGTCCGTCAGTCCTTGACATTCTGACCCCAGATTCCTACCCACCCCTCATATTTTTTCTCTTCCCAGAGAATCATTTCCAAAAAATACTCTCCATCCAGCATCACCAAAGATGACATGAATATTTTGTCGTGTGGAGCTAATGTAGAAAAATACTTAAAAAATAATTATGTTGTATATACTTTATAAATATAAAAAAGCATGTAATAAAATAATAAAAAAAAACATTCAAATAAGCCTTTTGCTCTGCGGAAATTTAAATTACGAACGATTGATTTTCGTTGGAATACAAATATTTCGCATAAAAATAATAATTCAAAAATTTAATTTTTATTGTACTTAAATTATATGAAAATAGTGGGGTAGGATCATTTTTTGATAAATAGGTACAATTAACTCTAAATAAGTCAAAGTCACCCTGAAAATCATGAAAAATAAAATAGATAAAAAACATAAGGAAAAATTTCAAAGTTTTAAGCAACCTTCCACACAAAAAAGAGCTGATGACCTTGAAACGCCTGAACAGATTTTCTTAAACTGTAGCTAAGAACCATCTCGATCACATCAGCTTAAAACAAAAAAAACATATCACAATCGGTCCATTCGTTTAGAAGCTACGATGCCACAGACAGACGCACAGAAAGTCAAACTCATAACACTACTCCTTGCGTCGGGGGTTAACAAATAAATGAAGAAGCACATATCTGTATCAGATGTTAGCTACACCTTTGATAAAAAAAGAAATATTCAGTTTGATTGAATATTTTGGCCTCAAATCCAAATTTAAGCTTTACATAAGAAATAAATTTTACATTTCTTTAATAAGAAAAAGGCCGCGCAGCAGTTCCTCAAGAAAATTAGTAATATATGGGTTATGTACTGCTCCTTTCTCGCCATGTTGAGAGTAGACACAGTCACAATCACAAACACAAAAAAAATTAAATCAAGTTTATAACACATTCGCAACATTGTACGATTATTACACTCTTATAAACAAATACTGTCTATAAGTGACGGAGGAGATTTTTAAACAGAAGTGAAATGAAGAATTTGAATGTCAAAAGACGCCATGAGAAATTGAGTGACAGAGGCATATCGAGGACCACCAAAATCTAATCTTGGTCCGGACGTTAATTTTAACCATATTTCTGTAAGGTGTGCAAATATAGAAACTTAGAGCCAGCCAACGAAGGCGGATAGACGCCTCAAAATTGAGTGCTTGAGAAAAACGCTCAGGACTCACTGGTCAGCCACACGTACAAATGTGTCCATTCTGGAAGAGCTAGGCATCGACAATAGGCTTTCAACTATCTGCTTACGTATCTTAAAAAACTTTGGACACGTTGCTCGTTAAACTAAGGACTCCAACTTAGAGAAACTAATAGTCAATGGCAAAGTGGAAAGCAGAAGAAGCAGACGAAGGTCACCAATGCACTGGAGTAATCAAGTATCACTGGCGTTCAAAAGGAGTAGCACGACCGCGAGGAGAAGAGGAGCCTTTTCCATCATGGAAATTGGAATAGGGATCACGATCGTCAGCAACGAACAACTGACTTGAGAAGAAGAAATAAATACTCAATCCAATAGTCCAGGAAAAAATCGAAATCGGAATTTACGCCCCTTTATGAGAGGAATTTAAAAATACTTAAGAAAAAGATTTTAGAAAGTTGGAAAAGGTATTTGAGAATTTATTTTTACAGGTTGATTTCGTAAAGGCCTGTAAAAAACATCAACTCCCTTTTTACGCATTGTTTATTGTAATAAAACAGAAATTTAAAATTGATTTCCCCGCTCCGTCCGGGGCCAGACTGACAGAAAATGGGGGTGGCAAATCAGTAGTTCGTGGGTGGACGGCATAAGGTTCACTTTGAAAATTGTCAAAATGGGATGTCAAAAATAACAACGCGAAAATGCATATTTTATTTTTTGAAGTTTGGGCGTAAATTTCAATTTTTTTGCGATTATTTTAAAAGAAACTGAATTCGCTACATTAAGTTATAAAACCATATCCGAAAAGAGGTTTATAAGTAGGAGAGTTTGCACTTGAAACTGATTTTTTATCGACCATATACATTATTTTTTTCTTGGTTTATTAAAAGACTTATTAAAAAAATGACTGACAATTTCAACAAATGACGGGCCAAGGTATGTTCTACATGCGCTATTTAATTGAAGCATCTATAAAACCTTTAAGTGATCAAACTTTCAAAACAAAACATACGATTTTGTATGATTTAGCATTATTTAGTATGTCTTCATATAAAAATAATCGATTGGCATCTACATTTTAGAACCAATGTACGAATTCGAAAATAATTCAATAAATTTGAAGACAATTATTTCAAACCAAACATGAATTTTACATTAATATGGGTGCACCGCTTTTTGACCACACGATAAATTCGTTAATTTTGATGCGAATTCCCAGCTAAACCATTAATTGGGCCAAGCTTTACCTGATTAGACCGAATAACCGTTGGTAATTACATTATTTTATGGCTGTTAAATAAATAGTGGACTGTCATTCAGAATTAGTTAGTTCGGGGACGAACGAGGGTTTAGTCAAGGGATGGGTTGCGCTAAACTAGGTAATAAATTAGATCATGACCCGCATGTACTAAACGCCCAAATTACTTCATAAAAGTTCAAAGGTTGACACGTGAATCGAATGGGTGAATTTATCTCTCAAACCGCAGGGACCGTAAACCTATATTCATTTGTATTCTGTATTTGAGGTTAGGTTTAGGACCGATGTACGTGTCTATTGTAACACTTGATGACTGCAATACTATTTTATACAGGCACCTATTATCTATTGTACACCAATTTCTTTCAAGTGTCGATAGCGTAGTTAGTAATACGAAGTTTTGCTACATCCCAAGATGCCAGTTAAGTATGACATCAGAAAAGTGCCGTCTATCGTAGTTCGTGTCTTAGGTACGAACGGTCCGATGATTTCCGGAGGCATTCTGGGCTCCTTCAGTCCGCTCGCAGCAGCGGCAGAAGTTTTTAGAGCATAGTCTACTAAGGACAGTTTAATATTCGTTGTAACTCTTACGATAACCAAATTAATATTCTAGTAACTCGAACCTATAACTTTTGCATTTGGAAGATTCAGAAGATATTTTATGTTGTCATTTTATTGGAAATTAGGAAAAATAACGGGCTGTAAATTTAAAAAGATTGGAATGATGCGTGTATTAAATTGCTGATAAAATCATTCCACTGCCGATCTGCTGATCTCAAGAAGGAGACGTAGAAACGACCAGTTCTCATGTGAAAAATGTTAACCATATAAAAATGTTGGGTGAACGTGTGGGGTGTTTCCCATCTTCTGCCAAAGGAATCAACGATGTTAGTTCCTCGGTGCAACCTTCCATTGAAATACTGGTAGAGCAAGGACAGCATACTCACCCGACGTCGGTGCTCTAAACACTGTAATCCAAATATTCAAGATAAAGAGGAGGATCTATCAAATGGACCGCCAGTTTTATTTTGGGGGTCGTTACCAAATTCAACCGTGGGGTGCATTTGCGATTTGTACAGGGTCAGAAGTTGTGTACTATTAAGGTGATACTTAAAATAATACATAATCTACTTTTTCATCGATGTCGTGACTTTAATTATTTTATGGAAAAACGCTTTTTACAAGTTATGTTTTAAAATAATGAGATAAATTAATTGTTTGCGCCCGTACATACGTATAATAAATAGTTTTGTCCATAAACAAACCCAAATCTTACAAAAAGCCTAACAAATACAATATTGGATTGAATCACCGACACATTTTTGTATTTGTTAGCTTTTCTTGAGACAAAACTATTTATTCACATTAAAATTGCGTATATACGGGCGCAAATAATTAATTTATCTCATTATTTTAAAACATAAATCGTGAAAAGAGTTTTTCCCTAAAATAATTAAACTCGGGACATCTATGAAAGAGAAGATTATAAATTAGAGAAGATTATATACAAAAAGATTATAATTCTTTTAATAGTTTATGCATGAACAGGACACCATATTCAAAAACTTAAAAAGCTTAAATAATAGTAAGTTACACACTAAACTAGCGAATGGTTTTCCCTCGAAATTTGCAGCATGTGGTGTGGTGCAACTCGAATTCAAAGCTTATTTCAAAAATGGTTTTATTTTAAGAGTAAATCTGTTTGCGAAAACTCGCTTTGATTAAAACTACACCTAGGACATGAACATGGAAAACCGAGATAGTAACGACGTCCTCCGCTTTAATTATTAAAGGACACGAAAATGATTTATCTCTGACCCTTGCAACACATAGTTTGCAACTTTCGTATGTTGCACTTGGAACTCGGAATGGTTTTCTTCGAAATCGGTCCACGTACACAGATGAACCGACAACTGAAATTTTATCGATACACTTTGAATATAAACTGGTTTTAACTTACATTAAATAAAAAAAATATATATAAACAGCACATAGTACGCAAATTGAATTTTATAATAATACTTGGGGCACGAGAAACTAAAAGGAAAGATACACCAGACTATTATTAGACCTGCTATAATGTATGGCTCCAAATACTGAACTATGCACTCCTGCTCTAAGCAACTCGAAACAGCAGAAATGCGAATGCTTAGATGGTCTGCAAAAGTATCACTAAAAGATAAGATTAAAAGTTCTTGCATTCGTGGTAACCTGGGTGTCACAGAGATAAACTGTAAGCTGGAGGAACGACAGTTGAGATGGTATGGGTACATAAGACGAAGACCACCAGACCACTCAGTGAAGCAGGCAATGTCTATGAAGCTTCATCGACAATCATCCAGAGGAATACCAAAGAACTCCTGGATGACTCAATGCTCCAAAATACTTCAGAGAAACGACCTGGATGAAGGCGATATCAGAACCGAAGAAACTACAGAACGAGAAGAGCCGACTCTCTCTTTATGTACTACCCACCAAAAGTGCTTGCGGGCTGCACCAAAAAGCCCCACCCCTGATATAAAGTAAGACAGAGGGACTTGAAATAAAGTTTAAATATTAAACAGTCAGGAGTATGATTAACAGGGCTGTTATAATATAGTCATATTGCGACCGAAAACGCAGCGAAGTTTTCAGTCGCTGGAAATTTATTACATTATAATGCAATATACGAGTATAACGAACTACATGGAAATAGGATTTTACAAGGTACCAGCATTATATTGAACTACACCAAACCAAAATTCTGCGCACATCGTAATTGGGCTGTTAAGTGAATTAACAAAGAGCTATGCCTTTTTTTCGGGAAAGTTTTTATAAACATTTATGCAGAATGTTACAGGATGTAACCGAATGATTTTAACAAGCTTTAGGTGGGCAAATTTGGAGTAAAAAATGTGGACGTCATTTTGCTGTCCGATGATTTTTTTCATCTTATTAGATTGAAAATATATTTATATATAATAGTTGGATATTAGCCTAGCGGGTCGCATGATAAGCACTCCGTCTCGTTTCATCAGTAGGGTAATACACAAAACAGCGCGCGTTGCACGTGATCGCGTTGTGACGTGTAGGATTGTGGTCAGCGGCGACGTATGATTGAATTTTTGTTGTTATTGTTTTTGATAGAAAACAATAAAAATATAAAGGGTGCTTTAATTTTTTATGTTTATCTGATACCTTAGAAGAGGTCCAATTTATACATTGCAGTTGTGGTGCTGAAGGATATGGTGGAGGAGAAGAGTGGAGGAAGGTTTGGTAGTGCTAAGCTATTCAGGTCCAGTCGTTAAGCATTGCTTAAATTATTAAAAGCATTGGATATTGATGGTTTTCAAACTATTTATTTTCTCTTTTTGACGGCCTCCGTGGTCGAGGGATGAGGCTTTTGACTAGCAATCCAGAGGTTGTGGGTTAAATCCCGGCGTGCGCAATTTAATTTTATTAGATTACTTTGTTTTAATTTTCAATTTCCATTAAAAAATAATACAAGGTAGATTCATTTGCGGCACTATCCACCGTGGAAGATACCTACTCTCAGTTCCGCCCTGGCGTTAGAACACTATTCAGAATTAAAGCGTTGCTTAAAATGGCTTTAACTGTGTTTGGTGACAGCGAGAAACTCCGCGCCGCTTGCGGTTGATTTACTCCTTTTGGATAATTCGTGGTTCGGTTCGCATCTTCGGAAATGCATACGCAGTTTTACGTCGGCTCCTTTTTTTCTGTAGAAAGAAATCGTTTTTATTATTTTTTTATTTACATATATACGGCACAACACGGGCCATTAACATAATTGTCATATTTATAAATAGTACAACAACATGAAGAATGTAAGTGAAATTTAAGAAAAAAGGTAATAAGCAGTGAATAAAATGTAAAATGTATAAAAGTAAATTACATAGTGTTTTTATTTTATTTATTTATTTATAAAACACATGATACATAATTAAGACATTTATATAGAGTAGATATATAAGATCACCATACTAGGCGGCTGCCTGTTTCATGGTGACCAATGGAGTAGGTACTGTTACTTTGTGTTAAATATGAAGTCTAGTGTAAATATATAAATTTAGTATAAATTATGCTAAAAATGGAAAACATTTTAATAAAAAAGTAGAAATAGAAAGGGGAAAAGAAGTAAATTAGCATTAGTTTATAAAAATGTACATAACTTTTTTTTTTCATTATGTGTGCATGTAAGCACACACTATATACGTAGGTGCACATCTGTACAGATATAACATACGTGCATAACCTTTTTTTCAATATGTGTGCATGCAAGTACAACGAATGCGGTGCACACATATATATTATACAAACGTGCACATATCTATACTCGTACAGGTATAAACATACATATACATATCATAACATATAACATTTCGTTTTATGAAAATTATATAAAAAATGTAAACTTAAGTAATAAGACATGACATTACAATTTGTGACAGTCATTATGTTAAAACTAGAGTAATCTGTTAAAAAAAGTATGAATACATTATGTTGGGTACATACATCGTTAATGGTAGTGTAAATTATGTAATAACATGCGAGTGAAAAAATATGTATGGAATGATCTACCGATATCTTAAGGAATATTAAAAAGGCTTTGGCCAAAAAAGGTAAACTACGGTATGAATAATTAGAAATTGGATTAGAAATTATTATAAAAATTATCCTGATACAAGAAAGTAAGAATACGTTATTTTGAGTATATAAATGGTTAATAGTTGTATGACTCATACAAAAATTTGCAAGGAAAAAAATGTTTACAGAATGTTCTACTTTTTTCTTAAATAATATTAAAAGAGCCTTTGTGTGGATAATATGAGGTAGAGTATGGTAATAATGTTTAACAATAATATTAGCAGTTATTATAATAATTATGCTGGTACAAGAGAAATATACTAAATAAGGCAAGAACTCATTATTTTGAATATATACATTGTTAAGAGTGATACGATTCAAACAAAAACTTGCAAGGAAAATAATATTTGCGGAATGAACAAATTTTTTCTTAAAGAGTACTGAAAAAACTTGAGCTCCAGCTAAAGGAGATAAAATATAGTAAGAATATAGTAGAATATAGTAAGAATATAGTCTCGACACAGGTATACCCTAGTGAGACAGGCATATACATAAAACCATTGTAATTATATTTTATTATAGATAAATAAAAAAAAAAAATAAAAAAAAATAAAAAAAAAATAATAAGTAGTGAGATTAGCAATTATCACAACAATTGTGTTGATACAAGAAAAAACTATTATATGTGAGAAAAATGCATTATTTTGGGAACATATATTGTTGTTAGTGGTACTACCGGTACAAAAAATTGCAGTGAAAATGATATTAGCTGAATGATTATTGTTTGCAGCACAGTAGAGGTTGATATACCTTTTATCATCTGTCATAGTGATTGACGCTTTTCTCGATCAAGATCAAGGACATTTTTTATCGTATTAATTTTGGAGGTGTCCGTTTGTCTCAGTAGAATACGCCCAGAAGTCGTCCAAGAATGTTGGTAGTTATTATCTCTGGCAAATTTTTTGGTTTGAGAAAGTAGAAATTTTCCTTTTTGTGTTAAATGTTCGGACACGTAAATCCGTTTGGCTTCATGCGAAAGTCCCAAGTCCGCTGTATTGAGTTTATTTGCGCTGGTGGTAGTGGATTTTTTACATGCTTTGATTTTGTTCAGGAAGTCATCACGGGATTTAATATTATTGAAAGACACTATTAAAAATCTGGAGTTCTTCTCGGACAGTTTCGGTCCTAGCCTATACATTTTTGTAATTTCTGATTGTAAGGATATATCTCCATAGTCAATAATTTTTGAAATTTTTTTTACTGTTTCAATATTATTTTCAGTGTTTGATTCTGGAACACCTCTTATGTCGACATTGCATATTTGGGTCAGGTATTCTAGGCGGTCAATTTTATCTTCTTGTTGGGTAATAGTATTTTGAAGGACAGCATTATGATTATTTATTACTAACATATCAGCATTGACTGTTTTCTGGGATTTTTCAATATCAGTAATACGCTTTTTTCGCTCATCTTGTTGGTTCGATATAAATTGAATTGATTTTATTATTTCTTGGTTTTGCAAGATGATCGACTCATACTTTTGAGTATATGAGTCAAGTTTTTGTTCGACAAAATCCATCCATTATACTTTTTTTAAAATTGGATCCATAATAAACAAATCAGATGTAAGTAGCCCTTGGTATGCACCATCTGTGGTTGTACTTGGTAAATTATCTGTGCCTTTCGACTGGGCGGGTGCAGATTTTGGTGATTGAGTCACCTGATTACGTTGTTTTCCGGTAGATGGCTGTTCATCATTTTATAATGTCATTTTTTGTCTTCTGTTTTGGCTTATTTTTTAGATGTTGAAAGAATTTTTTATACTTCCATTGTGTGCTCCTTGCACTACGACGGGTGGATTCCACAATTTCTGCACAGCCGAGGTGATAATTGCTTTCACAAAGACAACAGCACACAAAGTCTGATGGGTTGTCGATATTTTTTTGACGTACGATGCATTGTGTATTCATTTTAGATGTTTTTTATGCGAGTTCTCCGTAAAAAGTGATTTTTAGGTGTTTACTTTAAATATATGATGTTAATCACTTGAGTTACACTTAAAGTTTTCAGGAAAGGGCACTTGTTTATTTTATAATGGCCGAGTTTTTTTCCGAAAAGATTGACACTTGGTGACAGTTTTGTATTAGAAGTAAAAACACTAAAATACGCAACTCTGCGAGATAAGATTACACAGGTGTGATGCGCGTTCCTCAATTTAGTATAATTTAAAACTTTAAACTTAGTTCGCAATCGTTTTGTTTGTTGTTTTTTAATTAATTTAATGTGGACATAGAAATACGTCAACACTAGACTTGGTGTATGTGGGTGTAAAGTATAAAATATAAAGTATAAAGTACAAACTATAAATTATTAGGTAAAAAGTAAAAAAAAAATTAGAGTGAGAAATAAAACAATAAAAGGTAAAATGTAGAAATATAAGATATCTCTTAAAGTTACCTAAAAAGATTTAAATATAAAAAGTTAAAAAAAAAATCCTGGATTATGTTATCCGATATGATAAATTTTACAAGTGCCTATGATTTCTAGTACATTAGTAGTTTTAGTGTGAAGTACTGGTAGGCATATAATGTTTACATGATGTATTATAATATTTACGTGGTACTAGCAAACAAATTTAGTTTAATGCATCTTTTGTATGAGGCCAGATTGCCGGCGGCGTGATCGATATTAGCATATTCATTGCCTAAAATATGTAAGCGATTTATGATTGAGTTTTGTTCTGCGTTCGTCAAAGTATTGTCACAATGAAAAGGTGTTTTGAGTCGAGTCGGTCTAGAAGGTACATGATAATTTATTAGCGAAACCAATTCAGGGGAGTCAAACCAGTTATTGTTTATTTTAAATTAAAAAAATAAGACCATTGAGTATTCTTCAATCTTTTAACGATAAGAGTCGCATTTTTTGAGAAAGAGAATCATAGTTTATGTCAACCGCGGGAATTCCTAATTTAAAATTAATTGATCTGAGAAATTTGCGTTGGATTCTTTCAATGGAGTTTGCGTGGTTTTTGTAGAAAGGGTTCCAAATGGGGAATTATATTCTAAATTACTCCTAACCAGAGGTGTATATAGTAGTTTAAATGTTTGGATATTTTTTAAATCTTTACAAATTCTTAGAATGAAGCCCAGCATTTGCATTGCCTTACTAGTAATGATATCAATGTGGTTGGTAAATAGTAGTTTAGTGTCGAAGGTTATTCCGAGGTCCCTTATTACTGGTACTGACAATAAGTTGTGATTGTTAAGTGTATAGCTATATTTTATAGAGTTTTTTATTCTAAAGAAACTCATGATTTGACATTTTTTAGTGTTAAGTGTAAGTTTGTTAATTCTTCCACCACTCTGCGAATTTAATAAAATTAGTTTGTAGGGACAGACAGTCATACGTATTTTTAATGATTTTATACATTTTCATATCATCAGCAAATAATAATATGTTAACATTAGAAAATATGGAAGTGACATCATTTATAAATAGTATAAATAATATTGGACCAAGGTGTGAACCCTGAGGCACACCGCTAGTGGCTTCAAATTCATAAGACAAGTTTTCTTTAATCCAGACAGTTAGTACACGTTTCGACAAGTAATTTTAAATCCAACATAATAATTTACCACTTAATCCTAGTTAAGACAATTTATTTATAAGAATTTTAATGCAAAACTTATCAAAGGCTTTGCTAAAATCCGTGTAAATGAGTCAACTTGTTCTCTATTAGCAAGTGCACCTGAGATAAAATTTTCGTACAGTGTAAGGTTAGTCAAGGTAGATCGGCCAGAGACAAAACCGTGTTGAAATGATGAAAAACAAAATTTTATACAAGAACTTATTTTTTGAAGAATTAACTTTTCAAAAATTTTCGGTATCGACGATTGTATGCATATTGGTCTGTAATTTTCAACTAAAGACTTGTCTCCGGTTTTAAATATTGGAGTAAGAAAGCTTTTTTTCCATATTTGCGGGAACATACCCGTTGAAAGTGATTGATTAAAGAGTAGGTACAGTGGGTAAGAGACACTACCTCCACAGTTTTTAAGAAATATGGGGGGAATTTTATCTGGCCAAGAACAAGATTTAAGTTCCAGTAGTTTAATACATGCTGTGATTTCTTTAATCTCAATATGTAACTGAATTAGTTGTAAATCTATATCTGACTCAAAGTTTGGAATGTGTTCATCAGGGATATCAATTTCATACACATCTTTAAAAAAGTCAGCAAATAAATTGACAGTTTCTTTGATTTTACATGAAGTTTTCAGTTTGTAGTGCATAGTTTAAGGTATGCCAAGGTTGTTGTTATTTTGTGTTTTACAATAGTTGAAGAAATATTTTACATTGTTAACAATAGAAAATTCAACATTCTTGGTATACTTATTATTACAAATGTTTGATAATTTATAACAGTCTTTACGTAGCTTGCTAAAAATTGTAATATCGGAAAGATTTTTGTTTTCTTTGTAAATTTTATGAGCTTTTTTCTTTTCGATTACTATGTTAATGAGGTCATAAATGTTCATAAAAGGCTTTAATATTTTCGTCAAAATTATCTCCTTCTAGTACAGACCAGTCGGTGTTGAATAGGTAATCGCGTATTGCGACGTAATTGGCTTTATTAAAATTAGGAAATTGCGTACGGTTTTTAATTTGGTATTTTATGGGGTTACATAATACAGTAATGTCTAAAAGTGGGTGGTGAGAATCAGGAGCAAGAACTGAATCGAGTGACTTATCAACCGCAGTTGCCATGTCGGTATAAAGAACAAAATATAGTAATCTATTATTGTCGTTTTTTACATTATTTAATTGAGCTAAGTTAAGGAAATCGCATAATTCAACTATTTCTTTTTCTATTTCAGATAAGCTAGAGTTTTGTGATACTGTGGAATTGTCGCGGGTGCCCCAATTGATTCTTGGTAAATTGTAGTCACCGATGATAGTGATTTTACCGTTTGGAAATTTGTATGACAGTTACTCAATATCCTCAAAATGACTCTTGTATACACTTATATCCGATGATGGCGGGATGTAAACACTGCCTATGATATTTTTTTGATTTTTACCGTTCAATAAGATATAAACTTGTTCCACATTAGAATTTTTGGTTTTCAGAAGTTTTGAGGGATGTTCATTGTTGACAGCTACCATTACGCCACCGCCTCTAGATTTAGAGCTGGTGTGTTGACTTCTGTCAGACCGGTAAATATGATAGTGGGGTAGACCAAGCTCAGCAGAGTTGATTGATGGTTCCAGCCAGGTTTCCGTTAGAATGATGATGTCATGATGGAGAGTTGGGGCATATGTTTTTATTTATTTATATTTATTTACGCCCTAGTGGGCTTTTAAACCAGAAATTAAAAACATAAAAAAAATTAAACATCATAAAAGAAATGAAATACTATGAGTAATAAGAAAAAATCAGTAATTAGACCAGAAATACAATAAAGTGCAATGTGTAAAAGATAGTTAGTAGGTATAAACAAACAATTATATGTGTATAATAATGTACGATGATAAAACAGAACTAAATAGAACAGCAAAATAAAATAAAATAAGGTTATAAATTACTGGTAAGATTTTAAATGAAAGGAGGTTTTATGAAAATAATAAAAATAAGAAAAGATTAATTATTAACAGATAAAATAAAGATGAGTTGTCTCTTGAAAATTGCAAAACTGTCAACACCAAATATATCTATAGATTCACAATGTTTATTTGCAAGGCTATGCATTCTAGGGATTGGTGAATTAAAAGAATAGTTAGTATTGAGGGTATTGTTAAAATTGAAAATATTAACAATACCCTCAATACTATTTATTTTATTTAATATTATTTTAAAGTCCTTAAGTTTATTATTTTTTTAATTGATAAACTAATGTTTTAAAGAAGATTTTTATGCATAGCACAAAGGGTAGATAACAAATATTATAATCAATAATTATCAGCCTGAAACACTCATGTACATTGAAAAAATCTTCTGAGAAAAGATACTGGCCGCCAACGGGATAATAATAATTAATATTTGACAAGTTAAAGTATTTCAGCAATAAATGCAGACATAATTAGTCTCGACGCCACCTAGCGGGAGATTTCGTATTTAACAATACCTCTCTCACAAAAATAAAGTTGGTAGTTTTCAGTTGGAAAAATGTAATAATAAGTAATTGTTGAATGAAACACTAGTATATGTTGAATTATTTGGCGGGTATTAGATAAGCCGCCATAGATCAGTGGTCAGAGCAGCTGACCGGCAATCAGAGGGACACGGGTTCAATTCCCGTTGGCGGCCAGTATCTTTTCTCGGAAGATTTTTTCAATGTAGATGAGTGTTTCAGGCTGATAATTATTGATTATAATATTTGCTATCCTTAAGTTTAGTTTTCATGCCTCTGACATTTTGATAATAGCATTTCAATTTGTTTTGATTGTGTCGTTTTTTGGTAGAGTTGATTCAATGGTTGGCTTGGAGTTTATGTAATTTATTGTTAGGTTTGGTTCACCATTCTCTTGACGATACAATAATTGCTTTCTTAGTTCTATCAGTTGATTCCGTTGAAGGATAGTTAAGTCATTGCTCGCTTTTATGCCGTCTTTAAATTTGATGCTATTTCGTAAAACAGTTCTTGGCGCGATGTTATCCATAAATTCTAGTTTTATTGGTCGATTTTTGTTGGCAATTTTCCTGGCTCCCAGTCGAAATACTTTGATGTTGGTTAGATCTAGTGAGGGGTCGATGTTTTTTACAGCGAAAGAAACTTTGACTCTATCTTCTGTAATGATGACAGACTTTTCTTCGGACAAGCTCTCGGGCACGTTATACAATATAACATTTTTGGATCTGATTGCCCTTTCTTCCATTTCGCTAACAATTTCACACATATTTAAGTCATCAGGATGATTAGTCCTGATTGGCGTCATGATTTGCGGATTATTTTTTATCGAATTCAATTCTCCTTACATCACGCCAAAGTCAACACCTTATTCTCCTATCGTGGCCATAAGTTCAGTAATTTTTGGTATTATTTTAACGATATTTTCTTTCGAGAATTTATTGTTCGGTTCATGAACGATTGAAATCAGTCCACTAATTACCGCATTTAGTTTGGTAATGTAGTGCGAAGCTTTGTCACTCAGAGCCATTTTTGTTTTTATTATAATTTTTTTTTTTTGTGAGTTGTATACCCCTGGATTTTAGGTAAGGCGTGTAAGTAGTGGGGCAGGCGGCGGTGTATGCGCGGGCGCGGGGCGCGGGGGGCTTATAACAACTGTCACTTGATTGCACTAATCGTAGTTTTAAACACTTTAAATGCACTATATACTTTTCTGATGATTCGTCAACGTTAAGCCAGTATTAATTTAATATAATTCAGTGAAACACTTTGATTTTAATACTTTTTGTGACTACTTTAGACGAATTTGTTAGGATAAAAATAATGCGTGTATTCTCCGTATTGTTGTTGTATTGTTTTCCCATACATGGTATTTACATACATTATCACTGTAGTTGGGTTATTCAAAAACTTTTTTTTGTATTGCATGCTTTTACACAACTAATTTTTGTGAAGACTGATTACATTTTGATGGTTTTATCCAGCCAACCGTTTATAAAGTTCAACATACTCGTACCACTTAGGAGAGGCACGCGAATAGTGAACCACTGACGCACAATATATTTAGTGGCAGAAGAACCACTGCACATAAAATATGTAGAAGTGTGATTCGCACGGTTCAAAAGGAAACTCACGTTGCCAATTTAAGTAAAACATTTCTACTTCTAATGAAAACTTCGACGATAATGGTCAATTAAATTGATTATCTGCAGGAAAAAGAATTTAGATTTTTGTTAACTTTAGATCCATTTCAAAACAAATTTTGACGTCACAATCCTCGATAACGAATCCAGAGTTCGTTGGTTTGACTATTTAATTAATAATAGGTGTTATTTCATAATTGATTTTAAATATTGTACGTTTAGAAGATTTGCGGCGCGTTATACCAGTACATACTCTAAGTAGGTATCGCCCTGGTGAGATGAAATGACTTTGGTCGTGTTTGTTAATCAGCCTGATAATTCCCAACCTCCCTCCATCTTCTACCCTTTTCCGCCTCATCAGTCACATAAATCACTCGATGCCTATAGTCCCACTGGCTTTGAACAGTTGAGAGGCAGCCAGTAGTGGGAGATACGTTCAGTGTCATCCTGGTGAAAGGTCAGAATTCAAAACTCGAAATTTCGCTTGAGGCTTAAGCAGTGTTTGGTTACCAGAGCTGTATAGCAATGTACCCCTCTTCACTCCGTCCCCCTCCGTCCCCCTCTTCACTTCAGCCTCACAACATACCATTCCAGAGCTAGGAGCAGTAGAAGCTTAGCGGTATTTAAATTTAAAAAATATAGGTAAGTATGGATGAATTGAACCATCAGGAAAAACAGCGTTATTGGAACCCCGTTTTTGTGCAGATCCATTCAAATTACTAAATTTAAACTGACGGTTGTGCGATGGGCGCTTGGCACATTTAACATTATTAAAGTGATAACATTCTTGATAGCATTGATTGTAACATGTTTGGAATTTTGTGGAAATTTTTATTAGTAAAACTTGTGTGTCTTTTGCACTCAAACCTTATCAATCAATTGATTAAATAACATGTTAAATAAACATGTCGTCAGTAAATTGAAATACATTAGACATGGTCAATGTCGCAATTTCGTAAACCTCTGATCACCTTACTTTTAAATTTTCGTTGTTTGTATTATTATATCATATAAGTATTTCTTTATCGTAACTTATTGTTATTATATCTCACTGTACTTTAAATTTTTGTTGCTTATATTTTTAATTCATTTATGTACTTTTTAATTCTATCGTTTTTTTATTTATATTTATATTATTTCTTTCTCACGTTAAAGATGTTTGTACTGCCTTTATTTATTTATGTAAAAGCCCTCTGGGCATAAAATAAAATAAATAAATAAATGAATATAAATTTATTTGACTTTCTTTGTATACGCTCACTGGTCAAATTAAGTGTTTGAGGCAAAGCAATACGAAGCAATGCTAAATCAAGTATTATTGGTTTCAAAATTTGGTCGCGTAGAAATATTTTAGGTATCTACTTTAAATAAATCTTTTGAGCAGGACACATCTTGGCCTTTGAAACAATAAAGATTTTTTTGATTAGTCTTTTGATAGGTCCAGAAAAAAGTTTTTGCTTTAAGGCGATCCAGGAGAAATAGTACAGGCAAAAATTGAAATCGGAAATCACGCCCCTTTATGGGAGGAGTTTCAAAATACTTGAGAAAAAGCTTTTGGAAAGGTTGGAAAAGGTATTTGAGAATTTTTTCACAGATTGATTTCGTAAAGGCCTGTAAAAAGCATTAATTCCTTTTTTACGCATTTCACGAAAATATGCGACGCGGAGCCTTATACGTCCATTTCCCGCTCCGTCCGGGGGAGTACTGACAGAAAATTGGTGTGGCTGCCAGTCGTTCTTCGGTGGACGGTATAAGGTTCACTTTGAAATTCCAAATTCGTCGACTGCCGTATTGTCGCCGTCCGTGATGTCAAATATAACAACGCGAAAATGTATATTATATTGTGAGGTTCGGGCGTAAATTTAAAGTTTTTTTGCGATTATCATAAAAGAAACTGAATTTGCCACATTAAACAATAAAATCATATCCGAAAAGAGGTTTATAAATAGGATAGTTTGGCTTTGCGAAGTGTTTTTTATGGACCATAAATTATTTTTTTCTAGGTTTATGAAAAGACTTGACAAAAAAAATGACGGAAATTTTCAAGGGCCAAGATATGTTCTACACGCAGTATTTAATTGAAGCATCTATAATACTTCTAGGCCATCAAATTTTCAAAATAAAAACATAAGAATTTGTATGATTTTGCATTATGTAGTAAAATCTTCTAATTACGAACACCATTTCGGTTATGGTTTTATTGCGTAAAATTATTTTTTTTATAAAATTATCGTAAAAAATTAAAATGATTGTGCCCGAGCTTCGCAAAATAAAATAAAACACCCTTTTTTGCGGAACTTTTTTTCTTGCATCAAAACTTTGTTAAACCTTATCGCCATGTACACATACAAAGTGCTCTTGTTAGCGGTCCAAATGATACATGACGTGGTGTTTACATAAATCTGTTTTTCCTCATTGCCTTCATTGTCTCATGGGCTCAGTTGTCGTTACTTCGGGATCGGAAGGATAAGCCAATGTATAATAATAATACACTTCTATCGTTCTATATCTTCAGTGAATAGCACAGATAGTGTTCCTGCCATTCTCCATTGACGGAGATGAATCCGAAATCCATTAGCTGGGCTAACGAGCAGTCTTCGGTTAAAACATCCTCCCTCTCACCTCTCACCGTACTTACCAACCACGTAGGGATGGCTAAATTACCGGTAAATCTCTAGAGAACGAGGTTAAAACGATTTATACGTTATCGTGAAGGTTGAAAATTGATTATTATTATATAAAGTTTTTTGTTTTGAGGAGTTTTATTTTACAATAATCATTCAAGAAGAAACATAAGACGGTTTGAAAGGGAGATATGTATAAACGAATGTTAGAGGGAGCTCGATGATGTTAAAATTTTTTTTAAACTAAGCAAAAGTTGTGAAAATATTTAATATAACATTGCTCGTTTAAAATTTATTAAAATCTCTTGTCAAACGTCTAAAGAGGCATTTAAAGATACAGCGTGATTTTTCATACGTATAACATGTCAAAAAACAGTTTTTAATAATTTTCGTGTGTTTTTAATAATTTTCGGAGCGTATTTTGTAATTTTTTTCTATCAAGGGAATTTCATATAAATATCGTTTCGGCTTGGCACAGATACTAAATTTAATTTATTTAATAATTTAATATTTAAAAAAATAATTAGAATACTCATATTTGAATTTTCGCTATCAAAGAAATCTCCATAGTAACCTAAACAAATAACAAAATGACAGCTTACGTCAAAAATTTACTAAGCAACACGCTTTGCAAATAAACGCGGGTTTGGGGCAGACAATAGCCTAGGATTGGATTCACCGACATAAATAATGCGAAATTTGTTTTATTCAATCGTTTTGCCATCTAGCTATTGTAATTGATTTTGTATGGGATTTTTTCAAACACTGGGGAACACAACATTTTGATTTTCCGCGATATTGTTTGATATTGTTGTAGAAATTAAGTAAATAGTTAGTGCTGTGACATTTTAATTGAAACTAGCTGACCGGCGAACTTCGTACAGCTTCAGAATCAATAACTGTTGTGTTAACTTATTGGCTGAATTAAATTCAGTTTTTTAAGTTAAAAATGAAACAATGAAGCAATTATCGATGCGCAACTGTCCGATGGTGTTGCGTAAGAATTTATATTTTTTGTGATTTTATTACCTTTCCACTTACTTACGGGAATTGTATTTCATTTTATTTATATTACAGAATTTACAACAATTCATCAAAAAGCAATGTTCAAGTTTTATTATTATTCCATTGTGAGCCAGTTGTGTTACATAACTTGAATATAAACATAATCGGCGTTACTAAAAAACCCCGTGAAAATTTTATTCAATTGACAAACGGCCGTCGATGTGAAAACTTTACTAATTAAAAAAATGTTCTTGGAAAAAAATACACACTCTTTACACAGCCTGGGGGGGGGGGGGTGGGGGGGGTAGTTTATCTCTGTTTTAGTAATGATGTCTGAACGAAATTTGGAATTTTCCAAAGTATTTTGAATGTTCTATATATTTCTTATTTTTGAAGGTGTCGTAAAAACAAATACCGTTTATAAAAACCAGATAAAATTACCTTTTAGATTTGTATATTTAAAATGCACTTTAGATTTAAAAAATTGCCATATTTTAAGATTTAAACACAGAAAAAATGGAAAAAAATTTCTTACCAAAACATTTTTGATGAAAGTATACAGAAATATATAAAAAATTAAAATTTAAAAAATACAAACCTTTTATATAATGAATTTGGAATGGAACTGTCACCTCACTTTTTTCTCGTGCATACAATTAAAAATTAATAAAATATTTTCAAAGTTTTAGGCTGATAATTATTGCTTATAATAATTGTTACCCTTTGTGCCATGCATAAAAATCTTGTCTTAAACGTTAGTTTATCAATTAAAAATAATAATTAATATTTGACAGGTTAAAGTATTTCAACAAAAAATGTAGATTTAATTTGTCTCGACGCCATCTAGCGGGCGATTTAGCATTAACAATGCCTCTCTCATAAAAAATAAAGTTGCTTTTTTCAGGTGGGAAATGTAATAAGCAGTAGTTGTTGAATGAAGCACTAGTTCATATTGAATCATTTGGCGGGTATTTGATAAGCCGCCCTGTGGTAGAGCTCCTGACCGGCAATCAAAGGGACACGGGTTCGAGTCCCGTTGGCGGCCAGTATCTTTTCTCGGAAGTTTTTTTCAATGTAGATGAGTTTTTCAGGCTGATAATTATTGTTTATAATAATTGTTACCCTTTGTGCTATGCATAAAAATCTTGTCTTAAACGTTAGTTTATCAATTAAAAATATAACAAATTAATTTAATAAAATTTACTTGCAGACGCTGGAATTTTAACACGCGACCGCTGGATTCGTAACCGAGGATCGTAACTAAAATGTATCAAAAAAATTTCCTTTAAACAGCATACCCACAGTAACAAAATTACAGGTCCATTTGGAATTTACAAACTACCAGACTAGATCTACATTCCAATCAATGACTAAATAAAATAGCCTAATAGCTTGTTGGCACAAGGCAAGTAGTTTAGTCGAGTAGCAAATAACTCGCTACTTGACTGGCCCAAAAGCTTTCGCATTACGGCGCAACAAAGTAAATACGCTAATTAAGCTGATAGTTATGCTTATTTTAGAAATGGTGGAAGAATAAATTAGTGAGATGAAAATAAATAAAGTATGGATATGCAAAGAGATTAATAGCAGCAAACATAAAGAATTTTAGAGTAGCATCTTCGCTCCAACGGCACGACATATCTGCGTCTACTAATGAACTCTACTAAAACGACAGGTTAGCGCAGTCAGTGCGCAGGGACACGAAGTGGGGGACGCTACTCGCCCAAAAAATAGAAAGAAATGGATTGACTCTACTAAAGAGCAGACTAAACTAATTTATTGTTATTAGGTTTATTTTGTAGAACTCCATTTTAATTTTTTATTTTATTTTATATATTCAATAATATTATTATTAAATGTAAAAAAACAGTTTATTTTAATCAAATTTACTTGTTTTTATACGTTAAACAGACTCAACTACTCTACGAAAATTGTGGTGTTCGGATGCGTTTAGTTACTAATATACACTTCAGTCAAGAAAATGTTGAAGAAGTTAAATATCTTGTCATTTAAACAAATTATTTACTTCAATACTATATTGTTAATCTACAAAATAATCAATAGCCATACGTCTATTGAATTCCCAAAAAAAATTGATAAACTACAAATCAAACGTACACATGAGACGAGGAAAAGAAATGAGCTGAGACTCCCCTTCAGGAAAAAAAAAAACAGTTTAAAAAGTTTTTGATGTACGGAGCATTGAAGATATTTGGAGAATTACTAGAAGAAATAAAATTGGAAGAGAGCATAAAGGCATTTAAAATTAAATTGCGAAGATATGTGATTGATTTCGTATAGATGTGTTATTTTAAGTGTATGTATATATAAGGATTGTATTAGGACATCGATAACTATGTATCTATTTAAAATACCGCAATAAACAATAATAAACAATATACTTGCTACTCGACTATTTATTTATTTGTAGGAATCAAACAGCTTTTACATAATACATATACATACAGTGATAAATATATAACTGAACTGGAGTCAGGCTACAGAAGTTTCTTATGCTAAAGTACATCGGAAATGAAGTTTTATTACTTTATAATTAATTTTGGGTTATAGGAAAAGGAGAGGAAGAGTAATAAAGGAAAAGGATAGGAGATGCTCACGATATATTCTAAATTCTCATATTATTAATCGATCGTACGCTTTACTTCATAACGATATTTCTGTAGGTTGTTACTAAAAATGTCAATGCTGTGAAATTTTGTATTATATTGTGCACATACACGAGGAATTGGGGAGTTTTTTCTAATGTTTGTTCCACAAGAGGGTAAATAAAATAAATCGGATTGCCGGTTTGATCTTGACGGAATATGAAAATTTATTAATTTGGTAAGTTCTGGTGAGTCCAGGCCATTATTTAGAGTTTTAAACAATAAAATTTGATCAAAAATTAGACGTCATGTTTGGAGGGATTTTAAATTGTGAAATTTAATAGATTCGGTATAATTTGAGAAGTGTATTTTGAATTTATAATTTATGTGTTTATTTTTTTTTTTAATTCTTTCTATTCTTTCAATATGGGCTTGGTATAAAGGAGTCCAGATCGATGTACGTACAGTGTTCCAAGTGCGGGCGAAGTGTAAAGGGAATATAGAGTGTTTATGTTGTGGAAGGGTTTTGCTATACGAATTATAAATCCCAGCATTTTATTGGCTTTGTTAATTACTTCATCAGTGTGTTGGATAAAGTTTAATTTGGGATCCATTGTTACCCCAAGGTCCCTGATATATTTTACTTCATTGATATGTATGCTTTTCAATGTGCAAACAAAGGAAATTTATTTTTATTACCTGTAAATGTTAATTTATTGCATTTTGAGATGTTAATAACAAGTTTGTTTAATAGACAAAAAGAAGATTGAGGTCTTCTTGGAGTTTAATGCAGTCATTGATTGATTTAATAACTAAGTATATTTTTTATCATCTGCGTATGCTAGTTAATTAGCTTGTAAAAAACATTTGTGAATATCATATATATACACATTAAATATTAATGGGCCTAAATGAGAACCTTGAGGTACACTGGAGGGCACAGAAAAGAAGCTGAACTTTTTTCCCTCAATTGAGACACTTTGAAGTCTACTCCAAAGGTATGAAGTGAGCCACCGGAGTAAGTCACCATGGATGCCTAATTGTTTTAATACTACTACAGTGCGAACTGCTCTTTGGGTAAGAGTATTTTGTTAAGTCATTGATTCCAACATGCCCGTATTGCGGCGGTACCCTATATATAAACAGCCCTATACGTACCCTAGGTATAAATCCATAAACAGCTATAAAATAATTTTAGTTTCCGACCAGATTTTAACTATTCATCTTGATTTTGCTCCACAGGAAACCCTCTATTTAAATATACGTTGTACTAGTATTGCGTGTTCTTTTGTGTCAAATCCTTTCAAGAGTATATACCCGCTAAGTAAAAGCAGGAAATGTGAAATTCAAAATCTCAAAAGCAGGGAATATTATTTTCCTATTTTCAAACTCAATAAATACTCAGTTGACGTTCATTTTCTTCATCAGTGAATATAAATGGTTGTATTATTATAAAACATAATTAATGCACCAGTAAGCACGGTTTCCGTCCGATAGGAAATATTGGAATTGAGAAAAATAAAACTAACTCTTTTAATACTGCGCTTCGTCCGAGACATTGATTGAAAATCAAGCTGAGCTTGGGCTGTATTTTTTGAGAATTAAATGAGCTTAAAATTTACCGTTTCTGCAGGATATCACGATGCCAGATCCGAAGAATTGATTTAGAATTTTTAGACAGAAAACTGTGGAAGTTTCACAAGGACAAAGGGGTTTTGGCTACTTCAGAATACCGATTAGGGTCTCAGCTGATTTAAAATGAAAGTTCTTTTAATATTCTGTTACTATTCAATTTCTGTAAAATAACCGGCTCGTAATAGAATACTAATAATAAAATAAATATCAACAATACTGTTTGATGAATTGTTTTAAATTCTGTGAAACAACTGACCCAAAGTTGCAAAAAAACCGCCTAACAATAGAGAAACCTATAAATGGTTGGGTACCAGAGGCTACTGTTTCCATTTTTATTTATTTTTTATTAGCTCCGCACAGGAATGGGGAGTGGATAGGAATCTGGAGGCCAGTGTGTCCAGGAATGACGGATGTATGAAACCATCCCTCCCACTGAGGTAAAAGGCGAAGGGTCGAGAGAGTCCGGCTAGAGAGGTTACAAGGTCTCCCTCAACTAGTCTCTCCGGATCCGTCCGCAACGCCAAGACCTAGACAAATCCCTCTAACCTCTACCAATCCAAACACCTCTACTATGATGCCCTATGGTAGAGGTGTTTGGTATCCACGGCGGTACCCATACTTGCCTCTAAAATTGAGATGCCCACCTTTGAAAAGATCATTAGTAAAAGACCTATCCTATGGCAGGGGTATTGGTTATCCAATAACTAGCTCCCGGGGCAGCGGTACCAATACCAGCCTCCTAATATTTTGCAAATCTCCTACTAAAAGTGGTTAATACTCCAGTATTTCCATAGCGAAAAATTACTATTCGAATGAAAAAGTTTCTTCAAATGGATTTATCGTATTTGGTGACCAGATCCGAACGGACAGATTCTTCGCAAACTTCCTCTTCCCTAGGTATTGGTTATACCTTCAGCCTAACAATATACTTCAATTAGCGATGCCATAGCACCACTGGCTTCAGCAGTTAAATACAAAAGATATTCTAATGTACGCATTCAAAAACCAGGATAACTTTACACAGACACACTCGAACCGATTCACAAGATCTACATTACAACATATATTTCACCAACCTACAACTAAAACGACTTTTGGACAAAGAAATTTGCAATAATTCTCTTTAAAATTATTTAATTTACTCCCTCTTGCAATAAAACCAATTAAAAAAATAACCGACTTCAAAAGAAGCATAAAGATATGGATTATGGACATGGGAAGGAAGAATATAGATACAATTTTGCAACCTAAAAAAGATTAATGCTTGTATTGTACATTCTTTTAGATTTAACTTTATAAATTTCCGCTTTTTAACATTTTCAGGTATTTACTTATATTTCAAAAAAAAACTTGTACAATGTGTCCTTAGAACGGGGTACCCCAGTAAGGACACGTTTTTCTCTCTCAAAAAAAAAAAAAAAATAAATAAATATATTCCATTTTTCGAGCGGAAATCGCACAAAAAAACAGTGACAGAACACAAGGGTAGTAAAAAATTATTAGAGTTTCAAAGTATTTATAGCAAGTGGTAATTTAAGTGATTTTTTTACGAGCATGCTAACAAAACCATTCGACACGGAATTACATACTACGCTTCGTAATGGCCGATATAGTGAAATCTCTAACAATGGTTCTGACCTACATTACACCGGGAAGTAAATGAACACTAATAAAATTGGTAATGGCGGCGTGACGCTTACATGGAGGGCTGTTTCACATTCAGTCAGTGTTGCGATATGTCGGGGAGAGGATCCAACTCTAACTATAACTCTAACTTATGCTCCCCTTAACGCCCATTAGTTACAAACATGAAGGGTTTATTGCCATTATCGTAAAAGCAAGAGATCATAATGTTATGAGAAACCGTTTCGGAAAAGCACGAAAGGAATCAAAGAAGGGAAATTAAAACAACGAATTGGAAATCGGTTCCATAGCTCAATCGGTAGAGCACTTGCCACTTAAGCATAGGGACCCGGGTTCGAGTCCCAGTGGAACCAATATCTTTTTCTGATTTTTCTGTCTCCAGATTTTGATTGAGTTTCGCTAATATTGTCTTCATTTAATTAGAAATTATAACAGTTTATCGGACACGTAAGGCGGCAAAAGGTTGGATAAATATAATAGTAAAGACTTTTTTTTTACATTCGCTCCACACAGGAGGCCCTGAGAAAAATAATTCCACTCAGGGCCTACCTATATCATCTGTGAGGATGCTGTTTGGAGGGTATTTTTAGGAATGGAAGGAGAGGAAGTTCTGGGGAGGAAAAGCATATTAGGGGCCATCCATAAATTACGTCACAAGAATTTCATGATTTTAGGACCCCGCCGTCCTTGTCACACATCTTCACTTTTGTGAGACCTCCTAGTGTGACGTCACATATTTTGCAATTTTACATCTAAAAATAATCAAAATAGTATGTTTTTTACATGTGACGTCACAGAGCTAATGACTCCCGTACCCCCTGTTACACAATATCACACTTTCTTACTCCCCTTCCCCCCTTGAGGTGTGACGTAATTTATGGATGGCCGCTTAGGGGTGGGTAGAAATCTGGGGGTCAGTGTGTCCAGGAATGCGGACGTTCGAATTCATCCCTCTTACTGCGGTGCAAGACAATGTTCCGAGAGAGTACTGCTGGGGAAGTCAAAGAGATTCCGTCAACCCATTTCTCCCGGTCCGGCCTGCGATGCAGCTTGTGGACAGACGTATCCGCCGCCAAGATCCATGAACATGGATAACCCTGCTTAGTCACCAAACGTAGCGAACCACTTGGGGTGACCTATGGCAGAGGTGTTGGTTATAGGGCGGCGGTACCCATACCCGCCTTCTCCGTCACTTCTATACATTTTTGGTAGGACTTTACTGTATCTACTTTTATTTTATTTTTAGTGTATAATTTTGCATAATATGGATACCGCCCCCACGAGAACCATTTATTGCATAACCAATGCCTCTGCCATACATCACACGAAGTGGTTCGCTACGTGTGATTTACAAGGATGCAACAACACACATATCCAATCATACTATAGAATAAATCAATAAATTATCCAGGGAAGTTACTTTTTAGAATTTTAATTTTAGTCAAAAAAAAAATAGTTAAAAATTTAGTACACATTTTTTGCGACGAAAATACTTCAGTTTTTTTTACGGTCTTATTTAAGATTTTTTTGCTCATTCCCCAGATTTTATTATCTGTGGTTTAGAAGTAAGAACTTTAGATGGTTAGACATTACCGAAAAATTATAAATACTTATGTTCAAAATATAATAAAAAAGATCATAATTTCGCGTTTGAGCTTGTTCAAAAATGTCATTCGTTCATTCTTGGTATGGAGAATAATAATTCTTTCTTATCCATACCTCTCTGTACAGTTGCAAGGGTACGATTGTAAGACCATCTTTTGACGAAATTTGAATTCTCAGCCGCTGGCGCTGGTTAATAGACCTGTACGATACAACTGGTCGTTCTTCAAATTAATATTTTCGCCTACCCTGTCGGAAAATGATGTAATGGTTTGTTGTTAAAAACTTATGTTTTATACTTATGTTCAAAATATAATAAAAAAGATCATAATTTCGCGTTTGAGCTTTTTCAAAAATGTCATTCGTTCATTCCTGGTATGGAGAATAATAATTCTTTCTTATCCATACCTCTCTGTACAGTTGCAAAGGTACGATTGTAAGACCATCTTTTGACGAAATTTTAATTCTCAGCCGCTGGTTAATAGACCTGTACGATACAACTGGTTGTTCTTCAAATTAATATTTTCGCCTACCATGTCGGAAAATGATGTAATGGTTTGTTTGTAATGGTTTGTTTGCTAGTTTGTTTGTCTTATGGTTTGTCGGAGAGTTAATATTGACAGGTGGATTTTGTATAATCTGACAGGAATTTGCACAGGGGATTTGAAGTCCGGCGATTTTGATGTTCGGCTTTTGCCTTTGTGCTTACTAAAAGCCATATAAGCTGAAGTCAGCTATCCATATTTAATGTTCAATATTGTTCATATTTACCGAGAATGCAACTGACGTCTGCCACTATTCAAATTTCAACGTTCATTTATAGTCGATACATCAAATTTATTGGCGTTTGATATGAAACAAAAATGAAACTTGATCTTCCTTGTGGTACAAGTCTTTATATCTCTGAAAACCATAGATAGAAATGCCTTCGTTTAGTGTTTGTTCGTGTTAAATGAGTGTAAACGATATTATAGTATGCGCTACCATAACATCAAAAAGTCTTGTCGCTGCATTTTTTTCCCGTCTGAATGCAGTTTAATTTGTCCCTCCTATTGCGGCACAAGGCGATGGATTGTGAGAGACCGGCTGGAGAGGTCCAGGTAAGGTCTTTCTCTACAAGTCTCTCCCGATCCATCCCGCTACACAGTAGGGGGGCAAATGCATTCCAAGACCTAGACAAATCTCACCCCATGAACAATAAACTAGAAAATAAGAACAAAAAAGTGGAATAGAGAACGATTTGGAATGGAAAGCGTCGAACGAAACGAAGAAGAAGATAAAATGCTTACGTATTCATATTTGATCTGCTTATGTTTCTGATTTTGTTAAAATAATGTATTCATTTCAATTTCAAATTGGAAACTACATTATTCCACAAGACAAAATAGATATAAAAATATCCTTCAAATAGATTCTCTTGTTTTGCAAATTCTTCTAGCTAACCCATAGACATGCAAATAACTAGACGAGAACTTAGAGATGAGGGGTAAAAACCAACTATGGCGGGGCGAAGAGAGGAAAGAGACTTGTGATTCGCCAAGTCTTCTTCATTGTCTAAGTATGTGTTTCATAGACATACAGCATCCGCGCGTAAAATGTACGACGAGAGCACGACATTGGTCCGGACACGCCCAGCCGGTTTCGAAAAATGGTTCCAATGGGAGGGGGAAATAACACGTTTTTTAACACGTAAGGGCATGTCCATATATTTTGTACGTCCGTGAGCTAACCCAAATAAATCTTTTTAAAACACACAATAAATGTACTAGGGAAGGCTGAAAAGTAACGCACACATGCTTGTAAAACACGAACTAAAACAAATAGCAAGATCGGGCAAAAAGTACATTAAAGTACAATTCCTTAAGCTTCAAATTCATTTATTTATTTTTCAACATAGTCACCGTTAAGGCTAACGCATTTCTCCCAACGTGTAACAAGTTTTTCATTACGTAACTGAAAAATTCTTCCGACATTTCTCGAATCCAGGACATGATAGCTACCTTCACCTCATCGTTTAAGGTGTAATGATTACCATTGAGGTGTGTGTTTCTTGAGCAGAGGAAAAAAATAAAAATTGCATGGTGAAGGATCGGGTAAGTATGAATATAGTATAATAAGGGTGTGGAAAAGGAAACTTCAGGTTTTGCAGAAGCTCTAATCGACGTTGTTTGTTCTCATATGTGAAACGGCGTGGTACCCGTCGTCCACAGATTCTACGATATCCTAATTGTTCAACAATGAAGCTGACACGTTTCTTGGATATTTCAAAATGGTTTATGATATGTTTTTGACTGATTCGCCGGTCATTTTGAATCAATTCTTGGACGAGTTTGGATTGTTTATCGTCTGTATCAATGATCGGACGTCCGCTGCGTGTTTCATCAAAAATCATTGCTTTTCCAGGCTCACAATCATGAAAATTTATTACCCATCAATTTATAATAGACCTATTGACAGCATCGTCACCATAAACATCCTTTAAACGACGATGAATCTCAGTAGGAGTCATTTTGTCAGCAGTTAAAAATTCGATGACAGCACGCTGTTTACCTTGCGTTGACATAACACTAAAACACGTCTCCATACTTCCGCTTCTCAAAATACACTGGATGAATTCAACGACCTCAAAATTGTGCGTACTTTAGAGGAGGAATGTTACTTCTATTTTCAACCAAGTATGCTTTTGAAGGTCATTTTTTTCGCCCTGTACAAGCATGTGTGCATTACTTTTCAGCCTACCCTTGTAGTTATAAAACCTCATACATTACCGTACCAGAAACTAGCTGTGGCATTGTTTACATAAAGTATGGAACTTACGCTGGACCGACCACATAACTTATATCATAAACAAACTAAATCGAGTCATGCATCTCATAAAGTCAATAAAAAACATATTTCCAAGAACAATCATCAGAACAATATTCTTTGCACTTTGCCAATCCATTATCACATATGGCATACTTGGTTGGGGAAGTGCAACGAATATAGCAATAGATCCATTAGAAAAAATTCAAAAGGCAATAATTAAGTTAATCCTCCAAGTTCCTCGCTACACAAGCTCGAATGTAATTTACGAAACACTAGACGTCATGACAATAAGACAACTCTACGCCAAATCTGTACTACTATACTTCTTCCAACATAAACTTTACATATAAATGCAACCCCAATTATCAATAAAACCAGGACCTCTACAAAAAAAAACACTTAACATACCGATAACTCATACCTCACACGGGCAAAGAAACTTTAAGTAATAAGCAAACAAACTATATAACTACATGTCCACCACACTGAAGCAACTACAATTCTTCACAAAAAACACATCAAAGACTGGATCAAACAACAAGGTATTCAATTTAGTAAAAACTTTGTTATAAGACAAAAATTAATATCACAATATTATTCATACCGGTGGCGTGTGGTCCCTAGAATAATATACCTACCTATTTATTAAACTATTATTTATCTTGTACATAAACTAGATGCTATGAATAACTGTATATATATAGATCTTAACTGCAACTAATCTTTTATTTTGTGTATTCGATACTGCCGCCATGGGTCGACCCACAGTCTCCTTCTTGACAATATCAAGGAGGATACGGTGTTTCTACTTTTATCGACAGAATCGCATTTATTCCAAAATATGGGAACACCTCAGCACAGGTTCGCCTAGTGAGGTGTTCACAAAATACTACTTGGTACATACCTATATAACGTTACGGATCAGTAACATTTTTTTCCTTATTACTTAACTTAATATCTATGTATACTAATGTAATTATCTGTATGTTAAAGAATAGAAATAAATAAATAAAAGAAAAAAAGGCAACATTACAAACCATTAGCTGGTACCTGGCACGCGTTGCTATGCCATTAAATAAAGAAATGGATTCTCCGTGCGTGTCCTTATTTCCCATTCGTCCCGTTCCCCTTTCGCCTCCCCTTTCTCTCCCGCGTTCCCTTCCCCTCGCGGGTTCCCACTCCACCTCCTTCACCTTCCCTCACCCCACTCAACTCCCCCCTTCCCTCGTCCCGCGAACCCCCCTCCCGAGTTCCCCTCTCCTCTCCCAGGTTACCCTCCACTATCCCTAGTTCCCCTCCCCCCCTGCCTCGAACCCCCTACCCGAGTTCCCCTCCCTCCTCCCCCACTCCATACATTCAGTCCCGGTACATTCAGTCTTCAAACAGCTAGCGTGCCACCTATTGCATTTTTTGTATACAAAATTCATAATGCCAGAGCTCACCAGTAGTTTTGACCAGTGGCGGTTCGTGGTTTTTTTAACGGGGGTTCAGAAATCCAAGAGAAAATATATCTAATCAAAATTTAGTGTTAGAGGAGTTAAATTGTTTAATGTTTTTTATTATTGTTTTTACAACAAGAGTATTTACGTAGAATATATAAGTGGACGCGGGGGCTTATTATTTTTAATTTCAAACCTTTTTTCATAAGTATTAGCATTATTTTTTTATGTACACAACACTGTATTCAGCGATTGTGTAAAAAAATTATGACAAAATATTAGCGACAACCCATAAACGCAACCGTTTTTAATTTGATAGCCAAAACAATACTGAAGAAAATTCAACACAAAATTAAATAACTACTGACAATTGTCAATGCGACATTTGTCGAAAATAATATAAAAAAGAGGAATATAAACACTAGAAATATTTTGATTCTCTCGCTTTCAAAATTTAAAATCGAGCGTCCTTTTTGCACGAGGCAAGTAAGCGCCAAAATGGTTTTTATTTATTTTGTGCATAATTTTATAGTAAAAAAAAGTTAGATGTTGAGGCAACTGTTGAAAGATCAACTGTTATGGAATTTTTGTTGCTTCCCTTCGCCCCTTGCCCGTTTTTTCAGAAACCTCACCCTAGATAAAACATTTTCTTCCCTGTGAATTTCACTCACAGTTAAATATTTTTAAAAACCAAACCTCATCTTCCAACCCGGCTGGTCATAGTGGAAGGTCAAGACCAAAACCCCTAAAGAAGAAATTCTAAACTTCCTCAAAAATACAAGAAGTGACACAAACACAAGAAATACTTAACCCAACGAACTAAACAAGAGATAAATGGAATTCTTTAGAGGAGGCCTTCACCTTCGCCTGAGAGAAGGGTTCTTGCTTATGAAAAATTGCAGATACCTTTATTACATTTTTCGTACATGGCATTAATTATACTTTTTTTTACTTTTTATAACTCTGTAACATACCTATTTGCAAGAAGTAAAAGGCTTTTTATTTACTTATTTATATTTATAAATTCGTTTGATCAGCGTTTCCTAAAGTGTACCAGGTCCTTGGAGGCGCTGCGAGTGCTGTGCTTGGCTGTGGTTGCACCCACAGGATTTGGGGACACAGGGCGGAGGTAACGGTGCGGAACAGTAACCACGAACTGTTAAATGAACCATTTTCCCAATTAGTGAATAGCATACAATGTTGTTGATAATTTGGGTAAGCAAGCCCTAAAATGTTGTCAATGATAAAATAATTGATTCAAAGGAAATTAACAGTTTGTTAAAATTTATTTATGAATAACGTGATAGATAAATACTATATATTATTGAAACTTTTTTATAAAGCTAAAAGTTTCAATAATATGTACTTATGTAAATTTTGACGTAAATAAACTTAAGGGCCATTAACCACCGCCGAGAATTCATATTTCGTTGAAAGATGTTCTTACGATCGTACAGGGCAGTTCCAACGAGAAAGATTCATTATTCTCCGTACCAGCTTTTCTAAATGATAACTCAATATCGATTTTATTTCATTCAAAATTTGCTTTAATTTATACCTACATTCAAAAATGCTGAAAAATATTAAAATTATGTATTTTTTGTAATTATTTTTTTATCATAAGGATTTATAATTTTTCAATAAACGTCTAAGCAAAAAAAGAATGAAAAAAAACCTTAAATTTATTAGTTAGACCGTAAACAAATAGACAAACTGAAGTATTTTCGCCGCAAAACACGTGTGCGGATCTTTTTTTAAATGGTTTTATTTAAATGAAAATTAAAATTCTGAAATATAGCTTTCCCAGATAATTGATTGATTTATTTTACTACAAAATTTTGTTTGAAAATTTATCAAATCTGCCAACGACCTACGGTAGAACCTTATTGTAATAAAAATAAACGTATTTTCTCAAAATTTAAAACTTAGATTTACTAGATAAAAGATCAGTCTTCCGAAATCAATTTATAATTTTTTGTGGAAAAGTTAATACGTTTAAAATTTGATTTTAAAATGTCCGGTTTTATCTGGTTATTCCCTCTTAAGGCGCCCTTATAATTTTTGTTTGCTCAAAACTCACATTTTAATTATTTCCGGCGAATTCGTAACTATAATAACTTTTTTATTCCAACAGACCCCTGGGGATGTAAGTTCTTTATATTTAAGATTAAAAAAAAACAATAACTTACCATTAATGTATTTTACGTACAACGATTTTAAGACTTTATAACCCGTGTATAACTATAAAGTTAGCGGTCAGCATCAGATTTTATTTTACTATACTATGAATTAATAACTTCGGGAGGGAGACATAGAGACACATTTTAAATATTTGTAACACGTTCTTCAGAATTAATTAAAACGAACGCGGCGGAAAAGTCAAATCTCCAGGCCTGCTAGGGTTAATTCGACCGTACTTTCGTCAAATACGCCGTGCCGCGGGCGTATACTTCTTTACACGCCTTCTTCACTTACGTGGTTAAGATTCCCATATTATTTTTCTTCTTCTTCTTTTCTTTGATAGGGCAAATTCGACAGTAGGTCCGTCCAATACACGGGTCGCGAGTCGCAATTTGTATACACGGCTCTTTACTTACGTCGTTAAGATTCTGAATATATTTTAGGGTATATTGTTGTTTAAACTGTCTTTCTAAGAAAAAATCTTGAAAAATCGCTTTTATTCGACGTTCTGACTATTACCCTTAAACATACCCCAATCGGTGATGCCCTAACTTCACTCCAGACGAAAGCAGTTCAGCCTCTTGAGCTGCATTCATGAAAAAAAGGTTTTTTAGCGTGAAACCAACCATAAACTTTGTCTCTATCTAGCGTAGGAAGCTCTCACACAAACAGTGTCACGAATCAATACACAAGATCGTAATTTTTTTTTTATCTGAAATACAACTTGCGGTTCGAATTTCGCTTGACTATTTAAAAATGAATATTATTAATTGAATTTCGGCCTCTTTCACCAATGCACCAATTCAAGCAGTGCTATTTTGGCGTGAAATTAGGGACGCATTTGGGGTAGTAACCCCAAATGTAATCGCGTTCACTCACTTGTGAACGTTCCCTTTGAGGTCGAGTCCTTCCTATTTTGATCTGTTCGAGGTCCATAAAGCAACCAGTCCTAAGGGACCAGTTTAGGTCTATCGATCATAGTGGATAATATGTTAAGTCGGGACTCTGTTAACTTTATGGAAGTTTTTTTTGAAATCCTGTACAAGATGCTAGAGCAGACAAAACATTTTTATTCTAGGATTTTCTTGCTAGGATAGATCGGGAATGGGAACCTGCGGCCCGTGGACTTCGTGCGGCCCGCGGGGCTTTTTGGTGTGGCCCACGAGCACTTTTGGTACGTGCGTGGCCGTCATGCTGAAAGAACCGCAAAATATTAATTTACTACGTGAGAATAGTTTTCTTACTGGTTTAAATAAATAATGAATTCACAGTTATTTTTATTTAAAAACTAACTTATGTCCGTAAACATGCGAACGTCAATAAAAAAAAATAAAAAAAAACTGTCCTTGTGTTCCTTGTACAGTTTTAAAAGAGAAGCATAATTTTTATGCGCTGGACTGGGCTACTCAAAAGCTATTTCATTCTTAAATTAAAATCAGAATTGTGATCAGAAAAAAAAATGGTTGCGGATTCATGCGCTGACGCATTTTGAAGGAAACCATTCTTGTGTTCAAGTGCAGATACAATTCAATTTATGTGCTATATACTGCAATCTCCTGCAACAGTATGAGGAAAAGATTTTCAAGCTCTGGGTGTCGTTTTAAACCTCGGCACATAGCGCTAAAAGCCAGTTTTGTTTTCCAAATGCCGGATGAATTTCGAAACCATTCCGATCGGTGACTAAAATTCTAATATTATGCTGCAAAATTCTTAGGAAAACCATTTGTTAGTATGTAGCCATAATTGAAGCTTCGCAATCTAAAATTGAAACCAGTTTTGTGTTCAGATTGTTACGATAAAAACAGTTTTGCATTCATCGCGGACCCATTTCGAAGGAAACTATTCTCGTGTTCCAAGTGCAAGATATGCAGTTGCGCACTATATGCTGCCAAGGTCGGATAAAAACCATTTTCGTGTACTGCGTGCATTAATAATTCAAAGCTGGGGACTCATACCTTTAACAAGTCATCTTTATTCAATAAAGTTAAAACCATATTTGTATTGCAAATACACAGTTAAAATTCCAGTTGCCGTTTCATCGGAACGGAATGAAACGGTTCTTATGTTCCGAGTAGAGGAAAAAATTATAATTGAATATTTACTACAAAGCTCGGAGGAAAGCCATTTGCATTTCTGGGTGCATAATATGCGGATATTATACACGTTATTATTATTTCTTAAAGTTTAATTTTTTTTTAATGTCTCCACCCCTGCACTAGATCACCTAAATCAGTGATAAGCAACCCAATCAGTGACTAGCGAGCCTTATCTTACTGCTTATTATGGATAAATAAAATACGAAAACGACGGTTTCATTATTTATTCAAAGTTTTGAATCACCCGCTAAAAGTAATAAGATTTTTCAAATACTATATATTGTAAAAAAGACAAAAATTTCTTGGCTCAACTTTAAATTTTACCTTCGCAACATAACGCTTTTTTGTTTAGATCTATGTTAAGTTTTTCGTTTTAAAAAAATATCAAAAGTTTTCTTTACTAACTTTCAAAACGATGAAAATCAATAGTAAAGTAAAGTTGAAAGATGTTTTTACGGTTGGTGCGGGTAAGTGTTCTTAAAATTTCGGAATGATAAAAACTGACAGCGTTTTCAAAAAAAATATTTTTTTTGTTTTTGGCTGTTCCCTCTTCGGTCTAGTCTACATCTAGACGTTATGAGAAAATTCGCGCAAGTGTTGCCCATAAGCTGCTCAGGCCACTTTACCAAACCTGATGTTCTGAGACATATTACTTTATTATTATTATTGTGACTGCACCAGAACTAGGTAGCACGGGCTTTTTATTTTTCTAAGAAGCAGAAACCACTTTTCAGACCACTTTTCTTCTGAGGTAAACATTTTTCAGTTAAACTTCAGTGACTTAATGATTGAAATTTGTATTTTTAACACGAGGTTGCATCTAAACTGGTGTTATTAATGTTGTTGTCTCCCAAACTGCTTACGAATTTTTAGATGCACTTGAAAATAGATTATAAATACTTTAAAAACGAGACAAAATGGTGTTTGCTGGAATTGGGTGATAATATATTCAGGAAAAACGGGAAAACAAATCACTTATTACCGTATCTCTGCAAAGGAGCACACACCAATCACAACATATATAGTTCCATCGCTACACCTCGTCACAACAAAACGAATAAGTACAAAATAAAATTATGTACTTCTGAGATGGTCAAACTACTTATTTTTACTTATAAATGAGATTGTACACGATAAACACCAAAAGTTTGCTTCTAAGACGGTTACAAATCTTCATCTGTTTTAAAAAAAACTTCAGTCAAATTTTCACTATTTTTCTTGTCATTTTTCCAAATTTCAAATACTTTTCCAGCAAGGTGATGGTTCGGAAGAGGTGTGAACTGGATAAACGACATTGCGGTAGAAACAAAGCATATTCTCATTTCAAAACAAAAATATATAAGCGTTAATAATGTAATATTAATTCCTTATTGTTCTTTTTGTAATATAAACTATAATATGGCTTATTATTTTTAATTGATAAACTAACGTTTAAACAAGATTTTTATGCATAGCACAAAGGGTAGATAACAAATATTATAATCAATAATTATCAGCCTGAAACACTCATCTACATTGAAAAAATCTTCCGAGAAAAGATACTGGCCTCCAACGGGAATTGAACCCGTGACCATCTGATTGCCGGTCAGCAGCTCTGACCACTGAGCTATGGCGGCTTATCAAATACCCGCCAAATAATTCAATATATACTAGTGTTTCATTCGACAATTGCTCATTATTACATTTTCCAACTGAAAACAACCAACTTTATTTTTGTGAGAGAGGTATTTTTAATACTAAATCTCCCGCTAGGTGGCGTCGAGACTAATTATGTCTGCATTTTTTGCTGAAATACTTTAACTTGTCAAATATTAATTATTATTTTTAATTGATAAACTAACGTTTAAACAAGATTTTTATGCATAGCACAAAGGGTAGATAACAAATATTATAATCAATAATTATCAGCCTGAAACACTCATCTACATTGAAAAAATCTTCCGAGAAAAGATACTAGATAAAGAGCTGCTGACCGGCAATCAGATGGTCACGGGTTCAATTCCCGTTGGCGGCCAGCTTTCTTATTGAGTATGGCATCATAGCATGGGGAGGTGGCACTGCATCTGCACTAGACCCAATCATTAAGGCACAGAAAACTATTATAAAAATAATCCTTAGACTACCTCTAATTACAGACTCGAACTTTATCTTTAATATTATGAATGTGTTTGACGTTCGGCAGATATACGCGAAAACAATCCTCAAGCATCTGTACACAAACATACATAAATACTATGAAAAAAGATTAAATACACGCTATACACGAAACAATAACAGAAACTTACTTCAAATTTCCATAACGCATACTACTTTTGGTCAACAAATCTTCAGATACCTTGCAACAAGACTTTATAAAATTCTTCCATATAGAGTAAAAAAATGTGATTCATAAAAAAAATTCAAAAATATCATAAAAATTTGGATAAAAAATAATGATAGGGCCTTTACCGGCGCGCTTACCCAAATTCGTAATTGAACCAATGTTCTGATTGTTATTATTCAAAATTTATTGTTAATGCAACCAATCTATTGTATGATTATATTTTAATATAAGTGTTGGTATGTTAATAAGAAATATAAATTGATTTAAAAATTACTGCCTCAATACAGGCTAGCCTAGTGAGGTGGATTACGAAAAACCTTAATTTATGTAAGTACAATCTTTTGTACTTACATAAACCATTGTAAATATTAACACTGATTATGTACTTTTTTTTAGTTATAAATCTTGCAAATTTTGTTTAATAAAGATATATTATTATTATTATTATAAGACGATCGGTTTTTTTGTGAAATTTACTGGATTCACTATTTTTAATTCATTCAGATTCACAATTAAACACTTAAATAAAATCATAAGAAAATTAAAATCATTGCCTAATTAATCATAACATACGATTCTTTTTAAGAACGGGGTGGGGATGTTATGCATGGAGGTATAGTGACTAACAGCCGACGTACTAAGGCTTTGTTAAGCCTAAAATTCCTGACGAAGTCTTCGTCTGACAAATTAGCGACAGAATCTACCCTCTGGCGAAACGAGACAAGTCAAGGTCTCAAAGCCGCGGCTCTACATTATGTATTGCAGCCAACATGAGCCGCTAAATCAACCATTATATAGAACTATAAAACAACTTTGTAAAAATATACACAGCCTGTCATTCGTAGAGCTTGCAGGAACTATCATAGGTTGGAATACAATATATATAGGTACTAGATTTGACAGTTTTTTCGATGACAAACAGTGTCGACTGGTTCGACCAACTCGTTGTTTGAGTGGAATGACTTTTGAGTCTAAGTATGAATCACTACACTTGTATACAATACCCACGTGGAAACCTGTAAATGGTTCAATTATTGTGACTCAATTACTATTATGCTCTGTTATTAATGTAAACTGTTGGTCTCCCAAATAAAATAAAATAAAAAGTCGATCAATATATGTACTTTTGACGGCGAATGGAGAATTGAGCCCCTGGGGTGGTGCCGAGTATGTTTTGGTTATTAATAGTTCAGGGAACTGGGCGGCGTTTTGTCCACATAAACGTATTCTAATGTTTCCTCTCTTGATTTTGACACTACTGAAAATATTTTTTTATCATAATGTAGATATCGACTGCTGGCGTGTCGGTACGTTTTGCTTTTTTGATAAGTTACTTCTTACGGATGTTAGGACCCTCCGAAAATCATTAAAATTGCATGGTTTGTACTACATAAACGTTTGTTGAATTGAACTTGTATACTGAACGTCTTCAGTATACAAACTCGACAATGTATTTAAAAAAAAGCAAAACTTACAGACCTAGAGTATTTTTTTCCACATAATAAAGTTATTAAATAAATGTTAGAACAAAATATTTATAGTAACGTTTGAGGTATTGTTTGTGGAAACAGACGCAGGAGATCGGCAAGCACATGCTGCGGTTCTCGACATTTCCATTCCTTAGGAAGGGTATAAATAAGCCCTGAGGGAAAAGCAAACCAAGGTCTTAAGAACCCGCGTAATGTGTACGCGGGATACCGACATTTTGAGGAAGATGTGTATTAAGTGATTACCGCACAAGTGTCCCAGACGCCCGAAGCCATCCCCAGTTGGGCGTAAGTTGTGGGCTGTAGTACGTTGCTAGGGGATAAATTGTGAAAGAGGATGATGATTGGAAACCTCCAAGCATTTCAGATTTGGTTACTGGTGTATATTTTAAGTTTAGAATCCGGATGGAGGTTTTATCAACACGGCGACACTAATAGTTATTACCAATTTCAAAGGTAGTGAAAATATCCTAGATTTTTTAAACTTAATTAAATAATACCTGAAATATCTGGCATGTTTTTGCTTATTTTTTCATTTCAATTTCCTTTTAGTAATTTGTACAACAAAGTTTTAAATTACTAATTATTTATAACATATAAACTAAATTTTAACCTGCTTAATGTTTCTCCTAAAATATAACTTGAACCTACAAATTGGTGCAGACTTTAGGGTTTCCGGTAGTGCATTATAATACTTCGTTCCTTTGTAAAATATTTTGCCTAAGTTAAATTGAAATCTTTCGAACTTATAAGGATTTTGACACAAAATCTTTGCTTCCCACAGGGATCGGTTCTATCTCCAAAATTTTTTGTTGTTGTAAATAAATGAATTTCGGTCAGGCGCACCGGTATTTGTAAAAATTCATGACATTGTAGTTAAAATTGCTTTTGTTTGACAAGCCTTCAAAGACTGGAAAAATACCAATAGCTCGATGGGTATTAAAGCCAAATTTCGACTCGTACCTGTGCCCCGTAACTTTGATATTGAATAATTCCCATAAAACGGATCTGCTTTAGACCCAGTTTCACTCCTTCCCATTTTTGTAGAATCATAGAAATATTGCCTTAAGCCGAAAATGTTTATAATGTAAGACATTTTAAAACAAAAAGACAATTTCATACCCGCACATCAAAATTTTCTATGTGTAATCGATTCCGACAAATCTTAACATGATATTATAAGCCATAATTTGAGTGCATTTTTTGAAAGCTTCAAGGATTTTCATTGAGTTGTCATGTCGAAATTTTTTACAGCATTTTAGTGAAATCGTTTTTTTAGTAAATTTTTGGCCCGTATGCATATCTTCCAAGTTTCAGCTTGATTACCTGCGCTATTTTAAGCGGACATGGTATGACGAACCATACAGATTTTAGATTTCACAATTAAAACATTTATAATATGTGTAATGTATCAGGGCTGTAAAAAGTTAGAAGAGATCGTCTTTATTCTGTCTGGAAGAGAAAATAAAGATCTATAAAGACTATAAAAATGGGTGAAAATATATTGTTTAATGTTAAATTATATTTTTTACTCTTGGGATTGAGCTTGCAACAAGTAAGTATTTTTTTAATCAAGATATAATATAGTGATGAAAAGGAAAATCATTTCAATATAATATTAAATTTGGCTTCAGTTAAGGTGGTACCTCTTCAGAGTGAATATATACGGCGAAAAAAACCCGAAATAAATCGGTTTACCAGTAACACTCGTCTCGTCAACAACTCTCCGTGCTTGCCCGCCCGACCTCACTCTGACCTTGCATCTATTCCTCTCGTTTTTCTAATGACCATCGCCTAACCCCGGACCACGGATTACCCTACCACTTCCTGGACCAGCTCTAAAGCAAGCAAAAGTGACGACGTTCTTCGACCATCTTGCGCCTCCGTGGATTGGGACCTCCAGCTCATCTTGTGTATTATGCTTGTGTGCCTCATCATGACCGGTGCAGACGTCGCACATGAAAAAAATTGGGCATTTATCTATCCAATATCACATTTAGTTAAAAAATATGCGTTATGAAAACGAAAATAGTTTTTAGTCGAAGTATGATATAGTTAAATTACATACAGAGAAGTTATTACAATTATACGCAGATAAGTTAAATATAGGGCCGAATTAGCTCGGGGGCTAGAGCAGAGCCCCGGCAAGGCTCTGGGTTCCATTCCTAGGTGCGGCCGTATCTTTTAATGATTTTTCTGTTTTAAATTTTCGTTTCAGAGTCGAAAATATTGTTATTTTTACTTATAATATATACCCTGACATGGTCAATAAAAACATATTAATCGCTGGTGTGGAGGGCCATTGAACTTGCAAAGTACATCATTAGAGCAAAAGTGTAGAGCTTTAGAGGTATAAAGTATAGAAAGTTGTGTAGTTACTCGAGATGCCGTGTTTGAGTCAATTCTCGTTAACGTGGACTACAACTTTACTGCGGTAACCGCTACTACTTGGAAAACTTATAAATATCTAAGTCAACTACCAAGATGACCTTAATATTAACCTGAAGTTCAAAACGGTATTAAATACTTAATCATTGAAGAAGAAGATAATACCAATAAATCTAAACGAATCAAGAAAGAAGCAACTGGGAATCGAACCCAGGTCCTCTATCCTACCGGGAAAATGTCTTAAATCACTCAGTCAATGGGACCTATTCATTTTATGTTTTTGTCGATCTCGTATTTCAAATTCATAATTAACAATATTATCATAAAATTATTTATTTTTTCACGTAAAAGGAGAGTTGGACCAAAATTTCATATTATTAACGGTTCCGTGACAGTTGGTCCCCCGACAGTTGCCCGTCGGCCTACTTATATACAATATGCAGTCGGTTTAGGGAAAATACGGTATGCCCACTTGCACAAAATACAACTTAGTGTCAGCGACGGGGTGTGCAGAGAGGATGTAACGCCGAATAACAAAAGTATAAAACATATATTTTTATTCAAATCCATCAAGGATAAAAGTACTTGTCTGTATACTGTGGGTATATACCGGCGTATATGTCCAAAAATGGACACTGCAAATAAATTCATTTAATATCCATATCAACCTATAATTAAAGGTATTTTGGAAGTCGATTTCAGGTTTGAATTTGGTAGATAAATCAGTTTAATGAACGTAATTATAATTTCATGGGGAGCCGACTGGTAGAGAGGGAGCTCGACTAACTTTTCCGATAGCCAATATTCACAGGTTCGAGTAGCGAATAATAATATGAATAGAGAAACCATAAATCTTAAATATTCGTTATCATATGGATAAGCTATCAAGTGGATGGTGAAATACACCCTGAGAAAGAGCAAGGCTGTGAAGTTAGTACAGGGAATACATATAACTCTCCGATATTTGATAGAGTCGTTTCAAGCCTTTGTTACCAGTAGCCACAACATTTAAATTGGTAAATTATACCGACTGAGCTAAAGTTTTATGTTATTCCAGATACCAGGAGACGATGAGTTGAAACGGTAAAGAAAAAAGAAAACCTACAAATGGAGAAATCTATTTAAACTTTATGACAGCGGTAATACATGAAGATAGAAGGTTTTATTGCCACGTTATTGGCGGAACAGGGCGAAGAGAAAACTCCAATGATTTCGTTATCAGCTTTGCAATAAATTGAGGCCACTAGCGAAAGAGTAGTCTAGCCCTCACTTTTTAAAGAAATTACTTATTGGTTTTTATTTTAACTTAATGATTAAAATATCGAATTTTAATATTTACTCAATCGAAAATTTGTAGCAGAAAAGTTAGAACTGAACCCAGGAACTTAGCCTTGCCGGGGAGCTGCACTGCCACTTAGCTAACAAGACCCTGTCCACTTCGGTCACATTTAAATGTACTTCGTCCGAGAACAACTTAGATTCAGTAAAAAAGTATTTTGAAATCTGAAAAACATGTCGCATTTACAAACGTATATATCTAGAGTGCATAAATTTGAGGGTAGTCCACTATCGCGCTAGTGACCTCAATTCTACATATTATGTTTAAGATTCTTTGTTGGGTATAAAAGGCATGTCTTGTTCGACAACGCTATCTTCTCATTAGACCACCACGTAGTAATCATTATATTAACTAACTAACTAACTATTCATTATATTAATATATTCTTAATTTACGAGTTTCATTATTTAACGGTTCCGAACACGCACGAGATATCATTGTCAAAGTTACGACATTTTACTTAATATTACAGAGTTTTATTTTTTTAAATGTATTTACTTTTCAACATTTACAAGGTAAGTTTATACAATATTATAATCTGAAACCTAACGTGTGTAAAGGGCAAATGAAAATTATATCTTACCATACCTACATGTTTGAAAAATATATATAAAGAATTATACATACGAGTTTAAAGTTAAGTTTTAAAGGGAGTGTTTTTAGTGGGTAATATTTTAGGCCATTTTTTTCAGGAAACTGGTGTAAATGCAGCAATCTCCACTTTTTTCAAATTTGGACTAACGAACAACTAACGGCAACTTTGTTAATGATTCACTCATTTACCTAGAAAAGCAGTTATTTGGCATTAAAATCAGCTCTTTATGCTTTTATCACTTTGAAAATATAATTATTAACTTGTGAATGCGTGAGAATTACTCAAACGTTTATTTTTTGGTTTTCTCAAAATAACGAATTTGCTGCATATAATAATAATACTTGGCTGATTTATAAAGCGCCGTTTTTGTGAAAAATCACCTCAAGGGCGCTGATTTGAAAAATCACCTCAAGGGATATGATTTTATACACCTCATATGTAATATCTCTGAATAATAAAAATAGATAATAATTGTCGTACCTTTTTCGGCACTTATTTTATTTTTTAAAATAAAACAATAACTTTGTAAACACCAATTTTATTTTATATACTTTATGCCGACCGGGTTTCGCTACAACCGTAGCTTCTTCAGGGCAGTACAATCTCTACTAAAATTAATTTACATGTGTGTTATAGCTAATACATGATTTAACCAAATGGGCTGGACTCCTCATAGTAGGTATTGGTGAAGATGGAGAATTGGGAAGGGAACGGGCGTGTTCTTTGTCAATAGGGAACAATCTTAGTATGGGACTTTTATTTAAATTTAGTTGGTTATTAACTACCTTACTGTTAGTGTTTATGGCTTTCCTTAGTTCAAGTGCTTCTAAATTGTCTAGCCTAATACCGATGTTGTTTTTATGAATTAGTGTGGCGTCTGTCTTTGTATCAAATTTATGGTCTTTTTCGATCAAGTGGTTTGCAAATTCCGAAAATCCAGAGCTATGTAAACATCTAAGATGTTCTTTGACACGGGTGTTTATATTGCGCGCTGTTTTGCCAATGTAAAAAAAGGGACAATCGCTGCATTGGAGTGAATAAATTCCCGAGTGAGATAGACGATTATCTTTGTCCTTACCGTTCATTAAAAGCTTACCTATACTATTATTATTATCTCACTCGGGAATTTATTTCCCGAGTTAGATCACAGTTTTGTATTAGAAATTTAAGACTCGATTAGCCAGAATTTTGGACCACGAAATACGCCCACCACACATTTTTTGTGTTTTTCTTTATTCTATGGGTGACGCAATATACCAAGTTACCTCACTGAAACCATCCAGAGAGAGGTTTTATAGGTGTTTTATTTTTCGCAACGGGAACACCGAACGATAACGCTATTGATGGCTGGGAAATAAAGTAGGTATAGGTGAAAATATAAAACGAATATGTCAGGAAAAAATAAAAATAGCGTATTGTAACTGGAATAAAACAATCCACATAAATGAAATGCTCTATTCAGGAAATAAATAACTTAACCCAATTTTCCAACTATTTTTATTATTTTTTTAGCCTTGGAAGTTAAAGTGGAACAGAAATCTAACCGAAAATCAATCGTACAATCGTAAAAACAAACGCAATTTTAAATTACCCAATCGATGCTTTTATTGCAATGTATCATAGTACGATTTAGTTTTTACTTTACTGTAGTAGTCTATGGGCTCTTCTAGTCACATGGTCTGGTTGCCGAGTTGTGCCGAAGGTAAATGTACGTATTGTACGTAGTCATTCAGGAGTTCGGCTGATCATAACTAACATTTAGCCTGCAATGACGTTTGTTCTTAGAAGTATTGTCATATTCTGGAATAGACTGCCACTATTTAAGAATGATCACAGCCTCGGCGGAATTTTTACCTAAACTTAAAACTCACCTTAACAGTCCATAGTATCAATAGAGTCAAAAACCTTTCACCTTCACCTTTACTGCCCGCGAAATTGTAAATATCTAATTATGTAAAAATGTTAAAAATTCTCAGATGTGAGCTTTCGTAAAGGTTATTTCATAAAATTTCTCCAGCCCTTAAGTGTACTAAATTCACCTATTTCAAAATAAATATTAACTCTACTTTTGCCACTAATCATACCAAAAATATAATAGGAACAATGTCCAGTGTTTTTAATAAAAATATCCTCCGCGTGCGAAGCCGTATCTTCTCCAAGCACACAAAAGTGTGTTTATCGGAAGAGACCTGCCAGGTAAGTAGATTTTCAGTATCTATTTGTGTTGTGTTCACAAATTGTTGTATTCACACAAACAGGTTCTCCAACTCGTCTTGGAAGGATATTACTTCTTTGGAATAATAGAGTTCTTTAGGTTAATCTGGATTTATTAATACTTCGCGAATAACAAGTGTTATGACTCCGAGTAGTCAACCTAACTAGAAGCTAGCTGAAATAGATCTTATGTGAGCTCCTGCAAACTGCACCCCGGCCCCCCTGGTGCACAAACCCCGAACTAAACTAACCGCCATCTTGCGGACTTTCGAGACAGCTCTTAGCACTGCCCTCTATGTGACAAGCTCGGAAGCTTTTAGATGCACAACAATTTGTAAATAATAAAATTAGGTAGAGTCAATGAATTCATAATAAATTGTACAGCGCCCTTGAGGTGATTTTTCACCAAAACGGCGCTCTACAAATTATCCAATAAAAATAATAATTATTATTCACAATATGTCAATAAACAATCACTGTGTTGTAAGGAACCTAATTTATTCAATAAGCATCCATTTATAAGTACCGAAGAATACAGCTCCCAGTAGGTACCATATTAGGAATGTCTCTGGAGAAAACAAAAAAGACACTTCATGTATTAAAACATTGATGTATTACATTTGGATGAGACAAGAAGCTATAAAAATTGTAACAGTGTTGTACGTTTAATTAGTTAGATTTAGCCTCCAACTCTCCCAACTCTCTAACGCCGAACGACCGGATACAACAAAATCCGGTCTACGCTCACCGATTATTATCGCATTCTAATGGATATTAAGATGAGATAAAAGTTTTTTTTATGTAATGGTTCTTTATCAATGTTTTTGTTGAAGTCAAAACTTCTTTAGCACCGTTGTTATTTGAAACTCGATAAAATGAAAAATAGTGACACAAATATGCGAGAGAATGAGATAATATAATCGGTCTCCTTTTTGTGCGGTGCTTTATAGCCTATCGGTCTCCTCTTAGTGGGGGTGGTTCGTAGCCTCCCCACTCTTATCTACTTTAGTTTTCTGAAGGTTTCGCTTTTACCGCAAGTGAATTGCACACTCTGATTTTTTGTTTCTTCTGTACATCACCGTGTCATGTGTGTGAGAGGGAGAGCATCCTATGAAAGATAGAAACAAAAAATTGTGACCGCTTCGCGCTAGAAATGCCAAAACGTAATAATTAAACAATGATTGGGTAGTGGACAGTATACAACAGTTGTTTTTTGTAATGTTTCAGAATAAAAAAAAGAATTCTACAAACTAGGTTAATTATTATTAAAAATACTAATTTCGGGTCTGGGTGACTCTCTCAATGAACTCTAGAACTCGGAATTGCTTTGATTTAAGTATAATTTTAAATTTCGAAATTCGGACGTGCAACGAAGTGGGTTCCTACCTACAAATAATATCATATTTTAAAATATTTGGTTTTCGTTTTGGAATTATAACATCCCTTATAGTATCGCCTCTACAGACTGTACGCCCTGTACGGTGTACATGACTAAAAAAATCATTAAAATAGTGACGCTTTTTTACTACACGCTGTCGAGAGCCGTTTTTGTAAAAATCAGTATAAATAAAACAAACACATGGACGGTCGATCCAATTTAGTTGTTTTATCCGAGGGTAGTCTCGCTTTATCAAAGGAAGGGTGTGGAGGGAGGGAGGGAGCGGAGAGGGGAGTGATAGAGTAATATGACGCGCTGTACAAAACTGATGTTTGATGAAGATGAAGTGGATTCATCAAAAATATTGAATCCGGTAAAAATACCTAACACATAATGAGAATTCGAAAATCTGAAGGCACATTTTTATGAAAAATGGGATTGGTTTATTTATCCTCCTTTAACTAAACTATATTTATTAACTTCAATAATGAAAGAAGATTGGAAAGAGGATGGTTGGAAAGTACCTGGAAGGTCACTAAACACAGCTAAAGCCGTTTCGAGCAACGCAAAGTTTCGACTTTTAATGTTGGTCTTTTATCAGCTCGATACAAAGAGTATCGAAGACCCTAATACGTGCCGTTTTGTGTGACGTGTAATTTTGCACACTTTACTTTCAAAACAGGTGTCAGGTCTCTGACTATATGAGATTTCTAAAAACCATCCGAAACCACTGTTTCCACTCCGTAAAGCAGAATTTCAATGTTCCTTGATGATATTTTTATATTTTTTGTTCATTTGTTTCTTTACATGGTACTTAGGTCTAATGTTAACAATTCAATTTGTAACCTCACTAGGTCAAGCCTGTATTGAGGTTAACAACTCTACAATTTAATAAAATAACACAAAAGAAATAGTTATTGAAGAACAATATTGTTATATGTTTCTTACAGATTATTTGTATGATTAGTACCTAATTAGCTGAAGACGATAGTACATTACTATGTAAACATGTAGGGCGACCATAATGTTGAGATTTGATTTTTAGAAAAATGTATTTATTTTAAAAGAATTAAGATGACAAATATTTATGTAATTAATATATTGTGCTATTAATTTGGCAAGAGAAAGATGAAAAAAATAGTAAAGACAAAATAATATGATATTACCTAATTTAGAAAGGATAAAGTAGAGAAAAACAATTAGCAATCCTCGGCAAACACAAATAATTTAACAGTATTTTTAAAAGTGCTCAAGAAATTAGATGACTTAATATGATCTGGAAGGAGATAGAGAGTAGGAAGGTGGAACGGCTTAAATCATTTCAAGCAAAATTTTAATTCTTAATGGTAGTCTTACTCCAGGACGATACTGATAGCAATTCGATACCAATGAATTGATTATGAAATAACAAAAAATAATCAAATAAAATTTCTGTGACGACGCCGGGATTCAATCGATTGAGAGTCAAGAGCCTTACCTCTCGACCACAAAATCAAGGAGAATTACTGTTAACATCTGATTTAGAAAAACTTAATTTAATTTCCCGACAAGGCCGAGGACTTTAGCTCGTTATTTGCGCACACGAAAAAATACATAATTTTACGTCAATTCTTTAGAATAATTCCATTTTCTGAAAGAGTTATATCAGACACAAATGTAATGGAACCATACCATTTTCAATAAAAAAGTTTTTTTTATTGAAAATCTTAATTCAGAATTCTGTCGAAAAGTCTTGACATGCCACTTAAAGGTCGGCACTACCGAATAGATAATCTCTATAAGTGTGATCTAAACCGATTTGAAAAAAAAACTGACATCGACAGGCCAATGACATCGATTATGTGTTTAAAACCTCGATTACATTGAGCGAGTTTACAAGCTACCAGCCGGTAAGTTTAAAAGCGGGTGAATTGACGTGTGAGATTGTCATGATGACACACAAAACTGTCTACTCGCTCAGTAGCGACAGTAGCAGCTAAAATAACGACTCCAGCGCGAACTTACTCGGTCGACATTTTGTAAAAAAACTTGAGGTCGCCGCAAGCGCCACACGCTAGCCAGTAGCGACAATAACGGCTCCGGCGCGAACTAATTCTGACAATTACGAAATCAGCTGTTGGTAGGCCACCATCTTGAGCGTGTAGCGAGTAAAGTTGACCACCTTTTAAGTTTTTTCGTAGATTGTCCACAATCTGCTAGTTAGATAGTAATACGATTACACGGAAGTTTACTAACAGATAGTGAATTTCGCAAATTGTGGCTTGTAAACTCGCTCAATGTCATCGAGGCTTTAGAAAGAATTCTAATTACACGCCGTTTCTTCGGAGGGGTATGCACAGATGGAGGCCGTGCCAACTCTGAAACAACTCAACTTAACACTTGTTTGAAAAGCTACCCAAAATAAAAGAAAAATTGCCCCTAACCTAACCTAACGAAACCTATTTAACCAATTTTTTAATTACTTTTAATGACTGTTCAAAGACGGTGTTGAGTAGAGTTCATTCTGAGCTGTCCGGTCACTGCAAATATGATAAACCGCCTCCCAACTCTGTCTAAACACACACTTCACGCCACCGTCTAATAGTCCCTTACTTAATATTGATCACTACTATTTTATAATTTGGGAGAGGGGTATAGATACCGTCGCCCGGGAACCATTTATTTGTTAAACAATACCGCTGCCATAGGTCACCCCAAGTTTGCCAAAGGTCACAACGTTTGGTGAATTAGCAGGGGTGCCCATATTCATGGAGTGAGGTTTCTCTAGGTCTTGGCGGTACATACGTTTTCCTACCTACTGCGTGGCGGGCCGGATCGGGAGAGACTTGTTGATGGAGACATTTTACCTTTTATCATTATATCGCCTTTGCCATAGTGGGAGGGATGGATTCGTACGTTCATCGTTCCTGGTCACATTGACCCCAGATTCCTACCCACCCCTCGTACCTTTTTTATTCCAAGAACTTCCTCTCCTTCTTTCCATAAAATAGACCATCCACACAGCATCTCTAAAGCTGACAAAGGCCCCAAGGGAAATTGTTTTCCTCAGGGCTACCTGTATTGAGCTAATGTAAAAAATATATATTTTCTAATTGTTCATTAGCCTTGCATTCTTTTTTAATATTCACATTTTTGTTACGAGGTCAAACGTGGTATTACACTCACACCCCTCGGAGATCTCAAATCTCTATAATTCGTTCTACCAGTTTTTTTAATTTATTTTTTTTATTTTTTATTCCAGTCAAAAGAAAATTACATTTCCACTCATTTAACTAAAAATAATTATACACATTAAGATAAACTAAATATTTCAATACAGCGCTATTCTATTTCATTATTTTGTTTATCAAGAATAAATATTAATATATTTTTTTTAAATTTACCCAACTTATTTTCGTTTTTAATGTCATCTGGGAGGCAATTATATAAGTTGCCCCCCTCGTAACCAATGGATTGTTTACCATAGTTAGTGTGGTGGTGTTTAAATGTATGTTACATGTATTGTATTCATATAGTTTTCTTAATGTCAATAGTTTTGTTTCCATATATAATTTTTTTGTGGATGTTCTGGGCTTGTTGTAAAATAGTTTTTTGATTACCTTTTTTGTATTACCTGTAATTCATTTATGTATGTTTCACATGCGTTTCCCCAGGTTTCAATCAGGTAATTTAGGTGCGAGTGATAATATAAACTTTTTTTCAATTTAATCGGTAATAGATATGATAACCGGCTAAAAACGCTAATTAAGGGTGTAATTTTATCTTTTTGTGTTGTTAAATCCCTGTCAAATATTTGAAAACGTTCGATCAATATAATAATAACTTATTTTTTGGGAGAGTGTATAAAATATTAACCACGTAAAGCGGTAAAAACTAAAAATGTTTTCAATAATAAAAAGTCATTATTACAGAAAAAGTAGCTTAATTTGGGCACACAGACACGCCACAGAACATTTCTATAGATTTACATATTCAGTATTAGGCAAAAACTTTTCTGACAAAATTCATTTAGCCAATGACAGTCCCGGATTATCGATGGAACAGGTCACTTGGCGCGTAAAATCCACCAATATTCTAAATTCGAACCGATCATAAATTCAGGGGCTTTGAAGTTTGGAAAGTAAAAATGAATAATTTATCGAGAATTTTGGAAATTTTCACCCAAAATTGATGGAACCTTTATCGTTATCCTACCCTACTGGACTTGAAGTACGCAAACCTTTTAGCCATACTGTTTTCATAAGTTTTATCGGTGAATGCTTTTGGCAAGGTGATTTTAAAAATTCAAGATTAGTAGATTACCACTGCTCTTCTTAAAATTTATTCAAATTACTGATTTTTGTAATAAGAAACTTACTTTTTTTACTAGCATTTTAATGGATTAAAAAAATTACTATTTCATTTCTGTTTATTACTCGCTAAAGTTCCGAAAAATGCCAGGGCTTTAAGAATAGTTTTTCGAAATATAATGTAAACAGTTACCTTTCTCTTGCATTGAATGTAAATTATACGAAATTTCATTAGTTTCTAAAAAAAACTGTAAATTTGTATGAAAGACAAATCCACGCCCCTTTTCGATGTCCGCCCGGTTCTCGCCAAAGATACACTTTTAAAAATATAAATAGATAGATGGATAGACTAGCTGAATTCCCCGCCATTGCCCGGGCATTTTGCATGTTTTTTCTAAATCATACGTAAACAGTAATTTTCATCTTATTTAAACGTTAAGTTTGCAAAATTTCAACAAGAAATATCAAAATTCTGCTTTAAAAAAGGATGGATGGTTTGGAAAAGAGGATGGGGGGGGTTATTCTTATAAAGACTTATAAAATTCTTATAAAATCTTATAAAGACAGAAACCTTCCTCTTGTTTTGAAGGTTTAGTGTGCAAAATTTCATCAATATCGGAATAAAACTGTAGATTTTTTTAAACAATCAAAGTTACGCCTCACGCCAGCCCACACAAACTATTTAAAAAAATATATAAAGAGATTTCTCAACAACAGTGAATTTATTATCAAGATAAATAATAATAGTATTATCAAGACGTAACAGCTACTAACGATATCGAGGTCACCCGAGAGACGGCATGACCGAGTCATCTCAAATTAGTACGCAGGAATGTGAATGAGCTTTTGACTTTTGATATATTGGCAAACAGAGCTCCGGGCCAAAAAGGCCCCTTTCTTTTTCATCATGAGTTTATGATATTTGTTTGTGATATTTGATATTTGTAAAAATCACTCAAAACTGCGGTAAGTAAAAAAAAGTTCTAATAAATATATCAATAAATAAGAAAAACGATTTATTTCTTTAGAGAACCTCTGATACACACAAAGCCCAACTGACTCTTGGCTTTTATCAAATGAAATAAAGTTTTACTGAATAATGGGAATAAATAGTCACATCATCAGACGTAGGGTCATATAGGACGAATCCGCCAGAGAGGCGCCTAGTAGCCTCCGTAATAACAGATAAAAAACTAGCTGCTTAAAACTACCCTTACACAAAAAGAAACATACCGTACCTAACATAACCGCAGACTAACATCCATGATGAATAAATGAATCCCTTTTTGCGTGGTTGTCTCAGAATTTTTTCTGCTTTTATTTGTTCAAGTTAGTTTTTCTTCTTTAGTAAAACGGGGTACGTTGTTTTTCTATTACGATTATTTTCACAATTTGGTGTCAGAAGAGGGTGGCAAGGATTGGTGTGGGGAATGGGAGAAGGAAAACAATTTGGAAAACATTACGTTAATGCTTTAAACACTACGGCCTTTGTACTCTTCACCAGCATTACTATTGAATAATGTAATAGTGCCTTGGAAGTCTAAAATCTAAAGTAAATGGTATAATGTTGTATTAAAATGTGCTGTGGACTTGCTTTATAAATGATATGGCTAATAATGACAGACCAATAACTCTACTGACCAGTCTATCTAAAGTATTTGAAAAAGTTGTCAATGCTCAGTTGGTTAAATTTCTTGTTAGCCATAAACTATTATCAGAAAACCAATACGGGTTTCAAGAAAACAAGAGTACCGCAGACGCTATTGCCGCCGTAACTGATTTCATTGTCGAAAACCTCGATAAAAGAAAAAAATGTATTTCAATCTTTCTAGACCTCTCCAAAGCATTTGATACAATATCACACAGTAAATTAATAAACAAACTTATAAAAATCGGTATTACAGGTAACGAACTTAACTTTTTTAAAAGCTACCTTAACAATCGCAAGCAACAAGTTCAAGTAAATAAAACACTTAGCGATCAGTTCTCCTCTAACTATGGGATTCCTCAGGGTAGCATATTAGGACCATCTTTGTTCCTTTTGTACATTAACGAATTATGCAACATTAATATTCAGGGGAAAATTGTTAGTTTTGCCGATGACACTGTCATACTCTTTGAAGCTGACACTTGGCAAGCTGTCTACGAAAAAGCTGAAACGTATATAAGTATTATAAAAAAGTGGTTGGATTCGAATACACTCACACTGAACACCGAGAAAACTAAATACGTCACATCAAGCATAAATATTACAGGACAACCTCACGATGATGCCTCTATTAGAATACACACATGTTTAAATTCCAATGAAGATTGCCAGTGTCCTTACATTGAGCGCACTACACAGATGAAATACCTCGGCCTCACCATTGATCCATATCTCAAATGGAATCTTCACTCTCAAATAGTTGCAAACAAAATAAGAAAAACAATGCATTTTTTCAGAACAATACGAAATTTTCTCGACTTAAAACACTTGAAAATGATTTATTTTGCAGTCTGTCAATCTATTATTGAGTATGGCATCATAGCATGGGGAGGTGGCACTGCATCTGCACTAGACCCAATCATTAAGGCACAGAAAACCATTATAAAAATAATCCTTAGAGTACCTCTAATTACAGACTCGAATTTTATCTTTAATATTATGAATGTGTTTGACGTTCGGCAGATATACGCAAAAACAATCCTCAATCATCTGTACACAAATATACATAAATACTATGAAAAAAGATTAAATACACGCTATACACGAAACAATAACAGAGACTTACTTCAAATTCCCATAACGCATACTACTTTTGGTCAACGAAGCTTCAGATACCTTGCATCAAGACTTTATAACATTCTTCCATATAGAGTAAAAAAATGTGATTCACAAAAAAATTTCAAAAATAACATAAAAATTTGGATAAAAAATAATGATAGGGCCTTTACCGGCGCGCTCACCCAAATTCGTAACTAAACCAATGTACTGATTGTTATTATTCAAAATTTATTGTTAATGCAACCAATCTTTTGTATGATTATATTTTAATATAAGTGTAGGTATGTTAATATGAAATATAAATTGACTTAAAAATTACTGCCTCAACACAGGCTAGCCTAGTGAGGTGGATTACGAAAAACCATAATTTATAACTATTTTCTATTCTTCAAGTAGGTACCTTCTGTTCATATTTATATTATTTATCTTCTGTTGCTAATCTTTTGTACTTACATAAACCATTGTAAAACGCTGAATATGTACGTTTCTTTTTTTTGTTATAAATCTTGCAAATTTTGTTGAATAAAGATATATATTATTATTATTATTATTAATGCTAGAAGTCAAACACCTCTGATATCCACTAAGGCAGGGGGCAAGGACCTCCTTTTTATTTGTTTTTGTTTTATGAGAATATCGTACATTAGTCCCGACTTCTCCCGTCTAGAGCCAGTGAGACTTTGGCATCCCCGATTGGGGTATGTCGTGAGGCTGAAGGTAGACGGGTGGGGAAGGAAATTGGGAAGAGTAAGTAAGGTAAGGATATTCCTGGCTATTTTCAATTCTGAATGGTGGTCTTACACCAAAGAGATACTGATAGTGTCTTCCACTGTGGAACGTGCCGCAAACATACTTAATATTAAGACAGTTGGATTGTCACAAAGAAAGAGGAGCAAAAGTGTATTATGCGAGTAAACCATTTTAAATTAACAAAACACTTGTTCTTTCGAATTTGTGAATGTTAACCTTAATACAGACTATTAGTCGGTTGTCTTAGTATTTATTAAGAGGTTGATTTTGTTAAAGTAAAAAAGTGTAAAAATAAAGAATAGCAAAAAAATAAAAGTTAAGAATTAAAAATACGGAAAAACCAATTCTTAGTGGATTGGAGCGCGGACGGTATCGCACCTACGTAGATACATAAGCATACATTTCACCACAACCTTCACATACACATTTGCTCTCATGATGGGTACTGTAACGTTTTTCGAAACGTTGGCTTTAGAAGGAGGTAGCGCAGCACGGATTTATTTTTTTTTAAAGAAAGACAAACATTCCTGGGTTACGAATAACCCGACAATATTTAAAAATCTCCTACTACCACCACAGTAAGCATATAATACCCAATAACTGTACCACGACGTCATCTAAATAATAAAATATATTCTCGCACCCGAAATTTAAAGGTTTAAAAAAATAAATAATAAAAACTGGTACAATGTTCCTAAATTACTTACTTCTGGGTGTGTGGGTATATTAAAGTGCAAAACACGGTGTAAATTTAGTCGTGGCTGAAAAACGTTTTTGTCGAACAGGTGTTCAAGAAGGTGGAACTCTTCCGGTTGACTGGAGACCGGAAGAAGATATACAGGAAGTTCGCCGTCATTCTCGGAAGAATAGAACACTCCGATTCACTCTCTTATCTCTCGCGCGACGTTAAAGAATATGAAATAAAACCTCAAATAGATTTTGACACTTGGTTAATGATAAACAAAACACCCCGGTCTTTTCTCGACTTTTCGGTAGTAGGGTCAGCCTGACACGTGGAGCCTTTCAGAGTTTTTTGCTTAATCAGAAGATTCAAGGTGATCTGTAAGTCTTTTGAAATCGTCTTCCAGAAAATCTAATAAAATACTTGTCGATTTCCAGACTACATTTGGAATCAAGTTGGTTTAATCTCGGTTGCTAACTAATATAAAGAAATCATTCTTTACATCTCACAAATTGTGTCGTAAGGGGGCATCCATAAATTACATGAGCACAAACGGGGGGTTGGGAGGGGGGGGGGGGGGGGGGGGCGAAAAATCTCTCGTTACTTGAAAAAAATAAACGAATTGGCCCAAATTTATCTCACCGAGGGGGAGGGGGGTTCTAGATTGGAAGAAAAACTGCTCAAGTAATTAATGGATGCTCCCTAACAGTTATGGTTAAAAATTAAATATGTGAATAAAGTTTTAAATCGTTTAAATCATGACGATTGGGTTAAGCGGGATTTTTCTTCGGGAGCTTATTTCACGTTTATTAAATACTTAGACAAATTTTAGAAGCATTTTTTTTTTCATAATTTTAATTTATATTATTTTTGGACTTCGAAGTGTTATTTTTTATTAGTAAGGAGTAAGTAGATGGTCGAGGGGTAAGGTTCTAGCGTTCCGGGAGTTGCGGGTTCAAATTTTTAAGGAAGGAAATTTTATTTGATCGATTTGTGTTTTCACAATGTAATAATTTAAAATACTATAATGTTGCAGCACGTTCCAGAGTAGAAGTGAATCTCAGTTTTTACCTGGTGTAAGACCACCATTAGATTTGAAACTTTGCATGAAAAGGCTTTAGCCGTGTTTGGTGACTGGATCTCAGTAGTCAGGTAATTCCCCAAAATCTTCTTCCCCATCTCTTTTCCCGCCCCACTTATCTTCAGCCTCACAACATATTCCAATTGGGGATGCCATATTCTAAGGCGGGAGAATTTGGGACTCTTGTGCGGTATTGATATTAAAAACCTGAAAGCAATTGTTATATTTAAAAAAAAAAATTCACAATCGTTGATCATGTAACATTGATAAATATAAAGATGACACAAACAATATAAAATTATTAATGGATCCTAGATAGAGCAAGGAAAATAAGATCTGTCACCATGTTTGCGATATTTATCGCTATAATAAGGATTTCGTGTAACTGGCCCTCTCATTTGGAATAAACTTCCCTCAGCTCTTACTAATATCCAGAATTTGGCAGAATTTAAACGGGCTTTAAAAACAAAATTATTTAAAAAATCGTACCATTCATGAATCCTAACATCTTTTCAATACAAGTAATAAGTCATGTTCTCAAGTATCCGGTAATCGTTTGGTTTTGGTTTCCTCCTAATTGTACTTTTATGTTTAATATCTGAATTTTTTGTAAGAAGTTAGTGTATTATATTTTAGTTTAAAAGTTCTTGTTTTGTCCTGTGCTACAATAACACTGTTTTTGTATATTATTATTTTCCTCTGTACTATAACAGCACTGTTTTGTTAATCTTTGTTCTCTTGTCATTGTTTTGTAAATACTGTATATTCTTTATTTCGTAGGTATTATTTTATAAATATTTTGTAATGATCTCGTAAGGAACACTGTAGGATTATTTTTAAATTTATTATAGTTAAGCGCACTAGAAGTGAAATGACACAAAACTGCGCTATACAAATATTACGTTATTATTATTATTATTATTATAACCTAGCAGAAAAAATAACACACCATAAGAAACGACCTTCACAAGCGATACACCAAATATTATTGGCTATTTTATTCACAAAATCTAAAGATGTCAATTGGTGTTCCTAAGGAAAATAATCTCGTTTAATTCAATGTTTCAAAGACCAATCATGTCTGATTAGGTCTAAAAGGGATCGAAATAAAAATATAGCCTCCTTCAACGGAAGCAATCTTCCGAAGAGGCCCTCCATTGTATGCTTGGTGTAACTCTTAAGTAACCAGCTCAGATATGGGGGCTCCATCGAAGCCAGAGATAAAAACTGAGCTTACTGTAGGTACAGGGCTCGCAGATATAGTACACAACTGCTAACCCTGTACAAATCACCTCTGGTCTGGAGATCCAAAATACCTGAAAAATGCCCACGACTCTGTGCAGAAACGGGCGGTCCATTTGATAGATTTTTCCATCTTAACAGACGGATTGCAATCTTTAGAGCACAGGCGCCAGGTTGGAATATTATCCTTGTTCTGCCGGTATTTTAATGGAACTAGCGTCATTGATCCCCTCGACACCGCTGCATAGTCGGGAAACACGCCAAACGCGTGCCCAACATATGTATGTAGAACGAGTCGCTTCTTCGACTCGTTCTCGTGTTCAACAGTTCGGCTGTGGAACGATTTGCCGGCCTCTGTGTTTCCTCCTTCCTACAACATGGGTCTCTTCAAGACCAATGTTCATTCCTTCCTCTCCTAAAAAGATCCTCCACACATCATCTCAGATGACATAGGTCCTGAGGGAAATTATAAAATTATTTTCCTCAGGGCCTCCTGTGTGAAGTGAAGGTAAAAAAAATACTGGAATTGAAGGGTTAAATGACGTCAGCTTTGACAAAACACTTTTCTACCAAAACTAGGTCTCGCAGTTGCTAACGAGCATTTTCCTGTTTATTTAGAAGCAAAGAAAATGGAGAGGTTTCTGCCTAACCTTTCTACTTGGATATAGTAGATTGAACATGTTAAATGAGAAGAAACTAATATGAACTGGGTTATTGCTTGCTGAGTGTATTTATATTAAGAATGACGACTAGAAGTAAATAAATGTTGCTTTTATTGGTTCTGATTTCGGAAATATGAAATACTAACGTTTAAAGAGGGGGGGGGGGGGTTATATTAATTTATTACGTTTAACTGACTAACATTTGGGTAAAACCTCCAAGTGCAGTGTTCAATCATTGAAGACAATAATAACCACTCTTAAATGAAAAATGAGAAACAGAAAAAAAAAACAAGTGTGCTTTAGAACACACGACTGAAGTCAAACTTCACTAACTTATAAAAGAAGAGAGAAATAAAATGTGCGCACGCACTGTTTTTTCTTGCTCCTACAGTGTGATACAGACAATAGGCCTGCACTGTGTCGATATACGAAACGTAACTGGCTATGAGAGAAAGAGAGAAAAAAATGTGTACTCGCACCTCTCTCTCTTGCCCCTACAGTAAATACGAAACGTAATCTCTCTCTTTCCATCTTCACTAACTTATATCTCCCTCTCAACTTCCGTTCGCCTCGCCCGATTACACTTTTCGTAACGCTCTCGTCACGCATCACCAGCTTACTCCCCAAGTCAAGCGTGCGTAAAGGAGTTTTACTTCTAAAATATATAAAACATTGGTTCACATCTGGGAATTGAACCCAGGACCCCTGATTGTCGGGATAGTACTCTGACCACTGTCGACAATATCAACCTCCGTCATTTGTTACAACATTACATCATGAATAATTAGTTACATTTACATTTGAAATTAATGTGATGTGGCCCGAAATGCACGATTCATTAAGAGCGTTTAACAAGCCAGCGGCCGAAAATCCACATTTCGTCGAAAGATGTTCTTACGATCGTACAGGGCGGTTCCAATGAGAAAGATTAATTCTTCTCCGTATCAGCTTTTTAAAATTATAACTCAATATCGATTTTATTTCATTCCAAATTTGCTTTAATTTATATCTACATCCAAAAATGCTGAAAGGCGTGTTGATAAAACTATTAAAATAAATAAATAAGTGTTTATTCCAGTATGTGGGGAGGAGAGTGCAACCCCACACATTCCATAAGGGTATAATATAAACATACATGTACAAAGTATAAAGTATTTGAAAGGAAAAAAAAAGAAAAAGAAAGTGGATATGAATGTACACGAAACAAAAAAAAAGATAATAAGCTAATAGTAGTAAAAGGAAAACAAAAGAAATAATAATATTAAGCTTTTAGGATTCTGTGAGCACGTAAGGAGCCAGTATTTTTCTCCAGTGTGCATCAATACTGGATGATGGACTGAGGCGGGCTTCCATGACGAGGATGTTTCCAGAGCTGGTTATCCTTTCCCTCATTCCTGCCACCCTGGATCTAATAAGGGCTGCAAAGCCAGGAACTCGCCCCTCCGTGAACATCCGGGAAGCGCTGCAATATCTGGGGAGACCAAACATTATGCGGAAGGCGTTGTTATACTGAACCCGAAGTCTTTCTATACTACTCTTCTTGTAGTTTGCCCAGAGTTCAGACGTATACAGTGTTGCGCAGAAGGAAAGGAAGAGCGTCCTTTTTACAGCAGTACTGCAAAGGCGGAATCTTCTACTGAGCATGTTTGCTTTTACACTGAGAGCTCTTCTTTGCCTATCGATGTCGTCATCATCCATCAGATTACTGGTGATTATGTGTCCAAGGTATTTAGTTCCTTCAGTCACCTGCAGGTTCACACCATTCAGGGTAGCTGGAGGAATATTTTTTGGTCCTTGTCCATATCTTACGACCAGTAGAGCCGTTTTAGTGGGGTTGTATTGCATGTTTGTTTCTTCAGCAAACTCTTCACAGATCTTTAAAAGAATACGTAGGCCCCTTATAGATGGTGTCATCAATACCATGTCGTCCGCATAACTGATATTGTTCAGAAACTGTCCTCCAATTTTGCAGCCTACCCCTGCATTGTTTAGCCTATCGGTGAGTTCGTCCATGTACACTATGTACAGGTTGAACAATATCGGGGACATGCATCCTCCCTGTCTAACGCCGCTCTTCAGGAGGAAAGGTTCGGAGAGTTCATCTTTCCACCTTACTAAGTTCTCCTGCTGTCTATGCCACAAGTCGAGGATATGTATCACCGCCGGTGATATGCCTCTTTCCCTGAGTTTATCCCATAGTAGAGGGTGAGAAACCCTGTCGAAGGCCTTGCTCAGATCTAGAAAACATGCATACGTGGTGGTCTTTTTATTCCTGTAGTATTCCAGGGTTCTTTTCACAGTAAATATAGCAGTATCTGTAGACATTTGCTGTTTGAAGCCCATTTGGTTGTCCTTAGTTTCCAAGCTGGGACCGATCTGGTTTAGTAGTAGACGTTCGAATAATCGTGCGATGGTGGTGGCAATTGAAATCGGTCTGTAGCTACCCTGGGAGGTAGAGTCCAACGATTTTGATTTGAGAATGGGAGTTATTATTGTTCTTGTCATGTCAGTTGGTAGGTATCCATTCTTTAAGATGTCGGTAAACAGACTCGCCAGCAGTTGAAGAATTGGTCCTCCAGCGTGTTTGATGTGTTCGGTGCTCAATCCGTCGTGACCTGCTGATTTTCCAGCTTTCATGTATCTCAGGGCGGTGTTGACCATGTCTGCTGTGATCAAGAGGTCACTGTCTTCATTTGGGATAGGACTAGGTGGTGGTTTGCTTGCAGAGTTCGGTGAGGTCGGAGTAGAGATGGAGAAGTGATCTGCAAAAATGTTAGCGATTGCTTTAGTGTTTGTTTCTCCATTTATGTTGCACGGAATTTTACATTTCACGTTGCAGTGTTTATTTGTCTTCAGCCAAAACTGTTTGAAATCATGACTGTGTAAATCTCCTGCTATTTTGTCCATTTGAATTTGCTCGCAGTCGTTTTGGCATTTTTTCAGTGCTAGTTTGAACGCAGCACGCTTTAATTTTCGTTCATCCGCAATTGAGCCCTCATGAGGCCTACCATTTTCAATCCATATCATCATTGCACGTCTTGATTCTATGTATTTTTGTGCGACAAAATCATTCCATCCACAGATTTGTTTACGTCGTTGCAGTCTTCGTTTGCGATTGTTAAATACTGCAATCGCGGCGCTTCGCAGGGCCTCTATAATACGTGTATACAGTGTCTTGATGTTAGCTCGAGCAGGGTTGTCACTTCTCTCGTACCGCGTAAGATCTTGTTTAATTTTTTGTAGAAAAACTTGTGAAGTTCGAGTATAACTATGGATATCGTGTTCATTTTTAGGATTCCATGTTGCACGGTCGATTTTTATACATGAATAAATTTCGGTTTTCGGTATTCCTTCCGTTTGTAGGGTTAATTCGAGAGGCCTGTGATCGGTCCAGTCCACGTCGTAGTGTATTTTTATGTCTAAAATCTGTTTGAAGATATTTTTCGTCACCAGACAGTGGTCTAACCACCTGGTGGTGTGATGCGCGTCACTGATATATGTGTAAGAGTTTTCTGGTAATATTACAGTATCAGCGCATGTAAGATCATATTCTTGACAGAAAGATTCCAGTTCAGTTCCAAAGAGTGAGTCTGGGTGTGCATTGAAATCTCCGATGATTACGGAGTTGGTGTAATCTTTTTCGTCAATAATTGCTTGCAAGGCGGCAAGACAGTTAATGTACTCTTCGAAGTGATCTGTTGTGCAAGTTGGCATGTACACGGTGAAAATGCATAGTTTTTCAGAATTTAGGAATAATTCAATGCCCGCCATGCGGCAATTATTCAACGGGATCGTGGCAGCCCTGAGACATTGCTTGTAATGCATTAAAATTATCTACTTTTTGTAATTATTTTTTGATCATGAGTATTTATCATTTTTCAATAATGTCTGAGCAAAATAAAAATGTAAAAAATTTAGGAATAATTCAATGCCCGCCATGCGGCAATTATTCAACGGGATCGTGGCAGCCCTGAAACATTGCTTGTAAATGCATTAAAATTATCTACTTTTTGTAATTATTTTTTGATCATGAGTATTTATCATTTTTCAATAATGTCTGAGCAAAATAAAAATGTAAAAAATTCTGAAATATATTAGTCAGTAAGTGCGCAAATAAATACACAATAGGACCAATTTCGTCAAGAAACACATGTACGTATAGGTTTTTTAACGGTGCTCCAGATTTTATGTCCGGGTTAAATCTTTCCCAAATGAAAGACTAAACCCTTCCACACACTTTTCCACAAATGATTATCTAGTAAATTCACGCAATGTATGTGCAGTATATAAGTATAATAATTACAAAACAATACAAGAACAATACGTCAATCCACCAGAAACATAATGGGAAAATATTTCACCGACTCCAGATATTTTCATATCTGAGGGTTCGGCTCTGATGAAATCCTAACTGGTCCGATAAATCCTACTGATCCCTCAATATAAATATTTAAAAAATCTTTCGTAATCCTACATGTTTTTAAAATGACTAAAAAAATTATTGATTTATTTTAATGATTTTATTTAAACTAAAATTATAAATCTGTAATATACGTTTACCTGATAATGTATTGATTTATTTGACTGCATGATTATATAATTTGAAATGGGTGTTGTATAATACACAATCTTTTTTGAAAATTTAACAAATCTGCCAACGACCTATGGTATAACCTTGTTATACTAAAAATAAACATTTTTCTCAAAATTTAAAACATAAGTTTACTATATAAAAGAACAATCTTTCGAAATCAATTTATATTTTTTTGTGGAAAAGAGTTAATACGTCTAAACACTGATTTAAAAATGAAATATTTCTGGTTTTCTCTAGTCAAACGTAAAAGAACAACCATATTGCATTATTTCAATACAATTTATATCAATTTAGTTTTAGCTGATTTCAATTAAAATTCCCTTTAGTAATCACGACCAAACGAATTCCACCACGACACAAGCAACATTTTCCATTTTCTGTGGTGGTAGTACGAGATTTTCAAATTATTGTTAGGTTATTCGTTACCCGGTAATGTTAAAACTACTTTAAAAATCAAATATCTACAGCGATGTCCCCCCGTCGCGTTTGACCTACACAATCTTATGCTATTATAAGTTTTTTTACCATCTTCAGTTTCTGTCTATCAAATAGATGGCATGTGTCATAAAAAAAGGAGATATGGCATGGATGCATGCTAGCGCTTCCATGACAGTATCTCCCCCGACAGATGACCTCCCGACATACTTATATGCAATGTGCATTCGGTTTAGGAAAAATACGGCATACCTACTTAAACAAAATATACTATAAGTGTCCCCGAAAAGATGTGCAGAGAGGATGTACCGCCGAATAACTAGTATAAAAATATGTTTTCATTCAAATGCAACTAGCATAAAAATACTTGTCTATATTCTGTATATACCAACGTATAAGTACTAAAAAATCATCAATGAAAATAAATTCGTTTGATGTCTATCAGGGTTGTTACGGATGCAAAAAAATTGATATCCGCGGATTTCGGGATTTAAAAAAATATTTCAACTTTAAGTACATAAATAAATGAAAATCGATTTAATTTTAATGTGTTTTAATTAATCACATTTTGAGGACAAAACTAAAATAGTTTTTAGACCTACTTATTAGCATTTTAAGCCAAGAGTTTTATTATGAAAATATTGTTTAATTATTAAATATAAAAACTCTGGCCCCGCCCACTTTCTTTACATGACGTTACTTGTTGAAGATACGAATCCGCATCCGTAAAAGCTCCACATTAATCGATGCGGATGAAGATGTCTGAATTAATGCGAATATTCCATATTTGCGGATGCGGATGCGAATATGCGTAACATCCCTGATGTCCATACCAATGTTTAAGTCGATTTGTTGAAATTGATAAATATTAAAAAAAAATATGTAGAAATAATTTTAAAATAATTATATATTTGGGCACCAACAGTCTTGCGATTAGCTGTCGGGTGATCAACTGTCAGGCGACCAACTGCCGGCTGATCAACTGTCGGCTGATCAACTGTCGGATCACCGTGCCGACTATCGCCGGACTGTGACTAAACTGCACGGACTATTTTTATTTATTTTTTTATATTCATTGTTTTGATATTTACATAATTAGTGGATTTTTCGACAACCATGCTAGGCACATGCCCGTATTATGGTGGTCGATTTCACATATATTGCATCAGCATTTGAAAAAAGGTAAAATAATAAAAGTGACTTTTAATAAATCAAAGAATATAAAGAATGAAAATGACTATAAAATAATATAAAAAGATTATGAAAGAGATGAAAGAATATAAAAAGAATGTTATTTAAAAAAATATCTATTGAAATATAATGTTATTTCTTGTATGAAGGTACATAAAACGTATGTAATTTAAAAAAATATATCTAAAAGAAATAAAATGTTATTTACATTAGAAAAAAACTTTTATTGGCGGTATGGCTAACTATGTCCTTGGAAGAAATTCTTTAAAGAAATTTGCTTCTTTCGAGGTATCCAGTTTTGGTCACCTAATGCAATACAAAGTGAGTAATTGTAGTTGATCTTATGATGTCGTTATATAGTGCGTTGAATATTTTACGAGTAATATATACAAGGCGCTTGACTCGCACACCGAAGGTCGCGGGATTGAATCCTGGCGTGGTAAATAAATTTTATTTGATTAATTTGTGTTATTTCACAATTTATTCATTTAAAATAATATATAGTATATTTGCGGCACGTTACAAAGTGGAAGATACTTTCTGTATCGCCCTGGTGTAAGACCACCATTCAGAATTGAAACGTTGCTTGAAATGGCATTAGCCGTGTTTGGTGACCAGATCTGGATAGCCAGGTACTTCCCCACCTTTCTCCTCCCTATCTCCTTCCCCTCCCCTCCCAACTACCCTCAGCCTCACAACATACACCAATTGGGGATGCAATAGTCTCACTGGCTTCAGACGGGAGCAGTTGGGACTCTTGTGCGGTATTCATATAAAAAAATGAGTGTTGTGTCTGTGAAAACGTGGTTTTTTTTTTGGAATTATGCATTTTACATGCGTCGAGAAGCGTGTATAAATATATATATATATATACAAGTGTGGAATTTGTTCATTATCTAATTTATCAATTAATTTATTTACCAATTTATCAAAGCGGCTAACAGTAGTATAGGTGAACGAAATTTTTGTGCGCGCGGTTTGACAAAAATTCTGTTTCATGGCCCATATCCCTGGAATTTATTTTATCTATGGTGTATTCACTAAGTTCTGGCCTCCTGTAGCTGAGTCTACTTCCATACTACCTCGCTTCCATACTTTGCATTGCCACGTGTTTCCTAACTTAATTATTTGTCGATTCGGTAGGATTTGCGGTGGCCTTGAGTCATCTTATTTCCTTTTGGGCGCCAGAAAGACTTATTTAGTTCACCGGTGGTCCTTTTTACGAGCGGTATTTCCTCTTGTTACCATTATCCTTTTTGCCATTATTATTCGCCATTTTTGCTGGAATTTTTTTTTTGCAAGTTGGGAGCGGCTCTAAACAGGGGACCTAGAACGCTGATCGATAAAACCCTCTACCAATTCTATACCTATTGACTAAATCCGTAATCTATAGTCATATAAAATCTAAATTCTAAATTGTTCAGTCCGGATTTTGTTTTTGCATTTAAAAAGAATTTTAGACCGAGTTATGAGAAATATGAAGGTATATATGTCTTATAAAATGCGATGGGAACACTCGTAAATGCATTTCTTTAAAGAGGGTTTATTTTACCTATACGGTTCTACATTCTTTCACTGGAAAGCGGATTTGTCCATCGGTTCTCCCTAGTATGTTCGATATATCCTGTCCGTTTCCGTAAGACCATTTTCGCCTATTCAATTGAAATAAATATACGTATTTATTATATTAAATTTTGATGTAAATCGTTTGAATGGGATTACTAGTTCCCGAAGTTATCTCTTTATGGAGGCTCTAAGTTCTTTTGAAAGTGTTATTCCCAAGTTGAAAAACTTTAAAAATAAAAGTTCGCTTAAAACGTTTTAGGGAATATTTCCTTGTGAACTGGGCGAATAAAATTTTTACAACGGAACCGCGTAAGAAAGAAGGCGGATATGCCACGGAAAAGTTCCGGAAGTGTCTCTATAGAAATAATAGTTTAACAGAAAGCAGAAGGTTACGTCCCTAATGACGGAAAGTTCTACGAATTAAATTGATATAAATTCGAAAATGAATATTTGATTAAATCAGCGAGTAAATAATTATTTTTGTAACTTTCGGAGAACGGAACTTATAAATTTCGGCTAACCTTGGTAAGAGGAAGCCACAAGCCAAAAATGTATGTATTCGTAGCGTGCCTTATATCGACACGAATTAATCTATAAAAACATATATATAAATCTCGTGTCACGGTGTTTGTGGACGCACTCCTCCGAAACGGCTGGACCGATTTTTATGATTTTTTAAAATGTATATTTGGTAGGTATGAGAATAGGTCGTAAAGTATATTTTAATGCCGCTAGGTGATTAGGGTGTCAAAATATTTTTTTCAATTAAACCGATTCGTAGTAAGAGATTAATCGAAAATAGTGATTTTGCATTAATACAACATATTTATTGGACAACCAACACTTCTGCCGTAGTTCACCCCAAGTGGTTCGCAACTTTAGGTGATTTAGCAGGTGTGCCCAGGTTCATGTGATGAGGTTTATCCGGATCTTGGCGGTGGATTCGTCTGCCCACCATCGGATCGGGAGAGAATGGTTGAGGGAGACCTTTTGACCCCTCCAACAGAACTCTCTCGGAACATCGCCTTGCACCACGGTTGGAGGGATGGATTCATACATCCGACACTCCTGGACACACTGGACACCGGATTCCTTTCCACCCTCATACCTTTTTCCTTCCACAAACTTTCTCTCCTTCCTTTTCTAAAAAGACCCTCCACACAGCGTCCCCAAAGATGACATAGGCCCCGGGTGGATTTTTTTCTCAGGGCCTCCTGTGTGGAGTAAATATATATTTTTTTTTATAAGTAAGTTTAAATATTAGTTTTTTGAAGAAAATTAAATGATATAATAAACCGAAATCATCATAAACATTATTATTAAATCAGGTACGCCTCATACGTCATTCATATATTTTTTAATATTATATTATCGTGATAATAGGCTTATGGGTAAATTTGTGATACGTCTTGTCCACGTGAATGATGCGCCCTAGCGCGGTGGTGGAGAGGCATTGGGCCTGCGGGGATAACTTACCCGTCTATCTCTAGGAAAATATCTTTTTAATATTTTTTTATTTGAATACCTCCCAAGAACCCCAGCTGCTCCCGTCTGGAGCCAGTGAGACTATGGAATCAACAATTGGTGTGAGAAGATAGTGGGAAGGGGAAGGAGATGGTATGAGGAAGGTGGGAAAGTACCGGGCTATTCAGATCTGGTCATCAAACACTGCGAAAGCTATTTCAAGCAAAATTTTAATTCTCGGTACCGCCCTGGTGTCTTACACCGAGAGTATTTTCCGGAACGTGCTGCAATTGTACTATATATTATTTTTAATTAATTAATTGTTAATAAAAACACAAATTAACCAAATTATATTTATTTGTGATTCAATCCCGCCATCTTAGGATTGCGAGTCAAGAGCCTTGCCCGTCGACCACGGAGGCTGTCTTGCTTCATTGTACAGTCCTCCAAACTTAGGAAACACTAGGACAACACTGAATCCGGAGCTGGGACATGCACTATTGTTTTGTCCTCGTGTGAACTAGGCATTACGCTCAGTTTCGACATTGGTTCGAATTTAAGTTGGTATATAAGGCAGTTCTAGTTTTCTTCATTATTCTGTGGTGCCTGCACACTGGAAGCACGACAATATAGCCACGCAAAATTTTATCATCAATAGTTTTATCATCAATAGCATAAAAAAAATCTGTGTGTAGTTCACACGTGGTAGAAGTGATACTAGAAAGTGGCTAGAAGTCGCTTTCTTTTCTTATGCTTGTTTTTTTTTTAAAGTGGTTTGAAGATTGAATATTGATTTCACAAAATAAAAATGTTTTTTTTTTGGATTTCGTAGGATTCGAACCCACGTTCACTTTATGTGTGTTTACTCTGACCGTTGAGACTACCAACTTGCCAACTACGCTATAGAAGGCACGCGCCGAAGTGCGAAATTACCGCATTATATAAGAACCGAGTATTTGTGTAGAAATGAGTTGAGACACATTTCCGTTTCACCCAAATTTCAAGTCACTAACGGCGCTAAAGAAGTTTAACTTTAAAATGATATATATATATTTTCCTGAAATAATGACCACCAGAAGGATATTCCATAAAATAGAAGGACCAAAGAAAAACTTTTGGCATTTCGAAAATAACATACAGCTCCAAATATATTTATTCCACTGAAAAGTGAGAAAATCTCAGAACGCGTAACGAGAAACTGGCTGATGGTTTAAGTAATCTTTTATAGCCTTGTCGATAAAGATAGGGCGCTCGACCTTCAGTCCAGAAAGCAGCGACCTACATTCGGAATTATAATTTTATGAGTGTTTATCGGCCTTCGGTTCTGCTCTTAAAGGATTGTTTGCGATGCTCCAATCTGTGGGATTATCAGGCAAAATATTTAAATATTTTTCTATACTGATGGTTTTAAATTTTTTAACATTATATCCGCGTAGGCCCGGAGGAAAATAATTTCCATTCATTGCCTGTGTCATCTTTAGTGATGCTATGAAAGGGATATTTTAGGATAGGAAGGAGAGGAAGTTAAGGGAAGGAAAACGGTATGAGGGGTGGTTAGGACTCTGGGGGTCAGTATTTCCAGGAGTGACGGACGTATGCATCCATCCCTCCCATTGCGGTGCAGGGCGATGTTCCGAGAGAGTTATGCTGTAGAGATCAAAAGTTCTCCCACATCCGGTCTTTTAAGATCCGGCCTGCCACGCAGTTGGTAGGTAGATGCAACCGCCATCAAGACACTTAAAAACCTAATTCCATGATCCCGGGCACCCCTGCAAAGTCACCAAACGAACCGAACCACTTGGAGTAACCTATGGCCGAGGTGTTGGCTATCCAATAAATGGTTCACGTGGCGGCGGTACCAATACACGCCTTCCAAATTGTTTGTTTATTTCGTAAGCCGACCGGGTTTCGCTACAACGGTAGCTTCTTCAGGGTAGTATAATACTTCAGTATTTATACTGCCCTGAAGACGCTACGGGCGTAGGGAAACCCGGTCGTCATAAAGTAGGTAATTATTTTTTTATTTAATATTTGTATGTTTTTACAATAATTACACTTTTTTTTTCATTAAACAGATTCGTAATATTAATGTAATAAAAGCCTTTCCTCACCATAAAGAGACAAGGCTTTTGTGTTTGGTGAGTGAATTCCTACTCAATTATGTTATCAATGTTATCATTTGAGTAGGTGAATAATAATGCAACTATAAACTATAGATATAGTAAGAGAAACTTGAGATGTGTCGATTAACAGATTTAAATGAAGTGAAATAGTAATTTAACTTTTACAGTTGTTTCATGTAATTTTTTAATATAGTTTGGAATTTACTTTTATTTTCAATAATTTTTACTTTTAATGGGAGTTTGTTGAAATAATTTATACCATGATACAGATAGGAATTTTGGATGTGCCTGTTATTAAATTTTGGGATTTTAATATTGTTTTGTTATCTTGTTGAGATATTGAAATGTAATTTTTTTAGCTGTATTTCTTTGAAAGTTTGTAGTATTGAATATTTTTTATATAAATTGTCTATTGCAGTTACTTTGAATATTGAAAAAATATTTTCGGTAGAAAATGTAGATGATTTTTTCAATATAATCTTAATAATTAATCTTTGAACTATTTTGAGAGGATTTAAAATAACATCATATGTTCCTCCCCATCCTGTAATACCGTATTGTAATATAGATTGACCAATTGCGTAGTACGCTCTTTTTAGGTTTTCCAGCCTAAGAATATTTCTGAGTCTTATAAATATATATATACATTTCCTAATTCTTTTGACAAGTTCACAAATATGTGTTTTCCATTTAAAATGTTGATCTATATATACACCGAGATATTGAATTTTGGAAGTTGAATTAAGTGTAGAACATTCTGGAGTGCAATTAGTTCCACTCTTCGACTAAGTCAATGGTTCCACTACATTTACTCTGATGTATTAGAATTTTTATTTCTGGTTTAGATTTAAATTTATTGATAGAGAATGGGATAAAGTTTGTTTTTTCGGTATTTAAAGAGATGAGATTTGTATCGAACCAGTTTTTCAGTATATTGTTGTCAATATTCGCTAAGTTGTTCACAGTATTCCAATCAGCACCTTCAATTATTATGACAGTGTAATCAGCATAAGATATTATTTTTCCGTTTATTCTTTGTGTGAATATATTATTTACGGTTCCATGACAGTTTATCCTGCGACAATTCATCCGGCGACAGTTCATCCGGCGACAGTTCATCCGGCGACAGTTCATTCTGCCGACAGTTCATCCGTCCGACAATTCATCCGGTGACAATTCATCCGGCCTGATCATTTAGGAGATTTTTTCATCCAGTAAGTATGCAAAGAGGATATACGACTGTACAACCAAAATTGATTTACTTATTTCTGAAGGAATCTTGAGTGGCAATCCGCTGTAACCTAACCTAACCTAACCTAACAAATTAGTCAATTCACCCTAAAAATATGGTGTTAATTTCAGATAAAAAAGTTATATTATACGCAAGTAGGAATCTTTACGGCTTTTTGCTAAGCCGACTGCACGTATAAGTATGTCGTATTTTGTTATTCACGCATGCTTCTTCGGAGAGTCGAAATTATTGTTAGTAAAAATATTATCCACTCAAGATGCCTTCAGAAATTAGTATGTCGATTTTGGTTGTACGGCCGTATATCCTCTTTGCATACTTACTTGAAGAAAAAATCTTCTAAATGATCAGGCCGGATGAATTGTCGCCGGATGAATTGTCGGCCGGATGAACTGTAGAAAGGATGAACTGTCGGCAGGATGAACTGTCGGCAGGATGAACTGTCGCTGGATGAACTGTCGCCAGATGAATTGTCGCCGGACGAATTGTCGGGTCACCATCATATACATAGATGATAAACAGTAACGGCCCCAGGACTGTACCTTGAGGTATACCAAAATTACTCGTATCTTGTTGGCTAAGCACATTGTTGGTATATAAAAAATAAAAGTGGTGTTTACAAAGTTATTGTTTTATTTTAAATTATAACGTAACATCACAACGTATCTGCTTCAAATGAACAAAAAATATTTTTTGAATGTGAATACTGCACGAGAGTCCCAACTGTTCCCAACGATTGGAGCCAGTGAGACTACGGCTTCCGCACTTGGGATATGTTGTGAAGGGAAATGAGATGGGGAAGAGAAATATGGGAAAGTATCTGGCTATTCAGATCTAAGTAACCAACCATCGCTAAAGCCTTTTCCAGCAACGCTTCAATTTTGAATGGTGCTCTTACACATGGGCGATACTAAGGGTAACTTCCACCCTGGAACGTACCGCAAATATTCCATATATTATTTTTAAATATTAAAATTGTGAAATAACCCAAAACAATAAAATAAAATATACTTGAGAACGCCGGGATTTGAACCCGCATCCTCTACATAGCTAGTCAAGATCCTTACCCCTCGACCATGATATCAATAATTCATCGATATCTAAAACTGTTTCATTGGTATTATAATTTTTTTGTTTCAATTTTAAACTTTGCGTTTATCTTTGATTTTTCCTTCAATTTCTCTAAAGCCTTGTCGTAATGGCTCATATCATAATATATACCAGAAGGTTGTGATGAATCGCAGTGGATACGAAAATATAGTAGCTTCCACCTTACGAATGAATAAATAATAATTCAGAATTATAACGAAATCAACACACTAGCGACATCTAGCTGATTAAGTTTGATTGGGCCATGGAGACTGCAGAGATCTATAATTATTAAATTAATGTCAAGTTTTGATAAATAGAACACAGAGGGATCCAATTATAAACACTTAAGATTGATCTACCAATCAGAGAAGGGGGAGGTTACCTTTTTTCAAGACAAAGGGATGGACTTTGGACTAGACCATTAGTCTGAGATTTATGGGGTAAAAATCATCATCAACCCGAGAGATCAATACGCTTTAAGATAAACACAATCCCACGTTCGGTGCATTTGGTACAATGACCCTAATTTTAAAGGTAAATATTGAGTGCAACAGAGGAATCGACAACCGCAGTTAACGAACAAATAAATCCATATTATGTTGAAAAAATGATGCAATAAAATAGCAAGGAAATATAATGAACGGAAGATTAAAGAAAAGACCTGGAAAACGTGGGAAAAGCTACTGTAGGGATACTCAATTGCATAACGAGAACGTGAAGAACAAAAGGAGGCCAGATTCAGAGGAAAACGTACGTTTGATATTTAAAAGAAAGAAAAACGATGGAAATTAGGAATGTCACTTTTAAATGAAGCAATACGGTCAGGGAAAACGATTTGAAAAGAAAATCTAATAAAAAAAACGGACATTTAAACGGAAGTATTTATTGAACAATATAAGATTTCGACTTAATTTTGCGTTTTCAGACGAGTTTAAATAGATATCGTTATATATTTGAAATAGGATGGTTATTCTAGTTATATTACGTTAGATTAATTCAAAGGAAGGGATCGTTTTTACGTCATTTGCTATGAGAAAATACTATAGACGATAGAACAAATTGCTGAGGCAATTGATGTAAAAAAAGGTTGTCGACCCCACATGTATATTGTTGATATAAACAAGGAATATTCGAACATGCCTTTTGTTTATTTAAGGCCCATTATCCATTAAAAAGGGTCATAAAAATTAACATTGCTCTTACCTAGTATTTAGATTATAGAATTTCCGTAAAATTTAATTATAAACACATTAAAATGGATTTATCGCCAAGTATGTAGAAATCGTAATGTATACACACGTCAGGGCTTGCAGTTTATGGGATTTTGAACAAGAGAGAGATGGAAAATTGGGCGGAATTTGATCGAAGTAGTTAACTTGACAGATATCCCAGGATAGGAATAGTTAGTGGGCCGGAAAACACCATAAATAATATATCAAAAAAGGAAAAAAGGGTTTTAGCGGGAGATGGAATCACGGCAAAAAGGCAAACGTCAAATTTCAATAAGGGATCATTGGGTTAGGAGTGGGGGGAGAGAACGGAAAACCGACATAACCGGAAAACTCAGATAAGGAAATGGGAAAAACTCAAAACGTTATAAGTAGAGTAGATACGGAACCAGGATATGATTCCTTATTAACAACGAAGGGAAAATCATTTAAGAATAGTTGTTAAAACACCGTTACTTGAAGGAAAATTAGGTGGGAAAATGGAAAAGTTGAATATGCCACATAAATAATGGAAATACGGTTCTGAGACATAATTGCTTACGTAGACTAGGGGAAAAGAAATAATTTTCGTGGAAATTTATACAGGACAACTAGCGTTTAAAACTAGGAGACCGAAGAATCTACGTTTTCCCTAATATTTATGCCAATTAAAACACAGTTTTAGCAGATCACTTATGGGAATGTTCAAAATTGAAAAAAAAACAAGATTAAAACCATGTTTATAAAACATATTATGAAGACAGAAGACATGTGGAAAATGGGCAAACTGGATGGCAGCTTACTAAGTCCGGGACTAAAAACCTTAGAAAAGCGAGACAAAGTTGTGGGACGAACCGAGATTTAGGAAGAGGCAAAATCGAAAGAGCTTATGTAGGAACATACAATAACGAGATGGGGTTTTCAAAAAATTTCGAGTGATTACAGATTATAATTCCTCGTCAAGGAATATACGATTATGCCCTTTTGGAGCTGTGATGGGTATAAATTAGCATGTTTGGGATGATTCAGGGTCCTTCGACAACTGGGAAGGTTGATTAAAACGTCGCGCACGTCGTGAGAATTACCCTGGTAATTAATTAATAGAGTCTAGAATCAGTTTTTATACTTTAAAAATACAGTGGAAAAATAAAGTCAGTTTATACTTATAAAAAAAACTCAGTGGTAAAATAGAGTCTACAATCAGTTTTATGCTTTGATAAAACAGGGAGTGAAGTGCCCGGATAGGGTTAATCGTGCAATTTAACGGAGTGTATGATCTTATAATAAATCTAAAATCAGTGTTTGTAATAATTTCCGATTCAATAAAATCTAATAATTAATTAATTAATTACAAATTCAATGCGGGAGGAGTTTAATATAGTGTGTTTGAATTGCTTTAAATTTGTTCTATGAAGGTTAAAATAGAGTTATTTAGTCCGAGGTTATATAAAGAAAATTACAGTCTAATAAGTTTCATTAAATAAAAAATTTACGTTTAGGTCGAAAGTTGGAAATTTTATTACGAGATATTAATTATCGTTAGGTGACAACGCAATAATAATAATTGATCCGAAATCTGGAAAATACTTAGCCGAAGTTTAAATGAATAATCCAAGTGATTAATTTGCTGCTAAACAAAAGTGTTATAAAATAAAGTGGAAGGGGTTCTTTCAGTTTTGTTGTAATCTGAGTGACGAATAATATTTAGTTATCCGTTACAAAGGGATTCTAGTTCAAATTGGAAACATAAATAAAACTTTAGCTTTGTCCTTAAGTGGAATAATTCAAATTTAAAGAAAATCTTTAGTTGTTATGAAAAAAAAAAATATAATTTAAATTGAGAAAAAAATAAATAAAACTTAAATATTTTTATAAAGTGGAATAATACAAATTTAAAGGAAATTCAAATTAATAAATTAATTTATTAAAGAGTAAATAGGTATAGTCATATACCACATAATAAAATAATATTCGAGCGAACGATTATTAAGAATCGATTCCCCTCTTTAGATTGGAATCAAATATGGAAGGAAAGGGGAGGAAGGTGAGGGTTGTCGGGATTAATTAGATAGGATCGTTCTTCTTCAATAATAACGGCAGATATTAAAGGAAAACGTGAGGATTTTTTACATCAGAGATCTATTCAAAGGAGAAAGGAAGGAGATGAGTTCCGGATCTTGTAGGATTAAATCGTTAAAAGTGGGAAGTCGAAATAAAAGTGCGATAGTTACACAGGTAGATCGGATGCTCTAATAAGTTTCTCGCCGATGATAGTAACCCGGTGGAGCTGAAATTAAGACATTAGAGCTTGGTGAGTCCTTACAATATTTAAGCTTTTACAGGTTCCTGTGGATATCCTGACACTGATGGACGTAACGCCAAGTAAGGGTAAATAAATAATTAACCAATTTATTAGCATTCGCATGTCACACCTCCCATACAGAATGAAACGTTGCTAAACAAATACTTAACACATAATTAGATAGAAACGCATCACTAAATCAATTTTGGTATCTTAGCGTATTTGTAAGACAAATACCTATCGTTTCTTTTCACTAGCACGATTAGGGTATGGTTGTATGACCTTCGATAGTGTACCAAAATTACGATTTGAGTTCAAGGCCATCCATTGACCCAGTCACCTAAATTCATTAACGAATAAACAAAACAAAACTTAACGTCAGGGACAAGTTTATCAATTATAGCTTGAGATGAAATCTGCGGTCAATATGTGAAGGCGACATTGACGTTTAAATTCACTCAATTCTAAACGACTTGATTTATCTCATTTTAAAATCTTTCTTATAGGAAGTAGGTATCCAAGAACCCATAAATACCCATTATCCTAAATACCTAACACACGAGGAGCTAGTGACCTCATTTAAACAACACTGGTGTTCAAATACTCATACAGTCCTGAATCCTAACTTGTCTTCGAACGTAAACTTCAAGGCTTCTGTATGTAGGTATGAGCCATCTGGAAATGTAAGTGTCAACCTTTCTCGAACGGACGGCTTTGATCTTGTGGCGGTATTGTCGAGGTGGGCATGCGGGGAAGAGGAAGGACGTATGCGGACAGTACGCTGACGCGGCATTAAAGCCACAGGTTAATTGCATACCGTGAGTCTTGTCGAACCTGAAAGCAAACATAAGGTTCACGAGGTGAGTTTTATGTCAGCTAGTCAGAGGTGGAATGTAACGCTGGGTCGGTTACGTGGGAGGAAGGATCTGCCCGTCACAAGCTTACGCCACATTTAACGGATAGAGGCATGATAAGGGAAGACATGAAATACCCCTTCTAGACTCAGTAGAGTTAAATTCAATCCGGCGGAGATGGAAGTCGGAGTGAGGCAGAAAAACGGCATGAAGACTTGGTATTCCCCCATCTGGCGTGAAGAGCCCCTTTCGTAACAAGAGACGCTCGTCGAAGAGAGTAAAACTCGGACTTAAGGATAAGCTTAGCAAACGTACTTGGGAGAATCCGGTTTGAAATTGTTGTTCATCGGTTTTCACTTGGTTAGCGGAGGTGCCGACTTTTTAAGCAAACATAATATCCCCTCCCCATATCCCTCCATTCCTGCTCTTCCAACAATTTTGCGAATACTAACAAATAGCACTAACTATGACTACAAACACATTATGTTAGGAGAGGTTGCAGACAAGGACTTCAATTGAGAAAACTGGACCTTCGAGTTCGATCATCCTAAGGTAAGGTTTGCTTTCTTGAAATTTTTAATTTATTAACTGTTGTTTATGTTATCGATGTATCAGCGGTGATAGGAAGAATTAAATAAACACACTAAATTCCTATGGAAATCAAATAGACACAAGGTTTAGGGCGGGGGCAGTTTATCAAACTCGGTTAAATGTTCCAAAATAATAATAAATAAATTGATCGGAAAATTCTCACCCTTTCTCTAAAAGAATCTATGGGTTACCACACGTAATACATTATCTTCTCTACATATGTGTGCATATTAAGTATGCAAACAGATGTAAAATCTAAAACAAAAAAATTTACACAACGCAGATTATAGAAATAATGTGAACAAAAACCTTAAATCTTGATTACTGTGAGAAAATCGCAGGGATTTAAGAAGATAGGGTAGGTTTAGCTAGATTATAAGGTATAGGGGTTTAGAAATCACGAGCCTGAGGTAGAAATAAACCGAAAGGAGGGTTGAGTCAGGCCATCATACCTAGTGGTGTGATCAGTAGGACATAAGGGTAGAATTATGAGCGTGGCTACGAGACAGGAGCTACGAGATTTAAACTACGAGGTAGAAGCTTAGAAAAGTAAATCAGCTAGGTAGGGTTCATCACAATTGGAGTCAGAAGCCAAGAGTGGCACTCATTACAACTGTTGCCGCGTGACCAGGAGAGTAAAGGTTACAAGTTGAGAGAATTCTGAGATATTATAAAAATAAAATAGAATGAACAAATAAATGAAATTATAATTAAATGGGAAAAAAAAAAAAAAGTGAATATTTTAAACGAAAAGTGAAAAACGTGCCATTAAAACAACTTCAGATTACATAAAACAAGTGGAATAAAAAATTCGCATCATTAAATTATACAGTAGAAATATAACAATAAATCAAAAAAATAATTTAAACGAAAAGTGAAAAACGTGCCATTAAAACATCTTCATTAAACGTGAAACAAGTGAAAAAAAAAAAACGTACCATTAAATAAAACAGTCGGGAAAAAAAAAAAATAATAACTCAAAAACCAAATATTTTAAAACGAAAAGTGAAAAACGTGCCTTATACCAGATAAAAATCATAAATCACATAACGCCTAGGAATGTTGACCCAGATTTAGAAGGGTGGTGCGTATTGGGAAAAAAAAAAAAAAAGCCGTTATATAAATAAAAGCGCATTCCTTCGGTGATCAATAAAATTATCATTCAAATTGGTTCATTGACTGAAGCCCGAATGTAAACAAGCGATTGAATAGACACCGTCGCGAGGGTATGTTTGTGTTGCCACAAACATAAGTGGTCTTACTGATAAATATGTTCGTAACAGAATAGATAAATCTTTGTTATGTTCGCATTGGAACATCTCGAGATATTACTTTAAATAATAAAGAGATACTTAGATAGTTAATCAAATGACGTTGTTTATGTTAATAGTGGTCGAGGGTATTATTGGTTCCTTCGAGTTGAAGGATTTTATAAATAAATACTTCTTTTGACACGGCGACATAAAAATAAATAAAATCAACATAACATACAAAGCAAAGGACGGATAAAAATAAAATAAAATATTACACATAAAACATAAAAGTGAGCTTTTCAAATCGTTGCATTCAAACATTTAACAGGGGTGGATTGGACCTTTAGATACACCATTACATAGATGTCAGCTAAATAAATTAGAAATTTAGCCTTACTGGGGGTTGGCATATTTCTCGGGTGACCGGTTTATTTCCGATTTGCAATAAAGAGCAAATAAGCGGAGTGGTTTAAAACGCATACGAATTTAGGGGGGGGGGGCTTGTTTAAAACGGGGTTTAGGTACATTATACAATTGTGTATACGTGCAAATAAATAAATAAACAAACAAAGCCGGTGTGGAAAAAAAAAAAAAAAAAAAAAAAAAAATATATATATATGAATAAGGAAAATCAAAGGTTGGAAACCGTCTCGATGAAGAAGAGGGAGTAAGGGTCATAGGAGGGAAGGTATAGGGGTAAGAATCTTAGGGGGGTAGGACAAAGAGTAGGGACAGCAACTGACGTAAGTTAGCCGACTTAAATAGGCCATTGGGTAGACAAGAGTAAATTGAAAAATGGTTTCAGCTCAGAGGAACACCGAACAGGATTCTACGATATGAAATAGTGAAAGGTAGGGGCGCGCAACCAGTTAGAATTTCGAAAAAAAAAAAAATGCAAATAAGAATAAAGAAGACTTAAAGAAAATTGTAGAAAATTAGATTGCCTATGTTTAGTTTTAATTCCATCAACTAACACTAGGAGGCGTGTTTACCGCTGGAATTATAACTATAGGGGGGCTGTGATGAATCGCAGTGGATACGAAAATATAGTAGCTTCCACCTTACGAATGAATAAATAATAATTCAGAATTATAACGAAATCAACACACTAGCGACATCTAGCTGATTAAGTTTGATTGGGCCATGGAGACTGCAGAGATCTATAATTATTAAATTAATGTCAAGTTTTGATAAATAGAACACAGAGGGATCCAATTATAAACACTTAAGATTGATCTACCAATCAGAGAAGGGGGAGGTTACCTTTTTTCAAGACAAAGGGATGGACTTTGGACTAGACCATTAGTCTGAGATTTATGGGGTAAAAATCATCATCAACCCGAGAGATCAATACGCTTTAAGATAAACACAATCCCACGTTCGGTGCATTTGGTACAATGACCCTAATTTTAAAGGTAAATATTGAGTGCAACAGAGGAATCGACAACCGCAGTTAACGAACAAATAAATCCATATTATGTTGAAAAAATGATGCAATAAAATAGCAAGGAAATATAATGAACGGAAGATTAAAGAAAAGACCTGGAAAACGTGGGAAAAGCTACTGTAGGGATACTCAATTGCATAACGAGAACGTGAAGAACAAAAGGAGGCCAGATTCAGAGGAAAACGTACGTTTGATATTTAAAAGAAAGAAAAACGATGGAAATTAGGAATGTCACTTTTAAATGAAGCAATACGGTCAGGGAAAACGATTTGAAAAGAAAATCTAATAAAAAAAACGGACATTTAAACGGAAGTATTTATTGAACAATATAAGATTTCGACTTAATTTTGCGTTTTCAGACGAGTTTAAATAGATATCGTTATATATTTGAAATAGGATGGTTATTCTAGTTATATTACGTTAGATTAATTCAAAGGAAGGGATCGTTTTTACGTCATTTGCTATGAGAAAATACTATAGACGATAGAACAAATTGCTGAGGCAATTGATGTAAAAAAAGGTTGTCGACCCCACATGTATATTGTTGATATAAACAAGGAATATTCGAACATGCCTTTTGTTTATTTAAGGCCCATTATCCATTAAAAAGGGTCATAAAAATTAACATTGCTCTTACCTAGTATTTAGATTATAGAATTTCCGTAAAATTTAATTATAAACACATTAAAATGGATTTATCGCCAAGTATGTAGAAATCGTAATGTATACACACGTCAGGGCTTGCAGTTTATGGGATTTTGAACAAGAGAGAGATGGAAAATTGGGCGGAATTTGATCGAAGTAGTTAACTTGACAGATATCCCAGGATAGGAATAGTTAGTGGGCCGGAAAACACCATAAATAATATATCAAAAAAGGAAAAAAGGGTTTTAGCGGGAGATGGAATCACGGCAAAAAGGCAAACGTCAAATTTCAATAAGGGATCATTGGGTTAGGAGTGGGGGGAGAGAACGGAAAACCGACATAACCGGAAAACTCAGATAAGGAAATGGGAAAAACTCAAAACGTTATAAGTAGAGTAGATACGGAACCAGGATATGATTCCTTATTAACAACGAAGGGAAAATCATTTAAGAATAGTTGTTAAAACACCGTTACTTGAAGGAAAATTAGGTGGGAAAATGGAAAAGTTGAATATGCCACATAAATAATGGAAATACGGTTCTGAGACATAATTGCTTACGTAGACTAGGGGAAAAGAAATAATTTTCGTGGAAATTTATACAGGACAACTAGCGTTTAAAACTAGGAGACCGAAGAATCTACGTTTTCCCTAATATTTATGCCAATTAAAACACAGTTTTAGCAGATCACTTATGGGAATGTTCAAAATTGAAAAAAAAACAAGATTAAAACCATGTTTATAAAACATATTATGAAGACAGAAGACATGTGGAAAATGGGCAAACTGGATGGCAGCTTACTAAGTCCGGGACTAAAAACCTTAGAAAAGCGAGACAAAGTTGTGGGACGAACCGAGATTTAGGAAGAGGCAAAATCGAAAGAGCTTATGTAGGAACATACAATAACGAGATGGGGTTTTCAAAAAATTTCGAGTGATTACAGATTATAATTCCTCGTCAAGGAATATACGATTATGCCCTTTTGGAGCTGTGATGGGTATAAATTAGCATGTTTGGGATGATTCAGGGTCCTTCGACAACTGGGAAGGTTGATTAAAACGTCGCGCACGTCGTGAGAATTACCCTGGTAATTAATTAATAGAGTCTAGAATCAGTTTTTATACTTTAAAAATACAGTGGAAAAATAAAGTCAGTTTATACTTATAAAAAAAACTCAGTGGTAAAATAGAGTCTACAATCAGTTTTATGCTTTGATAAAACAGGGAGTGAAGTGCCCGGATAGGGTTAATCGTGCAATTTAACGGAGTGTATGATCTTATAATAAATCTAAAATCAGTGTTTGTAATAATTTCCGATTCAATAAAATCTAATAATTAATTAATTAATTACAAATTCAATGCGGGAGGAGTTTAATATAGTGTGTTTGAATTGCTTTAAATTTGTTCTATGAAGGTTAAAATAGAGTTATTTAGTCCGAGGTTATATAAAGAAAATTACAGTCTAATAAGTTTCATTAAATAAAAAATTTACGTTTAGGTCGAAAGTTGGAAATTTTATTACGAGATATTAATTATCGTTAGGTGACAACGCAATAATAATAATTGATCCGAAATCTGGAAAATACTTAGCCGAAGTTTAAATGAATAATCCAAGTGATTAATTTGCTGCTAAACAAAAGTGTTATAAAATAAAGTGGAAGGGGTTCTTTCAGTTTTGTTGTAATCTGAGTGACGAATAATATTTAGTTATCCGTTACAAAGGGATTCTAGTTCAAATTGGAAACATAAATAAAACTTTAGCTTTGTCCTTAAGTGGAATAATTCAAATTTAAAGAAAATCTTTAGTTGTTATGAAAAAAAAAAATATAATTTAAATTGAGAAAAAAATAAATAAAACTTAAATATTTTTATAAAGTGGAATAATACAAATTTAAAGGAAATTCAAATTAATAAATTAATTTATTAAAGAGTAAATAGGTATAGTCATATACCACATAATAAAATAATATTCGAGCGAACGATTATTAAGAATCGATTCCCCTCTTTAGATTGGAATCAAATATGGAAGGAAAGGGGAGGAAGGTGAGGGTTGTCGGGATTAATTAGATAGGATCGTTCTTCTTCAATAATAACGGCAGATATTAAAGGAAAACGTGAGGATTTTTTACATCAGAGATCTATTCAAAGGAGAAAGGAAGGAGATGAGTTCCGGATCTTGTAGGATTAAATCGTTAAAAGTGGGAAGTCGAAATAAAAGTGCGATAGTTACACAGGTAGATCGGATGCTCTAATAAGTTTCTCGCCGATGATAGTAACCCGGTGGAGCTGAAATTAAGACATTAGAGCTTGGTGAGTCCTTACAATATTTAAGCTTTTACAGGTTCCTGTGGATATCCTGACACTGATGGACGTAACGCCAAGTAAGGGTAAATAAATAATTAACCAATTTATTAGCATTCGCATGTCACACCTCCCATACAGAATGAAACGTTGCTAAACAAATACTTAACACATAATTAGATAGAAACGCATCACTAAATCAATTTTGGTATCTTAGCGTATTTGTAAGACAAATACCTATCGTTTCTTTTCACTAGCACGATTAGGGTATGGTTGTATGACCTTCGATAGTGTACCAAAATTACGATTTGAGTTCAAGGCCATCCATTGACCCAGTCACCTAAATTCATTAACGAATAAACAAAACAAAACTTAACGTCAGGGACAAGTTTATCAATTATAGCTTGAGATGAAATCTGCGGTCAATATGTGAAGGCGACATTGACGTTTAAATTCACTCAATTCTAAACGACTTGATTTATCTCATTTTAAAATCTTTCTTATAGGAAGTAGGTATCCAAGAACCCATAAATACCCATTATCCTAAATACCTAACACACGAGGAGCTAGTGACCTCATTTAAACAACACTGGTGTTCAAATACTCATACAGTCCTGAATCCTAACTTGTCTTCGAACGTAAACTTCAAGGCTTCTGTATGTAGGTATGAGCCATCTGGAAATGTAAGTGTCAACCTTTCTCGAACGGACGGCTTTGATCTTGTGGCGGTATTGTCGAGGTGGGCATGCGGGGAAGAGGAAGGACGTATGCGGACAGTACGCTGACGCGGCATTAAAGCCACAGGTTAATTGCATACCGTGAGTCTTGTCGAACCTGAAAGCAAACATAAGGTTCACGAGGTGAGTTTTATGTCAGCTAGTCAGAGGTGGAATGTAACGCTGGGTCGGTTACGTGGGAGGAAGGATCTGCCCGTCACAAGCTTACGCCACATTTAACGGATAGAGGCATGATAAGGGAAGACATGAAATACCCCTTCTAGACTCAGTAGAGTTAAATTCAATCCGGCGGAGATGGAAGTCGGAGTGAGGCAGAAAAACGGCATGAAGACTTGGTATTCCCCCATCTGGCGTGAAGAGCCCCTTTCGTAACAAGAGACGCTCGTCGAAGAGAGTAAAACTCGGACTTAAGGATAAGCTTAGCAAACGTACTTGGGAGAATCCGGTTTGAAATTGTTGTTCATCGGTTTTCACTTGGTTAGCGGAGGTGCCGACTTTTTAAGCAAACATAATATCCCCTCCCCATATCCCTCCATTCCTGCTCTTCCAACAATTTTGCGAATACTAACAAATAGCACTAACTATGACTACAAACACATTATGTTAGGAGAGGTTGGAGACAAGGACTTCAATTGAGAAAACTGGACCTTCGAGTTCGATCATCCTAAGGTAAGGTTTGCTTTCTTGAAATTTTTAATTTATTAACTGTTGTTTATGTTATCGATGTATCAGCGGTGATAGGAAGAATTAAATAAACACACTAAATTCCTATGGAAATCAAATAGACACAAGGTTTAGGGCGGGGGCAGTTTATCAAACTCGGTTAAATGTTCCAAAATAATAATAAATAAATTGATCGGAAAATTCTCACCCTTTCTCTAAAAGAATCTATGGGTTACCACACGTAATACATTATCTTCTCTACATATGTGTGCATATTAAGTATGCAAACAGATGTAAAATCTAAAACAAAAAAATTTACACAACGCAGATTATAGAAATAATGTGAACAAAAACCTTAAATCTTGATTACTGTGAGAAAATCGCAGGGATTTAAGAAGATAGGGTAGGTTTAGCTAGATTATAAGGTATAGGGGTTTAGAAATCACGAGCCTGAGGTAGAAATAAACCGAAAGGAGGGTTGAGTCAGGCCATCATACCTAGTGGTGTGATCAGTAGGACATAAGGGTAGAATTATGAGCGTGGCTACGAGACAGGAGCTACGAGATTTAAACTACGAGGTAGAAGCTTAGAAAAGTAAATCAGCTAGGTAGGGTTCATCACAATTGGAGTCAGAAGCCAAGAGTGGCACTCATTACAAGGTACAGAAGAAGAGGTACACCAACCTCGTTACATAATATTAAGTTTCCTTAATCAACACACATCGTTACTTAATACCTAAATGCTATAAATAATATACCAGTAGTATTTCACGGCAATTCCCAGATTTGCTGGCAATATTATTGCAAGCAAATTTGGTTTCGCTGTAGTTGCTGTTCTCAAAAGTTACTCTAACTGGAGTAATAATCACTGGAAGCATGGAATACTATTCCTGCTACATTATCAACTCCAAGTTGAATAGAGAAAATCAACGATTCCGCTGAATCGTTAGATTGTATTAGTCAGAAGTCAAGTTACAAGAATCGGGTTAGGTAGTACGTGCCTAATGTAAATACACTAATTTATGGGCCACAACACAGGCTTCAAAGGATGTTATTATATCTGACAGAAGATACCAAGACAGGTTAGATTCCAAGCCCCTACTAAACAAACTCAAAATAATACCTGAAAATTTAACGATAAATACATACAAAGCATTGGCTTTCTTAACCAGTGATTAAGGTCCGACCGAAACTAGTTTTTACGGCTGAAACCGAAACCGAAACTGACCTTCGGCTTCGGTCTCAGGTTCGGCCGAAACCGAAACCGAAATCGAAACTTCCATATAATGTTTTCGTGGAAAAAAAAGTCAATCAGTCGGCCTTTATTTTCAAATCATGCGAGTATATTAATCATTCGTTCTCTGATATTTGAACTAAAAAATAAACACAATAATATAATTATCACTCCTTTTTTTCAAATAAATAATTTATTCTTTTTGAAATCGTAATCGTAAATCGCTTCATAAATAATATTTAAAAAAAAGGAAATAGTAGGTAGGTATTATCTATTTGAACATTATTAACAAATTACATAAAATAAAAGGCAGAAAACCAAATTACTTTTTTTAAACCTTATTTGTTTAGGTACACTATACAAAAAATACTCTTTCATCTTAAGAACAAAATAATTTCTTATAAAATTAAAACAAACACTTTGTATTTAACCACATAACCAGATAATTTCTTCTAAATTTTGGTCATATTGTATGGCACTCTTTTTAATGAACACAACATAAATAAAATTAAAAGTACCTACCTACCTATAATAACAAAATATTTTTAATGCAAATCATACTTAATGAGTGAAAATAAGAAGCGTTTTCTCTCAAACTAAATGAAGAGCTTTCATCTTAAGAACAAAATAATTTCTTCTAAACTTTGGTCATATTGAATGGTACTCCCGAATTCAGTTTCGGTTTCGGTCGTAGTTTTGGCTGGATGGCAGAAATCACTGCTTGAAGTTGGTCAAGAACATTCCATAATATTCTGTGTATATTGCTTTTAATAAATAATTTATTGATTGAGTTTAGCGAACTAACGTAGTTAACTAAAGTAGTTAACTCGACCGTTTAGCATTTCATCTATTTGTAGTTTCCGGTTTTTGAAATCTGCTGTACTCACTTTATTATTTAAGCAAGCTTTACTTTCACTAGATGGCTGACTTTAATTAGGCTGATTTTGACTGAGATTTTCGATATTAAGGTACATACCGGATTGAATAATAATGAAAAAAATGACACATCTTTGGGCAAATATTACAAAAAAAAACCTTCATCATCGTAAATTTTTTTTAAATTAAAAAGAAAACAATGAAATTACCCCATTGAAAAATTTTACTACCAGAAATGAGTCAGTATAATTTCTTAGATATTCTACACACACTCTCGTATAATTCCTCTCCTCTTGTCCGGCTCTGTCGACATAACCCCACAAAAGACTAGATTATTGACAAAACCCTACATACGACATAACCCTTCAAAAGCTTAGAATAATAAAAAAAAAAAATATATTACAGAAAAAAGAAAAGTCTCAATAAATTACTTTTAAGTAGTTTGTCAATGGGTGCTTTTACTTTGAAGTATTAAAAATAAAACTTATTATGAAGTTAGAAATTTTTTGTGTTAGAGTCTAATACAAACTATTTCTTTCTGCGAGCCAATTTTTCAATATAATATTTGTTTTAACATTATTTGGACATTTGTTTTTACATCATGAAGTCCAGCGTTCTTTCTCCATATTTGTGCTAGTTCATATTAGTGCTTAGGTACGATTAGTCCTTCATTTAACATAAAATGAGTATTGTAAGTGTGGTCCAGTCTATTTATGTATATATTTATTCATATGCTGAAAAATAATTTTAGCCACAGAATTGCTCTTACTGAGAAAATTTTGAGATTTTGGTAAAAGTACGGAACATTATGCCTTTGTTCGTATGTAATTCCGTACCTTATAATAGATTCAGCTAGTGATAAATAAATTATTCTAAGTGTGCATATTGGAACATAGAATTTAAGTTTATATAATCTACTAACAATAAATCACAGTCGTTCACAGATTTTATTTATTTGTATATCCCATTTAAAAAGTCAGTAAGTATGTTTACGTAATAAATAAAATGGTACTATTCCTCTGACCCCGCCCCATAAAGGTTCCGCCACTGCTCAGCCCAAACTGACCGCAGGGCGTCGCCGTCGTTGTGACGCCGAGAGACATATAAATCCTCGCGTTTAGCGTCCAGTGGCCGCCATAGGCGTAACGCGGGGGCAACTCATCTTCCAGATGTAAAATATTACCATACTTAAAACGCTGCAGGAAGTAATACGGTTCAAATCATAATAATTTTCTGGTACATTAAGCTGTACAGATGAACTTTGGAAGAAGATATTCACTGTAATTACATTTTTATAGGTGGTATTATGACAATTGAGACCATTTTATAATTTTTCGGTTTACTTGAAAGCGATTCATTAAAAATACGTATTTTAAAAATATTTATTTTGAAATCCAAATTTGCCATTGCGGCCTCAATAACGGTTGTATTTTTAACGCAATTTTTGCGTCATAGAAATAATGTAATCAAAACGCATTGAATTTTATGTACATAAATAATAATCAGTCATGACATTAATTAGGTTGACATCATGGTCTTAGTACCTATGTCTTTTCCGTTTGCATACAAGACGTGGGAGATGGAGATGAAGATTTTTAGAGTTTTTGTATGTGGAACGAACTACCGGGATCTGTCTTTCCTCCTTCATATTATCCGGGCATCTTCAATACCAGCCCCTACCGTAATCCGTCTAAAAACTGTGCCCAATTGAATGGCGACAACTTACATTTTTTGGAGGCGGGTATAGGTACCGCCGCCCCGGGAAACGTTTGTTCGGTAACCAACACCCTTGTCATAGGTCACCCCTTTCCAGTTTTTACGTTTGGTGTCTTAGCAGGGGTTCTATGGGGTGAAGAGTCCTTTTGATGTCTTCCTGAATGTCTCGACCCGTCGTACCAGATAGCCGCATGTATGTAATTTACATATGTCTAGGATATGGACAACATCTATGCAAAGAGCCGCAAATTCCGACCCCTGCACTAAACCAAAGGATACTGTGGATTTATCATATTATATTGGAGCCGAGTACCCGTGAAATATATTTTTTAATCTAATTCTCTCGCAGACTAAATCTTATAGATGTATGTGTTTGTCTCTTTTTAGTGTCGCTCGCTTCCGTTTTATCAAGATTCATTTCAGTTTTCATTTAAAAAAAAATTAAAAAAGAATTATAATATTCATTGAACGCTTTGCACAGATTCAACATCTAGAAATCGCCTTCGTGTACAAGAATTGTTTTTGTTACCATAATCAGTTGTAGGAGTTTGCACAATTGTTATTATGCTTTTTGGATTCCAAGTGCGCTTGTTCTTACCATTTATATTCATAACTCGTATTTCCATATCGTCACCCTTCCTGTTGATTTAACTACAGCCTAGCTATAAATATTCAAATATTATGGTGATTTCTGGTCCTTTATAGCAGAGGCGATAAAGTATTATGTAAGCGTTTTCGGCAAAGGCTTAACGAATAATTAAACAATCTTATGCCCTGTGAGTATTGTTTCGGGAGAATCTTCTGTAAACGAAATACATGGAAAATTGTTATTGCTGTTATTAGTTCAAAAATAAGATGGTGCTTGCCTGTTTTTGAACATTTATTTTAAATAATTTCCCCATCCTCCTCACCGTACCACGTTCGAAGTTATCCACCACTTACCCGCCCTGGTAAAACATATGGTTACTCCTTCAAGGCTCTCGCAATGACTCTATTTTTTTTGAACGAACGAAGCTACATTTAGTTTAAAACGAATTTATACCTCCCATGTCCCTGCATACGTTGTTAGTAAGCAGTATGCAAGTGCTTAGCGGGAAATACAAGATAAAATATGTGTACTCACCGTACTGGTGTTTTCCGCCATTTCTTTAGTGGTTTTTGCAGATCTTCATTTGTCATAAAAATATGAAAATGGCCATGTACCATGTCATGTAATATTATTTGGGATCGGGTCGCTAACAATACCACTCGTTATGTAGATGACGATAAGGTTTAAATTCCTTTTAAACACCAGCTACCTGTTTTGTTTTAAGAGGGACGAAACCGAAAATATGTCATTTTTAAATAAAAAAAATGCCGAATTGACTGTTTTCCACAAAAAAGTATAAATTGATTTCGAAAGATTGTTCTTTTATTTGGTAAGATTATGTTTGAAAATTTTGAGAAAATGTGTTTTTAGTAAACATGCCGTAGGTCGTTGGCAGATTTGTCAAATTTCATGTATTATGCAACACACATTTCAAATCATATAATCATGCAGTAAAATAAATTGATAAATTATCTGGGAAAGCTACGTTTCAGAATTTTAATTTTAGTTTAATTAAAATCATTAAAAAAAAGATCCGCGTACGTGTTTTGTGACGAAAATACTTCAGTTTGTCTATTTATTTACGGTCTTACAAACTAATAATTTAAGATTTTTTTTACCATTTTATTTTGTACAGATATAATTAAAAAATTAAACATACTTATGATCGAAAATAATTATAACAATTACATAATTTGAATAGTTTTATCATTAGCATTTTTGGATGTAGGTATAAATTAAAGCAAATTTTGAATGGAATAATATCGATATTAAGTTATAATTTTAAAAAGCTGGTACGGAGAGTAATTAATTTTTCTCATTCGAACCGCCCTGTACAATCTTAAAAAAAATATATACATTTTATGATCTTATTCTAAAGAACTCAACTTGCCACATTAAATAATAAAATCACTACTGAAAATGCGTTATTCAGTAGAAGATTTTGATCTTTTAAGAACTTTTTATAGGAATCATTTAATATTTTTATACGTTGAAAACTCTGCGTAAATGGTTTTCGTTAAATTGATTTTGGGCAATTGATAAAAATGTCAATGTGGATTTTTAACAGAACAGAGTTGCATGTACATTGCATTGCACAAAAACTACATTTCTTCAGGGGTTTAAAAAATTGCTGTTATATACGAAAAGAACCAAATAATTTAATTCAATGCGTTGTTGGTGATTTAATGACATGCTTATTGAGCAGTAGTTGAACCCATGTCGTAACCCTCTTTAAATAATTATAACAAACTAACAAATGAATTCACTAAGGTTTACACAAACCTAAATTCAAACGTGAAGACCCCTGTTTCCTAAAGCAAGGACACTGAAGATTTATAGCCGTAAATGTAATAACAACATAAAATAATCCAACACCCCCTAAATCAATTATTATGGTAAACCCTCCAAAACGGACCTACTAGTTGTGCAGACCTCTGTCGGTGTAATCTCGTCACCACTGAACAGAAAATCTCTAACTAACAGGGTGTTAAGAGACTTACCAGTGATTCTTGATATTATTTTTATATATTATTGATATTATATATTATTATTTGGAGTAAAAAATATTAATGAAATTTTGGTTTCCGGAGACCAGATGATTTTTTTTTCAACTAAAAACATTAAAAAAATCAGTAGATATAGGACTGTTTGGGCGGGGTGAGGGGTTGGTCGTTTACTTGGCTCAGCGACCAGTGACATCATGTTGAAGTGATTATTATTTGTTAGATTTTGAAGACAAAAATAGAAAAAAAGATGTGAAAAAAGTCATTGGAGACAAAAATTTCGTTTAATTTTTTTGCTATCACTATCTATCAGGAATATATAATATACTATCAGGAATAACTATTTAAGGTAAGTTAAGTACGTGCCATTATTGATTACTAGCCCAGACTCATAAAAAAATCGCGGGATATTGCATTGATAACTGCATGATTTGTGAAGCTGAAATCATTTATAAAATAATATTTGGCTTGGGATCATTTAGGGCCTTCGCTCATGGAGAAACTGAAGAAAAAACGCTTGACGACGCAATCGCAATCAACCTCCCCAACAAAATCGATATTGTTCTGATCTGACATGTCAAAACATGACAAAACTTGACAGGCCGTGAGCCACTACCATGGCAATCTGTTAACAATGCAATTGAAACTGCCTTATTGACAGGTTGCCGTGGTAGCGGCTCACGAACTGTCAAGTTTTCGAGTATTTCGAGTATTGTCTGATCAGAAAAATATCGATTTTGTTCAGTCGGCAACATTTTTTTTCAGTTTCTCCATGAACGAAGGCCCTAACTTTCAAAAGATAAATTTACATTTCGAATGAATACAGTTAGTAAACTTGAAAAATTACGACAGTTGACAAAAATGTAAACAAGGAATAAACAACAGATACATATTTCAAATACAGATTTGTTATTTAATAAAATAATTTTGTTACCTACTTTATGGCTTGTCTGAATTGTTCCACAATCAGTTACAATTTTAAAAATCAAAGCAACTTCCAATTCTAGAGGTCTTTGAACCGAAATAAATTATTACTATTCTTAAATGAATAAAAAGTTGTTAAATTAGTGTTAAAATGTTTTCCAATAATTTCACCCAAAGTGAGATGTTTTTGACCTCACTTCGGGCACACAAATATGCCTGTAATACATTTCTACAAATGAATTTGTTCATTGCTCTTTACATATTCATAGGCGACCTGTGTCACTTCATCTCATCAAAAGGGATCTACTAATTATATAAAGCTCTGCTAATCTATGCCTGCTGCGTCCGTGAGATAATTAGATTAAACGTGAGGCCATGGTCCGTCCTTTGTTACTACCATTACACCGACTGGCATTGTCCTCGAGATCAGAGTGCTGGGCAAAGACCAGAGAAATATGCATTAAATGACGGACTCGTTTATTTATTCATAGAGTAAAGAAGATTTAATAGAAGAGTAAGCATTTAATATTTATGACAATAAGCTAGGAAGAATTATTCATTTTAGGGCAGACGAATTTCGGAATGTGTGTGTATGTGTGTGTGTATGCATGTATGTATGTAAACGCACTGAACAATTTATATTATTGACATGATACTCTTTTTAAATTTGGGCAGTGAATCGATGAAAATGTCGATGTTAGAATTTAGTTGCTGCATTTGTCTTGTAATTAGGCGTGTGGAATAGTTCTGTATGGCGTGTACGTCTTAATGATATATTAAAATTAACTAGTAATAATTGTAATTTTTGTTTTCAATAAAAATCATAAAAATATATTTTTTAAAGACACGGCGAGAGACACGGCGAATCTAAAATCTGCAAACAAACGCTTATTCCATTTACGATTGATAATTCTTGGTATCAGACTAGCTTTTGTTTTTTTTTCAACTCTGTCGCGGACGGGCTCGTGGACTATTCATCATCAAAAATTCAAAATGATGCTAATCGTCAGTTTGATGTTAAATGTGAAATTTGACAGGAGCTGAAACTACTCAACCTAAATGTATATAAGATAATATGTGTACAGCTTAAATAATAATAATATCTTTGTACAGCGCACTTGAAGTGATATTTCACCACAATGTAACTCCAAAGTTAGTGTTATTATCATTAACGTTAATCTACAACCATAACAAGATTAAAGCCCATTTAAAAAAAGGATTTTAAATATCCTTTTGGAGAATGCTAATCGTATCCGACGACAGATGTGGAAGAATTACTTCTTGTGAACCATGACAGGAAACTTCTTTTCAGAGAAGTGGGGAGATAAATTGCATATTTTCGCGAAGTTCCGGAAAAAAAATATTGTCGGCCTCAACTTATCAAGAAAAGAAGCAGTCAGAACGTTAAAGAATAAGGATAAGGAACCAGGTTTGGATGCCTCTCTTCACTCACACTTAAATAAAAAAAATAAAAATAAACATTTCTTGCAAACTTCATTTTGGATTTGAGTCTAAAATAATCAACAAAAGCGAATATTTTATAAAAAAAGGTGAAGCAAGTAACTAGTACGGATAACAGTTATTTTATTTATTTTTTATTTGTTTGAAATACACGTCATCAGAGAATTTCGATTTTCACGATTTAGAAGCAATTTTTCAATTATTTGCGAGTTATTGACAGTAATTAAAAGAATATATTTAGCTCTACCTACGGAGAAAATATAAAATTTTGAAAATTATAAGAATTCAAAAAAACATTTTAACCACTCGGATCCATAAGCTTGTACCAAGCTACCTACAATATTGCAAGACATACGAATTTTGAATTAAACACAGAACTGTCGTATGTAAGACAAATTGGCGAAAATGGAAAAAAAAAAGTTTTTATTTTTATTTCATTACTAGTGCGCCCAGCGAACTTCGTACCGCCTCATAATCAAAAACTAATCGTTATTAGCTGAATTAAATTCAGTTTTTTTATTAAGCTAAAAATTACACAATAAAGCAATTATCGAGGCGCAACTGTCTGTGTTTTGTTTTTGTCAGTATCAGAGATGGCGTTGTGTACGGATTTATATTTTTTTGTGATTGTATTACTTTTCCACTTACTTAAAGGAATTGCGTTTGATTTTATCCGTGTGAGGGAGATTTATTATAATTTTTGTATTTTTCCTTTGGAGGGGTGCAGACATATGTACGTTCACTGTTTGTCTCATTTTCGACTGTTGACATTTAGTGTGTTAGAAAGAGGGGCAGCATTATATGTTTAAGAACAAAAGCAAAACAATCAGCGCATTAACATTTGACGGTTTTAAATTTTTGGAATTCACTCCCTGTTCAATATTATACTTATTCACGATATTGCTGCAGCTCTTCCAAAATATGAGAATTCGTTCCATACAAAATGTACGAGGAAAAGAATTTACTACATAATTTTTTATTTCAAGATTTTTTCCGATGTTTTTTTCTTTGTGAAGCTATTCTGCCATTCGGGGCGGAGACAAATGCAACAAATCAAAGATCACAAAAATCGCTCCAGGCGTTCTTGAGTTATACATGGTGTAACTAACCCGACTTTGTTTTATATACATATTAAGATAATGTGAAGCATTACCATAGTTTGGGGAAGATTATTTTTACAATCATTACTAAGAATTTTTTTTAAATCAATAAAAAAATATAATACAACCAAAAATCTCCCTTTATCAGTCTCAAATCTCATCCCATGAACCTGGGCACCCCCTAAGTCACCAAACTTAGCGAACCACTTTGGGTGACCTATGGCAGAGGCGTTGATTATACAATAAATGGTTCCCGGGGCGGCGCTACCCATTTCTGCTTCCCATATTATTACCAATAATTTATAATAAAAATATATACCTTTAATATTTGGGGTATTTTTAAAATTTAAAAAATAGCTCGTATTTGGACTAGATGTTTATAATCCCTTCGATAAAATTTTATATTTTGGCAGCAACTCAAAAAAAAAAAAATTTTAATTAAAAAGGGCGGGCGACCGTCCCCTGAAGATATTATTATCAATATCGTCCTAGCGTAACACCATCATTCTAAATTGAAACGTAGCTTGAAATGGCTTAAGCCGTGTTTAATGATTAAAACTGAATAGCCATTCTCCACCTTTCTCTTCCCCACTCTTCATAACATATCACAATTGAGGATAGTATAGTCTCACTGGCTCCAGACGGAACAGACGGGTGGTGAAATTTAAACGCACAAATTAATTATATAAAACTTTTTTGAAAGTTTCGTAACTACCCTTGGCGTTCTCCTTGTTATTCTCAACTCCCCCGTTGACCTAGTTGCCTTAGGTAATCACTCCGGAGAAGACAAACAAGTGAACATAACTAAATTTAGCTCGGAGGTACCTACCTTGTAGGTAATTTGATTTTGTGACTAGATATTAGTGGGAGGTTTCCCCTATCGTAATTAGTATGTAACCCGCCCACCTCCACGACTAGTCTAATTTTCCAAGTACCGATTTAACCTTTCCAATACCAAGCTCAAAAAATACTCTGGCTCTCAAATGATACGCCAGCGTTACCGTAATATTTGAGTTATTTAAACAATACTGTATATAAATATGTTATTACATCTCTGAGAAATTTCCTTTGAGTAGCTACCATTTAACAACAACAGTGTAACATTTCCAAAGTTGGAAATGGTGTATTTTGAAAACTATGGAAGTATAAAAATAATATTTTAAATCCTGAGAAAACACAAAGTACACATTTTTTACACATTTTTTCCATTATGTTATTGAATTTTGTAAATTTAAAAAAAATAAATTATTTATTATTATCTACATATATATACCTAAACGAATCCTTTTTTCCCTTGGTCACTCCTTCTCACACCTTCAGAACGACTTTACCTATTTCATTTATCTTTCTTTTAAAGTATTCTAATACTTTGTAGAAGGTTTTTACGGAAAGAAAAAATAAGAAAATTGCCCAGAAAATAAAAGATATTTAAAATTGCTACCTACGTCAGGTACCAAATTTTATTGATTTTCCTTATAATATACAAAAATGAATATTTTTAATAAACGAAAAATTAAAATTTGAATAAAAAAATTGTAATAGGTGGCACGCAAGCTGTTTGTACTGGGACTAAATATATGGAACGTGAGTAGGTGATTTGAGGGATGGGGGTGAGGGAGAGGGGATAGGGTGGGCGGAGAAGGTGGAAGGGGAATGCGGGAGGGTAGGGGGTGCGGGTGGGGAATGGGACATGATGGGAGGAACAATTTATTTCTTTGAATACATTCCTACGCATGCCGGGAACCAGTTAGTCGATTTAAAAATACACATAGGACAATAATGCAATGATAAAATGATTTACGCAAATAAGACATTTTATCTACGAAAATAAGGTTTTTAACCCTATCACGAATGTTATTAGTTATTACTCCTGGACACACTGACTTCCAGATTCCTACTCTCCCTTAATATCCTTATCCTTCCCAGAACTTCCCTCTTTCCTTTCTTAAAAAGATCCTCATCCCCAAAGATGATATAGGCCCTGAGTGGAATTTTTTTCCTCAGGGCCTCCTATGTGGAGCTAATGTAAAAAAACATTCGAGAGCTAAATTTTTATTTGATTTAATTACTTACTTAAAATTAATATAGGTACTGAGAGTTTTCCTAATTGTTTTCAATTTCTTTCAGATCCGGCTTTTCAACTACCCAGAGGGATGAAAGGTTCAAATATGTTGTACTCCATCTTCCCATTCCTTCTCATCGTTCTCTCATCATGCAAACCATCCTTCCTTTATAACAGATCTATTTTTAAAAATACTTCCTATCTCAGTAAAGAAATCACTTTTCATGTTTCAGTTGGCGAGTAGCGCCTTCATAGTTTTATAAAATGTATAATATTATAATGATTTATTTTGTTGTTAAAATATTATGTTTATTAGAAATAGCTAATAAGTAAGTTTGGTAAATGTGAAAACTTACAGAAAATCTTATTTTACTTTGCTTATCTTTTCAATTTGGGAGGCGGGAATGGGTACCGTCGCCCCGGGAACCTTTATTGGATAACCAACACCTCTGCCATAGGTCACAAGTGGTTCGCTACGTTTGGTGATTTAGCAGGGGTGCCCGGGTTCATGGGGTGAGGCTTGTCTAGGTCTTGGTGGCGGACGACCGTGACACACTGAACCCCAGATTCCTACCCATTCCTTAAACCCTTTTCCTTCCCAGAACTCTCCTCTCCTTCCTTTCCTTAAAAAAACCCTTCACATAGCATCCCCAAAGATGACATAGGCCCTGAGGAAAATTATTTTACTCAGAACCTCCTGTGTGGAGCTAATGTAAAAAAAAAATTGTATGTTTTTACAATAATTATACATTTTTTTACATGTTAAACCGATTTGTTATATGAATATAATAAAATCCTTTCTTCACCATAAATAGACAAGGCTCTTTTGTTTGGTGAGTGAATTCATGCTCAATTATGTTATCAATGATATCATTTGAGTAAGTGAATAATAATATTTCAACTAATAACAATAGATATGTAAGAGAAACTTGAGATAGATATATCAGTAAACAGATTTCAAGATTTAAATGAAATGAAATGAAATACGAATAATAGTTATGTACTCTTACACTTGTTTGAGGTAATTATTAAAAACTTTAATTTGGAATTAACGTTTATTTTAGATAATTTTTAGTTTTTATGGTAGTTTGTTGAAATAATTTATACTTTTAATATTATTAAATACTAGCTTTTGCCCCCGGCTTCGCACGCGCCCTTCCCCCCGCGCTGTAAATTGTATCTATCAAAGGGATCTCAAACAAATAACAAAATGACAGCGCATGTCAAAAAATTACGTAGTAACGCTTTGCTTTTCGTCTGGACAATACAAATTTCAAAATGCCAGAGCTCTAAGTTATAGCCTATAGATTATTATGTTGTATGAGCTATATTACTGTAAATTTTCATTAAAATCAGTTAAGTATTTATTGCGTGAAAGAGTAATAAACATCCATACAAACTTTCGCCTTTATAATATTAGTAGGACTAAAATAAAAACTAGATAACGTATGTTGTCATCTTGAGTAGTAACAACCGGAAGGTTAACAAGAATGAAATCAAATAATTGGTAGGTATATAAAATAATTGGGAAAACAAATATGTGAATGTAACAACATTTAGCTTGCGGGTAATTACGTAAGAGTAATTAAGTTTAGTAACTAAATATTGGTAGTAGGATTCCCAGGGCCTTGATTAGCATCTACTCGATCCAACGAGTAGTTTAATTAAACCACCCAATTGAAAAGGTAAGTATAATTAGGATTTGTAATAATTAGAAGAAATGTACCCAATTTCACTATTAAATGTTATTTTTTACGTTAATCCCTTAGGCTTCGACCATATTAGGTCAGAGGATTGTTAAAAATTGATAAAATAAGCCTTCAAATTTTGTAATTGGAAATAAACATATAATATTTGAAATATAAATTTTTTGTACGCAAACATAAAAAAGTTACAAAAATGCTTGCCTTAAGTATTTTCTAACTAAAATTACTTATAACGAAAGTTTTAGAATAACATATTGATCGTTATACTTTTAACTCATGGAAAAATATTGAAATGAGAGCATCTTTAGCACCGTTGTGATTTGAAACTCGATGAAACGAAAAATAGCGACACAAAAAAGAGACAAACTTATACATCTGCAGGATTTAGGCTGTGAGAGATTGAGATAGTATAATCGGTCTCCTCTTTGTGCGGTGCTTCGTAGTCTTCCCGCTCGTTTCTACTTTAGTTTTCTGAAGGCTTCGCTTCTACAGCTATGGAATCGCATACTCTGATTTTTTTTATTTTTCTGAGACAAAACTTATATCTTAGCGAAGTATTTTTATTGTTTCCACCTAAAATTTCCAAAAAAAATTCTCCCAAAATATATATGTGTTCGAGTATACATTTTTAGGAAATGTATTTTTAACACTTTACTTGTATTTTTAACTATAACGGAAATTGTGTTCCGGGATACTATAACAAGAGAGACCGAACTTTAACCTTTATTCTTTGATTGTCTCGTGAAATCAAGTCGTTTAAATTTTATTCAACGATTTCAGTAGCGTAGCCTGATTTTATCGGCGCACATTGGTCTGAATTATAACTTTTCCTGGCCAGAAATATCTGCGAAAAAATATAACAACTCGTTTGTAATATTTTGAAAAAAAGCTGATGAATTTTTCAGCAACGGAATATACAGGAAGTGCGGGGGTAAAGTGCACAAACTGTGATTCTAAAGGAAGGTACAAGTAAAAAAGAACTTATTTTATAGTTTAATTTGTATGGAAAAAAATTCTTATATGGAAAAATATTTTCGAATTATTGTAAGAAAAAAAGGAATTTCAAAAAAAAGGTTAATAAAATAAAATACTTTAAAAATTACACAAAATTTTACTTCCAAAATTTGTACCCTGAAGATGCTTGAGTAAAGCGAAACCGGTCGGTACATAAAATAATAAATCTCGTGGTTTTAAACAAAAAAGAATTTTACTTTATTAAATATGTCAAACCACAAAGTGATTGCTTTCTAAAATAATAAAATAAATTTATTACCGCCGCTCCGGGAACCTTTTATTGGATAATCAACACTTCTGTATATCACCCCAAGTGGTTCGCTACGTTTGTAGCAGGAATGCCTGCGTTCACAGGGGTAAGGTTTGGCCGGATCTTGGCGGCGGATGCATCTGCCCACCATCTACGTGGTAGGCCAGATTCGAAGAAACTGGTTGAGGGAGGAAAGGACTTAAAAAAAAACTCTCTCGTGAGCATCGCTTTGCACCGCAGTGGGAGGGATGGATTTATATATCCGTCACTCTGGAACAAACTGACTCCCAGGTTCCTACTTACCCCTTATGTTTTTTTCCTTCCCAGAACTTCCTCTCGTTCCTAAAAATACCCTCCACACAGCATCCCCAAAGATGAAAGAGGCTAGGAGGGTAATTATTTTTCTCTGTTCTCCTGTGTGGAGCTAAGGTAAAAAAGTAATCTAACCTGCATCCTAAACTATTTCTCAAGGATTGACAATATATTTATTATGTTGACTAAGTTGAGTGTTTGTAGTACTTGTGCCACTTTTGTTAAAGTAGCGTTTGTTTATTTTTATGAAATAATAAAAAAGCACTCTGTTTTTACCGCGATAATCTTTATTTAAAAAATCAACATGTTTCGAGAACGATGTTCTCTTCATCAGGACATTATATGTACTAAAAACTAAATTATCAAGTATAGAAATACAGGCGTGGGTAGAAATGGAAGTAGTGGGGGGAAGAGGTGGAGAGGGGGAGGGATTTGCTTAGAAGATCAAAGACAAAATTTCAATGGAAATATGTTTAAGAAAGGGTTATTCACAAAATTAATTTGATTATGAATAACATTACATTTTTCCTAATTATTAATATTTCTAAAAGATCTAAGTGAAAACCACTTACGTTTGTGCGTAAAATTTTAAAACCAGTATTTATATCAAAGGAATGGTTAAATTCAAATAGATGGTTAGCAAATTCCGAATAATTATTGCTATTTAGACATCTTGTTTATTTTGTTTATCCATCTCTCAATTTGTGATAACTTTATATTATTTGAATACCTTCAGCATTTTGACCAAGTGATGTGGAATTCGGACATTCGTGCGGTAGTGGCGTTCCAGGTAAAAGTTTTAAATCTCTTTTACCAATCTACGGCAAGCCGAAATCCACTCGAGCCAGGACTTATAACACTTCCCAACTTTCGATGGGTAACGAGTAACGAGACATTGTTTTTAACCGGTTTCCGCGGCTGATTTTAACTTTGTATGCTAATAATTTAGTCTATTTTTGGTTCCCACTTAAAACTTTGAAATCAAACGGAAGACAAAGTTTTATGATGTCATCCTGGTTTCATATCTTCATTCTCCTCGGCCCCCGGGTCATTTATTCCCTTGGTTAAAAGCAATTCAGATTTCATTAAACGGTATTTTATCCGAATGTTGTCAATAATTGTTCGAATCCCCATACCCGCCTTTCAAATCTTAATATATAAAACAAAGTTAGGTTAGTTACACTTTTAATATATAACTCAAGAACGGCTGGACCGATTTTTATGATCTTTGATTTGTTGGAAGTGTCTCCCCTCCGAATAGCAGAATAGCTATTAAAGCATCGGAAAAAACACAACAAAAAAATTATGAAGAAAATTCTTTTCCTCATTCATTTTGTATGGAACTAATTCTCATATTTTGCAAGAGCTGCAGCAATATCTTTGTAAGTATAATATTGAGTAGTGAGTGAATTCCAAAAATTCATAAACGTCAAATGTCAATGCGTGAATTTTTTTTTGCTTTTATTTTTAAACGTATAATGCTGCCCGTCTTTATTACACACTAAATGTCAACAATCGAAAATGGGACAAACGATGAACGTAGGTATGTCTGCAACCCTCCAAAGTAAAAATAAAATAATTGCAATAAATCTCCCTCTCACGCATAAAGAAAATGAAACGCGATTCCCGTAAGAAAGTGGAAAAGTAAGAAAATTATATATCCGACCGCAACGCCATCTCTGATACTGACAAAAGCAAAACACGGACAGATGCGCATCGATAATTGCTTCATTGCGGAATTCTTAACTTAAAAAAAAAACTGAATTAAATTCAGCTAATAATTTAAAACGACAGTTATTGATTTTGAGGCGGAACGAATTCTCCGGGTCAGCTAGTAAAAATAATGTACAACAGCATGTTCCAGAATGGTACATATTCTTAGTATCCCCCTTGTAAAAGACCATAATTCAGAATCGAAAAGGCGTTACTTGTCTAAATTCAATGGATTAGCCGTATCTGGTAACCAGATCTGAATAGCTAGGCAGGTACTTCCCAACATTCTTCTGCCTCATATTATTTTATACCCCACTCTATTCGGCCTCACACCATACCGCATACCAAAGTCCCATTGTCTCCGGGAATTTAGGTCTCGCGGTGTTCACATAAAATAAACAAGTAACATTTTCAGTTAAATGCTGATAGTAGGACGAATTACAAAAATATATTTATTTTAAGAAGAATATAATACTAATAAAACTAAGCGATAACATCAAAAAGAACGAGACACAGAAAAATTAAAAGGTAACCGTCGAAATTGGGACTCGAACCCAGGATCTCTCTATTTGCTGGGACAAACACAATAACCAACTTTGTAGATCTCATATTTGAAAATCAAAAATAACTACATTATTTTCGATTAATTTTTCCGATAGTTTTGGCTACTACCTTTGTAAATGATCACAAAGTTCTAACGAGTTGGTTTGTAATCAGATGGTGTCTCCGATGAGAGAATCCGATTTTATTATATGGGACACTTATTGACCTTTACGAAAAGTCTAAATCAATATTCAATTTATATAGAATTACGTCAAAAGTTATTATAATAAAAATTTAACTAAAAAATGTTTATTATGATATTCGTAATCTATACATTTTTCTTTCTAACTAATTTAAAATATTTAAGTACTTGATTAGATGAAAAAAACCTTTATAAATCCTCTACCATAACCGAGTGATGAAAACCAACAATATTCGGTTGTTATCAACTTTTAAAACAAGGGTAGTCACGTTTACTCCCTCAGAACTGCTGCAATAATTCACCGTTGCTAGGCAGTGATGAATGTGATACGGTACGTGAGATCCAATAATAATAAAGTGCCCCACACACGATGAAATCCGAAACTCTTCTTAAATAAAATCACCGATGAAACGTACCTACCCAACCTTTTGTGATATGTGAGAACTCCTTTATGATCGAGAGACTCGCACTCGATTACGTTCGAATAAACATTTTATAAATAAAAATTACTTCATGGTGCCATTTTCTCCATCCCACATCAATACAGTGCTCAAGTACTTACTGGAAAAGGGGTTGAGAACTCTTTTAAGAGTAGATAAACATATAATCTTAATATATAAAACACAGTCGGGTTAGTTACACCATATATATCTCAAGAACGGTTGGAACGTTTATTATGATCTTTGATTTGTTGGATTTGTCTTCCCCCCGAATAGCAGAATAAGAAAAAAGTGAAGAAAATTCATTTCCGCATCCATTTTATATGGAATGAATTCTCATCTTTTGAAAGAGCTGCAGCAATATTGTGAATAAGTATAATATTGAACAGTGAGTGAATTCCAAAAATTTAAAAACGTCAAATGATGTCAATACGCCGATTGTTTTGCCTTTGTTCTTAAACATATAATGCTGCCCCTCTTTCTTACACGCTCAATGTCAACAGTTGAAAATGAGACAAATAGTGAACGTATGTCTGCACCCCTCCAAAAGAAAAATACTGTAAATATAATAAATCTCCCTCACACGTATATAAAAATGTAAACGCAATTCCCGTAAGTAAGTTGAAAAGTAAGAAAATCACAAAAATTATAAATCCGTACACAACGCCATCTCTGATACTGAAAAAATCCAAACACGCACAGTTGCGCATCGATATTTGCTTCATTGTGTAAAAAAAACTTTATTTATTTCAGCTAATAAGTTAACACAACAGTTATTGATTCTGAGGCGGTATGAATTTTTTCCGGGTCAGCGAGTTATTTATAAAGTTCTCGTTCATACGTAGTGCTAATTTCATTATTTTTGGAAAAACCCTTTTTGGAAGTTACGCTTTAAAATATTAGGATGAATATTTTAGTTAGTAGCCACGGTACGTGCCGGGATAGTAGCTGAGTGGAGAAATGCGTCAGGTTCCCATATATGACCCATGAGTACAATCCCCCGTTAGTCTCTCATAATCGCGCAAACAGCATTTCCCGATGAAAGTAGGATGAATTCGAATATTGATAAGTTATTTGTAATTTTATTTATTTATTAAATTGAATCCTAAAAGAAAACCAATTTGGTACACCGATCTCACGTTTGCCGCTCCTATCCTAGACAAACGCAGACATAAACATATCTCATAAAATTTTACGTGCTGTATTTCATGTCCAACGTACTAGATTAATTTTACTTTCATAAACCCTGTAACCTGAAACTATCAAACAAATGACCCGATTTACAAATTTCCGAATCATCGTTGTTTTAGATGTTAATAACAATAACAAAGATAAATATTATCCCGGAAGTTTAACAAACTTCAGCCATTTACATACCTATACCATATAAAGGGAAAGTAACCAAATATGGAATGGTATCCCTAATATGGAATTCCGGCATTTGACGTAAAAAAATCCTCTATGAAGCAATGAACAATGATCGTCTAAATTTTTCAATCACTGTACGCGCGTACAGGTTTCAATTTGTCAGTCGAGCGAGTGCTGTGTCCGCGGTGAGACAGTTTTGTTTTCTGAAGATACTCGAGGAGAAAACTGGACCAAATGCCTCATGTGCGGACTCTGGGCACATGATTTGGAATTATTATAAACAGTTTAATTTCCTTTTTATATTTCACCAAAGTTCCTAAGCTATCTCATAGAAGTTAAGACTGATTTTTGATAGTTTTTATAATGATCCATGTTTGGGGTATCTATTACACAGTTACATACCTTTATGGTGATTTTGTTTTTGAGAGATTATAGTACTTATGATAAATAAATATAATATAAGACTGTTACTATGAAAAGCGCAAAGCATGACTGATTCTAATTAAGAATAAAAGTTTTTGATTTTTAATATCCAACGGTATTCCATATTTGGTTACTTTCCTTTGCCAATTTGATATAAATTTGCCTATTTATATATAAATACAGTACACGCCAAATAGACCATTTACTCGTTCTCTCTAGATTATCCGTTCTTCCTTTGAGGGTAGTTTCAGTTATTCATAATCAAAACGTTGGAATGAAATATCACTATATTCGAATATCGACATCGCCATCGTTGCAAGGCTTCACAGAAGTTCTGCGGCGAATGCTGACTGCACAGTCAACCACACAACATCATTACAGATAGAATGTACAATGGAATTTAAAATGAAAGGGATATCTACTTTTGATTTTGTTTGTAATTTATTTTGAATTTTAATATTTTTGCCTTAATTTGATGCATACTCGGAGGAATCCTGAATATCAATAGAGTTATAAAAACATAAGATGACATACATCGGTCGTTCAGTTGATTAGTCACACATCTACTAATACCAAGTTTTGAGATAATGAGGAAAGCTATATTCCAATGCTCACCACAAATCAAATATTATTTACACGTGTCCGTGTTTTACATATAGAGGAGGCATAACGGCTTGGTACATTACACACTGCTAGCAAACACATTTTGTTTTCTTCTCAACAAGTTTTTCAGAATTATAATTGATTTGGTGGTGTTTATGAGTAATAGTTGATTTGTGACCATTTTATACATAACTGACGGTCTGCTAAACGATTTAAAAAAAATTGAATTCTGCAAAAGAGTCCCAACTGCTCCCAAACGCCTGGGGCCAGTGAGACTATTGCATCCCCAATCGGGGTATGTTGTGAGGTAGTGGGGAGGAAATGGGGATGAGGAAAAGGAAGGTCGTTAATTACCTGGATATTCTGATCTGGTCACCAAACACGCTTAAAGCCATTTTAAGCAACGTTTCAATTCTAAATGGTGGTCTTTCACCAGGGTGAGAGTATCTTCCACTCTGGAACGTACCGCGAATATACCTTGTATTATTTTAAATGATTAGATTGTGAAGCAAAACAAGTCAATCAAAATAAAATTTATCAGCGCACGCCGGGATTTGAACACGTAACCTGGATTGCTAGTCGTGAGCTTTACCCCTCGACCATGGAGGCTGCCAAAATTCCTTAAATTCAGTCAAAAGATCAAGTGTTTTTACATCTTCATCAAAGTGTCTCCGAAATTCCTTAAATTCAGTCAAAGATCAAGTGTTGTGACCTCGTCATCAATTATGTATTTTTACATCTTCATTTTACAATTTCATCAAAGATCATGTGTTTTTACAATATTATTGTAACCCAAGTGTTAACATGTGTAAAGAACTTTAACTGTTGTAACCAGTCTTGTTCCCGGGTAATTTGGCCAAGTCATCATTTATCTTGTGAAATGTTCCCGAATTGTTATCATGAATTATTTATCTACCCGCTTCCTGGAGCAAAATATATGGAAATTGAAGATTGGGAAACTGGCGTAGCTACCTCATGAATTCTCCCAGCATCCATCTTGCATTGTCAGACCGCACAGCAGATAAATATCTCACTGCCTTATTTATATTCCGATGATTTATAGCTGTCGAGTGGAGAAAAATAATATATTATTTGTAAAATTTCAATTTTTTTTATTAAATTTGGGTATTGGCGTAAACTCCTAAGGCCTCAAACCTATTTTTTTCGGAAAAATCAAGATATTTCCGCTCTTCAATGAAATCCAAATAAATGGAATATTTCTGGATGCATCCTAAAACTACAAACTGTGTTTGAAAGGTGATGACATACGCTTTCAAATTTTATAATTCAAAATAAACATTCACATATTGAAATATAAAAATTGAAATCTTAAAAAATAATGCATAAATCATAACATAGTATAAAATGAAGTCGCTCTAAATGTATGTGCGCTTAGATCTTTTAAACTACGCAACGGATTTTCATGCGGTTTTCACCAATAGATAGATTGATTCAAGAGGAAGGATTATATGTATAAAAATGCTTATTATAGTAGAGAAAAGCCAAGAAATTCAAATATTACTTACTTCTAACTTTTAGATTTAAAAAAAAAAGCATTGTGTTTTCTCTTTCTAACACCGCTTAGATCATATTTTAACCATGGTAGCAAGAGAACTAACTAACTAACTAACTAACTAACCATCACGCCGTTTCCCCGCAGGGGTAGACAGAGAGGACGGACCGCCACACAACTCGATCTTGGCACACACTCTTTGCCTCGTTTACATTCATACATCGTCTCATACATGCTCTTCTATTATTCCGACTCTTCACATGGCCCGACTCGAGTCTTCCTCGGGCGTCCGCGACTTCTTCTACCATTCACATTTGCATCATATATTCTCCTTACACTCCTTTCCTCGTTCATTCGCTCTACATGCCCAAACCATCGGAGAGTCCCTTTCTTAATCTTACACATCACGCTTACATCAGCCTTGCATTCTTTGCGGATATCCACGTTTCTCTCACGATCGTACATGGTTTTACCACACATTCGCCTCAGGAATCTCATTTCTACAGCATTCAGTCTACTTTCATCCTTCCTCTGCCAGTTCCATGCCTCACTGCCATACATCAGGGTAGGTACCAGCACTCCATTATGGACGGCTAGTTTCGCTTCTTTGGACAATTTTTTATTACCGCCAATGGCATTGAGTCCTCCATTAATGGAATTACCGGCATTCAACCTTCTTTCAATATCTCTTTCAGCCTTCCCATCTTTCGTAAACATACTACCCAGATACACAAACTCATCCACCTGCTCCAAGCATTCATCATTCACAACTATATTGCATACTGTTTTCGTACTCTCTCTTTCAAACACCATGACTTTAGACTTACTTTCATTCATCATTAACTCATTCTTCAGACATACTTCGTTCATCCTTGACACAAGAGACTGTAGATCTTCCATACTGTTAGAAATTAGCACCGCATCATCAGCATTCAATAGGCAACATACTTCCTGATTACTCAATTTTGCGCCCAATCCCATCTCTTTCAATTCTTGCATACAATTATCCATGTATAGATTGAATAACCACGGTGACATTACGCAGCCTTGTTTAACACCTTTTGTGATGTCAAACCACTCCGTTAAATCGCCGTTCACCCTAACACATGCAACGCTTCCCTCATATAGCGACGCAATTGCCTGAATGAGCTTCGTATTCACTCCGTACTTGGACAACACCTTCCATAGCTTTTTCCTGTCAACTCGGTCGTACGCTTTTTGTAGATCTACAAAGGCACAAAAGAGTTTCTGGTTTTTTGCAAGAAACTTCTCAGTGAGCATACGCAATACAAGATACAAATACGAGATACAAATATTTCTATGAGACCTGTATGAGTTTTTCCGAAAACTGAACAAATTGGCCTGAGGGGTTAACTTTCAATTAGGGAATACAAATCTCGCGAGATTGGGGCTCAAGCGAGATCCCGCGAGTTTATGAATAACAATAATGCGAGATCTCGCCAATTTCGAGATCTCACAAGATTGGCAGTTTTGTGTGTTTTTTTTTGCAAATAATCACAATATTTGAATAAATTAGGAAAAAAATAATAAAAATCATAAGTATTATAAGATTAAACATTTATTTTCACGACTTTTTCAATAGGCTTTTATGCATCAAAAATTGTTTGACGTATTTGTGTATAATTTTTTAATAAACTTCTAAGTAGTAAACTTTGATGTACGTATCTATCAAATGGCAAATGAAAGAAACATATCAGTCTTCTCTTCTAATATCAAACAAAAATCTTTTATAATAAAACAAGTCTTTTATAGCAAACAAAACAACGAGAGAAGTAAAAAAAAAAAAACTTATTATCTAAGTTGAGTTGACTATTAAACTGAGATATTATTATCAATGAAATAAAACTATATCTACTCATTAGATCCATTAGATATTACAGATTAATTAACAAAATATACCAATCAAATGAAAGATTTGTTCAGTTAAAATCACAAGCCATTATTACGAATTATTTTGACACAAAATGAGAGACACCTCGTCCCGCGACAGCTACCTCAGGCGCGCCGCCTCACGCGCACCGAACGAAACCGACAGATCGCAATTCCGTCCGTGTCAGTCCGCGGCGTCCGCAAGTCCGCACTTCGAATAAGACGTTTTTATGCTCGAGTGCAATCTCGTTAAACTCGCGAGATCTCACCCTTTTTTCGTCCGAGATCAATCTCGCTAAAAAAGGCCGAGATCTCGCGAGAACTAGATTGCATTCCCTAGTTTCAATCGTACGGAAGAAAAAAATGAAAATTGAGAGTCGCAAATATTGTCTTCAATGATTAAAAATAACATAATTGATACACGAATACTGATAAATGATAAAGCAAATACTTCCAATATTGTCCTGGTGAAAAAACACCACTGAGAATCGTAACTTTCTTTGAAACTGCTGGTTTAATTCCAGTTCCACTGTCACTACATGGTAAACAAGCATGAACTACATCGCCACCGGTGGGGTAGCGTTGTGATGCGGGTTAAGAAAGGGGCTCTAGAAACGTATTTATCAATGCGATTCTTGAAGAGGCCAGGGATTATAATGAAGGAAAAACATTAAAAAAAAATTAACAAATCAGAATAACTAGGTACTTTCCAACTTTCCCTTTCCCTATCTCTTTTCCTTCGTACATCCTTTAACACAACGTGCAATTTCTTACGATAAATCTTCGTTTTTATCACATTTCGAAAAACTTTTAAGCCGTTAATAAATTTGAACAACGCAACAAGCATCTAAACCAAGAAGTCAACTACAAATTAATTATAAAGGCTTAAAAAAATGACGTGAAAACTGAAGTAAGTCTTACGTTATTCCATTTTGTTAGGACTCATAAAAGTCCTTTTTAGAAAAAGCTAGTTTTTCCGTAGGTACGGCATTCACTTTGCGTTCCGAGCGAAGCCATCAAAGGGGAGCTTTTGCTGCGGTTCAACTTACCGTGGAGGTTTAGTTCGGTCACAAGGGTAGTTATTCCCAAGTTAGGGATGCACCTCGTGTGAATTTTGTCCCTTGTCTCTTATTTTGCGGCTAAATGTTCAAAGTTTAACCATTTTTGGGGAGATAGGGCTGCGGTGTTTTAAGAAGACCTTGTACGGAAAATTCTCTTAGCATATTATGAATATTAGAGTTTGAAAGGCGAACATTTTAAATAAAGCACAGTGTTTAGGATGCTCTGAATTCTCCGGATTCAGAAAAAGAGGTTTGCGAAATTTCTACGAAAAAGTACAATGACGAAGTGGGTTTAATTTTATGAACCAAACATACATACATCTTAAATAAATAAATTATCTATAAACCTTTTTTTTATATTTGCTCCACACCTAAGGCTCTGAGAAAATAAATGCCCCTCAGGGCCTATATCATCTTTGGAGATGCTGTCTGGAGGGTCTTTTTAGGAAAGGAAAGAGAGGAAGCGGTTGAGGGGTGGGTAGGAATCTAGGGGTCAGTGAGTATAGGAGTGATGGACGTACGAATCTATCCCTCCCAATGCGGTGCAAAGCAATGTTTCGAGAGAGTCAAATAGTCTCCCTCAACTAGTCTCTCCCGATACGGCCTGCTACGCAGCTGGTAGACAAACGGAACCACCACCGTGACCCGGATAAAACTCACCTCATTAACTTTGTCACTCCAGCTAAGGCACCTAACGTAGCGAACCCCTTGGAATGACATATGGCAGAGGGTTTTGTTAACCAATAAATGGTTCCCGAGGCGGCAGAACCCGTACCTCCCGCCTTTCAAATTGGATAATCCTTCCAAAATCATCTAGATATTATAAACATATTTTATAAATAAACAAATAACGAAGGCATAACAAAAATATTACAAAGGAAAGCATAACAACGAAAATACCTTCAAATTACAAAGAAATTAATTACGTTAAAAAAACCCAAATTTGCCCCCAACAAAAATAGTTCATGGACACAACAAAACTCCGACACCTTGAACCCTTGATTTCTTGGATTAAAATGTATTTAGTATTTAAATTAAGGAGAAAAAATTAAGAAATAAATAATTCTTATAACACAACAAAGTTGGTGGTTTCTAATAACTTTATCAGTGATCTTTAAAAAATGCTACGTAGTAAGCGTTAAAAAGAAGAAGATACTATTTGAAAGGGAGATACGTAAATACGAATGTTAGAGGGAGCGCGCTAATAAATTATATTAAAACGAAAGTTTCGAAAATATTTAAAAAAAACGACAAAACAATGTCTAAAGCAACTTTTAAAGATACGCTGTGATTTTTTCCATATACTATACTAGCTGGTTACCGGCATACGTTGCTTTGCCATTCAAATAAATAAATTCATTCTCCCTGCATGTCCTTTCCTGTGCGTCCCCGTCCCCGTTCCCTTACACCTTCCTCACCTTCCCCTTCCCTCGTCTCTTCACTCACCGCGAACCCCACCTTCCCCGTTCTCCTTCCCTCTGCCTTTCCACCCTGCCGCTAAAATTTATGAAATACACCCATTTTCATTTATACAGATTTTATAACGCCAGAGCTTACCATTATATATATATTCTGTATGTTATTCTGATGTATGAGCTATATTATTGTAAAGTTTCATTAAAATCCATTCAGTAGTTTTTGCATGAAAGAGTAAAAAACACACGTACATCCATAAAAGCTTTCGCGTTTATATATTAGTAAGATTACTTGTTAAATAACGGAACAAAATGTGTACTTAGGTAATAATTTTCAGAGCACAATCTGCGATTTTTTCTGTCGAGGGAATTTCATATAATTACAATTTCAGCTCAGAAAATGTATAAATACATTATCTTAAATTTATATTACCTTAAAGTACTAAAAAATATAAATTGTTCAAGGAAAAATTGTTTTTCACCTGCTTTTCTATAAATAATTATCTTTTTTTAAATGGCTTCCTTTGACATCATGGAATAAAAACACCAAGTTTATATTTTTTATCAACTTTTCTCAAACTGCAGATATTCTCAGCGTCGCTTTGGTGAAAGTTGTCTGATTTTTTAAAATCCCACCATGTATTTATAAAGCCTTTTTAATCCTTCTTCACGCTTTGACTTGTAGTAATCTTCTAAATGTACTTTTGATAACATATATATTTTCATTGCTCTTCATTTATATGTGCTCACCTTTCACTTTGATCTCTGTTTTTTATTCGTGTTATTATTATATTGTTAATGTACTTTTTGTCAGTAAATAAATAAATAAATATATTCCCTGTTTCCAATCTGGTAACAAAGCCACTGTGAGGCGACGCGACGTTCGTTTGTCTATGAAAGTTTTAGAAATATATTCTCTCCAACTTGTTTTTAGAAAGCTTCGGTAAAGTGCGGTTAGAACTGTGCTGAATCACTAAAGCCAGAATTAAAAGTTAGTTCTGCAGTTTGCCGCTAGAAATATAGAAAGAGGAACATATTATTAGCTCCTGACACTGAACAAAAAATCCACAGAAGTGACATTTTTCAGGCCTCGGATCAGGTCAGGGTCAGATTACTTTTCGTAAATGGTTTGTATTCCCGTTTAACACCAGCCGCCTATTTTAATTTATTCACGACAAAACAACGCCAAAAAGGGTATTTTGTTTAATTTTTTCTAAAGAATTTAATTTTCCCCATATTATATTTAAATACACAGTATTCAATAAAACCATAAACTTACAGGGGTTCGTATATAGGAGATTTTGAACTTCAAATCAGTTTTTATAGGTCTAATACTTTATTTTCTGAGCCTACAAAAATAATAATAAACAAATATTTGATTTAATTTTTTTTTAAAACAACTCTCTTTTTATAACTTTTGAGGATAATTTCCATCAATGTAATAAATCATTGAAGAAGATAACACTAATAATCTAAACTGAATATGAAACAGAACAAGACACAGAAAAATAGAAATAGATAATGGTCGCAACTTGGACTCAAACCCAGAATCTTGCCTCTAATCAATTCAGTCATTGCCACCTTCTGTCAAACCGTCTAATTGTTAGTCTCATATTATAAAATTTTAGAATTAACATTATTATCTTCGAATAATTTTTCTATATCGCGGGCAACTACCTTTTACATTGGAAACTATATTTCTAACAAATGGTTTGTAACCTAGATAGCGTCTCGTATAAATATAACCGATTTTATTTATACGGAATATTATATTATTATATTCAATGATTTTTAAAATTTTATTTGGCGATGCTCTGGCGCAAATATTAGAACATTTTACGTTTATTTTCTAGAGAATTTAATTTTCTACATTATGTAAATAAATATATTATTAAAATATTTCTCTTATTAACCCCTCCAGTGGCGTCAGGCATGTGATTTAATCATTCGATGGTTTCACATTCCCCCCGTTCCTGCTGCGAAGCACTGAAAACTTTGGTCCATATTGGATTACGAAAATGTAGTTTAAATGTTTTCACTCGAATTTTCTAGTAAAAATGTGAACAATTTCCAACCGAAAAAGTTTTCAGCTAACAAAATAAAACCCATTGAAATTATTATATACTTATTGAACGCCCATATGGCTTTTACAAACATAATCGGTACTATTCGAAATCTGACTGCATTATTGGACAGAAATACTTGATACACATAAAGTAGGTACAATAAAAACTTAACATTTACTTAATACTTTATAAATGAATACTTAATAACAATCATAATATAGAAATACATATCGCTCGTCGCGTAGAAAAGGGTCGTAAGTTAAAAAATTCTCTTTGGTAAAATTTTATTTTTATATCTGACTAGCTGACCCGACGAACTTCGTACCGCCTCAGAATCAATAACTGTTGAATTATATTCAGTTTTTTTATTAAGTTAAAAATTACACAATAAAGCTGGGCAACTGTCAGTGTTTTGTTTTTGTCAATATCAGAGATGGCATTGTGTACGGATTTATATTTTTTGTGATTTTCTTATTTTTCCACTTACTTACGGGAATTTTGGATATTTGGGTATAGGTGCCGCCGCCCCCGGAACCATTTATTGGATAACCAACACCTCTGTCATACGTCATCCATAGGTCACCCGAAGTGGTTCGCTATGTTTGGTTATTTAGCAGGGGTGCCCGAATTTATGGGGTGAAGTTTGTCCGGGTCTTGGTGGCGTATGCGTCTGCCCACCGCTTCGTGATGGGCCGGATCGAGAGAGACTTTTGACTTTTCCAGCAGGACTCTCTCGACCCATCGCCTTGCACCGCAGTTGGAGGGATGGATTCATACTTCCGTCACTTCCGGACACACTGACCCCGGATTCCTACCCACCCCTCATACTTTTTTCCTTCTCAGAACTTCATATCCTTCCCTTCCTTAAAAATACCCTCCACACAGCTTCCCCTAAGATGACATAGGTCCTGAGGAAAATAATTTTCTTCGGGGCCTCATGTGTGAGCTGATGTAAAAAAAATTGCTTTTCATTTTCTTTATACGTGTGAGGGTTTTTTATTATAATTATTGTATCTTTCCCTTCGATGGGTGCAGACTTACGTTCACCGCTTGTCTCATTTTCGGCTATTGATACTTAATGTGTAAGAAAGAGGGACAGCATTTCACGATTAAGAACAAATGCAAAACAATTAGCGCATTGACATTTGACGTTTTTGAATTTTTGGAATTCACACACAGTTCAATATTATAGGTACTTATCACAAAATGCCCGCAGCTCTTTCAAATACGAGAATTCGTTCCATTCAAAATGTATGGCGAAAAGAATTTTCTTAATAACTATATTTTTCGTTCATTTTTGTGATGTTTTAATAGTTATTATCCTTTCCGGGGCGGAGACAAATCCAACAAATCAAAGATCATCAAAATCGGCCCGGCCGTTCTAGAGTTATAAATAGTGTAACTAACCCGACTTTGTTTTATATATTAAGACTAGCTGACCCGGCGAACTTCGCACCGCCTCAGAATCAATAACTGTTGTGTTAACTAATTAGCTTAAATTCAAATTCAGCTTTTTTAATAAGTTAAAAATTACACAATGAAGCAATTATCGATGCGTACTGTCATCGTTTTGTTTTTGTCAGTATCAGAGATGGCGTTGTATACAGATTTATAATTTATGTGATTTTTTTACTTTTCGGCTTACTTACGGGAATTTAATTTCATTTTCTTCATAAGTGTGACGGAGATTTATTATAATTATTGTATTTTTCCATTGGATGGGTGTAGACATACGTTATCCGTTTGTCCCATTTTCAACTGTGGATATTGAGTGTGTAAGAAAGAGGGGCAACATTATATGTTTAATAACAATAATTCTTTCCTCTTTCAACTTTCCTGAATTTATCCACAAACTCCTATCGCAATGAATCTCTCCCCTTATACTCATATCCCTTTTTATAGGAATATGTAAAAAAAAACTATGAAAAACTCAGCTGAATCCAATAATGCAGAATTCTACAAAATTATTGAAAATAGCTGTCCAAATTATATAATTTTTTTCACAGATGGTTCCAAACTCAGTCCGGACTCCTATTGTGGGGCCAGTATCTATGCACCTCACAGGAAATTGTGTTTCCCACACAGACTTCCCAAAGAGTGTTCCATTTTCTCTGCTGAATGCAAAGCTATCATAGAAGCTTTACGACTCGTCAAATCTCTCAAAATTAGAAATGCCCTCATCCTTTCAGACTCACTTAGCTTACTACAAAAAATAAATATGAAAAACTCAGCTGAATCCAATAATTCAGAATTCAACAAAATTATTGAAAATAACTGGCCAAATTAAATAATTTTTTTCACAGATGCTTACAAACTCAGTCCGGACTCCTATTGTGGGGCCAGTATCTATGCACCTCACAGGAAATTGTGTTTCCCACACATACTTCCCAAAGAGTGTTCCATTTTCTCTGCTGAATGCAAAGCTATCATAGAAGCTTTACGACTCGTCAAATCTCTCAACATTAGAAATGCCCTCATCCTTTCAGACTCACTTAGCTTACTACAAAAAATAAGCACATCCCCTCTCAATTCCAGTAGCGACTCTCTTACCTGCTCTATTGTATCTTGCTGGCTCAAGTATCAGTGGTCTTGACCTGGATCCCAGGAAACTTTGGTATTGTTGGAAATGAAAAGGCTGATTCTATTGCTCAGGAATCCATTGTCCATGGTCAATTAAGTAGTATACCTATTCCTGTTAGAGACTATTTCACTATTTAAATAATGTTTAAAATAAGTTACAACGCCAATGGTCCTCTGAATGGAAATCGTCATCTCTGATAAAAGGTCACCAGTACTCATTAATTCAACCTTCTTTTCCTGTCAAGCCCTGGTTTCACAAATACACTTCCATGCCTTAAAAATACATCTCTTCCATAACTCGAATGCGTCTAGGTCATAATTGTTGTCTTAGCCATTTCTCCAGATTCCACATAGTCAATTCGCCTTATTGTGATTATGGTTCAGAGGATACTTTAGACCATAATTTTTTTGAGTGTCCTATCAATGACCAATTTCCAAACTTCATACGTGAATTAATAAAACTTAAAATTGAATTCACTACCAGTGTTCCCTGCCTTCTTAGTCTCAACTCTCCTTAAATTCGATATTTGTTAGCAAAATTTATTTGTAAAAATGACCTAAACATTTAAGCATCAATCAGATTTCTTTCTCTTCCATACGTATGCATTTATTCTTGCAGTGTTATTATGTACAATCGTAGAGGTTCCTATTTTTGGGAACCTGTACATCTTAATCTACAATTTTGTAATTACAATTAATATCAACTATGTAAAACCATATGAATATTTGTATAACTTGTATAATCATACGAATATTTGTCTTGGCCCATTTTCTATGTTTGCTAATATAATATGCAAAAAAAAACATGCTTAAAAACTGATCTGAAAATCTAACTAATTTGAAAAAACTGATATTGTAACTAATTAAAAAAAAACTGAAAATGTAAATACTTTAAGAAATGGCCAAGATCACCCTTAATGGGTGAAAGCCAAATAAATAATTAAAAAAAAAAAATTAATAACAAACGCAAAACAATTAGCGCATTGACATTTGACGTTTTTGAATTTTTGGAATTCATGCACAGTTCAATATTATAGGTACTTATCACAAAATGCCCGCAGCTCTTTCAAATATGAGAATTCGTTCCATATAAAATGTATGGGGAAAAGAATTTTCTTAATAACTATATTTTTCATTGATTTTTGTCATGTTTTAATAGTTATTATCCTTTCCGGGGTGGAGACAAATCCAACAAATCAAAGATCATCAAAATCGGCCCCGCCGTTCTCGAGTTATAAATAGTGTAACTAACCCGACTTTGTTTTATATATTAAGATTAGTAAGGTGATTATGATCATCTACGCCAAACGAAAATCATATTTAAGTTAGATCTCACTTTCTTCTCAATGAGTTTTCTTCTCAACTCATTGGGAATAATGTGTTACTTACCATGTTTTTGTAATATATTATAATTAAATAAATAAAAAATTATTAATTATTTTTGCATTATTGAAGAAAGCAATCAATTTATATACGGTTATAAAAGATTTAATAAAAATAAAAGACTTATCTTGTGCAAAACTGCGAGTATTAGTTAATTTATTTACCGACCGGTTTCGCTTTCCTTACAAAAAATATGTGTTTAATTTTTATAAAATTATTTTTACTTTGATGCTCTTTTACGTTAGCTCCGCACGTATATATAAATATATACATATTATTTTTTATTTATTTAAATCTATTTATATATTCTATCTATATAAATAAAATGAATCGCCGAAATGTATGTACGTACATAACTTGCGAACGCCTGTACCAAATTGGATTTTTTTGTGTTCGTTAATGTCAGGACAAGGTTTGTGTAAAATTACTGGTGAGCTCTGGAATTATTAAATTTGCAATAGGTTGCACGCGAGCTGTTTGAAAACTGAATGTACCGGGACTGAATGTATGGAATGCGGGAGGGGAACTCGGGAGGGGGGAAGGGAACCTGACGGAAGAGGGGAACTCGAGAGAGGGGTTCGCGAGACGGGGGAAGGGGGGGAGTGGAGTGTGGAGACGGAAGGTGGAGGAGGCAGAGTGGGCACGCGAGAAGGTAAGGCGACGCGGGAGAAACAATTTATTTATTAAATTCCATAGCATCGCATGCCGGGTACCAGCTAGTTTTAAATATTTTTTTAAATATATTTAACCGATGTTAATTATTGTGATTTACTTATGGGAAATTACGCCGTGTTGCGCTACCCCCCTTTTTAGCCAATGTTCCGGTCAGCATTATAGTCATTATCAGGTCAGATGTGCAACAATACTTTTAGCCATGAAAATCGCAAATAATATCTATAATATTAATTATTTTAAAACTATACATTTTATTAACAGCCAACTTCTATTTATCTCCCCACACACTTTCTTCCTTTTTAATAATATTACTATTATATTAATTAGTTAAGATTAAGAACCGTTCTCATTCCAGGCGAAATTACTAATGTATTGTATGGAAATAACTTTTACTATTTAAAATGTTTACGTCAAAAGAAAACAAATAAATAAATCGCGTGATTTTTCGCGGGTCTGCGTTAGTACAGCGTAATAAGGTAAATATGTGCTTACAAATCACAAGTTGTGTGTTGCTCGAATCGCGGAGGCCCCAGTGACAGTGGCGGGTCTCCCGTTCCCCAATAGTGCCTCGGGTGGCACAGTTCAGTGAATGGTTTTATTGGACTGGGGGTCTCACGGTTGGTTGGTTCACTTCAAAGCACATGCAGGTTAAAGTAGACAGGGGTTGCAGGCTTTGCCGCGCTCTGATTTGCCAAAATACACTCCATAGTCACAGTTACATCAGCATGACAGTTATTTGTGCCTGTATTTTTTCACTAAGACAGATATTTTTAGTCGGTGAATTGCATGGTATTATGTACTACTACAGAAACGTGAAAAATTACACGATGTAACAATTAGAACTGGCAGAGGAAAGTAGAAAGTAGACTTAATGCTGAAGAAATTATATCCCAGAGGCGTATGTGCGGTTAAACCATGTACGATCATGTGAGAAATGTGGAGATCCGCAAAGAATGCAAGGCTGATCTAAGCGTAATGACTGATGAGATGAAAGGGTCGCTCATATGGTTAAGGCATGTAGAGCGAATGAACGTGGAAAGAAGTGTAAAAAGTATATATGACGCAAATGTGAATGGCAGAAGAAGTCGCGGACGCCTGAGGAAGACATGGCACGACCAAGTGAATTAGATACTTGAGTCGGGCCATGTCAAGAGTCAAAATAATAGAAGAGCATATAAGAGGCGATGTATGAATATGAATGAGGCAAGGAGTATGTCCCAAGACCGAGTTGTTTAGCGGTCCGTCCTCTCTGCCTACCTCTTCGGAGAAACGGCGTGATGATTAATTAGTTAGTTAGTCATATGAATAATAAATATTTTTTTTTTTTTTTTTTTTTTTTCATTTATTTATTACAGAAGATACATTATTTATACAGCAAAAATAACATATAAAATATAATATTTATATTTCAAAATTATCTTTTTTTTATACAAATAAAACTATATAATAAATTTTCACTGATTTTTTTATTTTTTTTGTATGATATTTCTCTTCTATAGAAGCAGACGCTTGTGATTAGAAGAGGGACGAGTATCGGGATGAAAAAATATTTAAAATATATTAACAAAATATATTTTGAATCTTTTGATTTAATTGTGGTAGATACTTAAAAAAAAACAAATTTACAAGTTATATAAGTTATGATGATAAATTTTATCAATTTGTTATTTTTACTTTAAATTGCTCTTTAATTGCTTTTAGTAGGCATTTATCGTCTTCGATTGTTCTTATTTTTTCAGGTAGGCTATTGAAGTATTTTTTTCCTAGATATGTGTAATGATGTTGTGCAAATGAGGTGTTACATTTTTGTGTTGGAAATATATGCTTTTGACGAGTACGACTTTCAGTTAAAAAGCTATGATTTTGTTTTTCTTTTATTATTTGGATTATTATATTTTTTCGAACTAGATCATTAAATTTTAATACTTTAAATTCTTCAAAAATAAGGTGAGTTGGATAATCTCTTCGTTTTTTCAATATAATTTTTATAATTAGACGTTGCACAATTTCAACAGGGAGTAGATTTGTTTTGTATGCAGCTCCCCAGCTTACTACAGAGTATTGGAGATTTGACTGTACTATAGCATGGTAGACTGATGTTAGATTTTCTAATGAGAGAAAGTTTCGGATTTTTAAAAATATGTAAATTAATTTCCTTATTTTGTTAACGGTAAGGTTGATTTGATCTTTCCAGTTCAGGTTTTTGTCTATTGTTATTCCTAAGTATTTGATTTTATTCGAAATTTTTAATGTGGAACAGTTTATTTTACAGTTATTTTTTTGTGATCTCTAGAATTGTCATGTATAATTATATCAAAATTTACCGGAACGTCCTTTGATTTTATTGCAAATGGTATAACGTGAGTTTTTTCACTATTAAGAGATAGTAGATTTATATCAAACCAGTGTTTAAGTATGTTTATGTCTTCTGTTGCTTTTTGTTTTACAACTTGCCATGTGATTCCACTTTCTATAAGTACTGTATCGTCGGCATAAGAGGTTATACTACCATGAAGTGACTGTGAGAATATACCGTTTACATATAAGATGAATAATATAGGACCTAGCACAGTACCTTGTGGAATTCCATATTCAGATGTCTCTTCGTCGCTATAAATGTTATTTATTTTGACACATTGAGGGCGATTTTTTAGGTAGCTTTTTATCCAATTTGCTACGTTTTAATTAATGTTCAAATTATCTAATTTTTTCATAAGTTTTTTATGGGATATGCTGTCAAACGCTTTTCTCAGATCTATAAAAATACCTATACATTTATTGCTCATATCAAGGTTTTTATATATGCGTGATGTGACATTTGCAATCGCGTCTTGTGTGCTGCGCGCTTTTCGGAATCCGTATTGATTGTCGTGAAGTATTTTGTTATTTTCAATAAATTCCATTAGTTGAGATTTTACGATTTTTTCAAATATTTTTCCAATATTTGAAATGAGGGAAATTGGTCGATAGTTAGTTACATTTTGTGCGTTTCCACTTTTGAATATAGGTGAGATAATTGTCCTCTTATAATTAGACGGAAATATTCCATTTTTTAAACTTAAATTAATTAGGTGAGTTAATGGTTTTATCACGTGGCTTTTAATAGATTTTAACATATTTGCAGTTATGTTGTCAAAACCCGGTGACGACCCTCCTTTCATATTTTCAATAATGTTTAGAATATCTACTTCCTTGATCATTTTAAAATGGGACAGTGAGTTGTGTATATCTTCAATAATTTGTTGAGTTGTCGCTCCCTTTGTTACATTAATTTTTTTAGCGAGGTTTTGTCCAACTTTCGCGAAGAAGGAGTTGAATATATCCGCGCATTTTTTAGGGTTTTCCTCTGCATTTATTTTTACGTCATTTTCGTCTACAATTACCTTGATTGAATGTTTTTGTTTATTGTTATCTATTGCACAGTTAATTGCTTGCCAGATTATTTTTGGATTGTTTTCAGAACTTATTATTTTATGTTTGTAATATTCATCTTTACTAATTTTTATTAAGCGTGTCAATTTATTTTTATATTTTTTATAATTAAATTCTATTTTTTTGTCGTTTGGGAATTTTATTGTTTTTTTGTAAAGCTTACCTTTTTCTTTGATTGAATTTAATAAACCCGGTGTGATCCATGGTTTCAAGTATTTATTTTTATCTAAATTACGATATGGAATATCTGTTTTTGAGTTTTCTACATGTTTGGATAAAATGTTTTCAAAGTACTTTGAGCATATTTCAACTTCTTCGCAGTTGATTACAGGTTGCCAATGTTCCGTTTTCAAGTTTTCAATTAATTTTTGCAGATTTATTCTGGTATATGATTTTTTTATTGATTTATTTTTTGTTTGTATTGTTTTTTCTTCCTCGTACAAAAATATACACGTATGATGATCGGTGATGTTATTTTTCCAGACAATGGTTTTTATTTTATGAAGATCTTTTATGTTAATATTCGTCCAAAAATGATCTAGGCAAGATGGTTTCTGACCTTGAATTTCGCGCGTATTTTCATTTATACACGATTTAAAGTTGTTTTCAGTCATACAGTTCAAATATTCATGTTTAATTCTATTGTCTATATTTTTGTTAATATTGATATTAAAATCCCCTGTTATTATGCAAGTTTTGTTTTTTAAATTTGATATTATATTTCGTATTTGTTCGATAAATAAATAAGCGTTCGATTCATGCGTTCTATAGATTGCTAACAAATAATAATTGATTTTATTGTGGTTAAGATGGATTTCTATGCAGTTTGATGAATCTAAGTTGTGTTCTGAATGTGTAACAATATTATATTTCTTACTTACGAATATCGCAATGCCACTGTTTTTATTTATGTTTGTGTTTGTTTGCATGTAGATATAATCACTTAAATTATAATGTGGTGAGTCACTGTTTGTGTATGTTTCAGTTAATACTATAACATCCGGCTTTACATTAAGATTATTTATATTGAGTATAAATTCTTCTATGTTTTTTTGAAGGCTGCGGATGTTAAGATGGAGTATTTGTATACCAGAGAATTTGTCAGTGATGATTTCGTTGCACTCTTTTGCACTTTGACTATTGAATTCACTGATTTTGAAGCAGTTGTCCAGTTGCGTGTTTACGAAGTCATCCATAGTTGTTTGTTTTTTTTTTGTTTTTATGATATTGTAATATTTTTTTTAGTTCTTTTATGTATGTGGTTAAAGCAGAAGAATGTGTCCGATAAATAATAATTATATTAAATGAATAATTTTTTGAATTTATCTCCAAGTTTAATAAATTGACAATATTCACCATTATTTCATTTACACTTTTGACAGCGTAAATATTTGATATAAATATGGCAACGCCGTTATTTCTGTTAATTATATATTTTGTTGCGTAGTACAAGTAACTCGGTATATTATAATTAATTTCATTCGATGAATGCGTTTTTGATAATATTATAGAGTCAATTCTATTTAATTGTTTAATAGTTATTAGAAATTCTTCGAATTTTTTTTCCAAAGATCTAACGTTCATGTATATTATTATTAGGCTGACTGTAGGTTTTATATCAATAAAATCGTTTGTTTTATTTACCGTGTTTAAAATCCTTCCGTCTATTTTATATGAGTTATCTATTGCGTTTATTATAAATTCGTTCATTTTGAGGTAGTAATAATTATTATAACAATAATGTTGGCGCTGGGAATACACTTCACATTTGCAATTATAGTAGGTATTATATGTGTGTATATTATCACAGCGTGTTAACACTTTGCGGGCGGGCTTTTGGAAATATTTTTTTGAAATATTGTAGATATTATTTAGGTTTTCGTTAGACTTGTAATTAATAATATGCATAATTAGTCGTAATCGATGCGATCCCTCGCAATTTTCAGCATTTTGTTTCTATAGTTGCACTTAATACTGTTGGCTGTGTGGTCCGTGGTGTTTTTTTCTCCATATTTAGAATTTTGTCTGGTGCAGTTTACACACGCTGGTATTGTTTATAGGTATAGTTTACACACGCTGGTATATATATATTATAGTTATTAAACATATATTTGTCTCAGGATTATTGCCTTTAAAACGAACATTGTCAATTTTAGAAATGTTCAGAAATTTACCTTTAGAACGAACATCGTTAGTAAACTTCAAGATTATGTTATCAGTCAAAAATTTTAACAAAAGAAATACCGATACATTTCAAATATAAAATCATTAATCGATTAACCTGACTAAAATTATAACGAAAATTGGCGCTCTTCTTTTTTTTAATATGAATACCTCACAAGAGTCCCAAGTGCTCCCGTCTGGAGCTAGTGATACTATGGCATCCCCAATTGGGGTATGTTGTAAGGCTGAAGGTAAGTGGGGAAGGGAAGGAGATGGGGTAGAGGAAGGTAAGGAAGTTCATGGTCATTCAGATCTAGACACCAAACAAGGCAAAAATTATTTCAAGCAGCATTTCAATTCTGAAGAGTGGTCTTACATCAGGGCGATACTGAGAGTTTATTCCACTCTGATCCTTCTTAACCACGTGTCTAAATTGTTTTTTTTTTTCATTTTGCATTCAGTCTGTCTATAAATTTGTTTCACGTTCACTTTCCGTTTCAAGATGGTAGCCGTCTTAAAGGTTCATTAAAGATTCTGCTTTTCAAATGTGTAAACGTCGTATTTATTTAGGCTTAATTATTCGCGTTTTTATAGTATTAGTACAAAATTAGTGGTATTTAGGTACCTACCTACTTACAAATCTAACGATTCCAGAAAAAATAGTAAACGTACGTTTTAGGACGCAAGGCCTACTGACTTTTGATATAATGGGATCGATTAATTTGTTATTTGATTAATTTGCAATTTTACAATTTATTCATTTAAAATAATATATCGTATATTTGCGGCACGTTCCCGAGTGAAAGATACTCTCAGTATCGCCCTGGTGTAAGACCACCGTTCAGAATTGAAACATCGCTTGAAATAGCATTAGCCGTGTTTGGTGACCAGACATGAATAGCCAGGCACTTCCCCACCTTCCTCTTCCCTATCTTCTTCTCCTCCCCACAACCTTCAGCCTCACAACATACCTCAATTGGGGATGCCATAGTCTCAATGGCTTCAGACGGGAGCAGTTGGGACTCTTGTGCTGTATTGATATAAAAAAATGCAGAGCTCAGGGCTAAAAGGTCCCTTCCTCCATCATCATCAGTTTATATATTTGGTTGTTGAAAAAAGGTCTACTGTTCACAGTATATACTCAGTATATATTTCTGTCAGAATGTCGGTCATACACCAGAGGGAAATTCTTTTCCTCGGTGCTTTCACCGGAGTACAAAAATAAAATATAACAAAAATGCACGGGAAATTAAAATGTGCTGCCATGTAGCGTTAACTATAGTATGATACTCTACGTTACCCCCCTATCTAAACCTCCATAGCTGTCCATAAAGCAGACTGTCAGAGCTGCACTGCACAATATCCCCCCACTTTAACTAACACCCGCCACCCTTCACCCCCCACCCACCTCAAAGCATCTACATAATCGGATTTCCATTTTCATATTTACTGATGACACTCACACGATCTGTCGCCCTGGCGCGCCGGCTGTTGCCCGTGGCGCCACTGCTCTCACGTAATATTGTCTATGGAGTTTCTCTATTACTCTTACTAGTGATGGCCAATATTTAGATGCCCATTTCGAAAAATCGAGTCCTTTAAAATCATTCGAAACATTTTCTTTTGAGTGTTAGCTTTTCGAGTCCCATCGATTCCAAAATGTATCGGGCTAAATGAAAGAAAACACTTCTAAAAACAAATCATTGAAAAAGAAAATCCATAGTAATGTGTTGTGGCTGTCAGTTCCGCATTAGGGGAATCTGTGGCGGAACGAGGTACCTAAGCTTTGATTACAAGTTGAGAGCGTTTGAAAGAAATTACTGATTTGTATTTTTCTACAAAGAAACTAAAGCTCAACTAATCTAAAATTAATATCACCAACCTATAAGGTACATGTGACGTCTTCATAGACCTCCACCAATACTACTTGCCGTTCCAAAAATTCAAAAACATCTAATGTCACAATGCGCTGATGGTTTTTCTTTTGTTCCTAAACATATAATACTGCCCCTCTTTCCTACACACTAAATGACAACAGTCAAAATGGAAAAAAAACGGTGAAAGTATGTTTGCACCCCCCCCCCCCCAAGTAAACATACACCATTTTCATACATCTGCCTCGTACGTAAAAAGAAAATGAAACGCAAAAAGTAGTACTTTGGAGGAAATAGTCACATGTATTTTGCGTGTCTCATCATTATATAATATGTAAGAAAGAGTTGCAGCATTATAGCTATAAGGAACGCATGTTTATTGCCTTTTTTGCCGTCATGGTACCGTTACCGTGAATCGTCATGGTAAATATAAAAGCTTCCAATGATTAGATGAAATATTGCTCATCACGGAAATAGGTAATGCGTCGTCCTAGAAATTCCAGACAATGAATTTTCGCTAATTGAAGCAAAGAGATCTTCTGCTGTATGGCTATATAAAATATCCGCATAACAAAGCTTCACGATTTTTCCTCGGACGGGTAGGCGACGTCAATTGAGTTGACGGACGCTAGTTATTATTTATCGTACCGTTTGACGTCGCTAAGTTACCGAATGGCAGGATGGATGTCAGGGCCGCATCACTATTGAATTAATTATAATTTTTTTTTCTATCCTCAATATCATTTCGCTTTTTCGGAACACGCTGGCATTACAAATTAAATAACACAATTTATTGATTCTGAATCAAAAAAGAAAAAAAAAACTTAATTTTATTTTCAATTTTACGTAGGAACAGTTTCTCAATGAACATAATTACATTTTCACCAATGATTCATTATTTTCATTAGATTAAGGATTTGGTAACATTTAAAAAATACTGTGGCCTCAGCAAAAACACTCGGTGAGGTCGACATTTTCAATTAATGTGAAACAATGTTCTTGTATAAAAAATAATCACAAAAATATTGAAAAATGCTGCTGTTATGTAGCGAAACTACTATATATATAAAGACTGTATTTGTTTTTTTTTATATTAATCCCACACAGGAGTGCATTAGGAAAATAATTTCCAGTCATCTTTGGTATGCTGTGTGAAGAATCTTTTTAAGGATAGGAAAGAGGAAATTCCAGGAAGGAAAAAGTTAGGAATCTGGGGACAGTGGGTCCAAGAGTGACGAACATATGAATCCATCCCTCCAACTGCGGTGCATGACGATGAGACAAGAAAATCTTCCTTAACCAGTCTCTCCAGATCCAGTCGAGATAGACCAGCTGGAGAGGTGTAAGGGTCTCCCCAAACTAGCCTTTCCCGATCCTGCCCGCCACGCAGCAAGTGAGCAGACACATCAGTTGCTAAGACCTGGACATACCTTACTCCACGAACCCGAGCACCTTTGTTAAATCATCAAATTTAGCGAAACACTTGGGGTGGCCAATGGCAGAGATGATGGTTATCCAATAAATGGTTTAGGGCGGCGGTACTCACACCCGCCTCCAAAATTGTTTGTAAACACGAATTTTTCAAAAACTTCACCACCCCCTCCACCTGAAGGGGTGTTCCAGCTCATTTTTCGGGCGGACTCTGCAGCTCTTCTTTTATAATGCCAAAATGAAAGCACGAACAAACTGATAGCATTAACATTTTCTTTTCAGGAATTTTCAGCTACATAATATTCCATTTGTCACGAACGACATCGTGATACTCGAGGATGGACTGTAAATCTATAATTTCTGATGTAAGACAATTGATGGTGTTTTTTAAATCAATCACAGGATGAGTTATTTGAATGGAGAAAGCCCTACCTTTAATGGAGTTATATGATGTTTAGATCCAATGATGATTATAGCTGGTCTTTCATGGTACACGGGTTTGTTAAACTTCACCGTCACTTTATATGTTTTAATCAGTATTTTTATACGAATATCAAGTGAGAGTTTCATAGAGAGATGTGAACCATTTCATGACAATTTTTGACTAACCAAAATGTAGGTATTTTCAATTTTGTGCAATCATATTGTGCATTGCCCATGCAGGCGGGCATCATTTTATTCTTCTTTTTATACAAGGTAGGGTTTTGTAGAAACGGAAAGGGACAAAAGGAGATAAATAGCAATGCAACTCTGGAAAAATGGGTTTTAGTTCATAAGCTTGTTTCAAAACTTAACATTTTTCTTAATTTTCAGGTACTTAACAACAATGTTGTTAAGTCACATTTCGTGTGCAAAAAAGATATCGCAAACCGCTATTTGGCACAAATAAAAACGTAAGTTTTCAGGTATAAAATATAAAACTAAGCCCCGTGCAAATAGACCAAGAGCCCGTGACGATCAGACCTTCGTTATTTTATAAAACCTGAAAGTTTCTCTATGTTTGTCTCTAATACAGGTAAAAACCATCCCCGACTATGAAGTTTGAATCACGGTGGCTTGAAGGCTAAAAGGGAAGTGTTTAAAAGGTAAGTACAGTAAAAACGGGAATAAATACTGTACGCCATTTACGCGTCAGTTTCGGATCCCCAGGCGCCCCTGCATGCAAATGGGCAACATGAAATTATGCAACTTTGCTCATCACACTGCCTCTGGCGAGCGAAGATTCAGTTACAAATATTCTGCGGACAGCAGATGCATTTCCAAATATTGGATGCAAAAAATTCAGAGAGTCAGAAATATATTGCATCGGGTGATGGACATTAGTGCAGTTTTTCATATAAAATGCATCAGTGAATATAAAAATTTACATATTTACGTATTTTACAATTTACCTGCCATTCACATACCCAAGCGTCCATTCACACGTCCATCGCCAGTACTGTTTTCATTTAAAGAAAAATAATTGTCAAATTTAGTAATTTTATTATTAAATTCTGCAAGTGTTTTAGTTTTTTATTATTATTGTACGAACTATTTTGGTTAGACCAATTTGAGAACATTTAATTATTAAATTCTATTTATCCCATCCCAATTTCAATTTTTAAGGTGTCTTAAATGTTTTGTTAACGGTTATACCGAGAAAATAATTGTGTCTTTGAATCAAATATATTGAAATTTTTGGGGTTAAAGAAAATTATATAGTAAGTTGTCTCAAAGCGGTTTAACCACAGTCGATTTAAATTAAATTTTGAACAATAAATGGAGTTATATTAATTAAAAACAAAAGTGATGAATAAACTATTCTCCAGTTTATTTTATTTTAAAAATATACTATCAGTTGCATAGCATGGCATGTTTGCCGAACAGATATGAACAGCGAAGGATTGCCCCACCTTCCTCTTCCCATCTCCTACCCTTATCACTTCAATCAGCCCCACAACATACCATCTCATTTGTAGATGTCATAGTCCCAGTGGATTCGGGCAGACGGGACTCTTATTCGATATTCGCGTAAAAAACAAAGAATTCCTTTAATTACTCCCAACCAGAAAATGGAATAATGATTACGACCGTCTATTTTTTAAATAATGAAGCCTTTGTATTTAACTTCTTAACAATGAATATGCAAATAAATGTAAACTACATGTAAATAAAAGTAATTATTTATTAAAATATGTTTTAAATTACACGATGAAAGTATAAATCGCCCCCTTTGGGACAAACGATGAAGGTATTCCCTTTTAAAAGAGAATTTACGGCCACAGAAGAGTTTAATGCAGAACCTTTTAACTGGGGTAAGGATTTAAGAATATTTATTCTCGTTGTGGCAATTAAATGCGAAGCAGCTTGAATGGAATAGGCAATGGAAGAAATAATGAGACTAGCTGATTATTAGTGGGAATCTCTTGATTGAAACATGCACTGTGTTTGTCTCCTTTTGTGCGTCATTACCTTGATATTTAATAAGCACATCGACTCAATCGTTAACAGGTCATATAAAATGCATGGTTTTGTTCTTCGTGTCAGTATTCAGTAACCCACGTACAGTAGTAATGTTATATTTTGCATTAGTCAGAAGTACACTGAAATATGCCTCACCAATTTGGAACCCGCAGTACAAACTGTATATTGATAGCATAGAAAACATTCAACACAAATTTATAAAATATCTTGCCTACAAATTCAACAATAACTTTGGACTCACATTTCAAACTTTGCAACAAAAGAGAACAATAGCTGATTTAACATTTATACACATAATTTTAAATAATAACATCGACTGCACCGAATTTCTTTCCCTAATTAATTTTAACATACCCTTAAGACGTACACGCTATACAGAATTTTTCCACACGTTTAATTATAAAACAAATGCAGCAACTAATTCGCCAATTAACCGTGATCTTCATATGTTAAATAATGTTTGTCTAAATTCTGATATCGACATTTTCTCCGATTCACTTCCCAAATTTAAAAAGAGCAGTGATATAATTATTTAGTAATTTATTATTTGGCAGTTAATAATTATGTCAGTAATGGAGTAATGTAAATTGTTCAAGGCGCATACATACATACATCACCACTTTTCACATCCCCAAAAACATACTCTCACCCACCCACAACGCACATCACCCGGTAAAAATTTAATATACATAAACAAGATACTTCAATGAAACATATCATAGGTACCTAACTTGAAATATACTTATTGACTGTAAACTTTTTTCACCAGTGTAAATAATGTACTGTTTGTTTCTGTTAACAAATAAAATAAAATAAAATTTCCGTTTCATCCGAGTTTCAAATCAAAACGGTGCTAAATAAGTTTCACTCCAAAATAATGGCACGACCAAGTGAATCAGATACTTGATTGCGGCTACGTCAAGAGTCAGAATAATAAAAGAGCATGTATGAATGTGAACGAGGCAAGGACTGTTTGCTACGACCGAGTTGTTTGGCGATCCATCCTCTCTGCCTACCTCTGCGGAGAAACGGCGCGATGGTTAGTTAGTTAGTTAATTAATGAAGGATCATTTTCTCCTAATTTTTTGTCGAATTCCAATACACCTTTTCCTATACATTTAGTCATCATATTAATATTTACGTTTCTTTTTCGGAGTCGCTAGATGTTTTCTTTCCCTGTTCATTTTGGTGTCGTTTGAAGATTGGATATTGATTTGGCAAAAAATTAAAAAGCAATTTTTTTTAGATTTTATAGGATTCGAACACAGTTCAACTGAATGTCCGGCTACTGGATTCGTTATGCGCTTTATGCCACTGGGCTACGGGAGGCTTGCGCTATACCGATGATTTACCGTATTATATTAGAACCGAGTACGTGTGAAATAATAAATTTTAGTGACGCACTTCTGTTTCATGGAATTTCAAATCACTAACGGTGCTGAAGAAGTTTTCTCTGCAAAAAGAGATTGAGATATAACCATCTTATATTATATTATAAAGTGTAGTTTAAGCACAGGTAAATTTTTTTTGCTACTCCTTACAAATGAATAAGGCAAATCGCTTAAGAAATTTCCCGTTTACCATTTTCATTTTCCTTTGACAGTAACAAAGTTTGTTTCTGACTTTGAATAGTAGTGCCAAGAAAGGTCTTTTTGAGTCTTTCAGATGTAAGACACTTCAGATACTGAGAATCCTTCCTGCGTTTGAAAAGTATATAATTTGTTTTCTGAAATTAATTTAGTTTCCCGGTATCCGGTCTAAGTAATAAGCTACGATATCTGCAGCTATCTATAGCTATCTGCAATGATATTATTTTTACATAACAGTATTTATATTTACATAATATTTTTTTTTTATGGGAATACCGGACCAAAATCTCAACTGCTCTCGCCTGCAGCTAACGATATATGGTATCCCCGATTAGAATATACATATTCACAACATGTTGTTTGGCTGGAGGTAGTGGAAATGGGAAAAGACGTGAAGAATAATTTGACCATGTACCTGGCTATTCAGTTCTGGCCACCAAACACGGCTAAATTTAAGATCATTTTACGTCATTTTGTATAAACCGTTTTTATTTCATAGACAATCAATCATAATTACAAAAACCCTCTAGGATAAACCCTGCCTTGTCCTCAAACCATTCAAAACCTGGGATGTTTTTTAAAATTATGATGATATGAAGCTTTCGTAGTTGAACCTAACCCTTATTTTAACTATGACAATATAACAACAATAAACATTAAAATAAAAAAAAAATCGTTTTATTACACCTAATTTAACAAACTAAGACTTTCTAATACCTAATTGAAGTTTGTCTGGTCAAACCCCGATTTCACTAAATTGAGTTTCACGTTTGCCTGACCAAATTAATTTCTCCTAGGTTTGACGAAAATTCTTTAGTCAGAGCTTTGACTAAGACTTCAAGTCAGACCTCAGGATTGACTAGTCAAACCTAGGAGCGCCGGAGCTTTGTGGATTGATTATAACATATGAAAAAATTCACAGTGTTTCTTTAAATGCTCTTTTAGACAACCCCTAAGAGATTTTTTGCTCTACTTTAAACGAGTCGTATTTTTTCTTCAATCTTTGCAAAATAACTTTGTGGCATTATTTATTATTTAATTAATAAGAGATAACTTTGTCAATGAGTCATATTTTATTTAACTTTTTTAACGGTGCTCCAGATTTTATGTCCGGGTTAAATCTTTCCCAAATGAAAGACTAAACCCTTTCACACACTTTTCCACGAATGATTTTCTAGTAAATTCACGCAATGTAAGTGAAATATATAAGTATAATTAATACAAAACAATACAAGAACAATACGTCAATCCACCAGAAACATAATAGGAGAATATTTCACCGACTCCGGATATTTTCATATCAGAGGGTTCGGCTCTGATGAAATCCTAACTGGTCCGATAAATCCTACTGATCCCTCAATATAAATATTTAAAAAATCTTTCGTAATCCTACATGTATTCGACGACCTCCGTAGTCCAGTAGGTAAGACTCTTGACTCACAATCCGGAGGTCGCGGGTTCGAACCCGGCGTGCGCAAATAAATTTGATTCGATTAATTTGTGTTATTTCACAATAAATTCATTTAAAATAATATATAGTATATTTGCGGAACGTTCCAGAGTGGAAGATACTATCAGTATCGCCCTGGTGTAAGACCACCATTCAGAATTGAAACGTTGCTTGAAAATGGCTTTAGCCGTGTTTGGTGACCAGATCTGAATAGCCAGGTACTTCCCAACCTTCCTCTTCCCCACGTCCTTCCCCTCCCCACTACCTTCAGCCTCACAACATACCCCAATTGGGAATGCCATAGTCTCACTGGCTCCAGACGGGAGCAGTTGAGATTCTTGTGCAATATTCACTGTAAAAAAAAAAATGTATTTAAAATGACTGACTTTTACATTTTTATATATAAATTTTTTGACAAATCTAATACGCCTAAATTTTGAATGAGAGAGCTAGGTATAATGCCAGTAGCCGAAATAATAAATGGTAATATTTTTATAGTCTGAGAATACCAAATTCTTTTAATTTCATTTCCTAAATCTGTATATTTTCTTATTTTTCAGTAACAGTTTTCTGAATATTACAAGAATTTGGAATAGCGACATCAATGATATAAGTTATTTTTTTTTATTTTGTCATGTAAAACTATATCGGGTCTATTATGACTTATTGTTCTGTCTGTTAGAATAGTTTTATCATAATAAATTTTCTAAAATTCATTTTCTAAAAATGAATTTGGTTCATATTCATAATATGGTGCATTACGGCAGTCAATCAAGTTATGTTTATTACCAAACTTTGGTGAATTATTTTTAAAACTTGATTGCGCCTAAATGTATACTCGGACGGCGCTAATATAGAACATCCCGATATAATATGTTCTATAGTTTCCGGAAAAGCCAAACATTTTTGATGACATGCTTCCTATAATTTTTAGTATTAATGACTCTATCTTGAATGGCAAGCATAAATCCTTCTATTTCTGCCTTCAACTCTCCAATTCTCAACCATTTGTTTGACGATAGTTTGTCAACATATGTTTGGTTGAGATAGCTGAAGTGTTTTGCGTGAAGAATTTTATTTGACCAGGAATGTAATGATTCCTGGTTTACATTTATAAAAGTGCTGGCATTCTCGTCGTATAAATTTAATGGCAAAATATTTCTATCTGCCTTGCAAATTATTTTCAGAAAAATTTTAAAATGAAATCTATCTGCTAAAAATTTAGTAAAGGCAACAAATACTTGGGCAATACCTTTATTAACTTACTCATTTGGCATAATTAAATGGTCTAATATAGATTTAGATAGCTTAGAACGATTAATTGAACTACGTTAACAAAGTTTAATTGCCATCATCCAAATTCAGCTATAGAACGAATTAATTTACCTAGAAATTTAGGAGATATAGGTATAGTGTAAATAACATCTTTAAAATATAATCAGGTAGAAATGCTAAGAAATATTTTCCATAGGAAAGCTGATAGTTCAGAAATGAACAAAATAATTTCAATAATATAATTATTTTCATAATTTTATCGTTTTAAATATTAGCGCGCTCTCTCCAACATTTGTAATTACATATCTCTCCATCTTCTTCTTTTTGAACGGGGATACGGTAATTATTACGGTTAACTTAATGGAAATATAGACACTTAGATCTAGCGAAAGAAATTGAACTGTCTCGAAATGTGATGCTGGAGAAAAGTGTTCTGGAAGATACTGGAAGAGCTACGCATTCACAATAGGCTCTCAACTATCTGCCTATAACGTATCTAAATATATTTTTGACTCCAACTTAGAGAAACTCAGCACTGGCAAACTGATTGGCAGAAGAAGCAGAGGAAGATCACCAATGCGCTGGAATGACCAAGTATCAATGACGTCTTGTACGTCGACTTTCTGGGATTTCCACGCAGCAGGACCGCAAGAGGTGTAGGAGTATTTTCCACCATGGAAATTGGAGTAGGGTTCATCATTCTCAGCGTTGAGGAACCGACTTGAGAAGACACACATATTAACATCCCACATCATTTACATTGTCATTTATCAGCCATTCCAAAACTAAAGACATTCCTTACTTTGATTGGCGATATAAAATACATTTACGGAGATTTAAGTGTAATTATTGACGTCTAAATGAACGGGTTCCCTCTCTGAGATGTGTTCCCTACGCATCACATCGCGGAAAAGGTTTATGAAAAGGCTCTGCTAAATCAAGAATTCTTGGTGTTTACATTGAGTTCGTCTGAAGTAACGTAACGCCTTCGCTCAAAATTAGGTCAAAGCCTTCTGATGAAAATAAAACATTTCGGAAAAATACGTACGTATCGTACATATCGTATTAGAATCTAAGAACCTATCCCAAGATAAAATTGTATTATAGAAAGAAAATCACCAGAAAGCAAACGTTTTTGAATTTCAAATATTTCTGCTAATAATGTTAATGATGCTTAAATAGTAAATTATTAATTAAGATTAAGCTTGAATACTAAATAATTAATTACGATTTTTTACTTTGAAAATAAAAATACTTTTCAGACGATATCTTTTCAAAAATATTTTGGGAATTTAAAATATAGATACGTTGATGTGAAATACTTGTGTATTTGTTTTTTATTTTAAAAAAATATGATCCCAGAGACGAAATGCAACATTTTGTCTATCGACCAATAGTTTCCGTAATTCATATCTTTTTTTTGTGTATTTGAACACATTGTAAAAAAATTATTTGAGTTCAACACCTACTTCATTCAAATGATTTTATCTCATTTAAATTGAACAAAAAATGTAGGAAGGAATGAATTTTAAATACTTACCCCAATAAATTGAGGTTGCCGTGATTATACAGCGATTATACAGTGATTATGCGGCGATTATGTATTATTGATTGAAGCGGTAAATTAATTATTAACATTATTTAATTATTGTTTCCATTATTATTTGATTCAGATTTTCAGATTCAACCAAACTTGTAATCTCGACAAACAACGAGCTTCATTGAAGATTCCTAAACATAGTAGGTACATCAAGTAATCCCAATCACTAAAATTGAAGAACATTACATATTAAAATTATAGGGCTGTCTCTGGCGATGACGTAACATTTATTTTATTTCGAAAAAAAATCCTCCGATATTGCCGCCATTAGCGTACTGCTAAATAATAAGCATTTTCTCAAAAGGAATAAAGTAAAGCCACTCACTTGATACTCCAGCTTGTAAAGGCAGGGGAACTTTCTCCTCTGGTCGCACAGCTTCACGAAGTTTTTCAGCTCCACTGGTCTGTCGGGGATAGTCGCTGATATGGAGCCGTTTTCATCAGCTGCAAAAAATAAAATAAACAACTTATTTTATTTGTGATATTAAACAATTCGTATATTTTTCACAACGTTCAAAATATAAATGCCTTTAGCGGAAATTGAAATTGATTTGAAATAATATTTTCAAAAAATATTATGGGATATGAAAATGAAATACGTTGGAAATTTGATAATGCACCTGCCCGGTAAAGGATAGTTTCCTTGCCGAGTTTTTGTCACATCCAAACGTATTTTTGCGTTTTAAAACGTTTTTCTGATCGTACTCGTATTGCGGGAATATTTTTAATATTACATAATTTTTTTCTTTAATATTACATAATCTTAAATTATGTACTCAATAATTCGTGGTGGAATTCCATTTCCAATTCCATTAATTTTTGACTAAAATTCTTCATAAGATGATTCCACTTTCTGTGTTATATAAATGTGTTTTTATAAATTAGTAAAAATAACATACATATTAATAACATACATTAATATGCAAGTTAATCACTCCTTTGAAAAGTCATTAAAAATTAATGAAAAAAATGGTTATAAAAAGGTTACATTGAGTTAGGTTAATGGCTATTTTTTCAATTTTTTTCCTTTTGAAAGGGGCGTTGAAATGCTACTTTGTTGAGTTGTCATGGAACCTATAATAATATATGATTACTTTAAGGTGATTTTTTTTACAAAAAACAGCGCTACACTAAAAATAATTTTTTAATATTCACCTCAGGAAAGAATTACAAACCTAGGAAATGAGTAAAGTAAAATTTTATATTTGTAGGTACTTGCGGAATAATCGAGTCTTAATTAAAAGTGAAGTTGAACTTGAAGTGTTGATTACTTATTCACAGATTTCGCACACTAAAATACTGGGAAAATAAAAGATTTATGGAATAACTGTTAAAGAGAAAAGGATACTTAATTTAAGTACAACCTTATTAGTCAATCCAAGGGAGCCTGCTATGCTTCAATACATACAGGACCATGTATTGAGGCACAGCAGGCTCGTGAGGCATAGCTATCGTGGTTTCAATAGTTTCCCCTATTTTACAGAAAAAAATACTAATATTCGAATGAGAATTGGACATTGTTCCGTTCCTTCTCACCTTTTTAAAATTCATGTACTAGACTCCCCAGATTGTACATTCTGTGGTCTAGATGTGGGAACTTTAGATCACATATTTTTTGGTTTTCTTTCTCTAAAAAAATGTACTCTCTTCTATGAAGCCCTATCAAAAATTATTTACCTCCATCTAACATCTCATATCTTCTAAGTCTGAACCTACTCTAAACATCCATACAATTTTGAAATTTGCACATTTAAATAAAATTAATATATAAATTCACCATTTGTCTCTCCATAATTTGAAATGATGGCCTAGAACACCCTTGAAAAGTAATAGCCAGAATCATTGAAAAAAATCTTTAACTACGCAAAGGCAAACGGTGTAAGTATGTTAAATGAAGATTTATAAAAAATATACCTCCCCAAATTAGCTATACGTAAAAAATATATTATTGATTGGAGATCCTTTGTAAAATCAGTCAGACTCTAAAGCAAACCTCAATATTGTCGAAGAAAATGCTGAAAAGCCTTGATCATCAGGTTCCATTGTCAGTGAATGGCTAAAATCTCGAACTAATCTCAAAAACCAACTTAACTGCTTCTTAATCCTTATTCACCACTGAAGATGGAAACCAACAGAAGTGTGTTGTATCCGAAATAAGTTTGGTTTTCCTCACTTCCGATGACATTACTTTTAAAAAAATGTTTTTTTTTTCTAGAAAAGATAACCTATTCAATAGACGAACGTCTTGATTGAACGATAATACTCTTAAAATAAGAAATAAGAAGAAAATTAATTGATTTTCATAATTCATAAAGCGTTAACATAAAATAATCACGTTCGTCTTAATACTACCGTTGACGCAACTATATGCATCTCCTTCCTCCGCCCAACCTTTTATCCAAATACCTGTCCATATCTGACAGTGGGTGGCCAATATACCTATATTTTAACATACCATTAAGACGTACACGCCATACAGAACTATTCCACACGCTTAATTACAAGACAAATGCAGCAACTAATTCGCCAATCAATCGTGCTCTTCATGTATTCAATAATATTAAAATTTAAAAAGAGCATCATGTCAATCATATAAATTGTTTAATGCGCATACTTACATACACACATATTAACACACACACACACACACCTCTCCCTCAATAATTTGCTAATTAAATATAGGTAAAATTTATAATTTGTCACTTAAAAATATATATTATATAACAGCGACATGTCATTGGTACCAATTATTGTATTAATTCTACAACTTGTAACTACTTTCTAACATGTAATTATGTACTGTTTGTTTCTGAAAAATAAATAAATAAATGAATTAATAAATAAATATGAAATTTCCAAAAAATACATTATGATATAAACAATCCATTAAAGTAACCCGTGCAGTGATCAACTTCTATAGTGATTTAAAAAAACTGAATGTGTCTGGACACAATAAATTTAGGAGTAGTTTAGTCAGTGGTTTAGTAGTCAATTTTTTTCATGCGCCTAGCGCCCTTCACAATTTGTTACAACTGGCTCAACCACTAAATAATTCCGAACCCGTAGTTCAAATAGAATATGCTACTCTAAAATTCTTTTATTTTTTCAGCTATTAATCCATTTTCGTATCCATAGCTTCTTTACGTTCATCTCACTGGTTTCTCCTTTCTCATTTTCTAAAATATCCATTACAATCAGCTTAATTATCCTGTTAACTTTGTTGCGTTGCAGTCCGTCCATCTTCCAATTCGTCACTCACTAACGTACTGTACTCGACCGTAATGTAAACGCTTTTTGGTCAGTCAAGTGGCGTGTTACTCGCCACTCGACTAAACTACTACCCTAAACCAAACAAGGCAGCACACACTACACATTATAAATAAATAATTCGAATTAGCAGTCCACGCCGAACGAACGAGCCTTCCCCAACCAGCAAATACGTAAGTTTAAATACTTAAACATTGATCGATGCATAATTTTAAATACTTAAATATATTAACGGTAAATACTAAACAGTGGTTTTTCACAAAGTGAAGTGTTTTAATTTAATTAAAAATGACGCCACAAAGTGCATTTGCAAAGACTGAAGAAGTAATTATTTATTACACGCCGTGATAGGCTTTTACATTATAGTTTATAAGTTTAGTATCAAACAATAAAGAAAATATAATACAATGAGAAAATAAAATACATAATACAATGTATTATTATAATAAAAAAAAAATACATAATGTAAAAATGATAAGAAGTCTGACATCCAATGTAAACAAAAATTGCATAAGTATATTTGTATCTAGAAGAATAAAAGCAATAGAATATACAACATTTATACTATTTAGTTTTAAGATGAAATATATCACCTAGAATATTTATTTTTGAGACTGTGAAGTCTCAGAAACGGAGAATTTTGATAAGCTAGGGTCCTGATATTATTGAAGTAAAAGGGTAATAAATGTCGACATGATTTTTTTGGGAACATGGATATCGATAAAATGAAGTAATTAAGGACAGTCAATCTTATAATGCAGTATTTTATGCAATAGTATTATATCTGTACTTATTCTTCTTTCTGAAAATTTGAATAGAGACATTTTATCCTGGAGGTAATTGTAATCAATTTTTTGTATAGGAATATGCATATATAGTTTATAAACCTTAGAAACTTCCGTTGAATCTTTTCAATGTTGTCTGAATGAATGTTGAAATAGGGAGACCATAACGTAGAGTTATATTCAAGTTGGCATCTGACAAAGGTTTTATATAACATAATATATGTGCTTAAATCATTAAAATCTTTTGCAGCTCTCAAAACAAAGCCAAGAGTCTTTAGGGCATTGTTGATAATATTACGATAGTCCCAATTAATTTTATGTTTGTACTGTAGTCTGTCCTTTAGTGTGCTTAATTATTAATTTGTTAGTTGGGAATGGCTCATCTTGCATGGAAATCCTATATCAGCACGATGTTGACTCAATCCGTCATCTTCAGTTATCAATTTTGCGATCACGGTCAACAACATAATTTTTTTTATTATTTTTATTTATTCTTAATGTATTTAAATTACAAAGGTATAGTATGTGTATTGTCCTCCACGATAAGAGTTCATCTGTGTTGCAGAGGACATTTTTCAATTGCAAATTATAAATTATAAATTGTTTATTGTATATAGTAAAACAAACAGTAAGCTTAGTTACATTACATAAAAAAGAGAAACAATAAAATGAAAATTGTAATTTAAAATCGATTAATTAATAAATTTTCGCCCGGTCTAAATAGTTTTTTTTTACAGTAGCTCCACACAGGAGGCCCAGAGGAAAACTATTTTCCTCAAGGCCTATGTCATCTTTGGGGATGCTGTGTAAAGGATCTTTTTAGGGAAAGGAAGGAGAGGAAGTTCTGGGAAGGAAAAAGGTATGAGGAGTGGGTACGATTCTGGGGGTCAATGTGTCCAGGAGTGACAGTGAATCGATCACTCCCATTGCGATATAAGGCAATGGATCGGAGAGTCCGTCGCCCTCAACCAGTCTCTAGTATAGTATCAGATAAGTTTCGTTTAACTGTCGATATACGTATTTATTTGGATAATGTCGTTCGTTACACAACATTACGAGCTTATTAATGAACGGCGTTGAACTAACGAGGCTATTAGAATTGAAAGAAGTTGTTTACGCGATCCATAGACTTAGATAATTACAATAAGATGCGACCAATTAATACCGTTCGATCTTTGAGAAACTAAATTGGTTGAAATATTTTTTGTATTTCTTGGGCATTAACTATGTAATATTTAATTTAAGTAACAAATGTGCATTGAAAATTAAAACTCTTCAAAACAAAATGGTTGAACTATGACAAATGAAACTATAACTATGAAAAAGTAAATGCAGACTGCCAATGTATATTTAGGTTAGTATTCCAATTCAACCTTATCCAATTCATTAATATTTTTCCTAATAATTTTTCGGCGTTTGACATTTGGAAAATCCCCTAACTTTTGACAGCGTATATCGATTTCTTATTTTTTCCCCGTTAATATCGGTTCGAATGTCAATGGTGAAACCATGCTAGGGAAATCGATATAAAATCATCGGAAGTTACTTCTATCGTTCCGATATTGCAGAGTTGTATATTTCACCATGCTAGAGCCGTAGAGGGGCCTAGTAATTAAATATTTTGTGACATCAGTTTTATTTCTAATCGGCATAGATTACACTTCTATTTCTAGAGAATATCTGTTCAGCACCCTTCACGAAGACACAAGATTAACAATGATGGATGAGCGATCTTCTAAAATAACCATTCAGGTAACACCGTTCAGGTAAAAACTTTAATACGTGTTTGAGTTGTCTGGTGGTGGCTTGATAAAGTAGACTTATCAAAGTTTTTGGGTAACTACGAAGGTTCCTTTCGAATCAAAATCGTCTTATCTATAAAGTAATCGGTTTGCTTGTTTAAAGCTATTGATGTATTTAAAGAGCTTCCTACATGATCAAGCGGTTTGAAACAAGCCCGCAGTTTTGTGCTTGAGCCAATCATTTTGATCATTACAGGTACAGTGTGTGCTAGATGCTTGAGTCAAGCATCTAGGAGCTTGCCAATTGCTTGCTGCGACTTTATATATTTTTAAGAATAGACAAACGAGTGTAAATAAATAAGTATCGATAGACAAAAACATTACAATCAATAGTGATTATTGAATTATTAATTATTAGGTATCTTTAAAAAACAATTTTTACATATAAAATAAAATAATTAATTATCTATGTGTTGTAAAAGGTAATTTTTGCATTTATGTATTTATTGAAAGTTTTTATTAATTAACACAAAATTAGAGTACCTAACCAAGATGTGTTAATAATAAAAATTAATTATTATCAATAAAGGTATTAAAGTGAAAATATTTTAAAAGATGGCTATTTAAAAAATGGTAATTAATAATATTTAATTGATTACTAACACTTTTTATAATTTATGTGTACGCGTATTTACGTGTTTATGTGGATGTTTCCATTTACATGTAAATATGTTCACATCTACTTTAAACTCAATTCAAACTTAAAAGTCAATTTATTGGAACTTTTTCTATTATTATATTATTTCTTTTTATAATTTCATGTTATTTACATATTTTTTAAATTAAATATATAAAAAAAAGGAAATGAGAAGTTTTTTTATTGTTATTAACATCATTGTACCATGATGCACCAAAGCTCTGACTTTGACCTGAGTCTGAGCACCGTCGAACATGGCCTTGTTTTCTCAAGCATCAAGCGGCTTGGCATGTTCATCAAGCTGCTTGATAACACACTTAACTAGACAACAAAATTAGTCGTCAAGCCGGAACTCGACAACAAAATTGATCGTGTCGGAAATCATTAACCAATGTCTGAAGCAGCAATAATTACGGATCTGGTATGATGATGTTTTTACAGAATTTTTAAATGGAATATCCGCCTAGGTAAATGTATCTTTTCAGAGATTTATGTCAAGTTTTTAAGTGGAAAGCTGTCAAGAGGAATTAATTTTAGCTATATATCTATGATTAAAAAAATTTTAACCTCCTCATTACAAATGAGGAGGTTCTCCAAAGAATCGAAGGAGGAAGGCACCTGCTCAGGACCTTGTCCGAAAGGCGTGCAAGATGGATCGGCCATGTTATACGACAAGAAGGCCTCTTGCATGCCATAATGGAGGGTATGACCGAGGGGAAAAACTCTAGGGGACGCCCACGCCGAGAGTACCTGGACGACCTGCTGGTGGACGTGCGCTGCTCATCATATGCAGAATTCAAAAGAGCCGCACAAGACAGGGAAGAATGGAAGAGAAAATTAGAGGAAATTGCTGCAAACCAATCCCAGGATTGAAACCAGAGAGAGAGAGATCTATGATATCTAACATGACGATATTTGAAAGCATAGGCTTTGGCGTTGTGTGATTTTTTATTCGTTGTTTATGTCACTTCTCGTTTCATCTACCTTTATTTGTGTTTTATTTTTAATATGTTAATCGAAAATGAAATAAATTTTTATGCAAAAATATATTTTCAAAGAAATTATTTTTTTTTTTCTTTGGCTGTCTACCGATTTACATCTGTTCCCTATCCTTATTTTCAAAACATATTCGTTAAACACCACAATTTGAATATCTTAATTTTAACTTAGTTCCTTACCTCGGAGTCGACTGAATATATTAGAAAGTATAAATTAGATATTTTAACATTAAAATTGGTAGAAGTATGTATATTGTTATTATTATGTTGGCGAGTATTGTATAAGGTATGTTCCTCAAATTATAGCTTAAATCTTTGACAGAATTGTAGAAATGTAAAAATATTTCAAGAAATTGGTTACTATTGATGATGGCCGTAAAGTTTACAAATAATACCGTAGTCTTTGAATATGAACATATTCGAACAACACGATTCATCGTAAGGAATGTCCTCTTCATCAGTTCCTCGGAGGAAAATCTGGATTGAACCAAGAGACTCCCGATGCCATCAATAGGTTGAACAATCTCAAAATCCCTTTTTGATCTCCACAAACTAATCCAATCCGTACAATGAAGAAGAATCGTATAAAACCATTTTTAAAGTGCATCACATAATCTGATGAACACATCTACGAGGGAGTGAATAAAACATGTTTTTTTTTTTTTTTTTTTTTTTTTTATTCATTAAAAAAGAAAGACAAACATTCCCTGGTTACGAATAACCCAACAATGTTTGAAAATCTCCTACTACCACCACAGAAAGCCGAAAATGTTGCTTGTGTTGTGATGGAGGACTTAGCCAGCCGAGGAATTGAACATGCGACGCCCGGGTGGGACCCAAGCGCTATGCTCACTCAACCACTGACCGGTCGAAATGTTATATAAATGCATTTATTATAAAAATATACAAAAGAAATTACAATTCGTCTTTCTCTTTATTTTCTTTTTCACTTTCTTCTTTGGGTTTGTCAATCAGGACTCCATCGGTGGCCAATGGATTATAATATTCGTACATGGCCTCCCAGAACTCGACGTTATCACCGTGAGGGTTCATTCCAACCTCGAGAATTTCGTCAATGTCTAGGAAATTCTGCTTGCCCTCTTCTGCTGGCAGCCATTTGAAGTCTCCCAAGATGGAGTCGTCTTCGTTGGGAGTTGGATTACTAGAGGAACAAAACGACACATATATGAGACATCTGTATAACTTTCAATACCCTACGAGATCTAGACATTTTCTGGCTGAAACTGGCTGAATTAATCTGTTAATGCAAACATTTTAGATACTTAATTTACTGTTTTCACCGTTCTTGTTGCTTATTTGGGTTGTTTATTTATTCTCTTGTGTTTGTTTTTTATTCAATTCAATTATTTTATTCATTTTAAGAACAATACAAAATTAATATTAAAATTATTTTTTAAAAGATATTTGTCACCAGGGAAACAATAAGTGTTCCAATGATAAATAAATACGCTTCTAACCCTACACAACTGACAAACAATCAGCCACGCAAAAACCAAAACACAACTATAAACAAGGAGGTAAATATGTAAAAGCAGACCTTATTCTAGCAGCAACAAAGCTTGCCATTTAAATTCTGCTTCGTTGATATTAAATATATATTTTCATTTTACTCCAGTCAACATTGCAGTGTGTACATCGGTCAAATATCGACGAGAACCTAGTGTAATCATTTGCTTGTATTGAGATAATTGAAGGAAATTGAATTGGATTATCATATATTGATTTAACATCGTAATTAACTTAAAAATATCCCATTGTTTGAAACGTAATAAAATAAATAAATATTTGTAAATAAGATCCGATTTAAGATTTTCACGGCCAAAAGTATTATTGCGATCAATTTTTCCCGTCGCCTTGCACCCCAGTGGGAGGGATGGATTCATACATTCGTCACTTTTAGACACACGACCCCCCAGATTCCTACCCACTCATCATACCTTTCTCCTTCTTAGAACTTCATATGATTCCCTTCGTTAAAAAGACCCTCCACACAGCATCCACTAAAATGACACAGGACTTGAGGGAAATTATCTTCCTCAGGACATCCTGTGTGGAGCTCATGTACAAAAAATAATCCAGCGTTAAATTTGCTGAAAGTGTTTTTACTTAAAATAATTAAATTCGTGCCATCTATGAAACAGCGAATCACGAATTCTCCTAAGTTTTCCCCTGGCAATCGAATAAAGTGGTGCATCCATAGATCTATTAGGCATAACTTTAATTTTGAAAAAATGTGTTAATATAATACGATCAAGTGAAACAAACGCTTTAGTAGGATTAATGAAATAGAACAAAGGTATGGTCTGTGAATGTGAATGAAGCAAGGAGTTTGTCAATACAGAGTTGTGTGGTGTTACTTTCTTCCTTGATTAATTAGTAAGCGTTTAAAAGTTTATAAATCCCCAACAATAATAGTTTACAAACAATATTTCTGAAAGAATCGTTGAGTTATACTAAAAGAATTTTAAAAGCATACCCAGTTTTAGCAAAGTTTGTCCACAGCCTGACCATCCTCTTGACTGTTTTCAAGTCCTTGGGCTCTTCTTCAGCGCTGTGGAGAGCTGCGTACTCTTCTTTTAATTTATCACACTTGAAGAGGTAGCACAGTTCATCCTTCTCCGAGGCTCCAGCGACTGGCTGATCCAACTTTTCACGGATGGGCTTGGTCACTTGAGCCTTGAAGTAGTTCAGACCTCCATCATAAGAAAATCTGTAGAAATAAACAGGAGCCTTCAACACTTTAACGTATTCCTTAACAGATTTGTCAATCGGTATGATATGCTCGTCACTCATATAGTTCAGGAATTCTTTCAAGATTGTTGGCTTGTTTGGATCAATAGTCTCATTGAAGTAATACCAGGTCAGTCTGTATTGTATTTCGTAGTGATAATCAGAAGCGAACTTCGCAAATAATCCTCTCAAGGGAAACAAATGCGGAAATCTCTTCGACAAAGTTTTAACAAAGTGTGGTCTTTGGATGTAAAAAGAATTGTGCAAAATTCCTTCTTCTGAATTGTATCCAATCATGATAGGTATAGTCGGGTCAGGGATTTCTCCACTTTCAAAAATCTCTTCTGGAAGTTTGGTTATGAAACCTTCTTCCTCCGTTGTGATTGCTGGTGAGAAAACAACTATGCCGATCTGTTTGAAGATTGTTTCGTCCACGTCAATTGTTCTAGTTATATTTCCTTGGAGGTACGCAGGATCTATTTCATTTAAAAGATTCAATAATGTGGCTTCACCTGTTGTTTCGAATCCCATAATTTTGGATAAGTAAAATGCGCGTTCCCTCGGCCGCCATTCCAAGTACGAAGCAATTAGACTGGTTCCACTTTGAAGAATAGCTCTATGAAATAAGCCCTTAGCAATAGGAGAGAGATATAAAAGGTCTACAGCTACTCCTCCTGATCCTTGTCCAAAAATTGTGACCTTGTCGGGGTCACCTCCAAAAGATTTGATATTATCCTTTACCCATTTAAGGGATAGCACTATATCTTTCATTCCCATGTTTCCAGGGTATTTTTCATTTTCCAAGTTGAGGAAACCAAGAACACCGAGTCTGTAGTTGATTGTGACAAGAATGACGTCTTCGTCCATGAAGTAATCTGGACCAAACCAGGTGTCGTCTCCGGAACCTTCGCGGAAGAAACCTCCATGGATGAACACCATAACGGGAAGAGACTTATGCTTTAATGAGGGGGTGTATACGTTCAAGAAGAGACAATCTTCTGATCCAATACCCTTTTCGGATGGGTATTCTGCTTGCAGACAGAAATCTCCATGCTCGAAAGCTGATCGAACTCCTTCCCAACCAGGGTGAGGTTTAGGGGGCTGAAACGTAGATACATCTTGGTTTATTAATTTGAATCATCGATTCCACCCAAGAAGACAAAATGACACAACAGCTTTTATAACTTTATATCTCGGTTTTAGTCCAAGTTTCAACAATCTTTGATTCGGTCACGATGAAATTGATTAGTCAAAATTTCATAAAACCATATCTAACCTTTTCATAGTTTTTATTGAGACAATCAAACAGTTTTTTTCTGATTTACAATAATTATGATAATGAACATTAATCAAAGCAAAGCAGTGTTTTTACACTTTACTTTTGATTTGTCCATATCAACTTTATTACGTTAGAAGAGTATTAATTTTGTGGTTGTACAACTGATAACGATGTATTGCAATCAGTTTACCAAAAACAGAGATTGTGAAAAAAATGTGCATAATATAAATGAAATTTTTAACGAGATATGTCAAAAAATTAAGGTTGGTTAAGATGAACAAATTCCAAAATAAATAAACTAAATACAAAAAAAAACTCACCATGAATTTCAAGTCTCCGATAGGTGGTTGAGCATAGGGGATACCTTTGAAGGCATAGAATGTTGCACTTTTTGACACAGTATCGAACACCTTTCCCATGAGTCTTCCTTGTTGAATATTGACCATGCCGATATCATTACAAACCGTTGAAACTATAAAGTAGTTGAACAATGAAAACACGGCCAAAGCACGTAAACTCCCCAGACAAAAGGCACCCATTTCGCGTAAGTTATATTAACAAAATATATGCAGATAATTTAAATTAAACTTAACATTTAATTACTGCCATGTGTACAACGTGTAATGAGTACCTACGTGTCTCTGACAATTATCGGAGATTTTGATATCGTATTAACCGCGATTTGAGCCTTATCGTTAGGTGGACCCGTTATCATTAGAAAATGACAGCTAACCCGTATTGCAACTGGTAAAAAAGTAATGTTGATGTTTTTATCAGACGAATTTGTGATAACGGGTATTAACCAGGTTATTTAATAAAACATTGATATATTTTATTAACGTAATTGTATTTTTGATTAGTTTGTAAAAGATTTTAATTGTTTTATATTTTTTAATCATACATTTTTATGTTATAACTATCTTGAGTGATTTTTTAATATTTTAATTATTATTTTTACTTGGTAAACTAATGTTTAAGACATGATTTTTATGCAAAGCACAAAGGGTAACAATTATTATAAGCAATAATTATTAGCCTGAAACACTCAAAATGCCATCTAGTGGGAGATTTAGCACTAATAATGCCTTTCTTACAAAAATAAAGTTGGTTGTTTTCAGGTGAAAAAATGTAATAAGCAGTAATTGTTGAATAAAACACTAGTATATATTGAATTATTTGGCGGATGGGAGATAAGCCGACGTAGCTCAGTGGATAAAAGAGCAGTTGACCGGATACCAGAAGGACGCGGGTTCAAGTCCCGTCGGCGGCATTTTTCATTTCTCTGGAGATTTTTTCAATGTTGATGAGTGTTTTAGGCTGTAATTATTTCTTATAATAATTTTTATATATTCTTTAACATTGTTGTAATGGCCCGAATATACGTTATAGTCAAGATTAATTTCTTACACTTTATTTTGCCCTATTTTAATTTATCTTTTTCCTTAATTTGTTATAGTGTACTCTTTATGGGATTAACCCATACTTCCTTTTACCTTTCTTTTTGATTTTATTGAAGGAAAATTATATCAACAGTAATGAAAGAATGGTGAAATGGATTTAACCCTAGAATTAATGTATGTTTGTAGGCATTTATGTACCTTCTACGTTCGTCTCGACATAGGATATCCTAGTGAGACAGGCATCGAAGAAGCATCTGTAATTAAATCTTAAATAGATAAATAAAATAAAAATAAACCTACAAAAATGTGTACGAGTGAAAAAGTTAGTATATATTACCATTGAACAATTTCACAACAAGACGATGTTTTACAATAATTATTTGAACAGTTGCGAGCCCAGGATAGTGTTTCTTGGTGAAAACGATAATAGCATAATAGCACTCACTGAGTCAATGATAATATTATTTACGACGTGGACTTCTCTAGTTAAACCACGTAATGAAAAAAAAAACATTGGTAAACATTTACAATCAAGTTTCATTTGAAGATTTTGATTTTTAGTTTTTTAAAAATATTTAAAGGTATTATTTTTGTTTTTTTAATGTGCGTCATTATGAACAAGTTCTATTGTGAAATATTATATCGGCTATGAAAATAATATAAAATAGATCATCTATAAGCTGCTTTCCCATAGTTTGATATAGATTCTTTGGAAGTCGAAAAAAATGTCACAAGTAATTTTTTAATTATTATTATTGAAATGATCTTATGTGAACACCGCAGAAGAGTATCAACTGCTACCAACCGCCTGGAGCTGGGCTGAAGGTTAGTGGGGAGGGGACGGAGATGGGGAAAACGAAGGTTGGGAAGTACCTTGCTATTCAGATCGGGTCACCAAACATGGCTTAAGCCATTTCAATTATTTTAGTATCGCTTTGGTGTAAGATCACCATTCAGAATTGAAACGTTGTGTGAAAAAATTATGTCGTTTAGTTCTCTAACATGAAACCATTTTTTATTCTATCTTTTGTTTTGAAGAGTTTTAATTTTCAATGTACATTTGTTACTTTAATTTTAAATTTTCTGCGACCTGTTTCGACACATTTGTGTCATTCACGAGCAAAATTAAAACTTATTTAAAAATTCTATACAAGTACAAAAATTAATTAGGTGGGGTTAGTGGGAGGGGGGATTTTGGGGGAGGGGGAGAAAGGTGGGAGGAGTCAACATGGAAACATCGTAAGTAAAGGTGATTTAGGTACATGGTGCTATTATTTTTTTAACTAAATTAATTTTAGATTTAATTTTTTTGTTAATTTCTAAAGTTTCTAAAGCGCACAAATAAAAATATGACTTTACATTGCAATGTTTAAACTTAGTATTTTCTTTTTTAAAGCTATGACCTGACTCTATTAGATGGTTAGCAAACTCGGAGTAGTTATTATTTCGTAAACGAAGTTCATGTTCCCTCATTCTAGTTTTAAAATTTCTAGTAGTCATCCCTACATAGGTACTGTGCGCCACAATCATTACATTCTAAAGTGTATAATATCCTGTTTTTTTCCATTTATTAGAAACATCCTTGTTATTAATCAATTTTTTTTATTATTTTAGAACTAGTATAGAAAGCTGGAGAAATATGATTTGGTAATATGCGGGATATTTTTAAAGATAAACCACCTGTATAAAGAGTTTTTTTTTATATATTAGGTGGTTACTAGGTTTGATGTTATTATTACCACTATAATTTTTTTTTTGTTAAAATTTTTGCTTGCTTCTTATTAACTAGGCGGTTATTTATTTCAGGTTTACATCCATTGTTTAGGGCTATCTGTTTTATAATGTTAATATCATTATTTTAATTATCATTGTTTAAAGGGACATTAATAGCACGATGTATCATTGAGTTGAAGGGTGCGAGTTTATGTGACAAAGGGTGAAGTGATTTAGACGGTATAACACAATCAGTGTGTGTAGGTTTTCCGTATATATTAAATACGCACTTATTATTAACTAAATTAATATTTAAGTCTAAGGAATTTAGATTGTGGTTTTCATTATGTTTCAGTGTAAATTTTATATTTTGGTGAAGGTTATTAATAAAAGTGAGAAAATTATCTAATCAAATTACAAACACGTCATCAACATACCTATACCATGCAAAGACATTAAATAATAGCGAAAATCCACAATCAAATAATTTGTTTTCAAAGGAGTTCATAAATATTTCAGCAAACTATCGAGAAGCGGTATTCCCCATCGGGAGACTATTATGTTGTTTGTATAATTTATCATTAAAGGTAAAAAAGTTTTGATTAATGCAAATTTCTAAGAGTGTGGACATTTCCTTCACAATGGTTCGATCTAAATGGGAATTATTTAAAATACTTAAAATTAGGTTTTTACATTCAATAGTAGGAATGCTCGGAAACAGATAAAAAACGTAAAATGAAACTGATTTACTGTTGCTAGATATATTTAAATCTTTTATTTTATTGACTAACTCAAAACTATTTTTAATTGAGCGATGTGTTGTGAATAAATTATTGGATATAAACAAAGAAACATATTTAGAACATATATTACAAGCAGGAACAAAAGGTCTGATAGGGATATCTTGTTTATGGATTTTCGCCAAACCATACAGTTTAGGTGGCTGAGGATTAGTTAATACTAGAGTATTATATTTAGGTTTCCCGCAAATTAAAGGCCAGCTCTTGATTGTCTATATCTTACTATGTTTTGAAGTTACAACATTTTAATTCTAAACTATCGAATTTCAAATACGGGAAGTGGGTATGGGTACCGCTGCCTCGGGAACCATTTATTAGATAACCAATACCCATGCCAAGTAGTTCGATACGTTTGGTGACATTAATTCGTGTGTCCTAATTGATGGATGGCCCTTAAGGTGCCTGTAAAAACATCAAAATGATATATAATTTTTATTGTACTTTAGCCGAATTCTAAGTCAAGAAGTTCCCATTCCAGACACCGGAAAAAATGTGATCATTTAACGGTTAGTTTATTTCATCAGACTTTTCCATTTACAGAATAATATTAAAGTTGTCATGTGTAATAAGAATAAGGATAGGCGTGTTATGTAATATTTGTCAGTTAGGAATGTGTGCTAAGACAAGGGTTTGTGGTACTATTTGCTCCCATCCCAAGAGAACTAGTGTGACAGCACGAACAACAGTGAATAATTGGGTGGAGATATTTAAACTCACTTTATATATTTAACTACTCGGTTTTACGCTATTTTTAATCATAGTCGTAGTTTTCTGAGTTATTGTTTCGTAAGCCATTGTAACGTTTTCGTGTGGCCTCCTCCAACCGAAGAAATTTTCCCAATGTGCCCTCTATTGAAATGCTGTGTGTAATTCGCGTTATGTCATTCTCGAATTGAATATGGAATCATAGGATCGGGATCTGCTACACATAAGTACATACACAACCTGAATACAATTCAAAAAGGAATCATAAAGACCATATTAAAAGTACCCATTAGAACGCCTTCAATTTGAAAGTTTCAAAGCTTTTACATACCAAATGTACAGCAAATATATGCCAAAAATATATCATTGAAGTTTTTCAAAAATACTGAATCCTCTACTACACCGTGTACGCATAGTGCTAAATCGAATAAAAATGATATAAAAAAATATTCCAAGTAATAAATCGTGTTTACATATTCCGACAAAGAAACTACACATACTTTGCAACAAAACTCCATAACTTCCTTCCCCAAGACATAAAACTAATACGAAATTCTAATGAATACAAATCAAGAATAAAAATATGGCTGAAAGAGGTCAATGAAAAAAACCCTAATGAAGACACTAAAAACGACATTGAAGACAAATAAACTATAATTAAATAACTTTAGTCCGCCTCGGCACAGTAACCCCTAGTGACGAGGACTAAGAAATACAATATCTTTACCTAACATTGTCATTATATTTTGGTAATAGAATTATTTTATATAGTCGCTTGAATAGTGACCAGCTTATGCACGGGGCTCCATCGAAGCCAAAATCAAATTAGGCACTCAAAAGTACAGGGCCCGCATATAACTTAATAGCTAAATATTACACACTGCTGACCCTTTACAAACAGTAAATGCGTCCCAATAGTGAATTTGGCAGTCACTTGGAGCCCCAAAATACCTGAAAAAACTCTTTACTCGGAGTTGAAACGGGCGGTCCGTTTGATTGATTCCCCTATCCTAACAAGCAGCTTGCAATTTTTAGAACACAGGCGTCAAGTAGGTATGCTGTTTTTGTTCTACCAGTATTGTAATGGAAGATGCTCTGATGAACCATCGTCATTGACCCCTTCGGCACCGATGCATCGTCGGAAAACGACTTGCTGGCCTCTGTGGTTCCTCCCTTCTACAACGTATGTCTCTTCAAAACCTATGTTAATTCCTTCCTCTTCTCAAAAATACTCTTTAGACTGCATCTTCAAAGCTGACATAGGCCCTAAAGGAAATTATTTTGTGGAGTTTTGTGGATGTAAAAAAAAGTTTTTATTTTACGAAGCATCTAACAGGCATGTGGCGAGAGATGAAATTTTATTTTTTATTTATTTATTTAAACGCCCATAAGGCTTTTACATAGAATGTAGTTCATGTATTTTTTTAAAATTACAGTTTAGTAAATACTATATAGTATAGTACAATTATTATGTAATTATATAATAATAATTATATTAACCGTCGTCAAGTATTAATGGAGAGGTGAAACTTGGAAATATTTCTAGATTCAATGATATCCCTGTTCAAAGAAAATAATCTGCTAACTACTATCCTTAAAAGAATTATCAAGAATTTTGATAAAAATCGTGTTTACACATTTGTAAAACAATTGGACAACTGTTCTTCTAATAAAAGAAACAACTGTGCGGCCCTTTTCACACAAAACTTAATTTTGGATTAGAGGTAAAAATACATCACCAAACTGAATAATAATTAAGGATCTTTTTGAGGAGGGAAAGAAGTGAACACGATTCTTGAAGAGACCAGTCATAGAAGCGAACTTTAAATTAAAATTTTGATACAAAAACGCCCTTTTTACGATGTTTTATTTAAGTGTCATAATATATATTATATATTTTATAAATTAAAACACAAATTCATTCTAGATATTTGCTTCACATTTTGATATAAAATTAGTTTAATTGGATACGTATTTTGGCATCAAATTCAAAATTAGGTTTTCTATGTAAAGGCCGCGCAGTTGTTCCTTTTAAGAGAAAGTGGAAGTCAAATTAAATATGGAAGAGGAATGTTGGGAAGTACTTGTCAATCCTGATCTGGTTACTTTAAACATTACAAGCAACGTTTCAGCTAATATTTATGATTTCATACAAGATACGAGATTATCGACAATTCCAAAGAACCTCCTTGCGTGTTTTTGATATCATTATACGATATTGCTCTTTTGACTTGACGTTAAACCAACATGATGTGGACAAAGCGATATTTAATTACTTGCGCAGCCTCTCACAGCGTACAACCTCACCACCATCGTAGGCAGATATTGATTGAATATCCTATGGAAAGCCTGAAACGTCGGAGCGCCGCTTTGCCACTTGACTGTGAAGATTTAATTCACTAAATTACAGTGTTAAGTACGTCAAATTTAAATAGGATCGCATAATAAAAATAAGACAACGAACGAAAGGTTCTTAGGTGATTTTGTATAGAAAAATACTATTCCATTAACACAATGCCATGAGATATTATCCTGGAGGAAACACGCTTTTAATTTTGGCATCGAAATTGATAAATACTAGGGTAGAGATGCAGGCAAAATTTGAGCCATAAATTATAACGGAAGAAAACTTTATCACAGTAAGTGATAAGTTAAGTTTGACGAGTTAATCATATCTTTGAATCCTATCCGGAATCTTAACCTTTGACTAATAAAAGTTATTTGTAAAATTATTTTATGACATTGGAAGAAATGTGTGAAGACATACTTATATGAGCCTCAGACATAATTCTCCTTAAAAAACAAATCTCGAAAGATGATATTATAGGTCAAAAGAGTAACTTCAGGAAGTCAAATCTTATGTAACAGATGTTGCAAAAGGAATGAAGGAGTGGGTTTGGTTACGGAAAGGCCACACAGTCAGTAAAAGTATTGTGAGTGCAACATTATGTTACAAAGACCAATAGGAAAAATACGTTTGGCAGATCACAGGAAAGATAAAGGAAGAATTAAATTGATAAAATGGGTAAAAAAATCCTAAAACAGGAAAAATTTTCACGACAGACAACATAGGAATGAGGCCTAAATAAAACACAGCAATGGGTACAACGAGGCTAAAAAAGATGAAGTTGAACCGTGATTACTTTAACATAATTTTAGCATAATTCCATGAGCGTAAATGGAATTCCAAATTTTGTTTGTCACGTGGAAAAAATACGGAAGACCATCAAGAAGAGATCCAGCTTCTTCTTGCCCGGTTAAAATTGTTTCCATTGGCATGTTATCTGGAATGCTTCAATCAGCCGTTGGCATTACTATAGCTGGAGGTCAAGCAAGTTGTTGTCTGTTCCCGCAATCTTTTTTGATTCCTGTGCAGTGCCGTAAATTTTATTATTATTATTTTTTTTTTCATTCTTCATTTCAATCACCCGTTACACTGCCAAAGCAGTTTGTCATTGTGATTAATTTAAATTAAAATAACTAATTAAATTAAATTGTGATTAAAATGCCTCAATGCCTCTGCACTCATCGCCTGGACTTTGGTTTCCAAGTGATAAACGGTTCAGAAAAAGTGAATTTTTGCTATAAAAAGAGAAGCTAAAGAAGATAAAGAGTGCTTGTATTTGCAATAAAAAAATTCAATACGGAGTATTGTGATGCCTCTGGAAACTGTTCTAATCGTAGTATAGCTTAATTATCTACATAAGCAGGAGAACACAAAAAATTAACCTCACTGTTCAACTTTCTTCGTCTGAAAATACTTGTTTCTATTGAACGACGCTATTCAAAAATTAAACAACAAAATTGTTTTCTCGTATTATTCTGTTAAAAGTATGTGTAGGTAGATACTAATAAAACAATCTTACTATCTTACTAATATTATAAATGTGGCGTTACTCTTTCACACAATAAATACCGAATGGAATATAAAAATCCTTTCACTAATCGAAGGCTACATTATTTGCGAGTAACATAGGCAGTAATATATTGGTAAGCTCTGGCGTTATGAATTAGCTTTGTTGTTATGAAATTATTTATTATACGTTTATTGGCAAAGCGTGTTGCTAAGTAAATGTTTGACGTAAGTTGTCATTTGGTTATTTGTTTAGGTTACTATGGAGATTTCTTTGATAGCGAAAATTCAAATATGAGTATTCTAATATGAATATTTAATGTAGGTAGATATAAATTTAAAATAGGTACTAATTTCCATTTTGACCTAAGCCAACAGCTATACTAATATTATGAATGCGAAACGGAGCGTATTTGATTATTGATTGATTGGAGGGGGGGGGGGGGGGGTACGAAATTGCTAGCGAAACCGGGGGTAAAAGCTAGTCTAAAATATGTTGAGGTTATAAACAACTTATTAAGTCTACCCAATACGTTTTCCCAATTACTTTTTCTTCTTTAATTTCTTTGCACTCCATCATATTTAAAAAAATAAAAATATTTATCAAGTTTTTAAAAAAATCCTTACTTAATAGCTTTAAATCGTATTTAACATCTATCACATCATGCAAAAAATGACCTCTAATCACACTAGCGAGTTTTCCAGATTACCTGTCATTCAAATGCGTAGTTCAAAAACACATTTTCAAATCGAATAATCACTGGCAATCAACAATAGTCTTTGATATGCCCCAAAGACAGTGCAAAATCAAACACGACCCTGAAAGGTAGCAAAATACAAATGTCTATAAATCCGTCGATCGCAATAAAGCAGAATGTGGTTTATCAAACATTATGTTCCTAAGTAAACTAATCGTGAGCAATTAAACCGTGTACATATATTCAACAACACCTGTACAGTATAAACTACCAACAGTCAGCTATTATGTTCTGTAGTCGAGAACAATTATTAAACGAGGCAATATCATTAACTAGAAATCTTTTAATGTGATAATATGGTGAATAATTTGTTGAACACTGGGGGAAACTATGAATCAAATCAAAAGTTAATATACTGATTTTAAAGTGACAATTAATGTGTAAAAAATGCGTGTAAAATGTTTTAGTACTAAAAGCATTTAAAAGATTTTGTCGATAAACTTAAAAGAATTATTAAGAATTAATAGTGTCGATTGAAATTGTTGATTTTCATTGTGAAATTTAGACGTCGAAAAGAATAAAGAAATTAAAACTGTCCGTGGAAAATTCGTAGTAATCTTCCATTAAAGTATTACGACGTGCAATAAAACGGTTGTCGCGATATAGAAAATTGTGCGACAAGCTTGTGGAAGCATAATACGGCAATTAACTTTATTATCCAGTAAATATGATTGCCTCATTATCAAAGGTGGCATTGACGTGGTTGTTTTTGCAATCAGTGTTGGTTGGCAAAGCATGGAGTCAACACATACCGGAAGGGACGGTGGTGCAAGTGAGCCAGGGAAAACTGATGGGATTGAAATTGAAATCTGTCTATCAGAAAACTCCCTACTACTCATTCCAGGGTATTCCATTTGCGGAGCCTCCCGTCGGGGAACTTAGATTTATGGTTGGTAGACAATTTTTCACTGTTAAATATATACTGTTACTCATTTAAATATTATACTGTTTCGTGAACATCTCACTAGGAGAACTGGTGCTGAGGTGTTCAGGTGTTGTAGGTAGTATTATTGGGCATATGTGCATATTATTAGGTTAAAGAATTTTGTAAGAAATTTTAAGGACGACAAAAAAGAAGTACAGACAGATGACGTGTGGGTACTGTAAATGGTTTAAAAAATATATTGTAGGGTTTAGCTAGCACCTCACCAGGGAACATGTTTTGAGGTTCATGTGTATTTTTGTTTTAAGACAGTTACACATTTATTATTGAAAAATTGTGTTTTGGGAAAAACTAAGATAACGATAGAAGATAACGTTCTTGAATATGGCAGTGTATATATTTTTTTTTATTTGGGTTGGGTTATGTGTTAGGTGTTATTAATGGTTTGAGTTAATAAATACCTTATTTTTTTATCAAGGAAAAATATTTTTGTGAATAATTTTAGATATATTTGAAGTTAGTGGTAGTTTCAGTGTGGTGGGCATGCAGTTAAATATATAGTTTGATTGCTTAATATTTAAAGTTTTTTCATCGGTATGTTTAGTGTTTTATTTGTAGAGTCCCTAGTTTTACTTGTTTGAAGTTGCATTGAAATGTGCATTTCATGTTGGAAGAGGTATATACAGATTTGGCATAAAGTTGTCTTATTGACAAGACTTCTAGTGTTTCGTAAATATCATTCGAGTTTGTGTAGAAAGGTACTCGGAGGATAAGTTTAATTGTTACATTTTTTTTATTGGATCTAATGCAATGTTCGTTGCACTTCCCTAAGCCAGTACGCCATACGTGATAATAGATTGAAATGCAAATTTATTGATTAATGTGCGAAATATATGATCATATACTGTTGTATTTATTGTAATAGCTTCCTGGGTCGTATAATTTACCCGTCCTTTAATTTCCTGGTCAAAAAATTCTCCATAATTTTAAAGTGTTAAATATCTTAAAAGTTGTGAAGCCAAAATGTCAAAGTTTTTTGTATTATAAGCTAATATTCTAGGATCCTTTATTTTGGATTTCATGTTTTACGTAAATACTGTTACATTGAAATAAAAACTAACTACTAGTCTTCGAGTTTCAGGTTCCACTTTTCTTAATTTGGATTATACGAAACTTCTAATGAAATGGTGTAACTTTGTTCAGACGTATGTAGTTTGGTAACTGTTAGTTAGAACGGTTTACATCTCATTTGAAAAAGACACGTTGCACGGAAACTAATTGGTAAGCTGATATGAATTAAAGTAATGTGTGAAGTTTTCTATTTAATGTTGTTTCGATAAAAAAATATCTTATAATGCCAGGATGACGGAAAAAAACAATTGTTCGCACTTCCTCCTTCTTTAGTCAACATTTCAAATATAGTTACACTGTGCATCGTCGGAGCAGATGTGTAGATTGTGGTCAAGTGTGTGTTTTTGTATGTAGAAGTGATACCGTGTTAGGTACGATAACCCTTCTGGCGCCAATATTTCTGTATAATAATTAAAGAAATAATGTAATTATCGGCGTTTAGTTTTGTTGTAGTAGTCGTGAAGTACTAAGATCTATTATGCTTAGTCCCGTCGTCCCTGTCAATATTAAGTTTTTTTTGTGTGGATTTCAAATACATCCGTAATTAGATGTGCTCAGTGCGTTTTGGGTATTTCCAGGATTTCAGATTGCAACTACCCTGATGATGTACCTTTAACGCTTTTCAAAAAGTTGGCTAAATCAGGAGGAAGCGCAACACGGCATAATAACCAAAGAATTAATCACGATAATACTTTTGGCCGTGAAAATCGCTAATCATTTCCAAATGTTTCGTCGTATAGAGTAAAGATGCCCATTGGGTAGGAAATCTGCGTGATATTTTTTGTGACTAACCGACAAATTACATAATAAAAACATTATTTGTTTAAAATCGGTATTCCTAGAATATTACAGCTTTCAGTCACATAATATAACGTTTATTGAAACCGTACACACTTTTATCGCATTTATGCGCGAAGGCTAAAAGGTTCTTATCTAATACTTAAATCGTAAAATGCTTTTAAAATAACAAACCTTGTATTTTCTCCTACCTCAGCCTTAACCTGTTTATGCTCTCGCACTCTTTTTGACAGCTTTCTGAGAGGTGGATCCCCCGTCTCTCATTTCTCAGTTCTACCTTCTTCTTGTCTTTCTTCCTCGAGCAAACAACGTTTAAATATTAATCCATTTTTTCCACCTGAGACTTGTTTACATTTCTTCATGTAAAACGGTTCTACGCCTTCACTGGATAATCGTTGAAAATTTGACAAAAACATTCGTAGAAAGCACCCTTTTTGACACGAGAAAATTTAGCAATCTCTTATTTTTAAACCTTTTTTGTATCAGTCGACCATAAAGCAAGTTTTTAAAGGTATCTCAAGTAAAAGCGTAAAATAGAACGGCAGATACTGTAAATCTTGAAGTGATGAAATTTTTTTGTAGCTTTGTTGTTGAAGCAACTATTTATATTTATTTCTTCAAATTTTGTAAATTCACTTTGTGGCACCATTTTATTAATTAAATAATTAAAAACACTTTGTTTTTACCAAAATAATCTTTATTTTAAAAAGTCGACATGTTTCGAGAACGATGTTCTCTTCATCAGGACATTATATGTACTAAAAAATAAATTATCAAGCATCGAAAGACAGGCGTGGGTGGAAATGGAAGTAGTTGGAGGGGGGGAAGAGGGGTGGAAAGAGGAGGAGCATAGATACACAGACAGGGGGAGAAGGAGAGAAGATAGACAGGGGGAGGGGGCTGCTTAGAAGATCATAGACAAAATTACAATGGAAATATGTTTAAGATAGGGTTATTCACAAAATTAATTTGGTTATTAATAATATTTAATTTTCTTTTGATCAATTTCAATTAGATCTTTTAGAAATACTAGAAATTAGGAAAAATGTCAATAGAAATTTAAATATTATTAATAACCAAATAAATTTTGTGAATAACCCTATCTTAAACATATTTCCATTGTAATTTTGTCTATGATCGTCTAAGCAACCCCATCCCCCCTGTCTATCTTCTAAGCTCCTCCTCTTTCCACCCCTCTTTCCCCCCTCCAACTACTTCCATTTGCACCCACGCCTGTCTTTCTATGCTTGATAATTTAGTTTTTAGTACATATAATGTCCTGATGAAGAGAACATGGTTCTCGAAACATGTCGACTTTTTAAATAAAGATTATTGTGGTAAAAACAAAGTTTATTTATTTATTTATTTATTATTATTACATTTATTACATACAAGAAATAACAATATAAAAGGAAGCTTTGACTGCCCAACTAGGAAGGTTTCCCGTTTTAGGACAGTCAACTTGGCAGGTTGCGTGTACATAATTTCACATTAGTGGATTCAATAATAAATAACAATAATGGTACATATTGGGGGAGTTACTTAGATATTAGGTACAATATCGGATATAAGTTGTGTTATTCTAGGTATACAGCAGTAATAAACAATAAAATCCAGATAGGTACATGTAAAATATAAAGTAAAATCCAGATAGGTACTTGTAAAATATAAAGTAGAACTAAAATATAACAAATGAAGAAAGAAAAATAATAAAAAAAAGATTTTTTTTTTTTTTATGAAAATACAGTTTAGCAGTAATAAGCAATAAAATCCAGGTAGGTATATGTAAAATATAGAATAAAAATATAATATATAAATATAAGAAAGAAAAATAAAAAAGAGAAACAAAGAAGAAAATAATTTATAGGAAAATACAAATACAAAATCGAAGAAATCAACTCAGACTACGTTTTTTAATAATTTTTCGGAATCTGTCCTACCTAAGTCTAATAACCATTTTGTAATTTTAGTACCGAAGGATGATAATTCACACAGTTTCAATTGAGAGGGGATTTTGTTGTATATTTTTGGTCCCAGGTATGAGAAAACTTTTTGATAAGCCGCAGTATTGCTTGTTGGAATAGAAAGGTCGTTTCTGCTTTTACTTCTGGTTTGATGATTATGATCGATTGTTATCGTTTTGTTTTTATTTTTATGGACGCAGATTGTTATTTTTTTTATGTAACATTGTCGAACATCAAGCACCTTAAACTCCTTGAAGAGAGCGTCGCTCGAGTATCTGAAGGGTTTCTTCATAATGACGCGTAGAATGGATTTCTGTGCCTTCAGTAGCGGGTATAATGTTGTTATACCTGTTCCACCCCATCCAATGCAACCGTAGGTTATGACGGAGTTACAGAGCCCGTAGTATAATTTTTTAATGTCTTGAGTTTTTATAATTTCCCGCAATCCTATAAATATATAAATAAGCTTGCGCACTTTATTAGCTGTGTTTTCAATTTGTTGTTTCCATTTAAGGTGGTTATCCACTATTATACCTAAATATTTAATAGATTTAACACATTCAAGGGTTTCGCATTTACAAGTGTTTTTAATTATTTAATTAATTTATATTTATCTTATTTATAAAAAATCTCAAGTCACGGTGTTTGTGGTTGCACTCCTCCGAAACGGGTTGACCGATTTTTATGAAATATTTTATGTATATTTGGTAGGTATGAAAATAAGTTTTAAGTATATTTCATACCGCTAGGTGATTATGGTTATTCAGAAAAAAAAAAACTTTTTTTGCCCATTTTTTGTATTTTCATTTATTTGGCATTAAAAAATACCTATATTCCCAAATTTTAACCCCCCCACCTCCACCCTCCCATTTTTTAATCGCGATTTAATATTTTGTACGATCAAATTTAACCGTTTTTCGTATTTCAAAAATAATGAAGTTATTTATGTTTTTGAATGATAGATGGCGCTAAGTCCGCCTCATCGAATTTTCATCCACACATGCGCAAGACATTCACGAGAAGCGTCGCGTCGTTCTGATATTTCACTCGGCATCATGTTATCGCGTGGACAAACCATCGAGCTCGTGTTGGCTAAAGACGGACTGACAAAAAATATCGTACACTCAATTTCTCTTCGAAATTCATATTGATTTACTTTATTACATTTTCTGACTGTAGTTGATATTTTTTGTTTTTATCGGTGGTCATCGTCTACATCGTCTAAATATAGTAAAAAAAATTTTTTTTATGTTTTTCATTTACTCACAAATAATTATCTAAGTTACCTCCAAAATCATGTAACACTAAAATATTTTTATTGGCCTGTATCTTATATTTTAAAGCAAAAGTAAATAAATTAGCTCACATCCGTACTAGATATTTGATATACCTTTTGATTAAAAAATAACTTTTCAGTTTGGTTGGGTATTTTGATCAAATCTAAATCTATGATTTGTATGAAACGCGCCGAAATGGGTCGCGCATACGTTCCCCTTAAATAAGTATATTAAAATGACATCTCTTTATTGATCTCTAGTTTTTTTTTTAATATCAATTCCCTTGGAAACTTGTACAATGTGACCAAGCCAAGTGATCTATTGATAATAACATAACAAGAATGTGCTCATAAAGTCAAAGTGAATCAGATTCCATTTTTAATTCCACATATTTATGTCATATAAGTGCACTTGAAGTGAAATGACACAAAATTGCGCTATGCTAATATAATGTTATTATTATTATGCCCTATTTAAAAAAAAAACTAAATTATTGAACACAGTCCCAATTGATTCGTAATGTATTTGCGACCACGCTTGTCTAACATAATGAGTAAATAACTATTATTTTTAATTGGTAAACTAATTTAATTGGTAAATTAACTATTTCGTGGCTACTCAAGCCTTGACCTGAGTTAAATTGGCGGGTGAGCATTAACTGATAATAATCGAAATTTATTATTAATCGAAATAATGCATTTTAAATGTAAACTGGTTCATCAACTATCTTTTTCTAGTAAAATATATAGACATACACATCTTCTATTTTCAGCCTCCTCAAACTGTCACAAAATGGGATGGCACGTTCAACGCAACAAATGATGGAGTCAGATGTCCTCAAGAAGATCCTTTAATGGACAGATTTCCTAGTGGAGATGAAGACTGTCTCATTCTTAATGTCTACACACCAAGAATTCCTAAAGAATCCACCACGCCATCCACACTTCCAGTAATGTTCTGGATCCATGGAGGTGGATTTGCATCAGGGTCTTCCAGCACCATACTCTTTGGCCCTGACTTCTTTATGGATGAAGATGTCATCTTGGTCACAACAAACTACAGACTTGGAGCGCTTGGGTTCTTGAATACTGGGGATGAAGTAATACCTGGCAACATGGGGCTCAAAGATATAGTCCTAGCTCTCAAATGGGTGCAAGAAAACATCCATGTATTCAACGGTGATAAAAACAAAGTCACTATATTTGGCAACAATGCAGGAGGAACAGCAGTTTCATTACTGATGCAATCTCCTCTAGCGACTGGCTTATTTCATAAAGCAATCTGCCAAAGTGGAGTTTTTGAACTACCTCAACTGTTTTCAGACAATCCTAGAAAAAGGGCATTCAATCTAGGCAAACTGTTGTATAAGAATTCAGATACCTCTGAAGAGTTATTGAAGAACTTGAAAAAGGTAGAGGCAAGTGAGATAGTCAAAGCCACCCCGAAAACATTTGATAGCACTGAAGTGAGAGATGGTCAGAAAAGTATTTTACCATTTGGACCATCAGTTGAAAATGTTACAAAAGGTGACGAAGCCTTCTTAACAACATCTCCAGATAAATTCTACAGTACAAACTCACTCAGCACAAACATACCATTGATGATTGGATTCAACTCACGAGAAGCAATTGTGTTTTTGAGAACTTTGATAAATGATCCAGAAATTTTAGAGAAATTAAACTACAACTTTCAGTTTTCAGTTCCTTTGAGAGGTTTGGAATTTATTTTCAACTCTGACGAATACAAGTATGTTGCCCAGAAAATCAAACAGTTTTACTTCCAAAATGGAGTAATTACTGACAAATCGATGAGCGAGTATGTGGATTACGTTTCAGATGGAATATTTTATCCGATTCATAAAATGTTGACACGCCACTTGAAAGCGTCTTTTGCCAATACATATTTCTATCGGTTCTCTTTCGATGGAAGTCTGAATTTTTTCAAAAAATCTATACTTAATGATAGCAACAGTATAAAAGGAGCAACGAACGGCGATGAAATTTGTTATTTATTTAAATGTGAGAGACTAGACGAGACTTACAAAGAACTTTTAGAAATTAATGAAGAACCAGACGAGCTTCACGTATCAAAGAAAATGGTGCATTTGTGGACAAATTTTGCCAAATTTGGGTGAGTTGAGTCCTGATCCCTCAGGGCCTATGTTATCTTTGGGGATGTTGGTTTCATTTTATCTCCGCCATTTTTGTAATCAATAACTTTTTTAACAAACACGGTTTCATACGCCTTCCACATTCATACCATAACGATTTTTTTTAAATTTCGTGTTTGAGATAATTTCAAGGATTCCAACCGATTTGGTCAGACCCTCCGCTTGCGGCCGCTATAACAAACATAGATATTAAATTCAATTTTATGTTTTTTTTTTTGTTCAAATCAAATCGTGTAATGACACGTATCAAATGTTTCGTAAACGAAAATAAATGTTATCTTTGAAAAAAATATCAAGTGCGATTCACACGCGGTAGAAGCGAAACTTTACCAAATAAATATCAACCAATAGGAGCCTTTAAAAGTGTGGTCATAATCAAGCGGCCAATGAGCGCAGACCTAGCATCATTTCCGTTTCATATCTCAACCAATATAATCAAAGCGGTCAATGAGCGCAGTTTAATGCTTCGCAGGTACTGTGATGCGTCATTTCCGTTTCATCCGAATTCCAAATCACAATGAGGCTAAAGAAGTTTTACTTCAAAAACGCATTGAAAAAAATCACGGCTGGACCAGACTCCCCTCTGATTTTGAAACACTGTTCTTTATATGAAATTTAAGCGAAGAATAGTCTAACTTATCGATCAAGAAACACACCTTTATTACATTTATTATGTTCGTATTCATTCTATGTAGCCAAATGTTGCCAAATTGTTTCAATATATACACAGCATTTAAATTTACACCAACAAAAGCTGCCGAGAAGATGAGAGTTGTTAACATAAAACTATTTGTAAGTCAAAGGATGAAGCTACAAGTATTTGATTGATTGTTTTCAGAAACCCAACACCCCACAAGGACGAAACCCTCCATAATTTGGTATGGAATCCCGTTTCCCCGGGAGCCTACCACTTCCTGGATATTGACAAGGAGCTAATGATGGATGCCAATCCGGGATCAAGGAATGTGGACTTTTGGGATGGAATCTTCGCTCATTACTCAAAGGATTATTTGATTAAAGCCGAGTTATAATGTTGTTGATCCTGCAGAGATGAATTTTTTGAGACTCAATTTGTTAACTATTTTGTGAAAGGAAAGTGGCTGATTAAATTGGCGTTAGTCGTTGGTTAATTTGTTTGGGATAATAAGAGGCAACTCATCAACAAGATGCGAAATGCAAGATTTATTTTAACAAAATAGAGGATTTTGTTCAAATTCGTGTGGCGTAGATATTTATATATAGTTTTTTTTTCTGATTCTGATCATCGTAATAGAGCTGGGTAATTTAATTTTTTTAATCATATGAATTGGTTTTAAAATTGATTTCATGTTAATTTTGCTACGGCGTATTATTTGGACAGATGTTACCGGGACTCCATTTAAACTTTGGCCGGTGTGAGGTCACAAACGATCTCTGCACGAATATGTCGTTTTGGCGGCAATTCAAAAATCACATTTTTTAAATCGTTACATAAAATTTAATCGAAAACATAAACCCTATTAAGGCGAATCACAACATAAAATAATCTTTATTACGAATCGGAATACAAAAAAATATGCATAGAAAAAATAAAGTTTTTACTAGGTATCGTATCGCTTGAGGAGAATTAAAGTAAAATTGTTGATACCTTCATAAAAAATATAAGAGAAAACTATTAAAAAATGTGTTTTTTCATTAGAAATGTACGAAAGCAAATGAGAAACCACTCTAAAAAAATACAATATTACGAAAAGGCTTTAAAAATGAACATGTTAAAAATCTTTAACAGTTTTTAGTTTACTTACTTTCTTAAGTGCAGTTGTGATATATGCTAAAAAATATTAATATCTAATCGAGCACTATTGCTATTTTCTACTAGGATCTTATGTTTTTAAAATTATTTAATGCACTTCATGAAATTTTGCATACATCTAAATAAATGTTCAAAACTTCATGAACTGCTCTCAAATGTTAAGTTACATGTTAAATTCTCTTCGACTCCACCATTTTTTCCTCTGGGACAATCATAACACAATTTGTCGTGATTTATTTCTGGGTTATTACGCCGTGTTGCGCTGCCTCATTCATATCTGAGTGATTAAACATCTGCTCTGTCTATGGACACTTTAATGTTGTCCAAAACGTTGGTCAAAGAAGAAGGTAGCGGAACACGGCATAATAACCCAAAAATAAATAACAATAATAATTTCAACTGTGAAAATCTCAAATCATATTATATAACTCACCACTAGCGCGTTTTCACCGAACTGCCAATACATATTAAAACAATCCTCAATCATATGTACACAAATATACATAAATACTATGAAAAAAGATTAAATACACGCTATACACGAAACAATAACAGAGACTTACTACAAATTCCCATAATGCATACTACTTTTGGTCAACGAAGCTTCAGATACCTTGCAACAAGACTTTATAGCATTCTTCCATTTAGAGTAAAAAAATGTGATTCACAAAAAAATTTCAAAAATAACATAAAAATTTGGTTAAAAAAAAATGATAGGGCCTTTACCCAAATTCGTAATTAAACCAATGTACTGATTGTTATTATTCCAAATTTATTGTTAATGCAACCAATCTATTGTATGATTTTATTTTAATATAAGTCTAGGTATGTTAATAAGAAATATAAATTGAATTAAAAATTACTGCCTCAACACAGGCTAGCCTAGTGAGGTGGATTACGAAAAACCTTAATATATAACTATTTTCTATTCTTCAAGTAGGTACCTACTGTTCATATTTATATTATCTTCTATTGCTAATCTTTTGTACTTACATAAACGTTTTGTACGAATATGTACGTTTTTTTTGTTTTTTATAAATCTTTCAAATTTTGTTGAATAAAGATATACTATTATTATTATTATATTACTCGTTGGTACATACAGAACTTTTCGATATAATCAAAACTTCTCCGTCTGCATCAAAGCAAAAATAATTATTCCTTAATGTATTTTGTAATATAAAGTGTAATGTTATCATAATTGTAATATTAAACAAACCAATATTCGTATATACTCGTAGGTACTCCTATTTTGCTTTATTATTATGTATTGTTAATCGAACATACGTATACGTTTGTCAAAGTCCTACGGCCCTCAACAAAAAAAAACAAAACACAAAACTTTGTTTTGAGATTTGGCTTACAGTGAACTAAAGTTGATATTATGATGCTTAACAAGTTTTACTTACGATTATGTGATGAAGTAAATCTTTAAACAGATGTTTTATTGACCACTAAAAATTTCAAGGTTGTCATTTGTCATCTGTCATGTCCATGTCATCTAATAATAACTGATAGTGGTTTCATCACTTTTCTTGTTTTCCATGTAAGTATTTATTAAGCTTTAAAATATCACGGACAGAATTGTAAATAATGTAAATGTGATGTATTGATTATGATGTCCACAGAATTGCATTACATTCAAAGCATTTTAAACAACCAGCAAAGTATGATTTTGTTATAATTTGAACTATTTAATCATTGACGAAAAAGATAAAATCAACAGATGTCAACGAAAAATGTACACAGAAAAATAAACGGAAAATAAAAAAAGGTGATAGTCACAACAGGGAATTGAACCAAGTCACTGTTTTACCGGGATAACATTCTCCTCTAGGTCTTAGTAGCTCAAATAGGAGAGTTTTTTTTCAACATTATCTCTGACCCTAAGCAAAAAAAATCAAGGGCATATGTCGGCTTTGAAGATCCTGTGTGAAAGGTCTTTTTGGGGAAAGGAAGGGGAGTTCTGGGAAGGAAAAAGTATTAGGGGTGAGTAGGAATCTACGTTTTCAGCAGCGACGAACGTATGAATTCATCCCTCTTACTGCGCGCAAGGCGATGAGTCGAGAGAGTCAGGCTGAATAGGTCAGAAGGTCTCCCTCAACCAGTCTCTCCCGATCCGTCCCGCCACCCAGGTGGGCAAATGCCTCCTCCGCCTAAGCCTAGAAAAACCTCACCCTAACGCTAAGTCACCAAAGGTACCGAACACTTGGGGTGATCTTTGGCAGGGTGTTGGTGATCAAATAAATGGGCCCCGGGGTGGCATAAAATGAAAGAGTGTTTTCCCGGGTATGACAGAAGCTCTTGGTTCAATTTATAGTTGCGATCACCTTTTTATTTTCGGTGTCCTTTCTGTTTTATATTTAAATGAGATTTGCTAATATAATCGTCTTCTTTAGCATCTGCTTTATAAATAATATATTATTAAAGTGCATAAACTTTAAAAGATATTACAATAATTAAAACAAACACATTATCGCTACTACCAGAGTCACCGGCAGTAGTTTATAAATGAAAAAGCCTGTTTTAATTTAAATAATTATAAAAGTAAATAATTTTATGATCTCAATGCACCATGTTTGTAACTTCTCATTGAACTTTGTAACTTCTCATTAAATGAAAATGAATATCATATTACAAAGATTAACCATTAACACCTTGTTTGTATTCAAGGTCACCTCTAGTGGTCACTAAAGAGACCACAATTCATAATCGAAAAGTTGATTTGGCCGAGTTTTGTTCCAAGCTTTCTATCTTTCCCTACCCCAATCGTTCCATAATACCGTAGTCATGTTCTGAATCCGTCCGGTTGAGACTTATAACAATATTAATAAAACAACGATCACAAAATGCACTAACACAGTTTTTGGCTATGTCATCAAAAATTGAGGTATTTCACCCTCCTTCTTTCGATGGCTGGACTGGACATAGATTATTTTCGATTTACGATTTATTTTTTTATAAAGTCGTTATTTTTACTATTTGGTTCGAATCTATGAATGGGGCAATTTAGCCAAATTCTCTACCTATTTATTTGTCTATTTATTAAAATACGCCATGGATAAGCTATCAACAGAATAAGAATATGAAAGCGAAAACCCCTAATTTTGATTATGGGTATTATTGTACTCTGGTTCAATGAACACGGATTTGTTTTCGTAAATAGGAACCTTTCTTTCAAGAATACAGACAAGCGATGAAGTACATTCCTATAATGTAGATACAATTTAACAGAAGGTTATTTTTATTTCTCAGGTTGTGGCCTACCAGTGAGTAAATTGCATTAAAAAAGTGCCAAAATGGTTTCGTGTAGAGAAAATCTTTCCATCGCTGATGTGGATATTTTCGTTGATAATTTGTACGGATTGAAAAAAAAAGGTCTGGCGCTGTTAAAAAGTACTAACTAATTATATTGTGTGAATTGTCTCTCTATGCATGCTCACGTATTTCATATGTCTTTAACCACTCATTGTAATGTGTTACTTGAGTGACGTTGCATATAATTCTTTATTTTTATTTGTGATGTTTTTGTTTTTCTAATTGTATGTATTTGTATTTAATTGTATGTAATTGTAGGCTTTTATAATTGTGTAATAACTGAGTTTTATAACTGGATTATTCTCACGTAAGTGTGAACATCTCTAAAACCCAGTATAAATAAATAAATAAAATACGGCAGACACTAGTAAAAGCCTAGGAATAACGTTTCATTCGTACATACTCGTACAAGCAAATTATTTATTATTATAAAAAATACTCGTACATGTGATTCGATTATTTCTCGAAGATTTATAGCGGCATTAGAGAAAGTGAGATAGCAAACCATCAACGATTGTGAAGAGAGGGACAATTTAGGACAGTAGTTCGCCTGATCCAGCCTTCCGTACTCGTCTTAGTGTGAGTAAGCGAATCGTGGCATCTCAGTCATACCCGTGATGTAGAATGCAGTATTCGAGGAAAATATGAAAATACCACCCGGCCCTCATCTATGTAGTTCATGCACACATTCTTTGAGTGTTTATCTTTATCATACATGAATATCTTTTGAATTAAGAATTTACTGAATACATAAGAGGGTTACTTACTTCCCACATTACATCTTGAGTTTGTGAGATATTGGCGAGAGCATCATTGACACAGGTACAATAATTATGGCAGAAAGGGTAACAATTATTATAAGTAATAATTATTAGTCTGAAACACTCATCTACATTGAAAAAATCTCCCGAGAAAAGATACATGCCGCCGACGGGACTCGAACCCGCGTCCTTCTGATTTCCGGTCAAATGCTCTGTCCACTGAGCTACGTCGGCTTATCTCCTGCCCGCCATTCAATGTATATTCTAGTGTTTCATTCAGGGCTTCAGGTCATAACCAGTAATTGTTGAATGAAACACAAGTATACATTGAATTATTTGGCGGGCAGGAGATAAGCCGAAGTAGCTCAGTGGACAGAGGATTTGACGAGAAATCAGAAGGACGCGGGTTCGAGTCCCGTCGGCGGCATGTATCTTTTCTCGGGAGATTTTTTCAATGTAGATGAGTGTTTCAGGCTAATAATTATTACTTATAATAATTTTTACCCTTTCTGCCATATTTATTGTACCTATGTCAATGATGCTCTCGCCAATATCTCACAAACTCAAGATGTAATCTGGGAAGTAAGTAACCCTTTTATGTTTTCAGTAAATTCTTAATTCAAAAGATATTCATGTATGACAAAGAATAAAAATTTGACTGTGGCATGAATTCGAATCCAATTTTAGCAAAAAAATGCTTTTCAATAACTGTGCGCCACTGGAACTGAGGGCCCACGAAGGGTCCACGAAAATTCATCTCTTCACCACTGGTTAATCTGTCCCGCCATAACTAAGCAGTACACCATTCGGGTCTTTGTTTGATGTTGAGGTCAGAAAAAGGATTGACCTTTGGTGTAAGTTGACCTCGGACCAGCCCAGCTTTGAATGCCCAGGGAATAATAAGGGATCGTGTCGGGGGATTTGCCCTGTACGCTTTTCATGTAAAGGCTCTGACTCTGGGATCCACGTCATCTACGTGTCTACAATGTAAACGTGGAGAATTGGGAATTACTTGGACTTCCATGGGAGACTGACAGCCGTATTCAATTTCATAAGGACTTTAATCCGCGGTTCACGCTCGTACAGTGAAACCAAGGTACTATTTTTCATGAAAATTTAAATCTATTTAATAACTCAAATATCATGGTCAACGAGGAACAACAAATACAATATTACTGTAATGTCTCACTCTTTGGAATCCTTACAGAGATATTTGTTTTTATTATTAGCACTGAACCTTATCTCAGTAGCTATATTATTTGATTAAAAGGCGTTGGTTCTTTGAAATCACAATTGTTTGTTGTTATTACGCACAATACAAATAAGGTTTAAGAGGACACTCGTCCTTATAACTTGCTAGCTAGATTTTGTCTGGCAAGTTCTCGCAAAATGGAATGACTTGCCTTTTAGTCCAAGAGCCCGTGACGATCAGAACTTTGTTATTTTATAAAACCTGAAAGTTTCTCTGTGTGTGTCTTTAATATAGGTAAAGACGATCCCCGATTATGAAGTTTGGATGACGGTGGCTTTGAAAGATATTATATTAATTAATTATAATTGTATCTACCAACGCTAAAGTATAAAAGCTGAATTTTATATATGTAACTTGAGGAATTACCAACATATATACATTAAAAGTCTTCCGTAGGTGCGAGCGCGATATATACATGCAAGCGGGTGGGAGTGAAATAGGCCAAATTTCAACGCTATCAGACTACTTACTACCTTGTAAAAGTGCGAGCAAAATGGTCTTGAAATTGTGGTGCAATTTTTTATACCTTTACAACCTGCTATCTTTCAAAGCCACTGTGATCCAAAATTCATAGTCGCGGTTTGTATTTACCTGTATTAGGGACATACACAGAGAAACTATCAGGTTTTATAAAATAACGAAGGTCTGATCGTCACGGGCTCTTGCTCTACTTCTCTGATCGGCTATCTTCGGCCCACGTGGTAACCGACATCATGTAACCCGAACCTAGCAACAACAACAGAACGATGATAGAACTGGTATGATTTTAGATTTTCGTTGTTTGTTTTTAAAACCAAAATATTTCCCTAATTTAAAAATAACATTAAAACATTTGGTTTACATTAAATTTAAAAAAAAAAATAAAACATTTGGTTCTAAATATTTATTTACCAATAGTTATTAGAAGTTACTTGTTCTATTCGTACGTGCTATTAACTATTCAATCCACGTAACTGTAAGGAATAGAAAATCCCTTGAGCCAAACCCTGTTCTGTAAACAGTTTTTTGCATGGGTAGTAAAAAGATTTTGAATTTGAATTTCAAATATATTTTACCTTCAGTACGTGTTTACTTTCAAAACGTTTGCGTAGTTTTTGCAAAACAAAACTTAATTTACAAAATGTTTTAAAATGAGTGATAAAAAGACGTATAAAATATTCTATAGGTATTCTAGCAAATAAAATAGAATCTGATATCACATGTATCTAATTTTAATTAAGATTTAGCTTAACGGACTGCGCTAAGCTAAATCATAAATCTAATGTAAAATACCTTGGAATCTTCATAGATAAAATTGTTAAATGGAAAGATCATATCAATCTCACAGTGGAAAGAATAAGAAACTTATCTATGTATTCTATAACATACGAAATATTTTAAACAAGAAAACTATAAAAATGGTCTATTATGCATTCGTTCAGTCCTTATTATAGTACGGCATTATTGGGTGGGGAGGTGCCTTTAAATCTTCCTTACAACCCATAATTATAATTAAAAGAACAATTATAAAGATTATCATTAAACCATACTACTTCTCTACTCTATAAATATTTCGGGAATTTAATGGATCATCTATCACAGAATTGTACAAGAGAAACGCCTTATATCAAATTTATAAAGAAAATTGTATTAAAAAAATTCACCCTACAGATAGCATAAGCAATGGATTCAAAACTAATGGCTTAATAGCCATCCCTATGCTTAGAACGACCACGGCTCAGCATCACTATTTGTATTTAAGTGTAAGATGGTACAATATATTATTGTCAAAAAACAAAATTATTATGACGGAAACATTGAAATATGAACAATTTAAAAAGCAAATTAAGTCCCTGAAATTGGATAATGATATATTGTACCCTTAATATAATTTACTCTTACTTCAACTGTCATATTTAATTAAAAAAAAAAATATATATATATATATGTGTATATATATATATATATATATATATATATAAAATATATATATATTTATTTGTATATATATATACATATGTTGTTATTATACTTCTATAACTATTTTTTTCTAAATTATGTACCTACGTCAAATAATGTTTGTATTTATTTCATAATTTCTTTGATCATTGTTTAAACATTTCGTTAAAACACTACTTCTTTTTTATTGCATGTAAATACTCCTCCCATAAACACGAGCTAGAGCTCAACTTATGGGGTAGTAGGATAATAAAATGAATTATTTTATAACCTTGCATATGTAATCATTTGTAATATACAAACAAAATTCTTGAAATAAATAATAAATAAAACTAAAAATAAATTAAACATTACGTACTCACCACATTATTATAGCCAAAAATAACTGAAAAAATATATTTGTGACGCAAATTAGGCGATGGTTCCAAGTTTTACTGATTGAAATCCATATTTATTGAAATAATAGCGTAAGTTCCCGGTGTTGCCTGGGCTTTCTACAGAGTTTATTGAAATCAGTAGAAGACAGTAATTTTGGTCTCTTATTTTGAACGTGGTGTGTACAAAATGACAACAAGAAGTATCAAATTATTTTTGAAGATGTGCGAAAAGGGGATGAGAGGTGGTTTTTCGAAATCTCACGTAGACAATGACCTTTCTCTTGTTTTGGAAGTCAAGTGTGCAAAATATTTTTATTATTATCTTATTATTAACTGTCATTGCAATCGTGAAATCTTGTTCTTCGATGAACAAAACTTCATTCACCCACGCTAGCCGGGTTTCGAACCCATGACGTCTGGTTTAGAAGTCAAGAAGCTTACCATTCTTTCACAGAGACTCTAAAGCAGCGTTGTGTCTAATGACATACGTAATCTTCCTCTACGATATTAAATAACGATTTTCAAAACGATCCACCCTCTTTTATATTAAAATCACTGGAAACCGATTTTCAAGATACAGTTTTTTCTTTGGTTTTCTCTCTGCACGGAAAACAAAATGCTTTTAAAAAAAGTATTTTCGTTTAATATTTAGAAGACACAACAGTGAATTTCGCAAGTTGCAAAATAAAACAATATTCCATTAAATTTAAATAAAGCATTTTCTATACCGGCAACACATCAACCTAAGTTTTGTTTAAATTTGTGCGAAATACAAAATATTTTTCAAGGAAATAATGTTGTAAATATTTTGTAAAAGTACTTTTTCAAATGGCGTATTTTGATATCATGTTTTCGTTATTTTTTAAATCATAAAATTTTCTTAAACCTGTAAAAATATTTATGCATTTTGTGAAAGAAATTTCCAGATGGAAATAAACTTACCTTTATTCAATTACTAGCTTTTACCCACCCACGGCTCCATTCGCGTGTTATGGGGAAATTACTGTTGAAAGAATTTTCCCAAGGGAATGAAATGTTTTTCCGGGATGAAAAGCCTGAGAAGGACTGGGAAGTGACGCGAGCTGGGTAGCCTATGACACTTTTTAGTCCTTCAACTATCCCTACGCAAAATTCTATTCGATTGGTCGCCCATTGCAACGTGAAAGAAGGGCAAAGAACACTTTCGCATTTATAACATAAGATATTTAATTTCTTGAAAAAAATTTGTTGTCGAATAAAAGTTGAGGGAATAGCTGAGTCAATCTCTATGTGCATCTTGTGAAAGAGACTTCATATTTTAAAAAAAAATTATATAATATCTATTATTATTATATAAATAAAAATGAATCGCCGAAATGTTTGTATGCGCACACCTTCCGAACGACAGCACCAAATTAAATAATTTTTTTTGTGTTCGTTATTGTCAGGACAAGGTTTGTATAAAACTACTGGTGAGCTCTGGCATTATGAAATTTATATAAAACAATGCTACAGGTGGCACGCGAGCTGTTTGAAAACTTTCTCAACTTCTATTTTCTATTCTTTGCTGTTTAACACGCTTATCAGAGCTGTCTTTTACACACGAGTACATAGATACACAATGCTAATTTAGACATCTTTTCAACTTAAAATATTAACACTATACCCTTGTGCATTTACTGTATACCTCTTCTTCATCTAAAATTACTAACACATATATTTTTTTAAATAAAATAAGGATTAAGGAAGTGTATTTCTTAGACATTCCAATATTGTGTTACTTATACAGGATTTCATTTTGCTTTGTTATCTTCACACGTTCTTAACTAATGTTTACTATCCTTTGGTGTTTTACATTCTCATGGTTCTTTATTACTTACGCAATTTTAAATTCTCGTGAAATAGTTTATACTTTGTACTATGATAAAATTTTATGCAAAAGCCGAAAGGCACTAATGAAACAAATAAATATTTATGTGTGCAGTAAGCTTAGGGAGAATACGCTGTACCTATTTAAATATTATACAACCAAGTGTTCTCGAAATGTTATGCAGAGATGATATATATACCACCGAATATTAAAAATATTCGAAGAGCCGATATCCACCCAAGACCCCTGCAGATATAAGTATTTAGATTTTAGTTACACGGCCGCACATCCTCTCGGCATGCGTTACCAATGAAGAAGTACAACAGAAATAATCCTTTGGGGGACAAGTGCCCAAGAGATAAACTAGCACAGGGATTTACTGTCCGGGGAATCAACAGAAAGGGGATCAAGGGTCACCACGATATTTTAGATTTTCCGCATTGCTCTTGCCACTCTTAGATAATAAGATTTTTTTAATGTCAAAATTCCAACTGCCCCCATCTGGAGCCAGTGAGACTATGGCACCACCAAATTAGGAATTTTGTGAGGCTGAAGGTAGTGGGGATGGAGATGTGGAAAAGGAAGGTGGAGAAATACCTATCTATTCAGATCTGGTGACTAAACACAGTTAAAGCCATTTTAAGATTTTCAATTCTGATTGGTAGTGCGATACTGAGAGAATCTTCCACAAGTACCAGAACTTGCTGCAAGTATACAATACATTATTTTTAATTATATAACTGAGAAAAAAGAAAAATTGATCATATAAAATTTATTTGCGCACGCCGGGTTGTGAATCCGTGATCTCCGGAGTGCTAGTCGAGAGCCTTATCTCTATACCGCCAAGGTGACCATATGCTATATACATCAGATAATAGGGGGTGAAACCACCCCTTGGTAACCATGGGCCGAGAGATAACCTAACTAATCAAACATAATAACTGTCACTTTATTACGCCTATTTTTATCCAAGACCTTGGGTTTATCTTTGTTTTGAAACAATCCATGGATTTTTACATCACTGATGACGTCAAACGTCTTTCCCCTTCGAATAATAATACCTACGTACAGAGTTTCACGTAAAGGTTACGCAATGAGGAAATTGAGTGAAAAATAATACGGCTGAAAAAAATACTGTATGCGTATAAGTAAATCAACAAACACTGATTCTGAATTTATAAGTTTAATTATCGGTACATTATTACGTGTAGAATTTATAGATCGTCATTTAAAAACGACTAAAATTTAAACGTCCTGTGATTGGTGGGTGAGTTCTAACAGAACTTACATTGCTACGTCACGAGTCCGGCGTTCGCGTGCATTAAACATGCAAATGATTTAGTACTAAGTTGCGCTGCGTGGACTCGCGCACTGCGTTATACAAATTATGTCGAAGGAAATCGTGTTTTTTGGAAATCTTGCCAAATACTCAATCTGGGAATTGTTGATTAAAGTGTGTAAGATGTCAACCAAAAAATAAAACCAAGGTACATATGATGTCACGTGTCATATTTCTATCGCTAAGGCGTGCTTTGAAAAGTGCAAAATTATTAAAATTATTTTAGCAATGAAATCGAAATTTAAAAAAAAATATATTACCTACTGATTTAAGTTACAAGGTATTCGTATATTTTTTTAATGACTGGAAACCCTTATTATAAATGACGACCTCCTTGGTCAAGGGGTAAGGTTTTCGACTAAGAATCCTGATGTCGCGGGTTCAAATCCCAGTGCGTTCTGCTTATTTTATTTGAATAATTTGCGTTTTTCACAATTAACTCAATAATGAATGAGCTTTTAAATATATTTGCGGCATGTTCCAGAGTGGAAGTGACTCTCAGTATCGCCCTGGTAAAAGACCACCATTCAGAATTGAAACTTTACTTGAAGGGGCTTTCTCTATATTTGGTGATCAGATCTTAATAGCCAGATACTTCCCCTACGTCCTCCCCACCATATTCACCATTGGTACTTACTCACAGCCTGTAACTTTGAAGAGATATTGTCCGAATCTTCAGCCTCAAAACATACTAACCCAAAAGTTTGTTGTAGCCTCACTGGCTCTAAACGGTTAAGAGGAGTTGGAACTTTTGTACGGTATTCACATTTAAAGCAAGGCAGGATGAATATCTTCAAATAAGTATTAATAACCACGCTTAACTGCGGTTATTTATAGACGAAAACATAATAATTTACTCTACTCGTTTGTGATAATTTACAACGTAGTAAACAACAACATTGTTCTTATTTGTGATAGTTTATAACGTAGTATATAACAGCACTATTCTTGTTTATGATGATTTACAACGTAGTAAACAACTGCACTGTTCTTTATTTGTGATAATTAACAACGTAGTAAACAACAGCATTGTTCTTGTTTGTGATAATTTACAATGTACGTAGTAAACAACAACACTGTTCTTGTTTGTGATAATTTACAACAGCACTGTTCTTGTTTGTGATAAAAAAAAATTCACTCCACATAGGAGGCCCTGAGGAAAATAATAAGAGGAAGTAATGAACATTGGGATTGAAGAGACCCATGTTGTAGAAAGGAGGAAACATAAAGGTCGGCAAATCGTTCCACAGCCGAGCTATTGAACACAATAACGATTCGAAGAAGCGACCCGTTCTCATGTGACAAATGTCAACCGTCTACATATGTTGAGCACGCGTTTGGCGTGTTTCGTGACCATGCACCGGTGCCGAAGGGATCAATGACGCTAGTTCCTCGGAGCATCTTCCATTGAAATACCGGTAGAACGAGGTTAGTATTTCCGCCCGATGCCTGTGCTCTAAAGATTGCAATCCGTTTGTTAATAATTTACAAAGTAGTAAGCAACAACACTGTTCTTGTTTGCGATAAATTACATCTTAGTGGTTTGTCTATCATGATAATTTTAAATCATAATTCACATCATATCTTGTTATTTAGAATAATAATTATAAAGTCAAACTGGAATCGAGTAAAACGCGTGGTTTCACGGAAAATATGAAATTATTTGAGTCTCTTTGATGTGAAAAAGGACCATTTATATTAAAGACTTATATTTTATGTTAGATAGACTCAAACTTCGTTAAATGGGTTGGTTCCTACTCACAGCGAATAACTTTGACGAGATATTGACCGAATCCTAACCTACTTTTGATTTATTTATAAATTTTCGTGAAATCCACAGTTTACATTTTATCAATTTGTACATACCAAATGTACGTAGCAAATACAGATTCATGTTTCTATGTAGTCAAAAAAAACCAATTTAAGACAACATATAAAATGAAATTTATAAGAAAATTAAATTACCAAAAAAATCGCAGTGGTGGTAGGCAATTGAAGATATCATATTATAAAAATAAAACAGTACATTACATTAATTAAGTATTATACAGAAAAAAACGTATATTAAACAACAACATAATAATAACACTCTGAAAATTATGATCCCGAAAAATTAACACTTCCTTGATTAATTCGTGTTATTTCACAAATAATTAATTCAAAATAATTTATAGTATCTATAATTACGGCACGTTCCAGAGTGGAATAAACTCTCAGTATCGCACTGGTGAATGACCACCAATCAGCATTAAAACGTTGCTTAAGATGGCTTTATCCGTGTTTGATGACCAGATCGAATAGCTTCTTCTTCCCCTTCCTCTTCTCTATCTCCTACCCCTCCCCATTACCTTCCACCTCACAACATTCCACAATTGGGGAAGACATAGTCTCACTGACTTTAGACGGGAGCAATTGGGACTCTTGTGCGGTATACACAATCACCGACAACAGAAAAGCAGTTATTAATGACGAATCAGAAAAATAATTCTCATCAACTTTTTAATTTATTCAGCTCTCAATTGAAAATGTCTCCAGTGAGCAACTGGAGCGATTATGGAAAAAAAACACTTTTATTTTTATGCGATTGATAGCGGTCCAAAATTGAAACACATTTTCCTACCATTCGTAAAACAATTATTATAATTATTTAAATAATTTCCATGGCCAGCTATTTATTTTAAAACGAAGCTATTTAATTGCTATATCTATTATGACTGTAGATGTCGCAAATTCGAACTTCGTAGGCTATTTTAAGACGATGTTAAAAATAAAAAATAAATTTCATGCCTAATTTTGATCACGGTTAAAATTAAGTCCCCTTTCCATAGATATGCACCTTTCATTATCAAGTATACAAAGACAACATACAGAAATCAAAAATATTCTGTGTTGACTCGAATAAGTAGCCCTCACGGCAGTTTCAAAGTAACAAACACGCAGGATTCATGCGGTTAGAAACTTAACGATTTAAAAAAAATAAATTATAAATCCTACGGTTATGAGATAAACGGTAAAATTCAGGTTAATTCATTGGATATACAGCATTATAATAAGTTTGTATAAGTATAATAAATTTGAAAGTATGATTTTTTTAAGGTTGGCGAAAAAAAAATTATTTTCTGGGAAATCTCGAGTAATCGAGGCAAATTTATTTATTTCGCTTGGTCGCTCTTGTAGATTTATAAATAATTTTGACTAAATTTTGTTTTACACCGATCCACTTAGAACGGATCGATTTCATGTGTCTATATATATAAATATTACCCCGATGATAGCCAACCCCCGATAGAAGACGATATCGGAGGAAGAAGATTAAATATATTAAGGTTGTGGTAACACTGTGACTCGAAACTTCGTAAATCATAAGTAAATTCAAAAGGAAGATAATTTCATAATATCGTCCATGTCTTGATGGGTTTTTAATTGTGTTACGTCGAGTTTAAGTGTATCCCCGGGCCGTACCCAGTACCCAGTGTACGTAATATAAGTTTGGAGCGTTCCTTTGCCCCGAACTTTATTAAACTTGGTTTGACAAATTGTTATTCTCAAGAATATTATTACGAAGAATTTTTAACATTTCGCGTGAGAATATAAAATTACTATCACTTAAATTGTGAAATGGTTGGGTTAAAACGCCTGGTTTGTGTAAAAGCTTAAGAGGAATATAAACGCTAAAAATATTTCGATTCTCATGCCTGCAAAGTTTTAAATCGAGGGTTTTATTTGCACGAGGCAAGTAAGCGAAAAAGTGGTTTTTATTTATTTTTTTACTTAATTTTATAAGAACGAAAAAAATAAGAATATAGAAAACCTCAATAATAGTTTTAGTCATAAATGGGTATTTAAAAAAAATTGTTTCTTGTATTACTTCATAGTTAAGTCATGAGAAAACTTTTTTTTCGTGGTTTACGCTTATATTTTTTGTTGTGTAAAAAATAATTTTATTGTAATTCTAGTACATAGAAAAGACAGTAAAGCTTCGATTTATTCGTAGCATATTTTTTGATGTTCATGTAAACCGATTAGTCGTAAAGATTAATCTAAAAAGTGTCTAAATAGGATTTCAGGTATAACTTCACCTCAAGGGAAAGGAAGCATACCTAAACATAATTTGTAATGGCGTTTAAAAAGTTAAGTTTTTTTTTAATTTTCACATGTAACAAACACTTTGTGGGTATATTTTTTTACATTAACTCAACTCAAGAGGCCCTAAGGAAAAAAAATTCTTCAGGGTTTTTGTCATCTTTCGGGATGCTGCGTGGGGGGTGTTTAAAGGGAAAGGACGGAGAGGAAGTTCTAGGAAGGAAAACGGTATAAGGGGTGGGTAGGAATCTACGGGTCACTGTGTCCAGGAGTAACGGACGTTTGAATCTATTCCTCCCTCTAAGGTGCAAGACTTAGACAAACTTCGCGAACCACTTGGGGTGACCTACGGCAGGGGTGTTGGTTATCAATAAATGGTTCCCGGGGCAGCGGTACCCGTACCCGCCGCACAAATTGAGAAATCGGGCTTATATAATTATAACAATGACAATAAAATAACTTTGTTATATTCCACTTTATTATATTTTATAACAAATCGGTTTCAGTTCGACCTGAACCTTGAATGGGTGAATGTATTAAATAAAATACAGAGATATAGAGTATTTAAATGAAAATTAGAAGAGGGAGAGAGAAAATCAGCTTTGGTGGGGGGTGTGGGCTAGTTACTTAAGAGGGAGGGGGTAAAAGTAGACGTGGGGAAGGGAAATATGTAAAAAATGGGATTTTGATAAATCTCCCTGTTTCTTTAGTAATTAATGTTTTTTTAGAGAACTTCTAGATTATTAAGGCGTACAGACCTATTCCATTCCTGTGTAGTATATCTACCCCCGAAGATTTATTAAGCGAGTGTTTTTAATTTATAAGTAGATTTGCGAATCCTACTTATACTATTCAGGCACCTCAAGAGTTCAATAACCCTTGTTTGAACACGTTTCCTTCAAAATCAATCAGTAGAACGCCTGCAAAAATATGTATTTTGTAATATTTTGACTGTTGAGAGATTAAGCCATTTATATGTAAAAAGCATTTAGGTATGTAAATTGTAAAATAAACTAGGTCACAACACTGTTCCTATGGTATCATGAAATAATATCTCCTAATAAGCGGCGTAAAGGTTATTATCAAAATTTAATGATAAGTAAATTGTCAGTAAAGTTAACTGGAGTCCTGACTTGGTCTAGCAAAATGTGTAATTTTTTTTGTCTGTCCCGTATGCGTTTCTGTCCGAATCCGATTGCGATGAAACTTTGGTGATTTGCTGTGAGCGCCCCCACGAAGGTTTCTGTATATATGATGGGGAGGTCTGGCGTTATGCATTTTTTATTAAAAATTACAATATGCGGGGCGCAAATTTGTGTATGTCTTGTACGTGTGAATACAGATGTATTTTATATGGTTTAGCGACTTGGAGGAAAAGGGGAGGGGATCCGGGAGGAGGTAAAGTAAAAGGAGAGAGGAAGGCATTGGAAGGTGGAAGGGGTACGCGTGAAGGGAAGGGGACGTGGGAGGGAACGGGGGAGGGAACGGGGAAGCGTGGGAAAGGACGTGCAGGGGAGTCCCGGTAACGTAGAGATGTGGGGACAAAGGGGAGGCAAAGGGAGGGATTCAAAAGAAGCACTGTGATTATTGAAGCTTATGATTTATTCACGAACGCACCAGACAAAAAAACAAATTGAATCCAAAAGCACTTGTAAAACAGTAAACAGAACTTACAACACTAATACTTTATTTCTTTGGAGAGGCAGTGCAACACATGTTGGGTATTCATAAAATGTGCATACATTCTTAAAACATTCATCAGTGGCATTGCAACGCGTATTCCACGATGAAACATAATTTAACATGGAGCAGGGTTTGTTAAGTATTTGCATACGGAAAAACTCCAGCGAAAATCCCTTTAAAACATAACGTAATAAACTACGTTTAATTTTGTGCTATTTCCTGAAATAATTTTAATGGCTCGGTAGTTTCCGGCTAACTCCCGCCGGACAAAGCCATTTCCCATTTCATACTGAGAACAAAACGCGGTAATTTTATTGTAAACTATCCTTAAAAATACATATTTTCATGAGTTGGCATTTTTTAAACATTTCGCTGAATACATTTGGTAATTAAGTTTATTATTATGAGACCTGCAGGTTGATATCTTTTAATGGCACAAACAAGGAAATTTGAAAGTCAAATAACTTTAAATTAATGACTATTTTGGAAGGCTACTGGCTCAATTACGGAAATATTCATATATATTCCTGGATAAAATACGTCCCTACTGAAACTTTCAGACATAAGAATAAGAACAGATCTAAAACTGTTACATAAAATACTGCATTACAAAATTGACGATACTGAATGTTACCGACATTATTTATTACTCTTTTACTTCAACAGCACTCTGATACTAGTTTATCAAATTTTCAGCTAGACGCATTATTTGAGTCTGTGTACCGCGTACGCAACTTTTTTAATTTCTAAGAGCTTCGTTAGTTTAATCCATTCATTAAATAAGCCAGTAATTTTGCATAACGAACGACACTATTAAAGAATATGTGTATATTGATGGTTAACCGAAACATGTCTGATACTATGGAGGCCGCACTAAAATTTGTCAGTCGTCCATCGGAATATTTGTTAACAATCGCAGAACTTGCTCTCCAATATTGATAACTGACCATAGATGACGAATTGGGACAATATCGTGTTGATGTAGAGTTTTTTTATCGATCGTCCATTCTAGACCTCATGACCGTGAGTTGCCTCTGAGTAAGATCGTTATGTTGAGCGTTATGACTTCATAGCTGACGATAAGAAATATTTATAAAATCCATTGGCAAGCAACAATAATAATACAAAAATCTCTATAAAAAATATGATTTTATCTGTAAAGCGATAAAACCGGTAAAATTAAATTGTTATTTCTGCTGAGATTTAAAAAAAAATAAATAAAAGTAAACGCCCGAACAGGGACTTGAACCCTGGACCCTTGGATTAAAAGTCCAATGCTCTACCGACTGAGCTATCCGGGCCGGTGGTGACCAGGGCAAAATATTTAATCGCGTCTTAAAATTATTACTTTACTGTGGTCATAAATCATGCGGAATGATTGGTAATGTTTTTCTCAGTTTAAACAGTTTGACAAAACCACCAATGTTGGCTCAGTTTGATGCCTTTGTGATGTCTGCTTGTTTTTTTATGAAATTTCCAGAAATCTATACATATTAATAGGAAGATTTTTTAAATTACTTGTGATCGCACCAAAAAATTCTAAATTTATTGCCTTTGTGATGTCTGCTTGTTTTTTTATGAAATTTCCAGAAATCTATACATATTAATAGGAAGATTTTTTAAATTACTTGTGATCGCACCAAAAAATTCTAAATTTATTCGAAAAAGGGTGTAAAAAAATACATTCGTAAAAAATTCAAGGGTTTTTACACCTGATTTGCTGTGCGTATGGAAAAGTTCCAATTGTACACGTATTACCAATTTCGTATTTTAATAATATTTTAACAAAATAATGTTGCCAAAATTTTTGAGCCGCATTCTTTTCAGGTAAAAAATTTCTCTTTTTTTTCCATTTTAAAATTTGGGTTTAAATTAAAACCGACAATTTTTAATTTTTTCCACGAAAAAAGAAAATTAATTTTGAATTTTCACGTTGCGTATTCAAAAATAGTTTCAGCCATGTGATGTAGGTACACAACAAAGTTTTCATAGGAAGTGAGGCAAGCAGTTCTCTTTGCAGTTTTGATACTTGATGTGGAACAACTGAAAGACGAAGGAAAAAAGTAGACCAAAAAATTTTAAGAAATTTTTGAGATTATAGGAATTTTGGTTCAATTGTTCTATATAACTTTTTATTATATTTTTTTTTAAAATAAGAAACGACCTTGTAGTATGTATGTACTTGTGTACATACTTTGCTATACCAGATTGCTAGCTTATGTTTATTTTGTTTTTTCCGCAATCCACTTTTAAATTTTCTTTTGTTTTCCAGCGTTCTAACGTTGGAGGGGATGTGTAAGGCAGGCACTGACAAGCGTTATTTATTGTTTATTTTTATTTTTTAATATTTTGTGTACTGGCAATGTAAAACTGGCCACACCGGCCAGGCGAGTTCTAAATGCTACCGCCATTTATTCCGTTACGAACTTTCCTGGTGTGTCGAGTTGTATTTCATTCTCACAACTTTCTGAACTATAATAATATGTTGTGTTAAGTAATAACTAATATTAAACAAAAGTGAATCTATTGTCTAATACATCTCATCATTTACTAAACTCCCGTGACACATTTATGGGGGTATTGACACCTGTTAAGATCAATATTCCTATAGTTACACGACAACCCAACAAACTGGCATTTCAACACCCCTTTGAAAAGTCATTAAATGTGACGATTAAAAAAAAAAAATCATCTCTTTTAATGACTTCAAAGGAGTGATGAAGTGGTCCATTGTTCAGTAGACCGGTCACCCAGAAATTTACAAGAATAGGTTCTAAAAGAAATAGACTTTTAATACTCGTAGTTTTGACGAAATAATTAAGGAAATTAATTGTAAGGAAAATAATATATGAAGCATAAAATGAAATGATGGAAGAGTCGTTCAGTTGGTTGCCCCGGACAAAGTTGGTAAAGACAATCCCAGGGGATTTTTTTTAACATTAACTCCACACAGGAGGCCCTGAGGAAAAAATTTCCCTCAGGGCCTATGTCATCTAAGATGCTGTGTGGAGGGCCTTTTTGAAGAGAGGAAGGAATGAACATTGGTCTTGAAGAAACCCATGTTGTAGGAAGGAGGAAACACAGAGGCCGGCAAATCGTTCCACAGCCGAGCTGTTGAACATAAGAACGAGTCGAAGAAACGACCCGTTCTCATGTGACAAACGTAAACCGTATACATATGTTGGGCACGCGTTTGGCGTGTTTCCCGACTCTGCACCGGTGCGGAAGGGATCAATGACGCTAGTTCCTCGGAGCATCTTCCATTGTAATACCGGTAGAATAAGGATAGCATTCCCACCCGACGCCTGTGCTCTAAAGATTGCAATCCGTCTGTTAAGATGGGAGAATCTATCAAACGGACCGCTCGTTTTTGCACAGAGTCGAGGGTGTTTTTCAGGTATTTAGGAGCTCCAGACCAGAGGTGGCTGCCAAATTCAACCGTGGGGCGCACTTGTGATTTGTACAGGGTTAGCAGTTGTGTACTGTTAAAGTATCTGCGGGCCCTGTACAGTACGCCCAGTTTTTGGGAGGCTAACTTTACTCTGGCTTCGATGGAGCCCCCATATATGAGCTGGTCACTTAGGGTTACACCAAGCATATCAATGGAGGGCCTGTTCGGCAGATTGCTTCCGTTGAAGGAGACTACGGCTGAGCGAGTAGAGGTGAAGAATAGATGTAGGTATGTAAAGGCCATGAGGCAAGGCAAAGGAAAAATATATGTAATATATTCCTCTCTGCCCAACTCCTCTGCGATATTACGCTGTGGTTAGTTACCAACATTATGGAAAATTAACGAAATATAACTAATCATCACGCCGCGGCCGTTTCCCCGCAGGTAGAGATGACGGACCGCCAATCAACTCGGTGCTGGAACATACTCTTTGCCTCATTCACATTCATACATCGTCTCATACATAATTTTACATTATTTTGACTCTTGACATGGCCCGACTCAAGTATCTGATTCATTTGATCGTGCCATGTTTTCCTCGGGCGTCCCCGACTTCTTCTACCGTTCTCCTTTACACTCCTTTCTTCGTTCATTCGCTCTAAATGCCCAAATGATCTGAGGTTCCCTTCTTAATCTTACTCGTTACATCAGCCTAACATTCTTTGCGGATCTCCACATTTCTCACACGATCATACATGGTTTTACCACACATACGTCTCAGGGATCTCATTTCTACAGCATTCAGTCTACTTTTAACCTTTCTCTGCCAGTTCCATGCCTCACTGCCGTGCTTCAGGGCCATTAACCAGCCAGCGGCCGAGAATTCATATTACGTTGAAAGATGTTCTTACGATCGTTCAGGGCGGTTCCAATGAGAAATATTAATTATTCTCCGTACCAGCTTTATAAAATTATAACTAAATATCGATTTTATTTCATTTCAAATTTGATTTAATTTATACCTACATCCAAAAATGCTGAAAGGCGTGATGATAAAACTATTAAAATTAGTTACTTATTGTAATTATTTTTTGATCATAAGTGTTTATCATTTTTCAATAATGTGTAAGCAAAATAAGAATGTAAAAAAATCTGAAATATATTAGTTTGTAAGTGCGCAAATAAATACACAAACGGACCAATTTTCGTCAAGAAACATATTTAGGTACGTACGAGGGGGGACCCAAAAGTAACGTTAGTTGTGCTGTGGTGGAGAGTAAGAGTGGGGGGACCCATTGTTCGACCAGGTATCCGTTAGGGTCACTCCTCTTGAGTCAGTATGCGAAGTTGTGTTGCTGTGAGTGCATCGGTTCGCCCGTGAGATTCTTTTTAGTAAAACAACTTTTTCCATTTGCGAAATTTTGTTTCCTGTTGGGAAAATCGGCAAACTATTGTAATGCTGAGTGCTTATGGGGATGCTGCCTTAGGTAAAACCAGAGTCTACGCGTTGTTGTCACGTTTTAAAAATGGAGAAATGTTAATTGAAGACCAACCCCGTTCACGATGCCCCTCAACGTCAAAAACTGACGAAAACGTCAACAAAATCAATGCACTCGTTCGTGGAGAACATCGCTGAACCATTGATCAACTCTGTGAGATGTCTGGAATGTCATGGAGTTCAATTCAGAGGATTTTAACCGAAGAATCGCACATGAAAAGGGTTGCAGCCAAATTTGTCGCCCGCCTTCTCACAGACGAGCAAAAGGAGCATCGACTTCAGGCATGTTAAGAGCTTCAAAATCGGCTCGAAGAGGACCCTGAATTTTTTTCCAATGTGATCTAGTCCCCGTGACTTGTATTTGTTACCCACACTGAAAAGGGACATGACAGGAAAGCGTTTAGTCACTGTGGAGGAGGTAAAACAAAAATCGCCGGAAGGCCTAAAGGATATCCCGATAAGTGAATTTAAAAACTGTTTTGAACAATGAAAGAAGATTCTGGAGAAATTCGTTATGGTCAATGGAGAATACTTACATGGTGATCAAAATTTTGTGTAAAAATATTGAGAAATAAAGAAGTTAGGATGAAATTAACCTTTTTTTCGGGTCCCCCCTCGTATATATTTTTTAAACGACTTCGAAAAGGAGGAGGTTATCAATTCGACGGTATTTTTATTTTATTTTTTTATGTTTGTTACCTTAGAACTTTCGATTGGGCGAACCAATATTGATGATTCTTTTTTTATTAGAAAGCTGGTGCTTTCCGTGTGGTCCCATTTTAATTTGGTTTAGTTCTGACAATGGGATCCATGAGAAAACCATATATGTCTTAAATTTGCAATAAGTATGTGCGCGACAAATGGACGAAAAACTCAATATTACGCCAACAGATTTCGATAATTCTTTTTATGAAGTAAAACTTCTTTACGCATGCTCGTCACTAAAAATCAAAAAATAAACAAAAATTTTAACAAAACAAAAAACTACTTCAAAAAATGCACCAAAAAGTAAAAAAATAATTTCGTTCGAAATTATTTTTTTACTTTTTAGTGCATTTTTTGAAGTCGTTGTTTGTTTTGTTAAAATTTTTGTTAATTAATGATTTTATTTAAACCAATATTAAAATTCTGAAACATACGTTTACCAGATAATGTATTGATTTATTTTACTGAAATGGGTGATGTATAATACAAAATCTTTTTTGAAAATTTAACAAATCTGCCAACGACCTATGGTATTACAACCGTATCGTGCTAAAAATAAACACTTTTTCTCAATATTTAAAACATACGTTTACTAGATAAAAGAACAACCTTTCTTTATATACCCCTGTTTGTTTTTTTCTAGGTACTAAAAAAAAAACTTTTTTTAAATATATTACCCACGCACGGACTGCGCCTTAGTGGGTTCCCACATTATTGTTATGATTTTCAAATATGTAAATATAAATTGTAAAATATGGGAAAAATAAAGGAATTAAAAAAAAAAAAAAAAAAAAAAAAAAAAAATCAATTTTTTTTTTTTTTTGAAAAGAGTCATAAAATCTGATTTAAAAATGACATATTTCTGGTTTTCTCTGGTTATACCCTCTTAACCAGACAGCGGCCGAGAATTCATATTTCGTCAAAATTTGTTCTTACGATCGCAGAGGGCGATTCCAATGAGAAAGATTAATTATTCTCCATACCAGATTTTTTAAATAATAACTCAATTTTGATATATATACTCGCAATATTTCATTCAAAATTTACTTTAATTTATACCTTCATTCAAAAATGCTGAAAGGCTTGATGATAAAACTATTAAAATGATGTCCTTTTTGTAATTATTTTTTGATCATATGTTTTTATAATAATAATAATAATAATAATAATAATCTTTATTGAACAAAAAATTTAAGATTTATAACTACATAAAAAAAAGAAGTACATCTTATAATAGTTTAAGTGTTGCATAAGTACAAAAGTAAATAAAAGAAAATAAAAATTTGCATATAAACAGTAGGTACTTAAATAATAGAGATTTATAATTATAAATTTAGGTATCTCGTAACCTGCCTCACTGGGCTTTGCCTGTGTTGAGGCAGTAATTTTACATCAATTTATAATACTGTGAAACATACCTACACTTATATTAGATTATAATCACACAATAGATAAGTTGCATTAATAAAAATAACATTGGTACAATAATAGCAGGATTGGTTCATTACTTATTTCGAATTTGGGTAAGTGCACCGGTAAAGGCTCTATCATTATTTTTTATCCAAATTTTAATATTTTTTTTGAAATTTTTTTGTGTATCACATTTTTTTATACTAATTGGAAGAATGTTGTAAAGTCTTGTTGCAAGGTATATGAAACTTCGTTGACCAAAAGTAGTATGAGTTATGGGAATTTGTAGTAGATCTTTGTAATTGTTTCGAGTACAGCGAGTATTTAATCTTTTTTCATAGTATTTATGTGTATTTGTGTATAGATGAGTGAGGATTGTTTTTGCATATATCTGCCGAACGTCAAACACATTCATAATCTTGAAGATTAAGTTCGAGTCTGTAAGTAGAGGTAGTCTAAGAATTATTTTTATAATAGTTTTCTGTGCCTTTATGATTGGGTCTAGTGCTGATGCAGTACCGCCTCCCCATGCTATGATACCATACTCAATAATGGATTGACAGACTGCAAAATAAATCATTTTCAAGTGTTGTAAGTCGAGAAAGTTTCGTATTGTTCTGAAAAAGTGCATGGTTTTTCTTATTTTGTTTGCAATTATTTGAGTGTGAATATTCCATTTGAGATATGGATCAATTGTGAGGCCGAGGTACTTCATCTGTGTAGTGCGCTCAATGTAGGGACACTGACAAGATTCATCGGAATTTAAACATGTGTGTATTCTAATAGAGGCATCATCATGAGGTTGACCTGTTATATTTATGCTTGATGTGACATATTTAGTTTTTTCGGTATTCAATGTGAGCGTATTTGTATCTAACCACGTTTTTACAATGTTTATACCCGTTTCAGCAGAACAAGAATGTAAAAAAAAAATTATGTATATTAGTTTTTAAGACCATAAATAAATAGACAAATTGAAGTATTTTATTTAAATTAAAATTCTGAAGCATAGCTTTCCCAGATAATTTATTGATTTATTTTACTGAATGATATGATTTTAAATGTGTGTTGCATAATATAAAATTTTCTTTGAAAATTTAACAAATCTGCCAAAACCTTATTGTTTTAAAAATTAACTCATGTTCTCAAAATTTAAAACATAGCTTTACGAGAGAAAAGAACAGTCTTTCGAAATCAATTTATATTTTTTTGTGGAAAAGAGTCAAAATGTCGAAAATTTGATTTCAAAATGACATATTTCCGGTTTTCTCTGGTTATACCCTCATCAGTCCTCCGTTAATGGAGTTACCAAGTTCAAGTAAATATGAACGAATATATAAACTACTTCTCTTTTGCATCGATCATATTATTTCTCATTGTTAAAAAGTTACGTAGTATCGTTCTGGGAATTACGTACGTTTATTAAAAAAATGTAAAACCATGAAAACATCTCGTAAAAGGAATAAAGTGGGAACTACGGTTATTTTATATCCTCTAAGGATTAAAACATAACAAGTGCGACGAGTTCTCGTAAAATAAACATTTTTGAGAGCGGAATAAAAATAAATACGAATTATGTCACGCATGAAAACCTGTATACATTTATTTAAAAACACTTTTCATGAGTAAAATAATCTTTTAAAAGGTTTGGGATTAGTTTTAGGTCGGTCGATCATTTTACGAGACGCGGGTCAATTACGTCTTCAAACGTATAACATATTCATAAATAGGATATCGGATGTAATTAATAGCCTTGCATCTGTACGGTTGAAATTTAAGAACCCTACTTCGAATATATCTCTGACATCGAGGCTTTTGCAAGACATTCTTCGTACTTGAAGTTTGTTAAAAAGCTACTTTTGTAATCAAAACGAGTTCAAGCAAGAATCCAATAATGCCAAAAGATGGCGCCACTTATGTTAACAGCTAGCGTAAGGAACGTTCGCTGACAGACGTAAGTAGATACTATTGGATTTGGAATTTCGTGAATCTCTCGGTTATGGAGAGATTGATGATAATATGATTATTATTGTAACTGGCAGTTGTGATTAATAATACCACGCATCTATATAATATGATTCTGGCTGGATGATAATTTACTAACGCTAAATATAACTAAAACAAAATACCTAACATTCAGTACAAACAATCCAAGTCAACCCTCAAGTAATCATGTACTAAAAATACATTCTTGTAGTGATATATCCAGCTGTCTATGCAATCCATTGGAAAGAGTAGATTCCATTAGATACTTAGGCGTAATAATTGTTAATAAATTTCGATGGGAAGATCATGTAATTAATGTCACAAGCCGTATACGGAAACTGGCATATATCTTTAGATCATTGCGCAATATAATAAAAAAAATACACTGAGAACAGTATATTTTTCCCTGTGTCAATCAATTTTATCGTACGGTATAATTGTCTGGGGAGGATGCTCTAAAACTGTATTAGATCCATTAATAAAAGCCCAAAAAATGATAATACGCACTATTTATAAAGTACATTATATACATCCCACGAAAGACCTTTTTAAAGACTTCAAAGTTCTTAATATAAAATCTATATATGTAAAAAATATTACCTCTTATTTTAAATTCAAATTTACAAAAAAATATATTATAAATTCAAAATACAACATATGATATTCAAACCAATCGAATTATATTATTCCAAAAACAAAAACTTCATTGGCACAATCACAGTTTAACTTTCTTGCACCTAAAATTTTTAATAACTTATCAATTGAAATAATATAAAGTCTAAAGCCAAATATCTCACTTTCAGAAAGGCTCTTAATGACTTTCTGATGAGTGACTATGATAGTGTTAACAACTTGTTTCATATACTCAGATAAAGATATAGATTTTCAACATCATTACATACTAGTACCATATGTTTACAAGTTTATTTTATTTACATGTTTGTTTTACGCACTTCTTTTTCTCTTTTCTCTTTTCTCTTTTCTCTTTTCTCTTTTCTCTTTTCTCTTTTCTCTTTTCTCTTTTCTCTTTTCTCTTTTCTCTTTTCTCTTTTCTCTTTTCTCTTTTCTCTTTTCTCTTTTCTCTTTTCTCTTTTCTATTTTTTATTATAACTTTACACAATTTAACCATTTGTTTACACTAGACTACACTTAAAGTTACTATCCTTAATTAATCACCATGAAACAGGCATTCGCCTAGTATGGTGATTTAATAAATCTTATCTATAGAAATGTCAAATGTATGTAACATGTTATAAATAAATAAATATACCTATTACGTATGACGTCTGTCGGCCTGTCGCGGTTGCTTTTTCCCGGTAACTAATTATATTTATTTAAACTCTTAGTGTGATCGTGGTTACAATTTACATATAGTATTGTACTTCTTATTGAAACGGCGTTCGTTATGAACCTATGTATGACGACAAACGTTTTATTTTACTTACCTTAACGATTGTAATTCTGTTCATGACATGTTAAAATGTGAACGGTTCTGATATAAATTAAATATCGGAATTTCTCCATAATGCTCGACACGGTTTGAATAAACCGAGTCAAGTTGATGGATCCAAATTTTTATAAAAATGTATTTAGCGATTAAAAATTACCAACGAAAGGTTAAAATCGCCCAGAAATTTTATTTATGCTGGACCAACAGGGAGGCATTTTAGATTTTTAGCGATTTATAACGAATAAAAAAAAAGAATTTCAAAGGGTCGATCCAAAATTATAACTCGAAGGGAAATTCATAATATATATATATGTTTTAAATTATCTCCACAAAGGAGGCCTTGAGGAAAAGTCCCCAGGAACTGTGTCATCTTTGGAGATGCTGTGTGGAGAGGAAGTTCTGGGAAGGAAAAAGGTACGAGGGGTGGGTAAGAATCCGGGGTCAATGTGTTCAGGAGTGAAGAACGTGTGAATCCATCCCACCCACTGCGGTACAAGGCGATGGGTCGAGAGAGTCCAGCCGGAGAGGTCAAAATGTCTCCCTTAACCCACGTACCATGTAATTCGTGGGTTAAGGAAGTGGTACCATGTGGTACGTGGGTTAAGAGAGTGGGATGTGGTACGTGGGTAAATGCACCCGCCGCAAAGTCTACACAAGACAAACCACACAACATGAACCCGGGCATCGCTGCTAAGTCACCAAACGCAGCGAACCACTTAAGTGTCGGTAATCCAATAAATGGTTCCCGGGTGGCGGTATCCATACCCGCCTCCCAAATTTTATTGGTTTATTTTAATTATAAGTCCGTATTACCGAAATTTTTTATGAAAAATATGAAATAAAAAATTTCAAGTCAACCCAATTTTTTTTGATCTCAAAAACAGTTGGAAAGCAGAATCGAAATTTTGAACAGCTCTTCTGAAAAGCTATAAAATCACAAATACGACGTTTTTCTCCGGGCCGTCGACATAATTCTATAACTAAATAACCATCACGCCGTTTCACCGCAGGGCGCAGGGGTAGGCAGAGAGGACGGACCGCCAAACAACTCAGTCTAGGCACACATTTTTAGCCTCATTCACATTCATACATCGTGTCATACATACTCTTCTATTATTATGACTCTTGACATGGCCCGTCTCAAATATCTGATTCACTTGATAGTGCCATGTCTTCCTCTGACGTCCACGACTTCTTCTACCATTCACATTTTCATCATATATTCTGCTTCTACTAGTTTCTTCATTCATTCGATCTACATGCCCAAACCATCTGAGGGTCCCTTTCTTAATCTTACTCATTACGCTTACAAATTCTCCGTTTCGTAAATTTAAAATTTAACGTACCCTTCGAGCACATAATTTACCTTTTAAATATTACCTAACCTTTTTATTAAATTTATTAAACTCTAAATTCGATTGTTGTGAACTCCTGCAATTAATAAATCTACATGTATCTATACGAACAACTAGACAAACAATAACATTTTATATACGTACATCTCATTCCTACTATAATTGGCATTCTCCAATACAATGTTTACATAGCCTTGGTAACAAATACTTAAACAATATGGATGTATTTGACAATAATTTTAACTTAGCAAACTTCAAACGCCATATGTGCCAACTACATATTTCTACCTATCTCATAAACAAATATGAACAATTTAAAATGTTACCTACTTTGTATTATCAACTCCTACATTTTATACAACCTATATTTTGTTTCTTATATTTTATGTTACTTGTATTTGGTCAACGCATATATTTTGTGTCACCTATATTTTCTTTTTATCGTATATAACGTTACCTGTATTTTGTAAACTCATTATGTTCACTGTATTGTATTAAAAAATGTACTGCTTTCTATGTAAAAGTCCTATGGGCATTCAAAAAAAAAATTGTATATACTTAATGAAATAACTTTTAAAAACTCATCATCAGTAAGTAAATTATTAGGTTGGTGGTTAACCTTGAAAATGAGTTACTTGGTTTTAGATAGCAACCACCTGTAGTAGGTAGCGTGCACTGTAGGTAGGGGAGGCAATATGACTGTATATATACATATCTGGTAGGCTCTATACTATATAGGTATAACGTCCCCGCCGAATCTCGGATGGGACGTGGAAAATTTCAAATTAACTGCGGAGTGCCCGCTCGCCCGAATAGCGGAAAATGCGGGGGCGGTGATGTAAGATCCGAAGATGAAACGTTCAGTATGTTCATGCAAATAAGGGTAGTATTTGTGAGATTCTTTTTCAAAACGATACGACAGGTATTTCAAAAATTTTGTTTGAATGTTTTCAATTCGGTGAATATAAGCGTGGTATTGAGGATTCCAAATGACAGGTGCAAATTCGAGATGAGAACTTACATGTACGATATAAAATAATAGTTCAACTGTAAAATGTTTATTGAATGGTTTTGTGAAGCGAAGAATGAAGCCTAGTCGTTTGTAGGCCTTTTCTAAGATGTGTTCAATATTTGTTATTTTTTTATTAAATGAAGACAATATTAGCGAAACTCAATCGAAAATCTGGAGACAGAAAAATCAGAAAAAGATATTGGTTTCAATAACAAATATTATAATCAATAATTATCAGTCTGAAACACTCATCTACATTGAAAAAATCTTCCGAGAAAAGATACTGGCCGCCAACGGGAATTGAACCCGTGACCATCTGATTGCCGGTCCCGTTGGCGGCCAGTATCTTTTCTCGGAAGATTTTTTCAATGTAGATGAGTGTTTCAGGCTGATAATTATTGATTATAATATTTGTTATCTACCCTTTGTGCTATGCATAAAAATCTTGTTTAAACGTTAGTTTATCAATTAAAAATAATAATTAATATTGGTTTCACTTTAAGAAAATGAAGATAATGTTGGTAGTTCTTAGTCGAAGTATGATACAGTAAAAAAGTGACCGAATTAGAAATGGGTTCCATAGATCAGTTGGTAGAGCTCTTGTCATGTCAACAAAAGGCCTTGGGTTCGCATCCCAGTGGATCCAAAAACTTTTTCTTATTTTTCTGTCTCCAGAGTTTCGATTGAGTTTCGCTAATATTGTCTTCATTTAATTAAATATTATAATTTGAGATTTTACTCATAAAGTTAAAAATAAAAACATTTATCATATTAGAATAAGTTAACAATAATAATCTAAACAAAAATATGAAAGAGAACAAGACACAGAAAAACAGAAAAAAGACAATGGTCGCAACTGGGACTCGAACCCAACCCTCTCCGTCTAACCGGGACGAGCGCGTTAACCCATTTCGCTATTGTCACCTTCTGTCAAAGCCGTCATATTTGTCAATCTCATATTTTCAAATTTTAGAATTACATTATTATCAACTAATTATTTTTCTCCATATTACGGGCAACTACCCTTTTCATTGGAAACGATCATTCTAAGAATTGGTTATAACCTGGATATAGCGTCTCGGATAGATATATGTAATAACCTTCAAAAAGTATAAAAGGAAAGTTTTTCTTATAAAAATTGAAAAACATTTATGTTTTGAAATAATTGGTTTTCTTTGCAATATTCATTAATTCTATTAATGTCTTCATGTAATTTATTGCAATCATCTGCTGAGCCTATGCATTTATATATTTTCATATCATCATCTTAGAGAATGAAACCAGAATGAGCGATGACATGATTGATGTCATTGAGATACAAAGTAAAGAGCAGGGGCCCTAAATGAGAACCTTGCGGTACCCCTGAGGGAATGGTTATTATCTGTGACATGTCATCTTTTAGGGCAACAGCTTGACTTTTATTTTGAAGACACCGACAGGCTGCTGATTGCCAACGCACAGAAAATAGTTCACTTCAAATAAATTAACAAAACTTAGTCGTTTTGAACCGTTGTTTATTCATTGGTGATTTGCCTTAATTCTGAACATCATCATCGGGAGCGATGACTATATATCCTGTTGGGAAAAATGACGTGAGACTTGTTAGAGAAGCATTTTTTTAAGGAGAATCCATAAGCCTAAAAATCGCTTTGCGAACGATTTACGCACAAGAGGGGTGTTTATTTATTATATGAAAATTTTATACAAAAGAAAAAAATTAATTACGAATAATATTACACATAAAAATGTATTTTTTCAAAGTTGTTTCTACTAGTTCATTCGCTCATTTTTAAAAGTACATTTCTTAGAAGTTTCTTATATTTTTCAAAAAGTAATTAACATTTTTATTTTAGTTCTACTCAAACTAAAGGGAAGTAAAAGCTTCAATTTAAGTAAAGATTAATCTCAACCAGTGATTAAGCATTTAGATAGGGGCACAAGAATGACAGTTGCATGTCCCAACTGAATTTAAAGTGAACGGGTGTCCTAATCTGATGATTTTTTCATCTTTCTTCTGCCTCTTCTAAAGTAAAATAACCTGTCGGTTTGAAGGCTTTCACGGTGTGCTCTGTAAGGAAAAACCAATAAACTCACTTGGTTAGATTCACATTCGCTTTCGTTTGATGTTGCCCATCGGCAGTATCGCCTGTTTACTGTTTAATGGAGCACGAGGCATTATTATTATTACCTAAGTATGATATAGGTCTGACGTCCACGTGTTTGACATTTTACCTGTTCGAATCAATGTCGTAGAATGAGGAGAAAATGGATTATTGGAGTAAGAAGTGATTCCACTTTTCTAAGTACTTGTAACATACCACTGCAAAAGGGTCCAATTCGCAAATTTAGCTGGGAAAACAAAACTTTTTTTAAGGAAAATTACAGCTAATATTTGTAAGCTTATATATATTTTTTTCATATTTATAATAATACTAGAAGACCCGGACAAACGTTGCTGTGGCTAACGAGACACAATGCAAAGCCATTACAAAACCGATTTGTCTCCGCCCCGAAAATAGCTATTACAACATAGAAAAAAATTATTACGAAAATTGACTTGCCAGTCTCACATACTCCCAATATAATGTAAAAAGTAAGCAACACTCTTTTGTTTTCAGCGGTTTTCAGTAAAATTTCTAAATTCAAAAGTTTATTCCTGTGTGATAAATATAGACAATCAAAGAATGTGTGTGTATGAATGTCATAGATATATGGTCGGGCGGCTTATTAATTTCTTCGCCGAATACTCCTTTCACATCACGGGTGACTGAGATAACAAGATACTCTCACTCGGTTACACTATGCGCAGGAAAGGGTAAGTTCTAAGCTACACGAGCGATTCTCCCGCCGCGGGAAACCGCCACATCAAACTACACGGGCGGTTTCCCGCGACTGCATCATTTAGTGCAAGAGAGAGTTGTTGTTAGGTCGTACGCGTAAAGAATTGGGCGGTTTCCCGCGGCGGTAGAACCGCTCGTGTAGCTTAGGCCTAAAGGCGGGTAAAACGAGACACACGGGAGGGCATTTTGGCCCTTTGCAATACAATTTACTTAGGTACTGGTAAGTTCTGGTAAGACACGACCTTACTCGACGCGTAGCAGTTTAGTACTTAAGTACTAGAAATAGAGACCAGTACAATTGTCTTGTATTTGGCTTCCCACATTGAGATTTCTACCCCGCGTCCAGTATTAATGTCATTGGAGTGAATTCTAAAATTTTTAATACGTCAAATGTCAATGCGCTGATTGTTTTTCTTTTGTTCTTAAACATATAATGCTGCCCCTCTTTCTTACACACTAAATTTCAACAGTCGAAAATGAGATAAACGGTGAACGTATGTCTGCACCCCTCCAAAGGAAAATAGAATAATTATAATAAATTTCCTCACACGTATAAAGAAAATGAAACGCAATTCCCGTAAGTGGAAAAATAAGAAAATAACAAAAAATATCAATTCTTACACAACGCCATCTCTGATACTGACAAAAACACGGACAGTTGCGCATCGATAATTGCTTCATTGTGTAATTTTTAACTTAATAAAAAACTGAATTTAATTCAGCTAATAAGTCAACACAACGATTATTGATTCTGAGGTGGTACGAAGTTCGTCGGGTCAGCTCATAAATAAATAAATGATGGTAGTTGAAATTTTATATGTTGTATTATGTAGTTATATAAAAAGTGTTAGAACGATTTTTTTAGAAAAACAGTTAAAGTTATGTGGTACCTAAATCAAGTTTTAAACATTCAACCTTTTTAATTTATACCTTATAATATAATTTCATCTCGCGTTAAATCTAGGGATTGAAAAAAATAGATCGTTTGTTATTTTCTCATTTCGCCGTCTGTAAAGGTAAGTATGTCAAGCTGTAGAGGAAGAGTAGGTGGTAGTAGACAACCTTGTGCTTATTTTTACAGCGGTTGATATGCAAAACGATGGGAAAGCCATCTTAAGCATTTTCACAGTGAAATTGCATGTCTAGTAAGCGACGTCTGAAAATTGCAGCATTTTACAAATGCAGGGTAGAACAACAGAAATCTGAAAACCACTTTAAATTTCTGAAAATTTTAAGCCAATGCTGTAACGATTTTTAAATTTGGTTGTCAGTGCATGAGCGTGTGATGTTGAAATATGTATTTCTTTTGTTTACATTTTTGACAGATCTAAATCTGAAAAATGATTGTTAAAGTTGACTGATGGCGTTCATTCGAAAAATAATTTTCCGCCACTGGTGAATTGACAAATATTGAATAAATCCACAAACTTCCAAATTTTTGAAGTAAAACTTCTTTACGCACGCTTGACTTGGGGAGTAAGCTTGTGGATTCGTGACGAGAGCGTTACGAAAAGTGTGATCGGTCAAGGTGAATGGAAGTTGAGAGGGAGATATAAGTTAGTGAAGATAGAAAGAGAAAAAGTTACTTTTCGTATATTACTGTAGGGGCAAGAGAGAAAGCCATGAGAGAGAGAGTAACATAGACTGTTACGTTTCGTATATCTAAGACACAGTGCAGGCCTATTATACATATAACACTGTAGGAGCAAAAGAGAGCAGTGCGCGCGCACATTTTCTTTCTCTCTTCTTTTATGAATTAGTGAAGTTTTACTTCAGTCGTGTGGTCTAAAGCAAACACGTTTTGTTTTCTTTTTACAATAGCTCCACACAGGAGGCGCTGAGTAAAACGATTTCCCTTGGGCCTATGTTATCATTAGGATGCTGTGTGAAGTGTATTTTTAGAAAAGGAAGGAGAGGAAGTTCTGGGAATGAAAAAGACATAAGGAGTGGGTAGAAATCTGGGGATCAAAGTATCCAGGAGTAACGGAAGTAAGAGTCCAGCGGTGCAAGGCGGTGTTCTGAGAGAGTCCTATTCGAGATATCAATAGGTCTCCCTCACCAGTCTCTCTCGATCCGCCACGTGGTTGGTGGAGACACGCATCTACCGCCATGACCTGGACAAACTAACCCAATGAACCTGAGCACCCCTGCTAAGTCACCAAACGTAGCAAATCACCTGGGTGACCTGTGGCAGAGGTGTTGGTTATCTAGTATATTCAGTGTATAAAGAAAATTATTCAAATCTTTATTTTAAAATCCCTTACAAGATTCCCAGCTACTTCCGTCTGGAGCCTATGGCATCCCCAATTGGGTATGTTGTGAGTTGTAAGGCTAAAGGTAGTAGCGTGTTGAAGGAGATGTGGGGAAGAGAAAGGTGGGGAAGTACCTGGCTACTCAGATCTGGTCACCAAACACGTCAAAGGCCATTTCAAGTAAGGTTTCAACTCTGAATGGTTGTTTTACACCAGGATGATACTGATAGTACTCGTATATTTCACTCTGCAACGTGCCACAAATATACTAGATATTATTTTATTCGAACTAATTGTGAAATAATACAAATTAACCATTTTTTTGCGAACGTTGGGATTCGATCCCGCAACCTTCGGATTGTGAATCAAAAGCCTTACCCCTGGACCACGGAGGCCATCATTAAAAAATATCCTAAATACAATATCCAGAAAAGCGATAAACTACATAACTAAAATATTATCTTTAAAAGTAATTACTTCTATGCTGCATTTGAAATAGCTTTCTAAAACCTAATTTATCTTTAAAATTTCTCAGTTTTAATCTTGGAAAATCTAGTTATACCTTCTGATTTTTCATAAGAGCTAGTAAGGCAAAAAAAGGATTCTGACTCATGCATGGTTTGGGCACGTGGAGAGGATTTACGGGGAAAGGGAAAAAAGAAAAAACATATAATACGAGTACATACGGGTTAAAATAAAAAGGAGCTGGAACATTCCAGGAAGAAAAAACAGAGACGCTTAGATTCACACGTAGAGCGGATAGACGAAAAGAGGTGGGCAAAGTAATAATTAGATGATAATAAAAAAAAATTAACTTCAAAGACAAACAACGTTCACGTGTTACGGATAACATTATAATAAGTTAAAAAATTCCTACTACCACTACGGTAAGCGAAAAAAATGTAGCTTTTGACGCGATGCCATTTCAGCCACCGAAGGGCAATTTTTACTTTTACTTCGCACAGGAGCCCCTGAAGAAAAAAAATCCCTCAGGTCCAATGTTATCTTTGAGTTGCTGTGCGGAGTTTATTGAGGGAAAGGAAGAAGAGGCAGTTTTGGGAAGTAAAAATGTGTAAGGGTAGGAAACTGAGGGTCAATGTGTTTAGGAGTGACGGACGTATGGATCCATCCATCCCAATGTACAGGGAGCAAGGCGAAGGGTTGAGAGAGTTTGGCTGGAGAGATTTAGTACATGGTTCCCGTTCCCATTCCCGCCTCCCAAATTGAACATAACAGGAACAAGTAAAAATAGTATTTAGGGTAATGTTCAAAGCAGCATGTTCCGTTTGCGTCGCAATCCTCTCCTAGTTGTGCCCTCCAGCATTGCACAAGCAATATTGAAATTATGAGAGTAGGAAGACTTTCAATACAGTCAGGTTGTTCGAAACCTGGGAATGTTTGTATTATTTCTTTAAAAATATACATTATTGTGGAGGTATGATGGATTTTTAGTACGTTTTGACGACTAGATCGAGACCTCCAATCAACATTGCATCTTCTGTCTTTCTAAAGTCTAAAGGCCCATATGGACTAGGCTAGTAGTTGAGTAGCGATTAATTTAGTAACTAAACTTGTCCGAACACCATACATTTAGTAGATTTATTTAGTCAGTGGTTAGCGCCCCCCACCACATTTCATTGCTCACTGACTCAACCACTAAAGAAATCCGAGCCTGTTGTTTTAGAAGAGTTAATTAGTAGCCGCAGAAATGTCGTCTCGTTGGAGCGGAGATGCAACTCACGTGCAAATATTTAATTTTTCTGCTATTAATCCATTTTCGTATCTATAGTTTCTTTACTTTCATCTCACTAATTTCATCTTTCACCTGATCTAAAATATCCATTACAATCAGTTTAATTAGCCTACTTGCAGCCCATTCATCTTCCAATGCACCACTCACTAATGTACCCTAGTCGACCGTAATGTAAACGCTTTTTGATCAGTCAAGTGGCGTGTTACTCGCCACTCGACTAAACAACAAGCCTAGTCCGACAAGCCTTTACACCACCTGATATCGTATATCGTCATTACATTTGATGTTGAATTTTTACTGAGATATCAAACATCTGTAAAATAAATGCGGTATTTAATTATTCAAAAATATTTTTTAATTAATCTGAATGATTTGACCGTCAGTACAGATTAGCATCTCAAAGGCTATAGGATCTGGTAATCATGCAAATGAGGCAGTCAGCTCAGAAATGGCGTGACCCACAGAAACACCAAAATGAAGTCAGCAATAAGGTCACTCAAAACACAAAAATTCACTGAAAATCCTAGAACGTTTTATACTTGAACCACTTGTAAAAAATCTATCAAATATCTTAGATGTAAGTTACAAAAAAACTTTAGTAATGCTGTTCTGTTTATCTAACGTAAACATATTTTACAACGTGTTTTGAAGTAGCAATCGCCAAGATAATCGGTAGATAAAACTAATTTTGTTAGACTAGTATGGCTGAATTTTCGTTTTTTTTGCAATATACAAATATATATTGATTGAGATAGTATGTGTGTAGAGTGGATTTGATATGTGCGAAAATTGACTGACGAAGGACCTTGAATTTTGTGTTACTGTTTACTGCTTGGAACGAGGAAAAACATATGCTGCATATAAAGGAAAGGACTCACCGAAACAGGATAAAGAACTTGTATGCTGGCAATTTTGTCTTCTTTCTCCACGTCCAATTGGCACTGAAAACAGCAATAGGCGTGCGTTTCGTGTACACGGAGAACACGGCGGAATTAGGTTAACAGATAGCGGGAGCACGGGGGCTATAGGGTATGTTGCGGCGCGGGCTGTTGATTGCAGACTGACGTGGTGAAGGTAGTTATAGGTGCGGATTTTGGGAACAAGGTAGGACAGGATTTGCAACAATATTAATACCAATCCCAAGCAGTAACAGTATGTATGTGTGCTATGTAGGTGTGTGTATGTGTGGGTATATGTATTGGCGTAACCATGCCCCCCGCCTGGAAGGGGATGAAAGAATCCACTTCCATAAACCAAAAGAGTGCCAATACGTTTCAATGCGCAAACAAAATTATAATGACACGCGGTAGAATGTAATAAATTATGTAAAAGTTACGAAAATATTATGTAAGTTATATAAATGCTTTACCAAATGGTCAAAATGACTGATATAGCAAGGAAATAAAATGAATAAAAAACATTGAAACGAAAAATATGACTTGAAAGGATTCAATAAATAATACTGAACCTGCGGTAGATAAAACTAGTAGGGTTTGGTACCTATTTAACAATGAAACTAATCTAATTGATTTTTAAAAATTAAAGTATTATGAACTAACTTCTAAGATGTCGTTAAATCTATTGTGACGGTAAGGGACAGAGTTTAACGACTGCCCTGCGGTATGTTCCGGAGTTAGTTTTAACTTCCGCAACCCGGATCACCCCATCTGCCCCGGGGTAGACATTGACTATTACCCCAATAGGCCATTGAAGGGGCGCGATGTTGTCACTCTTAATCATTACTACCGTGCCTGTCTTTACCGAATTAGCATTTGTATTCCATTTCTGGCGAGCTTGCAAAGTATTTAAATACTCAATTCGCCATCGGTTCCAGAACGTCTGAACAAGACGATCCACGAGATGTTTGCGTTGTATCAAGTTGACTGGCTCGTTCTGACAAATCAGCAGCGGGTAAAGATTTTAAGGGAGTGAGCGTTAAAAAATGCGCGGGGGTTAGCGGCAATGGAGCCGAAACATCGTTAACGCTAAGTACAGATAGCGGGCGTGAATTTAGAATTGCTTCAATCTGAGAAAGCACTGTTTGCATCTCTTCATAAGTCAGTAGAGAGGTGCCTACTATTTTATTTAAATAACCTTTCAGGCATTTAATGTTACTTTCCCAGATCCCACCAAAGTGAGGAGCTTGCGGTGGATTCATCTTCCATTCGATTCGATTCTCCAACAGATTGTCTGAGAATTCCTTTTTGTAATTGGGTGACTCTATAAGTGCAAATAAAGACCTTAAATGGGATTTGGCTCCCACAAAGTTCGTCCCATTATCGGAGTACATTATACTCACAGGACCTCGACGAGAAAGGAAACGCTTGGAAGCGTTGAGGAAGACTTCGGTGGAAAGATCCGAAGCGAGTTCAATATGAACTGCTCGGGTCACCAAGCAAATAAATAAGCAAATGTATGCCTTTTGACTTCGCACCCCCCGACGTCTATAAGGGATTATTTGAAGCGGGCCAGCGTAGTCAACCCCCGTGTGAAGAAAAGCCTTAGCTTCGCGGACGCGGCATGCGGGTAAATCTCCCATTAATGGGAATTGTGGTTTAGGATTGACTTTGAAGCACGTATTGCACTGATGCACACGTTTCCGAACCAAATTGCGCGAAGAAAGTATCCAAAATCTTTGTCTTAGCAGCGACATCAGTAACGTAGGACCCGTATGTAGGTTCTTAATATGATAGTAGTCTATTATTAAATTGACTACATTATCACGAGCGGGTAATAGAATGGGATGACGACTGTCAAATTCTGTTTCAGCATTACTCAATCTGCCTCCTACCCTTAGAATTCCGTCATGAAGAAACGGATTCAATTTTGCAATCGCTCGCCGAACCTTCTTCCCATCTTTGACTGCCTTTATATCTTCGGAGAAATGTTCTTGCTGTATAGAATTTATAACAGCGATTTCTGCAACTAAGATATGGCTTAATTCGAATGCTCGTGGTAATTTCTTAATGAAACGAAAAACATAAATTACTATTCGAATTAATTTCGGCCATGAACTAACACGAGAAGCTAGTGCACACAATAACGGTGGAGCGATTGTTTTAGGGCGGTTATTGTCTTGAACGGACATCAAAATTTTTGTTTTTAATTCGGGTGGATCAGATATCGATTTCGTATCAAAACGTTGTAAAGGCCAATCACTTTTAGGTAATTGGGCAAATACGGGACCGTTAAACCATAACGGATGGTCTATTAGCTGAGCGGGAGTAAGACCCCGCGATAAGCAGTCGGCGGGATTGTCTTGACCTCTTATATAATGGAAGCATTCAGCCCCAAGATGGGTTTGTATTTGTGAGACACGGTTGGCAACGAAGGTCTGCCATTTTGCAGGCGGTGAATTTATCCAAGCTAGTGCAACCGTGCTGTCGCAAAAGCTAAAGTCGTATGAGCTTTTGAATTTGATGTGTAGGTATTACTGACCGTATGCATTAATCGTGCAAGTACTAGCGCTCCACATAGTTCTAATCGCGCAAGTGAAATCGTCTTAGCCGGAGCGACCTTGGATTTAGCGCATAATAAATTAATTGTGGTTTTATCAGTATTCGGACAGTAAACATGTAAGTAAATAACACCTCCATATGCGCGTTCGCTTGCGTCTGAAAACCCGATAAGCGTTAATACACATTGGGGTTCGATTCCTAAAAACCGAGGAATTTTAATAGATTGCAGTAATGGCAATTCCTTTTTAAACTGTCGCCAAAGTGTGACAACTGTTTCAGGAGGAGTATCGTCCCAATTCAGGTTATACTCCCATAGAGATTTAATTATCAGCTTAGCCAATAATACAACTGGTGCGGCGAAACCCATCAAATCCCAAAGACGAGCAATCGTCGAGAGAATATTTCGTTTAGTACACGTTCTTTCGTCGGTGTGTACGACAAATACAAAATGATCAGAAGCGGGTATCCAATGAAGCCCTAGTATTTTTAGGTTTTCATCGGGATTAAATTCCACATGTTCCTTAACACGACGAGCTGTAGGAATCGTGGATAAAAACTTTGGAGAATTAGAAGAGAATTTTACAAGGTCGAATCCTCCGGCAGCGAATAACTGAATTAATTCCGTCGACAACTCGGTAGCTTCCTCGACTGATGAGCAACTGGTGACGAAATCATCCATGTAGAATGAGCCATTTTCCACCAAGTTTGCCGCGAGTGGGAAACGAGGTTTTTCATGCGTTGCGAGTTGACGCAGTGAACGCATAGCCAAAAATGGGCTACAAGACATGCCGAAAGTGACGCGATTAAATTCGAACAATTGTAAAGGGTCACTATTGTTAAATCTATACAGCATGCGCTGATAACGACGGCATTCTTCTTGCACTACGATTTGTAGGTACATTTGTTTTATGTCAGCGGTTATAGCTATTGCGAACAATCTGAAATTGAGGATAATGCGAAACAAATCACCTTGTAAATTCTTTCCGGTATGTAGGATGTCATTAAGCGAATAACCCGAATCGGATTTCATACTCGCATCTAGCACCATGCGAATTTTAGTAGTAAGTTTATCTTCACGAACTACAATATGATGCGGTATAACGTAATGAGGTAAGTCAGAATTGTCGACCGGCGAAATGTACCCTTTCTGTAGGTATTCGCGTAATATTTTGTCATATTCTAACTTTATTGCGGGTTGAGATATCAAGCGGCGTTCGAGAGATCGAAACCTGCGTTCGGCGGCGGGTAACGATTCACCGAGAACAGAGGGACTGTTTCGAAACGGCAACGCGACGATATAACGACCTGCCGTGTCACGAGAGGTAGTGAGTTTAAAAATGTCCTCACACTCTTGTTCATCAGGCGTTAAAAACTTCTCATCTGGAATGTCTTCCAATTCGAAGAAGCGCGACAGGCAAAAATCATTATTTTGCGTGAACGTACAAAATGATTGCGTGGCGTTTATACTTGGGTTTTCAATCATCGTTGGGGCAGTACCCAAGATGAGATATCCCAAAGTGGTTTCAATAGCAAATGGCTGGCCGAGAGAACCTGATATTTTGTTTGCCTTTAGAATGCGAGCAAATATGTCACATCCTAAGATAATATCAATCTCACCGGGCGTACAGAATGTTGTGTCTGCTAAGGGCAAATTGTCAAGATACGACAAAGAGGAACGGTTAATGTTAACAGTAGGCAACTCACTGGTTATAGTTTCTACTACATATGGTTTAATCGTATACGACTGAGTGATGTCATAGCGGGAATGTAACTTTAAGCAAGTTACGCCATTTGTCACATTTCTTACGTCACCTATTCCCGTGACGTAAGTACTTGGAGATGACCGCACCGTAAGATTCAAGCGTGAACAGCATTTGCGCGTAATTATGTCCCTTTGGGAGCCGCTATCTATTAGAGCCCGTAACGTCTGTACCTGGCCCTTAGCGTCTCTGGTAGTGCAAACAGCCGTTCCTAAGAGTGCAGTAGTATTTGCACTAGGGCATGAATTTGTTACACATAGCGAAACCGGATTCAAAGAATTTAAGTTATCATTATCGGCATCTGCTTGTAACGCGGGAGATGGTATTGGGTCTGTTTGTGACTTTCGCCCATCAGTTTGTTTGAAATGCAATAAACTATGATGGTTGAGGGCGCATGTTTTGCATGTACTCTTTGATTTACAAGCTTTTGTGATGTGTCTAGTACTGAGGCAGTTCACACAAACTCGAATATTCGATGACTTAATAAAGTTAAATCGATCGCGTGGTTCTAGACTTGTGAATTTAGAACATTGGTATAAAGGGTGCGATCCCTTTTGACAACAAAAACAAATTTCGATGGAGTGATTATCGATTTTTTCGACATTAATAAATGCCTTTGCGGAATTAGTTTTTTGCGGTTTAGCGGTATAATTAATGTTTGAGCCAACGCGGCTCGAGGTCGGTTGCGTGAATTGCGCGCGGTTGAGAATTCGTTGCTGTTGTCTTACAAAGTCGATTAGTTCCGCGCTGGAAGGTAAATTTTCATTATTTTTAATAGAAGATTCGAAAGCCTTTACAGTCTCTATGTCAAGCCGTTTAAGACCCAGTTGTAGCAATATGAATTCTGCGAGGTCTTTTATTTTTAATTGCTTCAGCGCGGCGATGTTAGCGGAGTATGCATCTGCGAAATTCTCTAAAGAAGCGGGCGTGGCCGAGTTAACTGGAGGCAATTTCAGCAATCGGTCAAAGTATGATTCAGCAAGAACGCGTTGATCATTATACTTAGTACACAATGCGTCCCAAATAACTTGATAATTTGTACCAGTAGGCGTAATAGTTTTGCAAATATTTAATGCTTTTCCGGTTAATTTAGACATCAGATACTGCATCTTTTCAGCATTATCCAGAGAATCATTCAAATGTATAACCGAATTATATGTTTCATAGAAAAGAGGCCAATTATCTAATTTTCCGTCAAAGCACGCTATTTCCAAAGGCGGTAACTTAATTTGACGGCGAGGTTTCGCAACTGGATTGGACAGCATATTTGCTTCGGTATATTTAATAACCCCGAAGAGTTCTTCAAATGCATTTAATTGAGAGTATTCAGCAATTGCTTCCGGATTCAATTCCAGTTCGCAATCCACCTTTTCATCTAAAATTGTTATAAATTCAGAACGAATTTTTTCAACAGTAGTTGCGCCTGACAAAAAAGATTGGCGATTGCTAATGCTTTCCGAAGCTTTCCTTATCTTGTCATACACCGACTGTAAGCTTGCAAAGCTAGCTGATAGTTTAGCATTTAAACGTTTGAGACGTCTTTCGTCCCGAGACGACCCGGATGACGCGCTTGTAGCCATTTTATTTATTCCGGTTATATTTTACAAAATATGAGACGATAAACAACTAAAACTGCGGTTAAAATAATGTGTCTGTATTATTTATGCGGAATTAATTAATTAATATTTAATAAATATTTAATTACTTCACAGTGATAACCGCACGGGGTTAAATTGACTGGTGAGCTGTGAAAGGTTAACAGATGCGCCGTGCACTACGTCGGTAAATCATTAACAAATTATACATATTACGATCGTATTATTCTATTTGTAATGTAATCCAATAATATAAACAATACGAATATTAGGAAATAATCGTATTATTTATAAGGTAGGTAATGCGATTTGATTAGCAAGATATAATTACATGAGTTATCAGAAATAAATATCAAAGCAGTGTCTTGTATCTATTTATTCTAATAGCGGGTAAATATGTTATTTCCAACCATAATACGATAGGTATAAAGAAACAAAATTACTCATGTAGGTATATCAAACTGCGGGAATGCGGGTAATTATTTATATGCGGTATTGTAAAAACGTATTCACACTCTGCTGGATTATTATCTACTAATATTATGGTTCAAAAATGTCCGGCTCGTTTGGATCAAGATGATTGAGATAGTGTGTGTGTAGAGTGGATTTGATATGTGCGAAAATTGACTGACGAAGGACCTTGAATTTTGTGTTACTGTTTACTGCTTGGAACGAGGAAAAACATATGCTGCATATAAAGGAAAGGACTCACCGAAACAGGATAAAGAACTTGTATGCTGGCAATTTTGTCTTCTTTCTCCCCGTCCAATTGGCACTGAAAACAGCAATAGGCGTGCGTTTCGTGTACACGGAGAACACGGCGGAATTAGGTTAACAGATAGCGGGAGCACGGGGGCTATAGGGTATGTTGCGGCGCGGGCTGTTGATTGCAGACTGACGTGGTGAAGGTAGTTATAGGTGCGGATTTTGGGAACAAGGTAGGACAGGATTTGCAACAATATTAATACCAATCCCAAGCAGTAACAGTATGTATGTGTGCTATGTAGGTGTGTGTATGTGTGGGTATATGTATTGGCGTAACCATATATATTTTTTATACAGTACCTTCACACAGTAGAGACCCTAAGAAAAATAATTCCTTAGGGCCTATGATCATCTTTGTGGATGCTGTGTGACAGGTATTTTTAGGAAAGGAAGGAGAGGAGTTTTGGGAATGAAAAGTTTATTAGAATATCCATATTCCTATAGAGATCAAAGGGTCTTCCTAAATTAGTCTCTCACGGTCATGCCTGCCATGCTGTTGGTGGGCACCAATATCCGCACAAACCTTACCCCATCAACCCTACTTAGTCACCAAACGTAGCAAACCACTTGGGTGACCTATAGCAGAGGTGTTAATAAATATAAATTAGATCTTTGTAAATCCTAGATTTTATGACACTTTGAATTTTTTTATTTTAATTTATTATGGGAACAAAAATTAATGTGTGTTTTATTTATTTTTAATTTTTTATATGAATACCACTCAAGAGACTCAGCTGCTCCCGTCTGGAGCCAGTGAGTCTATTGCATCCCCAACTAGGGTATGTTGTGAGGCTGAAGGTAGTGGGGAAGGGAAGAAGATGTGGTAGAGGAAGGCAGAGAATCACCTGGCTATTCAGATCTGGTCACCAAACACGGCTAAAGCCATTTTTTTTTACAGAATGACAAAAATTCCCGGTTTAAGAATAACCCGACAATATTTGAAGATCTCCTACTACCACCAGAGTAAGCCGAAAATGTTGCTTGAGTCGTGGTGGAGGACCTAGCCAGCCGAAGAATCGAACACGGAACGCCTGGGTGGGACCCAAACGCGATGTCCACTCAACCACTGACCGGTCAATCCAAGCAACGTTTCAATTCTGAATGGTGGTCTTACACCAGGGCGATACAAAGAGTATCTTCCACTCTGGAACGTGCCGCAAATATACTGTATATTATTTTAAATGAATTAATCGTGAAAAAACACAAATTAATCAAATAAAATTTATTTGCCCACGACGGGATTCTATCCCGCGACCTACGGATTGCGAGTCAAAAGCCTTACCCGTAGAACACGCCGGCCGTCAAATTACATTTTTTATATTTACATGAACCAGTAAAGTTTCAAGTTATATTCAAGAAAATAATAAAGAAAAACATTTAGTAAAATTGTTAAAAAACAAACCTTAAAAAAACACAACTAAAAAAAATGTTCAAACTAAAACAACACATTGAAAATGATAAAAATAACAGGGGTAACGGTGAGTGTTCGGAATTATTAACTCCTTGATTGTAATTTATAAGAATTTGGTAGTCAATTTGTAAATTTCCGTCTCCTTGTTAATGTTATAATCTTTACAGGTATTTATTTAAATTGAAGTAAATATTTTTGAAGTGCGGCACTGCCCCACTGATGCCTAGAGCAAACACGGAACGGTGATATTGGATACTCCGATCAATCTGTACTTGGCTTCACAGGATTGCCCCTGGAAAGCGGCTGGCAAACAGAGTGCACCCACACCGGCACGTGTTGCGCTGTAAGTTCACTACCCACTGCAAGCTGCACAATGCACTGCATAGTGCGCACTGCACACTATCCTTATTATGTATATCACCATATACCTACACGCTATTATGAGGTCGTGGTGAAATTAAGGCGGCAAGACGCAAAACAGAAATTGAGAAGTTTTGGGAAAAATATTTTTATATTTCCCGAAATGTGTGGCAATGCCATTTAATAAATAAATTGTTTGTCCCTGCATGTCCTTTCCCATTCGTCCCGTTTTCCTTCTGCCTCCCCTACCCTTCACGCGTTTCCATTCCGCCTTACCTTTCCCCACTCCCCTCTCCCCTCTCCCGCTTCCTCCGTCCCGCAAAACCTCCTCCCGATTTCCCCTCCCCCCTCCCGCATTCCCGGTACATTCAGTTTTCAAACAGCTCGCGTGCCACCTATTGAAATTTTTTTAAACAAATTTCATAATGCCAGAAGTCACCAGTATATATAGAAAATATCGCGGGCATGCACACATCGAATCCCCAAAGTTTCATCGCAATCGGATGGGTTTAGCAACGCGTAGGCGTCTCATATACATACTCATATATGTAAGCATATTTTTATTTTGTATACTCGTAGGTACATAGATAAACTGTTCAAAATGAAATGGATAACTTAACAATATCGGATCGGTAGGCATAACTTCCGACGATTTATATTGATATTCCAAGCACGGTTTAACTGTTGACAGCCGAACCGATATTGGCAGGGAATAGATAAGAAATCGATAAACGCTGGTAATACTGGCGGATCTGTCTACTAATTCACATTCCAAAACGTCAAACGACAATCAATTATGTAAAAATATAAATAAATTTGCGTTGTTTAATACTAATCTAAATATGCATTAAGAGTCCTCATTTACTTTTTGACACTAAACGGGAGATAATTATTAATAGTTAATAAGTGTTCGATTCCACCAGGGCGTCGCGTGTTCGATTCCTCGGCTGGCTAAGTCCTCCATCACAACACAAGCAACATTTTCGGCTTTCTGTGGTGGTAGTAGGAGATTTTCAAACATTGTTGGGTTATTCGTAACCCGGGAATGTTTATCTTTCTTTAAAAAAAAAAAAAGAAAAAAAAAGTTATTTAGTCATCGTAATTTAAACATATTCGTTTCTCAAAGAATATATATTTTTTACATTAGCTCCACACACAAGGCCCTAAAGATAATTATTTCACTCAGGGCCTGTGTCCGCTTTGGTGATACTGTGTGAAGTGTTTTTTTAGGAAAGGAAGGAGAGAAATTACCGGGAAGGAAAAGAGTATGAGTAATGGGTAGGAATCTGGGGGTCAGTGCGTCCAGGAGTGACGAACGCATGAATCCATCCCTCCCACCACAGAGCAAGGCAATGTCCCGAGAGAGTACGGCCGGAAAAATCACAGGGACTCCCTCAACCATTCTCTCCAGATCCGGCCTGCAAAGCAGCTGGCGGGCAGTCGCATCTGCCGCCAAGACCCGGGCAGACCTCACCCCCTGAACCCGGGCACCCGTGCTAAGACACCAAACATAGTGAACCATTTGGCAGAGGTGTCGGTTATCCAATAAATGATTTCCGGGGCGGCGGTACCCACACCCGCCTCCCAAATTGATTGCGTTTTAGTTGCATTATTTAAATCTATGGATCGCGTACACGACTTCTTTTACTACTAAGAACTTAGTTTGTTCGATCCATTAATTAAATAACCTAGTAATTTTACATTACTTACGACAATTTTCAAAAATATGTGTATATTGACAGGTAGCCGAAACTTATCTGATACTATGGAGGCCGCGGTAAAATCAATCGGAATATCTATTAACAATCGTTGACCGTGCTCGCAATTTTTGATATCTGACCAAAGATGACCGATTTGGTTAATAAATATATAGGGTTTTATCGATCGTCAATGCTAGACCTGCAGAGACAAGTCAGTTATAGCAACCTCCATTGGGGTATGCTATGAACCTGAAGTGAATGGGAAGAGAAATGAGATGGGGTAGGGGAGGGTTTAGAAATACCTCACTATTCTAATCTGAAACGGCTAAAGACATTTCAAAAAAAGTTTGGATTTACAATGGAGTTGTACGAGTATATTTGCGGGATTTTCCAGGTGGCAGATATGTAGTACGAAGTATCGCCCCAGAGACAAACCACCATTGACGGTGCATTGTTTATTTATTTATTTACGCCTATTTAGGCTTTTAGATATACAAATATTACAATATTTACGAAATTATACTCATAAATAGTGCAGGAAACGACTAGTTTAAGGAACTTGCACAAAAATAATAAAGTAAAAATATAATTGAATTTGATCAACACAGTAAGTAGGTACAAAATATAGAAAATCCAAAATAGTTATAGTTTTTTTCTTTCAGCCGACAAAATACTGTTAAACGTGTAAGTCAATTGTGTTGTCTTAAATAGATTAATTTTTATTTATATATTACAATATTTCAAATTAACATTTCATGTATTAAAAATGGAATAATCGCGTTCTTATTTAAAATTATAAATTAAAGATTTATTAAATATTATTATTAGATTACGATTTATTATTTTTTCATTTAATTTACTTTTTTATTTAAAAGTATTCTGTCAAATTTTTATTACTAATACAAATTAAAAAAATCATTTACTTAAGAATTTCCTTATTTGTTTAAAATTCGTTACGTTAAAGGTATTTAATTACGTATAAATTTATCTAATGAAAACAGTATTAATTAAAATTAAATAATTAAAAAAATGCATTGCTTAGGCTAGGCAATTAGTATTGCATACCTTTTTCTTCCCATCACAGTGTCACCAACTTTATCGTCATCAAATCTTTCTACAAAGATACATTAAATACTGTTATCTAAGATAACAAAAACTATGTAAATACTTCACATTTTTTAATTTTTTTGTACTTGTGCTGTTCACAAGCTGACACCGTCACACGACTTTGCGGCAAGCAATTATTGAACCACCACCATAGTGACAGGCTCCTTACACTAGTACGTATTTCACATAAGCCTTATAGGTAGGCAGCGTAAGCTCTGTGGCCGTGGTGGTCTGATGTAGCCTGCACCACTGCATAGAAAGGCGATATTCGAAAGTTTCATATAAATGTAACCATGAGTCAATACATCCTACTGGGAATCTCCTCGTATCTATGTAATCGTCATCTACAACACATGTTTTCTCATAAAAAAGGCAAATATTCCAGGGTTATGAATAACCTGACATACATTTTTAATGTGCGTAAATTCTTGTAATGATCATCGTTTATGATTTAATACATATTTATTTATTTATTTATTCTTAGTACCTATATTTACATTACAAAGGTATAGAAGAAGAAACAATAAAAATCAAAATATACAGAAACAATAAAATTAAAATACAAAATCGACAAAATTATAAATTAAAAGTTAAAAGGATTGTAGCCAGTTCCATATGTTTTTTTGTATTCAATAATATTAGTTGTTTTATATTGTGTTAGAAGTGAATTGTATAGTTTAATAGCCTGGTATCTGTAGTGTTTTTGTCCAAAGGATGTGATTGTTTTTGGAATTTGTAGTTGGTGTGCATGTCTTGTTCTAGTATTGCGAAAATTTTGTGAAGTGTTAAATGTGTTTAAGTTCTTGTAAAGGAAAGTTAGTATTTGTTTGGAATATAATTTTTGAATTTTCAGCATTGGGAATTTTTCGAATACGATTGAAGTGGGTGTTAGTATTGGTAATTTAAGTATCACTTTTATTAGGGGTTTCTGAGCTTTAAGCAGTGTATCAATGTATTTTTTACTGGCACAGCCCCAGGCAATACTGCCGTATTCCATTAAGGATCGTGCTAGTGCGAGGTATATATTTTTTATGTCATATAATATGTTTCGAATATTTGTCACGTTTTTAAAGAAGTAAAGCAACTTGTTTATTTTTCCTATTACTGAATCTATATGTCTATCCCATTTTATATAACGGTTGAATTTTACCATAGTAGTCTATGGACTCTTCGGGTCAGATTGTCTCGTTGCCGAGTTGTGCCGAAGGTAGTTTTACGAGTTTAAGTCACTTTGTTCAACAGCTTGGTTTTTTTAATGCAAGGTCATTATTTATTTATTTTATTTATTTATTTATTTACGCCCTTTTTCGGGGCTTTTACATATACAATTTAAAAATTACACTTGAATAAATAAAATATAAATACTATATATTTCTTTTACCAATAAATATAAAAGGTATATATTTCTTTTACTAAGAAATATACAGTATTTATTTTACATAACTGAACTGCCTCAGTAACAGCATTTTGTATTTGTCTAACGATAAATTGAAGATGTCCACAGACTTGGTAAAATTATTTCCCTCCATTAATATTCTGGGCAAAGAGGAATAAATATGGTAGTTAGTTCCAGAATTTCTGCACTGAAATAAATCCTGACTTCTAGTATTACGTAGAGGAATCCGGAAGCTTATTAATTCAAGCAAAAATGGACTATCAACCAAATCATTTAGAATTTTATAAAGAAATACCAAGTCTGTGAAAATTCTTCTGTCTGACAATTTGAGCATATTCATATCATTTAAAATAGTGTTGTAATTCAACATAATTGCTGGAATACCCATTTTAAAATTTAGAAAACGTAAGAATTTATTTTGTATTCTTTCAACAGCTTGTACATGTGTATTATAATATGGGTTCCAGACGGGAGAATTGTACTCAAGTTGACTTCTAACAAATGCAAAATATAACAGTTTAATACACTTTATATTTTTAAAATTTCTAGTTAGCCTAGTTATAAATCCCAACATTTTTAAGCCCTTATTAGAAATTTCTGTTATGTGGTTAACAAATGAAAGATTTGATTGAAAAGTGATGCCTAAGTCTTTAATTTGTGTTAAAGTCTCAAGAGTATTGTTATCAATGTTGTAATTAAAGATCACTGGATTTTTTATTCGAGAAAATCTAACTACTTGACATTTTGAGATATTTAAGAAGAGTCTATTTTCATTACACCAAATCAACAATTTGTTGATATTATCTTGAAGAATGTTGCAATGGTAAATATTTTTAATAATTCTAAACATTTTGAGATCATCAGCAAAAAGTAAGAAAAATACATCATGAAATACTTTTGTTAGATCATTTATAAACAAGATAAATAAGACTGGGCCAAGGTGTGAACCCTGTGGAACTCCACTTGTTGCATAAATTTTTTCGGACAAAGAGGATTTTATTCTAACAATTTGTTGTCTTTTAGTAAGATAGCTTTCAATCCAGGTTAATAAATTGCCACGTATACCAAGTTTTTCTAATTTCCAAATGAGAATTTCATGGGAAACTGAATCAAATGCTTTATTTATTTATTATGTTCAACACCTTAGTTTTAAACAATGCAAGATCATTATGTTCAACAGCTTAGTTTTTTCAATACAAGGTCATTGTGTTCAACAGCTTGGTTTTGTAACATGAGGTCTTATGTTCATCAGCTGGGCTCTGTAACGTGAGGTTATGTGTTCAACGGCTTGGTTTTTGGAATGATAACTGAAACATGGAACACTTTAAGACCAAGGTCAAATCTATTATTTCTCGATAAGAACCTATCTACCTTTTGCCGACTACGGAAAGCGCTCTCACTACTGCCGGTCCCACAGCAATACTTCCAAAACTCTTTCATCCCGCAGGTTGATTAAAATTATCCTTTCCTGTGATATGTTTTCTCCCATTTTTGCTACATACATCCTACCCAGCACAGTCATTCCTGTTTCGTGAAGTTTGTTATTGACGGCTCTTCAACCACCCTGCATCTTATTACGTAAGTATTATTGCTTCAGCTGCGAACTCATGAGCGAGCTGTAGCCGTTACCGTTACGGACACAGTAACCAACATAACCAGGCTCTAGTTTAGTGTGCATGCGAGGGCTGTCGTACAATACATATTCACACGTCAGCTCTTCGCAAGGCGCTTGAAAATCACGTCCACAATATGATTTTTGGTTACAGCAACGAGTTACGGTTATGGTTACAGCTCCCCGATGAATACGCGACCTTGCAAGTCAGTTTGTATAATAAATAAATCGATATCTCGTTTTCAATTAGCCATTGTTACCTTGGTTGAATAAAAGGTTATTAGCTCTCAGACCACCTGCCAACTAACAAGCAAAATTTTAGCGTTCCTGTTGTATCTCGGATCGTGTTTTCTTGATAGATTTTCAGAAGGAGAAAGAAATCGTTTGGATGTGTTTATTGCTTTTTAACCTTTTTGATTTTCATAAAATAAAGAATACATAAAATAAAGTATCTTTGTTTGTTGACCGTGTTGCTCCATAATTTGAACGATTTCCTCGTCTTGATGTTTAGTTAACCATGTTTTTAAAAATCTTTTTAAACTTTTTTTATCTCTGTGATGTTTTTAATTCCATTTGGAAGGCCGTTATATAAATTCGTAATGGCAAAAAGATGTATTTAATTTTGGGATGATCAGTAGATTTGATGTTTTCATCCCTGTAGTGTAGGTGTGTTGGTCAGTAAGGTACTAATTTTTTGTCTTTAAATTTGAGTAGAGTATTTTTTACTAGATATTTTTAATACTGAAAACAAACAAGTTTTTAAAATTTCTTTTGATGGAGTTCTTATGGGTATTTTTAGGATTATTTTTGTGTTTTTGCGTACTGCTTTTTGTGGGTGTTATTTGTGGGTGTATTTGCAAATAGCACAGGAGACTTTATGCAGATCATTTATACTTATTACATTGCGGATGTTTCCAATATACACGAGCTTTGTGAGATTCTTTTAAAAGTTTTTTTATATAGGAGTACCATCGAAGATTTTCATCGATTTAAATACCAAGATATTTTATGTTTCTAGAGAGTGTTATAATGGGACAGTGGCATGCTTTCTTTAAGTTTTTCCCTTGACACTCTTTGAATTTGAGAGCACACATCAGCTGAATCAACTCTTTATATTATTGATTGAATAATTCATACAATATTTTCAGTTTGCAATGCTATTTTCATCAGAAGTTTAGAGACTTTTAAAAATCAATTTATCTTTAAGACAAGTCACGACAGTGGTAGATATTCTCAGCATTACCCTGGTAAAAGATCCACCTGCAAAATCGAAACCTTGCTGGGAACGGTATTGGTGATAACGTATTTGGTGACCAGATATGAATATCCAGAAACTTCCCAACCTCTAACGCATCTGCTTCCTTCCCTTAAGGCTCCGTTACCGGCCCCAAAATGAAGAAGATGGAGAGATACAAAATTACGAATGTTAGAGGAGAGCGCTAACATTTACAGCGCCAAAATCGATGCAAAAATTGCGAAAATCTTTAATAAAACACGACTTAAAATAGAGCAAAAATCTCTTGGGGGCTGTCAAAAAGAGTATTTAATGAAACACTGTGAATTTTTTCATACATATGACTTGTAAAATAATGGAAACAGACTTGAAAATAAAAGAATTTGGAGCATACTTTGTGATTTTTTTCTATCGAGGGAATTTCATATAATTTTTATTTATTTTTATTTATTTGTTTCTTTACATGGTACCTAGGACTAATGTTAACAATTCAGTTTATAACCTCACTAGGTCAAGTCTGTATTGAGGTTAACAACTCTACAATTTAATAAAATAACACAAAATAATACAGTTATTGAAGAACAATATTGTTGTATGTTTCATGCAGATTATGAGTATAATAAGTACCTAATTAGCTGAAGGCGATAGTACATTACAATGAAAGCATGTAGGGTGACCATAATGTTGAGATTTGGCTTTCAGAAAAAAAAATATTTTCGAAGAATTAAGATGAGAAATATTTATTTATGTATATATTGCGCTATTAATTTAGCAAGAGAAGGATTAAAAAAAATAGTTAAGACAAAATAAAATGATATTAATTTAGAAAGGATAAAGCAGTGAACAATTTACAATCCTCGGCTAACACAAATAATTTGACGGTCTTTTTAAAAATGCTCAAGGAATTAGATGACTTAATATGATCTGGAAGGCTATTAAATAGGAGTGGAGCCCGATAAAAATAATTCCTTTGACCAAAAGAAGATTTAGTATGAATTGCCGTAAAGTTCAGACCAGAGCCAACTCTAGTAATACGAACTTGCTGTGTTCTTTCTGAAATACCAATATTATTAAAAAATCTACAAAGGGTTTGTGTAATATATAGCTGTTTAACATTCATGACATTACATTCCTTATAAAGTAAATTCGTTGGATATCTAATTTTTTTTTTTAACATAACTTTAAGAATCAGCTTTTGTGCAATATTAAGTGGTTCTATATGAGTCTTTTGACAGGATCCCCAGCACACTATATTATAAGAAAGCATAGACTAATATAGATATTATATAATATAGATATTATCTTAAAAAATAACATATATTTTTTTAAGAGCTTAAAAACATCAAATGTTTAAGGAAGGTTTTGCAAGAAATCGGTAGAAATTCGGATAGCGACCTCTTAACCACTTCAGTCTTTCAAACCTAGTTGCCAACCTACAGGATCTGCTAGCTCTGTACAAATCGCAAGTTCGCCCTACGGTTCAATTTAGCAGCTACCTCTGGTCTGGAGCCCCAAAATGCCTGAAAAAAATCGTCGACTCTACGCAGTAGGCGGTACTAGAAGCCTTAGAAATAAAAAAAATCCCTTAATAATAATGAGTCCATTAAAAAATATTATCTTAAAGCCCTATCTTAGACATGTTCCGTTTCACTCTCCATTAAATCTCCTCCCCCCATTCTTCATTAAACCCTAGTCACGCCCTCATCCCCACTACAACATTTAGTAATACATTGTGCCCACCCACTTTTATGTTATGTCAAGTTATTATATGTTTGCCCTGAGGAAGGAACGGCAGTTCCGAAACTGGTCGGTATAAATAAAATATATACCTAAATGGTTCCAACAAATAAATATGGCTTCATTTATTTAAGAAGTGGTTCTTCTGGAATTAATATTTTACATCTTTTCTCTGTGTCCCATTTCTATAATCTTATAAATTTGTCGAGTCTACCACGATGCCAATTAAGAAGAATCAGGAATATTCCAGAAACATAATATTTTCCATAAAGTATACTCCCAAGTCATTGACAAGCTTTCCTTTGAAACTTATCCGGCCTTGGCAATTTACTTGATGGAGGCTTGCGAAGGCTTTTCTCAATTATTTTTCTGTTGACGTATTGGCTTTTCGGTGCCACGGCGGAGATCCTAGAAGATTACAACTAAACTCTACAACTTGAAAGCCTCTTTTACTTGGACTAAAATTTTGTTTGGCTTTTGTAGAAATAATTAAATTGAAGGGCGAAAAAACTTGATTCGTTATCATTTGTCATTGAAAAATTTGAATCCTTTTGTAAAAAAACTTTTTACCGTCTTTTAATTATTCACAATTTGAAGAATTTCTTTCTTTATATTATGAGTATTAGAAATTTTGAATTTAATCAACTTTGTATCGTTCTGGTAAAACACCTACCATTTAAAGTCTAAGTTAACGGACTAACTAACTAACCATCACACCGTTTCCCAGAGGTAACCATCGGTAGGCAGAGAGGACGGACCTCCAAATAAGTCGGTCTTGGCACACACTCTTTGCCTCGTTCACATTCATACATCGTCTCATACATGATCTTCTATTATTCTGACTCTTGACATGGCCCGACTCAAGTATCTGATTCAATTAGTCGTGCCATGTCTACCTCGGGTGTCCCTGACTTCTTCTACGTTCATTCGCTCTACATGCCCAAAGTCTAAGTTAAGTGACCAGCTCTAATAAGTCAGATATTCCAAAACATTCTTCTCACTCTTCTTTTTTCCAACGTATCCCAGTAGGGGATGCCATTCTTTCGGTTTTTACTTCGGATAGTTTGGACTCTTATGCGGCATTTACACTAAAAAAATACAAATTTATGTAGATTTCATAAAAATAAAATCCTCAAAGCCTATTTTATCTATGGAGTGGCTGTGTGGAGGGTCTTTTTAAGGAAAGGAAGTTCTGGGAAGAAAGAAAGGTAAAAGGGATGGATAATCTGCGAGTCAATGTGTCGTGGAGTGAGACACGTATGAATGAATCCACCCCTCTCACTACGGTGCTAGGCGATTGGTCGAGAGAGTCCGGCTGGAGTGTGTGTTAAGACAGAGATTATGTCTGCCTCAAGCAGTCTGCCCTGATACGGACCGCTACGCAGTTGGTGAGGAAACGCATTGATCACCAAGACTTAGACAAACCTCACTCCAAGAACCCGTAACGTAGCGAACCACTTGGGGTGACCTATGGCAGCAGAGGTGATGGTTATCCAATAAATGGTTCCCGGGGCAGCGGTATCCATCCCCATCTCCCAAATTGAATAAGATAACAGAAACGTTGATGTATTTTTATTGAATTTTGTGTCGTATTTTGAATTTTGTTTTTTTTTTATTAATGACGAGTAAAATGGCATAAAAAAAGTGCTTTATCAGTATTATTTAACCACACAAGGTATTCTCAAATGCTTCATCCACCTGCTGACGATACCCAATTCTCCAACAATCAAATTTTCTTTATCTCTGAAAAATTTTTTTTTCCCTACTGACGTGATTTTGCGTGATTATAAGTTGGAAATAAATCAAATGAATAACAATAGATCCGATTTGATTTGATTTTTCAATTTCAATTCAACTCAACCACTTTATTAATTTCACGACCATTACAAAATAAAATTACAAATCGTTTTAAAAAATGATGCATAAGGAAAACAATAAATAAAAAATGTGATGAAATGAGGAATTGGATAGAACCACCCAAAAAAATACAGGACGTACAAATCACAAGTAATATAATAATGTAAAATTGCCACTGAAATACAGGATTTTAACGTTATCAGTTATATTGTGATTTCCGAACACAATAAACTCAATTTTTTATTCAAGGGCTCTAATACTCTTATCCATCTCGAATACGTATTGTCGAGTAGAAATGTGTTTTAAGTGGGAAAACCCACCTGGTGCCTATATACAGATTTCTTGGAAATTACGAGACGTAAGAACAAACTGTTTCCCGCTTGGCATTGAGAAGGTTTTTTTGTTTGTAGATTACGCGTAGTAAATTCTCTGTTTTTATTATTGTACTTTTTTCACTTCGATTTCTTTTTATAATTTCTTCTTGTACTAGTACATATTGAATCATTTTTTCTTCTACCACCACTTCTATTTAACCCGGCAAGAGTGTGGCAGGGTATGTCATACCCACCATGTTATTATTTGCGTATATTTTTGTTTGTGACCTTCAAACCTGTTGTTGCTTTGATTAGCTGGAGTTAAAGAGGTGCGGGAGGGGATAATGGCGTGATCGCAGTATCGCGGCAGCCTGCGCTCGATTTATACGCCTGCAAACTGCGTTCGGGTACGTGATACCCTGCCACTTAGCTGATGTATATATTTCGTAGCAAAAACTAACATTACTTTTTTTGCTATTTTACATTTTTTTTCTTTGTTGCATTGTAGATTTTAATAGAAAATGGACGTTGACAGTGAATAAACCCGACTTCGGTCAATGCTGGAAAAGTATTAGAAAGTACTTCCGATGAGGCGAGCTCTGGAGAAGTATCTGACCATTGAAGTGAAATATTTTTTTTAGTTTACATAGTTACCTGTTTCATGTTCTATCATAAGTTTTTTCATAAAACTTATTTCCTTTAGTTCCTTTGTAGTTTTTTTTTGAGAGTGAAAATTTTTGTTGAAAATTCAAAGTGACTTGTTTCCATTTAAGTAAAATATAAAAATTATTAAAATGGCGCAAATGTTTTATTTCCAATACGTTATAATATAGTATTGCTGTAATAAAAAATAATTAATATAATGCTTTTTTTTAAGAATCAAGTTTTACAGTCAAATTAATAAACGGGTATGTCATACCCTGCCACATACTTCTTGTAACACTTTTTTCACCACACTTTCGCCGGGTTTAGGTTATCTTTCCGTCATAAAGTAAACAACCTTGTACAATTGAGGTCGTTAAAACTGAAATGGTCAAAATAGTATCAAATCTTCGGCTAGCACCTCTTTCATAAACCCTGAAAAATGTTTTGTATGGTTCGCTCCGTTTTACATTAGCTCCGCACAGGAGGACCTGAAAAAAAACAAATTCCCTTGAGGCCTATGTCATCTTTGGGGATGCTGGGTATTGTGTATTTTTAGGGAAAGGAAGGAAAAAGGTATCATGGGTGGGTACAAATCTGGGGTCAGTGTGTCCAAGAGTGACGTACAGATGCGATTCAAGAAGATGAGTCGAGAGAGTCCTGCCGAAGAAGTTAAAAGGTCTCCCTCAACCAGTCTCTCCCGACCCGACCTGCTACGCAGTTAGTAGGCATCAGATTCGCCAAGATCCGGATAAACCTCACCCATCCCAAGAACCCGGGTACCCTAAGCAAAGTCACCAAATGTAGCAAACCACTTGGGGTGACCTATGGTTGAGGTGTTGGTAATCCAATAAATGGTTCCCGGGGTGGTGGTACCCATACCCGCATCACGTGCATCAGAAGAATATCATAATAATAATGTTTAGTCATTTTAAATACATGTAGGATTACGAATTTTAAAAAAATATTATTAAGGGATCAGTAGGATTTATCGGACCAGTTAGGATTTCATCAGAGCCGAACCCTCTGATATGAAAATATCTGGAGTCGGTGAAATATTTTCGCTAATACTTTTTTTGGCTAATACCTTTTGCAAAACAGAATAGAAGCCTTTGAACATTTTTTTTCTTAGCAATTTTTTTAATATTTTTTTGTATTTGTCAGTCAGTGTTAATGATGAGCAACCAACTTGGGCAGCCCACGGTGCGTGTGCGGTAAAAAGGTGAATTTTTCGTAAATATTTTCAAGCAAACGATGAATGGATTTTTTTTATTAAACTCATTAAGCTTACGGACGATCAGAAAAAAAAATGCAGACGCATCCGCCGCCAAGACCTGGACAATCATCACTCCATTAACCGGGCACCCCTGTTTAGTCACCAAACGTAGCGAACTACTCGGGGTGACCTATGGCAGAGGCGTTGGTTATCCAATAAATGGTTTCCGAGGCGGCGGTAACCATACTGGCCTCCAAAATTAAATCACTTTTCATAATAAAGTAAAAAAATATTTTTTTCCAATTAAATTTATGAATGTCTCTTGACCCACACTTTGAAAACCAATTATAGGCGACACAACTTGTGTATATCGTTCACGCGGCCAATCTGTGAACAACTATTGATGTATTAGTTCGACAAATTACACAATAGGATAACTTGGTGGTCAGTTGTATATTGACGGGAACTCTGTATGCAAGACGGCGGAATTGGAAGGAGAGTTTTATTGCGAAATTACTGTTACTGGCGTTATTTTATTCAGATTCTTACTATGATAGGGCTTGTCTAGGGTATACTTGGTCGAAGTATATAGTGCACTTACATTGTGTGAATTTACTAGATAATCATTTGTGGAAAAGTGTGTGGAAGGGTTTAGTGTTTCATCTGGGAAAGATTTAACCCGGACATAAAATCTGGAGCACTATAAAAGAAATAAAAATAATCAATAATAATAATTAGATAATTTGCATAGGGCCGTTTTTTTATACGGCGAAAACTGGTAAATATAGGCACATGAGTATTTCTGAAAACAATCATGCATTTTCGTATGACATAGTTTGTTGAAAGCGTTATAAATCATTAGCAATTAATAAAATAAATAAAGAACTGCAGAAATAATAGCCTTGAATAATATATTTAAAATAATAACTTACCCTCTTAAAACAGGTAGGCACAAAAGCATATAATTATACTGTATATGATCAAAAACTAAACAAGTATAATTAGAAGAACAAAGACACGCATTAATCACAGATATAAATCAAAATAAATTACATTTTCTACCATTATGAACATCTAGCAACTATATTAATGTATCAAGTCCATTTGCCAACATATTGTAAGTTCCAAAAATGATTTTCATGAAGGAATTAAATAGTAGAGGGGTTGAATTGTTTTCTTAGTTCGATACTTATTGCGGGTATCAAACTTACTCCCTTTTCGATACAAGTTATGATTATTAAAAAGATTTGTGCTAAATATATAAATATATTGATCGTCCAGTTAATTTGACAGAAATATCCAAATACCAAGTTTTGAGATAATGAGGAAAGTAATATTCGAAGGCTCACCGTAAATCAAATATTATTTACACGTTTCGGTGTTTTACATATTAAATATGCTATAAATAAACAACAGAAGACGTAACGGGCCATGAAATAAGTATGACATTTTTAAATATCCTAGAAGTGACCAAGATAACATAAAAATTATCACATCACTGTAAGTTTTTTGCATTACAACTGCTTTGGTGATGTTTATGAGTAATATGATTATTGTACCAGGTAGAGGGCACACTGTTACATTTAACTGCTTACTCAACTCGAATTTCGATTTTTCGGAGTTGTCTGACCAACTGGACAATCGATATTATCTGACATATTTTTCATATGTTGGCAGTGTAATTTTTTTTAATGTAAAATTTGTAACTTACAACGATATGACTTTTCGGACTTGATAACACATTCTACGTTAAGGCATACCGCTGAGAGCTCCGTTTAAACCTCTCTCTCTTTTTCGCAAACGATAAGTGAATCTCCAGAGAGGTTCCAACAGATCTCTCAGTGGCAGGACTAGTTATATAACGCCATCTACACTACGCTAAGCAAACTAATTTGCTTATAGCATTTGGACTTACTCTCTGCCTTGAATTTTACTCGGTCTGAAATACACAAAATAGAAAATTATTACATGGAAATTTCATATTTTCTTAGATAACTAATTAAGTTCAAAGGAAAACAACCTTATTCAGCAACTACTGTTTGCTGTTTAAGCTGCTTATTGGAAATAATTATATTTTAATACAAGTGTCTGAAAGGCAAACAAATTAATATATATCTCGGACAGATTTTTGTAAAGAAAATGTTTGGTGAATATAGCGTTTATAGGAGTAGGTAAAATATTTACCATTAATGTTTAATCACTAATTAAGTATGGATATAATAAAGGTGTTTTTTTATTGTATACAAAATATAAATTAACACACACCCCGGTGGTGGGTCAGAAATGATCTAGTATTTGCAAAAATATTAATTGTAGATCATTAACATTTCAATGTTCACAAACTAACTTTGTGGTGTCATATGTATATGTCAGTACCTATATGAAAATAAATTAATTTGTACAAACCACTTATTTAATCAAAATTATCAACATGTTTCAAAATAAATGGTTTCTTAATCAGGATAAAATTGAAATTATAATTTAAAAAAAAATTAACGTCAAGAAGAAGGCATTGGTTTTGAAACAGGTTGTTAACTTTGATTCCACAAAGTAATTAATTTTCATATAATTAATTGTAGATCTTTCGTTGTGGTTATTTCCTTTTAGAAATATCTTTTATAAAATATTAAGCCACTATTTTTGTCAAATTTAATATTATCGGACACGTTCCAACTGAGGTTCAACTTGAGTATATTTGGGTATTAAAGTGCGCTAAAACGCGCACCATCGCCTGTTGAATTAGAACAGCCTTCGGAAAAGTGACTCACCGGCTCTAAGGCAATCGGAATATTAGTTTTTTTTTAAATTCCTTACAGAAAAAACGTGTAGGATATTATAATGAATTGACATTCTGAAGATAATATTGAAAATTAAGTATAATGAAAAAATCGCATGAAAAGCACTAAAATTCGATTTTCAGGTGGATCTATTTGTATCCATCACCGTTGCTTTTATTTTATTTTGACCCTTCCGGGGTGTTAATAATGTACCTATTTAGAATGTACACAGTACTATGAGCAGCTTCGTAATTTATTAATTTTTATAATGTGTATTACAGATAATATTACAATACATACGATATAATTTATATAACTTGCCCAAATGCCCACTTGCCCACTTGAAACCTTTAAGGCCAATGTTGAAAATGTCAAAAGATCTAGAGATATCATTTAGCAGCACCATACTTCTTGGTATGATATGCTGGGCCAGAATGTCCGTGGAACACAGAGCAAGTCATTGTCGACCCTAATGGTGGTTGTTTGGTACGAACAATACAGACATTAAAAAAAACATAAAATAATACATGATTTTATTGGAAATAGTTGTTTATTATTTTAAATGCTATTAATATAAGAGCCCCATTCCTCCTAGATTGAAGGAATCCGTAGCGCGTTTCAGAGAGCAAATTTATGTGATGCATAAATCGCAAGTATTTACCATGCAGTCTCATGCAAACATACTTTGAATATTAAAAAAATTCTAGTAATTCAATGTATTTTTGCTGAAACGGGGCCTAAACAGCATAAGCTAGTTCCAGTTTCGAGCGTGTAATGCAATTGAACATCGACTTCATTCCTTCGAGCTTGAAAAATTGTTTACTAGTTCTTATTACAAATCCAAGAAGATTGTAACACAACCATTCTAACTCCACTATTTGATCTGAAAAGGTAAGTTTAGGATCAAATGTGACCCCGTGCACAATTATTGATTTCATAAAGGGTAATATTTCATCATTTAGCTTTTAATCGAATTTATACGGGTTTTTGGAACGCGTATATGTCGTAGTGACACATTTTTTTACATTTTACTTTGGTCTCATCGGCCCGGCATCTAAATCAAGCTGTAATTAAATACAATCTTGAAATTTGTATATCATCTTGAGCAGTTTGAAATCGTCAACAAAAAGGAAGCAAGTAGTATTTTTCACGCAGTCTTAAATATCATCAATTAATAACAAGAATAGTAGAGGTTCCAAGTTTGACCCCTGAGGTATTCTTGAAAATGACCACCGATGTATACATGTTCTGTTTCTTAAAGACATCACAAAAAACTTCAATGGAGATAGGTCAAAGTCTATTGTATATATATATTGTAATAAGAAACGGTTTTATTATATTTGCCAAATTTTCACAGAAATATGTATCATATTTTTTTGGAAATGATGATAAGACCGCTACAGGTGTTTAACTTTTTGCCTCTCTTTTGTTATCAATCTCCACTTTAAAATCAAAAATAAAGTATAAAAAACTATAGTTAATCACTTAACTAAGAATTTTTTAAACAAATTAGACCTTTACCTTTACGGAAATACCTTTATCTCAAATACATATCGTAATGTTTCATTGAAAAAATGAAAGGAAACCTTTTGCTCCAATTAAATTTTCGAATGGTCTGTTGGACAAATACGAACTGAGGCGATTCTGTCAAAAAAACAAAATGGCGCTGAATGGCCATTTGATGACGATGCAACGTTTGAATTTCTGTGAAACTACCCATCCTTAGAAATTATTAAATTGGTTATAGAAAATTAAAGAAGTCTCCTGAAATTCAAACTTATCAGAGGATAAAGCAATAATTTAAATTAGCAAAAGCTCGTAGAGTGGTTTTTGTCACGAAAATTGTACAGTTTTTGTTCAATTTCAATTTCACTTTTATTTGTTTGTCGCAGAATTTTGGAAGTGGAAATTAACCCACTTCCTGAAGCTGCGATCGAGCTGAAACTTGGAAAAAAGACTCGTTGTCAATGCCAATGCAATATATAAAATATTGGTAGCAATCATGCACAAACCGCGCATTTTTCTTAAATTCGAATTTTTTCGTTTTTTTTTTTTATTTAGAAAAAAAAGTAAATTTTCACAATTATAATATCATTTCATAACATATATCATTCATCAATTTCTTGGTTACCCAACTAGTAGAGAAATATTCTCGGGTCGAACTGGGGAGCTAGTCTATGTACTTATGTTATATATTTAGAACTGCTTATAGATAATATGTGTAGATACAAAATGGAAATAAAATACTTTCAAAAATTTTTGTAAGATATTACATATACGAAATGATCGTCGGTTTTAAAAATCAGATTAAACCCTTTTTTGTTGCTGTTATTTTTAAAGTTTTAAAAGACATTTAGATTCGAATTTTGAACATTTGGCTGTCATCAGTTGTTTTGTTTTCTCTCTTAAAAAAAATAATCTTTTTTATTATTTTAACTAATATTTTTATGTTTTCTGGTCAATAAAGTGTAGTGTGTTGTTCCTTGAGGATTCTTCTCCCCTCTGATCTTCCAGGAGTCACTTTTCGTCGCTGATTTCCAGATATTTATAACCTTTTTTTCACTACTGTCACTTTCCATACATATTTTTTTGTTTGTAATTTTGTGAACAATGGAGGAGGATTTCCCTCCTGGACATCCTAAAAAGCCCCCAGATCCTCCCCCTGACCCTCCAGATGGTGAAAATATTGTAATTTCTGACAGTGAATCTGTCATTCTAACTTCCACAAAAAAAAGGAAGTTTAGTCCCTCTTCCCCAGTAAAGCATGACTCTCCTTCTACTTCTCAGTCTCTACCAGATCTTCATCAACCTCCTCCAACCAATTTTTACTCTACTCATTCCTGTGGCCCCTACATTGTTTATGCGCAAAAAACTGAGCAAGGTAAAACCATCCATCCTCTTGAATTTGGTAAATTCCTTTCAACCAACAAGAACCTTTCGATTAAGCCCGGAGGTGTAAAAGCCGAGGGTCGCTTCCGAATCTCTGTTGAATTCCTCTCAGGTTCAGCCGCCAACAACTTTATTAAAAACATTTTTATTACATCTAATTCTAAATTCAAGGCGTACATCCCAACTTTCAATGTTTCTCGTATGGGCCTGGTCAGGGGTATCTCGACCGATCTGTCCATTCCAGAAATTCTGTCTTCTCTTTCAACCCCTCAACATATCGGCAATCCCATAAAAGCCAGGAGGCTAAATTATAAGGACACCTCTGAGGGCAATGTTTCCTGGAAGCCCTCCCAATCTGTTGTGATCACATTCGAAGGACAATCTCTTCCCTCCCATATCTATTTATTTTTCAACTCCTTACCAGTTGAAATTTATACTTTCCCCACCACCCAGTGCTACAATTGCTGCCGTTTTGGTCATACCAAAGCTGCATGCAGATCCCCTCCCAGATGCTTCAAATGTGGAGAAAACCACACGGCTGACCAATGTTCTTCTCTCTCTTCACCTAAATGTTTTAACTGCTCAGGCGCTCATTCCGCCATTCACTCTTCTTGTCCTGAACAAACTCGCCAAAAAAATATAAAAATTTCCATGGCCTCTGAAAACTTGTCTTTTCTGCAGGCTTCTAAACTATTCCCGCCTGTCAAAAAATCTTTTGCCGAGGTTTTATCCAGTAACTCTCCATCCAACCCTCTCCCCTTCTCCTCAACATCTTCTCGATCAACTAAATTTATGTACAAAAACCCTGTCTCTAAACCGGCTCCTGGATATGATCGGCAACAACACAACTCACTTCTCTTAAATTCCAATGGTTCTCCTCTTTCAAATGCCACAAATGGGTGCGCAATCAACTATAATTCGTCCTCAACAAACCATCAAAAGCTTTCTGAACAACTCTCGCAAGATAATTCTTCATTTATACAAACTCTTATTATGCTTCTAATTGACCTAATTTCTTCTCAAACTAATCTACCGTCCAACGCTGCTTCTATTATTTCCACGTTAAAATCATTTGTTCAAAATGGCACTTCAAGATGTCAGAATACTTCAGTGGAATAGCCGCAGTGCTATTTCTAACAAATCGAACCTTCTTAACCTATTAAATTCAAACCTTGTTTCTGTGGCTGCTGTCTCGGAGACATGGTTTACTCCATCCACCCACTTTAATGTGGGAGGGTACTCCTGTCTCCGTGATGATCGCCTGGAAGGTACGGGCGGCGGTGCTGCCCTTTTTATTAAAAAATCCCTTCCGTTTTCCCCAATAAATAATATCAAACCCCCCAATGCTGACTTTCAAATGGTTGCAGCTAAAATAAAGGACACATCCTTTGTTTCTATCTATATTCCCCCATCATCTCACTTCAATAAGCAAGCTTGGTTACAAATTGTCCGTCAACTAAGCCCTCCATTCTTTTTATTGGGCGATTTTAATGCCCATTCCCCCGTCTGGGGTTCTGCTTTCTCTGATCGAGATGGTCGAAATGTTATGGATTTTTTAGATGAATCCAACCTTTTCCTTTTGAACGACGGATCTCCTACGAGAATCTCTCGCCCCAACACAAACCCCAGTGCAGTGGATCTCTCCATATGCTCTACAAATCTGGCACCTCTCTCCTCATGGGTGGTGTCCCCCGATCCTTGCTCCAGTGATCATTTCCCGATCATCATCACTTATCAAACTTCTTTCCATTCAGACAAGTCCCATATTTCGACGAAGATTAAAACAAAACACACCAAATGGGACGAATTTAACTCGCATATGGATAAGTTTATACAAAATTTACCCTCTTCCGATGTATTATCTGTCAAAGATGACTACGATAACTTCAAATCGATGCTCATAACTGCAATACATAAATCAAATCCTCTCCCTAAAACCAAATCTCTTAAAAAACTCCCTCCGACTCCCTGGTGGGATGAGGAATGTTCTAAGGTAGTGAGAATTCGGAAAGCTAAATCTCTTTCTTATCGTCACAATATGACTATGGAGAACTATCTTATATACAAAAATGCCGAAGCCAATGCCAAAAGGGTATTGAGGTCAAAAAAAAGATCCGGGTGGTACAACTTCTGCAGTTCAGTATCTCCGAATACTCCAATTTCGGAAGTTTGGTCTATGATTCGAAGATTTCGATCCTCCTTCAGTTCAACATCTCCTCGAGCGTCTCATTCTAAATGGATAGATGAGTTCTTGGACAAAATTGCCCCCCCTTCTGTACCTAACTTAGATGAAATAACTCCCATCCACAACACTCCTATGTCTGATCATTGGCTAGACTCTCCATTCACTTTAATTGAATTAAAAAATTGTTTATCAACAGTCAAAGACTCATCTCCAGGCAGAGATGGTATTCCTTATAGCATTATCAAAAATAGTAATGATAATGTTCTGAATCATTTCCTAAGCATCTTAAATAAAATCTTTCAGTCTGGCATAATGCCTGATGACTGGAGTTCTCAAATAATCATCCCAATCCTAAAATCAAACAAATCACCCAATTCTGGATCTAACTACAGGCCAATTGCTCTTTCATCCACCCTCAGTAAAATTTATGAAAAATTAATTAAAAACCGGTTAGAATTTTTTGTCGAAAGTAATCAGCTTCTCTCTCCATCTCAATTTGGATTTAGGAAAAAAAAATGTACGCAAGATAACCTTGCCATCATCAGCACTGATATTAATTTATCCATTTCTAACCATGAAGTATGTCTTGCAGTCTTTATAGACATAGAAGGTGCCTTTGACAATGTTTCCATCCCAATCCTTAAAAAAAAACTTTTAGGCCTTGGCCTTCCCCCCATGTTTGTCCAATCTATTATTAATCTATTTCTTGATAGAAAAATTTTCATTGAACTACCAGATGTTACTCCTCAGAGTAGATCAATTTGGAAAGGTTTACCCCAAGGCGATGTATTATCCCCTATACTGTATAATATATACACGTACGATATGCATGTCTCTATTCCCCCTCAAGTAAAAGTTATTGAGTTCGCAGATGATTTAGCTTTCTACTTATCATCCAAAATCATCCCTCTTGCCGTCAAATATCTTAATGAAGCCATGGATGCCCTTTGCACATGGCTCACTTTAAATGGTCTGGAACTTTCAGTCAAAAAGAGTCAGTGTGTCACCTTCTCAAACCGTCATAAAAATCCTCCTGTTCAAATTTTATTTAAAAACTCTCCAATCCCCAACGCCTCTGAAGTAAAATTTTTGGGAGTAACATTTGATAGGAAACTTAAATGGTCTTCCCATATTCACAATATAGTTACTAAATGTGAAAAAAATTTAAATATCATCAGATCATTGACTGGCGTTTGGTGGGGTGCTCACCCTACCTGCATTAAGTTGCTTTACAATGCACTTATTCGAAGTCATCTCGACTATGCCTGCCCACTTTTTAGTACTGCCTCCAAAAATGCACTCAGTAAATTAGACAAAATTCAATCAAAGTCATTGCGAATAATAACTGGAGCGATGCAGTCGTCGCCCATCAATTCCCTTCAAGTGGAATGTTCTGATCCCCCACTTTATTTAAGGCGACAACTGTTTGCTGACAAATTTGTTCTTAAATGTTTAAATTCTAAATGTCATCAGGTTATTCCCAGAGTTTCGTTGTTCAAAGACTCAACACATTCATCTACAATCAGAGCTCGAACTAAACCTCTTCCTGCCATCTGTAAAAATTTTCGCTCTCTCTCAGAGCTTCAAATTATCCAAAATGATCTTCTTCCACTATACAAATTAAAATATAGTCACGTCACCCTATCTCCAACAATTTTGGAAGGGATCGGCATCCTTAAAAGTCATTCCAATCTCCCAGCCCGTACTGTTAATAATATGTTCAATGACATTATTTCTTCTAAATGGCCCAACTCTTCTCTTTTATTTACTGATGGCTCCAAATCTCCTGACTCTCCTAACTGTGGTATAGGTATTAACGTTTACCACAATAATTCTAATGATAGAATATTTTATTCAATTTCAAACCAATTTTCAATATTCTCTGCTGAGTGCATTGCAATAATTGAAGCACTCAAATATATAATCAAAAATAATTGTGAACATTCCCTTGTTCTCTCTGACTCTCTCAGTTCCCTCCAAAAACTTAAATCCTGTCCTCTTCTTCATCCTGATGATCACTTTGTATGCCTCATTAGAGTGCTGTTAGCCTCCATTCAAAGCTCTGGAAAAACCGTAATTCTTGTTTGGATCCCTGGACACATTGGCATAGTGGGTAACGATATTGCAGATTCTTTGGCAAAACAAGGAGCGTCCAACCCTATTGTTACCCTCGTAAACCATATTCCCCTATCTGATATTTTTTCCATCATCAAAGATAGATCCCGCAATGTTTGGACAGAGTATTGGAACATTGCCAGTCAATCCAAGGGAGCTCGCTACGCCTCAATACAAAGGACTATCCCATCAAAACCGTGGTTTCAAAAATTTCCCCATTTTTCCAAAAAAGAAATTTCCTCACTTATTCGAATGAGAATCGGTCATTGTTCCGTTCCTTCTCACCTTTTTAAAATTCACATCCTTGACTCCCCAGATTGTACGTTCTGTGGTCTAGATGTGGGCTCTTTAGATCACATATTTTTTGGTTGTCCCTCTCTAAATAAATATCCTCTCTTCTATCAAGCGTTATCTAAAATTGCCTCCCCTCCATTCAACATTTCATCTCTTCTAAGTCTGAACTCGACTCCAATCTTCCATATAATTCTGAAATTTGTACATTTAAATAAAATTAATATATAAATTCACCTTTCCCTTTCTCTGTAATTTTAAATGATGGCCTAGAACACCCTTGAAGGGTGAAAGCCAGAAATAATTTAAAAAAAAAAAAAAAAAGACATTTAAAACATGTACCTATGAGTGTAAAAAAACGTTTGGATTAATTTTTTTTGTTAATCTATGTTGTAAATATATTTTATACAAAATTCAATAAAAAAAACATGTTTTTAAGAAAAGACTGTTAAAAACTGTGCAAAGCCGAGATATAATAAATAGATAATAATATTGCATGGATTCATTGTATGGCGATCTGTTATAATGAATCAATCGAATTAATTATTTGAAATATTCAGGGTTTATTTCATGAGAAAATACCGATTTTATAACATAGCACAGGCTATCGACGAATATTCGCCCGGGGCTAGTACGAAGGCTATCGTTTTTCTAATAATAAAACGCCAGCGGTACGATTATTGGAAAACGGTGGCCAATAAAAATATTCTGTTTAAAACCCTAGCTATGAAAACCGAAGATATTCTCAAGTACCTCAAAATATACACACACATTTTTTAAATGTGAATATCGCACAGTGAGTCTATGGCATCCCCAATTATGGTATGTTGTTAGGTAGTGGAGAGAAAAAGAGGATGGAGAAAAGAAGGGTGCGGAAGTTCCTGGCTTTTCAGATTAGGTCACCAAACGCGGCTGAAACCATTTCAAGCAACGTTTCAATTCAGAATGGTGGTCTTACACCGGGGCGATACTGAGAGTATCTTCCACTCTGGAACTTGCCGCAAATATATACCTAAAATATTACATGCTTTTCTTAAAATACGTAGTCTAATTTGAATACTGAAGAGCGATTCTATATCTTTTGTGGGATCGATATGAGAAAACGGAAATGATTTCCTGTCAGATTTGTGTGATTTTGTATGTATTTACTGACACATATTTTAGTTTAGATCGTTTTACACACGAATTTTTTATTCATTTAATGTACATTCTACGTACATAGAAAAAGCAAATAAATCACAAAAATCTGAAGTAGATCACGTCCGTTATCTAAAAACGATCCCACAAAAGATATAGAATCGCTCTTCAGACCTTGATGTCGTTCAAATAAGGAAAATTTAAGAATTTTTGAGGGTCCTAACTCATATAAGAAGTAGCTTTCAAAAAATGCAAAACATAACGACATGCCAATACGTTTGTATGGGCAAAATTCCGCTTGCGTTCCTCTTAAAGCTCTGGCATATAACAAACTAGTTGGAACGTGGGGGTCAATGTGCCTAAGAGTAATGAACATGTGAATCCATCCCTCCCACGGCGGTGTAAGGTGATGGGTCGGAAGAGTCTGGCTCGAGAGGTCTAGGCTAGGTCTCCCTCAACGAGTTTCTCCCGACCTAGACAAACCTCACCCCACGAACTCGGGCGCCTCTTCTGGAAATCTTAAAATGTATCTATGGTAAGAATGTATGACTGTCTTTGAATGTAACTGATTTTCCACCGAAATTTTCATTGTAAAGCGCCTACATTAGGTTTCATTTCGGCCAACACTGTGCAACTACAATAATGACATCTTTAAATTATGAAAAAATTCGGATTTCATTGGTTCAATCTTTATGCAAAACCAAAATGAAATGTGAACATTGTAAACTGATTCCGTGACTAGTGTGACGAAAAAATAAACAGAATCAGTCAGTCATGGCAGCCATGCGGGGAGATTTAATGTCAAGATGTTGTATTCATTTTTAAATGACGATTTATAAATCCTACGTATACTAATATGAAATAGAACTTATATATTAAGAATCAGTATTTGTTGATATGCATGATTACATTTTTTTAAGAGAAAATGTTTTTTGCTGGATTTCTTCAAATAAATACGTCTATTTATCCACTGGAGCGATTATGGTAGAAAAATGGACGATTTTTATTTTTCTGCAATTGATAGTGGTCCAAAATTGGACCAAATTTTTCTACCACTCGTAAAAAATGTATTGTAATTATTTAAAACATTTTCTTGGCCAGCCATTTATTTTAAAACAAAGCTATTAAAATGCTTTATCTATTATGACCATAGATGAACTTCGTAGACTATTTTAGAAAGATGTTATAAATAAATTTTTAAAATATTTTTTTACGTCGAATTTTCCATCAGCTGTTTACGGTTAAAATTAAGTCCCTTTTCCATAGAAACGCACCTTTCATTATCAAGTTTATCACAGACAATATACAGAAATCGAAAATATTCCATGTTGACCCGAATAAGTACTCCTCACGACAGTTTCAAAGTAACAATACACAGGATTCGCGCTGTTATAAACTTTACGATTTTTTATTTTATTTTTTTGATAAATCCTACAAATATGAGATAAACGGTAAAAGAGAGAAAATTCATTTACTATATAGCTGTATAATAAGTTTTTTATGTTTCCATGTTAAAAATTGAAGATATGGTTTTTTTTATGTTGGCGAAAAATTTTAAAAATCATCTTCTGGGAAATCACGAGCAATCGAGGCAAATTTATTTGTTTCGCGTGATCACTCCAGTGGCGGGGAGAAAATATGAGTGACCCCGGATCCAACGTCACCGAGTCTTTATTTATTTTATTTTTTTATTTTATTTATTTAGGAGAAAATACAGATACAGATGTCAATTAACAATAATATACAAAACAATAACTAGAGAACTCACCTGCACCCAAACTATTTCTCACGAATTAACATTAACAGCAGATAAAATAAAAAAAAATATACAAATATTTTTACATATAAATATGGAAAAGAAGTATGTAAATATGAGAAAATTATTTTACAAATAGAGAGATGAAAAAAGTGCGCAATAACCCTATAAAAGTTTACAAATTATCTTTGGAAAAATTTTGATGGTAAGTTCAAAAACATATATATTGATAAAAAATAATATTATACAGAAATTAAAAAAAAAAGAGAATTAGTTAAAATTATAAGCCAAGTAATGTCTAAGTTATTATACTTTGTAGGAAAACAGCCTTCAATTTTCTACTAAAAGAACTGCGTGTGTCGAAAAATAAGTCGGAATCCTTGAGGTTTTGATTTCGATTAAACAATTCGCACATTCTTCTGATTGGATCCCTGACACCAGCATTTGTACGCGTCCGGCTAATGTGGAATAAGTCGTTAAGCCTTGTTACTCTGGGTGGTATTTTGAAGTTTATTAGTTTCAGTAGGTCAGGACAGTCAATAACGTTGTTGCAGATTTTATATAGAGTCATGAGGTCAAGGTATGTTCGCCGGTTAGATAGAGTAGAGACGTTATAATTTGAGAGCATATTTATGTACCCCCGTTTAGGTGCGCTCATTCTGTAATTGAGGCATTGCAAAAATTTCTTTTGAATACTTTCAATATTGTCTTTATAGATACCGTAAAGTGGAGTCCATATGGAGGAGCAGTATTCAAGTTGAGAACGGACCAGCGTGTAGTAAAGAAGAAGATAGGTTTCAGGTTTTCGAAATTCGCGGCTGTTTCTGATGACAAATCCTAGCATGCAGTAAGCTTTATTCACAATATTCTCAATGTGCGCATCGAAATGTAGTTTGGAATCAAAAAGTATGCCTAGATCTCTTATACAGCAAACGCGCTCGAGTAAATAGTTACCAATACAATAATTGTGTATGATAGCGTTGTGATTTTTAGTAAAGCTTATTTGTTTACATTTGTTGTAACTTAGGTAAATTTTGTTTTCATTGCAAAATGCTTCGAACCTTACTAAATCCCTTTGGATGAGCAGACAATCGTTTAAATTTCTCACAATGGCAAATATTTTTATGTCATCAGCGTACAAAAGAAATAAACAATGCATGAAACATTTAGTAACGGTGTTAATAAAAAGTATAAATAATAGCGGACCCAGGATTGACCCCTGTGGCACGCCAGAAGTAACTGGTTCCCACTTAGAAGTATGTCCTTGTAATGATACAGCTTGCTGTCTTTTTGTTAAATACGAGACAAACCAACGTAATAAGTTACCCCTAATTCCGTTGTATATAATTTTATGAATAAGAATAAGATGGTCAACCTTGTCAAAAGCTTTTTTGAAGTCGCAATATATTGCATCTACCTGGTGGCCTCGATCCATGCTATTGAATAAAAAATTTGCATAAATGAGTAAATTACTCATGGTAGATTTGCCTTTTCAGTCACCGCTAAACTTAGAAGGTCACCTCACACGTGGCACAAAATGTGGATACGTAAGTATTTGAACTTATATCAAAACTTTTCGAGTGGAAACATTATACTTAAACCTTATTAAATATTAATCTTCTCCGTAATATTTGCGTAGCAGAAACCTTAAAAACGATTTCGTTATTCGCAGAATTGAACATCACAATTTGAGTAATTTTACGTACATTGCAGAAATTAATATCACTTGGCGAGAAGTTAATTTGCTGCAGATGTCTGGCAGTATTAAGTAAACAGAGTGAATAAGATTCACTTCTAGAACATAATATATTCTGTATTTTTGAGACGAAACTAGATTAAATATACCTAATAATGCGGTTTATAAGCTTCGAAAACTGTTTTTTTTAATGTTCAATTCACCCTAAGAAGAATGCTTTGTGCCGATAAAGTTAAGAAAGATAGTTATATAAGAGGATAGAACAAATCAAATATTGAAGTTTTTTAAGTCTGTGAAATTATATGGAACTGAAAAAATGTGAGAATTGTTAAAGTTATTAATTATTCTTTCTAGACAAAGAGAAGTAAAAAGGTGTCCCTCATAAATAAAATTGAATAGTTCTTCAAACTTAGCAAAATTACTTTGTGGCATCATTATTAATATAATGAATAATAAATACTTCGTTTAAACCACTATATAATTAACAATATGAACATACACACAAGCCCTGCTTTTTTATGGGGATAAATCAAATATGTACACATATTATGTAATTAATTATTATATTGAATTTATTGTAATTTATGTATCTTTCTCTGAATAAAAAAAAAAATGTTTCAATAACAATGTTATCTTCATCAGGACAAGATGTTAATTTAAAAAATAAATGACAAACAAGTATAGACAAATTAGAATAAATTAGAACAAAGACAAAATATTAAAATGTAGAGGTGATTAATTAAAAAATAATAATTGTTACACAAAATTATACATAAAAATAAAAAAGGAAAAATACATTTAAGGAAATATAAAATTGCATTTAGATAATAAAAATAATTTTTAAGAACAAACAATGTAAATAAGTAGACTAAATAACCAAATAAATAATTATAATTATTCTAAGTATTAATAAAAAAAATAATTTTAAAGTTGGCTATTTTAAAAAAATGTTTGGTTATTTATAATATTTAATTTACTATTAACACTTTTTCTAATTTCTAAAATTTCTAAATTATCCAATTGCATGCCCGTAGTGTTAGTGAGTAAAACTTTAAGACCTTTATTAATATCAAAAGAATGACTTGTTTCCAAAACATGGTTGGCAAAATTCAGAATAATAATTATTATTTAAACATCTTATATGTTCCTTAACTCTAATGTTAAAATTTTTCCAAGTTTTTCCCATATAAAAATTGAATAGCTTTATCCAAGACACCATCTGAAAACTATTGTAAAAATATTTGGATAGAAACTTGCAAATCAAGTTAAAAATATGACAACCAAAAAAGGTAAATAGTTGAACACAATCGTCACCTCATTTGAACACTTTTTACAAAAACGATTTTTGAATGCCAAAATTGCATTTCAGCGCAATCTGTTTTGTTCTTCCATAGACCCTTGAATGACTAAGGATGAACATCAAGTTTTTTAAATAATCCATTTATTTTACAAGCTTCTAACTTCTCTTTGAACCTTTTGCGATTGTCATTTTATTCGTATTTGACAGTTGATCATTTTTGCGGCGTGCTGTGTAGTTCGTCACTTTAGTTTGATAGGGTTCTAACTTCGCTTTACCATGTTTTGAGGTATGAAGTATGTATGATAAGTAATTTAATAAAATAAATTAAAAGTGGATGCTCAGGACCATAATTTTAGGAACGTAGAAAGAATAACATTTTATTCATAAGGTTTTTCAATTTCTTTGCGGTCCTTTATCGTTAGCTATTCGGGAAAGACAAGGAAATTCGTCGACATGAAATAATAACAACAATAACATTTTTTTGCAATATATGAAAATGTTGTCTGAAATACATTGCCGGCAAAAAATTTCCATAAAAATTTGTTCGTTTACCAGAGCACGATATATTTCCTATCGAGTTTAATACACAAATTTGAAGGAGTGAATACGGTATTCACCGACAAAATATGTCAAACAAGTAGTTCACAATACAGTTCTGATACAAATCCTGTTGTATAACATGAACTGACATAAAATAGCATGAACTGACAGAAAGACCACAATTATGATATTCTGGCACTTTTTTGAAGATCTCGATCGAGATAGATATCGGGTGAGATCTCTTGTCAGATTTGTGTAATTTTATATGGCTGTTAAATGAATAAATAATCATGCATACTTGCAGAAATTCGTGTTTAAAACGACCTATATACGTGACAGCTCATAGCTGAAATTTTGACATCCGCCCATAGAAAAAGCAAATAACAGCCAAAGAAAATCGCACAAATCTAACAGGAGATCTCGCCCGAGATCTATCTCGATCTCATAAAAGATAGAGAATCGGTAGGCAGGTATTGATAATAATTTGAAATTTTGTATAGAAAATTTTAATAGCTTAAAAGAAAATCATCTTAATTTAAAGTTCTATTAGGACTACTCCTAAATTCAAAAACAATAAATAATTTTATTTATCTTTCGACTTGGATTATTTTTTTTTACATCTATTTGTAACTTGCTTTAAGAAATACGAATATAAAAAAATATAAGTACGTAAACCCAAATTATTTCGTGAAAATTGACCCTTATTCCCATGAATTTCAATAGTACCTTCCATTCTTTGACATAGAGCAGGCCTCTGAGAGGCTTTCAATTACGCACAAAATATCCTAAGATGGCCTAAACAAATTTGGGGGCCCTTTGGATACATAATTTGTTAAGAATCGCTGACTTTGTAGATATAAGATTCGAGAATTATAATTTAACTGACTCTCCGTCCATTATTTCGATAAATAAAACATCGCAGTTTCTTTTCTCTGCTTTAAGGCGCTCAATTCTCGCGCGATTTCTTTGGCGCCGTTTTTTCTCATTTTATTACTTTTAATATTACCAGGCGCGAGGTAAATTTCGCCAAAGGGGATATTTTAGTACAACCAGCTCAAAGAAAAGGTTTCTAAACATCTTAAAAGAATACGGACTATGTTTGTTAAATCCGTTTGAAACTGGTTAGTGTATGATATTTTATCTATAACCGAATAGTGCATACCAATTTGGGAGAGAACGGTATGATTACCGCCGCCCCGGGGATCATTTATCGGATAACCAACACCTCTGCCATTCACCCCAAGTGGTTCGTTATGTTTGGTGACTTACCAGGGGTGCCCGGGTTCAAGAGGTGAGGTTTGTCAAGGTCTCGGCGGTGAATGTATTTGCCCATCTACTCCATGGCAGGCCGAATTGCGAGAGATTTGTTGAAGGAGACCTTTTGACTTCTTCAGCAGGTCTTTCTCGGAACATTGCCTTGCACCGCAGTGGAAGGAATGGATTCATACGTCCCCCCTGTATGTAAATAATGACCTTCAAAGAAGGAAGAAAGTCTCTGTTTTCACGATATTTCGAAAAACTACCAAGTTCACCCCCTTTTCCTGCCCACAAAGCAGAATTTTTATACTTTATGAATTTTATACACTCGACATTCAAAATAAGAGGAAAAATACTGTCCATGCTAAGCCCGGGTAATGCCGGGACTTCAAATAGTTAACGGAATATTTGTTAGCAAATTGAATTAGTTAGTACATAACTCTTTCTAAATAAATAAATCCGACTTAAATTGTCAAGATAAACTCTAAGGGAGAGTTGTTTCACAGAATTTGAACATTTCATCAAACTTCAAATATTATTTTCAAGTTTGGTGAACGTTCTAATAAAGTTATATTATTATTTCGTTATGGACTATTTGTTTCACAAAATTGAGAAATATAAACAGAAAATGAATATAATATGTTTCACAGAACCTGAAAATGAAATTCGAAATTTAATGAATTATTCAAATTCTGTGAAACAACTGCCCATTAGAATATTAAATAATAGAAATAAACATTTCAAATAACGAATTGAAATATTTTTCTCAAAAAAATAATTATATTATAGGCAGGTACTTAATAGGTGTCTCCCTTATTATCATGGTTAGAAACATGAACTAAACGATATTAGAAACAGAAGACACCACGCTTTATTTTCAAATCTAAAATTAAACTACAAAATAATTCAAATGTCCACTCATGAAACAAAAATTACCGACCGCTATTTGAAAAAAAAAATGAAAGTTTGGGATTTTTTATTAATTATTTTTACATGAAGCGACAAAAAAGTGAGTTTGACGATACATTTATATTATAATAGAATATGTACGTGTTATAATTTTTTTTAGTTATCAGTAATTTTTGTTAGAAAAAACGTAAGGTAAGCCATTTTGAAATTTTTCTTATTTGTGTATTAAGTTTATTTTGAATTATAAAATTTTAAAGCGTATTTCATCATCTTTTAAGAACAGTTTTAAATATTGTTTACTTTCAGAAATATTTAATTTCTTTACATTCTGTAAAAAGTCAGAAAATTGCCGCTTTTCAATAACATTGGTGGTGTTGAACAAAAGAATTTTTAAATAGTTTAGTCTTGCCATCGAAAATATTCAACATGTAGTCAATTAGAAGTAAAAAAATACTATTTTTCAAGTGATAATACAAGAAACCATCTTTTGGGAAACTCTGAAGTATAGATTGCTCCAATCGACGTGATTTGTAGGTCGTGAAATTGCTAAAACCAAGAAACATTAATCTTCAATGGAAAATAAGGAGCAAACAGTTCCTCCTTTATTGATGTTTCTCTTTGTGAAGACAAAAATCTTTTGTGATTCTAGGCTTTTCAGGAAGGGTGAATGAACTTTACTAGTTCTCATTAAAATCATTTTTTTAAAACTCTCTTTTATAATAACTTTTGACGGTTATTCTCGTCAATGTAATATATCATTGAAGAAGAAGATAATTGTAACAAATTTAAACAAAATATGAAAAAAAAAACAGGAGACAGAACAATAAAAAGCTAACGGTCGTAACTTGAACACCAACCCAGGGTATTTCGTCTTACCGGGACAAACGCCTTTACCAATTCGGCCACTGAGACCTCTTATTTTTAAGGCATATCAGAATTAACAATATTTTCAAACAAATTTAATTAAAAAAAAAAAATTCTTCACATATTTGGCACCTCCCTTGTAAATGAAAACAGACTTTCGAAGAACTGGTGTGTAACCTAGATAGTATCTTTAATAAATATGTGGAACACCTATTGGACTTTTTCTAAAAGTCCTAATGAATATTCATCATCACCATCTTCTTCCCCTTATCCCTTGACCCATTGCATCGACAAGGCGCCTTCGTTCGTCTCTGTCTTGCGCTGTTTGTTCGGACTCCGTCCATGGCAGTCCCATCCTCTCCTCACACAGTTTTTGGAGTTGTCTCGCCCAACTGTGTCTAGGGCGGTCCACTGGAATTGCACTTAATATTTTTCTAGGAATTCAGTCATCGGACATTCTTAACACGTGCCCAAGCCACCTCAGTTGCGATTAATGAATGTTCAATTTTTTTAATAATAACTCATTTTTATAATAACTTTTGCATGCTATTCCTATCAATGCAGTAGGTATATCATTGAAGAACAAATAAATAATATATCAATACGGAAAAAAGAGAAAATAAATAGTCGAAGATAATATTGTTAATTCTGAATTTGAAATATGAGATCGCCAAAAATGGCTTGAAAGTAAGAGGTCTCAGTGGTAGAATTGGGAAAGGCTTTCGTATAAATAATCCTGGGTTCGAGTCTCAGTTGCAAACGCTAGCTTTTTATATATCTGTAAATTGGTTTTTCGTTGAGATTTGTGAGCATTATTTTCTTTTATTTTCTATTTTACTGTGCCACCGTATATGTAAGCGAATCAAGAAGGTTGAATGAACTTTTATATCCATGGTTTTTGTGATATGAAATTTGCGAAGATCTAACACAAGCTATTTCTAATAATAAACATATTTAAATTATTGCCCATGTTAGGTAACCGAAAGATCGCTTTTATTTGCCTAACATTCTATTTTGGATGGCCTGAAAAAGGAGCGTTCAGAAAATAATATTATGACGTATGAACGGGAAAAGAAGTCTGGAATATCCCAGGAAGATACGATGCATGGTTAAATTAATCAAATACTTGAAAGTCTGTACATAAACAGTTACTTATATTAGGAACGCACTAGGCCAAAACAGAGTGTTTGTGCTTGAATTCCATATATTTTTTAAATACTGTTATTTTTATTTATTTATAAAATACTTGTTACATATTATATTAGACATTTACATAGATAAGATTTGTAAAATCACCATACTAGGCGGCTGCCTGTTTCATGGTGATTAATTAAGGATAGTTACTTTGAGTGTATTCTAGTGTAAACACATGGTAAAATTGTTAAAGTTAAAATAAAAAATAGAAAAGAGAAAAAGAAGAGCGTAAAATAAACATGCAAATAAAATAAAATAAACCTGTAAACATATGGTACTAGTATCTAATGATTTTTAAAATTTATATCTCTATCTGAGTATGTGAAAAAAGTTGTAAACACTGTCATAGTCACTCATCAGAAGGTCAGTAAGCGCCTTTCTGAAAGTGAGATATTTGGCTTTAGACTTTATTTCAATTGATAAGTTATTAAAAAATGTAGGTGCAAGAAAGATTAACTGAGACAGTGCTATTAAAAATGTTTTTTCTAAAATTCTAGAAAAGTATCATTAAAGAAGAAGATACACTAATAATCTAAATGAAAATATGAAAGCGAACAAGACATAGACAAATAGAAAGAGATAATGGTCCCAGTTGCTACCATTATCTTTTATATTTTTCTGTGTCTTGTTCACTTTTATATTTTCGTTTAGTTGTGTTATCTTCTTCAAAGATGTATTACAAGGGAAGGGAATAACCTTCAAAAGTTAAAAAGAGAGTTGTTCTTATAAAAAATTGAATATTCTAGAAATGGTTCATTGCAATTAAATTTGATAATTAAAATCTTAACCCTATTTCACACGAGGTCAGGAAAATATTGTATTGTCCAGCTTCGGACCTATTACCCGTGAAAAGAGGTTTGGAGGACGGATAGACGGGCAGGATATTTCCGCAGGACAATGTCTAACCCCCGCCACAGCGCTCGGCCGCATTTTTACTGTGTAGTGCTACTGTAAGTTGTTTTAAACATTATATCTTCACAGAAGGCCCTGAGGAAAACAATTTCCCTTGGAATCTATGCTATCTTTGGGGATGCTGTGTGGAGGGTCTTTTTGGGGAAATGAAGGAGAAAAATTTCTGGAAAAAAAGTTATGAGGGGTGGTAGGAATCTAAGTTAACCTGTCCAGGAGTGAGGGAAGTATGAATCCATCGCTCTCAATGAGATACATGGTAATGGGTGGAGACAGCTCGTCTGGAGAGGTCTGGGTTAGGTTTCCCTCAACCGGTTGCTCCCGATCCGGCCCGCCTCACAGTAGGTGGGCAAACGCATTCACTACCAAGACATAGACAAACCTCACCCCATGAACCCGAGCACCCCTGGAAACTCACCAAAAGTAGCGAACCCCTTGGGATAACTTATGGCAGAGGTGTTGGTTATCCAAAATCCGGGCTGCGGTACCCATACCGCCCTCCTAATTATAGTTTAGATTTTCTAATTAACGACTTATTTACTCAAGTAGTTCGAGTTTACTGTTCGATACTCGAATCTATGAATAGTGGCTAGACATATTTGATTATATAATTTAATTTACACAGTGTATATTATATAATATATGTGATGAAACATTATATGTATAACTAAATAAAGTAAACTTTGAAAAATAAATGAAAGCGTACGATAAGAAAATCATCTTTTCATCATTCTGTAGATTGAACTGAAAGAAAAGCTTTAAAAAAAAGTTATAATAAACTCGTTTTCCACTGAAGCCCTTACATCGCGTTCAGCCAACACTTGCTCAAAGCAATTTTCTAACCCAAATACAGTCTGTCAATATACCCCGACGTAGGCGAGAAGACCCTTTCGCAATAAAAAAGGGAAAAATTTCATGGAATCTCAAGTGATAGTCCTTCCACTTTGTATTCAATTTGGGTTCAGGACTTCAATTTGCGAAATCGTAATCCCTTCCAAACCATTATACGGAATCTTCGCAGTTTGGATGAATAATAAAACGGAATTATAAATTGAAACAAATAAAAATCTCCACGCATTTATCCGGAATGGATTTTGACCGGTTCGATTTTATTATTCAAACAAAAGCTTTGAAACAGTCCAGGAAAAACGGAGCATGTTGTTTAGTTAGTTGTGTTGGTTCAGGGGTCGATAGTTTGTCAAGTGAAAAGAGCCAAATTGTGATGGAAACAGGATAACAAAGGTAGCAGGGAGCCGAATATATATAATATACCTACATAGGGGATAATTCGGTCTCATAGTAAACCAGCAGAAGACCAAATACATGGCCGTAGGATGCGCCCAACAAACCCCAACTATCTCACGTGGAAGCCAAAATTTTGAAACGTACCAAGATTCACATGCCTAAGCTCCCTGACATCAAAATACAATAATACCACAGAGGAGATCCAGAAGCGCAGTTATTTCCGCCTAAAAAACAAAAGAAAATCCAGACTGCTGTCCAGAAACACCAAGATATTAGTGTACAAAACACTTAACAGAACAGTACTCACATACACAGCGGATACTTGGATACTAATTAAGAGGAATTAGCGAGCACTGGACGTTTTTGAGAGGAACATTTTGAGGCGTATCTTCGGACCGGTTTTAGAAAATGGATTTTGGCGCAGACATTACAACAACGAGCTATATACTCTGTTTATGGATCTAAACGTCACAAAATTTATAAAAGTCCCTGCTGAACTCAAGACCGATATAGCGAAGGAGCCTGCGAGGACCAAGATTAAGATGGAGCGACAACGTCCTCAAAGATATATTTACCTTGGAGCTTCTAAACTGGAGAGAGCTGGCACAAAACCGAGTGGAGGAAGACTCTTAAGGAGGCCAAGACCCACCAGGGGTTGTAGAGCCAAGAGTGATGATGATGATGGGGTAATTCGGTGTACATAATTGCTATTATTATGAAATCGCGACCTTCAATGCTAGAAAACGTATACTTACTATTGACTATACACCTCCTATGTGTGTCCTTTGCACTCACCCTTCACTTATTAAAATCAGGTCTGTTACATGCATAATTTGAAAACCGTTCCCCGGGAACCATTCAGTGGATAACCAACATCTCTGCCACAGGTCACCCCTAGTGGTATACTACGTTTGGTGACTTAGCAGGAGTGGCCGGGTTAATGGAGGTGAGGTTTGTGCAGGTCTTGGCGGGCGATGCGTCTGCCCATCTGTCGTGTGGTGGGCAGGATTGAGAGAGACTGATTGAGGAAGGTCTTTTATTGAGGCTTTTCTTTTACAAGGTGGTTAGAGGGAACGATTCATACGTCCGTCACTCCTGGATACACTGACCCCCAGATTCCTACCCATCCCTCATACCTGTTTTCTTCCCAGAACTTCTTCTCCTTCATTTCCTAAAAAAATTCTCCACACAGAATCCCCTAAGTTGACATAGGCCCTGAGGGAAATTATTTTCCTCAGGGCTTTCTGTGTGGAGCTAATGTAAAAAAAGGGTCAGTTGTTTTCTATCTTTGCTTTTCAAGCATTAAATTAAAAACCCCATCAAGAGGAATTGCTTTGGTGAAGTCTATAATACTAAAACTGATTTCTCATCACATGATTTTACATTTGACGATTCTATTGACTTTAACAATTGTATATTTAATGAAGCTGATATTAAAAAGAAAATTATTACTTTAAAACAAAATAAATCAGCAGGCCTTGATAACGTTCCTCCAATATTTTTATTAAAATGTGTATCCATATTAACAATTCCACTAATGAAAATTTTTAACCTTTCTTTGAAATCTGGAATTTTTCCTGATCAATGGAAGAATAGTTTCTTAACACCTATATTTAAAAAAGGTGATAAAAATGACGTCTCAAATTATAGACCTATATGTATACAATCTGCAATTCCTAAATTATTTGAATCTATTTTATTAACGAAACTTAATAAGGAATTTAGTAAAGTTATTACACCATTTCAACATGGATTCATTTCGGGAAGATCAACTCTAACAAATCTTTTGATTTATCAACATCACATAATTGAATCATTAAATAAACGATTCCAAATTGATACAGTGTACACAGACTTTAGCAAGGCATTCGATAAGGTATCTCATGAAATTTTAATCCAAAAACTAAAAGCTCTTGGTATCTCGGGTAGTTTGTTAAACTGGTTCATTAGTTACTTGTCTTGTAGAAAACTTTCTGTAAAAATTTTAGATTACATTTCAAAACAATTTGTGGCTTCCAGTGGAGTTCCTCAAGGTTCACATTTAGGACCTGTTTTATTTTTAATATTTATTAATGATATTGTAAAAATTTTTAAAGAAGTAAACATACTCTTGTTTGCTGAAGACCTAAAAATTTACAAAACGATTACCTCAATTAATGATTGTAATATTCTTCAAGCTAATCTTGATCGCTTACAGGATTGGTGTAATTATAATGAACTATTTTTAAATATTGATAAATGTCAATTTATATCTTTCTGTAGAAACAAAAATCCTATTATGTCTCATTATAGTATTAACAATATTTCTCTTAAAAAGATGTCTAATATCAAGGATCTGGGTATCCTTTTTGATGAAAAATTAACATTTGTTCCACACATTAATGAAGTTACTAATAAGGCTATGAAATTTTTGGGATTTATTTTAAGAACAGTAAAAGATTTTTCATCACTTTATTCATTTAAAATTCTCTTCACTGCTTTAGTAAGAAGTAATTTAGAATACAATTCCACTATTTGGTCTCCATACTATAAAGCACACAAAATAAAAATTGAGAAAGTTCAGTATAAATTTTTAAGGTTCATTAATTTCAAACTCTCCATACCTATTGAACAAATTAATTATGTTAATTTAATGAAAATGCTTAATTTAACTGACCTATCGTGTAGAAGATCCAAGAGCGATTTGGTTCTATTATTCAAATTAGTTAATGGATCACTTGACGCACCTGACTTAACAAAACTAATAACTTACCGAGTACCTAATCGTGACACGAGACTTCCTGAGCTGTTCTTTGTTTATCCGTCTAAAACAAACTATTTCATTAATTCCCCAATCCAAAGACTTCATAGGCTTGGAAATGAATTCAGTTCGGTTCATATTTTCATTTATTCTTTACCTAAATTTATAACAGAAATTTCTAAAATTCTTATGTAAATTTTATTATTATTCTTCTAATATGGTTCTAATATTGTTGATATATCTTTTTAATTCTGCTTATATCCTTATTGTTCAGTTTTTTATTTTAAATAATACTATTTTATATATTTCTTTAATTGTACTCCTGAAAAACTTATGTATCTGTATTAACGTGTTTTTGTAAAAGCCTTTAAGGCGTGAATAAATAAAATAAATAAATAAATAAGAGTCCGAATTCTAATAACAAGAAGTTCTAATATCTAGATATGTTTTTACAGCATTCGCAATGTCTTCTCCACGTTCGTACCTTGAGCGGCAGCAGTCCAAGAAGTTCTTTTTTCGGACCTTGTGCCGACATATATTGCACAAATAGGGTTACTTGTACTGCATCACTAATATCACACGACTTATCAGTTGCAATTGATATTGCGGAAGCCAGCTTAATATCTTCGAGTCGCTGCTCTGTTACATTCGAAGATATTTTGAAAATTCTGTCTCGCACTGTTTAGGCAGATACAGGCAATTCTTTAATTCATTTCGTGGTCGCTTCTCTATTTTTAAAGTGGTAAAAAAGTTCTTCGGATGCTTTCAGTTGAGCCGCAAACGTATTTTCAAAGAGCCGCATGTGGCTCGCGAGGCGCTCCTGCCAACCCCTGTGTTAGTTAGTTGGGTCACCTGTATTAATTGGATTTTGCAAACGCTGGTCGCTCAGTAAGCAATGTTAGTACGGGAAATTGTTTGTGGTCGGGTATTTATGTTAATAAATAATTAATTTTGTAGTCGACGCATTAAACAAATGAAGGGAAACTGGACCTGTAATGAACGGCGTTTGGTTTGGGCGTCACAAGAGTTCCAACAGCCCGAAGCCAGTTGGATAATGACATCCCCAATTAGGATGTATTATTCTAAGGCTGCAGGGAGTGAAAAGAGGAAGGGAAGAGGGAGAGGAAGGTTAGGAAGAAATTGACTCTTCAGATCCAGTCCCCAAACACAAATAATGCTTATTTCAAGTATCGTTTCCATTCTTGAGGGTGGTCTTCCACAAGGACGATATCCAGAGAATCTACCACTCTGCAAGATACTCTACTAATATAAAAAAATTTAAAAGACTTTTAAAATAATGATTATCAAATTCCAAAGAAAATGTAATTATCTTTAAACTACATGGAAAGAATAAAATGGTGGTAACTTTAAAATTTCATCTACGTAATTGAGTTAATTTAGCAATAAACATTAGATACCCGAGGGATTATAATTGTTACCCAGTTTTTGTGTACGTAATTTTCCCGTCTTCCCCGACCCCTGATTTACAGATAAAAGAAAGACAAATTTTAAAAACCTTCCAACGGCGTCCGTCATCGAAGGATAAGGCTCTGGATTGTAATGTGGAGATCGCGGATTCAAATCAGGTCTTGTAATAATTAGAATCAAGTTGAAGGAATGCGTCTACCCCATTCATCATTTCAAAATAAACGTTTTAAATTCAATTTACGAGAGTTGCTGAAAAATCACTAAAAATGCAAGCTCATGTAGGTATTTTTATCAGTAGGAAATTTAAATTATTTAAACCCTTACTCTGGGAAAAACTTCATCGTTTTTAGTATACGACACACCAGATACATACCACCGAAGCAAGGAGATTATATCACCGGCAATTCGGGGAATGATACGAGAAAGGAAGAAAATGTAGTTAACATGTAAATGTAGAAGGACGGCTTCCGTGATCGAGGGGTAAGGCTCTCGACTATTAATCCGGAAGTCGCGGGTTCAAATCTCGGCCTTGCGCAAGTAAATTTTATTTAATGGAAACGTGTTATTTCACAATCAAATTAACTTAAAATATTTTATAGTACATTTGCGGCAGTCAGAGTTGAAGATATTCTCAGTATCGTCCTGTTGAAATAACACAATTCAGAAATGAAAAGTTACCTGAAATGGCTTTAACCGTTATCAGATCTGAATACTCCCACCTTCCCCTGCCCCATCTCCTTCTCCTCCCCACTACCTTCAGATTCAATATAAACGCCAATTAAGCCGCCATAGTCTCACTGGCTTCTGACTGGTGAATCTCTTGTTCTGTATTCATACAAAATAAAACAAAACGTCTACTATATTTCAAACACACATCTTCAGCTGCTGTCATATTCGCAAATAAATTCGAACATACACCGAAATGCAAGGACAATAAGATAAAACATTTTTTACTATTTTTCAACAGGTTTTTCCAAGTTCCATCATACTCGAAGAAATAATGAACACCTCCGCGCCAGACACCCCCTTCCTACCCGCGCCATGTAGCACCTGACCTCACCTAACCGAGTGAATTTCCGGAGTTGAGCATTTAAAATCGATTGCTAAATGGGATTTCCGAGCGGAGCACATAAACCTCAGCGGCGCGAATAATACCTACACTCCCCAGACCCCGGACAGCGCTCGCCTGAAGGCTTACAGCTTTTTAATTGCTTTGTTTTTAAAACGCTTTTATGACTAACCTTCACGACACCAATCTCAAAAACTTGGTTTCGATTCCAAGATGACACTCTGCGTTACCTACCTATTGCTTAACGTAGTAGATATTCTCATTAGGTTTTGAGTATTGGATACAATATATAATAATAGATATGAGATTGTGTGGTAGTTGGAATAAAAGAGAAGTCTTCGAATGGTCACAATATTCCGGAACAGACAGAGTGTGTTCTGGAACGACACAGAGTGTGTTCTGGAACGTTCCACAATGATCTGGGATGTTCCCGAACGTTTTGAACTATTCTCGAACATTCCACAACATTTCGGAATGTTCTGGAATATTATAGAATAGGTACTCTCGAATGTTCTGGACAGTTCTAGAAATTCTGACTCTTTACATGTCCATGTTATCCGACTCATTTATGTATTTGATTTACTTGATCGTGACATGCTTTCCTCGGGCGCCCCCGACTTCTTCACATTTGTATCATAAATATATTCACTTATACGCCTTAGTTCGTTAATTCGTCGTACATATTTAAATAATCGAATCGACATTTTCTGATATTATTTTCTTGCATCATTTGCAAATTTCTCACACAATCGTGATTAGTTTTACCACAAATACGCTTCAGGGATCTCATTTCTACAGCATTCAGTCTACTTTCATCTTTCCTATTAATGGCATACACTGGAACTGTGGACTGCTAGTTTCGATTTCCTGGACAATTTTTTGTTAGCGCCAACTGCGTTTCGGCCGCTATCAGTCGAGTTTCCTTCATTTACCATCCTTTCAATCTTCTTAGTCTTTCCATATATCGTAAATATCTATTTCCACCTCTCGTAAATATCTCTTTCCATCTCTCGTAAATCTCTTCCAAAATAAACAAACTAACCACCTGCTCCATGCATAATATAATCAATCACAACTATTTATATTTCGCACTGCTTTCGTACTCTCCCTTTCGAACACCATGACTTCAGATTTACTTACTTACATTTTAAAATTTATTCTTCTTACATACTTTGTTAACCCTAGACACTAGCGACTCTTGATGTTCCATTCTGTCAGAAATCAGCACCACATCATCAGCTTACAACAAGCAATATTAATTAACATGAATTAGTTGTAAAAATATAATATTTGTGAGATATTAATGTATAAAGCTAGGTAAACCCAACAAAGGCGGGCCTTGCTTTCATTACGAAATTAGGGAAAAACGACAGATTCAGCAAAAACTCGTGTAAAAGACTACAAAGAAGAATAACGTCTACTCTACTTCTTCTTATATTATTTCAACTTACACATTGCGAGTAAGTAATACTTTATTTCCATTTATCAAGAAATGTTTTAGACAGCTCAACTTTTATTTTTATTTTTTTTTTATAATTGTACGACAGACAGTTAAGTCCAATTATGGTACAATTTTCTTACAACTAATAATACATAATTTTTGCATTCGTTTTCTTGAGACCTTCTACTTAAGGCGAACGTTTGGATCCGGGTCTCTAACATTTATTCTCCGTATGTTGAATCAACATATTAGTGGGATTGCATATGGAAATAAACATTGTTGATGGCTGTAAGGTTTAAAATTCCGCTTAAAACCAGCCCGCGGCGTTTTGATTTATGGAAGAAAAAAAGATCGCCAATAAGAGTGTTTTATTTATTGTCTTAACTATTTTTTTTTCATCTTTCTTTTGCTAAATTAGTAGCGCAATACATAAATTACATAAATATTTCTTATCTTAATTCTATGAAAATAAATATATTTTTTCTAAAAGTCAAATCTCAACATTATGGTCACCCTACATGCTTTCATTGTAATGTACTATCGCCTTCAGCTAATTAGTTACTAATCATGCTCATAATCTGTAAGAAACATACAACAATATTGTTCTTCAATAACTATATTATTTTTGGGTTATTTTATTAAATTGTAGAGTTGTTAACCCCAATGCAGGCTTGACCTAATAAGGTTATAAACTGAATTGTTAATATTAGACCTAGGTACCATGGCCACCTCAGCACGGGTAAACCACCCAGTGAGGCCAATATCATTGAATTGTGTATAAAATGTAAATATATTGCATCAAATAAATAAATAAAATAAACAAATAAATAAAGAAACAAATAAATAAATATAATAAATTTATTACGCCGCGTACCTACTTGCACAACTATTTAATTGTTTTACGATCATTTTCTAAAGATAACCTCTTCTATAGTGTGTTTTAAAAAATAAAGCTGTACCGCGGGAGTGAGTTTTTTCAATAATTAAAATTTATATTTTTTTAAACACCAAATCACGGAAAATAAATAAAACAATATATTCTTACTTAGAAACTAGCACAAAAAATCAATAATATGCCATTTGAAGGAAATATACAAATGTACATCCATAAATGGCCAACCATCGGTCATCAGCACAGATGTATATTTTCTTATCAAAAATAAAATTCACTCACCTACCACAATTTGAATGTGATAGAACACTTTTTATTTTTTCACATAATTTTGAGTATCTACGTAGGTACACTAAATTAACCATTTACACAAAAAAAATATTTATTAAAATCTTAGTTTTCATATAATTTCTATTATATATTTGGATACACAACGCTCTTTTAAAACTGCTTAAATAATTTTGTTAATATTGTTGGTTTTGTTGTTTTTAAATATGGTAGTCCTAGATACATGTACGCAAAATGCAACATTGCAGTCAGTGCAAATATATTTTGTATTATTTCTTTTTTGAAGTAATGGTTAGATAATTTATCGGTTGTCCTAATATTGATATCTGAAAAATGAAGGGCTCGCAGGAGAAGTAAAAATCCGTATTGGGAGAATAAGACTTTGAAGAAATGTGTTTCAATTATTGGATTATTTGTCCAGTACTTCAAGTTTTTTCCACCAGACCCACTAGCATAATCGTGGCAAAAAAAATATTTATATATTTCTGCCTCGGTAGTATCTTTACATTTATTAATTTTAGAATTCAGAGAAACGTTTTAAATTCGACCCTCTTACCTTTTAAAACTTACTTTTTCAGCCATAAAAAAGTGCTTAAATGAAGCACCAGCATTAATTTTATAAATAACTATGTATTGGATGTAAGACTTTGAAGAAATGTGTTTCAATTATTGGATTATTTGTCCAATATATCTTTATTAAGCGTTTTCCCACAAGACCCACTAGCATAATCGTGGCTAAAAACATATTTATTTCGGCCTCCGTGGTATCTTTCTATTTCTTAATTTTAGAATTCGTAAAAATGTTTAAAGATTTTTTTACAGCGTACTTATTTGTTAGCGTTTCGCTAACAATTTATTTCTTTCCATCAAGTTAAAAAATAATTAAAATAAAAAAAAAATCTAACGAATTTTTGGTAACGGAAATATTTGGTCTTACGCTGAATACAGATTTTATTGAGTGCGGTTTTTTGCATAGTTAATAAAATTATTTTGTAACGCCCTGACGCCATTTGTACATTGATCTTTACGTTTTAAATCCGACCCTCTTACACGACACAAAAAAACACTTTTCAGCTATAAAAAAGTGCATAAATCAAGCATTATCATTAATTTTATATATTACTGTATATTGGATAATCAACATCTATTCCATAGCTTCGCTAAGATTTGGAACTTAACAGGGTACTAGGGTTCATGGAGAGAGGTTTGTCCGGGTTTTAACGGCGGACGCATTTACCCACCTACTGCATGGTCGATTGAAAGAGACTAGTTGAGGGAGGCTTTTTCACCTATCTAGTCGGACTCTCCCGATCCATCCCCTCGCATCGAATTGGAGGAATGAATTCATACGACTGTCACTCCTGGGGACTCCAGATTCCTAACTATCCCTCATACCAGACGGATTGCAATCTTTAGAGCACAGGCGTCGGGTGGGAATGCTGTCCTTGTTCTACCAGTAATACAATGGAAGATGCTCCGAGGAACTAGCGTCATTGATCCCCACGGCACCGGTGCATAGTCGGGAAACACGCGCCCAACATTTGTACACGGTTGACATTAGCCACATGAGAACGGGTCGTTTCTACGACTCGTTCTTGAGTTCAATAGCTCGGCTGTGGAACAAATTGCCGGCCTCTTGGTTTCCTCCCTCCTACAACATGGGTCTCTTCAAGACTTCACTCCTTCATTTCCTCAAAAAACCCTCTACACAGCATCTTCAAAGATAAAATAGGCCCTGAGGGAAATTATTTTCCTCAGGGCCTCTTGTGTGGAGTTAATGTAAAAAAAACCTTTTTCCTTCCCAGAACGTCCTCTCATCCTTTTCCTTAAGAAAACGCTCCATACAGCATCCCCTAAGATGATAAGGGAAATTATTTTCCTCGGGGCGTCCTGCTTGGAGCTAATGTTCATAATAAAAATAATATAGATGTACATAATAAAAAAATAAAAAAAATAAATGTAAAAACATTGAAACACTGAAAATATCGTTCCATTATGTTGGAAATTTCTAACAATAGTTACACTGGGAATTATTTTCCTCAGGGTCGCCCAGGTAATATAAAAAAATGTAATTCCAAACCTTAAAAATGGTTCTGTGTTATCAAACAATCTCGAATTTATCAAGCTTTTCGTTTAAATTTAAAACGATTTTATTAATGTTTTTTTTTGTGAAGTAGAGATTCTAAAGGTTGCATTCTCTTATCTTGAGGTTGATGACACCGTGTATAAAAAAGATTTGTTCATTTCTGTCGGGCCGTGTCAACCGATGCATACACTCACCTTTACTTGCACGTGACAAGTAATATACACAGGTAGATGTAAATATTGACGCCAGGAAAGGGGTGGGTGGGAGAGGGTTGGTGGATAAATTGCCCAGCAGATCGACTCACGTGGTTATCCTCAACCGGGTCTGGCGATGGACGCGTTAATTGGAAATCACGGGGACGTTTTTTTAAATACACCGTGACTGGAAATTTCGATGCCGTTTCTCAAAATATTCACGTAAGTATCTTTTGCTTGCTTACGATTATTTTTAAATTATTGTTTTTATTAATTCTATTGTGCGAGTGTGTAGTTTATAAATTTAAAGAGGTAAAACTTGGACCATATGGACCCCACTTTACGGTGTCTGTAAAGACAATATTGAAAGTATTCAAAAGAAATATTTGCAATTCCTCAATTACAGAAAGAGCGCACCTAAACGGGGGTACATAAATATGCTCTCGAATTATAACGTCTTAACTCTATCCAACCGGCGAACACACTCTGAGCTCATGACTCTATATAAAATCTGCAACAACGTCATTGACTGTCCTGACCTACTGAAACTAATAAACTTCAAAATACCACCCAGAGTAACAAGGCTTAACGACTTATTCCACATTCGCCGGACGCGTACAAATGCTGGTGTCAATCAGAAGAATGTGCGAATCGTTTAATCAAAATCATAACCTCAAGGATTCGAAAATTAGATTCCTCAATTAGAAAATCTCAAGTGTGACACAATCCTAACTAAAAACATTGTTAATGATTCACTCATTTACCAAGAAAGGCAGTTATTTGGCATCAAAACCAGCTCTTTATGTTTTATCACTTTGAAAATATAATTATTAACTTATGAATGCGTAGGAATTACTCAAATTTAACGTTTCTTTTTGATTTTCTCATAATAACGAATTCGGAGATTACTTCATTTGATTCTATACACCTCAAATATCAAAATAATAGTCATTTTAAAAAATTTCAATGTGTATTATTATTTTTTTTTTTTTAAGAAAGACAAACATTTCCGGGTTATGAATAGCCCAAAAATATTCTAAAATCTCCTACTACCACCACAGTAAGCCGAAAATGTTACTTGAGTCGTGATGGAGAACTTAGCCAGCCGAGGAATCGAACACAGAACGTTTGGGTGGGACCCAAACGCGATTCCCACTCAACCACTGACCGGTCAAATATTAACCTTTTAACACTTTTTTTGACACCTATATGCACTAAATCATAGAAAATGTTAAAATATATGAAAGCCGTGATGATTAATAAATATATAAATGGCTACTAAAGCAAAAATATACAAAAAAATTACCATCAAGTATAGACTCATTTGTTTAAATTTTTTTTACGTGAATGTCAAAAACGTCAAATAATTCCAAACTGCATTAATTTTAAATTTAAATCGATTTCAAATTCTACTATATAATAGCGAAAATGGCTTGGCTCCAAGAAGACATCCTACTAATATTATAAAGGCGAAAGTTTGTATGGATGTTTGTATGGATCTTTCACGCAATAAATACTGAATGGAATATAAAAATTCTTTCACTAATTGAAAGCTACATTATTTGCGAGTAATAAAGGCTATAGATATTGGTAAGCTCTGGTGTTATGAATAAGCTGTGGCGTTATGAAATTATTTATCATACGTTTTCTGTCCCTAACAAAATCGAGTTATTGCAAACGTCAGATGAAAAGCAAAAAATTGTTGCATGGGGTGGAGGGGAAGGATGGTGGAGGGGTTTGGGGGAGGAAGAAAGGGGAGGGAAGAAAGGGCGGATGGTGGAGGAGGGTGGGGGGAGGGGGAGGAGGGTGGAGGTAGAGGGGGGGGGAAGAAAGGGCGGGGGTGGGAAGGAAGGGGAGGGGGATGGGGTAGGGGGGGGGGGGGGGGGGTTGGGGAGAGTGGAGTGACGAGAGGGAAGGTGGAGGAGGCGGAGTGGCAACCCCCCTAATACCATGCGAGCGAAGCCGGGGGCAAAAGCTAGTAAAAAATATATTTAAAAAACGTAATAATATTAAACTTCAATTTAAAGTATTGCATATGGAATTGGCAAGTTCTCTACATCCTCTGGAATGGGACTCTTTTGATGACCATGTAAGATTTATTGCGAGCATAAAAGCTTGATGATGAACTTGAGATGAGAAGAATTGATGAAGAAACTGAATAAATTAAATTTTAATAACGATAAACACTGAAATAAGTTAAATACAATTCTATACCATTTGAAAGAGATAATATTAATAAAGTAAAACAAGTTTTAACTTTTAATAATGTAAACCATAATACTTGCTCAAAAATACTTAATATTCATAATAATTCAAACATATTTCATGATCGTGTTGTAAACTTATCAAACCATATTTTTAAAAAAGAAGAGTTAAATTTATTATCAAAAGGTTAAAATCACAATATACAAATTGAAAATAATAAACAAATTGAATTATTAGCTGTTGATATAAATTGTGCAATAAATCAAAAAGATAATTCATATCAATACAAATTTGGTGAAATTATAAAAAAAACATTAAATCCAATAATCTTAATAAAAATAATAATCAATGTGAGGAAAAAAAGCATGCTATCAATATTTCTAAAATTAAACGTGACAAAAACTTTATAATAACAAAGGCAGATAAAGGAAATTCTATAATTATTTTAGATATAGTTTATTACATAAAAAAGACTTGGGATTTTTTAAATACTGATATTTTTGAGATTATTAATAAGAATCCTATAAATAAATGCCAGGAATAAATTTTAAATACTTTAAAATCTTGCAAAAGTGATAACATTGTTAGTTTATTTTTAAAAAAAAATTAACAATTAATAATCCACAAATTCCAAAATTGTACAGTTTGATAAAAATTCAAAAATTAGAAAAACCTATTAGACCGGTTGTATCCAATTGTAGTGCCCCAAGTTATAAGTTGGCTTCTACAATCAATAAATTAATTCTTGATAGCAAAATTTTTAATCCTAAACACACAATAAAAAAATTCCCTTGAATTAATTGAAAAATTAAAATCTTTGGATGTACCTAAAAATGCTATGTTAATATCATTCGATGTTGTTAACTTATTTCCTAGTATTCCCCTTTTTGAAACTTAATTTATTATTAAAGAATTACTAGATTCATCAAACATTTCCAAAAACTTTTCACAAGATTTATATAAAATTTTTAATGTTATTCAAAAAAAAAATTATTTTCAATTTGACAATATTATTTACAAACAAATAGACGGCTTAGCAATGGGTTCAAGCACTAGTCCCTTAGTAGCAGATATTTTTTTAAACAATTTTGAAGATACACTTTTTATGTTTAGTTAAGTCGTGCGTTATTATTAAAATATGTTTATTTTTGGAAAAGATATTTAGATGATATTTTTTGTATATGGACTGGCACTAATAGACAATTAAATATATTTTTAAATTTCATTAATAAACTCAACAAAAAAATTAAATTTACTCTAGAAATTGGAAATAATTGCAGCATTGTTGGATTTAAATATTTCTATCATTAATAATAAATTTGAATTTAACATTTTTCGTAAAGATACATATACAGATATCATTATACATGAAACATCTAATCATCCATTTTCACAAAAATTAGCAGCTCTTCATACCTTGCTAAGTAGATTAATTAATGTTCCCTTATCTTTAAGTAATTTTAAAATAGAATTAAATACTATTAAACAAATTGCAATTAATAACGGTTATAATTCAAAATTAATAGACGATATGTTAAACAAAAAATTTAAGAAAAAGTTTTTTAGATATTTTTTATCCACACGTTGTTGAAAATGATAATAATAGGAGAAAATTTTTATTTTTAAATAATAGCATTTCAAATTTAATAATTAAAAACATGCCAAATAATTTACAGCCAGCTTTTTATAAAAATAACCAATTAAAAAATTATATATTAAATAATAAGTATGAATGTGATTTTTTGAACAAATCTGGGGTTTATAAATTAATTTGTAATGATTGTAACTTTTTTATATTGGAAAAACTTCTAGAAATTTTAACATAAGAGTTAAGGAACATATAAGATGTTTAAATAATAATTACTATTCTGAATTTGCACAACCATATTTTGGAAACAAGTCATTCTTTTGATATTAAAACAGGTCTTAAAATTTTACATACCTACGGGCATTCAATTCGATAATTTAGAAATTTTAGAAATTAGAAAAAGCATTAATAGTAAATTAAATATTATAAATAACCAAACATTTTTTAAAAATAGCCATATTTTAAATTTATTTTCTTATTAATACTTACAATAATTATAATTATTTATTTTTTGATTTAGACTAATTATTTTAATTATTTGTTCTTAAAAGTTTTTTAATTTATAATTGCAATTTTATTTTTCCTTAAATAATTTTTATATTTAATTTTGTATAACTATTTTCATGATTTTTAAGCAATTAATCACCTTTACTTTTTAATATTTTGTGTATGTGATAGTTTATTCTAATTTGTCTATACTTGTTTGTCATTTATTTTTCTTTATATTAACATATCCTGATGAAGAAACATGTAGATATTGTTTATAATAACAGATCACTTTGTATAGTGGTTTATACAAAGTGATCTGTTATTCATTAAATAATATATAAATAAATTAACAACTTTAAAAACTTTCCAACAATAAAAAAGAATCAATTACGTTTTTCCACCTCCAATCAAAATTAAAAGAGAATTCGAAATAACTGAACAATTATAATGGTCCGGAACAACAATGGCGCCATTGTCCAACGAATCACGGATAGTACCTATTGCCTTTAGCGGGCGGCAGGCTGCGCGGCGGATGCCATTTCCGCTGGCGCCGCCATCTTGTTTCCGCTTCCCTTCAGGACGCACTTCCGGTATTACATCCTGAAATATTTGCTCATCGGCGCCGTCATCACAACCGCCGGTTGATACATACGTCTGCCTTCATGCTACTGAGCTTAAGAAGTTATTAGTGCGACTTTCGAGCGATACTGGAAACTAATATTATGACGGTTTGATGGAAGGTGGCAATGGCCGAAATGGTGAAGGCGCACGTCCCGGTTAGACGAAAAGGTTCATCTGGGTTCAAATCCTAGTTGCGACCATTATTTTTTTATTTTTTTCTGTGTCTTGTTCTCTCTCATATCTTCGTTTAGATTATTAGTGTTATCTTCTTCTTCAATGATATATTACATTGATGGGAATAACCGTCAAAGTTATAAAAAGAGTTCTCATTAAAAAATGAATATTCATTTAGATTTTTATAAATAGGTCAATATCTTATCTTACTAATATTATAAATGCGAATATTTTTATGGATGGATGTTTGTTACTCTTTCACGCAATAAATACCGAATGGAATTTATAAATTCTTTCACTAATCGAAAGCTACATTATTTTAGAGTAATAAAGGCTATATACATTGGTAAGTTCTGGCGTTATGAATAAGCTGTGGCGTTATGAAATTGTTTATTATACGTTTATTGGCAAAGCGTGTTGCTAAGTAAATGTTTGACGTGGTCTGTCATTTTGTTATTTGTTTAGGTTACTATGCAGATTTCTTTGATGGCAAAAATTCAAATATGAGTATTCTAATAAGAATATTTAGTGTACAAATATAAAATAGGTACTAATCTACATTTTGACCTAAGCCAACAGCAATACTAATATTATAAATGCGAAACGGCGCGTATTTGATTGTTGATTGATTGGGAGAAGAAGGAGGGGGGGGGTGTGGGGGGAGGGGGTTGGGGGAGTGTGGGGGGGGGGGGGGGGGATATTCGAGCGAAGCCGGGGGAAAAAGCTAGTATATTTCATATAATAATAAAATCGGTTACAAATCAGTTCTTAGGACAATTGTTTCCAATAAAAAAAGTAGTCGCCTATGATACTGAAAAAATTGTCGAAAGTAATATTGTTATTTCTAAAATTTGAAATATGAGATTGACAATTATGACGGTTTGGTGAAAGGTAACACTGGCCGAATTGGTAAAGGCGCTCGTCCTGGTTAGACAAGAGGTTCTGGGTTTAAGTTTGTTCCAGTTGCGGCCGTTATCTTTTTCAATTTTTTCTGTGTCTTGTTCTCTTTCTAATTTTCGTTAAGATTATTCGGTTCATCTTTTGCTATGCCATCTTTGAGAGCAAAGACTTGAAAATAATATTGCCATAAAATGTGAAATTGAACATTTTATATGAAAAGGAACTCAATACTTGGAAGATATTTTATTCGGATCTCTTGAATGCAAAAACACATTTAAAGGCAAAGAACGTTGTGTACGTATATCTATAACTATGTGACAAACTGCCGAAATTTTAATTTTTTAAATATGTTATGTAAGAAACTTACGCAGAGACCTTTGAAAAGCAACGGAATATTATAATTATAAGATTTGTGAAGCTTGAAGAATTTATTAAAAAATATATTCGCCTCCCTTTTCCTTAAAAAGTAATAAATTTAATTATCGAATGTCAGATAATTTGAAAAATTACGACATCAACAAAAATATTATTTTCAAACTAAAATATATTAATTAATAAAATGATTTTTGTAGCTAACTTTATGCCTACAAAACTTAAAGGAAATATATACCAGACTATTGTTAGACCCGTGATAAAATATGGCTCCGAATGCTGGACCATGTACAACTCCTACTCTAGACAACTCGAAACAAAAGAAATGCGAATACTTAGATTATCGGCAGGAGTATCACTAAAAGATAAGATTAAAAGTTCACGCATTCGTGGTATCCTGGGAATCACGGACATAAACAGTAATCTGGAGGTCCGACAGTTGAGATGGTATGGGCACATAAGACGGAGTCCTTCAGACCACCCAGTGAAGCGGGAAATGTCTATGAAGCTTCATCGACAGTCATCCGGAGGAAGACCAACCAATGCCTGGATCACTTGATGCTTAAAAATACTTCAGGGGAACGGCCTGGATGAAGGCCATACTCAGAACCGAAGAAACTTCAACCTGAGAAAGAGAAGAGCCGACCCCAACAGCCTACCTAGGCAATGAGTTGGGACAGCGCAAGGAAGAAGAGAGACGCTGTTATTCTGAAACTAAGAATACAGATTCATTCTGTCTCACTTACACTTGCCCAGCATCGTAGATCTCCATCCCATTTAAATTTCGACGGCCTCTGCGGTCGAGGGGCAAAGCTCTCGACTAGCGATCCGGAGGTCGCGGATTCAAATCCCAGCGTGCGCAAGTAAATTTTATTTGATTTATTCGTGTTTTCATAATTTGACAATTTAAAATAATATAAAGAACATTTTGCGGCACGTTTCAGAGTTGAAGATACTCTTCGTATCGCCCTGGTGTATGACCACAGTGACCACCGTTCAGAATTGAAACGTTGCTTGAAATAGCTTTAGCCGTGTTTGGTGACTTCATCTGAATAGTAGACCACTCACCTTCAACCTCCCCAATCGAGGATTCCGCAGTCTCATTGACTCCAGGCTGTTGGGAGCAGTTGGGACTCTTGTGCGGTATTAATTTAAAATAAAATCGTAACCATGGTGAAACCCAGTTTTGTGTTTGAAATTTAAGGCATCACAAGACATTCCTTAAAACAATAATATTTGGCTAATTTATATAGCACCGTTTTCGTGAAAAAATCACCTCAAGGGCGCTTCTTCCTATGACTGAAACGGTTCCAGTTGTTTTTATTAATATAGTGAAAGAATAATATTGTTGTTTTGGTGTACGGTATTAACAGTATTTAATTTAGTAATGTTCCTTCACGAAGATACTAAATTTCAAAAGAAAACATACCAATCTTAATATATAAAACAAAGTCGGGTTAGTTACCCCATTTATAACGCAAGAACGGCTGGACCAATTTTTATGATTTTTGATTTATTTGATTTGTCTCCGCCCCGAATAGCAGAATAGTTATTAAAACATCGGAAAAATTCACGGAAAAAAAATTATGAAGAAAATTATCATCCTCATAGATTTTGATTTTACATTTGGCATGAAACGAATTCTCATCTTTTGAAAGAGCTGCAGCAATGTTATGATAAATATAATATTGAATAGTGAGTGAATTTCGAAAATTCGAAAACGTCAAACGCTGATTGCTTTGCTTTTGTTTTTAAATGGATAATGCTGCCCGCCTCTCTTTCTTACACACTAAATGTCAATAGTCGAAATGATACAAACGGTGAACGTATGTCTGCACCCCTCCAAAGGGAAAATACAACAATTATAATAAATCTCCCTCACACGTGTAAAGAAAATGAAACGCAATTCCCGTAAGTAAGTGGAAAAGTAAGAAAATCACAAAAAATATAAACTCGTTCATAACGCCATCTCTGATACTGACAAAAACAAAACACTGATAGTTGCGCATCGATAATATAATTGCTTCGTTGTGTAATTTTTAACTTGATAAAAAAACTGAATTTAATTCAGCTAATAAGTTAACACAACAGTTATTGATTCTGAGGCGGTTTGGGTCAGCTATTGTCTAATAAAGCATGAATATTCATCGGAAGATAGAAAGTCTGGTCATAATTTCAGTGAATTAAGAAAGATCAATTTATTATTCAAAAACATTTTTTAAAAATCTAAGGAATATAGAGGCTACGTCGACGCTGTGTTTCTACTTGTTAGCTCAAACGTTATAATATATTATCGTACGCTTTATTTTGCTTTAATAACATCACGTTTACTTTTTACGTATCATTTTACATAAAAGCACTCACGTCCTAAAAGAGATTATATTTTTAAAGTCAAAATCCCACTCCCTATATTATTCAAAACGCAGTTTGACGAATCCTTTATCCAAATAAAAATCTCGGTGCGGTTTTCTGGTTTCGGGTTCCCATTTGCCCGGAGCGCATAGCTTTCGGGAGGTTAATCAGGACCCTAGGCCGGTTCCCATAGCAACAGGTGTTCGAGGCCCGGCGAGGGGGTTGAAGTAAGGGGGGTGGGGTGGGAGGGACACGAGGGTTGGGGGAGGAATGTACGGTTTACACCGCAGTGCCTAGTTCAAGGATAAACTCATTGCGAACGTGATATGGATACAGCGAAGAATTCCGAATTGGATAGGCAGGAGGTCACCATTGTTATGTTGTGACCTTGGTTTAGGTCGGGGAGGTATTCGCTGTGTTTGATATTAAGCTCTGGTTTTAAAGTGTTTTATAATCGGCCAAAATAAGAGCAAAAAAAATCATTCTCGTGTTAGTTAACTTAGTACCTGTACCTGCCACTTGTTCTCATACTAGCTTAAAGGGTTTTTAATCGATAGCGAAATTCCTACACTTAAACTCATATTATATTTTTAGGAGCAAAGTCAAATATGTTATTCATACTAAATCGTCCCTTTTGTCATTTAAAGTATCGTATTCTTTAATTTACAAAGCGTCAATATTACCAACAATTGTAGGAAAAAGGGTTTTGGTGATTTTTTTTTTTGCATGAGATCCACACAGGAGGCCCTGAGGAAAATAATTTCCCTCAGGGCCTATGTCGTCTTAGAAGACGGTGTATAGAGGGTTTTTTTTAAAGGAAAGTACGAATTAAGTACTCCATTTACGGCACAAGCCGATGGGGTGTGGGATTCTGCCTAGAGGGGTCAAAAGACCTTCCTCAACAATTCTCTCTCGATCTGACCCGAGATGTGCAGGTGAGCAGACGCATCGGCCGCCAAGATCTGGACAAATCTCACCCTGCACCCTGCTAAGTCACTAAACTTAGCGCCCCACTTGGGGTGAGCTGTGGCGGAGGGGTTGGTTATCCAATAAACGGGTTCCCAGGGCGGCGGTACCCATACCCGCCTCCCAAAATGAATAATTGTTTTCGATATTGGAAAAAATAAGATCAAACAATAAACATTGTCAATGTATTCCTTCAGAAGGCTTTAAAACAAATACGGGAAGTGTAACTTCAACATCTTATAGATATTATAAAGGCGAAAGTTTGTATGGATGTGTGTTCGTTACTCTTTCACGCAATAAATACCGAATGGAATTTAAGAATTATTTCTCTAATCGAAAGCTACATTATTTGCGATTAATACAGGCTAAATATATTGGTAGGTTCTGGCGCAATGAATAAGCCGTGGCGTTATGAAATTATTTATTATACGTTTACTGTCCAAACGAAAATCAAAAGGTGTTGCTAAGTAATTGTTTGACGTGGGCTGTCATTTTGTTATTTGTTTAGGTTACTCTGGAGATTCTTTTGATAGAAAAAATTCAAATATGTATAAAATAAGTACTAATCTACATTTTGACCTTAGCCAACAGCTAGCGCGTATTTGATTGTTACGTTTTAAGAGTGTATAACCAGAGAAAACCAGAAATATGTCATTTTTAAATCAGTGTTTAGACGTATTGACTATTTTCCACAAAAAAATATAAATTGGTTTCGAAAGATTGTTCTTTTATCTATGAAATGTATGTTTTAAATTTTCAGAAAAAATGTTAATTTTAAGATAATAAGGTTATACCATAGATCGTTGGCGGATTTGTTACATTTTCAAAAAAGTACATGTATTACACAATACCCATTTCAAATCATATAATCATGCAGTAAAATAAATCAATGCATTATCTGGTAAACTTATGTAACAGAATTTTAATATTAGTTTAAATAAAATCATTAGAAAATATACACGTACATGTGTTTCTTGACGAAAATTGGTCCATTTGTGTATTTATTTGCGCACTTACAAACTAATATATTTCAGATTTTTTTACAGTCTTATTTTGCTTAGACATTATTGAAAAATGATAAATACTTTTGATCAAAAAATAATTACAAAAAATTCATATCTTAATAGTTTTATCGTCACGCCTTTCAGCATTTTTGGATGCATTTATAAATTAAAGCAACTTTGGAATGAAATAAAATCGATATTGAGTAATAATTTTAAGAAGCTGGTACGGAGAATTTTTAATCTTTCTCATTGGAACCGCCCTGTAAGATCGTAAGAACATTTTTCGACGAAAAGTGGATTTTTAGCCGCTGGCTGGTTAGACGCCCTTAATAGGTGACATCGTGAAAAATGAATGTAACGGGTATGGAGAGGGGGGGGGGGGGGGGGGAATGGAAAATTTAAAAAGTTATAAAAACGGCGCACACAATGCTCACCTTACGTTTTGTTTAACAAAAATTGCTGGTATTGATTGCTCTAACTTAAAAAAAATACAAACATATTTTTTTTTAGCTTTTACTCACGGCTTCGCTCGCATAGTATTAGTGGGAAATTACTGGCATAATTATTGGCATAATTGTTATTATTCTTGCTATTTTGTCTAATAGAAAATAATTATTCTTTAATAGAAAATTTCAAAATTTGAGAATGACATTTTGCAAATAAAAATTCTATTTTAGAAAATATTTAAATTATCTAACACACTATATAAAGAGGTAATATTTGTTTGTTTGTTTGCATCGAATAGGCTCCGAAACTACTGAACCGATTTGAAAAATTCTTTCACTGTTGGGAAGCTACACTATCCCTGGGTGACATAGGCTATGTTATATTTTTTTTAAAATAGGCATCCTTACTAAAACTTCAATAATGTAACCCAGGGTGTAAAAAAATTACCTAAAATATTCTTTAAATCGCGTGCGCTGCGAAAACTATTGATGATAGAATAAAGTAATGTACTACGACTTTATAGAACACATCATTATTTACAAAAAAGGTCCGGACAGCATATGTCTAACTATTATGGTTATGCCACAATAAGTATGCTTTTATTTTAAAATTTTAATTAATATGTCGCTGCTTGAAAAGGCTCTTTATTTGTATCTTGGTTTTAATCCTTATCAAAATAAATTACTTCATATTCAAGACATCTTTAATACCTTTATTTAACTTTTTGAATTTTTCAATTCGGATATTTAATTAGAAAGATATCACGAGCTTAAAAATGTTAGTATTAGAAAAAAGTTTCGGCTAAGGGCCGCGCGGGTGAGGAGTCAAGATATGCAGTGCCAGGGGGGTTTGCGGGACGGGGGAGCGGGAGAGCGGTGGCGGGGAAGGTGGAAGTGGAACGCTGGAGGGGAACGCACGGGAAAGGACATGTAAGGAGTAACATTTTATTTATTTGAATATGGCATGTATTATAAAAGAAAGTCCAAAAAAACGTGCAGCTCGCAAAAACTCAGAAACGAGTCCCGGTTCGATCAAGGGAGTTATATGGTGTGGTAGATCTCTATCCCCCCTAGAGAATAAGGGTATCCGTTTTTACCTAAAGGCCGTGCTTTTAAAGATATAAGGGCTGAAAATTTCGCCCTCTTGAAATTTCTAGAACAGTCTTCCGGAAAGTTCTAGAAGGTTCCATAGAGCTGTAGAAAGTTGTGGAAGGAGTGGCGGAGTATGTCGTGGAATGATCAGGAATAGGAAATCGGGAACATCATTGTGCAACATTCCAGAACACTATCTTATTGTCCTGAGCGAAGCCGGGTAACCCAGCTAGTAGAAATATAAATTTATTTTAATTACCTACTCCCTTTATTAGTATTTTATTCATATTTGAATCCAGAGTAACCTAAAAAAATAAGAAAATGACAGTCCACTTCAAACGCTATGCTTTATAGCAACGTTATGCTTTTTGTTCGGAGAATAAACATTTTTAGAGATATGTTGATATTAACTACGACGCCAAAAAAGTACTCTCTTTAATCACAACAAAGCTCTCTTTAATCACAACTTTTTAAGCCTAAAATTTAAAAAAAAAACATTGTTTCCTCGGTAACAATTTGTTTGACGTTTGCAATAACTCGATTTTGTTAGGGACAGAAAACGTATGATACATAATTTCATAACGCCACAGCTCATTCATAACGCCAGAGCTTACCAATATATAAAGCCTTTGTTACTCGCAAATAATGTAGCTTTCGATTAGTGAAAGAATTTTTAAATTCCATTCGATATTTATTGCGTGAAAGAGTAAGGACTATCCAACCAATCATCCAACCAACCAACCAACCATCCATACAAACTTTCGCATTTATAATATTAGTAAGATTAGACATTAGAGAAATGTATTATAAATAAACGTTATAAACACCTCCCTTTTTGTTGTTTGATTTAAAAATAAATCAATAAGTTTCATAATTTTGTTTTTCAATTGAAATTGTGAACTTTTGTTTAATAAAGGTGTACATTTTTGTTATTGTGTGGTTAATTTTTAGATTTGATTGCATAGCATGGTGTTTTCTCTTTCTAAAATCGTTTAGATCATATTTCTCACAATGATAACAATGATTTCCATGAGATCTGTATGAGTTGTACCGAAAAACGAACCAATTAGCCTGAGGGGTTAACAGGAAAAGATCATTTACGTGTCCTAGCGGGATATTTAATTTAATATTCATGGCTTGAAGAATTTTTTTTTGTATTCGCTCAATGTTATTAATATGAATTTTGGAAAAGGGAGACCAAACTACAGAGTTGTATTCGATTTGGCTTCTAAATGGGGATACGTAAAATCATAGATATGGCTCACTTTGCGCCGTTTTCAATGTGTGGAAATTGACACAATGTCGCCGTGTGTCATTTTGGGTAAAAAGTGTTACGAAAAATATAAGAGTGCCGATTTTCATGCTTCGTAAATATTATAAAAAGCACCTGTTTGAAAAACCAGCTTCGCGTACGTATGGAAAATGTACAAACATTTTTTTGTAACTTCACAACAGCAAATAAAAAGAATGATTGATTTGGTTTAATAGATGAAATTGCTGTTAACGTGGTAATAATTTATTTCACATCGAAGTAAATTGAAAGAATAAAATACTGATTGATTTGGGTCAATGTTATTTAATTAGTTTTTAAATTGGTTTCATACAGTGACTGCACCGCACCCCCTTCCCTGTCCCCCTTCACCCAACCACCGCCCAACCATCTACACCCTTGACGACTAGGGGTGGCTGCTGTTGATAAATAAAATTTAATGTACTACAGCCGAGCGAGGATGGATGGGTATTAACTGTCGAAAGAATGAGTCAGAACATAAATATATGTAAGTTTATGGCATTACAATGAACATTCATTTTAAAATTCTAGTTGTATCTACTGAACTTTGCCATTTTTTACAATAGCTCCACTCGATGAAAATAAATCTCTTAGAGCCTATGTCATCTTTGGGGATGCTAAATACCCATAATCTTTTTAGGGAAAGTACTATCTAAAAAATTTATCAACTGTTTTTTTATTATTTTTTCAAAGATCTTTCCTATATTAGAAATTAGACAGATTGAGCGATAATTTGTTACTTAGTGTGGATCTCCAGATTTGTAAATAGATGAGATTATTGAATTATTGTAGTTCATTTGAAATATTTCCTTTATTAAACCTAAGTTTAAAATGAGTGATAGAATCAAACCCGGGAGACGAACATCCTTTCATATTATCTATTATTTTTAAGATTTCACATCCTGTTATTGTTTCAAACCTTGAGAGTATAATTACTTTCCTGTAAGTTTTTATTTTTACGGTTTTCTGGGTTAAAATGCTTAAGAATATTTTTTCAAAATTTTCTCCAACAATTGCAAAGAAAGAAGTAAATATGTTTGCAAATTGTTTAGGCTGCATTTTGGCTCTATAATTTTGTTATCATGATCAATGTATTTAATGTTTTGTATTTTTTTGTATTATCTATAGCCAAATCACAGTTTACCATATTTGTTTATGGCTATTTTTTGATAGGTTGGTAATTTATTTTTATATTATTTATAGAAAACATGTGCTTTTTCATTTCCAGGATATTCAACGTTGTTTTTTTAAAAATTTTCTTTGTTTCTGATAGATATTATAAGGGCCTTTAGTGATCAAAGGCTTTAAAAATCTTAATTTTGATTTTATGTGAGTTGTTATTTCAGTTGTCGAATTTTGAATGTGTTGTGAGAGGATATTTTCGAAGTTAGTCGAACATATTTCGGTATAATTACGGTTTAAATCTCTTTCCACAGCCCCCACCTTACCCGCTTCATAAATACATTGCAGTTATAATTATTTTTTAAATTTTCTTTATTCATTGTATTGTTTATTACATTTTTTAATATTTCTATTTTTGAAACTGACAATTCGTGGTGGAATTCCATTATAATCTATTGTTTATTACATGAATTGGAGATTTTTAGACCACCATGCTAGGCACATGCCCGTATTGTGGTTTACAAAATTATAAATTATGTTTAATGTAAAATGTTTAAAAAGCCCTTATGGGCGTATAACAATACAAATAAATATAAATTAGTAGGAAAATTTATGTGACATTGCTTTTTTCATTATTCGAAATTCTTACAATTTTCAAGTCTTTTGTGAGAACACGAACATCAAATACTAATTTATCGTTTAAATATTATTGTTCAGCATTTATTTATTTAGGGTCATTTCTTTGCCTAGGCAAATAGTTCTCTTGTACCGACAGTTTAATTTGGAATAAAGACACGAACAGTCAATAGACCTAACGGATAAAAGACCTGATCAAATAGTGGACAATTTTGTAAAACAGGGAATCCATTGTTTGGAAGAAAGTGGTATTGCCTGACTGAAATCGATTTAATCATATGAATGTCATCCTTGTTTGATCTGGACAATAGGCTGAATACGCTAACCCCGCTAAACCAGACATAAATACATAGACTAAATTTGATTCCAATTTTGACTTTATTGGATGTAGATTTGTTTCTACACACCATATTGCAAAGCAACAAAACATTTCCTTAAAATTTCATTCATTACTATTACCTATCACCCTTCTCTTTTAAAGTCCAATAAAATATTGCTAAATCTACAGTGATTGCCTACTTATTGATAGTGATTCCTACAATAGGGTATTTTCACAAACTAGGGATACTGTTAAAAATATGTGGAAGATTTAAAGTTTATTTTTCTGATTATGATTATCATACTCAAAATGAACAATTTTATTATTTTCATTCATAATTATTAATTTGAAAAGCAGTCAAATTTTGTTCATTTGGAAACGGCCCATGATTGGTTCATGGAAGCATGACGTCACACCCGTTTACCATTACTCACTGATTCGCTCACTGATATGTTGTTGTTTAGGATTCAAAACATTGTTTGTTGTTATCGCCTGTTTTGTTTCATTTTTAAGACTTTTGTGTTATTTTATAATTGTTTAATATAATATATAGTTATAATGACTAACAGCGGTTTTTTACGGGCACAGTCCGACAATTTGCCCAAAGTAGATGCTGTAATGATGGCATCTTTTATTGCTGGTAAGAGTGATTTTCTGAGTGCTGAATTTAGAGGTTTTAAGGCAACCAGGTAAGAAAAACTTATTGTATAACTCTAATCCTATACATATATTTCAACATTTTGTAAACATGCGCACAAAATAGTGTTTATTTTGGCCCTTTATTGAAATTGAATTAAGTGACAGTTCGGTCACCTAACCTCCATGTCGTAAGATACTTTGTAAAACTTTGGCCATTCTCAAAGTAAATTTCCTTATTTATTGTGTTGATGTCATCCTTACAACTATACACAAAGGGTGTAATATTGTTTCTACGTTTAAATTATCAATATAAGTACTTAGTTAATATCTTTATGCTGTTATTGTAATGTTAAATGTCAAATCTGCAAAAAAACATTAACCCCTGCCTGCTAATAAATAATGCTATGTTTTGGTAGATTAATGTTTTGATAAACAATATTATGTGTATTACAGATCAGCACGGGAGAATTATGGAGACAGTGCTGTGGGATATGTCCAAGTAAAACGAATTGACAGTAATTGCCCAAACTGTTCAGAAACTGTTTGGAAGGTGAAACAGCTGTCACGCACATTAATAATTATACAACAGGACTTGTTTATAAATACACTGCTTTTGTTTATTGAATGATTCTTTTATTGAATATATTAGTTGTTTTTATGTTTAATTCTCTCCCTCTTTTTATGTTTAAGAACTCCTTTAATATTAACAAAATTTATAGTCAATCAAATTTAATCATTTTTATTAAGTACTCCGCTACTGAAGTTCTTAGTAACGCTACTTATTTTGGACAGACGGAAAGGGTTTTCTCAACTAGATTCAAAGAACAAAAAATAATAAAAGCACTTTTTATTTTCAAAATTCGCAGAAAATCTCTTGGTGAATAATCACGTTCCACTTGACAACGATGAGTCTAAACCTAAACCTTTGCATATATAAAGAAAGGGTCTTGACGTGAACAATTTTAAAAGCAATAAAGGAAAGAATGATTTCAATATAACATTAATTAATTAAGTGTTGTATATCTAAAAGCTTCCGAGCTTGTTACATATAGGCAGGGGCGGCTCTAGGGCTCCAGGCATGGGAGGTCATTTGAAAAAAAAAAAGTGAAGTTACCTTGTTTGATATTGTGAAAAATGCCGACATATTATTATCTATATCAATTTGAAGATAGGTGGGGTCATGTATCCGCAACTCAAATTACATGGGTATTATTTATAAATTGCAAAATCACTAAATAATTCATGTACTTACTGACACATCATTTTAAGGAGGGCACTTTTCAATATAGTTATGCACACCGATAGTATGTACCTAAGTATCCAAAATTTAAAAACAATATTAGGTAGATTAGAAGAAATAGAAACCGGTAATATCAAAAATTTAACAACAAAAATTGACTTTGAAACACACGTCCGCAGTCCCCTTTTTCCTTTTCTCACCAACGCGCAACGTACCTAAATATTTCACCGAATAATGTCTCTATTAGTTCAAATGAGAGTGGGCAATCACTAGACGAGGTGTATCATGGTGTAGTTTAGCCTATTTTATGTCTTCTTCTCTTCTTTGTCTGCATTCTGCTATTTCATTTATGAAATAATAACTGTAGTTCATGTGAATATGTATGTAGTTTCAATGTCTCTCAACAGATATCGTTAGTGTAGGTAGTTATATGTAGTTTCAATGTCTCTCAACAGATGTCGTTAGTGTAGGTAGTTATATGTAGTTTTAAGGCGGCTCAACAGAGGTCAGTAGTTGTACAGTATGAGAGAGACAACGGTCGTCTGTTCGGGTCGAAGATAGCCGATCATGTCCGATCTAAAGGAGGCACCTTCAGTGACTATTTTCTCTGCTCCATATTATCATAGCCCATCAGTTAGAACGGACGTTTAGTCCAGAAAGATATTAATTGTAAACAAGACGGTAATAAACAAGAACCGAAGTAATATTGAAACTCTCGATCATCAGAGTTGTATTGTTAATAAATTAGAGGAATCAACAGTACAGCACAAAAACTAACTAACGACCCCCGCAGAGGTTGACAGAGAGTATAGACCAACACATAACATACAACTCTATCTTGACACATACTCCTTGGTTCATTCCCGTTCACACATCATCTTATGCAAACTCGATTTTTCTGACTCTCTTGACACACTCCGACTCAAGAATTTGATTCACTTAATGGTGCTATGTCTTTCTCGCGCGTCCAGGACTTCTTTTACCATACTACATTTTCATGTATTACTCTCCTTACACTTCTCTCTACGTGTCCAAATCGTCTAAGCGTAGTTTTTTAATCTAATTATGACGGACTTGCGTTTTTCCGTTTATCTACATTATTTGTAACACGGTCATTCATAGTTTTACCACAAGTATGCATGTGTTAACACATTTCCACATAATTCAGTCAACTTTCATCCTTCCTCTGCCAGGAGATAATTTATCATTAGAAATGGTAATGGTAATTTGTAGAAGTGTATGATGTTTTCAAATGTCAATTACTCTCGGTTGAATTCAATCTAAATAAGTAGATAATGAAAATGTAGACCCAAAATGAAACCAAACGTAAACTTTATTCCAAATGTTTATTATTATAATTAATAGTTTGAATACAATTTTATTGAGTAAATGTCTTTAATGCCTAAACCAATCGGTTTCGATTTGACCTGAACCTTTATCAGGGTTTTATAAAAACATGCCAAATTAATTACAGAGTTACAATGAACAGGTAACCCAGAAGAGAGAGAAAGAGAGAATATCAATTGTGGAGGGATGGGGGGAGAGGGGGTAAAACTGGATTTAAGGAAGGGGGTTGTCTGTGGTCGCATCTTGCAGAGTTAAAATATCACTGATGATTGCCAACCTCCCACAGGAGATGACACCAGAAGAAGAAAAAATATAATTAAAATATTTCGAGATTGAAAATAATCTTCTTCGAAACTATTTTTAAGAACATAAATGCCAAATATCTAACCACTTGTGAAACACATTCCATTTGAACACCATTTCCAGAAAACAGGATTGTCTTGGATGTCACACTACTCAAGGGATTTGTTAGGCAAAGTCAGTCAGCACTGAATAATATTATCACATCACATGGGATTACTAATCCAGAAATCAAAGGGACATTAATATGGATAGTGCAGGTAAATTATATGTGTGCTAGAAATGCATTGGATGATAAATAGCTCTAATTAATATAAAGTCAGGGGAATCATGTGGCTAACAGATTAACCGACAACCCTTCCTCTAAACCATCTTCTTCAATCGCAAAAGTTTTTTTAACGTTAATACAATACGCCTAAATATGTCCGGAGTCAAAGGGACTGTGGCATCTCTGTTTAGGTACTTGTGGTGGGATGCTGCTACCCATCTGCTGCGTCTCGGGCCGGATCGAAAGAGACTGGTTATGGGAGGCCTTTTGACCTTTACAGCCGGGCTCTCTCGACCCATCGCCTTGCACCGCAGTTGGAGGGATAGATTCATAAGTCCGTCACTCCTGGACACACTGACCCCCAGATTCCTACCTATTTCATAACTTTTTCCTTCCCAGAACTTCCTATCCTTCCCTTCCTTAAAAAGACCCTCTACACAGCATCCCCTAAGATGACGTAGGCTCTGAGGAAAATAATTTCCCTCCGGTGTGGAGCTAATGTAAAAAAACCACAACTACCATGCAATAAAAGCTTTCAACAATCTTTCACTTGCTCCAAAAATGAGGGAAACAAAAAAAAATGAAGATACTAAATAAAAGTTGGATTATAGAACAAAAAAAGGAAATATGTATCACAAAAACGTAACGTGAAAGAATAAAACTTATATACGTGATATATAATATCATTACAATAGATAATATATAATATCATTACAATCATTATATATAACGGTGACCTGACAGTTCATCCGGCGACAGTTCATCCTGCCGACAGTTCATCCTGCCGACAGTTCATCCTGCTGACAGTTCATCCGGCCGACAATTCATCCGGCAACAATTCATCCGGCCTGATCATTTAGAAGGTTTTACAACCAAAATCGATATACTTATATCTGAAGGCATCTTGAGTGGAAATCTGATGTGAACTGATGAACTGTCGGCAGGATGAACTGTCGGCCGGATGAACTGTCGCCGGATGAACTTTCGCCGGATGAATTGTCGCAGGATGAACTGTCATGGAACCCATTATGTCTAAACCCAAGGGATTTTAATTTTTTTAATAAAACTAGTTGAAGAAAATGGCAAGCCCTGTTCTTTCGTTGATCTTAGAACCAAGTTTCTCGGAGTAAAATGCTTTTCAAACTTCTCATAAAACGAATTTATAAAGTTTTACTAGAACCCACGTGTATTAATATAATATACGTAAAGTAGGTATATATATTATACAGAATTCATACATATTCAATTTTCTCTTCAAGGATTACGGTATGATTTATTAACAATACAAAACTTTCATTTTCCCTTCGCAATCCTATTCGCCTGGTAGAAAATAAGATTGGGTGAAGGCGAGGCAGAATGAGACGAAGAAGTGTGAGAACTGTGGGATAGCATTTCGCATTGAAAAGTTTTCTCTTAGAAAACGTGACTTTTACTAACTCATAAGTACTTTTTTATTTTTTTAGTGAAAATGTATTGGCATGCTGTTATGTTACCCTGTTTCCTTTGCAGTAAGTAGTATGGATGATGGAACGTGTATTTCGCGTGTAAATCAAATACGCAAGACTTTGTACTTAGATTTATTAAACAACATTTCAACACCATAATTTATCTTTGTTCAAGAATATTTGTCGGAAAGTGGGAGCGAACACTGAGCTATTTGAGAGCGGTTAGATCGACGGCAATCGGAAACAGAATGAATTCTCTTTTAGTTCGGCACCAGTCGTTGAGGTAAAAAGATTCGTCTCCGGTATTGGAGCACAAGTAACCAATATGAGATAATCGTGTTAGCCACAGAAGAAACATAATATAATAATGCAAATAAACAATCCTCAGTATCTGAATTTTACGCACCGATATTACACTCCCTGAATTACACACGGACGAAACTACACGTCATGGAGAAAAATATGCCTACATAAATTACACCTAGTGTAAATACACACATCATTAAAAGCCTAATCTTATTTAACCGATACCTACCTAAACGGTTTTGTTGGTCTCCGTTGTCGATGGGTGAGGTACTCGACAGCAATCCCAAGGTTGCGGGTTCAAATCCCGGCGTGGGAAAATAAATTTTATTTCGTGGATTTGCATTATACTTCGCAATTTATTATTTTAAAAAAGCAAACATATGGTTTATTTGCGGCACTTTCCGGATTGGAAGACACCTCAGTATCGCCCTAGTGTTAGATCATCATTCAGAATGGAAACGTTGATTTAAATGGCTTTAGCCGTGTTTGGTAACTAGATATGGATAGCCAGGTACTTTCCCACCTTACTCATACCCATCTCCTTCCCCTCCTGTCTACCTTCACCCTTACAACATACCCCAATCTGGCTGGCTCCATACGAAAGCAGTTACTAATGTAATGAGTAATGAGGGACCTACGTGGAAAAAAATAAGGCGATGATTATTTTTTGTCATTTAATTCTATAAAATAATATGCCCTTATAAGAAAAACGTGGTTTTTCATAATTATTCACAATTTATGCAGATTGTTTTGAGTCTTCGGCCAAAAAAAGCAATGTTGTGAGGCCTAAAGATGCTGTTAGGGGAAAGAGACGTGAAAGTGAAAGGTTGGAGTGGAGTGTCTATTCTGATCAAGACGCTAAAAATTGCTATTGTCATCGTGTGACTTCAGGCAACGCGTGGCAGCGTTTCGAAACTGGATGATAGTCTTTCATGATCAAGTAACGATCAAGTAACAATCCGGTTACAGTCAAGAAACGATCAACTAACGATCAAGTAAAGATCAAGATAATAGCAAGTAACAATCATAAACGTTTAAGTAACGATGTATTAACGATCAAGTAGCGATAAAGTAACGATCAAGTAGTGATCAAATGATGAAGTAACAATCAAGTAACGATCAAGTAACGATTAAGAAACATTCAAGTAGCGATTAAGTAACGCTCAACCAAAGATGCTCAAATGTAAAACTGCAAAGAAACTGTCGATCAAGTAACAACAAAGTAACGATCAAGTAACGATCAAGTAATGATCAAGTAAAGATAAAGTAACGATCAAGTAACAATCAAGTAACGATTTTCAATTTGGGAGGCGGAAATGGGTACCGCCGCCCTGGGAACCTTTATTGAATAACACCTCTGCCATAGGTTACCCCAAGTAGTTCGCTACGTTTGGTGATTTAGCAGGGGTGCCCGGGTTCATGGGGTGAGGTTTGTCAAGGTCTTAGAGGCGTATGACCGGGACACACTGAACCCCCAAATTCCTACCCACCCCTTAAATTATTTTCCTTCCCAGAACTCTCCTCTCCTTCTCTTCCTTAAAATAACCCTCCACACAGCAACCCCAAAGATGACATAGGCCCTGAGAGAAATTATTTTCCTCAGGGTCTCCTGTGTGGAGCACATATAAAAAAAAGGTTAAGTAAGTTAAGTAACGATCAAGTAACGATCAATTAAAAGTGAAGTAACGATCAAGTAACGTTTAAGTACCGATCAAGTCAAGATCAAGCAAAGCTAATAGAACAAGCTAATTTAAGCATTTCTAAGGTTGTATGCAGAACTCATACTTGAATATTTTATTTATGAAAACGTACCACAATTTCTATGAATTCAGAAGTTTCTGATGACAAGTGCTTTTCCTCGAAGCCAGCAGTAATTTGATGAAGTAAATTAAATCCGTCTGCATTTCAGCATATCTTTCAGTTTGCAGGTTGGCGCTGAAAACTTGAAAATGCAAAGCAGAATCGTCTGGACAAAATGTGAATTCAATTTAAAGTACTTTATTAGAGTTCCTATGACTGAAAAACGTAATATAAAGATATTACGTTTTTCAGTCATTATCTCAAAAACACCCATTAATTTTAAAATGTGCTTTGTATATGTAGCTAAATATGTAGGTACCTTTAAAAATGTGCTTAACAAAGATGCAAACATCAGCAGGAGGTCCAAGGCCGAAAAAAATCGGAAGTTCATCTACGGTTAAAAAAAAATTACGTAACTCTGGTCTAAATAATCTTTTTTTAAATGTGAAAACCGTAAAAGAGTCCCAACTGCTCCCAGCCATATGATAATGATCATCAGTGAGGATATGGCATCTTTCATTAGGGTATATTGTGAGGCTTAAAGTAGTGTAGAGGGAAGGAAATGGGTAAGAAGTTGGTGGGGAATACCTAATGTGACCAGACGTCCCGTTTTCACTGGGACAGTCCCTTTTTCAGGCAGCGTGTCCCGGTGTTCCCGAACACAGCTTTCGGGACGCCAAAATGTCCCGTTTTTGAAAAGAAACCATTATGCACCTACACGACCATACCTGTAATCTTGAAATACATAAATATATAAAATAGCTAACCCCAATAAGACACGAACAAACATTACTATCCTGTCAATTGCCCTTGTCAATGTTACTGCCCCGTCATCGAAAAAACAATAATTGACAAAAATCTTAGATGGGACCTATACATCAAAGGTATTACGGAAAAACTCAAAGGCCTTATATATTTCTTTAAAAATCTAAGAAACGTGGTAAATAAAAAGGATATGAAAAAGATCTACAACGCGTTATGTCATTCTCGAATTGAATATGGAATCATAGGATGGGGATCTGCTACACATATGTACCTACACAACCTGAATACGATTCAAAAAGGAATCATAAAAACCATATTGAAAGTACCAATTGAAATTCTCAATAGCTTTGACGTACCAAATGTTCAGCAAATATATGCCAAAAATATATTGAAGCTTTTCAAAAATAATGAATCCTCTACTAGATCGTGTATGCATAAGACTAGATCGGATAAAAATGATATGAAAAATAAATTATAAAACCATATTCGGACAAAGAAACAATACATATTTTGCAAAAAAACTCCATAACATCCTTCCCCAAGACATAAAACTAATAGAAAATCCTAATGAATACAAATCAAGAATAAAAATATGGCTGAAAGAGGTCAATAAAAAAAACCTTAAAGAAGACACTGAAAACGACACAGAAGACAAATAAACTATATTTAAATAACTTTAGTCCGCCTCGGCACAGGACCCCTTAGTGAGGAGGACTAAGAAATATAATATTTTATACTTAATTTCACCATTATATTTTGTATGTACAATTATTTTATATAGTCGCTAAAATAAAATAAAAAATATTGTATTGTATGGAAGTGTGAGGCTCCTAAAACGTATACTTGATAAAGATATTTTATTTAATTTATTAAGGGGCTAGAATTCCATTAATCCGTGCGCTTGGTAGCTGCAAGACGAGTTTTGATGTAGGCTTCTACCTACAAAGTAAAATAAATTCACTCGCAAAATCCATGCTAATTTTAGTCAAAAATATTTTTACTGTAACATATTGCTTTATTTCGTTTAAATTTTCTCTGAATAAAAACAAATCCTTTTAAATTTAAACAAGGGTCTAGAATTCCAATCTTCCATGCGATTGGTAGCTGCAAGATGAATTGTAATCTAGTCTCTTTTGTACAGCACTCCAGAAGCGATTTTTCGCGAAAACAGCGCTATATAAGTTATTCAAATTTATTATTATTATTAAGTGCTAGATACCTACTTTTTTTTTGGTGCCCCAGTTTGGGGGAAATAATATATGGTCACCTTAGGAATACCTGGCTTCTCAGATCTGGTCACAAAACACGGCTAAAGCCATTTCAAGCAACGTTTTAATTATGAATGGTATTCTCACACCAGGGTGTAACTTAGAGTATCTTTCACTCTGGAACGTGCCGCAAATACACCTTATATTATTTTAAATTATTAAATTGTGAAATAACACAAATCTACGACATAAAATTTTCTTACGCACGCCGGGATTTGAACCCGCAAACTTTGTCTATATTCCAACTACATTTTCTTCCTTTCTAACATCATTCTCTAATTGAAGGTGACATAATCCCATTGCTCCAGTGTTGTGGTTCTTGTGCATCGTAAAACCGTTATTGATAAAGCGTTTTCCGGAGTAAGGGATAAAATAATATTAATTTCCTTTGCTACCTTTAAAAATACCTACAAGATTGCCTTTTAAGTGATTTTTCAGCCTCTCTCGTAAATTGTATTCGAACTTTTCTTTGGAAATGGTAAAAGGGGAAGACGCGTCCCTACAACTTTGATCTAATATATTATTACAAGACTCTTTTGTATTAAGCATTTCAATTAGTAAGAGTTCAATAAAAATTCTTTGGAAAAAATAAAGGAAATATATTGAATAATTTGGGAAAGTCGCCAAGATCTAAAGAGTGGGTATTTAAATTAAATTCCAAATAAATCTGCCTACGGATATAATCGCAAGAATTTTCAAATTATTTATTTAATATATTTTAAAGATACTACAAAATTAAAAATATCACCCCTGTATCTCAGAATTGAAACTTGAAATTGAAATGGCTTTAGCCGTGTGGCCTTCCCCGCCTTTTTCTCTCCCATTTCCTTCCCCTACATATTACCTTCGCCCTCAAAACACATACCAATTGGAGATACTGTAATTTCACTGGCTCCGGGCGTTTCAGAGCAGTTGTACGGTACTTGAAAAAAAAACTATTTAAACACACTTTTTTTAAAGTCCTTCTCCTTCATTAAAAGCATTATTAAAAGGCTAAATAGATTAGGTAAAGTTTGTTGTTGAATTATCGGTTTGTCCGAAGTAGGGTAATTTTTTCCTTACTTTGCTTTTTTCCTTTTAAAAAAAATTATCTGGGGCCTAGGAATCGAAAAGACTTAAGTAGATTGATGACATCGGTTTTCATTCTAATAGGAGTAGATCATATTATCTTCTGAATTCTTCCGTTGAAAAAGTCGGAACAAACAATAATATGTAAAATCGTTTTATTCTTGACAGAAAATAATAATCATTAAAGAAGAAGATAACAATAATAATCTAAAAGAATATGTGAAAGAGAACAAGACACAGAAAAACAGAAAAAGATAATGGTCGCAACTGGGACTCGAACCCAGAACCTCTAGTTTAACTTCTCATAAGACGATTTGACAGAAGGTAACTATGGCGGAATTAGTAAACGCGCACGTCCTAATTAGACGAGAGGTTCTAGGTTCGAGTCCCACAACTGTTGTGACCATTATCTTTTTCTGTTTTTTTGTGTCTTGTTCTCTTTCATATTTTCTTTTAGATTATTATTGTTATCTTCTTCTTCAATGATATACTACATTGATGGGAGTAATCTTCAAAAGTTATAAAAAGAGAGTTTAAAAAAAAAAAAATTATGCAAAGGTGGAAAAGAAAAGAAAAACTGTACAATAATCATAACGCCATAGTTTACTGATCCAGAATGTTTGCCGTTGATTTATGTATTAACTTATCAGAATAGAGAAAAATATCTTATTTTTAGTAAATATCTCAAAATCCCTATGTTCAAGACCACCCGCTTAATTTTTTTTATATCCATTAGGCAGCTGTGATGAGGCCTTTATTAAATAAATCGACGAATTAAGATGCTCCCTCTGTTAGATAAATCTAGGCCTGTCATTTCCATCCATCCCTACTTAGGAAGATAATATAATTCCGAAAAGAAAGAAGGTGATTTTTAAATGTAAAATTTAAAACGCTGAAAAAAATAGCACAGCCTTTTCAATTCGTCCGAAAAATTAGTTCCAAAGTTCCAGCTTAAAACCGGTGTGAATTGACAGATGCCAGTTTTTAAATTTAAGGCTTCATTCGGATATTCAAAATGGGTGTTGATTGACAATCATTTTGACACCAGGATATTTAGTGAGGTTTAAACTCGTACCCTTTCATTCACTAGATATTTTTTTATAAAAATCAATAAATTTATATTAACATTAGCTTAAACTTCTGGCAAAATCATATATTAAGGCCTCTTTTGGAATATTCTCAGTAGTATGGATTTTTTGATAATATTAACTATTTTTTTTATTAAAGTAGCTGTTCAAAAGAGGACCTGGGGAAAATAGTTTCCCTCGGGGTCTGTGACGTCTTAGGGGATACTGTATTGAGAGTATTTTTAAGGAAATAAAGGATAGGAAGTTCTGGGTAGGAAAAGGGTATAGGGAGTTGGTAGGAACTGGGGTTAGCTTTCCAGGAGTGACGGACATATGAAACCAACCCTCTAAATGCAGTGTGGCTGGAGAGGTCAAAAGATTTCTCACAACTTCACAACCAGTCTCTCTATAGATTCTAGATCCAGCCAGCCACGCAGTAGGTGGGCAGATATATTCGCCGTCAAGACCCGGACCAGCTTCTCCTCATTTACCTTGGCCCCCCTAAATCACCAAATGTAGCAAACTATTGCGGGTGACCTACGGCAGAGGTGTTGCTTATCCAACAAATGGTTCTGGGAGCGGCGGTACCCGTAACCGCTTGTCAAATTGAAAATTATGAATTGAGAGAGTCATTCAAATTTGCGCACGCCGGGATTCGATCCCGTGACCTCTCTTATGTAACAAATATTAAACCTTGTATTGATTTTTGTCTTATTTAAATGCAATTTTTTTGTTTGCATCGTACTTTAAAGCAGTAATTTATTTATTTCTTTATTAACGGACGTACTTCCAATTTCCAAATTACAATGAAATAACATGAAATTTGGAAAAAATACATTATAAGAATAAAGGATGGTATATGAAAGCAAAGACAAAACAGAGATAAACATAAGAAAACAAAAGTGACAAGTCAAGACTTATAAATTCCAAAAATCATTTAGGCTTATAGCTTATACCAAAAAATCAAGGCTTTGGCTTGAGTTGACCATTATACACATTCTGGACTGTGGTGAATTATATCCATAATTAGTCGAGTGTTGATTGAGGCAGAGCAGTTCATTAATTCTGAGTGAAGGTATAATCTCCACACATTCACTGATCATGAACGATAGATTCCCAGCAGCCGTACGAATATGTTATCATTGATCTGTCTAGGTAAACAAAGAGAGAGGGAGCGAGAAAAAGACGTCATATTTTGCGGGAGCTATAAATAGTGGCTAGGACAAAGCAGCGACCAATAACTGGCGGCTATTTTCTGTCATACAAGCGACCAATCAGCGACCAGTGTTGCAAGCTTTAATTAAAAATGATGTGATTTTAACGAAACCACAATCTATTCGAACAGGAGTTCTAGAACGGAGAAATCGATAACTTTACGATATCAGATCAATAGACGTAAATTCCGATGATTTTAGTCCCTAGCACGCTTTTACGATATTGACGGGGAATTATAAGAAATCGATATACGCTGGCAAATCGATATATGAAATGTCAGACTCCAGACAATTACTTCAAAATATTAATAAATTATCAGTGTTGAATTATTAACCTAAATTGGCGGACCGCATTTCCTTTTTCACACTAAACGGGAGTTAATTAGTTAAAGAGGTTTTTATTTATTTTTCAACAACTTTCGTTTCTCAATGATCGGATGGAATAAATTGTTTTTATTTTACATCAGCTCCACACAGGAGGCTCTGGGGAAAATAATTCCCCTCAGAGCCTATGTCATCTTTGGGGATGCTTTGTGGAAGGTATTTTTGGGGAATGGAAGGAGAAGAAGTTTTGGGAAGGAAAAGGGTATGAGGAGTGGGTAGGAATCTGGGGGTCATGTCCAGAAGTGATGGACGAATGAATTCATCCCTTCCACTGCGGTGTTGGTGAGCAGATGCAAGATCAGGACAAACCGTACCCTCATGAACCCGGGCATCCCTGCTAAGTCACCAAACGTAGCGACCACTTGGGGTGACTTATGGCAGAGGTGATGGTTATCCAATGAATGGTTCCCGGGGCGTCGGTACCCATATCTGCCTCCCAAATTGTGAATGATTGCATCTTAGATGCATTATTTAACTCTATGGATCGCGTACCTGAATTCTTTCATTTATAGCTTCGTTAGTTCAATACGTTAATTAAATAAGCCAGTAATTTTGCATAACGAACGCAATAATTTAAAAAGTATATTTTTATATTGATAGCTAACCGAAACATATCTGATACAATGAAGGCCGCGTTAAAAATTATCAATCGTCGGTCGGAATGTGTGTTAACCATAGTAGACCTTGCTCGTAAATATTGATAACTGACCATAGTTAACGGAATTGGTCAACAACGTATTGGTGTAGGTATAGGGTTTATCGATCGACCATGCTATACCTCCAGGGGTACCCACTTAATAGTGCACGGAAGCCACGATGAAGATGGAGGATATATAGCAGAACATATAAAAAAATTGTATTATGAAGGCTCTATTTTAAAATTACGTTAGGTTTCCAGATAAAATTGCTGGCGGCTGATGTCCATACGATATTGACGACGCCGCCAGGTCAATCAGTGTGTTGGTCAATCAATTAATTTAATCGTGAAAGGCCGGTTGGTTATAAAGGTTGGATAATGGCGTGGCGTTGTGTTTCGTTAGCCACAGCAACGTGTGTCCGGGTTAGCTAGTTATATAATATAATGAAATAATATTAATTGTTCCTGTATTTTAATTAATTGAATTAATTTATCTGTACATTTCAAAAAAAAGCATCCAGTTTGAGGTTCTTGCTGCTCAACACATTTGTGCACAACACAATCAAAAGGTACCAGAATCAACCCTGTTTGGTGGAAAAATGCTCACTAATGTCTTTACTATGATAATGATATCTCGTGAGTGTTCATCATATTAAGAATATTTAGTATAATGTTTACTACGTGGTGGTCGAAGGAGAAGAGAACGTTTCTCATACAAGACATGCCTTTTTTAACCTTTATTCATGTCCAAACAAAGAATCCCAAATATTATTCTTTTGTTCATATTTAAACTTGGATCCACGTTCATTACAATCGTAAGATTGGATCGTATTCCATAACCAATTTTACCTTTCTTCCACATTTTACCACGGCTTAACAAATTTAATATACTATAAGATAATAAAACAATGTAATAATAAGCTGTATACAAGTTTTCGCCTCCAACAAAAAAATTCAAAGTCAACGTATTTTTTATAAAAATCCAATTCTTTTCCATTAAACAGAACTAATTGGTTTTGTTATTCGGTCCAGCAATGGGCCTGAAGCCATATAAGAGACAAGTACCCAACAAGGGGACACAGATGATTGCCATAATAATAAAATGACCCAGATTTAACTTAATAGATTGCGTCATTGTTTTATATCGGGAAGTTCGTTTTTATTATCACATCGGGAGGCCATTTAAAACGAAATATGTTTTTTTTACCGTTTTTGTACTTTTTTTTTTTTTTTTTTTTACAGTGAATACCCTACAAGAATCTCGACTGCTCCCGTCTGGAGCCATTGAGACTATGGCATCCCCAATTAGGGTATGTTGTGAGGCTGAGGGTAGTGGGGAGGGGAAAGAGGTGGGGAAGAGGAAGGTTGGAAAGTACCTGGCTATTCAGATCTGGTCACCAAACACGGCTAAAGCCATTTTCAAGCAACGTTTCAATTCTGAATGGTGGTCTTACACCAGGGCGATACTGATAGTATCTTCCACTCTGGAACGTACCGCAAATATACTATATATTATTTTAAATGAATTAATTGTGAAATAACACAAATTAATCAAATAAAATTTATTTGCGCACGCCGGGTTCGAACCCGCGACCTCCGGATTGTGAGTCAAGAGTCTTACCCACTGGACTACGGAGGTCGTCTGTTTACTTTGTTGATGTTGTGTTTTATAGAAAAGGGTAAACTTGCATATTTATTATTAGCTGAAGTCTACGGTGTTACCCGGGCTTTACACAGAAATTTTCGAAATCAGATGTAGACAGTAATTTTTCTCTTATTTTGAACACCAATATTGAAAAGTTTCATCAAGAAGTCATTAAAATTCTGCTTTAGGGCGTGGAAAAAAGGTGTAGAATATTTTTGGAAAGCTCATGAAAATGGTAACCTACCTTATTACCTAATTGTTTTTTGTGTTTAATTTGTAGAACGACCTTAAAATTCTCGACTCTGTGCTGAAACGGGCAGTCCGTCAGATAGATTCTCATAATTTAACAAACGGATTGCAATCTTTAGAGCACAGGCATTGGGTGGGAATGCCATCCTTGTTCTACGGGTATTTCAATTTTTTTTTACATGAATACCGCACAAGAGTCCCAACTGCTCCCGTCTGAAGCCAGTGAGACTATGGCATCCCCAATTGGGGTATGTTGTGAGGCTGAGGGTACTGGGGAGGGGAAGGAGATAGAGAAGAGGAAGGTAGGGAAGTACCTGGCTATTCAGATCTGGTCACCAAACACGGCCAATGCCATTTCTAGCAACGTTTCAATTCTGAATGGTGGTCTTACACCAGGGCGATACTGAGAGTATCTTCCAATCTGGAACGTGCCGCAAATATATTATATATTATTTTAAATGAACAAATTGTGAAATAACACAAATTAATCAAATAAAATTTATTTGCCACGCTGGGATTCGATCCCGCGACCTTCGCGCCAAGCGCCTTACCGCTGCACTACGCCGGCCGTCAATGGAAGACGCTCCGAGGAACTAGCGTTATTCATCCCTTCGGTACCGGTGCATAATCGGGAAACACGCCAAACGCGTGCCCAACGTACACGGTTGATATTTGTCACATGGGTCACTCCTTCGACTCTTTATTGTGTTCAACAGCTCGGCTGTGGAACGATTTGCCGGCCTTTGTGTTTCCTCCTTCCTACAACACGGGTCTCTTCAAGACCAATGTTCATTTCTTCCTCGTCTCAGAAAGACCCTCAACACAACATCTCAGATCACAGAGTAAATAATTAAAAGTGGAAATAATGAAAAAAAAAAACTTCATTTATCTTTAATTTTAATTTAAAATAATAATGTTTTTAATTATATAACGTATATTCTGGTAACGTTTTATTTTTTTAACTTATAAATAAATAGGTACTACGGTATTGTAGATTAATCGTTGCCACGCACACTGCACAGCATTATAATTTCCAGCAAAGTTTTACCCGAACACTTGAAAATATAGATATATGGCGTCATTGATAGAATTTTCATTTTTTTGTCTTTATTAACAGAAAATCTGTCATTATTAACATACTGAACATAATTTATTTACTTCTCATTCAGAATAAGAAGCCCTACAAACAAAAGCAATAAATACCATAAAGCTTTATACACAACACGATGAACACTCTGAACAGGCGTATTACAAAGCGAGATCCTCCCTTACGAGTTAATTCTGGTTATCTAACGATCTTCGTCGTACTGGTTCTGTTGTTATACTTCTGCAGTACCCATCTAGCTACAGAACGCTCCCCACCAGAACAGAGATTGTTCTCGTATGTCAGAACTTTACCATTTGGGGTTTGGTTTTCGTGTTCCAACTTGTGTAAATGAGGTAGCTACCTAACAATGTTCTACACCGGTTGCATTACTAGATCAAATTATATGAAATTTTGAAAGATGTGTTTGTGGCCGGTGATAATTTGTTGGAGGTGTTGAAAATGCGGTACAGTAATTTATGTGAAAATTTAAAATAATTTCCTTGCTTGTTAGTTAGCGGTTATAATAATGCGATTCCGCAATATTATATTTTCTGGAGCAAAAATATGGAAATACGAAATAATGTATTTAATGAATTGCATCTTTGTTAGAGAAATAAAAATCCCTGCAAAGTTTTGAAATTTACAATAATCTAGCAAATACCCGGCATTCCTTGCAATACCACTCAAAGTAAGAAAGTGTTTTTTTGATTTTTCGTCTGGTGCGTACACCAATTAATCAAAAGATTTTGTGCCTGAGCAGGCCATATACATCCGTCCGTATGAGAAGCAAATATTTTCCAAATTTACCGCCTGATATCTGATATCCCCTACCGCTACTATGTCTCCTTTGAAATCTCTTCCTCTATCCCCCTACCCCGACCCTCCGACCCCCCTCTTCTCTGTGTCCTTTCTCATGTATCCCCCGTTCCCGCCCCTGTTCCCCTCCCGCGGTCTTTTTCCCTTACGTGTTCCCCTTCCACCTTCTCCGCCTTCCCTCTCCCTCTTCCCGCATTCCCTCCCGTGTTCCCCTTCTACCTTCTCCGCCTTCCCTCTCCCTCTTCCCACCTTCCATGAACTTCACCTCTACTTCATTCCCCTCCCCCATACAGAATTCCCCTTCCCTTCATGCCTGCCGCTTAACTGTATGAAATTCACACATTTTGAAATAAACGACTCGCTCGCCACCCATTGTAATTTTTTATACAAATTTCATAACGCTAGAGCTCACCTTTATATGTAGAAACATTTGCGGGCGTGCGCACGACAACCTTTAAAAGTAATAGTTAAAATTCCAAAGTTTCATAATTTTTTTTTCAAATTGTGGTCGGAAACTTTCATAAAGGTGTTGATTTTAATTGGTGACCCGACAATTCGTCCGGCGACAATTCATCCTGTGACAGTTCATCCGGCGACAGTTCATCCTGCCGACAGTCCATCCTGCCGACAGTTCATCCAGCGGACAGTTCATCCGGCCGACAATTCATCCGGCAACAATTCATCCGGCCTGATCATTTAGAAGATTTTTTCTTCAAGTAAGTATGCAAAGAGGATATACGGCCGTACAACCAAAATCGATATACTTATATCTGAAGGCATCTTGGGTGGAAATCCGCTGTAAAAATATTTTTACTAATAATAATTTCGACTCTCCAAAAAAGCATGCGTGATTAACAAAATGCAGTGCAGTCGGCTTAGCAAAAAACCGTAAAGATTCCTACTTGCGTATAATATAACTTTTTTATCTGAAATTAACACCATCTTTTTAGGGTGAATTATTAGGTTAGGTAAGGTTAGGTTACAGCGCACTTCCACGCAATGATCAGGCTGGATGAATTGTCGCCGGATGAACTGTCGCCGGATGAATTGTCGCAGGACGAACTGTCATGGAACCATTTTAATTATTTAGCAGTAAGCTTTTAGATTTGAATTTAAGCAAGGTGTTTTCTCTTTCTAAGACCGTTTAGATCATTATTTCTAACCTTGATAGTAAGGGAAAACAATTTCTATGAGACCTTTACGAGTTGTTCCGAGAACGGATCGAATTAGCTTAAAGCGTTAATAAGTAATGACCATCGCACCATAGTACCATCTTACTCATTTGACGCAAGGTACAGTCAACATTCAAAGCCGAACATAACAAACGATCTACTTGTTTATTTAAACGTATTGACTTTCCTACCATGATTAAAACAGTCATTAAAACTAACCAATCTCCCCCGTCAAAACATCCCTTAATAAAACATTGCGAGCGCATGGCAAAAAACCCTCCAATCCGATTCTCAATGGAATTAAATTTGCAATTCCCTGCGTCGAATTGCGAGTGAACCTCTGATGGGAATATTTAATTGTAAATGGCAAAGCCGAAGGATGACAGGTAAAGAAATTATTCTCCTACGGACAAATCAGGAAGTTGCAAAAGCCTATTTATCTTTCGGGTAGGGGGTTGGGAAACCCGGAAGGGCAGAAGTTCCCAACCTTTAAGAGGGTATAACCAGATAAAACCAGAAATATGTAATTTTTAAATCAAATTTTATACGTATTTCTTTTACATAAAAAAATAAAAATTGATTTCGAAAGATTGTTCTTTTATCTAGTAAACGTGTGTTTTAAATTTAGAGATTTTTTTTTATTTTTAGTGTTATAAGGTAATACCATAGGTCGTTGGCAGATTTCAAATCCTTTAATGGCAGACCAATTTCAAATCATATAATCATGCGGTAAAATAAATCAATACATTATCTGGTAAACGTTTGTTTAAGAATTTTAATTTTCGTTTAAATAAAATCATTAAAAAATATATACGTACATGTGTTTCTTGACGAAAATTGGTCCGTTTGTGTATTTATTCGCGCACTTAGAAACTAATCTATTTCATAAAATAAAAAACTTTTTCGATTAAAAGCACTTTTATTACACATTTATTAATTTATGAACCGACCATTTTCGCTTTACTTTACGTTTAGGTATATTAAAAGTTTTTTATTTTATTAAATAATATGTATGTCAAACCACAAAGTGATTGCTTTCTACAACAATATAATGTATTTCAGATTTTTTTATATTCTTATTTTGCTCAGACATTATTGAAAAATGCTAAATACTTCATAAAAAAATAATTACAAAAAGTACATAATTTTAATAGTTTTATTATCACGCCATTCAGCATTTTTGGATGTAGATTGTAGGTATAAATTAAAGCTAATTTGGAATGAAATAAAATCGATATTGAGTTATAATTTTAAAATGCTGGTACGGAGAATAATTAATCTTTCTCATTGGAACCGCCCTGTACGATCGTAAGAGCATCTTTCAACGAAATATGGATTTTCGGCTGGTTTAACGCCCTTAAAACTTATGTATATTTAGTAGTAGCTTTTTAGGAAAATAAATAAAGCTAAAAACACTCTGCGCATAAGCAATAGTTTTTTTGGATGTAGGTTTTATTCTTACATCCCTATATAGTTTAAAGGTTTTCTTGCCAAGATAATATTTTTTAACTAAATTCTTGTAAAAAATTTACGATGCCTTATTTCCATCGAAGTTTATAAACAGTTTGAGCATTATGTTATTTGAAATGAGCTTTTTTATATTTAATTATGACATAAATACTAGAGTAGACCCATAAATAAATTCTAAAAAATGGAAAAATTTTACAAAAATGTAATTTAAAAATTATGGCTTTACCATTATGTGATTTTTCGTTAGTACCTCTCTTGGCCGACTGCAGAGGTACACAATAACACGTCCAACTGGATTGGGATGTTATGTAAGTTCATTCATCTCGTTTTTTGGTTTCTAGGAACACCCTTATGCGCAGATCGTTGGCGACACCTGGATTTTGGGATGAGGAGGTTTGGTGTGAAAAGCAGGCTTTGGTGTTGATACGGAACTTTAAATCATACCCACGCAGCTACCTGCCGTGGGATTAGATTGTTATTGTAAGAGAAATGATTAATTAACAACTAAGGAGGGATTTGTGTTGAGTAATTATTATAATTACGAATATTTTGTGAAACGTTATTTTAAAAACAAATCTACGGAAAGTAAACAAGTCCCACTTAATACAAACACTAGTTTGTGAATTGTGATTCAAATCGTGTTTTTTATTCAAAATTTCTACTTTAACGACCAATTAAATGTTATATTAATATATTTACCATGATTTGCGTTATTTTTCGTCAGTTTTAGTCTATTAATAATATCATGTTATGAATTTAGTTTAGTTAACATAATTGCGTTGTGTAAATGCACGTAAATACAAATCCAAAAAAATCAACTTTCGTATTTCTCAACAATGTATTTAAAATGTCAGATTTTTTTGTTTACTTTCTGGAAATTATTATTATAATTTCCTCCTCAAAGACTGCTATGCGAAATATAAGATATAATAAGATATAATATTCAATAAATTCCTTAGAATATTTTTCACCTATCACGATAAACGAAATTGTAAAACACATTGATAGTCTAAAGTCAACAAATTCTACAGGAATTGATGGTTTATCGGGTAACACACTAAAAAAAAATAAAACATAATATTTTAATTCCATTGCTACATATTTTTAATATATCACTAAAAGAGGGACATTTCCCTGAACAATTTAAAATCTCCACCATCATTCCAATTCACAAATCAGGAGAAACGCACATATTAGACAATTACCGACCTATTTCCTTAGTTTCAAACCTCTCAAAAATATTTGAAAAATGTATCAAAAATAGAGTAATGAATCACCTAGAACAAAACAAAATTCTGTCCCAAAATCAATATGGTTTCAGAAGTAACCTAAGCACTGAAGATGCAATATTCGATTTGACAAAAAAATTGTTCACATCTGTTGATAAAAATAAAAAATGCCTAGCTTTATTTTTAGATTTAAGAAAAGCTTTTGATACGGTTAACCACAATATACTTATAAAAAAAATTAATCAAATAGGTTTCAAAAAAGATACACTAAAAATTCTCATAAACTATCTCAAAGACAGAAAACAAAAAACAAAAATAGGGAATTTTTATAGTACTGAAACGAGGATAAAAAATGGAGTACCACAGGGTACTGTGCTTGGCCCAATCCTGTTTTTAATATATATAAATGATTTATGTAATCTTGTAATCCTTGGTGATATTGTATCTTATGCTGATGATACAGTAATAATTGTAAACGGAAAATCCTGGCTTGAAACTTATTTAAATGCATCAAAATGTATTGCACATGTCTCATCATGGCTAAATAGTAATAGACTCTTCCTAAACAACAATAAAACATTTTACCTACCTTTTTATAAAAACAGTAAAAACAAACCCCCCAATAACCTTAAAATTAGAATTCATAATACTAACTGTAATCAAGTAATATGCTCATCTTGCTCTGAAATTGTAAAAGTTGAAAAGATAAAATATTTGGGTATATGTATTGATACAAATTTAAATTGGCATTCACAAATAAATAATACCGTTTCTAAATTGAGATATCTTACATACATATTTTACAGACTCAAAGAAGTATTGAATATTGACAAATTGAAAATGATTTATTATTCTATGGTGCAATCTTCACTCATGTATGGAATAATAGGATGGGGTGGTGCCCTTGATACTTTTATAAAACCTTTACAAACAACTCAAAATTATATTATCAAAGTTATGTATAATAGAATTAAAACATTTTCGACAGATGCTTTATACAAAGAATCTAAACTATTCAGTCTCCGTAAACTATTTATACTGCAAACTATGAAATATATCTTTAAAAACGTAAACAAATTTGAAAAAAATGTAAACAGAATCAACATTAGAAATAATAATGTATTCTATACCCCCCAAACACACACAAAACAAATGCAAACTCACAGTAGTTTTATTGGACCTCGTACCTTCAATAGTTTACCAAAACATATTCAAGTTGCAACAAAACTTCCGCATTTCGTAAAAGAGTTAAAATTATGGCTAAACCATACAGATGTAAAAACTCTATTTATTTAGTTTTATTTCACTTTATGTTTCTAAAAACTCTATTTATTTAGTTTTATATCACTTTTCTCACAAACTTTACACCTATTATTACAATGTATATCATTAATTACACTTACACTTATTTAACCGTACACTATTGTATACACTTTTTGTACAAAATGTTTTAAACAATTTTTGTTTTTGCTTTATATACCCCTGTTTGTTTTTTTCTAGGTACTAAAAAAAAAAAAAACTTTTTTTAAATATATTACCCACGCACAGGCTGCGCCTTAGTGGGTTCCCACATTATTGTTATGATTTTCAAATATGTAAATATAAATTGTAAAATATGGGAAAAATAAAGGAAATAAAAAAAAAAAAAAAAAAAAAAAAATCCATCACCAGATAGCCGTGGAAACCTGTTCTTTTTAGTTTTAGGATCAGAAGAGGATAACTGACTCTATCGAATGCGTTTCGGCACAGCCGTTCTTTGTAATACTGTAAAGGTGTCTATGGTTTCGGACATCAATATAGACTGCATCTACTTGTGCTCTTTTGTCAAAGTATTACAGGTGTCTATGGTTTCGGACATCAATATAGACTGCATCTACTTGTGCTCTTTTGTCAAAATCTGTACCTACTCAAAAAATCTACATATTCGATTAAATTTGTGGTAGTGGATTTTTTGCAAACGAATCCTTTCTGAATAGAGCCTCAAATGTGTTTAAAATGTGTCAAAATGCTTTTATAGATTAAGGATTCTAGAATTTTCCCAAAACATGAGCATTTACTGAATTGGCGATAATTAGAGATGTCGCTTTTATTCCCAGATTAGGATTCCCAGGAATATTATTAATGTTAAATGTCTACATCATCAGCACATTGGCATTTGACGTTTTTTTAATTTTTGGAATTCACTCATCCTTCAATATATTCTACATTTTCAAAACTATCGTCGCGGCTAGTAATATTGTAGGAGTCTTCGGAGAAGTCACAGTGCGGTGTGAGTGAAAAATGCAAGAACATTATTATTTTTTAATTAAAATCTGGAGACAGAAAACTCAGAAAAAGATATTGGCTCCACTGGGACTCACATATAAAAGATAGCAGCTAATAATATGTGCTTTAAGAAAATGAAGATATGTTGGTAGTTCTTAATCGAAGTATGATAAAGTTAAAAGTCACCGAATTTGATATGGGTTCCGTAGCTCAGTTGGTAGAGGTCCTGGGTTCGTGTCCCAGTGGAGCCAATATCTTTTTCTATTGTTTTTGTCTCCTGATGTTCCTTTGAGTTTCGCTAATATTGTCTTTATTTAATTAAATATTATAATTTGAGATTTTACTCATAAAAGTGCTCAATGACTTGCATACGATCTCTGTCTGGGACTAATTCACTGTAAGTTGGGAAGTTTTTAGCCACCCGTTAGACATTATTATGTAAAATTGAAGGAATTCTATGGATATCCAGCAAGTTGCTCTGTTGCCGGAAAATCGAGCACGTCTGCAGGATCCGATATTTCTACGTGACAAGTACGAGATGAATATTTTAATTCGCGGGCCCCAAGGCCACCTCTCAGTTTCAAGCGAGAAACGTGATAATACGTCTGATTCGCCAGACAATTGAGGTAAATGATGAAAAATGTCACTCAATTGAAGGTGTGATTTTGGCAGTTGAATTTTCAAATGAGGGCTTCAGACCAACGATTCTTGATTTGAAGACAAATAATAATGAAAAAGGAGAAGCTTTGAACCCTGAAATGTGTCTATAAGTACAGACCTACCTTTCACCAAGCATATCTGATTATTATTATTATTAAAAACCAAGCCCCCAACCCACCGGGAACTCGACCACTCCGATATAACGATTATGAATTGTTAAATTGCGCGTGAGGAATAAAAAAAATCTAAGGTATTCTTAATTTGACGGAGACACAATGCATCCATATACTTTGATATGTGATTTATGTGTTTGAGGACATCAAAGAACCTTGTATGTGTTTTGAAATGTATGAAAGACCACTCCATAAGTAAAAGAAAACACATACTGAAAGGAAAGAAAGGACTTACTGTGGAACCTTGTGGCACTCTCTGCTATCTTGGCTAGGTTTGTTCATGCACTCAGATGACTATTAGTCGCGGTATTTACTTGCCGTATGCGGGATTAAGTTTGCGGATGCGGGATGCGGAATATTAGAGATGTTCACGCTGCTAGTTTCGATTGACGACTGATTGTGGGTAACGTTAAATGACAGGTATATAGGGATGGGTAGGAAAGGAAATTGTTAGAGATGGGCAAGGAAAGGAACATGTGAAAATACAAGTTACAAGCATAGGGTCTATGATGTATGTTGATATATGTAGGTAATCGTAGCTATGTATTGTTAGCAATAATAAAACGCTAAGTTAATATTTATGATGAAATATATAGTCTCCACGTTAATTGACAATAACATTCAAGAATCAGCAAGATTATCTTCCGCCATTTGTAAATCCAGCCGGAGCCGTTCACTATCCGTTCTGTTGGTAGTTCCCTCCTTTACCGGCCGCCGTAGCCGGTGCAGTCTCCCCGTTGGCCGCCAGAGGCGATAGCAGTACCTCTGGCGGCGTAAATGTGTGAAGCGGCAATATTCAAACATGCTGCTAACAGTATTGTGTAAACGCCCAACCAATAGGCCATTTGCATCACTTTTTTTTTTCTTTTTTTTCCGGTTAAGGCAAATATTCAAAGACATTCTGTATTTTTATTTATGTATTTTATTTTTATTTTTATTTTTGAAGCACTGGCGATTTTTTGAAAATTTATATCCGAAAAATCAGACCATTTTTAATAAACCGGAAAGACGGGACATAATTTTATGAGTGCGAAAAAACGATAATTACATTGCCGAAAATCATTTAAAAAAAAGAACGTTTTCCACACGAATAGCAATAAATTGTACGGGGTTCTCTTCGTAACATCTGTAAAAACACCGCCATCTTTATCAAAAAATCAAACCAAAGGATAAGTTGGCATAGAAAAAACAATAAATCTAGTGAAAAATTCAAAAATTCGCCGGAAATTAAAGTGTTGCCATATAAAAAATAGTTAATCAGTGTGGAATTTTTCAAAATTAAGGGAACATAATCGGAGACCGGACATTTTCATGTAGTGACGTCACGAGCTCAAATAATGGATTTATTCATTGAAAAAAAAAAAAACTATACATTTCTAAAAATTTTTACTAACATTTTCGTAATCTTAGTAAAACAGTCTATCCACACGTTTTTTTCCAAGTCGTTATGAAATCCATGCAAGTGGCCTTTGCCAATATTACAATGGAGAAAAATAACTCCTACTTAAATAACACCTACTGGTTTTACACATTTCAAAACAATTACCCGAGACCCATTTTACCAGGAAATAACTTGCATGCATAAAGATAGAAGCCAATAAAAATATGCTTTAAGAAAATGAAGATGATGTTGGTAGTTCTTGGTCGAATTATTTTACAATTAAATATGACCGAAGGGAATAGGACTTAGGGACTTAACTAGTTCATCTAAGATGCTACCAATTTAGACCTCATTAATGAATTAACTTATTTTTATATTTATTTATTTTACATTTACACAATATAACATAATACAGCATTACGTATTTTATACACTCTCCTAATAAAGCAAGTGCTTGTGTTCCTCTTAGACTCAAAAAGTACACGCGAAGCGCGAAAGTATATCAAGGTTGGAATTTAAATTTGAAACGTCAATTGATTAATATTTTGGTAGCCGTTTGACACATACGAATATAAATCCATAGACAGATCCGCCAGCGTTGCCATCGTATATCGATTTCTTATTTACTCCTTGTAAATATCGGTCTGGTTATCCACAGTGCGGCTGTGCTCGTATAAACGGTATAAAATCGTCGGTAGTTACGCCTATCGATCCGATATTTTAATGTTATCTATTTCACATGAAAAATTCGATTTTGAATGTCTACGGGCAGCGTACTGCCCTTCACCTGATTCAAAAACTTTTGATTTAATTAAAACATGCCTAGATACATCTCATAATCAAAAAAATATCAGACGCTTCCTTCATCTGTACACGTTAACATTCATTAGGGATGTGAAAAAATAATCGATTATGAATAAATCAATTTTATTAAGCGATTTTAATTTTCTAAAAAATCGATTAATTAGCTATTGTTTTTTTTTACACTGCCGATTTTTTCATTCGCAGCCTGCTATATGCTTAGTCATTAGTCCGGAATTCAAAGCGCGAACCTTTACGATGTTTTTAAACAAAACATTACATCTACGATGACATTTCTTTTGTGCTTTGAAAGCAGTTTAGTTGAAGTTTCTAATCAAAATTGTCACTAGATGAAATCAACAAAATCATAGTCAGAGTCAACAGAGTATTTTACCCTTAAATAAATTTGCCGTATAGACCTCGGTCCAAACAAAGTCGTAAAACGTACAAAAAATGAACTGTTTTACCGACATTAGTTTGTTTGTTGTTGTCAATGTCATTTTGAAACTTTTTTCTAGAGTTTATTTTAATTTGACAAATTTTAGGGAAAAATCGATTATTATAACAAAAAAGAAAAAGAATCGATTTATGTAAAAGTCAAATCCCTAACATTCATATCTATTGAAATGTTTTTAAAATGAGCTTACCCGTTCATCTACCAAAACAAATCTTTGTATATTTTGTTAGCTAAACTAGAAGATAACATTTTCATTAAATCTGTTTACAATAAACACACAAATATCGGCTTTGAAACCGTCTATTGCAAGTTCACCACAAAACCAAACCCATAAACCAAACTCTCGTTGCGAATTAACTGAATAACATCTGTAAGGGTCTCAATTATTATTAAAACAATGGAGCACCGCCTAACGAATTTTGCTTAATGAAAAATACTTCAGATTCCCTTTCCGTTTGCCAACCTACCTTCAACTAATACAATGGAATAAACCCTAATATTTATTTTTCAAGTAGGTATACCTACATAAGTCTACCATGTATTGTACCGTAACTTGAGACATATCAATAATTTTATGTATATTTGTACTTTTTTTTTTTAATTTCACGCCCGGCTGGGTTTTTACATGAATATTTTTTAACCCATAGTACATCTAAATGAGCATAACATCACAAAAACAAAATGCTCCACCACGCAAAATGGAGAATTAGTAGATTGGGAATGGTACAATAAATATATTTATGAAATAGGTCGAAGTAAGTCGAATTAAATCGAACTAGATTATTTGTTGTTCTGCTTTCCGATTTAATTTCCACTAAGACTTGTTTTTATTTAATGATTGATACGTAAAATATGTCAACAAAATTTATATGAGTCAAAGCATTGATTTTTTGGTGTAAGTCTAGTATGACTTTCGTCAGTCGATTCGCAATGTGTAATTTTTAAAGGCTTTTTAATCCTTCTTCGCGCTTTGACTTGTAGTTATTTTCTATGTGTAATTTTTAATATTATTATTATTATATATATACATATATTGTCGTTGCTCTTCATTTATATTTGCTCTCCTTTCACTGTCATCTGTGTCGTGTTATTATTATCAACGGACAATATCGTGACACGAGAGAGGATGGACTGTAAATCTTTATTTGTATGCTGGCGTTTTTTAAAGCCAATCACAGGATTTGGCAATTGGAAAGGAGAACGCCCTACCTTTGCTGTGGTCATGTGCTGATTTATTATTTATTGGTGGTGACTGGTCTTCCACGATGATGGCACAAAGGGTGCTTACACTTCACTGTCACTTTTTTGCATAAATTAGTATTTTTACGAATATTAAGCGGGATTTCAAGAACGAGCTGTGTTTAATTCCACGACAATTTTCGAATGACTTCAATGTGGGTAATTTTCGATTTAGAATAATGCTGGACATGCGTGTCCAGTAGGTAGAAACCCTAGTTTTTATTTATAAGTTAAAAAATAAAATGTTACCAGATTATATGTTGAATAATGTTAGAATCAACAGTACAGTTCATTGTTATCCTAGGAGAAACTGCAACGATTTTAGGCTTCCTAAAACAAATTTATCGGGAACACAAAATAATATTTATCATAAAGGTTTTATAATGTTCAATGAACTCCCTGTAAATGTTAAGGAAGCTAAAAGTCTTGCAGTTTTGCGTGGATTATGTCTTAATGTTGTAAAGTCCAAATTTTAGTCAGTAGGTAGTAAATAATATTGTAGTAGTCATAGAAAAGAAAACATTAGATATAAGATTGTCAAATTTTATATCTAAATAAAATATACAAAAAAAAAAATACAAATCATCTTCGTTTTCTTCTAGTAAGTAAGTACGACCATTCAAGGAAGGAGAGGGACAAAGGGAGAAAATAATGCAAGGAATTTAGGAATGTGTTTCAGTTTATAAGCTGTTTCAGAACTAAACAATTATATCGTTAATGGACTATTTGTCCATAAATAATATAAATAATCTTTATCCGAATTCAGTACACAGCGAAGGGGACTTGTACAATTGTGATTCCGTATTGGAGTTGTCATAATAAAAAGGTTGATAGTGTCTCGATGCTGTTTTGCGAGGTTTATGTAAAGAAACCAATTAGGACTGAATTTATGATTTTATATGTTTAAGTTAAGTCATTAACTGGCGTTTTTTACGCTCTTGTTTGATTTCAGGTGGAGGTTTTCTGTGGTACTCACTTTTGTAAATCAAACGCTTGTTTTGTGTTTGTTTGTCTGGTCATAATTTATTATTCTTTTATTTACATAATCCTGATTTTTTATAAGATTTATATTGTGATCTGCTTGTTGGAACACATTTTTTTACGTAAGAATGGAAGCTACCTTCCTTTGTTCTTCTATAGAACTATTTGAATAATGGAACAAAAAAAGAAAATAATAAAATTAGGTAGGTACTTGCCTAGAAGTAATTGCCCATAGAACAAGTACCTACTCAATAAGCATCAATTTTAACCATAGCTCCCCGACAAAAAGGGCTGAAATTAAATGAAAGTTCTTTTTAGAACCCTATAATAGTTAAAATTGATTATTATTATTTGTGAGATAAATTATTTTTAAAAAATAAAAAAGAGAGGTGAAACTAGCTATTACACATATCGTAATCATCCATTGATTGTTGTAGTTAGTTTAGAAACAATAATATAATAAATTGAAGTAAATCATTAGAAGATATGCATAAGAAAAAAAAATAACACTAAATTATAAAATGTTCATCTTCTTGATCCTCGATCGATAGCCTCTGCAGTTCTTGTCTTCAAGAAAGATGGCTTCTTTTTGATCCTTGGCCTTAGTAAAGATGACTTATTTTTTATACTGCTCTTCTTAGATGTTAGTAGTTTATTTTGATCCAGTTCTTCTAAGATGTGATAGCATCGTCCATTGGTAGAAGACACAATTTGGTAATGGGCCTTTTCATAGACCCTTGCTGCGTCTTCAAGGTGACTATACGGGTTATCCCATCTTGTCCAGGGTGAGTGGCGATGACACGTCCCATCCTCCATAAATTTGGTGGTGCGTTGTCGTCTTTGATGATAACTAAGTCCCCAATCTTTAGTTGTCGCCGGTTCCCATCCGTCCATTTAGTCCTTTGCTGCAGCTCTCCCAGATATTCAATTCTCCATCTTGACCAGAAGCTCTGTCTTAGTTGGCTTAGTTTTTGGAAATTATTAAGCCTGTTTATGGGAATCTGTTGTAGGTCAGGTTCAGCTACAGCTGACAGGTTATCACCAATAAGAAAGTGACCTGGAGTAAGTGCGAAGAGGTCGAGGGGATCGTTGGATAGTGGAATTAAAGGCCTAGAATTTATGCAGGACTCTATTTGGTATAATAACGTACACATCTCTTCATATGTTAATGAAGAGACGTTTGCCACTCTTTTTACGTGATATTTCACACTTTTTATGTTAGATTCCCAAAGACCTCCATGATGAGGACCTTTAGGTGGGATAAAAACCCACTGAATAGACATATTAGTTAAGTAATTAGCTATTTCCTTTTGAGAGACATATAAATTATACATATTTTTCAATTCATTATTCGCTCCAACAAATGTAGTAGCATTATCAGAATACAATTTACTAGGTTTTCCACGTCTGGAAATGAAACGCTTTAAACAATTAAGAAATGCATCTGTAGTCAGAGCGGTGACCAGTTCTAAATGAACTGCCTTAGTAGAGAAGCATATAAATAAACAAATATAAGACTTGACTGAATTGGATCTCCTACTGATTCCAGACTTTATTAAGATTGGCCCTGCGTAATCTAGTCCTGTAACAGAGAACGGTCTACATGGTGACACTCTATCCTCTGGAAGGTCAGACATTATTTGATGACTTGTTTTTGGATTGCATTTAAAGCACACAATGCAATTTTTAAGTATTTTTTTAATAGCATTTTTTGCCATTATAGGCCAATATTTTTGTCTAATAAGTGCTAGTAACGTTTGAGTACCTACATGCAAATTTGTATAATGAAAATGTTTAATGATTAACTTTGTTAGAGGGTGATCGTGAGGTAGTAATATCGGATGTTTTTGTGCTTCATGTATTAGTTTTCCTCTGGACAATCTCCCACCTACATGCAATAAATCCATATGTATAAATGGGTTTAATGATTTGAGATGACTGGTTTTATCTAAGTTTTTTCCCGCCTTTAATGTTTTAATTTCTTTTGAAAATGAATAAGATTGAGTGACCGTTATTAATGAATGTAACGACTTGTTTAATTCTATTATTGAAAGTTGTCCGCTAAATGTATGTTTTTTTCTTGTATTATTAATGAAACGTAGGATATAAGCAGTTACTCTTTGTAAACGCGTGAGAGAAGAAAAACGATAAAACAATTCCCAATCTTTATTCATACTGACGGTTAAATTTATTTTGCTTTTTAATTCCGGTGGATCGATGCAAATTTCCTTATAGTTCGGCCAAGTTACTTCATCTTGAGTTAACCAATTAGGACCTCTCCACCAGATTTCTGAAGAAAATAGACTTTTAGCACTGGTTCCTCTTGATAAAATATCCGCAGCATTATCTTCGGAGTTGACATGCTTCCATTGACTGGTTTCGCTTCTTTCCTGTATTTCTGCAACTCTGTTTGCAACAAATGTATTCCATCGCGCTGGTTGATTTCCTATCCAGCATAGAGTTATAGTGGAATCACACCAATAAAATGTTTTATCCAAAGGTATACCTAGGGATTCCTTTACTTTTTCAACAACTTTTGTTAACAGAACAGCACCACATAATTCCAATTTAGGCAAAGAAATCGTTTTTAATGGAGCTACTCTTGATTTAGCTGTGATTAATTGAGAATGCCGTTTTCCTGATTGGTCTGTGGATAGCATATATACGCAAGCAGCGTATGCTTTTTGAGATGCGTCACAAAATCCGTGCAATTGTATATTTACGGTTTGATTACATATAATTTTTCTAGGTATTTGAAAAGAATTTACACCTTTTAAATCTTCTAAATATTTTTTCCAAAGCTTCAGAATTTCTATAGGTATTTCTTCATCCCAAGATATCTTTTCTTGCCATAATTTCTGCATAATAAGTTTAGCATTCACGGTTACTGGTCCAAGCAAACCTAATGGATCGAAAATACTAGCAATCAGTGACAAAATATTCCGTTTATTATAAATAGGATGTGACGGTAGTTCCACGTGATATAAAAAACTATCTTTTTCGCAATTCCAAGCTAAGCCTAGAATTTTCTCTCCTTCTGGTTTGTCCAAAATTACCATATCAGTGGCCTGATCGGCTTCCGATGACAAATCAGAAGAATTAGACCGCCATTTTCTTAAGTTCATACCGGCCGAATTCATTATGGAGATTAACTGTTCTTTTAACAAATTACAGGATTCCACATTGTCTGCACCTGTAATTAGATCATCTATGTAAAAATCTCTCTCTAAAATGAGACTAGTTTCAGGATATAACTGAGCGTTTTCCATACTCAGCTGCTTCAAGCAACGCGTGGCTAAGAAAGATGACGGTCCCATACCATAAGTTATCGTATTTAACTTGAAATGGCCCATTTCCTCTTCTGGAGATGCTCGCCAAAGTATTTTTTGGAAGACGCGGTCCTCCTCTCTAATGTTGACCTGCCTGTACATTTTCTCTATGTCAGCCGTCAATGCCACTTGATATTTTCTAAAATTTAACAAATGGGTATATAAATCATTTTGTATTATTGGACCAACCATTAACGCGTCGTTTATTGATATCCCGCTGGAGGTTTTTGCGGAGCCGTCGAACACCACTCTTAGTTTGGTAGTGCTGCTGGTTTCCTTCTTGATTGCATGATGAGGTAAATAGTAAGATTTTTCTTAATTTGAAACTGGTTCAAATTTTGTCATATGACCTAAGTTTTCATATTCTTCCATGAATTTAATGTATTGAAGTTTCAAATCCATGTTAGAAGATAATTTCTTTTCCAAGTTTAAAAATCTTTTTTCTGCCATAGGCAAGGAAGTACCTATTTGATCTATACAAGGTCGGAATGGTAAGCTTACTTCGAAACGCCCATTTTCATCCCTTTTTTGGGTTGACTTGAAGCTCTCTTCACAAGCCTTTTCTTCATAATTTTGGTGCTTGATGGACACCAATTCGATATAATATATTCGGATAAGTGACATGAGGATGATTCTTGCTCTTTTTTTGTAGTGCACGTTCTAATTGGCCCGGATAATATCCATCCAAGTTCAGTGCGTTGCAGCGTAGGTCCAGTTGTTCCTAATCTCAATTGATCAGTGGTCAGCATTTCCCAAAATAGTTCGGAGCCGAGTAATATATCCACATGACCGGAAGTGGAAAATTCAGGATCGGCCAATTTCAATCCTGGTGGTATGTTTGCCTCCCTTTTTGGAAAAGAGGTCTGCGGTAACTTGCTGGTGATTTCTTGTAATACCAAGCAAGTAACAAGTTTTTTGTAATTAGAGTTTATTGATGACAATTCAAACGAGAGGCTCTTCTTTACATTTGTTATATTATTATGTAACCCAGAGACCGGCATATTTAATGACTTGTACTTTATGTTTAATTTTTTAGCAAATCGTTCAGTTATGAAATTCACCTGAGAACCATTATCCAACAATACTCTCGCTGAATGAATAATTCCATTACTGTCCTTAACGTTCACCATTGCCGTTGATAACAAAATTGTTTTTTCTGCTTCTCCAAAAGTGGAATGGTTTGAGACTGGTACTTGATCTATGCCATTCTCAGTGTTTTGATCCTCTTTAGGGAAAATATGGAGTAATGTGTTGTGTCCTGCTTTATCGCAAGTTCTACAATTATTCTTACTCCTGCATTCTTTAGTTGAATGACCTACATTTAAACACTTGATGCAAGCTTGTAATTGCTTGATTTTCTCAAACCGTTCATGTTGGTTTAGTTTCAAAAACTGTTTACAGAAATAAATCTTATGATTTTCCTTACAAACAATGCATTTCAACCTTTGCGACAATAATGAAACTGAAGATTCCTTTTTGTAACTTGACGGTTTATGATGCGCGAATATTGGTTTGGCTGTGGAACATGTTGCTTCCGATGCTTCCAAGACTATCGCTCGATCTGTTAAACATTTTAAAAATTCTTGCAATGTCGGTATTTTTTCTTTAGTTGGATATTGTTCCCAATAGATCCGGGTATTGGAATCTAATTTGTTGGCCAAAATATAAATTATTATTACATCCCAATACTCCGTGGGTAGACCTATGTTTTTCAATGAATTCAAATGTAATTGTGTTTGATCTAATAAACTTCTCAAGGCGACGTGACTTTCTTGTTTTAATTCCTTGAGCTTAAACAATGAATTTAAATGTTGATTAGCTATTACACGCTTATTTTCAAATCTATTTGATAAAACCTGCCAAGCTATTTCGAAATTGTCTTGGGTAATTTCAAGTGCGTTTAATATTTGTGATGCCTTTCCTTTTAAACAATCACGCAAATAGTAATGTTTCTGAAAATTATTTAATGATTTATTATTACCCACTATCGTGACGAAAGCATCCTTAAAAGATAACCATTTCGAATAATCACCACTAAATTCTGGGAGCGAAAACGTAGGTAATTGGATCTTAATATTGTTAGTATCATCAATTTTTTCAATGCTTTTTATGGATTTTTTTGCTAACGTCACTACTTGATAATATTGCAATTCAAAACACTCAAGTGGGCTATCCTCTTCATCTGAGTTACTATCAAACTCTTCGATCTGAGATTGTATATTCTTAAAGCGATTTAACAGTGTGTTTACCTCCTCCAATCTTGTTTCCGTTTCTATTACATCAACTGAATCACTTAATAGGTAATTCTTAAATCGTGTTAATTGTGCCTTCAATTCACCGCGCTTCTTCACCAGTGATTTTAATGTTTGTGGCATAATGCAGAATTTTTTACACAAACATACACATTAAATTATTTAAAAATAAACTTTTGTTTGTTCCACCTTTGCGGGAGCGAATAATAAATAGATTACAATAAAATAAATTATATTATTTAATAATCAGTGGTAATCATAGAGTAAATTATTTGGAATCTACCTACTGGTTAAATTATATTAGGTTGACAATATTTTATCTTGTTGATTATAATATCACGCAAAAAGAGTGGCTCTTGGTGGCGAATTCTTCGCGTGATTTTACAAGTTATATTATAATGCCTTAATACCTTAGGAATATGTAATGATGAATAAGAATGATGTAGACCGGACGGCTGGCTGGATGAGCTGGTTTTCATCTGGCTTCTCGAAGGACCATATGGCGTTTTTTACGCTCTTGTTTGATTTCAGGTGGAGGTTTTCTGTGGTACTCACTTTTGTAAATCAAACGCTTGTTTTGTGTTTGTTTGTCTGGTCATAATTTATTATTCTTTTATTTACATAATCCTGATTTTTTATAAGATTTATATTGTGATCTGCTTGTTGGAACACATTTTTTTACGTAAGAATGGAAGCTACCTTCCTTTGTTCTTCTATAGAACTATTTGAATAATGGAACAAAAAAAGAAAATAATAAAATTAGGTAGGTACTTGCCTAGAAGTAATTGCCCATAGAACAAGTACCTACTCAATAAGCATCAATTTTAACCATTAACTTATTCTACGCCATGATAATGTTAATAAATTAAGTTGACACAGTAGATAGTCAATATTATTTTTTAAATATGTGTGGTGTATATGTGTACCAGTGGCGGTCCGTGAGTTTTCAATGAGCTAGAGTGCTAAGATTGAAAAATACGAGATTACTGATGTTGTTGTAGCTGAAATTTTTTTTTTTTTCAAAATTTCAACTTTTTATATGAAGATCTTTCAGTATGTGGATGCGGCTTGACTGAAAGAATTCTGAAGATCTTCATATAAAAAGTTAAAGTAAAAAAAAAATCGTTTTCAGCTTCAACATCAGTAATGTCATATTTTCATCTTAGCACTATAGCTCACTAAAAACTCACGGACCGCCACTGATGTGCATGTGTCATTTTGGGAGGCGGGCACGGGTACCACCATCCCGGAATCAATTATTAGATAACCAAAACCTCGCGCATAGGTCATCCAAATTGATTCGCTATTTTTGGAGTCTTAGCAGGAGTGCCCGGGTTTATGAAGTGAGGTTTGCCGGTTGGTGAGATGGAGCTAATTGTGGTGAACGTATGTCTTGCGGTATGAAAAAGACATGCGTGTATGAGTGAGACAGCATGAGTAACGTACAAAAGGTTGTGATTGTTGTCCATTCGTCCTCTTTACCATTATACTTCCTAAGAAGAACCATTGTACATATATCGGAATAAATATCGAATACTACCGAATATAAATACTACCGGGGGCGTCTATCCCCGAGTTATTGTGGTCAATCACCATGTACTGAGATCATTATAATCAGAGGAATCTGGATCCATCAAAGGGGTCCAGAAACACATGAGATAACTGGCCAAGGTCATCACACTAATGTATCTGAATTGAGACTTGTAAATGCACATTGATTAAGTTATAAGTAATTATTTTTTTTACATTAACTCCACACAGAAAGCCCTCAGGAAAATAATTTCCCTCAGGGCCTATGTCATCTGAGATGCTGTGTGGAGGGTCTTTTTGAGGAGAGGAAGGAATGAACATTGGTCTTAAACAGACCTATGTTGTGGGAAGGAGGAAACACAGAGGCTGGCAAATCATTTCAAAGCCGAGCTGTTGAATACAAGAACCAGTCAAAGAGGCCACCCGTTCTCATGTGACAAATGTCAACCGCGTACATATTTAGGCACGCCTTTGGCGTGTTTCCCGACTATGCACCGGTGCCGAAGGGATCAATGATGATAGTTCCTTGGAGCATCTTCCATTAAAATACCGGTAGAACAAGGATAGCATTCCCACCCAACGCCTGTGTTCTAAAGATTGCAATCTGTCTGTTAAAATAAATAAATCTGTTTCTTTTAAATTGGTTTATAAATTTTGGCGAATGACCGGATAGTGTTTGTGATGACAAACACCTCCCAGGTTGGTTCCCACCTAGGCATCGCGTGTTCAATTCCCTTCCTTGCTAAGTCCTCTATCATTGCCCAAGCAATATCTTCAACTTTTAATGATATTAGTAAATGTTTTTCAAATAAAGCCATGTTATTTTTTTACTGAACCGCGAATTAATTGTATTTGTGTTTAATTCGTAGAACTCTATTATTTTTTAAATTTAATAAAAATTAAATTTGATGATGTTAGTATCAAGTTCTGCAAGTACTTTGGTAAGTATTTTTGTTACAGCTGTTTCGGTTTATAGGACCATTTTCAAACTGTTATTGAAAAAAATTGAGACGCCAAATTTATATGAATCTAAGTGTCAATTTTGAAAGTGTCTAAATTTATTTATTACCGATTAAACCAATTTGCTCCCGTACACTCCATTGTATGGGAGATCTATTTTCCCCCACCAAGTGTTAAAAGGTTTCCTTAATTGTTAAATAATGACTTTATTGCTACTTAATTGTTTAATAATGACTTTATTGCTACTTAATTGTTTAATAATGACTTTATTGCTACTTAATTGTTTAATAATGCCTTTATTGCTACTTAATTGTTTAATAATGACTTTATTGCTGCTTAATTGTTTAATAATGACTTTATTGCTACTTAAATACTTTGCAGAACTTGATAATCACATTATTAAAATTAAATTTAAAAAGTAAAAATAAACCGGGAATGTTTGACTATCTTTTTAATCTAATCTAGCGAGGATATCAATATAAAAAATAAATTATTTTATTTATTTTATTTTATTTTATTTGGAAAACCAACAGTTTATAACAATAATGTTTGATGAAATACATATGAATAAAAATTTAACCAATAACAGGTTTTCACTGATGTAAAAATAAAATGTGAAAACAGCCTGCCGGGAGTAAAATCTTCAAACCATCTTTTTGAGATTCTAGATTGAGGGTCGACAGATCGGACGAAGGTTTTAGTTATTAAATATATATCTTCATCATCCCCTAATGGTTGCGGGAGGGATGGATAAGCCGTACGAGGGTGTGACAGCCGTACTTGATATTTTAACAAGTAATGGAAAATACGTTTGGCGATGGCATGAAAAATACACGGGTCATGTTTAATAAGCGAGAGGTTGGGACGGCCATTACGGGTATTTGATGAAGCGAGATTGCCACAGATTTGAAAAAGATTTGTTAAACAAAATGGCTACCAGTCACATGCGCCTAGAGCAAAAACCAATTTTATTTTAGTAGTTCATGTTTTCATTTCGATATCGATTCATGTTAAGCAAATGGCCCTAGAACAGAAAAATCAATAATTTATTTATTATTTTACGGACAAATAGTCCATTAACTCTAAATATTCGTTCACATTGATCAAGTAGTAAGTCAAATAGCGAGTATAACTGCTACTTGACTCCCCGTTCGCGTTACTTTCAAATAAAGTACATTTGTGCCCGCCGCCCGTTGCAAGATGGGTTGCTACAAAGCAAAGTAAATACGCTAATTTATTTATTTTAGAAGAGGTGGAAGAATAAATTAGTAAGATGAAAATAAATAAACTATGGATCCGAAAAGAGATAAATAGCAACATATATAAATAATTTTAAGGTAGCATCTTCGCTCTATCCCCGCGACATTTCCGCGCGATTACAAGTGAACTCTGCGAAAACAGCCGGTTTGCTCACGTCAGAGCACATGGACGCGTGCAGGGGGTCCTTGCTCGCCCGAAAAATATAAGGAAATGGTACTATAAAGGTAACTTAACTAACAAAATACTATAAATAAGGTAACTCACCCACTGTACTAAAATTACAGTGTTCGGACGCGTTTAGTTACTCTATACTCTCCACTCGACTAAAATATTCGCCAAATGCGAACGGCTCTTAGGGCTCCGTTCCCGGCCCCAAAAAGAAGAAGATGGAGAGATATGAAATTACTAATGCTAGAAGAGCGCGCTAACATTTACAGCGATAAAATTGATGCAAAAATCATGAAAATCTTTAATAAAACACGACTCGTTAAAAATAGAGCAAAAATCTCGCGAAAATTTTTTCATACATATAACTTGTAAAATAACCGAAAAAACGTGTTTATAATAATTTTTGAAGCATACTTTGCGATTTTTTTCTACCGAGGGAATTTTATGTAATTTGCGTTTTGGCACGACAAATGTCTAGATATTATCTTCAAGAATAACATATATTTTTTTAAGAGCTTAAAAACTTCAAATGTTTAAGCGAGGTTTGCAAGAAATCGGTAGAAATTCGGAGAACGGCCTCTTAGTGTGCAAGCTAAAGCGGCCGCACTGACTAACGCTGTTTTCGTAATAATTGTTTTTTGCTAATAATACTTTTGTAAATATCGTACCGTCTCATCCTATATTTTTTTTATATATTTACAAAACAAATGTTTATCTATATAGTTTCCCCAGGAAATGCTAGTCATGCTAGGGAACGATGAGAAGTTACCAAAAGTTATCCTATTAATCCTTATCGATCGACCGTGCTAAGGGGGCCTGATATCCCTATACTATGTTTCCATTTTTTTATTTGAGATATAAATGTTATAATAATAAATGCTTTGTGGTGGTGTATCGGATAAATATATCCCATTTTCATGTATATGGGACAACCCTGTACCCATCAATATGTATAAAATGACGTATTACTTTGATGGGTACAAGGTATAACTTTCAAAATGTATTAAAACAAGAGTTATTCTAATAAAATATGAAGATTTTCATTATTATACTGCTTTCTTTTAGTAAAATAAATCAAACTCCCAATAAAATATGAGTTTAATACCTCCATCGTATTTTTATTAGTTTTACAACACGAAGCAACCATCCGTGAAGAATAGAGAAACTTTTATGGTCCAGTTCGATATGGCGAATTTCAGCATTGATTGATAACTGGAGGCGCTGCTGTCTTCCTGTCTTGTTATTTTATGAAGTCTCACGGTTCAAGCCATAAATCATAACATTTTATCTTCGAGAATGGAACCGATGCGATTTGGTCTAACTTATAAAATATACTCGTACCTAAAACAAAAGACGTGACATCTCTGATCCCTAAATTTGATATAATTCACGTTCATCTTTATAAAACGTTATGTCTTGGCAGCCTGGAAATGTTAGGAATGTTCCTAATTAAATACAAATCAGCGCAACATATTACCTCACCCCCAACTGTCCAACATCTACTATTTTTTATGTTTTTGTACAAGTCAAAAATGTCACCGGAGACCAAAATTTCATTTACATTTTTTATTCCAAATAATATCAGGAATCACGGTTAAAGTAAGTCAATTACGTCGTACGAACTGACAACATTATCTTTTTTTTTAACGCACATTTTTACTGGCTGCTATCTGTTTATATATATTTTATTTTTATTTTTTATTTATTTAATATTTGTATGTTCTTACTATAATTATACTTTTTTTACATGTTAAACAGATTTGTAATACGAATATAATAAAAGCCTTTCCTTACTATAAAGAGACAAGGCTCTTGTGTTTGGTGAGTGAATTCATGCTCAATTATGTTATCAATGTTATCATTTGAGCAAGTGAATAATATTATTGCAACTAATAACAATTGATGTGTAAGAGAAACATGAGATATACTCGTATCAATTAACAGATTTAAATGAAGTTAAATGAAATATTAATAATAGTAATGTACTCGTTGTTTCAGGTAATTTTTTAATTTAATTAAAAATTAAGTGCGGCAAGCAGTGTATGGCGTCCTCTCTACAGCTCAGTAATAAGAAAAGCCGAGCTTAGCACCAAGACAAAGATGGCAGTGTTTAAAAATACCGCCCAACGCTCACTTACGGCCACCAGACATGAATGCTAAATGAACGAACACGCTCCAGAGTCCAAGCTGCCGAAAAGAGATACTTGAGAGGAGTGGCAGGGGTTACGAAATGGGAACATATAAGAAACTCGACGATCCGAGATGATCTAAACATTGAACCACTGCTACTCTTCATAAAAAAATCACAATTAAGGTGGCTTGGGCATGTACTAAGAATGTCTGATGACCGAATTCCGAGGAAGATACTGAGGGCGATTCCAGAGGGAAGACGTCCAGTGGGCCAGCCCAGACACAGTTGGGCGAGGCAACTCCAGAAACTGTGTGAGGAGTGGATGGGTCGACCATGGACAGAGGCCGAACAATCAGCACAAGACAGGGACTTATGGAGGAACCTTGTCGATGCGATGGGTCCCCGACCAGAATAGGACAAGGGGAAGAAGATGTATGTATGTATGTAATTAAAATTTTATGTTTATTTTACATAATTTTTAGTTTTAATGGGAGTTTGTTGAAATAATTTATACCAAGATACAGATAGGAGTTTTGGATGTGCTTGGTATCACATTTTGGGATTTTAATATTGTTTTGATATCTTGCTGATATATTGATATGTATTTTTAGCTGCATTTCTTTGAAAGTTTGTAGTATTGAATATTTTTATATAAATTGTCTATTGTAGATACTTTGAATATTGAAAAGATTTTTTTCAGTAGAGAATGTAGATGGTTTTTTTTTTCAAAATAACCTTAATTATTAATCTTTGAATTATTTAGAGAGGATTTAAAATAATATCATATGCTCCCCCCCCCCCCATCCTTTAATACCGTATTGTAATATATATTGAAGAATTGCATAGTACACTATTTTTAGATTTTCCAGTCAAAGAATATTTCCGAGTCTTATAAATATATGTATACATTTCCTATTTCTTTTGACAAGTTCACAAATATATGTTTTCCATTTAAAATGTTAAATTCAATTTTTATAAGAAAAACTTTCTTTTTATACTTTTTTGAAGGTTATTCCCATCAGTGAAATATATCATATTAGAATAAGTTAACAATAATAATCTAAACGAAAATATGAAAGAGAACAAGATACAGAAAAACCGAAAAAAGGCAATGGTCGCAACTGGGACTCGACCCAGAGAAAAATAATTAATTGATAATAATGTAATTCTAAAATTTGAAAATATGAGATTGACAAATATGACGGTTTGACAGAAGGTGGCAATAGCTAAATTGGTTAACGCGCTCGTCCCGGTTAGACGGAGAGGTCTGGGTTCAAGTCCCAGTTGCGACCATTGTCTTTTTTCTGTTTATCCGTGTCTTGTTCTCTTTCATATTTTCGTTTAGATTATTATTGTTAACTTATTCTAATATAAAATGTTAAACGATATATACACCAAGATATTTTATTTTGGAAGTTGAATTAAGTGTAGAACTTGCGGGAGTGCAATTAGTTCCACTACATTTTTATTTCTGGTTTCGATTTAAATTTATTGATAGAGAATGGGATAAAGTTTGTTTTTTCGGTATTTAAGGAGAGGAGATTTTTATCGAACCACTTTTTCAGGTATATGTTGGCAAGGTTTTTTCCTGGGGTCTAAAACGACTGAGAAATATCTTAAAATCACCCAGACTACACTCAGTAATAATTATTATACGCGAGTTAATAATTTTTTTTTAAATAACCCAGAAAAATAACTAAATAACTTTTGACGGCTATACACATCAACGTAGAAGACTTTAAAAGTACTATAAAAATCTGAAGGAAACATGAAACAGATTAAGATGCAGAGAAATAGGAAGGTAACGGTCACAATGCCGGAACGCCTTAACCAACCCGGCCATTGGGATGTGTCGTAATTGCGAATGCTGAATTTGGAATATGAGATCGACAAAAATGACTTAAAACTAAGAGATCGCAATGGCCGAGTTGGTTAAGGTATTTGTTCCGCTAAAACAAGAGATCCTGAATTCGTTTTCCAGTTGCGACAATTACCTTTTTTCTGAATCTTGTTCTGTTTCATATTTCCTTTTGATTTATAAATGTTACCATCTTCTCCAATGATAAGTTTTGTTTATTATTTTTAAATATTATTTTATCTACCGCTAACGTCATATATGATTTTAGACACGGTATCGCATCTACATACACAAACACACACTTTATCACCATCAATTACAATTCTGCCCTGATGATGGACACTGTAACGATATGCGACGTATTGGCTAAAGAAGAATGTAGCGCATAATAAGTAACCGACGATTTCATCGAAAATCAATTCATCAAAAGACAATTCATCGAGAACAAGTTCATCGAAAATCAATTCATCGAATTTTTTTTTAGATAAAGTGAGAAATGCTGAGCGGACTAGGAAGTTAAAAAAGCAGTTGAAAGACTACACTTAATCTAATAACTATCATACTTGGTTTATTGATAACACCGTTCTACAAAATTGATAAATTTGGTTAGGTTAGGTTAGCTTAGGTTAGGTTAGGTCCAAAGTTTCATTATAATTTTTTTTTTAAATAAATTATTGTCAACTTTTATTGACCAATTTTGGTCCGATCGGCATTTGCCTCAAATATCTACAATTTTTTTTTTCGATGAATTGGCGATTCGATAAATTGATCATTCGATGAATTGGTTTTCGATGAATTGGTTTTCGATGAACTCATTTTCGATAAACTCGTTATCGATGAATTTGCTTTCGATGAATTGATTTTCGATGAACTCGTTTTCGATGAACTCGCCGTGAACCCCGAAAAATACATCACTCTTATACCGTTACCGTGATTCAATGGCGTAAAATTAAAGCGTTGAGGGAAATGTCGCTTCCTTCTTCAGAAAAGTAAATCCCAACGCAATTTTTCGACTGCGCTCTCCCCACTGACTTCCGTTAAATTTAAAAAGTGCTGCAGCCTTTTACCCCTCTTCCGGCGAAGGCTTTTTATTTATTAGGTTTAAAGCAGCGAAATAGATGTCTAAAGGTTTGAACTGACAGTTGACAGAATGACAAGTATTACAAAATATCACATGACATGTACATGAGTTATAAAGCTCAACAAAAAGAAAACTCTAATACCTTGTTAACTGTAATATTTCTTATGTCCTCTCCAGATAGGAGTACATTAGTTATTATTAAGAACTGGGTCCAGTATTCTACAGTTCTACAAGATGCTTATTGAAAGACTTAGGTTCTTTGAATTACAGTGACTGCTTTCGAAGCTAGGTTTTGTCCGCGGAGCTCTAGGATTATAATGACTCTGCACTACCTTCGGTTACTTTTAGCACATCTCGGAAACGAGACTATGTGACCTAAAGAGCCTATAGACGACTAAAGTAATAGAATTAATCACATAAATACTAATTGTGATTCATTACAGTAACATTATGAGGAAGCATTAACCCAAAAGTATTCCATTGATTATTATTTTATTTATAATTTACGCAACAGACAGACGATCAACATAAAAAAATACAAAGAAATGACAAAGAATAATTAACAACTGTCGAGCAACGGTGTAGAACAACATGTCAAAATAAAAAAATAAGTACCGTCGGCTGGGGTGAAGAGAACCATTTGGCGCGAAGCGGACCACCGAGCTTACAATGCATTGCGAAAGCTCCACTAAAGTGATACACCCCTAATACACCCAGAGTCCATCTAAGGATTTCTATTTCAGTGGAGCAAAGTGATTCCTGGTTCCCTAAAAGGTTTTAGATTCATATTACCCATCACGAGTGTGAGAAAGAACTCGCCTGCATTTCGCAAAGTGCACAAATCCGATGGAATGCAATTTCCACCGGGAAAAATAAGCGAAAAATAAATCATCCATTAGCATTTTATTTTATGGTCTTCCACACTAACGACCTAATACATGTAAAATCATTACTAAATCTAAAATTCAACGGAAGATTTAAGGTGTACATATTTCGAAAAAAGATAATTCAGGTATAATGGTCGATTGAATTAAATAAACCTTAGGATCACCATAAAGTATTAAATGAACCCACAATGAAAAATTAGATCTTGTAAACCTTTAGAAATATGTATTTTTGTAAGAGCAGCAGAGCTTCTAAATTAATCTTATTCCAATATATAAATTTCTTCTTTGATTACGTAATAACAGATTTCGTAATGGTTTTAAGTTTAAGTTTAGGTGGAATTGACGGTCCATTTGATAGATTCTCCTTTTTATTCCAAGCCGATTGCAATCTTTCGAGCACAGGCGTCAGGTAGGTATGCTATCCTTGTTCTACCGATATTACAATGGAAGATTCTCTGAGGAACTGACGTCATTGATGCCTTCAGCACCGGTGTGTGGTTCGTAACATGGCAAACGCGCGCGCAACATATTATGTACATGGTTGACATCTGTCATATATGGACGGGTTGCTTTGTACGACTCATTCTTTAGTTTTAGAGCTCGGCTGTGGAATGATTTGCCAGCCTCTGTGTTTCCTTTTCTCCAAAAGACCCTCTACACAGAATCTTCACAGATGAAATCATTTTCTTCGGGGCCTCCTGTGTAGAGTTAATGTGAAAAAATTGTATACTTCATTTATGTGGGAGCACCATGAATCTATACTTTAACATAATTTTTTTCGCTAGTGTGAGGACCGTTAAATCATGCTATACGTACATAGGTTATAGAGTTATAACGGTTCTCTTGCAGTTATAAAAAATTCACCCACGCGATGTTCGACGATATGTCAGATATTCTGACGATGACATTTTGCGCGATTTTACGGACGTCAATTGCAGTTTTATTTCCCAATAAAAATGCACTTTGACGCACGTGCTGAGACATTAAAGTTATGTATAAGTAATTACCGGAGAGTTAACCCTTTCAATACCAGAGTTCTTCCTGGGAAATATGAAGATAGAATTAATATCTGTTGATTTTATGAAATAAATAACCCAGTATTTTGTGTACCGCTGGTAAAGGATATTATTTGTGTTGTCTATTTGTTCTGCTAAGTTGCAATATTGTGATAGATCTCATTTTAACTGTTTTGCTTGGACTGGGATCCATTAATATTTTTACGTGTTTTTACGTTGTTTTTATATTTATGCATGTTGCACCGTGAATTAGAATTATTTTAAATAATACGTTTGTTTGTGTGATTTTTTTCTTACCAAAAATATAACCCTTAGAGGCCTAAAAATGGTGATAATCAAATTAAAAAAATTGTGATAAAAATTATACAATAATTTTTAAAAAGTAATTATTTAACGTATTATGAAGCATAACATATCGTTTATATGTGGAAACCAAAGTGCGGTGCGCAAAGGGTTAACTTTGAGAAGGAAATGAAAAATGGGTTGGATTTCTTAATTATAATTAATCAACCGCTGATAATTCAACAATTCAAAACCAAACACCTCTACTACATCATCTATTCTATATTTCCAAATAGTGACTTTGCAGGCTATATACGTAGTGAGATTCGGTTATAAAACATACAAATAAATCCTTTAAAATACCGATTGATGTCCTTTTTTATGGATTGATGTACATTTAGAAAGTAAAGTGATTGCAAAAGAGGAATGCAGAATTATGTTCTAATGCAATTTTGCACAATATTAATTTATTTATTTTAACTAGTTAAGCAGGTCCTATGCAATACTTCTCTCTCCCCTTGTTGCATCCAAAACTTCTTAAGAATTACAGCTTCAGATGCACTTGATAGAATTGGGTGATAATATTTGTAAGAATGCATAAATAATAAATAAATAATGGTGCGTTCAGACAAACAGTTCTCCAACTCGTCTTGGGAGTAGATAACTTTTAGGGAAAGAATAAAGTTCTTTTATGTTAATCTGGGATTTATTTAATACTTCACGTGTACAAGTGGTGACTACGATAATTGGCCTAACTGGAAGCTGGCTAAATGAGATCTGAATTGAATGAGTTGCTGCAGACTGCACGCCCTTGGCCCCCCTGGTTCTCAAACTCCGACACTGTCATCTAGCAGACTTTTGGTATATGTAGCTCTTAGCACTGCCCTCTACTTGACAAGCTCGGAGGATTTTAGATATACCACAAATAAAAACAAGGTATGTAAGGAAAACGGATGACCAATCGCTTACACTATATCTCTGCGAAAGAGGACATGTCACAACCGCAATACAGTTATATAATTTCACCGCGATATCTCGAAGTAACTAACGCCACAACGAAACGATTGAGTAAAAACTAAATAGTGTAATACCGAGATGGTCGAATTCCTTTATTTTACTTAAAAACAAGATTGTGTTTATGAAAAAGCACAACAACTACTTTCAAAGTAGTTCCAAGTCTTCTTCTGTTTTCAAAATAAATGCACTCGAATTTTCACTATTTCCGTTCCAAATTTTAAATACTTCTCCAGCAAGGTGATAGTTAGGGAGAGTTAGGAAGTGGATAACGAACTAAGCAACTTCTCATTTCAAAACCAAACACCTCTACTACATCATCTATTCTATATTTCCAAATAGTGACTTTGCAGGCTATATACGTAGTGAGATTCGGTTATAAAACATACAAATAAATCCTTTAAAATACCGATTGATGTCCTTTTTTATGGATTGATGTACATTTTTATAACTTTTTTATGACATTAAAATGAAATATAGTACCACCATGAACTAAATGATTAACAATCAGAAATAACCAATTAAAAACATAATTAAATTGGCAATAAAATCGATGCATTTATACAAAATTTGATTAAAATTCGTTGATAGGAAAATAATGCAAAATTTTTACTATTTTTTCACATACTTTGTTTTCATCATCATCTAATAATAACTTATATATGTATGTCGCTTAATTAAAATTCTTTCTCAGCAAATAATTACTTGTCGAGATAAATATTAGATTAACAAAAAATGTGAGTATTATTTTCGAAGAAGAAATTTTAAAAGTTGTTTATGAAACGGAATTTTATAAAATAAACAACTTATCAGAATGTAATTATGTAGATAAATATTATTTAATAAACAATCGTTTATGATTGGCCGCAGGCCTATTGACCTTTTTTTGTATCTTAGACATGGAAAAAATCAAATCATAAAAACAAAGTTTGTTTTACTATAATTCATGTATTTTCAAATCCCATAATATTAACCCCCGACGCGAGGAGCGGTCTGTGTGCCGTGTGTTTGTATATCTGTCTGTGTCATAGTTTGTAAGCGTGTAAGTTTGTTAGCTGACGTGATCAAGATGGTTCTTAGCTACGATTCATGAAAATCTGTTTAGACGTTTCAAGGTCATCAGTTCTTTTTTGTGTCGGAGGTTACTTAAAATTTTCAAAATAGTACTTAGGTATTGTGAAACTTTCTAAGAGATTAAGCAAACCGGTTATTAGCCAATTTCAAAGAAATGCGCGAGTAGGCGAGTGTGTGTGCGAGCGTATCACCAAAAGTTGAAAGAATGCATTGTTATCGACAACGAGTATATCGTAATAATATATAACGTAATATATGAAGTGGGTTAATTTCCACATCAAAGATGTGATATCGCTAAAATGGAAATTCAAAGAGATGTATTTAATTCTTTATAATATAAACTCTTTTTTATATATCTTGAAGGTTATTCTCATTAATGGAATAAAAATTAGTTGAAGATAATGTTGTTAATTTTTAAATTTTAAATATGAGATTGACAAATATGACGGTTTGACAGAAGATGGCAAGGGCGGAATTGGTAAAACGCGCACGTCCCGGTTAGACGAGAGGTTCTGGGTTCGAGTCCCAGTTTCAATCTTTGTCTATTTTTCTGTGTTCGCTTTTATATTTTCGTTTAGATTAGTGTTGTCATCTTCTTTTCCAAAGTTGTATTTAAATATATACATCTATTTGCTCAATTGAAATTTTGCTTATGTAATTATTAGTCACATTAATAAATGATCGGTACAGTTTGTATAATACTAACAATTATTATTCTTAGGACAAATTCTTTTATTATTTTCAGTTCATATATTTTAAACCATAAATATCGAAATAAAAAAGCAGTATTTTTTTACAATTCTGCTTTATTTCAAGAAGCTTAATTATTATCTTTTACTCCATAAATCAACTCACGTAGGTATTATAGATAAAACGGTTAATAAATTCTTTTGAATGTGAATACATATTTTTAACCGTCAACGTTTAAAAAGAAACGCTGTAAAATAGTACGCAATGACAGAGAACTGAAGCTGTTAAAATCCCCGGATTTACGTGAGTCACATTATTTAGGGCAATAATTCTTTCGCGAGTGGAAAATATTTACATTGAAATTCCTGCAATGTTTACCTTTCGCAGTAAATAAAGCTTTCCGTGGGTTGATTCGGAAAATCAGTCTGGCTGTTGTACAATTTGTTCATGCGTCATCGTCCTCCTGTTTACATCACATCGTTATTTTAATTCTCCTCACACAGATACATTCTTCTTCGTCACGTCATTATTCTATTGCTCCTCACATAGATACATTATTCTTCATCGCATCGTTATTTTTTTCCTCCTCTACTCCTCACATTGATACATTATTCTTCTTCATCACATCGTTATTTTATTGCTCTTCACATAGATGCATTCTTCTTCATCACATCATTATTTTATTGCTCCTCAAATTGATACATTGTTCTTCACCACATCGTTATCTTATTTATCCTCACATTGATACATTCTTCTTGATCACATCGTTATTTTTTTATCCTCACATAGATACATTCTTCTTCATCACATCGTTATTTTATTTCTCCTCACATTGATGCATTCTTCTTCATCACTTTGTTATTTTATTGCTCCCTATCTGAGGAGATACATTATTCCTCCTGTTTACATCACATCGTTATTTTAATTCTCCTCACATAGATACATTCTTCTTCATCACTTCATTATTTTATTAATCCTCACATATATTCATGCTTCTTCATCACATTGTTATTTTATTGCTCCTCAGATAGATACATTATTCCTCCTGTTTACATCACATCGTTATTTTAATTCTCCTCACATAGATACAATCTTCTTCATCACTTCATTATTTTATTGATCCTCACTTGACTAGACTATTATATTATATATTATATATATTCATGCTTCTTCATCACATCGTTATTTTATTGCTCCTCAGATAGATACATTATTTTTCTTTTTATGTAAGAATGCACAAGAGCTTCCAAGAAGCAGCTGAGTAAGGCATTAAACTGGCAAAGAAAGAATGAAACAATACTGAATGCTTTATTAATGAGATTTCTGAGACACGATCAAGTCTAGTCAAGAGTCGGAACAATAGAAGAGTATGTATAAGATGATGTATGAATGTGAATGAGGCGAGGAGTTTTGGCCAAGACCGAATTGTTTGGCAGTCCGTCTTCTCTGCACAGACCTCTGTCTTTCCTCTCTGGAAACGTGAAAACGATTCCTAACTGTCCAGAGTCAAGGGATGTGATGTATGCATGAAAGTGCAAGAGCGCAAATAAGATATCACGCTTGCGAGTTTAAAGAAATACATGCGTGATCTGTCCTCTTTTGCTTACGAGCAGCGCCCTAATAAATACCAGTACAGTTATAATATACGTATACTATCTTCATTTGCCGAGTGCTACCCAGCACACAACAATAATGCACACATTGACAAGACGACACTTTACAAGGGTACTATGGAATCTCCAATTTATTACATGTTGTGAGGTTGAAGGTAGTAGGAATTGGACGGAAAAGGTATGAACACGGCTGAGAAGTACGTTATTATTCAAGTTTTTTAAAATATTTTTTCCAACTGTTCAGGGCTCTTGGATTGTGGTATTAAGCCAACCTCGATTGGGCTGTATTGTGAGCTTGAAGGGAGTGGGAAGAGATGGAGATGGAGACGGGGAAGAGGAAGTACCTGGCTAGACCAATCTTGTCTCTAAACTTTGACTTTTATTTATTTATTTTTTATTCAAAATTGACAGTTTACATTTTATTAGTTTGTACATGTGTAGTATGACCAAAATAAAACCAATTATGGATTTCCTCCAATTTTCAGTTTTGAATGGAGTTTTATCATCAGGGCGATACAGTATACACCACTCTGGAACAAATATCATTTGTATTATTTTATTCTTGTTACATATTTTTTGACACATACCATACTAGTTAATTCTAAAATCAATAAAACATCTACGAGTATAATACATTATTTGTTATTTTGTAATGCTTAATAAATAGTACACTTCTTTAATAAGATATTGAAGCGTAGGGAGTGTGGCGAACCCATCGCTCAAGGAGTGGAAACACAAACCTGTAATAGCCATCCCAAGCCAAGGTGTGAGTTACCGTGCTCAGACTGAATGTCCTGGGGAACAGTGTCACGAACGGTGCCTCCGAGAAACAAGGTCGCATCTCGGAGTATTTAGACCCTACTCCAGCACTCGGGGCTCTGCTGGAGTGAACTTTCTATTTCCCTGTTAACTTGTGGGACAAAAAATTGGACCATTCGAAAACTAGGGGCCTTTTGAGAACCTAGGAGTGCTGAGGCCACCTCCGTGGACTTCCTTCCTGGGGTCTGTAGGAGGAATCAAGAGCAGAAGCCGTGGAGATGAGATCTGAGGCAACCTCCATGAACTCTTCCGCTGTGGAGCCTTCAGGGAACCAAGGGAAGGGGCTTCTTCCAGCATGGGGCCTTCGAAGAACCAAGGAGGAGTGAGGTGGAGAGATGATGTCCTCTTCCCATGTGGGGCCTTCAGGAAACCATGTAGGAGTGAGGAGGAAAAATGAGACCATCTCTGTGAACTCTTCCCTTGTGGGGCCTTTGTGGAACCAAGGAGGAGTGCAGAGGAGAGATGAAGTCCTCTTCCCTTTTGGGGCCTTTGTGGAATCAAGGAGGAATGAAGAGGAGATATGAAGTCCTCTTCCCTCCTGGGGCCCTCGGAGAACCAAGGTGGGGTGGATCCTTACCTTGTGGGGTCTTTAGGGAACCAAGGGGAAGTGGACTCTCCGTCGTGGAGCTTTCGGGGAACTAAGGAGTGGAGAGGAGAGAAGAAGCCCTCTTCCCACGTGGGGCCTTCAAGGAACCAAGGACGATTGAAGAGGGAAAATGAGATCCGGGAAGACCCATTGTCGAACCAGAAGATATAGCTTCATTTCCAATAACAATTCTGGTGAACTTTATTAAAGAGACTGGGTTATTGTTAAAGGATTGAGGTAAAATGGGAGATAGCACAATGGGCCTATGGCCTAAGTGCTCACGGGAACTAACAGTAAACCGTCTCCGCCAAGAATTAAAAAAAAATAATAATTAGACATTAATAGCTAAAATAAAGTAATTGTAGCACAACCATTAAATTATATTATTCAATACTAACGAAACCAGAACATGGACCCTAATCATCGATCAATCAAGTCATACATAAATAAAATAATATTATTCTAATATTTTAAACTCAGGGTCGTGTTTAGCCTAAAAGAAACTAAATAGTTTAAATTATTTGAAGCAAATAAAATCTATCAATAGCTTGTAGCGTTTAAAATATAATCAAATGTTTTAAAGAAAGATCATGGCGATATGAAAATTATTACAAGGGGTGAACGTTCAAATTGAACAGAATATTAAATGGTACATTTTTATTTTTTTGGTACATAAATTGGTATAATTTTACAATACTTAAAGGCTTTTTTTTATAAATAAACATTTTAAAATTAAAGAATAAAACAATTAGCAGATTAACCAAAAAAATCCCACACAGGCATCGCCTGTTCGTGGATATACTTGTGTGTTTTTAAAACGTTTGAAATTTGTCTCATAAACATACATTATCTTTGTAGATATTAAAGCATAAAATTACTGAATTACAATTCAAACAACTTGTTAATAAATATTAAAAATTTTTTACGTTACATCAGGTCAGACGTTATAGCAAGTAAATGTTTGTATCAATGGTATTCATTCAAGACTTTATTACATTTTTATATGTGCTGAAGGAGGATATATTTATACATTCAATTTCTGTACTCTTGTAGAGAGCATTATACATTTTTGGTGCAATAAAATACGCATGTCTTTGAGCAAGCCTAGTTTTACACTGTGTAACTTCAAATACATTATTTAACCTATTACTAAATCGGTTTCCTTTATTTGTAAAAGGAATATTTCGAGAAAATATATATTTGAGACATTGTATACAGTAAATTTTTCTTATCTCTAACAATTCAGATTCTTGGAATAATTGCAGCGAGGGGTAATTCATATCTTTTTTCAACATTATTATAGCATTTTCAAATCAATATTAATATATTAAACTCAAAACTGAACGAAGCATTAGCTGACAGGTCAACGGAGATCCACCGAAGTACGTGTCTTCCCCAGTGGCGGCCAGCTCTAAGGTACGGAGGAGCGCCGCACTCCCAAAATATATCTATTAATTTAAATCTAATCTAATTAATAAATTTAAATCTAAAAATTTCCGAGCGCCAAAAAACATATTTATTTCCGACACGCCTCATCACAGTTCACAATATACACTCGGTTATAATGCGTGCGTAATATAGGTGCCTACTGGACTGCGCGCGTAACAAAGCAGATCGTTGTGTGCCTATATTCAGAGTGGTGGTTCATTTTGCAAAGCGATCACAGGAGTTCTTCTATAATTCTATAATGAGCCAAAATCGTAGGTAGGTTGAATGCTTTGCAAATTTTACGAAATCGCGGGTGACGATCCAAAAATTTCCACCACATCAAAAGGAATGGTTTGTTCTGTAGCATGTTAAACGGGGACACGTTTGTGTCATATTATTATCCATATCGTGTCTTTATTTTAATATCTACTCTTTTTCATGCTATGTTTCACTCAGCATCGACCAACGACAGCATAACAACAAACATTGCTGACATTATTTGTTATGAGTTATGACAGTATATATTTCATTGGAGTTACGGAGCGTAAGGAAGACTTTCGGATGTGTGATAAACTGAACATTTTTTTAACTCGATTTTCGTGCCAATAAGTATCTACATACAATTTTCTGGATAGGAGTCAACTGTTATTGAATTTGAATTTACAATCGCGGCGACTTTACAGATGGTGATGGATCAATATTTATTTTACTAGAACTTGTTATGTTGGTAATAGTATGCATCAGCTGTCACATTCTGATAGTTGGCAGGTCTGTCACTTTACTTGATAGATAACCTTGAACTTGTTAAGAGTGTCAATAAACGTCTCATATATGAATCGGCTTTTTGTGTTTAATTAAAAACCTCAGACATTATAATTGGCGACGAGAAAATCAGTAAAACATATTAAAACGTGTGTTAATAATATTGTCAGTAATTAACAGTGATTTCGCCGCGGAAAAAAACATTTTTTTCAACATGTCGAATAGTAATTTGCCAGTGCCTCATTTCGAACCGGATTGCGAAAGTTTCAATATGTTTTTGGAACGCATTCAAATTTATCTGAAGATTATTAATATCGCAGAGAAAGAAAAAATTGGTTACTTATGTATGTTGATCGGTGCAGAAAAATTTAAAATTTTAAAAGAGACAGTGCATCCGAAAAATCTAGAAGATTTAACCTTCAACGATATGGTAACAACACTAAAGAGTAAATATGAAGAAAAAAAGTGTACAATTGCCCAAAGATATAAATTTTATAACCGGAAACAACATTCTAACGAAGGAATCGATGATTATATTACGGATATAAAAAGTCTGTCAATATCATGCAATTTTGGTGCTTTTCTAGACGAAGCTCTGAGAGACAAATTGGTGTGTGGTTTAAAAAACGATGCAATGACTAGAAGATTACTATCTGAAGACGAAACGTTAACTTTTGAAAAAGCAAAATTAATTGTCAAGAACATTGAGACAGTAAGTCACAGCTCAGAGCAAATTTTACACAAAGAAAATTATACATCGGAAATTTGTGAAGTCAAGTCAAAAATGTCACGTAAAAAAACATGTTATGTCTCAAAGGATCGCCCTTCACGTCAACATAGTCCGAGTAGGCGAATTCATCTGGGTCAAAGGAGTTCAAGGTCATCAAGTCAGCCGGCATCTCCATCACGTCAAGGGTCCAGAAGATGCGAGAGGTGTTTTATAACTCACCAACCGGAGTTATGTCCGTCAAAAAAGTGGAAATGTTACAAATGTAATATTTACGGTCATACGTCGAAATTTTGTCCAAGTGCAAAATCAATCATCAATCACGTAAAATGTGTCAATAATATAAAAGTATTAAATATGTCAGTGTCTGATACAGCGGAAATTAATTTAATTGTAAATGGTATCCAAATTTCTTTCATGATTGACACAGGAAGTTCATCGACATTAATAAGTCATAAAATGTACATAAAATTATTCAAAACTTGTCAGTTAAAGCAATTCTACGGTAATTTGTTTACAGCAAATAGTCAAAATTTATTGTGTTTTGGATTTTTTATGGCAAAAGTAAATGTTGTTGATTCTAATGTTATAATAGATTTACCAGTATTGGTTATAAAAAATCTATCGTCTGATGCTGTTCTGGGTAGAAATTGGTTAAAAGTGTTTAATCCATCTTGGGAAAATACTTTCATAAGTTCTTTAGTGTCAAATATGTATAATAATACTGTAAATTCAGTGTCTGTCAGCGAGAAAAATAAATCAAATATTATCAAAAAATTGTCACAAAAATATTTAAATTCTTTTTCGATTACTAATAACGATTTACCAATTAAAGAATTTTCTGTGAATTTAAGTTTAAAAAATAATGCTACTCCTGTTTTCCACAAAGCATATGAAGTTCCTTACGCACTTCGTGCTGAAGTTTGCCAAGAGCTAAGTCGTCTTGAAAGCGAAGGCATTATTTCAAAAGTAAAATATAGTAATTGGTCTTCCCCAATAGTTTGTGTACCTAAACAAAATGGAAAATTACGTTTATGTGCAGATTTGAAATCTACAGTCAATCCACAATTGAGAATTGATCAATATCCTATTCCACGTCCAGAGGATATTTTTAATAAATTTTCAGGTTGTCAAGTATTCTGTAAATTAGATTTAACAAACGCATATTTACAGTTGTCTGTGTCAGATTCTAGTAAAGAATTGCTTACAATTAATACATGTTATGGTTTATATGTCTATAATCGTTTACCTTACGGATTATCATCGGCTCCTGCCGTATTTCAAATGGTAATTGATACAGTTTTGGGTGGCATAAAGAACTGTGCTGCATACATTGATGATATTTGTGTAGGTGGTAAAGACGAAAAGGAGTGTTCTGATACTTTGGATAAAGTTTTGTCAAAATTAAATGAGTTTAATATAAAAATTAATATGTCAAAAAGTGAATTTTTTGTGAATTCTTTTGAATTTTTAGGTTTCACTTTGTCAGGTCAAGGCAAAAGTCCGTCTTTGTCGAAAGTTGAGAAAATTAAGTCTACTGGGTGTCCAGAAAATGTTACTCAACTAAAGTCATATTTGTCAATGTTGAATTTAAAACCTCAGACATTATAGAACTCACATTTTGTGTTTAATTAAAAACCTCAGACATTATAGAACTCTTTTAAAATAATGGAATATGGAATGCTTTTTCAGTGAGTTGTTCCTCACAATCCTTATGACATCTGTTTAGATTGAACGATGTTGTTAAACTTTAAAAGAATTTAATGACTGGATGCTTACTTAGCTTTATAATTTCCAACTCTTACACTGTGACCTAGAAAAATCTCACGGTTTGCGTTGTACCGAAATATCCAAACACACAGATTATCTACTTCGAGGCTCAGATTACGTGTTAATGTTAAATGCAAGGTAATTTGGAGTTGTTATTTGAAAATAAGTTATTCTCAGTTCTCCAGGGAATCCAGGGTTTGAATTATCTATGAGTTATGTTATATTACAGAGTAAATTGTTAATGAGTGTGGGAATATTGCGACTGATACTAGGTACTAGTTTATCAAACTTGCCAATTAGGCAATTACTCTTATAGGGTGTGAGTGTACATTTTAAACCCTCTGGCTTCTTCTTTTATGGTAAATTTTCATTTGAATTTATAATACATGCTAATACATATAAGCGTGGTGTTTTCTCTTTCTATCACTGTTTAGGTCATATGTTTTACTATTATAATAAGGGAGACCCAAATATTTCACCAATTTGAGCTGTTACAATAAGCTAACAAATTAGCCTGAGAGAAATATATCCATAAAAGTCCTGCTCATTCAAGGATGAAAGTTCATGAATCCATTTTGCAGATTTTTGAAGTTTGATGGTTTCTTGAAATAATAACAAATTTTCACAAAAAAATAATGCGATTATGGTAATAATATATACTAATAACTTAGAATAAAAATTCTTATAATCAAAAACGGGTGTATAGTATGCAGGGCCGGATCTACGAAATCTGGCGCCCTGTGCAGTAGGTACCGATGGCGCCCCCCCCCCCTACATTTTTGTATTTGTTTTTGATTAAAAATCCGTTCACCCCAATTTTTTTATTTAATTTTTTTTTGCACTAATTTATCAAATAAAATCAAGACATATAAAGGGTGTAACTTTTCCAAGTGATATTGATATTGAGTAAACATAAAATTATGGTGCTATTTTAATTATTTTAGGAAAAACTCTTTTTGCAAGTTATGCCTTAAAATAATACAACGAATTGTTTGTTTGTGCCCGTACCATGATTTAAAATATAGGTTACGAGACAATGCGGGTGGTTTCGCTGTACTAGGTCCATTAGACATTCTTGAGATTTACTGCATTTATGTATATACCCAACGCGAATATTAATAGAAAAGCAAATACAAATTCGTTTCCATGGCAACGTACAACACAAGAATAGCATCTACAGCTTCTGACTAGCTCTAAAATCTAATAAAAATATAACCTCATATTTGTACCTTGCATGTCCCCAGCGAACAAACACCAAATTGAGCGAACAAACACTATACAAACACTAAACACTGACGTATGGTATCAACGGCTTACGAAAGACGCTTACACTGACACCGTAAAATAACAAAACCCACAAATATAATAGATATTAATTATACATTTAACGAATTTCAAATAATATGTCAAATCAATGATGAAACTGTCAACAGTGTCAACACGTTGCAACCTGCAAATCCTGCAAACCGTGCGATGCTTTTGTTAATGGAATTTACTGAAGATTTCATAAGAAAATGGTCTTTAACTACCTTCTCCTAGAGACTTAAATCGTACAAAATAACTAACTAACTAAAATTGTAAACATTTTGAAAGGCGCCAGTCAGTTTGTTTGATTCTCCAGAATAAAAATACCGCGCTGTGATTGGTTATTGAGTTTGGATCGCACCCATTCGTCGTAAAAGATACATGGAAAAATAGATCTTACGTTAAACTAAATATATGGAATTTGTAAAAAAATTCTGTAACTGACTATAAATTCGTAAGCCGTTGATACCAACCTGACGCGTGCGCATTCTGTTTCTTTGGAAAGTGTTGCTAGAGCGTAATAATTATTTCGTACTATGGGTAATTTTTAAACGATTCAGGGAATATTATAACTAAATTTTAATACAATATTTATTTTCTCACGGCGCCCTTTCGGAGTTGGCGCCAGGTTTTTTGCACGTTTTTGAACGTATGGCAGATCCGGCGCTGATAGTATGTAGTGTGTAGCAGTGGCGGTCCGTGAGTTTTCAGTGAGCTAGACTGCTATGATTGAAAAAGATAACGTTATTGACGTTGTTATAACTGAAAAAAAATTTTTTTTTCAAAATTCCAACTTTTTTTATGAAGATGCGCCGCATCCACAAACTGAAAGATCTTCATACATAATGTTTCAATTTTGAAATAAACAAAAGTTTTAACAAAACAAAAAACTACTTCAAAAAATGCACTAAAAAGTAAAAAAATAATTTCGTATTCTTCTACAACTAAATAATCAACTTACTTTTTCTACTCATAGTAACGATTCATCATCGTAGTAACGATTTTTATTTTTAGACTCGGTGTCAAGGAATGCAAGTTTCTCGCGCGTGCGACACAAGCACATCTCACCTATAACTATGTATGCAGTTACAAACCTACCTTGGCTGACACCGACTCCAAAAGTAATAATCGTACCTACATATTTATATGTAGAAAAAGTAAGTAGATTATTTAGTTGTAGAAGAATACGAAATATTTTTTTTTACTTTTTAGTGCATTTTTTAAAGTCGTTTTTTGTTTTGTTAAACTTTTTGTTTATTTTTTGATTTTTAGTGAATCTGAAGTACACTAACTAATTTGTCTTACTTCAAAAAAAGAATCATCAAAATCGGTTGGCGTAATATTGAGTTATTCGTCCATTTGTCGCGCACATACTTATTGCAAATTTAAGACATATATGGTTTTCTCATGGATCCCATTGTCAGATCTGGACCAAATTAAAATGGGACCACACGGGAAGCACCAGCTTTCAAATTAAAAAAAGAATCATCAATCTCGGTTCACCCAATCAAAAGTTCTGAGGAAACAAACATAAAATAAAATAAAAATGTTCAATTGAGAACCTCCTCCTTTTTGAAGTTGTTTTTAAAAAAAATAATTTTTCAGCTACAACAACATCAGAAATGTTGTTTTTTTTTTAATCTTAGCACTCTGGCTCACTGAAAACTCACGTACTCCCACTCGTGTGTAGTGTGAAGTGTGTAGAAATTGGACCACATTTTCCTACCATTCGTAAAACATTTATTGTAATTATTAAAAACATCTCCATGGCCAGCCTTTAATTTAAAACGAATCTATTGAAATGATTTACCTATATTGACTATAAATGTCGCAAATTTGAACTTCGTAGACTATTTTAGAATAATGTTAAAATTTTTTAAATATTTATTTTCACGCAGATTTTTAATCAGTTGTTTACGGTTAAAATTAAATCCCTTTTCCATAGATATGCACCTTATATTATCAAGTTTACCACAAACAACATACAGAAATCGAAAATATTCTATGTTGACTCGAATAAGTACCTCTCACAGGCCTCACGGCAGTTCCAAAGTAACAAACACGCAGGATTAGCGCGGTTTAAAACTTTACAATTTTTTAATGTTTTTTTTTATAAATCCTACAAATATGAGCTAAACGGTAGAATACGGGCTATCTCATTGGCTATATATCACTATAATAATTTTTTTATGGTTTTGTGTTCAAATTTGAAGGTATGATTTTTTTAATGTGGGCGAAAAGTTAAAATTATCTTAATCTCGAGTAATCGAGGCAAATTTATTTATTTCGCGTTATCGCTCCAGTGGTTCGGAGTTATTCAGCCAGTCTATGGCACCCTGGGTCCCTTGACTCAGCATAGATGTTCCTACAGAAGACTGGTGGATTAGACAGTCTATATGAAAGATTCCGTAGTATGAAGCATCCACATTCACACAATCTAGAATTTTCAGAGCCCCATTTAAGGATCATAAATATTCTAAAAGCTACTACGACCATACCGGTTTAGTGAGGCCCACGTCTTCCAATGGAGATATATTCCTGGCAGCTCAAAATAAAGATGCTTGTTTTGCACGAGTTCTGTAATTGAGTTTAACACAACTCTTCAGGAAGAAATGTCGTATTTAAATTAACCAAACCTCAACTTATATTCTCAACTGCGAAAAGACAGACGGAAAGAAGCCGCAATTACAAAGTTTGACAGGAGATGGAAAAAAGTTTACAATTTTGTTCAAATGTTTGCGTTTAAATTTATTATAAAGATTCATTACACTAGTTGTTATTTAAAAAATGGTAAGTATTTATCTTAAAATATAAAGGTACTAAAAAATCCAATATGCCTTAGTTTTAAATTTGGGAGGCGGATACGGGTTCCGCCGTTCCGGGAACCATTTATTGAATAACCAACACCCCTGGCACCCCAAGTGGTTTGCTAAGTTTGGTGATTTAGCAAGGGTACCCGAGCTCATGGGATGAGGTTTGTCTAGATCTTAGCTTCGAATGGTTGATGAATGAGAGAGACTTGTTGAGGGAGATCTAACCTTAGGATTCAAACGTCCGTCACTCCTGAACAAATTGACCCCCAGACGCACCCTTCATACCTTTTTCCTTCCCAGAACTTCATCTTCTTATTTTCTCTAAAATATCCTCCACACAGCATTCCCATTGATGACTAAGCCCCTGAGGGATTTTTCTTCCCCTGGGCCTCCTGTGAGGAGCTAATGTAAAAATTAAATCACTCGTTTTAAATGTGAAAATAATCATGTTTGCACATAATTTATTACACATTGTAGTTACAACGCTTAAAAAAATAAAATCATATATATTATTACATAAATAAATTATATCTAATATTGTAAATTTTAATGTTGTTTGTCTTATAAGTGTTCTATGTGTTATAAGTCCACACTTCTAAATACGTAACTAACATATTTCATCTCTTCATGTTGTAAATCTTATTGTAATTCCTCTATCTTGTTGTCAGGTACCTGGTTTACTCTTTTCAATACTACTAACGTACCTACTTAACTCATACACTGTAAATTCGGATATATTATATGTTACCAGGTTAATTCGGTAAATCTGAATATAATATATGCTACCAGGTTTCTTTTTGAAACACATTTTTTGTTATGTAATTATGTACATTTCTCAAGGAATAATATGAACTAAACCTGTCAATTTGTCTGTCCTGGAACAGGAAACTTTCCCAGTTGGACAGGCAAAACTTCCTAATATGTAATTTGTACTTTCTTTTGTATCTATCTATAATAAATAAAAATAAATTTACTTTTAGAATCTGTAATTGCTTTGCGGAGTGTGCCGAGTCAGAGAACAGGCCGGCCATTGACTTAAATGAAATTTTGGTCTTGGTGACATTTGTTTGTCAATTAAAAACGTTAAACATCTGTAGGTATTGGATAGTTAGGGTGGGTGAGGTTAGTTACTCGGCAGAGTGACCAGTGATAAAAAATGTAAGAATTATTTATTTATTTTTTAAGAAAAAAAGACATTAAAAAGTCACCGGAAACCAACATTTCATTTAATTTTTTTACTCCTTATGATGTCAGGAATCACTGGTTAAAGCGAGTCTAGTACATCCCTTAACACTCTTTAGAACTACACACTGGGTAATTGATCCATATTTGGAGAAAAAAGAATTATGGGACAAACTTCAAAACTGAATTCTAATTTTTGCTGATTTTTAAAAACTCGTCAATATTCAAAATTAAAGTTCTGTGAATGTCCTATTCAAGTTCTGTTATTGTACAAGTAGATACTGTGAAACAACTGACCCATTACTAAATGATAACAGAACTTGAATCGAACTTTTGCAGAACTTGATTTTAATTTTGAATTGTTTAATTTCTGACAACCCAACCAACGTGTATTTTAATACAGGATTTGCCTTTTTGACTTAGAAGACGAAGTATGTTCGTTTATACATAAAGACTAATCATTCGTCACTTTGAGTCACATCTCTTCCAACCCTCAAAAAATGATTTTTTATGCGTGAAAGTTTCAACCCCCCATGTTATTTTATGAAACAATTTTAAGTGAAAGATAAAAAATATAAATACCTACATTTGTAGTGATTATCAAAAATAAGTTATAAATTGTTTTTAGATTTTCACGGCCAAGAGCATTTTCGTTATTTATTTTTGGGGTGTTGCGCTACCTCCTTCTTTAGCCAGATCTGTCGGATCTGTCGGATCTGCCGGATCTGCCCTGATGATGGACACTGCAACGCTGTCCGAAACGTCAGCTAAAGAAGGAGGTAGCGCAACATCCCAAAAACAAATAACGAAAAAAGTTATAAATCATTTGGCTATAACGTAAATGAAAAATATTTTTTTTCTCTTTCTCTATAACTAACTAAAAAATATTTCAAACTTCTATAAATTATATAAATTACTAATATGTGAAACAATTATTGGAACATTTATGTGCCTCGTGCCTTGTGTTATCCGCAGACTCGTCGACGACTGAGTTAGCACTGAGAACTAGCGCGTTCATTAGATAAATACAGTATAAATAAACGCAGAGTTAGCCGAAATGACTGAAATTGGTATTCTTGGGTTAAAAGTGATGAATTTTATGTTTCTCTTTGAAATAGTTAATACTTCTTAAGTTCACGTTTTCTTTAATTCCAAGCTTTACTGTATGATATTTCGAAAGCTTAATCGACCGACTTACAATCGGGAATTCCACCTAGCTTCCTACCTCATTAAAATATCAATGTTAAAGGTATAAAAGGCGTCAGGAACTTTTTGATTTTAAAATGAATAGGACGTAAGAGCAGTATTGATTTTCCCTGCCGATGTGTTTACTCAAAGTAGGCTGATATGAAAAGCTTACACGTCAATCACATTTGCATAACATATTATCTGCTGTCAAATCGCGTATAACTCGCGCGAACGGGCCCGCAAATCGTTTGCGATATTTTTACATTAAACAAACTGTCAACCTCCCCCAGTTTCCGTAAGCCTGCAAGGAGGGAACCTCCCTTAACTAGTATTTATACAGTGTACCTACACGTGACACGCTTGGCGGGGAGGAACATGTGGGGTAGGTGGGTTAAAGAGAGATGTATAGAGGAAGGGTTGGTTGCTTTGTGGCTCGGGTAATGTAAAGGATGACATTTTTAAATGAGTTGTCTAAATCCAAAAACGTTAGTCGTTGCTTATTTGCGTTTGTTTATATATTTTTACTTTGCATTAGAGCTATTTAATTACGACTTAATGATGACAAAATAGAAGAGGGATGGAAGAGTTTTTGTAATGTCCCGGCTATTAAAAGCAACTAAATCCATTCACATTTCATCCAAAACACGGATCTTCCATTCTGAAAAAAGAGACACGCTATAAATTATGCTTTGTGCTTTATATATATATATTTTTTTTTTTTTACTGTAGCTCGACAAAGGAGGCCCGGAAGAAAATTCTCCTCAGGGCTTGTGTCATCTTTGGAGATGCTGCGTAGAGGTATTTTAGGAATTAAAGCTAAGGAAATTCTGGGAAGGACAAAGGTGTGATGGGTGTTTAGGAGTCTGGGGGTCAATTTGTCAAAGAGTGACGGAATAATGATATCCATCCCTCCCACTGCGGTACAAGGCGATGGGTTGAGAGAATCCGGCTGGAAAGGTCAAAAGGCCTCCTTCAACCAGCCTCTCCCAGATTCCTATCCACTCTCATAACTTTTTTCTTCCCAGAACGTCAAATCCTTCCCTTCCTTAAAATGACCCTCCAATCAGCATCCCTTAGGGTGAAATGCGACGTGTGAAGCTAATTAAAAAAAAATGGCAACAAATATGTAAAAACCATATAAATTTAATAAAATCCATGTAGATTACCCCCCTCTCTTTCCCCCTATACGTTATGTAGGTATATAAATAAATTATAGATTTTAAAAAATTGTGCCGGTCTGAAGATGGCTTTAACAAGCTGAAACCAGTTACGGTAAAAAAAAATTAAGTGTAAATAAGTTTTATATATTATGTAATGGAGTTCCACAACGAATGGAGTATTTCCATGTTATTTTTATTGCTTAAAAAAAGTAAGCCAAAAATTACATTTTATTCGTATGTTGACGAATAATTTTTTTTTCTGCGAGTCAATGTTTCCAATTTTTTAATTACCGCTAAAACGATATTGTGGGACGCGCGCCGTAGGATATAGTCGGAAGATATCGTATGACTTCATGAGCGTGGACGCTCACTGACAGTGTTTATTTATGTTGACCCAGCTGAGTGACGTCACAATCCGATTTGCCAACCACAGGCCGTTTTGATTTTGTCAGTTTTAGATCGTTTTTAAAATCAATGATTGAACGAAAAAAAAAATTTGTAGGATGATTAAAATCATAAAAATGATCTTTAAATAATCGGTACATTTTCAACAAAATCCCTCATTTGTGGAAATACCCCATTGTCAGTATCAAAAATAGAAATATTAAAAAGTTAGAATGTTTGCAGTATGTTGCTCATTATTCTGAGCAGCTCTTCTTCAAGTGAAAACAGAATTACGCTACACTATACAAGAGACGAAGAGGTATAACTTGTCACATTTGTGGCAGCCATCTTTATGAGAGAGATCTGCCTCACTTACATTCATACCACGTTTTCCACTCGTGAGGAACATAATGGCAAGAAATGGGGCGTGTTGTGGCACTTACGTGATGTAGGTCCCACGGACCCTTAAAGCGATTTCAATGGAGCAAGTAAAAAGGAAAGGAAAGTAAGTACTACAAGCAACGACGACATCTAATGTCTGTGGACCCATTCTGTTGAGATATTTATGTAAAAATTGATCTGTCGGAATAAGAACGTTCTTCAGAAAATTTCTAAAATAAAATTACGTTCCCATTACATATTTCCGTTTTGTAAAATGGATTAAAATATATTAGGATAACTTGGTTATACGATACGACACACTAAAGCGATACATGGGATTTACTTGTGGCTTCAAAAAATTGTTGAAATTTATTGTTAGTTTTCAATTTGGGAGGCACGTACGCCGGGAAGCATTTATTGGAAAACCAACCTATACATCAGCCCAAGTGTTTGGCTACGTTTGGTGATTTAGCAGGGTGCACGGGTTCATGGGGTGAGATTTGTCAAGTTGTTGGCGGCGGATGCATCTGCCCATTTGAGTTGGATTCACACGTCCGTCACTACTGGGCACACTTAACCATTCACGTATCAATTGGTTCCACCGCCCCGGAAACCAGTATTGGGTAACCAACACCCCTGAAATAGGTCACCCCATGAGGTTAGCAACTTTTGGCGACTTAGCATGTCTACTCGGGTTCGTGGGGTGTTTTTTTTTTGTTTTGTCGAAGGAAGCTTTTGCCCACCAACGAAAGTGGGATGCATGCACACACGAAAAATAAATCTGATTTTCTCAAGAATCTTACCACATTTTTCGACAAGGTATTTACTTACTCAAAATAATAATTACAATAATGTTTTATTGCAGGATGTAATTAACGTCCTATCATTCTTATTATTATTATATGAATCGTTTGTTCTGTTTATGTTTAAGGAGTCTCATCACCACCAGCAACCTGATATTATATGCATATATGATATATGATATAATACACCAGACTTTATATGCATAATAATAATAATAATGTATTTTTCTTTCTTCTATCAAGCCCATCTGTTTTAACACAATTAGTAAAATTGTTGGTAATCTCATACTTACGGAAAACCCATATAAATCTTGGAAAAAATTAATGATAAATAAATCTGGGAAAAAATTAATGATTATAGTTATATACTGTTTTTGGACACATTTTGGTATGCCCTTTATGATGAAAAATTATCACTGCAAATGCCTACGAACGATTCTCTGTATATTTCTCATTTTAATGTATTTTTTGTGTTCCATTTTAACATATCTTCGCAAAAACCTCTCCTCGTCATCTTATTGTTTTTATTTTAATTATTAAAATCATTACCTGTTTAATTAAGAGTCATTTTATAATTTTCAACAGGGTATTATATAAGCAATGTAATGTAATCTATATTTATTTACCACCCTTAGCTGTTGTTATCACATATAATTTGTCATTAGGTAACAACATACTAATGACAACTGTTCATATATCAGAAAAAAAATCATTGCAAATAATTACGCACTATTTTAGTCACATCTCTGTGTATTTTTAATGTTATTGTATGTATTTATTTCATGTTAACATATTCTTCGCAACCTCTTAACAGCTTAAGTACGCACCAAGTATAAAGGTGTACTAATTAAACAATTTAGCAGTACATATTTTAACAAGGTCACTGTATAACAGGTATTTTCTGTTTGTTTCTTCTTCACTGCTTTCACTACATTTGTAATAATATGAATTATTTTTCTTTTGATTTATTTACAAGTAATCTTTTGGTTTATTTATGTATTATTTATCTTTTGGTTTATTTCCAAGTAATCTTATAATTTTACATTTCTTTATTCTTTCTGTATTGAAAAAAAAACATGAACATAAAGGACACTGTGCCGTTAATCAGCTAATTGGGAAAGAGGATGATTCAAGGAATGGCATTGCATTTATAAACACAGGGTAAAATAACTAACACTAGAGAAAACAAAACACACAGCTGTCATAGTATGTTACTGTTAAAATTATGCATATCTTTCCAGACTTAGCAAGGGAGAAATCTGTTTGAGCAATTGAGAATTTAGTGTTTAGTTCTCATAAACGAAGCTAGGTTTGAGCTAAGTACCAAACCAAAGTATTCAAAGTTTGTATTCCACAGCCAAATATAGGTGTTTATTGCTTTTAACAATGTTCATGTTATTAAAATGACGCTATACAGTGATTAAATTATTGAAGAAAAAATGTGGTACTGTATTATATAATGTATAATTATAATAAATTGTTATCGTACAAATAATAAATCGATTTGAAAACGGGTTCAAAATAAACAAGTCAAAATGCTCCTGATGTCTTTCGACCCCAAACGCAGCATCATTTGGGAGCTTTGTCAAGAGATTGGCAAATATTTTGAAGTCACCTGTTTAAAATAATTTAGATATCTTTACATTTCCAAAAAAGAGCTGTTTTATGAAGCTAAATCTCAATTCACAAAATCAACAATTATTGTCCTTTAAAAACAGCTTACAAATACTGGCATTACAGAAAGAAGAGAAAATTGCAAAAAACAAAGTTCCTTTTAGGGTGCGAAAAACCTAAGAAAATGAGACCTTTGATTTTCGTCATATCGAAATGATTTTGAAAGCATTGATTTATTTGATACCCAATGCCACAAAGCGAAAAACGAAATTTACAAAATCGTTCAAATATTTTTTTATCCATTCATTTCACTGGCTTGTGAGAATTCATCGCATTAATAAATAACACCAATGGCCATTAATAAATCAATAGCAAAAGTAACACGAATAAAAAGCAAAAGCAACCGACGATAAGCAATCACATAAGCAGCAGCGCACTTCACACTTCATAAATGCCAAATATAATCCGGGGGTATTTAGAGAGAGGGGTGGCACGGCCCCCCTTCAACCCTCTTCAACTGGGTCAATTTGGACACCCCGCTTCGTTATGACATGTGGTGAAATTATTTTTTTGTTGTCGATAATATTGTAATTTTTTTGTGTAAACCCTTTCAAAAATCTTATAAGCAGGAATGGCTGCGTGGCCTTCTTCCTGTTAAATTTGGATTAGAAGTCAAAATACAGAAAATTTATTTTTTTAAACAAAAGTATAGAAAATATCGAGTGGATATGGGCATCTTATTATTTATTTCCGGTTGAAATTATAATGTACAGGCCATTTAATGATTGCAATTTTTATGATTTTAGAAGCAACTTTGACAATTATAAATGTATTAATAAGTTTCTGGAGTCGGTGAGATATTTTCCCATTATGTTTCTGGTGGATTGACGTATTGTTCTTGTATTGCTTTGTATTTATTATACTTATACAGTGCACTTACATTGCGTGAATTTACTAGATAATCATTGGTGGAAAAGTGTGTGGAAGGGTTTAATCTTTCATTTGGGAAAGATTTAACCCGGACATAAAATCATAATTAGGCAATTTGTAGAGCGCCGTTTTTGTGAAAAGTCACCACAATCACTAATATAATATTAATTAGTATAATATAATATTAATAAGTATAATAATATATTTTTTTAAATATTTATATTGAAGGATCAGTAGGATTTATCGGTCCACGAGCCGAACCTAATATGAAAATATCTGGAGTCGGTGAATTATTTTCCCATTTGGTCTCTGGTAGATTGACATGTTGTTCTTGTATTGTTTTGTATTTATTATACTTATATAGTGCACTTACACATCGTGGACTGACTAGATGATCATTTGTGGAAAAGTGTGTGAAAGGGTTTAGTAAAATAAATTAATAAAGTAAATAGGCATTAAAAAACCAGATCTGAATAGCCAGATACTTCCCCACCTTTCTCTTTCTCATCCCCTACACACTACCTCCAGCCTCACAATATACCCCTATTCGGGATGCCTTAGTCTCAATGGCTCCGGACAAATATTTGTAAGATAATTGTAATTGTTTCAAAAAATAATTTAACCTCAACTACTATGTAAATGTTTTTTTAAACATGAATACCGCACAAGAGTCGCAACTGCTCTCGTCTGAAGCCAGTGAGACTATGGCATCCCCGATTGGGGTATGTTGTGAGGCTGAATGTAGTGGGGAGGGGAAGGAGATAGGGAAGAGGAAGGTGGGGAAGTACCTGGCTATTCAGATCTGGTCACCAAACACAGCTAATGCCATTTCAAGCAACGTTTCAATTCTGAATGGTGGTCTTACACCAGGGCGATACTGAGAGTATTTTCCACTCTGGAACGTGCCGCAAATATACTATATATATTATTTTTAATGAATTAATTGTGAAATAACACAAATTAATCAAACATTTATTTGCCACGCTGGGATTTGATCCCTCGACCTTCGGTGTGCGAGTCAAGAGCCTTACCGCTGGACTACGCCGGCCGTCGAAATGTTGTGAAATATAAAATAAAAATATTTTAGGGAATTTACTGGATACTTTAAAAGTATCTAGAATCTGAAACTAACCTCCACTAGGATATAATTAAATATTTATTGGGAATTCAGTAATTGTGTACCTAATTTAGGAAAATTTTGATCTGAAATCTAGGGAAAACATGTTTCAAAGACAACCACTCAGCAGGACAACCAACTAGGCATGAGGTCATGAGCGGCTAGCCGATCCGTTGGTACATAGATAAGCTCGCGAAAGGCAGAAGGACAGCGAACGACATGACGGACCGACCCGATCCGACGCGCAGGAATACACGGTTCGTGTGTGAATTCTGCGCGTAACAATACACCCGACCTACATTAGGCCATGAACTGAACCCAAGCAGTCAATGCTCCACTAATATGCTAATTTATAGAATTCACTGCATTGTCAACCGACGGTTGCCTGACACCTGGTAAAATTTTTCAAGATCGCTGACGAAGCGGCCGAGTTCAACAGAGGGCGATGGAACTAATTCTAATATGGCTGACACAATCTTGGCGTTCAACAGGAACAGAGGCCAATCTCTCCACCTGTAGTAATGGAACGATGTATTTCAAACAGTTAAGTTGATGTTATTCTTTCAATAAAACACAGCATGTACCTAAGTCTGACGCGGTAGCCAGCCGGCAACCGAGCTGCGAGTTTCACTTCTACATAGCTAAGCAAAGATAATTTTGAAATAATTTGCTCGCGCCAAAAGCAAGTAGGCTTTTAAAATCCCGCCCTTCTCCCCGGAGAGGGAAGTTGTCTTAAAAGGCTTCTGAATTTTTCATGTGGAGGCGCCTCCGAACAACCGCTATACAACAAAATGTTGTAACCTACTAGTTCCTCGCTGTACCTTTAAGTCATGGAACAGAAACACCCTAGAAGTGTGTTCTATAATAACGATTTGAGAGAAAAATTATGTCGACAATTTTTCGGCAGCACTTTACAGTCTGGTGATATTTTTAATGCAAACAAATTCGTATAAGATGTAATCGTATGTAAGTTATAGTTCAAGATGTTGTGTTTAAAATGTAGCATGGGTTTCTTCTTGATACACGGACACACCTATAAGACACCTCTATACGTTCATCCCTTCAGTGTGCTCTGAGTCTTTATGTTCCGCGATTCACCTGCCCCGAGAAATCCTGATGGGATTTATTCATTGTTTTATATCCGCTCACCTGACACTATACTTCATTAGAAATATTTTTTATTGGAGGGTGTTATATCTGAAAGTAAAGGATTCTGGGGGCGATCAAACTATGTATGCTTCGAGGGGGATATAATATGAAAAATAAGTCTGTTTTAGGATAGGTGAGGTTTTGGATTTGCTCAAGGCTTATGCTGGAGATCGGGTTACTAAACAAACTCGACCTACTCTATGAATTTATCGGATAACCAACACCTCTACCAAAGGTAATCCCAAAGGGTTCGCTATATTTGCTGACTTATCAGTGATGCCCGGTCTCATGTGGTTAAATTTATCTAGTTCTTGACCGCAGATGCGTTTGCCTGATGGTAGCTATCTCAGGAGAGACAGGTTGAAGAAACTTTTAAATTCTCCAGTCCAAAGACGACGGCAAGCCGACACATCGCCTTGCACCACCGTGTGAGGGATAGATTCGTACGTCCGTCATTTCAGCACATAGTGAACTCAAGATTACTATCCACATCCCATCCCTCATACCTCTTATCCTACCAAAATTTCCTCACTTTCCGTTATTTTAATTATTATTTACATCCATTACAACTTACCTATTTGTACTCTACTGAGTTGAAGTTTTTTTTTTGACAGGTTTGTTCCCAGATAAGTAAGAAAATCTGTAAGAAATCAGCGTAAATAAATAAATTAGGTATCAATAATACTAACATTTTTTTCCTCTTCTGTAGGAGCAAATGAATCCCAGAATATTCAGAATATGTGTAGATATTTTAATCTGCATTATCTGTGGTCCTCATATGTAATTGTCGAACCGATATTAAGTAATCGTCCGCGATAATCCATTTGAAAATCCCACGTGAAATAGGTAATTAATTACAAACATAGGTAAATGAATACTCGAAATCCGATATTTATGGTCCGGACTGCACTAATATTGGCTTTACGACCGGTGATTATTCACAGTTATGCTCAATCCGGTCGTTATTTGAAACCGAAATAATTTGAAATATTTTTTGTATAAAGTTAACCAATTTATCGGAGAAGTATTAATTGACTTAAACACGTTTTTACGGTACAGAATCGTACTTAATTACTTGTAAATATATTTCTCGTGGTGTTTGTGGCCCCATATTATGAATTAGATATATTTACTATTAATTTGTTAGAAAGAGTGAGTTCTACAAGAGTTAATATATAAAGCGAATACCCAACAAGTGTTGCAATGCTACTGTTCCCCTCCCGCGTTTCTTCCCCTCCCGCGTTCCCCTTCCACCTTCTCCGACCCCCTCTGCCTCCTTCGGATCCCTTCCATCTCCTGGATTTCCCACCTCTCCCTTATTCCCTTCCAGTTGCCAAACTACCAAATATGAAATACACACCTTTTTCAAACAACTCGCGCACCCTATTCACCATTTTTAATGCTAACATAAAAGAGATTTAAAAATGGCTCACCTTACGCTGTTTCTACCTAAAATTACTAATAACAAAAAATAAATTGAAAAAACATACATATTTTGTTAGCAAATGTATTTTAAATTTTATAGTCAACCTACTTTTAGTCGTTTTATGTAAAAATAATTCATAAAAAAATCCCAAAGTTGCATAATTATTTTTTTCAAATTGTGATCCGAAACTGTGGTTTTATAAAAGTGTACATTTTACTTCTTTTCTGGTTAATTTTTAGATTTGAATGTAAAGCTTGGTATTTTTTCTTTCTAACACGGTTTAGATCATATTTAAGTAAGGGAGACAAAACTATTTTTATGAGACCTATATGTGTTGTTCCAAAAAACGAACAAATTAGCTGAGGGGTTAATATAATTAATTACTGTTCGTAAAGTGCCACCCTCAGTTTTGCAATCTCATCTCCAGTAATCCCCACCTACATAGTCCCGAGTAGCTAATGGATATATCTGATCAACGATCTCATTATTAATTAGGAGATTTAAACATGCCTAATCCACGCCTGTACCTTCCTCCTTTCTCCCATATAGATCTGTCTCCCAGAAGATGATCAGCTGGTGTTTAATTGAGACAAACATTAAACATTTGATTCGCAATTATTACTGACATCAATTTATTTCAAAATGGCTGATATTTAGCTTCTAAATCAACGAATTAGCGATATGCTCTAATGAAAGAAAGGTTTTTTGCGAAGGATTAAAATTTATTTACTTTTAGGATTTATTTAATAAAATTTGTTGTTTTGTGAGTATTTCTTAAATTTTTAATTGGGTTAAAAAAATTGAAATGAGATCCAAACACTATTTTAACTTGTTTTATGAAGCAAAGAATTCAAAGCAATCACTCAACACTTTTAAAATTAAAAGTCTCTTTTTCGTTAAAAGAATTTTTTTATATTTTTAAAGATACCTATATCAAATGTACAAAATTCGAATTTAAATGATGTTGTAAAATTGCAAATTAATTGAATACGCATAGGTAAAGCGAAGTCCTGTTTTAATTTGATTCGTTTTTGTTTTCGTTTTTATTTTATCCGTACATTTGTTTATAAGTTCTGCTTCAGTTTTCAACAAATTTCTGCATCTACTTTAACTGTGACTACAGTCTTTTAGATGCCTCTATTTGAATTTCACTTTTGTTTTCTTTATTGAATTAGCTAGTATATAGATGATGCGGAATTTTGGAAAATTAACCCACTTCCCGACATCCGATTGACCTGAAACTCGGCAGAAAGTCTCGTTGTCGATGATGAATACAAACGCACGCACATGCGTTTTTCTTAAATTCTACGAAATTAAAGCACGTGTATAGTGTATACGGTATAAATGTCGCTTTTTAAAATCTGAATTTGGTAAGGTCGATCCGACTACTGGGAAGGGAGGTTTAAACTCCAGTCAAACCGATTTTTTTAAAAGTTTATAAAGACATTTTAAAATAGACGTATTATAGTAAAATAAACTTTGTTTTTTTATCATTTGAGAAATCGTCGTGGTTTCTTTGATTTTCTTATTCGCATTTTTCCTGTACCATGGCACCTACCTGCCTGAAGAAAGTTTGAAAAAGAATTGTCATTGAGATAGTGGAAAAATAATTTTCTTCAGGGCCTATGTCATCTTTGGGGATGTTGTACGGAGGATCTTTAAGTGGAAAGGGATGAGCAATTGGATCTTGAAGAGACCCATGTTGTGGGGGGAGGAATCACAGGGGCGGGAAAATCGTTCCATAGCCGAGCTGTGAACCTGTCGTAGAAATGACCTGTTCTCACGTGTCTAATTTAAACTGTGTACAAATGTTGGACGCACGTTTTGCCTGTTTCCCGATTATGCTATTTTCTCAGAGCATCTTTCATTTGAAAAACCGGTAGAACAAGGACAGCATTTCCACACGACTTCTGTGCTCTAAAGATTGCAATTCGTTATTTAAGGTTAAACGAAACGTACGTTATAATCCTCGCATTCACAGATGGCGCCAATTTAATTATTTAGAAATAAAACAATAACTTTGTTATCTTTAACACACATGTAACTTAATGTTAATAGAGTATTATACTGCCCCGAAGAAGCTACGGTTATAGCGAAACACAGTCGGCATAAAGAATAAAAAATAAAAGTGGTGTTTACAAAGTTATTGTTTTATTTTATATTATAATGTCACATCACAAAGTAACTGCTTCATATGAACAAAAATTAATTATTTTAGTTTCAAACTATCTTTTTAAGTTGTTCTTTAAATTTGTGTCCGTACATACTCCATATGAATATGAATAATAATTAGTTTTCATCTATATAGTAGATTATCTTCTATGTTTTTTTTGTATCTTTTTAAAATTTATTTGACTATGTACGTGTTAAAGTACTTTCTCAGAGTCATTTCGTGCATATTTTAATGGTTACCCATTACATAACACATTTCTTTAAAGATACAGTTACATAATAGTAATAATGCAAAATACAAGGATAAAAAGGCGGGTAATTCAACGCCTAAAATATCAGAAGTCAGCAAACCTTGAAATTAGATTCACAGTAATATATTATGTTACATGAAACCGCGGAACCATTCACCTTAATACTCCTAATGTAACCAGTCTCTCGAGTGATTACAAACCACAAAGGTGTGTTGCCGCGCTATTACAATGACTACAAAGGTTCATACAAAATTGTTTATAATATCTTACACTAGCTTGAAAATAATGAAGTATTCAAAATGATAAATACGTTTCCTTCAGTGATTTTTTTTTAAATTGTGATTACCATACAAGGGTAGCAAATGTCGGGAACCAGTGGAACTATGGCCTTCTTAATTGGAGTATGTTATGAAGCTGAAGGGAGTTGGAAGAGAAAGGTGTTGTATGTTGTGTGTTGTGAGAGCCCCATTTCAAATATTTAACCCCATTTTGCACTGAGCACTTCTAATTTTATCATTTTGCGAAATCTCGATGCGTAGAGTCCTTTATCTATAACTTTCGCGTCTATGCCACCCATTATTCATACATTTCAAAGCATTTTCTGTCTATGATTGGCCGTGCTGACTTGCTCTTTATTGTGTATAAAACTCGTTGTTGTCATTTTGGCTAGTCATTCTTTCCACAATTCTTATCTAAATTCTATAAATTGCAACTCCAGTGCTCAAAATAGAATCTATCTCGCTGTTAACTTATTCATCTGAATAAACCAAGTTATTATATAAGTTAGTTATTATATTATAGTTATAATATTCCCAGTACGAAACAAAGTGTTTTACTAAAAAGAGGGATAACCTCGCAATCATAACCTCTAACTGTGCCATTTCCTGATTTTGGAAACGAATGAAGTCAACAAGGCTGGTCAGATTACACCTGACGGTAGACTATCCGGAGACCAGACCCTGGGAGCCTACGCAGAAGGATATAGGGAAGATGAATTTTTCTTTAAATAATTTTTATGTTTAATTTTGTATAACTATTTTTATGATTTTTAAGCAATTAATCACATCTACTTTTTTATATTTCGTCTATGTTATAGTTTATTCTGATTTGTCTATACTTGTTTGTCATTTATTTTTCTTTATATTAACATATCCTGAAGAAGATAATATTGTTATTGAAACATGTCGATATTGTTTATTAAAAAGTGGTTTATACAAAGTTATTTGATATTAATTAAATAGAAAACAATTACTTTTGAAGTTTGTTTTAACGTCTTCGCAAAAATCGATAAATTGATATGAGTTCAGTCCATTTACCGAGTTTGAGTTTACCTAATACATTTTTTATTTATTTCAAAAGTAGATACCCTCTTAAGTTTTTGTGTTACCTCGTATGTTCACCTTGTCTTTTTTTTAAAGTATTTCATAATAAAATCAATAATTGATTGTACCTACTGATTAACCTAAAATTAGACAATAAAGACAAAAGCAATGGTGTGATAATAAATTATTGTGATTCGCTGCTGCCGCGTGATAACGTCGGTCTTTTGGTTGGTAACGCAAGAAAGAAGTGCGCTATATGTTTCTGTGTTTCTAACATCTCACGAGACACATCGCATAACATTTGAAACACAAGAATTAAGAAGCGACGCGTTGTTGATAATGAGATGAATACTGGATTATTTTACTACCTGTATTACTTGAGGAGATACGTCTTTGCGTTATGGATGTAATGAGTATTTCTTCAAAATTAACACAAAAACTTATTTTTGTGGTTACGTTTTAATGTTTCTCATCGACATCGACTTATTAAAGTGCTGCAGGAAATGAAGGCAAGTACTAACGGGTACCTTTTCTGCATTAATGTAGAGCGATCGCATTTCTGCTGCATCTCTAATTTAATTATTTCGCTGCGACTTGCAAACTGCTTCGCCGGTGAATATTCAGTTTCCTTCATACTTAACAATTTTCATTTTGTCTTTGCGAAGAACAATGGCGTGTGATTCTACGCTGTCTTACGGTATTTTTGTTCATTTTTAATTACAAGTTTAATGATCGTGTGCTCGTAAAATCTTATTTGAGGTAGGTCGATAGTCTGGAGGGCAGGATTTTTTTTATTTGTTTTTACGATAATTGGATTGTTAATTTATATTTTCTCTCTGTCTACGAAGGCTTTGTTAAAACTTTTCTGTCGATGTAATGGTAATCAATAATCCTACCATTCGAATATTAATAGTTTAATCTGATAACTTTTTATTATTTCTACCAGCAGACCCGGTCTGACGTTGCTGTGGCTAACGAAACACAACGCCACGCCATTACCCAATCTGTTAAATCAAATCCACACTGCCCGCATGCCAGCCTGCTGCCCGCTGCCCACTGCCCGCTTGCCAGCCCGCCCCCTATATTTATATATTTCAACCAATTTACACAAAACCTTGACAAAATATATACCTAAAAACCTTCCTCGTGAATCACTCTATCTATTGGTAAAAACCGCATGAAAATCCGTTAGGTAGTTTAAAAGAGCTGAGCGCACAGACAGCGGGAGCGATTTCATTTTATACTATGTAGATATGTTGTTGTTTTTTTTTCTTTATTATTATAAATTATTATTATTTTAATTAAAATTACTGGTATTCGTACTGTATTACATATGTATACTTAATGTACTGAATATATATATATATATATATTTTTTTTTTAATTAGCTCCACTCAGGAGGCCTCGAGTGGAGCTAATGAAAAAACATATTTATTAAATGGTTCCCAGGTCAGCGGTACCCACAATCGCCTCCCAAATTGTGAAACTTAAAGAAGTATGAAATTCAATTTGAACAAAAATAAACAATAAAATCCGATGGTTTTCGTCAGCTTTTTATGAATTTTCTAGCATTGTTCAAATAAAAAAAAACGGCACCCAAAAATATTATAGCATACCCGCTTTGGTACGACGATGTATATTTTTGAATGCTTTTGTATATTCGAAGTTGTTCAAAGAAGCCTCGGTTATTCAGTTGGGCGAAATTTGCTTGCAAACAAGTCGGAAAGTCATTATCTAGAGTCACCCAGATTGGCTGTGATATAGCTTTGACTGACTGTGATATAGCTTAGTGACTGTGATAATATACAGCTCTGGCTTACTGTGATATAGCTCAGGTTAGATTTGACATAGTTCAGATTGGACCTGTTATAGCTCTCAGAGAGCTAATTTAGCCCGAGTTAGTCACTCCGCTTGACACGAAGCCAGACGATTGAGATTCGATTGTCTCGGAGTCTAGGCCACCGTTTTAATTACGGACCAGACACTTCAATAGGGGATTGAAAATGATTAACCAGTCTTTGTATTCACGTACTGAATTTATTCCTGCACGAACAAAAGTCCAGATCTAACACGAAATTAGAAATATGTAATGGAAATGATCCTAAAAATATAGGGTAGTAACATACATATCGTGCAAACAACACAAATATCATGCAAACCAAAATAAGGTCAAGCCAAATCATGAATATGATTTTGATAAATCTAAATTTAAGTCGTGTCAATATAAATTATGGCTTAGAAGTTCATTTGAATGACGACACGCTAAAATCATTTAAACAAGACATTTTAGCCTTTATTTCCAGAAGATTCTCGATTTCCTGGAAAATGAAGAAAGGCGTTAATAATAATTAATGGAGCGCTGATTAAAGAAAAGCAAATAATTATTTCTTAGATCCTTTGAAAGAAAGAAAGAGAGATTAAACTGGACGAGTCAAAAGCAGTTAAACATTTCTAATATCCAAAAGGCTTTTTCTCGATTTTCTTAAAAAATAAAGCTTATATATAAAGCTATTTTGTTTTTTTTTTGACATTTGAAAGGCATCCGTAAAACGCTGATTCTAAAGCTGACAAGCTTAACAACATAGTTTCAAAAGCTGAAACGGATGAATAAAAAAAAAACAAAATGGTGTTGAATGGCTATTTGATGACTTTGTATCACGTGAATTTCTGTGACACAATTGGGCGTAAAAGCTTGACAAATCTGTCATGAGGATATGAGTAATCACCCTTTCATGCCTTAAAATCAGTTGTTTAACAGAATTTGAACAATTCATAAAATTTCAAAAATTTTCAAGATACTGTCTTCTGTTTTATATTATATTTTAGTTTCATCTTGTTTTGTACTATGCTGTTATATCAAAGTTGTTGTCTATTATTATTGTCCTGTTCTATAACAGTACCATTATTGTAAATTTTTTGTTTCTTTTGGAATTGCTTGTATATAGGTGCTGATTATTCTATATTTCAAATTATTTGATCTATATTTTTTAAGGACTCGTAAAGAGCACTGTAGGATTATTTTAAAGTTTATTATAGTAAAGCGCACTTGAAGTGAAACAACCCAAAACTGCGCTGTACAAATATTACGTTATTATTATTATTATTCCGTAAGGGTTCCATTTCAAGTTCTGTTATAACATAATTATTGACCAGTTGTTTCACGTAATTGAAATTATAACAGAACTTGAATAGAACTTCACTGAAATTTACTTTAAAATTTGATGAATTGTTAAAAATCCATGAAAAAACCCGTCCTCAATCTATAATAAATTCGTCGTATGAAGCGATGATGCACGGATTTATTAAATTATATTTTCGGGGAACCCATTTCATGTAATATACTTGTATATTGTCAGTAGGCAGCTAAGTGAAACAGTCCAATATTAAACACTTTTATTATGTCAAATGACAAGACAGACAGAATTTTTTTCTTATTATACCCATTCTAAATGTGAACAGACGTTACAAGAGTATTTTGAGAAAAAATCGAAGAAGTTCGAAACAAGTTCTGGAATAGATAAGTCGTCTTGTTCTCGAACTTCCAATTTGAACACTTAAATATTTATGTGACTTGCTCCGTGGTTCGAATGCCGGGCCGGGCCACAGTAAACCTGGTCTCTGTCGAACCAGAATTAACTTGTGTTCGGTGATGCAGCACATCATCTCACCGATACTACAGTAGAGTAGAGAAATAGGTGGCGTCTATAATACTAGTAAAACAAGTGTACGATTTCTGATAGAAATGCAGACGGTATAACTGTCGAAATATAAAATCGACGATATGTGTTTTACCCTTTCATTGATCATATTACTACAGAAGTCGACGCTCGTTTTAAACCACACGAATCGACGATCGAAGGAATTCAAATGCTGCTACCTGAAAATACCGGTAAAGACTCTAGGATAAAATAAAATCTTAAAAAGATTGCACAAACATTTCTGGGTGGGGATAATGAAGGCACAATATTTCTGAGTGAATATGAGATATCGCAAAATTACTGGAAATCTGTAGCACAAAAACCTGCAACTGTGATTAACGCTATCGATAACTGCGATGATCAGTTTTTCCCTTTATAAAAAAAAGCTTATCATTATTTTACGGATTAAGTTTTGAAAAAAATCATTAAGTTTGGTTGAGGGAGGCCTTTTGACCTATCCAGCCGGACTCTAGACCTATCGCCTTGCACCGCAGCTGTAGGGATGAATTGATACGCTCGTCACTCCTGGATACCGTGACCCTCAGATTCTTACCCACCCCTCGTATCATTTCCTTTCCAGAACATAACCTATATTTCCCTTCCTTAAAAATGGCCTCCTGTGTGGAGCTAATGTAAAAGAAAAGCCGTGGTATTAAGCCCAATAACGATCTTAAGAACGCATTGAGTTGGAGGTGATATTTGGTATGGTATTATAGAAACTACACGTAATTTGATTTTAAATTCTGGCAATTTTCGACATTAACGTACTTACTCCCGCGTCAGTATAATATTTTTTAAAGGTTTCATATCTTACGATAACCTAAAATTTAGATACTGAAAACTAACAAGAGAAAACTAAGTTTTTGGAAGATCCCAGCGGGTATGAATGTTGTTATCAAAACTCAACGGTTTTCTAAATGAGTAACTGTCCGGAGCCAGTGAAACTACGACACAGTAGGGGCAAATTGTGTAGCTGCAGCGAGTGTGGGGGGGGGGGGGGGGAGGGTATTAAGAAGACTGGGACTTTTACTTTACTTTACTTGGCTTTTGAGAGCTGGTATTTAAATAGCTAAATTCGGCTAGAGCCATTTCTTGTAGTCCTTAATCTTTAATTATAAGAAAATCTATGGTTAGTCAAATAACAAATAATAATAATAGGTTATGTGACTGAGTTATTGGTTGGCTGAATCCTCCATCATGACACCAGCAACATTTTCCGCTTACTTAGGTTACTTTTTTCTATTTTTCTATTTTTTTTATTTTTTTTAACTTTTTGTTTTTATACACTTAACAAATACAAGACAAGTAGTTGGAATGGGTATCGCCGCCCGGGGAACCTTTATTGGATAACCAACACCTCTGCCATAGATCACCTCAAGTGGTTCGCTACGATTGGTGATTTAGCAGGGGTGCCTGGGTTCATGGGGTGAGGTTTGTCTAGGTCTTGGAGGCGGATGACCAAGACACACACTGAACCCCATAACATTTATTCGTAACTTGGGAATATTTGTCTTTATCTAAAAATAAAATAAAATAAAAAATAAAAAAACAAAATATTACGTACGAGTTAAGTTTGTTAATAAGTGCCTAATTAATGATTTATGTTTTTAGGACAGTTTACCTAAAAAATATTCTTAAAGGTAATAAGATAAGAAAGTAATAAGATAAACATATCTACAAAGATAATATGAAATAAAAATTAGACACAATTCTTATCAATAATTATAAAAGCTTTTAATATGTACTGTCTTGATTATTCTTTTGATTTATATTACAAATATTTTTTTAAATTAAATTCTTTTTCGTTCATTGCCTTACAGAAATGCTTTTAGGTTGTATTACTACACTAAGAGATATATATTAACAAAGAAAAGCTTTTACGTACAAGAAAGCTCCAAGATCACTGTATAACATTCCACAAAGTGGGAAACAAAATGATTATAAAGCGAATTCACGTCTACTAGCATATTCTAGTTATTATTCTTTCTCCTTGTAGTCTGGAATGTATAGCTTTGGTTGCTTCATTGTATGGTTAGATATAGCGGAAGAGCTTTTGACATTTCACTAGGCAGCAAGACGACCTCGGCTCGATGGGAACACCTACAAACATACGGGATATTTCCATGTGAGTATAATATTATGTGCACATTCTAGATCTAGACCACATCTCTTACATTCAGCATCTTACAGAAGTCAGTATTTACTACATGTGTGTAAAGATTTTAATACGAGGGTCAAAACCTGATTATAAACCTTTGATTTAAGACTTAAGCCCGTTGAAAGCTTGCCTGATTTATGAAATCACTTGAGCGCTTTTTGCCACAATATGGCAGTATGATTTTTAAATATTACGAGTAATCGGAGGAAAAAGTTAAAAATCGCACTGTCACTCTAGTGACTAATACTTTTCAAAATAACTATCTCTTAAAAAGGGCATCTCATTTCTATTAAAAAAATGCAATCCTATTTTAATGTATCGCCCTCATCGAATAGAAATTTGGAATAGAAAATTGGACCCATTACATAGTGAAGATGGGTTCAGTCGCATCTTATTTACAAATAAATTGACGTAACAGTCATTTTAGTTTTTTTAATTAAATAATGTATTTAGTTTCTTAGCTAGGTAGTAGGATTTTTTAAAAGTAATAATAATGTAGGGACACGTTTTATTTAATTTTACATGTTCACTTAACATCTGTTTTTTTATCAATGCTTCCCAAAAATTTCAGTAACATGAATATAGCACAAGAGTCTGGAGTCATAGTGAGACTATTGCATCCCCAATCGGGCTATGTTGTTAGGCTGTTTTTAGTTGGGAAAGGAAAGAGATCAAAGTACCAAACACTAAAGACTAAAGCCATTTCAAGTAAAGTTTAATTTCTGAATGGTGAACTTACACTAGGACGAAACTGATAGTATCTTCCACTTTGCAACGAGCGTCAAATATACTTAACGTGTGAATAAACCAAGAAGTAACACAAATTAATCACATAAAATGTATTCACACTTACACATCTGGATTTGAAACGGCGAACTCCGGCTTGCTAGCCGTTAAGCCGGCTTGTTAACCTTTAGGTAAGTACTTAATTTATAAAAATAAGTAATTACTTAATCCTGTCTATTTGCAGTGCTTTCAAATCACACAAAAAATTCAGTAAAATAAATACAAAAATATGCTACTAAAAACATACTTTTTGCCAGCATATGGTAGAAGGTAGGTATTCCGTGAAATTATATTAGAAATTAAAACATTAAAATCGATTAAAAACTGTACCTGCTTAAGGTAAAAGAGTTGCATTTGGGTATTTTGATGACTGATAGTAATTCTAAAATATATATTATCCAGAAAAGTTTTATTAGTTTCCCCATCAGAACTTGTTTTATAACATTTGAACTGCATTTTATAATAGAATAGATTAAGCGATCATCAGAATATTTTCGACTTTTAACGATAACAAAACACGGAGTTAAATTTTCAGGGTAAAAACTTAAGTGAAATTACTGTATCATAAATTATTCCATCTCTGTTCCCCCAAAATTGAGATAATTCACTCTGATGGATTGCTCTCATCTGTCTTGTGGAATATGCTTCCCGTGTTCCACAGAACCGCCTAACGCCAACGAGTCGTGACGGATTCTGTGGACATTCTGGCTGCTTCCTATTTCTACATTCCACATTCCACATTCTACATTCACAGAGTAAGAATATGTTGCTGATAAACTTAAATACTCAAGTTTGTACTAAGGTAAATTTGCACACAAAATACAAAGGGTTATCGAGAGTTGAAATCTTAATGTTCATGTTAATAGTTTAATGGATTATTTAACTTATTATGAGGTATTTAAAATAGATATCAGAACCTGTAAATCTTTAGCGGATTCAAACCTCGGCGAGTGTAAATGTTATTTGACTGATTTGCGTTTTCACAATTTAAAATAATATAAGATACATTGGCGGCACGTTCTATAGTGGAAGATGCTCTCAGTATCGCACCGGTGTACGACCACCATTCAGAATTGAAACATTGCTTGAAATGGGTTTAACCGTGTTTTTTTTTTACAATACTTAAAGGCATTTTATATATAAACATTTAAGAATTAAAGATTAAGATTAGTAGATTAACCAAAAAAATCCCACATAGGCATCGCCTGTTCGTGAGTATACTTGTGTGTTTTTAAAACGGTTTAAATGTTACTCATATACGTACATTATCTTTGTAAAATTTTAAGCATAAATTTAAATAAACAAAAAATAAAATAAAATTTGTGTTTACTGAATTACAACTCAAACAACATGTTAATAAATATTAAAAATTTGTAAAGTTACATCAGGTTAGATGTTATGGCAAGTCAATGTTTGTATCAATGGTATTCATCGAAGACTTTATTACATTTTTATATTTGCTGAAGGAGGATATATTTTTACATTCAATTTCTGTAGTCTTATAGAGAGCATTATACATTTTTGGTGCAATAAAATACGCATGTCTTTGCGCAAGCCTAGTTTTTCACGAGGGAACTTCAAACACATTATTTTAACCTATTACTTAATCGGTTTTCATTTTTTGTAAAAAGTATATTTCGAGAAAATATATCTTTTGAACATTGTATACAGTACATTTTTCTTATCTCTAACAATTCAGCTTCTTGGAATAATAGCAGGGACTAGATCTGAATAGCCGGGTACTTCACCACCTTCCTCCTCCTTATCTTCTTCCCCTCCCCACTTAGCTTCAGCCTTACAACGTATCCCAATTGGAGATGCCATAGTCTCACTAGCTCCAGGCGGTCGGGAGCAGTTGGGACTCTTGTGCGCTATTCACATAAAAACGTTTTTGTGCGAACTTGGTTGTAAATGCTGTACATGTTTCGTAGCGTTGCTAATACGGACCTTTGTCAAAGTGGTTCAATTTAAGATACTCGTAGAAGGATCGCCATGTTGGAAGATAATATTTAGAATCACTTGAAATGGCTTTAGTGACCAGATCTGTAAATCCTGGTCAATCCGATCTTCTTCCCCTTCTTCTCATAACTTCCTACCCCAAACATGGGATGCTATTGTCCCATTGACTCCGGGCAGATGGGAATCTTTTGTGGTTTTAACGCAAAAACAAAAAAAAACTTTGCGGAATTTCCCCTTAGTTTGAAAATTCTTGTCTTTTCTTAATCTTAAAAGTCTCCCTCAAAGGCTTTGATTTCAATTTCAACGTGGTTTTTAATTAAAAGTCAAACTCTCTTACTTGAAGGTTCCATTATTCTCTTGTACGCATAACAAATACCTCCACAAACTCCATTAACACTCTGCTGTGATAATTGCACAAGAGGCATCTGGAACCTACAGTAACCTATGTACCTACGCCGGGAATAGAGCCTCCTCTCTGGTTTGTACTTAGTAATCTTATAGATATTATAAAGGCGAAAGTTTGTATGGATGAGTGTTATTCTTTCACGCAATAAACACAGAATAGAAATTAAAAATTCTTTCGCTAATCGAAAGCTACATTATTTGCGAGTAACATAGGCTATATAATATATTGGTAAGCTCTGGCGTTATGAATAAGCTGTAGCGTTATGCAATTATTTTTCATACGTTTTCTGTCCCTAACAAAATCGAGTTATTGCAAACGCCAAACAAATTGTTACCTTGGAAACAATATACATATTTTTTTAATTAGGCAATTCACCCTAAAAATAGTGCTTTGTTGGCGTCTTAGTTAATATCTACCTATCTCTAAAAATGTTTATTGTCCGGACGAAAAGCATAGCGTTGCTATGTAATTATTTGACGTGGGCTGTCATTTTGTTATTTCTTTAGGTTACTCTGAATTCAAATATGAATAAAATACTAATTCATACTTGAGGCGAAATTATCAGAATAAATTAGGGGAGTAGGTACTTAAAATAAATTTCTATAATTTAAATATTTTCTAAAATAGAATTTTAATTTGCGAAATGTCATTCTCAAATTTTGAATTTTTCTATTAAACAATAATTATTTTTTATTAGACAAAAAAGGAAGAATTATAACAATTATGCCAATAATTATGCCAGTAATTTCCCACTAATACCATGCGAGCGAAGCCGCGGGTAAAATCTAGTTAGACATAATTTCGGACAGCGTAACAGTGTTTATGCTAGTGTGGTGAAATGTTAGTTTATGTATGAAATAATTAGGGAATTTAACATGGTTTTCAGTGTGATTTGGTTCAGAATCAGATACCTACCAAGAACTGTTAAGTTTTTCCCCATCGTCCATATTGATTTGCCCCTAATTAATGTGTTTGATGCGTTTTGGGTCTTAACTCAAAAAAATGTTTTTTTTTAAGCTTTGGTGTAGCTTTTTGGTAGAATGCAAAAAAAATCGCCGACCAGGCTGAAATTTACGAGGCCTTGAATTTAGAACTACATATTCCTAAAAAAACTTATTACATAATTAGGAAAAACTTAGAAGAAATTAAATCTGAAATTCAGAAGAAGAATATAACATTTTACAAACATTGATGATAATATCGCAAACGCAGACATTTTTTCGCTGCTTTCATATCTCTGAGAGTTTTGCAAAGAGTGATGGGTTTTATTTATTTCATCAAAAGTGCAATTTATGACCAATGGCGTTGAAATAAAAAAAACATCCAAGAGTTACTTAACCTACTACGTAGCAATAGTATTGTGTTGGTTGCACGATTCCTTTACTTAGAATTAAAAAAAAAAAAACTGATTTGGTTTTAGATGATCAAATCGACTTGACTATAAACGATTCCACAAAAGCAGTACTCTTTTCTCTATTGTGATGTCTAGCTTCGTTCTGTATATTGTAGTTCAGTTCGAAGAACCTACAGAAATGTCCTATATAGTTTAAAGTTCTAGACGGAACCTATCGACCGATGTTTCAGAAGTGAGACCTTAATACTCCAAACTCCTCTCAGAATCCAACTTCTAAGGATTTTGAAATCTTCTCGTGTCGGGTTAGCTGCGAGTATAAGCGTCCTTTTCAGCGTAAACTCGAATATCTGAGATAAATATATCTACACGGCTTATCGGGGGTGGTGCAACGTTGCAGCGGATTTCTTAATAAGATTCAGAATCTCTGGGATCCAGACAGTTAAGGAACTTTATGGAATGTGAAATTATGTTAGAGAAATTTCAACTTTATTTTTGTAGAAGGGTATTATGTCTACACGGGGTAATAGAAGAACTGGCCGAATAATACAAAGTTTGACCAAATATATTAATTGAAAACGCATATTCTGTAACAGAGCGTGAAAATCTTTGACTCCGGGCACAGGGGCAAGGATCAAGATTACGAAATCACCGGAACACATTCAATAGTACACATTGAAAATTTTACATTCAAAATTACACATTCAACATTATTTTCAAAAGAACACTTTCATAACACATTCAATTGTACACATTCATCATTACACATTAAACATTACATACTCAATAGTACACATTCCGCGTTCAACATTATACATTCAACATTACACATTCAACAATATTTTCAAAAGTACACTTTCATTACCCATCCAATTGTATACATTCATCATAACACATTAAACATTACGCACTCAATAGTACACATTCCGCGTTCAACATTATACATTCAACATTCACCTTCAGAAAATGTTTAGCATTTTGCTTCATCCTTAAAGAAGTTAATATTCTTAAAAAAAGCTAAGATCATTGCAATGGAGAATAGTTTCAGTTGAATCTAATTAAGGTCATCCTCGTGCATCCAGTAGCACCGGGATAACTTTAACATGTAATTTTCTCTTCTCTAACTTCCAGGGGAATTACTGTTACTGCTTTGCTATAACTTGTAAAACTTACTAGGAGTCAAAACACTTTTGCACGGGATAGTTAAAAGTTTTCTGCGTCGTTACGATCTTCTGTTGAAAATGCTGCGTTTCTACGTAGGTATAATCTATAATATTATTAATTTAGTGTTATAAAGCGTAATAGCCAAAGTTAAGGGCCTTTAACCAGCTAGCGGTCGAGAATCCAAAGTTCGTCGAAAGATGTTCTTACGAAAGTGCAGGGCGGTACCAATGAGAAAGATTAATTATTTTCCGTATCAGCTTTTTGAATTATAACTCAATATCGAATTTATTTCATTCAAAATTTGCTTTAATTTATATCTACATCTAAAAATGTTGAAAGGCGTGATGATAAAACTATTAAAATTATGTAGATACTTTTTGTCATTATTTTTTGATCATAAGTATTTGTAATTTTTCAATAATGTCTAAGAAATAAAAAATAAGAATGTAAAAAAAATTTAAACATATTAGTTTGTAAGACCGTAAATAAATAGGAAAATTGAAGTATTTTCGTCACAAAACACGTGCCCGGATCTTTTTCTTAATGATTTTATATTAACTAAAAATAATTATGAAACATAGCTTTCCCACAAAACATAACTTTGGTGGACGTGCGCTGCTCATCATATGCAGACTTCAAAAGAGCCGCACAAGACAGGGAAGAATGGAAGAGAAGAATGGAGGAAATTGCTGCAAACCAATCCCAGGATTGAAACCAGAGAGAAAGAGATAGCTTTCCCAGATAATTCATTGATTTATTTACTGCATGATTGATTATATGATTTGAAATGTGTGTTGCATAATACAAAAATTTGTTTGACAATTTAAAAAATCTGCCAACGACTTACGGTAAAACCTTATTGTGCTAAAAATAAACACATTTTCTCATAATTTGACTAATAATTTGTTTAATTTAATTTAAAAACATAAATTCACCAGATAAAAGAACAATCTTTCGAAATCAATTTATACTTTTTTGTGGAAAAGGGTCAATACGGCTAAATTTTCTGGTTTTGTTTGGTTATTCCCTCTTAGTAGAAACAACGGGAGGAAGGGAGAGAAGAAAAGGAAGAGAGCCGACTGTCGCCAAGGAACTACCAAACTTCCCAGACCACCAAAGCGGCTATCCAATGAAAGTTATGCGTTTAGTGCGTAGGTAGAAATAAATGCGGAGAGCTGTGCGGAGATGTGATGTTGGTGAAACTTTTTTGCGAGCGGTTTCATACTTTTCATAATTTCATACATTCTGAACACGAGCCCAAAATTTGCACACAATTGACATTTGTCACACAAAACGAGTTGTTTCTTCGACTCATTCTTGAGTTGTGCCAGGTGACAGGTGACAGATGTGTTCTTCACTTCTTTTCCAAAAAAGACCCTCCACACAGCAATCCAAAGATGAAATTGGCTCTGAGGAACATTATTTTTCTCAGGGTTAGGTAGATATAGATAGTTATATATAGATTCTTACTCTATTGTTTTTCCAAGAACAGAGCATCAAAATCTACTACGTCAAGTATGAGCAATATTTTTTTAAATTACTTAAAACTGTTCTATCTTGATATATTTCGTAATTTTTTAATTGTAAACTTCTTTAGCGCCGTTGTGATTTGAAACTTGACGAAACGAAAGCGAGCGACACTAAAAAGAGACAAACATAAACATCTATAGGATTTAGCATGCAAGAGAATGAGAAAGCAATAAAATAATATGTTTTTATTTCACGGGTACTCGCTCCAAATGTAATACGACAGATCCCATGCCGGCTTCCTTTGGTCTAGTGGTATAAAGCGCGTAAATGATTTTAGCGGCCAGACATTCAGCGGACCAAAGATCGAATCTTACGAAATCCAAAAAAAATAAATTGTGTTTTTATTTTTGTAAAATTATTATCCAATCTTCAAGCACTCCAAAATGATCAGGCAAAGAAAACACAAAAGAAAGCGATATCTAGTGACTTCGAAGAAGAAAACACAAATACTAATAAGATGACCAAATGTATAGGTAAAGTTCCACTGGAATTCGACAACAACAATATGGAAAAAATTATTGATAAAAAAAGTGCTTTGTAGTCTCCCCACTCTAGTCTACTTTAGTTTTTTGAAGGTTCTAATTCACTTCCACCGTGAATTGCACACTCGAATTTTTTTACAATTTCATATTTACGTCTTTTTTAAGTCGGCTCTTCAGCGCTGTAGATCGTGACCCCTATTCTAATTTCCAGGTTCCTCCATTTCTGACGGTTCTGCGCTGCACGGAGAGCAGACGTACCGCACGCCAGTGACATACTTGATCACTGCAGCGCATTGGTAACCTTCTTTTTCTTCTTCTTCTTCTGCCAAGCACTTTGTCTGTGACTAAAGCCCTCCGTTCATGGAGATACTTACAATCTACGTAATTGTGACGAAACCACAAGTACCCCGCTGATATACCACTCTTTAATGCTGGTGTCCGTACACCGTGCTACTCGAAATATACTGAACTTGATCATTTTTCACGTGCAGCCGTGGAGTTAACACGTTGACAAGCGATGTCAAATCACCTTTTTTCCAACATCAATCCATGCCTTCTCCACTAAATCCTTTCTTACGTATTCTGGTAAAGTATAGTTATATAAACATGCATTTTTTCCACTTCCAAAACAAATCTAACATTACTTTCATATTCCGACGCCATTTCTATCAAACATCAAACGAAAAAGTATCAGACACAAACGCGTCGACGCGTCGCGCGCGATCAGCACAGTCGGTATCGTGATACTGATTGGAAACCGACAGACACCGCGTAGCGCCGTGTACGGGCACCAGCAAAATCGTATGGGGGCCTGGGGGGTACTTACGATCGACGCGTATGATACGCTCACGAGGATCGAGTAGCTTGTAAGTAGCGTCATGTACGGAGGCCGTAAGAGTTTCTCCCAATTGGAGTCCTCAGTTTGGCGAGCAACGTGTCCAAAATATCTTAAAATGCGTTGAAAGCTTATTGTGGACTCGTTGCTCTTTCAGAGTGGACACATTTATGCGTCTGGCTGTACGTTTTCACATATATATCTACTCCCAAAGTACTCGTACAATATTACTAGCTTTTAACGGCGGCTTCGCTCGGGTGGTTTTACTGTACAGTATTTTAGTAAATTACTGTACAAAGAATTTTCCCGCGAGAATGAAATGTTTTTCCGGAATGAAAAGTAGTCTATGTCACTTCCCTGTCCTGCAACTATCTGATTGCAAAAAGTCACGTAGATCCATTGCTACATTAAGAAGAACAAACGTACAAACAAACAAACACACTTTCGCATTCAATAAATTAATATTATAGTTAAGATTTAAATGTAGAAATTTATTTCCGTTAAAGTTGTTCGCGTTTTAATCTAATAGGTGCTTTTAAAATGTGCGGTAGAAAAAGGCAATAAACATACGTTCTTTCTTACAATGATGCTGCAGCTCTTTCTTACACAATAGATAATAGCGAGATAAAAGATGAGTCTCACCATTATTCAATGTGTAAGAAAGAGCTGCAGCATTATTATGATAACGAACATACGTTTATTGCCTTTTTATACCGTCGCCGTTACGTAAACGTGAAAATATTATTAAAATCGCCAATCGAATTATACGGGAAATATAGACTCAATAAAATAAATTTTTAAGAATATTTTCAAGATAGACCAAACTAGGATAATTTAAAAATTGGTTATATTGTTAAAAAAATCTTTTTAGAAAAAGGGGTAGAAGAAAAATAAATAACATTTTACTACGTATTAATTTGTCGTTTTGAGAAATATTAAATAATGAAGAGTGGTAGGTGCTTTCTCGTAATAATATTTTCCTTTATATTCAAAAAAGTTTCATTTTTAGGGTGCCCTAAACAAAAGCCGAGGAGCTGGTTTTGACAGATAGAATTGTGGCGGAAAAGCAAGTAGGGAAATATGGGGCCGGGGAAAGTTTTCGGATTGGTTGGAAACTAGAGAAATGTTCTACGTCAAAATTGTAACTTCAATAAAATAAACAGGAGTAACTCAAAGCATGGAATTGATATTTCAATCAAAGCTATTGACCGTAAACATGATTGTAATATTTTTAATAATTACCGATATTGAAAAATTCTAAATGCAATATTAATTTTTAATAATTGAAGACAATATTTATAAAACTGGGAAGACTTCGGTGGCTGGGTCGTGTAGAGAGAATGACCGAGCATCAAGCACCAAAGTCCCTGCTGAACTCTAGACCGATAGGGCGAAGGAGCCTGGGAAGACCAAGATTAAAATGGAGCGACAACGTCCTCAAAATATCTACCTTGGCGCTTCTAAACTGGAGAGAGCTGGCACAAAACCAAGATGAGTGGAGGAAGACTCTCGAGGAGGCCAAGACCCACCAGGGGTTGTAGTGCCAAGAGCGATGATGATGATACTATAGCTGAGCAGTGAGATGAATAAATTTGTAAGAAACTATTGACAAATTATTTTTTTATTATTCGTACTTATTGGAATACCAGTTTAGAAAAATAATAAAAACTTTCTTCCATATCACAAAACTTAGCGGAATCTAATAATAATTTATCTTGCATGCAAAAGTACAAGTGTCAATTCGTCTTTGAAACTATTTAGCATTCAACTAAAACTTGGTTCATCGCTTCAGACACTCCGCAAGTTTGTTTCCACTTGAAGACTGCCTTGACTAACTACCAAGTCTTATACATACTATCTATTTGTTATCTGGTAGCTACTAGCTGGCTTGTTACGTCAAGACACAGCTACCTCGTTAGTCAAAGCTGGCTTGTCGGATGGAGGTAAAATTCCCCACGCGATCTAAAGAAGTGATGTATTCCATAGTTTGGTTCATAGAGAATCAAAACAATTTGAATTATTTAAGGCTCCGTAGTAAGCGTTCGAAAAGGAAAATAAGATTACTAAAGATGATTTAGGTTAGGTCTAGACCTAGATTATATAAGAGTTAATAAGACCCATACAGAAGAGTAGTATTATTAATTTTTTTTAATCTAATGAGTAAAACCTCAAATTGTAATATACATATATATTTTTTTCTTTATTCATTTCAAATCATTTGTGGCTTTTTCGAGCACACCATGTTGTCTGATGCCCGTGTTATAGTGGTGAATTTTACATGCATATAGTGCAATAACAACCTAGAAGCCATAATGTAAGAGAACAGAAAGGATAATAAAATAATTTCAAAAATATAAATTACCATTGCATTAAAGAATAGAAATTAGTATAAAATAATATAAATAGAGTAGTAAATATATAAAATAATATATAAACCATAGTACATATATGAAGGAATATAAAAGTATGCACTTTAAAATTATCTAGAATCAATGCAAGTTCTGTAATAACTAAAAAGAGTTTTAATTTTTAGTAATTTTTGAACGAATAGATTATCATCATCATCATCATCTTCTTCCCCTTGTCCTATTCGGGTCGGGGACCCATTGCATCGACAAGGCTCCTCCATATGTCCCTGTCGTGTGTTGATTGTTGACAAATAGATTCATGTTAAAACTATTAATACTGCAGTGAATTGTTATTGTAACAATTATTGTCTCAGCAGAATACAAGTAAGGCAGTAGAGTACATCGGATATATCAGTGGTGCCGAACGGTTTAGAGTAATGAATGGAAAAGAAAATTGTAAAAAATATTTAATGTAAGAAAACATAATATTTTATGTTACGTCTATTAAAGTCTTAAAAAGTTAAGATATTAATTAATTATTTCTTTAATTAATTAATAAATGAATTAAATAAGTTTCGCCCCTTTCCGTGGATCCATTTTTGGACACCGCATGTAAAGTGAGTAATTGTATTCGATCTTTTGATGTCGTATTTAATGTGTTGAATGTTTTAGATTCGATGTATGAGTATTGTCTCCGTGAAAATGTGTATTAAATTGAAGACAATATTAAAAAAACGAACATCTGAAACAGAAAAATCAGAATAAAATATGGTCACATCTAGGAATCGAACCCAGGACCTTTGACTTGCCGGTGCTGAGCGGGTCGGATCAAGGCAAGTGTCCTGTTTTCGATTCCTAAATGTGACCATATATATATAAATTTTTTTTTAATTAAGGCGATCCACTAGTACAGGGAAAAATCGAAATTGGAATTCACGCCCTTTTATGGGAGGAGTTTAAAAATACTTGAGAAAAAGCTTTTGGAAAGGTTGGAAAAGATATTTGAGATTTTTTTTTACATGTTGATTTCGTAAAGGCCTGTAAAAAACATTAATTCCTTTTTTATGCATTGTTTATTGTAATAAAACGGAATTTTTAAATTGATTTCATGAAAACAAGCAGCGCGGACCCTAACACGTTGTTTCTCCGCTCCGTCCGGAGGAGTAATGACGGAAGAATGGGGCGGCTGCCAGTCATTCTTCGGTGGACGGTATAAGGTTCACTTTGATATAACAAATTCGTCGACTGCCGTATTGTCGCCGTGATGTCAAAAATACCAACGCGAAAATGCATATTATATTTTATTTTGTGAGGTTAGGGCGCAAATTTCAATTTTTTTTTGCGATAATTATATAAGAAACTGAATTTGCCACATTATGCAATAAAACCATATCCGAAAAAGTGTTTATAAGTAGGAGAGTTTGCACTTAAAAATGTTTTTTATAGACCTAATACTTTATTTTTTTCTAAGCTTATTAAAATACTTATTAAAAAAATGACCGATATTTTTAAGGGCCAAGATATGTTCTATACGCAGTATTTAATTGAAGCATCTATAATACTTCTAAGCGGTCAAATTTTCAAAACAAAAACATACGATTTTGTGTGATTTTGCATTTTTAGTATGGCTTCATCTTAATCGTCTACTTCTGAGAAAGATTGCCAACTGAATGTAATCTAGATACAAGATAATAATGCAGGATATAGGAGGATTTAACAGTCGTGCTTCAAAGTGAAGTTAATGTGTATTCCCTGTAGTAGTTAGTTAGAGCATTAGGAAGACAGGAAAGCGGGAGGCTGTACTAGATCCAGACACGAGAGGTTTCCACGGGCATTAAGAACACTCGAGAAGAAGCTGTTGGCTAAACCGAGCTACTTACTCAATCATTTAGTGTCTAGAAACTAAACTTAGTACTGTAGTAGTTGAACAGCAAAGGCATTCTTCGAACATTACACTAAATTATCATAATCTGATGAATGAATTGGCGAATTCATACTTCTTAAATCTTCCCGTTCTCCTAACTTCTTTCTGATTCATAATTCATCTCATGAATACTCTTACATATGATGTAAAACTCTATTAAATGTTTTTGTGTATAATTCGTAGAACTCCATTAAAACTTAAAAAAATAATAAATTCATTGAATAACATTTAATTATGTTCTGGGAGTATTTTAGTTCTTCATATTGCGACAGCTGTTTCGGCTTACAAGGCCATTTTCAAACTTTGTTTAGACCAAATTGAGACGACTTAAATATATGATTCTAATTTTCAATGTTGAAGGTGCTCAAATTGATATATTACCGAGTAAACCGATTTATTGAGAAAATGTTTGTGACACTTTGTAATTTGCTTTCCCCACACTATAAGCTAATGTGTTCTTAATTTTTTAATAATGATGTGACTGCCATTGACTTATTTAAATGTGTTATATTAACAATAATAATAATAATATTTGGATGACTTGTATAGCGCCGTTTTTGTGAAAAATCACCTCCATGGCGCTGTGCAAACTTATAATACATTTCTGCAATCCTACTTCTAACTACAAACTAGACAAACCACTAAAACAACTTATGGCAAAATATTGCATCCACTGGTTCATCGATCACCAATACGAAACTGTATGTACAATGATTTGACCAATGAACGCGATGCTGCGTAAAAATGTAAGAAAATATACAGGCCAATACTATATTGTTTAGGTTTTGTAAAATAATAATAAGTGGGGACTATGTAAATCATTTTCTTTACTTTATAATTAGTATTATTTTAGGGTCATTCATTCGTTTATTGATTTCTAATTGTTCAAGTAAATTTAATCTAAGACCCTTTCTTTCTATATGTAATGGTTGAGGCTTATTGTTGTTAAGTGGAACGTTATTAATTACTAAGAGATGTTTTGAAAATTTTTAATAAGTGCTTTTATTATTATAACATCGCATATTATGTTCTTTGGATCTAGTAGAGAATGCTTTTTAAGTTTGTCCGATGTAAGTAGAGTTACAGTCGAATACCAAAAAGTAAAAGTTTAAAAAAAATGAAGGACTCTAGTCATGATTAAATTCAAGCATTTGATTCGCATGATTTCTTCCATACACTTACATTACACTCGTCTTACATTATTTACCTCGCACTGCTATATACACTTGTGAAGATATTACCTACTGACCGACAGAAACTAGATTTTCAGCCAAAACCGAAACCGAATTTTGGCTTCTGTTCAAGTTTCGGCCGAAATCGAAAACTATCCAGAAGCTTATTTAAAAAAAGTATAAAACACTACTCCGTAAAATTATAGGTTTTTTATTATTAAATTTGTAAAATATCTTCGATGTTAGTGTCAAAAAAAAATTCCAAATGAAATAAAATAAGTCATAACTCAAAGAACAACTTTTTAGATAATCGTTGTATAACAGTTCTTAAATGTACGCTACATGTACCAACGACTCCAGATAGATACTAATATCTACAGCCAGTATGTCGGACGAATATCTACAGTTCATATGTCGGACAAATATCTATGAACTTCGGAGTGAAGACTAATATCTACAGAGCTAAGGTCGGAGAAATATCTATGACGGTCCCAGTGGTGACGAATATCCTAACCCAACCTCTGCCAGTGCTGTAGATATTCGTCGACATCACCTTTTCCATAGATATTAGTCAGAGTTTGAGCTGTAGATATTCGTCCTCACTTTGGTTCATATAGATATTGTTCCAACATACCTCGTATAGATATTAGTCAGAACATGGATTCTCATAGATATTAGTCCGATTTGTTCAGTTTTTGGAATTCCTGTATATATAAGTAGACGCCTCCGTACCAACTCTTTTATAACCTTCATTATAAGCAATAGCTAAACAATAACTAATTTATTATGATAAAAATATAAACTTTATTGAATAATATTTTAAAATTATCATAAGTTTTCAACCTTAAAACTACTTTTATGTATAGAGTGTTAGGGGGCATATTTGATTTACTTATTTACTTGATTAACCAGTGATTTCTAGCACATATCATCAATGGTCACATACCCTATATTTCAAATACCTGCTGATTTTTTATGTTTCAAGTCAGAAAAAAAACATCAAAATTGTCACAAAAGAACAAAATTTCATGTACATTACAATCAATTATAGGTTAAAGAAAATCAAGTAAGTCCCTTAACAACTCTGCATTATTCTTTACTATACAAGCGCCCGAGTGAAGCTGAACGTGAGCCGATGCATCACCAAGGCAGGTTTCGGCTGGGCCGAAGTTTTAGCAAAATCTTTGGCCGAAATTGAAACCGTGGCCTAAACTTGTATATTGGTTGAAATCCGTCAAATCCGAAACCAATACTTCGATCAATTTCTAGCATATTTGCGTTTATTCCATTATTTCCTTATCTCCACCATCATACCTAACACGACGTTTCAAAAATACGCCTCAGGGATCTGTCCCATTTCCACAATATTCAGTATAATTTCATTCTTCTGCCAGTTTCAAGTTCATGGTGTCTAAAACTTATCGTTTTCGAAGTTATCTCAATTTGTGGAGAGAAAGAATTTCATATTTTATTTATGTGAATGCTGCAAGGAGTAGGTATGAGGAGCCACAACAGCTTTGTATATCGGTCCATCCTCCCTGCCTATTCCTACTGCCAAGTTTAATGTACAAGTGTACCTACTGTTGAACACTGCATGCACAGAGTTCTTAATAATAATCTAAGATAACTTGAGGCGCTGTAACTTCTCTCTACGTTATAACAAAAAGTTTTCTAAAGACTTTACAATCATCCGTGTCCTTTGTTTTGTGAAAGTCATTCTGTTCAGAAGCTGTTCACCAAATAAATATTATGTTGTAAAGGAAACAGTTGTAAAGAGTCATTCTCATTATAAATACGAAGCAACATTAATCAAATTATAAAATCACAAAATCATGCGAGAAAAAGGTTTCGTTCTGCTTTATATATTCCTAAAACCCTAAGCCACTGTGACTTCGCAACAATTTTCAGACATGCCTTGTTTTTCCAATATGTCACGCGTCGTGTCAAAATTAATAATTTATAATTAAAACTTTGTAGATCGAATTTTGTCTGCTAGAAGTCTCCACCGTAATTTATTGCAACCTCTCTTGTTATACATGTGTACAATATGCCCGGTGCACACGGGGCTAAAATTTACCGCCAGGACAGCAAGCTAGTATGAAGGCGTATTTACTGGCAAGATTCTGGTTTGGCACAATCTAGAGAGGTTTACACGATACGGTGCTGGAAATTTTAAGCCAGTATCTTTGCAGTGACTACGATAAGTACACGTCTGCAAGCAAAAATACATCTTACAAAGAATAAACATTAAACGTAGAAAGTTGTTATTACGCCGATTGTCGGTAATTCTGACACCTTTTTTGTAATGCTGAATTACGCATAGACTTATCTTTATAAGATGGAATAATAGCGTTATTTACACTTTTCTTTATCGTGATCTAAATGTACAAAGTTCAAATTAATCTCGTTACTGGGTTTGGCATTTTTAGAATCGTATTGTATATCGGAAAAAATACGGTGCCCTAGCCGATCACGTACCAACTTTGGGAGGCCACAAAATAAGCTGGGATAAAAATTTCGGTGGTGGGGTTCGCTACTAGCTCAAATAGGAGAAACACATAAATTTAAAATAAAAAAACAATAATTAAAAAAAAAAAAAATCTTAATACATAATCCTGTCTTGAAACGCTAGCTAAATAGCTTCCTCTCTAGCTCCTCTATAGTTGCTACTGTTACTACCATACTGGTAATAGCTTGCTATCCTGGCTTAAAATACTTGTCTCACGTGCACTAGATATTAAGGGAAATCATTTAGCTAGCAAAGTCCTCCATCACTGCGAAAGAAATATTTTCGGTTAATAATTGTGGTGGTAGGAGAAAATAATATTTTATTAGGTTATTCGTAACCCGAGAATATGTGTCAAGAAAATGCTTCATCCAAATTGTAGTAATTTTTCTTTTTAAGGGATAATACGTAACCTTTTGGTTCGAATAATATCTTAACTCTTTCACAGGAACACGAAAGAAAAAATAATATCTCTTGATTTTGTGAAGCAAATAGTCCCGTATTTTGAATATCGCCCTTGAAGGATATTCCTTATGGCTCAATTGTTTTTCTAGGTTGTATTTCTTATTCTCGCTACGAATATCGCAAATATAGTTGTAGATCCGGTTTCAGAAGACTTGGTCTGGGATCCATTATTATTTTTAGTTTTTTTTTTATGATATCAACCGTATTTTCAATTTGAGAGGCGGGCATGGGTACTGCCGCCCCGGGAAAATTTTATTGGATGAACAAAATCCTGCCATAGGTCACCCCAAGTGGTTCGCTACGTTTGGAGACTTAGCAGGGGTTCCACGGTTCATGGGGTGAGGTTTGTCCGGGTCTTGTCAAGCCGCGAGGCAAGCCGAATCGGGAGAGACAGGTTTAGGGAAATCTTTTGACCTTTTTTCCAGCAGGACTCTATCGGTGCCTTGCACCGCAGTGGGAACGATAGATTCATACATCCGTCACTCATGGATACACTGACCCGCAGATTTCTACCTAACCTCATTTCTTATTACTTCCCAGAAAGAAATGCTTCTTCCTTTCCTAAAAATACCCTCTCGCAGCATCCCCAAAGGTGACATAGACCCTGATTAGAATTATTTATCTCAGGGCCTCCCCCATGTACTGTAGAAAAAACCTATTTAAAAAATAACAAATTTAGTTTTTAGAGTTTTTCCTTTACACATCGATCGTCCATTTGATTAGTCAGAAATCTCAGAAAAATCAAAAGTTGAGTCGAGTATGCAGTTAAATGTAAAATTTTACCCTCTATCCGGTACAATACTCAGATTACTTACAAACATCACTAAATGCAGCCAAATTGTAGTGATTTATTAATGTTTTCTGGGTTTCAAGTAGAAAATTTCAAAATGTCATATATTTGCTTCTCGGTGTTATTTTATAGCACTTTGAACATATAATACTTATAAGTACCATTTGACTTATAAGGAGCATTCGAATATTGTAATTGCCCGAATAATTTTTGATGAACTTTCATGCTCAGCGGATTTCATACAATAAAAAACCAATAAGAATTGCACAATATGCTTTACGAGGAAAAGTTTGAAGAAAGGACTTAAACGAGAGACTTGGTTTCTTTTCTTCTGGTCACTCATCAATATGACTTTCTTTCGTAAAACTTAAAACAGTTCAACAAAATATCATAACAAAACAAAAACAGCTTCAATCTATTGTCGCAGCGAATATAAATTAATGATTTCACAAATTGAACTCATTTGCGAGGTATTCTAATATCACAAGTAAAAATGCAGAAATGCAAGATTCACACAACATGCGTATCGGACGGCAAACAATGAACAACAATGATTTTTGTCTTTGGCCAATGTTGTAGAGAAAGGAAAGAGGAGTGCCAATACAGACTATTCAATTACTTGATTTAAACAACCGGTAGATACCATAATCTGCACAAACACATTGCTTTCCTCATTATCTAAAAACAATCAAATGGACAATTTTATTTAAATAAAATAACCATTTGAAGTTTTAAAAAAAAACATATATATATAATATATATTTTGAAATTATGGTTGATAATATATACGTATTTACATATGTGCCACAACGTTCTTGTAATGAAAATCGCTGGTTTACTTGCTAGCGAGATATTCATCTTGTCACCAAATTGCCGGAGAGGAATTTGGGGCACTGGCTTACGTGCCCTGTTGCGAGACGTGACTAATTTATTCATATTCATATCAACACTTTTCTGGAATGTCGCTAATAATGATTGTAAATTCTCTTGAATGAGTCGGTAGGTTTAAAAGTATAGATTTAAAACATCTCACCAACAATGCTTTTTTATTAATATTCATCTAAACATATTTTTCATTTACAGAAATTGTATATTATCCTTCACGCTAGGAGTTCGTTTTGACTAGCCTAACATTATTAAGCAACAGAACTTGAAAAACACTTTTAGAGACGGTCGCCGTGGTGGGTAAGGTTCTTTACTAACAATCGAATCCTGGCATGCGCAAATAAGTTTTATTTGATATAATTTGTGTTATTTCACAATTAATTCATTTAAAAATAATACATAGTATATTTGCGGCACGCTCTAGAGTGTAAGATACTTTCAGTATTGCCCCTGGTGCAAGACCACCGTTCAAAATTGAAACGTTTCTTGAAATGGCTTTAGTCGTGTTTGGTGACCAGATCTTAATAGCCAGGTACTTTCTAACCTCCCTTCTCCCCATCTCCTTCCCTTTTCCACTATCTTCAGTGTCACAACATACCCCGATTGGGGATGCCATAGTCTCACTGGCTCCAGACGGAAGCAGCTGGTACTCTTTTGACTCTTAAGACACATAAAAAAGAACACTTGAATAACTTGATAATGCTAGAGCTCTTAGTTCAAGCTTTTTTGGCAGTCATTAGAGTGAACATAAATAAGCTTTCAGAGTAGTAGATGCTTTCAGTATCGACCTAGTTTCACCATTCGGAATCAAAACGTTGCTGAAAACGGCTTTAACCGTGTTTGGTGACCAGATTATAATACCAGGTACTTTTCAATGTTCTATTCTATTTCCTTCCTCACTCCACTCATTTCAGCCTCACAACGTACTCTAATTGGGGATACCGTAATCTCACCGTAAGTTAAAATTTAAAAAAAAAAAACTGATTTCCTTATCATCAGGCCGTTTCTCCTAAGGGATATGCAAACAGGATTGACCTCCACACAAATCTATGTTGGCACGCACCTTTTGCCTCATTTACATTCATGCATTGTCTGATACATTTCTACTATTTTGGTACTTAGACTCTTGCCATGACCCGACTCAAGTATTTGATTCAATTCGTGCCAACATCACTTAAAATAAATAATTTTACAACCAGCAAGCTGTTTTAAAATGCTGAAAAAATCCGGAAACATACAAAGTTTTAATCAGAACATGGCTCAGACTGTGAATACGAAATTAAACATACTTTAAACTCACGTATTGATAAAACAAAACATCCCTCATCAATCGATCACCAAACAATTCGTTTATTTTCAATTCAGAAAAGCGTATTCATTTTTTATTGGATGATTAATGATTACTCTGATCGTTTTGTGTATTTTTTATTTATAAAACGTGCGAGATATTCCGTAGAGATAGATTCATTTTTAATCACAGGAACCTTCCGCGAAATATTCCACTTGCCAGCCATAAAACAGTCAGCCCGGCCATTAGCGCTTTGGACCCAGAATCCATAATTAACTTGCGTCGGGGTAAAAAAATCAGGCTTTCGCGGAAGCTCCCCTTGGAGGCAGTAAAAACACTTGTAAATCCGTTTTAGCCTGAAAAGTTGCAAGAAAAAGTTGTGACCGCTGATGTCTTAATGACAGGGGCAAGTAGGGTGTGTTTTTCTGGTGTTCAGTTCCACCCCCGTCCTGTGGGAAAGTTAGACTCGCACGCTATAGTTTAGCGAACACTTACGTATTGGGTACGTGGGTGATAAGACAACGACTTGAGACTTGGTCGTTCAATAGTTAAAAAAGTAACCTGTATTTTATTTTATTCAAAAACTATTTCAAAGAACTTATTATTTCATTTATCCGGGTTGCTAACTTCGGGAGGTGATTCTGTAGGATAGTAGAAGTAAAAAAGATGAATAATTTTTTCGATATTACATTTCTTTATTCCATACAAAATATTTTATCAAGGGGGATGTTTTTTCAATACAAACAATTAAACTTTATTTTACCATAAAAAATTGAATTTTCGTAATATTTATCTTTTTTACTTAATTTGCAACCATCACCGTAAAATCAACACCTGAGGTTAGTGCACTTAACTTGAGTACCTACTTTATACAGGATGTCAAGGGACGTACTTGACTTACCAGTGATTTCTGACATTATTATGAGTAAAAAATATAAATGAAATTTTGGTCTCCGGTCACTTTTTATGATGTTTTTTTTCTTCAACATCAAACAAACAAAATTCTTACACACGTCATTACTGGTCACTCAGCCGAGTAATCGCCCAATGCCTCACTCCATCCCTAACTGTCCAACACCTACTGATTTTTTTATGTTTTGAGTTAAAGAAAAATGTCATCCTAGATGATAATTTCATTTACACTGGGAATCACTGGTTATAGTAACTCAAGTTTGTCCCTTAACACCCTTGTAAAAATGCAATGAAAAGGGTTACTTGCGAAATCGGGATTGGAATTTTCCCTAGTTATCGCAACTACCGTTAACCTGGTATACTTCTCCACTACCTTGTTTTTTTTCTTAAAAAATAATAATTACAATTTTTATTGTTTCCCACAGATTAACGCGCGCGATTCGTATTGTAATATCGTCCCTGAAACATAAAAAGATCCATTTGCTTATACGGCTAAGCTTAGCTCTACGTCTTTCCCATCCCTGCCGGGATTTCTGGAATCTATTACACAATATCTATTACTTTATATTTGTCACAACTGCATTCGGTCCTCCGTTAATTGAATTTCTCGTTTTCATCGTGAAAGTCTTTTTTAGCTTTCCTGAATTCGTGTTTTTATATCACATAGCCACATTGCTAACATCATTCTGAAAAGCAACGCCGATATTCGTAAATAAGTTTATAAATATTTAATTAGATTTAAGTTTTTTTTAAATCAAATTCTTGAGAATAAGATTTCAATTTCGTTCATTAGTCAATATAAAATCTCTCATAAAGCTTAATTCTGACAATCAAAAACAGTACCCTTTTCGGCTAAAACAGAAAAATCTCTCAAATACTGTGCTGTGGTAACATTTTCAAAGCAATGCTACTATTAACGCTACGAGGAAAGCAACTTTCAAAAGTCCATGCTTGTACCTATATACATTTTTTTTTTTAAATATTAACTCCATACAGAAGGCCTTGATCCGTGGCCGTGTCATTTGTGCAAATTCCCTGTGGAGGGTCTTCTTCGAGGAAAGGAACCTAACCTGGGTCTTGAAGAAACCCATCCCGTAGTAGGAAGGGCCACAGATACTGTCAAATCATTTCCCACCCGAGTTATTTAAACGAAGAACGATTCGTAAAAGCGAAACGTTCTCGTGTAACAAATCTCAACAGAAAGCAAATAATTTTGAATCGTGGAAAAAGGATATTACTGTTTTAGAAATCTAATGAAAGGAAATAATAATTTTCAGCAGGACTCTCTCGAAGCATCGCATTGCACCGCAGTGGAAGGGTTTGATTCTTACGTCCGTTACTCCTAGGCACACTGACACTTAGATTCCTACCCACCACTCATACCTTTTTCCTTCCCTGAATTTCCTCTCTTCGTTTTCTAAAAATGATGACATAGGCCCCGAGGGGAATTATTTTCCTCAAAGTCTCATGTTTGGAGCTTTTTTATATTAAATTCACACATGAGGCCCTTGTGTGGATTTAATATGTCATCTCCGAAGGTGCTGTTTGGAGGGTCTTTTTGAGGAGAGGAATTAATAGGTCTTGAAGATACCCTTGTTGTAGTAGGAAGGAAACACAGAGGCCGGCAAATCGTTCCACAGCCGAGCTGTTGAACTTGAGAACGAGTCGTAAAAACGACCCGTTCTCATGTGACTAATTTCAACCGTGTACAAACGTTGGGCGCGTATTTAGCGTGTATCCCGACTATGCACCGGTGCCGAGGGGATCAATGATGCTAGTTCCTCGGATCATCTACCATTGTAATACGGGTAAAACAAGGACAACATTCCCATAGACGCCTGTGCTCTAAAGATTGCAATCCGTTTGTTGAGTTAGGAGAATAAGTTAGAGCTAAAGTAAAAATAAAAAAAATATATCTTAAGCTGCGCTGTTTTATAAATCGTATATCATGAAAGTCTTAATAAAACTGGTAAGTTCGGTTAAAAAAAATCTTGAAAGCGTAGAAATCACTGAATAAATATAATTTCCTCTATCCACTTCGGCCGTTGTATGAATTTTCCCCAGAAGAAGTAAAGCTGTGTGTTTTTCAGAGGATTGTCAATCTTCTCTCTCTCCGCTCCACATAAATCACTCCAGAAGCTTCCAAACTCGAGAACTGGAGAAATCGAGAATCGTAGAGATTCTAGATTTGTTTCGCGAATAGAATTTTAAGTACTATCGATTTAGATTTTTCTATGTTCGACTCTCACAATGAAAAGGAGATCTGATCTTGTGAGAGTGAGATCTTTGGAACTAAGTGAAATTATTGAATCTTTTGATTGGAAAATCAAGATTATCCTTGTTGAAATATGGACAAAATATGACGCTCAGGTACTTAATAAGCTATTTTTTTATTTTTTATAATTATTATCTTTAAAACATTAATACATTTTCACAAATAAATGATAGGGCATAAGTATTTAATATATCCAAAAAAAATATCTAATTTTAATTTATTTATTTGTGTTAATGGTTCAATTTTGTATCACAAATATAAATTTTACAGCAATCTAACCACCACATTTGAGCACACTGATGGTCAAAATTTAGAATACCGCCTTCAGTTCCCTCTTACCTGCAGACATCGTGCAACACAGTACAACCAATACAATCAAGAATCTTTTTGAAATGAATCTACTGTAGCTTAGGTACCACAAAATGAACGCTGTATAGCAATTACAAGGGTTGTCTACAGTTTTTCAATGTGCTTATTAGAGGGTTATGCATTTATTACTACAGCAGACCCTTGAAAAATTTCGAAATCAAAATCAACTTGTCAAGCCCCTTCGAACAAAGAGATACTTACAAGCTACGTGACTGCAATGCAACCACACGTCGCCTACCGGTGTGCTGTTCTTTGATAATGGTATCCGTACACTGTGTTACCCGGAATATACTGAATTTGCATTTTTTCACGCGCAACCGTGGAGTTGTCGAAATGTCAAGTAACTCTAGCCCTCTAGTGACTAAGTATTATTCTAATTATTCTTCTTTATCCTTATATGCATTGAACGAAATAAACAATAATTAAAGGACATTTGTCGCCGCCAAGGAATTACGTAAGAATGATGTCGAAAATACTTTTTTTCTAACCTTAATTCACGCCTTCTCTGCTAAATCCATAAAGCGCGTTTTTATCGAAACTAATTTTTTCGAAACATCTGTCACAAAATCTCAAGTTCTAATTGACCGATTTTCTTGAAAATTTGCATGAATTTTTTTTATATAGGTATTATCCCTCTACGCGAGATTTTTTTTTTCATTTTTCCTGGTTCCTACCATAATGACATACTAAAGATCTACCTTTTTTTATTTTTCAGATGATCGGACCGGTGGAAATCGTGACAAGATGGGCACGCTCTTTTTTTCCGCCGCTACTTCAACAACGTATAACTTCGTGACAACAACGTGTAACTTCAACAACGTGTAACTTCAACAACGTGTAATTTCAACAACGTGTAACTTACGTATTCAGGTAAATTATTGTTAAGTGTGCTAAGCGCACAAAACTCCACTGGCTTCTAAGTATCACGGTTCAGCGGTTAGGGATCTGGGGGTCATTGTGTCTAGGAGGACGTATGAATCCATCCCGCCAACTGCGGTGAAAGAGGATGGGTCGGGAGAGTTCGGCCGGAGAGGTCAAAAGTCCTCCTCTCGATCCGGCCCGTCACGCAGAAGGTGGATCTGCCGCCATGACTTCAAAACCTCAACCCATGAACCCGGGCATCCCTGCTAAGTCACCAAACATAGCAAACCACTTGGGATGACCTACGGCAGAGGTACCGGTTATCCAATAAATGGTTGTCGGGAAAGCGGTACCTATGACCGCCTCCCAAATTTAAGAAATACCAAAGAAATTTATACAAAAAAAAATCTGGTTTAAAAAATTATATTATAAGTAGATATACATATATGTATGTAAGGATTTATCGCTTTATTACAGTCCCATTCAATTTCTACTTAAATTCAGAGCGTATCCGATTTCCAGAGTTCATTAAAGCAGTATTACAGACAGATACAAAACAAAAATACTGTTTTTGATGTTATTGGTGTTGGGTAGTCACTGAGTGGCACTCCTAGGGAGACTCCCCACCCGGAAGATGGAAGACGTGACTTCTATTCACATACATTTTGAATGAAATAAATATTGCGATGAAATCTTTTTATTCATACGTTATTGGAAAAAGCTCAACAATAGATCGGGGAACCCTTGAAAGGACTAAAGAAACGGCTCAAATGTCACTCTTAATCAATACTCAATAACTCAGTGTACGAGTTTATCTCGTATGGTTACAATAATCTTTTTGAGAGAAATAAGTAAGGATTATTGGATAAGCGATAGCTTTAATGATAATCTTTTCATTCTAATCGATGAAAATGTTTTTTTAAATTTATTTATTATTAATTCCGGCAACCCGGGCGTTTATTGTTATAATAATATCGTGCGCAAACAAGTAGCTAACCCACCTCATTAGACGATATCTGTTCTGAGCGTAACTGTTTGTCTGAATTAAGATAATTTTTACCTTATTGTATGCAATGGTTAAAACATCATCAACACTGAAATTCCTCTTAAATGATTTGGGGGGCGGGTATGGGTACCGGTACTCCGTGAACCATTTATTGGATAACCAGCACCCCTGCCATACATAAGTCATCCTAAGTGGTTCGCTTCTTGGTAATTTAGCAGGAGTACCCGGGTTCATCGGATGTTGGGATTTCTAGATCTTAGCGGCGGATGCGTTTGCCCTGCTTTACTGATTGTTGGGCTGGATTAGGAAGGACTGGTTGAGGGAGACTTTTTTACCTCTCCAGCCGGACTCTCTCGACAGATCGCATTGCACATTCCTCGTGGGAGGAATGGCTTCATACGTCCGTCACTCCTGGACACGCTGATCCCTAGATTCCTATCCACCCCTCGTACCTTTTTCCTTCCCAGAACTTCCTCTCCTTCCATTGCCTAATAAGATCCTCCACGCATCAACCCCAAAGATGACACAGGCTTCGAGAAAAATTGTTTTTCTCAGGGTCTCCTGTGTGAGGCTTATGTAAAAATAAACAGAAAAACAAATTCTTGAGTCGATATGTTTTATTTTATTTAGCGACATCGGTTTTCATTATAATCGAAAGGTCACAGCTCAGAAAGTTACTTTTCGAATGTTATCTCGATTTAACTAAAATTAATATATAATTTCATATTTCCTTTCTCTGTAATTTTAACTAATGGCCTAGAAAACACCCTCGAAGGCCAGAAATTATTGTTACAAAAGTACATTTCAAACAGAGCAGAATAAATTAACACAAATAAAAAAATTTGCAGCTTATGTACAGGTTCCTAGCTACATAATAATAACAAATAATAATCGTTATTTACAAAAGCAGTTCAATATCTGAAAATGTTTTTTTTTTTTTAAAATCTAAATATACCTCGCACCAGTCCCAGCTGCTCCCGTTGAGACTATGGTATCCCCAGTTAGGGTATGTTATGAGGCTGAAGGTAGTGGGGAGAGGGATGACCTAGCTATTCAGATCTGGTCTCCAAGCACGGCTAAACCCATTTCAAGCAACGTTTCAATTCTGAATGGTGGTCTCGCATCAGGGCGATACTAAGAGTATCTACCACTATGGAACGTGCCGCAAATGTACTATATATTATTTTTAATTAATATTTTTGAAAAAACACAAATTAATAAAATAAAATTATTTGCGCACGCCGAGATTCGATCCCGCGATCTTCGGATTGTGATTTTTTTTTGTAAGTGAGCGCCTTACCGACGACCTTACGACGTGAAAAAATTCACGCGGGAATGAACATAATTAACATTGCGTGCATAGACAATTAAAAACAGTATGTTTCATTGATTTATTTTTGTTAATGTGTATTTTAAAATAATTCAGTAATTGGATTTACTTGAGGAGAAAGTCGAAGGCATAAAAAAACTTTTAGACACGAGAGGATTTTGTCACAAAACAAATCCTAAATTATTACCCGTTCATCACTTTAGTTCCAGGTGTGTCCAATATAAATTATCCTTCAGCAAGTTGTTGGCCGTTGTTTGGCCGATTCACCCCAAATTGCGTGTTGTATCGAGTTGTTTAGTTATACAGTTAATCTGCTATAATTATTCTAAGGCAGGTTTTCGTCGGTAATTCCTCAGGGTCCCTTTATGATTGACCCTCCCCTCACAGTCCTTAAATATGCAGGGCGGGGGCGAGGGGTTACAAACTAACAACTCGAAGAATAATTGAACAGAATTTTGCGGAATTAGGCTGGCTAACTAAAACTCTATTACGTACAGCTTAGAGAAAAATTTTATTAGTGATTAGATAGATTTCTGTGATATATTACCCGTGGCACATTTGTTTTTAGATGATAAAGTAATAATGCTCTGTTTCAAATGGATATACAGTGAGATAAATAATGTTAATGATAATTACTTCTTCAAACTTTGCAAAATAACTTTGTGGAATTATTTATTATTTAATTAATAACAGATTACTTTGTATAAACCACTTTTTAATAAAAAATATCGACATGTTTCAATAACAATGTTATCTTCTTCAGGATATGTTAATATAAAACATATATATTTATATTAACATATCCTGAAGAAGATAACATTGTTATAACTTTTGAAATATTATTAACTATTGAAACATGTCGATATTGTTTATTAAAAAGTGGTTTATGCAAAGTATTCTGTTATTAATTAAATTAATGGTAATTGTACATATACAACTACTTTATGTAAAACATAAAATATCAATGCAACATAAAAATGGAATTTCAGGTAGTAGATTGACACACAAAACACGAAATGCCATAAGCCCAGTTATAATCACCAAACAACAAAGCATTATTTTGGGTATTTTACAATCCCTCCGTCTATCCCTCCCTCGTCACATATCCCTCCCTTTTGTTCCCTTCCACCTTCCTCCCCTTCCACTCCCCACTTCCTCATCCCGCGAACTCCCCTAGTTAGATTTTAATAAATCATGTTTTTTTTAATTTTATTTTACATAACTAATATAAAACCATCTACCCTACATTAAGGCAAAGCCTTAAAAATGCACTACTTTCGATTAATATTTACTACGTTTACAATATAAATACCAAAAAATATCCTAGGGATAAATTATTGATGGGATATATTTTTTATCGTTTGGCATAAGTGGTGTTAAAATAAATTTTTTATTTAGTTTATTAAAATTATAATCGTATACTACGATTTTTTTTTATTTATTTAGAAATAAATTAAGGTATTCAATAAACTTTTTTTTAAAATAAGATTTTGTGTTTAAGATTATCTGAGATAGATTTCTTTGATTAACTTTCTTTCCATTCTTAAAAAAATTACACGCAAAATATATTAATAAAAATCACTTTTGCGCGAAATCTTCCGTTTTGCCGATTTTTCTGCCTACGTTTTACAAAAATACTGCTTTTGATAAAAGGCAAACTAAAAATATGCAGGGAGGACACATTTTTTGATTGTGTATTCCTATTAATGAATATTCATCAAACATTTAAAAATGGGTTTTGGGTAAGGCCTGAGTATATTATTTTAATCCAATTTTAATCAGCTTCTCTCGCAATCAAGAAATTTGTGAAAAAACTCCCGGTTTCCCAGGGAGTTGAAATCTGAGCGGCCGCGAAATCAATACACCTTGTTTCTAAAAATAGGAAATTCAGATATACGTCATAAAATGTATGTTACTTATACTTTTATTTTATGTAAGGACTGCTATATTAATTAAAATTAATTTCTATTACGCTTCTTTTTTTCTACCATTGATAGAGATTTCTAGATCGTCTGAGGAAAACATTTTTTGTTTGTGACTACCTCACTAGATTCCAAATGCTCCCTACTGTTCGAAGGCAGTAAACTGTGGCGTCCTCATTTGGGAAATGTTGTAATACTGAAGCGAGTGGACAAAGGAATGGCATGGGGTAGAGGAAGATTGAAAAGTATCTTACTATTCCGATCTAGTCACCAAACACGACTAAAGCCTTTTTTAATTTTTTGTTGTCAAATTTAGTTTTAGAACTACATAATTTTAAATTTTTAATCATAATTTTAAATTTTATTTGTATTCAGTTTTTATTAGAATAACTTTCTTTTATAATATAATAACTTTTGAAGGTTATTCCCATCAATGTAACATATCATCGAAGAAGAATATAATACAAAAAAATACGTAAAAAACAAGACACAGATAAATAAAAAGGTAACGGTCGCATCTGGGCTCGAACTCTGGATCTCTTCTACAAAGATATGTTTTATTTGTATTTTATTTGTTTATGTGAAAAAAAGGTTCTACTTTGTAATTATTGTTGCGCTTGACCAAAGATGAAGGCATGATCAAGCTTTGGTAATCCTGGGGGAGGCGAAACACTGTCACGCGTTAGAATTATTTCCTAATAATAAGAGTTTTTATTAAAAAATACAACTTTGAACGGCTGTTTCAGTATGGTGGTATTCAGAATGGTGTTCTTTCAACAGGAACTCATGCTAGAACATACTACAAAACACTACTTATATTATTCGTAAATTTTTTTTGTTAAATAACACAAATTAAATGTATTTGCGCTCACCAGGATTAAAACCCGCGACCTCCGGATTGGTAGCCAAGCTTCAAAACCACTCAATCACGGAAGCCGTCATCAATGAAAGATTGTGTGTGAGAAAGTGTTGTGTAGAAAAGATAATCTCACCAGTGCAGTGGTAGATACTTTCAGAAGGACAGCAGTCCAGAATCGAAACGTTGGTCGAAATAACTTTAGCCACATTACAAATCTAAAAAGCCTGCTACTTCTCAAGTCTCATGTTTTCCATATTCTTGCCATTCTCAATTCCTCCACTCACAGTCTTTAACTAACCGTAGATGCCATAGACTTACTGACTCCGGATAGGTCGGATGCAGTATACACATTAAAACATCAACGATCCATGTTGTAGATTCTTAACAAACATTAATTGCATTCTTTAGAGCACGTGAGGTGGGAATGCTGCCCTTATGTTATCTGTATTTCAATTAAAGAAGCTCCGATGAACTAACATCATTGATCCCTTTGACATCAGTGCGCGGTCGGGAAATACGCCAAACAGGCAACCAAAGTTTGTACACAATAAAAATTTGTCACATGAGGTCGTGTTATTTCTACGACTCGTTCTTAAGGCGATCCACTAGTACAGGAAAAAATCGAAATCGGAATTCACGCCCTTTTATGGGAGAAGTTTAAAAATACTTGAGAAAAAGCTTTTGGAAAGGTTGCAAAGGATATTTGAGATTTTTTTTTACATGTTGATTTCGTAAAGGCCTGTAAAATACATTAATTCCTTTTTTACGCATTATTTATTGCAATAAAACGGAATTTTTAAATTGATTTCACGAAAACAAACGGCGCGGAGCCTAACACGACTTTTCTCCGCCGAAAATTCCGTTTTATTACAATAAACAATGCGGAAAAAAGGATTTAATGTTTTTACAGGCCTTTATAAAATCAACCTGTAAAAAAAATTTCAAATACCTTTTCCAACCTTTCCAAAAGCTTTTTCTCAAATATTTTTAACTCCTCCCATAAAGGGGAGTCAATTCCGATTTCGATTTTTTTTCTGTGCTATTGGATCGCATTAAGTTACAACAGCTGGACTATAGAATGATTTGCGGTTCTCTGTGTTTCCTCCCTTACCTCCCAAACTCCAAAGGCCCATATTTACTCTTTCATTTCGTCAAAAATTCCCTCCACACAACCCCAAAGATGACGTAGACCCTGAGAGAAAATATTTTCCCCAGATTCTCTTGCATAGAGATAACGTAAAAAAATCACCAAGAAAACGCTTGCCTTGTTTCCCTTTCAGTGTATAATACCTACTTAATATTCTGTACCGTACTTAACTCGAATGATCATAATTCGTTTTATTTTCATTTCACTGGATAAAAAGGATTTCTTCACTATCTCAAATAAAATAAAACTAAAGATCAGCAGAATTAAGGAGTTTTAGACCTCCGTCACGTACAAATCTCCTTATTACGAGTCCAGAAAATGCTTAAGTACATAAAATCAACAATAAATTGATTTAATTATATCCAAGACTATCTTTAGCAGAATAATACAAGTAAATTATTGCGAGCCTTGTACTTTCACAAATTATGTCGAGTGTTCTTGCTAAAGAACATTATTTTATTTTATACAACCTGATGAAAAATTACGAGGATTTTCATAATTTAAGAACTTCCTGTTTTCAAATAAATTCAGTGTCTCAACGTTGATCTATTTTCTAAAGCTTGATAAAACTTTTGATATTCCATAGATTTTCTGATTCGGAATTTTTCTACCCGGTTTCGCCCGAGAAATGGATTTGACAATATTGAAAATGCAGTTGTGTTTTTTCTCAAATTGTTGTTTCAAAACTACTATAAGCAGGATGAAAATGACGTTCCAATCTAATTTTTTTACATATAATTTTAGCCTTATTCAATATCTGACCATGAAGATTTATTTATTTGGTATTTTTTTTAGTATTATTTCACACGACATTCTAGAGATGTTCCTGTATTATGGCAGGTGAAGTTAACAAATTGCATTTATAAATAATATGCTGGACAATAATAGTACTTAGATTATATTGTTTAGATTAAGTTAAAAATATTTTACATAGTATTTAAGTAAGGAAAATTAGACAGGGATTGTGGGAAGATATGAAGGTAGATTAGATGGATGGAGTGTAAAATTTATGGGTATTATTGATTAAGTGTTGTTAATTAATTGTGATTCGAGGTAGCTAAATTATTTAAGATATTATTGTTTAATATATTTTTGAATTTATTGTAGTCAGGTTCTGATCTCAGCTCTGTTGCTAGTTGATTAAACCACACCCCTCCATTGCACGTATACATAGTAGTGTTGTGCAAAACTGGTATGCATTAATGGCGTACATATGCGACCCACTGTGTTTTGCCTATTGCTCTCAACACGTACCATGGCGTGGTGCGCGTTGAGAGTAATAGGCAAAACAATAGGCATTTGACAAATATCCATCATATTGGTTGTGGTCACAACGCCAGCTATTATATCATGATAAGGTTGGCATATCAGCCGCGTCACTTGACGTTTGGCCTTAAACAAGTAACAAGTCTTCAATAAAACTTATAATAAGTACATCGACTTTTATTTACAAACAAATAGCAAACGTATAAGTATTTACGAGTAATTTCTTGATATTAGATAATAAATCGTGTTCACTTTGAGTCCCGCAGGACCATTGCGTTTTTTATACGATCTGAGAACTATTCTCGTAAAAAAATCAATGGGTTTATTGGAAAGCGCCCTCTTCATTCGCTCATTAAATTTCTAAATATTTCAGAGCATGTTTCATAAAACTTCCCCGGGGGGAAATTACCAAATCACTTCTACACACATTTGCATAATTTTAAAGAGATAACACGAATAATAAATTTAGCATTTTCATAATATTTTTTTTGAAATTTAATAAATCTTTTTTACTTGTGTTTTATGTAGGAATACACAGTATTAGAATATTGAACAAAAAATATGGACATGTAGAATTTTACTGTAAAATTAATATATTTTTTTACGTTCCACACTGGAGGTTCTAAGGGAAAAAAATCCCACAAGGTCTACGTCCTAGTATTGGTCTACATATTTGGCGATGCTTTGTGGAGGGTATTTTTAGGGAAAGGAGAAAATTTTGTGTAGAAAAACGGTAAGAGGGGTGGGTAAAAATTTGGGGGTTTATGTGTCCAGGAGTGACGGACTTATGAATCCATTCCTTCCACTGCGATGCAAGGCGATGCGATGAGTTAAGAAGTCGTTCTAGAGAGCTTCAGATTAAGTCCAACCAGTCTCTGCCATTTCGGCCCGCCATGCTATAAGGTGGGCAAATGCAAATAATACCCCCCATGAACCCGGGCACCCCTGCTAAGTCACCAAACGTAGTGAACAACAAAGGTCAGGTCGAAAAAAACTTTCTTTTTCATTCTCCATTTTGATGAATATTAATCAGATTCCCGGTTGTACTATGAGTTTCCGGACACAGTATTTCAATAAAGACGAGGTAAAAATAAAGCCTTAACTTACATCGCTGAAATTATAACGACGCGTCGTTGAGCAGGCAATTGTTTAGTGGTAGTTTCTAATGACTCTTACGAGATGAAATTATTACAATATTGCGTCTAAAAATAATTTAGAACCTCATTATGAACCACTGAAAGTTTTAGATGAAAATTCATATCCCCTCGTTGGTGTTTAAACACTTTAAATGTAATATGTGGAAAGTTAAAACTTAGTTAGAAACTAAACTGAACTCACAGAACCATATTACAGCAGTAGTTACACAAATGATAAAACTGCTATCCAAAGTGAAATATGATTTAGCAAATTTGTCATAAATAGGGAATTCCAGACTATTTCTTCATTAAAAAAAAATAAATTATAATGTCATTCTTACTTCAATAATAGCAAATTTATTTTTATTTTTATCGATTTTAATCATAAGGAGCCGAGTGACGTCACCAGTCATAAGTAAACATACTTTTTTTTACAAACCGATTAATCTATGATTGATACCAAATTAGGACTTCGTACCTTGGGATTGGGGTCGTTGGACAATGATAGTTGTTCTATTTCCTTTTGTATTACGGAGAGATATATGATTTAAACATTGTTAAAAATATATAAAATCAGGCTTTGTATTTGCATCTAAAAGCTTAACAATTCAATGTCTTTTCATTCACACAAAAAAAAAATATTTTTATATATGTGTAATATTTAAATTATTTTATGTAGATAATCTTTGTATTTCTACTTACGTTTTATTATTTCTTTTTATGGTATTCTGTATCTTTATTTATTATCTTTTGTATTTTTAGTTACTTTTATTGTTATTTAAATTTTATGTAATGATAGATACTGCTACCCGGCTCAGAACAGATATTGTCTAGTGAGTCGGGTAGCGCACATGATTTGTATATTGTACTATTGATGTTAATAAACGCCCGGGTTACCGGCATTAAAAAAAAAAAAAAAAATCTAAAGCAAATCACGTTTAGAAATTTGTAAAATTTTGTGATTTTTTTATTAATTACTAGCTGGTTCCCGGCATGCGTTGCTATGCCATTTTATAAAGAAATTATTTTTCCCTGCGTGTCCTCCCACTCCGATTCCTCCACCTTCCCTCTCCCCACTCCACTTCCCCTTTCCCCTGTCCCGCGAAACCCCTCCTGAGTTCCCCTCCCCCTCCCAGGTTCCCCTCCCCCCTCCGTAATTGACTCCCCCCTCCCGCGAACCCCGCTCCCGAGTTCCCCTACCCCCTCCCGGGTTCCACTTCCCCCATCCCACATTCTGTGCATTAATTCCCGGTACATTCCGTTTTCAAACAGCTCACGTGCCACCTATTGCAATTTGAATCAAATTTCCTAATGCCAGAGCTCGTGTATGTTATTCTGATGTATGAGCTATATTATTGTAAAGTATCAATAAAATCCATTCAGTAGTTTTGCGTGAAAGAGTTACAAACGTACATCCTTACAAACTTTCGCCTTTATAATATAAGTAAGATTTTTATATAAAATGAATAAAAATGAAGGGACAGTAAACCTGTAATATAATCTGTGTAATTTAATATATATAAATATGTTTTTTTTACATAATGTAGTATTTCTTCAGTTTACAAGAAAAATCGTAAAAATTAAAAATTCCTCTATTACTGAAATTACTGTTATATTTTTATTTGCTTATGTCCGTGTGTAGATAATATTAAAAACTGAAATAATCTTTCACCTGCTTTCAAAACCAGTAATTTATGTCGGTTGTAATTATACATACATTTAAAATGTACATTAAAAAACAACTAAACTGTTAGTTGAATCTAGTTCTATTTTTCAATAAGTTTACATGAAATTTGTAGTTAGTTTGGATGGTCCTTGAAGGTTAACAAATCTACCGATCGAAAATACTGTTAGAAATTAGTACAACATCAAGATATTTTTGTAATGGTATCAAACCTCACGTTACGTCAATAAACTCGTGTTTGTTTTCGAGAATTAAACTCGTATTTGTCAAAAAATTGGAAAACAGGAATGGAAGCGAAAAATGAATGAATTTCCAACTCATCACGAAACTCGCTGAAATTTTTGAGTGCCATTATAAAAACACGCCTATACTAGATAGAGTGATTGATATGTTCAGAGTGGACCAAAATAAAGTCCCCTTAACAGAGATGTACTGGAAGGTATACTAGACGAGAAAAAAATAGTCCTTTCAAAATAACAAACTAAGTGTAGGTATTTTCGTTGTTAGTTTTTGGGGTGTTATGCCGTGTTGCGCTACCTCCTACTATATACTGCAACGCTGTCCGAAACGTCAGATATGCCGTGTTGCGCTACCTCCTACTATATCTGACGTTTCGGACAGCGTTGCAGTATATAGTAGGAGGTAGCGCAACACGGCATAACACCCCAAAAACTAACAACGAAAATGCTTTTGGCCGTGAAAATCTAAAAACTTATCTAAGTGTAGGTATTTAAAACGTGAACTTTGATAAAAAAAAATTATATGTAATGCAATGCAATACATTCCACTATCCGAAATTATACAAAAAGGAATTAGACCAATATTTTTTTAAAAAGATTGTAGACAAAAAATAATACACACTGTCGGTTTAGTGGCAAAGTCCATTAAGTCACGTTTTTTTCATAAAATGACTTAAGTATGAGATGTTATGTAAAAATCATCATCTTTCGACTGGCATACTCAATTAACTCGTATATTGAATCGTTTTCGATTTATTCGGTTTTTAAATTCACCATAATTCATAAATCCGATATTATTGTCAAGCAAAACACATTAATCAAACAAAACACATTAAGTCCAACACAAATGTCAATAATAGATTTTATTCAGTTAAAACTCAAGCAAAATCCACTAAGTCAGCTTTAAAATAATCTTAATATTGGGCGATCGTGGTGATGACACCATCGCCCAATATAATATGACTTCTGTACTCATACTGTAATTATGTTTTCAATACAAAGGGTGTCCGGTGGCAGAATTAGGATATAAAATTTAAATAAAAAATAAACTGCTAAGGATATACATTTATTTCAATACCTATTATAAAGAAGAGATGTGCGGATTTTATTCTTAAAAATTATTTCGTCTTAATGAAGACACTCTTGGAATCTGCCCCAAGTATTTTGTACCACTCGCTGGAGAAGTGACGTCGGGATGCCATTAACTTCGGGAACGATATTTTCTTTGAGTGCAGAGATGGTCGAGGGGTCAGTTTCATACACTTTACTTTTGGGGTTCCCCCATAGAAAAAAGTCCATAGGAGTGAGTAATTAACACTTCTATCTGTATATATTTTTCTCTACAGATTTCAGAAGAATTATTCCACGGGCTGCCACATTTATTATTCTTTTGTATTATGATAATGTAAGTACTTGCATACTGCTTTCTAACCCCGTATGCCTGGACATTGGAGGTTCTAGAGTCGTTCAAATAATTGTAGCTTCGTTCAATAAAATAGAGTCTTGACGTGTGCGGTGAAGGAGGAAACCATACGTTTCCTTACAAAGCCATTGGGAAAGTGGTGGGGTCCCCTCCAATGTCGTCCTTGAATATTCCCGAAGCGCTGTATTATCTCGGTAGGCAGTTGGAGTAGGAGTAGTTAGCGATAAGCATTATTGAAAGCAACTTTTGGCTTAGCCATTCGGGTGCAGTGTAATCTATCCGTAGTTCTGACGTATACAACAGCAGCAACATGTGTGACGTATACAACAGCAACAACATGTGCAGAATATGTGTACTTTCTTAGAGTGTCTTATATCACCACGAATATAGGTAAATCGCATAAAAATCGTTTAGCAAATGGAATCGATTTTAGTGAAAACTTGTTTTTGTTTATTTTGTGAATAATTTTATAAGAAAGAAAGAAGATAACAAAGGGAATCTGTAATAGATAATTTTAGCCATAATATTATATGTTTCAAAAGTTGTTTCTTACATGCGTTCACACATTTTTTGGTAGTACATGCTTTTATTTTTTACAAAGTAACTAACAATTTTAATTAAGTTCTACTCAAGCGAAACGATAGAAAAAAATGTATTATTACAAAACTTATTTTTTGGTACTTATACATAATATAAAAGTGATTTGAAGTAAAGATTAATCGAACATAGTTATCATACGTTTAGCTTCGGCATTCAGTTATTTTTCTGGTAATGTTGTAGGTAACGTGATAAAAAGAGTTGCCCTAAGAGGCATGGGCTATTAGGAACCTTCCAGTTCACCCCTGGCTATCGGTGCTCCGCGTATACCCCGACACTTCGGACCCCCTACTTAATCCATCATCAGATACGTCATCAAATACTGTTTTGGACGGTTTTGTTCCCGAGTACTTTCACTTCATAATGTATTCCACATGTCACACCCGTCGCTAAGGGATTTAAAATATTACCATATTTATTCGCCTGAATTTGAATATAGACCATTGAAAGGTTATATTCATAGTATATAGGGTGTAACAGCATACACCCGATGATATATTTTTTGTCACCTCCTCAGAACAGGTTACACCCAATAGCCAGTAGGTAAACACCTAGTGTAAATCAAAGTTTCAAAAGATATATACATATCTGGGACAGAAATTGTATAATAAAATCTCCCCAGAATTAAATATTAAAACATGCAAAATGGCATGTATGGGTACAATAATTACTAAATGGTTGATAGGTTTAAGTAGGATTGAGTCTGAAAAATTATTAAATAATGTCACTTAAAACTTCAAATTGCACATAGTTAACTATTAATGCACAATCAGTAAAAACTCAGTATATATTTAATCTACAAAAAAAAACACAACATTTTGTTTTTTTCTTTTTACTGCATACATTTTTGGCATTTTTCACCAGCATTTGATTCCTTAGAAAAGGTAATCTGCCTAGCTAGGAACTAAAAACGCACAAGACATAATAACACTTGTACACATTTTAAAATCTACAGTTATTTGAAACAATATTATTATGTAATTTTGCTGCATAAATGTAACTGATGTAATAAAAAAAAATAAAAATCACATACCTAATTAAATCTAAGTATATGTATAGTAAAATTATTAGATTTCTACTGGTACCAATACTGTTGTATTTTTTTGTATGAAGCTGTAAAAAAATACGTTTCCTAAACACCAATTTATCGGTACCGAACTGAACTGAAAAAATTAAATTAACAAGTAATAAAAAAAATTTAATACAATAACATCCATGTAGATTTTTTCGGATCTTTATTTGAAATGCGTTTTTTTTTACTCTATAGAAACAATATTTCTGAGTGTTTATATTAGACAGTCAAGTAACATCACGTGATTTTTCATGGTTAACAAGATGGAATCTACCCGGTTACGATTTTTCACGTAATAAGTAGGAACCTACTTGGTGATGATTTTTCACGTAACAAATAGGAACTTACCTTGTTATGATCACGTAACAAGTAGGAATCTACCTGATTATGATTACGTAACAGGTAGAAACCTTCCTAGTTATGGTCACGTATCAAGTAGGAACCTACTGGGTTATTATTTATCAAGTAACAAGAAAGAACCTAGCTGGTTATGAATTTTCACGTAATAATTAGGAACCAACCTGGCTATAATTTTTCATATAACAAGCGGAAACCTACCCAGTTATAATTTTTCTCAGTAAACAAGTGGGAAAATATCTGGTTATAATTTTTCACAAAACAATTGGAAACCTACCTAGTTATAATTAATGACAAAGCAAATAGGAACCTACCTGGTTATGATTTTTCACGGTAAACAGTTAGAAACCTACCAACTTATGATTTTTCAGGGTTAACAAGTAGGAAACTACACCAGATTATGATTTTTCACGCTTAACAAGTAGAAACCTACCTGCTTATGGTATTTCACGGTTAACAAGTAGGAACCTACCTGGTAACGATTTTTCATGTAAAATGTGGGTACCTACGTGGTTATGATTTTTTATGTAACAAGTAGGAACCTACCTATTATGTAATATTAAGCAAATCAATCTAAATTATCTCGGATTATACAGTACATTTTTCACAAAGGGAATTAATCAATACTGGATAATGTGAGCATGATATTCCGGTACAATGCAGCTTTCCTTACATTTGGAAAGTTTCATATAATTATTTATGATCATATTATATCAAATAGAATAAATAATGAACAAAAGCACAATATATTGCCTGAAAGATACGCATTATGGTATAATGGTAGTAGTTACCAAGTATGTGGGACTAAAGGCCATAGAATTTTCCATAGAATTGCTATAGAAAGGATATACGGTACTATATATTTTATACGCAGACGATTTTTGTCTGATAATAGTAACTCTTATCTTAATGTAACTCGATTCATAATGATTTCTGTATTGCATGAGTTGAAAGCGGTGATATGGAACTCATTTTATTATTAATTAGATTCTTTGTAAAAAGGTATTACCACTAACTTATTTGTAGTTTTTGAGGTTAGTTTATAAAACTCAATAATTTATACAATATTTATGAAATATTGTAATTAAATCATTTAAACAATATTGGTAGTGAAATATATGGTGTATAAATCGAGTTCAATGAGCTCAAAAATTCGAATTGGCTCTGATTTTTTAAAAATTTGGAATTGATTGTACGAACGGTTCAGACATTTCAATTTGGGAGGCGGTATGGTTACTGCCGCCCTAGGAACCATTCATTGGATAACCAACATCCCTGCCATTGATCGCTTTGTTTGGAAACTTAGCAGGGGTGCCCGGGTTCGTGGATTGAGGTTTATCTAGGTCTTGGCGGCGGATGCTCAGGATCAGGAGAGACTGGTCAGAGGAGGTCTTTAGATCTTTCCAGCTGGACACTCTCGACTTGCATCGCAGTAGGAGAGATGGATTCATCCGTCCGTCATTCCTGAACATTTGACCCCCAGATTTCTACCAACCCGTCACAACTTTTTCCTTCCCAGAACTTCCTCTCCTTCTTTTCCCTAAAAACACCCTTCACAAGGCATCCCCAAAGATGACATCGGCCTTGAGAGAATTTTTTCCTCAGGGCCTCCCAGTAGAGCAAATATCCGAAAAAGCGATAAAAAAGGTCCTAAAATTAATTAATTAATTATGTATGTATATGATAATTCCGTAATTGAGATTTATATTTTTTTGTTATCATTTTTGACAGATAGCATAATTTCTCTAATACACTAAAAGTGTTCATTCGAAAGGGTAAATTTCTGAAGACTCTCTAGTTTGTCAAAAAACATTTAAATGATATTATGAAGAAAATTGACAATACGCATTTTTAAAAAGCAATAATAACCCTTCGGCAAATATTTCATGAATAATTTAAGCTTCACAAATCCTACAATATTGAAATAACCCGTTATTTTTCACGGGCCATCTTCTGTAGATTCTTGTCCAACACATTATTTTCAACTTTCTTCATAATATTATCAACTTAACTTGTGTTCTCATTTTTATCAACTAGTTAATTTATAAAAGTTAGAAATAGCGTATCGAAACTTTTGCACTCGATATCAAAGGATATTAGATACGGTCCGGGTAATATATCTCGAGATACTGGGCAGCTATTGGTTTTTAATAAAACGTATATTGATTTGCGTGGCGTGTAAGGCTTTCAACACAACGGGCTTCAATGCGAGCTTTGGGGATAAAGGCACCGAAGGAAGGCTGTACATAAGACTTGAATGGAAAAGAGAAGTTGAAAACGTATATAATATATTCTGTGCCATTTGAAATGAAAGAAGTAAATCAGATATCTTCAAAAAGACTAATGGTGCCCGAGTTCCACCCCTCGAAACGTATCACACAATACCTTTACGAAGAAAGTTCCGTTGAAAAATATTCTACGCGAAGTGAAAAAAAATGGTTGGAATTTTTTTTAACATTAGCTCTACGCAGGAGGCCCTGAGATAAATAATTCCCCTCAGCGTCTATTTTTTAAGAAAGGAAGGAGAGGAAGTACTGCAAAGTCAGTGTGAAGGAGTTACGTACGTATGAATCTATTCCTCCCGCCGCGGTGCAAGGCGATGTTCCTGCTGGAGAGGTCAAAAGGTATCCCTCGATCAGTCTCTACCGATCCGCCCTGCCACGCAGTTGATGAGCAGTCGCATCACCCACCAGATCTGGATAAACCTCGCTTGGGGTGACCTATGGAAACGGTCTTAGTTATCAAATAAATGGTTCCCATACCCGCCCCCTAATTAATGTTCGTACGTTTTGCCATTTTTAAAATAGTAAGATTTGTATACTTAACGTGCGTTGATGGCAATATAAGAATTTTTTAAGGGTCGTAACTCCTATAAGAAGCAACTTACCACAAAAATCAAAACGTTGAGACACGGCAGTGGTTGATATCTATATACATAAACAAATTTTGCACTTGTATCAAAATCTGTAGAGGAAATAGGGGAAAACTTTGATATAAAGAATTACATGTATCTTCTTTTATGCCATGCGTTTGCATTTTGTAACCAAGATTTTTAAAAGATTCTCTTTAGGATCCATTGTGACAAATACGCCAACTCAATGTATTATCCCTCTCTTTTACACCGCTTGTGAAACCAACCATCACGAATCGTGTATGTTAAGTATGAGCTAACAATGCTTTCAAATATTCAGTCTAACGTAGGTAAAGTGTTATTAAATATGCACTTTATCATGGTAATAATTTAACTGATAGATTTTGCTATTTAAGGTAAGGCGAGGAGCTAAATCAGAGAGCTTCAATAAACGTCAAATAATGCTCCAAGTGTTCCTTTACTTAGAAGGGAAATGCATATTTATGCACATTATTACATGTTGATGTGTTTTTCCCTAAAATAGTTAAACTCGCACTATCTATTACAGAGTAAATTATGAATTCTTTTAAGTAATAATAATATTTCAAGAGGCGGGTATGGGTACCGCCGCCCCGTGAACCATTTGTTGCCCTGCCGTAGGTCACCCCAAGTGGTTCGCTATGTTCGGTGACTTAGCACGGGTGTCCGGGTTCATGGGGAGAAGTTTGTCTAGGTCTTGGCGGCCGATGCGTTTGCCCACGACCGGATTCTCTCAACCCATTGAATTGCAGTGGAAGAAATGAATTCATACGTTATGTCATTACTCTCGGACACATTCACTCCGAGATTCCTACCCACCCCTCGGACCTTTTTTTCCCAGATCTTCCACTTATTCGAATCATTTTAAAAAACTGCTATGATTTTGATGTCGTGTTTGATTTTTTAGTTAGATAACAATAATTATTTTAAATAATTTCGCGAAGAAGAAATTCATAATTCATTAATCAATAATATTTTCAGAAAAAAAATTGTTTTTATATTAAAGTTTTCAATTTGTAACTACTTCCTACACTGACGGCATCCGGAGACTGTTTAGAGAGAGGAAGCCAATATTTTAGTATTCAAAGGGTGTTGATATAATTTATTAATTGTAATCAAAGGTTTTTGCTTTGAAATCACGCTGCAGAGAAAGGTGTTCCGTTTTCTGATTTATCTCCTTACTGATTCTGTTATAATTTAAATTATATAATGTAGTTGCAACTCCGGTATCATAATCTGGGACGCAATTTCCTTGCGGAGTGGAATGATACTGTTTATTCGCAAGGAATATTGGACCTGGCAACTAATGAAGGGTTGGCAAGAATACTAAGCAGGGGGAAAATATCTTTAATATTCATGAAAATTTTTCGATCATTGTTGCCAAGTATTACCAGCACCTGTGTATATTATTGCTATCGGAGGACGAAAATATTTAAAAGGCGCTGTACATTGGGTCATAACCAAGCTAACACAATAGTCATCACAAAGGTATAAAGGATTCACCAAGATGAGACTCGTTCTGGCGTTGATTTCCCCCCCATATTTATGTATGGTGTGGAAATATGGACACTTACGGCCGCTGTTCCCATTCCTACTAATCAACTTCTAAGCCGAAACTAAGGCTCAACACTGCTTAAGCATCTCTTAATCTAAGAATCAACTTTACACTCTTGCAAAACTAATTTAAACCACCTATAATCAGTACAAAATTCTATGATTAAGTTATTAGTTCAAAAAAATATTTTTTCACAGAGACGAAACATTTCATTGTTGTATCGGAATTTAACAATATTACCGGTGCAGGACTTATTATGGTATAAAATATTGATTCAGCATGTATCTGAGTCTGATTATAAGAAGAGAGTGGAACATGAGCATAATACGAGGTTAACAAAGAATGAAGGAATGCTTGTTCCAAAATATAATAATAACTACGGACGGCGAACCCTGGAATTTAACGTGCCAAAAATATTTAACATGTTACCAATTAATATAAAAAATTGCGAATCTACAAATAGATTCAGATATATGCTAAAACAATGGTTACTGAATAGAGATTGTTTATATTAATCAATGTGTGTTAATTATGACAATTAATATAGTTATAGTAATAATAATATGTATGAAAATGATTAAAGTAGTTAAAAATTTTTTTTTTTTTTTTTTTTTTTTTTTTCATAGGAAGCAATTACTTTGTGGTTAGACATTATATTATAAAAATAAAACACAAACACTTTGTATTTAACCACGAATTTATTATTGTATATATCGACCGGTTTCACTTCGACCAAGCTTCTTCAGGATATAAATAATAACTAAATGCTAAGACAGAGTTATGGCTAATATATAAGAGTGACAGAGGGAGAAAGAACAAAATTAGAGGGAGACAAAGTATTTGACATAGGTAAAGTGGATAATCAAGCAGTGGGAGGGAGACAATAATCAATTACTGGGAGGGAAACATCAATACACATCATAATCACAAGTAAATGAACAAACAACAGTTAACTGTAATCTATGAGATATTAAAAAGTTTGTTGTATTTTACATTAACTAAAAGACAAGTTTGTTGTATTTTACATTAACTAAAGGACAAGTTTGTCCTTTAGTTAATGTAAAATACAACAAACTTTTTAATATCTCATAGATTACAGTTAACTGTTGTTTGTTCATTTACTTGTGATTATGATGTGTATTGATGTTTCCCTCCCAGTAATTGATTATTGTCTCCCTCCCACTGCTTGATTATCCACTTTACCTATGTCAAATACTTTGTCTCCCTCTAATTTTGTTCTTTCTCCCTCTGTCACTCTTATATATTAGCCATAACTCTGTCTTAGCATTTAGTTATTATTTATATCCTGAAGAAGCTTGGTCGAAGTGAAACCGGTCGATATATACAATAATAAATTCGTGGTTAAATACAAAGTGTTTGTGTTTTATTTTTATAAAAATTTTTCAGATGATATTAAAATGACTTTTGGTTTAGATAAATGTAGAACGATCCATATAGAGAAAGGTAAAATTGTAGATGGAGACGAGGGTATATTTAGAAATTTCAAAATTGAAAGTATGAAAGGGGGTGAGGTTTATAAATATTTAGGATATCCGCAATCAAATAGATTAGATCATACTAGTATTAAAAATGATATTAGGATTAAATTTAAAACTAGGATCAGAAAAATTTTGAAATGCAATCTATCTGCTAAAAATTTAGTAAAGGCGATAAATACTTGGGCAATACCTCTATTAACTTACTCATTTGGCATAATTAAATGGTCTAATACAGATTTAGATAGCTTAGAACGATTAATTAGAACTACATTAACAAAATTTCATTGCCATTATCCAAATTCAGCTGTAGAACGAATTAATTTACCCAGAAATTTAGGAGGTAGAGGTATAGTCAAAATAACATCTTTAAAACATAATCAGGTTGAAATGCTAAGAAATTTTTTCCATAGGAAAGCTGATAGTTCAGAAATGCACAAAATAATTTGCAAGGCAGATAGAAATATTTCACCATTAAATTTATATTTATAAGAATGCTGGCATTCTTATAAATACCAACCAGGAATTATTAGATTCCTGGTCAAATAAAATTCTTCACGCAAAACACTTCAATTATCTCAACCAAACATATGTTGACAAATTTTCGTCAAACAAATGGTTGAGTATTGGAGAGTTGAGCGCAGAAATAGAAGGCTTTATGCTTGCCATACAAGATAGAGTCATTAATACTAAAAATTATAGGAAGCATATCATCAAAGATGCAAATCAAATTGATGATTTATGTAGAAAATGTTTGGCTTTTCCGGAAACTATAGAACATATTATATCGGGATGTTCTGTATTAGCGCCGTCCGAATATACATTTAGGCACAATCAAGTTTTAAAAATAATTCACCAAAGTTTGGTAATTAAACATAACTTGATTGACTGCCGTAATGTACCATATTATGAATATGAACCAAATTCATTTTTAGAAAATGAATTTTATAAAATTTATTATGATAAAACTATTCTGACAGACAGAACAATTAGTCATAATAGACCCTATATAGTTTTACATGACAAAATTAAGAAAATAACTTATATCATTGATGTCGCTATTCCAAATTCTTGTAATATTCAGAAAACTGTTTCTGAAAAAATAAGAAAATATACAGATTTAGGAAATGAAATTAAAAGAATTTGGCATTCTCAGACTATAAAAATATTACCATTTGTTATTTCGGCTACTGGCATTATACCTAGCTCTCTCATTCAAAATTTAGGCGTATTAGATTTGTCAAAAAAGTCGGTCATTTTAAATACATGTAGGATTACGAAAGATTTTTTAAATATTTATATTGAGGGATCAGTAGGATTTATTGGACCAGTTAGGATTTCATCAGAGCCGAACCCTCTGATATGAAAATATCTGGAGTCGGTGAAATATTTTCCCATTATGTTTCTGGTGGATTGACGTATTGTTCTTGTATTGTTTTATTCTTATATAGTGCACTTACATTGCGTTAATTTACTAGATATTCATTTTTGGAAAAGTGTGTGGAAGGGTTTAGTCTTTCATTTGGGAAAGATTCAACCCGGACATAAAATCTGGAGCACCGTAAATTTTGTTTAAATTGTAATTGAACATTAACATCCTGTTGACAAACTGCTTAATTGCGGTTTAACGGGATTGTATCTTGAAACAATAAATAAAAAATAAAGGAAGCCGGACGCGTGGATTAAGCTCGACTGAGCAAGGCGAAGTTATAAAAAGTATCAACAGAGTGGCGCTAACGCCACGAGGTTTTTATTAAATTAATCATATAATATAACCACGAGGTTTGGAGCTTTAGTGCCACTCGGTTGACACTTTTTATAACATTGTTGTGCTAAGTCAGTACTTAATCCACGTTTCCGGCTTCTTTGTATTAAGCGGTGCTTAAGCAGTGTTGAGACTTAGTTTCGGCTTAGCAGTTGATTAGTAGGATTGGGAACAGCGGCCGTTAGAGCCAGCAAAAGAAAGCGGAAAGTCACCCTCGAAATGTGAAGGATTCGATGGACAGCCAGACGCACAAATGTGTCATTTCTGGAAGAGCTAGGGTTTCCACAATAGGCTCTCAACTAACCGACTACAATATATTTAAAGATACTTTGGACACATTGCTCTCCAAACTGAAGACTACAACTTGGAGATCTCATAGTCACTACTAAAGTGTTTGGCAGAAGAAACAGAGGAAGGTCACCAATGCGCTGAAGTACCACTAGCGTCTGGTACGTCGGTGTTCTTAGCTCACCACGCAGCGCAGAACCTAAAGGAGCGGAGGAGCCTTATTCAACATGATTGGAGTAGGAGTCACGATCATCAGCGATGAAGGGCCAAGACACTGTAATGATATGCGAAACGTTGGCTAAAAAATGAGGTGTTGCGCAACGCTGCATAATAACCCAAAAATAAATCACGATAATACTTTTGATAGTGATCTCGAATCAAACCTACAAAGAATATATGTTTTTTCATGGTCCTTCTCACTAAGAATTACCTCTCCGATGGATTTTGAAGTGTCACGTGATCAATTCAGTGCCATCAAACAACCATGCAAATGGCGGCAATTGTTGTTGATACTCTTTGTTTCTGCAGCATTGTGTTTTTCATTAAATAAACAATATGATTATCCTATTTTAAACGGTGAATTTGACTTAGCGAACTATTAGGCGTATATTTATGCCCTATCTAACTTGTTTATATACATATTTATGACATTACATATATAATTTATGACTTTATAAGAAAACAGTTTTTGAAACATTAGTTTTTAAGCTCTTGATCATTATGCCAGCCAATTTTCCAACTGCATAATACTGTACACAAATTAAGCGTGTGTGCAAAACAGGGCAGTAGTTCTGTCCGCATTTAGCTTACGGAGTTTACCCAATTCATGGGAAAGGCGAGCGAGCGGAGGCAACATTCAAAATACTGAACTTTGGCAACACTGATATTATTGAAAGCGCTCTAATTGCTTCTCGGTACGAATATTTGCCGGTTTGTTGTATTATTGTAGAGCTGCGGACTGTTTATGTTGGCTTGGAATATCAATTGAAAAACACGGTAAATTTAAAATGAAATACTCGTAATATAGAATTATACGACGACTGTCCGTAATCTCCCAGGTGCTGGAACAATTTACCGAGCAATCCGGAAACGCTGCGCTGGCGTGTAGTCTGGTTCCCCCACACCAAATCCCCACCATGCTGCATTCTCCGCGACGCTTAGTCTCAGCGTGGCAGCCGTTCGCGATGGATCTTCTACTCGCCTCACCCGCCAGGTGTGAATTATAATATTAATCGCTTTGTGGCTCAACATTATACTTGAATGAAAAGTTACTCTGCTTTTAACCACTTTATTTGCAGTATCAAAAAACACTATTATATATTTTTTTATTATTAGAAATTTTTAAGTATAACTACAAATACTCGTCAAGACTCTGTAATAAGCGTTCAAACAGAAGAATATGGTCGGAAATGGGATATGTACAATACAAATGTTAGAGAGAGAGAGATGATATTAAAAAAAAGGACTGTAATTAAACGAAGTTTGTGAAAATATTTAATTAAACAAGACTCAAAGAATTCATACTTACGGTTTTAGGGTTCAAGGGAAATATGTTTTGAATCAGCAGAAATTGGGAATGCGGGCTTAAGACGGCCTAGACGGCTTAGACGGCTGGCGTAGTCCAGCGGTAAGGCTTTTGACTCGCACACCGATTTGTGTAATTTCACAATTTATTCATTTAAAATAATATATAGTATATTTGCGACACATTCCAGGTTGGAAAATACTCTCAGTATCGCCCTGGTGTAATACCACCATTCAGAATTGAAACGTTGCTTGAAATAGAATTTGCCGTGTTTGGTGACCAGATCTGAAAAGCCAGGTACTACCGAAACTAATTATTTTACCCTGAATATTAATGTATTGTTGCATAATTCGTTAACATGCAACAGGAACAAAGACGGTCCTAATATGCTTCCTTGTGGTATACCGCATTCAATTGAGCACTGCTTTTTAAGTATGATATTTATTTCAACTTATTATTTACATCCATTAATAACTTTTTATAAAGTTAGGTTCGGTGCACATAATACCTACGTTTTCAAGTTTGTTTATTTAAAAAGGCCTAAGATGATTGAAATATATATTTTTGCTTGCAAACAGTGACAGCTGCAATAGCATCTGAGGTAGGTACTGTTGTTTTATTTATGAATCCATACCCCCTCAAACGACTGCTTCCTAACTGGGCTGCCACACAGTTTTCGCTGTTAGTAAACTTCGGCTTAAATTCGTACAATTATCAAGCTTAGTATACCTTAAAGCGGGCACAAATTCCTGTAAAACTGTATAAAATAAAGTAACATAAAAATCTTCATTTACCACAGATTTCCCAAAATTCATCATAAAAACTATATTTTCTCCAATTTCCTTTCATTACCAGTTCATTAATAACAAAAATTATCTTTTCTTCAGACGCTGGCAGCTGTTAATTACAGTCAGTAACATCTGTCGGGAGTCAAACCGGCCTTTGTCCTTTTAAATTGACAGAACCCATTAATCATGATTTCCAGATCTCCGGGTGGCGGAAAGGGAAGATGAGGGAAGCTGGTATAACCGCCTTTTTACATTCGCCAAATTACCTTTTCTGGAGGTAGGTAGGTACTCACTCAAACCTTTCGCGTTTTCTCCAGTGCGATCTTTTATAAACTTTGCTTCATTTCAATTATTATATTTTATTTTATTTTATCGCAGTCAATTTCGCCAAATAAAGTTTAGTTTAGTTTCTCCACAATAAAACAATGAAAATAATACTAACTTGAAATAGATGAACAAAGGTAACCAACATGTTAAAGGAATTAAATTGGCCAACAGTGAAACAGATGCTGTCATTGAACGCAATACCCTTTCAAACAAAATTAGATACACCGAGAACATTCGCAAACCATAACACAAGGATGTTCAATGAATTAAGACTACCAAAATAGAACAAAGTCAGCACACAAAACAGTTTATTCCACAAAGGGATGAAATTCTGTAATGCCCTGTCCGAAACCGTACAAACTCCACTAATTAATAAATTAAAAATATGTTGTAAGAATTTGATAACTTAAGATAAAGCGTGATTATAAAAATACTACATTTTTTAAAATACGTTGTAAGGTTGAGTAGTTATTAATGTAGGTTAAGGGTAAAGTTAAGTTAGGTTAAGGACTAAAATAATTCGCAATCTGCTTATTCGTAGACTGGGGTAATTGAAATATTTTCGGAAAATGCCATTTTTGCAAGTTATGCCGTAAAATATTAAGATGAGTAGATTGTTTGCGCCCATAAAAATATTATATTAATATGAATAAATAGTTTTGTCCGTATTAAAACACAATTCTTTCGTTATTAAAAATCAAAAAACGTATTCAAATCCAATATTGGATTGAATCAATTTGGGTAACGCCGCAGGTGTCCGGGCTCATGGGGTGAGGTTTGTGTAGGTTTTGGCGGCGGATGCGTCTGCTCACTACTGCGTGACTGGCCAGTTCGGGAGAGACTGGTTGTGCGAGACAATTTGGCCTCTCCTACAGGACTCTCGACCCATCGCCTTGCACTGCCGTGAGAGGGATAGATTCATACTTCCGTCACTCCTGGACCAAATGACCCCCCATATTCTTACCCCCATGAACTTCCTCTCCATCTTTAACCTAAAAAGACCGTCCATACAGCATAAATTATTTTCCTCAGGGCCTCCTGTGATGACCTAATATATATATATATATATATATATATATATATATATATATATATATATATATATATTTTAAATCTGCTTAGTTGCAGCACGATTCCGACGCCAAACATTTCGACAAGAAAAGTGTCGTAGTAAAATGATCTCCTCCCGGGCGAATTCGGATAATAAAGTTAATGCTTCTACCATTTTTTTCTAATATTTTCGATTTTATATAACTCAATAACTTATTACTGAATTAATAAAAGTATTTTAATAATCACATGTTTCGGATATGTTCTTATCATAAGTTTTCGATGATCTAGTTTCCAGAAAACCCTATCAACTTTATGTAAACGTCGATCACGAAAAGTTTTAGAAGTTTTTTTTTTTTTCAAATACTACATAAAATATATTTTTGATAACACGCTTGGTCCCCGATCACAACTTGTTATGTATTTATGTCAAACAAGTGTGATGAACGCTTCCAGGAAAAGATATTAAATTTATGTATGATGTTCCCACAGAATAAGAAACTTGTAATTTTATAAAAGTTCGCGTGTGCTTGATATATAAGGTTAAGTTGCCAAATTGAGTTTTTTGCCCCACGCCATTCATTCTCAGATCAAATATTTTTACTAGCGTTGAGAATTTTTTTTAGAAGAAAAAGACTTAGCTATGGGCTTACGTGGTTTATCCTTTAGGGTACAGAATTACATAACAGATTTTAAAAAAATCATTGATGTTCGATCTGTTTTGGCTGGCGATCTGGACTTGGTGTTTAATTTATACTAGTTTAATGATGAGCATATTATGACTCTACCGTATTGATTTTTGAACTCGTTCAAGTGCCAAAGTACGTGTTGTTTGTCCGGCGCCACTTTTGAAGAAATAGGTCACCCAATCTCACCGGACTCGCAGATTGAAATGAATGCGGCCACTTCAACACAACCTCATTTTTTTAACCACTCGAACCCATAAGCTTGTTTTCAAGACAATTTAACGTGTCCTGAGATACAAATGATGTAGGAGGAGGCGTACCTAACTTATTAATCATTAACTAAAAATAATTTCCCCCAAGACTTATCAACTTTGGGAATGGTGTGTGGAGAGTCATTTTGAGGAGAGAAATGAGTGAAAATAGGCCTTGAAGCAGTAGAAAATACAGAGAGGTGCTAATAGTTCCAAAACTAAGATGTTCAACTCAAGGACGAATCGTAGAAACGACCCGTTCTCAAGTGACAAATGTCAACCATGTACAAACGTTTCCGGTCAATACACCGTTGTTGAAGAGATCAATGATGCTAGTTCCTCGGAGCGTCTTCCATTGAAATACATTCCAACCTGACACCTGTGCTCCGTTTTTTAAGATTGGGCAATCTATCAAACGGACCGCCCATTTATGCACGTAGAAAAGGTTTTTAACAACTCTTTTGGGGCTTCAGACCAGAGGCGGATGTCACATTCAAAAGTGTGGCGCACGTAGTGTTCGATAATTTAAATTCATAGTGATTTCAATGGTGTTATATCCAGAATACGGTTTTTATAACCATAAACATTTATTTGACTTAGTAACTAAGAATCCACAAAATTACTTCATTTCGATTAAGTTCCTCTGCATTTAAGCAGCGTGGTTCCAAAACGCTGAAGTTCCCGGCATTGTCCGGGCTTTACACAGGTTTTTTTTTAAATAATCGGATGAAGACAGTAACTATTCTCTTATTTTGAACATCAAGTATTCAAAATTTCATCAAGAAGTTATCAAAATTCTGCTTTGAGGGATGACAAACTCACAAACCCACACCGAGACACTTTTCTTTATAATGTACCTGTAGATGGACTTTTATTTCTTTAAAACAGATGGTTATGTAGGAACAACTACGTTAATTAGACGAATCGGAGGCTTTAAAACCCTTGGGCGTATTACGATAGTTTGCTTGAACGTGGATCAAGCAAGCAAAGTGTGCTGAGATGCGTAATTAGAGCTATTATAGCTGTTCAGGATTTGATGTTTACATAGTTTGTAATATTGTGGTAGACGGGATACTCTGCACTTTCAAGCAAAAAGTGGATCCCCTCGAATGATAGGAGAACGTGAACGTAGTTTAATTACGTTCTCAATTAGAATCTACCACGTTCATTCTCTCCGTAGCAAACAGACCTGGTCTATTGAAGTCTTTATCGCAGGCAGATTAATTAGATTCTGGGTAATCGAAAGAGACGTTCTCAAATATGTGAATTGTATATATGCAGGCGCTGACAGACTGCGGCTAGCTGGGAAATGGATATATTTGCATAGAAAAATGAATCAGGGAAAAATTGCAAGAATGTTTCAAATAGTATGCAAAATTCACCGGAATACGTTTACAATTAATTTTAATAATATTATTTAGGAAATGTCCTATTCAGGGCACTGTTCACTGGTAACCAAATTTATATAGAAGTGTTTTGAAATCTGTGAATGAATCGAATATTTCTGCCTAAAAGCCTTACCAACGAGCGTGGTGTAAATTTTATGTAATAGATAAACGACCGTGTATGTGAAAATCTTACTAATAAACCATTCGTAAAATTGTGTAAACAGAAAATTTAACAGCCATAAAATATTTCAAACATTGCATATATAGTAGAATAGGGTAGTTTGTTCGATAAACTTGAAATTTCTCATCTAATTTCGAAATATTTTCCATGTGTTTTAAATGTGCCATGTATTCGTTTTTTTTTTGAAGGTGCCGTAAAAAATAACCTACCATTACCAGAAACTATCTTGTATCTTAAATGTAATATACTTTCGTATTTTTTATTTATTTATATATTTAGTACAAACTTATACATTTATATACATCATTTATGAAATGTTTTGATTGCCCAACTAGGAGGATTTCCATTTTAGGACTGTCGAATTAGGATGGGTATGAACATATCGAACATGATTTGTACAAAAAAAAGGAAAATTGAGGAAATAAAAACAGCAGACAAAACACAAAAAAAAGTTTAAAACATGGTACTTAACTGTTGTTTGCTTGGCATAGTTATGAACATAATATTAATTTTATAAAACGTATATAGGTACATAATAACATATAGATAACTTAAGAGGATTAAAACATAAGTATAGGTATTTTGTGTATGTATGCATTGCATATTATAGTCCTACATCCATGTTTGTGTTGAAGAAAAAAAAAAAAAAAAAACCAATATAAACATAAAATATTATTTATTTAGTATTTTAATTTTAAACGCGAAAAAAGTTTAAAAAAACCACAATTTTTTCATTTATATAAAAAAAACATATTTTTACTCAATGCGTCGAAGAATTGTAGAGTATTCAACATTTTTAAAACATATTTATTTTATTTGGAAAATTTTCTAGAAAACTACCACCACATCTTTTATCTCAATTATGCCATAAAAAACAATAATAATTCCCAGAGAATAACTATAAAAATTGACATTTTGGATTCATTTCTGCAAGTTATTAGATTTTCATTTACCTTAACATGCATAAGACATTTATCTCATTAAAAAATTATCACATTCATGGAATTCTAGTAAAATTCATGCGGTAACAGTAAATTAAAAAATAATATGTCAGAAATAATCTAACTTTTTGAGACGCGAACCTCGCGTGTCTGTCTCTCTGTCAAAATTCAATGTTAGGAGCTCTTTCGCAACCATTTAAAGATGTTTTTTTCATTAGTAAGAGTTCGAAACAGAAATTGTAACGTCTTTATTCAATGTATAACTGAAACATCGTTTATCGGTTGGAATTTAGTATTTTAAGAACAATTAAATGTATGAAATATGTACTGTTTTAGAAATATTATTTATTACTACCAATCCTCTTGTCATGCTATGCTGTGCTGAAACACCTGTTCTGCAGTATAGAATCTTAAACAAGTCGTGGTGATAACTACGATTGAAGTTTTAAAGCACGAAATCCTCAAATAATTTTCAGCTATAGCATACATTTTGATTTTTTTAAACTTTAATTTGGTCATTCGTGAGGGCCTTTTAAGTAGTACGGTAAAATGTTTAAATTGTGAAAATAGTTTTTTTTATTCTCTTAATATGTCTTCTAGACAATGGGCGAATATTGGTATTCTTCAAATATAATACATTATCTCGGTTTGCCGATTTTAGAGGCTCTCATTTATCAAAAGCTTCAATTCTGTGCCTTTTTTAGGGAGCTTTATTTGGTTTATTTAATTAAGAATCGAACCCAGAATCACCAGCATCGAGTGAAAACTCGCACCCCTTATCTATTGCAATCATGATTACTATTACATATTGTGTTTCACAATATATTAAACATCAAATGGGAACATCACGTCGGTAATAAACTCACCAGTAACTGAATTCGCGCTATCGTGCTTTATTTACACTGACACGGAACGTGAATTACTTTCATGCACTCCTATGGTACATAAAGGTAAGCCGACAAAGGATTTGCTTTATTAATATATGGAATGATCTAGCAGGTAAATAGCGCTATTAAACACCGACATTACCAAAAGCAATACATGCAGAACTATGATCAATTTTGAATAGCCATACTAAAATCAAAATTGTTACTACAACCTCACAGACCTTGATTGCGGCTTTCTTTCTCCATTTTAGCAAGAATGTATCAATTCTCATTCAGAAGGGTATTAAGTGTAGTGTCATCTGCTTAATGGAAATTTGAGATTTTTTGGCCACCAAAGTTTATTCCACCTTTCCATCCATCAACAACCTTACGCATTATCTATTCACCATATATATTAAAGGGTGACCGGCCAACTCAGAAATAAACCAACTTAGAACCACCTCAGAGAGGTCATTATTCATATTCATATAAGAAGCCTCATAAAGGTTATATTCACGAGGTATTTTCCATTTTAAGTAACTTTTAAAAAATTAATTTATAATGTACAGCATTTTCTTACTGCCATATGAGATTTGGAAATGTGTCTTGTATGTAGTTGTCCCAATGTTTGTTGAACCCTTCTTGTTTAATGGTGTGAAAATCTATTCAACCAAGTCCTTTGGCATTCTCCATGTTGCCATGTGTAGTTTATAGCTCAACTGGGATCCCATCACCTCCTGCTGATTTATTATTCTTCAAATTGTGTATGGTTGCTTTGACTTCACTTCGAAAGATATTGGGCTCAAAATCAAAATCATTCCATTTGATAGAGGGGTCAGGGTCAGATTATTCTTCTCTTTTATATGGGGTAAAATCGACGCTGTAAGAAAAAATAGTTAAAGCGCCATGCAGCTGGAAAGACATGGCTCTTTAGCCATTTGTCCTTTCCAGTTGTAGATATGGCTCTTTAGCCATTTTTCGTTTCCAGTGTCGATATATTGTGGAATTAAAGGTAGTAAGGTAGGGAGGGGAAGGAAATGGAGATTTTGAGAAATTTTGGGAAGTGACTAGCTGTATATATCTGGTCGGTAAACATGTCTTAATTTAGTGCAAATAACATTTCAAATCTGATGGTGGTCTTTCCTTTGGCATTACTGATCCACTTTCTAATTATTATTTAAAAGCTCCCCGAGCCACTTCATCATTGCCTGTTACATGTCATGTTGTTATAACTGCACTGCTGTAATTGTGAGGGTAGTAAAACCATTCCCATGAGCCTCCACCAGTCGCAGTAAAGCCTTCATGCCCCCCCCCCCCCCCACCAGGCAGGTAGTGGGTAAAGCCTATTCGCCATAACGCATTGCTTTGAAATCAATGTACCATTTCAGTTCATGCTTCATAATGATTTATCGAATTATGAACCGTATTATTAATAGATCTTTATTATTCATGCCAATAATTGTGGATAACTGGTAGGTACGAAACGGGGGATCCATAAGCAGGTGTGTACCTACTCATATTTTCTTGAATTCTAAGCGTAGTACGATATTATACACAACAGGAAGGAATTTAGAAGAATCAGACTATAATATCTTAGAGAATATATAACGCAAATGTGAATAGGACGCCCGAGAAAGACATGTCACGATCAAGCGAATCATCAGATTCTTGAGTTGTGCCATATCAAGAGTCAAAATCATAGAAAAGGATCTATTAGGCGATATATTTTATTTATTTATAAAATACATGTAACATATATTAGACATTTATATAGATAAGATTTATTAAATCACCATCCTAGGCGGCTGCCTTTTTCATGGTGATTAATTAAGGATAGTTACTTTGAGTGTAGTCTAGTGTAAACACATGGTAAAATTGGTAAAGTTGTAATAAAAAATAGAAAAGAGAAAAAGAAGTGCGTAAAATGAACATGTAAATAAAATAAACCTGTAAACATGTGGTACTAGTATGTAATGATGTTGAAAATTTATATCTCTATCTGAGTATGGGAAACAAGCTGTAAACACTCTCATAGTCACTCATCAGAAGGTCAGTAAGCTATAATATATATGAATGTGAGGTAATGAATGTATGTTTTTTTTTTCATTTACTAGATTCTTATATTTCTTGATGAGATGAATCATTTTAATTTACTGAATTTAAAGTTAATGTTCTTTATAAATAGAACGGCGTCATTTGCGCCTGGCAATTTTTACCTCATGTGGGTATTTTTAAATGTTACCTGGCTATTATAGACTTAACGAGTTGTTTGGCGTTCCGTTCACCCACCCTTGCAGGCAAACGACGTAATGGTGACTTAGCAAGGGTGCCTGGGTTCATGGGGTGAGGTTTGTCTAGGTCTTGGTGGCGGATTACCTGCTCACTCTGAACCCACCCACTCCCCGTACCTTTTTCCTTCCCAGAACTTCCTCTCCTTCCTTTCCTTAAAAATACCCTCCACACAGCATCCCTAAAGATGACAGCCCCTGAGGGAAAATATTTTCCTTAGGGCCTCCTCTGTGGAGTTAATATAAAAAAAAGGTTAGGTGCCCACCTACTTTATCGCTCGCCTGAATTTTTTATTCACACAAACAGTAAAATTTTTTTGTAAAAGACACTTAAATTCAAAGCCAATTTGAGATCATTGGAGGTGTATAATTTCTTGCAAGAATAACTCACTTCAGAGACAACCGAAAATCATGATTTCTTGAAACGTCGTTCAACGCAAGTAAGAAAAAAACGTTTTTTACGTGTTTTGCCTATGTTGGAGTTTTTCACTAGCTTTGTAAAGTGCCTTTGAGAAAAAAAGTGAGAATAAAATGAGAATGCAAAAATTCAGCATAGTTTTATTTTTAGATAAATTTAAAAACCACAAAGATCAATTGGTTACGTATTTAGCCTACCTTTTTAAATTCTCCTTTTGGGAAAATTAACTGGTGACCGGAAAACTTCTAGGAGATAAAAAAATGGTTTAACAGGTTACTTAAGGTTAGGTTAGGTTAGGGGCCATCCATAAATTATGTCACTGAATTTCATGATTTTTTTTACACCCCCCCCCCCCTGTCCCCACATCGTCACATTTGTGAGATCCCCCTCCCCCCTAGTGTGACGTCACATATTTTGGAATTTTACATCTAAAAATAACCAAAACAGTAGTTCAAATTTTCCTTACATGTGACGATTCAGAGCTGATGACCCTCCCATACCCCTTATAATACAATGTCACACTTCTCTATTCCCCCCCCCCCCCCTCCCCCTTAAGGTGTGACGTAATTTATGGATAGCCCCTTAGGCTATTTTTTTCATAACTTTAATGGCTTTTACAGAGGTACTGAAATTAAATGATTCTGAGTAGGCATGGAACCAAATTAACTGGAATATTATTAAAAATTTATAATTATTGATGATGCATTCAAAATTTTGGTTATATTATCTATAAAGGCACAAAGGCAGCGCCCGTGGTGGGTTCCCATTACTTTCTTTCATTATAATATATTTTTGTGTTATTGTACCTCCATACCTTAAAATATATGTTCTTATCTATCTAAAAATAATTGGATTATTCGTATTTATACCTTGGCCAGTTTTCAATCTGAACTTTTCAGAAAAATACTAACGTATCCACACGAATGTATGAAACTATAATTTAAATTTCTGTAACCATTTAAAACTAGGCTTAAGAGGAAGCCTTAGCGCTTAGGAAACGGAGGGTAGAGGTCACGATTTTAAGCGCAAAGGTGGTTTTTATTTATTTCGTGGTTCAATTTAAGAGAAAGAAAAAAGTTAATAAATGAAAACTGTCACAATTTTAATTTTAGCCATAAAACAGTATTTTTACAAAGTTGTTTTTTTATATGCGTTCATACATTTCTAATGATAAAATACACTTTCTAGTAGCTTACGCTTATGTTTTCTATGATGTAATTAATTCATAATATTATTTTAATTCTAATCAATGGAAACGGTAGGAAAAGCTTCAAATAATCCAAATCACATTTCTTGTATTTGTAATGTAAACCAATTCGTTGTAAATTTTAATATAAAATAGTATTAAACTTCGCCTTAAGATAAATAATTCGTTCCTACATTGAACGAATGAAAAAATACAATTTTTAGTAGTTTACGCTTATATTTTTTACAAAATAATTAACAATTTTATTTTAATTCTACTCAATAGTAAAGGTAGGAAAAGTTTAAAATTACCAAAAGCATATTTTTTTGTATTTGTAACGTGAAACGATTCGTAGTAAAGATTAATATAAAATAGTGATTTAGAATTAGGTTTCGCGTTAAGATAAATAGTTCGTACTTAGTACCCTCCGCGGACCTCATCAAATAGTAAGGTTTTCGTTACGGTGGCAGTAGGACTGAACCACGAAGTAATCCGGGTGTAATTAAATATAAATTGAATTGTCCCCTCAAGGATCGTGGGTGAGGTGAGCGAGGATTTAGCTTAGATCAGGATAGATGAGATTTACAAATAAATTTAATTATAATTTTATTTATTTAATTTAAAATAAATTTGGAGCGAAGTTTATATCATAGAAGTAAATCGTAGTGGATATAAGGTAACAGTCGTGGTGTTTTCGTTGGGTCGGAGTCAGTGGCTCTCCTTAAAAGTTAAAATATTTCGTCCAAAATGTATTGAAACTGATGGAAACCGGCAGTTAGCTAACTGAAACAAGTTGTTATATATATGGAAGAGCGCACGACAAAAGCTATAGGTAAAACCAATTACGTTATTATTTATAATATCACATCTGCGTACTGTATTAATTCATATTTATTTATTTATTATAGGCTTTCGATTTGTGATCTGTGCCTGTCTCACTACGAAAACCTGTGTTGAGAGTAGAGCTTTAAAATGTGAACAGTTTATGTAAATATAAATAATTACGCAATTTTACATTAACAAGACAATCATCATACTTATAAGTTCGTTTTGATAATATCTTTGAAGTTGCATCTGTTTTGGCTGGTAATACAGGACTTGGTGTCAGATTTATATTTAAGATCCATTGTGTTTTGTCTAATGGCCAGTGGAAGTGCATTGTATAATTTGGTTGAAAAGTATCTTAATTTTTTTTGACCAAAAGCTGTTTTAGCAAAAGGGATAAGTAAGAGATTATGCCCTTTGGTTCTAGTATCTAGGGCAGTTTGGACATTTTCAAAGGTTGTTTGAAGTGGTATGCTAGTATGTTTTTGACGTAAAGTTGTCTCCTGAAGATTTCATCCGAACTGCTTGTGATCGGTAGTTTTAATATAATCTTTATAAATAGTTTCTGAGCTTTAATAAGCGGATTAATAACGGTAGCGTTAGCTCCTACCCAGGCCATAATACGTACTCAATTAAAAATTGACATAGCGCATAATAAACTGTTTTGAGTTGATTCAAGTTAAGAAAATGACGAATATGTCTAAAAAAGTATATTGATTTTCTAAGTTTTTTTTCTGTAGTGGTAACATGTTATTTCCACTTTAAATTACTATCAAAGATAATACCAAATTATTTGATTTTAGTCACCCGTTCTAATAAAATCATATCAGAATAGCAATCCATATCACGCATCCTCAAACATGAGACCGATGCAATTTATGTTAATTAATTTTCGTCCTTATCAAGCATTTAAAAATAGTGTCCTTTGTTAAAACTCTGTGAGGAGATAAGGATGAGGCTGAGTACCCATTTTAATTAAATTACCCCCATTGAACACATTATGAGGGAAATTTAATGTACAATTTACCCAATAAACAGAAAAGTAACTGGTTCAAGGTACAATAAGTCATTCCTCATCCGATAGTACTCGGGAAAAGTAGTATGAACTAATTAATGGACTATATTCCTATTCCTCCTACAAAACTCTTGCTGCGTTTACAAACTGGAGTCTACCTGAACAACGCAGGGATCAAGGTGTCCACGTATGCTGGTGCTGTATTGAATTTATGATGTTTGTGCGGGCTAACTTGGTCCTAGTTGTGCAGGCTAACTTGGCCCAGACAATTATTATATTTATATATACAACGTTTGAAAATTTGCCATTTCATTAAATTAACTTACTAGTATACTTAAAACATCGTCGTAGAAGTTTCTGGGAAACCTTATCAAAACCATGAAGTTAAACAATAGAAGTCGCTGAAAACTTATCCAAAGCATAGTCCTCCTCAGCACAAGATCTCCTAATGAGGAGGACTACGAATATAATTTCTATTTTATAATTTCTACATATAACTAACATGTTTCATATAAAAATGTAAAAAATAATAAATATATAGTTGCTAAAATAAAAAAAATTAAAATTACATAACATATTATCAATATGTACCTGCTTACCACTACATAAGTAGTTTTGCAAACTTGAATGATAATAATAATAACATGTAGGATTACGAAAGATTTTTTTAATATTTATATTGAGGGATCAGTAGGATTTATCGGTCCAGTTAGGATTTCATTATCGCCGAACCCTCTGATATGAAAATATCTGGAGTCGGTGAATTATTTTCTCATTATGTTTCTGGTGGATTGACGTATTGTCCTTGTATTGTTTTGTATTTATTATACTTATATAGTGCACTTACATTGCATGAATTTACTAGATAATCATTTGTGGAAAAGTGTGTGGAAGATTTTAGTCTTTCATTTGGAAAAGATTTAATCCGGACGTAAAATCTGGAGCACCGTTAAAATAATAACTAAAAGTTGAGTTCATTCAACCAAAGTTACACGAACAGACATTCCATCGGAATTAGTATTTTTGGTGATTTTGACGATGTCAACATCCATAAAAACTGTGTAACTAGTTTAAAAAAAAATTTAAAACATTATTTATACCTACCTTATTTCAACTTCCAAAGTTTATTACAGTTTCACGGATCGGTCATTTTATTTTGCTGACACTTCTTATGTCAATTTCCGTGACGTGTGACGTGGCGGTGTGCCAAGCGGTGCTAATAACGATGTTAACATCGTGTTTTTGGAACGGGCTATCCCGGGAACACACATGGGAGTGACGTTTTGGTTACACGTCTCTGTTGACGATACACGCGTTGTTTTAAATGAGGTGTCGCTCCGAGTTAAGCACACTTTAACTGAACATTATCAGAGTAGGTGCTCAAATAAATTCACCGGTTACCTGGGAGCTTCAGACAAAGTTAAAAAAGCTTTTATTTGTTTTCTGACACCTTACCAGTATTATAACGTTATCGGTACTGTATACAACCGTGGAAATTAGTAAATAAAAACAGAAAAACCAACATATTCAAGAGACATTGTCTTTACGAGGGAAACAAAATATAAAATGTCACACTCCATAGTATGGATGTGACATTATATATATTAAATGAAAAAAAAACAAACTTTGTAATTCAACACTATTTTTAAATTAACAAATGCCAGCCAATCAGGTTTCGCTTATCTCAAGCTTGGTCAGGGCTATTAGGATGAAAGTGCTGAAGAAATGAGATTCCTTGTGAGAAATGTGGAAATTGCAATGAATGCAAAGCTGAGGTAAGTATGAGTAAGATTAAGAAAAAAAATCAGTTTCGGCATATCTCCATAGAGAGAAAAAAGGCTTTATTTTTAAACGCCCGGGGTCTCAAAAGTTGCGTATGATCTGTAGTTATTAAAAATAAATGACATTGGTGTTCACCTTTAGCTCGCTAAAACATCCGGAAGTTTTGAAAAAAAAAAAAAATTTCGTGATTTGGGAAAACAATAGAACAAAGGGTTTATATTTTGTAGCAAACTAATTTTTATTCCATAACTGCAGTACAAAAAAAGCAAAAAAAATTTTGGAAACATACCTATGTGTTTGTTAAAAATATAAAAGGGGATAATAACTTGCTTGAATTCATAAACTTTTTTTTTTAAAGAAAGACAAACATTCCCGGGTTACGAATAACCCAACAATGTTTGAAAATCTCCTACTACCACCTAAGAAAACCGAAAATGTTGCTTGTGTTGTGATGGAGAACTTAGCCAGCCGAGGAATCGAACATGCGACGCCCGGGTGGGACCCAAGCGCTATGCCAACTCAACCACTGACCGGTCTCTTGATTTATTTTCTTCATGTTTGTCTGCTGTACGCAGTTTTCAATATCAAACGAACGTTAAAAGGTTAAATTATATTTAAAAAAAATAATTACCATGATTTAAAAATACATGTTACAGTTTTTTTTCTGATATTCAAAGGATTTTAGCGAGCTAATAATAATCATTGAAAAAAATAAATTAAATGCAATACAATCTGAATTCCAAAGTTGAAATAATTGACACACCCTAATGTAGAGTGAATGAACGAAGAAAGGAGTGTAAGGAGAATATATGACCAAATTTCGTGGACGAGGAAGATATGGCACTATCAAATGAATAAGATACTTGAGTCGCGCCATGTCAAAAGTCAGAATAATAGTGTGTGAAACGGTTTATGAATGGGAATGAGTCAGAGAATACGTACCAAGGCCGAATTGTTTGTCGGTCCGTCCTCTCTGCCTATCCCTGCAAGGAATCGGCGCGGCGTGGTGGCTAGTTCGTTAGTTAGTTACCACGACAGTAAATATTATGTGTACAAGAGGTTTTAATTAGATCGGTCAAACATTACATAGTAGACGGTTGTTGTACTCGTCCTGTTTCCGATGATAGCCAACTTGCGGCACAGCCAAATTAGTATCAATCTTCGACTAACTTGATAAATTAAAGCAGACAGGTGAATACTTTTGGGAGCCAAGATATCCGAAAACTAAAAACTGTTTTTGAAAGGGGATACAATAATCTTTCAAATTTTTTTGTTAGAAATAAACATGTAATTTTAGAAATATTAAAATTTTGTACGCCAACATAAAAAATTGCTAACTTGAATCCATCCCTCCAATTGCGGTGCAAGGCGATAGGTCGAGAGAGTCCTGCTGGAGAGGTCAAAGGGCCTCTCTCAACCAGTCTCTTCCGATCCGGTCTACCACGCAGCAGGTGGGCAGACGCATCCTCCGCCACGAACCGGAAAAACCCATGGACCCGGGAACCGCTGCTAAATCACCAAACGTAGCGAACCACTTGGGGTGACCTATGGCAGAGGTGTTGAATATCCAATAAATAGTTTCCGGGACAGTAGTACCTGTACCCGCCTCCCAAATTGTGAAAGTTGAACACAAAGGATGATTAAGAAAATAATACATGTTTTTCCCGGAAAATTGTCATCTTGGTAAGGGCCGGTCGAATTTGTCTTTGTACGATCTCAATCACGTCTTCGGTATGTAGAACAAATCGGTAGATTTGGCAAGCGCTTTGCCGTTAAACGCGACTCGCGCCAAGCACTCTGTAATTTAAGCTCTTTTGCGCATTGTCGTTTGGGAACGTATTTCGTGTTATTTTGAGCGGTAATTCGAACAAATGTATTGTATTTCGAATACCACACTGTTATTTTTTTTGAAATTGTAATGTATCATAATACCTAGTCCATGATTAAGTCAGTCCGTATCCTTACTACGGACATTCCGTGCTCACATTTAGATTATTTCCTTTTTTAGACGTCGAGGCGCTAGCAGTCAAGATGTCAAGTGAGATGCAATTACTTACGTAAACTTGACGTTTACGTAAGTAATTGCATCTCACTGAAATTTAGTAATTTGCATAATTTTATCAGTATGGACTATAATATTCATGGAGTTAGGAGGAATACCAATATTATTAATTGATAATGAATCTAAACTGAGGGCCTCTGTGGTCGAGTGGTAAGGCTTTCGACTCACAGTCCAAAGGTCACGAGATCGAATCCCGGCGTTCGCAAATAAATTTTATTTGATAAATTTGTGTTATTTCACAATTAATTTATTTTAAGTAAAATGTAGTATATTTGTGGCACGTTCCAGGGTGGAAGATACTCTCAGTATCGTTCTGGTGTAAGACCATGACCATTCAGAATTGAAACGTTGCTTGTAATTACTTTAGCCGTGTTTGATGACCAGATCTGTAGCCATCTTCCTCTTCCCTAACTCCTTCTCCTCCCCGATGCTCTCAGCCTCAGAAAATACCCCAATTGGCGATGCCATAGTCTCACTGACTCCAGACGGGAGCAGCTGGGACTCTTGTGAAGTATTCACGTTAAAAAAACATAGTTTGTTAATGTATTTTGAGTGTCAACGTCAGGAAAGTTTTTTTAAATTTATGAATAGTGCACTGACCCCAGCAAAACAAATATTATTTAAAATTAGTGTACTTGCATATAGCGCTATGCTGATTATACAATGGGGAACTTTATCAAAAATATACTCGTAAATTAAACCCTTCAATTGCTTTTCTTTGACTGAGCGCCTGTTTTGCATTTCGTCTGTCTTTTTTGTACTTTCCGTTTCCTTTTCAAGATCGTGTCATTACATTGTTTTGGACTTTCTAACTGGAATTTTGATCAATCTTATGAAAATATTAGTTCTTGACGTCCGATTATCCTGGTCTTTTCTTTTATGATTTATTATAAGAGAAAATTTGAAACACATTTCTTTAGACGCGAGGTTCACTGTTCAGAAACTAAACTACTAATGACATGCCATATAACTCAAGTATTTGATTCACTTGATCAATCCATGCCTTTTCAAAACATCCCTACTAGTTCAGTTTTAATATGGCCTTGAGCGCCGAAACAGCGGTTATACCAAGTTATGCTGTAAGCACTGTTTATTATAGGACTGCCGGAAAACTAGCACCACTCTTATACTCGTACCTATAAGTATTTCACTGTCAGAACTTCAACCATTTCTAGATATTCAACAACGATGCATGGTTGAACAGTGAACATTGAACAGAACATTGAACAGAAAGCAATCGCAACGCAAACTTTCAATTCTCTCGCTTCAAATGTCAAACAAATACTTCATGTTTACTGAACGATTTCAAATAGTGATTTCAATGCTGTATTATTATAGATGTTGGTAAAATATTAACAGACGAACGATTGTTCCTTGGTCAAGTTTGTAAGCGGGAAAACTAACGTTTGTGTGGATAATATTACAGAGATTCATTGGCAATTTATTAGAACTATTATGATTTTAGCCGATGATTCGGACAGTTTGTCGTGTCGCGACATCGGTCGCGACACGACAAAGATATGGACTGTAAATCGAGTCTACGGAAAAACAAGACAATTGATTGCATTTTAAACTGAATTCACGGGAAAAGGGCTATACAGGAGAGTTCCTACCTTTTGATGTTTCATCCACTGCTTCTTGAACAAATTTCTGGATGCTGGCGGCGTTCCACACTCACGGCAAAAGGCAAGGTCAATCCGGTTCACTTTGAGTTCATTGATTAGTATTTAACAGTATTTTTTGCGATTTTATCGAGGATTCATTAGCGAGGTGTAACCGATGTCACTGCGAAATTCCAACTCCACAAGTAGGTAGCTTTCAAATGTTGGTGGCAATATTGTGGAGGTGTTTCATGTAGGTATGAAGAAAAAACATCTTCTTCTTTCCTTTAGTAGGAACTTTAAGGAAAGGAGCAAGACAAAGGAAAAAATGAACAGTGAAGGACTTGGGAACATGGGTTTAGTTTTTAAACTATTTCAAAACTAAACAGACAGCGTTTTAGGATCCAGCATCTACACATCTGCCGATCTGTCAGAAATACTCCAAAAAACAAACCATGATAAGTAATACTTCTGGCGGTGAAAATCTTAAATATTATCTACACAAAAGTTAGATTACTTTCCCATTTCCCGTTACTCAAACTTAACCAAGGAATTCGACTCATCTTATGATGGACAGTATGGACACTGTAACACTGTCCGAAACGTTGGCTAAAGTGGGAGGTAGCGCAACCAATCAATCAGGTAATCCAAAAATCAAACCATTATTATACTTTTGTCTGTGAAAATCTTTAATATTTTCTGCACAAATGTTAGATTACGTTCCTATTGCCTGGTTGAGAAATAATTGTTCTGCACATCTTCCCTGATTTTGGACACTGTAACGCTGTCTGAAACGTTGGCTAAAGAAGGCGGTAACGCAACACAGCACACTACCCCAAAAACATATCATTTCGGCGGGAAAATCTTTAATATTATCTACACAAACGTCAGCTCACGTTCGTCCCCGCCATATCATGATTTGTTTTTTGGGGTAGTGTGTCTTCTTCAGGCAACGTTTCGGACAGCGTTACAGTGTCCATCATCAGGGCATATGTGTAGAGTAATTGTTCCTTAGTTATGTTTGAGTAACCATGTCAATATCAATTCGTTGACAAACTCCCTTACAACACGCAAACACAGCTTAGGTAGTTAATCAATATGCAGAAGTAGCAGTTATTTTCAATAGCACCGAAAGAACTTTTAAAAAATATTTTAAATATTTTTTGTTAAAAGTTGTTAGTTTTCACTTGGTTTCCAAAATTATAAATTTTAGATAATTTAAATCAAATGTTTATACTTACTGCACAATAGTTTTGTAGAACATTTTTATTCATATCAAAAGTTTTTGAACCATTTATAAATAAATATACAAATATCTGGCTATTTTTTTTACCGTAGACTGCAGGGACAATAGTAGAACCACATTTCATCATTAACGAATATTGGGAAAATCCAGGAATTTATAAAATTGACAAATAAAACAAACTTGTTCGTCAGAACACGTTTAATCGAATTTACGAAACTCCAACGTGTACACGTTTCAATTATATTTTTAACGAATATTATATATTTATTTACATGAAGCTCAGTGACATTTCACCTCATGCGCTAAACTCTATTCGATTTAAATTTAATCAAACTGCAGGTACTGCTTAACGATGATAACCTTTTCATGTCATGTAGATATTTTGAAATTCGACCATCAAAATACGTTTGTCAAAAGGAATAAGCAGACAAAACCGAAAATGTGTCATTTTTAAATGAAATTTTAGAAGTACTGACTCTTTTCCACAAAAAATTATAAATTGATTTCAAAAGACTGTACTTTTATCTAGTAAAGCTATGTGAGAAATTTTGTTAATATTTAGTACAATAAGGTTTTACCCCAGATAGTTGGCAGATTTGTTAAATTTTCAAACAAAATTTTGAAAATTTAACAAATAAATCAATAAATTATCTGGGAAAGCTTTGTTTCAGAATTTAAATTTTAGTTTGAATGAAATCATTTAAAAAAATCAGCACACGTGTTTTGTGACGAAAATACTTCAGTTTGTCTATTTATTTACGGTCCTACAAACTAATGTATTTAAAAAATATATACATTCTTATTTTGCTTACTGTAAACCAAACCAGTCACGAATTATTTCTGTTCACAAAATATTTAAAATAAAGCTTAAAAACAAACTATTCCTGTGCCATTGTGTTCCAGTGCGAAAGTTGGGAATCTGCTCATTTCTTTATGTCATCAACAATAAAAGTCAGAAGCCCGTAGTTTTTATCACAATTAATAATAACTTTACAATAATCCAGTATTAAATATTATTGTTACACCAAAGGCAGGTAACCTGCATTTCCGCACGCCTAGTGACTGAAGTACTGATACTTACTCACTACTACTTGGAAGCGAACGTTATTCCAGACAGCTAACCAGTAATCAGGGGAGTTCAACCTTCTATTTAATTTTTATTTACAAAACTAAATTCGAACTAACTATGGATGCGCAGACATACATATCTCTAACACAAGACGCAATTAATGCACTAACTAATATCGTAATGGATCCCAATAACAAATTCACAAAGGAGCATATTGCAAAAATAATGCCCAAAACTAATAATATTCTAGGGTCCATAGGCCAAATGGCAGCAAGAATGGCTACTCTAGAAGGTGAATTATCAGTGTACAAAAATATTCCTCCTGCTGTTTCCACTACAAATTTGCAACCAAATAACGTCTGTGAGATTATTGCTGAAATGAATGACCAAAGTTTAAGGGAAAAAAATATAATAATCTGTAACATTCCCGAAAGCGAAGCAATAACTCAGACTGAAATTATGAAAGACGATACAACCAGCATTAAAAAAATCATCTTCGACCTGGACAACTCTACCAATTCTTTTGACCTGAAAGTTTACAGAATCGGTAAAAGGAATATTAACAAACCGAGGGGTGTAAAATTCGAGTTCCCTGAGTCTAAATGGCCGAAAATCCTACTCAGCAAAAAACACTCGCTGAAGAATAACATCCGCATGTACCCTGACTAATCAATTGCTCAAAGGAACTATTTAAATAATTTAAGAATCGATCTAAAAAATAGGCAATCATCAGGTGAGCAAGATATTACAATCAAGTATATCAATAATCACCCAACAATTGTAAGATTAAATCCAAAAAACTGACCAACAAACTCAAAATTTACTATCAAAATGTGAGAGGACTGAGAACGAAACTTCAAGACCTAAGACCTACAATACCAACGATGAATTACGAAATTTATGCCCTTTCTGAAACATGGCTGAATGCTGATATAAACGATCAAGAACTGGGTTTTTTTGATCATTTCATTTACAGAAACGACAGATATCAAAATTCCGGCAATAAAACAAGAGGTGGCGGCGTACTATTGTCATTATCAACCAAACTGAATTCAAGGAAACTGAAATGCCTTCACAAACTTCTTGAACAAGTGTTTGTAATGGTTTCCTTAAAAAAAGAAAAACTTATAATCGGTTGCTCATATATTCCACCGTCCTCCGGCCTGCAAACATATAAAGATCACCACCTAGAAGTTGAAACTATGCGAAGAAAATTTCCTGATGCTACATTTATTCTGATGGGTGACTACAACCTTCCAAATATTATATGGGACATTGAGAATATCGCGTCCTCGAGCCCGGACAACATCAATTATGGCTCCCATGAAATTTTAGAAATGTCCAACTTTTTAAATTTGCATCAGAAAAACCATGTGTACAATATCAATTCTCGTCTTCTCGATCTTGTTTTTACAAATTCTTCTAGTGTTAATGTTTGTGCCTCTGATGAAATGATTCTTCCAATCGATAAATACCACCCACCCCTAATAATCACTTACATCAATACTTATGTTAAGGTAATTGATCCCGCGATTGTCAAACGTAATTTTGAAAAAGCGGATTACCCAAAGATTATAGAATTTTTATCTACTAATAATTGGGCTTATGATCTCACTTGTAAAAGCACAAATTTAAATGAGGCCTTAGAATATTTTTACAATGTAATTTATGAAGCAATCGATAACTTTGTTCCCCTACAAAAATATTACACTTCTAAATTCCCTAAATGGTTCGATTTTGAACTAATTAATCTAACATACGATAAAAAAATTGCCCACAAACGTTATAAAATAAATAGAACTCTAGATAATTATATCGCATTCTCTGTTTTGCGTAAGAATTGCAACAGGAAATCGAAAGTATGTTTTAAGAAATACACCAACAATGTTGAAAATTCTATTTTAACAAATATTAATAAATTTTGGAACTACGCTAACTCCTTTCGGAAAAATAACTCTAACTTTCCTGGTACAATGTTTTACGGGAAAAAGGTGGGTCATGACAAAAACGACATTGTAAATTTATTTGCAGATTTCTTTAAGAGTGTATATGTTGAAGACAATGAAAACATTTTATCTGATAAATCCCAATTTATCGAAAGCTCACTCAACTTGCATAACATCCATGTGGAAGTAAATGATGTTGTGACTTTTATCAAACAGCTGGATATCAGGTCGAATTCGGGGCCAGATATGATTCCCTCAATATTACTTAAAAACTGTGTTCATGTTCTAGCTCTTCCTATTACTATAATTTTCAATTTATCTCTATCTACAGGATGTTTTCCTGAAATTTGGAAAAGTAGCTTTATAACACCTTTTTTTAAAAAAGGAGATAAAGTCAAATTGAAAATTATAGACCCATATGTATTATGTCATCACTACCTAAACTTTTTGAAAAAATTATTTTAAGTAAAATCATTCATCAAATTAAACCACTTATATCAATATTTCAACATGGTTTTATGCCAGGCAGATCTACCACATCTAACTTATTGCTTTACGAAAATTTTATTTCTAATGCACTGTTCAAGGGTTATCAAGTTGACACTATTTATACTGATTTTAGCAAAGCCTTTGATTCTGTTTCTCATCGCATTTTAATGGAAAAATTAGAACACTTGGGAATAAGCGGCAACTTTCTCGAATGGATTAGAAGCTACTTATCATATAGAAAACTATCTGTAAAAATTAACTCCACAACTTCATACACTTTTTTTGCCTTAAGTGGAGTCCCCCAAGGTTCCCACCTAGGACCATTTCTTTTCCTACTATTTATTAACGACATATCATTAATTTTCGATAATATTCACTTTCTTCTATTCGCTGACGATCTAAAGCTGTTTAAATATATCGAAAATTCTTCTGATTGTTTAACTCTACAAAGGAACTTAAATAAACCATATGAATGGTGCATCGTAAACAAATTATATCTTAATATCAACAAATGTCAAACGATCAGTTTCCATAGATCTAAAACCCCTTTATTATTCGACTACACAATTAACAATGCCACTCTAAAAAGAGTCTTTGAATTCAACGATCTTGGTGTTATCTTTGACTCCAAATTACGCTTCTTGAATCACATTATTAGTATAACCAGTAAGGGATTACAAATGCTTGGATTTATTCTCAGAATCGCTGAAGACTTTAATAACATAAAAATCATAAAATTGTTATACACGTCTTTGGTTAGAAGTCAGGTTGAATACAATTCAAGTATTTGGTGTCCTCATTTCAACTCTCATTGTTTACAAATTGAAAAAATTCAAAATAAATTTTTACGTTTTATTAATTTCAAAATTGGTATTCCTATCAATTATGTCAGTTTACGCAGTAAACTTAACTTACCAAAATTATCTGAAAGGCGAAAAATATTTGATCTCCTTTTATTGTATAAAATTATTCATTCAAGGTTGGACTGCCCTGACGCTATAAACTTGTTATCCTTACACATACCTCCAAAATATACTAGACGGAATATTTTATTTTGCAACAATAACTTCGCTACGAATTCTGCAGTAGAAAGAATACATAGGTTGGGTAATGAACTGACTGATGTCGCTGACATATTTAATTTAAACTTAGATTCATTTAAAGCCAAATTAGTCCACCACTTTTTAGATGTAAATAATGAATGAGAAATTTTTATTTTATTTCGATTTTCTTTTGTTTGTTGTTTTTTTTTATTGTTCTTATTCCAAAAGCATATGAGTAATTAAGTAAAAATTAATGTGTTTTGATTTTTTTTATGTTTTTGTTGTTCGTAGGTATATGAATTGTTGTATCTACGAGTTCTCTAAAGTCATCCAAGTGGAATTAGCTTTAGATGTATGTACTCCTATTTTTTTATTGAGTTTATGCTTTATTTGTATATTTTGTAATCTTTTTTTAAGTTTGTTATGTACTGTTGTTATAAATGTTATTTGTATTTTATATGTTAAAGCCCAATAGGGCGTCAATAAATAAATAAATAAATTATTGAAAAATTATAAATACTTATCATTAAAAAAATAACATTATTTTAACAGTTTTATCATCACGAATTCGAGAATTTTTGAATGTATTTATCGAAGCAAATTGTGAATGAAATACTTACAATCGAAATTGAGTTATTATGTTAGAATGCTGGTACGGAGGTTAATCTTTCTCATCGGAACCGCCCTGTACAGTTGCAAGGGTAGATCGAAAGATCATCGTTCGACGAAATTTGAATTCTCGACCGCTGGTTAATGGCTCCAGTTTGAATCATGTATAAATTGAAGACACAATGGTTATCAATGTCCGCCTCCAAACGCATTTGGCATTGTTTGTTATCTGATGTGATGTTGTAATTTTCGTATACGTATTTATTTCATATCAGATTTGTTATACCTCGATTGTAGAAGCTTATTTCTGTTGATATAATAACGTTAAGTGCTCTGAGTTCGATAATAATCATTTTATTGACAAACAATTAAATATCCATCAGACCTTAATTCCCACTACGGGGAACAGAAAATATTGGATTGTTCAAACGAAAATTCTTTCGCTGGTTTACCTGCGGAAGATTATCTTCAATTAATGAAATTAATGGCCGATTAAAAATCGTTTAAAGTTCGAGCAGTTGAAAAGATTAAAGGTAAATGTACTCTATTTTAATGTTCTAAGTGAAGTTTAATTGGATTAATACGATTAATATAGTTTACCATAAAATTAGACGACTTTCGTGTCACTTAACTTAATCCACTAATGTGGCGCGCCACAAAAAAAAACGGAAAAACCCGAGTGAGCAAAATTCTCACTCTGTTTTCAATACAATTTATTATCTAATTTCAGTATCTATTATTAAAAAAACTGATTGATGTAAATGATAGAAAATTTATTCAATATGAAAAAAAACGTGAAATCTTTTGCACAAAGTACCTACACGTTTTTTTAGAGCGTGGAACATTAGAGCAATGGCGTCAATTCGGGAGGTGGATATGGAGACCGCCGCCCCGAAAACCATTCATTAGGTAACCAACACCTCTGCCATAGGTGATCCCAAGTGGTTTTGCTACATTTGGTGACTTAGCAGGGGTGCTCGGGTTCATGGGGGTCAGGTTTGTCCGGATCTTAGCGGCGAATGCGTCTGCTCAGCAACTGCGTGGCAAGCCGAATCGAGAGTGACTGGTTAAGGGAGATCTTTTGACCTCTTCAGCAGAAATCTCAACAGGATTTGGACCGCAGTGGAAGGACTGAATTCATTCGTTCGTCACTTCTGGACACACTGACCCCCACACCCCTCATACCTTTTTCCAAGAACTTTCTCTCTTTCCTTTCCCAAAAAAGACCCTCCACACAGCATCCCCAAAGATGACATGAAAGGAATTGTTTTCCCCAGGACCTCCTGTGTGGAGCTAATCTAAAAAAAAATGGCGTGCGGAGAGAAAAATGCTGGTATACAGCCCTCACAATCCTTTAACCACACTGTCGCGGCGGCACTGAGTGGGGTATGAGTTGCACAATTGCATCGTGAAAACAAGAAATATTGCAATCAACTTTTGCGTGAGCACAAATAAAACTATTATGCAGTAAGTATAAACAAACGTATGATTTAACTTTCCGTCAGGGGCAATGCAAATTCTAAAACGATCGGGCGCAAGTCATCTGTAAGATTCAATCACAGAAAAACAGATCAAAATAGATTTTTCGCTCAATTATTTTTATTTGCCTTCCAAAATTCATATAAAAACCTATATAAAAATCATATAATATAAATAAAATCAGCAAAGGTACTTCATGACTTTGTGTGGTAACACTTTAAAAAAAATAGGTTCGTAACATAACGTGACTGGTCAAGAACAAAAAAAAACAATAAACAGATATTTATGTTTCAATGTTATTGAAGAGGATTAAGACTGGAATGCGGTACACAATCGGGCGCAATTCATCTGACAGATTACTGCATACCTAGCGGCGACTCATTATGCGCACGAGACGAGCGGAAACTAGCCCTCTGTGAGTAAATGGGGAAAGAGGAAAAGTCAGGAGGCCACGCCCCTACATCAGCGATGTTTACCCTTTGGCACAAAAATAACAGATCACTTCATCTCACAGATTAAATCACGACGAAAGGTTAAATTATCTAAAATATATAATTTTGAAAACGAAATGAAAATTTAATTAAATTTTTTAAATAATATTTTAAATGCATTTAAAGTTCTTTCGGTGCTATTGAAAATATCTGCTACTTCTGTGTATTGTATACCTAAGCTGTGAATGCTTGTTGTAAGGGAGTTAATAAACCAATTAATATTGACGTGATTGTTGCAGTGAAAGATATTTTTAGTTCTTGTGACTCTATTAGGAACATGAAATAAAATCAATTTCAATAATGGAGGGCTATCAATAAGAGAATCAATGATTTTAAAACAGAAAAAGGACGTCAATTACCAATCTTCTCTCGGACAGCTTTATGAATTTTAGATTTTTCATTAGACAGTTTTAGTTTATATTTTCAATAGGACTATTAAGTTTATGATTTATACGTCTTAAGAATTTGCTTTTTTTTCAATAGTATCTGGGTGAGCCTTACACTGCGGATATCGCATTCCTGAGCCATGCACAATAGATTCTGTGATTTATCTGAATCACTTGTTCCGTTTAGCCGTAAAATTTATTTTGACAACGAGTTTTAAAGGTGAACCTCCGTTCATATTTTTTTTCTTTTTTGTATTTATTTTTATTTTATTTATTCCTGGACAATGTATTATGTAGTAATAAATACAAATGAAATTTTAGTCTCCGGTGACATTTTTTGTTATCTTTTTAACTTGGAACATATAAAATCTGTAAGTATTGGATAGTTAGGGTCGGTGTAAGAAAAGAGAGTGTCCAATTCACACGCGGTAGAAGTGAAACCTTCAGAAACTAAAGTAGACAAGAGTGGGAAGACTATGAAGCGCTTTCTTATCAATGTGAAGGATGATTTGTTCCATATTCCAGCGCACCTTTTCCTTTACGTTTGGTCATCTTATTAGTATATATGTTTTCTTCTTCGAAATCGCTTGATGTCGCTTTCTTTTGTCTTTTCTTTTAACTGTTCATATTTTGGAGTGGTTTGAAGATTGGATATTGATTTTACATTTTTATTTTTTTTTTGGATTTCGTAGGATTCGATCTTTGGTCCACTGTCTGGAAGCTTAGTTTCGAATGTCTGGAAGCTTAGGTTCATCAGGCGCTAGACCAAAGAACACTTGGGTGGGACCGTGGATTTATCGTATTATAATGGAACCGAGTACTTGTGAAATAAATAAATATTTTATTGCTATCTCATTCTCTCGCGGGCTAAAGCCTACAGATGTATGTGTTTATCTCTTTTTAGTGTCAATCGTTTCCATTTCATCGAATTCCATTCCAAATCACAATGGTGTTAAAGAAGTTTTCACTTCAAATATTTGAAATAGAAAAAATTAAGACTAAAATAAAAAATAAATAATTGAAAAACGTCAGGAATCGCTGGTTAAAGTAAGTCAAGCACGTGTCTCAACACCATGTATAAACACAAAATGTGCTAAATGTGTTGAAACAATCCCATCTGGCAAAAGAAAGAAAGAAAAATACCTGCACGTCTCTCAGCTGCAACTTCAACCCTTAAATGTTTATGATGCCTTCCACTTTATTGTTTCAAGGAAGATGTAACCACCCCCAGTCCCGGTGTTGCATCATGGAGCATCCCCTCACGTACTAAGAGCTTCATCTAAGGCCAGCATTCGTGATCTCGGTAAGGCTCCGTCTCCCCACTCGCACGTAAGTACTACGTGGTACGTCTACGTTCTCTACGTTGTACGAGACAATAATGAAATCACTTGAAAGTAGAAGATTCTTTATTACCGATCGCTGTTGCCGTTTGGATCTCTCGAAGAAATGAGATCGAAGTTTTTTGAGAGGGAATAATGTGTCATTTTTAAATCAAATTCTAGGTGTATCGACTATTTTCTACAAAAAAGTATAAATTGATTTCGTAAGATTATTATTTTTTTTATCTAGTACCTAAAGTTAGGTTTACATTTTTTTTATATGTTTATTTTTATTTGTTTACAAACAAACAGTACATTATATTATCCATTGGTGCGAAAAAATTATAATTAATAAATATAATTCATGGTGGTGACCTATTGTGCGTTTCTTTGTAGTGTCTTATTTATGGTGTGCATATTAAGATATTAAGTAATTACCGGGTAATGTGTGAAGTGGGAGGGTGTGTGAGGGTGAGGGTGTGTGTGTGTGTGTGTGTAAGTGTGTGTGTATGTATGTATGTATACGCATTGAACAATTTATATTATTGAAATGATGCTCTTTTTAAATTTGGGCAGTGAATCGGAGCAAATGTCGATGTTAGAATTTACATAGATTAATATTATTGAACATACGAAGAGCATGATTGATTGACGAATTAGTTGCTGCATTTGTCTTGTAATTAAGAGTATGGAATAGTTCTGAATGGCGTGTACGTCTTAATGGTTATTATGGTACAATTTTATTATAATAAGGTTGTACCATTGGTCGCCGGCAGAATTGTTAAATTTTCAAACGAAATGCAGGGGTGCCCGGGTTCACGGGGTGAGGTTTTCGTAGGTTTTGCCGGTCAGTGCGTCTGCCTGCCTGCCGCGTGGTGTGAAGGATCGAGAGAGATTGATTGAGTTAGGTCTTTTAACCTCTCCAGCCGGAATCTCTCAACCCATCGCTTTGCATCGCGTTTGGAGTGATGGATTCATGTGTCAGTTACTACTGGATACACTGACCCCCAAATTCCTACCCACCCCTCAAACCTGTTTCCTTCGCAGAACTTCCTCTCCATCCTTTCCTTTAAAAAAACCCTCTACACAGCATATTAGCCTCAGGGCCTCCTGTGTGGATTTAATGTAAAAAAGGCTACTTTTCATAATTTTAGTTTAAATAAAATCATTTTAAAAAAATCACGTACTGGTTTAATGTTGAAAATATTTCAGTTTGTCTATTTATTCACGGTCTTAAAAACCTATATATTTCAAATTTTTACACACTTTTTTACAAATTAATGTAAAATGACGTAATTAAAAAATGATACCAAAAAGTACATTATTTTAACAACTTTATCATAACGTGTTTGACCATTTTTTTTGTTTATTTGAAGGTAGGTATATTAAAGCAAATTTTAATGAAATAAAATTGATATTTAGTTCATAGATAAAATGCTAAATCAATCTTTCTCGTCGGAACCGCCCTGTACTGTTGCAAGGGTAAGATTGCAAGACCATCTTTCGACGAAATTTGAATTCTCGGCCGCTGGTTAATGTGTCATAAATCTTAAAATCTTTGTAACGAAAGTTTTATTTGTGAAATGAACTATATTCGATGATTCGATCACTTTACCAACAGAGAGTTTAAAAAAAACAACACTAACGAAATATTGGTTAACGTATCTAACGGTAAAGTGCATTAACTTCGAGAATTGATTATTTATTCGAGTCATACCGGTACAAATAAATTCAAATTTAATTATTGTATGCGACCGAATCTTTTTAATGGTTTCAATCAAATGGCCTTAAGAGGTCGGTATTCGAAATTCTACCGATTTCTTGCAAACCTCCCTTAAAAATTTGAATTTTTTAAGCTCTTAAAAATGTTTTTCTTGAAGATAATATCTAGACATTAGTCGCGCCCAAACGCAAATTACATAAAATTCCCTGGATAGAAAAAAATCGCAAAGTATGCTCCAAAAATTATTATAAACATGTTTGTTTAAGTTATTTTACAAGTTATATGTAGGAAAAAATTCACAACGTTTCTTTAACAATTTTAAACGAGTCGTATTTTATTAAAGATTTAGCGCGCTCTTCTAACATTTGTAATTTCATATCTCTCCGTCTTCTTCTTTTTGGGGCCGGGAACGGAGCCTTATGGGGAACGTATGTGCGGCCCATTCCGCGTGTTTCATACAAATCTTAGATTTGGATTTGAGATCAAAATACACAACCAAACTGAAAAATAATATTTGTAATCAAAGGGTATATCAAATATCTAGTAAGGATGTGAGCTACTTTATTTATTTTTGCTTGAAATTATAAGATATAGGCCATTAAAGATTTTAATGTTTCTGGATTTTAGAGACGATTTGTGAAATTATTTGTGAGTAAATGAAAAACAATAAAAAAATACTTTACTATATTTATCACATATAATATATAATATAATGAAATATAAAATTAAAAATTTAAATTTAAAAAATATATTATTTTGATGGGTGTAAATTAAAAATACAAATAACCTTTTTACGGTGGAAATAAAAATAGTCGTTTATATATTAAAATTTCTACCTTAAAAATGCATTTTTAAGATGTTTTTTATTTTTTATATTATTTTTCATTATATTTTTAAAATAAATGTAGTAAAATTATTTTTTTAATGTTTTTCATTTACTCACAAATAATTGCCTAATTTGCCTCCAAAATCATGAAATATTAAAATCTTTAATTGCCTACATCTTATAATTTAAAGCAAAAATAAATAAAGTGGCTCACATCCTTACCAGATATTTAATATACCTTTTGATTACAAAAATAATTTTTCAGTTTCGTTGGGTATTTTGATCTCAAATCCAAATCAAAAATTTGTATGAATCGCGCCGAAATGGGCCGCGCATACGTTCCCCTTTTCACGCCCCTTTAAGGGAGGAGTTTGAAAATACTTTAGAAAAAGCGTTTGGAAAGGGTGGAAAAGGTAATTGAGAATTTTTTTACAGGTTGATTTCGTAAAAACCTGTAAAAAACATTTACTCCTTTTTTACGCATTGTTTATTGTAATAAAACGGAATTTTTAAATTGATTTCAAGAAATCCAGCGACGAGGAGCCTAACGTCTGTTCCCCGCTATGACCGTGGGAGATCTGACTGAAAATGATAAAAAAATAAAAATTCTTCGACTATCGGCCGTACTGTAAAATAACAACGCGAAAACGCATATTGCATTTTTATTTGGGAAGTTCGGGCGTAAATATCAATTTTTTGCGGTTATTATAAAAGAAACTGAATTTCCCACATTATACAATAAAACCATATCCGAAAAGGGGTTTATAAATAGGAGGGTTTGGACTTGAAAGTGTGTTTTACAGAGCTTATACTTTATTTTTTTATAGGCTTATTAAAAGACTTAAACAAAATGACCGATATTTTTAAGGGGCAAGGTATGTTCTACACGCAGTGAATTAATTGAAGCATCTATAATACTTTTAAGCGATCAAATTTTCAAAACAAAAACATATGATTTTGCATTATTTAGTATGGCTTCACCTTAAGCCATTGATCGATTCGTTTTAGGTTTCAGAGACAGATACCCTTGTAAATATAATATCCACTTGTGAAATTTGACCACAACATTATTAGGTGATAACAGACTGATGATCGATTTGCCAGTAATTATAAAGCGGTAGATAAGGTGAAGGTGTAATAGGGAGTGAGTGACCTTCGCCTATTCCTGTGCTCCGGGTGTCTGGTGCCTGCTGCCTGCGTGTGTGATGTGTGTGAGGTTTAGATCAATTACGAACATGTCCGCGGCTGGCAAATAAAACCGATAAGAACTGTTTATATTAATCTTTACATTTGTGGCGTGATGTGTTATTTTGCAATTGGATTTTTTAAAACGAGTGCGGGTGATTTCACTGAAATGTTTAGCTTTCGAAAGATAAATAATAAAAAAAATCACTTGTACAAGGACAAAACTGTGGGTTTTTTCAAAGAAACTTATCCCTCAGACCTCGAGCATATTCTGTCAGAATGTGATGGAATATATCTTAATATATCCGAAAACTAAAAAATGATTTTGAAAGGTAATGAAATAAGCTTTCAAATGTTATTATTAACTAACTAACTAACTAACCATCACGCCGTTTCTTCGCAGGGATAGGCAGACAACTCGGTCTTGGCACACACTCTTTGCCTCACTCACATTCATACATCGTCTCATATATTCTCTTCTATTATTCTGACTTTTCACATGGCCCGACTCAAGTATCTGATTCACTTTATCGTGCCATGTCTTCCTCGGGCGTCCCCAACTTCTTCTACCATTCACATTTGCGCCGTATATTCTTCTTACACTACTTTTTTCAATCATTTGCTCTACATGCTCAAACCATCTGAGGGTCCCTTTCTTAATCTTACTCATTATGCTTACATCAGCCTTAAATTCTTTGCGGATATCAACATTTCTCGCACGATCATACATTGTTTTACCACACACGCGCCTCATATTATTATTATTTTTTTTTTTATATTAAAATTTTGATTGTAAACATAAAAAAATATTTAAATAGCGCAGTTTACATTTATTCTAACTAAAATAACTGATTGCGAATAAAAAAGAAAAATAAATGTTTTATTAGACAAATATATTGTAAAGTTTCTTTGTCGTTTCTTAAAAATATTAAGAAGTTTCATAACTTTTTCTCAAATGCGGTTGGAAACGTTGGTTTCAGAGATGTGTACATTGTACATTTTAATTTTTCTGTGGATAACTTTTAGAATAATTTAAATTCGACGCGTGTTGTTATCTATTTCTAACACCGTTTAGGTCATTGTTCGCACAATGACAATAAGGGAGATATCACGATTTCTATGAAACTTATGTAAGCTGTTCCCAAAAGTGAACAAATCCTTAAAGGTACTCTCATTACAATAACAACTAACTATGATAAAAAAAAAAGAAGGTACACGGTTCGAGACTGAAATCACGTTTTCATGAAACTACCCAACATTCTCCCGTGGTCCATCTTGTTTATCAAACTCTTCTGAATTTTTAACTCTTGAATGTCTCGAGTTCGTAAATGGTTCACTTGATCCTACCATGTCCGCCTGAAACGTTTCCAACTTCTTCATTTATTCACTTAGGTACCCGCAAATATTCTCTCGACATGCATTTATAACAGGATGTAAGGCATAAATCCAAAATAAACAAAAGGTAGGACATAAAAAATTCAGAAACGCCCTAAATCTGAAATCAAGAAAAGGTCTTTGAGAATTCATCTATATAACCAGATTAGTGGATAAAAAATGTATATCAAGAGGTAGCACATATACGTTTTATCCATTGTAGTGCGAGCTGTTTACTCCGAAGTAGAAATCTCAAGCCAACCCAACTCCAGCTAACAAAATAGGGGTGAGACTACCTGCGCCACCCCTAGAATAAGGGAGTAGCGACTGGTTACCTCAATCTTGTATCCGGGTCACGGCCAAAGGGTTGGTAGGCACCACTTTACTTCTCTATTAAGCATCCCCTTTCGATTAACTTTTTTCCTATAGCCCACCGCCTCGAGTACCTTTCGCAACAAGGGATGATTGTTAATCCCTTATTGCTTAGCTCTGCAATAATCTCACATCGGGGTACTTCAGGCCTCACTCGAGAGGAAAGGTACTTGAAACCCCACTTTGGAGGGTACTTGAGGCTCACTTAATTGCTATTCCATTGTTTTACTTTGCTACTTTGCCGACTGATGTGGGATATGTTTCTGACTTTTCAGAGGGAGATTTTTCTAAGATAAGGAATCTTTTCGCTGCTTGTTTGCAGTTGAATCTTGATAACGAAGTTTTTTTAGCAGCTTTAAAGGCTTGATTAAATTTAATAATTTAGATTTATATCTAGCGTTATCGTAACATAAGGCGTTTCCGCCTGCTGTAGAGAAAATGAAAAAGTGAATGTTTATTTTGTTTATGGCGAAAAGGGGCAAAGTGGGAACACATTCTAGAAGAAATTCATAAAATATGCGGTGAATTGTAGATTTGTGATATGGGTGCTCTACTTTCCCGTTAACTCTTGAAAAACTTTGCAAAACGAAATAATTCACATAAAGGAGTGAAATGTGTTAACATAACCATAAGGATATAGGAGTTTATTTTTTTTTAATTTTGCACAATTGTTGAAAATGGTTGTTAATTCATTTACTATTTTTTTTACAAATTTCCTCCTTTTATTTTTTTATTTTATTTTTAGATTTATTATTTTGCTTGAATTTAACGGTTTGGTAATGACCGATATTTATGTGTGTTACTTTCAATAAATTGTGAAATTATTAACCATGATACAGGTGTACCCTAGTGGGTTAAACATTACATGCTAAATAAACAAAAAAAATAACAATACAAAAAATTATTTTAAAAAAATGCACTAAAAAGAAAAAAAATAATTTCGTACGATTGTTATTTTTGAAGTCGGTGTCAGCCAAGGTAACTAGATACATAGGTGAGATGTGGAGATCTTGGCTGACACCGACTCCAAAAATAACAATTGTACGAAATTATTTTTTCACTTTTTAGTGCATTTTTTTAAGTCGTTTGTTTTGTTAAAATTTTTGTTTCTTTTTTTGATTTTTAGTGACGAGCGTGCGTAAAGAAGTTTTACTTCAAAAAAAGAATCATCGAAATCTGTTGGCGTAATATTGAGTTATTCGTCCATTTGTCGCGCACATACTTATTGCAAATTTTAGACATATATGGTTTTCTCATGGATCCCATTGTTAGAACTGGACCAAATTAAAATGGGACCACACGGGAAGCACCAGCTTTCTAATAAAAAAAATCATCAATATCGGTTCACCCAATCGAAAGTTCTGAGGTAACAAACATTAAAAAAAAAAAAAAAAAACCATCGAATTGATAACCTCCTTCTTTGCGAAGTCGTTTAAAAAATATTTTAATTGTGAAGAAGCAACAAATAAATAAATAAAAAATAACATGTTTTGCCAACTTAATGTTAGTGGAATTCCACTGTTTCCAGCGGTTACTAGAGTATAAGCAAGATTAAAAGAAATTGCTACAGTTAAATACCCCAAAAATGCGTTTTTCAATCAATTTGACCGCCTGTTAAACGTCACTTTTAATATTTGCTTTTTTTTCTGAAAACTGATTGTTACTCTAGAGTTACTCCGCCATCTTGACGTATTTGACAGTTCTGTTGGAGGTATGGTACAAAATATTGTATAAAACGATCGTCTTGCAGCGAAAACCAAAAATATTTTGACAAAATCTTTATAATATGGTAATTTGGAATGATCCAGAATTTTTGGCGTGGTACATGTCGAAAGATCTGAAATTTGAAATTCTCGACACATCAAATTCAATGAGATATTTAAACTACTGGAAAGTATTTTTTTTCTGTCTTACATCGTTTATATCATAATAAGTCGACATTTACTTTTAAATATTCAAACAAATATTTTTATAGGAACAAAACTGTCAGATCCCGCAAAAGAATATAGCCGGATATTCAAGGTGCGTTTTTAAAATGATTTTAGACCGTTTTTAAACATAATTTCAAATATTATACTTTTTAGACTGGCCACACTAACAATTATTACTAGCAAAAGTAAGTACGTACGCTCGAAACAGCGCGTGGTACTATTTAGCATCCATGTTACTTTAACTGACTGTTACAATTTTAATTTAGTTCACTATTTGGTTTCTGTTGAAGCAGACCGCCCTAATTCTACAATATCTTGGTAACATCACGAGAGATACCATGTTAATAGGACGTCGCCCATCGGATGTGCCAGATTTAATAAAAAAAAATTGGCATATTTTAATTGATTTATAAAGTCGACATGTTGAGTTATGCTGGCATATTCTAAGCCCTTTGATAATAAAGCTGATTTAATATTCAATCAATGAAGAAGGGGCTTTCGTTCATTCTCCCTTAAAATTAATCCAAAATCAATTTTTCCGAAATCGTTTAATTAATTTCACCCTGAAACTTTCCATTCTTATTCTTGGCTTGTAATTTACCCGTAAAGTAATTTTTCGAAAGGTCTGCGGTAAGCCCTTTTAAATAAGCCACCTGGCTTTATTTAAGTTGAATGTAGCAAAAACTTCGAATTTTACATGAACGGTAAACGTTACTTTAATTTTTTGCGTTACCAGACCATAATTTAACTTTGGAAGTATTTTTGAACTGTGCCAAAGAGTGGTTGTTCAATATAAAGTGTTTAAATGTTTTAATGTACATTTCAAAGAATTAATATACAGTCGAATGTACAAAGAGGTGTTTTAATATACATGAGGGAGTATGGCTATTACCCGTGGCTTTATCCTACCGACTTTCTTTTGTCTATGCTCGGAATGAACCATCTACGGGTCAGAAGGGATGTACACATTGCTACGCATTTCTTCAGATTGATTCGTGGATGGTTTGAAAATACAGCTATCTTGGAGAGCATTCACTTCTATGTTCCCGATGGTTATCTTCGTCACCGACAGCATAGACTGTTCTATCTTCCGGCTTGCAGGACTAACTTGCCAATGGTCATGCCGATCGGGAGAGCAATCTTGCTGTTGAACAGAATTAATTCGGATATCGACATATTAGCGTTAGTGAAGCTGCTTTTAAAAGGCAAGCTCTATTAATGCTTGTATAGTTTTTGCCTACCATTTGTTTTATATTTATATTTATGTTTAATGTAATACTCTTACAATTGTATTTTAAAAACTCATTAAAATGTTTAATTTTGTAATGTTTTTAAAAGAATAAATAAATTGAATTGAATTGAATTATATATAATAATATGCTGTCGAATTTGACCTGTCAAAGAAAAGAAGAAGAATAAAAATAATGTGGGAATTTAACGACGTAAGTGAAGAAAGCGTGTAAACAAATATTAGCCCGCGTTTCGTCGTATTGGACGGACGTACGGTCGAATTCACCCTAACAGGCCTGGAGATTCGACCTTTCCGCCGGGTTCATTTTAATTAATTCTGAAGAACGTGTTACTAATATTTAAGATGTTTCTAAATGAATACCTCTCGAAGTTATTAATTTATCGTCTAGAAAAATAAAATCTGGTGCTCACCGCAAACTTTGGTTGCACAACGTATTACAATTTTTTAAATGCGTTGTACGTTAAAAAAAATAATGGCAACCTTCATTTTTTATTAATCTTAAATATAAATAACTCGCATCCGTTGTGAGGCATGGAAATAAAAATAATAATTCAATTATGAATTCGCCGAAATATATTAAAATGTGAGCCTCAGACAAACCCCCGATAAAGGTGGTTATGTCTCGCCTTCAAGCCCACTATTCAGAATCAAAACGTTGCCTGCAATCACATTTATTAGCAGTGTTTGGTTAATAGATTTTAAGCCTTTGATCTCCTTCCTAAAACGTGGTCTCTTGAAGACCCTTGTACACCCCTTACTCTCCCCAAAAAGACCCTCCACACAGCATCTCAGATGACATATGCCCTGAGGGAAATTATTTTCATCAGGGCCTCCTGTGTGAAGTTAATGTTAAAAAAACACTTATGACTTAGAATTTGTAGTGTATGTGAATTTGTATGAAGTTTCAACATCTCTCAACAGATGTCGTTATTATAGGTACCAATATGTAGTTTTAATGTTCCTCAAGAAAGCCGATGACATCCCATTGATGACTATATCCCATGGAGATTAACACAGAGCATCCTTTAGAACGGACGTTAAGTCCAGTTAAATATTCAATGTAAATAATACTTTAATAAACTCGACTCGTAATGTGACGAACCGAAGTATTAAATCATTGAAACTCGCGATCATCAGAATTTTATTGTTCACCAGAGAAAACAACATTACACCACATTGGCGCAGCCGGTAGGTTTGATTGAATCTTAAAAATCATGGTAAGGTCGTGACCTATCCTAAAACTCATAAATAAGCGAAAAACTCGTAAATAAGCATACTGTTTTAAGAACATGGAGTTCGTGCAAGTTAATGCACTTGACTTGATAACTTACAAAGTGAAATGAACTTTTCACTTACTATTTCAGCACTTAAATTAGTGTTTTTAACTCTGGAAACCGCGGCGTTACCTTTTCACGTTTAGTACTCCCACAATTACACATACCACCGACCAATTTCTTGAAATGCGATACTGTGATAATCTATCATCCTAAATTAACTGATAACGTAATGAATTTAATAATATTAATAATGGGATTATTTCAATAGCGTTTTAGTGGGGAAATCACTTCCCTTAGCGAAACTTTATTTTTTAATCTCATTTTTGATTTTCAATCAAATTTAATTTTTAATTTTTAATTAAAATTTTGAACTGAATGACAAAAATGTCAGCATATATATATTTTTTTTAAATTTTTTATGTAGTTCTTGACGACAACAAATATTTGGCAGTATTAGTTACTTTAATATTTATGTGTTATTTTAAAAAGCTCACTGCTACACTAAGTTATAATTATTTTGTATGTGTTATCACTGGGATACCACAATTCCGCTAACTTATCAATAATACTTCGGATGGTCTAGATTACGAGTCGTGTTTATTAATTATAGTCTTTTTTATAATGAAAATTTAACTGGACTTAACGCCCGTTCTAAAGGATTTCCTGTTTTAATAATAACAGTCACTGACGATGCCTACCTGTAAGTATTTTATCTTTGTAACCATTGGGGTATTAGAACCAAACGGGTGGCAGTTGTTCTATCGCTTAGTAAAACTTACTAGGACCTCTGTTGTGAAATTTATAACCATATATATTTACCTTATGTAACGACATCTTTTGGGAGATATTTAAACTACATATTCACCTAAACTACAGTTCTCTAATCCCATTATTGTTACCAATATGAAAACCAACCTTACTTTGGGAGGCGGGTATGGGTACCGCCACCCCGCAAACCATTCATTGGAAAACCAATACCTCTGCCATAGGTCATCCCAAGTGGTTCGTTACGTTTGGTGACTTAGCAGGGGTGCCCGAGTTCATGGGGTGGGGTTTGTCCGGGTCTTGGCGGTGGATGCGTCTGCTCACCAGCATGGTAGGCCGGATCGGGAGAGAACGGTTGAGGGAGTCCCTTTGAATTCTCCAGCCGTACTCTCTCAGAACATCGCTTTACACCGCAGTGGGAGGGATGGATTCATACGTCCGTCACTCCTCGACACACTGACCCCCAGATTCCTATCCACCAGTAATACCCTTTTCCTTCCCAGAACTTTCTCTCCTAAAAAAACCCTCCACAGCAGCAAAAAGCATCCCCAAAGATGACATAGGCCCCGAGGGGAATTATTTTCCTCAGGGCCTTCTGTGTGGAGCTAATACGTATAAACATAAAATAAAAACATAATCTGACAAATATTTTGCTTCTTACGAGTACATATTGAAAAATGTACTTATTCTTAAAATAAATATCTATTATCAAGCCTGTCAAGGATATCCCTGGTAAGAAAACACAGTAAAAACATATTTGTGTAAAAATAACTTTAATAATTAATTATATAAATAATATATTGTGGGAGTTTACAGGCATGTGAAAATCATTGTATTTCAGAGCTTTCCACTAGCTAGCGTGCTTGAAGGAACATCCGTGGAGTAAGGTTCCTTATCCGATTTGCTAAGTGTGGAACCTTTTAACCCGAAGCTAAGTCCGTTTCTGGCATTGACAAGCTTTAAGCTTCGAGGAAAACCTTAGAATACTGCCATGGCTTTCTTTACAATTTTTAAAAAGGAAATTAATAAAATCGACTTGAGTCTAGCTTGAATATAAAGTAATTAATGTACAGTATTTCTCAAGACTATTTATAGGAGTAAGTTTATTGGATTATCGATCTGGTTTCTATGTGAATAATTCATATCTAATCATGTATTTGAATTTAATATTCTGAAGTATGACCGAACTAGACTTTCGTGATGTTTTTATTGTATCACCAGGGTACGAAGTCCCGGGCGTGGCCCGGGCTTTACTCAGGGTTTTACTAAATCAGACATAGACAATAATTTTCCTGGTTTTAGATTTTCTTGGCCAAAAGTGTTATCGTGATTTATTTAGCTCCACGCAGGAGGCTCTGAGAAAACTAATTCCACTCAGATCCTATGTCATCTTTAGGGATGCTGTTTGGAGGGTCAATTTGGTAAAGGAATGAGGGGTAGGTAGAAATCTGAGGATCAGTGCGTCCTGGAGTGACGGACGTATGAATCCATTCTCTTACTGCGGTGCGAGGCGTTATTCTGACTCCCTCAACCATTCTCTCTCGATCCAACCTGCCGTGTAGCTGGTTGGCAAAATATATTAACACGCCGTGATAAGGTAAAAATTGTAAAAAATCCGCTTCTATATCAAAAATAAACAATTTCTTTACATTTTTGTCTTTTAATATCTTTTGATTTAACTTTTAATGAATATCTTTACACATATGTATATAAAAATGAATCCCTATTTCCCTTAGTCATGCCATACCTTCAGAATGACTTTGTACCTTTTTCATTCATATCTTTGTTTTCTTATAATTTGTAGAAGGTTTTTATGGAAAGAAAAATTAAGAAAATTGCGGAGAAAGTTGAATAATTTCAGATATCTTAACGTCTATTTTAACTTCGCACGTTTGACAGTTCGCGTGTTTGATGAAATTGAATTTAGCAGGCAGCTGTTTTTTTGTATTGAAAGAATTGTATATGGATTTTTTAAATTATAGATATTTTAAATAGGTACCTACATATGTTAGTTATCAAATTTGATTGTTGGTTCTTATAATATACAAAAATGAATATTTGTAATTACGAAAAATGAAAATTTGAATAAAAAAATTGTAATAGGTGGCACGCCAGCTGTTTGAAAACTGAATGTACTGGGACCGAATATATTGAAAGTTAGAGTGGGAGAGGGGAGAGGGTGGGCGGGGGAGGTGGAAGGGGAACGCGGGAGGGTAGGGGATGCGGGAGGGGAACGGGGACGTACGGGAAAGGTCATGCAGGGAGAAATAATTAATTTCTTTGGATATGGCATTTCTACGCATACCAGCTAGTCTTATCTAATTATGACGTTAGTTTTAAGATATTCGTAATAAAGAATTAACCGAACGAAAATTATAATTTAATGACTTAGCGGATTTAATCAGTGAAGGCAAACACCTTTTTTCATTTTAAAAATGTATAAAAGTGTTTCTTGTAGGTAGGTACCTAGTTACGTTTCTATCTTTAATTTCCAAGCCTTTGAGATAAAGAAAATATTGTTGAAGTAATAATGAATTCGAGCTTTGAATATCAACAATCAGAATCATTTATTTTTTAGATTCGCGAGAAAATGAACAAAAAACAAATTTTAATCAGGAACCCGCAAACTTCCACAATGTTATAATGAAAAGCTTCCCGCAAAAAGTCTCGCAAAAAAACCTGGAAAGTTCTAGAAAATCCTGAAACCATCAAACGGTACGTTTTCAGAAAGGCTCATCGAATAAAGTTTAGTACTGGCCGGCACGTGACGATTTCCGCTGGGTCAAAAAAGGCACCAAAAGTTCGCGCGCTTTTGCCACAAAGGGCGGATATATAGGGGTAGGTAATGGCGGGTGGTAAAACGAAGGGTAGGTGAGGAAAAAGGCTGTTTGAAGGGATTATTAGATAGCGAAAATGTAATTGGGCTCGGAAGTATGATTCGAGATTTGGGGTGCACCCGCGAATTTAATTGGACAAAAATTATGAAAAATTTTACAAGCGTGGAATTGCGATCGGAAATTTTGTGAAGTGTAAGCATAATTTAAATTATGTAATTATTTAAAATATGGGTAAACAGAAGAATCGTGGAATAATCTCAAAAAAAATGGAAAATAATGTTGTCGAGATCAATAAAAAAAGATCACAGAAAAATCCGTGCGTATAAAAAATCATTCGCTGAAATGTATTGCTTAAATTGAAGGATCTAAATTCTTTTGTAATTAAATTAATTTTAAATTCTTTGTTCAGAAGTCTTGGTGAAAATGTATTAAGTAAAATGCTTTGAGATTAGCACTCTGGATAGTATGCTGTGTACCTAGTAATATGCATCTCTCCAGCAAAAACCTGGAAAGCAATTATTCATTTTGTGAGGCGGGAATGGGTACCTCCGCTCCGGGAACCATTTATTAGACAATCAACACCTCTGCCATAGATCACGCCAAGTGATTCACTACGTTTGGTGACTCGGCAGGGGTGCCCGGGATCGTGTGGTGAGGTTTTTCCGGGTTTTGACAGGCGATGCGTCTGCCCACTTGCTGCACGGCATGCTGGATCGAGAGAGACTGGTTGAAGGAGACATTGGCAGCAGTACCCATATCCACCTCCAAAATTGTAGTAATAATTCAGTCATAATACAGTCATGATACAAATAATAATTTTGTAGAAACTAATTAGATTAAATTTGTTCCTACGGTCTTCTAAAAGTGAAAGGTTTATAGTTAGTTCAATTTCGTCATATTTATGAACGTGACTAAATGTTGAATCAATTTGACGAACATGGACAGCATAAAAAGGGGACCAAACAACACAAGTACATCCAAGATGGGGTTGAAGCAAGGAACAGAAAGGAGTTGTTACAGTATTTAAGTTTTTGAGGTAGGTCTAGTAATGAAAACAAGTATTTTAAGAGATTTATTAACAGATAAAAAAATACACACAAAAATTAGAATGAATATTTCGTACGCGTCGAGTTTTGTCTCTTCTATTATGCCTATAGTGGCAGATACATTGACTGCGAATCAATGGAATATAATTGTAAAAAATCAGAGTGACGCAACTACGGGATTAGCTTGGTGAACAGCGGGCATTAGGAAAGAACCTTACTTACCTACCATAATTTATACTCAGCAAGTTTTTTTTGAGGCTCGAATTATGGTGCAGAGGGTTCTGGGTTGATCACTGCACAAGTTTCACCGCCCTAAGGCTTCAACACAGTGTTCACTCTACCTTTTTCTTTTTTTGGCTGATAAACAAACTGAGAGATCACTATGGAGATGATCATTGCTCATAAGCTTCTTTAACATAGTCGATATTAAATAATTGGGAGATCAATATAGGAGTTGATCATTGAACGGGTTACTTCAATAGACTGATAATTACTTGAGTTATTATTCCAAATGTCAAATGTATGTAAAACTGGCCACACACCTTATCAGAGAACAGGTGACGGCTTCCGTGGTCCCGAGGTAAGCCTCTCAACTCACAATCCGAACGCGGGTTCGAACCTGGCGTGCGCAAATAAATTTTATTTGATTAATTTGTGGTATTTCTAAATTAATTAATTTTTAAAAACGTATAGTATATTTGCGGCACGTTCCAGACTGGAAGATACTCTCAGTATCGCCCTGGTGTAAGACCATCAATCAGAATTGAAACGTTGCTTGTAATGGCTTTAGCCGTGTTTGGTGACCAGATTTGAATAGCCAGGTACTTCCCCACCTTCCTCTGCCCCATCTCCTTCCCATATCCACTGCCTTCAGCCTCACAGGCTCCAGACGGGAGCAGTTGGGGACTCTTGTGCGGTATTCATATAAAAAAGAATACGGATGTAGGTAGGATGGAGGAAGGGATAAGTTCAAAATAATGTACATGCATCAACATTCAACAATGCCCTTGATAAATCCGCATAGATTCACATCCGCAATCAACTTAGATGAAATACTAAGGATGGGTTGTTTAAAAAAAGTAACAATTCTTCAAAATTTTCAAGTTAATTTTCACGTTCTGTGAAAGTTCTGTTCAAGTTTTGTAATTATCTATGTTTTATGAAACAACTGGCCTATAATGATATAATATATGTATTATGTATTATAAAATAAAGTCCAAAAGTTTCGAGAACGTTCTGGGTGGTTCGCTGATGCTCTAGAAATGTATGGAAGGAGAAAGTTCTAGAAGCTTTCAGAAATTAGTGGCAGAGTGTGTCGGTGAGTCTAAACGGTTCCGGAAATATTCTGGAATTTTGCGGAATGTTCGGGAATAGGGAATCAGGAACATCAATGTGGAACATTCCAGAACACTCTCGAATGTTGTCCTGGGCGAAGCCGGGTATCTTAACTAGTGATATAATAATAGAAATTGAATAGAACTTAAATAGAAACAGAACTTAAAAAGATTGTTGAATTGTATAATTTTTTTCCAACAACCCGTCTTAAGTCGAATAGAAATAATTTTATTTCGTATTCATATGGAAGTGACCCTACTCACTTTCTTATCTCAAAGATGAACGGTTAAGTCCATCGTATCGTGTACATGTGACGTAAGTGAGATTTAATAAAACTCGCAAAAGTTTGCTGTTATATAAAAAATGGTTATAATAATCTATGAATAATCATTCGAAATCAACTCAAGGAAAAAAATTTTTTTTTAGATAATGGTTTCAACTTCAATGGTGTTTTTTTATACCGTAAGAATCGATCACGATTTAAATTTACGTTTGAATAATGTTAAAATATTACTTACTTGTGTAAGAAATGTGGAAAATAAAGTTCTGGGAAGGAAAAGGGAATGAGGGACATGTAAGAATCAGGGAGTCAATGTGTCCATGAGTGGTGGACGATGACGAACAATGTGACGAGATCCGACCCGCCACGCGGTAGATGGGCAAATGCACAGCCACCAAGACCTAGATTAAATTCTCCCCGTGAATCCGGGCCGCTCTGCAAAGTCAACAAACGTAGCGAATCACTTGGGGTGACCATTGGCAGGGGGTGACCAAAGCAGTGGAATACAAAGGGACGAAATATTTTAATGCGCTGCCGAAAACCATAAAAACTACACCAATTTACTCGTAGACTATAATAATTCACAAGTAATAACTTGTAAACTTAAATGTACAAATGACTAAAACTTTTAAAAACAACATTTTGCTTCTAGGTTGGGAGGAGAGGATGAACCACATTGCGAAATTTACAAAAAAGATTTAAAAAAAAACCCTTGCACCAAAATTGTCACCTTATTAAAGCGTGTCAAAAATCTAAGTCGTTTTAATATCGAAGCTCTACACGCTCTCAAGATGTCTACATTTAAATATGGGACATATGGAATTCGATTAGGCAAATCCTGTGAGATGAGGAAACCAGGTCAGCTTATAGATGAAAGAAACGGAGATTGCGTTGTAGTAAACAGCGCTGGATATGCAAGGAGTGGTTTAGTGACCAAAGCGTTAGGTTCTCACCGTAGTAAAGATTAACTAACGACTGAATAACGATTTAAAAAAAAAGTATTTTTTCTTTATGTTTGGAATTCATCGAGACTTTTAAAAATGTATCCGGCAAATTTTTACGATTAATGGATATTAATTTAGGTTTTGTGATGAATTCAGGGTTTACTTTAACAACTTTAAATTTTTTCAGCACCAAGGCGATTTTTGATATACAGATCGATATTTACAAATTTCATAACGCCAGAGCTTACCATTATATATAGAAACCTAACCTAAAGCTCTCCAGCAGGACTCTCTCGACACACCGCCTAGGACCGCGGTGAGGGAGATAGACTCATACGACCGTCACTCCTGGACACATTGACCCCCAGCTTCCTATATACCCAACCCGCATACCTTTCCATCTCAGAACTTCCTCTCCTTCATTTCCCTAAAGAGACTCTCCACACAACAACCCCAAAGATGTTGTAGGCCCTGGGGGATTTTTGAAGTGAAACTTATTTAGCCCCGTTAGTGATTTGAAATTCGGATGAAACGGAAATGTGTCACAAAAATGTATTATTTGACGTTTGGGTTATAATATAATGCGGTAAATTCGCGCTTTGGCGCGAGAATCCGATAGCGCAGCGGGTAAGGCACTTAACAAGTCTCAGCGGCTAGAGAGACGGACATCCAGCGAACGGTTGTTCGAATCCTACGAAATTCCAAAAAAATAAAAATAAATATTTTTGAAAAATCAACATACAATCTTCAAACCACTTTAAAATAAACAGGCAAAAGCAAAGAAAGCGACAACTAGCGACTTTCTAGTTTCACTTCTATCGCTTGTGAATTGCGCACTCTGATTTTTTCCTTAGGACCTCCTAAAGTTTTAAAAAAGGCTGATAATGAAGAGGACATAAATGATAAAATGACCAAAGAACTGCAATAAATTTACCGGGATGAAGGCATGTTATGTATGTTCCATTCAGAGGTTTTTTAATAAAAGACAAATACATAAAAAATAGAATAAATGACCTAAAGCTGTAAAACAAAATAATGAAAAAAAGTTAAACGATAATGGTTTGCAGTCGATTAAATTGCCATTTTCAATTTTCAATTCGGTCCATCACATCGATATCAAAGTCATTTGTGACAACATTAAAGAGTTGTTGAGAACAAATTATATAATCCCACACCCAAATATTAAAATTTGGTTAACAGAATTCTAGGCCTTGAACATTTAATTATTTTTTCGTGGCACAACAACATTTTTAACCCGCACGTTTTCACCAAAAAGTTTATCTACCTACGTGAAAAAATAATTATAAAAAACGTGTCGGTGCATATTTGTATTTTTGAACTCATTTTGTTTGTTTGAAAAGTTCTAAATAACAAACATTTTGTTTACCAAGCATTTAATTTAGGAGGCAGGTAAGGCCTACCCCTGGAACCATTCATATGTTTGGTCACTTATCAGGGGTGCCCGGGTTCATGGAGTAAGGTTTGTTTAATTTGGAAGGCGGGTATGAGTACAATTTATTGGATAATCAACACGGAGGCGTCTACAGGAATTCCAAAAACTGAACAAATCTGACTAATATCTTTGAGAACCAAAGTGAGGACGAATAGCTACAGCTCAAACTGCTGACTAATACCTATTGAACAGGTGGTGTCAAAGAATATCTACAGCACTGCCAGAGGTGGTTGGATTTGCAATTATGTATATATAGCATAATGGCATAACGTAATATTGCGTATGCAATTTAAAAAACTTAATTTATTTTAAGTTAGGTTAGATTAGATAAGGTAAGGTTAGGTTAGTATTACGTAATTGAAGTAATTTATGCTTTTCCGTACAACCTCTTGCTCAGCTGCCCTCTGTAGATATTAGTAACACCTATGCTCCATAGATATTCGTCACCACTGGGACCGTCATACATATTTATCCGACCTTAGCTCTGTAGATAATTAGTCTTCACTCTGAAGTTGATATTCGTCCGACATACAGTCTGTAGATATTAGTATCTGAAGTCATCAACACCCCTTCCATAGGTCAACGCAAATGGTTCGCTACGTTGGGTGAATTAGCGACGCGGGTTCATGGGGTGAGGTTTGTCTAGGTCTCCTGTCTAGGCGAGCCGGACCGGGAGAGACTGGTTGAGGAAGATCTTTTGACCTTTCAAGCCGTACTCTCTCGACCCATCCCGTCGCACAGCAGTGGAAGGAATGGATTCATACCTCCATCACAACTGAACACATTGACTTGCCTACTCAGCCCTCATACCTTTTGCCTTCCCCGAAATTCCCCACCTTCTTTTCTCTAAAAGACTATTTTTTTTCCTCAGGGTCTCCTGTGTTGAGATAATGTAAAAAAATGTGTTGTATTGGAAATAGATAACACTACATTGAGCTTTGTTTTTTTTACAATAGCTCCACACAGGAGGCCTTGAGGAAAATTATTTTCCTCAGAGTCTATGTCATCTTTGGGGATGCTGTGGGAAGGGTTTTTAGGGAAAGGAAGGAGAGGAGAGTTCTGGGAAGGAAAAGGATTTAAGGGGTGGGCAGGAATCTGGGGTTCAATATGTCCTGGTCATCCGCCTCCAAGGCCTAGACAAACCTCACCCCATGAACCCGGGCACCCCTGCTAAATCACCAAACGTAGCGAACCACTTGGGGTATAGGTCATTGGTTATCCAATAAAGGTCTCCGGGGCGGACGTACCCATTACCGCCTCCTAAATTTGTACCACGTTATTGTAATTTCGAGTAACAGGTGATGAAGAAGAGGCATTGGACAAAAGTTCACACTCTTGGATAGTCCTTTGTTTCCTTTATCTCGTGCGTTCTCTTTTATACTAGACGTGTTGCAGACATCGGTTTTACCTTTTCTATTGAGATTTTTTTAAATTTCCCAATCCCGACAATAAAAATAATATTTTACGTGTAGCACTTATTACTTAATAATACGTGGTATATTGCATCGCGCTTTTCTGGTAGATTCTATATCAAGGATTTGCTCTTCATCGTTCAGTTGTATTTTGTTTATTTCCTCGATGGTCGCCTTGAAAGTAAGTGTTAATAAAAAAGTTTTGAAACTTTTTACCGTCGATGAAAGTACTTAATATAAAATTAATTATTGTAGTTATTCGGGGTAACTTCTTTATTAAAATATAAAAAATATATAAGTTATCATTATTTAACTTTTGAAGAAGTTTTTACATTTATCGTTTCAGTCTGACCGAAAACGTCATCTTATTATGCGAAATAAAAAACTACGCTAAAATTATAGACATCATGTTTGTGGTGATGATTTTATTACGAGAGAGGGGCGAGAGCCCGAATTTAATACATATATGCTCCCAGTTTGTCATGTCGCATACAACAAATAAAAACACAAGCATCAACTTTAAAATACAATAGTAAAAAGAGTAGCACTTCGCCGAGTAACAGTTTTAAAAAGTTCGTAATACATTGTAATACAAATTTCATTACACCTATTTATAATGTTTTTGAAGTCATACCATTGATAGATCCATTGCAACCTCTCTTTCTTTCACGACTATCACAACAAAAAGATGCATTACAACGGATCTCTCAGCGGCAGGATAACACTGAGAACATGCACATATTTCATAACCTTACATTAAAAAGCCCTCCACGCCACTCGTGGCAACCAAAAACGCATCAATCTGTTTAACAAACATAATATAACAATTATTAATTGTTGTGTAATGTTTATTATTATTTCTAACTACATAGTTTTGTCGGTAGTATACGAGTATTATTATTTCAACAAAGGTACTCACCAAAAGAAATCAGTCCACTATTGAGCATGCTCAGCTTGATCGTGTTGGGGATCGACACCAAACTTGTTGCGCCACTAATGTTCTTCTTCTTCTTCGGCTTCTCGAGATCTGCATACCTCGTCGTGCTGCGGGAGCGATGCTTCCTCTGGCTGGTCGCCACGGAGGAGGCCCCGAAGGGCGAACGCGTTCCGCCACTGCCTACCCCCGTGGTTCCCGTACGGGTAGACATTACGAAACCAATTTAATACCTTTATATTGAAAAAGATACCACGTTTGATTATAATTTATAAAATTATAATTAATTCCAATTTTGAATAACACTCAATTCTGTGTAGGATTTAAACAATTTTACTGATTCCAATTTTGAATAACACTCAATTCGGAGTAAGATTTAAAAAATTATACGGATTCCAATTTTGAATAACACTCAATTCGGTGTAGGATTTAAAATTATTTACTGATTCCAATTTTAAATAACGCTCAATTCGGTGTAGGATTTAAAATTATTTACGGATTCCAATTTTAAATAACACTCAATTCGTCGTAGGGTTTAAAACTATTTACGGATTCCAATTTTGAATAACACTCAATACCGATTTGAGTTTTAAGTTACAAAGCACTCGAGGGTTTTAATTTTGAGAACACTTTACTGGGTTTTGATTTTATGGTAATAAACTTAAACCGGATGGATTTTGCAAATAACACTCAATAAGGGGTTTGGTTTTAAGTTATAAAATTTTAACCATTTTGGCTTTAGAGTAGGGTTCACTTTGGCGCAAAATATCTACTATTGGGTTATATGTATCATTCTAAAATAGATGGATTATTATTGAGTTATACATTTAAACTTTATTTTTACAGACACCGATTAAAACATAATATTTATTTTTTATTTGGTTAATTTATTTATTTGGACACTTATTTACTTTTAAAACACTTTAAGTTAACACTATCTACTTTAAAACACTACCGTACAACTATTATTTATCGGTAAAATTACGTGGTTTCTGAAAAAGAAGAAAAAACACGATATAATAAAATATGAGATGATAAAATGGTTCCACGACAACTCATCAAAGTGGCATTTCAACACCCTTTTGAAAAGTCCTTAAAAATAGCCCATAACTATTTTTTTTTCATTACAATTAATTACTTTTTAGAAGAAGTGATGACAATGAACATTGTTGAGTTGTCCAGTCATCGATAAAAATACAATGCATTATGCATATACTTGATTTCACAAAATAATAATCTTGGGCATGCCCACCTGTGTAATAAGACAGTTATTTATTTTTATCCTTGATTTACTTCCCGACTTCGCCTGAGATATAAATAAACAATCTTTAATGTTTTTTTTTCTGGTGGAACAAATGGCCACCAACAATTAGACATCTTGTCTAATGCCGGTAAAATTAGATTTTATGAACTCCATAGCACTTACGCAAATGACGTTGCAAGCTTAAAATAGCCCATCTACAAAATCAAAGCAGTGTTTATTTTGTCACTCCAGAGCTCGAGGGGTTTAGTGAGACCCACAAATTAATTTTCTTCTTCAACATTAAGCTGCGTATACATTTTCGCATTTTCGCCAAGCCACAAATTATTGGAAAGGAACAAACAGAAACTTAAGATTCGGCTCGCGTCTGTTTAAGGAGCCTTAAGTTAGGTTGTATTAAAAATACCAGATTATGTTAATTTGTATCATATTATATTATTAATTTTTTTATCCAAGCGACTATATGAAATAATTACATTAGCATACAAATAATAATGGTTTATAAATATTTAGGATATCCGCAATCAAATAAATTAGATCATACTAGTATTAAAAATGATATTAGGATTAAATTTAAAACTAGGATCAGAAAAATTTTGAAATGCAATCTATCTGCTAAAAATTTAGTAAAGGCGATAAATACTTGGGCAATACCTCTATTAACTTACTCATTTGGCATAATTAAATGGTCTAATACAGATTTAGATAGCTTAGAACGATTAATTAGAACTACATTAACAAAATTTCATTGCCATCATCCAAATTCAGCTATAGAACGTATTAATTTACCCAGAAATTTAGGAGGTAGAGGTATAGTCAAAATAACATCTTTAAAACATAATCAGGTAGAAATGCTAAGAAATTTTTTCCATAGGAAAGCTGATAGTTCAGAAATGCACAAAATAATTTGCAAGGCAGATAGAAATATTTCACCATTAAATTTATACGACGAGAATGCCAGCATTCTTATAAATACCAACCAGGAATTATTAGATTCCTGGTCAAATAAAATTCTTCACGCAAAACACTTCAATTATCTCAACCAAACATATGTTGACAAATTTTCGTCAAACAAATGGTTGAGTATTGGAGAGTTGAGCGCAGAAATAGAAGGCTTTATGCTTGCCATACAAGATAGAGTCATTAATACTAAAAATTATAGGAAGCATATCATCAAAGATGCAAATCAAATTGATGATTTTTGTAGAAAATGTTTGGCTTTTCCGGAAACTATAGAACATATTATATCGGGATGTTCTGTATTAGCGCCGTCCGAGTATACATTTAGGCACAATCAAGTTTTAAAAATAATTCACCAAAGTTTGGTAACTAAACATAACTTGATTGACTGCCGTAATGTACCATATTATGAATATGAACCAAATTCATTTTTAGAAAATGAATTTTATAAAATTTATTATGATAAAACTATTCTGACAGACAGAACAATTAGTCATAATAGACCCGATATAGTTTTACATGACAAAATTAAGAAAATAACTTATATCATTGATGTCGCTATTCCAAATTCTTGTAATATTCAGAAAACTGTTTCTGAAAAAATAAGAAAATATACAGATTTAGGAAATGAAATTAAAAGAATTTGGCATTCTCAGACTATAAAAATATTACCATTTGTTATTTCGGCTACTGGCATTATACCTAGCTCTCTCATTCAAAATTTAGGCGTATTAGATTTGTCAAAAAATTTGTACATAAAAATGCAAAAGTCGGTCATTTTAAATACATGTAGGATTACGAAAGATTTTTTAAATATTTATATTGAGGGATCAGTAGGATTTATCGGACCAGTTAGGATTTCATCAGAGCCGAACCCTCTGATATGAAAATATCTGGAGTCGGTGAAATATTTTCCCATTATGTTTCTGGTGGATTGACGTATTGTTCTTGTATTGTTTTATTCTTATATAGTGCACTTACATTGCGTTAATTTACTAGATATTCATTTGTGGAAAAGTGTGTGGAAGGGTTTAGTCTTTCATTTGGGAAAGATTCAACCCGGACATAAAATCTGGAGCACCGTAAGAAGGTAAAGATATTGTATTTCTTAATCCTCCTCACTAGTGGTTCCTGTGCCGAGGCGGACTAAAATTGTGTAATTAGTCGTTTTTAGTGTCTTCATTAGGGTGTTTTCGGTGACCTCTTTCAGTCATATTTTTATTCTTGATTTGTACTCATTTAATTTTTTTATAAGTTTTATGTCTTGGGGAAGAATTTTATGGAGTTTAGTTGCGAAATAAGTGTAGTTTCTTTGTCCGAATGTGGTTTTACAACTTTGAATGTTTTATATGTCATTTTTATTTGATCAAGTGTGATGGATACGCTGTCTAGTAGAAGATTCAGTATTTTTGAATAGCTTCAATAATATATATAGTTTCGGCATATATTCTTTGTACACTTGGTACGTCAAGCTTTTAAATATTTCAATCGAAGTACTTTTAAATATTTCAATTGGTACTTTCAGTATGGTCTTTATGATTCCTTTTTGAACTATATTCAGGTTTTGTTTGTATTTATGTGTAGTAGATCCCCATCCTATAATTCCATATTCAATTCGAGAATGACATATAATTTTACATCCGTATAATTTTTTCAAATGCTTTTTATTTACTACATTTCTTAGATTTTTGAAGAAATATATAAGGCTTGTGAGTTTTTCAATAATACCTTTGATGTGTAGGTCCCATCTAAGATTTTCATCAATTATTACTCCGAGATATTTTATGTTTTGTCTTTTTTCTATGAATGGGCAGTGACATTGAACATTATTTCTATAGCATTCGGGTAATTTTAACTCTATTGATTTTGCTGGTTGGCTCCTTGAATTCATTGAAAAAGTTATATATTTAGTTTTGCTTATGTTAAGGGTAAGCGAGTTGATTTTAAGCAAATTTTGAAGTGCACTAAGCCCTTGTTCAGCGGATCAGCCACATTAAATGTGTCCGTCCAATTTTCTTCTTGAAATAATAATGCAGTATCATCAGTAAAACTGATTATGTTTCCTTTAATCTTAAGGTTTGTTAAGTCATTTATGTAGATAATGAATAGAATCGGTACCAGAACACTTCCTTGAGGGACGCCATAGTTTAAAGGTAGTAGTTTTAGTAGCTCTTTTGTTTGCCAATCTGTACTTGTTGTTCACGCCTTGGTTCTTTACAAACGACACAACTCGCAAAAAATAAATTAACATTTTTTTTAATACATAACCATTAAGGGCCTTTAACCAGCTATCTTTCGTCGAAAGATGTTCTTACAATCATACAGGGCGGTTCCAATGAGAAAGATTTATTATTCTCCGTACCAGCTTTTTAAAATTATAACTCAATATCGATTTTATTTCATTCAAAATTTGCTTTAATTTATACCTACATCCAAAAATGCTGAAAGGCGTGATGATAAAACTATTAAAATGATGTACTTTTTGTTATTATTTTTTTATCATAAGTATTTAAAGTTTTTAAATAATGTCTAAGCAAAATAAGAATGTAAAATAAACTTAAATATATTAGTTTGTAAGACCGTTAATAAATAGACAAACTGGAGTATTTTCGTCAAAAACACGTGCGCAGCTCTTTTTTTAATGATTTTATTTAAACTAAAGTTAAAATTCTGAAACAGCTTTCTCAGAGAATTTATTGATTCATTTTACTGCATGATTTTATGATTTGAAATGTGTGTTGTGGAAAACAACATTTTATTGAAAATTTAACAAGTCTGCCAACGACCTAGTATAACCTAATTATGCAAAAAATTAACAGTTTTTCTCATAATTTAAAACATAACTTTGCCAGATAAAAGAACAATCCTTTGAAATCAATTTATATTTTTTGTGGAGAAGAGTCAATACGGCTAAAATTTTATTTAAAAATGACATATTTCGGGGTTAATCTGGTTATTCCATTTTAAGGTGTTTTTAAGTCGATTTTCACAGTCAAAACCAATTAGTTTCGAATTCATTTATAACCAAATTCAAATAATACATTTTACATGTAAAAGAAAACCAATATTTTGCTGACAATTTTTAGTTTCTCGGTAGAAAACATAAATTCATCAATTAAATTATCGAAGTAAAGCTCAACAGAGCCCGCATTTCTTCATGTAAATTTTGCTAATAGAATTCCTGGTAGCTGAATTAATTAACATGCCTTACAAACAGCTGGGAGTCAATTAAGTTAACTAATCAAACTTCAGATATAACAATAGCAACCCGCAGATGCTAATTTCATATCACAGCCCCTAATTGTAACAATCACCTAATTTTAAAGTAATAATTTATTCTTATTTTAAACTTAATGACTAAAACCCCAGATTGTAAAATATCAGCGAAACTTAATCGAAAATCTGAAAACAGAAAAATCAGAAAAAATAGGTCACATCTGGGACTCGAACCCAGGACTTTAGCCTTGCCGGGGCGATGCTCTACCAACTGAGCTACTTTATGATTCGGTCGTATCATACTTCGACTAAGAACTACCAAAATTATCTTTATTTTCCTAAAGCATATTTTTTATGAAATGACGTGACTCCTTTATTTTATAAAGAAGTAGACGTGCTCACAGAAAGCCGAAACTCTTTCCTTTTTTAAATAGGTACCTTTTTGTTGAACACTGAATGATTTAGAGCACGAACCGCCACTGGTAAAAGGCTGAATGACACACTTTCGATATAAACCATAAATTGGATTCTGGAAATGGATTGCATATAAGTTATGTATGAACAGAAAGAATGTTGAATCCAATCACAAAAATGCTTTGACCGGGTTCCTTTCAAACCTTAAAAAAAATTAAATATAAAAAGAGAGCAGAATTCGAGGACACTTCTTAAGAGCTGATTTTTCATTCCAGAAATAGTGACATCATACATTAAAAAATATATTCCATAGAAAAGGGAAATATCCGAAAGTATTTCCAGAGACTGCATAAAGAAAGTACCTATTACATCCCATGAATAGATTTAATGCTTTCCTTGTCCTAGTGAGGTTAAAAATTTAAATGTATAATATACAACACATATATAATAAACAACGCTTTTATCTTTAGCGTAATGACACAAGTCAATGGTACCGTGACGGCAAAAAAGGGCAAAAAACTTACGTTCCTTATCGCTATAATACTGCAGCTCGTTTTTACACATTAAATAATGGTGAGACACACAAAATTCGTGACTGTTTCCTCGAACGTACTACTTTTTTGCGACAGGAATTATGTTTCATTTTCTATGTGAGGTTTCAAAATGATTGTATGTTTCCTTTGGAGGGTGCAGACATACGTTCACCGTTTGTCTCATTTTCCACTATTGTCATTTAATATGTAAGAAAGAGCGGAAGCATTATATGTTTAAGAACAAAAGCAAAACCGTCAGCGCATTGACATTGGGTGTTTTTTAATTTCTGAAATTCACTCACACTTCAATATTATGCTTGTAACTATATTCCATACTTTCAAATTATCGTTACGGCAAGTAGTATTGGTAGGGGTCTTGGGAGACGTCACGGTGCGGTATGCTTTGAAGGTGAGTCACGATTGTATGGGGAAAAAAATCTTGTTTTGATTTGTCTAATAGTGATAAAAGGGTGTCAAATGGAGATATAAAATCATGTAAATTTTTTAAATAATATTTGGATATCATCTTCTTCCTCTGGATTGACTTTGAAATTTTATAAAATAGAGAAAAACCTACCCTTGTTAAACCATTAAAAATGAACTATTTTTAATACACCACGAAATAGAAGGAATATTTTGATTTATTTATTAAAAAAATATATTAAAATAATTCAAATTATCTCAGGGCACTGTATTCATATGCCAGCAAAATCTTTCTTACTCTTATATTTCGGCATTATTTTGAGAGACTTAATCATGGGACTTTTTGTAAATGATTTCGTAAAAATATTCAATATTTGCTATGGAAGATTACAAAAAATATGGTTTAAAGGATTAAAAGTAACTTTTATGTACACTAGAAATAACTCCTTATAATAAAAATTTTCAAAACTCCGTGGAAGTGACTCCGCAGGAAGAAGATCGTATCAGAAAATTTTAAAATTTTAAACATGTCCTTGAACCCATTTGGCACCCTTTTATCGCTCTTTAAATTAAAAAAATAACATTTTTATAAATGACCCATCTTATTGTGTATCTCATCTTTTGAAGGAACGTATGTTTATTGCCTTATTTATGACATGTAAATAAAAAGGCGTCCACTGTGTTGAAAACCGATTTTATCGATCTTTTATTTAGATCTTAAATGATTACTTTACTACGCCATTTTAGACCCACTTAAAACCTTAGAAGTTGGAGCGTTTAACCCCAGTACTTAAACAATAACAAACATTCAAACTCCTTAAGTTGTGGACTTTTATTTAATTAGTTCCATCGATTGTCAAGGCGATTGGGGCTAATTGAATAAGAAAACATTTCTCTTATGTCCATGAAAAGCCGGGAAAAGCCGTGAAAATCCAGGGAAAGCCCGGGAAAAGCCTCCAACGGTCCCCGATTTAGCCAATAAACATCCCGCGATAAATGGATTATCGGCGATTCGGTGGTCAGACGATTCGCGGATGATGGAAATTGAGAAGTTGGGACAGTCTAAAAACATTGCCTTCAAATCTGATCAATTAGCAACTTTAAGGCAATTATTGTTGAGATGTTGGCAAAGGGAATTATTATTTTATTGAAGTGATACTTCTTTGTTCCCGTTAGTGATTTGAAATTTGGATGAAACGGAAATGCGTCACAAAAAAAATTATTTGACGGTCATCGGCTCTGCTATAATGCGGCAAATTCACGAATTCGCGCGGGCCTCCGATGGCGCCGCGGTATGAAGCGCCTGACTCTCAGCCCCCAGAAAGACATCCAGCGAACGGAGGTTCGAAACCTACCAAATCCAAAAAAAAATGTTAAATTTAATATAATTATTATATATAAATATTAACCAATATCCAATCTTGGAACCACTTTAAAATAAACAGGCAAATGAAAAGAAAGCGACATCAAACGACTTTCTAGTTTCACTACTACTGCATGTGAATTGCATACTCTGATTTTTTAATATTTAGCGATTGCTTTGATAGCCTATCATCTTATTTTTTTTTTGTCATGATCCCAAAATATTAACAATTTAATTTACTGGAATACATTTTTAAGTTTACACACGTCAATGAAACATTTAATCATTGTAGAAAAAGACATAATTAATAAATCTAAATAAAACGTGAAACAAAAGAGGACACAGAAAAAGCTAAAAGCCATAGCAACGTTTCATTTCTTAACGGTGATCTTACACCAGGGCGATATTAAGAGTATCTTCCACTCTGGAATGTGCCGCATTTATATCATGTATGATTGTTAATGTTTAAATTGTGAAATAACAAGATTCAAACAAAAAAAAATTACTTGCGCACGCCAATATTTGAACCCCCGACCATCGAACTAGCTAGTCGAGTGGCTTACCCCTCGACCACTGACGCCGTCCAGTGATTCCGTACTGCAAGCGTCAATCCTTTCGAGGCCAAATTTTCAGTACAATAATTAGTGAAATAAACGTGGTTTTCGAAGTTTAGTTTTGCTGTAACCGTCAAGTACCGGATACCAAGAACAATTTTATGTTTCTAAAAGCCCAATAAACGATTAAAAAAAAGAGTAATACTAAAAGTGGCAAGGCGACACAATAATGGATAAAACATAAATAATAAACTTGATAATCATTTGATACATGTGTGTATGAGAGCAATGTTCGACACAACGAGTATGTATGCCTGTAATACAGAAACTTATCTTTTAATAGTTTTCTATTTGGGTGTATGGGTGTTTATTGGGAATTTTGTGGTATTGGAGTAGATACTCAATCGTGGAGCGAAACACGCCCAGAAATATGATCATCAGAAACCCATAAGCTGTGTTGCGAGCCTTGAAGCCCTCAGATCTCTTCTCAGGGATTGACAACATTGCAAAAGAACAGGCAACATAATTTTTTTAAATTTCAAGCATTTTTGCGTAGGCTTTACATAGAGTTTTTCGAAATCTAATGTGGACTGTGATCTTCTTCTTGTTTTGAAGGTTATGTGTGCCAAATTAAAATTTATTCTCAAAATAAAACTGTAGATCTGTAACTCGTATAAAAATCAAATCCAAGCCACCTGCTTGTTATCCACTACAGACACTCTTCTTAATATAAACAATCTGATAAACGATCTGTGAGGAATATTTTTGGTGACAAGTTAAAGTAAAATAAATTGTTGGGTTTTAATGAAATTTTTTTCAGTTTCATGTTTAATTTACCTGATATTATGACAATAAGAACTGAATATATCTGTAAGTAAGTAAAAAAGCGAGAAAAGTTCCAGTTTTTTGTGCACAAAAAGGTGTATTTGCGTTAAAACAATAATTATTATAATATACAGGGTTTCCGGGGGTAAAGTGCATTAACTTCGGGAGGTGATTGGAAGTAGAATATAACTAGTGTAAAATGTGAGTGATAGAAGAAGTCGGGGACGCCCGAGGAAGACATGGCACGATCAAGTGAATCAGATACTTGAGTCCGGCCATGTCAAAAGTCGGAATAAGAGAATGTATGAGACGATGTACTAATGGGAGTGAGGCAAAGAGTGCGTGCCAAGACCAAGTTGTTTGGCGGTCCGTCTTGTCTGCCTACCCCTGCGGGGAAACGGCGTGATGGTTAGTTAGTTAGTTATGTAGTTACCTCGCAACTAAAATTACTGGTAACAAAAAAAAATCGTGTGCATTTCACATACGGTAGGTGTTTAACCTTCAGAAAACTAAAGTAGACAATTGGTTCGCTACGTTTGGTGATTTAGCAAGGGCGCCCGGGTTCATGTGGTGAGGTTTGTCTAGGTCTTGAAAGCGGATGACTGGGACACGCTGAACTCCAGATTTCTACCACCCCTTGAACCTTTTTCCTTCCCAGAACTCTCCTCTCCTTCCTTTCCTTAAAAAACCCTTTCACACAGCATCCCTAAAGATGACTTAGGCCTTGAGGGAAATTATTTTCCTCAGGGTCTCCTGTTTGGAGGTCATGTAAAAAAAATACAATAGTGAAAAGTCTATGAAGCACCGCACAAAGAGGAGACCGATTACTCTATCTCATTCTAAATTGCAGGTTAAAACTTATAGATGTATGTGTTTGACTCTTTTTAGTGTGACTTTTTCGTTTCATCGAGTTTCAAATCACAGTGGTGCTAAAGAAGTTTCCTTTCAAAAATTCTCAAACTGTTGACCACCTCTGCGATAAACGAGTACATTATCTCTGTAATAAAGTTGGTTTTGGGCGTGTGGCGGCGGAGTGTATTGTAGCCATCAGCACTTCATACAAACATACACCATTCAAAGTCCATGATATATATATATTATTTTCCACCAATATCCAATTTCTACGGCTTCTTCTTGCCGAACTTTCTTCAGACGAATTTTCTTCGCCAACTTCCTATGTTATTATTGAATTTCACCCCAGAGAAATCTCACGTACGAAAATTATTCCTAATGGTTCTCTCAGCATTATGCTTACAAATAATCCAATTGTGATGCTAACTAAAAGGGATAGATAAAATATCCAATACAATCCGAAATGGGCATATATACGAGTATTCGCACCTACAGTACCATTTTGGAAAAAATAAATTTAGACTGTAATATAAGGTGAGAGCCTTTCTCTTGAAAATTACATACAAAAGAATAAATAAATTCTGTGTTCTTTGTTTACTTTCATTCAGTAGACAATTATTTACAATATAATATGAAATTATCTTTTTTAGGCATGTTTTATATTATAGAAGCTACTGCCCCTCATAATAATAAGTATTAACGGTCTCTGTAGTCGAGAGGAAGCTTCTCGTTAGCTATCCGGAAGTCGCGGGTTCAAATCCCGGCAAAGTAAATTTTATTGATTGATTAGATATATTTTACAATTAAATGATTAAAATGCATATTTGCGGCACGTTCCACAGTGAAAAACACTCTCAGTATTGCTCTGGTATAATACCGCCATTCAGAATTGCACTTTAGCCGTGTGTAGTGACCAGATGTAAATAGCCAGGTACTTCCACATCTCCTTCTTCCGCAAAATTAAATAAAACCCGCCTCATGTATCGTATCTTGAAGAAATCGTTGATTGAAGAAAACATTGTTAGTGGCCTATTTCCGAATTTTACGCTACAGAATCGCACTAAGTACCTTTATGAATATTAACAACAATCGACAAAACTATTGACACTTTTTTATTAAGTTTAAAATAAATCACATTTAGTAACGTTGTTATTAAGATTTGCATGTATTTTAGTTTTTTTATTTATTTTGAAAGCTGTTTCTACGATCAAGGCCATTTTCAAACTTGCCTTGCCTTGACTGGCCTTGAACGCTGAAACAGGTGTCACAATAATAATAAAAAACTAAAATATTTGCAAAACTTAAGGGGAAACCGGGTGGCGTTTTGTCCTTACAAAGGCATTCCTCAATTTCCTAATTGTTTTTTGACATTAATGAATTTGTTTTATATGTTAAAAGTGATATTTCAAAAAGATATCGACCACTAGTTTGACGTAAGTAAAAAGTTACTTATTACAGGATCCTCCAAAAATCGTTAAAATTTCCTGGATTGAACGCTATCAACAGACGTACAGTATACAAACAAGACAATTTATTTGAAAAAATAGCAAAACGTACAGTCATAGATTTTTTCTTTTAATACAGTTAGTAAAAAATATGTTAAAAATCGTACCAGTTTTGGGGGAAAAATAAGGAATGCAAAACCACAATTTTAATGATTAATAGTTTGGTTAGTCCTGTTAGTTGTTAAAAATTTTCAGCAACCGGTTTCCTCTTAGTAAAAACATTATTTAATTTGATTTAAATTAAATTAAAAAAAAAAAAAAAAAATGGAATCCTATGAATGAAACACAAAAATAATGAATATATTAGCACTCTGTTCATAGGGGGCATACATTAATTACGTATGCTCAAAAGGGGGGAAGGTCCAGCAAAATCTCGCCTTACTTGAAAAGTATAAACGAAGTTGCCCAAATTTATCTCACCAAGGGGGGGAGATCTAGATTGAAAGAAAAACTGCTCACGTAATTATTGTATGCCACCATAGTTCTTTAATGTGTCACTAAGTACCCTTCTAAGTCTTTTTAACCTCCTCCCTTCCTACTTGAGATAAAATCTCGACAGCCCATTTTGCGGACGCCCATCAAACTGTTTAAAAAAGTAGCCCCCGTTAGGAAAGATTCTGATCTGAAAAGCAAATGCCCTTCAAGAGCGTTGGGGCAATCGACGTGATAAGTATTTAATGAAAAGAGCGTACTTAAATCCGATCGATTTAAGCTAAATTAAACGTCGTTCACTGAAAAAAAAATTATGTGAAATATGTTCATTCTTGTTGATATCGAATCTTTCCAATCCATTTAAAAAAAATTTAACGTTAATATCGAACGGAATTGGGGTATTTGTGAAGCTGAAAGGCAGAAGAAAGGAGAGAAGATGGGTAAAAGAATAGTACAGAACAACTGGCTATTCAGACCTGGTTTTTAAATACGGTAAATAGATTATTAAGCAGCGTTCAACTTAACCTAACATTCCAGATAGCTTTTTGAGAATATCGCACAAGCCTATTTGGGGAAAGTTGTGAGGCTGAAGATGAGAAACCTAACCGTACCCAATCTAACCTAATTGAGAATATCGCAGAAGCGACTCTCACGTTTGGTGAAAGTTGTTTGGCAGAATGGGTGGGGAAGGGATGAATATGAGAAAAAACAAAGGTTCAGAAGTAGGTACTGCCTATTCAGAACTGTGTCCAACATCATTACAGTGTCCAACATGTTTATTCCACGTGTATACATAACACATCTGCCCTGATAATGGACACTGTAATGCTGTCCGAAAGGTCTGTTAAAGAAGGAGGTAGTAGAACATGGCATAATACCCCAAAAATAAAACACGATAATAATAATTCTATATCCATAAAAACAATCCGGATAGCGCTCCTTCATTACACCGAAACTTGTCTACCTCTTTTAATAATAATAATAATAATATTTGGATGACTTGTATAGCGCCGTTTTTGTGAAAAATCACCTCAAGGGCGCTGTACAAATTTATAAAACGTTTATACAATCTTATTTTAAACTATATACAACAACATCTTTTGGCTAAAAATTGCATCCATCGGTTCATCGATCACCGATACGAAACTATATGTGCAATGATTTGACCAATGAACGCGATGCTGCTGTAAAAATGCACTGTACAGGCAGAAAATATATATAAGACCATACTTACCTGGAGGGTCACTAGAGATTAACACTGTTATTGTTTATTTAGAGCAATTAAGACACAGTTACTTATTATTGTATACCCACAGAAACATTATTTTTAGTAATTACTTAATACATAAAAGTTATTATTTATAAATTATAATTCTTTTAATTTTGAATTAAAATGGTGCCAAAAAATAAATTTGCTATATTTGAAGAAGTTATTATTTTATTAAGATAATCGGATTTTTTATTTATTAAGTAGTTCGGCTGTATATTTTTATTTTTACTCAAAACAGCTGTTTCGTCTTGTAAAAGGCATCGTCAAACTGTGGAAAAGCCATTGAGATTCGATCTACATAAATCGATGTAAATGTGAAAATGACGAATCTGCATCACATTGGAATCGAATTTGTGCAACGCATTCTTTCGATTTGAAGTTTCTTTTCGAGTAAATACAGCGCCCTTGAGGTGATTTTTCGCAAAAACGGCGCTATACAAGTCATCCACATATTATTATTATTAAATAGAGTCCGAAGTTGGAATTCTTGTCAAATTTTTCGAAGCGTGAACCTGGCACCAAAAGATTTTTAACCATTTCATTCATAAATTTCATTTAACCAGTTCAATTTTTTCAGGTTTCAAAATAAGCTTCTTTGGGTTGTTTATGAGATGTAGAATCATAAGATTCTGGCTTTAACTATTTATTTTATGTTATAAAAACAAAGAGTAAATTTTTATTTATTTTAAATTCATGACAAATTGTAACATTTAATTAAATGAAGACAATATAAGCGAAACTCAATCGAAAATCTGGAAACAGAAAAATCATAAAAGATACTGGCACCTCTGGGACACGAACCCAGGACCTCTCGCTTTCCGGACAAAGGCGATAACCACTGCGCCAAGGTGCCGGAAAGCGAGAGGTTCTGGGTTCGTGTCCCAGGCGTGCCAATATATTTTTCTGATTTTTATGATTCCCGATTTTCGATCGAGGTTCGCTTATATTGTCTTCATGTAATTAAACAGTACAGTATTTACAGTAATAAAACAAATTTACAAATAATAAGAAATATTTAATGGTGGATATTTCTTTGTAATGTCATTATTGTGGTATGTATATTTAGTAATTATCGGAAGATGTCCGTAGTTTATAGATGTGAGAAGTGGTATTCTGTGAAGGGATAAGTATGCGCATAACAGTTTATATCATTGACATGATACTTCTTTTAAGTTTGGGCAGTGAATCCGATAAAATGTCGATGTTAAAATTTAGGCAAATATTATTGAATGTATTAATGCGTAGGTTCCCAGGGTCTGGTTTCCGAACAGTGTGTACCGTCAGGTGTAAAGTGAGCACTTTCGTTGACTTCTTTCTTTTCCAAATCCAGGAAACCTTCAGTGAGATTGTTTTGTTTGCGAGGTTATCCCTTGTTTGTAAAAACACTTTGTTTTGTACTGGAAATATTGTTGTAAAACTTAAGTTTATTCAAATGTTGAACAGAACAGAATTTCGTTAACAGAATTTCGATTCTATTCTGAGCACTGGAGTTTCAAATTGTAGAAAGAATGACATTGCAATAAGCAACAAGCTTATTTATAGACCAAAAGAGAAAGTTTACGATTGACCAAAGACAAGAGTGCTAGTAGACAAAAAATGCATTGAAATACCTCGTAAACGGTGACATAGACGCGAAAGTTATGAGTAAAGGACTCTACACATCGAGATTAAGCAAAATAGGATAATCACAACACACAACATGAAGAACATGGTTAATTGTCGAATTAGTTGCAGCATTTGGAATAGAGTTGTATGGCATGCAAAGGTGTATTGAAATTTATTAAGGATAGAAGGCCTGTGCCACTTGTTTCCGGACACTGTGCTCAGAAGAACGTCTTTTGTATATATTTTTTTTACATTCTTCTATATAGACTACTTTATGGTTCTGAGACAAAGAGCTTACCGCGCTGATTGATTTAAAAATCTCACGTTTCAAGACGATTGGATCGCTCGATACGACGCGACGGTAAAGCCAATTTTCTTTAGGCTCATATTATTATGCCGAGGTTTACTCGTGCGATGCGAACGAGTTTTGCTGGAAAAGTTGGCAGACAGCGTGGAATGTCTTAGACACTTAGACGGAACTACCGTCGAACGTGCGTCGGATGGTGCGTGTGTGTTTATAATACGGAATTAGTTATATAGACAGAATCATTAAGTTTCTTATCATCGAGAAGCAGACTTGTTCCATGTTCGCACTCCTCAGTTTCCTCTACTCCTGGTACAAATAGATAATCCGACCTCTGTGGTAGAGCGAAACTTTTTGTCTTCTGACTCAGAAATTTAGGCTATTCGTACAGCGAGATACTTATAGACGACTTGAGTATTGTGTGCATAGCGTACGCGTAGCTCGTGAGTATTCGCCTTGCCATTTTGCCAGTGTTCGAAATTCGGTGTCACCATTGTCACCAACGCATCTGAGCACAATTTTCAACCTACCCCAATATATTGAACACAAAATGTTAGATACGTTTTTACGTATCTGCTGGATCTGCCGTGATGATGGACACGGCAACGCTGTCCGAAACTTTGGCTAAAGAAGGAGGTAGCGGAACACGGCATAACACCCCAAAAACAAATAACGAAAACACAAAATGTTGACTACTCATTTGCTAAAAATGTAACTAGGGCATGTTGTTTTTATTTTACAATCTTAAAAAAAACGATTCTTTAGAACAAAATCATTTCTATCAACATTATGAAAAAAGAAAAAGGAAAAATAATTAACAAATCTGTTCAATGTATCTTTAAACGCTTATTAACAAGCTGAAATTGGTGAATCCACGATTTCTTTTTTCCGAGTTCAGAATTTCCTTTTTTTTAACTTCCATTTTTTCTGGTTAAAAAAATTGTACCACAAGAGACACATTAAACAGCTGATGTTAACCCCCTAGCGACCGTTTTTTTTAAATGTTCAAATAAGTACTGTACAAAATCGACTCTAAATAATTAATTTGATGTAAATTCATCAGTTTACCGTTTGTAATACGAGTTTGGGGAAACAGTATACAGGATTTCCGGGAGTAAAGTGCATTTACTTCTGGAGGTGATTCTACATGATAGTATAAGTAAAAAAGAAAAATAACTTTTTTCGAAATTCCAACTTTTAGGGGTAGTTTTGGGGTAAAAAGATAAAATTAGACCGGCGTGCGCCGCCAGCTTTATTATTTCCCGCTATTACGATACGGCAAGTAACATCCTAACTCACACTAAGGATTTTTAGTAGGTACATAAGTCTTTTTTGATGGGAAAAAAAATGTTGGAATTTCGGAAAAAGGTGTTAATCTTTTTTATTCCTACCATCTAGTAGAATCACCCCCCGGACACCCTTTATATTATAAATATATTATAAATAAAGAGTGCCTGCGGAATTATTTTTTAATGAAAATCTGCACCATCATTTTTTTATTGATCAAACTTTTCATACCAGACTTTTAAAACAAGAGGAAAGTCGCCGTCTACAGGAGATTTCGAAAAACCTTCCCTATCCCCCTTTTCCATCCCTTAAATCAGAATAAAGCCCTATGTTAAGCCCTATTTTACGTACCTTATTATCAAAATTAGACCAAATACTAGAAAATGTTTTACGAAATATAAAATTCAATCGGAGATCTGAGATGTGACCACAAGGCACTTCCTGCGTTATTCTTAATTCTTTGTTGCAGAGACAATATTTTTCGCTTATAAGGGTGGCTCTAGCAATACTGTCAGGATATTTTCACCTTCATTACCCGGGAATGTTTGTTTTAAAAAGAAACCTTGCAAATTTCACAACCAAGTAGGTAATCGCTCTGTAAGGAAGGTCGTCAGAAATTGGAGTAGCATTCTTTGGTTAAAGTGACCTAAAGATCTACTTCCCAACTGCTGACTTGATATTTTTAAAATCATTTATAACAGATTTAAAGGAAAACAATTTCTTGTTAACGAAACTTCCCAACTTATGTAGAGAGAATGACCGAGCATCAAGCATCAAAATACCTGCTGAACTCAAGACCGATAGGGCGAAGAAGCCTGGGAAGACCAAAAAAATTAAAATGGAGCGACAACGTCCTCAAATATATATCTACCTTTCAGCTTCGGAGAGAGCTAGCACAAAACCGAAATGAACGGAGGAAGATTATTGAAGAGGCCAAGACCCACCAGGGGTTGTAGAGCCAAGAGAGATGATGATGATGAGTCAATATGATCCCCTACACTGAACTATACTCTTCGCACGACGTTGCCAATTGTTTTAATTATATGTTTATTTTAAAAGAATGGCTTCGTTCCAGAAGGATAGCACCACCGTCATAAACATTACCGAAGAACAGACCTGCATTCCGACTGAAAGTATTACATACCAATATGCCACTGAACAGATTCACCGATGGAAATGCGTTGGGGGCGTCTCCGTTTGCCCGAAATAGGATCAATTTTGCCTTACTTCTGGTTATATGAAAAAATATTTTCTGTTATGAAAATTATTTCTGAAACGAATAATAAATTGAATCGATAGATCTTATATTGGCAAGATCAGTTTTCTTTGAGGGCATCTATCACGTACTTTCAAAATTGATACGTTAAAAGATAGATTTTTATATTTGATTTGTGTTTTCCCAATTTAAACATTTAAAATAACAAAAGGTATATTTGCGTCCCGTTCCAGAGCGGAAGATACTCTCAGGTGTAAGACCACCATTAATTGAAACGTTGCTTGAAGTGACTTAAGCCGTGTTTGATGACTAGACCTGAATAGTCAAGTACTTTCCCACCGTCATCTCTCCCATCTCCATGCACTCGCCACTTTACTTCAGCCTCACAACATACCCTAATGGGGATACCATAGTATTACTAGCTCCAGACGGAAGCAGATGGGACTCTTGTGAGGTATCTATATTCACAAAAAAATGACAATTGACATCGACTAAATTATCATTAGTTTATAGAGCAAAAGCGAGTTTCGTAAAACGAAATCGTTTGTTTTGGCATCTCAAAAGGACAAAGAACTGCTGTGCAAAAGTTAAAAAATGTGTCTGTGTCTGCGTTTCCATCGTACCGATTTTGATAAAATTGTCGAAATATTCAGCTAAATCGGGCGTGCTCGTCAGATTGACACCTCTGCTAAAATGTCATTGTGGCTGCGCTTGACCCCCCGATCGATATAGTTAATAGATTGCACTTCTGGGAATTGCCCGTTCAGCGCAATATGCAATGTTCTCCGGAACATTTGCCTCTGGGCGGTGGGCAACTTCTATTGACACGTCACTTTCGAAATACATTTTGGCAGCCATTCAAAAAATGCGGCCATCGTTTACCGAAACTTGGCAACACAGGAGCCGGCTCGAGTCGCGCGATGGGAATTTACAAAACCCGTCGACTTTCGGAGCTTGGACGAGTAAACTAGGTTACTAGCCCGCTTTTTGAAGTTACCAAAAAATAACAAATGTTTATGAATATTTTGCAACTAATCACTTAGTGTGTTGTTATCAAGTATTAATATTATTATTTCATTTAATCTAAAATATTTTTTATATTCTAGTATACACTAGCGAGTACTAGGCATGCCTTGCAATTCTACTCAAAGAAATAAAGTGTTTGTGTTTTAGTTCTGTTTTAAAGTGCTTTTGGATATACAATAATTCCCACTTTCCTCCCGCATTCCCCTTCCACCTTCCCCTCTCCCTCGTCACCCCTCCCGCGAACCTCCGCTCTCCTTAGTTCCCCACACCCCCACCCGGATTCCCCTCCCCTTCCCTCTTTCCCTTTCCTGCCGCTAAACTATCTTAAATACACACATTTTTCATACAACTCATGTGCCACCTATTGTAAAATACTATTTTATACAAATTTCATAACGCCAGAGCTCTCCATTATACATAGAAACCTTCTCAATTCAAGTTAGAATTCACTAAATATAAATATAATTGTTTTTATAATAGATACCTTTAAATTATTTATTTTTATTTATTTGTTTCTTTACATAGTACCTAGGTCTAATGTTAGCAATTCAATTTATAATCACCTTTTACTGTCCATATAATGGTTTTGTTATAGGTACTTATTTATCAACAATTTTTATCTTTTGCTATTTTTGTTAATTTTAATTTTATCCTAACAAAGGAACCATTGGTTTCGAAACAAGTTGTTAATTTTTCTTAAATAAGTGGTGTACACAAAGTGATTTGTTTTCATTTTATTAGTATAGAAGTGTAAACATCAACTTTAGGGTGATATTAATGATTATTTTTGGAAGTCTGATAATAATGTCCGGGAAAATAAGAATTTTCTCGCTTTATCTATGAAAATATTTTAATGAAGGCTTATTTTCGGAAGAAAAACTTGAATGTTATTTCAAATCAGAAATTATACCTGGTACTTGAAACACATGCTTTTACTGTAAAATGTTGAAATTTATACAGATATTTTGGATAAACTTCCTTTCACAAGCAGTCTATATTGACAGTTTCAAGCAGTGATCGAAATGCGTTCTGCAGTAGTTCTCATTCTGCTTTTCCATGAGAACTACAGACCGCTACGCGGTCACAACTTTGCAGCAACTAACAGTCCTCGAATTCCTTATCTATGGCAAAATAAAAGTTGTAACATAGTTTGAATATTTAGAGTATGGAGTGACGCGATATTAATAAACAACCGCTATCAACAATAATCCAAACAAATCATCGCCTAAAAGGAATTGTAAAATTTCAAAAATTTTAAGATTTGTGTGAGCGTGAACAACCCCTATTTCCAATTTAAGCATAGAAAGATATCCAAAATGAACAATTCGTAGATTAATAAAATATGTATTTATAGATACTTATTTACTCGTAAAATATGTGTGCAATCTTACACGATTATCTTTTCTTCGTTTAGGTATAAGTATAATGAATGCTACGCGTTTTTCAACAAGGTTTGTAAACTGGACCTCCGGTCTGTACTTAAAATATTCACAGCAGTCCAATCCAATCCATTGGAAGCGGAGATTTGTAAACAATCCGGAGTTTCCTGTGAACTCCGCCATTAATTCCGCTAACGAAATGTCAATTCAGCGGTGTTTTCGGCGCTACTTCAGGAAACAATATTCTGTGTGGATCAGATTTTTCATTTTGAAAGCTTTTGACTAACAAATCAGAAACATTTTCTAGGTTATATTTTTTCTCTGATTAAGACGATCTTTCAATAAATAACCAGTATGTATTGTGATTGTGGTAGCGGTTTCAGATTTTTTACAAAATATGGACTAAACAACATGGCTTGTCTTTAATTTGAATTTTATGATTTTTTCAGTAGCAGTTCACACTGAAAATTACTTTGCGTTGGCGTGAAATTTATACTCCACTAATATTGCTTGTCTTCCTCATTAACAAAAAAGTTGACAATTTACAACATTTTACAACACATAATTTATAAAGCGATCACTAAGTTCGGCAAGATTCGTATAGATTGTATAGACGTAGATAAAAGGGCGTAGATAATTTTCCAGTTAAGGCTCCTTAGTAAGCCTTATAAAAAGAGGCAGTAGGTGGTTTGAAAAGGAAATATGTAAATACTAATGTTAGATGGAGCTCGTTAACGTTAAAAAACGATTATAATAATTAAGAGAAAATTGTGAAAATATTTAATTAACTTGTTTAAAATAGATCAAAAATCTATTGGAAAATGTTTTAAGTAGCATTTAAAGAACTCTGTGACTTTTTTTATTGCCATAATATAGAACAAAGTGTGTTTTTATTAACTTTCGCAGCTTAATTTGCGTTTTTTTTCTATTGAGGAATTTCGTATAATTTCCGTTTCGGCACAGCAGATGAATGGATATTATCTGCAAAAATAATGATTTCATGACAACTAAGAATCAACTCAACTCAACATCTCTTTGAAAAGTCAATGAAAGCTTAAAAAATAATTAAAAATAGCCCATAACCTAACCTAACATCACCTATTTAACCAATATATAATTTTATCATCGCTTTTAATGACTTTTCAAAGGAGGTGTTGAGTTGAGTTCATTCTGAGTTGTCCGGTCACTAAAAACAACATGTAATTTGTAAGAACCTAAAAACATAAAGCGCTTAAGGAAAATCTTTATATAGTATAAAATGAAGTCCCCCCCGCTGTCTGTGCGCTTAGATCTTTTAAACTACGCAACGGATTTTCATGCGGTTTTCACCAATAGATAGAGTGATTATCGAGGAAGGTTTTAAAATATATAATTTGTCAAGGTTTTGTGTAAATTGGTTGAAATATATAAATAAAGGGAGCGGTCAGGCAAGTGGGCAGCGGGCAGTGGCAGTGGGTAGAAGGCTGGCAAGCGGGCGGTTTGGATTTGATTTAAAAGATTTCGTTGCTTCATTGATAAGTTGGTTGTAAAGGTTGAGTAATGGCGTGGCTTTGTGTTTCGTTAGCTACAGCAACGTGTTGCCGGGTCTGCTAGTATGTTATAAACCGGAAGAAATTCGGAAAGCCGGGTCTGATCACCGAAAAAAGTCCCAACTAACCGGAACTAGCAGGCCTGACCTTTCTTTCCTGATATTGTAAATCTGAAGTAGGTATACGGAAATATTAATGAAGTTTGGATAGTAAATAAAGGGTCACAGGCAAAATTATAGTTTTTATTTCATTTTAACCCTGTAAAATGCCATCGGTCTGTGGATAGATTATGAATATTCCAACAATTATTTGAGACACTCCAGATTGAAATAGCTGGAAGTCAGGAAGGAGTCAGGAATAATGAATGAGGTGGCGGACTCGGGTCTGGAAGCAGTGAAAGAATCTTCAGCGGTTTGAATCGTTCCTGAGTTATGAAAGTTGCCATAAATATTCCTAGTTCATTCATGAAACCAAAATAGACCTCGGCATGTGCTCCGGCGCGCAGCGGTCTCAACCAATTCTGAACAGAAAATAGAACGAATCACTTAAACTCGAAAGGCGGATTTAAGAGAAATTATGCATTTTTCTAAACGATCCGCTTTTTTATCAATCTCTGCCAGGGTAGACTCGAATTCAGAAAGGATGGAATCATATCAGTACCTACCTTATATTTTATTTTATCAAAATACATTACTTTTGCAAAAAAAATGTTTGGGAACTATGGCTATTTAAGCCGTTACTAAAACGCATTTTACTCCTTTATTTTCGTATTAATTGTAGGTACTAGGAAACCTAGCCACACGTTGCTGTTGCTGACGAAACACAACTCCACGCCATTACCCAACCTTTATAACCAATTATTATAAGCAATAATTATAAGCCTGAAACACTCATCTGCATTGAAAAAATCTCCCGAGAAAAGATACATGAGGCGACGTAGCTCATTGGTATGGCATTTGACCGGATATCAGAAGGACGTGGGTTCGAGTCCCGTCGGCGGCATGTATCTTTTCTCGAGAGATTTTTTCAATGTAGATGAGTGTTTCAGGCTAATAATTATTGCTTATAATAATTGTTATCCTTGGTGCTACGCATAAAAATCATGTCTTAAAAACATTGGTTTATCAATTGAAAAAATAATAACTTTATAACTAACGCCATCTGTTAAATCAAATCCACACCGCCCGTTTGCCAGCCCCTGCCGCTTAGCCAAATACATTATATATTTCAACCAATTTACATAAAACCTTGACAATTTATACACCTAAAAACCTTCCTCTCGAATCACTCTATCGAAAACCGCATGAAAATCCGTTACGTAGTTTAAAATATCTAAGCGCGCAGACAGCGTGAGCGACTTCATTTTATACTATGTAAAGATAATGTGGATTTTTCCCTCCCGTTCTTTATAGATGTTTCTAAGACGGCCTACGTGGTCGAGGTTTAAGGGGCAATCCCGAAGTCGCGGATTTAAATCTCTAATAAATTTATTTAATTAATTTGTATTGTTCCCAATCCTACCGATCAACTATCGAGACAAAATTTTGGCCCAACACTCCTTAATTGCACAAATACGATCTCTCTATCGCAACTCTCCGACCAACAGTTTCGAATCGAGTTTTACTAAACAAATCACTCAGCTGATCCGATACTTAGAAAATTTGGGAACAACAGCCGTTAGTGTATTTGCGACACGTTCCAGAAAGTGGAAAATAATCTCTCTATCACCCCGGTGTAAGGTCACCATAAAGAAAGGAAATTGTAAAATGGCTTAAGCAGTGTTTGGTGACCAGATCTGAATAGCCAGATACTTCCCCACCTTCCTCTTTCCCATTTCCTTCCTCTCCCCAGTACATCCAGTCTCTCAGAATTAGATAATTCATAGTCTCAATGGATCCAAATGGTTGGGGACAGTTAGGACTCTTGTGCAGTAGGTATTCACATTTAAAAAATTATCACAAAATTAGTAATTTTACCAATCAGTTATTACGTAGTGCAGATTAAGTACAACGAAATGAACAACACAAAAGAAATGAAGGACGCAGTCGCAACAAAAATATAGAATAAAAACTCATCAGAAACTGAAGCCATATAAACATTCTTAACAAGCAAGCAAAATATTATGTACGAGGGCTGTCCGTAAAATAAGGTATCCAAGATGCTGCGGTCGCGAGGAACAATTTTACGCGAGTAACTGGCGTGTAGCCTGGTTTCCCAATGCCAAATCCCCACAAAGCTGCACTCTCTGCGACGCTTAGTCTCGGCGTGGCAGCCGTTCGCTATGAAGCTTCCGTTCGCCGCACCCACCAAGTGTGAATTACGCTCTGTAATTAGCTTTTTTGTGCGAAGAACAAAACCCCGGTAGAAATTCATTTTCAGCTACTTGAAGTATACGGAAAACAGTTTATGAGTGCGAAAACGTGCGCAAATAGTGCAGAGAATTTTATTTTAGCGTGCCGGACGGCCATCGGCTTCCGATGAAAAAATTGCAAAAGTGGAAAAAACAATGATTTCAAATCGACGGGTGACGGTTCGGGAGCTCTGTGATATGATCCCTGATGTAAGTAATACCACTGTTGGCAACATTTTGACAAAAAAAATTGGGAGACCACAAAGTCTGCCCAAGGTGGGTCCCAAAATGCTTAACGAAGATCACAAACAACAACGGGTTGAAGCAGCCCGCGAATTCCTCGAGAGCTACGACATCGATGACGAAGAATTCTTGGACTCAATTATGATTTGGGATGAGACCCGGATACACTACACCATCCCAGATTCAAAGGAACAATCCCAGTGGCATTATTAATATTCGCCAAAGCAAAGTTTTAAAACGAATTTCAGAGCGTAACTCACACCTGGTGGGTGGGGCGAGTGGAAGCTCCATCGTGAATGGCTACCACGCCAAGACTAAGCGTCACAGAGGATGCAACGTAGTGGGGATTTGACAAGGGGAAACCAGGCTACACGCAGTATTGCAGGATTGCGGTTAAAGTCATTCCCCGCGACCGCAGCACTTTGGAGACCTTATTTTACGGACAGCCCTAGTATTATGTAGGATCCATTTTCTTTAAAAAAATAACTTAAATAGCTCAACGTAGTCACTGAATACGATGAGCTATTTACGTTATTTTTAGAGAAAATAGAACCTACGTACGTTGTTTGCTTGTTAAGAATGTTTATATGGCTTCAGTTTCTGATGAGTTTTTATTTAATTTATTAAGTTGGTCCATACTACCTACCCACTTCCAGAGCTTCTTTTGATTTTCTTTTTGACTACATTTCAAAAGCATCTTTTAAGAAGTCACACAAGTGCCCGAAACATGGGGTGACTTTCTTCCAACGACGGATAATACGATAGACGATGGCGATGATGTTTGCGCAAAAAAAAGTGTCTTGTAGTGTATCTAAAAGCTTGCGGCTTTTAGACACAGATGGCAATGCTAAGAGCTGTCCTCAGATTCCGCTAGATGGCAGGTAGTTTAGTACCTGTGGGAACCAACAGAAGGTCAAGCAGCTCAGGGTGAGTGTTCACTGGAACCCTCTGATCAGAATCTTTGCCTTTGATCAAGGCCTTTGACCGGGTTTGGCATCGAGCGCTTGTCAACAAACTGCGTTCTTACGGACTTCCCGCATCCTTGTGTGCGTAGAATGCCGACTTTTTGAGGGGGAGGTCGATTCAGGCGGTTGCTGACGGTTTCACCTCTTTCTCGCATTCGATAAATGCTGGCGTCCCACAGGGATCGGTTCTGTCTCCGACTTTGTTTCTGTTGCACATCAACGACTTCTTGTCATGTGCACCGATTCATTGTTACGCGGATGACAGTACAGTCCATGATAGCTTTTTGTTTGACAAGCCTCCAAAGAGCACACAAACCCCAATAGCTCGGAGGGCTTTGAAGCAGAGAATGGACGGTTACCTCGAGAGTGTTTTCTCTTGGGGTAAGAATAACTTCGTCGAATTTAATGTTTCAAAGACCCAATCATGTTTGATAACGTCTAAAAGGGATCGATATGATAATCTAGTATCCTTCAACGGAAGCATTCTTCCGAACAGGACCTCCATTGATATGCTTGGTGTAACTCTATGTGACCAGCTCAGGTATGGGGGCTCCATCGAAACCAGAGTTAAGTTAGCCTCTCAGAAACTGGGCGTACTGTACAGGGCCCGCAGATATTTTAATAGCACACTACTGCTAACCCTGTACAAATCGCAAGTGCGCCCCATGGTTGAATTTGGCGGCCACCTCTAGTCTGGAGCTCCAAAATACCTTAAAAAACCCTTGACTCTGTGCAGAAACGGGCGGTCTGTTTGATAGATTCTCCCATCTTAACAGACGGATTGCAATCTTTAGAGCACAGGCGTCAAGTTGGAATGCTGTCCTAGTTCTACCGGTATTACAATGGAAGATGCTCCGAGGAACTAGCGTCATTGATCCCCTCGGCACCGGTGCATAGTCGGGAAACACGCCAAACACGCGCCCAACATTTGTACACGGTTGACATTAGTCACATGAGAACGGGTCGTTTTTACGTTCAACAGCTCGGCTGTGGAACGATTTACCGGCCTCTGTGTTTCCTCCCTCCTACAACATGGGTCTCTTCAAGACCCATGTTCACTCCTTCCTTTCCTCAAAAAGACTCTCCACACAGCATCCTCAAAGATGACATAGGCCCTGTGGGAAATTATTTTCCTCAGGGTCTCCTGTGTGGAGTTAATGTAAAAAAAAAAAAAATCCATTTAGCCAGCTCCTAGTTAGGTGGACTAACGAGGTCAATATTGTAATACGCGAAGTATGTAATAAAACCAGATAAACATCAAGAATCTATTATTCCAAAGAAGTAATCTACGTCCAAGGTGTTATTGGAGAATCTCTTAGTGTGTTTAAAACTACAGAAGACTACAATTACCTGTCAAGCTTGGTTAGTAGCTGCTAGGATGGATTTATTTATTTTAATACATACAAGTGTAAAGTGTAAAAATATATAAAATAATTAAAAACTAGCATAGACACAAAATAAAAATAAAACACACATATTAAAATACCCATGCACCGGCTTCGCCTGTGTGTGTGTATATTATGACGTATGAACCTTTATACATAAAAAAAACTTTTCCGATAAAAATATGTATGTATACAGGGTGTAACAGCATGTTCCCGAAGAATTTTAACCAGCGATTCCTTAGCATATTTGGAGAAAGAAATGTAGATCTCATTTCGCAGTCCGATGATATATTTTCAATTAAAAACAATAAACATATTTAGCCATCACACATCGCAACTGAGTAGTCTGGTATAAGCTGGCGGGTCACGTGTTAAGCACACCGTCTCATTCATCACAATAACACACGAAACAGCGCGCGTATTACGTGATCCCATCGTGACCTGTAGGAGAGTGATCAGTGGCGACGTGTGGTTGAAAAATATTTTATTTGCTTTTAATAGAAAAAATATATCATCGGACAGCAAAATTACATTTACTTTTTGTACTCCAAATAAGCTCAGGAATAGTTGATTAAAATCCTTGGGGTATGTGTTGTTACACAAGTGTTCATAAAGGTAGGTGCAAAAAATATGAAAATTAAAAAATACCTTATATAAAGGTTAAGATTATTGACATGGTAATTTATACAGTTTTTTAATGTAGGTACGTACTTATCTATTGAAACTTGCAAACTAATTTTGTTTTACCCATCTTTTATGTGATAATAGATCTCCACGTCGCGTGTTCGATCTTCTAGTATTTTTAACAGGTCTTTATTAAAGTGAAAACTTCTTTAACACCGTTGTGATTTGAAACTCGATGAAACGAAAAATAGCGAAAATAAAAAGAGACAAACACTTACATCTGTTGGATTTAACCTGCGAGAAAATGAGATAGAATAATCGGTCTCCTCTTTGTGCGGTGTTTCGTAGCCTACCCACTATTGTCTACTTTAATTTTCTGAAGATTTTACTTCTACCGCGTGTGAACTGCACATGTGTAGTTGTTTTTTTTCTCAGCAAGCATGAAAATAACGTAATATTAAGAAAAAAATTAATTGGTTCGGGTTGGTTTAAACTCATTTGTAAAGTACGGAGGTTGGTACTTTTCATATAAAGACCCAATAATTGTGAAATTTAATTATAATTTGTACTGCGAATTGGCGCCTATTACATTATAAGGAAGAAATTAAGCAATTTGAGGCAAGTCATTAAGTTTTATACTCGATTGTATTCATTCTACCTCAGAAAGCTTTTAATAACCATTTTTAGAAGCCCTTCAAATATGTTGCAAGCAAAAAATTAACGGTTTTTTTAACTCCACTTATTTTGGGAGGCGGGTGGGGGTACCACTGCCCCGGAAACCATTTATTGGATAACCAACCCCTTTTCCGTAGGTCACCCCAAGTGGTTCGCTACGTTTGGTGACCTAGCAGGGGTGCCCTGGTTTATGGGGTGAGGTTTGTCCTACTGCGTGGAGGGCCGGAGAGAGACTGGTTGAGGAGGTATTTTGACCTCTCAAGCCGGATTACCTCGACTCTTCGCCTTGCAGCGCAGTTGAATGGATTGTTGATGGGATGGATTCAAACGACCGACACTCCTGGACACGCTGACCGCCAGATTTCTACCCACTCCTCATACGTATTTCCTTCCCAGAACTTCTCTTCTTTCGTCCCTTTAAAACTCTTCACACAGCATCCACTATGATGACATAGCCCTGAGGGAAATTATTTTCCTCAGGGCCTCCTGTGTGGAGTTAATGTAAAAACAAAAAAATAACACAGGAGGCCCCGAAGAAAATAATTTCTCTCAGGTCTTTTATCATCTTTGAGGAAGGAGATTTTTTTTAAGAAAAGGAAGCAGAGAACGATGTGAGAAGGAAAAAGACATGAAGGGTGGGTAGGAATCTGGGAATCAGTGTCTCCAGGAGTGATGGATGTGTGAATCCAATACACCGCTGGAAACTAGTTATTCCAATTATTTTAACACTAGGTGGTGAGATGCATCCGCCGCCAAAACCTGAACAATCCTCACACATGATCCCGGACACCCTAAGTGGCTAAGTCACCAAACGAAGGGAACCACTTGGGGTCACTTACGGCAGAGTTGATGGTTATCCAATAAATGGATCCCGAAATTGTATTAATGTAAATCAATGTTTTTATTTGAAATTATATTTATCAAAAATATATTTTCATTTTAGAAGTGAAGGTAATCCAGCATCGGAATAGATCCGAATGATATTGATCAAAGGAATCAAAATAAGTGAGATCAAACACTTTCATATAACTTTGAAATATTTAACGATGAAGAATTTTTCGTGTTCTTTAAAGCTAAATAATAATATCGAAATAATACTTTGAAAAATCATTCAACTCTGTCTGGATTAAAATTCAACTTTATTTGACTTTGCAACTTCTCAGAGAGACGCTTTATGGAGAACCATGCGAAATAAATTATTGTACTTAAGTTATTAAGTATTTTAGAAGAGGTTTTTATTATTGATTTTTTGAATTGAATAGGTTTTGTAATGGGGATGAATCTCGAAATAGGCTTAGTGAAAGTTTTCAAGTTCCTAAACAGTACTTGAATAAGGAACCTACGCTTTTCTCTTCATTCCGTTCTATGAATTTCTTATGATTTATCTACCTATAAGGAATTACGGTGAAAAATTTTATAAAGACTATTAATTTTACCAAACAAGAACAAAAACTTTTGTATTTAATGAGAGTTGAATCTTGCAATCATATATAAAGATGGAACCCAATAAAAATAATGCGTTAAGAAAATGAGGATGTAGTTAGTATCTAGTTCTTAGTCGAAGTATGATACAATTAAATATGACCGAATCGGATAGGATCACATTAGCTCTGTGGTAGACCGTAGAGCTCCGCCCGGGAAAGGCAAAGTTCCAGGGTTTAATTTCTATACGTGACCTTTTTCTGACTTTTCTATTTCAGATTTTTGATTGAGTGACGCTAAAATTGTCTTCATTAATTAAATATTACAATTTGAAGTTTTACCGATTAAGTTAAAAATAAAAATAAATATTATTTTTAAATTCTAGTTCGATATAACTTCTAAATTCAAGGATTAAATAATTTGAACAAAATATTATGAAATAATCGATCTCATGATTTTCTGTCATCTAAGTTTTGCGTAAGAACAAGTAATTTTGAATGGAGTCACGTTCGGAATTATGCGCGTAATAAATATTCAGGTAAATGGGAGAATCATCCGATATTCAAACAATCGCAGAATTTGGAATATTTGATTTTCATAAAGATTAATGAGGGTTCAAGAGAAGTTTGAATGTCATATATTGGTTTATAAATGTGTAATTACTAATACCTAGTAAATGGTTAAAAAATTATAGTTCCACACTATATTTTTAATTATGCAATTGTAAATGTTCTCCAAAATGACCTGTAAGAATCTCATTCTTGCGATCTCTCGAAGGAAACCATTCCTTTGTTCTGAATGCATTTATTAATGTTCTCCAAAATTACCTTGAAAAAATCACATCTTTGCCATTTTTTCAAGGACATAAAGAAACCATTCGTTCGTTCCGAATTCAATTATCAATATTCTTAAAAATTGTCTTGACAGAATCTCATTCTTGTGATATCTTGAACGAAACCATTCCTTTGTTAAGAATATTATGAACTAAATGTGCAATTTGGCTGTCCTGAAACGGGTATCCTTCCCAGTTGGACAGACAAAGCATCATTTTGTGATGTTGTATTTTAATAAATACATTAATAAAATAACAATAATAAACTTGGATAAAACACGTAGAAATAATATATATTTTGAAGCAACGTCTATCATCTTGAAAGACATGCTTACGTATTAGTTATAAACGCCAACTTAATCATAATTTTAACTAACTAAGTAACCCATCACGGCGTTTCTCCGCAGGGGTAGGCAGAGAGAACTAACCGCCAAACAACACGGTCTTGGCACACACACTCTTTGCCTCATTCGCATTCACACATTGTCTCATACATACTTGACATGTCAAGAGACTCAAGTATCTGATTCACTTGATCGTGCCAAGTCTTCCACGGGTGTCCCCGACTTCTTCTACCATTCACATTTATACAGCAAAAATAACATAGTAATAATTTTTAAAATAACTGTAAATATTCAAAATGTGTACAAGTGTTATTATGTCTTGTAGGTCGATATTAGTTCCTAGCTAGGCAGATGCCCGTTCTAAGGAACCAAATGCTGGAGAAAATACCAAAAAGTCAAAGCGTCACGTGTTCTCCTTACACTTCTTTCTTCGTTCATTCGCTCTACGTGCCCAAACTATCTGGGGTCATATATGGTTTTACCACACATACGCCACAGGGATTTATTTTCTACAGCATTCAATCCATTTTCATCATTCCTCTGCCATTTGCATGCCACCCTGCCATACATCAGGGTAGGTACTAGAATTCCTTTGTGGACTACTAGCGTCGTTTCTTTAAACAGTTTTTTTTATTAAAGTCAGTCCTCTATTAACTGAGTTACCTGCATTTACCCTTCTTTCAATATCTCTATCAGCCTTCCCATGTCTCGTAAACATACTTTCCAGACACACAAACTCATCCACCTGCTCCAAGTATTCATCACTCACAACTATATTGCACACTGTTTTTGTACTCTCTCTTTCAAACACCATGACGTTAGACTTACTTACATTCATCATTAACTCATTCTTCATGCATACTTCGTACATCCTAAACACGAGAGAATATAGATCTTCCAGTGTGAGAAATCAGCACCGCATCATCAGCGTACAACAGGCAACATACGAGGGCTGTCCGTAAAATAAGGTCTCTAAGGTGCTGCGGTCGAGAGGAACAATTTTACGCAAGATCCGGGAAAACTGGCATGTAGCCTGGTTTCCTTACGCCAAATCCCCACAAAGCTGCACTCTCTGGGACACTTAGTCTCGGCGTGGCAGCCGTTCGCGATGAAGCTACCGCTCGCCGCACCCACCAGGTGTGAATTACGCTCTGTAATTAAATGTTTTGTGCGAAGAATAAAACCCCGGTAGAAATTCATTCTCAGCAATTTGAAGTGCACGGAAAACAGTTTATGAGTTCAAAAACGTGCTCATATGGTGCAGAGAATTCAAAAGCGTGCCGGACGCCATCGGTTTCAGATGAAAAAATTGCCAAAGTGGAAAAAAAATTATTGCAAATCGACGGGTGATGATTCGGGAGCTCTGTGATATGATTCCTGATGTCAGTAAGACCGTTATTGACAAGATTTAGACAAAAAATTTGTGAGACCACAAAGTCTGCCTAAGGTGGGTCCCAAAATGCTCACTGAAGATCACAAAGAACAACGGGTTAAAGCAGCCCGCAGATTCCTTGAGTGCTACGACATCGATGGCAAAGAATTCTTGAACTTAATTGTGACTGGTGACGAGACCCGGATACACTTCACGACCCCAGAGACAAAGGAACAATCACAGTGGCATCATTCAGATTTGTCGAAGCTAAGTTTAAAAACAAATTACAAAGCGTAACTCACACCTGGCGGGTGCGGCGAGTAGAAGCTCCATCGCGAATGACTGCCACGCCAAGACTAAGCGTCACAGATGGTGCAACTTGATGGGGATATGACAAGGGGAAACCAGGCTACACGCCAGTGTTGCAGGATTGCCCGTAAAATCATTCCTCGCGACCACAGCGCCTTGGAGATCTTATTTTCGGACAGCCCTAGTACTTCCAGATCACTCAGAAAACCTATTTGACAAATAAAATGCTTTGTCTTTTTTAAACGACTTCGAAAAGGAGGAGGTTATCAATTCTACGGTATTTTTTAAAAAAAATTTTTTTTTTTTTATTTTTCTATGTTTGTTACCTCAGAACTTTCGATTGGGTGAACCTATATGGATGATTCTTTTTTCATTAGAAAGCTGGTGCTTCCCGTGTGGTCCCATTTTAATTTGGTTGAGTTCTGACAATGGGATCTATGAGAAAACCATATTTGTCTTAAATATGCAATAAGTATGTGCGTGACAAATGGACGAATAACTCAATATTACGCCAACAGATTTCGATGATTCTTTTTTTGAAGTAAAACTTCTTTACGCACGCGTGTCAAAATCAAAAAATAAACAAAAATTTTAACAAAACAAAAAACGACTTCAAAAAATGCACTAAAAAGTAAAAAAAAAATTTCGTACGATTGTTATTTTTGGAGTCGGTGTCAGCCAAGATCTCCACATCTCACCTATAACTACCTATGTATGTAGTTACCTTGGCTGACACCGACTCCAAAAATAACAATCGTACGAAATATTTTTTTTACCTTTTAGTGCATTTTTTTAAGTCGTTTTTTGTTTTGTTAAAATTTTTGTTATTTAAATACCGCGCAAGAGTGCTCTCATTTGGAGCCAGTAAGAGCCTTAAACATAAAAAAAAAAAAATTTCATACATTACTGAACTGCCCCATCAACAATATTTTGAATTAATTTAGAGATGAATTGAAGATTTCCACTGACTCGTCAATGATTATGTGCATTTGACAAATACAGTAGTCTAACGATAGTCGCCCTCAATTGAGTAAGCTGCTGTTAATTGAATTTCCTTTGATGTGTTGAAGTAATATCGACTAGAACTGCATTGAAAACCGAAGCAAATTCGATATGGGTTGGATTGGATGAATTATTTCCGATTTCCTTGTACGACAGAAAATCTGTCGGTAAAAGCAGAAAATCTCCAAAACGGTCAATAGAAACGTCATGAAATTTGCACTGCTTTTACCGTGTGAAATTTCTAAGTAAATATAACTATTTTCCGCTCACAAAATTATATTCATCCAATGAATAATAAGTTAAATAAGTATTTATCATAAGTAAGCTACTAGCTAACCTGGCCACTCATTGCTGTGGCTAATGAAACACAACGCCATCTACTGGATGGTTATACAACCTTTGTAACAACTATCTGTTAATTTGCATTCAAATCATGTCCAGACCATCCGCTTGCCAGCCCGCTCTTCCACCACATACAGACATTATCATATTTCAACCAATTTACACAAATCCTTGACAAATTATTTACCTAAACCTGAATCACTCTACCTATTGGTGAAAACCAAGTAGCACGAAAATCCGTTAAGTAGTTTTTGAGTTTATCGCGAACAGACAGACAGACGCGGCGGAGGACTTTAATTTATAATATGTAAAGATGGATTGCCTTCAAGTTTAGTGCTTTAGCCAATTTACTTAATTTGTATTAAACTTAAGGTGATGCACCACCTCTTGCAAAATTAACATTACTTCGTAGTTATCTTAACAATACACATAATTCATATGTTTTGTTTCTTATGTTATTATGCAGATTGGTCTTTTGGAGTGTGATAAAATTTAATTATGCATTTTTGAAATGATAATTTTAATTATATAACTGGATGCTTTCAGCTTAAAATTTCTGAAGTTTTGAAAATTTCTTGGTTAACGAAACTCAATTTCAGATTGATTTTCAGGTTACATCGTCATTTTTTCATAAGCTATGAAACTTATTAAATCAATTATAAAAACATACATGGCTAGTTTATAAATAATATAGTATGTTACATCGTTACATGTATTCCAAAAAAAAACATTTTTTAGTTTCTTTGGCGAGAACAATATTTCAAGCATTAAAAGAAGAACAAAAATTGCAAATATTAATCTTTCTACCCGGATTGATTTTTGACCTATTTTAAAAATCATATTGATGATAATTTCCATAATTATAATATGAAACAAACAATATGACGTTTGATCTTATTTTGATGTCTTATAATGTAAATGACGTTGTGATGTAAAAATAGTTGACCTGACCTAGAAATTTCTATGAGAGAACCGTATGCAATTTTAATGACGCCAAAACACATCGTAAAAGAGATTTACTTATTCATAAATAGACAGACAGATTTTGTCTCATATTGGTTAAACGAAAAAAAAATCAAGTCTAACGTATGACGAGTTTTATAAAAATGAAAACGTGTGAATGGGGCGAACTGAAAAATTTAATGGGCGTGTGAGGTTTTGCTGGAAAAGGAAAACCGGTTTAAAAAAGAAAGCACTTCGATTTTAATATTCATTGGAATATGACTCTAAGTGATCTTATAAGTGCGTCAAGAAATAATAATTTTTTTTCGTTGATTTTTTTCGAGAATGTATTTTGTTTAATTATTATTGGTACCCTTTTAATAGTTGTGCCAATTATTTGCTTTATGAGAATAACGTAAAATCAATTTCAGATAACGATTAACGTCAAAAAAATATTTGTGAATTTAAATGAATTAATAGTCAAACATACAAACAGCTGTTCGGAGCGCGAACTCAAAATAACTCTTTGCAGGTCAGGGCTCAGATTCTCAGCTAAATACTATGTCTATTAATACAAAATATGCACATACCCCAACCTGTAATGCTATATCACTCACTGACAGGAAAAAAACACCATAAAATATTCACTCAATTCAAACAAACACAGAACTAATCCACAAAAATAGTTATAATAAACGGTTAAATTGAGGATAACTTAATTTGAAGGCGAACAGAAAAGCGCGCGAACTTCGGAATAACGTTTTAAATATTTGAAAATGATGGTTGCAAAACGCGATAAGGCCTGACGTTTTATTTCTCGCGATTTTTTCAAACGGTGTACTTTTGAATTTCGTCGGCAGAGCGTTGGCGCTGTTTACTACGTCGCGGCGCTTTCAGCACTGTCGGGATGAGCTTCGGGATACAGCTTTCGACGCCCGACACAGCGACGCCAGTGTTCCCGTCTCCCGCGACCTCCCCGTCTTGCCGTCGGAGCGAGAGAGACGCCGCGCTCACTTTCCGCGGAAAGCTTGCAACGAAACGCAGGGATGCTCTCGCGAGATATCGAGGGGGGCGTGTTACGGTATGCCGGCTGAAACTAAATCCTGAAATAAACGCTGAATCGAATGTACTAACAAGGAAAATAAGCTACACCTCAAGAAAATCGCAAAGTCACGATATGAAACGCGTATTACGGAGCAACATCATTTTAACAAAAAACCTTTCTACTATTTGACTAATTGATTGTTGTGCGGATTGCGACTATAGGCGGGCATGAAAAATCAAGCAAGCAAAGGAAAATTCCTCAAACCTCAGCAAAATGTTTTTATTGTGTAAATGTTTGTTTGGGTGGATATTTTGTTATGATTGCACCTTTTTAGGAATGTGCTGATTTCAAATGATAGTCAGACTTCTTGTGGGGCGAATTTTTATATGGACCAAGCTTGATGGAAAAGTTGAGCCACTGGAGAAATATGTTGGGGCAGAACAGGAGAAGAAATGGTATATTAATTTAATCCCTTGTATCGGGAGCAATTTATTATTATTGGGCAATTAGAGAAAGGAAGTGGTTTGATATTAAATTTGCTAATTGGTTTGGCCATAGAAATTAAGATGATTTCAAATAAGTAAATTAATGAATTTTTAATGAGGTCAATCAAATTAGTGCTGCTGCCAATTGGGTTGGAAAATTACGTGACTGGTACACGTGCAGTTCCACTAAATTGTTTCTGGATGAATGAGTGAAAATAAAGTGGGCGGGGTCGTTCAGTGGTAGGCGAACCACAGTTTTTTAGCGCCATTTGAAATAATCCTTAATTTATTTTCTATGGCATGGCCTGTCTAAAGTATAGAGTTATAAGGTAGGGGTCTTAACGTTTGACTTTTGAGTCGGGATATTGCTTTTCATTTTTCACACAGTACAAATAAATTTAATAATTTCGGACTTTACGGCTAGGACTGTTGTTTATTAAGACGTACAAGGTACAATATGATACAAGTTATAATGTATATTAAATTTAAGTTATCGTGTGGTTACAGTACCTATTCATAAGTCCATGGAATGTCAGTACGTAATCACGTCTAAAATGAGAATGGTTCTTAAAACTTATTAATTAATGTATGAGTAATAATAATTTATAGTGTAGGTTAGTCACGTAGTTTCAATTTCCTTCAATAGATGTCGTTAGTATTGTTAGTTATGCATAGTTTTGTGGCACCCCAACAGATGTCAGATAAGTATTATATTGGAAGAGTATCATCTATCGAAGTTCGTGTTTAAGGTACGAATGTGTCTAATGTACGAAATAATAGCCGAAGGCATCTGATCGGGTCGCGGCCATCAGTTTACAGCTTCCTTGAGTAAGGACGTCTGGTAATATTTGTTGTAAACATTACATTAAACCACATCTATCGAAGGATGTTAAAATTACATGAGTAATCATGCAATAAATATATATACACCACAATAATAAAATGTGTGGAGATACAAAGATAAATTTGGAAATTAAGAAATTTAATAAATTAGTTTTTTTATATGTTAGCATGGAATCATGAAAATGTAGTGTAGTATTTTTTCCTAGTGGGTAAGGTGTAAAGTGTGATTGCGCGAGCAGTTGTTAAATGGCTTTTTATGTGTTTCACGTAAATGGCATCCTCGATTAGGAAAAAGAGGGGTTGAAGGTAGTGGATGGGAAGGAGAAGCATAAGAAACAGTGGAAGTTTGGCAAGTACCTACCTAGCTATTTAAGTCTAGTCACTAAACACCGCTTAAGACCTGGGATTCCGAATTTCTTCTGATTTATAACATATTTGAATACTTTATGTTTCTTAGTTCTTAAAAAATTGCATGGTATTTTTGAAGATAATATCCATGCATTTGCTGAGCCGAAATGGTAATTATATGAAATTCCCTCGATAGTAAAAATCGCGAATTGTGCTTCGAAAATTATTAAAAACACATTTTGTTTGGTTATTTAACATCTTATATCTACGAAAACATTCACAGTGCCGCCGCATTCAGAATTTCTACCGATTTCTTACACATTTGAAATTTTTAGTCTCTTAAAAAAATACGTGTCATTTTTTAAGATAATATCTAGACGTTCCCGACCGCGCCGCGCCGAAACCCAAATTATATGCAATTCCGTCGATGAAAAAAAATCGTTAAGTACGTTCCAAAAATTATTATAAACACGTTTATTTCACTTATCTAAAAAGTTAGATGAATGAAAAAATTGCTATTTTAGATGTTCCCAACGAAATTTTTGCTCTATTTTAAACGAGTCTTGTTTTATTAAGTATTTTCACAATTTTCACTTAATTATAATCGTCTTTTAATATCAGCGCGCTCCCTCTAACATTCGTATTTACATATCTACCTTTAAAAAGACATATTATTCTTTTTGAACGCTCACTTCAGAGCCTTAATCCATTTTAAGCAACGCGCAAGAAAAGACAAACAGAAAAGACAAACCGCCCACTTCAAAACATAACACCGATTGTGATTTTCCTTTTTTTATAATGTTAATAAGAGTTCCAACTGCTCCCTACTAATCGGAGCCAGTGGGACTATGGCACTTTACCCACTAGTGAGTAAAGTGAAAAAGAGAAGAAATCGGGGAAGATGAAGGTTCGGAAGTACCTGGATGTTCAGATCTAGTCACTAACCACGGCTTAATCCATTAAGCAGAAACCAAGACCTACTAAGCTTAACCCCGTCATTTCTATTAATGCTAATGGGGTGTTTGCGGATTTCAATTGCCTCCGTAATTTACACATAATACACGTAATTTACCCGTAGATACTCTACAATACAATACATAAAATATATGACATGATGATGAAATTTTGCCTAGGAGAAAGCACAACTCGGCATAAAACACCAAACATTTTATTTTTTTGTATAATATTTGTATGTTTTTACAATTAGAATACAATTTTATACATGTTATACGGAGTTGTAGACGAATATAAAAATTTATTCTCACCGTAAAGAGACGAGGCTCTTGTGTTTGCTGAGGGAATTTATTTTCAATGATACGTAATTATTTAAGTAAGAATATAATAATGTTGCAAATAATAACAAAATGATAAGAAAGACTCTAGATATATCAATAAATAGATTTCAAGATTAAAAAAAATAATAATAAGGGATAAGAACTCTTACAGTAATTTTAGGTAAGTTTTCAATTTAATTTGGGATTCATGATTATTCATAATAATATTTAGATTTAATGGGAGGTTGTTGAAATAAATTATACCTAGATACAGGTATTTTGAATGTGTTTGGTATTAATTTTTGTGATTTTAAAATTATTCCGATATCTTGCTGATTTGTTGAAATGTAAGTTATTTAGCTGTATTTCGTAAAATAAATCATCATATTAGTTTTGACTAAACATAATAATCAAAAATCATTTTAAATTATTTTTCTTTTTTTATATTCAATATCATTTTTAATCACTTTATAAAAACAGTTTATTTATAAACCAGTTCTGCTAAGGAATTCTTATTTTCAGTTTGGGATGTGGGACATGGGTGCCGCCGCCCACCGCCCCGGTAACCATTTATTGAATAACCAACACCCCTTCTTTAGGTAACCCTAATAAATTCGCTACACTTGGCAATTTAGCAAGGATGCCCGAGTTAATGGGGTGATGATTGTCTAGGTCTCGGCGGTGGATGCGTCTGCCTATCTTGTACGTGGCTGGCCGGATGCCTGATTGAGGAGGGCCTTTTGACCTCTCCAGCCGGACTCTCAATTTTGAAACGCAGTGGGAAGGAAGGATTTATAAATCCTTCAGTCCTGGACACGTTGGTACCCATATTTCTACCTAACTACCTACCCCTCATACTTTTATCCTTCCCAGAATTTCCTCTCCTAACTTTCCTTAAAAAAACCTTCGAAACAGCATCCCAAAACGTTACATAGGTCTTGGGGGATTTTTTTTTCTCGGGGCCTTCTGTGAAACTACTGAAAAAAAGGATAAAAAAAGAACTAAATATCACATTTCATAAATTAATTATTTTAACGAAATTTCGAGAATTTCCTGAAATATGTGAATATTTTGAATATCTCGTGATGAAGCATGCTGACTTGCTGAGTGTTAGACTTATTGATGTTTAATGGTTTGGTATTATGAAGGCTGTTGGGAATTAGCAATGACTAGGCGTATGGCGTGTGGTGAGCGTGGGTTACGCAAAGCCTTATATTATGTTAGTAACATATTGATTACGTTGGTGCTTCCTCACACAAAAAGTCTTTGGTTTGCTGGGTACATTTTGAAGTCTTCTCTAAATAAGTACTTAGGCCCAGTTATATAAAATTCACGTGTATCAAAGCCATCAAATGGCCATTCTTTAAGTTTTTATTTATTTTAATTTTAGTAATTTTTACATTTAAGTTTACAAATTTCTTATTTATTATAATATTTCATATTGCAGCAAATTAATTAAAATATTTCGTATTCACTTTATTATTTTTTCTAGTTTTATGTAGCTCCTACAATACATCTTGAACTTTCGAATTGGTGAAGACTTTAAAGTTTCTGGTAGCGTGTTTTATAACTTCATTCCCTTGTACCATTTATTTGGACTTTATGCAGAGCGGAAATATTTTGACCCACTGACAAAATATGATGGAATCCTGAGGGGTTAGAAGACACTTAACATTTAAAAACTAATAATTCATTGAATTGGAACACTCCATCGAAAAATGTAGTTTCTTGTCAAACAATAAATTTCGGTTGTAAGTGAGTTAAATGAAATATTTCTGCACGACGTAGATTTTCAAAATTGTAACTAATGAATTCAGACAAGTGATAAAGTACCTACACACTTATTGTATTTTAATAATAACTAGATGACCCGGCGAACTTCGTACCGCCTCGGAAACAATAACTAATTAGCTGAATTAAATTCAGTTTTTTTATTTAGTTAAAAATTACACAATGAAGCAATTATCAATGCGCAACTGTCCGTGTTTTTTTTTTCAGTATCAAAGATGGCTTTGTGTAAGGATGTATATTTTTGTGATTTTCTCACTTTTTCACTTACTTACGGGAATTGCGTTTTATTTTCTTTATACGTGTGGGGGAGATTTATTATAATAGTTGTATTTTTCCTTTGGAGGGGTGTAGACATACGTTCACCGTTTGTCTCATTTTTGACTATTAACATTTAGATTGTAAGAAAGAGGGGCAGCATTATGTGTTTAAGAACAAAAGCAAAACAATCAGCGCATTGACATTTGACGTTTTTGAATTTTTGGAATTCACTCACTATTGAACATTATATTTATCACAATATTGCTGCAGCTCTTTCAAAAGATGAGAATTCGTTCCATACAAAATGTATGAGGAAAAGAATTTTATTCATTATTATTTTTCGTGAATTTTTCCGATATTTTAATAGCTATATTTTATTCCATTTCCGGTGTTCTAATAAGGTTTTATATTTTTTGTGATTTTATATTTTACTTACCCGGAATTGCGTATCATTTTCTTTATACGTGTAAGGGAGATTTATTATAATTCTTGTATTCTTCCTTTGGAGGGGTGCAGACATACGTTCACTGTTTGTCTCATTTTCGACAATTGACATTTATTTTGTAAGAAAGAGGGGCAGCATTATATGTTTAAAAACAATCGGCGGATTGACATTTGACGTTTTTGAATTATTGGAATTTACTCATTATTCAATGTTATACATATTTGGCGATTAGTTTGTGCTCCACGCTGAATAAAACTTAATGAAATAAGCATAATTTCTCCTTTTAGTTTGTCTAATCCCCCATAAGGTTACAGGTGGTAAGTCAGACCAATATTTATTTAAGCCCATTAGCCTGAAAGGTTAGGGCCTCAAATCGGATTGGAAATTAATCCCGCTCATTGAATACTTGCCAAATTAACTATTTTACTTGCTCAGGTAAGGTATTCCTTAAGTTAAAAAATAAAATAAATTATTTTATTAATGATTGCATAAGTTCAGTGCCGTTTTAAGTTTTAAGTCTACACCAAAGACTGTTTATTATTCTAGGATTATACATAATAATTATTCTCCTTCTCACTTGTCTGGCATGTTACATTCAAAGGACAGAAAATACTAGGGTGTCGAATGTCGAATTATATGTTAAAATTAAATGCTTTTCTGTAATTAAATTGAAGACAATATTAGCGAAACTCAATCGAAATTCTGAAGACAGAAAAATCAGAAAAAGATATTGGCTCCACTGGGACCCGAACCAGGACCCTTTGCTTACATCCTGTGTTCGAGTCCCAGTGGAGCCAATATCTTATACTGATTTTTCTGTCTCCAGATTTTTGATTAAGTTTCGCTGATATTGTCTTCATTTTAATTAAATATTATAATTTGAGATTTTACTCATAAAGTTAAAAATAAATACTTTTTGCGACATACGCTTGGCACGCGATGACATTTTTTTATATTTGCTATACACAGTAATACACACAGGAGGCCATGAGGAAAATAAATTCCCCCACGACCTAAGAAAGCTTTTGAGGTGCTGTTTTTTTAAAAAAACATAGTGTTTATAAGAAGTACCCATATAGATGATTCAGATATAAAATATATTGTTTGTATATATATCCATTAATAAATATATATACCAGACTATTGTTAGAACCGCATTAATGTATGGCTCCGAATGCTGGACTATGTACAACTCGACACTAGGCAACTCGAAACAGCAGAAATGCCAATGCTTAGATGGTCGGCAGATATATCACTAAAAGATTAGATTAAAAGTTCACGCATTCAAGGTAGCTTGGGTGTCACAGACAAAACAACTCCTGGATGACTCAATGCTCCAAAATACTTCAGAGAAACGGCCTGCTTAAAAGCGATATTCAGAACCGAAGAAGGTACAACCTGAGAACGAGAAGAGCCGACCCCAATAGCCTACCTAGGCAATTAATTGGGACAGCGCAAGGAAAAAGAGAAGATCCATTAATAAATATGAAATAAAAACGTAAGTTAGTGCCTACAAAAATTTTATTTATGAAAAGTAAACAAGCATTATAAACATAAAGACGTGTCGAAATAAAATTTTATTAGACATATTTTACAAATAATAAACAAAAAGTCGTTAAATAACACTTTCACAAAAAGAAAACAAGAGGTGGTTATATTAAACTTTTTTAAGCTTTCTAAATATTTCAAAATTGGGTGGTCATCTTACCATTTCGTTTCGTGAGTTTTGAAATCGATGTGTTACAAATATAAAAATAAGTCGTCCCGGACAGAAAGTTTAATAATAATCTAAACGAAAATATAAAAGAGAACAAGACACAGAAAAACAGAAAAAGTTAATGGTCGCAACTGGAACTCTAACAGAACCTCTCGTCTAACCAGGACGTGCTCTTTTACCAATTCAACCATTGCCACCTTCCATCAAACCGTCATAATGGGGTATTTCCACAAACGAGGGATTCTGTTGAAAATGTAGGGAATATTTAAAAATAATTTTTCTGATTTTAATAATCCTACTAAAAAATGTTGTTTTTTTTATGTTTTCATTCAATATTGTTAATTTTAAAAACGCTCTAAAACTGACATAATCAAAACGGACCGTTTTCGCAAATGGGTTTGTGACGTCACAAGCGTAGCTCCGCTGAACCAGCATAAATAAACACTGTCAGGGAGCGTCCGCACTCATGACGTCACACGATAGTCACGCCCCAAAATATCGTTTTAGCGGTAATTCAAAAATGGAAACTCAAACTCGCTGTAGAGTGTAGAAAATTTGTTCATCAATATAAAAATAAAATAAAAATACTATAATAATCGTCATTTTTTGCTTAATTTTTTTAAGTAATAAAAAAACGTGTAAATACCCCATTGTTCTCTTTCATATTTTGGTTTAGATTATTAGTGTTATCTTCTTCTTCAATGATATATTACATTGAGAGTTGTTCTTATAAAAAAATAAATCAATTTTTGTGGTTTTTATAACTGGCGATACCATAATAGTTCTAATAATTCGAAAAAAACGTTCGTTCGAGATATGTTAAGATAAGACAATCGACATCCTAGTATTTTTTGTCTGTATCATTTTCATACAAGACGTGTGAGAAGGAAGATTTTTATTAACGTCTTCCACGACAATCATCGATGACGCATGTGCATACGTTCTATCCCTGCGACTATTATATTCTGTTCATTTCGTCTTAGGTTCGTGCATACGTTCTATCCCTGGGACTATTATATTCTGTTCATTTCGTCTTAGGTTCGTGAATACGTTCTATCCCTGGGACTGTTATATTCTGTTCATTTCGTCTTAGGTTCGTGCATACGTTCTATCCCTGGGACTATTATATTCTGTTCGTTTCATCTCAGGTTCGTGTATACGATTTATCCCTGGGACTATTATATTCTGTTTCGTCTTAGGTTCGTGCATACGATCTATCCCTGGGACTATTATATTCTGTTTCGTCTTAGGATCGTGCATACGATCTATCCTTGGGACTATTATATTCTGTTCATTTCGTCTTAGGTTCGTGCATACGATCTATCCCTGAGACTATTATATTCTGTTCGTTTCATCTCAGGTTCGTGTATGTGTATACGAACTATCCCTGGGACTATTATATTCTGTTTCGTCTTAGGTTCGTGCATACGATCTATCCCTGGGACTATTATATTCTGTTCATTTCGTCTTAGGTTCGTGCATACAATCTATCCCTGGGACTATTATATTCTGTTCATTTCGTCTTAGGTTCGTGCATACGATCTATCCCTGAGACTATTATATCTTGTTCGTTTCGTCTTAGGTTCGGGTGCTTTGAACGGTCTGCTTTGTAAGCGGTCATTCTGTTTGATAGGTTGTCACGTAAATAAGTGCATAGTTGGGTAATTTGCATGATACAAGTTCTTGGGTCAAAGTTACGTGCAATGCACATACAATGAGAACCGCTTTCGACCTCAAAGGTTGGCCACCGATGATGGGGGCATAACCCCCTTACCAGAAACCGTTGAATCAACGCTTGATACGTGACTTTACACACGGCGGCGCTGGTCGAACAAAATTATCAGAAGTTTTCCGACCTCTGTCTATAGCTATGGTGTATGGTAGTTAGTGGTTCCTTGATTGAATGAACTTTTATACTAATGGGCGTTTTACACTGTGATTTGAAGTAAAACTTCTTTAACGCCGTTGTGATTTGAAACTCGATGAAACGAATATATTTGCTATTTGTTGATATAACAAATACGAACATCTATAGGATTTAGCCTGCGAAAGAATGATATAGTATAATCGGTCCCTCTTTGTGCGGTGCTTAGCAGCTTATCGGCGTCCCCACTGTTGTCTACTTTAGTTTTCTGAAGGTTTTACTTCTACCACGTGTGAAGTGCACATTCTGTTTTTTTAACTGGTTCCATATAGGTCAACTTAAGTACAATATATGTACTTACAGGATGTATTTGATTTACCAGTGATTCCTGACATTATTTGGAGTAAAAAATGTAAATGAAATTTTGGTCTCCGGTGACTTTTTCGAAGATATTTTTTCTTCAAAATCAAAAAAATAAATCTTTCGCATTGGTCACTCAGCCGGGTAACCGCCCAACCCCTTACACGGCCTCCAACTTTCCAAAGCCAACCATTTTTTTAATGTTTTTGCTTCATTTCATTAATATTTTATGCTTCAAATATCAGGAAACACTGGTAAATAAAATACGTCCCTTAACATCTTATAGGTACATATATTGTATACGGCGTGATGGTTAGTTAGTTAGTTATCAATATTTTATATTTTTTAGATTAGCTCCAGACAATAGTCTCCGAAGTAAACAATTTCCTACCAGGCGTGGGTCATCTTTGTGGATGCTGTGTGAAGGATATTTTTAGGTAAAATAATGTGAAGAAGAAAAAAGGTAGGACGGGTGGGTAGGAATCTGGGGATCAGTGGGCCCAAGAGTGATGGACGGTTTTTTTTTTTTTTTTTTTTTAATTTGTGTATTACAGACTATATTGTGTCCATTTATAATACACATGTGACACACTTTAAATAGTAACACTTAAATGCCTCTTGAATTCTTCAAGACTACTGTTAAAGATGTCAATAGTTTTGGAAGCGTTATTTAACAACACCATACCTCGTGTCATGCTATGCCTAGCCATTACGTCTGTTCTGCTATGTGGGATACATAGAAGATCGTGGTACCGTCTCTGGCTATAGTTGTTCGGCACAAACAACTTATAACATTCCAGGAGGTATGAGCTATCTATTTTTTTTTTTTTTAATATTTATTTATTTAATACACTTTACAAATACAAGAAAAAAAGTCCCGATAAACTACTTTTTAGCAGTTTGTCTAACGGGTTCTTTACGTTAAAGATCTTATAATAGTGATTTAATAGTTACATTTTTACAATTATATAAAATAAAATTTAGTTTTTTACAGAAATATAGACAAAAATAAATTTTTTAAAACATAAATAACATTTTTAAAGTCTTTAGAATAATGTCATTGTAAGCTAATACAAATTAATTCTTTCCATAAGCCAAATCTTCAGTAAATTCTTCAATTGTTTGTTTTGGGCACAGTTTTTAATTTCAGCAGGTAACATATTTAAACAACTCGGAATCATGTAATTTAACGTTCTTTGTCCATATTTATTTGTATGCTTAGGTACAATTAGCCCTTCATTAAAGTTAAAACGAGTATTATGGTTGTGTTCCAGCCTGTTAATATATAAAGGATAATTTATGTGCTGAAATATAATTTTGTACCACAGAATTGCTCTCACTGAAAGAACTTTGAGGCTCTGATAAAAGTATGGAATATTATGCCTTTCTTTGTATACATTTTTTTCAGCTAATAATTAATTTAATTTAATTTAAATTTAATGATTTTGTACGCCGTTACTGCAAGGGAATGTTATGAATCCATTCTTCCCATTGCGGTACAAGGCGATGGGTCGGATAAGTCAGGCTGGAGAGGTCGAAAGGTCTCTCTCAGTCTCTCCTGATCCGGTCCGCCACGCAGTAGGTGGGCAAACGCACCCCTGCTAAGTCACCAATCGTCGGGAACCACTTGGGGAACTATGGAAGGTGTCGTGATTATCCAATGTATAATATCCGCCTCCAAAAGGAAATATACCCATAAGATACTTACGAATATTTATTTATTACTTTTTTTTCATATGAATACCGCACAAGAGTCCCAACCGCTCCCGTCTGAAGCCAGTGAGACTATGTTATCTCCAATTGGAGTATGGTGTGAGGATGAAGGTCGTGGAGAGGGAAGGAGATAGGGAAGAAAAAGGTGGGGAAGTACTTAATAATCAGGGTTGTTTCAAAATTATTTTCCGACTAGCGCAGACCCGTAAAAAATCACGGGATATTCTAAACTCTTCATAAAATCAGTTCCAATTTGGTATTAAAAGCAAAGTTCATTGAACCAGAGTTACGCAGGACGCATATACAATCAAAATTAGTATTTTTGACCCACGAAAAATCACGGAATATTCAAACTTTTATAATCATTTTTTTATATTCAAAACTGACTTTCACAGCAAACTTTGAATATATTCTAAAAAAGGTATCAAAGAAAGGTAAATTTTCTTAGAAGACTAAGACATAAATTAAATAGAAACACTACGGAGCTCATTTATAAAACTATTGTTGCTCCACATTTGGATTAATGCTCTACGATGTTATATTTGGCCTATGAAGGAAATTTAAACAAACTAGAAGTTATACAGAACAGAGCTATGAGATGTATACTGGGGAAAGGCAAATACGCAAGGTTTAATCAAATGAGAGAGGAGCGAAATTGGATTCCAACAAAAAAATACTACTATTTAATGTGCTAATTTTTGTGCATAAAATTATGAAAAACCAAATTCCAAAATACTTAAAGGATGACATTGTTTTTAATAGAGACGTACATAATTACGAAACAAGAAATATAAAGAGAGTTTGATTGCCACAAATGAAGAAATCAAAATCACAGAACTGCCTAATGTATACAGGACTAAAGATGTATGATTAAATGCCCGAAAGTATGAAGAATGAAGAAAGAATTTATGTATTTAAAAAGAAATATGCTCACTGAAAAATATTTAAATTTATCAAATGAAATGTTACATTGTGCTTATTAGTTTATATTCATGTATTATAAACTAACTCAATAAATAATTATTTAAAAAAAAGTTATATTTACCTGCTTTATCAAGTGCCTGAAATTTAGATTTCTGAACACAGTCAATTCCAATTTTGAAAATGTCACTTAAATCAAAGCAAATCCAAGTCCAAGGTTCAGTAACCTCAGATACAGGTAGACACACAACCGAAATTAGTATTCTGAACGATTCTTAAATACGCTACGGTGCTTTTAACTTTATCAATTACAATCAAAAGAAGTTTCCCTCTTTTAAATAATGCGTGGAGTTTTCGTTTTGGAATTCTATTATAAAATGAAGCTAAAAATTAGTGTCTTTAGAAGTGTATGGCTCATTGGATGTTTGCGGCTGGGGTAAGTTAAATTACCCCTACTGATCAAAGGGGAAACCTACAAAGCTCTCGAAAATCCTGAATTTATTTTGAATATTCCTGATCCTGGAGAAATTAAGGTTTCTTTCTTCTTTCTAAATATGACGCAGGAACTTAATAAATAGGTGGAGAGTTGATTGAAAAAACGCTCCACAGAAAATAAAATTACAATTTGGGAGGCGAGTATGGATACCGCCGCCCCGGGAACCATTTAATGGATTACCAACACCTCTGCCATGGGTCTTTTTTTAATTTATTTATTTATATTCTTTAACATACATACATATTACAGAAAATTACATTGGTATTCATAGATATTAAGTTTAGTAATAAGGAAAAAAAATGTTACTGGTCCGTAACTGTGTATAGGTAAGTAGCTAGTAGTATTTTGTCCACAGTGCGAACCTGTGCTAAGGTGTTCCCATGTTTTGGAATAAATGCAATTCTGTCGACAAAAGTAGAGACACCGAATCCTCCTTTAACTGTCAAGAAGGAGACTGTGGGTCGACCCATAGCGGCAGTATCGAATACATAAAATAAAAGATTAGTTGCAGTTAAGATCTATATATACAGTTATTCATAGTATCTAGTTTATGTACAAGATAAATAATAGTTTTAATACATAGGTAGGTATTTTTTTCTAGGGACCACACGCCACTGGTATGGTTAATATTGTGATATTTTTTTTTTTTGTCTTAAAACAAAGTTTTTATTACCTATTATTTTTTTTTTAATATTGGTTTTTAGTTATGTTTGGTTAGGTGTTATAATATTTTGAGCAAATTGAATACCTTGTTGTTTGATCCAGTCTTTGATGTGTTTTTTGTGAAGAATTGTACATGTATTTGTAGTTATTAGTTGCTTCAGTGTGGTGGGCATGTAGTTGTATAGTTTGGTTGCGTAGTACTTAAAGTTTCTTTACCCGTGTGAGGTATGAGTTATCGGTATGTTAAGTGTTTTATTTGTAGAGGCCCTGGTTTTAATTGCTAATTGAGGTTGCATTTGTATGTGAAGTTTATGTTGGAAGAAGTATAGAAGTACAGATTTGGCGTACAGTTGTCTATTGTCATGACGTCTAGTGTTTCGTAAATTACATTCGGGTCACTTCTATTGGGTCGCTACGTTTTGTGACTTGCAGGGGTGCCCGGATTTGTGGGGTGAGGTTTGTCCGGGTGTTAGTGGCGGATGCGTCTACCCACGTGCTGCTTGGCGGGCCGCATCGAGAAGACTGGTTGAGGGAGGTCTTTGACTTATCCAGCCAGACTCTCGACCCATTGCCTTGCACTACATTTGAAGGGATGGATTCATACTAGTCACTCCTGGAAACACTGACCCCCTGATTCCTACCCACCTCTCATACCTTTTTCCTTCCCGAAACTTCCTCTCCTTCTTTTCCCTAAAAATATCCTGCACATGCACCCCCAAAGATGACATTGGCCCTGAAGTTTTTTTTTCGTCTGGGCCTACTGTGTGGAGTTAATGGAAAAAAAATCATGTGTGCAGTTCACACGTGATAGAAGTGAAACCTTCAGAAAACTAAACCTCGAGGGAATGAGACGAATGCAGAGCATCAGAAGTAGAATAATTGTAGGTTTTATGTTTTATAATACTGTTACCAAGTTTAAAAATTATTTTACATTTTGCACTACGAAGCCTCCCTCAAAGAAGAGGCCGATAGGCCACAAAGCACCGCACAAAGAGGACACCGATTAGTCTAAATCCTACAGATGTATGTGTTTTACGCCTTGACTTGGGGAGGCTGGTGAATGCGTGACTAGAGCGTTACGAAAAGTGCGATCGGGCGAGGCGAACGGAAGTTGAGAAGGAGATATAAGTTAGTGAAGATAGAAAGAGAGAGAGTTACGTTTCGTATTACTGTGCGAGCACACATTTTCTTTCTCTCAAAGCCAGTTACGTTTCGTACACCGACACAGTGCAGGCCTATTATCTGTATCACTGTAGGAGCAAGAGATAGCAGTGCGCGCGCACATTTTCTTTCTTTCTTCAGTTTAGTTTTACTTCAGTCATGTGGTCTAAAGCACACTCGTTTTTTTCTTCTTTTTAGTGTCGCTTATTTCGCTTTCAACGAGTTTCAACTCACAACGGTACTAAAAGATTTTTTACTAAAAAAAATCAAATTCACTTTGTTTAGTTTTTACACTGGGGATACATTTTACAGAACAGTGTTAAATAAACATCGTTTAAAATACATTGTATTAAAATGTGTTGGAAAATGTTTCAGTCGAATTCTACGTTCCATTCTTATTAGTAACTAGCGTACCTATAACCGAATCTATTCGTATGTCAGATTTTTCAGTTCCAATTTTCGAGTCGCTGATATTATCTTCAAAGATGAAATAATTTACACTTTACTAACATTGGTAACTATCAAAAGTAATTATTAGTTATGGCATCTATTTGGCAGTGGCAGCATTCGACCTTCGGATTTTTGTCTGGAAAATTTTTAAAATTTTCGTGAATAATTTATCCCACTTATTAAAGTTTATTGTTTAATGCGAATTCCGCTGAGTTATTAGGGTAAATATTTTTAAAACGAAAAATAAACTATCCAATTCTTAAAATCCTTTAAATATTTCATAAATATACGAAATAATTCAAAAGGTTGGAAGAAATTAAAAGCAAAATTTTTATAAAATAATATTGTTATTAAGAAAATAACTCATCATTTATCTGCCAAAAAACAGCTAGCTACCTCTAGGGCGAAGAAGTTTAGGCATTTCACTGAAGTTTTAACCCTTCATAAATTTAGCGTATTTTTCAGATGCTCAAAATATTTCCGTTTTACAATAAAATAAAAGGAATATTTCTGAAAATATCCTAAACCTAAAAACTGTTTTTTAAAGTTAATTAAATACGCTTTAAAATTTTATTATCCGTAATCAATATCCATACATATATTATAAAAGAACTTCCAAAAAAACGTGCGGACCGCAAAAACTCAGAAACGAGTCCCGGAACGATCAAGGGAGTTATATGGTGTGGTAGATCTCTATCCCTTCTAAGGAATAAGGGTACCTGTTTTTACCTTAAGGGCGTGTTTTTGAAGATATAAGGGCTGGAAGTTTCGCCATCATGAAATTTCTAGAAGTCTTTCGGAATGTTCTAGAAGGTTCCATAAAGCTCTAGAAAACTCTGGAAGGAGTGACGGAGTATGTCGTGGAATGTTCGGGAATAGGGAATCGGGAACATCATTGTGGAACATTCCAGAACACTTTCGAATGTTGTCCTGAGCGAAGCCGGGTACCCCAGCTAGTAAACATATAATTTTTGAAATATAAAATTTTTCGATTCAAACATACAAAAGTTTTAAAAATGGCTCGCCTTACATTGTTTCTAATCAAAATTACTGATAATTAAAAAAAATAAAAATACATTCATATTTTATCAGACAAAAGTTATCGAAACCTCAATTTTTTGTCTTTTGATATGAAAATAATTAACAAAAAATTCGCAAAAATATTAAGTAACTTTAGTTTCGTAAAGGTGTACATTTTACTTTTTCGGTAGTTATTTTTAAGATTTGACTATAAAGCGTAGTTTTTTACCTTTCGAACGCCGTTACAGTAATAAGGGAGTTACAGCGATTTATATGAAATGTATTTGAGCTTGGACAATTATGGTCTGATGCCTTCCAACGGGAAACTGATGTTTTGTTGATGTTTTCTTCTATTGTATTTTTAACAAAAGTTTTTTTTTTTTTAATTCGAAGAAGGTCGTTCCGAATAGCGGCCTTATAGAAAAATTCTCGGCTCTTTCTCAATTTCTGGGCATCGTCAACGGTCGTGTTCATAAAATACGGCAATAAACATCTAAGTAACATTGTTTTTAACATCGTTTATTCAAACATTAAAAATTTCACAATCTGCCTTTTCTAAGATGGCGGTTATTTGATTTTTAGGAAAAAAACCTTTTTTGCCAGTAATGCTGCATAATATTAAGATGTATTGTTTGTTTGCGCCTATAAATACGCAATATGAATATGAATTATTAGTTTTGTTCTTAAAGAAACCCAATTCTTTCAAGAAAGGCATACAAATACAATATTGTATTGGTGACGCAATCCAATATTGATATTTTAATGCCGTTCTTGGAAGAATTGAGTTTTTACACTGTCAAAACTATTTGTGCATACTCGTATCGCCTATTTAGAGACTCAATATTTTACGCATACATTGCCAAATGCAACATAACTTGCAAAACGATTTTATTCTTAAAACAATTAAATTATCGCCATCCATGAACAAGCAGATTTTTGACTATTTAAACGGTTTTTTTGTAGGCAATGATGAAAATAAAATAATAAAGGAATTCATATTCTGCTCTTTCAAGGATGGCGCTAGTTTTAAATATTACAATTGGACTGAATCACCGACGCAGTATTGATACCTATTTTTATGCCTTCCTTGGAAGAATTGAATTTGTGTATGTACAAATTATGTAAGCATGTTTATATTGCTTATGTACAGGCGTAAACATTTTTTTTTTACATTAACTTCACACAGGAGGCCCTGAGGAAACTAATTTCCCTCAGGGCAAGGGCGGATCCAGGGGGGGGGTTATGGGGGTCATGACCCCTCCCCCTGGGCTGGGTCCAGGACCTAGGTAGACCACTAATTCAAATTATTAAACGTAATGTTTATCCGCCCTTGCCTCAGAGGCTATGTCACCTGAGATGCTGTGTGGAGGGTCTTTTTGAGGAGAGGAAGGAATTAACATTGGTCTTGAAGAGACCCATTTTGTAGGAAGGAGGAACCACAAAGGCCGGCAAATCGTTCCACAGCCGAATTGTTGAATACGAGAACGAGTCGAAGAATTAATTTATCTTTAACATTTTAAAGGGCAACTTCAAAAAAAAAAATCTAAAATAATTAAACTAGCACCATTTATGAAAGAGCGGATTATGGATACGTTTAATTGTCCCCTTAATATTTACCATTTTATACATACAACAACATTGAAAAACATACATTTATTTATTGAAGCAATTCTACGGAATTGGTATAAATAAAACAAAATGACATATTTGCAATTAATTTAATTAATTTCAATACGTTCACTTTGAAAACAAAAACCGATTCGATCATTATACTTTTACCATCACTGTTGTTATTTTTGTGGTTAGAAAACGAAAAAAAGATTCACAATATATTGATTAGTTCGTCTTTCCCACGTCAAAAAAATAACATTGTAAATCTCAGCTAAAATAAAGTTACTTGGCAATTCCTTGTAATCTGATGAATTTCCAAAATTTCCCCCAAAGTGATATCTGTTGAAGAAAACTGAAACCAACAATCTCGATAGGCCAACCTTTAATTTACCAGTGATTAGTGGCATGAGTAATAACTTCGCTTGTCGTTTCATAGATGTCATACGAATAGAATGTAAGAAAAAATGCCGCCTTTTATTACAATATCATCTTTTCATATTATTTGACATTGAAATCTTTTATCAAACAGATTAAAAATATATTTAAGCGGCTGGTCATGCTAAATTAATTATTACATAGTGGGTATTTGAATGGTAGGTTTCTGAAAACCCATTTGTCATGCACAGTTATTGAAATTAATTTGGTAAAATTTATAAATATCTTAATTAAAAAACCCGAAATTAAGAAGAAATTTTAGATAAGTAAGCTTAATTTAGCGAGTATTTTTTAAACCTTGTAAGAACGATAAATTTATTTTGTTGCTGTAATATCATCGAAATTCAGAGAAACGCTTAAATGTCCGCGCGTGTGTGCGTGATTGCCACCTGATTGACAGAAAGCATTGTCAACGACAGCAAGTCTATCTGCCGAGTTTCAGCTTGATCGTATGTTGGGTTAATTACCACTTCCAAGATTCCACATCACTCAAACATTAATTCAATCAAAAAAACAAAACTGAAATTCAAACAGACGCACGTGTTTAACAAAAAAAAAAGCAAATATGAATCATTTTAAAACAATGAAAAGATTTTTCCCGGTGTACCAACACCGGCATACTGTAGGTAAGCAATGAAGGAAATAAAAAATAAATATGGTTAAAATATTCCATCAGACATTAAAGGTACGAAGATTATGAAGCCGTAGATATCTATTATAATGGAATGGAGGATAATCTCTGTTCCAGGAACACGAGGATGAATAAATTACTCTTCTTGGCGAGTATTAAGTATGAAGGTCAAAATAGTTGGTGGACAGCTCATAGCTAGAATTTCCTCTGGACAAGACTGTCGAGTCGTTAATTTCATTGATCAGGGTTCTAACTTCGCTTTATCTTGTCCTGAGATACTTACGAGCTGTCAAAGTTTGCAAAGACGATTTCTCATAATCTGATTACTGATTTTGAATGAATGTTGTGTAAAGTATTTTATTTTAACGTATTTTAAAGGATATGTACTAACCATTTTATAACATATCGTCACCTCATTTGGATAGGGTTCTAACTGACTTTTTTTTCAATAATGACCTTTGAATGCCAAAGCATTTCTTTTACTCATTTCTATACTTAACCAAAATAATTTTTAGAACCATCTTTGTTATAGATACGTTTTTAGATTTTCAGGGCCAAAAGTATTTTCGTTATTTGTTTTTTTGGTGTTATGCCGTGTTGCGCTACTTCCTTCTTTAGTCAACGTTTCGCACAGCGTTAAAGTGTCTATTATCTGCCCTGATGATGGACACTGTAACGCTTTCTGAAACGTCGGCTAAAGAAGGAGGTAGCGCAACACGGCACAACACCCTAAAAACAAATAACGACAATCTTTATATTATATTTGTATGACAAAGTTCTAACATCAAGCAATTTAAATAATCATTCATTTTACAAGGCTCTAACATTACTTACACTATCTATTTTATCTGTATCAGATCGTTATTATGAGAACATACCTAAACTTGCAAAGGGGTCGGTATGCAACCAACTAGGGCATAATAATTCATTACACAAGGTTCTAATTACATATCCCTAAATTTAACCAAAATACTTTAACTAAAATTGCTAAATAGATTACGAAAAATTGTCTTTGCAAACTTTGAAACCTTAAAACATGGTAAGGCGAAGTTAAAACCCTTTCCATACACACAGCTTTAAAAGCTTGATGTTGTAGAACTTCGTCACTCAAACATCTACGGAAATACAACGACAAAGGTTATTGAAATAAACAAATGAAATGGTTTTGGATTCAAAGATCATTTTTTCAAAAATGTTTGTTAGAACCTTGTCTAACTGAGGCGTCCAAATGCTCCTGTCTTTATCCAGGAGTCGACAGCCATTAAACGAGTTTTTATTCTGATTTCCATTCGGCCGCTAGTTTTATCGTTGTGGTAATTGGTAGGAGTTTTTTATTATGGGAGTAAATAGATATGTCGATTAAAAGCCTTAAAATAATAGTTAATGTTAACCGGTTAAACTACCAATTACACTGCTAAATTCCGTTTGAATAAATTCCAATAGATTGCAAGGGGTGTTGAACACGTAGCAGCTCACTATTTAACGTATGGTGCTCAATGACGTTGCATATTATAAATACTCGCCATAGTCTCACATACTCAAAATATAATGTGGAAAGCAAGCAACACTCTTTTGTTTTCAGCGGTTTTCAGTATAATTTCTAAATTCAAAAGTTTATTCCTGTGTGATAAAGACAGACAATCAAAGAATGTAAGTGTGTGAATGTCATAGATATATGGTCGGGCAGCGTATGCTTATGTCACTTTGTGATGCAACGTTCACTGTCACCTTTTCTTAAGGCCCACTAGGATAAAAGGCCCGGATGCCTCTCGGACTTTGATGTGTCGAGCTACACAATAAATACAATAGGGCAACGACAGTTTTCAAATGGTGGCGGTTGTCGTCAATACTTGTTGGAACTGCTGATTTATGTGCTGTTTTACCGCAAGCAAACAAATAAACAGAGTGTTTAGGCTGATTAGTCTATTTTAAAACAGTAAAATTTACTTAGCAACAGTAATTTGGCTGTTGCGCGTCCAGACCTTTTACTTTAGTAGGTAGGCCTAGAATTTTCTCTGGTGACGCGTAAAACCGCGGGCGGGAAACATGAAAATTAATTGTAATATTTAAAATAATTGATAATAATAAGTAATTATTCCTTCGTCTTTACGACTATTTGCCGTGTAATTTAAGCATTTTCTCATCACACAGGAGGGCATTTTGGCGCTTTGCAATGTAATTTACTTACTGGTATGACCTCACTCGACGCGTAGCAGTTTAGTACTAAAGTACTAGAAATAGAGACAGCTACAATCGTCTTGTGTTTGGCTTCCCACTTTGAGATTTCTACCCCGCGTCCAGTATTAATGTTATTGATGCTGCTACCAAATATTTTCATATCACTCTTCTTCCACGCGATTGCCGGTTCCATGACATCCATTAATTACGTGAGCTGTTTTTTTTTCAATTTAGACTCCTGTCCCCCCCTTGGTCAGATTAAGTGAGATTTGTTAACCCCCCCCCCCCCCCCCCCCTCTTCCCCTCACGTGAGATTTACACTACGGTTGTTGAAGGACTACATTTATTTTCATAAAGAATAAAAATAATACAACTTTCAGGTATACTATGGCAATTTTATTTAAATTTAATAATATTCAATAGAAAACAGCACTTTCTTCTGAAAACTCTGAACGTTTTTCTTTTACTTTTTTTCTTACTCTCGAAATAATTTTCTTACTCTCGAAAAGGCGTTTGATACTGTGAACCACAAAATACTTTTAGATAAACTTAAGAGGATAGGAATATCAGATACAGTTCTTCAATTACTTCATAGTTATCTAACTGATCGAACGCAATGTGTTAAAATAAGCAGTACCTGTAGTAGTTCCCAAAAAATTGTTTGTGGAGTTCCACAAGGTAGCATCCTAGGACCCTTATTATTCTTAGTATATATTAATAATCTATGTAACTTACAAATTTGTGGACAAATCACAACTTTTGCCGATGATACGGTTTTGCTATTTTACGCCAAATCTTGGGATGAAGTCTTTAAAATGGCAGAAAATGGCTTTCGTATTGTTAAAAATTGGCTTAATGCTCACATATTAACCCTGAATACAGACAAAACCAAATTTCTAACATTTCGAATATCAAGCTCTTGCCTTCACAAAAAAGCCTTAAACTTCACAGCTGTAACCCCTCATTAACTCCATGTACCTGTCCTTCTATAAGTAGAGTTGACAGAATTAAATATCTTGGTATTCAAATAGATGATCTTCTTAAATGGAACGCACATGTTACAAACTTAACAACAAAACTGAGGAAATTCGTCTATTTCTTTAAAAATGTTAGAGATATATTAAATATAAAACATCTGAAACAAGTTTACTGTGCTCTCATACAATCATCACTTGAATATGGTATTATTAGCTGGGGAAGTGCCACAAATACTTTCCTGGAGCCTTTAGTAAAGATTCAAAAACTAATTTTGAAGGTTATTCTTAAAGTCCCGTTGAAAACGAGCACTGATTTTATTTTTAAGACACTAAATGTTCCTAGCCTGCAAAAACTGTATTCAAAAAATATTCTGCTTCACCAATTTAAAAATACACACATGTTTGAGGAACGAATAAACACTAGAGCCCTAAGAGAGTCAAATGTAAAATCTTTTAACATCCCAGTTTGTCAAACCTCTTATCGACAAAGAACTTTTAAATATAATGCAACAAAGCTATTCAATTCTCTGCCTACTGAAATAAGAAACACTCAAACCAAAAGTGCATTTAAAAGTAGAATCATTGATCACCTCAAATAAACATATCTATCAGGAGTATTTAATAACATTCTTACCTTTATGCCTACTGTGTGTAAATATGTGTAATGTATAGTAAATAGGTATTTAATATGGAAATAATACGATTGATGGCGGCAAGCATTTAGCTTGCGCCATAGCTCGCCAGATGGCATTAGTGTACAAGAAGTGGTACTAGAGATGGACTTTACCAGCTCCCGAGGTGGGAGCGCAGAGATTTACCTACCCCCGAATAGTAAACCGTCGTAGCTATCCAGCAAGGTTATTCAAAGTAATAAACACCTTTATACTTAAAGAACCTTTTTAATAATTAATATCTGCCAAGGAAAGGGCAGATATAACAATATGTAACCATGTACCTACTGCAATGTTCATATAACATACTTGAATTGTATATTACTTAGAAAAAAAAGATTTTACATCAAGCTGTCATGTTCATAATATTAATAAAACAAAATCATAGATTATAACCACTCTGTAAATTGCCATCTCAACACAGGTGTTTCACACCTAGTGAGATGGGCAATACGTCATCATTATTACCTAATGTAATATGAAAATAAATAAATAAATGTTTTTCGTTAATAGCCATTAGATTTGCGGGCAAAATGGGACACATTAAAAGGCGTGAAAGAAATTAATATATTTCTTTATTATCTCTATAAAAAAACATATATTCTTAGTTGACGTGAGATTTGTATTAACCCCCCTCCCCCCATATTGAGCTCACGTAATTAATGTATGGCCCCTTATCTATCTGTATAAATAAAAATCAATTGGTGTTCGTTTGTCTCGCTATAACTCGAGAATGGCTGGGCCGATTTAGCTGATTTTGGTTTTGAAATGTTTGTCGTAGTCCAGGGTAGCTTTAAAATATGAAAAATTGCGAGGAAGATGGTAAAAACAACAATTTCATTTTCACTTAAAACAGCATACTTATTTTGTGGCACCATTTTAATTCATATTAATAAATTACTTTGTTTTTACCACTATAATTGATTATAAAAAACCGAGATGTTTCGTAAGCCAAGCCTACTTAAGTAAGTTTGGCTTACGAAACAGCTTACTTAAGTAAGTTTGGCATATGAAACATGTCGGTTTTTTATAATCAATTATAGTGGTAAAAACAAAGTAATTTATTAATTTGAATTTCATTTTCCCATATAAACTGTTTAGAATATTTCAAACGTCAGAAGAAAGCAAACAAATTGTTGCCTTGGAAACGATGTTTTTTTTTTAATTAGGCTATTCACCCTAAAAAGAGTGCTTTGTTGGCGACGTAGTTAATACCTATCCCTAAAAATGAATCGCCGAAATGTATGTATGCACTTAACTTTCGAAAGACTGCACCAAATTGGATAACTGTTTATGTATAAAACTAATGTTGAGCTTTGTATAAAAAAATGTTGTAGGTGGCACGCGAGCAGTTAGAAAACTGAATGTACCGGGAATGAATGTGTGGAATGTGAGAGGTGGGAGGGGGAGGGGGGAGGGTGGTGGGAAGCGGAGGACAATGGGGTGGAGGGGTTGGGGGATTAAGAGGGGAGAGGGAAGGAAGTGGGGGAGGGGTGTAGGAGGGGGGAGGGATAGGGTTGGGGGAGGGGTGGAAGAAGGGGCTAGCGGGAGGGGGGGTGGGGGGAGTGCAGTGGGGAGAAGGAAGGGAACTCGGGAGGGGGAAGGCGAATACCGGAGGGGGGAGGGGGACTCGGGAGAGGGACTCGGGAGGGGGGAGGGAAATACGTGGTAGGGGGAGGGGAACTCGGGAGGGGGGATCGCGGGACGGGGGAAGAGGGGGAGTAGAGTGAGGAGAGGGAAGGTGGAGGAGGAGGAGTGGGAACGCGAGAGGGGAAGGGGATGCGGAGGAGGAAAGGGAGGAGGAAGGTGAACGGACCAATGGGAAAGGACGCGCAGGTAGAAGCAATTTCTTTATTAAATGTCATAGCAACGCATGCCGGGTACCAGCTAGTAAACAATATAACTAAGTGTCCCCGAAGTGGTGTGCAGAGATGGTAACCCGCCGAACAACAAAAGTGCAAAACACATTTTCAGTCAAATGCATCAATGATAAAACTACTTGCCCATATACTGCATATACCAGCTTACAAAAAGAACACAAAATCCGCAATGTAAATAAATTCGTTGGATATCCACACCAACTTTTTGTTATTATGTATTAGGTATTTTTGAAATCGATTTTAGGTTTGAAATTGGTATATGTTGGGAGGAATTACCTAACTAACGAATCACAAAGCATTGTTATTGGATGTCTACGGTCTAACACTGATATTTCGGTTATTTGCCGACTCAGAATCAAGTCAATACAACACCCCTTTGAAAAATCATTAAAAGCTACAAAAAATATAATTTTGAAATAGCCCATAACCCTAACCATAAAAAAGCACATAACCTTACGTAACCTATTTAACCTTTTTTTATTACTTTTACTGACTTTACAAAGGAGGTTTTGAGTTGAGTTCATTCTGAGTTGTCCGGTCACCGATATTTCTTATTGAATCAAAGCTGTAAGAATGGGTAACCTGACAATTAATCTCCCGAAATTCCCCCCCCCCCCCTCATGTAACGAAGTATCGCTCTAGGACTCTAGTCATTTATTTACAATTTTTTTCTAGAGGCAACGAAAACTAGAGTCTTCTAGGTGTCTACGATCACGCCCATGGGGTATTTTCACATTTTTTTACTGTAAAAAAAATTCGATGATTATAGCATTTTTATTTTATTTTTATGTTGATGAATAAATTTTCTACAGCGAGTCAAGATTTCCCATTTTTTAAATAACGCTTAAACGATATTTTGGGATGGGGCTATCGTGTGACGTCATGAACGTGGACGCTCACTGACAGTGTTTATTTATGCTAGCCAAGCTGAGCGACGTTTGTGACGTCACAATCCGATTTTCCACCACGGGCTGTTATGATTTTTTCGGTTTTAGTTGTCGTTTTTAAAATCAATAATATTGAATGAAAACATAAAAAACAAACATTTTTAGTAGGATGATTAAAATCAGAAAAATGATCTTTAAATATTCCGTACATTTTCAACAAAATCCCTTGTTTGTGGAAACATCCCATTCTTTTGATTTAATTATCTTCAATCTATTTTATTCAGTCAAAGACCAATCCAAAATGTTTACGACAACTGCATCATTATTATCAAGAGCAGACATTGATGGCCGTCGCGTCGGTACGGTAACTATTATATCCGCCACTTTAGCTATCGACGTTAGCAATGTCGGAGAGTGAGAAAGTTTACAGCGATCATCTTGTGTTTCTCTAAATTTGCTGTAATTATTGTGGTGAAAGAAAATATAATATTATGATTTCGTAAGAAATCCTCAGTGAAAATCAATTTAAAAACAAATTGTTAAATGTTTAATTACGCTTACATAATTTCGTGAAATTTTTTATCGTTTTTGTGAAAAGTTTTGAATTATTTTTTTTTATATGTAATTTAAATGCTCTAAATTAAATGGTAGGAAAATTGTTGTTTTTAACATCAATATCTTCATTTTTGGTCGGTTCAGTGTTCTTTGCAATATTAAAAAAATATTGCTTAAGAATTTGATTTTAAAAAAATTGTCAGTTTTAGAAGATAATTGTTTAAAGTATGGTGCAAAATTTTAATGCAATGGAAAACGATAAGGTACGTACTTTATTAAAAAAATGTTAATGTATGGAATGTAAAATATGTGTTTTAGGGTTACTTTTAGGAAGATATATATGTATGAATGTGTGCTTTAAATAAACTTTACCTAATTGATAAACCTACTTTGTACATATTGTGTAATTATTGCATATGTCAATATGTAGTTTAAAACTTGGCACTCATCTCTGGTCTGGAGCCCCAAAATACCTTAAAAAACCCTTGACTCTGTACAGAAACGGACGGCCTGTTTGATAGATTCCCCTATCTTAATTTGGATTGCAATCTTTAGAGCACAGACGACAGTCCTTGTTCTACCGGTATTAAAATGGAAAATGCTCTGAGGTACCAGCGGCGTTGACCCTTCGGGACCGGTGCATAGTCGGGAAACACGTCAAACGCGCGCCTAACATTATGTACACGGTTGACATTTGTCCCATGAGGACGACTCGTTCTTGAGTTCAATTTCTCAGCAGTAAAATGATTTTTTCTTCTATAAATATGTTCACTCCCTCCTCTCCTCAAAAAGACCCTCCACATAACAGCTTCACAGATGACATAGGCCCTGAGGGAATTTATTTTCCACAGAGACCAAACAGACAATAAAGATGTTGTCAGTGATAAACATTAAAAAGACATACAAATATTTCAAAAGCTCTGAGAGGTATATTTGCTTCCTGAAGTGTTAATACCAACATTGTTCATGATTTTGCACACTCGTTAATTAAGGTTATTAGTTATTAGTAATCTCCGTTATCAATGTGCGTGGCAGATTCATATCAACCGATTGTTGAAATAATTCAATTAGTTCGCTTAATCTTAATTAATTCTGAAACATTCATTATTTGGAATTCCTCTTTAATTAAAATCATTGTGGAAGGCTACGCAATTTTAAAAATTACCATTATCTTAAAAGGTCAATTTGTGTAACTTTTTTTTACATGAGCTCCACACAGGAGGCCCTGAGGAAAATAATTTCCCTCAGGGCCTATGTCATATTTGGGGATGCTGTGTGGAGGTTTTTTTAAAGGAAAGTAAGGAGAGGAGAGTTCTGGTAAGGAAAAGGGTTTAAGGGGTAGGTAGGAATCTGGGGTTCAGTATGTCCTAGTCATCCGCCTCCAAGACCTAGACAAACCTCACCCCATTAACCCGGGCACCCCTGCTAAATCACCAAACGTAGCGAACCACTTGGGGTTACCTATGGCAGAGGTGTTGGTTATCCATTAAAGGTTCCCGGGGCGGCGGTACCCATTCCCGCCTCCCAAATATTTAAGCCATACGATTATTCCGTAAGTAAATCACTTTACTTTAAAACTCTCCCAGAAATATGGCCGAAATTTCCCTTGAAATGAATTTTCATTACAGATGATACAAGAAAATAACAAAACACTCTTCTTGAATTCATACTCTAGCTGGGAAATTAGTGCTGATTCAAAGAATAATATAGAATAATACATAGGTAACCGAAAATATTTAATTATTTTCTTTTTATTTTATCCTATCAAAACCATGATTTTGCAAATACCCAATTTTTAAATCCTATCCTATCAAAACCATATACGGCCTAGAATATGGACTTTGCTCTTTATATTCTAGTTTACTTGGTCTAGAAGTGGGATTTTTTGATCAGCCGAACAATTCTATATCTTTGTGAGATCGAGATAGATCTCCGCCGAGATCTGCTGTCAGATTTTTGTGATTTTCTTAAGCTGTTATTTGCTTTTTCCATGGGCCGATAACAGAATTTCAGCTGTGAGCTGTAACGTATTTTAGTTTAGGTCGTTTTTAACACGAATTCATGTAATTATATACTAGCCATATATAGATCCCCTTCATTAAATGATTTTCTATTTGTAAAAGAACTAAAATCTTTTGTTAGTAAACTTGACAGAAACAATTTCACTTTTTCCATTGTGACAGGAGACATTAATATAAATATTAATGATAATAATCCAAATGTGAATTGTCAAAATGAGTATCTTGATTGTTTATCAAGCTCTGGACATATGTCATATATTAACTCACCAACAAGAGTAACCTTAAGTCACTCGGCATGTTTAGACCACATATTTGTCAAGTCGCACAAGGCGGTTAATATCATCTCTTCAATTCTCGAAACAAATATCACAGATCATTACCCGACCTTTTATGGACACCATTTCAAAAATACTCCTCTAAACCAAAATTCTGAAAATCTAGAAAAAGTAGACATTGATTATGTAACTCTAAACTCTTTACTTCAGTCAGAAAACTGGGAAAATGTGATATCAATAGTAAATCCACATCTCGCACTAGAGAATTTCTATAAAACTCTGAGAGATCATACTCTTAAAAGTGAAAGTAAAATAGTTGTCACTAACAATAAATTTAAAAAAATTAAGCCTTGGATAACAGTTGGATTAATTATATCAATTAAACAAAGAGATAAATTATATAGAGAAATGTTTAAATATCAAATAGATTGTCAAAAGAATAATCTCAGAACAATGCCTTATCTGAAAACAAAATATCTAATGTATCGTAACTTACTTAATAGGCTGATACGAAACTGCAAAAAGAAATACTATAGTATACAAATTGAAAATGCTAAAAATAATACTAAAAAAACTTGGAATATTATAAATGAAATTGCCAACAAAAAAAGTATGTCTTCAAATATTGTAAATGAGGTTATAATAAATAATGAAATAATAACTAAAAAATCGACCATTGCAGAAAGCTTTAATAACTATTTTACAAATGTAGTAGATGTAGTACTTGAATCATCTGGCATTAATATTAATGATGCTCATATGGAGACTTCTCCTCAATTAGATTCAAATAATGATTCAATTAACTCTATAGAATATTTTTCTCCTATTACATTTAAAGAAATTGAAAAATATATTGATACTCTAAAACCATCCAACTCTAAGGGTAATGATGGATTATCTTGTGATACGTTAAAAAAAATAAAACAACATGTCCTAATTCCATTGCAACATATTTTTAATACATGCCTCAAAAATGGTCATTTTCCAGAGCAATTTAAAATCTCCACTATAATACCTATTCATAAATCTGGAGATAAGAATAAATTAGACAATTATAGACCAATATCTCTTGTTTCAAACCTCTCGAAAATATTCGAAAAATGCATCAAGTTTAGAGTCATTGAACACTTAGAAAAATATAAAATTCTATCGAAAAACCAATACGGCTTTCGTAAAGACTTAAGCACCGAGGATGCGATATATGAATTGACAAAAAAAATATACTCATCTATCGATAAAAAAAAGAAATGTCTTGCCATATTCCTAGATTTAAGAAAAGCTTTCGACACCGTAAATCATGATATACTCATTACAAAAATAAATCAACTAGGCTTCAAAAAAGACACACTAAAACTACTCTCTAACTATCTTAAAGACAGAATACAAAAAACAAAAATTGGGAATGATTATAGTTCAGAGTCAAAGATAAAAAATGGAGTTCCACAGGGAACTGTGCTTGGCCCGATTTTATTCTTAATTTATATTAATGATTTATGTAATTTTGTAATCCCTGGTAAAATTGTTTCATACGCAGACGACACGGCAATAATAGTGGATGGTAATCATTGGAAAGAAACTTTTTCGAAAGCAACTGATTGTATTTCACTGGTTTCAACATGGCTAAAATACAACAAACTCGTTTTAAACTATAGCAAAACATATTACTTACCTTTTTATAAAACCATTAAAAATAAACCTAAAGACAACCTTAAAATTAGAATCCATAATACTAGTTGCAATCAAGAAATGTGCTTCATGTGCAACGAACTCACTTGTGTCGAAAATATAAAATATTTAGGAGTATCAATAGATATAAATCTTAATTGGAAATCACATATTAATCAAATCACTTCTAAATTGAGATATCTGACCTACATATTTTATAGACTTAAGGAAGTTCTAAACATTGAGAAATTGAAAATGATCTACTTTTCCCTAGTGCAATCTTCAATCACTTATGGCATTATAGGATGGGGTGGTGCACTTGATACATTTATTAAGCCTCTACAAATAGTTCAAAAACACATTATTAAAGTCATATTTAACAAAAATAAAACATTCTCGACAAACTTATTATACAAAGAAACTAAAATATTTAATATACGTAAATTATTTATATTACAAACTTTGAAATATGTATTTAAAAACAAATATAATTTCGAAATAAATGAAAACAGAATGAGCAAAAGAACAAACAATATATTTTACACCCCACAAACCAATACTAAATTATTACAGACACATAGCAGTTTCATTGGTCCTCGTACATTTAACCTTCTACCACTACAAACTCAAATGATAAATAAAATGATAAAATATATAAAAGAGGTAAAATTATGGTTGAATAATGTTGATATTGAAACGCTTTTTCTATAAATTTATCCATCTTCATACAACTCACTTTCTGTAACTCTCTAAACTGTAGTACAATATGTTTTATGTTTATTTTTATTATTTTTTTTTTTTAATAACAAAAAAAAAAAAATATATATTTAAAAAAAAATTAAAATCAGTATTTTTTTATCCATATTTTTATTTTACTTACATAATAGTCGAAAAAAACCTTTTTCAGTAAAATATGTTTTCTTTTTCGTTGTTAGTTTTTGGGGTGTTATGCCGTGTTGCGCTACCTCCTACTATAGCCGACGTTTATAATATGTTTTCTGTTTATTTTTTTTTAATAACTAAAAAAAAAAAAAAATATTAAAAAAAATATTTAAAATCAGTATGTTTTTATCCATATTTTTATTTTACATATATAATAGTCGAATAAAACCTTTTTCATTTACTCTAACTATGAAATACTAACTTTATATTTTATATGTTTTTTTTTTTTAAAAGTCTATTTTATACTTTGTGTACTTAGAAATATAGTATTTTGTTTTTAATATTACCCACACTCAGGCAGTGCCTTAGTGGGTTTTCATTTCTTGTTTATACTATATGTTATTATGTTTTATGTTATAATATACTATTAATTTTCTATTATACATTATATGTAAAAAGAAATGAGAATAAATAAAGTTAAAAAAAAAAAAAAAAAAAAAAAAAAAAAAGTATGCATGATTATTTATTCATTTAACAGCCTTAGAAAAGAGGCGAGATCGAGATAGATCGACCCTAAGGGGGGGGGGGTACGATCCTTAAGGGGGGGGGGGGGGGGGGGGGCAAGGAAGAAAAGGGGGAGTAGGAAAATTTATTAGAATGTTTCTTAAAACCTCTGCTTATCACAACTTATTATTTACGTCAAATTGATTGTTGTATTTTCCAGGAACGTAATCAACCTAACCCCCCCCCCACCTCCCTTCCCTTAGTTGCGCTTACATATAGTCCAATAGAACAAACGGGTTGTTCTTGTGGTTACGTCTTCGACCAAGTATATCCGGGTATGCGTAGGTTTAAACATTACAGGAGTTCGGTACGGTCCAATATGGAGTTTAGTATTTTAAATAAGAATGTTAAATTAATCATTTTACGTCTGTTTTCTAATGTAAGAACTTGAGTAATTTACACATATTCTAGCGTAATATTTAATTTAAAATTAATAAAACGTGGGAACTTTTGTTTGTATTCGCTCTTTGTTATTACTATATCTTATTTCTTACTAGTATTTAGTCAAGGTTCGTAGAAAATGTATGTTTAACAAGGTTGGCTTATACAAGCACTTTGCACTCGATGAGCTAACCTTGTTAACCCTTAATTACTCGCGTGGGGTGCCAAGCACCCCAGACCACGACAGAATTTACCGCACTAGTTCTCTTAGTCGCTTCGTTTAAACGCGTGGCCTTCGTAAATCAGTCGCGAGTCACGAGCGGTGTTCAATTGGGTGTGGTTGTGCTTGGAGAGTGCGTTTCGGGTGTGTAAAACCCCGCGCGACTAAAGCAACTAAAACGGATTCATGAAGTTAATGACCAAGATTCATCTTCTGGATCAATCCAACCGCCACAATACAATAGATGTCATATATGTCAAAGAATCAAAAACAGTAAAACAAAGACTACGTGCTCCAAATTCCTTTGATTGTTGTCTGCCAAAACTGTGACAGAAAAAACTGATATATTTTTATGTAGGTATTACAGATATTATTATAACTTTGTTTACTTTAAAAAAGAGTTTAAACGTGGATTAATGTGTAAGTTCAAAGATATTAATTAATAAAAGTCTGATTTTGCATATGCATAGTGTTATATTTCTATACACTAAAACAGGGTGTTTGATACCCCACGCGACGACTTACGTAACTTTTTAGGCGCGAGTAACTAATGGTTAAATACATTTTCTACGAACTTTGATTATTTATTAGTGTTATTACTTGTGTTATTACTGTGAATACTGTATTAGGGTCAACTCTGTGATTCCAATATAATTAGATCAAATTCATTATTTGCTTATCAGTGGTACTATTTTCGTAGCTTTCGTTATGTTTTCAATAAATTCTTTATATAGTGAAAAAATGTATTTTATCATCATCATCATCACTCTTGCCTCTATAACCTCTGGTGGGTCTTGGCCTCCTCAAGAGTATTCTTCCACTCATCTCGGTTTTGTGCCAGCTCTCTCCAGTTTAGAAGCTCCAAGGTAGATATATATTTGAGGACGTTGTTGCTCCATGCTCCATCTTAATCTTGGCCTTCCCAGGCTCCTTCGCCCTATCGGTCTTGAGTTCAGCAGGGACTTTGGTGCTTGATGCTCGGTGCTTGATGCTTGATTCTCTCTACATGACCCAGCTACCGAAGTCTTCCCATTTTTATAAATTTGGTGACGTTTGGATCCTTAAACAGAGTATATAGCTCTTTGTTGTAACGTCTGTGCCAAAATCCATTTTCTAGAACCGATCCGAAGACACACCTCAAAATTTTCTTTTCAAAAACGTCCAGTGGCGATTAGCGTTCACTATGCGCTTCTGGATCTCTTCTGTGGTATTATTGTCGTTTGTTATCAGGGAGCCAAGGCTTGTGAATCTTGGTACCGTTTCAAAAAATTTACTTCTGTCTGAGTTCGTTGGGTGCATCCTAAGGCCATGTATTTGGTCTTCTGCTGGTTTACTACGAACTACCTAGGTGTTGAACTAATACCAGGTGGGCGATGTCTCTCCCAGGTCTTCTTAGAGAGATGCGAGAAAGAACGCTGAGAGAATGGCAAGAACGATAGGACAGGTCGAATACGGGAAGATGGACTTACTCCTTCTTCCCGTCAGTTAAACTCAGAATGGAAGGGGCACACATTGTAAGGGACCACCATGTGACCCAATTACTGTCCGGGCACGGAGAGTTTAGGGGAAGATTGCACAGTCTCTCTCTATCCCCCCATCCAAACTGCGCATGCGGCAATACGGACCAAACAGCCAAGCACATTCTGTGGCATTGTGAGATTATGACGGATGCTCGAGAGGAAATGTTGGATGGTTTACAAGTGACCACGAGACCAGTATGGAACGCTGATCTCGTCTCGAATAAGGTGAACTTCGTGTGCCTGCGGAAGTTTACAAAGGTTTGGGTTGAGAGATGGCCCGATCTCAGGGTCGCTGACCAGCTGTAAAATCATTGTGAGTTTCAGATGCCTGGTGTATTTGCTCCTGATGACCACTGATTTTTCTTTCTCATCTCTTTTATTACCATTGCTCCGATTTTTTTTGGTTTTCTATATCTTTATCTTCACTGCCTTTATGTTTCCTTAGATTTCAGATCCAAGCAGAATTGAAAATATTTTGTTTTTACTTCGATAAATTTCTTGTGGTTTAAAATCTTTATGTACTTCATGTATTTCTGCTTTTTCTCCCATTTCAGACTTTGATGTGCTGAATTAAGAGCAAACGTCCTGATGACTCCTTTGCTCAAAACAAATTGATACATTTCTGTTATTGATGACCAAATTAATAACATGGTATATAATATATTCTGCTACACTTGTTACCAACTGCTATTCTTCACTAAGTATAATATTCTCTCTTATATTTAGTTTTATTTTTCTTTGCTATTTTTTTCTGTTTTAGCGATTTAGCAATAAGCTCCGACCCTTGTGGCTGAAACTGAACTGTAAATGTTCTGTTAATGTCAACTTCCCCATTTTGGGGGTGAGTTAGACCTCGCTCCTGCATGCACTGGTGATTTTTTTTTCGGAATGGAATCCTTACAACTCATCTGCGCCTCCCCCATCGACATGTGTAGGCCAGAGGTTTGGCTGGGCGAACTCTGCGTCCTTCCGCCCTGCCTCCGGCAACTCGACGCTTCTATACTTAGGGTCTTCGGGTACTTTCCCCTACTTCCCAATCACTATCGTCAAGGCACAACCGAGAAACCGGCTAAAGGGCGCGGACATTGAGATTCATTCACGACAGACCGACCACCATACACATTCTGGCTAGTACTGCCAGATGACTAGAGAGGTATCCCACCCGACATAAATGTTCTTCATATCACAATACTTGTTTTCATTATCTTTTCTTGCAGATGTTTGCAGCATACGCAAGATGCCATTACCCTGCGAGCAGCCGCCTTATATGTTTATCTGTTATCTTTTTTAATTAGTTTATCCCTGACTTGCTTTAAGTTATTCGCATTTTGTATATTATGTAAGCACTTGCATACTGCTTCCTAACACCGTATGTAGGGACACTGGAGGTCTAGATTCGTTCAATCTTAAATGTAGATTCGTTTTTTTTCAAATTAGAGTCCTTGCGAGAGCCTTGAAGGAGTAACCATCTGTTACTTATACCAAGGCGGGTAAGTGGTGGATAACCTCCAATGGTTTAATACGATAATGTTCTCTATAATTGCTTTAAATTGTGAATAAGTGTATGTAAATGGTGTATCGGCAAGTACCTATATGGTTTGCAAAAAACGATGCAGTATAACGAACAAAATTATTAATTATTCCTATTTTGCAGAGCACAGAACTCCTTCCACAAAATCCGGATATCCTGCAGGAGGTGCCGGTGTCGGAGTGGCCCCTGCTGAGGGAAGTCTTCAAGGACGATTGGCCCTTCGCGATATACCCCTACTACATCGTGCAAAATTGGATCAACTGGAAGAGCAAGGACCCCCACTTGAAGGAAGTGAAGATCTACTGTCCTTATGGGGACTGGAGCAGCGGAACTATGATCGTTGAACACAAAGCAGAGGTAGAATATCTACAATTTCATTCAATTTATTCACTGTTTTACGACACCTACACCATTTTGGTGACCGGCCAACTCAGAATAAAACCAACTCAGAACCACCTGAGAATGGTCATTAAGAGCGAAGATAAAAAAATATTTTAAAAATTGGTTAAATAGGTTGATATAGGCATGAAGAGTGACCCAAAACCCCGTCACTAAAAAAAACGCCAACGGCATCCGTCACGGCTCGAATCGAACTACCCAGTGTAGTCTAGGTACTTTCGTACGGTGGTTACACGAATCCATTTTTTTGAGTTGGTTTCATTCCAAGTTGGCATGGAACCCACCATTTTAATAAGGGAGTGGAACGCAGAACCAATAAATCGTCACCTCAGTTGGACAAGAATCTAACTGACATTGTTTTTGAAATACGGTATTTTTCTTCTCTCTTTATCACCTGTTTTGTATTTCCGTAGATATTTGTACGACGAAGTTTCAATCTATTTTGCAAGGTTTTAACATTTTAAAAATAATTGTCTTCAATGTTATTATTTTAGTACGGATACACAATATACCTTTTTACCCTCGAGAAAGGATGCCAACTTCTCAAAGAGGCTCTCACCACAACCTCAGTGTTGGACTGGTCCCTAGGTCCCTATATCTACGGGATCCACCAGGATCAGTGGGATGCAGTAAAGGCGTCTCTCGTCCATCACAACCTGAAGACAGAGTATCAAATAGAGAGTGGATATCACTGGATATCTAAGGAGGTGGCAGCTCAATTTGAAGTGGTGTAAGTGGATTTATTCAAATATCCTGTTGACGCAACTATGTATATTTCCTTCTAACATATATTCCCATACTCCAACCAACCTGCTTTCTAAGTATCAGTCCCTCTCTGATAGTGTGTGGCCAATTTACCCAGGTGTGATATTTAAAACAATATATCATGGTACAATCAGTCTATTAATGAATCCTTTGCAATGAAGATCTCTCAGTGCAATTTACAATCGACGCTCTTAGAAATCTGGTTAGTGACTTCCTGGTACTCCCTTGTTGTGTATAATTTCGAATCTCTTATGTGGGATTGTGCACTGAATACCACCAGCATCCCTGAAGGTCATAAGATTGATTCTTATCAATAAGAAGGCTATATTGACAATTTCTTTGAGTCACATTGCAACTATTCCGGGTACTCACTAGTTTAATCGTGGAAACTAGTAGAACAAACGTCAACTAGTGAATCTACGTCACATTTTGAGTCAATTTTGTGGAACTCCTTTTTTGCTTAGAGCTTTCGTTTTCAAGTAAATCGAGTCCAAAGTTGGGATTTCTTGAGTCAAATTTTTAAAAAAGGATCGCTAGAGGATAATGTCATCTAATTCATTTATTTTAAAGTGTGTCGAAGTGTGGACCTAGCAGTCCTAGCACAGAAGTTTTTTTAAACTCTTTATTTGCTGAAAAAAACTGAAAAGTGAATAAAAAAATAACACCAAATGACACCAGATTAATTAATGTCGTTGACTTACTTTCCAGATGTCCTCCGGAGGTTTACATAGCGTCCCTTTCAGCAGAAGACGTTCCCACAATTGACAAGCACTGGCCCCATAGTTTCCCTGGATCTGACGACTTCCTGAAGCAACTGCTCAACCAGAACGGAGGCCTAGGCCTCTACCTCAAGGAAGACCAGACCCTCGTCAGCTGGATCATGAAGAACCAACTCCTGGGACTTGGCACCCTTCAGACCATTGACAGTCACAGAAGGAAGGGATATGCCAGGATTCTCACCATGGCGCTCACAAAAAAGATGGCTCAGGAAGGAGTGGATGTTCACACCTGCATAGTCAGAAAGAATGTGGTGTCTCAGACCCTGTTCAAGAGTCTAGGGTTCAAGCATGTGGACCATCTCATGTTTGAAAAAGTACAAGAGTTTGATAAAAACCAGCAACATGCCAGATGATGCCATTTTCAAAAAGTATTTGCGTAGACTCATAGTCATCCAACCAACTCGTAAACAAAAGTTCGTGGTTTGTTTTTAAAATCGAATATTTTGTTATAGACTATTTAGTTGGACACTTTTACAAATGGGTTGTCATTTACTTACCTCTCTCATTATAGCGTCGCTACGCAACCCGATTTGTAACATTTTGATCCTGTACAAAAAAGTCTCACAATGAACAGCGCTGCAAAACGTTGGCGTTCTTTAGCGAACTGTACTTTTCTGCGCAGGGTCTGGTTATTTTAACGTGCGCTCTTCGGCGATCAACGCATAAATATACTAACCCCGATCAACGTATGACTGTTATCGTGGTTTATGAAAAGCATTATCGAACCCTCCTGGTGCCAAAAAGGTGATCACGTGGTTTGCCTCCAGCTAATCAAAATGTAATGGTACCCAGAATGTAAATTATCTGTGCAATCACTAGATTGTAAGCATTTTATCGCATACAATTCACTCGTATGAATCTTGAACATGTATGCCTAGTTCGTGACATGTTGTATTAGATTGTTCAATACAAATATCTTATGTAACGAACGCATGATAGTTTTTTTTTCCTTCAGCAAAAAGTGCAAAGCGTTTCGTTTCTGAAAACTCTTCAGTCATTTTTGAACATTGCCGAAAAACTATAAACTTGTTTTTAATATTGGTAATTAAACGTTTAATTATTTCTCGAGTTTTTAGCAACACGTTTTTTAAAAGTATGTTTTTGTAAACTCTTTAATGTTAAGTACCTCTACACGTTATTGTGTCACTTATATTAGTTTAGTAAATATTTATTTGAACGAAAAAAGTATTGAATACACTGTTATGATATGTAATTTAAAACTGTTTTTAATGCAATCCATCTACTCCCTCCTATTGTATAAAATAAGCATTTTATAAATCAGAGCTAAACTTAAAACACATCTTTTCAGGAAATAGTTTTTATTAATATTTTTTTTATATTCCTCACTATAAGCACCCGCTAAACTACCAAAGCAGTTTATCAGCAGGACCGGTTGACCATGACAACTCAGAATCGTGCAATTACAACACCCCTTTGAAAAGTAATTAAAATTTTATGAAGAAAAAGAATTTGAAAAATAGTCTGTAACCTAATTTTTCATCACGTTTAATGACCTTTCAAAGGAGGTACTGAAGTTGCTAGATTATGAGTTGTCCGGTTACCCAATATAACAAATTATATTATTAACATGTTAATATAACACTACCACATGAGAAACCACACAGAAAAGAGACATAGAAGAATAACATTTCAAGTAACTACAATACAAGGTATAAAAAACATGGGGATATTCCACCATCCTCCTGATAGCTTATCCACACGATACCGAATATTAATAAATAAAGTAACAATTCATTTTTTTTTTTTAACTTTACGACTAAAATCTGGAATTGTAAAATATTGTCTTCGTTTAGTTAAATGTTACAATTTGAGGTTTTATTCATAAAGTTAAAAATAAAAATATTTATCTTGGTCTTATTTTCGCGAATTAAATTAAAATGAATAAAAAATTATACAGACACTATCTAGATAGCATTTAGTTCAGGTTTGAATCTTGCAATCATATATATGAAGATATACCAGGGCGTTTATCAAAAATTTTGGCTACTCTAAAATGACGTGTCCTCCGATTTTCAACTATATATTCTATAGGTTAATAATTTTAGATATGTTTCTTAAAATAAGTCCTATAAAATAATTTATAAAACTTATTATGTACATAACAAAAACCCATAAAATACATATAATTAACATAAATATTCGTCAAATAAGTTAGACGAGAGGCGATTTTTTGAGTGTCCTACCCTACTTTTGCAAAATTCCGAACGCAGAATATTAATGTTGGCTGAGTCTCTGTTCTACATTTTGTGTTAATTTAAATGGTCATATGTTCCAAATTCATTAATATATCTTACGTTTAGCAGAGTAGAGTTCAAAATAATAAAAAAATCTGTTTTATTCTGTGCCTAAAAATGATGTAGGTGAAAATTCCGCAACGCTACGACAATAAATCGATTTTCATCACTGAGTGGTTGGGCGTCACGTTGTGCTGTTTTTATTTTCCACCACGACCTTGGTTTTTGGTGGTAAGTAATAAAGATTTTACTTACAGCTTTTGAAGGTTAATAACTTAAGTCAGGCCAATTAGTAAAATCGGTCTTAAAAATAAGTGCTTTTTGAGTTTGTTTCTATACCGGCATCAGACGTCACATCCAAAACGCGACGTGATGTACTGGTGGAACGCAAAATATGACGTAATGGAACTATTGAGCATGGTTTACTTACACCGTCTTTATAGTTCCTAACCGTGACATCTTTTCTATTAACGTAACTTGTCCTATTGTGTTGTGATAAAAGATTTAAATTTATTTTTATTAATTTGTTTAGAATAATGCTCGAAGATTAAATTTATAAAGAAACATGATAATTTTATTATCCGCATACATTTAAAATTATATTACTTTAAAACATAAATGCCAAAGTTAAGACTAAATTGTGCCATTGAATTTACCATATAGGTAGTAGCGTTTTGGAATAGTTTTATTAAGAAAAAAATTTATTTCATTTCATTACCTATCATAAGTTAAGTGTTTTTGATAAATAATTAATTTAAATTGCTACAGAATTTTACTTAAAGCTTACCTAAAGTTTGTGACATAATGGAACTTCTCATCACCTGTACTTCATTAAAACATTGATTTCCTACTAAATAGTTGACTTTCCTTATTTATATTAACTATTTTTACGAAGCTAGATATATTACAAACTCAATAAAAAATCTTTTGTTACTAAAAAAAAAATTATTTTTGTGGAATTCCATTCGTAACGGACATTTTTTTTAATAAATGCCAACCAACATTATCTTCATTTTGTGTGTGTGTGGAGCGGGGCGCCCACGAGTGCGGGGTAAATTACGTTGCGCGGGGCGCGGACTCCAACAAACGTTCCGTTTCAAACTAGAGTTAGCGCCGGTGTTAGGATGTCTAGGGAAATTTCTCTATATCCAGGGGAGAAAAATATTTTTTAGGGAAATCAGCACAAATGTAAGGAAATTTCGAACTATTACCATTTTACATTTTTTTATTGGAGTTGAAATCTACTTCTCGATTTACACAATTTTATTCGTAGGTATCGCTAAGTTATGTATTGCTAGTATTTGACCTTGACTATTTATTCCATACACATTTTTCCTAAGTATTGCCTATTACCCCACATTTGAATCATTACCAAAAACTATATTTCATTTCAATTTAAACCTTAGGTTCTCAACGTGGGCAATAACGCTCCCTTGTGGGCGTTTAAGACTTTCAGGGGGGCAGTACAAGACCACAAGAGGGGGCGTTGAGGTGGCACAGTGAGGGCGAGGGAGGTAAAAAAATATGGTCTAAAAAGACAAAAAAAAAAACACGCTCATCGCGTACTAATAAAGCAAAGTAAACTTTAATATAGGTTAATTTTTGTTATTGTATGTACTGTATTCATTTTTAATACGTGTGCAAAAATTCATACGTTTCGGTAGTTGGGGAAAATTGAAAATTAAATCCATTTTCCCCTCCCGTAAGAAAAAAGCGGATCTCTAGAAAAAAAATCTCAAAGTGGGCGGTGGGCAAAATTGAGAAACAAGATTGAGAGGTTAGGTTGAGAACCCATGATAAATCATAATAAAAAATAATTAAAATTGGCAAAAAATACATTAAAAATAATAGTTACATTTCAACTTAATTACTACAAGAAACAACTAATCACGTTCACCTATATACATAGATCTACGAACGTTTCATAATCCAAATTATACTGATTCTACGTAATTTTCTAGTCTGACCATTGATAATATCTCTATGAGTCTGACCTACGTCTTTTTCAAAATACGGGTTGGCAACACTGCTATCATCTCCTCCAGTAAAATATTGGCGGTATTTACTTTTATTAGCTTCCAATGCTGGCCGCCAGAGGCGCTAGTGTAGCATTTGGTGAATTTATTTGGTAGAAGGTATTTTAATTAGCAAAAAATCAGAAAGATTGCAAGCAGATTATAATTTTTTTTAAATTTTGGTTTCTATAATTTATGAACTGAAAATAAAAATATTTCACCATAAATAACGTACGAAAGAAAACCAACCTAGAATCGTGCCGCCAATGAAGTTATATAAAGTATACTGTAATTTACTAAGTACTTACATTTTATAATTTACAACTGAAAAATGTCCTCTACAATACAGGTGAACTCCTTGTGTGGAGTACAATATACTATACCTTTGTAATGTAAATATACAAGAATAAATAAATAAATATATAACGTCATTGCGTGCCGCTAGGAGGCGCTAGTGTAGCATGTACGAAAAATATCAGTAAAGTCGGAGATATTATGGCTTTTTTACGGTATTTGCAGTTTTTTATAGATAATGTTAATTATTTAACATTGTCTCTTATAGATAATGTTATTTATGTATGAATGTGAACGAGGCAAAGAGTGTGTGCCAAGATCGAGTTGTGTGGCGGTCCGTCCTCTCTGCCTACCCCTGCGGGGAAACGGCGTGATGGTTAGTTAGTTAGTTAGTTCAGTACTGGGTAAATATGTTGAGCTACTAACTGTTACACAAAAGTCAGAAACCTTTCACAGGGCCGTCTGTTTCAACAGAAAGCTAAATCGCGTCATAAAGTTAAATTTTAACTGTCATTTAAAGTAACAAGAATGTTAAATAGGACCGCGCGCTGTTTCAAGTGTATTTTCGCTAAAGTAATAGTTGTCAGTGTGGCCAGTCTAAAAAGCAGAATATTGCTCGGAATTATGTGGAAAAACGCATCGAAATATTTTTTATGCGGCAACACCGTAAACTAAATCCTAAAATCGGAACAACTGTCAAAATATACAGTTGTATTTTGTTGCACACCGTAGTATCTGACGGCATTGTTCCAATAAAAAAGTATTTGTATGAATATTTACAAAGAAATGACGACCTATTATAATACATATACTATACAATATGAATGTAATTTACTTTCCAGCAGTTGTGATATCTCCTTGAATTTGAAGTGTCACATATTTTTCGAGATATTCAATTCAATTTATTTATGGTATCGAAAACAGAAAAACATACATTTTATAGCTTTTTTAAATCCGTTTGTAAGAGTATTACATTAAACGTTAGTACTTAGTAGGTGTACAAACTATACTAGCATTGATAGAGCTTGTCTTTTAAAGGCAGCTTCACTCGCTAATATGTGGATATCCGAAACAATTCTGTGCAGGCGGTTCAGGCCCTACCTACTACTCATGTTATATTTTTGTAATGTTTATGAGACAATAAATCGATTTGAAGTCTTGTAAAGCTTGCTATACATCCATTAATAGAGCTTGTCTTTAAAAGGGGTAGGTAACGCTAAATATGTCGATATCAGAATTGATTCTGTTCAACAGCAAGATTTTTTCAATATGCGGCGCCGCGCCAAAAATTCGAGATCATCCCAGACAACCAAATTCTTGACGCGGGGTCGAAATGTTTTTGATTTTCGCTACAAGACATATTGGATAAGGAATTCATTGTCACTATCATCGTGTTATACAATATTTATCATGATTACTATGTTAAAGCGCGGAATTTCGTAGATTACCTGGAGCAGAACTGTTATAAATAAACTGAGAACTGTCAAATATGCCAATATGGCGGAGTAACTCTAGAGTAACTATCGGTTTTCGGAAAGTTAATACAAAGGTTAAAAGTAACATAAAACAAGCAGTCAAATTGATTGAAAAACGCATTTTGGTGAAATTTAACTTTAGTAACTGCTTTTTGCTTTACTTTTACTTTAGCGAGCGTTGAAACAGACGGCCCACAGTCTGTGATATTGAATTTTTCAATGTCAATTTTTGCGCATGTTATAGGTACCCTTATCATGACAGTAACTACTGATGGATCGATGGTTCCGTGGTAGAATCTGTCACCTGGGACGTCGGGAGGCGGTTCGAGTCCCGTCCGATCCACGTCCCTGATTTTGCTTTTTTTTTTGTTTTTTTACGAATTATTACTATTTTTTTTTTAATGTCATGAAATTTTATTTCATTTTAAAATCTTCTGATTCAAAAATAAAATAGCACCGTCTTAACCTTTCGCACAGGGCTTTTAAATACCACGTCTGTATATTAAAGCGCACTTGAAAAGAAAATGTGCAAAGGCTCTTCAAGGGAAGTGGAGGAGCCTTATCCATGGAAATTGAAGTAGGGGTCACGATCCTCAAAATAAAAGGAACCGACAAGACAAAGTGAGAGAGACAGACCGAGTGCTAAATGGTCTAGAACCAAAATGTACTAAGTCAGCGGCACATTTGTTTCCATTCAAAATTCCATTCATACTTCTAGAGGATTTAGCCTGCGAGAGATTGAGATAGTACAATCGGTCTCCTCTCTGTGCGGTGCTTCGTGGCCTCCCACTCTTATCTAATTTAGTTTTCTGAAGGCTTCGCTTCTACCGCATGTGAATTACACACTCTGTTTTTGAAATGAAATCTTCTTTGAAAGTTAGTTTTCTGACGGTTTCACTTCTACCGCGTGTGAACTGCACACAAGTTTTTATTTTATTTATTTATTACACGCCCTAGTGGGCTTTTCTTATTTTTTTTATTACAAACTATTTGTATCAAAGTAAATACTTAAAAATTTAAACAATAAAGAAAAATATAAAGATAATGACAAAAACGTTGAAACAAAACACAAAACCAAATACATAGATAAAAATGTAAACAGAAACTAAGAATCCTCACAATTGCATTTAAAAGATTCTACAAAACAAAATAGTAGCAGCCATGGAACTAATATGTAGCAGCATAGAAGTTTTCTTTATTAGCTAGTCAAAGGCTAAACGACTCATAACGAATGTCCAGTTTGTGTGTGACATCCAGTGACTTTAAAGTCCAACGAATATGTAAGTATTTGAATTCACCGGATAACATTATTAGTAAAGTGATTCTTCCGTGCAACGAAAAAAAGTTTTAGATATACATAAAGTTGAACATTTCGATCAATCTGATATTCTTTATGTGTTTTTCTTCCTAAGAAGACATGTAAGAAGAGTTTCATTAATCTGATCATTAAAAGGATCATTATAATGACGTAAGTGTACGACTAGGAAAATTAAACCAATAAATCATTTTAACCCACGATAATATCTACATTTTCAAAGTATTTGAATAATTTTATCATAAACAATAAAGACAAAGCATGTAATAAAATAAATTATCAGTTGCACAAAAGAAAAAAAAATCATAATCTAAACTAACGTATTTAACAATTTTAAAAAAATATTATTTTCATCACTTTTAATGTCTTTAAAGGAGGTGTGAAGTTGCATGCCCGGTCCGGAGTTGTCCGGTCACCCAATTTAAAAGGTTCCATGCCAACTCGGAACCACCTGAGACGGGTCATTAAAAGCTATGAAAAAATAATTTTAAAATAGTCGGTAAACCTAACCTAACTTAACATATTTAAGAAATTTGGTATATCATCACTCTTTATGACCTATCTGAGATGGTTTCTAAGTTGGTTTCATTCTGAGTTGGCCGGTCACCCAATTTAAAAATATGAATATACTATACACTATCCCACAATAATACACCGAGAAAATAAATATAGAGGAATAACATTTCAAGTAACTACAATATAAGGCATAAAATACCTAGACATATCACAGATACTCGGAGATATAACACAGACAACATAATCATAGGCATATTAATACCTATATAAGATTACATGCATACAATCAAAGCTTATAAAATAAATCTTCTTATTTATATACTAACCACTTTTTCAGTTCGTTGGTGCAATTTGATTAGGTACAAGATATGTGAATGTTTTGTAATTTTTGTAGAATGGATAAACCTACCCAGGGGCGTGTACTCCATATAGGCACATAAGCACTGCCTACCCTCCCATTTTTTTTAAATAAAACCATGTAAATAATATTGTTATTTATAAAATTTAATGTGTCCGAAATGCAAAAAGCATAGAGTAGAACTGTCGTTTTGGATTTGCTTCTATGAGTTTTTTTTTGTTAGTATTAAGCAGTGATTTCTAGAACAAAATTAACAAATTTCATTCATTTACAAAAACATCTGTTGTTATGTACTTCTATCAAATAGTTGTCTTTCATAAATGCTAATTGTCGGTTCAAAAACGTTTGTCGTACTTTAATTCTGAAATTATCTGAGAGAATATGGAAATTTTATTCTGTGAAACTTGTTGTATTTTCTTACTGCCTACCCTGATCAAAAACTCTGTGCACGCCCCTGAACCTACCTACCTTCATTTTAACTAAATCTTGTGTTGTGTGTATGAACTACTTTTTCTTTATATGGAATCCGACACAAGGTTTTGGCATACAATTGTAAGCCATAATATTCCTCGGACAGGTAATACGAGGGCTGTCCGTAAAATAAGGTCTCCAAAGAGTTGCGATGGAGCTTCCACTTGCCGCACCCGCCAGGTGTGAGTTACGCTCTGTAATTCGTTTTTAATATTTTGTTCGGCGAATCTGGACGATGCCACTGGGATTAATCCTTTGTCTCTGGGGTCGTGTAGTGTATCCGGGTCTAGTCTCCAATCACAATTGATTCCATGAATTCTCCGCCATCAATGTCATAGCACTCGAGGAATTCGCGGGCTGCTTCCGTTGTTGTTTGTGATCTTCTGTGAGCATTTTGGGTCCCACCTTGGGCAGACGACTTTGTGAATCTTATCAATAGTGGTCTCACTGACATCAGGGATCATATCACAGAGCTCCCGAACCCGTCGATTTGCAATCTTTGTTTTTTCTACTTTGGCAATTTTTTCGTCTGAAACCGATGGCCTTCCGGCACGCTTTTAAATTCTCTGCAACATTTGCGCACGTTTTCGCACTCATAAACTATTTTTCGTACACTTCAAGTAGCTGAGACTGAATTTCTACCGGGGTTTGGTTATTCGCACAAAAAAACATAATTATAGAGCGCAATTCACACCTGGCGGGTGTGGCGAGCGGAAGCTTCATCGCGAACGGCTGCCACGCCGAGACTAAGTGTAGCAGAGAATGCAGCGTTGTGGGGATTTGGCGTAGGGAAACCAGGCTAAACGCCAATTTTCCCGGATCTCGCGTAAAATTGTTCCTCGCGACTCGCGACCGCAGCACCTCGGATATCTTATTTTACGGACAGCCCTCGTATTCTCGTATATTGTTATGTTTTTAGATTTTCACGGCAAAAGTATTTTTGTTATTTGTTTTTGGGGTGTTATGGCGTGTTGCGCTACCTCCGTCTTTAGCCAATGTTTCGGACATTGCACTCATTGCAGTGTCCAGTGAAAAGGTAATATATTAACTGGCCCACGTAATAATTGTGTATCTCTTCTTTGTTTATAAATACTGTTATTAACCAAAATAAATTTAGTCATAAAAAATATAAATAGTATAAAATAAATGCTCTTCCAGATTGTTCTTCTGAATACGCCCATCTCTTCCTGTAAAAAATATTGGCGGTATTTACTTTTATTGACTCCCAATGCTCGCCGCCAGAGGCGCTAGTGTATTACTTTGTGAATTTATTTGGTAGAAGATACCTACCATAATGGCGCTTATAATTGTTTATGTAAGAGCAAAAAATCACTAAGGTTGCCAGCATGTTATCATTTTTTTTTAAATTTTGGTTTCTATAATTTATGAACATAAAATTGAAAATATTTCATATAAAATCAATGCATGAAAGAAAACCAATCCACAATCGTGCCGCCATGCCGCTAGAAGGCGCTAGTGTAGCATGTACGAGAAATGTCAGAAGTAAAGTTGGAGATATTATGGCTTTTTTACGGTATTTGCAGTCTCTTATAGATAATGTTAATTATTTAATGCAGTAGTGCGTAAATATGTTGAGCTACAAACTGTTACACAAACGTCAGAAACCTTTCACAGTCTGCGATATGTATTTTTCAGTGTCAATTTTTGCAATGTTATATACCCTTATCATGACGACATTTTCCAACGGATCGATGGTTCCGTGGTAGAATCGGTCTCCTGGACGCGGGGGGCTGTTCGAGTCCCGTCCGATCCACGTCCCTGATTTTGCTTTTTTTTTTTTGTTTTTTTACGTATTATTACTAATTTTTTTTTAATGTCATGAAATTTTATTTCATTTTAAAATCTTCTGATTCAAAAATAAAATAGAACCGTCTTAACCTTTTGCAGAGGACTTTTAAATACCACGTCTGTATTTTAAAGCGCACTTGAAATGAAAATGTGTAAAGGCCCTCCAAGGGAAGTGGAGGAGCTTTGTCTGTGGGAATTGAAGTAGGGGTCACGATCCTCAGAATAAAAGGAACCGACAAGACAAAGTGAGAGAGACAGACCGCGCGCTAAATGGTCTAGAACCAAAATATACTAAGTCAGCGGCACATTTGTTTCCATTCAAATTTGTACGGAAGGCACTTCTAGTGTTATAATGAAGTGAAAACTTCTTTAGCACCGTTGTGAGTTGAAACTCGATGAAACGAAAAACAGCGACACTGAAAAGAGACAAACACATACTTCTATAAGATTTAACCTCCTCTCTGTGCCGTGCTTCGTGGCCTCCCAATCTTATCTAATTTAGTTTTCTGAAGGCTTCGCTTCTACCGCATGTGAATTTCACTCTCTGTTTATGAAGGAAAACTTCTTTAGCACCGTTGTGATTTGAAACTCGATGAAACGGAAACGAGCGACACTAAAAAGAGACAAACACATACATCTATAGGATTTAGCCTGCGAGAGAATGAGATAGGTGTCCTCATTGTGCGGTGCGGTGCTTCGTAGAATAAAATATAAAATCATTTTTAAACTTGGTAACAATATTATAATAAACCAGCAGACCTGGACACACGTTGATGTGGGTAACGAAACAAAACGCCACGCCATTACCCAACCTTTATAACCAATGCCACCTGACACAAAAATCAACAAATCCACACCGCCCATTCGCCGGCCCGCTGCCCGCTGCCGCTTGGCCAGATATATTATATGTATATTTCAACCAATTTGCGCAAAACATTGACAAATTATATACCTAAGAATCTTCCTCATGAAGATCCTATTATCTATTGGTGAAAACCGAATATAAATCGGTTGCGTAGTTTAAAAGATCTAAGCGCACAGACAGCCGGAGCGACTTCATTTTATACTATGTAAAGATAAACCCTACAATTATCCTACTCTTGATACTTAGCATTCGTCTCATTCTCTCGAAAGTTAATTTTCTGATGGTTTCACTTCTACCGCGTGTGAACTGCACACAAGATTTTATTTCTTTATTCCGTAGGTAATTGGCAGCTGGCCAAAGGCTACACGACTCACAACAGTCACAACGAATGTCTAGTTTGTGTGTGACATCCAGTGACTTCACAGTGCAACGAATATGTACCTAGGTATTTGAATTCATTTGATAACATCATCGTAGTAAAGTGATTCTTTCGTTCAATGAAAAAAAGTTTTATATCGTTGAATATTTCGATCAATCTTTCTTCCTAATAAGACATGAATTAAGAGTTTCATTAATCTGATCATTACAATGACATAAGTGTACGACTGGGAAAATTAGCCAATAAATCAATTTAACCCAAGATAAAATCTACATTTTCAATGTTGTTGAATAATTTTATCATAAACATCATAGACAAAGCATGTAAAAAAATAAATTATCAGTTATACATTTATCGTGGAAACAGCAAGTCATTGCGTTATCGTAGACTATTGAACCAGAACAATACACATTGTAACGCGTAGATCGATCAATGAACTCTATATTATATAATTAATCTTTTGTGGTAGGCTACATACGAGAACGTTGTTAGATACGTTGTATTTATCAGTAATCAGTACCTGTGTTTATTTTTAATATTCGGAATACGGAATATCTATCGAACAAATTACAAATTGTTTAACTTATCAATTCGCAACGGTATTCGTCGCATACATACGAAATGTAAAACATGCTTGAAGAGTATTTACACTGTTTTTTTTTGTTCTCGAAAAAATTACGACAATGAAAGCATTTTTATTTTATTTTTATGTTACTCCTCCTCTACTAGCTCCTCTGTTAGTTCTCCTGCAGAGGTCATACGGTCTCCCCCAACCAGTCTATCCCGATTCAGCCTGCCACGCAGTCAGTGGGCAGAAGCATCCGTGGCCAGGTCCGCCACAAAACCCGGACAAACCTCACCCCTATGAATAGAGTTCAAAATAACCTTTTTTATGAAAATAAATTTAATTTTTTTTTTTAAAGTTAGGTATAAACGAAAAATTAAAAAATCGAATGTTATTACGTTATTAGTCAACTGGTCCACTAAATTATTATAAATAGGTACTGAAGATTAATTTTCAATCCGCAATTAAAATTCCTCGATCATTTCAATGTCATCGTTACAATATAACATTAATTTTTGATAAGATTGCGTAGTCCGATATATATTGTTTGATTACCGCTGAAGTTTACGTTTACCCGTTTATTTTCTTTAGATGCCGTGACTAAAATTTTAATTTTGAATTATCATAAATCATAACCATTACATTTTATTATATAATAAATATTTAAAAAAACAATAATAATGTTACGTATTTTTTAGGATTAATACATCCGTATAATACACAGTAATAATATTATCATTATAAAAATAAAATTAAAATTAACAAAATAGTACTATAGAGACATCTATGAGAATTGTCTGGAACGAAGGATGGCGGTATTTCATTTCGACTATTTTTCATTACATATTTTTCCGGCAGAGGCCACAAACGTAGCATCATATGTATTTATTTATTTATTTTTATTTTATTTAGTAAAAGATTATACATTTATATACATTATTTAAGAAATTTTTTGACTGCCCAACTAGGAAGATTCCCGTTTTAGGACAGTCAAATTAGGATGAGTATTAACATACGGAACATGGTCTGTAAAAAATATAAAAAACAAAACAAAAATAAAAGATTAAAAAAAAGTGACTGTTCTTTGTTTAGCAAAGTTTTTTACAAATAATATTAATTTCTTAGGTAGGTACTTAGATAAAGAGGATTAAAACATAAAGACATAGAACAAACTTGTAAGCATTGCATATCATAAGTCCTACACAGATGGGTTGTATAAAATAAGTAAAAAAGAGAAGAGAAAGAATTTTAAAAAATAAAATAAAATAATAATAATAATAACCAATTGGAAAGATAACCGTGGTTTGCTTAGCATAGTTATTTAAATTATCATAAAAGTAATATATACATACTTAAAAGTAAATTATTAAAACATAATGGTATCTTGTGTTTGCGTTTCAAATAATAGATACCTAGTCTTACATACACACTTTATACAAATAAGAACTAGAAAGAGAACAGAAACAATAAAATAAATGAAACAATTAATAGATGGTTATTACTGTTGTTTGATTAGTATAGTATTAAAATAATAGGTATACCTAATGTGTACTTTTAACTGGTGTTGCATTGCATAAGCCTATTAACATATTTTGTATAAATATAAATAACAAAGAGAAGAAATAGAATAAAATAAAATGTGAACTTAAACATAATATTAACGTAATAGGTAGGTACATATATGTATACAAACAATGATAAAGATTAGAAGATAAAGGTATCTTTTACATGTTTTTTGTTTTGTTTTTGAGTTTTTGTTGTTGTTTTTTGTTTGTGTTTGATTTCATTTTTTGTGTAGTCAAATTTCACTCTCCTTTCTATATATAAATCATTCCATACGCTCCTGCTTTAGTCAATAATCCTTTCAAAAAATGCAAAATACTTAATTTATTTTTCATTTCATGTACGTCCATATTATTAAAATTCACAAGAGTTTAATTGTAATTTTCTGATAAATTAAAATTTAACACTCGTAAGAGCCAGTTAAAAAAAAAACTCGCGATAAAAAAATTCGAATCTAATGCCTGAATAACCACTCATTTCAAAAAAATACTTATTCATTTAAAAAGGTATCAACATATCATTTTCTTACCATTGATTGCCAAATACGGCACAAAAAACCTGCTCACTACGTACATTATTTGAATTTGAAGTTTTTTCTTATAATATTTGTTGTTCGTAACCATAACTAAATATAGGAACATACCTACCTACTACCTACTAATCATTTTTCTGTATCTATACTAGCGATATGGAGGTTCAGAATGAGTTCTTGAACCCGAGTCCTTTGCGGGAAACGTTCCCCTCTCTTACTCATTTTTCAAATCAACGGCCGGCGTGGTCCAGCGGTAATGTTGTGTTATTATTTTACAATTAATTCATTTAAAAGAATGTATGGTATATTTGCGGCACGTTCCAGAGTGGAAGATACTATCAGTATCGCCCTGGTGTAAGACCACCATTCAGAATTGAAACATTGCTTGAAATGGCGTTAGCCGTGTTTGGGGACCAGATCTGAATAGCCTGGTCCTTCCCCACCTTCCTCTTCCCCATCTCCTTTCCCTCCCACCACCTTCAGCCTAACAACATTCCCCAATTGGGGATGCCATTGTCTCACTGGCTCCAGACGGGAGCAGCTGAGACTCTTGTGAGGTATTACTATAAAAATAAATAAAAAAAAACTTCTGACAAAGAACTTGGACCCGGACTTGTAGATACTTGGACCCGGACTCGGATATTATTGGGGTTTTATTAATTGTGGGTTTCTTTTTCGGTACCGATGAGTTCATTAGTCAAATAATAATATCGGCTGACATGGACTTAGAATTCAATACTAGCGACAAATTATCTCAGTGACAGTTAAAAAAAAACAATTATAGTTAATATTTCATTAATTTTAATGAGTTTCTTAACTCTTTGGAATACCTGTTTTCTTAACTCTTTGGAATATATTTTTTTAAAATAGAGTACTTAAAAAAATCGGAGCATAAGTCCGAGTCCATGGCCGAAAGCTGCGGTTCCTGGTCAGGGACCGGGTCCGGGTCCGAGTACGTGGCCGGTGCCGTGCTTTCCTTCACGCACTACAGTTCCCAGTACTTAGTACGTACCCAAGAACTCGGAACCTGTAACCACTCCTAGAACTCGAGTTCTTGTAAAAGGAAGCACTCCTCGGAGGCCTCAGACAAAATGCAGAACTTAGTCATCTCCAAGCGACACGACTCGTGAAACAATAAGGAATACCTACTGAGTGTGATCTCCAACAAATAGGATGATAATTAATATTCAAGGACCTTGTGTAAGATTTTTTGCTCGTCATTGCAACTCGTCTTACAACATTCTAAAAGTCCATGAAGTTCTCAAAGTTCTCAAAACACCGGCGTAATTACTGTAGTAATCGACTTTATTTTTTATTTATTTGACTCCAGCAGAATGCCATCTTGAATAATCGACTGGTCATTATCGTGCCTATAATTCGCCATAATAAGCTAGTAGGTCTGTGAACAGTACCTATACCGCCCATACTCATCATTTGGGAGGCGGGTATGGATACCACCGCCCCGGGAAACATTTATTGTGTAACCAACACCTCTGCCGTAGTGCCCAAGTGATTCGCTACGTTTGGAGAGTTGGCAGTGGTACCCGGGTTCACGGGGTGAGGTTTGTCCAGGTCTTGGCGGCCGATGCATCTGCCAACCTGCTGCGTGGCTTGCGGATCGAGAGAGACTGCTTGAGTGAGATCTTTTGACCTCTCCAGCCAGAGTCTCTTGACTCATCGCCTTGCACAGCAGTTGGAGGGATGGAGTCACTCCTGGACACACTGATCCCCAGATTTCTACCTACCCCTCATACCTATGTCCTTCCTAGAACTTCCTCTCATTCCTTTCCTTAAAAAAACCCTCCACACAACATCCCCCAAGATGATCTAATACGGCTACCATCTTGACAAGATCGACCGGAAACGGAAAACACAAACAAATTTAGAGACAAATGAAATACAAAGCGCTCGACCTAAAACCGGACTAAGTTATGCTGAGTCAATTATATTTCTTCTCACACATTTTGCAAGATCGAAAAGGACAAGAAATATCAATATCCAATGTTGTATATCAAATACCCGAAGAAAGTAAAGGCCATCCTTACCTTCTGAAATAAACTCCTTTTTTTTAGCTCGATTCAAGTGAGCTCGATTTATGATATTGCGACCGTTATTCCCAACTTTTCGATCGATCATTCTGAGAATCCGATCAGCTAAGTGATTTGTTTAGTAACGTTCGATTCGCCTGTTGGTCGAAGAGTTGCGTTGAAAAGAGCATATTTGTGCGTTTGAGTGTTGAGTAAAAAATTTGGCTCAACAGTTGATTAGGATCAACTGCTGTGACTGTTACAGAATCAATATGTATCATTCGACGTATCTCTGAAGAGTTGTGGAATCTTAAAAAAAATTAACAACATGAATAACATTTTGTATTCATTGTTTAACAGATCACAATGGACCCACTTCACGTAATTCCCATGGAAGACCTTCCTCAAATAAAGGATTTTTTAAACAATCAATCTACTGACAGAGTGATGGTGCAGAATTGGATTGCGACGAGAATAAGATGGGAGAAAAATGATCCAGGAAAAAATCCTTTCTTCGTTTGTTGTCCTGGAGGAAATGTTAATGATGGACTTGTTGTATTTGGAAAAACGGTAAATATTAAATCAAATAATTATGATGTAATGTAATGTAATGTTAAGGGGAGAGTCATTCGTACAACTCAACTAAGCTCATTTTCATTGTATTTACTGAATCCTCCAAGATATTTATCACACATCTTTTGAAAAATCTTGTCTTCTTAATTGCCAATAAAAATAATGAGTTACGACTTTACTGAAAAAAGGGGGTTACTTTAAAAAAATATACAGGATATCGATAAAATCAGTCGGTCTCTGAGGAGAAAGGTTTAATCTTCAGAGAACTTTTTTTTTTAATTTTAAAGACGTTTTAAAGGTTTATAGGATTAAGGCCCAGTCCCTTGGAAGGAAGGTTCAAAAGAAAAATAAAAAAGTCTCGATGAAATTGGTTACTAGCCGGCACAAGAAATGGCGCAACTTGGTCGACAATTGGCGTGTTGTAGTAAAAATATCTACTTTGTTTTTTACGGGTTGATTCTGTTTATGTTTTTTATAATTGTACATGCCATGCCTGTTTTATTGAGATGAATTCCCAAGTCCATATTTTTCGTTTTACTTTAAAAAAAATTGTACAGAAGATAAACCACAGCCTATCTGAAAAATAAAGTGTGTCAACAGGATGTTATGTTTTAGTTACTATCTTTGGAACGCGGTTTTGATATTATTAAAAAAAGAGATAACTAGCTACTAATCTACTAACCGCCATCCTACGCAACTTTAACTGGGCACATATCATGTTAATAATAAACAAAAATTTTAACAAAACAAAAAACGACTTCAAAAATGAACTAAAAAGTAAAAAAAATATTTCGTACGATTGTTATTTATGGAGTCGGTGTCAGCCAAGGTAACTACATACATAGGTGAGATGTGGAGATCTTGGCTGACACGGACTCCAAAAATAACAATCGTACGAAATTATTTTTTTTACTTTTTAGTGCATTTTTTTAAGTCGTTTTTTTGTTTATTTTTTAATTTTTAGTGACGAGCATGCGTTAAGAAGTTTTACTTCAAAAAAAGAATCATCGAAATCTGTTGGCGTAATATTGAGTTATTCGTCCATTTGTCGCGCACATACTTATTGCAAATTTAAGACATATATGGTTTTCTCATGGATCCCATTGTCAGAACTGGACCAAACTAAGATAGGACCACACGGAAAGCACCAGATTTCTAATAAAAAAAGAATCATCAATATCGGTTCACCCAACCGAAAGTTCTGAGGTAACAAACATAAAAAATAAAAAAATACCGTCGAATTGATAACTTCCTCCTTTTCGAAGTCGTTTAAAAATAATAGTCTGACGGATACGTTTCATATTGTTCCAGACTATTTTATCCGTTATCCATAAAATATTAATCAATGTCTTGTTCACGAAATTAATATACTTTCCTTCCAGTTCTCTACTTTTGCAATACGGTAATACATGGTATAAAATCCAGGAATATCATTTTTACAACAATCAGTATACGTTTGCACATCCATATACGTTCATGCCTCCCTGCCATTACGTAATATCAGGATGGTTGTTCTGAAGTCGGTCCCTCATTGCTGAGGATCACGACCCTACTCCCAGTTCTGCGCTGCGTGGAGAGCCATATGAGACCGGACGCCAGTGATACTTGGTCAATCAAGCGCATTGATGACCTTCCTCTGCTTCTGCTTTCCACTTTGCCGGTGACTATGAGTTTCGCCAAGTTGTAGTCCCTCAGTTTGCCGAATAACTTATATAAAGCATCCTAAATTACGTTGTAGATATATAGATGTGAGCCTATTGTGGTTGCTTAGCTCTTCCAGAATGGACACATTTACGCGCCTGGCTGTCCATGGAAACCTGAGCCTTTTTCCGCTTTCTTTCTCTGGCTCTAAGTGTCCATGTTTTTATGCCTCCCTGCCATATAATATATTTACAGATTATGTTTCCAAATCTTTAGATAAAGCATACCAAGTAGATTGCTCACAAAATGACTTCTCAAAGGTCTTTGACACCGTAAACCATGACATCTTCTTAAATAAATTGTCAACGATGGGTTTTTCTTTCCGGTTTCTTATATTCTTTGCCAGCTATTTTACTGAAAGAAAACAATAATTTGTATCACATGGAATAATCTTATCAAAATTATTTCTTGTTTTCTCAGGAGTACCTCAGTGCTCTAATTTAGGACCACTCCTCTTTTCGATTTTTATTAATGATATAATGGAAATTATTCTGCATTCCAGGTCACTTCTTTTCGCTGATGATCTAAAACTTTTCTTGGAAATACAAAATTTAGAGGACTGCATTAGAATCCAATCGGACATCGATAGAATTGTTGACTGGAGTAAACGGAATCAGATTGAATTCAATATCTCTAAATGTTTCATTCTTTCTTTTACTCTAAATTTTAAAAGGTGTCTCCACTATGAAAGATCTTGGTATTTTGTTTGATAGTAGGTTAAATTTTCACGCTCATATCGTAATGGCGTGTAATGCTTCACTGAGAATGTTGTGTTTTGTCCTACGCACTGCGAGAAACTTCAGAGATACCCGGGTTCTACAGCTTTGGTTAGGAGTAGACTTGAGAGTGGGTCGGTTGTTTGGAGCCCACACCAAGTGAAGTATTCCCTCATGTTGGAGAGGGTTCACAAGAAATTTCTGAGATTTCTTTACCTGAGGAAGTATGGCTACTACCTGTGGCTCTACCCTACCCACTTTCTCTTGGGCATGCTTGGTATGAACCGTCTACGGGTCAGAAGGGATGTGCTCAATGTATTAAAATATTTCTTCAGACTGATTCGTGGAAGGTTCGAAAACTTGGCTATCATGGAGAGCATTAGTTTCTATGTTCCCGATGATTATCTCCGTCACCGACAGCATAGACTGTTTTATCTCCCGGCTAGCAGAACTAACTTGCCAATGGTTATGCCAGCCGGAAGAGCTGTCTTGTTGTGAAATAGAATCACTTCGAATATCGATATGTTTAAGATCAATGAAGTACAAATCAGATGACAAGCTTTGTTGCTGTTAGTATGATTGAAAATAATAATAAATTGCTTAAATCTGTTTGAATCTTAAAATTTTATCTTTTTTAAAACGCTTTAAAATTTTAATTTTTTATTGTTTTAAAAATAAATAAATAGAATTGAATCGAATTGAATTGAATGATGGTGTCAACACTGAATACAGTCTGCTAAGCCTGGCTGCTTTTGACAAATATTTATTTCATTCATGAATAGTTTTCTACGTTCATTCCTAGTTAATATTCCCGAACTTCGTAAACATACATCGCAAATACACAAAATCAACAGCTCTCTCCAATCAGCTATTTTACGACCATATAACACAGTGTTTTCGAACTGTTTTTTCAAAATTTGGTGCAATTTAAACAATTATTTGTCATTGAATCTTTCTGCATAAATGTTTCATTCATCCTAGAAACGAGAAACCTTCAATTATCTTAGAAATAAAACCACATCTTCACCATGGATAAAGAAACAAACTTTTAAATTGTTCAGTTTCACGCCTAGATCGACAGATTTCAAACCTTGCACACATTTTTGAATAAAAGGTCAATTTCTAATCAAATTATTTTGGTTCCTAATCAGGGACGTAAGATTCTATATCTTACAATCCACATCTTCCACGACGATACCACCAGCCTGGAAGCCGCTCTCCTCACGACCAAGATGATTGACTGGTCGGAGAAAATGTCCTGCGGGCTACCAAAAGGATCGGAGGTGTGGTTCAAAAAGATCCTAAACACTCTGGGATATGCGGTACACCATGAGAGTCTGAAAAATTATTACAAATTGTCAAAGGACGTGGCAGCTAATTTTGAAATCAAGTAAATACATTTTTTTTCCAATGTGGCTCATAATAATTTTAGAAAGACTTGTATTAGGACTTCTAATTTTTTGCATTGAATAAATCAAATATGAAAGAGAACTGGTCCCAGTTGCGACCATTGTCTTTTTTCTGTTTTTCTTGTTCTCTTTCATATTTTCGTTTAGATTATTATTGTTAACTTATTCTAATATGATATATTTCACTGATGGGAAAAACCTTCAAAAAAGTATAAAAATAAAGTTTTTCTTACAAAAATTAAATAAAAATATCTTTAGCTATTAGGTTCGCTTCAAATTTAACATCAAATACTAAGATATTATACCGATATTGACCATATTTAGAATAGCTGAACTCTTTCTGTTACTTGACGCCAGTAAAGAGAAGTGATTTGAAACTATGTGGTGGTACAACAAATTAGACATCATCTTAATTATGATAACAATTTTATTGGCATTCTACTTTCTATTTCCAGGTGCCCAGAAGATGTTCATACAAAACCTCTAACGCAAGAAATGATCCCTGAAATAAATTCTCTTTGGCAACACAAGTTTGAGGGATCTTTACTGCATCTGTCGACATTTCTCAGACTTGAACATGGTCAGGGAATTTTCTGCAATAATACTAATGAAATGTTGTGTTGGGCATTGAGATCTGAATACAGCAACATTGCCATTCTTCAAACAAAAGAGAAATACAGAAGGAAGGGTTATGCGAAGCTGATAGTCAAGGATATTTGTAAGAAGGAAACAGAAAGAAACGATGCTGATATTTTAACGTTCATCGTTGATGGGAACACTTTCTCCGAAAGGTTGTTTTGTGGTCGGGGATTCGTGTATGCAGGATCTAACATTTGGTTGGATTATGATGTGGTTAGGAGTGATGAAAAATAGTGTTTTATTTTCATTGGAATCTTGTACGAATATCACTATTTAAAAAAAAGGTTATGTTCTTTGGTTAAGTGTAATCAATAATAAAGTTAAAAGTTAAATCATAAATTGTCAAGAAACATCTCAGAATTTTTTTGAATAAAAAATCATGAAAGCTATTTGATTATTTTTTTATTAATTAAATTACATTAGTGACACACTGTGCCTGTCTCACTAGAAACTGCTTTGGGAGCAGGCGTAGTTTAACATAAGCAATTTACACAGAACAACAACAATATTTTATTTTAAATAAAAGACTAAATACAATCAGCGTCGTACCATTGGTAATACAGACTTATAAATAAATAAGATCGCTGATGCTTGATCTGTCTTGGTTGATGATCTAAAACTTGGAGTCGGATTTATATTTCAAGTAATTTGTGTTCTGTCTAATGGTCAGTGGAAGCACATTGTACAGCTTCGTTGCAAAGTATCTTAATATTCTTCATCGAAAGGGACAAGTAAGAGACTATGCCCTTTGGTTCTAGTATCTCAAGCAGTTTGGATATTTCCAAAAGCAGTTCTGTGTTTGAAGAGTTACGCTAGTATTTTTTTGGCATAAAGTTGCCTAATGTCCAAAACAAAGGTTCTTCTAAAGAATTCATCCGAACTGCTTCCCATCGGTAGTTTTAGAATAATATTATGACTTCTGTTATTATCGGTAGTAGAACTACCAGTAGTAAATTTTAGCAAACATTACCAGTTCGGAAACCGGTTCGGTGAGAAAAAATAAACAAGCGTAATGAACATGGCTAAGAGAACAAAGTGATAATCAACTTAAGAGGATATTAACAGAGAAACCAGAAATATGTCATTTTTAAATCATTGTTTAGACGTATAGACTCGTTTCCACAAAAAATTATAAATTGATTTTCAAAGATTGTTCTTTTATCTAGTAAACGTATGTTAAATTTTGAGAAAAATGTTTATTTTAAGTATAATAAGGTTATACCATAGGTCGTTGGCAGATTTGTTATATTTTCAAAAAAGTTCATGTATTATACAACACAAATTTCAAATCATATAATCATGCAGTAAAATAAATCAATACATTATCTGGTAAACGTATGTTTTAGAATTTTGATTTTAGTTTAAATATAATCATTAAAAAATTAAAATAAATCATTTATGTAGAAAATGTTTGGCTTTTCCGGAAACTATAGAACATATTATATCGGGATGTTCTGTATTGGCACCGACCGAGTATACATTTAGGCACAATCAAGTTTTAAAAATAATTCACCAAAGTTTGGTAATTAAACATAACTTGATTGACTGCCGTAATGTACCATATTATGAATATGAACCAAATTCATTTTTAGAAAATGAATTTTATAAAATTTGTTATGATAAAACTATTCTAACAGACAGAACAATTAGTCATAATAGACCCGATATAGTTTTACATGACAAAATTAAGAAAATAACTTATATCATTGATGTCGCTATTCCAAATTCTTGTAATATTCAGAAAACTGTTTCTGAAAAAATAAGAAAATATACAGATTTAGGAAATGAGATTAAAAGAATTTGGCATTCTCAGACTATAAAAATATTACCATTAGTTATTTCGGCTACTGGCATTATACCTAGCTCTCTCATTCAAAATTTAGGCGTATTAGATTTGTCAAAAAATTTGTACATAAAAATGCAAAAGTCGGTCATTTTAAATACATGTAGGATTACGAAAGATTTTTTAAATATTTATATTGAGGGATCAGTAGGATTTATCGGTCCAGTTAGGATTTCATCAGAGCCGAACCCTCTGATATGAAAATATCTGGAGTCGGTGAAATATTTTCCCATTATGTTTCTGGTAGATTGACGTATTGTTCTTGTATTGTTTTGTATTTATTATACTTATATAGTGCACTTACATTGCGTGAATTTACTAGATATTCATTTGTGGAAAAGTGTGTGGAAGGGTTTAGTCTTTCATTTGGGAAAGATTCAACTCGGACATAAAATCTGGAGCACCGTAAAAAATATACGTACGTGTGTGTCTTGACGTAAATTGGCCAGTTTGTGTATTTATTTGCGCACTTACAAACTAATATATTTCAAGATTTTTTTACATACTTATTTTGCTAAGACATTATTGACAAGTCATATAAATTTTGATCGAAAAATAATTATAAGAAGGAATTAATATTAATTAATTTACAGCTCGCGTTTTACCATTTTTCTTGTAGCTCGACGACATAGAATTGAGAAGTGAGAAGTCACTCTGCCGGCTCTGCCCGCAAACGTGGCAGCCGGCGGTTGTCTCCCCGGCGCTCTGTATCGTAACATTTTGAAATGACGAATTTAAAACGAAACCAAATAATACGATTTCATTGTTTCATGTTTGTAAAAACTATAGGGTGTACCGAACGCAAAAATTCGTATTCATTGACTATTTTTATGCAAATTTTTTTATAAGTTTAATATTTTTTATTGTAAATTATAACTAACTAACTAACTAACTAACCATCACGCCGTTTCCCCGCAGGGGTAGGCAGAGAGGACGGACCGCCAAACAACTCGGTCTTGGCACACACTTTTTGCCTCACTCACATTCGTACATCGTCTCATACATTCTCTTCTATTATTCTGACTTTTGACATGGCCCGACTCAAGTATCTGATTTACTTGATCGTGCCATGTCTTCCTCGGACGTCCACGACTTCTTCTTCCATTCACATTTGCGTCGTATATTCTTCTTACACTGCTTTCTTCGTTCATTCGCTCTACATGCCCAAACCATCTGAGGGTCCCTTTCTTAATCTTACTCATTATGCATACATCAGCCTTACATTCTTTGCGGATATCCACATTACTCACACGATCATACATTGTTTTACCACACATACGCCTCAAGGATCTCATTTCAACAGCATTCAGTTTACTTTCATCCTTCCTCTGCCAGTTCCATGCCTCACTGCCATACATCAGGGTAGGTACCAGGACTCCATTGTGGACTGCCAGCATCGCTTCTTTTGACAGTTTTTTATTAGCGCCAACGGCATTCAGTCCTCCATTAATGGAGTTACCAGCATTCACCCTTCTTTCAATATCCCTATCAGCCTTCCCATCTCTCTTAACCATTTCTTATTCCCATTTCTTGTAAATTATTCTTATGTGAATACCGCAAAAGAGTCCCAACTGCTTCAAAATAATTTTTTTGAAGTAAAACTTCTTTGCGCACGCTCGACACATGGGGTTAAGCTGGTAAATGCTTTGCGAAAAGTGATGATTGTTACGAAAAATGTCCTACGAACGGTAATCGATGCGAACGGTGATCGATTGCTAGGCGGGTCGGGCCTTAACGAACGTATGTTATTCGTATTATTGTTAATGGACTATTTTTCCGTAAATAAATACATAAATTATATACAGTGGGTACCCGGCATGCGTTGCAAGACGAATGTAACTTCGGGGTTAACTAAACTGTAATGGTTCCATCCCAAGTCCCGGGAAACTACATTATATTGCAAGTGCCTGCACTATATAACATTATATACAGCTGGTACCCGGCATGCGTTGCAAGGCCACTGTAATCTCGGGGTCAACTAAACTGTAATGGTTTCATCCCAAGTCCCGGAAAACTAGATTATAATGCAAGCGCCTGCACTATGTAACATTATATATAGCGGGCACCCGGCGGGTGTTGCAAGGCCACTCAAAGAAAGAAAGGGTTTGTGCGCTTTAATTTTGTTTGTTGAAGTGCTTTTGGAAAGGTTCACATATATTTTTGTGTATTCGTCCGACACGTCCGCAGGTCGCATACAGCTGTCCGTTTGAGAAGCACGGTTTTTCTTTAAATTTACCGTTATAAGTTAGTTAATTTTTACTTCAGCCGTGTGGTCTAAAGACTCTAAAGCACACTCGTTTTAAAAAAATATATTATAAATTATTGCTATATGAATACCGCACGAGAGTCCCAAATGCTTAAAATGAGAGGGAGGTTGGAGGAGATTTGAGATGAGATGAAAGGGGTGGCTGAGAGGGGGTAAAGGAGGCGGGGGATGGAGATGAGTTAGTGGCGGGGGGTGAGGGGCGGGGGTGAGAGGGGGTAGGAGGGTAAGCCTTTTTTATATCCATTTTTCGTATTACAAAAATAACAAACACGAGAAATGGGTATGGGTACCATTGCCCCGGGAACCATTTATTAAGATAACCAACACGTCTGCCGTAGGTCATCCCAAGTGGTTCGCAAATTTGGTGACTGGCAGGGGTGCCTGGGTTCGTGGGGGTGAGGTTTGTTCAGGTCTTGGCGGCGGATGCGTCAGCCCATCGGATCTAGAGAAAGTGGTTGAGGGAGTCCGTTTGACTTCTCCAGCCTTACCCTCTCGGAACATCGCCTTGCACCGCAGTGGGAGGGATGGCCTTATATATCTGCACTCCTGGACACGCTGACCCCCAGATTTCTACGCACCCCTAATACCCTTTTCCTTCTCCGAAGTTCCTCTCCTTCCTTTCTTCCGACCCTCCACACAGCATTCCCAAAGTAGAGATAGGCAGTGTGTCGAGCGAATGTAAAAAAAACGGTCTCTCCTGATCCGACCTTCCACGTAGTTGGTGGGCAGACGCAACTGCCGCGCCGGCGAGATCTTGACAAACCTCGCCCCATGAACCCGGGCTCCCCTGCTAAGTCACTTGGGGTGACCTATGACAGAGGTGTTGATAATCCAATACACGGTTCCCGGGGCGGCGGTACCCATACCCGCCTTCCAAATTACTGATACTACCTATTGACGGCCGGCGTGGTCAAGGGGTAAGGCTCTTGACTCGCAATCCGAAGGTCGTGGGATCGAATCCCGGCGTGGGCAAATTAATTTTATTTGAATAATTTGGGTTATTTCACAATTATTTAAATTAAAAATAATATATTTGCGTCACGTTCCAGAGTGGAAGATACTTTCAGTATCACCCTGGGTGGTGTAAGACCACAATTCAGAATTGAAACTTGCTAGAAATGGCTATGGCCGTGTTTAGTGACCAGATCTGAATAGCCAGGTAATTCCTCGCCTTCCTCTTCCCCATCTCCTTCCCCTCCCCACCACCTTCAGCCTCATAATATACCCCATAGTCACGTCATAGTCTCACCGGCTCCAGACGGGAGCATTTGGGTCTCTTGTGCGGTATTCACATAAATATAAAATAAAAAATTAAACACACGAATAAATATTTCAAAATGAGACATTTTTAACAATCCAACAGAATATTACTCTTTTCTTCATTAATACCGCACAAGAGTCCCAACTGCTCCCGTCTGGAGTTAGTGGGACTATGACATCCCCAATTGGGGTATGTTGTAAGACTGAAGGTAGTGGGAAGGGGAAGGATATAGAGAAGAGGAAGGTGGGGAAGTACCTGGCTATTCAGAACTGGTTACTAAACCCGGCTAAAGCTATTTCAAGCAACGTTTCAATTCTTAATGGTGGTCTTACATCAGGGCGATACAGAGATATCTTCCACTCTAATGGCCGTAAAATACAATTAAAAACAAAATATTAAAAAGAACATAACAAATTGTTTATTCATGTAGGTATCTACTTAATACCTACTGGGTTTACGCATTTACTTGTATCTATTTTTGTTTATGCACTTCGATATACAAATTACTAATTAAAATTCTAGAAGCGAGAATTTAACATCTTCATCTGACCCATACTGTAGCGTCTATAGTCCTAGCTGTGCGTGAGCTAGTAGATACTCGAAACCAAGCTTGCAGCGGAACGAACTCTAGTTCTAAAAACGACCGCTAGCGAGTTCTGATGTGTGGAGCGCTGACGTCGGAATCTGAATTATGCGCTCTTAAGAGCGTATAACCAGAAAAAAACAGAAATATGTCATTTTTAAACGACTTCGAAAAGGAGGAGGTTATCAATTCGACGGTATTTTTTTTTTTTTACGTTTGTTACCTCAGAACTTTCGATTGGGTGAACCGATATTGATGATTCTTTTTTTTATTAGAAATCTGGTGCTTCCCGTGTGGTCCCATCTTATTTTGGTCCAGTTCAGACAATGGGATCTATGAGAAAACCATATATGTCCTAAATTTGCAATAAGTATGTGCGCGACAAATGGACGAAAACTTCTTTACGCACGCTCGTCACTAAAAATCAAAAAATAAACAAAAATTTTAACAAAACGAAAAACGACTTACAAAAAAGGCACTAAAAAGAAGAAAAAAAAATTTCGTACGATTGTTATTTTTGGAGTCGGTGTCTGCCAAGATCTCCATATCTCACCTATAACTACCTATGTATGTAGTTACCTTGGCTGACACCGACTCCAAAAATAAAAATCGTACGAAATTATTTTTTTACTTTTTAGTGCATTTTTTTAAGTCGTTTTTTGTTTTGTTAAAATTTTTGTTTTTAAATAAGTGTTTAGACGTATTGACTCTTTTCCAGAAAAAGATATAAAATGATTTCGAAAGATTGTTCTTTTATCTAGTAAACGCATGTTTTAAATTTTGAGAAAAATTGTTTATTTTTAGTATAATAAGGTTATATCATAGGTCGTTGGCAGGTTTGTTAAATTTTCAAAAAAGATTTTGTAATATACAACACCCATTTCAAAAAATCATGTAATCATCCAGTAAAATAAATCAATACATCATCTGGTAAACACATGTTACAGAATTTTAATATTAGTTCAATAAAATCATTAAAAAATATATACGTACGTGTGTTTCTTGACGAAAATTGGTCCGTTTGTGTATTTATTTGCGCACTTACAGACTAATATATTTCAGATTTTTTACTTTCTTAGTTTGCTCAGACATTATTGAAAAATGATAAATACTTTTGATCATAAAATAATTACAAAAAGTACATATTTTTAATAATTTTATCAAGACGCCTTTCAGCATTTTTGGAGGTAGGTATTAAAACAAATTTGGAATGAAATAAAATCGATATTGAGTTATAATTTTAAAAAGTTGGTACGGAGAGTAATTAATCTTTCTCATTGGAACCGCCCTGCACGATCGTAAGAACATCTTTCGACGAAATGTGGATTTTCGGCCGCTGGCTGGTTAAACGCTCTTAAAAACATTATGAAGAAAATGCAAATGCGACCTAAAACTAAATACAAAAGTTTAAAAAAAAATAACAGGAACCTCTAGTGAGGAGGACTGAAATTCCATTTATGAATAATGTTAAATCCATTTGGTTAAAGTCGCTAATTCCCAGTACTTATTCCTATCCTATGCTAGATGGTTACTTATGTTTATGTTACAAAAAAATGGTTTATGAAATAGGAAAAGTAAAGACACACGTTGACCTCACACGTTGGTCAGCAAGAGAAGATGCCTGTAAAAGTCTAAGAGATTCCTGGGATGAGGTACTTACGGTTCTAAAAATGATTGAAAATGACACTACAGAGAAACCTATCCCGCGAAATGAAGCAAGGCGAGTTCGTCTCAAATTGGAAAAACTTGAAACTGTAGTTATGGTCGTATTTTAGAAATACTTATTTAGTTGTTGAGTGGTCAGTTTCAGAGCTCATCTGTAGATGTACGGACGGTATCTGATCTTTGTGGATCTCTTCTCGAGTTTATTTTATCAGAGCCACAAAATTTTGATTATTTAGAAGAAAGTGCAATTGAAACAAGCGAATACCAGGATGACAATAAGAGTAGGTGGAAACCTAAGGAAAAAATTGAAACAACCTCCAGAGGTTCTTTCAGAATAAACACCTTTTTAAGTAATCCTGGATAGACTGAGAGCTGAATTAGAGAGACGGCATAATGCTTATGTAAACTTCAAAGATTTTTTTTCATTTTTAACAGGAATGGGTGAACTTTCAACACAAAGAGTATAAAAAAAAGCTCAGTCTTTTGTGCAATATTATTACTGATTTCGAAGACGATTTTGTTCTTTTAAGTTTTTGAGGAAACAGTCTCTGACACTATGTAGATGGTTTAGTCGAAGTTTACAGTTAAAAATGACCGAATCGGATAGATACACCTTAGCTCAGTTGGTAGAGCTGTGGCCCGGAAAGCCGAAGGTCCTGGGATCGAGTACCAGAGGTGCCAATATCTTTTTCTGATTTTTCTGTCTCCGGATTTTCGATTGAGTTTCGCTAAAATTGTCCTCATATAATTTAAAAAAAAAATCAAATCATTGGCACTTCTATGCATAGAGGCAGACATAATAAATATAATAAACTACGAAGATATCATAGATGATTTTGTCGATAAAAAATCACATACAAAATTGTCATTCTTGTTTCGTATTATACTTCTACTTTATGACTAATTCATTCGTTTATTTCATTATTGAATACCTACGTAAACTATATTTGAACATTTATTTTGAAAATTGTGTGATTATAATTGGTGGCAACTTCTAAGAAGGAGGAAGGGGTAGCGCAAATGAGGTGGCCTATACTTACGAAAAGTATAAATCCGGCCCTGCTCATAATATACAATATCCTTCCTGAAAATAGAAGATTAAATAGACATATTAAAGAAAAAAAAAATTATTGAGCAAAATCAAATTGAACTTATGCAAAATAATATGTTACTCCAAAAATAAATCGCGATTATATTTAAGCTGTGAAAACCTTAAATTACATAAAATCTCAAATTACACACTTTACACTACAATAACAATATTTGGCTAGTTTACATAGGGCGCTGTAAATAACAAGATAACATACATTTAAAAACCATCTCACTAAGGTAAAAAAATCCATTGGTTATGACTGTTATGAGTTATGACGGTGATATTCATATGATTGCATTCCAGACAACATTAAAAATGAAAAACTCTAGGGAATTTTTAAGAAAAATCATTCATTTTCAACAAAATAGTTAAAGAGTTTAATGTTATGTATTTATGTGCAATGCGTCAAACATGTTTATTTTCTTTGTTCTGGAATAAAACTTCACAAATAATCTAAGTGGAATGAAGTTGAAATGAGTAAGATTGCCGACTCCTGCGGGAGAAGGTTGCGGGGGGTTGCGGGGGTGGGGTGGCGACGAGCGCCTGCGCCGGGCCTCGGAGCCAGGGGGGGGAAGGGGGGGAGGAGCGGGGAGCTATCGAGCCACGGGGCACGGCGGCAGTGCGCGGCCGGCCGCCCTATGCTGCCCAGCCTGCTCGTGCGCGCGGCCGCCCTGGCCGCCCTCAGCTCGGGCCAGGACTACCCGGCCCCGGACTTCCCGGACCTCCCGGCTCCCGACTACCCGGGCGCGGACTACCCCGGATTGCCCTCGCCCTCCCCACCCTCCCCCACGGGCCTGCACGACCACCATGACCCTCATGGCCTGGACCTGCCCGACTGGCTGCCCGCCGGGGCCCACGGCAACGCCACGGACCACCCGCCGCCGCTGTTCCCCGAGGACCTCTTCTCGGCGGAGCAGCGCCGCAATGGCGCCATCATGCTGCACATCTTTGGGCTCGTCTACATGTTCGTGGCGCTGGCCGTGGTCTGCGACGAGTTCTTCGTGCCCGCGCTGGACGTCATCATCGAGAAGCTGGATATCAGCGACGACGTGGCGGGAGCGACCTTTATGGCGGCAGGGGGGTCCGCTCCCGAGCTCTTCACCTCCGTTATAGGGGTGTTCGTGTCCTTCGACGACGTCGGAATCGGCACCATCGTGGGATCGGCCGTCTTCAACATCCTCTTTGTCATCGGCATGTGCGCCTTGTTCTCGCGCACCGTGCTCACGCTCACGTGGTGGCCCCTGTTCCGCGACTGCACCTTCTACTCGGCCAGCCTCATGGCGCTCATCTACTTCTTCCGTGACAACCACATCTACTGGCACGAGGCGCTCGTGCTCTTCTGCATCTACATCGCCTACGTCAGCTTCATGCGCTGGAACAACACGTTTGAGAGACTCGTTAAGAAAGTGTTGTATAGGAACAGAGTGACGCGGGTGAGGAGCACCGACCAGCTGATGCCCGCGGTAAGCATTAATATCTTCTTTCCTGCCCCTTACATTATTAATCTCATTGCGTGATACCACGTTATCTGATTTCCTGAGACAAGTCTGAAAGCCTGTCCGAGTCTGAAATAAATTTAAGCTCGTGGAAAGCATATCTCAAGATAAAAACGAATAGCTATCGAGCCTGTCTAGCCTGTCTAGCATGGTCTTTACGGTTAAAGCAGCATTTATTTCGTAGCTTAGTTACTGAAATACAAGCTTTGACTATAATAACAATAAAATAATACTGATTACGAAACATTTTACATCTACGTGTTTCAAAAAATATCGTAGTACGTTGTTATCATGCGAGCAACTGTAATTTTTTTTGGTTCGCATTTCAATTAAGAAAACAGTAAAATATTGATATGTTTTCACGTTAAAGCAATCCATTCGATATATCAGTTACAACGATTAAATTTAAGATGTACTGTTACCAATTTTCACATCAACAAAAGCAACTGCGCCACAATTTTGTGGCACCTAATATCTGCCAAAATTCTTGTGTTCGAAATAAGGAACCAACTCTGTTATAAACTTTAAATATTACTGTTTTTCTGATTTGCAAAATTCGTTGAAGAAAGGGGTTTCAATTATACAGATAAAATCTTACTTCCGCATCTTATTTAGGTATTATTTACTTTAACAAACTGCCTACTATGTTTTGATACTAATATAGATTTAACGCGTAATATAATATCTAATGTAACGGATAACATTTAGCATCATTTCAGAAAATATGTATTTATGTAATTGAAAGAGTTAAACAATGTTGTAATGTAAGAGATTAACATTACGCATCTTTGTAAAGTTAATCAGTTTTGTTGAGAAATCAGAGAAATTGATCAGTATAAGAATGAATAATTTGGTTATCTACCCATATATTATAAAAATAACTTTGTTTGTAACAAATTGCGTTTGAAATAACTCGTTTTTTTTGGGTTTGACAAATCTTTGAGCCAATGCGATGAACCATTTCTCCTGCTTCTCAAATTCTACAATTTTTAGTTCTCAATTTTGAAAAAGAATCTGATCTTTACTTTTCATCATATTCCTGAATATTAATCACCAACCATTTTATTAAATAATATTTTTGAAACCAAGTCTTCATAAATGATAACAAACAACTTTGTATTATTACACTTATTTTATCAAAATGTTTGGAAACCAGTTTGGTTTCTTCATCAGGATAAAATGAAAACAAACTAAATAAAACTAGAAAAACAAGTACGGACAAATAAGCAACCATAGACAAAAAACTTTATATTTAATTATGACACCATAAAGTGAATTAGCGATTATCGATGAAGCGAATGTTCTTATTCTATGGTCCCAATTTTTACAACAAAATCCTGATCTATGAAAACAACATAAAAGCCTTTAAAACTCAAATAAAAATCTCAAAAAAATATATAAAGGCAGTAATAGCTAGGTTATGTTATATATACATTGTTAATCTAATATCCTCCGACCTTTCATGTTTTTCTTATCCTCGACGACCTCTGTGGTCGACGGTTAAGGCTCTCGGCTAGCAATCCTGAGGTCATGGATTCAAATCCCGGCTTGTGCATATAAATTTTATTTGATTAATTTGTGTTATTTCACAATTTATACATTAAAACTTATAATATATTATATTTGCCGCACCTTCCAAACTGATAAATACTCTCTGTATCGCCCTGGTGTAAGACCACCATTCAGAATTGAAACTTTGTTTGAAATGGCTTTAGCCCTATTTGGTGACTAGATCTGATTAGCCAGGTACTTTCTTACCTTCCTTTTCCTCATCTCCTTCCCTTCCCCATTACCTTCAAACTCACAATATACCCATTGGGGATGTCTCACTAGCTCCAGACGGGGGGAAAAAAGCCCCATAACTAATTTTTTTTACTGAAAAGCATTTTTCTTCTGAAATATGGATAGGGTCCTTCAGTGTTTGTATTTTGGAATAGACAATTATTTAAACAAAGTTACCTACTTATATGGAAGCTATTTTTTTTCATCTCCTTGCTTAATAATTTTAAATATTCATATAGGTATAAGGTTTATAAATATCAGCTAAACCTGTTTTGTCTTGGCTGTGAACTTTTCGTTTACAACATCGAATGATTTTTTCATTTTACCAGAGCGATTACTTCGTTAGAAAGTTGGGTTAGGTTAGGAGAGGTTTGGTTAGGTTTGGTTATGTTAGGTTAGGTAGGGTTAGTGGCTTTTAGATTAAAAATAATTAAAATATAACATAATCTCGCAAAATCAAGCGAAATTGTGTGACTCGCATGAGGGGAAAAAAACCTTTTTTTTATGAGAATACCGCACAATAGCTTAACTGCTCCTGCCTTTGTGCCAGTGAGACTATGGCAACCCAAAATTGGGATATTTTGTGAGGCTGATGGTAGTGGGAGGGGAATGAGATTGGGAAGAGGAAGGTAGGAAATACCTGGCTAATCAGATCTGGTCACCAAACAGGCTAAAGCCAAATCTTCCACTGTGGAACGTGCCGCAAATATACTGTATATTATTTTTAATTCAATTGTAGTGAAATAACATAAATTAATCAAATGAAATTAATCAAGAACCTTACCCCACAAACAGAGGCCGTCAAATACGTTTATAATAATAATATTAGCAGTATGTTAAGGGACGTACTTAACTTACTTTAACTTGTGATTCCTCACATTATTTGCAGTAAAAAATTAATGTACTTACATTTTTGTGATTTTTTAAAAATATTTCTGATCTTTTTTGTTTTGTAGGTATGTAAGTTTAAGGAAAAAAAATGTATGTGATATCTCCTTTTACAAGATCATTATCATTTGAAAGTTATGTCAGGCAAGGCTAGTTCAAAAGGAAGATTTAAAAAAATCTTTGGAGAGATATTTCCTTTTACAAAACAAGTGCTTCATTTATTCCCTTTTGCCTTTTAAATGTCGATAAAATTCTCGTGTATCCCCAAGAGTTGCTAAATTATTCAAGGCGTAGTAAAGATTCATGAGAGATGCAGGTAAAATGCTCTGCTGTGCATACAAAATCAACTACCATCATCAATATGCAATGTGGTGTTATTTATCATTAGCATTACTAAATATAGCAGCAGATATAAATAAGGATACGAAGGATTGTATGCATGGTTATCAGAGTCGTGAGTTGCTGTATGACCTAATGAATGCATGCTGTGTAGGTTCTCACTAATAATGAGGGTAAAAGTTCCTTACTAAAGTAATGGAATATTTTTTTTAAATTAGCTTCAAGCAAGAGGCTCTGAAGAAAATAATTCCCATCAGGGCCTGTCATCTTTGGGGATGCTGTGTGGAGGGCCTATTTAGGAAAGGAATGAGTGGATGTACCTACTGGGAAGGAAAAAGGTATGAGGAGTGGGTAGGAATATATTCGGTGTGTTCAGAAGTAACGGGTATGTAAATCTATCCCTTCTACTGCGGTGCAAGCAGGGCTGGGCAGAATTTGAATTACTTGTAATTGAAATACGTATTTGAAATACAAATACGTATTTTGTATTTGTATTTCAATTACTTCCTAAAAATGTATTTTGTAATTGGTATTTCAATTACATGATGTTGAGATATTTTGTAATTTGTATTTCAAATACTTATGGCTTCAAAATACATTTAGCGATCTTAACAATAATATTGAAAATTTACTTACATAGATAATACATAGACTAAACGCTAGAATCCAGAGCAATATGTTAATATTTAGAGTTGGCAATACTGTTCGTCAAACGTGTACGTTGTCCTGTGCCATAGTAGCACTGTTATTGTACGTTTTTTATCATATTTGGATCGTATTACATTATAATATAATATAATATCTTTATTTGGAAGATAAACAGCTATACAAAGATACATAAAAATATAGAGTGCTAAAATAAAACAGTAAGCCTAAAACATGGATTCGCTGATAAAATCTTTTTTTCGCTGACAAGAGAAACATAAAGAAAAACTAAGAAAAAAATAGTTAAGAGAAGCTAAATTAAAACATAAAGAAAAACTAAGAAAAAAAATAATTAGGAGAAGCTAAATACTTAAATATGCATGATAAAATATAGAAAAACACAATAAAGGGTAAGCTTATGATCTTATAGGAGTATATGGATGATATGTATGTACCTAATTAGGGAATATGTAATTATATTGCACATTAGGAAAAGAAATCTGATTAATAATATAATAAATAATATAATATAATAAATAAATATAAATATGGATGTTAAGTGGTGTGTTGTGATAGCATTACATTTATCTGATAGTGTTGCTTTGAATTTGTTGAAAGTTATATTGAAGATGTCTGTATATGTGAGGTGTGTGTTATGATAGTGGCAGGCTCGATGTATGAATTCATTTTGTAAGTAGTTGGTGTTGGAGCGGCTGTTATAAAAAAGGGATACGTTTCTGCCATTGCGACCAGGAACTCTAATATCTATTTTTTGTAAAAGATACGGGGAAGATATCGTATTATTTAGGATTCTGTACAATAACAATTGATCAGAAATATTATTATATATTTAAAGTGCTATAATAATAATTATTATTATTATATAACACCTGGGTCCTTATATCACAAAACTTTACAAGTGGAGCGGAGATGAGATGTGTCTCCTGAGCAATATGATTGGTCAATTATTGCATGTTTCTGTTTCACTCTGCTCAGCTTTGCTTCTATGGAAACGTACCCTTAGATAAGGGCACTTACGACAATTTATTGCAACCAAAGGTTCTACCAAAACCAAATGTATTTTGTATTTGAAATAAAAAATGTTAAAATACTGTATTTTGTATTTCAAATACATGACTTGTCGTATTTTAAATACATGCTAAAAAGTATTTTGTAATTTGCATTTTAATTAGGTACAGCAAAGCATGTGTTTTGCCCAGCCCTGGGTGCAAGGCGATGTTCCTGTCGGGGAGGTCAAAAAGTCTTCCTCTACCATTCACAACCAGTCTCTCCCAATCTGGCCTGTCACGCAATTAGTGAACCTCAACCCATGAACCCGGGTACCCCTGCTAAATCACCAAATTCACTTTGAACAGAAATTTTTACGCATTTAAAAAAAATTATCTTTTGAGTTTTTTTATGGTTCGTTTTACTTAGAGTAGGCACAATTTTTTAGCCTTTATGGATTGGGCAGCACGTCAATTCTATTTAGTGAACAGACATTGTGAAAATCTATCAATGCTTTGAGATAAAAGAGTTTTACGTTTGTAAAATGTTTCTTTTTTATGTGAATACCGCACAAGAGTCCTGCTGTAATTGCTCCGAACCGCCTCGAGCCAGTGAGGCTATGGTATCCCCAATTGCGATATGTTGTGAGGCTAAAAGTATTGGGCAGGAGAGGGTGATAAGAAGAGGGTGGTAAAATTTTAATTATTATTTTTAATTGGTAAAGTAATGTTTAAGACAAGATTTTTATGCATAGTACAAACGGTAACAATTATTATAAGCAATAATTATTAGCCTGAAACACTCATCAACATTGAAAAAATCTCCCGAGAAAAGATAAATGCCGCCGACGGGACTTGAACCCGCGTCCTTCTGATATCCGGTCAACCGCTCTACCAATTGAGCTACGTCGGCTTATCTCCCACCCGCCAAATAATTGAATATATACTAGTGTTTCATTCAACAATTACTGCTACCCTTTGTGCTATGTTACCCTTTGTGTTACGCATAAAAATCTTGCTTAAACATTAGTTTACCAATTAAAAATAATAATTAATATTTGACAAGTTAAAGTATTTCACCAAAAAATGTAGACATAATTTGTCTCAACGCCATCTAGTGGGAGAGTTAGCACTTATAATGCATTTCTCATAAAAAAATAAAGTTGGTTGTTTTCAGGTGAAAAATGTAATAAGCAGTAATTGTTGAATGAAACACTAGTATATATTGAATTATTTGGCGGGTGGGAGATAAGCCGACGTAGCTCAATTGGTAGAGCAGTTGACCGGATATCAGAAGGACGCGGGTTCAAGTCCCGTCGGCGGCATTTATCTTTTCTCGGAAGATTTTTTCAATGTTGATGAGTGTTTCAGGCTAATAAATATTGCTTATAATAATTGGTAAAATTTTACCTGACTATTCAGATCTGGTCACCAAACACAGCTAAAGCCATTTCGAACAACGTTTAAACTCTGAATTGTGGACTTACACCAGGGCAACGAGAGTATCTTCCACTCTGGAAAGTGCTGCAAATGGTTCCATGCCAACTCAGAGTCAAGCCAATTCAACACCTCTTTGAAAAGTCATAAAAAGCTACGAAAAAAAATTAAAATTAGCCCATAACCTAACATAACATATTCTATTTATTTATATATATTTTTTCATAATTTTTAATGACTTTTCAAAGGAGGTGTTGAGTTGATTTCATTCTGAGTTATCCGGTTACCGCCGAAAATACAAGTTATATTATATTTGAATGATTACATTGTGAAATAACACAATTAAATCATATGAAACTTGCGCTCGCCGGGATTTGAAACTGCGACCTCCGCATTGCCAGTAGAGAACCTTACCTTTCCCAAGGGAGGCCGTCAATTAATTCGAAATAATCCAGGATTTTTAAAAAACTAAGATTTTTCAAAAATAAATTATATTTTATACATATTTTTGCTACTCTCGACTGTCCAAGAATTCAATTTTTAATCTTAATTGAAAAATATTTTTATTTTTAACTTAATGAGTAAAACCTCAATTTTATAACCGTAATATAGGAATTTAATAACCACAAACCTTGTAAAATGTAGTAGTACGTTCGAATGTAGTACGTTCCATTAATTTTTTAAACTTTGAAAAACTTCAAACTCATGATAATAGTAATGTTGTGAGATGCAAATAGTAATAGTTACAGTGACCTTCAAATATACTAGAAAAAAATTCAAAATGACCTCAGAGATCACTCAAACTCATTTCCTACTTTATTGGTCAGATACAGGCGTACGCATGTGTGGTAAAACCACGTATGATCGTGTGAAAATGTGGAGATCCGCAAATAATGCAAGGCTGATGTTAGCGTAATGAGTAAGATTAAGAAAGGGACCCTCAAATGGTTTGGGCATGTAGAGCGAATGAACAAAAAAAGTATTGTAAAATGAATGTGAATGGTCGAAGAAGTCGGGGACGCACGAGGAAGACATGGCACGATCAAGTGAATCAGATACTTGAGTCGGGCGATGTAAAGAATCAGAATAATATAATAGTGTACATGAGACGATGTATGAATGTGAATGAGGCAAAAATTGTGTGCCAAGACCGAGTTGTTTGGCGGATCGTCCTCTCTTCCTACCCCTGCGGGAAAACGGCGTGATGATTAGTTAGTTAATTAATTAGGTCAAATATTTTTCATTTTTTTCACTTTGCATATTAGGCTGGTACAAAAAGTGAAAATTCGACTTTTTTTTACTTTCGAAAGCTAAAAATAATCTAAAAATTATTTTCTCATATAAATAAATTTTAGGGGTCGCTACAATTGATCAAAGTTTCGAAATGATTGCAACGCTTCAGACTAAACTATCACTTTTTGTACCAGAATTAAATAAGCCACAGATACGTTAAACACACACCCCTCACCCGACCCCCGCAGTATTGTAAACAACAGGAAGCGTTAGATATTATGTCAGATTTTCACGGTCGAAAGTATTCCTGTTATTTGTTTTGGGGGTTTTATGCCGTTTGGGCTTTAGCCGACGTTTCGGACAGCGTTACAGTGTCTATCATCAGGGCGATGTGTAATTGATAGTGAATTGGCTAAAGAAGGGCGTACCACAACACACCAAAAACACATAACGAAAAAAACCAGTAAGAGTCTTAAATGTGTTAGTAAGGCAATTAGGGTCATTGATTAATAACTTACTTTTTGTTCTTTGGACAAATTTACAATTGTGACTTAAAATGGCGCCTACATGCGTTTGTGTAACGTATAATAATTTAATTGAATTTATCCTTGGGTTGAACTATAATACTCAGTTTAAATACCATTTTTTTATAATTTTTGGTCAAACCCCTACGTTTTCACAGCTGGTAGCAATCCCTAAGACCCAATTTAAAATCTGAAAAAATCTCAGTGTAATTTTTTAGACATTTTGGAAACATATGGAAGGGTTTCCCATAGAAATAATCAAAAATAATATTTTACATTTGTTTTTTAAACACCTTAATGTACTTGTATAAATATTTGATTAGAAACCGTTCTCTAACATTTATTAAAATGGAATAGTCCGTAATTCCGCAAACAATGTTTTAGTTTTTAAGCTTAGGTAAGTCTCCTCTAGCGTTTTCTTCCACGGATAATCTTCCTTACTTGGAACACAAGGAGCATCCCTTTAACTTATCATTCGCACTGATTTGAAGTAAAGACCCGCTTTCAAAAATACTCTAACGCCAGATACTCTCATTTGTTGTGATCTGTCGGAGCTTACTCCTCCCCACTCCCCCTCCCATCCATTCCTTCCTCACACGACTTTCAACCGCCCCACATCGAGGGAAGGGGTAGGAGAAGGGGTAAGGGGGGATTTGCGCCATTTTCCCCTTGAAAAAATAAGAGGTGAAATCCGGAGAACGAATAGGAACCTTCAGTGGGATATAAAGTATGGATATTCTCTTCTGCGAGAAATTCTCTTTTATTTGTCTGAAATTCAGAGGAAATATTTAATCCAATGAGCGAACGCGTTGTCGATTATTCTCTATTGTCAACTAATTCCTTACACTTGTACTTCTACGTTTTGTCGACGCTAATATAATGGGGTTTTTATCCGACAGCCCAATAATATGTCATTACCGCACGTCAGACGTCGTTTTCGCACAATTCTGATATTGGTAAAAGGTGGTTTGTCTTTTTTAACATTCCACGCTTTTATCAAGGGGTTGACTGGAAATCATGAAATTGTAGATAGGTTGTGAGTACATAAACCAAATTTTTAATTAGTCTTAACCTTTAACTGCTGACGTGGGGGCCGCTCCATCCTAGCAATAATAATAATATCGAAATACTCCCCCTCCCCCGCGCGTGACGCATACGCCGCTTCCAGTAGCTTCGAATTTAGTGACGCCAGAGCCGTAAGTTTTAAATTTTAAATGTTTAAATTTAATTTCAATTTTTTTCGCGGGCCTCTGACCCATCGTCAGTACTTACGTGACTTTTTAAAGTTGATTTTTACTGTACAAAAAACAACGTAAACAACTTTTCTAAAGTTTTATATGTATAGTTTATTCGAGACACTATTGAAATATTATAATAAAAGTGAGTTCGTTGTTTTTTATTTAGTTTAATAGATAATACAGACTGATTTCTGATCTCAAGTGATTTTGGCCAATTTTTTTTATATAATATCCAAATTGTCAAACATAAGTTACTTAACAATAAAAAAGTAATTATTATTTTTAATTTGATAAACTAACTTTTTTTTAAAGACAAAATTTTTATGCATAGCACAAAGGGTAACAATTATTATAAGCAATAATTATCAGGCTGAAACACTCATCCAAATTCTACATTGAAAAAATCTTCCGAGAAAAGATACTGGCCGCCAACGGGAGTTGAACCCGTGTCCTTCTGATTGCCGGTCAGGTGCTCTTGACCACTGAGCTATGGCGGCTTAAGGCGGGCTCGAGTCCCGTTGGCGGCAAGTATCTTTTCTCGGAAGATTTTTTCAATGTAGGTGAGTGTTTCAAGCTGATAATTATTGCTTATAATAATTGTTACCCTTTGTGCTATAAAAAGTGTTTTATTTTATTTAAATATATTTAAATTGTCCAATAAAAAATAATTTGGACCTAAAAATTTTCATGGATCACTAACATATAAACATTTGAAGTAACAGGCCGCCCAGGCCCCCACGTCAGAGTATTCGTTAAAAAAATCACGTCAGCAGTTAAAGGTTAATAAACTATTATCTTGCAACGCCAGCGAGTACCTTGACTCTCAGTTCAGAGGTGAAGACTTAAAAAAATAATAATAATTTTAAAATAATGATTTTTGAACACCTTTTCAATTGCTTTCTTTGAGTTACTTATTCATGCAATTTAACGGCGTATTTATTTTGAACGCAAATCCTTATTAAACAATTAAAAATTTGAATATTTTTTGTACTGAAAGTTTTTGAAATATATCAAGGACTGTTTTAAAAAATAAATATAAAGGTGCAATGCAACAAAAATTCTGGAAAGACAAAGCTTGTGCTTGAATTAAATCGACCTGGCCATAGCTTTGTTTAGCAACCACCCATGATATTGTATACTAACGCGAGATGGAAGTTATGTTAGGATGATTTAAATTAGAGGTTTATGTTTAAAATAGATTAACTTTATAAAGCACTTATTAACAAACGCAATTTTATCAGACATAGCTTGAAACACGGATGTTAAAATAATACTTGGAAACTTCAAAGTTATTGCCAGCGACATTTACAGCGACAAATACAAAATATAAATACAAATCAAAATTAAATAGAAAATTACCAGCATTTCAAAATCAAAGTAGTTCCTACAATACTTTATTACTTTTTTTTAAATTTTTAACTTTATGAGTAAAAGCTCAAATTATAATATTTAATTAAATGAAGACAATATTAGCGAAACTCAGTCAAAATCTGAAGACAGAAAAATCAGAAAAAGATATTGGTTCCACTAGGACTCGAACCCAGATACCTTAGCATTCATGGCCAATGCTCTACCGATTGAGCTAGGGAACCCATTTCCAATTTGGTCACTTTTAACTGTATAATACTTCGACCAAGAACTACCAACACTATCTTCATTTTCTTAACGCACATATTAATACAGTTAAAAGTGACCGAATTGCAAATGGGTTCCATAGCTCAATAGGTAGAGCATTGGCCATGAATGCTAAGGTATCTGGGTTCGAGTCCTAGTGGAACCAATATCTTTTTCTGATTTTTCTGTCTTCAAATTTTGATTGAATTTCGCTAAAATTGTCTTCATTTAATTAAACTTTATTACTTCTTGACCTTTCTCAACTCCTTTTCCAGTCACTCCCCACTTAATTCATCCTTACATAATTTCCTAAGAATTAAATTTGACATAGTCTCACCGATTCGGACAGGAAAGATTCTTGTACGGTGCCTATCACAAACCGCGGCATACCTCATTTCCACCGATTTATTACAATACATACATATGTACACATACCTCAACACTTTAAAGCTATTAAAAAAAAGTTATTCTTGAAGACAATATCAATGTATATTCGTACATTCCCCGCGCCGAAACGCAAATTATGTGAAATTCCCTCGATAGAAAAAAATGGCAAATTACGCTCCGAAAATTTATTATAAACACGTTTGTTCCAAGTTATTTTACAAGTTATAAGTATGAAAAAATTCACAGTGTTTCTTTAAATGCTGTTTTAGACAACCACGTGAGATTTTTACTGTATTTTAAACGAGTCGTGTTTTATTAAACATTTTCTTAATTTTCGCTTAAATATTATCGATTTTAACATAAGCGCGCTCTCTCTAACATTCGTATTTACATATCTCTCCATCTTCTTTTTGAACGGGTATACCGCGCCAAGGAAATAAGTGGCTGAGCATAGCGAAGTCTTGTTTTAATTCGACAATTTGACATATCATTTGTCTCTAAACTTGTTTGTTACATTCCAGTAATGGTTGAAGATGTTGGCCTTTTTATTTGTTAAAAATCAAATATCATAATTTATAATCACAACATTGCTTGAAGTGGCTGGACCTGTAATATATGAAGTGAACAGATCTGAATAGAAAAGTATTTCCAAACCGTCCTTCATCCCATTCAATAACTTTTTCGTACACAAAATACCCCAAAAGGGTTTTCATTGTGCCACTGGTTCCATGTAGTGAAAGTCTAGTGAAATAAGCAATCATAAAAAAACCTTTTCACAATTTACATTACCATAATTTCATACAAATGTCACACGTAGAAGCAATCTTTCTGTCGTGGCGTTTCCCCAAGGGGCATTCAGAATAATAGACATAGCGTTTGAAATCTCAGCCTCGACAAACAGCCCCTACACATTAAGGTGGGTCATTTAAAAAAAATGTTATTTTTAATTTCTAAGAGCGATAAAACGGTGCCAAATGGGTTCAAAACGATAGTGTTAAAAATTTTTCAAATTTCTGATACGATTTCGATCTTCTTCTTCCGGATTCACTTCAAACTTTTGAAAATTTCCATTTTAAGGGGTTATTTCATTTCTAGTGAATATAAAAGTTACTATTAATCATTTAAACCATATTTTCTGTAATCTTCCTTAGCAAATATAGTATATTTTTACGAAATTATTTACAGAAGTCAAAATATTTGAGACTCGCAAAATAATGTTGAAATTTGAGAGTAAGAAGGATTTTGCTGGTAATTGAATACAGTGCCTTGAGATAATTTTATTTATGTTCACATATTTTTTTAATAAATAAATCAAAATATTCTCTCTATTACGCGTTTTATTAAAAAGTTATTTTTTAATGGTTTATCTAACATTTTTTAAAGATTTGACAAGGGTGGGTTTTTCTCTATTATGTAAAATTTCAAAGTCAATCCGGAGGAACAGGATGAAATCCAAATATTATTTAAAAAATTACATGATTTTTTTATCTCCATTTAACACCCTTTTTCATCACTATTAGACAAATCAAAACAAGAATATTTTTTCCCATACAGTCGTGACTCACCCTAGTACACATTCCAATTCACATCAATTCATCCATATTCGAGTGTTCAAACAATCTCTAAAATGTACGAATGCGAACTAGTGAAAAATCAAATTCCAGTAGAATTAAACAGTTGCGTGCGCGCCCCCAGTGAATTAAACAGGCGGTGACTTTAACAACCCTCCACCCGATAGTCTAACCTTCCTTCTAATTACTAATCCCAGATGAGAAAACCACCCTTCCCCGTTCCCATCCCTTCCCTAAAACCCCCGCCACCTCGGGCCAAATTCTAAATATAGTTTAAATGATTACAGGCGTATAGTAAAACTTTTACGGTAACATTATAAGCGTCTGTGTATTGTTGGCCGTGTAAACACAGCTTAACGACTCGGTGAACACCGTTTCTTTAATTTTTCGCCGCGCAAAGTTCATTAAGCTGTGTACACACCGTGCGCGTAATTTAACTTGAACTATTTTATAGTTTCGTTTTTGCGTGCGTTCGCTGCTGTGGTTTATGCATTTGTAGATTAAATTCTAATAAGGTTTTGTGCAAAAAAAAGTGTAACTTACATATTATGTTTCATCGAATACCGTTAATGGTTTAACATCGATGGTTTTTCATCATAAAAAAAAAGAAGTACCTATTAATTGTTTGATTAAACTTAATCTTAAAGTACACGATTTTAGTTTTATCCAATAATTAGCGAGTTATTATAATCTTTGGGAATGAAGTGAGGAGGGTTTTATAAGGAAAGGAAGGAGAGGAAATTCTGAGAAATAAAAGGGCATGAGAGGTGGGTAGGAATCTGGAGGTCAGTGGTCAGTGGTCATTGAGGGAATGTCATTAGAAGTGATGGACGGATGAATTCAGTTGTGTTAAGAGATTCCTGCTAGAGAAATCTAATGGTCTTCCTCAACCGAAATTTCCCGATGTGGCCCGCCAGCGTATTTCCTTTTCCGTGTTCAATACTAGGCAACCATGCCTCGAAATCGACACAGGTTTGTAACGCCATTCGTCCTCCAAACCCGTGTCCAGTAGAAGGGAAGCGGCATCCTACTGGGCATGGGTTTGTAACGCCAATTCCCTTCCCAAACCCGTGTTGGGTACGAGGCACAGATATGCCAAGTCACCAAACATAGCAAACATTTGTATGGCAGGGGTGTGGATCATCCAACAAATGGTTCCCGAATCGGCGGTATCAATACCGCCGATTTTACTATCACCGTGAACTGATTTACATTTTACTATGATAACAAAGGTAAATTATACGCCAAGAATAGATTTAAATAAATCAATACATTCATTTTGATTTATATCCAAATAATTACGACGAAATAGAGACATTAAAATGAACACCAAACAATAATAGAATACAAAACATGTTACGCACGAAATAGATTTTTGTTCATTTTAGGGTTGCCAAGTTTTGATGCGTAAATCGTAAGACGTAGTTTTTACGACGAAGAATCACAATTAGAAGAAGATAAAGTAACTGGTGACCTCACACAAACAACCACAGATTTTGTACGTTTTCGGGAGGCCCGAAAAATGAAAACGGTATTGAAAATTATTTTAACTGTTAAAACAAACCAAAACAATGAACAAAAAATGTTGGTATTTAAGTTAAAAGGTCACTATTGATAAAAAATAATTAAAAAGGAATAGAGTCCACTATTACACCGCAATATTGATGTTTATGAAATCACGTAAATGCATTTAGAGTCCACTTTCCTGATCAAAAAATAATGAATCACTAAAAGATATTAAAAAAAATGTTTATAGAAAGGATCGCTTGTAGTTAAAAAAAAATAGTCCGTATCGAAGAACTCGAATTATTCAACTTTTAACTGAATTTCATGTTTACGTTCACTCACATTATTTTGCGAATTATGTTGGTTTATGTGAATGGAAAAGCTTGTTCTGATTGATTTAAACTGCTATTGAGCACGAAGGTGATAAATTTGCTAAAGTAATTATTTATTTCATAACATGTCTCCATCATAATGTACTTACATTCATATTTTAAAGATATCGGAAAGTGGTTTTATTTAATATATTTAAATTGTTAACTGAAAAAATCTTTTTCCACGGGGTTTGCGTCAGAGAGGACGCATTGCCCAAAAATTATATCCGGGAAACAGTGCCTACTTTATCCACTGGCCCGACTACAATATTTGTTTTAATTGAAAATTTCAAGACTTCTTCTTTTTTACGTGAATACCGCAAAAGAGTTACAGCTGTTCGAAACCGCCTGGAGCCAGTGAGACTCTGGCAATTGAGGTATGTTGTGAGGATAAAGGGATTAGGGGAGGGAAGGAGATGTGAAGAGGAAGGTGGGGAAATATCTGGCTATCCATAACTTGTCACCGAGCACGGTTAAAGCCATTTCAAGCAACGTTTCAATTCTCAATGGTGGTCTTACACCAGGGCGATACTTAGAGTATCTTCGACTCTGAAATGTGTCGCAAATATACCTTTGTTTTTTAAATAATTACATTGTGTAATGATACAATTCATTAGAATAAATTTTATTAGGAACGCCAGGATTTGAATCCGCGACCTTCGGATTGCTTGTCAAGAGCCCCTCGACCACGGAGGCCTTCTTACAACAACTCGTATCGCATATATTCTCTCGTCATTTCATTATCAGTAAACTACTGAAGTTTTAACGGGTTTAAAGAAAGCTGAGGTCGGAATGGTTTTTCTGAGAATAAAAATTGCAAAAAGAGTTCAATTGCGAACCAATTTATTAATCATTACATTTTTTTTATTAAATCCCAATAACCTTTAATCAACATTCAAAAATTTCAAATGTAGGTTCACAATTTATAATCTACGTTTAACATTTTACTACTAATATCAAATAAAATTATTGTTTATCTTTTAAATTGAACTAAAGTAGTACTTTGAACGCCCCGCTGTTAGGGTGCGCTATTCACTCCAGTCACATAATTTTTTTTCTTTAATATTCTAAAAATGCTATCAATTTTCAAACACACTAAGATTATCACCGGTAAACACAGGGTTCAGATGGAAACAACTCTCGAGAACCGAAATCCCGGATCTTTGTCGGCACCGTAATCCCGGTGCTGCGTTTGACTTAATCCCGGGATGACAGAATTTTTGTTGGTTTCACAACCTTGTTTCAACTGTGGGGATATATTTTTTTATTGCGGCATATCGTTTATTGCGCAAGCAATATCCTTGAGAATTAAGATTTTGGTGTAGGTTATATATATTGCGCTCTTTATTAGAAGCAAGGAAATTTTGATTGTAGGGTCAATAACATTCAGAATTTATTCTTATGTGTTTGGGAGTTAGTTAAATCAGTCAAATAATATATGTCTTTCTCTGTAACGATTTTAATCAGTTCCAAAATGCCTTAAAAATTAGAACAGCCAGAGTTATACATGTATATATAAATATATATATATATATACATAAAAATAAAAACATGCTTGCTTCTATGTACATATGTGAGTTATCTACGCATTTCTAAACCATTCATCCGATTGAGATGAAAATTTGGGGATTTGATTTGCGTATGCCGGTGATGATTTGCATATACAATGGTGAGTTCTGGCATAATGAAATTATACGTTGCTTACCATTCATCCGATTGCGATGCAACCTTGGGGATTTATTTATTTATATTTATTTACGCCCTAGTGGGCTTTTACAAGCATAGAAGGAAAAGTATAATAACAATAATAATTATATGCTCATATGTTACTAAACCAATAAAACAGAATAAATAATAAAGTTATCATCATCACAAGGTATAGAACATCGTACCAGAAATTAAAAACATAAAAAATAATTAAACATTATAAAAGAAATGAAATAGTTTGAGTAATAAGAAAAAATCAGTAATAAGACCTGAAATACAATAAAGTGCAATGTGTAAAAGCTAGTTAGTAGGTATAAACAAACAATTATATGTGTATAATAATGTAGGATGATAAAACAGAACTAAATAAAACAACAAAATAAAATAAAATAAGGTTTTAAATTAATAGTAAGATTTTAAATGAGAGGAGGTTTTATGAAAAGAACAAAAATACAAAAAGTTAATTATTAGCAGATAAAAAAGAGATGAGTAGTCTCTTGAAAATGGCAAAACTGTCAACACCAAATATATCTATAGATTCACAATGTTTATTTGCAAGGCTATGCATTCTAGGGATTGGTGAATTAATAGAATAGTTAGTATTGAGGGTATTGTTAAAATTGAAAATATATTTATTGTGAGTTTGTCTGGCAGGTATATTAATACAGATTATTTCTAACAAATTAGGGCAGTCAACTAAAGGTTTGATAATTTTGAATAAAAATAACAAATCAATTAACACTCTTCTATCTGATAATTTAAGGAGTCTGGTTTCTGCGCGTAAGTTATTATAATTTATAAGTTCGATTGGAATTTTCATTTTAAAATTAATATACCGAAGGAATTTGTTTTGCACCTTTTCCAATAATTGAGAATAAACTTTGTAATATGGCGACCAAATGGTGGAATTGAACTCTAATTTGCTTCGTACTAACGAGCAATACAGATTTTTTAATGTTGATACACTTTTAAAATTTGCACCCATTAAAACCAAGAATTCTCATTGCATCACTTGTTATTTCATCGATGTGTACATTTAACTGTAGACTCTCATGGAATATGATACCAAGATCACGAATTTGTGATACACGAAGAAGATTAACACCATGCATATCATAGGAAAACTTAAGAGGATTTTTACCTTTGTAAAAACTAATAATCTGACATTTACCAATGTTTAGTTGTAAATCATTGACAATTTGATGTGAGCATTCCCGCGATAGGAGTGGGGAGAGGAACGCGGGAGGGGGGTTCACGGGTCGGGGGAAGCGGGAGAGGGAAGAGAGAAGGCGCAGAAGGCGGAGTGGGATCGTGTGAAGGGAAGGGGATGCGGGAGAGGAAGAAGAGGCAAAAGGGTAATGGGACGAATGGGAAAGGACAAGCAGGGAGAAACAATTTATTTTATTATACAATTTATTTTATAATATTTTAATTTACGATTTATTTAGTAAGTGACATTACAACGCAATCCGGGAAATCACTAGTACAAAATATTATTAAATGGACTTTTGAAAATTTTGGAATTCAAAACGTGGCGTGAAGTAAGTCTATAAAAATTCTACAAGGGTTTAAAATCAATGCATATTGTGTCAGCATGGAATCCGGTCAGGATTTTCCGAAATACGACAAAATAGCGATAAAAAAATCATCACCAAATTATGAAACCTTGGACTTATCTTATTGAGGTCGCATCTTAAGTTTCAAAATATTGAATAAGATTTTTAATGCATGGTGAATTTGTTTCTTATTTAGCTTTCTTTATTTGTTCGCTACTTTAACATTACTGAATTTGAGTTAGTAAAATATGTTACAATCTATTTATAGTACCTGAAAAATAAACACAAAACATTTGTTACAATACCTATTTTTTATCATAGTTTAAGTCGTCAGCACCGGGATCCCGGGATTGAAAGACCTAGGCACCGCGATCCGGGGATTGAAAGTCGCAGACACTGGGATCCCGGGATTGAAAGGCCTAGACACCACCTTTCTAACCAACTACAGGATAGTGTTCAAAAAATATTCGCCAGTCGCCGACCACCTTTCTCTGGCATTTCTTCGGATCAATACCCCATCGGCTAGTGGGTCCCTCGCGCCCACAGGGAGATCCTAATCTGAAATTTCACAAATATCCACGGAAACTCCTTATAACAGTTTACAAACGCTACGCAATTTACAAAACTTTACAAATACTGGCAACCTTAATGGGATTCAGATTTCGAACACACGCAACTCGGGGGTTTCTGGGAAGCGTTCATTATTACTTCGTATATTAATTAACCATTGCGTTGGTTTACAACGTTAATTGCACTCGAAGTAATCTCACTGAAACTTTAACCATAGTAATACGATTTTTTGCTAAACGCAGTTTTTAATGTGGTTAGGTTTACTACATGATTTCATGAATGGCTTAGTTTAAAGAAAAATATGGAAAATTATGAGGAAATAATGGAACCCTATATTCAGGTATCCGTTGCTTAACCTTTCAGGCCTCGTGCCTATTTTTTCTGAAACTCAAAATATTTCCGCTTTGCAATAAAATCCAAAATTAATGGAATATTTCTGAAAATTAAAAACTGTTTTTAAAGGTCTGGAAATACGCTTTAACATTTTATTATCACCGCCATGAAAAAATTCATGAAACCCAAACATAACCACCCGCGAATATATTCGACCGGTCAGTGGCTGAGTGGGCATTGCGGGCGTCGCGTGTTCGATTCCTAGGCTGGCTAAGTCTTCCATTACAACATAAGCAACATTTTCCGCTTTCTGTGGTGGTAGTAGGAGATTTTCAAATATTGTCGGGTTATTTTTGTAACCCGGAAATATTTGTCTTCCTTTTTTTAAAAAAAAAAGTAAATTTTTGATAAGTAGGCGCTCACAAAATGGGTCGATAGCTTTCATAACTAAATGCTAGGTGGCCACTTTCTGGGAGCCCAACGCTCCAGTAGTTACTCAAATAAGTTTCCTAGTTTACCACCATTTTGTGATTTGGATGCCTGTCTATCATTTCATTTCCTTTTAATATGGAAATTCGTAAGATGTGAGTGGTTTTGGGTACTCTTCTACTTCTACCAAAGGACAGGTAAAATACGGTCTAGTATCAGCTGAACTTTATGATATTACAATTTAATAAATAAGGTGGGCCATGACGGTATGGAAAAAAGCTTTATTTATTTATTTAATAGTGATAAAAGGGAGTAAAATGAAGATATGAAATGTAATGTTTTTAATAATACGAGGGCTGTCCGTAAAATAAGGTCTCCAAGGCGCTGCGGTCGCGAGGAACGATTTTACTCGCAATCCTGCAACACTGGCGTGTAGCCTGGTTTCCCCTTGTCAATTCCCCACCACTTTGCACCCTCTTTGGCGCTTAGTCTAGGCGTGGCAGCCATTCGCGATGGAGCTTTTACTCGCCGCACCCGCTAGGTGTGAGTTACGCTCTGTAAATCGTTTTTAAACTATGCTTCGGCGAATCTGAATGATGGCACTGGGATTGTTCCTTTGTCTCTGAGGTCGTGTAGTGTATCCGGGTCTCGTCTCCAATCACAATTGAGTCCAAGAATTCTTCGCCATCGATGTCGTAGCACTCAAGGAATTCGCGGGCTTCTTTACCCGTTGTTGATTGTGATCTTCAGTGAGCATTTTGGGACCCACCTTGAGCAGACTTTGTGATCTCCCAAATTTTTTGTCAAAATCTTGTCAATAGTGGCCTTACTGACATCAGGGATTGTATTAAAGAGCTCCCGAACCGCCACCCATCGATTTGCAATCATTATTTTTTCCACTTTGGTAATTTTTTCATATGAAACCGATGGCCGTCCGGCACGCTTTTAAATTCTCTGCACCATTTGCGCACGTTTTCGCACTCATACACTCTTTTCCGTACACTTCAAGTACTTAGCTGAGAATGAATTTCTACCGGAGTTTTGTTCTTCGCACAAAAAACTTGTTGTAGAGCGTTATTCACACCCGGCGGGGGCGGTGAGTGGAAGCTTCATCGCGAACGGTTGCCACGCCGTGACTAAGTGTCGTAGAGGGTGCAGTGTTGTGGGGATTTAGCGTAAGGAAATCAGGCTACACGCCAGTTATCCCGGATCTCGCATAAAATTGTTCCTGGCGACCGCAACACCTTGGAGACCTTATTTTACGGACAGCCCTCATATTTGGATATCATCTTCTTCCTCCGGATTGACTTTGAAATTTCACAGAGTAGAGAAAAACCCACCCTTGTTAAATCCTAAAAAATTGTTAGATAAACCATTAAAAATTGACTATTTTCCAATAAAACACGAAATAGAGGGGATATTTTTATTTATTTATTTAAAAAAATATATGAATATATTTCAAACTATCTCAAGGCAGTGTATTCAAATAACCAGCAAAATCCTTCTTATTTTTTAATTTTGGCATTATTTGCGAGACTCAATCTTGGGACTTTCTGTAAATGATTTCATAAATATACAATACATTTGCTACGGAAGATTACAAAAAATATGGTTTAAAGGATTCACAGTAACTTTTATATACACTAGAAATAACCCCTTTAAACGAAAATTTTCAAAACTTTGAAGTGAATCCGGTGGAAGAAGATCGTATCAGAAATATGAAAAATTTTGAACACGTTTTGAACCCATTTGGCACCCTTTTATCGCTCTTAGAATTTAAAAATATATTTTTTTAAATCATCCACCTTAATAATCAATTACATCTTCGATTATTGGAAAACAAAATTTTTACAGAAATAACATTGCTGTAAAATTAACTGAAATACAATAGCCATGGAATAAGTCTGAATGGTATTATTACACCAGGGCGATAATGAGCGGGAAACAGTGCCATATTATAAATATTGATGGAATATTGTTTTCTTTAAAGAAAATGTCATTTTATTAAAATAGTCTAAGTCAGTGATTCCCAACTTGTTGCCCAGTGGGGGATTTAAGTCACTTGTGGGGCGATTAAATATATATCTATTCGTATCAAAATAAAAGTGTTTTATGGGTTTAGGCAATATGATTTTGGATGAAACTTTGGAGCACTATCTTTATCATAAACATTGTAGATAATTATAATAAACGGTACATTTCACCACTCTTTTAGTGAAATGTACCGTTGACGCAATTTAAAGTGCCCATCTAAAATATAATTACATTATTTTAATTTTAAATAATAATTTGAGTATGAGTATATTGAAAAGTGCCCGACAGATTGGAAACCTCTGGTCTAAGTAAAAGGTCTGGATAATATTTTGCTGGCATTTGCTTAGAATTCTTCACCTTCCGAAATCGCTTTACGCGATCAAGTATTTTGTCAACTTTGGTATTTTTATAATTTTGTGTCTTTTATACTGACGACCAAATCAATTAAAAATTATTACCCAAATAAGATTCAAACTATTATTTGTTTATTAGTAAGAGACAAACAGCTTATATATAAAAATATAGAGATACATATATTATACAGAGGTAAATTAAGTCAAGCCAAAAAGGTATTTAGGCATCTTAACAATAAGTCGCAAAACGCAAATTCGGCTCGCGGTTACCTTAACATAAATTAGTTTGTTTATTGACTTCCATGTTTTCATTAAAAATGTTTTCATTTTCGCTAAAAACTTAAAAAATGTCGTTGCTTAAAATCAACAAACACCGCAGTGGGAGGGATTGATTCACACGTCCGTCACACCTGGACGCTTTGTCCCCCAGTTTTCCACCAATACCTCATATTTTTTGCTTTCCATATCTCCCTCTCATTCCTTTTCATAAAAAGACCCTCCACACACCATCCCCAAACATGATATAGGCAAATAGGGATTTTTTCTCAGGGTCTTCCTTGCAGAACAAATATTAAAAAAAGTTCAATCACTAAGCTGTCTGAGATATCCGGGAATCTTAAAATGTTCATTGCAATGTCCTTTCTAATAAACGTGGTTAAATTTTACACAACTGATAAACAACTATATTAAATTATGTTTATCAGTTGGGTAAATTTTAAAAAGCGCTTCTTAGGAAGGTCCTCTGTTTACCTAATATATAAAGCAGAAAATTTAATTTAGTAAATTTTGCATTCCAAAGAAAAACAAAATGGTTTAACGGTTATGGCAGCGTAACTGCATTTTCGCTTTTTGTGGTAAAGCTCTTAGGTCTTTGTTAGAATTTTGGATATTATTCATTTTTTAGCTAAAAGCATTCTTTTGCAAACATTTTACCGCTAGTGAAGAATGCTTCTTTAGCACCGCAATGTAAAACCGTCCGGGGTGAGACTATGGCTTCCCCAATATTCTGTGTAACAGTGAGTGTTCAGTGAGGCTGAAGTCAGTGGGGTGGGCAGGAGATGGGGAAGAGTGAGGCGGGGAAGCACCTGGTTGTTCAGATTTGGTCGGCTATTGCCATTTCAAGCAATGCCCCAATTCTGATGGTGGTCTTTCGTCAGGGCGATACTGAGAGTATCTCCCACCCTGGAACCTGCCGTAAATATATTGTACTGGCTTAGCCGGGTATTATTTTGCTTTAAGGGGTGGGAATAAAATTTGTATAGCAAGGTTTTGTGCTATTCCATTTCAAGTGACATTTACTATAATAAACTCAAAAACATGTAATAATTTAATATTTGGTTATCATTTTCTTAGAATTGCTTCTACAGTGATCTTTACATAAATGCCAAGTGTGCAAATTTCATCAATCTCGCTGTAGATGAGTATTAAAAACTCCATATAATAATTTTTTGTAAAAGTACATAAGAATAAATAAAATTTACTTATGAAAGCCGTGATTTGAACCTGCGTCCTTTGAATTCGTAGTAAAGATTCGTACCTCGTGGATCACAGAGAGCATTATAAAATAGTAGAAATATAAATAACAAATGATTATTAAATTAAATTATGCACAACAAATGATGGCTGTCTACTGGTAATGCTCTTGACTCGCAATCCAAAGGTCACGGGATCGAATCCTGGACTGGGAAATATATGTTATTTGATTAATTTATGTTACTTCACAATTAATTCATTCAAAATAATATATAGTATATTTGCGGCACGTTACAGAATGGAATATACTCATAGACTATCGCCCTGGTGTAAGACCACAATTCAGAATTGAAACGTTGCTTGAAATGGCTTTAGCCGTGTTTGGTGACCAGATCTGAATAGCCAGGTACATCCCCGCCTTTCTCCTCCCCTTCTTGGGGAGAGGGAGGTGGGGAATCATCAATTGGTGATGCTAGAGTATCACTGGCTCCAGACAGGAGCAGTTGGGACTCTTGTGCGGTATTAAAGGCCAGATAATAACACGTTTAGAACCTGACACTATCTTAAAATATTACCAAGCCTCTATTTATCTTTCAATTTGAAAGGCGGGCAAGGTTACCGCATCACCGGGATCCACTTATTGGATAACCAACACCTCTGCATCCCGATTGGTTCGCTACCTTTGGTGACTTAGCAGGGGTGCCCGGATTCATAAGGTGAGGTTTATCCAGGTCTTGGCGCCGAGCGCGTCTGCCTACCAACTGCGGGGCTGGCTGGATCGGAAGAGACTGGTTGAGAGAGAAATTTTGATGTCTCCAGCAGGACCCTCTGGAAACATCGCACTGAAAGGGTTGGATTCATACGTCCGATACACCCCAGATCCCTCATACCGCCTATCATTCCATGTTCCAAATCACAACAGCAGACAGTCGCTTACCTTTAATCTCCCTCTTTGCAAGACCATCTCCAAGCAGAACTCATTTATCTGCAGATCCACACACTCATTTAACCGAAATTATTACCACATTGTCATTTTTAACTTGACTTTACGTGACATAAAACGAAAACTCACTAAGCAACATGACTGAAACTAGAAAGTTCAATCCCTTCCCGTCCTTTGCCTCTTAATCCTATTCATATGTTCCTCCCCACCTACCCTTTTTCATATATTGTAACTAAAAATAAATTAAATAAGAAAACACCCTTACAATGTCACACTTTATCATTCACCATCATCAGTGCAAAGTTCGTAATAGGCAAAATTAACTATATTATTATTGTATTTTTATGTAATCTCTGATAAGCTGTCAACTTTCTCTAAAATAAATAAAATAAATACCCTTTCCTTCACAAAACTTCCTTTTCTAAATGACCCAAAGATGACATAGGCTCCGAGGGGAATTATTTTCCTGTGTGGAAATAACGTTAAAGAAAACTTCAGCTCATCGTACACATCTATAATTCAAAGTGTATGTTGACATTATTCCTCATAATCCAATATATTCGATGAAGGTTTGCGTGATGAATGTGGTGGTATAATTTTTCAATTAATCCTCGGGCTTACCGAAGGCCACAGTTTATTTAGTAGGTAGGTAAAGTGGCCAATATAAGAAAATACTAAGTCCGTAAGAACCAAATTTAGTAACTTTAATTTGAGTAAAGCACAAGAGTCCCATCTGTTCCCAACCGCCTGGAGTCAGTGAGACTATGAAATCATTATGTCCATTGGGGTATGTTTTGAGGCTGAATGTAGTGGGGAAAGGACGGAGGTAGGGAAGTGGAAGGTGGAAAGGTTCCTTGCCATCCGGATCATGTCAAGGCCTCGGCTGTCGGTTGACGGTCTCCGTGGTAGTGGAGTAAGGCTCTAGACTCTAGACTACCGATTCGGAGGTACACATTCTGATGTGACAAAATAGTGATTTGATCGTTTAAGTTTAAAACAATAGAAGTTTAATCTGTGGCACGTTTCATAGTGATAATCACAGTATTGCCCTGATGTAAGAGCACCATTCAGAATTGAAATTTTGCTTGAAATGACTGTGTTTGGTGACTAGATCTGAATAGCGATGTACTTCCCCACCTTCATTTTCCTCATCTCTTTCCCATCCTCATTTACCTATTTACTTGTTTTTCCAGAACCTAACTCGTTCAATAAAGCACGGAAAATAAAGGCCTCAGTTCTCAACTGTCCGGAGAGAATATAAAGGACATCACAATAGTCAATAATCAAGCAACAACATGTTTGAGGTCGTTATTCCGGGAGTCATCGGTTGGCCAGTCGACAACGTTAGTGGCGGAGCGGTTAGGCTCCTTAGCTCCTGACCTTAGAGTGGGGGGTTCGAAACCCGACGAAAACAAATAATTTTTAACTTGAGTGACATATTCATTCCCTCACCGTCCCGTCATACATTTTTTCGTGATCATTATGTTTACAAATCGATACATTGTTGGTCGATGTACTTACAAAATAAGCATTGTTGTGTTATTTTGATATCTTATTACGTGTAATAATACGCACACATAATCATGGTTTATAACACCTATTAGTAGGTCAAACCCGCTAAAACACTAGTAAAAAAACGACCCGCTTGCAACTGTGTATATATTATAATATTAGTAGTCCTGTCAAAGCCAGCCCTAAGCCAAACCGCGCCTTGGTGTAGTAATGACCACGGGGGCTTTATTTAGGTGTTAGGTATTATCGGCACCTTGGCTCCTTGGCATCTTGCCAAGTGTCAGCGCCTGCAGCGGACTGAGCCTGCACAGGGCTGGCTCTTAAATATGTTAATAGTAGTACCTCACATACGAAAAAGTGCATTTCTAATTTTTTCTTCTTATTTATTATGTTTTTAAAGTGAAACTTTTATGTTGGTGATTTGAATTCGGATGAAATGTAAATGCGTTCCATTATTTCACGGTCCTCGGTTCTAATATAATGCGGTAAATTCACGACTACGCGCGGGCCTCCGATAGCGCCGCGGTTTGAAGCGCCCATCTCTCAGCGCCCAGAGAGATATCCAGCGAACGGAGGTTCGAAACCTACTAAACCCAAAAAAAAAATTAGAACTTGAAAATTAGCTTCTAAATTTGATGCATTGTTCAAATTCTGTTAAGCAACCCGTCCTATATTTCTTAATTTTAATCAAAATTTTCCATCTGTTCGGGCTGCTAAAAGAAGCTCATCGTGGGATTCACTTTGAAGATAGGCCAATAAAACTTCCACGTGCCAATGGCTTAGAAAGCAGAACCGTGCTTTTTACGACTCTGGGATACATGCCCTTGTTAAAGGATTGACCAAAACTGTGGAAATGGACGGCGATTATATTGAAAAGCGATAAATTAATCGTCAAAAGTGTGGTTTTCAACCTATGTAATTGCATTTTTTCTTGATAATTAAAATGAGAAAACAAATAGGAGGCATTGGTTTTTAATTGACCCTAGTACCTACCTTTGTAATTATAAATCATAAAGTACATAAAAAACTTATTATTTTATCTTACTTTTTTATTTAAAACTAGCTGACCCGGCGAACTTTGTACCACCTCAAAATTCAAACTGTTGTGTTTACATATTAGCTGAATTAAATTCAGTTTTTTCATTAAGTTAAAAATTACACAATGAAGCAATTAACGATGCGCAACTATCAGTGTTTTATTTTTGTCAGTATCGGAGATGGCGTTATATACAGATTTTTTGTGTTTAGATTTTTATTTATATTTTATATATAGATTTTTATTTTTATTTATATTTAGATTTTCTTACTTTTCTACTTACTTACGGGAATTGCGTTTCATTTTCTTTATACGTGTGAGGGAGATTTATCATAATTATTGTATTTTTCCCTTTGGGGGGGTGCAGACATACGTTTACCGTTTGTCACATTTTTGACTGTTGACATTTAGTGTGTAAGAAAGAGGGACAGCATTATATGTTTAAGAACAAAAGCCAAACAATTAGCGCAATGACATTTGACGTTTTTGAATTTTTGGAATTCACTCACTACTTAATATTATACTTATCACAATATTACTGCAGCTCTTTCAAAAGATGAGAATTCGTTCCATTAAATGTATGAGGATAAGAATTTTCTTCATAATTTTTTTTTGTAAATTTTTCCGATGTTTTAATAGCTATTCTGCTATTAGGGGAGGAGACAAATCAAATATCATAAAAATCGGTCCAGCCGTTCTCGAGTTATAAATGGTGTAACTAACCCGACTTTGTTAAAGGTATATATTAAGATTAAGGAATATTACGTTTTTTTCCAAAGAAATGTCACTTTTCCAAAGATATTTCTTTTTTTGAACTTTCTTCAGGGAGATAGGTTCCACAATATTTAAAAAATACGAATATATTTGACAAAAGAGTGTCCAAATAAACACGAAGATTTCTCACCTGAAAAAGAATCTTTACCACATAATTTAAACGACTACGGTTAAACGGAACGTACAATCAAATTTACAAATAGACGAGATGCCAAACGGTCCAGTCAAAACAGCACTTCGGTAAGCAATAAAGCCAAAGTCATTATTTATTACTTATTTTACTTAAAATGACTCATTAGTAATTTTACTCGCTTTGATTGTTAAATTCATTTTTTAAATTTTTTTATTATTATTTTCTCAATTAATCGGTTTAAGCGGTAATAAATCAATTAAGGTTTTACCATTAAAAGTTAAATTTAGAATCAAATAGTTAAATAAGTCGTCTCAATGTGGTTAGACCAATAAGACAGTTTTAAAATGGCATTGTAAGCCGAAACAGCTGACACAATAATAAAAAAATTGAAATGCTTGTAATAACATTATTAAATAAAAAAAGTAAAAAATAAAATTAATTTCTACGAAGTCGAAGAATTAAACAATACGAATGTTAGAGGGAGCGCGCTAATACTAAAAAAGCGACAATAATTAAGCGAAAATGGTGAAAATATTAATTAAAACACGACTCTTTTAAAATAGAGCAAAAATATCTTGGCAAATGTCTTAAGTAGCATTTAAAGAAATATGTCAATTTTTTCATACCCAGAACATGTTAAATATCAGAACAATTTTTGTTTGAAAAAGTTATTGTTAATTTTCGGAGTTTATTTTGCGATTTTAATTCAATCGAGGGATTTTCATATACCTACCGTTTTGGTTCAGCAAATATATCGATATTATCATCAAAAACATCAATAAGAATTTAAAAAAATAAAGTATTCAAGAAAAATATGTTATAAATCGGAAGAAATTCGGAATGCCGGGTCATTAATCACCGATGTTGATTCATTTCCCACACATGAATATTTAACATCACATCAAAATAAGTACATAAATCAATTAAAACAACAACTGTCTCATCTCTTAATCTTGTCTATAGTCCTGGGATCCTCGCCAGAGCGGTGTATTGAGGGATCAGGAGATAATTAAGGTCAAGTAAAGAAAAACAATCATCCATTAGGATCAATCACCGTTAGTCGACCTCACCCTTTGGAAGGCACTTGGACGGTTTGATGATCGAGTCATGCGACGTTTCTATTGAACTTTGGATGACTGATGACCCATGAATTAATGGGCAAACGGCACTGAATAGACAATTAATAATATTAGAAGTACCGATTTGAAAGAAAAGTCATAACGCCAATTTGCAAAATAGCATTCGACTCCTAAAATCCAGAGAGGCTAATTAATGTTAAAAACACGAGATTACCTATACTAGACAACATAATAAATTGTACACAAATACTGTCAAGGCTGAAAGTGGCAAGAGAAGCATTGTCCACGAGGCACGAGGGCGTACACATACATAATCTCCCTCCTAAAAATGGAGAAGAACGCAAATACCTTTTAAAAAAACTATTTAAACTTAAATTGTTCGAAAGAAATTAAAAATATTACTACTATTCTATTCTCTGTACTTAAGTTAAGAAAGCGAAATATTGTATTTCTTTTAACTTAATAAAAAATTGAAAGATGTTATTTCTTTAAACTCAGCATACGTAAATAAAAAAAGCACTTAGTTTTAACTATTTTTTTGTTTAGATTCTAGATATTTAACTATTATTAAGAAAATATGATGAAACATAAAATAAAAAATATAAATGAATAAAAGAAATCATTTTTTGATCTCAAATTCAAAATTAAGGTTTGTATGAAAAACGCCAAACGAAACAGGCCACGCGAACGTTCGACTTAAGGCGATCCAATACTACAGGAAAAAATCTAAATCGGAATTCACGCCCCATTATGGGATGAGATTAAAAATACTTGAGAAAAAGCTCTTGGAAAGGTTGGAAAAGATATTTGAGAAAAAAAAATTCCATGTTGATTTCGTAAAGACCTGTAAAAAACATTAATTCCTTTTATACGCATTGTTTATTGTAATAAAACAGAATTTTAAAATTGATTTCACGAAAACAGGCGACGCGAAAGCTAACACGACTTATGTCCACTCCGTCCGGAGGAGGGAGGAGTACTGACAGAGAATAGGAGTGGCTACCAGTCGTTCTTCGTCGGACGGTATAAGGTTCACTTTGATATTCCAAATTCGTCGACTGCCGTATTGTCGCCGTGATGTCAAAAATAACAACGAAAAAATGCATATTATATTTTATATTGTGAGGTTCGGGCGTAAATTTGATTTTTTTTTGCGATTATCATAAAAGAAACTGAATTTTCCACATTCAATAATAAAATCATATCCGAAAAGAGGTTTATAAACAGGAGAGTTTGGACTTCAAAGTGTTTTTTATAGACCCTGTTATTTTTTTTCCTAGGCTTAATAAAAGATTTTAAAAAATGACCGATATTTTTAAGGGCCAAGATATGTTCTACACGCAGCATTTAATCGAAGCATCTATAATACTTCTAAGCGATCAAATTTTCAAAACAAAAACGTATGTTTTTGTATGATTTTGCATTATTTAGTATGGCTTCATCTTAAATGTATAGTGAGAGAAGGATAATTGGGAGGGGGAGAGGGGAGTGGTAAAGGGGGTAGTTTAAAATAGGAACTAATTAAATAGAAGTTCATTTAACTTAATTAACTCTTCCCAGTTTTGAAAATTTCAAGTAATCTAAATGGATACCATTAACACCATTAGGTAAACTTTAGTTTTTAGTAAACCCTGATTCGATGAGCTTTGCTTACCAAATATGGTTGTACCTAAACAATACAAGAGGTTAAAACGAACGTTTTTAAAATTGTCATTGTTCAAAAGTATGTGACTAATTTCAAAATAATTAAAGATAAATTGAGGTTATTTGGGCTCATGGACATAATAAACCACATAATAAACTTATAACGGTTTAAATATTCATTGGCAGCCGGCGAGTTTCATTTGGTCGTAATTTATCTCGTATTGGTCATTTGGGGGAAAAATGAAGAAAATATCCTAACGTGAACAATTAAAATATTTACTTTTATTTTTAACTTTATGAGTAAAATTTCAAATTATAATATTTTAATTAAATGAAGACAATATTGGCGAAGCTCAATCTAAAATCTGGAGACAGAAAAATCAGAAAAAGATATTGGTTCCACTGGGACTCGAACACAGGACTCTTTGCTTACATTTCAAGTGCTCTACCAACTGAGCTACGTTGCCTGAGCTCTACCAACTGAGCTAATATGTGCGTTAAGAAAATGAATATAATGTTGGTAGTTCTTAGTCGAAGTATGAAACAGTTAAAAATGACCGAATTGGATATGGGTTCCGTAGCTCAGTTGGTAGTCATGTAAGCAAAGGGTCCTGGGTTCGAGTCCCAGTGGAGCCAATATCTTTTTCTGATTTTTTCTGTCTCCAGATTTTCGATTGAGTTTCGCTTATATTGTCTTCATTTAATTAAAAAATAAAAATATTATTTTGTCAACTAAAGAGATTCACTTACTTAAGCCTTAGCATTATGGCAACGTTGTGATTAAACGACTTTATTACTTTTTCATTTTTTTCATTTCGACCCGATCGGAGTTGGTAATTAAATTTAAATTTTAATATTGGTACGCACCACAATTTCTTATTTATGCATAATTTGGCTAATAGTTTGCAAAAGGGCGGCAATGTACTCCAACCAACCCAGATTTTTAGTAGAAATAAAACAAAAATTGCGTTTTCGCTTAGTGGATGTAATAGTGGATCTAATGGATGTAACAAAAAATGTGTAAGGAATAACGGATATCTGAGGGAGAAATTTAAATTTGGGAAAGGGATGTTAAGGTGTGGGGAAAGGATGGAAGGAAGGATGGGGAAAGGATGAGGAAGATAATACGTGGAAAGAGTGGAGAAGGGAAAGGCAAGGTATAGAGAAATAATGGGGAAGGGGTAATAAGGGACGGTGAAGGTATGAGGAAATAACGGGAAATCGACGAAAGGATTTTTTAAATTATTTATCTAAGTATATTAAGTATTTTTACTATGGGTTTTTCAATTCCTGTCTAACTAGGATATACCTGTGTGGAGACATGGAGATAGGGGGAAGGAATGAGAAAGATAAGGGAAAGTTGCGGTGAAGTGAAGGGCAAGGTTTGGGGAAAGGACCATAAGGGGTGTAAGAAGGGGAAGGGACAAGAAGAGATGGTGTAGATATGAGGAAATAATGGGGAAGGGATAAAAAGGGATGGGAAATGTGTGAGGAAGAAATGGAGAACGGACTAGAATGGATTCGGAAGGTATGAAGAAATAATGGGGGATGGAACAATTTAAGAGTGGATGGAAAGGGAAGAAAAACAATAAATGTGAGTAGAAATGAAGCATTTAGTTTATTTTTAAACCATTCATTATTTGAAGGTCGTTTAAAGAATCAGAAACCATTAATAAAAATATATAGCTTGTAAGGTTTGTTAATAAATCTTAAGCATAAACTCCGACGTTTCCATAATATTTCTTAATTATTTTTTCATAGTATTGATTACAAAGTAAAGCAAAGCAAAGCAAAAACCGCCGCGTTAAGCGCCCTTGCGTGCAAGAATTCGAGCTTCATAGCACTTTGCTTTCGTTAATTTGACTAGAGCAATTAAAAACAGAGAGCTTTTCGGGCTCGGCTGTGTGGGTTATTTGTGTTGGGTGTATACGTTTGCCTGTAGTGGTGTGGGTGCTTGCAACTTTAGCTCGGGAAGCGAGGCTTTAGTTTGGCAGCAGTAGCGTGCCGTGGCTTTCAGTCATACAAATTATTTATTAATTGAATGCTTCATACCTATGTGATGAGATTCTTCAAACAAGTTGTTGTAAGAACTTGGTAGGCGGTTATGGATACCGCCGCCCCGAGAACCATTTATTTGATAATCATCACCCCTATCATAGGTCACCCCAAGTGGTTGGCTATGTCTGGCGGCTTAGCAGGGGTGCCCGGGTTCATGGAGTGAGTTTTGTCAAGGTCTTGGCAGTGAACCCAGTTTCTTTATGACGGGTCAGATCAAGAGAGACTGGTCGAGGGAATCCTTTTGACTTCTCCAATCGGACTCTCTCGACCCATAGAATAAATACACACGTCCGTCACTCCTGGGTCTCACGATATATGTATTTTTATTTTGTGGCTTTAAATAGCGAACACTTATTTTTTTTACATTTGCTCCACAAAGGAGGCCTCGAATAAAAGCAATTTCCCTTTGGGCCTATGTCATCTTTGGGGATACTGAATGGACGGTCTTTTTTAGGGAAAGGAAGGAGAGGAAGTTGGTAGGAATGGGTAGGAAATAGGAGGGGTGGGTAGGAATCTGGGGATCAGGTGTTATGGAGTGACGGACTTACCAATCCATCCCTCCTACTGTGGTGCAAGGCGATCTCCTGAGATTCCCTCCCAGAAAAGGACTCCCTCAAATAGTCTCTCCAAATCCGCCCTGCCACGCAGTCGGTGGGCAGACGCACTGCCTGACGCAGGACCTGGATAAACCTCACCCCACGAACCCAGGCACCCCTGCTAAATAACCTATCGAAGCGAACTATATGGAGCGACCTATGGCAGAGGTGTTGATAATCCAATAAATTTAGTCAGTAAAGATATACAATATATAAATTTTTATTAAAGACTGTTTTATCTCCCGGCTTGCAGAACTAACTTGCCAATGGTTATGCCAGTAGGGAGAGCTACCTTGTTATTAAATAGAATCACTTCGAATACCGTCAATACCGATGTGTTTATCATCAATGAAGCACAATTCAAATGGCTTTTTTCTGTTAGTAAAAATATGTTTATTTCGCCTAAAATATTTTCTCTTTTAAAAACGCTTTAAAATTGTATTGAATTGAATTGAAAATAAATGGTTCGCGGGGCGGCAGTGTGGGTATAACTATCTGTATAATAGGGAGTACGAGACGATACGTATGTTGATCGGCCGTTGCCTGGTAATAATGGTACAAAAGAAATCTTATCGGGGTACACATACTAATTAACATGTTTAATTAGTATACGTCTCCGGCACACCACTGCAATTAACGCGTGTGTGTGAGTAATGGTTTCGATATAGTATGTGCAGCTTTAGATGGCAGGTAGATTAGGGCGGGACTAATCGGGAAATCACGTGACAGGCCGTTAGACCGTTGCCGTTAGTCGTTATAACGCCGGCCGTTAGCAGGCTCCCTAACGCCGTTATTCGTTACTCGTTACACTCGCCGATGACGTTTGTTATTTTTGAAAGCGTTAAAATCAAATTTTATGACGCATTTTTCAGTTGATATTATTTTGAGGTAGTCATTGTAAGGGTAACTAAAATTAAGTAAGAAACCCAATAAAAGTCGGGAGAACTAAAAAAAATCACATAACCCAAATACTACTACCCGAACAACCTATCGCACAGCAAGGGCTCGCCAGTAGAGAAAAAAATACTGTAAAAATAATAAATTTAATATACCCTTCCATATATGTTTGAGGTTTAGACTAAACTGCGGAAATTTGGTAATGGTAATTCTGAACATTCTTAAAAAAAAACATGTTACCTTATGAAGTTTTTCAATGAGATATCTACATTATAGGATATTTATGTATAAATTAAACAGAACTTTCAGTAACACCTTAGAAGGTATTTGAAAACGAACATGTTATTTAATTAAGCTAATGTTGTAAATTCTCTTTAAAATAAGCACAGGAAAAGATAATAAACACAATAAAATAACTTTGTTTTAATTCCACGTTATTATTTCTTTATCCAACCGGTTTCGGTTCCACCTGAACCCTCATCAGGGGTGAATAAAAAAATATATATTTTATATAATACATTCACCCCTGGTGAAGGTTTAGGTCGAACCGAAACAGGTTTGGATAAAGAAATAATAAAGTGGAATTAAAACAAAGTTATATTATTGTGTTTATTATAAGTATGTATTCCCACAAAATGTTTGCAACATGTGAAAAAAGGATAAAGAACACAAAAAATTATTAAAAATTCTTACATTCCTAATACAATTCATCATGGGGTGAGGTTTGTCTAGGTCTTGGCGGCAGATGCGTGTGCCATCTTGCTGCGTGGTAATCCGGATCGGGAGGGACTAGTTTAGGGAGACCATTTGGCCTCTCCTGCAGGATTTTCTCAACCCATCGCTTTGCACCGCAGTGGAAGGGATGGATTCGTACGTCCGTCACTCCTGAAACCACTGACTGCCAAATTCCTACTCAAACGTCTTACCTTTTCCTTCCCAGAATATCTTCTCCTTCATTTTCTTTCAAATACCCTTCACACAGCATCCTCAAAGATGGCGTAGGCCCTGAGGTAAATTACAAAACAAAAAAACCGATTTGCGTATTTTATGTTTTTCTTCTTCATTATTAAATTCAAATGGGATAGCGATGTATGATGTCAGGCAGGCAGACCAAGTGCTAAATGGGCTAGAACCAAAAGGCTTTAAGTCAGTAGCGACATTGGTTTCCATTTAAATTTTCGAGAAGAAGTAGTATTAACTGTGAAAATAAGATATATATATATATCACTTTAGGGTTACCACAATAATAAAATATTATTAAAGGGTACTTACAACATCAAGGTATGCAGGTACTTCAATATGTTGTAACATTATGTTGTGAGTTCTCTATTGAATGGAGAATTTGCGACATAAAGGTATTGGAAAGTACTTCAACAATATTCGCTGCAAACTGCAAATCACAAGTTGCCTCTGCAGAGCTTGGCAGGTTTAACTGAACTGAAGCACTTTGGTACTTGTTTAGAGAAGTTCTCAACTGCAATACCTACTCTAAAACGACTATTTTCTAGTTTCTGTCTGTGAAACGGTGCTACCTTACACGTGCAAATTTACACGAGAAAAGAAAAAAAATACAAGCGTACAGTTCACACGCGGTAGAACTGAAATCTTAATAAGAAATAGATGTATGTATTTGTATCTTATCAGTGTTGTTTCCGTTTCATCCTAGTTAAAGTGCTAAAGACGTTTCCCTTCATAATAAAATCATTATTAATAAATGGAAAATAAAGGTATGTTTTGGAGACTGGAAAAACAACCAAGATATTTCAGAGGGCAGTAGGTACTATAAATAATCCTCCTCTCGGAAATCGAAATTTAGCAAAAAAAAACTTATAAATCCTTATTTTATTTTTTTGCTTCAATAATAACGACTATAACGAGTATCCGTAGAAATATAAGTTAACATTTAATAATTTCCGTACAAACTTTTTTGTTTTTTTTTTTGTTTAAGGGTTTTGAGATTGGCATGGAATAGAAACAACGTGTCGTTTTTATAAATCGTTTTCGAGTTTGATATCTCTTCTATGTTTCCTCCTTCCACAACAGCCAACATATTTGCCGTAGGCATGGAAGTCCATACTCTTAGGCCGTAGGTCACCCCAAGTGGTTCGCTGAGTTCGGTGGCTTAGCTGGCCCGATCGGGGGAGGCTAATGTGAGACTAATACGATTCAATACAGCAAATTTTTATTTTATTTTATTTATGAACAGAAAAATACAGTATATTAGATACATTGGTGAAAACATTTACAATTAATAAGCATATTTCATGGTGGGTACCTATTATGTTAGTGTCTTATTTATGGTATGCATATTAAGTAATTATCGGGTGATGTATGTAGTGGGAAGGTGTGTTTGTGTGTATACGTGAGTATTTGTGTATGTATGTATGTATGCGCATTGAACAATTTATATTATCGAAATGATGCTCTTTTTATATTTGGGCAGTGAATCGGAGAAAATTTCGATATTAGAATTTAGAGAATTTATAATTTATTATTTTAGAATTAAACAATTAAATTAAATTAAACAATTAAATTCTAAATTAAACAATTAAATTATAAAAACCCGTCTGCTTGTTTAGGAATAAGTACATCCCAAAACACGTAATCGCGTTACACTTTCATAAGACCAAAAACGTCTCGAGCGACCTTACATTTTAAAAGCTATATATCTCTCTTCCTCTCATGCAAACATATGTATCCACAAAGAGAACGAAATTATGCTTCTTATTGTCTTTGAAATATGACAGCTATCTTGCATAGATATTTTACAATCTCGATCAAAAGTGACGGTTTGACCGGTTTGGCATGAAACCGAGGCTTCGGATTGTGAGGCGCGAATATATTGAACCAATATATTCGCGCAATAAATGTTAAACAATAATTAATTTAATTTAGAATTAAACACGTAAAGCATATTTTCTTTACTCCAAGAACCTATTCAAAAGTAAAATAACCAACTTAGTGACAAATAACATAATACCAAACTCTCATCATCGCATGTGTAGAAAGCTAAAAAAAAATTCAAAGGAAGTTAATACAAAAATACTCATAGCCGATGAGACAATCTTCTCGAAAAGTTGCAAAAAGTCGTCGCCGAGGGAAAGGATAAAAAAACTTTTCCCCGAGTCATAAGAAATCCATCAAATATTATCGAAGTTGATGCTCTGTTTAAAAACTTCGTAGAGAAATTCATATTCTCACATTTAGAGATAATACTCAATCATTTATTTTACTTATCTGAACCACGCTTATCCCTCGGAATGCCACATTGGTATAATGCCAATCACTGTACGCCGACTGACACTATTTTCGAAATAACTTAACTACCTTTTTTTGCAAAATTGTTTTTGTAAATTAAACAGTCTTACCAGAGAATTTGTATATACATTCATACAAATTGATTTATCAATCGTCCAGTTGGTTAGTCAGACCTCTCCAAATACTAAATTTTAATATAATGAGGAAAGCATTTATTCGAATGCTCATCAAAAATCTTTTTTTTACACGTGTTCGTGTTTTACATGTTAAGTATGCCTTAACATAACGCTCCGGTATATAAGTATGATATTTAGAAAATTCCTACCAGTATCCAGAAAATATACATTTTTTTGTTTATTTCGCTTTTCTGCATTAAAATTGATTTTAGGAGTAATCTGAGTATTGTACCAGATAGAGGTTACACTTTTATATATAAGTTACTGCATAATATTAGATATAAATTCAATTTTTCTGAGATGTCTGACTAATCAACTGAACGATCGATATATTATTATTATATCCTATATATTTTAGTATTTTCCACAGAATAGTTTCTTACGAGTACATTCAGAGAGATGATTTATTAAGTAGTCACTTAAGAATTGCCATAAGTACAGCTTTTGAAAATCGGAATTATGACATTTGACATGGAATTTTGCGATGTATGTGCCTTTACATACATAAAATAATAAAATATGTTTTAGTGTAAATTTCACCATGTAATTTCATTCTGACCTTAGTACGGCTTTTTAATGATCAATTAAAATATGAAGACCACAGACAATAATAACTTAATTATTTTTGTCACTGAACCCAAAAAATAAATATAGATTATCATGCTTAAAGGTTTCCGAAAGGCTAATTTTCTTGTTTAACATGAAAGGCACGTTAAATTCTGATTGAAAACATCCAATAAATTCATTAAAGGCACTCAATTTCGACGCAATATCGTCGGCAGTATCTTTAACGTAAATGGTCGTATATCGCTCCTTTAATAAGAAGCGATTCTAATAATAACTAATAACGTTATAATAATACGGGTTGCTCACACTGTGGGAACTTGTAAGTGTGTTCGCGAGGGGGTTAAATGATGACGTTGTGTTTTAGGTGAGGGTGTGTTTGTGTGTTTGTGAGGGTGTGTGTGAGAGGGTGTGCGTGGGTGTGTATTTCTGTTACAATTATTACATTAATAATTGGTTTGATTATATTGCGTTTTATTTGATATTTTTACGAAACTTTAATTGATATTTTTTTAGGATTTTAGAGTCGTTACATACTTTCTAATTTATTTTTTTAAATTTGTGTTATTAATTAATTTAACATAATATGTAGCATATTTGCGGCACGTTCCAGAGTGGAAGACACTCTCAGGTGTAAGACCACCATTCAGATTTAAACGTTTCTTTTTTTTATATTAACTCCACACAGGAAGCCCTGATAAAAATGATATCCCTCAGGGCCCATGTCATTTGAGATGCTGTCTTTTTGAGTAGAGGAAGAAATGAACATTGGTCTTGAAGAGACCCCTGTTGTAGGAAGGAGAAAACACAGAGGCCAGCAAATCGTTCCACAGCCGAGCTGTTGAACACAAGAACAAGCCGAAGAAGCGACCCGTTCTCATGTGACAAATGTCAACGCGTTTGGCGTGTTTCCCGATTGTGCACCGGTGCCGAAAAGATCAATGACGTTAGTTCCTCGGAGCATCTTCTATAAAGATGCCTATGCTTCAAATATTGCAATCCGTCTGTTAAGAATCTTGAAATGGCTTTAGCCATGCTTGGTGACTAGATCTGAATAGTCCGGTACTTCCCCACCTTCCTCTTTTCCTCTTTCAGGAGGTGTCCTTCCCTTTCCCACTACCTTCAGCCTCATAACAAGGATGCCGAAATCTCACTGGCTCCAGACGGGAGCATCTGGGACTATTATGAGGTAACACGTAAAATTTAAAAAAAAAACAATTATGAATCCGTGAGAAAACGTGTGAGAACAAATCTGGACTGTTAAAAGAATTTCTCTATTTGTATCAATGAGGAAAACCTTTAATGTTCTAGGTCAACGCAACTATTTAAACACGGATGTAGATACTAACATACTTTTATTTATTTATTTGGGTACATAATAATTGATTGTTAATCGTCAAGTTGATTAGTCAGACATCTCCAAATACTGAGTTTTGAGATAATTAGCAAAATTCGAATGCTCGCCATAAATCAAATATTAGTTGAACGTGTTTTAAATATAAATACAAATAAAACTTATATCATTGATGTCGCTATTCCAAATTCCTGTAATTTTCAAAAATCTGTTTCTGAAAAAATAAGAAAATATACAGATTTAGGAAATGAGATTAAAAGAATTTGGCAATCTCAGACTATAAAAATATTACCATTTGTTATTTCGGCTACTGGCATTATACCTAGCTCTCTCATTCAAAATATAGGCTTATTAGATTTGTCAAAGAATTTATATATAAAAATGCAAAAATCAATCATTTTAAATACATGTAAATTACGAAAGAATTTTTAAATATTTGTTTTGAGGGATCAGTAGGATTTATCGGCCCAGTTGGGAGTTCTACCGAGCCGAACCCTCTGATATGAAAATATCTGGAGTCGGTGAATTATTTTCCCATTTGGTCTCTGGTAGGTTAACAAGTTGTTCTTGTATTGTTTTATATTTATTATACTTACATAGTGCACTTATATAGCGTAGATTGACTAGATGATCGTTTGTGAAAAATCACCATACGCTATAAAATAAGAGGGGGGGGGGTTTAATGATCCGATACATTAGTATGACAATTTGAAATATCGTATCAATGATCAAGAAAACATCAACATTCTGTTTAATTTAGTGTAACTTGTATTTTTTTTAAACTACTCTCTCAAATAAGTTTTTAGATTTTCACGGCCAAAGGCATTTTCGTTGTTAGTTTTTGTGGTGTTATGTTGTGTTGCGCTACCTCCTTCTATAGCCGACGTTTCGGACAGCGTTGCAGTGTCCATCATCAGGGCAGATCCGGTAGATCCGACTATGTGTGGTAGATCAATGATCAAATTGTAAGATGCTTTACACGAGGCCCAGATAATTCAGTTTGACTCCAATAAACGTCTGAGAAGGGATGTTTCATAAAATTTTAAAAATTCCTCAAATTTTAAGTTAATTATTAATTATCAAATATCCTGTGAAAGCTACGAAAAATAACACAAATAAGTTGAAAATATTATATTGAACTATGCAAATAAATTTACCGTTTTATGAAGTATAAACACGATTCACTAACATCTATAACCCAATCCTGCGCAAAGCCCTCAAAATAAAACATCTGCGCATCAGCGATTCGGTGTTGTCCCATCTGAATAATATATTTGGAGGTTTATTTTATTAGTAACAAATAAAATCTATAAACGCACGGTCTTTGTGCAATGTGTAACTAAAACGCCATTTAATGGTTGGGAAGTAATTTTATTTTAATTTAAAATAAAACAATAACTTTGTAAACACCACTTTTATTTTTTATAAGTTATGCCGACCGGGTTTCGCTACAACCGTAGCTTCTTCAGAGCAGTACAATATCTACTAAAAACTTTTTTAGTAGATATTGTACTGCCCTGAAGAAGCTAAGGTTGTAGCGAAAACAGGTCGGCATAAATTATAAAAAATAAAAGTGGTGTTTACAAAGTTATTGTTTTATTTTAAATTATAATGTCACATCACAAAGTAACTGCTTCATATGAACTAAGGCTCTAAATTTTTGTAAAAGTGGGTTTTGGAAAGAGCGAGAATTGTGAATGATACCGTTCTGTAGATTGACATATCCACGTTACTGTCAAAAATTGAAACAAGGTTCACCATTGATTTTTATAAATTTGTTTGAACTATTAGAAAAAAGATTCGGAAATAAATGCTAGTGGTTATCAATAGAACAAAAAGCAGTGCAACAAATATTATTTATTTTCCGGTTCCTCATTGGAAACAAATGAATTAATTTGACTTGAATATTTAATTCCTACTAAAAACTGTACATAGTTGCAATAGAGTCAGATCTAGGGCTGTGCAACATTCGATAAAAGGTCACAGTAAAGGGCAGATATGTATTCCAGTGTCAGAAAAGCCCCCTATTTAACCTCTACTTAATGACACGATTAAATAATACAATAACGCAAAAATAAAGATGCATATCATACCAACGTTTTCTAACTATTACGAATAGGTAGTTCATCAATAATCGTTCGATGGCGATTAAGATTATCGAAACAAATTGGAATCAAAATGGATCTTCCATTTTGTATCATCAACCAATTAAACGGGGAAAAACAAAATTACTACTCGTAAATAGAATATTATTCCTAATTTGCTTTTTTTCGTTGTGTCATAAAGGGAACGCTGCGCGTCCGTTTTCATACAAAACTTAAATTTGAATTTGAGGCCAAAATACTCGTTCTATACCGAATTGAAAAATTATATTTTTTATCAAAGGGTGTAGCAAATATAAACAGCATCGGATCCAGAGTCAAGTTAGCCTCTCAGAAGCAGGGCGTAATGTACAGGGCCCGCAGGTACTTTAATAGTACCTACAAAACTGCTGACTGTTGAACTGGTCGGCAGCCCCAAAATACCTGAAGAAACCATTGACTCCATTGAACCAGACGTTCGTTTGATAGATTCCCTTAACTTCTTAACCAGCGGATCGCAATCTTTAGAGCATAGGGGTCAGGTAGGTATGCTGTACTCGTTCTACTGGTATTTTAATAGAAGATGTTCCGAGAAACTAGCTTCATTGATTCCTTCGGCACCGGTGCATAGTCGGGAAACACGCGAAACGCGCGCCTAACAATTTTATGCAATTGACATTGGTTTCGTGAGTTCAACCGCTCGGTTGTGAAACTTTTTGCACCTTGAATGTTTTTTAGTTAGGTCCGGCTGTTTTCTGTAGAACAGAATTTTGATAAATGGAGGCTCTGAAACCAACTGTCTGTGTCAATCAATCTTAGTGTGTGAAACATGCATTCTTCAGAATACAGCCAGAGCTACCAGAAACACTAAATGCATGTAATTACAAGCGCCTTGAATGTTTTCTGTTGGTTAGGTAAATGTCATTTTTCGAATGTTTTCTGCTAAATATATTTTGTGGAATGTCACATTAAAAGTGTTTTAAGGGCCGTGGGCGCTATTTGCACATTTTTAAATGTCACTTTAAAAATGATTTAAGTGCCGTGGGCGCTTTCTGAACATTTTTAAAGGTCACTTTAAAAGTGTTTTAAGTGCCGTGGGCGCTATCTGCACATTTTTAAATGTCACTTTTAAAGTGTTTTAATTGCCGTGGGCGCTTTCTGGACATTTTTAAATGTTTTTTTTCGCAATCAACAAATATTTCGGAAGGCGATTACTATGAATTTTTTGTATCAAAGTAATATAATGTTTTAGTAATTATTTTAATAAAACATAGAATTGACCTTGCTCCGTCGGTTGACAACAAGATCTTATTTTTTCCAAAATTGTAAGCTGGCTGGTTTCTGATTTATTTGATTGAGTTGTGATACTTTATTCACTAAACATATCTAATATGTAGTAGATATATATTATTATATCTACTATATATGCGGCACGTTTCAGAGTTCTCTAATTATTGCCTGATGTAAGACCACCATTGAGAATTGAAAGGTTGCTCGAAATGGATTTAACCGTGTTTGGTGATTAGATCTGAACAGCCAGGTACTTCCCACCTGCCTCTTTCGCATCTCCTTCCCCTCCCACTACCTACGTCCTCATCACATACCCCAATTTGGGATGCCATCGTCTCACTGGCTTCAGATGGTTGGAAGCAGTTGAGACCCTTGTGCAGTGTCCATATAGTTACCTACATGTGCTTATATTTTTGTAGTAATCATATCCTCATGATCATAAAATGAAGCTAAAACCTTTAACGAAACCTTTTATAATTCCCCGCGCATTTCTCGAGAATTATTTATACGCGAGCTTTTATTGGAAAAGCAATCAGAGGTTCCCCCGTCCGAGGCTTAAAGCCCTTTGTGTATGCTGTTCCTAGTGCCTATACTAAAATAACAGAAGATTTAAATATACGTGTTTATAGATATAAACAAAAATAGGAAGTAGATGAAAAAAGGACTTTCATAATAAGTGTGTGATATAAATATCACATTGAAACTATGACTTTTTGGTAGACTCATATTGTATGGTGTGCCGCGTAAACGTTTTAGGAAGAATTTTTGTTTTTTTTTAATACATCTTTTCGTACTTCGGTTTTGTTTTCGTGAATGAACGAATGTAAATCTTGGAAGTGGAATTTAACCCACTTCCCGCCGTAATCTCGGCAGATATATTTTTTGTCGATGACAATGCATTCTATCAACTTTTGGTGGCTATCACTAACAAACACGCGTACACACAAATTTCGTTACAATCCAATTAGGATTTCACTTTGGCGTTAGCGCTGTTCACTCATTTTAATCAGTCCCTGGGGAGGATGGTTTAATCCTCAGCCTATCCAAAAAAAAAAATTAATTTGAATACTCGCAGGACAAAAACATGGCGCAACTAGGTCGAAGATTGAAAATTCATGTGTCAAAGTAAAAAAACGAGTGCAGTTCAAACGCGGTTGAAGTGAGACCTTCTTCCACACAATTTCAATCAATATGAGCCTTGAAAAGTGATCTCATAATCAAAGCAGCCAATGTGCGCATCACGACAGAGCGCGACGCTTCGTAGGTACCGTACGTAGGAAAGATTGCATATCATTATCTCGCGTTTCCGTTTCATCGGGTTTCAAATCACAACGGTGCTAAAGAAGTTTTCACTTTAAAAAAACTTTGCTTTTTAATAGTTGATTTGTTTTAATACGACACAATTATTTCGTTTCTCTGAGACAGTAGAGCTATAATACAAGAATGAAATGCGGGAAGCGATGAGAAGACGAAGGTTAGACGTTATTTAGGATTTTAAAAATATATATTTTAAAGATAATCTTAAGCAAAATTAAAAATATTCCATACCTCAGTTTCCTCAAATGATATTCCCTTGTTCGAATAATTTTTATTTTATTTTATCATTAACAACTAAATACAGTATTCTTGGATACGTTATTCGAATAGTAAAATAGTTTGATAATACCAAAATACTTACAATTATATAACACCTAACAAATTACAACTTATTGTTTTCTACCTATGCCTATGCATTGTAATTTACTTAATATAGCATAAATAATACATATACGTAAACTTAGTAATGTTGACGACTGTTAAAAATCTAAAGAAACAATGTACACTACTATTCCAGCTACAAACTAATGTCCATGGAAGATAGTATTGGAATAATTGAACATGTACATAAAAATATAAATAATAAATAAAAAATAAAAAAAATAAAATAAAAACTTGTCGAATAGAGCTTAAACCATCCAAAGCAATAATTCGCTTCCGAATAGAGGTATTACTGAGCGAATATTACTTTACTTTACTATCCTTTCCACTTCCCACCGAGATTTTTGCTTCCATTGGAGCACTTTTTTGCCACAATTTGGCACTATTTAAAATACCTCGGATTGCTTTGTTGCCAATTTTGGCAAATTTTCCCTTATTTGTAAATAATTAAGTAGAAGTTTACGATTTTATACTATTTTTTTTCTAAATCCCGCGAATATGTGATAATCGACAAAAAATAGGTAGATTCATTGGCTATATAGAACTTTAATCATTTTGTATGTCTCCATATCAAAATACGGAGGAATGATTTTTTTTAATGTGGGCGGAAAAAAAACACCAAAAAATCTCGAGCAATCGGAGAAAAAATAAGTGGTTATAATAATATTATACATTTAATACAATTATTTGTAACTTACAATCCCTGTGGAACATTGACGAGAGGCATTATATTTAGTTAGCTGCCACTTAGCTCAAGTCAGTCCCTCGATTCGGCTAAAGCACTAACATTAAAAAGAATGTAGGCCATTTTGTCCCTGAAAAGGGCCTGTTCCTGTTCACCCTATTTGTTAGCGGAAGCATTTACTCTGGCCATGATGTAGATTAATAGCGGGCACGTATATAATATAAAAGCTGTGGCGTAACGAAGAACTTGCGGATCCCGGGCATTAATAGGGACGGACTAACTTTCTATCACGGCAACGTGGTTTACATAATATGAAAATTTTCTAGTTTTAATTCAGTTATAAAGGAATATTAAAACCACTCGGGGATCGCAGTGCTTTATCCGGATCTCCCCTTTTTTATTATGGTTACAGAAAGAGAGAACATCAAGCTTTCTCTTTTTGCATTTAAAAGTTTACCATAAAATTCCCTGGACGCTTTTGTATAATTTGAAAAAATTGTATATAACAGAAACCGCCGAACCTGGACAAGGTTTTGCAAATTTTTAAATAAATAATGTAAAGGAAATATATTCCCTTTAAATTTGAATCCTATACTTTCAGTTAGAATGAAATTTCAATTGACACTTATTTTATTATTCTATTATTTGATTGTAAAATATGAGTTTTTGTTAAAAGAAACCATTCAAAGTAAGTGATATAAATAAACATATATGTCGTTTCTTTGTAAAAGAACTTAGCAACACAAGTGTTTTATTTATAAATTAATAAAAATAAATTAAAAAAGTGAAAGTGGCTACAACCTTAGATAATAATACGTTTATCTAATTAAATGTATGTTTTTTTTTTTAGTTTCATGCAAAGTGGTAAATTAAGTTTACAGAATGAATCGTCAAAACTACCCGTTACCTTGTGACAAATTTTGGGCACGCGTTTGGCGTGTTTCCCGACTGTCCACCGGTGCCGAAGAAATCAGTAACGCTAGTTCCTCGTAGTTCTTCCAATGAAATACCGGTGGAACAAGGTCAGCATTCCCACTCGACGCCTGTGCTATAAAGATTGGAATCCGTTTGTTAAGATAGGATAATCTATCAAACAGACCGCCCGTTTCTGCCCAGGATCAAGGTTTTTTTTCGTGTATTGTGGGGCTCTAGCCCAGAGGTGGCTGCCATATTTAACCATGGGGCGCACTTTCGATATACATTAAAAGTTTTGTACTATTAAATTATCTGCGTGCCCTGTACGTCCAGCCTTCTTTTAAAAGGCTAACTTAATTCTGGATTTGATGGAGCCCCCTTACCTGAGCTGGTCACTTAGAATTACACCAGGCATATTCTTGTTGGATGATGTACACCGTTTTGTTAAACTATTTTTGAAAAATGATTATATAATATAGAGCAAAAGAAAACATTAGGTTATTAGGCATTTGCGCTTTAGCAAGTATATACATTTTCGTAATTTAACAAATTTAGTCAATTTTACAAGACGGAAAATACATTTAAAAAATGAACCGGAAAGATACACTAAATTAGGTATTTAAAGATTATTCCCGATAACATAAATATCTAAGACCCCGGCTCCCCAGGGCCGTTACGCCACTGTGCTAAACGTAGAATATAACATACAACCTTATTACGATAGGTCCCAGCCGCAGCTAGAGCAAAAAAAATTATCGCGTAAAACAAATCGTCTGTTTCGAATTGAGCTGTGCAAACATTTGTTGAAATTTTTGCTTGAAATTTTTGGCTAAAATGAGGTAATAATGCATATCTTTGGTGGAATGTTTTGTATTGTGGCAAACAATGTCTCTTATCTCTTAAGTATCTCTCGCTGGCATTGTTACTTTTTTTCTTTTCTTTTTCCCACTATCATAACATTCTTTTAAAAACTTTAAGTTACAAAACGAAATGAAATCAAGTAAGAACTATTTAATTATGTATTTATAGGGAAATCATTTTAGAGAGGACCCTTTGAATGTATTTATACACGCCGATGATTTCCGTAAAGTTTGAATCCAATAAGGAATTAAAGTATTTTTTTATGTTTTTTCACCTTCTAACTTAAATATCTGCAATTTTTTTTATTTTTTACAAATTAATGTCGATTTCAAAGAATAATTTTCAAAGTTTGCATTTTTCGAAGCCACCAAAACGATCAAAATCTGACGGGGTACAGGTGACGTCATACGTACCTCGGTTTTCTCGATTAAACGGTAATGTCAATCCCAATCAGTTCGGTTTAAATATTTTTCTAGATTTCCAAAAAACATGAGTTCTTTAGACATAATTTATATACCGCAGTGTACAAACTTAACGAAAATTAATAGATATTCTAACTTAAAAATAAATAGATATAATCATCTGTTTTACATGCATTACTGTTTTAAGCCATAATTCAATATAGTTAATAAAGTTGGTTGTTTTCTGGTGAAAAATGTAATAAGAAGTAATTGTTGAATGAAACACTAGTATATAATGAATTATTTGGGTAAATAATTCATTATATACTATTGCGGGTGGGAGATAAGCCGACGTAACTCAGTGGTGGTGCAGTTGACCGGATATCAGAAGGACGCGGGTTCAAGTCCCGTTGGCGGCATTTATCTTTTCTCGGGAGATTTTTTCAATGTTGATGAGTGTTTCAGGCTAATAATTATTGCTTATAATAATTGTTACAATCTTGTCTTAAACATTAGTTTACCAATTAAAAATAATCAACAAAATAGATTTTATGAAAGATACAATAAAAATCAATGCATTTTCGGTAAGTTCTTTTACTCTAATAGAATAGACATTAGTCCGTTGTCAAAACTAAAATATTAGGTATAGGTACCTAATCTTGTATGTATGAATGTGATTGAACCAAGCAATGTGACCGAGTTGTTTGGCGGTCCATCCTCTCTGCCTACTTCTGCGGTGAAACTATCTGATGGTATTATAGTATGTTGGGGTCCATTCTCTCTGCCTACCCTTGCGGTGAAACCATCTGATGGTATTATAATATGTTGGGGTAACTGAACCAGTAGGTATAGGCTTGTAAGTAAATGTGACAATGAATGAATGTCACTGAAGCAAGGAGCAGGCAGTAAATGACGAAATATTTATTGCTAGTTTTAATTACATAATATCTACATCGTCTACATATACTGTCACTGTACTATTAAAGACCCCCCAATGGGTATCTTACCCTTCAAGGAATCAAATGCATTCCCTTCAGGGAATCAAATGCAAGCTACATGGGAATTACATTTGGGAAAATAAGGCATATATTGTACACATTTAAATATTGTTATCGAAAACTACTCAGAAACACATAAAGCAACGTAGGGCGTAGGCGACTGAATCGGTATAGGGTTTGTAAGGTGATTTATTCATAACAATCCCTACCGCGTTTCAGTCATAAAGCAAACCTTATTATATCTAATTTAGCAATCCTTATTAAACCCAGTGGTTAATTATTTTTAATTAGGTATTTCATAAATCTCACGTACCTACTCATGGAAATCGGAAATGGTGATAATGGGAAATATTGATAGACATAAGAAGCCACATTGGAGTAATAATGTGTCTTTCAATATCAATAAAATAGATTCTTATTTATGGTTATTAAGTTTATTTTGTAGAACTCCATTTTATTTTTTATTTATTTTATAAATTCAATAATATTATTATTTAATGTATAAAAACAGTTTATTATACATTAAATAATAATATTATTGAATTTATAAAATAAAAAAATGTTAATAAAATAAGAAAAAGATTTTATTAAGGAAATTGAAAGATACAACAAAAATCAATGCGTTTTCGGTCAGTTCTTTTACTATAATAGAATAGGCATTAGTCCGTTGTCAAAACTAAAATATTAGGTATAGGTACCTAATATTGTATGTATGAATGTGATTGAACCAAGCAATGTGACCGAATTGTTTGGCGGTCCATCCTCTCTGCCTGCCCTTGCGGTGAAACTATCTGATGGTATTATAGTATGTTGGGGTAACTGAACCAGTAGGTATAGGCTTCTAAGTAAATGTGACAATGAATGAATGTCACTGAAGCAAGGAGCAGGCAGTAAATGACGAAATATTTATTGCTAGTTTTAATTACGTGTCTACATCGTCTACCTTTTTTATTTTTTTTTATTTGAAATATACATATATATAACTGATTTACAGAAATAAAATATTTGGTTCATAAAAACTAATTACAGATAAAGTTATTTCTTGTTAAAGAATCTACCTAATTTAAAAGAGAAAACATTTCTCGTGTTTGAAATGGGGAGTTGTGTTATTACAGAAAAAGATAAAGAAAAAATAATATATATATATAATGTTTTTTTTAAATTAAGAAAATAAACTTATGAATGATAACAAATATTGATAACGAAATTTGCTAACATAGCAGTTACTAAATTAGATATACATGATACATGTAGTATATCTATACTGTAATGTAATAATATTATTTTTACTTCATCTATATTATTACTTTTAATTATCTAATTAAAAGTAATAATATAGATGAAGTAAAAGTAATATTATTACATTTCTCATAATAGGTAGGTGTTAGATGGTAAGTACATATAGTTGATTCTAACAATTGGACTACAACATTTACTGTCACTGTACTATTAAAGACCCCACAATGGGTATCTTACCTTTTGGGGATAAAATGCATGCTATATGGGAATTATATTTTGGGAATATAAAGCATATATTGTACACATTTAATTATTATTATCAAAAACCTACTCTATAATTACGGTCGTCACTCTCCCAGAAACAGATACAGCAACGAAGCGCGTAGGCGACTGAATCAGTATAGGATTTGTAAGGGGATTTATGCATAACCATCCCTAACGCATTTCAGTCGCGCTGTCCCTAACGCATTTAAAAAACAAAACCGAAACGCGGTAGTGTTTAGAAGGTGATTTATGCATTCCAATCCCTAACGCGTTTCAGTCGGTAGAGCGACTGAATCGGGAATACGCCGCCCGGCCCGTAGCCGAGCGGGGTGACCACGACAACGCAACGTTTTTCTAATACTAACATTTTTAAACACGTGATATCTTTCGAATGAAATATCCGAATCAATAATTCAAAAAGCTAAATAAAGGTATTGAAGCTGTATTGAATATGAAGTAATTTATTTTGATAAGGATTAAAATCAAGATACAAATAAAGAGCCTTTTTAAGCGGCGATATTTTAATTAAATTTTTAAAATAAAATAACACTTATTGTGGCATAACTATAATAGTTAAACATATGCTGTCACGACCTTTTTTGTAAATAATGATGTGTTATACAAAGTCGTTGTACATTATTTTATTCTATCAACAATAGTTTTTGCAGCGCACGCGATGTAACGAATATTTAATTTAATTTTTCAACACCTTGGGTTACATTTTATGAGTTTTAGTAAGGATCCCTAATTTTTTGAAAATATAATATAGCCTATGTCACCCGGAGATAGTGTAACCTCCCAACAGTGAAAGAATTTTTCAAATCGATTCCGTAGTTTCGGAGCCTATTCAATGCAAACAAACAAACAAACAAATCTTTCCTCTTTATATAGTGTGTTAGATTTGAAAATATAATATAACCTATGTCACCCGGGGATTGTGTAGCACCAAAAGTACATGGGCAGATTCATTCCCAGGAGTGAATCGATTCAGTATGATTCTCCTGGCCTTTTGAATTGATTCCTTGTATTCATTCTTTAATTTAATTCCAACAAAAAAAACCTTGTTTTGATATGTGTGTATAGTATCTACACGCGGTTAAAGTGAAACCTTCAGAAAACAGAAGCAGACATGAGTGGGGAAGCACCGCACAAAGAGGAGACTGATTATACGATTATTCTATCATATCTCATTATCACGCAGACTAAATCTTATAGATGTATGAATTTGCCTCTTTTTACTGTCGTTATTTTTTGTTTCATCGAGTTTCAAATCACAACGGTGCTAAAGAACACAAAGCACTCTTCTTAGGGTGAATTATGTCGTTCTGAAAAATTGTACTAACGACGCGCGAAGAGGTTAACGTAATATTTTAATGTGTCTTATATTGACAACAAAATGTTTTTTTGACAAAAAAACAAATTACATTAAGCTAGCAATTATATTTTTAAATTAAACAGTTTGTCCTTTCATCCCTAACGTTTTACTAATTTATTAAACTTAAAATTGTTTCAATTTAAAAACCACTTCATGTGATCTAATATAAATTAACATATTAACAATATATTGTGACGGCTGACCACAGCCGATTGGCCTTATAATATCTGCAAATTCACATATTATATCTACCTAACATCTGCGTCTAAAAATATGTAGGTACTTATACTCCAATAGTTTTGGTACGTACCAAAAAACAACCAACAATGTAATGAAATTGACGGCTTGGCGCGCGGAGAGGAACGAAAGATGAACCTCACAAGCGGATTCGCGGCAGGCATTCAAGAATGAATTAGTAACTTTTTACTAGTGTCTGCAGTAACTCGCTAGCTGCGGACCAAGTAAAGACTTTAGCGTTTTGGACACCCATGATCGAGTCATGATCGATTCGTTTGAACATTTGGTCATTTGGTCGTTTAGTCATTTGTCTGTCAACTGAACAAGACGCTAAAGTTAATTCCCGAATAGAGCGCTTCGGACATAACTCGATAGCGACAGACTAGACACGCGAATCTGGAACGGGTAGGACCTCAGATTGACTGGGACAATACTGAATAGCGAATACATCATACATGTATTGATTCTTCGCACAAATGAAAGGGACACGACCATTGGAACTAAATCAGATGGCTCGCTGCCGGTTTTTGCTTGTGCGGGGGACACTGATATGCATACGCGTGATTTGTAAACGACTTCGAAAAGGAGGAGGTTATCAATTCGACGGTATTTTTTTTATATGAATGGCGGCGCGGGAGTGGGATAGGTATTTTACTTTAGGCAAGTTCGCGGCGCGCCTCCCATATAATAATATTTAAATACCTACGAAACATTATAAATTATAATCTTTCAATTGTTTACGGTACACATCCATTAATTGAAATAATTTAACAGTAAATTAAATGGAAAATAAAAAAAATAATGTGCCGTTAAAAATCGTAGGATACAAGGCCAAAGGTAAGGAATGAAGAATCAATTCCTTTTGAAATTGAAAATTAGATGGAGCGTGTCACAAGATTGAACTTAGTCATTTAATTCAATCTTGTGACACACTCCACCCTCTATAATCTATATTAAGTTATCAATTAAAAATCCTAGTACGGAGAATAATCAACCCTTTACAGTTATAAGCGTACCATCGCAAGACCACCTTTTGACGAAATTTGAACTGCCAGCCGCTGGTTAATGGAAATTAATTTAATTTTTTGTAATCATCTACTGAGCATGCATTTGTTTAGTTTCATACCATCAACGTAAAGGATGAAATTAGAAATACTGTTTTGAAATCGTGAACTCACCTACATAAATGTTTTAATCGTCCATGTTATCTCTCATCCGGTTATTGCAGTTGAGTCCTATTTACACGACCATAAGCTGTGTCCTCGATTTTGAAAAGCATCCGCAAGCGGCAAGTTAAATAATATGAGGTCATTAGCGCAATGTTATCGGCAACGGGAAAAATCCACAGTATATGAAATTACCTACTGCGACATAACCTCCATGACAGTTTATACCCCGACAGTTGGCCTGCCACCATACATATATAGAATTTGCAGTTGGTTTACACAAAATAAGAGTCTCTGAATGTCCTGCTGAATAACAAAAGTATAAAACGCATTTTCATTCAAATGCATGAAGGCTTGTCTATATATAAATGCTAACTAAATACGACCTACTTATACGTGCAGTCGGCTTAGCAAAAAACCGCTAAAGGTTCCTACTTGCATATAATATAACTTTTTATCTAAATATGATACAATAGTCCGAAGGATCAACTGTCGGCGGACCAACTGTCGCAGGATCAATTGTCGCCGGACTAACTGTCGGGTCACCATACTGTATATACTGGTCAACTCGGAATCATGCAACTACAACACCTTCTTTGAAAAGTCATTAGTGATGAAAAAAAAATGGTAAAAAATAGGTTATGTTAGAATAGATCATGGGCACTTTTTATGACTTTTCAAAGGGGTGTTGAAATTGCATGGTTCTGAGTTGTCATGGAACCGTGTACACCAGAGAATAAATGAAATAAAATTGGTAATGTAAATAAATTCGTGAGGTAACTATGGGGTTCCCTGTGACGACAGTCAAAACTGTAGCAAATCTATCTGCCTTTGCTCTGTTTCTCAATTTAGATTTGTTTAAGAGAAGTGATTAGTATTTAAAGGTGAAAGGTGGAAACAGTCAATATTGGTTTTGAGTGTTACGCGTACTTATGTGTTTTATTCGTATTTTTTTATGAAATTTTGGTTTTATTGTCTTTTTTTGTTCTTTAATCCATTTTGTAATTTTGAGAACGAATTTATTTTTGTTTTCTTCCATTTTATTTTCAAGGGAAGACTGTTGAATGCTTTTATAGCATGATATTTATAGTGCCTATGTCCAAGGCTTGTATTTACCGTCGGAGTTTTAATGTTTTTTATGTACGATTGTCTGGTAGTGATATTTTGAGTCTGTTGAAATTTTTTTTTCTGGTCAAAAATGTAGTTTAGCAGTGTTTTAACATATAATTGGCGTATTTATTTATTGAAGTGTAAAGTGTAAGTGAAACGTTTCGTGTTCAAGAGAAAGAGTAAATAATTTAGACATATTTACTTTATTTTCTTCTTCTGAATTTCAAATATCCAATATAAAAAGAAATTGAATATTCATTTAGACTTTTAGAAAGAATCAACAAGTGTCCCGTATAAATAAAATTGGATATTTTTAACCGAAACACTATCTAGGTTACAAACAAACCTGTTAAAAACTTTGGAACCATTTAAAAAGATGCGGCCAAAAAATGACGAAATTTAGTTGGGGAAACATTTTTAATTCTGAATTTAAAATATGAGATCGACAACACAGGTCCCAATGGTCGATTCGATGAAGACGTTGTGTCCCGATGAGACAAGAGATCCTGGGTTTGTGTCCCATTTGCGACCGTGAAATTTTAATTTTTCAGTGTCTTGTTCTGTTTCATGTTTTGTTTAGATTTTGTAGAATGAACAATTTCTTCAATAATATAATTCATGGGTGTAACCTTAAAAAATATATTAAAAATTAAACCAATGAAAATTATAAATAAATTTATCATTGAGGATGAAGATAAGAAACTTTTTCTATTTTTCTGTGTTTTATTCTCTTTCATATTTTCGTTTAGATTAGTAATGATATCTTTTCCTACAATTATATATTACATTGATGGGAATAACCTCTAAAAGTTATAAAAAAGAGTGTTGTTCTTATAAAAAATTAAAAAGAAATGGTTTGTTTGAATGTATTAATACGATTCAATTAGAAGTTCACCAAACGCTCTTAAAACTTGGCAAACTCGTAAGTACACAAAAATGGGAATAATGAAATGGCGATAGGAAGGTTTGGAGGTAGCTGTTTACAGTTCTATATAGTTATCACTGTGACTATCGTCCAAACGTAACATTTCGTTTCTGATCGAAATGTGAACCGCGTACGTTCATATTATGATGGGCTCGCGTTCGGCGTGTTTCCCGACTACGCACCGGTAGGAAAGGGAACAATGACGCTAGTTCCTCGGAACATCTTCCATTGTAATACTGGTAGAATAAGGACAGCACACCTGACCCTGTGCTCTTAAGATTGCAATTCAATTATTAAGATATGGGGGATTTATCAAACGGACCCCTCGTCTCTGCACGGAGTCAAGGATTTTTTTCGGGTATTTTGGGGCTATAGACCAGACGTGGCTGCCAAACTTAATAGTGGGCGCACATGCGATTTGCACATCTTCAACACTGTTTGAACAAGCAGGTGGTTTTACACCCTCTATACATTCGATGTCTTTATGCTCTATGCGGCAGAATGGGGGTAAATAGTGCAATTAGGTACTATAAGATTATTTTTTAAATCATTAATTTTGTTATTATAATTACTCCATATTAACTCGAGAAATGTATTTTTTTTTAAATAATCGAGAGTGATGTTCTTGCTTGTAATATTTCTTATTTCGTGACTGTACTTCTTTATTTAATTAACCCCATAATAAAACCCTTCAAAACTATCGCGAAGGTCGCCAATCAATCAAACGTTGACTCACAAAACAATCTTTAAAAAAACTCACATTTCCACAAACACTGGATCCGCGGACCATTAATTATTGGCTACCCTTTCTCGGCTATATTCCCAAACTGTCAAATATACAGCCATAAATCTCAGCGAGAATTTTCCGCTTTCCCAAAACAGCAGCTTAAGAACTAATGACGGTTTCATCTCGATACCGAACAAGTATTGAGGGAACAATGTTGGTTGGGAAAAAAAACGAATTGAACTAAGACAAAAGAGCCAATCTAGTCTTTGTTCAAACAAATACTCGATCAATCCATTATTTTTTTAGTGGTAATTAAGCTGCAATTTTATTTTAATTGCGTCGTGTTTTACACGAAACTAAGTAATTTTGCAGGGCTCACTTTGGTTAAGGGATGAATTCTTTTATGCCGAAAGAAATTATTGGCTTTTGAGGAATTTCTTTTGCATCTACGAAACCACTTGCATTATTTGAGAAGTTTCAGCGAACACAATGTATTGAGGAGTACCTGCACATAAAGAAGATTCTTTCCTTCTTTATATTGAAATGCATTCTTTGCACAATAAGGGGCATTCAATCATTAAATTCAATATTAAAAAAGAGAATTTTAATCGTTTTTTGTATCACTCATTTTTAAATAATCTTTTGAGAAAATCACACAGCGGAAGAAGATGTGTAGAAATTTCTTTAAAAAATATTTATTAATTGGACATAAAAAAATATATTATCGTCGATTCTTTTTCATGTGAATACCTGACAAAAGTTCCAACTGCACCTGTTTGGAGACAGTTAGACTATGGCTTTCACAATTGGGGTATGTTGTGAAGTGATAGTGGGGAATGAACGGAGACGTTGAATAAGAAGTTGGGAAAGTACCTGGCTATTCAGAACTGGTCACCAAACACGGCTAAAGCCATTTCAAGCAACGTTTTAATTCTGAATGGTGATCTTTCACCAAGACGATACTGAGAGTATCTTCCACAGAATTATATTAACTATCTATTTTCTTTGAGTAAATTGTGAAAAGACAAAAATTATAGAAATAAATTTTACTTGCGCTTACCGGGATTTGAACCCGTGACCTCCGGCTTGCTAGTCGAGAGCCTTATCCGAGGCGGCCGAGGAGTTCTTAATCTTAACTAATGAATGAAGGTGTGAGTAATAGGTAATACCTAACATAATATAATAAATGGAAAGAAAGTGGATGAGAAAGTCATTAAAAGTAATGAAAAAATGGGTTAAATAGGCTAGGTTAGGTTAGGTTATGGACTATTCCTCAAAATTCTTTTTAATAATTTTAATGAGTTTACAAAGGGGGTATTGTAGTTGCATGATTCCGAGTTGTCATAGAACCATTGAAAATATGCATCATGCTTTAACAATTGTAGTAAACTTGATTAGTTTAGAATAATCTCTGTAAGTGTTTCAAATGATAAAACATATTTTCGATGGGATGAACTCATCACCAATTTTGTCCTTGCTCGAGGAATGAAACCTGTTCCCATAAAAAATGCTATTATATTCGATCTGACCCTTTATTTAACTGTCGATAGTTCGCATAACCGTTGGTTTTGCTCCTCTAATGCAAGGTCCTTCTCTTCCAGGGGAAGGTAATTTATATACGCTACAACTCTGCACCGTCTCCAATCTTCCCCACCCCCTCCCGCCGCCCTTCCTTCTTTCTTCCCGCCCAACAGTCCTACAATCTCCCGATTCATCCGCCCAACGTTGTGGAATCAATACTCTCAGGTTCTGGCCCGTACTGTATATTGTACAACTAAACTATAATACAGTGTACAGTACAGCTGTACTGAACTGGTCCGATTATTACCTCTCTCCCACGTTTCAAAACTAATCGTGCTTGAATATTCGGTTTGTGTTACAACCGGCCCAAATATCTCGTAGGATGAGGCAGATTTAATATTGTCATGACCAGAGGTACACTTGCGTCAGAGCTCTCTGCTCTGAGCTTTTGATGTGTAGAACTGTTTACCTGAAGAGGTTATGTAAGCCTTTGTTTATTTATCCAGGAATATGACAGTTCATGGGATTTCGGTACAATTTAAGAAATAATTATAACATTAAGGGCTTTTAACCAGCCAGCGGTCGAGAATCCAAATTTCGTCGAAAGATGTTCTTACGATTGTACAGGGCGGTTCCAATGATGAAGATTAATTATTCTCCGTACCAGTTTAAAAAATATATATAACTCAATATCGATCATATTTCATTCAAAATTTGCTTTAAATTATACCTACATTCAAAAATGCTGAAAGGCGTGATGATAAAACTTTTAAAATTGTCTGCTTTTTGTTATTATTTTTTGATCATAAGTATTTATAATTTTTCAATAATGTAATAAGCAAAATAAGAACGTAAAAAAGTGTAAGAGTGTAAGACCGTAAATAAATAGACAAACTGAAGTATTTTCGTTACAAAACACGCGCGTAGAACTTTTTTTTAATGATTTTATTTAAACTAAAATTAAAATTCTGAAACATAGCTTTCCAGATAATTCAAGGATTTATTTTAAATGTGTGTGTTGTATAATACAAGATTTGGTTTGAAAATTTAACAAATCTGCAAACGACCATATAATATCTGCAAACGACCACACAAATAACCTTATTATGCTAAAAATTACCACACTTTTTCTCATAATCGAAAACATAACTTTACCAGATAAAAGAACAATCTTTCGAAATCAATTTATACCTTTTTGTGGAAAAGAGTCAATACGGCTAAAATTTTATTTAAAAATTACATATTTCCGGTTTTGTCTGGTTATTCCCTCTTAAACAACATTTATTAGATAAACTTGTCCAAACACTTTTATAATCACGTATATGTATAACTAAACTGTGGTTGTTATGTGTATGTCCGTCACTCCTGGACATACCGACTCCCAGATTCCTACCCACCCTCATAAAAATGTAATACTGTTCAATCATATATACGTCAGTGGTTGAGTGGGCATAGCGCTTGGGTCCCACCCGGGCGTCGCATGTTCAATTCCTCGGCTGGCTAAGTCCTCCATCACAACACAAGCAACATTTTCGGCTTTCTGTGGTGGTAGTAGGAGATTTTCAAACATTGTTGGGTTATTCGTAACCCGGGAATGTTTGTATTTCTTTAAAAAAAAAAAAAAAAAAAAAAAAAAAAAAAAAAAAAAAAAAAAAAAAAAAAAAAAAAAAAAATCGACCGAGATTAACACTGTTTATTATTTATTTAAAGAAATTTAGATACAGTTCACACGCAGACGACATAATTGTGAACTGTAAACACATGTTATTTAATCCTGATATATATTTCAATAATCATATGTGAACGTATTTTGGAAAGCAAAAGCAAAATTTTATGATGGGCGGTACAATAGTAAAAGGATTTGATCAGAATATTCATTATACATATACAAACATCCATTAGAGATCCAGTGCATACGGATGTACCTACATGATAAAATAATAACAAAGTGTTCAATAAATCGAGTCGTTCGTCACTTTGATTTGGTATTACTACGATAAGTATCAATCCAAAAAGTTAAAATAATCATATCCACAGGAGCTATTTTGGTCGAAAAACGGACCACTTTTATTTTTCTGCGATTATAGCGGCTCGAAAATGGACCACATTTTCCTACCATTCGTAAAACATTTATTGTAATTATTTAAAACGTTGGACAACCATTTATTTTAAAATGAAGCTATTGAAAATTGAAATGCTTCATCTATTATGACCACATGTAGATGTCGCAAATTCGAACTTCCTAGACTATTTTAGTACGATGTAAATTTTTTTTTTTGATTAGCTGTTTACGGATAAAATTAAGTCATTTTCCCCTAGATATACACCTTTCGTTATCAAATATACCACAGACAACATACAGAAATCGAAAATATTCTATGTCGAATCGAATAAGTATCCCTCACGGCAATTTCAAGTACTTCATGTTAAAATTCGAAGGTATGGTTTTTTTTAATGTTGGAAATTTTTTTTTAAAATTACCTTCTGGGAAATCTCGGACAATCGAGGGAAATTTATTTATTTCGCGTGATCGATCGCTCCAGTGGATTTACATTAATTTATTTTTACATGCACAACAATGTTAAAATAAATAATAAAAAACACGTGTATTTTATTTGTTACCCCGTGAACAGGCGAACAAAAGTGACCTACTTAGCCGAATAGCAAAATACAAACACAAAAAGACACGTGTTTTCACAACGTTGAATGATGTGAATGTGCGCTGTGTACCTACTTTAAAAAGTGTTCGCTTTGCTTCAGAAAGTTTTCGTTTTCAATGCTCAAAATAGGTAGGTACATTTATGACTAATCAATAGATTTTTTTGTTGTTGTTTTGTACTTTCTCATTTCCATCCATTTCACGTAAAGGAATAAATCATTTCCCAAACATTCAAATAAATAAAGTGTCTGCGTAACTAAATGTTTGGTATTTGTAGACGTAGACAATTGTGTAACGTTCGGTGATCGGAGAAATCAACAACTTGCAACATCAACACCTCTTTTGAAAAGTCTTAAAAGTGATGAAAAAAATGGTTTAACAGGTTAGGTTAGGTTTAAAAAAAAATTTCATAACCTTTAACCATTCAGGCTAATTAGTTCGGTTTTCGCAACAACTCGTATAGATCTCATTGAAATCGTTGCGTCTCCCTTAACATAATGCTTAGTAATAATATCTAAACGGTGTTAGAAAGAGAAAACACCATACTTTATATTCAAATCACAAAATCAACCATTACAACACGGGCATGTGCCTAGCATGATGGTCGAAAAATCCCCAATCTATGTAATAAAAAAAATTTCAATGAAAAAAAAAAAAAATTATAATTTAAAAATTATGAATCCAAAGTTTCCCGCCGCAATTTGAAAATAAATATTATGATACTTTGTAAATTTTTTATTCATTATTTTTAAATGATACGATAAAAAGTAACTTGACGATAACGTCAATAATACATTTTTCTAACAAAGCAGGTGTGTGTTTTCAATTCTTTTCTTTAACAGTATTTTTAGTAAAAAAAATAAAAGGTGAGCCATTTTTAAAACTTTTATTGTCAATTTATTTTTAATTGAAACAAATAATAAAATTTTAAATAAATATATGCATTCAAAAATATTTTGTTTATTGGGATTTTATCGCAAAAGCCATTTTGGCCTTCCGACAAAATAAGTGAATGAGTGGTTAATGACTTTTCAAAGGGGTATTGAAATTCTACTTTGTTAAGAGTTGTCGTGGAACCGTCACGTTCAGAACGATTCATTTTAACATTTAGATTTATAAGTAAATTTCTCTGTTCTCATAATACATTTAGCTATAGATTCTATCATTCACAAAAATATATTTGTGGGGTGGGTAGGATTCTTGGAGTCAGTGAGTCCAGGAGTAACGAGCATATATGAGATCTTAAGAGAGTCCGACTGGAGGTCAAAGAGTATGAACCCGGGCATCACTGCTGAGTTACCAAACCCAACCAAACCATTTGGGGTGATCTATTGCAGAGGTGTTGGTTATCCAATGAAAATTTCCCGGGGCGGCGGTTTATGACTATGGTCATAATATGGGGAAAATTTCGGTGTAAATACCTTACTTTAATACGAACTCTAAAGTAAGCCTGTTCTTGTAGTGGAAGAAACGATACAAATATAAGTCAATTGAATTTTTAAAGTTTTATCGTTCGGGTGTTTTTGCCAAAAAGTTTTCCTCCAAAAGGGTTTACCTGAAAAAAAGGGCTTCGGAAAATCCACTTAAGTTGTGGTTTGACCTGAAAACGATTCCCTTGAGGTCTGATGTGCGAAGGACTTTATTTAATTTTCCTTTTTCAAGCAAAACAACTTGACCAATGAGTTATCACACCACTTATTAAATATTGTGATTTGATTGTAAGTTTCTTTTTACAGTAAGTATTATATACAACATTATTCTATAAACATCAACGAATAAGTCAGTAGTTTGGTCAGACACCCCACAAAAAGCAAGGAAGCCATACTTAGCTAGTAAATAAATACAGTGTAAACACATAAATTTGTTTGAAACAACTTTTTTAATAATTCCTTTTGCTCTAACAGTTTCGGAAGGGAACTTCCTTCATCAGGACAATATTTAAACTAACATGAAAAAATTGATGAAAGGTATACATAAATATTTAGGTGGTGGGGAAGAAATTAACAAAATGAGAGGGTTATTAGGAGAATTATGAGGAGAACAGAGCAGGTAACTGGAAATATGTCCAGAATGGTGACCCGACAATTCAATCATCTCGCCATCGCGCAAATCACACCAGCAAGTAAATAAATAAAATGATGTCATCTCTCCTAGTTTTTCCCTAGCACTGACTACACCTAATCATAAAGCATCAGTTGCTACTATTTGAAGAGACATTCTTCCACTAGCTCCGGTAGTTAGCCATAAAAAAATGTTTAAAGAGAGGTGTACTTTACAAATATATATTTCGCTTTGATTAAATATTTCCAAACTTAAGGAAGTATTCTAGTCTAGAGGCATGAATTGCAGGGATTTTTTCATGTGCGATAAAAAAACAATCACACTTAAAGAAGCCGTTATTTCACCAAATATTTAATAAATATTAAAGAGTAGAATAAAATAAATCAAACGAAAAATTTTTGAATTCAAAAGTTACAGGGTGTTGAAGTGGGTGGTCTAAAAAAATGACGCGCACTGGTTGACACGATTGCTGCCCTTTTAGTAATCAGAAGAAAAAAAAAACAAATTAATTATTAATTCAGAATAGTAAAACAAAAGTTTTTGGCAAAATGGCAGGTGTGAATAAAAAAGACATTTTTTTAACAGTTTTTTTAATTTTCCAGAATTTTTAAAAATTGTAAATATTAAAATTGTGTTATAGTTCTGGTAGTAGCGATAGAGTTGTGTATAGAGAAGGTTCACACCAAATTTCAAGTAAATTGGTTTAGTAAAACTTCTCGAAAAAAGTACTTCTGAGAAAAATGCGTTTAATAAATATTTGTTCTATTTAGATTCTAGTTAGATTTTGTCTAAACCGCGACACTAAAATGTTTTTAACTTTTAAAGTAATTTGAATTTTGAAAAATCCTTTTAAAGAGATATTTTTGAATATGTAAACTTTGGAAATATGAAGAAAAAGATTCTTTTTCTAGACTAGAATACCCCCTAAACAATAAAAACTAATTGGTTTTGTATACATTTACTTCAGCAGGGCAATGCGGCCACGTCCAGCGAAACCTCCGTTGGAACCAACACTGGTGGGGCGGTAGGGGCGGGAAGGGCGGGGTGCGCGCCGCCCGCCCCGCTCGTACCGCCCTCCTCACACCATCACGGCAGCGCCAAGTTTCGACACGGCCTGCTGCAGCTGATGATACATACCATAGACCCCATGCACGATGGTAAGTTAAATTATTATACCACTGACTCATCTCACCACAATTAAAAACTATTCAATTCACATTCAGAGAAACCCGGGCTATTTTTGTTCCATAGGCTCTCTACATGATGGTAAGGACGATAGTTTTGTACCACAATAACACGACATTGATAAAACATAATAACATTGTCATAAAAACATTTGTATACCTAGTGCAATTTTGTAATATTTCACCCCAAGTAATCCTTTGGCCTATAGGCTATAGGTATACATTTCACATTCAAGTTTCACCGCCGGTAACCCGGGGGTTTATTTATCCCATGTGCTATTATACGCACGATGCGATGGTACGAACCACCTACCGCCAAGTGGTACAATATAGTGTCGCTTTTTCGTGTCATCGGGTTTCAAATCACAACGATGCCAAAAAAGTGTTTACTCCAAAAATACAAATGTGCAGCTCACTCGTGGTAGAAGTGAAACCTTCAGAAAACTAAAGTAGAGAAGAGTGGGGAGGCTACGAAGCACCGCACAAAGAGGAGACCGATAATTGTATCTCATTCTCTCGCAGACTAAATCCTATAGATCAATGGTTCACAAACTATATTGGCCCACGGGGACCCCCTTCCCAAATTCTTTTGGCTCTCGAACCCCTTCCCCCCCCCCGTTAAGTACTGACAACAAGCAAACAAATCTTAATATCTATGCAGGTATTCATTCATTTCACATTCAAATTTCATTTGAATTCCGCGGGTTTATTTTTCAATAACGTCGGTCAAAAGTAAAAAAATAAAAAAAGCTTAAAAAATTGCAACTCCCCATAAAAGTTTTGCTTTAAATTGACCTTCTGCAATGTACGAGGCTGTCCGTAAAATAAGGTCTCGAAGGTGATGCGGTCGCGAGAAACAATTTTACGCGTAATCCAGCAATACAGCTTATAGCCTGGTTTCCCCTTGTCAAATCCCCACCACGATGCACCCTATGTGACGCTTAGTCTTGGCGTGGCAGCCGTTCGCGATTGAACTTTCTCTCGTCGCACCAGCCAGGTGTGAGTTACGCTCAGTAATTCGTTTTTAAACTTTGCTTCAGCAAATCTGAATGACGCCACTGGCGTCTCTGGTGTCTTGTAGGGCATCCGGGTCTCGTCCACAGTCACAATTGAGTCCAAAAATTCTTCGCCATCGATGTCGTAGAACACAAGGAGTTCGCGGGCTGCTTCAACCTGTTGTTGTTTGTGATCTTCGGTGAGCATTTTGGGACCCACCTTAGGCAGACCTTGTGGTCTCCCAAATTTTCTGTCAAAATCTTGTCAAAAGTGGTCTTACTGGCATCAGAGATCATATCACAGAGTTCCCCAACCGTCACCCGTCAATCTGCATTCATTGTTTTTTTCCACTTTGACATTTTTTTCACTGAAACCAATGGTCGTCCGCCACAGTTCTAAATTCTCCGCACCATTTGCGCACGTTTTCTCGCTCATACACTGTTTTCCGTACACTTCAAGTAGCTGAGAATGAATTTCTACGGGGGTTTTGTTCTTTGCACAAAAAAACTAATTATAGAGCGTAAAAACACCTGGCGGGTGCGGCGAGCAGAAGCTCCGACGCGGACGGCTGCCACGCCGAGACTAAGTATCGCAGAGAGTGCAGCGTGGTGAGGATTTGGCGCAGAGGAACCAGGCTACACGTCAGTGTTGCCGGATCTCGTGTAATAGTGTTCCTCGCGACCGCAGCACCTTGGAGACTTTATTTTACGTACATCCCCTCGTACTACTGCGAGACTATTCCGAGAGGCGATTTTGTATGATGTATTTTTTCGTTATTTTTAAGAACACAAAAACCACGAAATCCGATACCTACAACGAGTACAAAATTTGAAGGCGGTTACGGTCACCACCATTTATTTGATAACCAACACCTCTGCTGTGGGTAACCCCAAGTGGTTCGCTACGTTTGATGACTTAGTAAGGGTGCCCGGGTTCATGGGTGAGGTTTTTCTGGGTCTTGGCGGATGCTTCTGCCCATTAAGAGGCCGATATTGAATATGTTTTAAATATACCTAATTAAGGATTACTTGATGAACCTTGATTTTCAATTATATATTGGAGATACCTTGATTTTATATTGGTGTCATTCGTTTTCTATATTATTCCTTTGATTTTTGTCATCATTATGTTGATAAGGTGATATTTAATTGCACTTGCAGTTTATTTATCTCCCCTAGTCATTAATTAAAGTGTCAGGACGGTATGAAGCTTAGAGTGAGTTTGAAAGACCCTCGATCATCCTCACAAAGTTTCACGAATCTCACCACCAAAGTTAGTTGTAATGTTATCTGGTAGCCAACTATCCGGGGACTAAACCATAAACATCTTATCGGGAACTGCAGTAGAGTCTGCAAACTTCTTGGAAAATTTGTTAAAGGATAGCCTCGTATGCCGGAATTATCTGACTTTGGACACTGTTTAATTTAAGATGTCGACAGACTTTGTCTCTGTGGTTCCGTTTAATTTTCATTATTAGTAGATTCCTGTTTTGCCGTAGTTACTATTTCCTTCATACTATTGAAATATCGATCTTACCGGGTATCAATACTTCCATAAGTGTGTCACGGGAATTTGATGAATGATTAGAAGGCATTAATTTAACAGATCCACTTTTTATTTAATAATAGTCAAACACAATTAACGCGACACAATATTATAAATCAGAAAGTTGCGAGGCTAAATCTGACAACTGGACATGCCGGGACACTTCGCCAAAAGACCCATTTTTGTAGATTCCTGTTTTATCTTCACCAGCAAATTTCCTTTTTTTTTAAACTAAATATTCGTTCTTCAAATTTGCAAACTCGTGGATCAATAGTTTGTCACCAAATAATAATGTGTATTGAAATAATAAATAATCGAAGGGTATTGAATAAAATATGTGATCGACTTACCAAAGCATATCCCTTTATTTAATAGACAGTTTTTGGAACATTATTCATTTTCCCGTAAGTTTTAGATGGATAAAAAAGGGTTAATAACCCGAAGGTAATGTGAGGACCTATATAATGCCACATATATCTGAACGGTGCGTCGTTAAGCTTCAATTATCGTCCCGTTTCAGCTTTTAGTCAACTTGTGTTCAGCTGGCTTGTCAGCTGATTTCAACTGACCTTTTGATCAATCACTGAAACGTGCCGAGAATTTTAAGAAAAATTCAAAATTGGGTGAATCGATTTCGAAACACCTCTACCAAAATTACTCTGATGGAAATAAAAGTAGTTCTTCAGGAGTTATAGTTAGTTGCAGAGTGGACAAATGCGTCAAAATTTTTTATATGAATAAATAATATATTTTGAAATAATATCGTATTTATTGTAATTGGAGCTTACTCATACAACATTCAAACGTGTTTGAAAGCATTGTGATATTATTATCGTGCGTAATTTAACCGCTTTTATGTTTACCCTTGGAAATCGGATATTCCGTATTAAGTTTACTGCTATATTACGATTCTTAAACGGGAGGTTTTACAATCGTCGTAAATAAAATTTCTTAATTATATAAATATTATAACATATCTCATTTTGAAAGCATATTATATTAAGTTTGTGGTTAGCGGGATGTTATATTAATTTTTTTTGTCATTTCGAACTTTAATCGTTTCACTGAGGTTTACAATATGAAGAAAGGTACATGGGTACTGGGGTATTTTTACAACCGAGATTTTAAATGCCTCTATAATCTCTAGATTAGTAATTCTTAAAGTTTTTGGTTTTTAAATGAGAATATGCTTAGTTTCTGCAGGAATGTCATTTTTCCAGTTCCTACATCTCCCTAACCACATCACCTTGCTTGAAAATTATTTGAAATTTGGAACAATGACAAGAAAAATAGTGCAAATTCGAATGCATTTGTTTTGAAAACAGAGATTTTTGGGACTATCTTGGAAGCAAGTTGGTGTTTTTCGTGTACACAATCTCGTTTTTAAGTAAAAGGAAAGAATTTTGACCATCTCGGAAGTATCTACATAACGTCGCGTCATTAATACTAATCAAATACAAGCATATTCAATTTTAATTTAAAACCAGTTTTGTGATCAGAATGTAAAAATCCAGTTTTGGATTCATCTGCTCACACATATCTTAGGAAAACATTATCTTATTCAAAGTGCAGTTATAAAATTTTAGTGGCAAACTATGTATGTGGTGCCAGAATAAAGAAAAACCATTTTCATCTGAGCGTAGTTTTTATTCGCCGAATTCAGATTTAATTTAAACCATTTTTTGTGTTGAGAATGTAAAATTCCTTTTTTGGATTCAGCTGCCAGCACATTTCGAAGGAAAATATTTTCTTATTCGAAGTGCGGTTATAAAATTCTGTTTGCAGAATATGTATGTGCTGTCAGAATCAAATAAAAACCTTTTTTATGTTCTGAGTGTAGTTTTAAATCGTCACTAACAGATTTATCTTAAACCAGTTTTGTGTTCAGAATATAACGATAAATTAAAATAACAAGTTGCAGATTTATCGTGTACCGAGTGAGACTTTACATTTGAGTTCCATAGCAAATGCTGCAAAATTCTGAGAAATTGACTGTTCCGTAAGTAAATATTATTTGGGGACGCAGAATCAATCTTAAGATAAAACCTGCTTTGTGTTCTTAACTCAGTGTAAAAATTCAAGATGCAAAATCCCATTGCATGGATAGCATTCTCGATTTCCAATAGCAGTTATAAATTTGTACCTCCCTTCTATAACATGATCTATCTCACTCCTTCCTCTGCTCAAAACGACCCTCCACACAGAATCTTCAAAGATGGTATAGACCCTGAGGGTTTTTTTCCTAAGGGAATTTTTTTCCCTCAGGGCCTCCTATGCGGAGTAAATGTAAAAATAAAATAAACATGATTTTTATTGGAAGAGTACTCACCACATGTGATTATAAAAATCGGCATAAAATGAGGTGGTAATAAAAAAACAGAATTTCAATTTACCCCCTTCCCCCCGGCGCTTGAAAATCTGCGGTTGAAGTACCCAAATAAGGGGGCGGCGAAATTTTCCTCCGCCCGGGACGGCTGAAACCCACATTACACCACTGGGTAGATCGCCCAGGGTTTCGTCAGTGAACGGTAGATCTTTGGTCTTATCAAGTTGGCCACCCCTGCTATAGATGTATGCGTTTGTCTCTTTTTAGTGTCGATATTTTTCTTTTTATCGAGTTTCAAGTCACAACGGTGCTAAAGAAGTTTTCATTTCAATTGTAGCATTTCTGAAACGAAGTGTTTATTAAAATGTTTTAAATTTTCATTTTACTTATATCGGACGGTTGTCCTCTATATTGACTGTAAAATACTTGTGCTGGGTTTCTAGTCGACGGGCTGCTGTGCACGCTCAGGGCCTGGTTCACTTGCTGTGATATCTGAGGAGAGAGAATTCAGCGGTCCAAGGAAATGCAAGGTCGGAAGTCAAAGACGATTGCAGAGTTCAGGCAGGAAGAAGCGGTCCAAGAAGATAGAGGCGGCAGAGTAGTAGCGATGATAAAAGTTCGGATTAGACTGACTTGAACAGAGTTTGGCGCTCTATTTATATGCTGCGGCGTAGCCGTGCACAAAATTGGTTCGCGCTGCTCAGAATTACCCTTTGAATGTTGGTGCGTTTCTTTGCAGCTTCGTGTATCCTTACATAAGAATGGAATGATAATATTAAATTATATAAGCAAAACTACTCTTTTGGCCGCTCTATCTCATATAAACCACTTCTTTCTAGCATTTTTATTAAATTCAGTAAAAATTTTACAATATTAACGAGTGGGTTTTTAGCCCGATGTCAGTATGAAAAAACCCTTATATCTATTTAATGGAAAAATTCACATATTTAATTTTATCTTAACAGTATTGACGGCAAATCCAGCCTTTTAATCTATATACTTTTATTTGAAGTAACTCTAGCAAGACTTGTGTAAATTCAATATTAATTTTACACAAAAATGTTCATAAAGAAATAATTTGCAGCCATTGTAAGAACGAGTTCTGCGATTGGCTGGCCGTTCTAGAGCGAGGTGGAGGGAGGTCAAACCTATGGCGGGCACGCGGTTGGCTGGAATGGTCAGAGAGGAGGTAATGGCGTAAATACACATGGCATCTTGAAGACGCCATCATTATTTATAGGCCAGTCATAGAGATCACATAACGCTGTTTGTAGGTGACATGACAAAATGGTCAGAGAGGGGGTAATGGCGTAAATACACATGACATCTTGAAGACGCTACCATTAGGGCGGCCATTGAAATGACATATAAAGCTGTTTGCTGTTTATAGGTAGATTTCACGTTCGATACAATACTATTTATTTTTGTTCATTTGCATGAGCTGATAAAAATAAATAGTAAGAGTTTTTCCACTGTTTTAGTAAAAAAAAATCTAATAAATTGTTGAATATTTCGGAAATTATAAAAATGTGTAACTTAACGAAATGTATATCGGATTTTTATTTTATTTATCGACTTAAATTCTTGCATCAATATAATACAGAAAAATACATTATAAATGCAGTTTTGTGATACATAAAAGACAACTTATTATACTAATATTTACCGATTAGAAAGGGATATGGGACAATACTTGATGACTTCGTACATATTTTATTGGGAAGTGAAATTAAGAGGATTATTTTTATAAAAGTTGTTTCATTCTTTAAAATAAACATAATTTCATTTGTAAAACCCTCCATACGAGTATTACAAACCAATCGTCGTGTCAGTTTTACCGTGATTCCTGCAAAGGGTTAAAACCGTTCGATGACGTTGAAAGTCCCCAACCAGTTTCACATCCCTTGGAAAAATAGATCGGAGACAGGCGGAGGGAGGCACGGCAAATTATTTATGGATTTAGGTTAAGCCAGAGCTATATTTGGCCCGTCAGCGTTTTGGCAAACTAACTCCTTCATCTGACTTCATAACTACGCACCCACTGGGACGTTTCAGTACACTTCTCCATTACTACTTTCGCCATCACTGAACAGCAAATCCCTAGAAGCTAGAAGTGTAATCAATACCAAAAGAAAAACGATGTCCCAAATTTACGTAAGACCTTCCAGAAAATAATTTCGGTAGGTATTTGAAGAAACATAATATTGAAGTTACCTCCAACACACATATGTACATGCCCTCTATACATCTTATTAGTTGATCTACTCAATGCCTAAGGTGTATACCGAGCAATACCTGACTTTATTTGGAAAAATCTGTATTCCACGGAGCGGCCTGTGCCAATGTGTATGGCACGATAAAATATGGTAGACCTTTGACCTTTTCGACCTAACTGTGTGCAGGTAACATCGCGATGGACTAAATCATCAGGCCACCGATATAGAAATGTGAGATAGGTTTGCTATGGTAAAAATGTTACGTCTCAAAACTATCGAACGGAGCAAAAACGAAATAGTTGTCATACATTGAACAAATGTAAATATGGTAACTATATATATAACACACATAATAAATAAAGCTAGGTAGAAATCTGAATTCCGTTATTTTTCATTATGATCTTAAACCGATTTATAAAATCTTGGTTTGAATATTATTTATTAGTCGAGGTTGCATAGGTTTAGCAGTACAGAAGACCTACACTGGTACGTTTTAAATCCCATCTTGACATGTGACATGTAAGGCAACCCCTTCGACTACATCTGTGATCCATAATGCTAGGGATAGAATCAGCTATAAAAGCGCCAGCGTTATGTGGCTTGGCGTGTTTCGTCATATCGCTCGCTTTATAGCTCTAGCGGTATGCTTTATGCAGCATTATGGGTTGTTCATCAAAACAATTATATTTTGTTTTTCTCTTAACGGGTTTGTTTAAAGATACTTTCATTTCATCCTGGTGAGATGTCAATATGCAGAATCATTACATTATTGGAGTATGTTTCATAAGCTAGTGTAGTATAGCCAGATGCCTATTCCTACCCATCCCTCTACCTTTATCCAACCCAGATCTTCCATTATTTCCCTCGGGGCCTCCTGTGTGCAGCGAATGTAAAAAAAAGGTTTAGGCTAGATATCGTGAAATACTTTTTGAAGGACATAGCAAAAATTGTTTTACCGCTGTAACACGACTAATATCTATAATAAAACCGTTTCATGAAAAGAACGATTTTTTTTTCTCACCAAAAAATAAAATAAGAATTAAAAATACAAAAAAAATTTGTTGATTAAGTGTTGTTAATCAATTGTTAATGTGATTCTAGGTAGCAAAATTATTTAAAATATTATTTTTTTATTTATTTTTGTATTTGTTGTAGTCAGGTTCTAATCTCAGCTCTATTTTTTAATAAACCACACCACTCCATTGTACGCGTAGTAGTGTTGTGCAAAAGGTATGCATTAATGGCGTACATAAGCGACCCACTGTGTTTTGCCTATTGCTCTCAACGCTTACCATGGCATGGCGCAACTTTGTGCGTGATAGTCAGGAATTGTCATTTATTTTGCATCCCGTACTTTCACTTCTCCTAAATCCTACCATCATAATTTTTTCGTAAAATATTTAATCATAAAATAATTAAGAGCGACGGGGCTCGTTAGATAAGCTATTTTTTATACTTTCTGGTTTAAATTTTACTTTTAAATCAAATGTTAATTTTATCGTAAAGCCCCGTTTAATCTTAGAATATTGGTTGAGACTGGATTACTGTCCCCTATTACTTTGGCGTAGCCAATATTATATGTAGCCAAAATTGAAACCTTAAAAACTAAGCATAACTGATAACTGTTAACTAATCACAGAACAAAATTAAGTAAACCATAACGCTTTACATTCTATAAACAACCCCAAAAAAGAACATTTTAAAAACTTTGATGTTTGCAGTATTATAATTTTTTTCCGAAAAAATGTTCCACTTAACTTGAAAGACAAATATAGTACCTTGCGACTCACGTATAAGAAGATAAGATCTGCAAATATGAAGATGAGGAATCAATAAACAGGAAGATGTAGTCTGCGAACATGAAGACGAGGAAATCTTAAAATTTTTGAAGTTACAGCAAAATTTAAACCTACAGTCAACGAACAAGAAGATAAGGTCTAGAATTATGAAGTTGAGGAATCAATAAACATGGAAATGAGGTCTGTGAACATGAAGATAAGTAAATTATAAAAAAATATGAATAATCACCAACACAATAACCTACAGTCAATAAATATATAACGAGGTCTATAAATATGAAGATGAGGAATCAATAAACACACTCAACAAACATGAAGAAGGGGAACTAGATAAACATGTAGAAGCGATCTACAAACATGAAGATGAGTAAATCGTACAAATTGTGAATTAACACCAATACAACAACCTACAGTCCGCCCCATAACGGGAATTCCTAATGAGGACTATATGCATATAGTAAAATAATTTTTAAAAACCTCAAATATTGAATTTACTCAAAGTTTAGAGCATGCATTCCAAACCAACACAATTATTAATGATTTAGTAAAGCAGAGCTAAAAATATGTGAATATTTGTAAGAATAAACGTATATTTTAACCAAGGCTAGCTAAAACATTGATGAATCAACTGAAAATTTATTTGTAGTTTTACTACATTTTTCGGCTTAGTAAAGCTGCCAGTAGAATTTAACAATAATGACGTCATAAAAATATGTCGAATAGAATGATAAATTTTATATATATTTCGACGAGGTCAGACATAATATGTTCATCTGAACTTGAACCAATTTTGGGGCTACCATAGAATAGCACAACTATAATATTGTTGGTACGCTCTCTCAAAAAATTCGTTTGTTTTGTCGATAAAATGGAAGCGATGCGTGATTATCAACCCTCTCCTACTAACCTCCTCTCGCCTAAATGGTTAGACAACAACATGACTGCGCTTAATACAATGGAATATTTCTTTTTTTTTAAGTAAAACTTCTTTACGCACGCTTGACTTAGGGAGTGAATGTTGAGCTGGTGAATGCGTTACGATACGTTTTTTTTAAAATTATTCACAAATCTCCTTAATTTCGATCTGCATAGCCAAATTATCTGTATTGAACAACATTTTAAGCCCACGTTATTTGTTACGGAAATAAAAGATATTTTAAAACTATCAATGGGTGTGGTATGGTTTTCATGGCCAAAAGTATTTTCGTTATATGTTTTGAGGGTATTATACAGTGTTGGGCTATCTCCTTCTTTAGCCAAAGTTTTGGAGAGGGTTACAGTTTTCACCATCAGCGCAGATGTGTAATCGAAGATTGTGGTGAAGTGTGTTCTTATATACGTAGATGCCATATCGTGTCACGTGCTCCTACCCTCCAAGAGCTAGTAAAAATATATATTAAATTTATTTTTGCCTTCAGTTTTGGTGTAGCTATCAAATACCGGATACCAAGAACTATTGAGTTTAGTCCCGTCGCCGTCGTCTTTATTAATATAATTGGGGTTTTTGCGAATTTCAATTTCCTCCGTATGGTATGCTCGATGCGTTTTTGATCTTCCCAGGACTTAAGGAACAATTCCAAAGTAATGGGCCGGTTTAAATTAAATCTTGGCGGTTGCCTATTTGTAAGGATGGCCGAGTTCTAGTGTAAAATATTATTTTAGTATCGCCCTAGTGATCACAATTCAGAAATAAAAAATTGCTTGATATAACTACCATACTTTCCTCCTCCCCATATTACCCCCCCCCCCCCCTCGCTTCAGCCTTACAACATTCCCTAATTTTGGGATGCCATATGATTGGTAGCAGTTGGAACTCTAGTGCGGTATTCAGATAAAATCAAGATTATATTTAAAAAAACATTGTTAGTTTAAAAAATATATTTTAACTTCTTCCTCTTCTTCTTCTCCTTCTCGAGCCCTGTCCGTTCAACGGACGTTGGCTCTCATGTTGGCTACGCGGACTTGTTTACTGCAGCCCGGAACAGCTCTACTATAGACTGGACAAACTTACTTCTGCAATCTTCGCAAATTAATTTTTGTGGCGACATTTTAATTCGATGAAAACAAATATATAATTTTTGTCTTTTGTTATTCTTGTTAATTTTAATCTTATCCTGCTGAAGAAACCATTGGATATACGACATGCAGATAATTTTGATTAAATAAGCGGTGTTAAATAAACTCGTTTTCACATAAACCGGTCAGTGGCTGAATTGGCATCGCGTTCGGATCCCACCCGGGAATTCCGTGTTCGATTTCTCGGCTGTTTAAGTCCTTCATCACGGCACAAGCAACATTTTTAAATATTTTCGGGTTATTCGTAATCCGGCAATATTTGTCTTTCTTAAAAAATAAACAAGAGTGTTCAATTCACACGCGGTAGAAGTGAAACTAGAATGTCGCTAGATGTCACTTTCTTTTCATTTGCCTGTTTATTTTGAAGTGGTGTGAAGATTGGACATTGATTTTACAAAAAAAAGGTTACTTTTTTTGGATTTGTCAGGATTCAAACCTCCGTTCACTGGATGTCTCCCTGGGCGCTGAGAGTCAAGCGCTTCATACCGCTGTGCTATCGGAGGCTCGCCCATAGCTGTGGAATTTACCGCATTATATTAGAATAGAGAACCGTCAAATAATAAATTTCAAATAAAAAAATTACATACTACTTCTCACATGCCACTTTTTTATTTTTCGTGGACAAGGTACCCTGGCAAAGGTCATCTTTGATCTTCGTTCCACATTGGAGAGCTGTTCGATTTGCAGTGCGATTAAGAGCGCGATTCGAGGCGAGCTTTAGCGCTAGGCGGGCAAGTGAAACGTCTCCGAGGACCCTTAGCTTTCAGCCCTCAATCCCCAGCCCCCCGCTCCCCTCCCCCGCCCTCGGTACAGCCGAGGCTACGAGCGAAGGCCCTTCCACTTACCCTCAATCCCCGCTGCACCTGGTCGGCTGACTATTCCCTCGAGGGTTCTGCGATACTATGTAAGGCCGAAGTCACGAAGGTTCTTGACCTTCGGGCCAATTAAAAGGTAACTCGTTAGGGTGGGGTAGTTATACAACAAGCTTTAGCTTTAGAAACTGTGATAAAAGGGCGAACTTCAATAAAAAATTTTGTAAAGACAGTTGTTGTGGAATTCTCTGGATCCATTATATTGCTGTTATCAATTAATCCATTTCCATGGAAAAATGCATTTTTTTAAAGGAATAATTCTTATATTTTTTATAAATGCAAGTTGGAAGGTATTTGACAATTTATCGTCAACGTGTAATGGTTTGGATTATTTATTTATAATTAACTTTAGTAGCCAGTAGCCACCTCTGGTTTGAAGCTGAAAAAATCCAACGATTGCAATCTTTAGACCACAGGAGTCGGGTGGGTAGGCTATCCTTGTTCTACCGGTATTACAATGGAAGATTCTCCGAGGAACTAGCGTCATTGATCCCTTTGGTACCGCTGCATAGTCCACGCGCGGGTCCATCGTATGTTCACGGGTGACATTTGTCACATGAGAACGGGTCGCTTCTTCGACTCGTTCTTGAGTTCAACAGTTCGGCTGTGGAACGATTTGCCGACCTCTGTACTTCCTCCTTCCACCTACAACATGAGTCTCTTCAAGACTAATGTTTCTTCCTTCCTCTCCTCAAAAATACCCTGCACACAGCATCTCAGAAGACATAGGCCCTTAGGGAAATTATTTTCCTCAGGGCCTCCTGTGTGGAGTTAATGTAAAAAAGTAAGCATTTAAAATGTTTTTATTTTTATTTTTTATTTCATTTAAAATACCCTGAATAATTTGAAACCCTCAGAAATATATAAAATGGGAGCTCTAATGTTGTAAAAAATATCTGAAATTTTCAGGTCAAAGCAAATATTTTCAGCTAGGAAAGTCAATTCTAATATTTTCAATATTTCCATTTTGTAAATGCCAGATTCCACGTACCACCTTATTTCATAGTGAAATGCGAATCTCAAAGGTCTACCGCATTCTAAATTCAACAGATTTGCGGATAATCTAAAAATATATTTGAAAGGCGGGTATGGGTACCGCCGCCCCACGAACTATTCATTTGATAACCAACACTCCTGCCATAGGTCACCCCAAGTTGTCCTATATGTTTGGTGTCCTAGAGGGCGCACCCGGGCTTGCCCATATACTGCGTGGCGGGTCGGATTGAGAGAGACTGGTTGAGGATGACCTCTTCTGCCGAACTCTCTCGACCCATCGCCTAGTTTTCTACCAACCTCTCACATCGTTTTCCTGCCTAGAACTTTTCCTCTCCCTTATTTCCCTAAAAAGACCATCCATACAGCATCCCCAAAGATGACATAGGGCCTGAGGAAAGTTTTTACTCAGGGTCTCATACGTGGAACTAATGAAAAAATAATTTATTACATACTTTCTACATTGTTTCAAAAATACAACCAATTATAGATTTCTCCTGTTAAAAAGCGAACAGAATTTCACAAAACAAAAACTTTAATATATTAAGAAGACAGAATTGTACAAAAACCCAATTTAATTCATAACAGATAAGTATGAGGGGTGGGTAGGAATCTGGAGGTCAATGTGTCCAGGAATGATGGACATGTGAATCCATCCCTCCCACTGAGGTGCAAGGCGGTGAGTCGAAAGAGTAAGGCTGGAGAGTTGGTCTTCTTCAACCAGTCTCACCCGATCCGGCCCGCCATACAATAGATGGGCAATCGCAAGCAAAGACCTAAACAAACCTCACCTCATTAACCCTGATAAATGATAAACCCTGATAAATCACCAAACGTAGCGAACCACTTGAGGTGACGTGACCTATGGCAGGCTTGTTGGTTATCCAATATCCATGTAAATTTTTCGGGTGCTGCGGTACCGTCCTCAAAGAATAATAAATTAATTAATCATTGGATAATAATTGTTTAAATTTTTCTGTCCTAAATCGAAAAATTCTTCCTATTTGGACGGTCAAAATATTTTATTTGTTAAATATATTTTCTATAGATACTTAATAAATATTTTACTGATTGATCGATAATTATTAATATTAAAATTTTCGCAACCAACAATTTGTATTAATTTCGTTCCGGGAAAAGCATGTCGAAAAGCTTCCGACATAGAAAAACTCTAGTATAATGCATGCTTTGTCGAATCTTTTTTCCGAAACATGTGCTTTACAAATTGTGGCATTATTTAGTAAAGTAGCTGTGGCCGTAGCAAATGTAGGTACAACATTACATTGACGGAACGGCCGCAATTCGTCAGTTCCGTGGAAATAAATGGAAAAAACTACCCCTCGCTTTTTCGCCGAAAGGCTTCCAAAGGAAAATTTTACATCCGCAAACAGAAACACCACTAACCACCTTCAAATGTACTCTTGATATTTTGATATAATCTGAACTGTGAAGCAGAATATCCATAATATAGTGAGCTCTGTATTTACGCAAATTGCAGAGCTTTTTCTCTTGGTCAATGGTCGATGGAATTTTATAATATTATTTTAAAATTAAAGACCTGCTTTTGTCAAAATCAATTCATTTAAACTATTGTCGCATTTGACAACGTAACTGATCAGCGCTATTTTGATATTTTGTGAGATTCGCGTTTAATCAAATTTTCGACAGCCGTCAAGCGTAACAACAAAGCTTAATTGTTAAAACCCTTCAGGCAACTTTTTTCGTTTTTAATAACAACTCTCATAAGTCTCATCGAAATCATTGTGTCTATCACGGTGAGAAATGTAATCTAAATGGCGATAGAAAGAAAAATCACCACGCTTTTTATTCAAACCTAAAAGCTTTATCACAAAATATTTTTTAATTTTTTTTTTTTTTTTAATTAAATGAAGACAATATTAGCGATACTCAATCAAAATCTGAAGACAGAAAAATCAGAAAAAGATATTGGTTCCACTGGGACTCGAACCCATATACCTTAGCATTCATCGCCAAATGCTCTACCGATTGAGCTATGGAACCCATTTCCAATTCAATCACTTTTAACTGTATCATACTTCGACTAAGAACTACCAACACTATCTTCATTTTTCTTAATATAATATAATATAATAATATAATATATATTAATATAATATAATATTATTGGCTGCTATCTTTATATATGATTGCAAGATTCAACCCGAACTAAATGCTATCTAGATAGTGTCTGGATAAATATTTATCCATTTTATTTTTAACTTTATGAGTAAAAACTCAAATTATAATATTTAATTAAATGAAGACAATATTAGCGAAACTCAATCAAAATCTGAAGACAGAAAAATCAGTGGAACCAATATCTTTTTCTGATTTTTCTGTCTTCAGATTTTTATTGAGTTTCGATAATATTGTCTTCATTTAATTAAATATTATAATTTGAGTTTTTACTCATAAAGTTAAAAATAAAAATAAAAAACAAAATAATTAAATATACCTCTTTACGAAACCAAAGATTTCGACCGCAGTTTGAAAAAAATTAAAAAATTAATTGGGATTTTTTTATTAATTATTTTTACGAAAAAATAGTAAGGTAACATTAACGTTTAAAACACGTTTGTCTAATAAAATCGGTATATTTATGTTTTTTTTTCATTATCTGTAATTTTAGATAAACGTAAGATGTGAACTTTTTATGTTTTAATTCACAATTTTTATATTTCAGCAATTATATTTATTTCGAATTATCAAATTTAAAGCGCATTTATCACCTTTCAATAACAGTTTTTAGTTTTCGGATACGTTCATGTAAATTCCATTTATTTACATTTTATTGCAAAGCGGAAATTATTTTTGACTTTCTAAGAAAATATGCCCGAGACCTGAAAAGCGATTCTATATCTTTTGTGGGATCGTTATGCGATAACGGACGTAATCTCTTGTCAGATTTGTTTGACTTTCTATGGCTGTCATTTGCTTTTTCTATGTACAAAGAACATTAAATGACTTACTAATCAAGCATACTTGTAGGAATTCGTGTTTAAAATTATCTAAACTATAATATTATGTGGCAGTAAATATGTAAAATTCATTAAATAGAATCGCTTTCAGAGGGGTAAGGCACTGCAACGTATTAACAACCATTAAAAATATTGAACGGTTAGCTCAATTTTTTTTAATACATTTTGCATAATGAGCTATGGAGCAGATCTGACTTTACGATACCTGCAAAGTTAACCTTATCGTGCTAACTAATGGCCGTTTCGCAAACGTAAGAGAAATGCTTAAAACACAGATATGAATAATCGCATCCAACATTTAAACTTTCCCTAAAGTCCTCAAGCTGTGAGTACCGTTCCTCACATCTACAGAATAATTTATGCGACGTATGAAGTATCATTAAAATTGATGGTCATCGTTCTGCAGAATGACGTCAACTAACAAAATTTTAAAAGTTTACTTCAATGTGTTACATAAAAAGTCAGCAACAAGGATAATTTTTTTTTTCTTATTTTTATGTGAATCTCGCACAAGAGTCCCAACTGCCCCCCACATATTGTGAGGCTAAAGGCAAGGGGGGGGGGGGAGATGGGAGAGAGAGGAAATTGGGGAAGTACCTAGCTATTCAAATCCGATTACCAAACACGGCTAAAGCCATTTTAAGCATGGTTTTAATTCCGAAAGTAATCTCACACCAGGGCGATACTGAGAGAACACAAATTATTCAAATTAATTTTATTTACACACGCCAGGATTTGAACTTAACCATGAAGGCCGATAAAAATTTATTTAATAGTCAAGATTTCAATTTTAAAAATTAGCAATGCGTGCTTTAAAAATAATCAACTAAAGTACTTTTGATTTCAACTGATTTTAATCTTGCTGAAGTTACCTGCGTTGCCTGGGCAATACGTGGTTTTTTCGGAATCAGTTGTAGACAGCAATCCATTCCACCCGCTCGGTGTCCTTACTCCCGCCACAGACACTCTTATTTTAATAAATAAATAGAATTTTATTTTTATAAAAGAAGGCTGGGTAAATTGTATTTACCCTTAGCAACACTCGCTATTTTCAGCCTATACACATTCACTTGTGGTGGACCTAAGTCCCCCATGAAGTTATGCTTCATAAAAATAGAAGTAAGCACTTTTTTGGAATTTACTTATTTAAAATTAATGAAAGACATATAATAAATCCAAGAAAACTAGTTTATTACATTTTCAAACAAACATTTGACATTTATAGGAATTTCAAGCGGAGTATCTCATTTTACGATAGAGCAGGAGCTCTTAGGCCAGTCAAATGCACAATAATGTTGTGCGCTCGAACTCGTGACCGCGATGGTGGTGTTTTCCCCCATTTGTACCTGCTTTTGCAATAAAATGCATTAGAGATACTGTCACTCAAATTTGCACTATATAGGCTATAATTTTCCGAATCAACAATGCACAAAAATGTAAGAAATTTTCTTACGTAACTATACTCGTTCCCAGTTTTACTAGGTCCCAGGTCCTAGGTCCTAGGTCCCAGGTTAGCCCTGGCGATATTCTTAGTATTGACCTCTCGAATAGAATACACGGAGCCGCAAGAGCGTAAGGCTTAAAATAAAATAAATATTTGCGATATCCTACTTGTCGGGGGACTCTACTACCCCGCGAGTGGTGTTAAGGGTTAAGTCGCAGGTATAGTACGAGAGCCCACGACCAAAATTTTTGTCTCATAGCAATACGGCCAAAACCGCATCAAATCGATAGATACGATTATCCTGAACTCGAAAATACCAATATCAGACATTTTCCGCGTAGCGTTTGATCTGACCGAATTTTCAAAATTGTCAAAGAATTTTACCGAACTGCATCATAGCAATATGTCTGATTTGCAGACTGTAGTTGAATGATAGTTCTGAGATACCGGAAACATATTTTTCAGACGTTAGTGGTGTAGCGCAAACCCGTAAAATCACTTAAAAAAATTAAAAATGAGACAAAAAAATGTCTCATAGCAATACGTCTGAAAATCTTTTTTATTAGTAAATTTTGGTTATTTGATGCGAACAAAACAATTTTCAGACGGAAATGTGAACGCATTAAATTTTGAGACCGTTTTGAAAATGTTAACAAATTTTACCGATCGGTATCATAGCAATATGTCTGAAAATTGTTGGACATGATAAAATAAGTTGTCCACATGTGCAAAAAATTTATATCAGACAAATTAAGTGTAGCACCTTCTCTATCAGACAACTTTTCGATACTCAGATATCATTTAAAAATCGTATTGAGGCATCTTGAATTTTCTGTTACAAACCAATGAATACGTTGCGACCCTGAATTTATTAGATGATAATTAACAAAGAATTTACCTGAAACCGTAACATTGAAGTTGAAGGACTGAAATAAATCGCACAAAATGAAACTGGAATGAAGTTGAAAAAAAAACGGTTTATTCAAAGTTACAAAATATTCTCGTATTCAATCGCTGTCGGATTCGGAATCGTCGTCTTCGAAATCACTCTCGACGTCGCTCGGGAGATCTTCAACGTCCTCTTCTGTAAAATAAACATCGTTAGGGAAAATCACGAACTTATTTATGAAATTAACAGCAAAAGCCATGTAAACTGTACCTGTTGTGGATGATGATTTGTCGTCCAAAATAACGTTGCTCAACTCAGGTAGTTGGTTGCCAGAGAACCACGAAAACTGAAATCGTCCCTCGTCTTCATACCATCCGCAATCTGCAGGGTTCAGTTCGGTTGGCGTTTTGGTATGAGCGTTGCTCCAGACTTGTGCAATATATTTTGTTCGTAATAAATGTTTCTCCAATTCCGTTTTGCATGGTGGCAGATTGCAGGCGTCGTAATTGGATAACTGGAGATTCAGAGTTGTCGAAGCCTCGTCGTTTTTAATTTTATATGTCTTCGAAAAAATGTTGAGTCGAGCTAAATCGACGTTATTAATTTTTTTTTCGTTGTACAATCTGCACGTGAATTCTTCCAAAACGGGGAATACCTTGTCACTATCAGAAGTATAGCTGCCCAAATCACCGAAAGCTTCTTGATAGCGTTTCGAATTTTTCAGCATCGTCAATGGTCTTTTTTTACCCTTGCGATATAACGCGGGATTATAATCGCAGCCGGTCATTGCATGGAAAGCAGGTAAAGATTTTGCCAGAGTGGATCCCAATGTCTCGTATAAACGTGAAACATCAATGTAACGCCGGGAATTGCCAACACCAACATCCATAGAAATTTGGACGACACTTTCTACAAATCCCATATTTCCGAGCATTTTTATTAATATATCGGTGTCTGAACATCGAATCGTTACTTTACCCCGTTGTTTCATTTGGCAGGCATGGTAAACGATCTTCGTATCTGCCTCTTCGTGTTCTTGGCAAGTTAAATCTTCGTTGATTGTTTGGATAACAAAACCACCTTTCACCGAATATTCATAACACATGTCGTGATTGATGTTGATGATTTTGTTTGCGATTATGTGCGCCATGTCTTGTTCTGACAAATTTAAAAAAACATTTAACAGAGGAGTCGGCCAGGCGACTCCGAAACGTTATTTTCGTTTTTGGGAGTATATGCTACACTTAAAGTGTCTGAAAACAGGTTTTTGGTAATCATGGCAGCAATACGAAAAGTTGAAAAAAAAATTATCCGTATTGCTATGATACAGGTCGGCTAAATTTGTTGACATTTTCAAAAATGCGCTCAGGCTATATGCTACGCGCAAAATGTCTGAAAACAAACTTTTTCGTAATAGAATTATAAAATCTATGTACATTTTCACTATCAGACGTATTGCTATAATACCGACTGTCTTTTTTTTTGACACAGCAGAAATGGCCTCCCACGCAGTTGCTACACTTTCGACCGTTACTACACACCTAGTCGGGTTCAGAATCATACAATCTAACGATTTTATAGGGTTTTTGCCGTATTGCTATGAGACATGGTTTTGGTCGTGGGCTCTCGTACTAGTAGGCTAGCTCCATTCTGCCGAATGACGCTCAATTATAATTTAAATATGTGTGGGAACTATGATCATCCTAGAACAGTTGGGTCCCCGACCCTACTTTAAGAACAACTGCCCTTTGGGTCCTTACCTTAGGGATAATTATAGGCAGGACCGTACTGGTAACCGTGTGTTTGTTATTTGTGTTTTAGGGAAGACAAATTAAATCCGTAAAAACTACGATATTGGAATCTTAGAAATCCAATAAGGGGAATATTGTTAATCTTAAGCCCCGCATTCCGCATTTCTATCGCTATATACGCTTTCAGTATTTAAGTTTCTTAAAAAATATATGTTATTTTTTAAGATAATGTCTATTATTTGTAGAGCCGAAACGGTCATTATATAAAATTCCCTCATAGAAAAAAATTATTAAAAAAATTCATTTTATATTGTTATTTTTTTACATTACATCCACACAGGAGGCCCTGAAGAAAATAATTCCTCTCATTCCTGTCATATTTGGGGATGCGGTGTCTTTTTAGGAAAGGAAGGAGAGAAAGTTCTGGGGAAAAAGGGTATGAGGGTTGGTAGGATTCTGGGAGTTTGTGCGTCCAGGGGTGACGGACGTATGAATCCATCTCTCAACCACACTCTCTCAACCACTCTCTGGCGATCCGGCCTGCGCTGGTGGGCAGATGCATCTGCCACCAAGACCCGGACACACCTCACCCCATAAACCCGGGTACCCCTGCTAAATCACCAAACGTAGTGATCCACTTGAGGGTGACCTGTGGCAGGGGTGTTAGTTATCCAATAAATGGTTCCCGGGGCGGTGGTACCGATACCGGCCTCCTTAATTCTACTAACACTGCTTTCCTTGTTCATTCTCTCTATATGCCCAAACCATCTAAACGTCCCTTTCTTTCTTACTCATTACGCTTACATCAGCCTTGCATTCTTTGCGGATCTCCACGTTTCACAACACACACGCCTCAGGGATCTCATTTTTACAGCATTCAGTCTACTTTAATTCTTCCTCTGCCAGTTACATGCCTCACTCCGTACATCATGGTAGGTTTCAGCAGGCTTCGCTTCTTAGGACAGTTTTTTGTTGGCACCAACGGAGTTCAGTTCTCTATTAATGGAGTTTCTTGAATATAGCCTTCTTTTTTTCCGTTTTTATTCTTCCCAAAGTTAACAAAGACATATCTTTATTTTATTTATTTTATCTTATTTATAAACTGAAATAAACAGTACATTGTTCATAAAGTGAAATAAACAGTACACGGTGAAAAAATATTACAATTAATAAGTATATTTCATTGTGGGTACATATTATGTGTTTTATCATAGTGTCTTATTTATGGTATGCATATTAACTAAATTACCGGGTGATGTATAAAATGATGTCCGTATAAAACATTGGATATTTGAAAAGGGAAGAGATTTCTTCAAACAACACATAAAAGCTTAATATTATATAATATTATTAATAATATTAATTGTAAAAAAAATATGTACTTACTCTAGCGCATCTATTTTTCAATTTCTTTCGTAGAACGAACTTCGAAAGTGACCATAAACATGTACTCTCGTGTAGAAGAATAGGTAGTTACCAAATTAAACTTTTATTTTTTTTGAAGAAGAATAATACTTATCAATTTTTATTTTCATTTTTATTTCAATCTTCTATAAAACTAGTTTTTATTCTTTATTTCTCAGCTGTCTGTTAATATTTTTATTTGTATTAATATTTTTTTACTTTTATTTATACTTAAATATGTTCTTTTTTTCTCTCCTCTTCTTATATTTTATTATCCGTTTATATAAAATAATATTCCATGTATGACTACCACAACACGGGCAATAGTCTAGTATGGTAGTTAAAGAAACTTTGCTAAAATGTAACATGTTAACATTTATGAAATAATAAATTTAAAAAATAAAAAAAATGTATGTAGTGGGAAGGTGAGTATGTATGTATGTATGAATGCGCATTGAACAAATTTATATTATTGACATTATTGCGGCGGGGACAATGCTCCGACTCTATTTTATTAAATATTTGAATCTCACTCACCGAACTGCATTCTTCTTTCCACCGGTGTTCACCGGGAACGGTATTTGTTAGTTAGGAGATTCTTGGAGGAGGAATGGTGATGGAATAAACGTTTGAACGCGAATAGTAAGCGAGAATATCAGGCGGCGCCCGGCAATGTTTTCAGTTGCGAAAAGGTTGCGGTTTTTTGGGACCCTCTGTCCCATGCGGTGATTCTATTAGAACTGAACAATTTAGTAGGAGAGCAAATTCTAGGTAGTTGCCAATATGCCAATTGCAACAATAAAGGCGTGAACAGACATTATGAACTTTAAAAATTTAAATTTTAAAATACCTATAATTCGAGCAGTATTTCGCTTGCTGGTTCACTCCTGTTGGGGTAGAAACTATTTTGAAAACGTTCAACTTTTTCCACGCTTTGATTAGTCCCTATAAATTATTCAGATGAAACTGTGCCGCTCTAAACGCCGTGACTTATTAGCATGATATATAGATTACTAGGCCGGCCGTTCCTCAGTCAAAATGTGCTTTACATACAATTATCCGGATGTTCGCCAATCGACTTTAGAATGGCAAATTTATTCTGGGCAACTCATTACGAAAAAACGACGCAGATTAAGGAGACAAGATCACATACAGACAACTTACCCCATTTACGTTTTCATTCGGAAGTAAGGTAACACTATTTAACGCTGCGTCGTCCCATGCGTTAATTATTTCGTAATCTACCTTTTTTATTTTATTTTAGACTAGCTGGGTTACCCGGCTTCGCTCAGGACAATAAGATAGTGTTCTGGAATGTTGCACAATGATGTTCCCAATTCCCTATTCCTGATCATTCCACGACATACTCCGCTACTCCTTCCACAACTTTCTACAGCTCCATGGAACCTTCTAGAACTTTCCGGAAGACTGTTCTAGAAATTTCAAGAGGGCGAAACTTTCAGCCCTTATATCTTTAAACGTACGCCCTTTAGGTAAAAACGGATACCCTTATTCCCTAGGGGGGACAGAGATCTACCACACCATATAACTCCCTTAATCGAACCGGGAGTCGTTTCTGAGTTTTTGCGAGCTGCACGTTTTTTTGGACTTTCTTTTATAATATATGCCATATTCAAATAAATAAAATGTTACTCCTTACATGTCCTTTCCCGTGCGTTCCCCTCCAGCGTTCCACTTCCACCTTTCCCACCACCGCTCTCCCGCTCCCCCGTCCCGCCAACCCCCCTGGCACTGCATTTCTTGATTCCTCTCCCGCCCGGCCCGTAGCCGAAACTTTTTTCTAATACTTACAATTTTAAACTCGTGATATCTTTCTAATTAAATATCCGAATTGAAAAATTCAAAAAGTTAAATAAAGGTATTGAAACTGTCTTGAATATGAAGTAATTTATTTTGATAAGGATTAAAACCAAGATACAAATAAAGTGCCTTTTCAAGCGGCGACATTTAAATTAAATTTTTAAAATAAAAGAATACTTATTGTGGCATGACCATAATAGTTAGACATATGCTGTCGCAACCTTTTTTGTAAATAATCATGTGTTCTATAAAGTCGTGGTACATTATTTTATTCTATCATCAATAGTTTTCGCAGCGCACGCGATTTAAAGAATATTTTAGGTAATTTTTTTACACCCTGGGTTACATTATTGAAGTTTTAGTAAGGATGCCTATTTTTTTTAAATATAATATAGCCTCACCTGTCACCCAGGGATAGTGTAGCTTCCCAACAGCGAAAGAATTTTTCAAATCGGTTCAGTAGTTTCGGAGCCTATTCGATGCAAACAAACACACAAACAAACAAACAAACAAACAAATATTACCTCTTTATATAGTGTATATAGTAGAGTAGTAGAAGTAGATGTTTACTAACTGACCCGGCGAACTTCGTACCGCCTCAGGATCAATAACTGTTGTGTTAACTTTTTAGCTGAATTAAATTCAGTTTTTTTCTTTAGTTAAAATTAAACTATAAAGCAATTATCGATGCGCAACTGTCCGTGTTTTGTTTTTATCAGTATCAGAGATCGCGTTGTGTATGGTTTTATATTTTGTTGTGATTTTCTTTCTTTTCCACTTACTTACGGAAATTGCGTTTCATTTTCTTTATACGTGTGAGGGACATTTGGTATAATTACTGTATTTTTCCTTTGGAGAGTGCAGACATACATTCACCTTTTGTCCCATTTTCGACTGTTGACATTTAGTGTGTAAGAAAGAGAGGTAGCATTATAAGTTTAAGAACAAAAGCAAAATAATCAGCGCATCGACATTTGACATTTTTGAATTTTTGGAATTCACTCACTACTGAATATTACTCTTATCACAATATTCCTGCAGCTCTTTCAAAAGATGAGAAATCATTCCATACAAAATGTAAGAGGAAAAGAATTTTCTTCATAATTTATTTTTTCGTGAATTTTTCCGATGTTTTAATAGCTATTCTGCTAGTCGGGGAGGAAAAAAATCCAGCAGATAAAAGATCATAAAAATCGGTCCAGCCGTTCTCAAGTTATAAATGGTGTAACTAACCTGACTTTGTTTTAGGTATATATTAAGATTAAGAAATATTACGTTTTTTCCAAAGAAATGTCACTTTGCCAAAAATTTTTCTTTTTTAAACTTTCTTCAGGGAGAGTTCCGCAATATTTAAAAAATTCGAATATGTATATTCGACAAAAGAGTGTCCAAATAAGTGAGTTATAAATGTTTTATTAGAAAAACATTTATAACTCTTATATATAAGGTTCGAAGTATCTGATATCTGAGGAAGGTAACGACAAAACGAAGGTTATGATTGGGTCGAATTTGCTCAATGTTTAGAGCAGAACCCGGATAAAGTTAAGGTCCTGGATTCAGTTTCTAGATGTAATCGTAACTTTTCTGATTTTTCTGTTTCAAACTTTCGTTTGAGAGTCGCTAAAATTGTCTTCAAAGATTAAGTATTACAATTTGAGGTTTTGCTCATTAAGTTTTTCCACAAATAAAAAAATTACAAGTGTGCTGTTCACACGCGGTAGACGTGAAACCTTCAGAAAACTTAAGTAGACAAGAGTGGGGAGGCTTCGAAAGCACCGCACAAAGAGGAGACCGATTATTCTATCTCAATCTCTCGCCGGCTGAATCCTAAAGATGTACGTGTTTGAATCTCGTCTTAGGTCATACATTTCTATCACGCTAGAAAACTACGTTTGGTGACTTAACAGGGGTTCCCGGGTTCATGGAGTGAGCTTTGTCTAGGTCTCGGCGGCGAATGTGTTTGCCCACCTACTGCGTGGCGGGCCAGATCGGGAGAGAATGGTTGACTTCTCCACCCGTACTCTCTCGGAACATCGCCACGCACCGCATTGGGAGGGATGGATTCATACGTCCGTCGCTCCTGGAATCATTGATCCCAGATGCTCCAAAATCATATGCATTTTGCTCATTGTGTCTCAAGATATATTAAAGAATAACTTTCGAAGGTACCCGTCTCTTCCCTGAATGTTTAGTGAATCAAATGGGTCCTTCAATTCGTTTTAAACACCACTCGTTCTCAACCAGAGCTCTGGCTGTTCTTGGATCTTGAGAAGATACAACACAAGGAAGACAGCCTATAATTTTGATTTAAAAAAAAAAATGTTTGTTGTTCCAGGCAAGGTGGACGAGAAGGCGACGCAGCTGCACGCCATCGCCTCGCTCAAGGTGCTACTGGACGCCACGCGGCCCGGCGGCTCTGTGAGCGGCCCGGGCGGCAGCGGGGCGGGCGCGGCGCTCTCGACGGCAAGCACCGCGTCGGCCAACGCCAGTGACCTGCCCAATGGGATAGCGCCGGACCCGCAGGATATGGTTAGTACTTACCACTCTTACCATGGACTGAGATTTGTCAATCAAACATGGCAAATAAAATAATTAGAAATTTCAGTACAATTCAACCAACATTCTTTTGAAAAGCAAGAGATTTTAGTGAAATCGATTTTAGATATTAAAAAAACGGCCCAATTTAAAAATTAGATTGACGTCATCGAATTACGTCCCATAGTTATCTATCTCACTGTCCGATAACGTCCAAGGCGGTAATGACGTCAGAACCGAGCTTTTGGACATTATTAATTTTTCTTTTCTCCAATACAATAATAACGATATGATTTCGAAATCTCGTGACTTATAATATTCTAAAAAGTCTTGCCACCCTTCTGAATATATAAAATGAAGTTCCTCGATATAAAAAAAGTTTTTACGCTAGACACAATTTTTATTTATTAATATGCTAGATATAACACAATTTGTGTACTAGATACACAGTTATAAAATCAAGTTTTATTAATGTACTGGTTAAAAAATTAATACGCTAGATATAAAATTAAGTTTTCTTGTATAAAAAGTGCTTTGTAAGTGCCAAATATAAAATGAAATTTTATTAATATGCTAGATATAAAAAAAATAGTTTTAATAATAAGCTAGATATAAAATGAAATTTTATAATATGCTAAATGTAAAATTAATACACAGGATATAAAATAAAATACAAGATATAAAAGATAATTTATTAATATGCTAATCTAAAATAGACATGCAAGGTATAAAAAGTAGTATAATTAATATGCTAGATATAAATGAATATGTGCGGTATAAAAAAAAGTTAAATTAATGTGCTAGATATAAAATTAATATGCGAGGTATAGATAGATTTAAAAAATACGTAAGATATAAAATGAAGTTTTATTATTGTGGTATGTACATACAAAATTAAGTTTTATGAATAGGCTTAATATATAATTTTTTTTTTTTTTTTATTGTGTATTTTATTTAGATATAAAATTTGACATCTTATATCTAATGTTTTCTTTTCTATGACTACTACAATATTATTTACTACTTACTGACTAAAATTTGGACTTTACAACATTAAGACATAATCCACGAAAAACTGCAAGACTTTTAGCCTCCTTAACATTTACAGGGAGTTCATTGAACATTTTAAAACCTTTATGATAAATATTATTTTGTGTTCCCGATAAATTTGTTTTAGGAAGCCTAAAATCGTTGCAGTTTCTCGTAGGATAACAATGAACTGTACTGTTGATTCTAACATTATTCGACATATAATCTGGTAACATTTTATTTTTTAACTTATAAATAAAAACTAGGGTATTGAAAACTAATCTTTGCCACACACTTAATATATTGAGTTGGCGTTGCATGGTTTTTATCCTGGTATATCTGCTACAGCACAATATAGACCTCATGCCTCTGTTCTGAATTATTTCCATTCTTTTAATTTGTGTTTTAATTATATGCTGGAAAACAAAATTAAGTTTCATTAATATGCTGGATATAAAAATTATACGCTAGATATAAATTGAAGTTTTATTAATACGCTGGATATAAAATTAATACGCTGTATTCAATATATATACGCTTGATACCAAATTAAAATTTGTTAATGTGCTTGGTATTAAATTAAAATTAAATTAGGTTAAATTAGGTTTTAATTGTATCCTAAATAAAAAAAGAAGTTTTATTAATACGCTAGTTATAAAATGAAGTTTTTTTAATGTGCTGGTTATAAAATAAAGTTTTATCTTTTTTCTAGGATGACGATCCTCCCCCGGCGCCGCTAGACATGTCATGGCCTGAGACATGGAAAAAACGCGTCACGTACATACTCATTGCCCCCATCATCTTCCCTCTCTGGATCACCCTCCCCGATACCAGAACGGCGAAAGGTACCTGCATTATATATTACACTGCTTTATTTAGCAGATTATATCAACTGAAGAACATCGTTTGTCTTTAACTTTGCTTAAACCACATTTCTTTCGCCAAATTTATGCAAAAATATACTAACTTACCTATTCAAACATAGAACTGTTTTTGACAATATCCAAACTGTTCGTGATACGAGAACCAAAGGGCAAAATCTCTTACTTATCCCTTTCGCCAAAACAACGTTTGGTCAAAGAAACTTCAGATACTTTGCAACTAAACTTTATAATACACTTCCACTGACCATTAGACAGCACACTTATTATGTAAAATACAAATCAGATACCAAGTCTTGGATCACTAGCAAAGACAGATCATATATTAACAATATTTTTATAACCTCCTAGTGCATGCTTTCCCTTTTGCACAATGCTGATTGTCCTTGTACCTTTAAATGTATGTAACATTGTTGTTGTTATCCTTATTCTTCTTTTTATATTAAACTACTTTTGTTAAAATGCGCCTGCTCTCAAGACAGGAATTCCTAGTGAGACAGGCACAGTACAATCACCTATGTAACTTGATAAATAAAGATTATAAAAAAAAACGTTCTTCTACTCCCAATTTAGAAGCAATAAGGTTTTCAAGTCAATGTTTTTTTCTATAATGCAGAAAGAATGAAAGATTTATCATCTTTTGGAACAGCTCACAAGATATTTAAAAGATTTGTAGTTCGATAGATATCTATTATGGAATAAGTGGGCAACCTGGTTTTGTCTGTTAGCTTTGCTATATTATTTTCTATATTATTTCTTCGTAGAAAAAATGTGGAATCACTGGACAATATATGATTTTTCCGTTAAAGCTGGCTATTTTCGGTTCATAACATGTTTTTGAATATATGGCCGATTTTCCTAATGATTGCAAGATGTTTTAAAGATTTGCAATTCGATGAAACTCTTTATAAACTAAGTTAAAGTTTTAACTTCTTCCGTCACAAGAGATTTCAAAGATGGATCGTTATTACGGAACGGATCTTGAACATTTTTTCTTACATAAGAGCAAGAGGTTTCAAAGACGAGATTTTATTGATTTCTATTTAGCAATTTGTTCTGTCTAGACACTCTAGACTCTAGGTAAATGGAGGTTCCCCACCAATTTCATTGGCTCTATTCTTTGGTTCGCGGCAAACTCCTACCTTATGGTGAGGTGATATTCTATATTAATCTTGTGTTCTGTCCAGGTAAACGGTGGTTCCCCATCACCTTCGTCGGCTCCATCCTGTGGATCGCGGTATCCTCCTCCCTTATCCTGTGTTGATATTCTATAATAAATTTGTGTTCTCTCCATGGTTCCTCATCACCTTCATCGGATCTATCCTGAGGATCTCGCCCTATTCCACATGGTGTGTTGATATTCTACTTTAACTTTGTGTTCTGTCCAGGAAAACGGTGGTTTCCCATCACCTTCATCGGCTCCATCCTGTGGATCGCGGCCTACTCTTACCTCATGGTGTGGTGGGCCAACGTGGTTGGCGAGACGGCGCGCATCCCGCCCGAGGTAATGGGGCTGACGTTCCTGGCGGCAGGCACGTCCATCCCGGATCTGATCACCTCTGTCATAGTGGCGCGTAAGGGTTTCGGCGACATGGCAGTCTCCAGTTCAGTGGGGAGCAACATCTTCGACGTAACAGTCGGGTAAGCTATCACAAAATTCTTTATTTTGCTTTAATTTAATTCCACAATATAGGATGGTCCTAATGGAAATTTAAGTTCTACTTAAGGAAAAGCAATTGTCCTCAACCTTCAAATTATTAACGATTCTTACTTTAACTGCGATTCCAGTAATGTTAATGTTACTGGAATAACCTTTTTGAGGGGCGATTTCTGTTCTACTTAAGGATAGGAAATGGTCCTCAATCTTTAAATTAACAACTTTTTCGATGTTTTGATGATTTCCAGGGAACTAGAATCGCAGTTAACGAAAAAGTCGTTAATTTTAAGGTTGAGACAATTCCTTAAGTAGAAACGGAATCGCCTCTCAATTCTCCCGGATGACAGCAAAATTAACTACCTTTTAGTTAACTTCGATTCCAGTTTTCTGGGATGATAGCGGTAAAGTCGTTAATTTTAGGGTTAAGGCAATTCCTTACTCTTAAGTCGAACCGGAATCGTCCTTCTGGGGTAAATCATTTCCTTTGAGTTCTATTGAAAATAAAAATAATAAGTTGGTGTAGCATGAAGCGATTCTACTTTACTTCGAAGATATTTCGTGGTAATAGTTTTTTTAAGAAATACCACTATAAATGTAATGTTCTTCAATCCCAGTGATTGGGTTTACTTGATTGTGTTCGGGGCTCTTCAATAAAGCTCGAGGCTCCTCGAGATTACAAATTACTTTATTCATGTTATGTTTTACAGTGAATATTTATAACGTTAGTTTTATTGGATGCTCTGGGTAATTTTAAAGCCAGTGAAATCAACACTGAAGAAGCCCAGCTGAAGATCAAATATAATCGGCTATTTCCGTAACAGTTGCAACTCCTCTAAGATAGATACTACTTAAATGACATCTGTCTCAAATTTAAATTTAACTACTTTTTCTAACAGCATATATTGAAGGATATTGAAATTAACATTTAAATTATATCCATAGTCCTACACACCACAAGAATAACCTGTTTTATGTACGTGCCACAGAATGGGACCTCTTAATAAACTAGGATATTAAACCTACAAATAGTGCACTGGCACACAGAGGATCAATTCAGTCAAATGTCCTGAACAAGCCTTATTCTGAAAACGAACTCAGCACTTTGAGCATGTCTCTCTCATATAATATGTTAATCATCTTCTCATATGTTTATGAGAGAGCATTCAGCATGTGACAATGTATTATTAGTCAGACATACCGCCATCCTCCGCAAAATTCAATCGGAATCATCAAGTATTTTGGGATTTCAGCCAATGGGTGTAGAGTACAGGATCAGTATTATTAAATCTGTTAGTCCTACCTAGCTTTTTAAATAAGTTAATTCGGGCTTCAAGAAAAGGAGGAAATTTTTCTGTCGATTATACTCATAACTATATGTAGGTGTTTGGTTTTGAAATGAGAATATGCTAGGTTTCTACCCGGATGTCATTTATCCGTTTTCTACCTCTCCCTCATATCTCTCTGGAAAAATATTTTTAATTCGGAACAATGGCAAGAAAAATAAATCAAATTCAGTGCATTTGTTTTTAAAATAGAAGATGATTTGGAATTACCTTGGAAGCAATTTTTTGTGTTTTTAAAAGAAAGAATTTGACCATCTCAGAATTATAATATCATTTTGTACTCATTCGTTTTGTTGTGGCGATAATTACCTCCAGGTAACGGGGTAGAACTATATAACTATATTGTGATTGTGATGTATGCTCCTTCACAGAGATACAGCGGTAGGTGATTAATTATCCCTTATCCTTGCATACCTTGTTGCTTGGGCGGATTATGATACCTAACGATTGTTTAAATCAAGGTAATTGAATAGCCTAAATTTACGCCAAAGAATTTTTTTTTTAATTGATAAACCAATGTTTATGTTTATATAGTATAAACATTAGTTTATCAATTAAAATACAATAAATAAATGACAAATTAAAGTATTTCACCAAAAAATGTAGACATAATTTGTCTCGACGCCACCTAGTGGGAGATTTAGCACTTACAATGCCTTTCTCATTAAAATAAAGTTGTTTGTTTGCAGGTGGAAAAATGTAATAAGCAGTAATTGTTGAATGAAACACTAGTATATATTGAATTATTTGGCGGGCAGGAGATAAGCCGACGTAGCTCAGTGGTTAGAGCAGTTGATTGGTAATCAGAAGCACGTGGGTTCAAGACCCGTCGGCGGCATTTATGCTTTCTCAGTAGATTTTTTCAATGTAGATGAGTCTTTCAGGCATAGAGATATACTGTAGAGGCGCTATCCCGTACATAATTCTCCGAGATTCGTGTTCAAATCATGCACGAACAGGCCTTCGGGAAAGTGAATTCTAATTGAAGCCACCGCGTCGAAAGGCTCGGCCGTCAGACCGTCCTTTCCTTTTACATGGTTTGATCCTTTTTCCACGGCCGAAGGTTGTTGTTGTTGTACTAATAGAGAAATGGAGGTACTAACCTACGATTCCGTTGAACCAATTTATTCGCTAAATTTCTCATCTATGTATATATATATATATATATCAATGGTTTCAGGCTAATAATTATTACTTATAATAATTGTTAAAAAAATAAATGTTTTTCGTTTCCGAACCACTACTTACGTTGAGCTTAATTTAATGTAAATATTGCATTTCAGCATTTTCTTGTAATGTTGGAATACCCGCAAATAAGTACAATTTGTGAATCATTAATTATACCCGCTGCGGCTACAGATTTTAACTGTGTTTTGTGTTTTAATACCAGTGTATTGAACTTTTTTTACGTTTACGAGAGACAATCATATTAATAAGAGGTCAGGTGAGTCTTAGGACTTCCTTCGCAATCTTTCCTCGTAAAGCATATCAGGCAATTCAACGGGTAATTAGTTTTTATAGTGCTCAATCTACAGCGAACGAAAGTGTTTAATAATTCGCGCAGTGGTTTCCGTAAAAAGCCTTCACCAGTCCATCGAGTCTCAGATGAAAAAGGGGTGTAAGGTATAGAGAAAATTAAAATAAGGGTGAGTTGTGCCCCTATCTTATTCAGCCATCGTCCTTGCCTCTTAAGAGATAGTAAACACTGGCCATTTCTAACTTGTTTTAATTCTGCTCGACATTTTACGTTCCATTCTTTACTCCCGCCTTTCCGGGTCAAGTGAACTCAGCTCTCGCCATTGTTTGCATAATATAAGGGATGTTCTTCGATATTCGTATAAACCTTAAAATTTTTATATTAAAATATTTATTCCAAAATGGAGTGTTGGTTTTTTCGGACAAGATATACAAGTTTGCGTCAAATCTGATTAGAATTGATTATTATTCTAAAAGTACGAATTGTCGCAACTGGGAATCAAATCCACGACCTCTGTGAGAAGTTAGTTGAAGATAATATTGTTAATACTGTATTTAAAATACGAGATCGATAATAATGATCGCCTGCTACCTTGTTCCGGTAAGATAAGATTTTGGGTTCGATTCACACTTGCGGCCGTAACGTTTTTATTTTTTTGTAACATTATTTATCATACTCCGTTCAGATTTATTCGTATTTTCTTCTTCTTCATTGGTTAACATAACAATGATGGAAACAACCTTCAAATGTTTAAATAAACTACCTACTACTTTAAAATTTAATTATTTAACTACCATTTTAATTAACCTGAAGTAACTTTACATTCACACCACACCAAAAACTTAATTATTTTTATTCCCGCAAAAAATATTGGTTCATTGCGATAAACTACCACCTGGAAAAATGCGCAACTGCATTCATGTAATAAAATGTATACAAAGTTATCATAAAATCAAAAACAATGAGATGCCCCACGTTGGGCGCCATATATTAACAACAAGATTTGCTTATCACCACACCTGGCAAAATGCACATCTTCATTTATGTAATAAAATGTATTCAAAGTTCTCATAAAATCAAAAACAATCAGATGCCTCAAGTTGGGCGCCATTTATTAACAACAAGATTTTCTTATTTTGTCACAATTTTATAAAATATTAATAAACGATTTTTTAAAAATAAAATTATCACCCACGACTCGATATTGTCCCTGCCATTAATTTAAACAAACCTTAACTAACTGGCAAATATACAGATTCACTGATCTAAACTTGCTAAATACAATACCGTTGGGCGATATTTAATAGCAAATATATCTTCACCGCATGTATTCAAATGAAACAACGATACTTATTGATTGAAATGAGATGAAACTATTTGAAATATAGTCATACCCATTACCCTCCAATTCAAAATCTGCTCCGCCTTTCTTTTGACTTTCCTTTCTTTAGCCTTTCCTTCTCTTTCTTGTCGCTCAGTGTGACATGAGTGTAAGATCAAAGACCTTAATTAGTTTTCGGATATAACGCAAACGCACTGTGGACATCTTTGGAAAGCATAACTAATATTATTAAACGTAATTATTATTAAAATTAAAAATACAACAAATCAAATTAAAACATCTGAAAAATGGTAACTTCAAAATGCATTCTAAGAAACAATGATTCTAGATGTATAATAAAATAACACAAATGAACTAGTTTTGGAGTAATGACCAAGCCAGGGAATTTTTGACAATCTTTTTCCATGAACATGGAATTTGGATAAGGCCACTTTTCAACTCAGTCCATTTTATTGATATCCGCGACAAATTTATGTTTGTTTTATTATAAAATAAAATTAAGGCAAAGGAGTTTAAAATTAGTTGTTTCGTATTGAATCTGCCGTTTGATTCCTTGCAAATATTATTAGATAGACCAGTACTTCACAATCTTCTTATAGCACGTCACAATATTTTTAATACCTTCTTGCTCATACAAATCGCATCGAATCTTCTACTTATATATCTTGTACCGGTGTACTTTTGTTTTATATTGTGGTAGAATACGTTTTTTAGACTCTGACCGGAAACTCAAATAAAATTGCTATTTTTTTTGCATTAATCGGAACTGGCGGCCGGGCGTCAAGTGCTAATTTAAACATTACAGCCATCATCACAAGTAAACTGTAATTTTGCACAAGTTGCTTCGGTTGAACCTTGACTTGTAAAATTCGGAGTCCGGTGAAATCATGCGTTCCTTACCCAGATGGCGATAAGGATATAATTGTGTAAAAAACACAGCAAAAATACCTACATGTTTTCTTTTGACGGTCCCGAAGAACAGTTAGACGTGTGATTTTGCAGTTTTGCAATAGATCTGTTTAAACTTTAATTTCTGCGTTTGTGCTGTTTTTTAGATTTAAAAAAAATGTTTTGACATTCTGCATTTTACTAAAAATTCCGAACATACAGACTTTTAAACCATCAAAAGCATATGAAAGTAAGACAAGAAAACGATTTTCATTTTTTGCAGATCCGGCCCTGTTCTTCTGGACCGTCGATTTTATTTTATGTTTTAAACATATATTTTTTTTAAATCGATCATATTCTAACAACTTATTTTGCCACATTTTACAATGAAACCATATTTTTTTAAGCTATTTCCGTGAGCGTGGCAAATTCCAAGATTCGTTATACCTATAATATTAATTTATTATAAGAGATAATTTTTCAAAGGTAATTTTACATTAGTTCACATTGCATCGCTTTAAGGTGACCTTTTATTAGAAACTTCACTGCTTTATTTAGCTACATACAATAAGACAAAACTCTTCAAAATACACCCTTAATTCAATAAACCTCCTTCGTCCGCCCTTACCCCTACTTGTCGGTGACCTTAGAGCGGCACTGACCTAAATTAGTTTAGAAACACAATACAACCCCCCTCCGCGCACATTTCCATGTGACCACGTGAGTCCCTCCCCCCCTCCCTCCCCACCCCTTCATCAGTCCGTGCACCGCGGGAGGCAGCATATTCAAATAGGTAGCTGCCATTTGGTTGAGATTATATTTCTTATATCCTAGAAGGAAACGATAAATTTTCTCTGTACACATTACGTTTTTTTACTCCTTTTTGCATTTTTTTCGTTTTCAATGTTTTGTATTGGATTTTCTGAAATGATATACTTTATCTAATCAGTTTTTCAATCTAATTTAATGACAAGTTCAAACTTTATTATGGAATGCTTTCATGGATATATAATTAATATTTTCTACTTTTTTTACATTAGATCCACACAATAAGCCGTGAAGAAAATAATTGATTGGGGATGCTGTGTGGTGTTTTTCGTTTAAGGAAAGTAAGTATAGGTATGGGAAGGAAAAAGGTGTGAGGGATGCGTAGGAATCTGGGTGTCAATGTTTCCAGGAATGACGAACGTATGAATCCAACCCTCACACTGTGAGATTGAGAGAATCAGGCCGGAGAGGTCTAGATTAGATCTCCCTCAACCAGCCTCTCCTTGTCTGACCCGCCATGCAGTAAATGGGCAAATGCATTCACCGCCAAGACCTAGACAAACCTAACTTCATGTACTCGGGCACCCCTGCTAAGTCACCAAACGTAGCGAATCACTTGGGGAGACCTATGGCAGGTGTGTTGGTGATAAATGGTTACCGAGGCGGCAGTACCCACCTCCCACTCCCAAATTGAAAATTAGTACATGAAAGAATTGCATGAAAATGTAATACGCACGACGTAATATAAATGTACGCAGGTTTTTGCTGCTAGGCCTTGCGGGCGGCTTTTGGTTTAGATTCACCCAGTTAGTTTTGGTGACCATTTCATAAATCCAATTTTAACTGGCTCCAAACATAGCAGGTTCCTCGGGTCCACTGTCATCCAGTGAGAGCTAGTCACCGGGGATAGATTTCGAAACCGAATTACAACGGTGGCTTTGTCTGAAATTTCACGTACACAGATGTTTATATGGTGAGGCGGCAGACACGCATTCGAAGTCGGATTCTTTTATTCAACCACGCTGACGCAAGCCTATTAATAATTAAATATTGTTACCAAATAAAGAGATACACATTGGAAGTTTTTTTTTTTTTAATTTATTAGGTTTTGATTTTAAAGCCTCCTAATTTTAGGCACGTTGACTTTAGGAGAGTGTATGAAATGTAAAGCTTCCATAATATAACCATTTTACGTGAAAACTCTAAGAAAGCTCATAACAGCAGTCTCATCATGTTTTTCAACCTGAAAAAATATCTCATAAATTTTTATCCCCGTTTGTTGAAGATTGCGGTATTATGGGTTCGAGATGGGTCTGGGGTCTGAGACTTGGCACCCCGAGACCGTCGGCGCTTCCTCCGCAGGTGTTATCCGACCGTAGATCACCCGTCTTCCTTTGTGCGCGTGGCACTTTGGTCCTCTGAGCCATAAATCAAGCCCACAATCGCCGGAGGCCGGTGCGGAACGGAGCGGGAAAGGGCTTCGAGCTTCGAGACGTGTTTTTTGAAGAATCGACGGAATTGATAACGTGTTAGAAATGTATCTTTTATCGTGTTTTTACGAGAGTAATCCATGCGTTCAAAAATAATAATAGTTTCTAGGGTAGTAGGTACAATCTTCACATTTCATGATAATTAATAATTATTATATCTAATATTAACGATATAACAACATGACTCTGGTATGCCTTGGTACATACTCCTTGCTACGTTTCCTTTTTTTTTTTAAATTTATTCTTAGTGTATTTAAATTGCAAAGGTTATAATATATTATCCTCCACACTAGGAGTTCACCTGTGTTGTAGAGGGCATTTTTCAGTTGTGAATTATAAATTATAAATTTCAAATAGTAAACAAAACAAACAGTGGTCTTAGTTAATATAAAAAAGGGAAACAATAAAACTAAAATATAAAATCGACTTCAATTCGACAAAATTATAAGTTAAAAGGATTGTACTCAGTTCCTTGTGTGTTTTTTGTATCCAATAATATGAGTCGTTTTATATTGTGTTGGAAGCGAACTGTATAGTTCTATAGCCTGGTATATGTAGTGTTTTCTATTGCCTGGTATCTGTTTGTTTTTGGTAATTGTAGTTGGTGTGCATATCTTGTAGTAATGCGAGAATTTTGATAAGTATTAAATGTGTTTGACATCTTGTAAAGGAAGGTTAATATTTGTTTTGAATATAATTTATGAATTTTCAGCACTGCGATTTTTTCGAATACGATTGAAGTGGGTAATTTAAGTATTACTTTTATTAGGGTTTTCTGAGCTTTAGAAAGTGTATTAATGTATATTTTACTGGCACAACCCCAGGCAATAATGCCGTATTCCATTATAGAATGTGCAAGTGCGAGTTATATATTTTTACACACACTATTATGTTTTTTGACATGACTCAAGTATTTGATTAAATTCTGGCGTTCTCTACTATCTCTACCATTCATTTTCCCGTCATATATGTATATTTTCCTTAAACTCCTCTGTTTCGGCAACTATTTCTTCATCCTACCTGGTTTCAAAACTATCTCTTGATTTCTAAACTTATCCTGTCTGACACTATTACCTGTGCCAATATTACCTACCTGTGGAACAATAACTCTCATCGAACTCAGTCTGTTAAAGGAACTAATGCAGTTATCACCTCATTGATACCTGGTTCTTTAATATCGATTCAAACGGAGACTTGTGCATGTGCTCAGCCAAGTGATTTATCGGTGCCGATATAACATAACAAGAACGTGCTGTGGGAAATCCAGGGGAGTCAGATTCCCTCCCAGTATCAAGTTTTCACATGTCCTCATAGTTGCGTAATATTAAAACTTCTTATTTTTTTAAAGAAGTTGTAAATTATCGATAACAGTCGCAAATTATCTGTATTCACATCTAGCTCCTCTAGCCATTGTTCCGCTTTACAACGTCATAAGTTTGTTTGTACCAAACAACTACAGCGAGTGGTGGCACCACTATCTGTTATACATACCACATGGTAGAACATACGTTTATAAAGGCTCAGCATATCATAATCCTAAGTACTCTTGGATTTGCTTTTTCATGAATCTCAACTGAATGAAGCCGAACCAAAACCTACGGAGCGGGTTTTTAACCGCTAGTTCATGATTATTTTACTAACTAAAAAATCTGCCTGAAACATTATGAAAAATAAAAATTATTAGGTTTTAAAATCGCCAAAATTTTCGCTATGTGTGTTCGCTAAATTGGCGCTAATCCGATTATGAAATTAGCTGCAGGCGCAACTACGTATTAACACGTCAGGCAACGCAAACACCGGAGGCAGAGTGATGTGAGGCAAAGTCGTATGTGTACAGTGTACCTAGTGTGTTGTATACGTATATGTACCTACAGGACTGGGCAGTACTTAGCATGTAGTGGGTATGTAAGTGTACAGTACCGGGCATTACATTTCAGGCACCGGGCTCAGGGGAAGTGTCGGACAAGTTAGCACTGCCGTGATAACCAGAGCATTTAGTCTTCTAGTGTTTGTACAGTCAGTGTAAACTGGAAGAGTGTCAGTACTCTACAGTCACGGGAATATTAAAAGTTCACTACCTTTTTTTTAGTATTTATTGTTTAATTTCTATTGTTATTGGCTATTATGAGCAAACTTTAATTGAAGGGTTTAATTGTATTTTATTTTTAATGAACATCAAATCAACTATCAGTAGCACCATTTTTAATTATGTATTGAAATCAAAATGGTGATCAGCTTTTAAGCGTAACGGTCACGTTTTTATGCATGTCAATTACAGTGTTTTTAGATGAAGCTTTCGATCGTTATCGATTACTTGACATCAGAAAAAATGTCCATTGAAATTAATTAATGTTTTGATTTCTAAATCAAATACATCTGCGTCTTCTAATTCATATGAATCATTCTTACATATTAATTAATTAAGAATATACGTAAAAGTTCTTAGTTTAATGTCATCGATATTATATGTTTAAAATAAATTTAGTGTATTGATCACCAATTGTGATTAAACTGCTTTCAAAACTTTAGTGTACATATTATGGGTTTTGTACATAAGTTTAAATACAGTGGAGAGTAAAAAGCAAATTCGTTCAGAATCTTACTCGAACTGAGAAACAATCGATAGGCAAAACAGTTTTTCTCGTATAAATCAATGTCAATTTCCGTAATTAGTTTACTGCCTACAAAATAATCGTGTTCTCTGGAAAACTACAGATGAAAACAATGCTTTTATTTTAAAAAATCTAATTCCCGTGGGTTCTGGAAAGAAACCATTTGCTATTTAGCGAATGCATTTATCTCAAACTTATCTGATTCCTGTGAGTTCTGAACCATTTCCTATTTTCGGATGCATTTATATTTTCTAAAATTTTCAGAATTACGTTCCTGCGAGTTTCTGGAGATAAATCATTTCTTTGTTCCGAATGCAGTTAATAATGTTCTCAGAAATTTTCTAAAGAATTATATTCTTGCGAGTTTCTGAAAAGAAACAACTTGTTATTGCATTATTATTTTGCTTATGGTACGAAACACTCGTTACGGGAGGTGCTCGGTAAGCGAAGTTCCACTCTAAAACAGCTTGCAGTTAATTCAAAAGCAGAACAATATTTAAAAAATCAACAGTAAATTTGCAACTTGAAAGGTTATTAAAAAGCGAGAAAGAATCTGTGGTTATAAAGCGACTAGTAATGTCGGCAAATACCTAATACCTATGGACTGGAGTAATCAGTAATACGAACTCAACCCAACTACTACAACTGTGAGATATTCAGCCCCTAAGAAGATGAAAAACATTTTCTAAATAAACGATTCTCCCGACTACTTTCTAAGAGCCACTTATGCAAAAATACATTTATTTCAATAATTAGACGATGCCCAGCATGTATTGTAGACTGATGCCATATATTTATTTTTTGGGGTAAATAGTTTTCGCGTTGAATACCTGCAATTATTATTTTGTCCCTGGCTGTACTGTGTACTTGCGTACATTTATTGCATTAATAAAAAAAACATCAGCACATTGTGTGAACAGCTAAATTCCTTTCTGCAAAATCCAGTTTGAAAACAGTAAACAGTTAAACATTGTACGTAAACATGTCGGGAAAATTATTAATAACCTGCATTAAAACATTAATGATCTGCAAACGGACGTAACTTCAAACAATGGGTTGATTTTCTTAATATTTTAATAATTTCGCAATTTTTCAGGTGGGATACAATAAGTTCCCTACGTTTTGTGACTCAGAAGGGGTGTCCGGGTACATGGGTTGATTATGGTTCAGGTCTTGCCAGCGTACCTATGCGTCCGTTTGGATTGGGAGAGTCCAGTTGATGGAGACTCTTTGATATCCCCAGCTGTACTCTTTTGACCAAACCAACGCTTTGCACCACAAATAGAGATATGATTCATACGTCCGTCACTCCTGGATCCACTGACCCCCAGATTCCTACCCACTCTTCATACATTTTTACTTCTCAGAACATCCTCTGCTTCCTTTCCCTAATAATACCCTTCACACAGCATCCCCAAAGATGAAAGAGGTCCTGAAGGAAAATAATTTCCTCGGGGTCTCCAGTATGGAACTAATGAAAAAAAAAATAGTAATATTAATGTTGTTATCGCCATTTTTGTGAAAAATCTCCTCAGGATGGTAATTATCAGGTTGTAAGATCGTGTAAACAAGTATTTTATTTGTAAGTAATCTACGCCATTTCCAAAAGTCAGAAGATGAACAACATCTATTTAAGAGGTTAAGGGAAAATTATAATAATTTTCCATGCAGTTTACGTTACTAGCAAATAATTTAACCCAGTTGAAAAGTTTTCAGTTGGGTAAACCGCTGATGTTCAGTTCGGAGTAACTGTAAACAAAGTTGGCAGAGATGAAAAAGGAAAATGATTGTAACAGCTACTGAACTAGTTTTAAAACATTTCTGTGATTGTTTATTGCACAAGTTGATGTACAAGCTACAAGGGATGTGGAAATATTACAATATTACTTATGGAACTTGTCCACCGGATGGCGGTCGAAATCAAACAAATATTAGATATTACTTTAAAATAAACGTTGACGCTACCATGTACATCTCCCTTCATCTACCGAACACGCTGACATAACTTTGCGATGATCATTGTACAGAGGCTTCTTTAACATAATCGATAGGAAAATAATTTCCCTCGGGGCCTATGTCATCTTTGGGAATGCTGTGTGGAGGATTTTTTAAGGTAAAGAAGGAGTTAGGAATCCGGGGTTCGGTGTGTCCTGGTCATCCGCCTCCAAGACCTAGACAAACCTCACCCCATGAACCCAGGCACCCCTGCTAAATAACCAAACGTAGCGAACCACTTGGGGTGACCTATGGCAGAGGTGTTAGTTATCCTATAAAGGTTCCCGGGGTGGCGGTACCCATACTATCCGTATTCTTATAATCCCCTTTCACCCGTACAAGTGCTCAACGATTCCAAGCCGTCAAAGCTTCCAATGATTAAAAGGTGAAATTTTCAGTTTGATTGGACTTTTTTTCGCTTCGAGTTTGAAATCATACTTTCTTTTAATTATAATTTAAATTATAATTTAACATGGTATCCCTCTCTATTGTAGGAATAACTAATATACCAACCCAAATTACATAATTTCCACAATACATTACTTTAACGTCCAGCCATTTTCTAATCCCACTATTTCTCTTCATTTTTTCTCTCCAATATTCGATCTGTCAAAACCAACTTCTTTGTTTTTGTATGCCAACGTTAAAAATGGAACACATTCATTGGAATATTGACATAACAAATAATAACGTTTATAGTTCTGTTCGTGGTCAGATTTCGTTGTACTTATTTTTGTGTAATTGTTTTACATCGTTTGTATATTTATTTAAATCTAACCGAACGGACAATTATCCAATTATTAATAATATCACAAAATGAGACACAATAGAATTGTTAGAAAATGAATAGTAGGTTCCTACACATGAATAAAGCAATTACAAATAGTCATCATCATCATCACTCTTGGCTCTACAATCCCTGGTGGGTCTTGGATTCCTCAAGAGTCTTCCTCCACCCATCTCGGTTTTGTGCCAGCTCCCTCCAGTTCAGAAGCTCCAAGGTAGATATATCTTTGAGGACGTTGTTGCTCCATCTTAGTCTTGGCCTCCCCTGGCTCCTTCGCCCTATCGGTCTTAAGTTCAGCAGGGACTTGGATGCTTGATGCTCGGTAATTCTCTCCACGTGACCCAGCCATTGAAGTCATCCCAGTATAAATTTTGTGACGTTTAGCTCCTTAAACAGAGTATACAGCTCATTTTTGTAACGTCTGCGCCAAAATACATTTTCTAAAACCGGTCCGAAGATGCGCCTCAAAATTTTCCTTTCTAAAACATCGGTGCTCGCTCATTCCTCTTAGTTAGTACCCACGTCTCAGCTGCGCACGTGAGTACTGGAATTACAAATAGTACCTACATAATATCATGTACATTAGGAATATAATAAGCCTAAACAAGTTTATGATGGAGTCCATGATTTGTGAAAAGCTACGAAACTATCAGTAAAAGTTTATTTGCGTAAAGACTGACAGCATTTTTAATAAAATTTTCTTACTGCTCAGTTCCACCCAAATTACAACAGTGTTTTTTAAAAAGATAAGTTAACATTATCATTTTGCGAGACGGAGACGGATATATTGAAACATTCTTCGATCTCGAATACTTTCTCAATCTCGCATCGCTTCGTCTCATAGTAATTAGGACGAGGGATGCTATTAGTTAGTTTTCACTCGCCGCTCAAGCTTACAGATGTTATCTCACTGGATGTCACAGCTGCGATAACCGATAAAAGGTCATGTTTTAGCTATAGAGACTAAATTGCCTACCGCGCTACTCCAAGTGAACCTCTGGCAGGACTGACCCAAAAGTCGCTTCATGTAAACCGTCTACTTCGGAGTTCAGTTAACCCAGAGGCAGAACATACCCGCTGAAACTCTTTTGGTAAAACCAAGGATTAAGGGAACAATCAGGTATCCTTTGGGAGGACCGAAACAGGTGTTGCCTGTTTGTCAGTAAGCCCGTTGATAAAGTCGTTGTTAAAGTTTACTTCAATACCTAGGTATTGTTGAACTGCTATAAATATGTGTCGAATATGTGCAAATTGATTGTACCCAAAATAAAGACTAATTGTGTTCCCCGTGCAGTTATTTAATAATACCATTACAGCACTGTTAATGCCAACATTTCGATTTTGAATGATGTTATGACAAAGAATATTCTGAGAGTATTTATCGTTCTAGAACAGCGGTTTTCAACCTTTTTGAGTCTGCGTACCCCTTGACCTTTACTAACAAATTTGTTGTACCCCGTAACTAGTGGCGTAACTAGCATGGGTGTCACCCCCCCCCCCCCCCCCCCTAATTACAATATTATGATGAATATGGCGCACAAAAACAATAAGTTCGGTCTGATTTAAAATGTTACAAAAATTTGAATTGTGCAGAGAAAAATATTTACTCTTTTTTACACTACCTACAAATGACATCTTGGATGTCGAGATGTCATTTGTAGGTTCTCTATTCTCTATTCTCGGGAAACAGTCCTGTCTAACAGCAGTGTGTTTGTTATTTTCTTTGACATTTCGTGACCGAGCATGCATCGGACAATGTCTTTGGCACTCGATATAATTAAAGCCTCTGCAACTGTATGATGCAACTTCTCTGCATGATACTTTCAGAGCTGTTTCCTGTGTTTTAGTAGCTCTTGAGAAAAGGGAACCTATATTGACAGTACGCGTACCACAGGTTGAAAACCACTGCCCTAGAACATTTCCCATATATACCACTCTACTACACATTATTTTGTCATTGAAGATAATGTTAACGTCTATTTTTACATAGTAATACTCCCGCTGTCTGTGCGTCTGTTAGATCTTTTAAACTACGCAACTATTTTCATGCCGTTTTCACAAATAGATAAGAGTGATTCATGAGGAAGGTTTTGGGTATATAATTTGTAAAGTTTTGTATAAATTGGTTGAAATATATAAATAAATGGAGCGGGCTGGCAATCTGACAGTGCTGACAGCGGGCAGCGGGCTGGCATGCGGGCGGTATGTGGATTTGATTTACCTATGGCGTTGGTTATAAAAATTTGGAAATTTGGCGTGGCGCTGTGTTTCGTTAACTAAATAAATGATCATTTGAAATCGAACTATTTCCAATTATTGGTTGAGAGTCGCTAATATTGTCAACAATTACGTATTACAGTGAGATGTTTAACTCTATAAAGTTTTTCGAAAATAATATTAAAAAAAAAATTTTTTTTTATTTAAAATTATAATATGACAGAATGAAAATTTCTTCCAGTTGGACAGTCAAAAATTTGAAACTTAAGTGGTTTCCGAGTGTGTCAAGCGGGAAGCTGGTCAATTTACATCACATTTTTAGTCGATTTGTAGTTCAACATTTTTGATTTTAGCTCTATTTTCGAGTAAATCCAGTCCAAAATTTGAAGTTTTAAGGTCTAAATTTGAACAATGGCTCACAACGGGGTTACTAATCAGCTGTTTATTGTGTTTTTAAATATGTAGAATAATAGAACCTCGTCCGAAAGCTTATTTAACTCTAAAAAAAAGAAGAAAAATAAATAATTAGAAGGGATTCATTTAACAGATCCACTTTTTATTTAATAATAGTTAGACACAATATTGTATCTCAGAAAGTTGTGAGGCTAAATCTGACACTAGGACATTTCGGAACGGAATGAAGTGCGGTAAAATTTGTAACTAAAATTCACTTGTCCGGTGTGCCCAGCATTCAAATTACCCGTAAATAAAATATATTAAACAGTACCTTGCCATAGTAACAATTAAAACGTGATCAGCGGAATTATTTATAGATAGAATATTCTATTTCATGAATTCGATCTGCTGACCAAACCACAAACCGATACATATGTCATTTGATCTTTCTGATACTGATAGCCAAATGAAGGACAAAAATACAATATATCTGGATTACTCGCCTTGCGAACGTTTACAGCTAACCAATTGTAAGCGTTTTTCAAATAGAAAAAAATTACGTGAAGATAATTATTAAGATATTGCCTACTTATAAATCTTGACGAAACATAATACAGACAAAATACTGAAAAATTAAAAAAAATCCTTCAATGATATTATGTTACATTGATGGGTACAACCTTAAAAAATTATTCCAATTAAATTGAAAATTAATTTTTGACTTTTAGAAACAGTCAATAGATGCTCAAATAAAATCGGTTATGTTTATCCGAGACACTATCTACGTTACAATAAATTCGTTAGAATTTTGTAATCATTCAAAAAGGTGGCAGCAAAAAAAAATGGAAAAATTAGTTGGGGATAATTACTTCATTGTTTGTAAATTGGTGTAAATGTGTGTGTGAAAGTGGCACGATCATGATTTATCAGAATCGGGTTATATCAAGAGTCAGAATAATAGAAGAGTATGTATGAGACGATGAATGAATGTGAACGCGGCAAAGAGTGTGTTCTAAGACCGAGTCGGTGGACCGTCCTCTCTGCCTATCCCTGCGGAGAAACGGCATGATGGTTAGTTAGTTAGTTAAATTTAAGATTGACTAAAGTGACAAAATCAGCATAAAAAAGGCCAAAATATAAAATAAATATAGAAAGGAAATATAAGCACAAAAATATTAAATAATATATAATAATATTATGTTATACTTAAAGTGTAAAAAGTATATGATGACTAAAAATAAAACGTATTAAAAATACTGTACGTAGATAAAAAACCTAAGAATTTTTTTTATTCACTAATAATAATTATTAATCTTAATATAGGTATACTGTTCGAACAGTTGTTCGCTTGAAAAGTCTTTTTGTTGTATCCAATGCAACTATTTTTTTTCGTGAAATGTAAATTTAAAAGATCACAAGCTTACTTACACCAGAGAAAAACCTTTAACGTGTGCAGTGTGCAATTCTTTTTTTGCACACAAACAGATATTAAACCGATAACCTTTTTCATATTCCTACTGCAGCTATTCGAGTTCTCAAAATTACTTTTAAAAAGTCATATGTTAACTCACAGTGAAGACAAACCTTATTCTTGTTCAGTCTGCAACTCTTCTTTTAAAACCAAAAACAATAATTAAACCGTCATATGTGTACTCACAATGGAAACAAACGTTATTCATGTTCTGACTGCAAAATTTTACAATTTACATTTTTTACTCCAAATAATGTCAGAAATCACTGGCTAAAGTAAGTCGAAAACATCCCCTAACACTCCGTGTAATGCGGGTTTGCTTATCTCTTGATACTTGCAGCCAAATCTTTAAAAATATTACTGTAATAAGTGGGTTTTGGTCCGAATTTATAATTTTATTACAACATTTTTTTTTTTAATTATCTATACGTTAATTTTAAAAATGTATGTTATAAGATGTACTTCTCGTAGACTCAGAAATCAAGACCTGCTCTTCCTCAATCAGCAATCGACTAATTATGGTTATAATTCACCTCTGTCCAGAATGTGTAGAACGGTCAACTCACGTCACAACCTTGATTTTTTGGTATAAGCTTAAATGATTTCTGTCGCTCTCTAAGAAGCCGCTATCCGAATTTTTACCGATTTCTTGCAAGGAGAGAAATTTCTTGCAAATTTATTTTAAGCGCTTAAAAAAATATATGTTATTCTTGAAGATAATATCTAGACATTCGTCGCGCCGAAACGCAAATTATATAAAATTCCCTCGATAGAAAAAAATCGCTAAGTATGCTCCAAAAATTATTATAAACACGTTTGTTTCAGTTATTTTACAAGTTATATGTATGAAAAAAATCACAGCGTTTCTTTAAATAAATCTAAAGACAATTATCGCGAGATTTTTGTATCAATTTTATCGCTGTAAATGTTAGCGCGCTCTTCTAACATTCGTAATTTCATATCTCTCCATCTTCTTCTTTTTGGGGCTAGTAACGGAGCCTTAAATAGTTGAAGATATTTTATATTTACTCTAATTTTAGCAAAGTTTTGACTAGACTTGACACTTCTATTTCGTTATATTTTCTTATGTTTTCTCTGTTTGTCTTTGCATTCATATACCATCCATTATCCTTACAATGTACATTTTCAAATTTCGTGTTTCTTTCTTGTAAATTGGACGTAAGTCTGTAAATAAATATATAAATAAATAAAGTTGTCATACATCCAAGAGAATAACGAGTCCCTCCTAGAATATAATAAGATACCACCAGCTTCTTAGTTCTGGCACCTTTCCACGTTACGCCTTTATGCATATTGAAGTGTCCCTCGGGATGTCCGAAGGGAGGTTTATACCCCCCCCCAACCCCCTCCCCCCTCAGCGTGCCTCGCCTTGAGACAGATCTCAGATGCAGCCCCCAAGGTTACTTTACCGGAGCCATCGTTATTTCAAATTTATGCAGATGAATATTTTACACAGTTTGCTTATTTGCAATTCACACTTCTCTACAGAATCGCTTCATCATAAAATTATATTTATAAAATAGAGGTTATAATATCAAATCATATCTTATATTTATGTATTTATTTATGTATATACCTATTTTTTACATTAGCTCTATACAGAGGGAAAAAAATCCCTCAGGGCCTATGTCATCTTTGGGGATGCTGTGTGAAGGTTCTTTTTAGGGAAAGGAAGGAGAGGAACTTATGGGAAGAAAAAAGGTATGGGGGGAGGGAAGAAATACGGGGGTCAATGTGTCCAGGAGTGACGGAAGTATAAATCTATTTCTTCCGCTGCGGTGCAAGGTGATGGATCGAGAAAACCCGGCTGGAGACGTCAAAATGTCTTCCTCAACCAAACCAGTCACTCTCGATTCTGCTGTAGACAAATCTTGCCCCTTGAATCCGGGCACCTCTGCTAAGTCACCAAACGAAGCAAACCACTTGGGGTGACCTAAGTAATTAAATAAGAGGGTTTCGGTGCGGCGGTACCCATACCCGGCTCCCAAATCAGTAATCATTGGCAATCATTCTTACTGACGACGAAACCTGTTTTTTTGATGATAAACTGAATACTTATTTTAATAATAATAATTCACATAATTAAATATAAACATCACATAGTTTAGTTGTTGTGAAAACAAGAATAAAACTCAGTCTATGTGTTCAGTTAATCGGATTTTTGTAGAAGGTCTACGATGCTACAGCCAAGTACCTAAGCTAGCTACGAAAATTCAATTTCAAATGCAGATAAGCTGCAAAATCGCAGCTTTGCGGGACTAAGTACCATCTACCGGGTACCGGGAATTACCTACCAACTTTTTTCAGCTTTCGAAAGCTTTTATAAGCGTTTTTATTTATTTATTTATTTATTTATTCAACGCCCAGAGGGCTTTTAAAGTAGTACAATTTGTTTATGACAGATGATTTTTAAACAGATAGACAGACGACAGATGATTTTTAAACAGATAGAGAAATGATAAGAATAAAATTAAATAAAAATGCACACAAGTCACAAAAATACAGTGATTTGATAAGTTTACAAAAATACATATATGTTTAGGAATAGTTTTGGAATAAGTTTTTTTACAAAATCCACAAAATTCGCCAAGTTGATGTTGAATATGTCAACATCACTTAAGTACTGATTTCCCATAGTGTGAAATCTTTGTATCGGAGAGTGAGCAATGTAGTTCCGCTTATGAATGCTGCAGTAGAATAGTGTATTTTGTCGTGTGGTTACTGTCGGTATTCGTAAGCTTATGAGTTGTAGGAGTTCGCAACAGTCGAATTAGAGTTAAGTATTTTTAATAAAAATGTCAAGTCGTTTATTTTACGTCTGTCTTCTAGTGTGTGTATTTTTAGAATATTTAGTAATAGATTATATTTTAAGTCTTCTAGTGGGATATTTAATTTAAAATTTATAAAACGCAGAAATTTTTTTTGTATTCGCTCAATATTATTAACGTGAATTTTGTAAGATGGAGACCAAACTACCGAGTTATACTCAATTTGGCTTCTAACTAGAGATACATATAATAGTTTAATGGCTTCTATGGAATTAAAGTTTTTAGTTGTTCTTAAAACGAAGCCTTTTGTTTAAAAGTTTGTACATTATATATTGTTTGCATACTATCAAATAGTTTTTTTACAAGTTTCCTTTTACAAGTATGTTTATTTGCATTTAAAGTACCTCAGTAACATGATAATACATATACCAAATCATTAACGAGATACAAAAAATTACAGAAACAACGTCAGTTTAGAAAATCAAAACAATGATAACAATACACCTTAACAACTCAACTTCAACACTCCTTTGAAAAGTCATTAAATGTAATGAAACAGATAAATAAAATAATGTTGGTCAAAGGTTAGTTTACGTAATGAATTATTTTTATTTAATTTCTTTTCACCACTTCTAATTTTCTAATGTCTTTTCAAATGGAGGTATGTTTTTCATTGCCGGCAACCCAGGCGTTTATTGAAATAACATTATCATATACAAAAAAGTAATAACCCACTAGACGTTGTCTGTTCTGAGACGGGTACATATATATGCATACATTTACAGTTACATGCACACATACACATATGTACTTATACGCATGCATGCACAAACATTAAAACATAAGTATATAAAATCTACATAAAATTACTGGAAATTATTAAAAGGTTATCATAAAACCAAAACTATGATAATAATTATTGAAAATTGTTATAAGGTTATCGTGAAATGTACATAGTAAGATAGAACCAAAAATCTTAATAGAAAACGTGTTACTTTTCGCATTTCACAAATTTCGCAAGTCTACTTTCATAATTTCATTACAACTACATGGTGTCCGGAAACTAGTTGTATAATCGTCATTTTTTTTCGACCACTAAAAGGTAAAAAAAAACTCTTGGAGCCGGGCCTACAGTTTTGACACTTATAAAAGACAGCCTTTTTTAACAGACGGCACTAACAGTTGATCTAAGATAACTTCGTAACGACCGATATTTTGTATTTTACATTTAAAAAATCCTAATTTGGACTCGATTTACTCGAAAACGAAAGCTCAAATCGAAAAATGTTATACATTAAAATCGTGATGTAAATTCACCAGTTTTCGGGCACCGTATTGTATGAATCTGTTAAATTTAATCTTATAGTATCCCTAGTAATATTATGGATTTATTATTTGGCGTGCACGCACATCAGGTTTCATGAAATCAGTTTAGTAATGAGATATAAAAATATGATACCGTACGAGTATACTTAAGTTAAATTATACCAATCCCTTTTATATTAGCTCCACATAGGAGGCCCTGAAGAAAATAATTCCTCCTATGTCATATTTGGGGGTGCCGTGTGGAGGGTATGTTTGGGGAAAGGAAGGAGAGGAAGTTATAGGAAGTAAAAAGGTGTGAGAAGTGGGTAGGAATCTGAGGGTCAGTGTGTCCAGGAGTTACGGACGTTTGTATCTATCCTTCCCACCGGCAAGTGCAAAGCAATATTCCGAGAGAGTCCTACTAGAGAGGACAAAAGATCTCCCTCAACCAGTCTCTCCCGATGCGGCCTACAAGGCAGTTGGTGCGCAAACGCATCCACCGCCAAGATCCAGACAAATCTAACCCTATGAACCCGGGCACCAAATGTAGCGAACCACTTGAGGTGACCTACGGCAGTGTATTGGTTATTAAATAAATGGTTCCCGGGCGGCGATTTCCATACCCGCCTCCCAAATTGTAGCAGAGATGCATTTGACGGCCTCCGTGGTTGAGTGGTTACGATCATTGGCTACCAAATGTAGCGAATCACTTGAGGTGACCTACGGCAGTGTATTGGTTATTAAATAAATGGTTCCCGGGCGGCGATTTCCATACGCGCCTCCCAAATTGTAGCAGAGATGCATTTGACGGCCTCCGTGGTTGAGTGGTTACGATCATTGGCTAATGAATCCGGAGTTCACTGGTTCAAATTTTAGCGTGCGCAAGTAAATTTTGTCTGTTACATATTTATTCATTTATAATAATGTAGTTATAGTACATTTGTGGTGACCAGATCTGTATAGCCAAGTACTTTCCAACTTTCGTCTTGTCCAACTCTATTCCTTCTCTATTACCCTCTGCCTCACAGCATACCTTAACTGGGGAAGTCTCAGTACCCAGGCGGTCGGGAGCAGTTGGGATTCTTGTGTGGCACTCACATAAAGCATTTGGTGTTGATTCGTACAAAGCATGTAAAAAAATAATAATAATAAATAATTATAAAAACGTTTATTCATCAATAATTTTTTTACAGTATTATACTTAAATTTTGGTTCTTTTATCTTTAGTCTATTCATGAAAAAGTCACTGCTCAGCTACAATTCAGGATTTCTCCTGGAATGCAGCTGGTTTTCAGCAGTGCCAGTCTAGAAAATGAATCCAAGGACCAGTTTAAAGGTCTCCATAAGGAAATCAGCAACCGATTTTTTTAAACAATTTGATTTACTCACTAGTATCCTACAAACATCTCCATTGAAGTCATTGAAAAAAAAACCTTACCCAAACCATGAAGTTGTACTATAGAAGTCGCTGAAAACTTATCCAAAACATAATCTTTCTCAGCACGGGATATCGTGGTGAGGAGGACTACGAATGTAGTCTACGTGCATTTTATATTAATATTTAATGTCATAATGTTATTTAACACTAAAAAAAATAATAATTAAAATTTTTGAAGAACAGAAAAGGCACAGCAGAAAAAGTCTGGATATAAAAAAATTCCTTCCCGACGCAAATTCCTAAACGCTTAATATTTTCCACGTTAATAGGTTAGCGTCATTATGGCTAATATAAGTAGGCAGTAGTTTAATACTAGGTTGTGTTTCATCTCGTACTGGCCGAGAGCCACTGGGGGGGCGGTGGTGGTGTTATACGGCAGGGGGGGCGCTACGGCAATGTGGCGAGGGGGCGGAGGGAGGCCAGGGTCATGCTGCGGATCGATATGAGCTTTCTGGGTCGTCCGCCCCCCCTTCCCACTGAGTTTGTAGGATTCCCTCCCCACCGATCGGGGGGACACCCCTTGCCAGGGCTACCAGACACACAGATTCACCAGGAAATGTGATTTCGGGTACATCCGGGGGGGGAGGTTTCAATTTTCGATCTCATATCGATTAGAACGCCAAAAAATGAAGAAAAAAATGTGCTGGTTTATAAAAGGCGTCCCCTTTTTTTAATAACTTCTTAAAGAGATCAATGAAAATATTAAACAATATGAAGATGAAGAAATCAACAAATATATAGTTAGCAAGTATGGAGATGGGGGAATCATTATAGGTACATATTCAACAAAAAATATGAATGGTCAACAAACATAAATATGAGGAAATACACAATTGTAGTTAACACATTATGATGATGAGAAAATCAACAAACGTAGTCAATAAATGTGAAGATGAGGAAATTAATAAACATATTCGACAAATATGAAGATGAGGAAATCAATAAACTTTGTCAACAAATAAAAATATGAGAAAATAAACCAAAGTAGTTAACAAATATGAAGATGAGGAAGTCAACAAATATGAAGATAAACCAAATAAAAAATAAGGAAATTGTAATGTAATATTAAAATAACTAACTAATGTCAATAAACTACAGTATTTGCATTTAAATGGTATTTAATTAAAAATAAATTTAAAAATTAAACAAAAGTTGATCAATAATAAAGTGATATAGTCAGTCAGGAGGATAGAGTGCATATTTTTAATACCTAGTAATTGTATATTATTAGGTTATTTGAAATATTATTTTTTAGATCGAATTATGAAATTGACTAACAAAATACTAATATTTTTACGAGACTAACTTTGCTTACATATGACGTACGCATCAACGCGTATTTACGTTAAATATGCTTGTATTTACATTAAACATAATCTTTTTACTTTATGTAAATACTGAATTGTATATGAATATGTATATAATTTCAATTTCTTTCAACAGATGTCGTTAGTGTAGTTAGTTTTATGTAGTTTTGTTATGCCTTAACAGAGGTTCAGTTAACTATTATATATGAATATGTATATAGTTTCAATGTCTTTCAACAGATGTCGTTAGTGTAGGTAGTTTTATGTAGTTTTGGTGTGCCTTAACAGAGGTTCAGTGACCAGTTCCAATGCCGCAGAATAATCCAAAGCATCCATTAGAATGGACATTAGGTCCATTAAAATATTCATTGTAAATAAGACGATGAAGTATTATTAAAACTCCCGTTTATCGGTGTTGTATTTTTCGTCAAATAAAACAAGAGAATACAACACATCCTAACTTTCCTGAACCAGCGGGACTATGACATTCCCATTCGGTGTGTGTTGTGAGGCTGCAGTACGAATTACTTATTTTACCAACCGGTTTCGTTCGAGAATTGCACTGATGAACGTGAAACAAACAATAGCGTATAATTTTGTTTTTGACGTTATTTCAAAACTCCATAACAATTTCATCCACAATGGATAAAAACATTTGCTTTTACCTAAAAATCTAAAGGCCAAAACGTGTGCAAATTCTTTTTCACAAACTTACAGCACTTTAATATTAGGTAGCTGTTTCGGACAACCAAATTTTTGCTTTAAAGTAGATGAGTTACTATCGACTTTGTTTTATTTTAAGTATTTTCAAGATCTGTTCAGGAGACTACCGGATTCGCTACGACATCGCGACCCCAAATAAACAAACAGTCTTACGTACCACCGGAGTAGAAACGCCAGCCCTACCCGTGCGCCCCTTGCCCCAGGGCCTACATTGCTACGAGACGAGCACTACGCGAGCAGTCAGCGATAGTCCACAAACTATACACCAACTTGCAAACACCATTTCAGCAGATATTCGGGAAATTTGTCCTACAAACTGCTACGGGCGAACGTTCTGGGCCATGACCGCAAATAATCCTCTTCTGAACACAAGCGTTCCTTCAATAAAAGAGAAACATAATAACCGAACAAATTTTAGTATTATTTTGTTTAAAATTTTTAAGTTTGTTTTGAAGAGAGGCCAATGTACATTAATTTGTTACTTTATAATTGAAGTGAAAACTTCTTTAATACCGTTGGGATTTGAAACTCGATGAAACGAAATAGCTACACTAAAAACAGACAAACACATAAATCTATCTAAGGATTTATTCTGTGAAAAAATGAGATAGACTATCCGGTCTCCTCTTTTTGTGGTACTTCGTAGTCTCCCCACTCTTGTCCTCTTTAGTTTTATGAAGGTTTCACTTCTACTGCGTGTGAGCTGCACATTTGTATTTTTAGAGAGAATTTTTTTTTAGCACCGTTGTGATTTGAAACTCGATGAAACGAAAAAGCGACACTAAAAAGAGACAAACATATACATCTATAGGATTTATCCTGTGAGAGAATGAGATAGACTATTCGGTCTCCTCCTTGTGTGCTGCTTCGTAGTCTCCTCACTCTTGTCTACTTTAGTTTACTAAAAATTTCACTTCTACCGCGTGTGAACCGCATATTTTTATTTTATTTTTTACTGTAACTCCACACAGGAGGCCCTGAGAAAAATAAATTTTCCCCAGGGCTTATGTCATATTTGAAGATGCTGTGTGGATTGTCTTAAATGTTTCAAATGAGTAATCATTTGGTGTTAAAAATAATAACAAAATAGATTGTGGTCCGGTAGACCGGTCAGTGGTTGAGTGGGCATCGCGTTTGGGTAACAGCAAGATTACCCGTGTTCGATTCCTGGGCTGTAAAAGATTTAGAAAATAATAAAAAATTGCTATTCGTATATTTTAGCTAATTTTTATCATTTCCAAGAAATTGAAATAAACTAAAGATCTTAAACTCGTCAAAATAACATGATTTGAATTTACCCGCTTAATCACAGGAGCCCAAATTAGTCCCAGCTTACATAGATCTCGTATAAATCATTGCATCTCCTTTACTGTCATGATGAGAAACATGATCTATACGGTGTTAGAAAGACAAAACACCACGCTTTATTTTCAAATCTAGAATTTAACCATAGAAAAATTTTAATATGCACCTTTATGAAACCAATGTTTCCGATAACAATTTGAGAAAAATGCATAAAGTTTATAAAATATTTTATTAATTATTTTTTTATGAAATGACAATAACGTGAGATGATAATAACGTACGTATACTTCCCTCATAAATTATGTTTATGTTTTTCTTTTTTTTCGGTAACAGTATTTTTATATATTAAAAAACGTTAGGTGCGCGATATTAAAAAAAATGTTTGAATAAAAAAAAATAGTTTTCGGGTATGTACAGAGATACTCCATTTATTTGAATTTTATTGCAAAGCGGAAATATTTTGACCTTTAATAAAAATACCCCCGATTTCTGAAGGAAACGGCATTTAATTCACGACCGAGATTTCAGGCAGCAGCTATCTCTGTTTATATATGACTGACTTTACAAGTTTGTTTGGAATGTGTTAGAAGGTTTCTGTGCATCTGCCGGGAACTTCAGCTAAAGTCAACTACAACATTCACCTGAATCGCTCGAAAAGCATCTGAAACAACCAAAGACAGACTTCAGGCATTCATTCCTCTTTATTTACACGACGCCGACGTGAAAGAACTCGTATGTTTGAAAATAAATACTTCGTACGTCGGTTTCCATTCTTTGTTGGCAACCATCCGTTGATACCAAAGAATAAGGAAGACCACTGAATTGTCTATTCAGTGGATGATGCTAACAGTAAAATTGACAGTAATGCAAGATTACCTAAGATTGCAAATAAAGTAGATTTTATATTTCGCAAGTTAACTACAGTAACTCAAAATATGTCAAATTGGAACAGTGGACTTTGAAGTTTTGTGTATATCAAGTAGGAAGATGTGTAATACAATTTGAAAGTGTGAATAATATACAGTGTTAGAGCTCTGTTGGACTGTTTAGAGCAGTGATGAGCACCCTTTTTAACGGGAGGACTAACTTATCATATTTCAATTTATTTGCTGGCTTCAGGGGGCAGGATCTTTATATTTATTTATTTATAAACAGAAACAAACAGTAAGTTAGTTACATTGGTGAAAACAATAGGCCACTTGCATGGAATTCATAACGACTTGGAAAAAATCGTGTGGATAGATTTTTTTTACTAAGATTATGAAAATGTTAACAAAAATTTTGAGAAATGTATAGTTTTTTTTTTTATTTTTAAATAAATAAATCCATTATTTGAGCTCGTGACGTCATTACATGAAAATGTCCCGTCTCCGAATATGTTCCTTTTATCTTGTAAAATTCAACACTGATTAATTTTTTTTTACATGGCAACACTTTGATTTCCAGCGAATATTTGAATTTGCGTTTAACGTTCACTAGATTTATTGTTTCTTCTATGCGAACTTATCCTTTGGTTTGATTTTTTGATAAAGATGGCGGTGTTTTTACAGATGTTACGAAGAGAACCCCGTACAATTTATTGCTATTCGTGTGGAAAACGTTATTTTTTAAAAATAATTTTCGGCTATGTAAGTATCGTTTTTTCGCACCAATAAAATTATGTCCCGTCTTTCCGGTTTATAAAAAATGGTCTGATTTTCGGGACTGAAATTCAAAAAATTGCCAAGGCTTCAAAAATACGATTTTAAAAAAATACAGAATGTCTTAGAATATTTGGCTAAACCGGAATTTTTTTTTTTAAAAATGTGTTGCGAGTGGCCTATTTACAATTAATAAGTAGATATATTTCGTGGTGGGTACCAATTATGAGTTTCATTATAGTGTCTTATTTATGGTATGCATATTAATTAATTACCAGTTGATGTATGTAGTGGGAAGGTGTGGGCGAGTATATGTGTGTGGATGTATGTATGTATGCGCATTGAACAATTCATATTATTGACATGATTTAATATTTCTATTTTTGAGACTCACAATTCATGCTGGAATTCCATTATAATATATTATAATAAAACGAATATAAAACTTTATACCACTTAATTTTATTTGACGAGTCTGAAGATGGCCTTTACAGGCTGAAACCGGTTACGGTCAAATAAAATTAAGTGGAATAAAGTTTTATATTCGTTTTATTATAATATTGACATGATGCTCTTGTTTGAAATGTGCATTCAAAGTTATTGTTGAATTTGAAGGTAAGATATATTATAAATTTGTTTTGAATATGTTCAATGTTATCTACGTATACTTTGTACGGCGAATTCCAAATTGGCGAGGCATATTCTAGTGTACTTCTGACTAATGCAAAATATAACATTACTACTGTATGCGGGTTACTGAACAATATATGCATTGTTAACTTTGCAGTCGGTGGTGTAACAAACCTATTTTTATTTTCTAAAACCTTAGTTTTGAAGAAAACAATTTTAGAACGTAAAAATAATACACCGCAGGCGAAAATTTTATTTTTCCATGGTCAAACCAATAAATTCTGTCTTATTTTTATAATTTTTAAATACAACCGTCAGAAGTTCGTTGCAAAAGGCTTTCGTGTACAGATATTGAAAACAATCTGAACTACTGCTATAAAATAAGAAAATAAATAAATAAGAAATATAAAAACTCTCTTCTGTTATTTATGTTATAAGAAATATATTTTGGAAGTGTACCATTCTTTGTAAGCTACACAAGCAAAGCACCACACACAAAAATTTCGCTACGTTCAGGGTCAAACCAATAAATGCCGTTGATTGTGATCGTCGGAAAGTTAAACAAAACATAGTAAAGGTAAGGTACGTATGTTTTAAAATCGAAATTTTTTTAATGCATCAACACTGTAAAGATAAAATATTTTCTTCAAATTAATGTCCAACCACCTCATTCTGTCTACTACTCTTCTACTCGAGTATGCAAAAAAAAACTTGTAATTTGGAGGAACGAATTCAAAACTTAGAAAAAAGACTAAAGTTTTCCGCGAAACCTTTAGAGGAATTCAAACAAATGATAAGTTCGCCAAAAAAACGAGTATGCTTTAGACCACACGACTGAAGTAAAACTTAACTAACTTATAAAATAACATATGACATTGAGGTGACATTGACATTGACAATGACATTGACATTGACATTTACATTGACATTGACATTGATATTGATATTGATATTGATATTGATATTGATATTGATATTGATATTGACATAGACATTGACATTGACATTGACATTGATATTGACATTGAAATTAACATTGACATTGACCTTGACATTGATATTGACATTGACATTGAAATTGACATTACCATTGACATTTCAGACAATATGGTTTGTTGCATTTCGCACATCGACATTGACATTGACATTGATATTGACATTGACATTCCAGACAATATGGTTTGTTGCATTTCGCACAGTAGTACACACCCATGAGTCTATTTTTCGCTGGGCAAAAGTTGCACACGTTCAGTTTCCTTTTTTAATTACATTAATTACCGTGCGCATCGATTACCGTTCGCATATCATTTTTCGTAACAATCACCACTTTTCGTACCGCATTCACCAGTTTACCCCCAAGTATCGAGCGTGCGTAAAGAAGTTTTACTTCCAAAATTTATTGCGTTTAACTCGTAGAACCCCATTTATTTATTTTAAAAATTTTGCCATATTCTTATTAAATTCTTTTTACAATTAAAAAAATCAGTCGTTTCCGACAAAAAGACGATATTTTATTATAGATCCTTCGCTTTAACATCAACAGATTCGAGTGAAAATAGTAAAATTTTTTGGTCGTGTGTGGTTTTTGGTAACGGAGTATTTAAAATAGATTCAGCGAACCCATATTATTATTTAAGTCCCGTTCCTGGTTGATCCTGAGAAATGATATGAAAACGGGGATTATATGCAAATAAGTTATATGTGAGAATTTATGTCTGAATTTCTTGCATTTAATAAATCGGTTATTTCCTAAAAAATATTTCCTTCCTTTGTCGTTTCCTAATCGAGGGAGATCGCTAACCCATAAGTGTATTATCAATTATAATCAATTATAAATATTATGGTCCCTAATCTATAATTAAGGGACTATCGAGATTAATTATCGAGACTTTTAACAGGTTATCAAAATTTCTGAATAAAAAAAAAAAACATTGAGGATAAATGATTCCTTTATTACTCTCTCAGTTTGGCGAGCAACGGGTCCAAAGTATAGACAGATAGTTCAAAGTCTATTATGGATGCCTAGCTCTTCCGGAATGGACACATTTTTGTCTATATCTAGCCTTAAATTTTGAAAAGCGAAAGTATGTATTTGGGCAGGTACTGCATAATTACAAAAATAGATTAGATAGTTTTCGAATTCAACAAGGATTCACGCCGCACAATCAAATGTATATTCCAACAATCTGTCAAAACATAGTAAAGAAGACAAATTCTTAATTATAATCACCTGTCATCGACCATTTTGGAGGATTAACAACTGACCCCAAACGCCAGCTCAATCCGAACGTTTAACTCTCGGTCAGAGGTAATCCCGCATTTAAAAAGGGGCACTTTGATATCAGGTATCGCGACAGTTTAATCGCGACACATGCCGTGTGTCAGAGGGTGGGTGTCGGGTGTAATCCCACCCTTATACAACCCCCTCCCCACGCCTTACAACGCCATTCGGTCGTATTTGATAAAATTCCGGTATTATTTATGTTAAGTAAAATTTATAGAAATGCAAGTTTGATTAGCAGTTAAGATCCTTGTGGTGTTTTGTTGCCTTGGATTTATGTATTTAGATATTCTTTGATGTCTTAAAATATTTGAGATATATTGTATTATAATTCGTACTACATAAATATGTTACGCGTTTCGAAGGCAGAGTATAAAGACGAGGACCACAGTTATCATCATCAATCATCAAACAGTATTAATAGCCTTGCGTCTGTCGTACACACTCGATTCACAAATGGAAGTGCTGCCATCTATATTATTAATACGCTAAAAAAGCTACTTGTAATTCGGTTTCGAATTAGAGAATTTGTCAAAGGATGGCGCCACTTGCGTTAGCAGGTCGCATGAGGACGTGCCCCCTAGCTATAAGTACTACTGATTTGTAGAATTTGGGTGTCTCTTCGGATATTAAGATTGACGGTAATACAGAGTTGTGAATAATAATATCATGCGGCTATATATTACGGCTGTAGCGGTTACTTTGCTGGTCACCGGAACAAAGTAACCGTGACCGGCAATAACGTCATATATATATAATATTATATAGACGCGTGGTATTATTATTCACAACTGCCAGTTACAATAATAATCATATATTATTATCGTCATTGACGTAACTAGATACAATAACTAGTTTCGTTAATGAAACGGAAATAACTATTTTCGATAAAATTACAAATAGTGATTTTTGTAAATGCGTTATTCCTGTTAAACTGTGATTGTTGGTGCTGGGTGTGACGTGAGTAGTTTCGCATCGCGCCTACCGGCCGGCCGAGCTATGGGGCTAGCGAGATGGCCGATCGAAAATTTCCGAGTAGGCGGGAGTGCGTGACACGAAATCCGAAGTAATCCTATTGTTAAAGTAAATAAATAACTAACAACATGTACGCACTCACATACTGCCTGCTAACAATGTATGCCCGAACATTGGAGGTCTAGAATCATTTTAAAATAAAAATTAGCTTCTTTATATATAAAAAAAAAAATAGAGTCGTGAGGTGTACGGTGAAGGAGGAAACCATCTGTTTCCTTAGAACGCCGTGGGAGAGTGGTTGGGTAACCTCCAGTCTTGTTAAAGCAATAATATTGATTTCACTGTATAGATACAAACACTTAGATACTAGATAGTCATTTAATTTATTTTCGTTCCGTGTGTAACTGTATAGTTGGTGGAGGTATTTACACAAACAATCACAGTAGGTGAATGAAAATAACTAGTTCGATAAGTTTCTTGAAAATGTCGTAACGACAATATCTCCATATTCGGAGAGATTCACGAAATTACATATCCAACATTCCTGTCATTACAACTGTCGGCTGACGCTCCTCAAGTTAGCTGTTAACGTAAGTGGCGCCATCTTTTGGCATTGCTTTATTTCGGTTCTATTACAAAAGTAGATTTGTATACAAACTCCACGTAGGAAAACGGTTTTGCATAGTAAAGTTGTATTAGTTTGTCGGATTCTTAAATTTCAATCGTACGGTCGCTAGGCTATTAATACTGTCTGATGATACTTTGGACTATCAACGAGTTTCGTTTCCATAAAAATAAAATTTTAGATTGTGACTTAGCAATCTTCCAAGCTAGGTATTATTTGACTTACTGAGCCCTTTTGCCCACAATTTTTATTCATTAATAAAAGAATCAAGCACGCGACCTTTGAACGTTAAAACCGCTATTCATTTCCATTAATATAAAAAGCCTTGTCAAGTAATAACAAGAGTCTAAAGGTTTCTTTATATATTGAATACAACCAGTGATAAAAATTATGTTAGACTGGCCCTCCCTTGTTAAAGCAGTGATTTAAAAAATACTAGTGCGTACGTAGATACTAGTTATTAACCGTTTCAACAATCTTTTTTTCTTTTTTGACAATTGATTTTTATTTTTTATGTGACACCTCAAAAGAGCACCCATGTGTGTACAGTGGAACCACTTGGTTGGGCAGCGTTGGGATGTGGTTTAAGGGTGGCTGGAGGAAAGGACGAATTAATGCGAGTCTTGAATAGAGGCCTGGATTATATGAAGGAGTAAAAGTAGGATGTTTCGAATATTTTAAAATAAATTAATTTCCCTCAGAACTTAGTGACGCTGTGTGGAGGGTTTTCTCCCGATCCGGCCTGCATTGGTGGGCAAACACATCCACTGCCAAGACCCGAACAAACCTTATCCCCCATCAATACCAGACTTAGCGAACCACTCGGGTAACCAGAGGGGTTGGTTATCCTATAATTGGTTCCCGGTCGGCGATACCTATACCCGCCTTCAAAATTGGAAATGGCTTGCAATGGTTTTAATCATGTTTGCAGACAGTGTTTGAACAGATCTGAATATTCATGTACTTCCCCACATTCCGATTTCCCATTTCCTTCCCTTTCCCACTACCTTCAGCCTCACAACATACCCCAAATGGGGATGACATAGTTACATTGGCTCCTGACTGTTCGACAGTACTCACTCTCATACAAAAAAAATCAAGGGTCTGATATTTTCAATGTGACACCGACTTTCTCTTTACGGTTAAGACAATCATATTTCGGTCATAATTTTTACCGCGCGACTCGACAAAATGAACATTGCATTTTATATCAAGACTTTTTAATATTTACAATTATCATCATCATCACTCTTGGCTCTACAACCCCTGGTGGGTCTTGGCCTCCTCAAGAGTCTTCCTCCACTCATCTCGGTTTTGTGCCAGCTCTCTCCAGTTTAGAAGCTTCAAGGTAAATATATCTTTGAGGACGTTGTCGCTCCATATTAATCGTGGTCTTCCTAGGCTCCTTCGCCCTATCGGTCTTGAATTCAGCAGGGACTTTGTGCTTGATGTTCGGTCATTCTCTCTACATGATCCAGTCACCGAACTCTTCCCAGTTTTATAAATTTTGTGACGTTTAATTCCTTAAACAGAGTATATATAGCTCATTGTTGTAACGTCTGCGCCAAAATACATTTTCTATATCTGGTCCGAAGATACGCATCAAAATTTTCCTTTCAAAAACGTCCAGTGCTCGCTTATTCCTCTTAATACCCAAATCTTAATTGCGTACGTGAGTACTGGTCTGAAGTGTTTTGTACACTAATATCTTGGTGTTTCTGGGCAGCAGTCTAGATTTTATTTGGTTTTGTAGGCGGAAATAACAGCGATTTGCGTTCACTATGCGCTATTTACAATTATATTATAACTTAATTTATATCTTAATTAATTATTATTTATCTACAACGGAGTTCTACAAATTAAACTTGGCAACAATAGATAACCATGAACTTTGTGTTAAAATTATTATGAAAACGTAGAAATATTATAATATCATTTTCGTTAGAGATTACTCATGACTCACGACATTTGAATTTCACAACATGAGACATTTTCAGTAAGGGCATTATTTTTGGTTCCAATTAATTAGTGCGTACAATGGGCTTGTCAAACGCCATTCATCAATCTTTCAAATTAATCGACCTTCTAAAACCGAAATGAAGGACGTCACTGCGAAAAAAAAACATTATTATAGCCTACTACGTCCGGAAAGTAATTTTACGGCAAAAATTTACGCGCTGGTCATTTACGTGCGTAAAAGTGGGTAAAATGCGTAAAAAATTTCCACGTGGTAACTTTTATCGATTAAAGCATGTTATTTCACTCTCCGAAACAGCGCATCAGCACAGTTTTTTAGTGAAGCAAATACTTAATAGCATCAAAATATTCAACTTAGATTTATGAAATTTTAGCAATTTTAGATTGTATATTCACCTAGTAAAAACGTTGTTTGATATTTTTTGTACTAATATTATAGTAAAGTTATCCACTAAATAGTACACGCGAAATAAATAAATTTGCCTTGATTTCTCGCGATTTTTCAGAAGACCATTTTTGAAATGTTTCGCCAACATTAATTCGAATTAATGGAAAAAGTACTTAATTTTAACCGTAAAGAGCTGATCAAAAATTCGACGTGAAAATTAAAAAATATATATATATATATTTTTTATATCGTTCTAAAATAGTCGACGAAGTTCGTATTTGCGACGTCTATGGTCATAATAAATAGAGATTTTCAATAGCTTCGTTTTAAAAAAATGGCTAGCCGGGGAAATGTTTTAAATAATTACAATAAATGTTTTTACGAATGGTAGGAAATTGTGGACCAATTTTGGACTGCTATCAATCGCAGAAAAATAAAAATGGTATATTTTTCGACCATAATCGCTCCAGTGGTGTACCACGGCAATATGTCACGTATTATAAAAATTTGATGTTTAATAATAAACAAAGTTTTATCATTGACGGCAGTGGCGTAACTACAGGGTGGCAGGGCTGGCAAAATGCCACGGGCCCCGCGGGGGCCGGGGCCCCGGCCCAGGAGCCTGCGAGCTCAGAAGTAACCTTTAAGTAACATTTTTAACAAAATTAAGTTTTTTTTATTTATTTTTTTTATCGTAATATAAATCATGAGTTACATTTATACATATATATTTTACAAAAATTTATAATAAAGGTCGATTGGTCATGTATACCTTATCAGAAAAGAGGAGCTCTTATGCCTGATAAGTTAAAATTATAAATTAAATAAAATCACTTAAAGTTAGCACAATTGAAGACCATGTATAAATTCAAATAAATCTAGCTTTAAACGCATTCATAAGAAAAGTATGTCAGGCAATTTTAGAACGCAACCATTGGTTGCTTAATTTTTTGTCGCGGTTTGGTGGCGTGGGCGAGCTAGTGACGTTTGAGGGTATTCCCGTATTTTGTTAAAGAATTTTTTACATCGTACTTTTTTGTTAACAATTATTTTCATTACATCACGCTAAAAAAATATTTTAACCAAGAAAGTACTTTTTTCGTGGCGCTTGCGGACTTATGGTGGAGATCAATATACCATAAAAGATATCGAACCAAATGCGGTATATGTTAACTGTGCTGCTCATAACTTAAATCTAGTACTTAATGATCCAGTAAGAGAGGTAATTGGTATGCAAAATTTTTTTGAAACAGTTCAACAAATTTACAATTTTTTTGGGCATAGGTAGTATCAAAAGATTTCTTCATCAAGTTTTATGTCTGATAAAAAAAGGGAGTCTTCAACTTCGATAACATTAAAAACATTCAACCCTGCTAGATAGGCAGTGCGTTATGATGCAATTTTGCTTTAAAAGTTCTGTTTATTGAAGTCCAAAAAGCACTTGACGAAAAAAATTCTGTTGTATTGCAAATCGGGTGAAAGAAATGAAGCTTTTTCACTTAAGAAGAAGATCGAGAACTACAATTTTATTATGTTATTGGTTTTCCATTCGAAAATTCTACAAACTATCGATGCAGCCTTTAAAGCACTTCAGTCTAAGGCCACCGATCTTTCAAGTGCCTTTTTTAATTGTTTTTATTACTTGCTAGAGCAATCCCGATGAGTTACAGAACTCATTTTAGGACAGGAAGAAAATTCATGGGTGTGAGGAAATAGTTACAGTTTTACTTGGAAAATGGATATTGAAAATATAAATTTCACATACAACATAGACTAAAAATAAATAAAAAAAACAGGTTGAGTGAGCAAACAACAATAGAAAATAATTAAAGAAACAAGGAACAAGGTTATACAAATGTGGATGATTATGATTACAAATAAATGGAAAAGAAAATAAGAGAAAAGGAAACAAGACAATAAGGAACTCCAGTGAAAAATATTATGGCTTTAAAAAAATATGTTCATATAGACCAATAAACGCTGATTCTGAATATATAACTTTTATTTAATAATATTAAACGTACAGTTTTTAAAAAAATATTAAAAAATGCATTTTTAATATTCTCGTTAAAACACAGTGTTAAGTTGGTATGCTGTGTAATGCTGTCATGGTGACGTCACGATGGAAGATTCACTGATAACTATTAACTGATAACTATTAACTGTAATACATTTGGGTCATTTATATGGGAATTTAGGTATGACACAAGCGAATGTTCTATATATTTCTTATTTTTGAAGATGTCGTAAAAGCATATACCTTTATAGAAACTTAATAGAATTGCCATTTAGATTTTTGTATCTGACATATACGATTGTGTTTGAAAAATGCAGTATTTTAAGTTTCAAAATGAAAAAATAAAATTAAAAAAAAAACAGCTGACTGTAAACATAATCTATTAAACGAAAATCTTGGGAAAATTCAAAATTTAAAAAATACAGTCCTCTTACTTTATGAATTTGGAATAAAACTGTCACTTCACTTTTTATCTCGTTCATACAATTAAAAACGATAAAAAAATATTATAATAATTCCGAAAAAATAACTGAAAAAATCCGACATCTTGGACTCGGTTTTACGCAATTAATGCGTTGATTTCTCGAATTTGTATTTATTTACACATGCATAAGGCTTTTACATTATTAAATAATATTACTTTTATGGAAGTTTTATTAAATTCACGCGGAAAAGTCATAAAAATTATAGAGAAGTAACCTTTGATTATGTAATGTCAGTAACCTAAAAACCGAACGAAACTAAATCACCAACAAAACATTATTTAAGGACTAAAACTGAAAAAAAGTAAAGGCAGCATTGGTACTTATGCTAAATTACACTAATATCACAGTGAATTAATCTTTTAAACGAAAATTGTCATCAAAAACATAAAACTGCAAGTAAAATTCACCAACGTCATTCATTGTTTTGCAAAGGATTTGATTTCGCCATTTGCAATAAATAAGCCATTAGCCAATCAACGCGTTATAATAAACAAGATAGCCGCGCGCCTGCGCAAATCTATGTGAAATTCAAGAAAACCAACATAAAAAACATAAAATAATGAATCGTTATTTTAGTAGATGACGTCACAAAATTCACCATAGATATGGGTGTTTTCGAGGGATCTCCAAAAATTGAAACTTTGAAAATTATTTTAACTATTAAAACTAACTCTAAAAAAAAAAAAAATATGCAGTAATTTAAGTTAGAAGGTCATTTTTCATTAAAAAAAATTAAAAAAATGGACTGGACTTCTCTTTTGAGACATGAAAAGAAAAATTAATTAGTTTCATCCTTAAACGTATTTAAAAAATATTCTTTTAAAGCATTATTCTGAACTTTTTTATTTTGCTGGATTCCCTTGTACATATCTGGAAGCGAATTATATAGTGTATAAGCAACATAGTTCAGAGATTTTATCCCATATTTTGTAGTGTGTGTTTGAGGTATGCGGATTTTATTGCTATTTCGAGTATTGTGAGTGTGAATGTCTTGATTGTAAAGTGGCTTGATGTTAGTGTGAGTTGATTGTTGAGTAATTTGTAGGATGGTGCTTGTGATGTCATGTTTAGGAAGGACTGTGATTGGAAGAATACCGGAAACTGAATAGATGTCTCTGACATGGGTGTCCTATGGAAGTCCAAAAAAGTCCTTAAAACGTTTTAAAATTTGTCTGGGAGAATCGGCCACTTGCATCACATTTAAAAAATAAATCCGGTTTAGGCAAATATTCTAAGACATTCCTTTTTTTTAACCTAATTTTTGAAATCCTGGCGATTTTTTGAAAATTTCAGTCTGAAAAATCGGACCATTTTTATAAACCGCAAAGACGGGACCTTCAGAGACGAAATAGAAAACGCTTGGTGTATTAGAGAAATTTATTAATAATAAAGAATCTTTTACGTCGTGCATATTTCCCGAAGTTATATAACGTATTAATGTTATTTGATAAACTTCTGTGACTACAGCTAGTGTTGAAAGATCACTTTCGAATTTTTTTTTAATAAAAACCTATTTAAGAAACTCAACGGGACAAGACAGGCTACGTAACTTGACTATTCTGTCTATTGAAAATTCTATGGCCCGATCCTTAAACTTTGATGGCGTTATTGATACTTTTGCGGAACAGAAAGCTCGGAGAAAAGAATTTTATTAATAAATATCTTGTAAAGATTAAATTATTATTTCATTTTAAATATGTAATACCTATTCTTTTTAAAATAAAATTTATTAGATATTTAAAAAAAGTTTACACAATATTAGTAATAATGTTAGCTAACTTCTTGAGTGATTTATTTAAATTCAATTACAACGTGACGATTTTTACTGGAGGGACCCCATCCAATGAATTTGCCACGGGCCTCAGATGGTATAGTTACGCCACTGATTGACGGCCCTCCACACTAGCGACCTACTTTTAAAAGCATCGACTTTTTTATTTCAATACCGCACAAGAGTTCGTCTGCCCAGAGCAAGAGATTAATTCTACAGTGGCGGTCCGTGATTGTATTGATCTAGAGTGCGAAGATTGAAAAATACAACATTGTTGATGTTGTTGTAGCTAAAAATGTTTTTTTTTAATCAAAATTTCAATTTTAAATGAAGATTTTTCATCTTAATGCAAAAATTTGAAATTTTGAAAAAGAAAGTCCATTAATTCATTCTAGATCTTAAAAATCCATCCCTGGAGTAATATCAGATCGTATTTAAATATGCGTTCTATAGCCGGTACAAAATCTATTTAAAGCTTTGAAAAAAAAATTACTATCAAAACGCCCTGATTCTTGAAATGAAAATTCAACAATTTTCCTTGTTTTTACTAAGAGTTTCCGGTCACCGTGTATAAAAGCTAATAATATTAAATAAATGCGCATGCCGAGTTTTGAACCCGTGATCTTAACTGTCCAATCCGATGAGTTTATAATTCTGCCACAACGGAGGTCGTGTTGATACGGTTTGTATATATGTTTTGCAATTTATCTCTCCAACGTTTGTCAGACTGGGGAATTTTTTGCAATTTGCATACCTAATGTTATTAGGCCGGATCAATGCATAAATTACATTTTTAACAAACGCCTTTTTTACGATACATCACCCGCAATCGCACGTCTTTGCTACGCCGTTCGCCGTAGGGCCGCTTCGTGTCGCGTAGCTTGTACGCCGTAGAGAATTGAGGAGACGCGCCTTACTGATTACCAATGATAAAGAATTTATCAGAGAGATCCTTAAGAGGGTATAATCAGATAAACCGGAAATGTGTCATTTCTAAATCAAATTTTAGACGTATTGACTCTTTTCCACAAAAAAATATAAATTGATTGCGAAAGACTATTCTTTTATCTAGTAAAGATATGTTTTAAATTTTGGAAAAAAAATTTTTTTGTACAGTAAGGTTTTACCGTAGGTCGTTGGTAGATTTGTTATGTTTTAAAACATTTTTTGGGATTATACAGCATTTATTTCAAATCATATAATCATGCAATAAAATAAATTATTTGCGAAAGCTACTTTTCAGAATTTTAATGTTAGTTTAAATAAAATCATTAAAAAAATATCCGCGCCCTTGTTTTGTGACGAAAATACTTCAGTTTGTCTATTTATTTACGGTCTTACAAACCAATATATTTAAGATTTTTTTTTTACATTCTTATTTTGCTTCTTCAAGACATTATTGAAAAATTATAAATACTTTTTTATCTAAAAATAATAACAAAAAGTATATAATTTTAATAGTTTTATCATCACGCTTTTTAGCATTATTAAATGTAGGTATAAATTAATCAAATTTTGAATAAAATAAAATCGATGTTGATTTATTATTTAAAAAAGCTGGTACGGAGAATAATTAATCTTTTTCATTGGAACCGCCCTGTATGATCGTAAGAACATCTTTCGACGACGAAATATGAATTCTCGGCCGCTGACTGGTTAATGGCCCAAGGATATGATAACACGCTTTTTAACAGCTTATAAAAATATCAAAAAAATTTGAGAAATGTGTTTTTTATCGTAATTTATTTTTGGGGTGTTATGCCGTATTGCGCTAACTCCTTTTTAGCCAATGTTTCGGACAGTGTCACAGTATCCATCATCAGGGCAGATGTGAAACGTTGGCTAACGAAGGAGGTAGCGCAACACAGCATAACACCCCAAAAATAAAGAACGACAATACTTTTGGCCGTGAAATCAAAAAGCAATGTGTTATTTTTACATTAGGTCCATGGCCATGAGGAAAAAAAATCCTCAGGGCCTGTGTCATCTTTGGGGATGCTGTGTGGAAGGTTATTTTTAGAAAAGGATTGAGAATGAAATGTTCTCGGAGGGAAAATGATATAACTTAGGAATATGGGGGTCTGTGTGTCTAGGAGTAGCGGACGTATGAATAAAATCCTCCCCACTGCGGTGCAAGGCGATAATTCCGAGAGAGTCCTGCTCGAGAGATCAAAAGATCTTCCTCAACCAGTCTCTCCCGATCCTGCCACCGGGGAAAGAAGAAGGTGGGGAAGTACGGGGCTATTCAGAACTAATCACCAAAAGCGAATAAAAGGACTTTTCTATAATTAAACTTGTTCCAATGTAGATAATATATATTATGTAGACTAGGTAAAGGTCATTCATAATTCCCGGTTTCTACATTAGTTCTAATGGCCAGCTGTCATTTTTATTACAATGCCATCGCGTGTTATCAATGTTTTGATTCGTCATCATAACAGCACAAATCTTGTTAACGTCTTTAAAATAGATCAGAAACTGAATTCGTTATTTGATGGGCCAGGAGCGTGTCGTATCTTTTAAACATTTTTTAAGAACCTTTTTTATGTCATGGGCCACTGGTAAATGCCATCCCACCTAGTATATTGTAAAGAGTTGATTGTTTAACAATACTACAGCAAATAAAGCACTTATACGTTTTTTATTCTTTTTGGTAATAAATTAAAACATAAAGACAAGTTTATCACTCGTAATTCGACCATTGACAAAGTTTGCACTGATTGGACAAACTAGTGAACTCTTACAACATTTTTCGTGCTCAATTACATATTTTTTTATGTAACCCGTTTTTAACTTAACTTTAACTAGCATTAAAATCAATAAATCTTTTCCTGAAAAGAAAAAATCAATTTTTAGAACCAAGATGTTTTGATGTCATATTTTCTTAATGCCCGAGCCTGGCAATAAAGTAATGAAACTGATCCGACGCAAAATTAATAAGTAAAACAATGTTACTGTTTGATTTTGAAATGAGAATATGCTTAGTTCCTACCGGGATGTCATTTATCCAGTTGCTGGAAAATTATTTGAAATTTGGAACAATGGCAAGAAAAAATTGTGAAAATCCGATTGCATTTGTTTTGAAAACGAAAAGATTTGGAACAAGCTTAGAAGCAAGTTTTTGGTGTATACTGTATATTGGTTGGTGTTTATAGTGTACTTAATCTCGTTTCAAAGGAATTTGACTATCTTGGAAGTACCTATTACCGTTTTAAATACTCATTGGTTTTGTTGTACTAACTATATTGGATTGTGATACAGTGGTAAGTGATTGGACGTTTCTTTTTTCCTTGCATACTTATTTTCTATACACACTCTCACCAAACACCATTTGGTATAGTTTTGTTTTAGGTATTTATAATACATTACAAGTGCGACCGTAGCTGTAATTCATAAGTAGTTTTGTCTTGAGTTCAACAGCTCGGCTGTGGAACGATTTACCGGCCTCTGTGTTTATGGGTATCTTTAAGAGCCAGGTTCACTTCTTCCTTTCAACAAAAATACCCTCCCAACAGCATCCCCAAAGAAGTCATCCTGACATTTCTGGCCCCCCTGTGTGAAGTTAATATTTAAAAAAAAAGGATTAATACCCGTATTTTTTAATCGGTTCTTTACTTAATTATTTTCTTAGAAAATTTACTAAGTGTATATAATTTAACTATCCGACTAGGAATTTCCTTTATTAGTTTTATGAATTTTCCGTAAACTAGTTTTATTTATTTTATTCATAATATTAATGGGAACTTTACGCGGTTGGCGCTAATAAAAAATTAACAAAAAAGCGAATCCCATAATGGAGATCTGATATCAGCCCTGGTGTATGGCAGTGAGGCATGGAACTAGCAGAGGAAGAATTAAAATATACTAGATGTTGCAAAAATGAGATCTCTGAGGTTATTGTCTGGTAAATCAATGTATGACCGTGTGAAAATGTGGAGATTCGCAAAGCGTGGCTGAAATGCCATCAAATAGCGAGGCTGATGTAAGGGCAATGACTAAGTTTAAAAAAGGGATATTAAGATGGTTTTGACATAAATAAAGAATGGTAGAAGAAATTTGGGAAACGCAAGGAAGATATGGAACGATCAAGTGTCCAATTACTTGAGTTATGTCAAGGGGCGACAAACATAAGTGTGTATGAGACGATGTATAAATGTGAATGAAGCAACGAGTTTAAGTCAAAACAGAGTTTTTTGGCGGTCCATCCTCAATACTTACCCCTGGGGAGAAACGGCGTGATGGTTACTTACGTCCGTTGTTCCCAATTCTACTGATCAACTGTTGAGCCGAAATTTTGATCCAATACTCCTCAAATTCACATCTCTCTAAATTCGCAACTCTTCGACCAACAGGCGAATCGAACGTTACTAAACAAGTCACTTAGCTGATCAGAAGCTCAGATTGATCGATCGAAAAGTTGGGAACAATGGCAGTTGTTGGCAGGTTAATGATTAGTTTTATGCAGGAGTATTTCAAGTATTTTAGTGAAAATCTGTTTGGTGAAAAGCTCCAATAAATTCTTTTAATATTTGGCTCAATGTAAGTACCAATCTAGAATTTTCCTTAACAACGAGCTTAGCCAATAATACGTAGGTACCCCTCGCATTGTCCCTATCCCTATCCTCACATTTTCCGCCGCGTTACTTCATTGTTCGCGAAAGCACAAAATTAAAACTGACTTGCATAGCATTCACTGTCATAATCAAACTCCTATCAAAGAATGTCTCTTTTATCCACGGGACGCCAACCCCTCCACCTACCACTACTGAAATCACTCCTTTCATAAAGGCAAGAATGCCTTTCATTTCTGGATCCAGATGTGTGGAAAATAAAGGCATCAACGGAGATATCAGCGGCGTGCAGATATTTGATTTAAAATTTTCTAAAATTTAATTTTTTTCATTAGAATATTATGGTACATAATGCGGGAGATAGTATAAACAAAAGGAGATATGGCATGGGAACGTGCCAACTGCCGACTGTCACCGAGATAGATCAAACTGCACGAGCCATCAAAGCGGATATTCAAAATTATTATGCGTTTGGTGGAGAAAAAAAGGCGGTGAACAATGTTGTTGACCGATTTTACGCTTGTTTCATACTTAATAGATCTGTGAACAGTAGACCTAGTATCAAGAACCGAAGCTTTGTTTCTAATTTTCTCTTATTTAATAAATCGAAACCACGATATTAAAGAAAGCATGAGGTTTTTTAGGTAGATAATTTAATAACTACCTACTTTATTAGAAACCAAGTACTTTGTTAACTTATGAAGAATTCTACCATTTATTCAAAGAAATGTCACAATCACAATAATATTTACTATTTTTTCAATATTTATTCAGGCACTACAATGTTGAATAAATGTGAATTATTCCAAATAAACATGACCATTAAAGCTAAGCGTCCACCTTTCGGCATCGTACGCATCGCATCAAACGGATGAATTTTTCACAATGCGTCCACCTGATCGGCAGCGATCGCATTTGCCTCCGCAACTGCCAGCAATCGGATTGCCGACGCCACTTCCATGATGCTAAACAACGCGTGTGGACAGGACGATCGTCAAATGCAAATGGCGGAACGCGGAGCGAGCGCCCGGGGTGCGTCCTCCTGACCGGCATTCCGAATGACGTCATCGGCACGCATCGTAAAAGTTGCCTCTCGAAGCAACGGCGTTGGCATTGCCTATGAGCAGATTCGAGCGATCCGTACGATACGGATTGGTGGACGCACTTGGGTGACTTTCTATACAAAGAATACTACGATCCGTTTGATGCGATGCGTCCGATGCGTACGATGCCGAAAGGTGGACGCTTAGCCTAAAACGGCCTCTATTTTGAAAACAGACCAGAACGTACAAACAAATATTCAGACAGAAACGCAAAATGGTAGAGTTAGTACAGGACTTTGCGACTTTGCCGGTCAGCCAATAATAATTCATCTTGTTTAGATTATCAATGGTAGGTACTGAAGTTCTTGAAATGATTTAGAGTAAGAGATAATGTTATTTGAGTGTGCTGTATTTTTTTTTATTAAATGTCAAAAAGTGTATTTTTCCACATGAGTATTGCCTGCCAAGATGACTTCAAATCTTGATTGAACATTTTACAAAATGTTAACTTCTTTGCCGGTTGGGAATTAAACTTACTAAAGTTGTTGTAAGAAAACATTATCAATAAAGTCTAGGAGTTTCAAAATGCGAGTCTAGATATAACCTTAATACCTATATTAAAATACCCATAACCCATAACGGAAATTAAAAAAAATGATTTTGTTGGTAAATTTCGATCACAAGTTGTTGCATTTGGTTATTGATTCTACATAATATTTTCTTTTTTTAATTGAATTTTTGAGTTTAAAAGATTGACATGATGCTGTTAGTTAGCAATGCACCTGTGTGAATACTCATGGCCGGCCTTGTGCGAGTGTACAGTACATAGAGCATTCCGCTCCGGGCGCCGACTTGTCAAGGCGCCAAGGAGCCAAAGAGTCAAGACGTTGATAATACCGTAAAACAAACTCAGAACCACCTCAGAAAGGTCATTAAAAGCTATGAAAAAATAATTTAAAAATAGCCGATAACCCTAACCTAGCATAACCTATTTAACCAATTTTGTTATATTTTTTTTATCATCCTTCTTAATGACCTTTCTGAGGTGGTTCTGAGTTGGCCGGTCACTATGAATAGGTAGTATGTTACACTCAGCTATAAGTGCAATCAGTAGCGACTTATGACTTAGCGTCAGAGTGCTAAGATTAGTGATATTGTTGTTGTTGGAAAAATTTATTAATTCTTTAAATTTAGGTTTACGGTATGAAGATTTTTCGATTTGATGGGGGTATCCTGAAAATCTTCGTATAAAAATCTTAAGATAAAATAAAGAATATCATTTTATAAATACATATTCCAATAAATGAAAAACAATACTTTCAGCTACAGTATCAAAAGATTTTTTTTTCAATTATAGCTCACCTAAAATCACGAGCTGCCACTTTATAATGAAATATGCACAATAAAAAAAATTTAAAGTTTTTTTTAAGATAACGTAACATAAAACATTAGATTTATTTTCTACTAATGCGTTATTTTTGAGGTCTCATAAAATTCCCCATTCAAATTATTCAAGAAACATTCATATTACACGCCACTGGTTTTCATGACGCGACGTTTAAATTCGGGATGGGAATTCATAATATCCCTTGGGGGTGGGTCACCAGTGGCGCGACGATGGGGCCGGCAGAGCGGGCCGGACCGATCTTCCACGTCATTTCACATTCATGCCGTGCCCCGCTCAGCTGTCATGTTAACCAGGGCACGTGACTTTTCTTAAACGTTTTTATTGCATCACAAAACGAGAGAAATATTCTTTATTCTTTGGACATTAAAAGTGTCCATACATAATATACATTCGTAATAATACATATTTTTGGTTATTTTTTATAACAGCTCAATTTGAGAGGCAGTACCGCCGCTCCGGGAACCATTTATTGTATAACCTACACTCCTGCCATAGGCCACCCCAGGATTCGACAGGTGTGGTGTCTTATCAGAGGTGTCAGGGTTCATGGGTTGAGTTTTGTCTAGGTCTTGGCGGCCGATGCTTTTTCCCACCTGCTGCGTGGTCGATCAGATCGGGAGACATCGGTTGAAGGAATCCTCCGGATTCTCTCGACCCATCGCCTTGCATCGTAGTGGGAGGGACGGATTTCCAGAACTTCCTCCTTTCCCTAAAAAGACCCTCCACACATCCCCAAAAATGTCACAGATCTTGAAGATTTTTTTTTCCTCCTTTATGAAATTATGTAAAAAAGTCAAACCATAATAACATGCGTTACAGAATTCAAAAAAAAGTTCAAGAAGAATGAGTTTTTCTTGAACTTTTTTTACGTGCGGCTCATGACAGTGTCATGAGCCGCACGTAAAACCTCAACTATGGTAGTAATTCCTACGTGTTCACTCATTCCTTTCCCCAAAAAAAACGTCCACTCAATATCCCCAAAGATGACATAGGCCCTGAGAGAAATTATTTTTCTCGGTGATATTAATATATTTTTTAAATGACATCATAATACCGCAACTATAGGTACTGCCATAAGTATTAGATTCTTACGCGACGTTTCAGTATTGGTATAGTTAATCTATCCTTAAGCCCGGTTTAACTCAGTTATAACCACGGGTACCTGTGCTACGGCAAAAGAACTTTTCACAATTCTAACTTTACTACAATTTTGTTTTAGCATGTAGCGATTAATGTACGCTGCTTCTCTCAAATGTGTAAAATTATGTAGATTATTCTATGGAAAATTATACTTCACATTCTGTGAGAAAAAATAAACAAAGATGGAAAATTTCAAAGCCATTATCCGAGCTTGACATGTTTTGATTCATTTCAGTGCGGTTACGACATGGTCTTTTTATTGTACCATATCATTCAGAATCGTTAATCGAAGGCCTTCGGGAGATGGTTAGCCCGTGGCGTGCGATATTTTCAAAGCTCAGACGGAAGATCCGATCGGAATCTACGTAAATACAAATCCCCCCGTAAGACTAAACCGTGGGTTTTTTGCGTTAAAAATCGTTAACTTGTCTTTCGATTTGGAGTCTGATAAAACGTTATTCAACTGAGAGACAGTCGAGATTTACAGGAATCAAACAATTTAAAGAATTGAAAACATTTTATAATGTGTATTACAATTTGACAGTGCGTTTAGAATTCTAAATAATTATGCACTATGAGACTTAAGCGACACTCAAATAACGATAAAAATGCGTAAAAACACTAGAATCTATCCTAGTTTTACGTTTAGTCTCATTTACAGAGTGTTAAGTTGCGTACCTACGTCCCTTATTTTAACCAGTGATTCCTGAGGTTTTTTGGAGTAAAAAATCTAGATGACCTTTTGGTTTCGAGAATTGTTTTTTCAACTAAAATTGCAAAGGTATTGGGAAATTACGGTCGGTGTATGGGTTTTGGCGGTTACTTAATAGCAGTTACGACAAAAGAAAAAAAACGGCCAAAATTAATGTCACTGGAGACTAAAATTACTTTTACATTTTTTAGTCCAAATAATATCAGGAATTACTGGTTAAAGTAGGTCTGATCCGTTTCTTAACACCCTGAATATAATTATTGGAGTGTTAGTTTCAGGAGTACGATTTCCGAATGTTTTGGGAACAATTTGTACAGGTTTCATAGAAGTCGTCGGGTCTTCCTTACTATCATGGTGAGAAACATGATCTAAACGGTGTTAGAAAGAAAAAAACACAACTCTTTGTATTCAAATCTAATAGTTAGCAACAAAATCATTAAAATGTACACCTTTACGAAATCAAAGTTTCAATAATATTAAAAAGAAAAATTATGGATTTTTTTACTAACTACTTTTACTTCAAACTACAAAAAAGTGAGGTCACTAACATTTATAATTAGTATCTCACCAAAACAGTACTTTCTACCGAAATCGAAGCCGAAACTTTTTATACATGTTAAAAATCTATTGTTTACTGAAAATTGGCTTATTATTACACTTAACCAGACAGTTAACATGTGTTAAATGAAATAAAAACAATAATGGAAGTATATGATTTTTTTTTTTATATTACTGCTATAAAACAAACACAATACATGTTAACTACTTCTTGGAAATTTTTTTTTTTCAAAAATCAACAAATAAATTATAAAGGTAGGACCTCATTATTTGAGTATTTTAAGTTTAATTGCGTTCACAATCACAACATTCTTATTACACCAGTTAATTGAAACAAAAAATAATAATTGTAAAAATAATAATAATAGTAAGTGTGAAAAAAACATTGTTTTTATATTACTGCTTTAAAACAAACCAAAATTAACAAACATGCTAACTACTTCTTGGAAAAAAAATTGTCAATAATCAACAATTACATTATAAAGAAAGGACCTCAATGACGCCGGACCGGCCGGCAAACTCAGCTGATGATGGCCGGTGACACATGAGCTACTAACTCACCCGAAGTCAGCAGAACGATGCGCGATTATTCACGAACGCAGAGTTTCGGTGCGACCGAAGGTTCGGCAGATTTTCTGCCGAAACCGAAACTGATGCCGAAACTCGATTTTTTTGCCGATACCGAAACCGAACCTTCGGTCGGTCACTATTTATAATACATTGTCAAATAAAATATTTGTGTTTTTTTCATTACCAGTAATTGCAGTTATGTGATTAGTTCTAATAATAAAATTTGAAAACGTATTTTATCACCTTTCAACAATATATTTTAAATTTCCGATACGTTCAGAAATATTCCATTAATTTGTTTTTTATTGCAAAACGGAAACAATCGGACTGTCCGACAGAATGTGTCCGAGACCTAATAATTTAGAAATGGGTTTCCTCACTTTTACAAGAGAGATTAAAGATCAAACCTATTTTTTTTCTATCAAACTAATCAATATCTACCTATATTCGGCGAAGATAAGTAATTTGGTTTTAATGTAATGTAAGTGCTTGGAAAATATTATCTGACTGTATTTTTCTACTTACTTTCTAGATTTATTTTGAATAGCCTATCCACTGGAGCGCTTTTTGCCATAATATGGCACTATTTATAATACATTGGATTGCTTTGTTGCCAATTTTGGCAAATTTTTCCCTTATTTGTAAGTAATTATGTAGGTTTACGATTTTATAATATTTTTTTTTATAAATCCTAGGAATATATGATAATCAAAAAAAGATATGCGAATTTATTGTCTATATAGAACTATAATCAGTTTGTATGACTCAATATTAAAAATCGGAGGAATGCATTTTTTAATGTAAGCTGAAAATATTCAAAATGATCACCAATCTCGAGCAATCGGAGAATTTTTTTTTAATTAGTTATGCCTAATGACGATACGACATGACGCAATCAAAAATATTATACCGGTCAATGGGAATGCCGGAAGAACATGGTGGTATAATAACTCGAATGACCGTTATTCGTACATCAGTACCTGGAACATACATAATCATGGTACACTCTATAAAGTAATTGTGACTCACCTGCACACCACTCGAGTCTTGAACTTCCCCTTCTCATTAGTGATGTTCTGACTTCCTATCGTCGGGGGTTCCAAATAATTACACTTGGCGGATTGCAATTAATTACATTTCGCGGATTCCGATTAATTACCCTTCGCGGATTCCAGATAATTAAACTTAGCAGAATCGAGATGGTTAAATTTCGTGGAATACTAATTTTCACTGTCGTGGTCGCAAACTGCACTTCTGTTGGCTAAAGTTACATCAGACGCAATACACAATTCCGGCAAACACCAATTATAACTGCAATAAAATAATGCTATGAAGATTAGATAAGCTATAAGTTAGATATGCGGGGAGGGAGAACTTGAAACAACTATAAAATCAACAACACACATACTTCACAGACTTAGAAAACTTCCTTTAAGATGAAGCCATGCTAAATAATGCAAAATCATACGTTTTTATTTTGAAAATTTGATCGCTTAGAAGTATTATAGATGCTTCAATTAAATACTGCGTGTAGAACATATCTTGGCCCTTAAAAATATCGGTAATTTTTTTTATATTTTAAGGTCTATAAAAAACACTTTGAAGTCCAAACTCTCCTATTTATAAACCTCTTTTCGGATATGGTTTTATTGTTTACTGTGGCATATTTAGTTTCTTTTATGAAATTTACGCCCTAACCTGACAAAATAAAATATAATATGCATTTTCGCGTTGTTATTTTTGACACCACGGCGACAATTCGGCGTTGACGAATTTGTAATATCAAAGTGAACCTTATACCGTCCACCGAAGAACGACTGGCAGCCGCCCTTTTTTCTCTCACTACTCCTCCATCTGGAGCGGAGAAATGACGTGTTAGGCTCCACGCCGCTTTTTTCTTGAAATCAATTTAAAAATTCCGTTTTATTACAATAAACAATGCATAAAAAAGGAATTGATGTTTTTTACAGGCCTTTACGAAAAAAACATGTAAAAAAAATCTCAAATATCTTTTCCAACCTTTCCAAAAGCTGTTTCTCAAGTATTTTTAAGCTCCTCCCATAAAGGGGCGTGAATTCCGACGTCGATTTTTTCCTGTACTAGTGGATCGCCTTAACTTGAAATTTTTGCATTTCGTCTGTCAAATGATAGTCGTTTTAATGGTTCAGTAAAGATTTTTTTTTAAAATGTGAATCGTTTTGTTTAACGGGACATCCTTGCTCTCAGTTTTTCAATATTTTGGTACCTACTACCTACCTGCTTGAAGACATTTTGAAAAAAGAGTTGTCATTGATTATTTGAAACAGAAAAAATATGTTAAGTATGGTTTATAATGAAGTTGGTAGGTAAAGTTTCTACTTACAAATCTTATGATTTCTGAAACTGAAATTTTGGTTTTAATTTAAATAAGATAACATTGGAAACATACTTTTTTAGTCGCTAGATGTAATGTTAACAGAATTACTATTTATTACATAATCGCATGTATTTACAAAAAAACCTGGCGGCGCGAAGACCTAGATTAATGAACACTGAACACCTAACTTGGGGATGGCATGGGAACCTATTGTTGGATTTCTATACCCCCACCATAATTCACCCCAAGAGGTTTGATACGTTTGGAGACTTGTTTGGGGTGCTCGGATGGATGGGGTGTGGTTTGTCTAGGTCTTGGCGGCGTATGCGTCTGCCCACCTTCTGGGTGGCACGGCGGATCGAGAGAGGCTGGTTGAGGGAGTCATTTTGACCTCTCCAGCCAGATTCTCTTGATCTATAACTTTGCACCGCAGTGGGTATGAATGGATTCCGTAATGCGTCCGTCGCTCCTGGACACACTAACTCCCAGATTCTTACCCACACTTATTCCTCAACAGAACATCCTCTACTTCATCCCCAAATATGACATTCCTGAGGGGGATTATTTTTCTCAAGGGCTCATGTCTAACGTAAAAAAATATATATCTGTTACGAAAACCTGCCTACCCACTGAGAATATGTATGGATACTTTCGTGGCATTTTTCTGTTGCGACTAAAACCTTGTAATGCCTTATGAATGAAACTGATCTTAAAATATGCACGTCGTTTACACTAAGGAATGATAACATCGCCGACTAAACTGTCCAACATGAAACACAATGGGTTAACAGGCTAGCGGCTCTCTGGAATAGTATGGAATAAGTATATTCTTGAAAACGGTAATACATTCTGGAATACGAGAATGTAACCTGGAATATGGGAATATTGTATGGAACACATTACCGGTTTGTGACCAAACTAATAGTTATGAGAAAAAAAAATAAATTAAAAAAAACAACTCTTCAACATGTCAAGTATTTTTCTATGTTGACATTTCGGTTTTCAATTCGCGTTTTCATGTTTTTTTTTGTAAATACTGCACAAGGGTATTAACTGCTCCCGTCTGGAGCCAGTGAGAATATGACAACCCCGATATGGGTATGTTGTAAGGTCGAAGGTAGTGAGGTGGAGAAGTATCTGGCTATTGATATTGATATCTGGTAATAAAACACTGCTATAACCATTTCAAGCAAGGTTTTTTATAATATGTGGTCTTATACCAGGGTGATACTGATAGTATCTTCCAATCTGGAGTACCACTACCACAAATATAATATGTCCACCGTGAGTTATAGAGCTTATAAATATATTGTATATTGACACGTTGTCTGGAAACGGATAGTTTTCAAATTCAACCCTTGACTCTGTGCTGAAACGGGCGGTGGGTCTGAGAGATTCTCCTAATTTAACAAACGTATTGCAGCTACTACTTACTGATGCCTTCAGCACCGGTGCATATTCGGGAAACACGCCAAACGCGTGCCCAAAATATGTCCAAGGTTTACATTTTTTCACATGAGAACTGGACGCTGCTTCGACTCGTTCTTGTGTGCAACAGCTCGGCTGTGGAACGATTTGCCAGCCTTTGTGTTTCCTCCTTTCTACAACATGGGTCTCTTCAAGACCAATGTTCATTCCTTCCTCTCCTCAATAAGACCCTCCACACAGCATCTCAGATGACATAGGCCCTGAGGGAAATTATTTTTCTCAGGGCCTCCTGTGTGGAGTTATGAAACAAAAAAAAACTTAAAAAATTCTATCTTTAAAAAAAATGACGACATAAAATCAACTCCAGACATGAGGCGTAGATTCACCAGTTTCCGGAATCCGTATACGGGACAAGTTTGTTACATTTTTTTTACAAAAAAAATAGCACCCAACCCTTAGGAAATAAACTACCTTCTATATATTTATAGCAAGATGTTTTTTTTCATGGGGGTGAACATATTTCAGTGAACGTACGCACAACCCCAGCACCCTATAATTACAATAAAAATATGAAATAAAACTCGTATCTCGACAATTAAAATCATCACATCAAATCTATTTAAAGCGTGACTTTATAATTTTCAATATATCGTCGCTAAAGAAAATTTTATGTAGCAAACTTTGAATGGAAAAACACTTAAAGTGTTTATCAGCCATCGCCTATGGCTACTTAATTCGGCGAAGTGCGACTTCGCCTACAAGTAAATGATATTCAGTGACGCAAAAGCTTACGTAAAATTTGTATTACAGTATTTTTAACGTCACGATAACTGAAATGTCAGTCAAATGGTTATTCCAATGTACGTGGGAAACAGGAGCGAACTGGAAATTTACTGGTCGGGCGATTTACACCACTTTTTAAATTTATTATCATTTTATTGAATTGAAGAAGAAGAAAATACCAATAAATGAACGAGACAAACAGAGTGTGCAATTCACACGCGGCGGAAGTGAAAAATTCGGAAAACTAAAGTAGATAAGAGTAGGGAGGCTACGAAGAAGTGCACAAAGAGGAGACCGATTATACTATCTCATTCTCTCACAGGCTAAATCCTGTAGATGTATATCTTTGTCTCTTTTTAGTGTCGCTATTTTTCGTTTCATCGAGTTTCAAATCACAACGGTGCCAAAGAAGTTTTCACTTCAAAGGTAACGGTCGAAAAGGGAACTCGTACCCGGGATTTCTTGTTTTACTTTTATTTTTATTTTTCAGTGTCTTGTTCTACTTAATGTTTGGTTTGCATCATAGGTTCTCAACGTGGGCGATAACGCCCCCTTGGGGGCATTTCAGACCTTCAAGGGGGCTGTAGAAGACCGAGAGAAAATTGGGGGGGCGTTTCAGACTTTCAGTGGGGCGGTAGGAGACCCGGAGAAAACTCATCCCAACCTATCCCAATTTGCCCCACCCCATCTTGCCCCATCCCATCCCATTACATAATCGTGATGACAATTGCTGTTTCAGATTTTCAGATTCACGAGTTAGGGGGCGCTTTAAGAAAAAATATTCTTAGAGTGGGCGGTGGGCAAAAAAAGGTTGAGAATCTATGGTTTAAATTAATTAGTGTTTTCTTCTTTTAGAAATAAACCCACTTCTCGACATCCGATCGAGCCGAAACTCGGTAGAAAGATTAGTTGTTGAGGACAACGCATTTTAACCATTTTGGTGGCAATCACTCACACTCACGCGGACTAAAACGAATTTCTCTGAAATTCGATGACATTACAGCACTGGACGTGCGAAAAGCCGTGTTTGGTGACCAGATCTGAATAGTCAGGTACTTTCCACCTTCCTCTTCCCCAAACCTTTCCCCTCGCCACTTCCTTCAGCCTCAAAACATACTCCAATTGGGGATGTAAAATTGATGTAACTGGCTCCAGGCGCGTCCGGGAGGATTTGGGACTCTTTCAAGTTATTCACACATATTTCATTTCCAATTGTGGTATGTTGTGAGCCAGAAAGCGCAACCTTTCAATTCTGAATGGAGGTATTTCACCAGGACGATACTGAGAATATCTTCCACTCTGTAGTACATGTGTGGGGCGCACATGTACTACAGATACATTATTTTTAGTGAAACATCACAAATTAATTAAATAAAATTTACTTGCCTTACGAGAACCTTACCACTCGACCACATTGCCTGCCACACTTAGTTTAAAAATAATTGGGTGAACAGCATTATAGAATTTTTATGTCAGAAAACAACAGTGGCGAATTAAAATACGACATCATTGTCTCCAATCCATCCCTGGTAGAAATCTCCCGTCCCTCTGCAAACTGGTGATGACGTACAATCAATTATTTAACCCTTTGTATGATTATTTAAAGATATTTCGTAAAATACAAATGCGTAAGTAAGGTTTGCGTAAAGGCTTACCGAACAATTAAATAATAATAATAATATTTGGACGATTTATATAGCGCCGTTTTTGTGAAAAATCACCTCAAGGGCGCTGTACAAACTTATCATACATGCCTAAAATCTAGAAAGACTACAAGCTAGACAAACAATTAAAAACAACTTATGGCTAAAAATTGCATATACCGGTTCATTGATCACCGATACAAAAATATATCTACAATATTTTGACCAATGAACGCGATGCTGCCTAAAAATAAATTAATACAGGACCATACTTACCTGGGAGGTCGCTTGAAATTAACACTGTTTATTGTCTATTTAAAGAAATTTAGATAGAGTTCGCACGCAGAGGACATAATTGTGAACACATGTTGTTTAATCAACGTCTATAAATGTTACTATAATACCGTTATTTTATTTTATATTTAACTAGCTGACCCGGGAACTTCGTACCGCCTCAGAATCAATAACTGTTGTGTTAACTTATTAGCGGAATTAAATTCGTTGTTTTTATTTTATTCGGATTCATATTTTTTTTTATTTTCTTACATATCCACTTTAGCATACACCAACCTCAAAGGAACCACAGACCCTTAGGGAAACTCTTTTTGATTAAATTTATTTGGAATTATCTTAAAATATACTAGCTGGGTTACCCGCTTCGCTCAGGACAACATTCGAGAGTGTTCTGGAATGTTCCATACTGATGTTCCCGATTCCCTATTCCCGAAAATTCCACTACATACTCTGCCACTCCTACCAGAATTTTCTAGAGCTCTATGGAACCTTCTAAAACTTTCCGGAAGATGGTTCTCGAAATTTCAAGAGGGCGAAACTTCCACCCCTTATATCTTTAAAAACACGCCCTTTAGTTAAAAACGGTTACCCTTATTCCTTAGGGGGGATAGAAATCTACCACACCACATAATTCCCTTGATCGTACCGGGACTCGTTTCTGAGTTTTTACGGTCCGCACGTTTTTTTTTTACTTTCTTTTATAATATATAGCTGTTTCCCGGTATGCGTTGCAATGCCATATTCAAATAAATAAAATGTTACTCCTTGCATGTCCTTTCCGGTGCGTTCCCCTCCAGCGTTCCACTTCCACCTTCCCCGCCACCGCTCTCCCGCTCCCCCGTCCCGCCAATCCCCCTGGCATTTCATTTCTTGACTCCTTTCCCGCCCGGCCCGTAGCCGAAACTTTTTTCTAATACTAACTCGTGATATCTTTCTAATTAAATATCCGAATAAAAAAATTCAAAGAGTTAAATAAAGGTATTGAAGCTGTCTTGAATATGAAGTAATTTATTTTGATAAGGATTAAAACCAAGATACATCTAAAGAACCTTTTGAAGCGGCGACATTTTAATTAAATTTTTAAAATAAAAGAATACTCATTGTGGCATAACATAATAGTTAGACATATGCTGTTGCGACCTTTTTTAATGATATGTTCTACAAAGTCGTAGTAGATTATTCTATTCCATCATCAATAGTTTTCGCAGCGCACGCGATGTAAAGAATATTTTAGGTAATTTTTTTACACCTTGGGTTGCATTATTGAAGTTTTAGTAAGGATGCCTATTTTTTTGAAAATATAATATAGCCTATGTTACCCAAGGATAGTGTAGCTTCCCAACAGCGAAAGAATTTTTCAAATCGGTTCAGTAGTTTCGGAGCCTATTCAATGCAAACAAACAAACAAATCTTACCTCTTTATATAGTGTAGTAGATAGATAAAACAAAGTCGGATTAGTTACACCATTTATAACTCAAGACCGGCTGGACCGATTTTTATGATATTTAATTTCTGGATTTGTCTTCGCCCGAATAGCAGAATAGCTATTAAAATAATTCTTTTCCTCGTACATTTTGTATGGAACGAATTCTCATCTTTTGAAAGAGCTAAAGGAATATTCTGATAAGTGTAATATTGAGGAGTGAGTAAATTCCAAAAATTCAAAAACGTCCAATGTCAATGCGCTGATTGTTTTGCTTTTTTTCTTAAACATATAATGCTGTCCCTCTTTCTTACACACCAAATGTCAATAGTCAAACACAACGGTGAACGCATGTCTGCACCCCTCCAAAGGAAAAATACATTAATTAGATCAAATCTCCCTCGCACGTGTAAAGAAAATGAAATGCAATTTCCGTAAGTAAGTGGAAAAGTGATAAAATCATAAAAATTATAAATCCATGCACAACGCCGTCTTTGATATTGACAAAAAGAAAACACGGAGAGTTGCGCATCGATAATGTTTCATTGCCTAATTCTTAACTTAATAAAAAAACTGAATTTAATTCAGCTAGTTCTCTGAGTTAGCTAGTAAATTATAAATTAGGATAAAATATAAATTATTAAAAGAAAACATTTTGATGGGGGTTAATTTAATTTCCAAATGACCTAGTTACGTCGGAACAAAATTTTTTCGTATATAAATTAAAATTACTTCCCAAAAAAATGATTTTTAGCGATGTTTTTTTTCGGTAGATAAGGAAAAATATTTTTTAAATAATTATATCTAACCCACAAAAAAATAATCCAAAGTGGCCCCCAAAACGAAGCTAAATAAAAATATATAAAAATGAATCCCTGTTTCCCTTGGTCACGCCACAACATCAGAACAACTTTACCTATTTCATTTATCTTTTTTTTAAAGTTTTATAATAAATTATATTATTATAATAAAATTAAGATAATTGCGCAGAAAATTGAATGATTTCAGAAAACTTAACGACTATTTTTACTTATCCATCCTTCTCCAACTCACTTTCTGTAACTTTCTAAACTGTAGTACAATATGTTTTCTGTTTATTTATTTTTTATAATAACTAAAAATAAAAAATTAAAAAATTAAAAATTAGTATGTTTTTCTCCATATTTTTTATTTTATTTTTATAATAGCTGAAAAAAGCCTTTTTCACTTATTTTATGTAAAACTAACTTTATATTTTATATGTTTTAAGTCTATTTTATACTTTGGGTACTTGGAAATATAGTATTTTGTTTTAATATTACCTACACTCGTGCAGTGCCTTAGTGGGTTTTCATTTCTTGTTCATACTATTTGTTATTATATATTATGTTATTATATACTATTTGCTATTAAACATTATATGTACAAAGAAATGGTAATAAATAAACTTAAAAAAAAAAAACTTCGCACGTTTGATGATATTGAATTTAGCGAGCAGCTGTTTTTTATGGATTTTTAAAATTATAGATATTTTAAATAGGTACCTATGTTTGGTACCAAATTTGATTGATTATTCTAATAATATACAAAAATGAGTATTTGTAATACACGGAAAATGTAAATTTGAATTAAAAAATTGTAATAGTTACCACGCGAGCTGTTTGAAAACTAAATGTACTGGAACCGAATATATGGAACGTGGGAGGGGGGTTTGCGGGACGCGGGAGCGGGAGAGGGAAGAGGGGGGGCGGGGAAGGTGGAAGGGTACGCGAAAGGGTAGGGGATGCGGGCGGGGAACAAGGACGCACGTAAAAGACATTCAGGGAGAAACAATTTATTTCTTTGTATATGGCTTTGCAACGCATGCCGGGAACCAGCTAGTTTTTCTTAATTTAAAACCTAACTTTGATTTAAAAAAAATTTTATTCAATTTTGTAGGGTGTTTTAGCCTCAAATCCATGAAATCCATGAAAAAGGAGGCGCAGCCGTTCCTCTTAATAAAAAATAAACAACACCCTCCTACGTCAGGAAGTGGGTACAGATACCTAATTTAGTTGAATTTATAAGGTGCAACAAAAACTTTTAGACCGTTCACAGGACTACCTTATTTAAAAGCCTTATTTCACTGCTCTCGGTGCCAATATGTTGTTTGGCAATACATCCGTTTGAATAATTCTTGTTATTGAAAGATATTTTAAAAGAAATGTCGTACATCGAATTGGTACTTGCAGCGAACATTTTCCTGGTATGCTGATCATGTATTGGAAATTCTCCCCTGTCTCCCTCCCCCGGTCATTAGGGCCGACGTGATGGAGAGGGACGGAGTGCGCCGGAGTATGGTTGTGTCCTAGTAGGATAGGTTTTGCCCGTACTACCTCTTGGCCGAGAGCCAACTGACCGAATTTGGGAATATTTAATTTGGTAAACCCAGTGGAGTTTTGTCGCTTGGAAGTCAATTAGTTCTACGACGCAAAAACTTCAATCGCTGGATATTATAATTACATGTTTGTGAGCTGAATGTTTTTAAAAATTACGTTTTTTCTTCAGGAGCATTGCCTTTCAAAATAAAAAATGTATTTTTCGAAACTTCAAAAATTACGACATCTTTCCAATAACATCTTAAAAGATGCAATACATATATATTCATGGATGAGGTTTGTCCGGGTCTTGGCGGTGGATGTGTTTGCGTGGCAGGCCGGATCGGGAGAGGCTGTTTGAGAGAGATCTTTTAACCCGGCCCAGCAGGACTCTTTCGGAAGATCGCCCTGCACCGCAGTGAGCGAGATGGATTTATACGTACGTCACTCCTGAACACATACGCCCAGATTCTTACTCACCCCTCATAACCTTTCTCAGAAATTCCCTTCTTTCCATTTCTAAAAATGCCCTCCACGCATTTCAAACGATTACAGGGTCTGAGGGAATTTTTTTTTTCAGAAAGAAAGAAAGACAAACATTTCTGGATTACAAATAACCTGAAAATACTTTAAAAAAACTTCTTATTACCATAGTAAGTGGAAAATGTTGTTTGTGTCGTGATGGAGGACTTTGCCAGCCGACGATTTGAACACATAACGTCTGGGTGGGACCCAAAGAGCGATGCCAACTCAGTGAATAACCAAAAAATTAAGACCTAAAAAAAATGTTGCATCGCTTATGAAAAGAATAACTTTCGAATATCTTTGAATAAAATAGATACCTATATGTAGTAATATGTACGGCCCGGTGAAGTATATACACAGTATCTAGTTCAGTGAACCCATGCGCGTTATCTTATGTAGTTATGATGAACACCTTAATAAAAGAAATACATATTTCAAATTAAAAAAATAATGTTGGTAGCTACTTTATAGCTTGTCTGAAAATTAAAATTTCATTGAAGTTAATTAATTGTACGTTTTACGCATAACTACGGATCACGCACGCATGCATGCACCGACAACCGACATTATTTTTTTTTGTTTTTAAGGTCTCTCAAAAGTCTAGAAAAAATAGTCTATCATATTATATAAAGTCTCTGATCACTATCGGAATATCTACCTAAGATTGTTTTTATTGGTTTCTTCACTAAATATGGCAAATTAATTTTTCAATATCCCATTGGAAAACACTTCGTGAAATCAAATTAATAATATCACTTTTAGCTGCATTGGAAAAATTCGATGTAGGTGTCGGCGTCGCGAGGTATTTCCAACACTATCGCAATCAGGGTAAAGAGTGCGTAATACGAGAATTGAATTGTGCAAAAGTTTTCCGGTCAATCGGAGAAAGAATCGTCTCAAGTAATACGAGGCTCAATTTGGATGAAGCAACCAAATTGATTCATGTTATAGAAGTCAATATTTCAATGTCATCGAACTCAACGTCCGATATTAAACGCATTTGAATGAGAAATGCACGTTTAAACACGAGTATTGAATGATTCACTCGATCTTCATTCGTGCGCGACGCAGTCACGTGAAAGGTCGCATTGTTAACGTAGTCAAAATGGTTTTAAATGGAAAGAGTAGCTGTTCTTGCAATCTTTCAAGAAAACCCTAGCCTGTGAAATATTAAAGCGGAGGGTTTCATTTTTAATCAACTCGTTAAATAAATGATCACAAATGAACGTATTTCCCAAGCCCACGACCCGATTCGAAGACATTCTCAGCAATGTGAATTGAATAGTTCACTTCTTCAGGATATTTACATACAGCCTACCTTTTTCACTTCTGCGACATTCAACCAAAGTGAATCAATTTGGTTGAACCGTGTAATATCATCATAAGGTAATTATCCGTCGCAAACATATCTTTAGGCGATAAACATAAAAACCATTAAGAATTTTAAGTAATCATGACAGTCTGTCAACATTACACAAATAAAACACCAAAAATAAACCAAAACTAATTACATCTTCAATCTTTGCAAAATAACTTTGTGGCATTATTTATTATTTAATTAATAACACATAACTTTGTATAAACCACTTTTTAAAAAAAAGTGGTTTTTACCAAGTTATATGTTATTAATTAAATACAAAATTAATTAATTTAATTTTAATTAATTAATCGCTCAAAATTAATAAACAAAACTCTCACTTCTATGGTTTGCACGGTTCTATGTGTTTAATTAACCCAAATTTACCAACAATGTTATTCTGACTGTTAAAACTAAAAAAAACGTAAGCAAAAAGAATTTCGTGCTGCAAAAACTTGTATTCTCTTTGGTCTACCGCAGAAAAACTATCAGACTCTGCATTTTTTTAATTATCTCCTGTCCAAATTCCGAATCGAGGTCACACGGAGGTAACAAGTCCACTGGGTTCTGGGGTGGGCTCACCCCACTACAGACAGCTCAGAGCACAAAATGAAATGGCGGGAAGACCTGTTAGGTTAGTGTGGATACCCACCTAGACGTTCTCTGTTCTGTGGATCTGCTAGCCAGGAACTAGGGACATTAAATACTATGGAAAAGGTCTTTTACTTTTATAGCGCAAAATGAAATGGCGGTAAGAGTTGTTAGATTGAGCTACCCACCTAGGTGTTCTATGTTCTGTGGATGTGCTAGCCAGGAACCTGGGAGATTAAATGCTATGGATTAGGTCTCATAATTTAATTCATGGTTCGCTTATAACGCATAAGAGTTCAAACATCGCCAGTCAGACGAAAAAGTAAAACAGTGCCGGGTGGTATTCGCATCATTTGCCTAAACAAAGATATTTCATACCTACAACAAATTTAGGATTCTCTCAGCAGAAAAAAACAAAATATTAACTTTTTTCACAAAATAGAAAGTACAAAACTAACCGCTACACATCAACTTACTTGGTGAGCCGGCAGTTGTCCTCCGACAGTTGGCCCCCCATTGATATGATAAAACTATAATTTTTTGTGCATTATTTACCAATTTCTAACCTTAAATCGACTTAAAAAATACCTTTAATAATAGGCTGGTTTGGACATCAAAATTTTTATTTGCGGTGTCGATTTTTTGTGCTTATACACTTTACGGTAAGTACCTATATACAGTGTACAGAAAAGTAGTTTTATCCCTTATACATTTGAATGAAGTATGTTTTAGGCCTTTGTTATTCGGCGATACATCCTCTTTGGAGACACTTGATTATATTTTGTGTGAATATGTCTGTTAACGTATTTTCCCCCGGTTCCACACCAACTCAGAATCAAGTCAACTCAACACCTCTTTGAAAAGTCATTAAAAGCTCTTTTAGAATAGCCCATAACCCGTATCTAACATAACCTATTTAACCATTTTTTTTATATATCAATTTTAATGACTTTTCAGAATAGGTTCTAAGTTGATTTCATTCTGAGTTTTTCGGTCACCATTTTTCCCAAACCGACTGCATATTGTTATCCCGGGAGGCCAACTGTAGGGGGATCACAACGTGAACACCTCAGCGCAGGTTCTCCTGGTAAGGTATTCACTTTAAAAAACATTTATTTTAAAACTTTAACTATGCCACGAGTCCAACGAATTGCTAACTGTAATTGATGTTTTAATTTTTTTTTAAATAATAATAATAATTGAAACCAAATCATATTTGGATACCACAACTAAAAGTGAGGCGTTAATAAAAAGTTAACATCTTTGAGGAAGTCGAGAAAATTTAAGATGTCCATTATACGGCACATTAATTAGAACAAATAAGCGTGGAAAATATTATAATAAATATTTATTTTAAGATAACAAAGCTGTCGATTTTCTAAGGATTAATAGCTAAGTTATTGCCTTAATTATCTTCATAACCCGCGACATTGTAAATATAAGCTTTCCGTGGTCATTTCATAAAAAAATTCCATTCCTAAATTCTACAGTTTTCCAAAAGAAATTTCAAGTATTGTTTTACCGCTAATCTTGTCATGAATGTATTATCAATAGTATTGGAGGATAGCAAATGTTAACTTATGCAATGTAACGTTTTAAATTTAAAATAGTATCCTCTGCATGCAAGGTCGTATCTTCTCCAAACATAAACTTTCTAATAAAAGTGTGTTTATCGGAAGTGATCTGCCAAGTTAGTATGTTTTCTGTAACTAACTGTTTGTAAATAATAAAATTAGATACGGCCTGAGAATTCAAAATAAATTGTACAGCGTCCTTGGGTATTCACAAAAGCGGCGCTTTATAAATCATCAAATTATTACAATTATTTTATGTCTTATCTTTTTGAAACTTTGATAATACTTTACAAAAATTTTGGTCGCTTTTTTGAGACAGTAAAAAAAACTACTATTCTTTCTGCCGGGGAGAAAAGGCTCCAATGATACAAAGACTCCATTCATCGTATTAAAGTCTCACGGTAGGAACTTATCATAAAGATCATCTACATTCTTTATAAGAGAGTAGTTCGGAGGGAGAACGGCTCGGAATAAAATCATTCTTAAGACAAATGATTCCGTAATACGGGAAACTTTTCACGCTCTTTTTGCGCGAGTGTTTTTGCTTCCTTTTTGCATCGTCTTTGACGTTACGAAGTCGGCCATTACCGAGTGAGAGGGGCGGACCACAAAACCGACCTAAGATTATTTAGGGCGGTTTTTGGCAGGTCATTAGAACGGTCCCTATATTGGCGATTATGACGTTCGTCAAGGCCCATTACCAACGGTCGAGAATTCAAATTTCGAATCAAATTCAAACTTGCGGTCGTACCTTGCACCTTGTTGTACCTAACCGTATAACAATCATTCGAAATCAAATTATATAATTTTGTAGAAAAGAGTCGATACATCTAGAATTTGATTTAAAAATGGCATATTTCTGGTTGTGTCTGGTGATACCATCTTAAGGGTCATTAACCAGCCAGCGGCCTAGAATTCATATTTCGTCCAAAGATGTTCTTACGATCGTACAGGGTGGTTCCAATGAGATAGATTAATTATTCTCCGTACCAGCTATTTTAAATAATAACTCAATATCGATTTTATTTCATTCATATTCTTCTTTGTGTGCCCTGTGTGACCTATCAGGTCCCCCCGACGTTGGCGATCACTCTTGAAAAGGTCTCTCTGTCTTGCGCTGCCCGGGATAGCTCCTCCACACTTCTAATGCCGGTCCACTCTCGTATATTTCGCAGCCAAGACATTTGTCTCCTACCAGGCCCTCGGCGACCCTCTATCTTGCCTTTCAATATTAAATGGAGCAAGTGATCTCCCCTCGAAGTATATGACCCAGATATGAAATTTTCTTGATTTTAATTAAAGTAAGCAGTTATCTATCTGCTCTAGCCCGCCTGGGAATTTCTGTGTTGGTGATCATGTCGGTCCATGGAACCTTGAGCATTCTCTGGCGAAGCCACATTTCGAAAGCCTCTTCTAACCTGTTCATAATATTTATTTTCATGGTCCATGTTTCACAACCATACAGCAACACCGACCACACATAACATTTTAGCATTCTCTGCCTTAGTTTTAAGCTGATATTGTCATTGCAGAAGAGGGATTTCATTTTTTATGAACGCAGTTCTTGCTGCTTCAATTCTGCACCTAATCTCTAGGTATATCTTCATAGTCTGCACCTAATCTCTATATTCTATTCATAATTTGCTTTAATTTATACCTACATTCAAAAAAGCTGAAAGGCGTGATGATAAAACTATTAAAATTATGTACTTTTTGTTATTATTTTTTGATCATAAGTATTTTTAATTTTTTAATAATGTCTAAGCAAAATAAAAATGTAAAAACATTCTTAAATATATTAGTTTGTAAGACCGTAAATAAATAGACAAACTGACGTATTTTCGTCACAAATCACGTGTGCGGATCTTTTTTTAAATGATTTTATTTAAACTAAAATTAAAATTCTGAAACATAGCTTTACCAGATAATTTATTAATTTATTTTACTGCATGATTATATGATTTGAAATGTGAGTTGTATAATACAAAATTTGTTTGAAAATTTAACAAATCTGCCAACGACTTAAGGTAAAACCTTATTGTACTAAAAATAAAAAACACATTTTCTCAAAATTTGAAACATAGTTTTAACTAGTAGATAAAAGAACAGTCTTTCAAAATCAATTTATATTTTTTTGTGGCAGAGTTTATACGTCCAAAATTTGATTTAAAAATTACATATTTCTGGCTTTGTCCGGTTGTTCCCTCATAATGGAATACATCATATGTCTTTGTTTTAACTTTTTTAATGGTGACTAAAGGGTTAAAAAAACTTTTCCAGTTTTTTTTATTTTTTATTTTTTTATTTTATTATTTTCATATTACATTAGGTTATAATAATGACATATTGCCCATCTCACTAGGTGTGAAACACCTGTGTTGAGATGGCAATTTACAGAGTGGTTATAATCTATGATTTTGTTTTATTAATATTATGAACATGACAGGTTGATATAAAATCTTTTTTTCTAAGTAATATACAATTCAAGTATGTTATATGAACATAGCAGTAGGTACATGGTTACATATTTACACACAGTAGGCATAAAGGTAAGAATGTTATTAAATACTCCTGATAGATATGTTTATTTGAGGTGATCAATGATTCTACTTTTAAATGCACTTTTGCTTTGAGTGTTTCTTATTTCAGTAGGTAGAGAATTGAATAGCTTTGTTGCATTTTATTTAAAAGTTCTTTGTCCATAAGAGGTTTGACAAACTGGGATGTTAAAAGATTTTACATTTGACTCTCTTATGGCTCTAGTGTTTGTTCGTTCCTCAAACATGTGTGTATTTTTAAATTGGTGAAGCAGAATATTTTTTGAATACAGTTTTTGCAGGTTAGGAACATTTAGTGTCTTAAAAATAAAATCAGTGCTCGTTCTCAACGGGACTTTAAGAATAACCTTCAAAATTAGTTTTTGAATCTTTACTAAAGGCTCCAGGCAAGTATTTGTGGCACTTCCCCAGCTAATAATACCATATTCAAGTGATGATTGTATGAGAGCACAGTAAACTTGTTTCAGTTGTTTTATATTTAATATATCTCTAACATTTTTAAAGAAATAGACGAATTTCCTCAGTTTTGTCGTTAAGTTTGTAACATGTGCGTTCCATTTAAGAAGATCATCTATTTGAATACCAAGATATTTAATACTGTCAACTCTACTTATAGAAGGACAGGTACATGGAGTTAATGAGGGGTTACAGCTGTGAAGTTTAAGGCTTTTTTGTGAAGGCAAGAGCTTATTTGATATTCGAAATGTTAGAAATTTGGTTTTGTCTGTATTCAGGGTTAATATGTGAGCATTAAGCCAATTTTTAACAATACGAAAGCCATTTTCTGCCATTTTAAAGACTTCATCCCAAGATTTGGCATAAAATAGCAAAACCGTATCATCGGCAAAAGTTGTGATTTGTCCACAAATTTGTAAGTTACATAGATCATTAATATATACTAAGAATAATAAGGGTCCTAGGATGCTACCTTGTGGAACTCCACAAACTGTTTTTTGGGAACTACTACAGGTACTGCTTATTTTAACACATTGCGTTCGATCAGTTAGATAACTATGAAGTAATTGAAGAACTGTATCTGATATTCCTACCCTCTTAAGTTTATCTAAAAGTATTTTGTGGTTTACAGTATCAAACGCCTTTGCAAGATCAAGGAAAATTGCTATACATTTATTTCCTTTGTCAACATTACTTGTTATGAAGTTTGTAACGTTAGCGATGGCGTCTGAGGTTGATAAGTTTTGGCGGAAACCAAACTGATTTGCTGATAATATTTTACTAGAGTCAAGGTAAGTAGTTAATTGATTTCTCAGTATTCCTTCAACAATTTTGGAGAGTGCACTTAGAACACAAATTGGTCTGTAATTGGTAATTTCAGATTTGTTCCCACCTTTAAAAATTGGAGAGATAATACCTTGTTTTAATACATTTGGGAAGCAACCTAGAGTGAAGCTCTTATTAATTAGGAATTTGAGGGGAACGGCTATATGAGATTTCAGTGATTTTAGTAGTTTACTTGGTATTTTGTCATGTCCAGGTGAAGTCCTCTCTTTCAGTGAGTCGATTTCTTTGATGATATCCTCCATCGATACATCTTTTAGAGTAAATTTTGCGTAAGTTTCTTCTCGGAAATTATCATCTGGTGGTGGAGTTTTGGTATTGCAGTTGATGTTTTCTTTTATTTTACTGGCCAAATTTGATCCAACGTTTGTAAAAAAAGTATTTGCATGATCGGCAATAGTCTTCGGGTCCAAGTTAAAATTCACATTTTGACCATCAATTGTAAGTTCTTCAATTTGATCTCTGAATTGCCTTGCATGTGTTATCTCTTTAAGAATTTGCCAAATCTTTCTGGAGTCGTTATTACATTCAATAATTTTTCTTGAATAGTATTTATTCTTTACGTGTTTAATTAGTTTTGTACACATATTTCTGTATTTTTTGTAAAATGTAGTAAGTAAGTAATTATTTGGATCTTTCCTTATTTGTTTGTGAATATTATCTCTTTTCCTGATGCATTTTAATAATCCAGGTGTAATCCAAGGTTTAGTGATTGAATTTTTTTTACTTGGTACCTCTTTCTGTTTGGTGTGTAGTTTTATTTGTTTTTGAATAAAATTGGTAAAATAATTCCATGCCTTATCATTATCAGTAATTGAGTACAAATTTTCCCATTTTTCGTTTTTTATGTTGAAAATAATTGTATCCCAGTCGATTTTATTTTTCACAATAGATATATTTACGGAATCATCTTTACTTTTATTTTCATTTCCAACTTCCAATATTGTAGAGTAGTGGTCTGTTACTGTGGATTCATATATTATTGTGTTGATAGGTTTTTTCGTTTTGCCTATTATATGGTCAATACAAGAAAGAGTTTCTTCAGTGACTCTAGTAGGTTTGTTGTTGTAGCTAACAAGACCGTAGTAGCTTATGGCGTTGAGGTAATCGTCTTTTTGAGGATGTCCATTTTCTAAAATATTAATGTTTGTGTCTCCAATTAAAAACAGATTTTTACAGTGTTTTAGTTTATGCAACACAGTTTCAAGTGAAGTAAGGAAGTTTGTAATATTGTTTGCGGATGGGGATCTATAAATAGCCAGTATATCAATTACTGACTTAACTTGTATGTGTAGACAATTGGAGTCATTGATTTTGATTTATTTGGTACTAGTTTTCAGATTGTTTTTAATGTAAACTACAATTCCGTCATTTTGTTTAGTATTATATGAAGTGTTGATGCAATAGTAGCCTTCAATATTTTTTGGTGTATAAGAACTTTTAATCCAACATTCTGTTAGGATCATTACATCAAATTCGATGTTTATTAGTTTTAGGTTTATGAGGAATTCTTCGAAGTTTTTATTGATGCTTCTTATATTTTGGTGTATTATTTTCAAATTATTTTTTAGACCTAGTTTTATGTTTTCTGTGTTGGTAGTAACAGTTTCATTTTCAAATAGGTGGCATGTGAGTTCTTCCAGATTAGTAGCCATTTTATGTATTTTAATTAATTTTTTTAACGATAAAATTAAATTTTACAGTGTTAGAAGATCTCTTTCATGTTTTATATTTATAATTTTAGATTCCGTTGATTTCCGCGGGAAAACTTTACCATTTTTAAACCACGTGTATTGGTGGTTTAGTTCCTGTGCTCGCTTCTTAGTTTTCCATAATAATTCCTTATTATATGAAGACAACACTTCGCCGATGTACAAGGATGGACTTATTTTCTTGGTTAGGTTTTTTGCTGCAAGAAGGTTGTGTCGAGTAGTAACGCTAGAATTGTGGAATTTGATGATAATTTTTCTTGGAAAACCTTGACGACGGTCAGGAACACGATAGATTTCTAAAAAGTCTTCATCCAGGATTTGAGTGCCAAGCTTATTAGCAATATCTTTTGCAGTTTCTATCGGGTTTTCATTTATATTTTCACACACTCCAGAGATTTCAACTTGGTTTGATAAGCTATTTTGTTCCAGTTCGGCAAGCCGAATATCAATATCATTCATTCTAGACAGGTCTTTTTTGATTTTTTCAACTTCTATTTTAATTCCCGCTAATTCGTTTAACTTAGTTAATATTTCATCGTATTTTTCGGAAATGAAGTCGGTTGCTTTTTTTGTTTCAGCTGTCTCGAATTCAATTTTTTTAAACATTTCTTTTTTTAAATCAGAAAATTTATTATCAATATAGTCAAAAATGATCTGATTATTGTCGACTGACTGGGGACTATGTGATGTTAAGGCGTTATTTTTTGATTTGGAGCGGGTGTTTTCTTGAGGCATTTTTATTTTTGTTCAATAATGCCCCACAACAAATCTTGATTATCGCAATGTAAATATTTTTGTTTGTGGTGCTCAAAAAGAAAACGAATTACCAACAGTTAGAATGATCAATATCGTGGTAAATATTATTTACCCACTAGCAAAAACACTTTACTCGTCTTCGCGACTCAATCCTCATGAATAAACAAGAAACTGTTGAGGTTTTTTTCCGTTAAAAACTATACTTTTTAATGTTTAAAGTGGGAGCTGTCAAAACAAGTTAACAACCATAGATAACCATAGATAGGTTTACTCTTCGACGCATTTTAAAAGATATTAAACAGCAGATATTAATTATATGAATTAATATTCATTCTATTCGTCCTAAGTAAACACACTCTTTACACGAAAATCCGATAACATACATTTAAACACCAAGCATACCAGCAAATCCATTGGTTGCAAGGGGGAACGTCAAATAAGTTAGTTAGTTAAAGAAGTGATAATGTAATCAAACCAACTGAGCAAATGTGTCTATATCAAATTCGGTCACTTATAACTGTATCATATTTCAACTAAGAACTATCAACATTATCTTCATTTTCTTAACGTATATATTATTGGCTGCTATCTTTATATATGATTGTAAGTTTCAAACCCGAATTAAATGCTATCTAGATAGTGTCGGAATATTTTTGTATCCAATTTATTTTTAATACGTGACATCTATTGACTTTTCTGCAAGTCTAGGATGAATATTTATTTTTTTTTTAACTTTTATGAGTAAAACCTCAAAATGAAATATTTAATTAAATGAAGACAATATTAGCGAAAATCAATCGAAAGTCTGGAGACAGAAACATCAGAAAAAAGATATTGGCAACTCTGGGACCACTAAAATAATTACTTAATTTTAAACATTGAAGACAAATAAAATAATTAAATAAATTTAGTCCGTCTCAGCACAGGACCCACTAGTGACGAGGACTAAGAAATACAATATCTATACTTAATTTCACTTTATATTTTGTATAATTATTTTATATAGTCGCTAAAATAAAAATTATTAAATAGAAAAAGAAGAAGACAGGTATATTCTTTGAATACTTTTAAAAACCTCCTAAAAGTCCTAAACGAGCATTGCGGCGCAAGCCAGTTTAGATCTTACAGATAAATAAGTTCGTTCTTGATCGTTTAACCCGACGAAGCTTCGCGACGTTCTTTGGCTCCGCGCCCAAAGAATTATTCTCTAATCTGCTTCGAATAATGTGTGCACGTCGAGGTAATTCAATTATCCTAAACTTCTAGGTACATGTACATGCTAAAAGCTTCATAAATAATATATTAGGTACTCTTAATGTACATTTTTTGACCAACAGAACGAAAATTTCATTTCTCAACGATTCACTTCTCTTCTCCCTTACGTTCACCCATTTTCTTTCGTCTCACAAATTGACGCAACTTCATTACACGACAGAGTAGATGTTCTATTACAGCATAGTATGACAAAGGGAATGATGTTAATGAATGAAAATTTCAAAACAGAAAACATATTTAAATACTCTTGAATAGCCATTCTCCAAAAGTTAATAATTATAAGAAATTAGCTGGTTGCAATGCCATATTCAAATAAATAAATTGTTTCTCCCTGAATGTCCTTTCCCGTGCGTCTCCGTTGCCCTCCCGAATCCCCTACCCTCCCGCGTTCCCCTTCCACCTTCCCCGCCCACCCTCTCCCTTCTCCCGCTCACCCGTCCCGCAAACCCCCCTTCCGTGTTCCATATATGCAGTCCCAGTAGGCACATTCAGTTTTCAAACAGCTCGCCTGCCACCTATTAAATTTTTTTATTCAAATTTTGATTTTTCGTTTGTTAAAAATATTCATTTTTTGTATATTATAAGAACAATCAATCAAATTAGGTACCTATTTAAATATCTATTATTTAAAAATCCATAGACAAATATTTTGATACAAAAAGAATGCTAAATTCAGTTTTGTTAAACGCGCGAACTGTCAAAGTGCAAAGAATAGTCGTTAAGTTTTCTGAAATTATTAAATTTTCTGCGCAATTTTCTTAATTTTTCTCTCCGTAAGAACCTTCTACAAAGTATTAGAAAACTTTAAAAAAATATGAATGAAATAGGTAAAGTCGTTCTGAAGTTATGGCGTGACCAAGGGAAACAGGTATTTATTTAAATATATATATATAGATCTTTTGCTGAAAATGGATAATTAATTTGTAATACAATAATTAAAATAAATGGGTACCCGTCAGTAAAAAAATATTTTTTATCCATTGTTTACCAATTTCAAAAGTAAAATCCACTTAAAAAATACATTTGATAATAAGTTGTTATGATATTAAACGAATTTATTTACACTGGTGTATACACTCTATAGACAAGAAGTTTAACCCTCGATTGCTTTTCATATTTTCATTCAAAGCAATCGAGGGTAAAACTTCTTGCACAAAATATAACTACTTTCCTACGGTGTTTTTCCTAAACGCATTTAAATTTTCTTCGCCTTTACATTTAAAATATGACGAGTTTTTCTACATGTCTTTTTTCATAAGTACCTACTTGTAAGGAACGTTTAGTCTATTTCACATCGAAGGCTAAGCCCGCTTCCACAGCAGGAGTATGTTAAGGCTTTCAAAATGCAACGTTTCTATGGTTATATTATTTATAGCTACGTCTCCATTTTGAGGAATGTGCCCCAATTCCGACCGTTTCCGCTTCACTCGGTTCTGACACCTTCAGTGGCGGACTAGTATTCAAAATACTTAAATATCTAATTGATGGCCTATTTCCTTTGGAGTGCTGAGGCATATTCAGGAACAAATACTACAACCGTGGTAAATGCCGTGACACAATATGCCACTTGTTATGGATAGCGGTGGAACGACTAATGTTCTAATACAGAATGGCATGCATAATGACGATGGATGACGTTTTTTGGAAATTGTTAATGTATTATTATCTGCAAAACAGGCTACAAATCTATACAAAAAATTACCATTTAGGTACTGTAATTAATTAAATAATATTAGCTTTGAACAGTGAAAACCGTACAAAAATCGAAAAACGTTTTCGCGAAAACCCTATTGTAATGTTTTCAGCATTAAACATAACTTTGTTGTCTGCTCACTTACAATACAATAAGAACTACAAATAATTACTTGATGTGTTCGGGAATCTTCAATATAGCTCGAGGTTCGTCTAGATACAAGTTACTTTATTTATCTTATCGTGTGGTTTGCATTGAATATTTAAGTGGACTTACTTATTACTCTGAGTGATTCTGAAGCCACTGAACTCGAGACTAAAGGAGCCCAGCTGTCGATCGTGAATTATCGGATATTTCCGTAACTATTCGTGCTTTAGACTCAAACAGCGATTTTGTCAGACTTCTTGAAGTGTATTGAAACTACATAATATAGTATACGAAATATCTGTAAAATGTGCAGTATGAAAACCAGTGAAGGCATTTTAGAAGGTTTTCCTTAAAATTTTAGTACCTGCGTATTTCGTACAGAACTTAAAAGTAAACCCTCTTCGTGGGAAACCTTATATACTTTCCTAACTACCCGTGTAGAATTTACAGGTATATCAATCGTTGTATAGTTTTGCATCAGCAGACTACAAAGTGTTTATTCTTGAGTGCTAACCTAATAGGCATATAATAGAGAAGTCCAGTCCATTTTTTTTATTTTTTTTATGAATAATGACCTTCTAACTTAAATAACTACATACATATTTTTTTTTAGAGTTAGTTTTAATAGTTGAAATAATTTTCAAAGTTTTAATTTTTCAAGGTCCCTCGAAAAACACCATATTTATCTATTATGCATTTTGTGACGTCATCAACACGTCATCTACTAAATATCGATTAACGTATTTTATGATTTTTATGTTGGTCTCCTTGAATCTCACATAGATTTGCGCAGGCGCCGCCGGCCATCTTGCTTATTATTACGCGTTGATTGGTCTATTTATGGTGTATGGCGCAATGGCGTCTATGGCGACGGCGAGATCAGAAGCTTCGCAAAAATGACATGATGAATTTTACTTGCAGTTTTATGTTTTTGAAGATAATTTTCGTTTAAATGATCAATTCACTGTGATATTAGTGTAATTCAGCATAAGTACAAATGCTGCGTTACTTTTTTTTTCAGTTTTAGTCCTTTAAATAGTTTTTTGTTGGTGATTTATTTTTGTTGTACGATAGGTTTAAGGTTACATCTGAAAAAAAAATTTTATGACTTTTCCGCGTGAATTAAATAAAACTTCCATAAGAGTAATATTATTTAATAATGTAAAAGACTAATGCATGTGTAAATAAATACAAAATAGAGAAATCAACGCATTAAATTGCGTTACACCGAATCCAAGATGTCATATTTTTTCAGTTATTTTTTCGGAATTATTAAAATATTTTTTTATCCTTTTTAATTGTATGAACGAGATAAAAAGTAAAGTGACAGTATTATTCAAAATTCATAAAGTAAGAGGATTGTATTTTTAAAATTTTTTAATTTTCCTAAATTTTTCGACCATTTAATAGATTATGTTTACAGTCAGCTGTTTTTTTTTTTTAATTTTTTCATTTTGAAACTTAAAATACTGCAATTTTCGTGTATGTTAGATACAAAAATCTAAAAGGCAATTCTATTTAGTTTCTATAAAGGTATATGTTTTTACGACATCTTCAAAAATAAGAAATATATAGAACATTCGTTTGTGTCATACCTAAATTCCCATACAAATGACGTACAGTGATTACCATCGTGACGTCACCACAGAGCATTACACAGCATACCAACTTGACGATGTGTTTTAACGAGAATATTAAAAATGCACTTTTTAATATTTTTTTAAAAATTGTACGTTTAATATTATTAAATAAAACTTATATATTCAGAATCAGCGTTTATTGGTCTATATGAACATATTTTTTTAAAGCCATAATATTTTTCACTGGAGTTCCTTATTGTCAAAAAAATCTTCGCAGATTAATATATCTATATATAACTTTTTTGTTCTGACAATGCCTTGGTGTGGCTTACTCCATCGATTTATTTATAAAAGTATTACCGATGGCTCTCATTTAGCTCTCGAAAAACTCGGCCCTTCAGATATGGGCCCATTGGGAAATTCCAGATATTTCACCGGCTGAGTCGGACATGCCCATGGACACCCAACCCTGTTCCATGAATGAATGTGCAAGTTCCCCTACATAATACAATATTCCTCGTGGAAGCTGCATGAAATATCAACATAATATTACATTCCCTGTTGGCCCATCCGCTCATGGGGCAACTGAAAAAAAAACAGTTGGCAACTCAATGGCTATCCACAGGAAAGCAACTTGCGAATTTCGTTGGCGGTACTCATACAGGCAACTTGTTAAAGACCAATTGTCAGGGGCGACGCGGCGACTCCAGGTTGCCAGTTTGAAAGGTTGCGATGGTTGCACCTCACGAACTGTCAAGTTTTTGTGTAATTTGCGATATGTCAGAGCAGAAAAATATTGATTTTCTTCAGAAGGTTGTAATTAATAATAATTAATTTATTATATAGGTTGATAATTGATAAACTATTAATATATAATATTTTTGATAAACATGCTTATATAATTACTGAAATTGTTAAGTTGAGTTGCGCAGTGAATTGAGTTGCCAACCATTTTTTAAGTTTCTCCATGAGCGAAGGTCCTTACTTTCCGAGTCTGATGCGTAAATAATAATACAAAATGATATCTGTCTCTTTCACATCCATTCATCCACTTTCTTCATTCTTGGAATGCCAAGAAGCTCCGTGAGATATCCCCAATATATTCCCTGTTATATTTCGTGTCTGAAGTGTAAAACAAACATGACACAATACGTCCCTTTAACATCCCTGTCCACGTCCCTTTTTATATCCATTCATCCACCTTCTTCATTATTGGAAACCCAAGTGACTGCATAAGATATCCCCATTACATTAACTGTTACATTCCGGATCTGGAATGTAAAACACAGATGATATAATTTAACACAATATTATATGTTCCTCATAAAATCCATTCATTCATCATCTTCATTATTGGAAACCCAAGTAGCTGCATGAGATATACCCATTACATTCCCTGTTACATTCCGGGTCTGGAACGTAAAACACAGATAATATAATTTAACACAATATTACATGTCCCTCTTAAAATTCATTCATCCACCATCATCATTATTGAAAACCCAAGTGACTGCATGAGATATCCCCATTACATTACCTGTTACATTCCGGGTCTGGATAAGAAAAACCAGATGATATAATTAAATACAAAATTATATATCCCTCTTAAAATCCATACATCCACCATCTTCATTATGGAAAACCCAAGTAGCTGCATGATATATCCCCATTACATTCCCCGTTACATTCCGGGTCTGAAGAGCAAAACAAAAATATAACATAACATCCTTTTTACATCTATTCACCCACCTATTTAATTATTGGAAACCCGAGAAGCTGTATAAGATATCCCCATTACATTTCCTGTGACATTCCGAGTCTGAGGCGTAAAAACCAAGAAGATTTAAGATGATACAATTTTATGTATAATTCTTTGAGCATCCATTCATCCACCTTCTCCATTTTTGAATGCCAAGAAACTGCATGAGACACCCCAATTACATTCCTAGTGTGAAGTATAAAACACAGATGATAATATATAATATAACCCAATATTATTTATAAGTCCCTTAACTCACAATATTATATGAACCTTATCGATCATTGGAATGCCAAGAATCTGCATGAGATATCCCCATTACATTCCCTGTTACATTCGGGTCTAATGTGTAAAACAAAGATACTTAGAACGCAAAGGACGTGCACCATCTATCATCACGGACAGGCGTGGCCACGTAGTAAAAGAATATCCCCAGAGAAGGAAATAAGTGTGATGTATGACTAGAGAATTGGGACAACAAGAAAGGGTTGGGGGGGGGGGGGAAACCTGGCGGTCATTTGTCGAAATATGCACCGGATAGTTTAGGAACACATTTGGACGGCAAATCATATATACAATAAATTTGGCCCTTCATAAATAAAATCTCCCAGTAAATAAGGTGCAGATACTTTTTGGGCTTCTTTTTTTTCAAGTCTGAGAACATCAATAATATTAAAGCCAAAAACAATATTATATCATCGTTATCGAAAACGAGATGCCCTCTACTTGTATTTATTTCAAGGTGCTTTCACGAACGAAACTTATTGAAGTCTAAACTTTATTTAATTAATAAGAGATAACTTATAAACCACTTTTTTAATAAACAATATCGACATGTTTCAATAACAATGTTATCTTCTTCAGGATATGTTAATATCATAACATTGTTAACATAAAGAAGATAACATTGTTATTGAAACATGTCGATATTGTTTATTAAAAAAGTAGTTTATACAAAGTTATCTCTTATTAATTAAATAATAAATAATGCTACAAAGTTATTTTTCAAAGATTGAAGAAGTATCTAAACTTTATCTTTACCTCTTTTTATATTAACTCCACACAGGATTTTTGGGGATGCTTTGTGGAGGGTCTTTTGTGGAAATGAAGAAGTGAACATATTGTAGGAGGGAGGAAACACAGAGGCCGGAAAATCGTTCGTTTTGATGTGACAAATGACAACTGTGTAGAAATGTTGGAGCGCGTTTGGCGTGTTTCCCGATTGTGCACCGGTGCCGAATGAATCAATGACGCCAGTTCCTCGGAGTATCTTCCATTGAAATACCGATGGAACAATGACAACATTCTCAACCACTTTTATTTACGAAAAACCTATTGTAACGTGTACATAACTTCTCTAAATTATATTATTTTGACTTGGCCCCCTAGCACGGTCGATCGATAAGGATTGTATTGACGACTTTCGGTAACTTCACATCGTTCCGTAGCATGACTGCAGATCACCAACGAATAAATAACAGTTCACAATGATCAAGTGATCTTAAAATATTAGACGTCAACTGTTGTTTGTGCGTTATCGATCTGCTGTTGTCCTAGAGTACAATGAGAAGTTACTGAAAGTTATCGATACAATCCTTATCGATCGACCGTGCTAGAGGTCATGAAACTTAGATTATTATAATTGCAGATATTACTTATAAGAATATGAAATAACAGACAACAGATTTTATAGACAGGGATATAAAATAACAGATAATTATTATTGTAGATATTACAGACAGATTATTACACTTGCAAATATTACAGATAGATTATTGCACTGGCAGATATTACAGACAGTAAGACAGGTATATATAATGACAGATTATTATAAATGAAGATATTACATATAACACTTGCAGATATTACGGACAGGGATATAATAACAGATTATTATAACTAACTAACTAACTAACCATCACGCCGTTTCCCCGCAGGGGTAGGCAGAGAGGACGGACCGCCACACAACTCGATCTTGGCACACACTCTTTGCCTCGTTCACATTCATACATCGTCTCATACATGCTCTTCTATTATTCCGACTCTTCACATGGCCCGACTCAAGTATCTGATTCACTTGGTCGTGCCATGTCTTCCTCGGGCGTCCCCGACTTCTTCTACCATTCACATTTGCATCATATATTCTCCTTACACTCCTTTCCTCGTTCATTCGCTCTACATGCCCAAACCATCGGAGAGTCCCTTTCTTAATCTTACACATCACGCTTAGGTCAGCCTTGCATTCTTTGCGGATATCCACGTTTCTCTCACGATCGTACATGGTTTTACCACATATTCGCCTCAGGGATCTCATTTCTACAGCATGCAACAGATTATTATAAATGCAGATATTACTGACAAATCATTACAATAGCAGGTATTACAGATAGATTATTAAACTTGCAGCTATTACTAAAAGAAATATATAATAACAGATTTTTATACTTGCAAATATTACAGATAGATTATTATACTTACAGATATTACAGATAGATTATTACACTTGCAGATATAAGCCTAGGGTTACACTCGTAATTAAAATTTACGGATTACATAAGATTTTGACAGATCACTCACAGGAGCGTTTACATATGCATCCGACTTGTGGTGATTAATGATCACGGAAGTTGTTCGGAAGTTCGACCTGTATAAATGCTCATGCGACTGTTTACATCTATAAATTTATTTGCGGTAAGATGGCTTCCTGTCAACAACGACCTGCTACTGTCAAATTTACGCGATTTTGTCAATAAAGACGAAAAGGTCCAAATAAAGTGTTGAAATAATTGTGGCTTTAATTCAACAATTCTCCACGCGCTTTTGTGCCGTAAAAGGCGGCAATTAATTTCGTTTTATCCGAATGACAGCTACCTGACATCTGCTGACAGCAACCGACTTCGAATTCAAAAATTCAAATACGTAAATGTTATAAACAGAAACATCAAGATTGGAAAGGATTGGACCGATAATTGAATAAAAGGATGCTCGTTTTCCAGAAAACTTAAATAAGTGGAGATAAATACTAGTTTTGTAGGAAAAAAGTCCTATGAAAACAATTGTCTTTTAATTTCTGACATTTTGCTACGGCGGCAACGGCGCATTTCGGAACTATTTCTTGCGGTAAGCCTCTTAGCTTATCAAACTGATTTTATAAGCTGTAAGAAGGCTAGAAATTCGCGCGGGCGCAATTAGACCTGTCAAAAAACATGCGAAAGAATAAGTTCTGTAACTTGCTATAAATTACGTTAAGTGACTTTTAGTGTCGTTTACATTGGTAATTTGGCCATAAATCGCTTACAAGAGCGATTTACAGGAAAAAACTTACGAGTATAACCCTACCCCTTACAGATAGATTATTATACTTACACATATTACTGTTATATGATAGGAATATTTAATAACAGATTATTTTACTTGCAAATATTAGGTAAAGATTATTATACTTTTACAGAAAGTGTGATAACAGATTTTTTTGAGGATATTACAGATATATTATTATAATGGCAGATATTGCAGATAGGATATCAATTGCAATATCAATTATTGCTTTTAAAATATCCGAATGAATGACTTTCCGCAATACTTTTAAAAACATCACCTTCCATGAATAGAACACCTTCATCTTTATGAAATATATGTACATATTTCCATAGATACACTAGCTTGAATATTTGCATTCTTAATTCCTTCGCATGAAGAATACATTCATACATATTTAGATACATTCCTTCAACATAACATTCAGATACGATAAAGAAGCAATAAAGCCTCACTACGTCACCTCACTTTCAGTACAACTTGAGAAGATACGGAGTTTATTTTGAGGAGCACATTTCGTGCGCAATCTGGTGCCAAAACTGCGGTCCATAAAGCTCCTTAATATCCCCCACGGACCGGGATGTATAATGTTTTATTATAATACAGCAAGTCTACTGAAGACACGTCAGACTGTTCCTGTACACCGTATATTATTCAGGCCTTTCCTTTGGCTTTCGCTCTGGAGAGTTGTTACCCACCTCTTCGGGTTTCTGCTCTCCCGGGTGCATTATGCATTATTGATGGGATTTTTCTCGTGGAAATATAGGTAAACTCGCTGATCTCGTATTATCCATCGGAAAGCTGGGATTTTTCCTTTATCTAGGTTAAACTTGTATTTATATGAAGCAAACAGGGTGGAAGATGACTTTGCTGTATCATATTGTGTTCATCATAAATGTTGTGTTAAAAATGAAGTGTTTTGTGACCTATTTATTTTAAGTCATTTTTGTCTCTTATTTCAAATTTAGATTTAACAATATCATTATCCTCGATCAATTTTTCCTATCTAATGATCACTTATGTTCTAAAGAATTTAGTCTAGTTTGTTTCAGATGTAAACATATTAGGTTATGTTTACAGGGGATCCCTTTTGACTTTTACTAAGAGTCTAAATGAACGTTTAATTTGATTGGAATAAGTTGTTGTAATAACTTTAAAAAATTATACCCATTAAAGAAGTTATCCTGGGTTCGATTCCCAGTTGCGACCGTTAGCTTTTTATTTTTCTGTGTCTTGTTATTTTACATATTTAATTTATATTTATTAGTATATCTTCTTCTTCAATGATATATTATTACATTGATAGATATATCCTTTCAAAAGATAGTCTAATAAAATTAAATAATTATTTATTTAAATTGTTTTTTTTTTAAGACAAATATTCCCGGGGTTACGAATAACCCAATAATATTTGAAAATCTCCTACTACCACCACAGTTAAGATGTTGCTAGAGTTGTGATGGAGGACTTAGTCAGCCGAGGAAACGAACACGGAATGCCTGGGTGGGACCCAGGGGCGTGCACAGAGATTTGATCAGGGTAGGCAGTAAGAAAATACAGCAAGTTTCATAGATTAAAATTTCCATATTCTATCATATAATTTCCGAATTAAAGTATGTCAAACGTTTTTGAACCGACAATTAGCATCTATGAAAGAAAAATATTTGATAGAGGTACATAACAACAGATGTTTTTGTCGTCACTGATTGCGATTTGCTAATTTTGTTCTAGAAAGCACTGCTTTTTACTAACAAAAAAACCTCATAGAAGCAAATTCATAACGACAGTTCTACTCTATGCTTTGTGCATTTCGTAAACATTGAATTATGTCTTGTATGAAGTTAGCTCTAGCCAGAAATAATTCCTGCTTAGACCGCAATTTAGTGAGGCAGTTGGAGGGCGCGCGTGTAGTTTCTAGTTACCGCGTTTGTAGTATGCCGTTTGATGTGTCGCTCGCGTAGTTTCGGTTGCTCAGCTTTTTCGCGCTTATTTTTGAATGTGTGTATTTATTTTTAGCAATAATTTTATAAATAATAATATTATTTACATGCTTATATTTTACAAAAACGGCAGGGTAGGCAGTGCTTATGTGCCTATATGGAGTGCACGCCCCTGGTGGGACCCAAACGCGATGCCCACTCAACCACCACGGTCGAATGTTAATTTTTTTTTATTTGAACACTACACAGGAGGCCTTGAGAAAAATAATTCCCTCAGGGCCTATGTCATCTTTGGGGATGCTGTGTGGAGGTTTTCTAGGGAAAGGAAGGAGAGGAGAGTTCTGGGAAGGAAAAGGTTTAAGGGGTGGGTAGGAATCTGGGGTTCAGTGTGCCACGGTCGTCCGCCGCCAAGACCTAGACAAACCTCACCCCATGAACCCGGGCACCCCTGCAATCACTAAACGTAGCGAACCACTGGGGGTGACCTATAGCAGAGATGTTGGTTATCCAATAAAGGTTCCCGGGGCGGCGGTACCCATTCCCGGCTCCCAAATTGAGTTTGATGCTTGATTTTTGACTGATATAAATCTGCTATATCTGAATGAATAATGTAATTCATGGGCATCGGAAGGGGGTGGGAAGGGGGCCATGACAAATTGGAACAAAAATAAAATTAAAGGAAAAAAGATGTCAATAGTTGGCGCCAAAACGACGAATCTGTTTTTTTTCATAATAAATGTGACAAGTTTAGTGACCTAGAGCTCCGCATCTCAGCCTAGATCCGAATTTAAAAAAAAATAACATTAACTCCAAACAGGAGGCACCGATTCGAAAAAAGTTTCTTAAAACTCAACATGTCATGGTAAATATTTACCTAACCGCCGCAAGCCGCTTCACTTTTAATAGGCATACATTTATAGAAATAAACTACTCATAAACTTAATTACCACAAGAACCATCGGTTTCAGTCGAAAAGGCGGAAAAATATGCATTTAAATTTATATTTCATAAAAACTTTTTTGTACGTAATTTTTCCTTTACGAATGACATTTCATGATGTATTCTTTCCATTTTGAAGGGGTACCAATTTTTAAATATTAATAAAGGTTGCCATACCCGAAAAATTATTACCTCAAGAAAAACATCCCAGTTTTCTAGTAGTTTAGCGGCTACACTAAGTTTGTGTAACATGGTTTGTGATACAAAAGAAAGTGCTCCTTTATAACGCCTACTCGCGTCAAGGCAAGAAAAACATCCCAGTTTTCAAGTAGTTTAGCGGCTACGCTAGGTTTGTGTAACATGGTTTGTGATTCAAAAGAATATACTCCAATTATGTATTTATTCAGAACATGAAAATTTGTATGGTGCAACCTTTAGTACCTTCCTCGAATATGTGTGATTTTTTGCGATATGGCAATCTTTTTTAATATTTATCGATTGGTACCCTGGAAATCGGTCAGTATGCAAAATAATGTAATAAGAAATGTCAACCGTAACGAGAAATTACGTAAATTTTTTTTTTTATGAAATATAAATTTAAATGAATATTTTTCCACCGGTTCCGACTGAAACCGATATTTTTTATGGGAACTAAGTTTAAAAGTAGTGTACTTTTCAAAATCTGTGCCTAATAAAAGTGCGGCGGCTTACGGAACATTTTATCATGTCATTTTTGGGGATGAAAATGGTAGACATCGGAAACAGGACCCGGAAAATAATATATACATTTTTATTAGGACCCCAACGTCGCAACTGGCTCCGGTTAAGTGTCAAAATGATACACGTTGAAGACCCAAGACTATATTTATATTTTTATCTAAGCTGAAAATGTTGTTTAATGTTTGACTTGCAGTGGTTTGAACCCCCGACGTCTGGGTGAGTATCCGACGTTTTTGTACTCTCGATTTCAGTCCGTTAAGCAGATATATTTAAAAGGATTTTCGTCTAAATATTAAATCTCCGAAAAATAAAAATCAAAAGCATTTGTTGGTTCGCGCTTCCACCTACAAAATGTTTCGCCTGCGGCGCTTGTTCCTGTGTTTTTGAATGTTCATATTCCACTCCCTTCACCCAAATCACACCCCTATCCCAATTGGGGCTACCATGATAAAAAAATCGCGATCAGGTGGCAAAACACTGTATTTCTCAAAACCCTTTTATGAAATTATAGAAAAAAAATGTGATTTCTTGTTTTCCTAAAGGTTTACGGCTTTCAAAGGTGACCCCTAATCTCAGTATGCCCGTGGGCTCCTTCTCGGCTTAAGACAACCCTGTACACAACATAACCCCGAACTACGCCGGGTACACGTCAGCTTGAGTGTAAATATTTATAGATTTTTCAGACTACTTCCCTGTAAGCTCTATAAAAGTTTAAGCTGATGGTGTTTATTCGAAAGGTTATAATTATTGTCGTCTCTCTAATAATTAAACGTTAACAAAAAAAATACGTTTAAAGAAAATTGAAAATGTTTATTTTTGATAGCCAATGATCCTATTGGGGACTTAACGAGCTACCCTCAAAGCAGAAGGACGGAGAATAGTCAACGAATGCTGACTTACCCTGTTTTTCTTCATTCGCTTGTCTAATTCCACTGGTTCACCACAATCACAACTGAACTCGCGAGCTCACGATGGTTCTTATCTGTTTCGATACGGTCGAAAAAAGGCTTCGTATTCAACACCTTCAATATGTGTTGACAGGACGATATATAATTTTCAACTGAATATTATGACACATGATTGCATTTTGTTGGCGTAAGGTAGGTTGGGAAAGAAAAAGTATTTTGTAGGTAGGAATTAAAATTTTGAAAAAAGATACAGGATAAATGCTAGGTACCAACAAACCCTACGGCAAAAAATTTAAGCATTTCAACTTCACAAATCCTACAATTATTATAACATCCCGTGATTCAACGGGTTTGTTGCAAACCTATCTAATATTTAACACTATGCATAGTTACGATTTTGGAATCTCTCTATATTAAATACCTTGATTGTGCTACAATTACGGTATCTGCAGAAGGTAGGCCGGTAAGCATGTTCTATCGCAATTCACGGAGGATGCATTCCCCATTCCCCCGAATCATTGTTCGCTCTAATTGATGGAATTCGACCAAAACATTACACGCGGCTAATGTCATCCGTTGTAGAACCGATACGACAATTATACTATCTGCTACTCCTTACTATGTAAACCGTAACGTGGTGCATAAGTATATTAATATTGTTTCAATAAACAAAAGTCTAGTTTTGAGGCGGATAAAATAAAATGAGATTGAAGGAATCGTAGAGTAGAAAGTATAGAGATATATATGTATAGGTGGGGAGAGTCTACTACCTATCTATTCATATCTGGTCACCATACAACACAGCAGCAGCTGTGGCCATGTCAAGCAACGTTTCGATTCTGAATGGTGGTCTTATACCAGATTATCGACAAAACCTTCATTAATAAAATATATTAACTAAAATCGTCATATATGGTCAGTTAATGATGAACAATTGATGTCAACAGCCTCCATAGTTTTTTTTTTTGTTTTTAAGTTTTCTTAATTCATTAATTTTTTTTTATTACATAGATTAGGGATTTTTCGACCACCATGCCCGTGTTGTGGTGGTCGATTTTCTATACAGTAGGTACATCTACCTATGCAATATAAAGAATGTGCAAAAATAGAAAATATATATACATAAAATAATATAATATTAGAGAATATTATAGAATATAATATAAAAGAATTTAAATTTTAAAGAGTTAGAAAGAATGTGAATATAAAATAATATGAAAGTATAAAACATAGAAATCATATAACGAAAGAATAGTATAATTATAAAATATATAAAATCAAAGTGGAAAGCGAAGTTGAAAGCAAAAAGTTATAATTTTTCTTACGTATGTTTCAAAAATGGTAAGATCCTGATTAAAAAGAATGAAGAAACAGGAGTATTCAACATCATGCACGAGGATGACCTTTTGAAGCTCTCTGACCAAAAAAATTCAAACGAGACCGATTAATAATTGAGAACTTTTAATTTGTATCTTATTAGCCCGATATTATGGATTTTTTTTTTGGATCAAGAACTAAATGACAAGGAAATCAATATCAACATTGATGACCCATCAATATGCAACGAATTCTTGAACCATTCTACTGTATGAACATAAGATGCCTAAAAAAAATTTTTGATGAGACTGTAGCTGTTCTCGACTCTATTCAACACAGATTCAGTATTATTGTTTTTAGTGAAGCTTGGTTGAAAGATACAATCAATATCCCAAGTATTACTGGATATTCCTCACACAGCACCAAAAAAAAACTATTTACAAAACGATGGTGTTGTTGTTTACACCCGAAATAATGTTATTGTTTCTGTTGAAGAAATAGCTATTCCACATGCTAATTGTCTTAAATTACAACTATCAGATAATACATGTGTTTTGGCGGTTTATAAATCTCCTTCTCAAACACATCTTGATAACTTTTTTGACCACCTGAACAATTTACTCCATTCTGTACCAGCACTTAACCACGAAGTGATTTTATGTGGTGATATAAATATAAATATTTTTGAAATGAGCTGCACAAAAAGTGAAGAATACCTGTAACTATTGATTTACCACGGTTTAAAACCATTTATTATTTCACCAACTAGAGACATATGTATGACGTAAGAGGCGTGCCTGACTTATTAAAATGTATAAGTACATAATTAGCATTAATTTAATTTATTGGATTTACCTAAAAAGTCAATATAAATAAATAATCTTTTATTGATGATTTATTACAATAAAAAACAGATGATTTTTGTTAGAATAACTTTTTTTTATAATACAAGACAATATTATATTGTTTTTTTAGGCTTTGCTTGTATTTCAAATAAAAGTATGTTAAACCAAACACAATAGCCGACACAAGTTCGGCGTCCGCCATGCTTGGGTGTTGGTAGCGTACTGACGCACACGCAGTCACAACGTCACAAGCGTGTAAACGGCTTCCAAATGCCAAGCGAGATTTGTGGACGCTTGGAGCTTGTGGAGGCTTGCCGAGCCTTGGCAAGCATGGAAACGCACCATTAGGCTTTATGTATCCAAGTCCGGCGAATTACACTGTACAGTTAGTATGTAAGTACCAAGAGTTCATGTTTCAGTCCGACGAATAGTAAATTATTATTATTGTTACCATTTTTTTTTTGCTGGGAAGTACATTTGGGACTTATCAGATTCAATACACAGAGGTGCCAAACAGTTTTAAGTAATTACTTTTAAAAGTATTTAAACTTTTGGCTAACCAAATATGTTTCGGTTGACATTGTACGTCGGTTATGCAAAATTTCTGGCTTATTAATGAACGCAGGTGGACTAACGACGCTCTTGGAATTGAAAACCATCGTATACTTGCGCGGTGAGTTGAATCCGTATGGGCCAATGACATTACATTGGTTCGTACTTGGATAAACGAAAGGTGATCAAATATTAATATTAAGTCGTGGCTAAAGACCTCATTAAGAAATTATATACCGTTTTATTGTCAATTTTTCATAGCTGTTTGATTTTTTGGAATCACAGATCTGCCAGTGTTGCCATCGTAAAAAGATTTCTTATTTATTTCATCTCTGTATCGGTTCGGCTTCTGACAGCGCAACCGTGCTTGGGATATCGATATAAAGAAGTCAGAAGTTAAATATATCGATCCGATATTGTCATGCTATCAATTTGGTCGTGCTATCCCCCGTAGACGAGATTTTGCGAGTACCTATCTCCACCTCTGGAATGTACCATTACATAATATATTATGTTTTAAAAATATGTGAAATAACTTTAAAAAATTTTTTTTTTATTTATTTTCGCACACCGGGATTCGAACTCGCGACCTGCGGTTACGATATTTATTATTTATATGTTTAACAACATCTTGCGTTGGATATCACCTTAACCTTAACGCTTAGTGCGGGGAAAACAGATTCCGAAGTACTCCACATATAGTGTCTAGTTTACTGTCTCAATTAGTTTTTCAGCAAATTGGTGTAACCGGTAATAAATCAATTAAGACACCTTCAAAAATTGACTTTTAAAATTGTAGGAATAAATAAGTTGTATCAAAATGGTTTAACCGCAGTTTGAAGATGGCCTTGTAAGCTGAAATAGCTGTAACCAAAATGAAAACTATAATACTTTCAAGACCTGGTAATAACATTATTAAATTTAGTTTAAATTAGATTTTTAAAAATTAAATGGATTTCTACGAATTAAACACAAAACAATTAATAAAGTAAAAATACGCTAGTAAAAAACAGATCCAGTATTGATGGCACTAAAATAGAATAATATCCGTATTTGGCAACATTTCCACATATCCACGAAATTCTGGATTCCAATATTATTATAATTAACGACGAAACAGTGGAATATTGGTGCATTGCGTTAAATCCTTTGTTCTTTGTAGGGTGTGATTTAATATAATAATACAACCGACACCCCAGTCCCAGCCCCAGCGCCCCCAGCGCTCGGTGTGCACCACTGATTTTCAGATTTATTTAGGGATGATTTCGGGGTGTGCTTCGGGTTTGATTTTAGGCTTTGTATTCGACGATTTATCAATTGTTTTCCACCATTCGTAGCACCGAAGTGACAGGATTTTCACTTTGAAAATATAGAAATTACGAGATCTCGTACCTAATAAATCTATGCCAATTGGTCATATTTTTATTTATCTTTACGGTGTATATAGTTTTACGGCAGGATATACTTTTGTAAGATATGAAACTTTTCAAAAATATATTGTGCCTAACTTAGATTTCGTTACAGTTGTATATCAATAAAGGGTCTGAAACGGCAAAGAATCCACCATTTATAATTGAAACATTGCATTGCTCGAAATGGCTTGAGTGGGACTTTAGTGGGATATTGACTTAAAATAAATAATAAAAAAGTATTTAATGTTTAGCGAAATCGTTAAACTGCCGCAGTAAACAATAATTTAGATCTCTTAGTTTACACTATTATACCTAATTATTCTTACTGTTAAATTGAAATCTTTATAAATAAAAGGCAAAGTTCGCGTTCGTGTGGGTCTTATAGACTCAAGAACTACGTAACGGACCGATTTTGCTGAAAATTTCAAAGCTTGTTCTTATTAATACCAGGAGTGATTATATCTTATTATTGAGAATGGGATTCAAAGTCAAATTAAAGTCGATGTAATGTAGCTTTTTTATGTAGCTAATGATAGAAGAAGTCGGGGGTGCCCTTGGAAGAAGTTATTGATAATAGTGAAGCTTTGCCGGGTCTGCTGGAATGTTTGTTAATCTTTAATTTCTTGTATTTCATGATATCATACCAATATATTAAAAACACACGGTAAAAATTCAAAATAAGCCCAGAATCTCCCCTTCATGAGATTTCTGGCATCCAGCTTTGGACAATATACTTATCCCTTTTTCAAATTTTCCATGATCTCAGTTTGGGTATATTTTGAGTCCAGTGCCACGTTTATGTTTCTGTAACGATGACTGCAATCATTCAGAGTTTGTTTGTTTGGTTTTTCAGGTTACCAGTCCCCTGGCTGCTGTACGGCATCATCTACGGAGAGCCCGTGGAGGTGAACTCCGTCGGCATGGTGTGCAGTATCGCCATCCTATTCATGATGCTCCTGTTCGTCATCATGTCCATCGCCTGCTTCCACTGGAAGATGAACAAGGGCCTCGGCTTCTCCATGTTCCTGCTGTACTTCGTGTTTGTGGCCGTGAGCCTTGGCTTCGAGTACGAGTTCCTGGTCTGCCCCGTGTAGTCGGCCCCAAGGCGGCTCCGTATAAAGCAATAAACTTTATTATATAACATAGTAAGGTCTCGTTTAGTGTTAATACAATGTAGGGAGACAGGTCCCCGTTCTCAGTTCGGGAATCTCGCCCGCGCTGCGGCCGGTTCTACGTTCAGTAGAGGCCGAGCCGACGCGCCCGTGGCAAAGTTGATATTGACGAAGTACGAGCGGTGTCATTCGCTTACTGACGCCAGGTGAACTGCCTACACCTGCCTGTACCAGTAGCGACAGATGCTCGTCATCCGCATCCGCATCTTGGCATCACGTGAAGTGTGCTTTCTACGTCATGCGTGCGTTTATCCGCTCAGTGAAGCATGCTATTGGCTACAAAGTGTTACGAGCGTGTGGTCTCATTCGCCAGTTTGCACCAGGTGAAGTATGCTATTTGCTACAAACATGTGGTGTCACGACATCGGTCAAAGTTTGTGGCGTCACAGAACCCAGTTATATTGTTACTCTAAGCACCGAACCTACATAGAAGCGATGGCGCTACACGACATTGGCACTACACGATATTGGGGATAAACGAGCGGTGATAGAGGCATCCAAAACGTATAATGATATTGGCGACAAGCAGAAGCAGGTTGTGATATTGATACTGCGGGGTTTTAAAATGACGTTTTGTTGTCAAGGAGTGAGTGATGCGCAAAATTAACTGTTAAGTAATTACAATTTAGACGTGATTTTGCGGAATAACGAGTAGGTAGGAATAATATATCCAAACTTTGGATCAATTCACAATGCTAAACAGAAAGATTTAATACATTTAGTGTGCCTTTCACGACATACGATCCCGTGATGAGACTCAAATTAGTCAATTGAATATTCGTCCTGTTAGTATTGACAGAATCAATCCCAAGCGTGATTCACATTTCGGCAGTTGGTTATGTAGTTTGAGTGTAGATCGGATCAAATATTCGCCCAAGAGAATGAAGAGTGGAGAGTTTTGAATTTACGCTTACTTTTATATTGATGCAAATCGTGATATGTATTTGAAACGAATGTGAAAAAAACGCCTAAATAAAATATTGTGTGGCTGAAGAATTATCTCTCGTCTAAATTTTAATTAGATTAAAAAAGTAGTCAATCTAGACGTCTGCAAACTTAGCTTGCGAATAATAAATAACTAACGAGTTTTTAATAATATAACCCCAAAATAATTCTAAAAAAATCTAACCTTTACTTAAAATACCTTCACGCATTATATTTATAATCTACATTTCTATACTACGTATGCATTTGAGCGCTGAATAAGTGGCCCTATTTTAAATATCATGAGTATAAGTGATGCCATCGCTAAACGCCAATATCAGCTTTGCCCCGGGGTGTTGGCAGGTCGAGACCCCTTGGAGCTTTCCTGGGGAACCGGGATCAGGGGGCAGGGGGCGGGGTCCCGGGCAGGTGCGGGCAGGGGAGTCCGGGAACTAGACCGGACCCGATCCGAGGTCTCTACCAAACGATCCCATGCAGTTGTGGCACTGAGGAACTACGAGTATAAGACACATTTCTAATACAAAATTGCACAGGGCCCAGTCGGGTGCCTTGCGGAACTCCGTTTGTTGCGTTATTTTCCCTTTTGCAGTCCGAACAGTGGACACTACAGTTCATAGCCAGAAATACAGACAATAGTGTTTTGACATTTGAATGACTAGATGAAATATTATTTTTATGCTAATTATGTTGTAACGTTAGCATGGAAGAGAATTTAGGCTGAATAACCCAAATTTTTAGAATAACTAAATATTTTAAAGAATTTGACTTGTGTGGTCACTTAATCTGATTCAGTTCTGCGGAATTATTTATTCAATTGTAAACATTGTACATTACACAAAGTCCAAATGATTTCCTCTGATGATTTCAATTTGTAGAGCAGCATGGAACAGCTTTGTGTTATTACAAAATGAGTTTTGAAACCCAAACATGAAACAAGAATATTTTCGTTCCATAACGATAACCTCGATCGCAAAGGCTAGTTTTGGTTAGATATGGAAAAGAAATGTGTCAGTTGTTTGTTTGTTTGAAGTGTGTCCGCTAAGAGTGTCCAGTGCCGGGACATATCAGCCTTGTTGAGGCTCTCGTCTTCCCTAGGGCCCTTGGTTGGTGACCCCTGATGGACGAATAGTTTTTATATCGACCCCTAAGCTTTGGTCATCCTCCTTATATCTTTACCAGGTGAGACGTAGTGAGGGGCCGCGTTCCTATAGCGGCCCCGGTAGGTAGTGAGGATATAACGATATTTACTTTTGCATTTTCCTCCTCTCTCGCCCTGAAGTCTTTTCCAATTCTTCTCTATTCAAGATATGAGTAAGACATTGTATTTTAATGAAAGTATAAATTAGGTAGTCCATTGTTACTAGAGAAATTGTTTTTATATAAAAGAGAATTATTGAAATATACATCATGATTATAATATGTATATATATGATATGTATGCAAAAGTATCAAAATCCTCGACTTTGAGGAAACTATTTTATTTTTATTTAAAAATAATGCTACAAAAAAACATTTAAAAAATTATAATGTACCTACCGACCTTAAAACAAACATCGAAATCAAATAATAAATTATACCTTCAGTTTGTATGCTAAGGAGATAATATTATATTACAGTTCATACTACATAATAACCATCCACGGAAATGGAAACCTTGTGTAAAATAATATATTATGTAGTTTTGTAGATATTCCAAATGAGAAAAGAGAATTATTGGACTCGATTGAATTAGTTTATTTTAGTTTAAAATAAAATGGTTCTTCTCCAAGTTGGGGGCTTTGATACAAAGGTAATATTTATAAAACGTGTACAAATAATGCATGTACAAACGTATATGTACGCACACATGAAAACACACACAAATATACACAATACACATGGACCCATGTGTGTAAAGAGTACAGTTGTACAGTATCGTTTTATAGCGTGTAAATGAATACACTCCTGGACTGTTATTAAAATGTATATAATATTATATCCATTATTTTGTTGTCAAATTCTCTGCCAGGACCGAACTCGATAAATTAACCTCCAAGCGCACAAATTTAGAGTTATTTTTAAGAGACACAAAATTGTGCAAAACGTTGTTTTTGTCATTTGTGTTATTTGCAAATTTTTGTTTGTTGTGTACATAAAAAAATCATCATAAAACTAACATATTTATGTTTCGGTCATTTAAGTGTGTATTTATTTCAAATTGTGCAAAACTTTGGTGGTGATAAAAAAATATTATCAAATATATCATAGAACGCTAGGTTTTAACTATTTTCCTTAGAAATCTTATCAATACATTATAATTCGTACATTTCTATGCTTATTATATTAACATAAGCCGTTTTCTCTATTGTAATTCTTACATTCTTATTATCACCAAACTATTGCGAATTTTCTTTTTTAAAAACATTGCGCAACGTTTAAAACTCGCGTTTCTTTACTTTGAAATAAAATAACAACTGACAAACATGAATCACATTAAAACAAAGTCTTCCATCTTGTTTAATTTCTGACGAAAATTCACTTATTGGTTTTAAATTGTTATTTTAATAAAAAAATAATTAATTATTAGTAAATCACCTAATTAATGGAAGTTATGAAAAAATTAAATAAAAAAAATTGTCCCCGTGTAACATAATTTATTTTTTTTTGGACATGCCTAACCAATATTAAGAATTTAAAACATCAATGTATAATGGGTTGGTATACGATTTAAATTATGCTATTTATTTCAAAATAACGAAACTTGTTTGAAATAGGTACGAAAAAACATTTGAGTACGGTCCTGGTATTGATAACTTAAAATCACAATATTCCATAGTACTATGAACCTATCCAAATTGCTCAAGGGGCACTTAGTGACAAAATCCCTCCATGGCGTGTGAAATTACTAACGAATTGAGATTATGATATTCTTAAACAAATTGGTGGTACAGAAGATATTTTAGGTACCTACCACTTAATGAAAGGGGAACTTGAGTTTATTTGGATTTGGTGAATGTTTTTTGGAAAACTAAAAGCACAAAAGGCGAAAGGTACCTCTGTCCAGAAAAAAAATGGGAAAGTATAAATATTCTACATCTAAGTCTTAGTGAAACGTTTCAACGAAAGTTTTTCAATAGTGAAAATACACAATCCAATATTCGATTTTGAGCACATTTCGAATGAAGTACTACCGTTGAAATGATTAATTTATTTGTTAGGATTCTAAAAATGTAATAAACCAAAGTGTGAACATTAGTATTTCTTGCTTATGAAGGCAAAATATATTATAAAGTAGAGACTAAAACAATAGATGATACCGACATCATCATTTTAATGGTAAACCTCTTTATATCAAAATGTTCTTTCTGATTCACTTTTTTATTAGTTTTGTTGGGCAGAGGTATTCAATATTCAATTGGTCATAAGGGCCACTTGTTTCATATAAATTCAAATGTAACATTGTCATCAAATAGCCAATCAGCTTTATTTTGTTTTTTTCCATTTGGAAGACCGCCAGTAAACGACAATTCTAGGTCAATTTAAGCTTTTGAATATATTGTGGTCTTCAGAAAAGCATTACTGTCATGTAATGCTTATCAGCTGATCAAAATTTGATATAAAGTTGAAATGAATCAAAGTTTACTGGAGTCAAATGGTGTTGGGTGCTCATTTGTTGACGATGTTTAATTTGAATTTATGTGCTTTAAAACCTAAGTGCGTTGCTTCCATCCCCGATAAGTACCTAATGTCAGTATTGTCACCAGTCACCAGAGAACAGAGAATAGAGGGTGTTGTATACAATGTCAGCTATAAGGACTGCGTCCAAATAGTGGGACTTGTTGGTTTCATGGAGATATTTAAATAGATGAATATATCAAATAAATAACTAGTTTGTTACTAGAGTCGTTAAAATGAATCTAAGATTATTATATATATATTTAATAGGCAATGTGTTCTGTGAATATTGTTTTCAGGATCCCTACCGCGACGTCTCTTGCCTACTGTGCCCCCAAGCACTTGACAGCTTCTCTTGTATTTCGTTATCCCAAACCTTTAAAAGTATAGGTACCTTAAACCACTGTACTATATGCCTCTTTTCAATACATAGAACCAGCTTGACTCAAAAACACCTGACTGAGAATTCTTACATAATTAACCCAGCTAACTTATTGTTGAAAACTCGTAAAATAATATTATTTAAATCGTTTTAAAAATTAAAGTCAACATTGGATACCACAGCTTTCGTAATTTGTCAGAATTACCACTCTTTTTCTTTTTAGTTTATTAATTGTTTTTATGTTTAATTCGTGGAAATCCATTTAATTTTTTTAAAATTTAATTTAAATTATTATCAATTTCTGCAAGTATTTTATATTTTTTTTACAGCTGTACAGAACCTGATAATAAAATTATTAAATTTAATTTAAATTCTTTTTAGGTGTTGCTCGTTTTCTGTTAAATTGCAATTGGGAAAAATTATTATCTTTTGTGTTAAAAATATTATATGGTTCCAAGTAATTTACTTGCCTTTTAATTTTCTAAATGAATAGCTAAATTTTAAAAACATCTAAAAGAGCTGGCTTTATTGCTTTTGTACAAGATATTGAATGATAAATATAATTAATTAATTTAAACAAACAAGGAATGAAAAAGTTCTTTGATTGACTAGAAAAAGCTGTTTGACATTCTTTTAAATCTACGATCTACCCCTCAAACATCAGTTGCTCAACCTCACTCTGAAAAAGTATATACATTTTTAACGTGGATATTTAAGAAAATATAATGTGGATACCTTTAAACTTAACATTATTTCCACACTAGCTGACCAGGCGAACTTCGTACCGCCTCAGAATCAATGACTGTTGTGTTAACTTATTAGCTGAATTTAATTCAATTTTTTTATTAAGTTAAAATTACACAATGAAGTAATTATCGATGCGCAACTGTCCGTGTTTTTTTTGTCAGTATCAGAGATAGCGTTGTGTACGGATTTATATTTTTTGTAATTTTATTACTTTTTCGCTTACTTACGGGAATGGCGTTTCATTTTCTTTATACGATTGAGGGAGTTTTATGACAATTATTGTATTTTTTCCTTTGGAGGGGTGCAGACATATGTTCACCGTTTCTCTCATTTTCGAATGTTGACATTTAGTGTGTAAGAAAGAGGGACTGCATTATATGTTTAAGAACAAAAGCAAAACAAATAGCGCATTGACGTTTGACGTGTTTGAATTTTTGGAATTCACTCACTATTCAAAATTATACTTTTCAGAATATTGCTGCAGCTCTTTCAAAAGATGAAAATTCTTTCTTTACAAAATGCATGAGGAAAATAATTTTCTTCATAACTTTTTTTTCGTGAATTTTTCCGATTTTTTAATAGCTATTCTGCTCTTCGGAGCGGAGACAAATCCAACAAATCAAAGATCATAAAAATCGGTTCAGCAGTTCTTGAATTATAAATGGTGTAACTGACCCGACTTTGTTCTATATTAAGATTGGAAATTCTCAAATTTTGGATCAAACTGGTTCTCTGTAACTCAGAATATTAATTACTATTGCTAGAGTTTATAAATAATTCCCAACTCACTTGTTATACGAATAATAAGACTTCAGAGTCTAATAAATCAAAACAAATTGTGCACGCTATTAAAAAAATATATATATATATACATATATGAAAACATTTGTTTTATCTTTAATAATTTGAACTGTTCTATTTAGAATAAATAAATAAATTGACATGCTCTAGAAATAAGAATCTGTTAAATGCACAATAAGATTGAGAAGTGATTTGAAATATAAAGTACTTTATTGTTTGCTACCTCATTTGAGTAGGAAGAAAATAATAGTATATCTAGAATTACATTAGAAAATTATTAAGAAGTATATATTTAATATGTCAATACTGTGTAACGAAATAGTGTCATTTTATTATTAAACAAAAATTAATGTTCTGGCAGATGATTTAATTTATTAGTTAATGTTTCTGCCAGAACAGCTACGTATGTAATAATATTAAACGTGTAGGGTGCACAAAATAAAATATGGACGAATGCGTGACTTTTTTTTGTAACTACTATCGTTGCACTTAATCTTAATTAAACACTTGAGCGATTTTTACCATATATTGGCGCTATTTTAAATGTCTCCTATTGCTTTTCAGATAAAAAAGGTTGATCTCCTTTATTCGGCAAATTTAAAATAATATATATTTGTAGTTCCCACGTTTGTTATTTTGGACCCAAAACAAATCTATTGAAATGTTTTATCTATAATGACCTTAAGTGTCGCAATCCCGAACATCGTTGACTATTTTATAACGATGTTAAAAATAAAATTTTAAAATATTTTTTTCACGCAGAATTTCTGATCAGCTGTTTACGGTTAATATTAAGTCCTTTTTCATAGATTTGCACCTTTCATTATCAATAATATACTAGAGACAACATACAAAAATCGAAATTATTCTATGTTGCCTCAAATAAGTACCCCTAACGGCAGTTTCAAAGTAACAAACCCGCAGGATTCGCGCGGTTATAAACTTTACGATTTTCTTAGGTATATATATTTTTTAAATCCTACAAATGTGAGATAAACGGTAAAATACAGGATATTTTATTGGCTTTATAGCACTACAATAAATTTTTATGTCTCCATGTTAAAATTCGAAGGTATTTTTTTTTTACGTTGGCGAAAAATTTAAAAAATGATCAGAAAATGTCTAGCAAACGGAGAAAAAAGTTTTAAAATACGCTGTCGCTCCAGTGGTTAAAATAAAACGTTAATAGTTAAATCTTCGGAATGAAAACCTGCAATTCGTTAATTTCAACCATCAAAAGTAAATACTTTTCAGTATCGTGAATTGCATTGAATCTTATATGAATTGTTCTATAGAAAAATATGATCGTACTTTTATTATTTCTATTGCATATTTTAATAAAATTTCATTAATATATACGTGTATGACCAAGAAATCTTTAAAATTCAGAATTTACTAGCCTTTGATGATAGTTTAGTTACTAGATCTTCTCATTAAAAATAGTACAGCTTCTGAGAATGATTGAATTGCGTGAGCCACAAAATTACTCTTCATGTTCTGTAATCTGAAATAATTATGATAATATTTGTTGTTATGAATGATATGGCACCGCTTATGATTAAGAAATAAACACACAATATTTACAAGTTGATAATTGCTATGAATTAGGTGGTATTTACAGCTATTGATAAATTTATACATAATATAAAGTAGTTGACACTAAACTTCACTTTGCATGTTGTGGAATAAATAGATTCATCACTGTAGCAACTTGCAACATCTCTAGCTGACTTTTTATATCTAATAATTAATTTTAAAAAATATGAATTAGGTTTTTTATCTCATACTGGAATTGAATGTGTTTAACAAAAATAGCACAAAAAATAGTTACAAATTTGTAACGGGGCGCTAAGACCGCCAGTTTCAAATGAATTAAAATACAAATTAATTTTGAATTATAATAGTTTCTACAATGTGCTACAGATGGCAGTAGTGTCGAAATATCAAATTATGAGTACAATTGCTTTTTTAAAATTATTTATAAAAGAAGTCTGCAAAGTAAGAAGAAACGGGAATTGTTGAATTAATATTTTTATTTCATGCTTTTACATATATGCCTGATGATGATATCACTTTCAAAGTGATCTGGAAATCATTCTGAGGCATCGTAAACCGAGAATCACTAATTATTATTAAAATTAACGTTCCTATTTGGGCGTTAATTCCAATCAATGCATATAATGAATATATAACTTTTTTAAATGCATTTACCAGCATTCTTCAAAGTAATGTTTGTTTCTAGTCCTACCTTCATAAATAAATACAAAATAGTGTGATGCACTAAGCATCTCCAATTAAATAAAATAAAATTATTGTGATGGACAGATCTACAAAACTTGTTATAATATTTATATATTATATAGATATGTATTTGTACACTTATGCAGAATTTACATTGAAGTAAGAATGATTGTTCTTTAATAGACTATAAGTTAAAAATCACGCAATAATCCTTTCATTTTACACAATTAAGGCCTCGTCAAACAGAACGCGTGATTCACGCGGCGTTAGGCGTGAATAACGCCGCTTTAATAACGCTGCGTTGTGTTGTACTGAACATTACTAGACCAGTCAAACAGAGCGAGCGCGTTAGCATCACGCGACGCTCTAACGCGGCGTTAGGACGTCGCGTTGTATTTTTTTACAAAATTTTGTTTAACGCCGGGCGTTATTGCTTGACAGTGGTAAAAACGAATATTGAAAAGTCGATGGAAATTTTTTTCTATTCTTGAACATACACATTATAGATTATTAGATAGATAATAAGTTTAGTAATAAGAAGAGATTGTGGGAGGACATTGGAATTGAAATAAATCAATCGGGTCTACGCTCTGCCTAACGCCGAAGCCGTTCAAACAGAAAGTAAGCGACGTGACGTTAATAACGCTATCGCGTTAATCACGCGTTCTCTTTGACGAGGCCTTTAAAATGTTTCAAGAAAGTTACATAATTTTAAAAAGTCAGTTCGGTACATGTGTAGATATATACATGTTTTATAACATTATTATTTTTTAAAGTTGCTATTTGATTAGATTGCTTATGGCTTCTTACCAAGTTGGATTTTTCTCAATTAATGTGCATGTTGTTAATGTGCAATTATTGTGATCTCACCGTAGCAGCTGTAATCAGTTCTGCAGTCCTGTGGGTTTTTCAGAAAACATTTTGTTAAAAACTTAAAGCATCGGTCATATGTTTTTTTTGTAATTCTTCATGCATGAACTTTCGTTTGGCTGGAATGAATTTCTTGAAAATTATTGGTATGAAATAGAATGTTTTTGAGAAAAATCATTGCAAGTTAGTTAAAAGTAAAAGGATTTTCAATCTCAGTGACATGACGGGCTGGTCCATCACAAATTGATGGACCAGCCCGTCAGCGAAGGGGAATAAAACAAATTGCGCGGAGCGAGTAGGTGGCGTGCCCCCCTCCCTTTTAACAGTTTAGATCGATTCAATAAATGAATCTAACAGTACACAGGCAACTCGCATTGTAATATCACTATTTAATCCTCAAAAATAAAATCTGTTTACGAATTACTAGTCCTTTTTACAATGGTGCACAAATTTTTGGCTGGTTAAAAAGCTTTAAAACCAATCCCAAATCGTGTAAATAAAGTTCGGGCTTGTTTAGCAAATCACTTTTACAAATGTCTAATAATGTACTCACTTCACTCATATTTGAGTCGCTACGCAACACGCAACCCGATTCGTAATCAGTTTGTTTAAAAACAAACATTCAAATTGTTCGCAAAAAAACCCACAACGGACTGCACTGCAAACCCTTGCCTTAATTTAGCGAACTGTATTCTTCTGCGCTTGTTCTGGTTATATCAACGTGCGCTCATCGGCACATCGGCGGTCAACGTACAACTAAAGCATTCTCAAACCCTTCTGGTGCTAAAAATATGGCCACGTGGTTTGCCTCCAGCTCGTCGTTATGATACCCTGATTTTAATTTAAGGCAAGTCTATCAATTTGGATATCTAAGTCAAATGAGTACCTATTATTGATTGTGATTGTTCACGTTTTCCATTATTACAACAACAAACAATTGTACCATAGCCTTTTCTATACAGTCTTAACTACCATGGATATATTTATTTGAAATTGGATGAGAACCTGAAGTGAATTATGTTTTGTTGGAAATCAGTTTAGACAAAATTTAACACCACTGGATCTAACAGCTACAACGATTGTTACTGTTATCAACATGAATATCAGATCAAATCACAGCAAGGATCAGTATTACAAACATAATCATGAATTATATATTTTTTAGCTTGATTAATCATTTTTCCGATAGTACATAAAAATGTCAATTGAGTGATAAAAACATATTTTACAATTTAAACAATGAAAAAAGTTTAAGTAAATCATAAGATAAACATTATTTTTCTAGAGTAACAAAGTATATGTATGAATAAAAATATTTATTTTCATCCTCAGTAGAAACGCTAGTAATCCGACCAGATGCCTTTCAATGTTTTAAGCAACGATAATTTATTTTTTTAACTTCTAACACAGAAAAATGATGAAAATGGCAGGTATTCTAATAGGGTTGAAGTAGGTGGCGCTGGTGTGATTCGATATCATTTGTACGATGTGACAGCTGTAAAATACAGTTTAAAAGGGTTAACATCATTTTTATGGTTGATAAAAATGGTGGTTGAAGTGTCAAGGAGTTATTAAAAAACTTAACTTAGGTAATTAAGAAAAGGAAAGACTCGGTTTGTTTGGAAATACAACCTATTTCAGATTGTTTTCCTACAAACTTATGTATCTATACATGCTTTTAACGGAAGAAGATGAGAATTAAGTTTTGCTGTTTTTTAAATTTGCGGCTAATGACGGAAATATCCATTTTCAGACTATTTTCTGAACTAAAATGTTGAAAAGTGAGGTTATTGACATTTTTTAAATAGTGCTTATTTATATTTATATCACCATTGAAATATTGTTTTGTTCAAATTAAACTATTCTTATGATTATTAAAGATTCCAGAGATATGACATAGTCTGATAAAACAAAATGTTTTTTGCAAATACATATATATGTATATACCTATATATGAATTTTTAAGACACAAGCCGCTATTTTCTTAATCGTTCATCACTTAGAAACCTTTGTCCAGATATTCTCTGGAAGCATAGAGGCTTAATACAACATTTAAACATTTTAATTACTATTTTATAAAACTTTTGTAAACAAACTTTCGCCATTGCATAGGAGAATAATTGCTGACATGATATCCAGCGACACCAGCGCAAACGGCTGATTTGACCATTCCAGATTACCTGCCATTGGAAAATAACCGTTTCAAACATAATAACGGATTCAATGTATCTGTTACATTATAACAATAGTGTTAAAAAAGAGAATTCATATACTTATTCAGCTAATAACCATGAAAAGGTTTTGACCTATTTGTGTAAACCAGTTGATAATATGTCACTTTTCAATAACTAATGCGTTATTTTGGTTTATTTTCAATCTTAATTATAACTAATTAGACTTCTTGTAGTTTTTCCCTCCATTTAATATGTCATACATAGTTCTTAAATAACTAATGTGGTATCTTGCTTTCTTTTCCATTTTATTCGAAACAGTTTAGATTTCTTGTAGCAATCCCTCCATTTGAAAAGCAGGACAAAATGATTATCATTTTGTTACTAATAAAACTATAAAATATTTATTTAAAGAATAATATGATGCGAACACAACCACTCTAAGTAAATCCAAAGTAAAAGTGTTGTGTAATATATATGGCGCTAAATAAATGTGTTCATGTAGAAAGGGTTCGAATCAAGTTTCTTTAATAATATGTAATTTGGAAGAGGCATAACAAAATTTAATGAGTACTTGCAATGTTCATACATTCTGTTATTAAATTAGTGTTAAAGCTCTCATTTTTAATAGGATATAATAACATTTACCCAGTGTTAAAAACGCTTAACTTCATTATTGATACAAATTATGTAAAAAGTTCAAGTATGTTCACATTTCATATTTTATGAGATTAATGTTTGCACTCTCTGTGTTGAGGATTAATGTTCACACTTCATGTTAAGGAGTAAATGTTCACACGCCTTGTGTTAAGCGATTAACCTCTTGTGTTAAGGCTAATTCACGTATCTTGTGTTAAGATTCTAATTTCGGGTAATACTTCGCCTTCCATGCTAAGGGGGATTGTGTAAGGTTAAAAATACTTGTTTTAAGAGAATATAGTTCAGACTATTAAAGGGGGTGATGTGTTCTCTCCTGTTCTGGTCTGGGGCCGTGCTTGGGGGCACGGGCATCAGGTGAAGCGGAACGGATCCAGCGGCGAATGCCACAGCATGTTATTCATTTTGCCGACAATATTATAAAAATGTAATCAAAATACCAAACCTTTGTTTTATTTATCCAATAAATCCTCAAGTCAAAAAGCAATGTATATAATTTGTTCACTCAGAAACTGCACTTCTGAGCTCCCTCAATGACTCCCGGAGAGATATCTCAACATGCATTCGGAGATCTCAACAGGCAGTCGGTGATCTCATCGTGCATTTTGAGATCTTAACAGGCATTTGGAGATCTCAAGAGACACTTGGAGGTCTCAACAGGCATTTTTGGATATCTCAACAGACATTTGGAGATCTTAACAAACATACATAGAGCTCAACTGGCACTGATGCAGGTGTCAAACACAAGGATAAAAGATCATCGCTACAACATTATCGCTCTTCATACAATCCCATACAGACCCGTCCACGTCCACAGACATATAGCCATATGTAGGTATATAACCATAGACCATTGGTCGGCAATTTGTTGTAAAAGGGCCAAATATTGTATGTGGGGATTAATGCGGGCCGCACTTGGGTCACAAGTCATTACAGTATACCTACCTGAAATTTGGTGACTTAGAAGGGGTGGCCGTGTTCATGGCAATTGCGTCTCGTGACTTTTGGGTGTGTAAGGCCTCATTCTCACGTCGTTTTTAACGTCCGTTAAAAACGCGTTCAAATAGAACAAATGCATTTCTAAGTATATGTTCATACGTCAGCGCTTTTAAAACTCGACGCTTTTTATCGAACAGTGCTGCATTTCGAGCGCTGGGCGTTGGGCGTTAAAGGGAATAGATCATATTATTATTATTATTCACACGAGCGGTAAAACAGCGCCGGCGCACAGTGGTTCCAAATACCCCAAAAGTCGGAATCAATTCACAGGGAGGGTTTACAGGAAAAAAAGTGATATTTTATTTCGGTATGGGTTAAAAAAAATCGATTTTAGTAAGTTTTCTGTATTTTATCAACAAAAATAAAATAATAAAATTAAATTAAAAAATATTTGTGTCCATATACATGCAAAAATAACGGCCGAGTAACGTTTAATTTTGCTTTTTAATATTCTGATACGGACGGTAAACAATCATCATCATCGTCGGTGTTAAAGAAATTTGAAGAATGAATGTCCGGAGGAATTATTAAATCAAAAACGTCCTTAGGATCTTATATAATGTAAAACCAATCGGAGTCTCAAGCCATTTTTTATTTTCCATCAAAAATCTAGCTTCATTTCGATAAGCAATTGTCCATCTTGTTTTAAAGCAAAATTTTAAATCCGCAATCTTTTTACAGCCTTCTCTGGGGCAATTTATAAGTTTATAAGTTTTTTTTCAAAACACAAATCGTTTTTCCATCTGTTGGCACTTTGAGTTCATCACTACATCGAATAACTCCTTTTGTCTTAAGAACAAATCCTTTGAAACCGAACCTGTGTCAAAAATAATATTTATGAAACCCTCAAATTTTACAGGAAGTACATTATGTAAAAGATACTTAAATAGTTCAGCTATAAAAATACATCAGCACATTTACGAAATATTAGGAAATATCAAACTAAAACCTTAACTATTCCAAAAATCATCGTATTTTTTTTAAATATAATATTCACGAAATATTTTTATTTTTAAATATTTCCCAAATTTGTCACATTAGAAAATGAAAAAAAAAATAATATCTTTAGTACACACCTGAAGGTATTGGATCCATGTGGAAAAAAGTTTGCCAGCAAGTGGTGTAAAAAGTAATCAGTCCCTAAATGTCATATAACAAACGTTGCATTTTCATACAAACGTCCTGACTGTTCGGGAAGTCAATCTTTGCTGACGTGTTACGCAGCGACGAAACATTTTGCTGAGTTCGGTGGTGTGGGGAAAGATGCGCTGGTATGTGATGTCAAGATATAGAAACAAAATTTTGTGGTCCCTGCAATTTGAAATTTCGATTTAATTCCGACGCTCCCATACAAGTAAAACCATTGTGCTGCGCTTCACTCAGTGCGCCGCGCCGTGCCTTGCGCTCGCTCGGCAGTCGGACGCGTTTGTTTTGTGTTTATGTTCCTAAAAAGACAATCTACACAGCATCCCCAAAGATGACGTAGACACCGAGGGGAATTATTTTCCTCAGAGTGTTCTGTGTGGAGCTAATGTAAAAAAAATATTTTACTGGTGGTTTCGCCAAACGCATGTTGGTATCTTGAAGTGTTATTAGAGATATAGATAATAGACATTCGAAAATAACTAAAAAATTTATCTGGGTATTGCCTCAATTCTTCGTACAGTGTCACAAACAGTCCTTTTAAGTATCTCAGTTCATTCAGAGGATGAACCCAGAATGCTTTTTGTTTTCTTTTTCGTCTCCTAGCAACACAAATAGCTATTGCCATTAATTTAGCAGAAACCATTTAAATGTCTAACTGAAGCGAGAAACGAAAAACGAAAAAAGAGTGATTTTTAAGCGTTCGTATGAACAATCATATCGAGAACGTTATAAAAGCGCCAACGCCGAGTTTTAACGCAACGTGTTTTAAAGTCTCGTGCGAATTACGCCGTTAGAGTGCTAATATTTAAAAAATGGGATTATTGATGTTGTCGTAGGCGAAATAATATTTTTTTTCGGATATCGTTTGTTTTGTATGAAGACTTTCAGGAAATCCATGCGGCGCACGGCCAAACTGAAATTTCCTGTTATTTTTCATACAGAAAACTGATTTTCGAAAAAAAAAATTAAAAATTCAGTTACAACACGATCAATAATGCTTTTTTTTTTTAAATATTAGTATACTAGAACACCCAAAAATCACGAGCCGCCACTGGTTCATGGGATGAGGTATATCCAGGTCTTAGCGGCGGATGCGTATGCCTACCTGCTGCGTGGCGGGCCGGATCGAGAGATACTGGTTGAGGGAGGCCTTTTGACCTTTCCAGCCGGACTCTCTCGACTCATCGCCTTGCACTGCAGTTGGAAGGATTGATTCATACGTCCATCACTCTTGGACGCACTGACACCCATATTCCTACCCAACCCTCATATCTTTTTCTTTCCCAGATCATCCTATCCTTCCCTTCCTTAAAAATACCCTCTGCACGGCAACTCCTTAGACGACACAGGCCCTGAGTGAAATTATTTTCCTCAGGGCCTCCTGAGTGGAGCTATTGTATTTAAAAAAAAACCTATAATATTTGTGTGCCGATATTTTAGTTTTAAAAATAAAACGCCTATTGTATATTTTTACGCCATTTATCAATATATGTAAACCTTTTTTTATATAGATGCACATAATAAAAATAAAAATAAATTAATAAAATAATTGAGTTTTTGGTGGGTTATTTGACTTGTAAGTTTTCTTATGTTAGCTTGTATTTATTATTTAAAAACTTTCCGAAGAACAATGTCGGAACTGCTAAAAATTGAAAATCGTCCTGTTGGCTTATTTTGTAGATTTAAAAGACTGTAATTTAGAAATAAAATGCAATGCCACACTATCTTTCTTGATCTCAAAAAATTGTAAAAATGGAGACACACTATCTTTCTTGATCTCAAAAAATTGTAAAAATGCAGAAACGAAACTTTAAACAGCTCTTCAGCAAAACTACAAAATCGCACATTTTGTTTCGTAAGCTTTTTATCAAGAATATGAAATAACGGTACAATGTAATTGATAGTATCTATGAGATAGATAGGGTTTCCCATTGTCTTCGGGACCGTCGATGTGTTTCGAGTAATGAGAAATAACGGTACAATGTAATTGATATTATCAATCAGATAGATAGGGTTTCCCATTGTCTTCGGGACCGTCGATGTGTTTTCACTGTTTTCGTAAGCTTTTTATCAAGAATTTGAAATAACGGGACAATGTAATTGATATTATCCATCAGATAAATAGGGTTTCCCATTGCCTTCACGACCGTCGATGTGTTTCGTAAGCTTTTTATCAAGAATGTGAAATAACAGTACAATGTAATTGATATCATCTATCAGATAGACAGGGTTTCCCATTGTCTTCGGGACCGTCGATGTGTTTCGTAAGTTTTTTTAATCAAGAATAAGAAATAACGGTATAATGTAATTAATATTATCTATCAGATAGTAATATATCCACAACCATAATATAAAACGTTAAAAATAATCATTTCATAATTTTCTTTTGATTGATACGAAAAACATCTACTCCGATCTCTTTCCGTAACTGAATAAAGAACCGATTCCGAATTCACTCCTCACTAGGCGTGCTCGTTATTTAACGTAACTAGATACAATAACTAGTTTCGTTAATGAAACGGAAATAACTAGTTTCGATAAAATTACAAGTAGCGATTTTTGTAAATGCGTTATTCCTGAAACTGTGATTGTTGGTGTTGGGTGTGACGTGAGTAGTTTCGCATCGCGCCTACCGGCCGGCCGAGCTAGCGAGATGGCAGATCGAAAATTTCCGAGTAAGCGGGAGTATAGTGCGTGACACGAAATCCTATTGTTAAAGTAATATTATTGATTTCACTGTATAGCTACAAACACTTTATACTAGATAGTCATATAATTTATTTTCGTTTCGTGTGTAACTGTATAGTTGGTGGAGGACGTGGAGGTATACCCAAACAATCACAGTAGTGGTGGGTCCGAAAACGACAAACATGTTTGCACAACACGTTTGGACTTTAAAAATGCCCAAACAGTTATCTATAATCCGGACAAACAGTTTGTCCGTTTTGTCGGCTCTTCTATCTTCTTTCTTTATATCACGAAAGCGCGAGAGTGGATGAGACAGAAGACAGAACCGCTCCAAACGAAAAACATTATTTTACCCTCTCGCACTAACGTCGTAATACTATGTGAGACTGTGAGAGGAGATAGGTCTGTTGCAGGCGAAAAACAGTAATAATATCCCTCTCGCACTAGCGCCTTAACATTATGTGTGAGTAAGAAGAGGCAGTAGGGGTACCTGTTATTTTGAAAAAAACATTAGCTTAACGTTTCACACTTAAGGCCCATATGGGCAAAGAGCGAGAAGGCAATCCTGTTATTTTTAAACAGGTTGAAAAATTGAAATAAAATAAATGCAGGGGTATTTCGCTGTTTTCCGTTTTCCCTTCTGTTTCTGTTCTAAGTGTTCTGTTGTTTACTTACAAAACGAAATACCAATACCAAGTAAACTAAACAGAGTAACAGCAAACCGGGCAAACAGAGACTTCACCAAACGGCAAACGGCCCGTGTAAAATATTGCCTGACTTACATTGCTATTATACCTACTATACTAAATGCTTCCTTTCAATCTTACCATCGTTCCATTCTTTCCGGATTCCCACATTTATCAAAAGTCAAGTTGTATAACAGAAAAAAAACAAATTTCAAATTAAAACAAATATATTTCTTTATTCGAAAAATAAACAACATGATAAATCTAAATTTAAAAAAAACATTGAAAATTAAAAAATGAAATACAGGTTAATAGTAAGAATAGGGTAGAAGTGAGTACATACAATTCAAGAAGTAACTTATTAAAGCCGTTTTAAATCCTTAATTAAACACAGGATAGTTAGTTTAGGTAAAATTAGGAACATTTTTTACATTAGTTCCATTCCTACACATAGGGGGCCCTAAAAAAAAGTTCCCTCGGGGCCTGTGTCATCTTTGGGGATGCTATGTGGAGGGTCTTTTTGGGAAACCGAAGTTTTGGGAAGGAAAATAGGTAAGATGGGTGGATAGGAATGTAGGGTTAATGTATCCAGGTGTGGCGAATGAATCCTTCCCACCCACTGTTGTACAAGACGATGGGTCGAGAGTCTGGCTGGAGAGATAAAAATCATCTCAGTCAACCAGTCTCTCCCGATCACAGCCCACTATGCAATAGGTGGGAAAAATGCGTGTGCCACCAAAACCTAGACAAACCTCACCCCATGAACCCAAGCATCCCTGCTCAAACGTAACAAACCACTTGGGGTGACCTATGGCAGGAGAGTTGGTTATCCAATAAATGGTTCCCGGGGCGGCGGTACCCTCAAGTGCCTCCCAAATTTAAAATGGGACTGCAAGGACTTTTTTTTACATTTGTTCATCTTTGCTGTGTGGAGGGTCGTTTCAGGAAAGGAAGTACTGGGAAGGAAAGGGGTATGATGGGAGGATAGGAATCTCCAGGTCAGTGTGTCCAGAAATGACTGATATTTGAATCTATCTCCCTTAATGCTATGCAAGGCGATGTTTCGACAGAGTCCTGTGGGAGAGGACAAAAAAGTCTTCCTTAACTAGTCTCCCGATCTGGCCTGCCACGCAGTTGGTGGGCAGAGCCATCTGCCGCCAATATCCGGGCAAACCTCACCCCATGAACCCAGTCACCCCTGCTAAGTCACAAAACGTAGCGAACCACTTGGGGTGACCTATGGCAGAAGTGTTGGTTATCCAACCTTTGGTTGGGTCCTGGGGCGGCGGTACCTATACCCATCTCCCAAATTAAGAATAATTTGAAGCGCAAAATAATGGTGGATAAAGTATTAAAGTACGGGGGTGCCCGGGGAAGATGTGACATCATAAAGTTGATCAAATTCTTGAGTCGGGTCATGTCATGTGTCTGAATAATAGAATTGTATGTATGCGACGATGTAGGAATGCGAATGAAGCAAGTAGTGTGTTCCGAGAGAGATATATGGCGATCAATCCTCTCTGTCTACCCCTGTCGGGAAACGGCGTGAGTTAATCAGTTTATACAGCGCTCTTGATGTACGATTAATATTAAGTCATTGACAGGAAAAACTCTCTCACTGGATACAACAGTAGGATACTTTAACGTTCGTAATGTTTAGAAATGCGTACCTAGTACCTACCTATAATACGGCCAATTAAGAATGACATTAAAATTATATTTCCAAGAAAAGAACTCCCTAATTACGTATTCAGGTAAATCTGGTAAACTGCATATAATAATTAATAAATGACTCCGCAAAGTTACCCAGGACGGCAGCTTTGACAAGTATTTGAAAAACCCATTTCGTTGAAATTAATCCATCATTAACTTAAGTGTTTGGTTTATGTATGCATTAACCCTATTACCTACTAGTGGCCTAGCTACAACCTATTAATGATTATGTTAACATTTGTTATGTTTAAAGAGCTCTTAATTAAATATCGGGGTAAACCTGGTAAATCAACAATAGTAAATATGATAAGTGAATCCGGCCGCTTTGAAAAATATTTTGAAATCCCATTCGAATAATGTAATTTTAATGGCACTTAGTCAGGGTTTTATTGCTATGGACGTATGGACAGATACCAGATACGGGGATATACCCACAGTTAAGCTACTGCTACTAAACTGTTAACCGACTAACCGTAACAGACAACAGACAGCTCTAGCTGCTATGCTATTTCATACAACTGCCTTAAAAACAGCCTGTTTTTTTCCAACAGTTTGGGAAAACAGTTGGCGTTTTACAAATAACAGTTCGTTTTCATTTTTTAAAAAGAACAGAAACGCCCACCACTAAATCACAGTAGCCTAATTAAAATAACTAGTTATAAAAATAACCTGTTTCGATACAGGTTACGCCGACCAAGAAACTAGTTTCGTTACGTTTTTTGAAAATGTCGTACTCCATTCAACAATTCAGCGGGACAGCGCGTACGCAGTCCCGACTACCAAAAATTACGCGCCCGAGTTATCCGCATTAGGGATAATCGCAAGGGTCAGCCGAACCGGAGTGCAATGGAACAGCCTCGCCCTGGGGGTACCGCCTTAATGATCACGGTGTCCCCTACGCCAGGTAAGTATGCATTCACCGCTGAAACTCATAATATATATTGAGCGGTTGGAAACCTCCGTACGCGATTTGCGAGCACAAGTGGTGACATCTTGTAACGGCGCTGAAAGTATACTTTCAGAAACTGATTTAGAACAAGGTATCTACTGAAAACTGAAATGCTGAGTCGCGTAGTCAGTACTGCGTCTAATTGTGAATCCTATAACCGAGAACAGTGTTTGTTTTGTTTTGTTTCGTTTTGTTTTGTTTTTTTTTTGTTATTTGTTATTATCAAAGTTAGCATTATCAAATTTAATTTTAATTACATTTAAAAAATAAATAAATGGAGTTCTACAAACTAAACACAAAAACAATTAATAAGCGTTTGTTTTCTCGATAATTCAGAATTGAAAAAGCTTGCTCACAAATTTATGTACTACCAAACATAGTATTTTTTTGCGCAATCAACCATTTTAACTACTCGTAGTTTTCAGAAGGCTAGTAATCCACCAAATTTTTCCTTTAACCCTTTCTCATCCAAATTAATTCCTACAGGTATAAAAAATAAATAACTTATGATTATGTGTACTTAAATTTTTAGATTTTTTTTACAGTTTTTTTTTATTTTTTAAACTGATAGTTTATGAAATATTCAACGTCATTTTAAAACGACAGTGGTTCCGAGAGGTAAATGACGTATTAGTATGAAAATGGACCACATTCTGCAAAGAATATTCACAAAAAAAACATCAATTAAAGACAATATCATGTTTTTTTTTACATTATTCCACACAGGAGGCCCTGAGGATTTTTTTTTCCTCAGGGCCTCCTTTGTGGAATAATGTAAAATATGTATCTGAGATGTTGTGTAGGGTCTTTTTGAGGAGAGGAAGGAATGAACATTGGTCTTGAAGAGACCCATGTTGTAGGAAGGAGAAAACACAGAGGCCGGCAAATCGTTCCACAGCCGAGCTGTTGAACACAAGAACAAGTCGAAGTAGCGACCCGTTCTCATGTGACATATGTCAACCATGTACATATATTGGGCACGCATTTGGCGTGTTTCCCGACTATGCACCGGTGCCGAAGAGATCAATGACGCTAGTTCCTCGGAGCATCTTCCATTGTAATACCGGTAGAACAAGGATAGCATTCCCACTCGACGTCTGTGCTCTAAAGATTGCAATCCATCTGTTTAGATGGGCGAATCTAACAAACGGACCGCCCGTTTTTTCACAGAGTCGAGGGTATTTTTCAGGTATTTTGAGGTATTTTGAGGCTCCAGGTGGCTGCCAGATTCAACTATGGGGCGCACTTGTGATTTGTACAGGGTAAGCAGTTGTGTACTATTTAATTATCTGCGGGCCCTGTACAGTACGCCCAGTTTTTGGGAGGCTAACTTTACTCTGGCTTCGATGGAGCCCCCGTATCTGAACTGGTCACTTAGAGTTACACCAAGCATATCAATGGAGGGCCTGTTCAGAAGATTGCTTCCGTTGAAGGAGACTATGTTTTCATTTCGATCCGTTTTAGACGTAAGCAGACATGATTGGGTCTTTGAAAAATTGAATTCAATGAGTTTTGCTTCAAATCCCTCCGAGCAGTTCGAGTTTGTGAGACCTTTGGGGGCTTGTCAAACAAAAAGCTATCATGTACTATACTGTCATCCGCGTAACAATGAATCGGTGCACATGACAAAAGGTCGTTGATGTGCAACAAAAACAAAGTCGGAGACAGAACCGATCTCTGTACTTGAAAGTATTATTGATGTGTTCTTCCCATCAAAACAATGGATATAATAATATGTTATCAGATAAAATAGTCATAGCGGTCTCTCTCACACTAATTATTTTTTCTTCCGTGGTAAGCAAATTACTTTATACTCATTTAATGTCAACAATAATGTACTGAATGATATTATTAACCGTTCTCACTTCCAATATGGATACCTACTTCTATCTGATTATATCCACATCAGAATAATAATATCGTTAGCCGGGATTGAGGCGCATTTTACAAGACTTATACATTTTTATTTTTACGGTGCTCCAGATTTCATGTCCGGGTTGAATCTTTCCCAAATGAAAGACTAAACCCTTCCACACACTTTTCCACAAATGAATATCTAGTAAATTAACGCAATGTAATTGCACTATATAAGAATAAAACAATACAAGAACAATACGTCAATCCACCAGAAACATAATGGGAAAATATTTTACCGACTCCAGATATTTTCATATTTATGATTATAGATTTTTTCAACATCAGAATAATAATATCATTAGCCGGGCTTGAGATGCGTATTCCAAGAGTTATACATTATTATTATTTTAAACTATACCAATAAAATACTGCGTTAGCTGTACTTTCTACGCTAGATTGTATGACTACTATAACCGAATTCACTTATCGCAGCTATCATTTATATGTGTAACTTACTGCTTACTCACTAATATTTACTTGAATACTCCCCTATGTCTTTGGCAATATATTACCAGAATGTTAGATGTCTTCGAACCAAAACAACGACGATCCTTCAAACTTCAAAATACCTTTTCAAGCGATTACGATATAATCGCCCTTACAGAATCATGGCTCACCAAAGGCATCAGAGATGATGAACTTTTCGACCCTCGGTACTATGTATATCGTAGAGACCGCGACTACGCTTCCACCGGGCAGCGTCTTGGTGGCAGTGTAGTGTTAGCTATTAAACAGGAGCTGATCAGCGTTGCCCGACCTGAATGGACTTCTTGTGCTGAAGACATTTGGGTCACCATTCGCACGAATAGTACACCACACAGTTTGGTCCATATATGCTGCGTGTTCCCCGGAGGAACTCAACATCAATATTTAATCGAAAATTTTTTAAACATGTTATCAGATGTAGTATCGAATAACTCCAAGGATTCGTTCGTTATCCTAGGGGATTTTAATCTTGCTGAAATTCCATGGAACCAAGCTACGCCATCTGCTCATTACGCAGCTATTAATCACTCTACCTACGTTAGAAATCATTTCGTAGACTGTATGCATTTTCTGGATCTCTCTCAATTCCCGAAGACGTACATCATAAAGCGGTGTCCATTCATAAAGCAGGGTCCATTCGTGTGCTATTTCAGGATATCCCCTCTTTGAAAAATGCGAAAAGGGAAGTTTTTCTCCATAATCGTGGAGATTACTAATCAATTAACTTCGCACTAGAGCAAGCTGACTGGGCATCCATTTACTCTAACTCTCAAATAGATCTAGCGCTTGACAATTTTTACACGTTGTTGAAACACCTGATCAATCTTCATATTCCTCATAAATTTTCGTGGAACTTGAAATATCCTCCTTAGTACAATGCTGCCCTTATCAAGATAACTAAGGAAAAAATCTAAATATTTTAGTAAATATAAAAAATACAAAAACCAGGCTGACTATGACACATTTTCTCTCCTTCGTGAACGGCACAAAGATTTATGTCGGAAAATCAAATCTATTTATTTAAGCAATATGGAAAATAATATATCCTCAAACCCGAAAAACTTCTGGAGCCACATTAAATCCTCTAGCAAATCCCAAGGTGTCCCAAAATGTATGTATCACGGAGAACTGAGAGCCGATAATGGAATAGGCGTTGCAAATTTATTTTCAGAATTTTTCAGTTCGGTTTTCAGTAAACCCTCCAATCCACCTGCGAGTGTTCCAACTGACACCGGAAACCATATATCCAATATAAACAATATTGAGGTGTCACGAGAAATCGTCTTAAAACACCTTAAGGAAATTGATACTAGCAAAGGTGCCGGTCCTGACGAAATACCTTCTATCCTTATTAAACGATGTGCACACAATCTAGCCTTACCCCTTTCTTTGATTTTCAATCGCTCTCTAACCCAATGCACTGTCCCTGTTATATGGAAATCCGCGTTTGTGTCTCCCATCTTCAAGAATGGTAAAAAAACTGATGTCACAAACTACAGGCCAATCTCCAAACTTTGCATATTTAACAATAGTCTACGATCAACTATATGCTGCTCTTAAATCTAGCCTGAATATGAACCAACACGGTTTCATTAGTGGTAAATCAACTACCACAAATCTTTGAACATTCACAGAGTACCTCCAGGATAATTTGGATAACAGAATACAAGTGGACACTGTCTATACCGACTTTAGTAAGGCGTTTGACCGGACGAAGCTTTTGGAAATTGGTATTCACGGCAATCTTTATCGTTGGCTCTCTTCTTATATCTCCAACCGTAGCCAAATAGTAGTGGTTGCAGGATTTAAATCCGATTCTGTTGCTGTCACATTGGTAGTTATTTATTATAGCCATTATTATTCAACAATGTTGGTAATCAATGGTAGTCAATATATCAATGATGTTGGTAACTGTTTCTTAAACTCGCAAACCATCCTGTATGCAGATGACATGAACATTTACTCACCTATAAAGTCAATAGAGGACAGTCTGAAGCTGCAAGATAATTTGCAATGTTTCAGCAGGTATTGTAATGCCCATTGTCTGAAAATAAATATATATAAGTACTTCGTTGTGCGGTTTAATAGGAACAAAAGCGTATTTATCCATGAATACTCAATTAATCTTGTACCGTTATCTATCAAATTCGAAAGTAAGGACCTTGGGGTTATACTTGATAGTAAACTGAATTTTAACAAACACATCGACCACATAGTCAATAATGCATCTTCTATGCTTGGTTTCATAATCCGCTTATGTAAACAATTCAAAGACCTTATTACTTTCAAACACTATATTTCTCATATGTTCGTAGTATCCTTGAATACGCATCTCAAGTGTGGAACCCAGGCTATGCAGTACACAAAAATAGAATTTAAAGTGTTCAAAATAGATTTTAAGGTATCTCAAATTCCGCTCTTTTCGATCTCATGTTAGTAATGAAGACTATGCAAAATTTTTCAAAATACAGACGCTAACTTGTCGAAGAAATATAGCAGATTGGGTAATGTTATTTAAAATTAAATTATTACACTTAGACATTTACCACAACTCCTTGCAAACATACAAAACTAATTTACTAAATTTGTTAGCGTGTTATAATTTATTTTAAAACTTCTTATTTACACTTATCTTTCTATTAAACTTTAATTACTATTCCTGAGCATGTATTTCTTGCTCTAAAAATACTGATCTTTTCATTAAACTAATTACTCAATGTGAGCATGTAATTATTGTTCTAAAAATATATCTCTTTTATCTTCATATACAATCTTCCTTTATATTATTCTTCTCATTCATTCATTAGTTAAGTTTTAAAAACTGTTCAAATCCCAGGTGAATGATCTTATGATATTCTACGGACTTACGTAATAGGTACTTTACCATGTAAGAAATTTCATTTAATATTCCTTATATCTCGTATACTTATGTACTGTGTATCGTATGTCCTATTATACAAATAAATAAATAAAATAAAAAAAGAGGAAGAATCTCAAGGAACCGGCACACTTACAAAAATCTTTGTGGTTGCAACCAGCTAAGTCTAGTTGTCTAATTGAAACACGGAAAAAACATGTGATAACTAGAGTTATCTAATTGAATACCGGAAACTTATTAAAAGGATCAACATCAATGTCATCAATGCTAAATCAACAAAGTGGGGGGGGGGGGGGTGTCCGTTGGTATAAAAATAAAATAGGGTTTTCTTTGAATGTTTAAGCGTACTTTAAATTCCCGTCTACCTCATTTTTTGAAAATGGCACTCTAACCCTTTTAAGTTTCCATTATTCAATTACAGAATTAACGGATACCTACCCACAAAAATATTTTTAAAAACTTGAGGATTCCACAAGAAAATGGAGTTATGCTTTCAATGTGTAGGTAACTAAAAAATGCTTATTTCGGAGTTATCTAGTTGTAATAATTACTCCACGTTATTATACGCCAGTACGGGCTTTTACAAACATCTGGTATAGGTACATAATAATTTTGTGGAACAGTAAGCCTGAAATAAAATATGACATATAAATTATAAAGAACTTAAGCCGAAAATCTCCAGCGAGCTAACAATTGCTTTGATATTACTATCAACTTTTTTTGTTTTCGAAAGTGTGTTTAGAATTGTAATAGTAGGGGAGGCGGAGCAGGGATTTTGGGATTTACTCAAGCGCGTCAGATTAACTAAGGGGAGATACCTCCCGACCCTGCTATGGACTACCACCATTTATGAACCAATAATATTGGTGGGTGCGGCTAGGGCAACCGATCAGATTAGTAAAAAAAATCGATACCTGTAGTTACTCGAGCGTGTCAGATTAAGGTATTGTGAGTTAATTACACGCAGAAAAGTTTACATTTCAATAATCTGACGATTTGAACGTGACGTAAGAAAATTAGCGAGTCACAAAGTTGCAAAAAAAACGTCACGTGGATTTACTCGAGCGCGGTTAATTTTTTTTTTATTTCGAAGGAAATAATGTAAGGATCACAGAAATAATATAATCTGACGATTTCAACATGCCGAAGAAGCTAAAATCATCACTGAGTGTGGAGCGTACAGCGGCTGACGGCGCTGAGAACTGCCTACTAACTCTCGACTCCATAGACATAGGAATATTACTAGACCTGCCCTAAGTGATAAAAGTGGTCTGCCTGTATTTAAAGAGGAAAGATTTGATTGTTTGTTTGTTTGCATTGAATAGGCTCCGAAACTACTGGACTAAATCTTTCCTCTTTATATATATAGGCAGATCGCTTTTATCACTTAGGGCAGGTCTAGTAAAATTCATGTCTATGGTTGAGTCGTACGTTGATAGGCGCTTGCTTGTTTTATATTCTGTGGCAGAGCCGGAGGCCCTTAGGCCGCGCGTTCGTGTACAACGCTTTGGTTTATTCATTGTGTAAAGAAATTTAATAAGTGAATTTTTTAAGAAGTTTAATTAAGCGATTTTCTTTTTATCATTATAATAGGTATATATTATTTTTTGTTCATTGTAATTCTAAATAAATAAAAAATAAAATAAAAAACTTAAAACTGTCAGATTAAGAAAACCCCTCCACATAATTGTCAGATTATAGGTCAGCACAACAAGGACATCAAACTGAACCGTCTGTATAAAAATCTGACGCGTTCGAGTAAGTCATTGTGACGATTTTTTTTTACATTTTTGAAAATTTATACTCGCTCCCCCCACCACTGAAATGGCATACATCACATAAACTTTTTTTCTTTTTAGCATCTAATCTTTGCAATCCAATAGGTCTCCACAACGCTCGAGTAACTACCCATTTAGCGTTATTTCCTCCCCTACTATAATTGGTGTGAAGTTAATTATTTCTTCCTTATTTCCATTTTTGTGGATTGGAATCACTTCGCCCGTTTTTAAAATTGTTGGGAAAATACATTCTTTAATGGACCGATTTATCAGTATAGTTAGCGGGATGTGAAGTGCGGAATTTTATCGGTGATATTTTGTCACTCCCGTTGAGACCGATACACCAGAGTACCTAGCATGGTCGCTCGATTTGGGTTGTATCAAAAATGTCGGTAACTTGTCATCGCTCCGGGGCACGACTGCAGGCTGTTAACGAACAAATAACAATTCACAACGACTAAGGGTACTTAATTTATTTTATGTGAACTGATTTTTTAGGACTTGGAACACGTGCTTTGCGGACAGGGAGGAGATTGGAATTTAATCGACCGGTATACATGGCAACCTAATAAGCCAATATTAGAATTTAGGATGGGCAGTAATAAAGGAATGGATTATGTGTGAAACTTCTTTAGGGCCGTTAGTGATTTGAAATTCGACTGAAACGGAAATTCGTCACGAAAATTTATTATTTAAGGCCTCGGTTCTAATATAATGCGGTAAATTCGCGCGTCGGTACGGACCTTAAATATCGCAGTGGGAAAAGCGTTTCAGCGGCCAGAAAGACAGATATCAAGCGAACGGAGGTTTGAATCCTACGAAATCCAAAAAAATAAACAAATTTATTTTTGTAAATCAATATCCAATCTTCAAACTACTACAAAATGAACAGGCGAAATAAAACGACATATAGCGACTCCGAAGAAAAAACCATAAATGTTAATATGATGACCAAATGTATAGGAAAAGGTGTACTGGAATTCAACGACAAAAATATGAAGAAAATCATCCTTCACTAACTAACTAACTAACCATCACAACGTTTCCGGCAGGGGTAGGCAGAGATGATGGACCGCCAAACAACTCGGTCTTTGCACACACTGCTTGCCTCGTTCACATTCATACATCGTATCACACTTGCTCTCCTATTATTCTGACTCTTGACGTGGACCGAATCAAGTATCTGATTCACTTTGTCATGCCATTTTTGAAGTGAAACTTCTTTAGCACCATTCTGAATGAAACTCCATGAAACGGAACCGCGACACTAAAATTTATTATTTCACGGGTACTCGGTTCTAATATAATCCGATAAATCGTCGATCCCGGCAAGCTTCCCATATTCCAGTGGCGTAAAGCACCTAACGAATCTAATGGCCACACATTCAGACGACCTAGGTTCGAATCCTATTAAATCTAAAAAAGTAAATGTTTTTATTTTTGCAAAATCAATATCCAATCTTTAAACCACTCCAAAATGAACGGGCGAAAGAAAACGACATCTAGCGACTCCGAAGAAGAAACTACAACTATTAATAAGATGACCAAATAGGAAATGGTGCAACGGAAGTCGACGACAAAAATATGAATAAAATCATCCTTCACTAACTAACTAACCATCACAGCGTTTCCCCGCGGGGGTAGGCAGAGAGGACGGACCGCCAAACAACTCGGTCTTGGCACACACTCATTGCTTCGTTCACATTCATACATCGTCTCACACATTCTCTTCTATTATTCTGACTCTTTATGTGGCCCGAATCAAGTATCTGATTCACTTGGTCATGCCATTTTTTTTTAAATATATATGCACATATATTTTTTATATATTAGCTCCACACAGGAGGCCATAAGGAAAATAATTTCCCTCAGGTCCTATGTCATGTTAGGGGATTCTGTGTGGAGGATCTTTTTAAGAAAGAGAAGGATAGGAAGTTCTGGGAAGGAAAAGGTATTAGGGGTGATGATAGCAATCTTGGGGTTAATACATCCAGGTGTGCCGGACGTATGAATCCATCCCTCCAACAGCTGTGCAAAGCGATGGGTCGAGAGAGTCCGGCTGGAAAGGTCAAAAGGCCTCCCTCAACCAGTTTCTCTCCGCCACGCAGCAGACGGGCAGGTGCATCCGCCGCCAAGACCATGAGCTCGGGCACTCCTGCGAAGTCACCAAACGTAGCGAACCACTTGGGGTGACCTATGGCAAAGGTGTTGGTAAACCAATAGACGGTTCCCGGGGCGGCTGTGTCCATATCCATAAAATTGAAATGTCACACGGCTTCCTCGGGCGTCCCCAACTGCTTCTACTATTCACATTAGCGTCATATATTCTCCTTACACCCTTTCCTCGTTCATTCGCTCTACATGCTCAAACCATCTGAGCGTTCCTTTCGTAATCTTACTCATTACGCTCACACCCTTGAGTTTATTTTTCACAAAATGGCGCTATATAAATCATCCAAATATTTTTATTATTAGCCTTGCATTCTTCGCGGATCTCCACGTTTCTCCCAAGATCGTACATGGTTTAACCACATCCACACCGCAGGGATCTCAATTCTACAGCATTCAATCTACTTTACCTTCCTCTTCCTACCTCTACCAGTTCCATGCCTCACTGCCATACATCATAGTAGGTACCAGCATTCTATTATGGACGGCTAGCTTCGCTTCTCTAGGCAGTTTTTCGTTGGCGCCAATGGCGTTCTATCCTCCGTTAATGGATAATGGAGTTACCTACATTTACCCTTGCTTCAATATCTCTACCAGCCTTCCCATCTCCCGTAAACATACTTCCCAAATACATAAACTCATCCACCTGCTCCAAGTAGTCATCATTCACAACTATGTTGCACAGTGTTTTCGTACTCTATGTTTCAAACACCACCATTTTAAACTTACTTAAATTCATCATTAACTCATTCTTCATATATACTTCGTTCATCCTTGTTTGAAATCAGCACCGCATCATCAACATACAACAGGCAACATACTTTCAGATTACTAAATTTCTCGTCCAATCCCATCTCTTTCAATTCTTGCATATTTTCCTTCACATTGATAAAAAAAAGTGCTTCGTAGTCTCCCCACTCTTGTCTACTTTAGTTTTCTGAAGTTTCACTTAATTTTTTTTTAAGTGGAACTTCTTTAGCGCCCGCGCCGTTAGTGATTTGAAATTCGGATGAAACAGAAATGCGTCACAATACATAATTACTCGGTTCTAATATAATGCGGTTAATTCGCACCTCGGCGCGTGCCTTCCATAGCGCAGTGAGCAAGATGCCTGACAAGTCTCAGCTGCCAAAGAGACAGACATCAAGCGAACGGAGGTTAGAAAAGGAGGAGTAGAAAATCCAAATAAAAAACTTTTTTTTTGTGGAATAATTATCCAACCACTTAAAAAAACAAGCAAAATAAAAGAAAGCGACATCTAGCGATTTTCACTTCTACCGCGTGTGAATTACACACTCGATTTTTTTTTGACATTCACCATTGTTATTTTCTTAATATCGTCTTTGAAAGTAGTTATTAGATGTGGAGGTTTTATATGACTTAGTTATATATATTTGAATTTGTCTGGTTCTAGATTTAATTCAAAGGTTGAACTAATTTTGTCGGCAATATCATGTGGTGGTTCATTCGGCGATACTTTAAATCCATTTATCTGTACACTATTTTTCAATTCCCTTTGATCAATTTCGGCTATTTTCGTTTCTAGTACAACTATTCTTTTTTTTCCATATCATCTATATTTATTTGGCGTGTTTTCGGTAAATCCAGAATTATATTTAAATGTTCATTTATGTTTTCGTATCTATCGCTCACAAATTGAGTTGATTTTTTTAGATCGGCTAATTCCGTCTCTAATTTATTAAGCAATTGTGATCTCAACTCACCTAGTTTACGATCAATGCAGTCCGTGATTTTTTTTTTAATGTTTGTCTTGTCGCGGACATAATATTTTTAACGAATTAAATAATTTCAGTGGCTATTAGGGAGAATTAAGTAGCGATAAACAGGTTTCGAGATACGCATAGCGAATATTGTTGAACTGAGTAATGTTTTGTTTATAATATTCAATTTGACTGTAGTTATACGTATGAACATCAATTATTTTCTTTGTCTAATCGAGGTAACGAAAGGTTCAATTTATGCACTTTTCCAGTAATTTCTGTCACTTTTAATACTTTATTTCTTAATTTTGCAGGAGAGCACGGTGTTCTGCATCAATTAATTTGTGCACTGAACCGACGATTTCTGTCCCTTTTAAAACTTTTTTATTAATTTTTCGGGAGCAAAACAGAAACAGACAGCTGTCACTTTAAAGTATAAAGTATAACTAACTATAAAAGAAGAGATATTTCAATAAAAAAATAATTATATATTTTATTGTTTATGATTAGAGAAGCGACCATAAATTAGAACTTTTCTGACAAAAAAAATAACCTGTTTTAATCACAAGAAATATAGTGATAAGAAACATCTTATTGATAAAGTTCTATTTATCAAATCGTATCACATCGTGGATAAGATTAGGGGACTAGTGAGACAAACTGATCCGAGTTATAAAACAGAGGACATACAAGTAATATAAATAATATTCAGTTATTAATCACGCCTTGCCTATGCCTTTACGTAAACGCGCATGTTTAGCCGCCATCTTAGTCCTATTTTACCAATTACCATCGAACAAATGACACACTACGCATTCATACAACTTCGTACAAGTGATTTATTTGCTTTATTCATAAAGTGTTTGTGTTACGATGATTACTGACGTCTCACGCGAGTGCTGATTATCGTGTACGTTTACAAATGAATGTTTTATCAGTGATTTGGTAAAAAAATACTTGCAATATGTTGCAGAAAAGCGAGAACACCTCAAATCATCCAGCAAAAGTCCGATAATAATGTCGAGGTGCAGAGCTGTCAGCGAAACCCCAACCACCAAATCTACCTCCACGGACTTCAGAAGGACCTCCACCACCCTCGTCACCTCCTTCACCCGGGCTGATGATCTCCCCATCCGCTCACCTACCACCCAATACAAGCGTAGCTACAGCAAATAAAGTCAACAGGGCTGATCTATTTCAGAGCATATGTAGCGTACAAACAATGAAACGGGTTCAGAAAACGCCAGAAGATCCAGACAAGCCTCAAGAGGAAAAAGGGGATCTTCTTGATGAAATACGGAAGGGAATCATATTGAAGCCTGTGACTGCGGTAAAGAAAGATACCGAAAAGTTCGCAGATTCCCAACCACCAAAGCTACCTCCACGTCCACTGCACATTCCGCCTCCCCCATCACCCCGGCCGATGATCTCCACATCCGCCCATCAACCACCCAAAACAAGCATAGCTACAGCAAACCCAGATAACAGGGCATTCGTATTTAAGAGCATTCGTAGCGGGAAAACGATGAAATGGGTGCAGACAACGCCAGAAGATTTAGACAAGTCTCAAGAGGAGAAAGGAGATCATCCTGTTGAAATATGGAAGGGAATCAAATTGAAGCCCGTGACTGCAGTAAGTAAAGAGCCAGATAAGTTTGCAGATTCCCAACCACCAAAGCTACCTCTACAGTCTGCAGGAGGACGTCTACCGCACCTTCCGCCCCTTCGGGAATTTGTATTTAAGAGCGGGAAAACGATGAAATGGGTGCAGACAACGCCAAAAGATCTAGACAAGCTTCAAGAGGAGAAAGGTGATCGTCCTGATGAAATATGGAAGGGAATTAAATTGAAACCCGTCACTGCAGTAAGTAAAGAGCCCGATAAGTTTACAGATTCCCAACCACCAAAGCTACCTCCACAGTCTACAGGAGCACATCTACCGCACCTTCCGCCTTCCCCATCACCCTGGCCGATGATATCCCCAACCGCCCACCAACCACCCAATACAAACGTAGCTACAGCAAACACAGATAACAGGGCACTCGTATTTAAGAGCATTCGTAGCGGAAAAACGATGAAATGGGTGCAGACAACACCAGAAGATCTAGACAAGCCTCAAGAGAAGAAAGGAGATCATCCTGATGAAATATGGAAGGGAATCAAATTTAAGCCCGTGAATGCGTTAAAGAAAGAGCCAGAAAAGTTTGCGGGTGGCAGTCTGGCGAATGCACTAGCATTGGCTTTGGAAGAACGTTCAATGTATTCCGACAACTTGAGCTCAGAACAAGAGGCATCAAGTGAAGGCGAGGAGTGGGACTAACTCAACAAATATTATTACTATAATTTAACATGCCGTAAAAGGGTAACTTTGAATTTTTTTTTTTTACTGTGAATTCCGCACAAGAATCTCAACTGCTCCCGTCTGGAGCCAGTGAGACCATGGCATCCCCAATTGGGGTATGTTGTGAGGCTGAAGGTAGTGGGGAGGGGAAGGAGGTGGGGAAGAGGAAGGTTGTGAAATACCTGGCTATTCAGATCTGGACACCAAACCCGGCTAAAGCCATTTTCAAGCAACGTTTCAATTCTGAATGGTGGTCTTACACCAGGGCAATACTGATAGTATCTTCCACTCTGGAACGTGCCGCAAATATACTATATAATTATTTTAAATGAATTAATTGTGAAATAACACAAATAAAATTTATTTGCGCACGCCGGGTTCGAACCCGCGACCTCCGGATTGTGAGTCAAGATTCTTAGCCACTTTTTAGCATAACTTTTTATAAAATTTCTCAAAAATTGCATTTCGAATGGCTGTGAGTAGGTTGTGTTAAAGATTTGTAGGGTCCATTTTCAAATAATAAACACTCCACGAGATTGAACTAGAGTTTTACTCACAATTTTAGGTTATTAGTTAACAACGTAGATAAAAGAAGTACCAACCCCAACAAAACTGACAAAAAAAACATGAAAAAGTATTTAAATATGGAAACTCTAGGAGCAAATTTTAAGATGGAAGCAACATACACAAATAATTGTCTCTAAAATAAAATCTAAGCACAGATTAATAAAGCCATGGATAACCCATGGATTAGTGATTTAGATCAGAAAACCAGGAAAAATACTATCAAGCTACTGACTACACTGGGTAGCTCGATTCGAGCCGTGGTAGATGCCGTTGGCGTTTTTTTTTGTGACGGGGTTTTGGGTCACTTTTCATGCTCATATCAATATATAGCTTATCTTGTGCTCAAATTGTAACTCAAACTTACTTACAGGTTTATATTTTTAAATACTCCTACACCTATATGGCAAAACAAAGTGCCTGAATTTTGCTGTTTTTGCCGGGTAAGGCCGGTTGCAGTGCACGACCGACGGCGTCGGTCGCGCTTGTCATTTGTGTGAAAATTCATAAATCGTTCAGTGCAGGACCGACCGTACGCATGCGAATCTCGCTACGCAGTGCGTGGCAGTGCGTATACTGCGTATGAGAATCGTCGGTCGAGCGCGTGCGCATACGGACCGTTTTACCGGAAAAAAAATTAATACGTGGTACGCGAGCTGTTTGAAAACTAAATGTACCGGGAATTAGTGTATGTAATGCAGCAGGGGGGGGTGGAAACAGGACGGGGGAAGGGAAGGGGAGAGGGGAACTCGGGAGGGGGTTTACGAGACGGAGAAGGGTAGGAGTGAAGTTGGGGGAGGGAAGGTGAGGGAGGTGGAGTGGAAACGCGAAAGGGGAAGAGGACGTGGGTGAGGGAGGGGGTGGGGGGGGGGGGAAGGGGATCGGAACAAATGAAAAAGGACACGCATGTAGAAACATTTTCTTTATTAAATGGTATAGCAACGCATGCCGGGTACCAGCTATCTTCTATATATATAAAAATCAAAAAAATGTTTGCATGCAAGCATGTATGTATGTCCGCTATGCGTTGCTAAACCATTCATCCGATTGCGATGAAACATTGGGGATTTGATGTGCGCATGACCGCGATGGTTTCTGTATACAATAGTGAGCTCTGGCATCACGAAATTACGCATTGCTAAACCGTTCATCCGATTGCGATGAAACTTTGGGGATTTGATGTGTGCATGTCTACAATGGTGTTTATATACTAACGTATGGCAGGTTTTTGCTGCTAGGTCCTGCGGACGGCTTTATACATGGTTATATGTTTAACCGCTAAGTGTTGCTAAACCATTCATCCGATTGCGATGAAAATTTGAGGATTTGATGTGTGCATGCCCACGACGGTTTCTGTATACAAAAGTGATCTCTGGTATCATAAAATTACGCATTGCTAAACCATTCATCCGATTGCGATGAAACTTTGGAAATTTGATGTGTGCATGTCTACAATGGTGTTTATTTACTAACGTATGGCAGGTTTTTGCTGCTAGGTCCTGCGGGCGGCTTTATACATAGTTGTGTGTTTAACCGCTAAGCGTTGCTAAACCATTCATCCGATTGCGATGAAAATTTGTAGATTTGACGTGTGCATGCCCACGACGGTTTCTGTATACAAAAGTGAGCTCTGGCATTATGAAATTACGCATTGCTAAACCGTTCATCCGATTGCGATGAAACTTTGGGGATTTGATGTGTGCATGCCTACAATGGTGTCTTTATACTAACGTATGGTAGGTTTTTGCTGTTAGGCCCTGCGGGCGGCTTTTTGTATATCTGTAAGTTTAACCGCTAAGCGTTGCTAAACCATTCAACCGATTGCGATGAAATTTTGGGTTTTGATGTGCGCATGCCTACCATGTCAGTTGGTAGCTACCCGCTTACTATGAAATAATTTTTTTTCTATAGTTTTCTTAATAGCAATAAATCAATGTTTTAGTTTCTTAGAAATTCTGATTTATACATTTTTATAGCGTCGTTTTTATGAAAAATTACAACAATGTATCTATTAAGTACCTACCCATTAACTATGAAATAATATTTTTTCTGTAATTTTTTTAGCATCAATAAATCAAAGTTTTAGTTTCTTAGAAATTCTGATATATACATTTTTATAGCGTAATTTTTGTGAAAAATTACAACAAAGTTCCTTCCAAGTACCAACCCGCGCACTATGAAATAATATTTTTTCTCTTAGTAAGTCAAGTTAGTTTTAACCCGTTAGTTGCTTTGCAACAGGCATAATCTAGTAGGATATTATTGCTGAATCTTTTTTGTACATGGAACAAAAATGTCACCACCAACTATAGCCAACCACTCCCGTAATTGCATTTTTAAGAAATGATTGTACTCAATTTTTTTTCAGAATCCAATCTTTGACTCCGATTTGTCAAAAAAAAGATCAACTTAATATAATATTTAGTTCTGCGTACCATTAGAAAAAAATTAAGTTATTCACAATTACTGTCAATTTAAATTAACATCTGAAGCTGAATTATTCTGTTATTAGTCGCAGAACAGGGGTACACTGGGCTCACATTTACACTGCTGTAGGTGATTTTGAAGGAATGCGGAATGCGTCTACTTATCATTCGATATATGTACACTATTTTCAATACTTAAAATATACTTCAAGATACATCCTTTATTCAAATAACTTTAAAAAATATTTTTTTCATAAATTATATCTGTTGCCTTGGTTCAAAGTTAACATTTTTTTCCAAACTTTTTTTCCAATTTTTTGCCTTTAATGGTGTAAGAATAAAAAGCTTTACGAGTCTTCACTCCAATTTTAATATGATATTATTGCTGTGTCTCTTTTCTACTCGTACATGGAAGAAAAACATCACCACCAACCACAGCCAGCCACTCCAGTAATTGCATTTTTAAGAATTTATTGTAATTTTCGTCAATTTTTTTTTTCAGAATCAAATCTTCAACTCCTACCTATATATATCTTTAAGTACGTGCCGACTTTAATATTTTCGTAAATGCATTCAATTAGCTATTACACATTAAAATATGCGTATAGGGATGAATTACGCTAATTATCCCTATTATTAAACTGTTATTCCCCACTGTCTGGAAAATCCCAAGTACGATTATTATTGCTACGTAGGTACTTCAATTTTTAATGTTATGCCTAATGTTTGGGTTTCTCCTTCAATTTTTAACAGGTTCGGTGTCATTAGAGATTTCAATGATTCTAAGTTAACGTTAATCACCTAAACAGTTTTCCCAAATAATTATAAACTTAGGGTTACCTACTACTAACTGGAAATCGCATTTTGTATCTATGTTAAATTATATTATAAATATTTAGTTATCACTGTATTATTATCTTTTTTTTAAAGAATTACAATCTATAAAATGATAATATATTTAGTTATCACTGTATTTTTATTAATTGTTTTTTAAAGAATTATAATCTATAAAAATACAATACTTAGCGCCCAAGTTTTTTTTTTTTTTTTTTTTTTTTTTATTAGTGACTATTTAGTTACAGGTTTGATGACAATTACAAGATATGATGATATATATAAATATTTAATCCGTTTATTCTTAGTCCTCCTCACTAGGTGGTCCTGTGCTGAGGCGGACTGGTAGATTTCTTTGATTTTCCGTTATTTAATTTCTATGATGTTTTTAATACATTCTCTAGTATGTCTGCATTAATTTCTTTCACCCATGTTTTGATTTTTTCCTTAAACTTATTTATCTTTTCTATCTTTTTCAGACTTGGAGGAAGGATGTTGTAAAGTTTAGTTCCAAGATATATGTGGTTTCTTTGGCCAAAACTTGTATTGAATTTTGGAACATCTCGTATATCCTTTTTTGAGGCTCTTGTGTCATGTATCCGAGTTTCATTAGGAGATTTTCTGGTTTTAAAATGATGTATAAGAATATTCTTGGCATATATTTGTTTTAACTTAAGAACGTCAAAACACTTAAAAATATCTGTTGAGGGGGTTCTGATGGGTAATTTTAGTATGGTTTTTATAATGCTCTTCTGAGCAATATCTAAGTGGTTAATATGATTGGCTGTAGCAGATCCCCATACTAGAATTCCGTACTCAAGACGGGAATGACATAAGGCATAAAATACTTTTTTTATGTCTTTCCTAGGTAGTATGTTTCTTAGGTTTTTGAAGAAATATACAAGTCTCGTGAGCTTTTTAGTGATTCCATTTATGTGTATGTCCCATCCCAGTGTATGTCCCGTCCCAGTTACATGCTACTTTTTATAAAAGCATTAAAAATCATTATTAACATTTCAACTAATAAGAATAAACAAAAAATAAGTGGTATTTCTTATTAATACTTAAAAAAACATCAATGAACTGCCAAATGGCCGTGTGCCGAGAGCGATGTCGCGCCAAATCATCAAAATCAGCCACTGTGCGTCGGTCCGTCGGTCGTGCACTGCAACCGGTATGACTGGTTTATTTATGAACCGGTCTAAGGGCTCGTACGTATAAACACGATACGACGCGACGTTGCATCGTGGTACGACGTGGCACTAAGGGCTCGTACACAAACACGACGCGACGTCGATAGATGCCGCTTCGTAGCACGATGCGGCGTCGTATCGTGTTTATGTGTACGAGCCTTAATGCCGAGCAATGACGGGCGCGGGGGTTCGCCGATGTCAAAAACTCGGTTTTCATCTGTGGCACCCAAACGATGTATAAAAATTTCAAAACTACTCGACCTTTGGCAAGGATGGCAATTTTGGTGCTTTATTGACTTCTTTATTTATGTTAGCTCCACACAGGAGGCCCTGAGAAAAATGATTTCACTCAGGGTCTATATCATCAAAAAAATCAAAAAAGTATGAGGGGTGGAAGGAATCTGGCAGTCAGTGTGTCTGGGAGTGACGAATGTTTAAATTCATCCCTTCCACTTCGGTTCAAGGCGGTGGGTCGAGAGAGTCCTGCTGGAGAGGTGAAAATGTATCCCTCAATCAGTCTCTCCAAATCTGATCCGCCATAAAGTGGGTGGGCAGACACAGTTAAAGCGACATAATTAATAAAGAATGGTTCATAGTACAGAGTGGACGATACTCTCAGTATCGCCCTGGTGTAAGACCACAATTCAGAATTGAAACGTGGCTTGAAATGGCTTTAGCCTTGTTTGGTGACCAGATCTAAATAGCCAGGTCCTTCCCCACTTTCCTCTCCCCATCTCCTTCCCCTCTTCACTACCTTCAGCCTCACAACATACCCCAATTGGAGATGCCATAGTCTCACTCGCTCCAGACGTGAGCAGTTGGTGACTCTTGTGCGGTATTCATATAAAAATTGAAAAAACACACAAAGGGATCACTATACAAATGCGAAACATTACTTAAAATGTCTTTAGTGACCTGCTCAGAGCAGCCAAGTATTTTTCAACCCTCCTCTTCTCACTTCCCATTTTCATGAGTTTCATAACACTTCCCAAATTGGTGACTCCATCACAGGATTCCAGCTGATGGGAAAAATAAAACTTCAATAGTTATCAAACAAATTTGAAAAAAAAAAATGTTTAAAATGTTTGAATAGCCAGCTTCTGATAACTCTTCTATTACTGCCAAATTTTGTGGCGTGTGAGGGTACCGGCACCCTGGGAAACATTTACAAGACCTCTTCCATAGGTCAAGTGGTTCGCAACGTCTGGTGACTTAGCAGGGATGCATGGGGTGAGGTTTTTCTACGTCTTGGGAGATTTCTAGGTCTTTGCCCACCTCCTGGCAAGCCAGATCGGTAGAGACTGGTTGAGGGAGTCTTTTGACCTCTCCAGCCAGACTTTCTCGACGGTTCCTCCCACTGCGGTCGCCTCATACATATATCACTCCTTGACACACTGACCCCCAGATTACTTACCCACCCCTCATATCTTTTTCCTTCGCAGAACTTCCTCTTCATCCTTTTCCTAAAAAGACCCACAACACAGCATCCACAAAGAGATTCCTGTGTGGAAGCTAATTTTTTTTTAAAATAATTGTTCTGCATGCGATACTGCAAATGTGACATAAATCAAATTATTATCTACTAGCTTTTACCCACAGCCTCGCTCGCATAGTATTTAGTGGGAAATTACTGGCATAATTATTGGCATAATTGTTATTATTCTTGCTATTTTGTCTAATAGAAAATAATTATTGTTATAGAAAATTTAAAAATTTGAGAATGACATTTCGCAAATAAAAATTCTATTTTAGAAAATATTTAAATTACAGAAATAGAAATTTATTTGAAGTACCTACTCGCTTTATTAGTATTTTATTCATATTTGAATCCAGAGTAACCTAAAAAAATAAGAAAATGACAGTCCACTTCAAACGCTATGCTTTATAGCAACGTTATGCTTTTTGTTCGGAGAATAAACACTTTGAGAGATATGTAGATAATAACTACGACGCCAAAAAGTACTCTTTTTAATCACAACAAAGCACTCTTTTTAAGCCTAAAATAAAAAAAAAAACATTGTTTCCAAGGTAACAATTTGTTTGATGTTTGCAATTCTCGATTTTGTTAGGGAAAGAAAACGTATGATACATAATTTCATAACGCCACAGCTCATTCATAACGCCAGAGCTTACCAATATGTAACGCCGTTGTTACTCGCAAATAATGTAGCTTTCGATTAGTGAAAGAATTTTTAAATTCCATTCGATATTTATTGCGTGAAAGAGTAAGGACCATCCAACCAACCATCCATACAAACTTTCGCATTTATAATATTAGTAAGACTAGTAAGATTTTATGTGTTATAATGAAGAAACCTTTCAGATATTCCAGCGACGCTCTCTTCGGGGAATTTAATGTACTAGATGTTCGACAATGTTACATTAAAAAACTAATAATAATGGTCTTAAAAATAAATATAAAATGAGAACAGTGGAACACAAACATCAAACCAGAAGTAAGAGTAGACATGACCTTTCTATTCCTCGTACCTGGGACCGAAATTGTATAACAAAATCCCTTCACAACTAATACTATGTGAAGTGTCATCCTTCGTCCCAAAAATAACAAAATGGTTACTAGATTTGGGCAGGACTGAGTCAGAAAAATTATTAAAAAAAGTTGTCTGATAAATACACATGAGCGCATTACATAATATGTATCTCTTTGTTTCCAAATTTTATTTTTTATTTTCTTTTACTGTTTTTCTTGTGCCCAAATTTTATTTTCTTATATATTTCCTTTGTTTCCCAAATTTTTCTTTTCTTTTCCTTCTCTTTTTTTCTTGAATACTCACTTCGAAAACACTGTTTCTTGTATGTTCGATGCTTGATTCTAGAACCTAGTCTACTACTACTTCCCTACTGTATCACATATTATAATTTTGTGAATTTTACTTTTACTTTATGCAACATATAAGAATGATCATGTACACCTAATGTAATGTATACCTAATGTAACCCTGTCAATTTGACTGTCCTAGAACGGGAGACCTTCCTAGTTGGATAGTAAAAGCTTCATTAAAATGTGAATGTATCTACTTTTATAACAAATAAATAAATAAATAAATATTTAGGAGAAAAAAAACCACACCACGTATTTTTTATTACCCGTTATGTATCTATTGAAGTAAAACTTCTTTACGCACGCTCGACACTTGGGGGTAAAATGATGAATGCGTTACGAAAAAGAACCATATATTTAATGTGAAATGCTATGAAATGCATGAAACGCTATGAAACGCATATATTCACTGTGAAACGCCATATATTCAATGTGAAGTTTTACTTCAGTGGTGTGGTCTAAAGCACACTCGTTTTTTTTAATTAAATAAAATGATCATGTGGTGGAAAATACTTGAGTAAAATGTGAATTAATCAAATGGTGATCAAATTAACACGCAAATTAAATTATTTAAATACATAAAACAGGAAAGGGATTTCAGTAAAAACACTGTATCTCCATAAAATGTATAATATTATCTAAAAACAAAATACAAACTCAATATTTATGAAACAATCGATTTGAAATTTTATTCTATGATATACAGCTAGTTTACAGTAGAACTAAACTTTGAATGGTTTGAACAATGGATATTATTTATTTATAACATTTTTTTTTATTATCGCTGATATGCAATTTATGGATATGAAGGGACTAGAATATAATGAACACCAACATCTTAAAAAAATATATTTTAAAAAGTCAACTTAAGGGAGAGTCTGGTTCAGCCGATCCAAAAAATCTTCCTACACATTCGTACGTGGAGAATACATACCCAAAGTTATAGCACCAAATTCGACCTTGAAATATTGTTAGGTGCGGTGCGAGCCAAGCAGGTAGATGCAGAACGGAGTGGCCCGGTTACAAGCAAAAACTTTAAACACGTTTTTCTCAAAACCACATTTTTCAAATTGGCTGGAATCGTAGCTAATCAAATTTTCATCCGATTCTCTTCATTTAAAGTTTAAATTAAATTAAATTAAATTTATATGTCGATGAACCTCAACTTATGAAAAATTATTATTACAGGATAAATGAATACAAAATTAAGGCGTCATATCCCCACTCAAAAAGAAGAAGATGGAGAGATATGTAATTACAACAGTTGGAGAGAGAGTGCTAATATTTAAAATGATAAAATTAAAGCAAAAATTGTGAAAATGTTTAATAAAATACGACTCGTTTAAAATAGAGCAAAAATCTCGTAGGGAACTTCTAAAAGAGCATTTAAAGTAACACTTTCAATTTTTTTATACATATAACTTATAAAATAAGTAAAATGAATGTGTTTATATTAATTTTCGGAGAACTTTGCGATTTTTTTCTATCGAGGGAATTTCTTATAATTTGCGTTTCGGCGTGGAACATTTCTACATATTATTTTAAAAAATAACACAATAATTTAACATATATTATTTAACAATAATTTAAGAGCTTAAAAACTTCAAATATTTAAGGGAGATATGTAAGAAATCGGTAGAAATTCGGATAGCTGCGGCTTAAGGCCGATTTTTTTGTCAACTTTCATTTTATGTCCGCCATTTTTGCAATCAACAACTATTTTTTGCAAACTGTGGTTTATGCGCATTCTATATTCACACTATAATGGAATTTTTTTGAATTTCATGTTTCAGATAATTTCCAAGGACTCCCGCCTTCCAGACGATTCGGTCGAACCCTCCACTTGCGGCCGCTGTATCTAAATATAATATTTACGTTCAAATCAAATTTTCGATAGTTTTTTTTTCTTGATCATGTAACAAAAGTTTGTAAACAAAATAAATTTTATTTTTGAAAAAAAAACTCGGCTGGACCAGACTCCATTCTTAAGAAGTCAGCATTTTGAAAATTACAAAAAGAGCGAAGACTAAAAGTTAATTATTTTGTGCTTCGTTTGGTGAAACAGCAGAGGTTTCTAAAAAATTGTGCAGAATTAAATTATTAATCAATGATGCAAAAGGACTTTAAAGATTTATTATGAAACAAAACATATCAATAAGCTTTGAAATTATTTATTAGCAAGTACAAATTTCCTGCTTAATTTTTCTAGAATAGAAATAATATTTGTCTCAAAGATCTGTTATGCTTATTCATATTCAGATTGTGTTACTTTCCATAATTTTTTTTTGTGATTTTTTAACTATTTTAAATAAACATTTTGATTTCCAAACATGCTTTCGAAAAAAAAAATTGCCTGCACAAATACAATTTATTTAATAAAAATTTAGTTTGTGATAATTTTATCATGTGCAGTGATCACCCACCAGTGATCCTTGGAAAATCACGTTTTATTTGTGAAAAACTGTATCCTCTACAAATATATCAATTTGAAACAATATTATGTACAAATGTTAAGAATATTTTTTCATATAAATATGTCAGTATGAAACCATATTTTACACAAATACATAGGTATGAAATCGTATTTCACACAAATGCACAGGAAAGAAATCTTATTTCACAAATATATAGATATGAAACCGTATTTCACACAAATATATCGGTATGAAACCGTATTTCTCACAAATATAGTTGGCATGAAACCATATTTCACACAAATATATCGGTATGAAACTGTATTTCTTACAAATATAGTTGGCATGAAACCGTATTTCACACGAATACAAAGGTGTGAAACCGTATTTTACACAAATACACAGGTAAAAAAACCTAATTTCACACAAATATATAAGTATGAATTAATATTTCACATAAATATATGTATAGGTATAAAACCGTATTTCACACACATATATCGGCATGACACTGTATTTTACACAAATATTTCGGTATGATTTATTCCACTAACTATACATATATTCTTTTTTTTTTAAAGGAAGCAAAAACTAGGGGGTCTGACATTAAATGAAAAACACACTTTACAATAAATCACTTAACGAATTTAATATGTATTCAGATAGACGACCAGTTCAAAAAAGTAATAAAAATGTGTTTTTCATGTAAAAATCTTATGTACAGAAATTTATTAGGACTCCCCAAAGCAAAACAATCATTATGGATCACTTCATAATTATAGGTATTGATTCAGTATAGACTAACACAATCAATACATTGGTCGCTGGTCATATTGCTTCATAACACTAGTATATTACATATTAACATATAATATTTTTAAAATCAAAGATAATTTACAAACCTAAATACACAGTATAATTAAAAATTAAAAAGCCTTTTAATTTTATATATCTACATAATAATTATTATTTAATACAAAACTACATACATTATATCTTCTTGAAGTACATACCAACTTATTTCTTCTTATTATTTTGATTAACTATAATCATTATTATAACTTAATTAAAACTTTTCAGTTCATTATTTATTTTTTAATTACACCTGACATTAAAATAACTCTTTAAGAAATAAGCACATAATATTATGAAATCTTGTGAATATAAACACAAAAAATTTAAATTAAGTAGGTAGTCAAAAGTGTACATAATTTTTTTTTTAAATAAAAGTGTTCATAAATTATAAGGTCTGCAAATTCAATGTAAAAATTAAGTTATAAGTTTGGTAAGTAAGTGCGTTTCACCAGTATCTTGCTTCTCCCCACTTGAGATATAAACATGTAGGATGGTATACCACATAATTTAACTGTGGATGAATAACGCAGCGGGTACTAACTTAATAAATTGTTAAATTAATCAATAGTTTACTAATGAAGGGCTAACCTAAAGGGATTCATATTTTTTAAAGTTATAAGCAAAGAAAATTATTACCTCCTAAAATTTTTAAGTGGCTTTTCTAATACGTAAGACCTTTGTTAAAATAAATAAATAACCACTGGAGCACTTTTTGCCACAATATGGCACCTTTAAAATACCTCGGATTGCTTTTTAGGCAAATTTTTCGTAGATGCGTAAAATTTTTTTTTGCAATTTTTACATACTAAAATTCAGAGGTATGATTTTTTTTAATGTCGGCGGAAAATATTCAAAATGGTCACCATTAAATCACAAGCAATCAGAGGAAAAAGTTAAACGTCGCGCTGTCGCTCGAGTGGTAGGATTACCACTCTTAAATTGCTTATTGTCGTTTAAAACCAATGATTCCTCATTTAAATTTTTATCTCATATTTTTCAGTTTCATAAAAACATGTTAAATTCATTTTAATTCATAAAATTCACCTACCTACAGTGTTGGATAAATAAGTTTGGGTAGCTACCGTACGAGTGGATAAAACAAAAACAGAAAAACTAATTATAGTAAAAATCATTAAAATAAAATTCTTTAATGATTTTTATTAAAATTTTTACATACTAAAATTCAGAGGTATGATTTTTTTTAATGTCGGCAGAAAATATTCAAAATGGTCACCATTAAATCACAAGTAATCAGAGGAAAAAGTTAAACGTCGCGCTGTCGCTCGAGTGGTAGGATTACCACTCTTAAATTGCTTATTGTCGTTTAAAACCAATGATTCCTCATTTAAATTTTTATCTCATATTTTTCAGTTTCATAAAAACATGTTAAATTAATTTTAATTCATAAAATTCACCTACCTACAGTGTTGGATAAATAAGTTTGGGTAGCTACCGTACGAGTGGATAAAACAAAAACAGAAAAACTAATTATAGTAAAAATCATTAAAATAAAATTCTTTAATGATTTTTATTAAAATTTTTACATACTAAAATTCAGAGGTATGATTTTTTTTAATGTCGGCGGAAAATATTCAAAATGGTCACCATTAAATCACAAGCAATCAGAGGAAAAAGTTAAACGTCGCGCTGTCGCTCGAGTGGTAGGATTACCACTCTTAAATTGCTTATTGTCGTTTAAAACCAATGATTCCTCATTTAAATTTTTATCTCATATTTTTCAGTTTCATAAAAACATGTTAAATTAATTTTAATTCATAAAATTCACCTACCTACAGTGTTGGATAAATAAGTTTGGGTAGCTACCGTACGAGTGGATAAAACAAAAACAGAAACACTAATTATAGTAAAAATCATTAAAATAAAATTCATAATTGACTACAGTACCAATATTACAAAAGAAAAAAAATTATTTCGTACAATGAAATTACAGAAGAATGCAGTTACCTACCGAGAAAAGTATAGAGAAAGAAGAACTCGGAGCTTTATTCAATTGATCTTTGGTTCTGGATCCCGAGGTCTTTGGTTCAAAACCTAACAAATTATACTGACATTGATAAATAAATAAATTTAAAAAAAATTTCATTATCTAAAATTTACTTTTTATATGAAGATCTCCTCAGGACCAATTTTAAGTACCATTTTATTTATAAGGATATAAATGTGTCAACCGGGGTCTTGAAGAGACTCATGTTGTAGGAGGGTGGAAGCACAAAAGTCCTTTCACAGCCATGTTGTTGAGCAAGAGTAGTACCACCCATTCTCATGCGGCAAATGTTGGGCACGTCACGTGTTTGGCTTAATATATTTTATCTCCCGGCTATGCACTGATATGAAAACAAGCTATATAGTATATCCGAGATGATTTCTCACCGAATATGCAGAACATAAATTATCGATTTATTATCATTATTTAATAAAATAAAATACTGTTTTGTTTAAAACCACGAGTTTTATTAATTTTTTGAACCGACCGGTTTCGCTTTACTCAAGCATCATCAGGGTACAAATTAATACTAAACAATTAGTCATAATGTGTGCTTATATAAATATATATTAATACTAAACAATAAGTCATAATGTGTGCTTATATAAATATATAAGCACACATTATGACTTATTGTTTAGTATTAATTTGTACCCTGATGATGCTTGAGTAAAGCGAAACCGGTCGGTTCAAAAAATTAATAAAACTCGTGGTTTTAAACAAAACAGTATTTTATTTTATTAAATATGTCAAACCATAAAGTGATTGCTTTCTACAATAATATTATCATTATCCCTATTTTATCTACGCATGTTATTAGTTCTACATCTGAAAATGAAGTTACCGACAAATGATTTAATAAACATAAGTACAGAATATTACATTTATCAAAGTACAAATGGATTGCGGTAACTTGTATAAATATTAATAACACCTATTATTCAAATAAATAAATAAAGGCTATATAACTTATTATACAAAAAAATAAAACACATAAAATATGGTGAATACACACAGAATGGAAACTTTTAGTAAAGTTCACGTAAGTTCTTAATAAATTAATGCCTAAAGTATTTTTTAGTTATCACATCCAGTAATGGAAAATGTTTCATCTGATAATTCTAAAATTAAATATTATTTTATTGGGTAGGTACTTAATTTGTTAAATTTTATATACAACCTCACATGGCGACAATTGTGGATACTAGACTACAACAAAATATAATTATTGTCGCTGGCAACATTAAACAATATTGACAATTATTATTATTATTCAATGATCAGTGTTGTCGTTAATACTTGTATTATGTAGTAAAGTTAGGAATTCTAATCTTTAAGGAAGAATAAATGTACTAAGGTTGGGGTGTCCATAAAATTCAAATGTAACATTGTTGTCAAATAGCCAATCAGCGCCGTTAGCAGGTTCATGGGTGAGGTGTGTTCAGGTATTGATGCGCCAGCCCACCAGCTGCGTGGCGGGCTGGATCGGGAGAGGTCTTTTGGGGAAACCCTTTGACCTCTCCAGCTGGTCTTATAGTTATGCACCACAGCGGAAGGGGTGGACTCATACGTCCCGTCACTGAACACACTGACCCCCAGATTCCTAACCACCCCTCCTTTTCCTTCCCAGAACTCCCTCTCCTTCCTTTACTTAAAAAGACCCTTCACACAGCGTCCTGAAATATGACATAGGCCCTGAGGAAATTTTTTTTGTAATTAAAAAAAAAAATTTATAATAAATATTAAAAAAAAAGTTTTTTGACAATTTAAAGTTTTCTGATTTCCAGTGATCCGTTTTCAAATTTTGAACAAATTATGAATTAATATGAAAAAGCTGAAACTGACCGATAATCGATGATAATGTTACATTGGAATTTTTGTGAAACAACTGACCCTAAGCGTATTCTCATTAATCTTTTCAAATAGTTTTCAGAAAGGGAAGACACTTTTAGTATCACCCTATTGAATGACCAGCATTCAGTATTGAAACATGACTTGTTGATATGGCTTTGCTATGTTTAGTGACCAGATCTGAACAGCCAGTAGACCCTTGACTTCTTAATTTATACCCTTTCTCCGTGATTCCTCTCTTTCCACATTTTCGCTTGATAACTGACGGTAAAAGCGATGTGAAAAAAGTTCCAGCAAGTCAGTTACACAGAGGCATATCAATTTAGATGCTATTAACAATAATGTGAATATGAAAATTCATGGCATTACAAGAAATTGGTAATGTTAAAAATAAAAAAAAGTAAGTAGGTACCATTATTTTTTGATAAAACACAAAAAAATAATTAAAAAGCTTAATAAATATCGAAAAAATTTGTTCATGTAGTAACACACTGATAAATACATATTTCAATCTAAAATAATTTATACATTATAAATTATAGTCCTCCGCCGCGTCTGTCCGTCTGTTCGCGATAAACTCAAAAACTATCAAATGAGAAAATGTTTGAATGTGGTGTAGGAGCGGGCGGTATGAATTTGATTTGTATGCAAATTAACAGATGGCGGTGTTACTTAAAAGGTTGGGTAACCATCCAGTAGATGGCGATGTATTTCGTTAGCCACAGCAACGCGTGGCAGGGTCAGCTAGTGATTATTAAAATTTATATATACATTTTCTTTTACCCCCACAGAGCCCTGAGGAAAATAATTCTGGGGACGCTGTATGGTGGTTTTTTTAGAAAAAGAAGGAGAGGAAGTTCTGGGAAAGAAAAAGGTATTAGGGGTGGCTAGGAATCTGGGGATCAGTGTGTTCAGGAGTAACGGATATACAAATTCAACTCTCCCACTGCAGTGAAAGGCAATGTTCCGAGAGAGTTCTGTTGGAGAGATCAAAAGGTTTCCCTCATCCAGCCTCTTCCGATCAGGCCTGCCATGCAATTGGTTGCAGACGGATCCGCCACAAAAACCCAGAGAAACTTCACCCCATGAACTCATAATAATAGTACTTATTGAAAAATTGTAAAAACACGCGTTTTAAGCACATACTAGAACATCTTCTTTACAAGATACCTTTATAAAATCAATATATAATTTATTTAAAATCATTGATATTACATAAGTACTCTGCAAATCAAAAAAATAATGCCCTTTTTTATTAGTACTATTATATTAAAAAAATTAATGAAATTACATAAAATTATTTAAATTTCTAAATTTACAAAAAATATAAGATATTTTCTACAATACATATTTATAACAAAAATGGTTTTGTTGTTTAATCAAGATACTTTTTTGATTAGCAATGAAAATTTTCATATTGTTCATTATGTTAACATAATATTGTTACTTTCATGTACAATTTATTATTACAGTTAGTTCCAGATTGTTTAAATTAATTTGGAAGTCGTGAAACAAAAATAAAGCTAGCCAAATAAATTGCAAGGCTTCGTAAATATGTTTTTTTTTTTTTAAATAGTCAATGATGTCCAAATTAACATTCAATAACTTCTAAAATAATGGGTTGATATAAACATCGATCGTCCAGTTGATTAGTCAGACATCTCCGAAATATCGAAATTTTAGTTGAGTATGTAGAAGTGTACCCTCTATCTGGTACAATACTCAGATTACTCATAAACACCACCAAATCAATTATAATGCAAAAAAACTTTTAGTGGATCAAACAAAATGTTGATGTTTTCTGGGTCACTAGTAGGGTGTTTTAAAATGTCATACTAATATATCGAACTGTTATGTTTCTGGGTGTTATTTTATAACATATTTAATATGTAAAACACAGACACGTGAAAATGATGTTTGATTTATGGTGAGTATCCGAATATTGCTTTCCTTGTTATCTCAAATCCTCTTTATCGAAAACTTAGTATTTGGAAATGTCTGACTTGAGATAACTGGATGATCGATATGTTAATTTTTTTTTTCAATGCAATGAGAAAGACTTTTTTTGACACAAGATATATTATCACGTCAATGTCATTGTATTTGTTTTTTTTTTAATATGTATATCTTGGTTTTTTAATGTGCAAAAATTAGAGTCGCTGCAACCATTTGTGCTGTTTGTGAAGGGATTGACGTCATCAGATTTCTAACATTACAAAAGCGGCAATTGAAGAGCTCGGTTACGAGGTTATTCCGTATCCGCCCTACTCTCCGTCTTGATCGAGATAGATATCGGGCGAGATCTCTCATCAGATTTGTGTGATTTTCTAATGCTATTAATTGAATAAATAATCATGCATACTTGCATGAATTCGTGTTTAAAATGACACGTGACAGCTCACAGCTGAAATTCTGACATCGGCCCATAGAAAAAGCAAATAACAGCCGTATAAAATCACACAAATCTGACAGCATATCTCGGCCCAGAACTATCTCGTTCCCACAAAAGATATAGAATAGCTTGTCTGATCTTGTTGCATCAGATTTTCATATATTTTTCACACACATAATCTTTGATAATCTCTTTTACCACACTCAATCCCGCACCTGAGAATTTAGAAAACAAAATTTTCACAAGGAATTCTCAGATGTGGGGCTGAAAGATTCAATAACTCTACAAAATTAATGTGAAAATGTGGAATCTAAAAAATACTTGAAATTTGGGAGTCAATCACCAATAATTAAAAAGAATAATAATATACTAGTTAATGTATTTTGTTGATTTAAAGAAAATATATTTAATAAAAACGCTACAAACTTATACATCAACCGGACATACACCAGCCGAGCGATTGTATATCTTTTGTGGGATCATTATCGAGATAACGAACATGATCTCCTGTCAGATTTGTGGGGTTTATTTGCTTTTTCTACATACAACGTACATTAAATGAATAAATAATCATGCATACTTGCAGGAATTCATATTTATAGCGATCTAAACTAAAATATGTGTAATACAGTAAATAGTAAGTACAGTAAATATGTAAAAATCACACAAATCTGACAGGAGATCACGTCCGTTATCTCGATACAATCCCACAAAAGATATAGAATCGCTCGGCTGATTTTACTTTTTTATTTCCTATTAGTACCGATACAAAAGCTTATCAGTTGTTAACAACTTTTTTTTCCAGAACACACAACAGCGAGACTTGAAAAGACTGAATTTCTTTGACTGATTAATTTAATGCTGCCCTTCTAGATGTAAAAGGGATAAAACTTAATTAATTTTATTGTGATGAATAAAGTGAGTGTTGATGGTAAAATTGGAGGCTTTTCATTGGCCTACGGAATGTCACAGGAGAATTGTCGAATCGGACGTTTCAGCTTACGGCGGGCGGAAAAGGTCCGTCCTAAAATAACACCATCAAAATATCACTGAAGCATCCTTTAAAACTTTAAACATATAATGTTGTGCCTTAACTTGTGCAGTTTAAAGTGTGCTTGCATTTTTCTGTTACATTATATACTTATAATCTCACAAGCGTGCTTTAAAAACATTCATAAAATATTCACAGAAAAGAGTTACATTAAAATATTGTAAGATATAAAAAATGAGTTAAAAAAGCAAATTACATACAACTACAGAAATTTTGCATTGAATTCTGTGTGAATGTTAGTTAAAAAAGCAATAATTTATTTATGTTATTACAATACATACCTACTGAAAAAACCGTGTTAGTTATTTCCGTGTCTTGATTGAAATCAGCTTTACAAATAAAATATCAACTATTGGTGTGTTTTTAAAACATGCTCTTCTTACTGTAATGGTATTTCATATACATTCAGCCTTTAATTTGGATATAACTATTGTTTATTATCTTCCTAGATATCATTTCTTCATGGTCCCATATGTTTCCATCGGCATATGTCATTGTTCTTCGCATACCTGTATTATTTCCTATTTTTTACCAATTCAGTGTTGATTTCAAATCAATGGTAAATAAGGACTCAATTTTTTTATAGTTAAGTTTTCACAAAAGAAATATTCCCATTATAAGAAATACAAATAAATTTACATCAACTACTTAGGGAAGAATACATTATTTGTTTTAATGATAACTCATAGAATTGGTCTACTTATTCTAAAATATGATAAAAAAACAATAATTAAGTATTTAAAAACGTACATTTAAAATGAGTAAAAAATAGTGAATTAACTATACATAATTTAATTTTTGGCACTGACAATTTTTATTCAAATACTTCACTGAAAATGCGGAAGTCTTCAATCGTCACTCGAATCAGAATGAAAATTCTGAATGGCTATTTTGTGTAACGTGGTCGTACGCACATGCATACGCATATCGCCAGCACCAAAAATGAAATTAAGAATAGTCCCTACATTAGAAATTTCCCTGATATGAATAGGAAGTTTATAGTATTGTTATTATGTTTGGTGTGACAACATTATCTTCAAATCAATGTAAAATTGGTACAATCAGATATGTAATTATGTATTTCTGAACCTTACATCTGGTTTAGGTGAGTGTTCATGTATCTAACATATTTTAAATTGTAATTAAGTTAAGCACGTCGGTTTGTTAATCAAGCAAAAACTCATTAAAAGCACAACAAGAAAATGTCACTGCGTGTTTCAACAAAGTTTAGTTACGTAAACACAGCATTGTTAGCCACCTCCAACTTTCATTGATAGAAGAATTCTTGATAATGAAGCATCTTGGTTATTTCAGCCAATGTAAAATGGCAGTCATGTTATACTGTAGAACACAAGATGGCAGCTTTGTTATGTCTCAAAATTCAAGATGGCGGTTCTGCATTCAAGATGGCCAGCTTGTTATGTCACATAAATCAACATGGTGACTGTGTTATATCACTGAATACAAGATAGTGGATAATTTGCCTCACAGAAAGCCAGATTTTGGCCATGTTTGTGACACAGAATTAAATATGGATGTTGATGTGACACAGAATAGTTGGCAGCCTTGTAATATCACAAAATTTTCAAATGTAGGATTTTGGTATTGTTAAGTCTCACAAATCACCGTGACAGCTTTTGGTGATGCCGAGTGTAATATGGCAGCATTGCCTCACATAAATCACCATGTGTTATGTACGCTGATTGCGGGTTTTTGGCCGTCATTTCACCGATAGCCTTGTTATTTCACACAATCCCAGATGGCGGCCGGGTTACATCGCAGGAGTATTTTGTTTGTTTGTTACATGACACTAGCACATGGTTTCTGAGTTGGGAGGTTGTGCAGGGGGGGTGGTGGGGGGGTTTTCTCGGGAGTCGTGCAGAGGGAGAGGGGGGCGGGGAAGGGCGGGTGGCAGGGAGGGGCGGCGCTCACTGCCCAGCTGGCAGATGGAGACGTCACTGGATATGTTTGTTTCACCTGCAAGAGAACAACGGTCAGTAGGCAGAAAAGTGGCTTTTTATTATTGTTGAGGATACTTTACAACGATAGAAGTTGAAAAATATCTATTTGCTTTTGTGCTAGATTGATTAATAAAACCCGCCTTTAGGATTCTCACATAAGAAGATTTATTTTTTCGGTTCCTTGAAAAGTTAAGTTACATAACCTCATAAATTTTATTCTTCAGGCTTATCAAGCAAACCTTAGAATAATTTCGCGGAGTACAAACCTATTTTCAAAGATCCTTGGATAACACTTGTTAAAGAGTTTCGCTGTATTGGCATAACTATTAAAAAACAAGTTAGAATTGCATTCCCAACAATAATAAATAATATAATGTGAGTGACATGGTAAAACCAGTACTTTGCTGAATCCAGTCAATATTGTAAGCATATGCGATAAACTGTAGGGGCCGGCAAAAACTCCAATAAATAAAAAGATTTTTTGTATCCAACATGAAGATAATACCATACTTGATACAAATCATTATTATTATTATTAATGACATTTTTATTTTTGGCTTTAACTAACTCAGTGTAGGTAATCTAATTCAAAATTAATGTATGAGGTTGACACTGTAATTGCAGTTCATCGTACCGGGTTTGGGCACGATTTTTCAAGACTGCAAATCCAGCGCTCCGGCCCCTAGGGGTTAATAAAAATATATTTATAGCTTTATTTCTTGGCATCCAAACAAAGGCATCTGGTTATACAATATCGTTGCAAATTCAAATTTTAGAGACACATAAAAATGCAAAATGGCATAAGTTTTTGTTTAAGAATGCATTAAAAAGCAAGCAATTATTCAGATTATTCAAAATTAAGAAATAAATAAAATCCTTAAACTTGTTCACCTTAAGCTAAAGATATAAATTTTACCTTTAAGATAAAGTGTTTTAATAACACTTTTTTAACCCTTTACAACCGGCTTCATACGATCGTGAGTTTGTCTTTAAAAAATCCTGACAGAAAACCAATCCGTTTCGGTACAAAAGAGTTTTACCAGTGTGGGCTACCAAAATTCGGAAGTTTTTGCCGGTTGCAAAAGGTTAAGTGTGATAATAAAATATTGTAAATATATTGCATTTAAAGTTGAAAATTGTGTTAAAATGTTCATGCACTGCAATTTTTAATAAAAATAGATAGACTTTGAGAAGTTGCTAAATTGAAAACTTGCAGTGCTAAGAAAGAGAGAATTGTAGTAAAAATAACATTTTTTATTTCGCAGCTTCTAGATTCTGGAACCTTCCAAAAATTAGGCAATGGTTCTACAGATACTCCCTAACCTCAAAATATTTTGAATAATGAACTTGAATGAACACTTAAATATTTTTTTTTAATATTCAGCCGTGTTGAATCAGGGCAGGTGATGGACACTGTAAGACCGTCCAAAAACATTAGCTCATGAAGGAGCAGGAAAAACAATGTGAATAAACACCTCAAAAACAACCAATGTTATACTATTCGCAGCTTCGGTGATAACTGTTTCACTGTTCTGTCACTAGATGGCAGTCAACTAAATCAATGTAACCCAGTAATACTAAACTTGGATATATATAGTGATACCATTCCTTTAATCTGTTCGAAATTTGGATACAGGGATGTCGCAACATTATTAAATATGTAATTAATTTACAAAATGTTCATCTTAGACTCCTATGTTGTCAGGGAGTAATTATTATAATATAGTGGAAATTTTAGCTGCCAGTATTTACGCATTTATATAGGAAGGTTTTGGCCACAATCCCAACGGTAGCAAAACTTCAAAGATCTGATAACACATTTAGTGTTACCAGATCTTTACATTTTTTGATCGCCTGAACGCCTCACTGGCTCACATACCTGAGCTCTGTCGGACGGTGTGTGACTGTGGTGAAGCGGGCACAGGCAGTAGGAGTTCAGCTTCCCCTCCGCGCTCCCCTTTATCTACCCTAGGCCCCCCCGGAAGCCCTCCTGAGTGGCGTAGGGGGGAGGGGGGCTCACGCACCTCAAATGCACTGGCGCGACGCAGTTGTCTGTAATAATAACACATGACAAAGTTAGAAAAAATGACGAGCCACATTTTCCAATATTTAAGATATTGTAATACATTAATTAACACATTGACAGCACTTACAGAAAAATGCTGGAAAATAGAGGTTTATCAAACGATACTTAATATTACACATGTTTTGTCACAGGACACATATGTTTTGTGAGGTCAATGAAAATCAGTAAAAAATAAATGTCATCTTTCGGAATGATAGCATCAACAACAAATTGTTCGAGTTGTAACATAAATAGACTGGCTATAAACTACTGAAATACAAAACTTAACCCAGTCCATTATATTGTATCTCATACCTGACTAAAATAATAATTGTATATTACGTTACATCACATCTCCACCAAAATGACATCCATAGACGTTGTGTCATATCACATCTCCTCTAAAACGACATCAATAAACTGAGTGATATATCACATGACCTCTAAAATGACCTCCATAGATATTGTGTCATACCAAATCTCCTCCAAAACGACATCTATAGACATTGTGTAATATCACATCTCTTCTAAATTTACATCAATATACATACATTGTATCATATCACATCTCCTCTAAAACGACATCAATATACATTGTATCATATCACATCTCCGTAAAACGAAGTCAATAGACATTGTATCATATCACATCTCCCCTAAAACTATATCAATAGAAATTGTGTCATAACACATCCTCTAAAACGATGTCAATAGACATTGTATCGGATCATATCTCTTCTAACGTCAAAAGATGTCATTTCACATCTCCTCTAAAACGCCATCAATAGACATTGATTGTGTGTCCGTGAATGTATTATGGAGTAAATAATTGACTTTAATTTTGCAATCAGTTAGACTTTTGAGGGGGGGGGGGGGGGTAATTGAGGTTAGGTAGGGTAAGGATTACCTAGCCGGTGGGGCTCGCGTCTCCCTGCTATCGGTCACGGTGAGCAGCTGTGGAGGTCCCGAGGCGCAAGTGGGCCTCCGCATGGACAGTCCACCCATGTCTTCTTCTTCTTCCAGCAGGTTTCCATCTCCTCGGATGCTTCCCGAGCCTTCTTCATCATCATACCTGAAACATTGAACTAAAGTTAGATTACAGCTCATAAAATATTTTTCCAAACAAAAATGATAGCTGTTTAAATTGCTATAAATGAAGTGGAAAATGTTTAAAAACTAACGACTAACTGTAGGGGTAAACAGAGTGGATGGAGTGCCACACATTTTTGCCTGGAATAAGTTCCTAGCTTCATCCACATTCATAAATTTTCTCACCACCTCTCTGTTTATTCCAAATCTTGACAAGATCTGACTTTGATCCACTTAAATTTAATTTATGCCCAAATTGAGATTTATATATAATATAACTATGAGTATGTTAAAGTGCTCTCAGGCAGAGCTCATATACACGTTGTCATGGAGAATTCGAAAGAAACATACGTCGTAACTTGGGTGACAGTGACCGTTTTTCTGTAATTGACGGGACCTTTACATCATAATATATTTATATTAATAACGTAGTATCTTCAAATACCTACATCGATGTTATAGATACATAATATTTTATTTGTTCACATACATTAATAAATATTATGTGGAATCGAAGAATAATAATGAAAAATTTCTTTAAATAACACTTTAACAAAAGGAAAGCGAGAAATATATATTATGCATTTATTGATATACTAGTATTTTCATATTTTCATTATTGATATATGTACTCATGTCATCATTTTTCATATAATTTTTTCAAGTGGTCTGAAATTTATAATATACAAAATTGGGTGGTCAATGTGGTCACCTTACCATTTCATTACAATGATATTTCAATTTTGAATTCAAAGTGTTACAAATCAAGAAATAAGTCATCCCGGAGAGGAACTTATATAAAGTTTATAGCTTTATAAAAATAACTTCATATTATTTTGATGATGAGTTATGCATTCATCATGAATTTTAATACCATTATGTATTTTTTAAGAAATAAAGTATTTAAATTTTTTTCCTGTTTTTATAACTGGCAATACCATAATAGTTACGTTAAGAAACAACTACATTCGTGAAATATCTATAGCAATATGATTTAAGACATTTGGCATTCTGGTATCTAAGTATTTTATTATTTTAATACAAGACGTGTGAGAAAGAAGATTTTTGTGAATGGATTTTAGGACCATCATCGATGATGTGGATACGATCTCTCCCTGGGACTAGTAAACTACTATGTATATTTACTATGTACATATAATGCTTAAGTAGTAATGTTTCTTATCTATCTTGGTACGAGAGCACAACAGAATGGAGTTTGCAGGAAAACACTTCTTCTTCTTCTTTAACACGATTTATTAAATGCAATAAAAATACAATTATTACAAAAGGGTCTATTTACCCTTTGATCGGTTGATCTCCACGATCACACCACACTGACAAATATCGAAGTCTCTACTTCGATATCTTTATCAGTTTTTTACAATACTGAACTGTAGGTACAACATGTACCTCCCAGTTCAATCTTAACAACGATACTGACGCAAAGGGCCTATTTTCCCTCTGCTCAGTTGAAGATACACCTCGTGTACCTTCCAGTTCCACCGTAATAACAATACTCACGCAAAGGGCTTATTTCCCCTCTGCTCGGTTGATCTTTCCGATCACACCACACTGACAAATATCGAAGTCTCTACTTCGATATCTCTGTCAGTTTTTCCAAACTCAACTGAAGGACATCTCATGTACCTTCCAGTTCAACCGTCACAACAATACTAACTCTCTCTTGAACACGTCACCATATTTAAAGAAAAACATACAAATACAAATAATTAATATGGTACATTATCTGTGGGAACAGAATATTTCAGCGGTTCCCACAACTGGATTTTAAAATCTAGCAATAAAATAATTGCTCAAAAGTCGGCCGAAAAGGGCCACCAATAAAACTAAATCTAAAACACTTAAGGACAGACAAATATTGCAAATATGACTATAATAAAAGTTCCTCTTAGGTTGGCCCATAAAAAGCCGACAGCAAACACTTTCCCTTGGGGCTGCCATAAATAGTTATAGGTGCTATTTGAGGATCCTATTTGAAATGTGCAAATACGTACTTAAAAATAAAACCATTTAAATACTAAAAACTTTCTTCCAAATCTTTGCAAAGCAATGCATTTATATGATACCAGGCAGAATACATATTATTTCTCAAGGTTGGGACCTTACTTGAAGAAACCGTGGGATAATATTTTGTTTGCATATTTGAAAAACGGGAACTACGCGAAACTAAAATAACATGAATATTAGGAATAATTATTTTACTTAAAACTAATAACAAAAAATCGCATTCTGGAACGAACATACCCCTTCCCGTGAATTAACTTCACTAAATAGGTAAAGAATGCGATTCCAGTATCTTTAATAGATACTGCTGATTTTAAAATATTTACAACGCGGTATCAAATGACGGCGTACCCCTTTTTATGTAAGGGGCGTCATTGCTGATACACTGAAATTAACGGGTCTACGGCCCGCATCTTGAGAAAAACCCTATCAGGTTTTTGTTTATGCTTCGTATAAACAAACAACCTTTTAATCGCTTTTTCGGCGATTATTTGTCCCGTGTCTTGTAACCAATAGTAGTGTTTACACAGGAAAACAAACAAAATAATAATTCTCAAAAATTCGTCAATCGATTTGCCGTTAAATGCGGAAAAAAGTCTAACCATGGGCCTGGTATCATAAGAAAACATTGCCTTACCCCCGAATTGCGCGAAACGGTCTTCAATTATTACAGGTGTCGGCCTCTGTAATCGGCCCAGCGGCTCAGGCCGCTGCTGCCCGTTGCTTTTCTCTGCTTTACTGAATGACTGCTCCCAGCAGCTACTTCTTGGCGGCTGATGCTGCATCGACTGCAGCGGGAGAGGTTGCCCTATCGAGGGCTTCTGATGCGTTGATCCTTTGTGCGGGGGTACCTCGTACCGCCCATCATGTTGCTGCTCCACCCGCCGTTCCAATTCCGGCGGAAGAGCCTGCTCTTCCCGAGGTTCCAATTGCGCCGGGATAGTCTGCCCTGGTAAGGGCTGTTGATGTTCAGATCCTTTCTGTGGGAGTAGCTCGTACTGCCCACTAGTATGCAGCTCCAACCGCTGTTCCAATTCCAGCGGAAGAGCCTGCTCTTCCCGAGGTTCCAATTGCGACGGGAGAGTCTGCCCTAGCAAGGGCTGTTGATGTGCAGATTCTTTGTGTGGTAGTAGCTCGTGTCGCTCATCATGTTTCTGCTCCACCCGCCGTTTCAATTCCGGCGGAAGAGCCTGATCTTCCCGAGGTTCCAATTGCGCCGGGAGAGTCTGCCCTGCCAAGGGCTGTTGATGCGCAGATCCTTTGTGTGGGAGTAGCTCGTGCCGCTCATCATGTTGCTGCTCCACCCACCGTTCCAATTCCAGCGGAAGAGCCTGCTCTTCCCGAGGTTCCAATTGCAATGAAGTTCTTGCGGGCGGCTGTAGTGAGAACTGCCCATCGCGGAGCAGTCCCTGTTGCTGCTTCATCCGCTGTTCTAATTCCAGCGGAAGAGCCTGCTCTTCCCGAGGCCCTAATTGCGCCAAGATAGTCTGCCCTGCCAAGGGCTCCTGATGTGGAGATATTGTGGGCGGAATCAGTGGGTACCGCCCACCATGGAGCAGTTCTTTTTGCTGCTCCAGTATACGCAGAGAATTCTCCAGCCCAAACATTTTAAGTTTATTAACGAGTTCTGCATGCTGCTCCTCATCTGCTTCGTCGGCTGTCAGCTCAGCCCACTGTGCTACTAGGCGTGCCTTTCTTCTTGCGATGTCCACCAAGGAAGCTGCTGCTTTCAGTCGTGCCTCCTTCCGGCTCGTGCTGAACCCCGCCATGCTTCGGCAGATGGATGTCGTCTTCGATTGTAGTCCTGTTTCCATGATGCTTGTATTCTCGATCCGGCTCGAAGGACCATATGTTTCTTTTTTATCTTGGTACGAGAGCACAACAGAATGGAGTTTGCAGGAAAACACTTCTTCTTCTTCTTTAACACGATTTATTAAATGCAATAAAAATACAATTATTACAAAAGGGTCTATTTACCCTTTGATCGGTTGATCTCCACGATCACACCACACTGACAAATATCGAAGTCTCTACTTCGATATCTTTATCAGTTTTTTACAATACTGAACTGTAGGTACAACATGTACCTCCCAGTTCAATCTTAACAACGATACTGACGCAAAGGGCCTATTTTCCCTCTGCTCAATTGAAGATACACCTCGTCTACCTTCCAGTTCCACCGTAATAACAATACTCACGCAAAGGGCTTATTTCCCCTCTGCTCGGTTGATCTTTCCGATCACACCACACTGACAAATATCGAAGTCTCTACTTCGATATCTCTGTCAGTTTTTCCAAACTCAACTGAAGGACATCTCATGTACCTTCCAGTTCAACCGTCACAACAATACTAACTCTCTCTTGAACACGTCACCATATTTAAAGAAAAACATACAAATACAAATAATTAATATGGTACATTATCTGTGGGAACAGAATATTTCAGCGGTTCCCACAACTGGATTTTAAAATCTAGCAATAAAATAATTGCTCAAAAGTCGGCCGAAAAGGGCCACCAATAAAACTAAATCTAAAACACTTAAGGACAGACAAATATTGCAAATATGACTATAATAAAAGTTCCTCTTAGGTTGGCCCATAAAAAGCCGACAGCAAACACTTTCCCTTGGGGCTGCCATAAATAGTTATAGGTGCTATTTGAGGATCCTATTTGAAATGTGCAAATACGTACTTAAAAATAAAACCATTTAAATACTAAAAACTTTCTTCCAAATCTTTGCAAAGCAATGCATTTATATGATACCAGGCAGAATACATATTATTTCTCAAGGTTGGGACCTTACTTGAAGAAACCGTGGGATAATATTTTGTTTGCATATTTGAAAAACGGGAACTACGCGAAACTAAAATAACATGAATATTAGGAATAATTATTTTACTTAAAACTAATAACAAAAAATCGCATTCTGGAACGAACAAGTAATATAATATGCATGCAGCCATATAAATTTAAATCCAAATAAAAACCAAGAAAAATAATAAAAAATATAAACAGCATAGAAATAATAAAAAAAATATAACAAGCAAATAAGCAGCATATAATGGTATTATTTAAAAGATACTTTACATTAAATATATTTTTTAATTAATTATAATATATTTATATTTTTTACTACTATTTACATACCTACGTCTAAGGCCCAGTTGTTCGAACCCCTGTAACATTTTCGTCATAAAATGTGACATTAGTTCAAACACCTGGACCTAAGTGCGAAATACTAATAGAGATTGTGTAGTGCTGTATATATAATATAAACTACCTCCATAACATATTTAAAAATTTAAACACAAATGTTTATGCATGTTTTAAATGTCTTTAGTCAAACTATGTATTGCATTTTTGTTCCATTGATACAATCTGCAGGAGAAAGTAAAAATAAAGTTTGAGACAAAAATAATTGGTTAGGCATTATATGTAGTATGTTTTTTTGTTGTTTTTTCGAAAAATAATTTAATAATTTGTATCACAAGAATGGTAGTTAATCATTCTTTGGAATTAACAGAGACACCTGAAATGGATTGTTTTTTTTTAAATAGAACAAGTGAATAACTGTCATTATGTGTTTGTTTTGAAAATTGTTTTTTTTTTTATTGTGAAAAATTCTGTTGTGTAAGTTTGACAACAGACTACTTGTGCAAAGTTTCAAGCCATAAAGGATTGCATTTTTGATATACTGGGTGAGACACGGAGGCCTCCGAGCTGCGATTAACTGTATTCAGGGTAGGTGAATCTGATATATTCCCTAGAGTTCTAAAATTGCTATTCTTTTGTGATACATTGTCTCGCAGGTAAAATTTTCATAATCGTATCTCTGAGCATTGAGCTCAGAGAGAGTCTGAGGAATTTACACACCCCAGGTTTACAAATTATAATGTAGTGATAATGATTCATTTATCATGCAAAATGATTTTTTATTGTGAATACCGCACAAGAGTTCGAACTGCTCCTGTCTGAAGTCAGTGAGACTAAAGCGACCCCAATTGGGGTATGTTGTGAGGCTGAAGGTGGTGTGGAGGGGAAAAAGGAAGAGAAAGGTGGGGAAGTACCTGGCTATTCAGATCTGGTCACCAAACACAGTTAAAGCCATTTCAAGCAAATTTTCAATTTTGAATGGTGGTCATAAACGAGGATGATACAGAAGGTATCTTCCACTCTGGAACATTTCGCAAATAAAGTATACATTATTTTTAATTAATTAATTTTGAAAAACACAATTTAATCGATTAAAATTTATCTACACACACCGGGATTTGAACCAGCGATCTTCGGATTGCTATTCGAGAGCCTTATTTCTCAACCACCGAGGCCGCCGATTGTGTCAAGTCAATAATATTATTAATAGTTTAAAAATATGGTTGTCAGATGAAATGTTTTTAGATCGATACAGAATACAACAGATTTCAGGCAAAATGTTCTTAGGACAAAAGATAACATTTGTTTAGACAGAAAGGTTTGAAAGTGCAGAAAGACTGTTTGTTCTTTGTTTGATGAAAACAATTTTAAGTTGGTTGTGTGAGGTTTTAAATTAATTGTAACTTCTGCTCTGTGTTATTTTTTCGATTTTAACATTCAGTTAGTTGTAAGACCCAAAAAGCACTTGCTAAAATTTGGTCAAAAACCAGCTGAGCGATTCTATATCTTTTGTGTCTTATTCTATATCTAAATTTTTTAAATCTTGTGATATATTATGTTTTGGAATATTATATTACATTTTAATATTTGGGATCTGTATTATGTTTTAACTTTTTTTAATGTTTTCAGATCAGCAGATAAATAAATGTTACACAATATGTTGTTAGATTGAAAGTAATTGATCAAAAATCACAACATAACCTTTTTAGTTGGAAATTATGATCTGGTGTTGTATTTATGTAATGAATTGCCAAGAAAAATAGAATTTCAAGACGTTGAGAATGGATGTCATGAAGAAGACCACTTACGATGGAAACATAACCTCAATCCCGTGATAACCAGGTGGTGATAACAAGAAACCAAGCGGAGAAGTTTTACTACCTTGTGCAATATACTGATCTATGTTTGTGTTTTAAAGTACAGCAGAGACAGGAGTTGGTCAACCTTCGCTGGATGAGGTTCTCCATGAGGAGATAGTCGTTTTCCTCCGCATCTCGGAGATGCTCCTTCTCAATGAAGAGGGCGAACTCGGGGTTGCTCATCTCCGAGGCGTGTCTTCGGCGTCCGGGAGGAGAGTTGGGGCGAGGAGGGGAAAGTAGATGACGGGTAGCAGTACTGAAATCATCACAATCAAAAAAATATTAAAATTTGAATCTAAAATAGTACTTAAAAATTAGAGTGGGATCTTTCTTGTCATTACACATCGTTTACGAGAAAGCAGGAGAGGTTAAAACGAAGCTATTAGCGGTACATCTTTAATCACTCGAGTGATGGCTACCAAAGTTTACAGGAAAGTAATCCCCCTCAGGGCCTGTGTCCTCTTTGGGGATGCCTTGTGGAGGGTATTTTTAGGAAAGGAAGGAGAGGAAGTTCTGGAAAGGAAATGGGTATTTTTTTATTTATTACATGAATACCGCACAAGAGTCCCAACTGCTCCCGTCTGGAGCCAGTGGGACTATGGCATCCCCAATTGGGGTATGTTGTGAGGCTGAAGGTAGTGGGTAGGGGAAGAAGATAAGGAAGAGGAAGGTGGGGAAGTACCTGGCTATTCAGATCTGTAACGGCTAAAGTCATTTCAAGCAATGTTTCAATTCTGAATGGTGGTCTTACACCAGTGCGATACTGAGAGTATCTTCCACTCTGGTATTAAGGGTGGATAGGAATCTGGTGGTCAGTTTGTCCAGGAGTGACGGACGTATGAATATATCCCTCCCACTGCGGTGCAAGGCGATGTTCCAAGAGAGTTACAGGTTCGCCTAGTGAGGCAGACTATGCACAACTTAAAATATATATTATGTTACTTCTATATAACAGTTCTTACCTCCATATCTTTTTTCCTATTTTGATACTGCTTTATTGGCATCAATTATTATTATAACATTATTCTTATAACAATGTTAATAACTTATAGATATTTACTTACTAATGCATCATTTATTACCTTATGTTTTTAACTTTGTAAGTAACATGTTATTGTCATTAAAATTATGTTATTATTACTTCTGTGTAAAAGAAAAGGAAGAAAATAAAAAGGGAAAATGTATTTAAAATGTAACCAATACCGACTGTAATATGATATTAAATTATGTGTTCATATATTTTTTTGATGAAATAAATAAATTTAAAAAAAAAAAGAGTATGGCTGGAGAATTCAAAGGGATTCCCTCAACCATTCTCTCCCGATCCGGCCTGCCATGCAGCAGGTGGGCAGAGGCATCCGCCGCCACAACCCGGATAAACCTCACCCCATGAACCCGTGCACCCCTGCTAAGTCACCAAACATAGCGAACCACTTGCTATGTCCTATGGCCGAGGTGTTGGTTATCCAATAAACGGTTATCGGGGCGGCGGTACTCATACCCCCTCCAAAATTGAGTTTTTATACGTAAAATGAATTATAAATTTAACGATTCTAAATTTTACTATTTGTGGATATCGATATTTGGCAGTTAGGACCCCTGCACCACTCGGAATCTGGAGGAAAAGTGTTTAAGGTCACCTGGGAGTCCTGGGCGGAGACAGCAGACCACAGACCGTCTCCAGCTCATCAGTAATGCTAGTGTACTCCGCATGCATCGCCAGCAACAGTTGCCGAGGACCTCGGGGAGGGTTCCCGCGAGACCCGTGCGCTATCAGGTATTCTGGGAGAAAAGGCAATGTTGCATGAAACAGGGAAAAAATGGAAACAGAAAGTACAAACAAATTTACAGACAGTTTAAATGCAAAACATTTTTGACTTAAAGTCAGTTATTATAATTTTAATAATACAGAATCCAAAATATTTAAAATGTCACATACCATGAACTGAAGTAGCATCCGTAGAGTTGTCAGGTTCGGAGTGGGTCTGAGAATGCTGCCTCCTGGGAGGATAGTGGGCTCCGGAGCCGAGCAAGTTGGAGGTGCCCATGTCACTGCAGCCCTCGGAAGACCTGCATTTACAGATACAATGCTAAAAGACTGCTGAATGTTGTTGGCTAGAGTACATCAAAAGGGTTCGTCAAGGTCTTCGAAGAAACTTTTAACATCGTCCACCATTCAAAATTATTGAAATGGTTTTAGCAATGTTTAGTGATTGAATCTGAATAGCCTGGTACTTTCCCCCTTCATATTCCCCGTTTCCTTCCTCTCACAATTTGCTTAAGTCTTACAACATTCTCCAAATTGGGGACGTTGTGGATATATTCTGAGCAGTTGGGACTAGAGATGGCTGATATTATTTGGAACCTGTTGCTTTCCTGACACTGGAATCGTCGATATTATTTCTCTAGTTATTTTTGGAACCGATTCCTTTTTAAAAAAAATTAGAAAAATTGTAAAATATGTAGAAATTTTTGTAACCGGTTTTTATTTTTCCCAGAATTTCTCTAATTTGGGAACCGCTGCCCTCAGAACAATTTTTGGATAACCAAAACCTCTGTCATAGGTCACCCCAAGTGGTTCGCTAAGTTGAATGCCTGAGTTCATGGGGTGAGGTTTGTCTGGGTCTTGGCAATGGGTGCATCTGCCCAACGACTGCGTGGCAGGCCGAATCGGGAGAGACCGGTTGAGGAAGACCTTTTGACCTCTCCATCAGGACCCTCTCCGAACATCGCCTTGCACTGCAGTCGGTTTTCTTCCCACCCCTTGTACATTTTTCCTTCTCAGAACTTCATCTCCTTCCTTTCCTCAAAAGGCCCCCCACATACATCCTCAAAAGATGACGCAAGTCCTGAGGGAAATTATTTTCCTCAAGACCTTCTGTGTGGAGCTAATGCAAAAAAAAAACCACAATGTTTTTATTATTTTTTCAGAACCAGTTCCACATTGATAACTGGATTCCCAGTGACAACCCACTTCAGTTAGCAATCATCTCTAATTAGGACTGTGGTGCAAGAATCATATGATTATTGACAGTAATTTTCAAGAGTATTATCCCTATAATAGGCCACTTGCATTGATTTCACAACGACTTGGAAAAAATCGTGTGGATAGATTTTTTTACTAAGATTACGAAAATGTTAGTAAAAATTTTTAGAAACGCATAGTTTTTATTTATTTTTAAATAAATAAATCCATTATTTGAGCTCGTGACGTCACTACATGAAAATGTCCCGTCTTCGATTATGTTCCCTTAATTTGGAAAAATTCCACATTGATTATTTTTTTTAATATAGCAACCCTTTGATTTCTGGCGAATTTTTGAATTTGCGTTTAACATTCACTAGATTTATTGTTTGTTCTATGCAAACTTATCCTTTGGTTTGATTTTTTGATAAAGATGGCGGTGTTTTTACAGATGTTACGAAGAGAACCCCGTACAATTTATTGCTATTCGTGTGGAAAACGTTTTTTTTTTTAAACGATTTTCGGCTATGTAATTATCGTTTTTTCGCACTCATAAAATTATGTCCAGTCTTTCCGGTTTATAAAAAATTGTCTGATTTTTCAGATTTAAATCTTCAAAAAATCGCCAGGGTTTCAAAAATACGATTTACAAAAAAAAAAAAATACAGAATGTCTTAGAATATTTGCCTTAACCACTCGGAACATTAGAGCGTCAAAAGACGCAAATATAATAATAGCGGTCAAGACATTAGAGCGTCTTTTGACGTCAACGCGCGAGATTTTACAAAAATTGATTTATTTCCATCACTAGTATACGGATTACCATGAAATAAAAAACTCAATATCGATAATGAACAACGCTACGGGTCTGTATTAAAAAATATCTATGGAACATAGAGATTAATTATCTGAGCCGAATGGAACCTCCATCTTGTTTGATTGTCATTTGTTTAAGACATTGTTAGTTTTTTAATCAAATATTTTTGTATGAAATGGTAAAAAAGTAAGGTGACAAAATTGTTTATTATACATTCGTACAATAGAATAAGTATTTTTTTTTTACATAATTTGTGATTTTAGTACCGTTTTCACATAAAACATCACGTGGGTCATTTTTACAATGTTTTTATGTTTGCATTCTAAATTTTAATATTTACAAATGTTATTATTTATTTGTAATAATACAATTTGAAAGTTTATTTCATAACCTTTTCAAAACAGTTTTTAGAATGAGGCTACGTTTCCCAAAACGTGATTTATGAAGCTTTAAGTAAAAATCGTAAATAACACAAATATTATCACGTTTTGACAGTTTTCTAAGGGACACATAATAAACAAAACGTCTATTTCTGAGAGGTTAACCGGAATTTTTTTTTTTTAAATGTGATGCAAGGGGCCTATTAAAAAATATCCCCAATTTAGAGAACGTTATGAGGCTAAATGGAAGTTAGGCGGGGAGGAGATAAAGAGTGTTCAAAATAGAATAGTTTCGAAGACCATTGACGAAACCTAGAGATATATAAACTTATTAACTAAAAGCATTCACGGTACAAAAGTATTTTACAGAAGGCAATAATCGTATAATCGATCATTGAGAAGGAATGGCTTGTATGAAGCGTAATATGTAATATTAAACAGTTTGACCAAAAATTTTCTTTTTTCTCTAGGAATAATAATTGAAACTCTATAACTCATGATGAAAATGATAGTGCAAGCTGAAAATAGTTGCATTGACCTAGAATTCAAGAAAAAAAATAATGACAATTTACACAAGTGTTTGAGTGGGAGAGATTTTTTTTGCAAATACGTATTCCAAAATTAATTAATGTTTTGTAGTATAGTATTAAAGTAAATTTTAGGCCAATCTGTAAAAATAATAATTTATTTGTTAACAGTTTTGTATAATATTATAATAATATATTGCAATTAAACATACTTTAGGGCACAAATCATCTAGGGTAGGGTCTATGGGTAACTTGCACACACGATAATTGGGTACAATAAATTCCAGCTAAACAATAATTTACATTTTACCAATAAGCAAACATGACTAAATTTTGGTTCAACGGATGCCTAACATTAATCAGTCGATATTAGCAGAAGATACTTTTGTTTCAGGAATTTAGTTTTCCTATAATTTAGAAATACTTTCTAATTGTAGGGAGAAGGTTGCAAGCACAGTTCACAAGGACCAGACCCAACATGCACATTTCTTATTTTAACTAGAGGTTGGAGTGCTTCACACAAATTCAAATGTAACATTGTTATCATACGCAACATTGGCATGTAGGTAACATTGTCACCAAATTTAATATTATCATCAAATGTAACATTTTCATCAAACATAGCTTGATCAAATTTAATATTGTCATCCAATGAAACAATGTCATCAAATTTAATATTGTCATCAAACGCAACATTGTTACGCAGGACACTTAGTCATCAAATTTAGCATTGTATAAAATTTAGAATGGGTTCTTAAAAATATATGAACAATTCATCAAATGTTTAAAATTAATTCACCTTCTGTGTAAGTTCTAGGCTAGCGCCACACTTGACGGAATGCCAATACATGTAATTGCATATAAATTACAAATAGAGGGGCACACTACGCGGAAGATCGGTCGTTCCGTCGCGGACGATCGGTCGCTCCGTGGCGGACCGCTCGCAGACGCGTCTGTTCCGTCCTCCGCGCACCGATCTTCCGTCGGCGGAAGATCGGCGACGTCGCATTCCAGGTATTTGTATGCATCGCGCCACATTCGACGGATAATCCGAGGCGACAGCGCACTTACAGGATGTTCGACACAGAACGATTTATTATCAAGGTGCAAAATAGAAAGAAACGAGCATGGGAAGAAATAGCAAAATTATTTTACGACAATTGGGATAGTGAAATAGAAACATCGGGAGATATAGCCGATCTAAGTTTTGTATTTTGCTTGGTAATATAGTCCTTCGTTAAATTCAGCAATAAATCAAATGATTGTATGGACATTCGAATGCTTTATCTGGATAATGTCTTAGTTGCATATACAAGGTATGAAACTGCCCAATTTCTAGTCGAAGAGTATTTAAGGGATGAACCCAATATTTACGCTTTCTTTTTCTTTCTTCTTCTAATGCCTCATAAATAGCTATCACTTCTATCGGATCCATTACGACCACACCATATAAGCGTTGGCAGTCGACGGATAATCTGCCACTGAAAATTCAGTGTGGCTGCAACCGCGGAAGTTACGCGGCGGAATTTCCGTCCAGTGTGGCGGAATTTCCGTCAAGTGTGGCGCGCTAGCCCTAATCAAGCTCTGTTATTATATTATTATAGGTCAATTGCTTCATAAAACTGAAATAATCACTGAATGTGAAAATTAACTTTAAATATTTGATAAAATTTTTGTAACAATCTATCATATTGTCATTAATATCATTAATATAATAAGCATTAGGTATATTGTCATCAAACGTAAAATTTAACATTGTCATCAAATGCAACATTGTCATGTAGGTAACATTGTCATCATATTTAATATTATCATCAAATGTAGTATTGTCATCAAGTATGGCATTGTTTCAAATTTCATATTGTCATCAAATGCAACATTGTCATGTAGGTAACATCATCATCAAATGTAACATTATCATCCAATGTAGAATTGTCATTAAATATAACAATTGTCGTTAATTTTAACTTTGTCACCAAATGGTTATGGTTAATCAGCGTCATCTTGTTTGTTTTTTTACTCTAATTCTAGATCATTTTCAACATTTGAACAATTTTTGATCAGCAGAAAAATATAACTGTCATGTTGTTATGTTTTTCAGCTAATTACAATTTGTTAGAACGCTGGAACGGGCCGAAAATCAGCGTGTGCCAGGGACAATTCAAATGTAAAAATTCTAAATTGAGCCAATCGCCGATTTGATGATCATAAAAAATGTGAAAGAGTTTGAAACACCTCAAACTACAAATAATTATGCTATCCATTATTATTATTTCGTTTAGTATTTAAATTATAAAACTCCAACAGAAAATATTATGACTTTAAAAAAAACACATACCTACATAATACTCATATGGTTAGCTTCACACTCATAAGATAAATTTATGTCTTTCATAAGTTTATGCGAATTTACTTACAAGCACGTTTACATATTCATACAACTTATGGTAATCATTTCTCACATAAGTCGTTCGGAAGTTTAACTTACGTAAGACTTACAGCGACCGATACACTAATAAGCTTAATTGCAGTAAGATGTCGCCGCTGACTTTGACAGCTGATCTGTCAGTTTATAAATAGTCGACCACTAGATGCATACCAGAATGTATTATCATCTGTTTATTTTCCCGAATTTTAGGAAAACAGAAATAAACAAAATAGTTTTTTGGGTGTCAATGTCACATCACATCGGTCAGCCATCAAAATGATGGATACAGTCTTTTGATTATCAATACCGCAAAAGTAAAACTTCTAGAATTTATTTTTCCACGAAATAAGATTTAAAAAAAAAACCTTTAAATGTAAGTTAGTCCGCGGGAAACCGTTTTTTGTAACAGAATAATAATAATTTTTATTCCTAAATGATTGTTTATTGCATAGTTTTTGTGAAGTCCAATTAACTTATTCTTATGATACTCTTGGAGGCCTATAAGATTCCAAAACAATTCACACTCAATGAGCGAATGATAAAATGTACATTAGCACCAGCAAAGCACCAATAAAATATGAACTTTCTTTTTCCATTTTTTCTTAGAAGGTATAACAATAGTACAGTGACAACATAAATCTAAAGTAAAACATTTCATTGGGATAAATAATGTTTCTATCGGTACATTCACTCCTCTAACAAATACTTTCTACAACCCGTCTACTTCAAACCACACCGTCCATTTCTACTTGTTGAGGATAGGAAGCCATCGTTTCTGGTTGCAGTAGGTACAGTGTACATGTGAAAGTGTAGAAAGCATAAGAAATTTAAAACGGTGCAAAATAATTCAAATTATAAAAACCAAATCAAGGGAAAGGAAAACTGTATGTGGAGGGAAAACAACCAATAATACTGAAATAATAGGAATATGTAATTATAACTTACACACTGCAATGCATGGAAAAATAATGAAGAAATATATGAAATATTTATCATAACTTCAGTTGAAATTACTATTTTATTAGTGTGGGAAGAAGGCGAAAGAGCAGTTTCAATATTATTTATGAAAGAATTTATAAAAATAGATTAACGTAATATAAAATGTACTTAGTTACTTAGATTTGGGTTGATATTTTAAAAATAAGTAAATTTCTTTTCTCTTAACACGGGTTCAATTTTTGAAACCAGAGTGGCAGATGTAGTATGCATTATTACATAATCAATAATTTATGATTCATTTTGATTCATAAGGAACAATATCACTATGTAATCGTCATATAATATCATTACCATCTCACTGGTATACCAACCAGCTTGCATTATTTGCAAGGGAATTTTTGACTTGCTTGAATTTTTTAAAGGGAAAGTAAGATAATAGTATTTTAAAGAAACATAACTTTCATGAGAATCCATCTCCACATATATGTCTTACTTGGCCAATTCAGACAAATTTTACAGATGAATTATATAAATAATTAGTTATCACTTAGAACTTGTCACTTATCACTTATGAGTAACTTAGGCGAAGATTGTCGAGCAACGATTGCTTGTTTTACTGAAATTACGGAAACTGAAACAGCGAGCAGTAATTTCACGCGTTAGAGGTTTGTGGTGATATCTCTTCGTTGTAAGACTATTTACCATTTTCAAACATTTTAATGTACAATAATTGCTGCTTTGAAATGTTTTTTCAGTGTGACTTATGTGGTGATGGATTCTCATTGATATTAGGCTGAATAGAAGTAACTAAGAAGTGTTCTATGTAAACTTGTGCAGTATGTGATAAATATGTAACAACTTACACTCTGAAATGCATGAAACAAGGCATAATTATATTTATGTTAGTCATAGTGTAACAATAGACACTGGCTTTAGTCATGGAACTGGTAAATTAACACTTTCATACAATCTAAATCTGGAACATGAAAAGGTAATATGTATGACTTGTATGTATTGATATTCTTCAAATTGGTGTAACATGACATACCAGATTTGAGCCAGAGATGCCCGAGCGTATTTGCAATAATGTGTAGGGACCTGAAAATCTCGCATCATTTTTTTGGAATTTTTGGGAAATTCAGTGTTATTTTTCAGCAAATGTGGTAGAATTGATAGATATTGATTGAAATATAAATATTTATAATAATAGAATAACATTACACGGCATTTTCAATATGAAGTTAACTTTGTTACATTTTATGGCTAAAAAGTTAGTCAAAACCATAAAAAATGATGATTTTACTTTCTTATTAAAGTATCGGAAAATTGTGTGAAAAAAAGGAAAATTCTGGTTGTATCCTTAAGAATTTTGAGTAAATAGGTATTTTTTGTGTAAAAATTTGCATTACATATCGCAAATTTAATGCAAAATTTTCAGGTCTCTAGTAATGCATTACAAATTTGTAAGTAATGAAAATGAACATAGATGCAAATGAAATAATTAAAATTAAAGCAGTATTATTTCAGAATTAATGTGTTAATCGAAGAATTAGGTATAGGCGGCAATTTAATAAATTAATGGGCAATACATTACGAAATGATCTTTCTCAAAGAGGTTTTTAAAACATTTGTAAATGGGAGTTTTCAGTACTGAAATTTTGTTTTTTTATTTTAAAGTTTAATTTCATGAAAAATTGCTGAAATTTTTATTTCCTTTTTAACCTTTTCAACGCCCGCGTATCCTAAAGGGTACGTTTAAAAAATCATTTTTCTGAATATAACTATCTACTCTGGGAAAACATTTTGCAGATGGCATGGCGAAAATTTTGCATTGGCACACCTGAGTCCAGACTTTGTTGGTCTGGGAATCGGCGATTAACATTATCTGACCTCGTAGCACAAACACATTGATAAAGATATTCTCGGTAATTTGTTTTCGACAGTTACCGACAAAATCTTAAACGATGTGTTCTTGCTAGGGGACTGAAGTGACAAATGCCAAAAAAACAAAATGGTATCAATAGCCGATTTCATAACAGACTAACAAAGGGATAATTAACTAGGCTAAAACATAGAATGAATTAATTGGTTATTAGTAAGTTAGTTACGTAGCGTAGTTGCAACTGACCTGCGAGTATTGTGCCTCTTCCTAAGGACAGTGCGGCCGCAGGTATCCCCGCGTAAGGACACCACTTCAGACAGGCTCTCCATGTCCGCCGAACCCACTGAAACAACAAGCCTTGTTATTCATACCTAGTCATCATTGTTTAAAGTAGATAAAACACATGAAAATAGAATATATATTATTATATTGATGTTAATAAACGCCCGGGTTACCGGCATTAATAATAATAAATACACATAACCTCTCGAATGCCAGCGTATCCTCAATGATACATTAAAAAAAAACATTTCACTTAATATAACTAGGTATTCTGGGTAAACTACATATAAGGTAGATTATAAACTATTTTTATAATATAAACACAATAGCTTTCACCAGCGACTTTGATCGCATGTTATTTGCAAAAAATCGCTACACAAAGAATTTTCCCAGAAAATGTTTTTTCCAGGATGAAGAGTAGCCTATGTCACTTTCCAGTCCTATGCAAAAAATCACATTGATCGGTCGCTCTTTTCCGACTTTAAAGAAAGACAAACAAATACACTTTTGCATTTATAATATTAGTTAAAATTATCTGGTAAGATGGTAAAATTTATAAAAACGAAGAATCAAATTGATTTTACAAGGGGAATATGTTCCACAGAATACAGTTTTATGTATAAGAAAATGGAATATGGGTTCCATTTTACAAAAATCTCTTCTTATTGTCTGGAGTCCAAATTATGTATATAAAGAGGCTGAAGAGAATGGAGAGGGGAAGGAGGTGGGTGAGAAGAGACCCATGTTATAGGAGGAAGGAAACACAGAGGCAGACAAATCGTTCCACAGCAGAGCTGTTGAACTCAAAAACGAGTCGAAGAAGCAACCCGTTCTCGTATGACAATTGTCAACCGTGTACATATGTTGGGCGTGTGTTTGGTATGTTTCCCGACTAAGCACTGTTGCAAAAGAGATCAATGACGCTAGTTTTTTGGAGCATCTCCATTGTAAAACTAGTAGAACAATGACAGCAAACCTACATGACACCTGTGCTCTAAAGATTGCAATTTGCTTGTTAAGATAAGGGAATCTATCAAACGGACCGCCCATTTCTGCACAGAGTCAAGGGTTTTTTTCAGGTATTTTCGGTAAAGATGGCTGCCAAATTCAACAGTGGGGCACACTTACGATTTGTACAGGGTCAGCAGCAGTTGTATGCTATTAAAATATCTGCGGGCCCTGTACATTGCGCCCAGTTTATGAGAGGCTAACTTGACTCTGGCTTCAATGGATATTATACCAGTAAAACAGGCAAATCACTCCCACTCTTGCCAGAAATACCCGTAATGGTGTTTTCAGTACTACAAAGGCCAACCTTGTCAATTTTGAGGTTTTGTGAAACGTTGTACATGCACACCGTATTACTAAATTCTTGATAATGTAATAGAACCACAAGTTTTGACATTAATTACTCAATTATAGAGTGTAAGTGAACCAAAAGTTTAAATAGTGCAGGTGGAAGGAAAGAGTGTTTGAACGGTACAGCTAGTAACGGCAGGAATGATGATATTGATGATGTCACTTTGGTTTACCTAGAGCCAATCTACATCAAAAATATTCTAAGACAGTGGTGACAATGAATGAAAGAATTCAATGAGATCTTACATTAAGTGCTAAAATTATTTTTTAAATTGATCAAAAGTAAAGTAGAATCCGTTTATTATGACTCCGCCTATATCAACAAACCGCTTAATATGAAGTAATTACACAGCAAAGTTTGGTTTTTATATAAAATTCTTTATAACAAAGTCGGATATAATGACTTAGATTATTGTTGTAACTTAACATTATGTACCTTCTCCTGCAATTATTATCAGCTAATCCAATTGTTAGAATCAACTATATGTACTTACCATCTAACACCTACCTATTACGAGAAATGTAATAATATTATTTTTACTTTTAATTATCTATACAACATGTATCATGTATATCTATTTTAGTAACTGCTATGTCAGTAAATTTATTAATCAATATTTGTTATCATTCATAAGATTATTTTCTTAATTTAAAAAAAAAGATTATATATATGTATATTATTTTTTCTTTATCTTTTGCTATAATAGCACAACTCCCCAATTCAAACACGAGAAATGTTTTCTCTTTTAAATTGGGTAGATTCATTAACAAGAAATAACTTTATCTGTAATTAGCTTTTTATGAACCAAATATTTTCTTTCTGTAAATCTGTTATATAAATGTATATTTCAAATTCAAATTTCATTTCAAAAATGTTTATTATGACCCATTTTTAATAAATTATATCCGGTTATAGTGACCGACTGACCGACATGATTCCTAACAACTTCGGCAGTGTTCGGGAGGGCCACGTGACGCCCGACGACGTTCGGCGCGTGCGTGTCACGTGGCTTGTTTTTGTTTTGAGTCTCAGTGAGTAATTGATAGTTGAAGGTCTCGCATTGTTTGTTAGTGATTTGTGAAAAAATGACATCTCAACATCGTCGTAAAACATTTACGATTGAGGAGAAAGGTGCAGTAATATGCATATTATAAAATAGAGAATCAAACTCATCTCTCGCAAAGAAATTTGGGGTTGGTCATTCAACAATCTCAATAAACCTAACAAAAACAGGAGGTTGTTTATTTTCTACAAAATGCTTTGTATGACGTCTGCTTATTATGACGTGTTTTTCATTTCCCTTCAGTGTCATTATAAACGGATTCCACTGTACTTTTTTAATTTAATCAATATGTTTTCTGATAATATATGTTAAAAGTTACTTATAAATATTACATAATTATGTTATTATTATACACATTTTTCATAATGTATTATAGGTGTTATTATGCTGCTATTATCTTACAATTTCAGAAAAATCTCTGATGTGCATTCCGGTTGATGATCTACCATTTCATTTTCATTAAAATGTACTCTGTAGATATTGTATGATGAACTGGAATTATTGTTTCAAATGGGGTAACAACAAGGCATGCTATGTATTCTTCTGGATACACAGACAAATTCACAACATACACAAATTAGTTTGTGTCACAAACCTCCTCTCTTACGCCTGTGTCCTTCAATGGGTTAAACCAAAACAAACTACAATGAGAAGCAGAACAGGCAAAAACGCCAAATAAAACACAGCAAAACACAAAAAACACTTACACAACTGACTCTTCTCTATGCCAATGCATGATTACATAATCACAACTGACCCTTTTCTATATTCAATGAATGATTACATAAATACCATTGACCAACTATATTCCATAGATCCATCTCACTCAATGCTGACTAAATAATCATAATTGACCCATCTATATGTTAAACGCACGATTACAAAGTCAGTAAGTGTATTTTCTGACATAAATGGTCAGTTCAATGCATGATAACATAATCATAATTGACCCACCTCTATGTTCAATGTACGATTACATAATCATAATTGACCCATCTCTACATTCATTGGACGATTCGATTACATAATCATAATTGACCCATCTCTACGTTCAACGCACGATTATATAATCGTAATTGACCCATCTCATTCAATGCATGACTACATAATCATAATTGACTCGTCTATATGTTTAACGCACGATTAAAAAGTCAGTAAGTGTATTTTCTGACGTATGTATATGGTCAGTTTGAAATGTCGGTATAACCTGATCGACGCTGCTGTCGCATATGTGATCTGTAGGCGACTTTTCCTGTACGCGGATGCCTCATACGTGATCCAAGAAGTTTCACTAAAACACATACATTGTGTCAAAAACATGCCGAGTTATGGGATAGATGTCATTGGAGAAGATTAAAATGTTTTTTTTTTTGCAAAGGTGCTCAATGAACATTCAACATTATCTTGTCTAAATAATAAATTTGATTTATTAGAATCACATACTCATAATTTTCAGAGAATTATATTATAAAAGTAACTTGAAAGCAAATTAATTGTAGAAAATTAATTATAAAACATGCCAAACAAGTCAGCATCTGAAAAGGACATGATGAAAAGTTTTAGAGATGTTAACCATTACCATTTTTAGATTCAAACCTAATTACAATTAGCCGAAACTTCATATTTTGAACTCTGTTCTTAAGATAACTAAAACGTATCATAAAATATAATAAAGACAATGACATAGGAAATACTGTTAAAAAAGGAAAATCTAAACTATAGAAACCTTTAGACAAACCAAATATATTCATTTTCGAAACATTAAGGTTGTTTTTAACAGAAAAATGGTAGGCGCCAAAAGATTTAAAAGTAAAACGGAGTTCAAAATATTATTGACTTAAAGCCCAGATATTGGATCTTCACTTTCTGATGAAAATTGTGAAGTTATGAAATTTACTATTTATGAATTAGACAGGGTGGCCACAAAAAACGGATTTCAAAATTCCCTGATAATTCCAGGTTTTCCAGGGCAGTTTCTAATTTTTTCCCTGATATGTTTAATTTGATATATGTAAGGGGATATCGTTCGTTAGATAAATAATAAAGGGAATTCCGTCAGCATTTATTATTTCTTTGCATCCCAATAATCCATTAAAAACAAAATACACTTGTTACAAATTTATGATATTTCGCCTGAAGACAATTTGTGAATAAATGAAAAGACCAGACAAAAATAGACAAATAAACAAAAAAAAAACATTAACATTAGAAGAGATACTAAAAAAATATCACATTAAACAATATTCACTGCAATCGGTGAAGAAATGGAGAAAAAGCCGCAGTTATTATTGTGAGGTTTGAAAAACATAATTTAGAGTGGTTGTCAGAAATGACAGTTGTCTCCAAATCTTTGGGTAGACCAATAGAAGTATTTCAAGAAAGTGGTTCTAGATCAAGGAAGAAAAAAAGTGCATGATATGTTAGAGTCTCGCACTCTTGATGAACTCCGGTTAGCAGCAGAAATGAGATTGCACAAATGTATAAATGGGGCTGCGATAGTTATGGTAATCAGTCACTTCAAGGAAAGGTATAGTGATGGAAAATATCATGATGACTCGAATCTCCCTACAACGCCGTAGGTGCCACTTCAGCTCTACAGCGAAGGAAACTCAAGAAGCAAGACTATTATATAGCTAAACCCACGGTCTTCACCTACAAGGAACTTCAGACCAATAAGATTACAATTTAAAAAAGAAACTCCCGAGATAATAAGAAATTAATTTTCATTTTGCAACTACTTCCAAAAAAAAAGGTTTTATTTACCTACTGAAGTTTTAAGTCTACTAAAAATTCGTTCAATGGTTCTGGAAATTTGTGTGATGATTTAAACTCCAACGACAACGCAAACATCTTTAGCACTTAGATTTTCTACCATTTTTCGATTAAAATATGTGTGTACCTAGTAGTAGGGGAGGCGAAGCAGGGATTTTGGGATTTACTCAAGCGCGTCAGATTAACTAAGGGGAGATACCTCCCGACCCTGTTATGGACTACCACCATTTATGAACCAATAATATTGGTGGGTGCGGCTAGGGCAACCGATCAGATTAGTAAAAAAAATCGATCCCCGTAGTTACTCGAGCGTGTCAGATTAAGATATTGTGAGTTAATTACATGCAGAAAAGTTTACATTTCAATAATCTGACGATTTGAACGTGACGTAAGAAAATTAGCGAGTCACAAAGTTGCAAAAAAAAAACGTCACGTGGATTTACTCAGGCGCGGTTAATTTTTTTATTATTTTGAAGGAAATAATGTAAGGATCACAGAAATAATATAATCTGACGATTTCAACATGCCGAAGAAGCTAAAATCATCACTGAGTGTGGAGCGTACAGCAGCTGACGGCGCTGAGAACTGCCTACTCACTGTCGACTCCATAGACATAGGAATATTACTAGATCTGCCCTAAGTGATAAAAGTGGTCTGCCTATATTTAAAGAGGAAATATTTGATTGTTTGTTTGTTTGCATTGAATAGGCTCCGAAACTACTGAACATTTGAAAAATTTCTACGACTCAAGCGGCGACATTTTAATTACATTTTTAAAATAAAATAACACTTATTGTGGCATAACTATAATAGTTAGACATATGCTGTCGCGACACTTTTTGTAAATAATGATGTGTTCTGCCAAGTCATAGTACAATATTTAATTCAATCGTCAATAGTTTTCGCAGCGCACGCGATGTAAAGAATATTTTAGGTAATTTTTTTACACCTTGGGTAACATTATTAGGCAGACCGCTTTTATCACTTAGGGCAGGTCTAGTAATATTCATATGTCTATGGTCGAGTCGTACGTTGATAGGCGCGTGCTTGTTTTATATTCTTCAAAATTATTAACTACATAATCGATTCACCTACATTACTACAACTCATCCCATTCAATATACCTTCTCGTAGACTCAGAAATAAAGACCTACTATTCCTCAATCAGCACTCCGTTACAACTCACCACTGTCCAGAATGTGTAGAATGGTCAACTCACAACAAGACCTTGATTTTTTTGGTATAAGCTTGAATGAATTCTGTCGCTCTTTAAATAAATTATGATATTTTATATTTACTGTAATTTTTGCAAAGTCTTGACTTGACTTGACACTTCTATTTTCTGTTTGTCTTTGCTCTCACGTACCATGTTCATCCTTACAATGTACATTCCCAAATTTTCGTTACACCGTGTTGGAAATTGGACGTAAGTCCGTAAATAAATAAATAAATATTCTGTCGCAGAGCCGGAGGCCCTTAGGCCGCACGTTCGTGTACAACGCTTTGGTTTATTCATTGTGCAAAGAAATTTAATAAGTGAAATTTTTAAGAAGCTTAATTAAGCGATTTTCTTTTTATCATTATAATAGGTATATATTATATTCAGTAATAAAAAATAAAATAAAAACTTAAAACTGTCAGATTAAGAAAATCCCTCCACATAATTGTCAGATTAAAGGTCAGCACAACAAGGACATCAAACTGAACCGTCTGTATAAAAATCTGACGCGCTCGATTATGTCAACGCCACGATTTTTTTTTAAATTTTAAAAAATCTGCCATGAGTTTAGGTTACGTCCAAATCGTCAGATTATTGAAATGTAAACTTTTTTGCATGTAATTAACTCACATTATCTTAATCTGACACGCTCGAATAAATCCATTTTTTTTTTCAATTTTCTACCTCTTCATACGGCCACCCCCACCACTCAAATCGTCAGATTAATATCTCTCCATTACCAGAAACACGTAGGGCGTATACGCTATTAATATCTGACGCGCTCGAGTAAGTCATTGTGACGATTTTTTTAAATATTTTTGAAAATTTATACTCGCTCCCCCCACCACTGAAAGGGCATACATCACATAAACTTTTTTTTCTTTTTAGCATCTAATCTTTGCAATCCAATAGGTCCCCACGCTACCAATAGGTCAACGCTCGAGTAATTACCCATTTAGCGTTATTTCCTCCCCTACTATAATTATTGCCCGTCTTTTATTGTTTATATATGTGAAATATAATATGTAAAATTTAAAATTAATATGTTTTATTTGCCTAGATGTTTGTATGTTTTCACAGTGTATTATTTTGTTGTTGTAAATTTCTACGGAAGAGTAAATTAATAATTTTTACTTCAAAATAGTTATAATTCATTAATAAGATCAAAAAAATTTAAATTGCATTAATATTTAGTCAGCAAGGAATTAATTAGTGTTTTTTCTTCATTCCGTCCACTGTGCGTCGCAAGTAAAAGTAATAAAACACAACTTTGGGGTTTCACAAATCGCAAACTAACGAATTTAGTTTTATTTTTGGAATTCCCTGATATTATAAATTTTTTTTGAAATTCCCTGACATTTCCCTGATAATTCCAGGTTCGGTAAAATTCCCTGATAATTCCAGGTTTTCCAGGTTTTCCAGGTCCTGTGGCCACCCTGTTAGACCTTACTAAGAATAACCCGTACTCTAATGGGTTAAAATATGCTTTCTCTAAATGACACTATACAAAAGATATTTATGTATTTTGATAAAATAAAATAAAATTTTCAAAGCAATTCAAACTATGAATTTAAGTTATCTCAAAATGATGATTTATGGAAACATAATATCTGTGCTCCAAACATCGATATGATGTTTTGGCTAAGTTTAAAGTTGGCTAAACCACAAATTTAGAATGAAACAACTCAGCCTTACTGAGCTTTTGAACATTTAGACTGAAAAATAATTAAAATATGTTTAGGCAAACTATATCAAAACTGCAATATATAAATTAACTGCTATTATAATTATGGTTAGTAAATGGGCAACTCACATTTACCATCATCTGGATGTTCATCGGTGGAATCCGTGCTAGCGGGCAGCACCTGCGGCTGAGCTGGTACGGCCACTGGAGTGGACTCCCCCTCCGTGTTGTTTTCTTCTTCTTTCTCCGCCAGTAGATGGTCCCTGTCCCCCCCGATCCCCCCTGTTCCCGTTGCTCCCCCGGTGGGCACGATTGATTCCAGGATTCCCCCCCTCCCCCCGTCCGAGGAACCGGATATTGATCCTGGGGGACGTAGGCGGCCATCCGTCTGATGAGGAATATTTAGCTAGATGAAAAATAAAAACATAGTATTTATTTCCTACTATGTACAAGCATTCCCATTTCCAAGTAGTTTTGAAAAAAAAACAATGTTGCCAAATGACATAACACTGTTTAACTATAAAACCGAGAAAGCCAATGAAAATTGCCCGTTATGTCTCTCATTCACTGTCTCACATTATATATCACCATTCAATTCGAAATCAAATAAATATCAGGTAGTGATTGCCAATTACTGACCGATATTTTAAGTTCATTTGAGTAGGTACCTACTCACGTTCACATATATATTTATTTTTCCATTGATGTATCGATAATTTACCTTTATAATAATTTTGTTTTCTCGGTCACCAAATTAGGCACAGCCCATATTATGAGGATTTTACATGTAATATTTAAATAAAAATATAAATAAACTCATATCTAATCTAACACACTATATAAAGAGGTAATATTTGTTTGTTTGTTTGTTTGTGTGTTTGTTTGCATCGAATAGGCTCCGAAACTACTGAACCGATTTGAAAAATTCTTTCGCTGTTGGGAAGCTACACTATCCCTGGGTGACATAGGCTATATTATATTTAAAAAAAAAAATAGGCATCCTTACTAAAACTTCAATAATGGGTGTAAAAAAATTACCTAAAATATTCTTTAAATCGCGTGCGCTGCGAAAACTATTGATGATAGAATAAAATTATGTACTACGACTTTATAGAACACATCATTATTTACAAAAAAGGTCAAGACAGCATATGTCTAACTATTATGGTTATGCCACAATATGTATTCTTTTATTTTAAAATTTTAATTAATATGTCGCCGCTTGAAAAGGCTCTTTATTTGTATCTTGGTTTTAATCCTTATCAAAAAAAATTACTTCATATTCAAGACAGCTTCAATACCTTTATTTAACTTTTTGAATTTTTCAATTCGGATATTTAATTAGAAAGATATCACGAGTTTAAAAATGTTAGTATTAGAAAAAAGTTTCGGCTACGGGCCGCGCGGGAGAGGAGTCAAGAAATGCAGTGCCAGGGGGGTTTGCGGGACGGGGGAGGGGGAGAGCGGTGGCGGGGAAGGTGGAAGTGGAACGCTGGAGGGGAACGTACGGGAAAGGACATGTAAGGAGTAACATTTTATTTATTTGAATATGGCATGTATTATAAAAGAAAGTCCAAAAAAACGTGCAGCTCGCAAAAACTCAGAAACGAGTCCCGGTTCGATCAAGGGAGTTATATGGTGTGGTAGATCTCTATCCCCCCTAGGGAATAAGGGTATCCGTTTTTACCTAAAGGCCGTGCTTTTAAAGATATAAGGGCTGAAAATTTCGCCCTCTTGAAATTTCTAGAACAGTCTTCCGGAAAGTTCTAGAAGGTTCCATAGAGCTGTAGAAAGTTGTGGAAGGAGTGGCGGAGTATGTCGTGGAATGATCAGGAATAGGAAATCGGGAACATCATTGTGCAACATTCCAGAACACTATCTTATTGTCCTGAGCGAAGCCGGGTAACCCAGCTAGTAATAAGATAAAATTAACAATCATCACACAAATCAAAACAATGTATACCTATCTACTCTTTAAAAGGGGTTCGCCTCCTTTCAAATATCCAATTCTGAACACCTGCAGCAAATTAAGACAAACGACTGAATGACCTAATGTCAGAATTCAATGCATTGAACATTTTGGAGGCGACGAACCAGAATTGACGCTAAGTGATTATGGTTCTTGTCTTGGGGATAATGCTTCATGATTCATGTTCAATGAGTAGATATCAAGAACAAAAAGGGGAGGTTTATTGATTTTCTGTGATTAGATATTTAGGAATTGAAGTTAAACTTTGTTTAACACAAAACATATTTTGTATTTATATGTTGGTGAAAATAATAATACATTATGCAAAAGACATTGGCATGGCTGAATGTCCTCACTACTAACCTTTGACCTCATAAGATCTAGCGACCCTTCATCTTCATCCTCCTCACGGACGGCCACGTGGAACTGAGGCGTTGGCATATCCTCAGAGAAGAAAGTGTCCGGTCTGCCCACTTCCGTCAGGGCCCGAGTCAACCGGGAGCGACGAGGAACCACCATGGACGTTCCCCCTTCGCCATCCGAATTGTTGACCTGGAATAAAAAGATTGATAAATTTAATTAAAAAACAATAAACCTTTACCATTTTTTTTTTCAAGGTAGTAAGTACCTCACAAGAGTCCTAAATGCTACCAAACTCTCCAGAGCCAGGGGAACCATGGCATGACCAATGTAAGTAATTTTGTCAGGCTGAAGGGAAGGGGGAAATAAAGAAGATAGGAATAGCCACTGGAGCGACAGCACAATTTAAAACTTTTTTCTCTGATTGCTCGAGATTTTTTGGTAATCATTTTGAATATTTTCCGCCCATATTAAAAAAATCGTACCTCCGAATTTTAATATGGGGACATACAAACTGATTATAGTTCTGTGTAGCTAATGAATTCATCTATCTTTTATCGATTATCACATATTCATAGGTTTATAAAAAAAATATTACAAAATCGTAAACTTCTACTTAATTACTTACAAATAAGGAAAAATTTGTCAAAATTGGCAGCAAAGCAATTCGAGGTATTTTAAATAGTGCCATATTGTGGAAAAAGCGGTCCAGTGGATAAAATAGAAAGTTAGAAAGAGGTCAACTTATATGTCTCTAACAAGAACAAATCAAAACATAGAAAAATTAAGCCCTGGATCACCCATGGAATAGTTACCTCAATTAGGAATAAAGAAAAACTGTTTTATCAAACCCGAAAACAACCTAATGACTTAACTTTATTACAATCATATAAAAAATACAGAAACAATCTTACAAATTTGATTAAAACAACAAAAGAAAATTACTTCAAGGTAAAAATTGAAGATATGTAGTGGTAAAGACATTGAGGTATATAAATAGAGAAGCAAACTCCCTTACCGCGCGTCAAAAAAAGCGTAACCACTTTACAACCGCGACGACGTAGCTTTGAGACCACTAAACATTTTAAAGTAAACATATATTTGTCTCACTCACACAAGTCATGAGAACAACAGCGCTGCTAGGATTAAGACAGAGACAGAAACACAACCCCGCGATGGCGCGTTGGTGTTGCCTGCCATTTGAAATTTTACCCAAAATAAACAATAAACTAGAATTTTTGTTAATGTTAGTTTGTAATAAAATAAATTATTTTAAATGTGTTTTTTTATTATATGACTAAAATTAAGTATAATTAATGAATTAATTGTGTATTTTTTTTGTTCCAATATTTTTATTGTGACAATAATATATAATACTCAAACGGAAAATGTTTCAAAAGTGTTTTCAAAGTTCTTTTCTCAGCAAACAAATTATTTCCACCCACCTCTCACGGCGTGCTGCATCTTCATGGTACCCTGCTAAATTATTCATATAAAATACGTAAAAAAATATAATTACTAGATTACTCATTAATAAACTAAAATAAGTTTAATGAATTCTTTGTATGAAGATAAAAATATAATTTTTATTATTATTTCCGAAATATTTTACATGAGAGGCTACCTCCATAGTAACTTATTCCATAAATTTTGTATTCTCCCATTAATATGGGAAAACCAAAACGACTTTTTAGTGGCAACACTGAATCTATGTTAGAGTATTTGACATTTTATTTCAATATGTGCGTTTTTTAATAAAATATGAATATGTAAACAATAAAATTATGTGTGGAAAGTAATTCCGTTGGCTTTATTATGTTTTTATGACCTTCAATCGCATTTTTTCACGACACATTTAACCATTTGGGTGATAGTTTTGATCGCGTATCGTCCGGTTCTACTCGGTCGGCGTCACACTGAGAACTGAACTGACGTTAGATGGGCATATGCTTTTGGACATATGTAAAGTGGCAATGCTTTGGCGCGGTCATTGCTAATCTATGTATATATATCAATGGGTAAAGTTAACAAAAAAGTTTGGGCTACAATTAATAACATTATTGTCAACGGTAATAAAAATAAACAAATAAATAAAATAACTTATGACAACGAAACAATGGACTCAATAAAAGAACCAACTAAAATTGCAAACATTTTCAATAACTACTTCGCTAAAGTCGGAGAGAATCTAGCCAAAAAAATCGACTCTTTCCAATCTAAAAATACTTCCAATAAACCCACACAAACGTGCCAAAATACTTTCGAAAAGTTTGAAAAATGCACCCAAATAGAAATAGAAAAAATTATAATGAACCTACGAGTTTCCGCGAGCCCTGGTTTTGATAATATCACAGTAAATGTATTAAAACAAATGAGACAATTAATATCAAAACCAATTGCACATATCATTAATAACAGCATACAACAAGGAATTTACCCAAAAATATATAAAAATACAATAATAACCCCAATTTTCAAATCAGGAAATATATCTGACATCTCAAACTACTGTCCCATATCTATTATATCTAACGTAGCAAAAATATTTGAAAAAGTCGTGAAGTCACAATTAACTAAACATATATAACATCGTACCTGGGAAACCGTTTACAAGCCGTAAAGGTAGGTAAAAACCAATCAAAATATGCAACCCTTTCATCTGGAGTAGCCCAGGGGTCTGTTCTGGGCCCACTTCTTTTCATCCTCTTCACAAATGATGTCGCTAAAATAATCGAATCATTTGGCCTACTATCTCACTGCTACGCTGATGACCAACAAGTTTACTTTTACTGCTTACCAGAGGAAGTAGACAGTCTAAAAACTCGCATAATTGAGTGTCTAGAAGCAATTACCCGCTGGATGACCTCAAATAGATTGAAACTAAATCCGTCAAAGACTGAGTTTCTCTGGACCGCCACAAGCAGACGTCAGCATAACATTGATAACTCCCCAATAACCATTTCAGGAAGCGACATCACTCCAAAGACGTGTATAAAACTACTGGGTGTCAATCTGGACGCTGATTTTTCCCTTAAAACTCAAGTGAACAGAACCGTAAGCACGGGGTTCTTTCAATTAAATTACTAAATTACTAGTCAATTCGTATGTTATTTCACGTTTAGATTATTGCAACGGAATATATGCAAGTCTTCCAAAATATCAAATCAACAAATTACAATCCGTTTTCAACGCTGCGGCAAGACTTATCACCGGCGTATCTAAATATTCCCATATTTCAGAGCATCTCAAAAATCTTCACTGGCTCAAATGTCCTGAAAGAATCCAGTTCAAGCTCTGCTGGATGGTATTTAAGTCCCTTAACGGAATGGCTCCGGCATACTTATCGGAATTGTGTATTCCAGAAAATTCAAATTCTCGACAGTCAACCCTAAGGTCGGCAGCGTCATCAGCTGTTGGAAGGTTAAAGGAACCAAAGCGCACACCAGATACTAAGTTCGGTGAGCGCGCTTTCGGAGTGTCGGGACCTAAAGCCTGGAATGGACTGCCACATGACTTAAGAACGATCACAGACTCGGCAGAATTTAGAGCTAAACTTAAAACCCACCTTTTCAGACAGTCGTATCCATAAACTCAAATTCATAAAGTAAGAGGACTGTATTTTTTAAATTTTGAATTTTCCTAATTTTTTCGACCATTTAACAGAATATGTTTACAGTCGGCTGTTTTTTTTAAATTTTTTCATTTTGAAACTTAAAATACTGCATTTTTCAAACACAATCGTATATGTCAGATACAAAAATCTAAAAGGCAATTCTATTAACTTTCTATAAAGGTATATGCTTTTACGACATCTTCAAAAATAAGAAACATATAGAACATTCGCTTGTGTCATACCTATATTCCCATATAAATGACGTACAGCATAAATAAACCAGTCATTACCGTGATTCCCATCGTGACGTCACCACAGAGCATTACACAGCATACCAACTTAACGCTGTGTTTTAACGAGAATATTAAAAATGCACTTTTTAATATTTTTTTAAAAAATGTACGTTTAATATTATTAAATAAAAGTTATATATTCAGAATCAGCGTTTATTGGTCTATATGAACATATTTTTTTAAAGCCATAATATTTTTCACTGGAGTTCCTTATTATAGATCAAAATGTAAAATGGACAGAACATATTGCACAAACTGTAAACAGAATATGTAAACTTTATTACGTATTCCTCAAACTAAGAAATATTCTACAAAAATCTATGCTACTAAAGGTTTACTATGCATTAGCCCAATCAGTTCTACAATACGGAATAATAGGCTGGGGAGGAGCGTATAAAACCAACTTAACCCCACTTGAAATAGTACATAGAAGACTCATCAAAATTATTCTAAAGAAAAAATTAGACTATTCAACCCAAAAATTATTCAATGAATTCAAAGTATTACCACTAAACAAAATTTATCAAAAAAATGCATTACTTCAAATCCACAAAGATAAACTAACAACAAAGTCATTTAGCACCAGGCCGAGAACCTTAGGTCAAATAATAATCCCTAAACTTAATACAACAACCGCCCAACATCATTACACATACTCAGCCATAAAATGCTTTAACGAACTCCCCAAAGAAATACAATCCGAAAGGAATTATGAAATTTTTAAACAAAAACTTAAAAGACATTTTACTATTTATTAGATTTAGGTATGTGCCAACTTATATTTCCATTCTGAACAAAAAAAAATGTCAACTTATATTTTCTCTATGTATGAAAATACACATTATGTTTCTGTACAAAAAAAAAAAATGCCAACTTATATTTTCATTGTAAAAATATTTTCCATTTTGCACAAAAAAAATAATTTCAAAATTATTATTAAACTTATTATTCATCTACTATACTATATAAACAGGTAATATTTGTTTGTTTGTTTGTCTGTGTGTTTGTTTGCATCGAATAGGCTCTGAAACTACTGAACCGATTTGAAAAATTCTTTCGCTGTTGGGAAGCTACACTATCCGTGGGTGACATAGGCTATATTATATTTAAAAAAAAATAGGCATCCTTACTAAAACTTCAATAATGTAACCCAGGGTGTAAAAAAATTACCTAAAATATTCTTTAAATCGCGTGCGCTGCGAAAACTATTGATGATAGAATAAAATAATGTACTACGACTTTATAGAACACATCATTATTTACAAAAAGGGTTGCAACAGCATATGTGTAACTATTATGGTTATGCCACAATATGTATTCTTTTATTTTAAAATTTTAATTTAAATGTCGCCGCTTGAAAAGGCTCTTTATTTGTATCTTGGTTTTAATCCTTATCAAAATAAATTACTTCATATTCAAGACAGCTTCAATACCTTTATTTAACTTTTTGAATTTTTCAATTCGGATATTTAATTAGAAAGATATCACGAGTTTAAAATTGTTAGTACCTATTAGAAAAAAGTTTCGGCTACGGGCCGGGCGGGAGAGGAGTCAAGAAATGCAGTGCCAGGGGGGTTGGCGGGTTGGCGGTTGGGGGAGCGGGAGAGCGGCGGTGGGGAAGGTGGAAGTGGAACACTGGAGGGGAACGCACGGGAAAGGACATGTAAGGAGTAACATTTTATTTATTTGAATATGGCATATATTATAAAAGAAAAACCAAAAAAACGTGCAGCTCGCGAAAACTCAGAAACGAGTCCCGGTTCGATCAAGGGAGTTATATGGTGTGGTAGATCTTTATCCCCCCTAGGGAATAAGGGTATCTGTTTTTACCTAAAGGGCGTGCTTTTAAAGATATAAGGGCTGAAAGTTTCGCCCTCTTGAAATTTCTAGAACAGTCTTCCGGAAAGTTCTAGAAGGTTCCATAGAGCTGTAGAAAGTTGTGGAAGGAGTGGCGGAGGATGTCGTGGAATGATCAGGAATAGGGAATCGGGAACATCATTGTGTAACATTCCAGAACACTATCTTATTGTCCTGAGCGAAGCCGGGTAACCCAGCTAGTTGTATATATTTTAAAAAAGTAGTTCTACATACATCCAAATTGTAACAACTACCAAGTATGTATTACTGTCAATCTGATAGTGCTCCCTCTCTAAACACGAGAATTTCTCAATTAGGGAGGTATTGCTACCACCAATATTGTATATTATATATATTTTGTTTAATTGTATATTATACCTATGTATTGGTTAATAAATAAAAATAAAATAAAAAAAAGAACATATACTCAAAGGAGATTCCATGCACTTTTTTATGCTCTGAAAGACTTCTGCCTATCAGAATATGCCAATAAACAGAGTGACTAACTGCCTAACAATTCTGCATTGAACATGGACATTTTCAACGCACGTAATGAAATAGTAAAACTGCCCCCATGCTTTTTCAATTTGTTATCTTTTCCATTACCTAAATATTGGTGTATAACCGATTTACGGACAACATGAAAAATAAATAAATAATAAGTATCCGCCTCTTTAGATTTGTTTATAAACATGACTAAAGCCATTTCAAACAATGTTTCGATTCAGAATTTTTTGGCTTTCAACAGGACGTTACTGTAAGTATCTACATACCACTTTCAGATCACTGTCAACTATAAAGTCTAAAATCTCTTTGCATATCCCCCTAACATGAAACTCTCAAATGATATGTTCTGGCATCATGAAATTTGCACTGATTTTTTCTGTGTAAGATTTCTCAATTAACATAGCTACTTTCTTGCTAAAAATGTCATTTCATAAGACATGAAGCCTTGAAATCAATTTTTTAGAAAATTCAATTTTTATTATAACTATTAACTCACGTCGGATCGCTCGCTGAACCTCCGCAGGCGCTCCGTGTGGCGTATTTGAGGGGCTAGAGGGGGCTCCACGGTAAGCGTGTCGGCAGACCCCCCACGCCCCCCCATGTGTGGGTGTGTGGCCATGAAGCGATGGATCACGGCCAGGTGGTTCAGGGTCTGGTCGGCCAACTCCTCCAACTTGCGGATGCGAAACTCTACGCCCTGGAAAAAAATAAAATTCAGTGGAATACATCAAAATGGATCCAAACATTACATCTGTTCTGTTCTCTTTTATTTTAAAGAAAGACTAAAATGCCAAGCTTACCTATAACTTGCCAATAACTTTTCAATAGAAGGTTAAGGTTAAACGTCACGTACGTTATAATCTAGGCTTTCACAGATGGCGCCAATCAAAATATTTTAGGTTTTTAATGCTTTTTGCACGTTACGTTTTAAAATATCAAGGTAAATTAATTGTTCGCGATCGTACATATTTAATTAGAATATAAATAAATAGTTTTGTCCACAAATAAACCCAAATATTTCAAGAAAGGCTGAAAAATTCAATTTTTTTTCGGTGGCTCAATCCAATATTGTATTTTTCAGCCTTTCTTGAAAGATTTGGGTTTTTTTATGGACAAAACTATTTATTTATATTCTAATTAAATATGTACGATCGCGAACAATTAATTTACCTTGATATTTTAAAACCTAATGTGCAAAAAGCATTAAAAACCTAAAATATTTTGATTGGCTGCGACTGTGAAAGCGTAGATTATAACGTACGTGACGTTTAACCTTAAAGGAGACTCCTCAAAGATTGAATAGAAAGCTAAAAATATGAAAATCCGATGCAATGAGGCAAAATAGAACTAGGAGTGTTAAGGACTATGTATTTAATATATATAGGTGTTATTACCTGCATGGATGTTATTTGCCGATTTTCTTTTTGACATATATCTTCTACTTTCTGTGACATGTTCTCCACTTTCTCTGTGGTGTTTCGGACCCGCTCTTCAGTTGATTGGTTGAGTTTGAATTCCTAAAAATAAAAATTAAAATTTTCAATAAGCAAGAACAATATTTCACATGAAAAAATACTTATAAATTTCTTATATACGTATATATTTCTTAAAGATATTATTTAATTTTATGTATAAATGCAGATTGATTACCGAATAGTTTTTTAGGATTAACTGAATTATGAAGTATGTGATGTAAAAAACAGCTTAGATATTGCACATCTCGTTTGGGGGAAGTGATTTACCCCGTTCGGAGAGGAAGTTTTAAAGAAAAATATGTACATACACACAAGACTTTCAAATGGGTGCCTCACATATCAAATGGGTGTCCATTATTCTAAATACATACATTGTAAATATGGTGACAAGGTTGAGGAGTCATTCTCTATTCAACTGAACAGGATATCAATAGACATCTATATTGCAGAATATCTATACTGGTTTAAAAAAACTGATTTAATGAATTTAGTTAAAACCTTTCAATTCCTAGGCTCCTAAACCAGTCAATGAAATTGATTATTTTTCCGAGAAAGAAATTCTATATTTGAAAATGTTTGGTCAATTGTACTCAAGCAAAATAAAATTTTATATTTGAAAATGTTTGATCAATTTTACCCAAAGTAAAATAAAATTCCATATTTGAAAATGTTTGGTCAATTTCACCCAAAGTAAAATAAAATTCTATATTTGAAAATGTTTGCAATTTCACCCAAAGTAAAATAAAATTCCATGTTTGAAAATGTTTGGTCAATTTCACCGAAAGTAAAATAAAATTCTATACTTGAAAGTATAGAATAGTCGATTTCACCCAAAGTAAAATAAAATTAAATGTTTGGTCAATTTCACCCACAGTACCACAAGGTGAAATAAAATTTACCTTAATTTTGGCACAGCTAACACACTTTAATTTATATAAAAAGAAAAATAATAAAATTCTAAAACGTTAACAAACCTGTTCTCTGAAATAACCTTCGACGCACTCCTCCTCGAAGTCATACAGCCTCTCCATGTCGTCCTTCTCCAGGAAGAGCTTCAGTCCGTTGTCGTAGGCCTCGCGCACTCCGCGCGCTTTCCTCTTCAGCCACTTGAGCAGCAGGTATGCGTGCGAGAGGACTATCAGCGGCGGGGGTAGCACCGGCTTTTGCTCGTAGGCCATGACCACCGTGAAGCGTTGAAACATCCACACCTGGACGTGCAAGCAGACGTCAGAATCAGGTGTATTCAAAGGCAAATAATACATGAGAATGTGAAATTGATTCACTAATTGTTAGGTAAAAAAAAGAAACAAAAACCCTAACCATCTTACTTATAAATGCTTTGTAAGTATATAATATGGTCGGAATAGTGAAAAACTAGACTTATAACCATGGCGTAGGTATAGGTAAACAAGCCTCACGCCCATTTTGACTAAATCAATGCTGAACTGGCAGTTTAAAAATCTAATAAGTAAAACGGTAAAAATTATTAGTACTGACATTTAATTAGTATTGAAAGGAGAGCAGTCGGTTACCCGCCGTGAGCTTCAAACTCTACCCATTAGAAAGCTAATGGAACGTACCATCCACCATGTTAAATTATTTTAGACCTTACATATGTATTTATTTTGGAATTTTAAAATGATTTGGTTTTCATTTTGACGCACGTTTTTAATGTTATTTTTTATTTATTTCATTGTAATGTTATAATTTTAAATTAGTAATAGAAATGCAAAAGATTTTTCGATTTTTGTTCAGTTCAAATACTTTTCTGTAAAATTTTCAAGGTCACTTACTTTCACCCAAACAAAGTTTTGTTGTGAATCAGATTAAGTATTATGTAATAAACTTCCCACATAATCCAAAATCTGGCAATCACGTACTTTGTAAGTATTAGTTGTTGTATTAGTGTAATTTATTATAAAGCAATCAATAAATTTGTAGTCATTGATACAAATTCCCTGTAATATTGTAATTTTTTTTTTTACATTAACTCCTCAAAGCAGGCCCTGAGGAAAATAATAAATGGTTCCCGGGGCGGTGGTACCCATACCCGCCTCCCAAATTATAGATATGCAACACTACCGCCTCTAGCGTTGTTGATAATGCCAATATTTTACTGGCGTTGGGTGTATTATTAATATTACAGGGTACTTGCTTACAAACAACATTCGATAATGCATATTATACAAAACTTGTTAGTGACAAAAGCGCACATTAACAAATTAGGGTTTCATTCCATGTATTACACATATTATTATGTTGTTGCATTAGATCCCTAAACCTCCATCACCAAGCTGTAAGTAAAGCAGTCGTGTTACATCAATAAAAACATATATCGATTATCGAGTTGATAGTCAGACATCTCCAAATACTAAGTTTTGAGATAAAGAGGAAAGCAGTATTCGAATGCTCACCGTACATCAAATAATATTTACAAATATCTAGATTTTACATGTTATATGTTATAAAATAACACCGGGAAGCATAAAGGTCCAGTACATTAGTATGACATTTTGAAATTTCCTACTGATAAAACAGAAAACATCATTTTTTGTTTATTTAACTACAAGTTGTTCTGCATTATAATTGGTTTGGTGGTATTAACTGCATACTAAACTTAAATTTCGATTTTCAGAGACGTCTGACTAATCAACTGGACGATCGATATATATATATATATATATATATATATAATATTATTTTAGTTGGCTCACTTTAAGTCAAATTATGTTTATATATCTTCTAAATACAAATATTCAATCTTCAAAATCCTTATATGTACATATTCTAATGACATTAGGTTTGCAAACATTGCTTAAATGTCTAGAAATGTATTTTTAGTAAACTTGTTTACAAAGTTAGATGTAGTAGGCAGTGCCTACTAGGTATGATGTTTTAGATACAATAATAATATATACAAAATATTATTTCAGTGGAATTCTACCAGAAATCAGTCAAAATATTAATCATTATTATGCCAGAAATATCTGTTAAATTGCACATTCTTCAATCAGAAGTAGAGTTGCCATCCGTCCTGATATATTTATTGGGACTCTAACCATTATTGAGGCCTCTATCCTGACGTCCCGACCAAACCTAAAATATCCCGATTTAAACCTGCACAATACAGTGACACTGTTTTTATTACATGCCAACTTTAATAAAAACAATTTTAATACCAACCCGATGTTAATACAGAAATCGCAATAGGCGAGTTTTAAGGTCTGAAAAGTGGCAGGCCTCCCCGCCCACGCCTTTCTCTGTCGCACTTATGTTTTGTTTTTACACATCTTTCTCTTTCAGTTACAGCCATTGTAACATTGAAAAGTCAGTAAAGTGACTGTACCTGCGCGAGAATGGATTGTATCAAGTTCAGATCGGCATTTAAGTTTGTCGCATACTGTACAAACGAATGTGTTCCGCTGACGTGCTGACTTCAACAAGTAGTTACTCCCGCACACCCGGAGAGATTTTAGGGGCCAGGGTGAGGAGTGACGCCTGATCGGGGACTCAGTTCATGTGACGGCAGAACAGATATAACTTGCGTAATAATGCAACCATATCAATGAAACTAAGATTGAGTTTGAGTATTTTTAATTTATGATCGTCTAATGTGAACATTTGATCATTTGATTAAATTCTAAAGAGACTTACGAAGTTAGCATAGAAGACACCATGCCTTAACTGGAAATTAAATAGAAACACATGCATTCATAATTGAATTTGTTAAATAATTATAAATTGACATACTAACATGTAGAATTTATTGAATAATGCATCTCATAAATGCAAGCAAGCTTGTACGTATTATTATAATATGCAGGTACGTCTTATAATAATGTGTATCCTCTTTAATAAGAATTTTAATGATATGGTTATACATAGCAGTGTTTCTTAACTGTATTAAACTAATCGCCCCCTTGGAGGCCTCAATTACATTGAGCGAGTTTACAAGCTACTATCTACTAAGTTTAAAAGCAGGTGAATCGGCGAGTGAGATTGTCATGATGACACACAAAACTGTCCACTCGCTCAGTAGCGAACTACCTAGCGAGTTGAAATCACATGTTGTCATATTTTCTGGGTGTTCTAGCGTTGAAAATATCCTATGTTATGGAATATAAAAGATAAAGACTATTGCAACACGAAACTAAAAGATGAAATCTTCCGAAGTTTGTTTAGTGAACTAAGTGAGAAGCAGTTGATTATGGGAATGGATATGAAGCAATTGAAGGATAGAATAAAATCAATTAAAGATGTCTGACAAGATCTTCATCCTTCAACTCTTTCAGTAAATTGTTAGATGCACCATGTTTCTCACGTCTTTCTACCCAGGATTTAACCCACACTCTTCTGTGCCGTTTTTCTTTCCTTTTTAACTCCTTTTTTACAACATGAGCTAAAATAATGACTCCCAAAACAGAGCTCGCAGGTCTCACTAGCCAGTAGCGAGAATAACCTGCGTGAACTAATTCTGTCAGATGTTTGACTTTCAAAATCAGGTTTGTTGGCCACCATATTGAGCGCATAAATAAACCAATCGCGAGTAAGCGAATAGCAAGTAAAGTTGACAACCTTTCAACTTTTTTCGTAGATAGTCAACAATCTGCTAGTTAGCAAGTAATTCGATAACACTGAGCGAGTTTACTAACAGATAGTGGATTTCCCAAAAGTAGCTTGTAAACTCACTCAATGCCATCAAGGCTTAACACAGTAAAATTAACCAGCCTTATTAAGCCTATAACTATAAACTTCAATCAAAAGAAGAAGAATGAATCTAAAATAAAAAATAAAAAAATTGTGTCTCGCATGATGTTTAAAAAGTGATTCGAATAAAAATAATTTTTTCTTTCTTGTTGTCTGTTCGACAAACAATTATAATCTTTGTGCACTTATATAGAAAATACTGTAATGACAGTAAATTCTTGGTAATGCGTAATGCGTCGCGCAGTCTCCAGTTTGTTCTGGGGTAATCCTGATAGTTTTTGTTAAAAATATGGAGGAAGCAAGTGGTTAGGAACCGCAATTTTTTTTTAATTTGAACGCCGCACAAGAGTCACAACTGCTCCCAACTGCCTGGAGCCAGTCAGACTATGACATCGCCAATTGGGATGTGTAATTTAGGTAACCATCCACCACATAGTTATTTCAAGCAACGTGCACCCAAACCATTGTATAGTACAACCACTCTCGACATTCCACTCATCTGACCTGGTGTGATATCGCATTCACTTCCTGGAAGATGTTATTGAAGACGGCTATCAGCAAATTGATGAGAAGAATATTTGCCACGAGGAGATAGGTGGACATGGCTATAGGTGTAATCCAGCGACCCGTTTCACATGGTTCAAGTCCCGGACTCGTGTCGCATGGGGGGTCTATCTCATCCGCAAACACCTCTCCGTATATCATGAAATACGGTTGGTAGAACACCTGGGATAATTGGAAAGATACTGCTGTTACAATGAACAAAAATTTAAATCTATTTATAGCTGCTGATGTCTGCCATTACTGTTTCTGCTATCTTCTCTGCGAAGACCGTTGATTTTAACAGCAAAATGATGGTGGTGTTGCAATAATGACACCTGTTTGAAGATGGTTTGTTTTATGAAAGCAATAGGACAGGACATTATCATATTTGTAAATTAGTTGGTTTGGGGTGTTTCAAACTCTTTCACATTTGATGACCATCAAATCATTCTCAAACTTCTTAGGCTTCTCGGCCCGTTTCAGCCTGATCAGCTATAAAACATTACAATCATATCGTTACGCTTGTTAGCTGATCACAAAGTGATTAAAACAGGCTGAGAATCAGCGTTTAATGATGACCACTGAAATATAAAAAAAATTGTGTGCAGTTCACATACGGTAGAAGTGAAACCTTCAGAAAACTAAAGTAGATAAGAGTGGGGAGGCTACGAAGCACCGCAAAAAGAGGAAACTGATTAGTCTATCTCATTCTCTTGCAGGTTAAATCCTATAGATGTATGTGTTTGACTCTTTTTAGTGTCGCTTTTTTGTTTCATCGAGTTTCAAATCACAATGGTGATAAAGAAGTTTTCAAAAAAGTCTAAATGGCACTGATCATCAATTTGATGGTCATCAAATTTGATGGAGTTTACATCTCCCTAGCCTTAAAAATACAATCTTTAAAGAATTATACATACATTCCACGACTGCATCAATGTATCATAATTGCAACACCATCAATTCCTGAAATAAAATCCTTTATTGGGTTAGCTTCTCTTGTAGGTTCCAACCTGGTGGGAGACACTGTTGACCTCGTTGAATATGTTGTTGAAGACGGCGATGAGCAGGTTGACGAGGAGTATGTTGGCCACCAGGAGGTATGTGGACATGACCAGCGGGGGCACCCAGCCGCCGGCACTGCAAGCCGGGAGCCCCTTCTCCGTGCCACACTCTGCCTCCATCTGGTCGGCAAATACCTCCCCGTACAGCATGAAGTAGGGCTGGAAGAACACCTGCCACGCAACAACTGGGTGTTAGTTGGGTTATTCGGAGGAGTGGAAAGGAAATATGTAGATGGAATTAGCAGTTGAGAGTAGGGGGAATAGATGGAATTAAAAGTGGAGTGAAGAGGAAATACACAGAATGTGCAGTGGATGGAAAGTGAAACGAAGGAATTAACACCTGCCCGCAACTGGATGATATTTGGGATTCTAGTTGTTTGGAAAGTAAGAATGTAGGGAAAAAATTCGGTTTAGTGGCCAAATTCCTAAAAATACAAACTAGTTATTTTTATACTAACTATGGGCCGGGGAATACGAATCTGAAAGAATTAGGCGGCGGCAAGCAATATTAACTGAATTATACGACTTTAAAAATTTTTTTGACACACATAGGAAAATGGCCATTTTGGAAGCATTCTGATTCCTAGAAAATCAAACTAGTTATTTTTATACTAACTTTGGGCCGGGGAATCCGAATCTGAAAGAATTAGGCGGCGGCAAGCAATATTAACAGAATTACACGACTTTTAAATTTTCAATAAACACAAACGAAAACAGCCATCTTGAAAGCATTTTAACACATGAAAACCATAGAAACCATAGAAAAACAACAATTTGAGTGTGGCCATAAAATCAAAAACTAATTATATCAATAACGTAAAACTTTCCGACGCGATAATTCTTCACATGATAATTCATCACATAACACATTAACCTGATGAATTATGACTATCTCAACGGCCGTATTCTTAAACCAAAAGTATGAAAATTCGTAGTCTTAAAAAGTTGTTACCTAGACCGGTCACCAATATCAATGTTATTATATAAAACCTAACCTAACCTAACCTAACCTAACCTAACCTAACCTAACCTAACCCAACATGGTTTGTGCCCCTTTATACCGCCTGCTCGCGTCAATTTAAAAAAACATCCCAGTTTTCAAGTAGTTTAGCGGCTACGCTAGGTTTGTATAACATGGTTTGTGCCCCTTTATACCGCCTGCTCGCGTCAATTTAAAAAAACATCCCAGTTTTCAAGTAGTTTAGCTGCTACGCTAGGTTTGTGTAACATGGTTTGTGCCCCTTTATACCGCCTGCTCGCGTCAATTTAAAAAAACATCCCAGTTTTCAAGTAGTTTAGCGGCTACGCTAGGTTTGTATAACATGGTTTGTGCCCCTTTATACCGCCTGCTCGCGTCAATTTAAAAAAACATCCCAGTTTTCAAGTAGTTTAGCTGCTACGCTAGGTTTGTGTAACATGGTTTGTGCCCCTTTATACCGCCTGCTCGCGTAAATTTAAAAAAACATCCCAGTTTTCAAGTAGTTTAGCGGCTACGCTAGGTTTAGGTAGCATGGTTTGTGATACAAAAGTGAGTAAAATTTATAAAAAGTAAGTACTTAAATTATAAACATGTTATTTTACGTTATTGATATTACTGCTTAATGGCAACACTTAATTTTATGTGATGTAACATCTTTATTCTTTTTCTATGTTTTCTTACTACTTCGATAATGTCAAAATGTGTTCTTTTTGTGTCTGTTTATAGCAAATTTTAAAGTCATATAATTCATTAAATATTGCTTGCCGCCGCCTAATTCTTTCAGATTCGGATTCCCCGGCCCAAAGTTAGTATAAAAATAACTAGTTTGATTTTCTAGGAATCAGAATGCTTCCAAAATGGCCATTTGCCTATGTGTGAAAAAAATTTTTTAAAGTCGTATAATTCAGTTAATATTGCTTGCCGCCGCCTAATTCTTTCAGATTCGTATTCCCCGGCCCATAGTTAGTATAAAAATAACTAGTTTGTATTTTTAGGAATTTGGCCACTAAACCGAACTTTAGCCGAATGTAGATGGAGGGAAAGTGAAAAAAGAATTGAAGGAAGAAAAGAAATTACTCCCCTTACAACATGAAGTAGGGCTAGAAGAACTACAAAGTCCAACTGGGTGTTAGTTGGGTTTGTGATTCATTTGTGAAGAGGAGAGGAAAAAGATAAATAAAAGCCTATAAAACTATTTAAGCTAAATCATAAAACAGAAAAACAAAAACACATAGGTATAAAATAATTAAAAAAACAAAAATTTTTCATAATATAAAAATTAACATACCTTTTGAACAAATAAACAAAATAAATGACCTAGGTATAAAACAACTGAAATATAAACACAAAAAAGAAAAATACAATTCTTATTAAAATACATATATAAAATAGAAACAATTCTGAAATTAAAACAGATATATAATATCAGTGTTTTAGCATACAGGACAAGAAGCTTAGTCATAAAAGAAATTGAAAACAAAGAAACTTGAGAGGAAACCTGGCAGCATTTCTTCCATACAAAAGTTGTTCCCCAATTTTCTCTCTTAATTTTGACACTGGTGCAAGTTTTTTAAAGTATAATGTAGATATCGACCACCAGCATGTCGGTATGTTTTGCTTTTTTTGATAAGTTACTTCAGGAGTTAAGACCATAAAATCGTTAAAATTGCCTGGTTTGAAAGCCATCAACAGACCCAGACGAAAGTATACAAACTAGACAATATATTTTTGTAAAAGCAAAATGTACAGAATAAGAATATTTTCTTCCAATACAGAAATTAAAATCGGTCCAGTTTTGGAGGAAAAAAATGGGAAATGCAAAACCTCAATTTTGACAATTTTATTTAGGTATTATCAGCCCGAGGTGCAGTTGTCCCTTTCACTCAGTATTCGGAGGGTAAAAGTGAAAGTGACAGCAAAAGTATGATTTAAGTTTATTTATTTATTTATTTATACTGGGTTTTACAGATGTTTACACTTACATGAGAACAATCCAGTTATAAAACTCAGTTATTACACAATTATAAAAATCTACAATTACATACAATTAAATACAAATAAATACAATTAGAAAAACAAAAACATCACAAATAAAAATACAGAATTATATACAAGGTCACTCAAGTAACACATTGCAATGAGTGGTAAAAGACATATGAAATACGCGAGCATGCATAGAAAGACAATTCACACAACATAATTAGTTAGTACTTTTTAACAGCGCTAGAACTTTTTTTTTAAATCCGTACAAATTGTCAACGAAAATATCCACATCAGCGCACTCTATCTTGTTATACAGTCGACACATCTGGGTCAGAGGGCTAAAGTAGGCGATATTATTTTTAAATGTATTCATATGAAAAATGTTATGGCGTCTTAAACAATGGGAATTGGGGACATTAATTTCAATACTGTTAAGACATAATGTAGTATCAAGATGGCCGTGAATAATTTTATGTAAACATATTAGATCAGTCAATTGCCTTCTAGTTTTAAGTGTATCAATCTTGAAGTAATCACGACGTACATCGTATGATCTGAGATGGTCGTGTAGTCCACATTTGAAGGATAACATTCTTAGTAATTTTTTTTGAACTGATTCTATAATGTTTTCATATTTGCAGTAATGTGGATTCCAAATAGTGCTTCCATATTCAAGTTTACTTCTAATTAAGGCATTGTAAAGTGTTAGAATTGATTGAGGATCTTTGAAAGGTTTACATATTCTGTGAATAAATCCCATCATTTTTAATGATTTGCACTTAATGTTGTTAATATGTACATCAAATATGAATTTAGAATCAAGAGTGATTCCTAGATCCCTTATTGAAGAAACTTTTTTGAGAATAATATTATTGATAACATAAGAAAAATCTTTTATAATTCTATTTCTAGTAAAGTTTAAAATGTAACATTTTTCAACATTTAAGTGCATATCATTGACAGTACACCAGTTATTGAGTGTGTCGAGGTCATTTTGAAGCAGCTGATGATCGGAAACAGACTTAATTTTACGAAAAATTTTAAGATCATCGGCGAAAAAAGCATAATCACAGTTTAATTTCGAGCCAAGGTCATTTATGAATATAAGAAAAAGCAGGGGGCCAAGATTTGAACCCTGTGGTACACCAGAAGTTACAATTATAGGGGATGATTTGTATCCATTAATAAGAACTAATTGAGTTCTGTTATACAAATATGATTTCACCCAGCGTAATAGGTCTCCATGTATTCCAATTTGTTCAAGTTTTTTTAGTAAGATGGAGTGGTTAACTCTATCAAAAGCTTTTTGGAAATCAGTATAAATTGTATCTACTTGTAATCTTTCATTAAAAGAATTACAAACATAATTACAAAATTCCAAAAGATTTGAGTTGATTGATCTTTGAGGAACAAACCCATGTTGCCTAGTGCAGAGAAGGGGTTTAAAATGTGAAAAAATACTTTTATATATCAGAGATTCAAAAACTTTAGCAAAACAGGATAGTATACTGATTGGCCTATAATTTTTTATTAGAGATTGGTCTCCCGATTTTAATACTGGGACCACGTGTGCTTTTTTCCACAGATCGGGAAAAGTTCCCGTGGTAAGGGATGCATTAAAAATTATAAAAAGCGGTAAACATAAAGAGTCTGCACAGCAACTAACAAAGAAAGGAGGAATTTTATCAGGTCCTGGGCCCTTACTGGGATCTATTTTACTCAAAAAACATTTTATTTCATCTGCACTAATATGTATTTTACCCAAATTGCTTTGATTGTGTTCAGTTATGTTAGGCATTGAATCATTAGTAGATGATTCCGACTTGGTATAAACAGATGAAAAATATTTAGAGAATATGTTTGCTATGTTTTCACCGTCATTCGCGGAAATATCGTCAAGATGCATTACTTTAGGAATACAATTATTTTTTCGTAATGATTTTGAGTACGACCAGAATAACTTTATGTTACCTTGCAGACCACTTTCGACAGAGTTGATATATGATTTATAACATTCGCTTTGTATTTTTTTTGTAAATTTCCTTAAATAAGAGAATTCCCTATAATCTGACTCATAACCATGTTTTTTTACCTTAAGTCTAACTTTGTTTTTTTTCTTAAGAAGAGCAATCAATTGCTGATTAAACCAGACAGGATATTGATTTTTTGTTTGAGTACCATATTTTTTAAAGTATTTGTCAATAATTTCCCACAATTTTTCATATAATAAGATTACCATGCTATTCACATTTTTATTTTTAAAGAGAGTTATCCAATTAACAGACAATAGATCCTGTCGACATTCATCAAAGTTTCCCTTCCTGAAGTTATATTTTGAATCGCTTCTATTCATTTCTAAGAATTGATCTTTATTTTGTTTCACTATAATTTCAAATGAAGGGTGATATTGATCCAATTTGGTTAAGCCTGGTGCTATATGTATATCAATGTTAACTTTATCTGAAAAAACAAGATCCAATAAATTTTCATTTCTATTTAGTACATAATTGAATTGATACAAATTGCAAATTGATGAGAGATTGACAAGACTATGTGCTTTCATGCTTTTATAATTAGAAGGGGAAAGTACATTATTTTTGAATGAATTGTCAGGTATCCATTTAATTTCGGGCAAATTAAAATCACCAACAAAAATAAACTGCGAATTGGAAGTTGAAAACTTTAAATACAGATCCTGTAATTTTTCAATATGTTTACAATAATTATCAACGGTTACACTAGGAGGAATATAGAGGATGCATATAAAGATGAGCGAGTTGGAACGAGACTTAATTACAAGCCACAAATCTTCATTGTCACTCTCCCACTCCGTTTTTCTTGACACAAGAAGTTTTTTAGAAACGGCGGCTAGAACTCCGCCACCTTCTTTAGACACAGATTTGGTTGACTCACGATCTCTTCTAAATATTACATATCTATCATCAAACAATTCTTCACTAAATATCGTTGAGTTCAGCCATGTTTCGGAAAAACAAATAATGTCATAATTATTGATTAAAATATTATTGCGTACACTTACAGTCTTTGTTCGAATACCCCTCACATTTTGATATAATATATTTAATGCATCAACAGCAAGTATCTCGCCATTTATATCGGTATGCTTAGATGCCATAGTCAATGGTGGAGAGGTCCTTCAATAGTGCTGCTTTGTAGGCCGGACAATCCTTATCTCCGGTGGGGTGGGCACGCGAAGCTGCAGGCTTTCCAAAACGTGCGCATGTGGCGCAACTGGGTGCTGCAGCAGCAGCGGGGCAGGCCTCACGCGCGTGTCCTTCTACACCGCAGTGGGAGCATCTCTTGGTATCTTTACAATACTTGTGCGAGTGTCCGACCATTTGGCAATTCAAACACACTGTAAGTCCAACAAAGTCACGCACACCGCAAACGGTCCAGTCCACAAATACGCGTCCTTGTTGCACCAACGCATGACGAATGTTAGCAGGCACCGAGTACACTCTGTGGCAAGACGGTCCGGTTCGAGCTCCAGCCATATGACTTAATTTGCACTTGGATACACACTCTTTGAAGTCACCAGCTTCAGAGATTCCGGAGAGGGCCTTCTCTAAGAAGTTCTCGTCTGAAAGTTCACGGGGCACATTAAAAAATATTATTCTAGGCTGCCTCTTAATTGGAAGACGGGCACTCAGCAAGTCGGAGCTAGATATAATAGGATCATTTAAAAGCCTTTCTTGTTCTTGGCTGCTGGCAGTGTGGATAATGACTCCTTTGTTTTTGATATTTTTTACTCCCGTTATCCTTACTCCTAACTGTGATGGCTTAACGATGTCCTTAATTATTTTTTTTGTGCCATCGCTATCATCAACCCCCGGTAGTTTTGGAAAAAAACATACAGATGGTCTTGGTTTCCCTATTTTGATGCTGGTACGAGTGAGTGGTGGGGGCACTGGGAGTTTTTTCTTTGTGACTTCAGCGAAAGAAAGGCTAGCCTCTGTAGCATCAGCCACTCGGCGCATTACTGGACCCAGATCTGATTCAAGCTGTTGGATTTTATCCAGCAGCTGCTTTGCATAATTTTCCGCCATTTTCTTCTCAGCCTGCAAGACCTTGATGTTAGCAAGGGCCGAATTTAGGTCTCCTCTAAGTTCTTCCTTCTCTAGCAAAAGTTGTGCAACGGAGCCGAGAACATTTGTCACGTTTATTGATACTTTGAGCTGCTGCTCTTTGGAGACTTTGGATGGTTATGATAAAATACATAATATTCAAATTTCTTGGCTACCGGATTTCCTCTTAAGAAATTAATGTTTTATAAAACTGAAATAATCATTGGTCAAAACTTATGAGCAAAGTAAAGGTTCATAATAAATTATACATTGTTTTATCATAAATCTTTAATAAAAAATCTTAAAAGTTATTTGTCATTTCTTTATCTGTAATAATATTTACAACATATTAAAGTATTGTGATTAGAGTGTGAAAAGATATCAAGTTAAATTAGTTAAGTTACAACCGATGTATTCTTGACCAGAAATTGCATTACAGTGCTTTCTCTGCTGGGATGACGTTCATTTGACTTGTATACAACCAAAAGTGTTCATAAAAAGCTACATACTTCCCTAATAAGGAAACACTAACCTCGCGAATAAGCCTCCAGCTAGCATCATTGTGAGGGTAGAGGATGGCCTGTCTGCAAACTCCAAAGGACATCAAAACAACCAGCAACAAAACCACAAAGTAGATCATGTTCTTTACCATCTTGCCCATCATAGTTACCAGTGGACCTAAAACAGAAACAGAAACAGTTATTTAAAAAAAAAAAAAATTATTCTTGGCGGAGACGGTTTATGATTATTTCCCGTGAGCACTTAGGCCATAGGCCCATTGTGCTATCTCCCATTTTACCGCAATCCTTTAACAACAACACAGTCCCTTTAATAAAGTTCACCAGAGTTGTTATTGGGAATGAAACTATATCTTCTGGTTCGACAATGTGTCTTCCCAGGTCTCATTTCCCCTCTTCACTCCTACATGGTTCCCCGAAGGCCCCACATGGGAAGAGGACATCATCTCTCGCTGGAAGAGTGCCCTTCCCCTTGGTTCCCTGGAGGCCCCACAAGGGAAGAGTTCATGGAGGTGGCCTCAGCTCTCATCTCCACAGCTTCTCCTCTCGTATAGGCCCAAGGAAGGAAGTCCACGGAGGTGGCCTTAGCACTTCTAGGTTCTCAAAAGGCCCCTAGATTTCAAATGTTCCAATTTTTTGTCCCACAAGTTACCAGGGAAATAGAAGGTCCACTCAAACAGAGCCCCGAGTGATGGAGTAAGGTCTAAATACTCCGAGATGCGACCTTGTTTCTCGGAGGCACCTTTCGTGACACTGTTCCCCAGGACATTCAGCCTGAGCACGGTAGCTCACACCTTGGCTTGGGATGGCTATTGCAGGTTTGTGTTTCCACTCCCTGAGCGATGGGTTCGCCACACTCCCTACGCTACAGAAACAGTTTAATTTGAAATGTTTAATTTATTTTAACTTTAAGAGTAAAACCTTAAGGTTAAACGTCACGTACGTTATAATCTACGCATTCACAGATGGCGCCAATCAAATTATTTTAGTTTTTTAATGCTTTTTGCACTTTACGCTTCAAAATATGAAGGTAAATTAATTGTTCGCGGTCGTATATATTTAATTAGAATATAAATAAATAGTTTTGTCCATAAACAAACCCAAATCTTTCAAGAAAGGCTGAAAAATTCAATTTTGTATCGGTGACTCAATCCAATTTTGTATTTTTCAGCCTTTCTTCAAAGATTTTGGTTTTTTTATGGACAAAACTATTTATTTATATTCTAATTAAATATGTACGATCGCGAACAATTAATTTACCTTAATATTTTAAAGCGTAACATGCAAAAATTATTAAAAACCTACAATAATTTGATTGGCGCCATCTGTGAATGCGTAGATTATAACGTACGCGACGTTTAACCTTAAACTGTAATATTTAATCACTGAAAATAATATTAGCGGCTCTCAATCCAAAATTTGAACCAGAAAAATCAGTCGGTAGCATCTAAGAATTGAACCCAGAACCTTAGCCTTGCCGGGGCGCTACCTCTGATACCCTATCTCCTTCGATCATATTTAACAGTATCATACTTTGACAAAGAACTACCAACATTATCTTAATTTTCATAAGGCGTATTTTATTGCTTGCTATCTTTATGTATGATTGCAAAATTTTTCTCGAACAAAATGCAATCTAGATAGTGACTTTGAAAAATTTATCCATTTTATTTAATGTGCGTCATCTGTTGACTTTTCTGTTGCAAGTTTAGGATGAATATTTAATTTTATTTTAACTTAATGAGTAAAACCCACGGACGTACAAAATATATGGACTTGCCCTTACGTGATAAAAGCGTGATATTTCCCCCTCCCATTGGAACCATTTTTCGGAACCGGCTGGGCTTGCGAGAGCCTCGCGTTAATCTAAAAAATGTGACGTCATCATTCTTGTCCGGACCAGTGTAGAGCTCTTATCGTACATTTTACGCACGGACGTTGTATGACATCGAGATACATGGCGACGCGAAACACAAAGCCGCTGTTTACTGGGGTAAGTAAATCATGAAACATTTGTAAAAGTGTCTACGGAAACAAAATATTCGACTATGAAAATACTCAGAACTTTACTTTGCGAATTTGGACTTGACACATCTGTTCATAACGTGGCATGCAATTCGCGCTCCCATATAAAAAGGTCTATTCATTCAAAAGCAGATTTTACTTTCAAGAACTAAATGGTGATATTATAGTGCGAGGTGCCTATATACTGTTAGATTGATTTATTGGCGAATCACAAGTCTCTTTCCTCTCTTCGTCCCGCCATAGTTGGTTTTTACCCCTCATCTGTAAGTTCTCGTCTAGCTATTTGTATGTCTATGGTAAAACCTCAAATTGTGATATTTCCAAACAAACATAAAATGATACAGCAGCGCTAAAGTAATATGTATGTTCACTTCCTTGATGTGACCGTATGAAATGATAAATATTAGTGTTTAGTTATTAATTAAGTAGTTATTTAGTTAGATAATTACGAAATAATTTGCAAGCATACAATATTCGATTATAGAAAGGGACTTGGAGACTGCCGCCATACATCTACTTGAAGGTTCATACATAGAAACAAACATTGCCGACATTTTGATAACCTGTCAGCGATGCCATTCTGCCGTGACCAGTCTGCCAAGGTTGTAGTGAATTAGGTCATCAAATATGATATCACTTGTGTCTGACATTTTTTAACAATGTTTGTGCTTACGTTACGGTAACTGTTTGGTTGTGAGCATAAAATAAAGAATATATGAAACACTAAAAGTGTCTTTTCGAATGGAAAAAAATGTGTCGCTGACTTATTATCTTTTTGTTATGGAGCATTTAGCATGCAATCTATCTCTCTTACACTTGCCTCAAATTATATAACGCCATCCCATATGAATTTCGTAAGTTTTTTTATGGAAATATAGGCAGAAATTGGGCCAATGAAACAGTTTTATTTACTTTACACCTATTTTCAAAAATTATTTGACTGATTACCAACCTTTGTAAATTCCCATTTTTAAAACTGAAATTTGTTTTGTGTGCGCTTTATTTTATTTTCAGAAAAATTTGTATATGTTCATGTGTTTGTGAGTGCCACCAAAAGTTAAGAGAATGCACTGTCATCGACAATGAGTCTATCTGCCGAATTTCAGCTCGATCGGATGTCAGGAAGTGGGTTAATTTCCACTTTCAAGATTGAAAAAAATCAAGAAGACAAAAGTGAAATTCAAGTAGTTGCTTCTAATTAAGATTTTATAGCTATTTCAAGCACACACAGCGATGACTATCTCAGAACTGGGTTTTTGGAGTTAGTGATTTCTACTTGTAAGCCCACAATATGATACCACGAAGAGAGGTAGAAGGTTAAAGGGCATATTCACCTAGGTACTTGTTAACACCCAGGATATTCAGTATCCGAAGATACCAGTAGATGGAGTCCACGCAGTAGATGACCCGGCCGATGTCCTGGGTGGAAGGACGCAGCCTCAAGGACAGCCCCACCAGGAACAGGATGATGGTTGCCGCATCGCAAGGATTCCACATGTTCCAAGCCCACACGGAAAATTTGTGACTGGAAAATAAAATTTATGACATAAATACAAGTAGGAGGTCACAAAAGTTAATGAGCAGGCAGCACTCTAATGGAGTACTCATATCTAATTTCAATTTATTTAATAAGTTTAATAATAATAGATAGTGAAGTAATATTAATTCCTCTGATTAACAATACGATTCTGATGATCGGGAGTTTTCAATAATACTTCAATGGTCAGAGATAACGAGTCTTAAAATAAATAAATTATCTAACTGGACTTGAAGCCCGTGTTCTATAGGATGGTATGTGTTAATCTGCTGGCAGGGGAACCGCTCACTGAAGGTGGTTGTCTGTAGATTGAATATGATTGTCTATCTTCATAACCATTCGGGTATTAGACACAAACATCCAGCAGTTGTCTCTATCATATAATACTACCAATGACACCTATCGAGACACCCTGAAACTACATGTACTAATGACATCTGTTGAAAGACTTGAAACTACATACTTAAACGACATCTATTGACAGTCATTAAAACCAAATTCATATTTACAAACACTACAAAGCGTTTTGTTAATAGAAAGGTGCAATAAAATATATACTATGCTAATAAGTATATAGTATTTAAAGTACATCGGGTACGAGAGTCAGAAATTGACTGATGAAAGTGACTCCCTAACATGAGAAGAGGCCTTTCATACACCCTCCATTTGCATTGTGCATCAGACACATAAGTTCACTATTATTCCACAATCTCCAACCTACGTAAGTCACAATAAGTCAACAATCCAATGCTATTGTGTTGTTATTTGTGTTTTTGTTATGAACTGCGCCTGCTCTCAACAACAGACAGCCACAGTACATCACCAAATGTAATAGAGTTAACCACTCGGAACATTAGAGCGTCAAAAGACGTAAATATAATAATAGCGGTCAAGACATTAGAGCGTCTTTTGACGTCAATGTGCGAGATTTTACAAAAATTGATTTATTTCCATCACTAGTATATGGATTATCATGAAATAAACGGAATATCGATAATGAACTACGCTACGCGTCTGTATTGAAAAATATCTATGGAACATAGAGATTAATTATCTGAGCCGAATGGAACCTCCATCTTGTTTGATTGTCATTTGTTCAAGACATTGTTAGTTTTTTATTAAAATATTTTTGTATGAAATGGTAAAAAAATGAGGTGACAAAATTGTTTATTATACATTTGTACGATAGAATAAGTATTTTTTTTACATAATCTGTGATTTTAGTACCGTTTTCACATAACACATCACGTGGGTCATTTTTACAATTTTTTTATGTTTGCATTCTAAATTTTAATATTTACAAATGTTATTACTTATTTGTAATAATACAATTTGAAAGTTTATTTCATAACCTTTTCAAAACAGTTTTTAGAATGAGGCTACGTTTGCCAAAACGTGATTTATGAAGCTTTTAGTAAAAATCGTAAATAACACAAATATTATCACGTTTTGACAGTTTTCTAAGGGACATAATAAACAAAACGTCTATTTCTGAGAGGTAAATAAAGATGAATAATAAAAAAATTTAAAAATCCTTTCTTCTGTCTAAATGAGATTCTAATCGAGATCGAAATTGATTTATATTTGTAGCATCGATGCCATGTTGTGGAAGTTTGCTCCATGCTTCCACTACTATATTTATTCCAAGAACTGTTTCATGGAAATGGATGCAAAAAGTAAAGGTAAAAAATGCTTATTTTTTCTTTCATTCCGAATGTGATACGGTCTTAACAAGCAATAGTTTCACTACTGGTGACTACCTGATGGCCACAGGCTCAGAGCAGACTATCTCTCTGATCTTCTCGCAGCCCAGCGTGGTAATGTAGGCGATGGAGTAGAGCTCCTGCCAGGAGGGGGTGTGCTCCATGCGGACCAGCACCGTGTATGTGAACACCATCAGGAAGAACATGTAGGCCAACTGGAACAGGGAAAATTCAATGGAAGATACTCTGAGGAAATGGTATCATTGATCCCTTCGGGGCAACGGTGCGTAGTTGGGAAACAAGCCAAAAATACACCCATTTGTACATTATTTGTCAAATGAGAATGGGTCATTTCTAAGGGCCTTCGCTCATGGAGAAACTGAAAAAAAAACAGTTGTCGACGCAGTCGCAATCAACCTCCTGAAAAAAATCGATATTTTTCTGATCTGACATGTCAAAACATGACAAAACTTGACAGGTCGTGAGACGAACTGTCAAGTTTTTGAGTAATCTGCGATATGTCGGATCAGAAAATATCGATTTTGTTCAGGAGGTTGTCGACAACTGTTTTTTTTTTTCAGTTTCTCCATGAGCGAAGGCCCTAAGACTCATTCTTGTTCAATAGCTCGGCTGTGGAATGATCTTCTGGCCTCTGTGATTCCTCCCTTCTACAATATGGATCCTTCAGGTTCAGTAATTCTTTTCCTCAAAGACCCTTCACACAACATCCTGAAGAAAATTATTTCCTTCAGACCTGTGTGGATGAGCGGAGTTAATTTAAAAAGTAATATTTCTATGATTCAATCATAGATCTAAGCCGTAAACTGCAAGACAAATGGCTGTCTCAATTATGGAGTATTTTGGAACGCAGGTTGATTTTTAAACATGATTTATAAAGAAAGTAGGAAGATTTTGGAAATAACAACAACAGCATTGCATTCCTGGTTAGAAATCTCAAAAGATGTTATTCACACCTAAGTTTCAACAAAAAATCTTTAGGGATGATATTGGAACTCAAGGTTTTAATTCTATATTCGAAATGTGTATTTCCTTAGTTTAAATTTCTTAGAGTTAATCTTGACAAGTTAAGTCATAAATAAATAATAAATATGCTTACGGAGTCAGCCCAGAACTTGGTGATAGGCGCAGTATAGAACTCGTACAGTTTCTTCTTCAGCCGCAGCGGTCGGTTCTGCTTCACCTCGTAGTAGTCAAGAGCCGGTGGCTGCTGCAGCAGGTCCAATCCCACCTTCCCGTTTTCCTGCACCCGGGTATCGTATTCCCCTCCGATCAGAGCCTGGAAAGTAATATAAACAAAGATAATGGAACAACCATAAAAATATAGCCGTTTTTGTAAAAAGATCACCCCAAAAGTGCTGAGTAGATGGATTTTTGGATTGGATTTCCAGAAAGCCATAGAGACCTCTTGAATGACAGCACTGTTGAATATTTTATTCAATGGACTGTTAGTTTGTTACTTTTTATAAATTGACAGCAATATTACCTATTGTGCATCCGTAAATTACTGTTAAAAAAATTAATAAAATATATACAAAAATTTCAGATTTAAAATTTTTTAAGTTCTGTAAAATAAAAATGTCACTGTAAGCAAAAATTATTGTTAAGGCGATGCACCTTGGCGTGTATGCAGATGATAATGATGAAATTCCCGCTCAACACCAACCAATCAATTTGGGAGGCGCTATGAGTATCGCCGCACTGGGAAACATTTATTGGATAAACAACACCCCTGCTATAGGTCACCCCAAGTAGTTCGCTGCGTTTAGTTACTTAGCAGGGGTGTCCTGGTTCATTAAGTGAGGTTTGTTTAGGTCTTGGCGGCGGGTGCATTTGCCCACCTACTGCATGGATCGGGAGAGATTGGTTGAGGGAGACCTTTTTCCTGCCAGCCGAACTCTCTCAACTAATTGTCGTGCTCTTCAGTGGGAAGGATGAATCCATGCGTTCATCACTCCTGAACTCATTGACCCCGAAAATCCTACCCATCCCTCATACCTTCTCTTCTTCTCTTCCCTAAAAAAACCCTCCACACAGCAACCGCAAAGATGACATAGACCCTGATGGAAGTTTTTTCCCTAAGGCCTCTTGTGTGGAGGTAATGTAAAAAAAGTTTTAATTTGTGCAAAACAAGCAATCACCAAAATGCTTAATTTATTTTGTTAGGTTCAGGCCCAAAAAATATTTAAATGTTTTCATAAGTAAGGGATTTTGCACTTCTAAGCCTTTTTTATAGACCTGATAGGTTTTTTATTTTTTCTGAGCTTATTAATAGACTAATAAAAAAGACATAATTATAACAAAGTTCTACTCAAAATATTTAATTAAAGCATCTATAATATTTCTAAGGGATCAAATTTTCAAACAAAAACCACACTATTTCACATTACTTCGCAGTGCATCGCCTTAAATGTAATATTTAATAATTATACCAAATACCTACACAAAATATGTAGATATATACCCCCTTACTAATAAACATGATTTAATTTTACACAACTGTTAAACAACCATTTACGTGACATTAACTGTTGCTTATCGGTTTTGTAAAATTTAAAACATGTTTATTAGTAAGTCCCATGTTTGAAAATAAGTTGTTAGGTGTGAACAAAGAAAACAATGGTAGAGTATGAATGAAGAATGTAACCTTTATTTTATACATACTGTAAAATGGTGTAAGTAATGCATAAAGAAGCAATTGATAATTAGAGAGATAGTTAGGTACTGAAAATTGAATAAATTGTAGAAGAGAGAAGTATGAGGGTTGTCCAAGAAATAAAGACCTTTATTAATTTTTGGATACATAAACATTATTCCTCAAAATATGGAAGCACTAGAGTATAACTCAGACTTTCCCCAACAAAACGAGTATGATCTGGCTTGGTAGCTGCATCAGTGCGACCTTTTCGTCCGTTTGAGATGGAAGCTTCACTGTCAAATCTCGCCGCCTTTGAGATGCGTTCAATCATTTGCTTTTTTAACCAGGAGGGAGTCCGCCCTGTTAAAGTCTGTGAGCTCACATTTTTGATCCCAGACATCAGTAAATCTACCATACAAACGATTTTGATGGAAAAATTGGCATAATCAAAGTGTGTGTTCGTTGGGTGCCCAAAATGCTGATGAGCAAATCGAGTGGAAAGCGCTCGGGTATTATTGAACCATTTTTCCAAACAAGGCGAGGCTTCTTTGTGTTGAAACATGGGTTCACCACCTGGAATTAAACCTGGAATCAAAAAGGCAATCAATGCCATGATTTCCATGTTTTTTTCACCTGAAGCACCATCTGGCTGAAAGTTTGGAGATGTGGAGGAAGAGGTTAAATGTTTTTGGCGGCGGTGTTCTACGACAAGGAAACCAAGGATCTTGTGCCATGGCTCATGACCAAGTTCATCGATCATAACGGAGACTGCATCGAAAAATAGTGGGGATTTGTACCTAAAATGTTATGTGGTTTTTTGGAACAATATTTTTTCCCGATTTTTAAAATAATGATGGTGTTTAATTCTTAGACAATCCTTGTATTAATAAATGAATCATAATTTTGTTACTGTAATAAAATTGGAAGACATGATGCTGGAAGAAAAAGCCCCATTCAAAACATCTCAAAAACGTTGATAAATTAATAACTACGAACATTAACCTCTAAGAGAGTGAGTTTCTGAGAGAAAAAAGTGTTCAAGAGAGTGAGATGTTTTTTTCAAAAAATAAATTTTACTTAAATTTATAGTATGTATTATAAGAAAATTAACTTTTTTTAAAAATACCTTTGTTAAAATTATATTATTAAAAGCAGAATTTCTATAAACACCGACGCACCATGTGCGTCCATACTCCTTTGAGCAGATTTTTTTTCGGACAACAACGGTGCGTTTATACTCTCCTAAAGGTTAAAATAAAAATAAAATCATTTGATGATGAAAGAAATATACAGGGTGTCCGGGGGTAAAGTGTATTAACTTCGGGAGGTGATTCTATATGATAGTATAAGTAAAAAAGATTAATAACTTTTTTAGAAATTCCAAAGGGGTAATTTTGTGGCAAAAAGATAAAATTAATCCAGCGTGTGCCACCAGCATTACTATTTTCCGCTGTTAAGATACGGGCCAATCACAACCATGCAACATTGCCACGATCGCGCACGGCAAGCTCATAGCATATTTACCGGGTCAGTTTGTACCTTACACTAAGGATTTTTAGTAGGTATGTCTTTTTGTATGGGAAAAAAAAAGTCGGAATTTCAGAAAAAGTTATTAATCTTTTTTACTTCTAACATAATGTAGAATCACCTCCCGGAGTTATGCACTTTTCCTCCGGACATCCTGTATATTTTTAATTAATTTTATTTACCTTAAAAGTAAATAAAGTATCATTTCATCAGTAGTGAAAAATCCATATAAGATTTTATTTTCACAATACAATTTGGTGAACAGATAATTGTGTTTGTTTGAATATTGAAAATTGAAGAAATAGTAAAAAACAACATTTCAACATACTGTGACTACTCAAACATGAATTTTATTAAAGATAATAAGTGTAGTTTTCGATACAGACAGCCCCTGTTATACATATTTATTTGCTAGAATATATCAGGTATAATGTTGTAATGTGTTGCATGTATTTGAAAACGTTGTTGTGAAAATTTAGAATTATTCAGGAACTGTCTGTGATAAATTCAAACCCATCGCATGTGCAAAAAAGTAAACTGATTAAGAGGAAACCAGGTTGCCAAGAAATTTGAACATAATATATGTATTATAATTGTTGTTGTTACTGTCACTCTTACTCCCCTGAATACGGAATTAAAGAAACAACTGCACCTCAGGCTGATAAAACTTAAATAAAACCATTGAAATGGATGTTTTGTATTCCCCATTTTCCTCCTCCAAAACTGGAAAGATTTTTTTACTAATTGTATAAGAAGAAAATACTATATGTCTGTACGTTTTGCATTTAAAAAAAATACATTGTCTAGTTTGTATTGTGAACGTCTGTTGATGGTGTTCAATTTTAACGATTTTGGCGAAAAAGCAAAACTACTTCGATATCTATATTATATTGAAAAAATATTTGCAGTAGTGTCAAAATCCAGAGAGGTTATTGGGGAATATGGGTATGGACAAAACGCCGCCGGGTGTCCTCTTAAGAAACAACATTTCAATCTCATGATTTCATTAAAACACATACATAATAGAAGTGGCAATGCTCTGAAAATACAAAATATAACGCAGGGATAAAATTAATGGTGAACCAGAGGGGTAACTTTGCCCAAAGACATTACTTCCAAAGCTTTGTATTTCCCACAAATTGAAGAACAATTCTGAACTTGAACTACTAAAAATTCTAATGAATTTAGCAAAATTATTGGTGTGAATGGTTCTTGAAATATATAATGCCTCATTCACAATACATATAACATTTGTCTTTATTTAAACTAGAAACTCTCATAATCAGGAACAAGTGTGTACATATTCTGCACTCTCCTTTGCTAGAAACCTAACTGCTAGGCCACCTCGGTTTTGAGCATGGAGGGGCAAACCTATACACTAGAGACATCTCTTGTAGAATTCTATAAACTCTACGAGCTATTATCACTAGAGGCATCTATGCTTCGTAACTCAAACTATCAGTCATCTTTTCTCATATATGTGCTGGCTCAAAGATGACACCAAGGTCTCTACGATCTTCAAGGAATCTGAGACATCTTTATTTTTTGTAAAGATTGTACATAGTTCTTCTGAGCAGTACCTTTCAGTGAAATACTAGTAGCAGCTACACCATTGTAACTTTTTTTGAGCACAAATTAATGCAATCTACCGATTCAGAGAATATGTTAGTTTCAAGTTTTTTAATCCCTCAGGCAAATTTATTCACTTTTTATAGAAATCATTGTGTCTCCCTTACTATCATAATGAGAAATATGATATAAACGGTGTTAGAAAGAGAAAACACCACGCTTTATATTCAAATCCAAAAGTTAACCACAAAAGAAGTAAAATGTACACCTTTTTGAAATCAAAATTCGGATCGTAAATTGAAAAAAAACTATGAAACATTGTGAATTTTTTGTTAAATATATTTTAATGGAATGACAAAAACGTGATTATAAAGTTTGAAAGCCTATTTTAATACTTTGCAAAACAATGCTCAGAAATGTTCCAATGATTTTTTTTTCTCATTAATTGGACCCACAAAATACATGCAGAGCAAATTTTACGTACTAATGTCTTTGAGCAAATACCAGAAAAAATACCAAGCCTCAATATTGGTTGGTTGTTAAGTAAGACAAAACAAGACAAGACGTTCACAGGAGTTGATGATGAGGCGGTACCTTGGAGCTCATCTGATCCGTGATGCTCTTGGAGCGAGCCGAGATGGACTTTCTTCTCATTCCCACCTGAGGAAACCACCCCACGCTAATCAATATAACAGGATAAGCCTCATATTTATAGGTTATTTTAGCTTGTGATACAAATATGTCTTATTCTATTATGTGTCTCTCTGAAGATATGTCCATTTGTCTAAGCAGCTCTGTCAACAAATGTTTAATGTGAAATTGGAACAAAATCTTATCAATTTTGTTTAACAATCTAGAAATTTATTAAATTTGTAATAAAATTTTCATTACCACGGCAATACCAAGCTACTCACCTTTGAAATTTGTTCTTCACATTTATTTTTGAGAGTTTGTTTTAAACAAAGAAGGGAAAACAACACACAAACTAGATTTGGAAGTTTTTTTTTTTTTCAATTTAATTTCTGTGAATTAGATTTTATTTTATTTTAATTTAGCATCTAACAAATGACTATTTTGGTACATAGATTTCAGTAATAATCAATAATAATTTAATTTCTGTAAATTAGATTTTATTTTAATTTAATTTAGCATCTAACAAATGACTATTTTGGTACATAGATTTCAGTAATAATCAATAATAATTTAATTTCTGTAAATTAGATTTTATTTTAATTTAATTTAGCATCTAAAAAATGACTATTTTGGTACATAGATTTCAGTAATACAAAAAAAACTCCACTTCTCGCTATGTTATATTTCTTATTCAAACATTTAAGTTTTGCTTTATATGAAAAGTGAATATTTATGTCGGGGAAAATGAAAAAATATGCATAAAATATGCATTTACATTTTAATTTTCTTAAAATTAATTGACTTACGCAATTTATGAACTGTATTGGGCCATATTCATTTTATATTATATTTCAAAGACAATCAAATCTGCCAACCATAAAAAAATGTGTTTCTTACTTGCTTCTATCTTGAGTTTGTGAGACAATGGCGAGTCTACATGTCATATCATATATGACGTCATTGTACCTACCTATATTCAAAAACACAACCAATGCATGCATTTGTTAGTAAAAAATAAATCCGGTACACCATTACGTTTAATTGGGACAAGTTTCGATCTGAATCGTTCATTATATAATTTTTAACTTTGAAAAGTCATTAAAAGTGATAAAAAAAAACTAGGATAGGAAAGGTTATGGGCAATTATTGTTAATAAGGTTATGGGCTTTATTGACCACCTTTTCTGCAGTCTTTAAACGTTTTTTCAAAAATTATATAAAGTCTCAAAACACATTTGAGAGGACTCAATGTACCAACTAGAGTTTTCCAAGAATTAAAGACCGTTCCTTATTTTTGACAACAATATTTGCGTCTGTTTACGAACAACGCTCCGCTGACAAATCCCACCGACTGCGAGGTGCGCTCAATTATTCGCTTTCTCAAATAAGAGGGAGTCCGCCCTGTTGAAGTTTGTAAGATCGCAATTTTGATCTCAGACGTCAATAAGTCTACCACACAAATGATTTTGGGGGAAAAATGGCATATGAAAATTCCGTGTAGATTGGGTTCCCAAAATGTTAAAGAGCAAAATCGTATGGAAAGCGCTCAGATCACTTTTTTTCAGTTTTTCCAACCAAGGTGAAGTTTTTTGGGTTTGAAAAACAGGGTTCACCACCTAACCTCGGAATCAAAAAATCAATCAATGACATGAATTGCATCTTTTTCATTACCTGAAGCAACATTTAGCCGGAAAACCTTTGGAGACCAATTAAGACGTGGAGGGAGAGATGATAGCATATTTAGCGGCGGATTTCTACTAAAAGTCAAGGACCTAGTGCCATGGCTCACCAAATGCATTGATCATAAAGGGGACTATGTCGAAAAATAGTGGGGATACGTTCCTAAAATGTTGTATGATTTATTGTAAAAATAAATTTTTCCAGATTTTTAAAATTAGAACGGTCTTTAATTCTTGGACAACTTGTAGGTAATATAAAAAAGCTCAATAAACAAACAAAAAAATTAAGCTGCCTATTTAAAATTTGTTTAATTGGGATAGCGTCTTATTTGGTCCAAAATGTTTGGGCCCGATGTGTCTCAATTAAGTGGAAACGACTGCATTTAAAAATATTGCTTTCTGGTGTTTATAATGACTTATTGATGTGTGTACTGGGTATTTACAAATATTCTATGAAACCTTAGTCTGCCTAAGATCCACTTTTTCTCTACAATAGAAGTCAATAAAAGAATAGTTAGTCTTCCTTTTACTTCTATCAATCAAACTATTATGTCTCACTACCACACATCACTCAATTATTCATTATTAACTTGCATACATTTTGAATTAATCACATGATCGTGAAAATACATTTTTAAAGAAAACACGGATGGCACAAAACAAAAAACAAATCTGTGATTTTTAACCCTTGATGTCACTACATAAAATACAAAATAAAATACAGTACTCTCTCAATAATCTTGTGCTCGATTACGAGACAAATTTTATTTTTACTAGCTGAAAGCATAAAATAAAGCTCTATAATTCGCCAGTATTCATAACATGACAAATTCAATAGACCGCTGCGTGCGTAGACTCGAGTTTCAAGGTTAGTACAACGACAGGCTTGTACATATTCTTACATTCAGTTACTTATGTACCTTGTTCTCACTACAATTTACCAATCACCAGGGTTAATTGAGGTGTTGGTTGCAATAACAACTTAAATGCGCACAAGCCGTTTTTGCTCCCATCACCTTTTTAAATTTCTCTCCAGTCCCTTCTATATCTGCTGTGTAAATATTACTTCTGTAGGTTTTATACAGACAGTAACAGGTTAATATTTTGACCTTTAAAAAACTTATAATGAATTTTACTCAAAACTATAACTTTCATGTTGCGCTACTTCCTTCTTTGGCAGATGTTTAATTGAAGATTGTGGTGAAGTGTGGACTTATTGCCATCTCCAACCCTCTACAAGCTGGTATTACAGTATAATTTAAAATGGTTTTCTGCGTTCAGTTTTGGTGTAGCCGTCAATTACTTGATACGAAGAACTATTGAGCTTACCCCGTCATCTTTGTTAATATAAATGTAATTTTTGGGAATTTCAATTGCCTCCGTAACTAGGCGAGCTCCATGCTTTTTGGGTCTTAACAGAATGCATAGGTAAATCACTATAATTCTTTTAGCCTAGTGAAAACATTAAATCATATACGACAGTTTAACTTTAACCAATACAAGAATAAAATTAATAATAAAAATTGTTTTTACAAAATATTTAACTCTTCTAATTTTTACATTTTTAAGATATTTTATATCATAATCTGCCACTTTCACTAATTTGACACTTGTCCAGTTTTTGGGGTGGCAGATTAGTGAAAGAGGTTAGTATAAGTACAGAAAATGTGTTTTTTTTTCAAAGGAAGAAAACACTTTTGAGCAAGTGCCAAAAAATACAAAGGCTCGATATGGATGGGTTGTTAATACCAGATAGGACGATGACAGGAGTTTATAAGATGAATGGGTAATGCAGCAGTACCTTGGTGCTCATCAGGACAGAGATGCTCTTGGAGCGAGTTGAGGTGGACTTTTCCATCATTCCCATCTGAGAAAACGATAGTCAGTATAACAGGATAAACCTCAGACTTATAGGTTATGTAAGCTTCTGGCAGATATGTCGTAAAATAAAATTTCTAGAATACGTCTCTCTGTCTGTTTTATCTACAATGTGTAAAAATCAGGCAAACACATAGTAATTTTTAAAATTGTATCCCGATGATCACTTTGAATGCCTTATTTGAGTGCTGATAGCCTTCATTCAAAGCTCTGGAAAAACCATAACTCTGAATTTGATTCCTGGACATGTTGGCATCGTGGGTAAAGATATTGCGGATTCCTTGGCAAAACAAGGATCATCCAACCCTATTTGTAACCCACATAAACCACCTTTCCCTATCTGACATTTTTTCTATCATCAAAGATAGATCCCGCAATGTTTGGGCAAGTATTGGCACATTGCTAGTCAATCCAAGAGAGCCTGCTATGCCTCAATACAAAGGACTATCCCATCAAAACCGTGGTTTAAACAATTCCCCTATTTTCTAAAAAAATAAATTTACCGACTTATTGAAATGAGAACCTGACATTGTTCCGTTCCTTCTAACATTTTTAAAATTCACTTCCTTGACTCCAAAGTTTGTACTTTCTGTGGTCTAGACGTGGGAACTTTGGATCACATATTTTTTTGTTGTCCCTCTCTAAACAAATATCCTTTCTTCTATCAAGCATTATCTAAAATTGCCTCCCCTTCATTCAACATCTCATCTCAACTCCAATCTTCCATATAATTTTGTAATTGGCCCATTTAAATAAAATTAATATAAAAATTCACCTTTCCTTTCTCCATAAATGATGGCCTAGAGCACCCTCGAAGAGTGAAAACCAGAAAAAATTAAAAAAAAAAAAACATTATCTTAACAATTCTGTAAACATTATTAAATTATAAAATCGTTAAGAAAGGTGGGTAGGTATCTACAAAATGTATTCCTCACGCTTTTTTAATATCTATCATAATATGTATTATCATACCAACATCAAAAACTTTTAAAAACAATTAAATAATGAGTAATACATCATGTACCTTCATGTACGAATTTCTTAGTACAAAAATAATCAAAATAGATAAAATTTTATAAATAGAATTATGAATATAAAATAAGTATGTCATAGTTATTCGAAAAAACTGTTGCACTTTCGAAAACACAATAATTGTTATTAAAATATAAAAAATAAAAATATGTAAATCCTTCCAGAACCGGAAAGGAAAAAAAAAAGTTATTAAAAATAATGGAAGAACAGAAGTAATATCAGACCTCAGCGTCAGGATTGTGGTTCCTTTCATCCTCGCGACCCTCTTCGAGACTCTCGTTCTCCAGATGCTCTTCCTCGGTCTGTGGCATTAGCTGCAACTCTTCCTTGGACTTGAACTCCAGCTTGATGATGTACAGCGGGCAGATCAGTCCCAGAATGACCTGAAAGAAACAAGGGTTCATTAACGTTATACTAAAAAAAATTCATAATTTGGCGCTAAATTAATTATTTTAGAAAAAAGAACATTTTGCAAGTTAGCTTTAATCCCTCTGGCTAATTTGTACGCTTTTCAGAACAACTCATAGAAATAGCTGTGTCTACTTTACTATCATTATGAGAAATATGAACTAAGCGGTATTTGAAAGAGAAAACACCACAAATCTAAAAGTTAACCACAAGGAATTATAATGTACGCCTTTACGAAACCGACAACATTTTGAAAAATAATTATGAAAATTTGTGAATTTTTTATTAATTATTTTTATGTGAAACGACAAAAAGTGAGGTGACAGTAATGTTTTGTAAAACATTTGCTGAATAAAATATGTGTTGTTATTTTTTTTCTTCTCCTGTAATTTTAATTAGAAAAAATGTAGGGTGAGCCATTTTTAAACTTTTCAAAGTTTGTATTAAAAAAATGAATATATTATCAGTCTTACTCATAATCACAAAATAAGATGCAACCACGAGAGCAAGACCGGGGTAGGTGAAATTGTTACTCAACATGGTGGGTCATTCGCGCGCATCCGTGTTTTCTTACCCCGTCGCTGTATGGGAGATGTAGTAGCTGTCAGAATTTAAACCACCCGGTCACCAGGGTTAACTCAGTACCACGGTGTTGTAACTTTCGAAATGGCAAACTTTTATGAGAATCTAGGAATGGAGCATTGGCAAATATTGACCGTATTCGCGGCATTCGTCACAAAAAAAGGTTCGATCCATTTGCGGCACTTACGGAAGGAGATTTTAGGTCTAAATTTGATTTACAAAAGTTAACGTCAGACGTTTAATTGCCTTGGTACGATGATAAACGGGGTTACAAAGTATCTACCGATCTCTAAGTTCTCTGTGCCATACGATAATGGGGTAGAAACGAGTGTTTATAATTTGAAACAAATCAGCGAAATCGATAACCAAGCAGGCTTTATTATTATTTTTTTTTATAACACTCATTTCAACGTCACCCCGATTCTTATTACGCCTACTAATTTTTGTTTCCTCATCCAAATTACTGTTTATGATTATCCATTATTAGTTATTTTTGAAACGCGAAACACAAAACATTCTCATCGATTAATATTTTGATGTATGAATAAACGTGAAGTTGGCAACACGCCACGAAATGCCAAATTGAACGCGTTTTTCAGCTTTGGAGCTGAGTGTTGCTACCGTAAAAAAATCATAACCCATAATCCAGCTGTCTAGCAATATTATGAAGATGAGTAAAGATTTTTACTCTGAGCAGTGTAGTGTACCCCCCTGTGTAGCTACCGAGACTCTACAGAGTCGTGGTAGGGTTTCATTATGAGTAAGGCTGCAAAAGTGACTATTTAACACCTTTTAAAACAGTTTTTAGTTTTCGGACAGATTCAAAAATTTATTTTGAATTTTATTGCAAAGCGGAAGACTTGGGAATAATCATTAGGTACATAGTATAAAGTAAAGTCGCTCCAGCTGTCTGTGCGCTTAGATCTTTTAAACTATGCAACGGATTTTCATGCGGTTTTCACAAATAGACAGAGTGATTCAGGGGGAAGGTTAATATGTATAATACATGCATATTATAGTAGAGAAAAGCTGAAAAATTCAAAGATTCAATTCAGGCAGCGGGCTGGCAAGCGAGCGGTGTGGAAAAAAAGATAAAAGATAAAGTGTGATATGTATGCAAATTAACAGATGGCATTGGTTGTAAAGGTTGGGCAATGGCATTGTATTTCGTTAGCCACAGCAATGTGTGTCCGGGTCTGCTAGTATCTTAATAAAGCATGAAACTCGAAAAAGTATATTTTTTAATAAAACTTGGTGTTCTTGCACCTTCAGGTTGGTATTCTTCCTGGTCCGCAGGCCTCCCATCCACAGGTCTGCCAGGATGATCTGCGAGCAGGGGTGCGCAAGCAGGGCCCGATGGTTGGCCGCCACCGCCAAGCTCAGGCACGTCTGCCCCGACCAGTTCTGCAGCTCGCACGTCAACAGCTGTTGCGCCTGGTCATCATCCTGGCGGTAGCAGAAGTCCAGGAGTTCCAGGGCTGGAATTAGAAGAAGAAGACGGTGGAGGTTTTACTCTTAAAACTGGAAAACACCATATGTGGTAGGAACTACACCATTCAGAAACATTGCTTGAAATTACTTTAGCGTTGTGTAGTGGCTAGATCGTAATAGCTAGGTAGAGTTATTGATTGTGGGATTATTATTCAGATTATTCAAAAAAACCAAAACAAAAATGAAGATTTGTATGAAAAACGACATCTGTTCTCTAAAAACCTAGAAATCTGAGATAAAATTTATAAGAAATGGTTTGAAGCACTAGACATCAAAATTAATAGACTTGTCCTAACATAAAATCTGGGTATCATTTTGACGAGCTGGAGGCAAACCTCATGACCAAATTTTTGTCACCAGGAGAGTTCGAAAATGAGAAACTACGATATGACCGACGAAGACAACACATTGAAATAACAAGTCCCTGCGCAGAAAAGTAAAGTTCACTCAAATAAAGCAACGATTTGCAGAGCAGTCTATTGTGGAACTTTTCTGCGCAGGATCTAAATGTTCTTTTTTTTAACGCGTAGCAACGCTAAAAATGAGTGAGTTGAGTAAATTATAACACATTTGTAAAAGTGTCTAACTAAACAGTGTAAGAAAATGATAGGTTATGGAAACAAGCCCGAACTTTTGTTCGCTAATGGGCTGGTCTATTCATTTGGATGTTCATGTTTGAAACCTACGTATGTTCAATGTAATTTGAACTATTTTAGTACCTTTGGTCTCAAACTCCTTTCCGCAGTTTCTCAGTTCCTCATAGATTTCAGTCTCCAGGTCATCCTCTGCTGCCTCATGAGCCATGGCCTTGTACAGCTTGCATGCAGCCAGAGCCTTGGCCAGGGCCTCTTCCCCGTGGGTCCACATCAGCAGAGCCATCTGGTGGCGCTTTGTCAAAACAGCCCACATCTAAAAACAAACAACCACAATTCTTCCTATTACTCTAGGAGTAACCTCTAAGTAGAGAAGGAGAAGCTTAATTCATTGATCCCACAAATATAACCACTGGTTTTTAGACTTTCCCACGATCATAATTTTTTTGAAGGACTTAAGAGGATTGCACAAGCTAAAAATGTGTATATTCTTAGTGAGCTTTATATCACAACAAATACAGGTAATAGGCATAAAAATCGCTAGGCCAACAGATTCTAGAAGCAGTTGATTTTAGCGCAAGAGTGGTTTTCATTTGTTTTGTGAGTAATTTTATATGAAAGAATATTATAAATAAGTTAATCAAGGGAAACTGTCTTTAGTAATTTACGCTTAAATTTTTTGTAAGGTATTTAAAAATTGTATTTAAATTCTACACATATAAATTTAATAATTTAATAAATCAGTTAATCAGTGGATGGCTCCTCACTACCTACCGAAGGATGTAACACGGCCGGCCCTATATAAGCAATCATGCGGCCTTCAATGGGCAGAGATCCAGATCGAGCCCTAGGCTATACTAATAGACAGATGATCCATATTAGTAAGGTGAAAGATTCTTTATCTCTCGTACAGAGATTTCGATCAAGTCCTAGGGCTCAGTACCTAAAACTACCAATGAGATGTGTCATCCTGTGACCGGCCAACTCAGAATGAAACCAATTCAGAACCACCTCAGAAAGGTCATTTAAGAGTGATGATAAAAAAATTGGTTAAATAGGTTAAGTTAGGTTAGGGTTACTGGTAATTTAAAAATAATTTTTTCATAGTTTTTAATGACCTTTCTGAGGTGGTTCTGAGTTGGTTTCATTCTGAGTTGGCATGGAACCGTGTCGACAATATTAGTAAGGTGAAAGATTCTTTATCTCTCGTACAGAAATCCAGATCAAGTCCTAGGGCTCAGTATCTAAAACTACCAATGAGATGTGTCGTCCATATCAGTAAGGTGAAAGATTCTTTATCTCTCGTATGAGATCCAGTTCAAGTCCTAGGGCTCAGTACCTAAAACAACCAAAGAGACGTATCGTCTATATTAGTAAGGTGAAAGAACTTCTACAAGATTTTTGTCCTCCAAATACAATCGGAGGCAACGCTCGCGAAGTGTGTACATTTTTTTATATTGGTTATCATTATTTTGTTACTTCACCTACAATAAAATTCTTTGTTCCCAACTCACTTTACGTTTACTAAAATTTAATGGTTTATAATAATAAAATATAATATTAGGTATCTTACCAGAAGTTCATTAAAAGGATAATCGAATAGAGCCATCTCTGAAGTGACAGGCATAAAGCCGGTTACAAGACTGAGAGGGTTCCCGCTGTAGTGACGGACGAATGAAGCAGAATTTCGGTGGACGTTGGCGTTCTTATTCATTACTTTGGCATAAATTGGACGAAATTTTCTTCTGGTGTAATATGCTCTGAAATAAATAAAAAATTAGTGTGAAAATTAATATATAAAAGGTACGTATACATATATTTCGGTGACCCGACAATTCGTCCGCCGACAATTCATCCGGCGACAGTTCATCCGGCGACAGATCATCCTGCCGACAGTTCATCCTGCCGACAGTTCATCCTGCCGACAGTTCATCCGGCCGACAATTCATCCGGCGACAATTCATCCGGCCTGATCATTTAGAAGATTTTTTCTTCAAGTAAGTATGCAAAGAGGATATACAGCCGTACAACCAAAATCGATATACTTATATCTGAAGGCATCTTGATTGGAAATCCGCTGTAAAAATATTTTTACTAAAAATAATTTCGACTCTCCGAAGAAGCATGCGTGAATAACAAAATACGACATACTTCTACGTGCAGTCGGCTTAGCAAAAAACCGTAAAGATTCCTACCTGCATATAATATAACTTTTATCTGATATTAACACCACCTTTTTAGGGTGAATTGAGTAATTTGTTAGGTTAGGTTAGGTTACAGCGGATTTCCACTCAAGATGCCTTCAGATATAAGTATATCGATTTTGGTTGTACGGCCGTATATCCTCTTTGCATACTTACTTGAAGAAAAAATCTTCTATTTTTTTTAAATTTTTTTTTATTGATCTATATACGTGATGTTTACAATATATTATTCGATGCCTGTCTCGCTAGGATATACCTGTGTTGAAATGATCAGGCCGGATGAATTGTCGCCGGATGAATTGTCGGCCGGATGAACTGTCGGCAGGATGAACTGTCGGCAGGATGAACTATCGGCCGGATGAACTGTCGCCGGATGAACTGTGGCCGGATGAATTGTCGCAGGATGAACTGTCATGGAACCATATATTTCGAATGCAACACATTTCCACACTGAATATTTACTAGTGACCGACCGAAGGTTCGATTTCGGTTTCGGTTTCGGCAAGTTTCGGCAAAAAAATCTAGTTTCAGTTTAGGCAGAAAATCTGCCGAACCTTCGGCCGCACCGAAACTCTGCGTTCGTGAATTATCGCGCGTCATTCGGCTGACTTCAGGTTAGTTCGTGGCTCGTTTATCACCCGCCATCATCAGCTGAGTTTGCCGGCCGGTCCGGCGTGATTGTGTTGTGAATTTATGTGTTATTTCTCGCACCTAGTGTAATCACGTAAGTGATGTAAGTGTTTGTTTTTGTGTTCTTTTGTCTCACATATTTTATTGGCATTTATTAAGCATTGAGTTCTTTCCGTTGAGTTAATCACTCGGATTTATGAATAATGAGAATTATGTAAAAATAAAAGAGGTTATATTCACACATTATTCATTACATACAATACGTTCGTTTTTAGGGTAGTTTTTTATAATTTTTGTTCGTTTTATAACAGTAATATCAACAAACCAAAAAAATATGATGTTTTGAAATATTATGTTTTTTTGTAACATTTTGAATAAAAATTTTCAAAAAAAGTTATAAAATATATTTGTATCCTTATTTAAACATTTTTTTTTTTTTAATTTTTTTTTAATGTTTTCTTTACCTTAATCCAATATGAAAACAAATTTAAAGAAATTAATTAATTTAAATATGTGGTTCAAAAGTTACAATAGATTTAGTACACCAATGCAGGTTTTCAATTTTTGGTACAAAATTAATTCAGTTTTGAAGGACAATTTTTTTGTTCATTAATTCTGTGGGCAATGGATTAAAAGAAGAATTATTCAGTTGGTCAAGCTCCTCTTAAAATTATTTACGCTTACCAGAATACTCCATTTGGTAAACTTATTAAAAATATAAAACTCACTTGGCGGACTACTGAATTTCACACATGAACACTGGCGAATAGAGCTTGATTTTGTGCTTTCAACCAGTAAAAACAACAGCAGACTGTAGTAATTCTCAGATAATCGAGTGGAGTGTTACTGAGAGAGTACTGCAAATAAATTATGAAAAATATTTATGGTTTGACGTATCTTACCTATAAGCTCCTCCCATTAATTTGTTAATAACTAATCCTACATCGTGCAAGGTATAGAGGTATCCCCGGGGTATGTGGGGCCTCAGGTCCCTCAGGATATGTCCCAGGGTGTTGCTGGGACCCTGTCTCGTGTTGTAGAGCTCCTCCAGTCGAGGGATGGTGAGGAATTTCCTCATGGAGACCCCGTTCTCCAGGAGCAGCTTCACAAAGTCTATCCGGTCATGCTCCAAGGCTTGCATCATGGCTTCGTCCAGGGCGCCTGAGAAAAAAATCATTTTTATGGACTAACATAAACAAGTAGCATGTTTGTGCATATATCTTTTCTTTTTTCTCACAAAAAAAATTAACCATACTAATTTCGGTTATGCGTTCTGTAGTCCTGCATGAAATCTGGTTCAATGAACTCAATTTGCTTTGATTTCAAGTCGTTTTCAAAATTGGAACTGATTGTGTGAAAAAAAAGTGATAAAATACCTAATTAAATAATTTTTAACAGAACATTATTTTAATTGTGTCACATTAAAAATGGGAACTGATTTGTCGAGAAATACAACCTTTTCCGCTATTTTTCACAGGTCGGTGTTAGTACAATATAATTTTCTTTGTGAGTGTCTACATCAGTACGAGCTTGAAATTTCAAAATTGGAACCGATGGAGAATCTCTTCAAAAACAGACAAGCGATTCGCTAGATACATAACCAAGGTTCACAGAAAACATTATATATGTACTAAGGACGAGTTGTATAAAAAAAATTGACAGATTTATCAAATATTTAGGTTATTAGCAACGTGTATATTGCCTTTGTGGACGTACGACTTTTCAAATTAAAAGCCTCATTTTACAAACTATCATAGCAAGGATATAACAGGGAAAGTGTTGAAAATAATTTTATTCATACAAAGAATCGCACAGAGTGATAGATACTCACAGTAACATTTAGCGAGATATACAGTTCACAGAACTATTAGTAATAACAATTTTTAAGTTCGCAGATATGAGGTTTTCCTGGTAGATAATATTTTTTTTTTTAAATACTAAAAGATGACAAAAAAATAAAATTAAAATGTGAAAAAAAAGGACTTGGAGATTTAGTAATTTTTATTTATTTTTTTATTTTTTTATTTATTTAATTATAATGTATTACAAAAACATGGTAAGTAACACATTATTCCTAATGAGTTGAGAAGAAAACTCATTACGGGAAGGACAGATAGATATAAGTACATTTTACACAGATATTACACGTTTAAAAAATACAATATATTGAAAAGGAAAAAAAATAAAAATAAAAAATGCATTGTCAAGAATAAAGATTTTAGAAATACTGAGAGACATCCATACACATAAAACATAAAAAACAAACGTATGAAGGCGAGCCAATATTCACTGGTTTAAAAACATTTTCAGGAAATATTCTTTAAGCGTTTTAACTAATATTTTTTTGTTAACTACTGATTGCTTTATTTCATTAGGTAATGCATTGTATTGTCTATATGCGATATATTGTAATGAGTTAATACCAAATTTAGTTGTGTGGGTAGATGATGCTAAGTGTATTTGATTTTGGGATTGTGTTTTATGATGGTGTATGTCTGAATTAAAGGCTGGTCTGATGTTAGTGTGTGAGGATCTATTTATGATTTGTAATATTGCAATAGTGATATTGTATTTAGGTAGAACCGTAAAAGGAAGTATGTTTGTCTTTGAATATATATGTTTGATATGTGTATCCCACGGTAGTTGATAGATATTCCTTATAGCTCGATTTTGAATCACCTGTATTTCTGATATTTGTTTTTTAGTAATAGTAATTGGGAGACGGATATGGGTGTCGACGCCCTGGGAAAATTTTTTTGGATGCCTCTGCCATAGGTCACCCCAAGTGGTTCGCTACGTTTGGAGTAGGGGTTCCCTTTGTTCGAGATTGGTACGTCCGTCACAGCTGGACACACTGACATCTAAATTCCTATCCAATCATCATACCTTTTTCCTTGCCAGAACTTCCTCACCTTCCTATCTTAAAAAAGACCCTCCGCACAGCAACCTCAAAGATGACATACTTGAAAATTATTTTCCTCGAGTCTCTTACAAAGATACTAGTTCAATAATATTGAAATATAAGAGATGTGCTATTGGCAGTTTTTACTTGGTGGGACTGTACTTCGTGGTGTTGCCGATATTGTTAACCAATACTACTGTACACCTTAAAAAAATCAACTAAATGAACGAATTCTTTCCGTATTCGGCCAGCGTAGTCCAGCGGTAAGGCTCTTGACTAGCAATCCAAAGGTCGCGGGATCGAATCCCGGGGCGGCAAATAAATTTAATTTTATTAATTTGTGTTATTTCACAATTTATTCATTTAAAATAATACATAGTACATTTGCGGTACGTTCCAGAGTGGAAGATACTCTCAGTATCGCCCTGGTGTAAGACCACCATTCAGAATTGAAACGTTACTTGAAATGGCTTTAGCCAAGTTTGGTGACCAGATCTGAATAGCCAGGTACTTCCCCATCTCCTTCCCCTCCCCACTACCTTCAGCTTCACAACATACCCCAACTTGGGATGCCGTAGTCTCACTGGCTCCAGACGGGAGCAGTTGAGACTCTTGTGCTGTGTTCATATAAAAAAATTAATTTCAAACTATGCCCATTAGGTAGCAGTCCGCCGATGGTCGGGCGGCCATCATAGCATATCTCTTGTATTTCAATATCTTTGGTGGGGTTAATGTAAAAGTAATAAAAGTGGCGATATTTACCTGGAGGCCATTCTTGCCCATAGACGAAGATCTCGGAGCGGGCGATGTCCACCCTGTTCCATGTGAGCGACAGAGACAGCTGTTCCGATGGCGCCAGATGCTGTGAGCGGAAGAGAGCTGTGAGGATTGTCTGGTCCAGCTCTTGAGTGCCGCCTTCAGCCCTTTCCTGTATCCTGAACACCGTTATCTGCAAGTTAAATGTTCATACAATAAATAAATAATTAATGTATAACATAAGCCTAGATAACAAACATAAACTAAACATAAGCCTAGCACATCGACTCAATCGTTCACAGGTCAAAAAAAATGCTTGGTTTTGTTCTTCGTATAAGTAAAGTGTTCGGTAACCTGCGTACAGTAGTAATGTTATATTTTGAATTAGTCAGAACTACACTAGAATATGCCTCGCCCATTTGGAATCCGCAGTACAAAGTATACATAGATAGCATAGAACACATTCAAAACTAATTTGAATATTTTACCTTCAAATTCAAAAATAACTTTGAATGCACATTTAAAACTTTGCAACAAAGACCGGCAATAGCTGATTTGACATTTATACACAAAATGTTAAATAATAACATTGACTGTACCGAACTTCTTTCCCTAGTTCATTTTAACACGCCATACAGAACTATTCCACACGCTTAATTACAAGGCAAATGCAGCAACTAATTCGCCAATCAATCATGCTCTTCATATGTTCAATAATATTGGTCTAAATTCTAACATCGACATTTTCACCGATTCACTGCCCAAATTTAAAAAGAGCATCATGTCAATAATATAAATGGTTCAATGTGCATACATACATACTCACACACACACACCCTCACACACACACCCTCACACACACACACACACCTTCCCACTACACACATCACCCGGTAATTACTTAATATGCATACCATAAATAAGACACTAAAATGAAACCCATAATAGGTACCCACCATGAACTATAATTATTCATTGTAAATTCACCAATGTAACTAATGTACTGTTTGTTTCTGTTTATAAATAAATAAATAAACAACAGAAACAAGCGAGATGGGTCAGGAACCATGTACCAGAAAGGCCATGGACAAAGTTATTCGAGAACAATTTAAAGCCACGGGGAGATCGGGACGATGTCGATACCTGTTATTTTGATCATCTCCAGAAAAGTTCCCACAAAAAACTCAACACATAAACACGCTACAAGGTACACAGAAAACTTATTAACCACTCAGGTATTTTGCCATTGTGCAAGTTTTTTGTATTAAACAAACGGTCAGATTTATAAAAACTTTGTGTTCTTTCTGCTTTGCAATTAAAGCTCTATAAATGAAATATTTCTGAAAATAGAGGAATACTAGAAACTATTTTTGAAAGGTTATGAAATAAGTTTTCAAATTGTACTATTATAAATAAATATTAATATTTGTGAATATTAAAATTTAGAATGCATACATAAAAAAAATTGGTAAAACTTCTCATGTGATGTTTTTTTGTAAAAACGGTACTTACTAAAATCACAGATTATGTAAAAATAAAACACTTATTCTATCGTATAAATGTATAATAAACAATTTTGTGACCTCAGTTTTTTACCATTTCATACAACATACAAGAATATTTAATAAAAAATTAACAATGTCTAACGGCGCATAGGCGATTTGGCACGTGAAAACTGTTTCTATAAAGTAAGTCTTTTTTATGTATTTCTATGGACAGCTTCGAATAGATGTGAAGCTTGATTTAATATGGATCTTCTATTTTCTATTTTAGGGTTGTAACTAGAACAATAACGGAGTTATTACGATATCTGTGGGAACACAGGCGTTAGCTTGAAAACAAGCTTATTGGACTTGACTGCTATTGTTTTATTGTCGTGTAAACAAGCTTAGGGGTCGGAGTGGTTAATACCAAAAGCAAACAAAACTATATTTCAAAAAACGAACCTTAGCTGGAAGAAATAGGATGTACCTATAAACAACACCTTTTGTCCCTACTTGTATTTTAGTGCAATAAATGGTATTTGAATTTAATTGTTCAGTTGATTAGTCAGACATCTCCAAAAAAGTTTTGAGATAAGAAGGAAAGTAATATTCGAATGTTCACCATAAATCAAATATTATTTACACGTGTCTTCGTTTAACTTATTAAAATTGCTGTGAAATAACACTGGGAGGCATATTAATCCGGTATATTAATATGGCATTTTGAAATATCCTACTAATGACCCAGAAAACATCAAAATTTTGTTTAATTCACTACAAGTTTTTCAGCATTATAATTGATTTGGTGGTGTTAATGAGTAATCTGAATATTGTACCAAATAGAGGGTACTTTTTTACTTATAACCGCACACTCAACTCAAATTTCGATTTTTCTGAGATGTCTGACGTCTGACTAATCTACCTGATCGATGTATTTATTTTTATTTATTTATTTATTTCTATTCTTCAACATACATACATATTACAGATAATTACATTGGTATACATAGATATTAAGTTAAGTAATAAGGAGAAAAAATAAAATGTTACTGATCCGTAACTGTATATAGGTAAGTACCTAGTAGTATTTTGTGAACACCTCACTAGGCGGACCTGTGCTGAGGTGTTCCCATGATTTGGAATAATTGCAATTCTGACGACAAAAGTAGAAACACCGTATCCTCCTTGATATTGTCAAGAAGGAGACTGTGGGTCGACCTATGGCGGCAGTAACGTATACTTAAAATAAAAGATTAGTTGCAGTTAGGATCTATACATAAAGTTATACATAGCATCAAGTTTCTGTAAAAGATAGATAGTAGTTTTGATAAATAGGTAGGTATATTATTGTAGGGACCACACGCCAATGGAATGAATAATATTGTGATTTTGTTGAATGTTTTGTCTTAAAACAAAGTTATAATTGCCTACTAATTAATTTTAATATTTGTTTTTGGTTATGTTTGGTTAGGTGTTATGATTTTTTGAGTAAATTGAATACCTTGTTGTTTGATCCAGTCTTTGATGTGTTTTTTGTGAAGAATTGTATATGGATTTGTAGTTAGTAGTTGTTTCAGTGTGGTGGGCATGAGGTTATATAGTTTGATTGCGTAATACTTGAAGTGTCTTTGCCCATGTGAGGTATGAGTTATCGGTATGTTAAGTGTTTTTTTAGTAGATACCCTGGTTTTAATTGCTAATTGAGGTTGCATTTGAATGTAAAGTTTATGTTGGAAGAAGTATAGTAGTACAGCTTTGGCGTAGAGTTGTCTTATTGTCATGACGTATATATAGTGTTTCGTAAATTATAACCGAGCATGCATAGCGAGGAACTTGGAGGATTAATTTAATTATTGCCTTTTGAATTTTTTCTAATGGATCTATTGCTATATTCGTTGCACTTCCCCAAGCAAGTATGCCATATGTAATAATGGATTGGCAAAGTGCAAAGAATATGGTTCTGAGGATTGTTATTGGAAATATGTTTTTTATTGTCTTTATCAGATTCATGACTCGTTTCAGTTTATTTGTGATGTAAGTTATGTGGTCAGTCCAGCGTAAGTAAGCATCTATTATAACTCCTAGATATTTTGTGTGGTCAACCCTTTCAATACGCTCGCATAGACATGTGCGAGAAGTTTGTCCGCAGTCGTGTAAGATAAGGTCTATGTGCGGTGGAGGTTGGCCTCTTTGTGTGATGCTGTGTGTAATATAATTGGTTTTTGTTGTATTCAGGGTAAGAATGTTGTTATTTAGCCAATTTTTGACCACAGATAGACTTTTTTCGGCCTTTTTATATACATCATTCCATGTTTCTGCCTGGCAGAGAAGTACTGTATCGTCAGCAAATGTTACGATTTTACCGTCGATATCAATGTCACACAGGTCGTTTATGTAAATAAGGAACATTAGGGGACCAAGAACGCTTCTCTGTGGTACACCGTATCTAGATAGAAGTGGCTCGCTTACCATGTTGTTGATTTTAACCTGTTGCATTCTACCCGACATGAAACTTTTCAGTAAGTTTAGTTCTATGCCACTAACTCCGACAATTTTTAGTTTATTGAAGAGTTTTTCGTGAGAAATTGTGTCAAAAGCTTTACATAAGTCTAAATAAATTGATATAACTTTTTTTTTAGCATCTAGGTTATGTGTAATAAACTCAGTTACAGTGGCAATTGCGTTTTCTGTGTTCCTATTTTTTCTAAAGCCGTGTTGGTTTATTGAAAGTAATTGCTTGTTTTCCAGATAATGTTGTAGCTGTACTTTTATTGCTTTTTCAAGAATTTTTGACATATTGTTTAATAATGTAATGGGTCTGTAGTTGCTTACATTGTTTTTTGTTCCTGATTTATAAATAGGAATAACCAGACCTTTTTTTTAAATGCTCGGGAAAATTCCTTCTTTAAGACTAAGATTAATTACGTACGTTAGTGGTATAAGCAGTTGTTGGCTTAGTGTTATTATTGTTTTAGAGTCTATTCCGTCAGGTCCCGATGTTGTGTTATCCTTTAGAGATTGTATAATTTGTTTGGTGTCTTCCAGAGTTACTTTTTTTAGTTTGAAATGTCTGTCATTGTTTATAATAGAGCACTGAGTCATATGATTTTGAGGTTCTTGATTGTCGCTTCCAGTCGTAATTTTTTTTATATTTTCGGCTAGGCTGGCTCCGATTTTTGTGTAATGTCTGTTTATGTAGTTAAGAATAAGTGTAGGATTTTCGTGGAAGTCTGCTTCTTCGTCATTGATAATTAAATTTTTGATTTTATCATCTTTGTTTTTTTGTGTATGTGTACTTTCTCTCAGAATTGACCAGACACTTTTCGGGTCAAAGTTTGCAGTTATCAGTTTGTTTCTGTAATATAATTCTTTGGCTTTGCATATTATTAGCGAACAAATATTTCTGTATCTTTTATAGTAAGAGTAAAGAAAATTATCATTTGGGTTGTGTTTAACTTGTTTGTGCAGTTTGTCCCGTTTTTTTATGCTATTTAGTATGCTTTGGGTAATCCATTTTTTAAGTCTTTTTTTACGGTGCGTGATAGAGTTGAATGTTGTTGTGGTGTTTTGAGTGATGAGCGTTTGAAGGTATGCTATAAAGTAATTCCAGGCTTCTTCTGTTGTGTTAATTTTTTTAAGATGTTCCCACGTTTGTTTTTCTAGTCAATTTTTTAGGTTAACGTAGTCAGTTTCATATTTTATGCTATTATTTTGAATTGTTGGGTTCAAAGCCTGTGGAGTCAGGCCTATCATTGTTGTGTAGTGATTTGTGATTGTTGATTCAAATACTACGCTACAAAATTTGCTTTTGGATTTGATCATTAAGTGATCTAAACACGATTCTGAGTCTCTGATAACTCTGGTTGGAGTATTGATGGCGCTTATTATGCCATTAATGAAAAATGTCTTTACCTAATTATTTTTATCATGATTATACCTCATTCCTTAATAATAATAATATTTGGTTAAATTATATACCGCCGTTTTTTTTTTAAATCACCTCGATGTGATATGCAAGTTGGAATAAAACATTACGACTTATCAATTTATTTACTCATGATAAGGGATATATAAAGTAAATTGTGCAATGTATTAACCCCTCAGGCCTCGGGCCTATTTTGTCGGAAGGTCGAAATACAATAAAATCCAAATAAACGGAGAACGCATCCGAAAACTAAAAACTGTATATGAAAGGTGATTAAATACGCTATAAAATTTTATATTTCGAAAAAATTTTAATTTTAAAGCAAATTAAAAAAAAATTTAATAATGGCATACTAACTTTTTTCCTAACTAAATTTACTGATAACGAAAAAATATACACCATGTTTTATTACGCAAATGCATTATAAACCTTATTATCAAGTCACTTCTGTGAACACGTTTCATGTGAAAATTCTAAAAATTTCTTTTTTTTTCAAATCGCGGTATAACTTTAGTTTCATGTGTACATTTTATATGTTGTGCTTAACTTTTAGGTTTGAATGTAAAGCGTGGTTTTTTCTCTTTCTAACACCGTTTAGATCATTTTTAACCATGGCAGTACAATGAATGAATTGTACACAATGAATTCTCTGAGACCTATGTGAGTTGTTCCGAAAAGCAAATTAGCCCAGGCCAGATGTTTCACAAAATTTGCACAATTCATAAAATTTCAAATTCTAGTATGTTATTATTTCATCATAGGTCGGTTGTTTCACAGTACTTGGATAGTAACAGAACTTGATTAGGACTTTTACAGTACTTGAATTTTGACGAATTGTTAAAATTCTGTCAAGCAACCCGTCCTTAAGAGATAAAGTAGGTACAGCAGAATGATAAAGGGGACTAATTTCATTAGACGACTGTATTACAAACATTACTGTTACCTCATTTTTTTGTCGTTCAATGTAAACATAATTGATAAAAAAATTCCAAAAGTTCAACTTTTTTTTCTAATTGCGAACCGAAACTGTGGTTTCCTAAAGATGTTCATTTAAAGTTTTTGTGGTTTTTTTTAGGCTTGAAAATAAAGTATGGCATTTTCTCTTTCTAACAACGTTTATAGATCATATTTCCCACTATGATGTAAGCTTAAGGTGATTTTTCACAAAAATGGCGCTATACAAATCATTCAAATATTATCAAACGCTATTAACACCGTAGGGTATGCTTGGTTGAATTTGAGAATCCGGCTTCGCACGCATGTCTGCCGGCGCGCCTTACCCATCGCACCATATACACATCCGTGTACGTGGATTTTCAGACAAAGCTACCGTTGTAATTCAGTTTCTAATTCAAGAATTCGTCACAAGGTGTCGCCACTTTCGTCGGCAAGACGCATAGGGACGTGCCCTTCCTAGGTATAAGTTCTACGAATTTATGAACCTGGAGTATCTCCCGGATTTCGAAAGATTGACGGTAATACTCAGTTGTATCAAGCGGCTGTATATTACATATGACGTCATCGCCCGTCCCGTTTATTTTTTCGCGGTGAATAGCCATCACCGGTTGACACGTTGACAGTGGATACGAGGAACGGGCTAATTTTGGTACCAGTTCTTATTGGATTTACAAAATGATCACCAAAACTAACTGGGCGAAGCCGAAACAAAAGCCGCCCCAGGGCCTAGCAGTAAAAACCTGCGGAGCGGGTTTTTAACTGCTAGTTTATTATCATTATTAAGGCGGAAACAACGATTTCTATTCTATTTCAAGACCTAAATGAGTTGTTCTGAAAAGCGAACAAATTAGCCTGACGTGTTAACACCCTGAATATGGAGGAAACTGATAAGTATTATGTGTCAGATTAAAAATAATAATAAAAATGATTCAACTTTGAGAAGGAATGACATATCTACCTAGAAATGTTGTTGAAATTTGTATCAATAATATAAAATATCCACTCACCTTACTATCAGACGGAAGATAAGATAAAACACGAATAAAAAGTCAGTTCAACAGCAGACATACTATTGACTATTGACAGATCTGATCACACAGTATGTCAACGTGCTAACGTGAGAAATAAATAAAACACTTTCTTTCAACACCGTAAAAGTCGTCAGAAAATGAAATTTACTTCGCGGATCAATCGTAATAAACAAGCCCGTGAGTGCCGAAAGGAAATTGTTACAGTGCATTGTCGACCACAGAAGAATTAATAGTTGCTGGGTTACACCGGCGACTTAACGAGTGGTTCAACTATTCGCATTAGAAGAGTTATATCAAAACACAGGTGTAAAGTGCTTCGTAGAAAATACCAAACGAAGCATATTTCTTCGGACTCTACTGCTTGGACGACAGAACACTGATATGGGAACATGAGTGTAATGATACATTGAAAACCGAGGACCAAAAACCTGTCCTATATTGAAATGTTAGAAATTCATGACACCATTCAACTTTGATAGCGAAGAAGAGGCATTTACATTCAAGTTGTATTCAACCAAAAATTAATAATGAACCGATAGTCTGTAGGATCTTACAAAAGAAATGGATCAAAATAAATCGCTCGGCAAATCGAAATATTCTCCAATCGAAGAGAAAGAAGTTAGTGATATCACAGTGCATATTCTGGAAGGAATACGACCGTCAAAAAACAATAAGAAAAATGCTACGACATCAAAAGCCGTTGGTTGTGATGGTAATAATAGTTTAGAAAAGGACAATATTATATTGGCTCCGGAGGAAGTGTCTGAGATCGACGTACATGACAAGAAGCTGCCATTTGTTGCCGACAGCATCAAAAACCACGGTGATGTGTTTACAGAGAAGAAAACAATTAAATCAATAGAAGAATCTAGCAATAATGCACAAACACTAGAGGATGAAACTCTGGAGGTTGATTTTGATATCCTAAAGACAAATAAACATAAGAAAACGCTCTCTAAAGCAAACATAAGTGAGCCGCAAAACTTTCAACACTTATATAGTATTTCAAAAACTTCTATATGGGGTGACAATAATGAAAGAGATAAAAATGATTTAATACACAATGTAGAAAAAGAATTCTTAGGTCTGTCAGGAGTAACGGAGATAGACCTGAGAAATAGGAAGGCACAGTCTTGCATTGCTAGCATTAGTAACGACCACGAAGACGTACTCATAGTGAAGAAAAATATCAATTCACTCAAAAACTCTAACACCACAAAAGTATCAGAGGACGAAGCTCGGGAGGATTATTTTGGCACCAATAAAAGTAAATCAAAGAAAAGGCTATCTAAAGCTGATATCGGAGTGCCACACAACTTTCAACACTTGTACAGTATTTCTAAATCACCCGTGTCAAATGAAAATAATGAATTAGACGATGGTGGTTTAATACACAATATCGATAAAGATTGCCGAATTCGGTCGGAAGTAATGGAGACTAGTCTCAGGGACAAGAAGAGTTGGTCATGTATCGCTGGTTTTAGTGATGACCACGATGATACGTTTGCAGTGAAAAATATAATAGAAAACTTTCTTAACAACGCAAAAGTGCCAGTTGACGAAATTCTGCAGGTTGGCTACGACACTATAAAGACGAATCAACATAAGAAAAAGCTAACTTCAGATAAAATCGGCGTACCCTATAATTTTAGACATGTCGGTGGCTTCTCAAAAACTTCAGTACGAACAAGCAATAATGAACTACACAAAGACGAACTTACGCCCAACATAGATAAAGATAGTTCAGCACTGGTTGGAGTATCGGAGACGGACCTGGATGAGAGTATGGAGCGGCGGTCGTGTATCGCTGACTCCAGCAATTACAGCTTCAAGGTGATCGCAGAGAACAAACAAACAAGTTCGCAAATACAAGATAATCGAATGGCTGATAATAGAATATTGAAGAAAAGTGAACATAATAAAATACCAAGTGAAGCAGAACACGGCGAGCCGCATAAATTTCAACACGTGGCTGAAATATCGGAAACTAATTGGTCGCATTTCGCTGTCAGTAATGAATATGACGAATTGCACGCAGAGAACAATAAATTAAATTCGCAAATACAAGATAATCGAGAGGCTGACATCGAAACTCTAAAGAAAAATGAACTTAAAATAAGATTAAGTGCAGCCCAAATCGACGATCTTATAAAAGCTCAGGGATGGAGTGAAAATAATGGACTAGAAAATGATGGCCTTAAAAACAATGGCGATTTAGCTCCGGCGGAAGGGCCGGAATCTGATCAGAAAGATGAGAAGACGCGGCCATGTACTAAAGAAAGAAGAGACGTGCTCGTAGTGAAGAATGATAATAACGCAACCGAAAATCCTAAAGTGGACGAAACACGGGAGAATGGCTTTAACAGTTTAAAGAAGAATCATCTTAAGAAAAAGATAACTATACTTGAAATCGGCAAACCCTACAATTTTAGACATGTGGGTGGCTTCTCAAAAATGCAAACCGAAAATATTGGAAAAGGTTGGAATGGTCCGAAACACGATGAAGTTGAAGAAATCTTAAATATGGCGGAAGAGTCATTTATTGCTGACAACGGAGACGTTACCACGGTGAAGAAAGACATCAATGCAAACGAAAACACTAGTTTAAACGAAAACGTGCCAATTCGAGCTTCTATCGAAGATACCACCAAGAAGAATAATGAGGATTGGTCCAATTTAAAAGTAATGAAAGATATAATCAGTAAACCTAGTAATTTTAAACACGTTAATGCGGCACGTTTCCCACCTTAATGTTGCCCAACCGGGAGAAGAAAGAGTTCCTTTGTCTTTAAACATTAGCTCTGTGGTTGTTATTTTTAGTATCGCCCTGGTGGAAGACCACCCATCAGAATCGAAAATATGTTTCAAAGTGTATTAGCCACCAGAAATACCCAAGTTTACCTTAATTATTCTTAAAATGTTACTTTTTAAAATATTAAGTCTAGTAATACATAATTGAAGTGTGGTTGGATTACACAAAAATATAACCCCATTTTAATATAATTGAAATGTATGTGATATCCTATAAAATACAACAGAAATAGCCAAAAGTTACCTGAAATATTTTTTAAATGTTACATTCGTAATATTAAGTCTAAGTCTAATAATACATGATTGAAGTGTGTTTGAATTACATAAAAAATATTACTCAAATTTTAAGACATTGATATCAGATATCCTACAAAATACACCAGAAATACCCACTTTTATGTTAATTTTTTAAAATATTAAGTTTGTAAATATTAAATCTAGTAATAATTGAAGTATGTTTGAATTACACGAAAATATAACCCCATTTATATTGCATTGGTATGAGATATCCTTCAAAATAAACCAGAAATACCCACTTGTATGTTAATTTTTTTTTAATGTTAAGTGTGTAAATATTAAATCTAGTAATAATTGAAGAATGTTTAAATTACACAAAAATATAACCTCATTTTTATTGCATTGGTAGGAGATAGCTTATAAAATACCCACTTGTAGGTTACTTATTTTTTTAAATGTTAAGTTTTGTATATAATAAATCTAGTAATAATTGAAGTATGTTTAAATTACACGAAAATATAACCCCATTTTTATTGCATTTATATGAGATATCCTATAAAATACACCAGAAATACCCACTTGTATACTAATTATTTTTTTAAATGTTAAGTTTGTAAATATTAAATCTAGTAACAATTGAAGAGTTATACACCAAGGTAATTAGCCTACTGGAATTACCAAAAATAATTAGATATTAGACAGTTTAAAACGACTTAGTAACAAATGAGATTAAAATCCACATAGACCACCCCTCTTCCCCTTCCCCATATGTAATGTATATAAACCGTAGACTAAGAATAATTTGAACCCGTCTGAAGATGGCTTTAACGAGCTGAAACCGGTTAGGGTCAATAAAATTAAGTGGAAAAAGTTTTATATTTGTTTTATTATAATAAATTGAAGAGTGTTTGAATTACACGAAAATATAACACCATTTTTAATATATTGATATAAGATATTCCATAAATCACACCCCACTACAGAAGTATCCACTTTTACGTTAATTATTTGATGAAGCCATACTAAATAATGCTAAATCATACAAAATCATATGTTTTTATTTTGAAAATTTGATCGCTTAGAAGTATTATCGATGCTTCAATTAAATACTGCGCGTAGAACTTATTTTGGCCCTTAAAAATGTCTGTCATTTTAATAAAGCCTAGAAAAAAAAAATTATAAGGTCTATAAAAAACACTTTGAAGTCCAAACTCTCCTATTTATAAACCTCATTTCGGATATGGTTTTATTGGTTAATGTGGCAAATTTAGTTTCTTTTATGATGATCGCAAAAAAAATGAAATTTATGCCCGATCCTCACAAAATAAAATATAATATGCATTTTCGCGTTGTTATTTTTGACGAATTTGTAATATCAAAGTGAACCTTATACCGTCCACCGAAGAATGACTGGCAGCCGCCTCTATGTTCTGTCACTACTCCTCCGAACGGAGCGGAGAAAAGACATGTTAGGCTTCGCGCCGCTTGTTTTCATGAAATCAATTTAAAAATTCCGTTTTATTACAATAAACAATGCATAAAAAAGGAATTAATGTTTTTTACAGGCCTTTACGAAATCAACATGTAAAAAAAAATCTCAAATATCTTTTCCAACCTTTCCAAAAGCTTTTTCTCAAGTATATTTAATCTCCTCCCATAAAGGGGCGTGAATTCCGATTTCGATTTTTTCCTGTACTAGTGGATCGCCTTAAGTCTATAGTTAATACACATTTGAAGCGTGTTTGAATTACAAAAAAATATATTACCCCCACTTTTAATACATTGATACGAGATAGCCTATCTGGATTGAACATAGAAACTGGTGTCCGACTACTGTAATTGTTTTTAGTTTATAAAAAATATACTTTCCTTAAATACGAGTAATATATATTACACAGTCTTTCCTGATTTGCAATTACCTACCTGAAATATTGATTCGTTAGAATATAAATATATAATTACATAGTTTTTATTATTTTTTCACTGCGAACATTATGGAGAACTAAAATCAGAAGCAAATAAATATGAATACCAATGTTTACATAAGTTAGTGGTAGGTATTAACATCTACTACACTCTATACATATAAAGAGGTAAGATTTGTTTATTTGTTTGTTTGCATTGAATAGGCTCCGAAACTACTGAACCGATTTGAAAAATTCTTTCGCTGTTGGGAAGCTACACTATCCCTGGGTAACATAGGCTATATTATATTTTCAAAAAAATAGGCATCCTTACTAAAACTTCAATAATGTAACCCAAGGCGAAAAAAAATTACCTAAAATATTCTTAACATCGCGTGCGCTGCGAAAACTATTGATGATAGAATAAAATAATGTACTACGACTTTGTAGAACACATTATTATTTACAAAAAAGGTCGCGACAGCATATGTCTAACTATTATGGTTATGCCACAATAAGTATTCTTTTATTTTAAAAATTTAATTAGAATGTCGCCGCTTGAAAAGGCTCTTTATTTGTATCTTGGTTTTAATCCTTATCAAAATAAATTACTTCATATTCAAGACAGCTTCAATACCTTTATTCAACTTTTTGAATTTTTCAATTCGGATATTTAATTAGAAAGTTATCACGAGTTTAAAAATGTTAGTATTAGGGAACGCACGGGAAAGGGCATGCAAGGAGTAAAATTTTATTTATTTGAATACGGCATTGCAACGCATGCCGGGAAACAGCTAGTCTAAAATAAAGTAATAGATCTTTTGAAATAAATCTACGAGCATTTTGATTTCACTTTTTTTTCTTGATTAACCCCTCAGGTCGGAAGGTCAAAATATTTCCGCTTTGCAACAAAATATTTAAAATAATAATATTTTATTATCTAAGAAGAAAATATACCTACTAATAAATTTAAACGAAAATATGAAAAAGTTCAAGACACAGAAAAGATAACGGTCGCAACTGGGATTCGAACCCAAGATCTCTTGTATTACCGGGACTAACGTCCCAACCAACTCGGCTATTGAGACCTCTCATTTTTAAGTCATTTTTGTTGATCTCATATTTCAAATTCAGAATTAACAATATTATATTCAACAATTTTTCCCATATTTTTAGCTACTACCCTTTTTAATGATCACAAAGTTCTAAAAAATTGGTTTGTAACCTATATAGTGTCTCGGATAAACAAAATATCAGATTTTGTTATTTTTCATATTTTCGTTTAGATTTATTAATATAATCTTCTTCTTCAATGACACAATGATGGGCATAAACTTCAAAACTTTATAAAACAAGAGTTATTCCAAAATAAAAATAAAATTAAACAAATTATATTTCGGTGACTAAATATCGATTCTTATGGAAACTTCTTGATCGCCATAATACCGAATCTCACAAAAACGTGCTGTGTAAAAAAACATATATTTTTATTATAGTCCACTGATTCGCAGTCAATTTATCTGCAACTACATACCTATTCATTAAAATAATAAACTAGGTTACTGAACCTAATCTGCTTGGCAATTGAGCTACTGGCAAAATATGTTATTATAATATTTATTAACATAATATTTTATTGTTAATGACCAGAGAAACGACAATAAAATAGCATCCTTCCGCCAAAAAAAATCAACCTGTTAATCGCAAGAAGTATAGTGATAAGAAACAAATTTATTGATAACATGCTATTTATCAACTCGTATCACACCATCGTGGATAAGATTAGAAGTGGGACTGATGAGTCAATCCGATCCGAGTGTAAAGTCAGAACCACGTACACGCATTATAAATAAAACATTCAATTATCTAATCACGCCTCGCCTGTGCCTTTACGTAAACTGGTTTGCGCGCATGTTTAGCTGAGGATACCGCTCAGTCCTATTTTACCAACTGCGATCAAACCGATGACACACTACGACGCTGTCATACAACTTCGTAAGTGATTTCATCGCTTAATTCATTAAATTCATACAGTGTTTGTGTTGCAACGGTCACTGACGTATCACGCGAGTGCTGCTTATCGTGTATGTTTATAAATGAAATTTTATCCGTGATTCCGTAAAAGAAATACTTGCAATATGACTCAAAAAATCCGGGATCCAAATCTACCTAGTTTATTGTTGACTCCAGATGAAAATGAGTTAGTGTTCAATATGGTCGGGCCACGTTGCTCCAGTCTCGCTACAGCGGTGGTTCAACTATTCATAACTGAGGGCCCGGCACACAACGAGTGGATACAAATAGACACGGGGGTACTTTGCTTCATCAAAAACAACCCAAAGAGAGCGTATTTCTTTGGCATCTACTGCTTGGAGCGCCAAGTTCTCATATGGGAACACGAAGTATATAAACAAATCCAATACAAAGTTTCCAAGCCCTCGTTTCACACCTTCGAAGCTCAGGAATACATGGTAGCCTTCAATTTTGCGAGCGAAGCCGAGGCCTCAACATTTGATACAACCTTTCAAGCTAAGACCAATAAGGAAAAAAGAAAACTGGTACGTCTTGAAAATACAATCAAACAAAGTGAAATATCTCCTCAAATCAACCAACAGAAGTCTGGTAACCATGTCCAGTTGCGGAGCAATAACGGAACACGAGCACCAGTGCAAGCTGCTCCAGGGATTAATTACGGCACCCCAAAGTTAAAGAAAGGAAAGAAGCTAACCAAAGCTGAAATCGGAGATCCTTGTAACTTCCAGCACGTTTATGGTCCCTCATTGATTGCTGGATGGAATAATAATAATGGATTAGATATTGAAGGTCTAATGGCAAAAATAGACGTGGGTTTTCTCGCGCAGGCGGGCGTGTCCGAGAGTCACCTGAAAGACGAGAGAACGAGATCTTTCATCGCCAGCTTTATCCATGACCACGGCGGCCCTGACGCGGTACAGAAAGAGATCAATCAAAATGATAACCAACCCAACAGCACAAAAGAAAACGTCCCAGTATGGAGTACAGTCTTGAACTATGCAACCGGCGGTAGAAAGAAACCGAAACAGAGAAAGAACACAAATGTTGGGATCATTCCGGGCCCCGTGGTCCCTGTGAATTTTGACGACTTTGAGAGCAAGAGAAAGAATGAAGATAGCTTTGCAAAGCCTACGACTCTACCGCCAATACCACCAGCGCCACCAACTCGTGTAGCTCCACCGAGACCCCAACCACCACGGCAACCGTCACAGTCTGGAGGAGGACCTCCACCACCCCCTCCACCACCCCCACCACCAGGGCCGATGTTCTCCCCGCCCGCTCACCAGCCACCCAATACAAGTGTAGCTCCAGCGAACATAGACAATAGGGCTGATCTATTCCAGAGCATACGTAGCGGACAAACATTGAAACGGGTGCAGACAACGCCAGAAAATTCAGAGAAGCCTCAAGAGGAGAAAGGGGATCTTCTTGGTGAAATACGGAAGGGAATCAAATTGAAGAAGCCCGTCGATGCGGTAAAGAAAGAGCCCAAAAAATTTGCAGACGGCAGTCTGGCGAACGCACTAGCATTGGCTTTGGAAGAACGGTCCAAGTCAATGTATTCCGATAACTCGAGCACGGAACAAGAGGCATCCAGCGAAGACGACGATTGGGAGACTTAGGTGTTAGGTGCTTTTATAATTCCCACAGCAACAGGACTTATTTATTTAATACGAATGGGGGAGATGGAAGAAAACGATTACTTTTCCTTTGGAGAAAGCGACATATGCACATTGTTTATGTCATCGTTTGTCTCACAATTATTTAGTGCGTAAGAGAGAGGTGCAACATTATTTTTATAAGGAACGTACGTCTATTGCGTTTTTGTGTCGTCGCCGTGCCGTAACCGCGGGAATAAAAAAACGGCTAATAAGTAATATAACATACCGTAAACCGGGGTAACTTTTTTGCAAATTTTCCCAATTTTTATTTGTGGCTTGCAGCGGGTAGTTTTATTGAAATTTAATGGTAAAATAATATAAGGTACGAACAAAATATTCTTGTCGTTTTAAGTTTACTCAGTAGTTGCATAAATTAGTTATAGTTTTTTAAAATTATTATTAATTTATTTGTTTATTGTAAAAAATAGTCAATCAAATTATTTAAAAAAATGACAATTAATAACATTACATTTTGTGCATAAATTACTTGTGTTAAAAAATATTTATTGCAATCTTAAAGTCACTAAAGTTTAGCTTAAAAATGTCTGAGAAGAAGAAAGGTATTTTAAGAGTGTAGGTTGTTCATATTTACGTAAAATAACTTCTGTTACGGGGTGACTGCATCACTTTCACAATTTGGAAGTCGGATATGGGTACCGCCGCGACGGGAATCATTTATTGGGTAACCAACACCCCTGCAATAGGTCGCCCTATGTGGTTCACTACGTTTGGTGACTTAGCCCGGGAACATGGTGTGAGGTTTGACATGGTCTTGGAGGCGGATTCGTTTGATAGATAGACTGGTTAAAGGAGATATTTTGGCCCCTCCAGCCGAACTGTTTTAACTCATCGCCTTGCACCACAGTGGGAGAAATGGATTCATACGTCCATCACTCCTGGACACCCTGACCCCCCGAGATTCCTACCCACCCCTTATACCGTTTTCATTCCCAAAACTTCCTTTAAAAAAAAAGACCCGCCACACAGCATCTCCAAAAATGAAATAAGCCCTAAGGGAAAAAAAAAACTCTTGTATTTCTATATTACCTCATTGGATACAGCATACTGATGCAATACAATGGTATAAAACATATTTTAGGATTCGTAAGTCATTATAAATTATTATTTTTGTAAAGTTACCACATATTAGTAACCCCGGTTTACGGCAGCTAATAATAAAATAATAAAGAGCAAAGGAAGCTTCACCGCGGGTTATATCGATAACGAAATAAACCACATCGTGTTGGTACCTACAAAAGGTTTATCACAATTTTGAAGGCAAGACCAATAAAAAGCAAATTTGATCTCCTTTAGATGTCCCTATAAAAATAAATGAAAAAAAATGTGATTAAAAATTATTTATATTACACCGAATAAAAACATAATAAAATCCACATAAATAAGAGTTTTTCCTGTAAATTATTTTATGATGTGTGTGTACACATACAAATCTAAAAGTAATGCATATTTATTGAATAATATGTTGAATGTATAATAAATAAACTTTTTGCTTTTGCTTTCCTAATCACATCCGTTCATTAAAGAACATATTACAAAATATCATTTGAAATTTTTTTTAACCAGAATTTAATAATAGCATTTCCAATAACATGTGTTCCCAAGTATGTCCTCTGCATGCAAACTACATCTAAATTTATATAATGAACAGTAAACAGTGTTAATCTTAAGTGACTTCCCAGGTAACTATGGTTCTAACAAATATTAAAATCAATAATTATCAGCCTGAAACACTCATCTACATTGAAAAAATCTTCCGAGAAAAGATACTGGCCGCCAACGGGAATTGAACCCGTGTCCCTCTGATTGCCGGTCAGCTGCTCTGACCACTGAGCTATGGCGGCTTATCTAATACCCGCCAAATGAAACACTAGTATATATTGAATTATTATCTAATACCCGCCAAATGAAACACTAGTATATATTGAATTATTATCTAATACCCGCCAAATGAAACACTAGTATATATTGAATTATTTGGCGGGTATTAGATAAGCCGCCATAGGTCAGTGGTCAGAGCAGCTGACCGGCAATCAGAGGGACACGGGTTCAATTCCCGTTGGCGGCCAGTATCTTTTCTCGGAAGATTTTTTCAATGTAGATGAGTGTTTCAGGCTGATAATTATTGATTATAATATTTGTTATCTACCCTTTGTGCTATGCATAATTTTTTTGTTTAAAACGTTAGTTTATCAATTAAAAATAATAACTATGGTTCTGTTTATTGTCTGCCTGTATAAAATATAAATAAAATCCGATCGTCCAGTTAGTCACACATCTCCAAATATTTAGATAATGAGGAAAACAATTTTCGAATGCTCACCATAAATTAAATATTATTTCGTCTTGAATATTTTCTCCTTTTAAATATTTTCCCACTTAACCGGTCTTTCCCTGCTAATGATATTTTAATCCCTAATTCCAAAAAAAATCCCCCACTCTTACCTCTCCCCCTTACTTCTATCCCTTCCCCTGTTATTTAATTTGTGACTTCAGTGTACATTTACTCCTGATGATGTGAATATTGTCCACGAAACATGTAGATTGTGTATAAAATAAAGTGATGTAAACATAAGTTATTTGTCTTTTAATAAAATAAAATTAAAATATTCACCAGGATTAAAGAATAGCATTTCCAAAAACATGTGTTCCCAATTAGGTCCCCTGCGTGAAAACTGTATTTAAATTTTTATAATGAACAGTAAACAGTTTTAATCTTAAGTGACTTCACAGGTAAGCATGGTTCTGTATATTTTCTGTCTGTAATAAAACAATATATCGATCGTACAGTTGCTTAGGCACACATCTCCAAAAATTGAGATAATAAGGAAAGCAATTTTTATTCAAAACTTACGTCACCCCAAATAATCTGAACTGGCTGTTCAAAAGTTTTGTAATATGGTTGACTGAAAAGAAAATAACTAACATTCGAAAATCCTAAAGAACTAACTGTTGTACATTTTATAGGCATTCACTTTTCATATAATTTCTCACAAAATTACATAATATTCAAATATAATAAAATATGCATGTTACTGCTTGTTAGCAACATTAATTAAATAATCATGTACCTACTGTATTTACATTTTCTTATCTCCATGTGTAACCTTATATTACGTATGCAACCTTTTTTATGGAAATATATTAAATAATAAAAACAACATGTAAATATTTAATATAACAACAATACGCATGTGCATGTATGTGTACATAAAAATTTCGATTGTTTGGAGATGTCTGACTAATCGACTAGACGATCGATATGTACATTTAAACGCAGCATCATGTTCATTGGTCAAATGCATTGTACATATTTGAATCAGTGATCGATGAACCGGTGGATACAATCTGTTAACCATAAGTCGTTATAATAGTTTCTTTTTTCTTTAAAAAAAAGGTCATATATAAATAATTAAATTTTTAAAAATTAATTCATCTTGATATTTTAAAAATAACTTGCAAAAAACATTTTCCTCTAAAATAATTACACTCGTGCCATCTACAAAAGAATAGATTATAAATTCTTTTGAATATCAACTAAAGGTTAAAACGAATGTACGTTGTAATCTACGCACTTAAGAGGCGGTTCTCCGAATTTCAACCGATTTCTTGCAAACCTCACTTAAACATTTGAAGTTTTTAAGCTCTTAAAAAAATATATGTTATTCTTGAAGATAATATCTAGACATTAGTCGCGCCCAAACGCAAATTTTATAAAATTCCCTTGATAGAAAAAAATCGCAAAGTATGCTCCAAAAATTATTATAAACACGTTTTTTTCGGTTATTTTACAAGTTATATGTAAGAAAAAATTCACAGTGTTTCTTTGAATAAAATTAAAGACAATTATCGCGAGATTTTTGCTCTTTATTTAACGAGTCGTGTTTTATTAAAGATTTTCATGATTTTTGCATCAATTTTATCGCTGTAAATGTTAGCGCGCTCTTCTAACATTCGTAATTTCATATCTCTCCATCTTCTTCTTTTTGGCGCCGGGAACTGAGCCTTAAAGATGACGCCAATTTCATTATTTTAGTTAAAACACTTTTTGCAAGTTAAACTTTAAAATATTAAAGTGAATTAATCGTTTTCGCCCGCACATATTAACGTGAATATAATAATAAGGTGATACTTAAAAGAATTCATGAACTACTCTCGTGCCATCTGCGAAATGGCAGATTATGAAATTTTAAAGAATTCGGAGTTTCAACGCATTGAGCGACTTTATTTTATCAAATACACTCTGGAACCCCTTGGAAATCCGAGGTAGAGATTATGTTTCCATTATTGGACATAATCATTTCATATTTTTGAAAAATCATTGTAATTTAATAATTTATTTTCGCTAATAATATTTATCATTAAACTGAATCATTCAAGAGGAGAAGATGGCATCGGATAAATAACAATTTAATAATTATATTAACCCCTTATTTTCCTTAGTGGAGGACATTCTCAGTATCGCCCAGGTGAAAGACCACCATTTAGAATTGAAACGTTGATTTAAATTGCGTTAGGCATTGACGTAATTGATCGATGGCGTTAGGGGTGTTTGATGACCAGATCTGAATAGCCAGATCCTTTCCAACATTCCTACTCCCATCTCCTTCCCCCACTACAATCTTCAACCTCATTGAGGATGCCATTGTTTCACTGGCTCTAGACGGTTGGGAAGAGTTGGGACTCTTGTTCGGTATCCACAAAAAAAACTTGGAACATTTTAAATATGAGATTTAAAAAGATCGAAAGAGCGATATCTTGGACTCTCATTCTGAAGTAGTAGGAAGTAATTTCGGCCATACCTGAACAAACATTGCTCTACCCCCTCTTAAAACTATGAAATTAAAAAAAAAGTAATTCTTACATTTCAATATATATAATGAATTTATGCCGCTATTCTTACAATAGTTAGTGAAGTAATGATCAGAGTAGTTTACTTTCAAGCAGTTGCTCGAGGTTTGATTCCGTACTAGCTGGGTTACCCGACTTCGCTCAGGACAATTCGCGAGTGTTCTGGAATGTTCCACAATGATATTCCATATTTCCGAACATTCCACGACGTACTCCGCCACTCCTTCCAGAACTTTCTAGATCTCTATGGAAACTTCTAGAACTTTCCGGAAGACTGTTCTAGAAATTTCAAGAGGGCGAAACTTCCAGCCCTTATACCTTCAAAAGCACGCCATTCAGGGAAAAAAGGAAACCCTTATTCCCTAGGGTCGATAGAGATCTACCACACCATATAACTCCCTTGATCGTACCGGGACTCGTTTCTGAGTTTTTGCGAGCCGCACGTTTTTTTGGACTTTCTTTTATAATAAACATATATTGATTATAATTTACTATTTTTTTAACAGATTTATTTCACTTTTACCAACTTTGGAGGCGGGTATGGGTACCCCGCCCAGGAAACTATTTATTGAATAACGACCATCTCCACCGTAGGTCACCCTAAGTGGTTTGTTTAGTTTGGTGACTTAGCAGGGGTGCCTGCGTTCGTAGAATGATATGAGGTTAGTTCGGGTATTGGTGGTGGATGCATCTGCCCACCAGCTATAGCCGTGGCAGGCCGGATTGGGAAAGAATGATTGACGGAGTCCTTTTGAGCTCTCCAGCCTGTCTCTCTCGGAACATCGCCTTGTACCGCAGTGGGAGGGATGGATTCATACATCCTAGACACACTGACCCTATATCCCTACCCACCCCTCGCACCCATTTTCTTCCCAGAACTTCCTCTCCTTCCTCTCCTAAAAATATCCTCCACAAAGCATTCCAAAGATAACATAGGCCCTGAGGGCAGTGGCGAATCATGACATTTGAGTGTGTTAGAGTACTTAAATTTAAAAAATGGCAGTATTGATGTAGGTGTATGAAAAATCAATTCATTGGCGTAAATTGTTTTATAAACAAACAAAAAAAAATTTTTTTCGACTACTACAACATCAATAATGGAATTTTTTTTATATTAGCATTCTAGCACAACCAAAAGTCACGAGCCGCCACAGCGTGAGGGGAATAATTTTCCTGAGGGCCTCCTATCTGGATCTAATGTAAATAAATAAAATATTACATCCCGTGATTTTTCACAGCTCTACACTTTCTACACTCTACTCATAAAAGCAGGGGAAAAGGTTACTGCACTCACCAAGTTCTTCCTTCTGGTACATTGAAGTAACTCTGTATAGAGACACTCTGCTTGTTGGGTTCCGACTTCAAAAGTCTTCTGAATCGTGTTAAGCAGATACTCCTTCATGGACTCCAGCACCGTTTGTTCTCCGTTCTCCGACGCGTACCTTTATTGGAAACAAACAAAATGGTTAAAAAACATTTATACGGAAAAGAAGTTAAAATTATGAGTAGTTCTGTGAACAGTAGACTTCCGCGTCCAAAAAAGTATGTTTCTAATTAGCCATCTCTTAATAAACCAAAACCAAAATTTCTTCTAACATCATAAGATTTGTAAGGAGGTTCTTATACCAACCTACTTAATTAAAAATCATATATTTTATCCAATTTTTTCAATTGAAATAAGGAATTATACAATTTGTTCGAGAAAACATCACCATCTTCATATGACAAGATTTTTTTTACATCTTCATGTAGGCAGATACCATAATATCAAAAAATTGTTAATAAAAAAGTTCAAATAAATACATTTGAAAAGAGATCCCTTACTGAACCATAGTCAAAGTTAATCAAGAAAGTTTAAATAAACGCATTTGAAAAAAGAATCTTTACCGAGCCATGGTCAAAGTTCACCAAGAAAGTTCTTATAAACACATTTTAAAATAGAATCTTTATTGAACCATAGTCAAAGTTAATCAAGAAAGTTCAAAAATACACATTTGAAAAAAGAATCTTTACCGAACCATAGCCAAAGTTAATCAAGAAGGTTCAAATACACATTTTAAAATAGAATCCTTATTGAACCTTAGTCAAGAAAGTTCAAATAAACACATTTGAAAATAGAATCTTTACTAAACCATAGTCAAAGTTAACCAAGAAAGTTTAAATAAACACCTAGAAAAAATAATCTTTATTGAACCATAGTCAAAGTTAACCAAGACAAATCAAATAAACACATTTGAAAAAGTATCCAATCCTAACTGAACCATAGTCAAAGTTAACCGTCTGTTCAAAGTAAAGCTTGCCGGAATAATAAAATGGACTATTTTTTTTTACATGAGCCTTACTCCTGTGTGGAAGGCCTTGACAAAAATAATCATCTTTGGGGGTGCTGTGTGGAGGGTTTATTTTAAGGAAAAGAAGGAGAGGAGAGTTCTGTGACGGAAAAGGTTTTAAGGGGTGGGTAGGAATCTGGGGTTCAGTGTGTCCTGGTCATCCGCCTCCAAGACCTAGACAAACCTCATCGCATACACCCGGGCACCCCTGCTAAATCACCAAACGTAGCGAACCACTTGGGGTGACCTATGGCAGGGGTGTTGGTTATCCAATAAAGGTTCCCGAGGCGGCGGTACCCATTCCCGCCTCCCAAATTGCACATATTGCACACATTGCATACATAATAATTTCGAAAACGGAACGGAAAGCACAAACGAAAAATTACTTAGAACCACATACTTCGCTTTCTGTCAATCAATTATAAAATACGGCATTATAGGATGGGGCGGTACATATACAAATCAAACACAAACAATTTACATATCACAAAAACTAATAATAAAAACAATTTTTAAAAAACCCTACTCATATTCGTCAGAACTTTTATTCCAACAATTTAAAGTCGGAAAATTAAACGCAATATATTTCTATCATGCAACATTACAAATTTATAAAGATAATATTCAAAATAAAGTTGCACCATTTAAAAACAACAGAAATCTTAGACAAACATCAATACTTCCTACTCCAAAATGTAAAAAAACACTAGGACAGTTAAGTCATAAATATCTCGGAGTAAAATTTTTTAATTAACTCCTGAAAAAATCAGAAACATGAACAGTAATATCAAAAAATTTAAAACTCACCTTAAAAATTATACCGAAAATTTGAACTGAATATAAAAAATAAAACAATTAAACCAATATAATAACACCCCCATACACACAAGCCCTTGCTTTTTTATGGGGATAAATCAAATATGTACACATATTATCATATTATGTAAGTAATTATTATATTGAATTTATTGTAAAAAAAAAAAAAAAACAAATTTACAGAAAGGCGAAATGCAAAACGGTCGAGTTATAACAGGACTTCGCCACGGCCAATCAACAAGAATGTTGAGGTAATTTACGTTATAATTTACATGGTACGGATCGTATGTTATAATGTACGCATTCACAGATGGCACCAATTTAATCTTTTTAGAAAACACTTTTTTAATAAGTCAGGTACGCCTCATACGTCATGCATACGTTTGGTAATGTTAAATTATCGTGAAAACAAACTAATGGGTCCGAGTGGTTGACAGATATTTCTCTTTGTGAAAACGCTCCTCAATTATATCGATCTGAAATATGCAGTCCCGACAAGAAAGAGAATAGAGGGACGCCAGGGTGGTCTATCGAACCTTTAACACGTCACAAATATAGAATATCAAATGGATCCGGAACTCTTGCGTAATAATGTAAAGAAAGTCAGCTTACTTGTGAACGAAGGCGATGAGATCTGCCGCCCTCCCGCTACCATCGCAGACCACCACCGGCACGGGAGGGTTGTCCGTGACGTACTCCAGCACCGCCCTGATGGTGTGCGTGCCGCCCTCGATGACCAGGCACACCACAGGCGTGGAGGAGTGTGTATCTGAAATAATTCATCAACATTTATTCTATAAAAAAGTGCAAATGACTAAATCCGTCATTTATTATTTATTTATTAACGCCCTTTTTCGGGGCTTTCACATTTCATATGAATAATAAGAAATACACAGCATTCATTGTACAAAACTGAACAGTCTCAGTAACAATATACTATATTTGTTTAAACATAAATTGAAGATGTCCACTGACTTGGTATTATTGTTTCCGTCCATTAGTATTCTGGACAAAGAGGAATACATTATTCATCTGCACTAAAATAAATCCTGACTTCTAGTATTACCTGCTGGAATCCGGAAGCTTATCAATTCTAGCAATACCGGACTATCAACTAAATCATTTAGAATTTTGTGTTGTAAACCAAGTGAGTGAACATTCTTCTGTCTGACAATTTCAACATATTCATTTCATTTAAAATAGTGTTGTAGTTCAACATAATTGTTGGAATACCCATTTTAAAATTTATAAAACGTAAGAATTTGTTTTGTATTCTTTCAACAGCTTGTACATGTATACTATAATGTAGATTCCAGAGGGAAGAATTGTACTCAAGTTAACTTCTAAAATATGCAACATATAACAGTTTAATACATAGCGATATTTGAAAGCAAAATTGAAAAAAATGTTCCGACGGTCTATAGACAAATTTTAGCGCGGCCTCCCCAAGTGTCAGATAAGCTTTGTTAAATTGTCAATATACACATCCATCGTAATTCAAAAGATATATTAATGAACACAAGGTGAACTAACTAAAATATTAATTAACACAAGGTGAACTAACGAAGCTCTTAGAATTGAAAGAAGTCGTATAAGCTTTCAGTTGAATACGTTCGGGCCAATGACAATGAATTTACAGCAGGTTCGGGCTTGGAGACATGATCAAATATGTGGCTAAAGACCTCATACCGGCCGTATACCCGCTCAAAAAGAAGAAGATGGAGAGATATCAGATTACGAATGTTGGAGAGAGTGCGCTAATATTTAAAACGATAAAATTGAAGCGAAAATTGTGAAAATGTTTAATAAAACACGACTCGTTTAGAATAGAGCAAAAATCTCGTGGAATGTATCGTATCATTTAAAGAAACATTGTGAATTTTTTCATACATACGAGTATAACTTCTAAAATGAACGTGTTTATAATAATTTTCTGAGCATATTTTGTGATTTTTTTCTATCGAGGGAATTTCATAGAATTTGCGTTTCAGTGTGGGGAGCGTCTAGATATTATCGTCTAAAATAACATATATTTTTTTAAGAACTTAACTTCAAATGTTTAATTGAGATGTGTAAGAAATCGAGGATGCGGCGGCTTAAGCAAAATCAGTATTTTAAATCTCCTACAGCGCCGATCCCGTTCTTTGTACAGAAGTAAGCGTGCCTTTTATTGGCAAGCATGTGCTTCAATCTGGTGTATTTGATAAGTCTGTCTTCACTTACACGGATGAAGTTTCTGCGCCGCGATAAATTTCTCCAGCTTTCTCCTCAGCAGGATCTCAGCCCCGTACCTCCCACCGGTGCCATCGTCCACCAACAAGAAGTAGGCATGCCTGTTGTTCAGCACTGCGTACTTCGATCTGGGAAAAATCAGATATCATAGAATATTAGAGACAGTTGAGCATTATTGGGTTTCCATATTTTCCGGGATATTATTATTCGATCTGCGTACGTTCGTGGTTTTACAACTTGTGCACTTCTCGGATCTCATGCATACCGCATTCAGTCTACTTTCGTTCATCGTCCGTCAATTATTTGCATGACCACCAAAATCAGAGTTACTGATGCGAACTGCTTGCTCTTTTTGCTGACTACCACATTATATATTTTTCACATTAGCTCCACACAGGATTCACTGAAGAAAATAACTCCCCTCAAGGTCCACATCATCTTTGGGGATGCTTTTCTTTCTTTAAAGAGGGTCTTTTTGGCAAAGTTGTGATGCGTTTGTAGGAATCTAGGGTCAGCGTGCCCAGGAGTAACGAATGAATGAATCCATTCCTCTCATTGCGATGTTCCGAGAGAACCCTGCTAGAGAGGTGAAAATGGTAGCTCTGAACCAGTACCCTCCCACGCAGTTGGTGGGCAGACGCATCCGCCGCCAAGACCCGGACAAACCTCAACCCATGAATCCGGGCACCCCTGCTGCACTAAACGTAGCGAACCACTTGGAGTGACTACTGGCAGAGCTGTTGGTTATCCAATAAATGGTTCCCGGGGCGGCAGTACCCATACTCGCCTCCCTAATTGTAAATGTCCCTCGATAAACTTATGTAAAAAAACATTACTTTTTAAAGCAATAATTGATCTTAGCAGAATGTGCCCGATTGGTAGTGCTAAAAGCTTCAAATGATTAATGTGAATAACTTACATAAAAGCCATATAGAATTAATTATTTTTGTGTTAAGTTCGTAGAACTCCATTTATTTTTTAAAAATTTAAATAAAATTAAATTTGATAATAATAATTTATTATCAAGTTCGGCAAGTATTTTAGTATGTATTTTTGTTACAGCTGTTTCGACTTACAAGATCATTTTCAAACTGTAAAAAAGAAGAAAAAAAAATTAAAAAAAAAAAAGCCAACGAAATGAAATATTTTGAAAGGCAAAAGATCCGGAGACAAATATTTTTTTTATAAATAAGTACTAAGTAATATTCCGTGATTTATCATGGGTCTGCGCAATTGTGTATTATTGTCATATACAACAGCAGGTCAACTTCGCCATAAACAACCGAATAATCCTCACCGAACGGAATTAACTCTTCCATCTCCATCACAAATTGAATAAATCTCCGCTCCAGTGGACATGGTAATATCCAATAACCGAGTGGTTACTTGGGTCAATGGAGCCCAGTTAACTTCAAATTGGCAATATTCAAAATAATACAAGCGAACCTGTTAAAGTTCCCAGTACTAAATTATACAAACAGTAAATTAATTATACTCGATTGCCGCAGTCAAAATCACACAGGTTTGGGATAGAATTGTTCACTATCACAACCAGAGTTGAATCGAACACAAAACACAGTATTTACTCACAACTAAATTGCTTGCATTCAGCATGTTCAGAAAAGAAAATTAGAGTGAAAACCAAAAAAAGTATATATATATATACTAGCTGACCCGACGAACTTCGTACCGCCTCAATATCAATAACTGTTGAATTAAATTCAGTTTTTTTATTAAGTTAAAAATTACACAATGAAGCAATCATCACTACGCAACTGTCCGTGTTTTGTTTTCGTCATTATCAGAGATGGCATTGTACACGGATTTATATTTTTTGTGATTTACTTATTTTTTTCCATTTACTTACGGGAATTTAGGAGTCGGGTATGGGTACAGCCGCCCCGGGAACCATTTATTGGATAACCAACACCTCTGTCATACATCACCCATAGGTCACCCCAAGTGATTCGCTACGTTTGGTGATTTAGTAGGGGTGCCCGGGTTCATGGTGTGACGTTTGTCCTGGCGGCGGATGCATCTGCCTACCCGCTGCGTGGCGGGCCGGATCGAGAGAGACTGGTTGAGGGAGGCCTTTTGACCTTTCCAGCTGAACTCTCGACCCATCACCTTGCACCGCAGTTGGAGGGATGGATTCATACGTCCGTCACTCCCGGACACACTGACCCTAGATTCCTACCCACCACTCCTCATCCCCATTGAATACATGCCGCCGACGGGACATGAACCCGTGTCCTTCTGATATCCGGTCAACTGCTCTTTTATCCACTGAGCTACGGCGGCCTGTATCTTTTCTCGGATGATTTTTTCAATTTCGATGAGTGTTTCAGGCCAATAATTATTGTTATGATAATTGTTACCCTTTGTGCTATGTACAAAAATCTTGTCTTAAATATTAGTTTATAAATTAAAATAACAAGGAAAAGGTAGTTTTAAATCTCTCGTCAAATGTCTTAAGTAACATTTAAGGAAGCACTGTGAATTTTTTCATACCCATAACATGTTAAATAACAGAAAAAACTGTGTTTATATTAATTTTCGGAGCTTACTTAGCGCAATATTTTTCTATCGTGGGAATTTCATATAATTACCGCTACGGCTCTGCAAATGTCATATATCAAATATCTTAAAAATCTCAAATATCCTAAAAAATAATCATTTTTTAAGAACTTAAAAACATAAAATTCATGTTCATGCGTCTGTTCATATGTCTTATGCGTCTTTTTAATATTGTTCATCACGGAAAATAGTCCCGCCCACAGTATATTAGGAAAAGAAAAGATTGGTGCAAGTTAACAAGTCAGAAGCCTGTTAAACATGACCCTTTTCTGAAGTTGAAAGCAACCATTAAAACCACCCTTATTAATAATGTGGAAAATGTCTTCAACTAACTTGTAGGCCTAACTATATTGAATGGTTAGACAATTTAGCAGCCCTTGACTCTAGGGGATATTATTTTGAATCTCTTAAACCAATAATATAGGTAGAACATATTTATCAGATAATTAATCAGATATATTTTAAAATATTAAAGGAGGGTAAGGAGAATACATGACGCAAATGTGAATGGTAGAAGAAATCAAGGACGCCCAAGAAAGACATGACACGACCGAGTGAATCAGATACTTGAGTCGGGCCATGTTAAGAGTCAGAATAATAGAAGAGCATGTATGAGACGTTGAATGAATGTAAACGAGGCAAGGAATGTATGCCAAGACCGAGTTGGCGTGATGGTTAGTTAGTTAGTTATTTTAAATATGCATACTGACATTAATGAATATACCTCTGTCAGTTTTATGGCATTTTTACATTCTGACGGAAAAACCGCAAAAGTGCGCCTACTGCCATCTATAGGCGTACAAGAAAACCTCAAAAAGGAAATTATTGAACAGCAGTAATCATTTTAGGTGAGAACTTGGTGAGAAAAACTTATTTATGAAAGCACAACATTTTAAAATCCCTAATATGATATTTAGTTCCGTAATATGATTTGTTTTTATCGGTAGGTACTAATATTGCAAGAAAATATTTGTTTCACAAAACAAGTATTAAAAATTGAGGTTTAACGACTTTTACTTTGGAAGTCAAAACTTATTAAAGGTAATTGCAGAGCAACACTTGCACCAGTTGTTGCTTGGTCCAAGCCCCCGGATATAAATCGATAGAACGCATTAGGTGCGCCCGAAATAAGCTCACTCTCCCCTTACTTCAGGCGAATAAGAAAAACTCCAGTGCATTTTTAATGTGTTTTATTGTTAATAATGACATTCTTACTTACATAACAGCATATATATTTTTAAACGACTTCGAAAAGGAGGAGGTTATAAATTCGACGGTATTTTTAAATTTTTTTTTTAATAATTTTTTTTAATGTTTGTTACCAGAGAACTTTCAATTGGGTGAACCGATATTGATGATTCTTTTTTATTAGAAAGCTGGTGCTTCCCGTGTGGTCCCATTTTAATTTGTTCCAGTTCTGACAATGGGATCTATGAGAAAACCATATATGTCTTAAATTTGCAATAAGTATGTGCGCGACAAATGGACGAATAACTCAATATTACTCCAACAGATTTCGATGATTCTTTTTTTGAAGTAAAACTTCTTTACGCACGCTCGTCACTAAAAATCAAAAATTAAAAAAAAAACAGAAAAACAACTTCAAAATATGCACTAAAAAGTAAAAAAATAATTTCGTACGATTGTTATTTTTGGAGTCGGTGTCGGTTCTCCACATCTCACCTATAACTACCTATGTATGTAGTTACCTTGGCTGACACCGACTCCAAAAATAACAATCGTACGAAATAATTTTTTTACTTTTTAGTGCATTTTTTTAAGTCGTTTTTTTGTTTTGTTAAAATTTTTGTTTATTATAGTTAGTTTGAATAGTTAAAATAATATTTTTTTAAGTTTTAATTTTTTGATTCCTTACTTCCTTTACATTACTTATAATAAAACACTTAACGACCGTTGAACAGTGTTTTTGTTATACATTGTATAAGGACTGTAATGTGATAAAGAAATAAAACAACCGACTTGTTCAAGGCAAGATGACAGACAGAGATTTTTTCATAGATGCATAGATAATAAAATACAAATCTGTACAACAAAATAGCGTTAGGTACTTGGTTTATTTAATGTAACCCGGAATTAATTCCAACACCCCAACTACAGTAAATAAACTAAAATCTGTAAAATTAAATACAGTGTTTTATTATATTATACTAACATTGCAACTAAATATTCAACTGAATCATACCCATATCATTCACACATTTATAATGTTTTATAGGACATAATGCTTTCGTTAAAACATCAGCTGGCGTATCTGTTGTAGGTAAATATTCTAAGTTGACAATTTTATCATTTATAACATCTTTAATAAAATGATACCTAATGTCTATATGCTTACTCTTCCTATGACACACATAATTGGCAACTAACTTTTGAGCACTTTGGCTATCATTATATAAATTTATAGCACACATGTTTCCAGTTAATTCATACAATAAAGACCTTAAATATATGGTTTATTTACAAGCCTCTGCAATCGACATGTATTCAGCTTCCATGCTGGACATTACAACTACAGTTCTTTGCTTTCGACTTTCTCCCAAGAAATTGCTGAACCAGACATTAAAAAAACAAAAGCCTGTATAAGACTTACGATCTATTGTACTACTAGCCCAATCAGCATCAACAAAACCTTTAATTTTACCACCATCTTTCACCACATTCGTATTTAAACAGTAATTTTTTGTTTTCTTGATATATCTAAGTATTCTATTTGCATAATTCCAGTGATTATTAGTATAACACTTATTAAACTGAATGAGAAAACTTATACAAAACGCTATTTCTGGTCTAGTAAGAACTGATAAATACATAAGACTACCTACCTATCAACTCTTGATATGGAATATCGCTACTACAAGATTCAGTTGTTTCTATATCAAATTTACTTTCCATAGGAGTGTTTATAACTTTACAATCTAACAAATTAATTTTCTGCAATAATTGATCAATATATTTTTCCCGATCTAAAGTTATAGTATTAGATTTTTTATCAATCTTAACCCGCATACCTAAGCATTGCTGTACCTGCCCTAAGTTTTTAATTTGAAATTTAGAACTTAATACAGATATTAGCGTTTCAGTCTCATTTTTACAATTAGAAAAAACAAAAAAAATCATCCACATAGACTGCAATTATTACTTTTACATTTTCATATTTTTTTGTAAATACACAAGGTTCTAGACGACTCTTTTTAAATCCTATCCCACTTAGACATTGCTCAACTCTTTCATACCACGATCTAGATGACTGTTTCAGTCCATAAATTGCTTTATTTAATTTTACAATATTTTTCTTATCACAATAAATGTCAGGCTGTATCATATAAATATCTTCTTTGAGGTAGCCATTTAAGAAGACTGTCTTGATATCCAAATGTGATACATTTAAATCTAATTCAACTGACAGTGCAAACAACATTTTTAAAGTAGAATGTCTGACTACAGGGGAAAAAGTTTCTTCATAATCTACACCGGGCTTCTGCGTAAAGCCTTTAGGCACTAGACGCGCCCTATACCGCACACTGTTATCACTATTCACTTTCTTTTTGTAAACCCATTTGCACATCACTAGAGTTTTGTCTGAAGGCAGTTCGTTTACAGGATCCCACGCTTTATTGTCTTTGAATGCTTGTACATAACTCGTCCTCCATAGCCTCAATCCACTTGTCGTTATCTGGACTTAATAGGACTTCTTGAAAGGTAACTGGATCCTGGGCAATTTTTGAACTTGTTTTTGTACACAAGTTTGTGTTCATCTTCTTCCTCTGTGGTCTGCTGTAATGTAGAATCAAAATCAGTCAAAGCATTGAGATAATCAGATCCTGAAAAAATGTTTAGACTTTCCGCACTATCTTCCTTAACACTCTTGACTTGACTGTCTGACTTATGAGTTTGGATTACATCCCCAACTGAAATATTTAGACTATCATCGGAGTGATGTTTCTTTTCAGTATTTTCATAGACTACTACATCTCTCCTTGTTGTGATTTTACGCTTCATAGGGTCATACACTCGGTAGCCTTTCACATTTTCTGACATTTATTTATTTATAACTTTTTCGGAACGTTACTAATAGAAAAATGTCAGTATTATGTTGGTAACATTGAACTTCGGTACATAGGCGCATGCGCGGACACGCAATATTTTTTTTCAAGCAACATAATTACAGTTTTGACTTGTGATATTTTACGCGAGATTCATATAAAGGTTTTGTCCATAATTTCTATTCTAATGACCAATTCATTATTATATTAGTATAGTAATTACTATTACTTATGGTTAGTTTTAATCCATTAATAATGTCATGTTGTTCATCTTTATTTTGGGAGGAGGGTATGGGTATCGCCGGGAAAACCAACACCTCTGCCATAAGTCACCCTGGTGACTTATGGCAGAGGTGTTGGTGACTAATGGTTCGCTACGTTTGATGACTTAGCAGGGGTGCCCGGGAACATGGGGTGAGGTTTGTCCAAGTTTTGGCGGCCGATGTGTATGCCCAACTGATACGTGGCGGGCCGGATCGAGAGAGACTGGTCGAGGGAAGTCTTTTGACCTCTCAAGCCAGATTCCCTCGACCCATCGCCTTGCACCGCAGTTGGAGGGATGTACTCATACGTCCGTCACTCCTGGACACGCTGACCCCCACCCCTCATACCTTTTTTTACCAGAATTTCCTCTCCTTCCTTTCCTTAAAAAATATCCTATACATAGCATTCCCTAAGATGACATAGGCCCTGAGGGAAATTATTTTCGTCAGGGCCTCCTATGTAGAGCTATTTAAAAAAAAATGTTTTATTTTTGGACCAAACACTTTAAAATATCGAGATTTCTTTTTTCAGATAATTTGCCTGTTAGAGGCCTAGTAATTGAAAGGTCTTCTGTAAATTGGTGCCATCGGTTTTATTTCAAATCGGTTTGGATTACACTAGAGATTATCCCGTTCGGTGGAGTTAACAAAACAGCTTTACAAAAGTAAGAAGTTATTTTAGTATTGCAGACAGAACTTTCAGTAATGAGAAAAGAGAATCGCGTTGGCGGAAAGAGTTGAGACTGAACTTGGTGATAACTTCTAGTTTTTGTCACATCTGGGGGCGACGATAACCATTGAAATGGAATACGAAAGAAGGTTCTAATGTTGTTAACTTCTTTTCTGGCGAGACGATTGTAGGGTTCTTATGAAATAAAAAATAAATTAAACTAGTAGTTAAAACAACAGGATCATCCCCTAAAAATACACAATTCGTTATATAAGCAATACTACAAATAAAAATTATATGTAAATTCAGTACGAGCGATTTGGAAAACACCAATTTTCAGTGAATACAGTTCTTAATATGATACTTAAAAGAATTCATAATCTGCACTTTCATAGATGGTGCGAGTTAGTTCAATTATTTTAGGAGAAAACACTTTTTGCTGCTTAAGTTTTAAAATATTTGTTTGCGATTGTACGTAAGCAATATGAATATGAATAAATAGTACTTGAAAAAACTCAATTCATATTGCATTTGTATGCCTTTCATGATAAATATGAAACAGAAAGTACAGAAAAAGATTTGGTCGCATCTGGGAATTGAACTCAGGTCCTCTTCCTTGCCGGGAAGTGCTCTGACTACTGACCTAATTCGACGGTATCAATTATATCATTTTCAAAAATGTGTCAAGAAAATGTTGGTAGCTCTCAGGCGAAGTGTATTACAGTCAAAAATGGCGTAAGTTCATGTGCTCGAAGTAGCTCAGTGGTCGGCCCACTTCCCCGGCAAGGGAGAGGACCTGGGTTCAATTCCCAGGTACGACTGAATAGTTTTTCGTCTTTTCTGAAAATATGAAATCTTTTAAATTCTATGTATATAAAATACATAATTAATACAATTTCCTTGTACAACGGTGACAGTAACTTCTATAGGCTGGAATAACAGCATAATTTAAAATGGTTTAGCTTTGGAGTAGCTGTCAATTACCGGTACCACGAACTATTGAGCTTAGCTCGGTCGTCTTTATTAATATTAATAGGATTTTTGTGATTTTCAGTTGCCTCCGTAATTAGGCATGCTCTGTGCGTTTTGGGTCTTTCTGGGACTTCAGAAACAAATTATAGAAGCGGGAAGGTGGAAGACGGCGAAGGTAGAAAAGAACGCCAGAGGAAAAGTGGACGCGGGGGTGGGAACGGGGGCGGGAACGGGTCGCATCGGAAAGGAGACACAGGGAGAAAATGTCTTTCTTATGTGGCATTGCAACGCATGCCAGGAACTTGCTAGTTAATATAAAAACAGAGTGCAATTCACACGCGGTAGAAGCGAAACTTTTAGAAAACTAAAGTAGACAATAGTGGGGAAGCTACGAAGCACCGCACGAAGAGGAGACTAACTAACTAATTAACCATCACGCCGTTTCCCCGCAGGGGTAGGCAGAGAGGACGGACCGCCAAACAACTCGGTATTTGCTTCATTCAAATTCATACATCGTCTCATACATACTCTTCTATTATCATTGACATGGCCCGTCTCAAGTATTTTATTCACTTAATCGTGCCATGTCTTCCTCGGGCTTCCCCGACTTCTTCTACCATTCACAATTCCATTGTATATTCTTCTTACACTACTTTCTTCGTTCATTCGCTCTCGATTATATTATCTCATTCCCTTACAGACTAAATCCTATAGATGTATGTGTTTGTCTCTTTTTAGTGCCGCTATTTTTCGTTTCATCGCGCATCGTGTTTCAAAACACAACTGTGCTAAAGAAGTTTTCACTTCAATAATTCTAATAAAAGTTTTAAAAAATAAAACGTGTAGTCATCTGGTCTTGAATATTTCATATGAATGAATAAAACTGATAATCTGTAACTTTTAAAATCGCATGGATAGTTACTTAAGGTTTGAAAGTTAATTCTCTGAAACTTAATACAAAGTTTTTAAAGTCTCACAAGGCACATCCGTGCAACATTTTTAATAAATCAGTTTCTTTGGATAACTTATCGGTATTTTACAGAAGGAGTAACTATTTTTATTGAAAACTAGCTGACCCGGCGAACTTCGTACCGCCTCAGAATCAATAACTGCTGTGTTAACACTGTTAACTTATTAGCTGAATTAAATTCAGTTTTTTTAATAAGTTAAAAATTACACAATGAAGCAATTATCGATGCGCAATTGTCCGTGTTTTGTTTTTGTCAGTATCAGAGAAGGCGTTGTGTAAGAATTAATATTTTTTGTGATTTTCATACTTTTCCACTTACTAACGGGAATTGCGTTTCATTTTCTTTATAAGTGTGAGGGAGATTTATTATAAATATTGAATTTTTCCTTTGGAGGGGTGCCGACATCCGTTCACCGTTTATCCCATTTTCAACTGTTGACATTTAGTGTGTAAGAAATAGGGACTGCATTATAAATATGTTTAAGAACAATAGCAAAACAATCAGCGCATTGACATTTGAGGTTTTTGAATTTTTGGAATTCACTCACTAATTCACTTCACTCAACAATTTCACTGAAGTTCACTAAAAAAAATTAAATCACTTACCTACGCAAGGAAAAAATAAGCTCACTTCTGTAACATTTAGTATAGGTACGTGCACAAATCACTTTCATATCTCTTCTGCAATGCAATGTTGTTGAATCAAAAACAATGCATTTCGTTTAAAAAAATAGGTATCTATTATTACCACCACGACGACGCATGACAGATCAATAAAAATAATTAACTCGAATAAGAAATGTCTAGGCTATTCTAAGAATCTTGCAACAATTGTGAAAGAGTTTTCTAAGTATGAAAGTATCACCCAGTCTCTCCGATGAGAAAAGTTTTTGAAGAAACATTCTTGGAAAGTCGAAAAATATTATTTATAGAAAAAGAGAAAGACATTTTTTGGAAAAGTTATCGAAAATCTAAAAGCTACTGCTATATACATTTATCACAAATTATAAGTACAGAGGTGAACAAACTTCCATCGTTATAAACTGTAATGTCTGTATGAATGTGTATGAGAGCAAGCGAGATAGTATGCTTGCGAGACTCTATAAAAGGCGATGCGTGCTAGAAGTACGACCTCTTTTGCTACAAGCAGCTCCCAAATAAATACCAGTACTCAATGCTATTACTCTCTTCATTCGCCGTGTACTACCGACAAAGTAAACCCAGACACAATACCACATAAACCAAATTAGTAATTATTTAAAAAATAATATAATGGTCTGCCTATTTGTAACCGGGTGCAGTGAACTCTAGAACTGCGATTTACTTTGGTTTTCAAAATTGGAATTGATTGTGGGAACTATTCCGAAAAGCGATTAAATAGATAGATAACAAAATTATTTTAGAAATGTGTATTTTTTTTTTTTTTTTTGACAAACATCGTAATTTTTTAAGCAAAATTCGTAAATACTCAATTTCTGCACTTTTTACCAATAAGTCTGTTTATTCATTATGACTATTTAAAAAAAAAAATTAAAAAACTTTATATGGCCAAGAACAACCCCTAATGGGTGAATTTATTTTAATTTATATTCGTCGACCGGTTTCGGTTGTACTCAACCTTCTTCATGACAATAAACAAATGAACTAAATCATAGTACTTTGTAAAACTTTCCACATAATGTAATTAAGGGTAGGGTTTGGAAAACATCGCTCCGCATTATCAGTAGCATCCGCATCTAGTAGCAGCAATACTAGAAAATTATATACGGGTAGTTAGAAAAATGTGTAAAGTTACTAGTGATTAAACTTTTTTTACTGTAATCTTACAAATTCTATAAGTTATACATGCTGCAACTTTAGTTAAAACGTTGAAAAAGGCCTTCGCGATTATCTCTCCTGAACCTGTTGTAAACGTTTTTAACAAAAATCCTTCCGTAATCTCAGAGTAAACATTATGTTAAAACACGCTATTAAATTTAAAGCACTTCAGTGTTTCTAGATTTTTATTGTAATTCGCCTAAACTTTCTGAATTTTTCAACTATCCTCCGCCATACAAAAATGTATGGCGGAATAATCGCCGCGCGATGATGTCTAAATGTCTATTGAATTTCACAGAATTCATTCAGTTGTGAGAAAGCGGTCACGGCGGGAGCACGCATATTTTTTTCGCGGCAATTTTGTTCGCTGTGTCTTTGATTTTTGAAGGAATCATTGAGGAGATAGGTGTTACAGAAACCGGGTAAGTAGAAATAAAATATATTTATTATTATCTAATAAATTATTTTTAACTTGATTTACAGTTTTACAGATTTTATTTATTATTATTTTTTTTAAACTTCAGGTACCTTCAAAATGGGTAAAAATAAAGGAAGCCTTGCTTACCGTGCCATAAAAATAGACCCACCCACTGGAAGAAAAGGAGAATAAGTTAATAATGTCAACATTTAAATTTTTTACTGATTTCTGTCAAAGGTAGTTTGAAGGTGGACTGAAGTCATTTTGCATTTTGACATCTAAAAATTTCGGCATCCATCTTGAATTTCTCTAGTTATCTACCGATTTGGTTCAATATCAGAATTCTGGCGTTTAGAAGTGCACTGAACTCGAATCTAATGTCAAAATGCAAAATATCGGCATCCATCTTGAATTTCTCGTGTTCTCTACCGATCTGGTTCAAAATCAGTATTAGGGAGTATTGGCGAGCACTGAACTCGGATCTAATGTCCAAATGTAAAATTTCGGCATTCATCTTGAATTTCTCTAGTTATCTACCTATTTGGTTCAAAATCAGGATAAGGGCGTTTGGAGGTGCACTGAACTCGGATCTAATGTCAAAATGCAACATTTTAGCATCCATCTTAAATTTCTCTAGTTATCTACCTATTTGGTTCAAAATCAGGATTAGGGCGTTTGGACGTGCACTGAACTCGGATCTAATGTCAAAATGGAAAATTTTGGCATCCATCTTGAATTTCTCTAGTTATCTACCGATTTGGTTCAATATCAGGATTCGGGCGTTTGGAAGTGCACTGAACTCGGATCTAATGTCAAAATGCAAAATTTCGGCATCCATCTTGAATATCTTAAGTACTTTGACGATTTGGTTCAAAATCAGGTTTGAGGAGTTTGAGGTTCACCGAACTCGAATTTAATGTCAAAATGCATAATTTCGACGACCATTTTGAGTTCTCTACCGATTCCGTTCAAATAGTCACTAAGTTTTATTGAAAACAACGGCTGTCAGATCCATTGATAAATCGAATGAATTTCGATGTTGGGTAAATTCTGGGTTGTATTATTACAAATAAATTTATTTTAAATGTTTTTTTAGGAAAGTGTTGACTGCAATTGAAAACAAACCATATATGAACCAGAAATTTTTTCCACATCAAAACACCATGAGATTCTATGTCACATTGAGTCAAAAACGAAGACGTCTGTAAAGGTCCAGGGGCTAAAAAAAGTCTATGTATCCTTGACCTTGCATAATATGATTTATAGTCTGTCGATCTGTATCAATTATGTTGCAAATAAATTAATTTTTTTATAAAGCAAGTGTATTTTTATTCCGTATTTTATCTAAATGCTGACCAGTTGTGCCTGAATCTAACCGAAATACACAGTAGATCGAGCGGCTGGCACGCGGCTCGCGGCGGCCGAGCTTGTTTGCAACTACCAAAAATACCTAACTGCAGTGAATGGGCAGCTTGACCCAGGCGCAAATGTCTCTATGAGCTATCCACGCTATTCCACAATATGATTCTTAGTATGTTAAGCTGTATCCATTATAGTAGAAACTAAATTTTAATTTTATAAGGCAAGTTTATTTTTATTTCGTAAGTCCGTAGTGTCTAGTATACCCACATCTCCTCTAGTCAGACGCAGGCGGCCAGCTGCGGCCGTGTTTGTCTACAAGTACAAGAAATACCTAACTGCAGCGTTAGCGCGGTTTGATACCTGGCCCTTAAATACTAGTACTAAACCTACCTACATCTTTCATATTTTTTTCATGTACACCTTTCATCGCTGTATTATTTTAACCATGTTTCGTAAAACATCCAATCAGGCGCAATAAATGTTTGCTAATTAAAAACTTGTTTAACAACAAACTATTCACGTTTATGTTTATAATAATATCAAAAAGTTACTACACTTTAATCTGGTATTACTTTTTATACTAATTTTCACTCATAATATACTTACACTTATTGAACTCCTCCGTATAACTTTATATAATAATTAAACTACATACCTTCTTGTATTGTACATACTTATAACATTCAAATTCTATTTATTATGTTATGTAATAGGTCTTTACTTATTATCACTGCTGAACAACCTACTTATAAAAATGTACATATGTAAAAGCCTTCAAATAAATAAATAATATTTGTTCATATGAAGCAGATACTTTGTGATGTGACATTATAATTTAAAATAAAACAATAACTTTGTAAATTTATTTTTTTTAGTTTTTATACTTTATGCCGACCGGGTTTCGCTACAATCGTAGCTTCTTCAGGGCAGTATACTATACTAAAATTAAGTTACATGTGTGTTATAGATAATATACGATTTAAAACAAAATGGGCTGGACTCCTCAAATGAAAGAGGAAGAAGGCGTATCGACCACCATTCCACGGATTACACGGACATCAGCCTAGCATGATGGTCGAAAAATCCACTAATAATGTAACCATATTTTGTATGTTGTAATGAATAAAGAAAATTTAAAAAAAAAACTTAATTTTAGTAGAGTACTAGCTGGGTCACCCGGCTTCGCTCAGGATAATTCGACAGTGTTCTGGAATGTTCCACAATGATGTTCCCGATTCCCTATTTCCGAACATTCCACGACATACTCCGCCGCTCCTTCCAGAACTTTCTAGAGCTCTATGGAACCTTCTACAAATTTCCGGAAGACTGATCTAGAAATTTCAAGAGGGTGAAACTTTCAGCCCTTATATCTTCAAAAGCACACCCTTTTGGTAAAAACGGATACTCTTATTCCCTGGGGGGGGGGGGTAGAGATCGACTACACCATATAACTCCCTTGATCGAACCGGGACTCGTTTCTGAGTTTTTGCGAGCCGCACGTTTTTTTAGACTTTCTTTTATAATATAATATATTGATTATACTGCCCTGAAGAAGGTACGGTTGTAGCAAAACCCGGTCGGCACAAAGTATAGAAACTAAAGGTGGTGTTTAAAAAGTTATTGTTGCATTTAAAAAATTAAAAAATAATATTACACCTATTATGAAAAGATCCTAGCTATACACCAAAAATAAAGTGAATACGAATTATAAATATCCAGGTTCAATTAAACACATTGTAGCAGTTACAACAAACTTAAATAAAAGAGTTTAAAAGTTTAGCTAGCAGGAAAATGATACAAAGTTTGTCCAGTGCTCGCCCACAATCGGATTTGGTTAAACTTGCAATGGGGGATACATTCGCCAGTCTTGCCTCTCGCCCACCATTCAAACTAAATAAACTTAATTCACCAAGTTAAATTTTCATCAAGAAAGAAGCAGGCACCACTAGCTTATATGGAGGTTGTAGTAATAATGAATGGAAAATTACTTTAAATGAATATTAATTTAAATTAAATGTAACATTTAATATTAATTTAATTTAAATATTATTAGTTTTAGTCACAGAATTCTTGACTCATCAATTTTTCGAAACCCCTTATTTCAACGCTAATCGACAATATAGCGAGTTGATATTTACGTATTGAATTACAATATTAAACCACTCCTTAAATATAAGAGCCGCTAAATATGCTGAAGTCCCCAGTGCTCAGGCTTAACTAACTGAAATAATTAGTTGTAACTTACGGCGGGTTTAGTGGCAGGTGGTCGCGATGTAGGGCTCTTCGGAACCGAGCAAAACTACTAGTGCCACCTACTAGAAAAGCGTTTGCTTTCGTTATGATAACAATAACGTTGAATTTATATAGATAAATTTAGTAATATTTCACCGCAAGTGCGCTAATTTGGTTAAACGATAACAATAATGTACATTTATTAAGAAAATCGACCTGTTAGTAACTGAGTGATCATCTTGTTAGTTAAGTCCTTCAACATTGTGCAAGCAACATTTTCCGCTTATTGTAGGAAAAAACTATATGGATAAAAAACATTTATTCATTCAGGATCGTTTTCTACGTAATAATACGTGAATATATTTTTTAAAGCATATAAAAGTTTAAACATATATACGTATAAACGTATAAACATATAAACATATAAACGTATAAACCGCACCCCTTCAACTAAACTACTAAAGCACTAAACTATCAAAAATCAAAATATATATTATCCTGCAACACAAGCACACACCGGCAACGAGGAAAAGAAAACAAATGACTGCCGTTTAAAAAAAACTGAGTCAAAAGTCGGAGAAGTGAATGGAGAAATAAAGATATTTGGCGAATTATGAGAAGAAATTAAAATAGAAGAAAATAACAACAAATTTATATTAAAATCATGATTGATTAATTTGTACTAATAAAAGTTTATGTTTTTTAAATATTTATGTACGACATATGTAATAGGTAACTACAACCATGTATCTATCTCCTTAAAAACGAAAAATAAAATAAACTTGGAATATGGTTATCCGGAGACAAACACGAATCCATACGTTGATATTTTTTAAGATTTGAAAGTTTAATTAATAATATTGTATAATGTTTAGAGCTTTAAATAACTGTGAACTATGAGAGTTTATCAGAATTCTGCTAAAAACTATCATTAAATTTAAACATACAATGCAACAGATATAGTTCAACTGGGGCAAGCCATAAAATAAGTAGAACTCACCTCATTTCGGTCACACAAGTCCTCATAAACTCCACACAATAATTAAAACTGATCTCAGATATACCAACAACAAGTTTAGTATAACTCACCTCAGCAAGGCGAAAGTATAATTAAATCAGACGGTCTATTGAGGCCGTACAGCAAGTATAATTCAACCCACCATTTGACGACGCAACAGGTATAATTCAACTAAGGCAGGCCATAAAACTAGTAAAACTCACCTCAGACAGGCCATACAACAAGTATACCTAAATTAGACGGCCATTGAGGACCAACAGCAAATATAATTAAACCCACAATTCGACGACGCAACAGATCTAATTCAACCAAGGCAGGCCATAAAACTAGTAGAAATCACCTCAGATAGGTCACACAACAAGTACACCTAAATTAGACGGCCCGTTGAGACCTTGCAACAAGTATAAATTAACCCAAAATTCGATCTCGCAACAAGTAAATTTCACATTGCGAGGACAAAACGTGAGAATAACCCAGTAAGCATCACAATGAGTACATAGTTTGACTCATCTTCACATGGAGTGATAGGGTACATCTCTGTTGCACCCCAACCGTTGTTGTTTCTCCACAATTCCCCATAGAAATTATGTATCTGTCTGCTCGTTGAGACTACTCCGAGGACAAACATCACAATGAATTAAATAGTTTAACCCACCTCGGTGAAGCAATGGAGTGACAGGGCACATCCCTGTTGTGCCCCAGCAGCTCGTGGTTGTTTTCCACAATACCCCAGGGCGCTATACCGATGCTGACCACTCTGCCCGCTCGCTGGGATCTCTCCAAGAGTAGAGCGTCTCCAACCTGCCGAGTCACACCTGAATAGGGAAAAGATAAACATGAAATAGCGATCTTAGTAGTTGGTAGATAAATCATAATCAGCGTTTCCATCCTTAACGAGTTCTTACTGCCTCCAAGAAACGTCTCCAATCCTGCAGCATTTCCACTTATTCGTCATACAGGCTTATTACAGAGAAGCCTTCATATTGGTCGGAATCTTTCATTCTTGCAAAATGTCCTGCCTATGGGCGCCGTTCCAGTTAAGGTTCATAAGAAAAATTTAATACATCTCATGACTCCTAGATTATTTTGCGACGAAGGGTGACCAACTGAATTACTTCTCTATGAAATTGCCTATAGAATTATGTAAGGTTGTCGTTGTACTGGCACGCCAAATACTTACAACAAGTAATAAAAGTTTTCACAACAATTTATTTCAAGACATTTAGAAAATTAACTAAAATAATACGCTGCTTTATTTTCAAAAGAGCAGAATAGCTGGAAGACAATTTCGCCGGAGTTAAATAACAGGAATTTAGTCTTCACCTTATTTTCATATACATTTTTGCCCCCAGCGTTGAAATTGAGTCTACAAGTTTATGCGACAAATTCTCCGAGAATGCTAAGGAGACATGGTAGTTTAAAGTACTCCTAGCTTTTGTAATAAGCCTTAATTTAGTCAAGCAGTATGATCCTTTTATTAATTATTAAAAAGCTTACGAAGAATCTAAATCACATTTATATATTTTGGAAAATCCCATACATCTTCTTCGTTTGATTGTCAAACATTAAATTCACATTTTTTTTCATTTTTCCAGCACTACGTTCCAAAACTACCTAATTGTCCTCCTGTATAGATGTTTCAAATACTTGATTTAGCACCAAAATATGTATTCTTTTTTGTCTCAAATTGATCATAAATAATTCAATATTATTTTACCATCTCAAAGGTTTTCCTGCATCTATGTTTTAGAAATGGCACTAAAAGTTTAGCGCTGGTTGTAATGAAGCGTAGATGGCATTCTCATGTCTGTTTGGACAGAAATTTAAAAAAATTATTGTCATATGAATTTCAAATAATATGACCATTCATTGTCCTACCTTATTTTTGAAGAAACATAATAAAATTTGTGAGAGGTGCCCTTTGTTCGGAAAGTACGAGTCAACTGAAATTTGAAAAAATATTATTGCCATATAAAACAATAATTTATTCACGTTATTAAGTGAATGCATTTCTGACAAGTTTGTACCTGTTTTATAACAGCAAAACATGGCAATAAATTTATTAGAATAATTACACATACCCGCTAGACAAACCCTGCTTTGCCAAACAAAGCATTCAAAACCTGGGATGTACATCTAAATTATGATGACATGCAGCTTTCGTAGTTTGAATCTCAACTCAATAATTTGAAATAGGTACTTTTTTGTTTTTATTTTGACGAGAATTTATTTTATAAGATTGGTACTTCCGACATATGTCATAGTTGATTGTCTACTAGTTAAAAAATGAATATTCCGTATTATCCGTGCATCAAACTTAAACAATACGAACGTTCCGTACGTGGTATTATCCATGAAGTGGACTCCATGCATATTTACTAATACCACCTTTACGTGTGTATGGGCAATTTATAAGATTACAATTTTTGAGATATTTACTCTGGCGAATTAAAATCCTTTTGGTACTTTTAAGGGTAGGATCCCCGAATAGTTTGGAGTTATTCCCACACTCCAGGCTTACATCTTCCTTATACTATTTTGGAATCCATTAACTCGTAACTCAATCATAACCGGCCTTTCCGAGCCAGCAGTTTAAAGTTCGGCTACCGTAATGCTTCACAAGTTTCTTGTTCAATATGTTATGGTTTCTCTTTTAGTATTTAGTTTCTCATCCTCGACAGTTTAATCTCCCAGACAAGAACCCGGTTAGGAGCAAGATTCTAAGTAGTTAGGTACCCACTAGAGATAAGTGACCTAGCGTTTGATATTAAAAATATTCTGGGAAGAACGGGGCCAAACGCCAGGTAAATATTCCACCCAGGCTGAGGACATTTGCAAATAATTATGCCCCGTGCTACTCACTGAAAAATGAATTAATTTTGCTTTTTGGTAAATTTTAGCACTCAAATTACTTCTTAAAGTTAAAGGTCATTTTGTAACCGACGGAGAAGGCCGTATTGAAAAGAAGCACTACTTGACTCTCGTTGGGGTGAACGTTATCCGGTGTAGATAATAAAATAGAAATCCGAGTCTAAAAGATCCAAGCTCATGCACAGAAAAACCTAACAATTTTTAAGAAATCAAGTCATGGATCTTCATTCATTAACACCAAAAAAATATTATCTGGTTTGAAAATAGAATCTTTGGTGAACCTAACTTCGTTAAAATGTGTATTGACGAAGTTTCGTGGAAAAGATGGCGTTTCATAAAAAGTTATTGCCGTAGGAACGTGAAGAAACAAGAAGGTATTTAGTAAAAGGCATTGTCGAAGGAAATCAGAGAAATAATAAGGCATTTTGCTGAAGTTCGAAAGACTGTGCAGTTTACACATTTTGCACAAAATACAAAAAATCTATGGAAAAGTTCGAAAGGCAGAATATATGTATATGTATATAAGACAAATGTCTATTTGTTGTAATATTTTTATTAATAATGTGACATACAAATATCATGAGTTGCTTTGCTGACAAAGAAACTACAATAATAATAATAATAATAGATTATTTCAGAAAAATGAGAAAATATTTTATTCCAAACTTGACGATAAACAAAATATTATTTCGAATAATAATAATCCGTTGCCATCTGAATCAGATATGCGCGATTTTTGGACAAATATTTGGAGTAAAGATATAAAACATAACGAGTCAGGTCCGTTGATAGAAAATGAAGAACTCAATTGTTCAGACATTGAACAAATGAGTTTTTCTGATATATCGGTTGAATTGTTAGCCAAAATTATAAAAAGTATTCATAATCGGAAAGCCACGGGTTGCGATTGGATACATAATTTTTGGTATAAACGTCTGACTACTTTACATCCCCTTTTGGCAAAAAATCTTTCAAAATTTGTCAGAGAACCTCAAAATTTTCCAAATTTTCTAACTAAGGGCATTACTTATATGTTGCCTAAAAGCGAACATATTAATAATCCCTCTCAGTATAGACCCATTACATGTTTACCGACAATATATAAAATTTTAACCTCTTGCTTGACAGATTTAATATACACTCATTTAGATGAAAAAAATGTTTTATCTGAACAACAAAAAGGTTGTCGCAGAAAACATATGGGATGTAAAGAACAATTAGTTATTGATTCTGTAATTCTAAAACAGATTCAAACCCAAAAACGTAATTTACATATTTGTTATATAGATTACCAAAAGGCTTATGATAGTGTCCCGCACTCGTGGCTGATAAAAGTTTTAAATATATACAAAATTAACCCAATTATTATTAGCTTTTTGGAAAAAATTATGGCATTTTGGAATACCGATTTGCTTTTGAATTTGAAAGATAAGAAAATTATAGTACCGGGCATTTCAATAAAAAGAGGGATTTTTCAAGGAGACTCATTGAGTCCTCTTTGGTTTTGCTTAGCATTAAATCCTCTATCTAAAATGTTAATTAAAAGCAAGTTTGGAATAAAAATTAAAGGTAATACTAGAGAGAGAAATATAATTTCTCATTTATTATTTATGGATGATTTAAAATTATATTCGAATTCTGAACCAAATTTAGAGAAAATGATTAAAGTAGTTAAAATTTTTTCAGATGATATTAAAATGACTTTTGGTTTAGATAAATGTAGAACGATCCATATAGAGAAAGGTAAAATTGTAGATGGAGACGAGGGTATATTTAGAAATTTAAAAATTGAAAGTATGAAAGGGGGTGAGGTTTATAAATATTTAGGATATCCGCAATCAAATAGATTAGATCATACTAGTATTAAAAATGATATTAGGATTAAATTTAAAACTAGGATCAGAAAATTTTTGAAATGCAATCTATCTGCTAAAAATTTAGTAAAGGCGATAAATACTTGGGCAATACCTCTATTAACTTACTCATTTGGCATAATTAAATGGTCTAATACAGATTTAGATAGCTTAGAACGATTAATTAGAACTACATTAACTAAATTTCATTGCCATCATCCAAATTCAGCTGTAGAACGAATTAATTTACCCAGAAATTTAGGAGGTAGAGGTATAGTCAAAATAACATCTTTAAAACATAATCAGGTAGAAATGCTAAGAAATTTTTTCCATAGGAAAGCTGATAGTTCAGAAATGCACAAAATAATTTGCAAGGCAGATAGAAATATTTCGCCATTAAATTTATACGACGAGAATGCCAGCATTCTTATAAATACCAACCAGGAATTATTAGATTCCTGGTCAAATAAAATTCTTCACGCAAAACACTTCAATTATCTCAACCAAACATATGTTGACAAATTTTCGTCAAACAAATGGTTGAGTATTGGAGAGTTGAGCGCAGAAATAGAAGGCTTTATGCTTGCCATTCAAGATAGAGTCATTAATACTAAAAATTATAGGAAGCATATCATCAAAGATGCAAATCAAATTGATGATTTATGTAGAAAATGTTTGGCTTTTCCGGAAACTATAGAACATATTATATCGGGATGTTCTGTATTAGCGCCGTCCGAGTATACATTTAGGCACAATCAAGTTTTAAAAATAATTCACCAAAGTTTGGTAATTAAACATAACTTGATTGACTGCCGTAATGTACCATATTATGAATATGAACCAAATTCATTTTTAGAAAATGAATTTTATAAAATTTATTATGATAAAACTATTCTAACAGACAGAACAATTAGTCATAATAGACCCGATATAGTTTTACATGACAAAATTAAGAAAATAACATATCATTGATCTCGCTATTCCAAATTCTTGTAATATTCAGAAAACTGTTTCTGAAAAAATAAGAAAATATACAGATTTAGTAAATGAGATTAAAAGAATTTGGCATTCTCAGACTATAAAAATATTACCATTTGTTATTTCGGCTACTGGCATTATACCTAGCTCTCTCATTCAAAATTTAGGCGTATTAGATTTATCAAAAAAATTGTTCATAAAAATGCAAAAGTCGGTCATTTTAAATACATGTAGGATTACGAAAGATTTTTTAAATATTTATATTGAGGGATCAGTAGGATTTATCGGACCAGTTAGGATTTCATCAGAGCCGAACCCTCTGATATGAAAATATCTGGAGTCGGTGAAATATCTTCCCATTATGTTTCTGGTGGATTGACGTATTGTTCTTGTATTGTTTTGTATTTATTATACTTATATAGTGCACTTACATTGCGTGAATTTACTAGATATTCATTTGTGGAAAAGTGTGTGGAAGGGTTTCATTTGGGAAAGATTCAACCCGAACATAAAATCTGGATCACCGTAATAAATTAATTAATAATAATATGACAAAATTAAAAAAATAATATAAGTTATTCCAATACTGTTTTGGCACATCCACCCCATCCTAGGGATGCATATTCGAGTAAAGAATTACACATGGCATAGTATATTGATTTCATGTCTTTTACAGAGAATATTTCTGATGGTAAAAAAAAGGTGAGTAAGTTTTCTGACTTTTGAGGCAGTTGAGTTAATGTATTCTTCCCATCTCAGATATTTATCTATGATGATCCCTAGATCTTTTAAACTATTAACGCATTCTAGTTTATTGCAAGTACAAGTGTTCGGTTCATTGCAGATGTGAATAGTAATATTAATAATTACCTTGGGTTGTCCCGCTTGTGTTGCACTAAAACGTATAAATTTGGTCTTATCCGTGTTAAGAGTAAGGAGATTATTGTCTAGCCATTGTTTGACATTGTTTATTCCAATTTCGGCTTTTCTATGCGCTTCGTACCAGTTTTTGCCCTCAAACAATTAAAGTTATTTGTCCGTCTTCAAAATATTATATCACTTTGTAATTATAAACTTATTTTTCAATCCTCTTATTACTTCAATCTGTGCTACCCAGTTAGACAACAGAACAACAATCATCTATCATTTTCTGTCTCCGTGACAACACCTTTTTAAAATTCGAACATAAAGGAATCCTATGCATTTCTAGGTAGGTATTCCTTTACATGTATATATTTTTAATTCATTTGCTATACCGTTATTCTTTATACTATAAAGAGTTCCATGACAACTGATCTTTCGACAGTTGGACCGCCGATAGTTGATCCCTCGGAAATTTTATCCCCAAAAAGCATTATTTCTTCGAGTCAGTATGCAAAGAGGATATACGGTGATATAACCAAAGTCAATGTGCTTATATATACAGGCGTCTTGAGTGGTACCTATAATAGACATGGGCAGATTCATTCTCAGGAGTGAAACGATTCAGTCTGATTCCCCCGGCCTTTTGAATTGATTCCTTTTATTCGTTCCTTTAATTCAATTAATTAAAAAAAAAACCTTATTATAGGATATATTATCTAATACGCGGTTTTCACTTAAGAAAACTAAAGTATACAATATACATGAGAAGCTACGAAGCACCGCACAAAGAGCTGGCCGAAAGGCTACGAAAAACCGCACAAAGAGGAGACCGATAATACTATCTCATTCTCTCGCAGACTACATTCTTTAGATGCATGTGTTTGCCTCTTTTTATTGTCGTTATTTTTCGTTTCATCGAGTTTCAAATCACAACGGTGCTAAAGAAGTTTTTATTACGCAAAGCACTCTTCTTAGGGTGAATTATGACGTTCTGAAAAAGTGTAGGTACTAAAAACGAAGTATTTTAATGTGTACTTATTTTGCAAAAAAAAACAAATTTTGACAAGAAAAATGTATTTATATTAGGCTAGCAATTAAATCTTAAAATGAAACAGTTTTTGTAGTTCACCCTAAAGTTTCACTAATTTTATTTTATTTATTAAACTTAAAATTGGTCTACTTCACGTGATCTAAACATCCCACTACCTTCAGCCTCACAAAATATCCCAGTTGAGGATGCCATAGTCTCATGATGTTCTATATGTTATATTATATTATATTCTATATGTTCTCATCTCTCTGATGTTCTATACCTTGTGATGATGATTGCTTTATTATTTATTCTGTTTTATTGGTTTAGTAACATATGAGTATATAATTTTTATTGTTATTATATTTTTGCTTCTATGCTTGTAAAAGCCCACTAGGGCGTAAATAAATATAAAAAAATAAATAAATTAGCTCCAGACGGGAGCAGTTGGGACTTGCGGTATTCACATAAAAAAACATACTATTATCGCGCTTTCATATATCCGATCCGGTCACCTGGAATAAGTTACACTCAAATATATATTTTTAAATGCACCTACCTCAATGGTGAAGTTAAAACCATGTGCCGAATAAAAACTAATTAAAAGTCTGAGCGACACGTGTCATACAATTTATTACAAAAATAAATGAATAAAACACTCGATCATCATGTATCACGGTCCGACAGCGACTGGACACTGATGTTTTGTTTAGGGCTAGGACGGCTAGATAGACACATACCATAAAAACAATAATATAAATAAACATCGTTGTTTCTAAACGCATTGCATAATTTACGCACGTGTGAGGGAGAAAAAATATAGGATTAACTTTCGCTTTTTGGTCTTTAGCAAAAGTTCAGGGTCCCGTTCAAGTTTCGCCCAAAGATGACGGCTTGGCCGCGCGGAAACTAACGACGAACTGATTCTCTGCGGGCATCAAGGAATGAATTAGGAACTTCTGACTAATAAGTGTCTTTTGTCTTGCTGTGACTTGAATAACTTGCATTCCGCAGACCAAATAATGACTCGATATCTTCAACAGATTAGAATTGATCGACTCGATTCGTGGGACTTGTGATTTGGTACGACGACGTCACAGATGTTTTGATTCCTTGAATAAGTGAAACAGAGATTGGGGTTGAGAATTGAACAGACTTGTAGGACGACGAACAGTGGGACTGGCGGGACGACTGTGAAATAGACGCGACACTCGGAATTCAGAATTACTTGACTCTTGGATGACTCGATCGCTTGTCGGTTCAGTCGGTTGGCGGTTTTGTCGCATGGGCTGGGGACGGGAACTCTCTGGCCTACGGGTTTTTTTGTATAGATTTACTACGCGGGATACTACACGTGATAGGCAATTTCGCGGCGCGCACCGCCTGTAGTGGGTGTACCTATCCGCGCAACAAATATCCAATATTTACAGAGTACATTATTATTTTCTTACCTCAAAATAACATGAATTATTTAACTGTAGGATGCAAGGCCAAGGGTAGGAAATAAAGATTTAATTATTTTTGAAAATGAGAATCAGATTGAGTGTGTCACAAGATTGAATTTATTCATTTAATTCAATCATTCAATTTTGCACACGTCTACTGTGCAGTCCAGGAAATACAGGTAAATAGATATAAATTGAAGTAACTAAAAATTATTTTGTTAAGCACATATGCTTACATACAAATCTTTTAATTTAACGTATCCTGCAAAAATTGCTTAGGTTTCTTTTAATGTTTTTGGAAGGTTATCAAAAAATTATTGTCCTTTACAAAACACACTGTTTAGCTTAGCGAAGCTTAAAATCTCAACAAAATTTCGTAGGATAATTGTGAACATTTTCATGGTACATAATGTTGGTTTGCATATATTTAGGAAGCATTTTGTATATAAACATGATTCGTACTCTGTTCAGCCCACTGGCTAAACTTCATTGGTTGGGGAGTGTTGCACTGTTGCACTGTTGCAACACTGGGTTCAGAATTGAAATGTCTAGGATGGTTCGCAATCTAAACAAAGCCCTCAGAACATTTACACTCCTGTGAGGAGTCACAAATACAACAAGTCACAATCACCTGTGTTGGTTCCCCCAGTGAAGATCCAGGCGCCAGTGGTCTTGGCCGCTTTAAGCAGCCCTTTCCTGAGAACTTTCTTTAGCTTGGTCTGCAGCTCAAAGTTGGCCTTGCCGCCCTGCACCGTGATCAGCAGCTTGGGTAACTCCAGGCCCCACTCCCGGGTCAGCAGCTGGACGATCAGCTCGGGTCTTGTGTCGAAGGCGAGGCGGACATACTGGAACAAACAAACATAAATATTTACTTATAACTTACAGATTCTAAGGATCAGTTGTTTTACAGAAATTCAAATTTAAATTGCCATTGCTGACAAGATTGTCAAGCTGACAAGCTATTTTATTTATATCTAACAAGCTAAAACCCCGGCGTTGCACAGGCTTTACGTTTACGAGTTTTAGAATTGTAGATGAAATGGCTATAGACGTGTTTGGTGACCAGATCTGAATAGCCGGGTAGATACTTCCCCGACTTAATTTTTTTATGTGAATACCGCTCAAGAGTCGCCACTGCCCTCGTCTCGAACTAGTGAGACTATGGAATCCCCAATTGGGGTATGTTGTGAGGAAGAGGAAGGAGATGGGGAAGAGGAAGGTGGGGAAGAGGAAGTAAGGGAATTACCTAGCTATTCAGATCTGGTCACCAAACTCGGCTAAAGCCACTTCAAGCAACTTTTCAATTCTGAATGGTGGTCTTTCAACACGGCGATACTGAGAGTATCTTCCACTCTGGAATGTGCCGCAAATATTTGTATATTATTTTAAATGAATTAATTGTGAAATAATAAAAATGAATCAAATAAAATTTATTTGTGCACGACGGGATTCATTCCCGTGAACTTTGGATTGCGAGTCCAGAGCCTTACCCCTCGACCATGGAGACCGTATTTGGTGACCAGATCTGAATATCCCATCTTCTTCCCCTCCTCACTACCTTCAGCCTCATAACATACAAACTGGGGATGCCATAATCTCACTGGCTCCAGCCGTTTGGGAACAGTAAGGACTCTTGTGCGGTATTCACATAAAAGAGGCTAAAATAGAGTTTCTTTGGATAATAATTAAACAATGCAACTTTAAAAAATAGGACTGGGATAAAATTAAGCACGTACAACCTTACTTTGATACCCACAATAAATTGAGTAGGTAATCCAAAAAATTTTTAATGTGAATTTTTTTTAAAACCATTTTATTCCGGAAATCATCATAAACTTCGACGTTGATTGTAAAAATGTTAAACCTCCCGCTTTTTATTCCATTTCCTTTAAGATATTTGGCGCAAGTAAATAAATTCTGGGAATCCATTTGACGTAAGTACATACCTCGTAATCTAATGGAACTGGGATATCGAAAACATTTAAAAACCCGGTCAAGGGTTTGTTCAAGAAGATCTGATTTAATATGAAAATAAAAGGAAAATATTTTAAAGATTCTTTTTTTAAATTTAGCATTTTTGCTTTCTTTTTTCACATTAGCTCCACACTGGCCCTGAAGAAAATAATTCCCCTCAGGGCCTGTGTCATCTTTGGGGATGCAAACTGTGCGGAGGGTCTTTTTAGGAAAGGAAGGGAAGAAGTTTTGGGATGGAAATTGGCATGAAAGGTGGGTAGGAATCTGGGGTCAGTGTGTCCAGGAATAACGAAGGCATGAATTCTTCCCTCCCATCGGTGCAATGCCCGGACAAACCTCACCCCATGAACCCGGGCACCCTTGCCAAGCTACCAAACGTAGCGAACCATTTGGGGTGACCTACGGCAGAGGTGTTGGTTGTCCAATTTGCTTAATAATAATGTCAATCTTGATAATAATTACTGAAAGCCCGACAATTATTATATAAAAATTTGATTCGAGTCATTTCAAAAGTCATAATAATGAAGAGTACGTAAGATACGATGTATGAATGTGAATGAGGAAAGTAGTGTGCGCCGAGACCGAGTTGTTAGGCGGTCCATCCTCTCTGCCTTCCCCTGCGGGTGTTATGGTTATTATATTTAGTTAGTTTAATACATGTAGGCACAGAAGGGGGAAGAATGGTTGAAATAAAACCATATAAAATTAAAATACAAGTGTGCAGTTCACACGCGGTAGAAGTGAAATCTTCAGAAAACTAAAGAAGATAAGAATAAGGAGACTATGAAGCACCGTACAAAGTGGAGACCGATTATTCTATCTCATTTTCTCGCAGGTTAAATCCTATAGATGTACGTGTTTGTCTCTTTTTAGTGTCACTTTTTAGTTTCGCCGAGTTCCAAAACTATCCACAACGGTACTGAAAAAATTTTCACTTGACAAACTGCACAAAAAAAATTGTGTGCAGTTCACACGCGGTAGAAGTGAATCTTTAAGAAAACTAAAGTAGACAAGAGTGGGGAGCACCGCACAGAGAGGATACGATTAGTCTATCTCATTCTCTCGCAGTCTTAATCCTACAGATGTATGTGTTTATCTCATTTTAGTGTCTGTCGTTTCCGTTCCATAGATTTTAAAATCACTAAAGTGCTAAAGAAATTTTCACTTCAAAAATAAAACAATATGATTTGAACCGTTTTTATTTATTTATTTACACTCCGTAAATATCACAATAACAATAATAAGGATTACAAGTTAAAACCTAACTTCCGCCGCCCCAGGATTATGAAGCCTTAATTATTAAAGTTAATTACTCGAGAAAACAGCGCGGCCATCAAGACATGGAAACGAAAATTAATAAATACAGCGAACGCACTTAATTTGAGGTTTCATAATTATTTGTAAAGTATTTTATATCTAACAAAGCAATTAGGAAGCCGCATTTTAATAGAGGGAATTAATATCTTGCTGTATAATAAAACTGTTATTGGCTGGTCTTGAAAGATTGACTTAATGCGCGTTAATGCAAAATCATGTCCTTTCGGTTAGAAAATTTGATCGCTTAAAAATATTATAGATGCTTCAATTAAATACTGAGACTAAAATTTATCTTAGCTTTGGAAATAATCGAGAATTTTAATATTTTTTAAATATCTTACCTTAAAATTCAACAATAACTTTGAATGCACATTTCAAACTTTGCAACAAAGGCGACCAATAGCTGATTTGATATTTACACACAAACACACACATAATAACATTTACTGTACCGAACTTCTTTTTGCTAGTTAATTTTAACGTACCAATTAGACGTACACGCCATACAGTACTATTTCACACGCTTAATTACAAGACAAATGCACCAATCAATCGTGTTCTTTATATGAGCCCCACACAGGGGAGGCCTTGAGGAAAATAATTTCCCTCAAGGCCTATGTTAACTTAGAGGATGCTGTGTGGAGGGTTTTTTTAAGGAAAGGAAGGAGAGGATAGTTGTGGGAAGGAAGAGGGTTTAAGGGGTGGGTAGGAATCTGGGGTTCAGTGTGTCCTGGTCATCCGCCTTCAAGACCTAGACAAACCTCACCCCATGAACCAAACGTAGCGAACCACTTGGGGTGACCTATGGCAGAGGTGTTGGTTATCCAATAAAGGTTCCCGGGGTGGCGGTACCCATTCCCTCCTCCCAAATTTAAATATGTTCAATAATATTGGTCTAAACTCTCACAGACTCACATCGACATTTTCTCCGATTCACTGCCCAAATTTAAAAAGAGCATTATGTCAATAATATAAATTGTTCAATGCGCATACATACATACACACTTACACACACACACACACACCTTCCCACTACACACATCACCCGATAATTACTTAATATGCATACCATAAATAAGACACTATAATGAAATACATAATAGGTACCCACCATGATATATACTTATTAATTGTAAATTGTTTTCACCAATACAACTAATGTAATGTTTGTTTCTGTTTATAAATAAATAAAATAAAATAAATAATTAGTCTTTTCGTAAGATTGGAAAAAATAAAGTATTAATAATTATTATTATTGGATCATTTTTATAGCGCCATTTTCATGAGAAAATCACCTCAAGGGCGCTTTACAAATTCATTTATATATTTAATATCTATATAATACCTACATCAGGCCTTATAGTGTATACAAAAGTTTCCAGACTTCTCCGCTAGATGTCAGATATACAAAAGCTTTCCTATTACAAGTCCGTAAGATGTCAGCAGGGTATGAATTCCCTGCATGATGGGCGGAGGCGCATCGCCGAGCTGGACCCGTGAGCGACAACGCGCGAGCAAATCAATTCTAGTTCACTTTCAGTTAAGGTGGTTTACCTGGTAGCTACTTTGTAAAAACGTAAAATACAAATAAACTCAAGATTGTTTACAAGAATTCCTTTTATTCCTCTCCACAACGAATTGTGAGAACACAACAGGCCTATAAAAAATACTTTCAAGTGCAAAATAAATAAATAAAAAAGGGTGTCCAGGAGGGACGGAAGTATGAATCCATCCCTGCCACTGCAGTGCAAGGCGAAGTTCCTAGAGAGTCTCCTTCAACTGACTCAACCAGTCTTTCCCGATCTGGACTGCCACCCAGTTGCTGGGCAGATACGTCCGCCACAACCCGGACAAACCACACCATATTATTCCAATTATGTAGTATTTTTTTAGGGGCACTAAGGGTCAGACTAGAGGTGGCTGCCAAGCTCAATAGTGGAGCGCATTAGATTGCTCTTTAATCACTTACTTTATTAGTCAGGGAAATTAATGTCGATAATCAATTTGATTAACTATATAAACATAAATCACACACACATCCGGTAGAAAATGATGTAAGTCAAAAAAGTTAATTTGAGAGGAGAGCGAAAACAAATGACGAATGATGAATAAACGGTCCCGCCGAAAAGAGACACTAGCGACATCTCGCGGAGATAGAGTGATATAACTTAAATACCGTAGATAATAACAATCACTTCATTATTCAGAGATGTAACGTAAAATATTATTTACAACCCCTTTCTATGGGATGTGTGTTAAAAAACAATCTATAGAACTATTTTAGGCATCTATATATATAAAAATCTAAAAATGTTTGCATGTATATCCGCTATGCGTTGCTAAACCATTCATTCGATTGCGATGGCACTTTTAGGATTGATGTGCGCATGCCCGCGATGGTTTCTGTGCACAAAAGTGAGCTCTGGCATCATGAAATTACGCGTTGCTAAACCGTTCATCCAATTGCGATGACACTTTGGGGATTTGATGGGTGCATGCCCGCGATGGTTTCTGTATACAATAGTGAGCTCTGGCATAATGAAATTATGCATTGCTAAACCGTTCATCCTAGGTGAGTTGTTGTTAGCACGTCAACGAAGGTTTCAATACATATACTGGTGAGCTCTGGCATTACGAAATTTGTATAAAAAATTGCAATAGATGGCACGCGAGCTGTTTGAAAACTATATGTACAGGGACTGAAATGCAAGAGGCGGGAGGAGAAATCAGGAGGGGGATTCGTGGGACGGGGGAAGCGGGAGAGCGGAGGGGGGAGAGGGAAAGCAGAGAAGGCAAAGTGGGAACACGTGAGGGGAAGGGGATCAAAATTGGATAAATCTTTTTTTTGTGTTCGTTATTGTTAGGACTAGGTTTGTATAAAACTACTAGTGAGCTCTGGCATTATGAAATTTGTATAAAAAATGCAATAGGTAGCACGCGAGCTGTTTGAAGACTGAATGTGGAAGTAACACGCCTAAAGGGGGAGGTAAACTAGAGTAGGGGGTCCGAGGGAGGGGGAGGGGAAGGGGAACTACGGATCGGGGAGGGTAACCTGGGAGGGGGGAGGGGAACTCGGGAGGGGGTTCGCGGGACGGGGGAAGGGAGTGAAGTGGGGAGAGGGAAGGTGGAGGAGGCGGAGTGGAAACGCGATAGGGGAAGGGAACGCGGAAGGGGAACGGGACGAATAGAAAAAGGACACGCACAGAGAAACAATTTCTTTATTAAATGGTATAGCGACGCATGCCGGGTACCATCTAGTTATCAATAAATCTATATCTCACTTGACATCAAGTAATTAACGATGACAAGTCAAAGTGGAATATAATCACTTTTCACAAAAACCATTCACTCGACACTAATTACCCAATTTTCAGCTTAACGCAAATGGGTAAACTTATTGGAAAAGTTTTAATATCGTGAAGATAAAGCAATGAAAACAGGCGGAATTAAACAAACAATTTGTTTTCAGGAGCGTTCCTCGGGGTATCGGGAACCGAGGTGAAGATATCAGATAAAAGAGGAATGAGTTATTATTAGGAGGATCGTTAAAACATAACATTATGCGAAAATACATATTTGCCTTGTTCTTTACATCAACACATACAAAAAATAAAGGATGTTGTTAAATTATTCCTGATTTTCAAGGTCTATTATAGAACCATGTATATTTATTTATAAACAGAAACAAACAGTAGGTACATTAGTTACGTTGGTGAAAACAATTTTCAATTAATAAGTATATTTTATGGTGGGTACCTATTACGTGTTTCATTGTAGTGGCTTATTTATGGTATGCATAAATAATAAGTAATTACCGGGTGGTGTGTGTAGTGGGAAGGTGTGTGTGTGTGTGTATGTGTGTATGTGAGGGTGTATGTGTGTGTGTGTGTGTATGTATGTTGAACAATTTATATTATTGACATGATGCTCTTTTTAAATTTGGGCAGTGAATCGGAGAAAACGTCGATGTTAGAATTTAGACCAATATTATTCAACGTATGAAGAGCACGATTGATTGGCGAATTAGTTGCTGTATTTGTCTTGTTATTAAGCCTGTGGAATCATATAATGCTTCATTGGATTAATTTTGTTAAATTATTTTTCTACCAAGGATACCCTGAGGAAAATGATTTCCGTTAGTGCCGTTGTCATATTTGGGGACGCTGTGTGGAGGGTATTTTTAAAGAAAGGAAGGAGAAGAAGTTTTGAGGAAGAAGGTATCAGGTATCGTGTGTCCAGGAGTGACAAACATATGATTCCATCCCTCCCACTGCGGTGCAGGGTAACGAGTCATGCTGGAGAGGTCAAAAGGATTCCCTCAACCGATCCTGCCGCCACGCAGCTGGTTGGCAGACGTATCCGCCGCCAAGACCTAGACCAACTTCCCCCCACGAACGTCACCAAACGTAACAAACTAAGTAGACTACGGCAGAAGTGTTGGCTATCGAATAAAGGGGGGGGAGGAGGTATCCATTTCCGCCTCCCAAATTGGAACTGGATTCTAAAGCATCTCGAAAATCTTTGGCTCTAAGCCCTGGACGTTCGATTCCCGGTGAGTAAGGTTCTTGACCTCGAACATGGAGATCGAGGGTTGAAATCATAAATATTGTTTTTATGAAATTAAATTTTATGACATTAATTTGTGTTGTTTCAGAAATAAATTATTTAAAATAATAAGGCTGAAAATTCCATAATGGAAGATACTGTCAGTATCGCACTGGTGAAAGACCACCATTCAAAATTAAAACGTAGCTTGAAACTGCTTTAAATAATAATAATAATTTTTGATGATTTGTATAGCGTCGTTTTTGTGAAAAATCACCTCAAGGGCTCTGTACATATAAGCATTCAATAAAATAAAATTAATACGATAGGCTTACAACTAAGATTCAAAATTATAACTAGGGATTTACATTTAAGACTTAAATGTACATAGCTAGTGACTTACGACTAAGACTTAAAACTAGTGACATACATATAAATTTAAAAACGTGACTTAAAATTAGAGATTTACAATCAAAATAGGTATTTACATATAACAATAAATATTTTTAGTTTTGCGAGGTGTCTAATATTACCAACTGATCAACAAAACTCTGCAGATATAGGTACAGACAGAGAAGAAAGTTATTGCTGCTTATAATATGCTTCTACAATCCTAGCTCCAACAACAAACTAGACAAACCATTATTACATGGCTAAAAATTGCATCCACCGGTTACTTTAGCAATATTCAATATAGCCTGATTGTATGAATACGTGATTTGCCAGGTACTTCCCCACCCTTCTTTTCCCCATCTCCTTCTCTACCACTACCCTCAGCCTTACAACATACCCCAATTTTTGGGGATGCCATAGTTTCTCAAAACCGTTGGGAGGTATAGTCTAAATCTTCTGGCAGCTATTCAATATAGCCTGATTGTATGAATACGTGATTTGCCAGGTACTTCCCCACCCTTCTTTTCCCCATCTCCTTCTCTACCACTACCCTCAGCCTTACAACATACCCCAATTATTGGGGATGCCATAGTTTCTCAAAACCGTTGGGAGGTATAGTCTAAATCTTCTGGCAGCTATTCAATATAGCCTGATTGTATGAATACGTGATTTGCCAGGTACTTCCCCACCCTTCTTTTCCCCATCTCCTTCTCTACCACTACCCTCAGCCTTACAACATACCCCAATTATTGGTGATGCCATAGTTTCTCAAAACCGTTGGGAGGTATAGTCTAAATCTTCTGGCAGCTAGCTAAGCCACCATAGCGTAAGAAACATTTCCCGCAAATAACGATGGCAGCAAGCGGAATTTATTCGTAACTCGAGTAACAGTTTGCGAGAGTCCCAACTTCCCTGGGCCACTGTGGCTACGGCATACCAATTTTATCTTTAGTGGTTGCACAATATTTTTTTATCGAAATACCTGTTGGCAATAGCTGTCTTTAGGTGTCGCGTCGTGTCTGTGAGATGGTGGGTGGTTTCAGTGGGTGGTGGGGAGTGGTGGGTGGTGAGCGGCGTGCTGGATGTGTGCCTTGTGCATTATTGAGGACGTGAGAACATGCCATTAATACAACCAAGTGTCGAGAGAGATCTGGACTTATATCCACGTAACCCCTTCGACACCTTGTGAAGTTCGTGGGAACTAGATCATTTATTTTCCATCTATTTTCAAAATAATATATTTCCCGCAACAAAAACCAACGATTCAATTTCTATTTTCTAATTTACATTCTCTAAGGCTCAGTTGTCTCCTGGAAGAAGTGTGTCAAAGTCATCAAATGGATATTCAGCGCCATTTTATTTTTGATATTTTAAAAGGTCCCAGTTAAACGCCAATAGGCCACTTGCATGGATTTCATAACGATTTGGAAAAAATCGTGTGGATAGATTTTTTTACTAAGATTACGAAAATGTTATTAATTTTTTTTAGAAATGTATAGTTTTTTATTTTTAAATAAATAAATCCATTATTTGAGCTCGTGACGTTACTACATGAAAATGTCCCGTCTTCGATTATATTCCCTTAATTTTGTAAAATTCCGCACTTGTTGGGGTTTCAACATGTACCCGCAAAGCGGAAGGGAAGGAAAAATTTGGGGATTGCCGACTTACCCGCAGATTTTCTCCCTTCGCTTATCTAATTTTGATCCGCTGGTTCTTCTTTTTGAGTTTTCACAAAACATTTATTATAGTAATATTTTGCACACAGCACGGCTGTAATATTTCCACACAAAACATTCACTTATGAGTTTCACTTTAAAATGTTCGGTACAAGAGCTCCGTATTCAACATATGTGTTGACAGAACAGTGGATAATTTGTAACTAAACTGTCTGGTCGGCATGGGTAGGTATGATTTGTGGGTAGGTGGGTAGGATTGGTAGGCAGAAATTAAAAGTTGGAAAAAATAAAGGTAAATGAGCAATGCTAGGCACCAACATTTCCGCCCACCTAATTTGATCGAATTAACCAAATCGAATTAAATTACAAAGAATCCCCATGGAGGGTACAACAAAAAAAATATATAAAGCAAGATAAATTGTTCATGCAAGCTGTATCTGTACTGCTTCGAAGATACTTTAAAAAAAATCAAATAAAATAATAATGAATGTGTCGGGAGTACGGTTCCCGCAGAAAAAAAAAAAAAAAAAAAAAAAAAAAGAGAATATTTTGAAAAATAATGAAAATTTGTAAAGACACCTCGGGTCTATGATGTGAGTAGGATACTAACGAGAATTCGAGTATAGGCATCCAAAAAAAAAAAATAATAATAATAAATAAAATAAAATTAACGAAAATTGAAATGGAATAGGCATTTCCCTTTTATACATACTGAATAATTACTAATACTAGCTTTATTCTACCGGTAACGGACACAGTTTTATCACTGGTCGAACCAACGAACCAGTTTGAGTCTTAACCGTAGCTACTCTAACTATCCCATCCTTACCGGGATGAACATGGATAATTCGTCCTAACAACCACTTCGTAGGTGGAAGACGATCGTCCTTTATTAACACTAATTGCCCTATCTTCATGTTAGGATTAATTTTGCACCACTTTGATCGTTGTTGAAGCGTATTTAAGTATTCTAAATGCCAACGTTTCCAGAAATGTTGCGACATTTTTTGGAGATGTTGCCACCTACTTAATCGATTAGACGCGGTGTCAAGAAAGTCATATTCAGGCAACCCCAATAAGAATCCACCGATTAAAAAATGACCTGGGGTGAGTCCATTTAATTCTTCAGGGTCTGAGCTCATTGAACACAAAGGGCGGGAGTTGAGGATGGCCTCAATTCTGGTAAGAACTGTCGCAAATTCTTCGTAAGTTAGAACGGTCTCACCTATTACCCGCTTTAAATGGTATTTCACAGACTTTATCCCAGCTTCAAATAGACCTCCAAAATGCGGACTAGACGGAGGGTTAAACGACCAAATAATGCCACTTTGAGTTAAGTGATTAGATATAACATCACGATGTGATGCCAAGAATTTATTTATGTCGAGTAGGTACCGATTTGTACCTATGAAGTTGGTAGCGTTGTCGCTTATAATTTCTGAGCATAACCCTCGACGATCCGTAAACCGGCTAAGGGCTGCAATAAAGGCTTCAGAAGATAAATCAGACACAGCTTCCAAATGAACTGCCTTCGTTGCCATACATACAAATAAACACAAATAACCCTTTGACGTTTTAGCTCCCCTCCGTTTATGATCTTTCAAAGTGAAAGGACCTCCGAAATCAATTCCGACTCGAGAAAAGACACGGCTCTGTTGCACTCGAGAGGGTGGTAAATCAGCCATCAATGGAGGTGGTAACGTTGAAGATTTCATCTTATGGCAAACAATGCATTTTGAAAGTTGCGAACGAATTTTATTTCGTGCCGCTACTATCCAAAACTTACGCTGAATTGTGAATTGAAGGCTTCGCGGGCCAAAATGAAAATATAGTTTATGATAATAATCTATAACTAAATAAGCTAAATGACAATTTTTCGGTAATAAGATCGGAAATTTATTTTCGTAAGACAGATCGGAGTACTTGAGTCGACCGCCCACCCTGATAATACCGTGGCTATCAAGAAACGGTTTCAAATTTAGAATTTGCGTTGAACATGGAACGTTATTTCGCATGTTACATATATCGACAGAAAAATACGTTTCCTGTTCGAGAAGTATAATTTTCAAAAGCGAGTCATTTAATTCGCGAGAGCTAAGATAAGTAGAGTTTGTATTACCTGTACCAGGAAGTTTGCGACAATTATTAACGAAACGCATTATCCAAGCGACGACGCGTTGCAATTTATTGAATGAAGAATATTTACTAATAATTGAATTAGGTACGATTTGAGATGATACAAAGGTTTTAAGGTTGCCAGTTTTGATTTCTGGTACCTCTTCGATAGATTGATTGGACACACCTGAACACGGCCAGTGTGCCACTGGTTGACTAATCCACTTTGGTCCCGTAAACCACAATGGGTGTGAGATAATGTCTGCTGGAAAAAGACCCCTTGAACCTGAATCGGCGCAATTTTCCTCTGAGACAACATGTTTCCAAATAGCATTTGGTGTATTTTCCAGTATTTGGACAACGCGATTTCCGACAAATGTTTTCAACAAATAGGGCGGCGTTTTTAGCCAAGCTAGTACAATAGTCGAATCTGTAAATAGAAAAACGTTTTCTATTTGTTCGGTAAATTTTACAGATGACATAATATACTGTATAAGTTTTGTGAGGAGTACAGCTCCGCACAATTCTAATCGTGGAATTGACAAAGTTTTCAAAGGAGCGACCTTCGATTTCCCCATTAAAATGTGAGTGGTATTATTACTACGCTCTAATAAATACACCACTGCAGCATAACCTAACTCTGAGGCATCACAGAATCCTATGAGGACCAGACGGCTTGTGCCCACTGTGTTATAATATCTTGGGAGATTTACTGTTCGAAGTAATGAAAGCTGAGTTACAAATTTACTCCACATATTACGAATATGTGGTGGAACTTCACAATCGTCCCAATCAACCCTTAACTTCCATAATTCCTGTAATAGACATTTAGCAAAAAATGTCACTGGGGTGATGATCCCAAGTGGATCGAATAAACGAGCTACCGTTGACAAAATAGTTCTTTTTGTGCATAACTCGTTTCTAGGTATGTTTACCTTGTAGGTAAAATTATCAGTCATCGGATTCCACTGAATGCCTAATATTTTCACAGTTTGATCAGTTCCGGCGTTATCGAAGGAATGACCATCTTGCTGGTATTCTTGCGAAACCTGATCCAAAAGTAAAGATGAATTAGATTGCCATTTACTGAGTTCTAGTTTCCCAAGATGCAATAATGCAATGATTTCTTGTTTGAGTTTGAGGGCCGTGCTAATCGTGTCAGTCCCTGTTACCAAATCGTCTACATAAAAATCATCGCATAGAACCCTGGCGGCGTCAGGATATTTTGATCCTTCATCTTGTGCTAGCTGACGAAGGGTTCTTATAGCGAGGAAGGGTGAGCTAGAGAGCCCATAAGTTATCGTTTGTAATTCGAAATCAATAACCGGTTCATTCTGAGACTCTCTCCACAAAATATTTTGAAATTTACGCTGAGCTGGAATAATTAATATTTGCCTATACATTTATTTATTTATTTATTTATTTATTTATTACACGCCCTGATGGGCTTTTACATTAAAGTTTATAAGTTGAGTATAAAAACAATGAAGAAAATATAATACAATGAGAAAAGAAAATACGTAATACAATATAAAAACAAAACCACATAATAAAATAAAAAGTACATATGTAAAAATATGATAAGAAGTCTCACATTCAATATAAACAAAAAACTGTAGAAATTATGTAAATCTATTTGTGTCTAGAAGAATAAAAGTGATAGAATATGCAACATTTATACTGATTGGTTTTAAGATGAAATATATCACCTAAATTAGAATATTTATTTCCGAGACTGTGAAGTCTCGGAAACGGAGAATTTTGATAAGCTAGTGTCCTGGTGTTATTGAAGTAAAAGGGTAATAAATGTCGACATGATTTTTTGGGTACATGGATATTGATAAATTGAAGTAATTCTGGACAGTCAATTTTGTAATGCAGTATTTTATGTAACAGTATTAAATCTGTGCTTATTCTTCTTTCTGAAAGTTTCAACAGAGAAAATTTATCCAGGAGGTAATTATAATCAATGTTTAGTATAGGAATACGCAATTTATAGTTTATGAACCTTAGAAACTTCCGTTGTATCTTTTCAATGTTGTCTGAATGAATATTGAAAAAGGGAGACCATAACGTAGAGTTATATTCAAGTTGGCATCTGACAAGGGTTTTATATAACATAATAAATGTGCCTAAATCATTAAAATCTTTTGCAGCTCTTAAAACAAAGCCAAGAGTCTTTAGGGATTTGTTGATAATATTATTAATATGACATACAAAGGTGAGTTTACTGTCGAACATAATGCCTAGATCCATAATTTCATTAACACAATTTAAATTTTCATCATTTAATGAATACTGAAAATATATAGGATTATTTATTTTGGAAAAATGAATGAACTGACATTTATTTATGTTTAATGCTAGTTTGTTGATAGAGCACCATTCAAAAAGATATATCAAATTAGTTTGAAGTGTAATACAATACATCTTACAAATATCGGCTGTAAATACATATTTATGAAAACGAAAATTTAAAATCATACGTGGAATTTCAGTCTGCAATTTAGGACCGTTCAATAAGAGGTCATTTAGAGATAAATTTTGAGGTTGGGTTTTTGCCGACCCATCAAAGACCACCCGCAATTTCGTTGTTTTACTGTTAGGATTCAAAACACAATGATGAGGTAAATAGAATGCACCTAAGTTCCGAGGCACCCGTTTCATATGTCCTAAGCTTTCATATTCTTTTATAAATTTTCCGTAATCAACTGCTAATATGGGATCCCTCTTAAAACGAATTTCTAAGTTGTTCAATCGTGATTCGGCAAGTTTGAACGAGTTCTGTGCTGGCATAGTTTCAGATTTTATTAACAACGGGACAACATACCTCCCGTCACTTTCTCGATAGTGTTTTGAAGCATAAATTGTTTCGGCTAATTCGTCTTCCGGATTAGTCAACATTGAAGGCGTTTCTTCAATTTCCCAAAATTTCCTAAGATCATCGCTCAAGGAATTTGTCCCAACAAACAATGACAAAGGCGTTTGACATGCTGAATTATCTAATTTTCCCATTATAATGTAACCGAAAATGCTATTCACTGCACAAGGATATCCACGAATTATTTCATGTCTACCATTAAATATATCCAAGTATATGTCAGCACCTAACAAAATGTCTATTGGGCCTGATTTGTCGTAAGATTCATCAGCTAATTTTAAATTACTAAATTGTGACGTCACACTCAATGGTAAATCATATGACGGAAGATTAGAAGTGATTTCCGTAATCACAATAGTTTGACATTGAAAAATAGGCCCCTTTTTATTTTTAGGTTTTATAAAACATTTTGTTGTGCCATAACAAGAATTTATACTACAATTACCTAAACCGTTAAGTGGAATTCGATTTGCTTTTATTGACAAACCGAGACGCTTGGCGCATCTTTCTGTAATTAAAGATACCTGACTACCACTGTCTATAACCGCACGGACAGGTAGATACTCATTATTTTTGCTACGAACTTCAAGTTGAATTGTACCCAGTAATATAGTAGATACGCACGGTGCATTTTGTAAAACTGTCGCTGCTAGGGTTGTTCCCACATTATTTAAGTCGTTATTACCCGATGGTTCGGCGGCCATATGCAACATTGAATGGTGTTTTTTATTACAAAACTGGCATGTAAACCTTGAAACACAATCTTTAATATGGTGCTGTTTCAAACAATTGAAACAACGGTTTAAAATTTTAATTTTGTCCCTCCTCTGAAGGGGACTTAATGACGTAAAAGTTGCACATTTATAAAGAAAATGTGAACCTTGACATAACGGACAACGAATGTTATTATCCTTATTTGCCGTTAACAACGTTTTCAATGAACCTTTTTTCTCTTTTGTCGTAGGTGGAGATGACATCTCCAACATGCGTGATTGATTTCTAAGAAACCCGAAAATTGAATCTGACCCTGGAATCTCCTCGTCAGCTAATTTGGATTCAAACTGTCGTTTTGTTGTCGGATCCATTGCTCTTATTATAATGTGACCCACGAATTTATCAAGGATATTTTCTACTTTCATCGCATTTATCGCGGCGTAATTCTCCTGAAAATTACTTAGTATACGCGCTACACCTGCCGCTGACTCGGTTTGTAGGCATTTGAAATTAAGAATTTCATCAACGTAATGCGTAAAAAGCATTCTGGAATTTTGATATTGATTTGCCAGAATATTCCAGGCTATGTCATAGTTTTCTTCAATAAGAGGCAATGATTTTATCAGTCCTAGTGCTGGCCCTGTAATTACCGATAAGAGGTAATGAAATTTTTCTACATTTGTGTACGCATTATTATTGTGTATAATACTTTTAAATAAAGAATGAAATGTACACCAATTTTTAATTTCACTGTCAAAAGTAGGTAACTTTATTATTGGAGCATGAACCGTTGAATTATTTGGCGTTTTAACAATTGAATTTTCTAAACTACTACTGATAGCGTTTTTCGTTTTCAATATATCAAAATACCATTCATCTACTTGAATAGCAATCACTCCTAAATCAGACATTTCTTTCACTTTGTCTAACTCCAATAATTGTTCTTCAATCTCCTTTTGAATCCATTCAAATTCCTGTAACCACTCTTTTATCTTTTCACATCTAGCCAGAAATGTATCTTTTTTCTTTGTATCATCGTAAATGTTAGCTATAAGCTCATGTGTTACACGAATTCTCGAAACTATCCGGTCACATCGGTTTTTTAACAAAACTGCTTTTTTCTCCGCCATTGTTACGACAAAAAAAATATTTTTGTGAAGAATTGAATTATGTTCACTTTAAAGAATATTATCAAATCAATTCCACAGTATATAATCAAAATAATAATAATTTGTAAGCAGTAAGGTATTTTTTCACTACCTACAGAAAACTTTTGCACACAGCACGGCTGATGCGCATTTCACAGATCAACTTTATGAACAATTTAATCCTGATGTATATTAAATTAATGAAAGTTTTCAATTTATCTTGGCTCGAATCGACCAAATGTTGGGGTTTCAACATGTACCCGCAAAGCGGAAGGGAAGGAAAAATTTGGGGATTGCCGACTTACCCGCAGATTTTCTCCCTTCGCTTATCTAATTTTGATCCGCTGGTTCTTCTTTTTGAGTTTTCACAAAACATTTATTATAGTAATATTTTGCACACAGCACGGCTGTAATATTTCCACACAAAACATTCACTTATGAGTTTCACTTTAAAATGTTCGGTACAAGAGCTCCGTATTCAACATATGTGTTGACAGAACAGTGGATAATTTGTAACTAAACTGTCTGGTCGGCATGGGTAGGTATGATTTGTGGGTAGGTGGGTAGGATTGGTAGGTAGGAATTAAAAGTTGGAAAAAATAAAGGTAAATGAGCAATGCTAGGCACCAACAGCACTGATTATTTTTTTTATATGGCAGCACTATGATTTCCGGCGAATTTTTAAATTTGCGTTAACGTTCACTAGATTTATTGTTTGTTCTATGCGAACTTATCTTTTGGTTTGATTTTTTGATAAAGATGGCGGTGTTTTTACAGATGTTACGAAGAGAACCCAGTACGATTTATTGCTATTCGTATGGAAAACGTTCCTTTTTTAAATGATTTTCGTTTTTGTAATTATCGTTTTTTCGCACCCATAAAATTATGTCCCGTCTATCCGGTTTATAAAAAATGGTCTGATTTTTCGGATTGAAATTTTCAAAAAATTGCCAGGGTTTCAAAAATACGATTAAAAAAAAATACAGAATGTCTTAGAATATTTGCCTAAACCGGAATTTTTTTTTTTTAAATGTGATGCAAGTGGCCTATTCTAGGTGCGTTAGATTTTTTTTTTTCAAATTGTAATAGGCCCTCAAACTTAACAACACGATACTTGTCCTGTCTGATCACAATTTGTTCAAAAGCTGAAACTGACTTGGGACCAGTTTCACAGAATTTGAACATTTCATCAAATTTCAAAGTTATTTTCAAGTTCTGTGAAAGGCCTAAAGAAGTTCTGTTAGTGTTTCAGTTTTGCAAAACAACTGGCCAATAATGATGTAATAACAGAATTTAAATAGAACCTTTACAGAACTTGAAAATTAGCATTGAAATTTTATTAATTGTTCTTATTCTGTGAAACAACTGGCATTTAGAAACGGCATTTAACGGAGACCTTTCAAATGTAAAAACAAAAAAGAAATGGCGCTGAATTATTTGATGACAATGTCACATTTGAATTTATGTGAAACAACCCATATTTAAAACATTAAAATGAATGTCTTCATCGAAGAAAATTGGTTATTATTTAGTATTAGACGACATCAGAATGACTTGAAAAATGTATTTAAAACCAAACAAAAATTAACAATTTTGTAATGTTATTAAAATTATAAACTGAATTGAAAAAACTATAAATTTTAAGGCATTAAGCGAAAACATATTATAAAATAGTATTCAGAAATGTATTTATTTTAGGGGTAGCAATGCTGCTCTTTCGATTTTTGGTTTTTGATTTAGATTCCGTCCAACTTTAACGTTATTTTTATTGAATATACATTTATCTTAACAATAGTGCCGACCTGTGAAAAATCAACTGTTGTCTAAATTTCAAGAATTCTTGAATAATAAGTTCCAATAAAAGAAATAATGTAAAAAATTACATATAGGTAGGTAATTTATCGCTTGTCGTAATCTTTACACAGAAGACCGGTAAAAAATTAAGGGATATTATAATTCCAATTACATAATTTTGAAAATACATCGCTTTTTCGATTCCTCGACTGGCCTCCATCACGACACAAGCAAAATTTTCCGCTTCATGTGATGGTAGTAGAAGATTTTCAAACATTGTTGGGTTATTCGTAACTTGGAAATGTTTGTTTTTCTTTAATTAAAATATTACATTACAGGTCTGGTACCTACTTTATCGTTTGTCTAAATTATTCACAAAAAAGTTATTATTTTAAAAATGACACTTAAATTCAAAGCAAATTTGAGTTTATTGAACAAGTTTTCATGAAGGACTAAGATTTCACGCACAGACGACCGTAATTGGTATTTTTGATTACTTCACTCACCCACCGATCGAAAGAAGGTACTAAAGACAGGTGGAAATTAGTTTTAATAAAAAAAAAATATATATTATTTAGTTCGTGTTGGATTAAAGGTGTTATTCCATAGAGACCAGCGATATGAAATGTTCGACAAAAACTTGTGCGAGGGGGAGTTTGCATAATTCATCACCCCGTGGGAAGGTGTTAAAGGTGCAAAAGGTCGCTTCAGTCCAGCTAGACTGCGAGAGGTTGTCTGTAGGTACTAGAGTGGGTGGTTACAGTTCAACTAATGGTCATAGTTGATCAGAATGGTTCATTGTTAGGTTTTCTGTGTAATACTTTCATTATATACCCGTTGCATATCATGTTGCATATCATGTATAATACCATTGAATGTGACGAATGTGACCATATATCAGGGGCGTGCACTCCATATAGGCACATAAGCACTGCCTACCCTGCCGTTTTTGTAAAATATAAGCATGTAAATAGTATTATAATTTATAAAATTATTGCTAAAAATAAATACACACTTTCAAAAATAAGCGCGAAAAAACTGAGCATCCGAAACTACGCGAGCGACACATCAAACGGCATACTACAAACGCGGCATAAACTGTAACTAGAAACTACACGCGCGCCCTCCAACTGCCTCACTAAAATGCGGTCTAAGCAGGAATTATTTCTGACTAGAGCTAAGTTCATACAAGACATAATTCAATGTTTACGAAATGCACAAACTGAAACTGTCGTTTTTTGCTTCTATGAGGTTTTTTTGTTAGTATTAAGCAGTGCTTTCTAGAACAAAATTAGCAAATGGCAATCAGTGACGACAAAAACATCTGTTGTTATGTACTTCTATCAAATAGTTGTCTTTCATAGATGCTAATTGTCGGTTCAAAAACGTTTGTCATACTTTAATTCTGAAATTATCTGATAGAATATGGAAATTTTAATCTATGAAACTTGCTGTATTTTCTTACTGCTTACCCCGATCAAAAACTCTGTGCACGCCCCTGCCATATACATAGATATCTACGCAAAGAGTCTCACATACTTTAAAAAACAAATCAACAATCTTCTATCATGATATGTTATGGAGAACAATTATGTAATTCCTTTATTATCACGTCTTTACTTTATTTCTTCTCTTTCTCCGCAGGTTATATTTGACACTACCACTTTTATATTTTATTTTTATTATAATTTTTGTTATTATACTACAAGCATCTCTGCTTAGTCACAACTAAACATCGAGACGCATGCTGTGAAGATTTATTATTATTAAATTAAATTTATTATTTCATAAATGTTTACAAGTTACATTTTAGCCAATTTTTTAAACTACCATACTAGGCTATTGCCCGTGTTGTGGTAGTCATACATAAATTATTATTTTATATAAACAGATAATAAAATATAAGAAGATGAGAGAAAAATACCACATATTTAAATATAAATTAAAATATAAACAGACAGCTGAGAAATAAAGAATAACAAGATATTTTAAAGAAGATTGAAATAAAAATGAAAATAAAAATTAATAAGTATTATTCTTCTTCAAATAAAAATAAAAGTATAATTTGGTAACTACCTATTCTTCTACACGAGAGTACATGTTTATGGTCACTTTCGAAGTTCGTTCTACAAAAGAAATTGAAAAATAGATGCGCTAGAGTAAGTACATTTTTTTTTATAATTATTATTATTTTATATTTCTAATTGGAGTGTAAATATCTATGTACATCCCAATGGCAATTTTATAACTATAATAATTATTAACACTCTGTAAATGTTTCAAACAATAAATAAACTTATTTTTTCCCTAATCTATTTTACACAATATTTTCTTTACATATGCTCCAAACATGAGGCTTTTAGGAAAATAATTTCCCTCAGGGCCTATGTCATCTTTGGGGATGCTGTGTGGAGAGCATTTTTAGGATAGGAAGGATATGAAATTCTGGGAAGGAAAAGGGTGTGAGGGGTGGGTAGGAATCTGGGGGTCAGTGTATCCAAGAGAGACGGACGTTTAAATCTATTCCTCTCTCTGGGGTGCAAAGCGATGTTCCGAGATTGTCCTTCTAGAGAGGTCAAAAGGTCTCCCTTAACCAGACTCTCTCGATTGGTGGGCCAGATCCGTACAAACCTCACCCCATGAACCCGGGAATCCCTGCTAAGACACCAAACGTAGCGAGTAACATGGGGGTGACCTATGACAGAGGTGTTGGATATCCAGTAAATGATTCCCGGGGAGGTGGTACCCATACCCGCCTCCCAAATCAAGAAGCCCCGACGAGATTTATTTTATGGCGCCGTGTGTGAGTCTTCGACATATACATTGATATTATATGTCAAAACTTATGACGTTATGAGTTAAAAAACATTCATTTAGGTATTAAAAAATTTATTCTAAACGAGAAAATGACGAGAAACAGACAACAGTCAAGAGTTTTTGTCGTATCAAATATTAAGACAAACGAACAAATCTCTATTTTTCTGTCGTCTTTGACCCCATCTTAAATATTAGAGGAATGTAATTTATTTTGGCAACACATTTTTTTTTTAATTTACTATCTCTTCAAATACAATAATAGTAGCTCTGTGAATAGTAGACCTTGCGTCCAAAAACTATGTTTATAATTTCCTCTTATTTATTAAATGAAAACCAAAATGTTCTCCGAAATCATTACGATTTGTAAGTATGTACTTAAATATCTACTTGATTAATTGTAAACCTTATTACTTATTATGTAACTTTTAATTAAATCTATTTTTTCGACCTTTTTTTATTTCAAATAAGGAATTATACAACTTGTAAAAAGAAACGACACAATCTCAACGATAAATATTTTTTTAAACTTTTATTGTTTTCAGGTAGTATGTACCTACTCAAGGTTCGTGGAAAATGCGTTTAACAAGGTAAGCTCATCGAGAGGATAGAAAGTGATTAACTAAAAATTCGTGACGTAGCTTGAAGTCCATGTTCCACTGGAAGATTTGAATTAACTGCAATACAAGTGGCAGTGATTTACTTCAACCTGCGTCACGCATTTAAATTATCAAAAGCAAATGACGAGTTTTTTTTCTAAAAAGGCCCGTGTGAGCAAAAATTGTTAAAAGCATTTTCTACGAATCTTAGGTAGGTAGTATCATAAAAAATATATATTTTTAAATGCGAATAAGAAATTCCAAACAAACATGTTGATTTCACAGTAGAAAAAAAGAGTAGGTATTATCTGAACCATAGTCAAAGTTAGCCAACTAGTTAAAAATAAGGATTGCTAGAATAATAAGAGAATAATAAGGTGGATGCAGCAGAATTTCTAAAACGAATACGGATTGCACAAACGAATTTACAAGGAGGCAAAATGTGAAACGGTTGAGTTGGCACAAACAAATTTGCCCAGAGACGAGATGCGAAACGATCGAGATAAACTGGTCTTCGCTACGCTCAGTCAACAAGTAATCCTAATAATCCAATTAAAATAATATTATTTATTTCAGTTTAGACAGAGAAATATGTGCCATTAATATATGAATAGAACAACAGTACGTGGGTACTAACTAAGAGGAATTAGCGAGCATTGGCGTTTTTGAAAGGAAAATTTTGAGGCGTTTCTTCGGACCGCTTCTAGAAAATGAATTTTGGCGCAGACGTCACAATGAGCTCAACACTTTGTTATGGAGATAAACGTCACAAAATTTATAAAACTGGAAAGACTTCCGAAGAATGGCCGAGCATCAAGCACCAAAGTCCCTACAGAACTCAAGACCGATAGGGCGAGGAGCCTGGGAAGGCCAAGATTAACATGGAGCGACACGTCCTCAAAGACTATCTTGGACAAATTTGACATTCTACCTAAGGACCCTACTACCAAATTCCAAGAAAATATTAAAAGGGCTCTAAGATCATGTAAATCCGCAATCTTCCAAGACAACTCGTATCAACAAGTAAAATTTTTTACAAAAAATCCAAAAGCCCCTAAATTATATGGTTTCTTAAAACTCCATAAACTTGCCAAACCAATCAGGCCGGTCGTATCAAGTTGCAATTCCCCAAATTTTAAAATAGCATCATTTATCACTAATGTATTCAATAACTCAAAAGTTTTTACTCCAAAATACACAATTAGAAATTCCTTTGACTTGATTGATGAACTTGAAAACTTACATATCCCCAATAGTGCAAAATTAGTCTCCTTTGATGTCGTTAACCTTTTTCCAAATATTCCCGTAGCCGAAAGTAAAAATATACTGTCTAAATTACTACAAAATTCAAAGTTACCAAATAATTTCTCTAAGGAATTATCTCACCTGTTTAATATATGTCTGAACCAAAACTATTTCCAATACAACGAACGTTTTTACCAACAAAAAGAAGGCCTGGCCATGGGGGCACCGACATCGCCGCTAATCGCTGATATATTCATGGACAATTTAGAAAATAATATCTTTAAATGTAAATCACCATTATTAAAAAACTTACTTGTATGGAAGCGCTATGTTGACGATGTGTTCTGTGTTTGGTTAGGAACTGAACGACAACTCAATTCCTTCCTGCTATTAATTAATTCTTTCCATAAACAAATTAACTTCACAATAGAAATAGGTAGCAATTCTACATTAAACTTTTTAGATCTTTCATTATCAAAAATAAATAATAAAATTGAATTTAAAATCTACCGCAAACCGACGTTCACCGATATAACTATTCACAATTCCTCTAACCACCCCGAATCCCATAAACATTCAGCTTTCCATTCCATGGTACACAGATTGGTTACAGTCCCTTTATCAAATACCAACTTTGCATTAGAATTATCTACGATCAAACAAATCGCAATAAATAACGGTTACAGTCCAAATATAGTCAACAACATTCTAAATAAAAAAAATAAAAAATTATCCACAAGTAAATTCTTATACAACAGTCCACCTCATAATAATAATATACCAAGTAATAATAATCAACCTTATCAATGGCGTAGAATCTTGTACATAAATAATTTCTCTAAAAACAGCGTTAAAAACCTCCCATCAGATATCAAACCAGCATTTTACACTAATAATAGTATAGGTAAGCATTTAATGAACGGCAAGGACAAAGATAATAGTCTATCTCACTCGGGAATTTATTCACTTCAATGCAGCGACTGTCCCTTTTTTTATATAGGCAAAACCGCACGCAATATAAATACCCGTGTCAAAGAACACCTTAGATGTTTACACAGCTCTGGATTTTCGGAATTTGCAAACCACTTGATCGAAAAAGACCATAAATTTGACAAAAATACAGGCGCCACACTAATTCATAAAAACAACATCGGTATTAGGCTAGACAATCTAGAAGCTCTTGAACTAAGGAAAGCCATAAACACTAACAGTAAGGTAGTTAATAACCAACTAAATTTAAATAAAAGTCCCATACTAAGATTGTTCCCTATTGACAAAGAACACGCCCGTTCCCTTCCCAATTCTCCATCTACACCTATACCTACTTCCTCCGTTACTTGAGGAGTCCAGCCCATTTGGTTAAATCAGGTATTAGTTATAAACACACATGTAAATTAATTTTAGTAGAGATTGTACTGCCCTGAAGAAGCTACGGTTGTAGCGAAACCCGGTCGGCATAAAGTATAAACAATAAAAGTGGTGTTTACAAAGTTATTGTTTTATTTTAAATTATAATGTCACATCACAAAGTAACTGCTTCATATGAACAAATATTATTAGCAAGTACAGCTATTAAAGCAAAAATGTATAAAAACTTTACTGTGAAATATAGAGTTATGTGTGTCGATATATACTTTTACAAACAGTGTCTAAAAATGAAAGTTTTTCCTAATTATCTAAATGCAAAGTTTAAATATATGAATAATAATCCAGCCATAATAAAATCATCTTTATTTCAAGCAAAACTTGCATGGTTAAAAGAAGATCTTAAAAGTGCATATAAAAAGCGAAATAATATCAAATTAACACTAAAAGTTTTACACATAGAGTTGGTGAACGAACTACATCCGGTTGAATGGGATTTGTTTGACGACAAAGCTCGAACCTTCGCTTCTACTAAAGCCTACAAGAAACGTGAAATTATGAACAAAAAACTGAAAAACCTAAATCTTTCTCAACATACAAATAACAATGAAACAGTGAAATACACCCATCAGTTCTTCGATCGAGTCCAGAACCTCTCAGCGGTTCAATTCCAGCCAGAAGAGTTGTCCCTGTTATCTAAAGGCCTGAAATATAATTTAGAATATAGTAAAAATAACATAATTAGTGCAGTAGAAAACGTTGCCGTGGACATTGAAACTGCGTTATATAATAAACCCGGACCACCTCTATATAAAAGTGCAGAAACAATAAAAAAGCTAGTTCCTAATCTTAAAGCTAGTTCTAACCGTGAAACTTCCACTATGATAAACATTCGTAATAAATTAAAAAATGAACAACTAATACTAACTAAAGCAGACAAAGGCAATACTGTCATTATATTAAATAAAAGTGATTATAATTCTAAAGTGCAAGAATTTATTAATACGGACAAATTTGACATTCTACCTAAGGACCCTACTACCAAATTCCAAGAAAATATTAAAAGTGCTCTAAGATCATGTAAATCCGTAATCTTCCAAGACAACTCGTATCAACAAGTAAAATTTTTTACAAAAAATCCAAAAGCCCCTAAATTATATGGTTTCTTAAAACTCCATAAACTTGCCAAACCAATCAGGCCGGTCGTATCAAGTTGCAATTCCCCAAATTTTAAAATAGCATCATTTATCACTAATGTATTCAATAACTCAAAAGTTTTTACTCCAAAATACACAATTAGAAATTCCTTTGACTTGATTGATGAACTTGAAAACTTACATATCCCCAATAGTGCAAAATTAGTCTCCTTTGATGTCGTTAACCTTTTTCCAAATATTCCCGTAGCCGAAAGTAAAAATATACTGTCTAAATTACTACAAAATTCAAAGTTACCAAATAATTTCTCTAAGGAATTATCTCACCTGTTTAATATATGTCTGAACCAAAACTATTTCCAATACAACGAACGTTTTTACCAACAAAAAGAAGGCCTGGCCATGGGGGCACCGACATCGCCGCTAATCGCTGATATATTCATGGACAATTTAGAAAATAATATCTTTAAATGTAAATCACCATTATTAAAAAACTTACTTGTATGGAAGCGCTATGTTGACGATGTGTTCTGTGTTTGGTTAGGAACTGAACGACAACTCAATTCCTTCCTGCTATTAATTAATTCTTTCCATAAACAAATTAACTTCACAATAGAAATAGGTAGCAATTCTACATTAAACTTTTTAGATCTTTCATTATCAAAAATAAATAATAAAATTGAATTTAAAATCTACCGCAAACCGACGTTCACCGATATAACTATTCACAATTCCTCTAACCACCCCGAATCCCATAAACATTCAGCTTTCCATTCCATGGTACACAGATTGGTTACAGTCCCTTTATCAAATACCAACTTTGCATTAGAATTATCTACGATCAAACAAATCGCAATAAATAACGGTTACAGTCCAAATATAGTCAACAACATTCTAAATAAAAAAAATAAAAAATTATCCACAAGTAAATTCTTATACAACAGTCCACCTCATAATAATAATATACCAAGTAATAATAATCAACCTTATCAATGGCGTAGAATCTTGTACATAAATAATTTCTCTAAAAACAGCGTTAAAAACCTCCCATCAGATATCAAACCAGCATTTTACACTAATAATAGTATAGGTAAGCATTTAATGAACGGCAAGGACAAAGATAATAGTCTATCTCACTCGGGAATTTATTCACTTCAATGCAGCGACTGTCCCTTTTTTTATATAGGCAAAACCGCACGCAATATAAATACCCGTGTCAAAGAACACCTTAGATGTTTACACAGCTCTGGATTTTCGGAATTTGCAAACCACTTGATCGAAAAAGACCATAAATTTGACAAAAATACAGGCGCCACACTAATTCATAAAAACAACATCGGTATTAGGCTAGACAATCTAGAAGCTCTTGAACTAAGGAAAGCCATAAACACTAACAGTAAGGTAGTTAATAACCAACTAAATTTAAATAAAAGTCCCATACTAAGATTGTTCCCTATTGACAAAGAACACGCCCGTTCCCTTCCCAATTCTCCATCTACACCTATACCTACTTCCTCCGTTACTTGAGGAGTCCAGCCCATTTGGTTAAATCAGGTATTAGTTATAAACACACATGTAAATTAATTTTAGTAGAGATTGTACTGCCCTGAAGAAGCTACGGTTGTAGCGAAACCCGGTCGGCATAAAGTATAAACAATAAAAGTGGTGTTTACAAAGTTATTGTTTTATTTTAAACTATCTTGGAGCTTCTAAACCGGAGAGAGCTGGCACAAAACCGTGGAGGAAGACTCTTGAGGAGGAAAAGACCCACCAGTAGAGGATGTAAACTATTTATGTAAAATATTTAAAACTCCTAGCTATATTTATTTTAAATAAATGAGTACAGAAAAAAGTTAAGGTCGCATCGGATAAATTTATCAATTTTTATTTAATGTGCTACATTTATTGATTTTTCTGTTGCAAATCTAGGATGAATATTTATATTAATTTTACCTCATTCGTAATTCTTAATCATTGAAGACAATATTAGCGACTCGCAATCGAAAATTTGAAACAAAAAAAAAAATCAGAAAAAGATACATTCCTGGGTTCTGTTTTTATCAACCGTATCTTTTTATGATTTTTTGGTTTAAAATTTTCGATTGTGCATCGCTAATTTTGTCTTCAGTGATTAACTCTTAAACTTCAAACTCAAATAAATTAAAACATAGCTATTCGATACTTCTCCCTAATCTCTACCATTTTATCCAACCTCACAATCTTTCACTGAGAAAGGACAAAAAGACGACTAGCTCCAAGCAATTAAAAGTCGAGTACGATATAAAAAAAAAAACAAAATCAGAATTCAGACCTTTCCAGATCCTCTCATAATTGTAGACTCTTTCCAGAGAATTTCCAGACTCCCTCATAAATTAATTAATAATAGATTAAAAATCAAATCAATTAATTTCCAGCTTCTCTAACTGAGGACACAGCCAACGCAAAAGCAATAATTAAAGATACCAATGCAAATATTCGACATTGAAATAATGAAAGTACCATATTCTTCGCATTCTGAATTCAATAAATTCTTCCCTTTGCAAAATGCTGGTACTTATTCTTCATAAAACTTCAGATCATTTGCTTTGCAATATTTCCAAGCGCGGAGTTTTATTCGTTGGAGTTCGCTTTTTGAGTAAATCCGTTTGCCAAATATTGTTGTATAACAAAATTTAAGTGACGGAACAGTGTTTGTAATTACAAGAGTAATGCCGTTTAGAGAAAACGTAATTTGTCGCCGCTGTTGAAAGTTGGCGATCACCTCTAACTTAAAACTGACGTAAATTATCTATAGATATCCATTTCACCAACTCTGCAAGAGAAACTGGTTTGAATTTTAAAATTTTGTTAACAAACACACGGCATCTCCAAAGATAACATAGGCCCTGAAGGGAAATTTTTTTCCTTGGGGTCTCCTGTGTGGAGCTAATGTAAAAAAAAATCACCTGCGTCAGCAATATTCAATTTCGCATAGCCAACAACCGGTGCATTTAAAATATCAGAAATATGGAATTTTGGTATTCGTTCAAAGATATATGTAATACCAAACATAGTAACTCAAAACGCCGGATTTTTCTTTTATGACAATCTAGCTAAAGACGAGCACGCGTTCGACATCTTTTAGGCCTAGGTAATCGTGTTTTTTATTTTTTCGTTATCGGTAATTTTAGTTAGAAAAAATGCAAGGTGAGCCATTTTTAAGTTCGTTTTCGGAGGTGTTCAGAAATATTCCATTTATTTGAATTTTATTGTAAAGCGGATATATTTTTACACTGAAAAAATATAATCGAGGCCTGACGGGTTAAGTCAACAGACCCCGGAATTACGAGTATTTAACCACAAGCTCGTAAAAGGAAAACACATCGGCACATTCCTTCAGAATTACCTATATAATAGATATAAAATTACACTCGTAAGAAAGTCGTCCCGTGTAGGTTTACGCTGTTTGAGTTGGGAACTCGTGTCACTGGTATGACGTAAAGCCTCTTACTCGAAATAAAAATAAATTATTTCACCTAGGAAAAATAAATTCCTGGAAAATGTCACTTAAGCCAGACTCTGATAGCTCCGTTGTAACCTCTCTTTCTTATAAAGAAAAAAGAGATACCAAGGACTTCTCAGCTCAGTCAGGACTATAAAATATAATAAAAAGTGTTCTTTTTAACTTTGGTGGGTAAAGACCTTTTCCGTGTTTCTATTTTTTTAAGATCGAAAGTGTTTTTTAACACAAATAAGTGTACTTCGCTAAGTCCGCAAATACTGTGCCATTATTTTAAGAGAGATGAAGGAGTTAAGTGAATAGGTTTTGTAAATTAATGTTGATAAAAAAATCGTTCCAGAACCCGAACTCCAGAAGATTTTATTGTAATTGTATTTAATTCGTGGATCTCTATCTAATTTTTTTAACGAACTGTATTTTTAATCCCCGACGCAAGGAGCGGTGTCTGTCTGTCTGTCTGTGTGTATGTCTGTGGCATCGTAGCTCCTAAACGAATGGACCGATTATGATGCGTTTTTTTTGTTTGAAAGCTGACGTGATCGAGATGGTTCTTAGCTACAATTCATGAAAATCCGTTCAGGCGTTTCAAGGTCATCAGCTCTTTTTTGTATCGGGGGTTGTTTAAAATTTTATTATAGATAAAATGAGTAAAAAATAATATTAAAAGTATATAAAATAATTCAAAATTTTAATTGATATTACGAGTGGCTTAGAAAATTTTAATTTATTCTCTCCCGCATTAAAAGCGCTGGAACCTTTTTAAACGACTTCGAAAAGAAGGAGGTTATCAATTCGACGGATTTTATTTCTTATTTTTTTTATTTTTATTTTTATTATTTTTTTTAATGTTTGTTACCTCAGAACATTCGATAGGGTGAACCGATATTGATTATTCTTTTTTATTAGAAAGCTGGTGGTTCCCGTGTGGTCCCATTTTAATTTGGTCCAGTTATGATAATGGCATCCATGAGAAAACTATATATGCCTTAAACTTGCAATAAGTATGTGCGCGACAAATGGACGAATAACTCATTGCTACGCCAACTGATTTCGATGATTCTTTTTTTGAAGTAAAACTTTTTTTACGCACTAAAACACTTTTGCTCGTCACCAAAAATCAAAAAAAAAAAAATTTTAACAAAAAAAAAAGACTTCAAAAAATGCACTAAAAAGTAAAAAAATAATTTCGTACGATTTTTATTTTTGGAGTCGCTGTCAGCCAAGATCCCAAAAATAACAATTGTACGAAATTATTTTTATACTTTTTAGTGCATTTTTTAAGTCGTTTTTTGTTTTGTTAAATTTTTTGTTTATTTTAAATTTTTGTGATTACCGCAGAAGAGTCCAGACCGTTCCCGAGCGCCTGGAACCAGTGAGACTGTGGCATCCTATGGTGGAAGAGAAGGAGACGCGGTGGGGAAGTTCCTGGCTATTCAGATCTGGTCACCAAATAAGGCTAATGCCATTTTTTTCCTTTATTTTTCCCAAATTTTTAAAGATACATTTCATAGTGTGCAGTACAAATAAAATTTATGAAATTTAATTTGTGATTTCAAGCAAAGTTTCAATTCTGAATGGTGGTATTACACCAGTCCGATACTGATTGTATCTTCCACTCTGGAACGTGCCGCAAACATACCTACATCATATTATTTTTAAATGACTAAATTGTGTCAAACAAATCAATCTAATAAAATTTACTTGAGATTTGAATCCGCGTTCTTCGGACAAAGAGGCCGGAACTAAAACAATTGGATGATATTGAAGAAGTCGCTAAATATTATACGTTTTAAAATGGAGAAATGAAACGTCTAAAACTGAGCACGATAACTGTATACTATAAAAATTATTTAGTCGACTCTAAAACAATCACCCTACGAAGCCATTCAGAACCATCCATCATTCATAAGGAGGAAACAGACCACTGATGCTGATACCAGGAGAACAGACGAAGGAGGAAGATAGCGGTACGCTTTCTTGGCTATTGATTGAAATACAATCAGATGAATTATTCAGGCTTTGGGAAGTGGGAAGTGATGCATATGGAGTATGTTAATGTGGTTTATTATACTGGAGATAAACTTCCCCGTGGACAATAGATACGTTCGGTTTATCAAGTTAAGCAATACACTGAACGATATAAACAAATCGGAAATAATACATTAACAGCCTTACTAAAAAAAACTACAGCACGACCGATGACCTGTGTTTTTGTAGCAACATGGATACAACAAATTTACACTAAAACACGAAATCCTACCAATAACGAATTTCACGCTAAACAGGTTTTAAAATCTGGCAACAGTGAAATTTTTAGTAATGTTCACACTAAATTGTTGTTTTCAATGTTTTCATTCATGGCCGCTAGATGCGGGCGCCGGCTCATTCGCTGTTCACAGTGAAAGCATATTTTAAGCCGCGAAAGATTATTTGGGTACGGCGATGTGCTTCGTAATATTACCAAAGTGATCGTAATTTTAATTAATATGACTAATTCACTCTTATATTCATATAATTGATATATTTACCGTGTTTTTGTGGTTTTTCATAAGTTTTAGTCAAGTTATAATAACAATAATTGTACATTGAAAGTTGAAATGTCAAAAGCTTTTTATATGATACATAAAAATTCATATTTACATTTAATGATATTTATTTTATGAGAATTTCATAAAAGTGGTGTTTTTTGTAAATATTAATATCAAATTCACGTGTTGGTAAACTTATCAAAGAAATTAACATCTTTAGTGGTGCAAGAAATGTGTTGAAATGTCAGAGATATTTTTAAGGTTATTTTTTTGGCATTAAAAAAAACTATGAAATTTTTAATAATTTTTTTATTGTGTGCACGAGGAAAAAGTGAGGTGACAATTTCATTTCAAATTCATTATATAAAGAGTCTGTATTTTTTAAATTTTAATTTTTTAAATATTTCTGTACACTTTCATCAAAAATGTTTTGGTAAGAAATTATTTTACATTTTTTCCGTGTTTAAATCTTAAAATATGGCAGTTTTTTAAAACTAAAGTGTATTTCAAATACACAAATCCAAAAGGTAATTTAATCTAGTTTTTAAGAATGGTGTTTGTTTTTACGGCACCTTCAAAAATAAGAAATATATAGAACATTCAAAATACTTTGGAAAATTCCAAATTTCGTTCAGACATCATCCCTAAAACAGAGATAAACTAGCCCCCCAGGCTGTGTAAACGGTGTGGATTTTTTTCCAAGAACAATTTTTTAAATTAGTAATGTTTTCACATCCGCGGCCGTTTATCAATTGAATATATTTTTTAAGGGGTTTTTTAGTAAGGTCGTAAACGTTTAATGCTGGAATACCCTTTTTAAAATTTAGAAAACGTAAGAATTTGTTTTGTATTCTGTCAACAGCTTGTACATGTATACTATAACGTGGGTTCCAGACGGAAGAATTGTACTCAAGTTGACTTCTAACATAGGCAAAATATAACAGTTTAATACACTTTATATTGTTAAAATTTCTAGTTTGGTATAATAAAAATTTTAACAAAACAAAAAACGACTTCAAAAAATGCACTAAAAAGTAAAAAAAATAATTTCGTACGATTGTTATTTTTGGAGTCGGTGTCAGCCAAGGTAACTATAGGTAACATACATAGGTAGTTATAGGTGAGATGTGGAGATCTTGGCTGACACCGAATCCAAAAATAACAATCGTACGAAATTATTTTTTTACTTTTTAGTGCATTTTTTGTTTTGTTAAAATTTTTGTTTATTTTTTGATTCTTAGTGACGAGCGTGCGTAAAGAAGTTTTACTTCAAAAAAAAATCTGTTGGCGTAATATTGAGTTATTCGTCCATTTGTCGCGCACATACTTATTGCAAATTTAAGACATATATGGTTTTCTCATGGATCCCATTGTCAGAACTGGACCAAATTAAAATGGGACCACACGAGAAGCACCAGCTTTCTAATAAAAAAGAATCATCAATATCGGTTCACCCAATCGAAATTTCTGAGGTAAAAAACATAAAAATAAAAAAAATACCGTCGAATTGATAACCTCCTCCTTTTCGAAGTCGTTTAAAAAATAGGTAATTGCACAGAGTATGCAAATCGAAATCGATATCTACTAGAACATGTTTATTTTGCGTAATTAGGGTGTATTTAGAGCAAATGAGGAAATACTCGTTCCAGTCTGCTCTTGCAAATTATTTTGGTGTAAACAGTTACAGAGCATTCCTTCGGTGATCCAAGTGCATTCGCCAAAATTTAGTAGAATGCTCATCCGTTTGAAGTAAACGACGTTAGTGCGCCCGAACAGTTAGTTACCTTGAATTCAAGAGCATTCCTTCGAGTTCGGACGCGATCGCTCCACGAGGCGGTCTCTTCAAACTTGTGTTCTTGGAATTTGCGTTGACTTGTTTGAACTAATTATGGATTGGAGTATTGAAAAACGTCTACAAATGATAGAAGCGGACCACAATTTCAAATGTCTGTGGGATCCAACTTACGCAAAATAAAAATTACTTGGAAAATAAAATAAAAGGAAATTATAAAAATAAGTCTCTTCCTTCTTTTCTTTTTCAATAATTGAGTCATGTTATAACGATAAATGCAGCACTTGAAATCACAATATCGCTTTCATTGTCGGACATGGTGTAGTGAACGCTACCACTGATTGTTGAAGAATGAGCAACGAGCATTCGCTCGCCTGATCTAAACATCCCTAGAGTATTTGCAAGAATTCTAGTTCTTGTTTTCTCGTTCTTGTTCGTTGCTATTATTTTGGTGTAAATGGTGGAAACGAATTACTGTGTACACTCAAGATCAAGAAAGAACGCTCTAGTTCCAGCTCTAGCTTTATGCTCGTTTGGACTAAAGTCTAAACCCTTTTTTATAAAAAAATTTGAAATTTTCCAAAATCTAATCTGGGGAGTAAACATTATTTCTTCTGTATTATATGGAAATTAGAGAGACGAATGATTAACAATGATAATTAATTATTATTAAAGAAATAAAAACCCCATAGGTCAAAGTATGTCCGCTTTGCAATAATATCCAAATAAATGGAATATTTCTGAACAAATCTAAATACTGAAAAATGTTTTTGAAAGGTGGTGGAATTACGTTTACAAATTTAATTATTAGAAATAAAAATATAAATTTCAAAATATTAAAATTTTGAAAATAAACATAAAAAGTTTTAAAAAATGGCTCAATTGTTTTTTCTATCTAAAATTACTGATAATAAAAATAAAAAAAACACACATATTTTATTAGGCAAATTATTATCACCTCAAGATATTATCGTTTCATAAAAAAATTATTTATAAAAATATCTCGAATTTATACATTCTTCTCAAATTGCTATCGGAAATTTTGGTTTCATAGAGGTGCTCATTTATTTTTTTTCTAGGGATAAACTATAGATTTGAACATATAGCGTGGTGTTTTCTCTTTTTAACACCGTTTAGATCATATTTCTAACCATTATAGTAAGGGAGAAACAAAGATTTCTATGAAACCTTTACCAGTTGTTCCGAAAACGGAACAAATTAGCCTGAGGGGTCATTTAAAATTTAAACAAACAGCTTTTTTAATACAAAAATAAAGGTTTCAGGAGGCAAAATAAGGTTTAGCCAAAAGTAATACCCAAATGTATGTTTTATATTTTTTAGATTATCATGAATTTATCCATAAACTCATTTGAAAAAAACATCTGTAAAAATTAACACCTCTCCCGTATATATTAATTGAATTTTGCAAATTTAACATCACGTCAATGCAAGTAAGTGCCTTCACGTGCAAGTTAAGCGTTTCTTGAGTAGCGTGCATTCATGAATACACCTACTGAAAAGCTGTTGCATAACCAGCCAGCTTTAGAGAATTGAAAAACTTTGTACGCTGAGATTTGGAAATAGATTGAACGGAGGGGTACTACGGGAACAAAGAAGGGGAAGAAATGCGAAAGAAAATAGAAAAGAAAGAGGAAAGAATATCGCAGAAATAAATTTAACAAAGAAATAAAGTGCGGCGGCTATCTACAATGGAGTCACGGATTTCCAACACTTTTCGGTTTCGTGTTATCGGTAAAGCGGAATGGGCGAAAAAAGCACAAAAGAGAAACGCTGAAAAAATGCTGGGAATGTGTAAAATGTCAGTACTTCGAGTGGGAATTTTGAGGAAGTACGTAACATACATCCGACGTGAGTGAGAAAGTAAATAAATAAACTCTTATATCTCACACGTATATGCATTAAGGCCCGGTAGTAAGGAGCTCAAAAAGAAAAAGAATTGGAGATATGTGAAAATAAATGTTAGAGGGAGCGCAATTAATTAACAATAATAATTAAGCGAAAATTATGAAAAATGCTTAAAAAACACGACTCGTTTGAAATAGAGCAAAAATCTCGTGGGAAATGACTTAAATAGAATTTAAAGAAACACTCTGAATATTTTCAGAAATATAACTTTAAAAATAACAGAAAAAATGCGAGTATCCTTTTTTTCTATCGAGGGAATTTCATTAAGGCGCGGTATACCCGCTCAAAAATAATATGGAGGATATAAGTAAAAAATTAATAATAATTAAATTTTTTATATTGGAAAAACTTGATATTTTAACATTAGAGTTAAGGAACATATAAGATGTTTAAATAATAATTATTATTCTGAATTTGCCAACCATATTTTGGAAACAAGTCATTCTTTTGATATTAATACAGGTCTTAAAATTTTACACACTAACACTACGGGCATACAAATTGGATAATTTAGAAATTTTAGAAATTAGAAAAAGCATTAATAGTAATTTAATTATTATAAATAACCAAACATTTTTTAAAAATAGCCATCTTTTAAATTTATTTTCTTATTAACACTTAAAATAATTATTTATTTTTTGATTTAGACTAATTATTTTAATTATTTGTTCTTAAACGTTTTTTTATTATCTAAATGCAATTTTATTTTTCTTTAAATAATTTTTATATTTAATTTTGTATAACTATTTTTTATATGATTTTTAAGCATTTAATCACCTCTACTTATTAATATTTTGTCTATGTTATAGTTTATTCTAATCTAATCTAATCTGTCTATACTTGTTTGTCATTTATTTTTCTTTACATTAACATATCCTAAAGATAACTTTGTTATTGAAACATGTCGATATTGCTTATTAAAAAGTGGTTTATACAAAGTGATCGGTTATTAATTAAATAAAAAATTAATATATGATTTATTTGTAAATACGAATGTTAAAGAGAGCGCGCTAATATTAAAACTGATAAAATTAAACGAAAATTGTGAAAATGTTTAATGAAACACGACTTGTTTAAAATAGAGCAAAACATCAAAAATAGCATTTAATAGTATTTAACACTCCAATACACGCGCCCCCTAGTGAGACATAAATACACGCGTGTCATCTGTCAGATGACTGTTCACTTATTTGTCAAAAGTGAATAGTATAATTGTTTTTTCGCAATTTTGCTGAACTGTGTAGAGCTAGGCGAGCTTGGGGAATACTAGGGCGGGGGACCTGGCTCCTCTCCCTTCATAAAACTTATGACGAAAAAACAGAACTGGTCATCTGTGAGATGACGCGCGTGTATTGGAGTGTTAATGAAACACTGTGAATTTTTTCATACATATAACTTATAAAATAAGTTAAAAAAGGTGTTTATAATAATTTTCGGAGCATAACCTTGCGATTTTTTTTCTATCGAGGGAATTTCATATAATTTGCGTTTCGGCGTGGGGAACGTCTAGATATTATTATCAAATATTACATATATTTTTTAAGAGCTTTAAAACTTGTGTTTAAGAAAAATGCGGGATGCCGCGGCTTAAGCGTAATGAGTAAGATTAAGTAAGGACGATCAGATGGTTTGGGCATGTAGAGCGAATGAACGAGGGAAGGAGTGCAATAAAAATACATGACGCAAATTTGAATTGTAGAACAAATCGGGGACGCCCGAGGAAGACATGGCACGACCAATCAGATACTTGAGTCGGGCCATGTCAAGAGTCAGAATAATAGCATGTATGAGACGATGTATAAATGTGAATTAGGCAAGGAGTGTGTGCCAAGGCCGAGTTGTTAGTCGGTCCGTCCTCTCTGCCTACCCCTGCGGAGAAACGGCGTGATGGTTAGTTAGTTACTTACTTTGCGATTTTTTTTCTATCGAGTGAATTTCATATATAATTACCGTTTCGGCAAATGTATAGATATTATCTTCAAAATTACATATACACATATTTCTTTTAGAATTTACAAATTTACAGTGTTCAAGAGAAATATGTTATTAAACAGCAGAAATTCGGAATGCGGGGGCTTAATAAAACTTTGAAAGTCTGGGTATTACTTGTTGGGGTCAGTGTGGTTCAGAAGTATAAAGGAAGTTTAGAACTAAAGACCAGGTCAATAACAGTTCAAGAAAGTGGGCAGTTTACAAACATATCAGCCATGGCGCAATAAAAGGATAAAAACACGTTTGTGTGAATAATAAAACCATTCAAGTACATGGCGTCTGGAAACTAATGGAAACTGGTGAATCTTTTATGAATACCGCACAAGCGTCCCAATTGCTCCCAATCACATGAAAGCTATAGAAGACTATAGTATTCCCAATTGGGGTAAGGCTGGTTAAATGTGAGGCTAAAGGTAGTGGGGAGGGGAAGGAGATGCGGTAGAGGAAGGTGGAGAAGTACCTATTCAGATAAATTATTCAGATCTGGTAACCAAACACACCTAAAACCAATTCAAGCAACGTTTCAATTCTGAATGGTGGTCTTACATCAGGACCATACTAATAGTATCTTTCACCTTAGAATGGGCCTCAAATATTACCTTATATTATTTTTAAATGATTTAATTGGGAAATAACACAAATCAATAAAATAAAATTTACTTGCGCGCGCCAGGTTTTCAACCCGCGACTTTTAAATAAGATATTTAGTAATGGTGAGCGTCCATGATGGACGCTCACCATAAGGAAAACATTTATGAGTCTAAATAACTAACCGCCACGCCGTTTCTCCGCGGGGGTAGGCAGAGAAGACTCGGTCTTGGCATACACTCTTAGCCTCATTCACATGCATGCATCGTCTCATACATACTCTTGTCATGGCCCGACTCAAGTACCTGATTCACTTGATCGTGTCGTGTCTTCCTCGGGCATCCCCGACTTCTTCTACCATTCATATTTGCGACATGTACTCTCCTTACGCTCCATTCAGGATCTAAACATTTCTCACGGGATCATACACGGTTTTACCTCAGAGATCTCATTTCCCCAGCATTCAGTCTACTTCTATCCTTCCTCTAACAGTTCCATGCCTAACTGCCGTACATCAGGGTAGGTATAAGCACTCTTTTATGGACCACGTTTCTTTGGACAGTTTTTATATCGCCAACGGCATTTTTTTTATTTGAATTTTATTTTAGTAATTTGTACATTTAAGGTTACAAATTTCTAATTAATTATAATATTTCATATCGCAGCTAATTTATTATAATATTTCAAATTCACTACAATGCATCTTGAACTTTTCAATTGGTGAGGACTTTAAAGTTTCTGGTAGTGTTCATTCAATCCTCCACTAAAAGAGTTATCAGTCCGTCATGTCATTTATTGAAGCAAATATTAATGAGACGATTCGGTACGTATTTTCATATACGCAAAATTGGTAAAAACTCAGCTTACTAAAAATAATAATAATTTTAGTATCCTGAGCTTATCATAACATCAAATCATAAACTGAGATTATTCGACTCTCTCTCTTCTTTGAATAGAAAATTATTCCAATCACGAAACAATAAATTGTCACCATTCGTTTTTTTAAAAGGCCTAGAGAGCGTCCCTGTAGAATATTAAAACTGTCAGATAATTATCGGACACTTTTCAGCCAGATATCAGGCGAGCAACTAAAGTAACGAATGATGAGGTGGGTTATATAGTGGAGATATCAGGAACTCTAGCAAGCTGAAATTGATAACTTCACAATATCGGATCGATCGCCGTAACTTCCGATGATTTTATATCGATATTCCTAGCATGGTTTCACCGTTAACAGCCGAACCGATATTGACAGGGAAGGTAACACTGAAGGAGTTTTCTATGAATTCACATTCCGAAACGCCAAACAATTACGTAAAAAATATTAATACATTGACCAAGAAAGATTGAAGTACTACCCTCAGTACGCATTTGCAGTCCGCATTTTCTTTTTATACTAGTTAATCAGTTAATGAAATGAGGGCTTTAGTCACATCTAAACCACTTTAGTTTCTCAAATATCGAACTGAATAAATTAGTTGAATTATTTAAATCTATAGTCTTCGACTTCTTTCAATCCTGAAAGCTTCGTTAGTTAACTCCGTTCATTAATAAGCCAGTAATTTTGTATAACGAACGACAATATCCAAATAAATGCGTATATTGACAATTAACCGAAACTTATCTGATACGCCAACCAGCAAAATCACTAGAGTTAAAATTACGTACATGCTACGGAAAGAATGTTCAATGTCTCGGCCCAGTCATAGAAAAACACAAAACATAAAATATCTCGGAGTAATAATTGATGAAAATCTTAGATGGGACCTACACATCAAAGGTATTACTGAAAAACTCACAAGCCTTATGTATTTCTTCAAAAATCTAAGAAATATAGTAAATACAAATGTACAAAGGATTTGAAAAAGGTTTGCTACGCGTTATATCATTCTCGAATTGAGTATGGAATTATAGGATGGGGATCTACTACACATAAATACATACAAAACCTGAATACAGTTCATAAAGGAATCATAAAGACCATACTGAAAGTACCAATCAGAACGCCTTCGATTGAAATATTCAAAAGCTTTGACGTACCAAATGTACAAAGAATATATGCCAAAAATATATTATTGAAGCTATTCAAAAATACTGAATCCTCTACTATACAGCGTATCCATCACACTAGATCAAATAAAAATGACATAAAACACATTCCAAATTATAAAACCACATTCGGAAAAAGAAACTACACTTATTTTGTAACTAAACTCCATTCTTCCCCAAGACATAAAACTAATAAAAAAATTAATGAGTACAAATCAAGAATTAAAATATGGCCGAAAGAGGTCAACGAAAACACCCCCCTAATGAAGACACTAAAAACGACATAGAAGGCAAATAAACTGTAATTAAACAATTTTAGTCCCCCTCGGCACAGGAAACCCTGGTGAGGAGGACTAAGAAATACAATATCTTTACCTTACATAACCATTTTATTTTGTATACTTATGGAATTATTTTATATAGTCGCTTAAATAAAAAAATAAATAAAAAATAAAATAAAATAAACTATGGAGTCCGGGATATAATTTATCAATCTTCGGTCGGAATATCTCGTACCGATTGTTGAGGGTGATCGCAAATATTGATCTGACCATAGATGACGGATTTTATCTATATCGTATTGATATAGTGTATAGTGTTTCGTCGATTAACCATTCTAGATCCCCAGGTATAGTATGGAAGAACTCTTCAACGGTTCAATTCTTCAACTCTTCATGCAAAAGGGACCTCCCTACTTTTTTTAAAAATTTTATGTTAGGATTATATTTTAGGACCTTTTTTAATTATGTTTGTTTTAATCCTCTAACTTAAATACCAGAATTTTTCTATTTTATTTATTTTTTTGTTTTTGTTTACTAGAGAAACAAACAGTTGTACATATTATAAGGTAATTACATATTACATGGAATTTTTTACATATTACATGGAATTTTTTATGTATGTGTTTTCCATAATTATTATTTTTTTTAAATCTTGGGTTTTTAAAAGGTTTGCCAAAACGATCGAATTTTGGCGAGGTACGCGTGACGTCATACGTACCTCGGCTTTTTCCTTAACTTCCTACAATAATTATTGTTCTTTCACCACTGTATACATTATCACCGCATCTAACTTATATTATGAAAGTTCCAAGGACGTCAATACTGTATAAGTGCATCTTTTTTACAAAGTACTAGGGTAGGCTAAAAAGTAATGCAAACATATATATATCACGGACAAAAACAGATATCAAGATAGGGCAAAAAGTACGTTAAAGTACGATTCTTAAGCTTCAAAATCATGTACATAAGTATTTTTCAAAATAGTAACCGCCAAGGCTAATGCATTTCTCCCAACGTTTTTCCATTACGTAACCGAAAAATTCTTCCGAAATTTCTCAAATCTAGGACTTGACAGCTGCCTTCATCTCACCGTCCGAGATGTAATGATTACCCTTGAGGTGTCTCTTGAGTAGTATTGGGGGAGTGAGAAGGGTGTGGAATTGGTTCAAACTTCAGGTTTTGCAGAGGCTCTAATCGACACTGTTTGTTCTCGTCTGTGAAACGGCTTGGTACCCATCGTCCACAGATTTTACGGTATCCTAATTGTTCAACAATGAAGCCGACACGATCCTTGGATATTCCAAAATAGTTTGTAATGCACTTTTGAGTGATTGGCCAGTCATTTTGAATCAAATCCTGGAAGAGTTTGTATTGTTTATCGTCTGTATCAATGATCGGACATCCGATGTGTGTTTCATTAACAATTTTTTTTTTTTTTTTAAGTTTCTACCACAATTAAATCAAAAGATACAAAATATATTTTGTTAATATATTTTAAATATTTTTTCATCCCGATACTCGTCCCTCTTCTAATCACAAGCGTCTGCTTCTATAGAAGAGAAATATCATACAAAAAAAAAAAAAAAAAATCAGTGAAAATTTTTTTAATTTTTTTTTTTTTTAAATTTATTTATTTATTTATATGCATACATATTACAACAAGTTAGAAAATGATACTTTGTCTGTCCAACTGGGAAGGATACCCGTTTCAGGACAGCCAAATTGTATATTCAGTTCATAATATTTTTAACAAGGGAATGGTTTCTTTCAAGATATCATAGGATATCTTGAAAGAAACCATTTATATACCCAATATAATTTATTATGTAGTTTATTTGTATAAAAAAAGATTATTTTGAAATATTAATATTATATTTTATACGTTATTTTTGCTGTATAAATAATGTATCTTCTGTAATAAATAAATGAAAAAAAAAAAAAAAAAATTATTACCAATCGATTTACAGTAGATTTTTCAACAGCATCATCACCATGAACACCCTTTAAACGACAATGAATCTCATAGTAGGAGAGCCCACGACCAAAATTTTTGTCTCAAGCAATACGGCCAAAACCGCATCAAATCGATAGATACGATTATCCTGAACTCGAAAATACCAATATCAGACATTTTCCGCGTAGCGTTTGATCTGACCGAATTTTCAAAATTGTCAAAGAATTTTACCGAACTGCATCTAGCAATATGTCTGATTTGCAGACTGTAGTTGAATGATAGTTCTGAGATACCGGAAACATATTTTTCAGACGTTAGTGGTGTAGCGCAAACCCGTAAAATCACTTAAAAAAATTAAAAATGAGACAAAAAAAATGTCTCATAGCAATACGTCTGAAAATCTTTTTTATTAGTAAATTTTGGTTATTTGATGCGAACAAAACAATTTTCAGACGGAAATGTGAACGCATTAAATTTTGAGACCGTTTTGAAAATGTTAACAAATTTTACCGATCGGTATCATAGCAATATGTCTGAAAATTGTTGGACATGATAAAATAAGTTGTCCACATGTGCAAAAAATTTATATCAGACAAATTAAGTGTAGCACCTTCTCTATCAGGCAACTTTTCGATACTCAGATATCATTTAAAAATCGTATTGAGGCATCTTGAATTTTCTGTTACAAACCAATGAATACGTTGCGACCCTGAATTTATTAGATGATAATTAACAAAGAATTTACCCGAAACCGTAACATTGAAGTTGAAGGACTGAAATAAATCGCACAAAAGGAAACTGGGATGAAGTTGAAAAAAAAACGGTTTATTCAAAGTTACAAAATATTCTCGTATTCAATCGCTGTCGGATTCGGAATCGTCGTCTTCGAAATCACTCTCGACGTCGCTCGGGAGATCTTCAACGTCCTCTTCTGTAAAATAAACATCGTTAGTGAAAATCACGAACTTATTTATGAAATTAACAGCAAAAGCCATGTAAACTGTACCTGTTGTGGATGATGATTTGTCGTCCAAAATAACGTTGCTCAACTCAGGTAGTTGGTTGCCAGAGAACCACGAAAACTGAAATCGTCCCTCGTCTTCATACCATCCACAATCTGCAGGGTTCAGTTCGGTTGGCGTTTTGGTATGAGCGTTGCTCCAGACTTGTGCAATATATTTTGTTCGTAATAAATGTTTCTCCAATTCCGTTTTGCATGGTGGCAGATTGCAGGCGTCGTAATTGGATAACTGGAGATTCAGAGTTGTCGAAGCCTCGTCGTTTTTAATTTTATATGTCTTCGAAAAAATGTTACTCCGAAACGTTATTTTCGTTTTTGGGAGTATATGCTACACTTAAAGTGTCTGAAAACAGGTTTTTGGTAATCATGGCAGCAATACGAAAAGTTGAAAAAAAAATTATCCGTATTGCTATGATACAGGTCGGCTAAATTTGTTGACATTTTCAAAAATGCGCTCAGGCTATATGCTACGCGCAAAATGTCTGAAAACAAACTTTTTCGTAATACAATTATAAAATCTATGTACATTTTCACTATCAGACGTATTGCTATAATACCGACTGTCTTTTTTTTTTGACACAGCAGAAATGGCCTCCCACGCAGTTGCTACACTTTCGACCGTTACTACACACCTAGTCGGGTTCAGAATCATACAATCTAACGATTTTATAGGGTTTTTGCCGTATTGCTATGAGACATGGTTTTGGTCGTGGGCTCTCGTACTATCAGTAGGAGTCACTTTTTCAGCAGTTAAAAATTCGATAACAGCACGCTGTTTACCTTGCGTTGACATAACACTAAAACACGTCTCCATAATTCCGCTTCTCAAAATACACCGGATAAATTCAACGACCTCAAACTATAAGAGAAATGTCACTTTCATATTCCACCTGGCGCTCTTCTGAAGGTCATTTTGTTTGCGCTGTACAAGCATGCGTGCATTACTTTTCAGCCCACCCTCGTATAAAATGAAGTCGCTCCCGCTGTCTGTGCGCTTATGTGCGATTTATGCGGATTTCACCAATAGAGTGATTCATGAGGAAGGTTTTAGGTTTTGTGTAAATTGGTTGAAATATATCATATATCTGGCCAAGTGGCAGCGGGCAGCGGGCTGTCAAACAGACGGTGAATTTAATTTAACTGATGGCGTTTGTTATAAAGGTTGGGTAATGGCGCGACGTTGTTTTTCGTTAGCCACAGCAACGTGTGTCCGGGTTTGCTAGTTTTGATTATGGGAGATGGAAATTACGAAAGAAGATTGCCAACATTTATAATCACAGTACAATTTGGAGAATTGTGTAATTTAAAAAGGCTGAGAATGAACTGGTAAACGATTGGCTTGATTTATTAAAACCATTTAAAACTTTTACACACTTTTTCACAAATTAAAAAACAAACCAATAAATAAATAATAATGACAATATGTTATCTTTAATGGAAAAAGTTTATACTTAATTGTTTACATAAATCTTTGTAATGGAATTCTACCACAAATAATGATCAAAAATAGAAAAATCATCAGATTGTCTTTTTAATTCTAGAAACATACATTTTATTTTTGATTAACGCCTTTTTTAGGGGCTTTTACATATGAATGGTAAGAAATATACAGTATTTATTGTACATAACTGAACTGCCCCAGTAACAATATTTTATATTTGTTTAAATATAAATTGAAGATGTCCACTGACTTGGTGTAATTGTTTCCCTCTATAAGAATTCTAGGCAAAGAGGAATACATATGGTAGTTAGTTCCAGACTTTCTGCACTGAAATAAATCCTGACTTCTAGTATTAAGAAGTAGTATCCTGAAGTTTATCAATTCAAGCAATACAGGACTATCAACTAAATCATTTAGAATTTTATATAGAAATACCAAGTGAGTGAAAATTCTTTTGCCTGGCAATTTGAGCATATTCATATCATTTAACAGAGTATTGTAGTTTAACATAATTGCTAGAATACCCATTTTAAAATTTAGAAAACTTAAGAATTTGTTTTGTATTTTTTCAACAGCTTGTACATGTATGTTAACGGGTTCCAGACGGGAGAATTGTACTCAAGTTGACTTCTCACAATGTAACAGTTTAATATACTTTATATTGTTAAAATTTCTAGTTAGCCTAGTTATAAATCCCAACATTTTTATCATACATCTGACATGGAATATGTTCAAAATGAAGCATATGACATTAGCCTCCAATTCCGTGCGGTTTCTTTCTTCGATATACAACGGCATAGTAAATATAATATTTTCTACCCTTTCTTGGAGATAGTATAAGTGTGACAGGCTTCACACATCGTTAGGACGATGCAATCGCCAATAAAATAGAATTACCTTATTGTATTACCATTGAATGGGAGAAAATACAAAGGGATTGTGGCAATATAACGAAACGACCGTCGCATTACTCGCTGGAGGAAATGCACTCACACATAATTGTCCTGAAATAATCCAATTCAAGCTTTGCTGGATGGTATATAAGTCCCTTAACAAAATGGTTCCGGCTCACTCATGATGGAACATGTGTATTCCAGAAAATTCCAATTACCGACATTCAACCCTCAGATCAGCAGCGTCATCAGTTATCGGAAGGTTGAAAACACTCACCAGATACGAAGTTCGGTAGCGTGCTTTCAGAGTATTAGGACCTAGCCTGGAATGGACTGTCATATGATTTAAGAATGATCGCAGATTCGGCGGAATTTAGAACAAAACTTAAAACTCACTCTTTTTTTTAAAATGGTCTTCTAAACCGAAACAGCTGTAACAAAAATACTTACCAAAATAATTGCAGAGCTTCATAATAAGATTATCAAATTTAATTTTAATTAAGTTTAAATTAAATGGAGTTCTACGAAATAAACACAAATACAATTAATCGTCGCCTCAATTCGTATTTGTCCAACAGACCATTTGAGTTTTTGTTCAATCTTCACTTTAAAATTAAAAATAAAGTAGAAAAAAGGATAGTTAATCACTGAACAAAGAATTATTTAAACTAATTGAACCTTTACCTATATGGAAATAGCTTTATCATAAACACCTATCATAATGTTTTATTGAGATAATGAAAGAAAACCTTCTTCTCCTGTAAAATTTTCAAATGGTCTGTTGGACAAATACGAACTAAAGCGACGTAATAGCTCTCTTCTGCCACAAATCTTCTCTTAAATGTAATATTAATAGTAATGGAGAGTGTTAAATGTAAAATCATTCCATGTCCATTTTAATTATTCTGGGTGCAAAGTCGTTTCTTATCCAAGCATAATACTTGGCCAATGAAGGAAATTTGAACAAACTAGAAGTTATACAGAACATAGCTATGAGATGAATACTGGGAAAGACAAATACGCAAGGGTCAATTAGATGAGAGAGTAGATAAATTCGGTACAAATAAAAAAAGAGACTGCTGTTTAATATGTTAATTTATATGCATAAAGTCACGAAAAAACAAAATACTTTAAGGATGAAATTGTTTTTAATAGAGATGTACATAATTCCGAAACCGTAAATACAAATAGAGTTAGATTGCCACGTATAAAAAATTAAAATCACAGAACTGTCTTTGGTCTAATGTATAGAGGACTAAAGATGTATGATGAAATTCTTTTAAGTATGAAGAATGATGAAAGAATGAATGTATTTAAAAAGAAATGTTAGGCTTACTGTAAAAATATTTAAATTTATAAAATGAAATGTTACCTTGTGCATATTAGTTAATGTTCTAAGATAGTATAAACTAACTAAATAAATAATAAGAAAATAAACTTTATAATAATAAGAAAAGTTTATAATAAGAAAATAAACTAAGTTATTTGTCTTTTTATTAAAATAAATAATGCCATCACAAAGTGAAAACCTTTCCGAAGAAGTTTTCTTCGAAAAATAAATAAACTTTCTAATAAAAGGGTGTTTATCGGAAATGAACTGCAAGATAAGTACGTTTTCTGAATAAATTTGTAAGTAATTAAAATTAGATAGAACCTAAGCACTCTTAATAAATTGAACAGCGTTCTTGGGGTGATTTTTCACATCAACAATGCTTTACAAATTATCCAATTATTATTATATATAAGACAATTTGTCTATTTGTTCTATTATATATAATAAAAAACTAAATATAAATCTTAACTATAAACAAACTCAAATCTTACAAGAAAGGCTAATTAAACCTTTTTGAATTGAGTCACTGATGAATTGTGTAAAATTGTATGTGTTAGCCTTTCTTGAAAGATTTGAATTTGTTTATGGATAGAACTATTTATTCATGTTCGTATTGAGTATGTACGGGCGCAAGCAAAGAATTCATCTTAATATTTTATAGCATAACATGTTACAAGTGTTTTCACATAAAATAATTAAAACATCGAAGGCACTGCTGAAAACCAGCTGCTTTCCAGGAGAAATCCTGAATTGTAGCTGAGCAGTGACCTTTTTATCAATAGAATCAATGACAACAGAAAAAATGTGTACATTGTGAAAATAAAAATTATTGATGAATAAACGTCTTTATGATTATTATTATCGTCATCTGTGAAAGATTTTGAATTCTTTTAAGTATCACCCTAGGTTCATTATTTCCGTTACAATATATATATAGAAAAGCTCGTTTAAACTAGATCCAAATGAATATCACTGTGGTGCATTAACATGAAATGAAATGCACTCTATTGAAATATTTATTTATTTTAGACCGTAAATGCAATTCGAACATAAACATATTCCAGCACGAGAAGAATTACTCTATCTCTTCAGAATGAATCTCAAAGACGAGCTGGTGAATAAATTTAAAAAGCGGGGAGATAAAAATAAAACTTTAAATATAAAATAAACGTATACTGCTCAATACAGAAAATAAAGTGGGAAAGCTAAATACGAGGGGTGTTCAGAAAGTAAGTGTACTGAATTTTTTATATATTTTTTTAAAGGTGTATAAGAAAAAAAATTACAGGATATTGTTGATACACTTGTTGACTATTTTTCCAAATAATTGCTCCTCGAAGAATTCTCCCGCCAGCTCCTTCCCCCACTTCAGGACCACATTCTGCACCTGTTCGTCGGTTGAAATTTTATTTTTATCCTTACATGCCTTTAGGAAGGTGAAAAGAGGACAATCTGAAGACGCCAAGTCAGGGCATTACGGGGAGTGGTTCAAAACATCCCAATCAAATGAGTCCATGATTGTATTGGTGGCTAAGGCTGTGTGAGGACGGATGTTTTCGTGAAAAAAGGCACACTTCTCTGGTCAGCATTCCCCTTCTTTTGTTTTGAATGCTCCTTTTGAGTTTTTTCAGGGTACGCAATATTGTTGTGCATTGATGGTCTCAACCCGAAAGTCACAATAGAGCTCCGAAATCCTTACCTTTTTTTTTCTTTTAGATGTTATTCCTTCCGTGAGTAAAAAGAGGATCACAGCACTTTTAACCGACATCTTCCACGCGACTTGTCACTACACCGTGAGTCCACATACTGCGGTGTTCGGTGTTCCTGCGATGCTTGCTCTGTTCAGAAGACTCCTTTCTACGACTCAGTATTGCCAAACCTCAAAAAACAAAGAACCACAGCCCGCTACGGTCACAGTTCACTTACTTTCTGAATATCCCTAGTATCAAGGGTGTGTAGTTCCTAGTAATTGTTTATTTGGAGATTAAAACGTGAATTAAATTAAAACACGAGTTAATAAATACCAACACCTATGCTGTAGGTCACCTCAAGTGGTTCGCTACAATTAACAGTGGTGCCCGGGTTCATCAGGTGACCAACATAACAAAATGACATAAATTATTGTAAATTGCCGCTATTTGGCGCGGTCTCGTATGCGAGAGTAGTTTTTTATCTTACACATTTGAAATTTAAATGCAATATTTTGTGTATTTTATAGTAATTAAACTGAATATAAAGATTTTTTCTAAAAAATATTCGTATTAAGCGTGACCAGTGATTTCAAAAATATAAACAGAAATTTTATTAAATAAATTAATGAAGATTAACTTTTAAAAATTACAAGTCACATACCTATTGCAAAATGTGTAAATATATTTTATAAGGTAGGTTGGCGGTCTCTTTTATTGCTTATTCTACCGCTTCTATAAAGGGGGGAGAGTCTGGTAAGTGATGCCAATTACTCGTCTGTGGAAAATTGAATTGAGAACGGAATTTACCCGGCGAGACAAAGCGCCCGATATCTCCCACACTTCATACTCTCTGGGTAGTATTGTTAGAAGTTCTTTTTTTTTTATCTGCGAACGGAATTCTGTTTTGACGAAGCACTTAATTACAAGAGATCTTAAATGGTTGATAGAGTTTAATGATTTCTAAATTGTAAATGGACGTTAATACGAATATTCTGTGTTATATACTTCTTCTTCACGTGCCCTGTCCGTTCAATGGACGTTGGCTATCATGTTGACTATGCGGACTTTGTTTACTGTGGCCCGGAACAGCTCTACAGTAGACTGGCTAAACCACTGTCTCAGGTTTTTCAGCCATGATGTTCTCCTTCTTCCAGGGCCCCGTCTTCCGGCAATCTTTCCCTGAATTATGAGATGTAAGATCTGTAAATAATTTAATTTTGGGAGGCGGATATGGGTACCGCCGCTATATATTTTTTTTGATAACCAACACCCCTGCTATAGGTCACCTAAAGTAGTTAGCTACGTTTGGTAATTTAGCAGGGATGCCCCGGTTCATTAGGTGAGATTTGTCTAGGTCCCGGATCGGGAGAGACCGGTTGAGCCATTTTACCTCTCCAGCTGAACTCTTTCGACCCGTCACCTTGTACCGCAGTGGGAGGGAGGGATTCATAAGTAACACTCTGGAAACCAAATTCCTACCCACTGCACATACCATATTCCTTCCCAGAACTTCCACTCCTTCCTTTCCCTAAAAAGACACTCCATCTAGATCTTGGCGGCACGCGCATCCGCCCACATACTGCTTGGCGGGCCGGATCGGGAGAGGCTGGTTGATAGAGACCTTTTTTTCCTCTCCAGCCGGACTCTCTCGACCCGCCGCCTTGTAACGCAGTAGGAGGGAGAGATCACAAGTCCGTCACTCCTGGACACATTGACCCCAGATTCCCACTCAACCTTCATACCTTTTTCTTTCCCAGAACTTTTTTCCTTCCTTTCCCTAAAAAGACCCACCACACAGCATCTCCAACATTCCCATAGGGCCTCCTGTGCGGCGTTATGTAAAACAAAACTATCATAAAACGACATTGAGCCAGTACTATATTCTCATTGGGCATGCATAGGTCCCTTTTACTATATTCGAAATGGAATATTCGGGCTAGAAATATTTCACAATACTTAAAATCTTTGAAAAACACACACTATATCTGTTAAAAAAAAGATAAATACATAGATATGAAGCCAATTTCTGAAGTTGACGACGAAAAATTGTCCATTCTTAGAAGAAAAATTTCAGCAACCATTCCTAAGGATTTTCGTTGAAATGTCTTAATTGAAATGGTCCGACCCGAGAATGCCACGGGCTAAGTAAAACATAGTTGAAAGAAAGATAAAATTAACTGAAAGGGCTATCAAGAATATTCCCGAAGGATGGAGACATTAACGAAGGTCTTTAATTAAAGCAGACATTCACGGTGCAGCCCTGTTCAAAAACTTCGTGAGGTTTTGAGTTATTTTAGTGCCCGGAGAAAAACGAAGTAAAATTTAGAAGAACAATGCCAAAAAGAACTATTTCTCTGCGAAGTCCGAAGTTTATAATGACTTTCTATAAATTGTTGTTAATTGTCCAAGAAAAATTTGATGACAATCTCTCTCTCTCTCTTGTTGGAAATTTTAATGAACGGTCTCAGGTAAAGTAATTAGAGATTGTTTTTAATAATTTTTTTCTAAGAATGGTTTCAGAGGGTATTTTACCATCCCCCGATAACTATCCATAAGGGTTAAACGTCACGTACGTTATAATCTACATATTCACAGATGGCGCCAATCAAATTATTTTAGGTTTTTAATGCTTTTTGCACGTTACGCTTTAAAATATTAAGGTAAATTAATTTTTCGCGCCCGTACACATTTAATTAGAATATGAATAAATAGTTTTGTCCATAAACAAACCCAAATCTTTCAAGTAAGGCTGAAAAATTCAATTTTGTATCGGTGACTCAATATAATATTGTATTTTTCAGCCTTTCTTGAAAGATTTGGGTTTGTTTATGGACATAATTTTCATGGATCTCTAATATATAAACATTTAAAGTAACAGTACACGAAAAAAAAATCACGTCAGTAGCTAAAGGTAATGTAATTTTCTCTTATTTCTACCTAATTATTAAACCCTTAGATAATATCGTTGTATTATTGTTGTAAATATCGTAACTTTTTTTTTTTCGTTTAACCAAAATACAGAATACGAAACGTAGAATGCATATAAAGTACACTGCCTTCAAAATAATGGGTGCACTCTAGTTTAAACAAAGGACGTAGCGATAATGCAAATAAAACTTGTAACAAAACAGATTACAAAAGAAAAACTACTAAGTAAAGGTAAGGGTACCTCTGCCCCGGGAACCCCCTAACTATATGTCGCCCCAAAGCGGTTCTCTACGTTTGATGGCTTAACTGAGATTCCGGGTTTATGGGGTGAGGATTTTCTAGGACTTGGAAGCAAATGCGCTTGCCCACCTACTGCTTGATGGGCCGGATCGGGAGAGACTGGTTGAGAGAGACCTAACCTAGACATCACCAGCCGGACTCTCTCGACTTAAAGCCTTCCACCGATCGACCGATTGATGAACACATTGACCGCCAGATTCCTACTCACCCCTTATACCTTTTTCCTTCTCAGAAATTCTTCTCCTTCCTTTCCATAAAATAACCTCCATACGGCATCCCCAAAGATGACACAGGCATCAAGGCAGTTTATTTCTCTGGGCCTTCTGTGTAGAGCCAATGTAAAAAATGCATTTATATTTAAAAAAAAAATTATTATGATTCCAAACTTGGTAATAATATGAAATTATTTTTTTTCCCGAGCGGGTGTTTATGGTAGCCATTTTCTATAAATTATTATATTCACTAAGAAACTCCATTTGCCTCTACAAAGCGGACCACATAAAATAATAAAACCTAGTTTGTTTGAAACTGTTTCTAGCAAGTATGCAAAAATATAAAACACCCGCAGCGTTGACTGAGTTCAACATATTACAAGCAGAGAAGTAAACTATTTTAATGAAGACAAGTATGGAGTCAGCTCGGGTAATTTAGCAAGGTTATAAGTGCGGCCAGACCGACGTAAAGCTTTACTTGAATAACGAACTTTAAATATAATATTAGCATTTCAGCGGTCGGATTAAGAGATAAACATTAATTAGATATTAATTCCAAAAGCTGATAAAATAAGTCATTAAGAGGAACGTTTGCCGGCCCGTTTCGGCCCATTTCACGCAATTCTTAATTTTGGACTTGAGATCAAAATACCCAACCAAACTGAAAAAATATTTTTGTGTTGGTATATCAAACATCTAGTACGGATGCGAGCTACTTTATTTATTTTTTCTATAGTTGAACCCGTAAAAGATTATTTCTTCAAGTAAGTATGCAAAGAGGATGTACGGTCATACAACCAAAGTCGATGTACCTACTTTTATCTGTAGGCGTCTTGAGTGGAAATCCACTATATAAATACTTTAACTAGCGATAATTCTGAGACCCCGAAGGAATACGGTGAGGCTGTACGACCGAATAACAAAACACGACAAACTTCTATGTGAAGTCGGCTTTGCAAAAAACCGCTAAAGCATCCTACTTGCATATAATATAACTTTTTTATCCGAATATCCAACTGCTTCCTGGAGCCAGTGACGGCGGGCCAATTGTCGTCAGATCAATTGTTATGGAAGCAATCTGAAGGGGGTTTAATGTTCTAAGCACAGCGGTTCTAATTGCTAAAACAAATGAATGGAGTTTCTCACAAAACTGAGATGAAAACATTCTTAATATGGCCTGTTGAAAGATCACGTCTTAAAACCGAAACTTTGCTAAAACTAACTTGAACTAAGAACCAAGGGGTCAATACGTCTACTAAACTTACCCCTAACAGGGAATTAAGGAACATTTTTGAGACATTTCTTTTCAATCAAAAACATTTAAAAAAATCAGTAAATATTGGACAGTTAGGGGCGGAAGGAGAGATTGGTTGATTACTCGGTTGAGTGAGCAGTGGCAAAATGTGAAAAAGAGAAGTGACAGTGGGAAAAAATATTGTTTGATTTTGAAGATAAAAAAAATTTAAAAAGTCACCGGAGATCCAAATTTTATTAACATATTTTTACCCTATATATTGTCAGGAATCAGTCGTTAAAGTATGTTAAGGACGTCTAAAGTATGTTAGCCAGCGGCCGAAAGTCCACATTTCGTCGAAAGATGTTCTTACGATCGTACAGGGCGGTTCCAATGAGAAAAAATAATTACTTTCCGAACCAGCTTTTTAAAATTATAACTCAATATCGATTTTATTTCATTCCAAATTTGCTGTAATTTAAATCTACATTCAAAAATGCTGAAAGGCGTGATGATAAAATTATTAAAATTATGTACTTTTTGTATTTATTTTTGATCATAAGTATTTATCATTTTTTAATAATGTCTAAGCAAAATAAGAATGTAAAAAAACGTGAAATATATTACAAATATTATAATCAATAATTATCAGCCTGAAACACTCATCTACATTGAAAAAATCTTCCGAGAAAAGATACTGGCCGCCAACGGGAATTGAACCCGTGACCTTCTGATTGCCGGTCAGGTGCTCTTGACCACTGAGCTATGGCGGCTTATCTAATACCCGCCAAATAATTCAATATATACTAGTGCTTCATTCGACAATTACTTATTATTACATTTTTTCAACTGAAAACAACCAACTTTATTTTTGTGAGAGAGGTATTGTTAATACTAAATCTCCCGCTAGGTGGCGTCGAGACTAATTATGTCTGCATTTATTGCTGAAATACTTTAACTTGTCAAATATTAATAATTATTTTTAATTGATAAACTAACGTTTAAACAAGATTTTTATGCATACCACAAAGGGTATATAACAAATATTATAATCAATAATTATCAGCCTGAAACACTCATCTACATTGAAAAAATCTTCCGAGAAAAGATACTGGCCGCCAACGGGAATTGAACCCGTGACCTTCTGATTGCCGGTCAGGTGCTCTTGACCACTGAGCTATGGCGGCTTATCTAATACCCGCCAAATAATTCAATATATACTAGTGCTTCATTCGACAATTACTTATTATTACATTTTTTCAACTGAAAACAACCAACTTTATTTTTGTGAGAGAGGTATTGTTAATACTAAATCTCCCGCTAGGTGGCGTCGAGACTAATTATGTCTGCATTTATTGCTGAAATACTTTAACTTGTCAAATATTAATAATTATTTTTAATTGATAAACTAACGTTTAAACAAGATTTTTATGCATAGCACAAAGGGTATATAACAAATATTATAATCAATAATTATCAGCCTGAAACACTCATCTACATTGAAAAAATCTTCCGAGAAAAGATACTGGCCGCCAACGGGAATTGAACCCGTGACCCGTGAAATATATTAGTTTGTAAGTGCGCAAATAAATTCATAAACGGAACAATTTTCGGCAAGAAACACATGTAGGTATATATTTTTTAATGATTTTATTTAAACTTAAATTAAAATTCTGAAACATACGTTTACCAGATAATGTATTGATTTATTTTAAGGCATGATTATATGATTTGAAATGGGTGTTGTATAATGCAAAATCTTTTTTGAAAATTAACAAATCCCCAACGACTTATGGTATAACCTTATTATGCTAAGAATAAACATTTTTTCTCAAAATTTAAGACATACGTTTACTAGATAAAAGAACAATCTTTCGAAATAAATTTATAATCGTTTGTGGAAAAGAGTCAAAACGTCTAACCAGTGATTTAAAAATGACATATTTCTGGCTTTTTCTGGTTATGCGTTCTTAAGTAGGTACCTTAACACGCTGTATATATTTCTTCCTAACAATATACCCACAATTGTTATGTATGTTATGCTCTTTGCGCACACAAGTAGATCATATTGAAACTCTCAAAGAAATACTTTAAGTTTTTTTTGGAATACGATATAAATAAAAACATTTTTTAAATCCCCTCGAAGCAACACATTTTCTGTTACGAACAACAAAAATAGATCTAACGCCGGGAATCAAAGAAATTTAAAAGAAGTTGCCCGATTTATTCACAATATTGCGAGTTTCGTCGCAATTTGGTATCTGCAGTGTTGACATTTTGAATAAATTCAGGATTATCTTTAATAGGAAAGAATACAGAACGACGGAAGAATAGATATGATATGCAGAGGTTTATATTGCAAGCAGCAGATTGCGATAAAATCTGATAAGAATGTAATTCCGAAAGTAGTGTAGTAATAAAACTCGATTTAAAGTTTGTGATTGGATACTCGTATTATGGAATACGGTGGAGAATTCTTTCACGTTAAAATGATACGATAATGTCGAACCGAACTTCAAAAACATTGAAGAAAATCTTTTAAAAGTTACTTGGAGATCTGTTGATAAAAGAGGGATGAAAATAGATGATTGTTTAGAGTTTGACGATTATTTTTAAAATGATGAAAGTTAAAAACGCCGTCAGATTTTCCTCCATATTTTAAATAAGTGATTATAAAAGTCTGATTTCACAAAACGTCGGGTTTTCACCCAGGTGAATTCAATTCCTAGGCTGGCTAAGTCCTCCATCACAGCACAGGCTTAGTGTGACGGTAGTAGGAGTTTTTCAAACTATATGTTTCTTTTTCGTTATTTGTTTTTTGGGTGTTAGTATTATATAAAATATATACCTTTATATTTTGAACTCAACGTATGATTGCGAAATCGCCCGATAATCGACAAAGTACTCGTATGATTCTACATTTTTATAAAATCAAATAGATCGCGTTTGACCGTCGAAAAGCGGTCTGCCTCCATAAATCTCTCGTCAACAAGTGAATTGCTTTCCTTTTCGATCGTCTAATATCTATTATTTTTTTAGTGTTAAAAAATATGTGAATCGCATAGTTTCCACGTATAAAAAAAGGTAGACTGACGTTTCACCTAGACAATTATTTTTATAATGAGGTACTTATCTAGAGTTGGTTTGATGAAATAAAATTGGATTAATTGTATCATAACAATATTTTATTAAACGAGTTGAATTTTTTTATTGAATGAATATTCTAATATCTACCCTAATTTAGCTTTGAAGGTTTCCGAGTCAAGTAACGAATATATTTTTACTTATGAAAGTAACCAAAAATGGAATAGAATCCCTAATATTGAATACCGTCATTTCTCGTAAACTAATACCTACTCCTAGACGCAATAAACAAATGATCGATCTCTTCCAATCACTATAAAAGCGTACAGGTTTCAACTTGTCAGTCGAGATGGTCGAGCGAGTGCTGTGTCCGCGGTGAGACAGTTTTGTTTTCTGAAGATTTACTCAAAACCTCGATCAAATGCTAAATGCGGACTTCGGGTGCAAAATGATTGCGCTGGTGTAGATTTCGATACCTGGTTTTTTGTTATTATTGCAAGTAGTTAAAGTTCCTTTTTATATTTGACGCAAGTTCCTATAGTATCTCATAGAAGTTATATCGGACTTATGTCCTCTATATTGACTATAAAATACAGGTGCTGGGTTTCTAATCGGCGGGCTGCTGTGCACGCTCAGGGCCTGGTCCGGTTTCTGTGAATATCCGAGGAGAGATAATTCAGCGGTCCAAGGAAGTGCAAGGTCGGAAGTCAAAGGCGATTGCAGAGTTCAGGCAGGAAGAAGCGGTCCAAGAAGACAGAGGCGGTCAGAGTAGAAGCGATGATGAATGTTCGGATAAGACTGATTTGAACAGAGTTTGGCGCTCTACATATACATATACACGCTGCCGCTTAGCCGTGCGCAATATTGGTTCGCGCGGCACAGAATTACACTTTGAATATTGGTGCATTTCTTTGCAGCTTCGTGTATCCTTATATAAGAATGGAATGAAAATATTGAATTATATAAGCAAAACTACTCTATCTCATGTTAACCACTTCTTTCTAGCATTTTTAATAAATTCAGTAAAAATTTTACAATGTTAACCAGTGGGTTTTTAGCCCGATGGCAGTATGAAAAAACCCTGATATTTATTTAATAGAAACATTCACATATTTAATTTTATTTTAACAGTATGGACGCGAGTCCAGCCTTTTAATCTATATATTTTTATTTGAAGTAACTCTAGCAAGACTCGCGTAATTTCAATATTAATTATACACTAAAATGTTCATAAAGAGATAATTTGCTACCATTTTAAGAACAAGCTGTGTGATTGGCTGGCCGTGAGAGCGAGGTAGAGGGAGGGGGGTGAAGTCAAACTTACAGCACTTAGACAAGCGCGCGGTTGGTCGAGAAAGGTCAGGGAGGGGGTAACGGCATAAATACCTATCGCATCTGGATGCCGCCATCATTCTTTCTAGGATGGCCATAGAGATGACATAACGCTGTTTGTAGCTTATTGGTAGATTTCACGTTCGATATAGAAGTTAAGATTGATTTATGATATTTTTTATGTAGTGTTCAATATTTAGGGTACCGATTTCGTATTTCGGATTTAGTTTTTGAAAAGTTATAGTACTGAAATGAATGTTCCTATTCCTATGTAAAGCGCAAATGTATAATTACGCATTTTTTATGCAAAAACACAAAATGGTGTTCCATATTTGATTACTTTCTTCTACTACTTTACCGAAAAAGAAATTTTTTTCTGCAAAGTCATGATTGTCATGAATCTTGACCAATAAACCTTCGGACATCCCTGACTAGCGTTATTTCAGTGGCTTCGATTCCAAGCCCATTTGTCCAAGCTAACAATGCACACTTATACTTGCATGTTTTCCCGTAGTCTTTTCTTTGCAAATTCAATAGAATTGTTCGTTATTCGTGCTGCTGTCACATCGAGCCATCTCAACCGGGATTTATTTCTGTAGAATAGCAGTGTTTCAATTCAAAGCGATTCTCGAATAGAACCTCAACATTTCTAACTTGTTACTAGTATGGAACTCCAGTTATCCAATATAAGATTCTCTAATTTCAGCAGCATACATAAGGATGGGTTGTTCAAAAAAAAATTTACAATTCATCAAAATGTTCACGTTCTGAAAAAGTTTTATTCAAGTTCTGTTATTAATTGTTAAGGGTTTTTTTTGAAAATTAATGTCATCTATGAACGAGGCGATTGTGAACAATATTTATTTTAATGAAAAGACAAATAACTTTGTTTACATCACTTTTATTTGTACACAATCAACATGTTTCGTGAACATGTTCACGAAACATCAAAAAAAAGGATCAAAAGTATACGTTTGATCCTGATGAAGTGAACATTGTTCACAAAAATGTTGATTGTGTAGGTACAAATAAAAGTGATGTAAATAAAGTTATTTGTTCAAATTAATAAATTACTTTGTTTTTACCACTATAAGTAATTTATTAATTTGAAGTAAAATGGTGCCACAAAATAAGTTTGCTGTTTTAGAAAAGTTATTTGTCTTTTCATTAAAATAAATAATGCCATCACAAAGTGAAAACCTTTCCGAAGAAGTTTTCTACGAAAAATTAACAATTTTTAATTTATCTTCAATCACTTTTTCTACTGATTTATCAGAAAACTAAAAGGTCGGTACCTACTGTTATGAACCGAGATGTCATATGCTTAATTTTCATTTCAGATCGCACCCTTGCAACTGTACAGGGCGGTTCCGATGAGAAAGATTAATTATTCTCCATACCAGTATTTTAAGATAATAACAATAACTGAATATCGATTTTATTTCAATCAAAATTTGCTTTGATAAATACCTACTTTCAAAAATACTCAAACTGGTGATATACCTAAAACTATTAAAATTATGTACTTTTTGTAATTATTTTTTGATCATAAGAATTTATAATTTTTCAATAAAGTCTAAGAAAAATTAGAATGTATTTTTCTTTAAATATATTAGTTTGTAAGACCGTAAATAAATAAACAAACTGAAGAATTTTCGTTACAAAACAAGGGCGCGGATATATTTTTAATGATTTTATTTAAACTAAAATTAAAATTCCGAAAAATTGCATTCCCAAATAATTTGTTGATTAATTTTACTGCATACAAAATTTTGTTTGAAAATTTAAAACAAAGCTTTACTAGATAAACGAACAGTCTTTCGAAATCAATTTATATTTTTTTGTGGAAAAGAGTCAATACGTCTAAAATTTTATTAAAAAATGACATATTTCTGGTTTTGTCTGGTAATTCCAGATAAATTGCAAAATATCGGGTTTGGGTCACCGTAAGGGGACTTTACATCACAAGAGTTAAGGGGCCTTTGTTTACCGCAGGGTCTCAATAAGGTTCAAGAAATGGGGATAACCATTCATTTAATCTAAGATCGGTCCAGGATAAATTTAACGACTTTTATTTGGCTCTAGTGGGAAGCTTTGGAAGAGAACGCATTTCAATTAAATGTATACGGTGATTAACTTAAGTTTTATGTTAATTTAATGGTCGGCATAAAGAATGAAACCCGACCTTATGTTGTGAATGAACAGAGATTACTTTCGTTAAAATTACAGTAGTAGACATTCGAAAACTGTACTTGGAAAAAATGTTAAATGTGCAGAATAAAACATATTTAAAGTAGTTTAAGAGGTACGGGCATATTTGCCTTGTGTTTCTTAGTCAAAGGATTTGAATTAAATCCAAAATTATCGGGGTAAGTAATTATTTTTGCAGAAGGTCCTGATATTTAAGCGGAAGGTCCTAGGTTCGAATCCAGAGGTGCCAATATCTTTTTTCTGATTTATCTGTCTCCAAATTTTCGATTGAGTTTCGCTAATATTGTCTTCATTTAATTAAATTATTTTTGGGGTTATTACGATGTGTTTAATTTCTTATTATCGTGTTTTTAAAAATAGGTACTTGTCTTGTCTTCTGTGTTGTGATTGTCCTATTTCATATTTAAAATCATTCATTTCTAAATACTTTTCATTTCTTATTCTTTATCTCGATGTGTACAGCCCTTTACATTAAATCTTTATGTCTATGCTACTTCGTAGTGAAATATTGTCATCAATTCAGCATCTATGTCTTTTCTCTGTGGTCACGTCAAACTTTCTTGTTTATAAATACGCGTGTTATTGTTTTGCAAACTCATTCTCCACTCTCTCTCTAAGATTATCTCTAGTATCTTATCAACTCAATTAAGCTCTATATATTTAATTGCCAGTCATTTTCTGATTGTAAAGTTATCAATAAAGTTACAATTAATCCAAAAACACAAGTGTTTTAAGGATAACTTCAATCTCTCTCACCAGTACGCCCAACTTGGCGTTGTAAACAAAAGATGCCAAAAACGCAGCGCAGCCTTACAACCTGACTGCAGACTTCCTGAGACCTCGCCAGGACGAGCTACTTCCCCTACCTAATGATCTCGATGTTTTATGGTAGGTATCAGAACAAGAGTTGAGATGATACAGTATCTACTCACACAGATGCATTGCTTGCATACATCACGTTGCAAAGACATGTCCGCCGACTCGAGACTTCGAGAAACGAAAATTGCAGTAAAGTTAATGAAAATTTCAGAACACCGACGGCCTCCGTGGTTGAACCTCGATCATGAATTCGAAGGTCGCGGGTTCAAATCTCGGCGTGAGTAAGTAAATTTTATTTAATTGATTTATTTTAAGTGATGTTAAATTTTTCTGCGTAATGTGATGCGTAAAATTATTCACGTTCATAAATTTTTAATCGTCAAAATTGGAACTGATTATGGGAACCAAACGATAAATGATTTTAGTTTAAAAATAAATAATTCTAAGTAATGTGTATTGGTTAAAGTTTACTAACGTGTTTATCATTAATTGTTTTCGAGGTAAATCTGCCCTGTGATGGACACTATAACGCTGTCCGAAACGTTGGCTAAAGAAGGGTAAGCGTAGGTACATGATTTGGTCATGTACAGCGGGTGGACGTAGAAAGGGTACGCAAAACTGTGGATGAAGCAAGTGTGTGCAAATATAAGAGTTTTTGACGTTCAATTTTCTGTGTTCTTTCGGTGGGGATAGCGTGATTTTATTAATATTGTTTAAATAACATGACAACATATAAAACATCTGTTTAAGATAAAAGGTAGGTATGTACCATGCCTTCATATAATAAGGGGTTTGTGTATTTTTAATTTTTTTCATCATAATATTAACGTTGTTTATGGTAGGTGTTCAAAACACTCAGGAAAACGCTTAAATTCAGTTATTAGGTTTTACGAGCACTTTCATCGTCTCTGTAGATACTAATAATTATTCAATGGGCTGTTTAAAACTGTGGGAGGTAATTTTTTGAGAATTTATTATAAAAGTTAAATAACCTGTGAATAAATTTTAAAAGGTTTTGCTATTGAAAGCTGTAGGTAATAAGTTATTTATTTAAGAGTTACTTTTTAATTCAACTGACATGTAGGCATGGACTGCTAATGACTTTTCGTTATTTGTTTTTGGGGTGCTATACCGTGTTGCGCTACCTCATTCTTTAGCCAAAGTTTTGGACAGCGTTGCAATGTCCATCATCAGGGCAGATCCGGCATCCCTGATGATGGAGACTGCAACGCTGTGCGAAACGTTGGCTAAAGAAGAAGGTGGCAAAAACAAATAACGAAAATACTTTTGGCATTGAAAATCTAAAAATTTATCTGCTAATGACTTGATTCCTTGCTTTCGATTAATGGTTTAGAGATAGCTCTGCTGAAAGTTCATTTCTGGAAACTTCCTTATAAAAAAATATATATATGTAATGGCAATATATTCCATTTAAATTTGAATCCTGTAGTGTCAGTTGGAATACTTGGAATGTAATTATCAATTGTCACTTGTTTTATTTTCTATTATTTTATTATAAATAAACATAAATGTCGTTTCTTTGTTAAACTTTGCAACACAAGTGTTTTATTTATAAATCAATAGAAAAGAATTAAATCATATTATAAAACGACATTTTTCGTAACCACAAATGGAGAAACTTCAATTTCAATTTACGCTACTACCTGGAGGCGATGGCAAGTCAAATATTATTAGCATTACAAAAATAGTCACAAGTGATGAAAAAGTGTTTACAATACCAGAAATGTTACAATCCGCCAGCCATCACAAGGAGATTATGAAAAGTGGTGCTTTTGGCAAAGTAAAAAATAGTTTTAAAAAAAAGATACCAGGTTAGAAGAGTCTGGGTAACAATGACAGAAGAACTAAAAAAAACATATGTAGACGAAGATGGAAACCTACAGTTCGGAGACCAATACCTCGAAGAATTGGAAGAAGAAAGTTTACAAGTACATCAAAAAGAAGATACACTGGGAAGATTGATGGTAAAATTAATGGAAGATAAGCAACAGAGCCTCAAAAACATTGCTGAGAATTTTGTTATAGAAAAATTCTGTAGTAAAAATACAAATGCAAGCCAGTGGATAGAAGTGTTTGAAAAAGAATGTTTACGATTTGATGTGACCATGGATGAAAAAAAAATAGAAATACTAAGATTGTTCATGGATAAAAGTTGTGTAGATTGGTATAGTTCCATGATTATTAAACTAACAATGAACTCAGAGTGGTCAACATGGAAAAACAAATTCTGTGAATCATTCGCAAACAAAGGATGGAACCCTGTCACCTACGCACTATTATTTAGATACAAAGATGGTTCTCTGTTGGATTATGCTATGAGAAAAGAAAAACTTCTATTGGATATGAGAAGATCAATCGACACCGGTACTTTGATAGATCTTGTTGCTTCAGGACTACCAGAATTCATGCTTAACAAGATCGATAGAGAAGGATTACAAGATACTGTGGATTTATTTAATGAAATAAACAAGTATGAACATATGGTCAACAAAAAAAGATTCATGAATAGGAGAACATTTGGGAATGCAGAATATAATAAAAATGAGGATAAAAAGCCATGTAAAATTTGTGAAAAATTGAATAAGGGCACTCGTTACCACCCTGAAGCCACATGCTGGTTCAAAACAAAAGAGGATGAAAAATTTAAGAGAAATGCCATTAAACATGTAAACAATTCAGTGATAGAGACTGAGATAAATGAAAATGATCAAAAAAACTAATAGTAACACCATTAATCAAAGTCAAACTAAATGATGAATTAAAAATATACGGAATTTATGATTCGGGTTCAAATGTTTCTCTAATTAATTCTAAGTTTTTGAAACTAAAAAGAAAAGGAAACAATTTGAATGAAGCAAATTTAGTAACGATTAATGGTGTTAAAAAAACGAGTGGTTTGACAACGTTGAAGATTAAAATTTTTGAATTGGAGAAAAATGTTGATGTGTACATTATTGATGAACACAATTTTAAGTATGATTTTTTGATTGGATTAGACATGATAAAAAACTTCAAACTAATCCAAAGTGAAGACTTACAAATATCACAGAAAATCTGCCTGAATAATACAAATAAAAAAGAAGAAAATTCTACAAATATGAAAACAAATACTGAATTTAAACATTCTGAAAATAAGAACATTATAGAAAAACACCAAATTAATTTTAATGAACATGTTAAAGAAGAAGATTTTAAAATAACAATAAATCATTTAAATAATGATCAAAAAACAGAAATAAATGAACTATTAGGCAAATACACATCAGTGTTTGCGAAAAGTAAATACGATGTTGGTACTGTTAATGGATATGAAGCGAAGATAGACTTATTGGTGGATAAATATTGTAGTAAGAGGCCTTACAGATGCAGCGTAGAAGATAAAAAGGAAATAGAAGAGCAAATAGCAAAATTAATAGACAATAAACTGATAGAAGAGTCGTACAGCCCATTTGCTGCACCTGTCACTCTAGCATTTAAAAAAGAAGAAAACAAAAGATCCAGATTATGCATAGACTTCAGAGACTTAAATAAAATAGTAATACCTCAAGCTCAACCATTTCCATTGATTGAAGACCTAATGACAAAGACCAGAAATTGCAAATTTTTTTCAACGCTAGATATAAACTCAGCTTTTTGGTCTATTCCGTTGCGGATTGAAGACAAAAAAAAAACAGGATTTGTAACACAGGAGGGGCATTATCAGTGGACCTGCCTACCTTTTGGATTAAAGACCTCTCCGGCAATTTTTCAGAGGATATTAAGCAATATATTGAGAAAATATAAACTAACCGATTTTGCTGTCAATTACATAGATGACATACTTATATTTTCAAAAACTTTTGCTGAATACATCGATCATTTAACAAAGTTGCTGAATGCAATCAAAACTGAAGGTTTTAGATTAAAATTTACAAAATGCACATTTGCATCAGACATGGTAAAATATCTGGGTCATATAATTCAGAATAATTCAGTCAAGCCAGTAAAGGATAATTTGATTTCAATAAAGAATTTTCCTATTCCAAAAACACAGAAGAATGTGAGACAATTTCTAGGAAAAATCAACTTTTATCATGAGTACATTCCGAAGAGTGCAATAATACTAGATCCTTTGCATAACTTACTAAGGAAAAACCAAAAGTTTATTTGGACTGATAAATGCCAGAATGCTTTTGAAACGATGAAAAACCTACTTTGCTCACAACCAATCCTGGAAATTTTTGATCAAGATTTACCAATTAATATATATACAGATGCTTCTCTAGAAGGCCTTGGAGCTATTTTAAAACAAACACAGTCTGATGGAAAAGAAAAACCTGTAGCTTACTTTTCGAAAAAACTAAATGGCGCCCAGAAAAAGAAAAAAGCAATTTACTTAGAATGCTTATCTATAAAAGAAGCAGTGAGATACTGGCAATACTGGTTGATAGGTAAACCATTTACAGTTTATTCAGATCACAAACCACTGGAAAACATGAATCTCAAATCTAGAACCGATGAAGAGCTAGGTGATTTAACATATTATCTTTCTCAATATGACTTTAACATAAAATATGCTCCAGGAAAACAAAATTTGGAAGCTGACTGTCTAAGCAGAAACCCAGTGCTGGAATCAAATGAAAATACAGATGAGCAATTAAAAATTGTCAACTTAATAAAATTAGAAGATATCTTAAAAGATCAGGTAAAAAATGAGAAGATACAGTGCAGAAGAGATAAATTGATATCGAAAAATAATGTTTATTACAAGAAAGTAAAAAAAAGAGAAAAAATAATTCTATCAGAAAAATTCAGCATAGACTTTATCAGAAATGTTCATACAGAACTAGGTCACATAGGAATTACACAAATGCAAAAAATGATAAGCTCATGGTACACAGCAGAAAACATGACAAATAATATAAAGAGAACCTGCGAAAGTTGTGCAGTATGTTTAAAGAACAAATCAAGAGGTGAAAATAAATATGGATTGATGTCCCACTTGGGTCCCGCAACAAAACCTTTTGAAATATGTTCCATTGATACAATAGGCGGTTTTGGGGGTTCACGATCAACAAAGAGATACTTGCACCTGTTATCAGATCATTTCACGAGGTTTGCATATATTTTGACGTCAAGAACTCAAAATACCAATGATTTCATCAAACTCTTAAACTCCACAGAAACTAATGACATTGGCATGATACTCTCAGACCAATACCCGGGTATCAATTCTAGAGTATTCAAAAAATTTTTGGATGAAAAAAATATTCCAATAATTTTTACTGCAGTGAACTCACCTTTCTCAAATGGATTAAATGAAAGATTGAACCAAACGCTGGTCAATAAAATTAGATGCAAAATCAACGAAAATGACTCAAAAGTAGCTTGGACAACTATAGCGCATAATTGTGTAAAAAACTATAATGAAACGGAGCACACTGTTACTGGATATGCGCCACAGTACCTACTTGACGGCACAGATGTTACGATTTTGCCAAATGAGTTAAAACTTAAGAAGACCGGCATCGATTTGATTCAAGAGAGAAAAAAAGCTCTAGAAAATACTATGAAGTCACATAATTATAACAAGATAATTTACGATAAAACCAGGAGACACTTTGACTTCAAAGTTGGTGATACTGTTTTTGTGGAGAATGGAAACAAACTTAACAGGAAGAAGCTCGACGAATTGAGAATCGGACCATACAAAATCATAGAAAAATTATCAAACTCAATTTACAAGATAAACACTGGTCGAAAAAAAATTGAATCAAATTTTTTCCACATCTCGAAGTTAACTCCAGCACCTTTATTTATGAACCATGAAGAGGACATCGAAGATGAGTGAAAATTTTGCAGTTATTTTCTTTCCAGGGGGAGGGGAGATGTAATGGCAATATATTCCATTTAAATTTGAATCCTGTAGTGTCAGTTGGAATACTTGGAATGTATATATAATGTTTATATATTTTCTCCGCCTTTTTAAATCCAAAATTGATCTTAAAAAAAGTTGTAACACGACATACATATTAAAAAAATATATGTATCTTATAATATTGTGTCTTTTTGAACTAAAGAAATAAAAAAAATGTATGTGTGTATATTATTCACACATATGTCACATATATATATTTTTTTAAATACAATGAAATCTTTCAAATAAATAAAAAAAAACTACTCCTCGATATCGATGTACATCCTCAGGCCTCTGCCATATTCTGTCAATAGGTGAAAATATTTCCCCTTTTACAATATATTCCAATAATTATTAGAAAAAAATCATATACAACACAGGGCCCAAGCATGGCGGGAGAAATAATACTAAAAAAATTACGTTTTTGGGAAATAAACAAATTAATAAAAAAAATTATTATTATTGATAAATATAAATATTTTGAAAACAAACAAAAAAAAGTTTTAAAAATGGCTCACCTTACGTTTTTTCAAACTTAAATTACTGAAAACGAAAAAACGTATATTATTAGACAAATGTATTAAAAAAGTTACCATCATCTCACTTTTTGTCGTTTGAAGTAAAAATAAATAATAAAAACTTTTTTTTTTCAAACCCAGGTCGGAAACTTGGGTTTCACAGAGGCGTAGATTTTTATTATTTTGTGGTCAATTTTGAGAATTGAATATAAAGCGTCGTTTTTTTCTTTCTAACACCGTTTAGATCATATTTCTCAGTATGATAGTAAGAGAGATACAATAATTTCTGAGTGACTTGTATGAGTTGGTTTCCAAAAGCGAACAAATTAGCCTGGGGGCTAGGAGCGAAAACTTACCATCCGACGCTAATCAGGAGTAGTTAGAGAGGATAGAGCTACAGCAATTCTTTCACCGAAAATAAAATCTTAACATCCTCTTAATCTCTGATGATGAATATTCGATAAAAGTCTAAACTAAAATATATGTATATTAAAACCAAAGCCATTCGAGAGGAAATTATTGGTAAAATTGAAAAGATATTTTGTACACACAACATAATACAAAAATGTTTTTGAATTCTCACAAACCAACCAGAATTTTTTTTTCAGCCTAAATCACTTATTTTAAGTTTTCTTGCAAGTTGAAATGAAAACCATGTTTTAAAACATTGTAAAACTGAAAAAAATTACATGAACATTTCTTCGAATACAATTTGCTATCCACATGATCATTTATCTGCAGAGGCAGGCAGATACTTTCCTTGACGTGAAAAGTTTGAAATAATCATTACTTTACAAGTTGTTCAATTTTATTAATGTACTGGCTTTGTAACGTTAGGTATATGGTTTTAAATCAATAAATAAATACTACAATTCCAATTCCTAAAGCAACAAGCAATTGTACCAATAACAAAAACAACTTCTAATATCTGTAACGATATGATCTTACATGGTATACCTAAGCATTACATACAAAGATTTTTCAGTGGGCGAATTTTATGTGTAAGGGATGTCAATAAAACGACAACACTTGAAATAAAAACTTCAACCTCGAAAGCCGAAGTAATGTGTCAGGTTTTAGGTAACGACCGTGTTACCCCCTTTTAAATGGGGTTTTGGGGGGATGCTGGTTCTGATTTATTGGACGATTTTATAAATAAAACCTACTCTCTTAACCTACGCACCCACGCAGGATCCTTGGAAAAGCGATAAGCTCTTTGGCCCTGAGCCCAGAGATCACAGATGAAAACCTGGCAAGGGCAAATGAAATATTTGATAAACATGCATTTAAATCGTATATATTTGTTTTAGAGTAAAACTCTCAGAATCGCCTTTGCGAGAGGCCACCATTTTAAAGAGAAACGTTGCTTAAAATGACTTAAGAAGGGGTTTTTCGCCGATATTGAACATTTCATTGAATTTCAAAGTTAAAAATCAAGTTTGGTTATCATTTCAGTTATGTGAAACAGCTGGCCAATAATGATATAATACAGAACAAGAATAAAACCTTTACAAAACATGAATTTTAAATGTGAAACAACTGACCCTTAGATACACGTATATTCCATGATTAAATCCATTAAGTTTCCATTTTCTCAATACTTCTGATCATCTATGTTTTCGGACATGATTTAAAATCGGCATTTGTTTATTGTTTTTTAGGGTAATTAGTTGTGTTTCCTTTCTCCTCCTTCTTAGACCAACGTTTTAGACAGCTTGTAATAGTTATATTTTGTCCTATTTTATCTAGTTAATATGTGTGTGAACTGTACATAATTACAAGGCACTTGGCATTTTTTTATCTATAATAATATTTTACTTGATTTTAAACAAAAACAGGCCTAAATAGGCATTCCGGGAATGTGTCTTAATACCTTGTTTCAAAGTCCAGACAAGTCAACAAATTTTACAATTATGTACTTCTTTTTTGGCTATTCAAATTTTGGTTATTCTTTATATTTTGGCTATTCAAATGCTGTCGTGTATCAAATCATTGGTGGATGTAATTAAAACATCACACCCTAGGTGGTGTTAGGAAGCAACAGTGTGAAGTTCACTAGTCAAAGCAAACGGCGTATGTCGTGTTTATGGAAAAAATAATTGATTTTGTTGGTAAGTACCTTTTAATTTGATATGTGTGAAGCGTACTTTAATTTATATTTTTCACTTTATGAGTAAAAACTCAAATTATAATATTTAATTAAAATGAAGACAATATTAGCGAAACTCTTTTTAAAAAGATCTTTTTCTGATTTTTCTGTCTTCAGATTTTGATTGAGTTTCGCTAATATTGTCTTCATTTTAACGTACTTTAATTCCCTGTCATTATGGGAAGAACGCTGTTTGGTGATTAGTTTTTCGAAAATTTGCATACTTTTTGCAAAATTCTTATAAATATTACAGCTCACTTGTTCACAACCTCTAAAACCAATATCTCACATGGCGGCATCAAGCGTGACATGAAAATATTTATCGAATAATCATTTCGGGAATGTTCTCGTATATGACTGGCTTTCCCCAAATTATAATCTGTAAACAAAATGATACTCTAATACTTTTAAAAAGCAAAGTTAATTTTCATTAACCATGCAAAATTTTGGTTTTAGGTATGCATTTATTAACGTGGAAAACGATAAAAAATGAAGAGAAAGAGAAGTCGAAAAAACAATTAAAACAAGACAGTATAGCTAATAAAAGGCGTTGTGAAGAGGCTAATGCAAGGAAGCGCAAGTTTTTAGATAAAATGACACCTGAACAAAAAGAGACAAAGAGACTGAAAGATAGGGAATATTACCAAAGAAAGAAAGCCGAAAATAAAGTTAAAACTGTTAGTGATAAGACTGAAAGAGAGAAGAGGAAACAGAGAAAGTTGTGGAGAATAAATTCTCAAAAGTATAGGCAGAAAAAAAGATGATGGCAAATATTTTAGGTAACAGCCCCGCAGATTCTGAAAATGTAATGAAAAACGACATTCGCGTGTTAGGAAAGAAAACAGGTTAAAATAGATAAAGCGCAGGCTTACAGAACCGTTAAAAAACAGAAACAAAAAATACAAAAAATGCAAAGAACAATGGATCAGTTGCGAAAAAAGTAGAGAGAAGCAGAAGACGTGAAGAAACAGCATCCCAAAAGAGTGAAATTGAAAGTTGATGAATTAGAGGATGTTCTGTTACTCCGGAAGTTCGTAAATATCTATTATTTGGCGAGATTTTGACAACCCAACTAAAAGACGCCTTTGACAAATTACAGAAAAATTCTAAACCGCGTGAGGCTTTTCAAAAACGCATTAGTGCAATGTTGTGCAAGTTAATTAAAAATGCAATGCGTATCAAAAAACCATAATTTAAATAATATGGTATGTATGCTACATAAAATAATCACTGATATGCAAGAAATCTTAAGAGGTCGGTATTCGAATTTCTACCGATTTCTTGCAAACCTCCCTTAAACATTTAAAAATTTTCAGCTCTTAAAAAAATATATGTTATTCTTGAAGATAATATCTAGACAGTGTGAATGTAATCTGAAAAACCAAGCATGAGTAAATATTTCAAATTCCATCATAAATGAAAGGCTTGCGTTTAAATGTTAATTTATTGTAAAAATAAGAACAAGCAGGATTGAAATATTAATTATTGACTCTGTAAATAAAATATCTTCTTAATCTCAGGGGTGCAACTGCTCTAAGATATCAGTTGCTAATTATACTTGCGTAAATAATAATGTCACCTATATTTTTTACTGATTCTAAAGAGGTCAGAGGAAATTACCCAAGGCGCCATCATATTTGCATATGAAATATGTTATATGTTATAAATATGTCCCTGATAGGGACATCTGAACTTAAAACTACTGATTCTAAAGAGGTCGGAGGAAATTACCCAAGGCGCCATCATATTTGCATATGAAATATGTTATATGTTATAAATATGTCCCTGATAGGGACATCTGAACTTAAAACTACTGATTCTAAAGAGGTCAGAGGAAATTACCCAAGGCGCCATCATATTTGCATATGAAATATGTTATAAATATGTCCCTGATAGGGACATCTGAACTTAAAACTACTGATTCTAAAGAGGTCGGAGGAAATTACCCAGGGCGCCATCATATTTGCATATGAAATATGTTATATGTTATAAATATGTCCCTGATAGGGACATCTGAACTTAAAACTACTGATTCTAAAGAGGTCAGAGGAAATTACCCAAGGCGCCATCATATTTGCATATGAAATATGTTATAAATATGTCCCTGATAGGGACATCTGAACTTAAAACTACTGATTCTAAAGAGGTCAGAGGAAATTACCCAAGGCGCCATCATATTTGCATATGAAATATGTTATATGTTATAAATATGTCCCTGATAGGGACATCTGAACTTAAAACTACTGATTCTAAAGAGGTCAGAGGAAATTACCCAAGGCGCCATCATATTTGCATATGAAATAAGAAAAGAATTTAAGTTATGAGATGGATTAACCGAAATCTAAAATATAAGGAATAATATTTGAAAATAACGTTACGAAATTAATGATCTTCATTTATTCTGTAGTCCGGCAACTCCCGTTTGATTTGGTCTTCGCTGGTGTGCTCCCTGATTGTAACTCAATTCAATAGGTTTCCAGGGCTCGCTGCCTAGATCCCAATGGCCACGTGGTATGTGGGTCTAGTGATGTGCGGTTCGCTAGGGATGTAAACCAAACCGCTACAAGCTTTACAGTGAACATCATCAGGGCAGTAGAAAGCCCAATTACCCAAAAAATCTCAGTGGCAGACCTCGGACGTGAAGCTTTATTGTGGAGTCAACTAAAAAGCAGCCAGGATTCTCTCTCCCTCTATCTCGCTAAACCGCATTCGGTGAGGTAACAGCCGTTGTGGGTGTATGATGCATGCGGGGCATAAAGGAATCTGAAAATTGTGCACGTAGACATTCAAACAAAAGAGCACGTACTAGAAAAATTTCCCATTCATCAGTTTCTCGGAGGCACACACAGGATGATTAATCAATCGTAAGGGACGTATTTGATTTCACAAGTGATTCCTGACATTATTTGGTGAAAAAATATTTAATTTTCGTCTCCGGTGACATAAAGGATTGTTTTTTTGGTTTTTCAACCTAAAACTATAAAAAATAGTACCTAGGTATTGCACAGGTAGGGTCAATGAGTTGGGCGGTTACTCGGCTGAAAGACAAGTGCTGAATTTTTTGTTTGTTTGATTTTTAAGAGAAATAATTGAAGGAAAAAAACACCAGGTAGGTGTCCGGAGACCAAAAATTCACAAACATTTTTTACTCATAAATAAATAAATAATATCAGAAAATACTGGATAGAGTTATTCAAGTACGTTCCTTAACACCCTGAATGTGCTAAAACAAGAAATTCCCGATCCCGTCAACTGGCTTAATGACCTCAGCATTCCACTTTGAATACTATATTTTATACTTCTTAATACTGGTCCAGTCTGAAGATGGCTTTAACAGGCTGAAACCAATTGCGGTGACAAATAAATTAGGTGGAAATTTAAAAAAAATTGTTTTAATATATTATTGTAATGGAATTCCACCATGAATTTTCAGTATCAAATATAGAAATTTAAAAAAATCCCACTATGATCTCCACGTACGAAGAAAAATCAAAAACTCTATTAATATAAATTCATGTTTTCCCCTCCCGCACTTTCATTAGATCCATACTGAATTAAGAATGGCACAGTTTCACTGACTCCAGATAGTATGTTTACCTCCAACGAAAGTTCCAACGAAATATAATATTTTCATGGTTTTCATTACATTTACCCACCCTAAAGATTGCACCCCCACAAATATCTACTGTAAAATATAAGGAACTGATTTATTCTGTTTACGTACAAAGGCCGCGCATGCTGACATCGTAAACATCCGTCGTAAAACACTCACGTGTATGAGACGTCAAAAACAGTCCCGTCAAAGTAAATATTTTCCACAAATTTGAATTATATTGCTCCAGACTCTAATTTGCGCTGATGACGTTTTCCTCAAAACCGGATAATGACCGTAAACACTGTAAATTTGAATAGTTTGACGTGGAGTTTGAATAGTGCATGAACTGAGATGAAGTGGGGAAACCATTACTGGTTGATTGGGTGGATGTTTGAAGTATAATTTGTTTATCGTTTATGGAACGTTGATTTCAATTGATCATAAATGAGAATTTCAATTTAAATCAGTCTTGTTTTTTAAATACATCTATGTGAATTTCACTTTTGTTTGTTTTAACGAAGCGGAATCTTGAAAGTGGAAATTAACCCAATTGCCGAAATCCAATCGAGCTGAAACTAGGCAGACATACTCCATGTTGAGGACAGTGCATTTTATCAATCTTTTGGGGGCAATCACGCGCAGACACGCGGACGTTTAAGCATGTTTCTGAAATTCGAAGAATTTAAATCACTAAATAGAGGTATAAATAATATATAACTGTCGGTCTTACCAACGGGATTTGGCCCGGTTGGTAGTGCGATTGATTCTGATTAAACTTCTGTAAAAACATAAAATAATATCTATATTTTAAATTTAAAAATAAATTTGAAAATAGATGAATTATGGTTAAAAAAAACTTTTTTTTTCACGTGATATTTTTTTTTTAGATTATTATGATGGAATTGCTAGGAGGCATGAGCAGAATATTTGGAAACTGAAGTGTCAATTCGGCGCGGTTGTGTGGAGTTTGTAGTATAAAACGCACCAAAAAATTATTTAAAAAAAACCACTATCAAAATTTTTTAAAATTTTATTTACAACCTCGCGAAGACGACAGTTCAAATATATACAGATGTTGCCAAAAGGCTGTAGGCAAATTCAAATTTGTCCGATAACTTTGATGAACAACAAAATGAAAAAAATCGGGGATAATCTACATCTTTACATATAAACATCTCGCGTCACGATGTTTGTTCAAGATAAAATCTTAAACAACTTAACCGATTTTGTATGAAATTTGGCTTACTGTGTGTAATTTGGTCCAACTTAAAAGATAGGATAGTTTTAAGCTCGATTATTGATTTCAATGTTTATTATTACGAATTGAATGTTTGTTATAGGAAAATGCTTTGTAAGTTTTATAAGTTTCTAACATATGGCGGTGTGAGTTAATTTATGGACACTACACTTTGTTATGTAGGTTGGATAACCATCCAGTAGATGGCGTTGTGTTTCGATTTCACATCATAGCAACGCGTTTCCAGGTCAGCTAGTATATTATAAAAATCATGTGCTACGGGCTTGGATTCTCTGGAAAACAGATTGAAATTTGTTATTATTTATCGAAATGACTTTCTGAAGGTGACCTTTGAGTGTCGCAATGAGGTTTGAAGAATTTTCGGAAACTCAGATTTGATTTGAATTTAAGAATCATTTTCAAAATTGGAACTTTTTGTTTGAACAAATTTAGACAAGCGATACATTGATGTATTATATTTAGATGAGACCTGAAGCGAAAAATAAAGTTTTTAAACTTATTAATTAAATTACTTTTTTACATCCAATTGATCTTTTTTTTTACATTAACTCCACACAGGAGGCCCTGAGGAAAATAATTTCCCACAGGGCCTACGTCATTTTTGAGGATGCTGTGGGGAGGGTCTTTTTGAGGAAAAAAAATTATATACTTTCTTTGTGTTATAGATTAAATTAATTTCAAGATTGAATAATCATTTTGACGTATGATATATATTTGATAGTGTATACTAGAGAATGTTAGCAGAATAGTATGTTGGATCCTCAGAATAACCCCGTTTTTTTTTTTTTTTTATATTAACTCCACACAGGAGGCCCTGAGGAAAATAATTTCCCTCAGGGCCTATGTCATCTTTGAGGATGCTGTATGGAGGGTCTTTTTGAGGAAAGGAAGGAGTGAACATGGGTCTTGCAGAGACCCATGCTGTAGGAGGGAGGAAACACAGAGGCCGGTAAATAAATCGTTCCACAGCCGAGCTGTTGAACTCAAGAACGAGTCGTAAAAACGACCCGTTCTCATGTGACTAATGTCAATCGTGTACGTTGGGCGCGTGTTTGGCGTGTTTCCCGACTATGCACCGGTGCTGAGGGGATCAATGACGCTAGTTCCTCGGAGCATCTTCCATTGTAATACCGGTAGAACTAGAACAGCATTCCCACCTGACGCCTGTGCTCTAAAGATTGCAATCCGTCTGTTAAGATGGGAGAATCTATCAAACGAACCGCCCGTTTCTGCACAGTCAAGGGTTTTTTTTTTTAAAGGTATTTTGGAGCTCCAGACCAGAGGTGGCTGCCAAATTCAACCGTGGGGCGCACTTGCGATATGTACAGGGTTAGCAGTTGTGTACTATTAAAATATCTGCGGGCCCTATACAGTACACCCAGTTTCTGAGAGGCTAATTTAACTCTGGTTTCGATGGAGCCCCCATACCTGAGCTGGTCACTTAGAGTTTTTTTTTTTTTCTTTTCTTTATTCATTATATAATTTGTGTACAGTTTTACGGATAATTTGACTACCACGCTAGGCACATGCCCGTATTATGGTAGTCGACCAAGCACATCAATGGAGGTCCTGTTCGGAAGAATGCTTCCGTTGAAGGAGACTAGATTATCATTTCGATCCCTTTTAGACGTTATCAAACATGATTGGGTCTTTGAAACATTAAATTCGACGAGGTTATTCTTACCCCAAGAGAAAACACTCTCGAGGTAACTGTCTATTCTCTTCTTAAAAGCCCGCCGAGCTATTGGGGTTTGTGTGCTCTTTGGAGGCTTGTCAAACAAAAAGCTATCATGGACTGTACTGTCATCCGCATAACAATGAGTCGGTGCACATGACAAGAGGTCGTTGATGTGCAACAGAAACAAAGTCGGAGACAGAACCGAACACTGTGGGACGCCAGCATTTATCGAATGCGAGGAAGAGGTGAAACCGTCAGCAACCGCCTGAATCGACCTCCCCCTCAAAAAGTCGGCAACCACGCACACAAGGATGCGGGAAGTCCGTAAGAACGCAGTTTGTTGACAAGCGCTCGATGCCAAACCCGGTCAAAGGCCTTGGAAATGTCCAGTGAAACCGTTTGGGTCTCACCAAAACGTTCCAGGCACCGTCCCCAAACATGCGTCACATAAGCGAGAAGATCACCGCACGAGCGGTTCCGCCGGAATGTGATGACTTCACCAATTTCCTGGGCACATCTTGAGGGATCCGAAGTCCGAAAACAGACAGCTGACCACGGGAAAGCATTGAAATGAGCCCGCAGACCAAACCAATCTGCTGATCTATAGTGCCACACTTTTCTCTTGGAGGTCTGAAGGTTACGGGGATTGACGTCGTCACCAGGCAGTGGTCGGACGATCCTAGAGGCGCTGTGACCTCAATCTTGTAACCGTGTGGCACAGTGGTTAAAAACAGATCTATAGGTTAGAGCGGTGAGTCTGGACATCAGGAACCCTTGTCGGCTTCTGAACCATTTGCTCCAGTCCGTAGCAGAGGGCGAAGGATTCCGCCTCTCGTCCAGCCGAGTCAGTTGGTCCTGAGAACTTTAACCAAGGTTCGTTGTGAACATTGAAGTCCCCCAGGACCACAAACTCTGCCTTAGGGAAGCGGGGCAAGAGATCATCAACAGTATTGCTTAGATGTTTGAAGAGTTCGGACGTATCTGAAAAGCTAAGGTTCGGTGAGCGGTATAAGCACGCGTAAAATCTTATCGTACTGACAAGATTGACGCGCATCCACATTACGTCGAATCTGGAGTTCTCCAGATTCAACAGTCGCACACAGTTGACGTCAGCTCGGCTGAAGAGACAGACACCTCCTTTGGGTCTGAATTTGCCCATGAGGGTGAAACCCGGACAATCCATTTTAATACGGAGACACACAAACTGATTATAGTTCTATATAGCTAATGAATTTACCTATCTTTTGTCGATTATCACATATTCGTAGGATTTATGAAAAAATATTTTAAAATCGTAAACTTCTACTTAATTACTAACAAATAAGGGAAAATTTGCCAAAATTGACAGAAAATCAATCCGAGGTATTTTAATAGCGCCATATTGTGGCAAAAAGCGCTCCATTGGTTAAATACTAAATTGAACAATGGTAAAATGGGGCAAAGATAGGGTAAGATTGTTCGAGATATTTGAGAATATGTGGAAGTAATAATTGAAAGGTCTTCAAATATTAAAGAAAGAAGTATACTCCATGGAGAGTAAAACGGATTGGAAAATAATAGATACGAGGAATCATTATTTCTATTAAAAGATTTCTGTGAAGTTTCTGTGCTAGCGGATTCCTAAGGGTTTCCGGAAATGTGTTGTTAAATACGTTCAGAAAATGGACAGGTTTCGCTTGTCAGAAATGTGTAAAATACTTGATGTATAATATAGCTGTTTTCTAACTACAGCACATATCTATTGGAAGATTTGTTTGTACGAAAATAGTTATATTAATTGGTAAATACAATTCTTATTCGTCACAGAATGTATACATTTGATCCTGATGATGCGAACATCGTTCATGAAATGTGTTGATTGTGTATAAATAAAAGTGATGTAAACAAAGTTATTTGTCTTTTCATTAAAATAAATTTATAAGAAAGCAAATTTATAATGAAATATATTCGATATTGAGTTATTATTTTAAAAAGCTGGTACGGAGAACTCTTAATCTTTCTCATTGGAACCACTCTGTACGATCGTAAGAACATATTTCGATGAAATTTGAATTCTCAACCGCTGGCAGGTTAATGGCCCTTAAAGAGATTGAACCAGCAAAATTGAAGTGAAAGAAGGAAGAAATAAGGTAAGTCGGCATCCCCAAGTTTTCTCCATTATTTCCGCTTTGCTGGTACCTCGTGTACGACCTCAACACAAATTATTAAAAAAAAAAAAAAATTGCACACTTTAACGTCACCCGAGTTTTCATTTTAGAAAAACAGTTTAATTTGGACGTGTTATAAAACCACGTGCGGAGTGTTCGTACTGATGAGATTGCAAAGAGGTTTATAATTTACAAAAATACCTGCCATAGCGAAGCAGAAATTCACTCGATCGGAAAACTGTCGAGAGTGCAATGGCTGAAATGTGAAAAAACGGATGTTTGGAACCGGATTGCAGGAAAAAGAGAGAAACTCATTTCAGAATAGGAAATAGATTGAAAACCTACGCAGACTATCTTCCTACAAATGTGATTAAACGAATACGATACGTTGTACCACCCCAGTCAGGAGCATTCCTGTCCCTGTGAGACTGGTTCATTAGAGGCACTGATTTATTAGGACTTATTCCCCACTAAATATGTTTTTTCTTCCTTGACAATAATAAAAAAGTTAATTTTAACGAAGTACAAGCCATACAGAACTATTCCACACGCGACAAATTAAATTACAAGACAAATTGATAGACAGTGAAGTTTTGAAAGAAGTATTTGAAATTAAATATTTGGGAGTAATAATTGACTCCAAATTGACTTCTTCTCAAAATACAAAACAAATTATTAAAAAGATTGCCAAAAAAAAATTCGCTATTGGAAAGAATAAAAAGATACCTTGACACAGTGTCCATTAAAAATGTGTACAACGCAATCATTGTACCACACATAAATTACTGTAGCAGCATTCTATTCTAAGCCAAAAATGACAATTGTACAAAACAGAACTATGAGAACTATATTGAAGAAAAATAGGTACACTTCAGTCAAGAAAATGTTGAAGGAGTTAAATATCTTGTCATTTAAACAAATTATTTACTTCAATACTATATCGTTAATCTACAAAATAATCAATGGCCATACGTCTATTGAATTCCTAAGAAAAATTGATAAACTACAAAGCAAACATACACATGAGACGAGGAAAAGAAATGAACTAAGACTCCCCCTTCAGGAAAAAAAACACATAGTCAAAAGTCATTGATGTACGGAGCATTGAACATATTTGGAAAATTACCAGAAGAAATAAATTTGGAAGAGAGCATGAAGGCGTTTAACATTAAATTACGAAGATATATATTGATTTGGTTTAGATGTGTTATTTTAAGTGTATGTATATATAAGGATTGTATTAGGACATAGATAACTATGTAGATATTTAAAATACCGCAATAAACAATAAACAAATGCAGCAACTAATTCGCCAATCAATCGTGCTCTTCATATGTTCAACAATATTGGTATAAATTCATACATCGACATTTTCTCCGATTCACTGATAAAATTTAAAAAAAGCATCATGCCAATAATATAAATGGTTCAATGCGCATACATACATACATACACACATACTCACACACACACACACACCCTGACACACACTCACACACCCTCTCACACCTTCCCACTACACACATAACCCAGTAATTACTTAATTTGCATACCATAAATAAGAAACTACAATGAAATACAATAGGTACCCACCATGAAATATAGATAGATCTGACACTTATTAATTGTAAATTATTTTCACCAATGCAACTAATGTACTGTTTGTTTCTGTTTATAAATAAATGAATTCAGGTCTAAATGAGTTAAATGCTACCTAACAGAGATGTTTTACTCTATTTTAAAATGCATTGCACTTTATAAAATACTGGCTGACCCGGTCATGCGTTGCTGTGGTTAATGAAATAAAACGCCATCTACTTGGTTAGCAAACCTTTTAACTCACACCGCCATCTGTTAATTTGTACACAAATCAAATCCACACCGCCCGCTCGTCCACCACATACATACATTCTCATATTTCAACCAATTTAGACAAAACCTTTACACTTAAACCTTCCTCATGAATCACAATATCTATTGGCGATAACCGCATGAAAATCCGTTCAGTAGTTTTTGAGAAACAGACAGACAGATACGGCGGAGGACTTTAATTTATAATATGCAGAGATTTTCACAACAGTCGCTTACGCCTATTAATTACAATAGTTCTATCATTTGTAATTACATTCCTCTCCCTTTCAAATCATCTTCAGTTATCTTCTTATTTACAACAGAACTTTAAAAGCTAACAGAATAAAGCTGACAAAGAAGCTACCACTGGCTTTTTTATATTTTTTATACGAACACCTCACAAGAGTCCCAGCTGCTCACGTCTGGAGCCAGTGAGACTGTGGCATCCCCAATTGGAGTATGTTGTGAGGCTGAAGGTAGGGAAGAGGGGAAGGAGATGGGGGAGAGGAAGGTGGAAAAGTACCTAGCTTTACAGATCTGGTCACCAAGCACGGCTAAAGCCATTTCAAGCAACGTTTCAATTCTGAATAGTGGTCTTACACCAGGACAATACTGAGAGTATCTTCCGCTCTGGAATTGGAAGTACTCTGGCTCTAGCAGTAGGAACTTTTTAAGGCGATAACAAAAGAATACATTCGGACAAAGTTCAAGCGCTGTAGAAAATTGAGAATGTAAAGCTTGTTCCGTACGAGGCTTAAAGTTCATATGGAGAGAGTGGGATTTGTCTCAAACGAGATTTGTAGGAAGTTTTATTCTTCCCAGACTGGATCCCAAAACTCCTGTGTAGTATTATGTTCAGGTATCTCATATCCGACTTTATATTTCAAAGAGATTCAATGCGGACAAGGTAAAATATTGGCAGGCTTTAAAGAGATTACAATAATGTATACGAACTGGGATCAAGACTTTAAACAAAATTGAAAATATCGATTAGGGATGAAAGTATGCTTCTTTAAATTCCGTAGATATATGAAATAGCATTATACATTACATCTATACTAGCCATTGTCTCACAAACTCAAGAAAGAATGTGGCAAGAAACACTCGGTAAATTCTTAATTCAAATGTTATTCATGTATGGTAACGATAGACATTCAAAGAATGTGTGTGTATGAACGACATAGATATAGGACCTAGCGGCGTTTTCATATTTTGCGCCGAATACTAAATTCTACATTGGAGGTGTGACTGAGCTGCCAAGATACGCTTAATTGCTTACACTAAGGCGAATACGTATTGCTGTACCAGACGACCAACTGTCCTTATTATACTTAACCAGAAAAATATATTAAGAATAACCAGACAAAAACGGAAATATGTCATTTTTATATCAAATTTTAGACGTACTGACTCTTTAGTACAAAAAAAATTGATTTCGAAAGGCTGTTCTTTTTTCTAGTTAAGCTATGTTTTAAATTTTGTGAAATATTTTTATTTTTAGTACAATAAGGCTTTACCGTAGGTCATTGGCAGATTTGTTAAATTTTCAAACAAATTTTTGCATTATACAACACTCATTTCAAATCATATGATCATGCAGTAAAATAAATCCATAAATTATCTGGGAAAGCTATGTTTCAGAATTTTAATTTTAGTTAAAATAAAATCTTTAAAATAAAGATCAACGCACGTGTTTTGTGACGAAAATACTTCAGTTAGTCTATTTATTTACGGTCTTACAAACTAATATATTTAAGATTTTTTTTACATTCTTATTTTGCTTTTATGATCAAAAAATATTTAAAAAAGTACATAATTTTAATAGTTTTGTCATCACGAGTTTGAGCATTTTTGAATGTAGATATGTATGTATTTATCAAAGCAAATTGTTAATGAAATAAAGTCGATATTCAGTTATTATGTTAAAATATTGGTATGGAGAATAATTAATCTTTCTCATCGGAACCACCCTGTACAGTTGCAAGGGTACGATCGCAAGATCATCGTTCGACGAAATTTAAATTCTCGGCCGCTGGTTAATGGCTCTAATTGTTGCTGCGTTTGATGAATTCCGGAATCTAGAAATGGATCGCGTTATGGATCTTGATAAATGTTGAGGGTGTAACCTACGCCGGAGGATAAGCAACAGCGGCCGATATGAACTGAAAGGTTCCCGTTAAATGCCGATTGTCAAAAAAATAAAATAAAGCCATTTGATGACTTTGTCACACGTGAATTTCTGTGTAACAACTGGACCTTAAGAGTTCAAATTCAAATGGCCATAATATAAATTACTAGTATTACTAGTAAACCATCCATAAAAACTTTTATTCACGAACTTGGTAATGGGAGGCATAAATGCTCTTACTTTAAATAGACTAGTGGAATTCCGCAGACATCGAGCCACTTCTGCCATACCATGTCCTTGAGGAAAACCGAAGCCTTTGTAGAATAGGGAATGTGGAATATTATTAACAGTGGAATATGGCCAAAACGTTTTATCGTATAACGTTAATGCCTTTAGGGCACTTGGAGTACATCTTTATTATTATAAAGCAGAGGTCAAGCAGCAACAACAATCACACGATGAGTTTTGCCGTCATGAAAATTGAACAGCTTCTACTGTCTGCAATTTCTAGTTCAAAGCAACTATTTTTAGCTTATAAAGTCATTTTCATCATGATATAGCTTTGTAATATCGATTGAATCACCATAATACATATATCGTGAATATATCTACAGAGAAAGTGAAGACTGGATTTTTTTTGTTGCGAATTAATGAGAATACGAAAAGAGGGGTACAAAATCTTAGGTCGTGCCTCTAATCAATTAATTATTATGTGTAAGTGTATTGGTGTGCAATATACGAGCAGCCATAAATAAATATAATGAAAAGATATGATAAAAGCAGACGCAATGAATACTAAAAACAAAGTGTTCAGCTGTCTAAGTATTATTACGCGTGGCAGCTGTTTCGCCTTTCAAACACAGTATCAAACAGTTTTGTAATGCCTTCGGAAGGCGAAACAGCTGTTAAGCGTACTTAAATATTACTAGCAGTTAAAAACCCGCTCCGCAGGTTTTTACTGCTAGGTCCTGCGGGCGGCTTTTGGTTCAGTTTCAGTGATGGTGACCATTTTATAAATCCAATAAGAACTCGTTCCAAAAATAGCCGGTTCCTCGGAAAAATAATCTCACGCGATCTAGTAACAGCTAGTCACTGGGACAAAGTAACCGCGACAGGCAATGACATCATATATAATTTATAGAAGCGTGCTTACATTAAAAAACATATTATTAACATCCATCTCTCCATAACCGGAGAGATTCACGAAAATACAAATCCAATAGTAACGCCTGCCAGTCACCGACATTTTTCACGCTACCTGTTAATGTAAGTGGCGCCATCTTTTGGCATTATTGGCTACTTGCTTGAATTCGGTTCTATTACAAAAGTAGCTTTTTAACAAACTAAGTACGAAAATGGTTTTGCCTAAGGCGCGGCGTAAGAGATGTATTCGAAGTCGGGTTCTATAATTGCAACCGTACAGTCGCTACCGTAATAATAACGTCAGATTAATTATTTTATAAATAAACTGTGTTTTTAAATTAAATAAATAATACTATTGAATATATAAAATTAATAAATATTTTACAAATTAAACCTAATAACAATAAACAAACAACGTGGTTGTACTTATTAAACATATCTATTTGAATTTCTATGTCGTTTTCTTTAATGAATGCCAATCTTGGAAGTGGAAATTATCCCACTTTCCGACAACCGATCGATCTGCAACTAGGCAGATACACTGGTTATCGATGACTAAAGCATTCCAAACTTTTAGATGCATTCACGCACTCTGAAAATGGCGACTGTATAACTGCATAATAGTGGTAGAAAGTTCGAACAACTGTAAGAGATGCGTTCGTTCGGAAAAGTGGAAAACTGCCGAACCGCATCGCTTCCCTATCGCTGTCGCATGCCCAAACGTATCGACTAGTCTGTCAGGAGAATTGGATATACCTACTTAGGGTTAAAACACGGTGTTTACGATCGAAAGATGGGGTCACAGGTTAAATTGAAAATAGATGTAGTACATATATATTTAAAAAAAACCTTAAATTACAAAAAAATTTTACAGGACGACTTTTTATACTCTTATCTTTGCATTAGTTCAAACACCACCATTTCTTGTTTGGCCCTTTCGTTGAATGATGCTTAAATAATGGAATAGTAACTCTCGTTGAAACTTTCGAAATGACGATTGAGAACTTAATTAAACATTGTTGGTTTATATAATACTAGCTGGGATACCCGGCTTCTCTCAGGACAACCTTCCAGAACTTTCCTGAACCTTCTAGATTCACCGACACACTCCGCCACTCTGAAAAATTCCAGGACTTTCTCCTTCCATGACTTCCTGGACTAGAGCATAAGCGAACCTTCCCGAATATCTGGAACCTTCTAGATTATAGAATCTAGACTCACTGATATACTCCGCCACTCCATCCAGAACTTTCTACAGCTTTATCGAACCTTCTAAAACTTTTCGGAAAACTGTTCTTGAAATTTCTAGAGGGCGAATTTTCCAGCTCTTATATCTTCATAACCACGCCCTTTAGGCAAAAACGGAAACCGTCCTGCTGGAGGGGGGATAGAGATCTAACTAACTAACCATCATGCCGTTTCGGCAAAAAGGACGGACCGCCAAACCACTCGGTCTTGGCACACACTCTTTGCCTCACTCACATTTATACATTATCTTCTATTATTATGACTTTTGACATGGCCCGACTATCTGATTCACTTGATCGTGCCATGTCTTCCTCGGGCGTCCCCGACTTCTTCTACCATTCACATTTGCGTCGTATATTCTTCTTACACTTTTTTTTTTTTTTTTTTTTTTTAACTTACGGAGACGGTTTATTTATTTATTTATTTATTTATTTATTTACGGACTTACGTCCAATTTACAACAAAGTATAACGAAAAATTGGGAATGTACATTGTAAGGGTGAAAATGGTACATGAGAGCAAAGACAAACAGAAAATAGAAGTGTCAAGTCAAGTCAAGACTTTGCAAAAATTACAGTAAATATAAAATATCATCATTTATTTAAAGAGCGACAGAATTCATTTAAGCTTAAACCAAAAAAATCAACGTCTTGTCGTGAGTTGACCATTCTACACATTCTGGACAGTGGTGAGTTGTAACCATAATTAGTGGAGTGCTGATTGAGGAAGAGTAGGTCTTTATTTCTGAGTCTACGAGAAGGTATATTGAATGGGATGAGTTGTAGTAATGTAGGTGAATCGATTAAGCAGTTAATAATTTGGAAGAAACAGATGAGATCGGATTTTTTCCGACGGTCTTCTAAAGGAGAAAGGTTTAGAGTTTTTTCAATTTCAGCATACGAATAATTGCCTCGCTCTAATCCTAGCCTCCTAGCAATCCCTTTTAGGAACCTATGTTGAACGGATTCAATATGACGAATATGGACAGCATAAAAAGGAGACCATATAACACAAGCATATTCAAGATGGGGGCGAACCAAGGAGCAGTAAAGAGTTCTTAAGGTTTTTTATGTTTTTGAAGTCGGAAGTGATTCTAGTGATGAAACCAAGTAGTTTGAGAGATTTATTAATAATCACATTTAAATGTTCCCGAAAAGAAAGCTTGCTATCAAGAATGACACCAAGGTCTTTAATAAATTGAACAGTTGTTAGGCAATTATTATTTAGTTTGTATTCGAAAACGATCGGATTTTTAGATCTGTAGAAGGACACAATTTTGCACTTATCGACATTTAGTTCCAAGCAATTAATTTTACACCAGTCATTGAATGAGTCAATATCTGATTGGAAAAGAAGGTAGTCATGGTAATTATTTATTATTTTTAGGATCTTGTTGTCATCAGCAAAGAGCCAAAAGCGCGTATGTGAGAAAATACTAATAATATCGTTTATAAACAAGTTGAAAAGAAGCGGGGCTAAATGTGCTCCTTGCGGTACGCCGGATGTAACTTCAATAATAATAGACATAATGTTATTTATTTTAACTCTTTGTTTTCTGTTACTTAAATAAGAACTAATAAAGGATAGAAATGGGTCTCGTATACCTATAGCATATAGCTTGGCCATGAGGATTGCATGTTTTACTCTGTCAAAAGCTTTAGAAAAGTCGGTGTATAAAACATCTACTTGTGATTTATCTTCTAGGCCGTTGACTATGGTATTGGTGAAGGAGAGTAAGTTTGTAGTGGTAGATTTAGCAGATCTAAAGCCATGCTGTTCCTCAATCAGCACATTTTTGAAAATAGGTGTTATTTTCTTTGTGATTATAGACTCAAAGATTTTAGGAATATGAGATAAAATCGATATAGGTCTCAATTGCCCTCAGTCTTGTTCCGATCTCCGTATGACTGTTTTTGGGCAACTCACCTCTCCAATGACCTTTGCATTTTAACCTGTAGGCTGCCGCCATCGCCGCCCCCTCTATTTCTAAGTTTAGTGGGGGTAGGTTCAGCAGCACTCCCATGGCTAGTATTGGAGTGGTTCGCATAGCTCCTGTAATTCCTCTGCATGCAAGTCCCTGTATGTGGTTGAGTGTGGCCATCACTGTTTTCAGTGTTGTTCTCCTCCACCAGACCAAGGCTGCATGCATGATTCTTGGTTTTACAACGGCTGTGTACAGCCATTGCATCATTTTGGGTTTGAGTCCCCACGTTCTGCCGCAGATTCGCCTAGTTGCCCACATGAGAGCACAGGCTTTTCTGCCCACAGTTTCCACCTGGTTTTTCCAGCTCAGTTTGGCATCTATAATGACCCCGAGGTACTTAACCGTGTCAGAGGGTTCTACCTCCTTTCCGTAGAAGGTTGGATTGCTCCATCCCTCTAGTTTCCTTTTACGTGTAAAGATTACTAGTTCTGTCTTGTCTGGATTGACCGACAGCCCTGTTTCTTCACACCATTCTTCCACTGTTGCCAGTGTTGATTGTATGAGGCCTCTGGATGTGTCTGCATCCCAACACCTTATTATGGTTGCGATGTCATCCGCATACCCTTGAGTATACAGGCCCCTGTTGTTGAGTTTCCTGATGAGGTTGTCCACCACCAGGCTCCACAGCAAGGGTGACAAGACCCCTCCCTGTGGACACCCTCGCGTCACCAATACTCTGAGGTTCACCTCACCCCTTTCCATCGTAAGAATCCGACCTGAAAGCATGTTCTTCAGCCACCTTCTGGTGGTTTTATCGAGTCCATGTCTTTCTGCCGCTTCATCGATGGATTTAATAGAGGTGCAATTAAATGCTCCCTCTATGTCCAGGAAGAGTCCTACTGCTAGTTCCCCGGTTGCCTGCGCCTGCTCCAGTTTGTATACCAACCTGTGCAGTGCCGCGTCAACCGACTTACCTGGTTGATACGCAAATTGTAACTCATGGAGGGGCTTTTCTCTCAGTGCCCCGTCTCTTATGTGTCTATCCATTAGCCTCTCCATTGTCTTTAGAAGAAAAGAGGTGAGGCTAATTGGACGGAATGCGCCTGGTTGGTCGTAGTCAGTTCTCCCAGGTTTAGGTATGAACACTACCCTTGTTTTCCTCCATGGTATGGGGATGTATCCGAGGGCGCAGCACGCCCTCAGGATCTTAGTCACCGGAAGTAAGATTGTATCCAGACCTCTCTGCAGAAGTGCCGGAAAGATACCATCTTCTCCTGCGCTTTTAAAAGGGTCGAACCCTTCGATTGCCCATTTAACTTTGGAGGGAGTCACTATTTTAGCGGCAGTGTCCCAGTCCTTACCATCCCGTATAACTCGGGCTGGTGGTGGACCGGTGTCACCTGCTTCTAACTTTTTGTAGCCGGGAAAATGTTTCCCCAGCAGTTCCTCCAGCTCCTCCTCGCAGTTATCGGTGAAGCCTCCATCGGCTTTCCGAAATGGGCCTTTAGCTGCCCCTGGGTCTTTAGCGAGAATTTTTTGAATTCTTGCAGCTTGCGGGATGGTTTCCACCTCCCCGCAGTACTTCTCCCAGGAGCCTGTTTTGGCTATCCGGATTGCTTCCTTGTACTCTTTCTGGTATTGCTTGTGAGCATCCCAGTTTCCAGATTTTTTGGCCCTGTTGAAGGCTTGCCTCACTAGTTTCCGTCTTCTTACACTACTTTCTTCGTTCATTCGCTCAACATGCCCAAACCATCTGATGGTACCTTTATTAATCTTACTCATTATTCTTACATGTGCTTATATATACTCTAACGCTAACGCATTGCTTGATATAGATCTACCACACCATATAACTCCCTTAATCGTACCGGGACTCGTTTCTGAGTTTTTGCGGGACGCACGTTTTTTGGACTTTCTTTTATACTATATATTGATTACAATGCCCATGACGCCTCCGTAGTCCAGTGGCTAAGACTCTTGACTCACAATCCGGAGGTCGCGGGTTCGAACCCGGCGTGCGCAAATAAATTTTATTTTATTAATTTGTGTTATTTCACAATTGATTCATTTAAAATAATATATAGTATATTTGCGGCACGTTCCAGAGTGGAAGATACTATCAGTATCGCCCTGGTGTAAGACCACCATTCAGAATTGAAACTTTGCTTGAAAATGGCTTTAGCCGTGTTTGGTGACCAGATCTGAATAGCCAGGTACTTCCCAACCTTCCTCTTCCCCACCTCCTTCCCCTCCCCACTACCTTCAGCCTCACAACACACCCCAATTGGGGACGCCATAGTCTCACTGGCTCCAGACGGGAGCAGTTGAGATTCTTGTGCGGTATTCACTGTAAAAAAAAAAAAAAATGATCACGGCTATCAGGTGTTATACCTATATGTATGGTTGGATAGTTGTGGTTGTAATTGGCTGTACTGCGACACATTCAGTCCTAATTATAATGGGTTTCACCGGTTGTTATTGGATACGTAGTTCAAAGACGGGCACCAAGACTGAGTTGTAGTCCATCAACAAACAATGGGTAATCAGTCAATTAATTACTGAACCTTGTACATTTCAATCATCCCTGTAATTAGATGAGCTTAATTGATTACATATCGCCACTTCCATTATAAACACGGCGAATCTAAAAAAAATACGTTTTTTTTTCGAGTTTCTTACAACTACGCCTGCGCCATGGTTTGCGCCAATCGACAAAAAAATGTTTTGACTAATCACCTCCTTTTAAATAAGTTTTGTAACAAAATAATTGGTACTTATCAATGAATTGCAGTACGTGTTCAGACAGAAGTTTTATAAGGACGGGTTGTTTAAAAAAAAATGATGCATTCATCAAATATTTGAAGTTAATTTTCACGTTCTGTGTAAGTTCTATTCAAGTTCTGTGATTATTTCAGTTTCATGAAGCAACTGACCTATAAAGATTTAATAACAGAACTTGAATAGAACCTGCACAAAATTTCAAATATTTTATGAATCCGTCAAATTATTTAGAACAACCCGTCCTTAGTAAAAAGAATAAAATTATTATAATTTTTGAAAGCTCTTGTACCTAATTATTTTTGTGGTTTTTTATATGAAGAAAATTGAATAAAATATTATATACTAGCATACCCGGCCACACGTTGCTGTGGCTAACGAAACACAACGGCATCTACTGACAACGCCATTACCCAACCTTTATAACCAATGCCATCTGTTAAATTCCATACATATCAAATCCATACTGCCTGCTTGCCAGCCCGCTGCTTGCTGCCCGCTTGCCAGCCCGCTCCCTTAATAAATTATATATTTCAACCAATTCACACAAAACCTGGACAAATAATATATCTTAGTTGCGAAGATCTAAGCGTAGATACAGCGGAAGCGACTTGGCTTTTTACTCTTTAAAGATATGTAGCATAAGTACAACGCTTATCTCATTATTTCTGAGCCTTTTGCTCCATGTTACACCGCGAATGTTATCTAAAAATTTTTTAAGGAAACAAATATGATTATCTATTTAAATACCTCCATACAGGAGGCCATGAGGAAAATAATTTCCCTCAGGGCCTGTCATCTTGAAAATGTTGAGGGTATTTTTGTGGAGAGAAATGAGTGAAAATGGGTCTTGTAGGGGGGAAGAAACACAAAAAAATCGTTCCACAGTCGAGCTATTGAACTCAAGAACGAGTCATAGAAAGGATCCGTTCTCATGTGACAAATGTCAACCGTTTTGGTTTGGCTTGTTTCCCGTCTATGCACCGGTGCCGAGGAGATAAATGACCAGTAGAACAAGGACAGCATTTCCACCTGAAGGTTATTAAATAATTAATTAGCTAATAATTAATTTATTTATACCTAGCTCTCTCATTCAAAATTTAGGCGTATTAGATTTGTCGAAAAATTTATTCATAAAAATGCAAAAGTCGGTTATTTTAAATACATGTAGGATTACGAAAGATTTTTTAAATATTTATATTGAGGGATCAGTAGGATTTATCGGACCAGTTAGGATTTCATCAGAGCCGAACCCTCTGATATGAAAATATCTGGAGTCGGTGAAATATTTTCCCATTATGTTTCTGGTGGATTGACGTATTGTTCTTGTATTGTTTTGTATTTATTATCTTATATAGTGCACTTACATTGCGTGAATTTACTAGATATTCATTTGTGGAAAAGTGTGTGGAAGGGTTTAGTCTTTCATTTGGGAAAGATTCAACCCGGACATAAAATCTGGAGCACTATAACTTTGTAACTTACTTCTCTTCAGTGGTACTTAAGTGTACTTTCCCTTTGTGGAAAAGTAAAGCAAATTCAGTGCTTATTTAAAAAAAACTAGTGGTAAGAATTTATTCACCCGTCTTCGTAATTGATACAACGCCCTTCAAACTGAAACCGCACTAGACTCAACTCCGAATACTTCAAAACTTCAAGGTAAAACGCGATGGTTAAAACTGATTTAACAGTTAACTTACATTTTAATTTAACCCCCTAGACCACGACCATATTCCATCTGTAGGTCAGAACATTTCCGCTGTACAATAAAATATAAAATAGATGGAATATTTATTAAAGTATCCGAAAGCTTTAAAATGTTTTAAAAATTACTAAATAAATGAATTTAAATCACTGGCAACGAAAAAACATAAAAACACCTACATATTATGTTATTACCAATAGCTGATTTGACATTTATACACAAAATTTCACACTCACACACACACACACCTTCCCACTACACCCATCACCCGGTAATTACTTCATATTTATGCATACCATTAATAATACACTACAATGAAACACATAATAGGTACCCACCATGAAATATACTTTCACCAATGCAAATGATGTACTGTTTATAAATAAATAATTAAATTAAACAAATATATTATAAACGTTACCATCACCTCACTTTTTAGTCGTTTCATGCAAAAATAATTTATAAAAAAATCACAAGTTTCATAATTTTTTTTTTCAAATTGCAATATGAAACTATGGTTTTATAAAGGTTTTTGTTTACGTTTTCATTACGTCGTGATTAACTTTTAGATTTGAATATATAGCGTGGTGTTTTATCTTTGAAATAATGTTTAGATCATATTTCTTACTGTGATAGTTAGGGAGGTATAAGTTTTCTATGAGTTGTTCTGTAAAACGAAATCGGTTAAGAATTACGCTTGTAAGATATTGAAAGAATACAAAATGAATTCTAAAGTTTTCTAAGTTTTAAAATGGGTATTACATCAATTTTGTTTAACTACAACACTCTTATAAATGGTACAAATAGGTTTAAATTGTCAGACAAAAGGATTTTCATTGGTTTGGCATTTCTATATGAGATGTTAAATGATGTGGTTGATAGCCCAGAATTTCTTGCGTTGATTAGCTTTCGGATTCCACTAAGAAATACTAGAAGTTGAGATTTATTTCAGTGGGGAAATTCTGGGACTAGCTACCATAATGTATTCCTCTTTGCCCAGAATACTAATGAAGGGAAATATTTATACAAAATCAGTGGACATCTTCAATTTATCACCAAACAACTACAAAATGTTAAAACTGCGATGGTTCAATAATAAATATTGTTCAACTATGATTTTTAATATTCACATTCAAAAGCCCCTAAGAAGGACGGTAATAAATAAATAAGTAAAGGGTCGCAGAAATTGTAAATTAAAACGTTAAAAATGGTTAATATGGATGAATAACCATCATAATCGACAAAAAGCGCCAAAAAAACGAGTAAAAAGTCTATATTTAGTCCTTATTAGATAGTAGTAGATATTCTCAATATCGCTACTAGACCTCCATACAGACAAAAAAACAATCATTCTAAATCTTGAAAGGGCTCTATTGATGACTAGATCCCTTCAGATTCCCCGACTCCTTCTCTTCCCCACTCCCTTCAGCCCTGCAATCAACCCCAATTGGGCATGATATAGTTCCACTGGCTTTATTCAATACGTAACATTCTTTAATTGTCAATATTAGAATTTTTTATCAATTTCACCAGAAGCAAAGAAAAATCAAGTTTTTTCGGACTCACTTTTTTAATGTGAATACCGCACAACAGTCCCTGCGGCTGCGTCCAGAGCCAGTGAGACTATCGCATCTTCAATAAGAGTGTATTGTAAGGATGAATGTAGTGGGGAGAGGAAAGTGAGAAGGTACGTGGCTATTCAGATCTGGTCACCAAACATGGCTAAAGTCATTTAAATAAAAATTATGTGAATACTTCACAAGAGTCTCAGCTACTCCCGTCAGGAGGCAGTGAGACTATGGCATCCCTAATTGGGGTATGTTGTGAGGCTGAAGGTAGTTGGGAGGGGAAGGAGATGGGGGAGAGGAAGGCTAAAGCCATTTCAAGCAACGTTTCAATTCTTAATGGTGGTCTTACATCAGGGCGATACTGAGAGTGTCTTTCACTCTGGAACGTGACGCAAATAAACATAATATTATTTTTAATTAATTAATTGCAAAATAACACAAATTAATCAAATATTTATTTGCGCACGGCGGGATTTGAACCCGCGACCATCAGATTGCTAGTCGAAAGCCTTACCCCTCGACCACGCAGGACTGCCACGGACACGTGACTACTGGTTTATCGCTTCAGTGGTCCGTAATAATTAATTAGCTACGTTATAACACCGGTGGTTCAACAAGCTACCACGTGCCGACACGTGGAAATATGTAATGTAGAACAATGAGGTAGGGATGAAACGTTAAGGCCCGGCTTTTCATCAACTTAACTCAAAGCTCAGCTTAACATGATCACTCGTAAACTGGGCTTAACTATAAGACAGGTATTGCTACTGTTACTTAAAGATAGATGCAATTAAGGGTATCGTTGTCTGCGATTTTAAACACGAACGGTAAAATGTATTTATCTGGTATACTATGCAGTTAACTAAATTTGTGATAACGGCTGGCGATGTTCAAAGTGTCAGTACGAGAAAACTATTAAACGTTGTGTTTAAAGCTTTCAAAATATGTAATATTTAAAATTATTTATAAACCATATTAAAAAAAAATATAATTATTTAAATTGATTTTGTATTTTAAAGATTTTAAATGTGCCAGCGCAGAGATTAGAAAGAACGCTACTAATCTCTGCGCTGGTACATTTCTTGCTTCATCCCCTTCGACTAATTATGGTTTGACTAAATTGGTCGATGTTCATCCCCAATCACTGGCCTTGGCCATGCCTTAATAATTATATTATTTTCATTGATTTACTCGCTCTTATGATTTCTATACTTTTCCTAATCTGATTTATGACCAATTCCAAAAAATATCGAACGTTATTATTACCCCAGCGTCAGCGTGGTTGAATTTCAAAACCCAGTTTCAAAACGCCACGCCGTACGCGTTGTGCCACAAATAACATCCAATCAAATTCAAACATAGAAAATTACTGTAACTGTGAAAATAAAATGAAAATACCGATATTTAAGTTAAGGTGAAAAGGGTTTATAAAAGATATCGGAATTCCTAATAAAAATGGCTAGTTAACAAAATCATTAATACGAACGCGTGCGATATTTCAAGATACCTGCCGTAGAATTTCGATTGCGTATGTTTTAGTTCCCAGAAGGACCTCAAAGCTCTGGCTTTGACACCCACACGAAATATAATATTACGCTACATACGTAATACAATAATAGTATCCAACATTATATGAACGCCGGCACAACCTTATGTGGAAGCATCCAGTTTCCGGAACATTGTATCAATTTGCAGTTATAATCAGACGCGTGCAAAGGAACCAATTCCGGCGTTGTAGAATGGTGTTATCTTCCATTTTTCTTATGTTTCATGTCTTTTTTCGATAATTATTTTCAGCAATATATATAAGTTTACCATGCAGTGATATCCTAAAAATTTGTTTAAGATATCATAACTTATAAATAAAACACCAATTTTATTCATAACTTATAAATGAAATTGGCCCAATGGCAGTTCCTTGGGAAATTCCAAATTTCAAAATTAGTCTCTAGTTGGAGACGAAGGAGGGCAGAGGGAGGGATTGCAAAGGGGGCATATTAGCCGTAGGAGATAGCAGGGGGTGAATTTGGAAAATCCATGCTTCACACATGCACGTATGTTGCCTGCTGGCGCGTCGGAAATCACCAGACGGAAAAATAAAAAAATACTGTGTATCAAAACGCAACTTAATAAAAAAATGAAAACACTTTCTTTCTTTGAGTGGCATTTCAACGCGATAGTTTATTTATTACTTATCTTTTAAACACCACATACAAAAAGTAAAAGAAAAAATTATCCCACTAATTGGTGTATTTGGCAGAATAGCCCATCTTTTACCAATACGAGTAAAGAGGGGATTATACTATATAATTTAAATAATACAAAATAAAGTTATAAAAAAACTTTTTAACTATAGACCAGATACCCCCACCAAAAGAGTATACCAAGAAACTAACTTACTTAAAATTAGAAAACTGTACGAATACAACATATGCCTATTAATTCACAAAATCCAAAATGGCTTCATACACACAAATACTTCATTTATGAAAACATCACAAGTACATGACCACCACACAAGACAACATAATACATTATATACAAATTCAGCAAAGACAGAGTGTGGTAAAAGAAACATAGGCCATGAGGTTGTACACATTTATAATCTCCTTCCTGATAGCCTGACAACCGTAAATAGAATAAATATATTTAAGAAAAAACTGTTTGCCCTCAAGATCAATGAGCAAAACCAAAATGCTCTTACTTAAGAAAAATATGTTACTTAGGTAGTAAACCATAATTATTAATATATATATTATTTTTGTTCCTATCAATGTACACTTAAGTTAACAAAGCGAAATTTGTATTTCTTTTAACTTAATAAATAACTAAACTAAAGTTAATATTATAAAATTATAATTTATTGTGCAGTGTTCACCAATTTCAAACATAAAATCGACCACTAAAATACCAATAATAATAAGTTGGTATGTAGATCAACAGAATGTACTCGTATTTACAATGCCGAAATTAGTTTGTTTAATTATTCAAGAACGAGGCAAAAGACATATTTACGAGGAAAAAGCATCGCATGAATAAAAAAAATAACAATACCCGCAGATACTTTAATAGACTGATCCTACATAAATCGCAAGTGCACCCCTCTGTTCAATTTGGCAACCACCCCTGTGACAAAAATGTCAACCATGTACAAATGTTGGGCGCGCGTTTAGCGTGGTTCCCGACTGTGCAACGGTGACGAAGACGGTGGTCATCATCAATTTTCAAGAATAGATGAAAACCAGAAATTCCAAAACGTTGACCTATAAGGGTCGACTGCAGGTGTCAAGCCTACAATTGAAATATGCAATATACCTATGTTTGAGAATCGAGTTCCAGGAACATTGTGGCACTATCAACCAGATTTAATAATAGATTCAGGTAATCATTTTTAGCAATGTACAAAACATAAAAGAGATTTAACCCCTTACGCTAATTTTTAAGACTTCGTTAGAAATCGTTGTGTCGCCATTGCTATCATGGTAAGAAATATGATCTAAACGGTGTTGGAAAGACAAAATATCACGCTTTATATTAAAATTTAAGAGGTAACCATATAATAATTAAAATTTACACCCTTATGAAAACAAAGTTTCCACCGCAATTTGAAAAATAATTATGAAATTACGGGAATTTTTCATTAACTATTTTTACATAAAACTTCAAAAAGTGAGTTGACGATAAAGTTTATAATACGTTTCCCTAATAAAATATGTGTGTGTGTTATCAGTAAGTAATTTTAGTTTGAAAAAACGTTACGTGAGCCATGAGCCGTTTTTTTTATTTGATTTATAAAAATTAAAAGCGTATTTCATCACATTTCAAAATCAGTTTTTAGTTTTCGGATGTATTCAGAAATATTCCATTTATTTGGATTTTATTGCAAAAAGAAATATTTCGACCTTACGACAAAATAGGCCAGAAGCCTGAGAGGTTGATGTTACTGGTTGGTTAAATATTCTGTCTCCATTGAGCTTAGCTTAGTATTGTAACCGAAATTCAACGGAATTGGCGTTTGATAAGATTTTAATGAGAACGTAGATAATTGAAAGCTCTACGACATGAATGGCGAACTATGAAACTTTCCCTCGTAATTTGAATATATGGCACACAAAAGCTTCCTGAAGCCTATTAGAAGGATTAAGGACCAGAAACATATAAGGACGGAATTGCGAACGACCCACTCATTGATGCCAGAGTCACGCACGAACTAACTGTAATATAATATTTACCTCTTGTGAAATCTGAGGCTTCAACCGCAATTTGAAGGAGATATAAACCAGGAAATACCAGGTGTTTAGTTCTGAAACTCATTTTCCTAAATTCATTGCATTGTTATTTTCTCCCTTTGTCCTTTTCCTTCCTTGAAAGGCCCTACTTACTTACTAGAAGAAGAGGAAGATGATGCATACTTGGAACATAACACATTATTGTACAAAAACGAAAATTACCCACATTTAAATCATTCGAAAAATCGTCGTGAAATCGTTCACAGTTCTTGCTTGAAATCTCGCTAAAAAATCGTAAAATTGTGAAATTGTGCTATCATCGTGGAAGAGCAGCCACCACCAATATTAGACTATCACCGCACATGAACACATCAAAGGTAGGGGGCTTTCTCCTTTCCAATTGCCAAATTTTGTGATTGACTTTAAAAAACGCCGTCAATTGTCTTGCCTCATACAAAATTCAATTTACAATCCATCCTCTCTCGTTTCACATTCTCGACATATCAGTTTCAATTTTCAATTTGGGAGGCGGGTATGGGTACCGCCACCCTAGGAACCATTTATTGGATAACCAACGCCTCTGCCAAAGCGATTCGATCCTTTTACTACTCCGATTAGGTAGTTGTCGGCCGACAGTCGCGCGGACAACATAGCATATCTCTTTTGTATTTCAATATCTTTGCATAGGCCCTAAGAGGAAATATTTTTCTCAGAGATAAATGCAATAAACACTCAACAAATAAGCTTGAAGAAAAGGATATACTCTATTAAATACACGTCGTGATTCAAGAGAGTACAAATCAAAAGTACACAAATCCCGGTAATGTCATCACCGGTACTCGGTCGGAAAGTGGAAAAAACGTAAAAAGTAAGGGTTTATCCTACGACACTTGTAACGTGTTTGCCAGTAGTCCCAAGGGGTTGAAAGGGGTGGGAGAATTGTTGGAAAAGTGTGGATTGGAGAGTTGGAGATGTACGTATATTAGTTCAAACGACTTGTGTAGTATAACAACCAAGTACATACGGTGTCCGGAAACTCGTGGTGTAAGCGGTAAACCGAGGATCTTCGTCATGATGACCGGCCAACTCAGAATGAAACCAACTCGGGACCACCTCAGAAAGGTCATTAAAAGTGATGATAAAAAAATGGTTAAATAGGTTAAGTTAGGTTAGGGTTACCGGCTATTTTAAAATTATTTTTTCATAGCTTTTAATGACCTTTCTGGGGTGGTTCTGAGTTGGTTTCCTTCTGAGTTGGCATGGAACCTTTCGTCATATAGTTTTGTCACTTTTTTTACTCATATAAGGAATGACCCCTAGCGACCGATTTGTTTCAATTTTGATCTAAAAAATTCTAACAAAAAATAAACCAAAAAGATATAATTTTTGAATTTCAAGTCACAAAGTAGGTATTACTTTTGGATTATAATAAATATAATAATATATTACATCACGATTTATTTTTGGGGTATTACGCCGTGTTGCGCTACCTCTTTAGTCAACGTTACAGAGTTTGTTTTGGTTTTTAATGATATTACTGACATTAAAAACCAAAATAAAAACCTAATCAAGTATTTTTAAATGTTAATTGTAAATCTATAACTTTAAGGGGGGAGTCTAGTCCAGCCGATAAAAAAATGACTATTATTTGTTGCCTACAAATCTTCCTATACATGTGGAGAATACATTTCTAAAGTCATATTATCAAATTCGACTTTGAAATATAGTTAGGAGCGGTGCGCGTCAAGCAGGTACACCGGAAAAAGTAGCGGCCCGGTTACAAGCGAAAACTTTAAACGCGTTTTCGTGGGAATCGTAACTCCTTGATTTTTCATCCGATTCAATTCATTCAAAAACCGTAACCGGTTTCAACCTATTAATCTGACTAGCGGATTTTTGTATATGTATTCATTGTTTGTTGAAATTATTATATTAATTGTTAAGGTATTTATTATTAAAATGGGATTACATCAAACGAATCGTCAGCATCATAAATAAAAATTATGGGGATTTAACGTGTTTAAGGTGTAATGTGTATCGTAGGATGTCGGTACAATACTTACGTTTATTTACAAATTACAACAGAATATAATTTATTTACAAATTAAGTTTATTTACAAATAACAGCGTCCTTGAGGCGATTTTTCACAAAAACGGCGCTATATAAGTCGTCTAAATATTATTATTATTATAAACACCATAGTTAAATATTAACAATAATAATAAATGTGAAGGGCGAACAAACACGACACACAAGTTGCGTCTTGACCGGGAGTTTAAAGCAGAATAAATTGGTGATCTTCGTCGCAGCGCGAGAGAGTGTCATGTGACAGAGATTGATTCCAATTAGTTGGTGGGGGACCAATCGGATTGCCGCACGACTGCAGATCTATGACATTGTTCGGCCTCGACAAAATAATAAAATCTACTCCAAATGTGATACAGATACACAAGTTTCCCGTTTGTACCACGAGTTTCCAGACACAGTGTATATTATAGAATTAGTGTTCATAATAAACAGCGGTGTCGACACTGAATAGGTAATTCCAAGGTTCCATGACTTAAAAAAATATTGAAGGAACATAAAGAAAAAACAAACAAACCCATCCTATTCGTTTATCGTTTTCTATTACATCTGCTCTATTTAATTCGGTTCCAGTGATGGCCTCTGATTGTCGAGGAGCAAAACTCTCGACTAGCAATCCGGAGGACGCAGGTTCAAATCCCAGCCTGCGCAAATAAATTTTATTTGATTGATTTGTGTTATTTTACAATTTCATGCATTTAAAATAATATGTAGCACATTTCCGTATCGTCCTGGTCTAAGACCATCATTCAGAATTGAAACGCTGCTTTAAATGGCTTTAGCCATATTTTGTGACCAGATTTGTTTAGTCAGTACCTTCCCAAATCTTTCCCCTCCCTCATCTTCAGCCTCAAAACATAACCCAATTCGCTGGCTCCAGAAGGGAGATGCGGGGACTCTTGTGGTTTACACATTTAAAAAAAACACAAGAACTGTGATCTATACGGATATGAAAGAAAACTGATTAGAGACTTTTGACTTCTTGACTGACAGGCTAAAAAAAAATTATACGTAAATGATAGAATTGCACCAAAAGTAAGGCAAAATTGAGCTTACTTCGGTCACACGGACACTTCTGTCGGTTTATTGCTTCAGTGGGCGTGGGACAACGATCTATTACTAAGCGAGTTAAATGCATGAGTGAACGAATACTTTCACAGCGGCTTTGTGACTCGAATAATTAATGAAAATGAGTGAGTATTTAATGTATGTAATTAGTATTGTTTCTATTATACCCGTTTACTCATATTGTATTGGTTACAACAGCATTCGCCCGGTAATCAAAATCTAGAGAAGTTAAATATATATATTTTTATATTTCATTGAAGAAGACAACACTAAAAAACTAAACGAAAAATGAAATGAACAAGACACAGACAAAATAAAAAGATAACGATCGCAACTGAGACTCAAACCTAGAACATCTTGTCTTATCGGGACAAATGCCTCTACCAATTCGGTTACTGAGACCTCTTATTAAATGTCATTTTGTCAAATTTCGGAAATAACAAAATTATCGTCGACTATTTTTTTCCATATTATTGGGAGCTACCCTTTTTAATGGAAACAAATGTTCTATCTAGGTTACAAACCAGTTCATGGAATACTTTTCCCATTGTACAAAGCAGCTGCCAATAATATGGAAAAAAATAGTCAAGATATTATTGTTAACTAGCAGACCCGGCGAACTTCGTACCGCCTCAGAATCAATAACTGTTGTGTTAACTTATTAGCTGAATTAAATTCGATTTTTTTATCAAGTTAAAAATTACACAATAAAGCAATTATCAATGCGCACCTGTCTTTGTTTTTGTCAGTATCAGATATGATATATCAGATATAGTTGCGTACGGATTTACATTTTTTTTATTTTTTTTCACTTTTCCACTTACGGGAATTGCGTCTCATTTTCTTCCCTCGTGTGAGGGAGATTTATTATAAATATCGTATTTTTCCTTTGGAGGGGTGCAGACATACATCTACCGTTTGACTCATTTTCGACCATTGGCATTTAGTGTGTAAGAAAGAGGGGCAGCATTATATGTTTAAGAACGAAAGCAAAACAATCAGCGGATTGACATTTGACATTTTTTTTTGGAATTCACTTACGATTTAATATTTATCACAATATTGCTAAAGCTCTTTCAAAAGATGAGAATTCGTTCCATACAAAATGTATGAGGAAATGAATTTTCTTCGAATTTTTCGAATGTTTTATTAGTTATTCTGCTATTCGGGGCGAAAACAAATCAAAGATCATAAAAATTGGACCAGCCGTTCTTGAGTTATAAATGGTGTAACTAACCCGACTTTGTTTTATATATTGAGATTTTGAAATTTGAAAAATTACATATAAACAAGGAGAATCGAATTCGTTAAGGCTTTTGTCTCGGTAAGACGTCTGGGTTGTCTGGGTTTTAATTCCGTTTGTATTATTTTCTTTTTAATGATAAAAACATTATAACTTACATTTCAACATAATATTTAGTGTACTTCATACATTTTATGCAAATGAACTTGGGAGGCAGGTGTAAGTACCTCCGCCCCGGAAATCATTTATTGGATGACCAACACCTCTGTCATAAATCACATCAAGTGGTTCGCTACGTTTGGCGATTAAGCAGGGATGGCCGGGTTTTTTTTTTTTTTTTTTTTTTTTATTTATTTATTTATTTTATACATTTTACAAATACAAGACAAAAAGTCCCGATAAACTACTTTTTAGCAGTTTGTCTAACGGGTTCTTTACGTTAAAGATCTTATAATAGTGATTTAATAGTTACATTTTTACAATTATATAAAATAAAATTAAATTTTGTACACAAATATAGATAAAAATAAATTTTTGAAAACATAAATAACATTTTTAAAGTCTTTAGAATAATATGTCATTGTAAGCTAATACAAATTAATTCTTTCCGTAAGCCAAGTCTTCAGTAAATTCATCAATTGTTTGTTTTGAGCACAGTTTTTAATTTCAGCAGGTAACATATTTAAACAACTGGGAATCATGTAATTTAACGTTCTTTGTCCATATTTATTTGTATACTTAGGTACAATTAGCCCTTCATTAAAGTTAAAACGAGTATTATGGTTGTGTTCCAGCCTGTTAATATATAAAGGATTATTTATGTGCTGAAATATAATTTTGTACCACAGAATTGCTCTCACTGAAAGAACTTTGAGACTCTGATAAAAGTATGGAATATTATGCCTTTCTTTGTATAATTTTTTTTCAGCTAATAATTTAACCAGTGAATTTTGCACTGATTGAACATGGTCTATATTTGTTTTACAGGAAAAACCGCAAGCTGTTATTCCATACCTTATAACAGATTCAGCTAGAGATAAATAAATTATTCGAAGTGTGCAGATAGGAACAAAAAATTTTAGTTTATACAATCTGCTAACAATTGATCTTAGTCGTGCACAAACTTTGTTTATGTGTATATCCCACTTGAAAAGGCAATCAATAATAACACCTAAATAAACATATTCTTTAACTAGTTCCATATTTTCACATGTACACGTTGCAGGAATACCATTGTGTAAGCAATCTGATGTATGTGTCTTTATTTCAGGTGTAATATATACCTTAACATTAGGGGATCTTATGTGTAACAATTTAGTTTTTTTGGCATTTATGACTAAGCCAGAGTCATGAGACCACTTTAAGAGTTCAATGTAGTATTTTTGTAAAAGATCTATACAAGTTTGCAAATCACTGCCAGAAATCACTAAAGCAGTATCATCCGCGTATACAAAGTACTTTACATGTCTAAAAATTAATTTAATAAAAGATACATATATAATATACAGAATTGGACCTAATATGGAACCTTGAGGAACGCCGGCAAAAAACTTCTTTTTTTTACTTAAAGGTTCATCGGGTAATGTGTATTCAGGTCTTGGCGGTGGATGCACCTGCTGCGTGGCGGGCCAGATCGGGATAAGTCGGTTTAGGAAGACCCTTTGTCTACTCCATCTGCTCTTTCTCGACCCATCGCCTTGCACCGCAGTTGGATGGATGGATTCATATGTCCGTCACTGCTGAATACACTGACCACAAATTCCTACCCATCCCTCATACATTTTTTTTATTTCCTAGAACTTCCTTTCCTTCCTTTCCTTAAAAAAACCCACCACACAGCATCTCCTAAGATGAGGTAGGTCTTGAGGGAAATTATTTTCCTAAGAGCCTCCACACGCGGTAGAAGTGAAACCCTCAGAAAAATAAAGTAGACAAAAGTGGGGAGGCTACGAAGCACCGCACAAAGAGACCGATTATATATTTTATCTCATTCTCTCACAGGCTAAATCCTATAGATTAATGTGTTTTTTTTTAGTGTCGCTAGTTTTCGTTTCATCGAGTTTCAAATCACAACGGAGGTAAAGAATTATTCACTTCAAATATATATACAAACATACACATAAAAAAAAATCAGAGTGTCCAATTCACATGAGGTAGAAGTGAAACCTTCGGAAAACCAGAATATACAAGAGTGGCTAAGAATCACTGAACAAAGAGGAGACCGATAAGCTACGAAGCATCGCACAAAGAGTAGATCGATTATACTATCTCATTATCTCTTAAATCCTATAGATGCACGTGTTTGCCTCGTTTTAGTGTCGCTATCTTTCGTTTCATCGAGTTTCAAATCACAACGGTGCTAAAGCAGTTTTCGCTTCAAAAGTGCTCCAACACAACGAATTCGGCTGGGCATTTAAAAATATTTATATGTATACTTACCTTTTTACTACTGAAACAGAGCAGTTGATATCTGGTGCTTAGTGCTGTATAAAAGTAAAATACAAAGTAAAGTAATGTGGCGATTAAAGAAAATATCTCCACGATTCCCATCATAAACCACAATATTATGGAGGTTTGTGGGGCTCCTAGAGCACCAAATGAATTACCAGGTGCTAGGTAGGTACCCACCACCCACTCGCGTATAGGTTTAATAAGATTTTTGCACTAGAGAACGAGGGAATTTAATAACGTCTCAGGTGGGAGGCGCCAAGCCGTGACAAAATATACTGGAGATAGATAGGCACTGCATCTTGGTCATTGATAAATAATGCAATAGGTTGGCCTTTGCGGCACAGAAAAGAATGTTCTTCGATGAATTATATTTACAATTTTAATTGCCTTTATAGCTAGGTACCTCGCTGGCGTCGCGCCGGTCTGAAATCATCACGTAAGCTTTGGAGGATCTTTTTAACGAAAATGACACATAAATTCAAATCAAATTTGAGTTCATTGAAACAGATTTCACACAAAACTATCTAACGCACAGCAAAGACAAAATAGTATGTTTGGTGATATTTTAACATGATCTTCGCTATTTTTCAAATATTCCATGTGTCGAAAAAGTACGAAAACTACTCTACTTAATTTGAGTGCTAGCAAACTAGCAAACTAGTGCCTTCAGTGTCAATGTTCTCAGGTTCAAGAGGAATAGGGTTTCAGCAACATCCACCCAGCGTTCGGTGTCAATAGTCTCAAGTCTAAAACGAACAAGGTTTCAGTAACATCTACACATATCTCAAATACTAGAGCATTCAGTGCCAATAGTCTCAAGTCCAAAAGGAACAAGGTTTCAGTAATATTCACACATATCTCACATTTATTTGAATTTTATTTTAGTAATTTGTACATTTAAGGTTACAAATTCACTTTAATTTTTTTCTTGTTTTATGGAGCACCTACAATACATCTTGAACTTTTCAATTGGTGAGGACTTTAGAGTTTCTAGTAATAATATTTGGCTAATTTATATAGCGCCGTTTTCGTGAAAAATCACCTCAAGGTAGTGTGTTATATAACTTAATTCCTTTGTGTAGCAAACTGTTTTGCATAAAGCGTTCAGTGTAAATAGAGTCAAGTCCAAAAAGAACAAGGTTTCAGTAACATCCACACATTTCTCACATAATAACTAGAGCGTTCAGTGTCAATAGTATCAGGCATAAGATGAACAAGGTTTCAGCAACATCCACGCATATCTCGCTAAATAGTACGTTCAGTGTCAATGTTCTCAGGTCTAAGAGGAACAGGGTTTCAGAAATATTCATTTCTTACTTTTAACACTAGTGTGTTTGGTGTCAAAATTCTCAGGTCTAAAAGGAATAAGGTTTCAGAAACATCCATACATATTACACACTAGTGCGTTCAGTGTCAATAGTCTCAGATCTAACAGGAACAAAATTTCAGCAACACCCACACATACTACAGCGTTCAGTGTCAATAATCTCAGGTCTAAGAGGAACAAGGTTTCAGAAACATCCAAACATAGAGCGTTCAGTGTCAATAGTCTCGGGTCTAAGAGAAATAGGGTTTCAGCAACATGCACGCACATCTCACATACTAGTGCGTTCAGTGTCAATGGTCTCAGATCTAAGAGTAACAAGATTTCAGCAACATCCACGCATTTCTCACGTACTAGTGGTAATTCACAGTCAAACTTTGAACCTACAGTACCTACCAATGAGCAGCACTTCAGAATCTAAACTTTAAGTTCGCAGAAATGTACAAGTTTTATTTATCAGGGGAGTACGTGAAGCACCTGACAAATCAAACGACGTAGGTACGTATAATTGGTTTCAATAAAGTAGTAAATAAATTATGTATAACTATTATCATGATACGCAAAAAACCTATTTTGGTGGTTCAGACCAAAATACTATGTTTTTATACCTACTAAGGCATCTTATATCGATTTTTATACAAGCATAGAAATATTAAAATATCGTAATTTGAAGACTAATATTTTAATTTTAAGAATAGTTCCCCTAAAAGTAAGATTTTATTTGTGATTTCACAATTAATGAATTAGTCTTTTTATATCTCGACACAGGAGGCCCTTAGGAAAAAAATCCTCAGGACCAACGTCATCAATATTATTATTTTTAGATAAAATTTCTTTTCCTGTTTCCACTCAAAAGCACTTTTACTTACCATCATGCATAGTTAGGAGGAGAAGAGAGACCGACACACAACTCTGTTTTCGGAACACTTCTGGCTTCATTCACATTTATACTTCGTCTGTTCACTGGTTGAGGGGAAGACATTTTGACCTCTCTGACAGAACTCTCTCGGAACATCGCCTTGCACCGCAGTAGGAGGGATGGATTCATGTATCCGTCACTTCTGGACATAATTACCCCCAGATTCCTACTCACCAGTCATACATTTTCCTTCCCCGTACTTAAATATCCTCCACACAGCATCCCCAAAGACGACATAGGCCCTGATGGGAATAATTTTCCTCATGGCCTTCTGTGTGGAGCTAATGTGAAAAAAAAATCTGGCGCATGAGATGACCCAACTCACGTATATAACTCTAACCATTTCAAAAATATTCCATCATAAACGTAAGGTTTTCAATCCCGTATTTGCTACTAGGATTATCTTCGAATCGACATAGCTCCATTTTAAGAAAGCAAGCAGTAAGCCATCTCCTCAGCTAAATCCTAATCCTTGCTTATCTCAGCTAACAGGGGTGAAATAAGAGCTTTTAGCTAGAAAGCTCAATTATTCCAGTCACCAGCTCTCTAAACCTCTATCACCTGAGATAATGTGCGGGGAGATTGCCTTCTGACCGACGATTGCAAAGGAAACTTTCAGGGTAGCTGTTTCTAAGCCAGTATACTAAAACCCGACACGGCTAGGCTTAGCGGACGTGTTGTCATTGTTTTTTTTGTTATTTTTTTAGTGAAACTTCTTTAGTCTCGTTGTGATTTGGAATTCGGATGAAACGGAAATGACGCATCACAGCACCTGCGAAGCGTCAAACTGCGCTCATTGACCGCTTTGATTATATTGGTTGAGATATGAAACGGAAATGACGCCAGGTCTGCGCTCATTGGCCACACTCCTATAGGTTGAGATTGTTTTTGGTAAAGTTTCGCTTCTACCGCGTGTGAACCGCACTCGATATTTTTGACTTTACTATCCTCTCAAGCTATTTTGTTAGCTTTTAGATACTCATATTGGTCTCATAGAAATCGTTGTTACTACTATCATGGTTAGAAATATAATCTAAACGGTTTTAGAAAGAGAAAATACCACGCTTTATATTCAAATTTAAAAGTTAACCACAAATTAATTAAAACATACACCTTTATGAAACCAAAAAATCCGACAGCGATTTGAAAAACATTTATGAAACTTGGCCAATTTTTTAATAATTATTTTTACATGAAACGACAAAAAATGAGTTAACGATAACGTTTTAATTTGCCTAATAAAATATGTGTGTCTAGTTTCTATGTATAACGGTGAGCTCTGGCGTTATGAAATTATTTCATCCCATAATATTCATCGGATTGCAAAGAAAATTAGGTGATTTGTTGTGCACACGTCCGCAAAGTTTATAAATCTAAGCTCTGGCGTTATGAAATTTGCATGCAAATTTTACAATGGTAGCGCGCGAGTTGTTTGAAAAATTGTGTATTTTTTATAGTTTAAGGGTAGGGAAGAAAACGGGAAAACAAAAAATATTAAATATTCATAAGCACTTCAATAATTGCAACGCATGGCGAGGGCTCACTAATAACTAATAAAAATAATCGAGAATATTCAAAACAACTAAAAATATTGTTATTATTTTCATTGTTTTTACTTAATTTGTTATTACATATTTGCTTTTTAACCTAACATTCTTAACATAACCGTAACCCTAAAGAACAGATTTCGAGCAACCATTCCCGATGCAAAGAAAACTTAAAAGGTTTTTGCGGATCGGATGAAGTTCCGATTCGAAAGGCCACCCCGCGTCCTATTCAATGATAAACAATGCTCTTGTAAACTTATATATAAATTTCGTAGAACCCTTCTTTATCCGACCTCCATCTCGGAGAGGTAGAAATCACCGAAAGGAAAAAAAACGAAAAAAAAATTGTCAAAAGGGCAAATGCTCAGTCACCGATCTAATTCATTGCTAATACTTTAGGTTCGTTCCACAAAAAAAAACGATAATTTGAAATTTACCATTTCTAAAAAGAATTTTGTAAAAAAATCTTTCCCAAATGACAGACGTAATAACTTAGCAATTCAAATTACCGTTTATTCGATGTTCAGCCCAAGAAAGATACATATTTTCTTGTCAATTCTTAACTTTGTGCAAGTTGGTATTTAGTACAGTGAGATTTTATGTCCGGGTTAAATCTTTCCCAAATGAAAGACTAAACCCTTCCACACACTTTTCCACAAATGAATATCTAGTAAATTCAAGCAAAGTAAGTGCAATATATAAGTATAATAAATACAAAACAATACAAGAACAATACGTCAATCCACCAGAAAAATAATGGGAAAATATTTCACCGACTCCAGATATTTTCATATCAGAGGGTTCGGCTCTGATGAAATCCTAACTGGTCCGATAAATCCTACTTATCCCTCAATATAAATATTTAAAAAATCTTTCGTAATCCTACATGTATTTAAAATGACCGACTTTTGCATTTTTATGTACAAATTTTTTGACAAATCTAATACGCCTAAATTTTGAATGAGAGAGCTAGGTATAATGCCAGTAGCCGAAATAACAAATGGTAATATTTTTATAGTCTGAGATTGCCAAATTCTTTTGATCTCATTTCCTAAATCTGTATATTTTCTTATTTTTTCAGAAACAGTTTTCTGAATATTACAAGAATTTGGAATAGCGACATCAATGATATAAGTTATTTTTTTTAATTTTGTCATGTAAAACTATATCGGGTCTATTATGACTATTTTTTCTGTCTGTTAGAACAGTTTTATCATAATAAATTTTATAAAATTCATTTTCTAAAAATGAATTTGGTTCATATTCATAATATGGTACATTACGGCAGTCAATCAAGTTATGTTTAATTACCAAACTTTGGTGAATTATTTTTAAAACTTGATTGTGCCTAAATGTATACTCTGACGGCGCTAATACAGAACATCCCGATATAATATGTTCTATAGTTTCCGGAAAAGCCAAACATTTTCTACATAAATCATCAATTTGATTTGCATCTTTGATGATATGCTTCCTATAATTTTTATTATTAATAACTCTATTTTGAATGGCAAGCATAAAGCCTTCTATTTCTGCGGTCAACTCTCCAATAATCAACCATTTGTTTGACGAAAATTTGTCAACATATGTTTGGTTGAGATAGTTGAAGTGTTTTGCGTGAAGAATTTTATTTGACCAGGAATCTAATAATTCCTGGTTGGTATTTATAAGAATGCTGGCATTCTCGTCTTATAAATTTAATGGCGAAATATTTCTATCTGCCATGCAAATTATTTTGTGCATTTCTGAACTATCAGCTTTCCTATGGAAAAAATTTCTTAGCATTTCTACCTGATTATTTTTTAAAGATGTTATTTTGACTATACCTCTACCTCCTAAATTTCTAGGTAAATTAATTCGTTATATAGCTGAATTTAGATGATGGGAATGAAATTTTGTTAATGTAGTTCTAATTAATCGTTCTAAGCTATCTAAATCTGTATTAGACCATTTAATTATGCCAAATGAGTAAGTTAATAGAGGTGGAGTATTTATCGCCTTTACTAAATTTTTAGCAGATAAATTGCATTTCAAAATTTTTCTGATCTTAGTTTTAAATTTAATCCTAATATCATTTTTAATACTAGTATGATCTAATCTATTTGATTACGGATATCCTAAATATTTATAAACCTCATCCCCTTTCATACTTTCAATTTTGAATTTTCTAAATATACCCTCGTCTCCATCTACAATTTTACCTTTCTCTACATGGATCGTTCTACATTTTCATTTTTAACTTTACGAGTAAAAACTCAAATTATAATATTTAATTAAATGAAGACAATATTAGCGAAACTCAATCAAAATCTGAAGACAGAAAAATCAGAAAAAGATATTGGTTACACTGGGACTCGAACCCAGATACCTTAGCATTCATGGCCAACTGCTCTACCGATTGAGCTATGGAACCCATTTCCAATTCGATCACTTTTAACTGTATCATACTTCGACTAAGAACTACCAACACTATCTTCATTTTTCTTAACGCACATATTATTGGCTGCTATGCTACCTGGGAGGACGCTTGAAATTAACACTGTTTATTGTCTATTTAAAGAAATTTAGATAGAGTTCGCACGCAGAGGACATAATTGTGAACACATGCTATTTAATCCTGAAAAATATTTTAATATTAATATGTAATAAATTCTTTAATGAGTGTATTTAGAAAAAAAAAGTAAAAGTAACATTTAATGGTGATTCGTCGAGAGACAGGTTGATGTGTAAGGATTCGAGTAATTTTATATATGTAAAATATCATAATTAACTATCATGTATTTAATAAAACAATAAAATAAAATACAGTATAACATTATTATAGTTTAACGAAGCGATGAGCAACCTGGCCTGCGGGCTAAATGCGGCCCGCGAGCCCATTTCGTGTGGCCCGCGAGCCTTTTCGAATTGCCCATTCGGTTAAATAAAATAAATTATGAATACGTCCCTCCAACTGGATGAGAGGGTCGAAAGAGCCCTTCCGGAGAGGTAAAAAAAATCTCCCTCAATCAGCCTCTCCAAATCTGGCCCGCCACACAGTAGATGGGCAGACGCACCGCCGCCAAGATCTAGACAATCCTCTGAACTACTTGAGGTGACCTATGGCAGAGGTTTCGGATATCCAGTATATACCGCCTCGCAAATTTATACCAAAGTAAGAAATAGTTGGGATACAGGAGAACTCTCCAGTTATTTTTATTTTATTGTAATGTTTGTTACCGTCTGCATCTGTGTTTTCTTCAATAAGAAAAATAAAAAAATAAAATTAAAAAATTAAGTGGTCTTCAATAAATGTTCTCAGATGAATAAGATTTGAAATTCCAATTGCGCATTACCATTTCGGTGAGAGTGACAACAATTGGTATAATTAGATGAGTGCACAGACGTGGAAACGATTTTCGTGCCTTAATTTTAAAAAGATTTAATTAGGTACAAAAGCAAACTCGAAAAAATCATCTGGGAAAGGAGCAGACAACCCTGCATTGGCACAAGTTATTATTCAGGGTAAAGTCTAGTTAGTACAGAGACACGGCGAATAAGGGAAACCGGAAAAACGGCACCCAAACCAAAATGAACTACGTTTTAACTCAGAAGGGTGATTCTGCACCTTTTGTGTTATTTAAGTACATGTTCAAATATTTTAATACTACTCTTCCTTGGAACTTGTGGCTGGAAGTGTGGTGTACAGTGTTTTATTACAGATATTTAATAGTTATTAATAATACTAAGGTTACATACACTTTTATGTATGCTATATTAAGTAATAATAATAATAACGTAATATTTGTATAGCGCAGTTTTGTGTCATTTCACTTCAAGTGCGCTTAACTATAATAAATTTAAAAATAATCCTACAGTGTTCCTTACGAGATCATTACAAAATATTTATAAAATAATACCTATGAAATAAGAATATACAGTATTTACAAAACAATGACAAGAGAACAAAGATTAACAAAACAGTGCTGTTATAGCACAGAGGAAAATAATAATATAAAAAAACAGTGTTATTGTATCACAGGACAAAACAAGAACTTTTAAACTAAAATATAATACACTAACTTCTTACAAAAAATTCAGATATTAAACATAAAAGTACAATTAGGAGGAAACCGAAACCAAACGATTACCGGATACTTGAGAACATGACTTATTACTTGTATTGAAAAGATGTTAGAATGAATGGTACGATTTTTTAAATAATTTTGTTTTTAAAGCCCGTTTAAATTCTGCCAAATTCTGGATATTAGTAAGAGCTGAGGGAAGTTTATTCCAAATGAGAGGGCCAGTTACACGAAAAGAGCGATCATAGTAAACGGCTCGATTTGACCGAGAAAGTTCGATTAAACGATTAGTAACATCCAGATCTGCTGACCTTAGAGTAAGCTGTCTCTCGCTTAAGTTTTGTCGGACACATAGTTCCGATATATAGGCAGGCGCCATTCCTTGCAATGCTTTGAAGGTCATTAAGCAGATCTTGAACTCTGCGTAGTAGTGCGAAAAAATAAAATAATAAGTTGTAAGTTGTTAGGTGTTATATAACATACCTATTTTACTATTAGAATAACGTATCTAAAAATACTGTAATTAGTAGTTAATAATAAAAGTAATTTCAACTTATTTGAAGAAGTTTATCTTTTGCTTGTCAGCATTACCAGACAATCAAGACAACAAGGCAAAATCCGTCGGATATCGGAAGGGGTCCGTCGTGCATTATCGGCTGTCAAATTTTTGTGATTTTCTATGGCTTTCAATGACTTGTATGTGTCTGTCGTGTGTTAAATGATTTAATTATCTGCTTAAAAACAATAATTACTATAAATTAGTTGTTAATTAATATTTACTATATATGTAAGCCTAATAGGCGTTCATAAATTACTATCAGTTTGTCGTAGTATTTGGATGTTTGCACGCGAGGACATTCGATTCGCAAATTTTCCAGCGACTGACATCTCTTAAGGATTACGCCTCAAAACGCATCGTTAACCCTAGCTTTAGGGTAACTTTTTAAGAGTCGGTGTCTTAAAACAATCTCCCTTTAGGTCAACAATATCGAAGTTAAAGGGTTCGACTTCATCGGGAGAGCAAAAAAGTATTTTCTTTTTATTTATTTAACATACTACCTACGTCCGTATATCTTGGGGTCGTGATGTCGATTGTAATTATTATTGAAAATCTTTTAAAAGACACCGATAAATAAATTTAAAATATTCATATACATACATTGTAAATATGCAGATAATCATTCATAACCCATCTAGGGCAACCTGCTTCTGAGGAATTACTAAGTAAATGGTTACAAAAAATATACGGCGAAATTTCAAACTTGTGAAACAAATTAAAAATTAATTAAGAATTCTTGCAAAATATAAAAAAGTATGTAAGATAAATATTATTTTCTTTTAATTTGAATTTTAAAATATGGAAATACTCCCGCGACAAGAATTAACCTTTTACAGAAAAAAAAAATAATGTGGATGATTTCAAGGTAAATTTAACAGCATTTTGCATTATATTCCTCTACACGCAGTACTTTCATAGGTAGGGGGTTGCTGACAGAGAATTTTTAAAAATATAATTTCCTTATTATATTTAAACGAATTTCAGCCAATATTTAACTATGTTGACGTATATTATCAACTACGAAACATGTTTGTTTGATACAGTGAAATGGGATTATCATAGACTTCGTTTGCTAGAGTCGAGTTTTTTTTCAGGTATGTGAGAGCTCCATACCAGATGTGGCTGATAAATTCAATCATGGGGTGCACTAGCGATTTGTACAGGGTTAGCAGTTGTGTACTAATTAAGTACCTGAAGCCCTGTACCGTATTTATTGGATACAACCAGTTTTTATCCAATTAAATGGCTAGATCACACCTTGCATCTATCATTCACATCACAAATTCAACAATCATGTTCATTTTCGAACCCTAGATTCCCCATCCATAGACCCATATCCACCCACATACCTTTTTTCTACCCAGAGCTTTCTCTCCTTTCTTTCCTAAAAAGCCCTTCACACATCATCCCCAAAGATGACATAGGCCCTGAGGAGAATAATTTTCCTCAGGGCTTCCCGTAGAATAAATGCCAATGAAAAAAACATCAATACGTAACGTATCATTTTAAATATAACATTGGTAGAATTGCTCATCTTCTACCAACAGAGGTAAAGAAGGGCTTATACTTTAGCTTAATCCAGTCCCATCTAAATTATTTAAAAGAAATATGGGGAAACACATACACTTACAAATAATACAGAACAAAGTTATTAAAAAAATCTTCAATTATAACCAAGACACTCCCATAAAAAACTATACCAGAAAATGAACCTTCTAAAAATAAGAACATTACAAAATTACAAAATACAAAATGGACTTATACACACAAACACAACATTTATAAAAACGTCTCAAGTACACGAATATATCTAGGCAACATAATAAATTGTACACAAATACCTACTGTCAAGACTGAATTTGGCAAGAGAAACATTGGCCACGAGGGCGTACACATATAATAATCTCCTTCCAGATAACTTAAAAATGGAGAAGAATATAAATACCTTTAAAAAAACTATTTAAACTTAAGCTGTTAGAACAAAATTAAAAATATGACTACTAAACACTACTTTATATATATACTACATATACTCTATACTTAAGTTAAGAAAGCGAAATAAGATATTTCTTTTAACTTAATAACAAAAAAAAATTAAAAACATATAAATTAGTCAAGACATACTTACAATATACGTTTTACAGAAACTCAACACACAGGTACTCATTTAAAAAAAACAATAATTCTTTCGTATGATCGGTTCTGCAGATTCATTTCCATCCAGTAAAGGAAATAGCGACATGATATTATAACTTCTAGTTAAGTTTCGCCCCTTATAGAGTTATCTCACGTAAAGACTGCGAGAGCCTGCAGCCTTCGGATAATGGCATATTATTTATAGAAGTTATTACTGGATGATATGATAAACTTAAGTGGATGCGAGTAACCACACAAATCCAATTTAATATTACCATCCCATCAAATAATTGTCGCGAATGGAGACAGATTTGAGTCACAAAGTGTTTGCTTTCTTCAATAACAGATATAAATATTTAAGAGGGAATAACCAGACAAAACCAGAAATATGTTTTCAATCAAATTCTGGATGTATCGACCCTTTTCTACAAAAAAAATATGAATTGATTTGGAAATATTGTTGTTTTATCTAGTAAAGGAATGTTTTAAATTTTGAAAATATACCTATGTTTATTTTTATTAAAAATAATGATATACCGTTGGTCGTTGGCAGATTTCTAGATTTTTACACCAAATGTTGTATTGTACAATACAACTTTCAAATCATACCGTAAAATAGACCAATTAATTATCTAGGAAAGTTACACTTTAGAATTTTTATTTTACTTCAATAAAATCATTTAAAAAATCCGCGCACGTGTTTGACACGAAAATACTTCAGTTTGTCTATTTATTTACGGTCTTACTAATAATGTATTTTAGATTTTTTACACACTGATTTTGCGTTGACTTAATTTAAAATTATAAATACTTATGATTCAAAAATAATTACAAATGGTATCTACCTAATTTTAATAAGTTTATCAAAGCGCGTTTGAGCATTTTTATTGCTAACTTGAATGCAGGTATATATTAAAGCAAATTTTGAACGTTATAAAATCGACATTTGAGTTATAAAATACATGAGAATAATTGATCTTTCTCATCGGAACCGCCCTGTTCAGTTGCAAGAGTACGATCGCAAGACCACCTTTCGACAAAAAAATTAATTCTAGGCCGCTAGTTAATGGGTCTTGTACATTTTGCAACAGTACTTCGAAATAACATATTCCTATAGTTCAAAGCTAAATATACAAAAATATAAATATACACAAAATAACCACCATTTTTTAAACGGTTCCATGATAACTCAACATAGTGACATTTCAACAAACCTGTGAAAATAGTCCATAACCTAACTTGACGTAACCCGTCTGACCAAGTTTTTTTTCTTCACTTTTAATGACTTTTCAAATGAGGTGTTGAAGTTGCATGATTTTGAATTATCCGGTCACCGTTAATTGGTTCCATAACGACATCAAATCAACTCAAAATTTCTTTGAAAAGTCATTAAAAGCTATGAAAAAAAAGAAAAACAGCCCCCTAAACAAACCTAAATAACCAATTTTTATATATATATTTTTTTTTCATCACTTTTAGTCACGTTAATTAGGAGAAGGTTTGTCACTTAGGCATGAACAAATGATTTTTATTTGTATAAAAAAATGAATAGGTACCTATGTGATAAGTAATTTTTGACACACATTCTAATTGGTGTTGTACATACAAAGGGGCAAAACTCTACTGTCAAAGCCTAAGAAAAGCCGTCTGAATGGCCTAGTTATACAGGGTGTTAAGGGACGTAATTGACTTACTTTAACCAGTGATTCCTGACATTATTTGGAGTAAAAAATGTTAATGAAATTTTGGTCTCCGGTGACTTTTTTGGTGTTTTTTTTCTACAAAAACATAAAAAAATGGTAGGTGTTGGACAGTTGGAGGCGGGGTAAGGGGTTGGTTGGTTACTCGGCTGAGTGAGCAGTGACAACATGCGGAAGAATTTTTTTTGTTTGTTTCGAAGAAAAAACTTTTGAAAAAATAAATGTCATAAAAAAAAGTCACCTTAGACCAAAATTCCTTTTCATATTTTTTACTCCAAATAATGTCAGGAATCACTGGTTTTCAGTAAGTCAAGTACGTCCCTTAACACCCTGTATAACAATCGCCGGTGTAAGGAGCTCTACGTTAATTTAATAACATCACCGTTTTGAAAAAATCACAATCTAGCATTAGCAAAAATTTTTAACTTTAAATGTGGGATGTTTAAAGACTTTATCACTATTTATGATTACGAAATATTCTATTTTCACCAGTTTTTTTCATTTCAGCACAAAATATTTAATCAAATACAAAACACTCTGCTCGTTTCCCAACCCAAATTTAATTTATCTACCAGAATTTTACCTGTCAAAACCAACTTGGCTTCGTTCAATTTCACGAGCAACGGGTTTCCGATAAAATAAATTTTAAAAACATCATTTATTGTAGGTACCTTATAACTGCAGCAACTATTTTATTTTTACGACTAATAAAATGTCTACATTTTTAATATATTTTTTACCAACTGCTTCCAACCGATTGGTGCCAATGAAACTACAGCATCTCCAATTGTGATATTGAGAGGGTTACGAATAACCCAACAATGTTTGAAAATTTCTTACTACCATCACAGTAAGCCGAAAATGTTGCTTGTGTTGTGATGGAGGGCATAGCCAGCTGAGGAATCGAACACGCGACGCCCGGGTGGAACCCAAGTGCGATGCCAACTTAACCACTGACCAATGTAGTGGGAATTGAAAGGAGATAAGGAAGAAGAAGGTGGGAAAGTACCTGCCTATTCAAATCTAGTCACCAAACACCTCCAAAGACATTTCAAGCAACACACTGTGTACCGTGTCATACAAGAGAAGGAAATAAATCGCTCTGGAATTCTTGAAAGATGACGTCAAGGGGGTATTACCAGGCAGTCAGTATAACAAATGCGTTTTTCATTTGGTTAATTAATACACCAGAGCCCCAAATTCAGACAAATTAGTTAATGAATTAATCAGTTGATTTAATTCGGTTCTCGCTGCAATGCTGTTTAGGAGCTTAAAGTGTTTCGTTTCGGTAAAAAAAATGTAGGCTACTTTGGAAGGTTTGTAGTAGTTTTTTTAAAACTTTTATTTAAATCGTTTCAGTTTTTTTTTAATAAATTTATTTAACTTGTGTGTTTTTTCATGTGGTTTACAAACTATTTCATTTCTAACTATTCGAGAATTTATTTCGGAAAGTATTTAAAAATCGCTCAATAATTTTTTTATTTTGTAAATAGAGCAATTAATTTTCTGTTCATTCGATATGTTTCCACACGAACTTGCTTCAAGCTTATTTTATCATTTTGCAGGTGAGATTTCCATGCAGGTTTTAGGTTATTTATTGAATTACAGATGTTATACTTAGATTTTGAAAAAAAGAGTTTTTTTATATTTAAATTTTTAAAATTTTGTCAGATTTTTTATACAATAAAAAAGCGAGTTATTATGATATCCAAAAAAAAATTTATTTCTAACTTACCAATAATTTATTTCGGAGATTATATCAAAATTGTATAATAATCTTATTTCTTTTAATAGTGCAACCAATTTTTTGATTCAAATTGGTTATTTATTAGTTAATTATAGTATAAATATTTTCCGATACAAACCATAAAAAACTATTTAAAATTAGCGTACTCGCGTAAAGCACCATGCTAATTTAAAAATAAACTATCGTCGTTTTTAAAATACACCATTTCCCGATAAAGATCACAGTAGAGAAAATAGATATACCATTTACGTAACAGTAAAGTAGACAGTTTGGTTTTTCAAAAAAATAAACACATTCCTCTATTAAATTCATAAAAAACGTTATATTTTTCTTCTTGTATTCTTTCGACCTGTGTACGGATTTTGTTCCAAACTGTTCTAAGCTCCACATTCCAACCAAGCAGAGCTTATATTCAACTGATGTACCGGGCCTCCGTTACATAATGTTAATGCACTATGTAGTTTATTAAGACTTGTTTTATGTAAAAACCCTAAAAGTGTAAATAAATAAATATAATCTGAAACACAAACAGCACTTTACCTTCCCATTTAATATCCGCATTGACATTCAAATATTAAAAAGATTCACCAAGAGAAATCCTACCCCAATTGGTTTTCAGTATATTCGGAATATAAAGCCGTAGCAGGTGGTACATGGAAAAGAGTAGCTAATGACAGAGAGAAATGGCGACAGTTGGAGGAGGCCTTTGTCAACTAGTGACATATAGACAGGGAGTCGATGCATGATAAGTGTTATAAATGTGAAAAGTTTATTATAAATAATGTAATATAATTTACTGTCTGAATAAAGGCTATTATTAAATAATTTAATGTAATTTACTGCCTGAATAGAAACTTTTATTATTATCTTCGGAATATAAATAAACTATCTCTTAGTTTTAAGCTTCACAAGTGAGATCCACTTTCAAAAATAATACCGACTTAATCGGGCGAAGATAGCGGAGGGGAGGAGTCTGGAGATAGTTGGGCGATAAAATATACGGCGATGGGTGAAATGTCAAATTAAGGTAAAACTTACCCTACAGCCTGTTGCAAGCTCTTAAGGTTACGACCCATTAAATAAATGTATTTCAGGAGGAAATATGTTATACGGCCCAATACTGACGCGCTGACGACAAGGAACATCGATAAAATAACCGTTCAAGTAGGTAATATAAATTTTTCAGAAAATTGGCGTTAAATTAAATACGTAATATGAATTAATGATTGAATAATATGTTATTAAAAAGCACGGGATATTATATTTATGATGTTCAAAATGATATCCATGAAAGGAAATTTGAGTTTAATGAACGTGGATAATTTCACGCAGGAATGTACTCATTCACGTAACGATAACCGAAATTATTGTTTTTGGTGAGTACCGTACAAGGGACTCAACTGCTTCCTTTTGTAGCCATTGAGACTATGGCAACCCAAATTAGGTATGTTAAGGGGTTGAACGTAGTGTGGAGGGGATGGTGGAGAAGTGCCTAGCTATTTAAATGTGGTCAACAAACACGGTTAAACAGATTTCAAGCAACGTTTCAATTCTGACTGGCAGTCTACACCAGTCCGATACTGAGAGTATCTTCCACTCTGGAACGTGCCGCAAATACACATTATATTATTTTTAACTAGCTGTTGGAAGTGTTTGTTAGTTAATGTAGGAGTGGATGGAGAGTGTTTGGTGTGGAGGTCCTCTCCATGTCAGGCAGGATTGCCTTCATACCTTACCAGTATTGAGGTTTGGGTGCTCCTTGAGATCACGGCACTTCCAAGTCGTGATCTTGTGTTCAGGCTTATAATAATGATGATGTTTAATTGAAAACACTTAGTTGTCCGCGATATTAAGTTTTATTTAAAATATTATTTACAACAAATATACATTCGCGTACGAACGGGTAGAGAGGTAAAATTGCAGTGCAACCGGATGGATCGAGTACTAGAAGCGGAATAATAATATAATTGCATTTCGGAGCAATCGGTGAGATTTAGTGCCGGTCATCTGGGATACCATACGCGTGGAAAAGTGTTGTGAATAAGTACTGCCATATAGCTTTTACCCACGGCTTCGCTCGCATTATATTAGTGGGAAATTACTGGCATAATTATTGGCATAATTGTTATTATTCTTGCTGTTTTGTCTAATAGAAAATAATTATTGTTTAATAGAAAATTTCAAAATTTGAAAATGACATTTCGCAAATAAAAATTCTATTTTAGAAAATATTTCAATTATAGAAATAGAAATTTATTTTAAGTACCTACTCCCTTTATTAGTAATTTATTCATATTTGAATCCAGAGTAACCTAAAAAAATAAGAAAATGACAGTCCACTTCAAACGCTATGCTTTATAGCAACGTTATGCTTTTTGTTCGGAGAATAAACATTTTTAGAGATATGTATATATTAACTACGACGCTAAAAAAGTACTCTTTTTAATCACAACAAAGCACTCTTTTTAAGCCCAAAATTTAAAAAAAAAACATTGTTTCCAAGGTAAAAATTTTTTTGACGTTCGCAATAACTCGATTTTTTTAGGGACAGAAAACGTATGATACATAAATTCATAACGCTAGAGCTTACCAATACACAAAGCCGTTGTTACTCGCAAATAATGTAGCTTTCGATTAGTGAAAGAATTTTTAAATTCCATTTGATATTTATTGCGTGAAAGAGTAAGGACCATACAACCAACCATCCATACAAACTTTCGCATTTATAATATTAGTAAGATGATTAAATTGTGAAATAACACAAATAAAATGAATTTGGGCAAGCCGGGATTTGAACCCGCGACCTTCGCTAGTTGAGAACCTAACTCTGTGATTCTTTTAAATATTAAATTCTTATAATATTGAATTTTTTTAAAGAAATAATTCATCCTAATATTTTAAAGCATAATTCACAAAAAGTTTTATTATTTATGAATCTAACCGTTTACTCGTTAACACGAAATATTTTTTATTCAAATAGTTAGATAATAGTAGTTATAGTAGTAGAAAGTAATAGTATTAGTAGTAATAATAATTAGTTAATTAATATTTTAGGAGTTAAAAGTATATCACTAAAAAATGTAGACATAATGTGTCGCAACGCCACCTAGTGGGAGATTTAGCACTTACAATTTCTTTCTCATATAAAAATAAAGTTGGTTGTTTGCAGGTGGAAATGTAATAAGCAGTAATTGGTGAATGAAACCCTAGTATATATTGAATTATTTAGCGGGCAGGAGATAAGCCGACGTAGCTCAGTGGATAAGAGCGGCTGACCGAAAATCTGAAGGACGCGGGTTCAAGTCCCGTCGGCGTCATACCTATATCTTTTCTCGGGAGATTTTTTCAATGTAGATGAGTGTTTCAGGCTAATAATTATTACTTATACTATACTTACTAAGACCCTGTCAGAAATCAACGCGTCAATAATTAATCAAAGCCCACAGTGATGAAAATCTGAGGAAAATTAATACTTCAGCATTCAATTCATGAATTAATTCTACTATCAATGGCAAGTTATTATAACAATATATTTTAATAAAGTCTTACAAAGTCAAATCACGTAAATCATGTGAATGGATTTTATATTCGAACGTAAAATTTTGATGGATTTATTCAGTCAGCTGGTAAATTCAGTAGCAACATAAAAAGAAATAGCTTTTTCTACCGAAGGGAAATTGGCAAAGGTTACAATGGCTTATAAACTGTTAGATGCCAATATAAATGATTCACAGGCACTTGGAAATAAATCATTTTCATAAAGATATATAATATTCATTATTCCAAGAGATAAAACACACTTTCCATATGTTGAGTTTAACCTTCCCATACTCGCGCATTGGTCTCTCAGGCCGACAAATCAATAATTCGTTGTTTTCTCAAAAGTTAACGACAATGGGACTTTGAAATTTTTAAGAGCTTCTTAATTTGTTGTTAAGCATTGTTGATTGTTTAGTGCGGCACGCGCATAGGTGCTAAGTGAACGTGTGACACTTTTTTACTGTTCTACCAGTAGACATATGAATATTAGTAGACCTGCCCTAAGCGATAAAAGCGTATTATTTCCCCCTCCCATTGGAACCATTCCATTGGAACCGGCTGGGATCGTGTATGGCTTCGCGTTAATCTAAAAAATGTGATCATTCTTCTGCAAGCCAGCGTCGAGCACTCATCGGTGCATTATACGAAATAAAACGGTAAACATAGTGGCTTGTGTTTTGAAAACGTGTAAAAATAGAAGTGAAAAAGAGAATAAACAAAATTTTCGTATTACATTCCATAGACAAGCATTATTTTACACTATTTTAAGCCAATTCAGATCACATAATATGATCATTTTTGTAACATACACTGTCACTCGAGATACATGGCGTGTGCCCGTCCCTGTTTACTGGGGTAAGTAAATTATGAAACATTTATAAAAGTGTTTTCACTTAATACAGCAACAAAATATTGAACTCGACCTTATAGGCGACCTCACTTTGCATATTTGGACTTCGCAAATGTGTTCATTACGCGGCGAACAATTCGCGCTCCCATGTAAAAAGGTATATTCATTCAAAAGCAGAGTTTACTTTTAAGAACGAAAGTGTGATATTATAATGCGAGATGCCTATATACTGTCAGATTGAGTTTTGACGAATCACGTATCACCAAAGCCGTCTTCCTGCCCTTCGTCCCGCTGTAGTTGGTTTCTACCCCTCACCTTTCTGTTCTGGTCTATTAATATTCATATGTCTATGGTTCTACCCCAAAATCCTAATAATGATTAATTCTTATTTCGATAATATTTTATTATTCTTGATACTTTCATCTATTGAAGTACAACTTCTTCACGCACGCTTTTGACTTGGGGAGAAAGCTGGTGAATGCGTGACGAGAGCGTTACGAAAAGTGTGATCGGGCGAGGCGAACGGAAGTTGAGAGTGAGATATAAGTTAGTGAAGATAGAAAGAGAGAGAGTTACGTTTCGTATATTACGGTAGGGGCAAGAGAGAGAGGTGCGAGCACACATTTTCTTTCACTATTTTTCTCGTAGCCAGTTACGTTTCGTATATCTAAGACACAGTGCAGGCCTATTGCCTGTATCACATTGTAGGAGTAAGAGAGAGAGCAATGCGCGCGCACATTTTCTTTCTCTCTTATTTTACAACTTAGTGAAGTTTTACTTCAGTCGTATGGTCTTGCACACTCGCTTTTTTAAGATTTCTTTTTTAGAATTTTTTTCTTAACCCATGAAAAAGTTTATTTTTGTTATTAAAGTTAGAGTACAAAAAATTAGTTATTTTTAAGAGGCTGAGTTAGAACTCCGTTTCTACCAAATAAAGTAAAAATTTTCGGTCGCGAGCATACGAAGGAAAAAAGATCCTGATAAAAGGTCTTTCAACAGGGCTATATTAAGATTTGGTAAGGTTAGGTTGGTGGTTGGATCAGAGGAGAGAAATTTGAACAGTTCAGTGTACATAATTTACACTTCATTTTTATTTATTATTAGCGAGTTCTCGGCATGCTTTGCAATGCTACTTAATTTAATAAATTGTTCCTCCCTGCGAGTTCTTTCCCATTCGTGCCTGTTCCCTGTCCGTCTCCCTCTCCTCTTCCGCTTTCCCTTCCCTTCCCGCGTATCTCTACCAACTTCCCTGCATTCCCCTCCCCCTAGTCACCACTCCTGCGACCCCCCCCCCCCTTCGACTTCCTTCCCCCTTTCCGGATTCCCCTCCCTGCCGCTAAACTATTTGAAAACCACAATTTTTTCAAATCACAACAAGCCGCGCAACTCTATTGCAAAAAAATGATGCAAATATAATAACGCTAAAGCTCACCAGTATAAATATAGAAACCTTCGCGGGCATGAACACAATAACTCACCAAAAAAATTTCGCAACCGGATGAATGGTGTAGGAAATAATTTCATAACGCTAGAGCTCACCATTATATATAGAAACCTTCGCGGGCGTACGCACAAGAAATCATCAAAGATTTATCGTAATCGAATGAATGGTTTAAGAAAACATAAGGGACAAACAAAGAAACGTTCATCTTTATATATTGTGATTATATAATTTTGACATTTTAAGAAAATATGTACAGATACATGATAATTTATAAGACTTCATCACTAGGAAATTATGTGCTAAGCGCATAAAAACTCGATTGATGAATGTGATGAACTCAAAAAGATGAATTTTTTCGTCTACTTACTGGGTTACTTCAATCGGCAAAACCATTACCGATTAGCAAAGTCTTTCCTCTCATTTTAAAACCTTTGATAATTTTTCGTTTTATTGACTTGCGACTTGCGACACGAAAAGGGCCCGCTAAAAGATTTAAAATTAACACAGAATAATTGCGTGAATTACCTCTGATGGGAACATTAAAGTGACGAAAAATCGCGGGAATTTTTTAACAGTGGTGGCCGTAAAATCAAAAAGGTTTAAGTGCTGCTAAAAACTACAAAGGAAAATTGATGAACTGAGGCTTTGAGAATTAACATGGAATTTAAAAGACTATTGGCAGAAAAATTTACCTCATGATGGAAAAATAATAGATACATTATTTTGGTTTAAATGTGATGGGTTCAAAATTATATTTACTTCTTTAATGAAGGCGGTTATTTCGTAGTGGCAATATTTTCACGCCAATTAAGTACGTACTATTAAAAAAAACTTAAAATGAAGCCATACTAAATAACGCAAAATCATACAGAATCACTTGTTTGGAAAATTTGATGGCTTAGAATTATTATAGACGCTTCAATTAAATACTGCGTGCAGAACATATATTGGCCCTTAAAAATATCGTCTTTTAATAAGCCTAGAAAAAAATAAAGTATAAGATCTATAAAAATAACTTTCAAGTCCAAACTCTCTTATTTACAAACCCCTTTTCGGATATGGTTTTACTGTTTAATGTGGCAAATTCAGTTTCTTTTATAATATCGCAAAAAAATGATATTTACAAAATTAAATAAAACATAAATTTTGGCGATGTTTTTTCCAGTGCATTAAAAGAGGCGATACCCAACTAAGAATATAATCCCTACGCCATCTGCAGAAGGGCCGATAGCGCGTAGTGTATTCACTGTCACTACAGTCAGTTGCCGCCCGGATTTCGGGCCGAAAAGACGTTGCCCTGTTCTCTGCGTCGCGGTCGCTTCGTTCTGTAAAATAGTACTTGCTGACCGTTGTTGGCTACTGATTACAGTTTTTATTGGTCGACAGCGTCAACGCCCTAAAGTCCTTTCCTCTCCCCGATTCCGAATGGGTCCAGTACTAGGGGATCGACTTAAGTACTTTCTTCCTAAATAATAATTTAAAATTTTGAAAGAGTAGATAATTCTATAACCCAGCATCTACTCCAGCTAGAAGAAATCGTAAGATCATCCTACCTGCGCCTTGGTGGGGTGCGGTCCGCCCTGAAACTCGATGGTGCCGTACGCGTCCGTGGGCTGGGCGCGCGTGTGGCGGGCGGGGGCCCAGGACTCGGGCGGGGGCGGCGCGCCCAGCCCCGGCAGGCCCGCCCCCGCTCCCGCCCCCGTCACCCCCGCAGCGCCCGCCACACAGTGCTGCGCGTACGAGAGGCCACACCAACATCTGCAACAACACCAAAACAATACAGCAGGTTAGAATCAAATGTAGGTAATAAAACGTGGAAATTTTAAGAGTAAGGAATTTTTTTAAATTTAGCTCCACACATCAGGAGGCCCCAAGGAAAATAAAACCCCTCAACGCCTATATCAACTTTTATTTTTATTTTTTTATTTAAACGCCATAGAATGGCTTTTACATTCAAGTGATAGGTACATGATATTAAATATAAGTATACAGTGGTACACAGGAGATTATTAGTATTACAATAATAACAAAATATGAATGTAAATTAAATAAAGTATGTGTGATAAAAACAACTAAAGGATACTAGTTTGTGTTAATTAACTAAAATCAATGTTATAATAAGAGAGAACATATTATTTAGGATTATTTATAATATAAAAGATGTAAACAAAGGGGACTTGTTAGAAAAGTTGTCAACAGTATTTATAGACACAATGTAGTAGAGTAAATTTGTATTTAATTTATTGTTACCTTCGAAGTTATCATTGTTTGAAATTACTAAGCAGGTATTGCTAATAAGCTTACTGTCAGGGCTGTCAGTTAAAGATTTAGATTTTGGGATGGTGTGTGGAGGGTCTTTTAGGGGAAAGAAGGAAAGGAAGTTATGGTAACGAAAAAAAAGGTATGAGAGATGGGTAGGAACCTGGGGGTCAAAGTGTCCAGGAGTGACGGACGTAGGAATCCACCCTCCCTTTGCGGGCAAGGCGATGTATCGAGAGTCTGGCTGAGTAGGTGGGCAAACGCATTGGCCGCCAAAACCTACACAAACCTCATGCCATAAACCAGGGAAGCCCTGCTAAATCAAATATAGCGAAAAACTTGGGGTGACCTATGGCAGGGGTATTGGTTATCCAATAAATGGTTCCCGGGGTGGCGGTACCCATGACCATCTCCCAAATTTACTTGGCCTTATTTCAAGGCAAATTTGACGAAAATGACAATACGGAATATTTGAGGATTTTTTGATTTTCTTTATTCATAAAGTAAACTTTTGTATACATTTTTTTTACATTTGGTCACCCCAACAGCGTGGCAGGCTGGATCGGGAGAGACAGGTTAAGGGAGACCTTTTGACTTCTCCAGCAGAACTGTTTGGGAACATCGCCATTCACGTGCAGTGGTAGGGACAGATTAATAACCACCAGTTTTCTACCTTGATCCCTCATATCATTTTACTTTCCAGAACTTCCCAGAACTTCCTCTCCTTCCTTTTCTAAAAATACTCTCCACACAGCATCCCCAAATCTAATATACGCCCCGAAGGAAAATATTTTCCTTAGGGCCTCTTGTGTGAAGATAATTTAGGGCGTAGCAGGTTCAGTCCTCTGCTGACTAAGACCTCACCACAACAACAAAAAATTAATTAAGGAATAGAGAGAATTAAAAAATACATTAAATGTCATGTTTCGAGCCAAACACAAATCTCTGAAATTTTCTTACACACATTCAAATAACTCTATTTAGCCATAAACGTAGATAAACTCTGTCAGAGGTGCTAATTTTATGATAAAATATTGCCTAGGCCCGTATCCGACTGAAATGGATCTGAATTATTTCATCTTGAGGGTGTTCGACGGAAAATAAATCAAACGGTTTATTTCACGCATGACCCATATTGGTTAAAAGCGCTGATACGGAAGATGCTAGATTTTCCCTAGTAGGTAAACCAAAGGAATATTTTGAATGTGCAGAAGTTATTAATATCCTCTAAATGTCATCAGAAGGTACTGGTAAAAGATTTATCGATAATGTCGGTAACTTATCATCGTTCCCGAGGGCGATTCCAGATCGTCAAGAACAAACAACAGTTCCCGTCGACTAAGTATTTACGCGTAATTAAGTCCATATGATCCAACGATAAAACATTTATCGACGTGCTACCAAATATCTTAATAATAATAATAATTTACAACTCAAGAACGGTTGGACCGATTTTTATGAGCTTTAGTTCGTTAAATTAGTCTCCGCCCGCATAGCAGAATAGTTATTAAAGCAACGGCAAAATTTACCCAAAAAAAATTTAAAAAAAAATTTTTTCTTCATACATTTTATATGGAACGAATTCTCATCTTTTGAAAGAGCTGCAGCAATATTGTGATAAGTATAATATTTAATAATGAGTGAATTCCAAAAATTCAACAACGTCAAATGTGAATGTCAGTTTTGCTTTTGTTTTTCAACATATAATGCTGTCCTTCTTTCTTAAACACTAAATGTCAACAGTCGAAAATGACACAAACAATGAACGTTTGTCTGCACCCCTCCAAAAGAAAAAAAAAATAATTAAAATAAATGTCCCGCACAAGTATAAAGAAAATGAAACGCCATTCGCAGAAGGTGGAAAAGTAAAAAAAAAACACAAAAAATATAAATCCGTACAGAACGCCATCTCTGATATTGACAAAAACAAAATACGAACAGTTGCGCATCGATAATTGCTTTTAAAAAAAATTGAATTTAATTCAGCTAATAAGTTAACTCAACATTTATTTATTCCGAGGCGGTGCCAAGTTTTCCGGGTCAGCTAGTTGAAAATAAAGGTTTTCACCGCTGTCAGTTTCCCCCTGTTTCTCTTGATGAACTGCCTGGATCCAGTGAGATGTACGCCCTACGGCATCTCAGGTTGGGGAATGTGGTGAGGCTGAAGGTGAGGGAGTGGGGACGGGAAGGAGACGAGAAAGATAGGTTGATAATCGCCTGCATGTACTTGGAAATAAATATGTTTTGGATGAATCTATAAACATTGCTAGTTAAACACTACTTAAGTAAAACTGTCTGTCGGCGCTTCTCAGCTTGATTATAATCAAATACAGTTTTAATTTCTTAATACATATTATCCGGGATTAATAATATGTTGTATTCTATTTATAATAACCTACTCGTTGTACTTTTTATGTTGATACTACAATTTCTATTGTTCTTTTTTATTTTTTTTATATTTATATTTTTTTATATTTATATTTTTTTTATCTATGTTTATTCTGTATTCATATAATAATTGTAATTATTTTGTAAAAGCCGCTTTAATCGGCGTTAATAAATAAATAAGCACATGGCGATCAAGATCTAGTCAATAAACGCTTGTTGTTGACACTGCTTTGTTGTTTACTCTTCATACAGCGGATATAGCTTGCGATTCCACTTTGTTTAGAATTTATAGACAGGGTTTAAAAAAAAGCATTTATCAAACTAGTTTAGACATCAATATAAATAATTATATTACCTTAGGTTGCGTAATTGGTTGGTAAAAAGTGATTCCATGACAGTTGATATATTCCCGGCATTCTTATATATTCAGTATGAAGTCTATTTAGGGAAAATACAGTATTTCTACTTACACAAAATGTAACTAAGTGTCCCCGAAGGGGTGTGCAAAGAAGGTACCGTCGAGTAACAAAAGTATAAAATTAACATTACATTCAAATTAAAATGTTGGTAGGTATGTTATATGTGTATGTTGTTGGTACGCTGACGCGTTTATGATTATTTTATTTGTAGTTGTAACTAATCTGCGGAACTAATCTCCTGCTGACAAGCTACTTGCAGTAGCTTAGCGGGTAAGAAATTCCAATTGTATGCAATTTTTTATACAATAATAAAAAATAAATAAAAATGCATCAACTACTTTTATATATACTGTGTGTAGCAGCGTATAAGTACCAAACATCGACACTGTAAATAAATTCGTTTGATATCTATACCAACTTATTATTAAAGGTAGGTTGTGCATATTTTTGAGTGGATTTCAGGTTTGAAGTTGGGAAATAATGCAAAAAAAAATTATAATTTAGCACAAATTTAACACAGATAAGACGAGCTAATAACCCAAAGAAAACTGCCGGCCACAGATAGGGGAGAGCCGGCAAATCAAGGCTTCTATAAGGCTCTGAGGGAGGCTTATCTCCAAATCTTGACTCTAGATGGCTTTTGAAGAAAAATAAGTATACATATTTGTCTGCGACCTGAATATTGATCCCCCAGATAATTGGCCCCCACAGTTGATCCCTGGACAGTTAATCCCCCGGAGAGTTTATCCCTTTTACAATTGATCCCTCGGACTGTTGATCCCCTAAACGATTATTTTTGCTGTATGTCCTGACATGTAAAGCAAATATGCAAAGAGGATATACAGCTGTATCTATAACCAAAGTCGTTTTACTTAAATCTGCTGGCATCTTGAGTTGCCGAGTCCCAGAAGGAGTATGCAGTTTAGGAAGTATACTATATCTACTTATCGGATGGGGCAGTATAAATAAAAACATACTAAATACACTAATTAAAACTCAAAAAGCCATAATGAAAATTATACTATAAGTTCCAGTAAGAACTAGCAGTGACAAAATCTTCAACAATCTTAACATCATAATTTAATTTAACAACTATATTAAAAAATTATACTCATTTACATTCATAAGTACAAAACCCAAGAAATAACAACTAACACGTACATTAGAAACACTAGATCTCATGGTCAAAAACATATCCAACAACTAACTATCAACAAAACATTTGGGCAGAAAAGCTTCTTATATAATGGTATTAAACTCTACAATAAAATACCACTCTCACTCAAAATCCTCAACATTATAACATTTAAATCTCCAATAAAAAGCTGGATACTAAATATAGGGAGATCAAAAATAGAAAATATACCGATATCTAATACAGACTAAAACCGAATTTACTGAACTGAATTATAAAAAACACTATCTTATTTACTTTATAATTATTTAAAAAAATACTATATGATATATGTTTATAACTAGTTCATATTAATTTCTTATAATTAAATTATAATATTTAAATGAAATCCTCCACACGGGAGATCCCAGTGAAGATATCATTAACTTTTCATGTTACAACGACAATAAATCATTATTATTATTATTACTTACATATAATATAACTAAGTGTTCCCAAATGGGTACGCAGAGAAGTTATACGTACGGCTATAGCTATAACAAAAGTCCATATACTTTTATTTGCTAGAGTGGAAATCCGCTACACAAACTATTTTTACTAACAATAGGGGATAAACTGATCGAGGGATCAATAAATTGGCAGAGGGATCGACTGTCTGGAGGACCGACTGTAGGGGGATCAATTGTCATGGAACCATATTTGTCTTATCACAAACAAAAACTACAAAGACCAGAACCAACCCAGTTTTCTTTTTTCAATGTAAGGAAAGGTTCAGCATTTTGTACGGATATTTTAGGGCGCTGCTGATTCACTTGGATGTATATTTTATGAAAAGGGATTATTCGTGTACCTTTCTTCTTGCACAGAGGGAATATTCTAGGCCGACTTTAACGCCGGAAAGGGTCGAATAATAAAGTCGTATTCTGATAAATAAGAGATCTTATCGAAAGTGTCAATCCGTAGACTGTTTTAATTTTGTATGGAAAATCTCTAAAAACAACAGTCATAATGTATATCATACTTATAAATTTCAACCCTACAAAGCCTGGAGCACTTGTCTAAATGCAACGATGTACTAAAGATAATTTGTTTTTTTTTATTTTTATGTTTATTTTAAATAATTTTTTAAAAATCAAATTGAATTCTACGAATTAAGCACTACACCAATTACTATTTTTTTTTTATTATTTTCGATTTCAAAATTAACCCCCCTTTAGTGCTCCTGAAATCACTTCAAGCTCTTATTTGGTGGGATTTAAATATTACATTAAGAGGAAACTGAGCAGCATTTTGTCCATACAAAATTTCTTCTCTCTGGATTAAGACACTAGTGCAAATGTTTTTTAATACAATAAAGATATCGACCACTAGCGTGTCAGAATGTTTTCCTTTTTTTGATAAGCTTATTCTTTTAAGTGTGAGGATCCTCCAAAATCATTAAAATTGCTTTGTTTGAACGCCGTCAACAGGATGTTCAGCATACAAACTAGGCAATGTATTTTTTTTTAAATACAAAAATAGAGTATTTTCTTCTAATGCAGATAATCTCCTAATTGATAAAAATCTTCAAAATCGCTCTAGTATTGGAGGAGAAAAATGAGAATAAAAAATCTCAATTTTTATGATTTTATTTAGATATTATCTATATGTATATCACCTGAGGTGCAGCTGTCACTTTCTTCAGTATTTGGGATAGTAAGAGCAACAGTGACAGCAACTATTTCCTCTCAAGTGAAATAATGAAAGGTAGCGTGGAATGATAGTCCCTAGTAGGAAGTAGGAATACCCCCGGGCTGTTCTAAATATAATAATATTCATTCGTATTTACAAACAACCCCTAAATGTCAAGGTTTGCCGTAACCAATGTTTGGGAAGGCAAAATTCATAATTAATTACCGTCATGGTTCACGGCATTTTGTAATTGAAATATATCCCAAAATATAAACTTAAGTAAATGAATTAATATTAAATAAATAAAAAGAAAATACTTTGTTTTAGGTCACTTTATATATATTTTATAGTCTACCGGTTTCGGTACCTCCGTACCATCCTCAGGACTGTTATAAAAATACTAACAAGTACAGAGTAATATACATATATATTTACAAAATTGTTTGGGAAAGAAAGAGACAGTAAATTAGAGCGGGACAGTGCGACAGTCGTGCGGGGGAGGGGAGTGTGGGATAACGAGAAACTTACTTATAATATATATAAATTGTTAAGAAAGAAAGAGACAGTAAATTAGAGTGGGACAGTGCGTCAGTTATGGGAGGGAAGTGGGGGAGGAGAGTGTGGGATAACGGGAAACATACTTATAATAGGGCTGAATGTTAAATTAAGTTGATTATTGATGATGTCAGCCTTTGAATTAACCGATTTTTTAATTTCCAACGCCTCTAAATTATTTAATCTTAAGCCTATCCCATTTTTGTGTAGCACTTTAATACCCGTATCCCGGTTAAATGTGTGATCTTTATTAATTAAATGTTCTGCGAATTCCGAAAAACCTGAACTTGTTAGGCATCTTAAATGTTCTTTAATTCTAGTTTCTACATTGCGTGACGTTTGTCCTATGTAGAACGCGCCACAATCATTACAATTAATTTTATAAATGCCCGAGTGGCTTAGAACATCCTCTTTGTCTTTGGCATTAATTAAAAAATTTCCTAGGTTGTTATTGGTATAAAATGCTGGTTTGATTTCAGGTGGGAATTTAATAGTACAAGAAGAGGAAAGGTTATTAATATACAAAATACAAGGTGTGAGCTACCGTGCTCAGGCTGAATGTCCTGGGGAACAGTGTCACGAACGGTGCCTCCGAGAAACAAGGTCGCATCTCGGAGTATTTAGACCTTACTCCAGCATTCGGGGCTCTGCTGGAGTGGACCTTCTATTGCCCTGGTAACTCGTGGGACAAAAAATTGGACCATTCGAAAACTAGGGGCCTTTTGAGAACCTAGGAGTGCTGAGGCCACCTCCGTGGACTTTAAGAGAAGAAGCCGTGGAGATGAGAGCTGAGGCCACCTCCATGAACTATTCCCTTGTGGGGCCTTCAGGGAACCAAGGGAAGGGCACTCTTCCAGCGTGGGACCTTCGAGGAACCAAGGAGGAGTGAGGTGGAGAGATGATGTCCTCTTCCCATGTGGAGCCTTTAGGGAACCATATAGGAGTGAGGAGGAGAAATGAGACCATCTCTATGAACTCTTCCCTTTTGGGGCCTTTGTGGAACCAAGGAGGAGTGAAGAGGAGAGATGAAGTCTTCTTCCCTTTTGGGGCCTTTGTGGAACCAAGGAGGAATTAAGATAGATGAAGTCCTCTTCCCTCCTGGGGCCCTCTGAGAACCAAGGTGGGGGGGACTCTTCCCTTGTGTGGCCTTTAGGAAACCAAGGGTGGGTGGACTCTTTGTCATGGAGCCTTCGGGGAACTAAGGAGTGGAGAGGAGAGATGAAGCCCTCTTCCCTCACGGGGCCTTCAGGGAACCAAGGACGAGTGAAGAGGGGAAATGAGACCTGGGAAGACACATTGTCGAACCAGAGGATATAGCTTCATTTCCAATAACAGCTCTGGTGAACTTTATTAAAGGGACTGGGTTGTTGTTGAAGGATTGAGGTAAAATGGGAGATAGCACAATGGGCCTATGGCTTAAGTGCTCACGGGAACTAATCGTAAACCGTCTCCGCCAAGAATTAAAAAAAAAAAAAAAAAAAAAATATACAAAATTCTTCGCCATTGTTGGTTAAGGTTATTATTGTTATAAATTACTGGACTATTGTAAACGTATTTATTTATGGAAATTAATCTTAATTTTTTTGCTAGGATTCTATCAATAAGGCCTGTTTCAAATCCATTATTATGAGCTATTAGTTTTATTGTACTTAATTCATTAGCATAATTAACATTTGATAAAGGAATAGTGACTAATCGGTGGATCATAGAGTGGAATGCTGAATGTTTATGGGAGATTGGGTGGTTGGACGTATTACTACGTCCAACCACCTAAAACAAAGTATTTTCTTTTTATTTATTTAAAATGTCAAGTCACAATGTGTTTGCTTCTTTTGAAGAATTAATATTAAATTGTACAGACCTGAGAAACTTTTGATACTCATCGTTAATTTTGAAGATGGAATCGATGTGGAAAACTGTTTGGTATTTTCAACGTTTTTTTTTGTTCTCGAAAACAATTACTGGTTGGGCATTTACAAAATACATAGCTAAACTTACTTACAATCATCTTTACACCATAGGCCCTGTGCTTGTGGTTAGTATTGTCACATGTTCCTTCCTACCCATCCCTATATACCTGTCATTTTTCTTACCCATCAGTCTTTAATCGACCCTCACCGCATAAACATCTCTGCATTAATATTCCGCATACCGCTTACCGCTTACCGCATCCGCAAACCGAACCCCGCATACCGCAAGTAACCGCGACTAATATAGTCATACCAGTGCATAATAAACCCAACCAAGATAGCAGAGAGTGCCACAAGTTTCCACAGCAAGTCATTTTTCTCCTTTACTTTAAGTGCATTCTTTCTACTTGTGCAGTGGTCAAAACACATCTCAAGTTCTTTCGATATCCACAGCCGCATAACACACACATCAATTACGATGATGAAGGTACTCGTATTTTTATGCTGACGAATACATTTTCTATAACGACTTAAAATGAGCCATTTCGAATTTGCCGCCAAAACGACATGTTCGTTTTTATTCGTGAATTCGCTTTAATTGAACTCTTTTATTATTACCGTGACTATTCACGATTGACGGTCCGCATAAAAAATGAAATGTATTTATATAAAGCTTTATGAAGTGAATCGGATGAAAATTCGATGGGCTATGATTCCAGACAACTTGAATAACGTGGTTTTGAGAAAAATGCGTTTAAAATTTTCTTTAGGAATTTTTTTTTAGCCGCTCCTTTTTTTGGTCTACCTGCTTGACACGCACCGCTGCTAACTATATTTGAAAGTCGAACTTGATGCTACAACTTTGGGAATGTATTCTCCATAAGTACAGTTTGTCAAATAAGAGTAGAAAATATTAAAAATGGAACTACAAACTTTGTAGGCTGGCAAAACCAATTTACCTGTCAAATATAATTAAAAGTGCAATGACAGTGAAAATACAGAACACTGTACATACATTTAGAAAATCATTTTTTTGTTCTTAAAAAAAATCGATGAAGCACTGTTGTTAAGGTACCTACATAATGACATAAATTTGATTAAATTGTGTTTTACCAAGTGATTGGCTTTCATTTAATTTAACATAAATTTGAATTTAACAGTAGGTAGAAAGGAAGAATCATTAATGGTGAGTTTAGTTACACTACTTTTAGATCTGTATCAGTTAAATATAATCAGATCTAAAATTAGAGACATGATCTAAAGCCCTGATAACGCTAGGTTATTAAGCTAATATTAAATAAATGTGAGCAATTTCTCAAGTGTGATTTATATTTTATTAGAATATCGTTAGTCATCATTATGTTAACACAAAATTGCAAACGTATAATAATAATATACCTATATTGCAATGAAAAAATTTTTTTTTCACTTTTATGCCTTTTCAATTTTTAATAAAAATGTAGGTTACGCTGCTTTAGATTACCACCATGGTTATATTTTTAGTATTGCCATTTGAACAACAGTGGCGCCCTCCTATGTTTTCTACTCTTATTTGACAAACTGTATAAGAAGATTTTTAGCCAACAAAAAAGTCGGTTTTTTGGATCGGCTGGACCAGACTTAAGCAGACCTGTACCCCCCTTAAGCAGACTTTGAACTCTATTCTTTCAGGGCATCGAAGCCAATGAAGACGATCCCTTAAAAGCAGGATTATAACGACAACAAAAGATTCAACAAAAATTATTCTCGCCGCAATTAACAACAATTTATTACGAACACTATAATATTTATTTAGTACTTAAATACCCAGAAAACCTGATTAAGCAAACTAAACAATTAGTTAAAAATAATTAACTTCTTTGGCGTTCTTTTTTCAGAAAATTACGTCAAACAGTTTTAATGAGAGAATTCATTTATTTCCTTCGATTTATTAGTTTGATACGTATCGTAGTTCGTCTTAATACTTTTATTTTTTGATACAGGTGATATAAATATTCATTTTCTAATAATAACATGACATCCTCACAAAACGAACTAAACATCATTAACAGAAGTAAGTAATCCGCGTAACGTTGAATGCTTAGATTTACATTAAATATATTGTGTAAAGTGCCTAAAATATATTTTTACCCAAAATGAAGACCGAAATCGCTTTAGCAAAAAGAATAATAATATTACGTAATATTATTATTCTTTTTGCTAAAGTATATTTATATATATATTATATTATTATATGTTATGTATATATGTATGTATGTATATGTATGTGTATGTATGTGTGCGTGTATGTATATACATATGTATGTATGTGTGCGTGTATGTATACACTTATGTATGTGTGTGTGTATTCATGTAAGTAGGTGCGCATATGGGAATGTATATGTATGTTTATACCTGTACGAGTATAGATATGTGCACGTGTGTATAATATGTATGAGTGCACCGTATACGTTGTGCTTGCATGTACACATATTGAAAAAAAAGTTATATACGTATGCTTATGTCTGAATAGATGTGTGCTCCTACGTATATATTGTGTGCTTGCATGAACCCATATTGAAAAAAAATATGTACATTTATAACCTAATGCTAATTTACTTCTTTTACCCTTTCTATTTTCTACTTTTAATTATAATGTTTTCAATTTTTAGCATCATTTATACTAAATCCATATGTTTACACTAGACTTCATATTTCATACAAAGTAACAATACTCCATTGGTCACCATGAAACAGGCAGCCGCCTAGTATGGTGATCTAATATATATGGGTACTTTATGTAAATGTCTTAATTATGTATCATGTGTTTTATAAATAAATAAATAAAGTGTGCCTCTTTCTGATGACGCGACGGTGATTTCTAACAGTGTGAAAGATCTACAGTTTGTCGTGTGAACGAAGTATGTATAAAGAATGAGTAAAGGATTAATGTAAGTATGTAATAAGTCTAAAGTCATGGTGATATTTGAAAGAGATGGTACGAAAACAGTGTGCAATAAGTTGTGAATGATGAATACTTGGAGCAGGTGGATGATATATTGTTTGGGAGTTTGTGTATCTGGGAAGTATGTTAACAAGATAATTCAAAAGATACGGCCATAGTATTTAAGATTTGTGAGGAAGATTATTCCGAGATATTTGATTTCATTTGTTGTTTATTTTGAGCAGTCTGACTTTAATGGTCGATTGGTAAGGCGATAATTAGCGATCCTTAGGATACCGGTTCAAATCCCGGCGTGTGCAAGTATGTTTTATTTAATTACTACCTCACAACATACCAAAATTGGGGATGCCATAGTATCACTGGCTTCAGACGGAGGCATTTGTGACTCTAGTGCAGTATTCATTAACCCCTGGGGCCTCGGACCTATTTTGTGGGGAGGTCAAAATATTTCAGCTTTGCAATAAAATCCAAATAAGTAAAAACTTGTTTGCAAGATGAAAAACGCTTTCAAATTGTATATTTCGAAATAAATATATAATTTTTGAAATATAATAATATTTAATACAAACATAAAAAAGTTTTAAAAATGGCTGACCTCACGTTTTTTCTAACTAAAATAACTGTTAACGAAAAAAAATAAAAACACGTACATATTTTTTTAGGCAAATTATTAACTCACTTTCTTATCATTTCATGTAAATTTTTTTTTTTAAATTTCCAAAACTTTATTATTTTTTCTCAAAATACGGTCGAAAACTGCTTTTGTTTGAAACTTGTTTTTAACTTTTATCTTTTTTTTAATATAAACGCGTGGTGTGTCCTCTTTCTAGCATCGTTTAGATTTTAGATAATATTTTTCATAATATTATATAAAATTATATACAAGGGAGACAGTGTCCGGTCAGTGGCTGGGTGGGCATCGTGTTTGGGTCACACCCGGGCGTATTCGATTCCTCGGATCCTCCGTCACGACTAAATCAATATTTTCCGCTTACGGTGGTAGTAAGAGATTTTCAAACATTGTTGGGTTATTCTTAACCCGGAAATGTTTGTCTTTCTTTTAAAAAAAAAACATTTTCAAAAACCTATTTTCAAAGGTTTTCCGAAAAGCAAATTAGCCTGAAGGGTAAAAAATCAATATTTAAGTGGAGGTTTTGGGAACATCACCTGAAAATATTTTGATTAAAAACCGGCTAAAAAGCAAAAGTGACCGACACACGTGAAACTAACACAGTCAGTGGGACCTTCCAGGAAGCATGCTGCCCAGACTGGCCCCCAGGAGCACCAAAACCAGCCGTGCGCGGGAGCAGCCTTTCCTCAAGGAGAACCCCTCGTCCTCGACTGTCCCCAATACTCCTGTAATGTACCCACCTCCCTCTCTCCTTAGCCCTCATACTTCACAGTCCATATTATTCAGCTGCACAGTTCACAGACCGACATTTTTCATGTTCCTTCTTGACTTTAACTCTGTACCCGAGAAGCCAAAAGGTAAATGTTCAGGAGAGCCAAAAAATTTTTTTTTCTATGGTCTCTTTACTTCTTCGGATATCCATGCTTAAAAATAACAAAAAAGTTATTATTAAATTAATTAGTTTGTTTTAAAAACGACCAAATAAAACGAAATATTTTATACGTAAAGCCTTTAAAAATTATGTTTTAAAAAAAACGCTGACTTATGTCAAACAAAAGCTTGAGTCCTTCTGCTTCAAAATTAAGTGGAATATTTAGTTATGACATTTGGTGTATTATGAAAGGATCAATGTTTGAAAATTGTTTACTTCCAAAGAAAGCGTAGTAATGTATAATTTGAGTCATAATACTACATAATACGTAGGATTTGAGTCATAATACTCTAAATACAATTAAATCATAAAGATGCAAGTCCATGTACATATTTCTACTTCTGAGAGAGTTGTTCCATCAAAGGTAGTTACATCCGAATACATTTTTGAAAATCCTATTTTTCTTCATGATAGTACCTGTATCTTTCTGCCAATGATAAACATGATTATTTACGTCGAGTCTGCATCAAAAACTTATTTCTTCAAATTTTGGACTCGCATCCGTATGCTTCTCGGGTAGAGAGCTTAAATCGAATATGTACTTTAAGGGGTTACATGGGTTTCGAAGGATAGAAAAAAACCAGACTCTAGACCAGAATTTTTATTATTTTAATATAACTAACTAACTAACCATGACGCCGTTTCCCCACAGGGGTAGTCAGAAAAGATGAACCGCCAAACAACTCGGTCTTGGCACAAACTCTTTGCCTCTCTCATGTTCATACATCGTTTCATACTTACTCTTCTATTATTCTGACTTCGGGGAGTCCCCGACTACTTCTACCATTCACATTTGCGTCATATATTCTTCTACTACTTTAAATAAATTATATTATTTAAAACTTTAACTTATAAAAGTGCAACATTTAAACGACATTTTATAAAAATTTCATCCAAATAATTGTGTTTGGATTAAGTGATCTAGTGATCAAGATAACACTATCTAAATAGCATTTAGTTCTGGTTCAATCTTGGAATCATAGATAAAGATAGTAGCCCGTAAAAATATGCGTTAAGAAAAATGAAGATAATGGTGGTAGTTCTTAGTCGAAGTATGAAACAGTTAAAAATGACCGAATCGGATAGGGACACATTGGCTCAGTTGGCCCGGAAAGCCGAAGGTCCTGGGTTCGAGTCCCAGATGTGAACGTATCTTTTTCTGATTTTTTTGTTTAAAATTTTCGATAGAGTTTCGCTAATATTGTCTTAATTAAACGTTAAATTGTGTTAATATTTCAAGAGCATTGTTATCAATGTTGTAATTATAGATCACTGTTTTTTCTTTGTACATTAGTTCCACACAGGAGGCCCTGAGGAAAATAATTCCCCTCAAATCCTATGTCATCTTTTGGGGTGCTGTGTGGAGGGTCTTTTTAGGAAAGGAACGAGAGGAAGTTCTGGGAAGGAAAAGAGTGCAAGGGGTGGGTAAGATAGTGGATGGGGTCAATGTGTCCAGGAGTGACGGATGAATGAATCCGGCCCTCCCATTGCGGTGCAAGGCGATATTCCGAGAGTACGGCTGGAGAAGTTAAAGGGACTCATCTATTCTCTCTCGATCCGGCCTGCCATGCAGATGGTGCCCAGACGCATCCGCCGCCAAGACCCGGACAATCCTCACCCTACAATCCCGGCCACCCCTGCTAAGTCATCAAACGTAGCGAACCACTTGGGGTGACCTATGGCAGAGGTGTTGGTTATCCAATAAATGGTTCCCGGGGCGGCGGTACCCATACCCTTCTTCCATATTAATTTTATTCGAGAAAATCTGACTAATTACCATTTTAGGATATTGTTAAATCATGTTGATATTACCTTGAAGAATTTTACAATGGTAAATGTTTTGAATAATAATATAAAAATGTAGGATCATCAGCAAATAGTAAGATAGATACACAATGAAATATAATATCATTTATAAACAAGATAAACAAGATTGGACCAAGGCGTGAATCCTGTGGGACTCCATTTGTCACATATTTTTTTTCCAACAGGGAGGATTTTATTTTAGCAATTTTCTGTCTAATTTTAATTAACAAAATTACTGTTGAATTGTAATGATTACAGCGGACTTCAATAGATTCGTCTATTTGTGGACATTCTTTTAAACTGGACCTTGGAACAAAAGAAGTAAATACTGAAGTAATTTTTTAAAAATTATTAGTATTTTTACATTTTTACTATTTAAAAAAAATGTTTTTTTATAGAAATCTAATTCTTCAAAAAAAGAAGCAGTTTCCTTGAAATGTGTGAAAACCTTAGAGGAAGTGCGAATAGATCCTTCTACAGCCGATTTAATATCCATTTTGGGTAAGGAATTATTATTTTTATAGGAGAATGTGAATACTGTAGATGTTTAAAATGATGTCATACATGTAAAATAAAGTACCTACATTTAAGAGTTTATTTTCATTTATTTATAACATTACGTATATTCTGTCAAATAAGAGTAGATAATATAAAAAATGGAATGGTGACACTGAAAATATAAAACACTGTATACACATTTAAAAAAAAAAATTTTGTACTTAAAGAAAAAAATTAAAATCAAGTAGAAGAACTGTTGTTAAGGTACCCACTTAATGACATCAATTTGATAAAAAGGTGTTTTACAAAGTGATTGGTTTTCATTTAATTTAACAAATTTGAATTTAACAGTAAGTAGAAAGGAAGAATCACTAATGGTGAGTTAAGACACTACTTTTAGATCTGAATGAGTTAAATATATTCAGATATAAAATTAGAGACATGATCTAAAGCCCGAGCAACGCTAGGTACTTAAGATAGTATTAAATAAATGTGAGCAATTTCTAAACTGTGGTTTATATTTTAAAACAATGTCGTTATTCTTTTTTATGTTAACACAAAATTGCAAATGTACAATAAGTAGGTATCTGTATTGCAATGAAATTTTTTTTTTCACTTTTATGCCATTTTTTTAATAAAAATGTAGGTTAAACAACTTTACTTTCACCATGAGTTTTTTTTTGTATTGCCATTTGAACAACAGTGGCACCCTCCTATGTTTTCTACTCTTATTTGAAAAACTGTAAATAAGCTGAAATAAAAAAAAATAACATAACAGGCACAACATAACACTCTTCAGATCCCGTTGGAGATGATGGAATTTGTTTTTAACCTGATCGTCCAGTTGATTAGTCAGATATCTCCGAATAATCGAAATTTGAATTGAGTACACAGTTATATGTAAAAGTATACAGTCTATCCCTATCTGATACAATAGATACTCAGTTTACTCATAAACACCACCAAAACAATTATAACGCAAAAAAGCTTGTAATTAAAAAACCAAAATGTTGAGATTTTTTTGGATACTTCAATTGCTGGATATTTCAAAATGTCTAACTAGTGTACCGGACCGTTATACCTCCCGGTGTTAATTTATACCATATTTAATAAGTAAAACATAGACACGCATTAATCATATAAAACGATGTAAACTCCGTTAATTCTTTTTTGATTACATATACCTACTTATGTTTTTATGTGTATGTGTATGATTAAGTGCATTATGCGAATACGTATGTGCTAGCATGAGTGAATGTATGTGTATATATGTATTCATGTATATATGTATGTGTAAGTGTATGCATCTGTAACTGCAGGGGACCGTTGTGAGTCCTCTTTTGTTTATATTACATACAAATATTCTGGAAACATTAATTTCTTCCATATCGTTTTTTTGATACAGTTGTCGAGTCCATCTGCTAAGTTTAATGCATAAGTTTGTTTACAGAGCATGAGCTACCAAATAAAATAATAGAGTTGCCTGTTCAACCAGTAATACTCTGTAATGAAATATTGACTCAATGGGACATTATCGTCAAAAGTCTGATGGTTACGGGATCCAATCACGTAAGACGACAAAAAAAATATTTTTCGGCACTGAAAGAACCAGCTCGACCGATTTCAAAACAATTTTTGAACCAATGCATGTTTTCAGGAAATGGGTGACGCCATGTTCGCAAGTAATCTCGCCAAGTGGGGGGCGCAAAATGAATCCCTGCGCGATCTAGTGAATGCCATTTCAAAACAAAGTGAAGTGAACGCCCAGAGCATTTCTGCCCAAGTGTCTGGATTGAGCCGGAGGGTAACTAATCATAATTATCATAAATATCGCCGATCAAATATGCATTGATCCATAATATCCATACTTTATTTTTTTTTTACATTAATAATTCCCCTCAGGGCCTATATCATCTTTGTGGATGCTGATAGTTGTCGATAGTTTTTTTAATAAAGGAAGGAGAGGAAGTTCTGAGAAGGAAAAGAGTATTAGCGGCTCGAATATCCGATTGTCCGAATGTCGCTTACGTCTAATATCTTTACATAAGCTTCACACAGGAGGCTCTGAGGAAAATAATTATCTTTAAGAGGGGAAGTTCTGAGAAGGAAAAGAGTATTAGGGATGGGTAGGAATCTGGGGCCAATGTGTCCAGAGTGACGGATGTATGAATGAAACCCTCCCACTGCGGTGCGAGGCGATGTCCGAGAGAGTACGGCTGAAGAAGTCAAATGGACCTCAACAATTCTCTCCACGGCCTGCCGTGCAGCTGATATCCGCCACCAAGGATTAACTTCAGCCCATGAACCCGGGCACCCCTACTAAGTCGCTAAACGTAGCGAACCACTAGGGATGGTTGATCATCCAATAAATGGTTACTGGGGCGGCTGTACCCATACCCCCCCCCTTAAATTAGTATCAGTATGAATAAATATAAGAACTCGGAAACACCGCAAGAGTACTCGCATTTCACCTATTATTTTGATCACTTCAGGTTGAATCGTTGAGATCGGCGGACGTTCATATGAAGGAAGAACAACTTCGTTTGAAGAGTCAACTGGAGAAGGCCAAAAAGCAAATCCACAGCGCAAAGGTAAGTTTTTTTTAATCAGGCCATTAAGAGGAAGAAATTTGAATAATAGGTATTTTACCAAATTGTAGCCGTCACTGTCGATCTTACTCCCCAGAATATTGAGCGAAAGGGACAACTGTACCTCAGGCCGATAATACCTAAATAAAATCATTAAAATCGAGGTATACCCCATTTTTCTCCTCCAAAAATGGACCGATTTTTAAGACTTCGTTTAACAACTGCATCAGAAGATGTCTGTACGTTTTGCTGTTTTAAAAAAAAATACATAGTCTATTTTGTACAATTAACGTCTTTACAGACAATTTTGACGACTTTTGGTGGGTCCTAACTCTTATAAGAAGGAACTAAAAAAACAAAACAAACCAACACACTGGTGGTCGATCATCACTCTCATCATCACTCTTGGCTCTACAACTACTGGTTGGTCTTGGCCTCCTCAAGAGTATTCCTCCACTCATCTCGGTTTTGGGCCAGCTCTCTCCAGTTTAGAAGCTCCGCTATCCACATAATATTTAAACATATTTGCAGTAGTGTCAAAATTCAGAGACGAAATTGGGGAATACCTTTTTATGGAATCAAATCGTACATTTGATGTAACTTCCTCCTGTTCAACATATTTAGAATCTAGTGCCGATAGAGGTAAGGCGAGATATGCTCGCGCCGCAGGACATTGTCGCAATATCGAACATTGCATTAAGGACACGTTGCACTTGTTTTTGTTTTTTTTTTTTGGAAAGAGGAACCATACTGTCTCCATAGACTCCATAGTTCAACAATGAGAGAAAAAATACTATTATTAATAATCTTATAGTGGCGCCATCTTTTGGCAATATAAGCAATATACCCAATCTATTGTGTAATTATATTTTAATATAAGTGTAGGTATGTTTATAAGTATAATAAATTGACTTAAAAATTACTGCATCAACACAGGCTAGCCTAGTGAGGCGAATTATGAAAAACCTAAATATATAATTATTTTCTATTCTTCAAGTATCTACTGTTCATATTTATATATTTTCTGTTGATATCCTTTTGTACTTATGTAATTGTAAACCACTGTAAACATTAACACTGAATATGTACTTTTTAGTTATAATTTTGCAAATTTCGTTCAATGAAGATAATTTTTATTATTATTATTACTATTATTATCATATTATTAGAGGAGATGTACCGAATACGGAATAGCTTGGCTAAAAAAAAGTCCAATTAATTATAATTAAATCTTTTATTCAGTGTTACACATTGGAATCTTTGGAAATATAGTTACGTAACATAAAATGTCAACAAAATGTTAAAACAAAAACACACACACACGTCTTCATTTTAAACGAAAGGTAAAACAATATTCAAAAAAGTGCTCCTATTATGGGATACGCTGATTTTTTAAATTTTGCATGCAATAATGACATAAAAAATCAATATGATCTACTCCCGAACACTCAAAATGGCACCAATAGCGGCAGGCTAAACATTGGATCCACTCTTCGCCTCTTCGCTCTTCCATTTTACAGCTTCCATGACTTTTATCATGTTTTATGTCCCACGCCTTCCGCTGTTTCTTCTTCAACACTTTGACGTTCGTGTATGCCGAAATACAACCTGGACTAGCAAAAAGAAATTTAGTTCCACTAGAATTCCACATTGGAAATACTCTTCATAATATGAGATAGTATTCCATATTATGGTCACCAAGAAATCCTATATTAGGAACATGATCAATATAAACGAATGTATTCGTAGAATAAAATCTACTTAAATTTAACTTCAAATCCTAAAGAAAACAAAAAATTTAAAAAAATAATATTGTCTATCAGCGAAAGATCGACAATTTTGTGGTTTTGAATTAGGTGCGGCATCAGACATGTATTTGAAGTCGGGTTCTTAAATTTCGTACAGTTGCTAGCTTAATAATAACGTCAGATAAACGAAGCCTCGAGTAGCACCACCGTGATATCTTTTTAACATGATCCTCAAACTGCAATCTACCGTCCACCATTATTTATTTAGTCCTACAATATAAGTGTATAATGTTAATGTTATTGTTTGAATAATATTCCAGGGGGAATCAGAAATCAATATTGCGTCGGAAGAGGTCATTAAGAGGCTTGAACAAGAGGTGCGCACTAGCCGTACGCGAGTTCGACATCTGGAACAGCAACTTAGCCTGGCAAATGGGGCCAATGCAGAGGAAAAAGAGATTGCGCAAAAAAGAGAATTAGAGGTAACCGTTTCCTGTTGATTTTACCTGCCGATTAATGTTCATATAGAGTTGATTATATGCAATATTATTCCTACTACAATCTAAAACTTGTGTCCCTTTAACCCTTTACTTTATTGCCGGAAGGTATTTGGCGTGGATGCTTCGGCAGAATTTTAAAATGTTTACACTGTTTTCACTGTTGATACTCGTAGCTTGATTATTTTCTTTGTTTCTTGGAAAAACACCACACATCTCGCCATTGCTGTAGTTTTTTTTTCCCAGTTAGAGGTATATTTTCCATGAAATGCCTTTCTGTGAGTCGCGATGGCAATTCCAACTTCTTTCTCATTGATGGACATGAGGGCACATCACGTTTATGTTCACTGAAAAGTTGCCCAATCACCTCCAACTGAAAATGGGCTAGCGTCATACGTTTTCCAGAATGATGACGGTGAAGTATATGGGCATTCAAAAGTGCAAGATCCATTAGGTGGGATAATATTTTTTTATACCACCTCATTGTCTTCCAGGACGGAGTGTACACTCGACAAAATCATATTTGATTGGTCAACAGCAATCATGTTTTTATTATAATCTTGAACACATTCAGGTTTGATTATCGGCTCATTTTGGTAAATCGTTTTTTCCTGTATCGGTTAGAAGAGCTGGATGAAGAGTTATCAGGAAAGATACCTCCCTTTTATCTTTCCAGATGTGTGCAGAAATGGTGTCTGCATGATATGCTTTCATATCCCCCTTTTTTAGTTTTTCAGTTATCTTTGGCATTTCTTTTCGGTTTCTTCTAACAGTCTCAAAAGCATTTATTTTCCGGTCATGGAGTTTTTGAAATAAAATTGGACTAGTATACCAATTAACCATGTGTAATATATGTCCCCGATCCAAATTTGGGTCCATGAAGGTCATAATTATATTTCCTGAAATACCGATGTGTTGATGTGTTACATATTCTGATGTTTGTCCAGTATAAACAATGAAATTAAAAATTAAAAACTGGTTTGAAACTAAAAAGTTACTATACATAGTTACGGATTCGTCGGAATCAATTAAAATGTGAGACTTGAGAAAAACCACTGTTATTAGGGTATTGTGCGAAACATATGTACTAGTCTGGAGATGACCTTAACCAGCTACGGTCAGATTAAATGGAAATAAGCTTTATATGTGTGTTATTATATTATTATAATGAAATTCCAGCACGAATTGTCCGTATCAAAAAAAGAATTATTTATAATTATTATACATCTTCTAATTTTATTATTACAATTTTTGTATTTCGTTAAATAGTTTAGCTCACGGGTAGATATAAGACGTAGTTTTTTATTATAATTTTATGTATAGGTGAAAATCTGTTATAAGATTTTATTTGTTTTGTTTGTAAGTTTGCCATTTAGACGTTAACAATCTGTTGATTTTCCAAAATAAACAAATTTCAGTTTTCCACTATGTTACAAAATACAATAAAACCGGGGTAAGTACGGTGAATTACTAGAGAATCCACGATGGACTCGTCGGCACATCAGGGTACAAACGTCAGAAATCCACAACGGATTTCTTGGCACACCATGTAACGTAAATAAAACAATTCAATTAACTAGTCTGTATTATTAAAGTGAAAACTTCTTTAGCACCGTTGTGATTTGACACTCGATGAAACTAAAAATAGCGATACTAAAAGGATACAAATACATACATCAAATACCTATAAATGCATTTATTAAGAAATATTCTCAAATTAAACAACCTAAAAAAAGTCTATTACGCACTAGTCCAATCATTGATTCCGTATGGAATCATTGGGTGGGGAGGTGCATATGAAAGATTTTTAAGTTCTGTGAAGGTGGTACAAAAGCTTATTATTAAAGTAATTTTGAAAAAACAACCAACATTCCCTTCAGTATCCTTGTTCAAAATTTTCGAAGTACCAAAAATTGAAGACCTCTAAAAAAAGATGCAATATTACAAATTTTCAAAGAAAATGCAATAAAAAAGTTTAATTTTAACTCATCATTAAGGCATAAATTTAACATCCAAATTCCTCTATTTTCAACATAACAAATGCACAATAATTATATTTACAAGGGCATAAAATATTTAAATGGTCTTCCCGAAGAAGTAAAAAAATAACAGATTTCATATCTTTCAAAAAGAAGGTCAAATAAATCTTTAAAAAAAATTAATATCACCAATCAAAACGTTGTAACTTCAATTCATGCCACATTAAAAATTAACGTCACAATATCCTAATACTCGGGTTTATATTTTTTGTACACTTTATTTAAAAAAAAATTGTACACTCTATTGTAAAATTATGTTATAATAATGAAACAATTATGAAATAACTCCTACGCCAAGCTCAAGAGCTAGCACTCTTAATTGGCGTAGAAATTCATTAAGATATGTTATTCACTATTTTCTTTTGCCTATTATTAAGTTCAATGTAACAATGTTGTAAATTAATCAATAAATTTTTTTTTTTAAATCTATGGGACGATATAATATATAGCTTGCGATTATATACATATTATATGTTATACTGGTTAGTATAATCGGCATCCTTTTTGCTTCGAAGCCTGTCAGTCTCCTCTTGTTGCGGTGACACGTAGCCTCTCCACTTACATCTATTTTAGTTTTCTGAGTTTTTACTTCTACCGCGTTCGAATTGCATACTCTGTATTTTGGTTTAATTGTGGTTATATTTTTATATAAAAACCTAACTTTGACTTTCCCATATGTTGTGTTTTATAGGCTAAACAGCGTGAAGAATTACACACCTCTTCTATGCAGATGATAAAGTATAAAGCAAGCATGCAGGAAAAACAAATTAAAGAACTTACCGAACATCGGGATAAACTCTTGTCCAGGTTTTTGGAATTTTTAGTTATTTTTATATATTACTAGCGAGTTCCCGGCATGCGTTGTTAAGCTAATAAAAAAAAAGATTTCTCTCTGCGTTTCCTTTCCTATTTGTCCCAATCCCCTCCGCCTTCTCTTCCTCTCCCTTATCCCCTTCCCCTCACGCGTTCCCACTCCGCCTTACCCCCTGCACCCCTCTCCCGCTTCCACCGTCCCGAAGAACCCCCCTCCCTAGTTCCCCTCCCCCCTCCCGCATTCCATACATTCAGTCCTGGTGTATTCAGTTTTCAAACAGCTCGCGTGCCACCTTTTGCAATTTTTTATACGAATTTCATAATCACCAGCATATATAAAAAAAACCATCGCAGGCATGCACACATCAAATCCCCATCGCAATCGGATGAATGGTTAGCAAGCAACACATAGATTTTTATATATGCATATAGATAATTTTCAATTTGGGTATGGGTACCTCTGCCCCGGGAGCCATTTATTGGATAACCAACACCCCTGCCATAGGTCATTTTAAGTGGTTCGCTACGTTTGATGACTTAGCAGGGGTACCCGGGTTACACAGCAACGGGAAGATAAATTCAAACGTCTGTCTCTCTTGGAAACATTGACCTCCAGATTTCTACGCACCCCTTTTACCCCTTTCCTTTACAGAAGCTCCGCTCCTTCCTTTCCTTAAAAAAGCATATACCATTGAGGGTCCGTGAGTTTTCAGAGAGCTAGATCGAAAAATACGTCAATATTGGTGATGTTATAGCTGAAAATTATTATTTTATTTTCTTCAATATTGTATGAAGATTTTCTGGATTTTCAGAAAGATATACTATTTATAATATAAATTGTTAATAAATATATAAATTTAATTGTAAGGTATCCGATGAACGTTGCACCTGATTACAGTCAATTTAACGCGTATCAAGAGGAAGAAGACTTCTACAAACAAAAAATTGCAGAACTAGAAGAGTCTCTAAAAGAACAAAGTGAAAGGGCGACCAACGCCGAGAAAGACGTAGATGAAGCCGATATGCTTATGAACAGAACCGATGAGAAACTTCAGTTAGTCTTAAAAACAGTGAAGTTAAATTATGCGATACAAAGAGGTAAGTTTTTGTTGTGTTGATTATGAAGTACTTAACATAGTTATTAGGAAAATGGCCAAACAAAAGGCTGCGTAAAATAACAAAACTCATTGCTTATATCGTCGTTTCACGCACAATACTTATACCCCATGTGACGTTTTTTGCAAAAAATAGTTAAATGAACCAATCGAATCGGATTTTTTTCACCATCGTGTACAATATATCCCATATCAATATTTTATTCGGTTTCCTAAATAATCAGACATAAATAATTTTGAAAATCAATTCTTCATGATTTTAGGTGCAACTTTGGCAATTATTTGTGAGTTAGTAATAATTGTTTAAAAAAATATTTTTATTCTATTTACGATATAAATATGATGAAATATAGAATTATAAAAAAAAAATGAAAAAAAAAGTTATTTACAGTCTGTCAAATAAGAGTAGAAAATAAATGAGGGCTCCACTGTAGTTCAAATGGCAATACTAAAAATATAACACATGGTGGTAACTAAAAGCTGTGTAACCAACATTTTTTGTAAAAATTCAAAAACACATAAAAGTAGGAAAAATATTTTTTGATTGCAATTTTGATATCTACTGACCTCAAAATTAGAATTGCATATACTTAGGTATATTTGCAATTTTGAGTTAATACAATGAAGAATAACGATTTTGTAGTAAAATAAAAAGCACAGTTAGAAATTACTCACATTTATTTAATACTAGCTTAATTGACCGGACTTTCAAATCATGTCTCTAATTTTAGATCGAAATCGGATATAAAAGTAGTGTAACTGAACTCTCCATTACGGTTTCTTCGATTCTATCTACTGTTAAATTAAATTTATGTTACATAAAATTAAAACAAATATTCCTGAAAATAATATTAAATATTCGTGACTACCATCAAATGCCATGTATTCTTTTAGTACCCCAAACAAACTTCTCAGTGTGGGAACTTCCTTTCGAACTGTATAAAAAAATGTACCTTCTGACGAATAGCACTGATATCAAAATTATCTAGAACTTTCTGAGGGCGACCCTTTCTTATTTTACCTGGAGTTTCGAATGTACCTCCATTTGATTCTACTTCCTTAACAATTCGCCTGATGGTACTTTCTGATTTACCTGCGAAAAAAAGTGATAGCCACTATTATAGTATATCTATGAAAATAAAATAAAATCATACATAAAACGCTTATATATGTTACATACAAATATTGAAACAAATTGCGTCAAAATTGTTATTATTGAAATAAAACTGAAAATATCTATCTTTAAAAAATGTTGTTTACAGTATTCTACATATTCAGCGTCGTTGGACTTTAACAGAACTGTCAAATAATATGTAAACATAACCTTCAAAAACATTAATTTTCAAGTGTATTTATGCAACAGTTCTCAACAAAATATGTTCTTATCATGTCACATGTGTTACAGAATTCAAAAATAAATATATATAACTTCACTACATACCAGTCAATTCAGAAGTTCGCTTAAAAACATTAATTGTATCATCAGTTTTGGATTCTTCCAAAATACGTTGAAAAACGTTAATAATTATCTCCCTAGCGTTTATTTTATGGTTTTATTCATTTTATTTTTAGTTTTTACCTTTAGTTCCGTTTTTTCATTTTATCTTTAGTTCCATTTTATTTTTATTTTCTACTGTTATTTGACAGACTCTATGTGCATAAATTCAAATTACAATCAACCGATTTACGTTTTTAACACAAATCAATATTTGTCGTACATAAATCAAAATTTATACTCAAAGAAATGTATTTTTTATGATATTTATTACTATTTCTTTTACTCAATAGGTAGAGCAAGAATTGTTTTTAATAATTTTAATTAAATCACAAAAATGCCAAAGATGTCCCCAATATCACGAGAAATTTAATTTCTAATAAATAATATATCGTAATTTATAACAAAAATAGACAAAAAGAGCACATATCCGTACTAGAAATTTGCTATAGGTACCTACCTTTTGATTAGGAAAACAGTTTTTTGGTTTGGTTGGGTGTTTCGGCCTCAATTCCAAATTTATATTCGTAAGAAGGCCGCGCACAAAATATCAAATTAGCAACAATCCAGTAGATATGCAACATTTAAGAAAAATTGGTCAGTTTTGTTAAAAATTTTACTCGTGTATATAGTCCACGTTTTTTAATGAACAAGGTGTCAAATGTAACTCTACAATTAAAACAAATTATTAAAAAATAATAACCGAGGTTCTAATATTTTTTTAATTATCTCCTAATATTCTAAAATCAACTTAGGTATATATTAAACAATCAAAGATTAAATATCAAAGCTCACACTACATGCCTTAGATAAGTAAATAATTTATTCATTTTAATTTCATTTATTTGATATAATATCTTACATTTCAAATACAGTTCAGCAATATCGGCCTCACTGGGTACAAATAAAAATAATACCTCACTGGGTTTAAATACAAATCTAAATAAAAACGTTTATTCATCAACAGATTTTATTACAATATACATTTTTTTTCTTTTATCATTGATTCTATTAATGAAAAGGTCACTGCTCAGCTATAATTCAGGATTTCTCCTGCAAAAGCAGCTGGTTTTCAGCAGTGCCCTTAACCTTTTTTTAATTAGTTACAATCACTAAAGAAAATAAGGACGGATAGTTTCACACAAATTCAAATGTAACATTCCCCGTTATCCATTTCCGTTGAACAAATCGTGATCAGCAGAATCAGAAGTATATCATGTTGTTAAACTCTCGGCTGTTGACCATACTTTGTCAAAGGGATAATATATTTCTGATTTGCAATACAATCCAAATAAATGGAATATTTCTGAATGTATCTGAAAACCAAAAACTGTTTTTGAAAGGTGATAAAATAAGCTTTCAATTTGTCAATTCCCAATAAACATTTAAGAAATATAAAAATTTTGCAGGCAAATTTAAAACAGTTTTAAAAATGGCTCATCTTTCGTTTTTTCTAATTAAAATTACTGATAACGAAAAAAATAAAAACATAAATGTTTTATTAGACATTTGGAAATATTTGTGATACTAAAGAGTTTTACAACAGGATAAAAACATCGTTTTTACTATACTCAGGTCGCCTTTGTCCTATGATATAATTTTCATCCAGAATTCCATTATTGTAAAAACTAGCGCAGACCCATGAAAAGTCAAATCAATTCCAATTTTTCCAAGTTTTGAAATTTAGGGCGCCCCGAGGAAAATAATTCCCAACAGCGCCAATGTCATCTTTGGGGATGCTGTGTGGACATTATTGTAACTTTTTTGTCCTTCTGTGTAAAAACAATAAAAAATACCAAGGTTTTTTTTTTTTAATTTTGATTAGAAACTTTGTTTTTATAAATGTGCACATTTTACTTTTGTAGTTTTTTAGATTTGAATGCTAGGCGTGGTGTTTTCTCTTTCTAAAACCGTTTAGAAAGCTAAAATATACTTAGAATTGGCGTGTAAAGGCGAGATTTAAATTTCATATAAACAAAATATCGTTGAATGGCGAATTGATGACAATGTTACAGTTGAACTTTTGTGAAACAACTGGCTCTAACTCAAATTTTTAAATTAATAGATGACAAGAAAGTGTTAGAAGAATTCGAGGAGCTGGGAAATATGCCGACAACCAAAGAAAAAAAGGTGCAGAAAAACTCAGGAGATTCAAAGAAAATCAAAGATTTATGAATACATTAATTTATTTCTTACACTAGTAATAACTCTAATAGGCCACTTGCATGGATTTCATAATGGCTTGGAAAAAATCGTGTGGATAGATTTTTTTACTAAGATTACGAAAATGTTAGTAAAATTTTTTAGAAATGTATAGTTTTTTTATTTTAAATAAATAAATCCATCATTTGAGCTCGTGACGTCACTACATGAAAATGTCCCATCTCCGATTATGTTCCCTTAATTTTGTAAAATTCCACACTGATTAATTTTTTTTTATATGGCAACACTTTGATTTCCGGCGAATTTTTGCATTTGCGTTTAACGTTCACTAGATTTATTGTTTGTTCTATGCGAACTTATCCTTTGGTTTGATTTTTTGATAAAGATGGCGGTGTTTTTACAGATGTTACGAAGAGAACCCCGTACAATTTATTGCTATTCGTGTGGAAAACGTTCTTTTTTAAATTTGATTTTCGGCTATGTAATTATCGTTTTTTTGCACCCATAAAATTATGTCTCGTCTTTCCGGTTTATAAAAAATGGTATGATTTTTCGGATTTCAAAAAATTGCCACGGTTTCAAAAATACGATTTAAAAAAAAAAAAAAAAAATACAGAATGTTTTAGAATATTTGCCTAAACCAGAAAAAAAGATTTAAAAATGTGATGCAAGTGGCCTATTACAAATTGACAATGTTGAAACTTTTTGAAAAAGTAAATAATAAATCTAGTCTAAATCGAGTCTTTTTTTATTTTCCTTATTTACGACAAACTTTAGTGTTAAAATAATAGCCATAATCTTCATTTTTTCAATGAGAATGAACAGATTTAAATTAAAAAGGAAAATATATTGTAGCCTAAATACAGGATAGCCATATACACGCATTTTATATTTGCCCTAATTTCGAATGCTGATTTCAACAGTATGGAAGATGTACAATGAGTTAAGGGCATTTAGCCAGCCAGCAGCCGAAAATCCACATTTCGACGAAAGATGTTCTCACGATCGTACAGGGCAAGATTAATTATTCTCCGTACCAGCTTTTAAAAATTATAACTCAATATCGATTTTATTTTAAATTTGCTTTAATTTATACCTACATCCAAAAATGCGGAAAGGCGTGATGATAAAACTATTAAAATTATGTACTTTTTGTAATTACTTTTTGATCATAAGTATTAATCATTTTTCAATAATGTCACAGCAAAATAAGGATGTAAAAAAAATCTGAAATATATTAGTCTGTAATTGCGCAAATAAATACACAAACGGACTAATTTTCGTCAAGAAACACATGTATGTACAGTTTGTCAAATAAGAGTAGAAAATAAATGAGGGCGCCACCGTTGCCCAAATGGCAATACTAAAAATATAACCATGGTGTTAATCTAAAGCTGTGTAACCTACATTTTTATTAAAAATTAATGAGGCATTAAAGTGAAAAAAAATATTTTTTCATTTCTGTATAGATGCCCACTGATCTCAAAATTAGAATTGCATTTAGGTATATTATTATTATAAATTTGCAATTTTGTGTTAACATAATGAAGAATAACGATATTATAATAAAATATAAAGCACACTTTAGAAATCGCTCACATTTATTTAATACTAGCTTAAGTACCTAGCGTTGCCCAGGCTTTAGATCATGCCTCTAATTTTAGATCTGAATATATATTATTTAACTTATTCAGATCTAAAAGTAGTATGACTAAACTCACCATTAATAATTCTTCCTTTCCACCAACTGTTAAATTCAAATCTATGTTAAATTAAATTAAAGCCAATCACTTTGTAAAACACAATTTAATCAAATTTATGCAAAGATATTCAAAATACAAAGAGATATGCTATGATGTCCGCGCGACTGTCGCCGAACTACGGCCTAATGCGCGTAGTTTGCATACAAAAATAATTTGTTCACTTTCTTGATTTTTGAAGGTGTGCAATTATTATTGGTTAACAATATAGTTTGAATACGGAAAGAATTTGTTCATTAAGTTTAAAGTTCGTTTAGTTTATTCGTTAATTATTAGTTCGTTTAGTTTATTCGTTAATTGGTAAACAACTCCGGCGACATCCGGAACCGCAGCCTCACCTAGTAAAAACGGCTGATGGCACATCTCCTTATATTTCAATATCTTTGAATTTATGTCATTTAGTAGGTACCTTCACAATAGTGCTTATTCGATTTAATTTTTTTTTTTAAGAACAAAAAAATGTTTTTTTAAATGTGTATACAGTGTTTTTAATTTTCAGTGTCATTGCACTTTTAAAGAATATTTGACAGATAAATTGGTGTTGCCAGCCTAAAAATTTATTAGTTCCATTTTATTTATTTTCTACTCTTATTTGACAGACTCTATGTATATATTTTTAATGATTTTATTCAAACTAAAATTATAATTCTGAAACATACGTTTACCAGATAATGTATTGATTTATTTTACTGCATGATTAAATGATTTGAAATGGGTGTTGTATTATACAAAATCTTTTTTTGAAAATTTAACAAATTTGCCAACTTATATACTAAAAATTAACATATTATACTAAAAATAAACATTTTTCTCAAAATTTAAAACCTACGTTTACTAGATAAAATAACAATCTTTCGAAATCAATTTATAATTTTTTGTGGAAAAGAGTCAATACGTCTAAAATCTGATTTAAAAATGACATATTTCTGGTTTTCTATGGTTATACCCTCTTTATGATGAATGTAAGTAAGTCATGGTAAGCCATGGTGTGAAATACAGTTGTGAATCATGAATACTTCGAGCAGGTGGATGATTTTGTGTATCTGGATAGTAGATTTACAAGAGATGAGAAGGCTGATAGAGATATTGAAAGATTAACGATTTTAATGTAGGACTGAATGCCGTTGGAGCTAATAATAAACTGTCAAAATAAGCGAAGCTAGCAGTCCACAATGGAGTGCTGTTATCTACCCTGATGTATGGCAGTGAGGCATGGAACTGGCAGAGGAAGGATGAAAGTAAACATAAAACTTTTTAAATGAAATCCCTGAGGCGTATGTGTGGTAAAACAATGTATGATCGTGTGAGAAATGTGGATATCTGCAGAGAATGTAAGGCTGATGTAAGCATAATGAGTCAGATTAAGAAAGGGACATTCATCATTAACGCACTCTTCATACATACTTCGTTTTATAGTTGAATAGCTTATTATTTATAAAATGTGACGTTGGTTTTAAGCCAGTATCCATTTGCGTAAAAAAACCTTTGAAGTGATATTTCCTATTATATGTAGGTATTATCATTTATTTATGGAAAAAAAATAATAAAAATAAAATAAAATACGTAGAGGAGGGACACAGGCATTCAATCTACGTTAAAGTGATAATAGGAATGTTTGCTTTATGTTCATAATATTTACACATTGTACAAATACCCGCTTACAATAGAGCTCCCTTTTATATGGCCATTTTTACCGAGGGGGTAAAGTGCTAGGAGATTTCACCTGGGGTCCCATCCTTTCAATGCGTCCTATTGAAGAAGAGCAACGATTCACCTGGAGATGAGGCGACCGAACCTTCGACACAAAGGGTCAAATCATTCTTCCGGGCGAAAGCGAAAGGGGAAGAGTCACGTGACCATTTGGAAGGTAGACTTTTGCAAAATAATAGGAAAAAACACTGACGTACCGCAGTGTACCAACGTGCAATAAAACACAATGAAAATGTTAGTTTTGGGGTATTTTTTTTTCAAATTATTAAAAATCATATATAATAGAAAAAGTTAAACCGTATAGAATATTCCTATCATATGTAGGAATGTAGGTAGGTAACGTTAATATTGCATTATTTATAATGGTGACAACTTAATTTAAAAAAAATCAAGCATAGCAATCACCAATAAGAAAAAACAATCATTAAAAAAACGAGTGTGCTTTAGACCACCCGACCGAAGTAAAACTTCACTAACTTATATCTCCCTCTCAACTTCCTTTCGCCTCGCCCGATCACACTTTTCATAACTCTCTCATAACGCATTAACCAGCTTACTCCCTAAGTCAAGCGTGCGTAAAGGTCCGACCGTTCGCCTCGCCCGATCACCGTTCTAATCACATTTTTCGTAACGCATTCACCAGCTTACTCCCCAAGTCAATTGTGCGTAAAGAAGTTTTACTTCAAAAACCAGTGTGCTTCAGACCACACGACTGAAGTGAAACATCACTAACTTATAAAAGAAGAGAGAAAGAAAATGTGCGCGCGCACTACTCTCTCTTGCTCCTACAGCGTGATACAGACAATAGGCCTGCACTGTGTCTTAGTTATACGAAACGTAACTGACAATGAGAGAAAGAGAGAAATAAAATGTGTGCTCGCACCTCTCTCTCTTGCGCCTACAGTAATATACAAAACGTAACTCTCTCTCTTTCTGTCTTCACTAACTTATATATCCCTCTCAACTTCCTTTCGCCTCGCCCGATCACACTTTTCGTAACGCTCTCGTCACGCATTCACCAGCTTACTCCCCAAGTCAAGCGTGCGTATAGAAGTTCTACTTCAAAAACAAAGCGTGCAATTCACACGCGGTAGAAGTGAAACCTTCAGAAAACTAAAGTACACAAGAATGGGGAGACTACGAAGCACCGCACAAAGAGAAGACCGATTATACTATCTCATTCTCTCGCAGGCTAAATCCTATAGAAGTATGTGTTTGTCTCTTTTTAGTGCCGCTATTTTTCGTTTCATCGAGTTTCGAATCACAACGGTGCTAAAGAAGTTGTCACTTCAAAAGTTAATAGGTAAATAGTTGCGATAACTCTGACAAAGTTTCCTTCGTAGTCAATTCCTACCAATCAAGATAAAGTTTTCATTGAATTGAGAAACGCATGGTATCCTAAGTTTTTTTTAAACTTTAAAGTTGGAATGCTAAAGTTATTGAAGGTGACGTTTTTGTACCAGAACCCAAAACGATTTAATAAAACGATAAAAGCTATCAAAACAAATCGGTAAATAAAAAACTTTTCGATAGCGCAAGCAAGCTTATTTATTTTTGTTTAGTGTCTGAAGTTTAAGCATGACAGCACACGGATAAATAGTTGCAACAAAGTATCTAGAAAGAACAACATGCTGCACTCGGTTCAGAAAACATCACCATACATTAGAATATCTAATTGAGGTTGAGAATGGGTTCGACTTTCGAATGTTCCGTACCACGTGCCAAAAACTAGATAGGCGAAAAGGCTTGGCAAACCGCACCCCAATTCGAATATGTAATTAAGTTTTTTAAGAGCTTTACTACTTTCTAAGTTCTTTTATCAACTAGTAAAATAATAATGCTAGTAAGAATAAAAATAAGAAATCTTCATTGGTATTATTTTCACGTGAAGCGACAAATTGACAAATATACACGATAACAAAACATAAAATCAAAGGGAATAATGATGGAAGATGTGGAAGAGTAACACATTATGGATTAAAAACTTTCGGTTATTTTACGTGAATATCGCATTAGAGTCCTGACTGTCCCAACAGTCTGGAGCCATTAGGACTAAGTCATCCCCAATTGAGGTATGTTGTGAGGCTGGGGAGAAGGTTGGGGAAGGTGGAGAAGTACCAGGCTATTCAGATCTGATCGCCTAACACGGCTGAAGCTATTACAAGCAATGTTTTAATTCTGAATGCTGTTCTTACAACTGGTTGACGGTCAAAAGGTTGAGTTGATTTAACCGGTAAGTGGCCGAGTTGGCATCCACCTAGGCGTCATGAGTTCAATTACTCCGCTGTACCCTCGACCTATCGCGTGGGATCTTTAAAAGCCCAGGTTTTACAGAAATGCTAATTATGTACATTTGAAATATTCCCACTGATTCCTTACTTAAGGTAGCTTCCTAAAAGGGACTATACTTGACGCTAGCGCCGCGAACATTCAGTCTGCGCATGTGCGATGTGAGGTAGCAATATCTAATTTTTAATATTTCTCTTTATTTCAATGCAGTCATTATCACCTGATTATAATCACTTAAAATAACACATAAAATGTATGCTATAACGAAAATTTAATCATATTATTTTTGGGGTCCTAAGCGACCCCGCGCGAAACCTCGCGTTAAAAAAAAGGCGCGACGGGCGGAGGGTTAAGTCCCCCCAACACGACAGTCAACATTTTCCGTGGCGGTAGGAGCTTTTCAAATTATCGTCTGGTTATTCATTTGTAACTCGGGAACGTTTATCTTTCTTTACAAATATTCGATCTGAATAGCCAGCTATTTGCCAGGGTGATACTGAGAGACCGGTCAGTGGCTGAGTTGGCATCGCGTTTGGGTCCCACCCAGGCGTGCCGTGTTCGATAAGAAGCAATTGTTAGGTTACCAAACTTTGTATAAAACGGGCGTTGATTGGTCAAAACATTAGTTTGTCGATTCAAAACATAGTGCATGCGTTATTTTAAAATAATTTTTTTGAGATACGCGGTGTAATAATGTGAGCAACGATATGTATCTACATTTTAACTCTCAGCATTGTGGTTCATTGGTCAAATGCATTGTACATATAGTTTTGTATTAGTGATTGAAGAACCGGTGGTGGTTGTAATCTGTTCGCCATAAGTTGTTATAATAGTTTGTCTAGTCTGCAGTTAGAAGTAAGATAGAGCATTGCAGAAATATATCAAAAAATTGTACAACGCCCTTGAGGCAACTTTTCATGAAAACGGCGCTGTACAAATCATACAAAAATTATTATTATTATTCTAGATATTTTCTGTTCAGTGCTTAGTGCTGACTTTCTATAGAGAACAGTTTTTTTTGTACGAACGTAGGTACACGAGCATTTCTTTGTAACATCTAGACAGCTCGACTCTTGCGACAGACTACTTGAATAAGACCGCCGTGATTTCTGAGAGATTGAATTGGATTCAGAAGAGTAAAGGAAAGAAGAGTAGTGTTTTTACAATTCAGACTGGTTATTATTGTTTCGTGACTGAACTTTTCAAAGAATGAACAGAATTCTATCAAAGGTTTTATTGCATAAAGAGCAGTTTGAAAGCACGGTAATAAGCACACTCAGCAATTTATTCAATTTATTAATTTGTATTCAATTTTGTTTCACGTCGAAAGAAATAAATGGGTTCAGATTTTTATTAAGTTTTCAATGACTTTAGTGTATAGGAATATGTAGAAAGTTTCAATGTCATTCAACAAATGTCCTTAGTACAGGTAGTTATATGTAGTTTTGAAGTGTCTCAACACATGTCAGTAAAATAGAAATATATGAGAGTGTCGTTCGTGTCTAACCCGAACGGTTACGGAAATAGCCGATGATATCCGATCGATAGCTGGACACCTTCAGTGCCGAGTTCCCTTGCTTCAAAAATACAGAGCATCCATTAGAACGGACGTTAAGTCCAGTTAAATATTTCCAATATACCCAATCACTGAAATTGAAGAATAGTACAGCAACTAATCTTAAAGTAGGTACTATTAGTACACAAAAACAAACCAAATTACACTTTTAACATACACACTATTACAACTAATTAAGCTAATTTCGATTCTGTGTCTTGCGTAACTTAAAATTGCTTTGAATTTAAGAATCATTTTCAAAATTGAAACCCACTGTGTGAAGTCTTCAGATAAGCGATGAGCAGATACTAGGCACTCGTACCTACTGATAATGTGATATTTTAAGTGATATTTTTTTACTTCTTCAAACACAGCGAACTTATTCTGTGGCACCATTTAAAATCAAAATAATTAAAAAAATTTAAACGACTTTTTCAAAATTGATATCAGAATATTCTGATATTTTTAACTCTGGTCTGGACTAGTACTTAATAAAGTATAATGACTACATCATTATTTGACGAAGGTTGCAAATTAGATATCCGCGAAGCGTAAATATTAATGCCAAATATATGAGTTGGGTTGCAAATTAATTATGACGACTTTCCTCCCAAATATTTGCATTTATTTAAAAACCCTTTCCAGATATTCAATTTTGGAACAATTTAAGTATCAAGCATAATCACTTTTAACCCGGCGTTCGCACAGTTGGGTCAATTTGACCCGCACCATTTTAAAAATAGCTTATTTCTTAGAATTTGTGTGCGACGTTGCCATACTTCTCAGTAGCTGGAGCTAACAACCTCCCCTCCCCGCGGGCTATCGCTGTTTAGTGGTGTAGTGGCCGCAACGGTGGATAGACGTAAGACGTGGCTAAACACGAAAAAGGTAAATATGACCCAACCATACATGTCGCAATTTCGCACCATGACCTAAAAGAGTTAAAAGGTATGTTTTTGATTTGTTTTGTTATTTTCAGAACCTTTGCAATTATGGATCGTGAAGAACGTGAACGGCAGCGAATTTTAAAAAAATTGGAAGAATCTGCCTCCGATTGTGAAAATTTTACGACAGAAGCTCTGCAGTCAGCATGCAATTTTGTACTGTGGAGATTGCGCAGATGCAAATGATAATGTGTGATATTAACTCATAGGACTGGTGTATTATTTATTTATTTATTAACGCCCTAGTGGGCTTTTACAACAGAAATTAAAAACATTAAAAAATTAAACATCATAAAAGAAATGAAATACTATGAGTAATAAGAAAAAATCAGTAATAAGACCAGAAATACAATAAAGTGCAATGTGTAAAAGCTGTATTATACTTAGTCCTACTATAGATCTCATTCATATGTATGATCAGTGGCGGCTCTCCCCTTAGGACAATGGGTGTTTGACCCCCCAAAATTATAAGACATAATAATAATATTTTTTTACGTAATAAACCGCTCAACGCATCGAATTCTTTACTTGAAATGAACCGCAAAATAATAGCAGTTAGCGGCGACGACTCGCCGGGTGACGAGCAGTGACATCTATCGTGTCAAATGGAAGCTCCAATTCTCACAATATAGATCCCTGGGTCAATTTTTGACTTGCCCCCGCTATAGGATATCTTCTGTCTCTATGCGCGCCATACAATAAACGCGATGGCACTATGTTTTTATCTTGGAGTAAAAATTCCCGCCTATAGGTACCACAGAAACCCTAGCGACGTTTTGGACATGACCGAATGTCGTGGAAGGGAGACAGCATTATGAATCTTATTCGTTGTTGAAAGAGATAGCGATACAACATAGGTCGGTTTTGCATTTTGCACGCATGCCTCGTCCATTGTATTTGGACAGTACGGGAAAGATTTGGAATAATAATTATTTACGTTGTTATCGACGACGTTTCAAATTTAGTTTGGTGGCACATCGAGAAGTAGATCTTTTCAAATATTATTAATTATTATATTATGATCACTTTTCAACGGACATAGAAAACAGCTTGATTTAAAACAATGTTTGTTTTTTAGGTTCCTAATCTAAGTGACAGCAGATTCTATACATTTAATTATCTAGTTACAGGTAAATCATTTGAAAGGGACCTTTTCTTTAGATAGATAAAAATTAACGCCGTTTTACCATCATATCTTATATAATTTAATAATAAATCTGTTTTTGTTAGGTAGCTGAAAAATGCAAAAAAAAAACATTGTCAAATTGAAACGCAAGTCTAAATTTAAATAAAATTGATAAATGTCTTTTCTCATCCAATATCTTTGGACATTTTAGGGGTAAAAGGGGACTGCGGACGTGTGTTTCAAAGTCAATTTTTGTTTTTAAATTTTTGATATTTCTATTTCGATTTCTATTTTTTCTAATCTACCTAATTTTGTTTTTATATTTTGTATACTTAGATACATACTATCGGTGTGCATAACTATATTGAAAAGTGCCCTCTTTAAAATGATGTGCCAGCAAGTACATGAATTATTTAGTGATTTTGCAATTTATAAATAATACCCATGTAATTTGAGTTGCGGGTTCATGACCCTACCTGTCTTCAAATTGATATAGATAATAATATGTCGGCATTTTTCACAATATCGAAAAAAGGTAATTTCACTTTTTTTTTCAAATGACCTCCCATACCTGGAGCCCTAGAGCCGCCTCTGTGTATGATATTAGTTCACATTTTGAGAAAAAAGTTTATGTTTTATTTAAATTTTATAAATTTAAGACAGAAGTTATCTATTTTGTTAAAAATTTATTATACTTTTATAAAAATGTCATTAAAGGATACTTTTATGAGAAGTTGTTTTATTTTACCCTGATTCTCGCAAACAATATAGTTGCTATATCAAATTATTGCATATGTTACTAAATTTCTTTTAAATATTGAAATTATAAGGAGATTTTTATTCGACAACATTTACGCAACATTTTATCCAACGACATTTTATCCAACCCTACTATCGCTGTTACATATTTTGACTGTGCTGACGCCGGGTTAAACAAATTATTAAGGAACTACGATATATTCTTAAAAGGTAAATGAAATTATATTAATAAATAAACCATTTGTCAGTTTTTTTTTCATTAACTTCGCACAGGAGGCCCTGAAGCAAATAATTTCTCTCAGGGCCAATTTCATCTTTAGGGACGCTGTGTGAACGGTCTTTTGAGGAAAGAAAGAAGTTCAACTGGGTCTTGAAGAGAGGTCGTAGGAGGGTGGAAAAGTCGGCAAATAGTTCAACAGTGTACATGTACCAAATCTTCACAAATGTTTCCCGATTGTGCACCAGTGCTGAAGATAAAGATTAATATCCGCTCTAAAGATTGCATATCCGTATGATAAGACAGGGGAATCTACCAAACGGACCAACATACAAAATAACACATTTATTTAAAGTAGGTGGCGCCCTCATTAACAAGCCTCGCTCCATGAAATGGGGTGAATCAGAAACCAGGGCAATGGCTGCGCCGGGAGTAAAGAAATTCACCAAAAGAAAAAAGGCGTACTCTGGGGGAAATTTGCAAGTTCTACAATCCGTGTTATCTAAACACAGTGGGATTTTTCTACCACATACCGGGTTGTAATAGCGCTTCTCCCTTACCTTTGTCTTTATTCATTAATCCCACAGCAAATTCCCCCACAATGAGTTCTACCGGTATACTGATGGCTTGCAGTTCAAACAAGAAGATAAATTGCAAATTTTGCGAATACTAAAAGATCTCTCACATGTATAAATATGTACTTTTATTAAAAAACTAACTAACGCTTCTTTTAAATTGAATATATTACTAGTCAATTCGTATGTCATTTCGCTTCTAGATTATTGGAACGGATTATATGCGAGTCTTCCAAAATTTTAAATAAACAAATTACAATACGGTTTCAACGCTGCGGCAAAACTTATCACCGGCATATCTAAATATCTTCATATTTCAGAGCATCTGAAAAATCTTCAATGGCTTAATGTCCTGAAAAAATTCAGTTCAAGCTCTGCTGGATGGTATGTCGAAATGGTTCTGGCTTATCGACAATGTGTATTCCAAAAAAATACAATTCTTGACAGTCAACCCTCAGGTCAGCTATCGGAAGGTTGAAGGAACCAAAGCGAACAGGGGAACAAGCGGAACAAATACTAAGTTCGGTGAGCGTGCTTTCAGAGTTTCAGGACCTAAAAGCCTGGAATGGACTGCTACATAATTTAAGAATGATCACAGACTCGGTGGAATTTAGAGCTAAACTTAAAACTCACTTTTTCAGACAATTGAATCCATTAAGTCAAAAACCTTTCACCTCCACAGTCCACGATATTGTAAATAACTAATTGTTTGAAAATGTAAGCAAATTCTTATTTGTAAGCTTTTGTAAGTCATTTCTTAAAAATTCTCCAGTCCTAAAGAGTCCCAAATTCTCCGGTCTTTCAAAATAAATGTTAACTCAACTTTTGGCCCTAATCTTCTTATTAATGTATCTCAACAGGGGGTAGCAAATGTAAAGTCTTGCAATGTCCAATGTTTTAAATATAATGTCCTCCGCGTGCAAAGTAGTATCTTCGCGTGGAAACTGTGTTTATCGGAAGTGACCTGCCAGGTAAGTATGCTGTCGGTATCTATTTGTAAATAATAAAATTATATGGAGTCTAAGAATTCATAATAAATTGTACAGCGCCCTTGATGTCATTTCTCAGAAAAACGGCGCTCTACAAATTATCCAATTATTATTATAATTATTTAGAGATTGGAAACAAGGACTGGCAATCAATTTTTTCACACAAATTTGGCATAACTTCGCCAACGCTCAACAATTATTACGTTTACATATTATGATAATAATAATTTATTGTGAACAGATTTTTATTAATTTATACATCCTGTTTATTTTTATAACATTGATTCTATTGAAAAATGGTCACTCCTCAGCTATACATTCATAATATCTCCCGGAATGCATATGATTATCAGCATAATCTTACTTCTTACTAATATTATAAATGCGAAAGTTTGGGTGGATGGTTGGATGGTCCTTACTCTTTCACGCAATAAATATCGAATGGAATTTAAAAATTCTTTCCTTAATCGAAAGCTACATTATTTGCGAGTAACAAAGGCTATATACTATATTGGTAAGCTCTGGCGTTATTAGCTGAAATTATGTATCATACGTTTTCTGTCCCTAACAAAATCGAGTTATTGCATTATAATATAGTCAAACAAATTTTTACCTTGGAAATAATTTTTTTTTTAAATTTTAGGCTCAAAAAGAGTGCTTTGTTGTGCTTAAAAAGAGTGCTTTTTTGGCGTCGTAGTTAATATCTACCTATCTCTAAAAATGTTTGTTGTCCGAACAAAAAGCATAGCGTTGCTATAAAGCATAGCGTTTGACGTGGACTGCCATTTTGTTATTTTTTTTACGTTACTCTGGATTCAAATATAATATATTCAAATTATATAATAATAAATAAAATACTAATAAAGGGAGTAGGTACTTAAAATAAATTTCTATTTCTATAATTTAAATATTTTCTAAAATAGAATTTTTATTTGCGAAATGTCATTCTCAAGAATTTTATTTGTCTTATCGTTATTTGTTGTTTGTTTTATGTGATTTTTTTTAAACAGAGATAATTGGGAGGAATGGGAAATGACATAGGCTACTTTTTATCACAGAAAAAAATTTCATTCCCGTGGAAAAATTCTTTATACAGTAATTTCCCACTAATACCATGAGAGCGAAGCCGCGGGTAAAAGCTAGTATAATATAATAGGAATACACGTATAATATACATAAAATAATTAAAATTAAACTAAGGCAAGTTTAAATCATGCAAATCAAAATTCACATTAAAGCTAATAATATTAAAATTCAAAATAGATAATATAATCACACAAACAATTTTAATTCCTAACATTGTAAATTCCATCAATAATGATGTGCTGTTCGGTTTACTGCGCAGTCAGCAAGAGCTTCTTGAAGCACTGCAACGATGTCGATATTAGAGTATAGATAGTGGTATTTCATTCCAATGCTTTGATGATGAATAGCTGAAACTACCATCAAATATATCAGTTTGATATCTGGGGAGAACGAGTAAATGTTCTCCTTTGGCGTGTACTGTGTGCATGAGAGTTACGGGACCACTGCAGTCTGTCAAACAGATAGGCAGGAACCTTCGAATTCATCAAAATGTACGAGTGAAGTACATATAATTATAAGGGTTACTTATTTATGGTTAAATTACAATATTAATTTAATCATTGAAGCAGTATTAATGACCCTCAATGCCCTCAATGAAACTATGTAAAAATAATAAGACACAGAAAATAAATAAAAATAACGTCCGCACCTGCGATTCGAACCCTAGTCTGAAACTTTTGATTATCTAGTCTGCCATCTCTTCTGATTCTCTAGTCTCAAGCGAATAGCGGTGGTAAGCGGGTAAGAGTACCGCCGCACCGGAAAAATTTAATGGATAACCAATACCCCTTCCACAGGTCATCCTAAGTGGTTCGCTACATTTTGTGACTTAGCAGGGGTGCCCGGGTCAAAATATTGGTGATAAACAACCCTCTTTGGCTGGATAGGCAATTTATGTAACTTTCCATAAACTATTTTTTATCAGTTTTCATATTAGTATTTTTTTACATACACGGCTGTTATATAAAACTAGCTGACTCGGCGAACTCCGTACCGCCTCAGAATGAATAATTGTTGTGTTAACTTATCAGCTAAATTAAATTGTTTTTTTCTTAAGTTAAAAATTACACAATGAAGCAATTATATTATCGATGCGTCCGTAATTTGTTTGTGTCAGTATCAGAGATGGCGTTGTGTATGGAGTCATAATTTTTTATTTTCTTTCTTTTCCACTTACTTACGGGAATTGGTTTCATTTTTTTTTATACGTGTTCGGGAGATTTATTATAATAAATGTATTTTTCCTTTGGAGGGGTACAGACATACGTTCACCGTTTGTCCCATTTTCGACTGTTGACATTTAGTGTGTAAGAAAGAGGGGTAGCATTATATGTTTAAGACATTTTACGTATTTTGAATTCACTCACTACTCACTACTCAATATTAAAGATGCTTACCACAATATTCCTGCAGCTCTTTCAATAGATGAGAATTTGTTCCATACAAAATGTAAGAGGAATAGTATTTTATTCATTTTTATTTTTTTCCTGAAATTTTCCGATGCTTTAAAGCTATTCTGTTATTCGGGGCGGAGGCATATTCAACATTTCGAAGATCAAAAAAGCGGTCCAGCCGTTCTTGAGTTATAAATGGTGGAACTAACCCGACTTTGTGTTTATATATTTATTTATTTATTTAATAAAGATACAGAAGAAAGTACAAATAACATATTTGGAAGCTTTGCCTGTCCAACTAGGAAAGTTTCCCGTTCCAGGACAGACAAATTGACAGGTTTAGTTCATATTATTCCAAGAAATGTACATAAATACATAATAAAAACAAACAAAAAAACAAAAAATTTCTTTTTTCTCTGAAAGTAAGTTATGTAGTAAAGAAAATGTGTATATAACATATATATGTACATACATTTTTTTGACAATGTAGAAAAAGTAATTTGGTAGCATATATAATAATCGGATTTACTGAATTAACCTGGTAACATATAATATATTACGATTTACAGAGTATGAGATGTAGGTAAGTTAGTAGTATTAACTCTATGGTAGTATTGATAAGTGTAAACCAGGTACCCGATAACAAGATGGAATAATTACAATAAGATTTACAACAAAGATATGAAGTTATGTTAGATTAGGTGTTTAGAAGTGTGAACTTTTAATGGATAGTACACTTATAGGAGAAACTACAATAATATTATGAAGATATTCACAACGTTATTTAGTAAGCTTCTAGAGTTCTTTGAACTGGAGTTACAGAACCGAAATTAGAGTTTTTAGTTGTTATGAGACAATTTGAATTGCAAACAAAGAAATTAAATAAAAAGCATCCATTATGGCCACCGATAAAGATATACTCGGTCAAAGATTGTGGCCCCATAACTCACTGTCAATACAATTGTATAACCCTATTTATTTAGATAACTCCAGGAAATGGCATATTCGTAGGTAGATTGCATTTGAAATAAAGACAGTGTAAAGGAATGAATGATTTATTACTAGAAAGCAATTCGCTGTTCAATATATTTTGTATTATTTGATATGCATGGGAATTGTAGCGCAGAAAGATCACATCATTCAATATTTTCAATACACAAAGGTATCAGGAATCGAAAAAAAATACTAAAGCAAAAATATATAAAATATTACTTATAAATTATCTAGTTCAATCAGCCCTTTTATTATTATCTACCAGGACGATCCACGATTACTTTTTCTCACATGAGCTCCACAAAGGAGGTCCTGAGGAAAATAATTCCCTCAGGGCCTATGTCATCTTTGGGGATTGTGTGTGGAGGGTCTTTTTAGGAAAGGAAAAAGAGGGAGTTCTGGGAAGGAAAAGGTTATGAGGGGTGGGTAGAAATCTGAGAGACAGTGTATCCAGGAGTGTCGGATATATGAACCCATCACTTCCACTGCGGTTCAAGGCGATGTTTTGAGAGAGTACGGCTGAAGAAGTCAAGGGGATTTTCTCTTGATCCGGCCTGCCATGCAGCGGGTGGGCAGACGCATCCACCGCCAAGACCCAGACAAAGTTACTCCATGAAACCGGGCACCTCTGCTGAGTCACCAAACGTAGCGAACGGTACCGTGACGGCATAAAAAAGGCAATAAAAGTACGTTGCTTATAACAATAATGCTGCAGCTCTTTCAAAATATCACATACACAATGTACGTGGGTCTGGTTCATCCAAAGAAAAAAAGTAATCATTTTCTTGCATCTCTCTCACACACCGCACCGCTCGTCTCCGTAGACCCCTACAATACTACTAGCTGTGACGATAATTTTGAAAGTATGGAATATAGTGACAGGGATAATATTGAAGTGTGAGTGAATTCTAAAAATTCAAAAATACAAATGTCAATGAGCCGATGGTTTTGCTTTTGTTCTTAAACACATAATACTGCAGCTCTTCCTTACACACTAAATAACAACAAACGGTGAACGTATGTTCATAGCTGATCCGTAAAAAGCTATATCTGTTCCGACGGAAAAAAGTAGTACTTTGGTGGAAACAATCTCAAGTATTCAAGTGTGTCTCACCATGCGTAAGAAAGAGCTGCAGCAATATAGCGATAAAGAGCGTATGTTTATTGCCTTATATAACGTCTCGGTACCATAAACGTGGGTAGTCACGGTAATAATAAAAGCGCTCACAAGCATAAGCAACTAGGTAGCTAACTAAGACATCGAGTATTTATTTTACGAACCGAAACATCTTATAGTCTTATATCTTATAGATATTATAGGCAAATATGCGAGCGAAGCCGGGGGCAAAAGCTAGTTTTAAAATAAAGGAATAAAAATAATTTTTCATTTCGACTCTAAAAATATCCGATTAAGTTGATACGTAAAAGAATTCATAATCTGCTCTTCTATAGATGGCGCAAGTGTAATTATTTTAGGAAAAACTCTTATCGCAAGTTATGCTTTAAAATATTTGATTAATTAATTGGTTGCGCCTGTACGTACGTAAAATGAATATGAATAAATAGTTCGGTTCATACAAAAAATAAAATCTTTATGAAAGGCTAACAAATACAGTATTGGTTTGAATCACTGATGCAATATTGTATTTGTTAGCCTTTCTTGAAAGATTTGAGATTTTTAATTGACATAACTACTTACTCGTATTCATATTGGGTATGTACGGGCGCAAAAAATTCCATCTTAATGTTAAAGCATAACTAGCACAAAGCGTTTTTCCCTAAAATAATTAAACTCGCACCATCTATTAAATAGAAGATTGTGAATTCTTTTAAAGTTCTTACTGTAACTAGGTTCACTGTAAAAGGACCTGAAATACAAAAAAAAATCCATTGCAGAACAAAATTGCTCAGAAGACGAAGTGATTGTGATCTTTTGGGACATGAAACTTTTGTTTTTTGCTGAAGTAGTGACTTTTCGCAAATAGCAATTAGGCTCTAATTGACTGTCAGTAGAAATTGAGTACAAAGGTTTGGGTTGTGAAGAAGGTAGGGTAAGTAAGTTATCAATCAGAAACTCAATAGAAGTAATTAAGGCAGTTCTAAATTGAGAGTTTGTTCTCCAGAAAGCAGCCATAATACTTAGACTCGAAGAATAACGACCGTTGTTTCCAACTTTTCGATCGATCAATCTGAGTCTCCGATCAGCTAAGTGATTTCTTCAGTAACACTCCCTTTGCCTGTTGGTCGGAGAGTTGCTTTAGGAAAAACGCATTTATGCATTCGAAGAGTGTTGAGCCAAAATTCGGCTCTACAGTTGTTCACTAGGATTGGGAACACCGGTCGTAAGAATGGGTTGTTTCAACATGGCATTAGTTTGATTTGATGAGCGTTTAATCGACGGTCAACGACATTTTGCATTTTTGACGTTTTCACATAACCCTTTTTAAGAGAAACAGCTGCGCGGCCAAATAAATAAAATAGCTTAAATCCGTACGAGATATTATTTGCTACACATTTTGAATAAAAAAATATTCAATTAGGTTAGGCATTTTGGCCCCTAATACAAAATTATGTTCTATACGAAAAAGGCCATTCCTGTTAATAGCCTGTTATTGGCTTATTATAGCAGGTAATTTATCAAAACACTATCAGTTGACAACCCAGCTGTTACGATTTATTTTGCAAATGTCGACCTTTAAAAATGGCGCTGGTTTTCGATTTGATGGTCATCAAATGTTATGGAGTTTGACAACAGTTCATCAGGGTTAGTTTAAGTAAAGTTTAAGCAAGTTAGTTTTAAGTAAACCCTGATGAAGTAAGCGCTTACGAAAGATGTCGGTTTTTTAAACAATAAACGTGGTTAAAACTAAGTACTTGATGTTTATTTTATTATAAAATAAGTGTTTTATAATAAAGGTAATTTTTTACGCGGTACGGCGTTCATTGGTCATATGCAATGTACATAGAATTTTGTATCAGTGATCGAAGAACCGATGGATACCACATTTTAGCATTAAGTTTTTATAATTGCTAATCTAGTCTGTAGTTAGAAGTAAGACGGCCGGCGCGACCTTCGGTGTGCGAGTCAAGAGCCTTACCGCCGGACTACGCCGCGTAGTCCAGCGGTAAGGCTCTTGACTCGCCCACCGAAGGTCGCGGGATCGAATCCCGGCGTGGCAAATAAATTTTATTTGATTAATTTGTGTTATTCCACAATGTATTCATTTAAAATAACATATAGTATATTTGCAGCACGTTCCAGAGTGGAAGATACTCTCAGTATCGCCCTGGTGTACGACCACCATTCAGAATTGAAACGTTGCTGGAAATGGCATTAGCCGTGTTTGGTGACCAGATCTGAATAGCCTGGTACTTCCCCACATTCCTCTTCCCTATCTCCTTCCCCTCCCCACTACCTTCAGCCTCACAACATACCCCAATTGGGGATGCCATAGTCTCACTGGCGTCAGACGGGAGCAGTTGGGACTCTTGTGTGGTATTCATATTAAAAAAATAAAGATTGTAGACATATATTATAAATTTGTACAGCGCCATTAGGTGATTTTTCACAAAAACGAGACTGAACAAATCATCCAAATATTATTATTATTAATGTTCTACTCACAAGTGGCGAGTTATTCACCACTCGACTAAACTACTTGCCCAGTCTGAACAAGGCAAAAGTCGTATTAAATTTAACGATGCGAAATCTACTCAATTCTGAAAAGTTACCCTTAGAAAGTTCCGCAAGTGACGAAAACTCGGTCGGACATAATATTATTCTTAGGCAAGTCATTCCTTCTCTTCTGAAACACACGACCAGAAATAATATCCATAGCAAATTCCCATATTATTTGCGGACAAAGAACATCCTGGAGGGCATTATTTCAGACACACTGAACAGATCGTCGCTAGAAGTGTTATCTTTACCGATTTGAAAGAAAACGATGGAAGACAATTATTGTCTAAGACCCTTTGAATCAAGTGGTTTAGATCCCCGACTATATAGACTGGGAGCCGACAATGACAAACCCAACATCATCGAGTACAGGGATGAAACTACTTTGTAGTGATAATGGAGATTAAGTAAGCCTTAAAAAAGCTGATCTGCCTGTGCTCCTCTTGGCATATTCCGCGCAGTCATTGAAATAGTGGGCGATTTTTATCGAAAAAATTACGTCATCGCAATTACATGAACGGAAATGGTTTCATATCATAAAGCTCGATCAGTAAATTAGAAAAGGCAGGTCTGGCAACCGGCAGCCTGGCACGTTAGCAGGCAGCCGGTGTTAAAGTGGGATAAAAATTAGTAAATTTTACGTCATGGAGTACACGAATAAAACCAACGAATAATTGTAATAATAACTTGCAGGTTTTTGTGTACGATTTTTCAGTCTCAATTATATGTCTCTACACTTTGAAACTGTTCGGTCAATTTCATTAAAATTGAGGATGAATTTCATCAAAATTGAAGATAAATTTGGCTTACTTCAGGCACATAAACACGACCACAATACATTTCTACCGGATCGCCTGTTCAGTGTGTGAAAAGAATTTCCATGGGGCATTGTAGACGGACAGAATGATTATTTAAAATATCGCCTCGCAGCTCTGAAGGGGAATACGTCCGAATGGTTTAATATTGATATATGGTTCAGCATTGGGGAAGGTGCATACTGCAAACACTACTTACTACAAAGCCAGCTATTTTATGTATGTGTTTCTATACTCGGAAATACAGTTTGTAGATGTTTACAGTTTACATTATGATAAGTTTCAGTAATACAATAAAATGTTCCTAATATAAAGAGTGTAAATGGTTAAGTATTAATGGATTGATATGTGAACAAATACAACAAAATGTTCCTAACATAAAACATGGTATTAAAGAGTAAATAGTTAAGTATTAATGTTTTGTGAACTAATGCGACAAAATGTCGATTAATACGACTAACATGGTATTATAATGTAAATGGTTAAGTATTAGATAATGTTATATGAACAAATACAAAACATGTTCCTAATATAAAACATGGTTTTAGAGTGTAAATGGTTAATTATTAATGTTATGTGAACACCTCACTAGGAGAATTGTGCAGAGGAGTTCGCATGTTTTAGATAAAGTGTTATTTATTATGGAAATGCTTTCTTAGAAGTAGCCTATGTGTTCTGGTTCAAACCTTATAGCACATACATCAGGTAAGAATGTTATCCGTGTGCTATCAATATTTCAATCGAAGACGCACCGAGGAACTAGCGTCAATGATCCCTACGACACCAAGAAATACTGTTGATAAATAATGTTGGGAAATACCCAAAACGCGTACCCAACATTTCGTCACATGAGAACGAGTCGTCTTTACCTCTCGCTACTTTAAGCTCGGCTGTGGACCTATTTGCCGGACACTGTGTTTTCTCTTTCTAACAACATTGGTCTCTTCAAGACATCCTTTCTTCAAAAAGACTCTCCACGCAGCATACCCAAAGATGAGACAGTTTCTGAGAGAAATTATTTTGCTCGAATTATGGAGTTAATGTAAGAAAATATTAATAATAAAAGTAGAACTCACAGACAACTGGCAGAAAAGAACTACAGAAAACTGTAGGAAATGCTAAAATATAATTAAGTATCACCCTGCAGTGAATCCGCACAAAGCGCGGAGCAATTCTGTGAGATTAGTCTAACGCTCCTCGGGCCAACTACTGTCATAACGGGATGATTTAGTAGATCTACAAATGTTATGATATTAATACAGCGGGGTGGTGTTTACCCTGTTTGGCGAATTCGTTTGCAGCATCGACCAAGTACTATCTAGACAGGGCGTGTGAACCTTAAAATTAACACCGAAACCAAACATATTGGTTTAAGAAAACATGAACCAAAAATTAAATGTATGGCAGGTACTGGCAAGCGTTATTTATTGATTAATATATTTTGTGTACTGGCAATGTGAAAGCTGGCCACACCGGACAGGCGAGCCGATGTTACGAATGCTACCGCCATTTATTCCGTTACAAACTTTCCTGGTGTGTCCGTCTATATTTTATTCTCGCAACTTTCTGAATTATAATAATATAGTGTCATTTTAATTGTGATAAAGTAATAACTATTATTAAATAAAAGTGAATCTATTGTCTAATATATCTTACCATTTACTAAACTCCCGTGACACACATATACCTGGTAGGGTCAATATTCCTATAAATGCATTATCTCTCAGTAGAAAGATCAGAACACACATCGCTATTGACCTCTCGTTAGTCTGCATGGAATGCAGCTCAAGTAGCTCGATTAGCTCTGAAAATCAGTTTTCAAACATGAATTTGAGGCAGTTACAAATATTTTAGGTAAGGGCTCTCACGGACTTTATCATTAACAAATTAATCAGCTACATGAAGTTCTAAAAAAATTATACCTTATAAATAGCTTCGAGGCGACGCGATGCGCTGTAACGATTAAAGTAACAATCGTTACAAATCTTGGATCTGGATACAATGAACCCAGAATCCTACCCACCCCTCCCCCCCCGTCCCTATCACACATCGTCACATTTGTGAGACCCCCTCCCCCCTAGCATGACATCACATATTTTGCAATTTTACATGTAAAAATAATAGTTGGTAATATTTTTAAGTTTTTCAACATTTAATACCGTCACGGTTATATTTACCACAATGGAGGGGGCGTAGCGGGATACCACGACGAAGGGGGCGTAATGGGATAGGGAAAATATTTTTGTGGCAGTCGCACGTGTCGCAGTCATTTTGTGCATGTGACGTCACAAAGCTGATGACCCACCCCCCCCCATACCCCTTGTCATACAATGTCACACTTCTCTACCCCCCTTCCCCCCTTAAAGGTGTGACGTAATGGCCCCATAGGCCTCGAAGATAGTTATTTTCCTCGGGGCTTTTTCTTTTAGAAGCTTGTACAATATCTTACATCACGATAGGAAGTAATATTATGAAATTACTGCTAGATAGGTGGTGTAATTTTTTTAATATTAAAATTAGATATGAGGGGGCTAATCTGTTGTTAGTATAAATCGATGGTTGGCGGGTATAGAACTACACAATATCGCAATGGGAAATGAAATGGGAATGAAAAAACCTGTATAGCACCTGCCGGGCGTTAGGCCGAATGGCACCTTTCAGTTCGTTTGTTATCCCTATTATTGTGGTTTTTCTATTATCATTTCCTCCTTTAAGGGTAAGGCTTCTTGCCGTTTGGCTGACTTGTGTGGCATTAACTATAGTAGAAAAAGCTCCGGCAAAATCAAAACAGCCACGAAAATATTATAATATATTACATTAATACTAGCAGTTGAGAAACCCACTCTGCAGGTTTTTACTGCTAGGCCCTGCGGGCGGCTTTTGCTTCGCCTTCGCCCAGTTAGTGTTGGTGATCATTTTGAAAATCCAATAGGAACTGGTTCCAAAATTAGCCCGTTCCTCGTATCCACTGTCAACGTGTCAACCAGTGATGGCTAGTTATCGCGAAAAAGTAATCGGGACGGGCGATGACGTCATATGTAATATACAGCCGCTTGATACAACTGAAATCCGGGAGATACTCCAGGTTCACAAATTCGTAGAACTTATACCTAGGAAGGGCACGTCCCTATGCGTCTTGCCGACGAAAGTGGCGAAAATTCGTGAATTAGAAATCGAATTTCAACGGTAGCTTTGTCTGAAAATCCACGTACATGGATGTTTATATGGTGCGATGGGAAAGGCGCGGCGGCAGACATGCGTTCGAAGCCAGATTCTTAAGGTGAAACAGATGTGACCATTCCCATACAATCTATTTTTCAACCGCATTTGAAAACTACAGATAATATTTTATTTATTTTAATGTCGAAAAATAATACTAATAATGAAATATTCGCTAACGAAAATTTCACAGTTCTATCACTTATAATAACCCAGTAATTAAATTAACAAAATTGATTATTTTGTGCAGAAACTGCTAGCCAAAATGCCCTAATCTGCGTTAGAAGGAGACAAACCTATGTGCGAGCCATACGTTTCACGTGCACGCTTTCAACCCATTCCTATGGTGTTAAAGTGGTCAGTATATTTGTAGTAAAAATGTCAATTTGCGTGGCGCGATTTGTTATTCTGATAGAATGTTCGTTTTGCTTTTTTATGAATGTTCCAGTATTAGTCGGCGCAAGGAACATTTGCGGGTTTGGCACGCAGTAAAAAAAGACAAATTAACTATATAATTATAGTGAGAACGACTGTAATTATTTAGAACTTTCATAAATCTCCAACTATCACTAGACGCCCGCCTAGTTATTTTGTTATTGAGACTTGCTAAACAATAAAATGCATAGATCGAGCTGGGTACCTACATTCTGTCCGATTCTCGTCCGTCTGCCACGAGTTTGAAGCTTTTTTCGACTTTGTACAACGCTTTATTGTTATTCAATAAAAATGAGGCGTGCTCTTTATAAGAATCAAAAGTATTGTTAGAGAGCATACTTGATCGAAGGTAGAGAGTGAATCCAAGACTAAGTTACAAATTTTTTTACAAATATTTTCTCGGTAACTACCTAACTAACCATCACGCCGGTTCCCCGCAGGGGAAGGCAGAGAGGACGGACCGCCAAACAACTCGGTCTTGGCACACACTATTTGCCTCACTCACATTCATACATCGTCTCATACATAGTCTTCTATTATTCTGACTTTTGACATGACCTGACTCAAGTATCTGATTCATTTGATCGTGCCATGTCTACCTCGTGCGTCCCCAACTTCTTCTACCATTCATATTTGCGTCATATATTCTTCTTATACTACCTAGGTACTTTCTTCATTAATTCGCTCTATATCCACATTTTCTAGGTACATTCTGTAGTAATTTATATAAAATTAAAATTAAATAATAAAATTTTGATTACTAATAAATATTTTAATTACTATTTTAATTTTAACAATTAAATTATTTTATTCTGCAGTAATTATTACATTCTGTAGTAATCGTGTAATTTTTACTAATTATCTATCACCGTTTTCTCGCTGAGAGGATGGGTCACAACTAAGAGTTGAAAGAGAATGTGAGGAATACGATTATTCACATTCATACACATCTCTTCTATTATTCCGACTGACTGTTCCCAAATAATTAATTCGCTTGATTGCGCCGTTTTTTGCGAAAAATTATCTCAAGAGATACTATACTATAATGTTAGTTGGTATCACAATAACAGAAAAAAAAATTGTTAGATTTCGCAGAACGAAAGTTGAAGTCGATTTTGTGTTTCTATTGTACAGAAATCGGGTTCTCACCGATATTTTTCATAGATTCTATGAAATAGATGATGTGGGATCCCAGTTTTAGCCTTGCATTCTTTCTTGATACAGTACACATATTATATTATCTATTTGACGCTTGTAGAACAATCATACACGGATTTACCACTCATACCCCTCAAGGATCTCATTTCTACTCGTACCCCTTCCTCTGCCAGATTAAAAAATGAGTGTCAACAATTTTATGAAATCACACCACATACTATATATATATATATATATATATATTATATAGTATTGCTTGGTTTTTCAAAAAACTCACTTTTTCCTTGATGCGAAAATCGACCTCACCGCCCCTCGCGTTTCACCAACCTCAAGGTTCACTTTGGCTCGAAGTCTAGAATTGTCCCTTCGGCTGACACGCGAGAATGGACATTAGCGCTCGCTATTTTGGAACGCTTCAAAGTTCACAATCCTTCGAAGAGTCGATTATTTTCCAGCCACTAGCAGTTGTTTTTTTTTTTGTTAGGGGAAACATTTTTCATCGTTATCAATATGTTTGCCAAAACTTTACGGGAGACATCTAGCGGTGCGGAATACAAGTATGGATTATTCACATTAGAAAAAATCAAATGTCTATCGAATACTGTTGTAGTTCTATTTTCATCCGTTCGAAATGGCAGCTTCGTCTGAATTTAAATAAACACGCTAGCTTCACGATTTTCACAAAAAAAATAGACTAGACAGGAAACTCACATAAAATTGAATTGACACATTTTAAGAGCAAAAAATTATTTAAATTTGCGGCGAAAACTGGAACTACTCATAAAATCACTCAATTCGGCTAGGTTATATTTCCCGCCGACAGGTTCGCCCCTTTAAAAACGTCGGATCGAGAATGGAAGTAAAAAAAAGTTAGTTTCCCGTACAAAACTGATTTTGCTAGGAATTTATTCTAATTAATTAAACGGCTTCGAGAAAGTTCTTTAGAAAAATTGACATTTTATAGGGGCATTACGGAATTAAAGATTGCGTTAAAAGTACACCTTCCGGCGGAGATGTTTTTTAATAAACATAAACAATACAAGTTTTAGAAACTTTTAAAACCAAAACATGTTTAGCTCCCCCTTGAAAATGTTTCACAATATTGCATTCAAATTCGACATTTTTCTGACATTTGCGAAAAATTCACTTTCATCGATAAATGCAAATCGTTTGCAGCCTGTAAAATCGGCTGGTATATTAAAATTTTATAATTTTTCTCGAACTTTGCAACACTGAAGATGGAGTCGTGATGGCGTTAAAATCCACTACCACCTTAAAAAAAGCAGACCCCGCCCTAATAGGTTTTGTATGAAGAATTTTTTTTTTTAATGGCGGATTTCAATTTGTGTGATTCGGCAGGGCCTTAATTTAAGCAGGAATTGTGCAAATTTGTGCATCGGTCTTGCCTGTTTAAAAAATATAATTATGGAATATTATCTGTCTGTGTATGATATAGTATAGGTAAGTACCTAATACAAAAGCGCTAGATTTACCCGCGCTTCAACAGCAAATTGAAATGTCAAAAGAAAACGGATCTCTCAGCGGTTTGGGTTGTTGTTTTTCGGGAAACGGCATTGCGGCCGGAAAAACGATTCTGGCTTGGATGTTTTTGGAAAATACGGTACCCTGAAATATAAGGCAACTTTTAACAGTAATTTAACGTGTCCGTCTCATGAAAAAATGTTCATGAGGATATGATAAACATATAACATTTTCCAAAAAAATGAGGAAAACGCGTGCCATAGATTTCAGAAGTGGAGATTTTTACTGGCCAGTTTAAATATGTTCCTACAGGGTAGGTACTTATTTCAGTGGTATTGCAAATATGATGAAAAAGCAAATATTGCCGGAATTTTAGTAACAAATGCGGAGGTACCTACCCGAATACGTAGCTACACAATTAAATGCAATACTTAGGTTAGGTTGTTGTACAACGATACTGAATAATTCAACATTTTTTTAAGGTTCATTTTCAAGTTCTTCGTAAGTTCTATTCAAGTTCTGTTATTTTATCAGTACATGCCAGTTGCATCATAAAACTGAAATAATAACTGAACTTGAATAGAATTTGAACCGAACTTTTAAAGAACGTTAAAATTGACTTGAAAAATTGAAGAATTTTTAATTTCGTTAAACAACCCAGCCTAAATATGTGTTTTTTTTTACGTATGTATGCAAGTACCAGCACTCAAAATTTAGGTAGGTACCCATCTGCATATAACAACTCGGTATCATACGACTATATTGCATACGTATTAGTTTTCTAATTTTACAATGAAATTACTCGAAGTTGAACGGGATATTTTTTAAAAGCATTAAATTCATATAGCGCTTTATTTTAAGCAGTAAAACTACTGGTGAGTTCTGGCATTATAAAATTTGTATGAAAATGTACGTACGCTCATAACTTCCGAAGGACTGCAACAATTTGAAAAATTCTTTTTTTGTTGTGTTCGTTATTGTTAGTACAAGGTTTGTATAAAATTACTGGTGAGTTCTGGCATTACGAAATTTGTAAAAAAAAATTATAGGTGGCGCGCGAGCTGTTTGAAAAATAAATGTACCGGGAATAAGTGTATGTAATGCGGCAGGTGGGGGGGGGGGGTGGAAACAGGAAGGGGGGAGGGGAGCCTGGGAGGGGGGAGGGGAACTCGGGAGGGGGTTTACGATACGGAGAAGCCTAGGAGTGAAGTGGGGTGAGGGAAGGTGAGGGAGGCGGAGTGGAAAGGGGAAGAGGACACTGGTGAGGAAGGGGGGGGGATTCCTGGTTCCTGTATACAATAGTGAGCTCTGGCAACACGAAATTACGCATTGCTAAACCGTTTATCCGATTGTGATGAAACTTTGGGGATTTGATGTGTGCATTTCTACAATGGTGTTTATATACTAACGTATACCAGGTTTTTGCTGCTAGGTCCTGCGGACGGCTTTATACATAGTTGTATGTTTAACCGCTAAGCGTTGCTAAACCATTCATCCGATTGCGATGATAATTTGTAGATTTGATGTGTGCATGCCCATGACGGTTTCTGTATACAAAAGTGAGCTCTGGCATCAGGAAATTACGCATTGCTAAACCGTTCATCCGATTGCGATGAAACTTTGGGGATTTGATGTGTGCATGCCTACAATGGTGTCTATATACTAACGTATGCAGACTTTTGCTGCTAGGCCCTGTGGGCGGCTTTATATATATTTGTATTTTTAACCGTAGGTACCTACCCGCTTACTATGATTTTTTTTTCTGTCAGTTAGTAAGTCAAGTTAGTTTTAACCCGTTAGTTGCATTTGCAACGGGCATAAGCTAGTATATATAGTATTGTCTGGTTTCGATTCAAAACTCACTTTTTTTTGCAGGCGAAAATCGACCGCACCGCCCCTTAATTTTCACCAACCTCAAGGTTCGTTTTGGATCAAATTCACTTTCAGACACGAAACTGGTAGTAATTTTTTTTCGACAAAAAAGCGCCGCTAGCGTTTTTTTGTCTCATACAAAACGGTGGCGAAAACTAGAACTTCTCATTAAATCGCCCAATTCGGCTCAGTTATAGTTCCCGCCGCCGGGTGTCGCGTCTCAAAAAAAAAAGACGCAAAATAGGCCTCAATTTCCATGCAAAAACAAATGCTCTTTTCAGTACTTTGAAAAATTGAGCATTTTTGTTGCCTACATTTTTGCTAGCGATTTATTGACGAAAAACTATGGCGAATCAGCGGCTAAAACTGGAACCTCAAATAAAAGTACTCAATTCGGCTCAGTTATATTTCCTGCCGACAGGTGTACTTCAAAAAAAAGATGTCATTTTGGCCATTAGTTTCAATGCAAAAGAAATTGCTACGAATGTTGAGTTAGGTCAGGATTCTTACATGTCAAAACAAAACGGATCTCTCAGCGGTTTGGGTTGTTGTTTTTCGGGAAACGGCATTGCGGCCGGAAAAACGATTCCGGCTTAGATGTTTTTGAAAAATTCGGTACCCGAAAACATTCCGCGTCTTTTGATACCAATATGAGGTGTCTGTCCCATGTAAAAAAGTTCAGGGTCGCCGAAAAACCTATAAAATTTTCCAAAAAAAACAAGAAAATACGTGTCCATAGATTCACTTCTGAAGGGTAGATTTTTATCGGCCAGTACAAAATGTTATTAATTCAGGGTAGGTACCTACTTATCTCGGTAGTATTGCAAATATGATAAAAAAGCAAAACCATTGCCGGAATTTTGTAAGGAAAAGCGCCGGTACCTACCGGAATGGGTAGTTAGACAATTATTTAGGTTTTAATGCAATTTAATTTACTAAGGTAATGTTGTTTCACCGATACTGAATAATTTAACAATTTTTTTAAGTTCATTTTCACGTTCTGTGTAAGTTCTATTTTTTTTTATCAGTAAATGCCAGTTGCATCATAATACAAAAATATCTATAGAACTTGAATAGAATTCGAACCGAACTTTTACAGAAATTACTCGAAGTTGAACGGGAAATTTTTTTAAAGTATTAAATTCGAATAGCGCTTTTTTTAAGCAGTAAAACTACTGGTGAGTTCTGGCATTATAAAATTTTTATGAAAATGTACGTACGCTCATAACTTCTGAAGGACTGCAACAAATTGAAAAATTCTTTTTTTGTTGTGTTCGTTATTGTTAATACAAGGTTTGTATAAAACTACTGGTGAGTTCTGGCTTCACGAAATTTGTATAAAAAAATTTAATAGGTGGCGCACGAGCTGTTTGAAAACTAAATGTACCGGGAATTAGTGTATGTAGTGTGGTAGCTTTTTGCTGCTAGGTCCTGCGGGCGGCTTTATACATAATTGTGTGTTTAACCGCTAAGCGTTGCTAAACCATTCATCCGATTGCGATAAAAAATTGTAGATTTGATGTGTGCATGCCCACGACGGTTACTGTATACAAAAGTGAGCTCTGGCATCATGAAATTACGCATTGCTTAACCGTTCATCCGATTGCGATGAAACTTTGGAGATTTGATGTGCGCATGCCTACAATGGTGTCTATATACTAACGTATGGCAGATTTTTGCTGCTAGGCCCTGTGGGTGGCTTTATATATATTTGTATGTTTAACAGGTACATACCCGCTTACTATGAAATATATATTTTTTTCTGTTTGTAAGTAAGTCAAGTTAGTTTTAACCCGTTAGTTGCTTTGCAACGGGCAATCTTCTAGTTATATAGTATTGCTTGGTTTTTCAAAAAACTCACTTTTTCCTTGATGCGAAAATCGACCTCACCGCCCCTCGCGTTTCACCAACCTCAAGGTTCACTTTGGCTCAAAGTCTAGAATTGTCCCTTCGGCTGACACGCGAGAATGGACATTAGCGCTCGCTATTTTGGAACGCTTCAAAGTTCAAAATCCTTCGAAGAGTCGATTATTTTCCAGCCACTAGCAGTTGTTTTTTTTTTTGTTAGGGGAAACATTTTTCATCGTTATCAATATGTTTGCCAAAACTTTACGGGAGACATCTAGCGGTGCGGAATACAAGTATGGATTATTCACATTAGAAAAAATCAAATGTCTATCGAATACTGTTGTAGTTCTATTTTCATCCGTTCGAAATGGCAGCTTCGTCTGAATTTAAATAAACACGCTAGCTTCACGATTTTCACAAAAAAAATAGACTAGACAGGAAACTCACATAAAATTGAATTGACACATTTTAAGAGCGAAAAATTATTTAAATTTGCGGCGAAAACTGGAACTACTCATAAAATCACTCAATTCGGCTAGGTTATATTTCCCGCCGACAGGTTCGCCCCTTTAAAAACGTCGGATCGAGAAGGGAAGTAAAAAAAAGTTAGTTTCCCGTACAAAACTGATTTTGCTAGGAATTTATTCTAATTAATTAAACGGCTTCGAGAAAGTTCTTTAGAAAAATTGACATTTTATAGGGGCATTACGGAATTAAAGATTGCGTTAAAAGTACACCTTCCGGCGGAGATGTTTTTTAATAAACATAAACAATACAAGTTTTAGAAACTTTTAAAACCAAAACATGTTTAGCTCCCCCTTGAAAATGTTTCACAATATTGCATTCAAATTCGACATTTTTCTGACATTTGCGAAAAATTCGCTTTCATCGATAAATGCAAATCGTTTGCAGCCTGTAAAATCGGCTGGTATATTAAAATTTTATAATTTTTCTCGAACTTTGCAACACTGAAGATGGAGTCGTGATGGCGTTAAAATCCACTACCACCTTAAAAAAAAGCAGACCCCGCCCTAATAGGTTTTGTATGAAGAATTTTTTTTTTTAATGGCGGATTTCAAATTGCATAGCTCGACAGGGCCTTAATTTAAGCAGGAATTGTGCAAATTTGTGCATCGGTCTTGCCTGTTTAAAAAATATAATTATGGAATATTATCTGTCTGTGTATGATATAGTATAGGTAAGTACCTAATACAAAAGCGCTAGATTTACCCGCGCTTCAACAGCAAATTGAAATGTCAAAAGAAAACGGATCTCTCAGCGGTTTGGGTTGTTGTTTTTCGGGAAACGGCATTGCGGCCGGAAAAAACGATTCCAGCTTGGATGTTTTTGAAAAATACGGTACCCGGCAATATTAGGCAACTTTTAAGACCAAAATTTTGTGTTAGTTCCATGTAAAAAATTTCAGGGTCGCCGAAAAACCTATAAAATTTTCCAAAAAAAACAAGAAAATTGGTGTCCATAGATTCACTTCAGTAGGGTGGATATTTACCGGCCAAATTGAAATGTTATTAATTCAGGGTAGGTACCTACTTATCTCGGTAGTATTGCAAATATGACGAGAAAAGCAAAAACATTGCCGGAATTTTGTAAGGAAATGCGCCGGTACCTGCCGGAATGGGTAGTTGGACAATTATTTAGGTTTTTGATGCAATTTAATTTACTAAGGTAATGTTGTTTCCACGTACTGAATAATTTAACAATTTTTTAAAGTTCATTTTCACGTTCTGTGTAAGTTGTGTTTTTTTATCAGTAAATGCCAGTTGCATCATAAAACTGAAATATTTACAGAACTTGAATAGAATTCGAACCGAACTTTTACAGAACGTTAAAATTGACTTGAAAAATTAAAAAAAAATTTATTTCGTTAAACAACCCAGCCTAAATATGAGTTCTTTTTTACGTATGTATGCAAGTACCTATACTCAGAATATAAGTAGGTTCCTACCTGCACATAAACACTCGATATCATCCGACGATATTGCATACGTATTAGTTTTCTAATTTTACAATGAAATTACTCGAAGTTGAACGGAATATTTTTTAAAAGTATTAAATTCATATAGCGCTTTATTTTAAGCAGTAAAACTACTGGTGAGTTCTGGCATTATAAAATTTGTATGAAAATGTACGTACGCTCATAACTTCCGAAGGACTGCAACAAATTGAAAAATTCTTTTTTTGTTGTGTTCGTTATTGTTAGTACAAGGTTTGTATAAAATTACTGGTGAGTTCTGGGATTACGAAATTTGTAAAAAAAAAAATTATAGATGGCGCGCAAGCTGTTTGAAAAATAAATGAACCGGGAATTAGTGTATTAATAATGCGGCAGGTGGGGGGGGGGGTGGAAACAGGAAGGGGGGGAGGGGAACTCGGGAGGGGGTTTACGATACGGAGAAGCCTAGGAGTGAAGTGGGGGTGAGCTCTGGCAACACGAAATTACGCATTGCTCAACCGTTCATCCGATTGTGATGAAACTTTGGGGATTTGATGTGTGCATTTCTACAATGGTGTTTATATACTAACGTATAGCAGGTTTTTGCTGCTAGGTCCTGCGGGCGGCTTTATACATAGTTGTATGTTTAACCGCTAAGCGTTGCTAAACCATTCATTCGATTGCGATGAAAATTTGAGGATTTGATGTTTGCATGTCTACAATGGTGTTTATTTACTAACGTATGGCAGATTTTTGCTGCTAGGCCCTGTGGGCGGCTTTATATATATTTGTATGTTTAACCGTAGGTACCTACCAGCTTACTATGGTTTTTTTTTCTGTTAGTAAGTCAAGTTAGTTTTAACCCGTTAGTTGCATTTGCAACAGGCATAAGCTAGTACTATATATTAATGCTCAGTTTTTGAAAAAACTCACTTTTTCCTTGATGCGAAAATCGACCTCACCGCCCCTCGCGTTTCACCAACCTCAAGGTTCACTTTGGCTTGGCGACGCAAAAATGCCGCTGGCACGCCAAGACGACCTCTCCGATCCTCGAGTTTCGCACACCTCAAGGTTCAATTTTGTTCAAAGGGAATTATCCCGACGCCTGACACGCGAGAATGGACATTAGCGCTCGCTATTTTGGAACGCTTCAAAGTTCACAATCCTTCGAAGAGTCGATTATTTTCCAGCCACTAGCAATTGTTTTTTTTTTGATAGGGGAAACATTTTTCATCGTTATCAATATGTTTGCCAAAACTTTACGGGAGACTTCTAGCGGTGCGGAATACAATTATGGATTATTCACATTAGAAAAAATCAAATGTCTATCGAATACTGTTGTAGTTCTATTTTCATCCGTTCGAAATGGCAGCTTCGTCTGAATTTAAAAAAATACGCTAGCTTCACGATTTTCACAAAAAAAATAGACTAGACAGGAGACTCACATAAAATTGAACTGACACATTTTAAGAGCGAAAATTATATAAATTTGCGGCGAAAACTGGAACTACTCATTTAATCAACCAATTCGGCTCAGTTATAGTTCCCGCCGACAGGTTCGCATTAAAAAAAAAACCACAAATTAGGCCTTAGTTTCAATGCAATGGAAAATACTAGAGAGAATGTTGAGACATTGAAGCTTTCACCCACCTATTCCCACCCCGGTATAGGCGACTTATGGTCGCCCCTTCGGAGTTCTCGCAAGACTCTAATTTTTTTGAAAAAAAACGACTCTACATTTAAAATATGGAACGATTCTAGAACTTCAATGTCCCCGCATACGTTGTTAGTGGGCGGTATGCAGGCGCGCCTACAGAAATGCACTGTTATGGTCAGTTCTACAATTCTAAAGCCCATGAGTAACTCACCGCAAAGCGGTAAGCCTCATGGACAGTCAAACAGGGTGTTAGTGACTAGGCTAGGGCTGTAAAAAATACATAAGAAAACAAGAAAACAAAGTAAGTAAAACCGTCATGAGTGGGAGTTCATGACGGCGACGGACCACACAACAGTCCTGCAGGCAACACCGTGCTCTGTCCATGTAAAAGAAAAACAAAAAAGTAAAGAAGTATATACAATGAGGAGCTGGTGAAACCAAAATTCAGCCACCGGCAGTCCCCTTAACAGTGAAGGGGGCTGATTGTTAGGCCTCCCGGCAACCGGCAGCGTCGTCCGTAAGCCAGCTACCCGGTGGTGCCTAGACGATAAGTAAAAGAATGTTGAGACAGGTCAGTTATCAGTTATCCGAGATGTCAAAACAAAACGGATCTCTCAGCGGTTTGGGTTGTTGTTTTTCGGGAAACGGCATTGCAGCCGAAAAAACGATCCCCGGTTAGATGTTTTTGAAAAATTCGGTACCCGAAAACATTCGGCAACTTTTGATAACGATATGACGTGTCAGTCCCATGTAAAAAATTTCAGGGTCGCCGAAAAACCAATAAAATTTTCCAAAAAAAACAAGAAAATTGGTGTCCATAGATTCACTTCAGTAGGGTGGATATTTACCGGCCAGTAGGTACAAATTGAAATGTTATTAATTCAGGGTAGGTACCTACTTATCTCGGTAGTATTGCAAATATGATGAGAAAAGCAAAAACATTGCCGGAATTTTGTAAGGAAATGCGCCGGTACCTACCGGAATAGGTAGTTGTACTATTATTTAGGTTTTTGATGCAATTTATTTTACTAAGGTAATGTTGTTTCCACGATACTGAATAATTTAACAATTTTTTAAAGTTCATTTTCACGTTCTGTGTAAGTTCTGTTTTTTTATCAGTAAATGCCAGTTGCATCATAAAACCGAAATAATTACAGAACTTGAATAGAATTCGAACCGAACTTTTACAGAACGTTAAAATTGACTTGAAAAATTGAAGAATTTTTAATTTTGTTAAACAACCCAGCCTAAATATGTGTTTTCTTACTCACTCTTTTTGCACTCGGAATTTAGGTAGGTACCCATCTGCACATACAAACTCGATATCATCCAACTATATTGCATACCTATTAGTTTTCTAATTTTACAATTAAATTACTCGAAGTTGAACGGAATATTTTTTTAAAAGTATTAAATTCATATAGCGCTTTATTTTAAGCAGTAAAACTACTGGTGAGTTCTGGCATTATAAAATTTGTATGAAAATGTACGTACGCTCATAACTTCCGAAGGACTGCAACAAATTGAAAAATTCTTTTTGTGTTGTGTTCGTTATTGTTAGTACAAGGTTTGTATAAAATTACTGGTGAGTTCTGGCATTACAAAATTTGTAAAAAAAATATTTATAGGTGGCGCGCGAGCTGTTTGAAAAATAAATGTACCGAGAATTAGTGTATATAAAGCGGCAAGTGGATGTGGGGGGGTGGAAACAGGAAGGGGGGGAGGGGGACCTGGGAGGGGGGAGGGGGACTTGGGAGGGGGTTTGCGATACGGAGAAGCCTAGGAATGAAGTGGGGTGAGGGAAGGTGAGGGAGGCGGAGTGGAAAGGGGAAGAGGACGCTGGTGAGGAAGGGGTGGGGGGGAAGGGAGAGGGGGGTAAGGGGGGGGGGGGGGGAAGGGGATCGGAACAAATGAGAAAGGACACGCAGGTAGAAACATTTTCTTTATTAAATGGTATCGCAACGCATGCCGGGTACCAGCTATCTTCCATATATGTATATAAAAATCAAAAAATATTTGGCAGTATATATGTCCGCTATGCGTTGCTAAACCATTCATCCGATTGCGATGAAACATTGGGAATTTGATGTGCGCATGACTGCTATGGTTCCTGTATACAATAGTGAGCTCTGGCAACACGAAATTACGCATTGCTCAACCGTTCATCCGATTGTGATGAAACTTTGGGGATTTGATGTGTGCATTTCTACAATGGTGTTTATATACTAACGTATAGCAGGTTGTTGCTGCTAGGTCCTGCGGACAGCTTTATACATAGTTGTATGTTTAACGCTAAGCGTTGCTAAACCATTCATCCGATTGCGATGAAAATTTGAGGATTTGATGTGTGCATGCCCACGACGGTTTCTGTATACAAAAGTGAGCTCTGGCATCATGAAATTACGCATTGCTAAACCATTCATCCGATTGCGATGAAACTTTGTGGATTTGATGTGTGCATGTCTAAAATGGTGTTTATTTACTAACGTATGGCAGGTTTTTGCTGCTAGGTCCTGCGGGCGGCTTTATACATAGTTGTGTGTTTAACCGCTAAGCGTTGCTAAACCATTCATCCGATTGCGATAAAATTTTTTTAGATTTGATGTGTGCATGCCCACGACGGTTTCTGTATACAAAAGTGAGCTCTGGCATCATGAAATTACGCATTGCTAAACCGTTCATCCGATTGCGATGAAATTTTGGTGATTTGATGTGTGCATGCCTACAATGGTGTCTATATACTAACGGATGGCAGATTTTTGCTGCTAGGCCCTGTGGGCAGCTTTATATATATTTGTATGTTTAACCGTAGGTACCTACCCGCTTACTATGATTTTTTTTCTGTTAGTTAGTAAGTCAAGTTAGTTTTAACCCGTTAATTGCATTTGCAATAGGCATAAGCTAGTTATATATTAATGCTCAGTTTTTCAAAAAACTCACTTTTCGCTTGACGGGAAAATCGACCTCATCGCCCCTCGCGTTTCACCAACCTCAAGGTTTAATTTGGCTTGGCGACGCTAAAATGCCGCTGGCACGCCAAAACGACCTCTCCGATCCTCGAGTTTCGCACACCTCAAGGTTCAATTTTGTTCAAAGGAAATTATCCCTACGGCTGACACGCGAGAATGGACATTAGCGTTCGGTATTTTAAAACACTTCAAGGTTCACAATCCTTCGAAGAGTCGATTATTTTCCAGCCACTAGCAGTTGTTTTTTTTTTGATAGGGGAAACATTTTTCGTCGTTATCAATATGTTTGCCAAAACTTTACGGGAGACTTCTAGCGGTGCGGAATACAAGTATGGATTATTCACATTAGAAAAAATCAAATGTCTATCGAATACTGTTGTAGTTCTATTTTCATCCGTTCGAAATGGCAGCTTCGTCTGAATTTAAATAAATACGCTAGCTTCACGATTTTCACAAAAAAATAGACTAGACAGGAAACTCTCATAAAATTGAACTGACACATTTTAAGAGCGAAAATTATATAAATTTGCGGCGAAAACTGGAACTACTCATTAAATCAACCAATTCGGCTCAGTTATAGTTCCCGCCGACAGGTTCGCATTAAAAAAAAAAACACAAATTAGGCCTTAGTTTCAATGCAATGGAAAATACTAGAGAGAATGTTGAGACAGGTCAGTTATCCGAGATGTCAAAACAAAACGGATCTCTCAGCGGTTTGGGTTGTTGTTTTTCGGGAAACGGCATTGCAGCCGAAAAAACGATCCCCGGTTAGATGTTTTTGAAAAATTCGGTACCCGGCAATATAAGGCAACTTTTAACACCAAAATTTTGCGTCCGTTCCATGTAAAAAATTTCAGGGTCGCCGAAAAACCTATAAAATTTTCCAAAAAAAACAAGAAAATTGGTGTCCATAGATTCACTTCAGTAGGGTGGATATTTACCGGCCAGTAGGTACAAATTGAAATGTTATTAATTCAGGGTAGGTACCTACTTATCTCGGTAGTATTGCAAATATGATGAGAAAAGCAAACACATCGCCGGAATTTTGTAAGGAAATGCGCCGGTACCTGCCGGAATAGGTAGTTGGACAATTATTTAGGTTTTTGATGCAATTTATTTTACTAAGGTAATGTTGTTTCCACGATACTGAATAATTAAACAATTTTTTAAAATTCATTTTCACGTTCTGTGTAAGTTCTGTTTTTTTATCAGTAAATGCCAGTTGCATCATAAAACTGAAATAATTACAGAACGTTAAAATTGACTTGAAAAATTAAAAAAATTTTAATTTCGTTAAACAACCCAGCCTAAATATGAGTTTTTTTTTACGTATGTATGCAAGTACCTATACTCAGAATATAAGTAGGTTCCTACCTGCACATAAACACTCGATATCATCCGACGATATTGCATACGTATTAGTTTTCTAATTTTACAATGAAATTACTCGAAGTTGAACGGAAATTTTTTTAAAAGTATTAAATTCATATAGCGCTTTATTTTAAGCAGTAAAACTACTGGTGAGTTCTGGCATTATAAAATTTGTATGAAAATGTACGTACGCTCATAACTTCCGAAGGACTGCAACAAATTGAAAAATTCTTTTTTTGTTGTGTTCGTTATTGTTAGTACAAGGTTTGTATAAAATTACTGGTGAGTTCTGGCATTACGAAATTTGTAAAAAAAAAAATTATAGATGGCGCGCGAGCTGTTTGAAAAATAAATGTAACGGGAATTAGTGTATTAATAATGCGGCAGGTGGGGGGGGGGGTGGAAACAGGAAGGGGGGGAGGGGAACTCGGGAGGGGGTTTACGATACGGAGAAGCCTAGGAGTGAAGTGGGGGTGAGCTCTGGCAACACGAAATTACGCATTGCTCAACCGTTCATCCGATTGTGATGAAACTTTGGGGATTTGATGTGTGCATTTCTACAATGGTGTTTATATACTAACGTATAGCAGGTTTTTGCTGCTAGGTCCTGCGGACGGCTTTATACATGGTTGTATGTTTAACCGCTAAGCGTTTCTAAACCATTCATCCGATTGCGATGAAAATTTGAGGATTTGATGTGTGCATGCCCACGACGGTTTCTGTATACAAAAGTGTGCTCTGGCATCATGAAATTACGCATTGCTAAACCATTCATCCGATTGCGATGAAACTTTGGGAATTTTATGTGTGCATGTCTACAATGGTGTTTATATACTAACGTATGGCAGGTTTTTGCTGCTAGGTCCTGCGGGCGGCTTTATACATAGTTGTATGTTTAACCGCTAAGCGTTGCTACACCATTCATCCGATTGCGATGAAAATTTGTAGATTTGATGTGTGCATGCTCACGACGGTTTCTGTATACAAAAGTGAGCTCTGGCATCATGAAATTACGCATTGCTAAACCGTTCATCCAATTGCGATGAAACTTTGGGGATTTGATGTGTGCATGCCTACAATGGTGTCTATATACTAACGGATGGCAGATTATTGCTGCTAGGCCCTGTGGGCGGCTTTATATATATTTGTATGTTTAACCGTAGGTACCTACCCGCTTACTATGAATTTTTTTTCTGTTAGTTAGTAAGTCAAGTTAGTTTTAACCCGTTAGTTGCATTTGCAACAGGCATAAGCTAGTTATATATTAATGCTCAGTTTTTCAAAAAACTCACTTTTCGCTTGACGGGAAAATCGACCTCACCGCCCCTCGCGTTTCACCAACCTCAAGGTTTAATTTGGCTTGGCGACGCAAAAATGCCGCTGGCACGCCAAAACGACCTCTCCGATCCTCGAGTTTCGCACACCTCAAGGTTCAATTTTGTTCAAAGGAAATTATCCCGACGGCTGACACGCGAGAATGGTCATTAGCGTTCGGTATTTTAAAACACTTCAAGGTTCACAATCCTTCGAAGAGTCGATTATTTTCCAGCCACTAGCAGTTGTTTTTTTTTTGATAGGGGAAACATTTTTCGTCGTTATCAATATGTTTGCCAAAACTTTACGGGAGACTTCTAGCGGTGCGGAATACAAGTATGGATTATTCACATTAGAAAAAATCAAATGTCTATCGAATACTGTTGTAGTTCTATTTTCATCCGTTCGAAATGGCAGCTTCGTCTGAATTTAAATAAATACGCTAGCTTCACGATTTTCACAAAAAAATAGACTAGACAGGAAACTCACATAAAATTGAACTGACACATTTTAAGAGCGAAAATTATATAAATTTGCGGCGAAAACTGGAACTACTCATTAAATCAACCAATTCGGCTCAGTTATAGTTCCCGCCGACAGGTTCGCATTAAAAAAAAGAACCACAAATTAGGCCTTAGTTTCAATGCAATGGAAAATACTAGAGAGAATGTTGAGACAGGTCAGTTATCCGAGATGTCAAAACAAAACGGATCTCTCAGCGGTTTGGGTTGTTGTTTTTCGGGAAACGGCATTGCAGCCGAAAAAACGATCCCCGGTTAGATGTTTTTGAAAAATTCGGTACCCGGCAATATAAGGCAACTTTTAACACCAAAATTTTGTGTCCATTCCATGTAAAAAATTTCAGGGTCGCCGAAAAACCTATAAAATTTTCCAAAAATAACAAGAAAATTGGTGTCCATAGATTCACTTCAGTAGGGTGGATATTTACCGGCCAATAGGTACAAATTGAAATGTTATTAATTCAGGGTAGGTACCTACTTATCTCGGTAGTATTGCAAATATGATGAGAAAAGCAAAAACATTGCCGGAATTTTTTAAGGAAATGCGCCGGTACCTGCCGGAATAGGTAGTTGGACAATTATTTAGGTTTTTGATGCAATTTATTTTACTAAGGTAATTAATGTTGTTTCCACGATACTGAATAATTTAACAATTTTTTAAAGTTCATTTTCACGTTCTGTGTAAGTTCTGTTTTTTTATCAGTAAATGCCAGTTGCATCATAAAACTGAAATAATTACAGAACTTGAATAGAATTCGAACCGAACTTTTACAGAACGTTAAAATTGACTTGAAAAATTGAAGAATTTTTAATTTTGTAAAAACAACCCAGCCTAAATATGTGTTTTTTTTACTCACTCTTTTTTCACTCGGAATTTAGGTAGGTACCCATCTGCACATAACAACTCGATATCATCCAACTATATTGCATACGTATTAGTTTTCTAATTTTACAATGAAATTACTCGAAGTTGAACGGAATATTTTTTTAAAACTATTAAATTCATATAGCGCTTTATTTTAAGCAGTAAAACTACTGGTGAGTTCTGGCATTATAAAATTTGTATGAAAATGTACGTACGCTCATAACTTCCGAAGGACTCCAACAATTTGAAAAATTCTTTTTTTGTTGTGTTCGTTATTGTTAGTACAAGGTTTGTATAAAATTACTGGTGAGTTCTGGCATAACGAAATTTGTAAAAAAAAAATATAGGTGGCGCGCGAGCTGTTTGAAAACTAAATGTACCGGGAATTAGTAAATGTAATGCGGTAGGTGGGGGGGGTGGAAACAGGAAGGGGGAGGGGAGCCTAAGAGGGGGGAGGGAAACTTGGGAGGGGGTTTACGATACGGAGAAGCCTAGGAGTGAAGTGGGGTGAGGGAAGGTGAGGGAGGCGGAGTGGAAAGGGGAAGAGGACGCTGGTGAGGAAGGGGGGGGGGGGGGATTCCTGGTTCCTGTATACAATAGTGAGCTCTGGAAACACGAAATTACGCATTGCTAAGCCGTTCATCCGATTGTGATGAAACTTTGGGGATTTGATGTGTGCATTTCTACAATGGTGTTTATATACTAACGTATAGCAGATTTTTGCTGCTAGGCCCTGTGGGCGGCTTTATATGTATTTGTATGTTTAACCGTAGGTACCTACCCGCTTACTTTGATTTTTTTTTTCTGTTAGTTAGTAAGTCAAGTTAGTTTTAACCCGTTAGTTGCATTTGCAATGGGCATAAGCTAGTTATATATTAATGCTCAGTTTTTCAAAAAACTCACTTTTCGCTTGACGGGAAAATCGACCTCACCGCCCCTCGCGTTTCACCAACCTCAAGGTTTAATTTGGCTTGGCGACGCAAAAATGCCGCTGGCACGCCAAAACGACCTCTCCGATCCTCGAGTTTCGCACACCTCAAGGTTCAATTTTGTTCAAAGGAAATTATCCCGACGGCTGACACGCGAGAATGGACATTAGCGTTCGGTATTTTAAAACACTTCAAGGTTCACAATCCTTCGAAGAGTCGATTATTTTCCAGCCACTAGCAGTTGTTTTTTTTTTTGATAGGGGAAACATTTTTCGTCGTTATCAATATGTTTGCCAAAACTTTACGGGAGACTTCTAGCGGTGCGGAATACAAGTATGGATTATTCACATTAGAAAAAATCAAATGTCTATCGAATACTGTTGTAGTTCTATTTTCATCCGTTCGAAATGGCAGCTTCGTCTGAATTTAAATAAATACGCTAGCTTCACGATTTTCACAAAAAAATAGACTAGACAGGAAACTCACATAAAATTGAACTGACACATTTTAAGAGCGAAAATTATATAAATTTGCGGCGAAAACTGGAACTACTCATTAAATCAACCAATTCGGCTCAGTTATAGTTCCCGCCGACAGGTTCGGTTTAAAAAAAAAAACCACAAATTAGGCCTTAGTTTCAATGCAATGGAAAATACTAGAGAGAATGTTGAGACAGGTCAGTTATCCGAGATGTCAAAACAAAACGGATCTCTCAGCGGTTTGGGTTGTTGTTTTTCGGGAAACGGCATTGCAGCCGAAAAAACGATCCCCGGTTAGATGTTTTTGAAAAATTCGGTACCCGGCAATATAAGGCAACTTTTAACACCAAAATTTTGCGTCCGTTCCATGTAAAAAATTTCAGGGTCGCCGAAAAACCTATAAAATTTTCCAAAAAAAACAAGAAAATTGGTGTCCATAGATTCACTTCAGTAGGGTGGATATTTACCGGCCAGTAGGTACAAATTGAAATGTTATTAATTCAGGGTAGGTACCTACTTATCTCGGTAGTATTGCAAATATGATGAGAAAAGCAAACACATTGCCGGAATTTTGTAAGGAAATGCGCCGGTACCTGCCGGAATAGGTAGTTGGACAATTATTTAGGTTTTTGATGCAATTTATTTTACTAAGGTAATGTTGTTTCCACGATACTGAATAATTTAACAATTTTTTAAAGTTCATTTTCACGTTCTGTGTAAGTTCTGTTTTTTTATCAGTAAATGCCAGTTGCATCATAAAACTGAAATAATTACAGAACTTGAATAGAATTCGAACCGAACTTTTACAGAACGTTAAAATTGACTTGAAAAATTAAAAAAATTTTAATTTCGTTAAACAACCCAGCCTAAATATGAGTTTTTTTTTACGTATGTATGCAAGTACCTATACTCAGAATATAAGTAGGTTCCTACCTGCACATAAACACTCGATATCATCCGACGATATTGCATACGTATTAGTTTTCTAATTTTACAATGAAATTACTCGAAGTTGAACGGAAATTTTTTTAAAAGTATTAAATTCATATAGCGCTTTATTTTAAGCAGTAAAACTACTGGTGAGTTCTGGCATTATAAAATTTGTATGAAAATGTACGTACGCTCATAACTTCCGAAGGACTGCAACAAATTGAAAAATTCTTTTTTTGTTGTGTTCGTTATTGTTAGTACAAGGTTTGTATAAAATTACTGGTGAGTTCTGGCATTACGAAATTTGTAAAAAAAAAATATAGGTGGCGCGCGAGCTGTTTGAAAACTAAATGTACCGGGAATTAGTAAATGTAATGCGGTAGGTGGGGGGGGTGGAAACAGGAAGGGGGAGGGGAGCCTAAGAGGGGGGAGGGGAACTTGGGAGGGGGTTTACGATACGGAGAAGCCTAGGAGTGAAGTGGGGTGAGGGAAGGTGAGGGAGGCGGAGTGGAAAGGGGAAGAGGACGCTGGTGAGGAAGGGGGGGGGGGGGATTCCTGGTTCCTGTATACAATAGTGAGCTCTGGAAACACGAAATTACGCATTGCTAAGCCGTTCATCCGATTGTGATGAAACTTTGGGGATTTGATGTGTGCATTTCTACAATGGTGTTTATATACTAACGTATAGCAGATTTTTGCTGCTAGGCCCTGTGGGCGGCTTTATATGTATTTGTATGTTTAACCGTAGGTACCTACCCGCTTACTTTGATTTTTTTTTTCTGTTAGTTAGTAAGTCAAGTTAGTTTTAACCCGTTAGTTGCATTTGCAATGGGCATAAGCTAGTTATATATTAATGCTCAGTTTTTCAAAAAACTCACTTTTCGCTTGACGGGAAAATCGACCTCACCGCCCCTCGCGTTTCACCAACCTCAAGGTTTAATTTGGCTTGGCGACGCAAAAATGCCGCTGGCACGCCAAAACGACCTCTCCGATCCTCGAGTTTCGCACACCTCAAGGTTCAATTTTGTTCAAAGGAAATTATCCCGACGGCTGACACGCGAGAATGGACATTAGCGTTCGGTATTTTAAAACACTTCAAGGTTCACAATCCTTCGAAGAGTCGATTATTTTCCAGCCACTAGCAGTTGTTTTTTTTTTTGATAGGGGAAACATTTTTCGTCGTTATCAATATGTTTGCCAAAACTTTACGGGAGACTTCTAGCGGTGCGGAATACAAGTATGGATTATTCACATTAGAAAAAATCAAATGTCTATCGAATACTGTTGTAGTTCTATTTTCATCCGTTCGAAATGGCAGCTTCGTCTGAATTTAAATAAATACGCTAGCTTCACGATTTTCACAAAAAAATAGACTAGACAGGAAACTCACATAAAATTGAACTGACACATTTTAAGAGCGAAAATTATATAAATTTGCGGCGAAAACTGGAACTACTCATTAAATCAACCAATTCGGCTCAGTTATAGTTCCCGCCGACAGGTTCGGTTTAAAAAAAAAAACCACAAATTAGGCCTTAGTTTCAATGCAATGGAAAATACTAGAGAGAATGTTGAGACAGGTCAGTTATCCGAGATGTCAAAACAAAACGGATCTCTCAGCGGTTTGGGTTGTTGTTTTTCGGGAAACGGCATTGCAGCCGAAAAAACGATCCCCGGTTAGATGTTTTTGAAAAATTCGGTACCCGGCAATATAAAGCAACTTTTAACACCAAAATTTTGCGTCCGTTCCATGTAAAAAATTTCAGGGTCGCCGAAAAACCTATAAAATTTTCCAAAAAAAACAAGAAAATTGGTGTCCATAGATTCACTTCAGTAGGGTGGATATTTACCGGCCAGTAGGTACAAATTGAAATGTTATTAATTCAGGGTAGGTACCTACTTATCTCGGTAGTATTGCAAATATGATGAGAAAAGCAAACACATTGCCGGAATTTTGTAAGGAAATGCGCCGGTACCTGCCGGAATAGGTAGTTGGACAATTATTTAGGTTTTTGATGCAATTTATTTTACTAAGGTAATGTTGTTTCCACGATACTGAATAATTTAACAATTTTTTAAAGTTCATTTTCACGTTCTGTGTAAGTTCTGTTTTTTTATCAGTAAATGCCAGTTGCATCATAAAACTGAAATAATTACAGAACTTGAATAGAATTCGAACCGAACTTTTACAGAACGTTAAAATTGACTTGAAAAATTAAAAAAATTTTAATTTCGTTAAACAACCCAGCCTAAATATGAGTTTTTTTTTACGTATGTATGCAAGTACCTATACTCAGAATATAAGTAGGTTCCTACCTGCACATAAACACTCGATATCATCCGACGATATTGCATACGTATTAGTTTTCTAATTTTACAATGAAATTACTCGAAGTTGAACGGAAATTTTTTTAAAAGTATTAAATTCATATAGCGCTTTATTTTAAGCAGTAAAACTACTGGTGAGTTCTGGCATTATAAAATTTGTATGAAAATGTACGTACGCTCATAACTTCCGAAGGACTGCAACAAATTGAAAAATTCTTTTTTTGTTGTGTTCGTTATTGTTAGTACAAGGTTTGTATAAAATTACTGGTGAGTTCTGGCATTACGAAATTTGTAAAAAAAAAAATTATAGATGGCGCGCGAGCTGTTTGAAAAATAAATGTACCGGGAATTAGTGTATTAATAATGCGGCAAGTGGGGGGGGGGGTGGAAACAGGAAGGGGGGGAGGGGAACTCGGGAGGGGGTTTACGATACGGAGAAGCCTAGGAGTGAAGTGGGGGTGAGCTCTGGCAACACGAAATTACGCATTGCTCAACCGTTCATCCGATTGTGATGAAACTTTGGGGATTTGATGTGTGCATTTCTACAATGGTGTTTATATACTAACGTATAGCAGGTTTTTGCTGCTAGGTCCTGCGGACGGCTTTATACGTGGTTGTGTGTTTAACCGCTAAGCGTTTCTAAACCATTCATCCGATTGCGATGAAAATTTGAGGATTTGATGTGTGCATGCCCACGACGGTTTCTGTATACAAAAGTGTGCTCTGGCATCATGAAATTACGCATTGCTAAACCATTCATCCGATTGCGATGAAACTTTGGGAATTTTATGTGTGCATGTCTACAATGGTGTTTATATACTAACGTATGGCAGGTTTTTGCTGCTAGGTCCTGCGGGCGGCTTTATACATAGTTGTATGTTTAACCGCTAAGCGTTGCTAAACCATTCATCCGATTGCGATGAAAATTTGTAGATTTGATGTGTGCATGCTCACGACGGTTTCTGTATACAAAAGTGAGCTCTGGCATCATGAAATTACGCATTGCTAAACCGTTCATCCGATTGCGATGAAACTTTGGGGATTTGATGTGTGCATGCCTACAATGGTGTCTATATACTAACGGATGGCAGATTTTTGCTGCTAGGCCCTGTGGGCGGCTTTATATATATTTGTATGTTTAACCGTAGGTACCTACCCGCTTACTATGAATTTTTTTTCTGTTAGTTAGTAAGTCAAGTTAGTTTTAACCCGTTAGTTGCATTTGCAACAGGCATAAGCTAGTACTATATATTAATGCTCAGTTTTTCAAAAACTCACTTTTCTCCTTGACGGGAAAATCGACCGCACCGCCACTTAAGTTTCACCACCCTCAAGGTTCAATTTCGGATAAAGCATTTTCAGTTTTTTTATGGATCCGAAAATGACCTCTCCGCTCCTCGAGTTTCAAAGACCGCAGAGACCATTATCGGATCCAGGGCCGTTCACCGAAATCGTGTCCCGATTAGGACCATTTTTCATACAAAAAACCGGTGCACGCTTTACAGCGCACCAAACGGCGAAAACTATAATTAAATCTCTCACCTACGAAGAAATTCGGCCTTAGTTCTATTTCCTGCCGCTAGGTTCACCGGTTAAAAACGTCGCATTTTTCACGGAATCTAATGAAGTTTTTTTTCCATACAAAACTGATTTTGCCCGGAATTTATACTAAATAATTAAACGGCTTCGAGAAAATTCTTAAGAAAAATTGACATTTTACAGGGGCATTACGGAATTAAAGATTACGTTAAAAAAACACCTTCCGGCGGACATGTTTTTGATTAAACATAAGCAATACAAGTTTTATAAACTTTTAAATCCACGACATGACCGCATGTCATTCAAAATGTTTGACAATTTTGCATCAAAGATTGAAATAATTCTGACATTTGTTGAAATTAATCTGTCCTCGACAATGAACAATTTTGCGGCCAGTTAAAATGAATTCTTGGTAGGTACCTACCGGCGTTGAAAGGCGAATAATTTACATGCAGTAAATAAATAGTTCCTAGGTAAATGAAACCAAATGAGATAGTAGGTAAGTACCTTATACAAAAGCGCTAGATTTACCCGCGCTTCAACAGCAAATTTAAATGTCAAAAGAAAACGGATCTCTCAGCGGTTTGGGTTGTTGTTTTTCGGGAAACGGCATTGCGGCCGGAAAAACGATTCTGGCTTGGATGTTTTTAGAAAATACGGTACCCTGAAATATTAGGCAACTTTTAACAGTAATATGACGTGTTCGTCTCATGAAAAAATGTTCATGAGGATATGATAAACATATAACATTTTCCAAAAAAATTAGGAAAACGCGTGCCATAGATTTCAGAAGTGGAGATTTTTACTGGCCAGTTTAAATATGTTCCTACAGGGTAGGTACTTATTTCAGTGGTATTGCAAATATGATGAAAAAGCAAATATTGCCGGAATTTTAGTAACAAATGCGGAGGTACCTACCCGAATACGTAGCTACACAATTAAATGCAATACTTAGGTTAGGTTGCTGTACAACGATACTGAATAATTCAACATTTTTTTAAGGTTCATTTTTAAGTTCTTCGTAAGTTCTATTCAAGTTCTGTTATTTTATCAGTACATGCCAGTTGCATCATAAAACTGAAATAATAACTGAACTTGAATAGAATTTGAACCGAACTTTTACAGAACGTTAAAATTGACTTGAAAAATTGAAGAATTTTTAATTTCGTTAAACAACCCAGCCTAAATATTTGTTTTTTTTTACGTATGTATGCAAGTACCAGCACTCAAAATTTAGGTAGGTACCCATCTGCATATAACAACTCGGTATCATCCGACTATATTGCATACGTATTAGTTTTCTAATTTTACAATGAAATTAGTCGAAGTTGAACGGGATATTTTTTAAAAGTATTAAATTCATATAGCGCTTTATTTTAAGCATTAAAACTACTGGTGAGTTCTGGCATTATAAAATTTGTATGAAAATGTACGTACGCTCATAACTTCCGAAGTACTGCAAGAATTTGAAAAATTCTTTTTTTGTTGTGTTCGTTATTGTTAGTACAAGGTTTGTATAAAATTACTGGTGAGTTCTGGCATTACGAAATTTGTAAAAAAAAATTATAGGTGGCGCGCGAGCTGTTTGAAAAATAAATGTACCGGGAATTAGTGTATGTAATGCGGCAGGTGGGGAGGGGTGGAAACAGGAAGGGGGGAGGGGAGCCTGGGAGGGGGGAGGGGAACTCGGGAGGGGGTTTACGATACGGAGAAGCCTAGGAGTGAAGTGGGGTGAGGGAGGCGGAGTGGAAAGGGGAAGAGGATGCTGGTGAGGAAGGGGGGGGGGATTCCTGGTTCCTGGATACAATAGTGAGCTCTGGCAACACGAAATTACGCATTGCTCAACCGTTCATCCGATTGCGATGAAACTTTGGGGATTTGATGTGTGCATGCCTACAACGGTGTCTATATACCAACATATGGTAGGTTTTTGCTACTAGGCCCTGCGGGCGGCTTTATAAACATTTGTATGTATAACCGCTAAGCGTTGCTAAACCATTCTTCGGATTGCGATGAAACCTTAGGTTTTGATGTGCGCATGCCTACCATGCCTTTATGGCAGTAGATACCTACCCGCTTACTATGAATTTTTTAAGTTAGTTTTAACCCGTTAATTGCATTTGCAATAGGCATAAGCTAGTATATATAGTATTGTCTGGTTTTTCAAAAAACTCACTTTTTCTGGCACGCCAAAATCGACCGCACCGCCCCTTAAGTTTCACCAACCTCGAGGTTCACATTCGGGTACAACCGATTAAGACTTTTGATGGATCCGAAAGTGACCTTTCCGCTCCTCGAGTTTCAAAGACCGCAGAGACCATATTCGGTTCACGGGAAACTCACATAAAATCGAACCGCTACATAATTGACAGCGCCAAATTACGCAAATCAGCGGCGAAAACTAGAACCTCTGAATAAATCTATCACCTTTGGCCTCGGTTATATTTTCCGCCGACAGGTTTGCACTCCAAAAAAGGCAGAGAAAAATTAAGACACTCATTTCCATACAATGAGAAATTTATTCTAATTTATTGTACGGCGTTTTTGAGAAAAAATGACATTTTAAACATGATTTGCGGGATCGTAGATTACGTTAAAAAAACACTTTCTGCCGGAGATGTTTTTTAATAAATATAAACATTACAAGTTTTAGAAACTTTTAAAACCAAAACATGTTTAGCTCCCCCTTGAAAATGTTTCACAATATTGCATTCAAATTCGACATTTTTCTGACATTTGCGAAAAATTCACTTTCATCGATAAATGCAAATGGTTTGCAGCCTGTAAAATTGGCTGGTATATTAAAATTTTATAATTTTCTCGAACTTTGCAACACTGAAGATGGAGTCGTGATGGCGTTAAAAGCCACTACCACCTTAAAAAAAGCAGACCCCGCCCTAATAGGTTTTGTATGAAGAATTTTTTTTTTTTAATGGCGGATTTCAAATTGCATAGCTCGGCAGGGCCTAAATTTTAGCGGGATTGGTGCAAATTTGTGCATCGGTCTTGCCTGTGTAAAAAATATAATTATGGAATATTATCTGTCTGTGTATAATATAGTAGGTAAGTACCCAATACAAAAGACCCGCGCTTAATCAGCAAATGTTGAGACAGCCCAGTATCCGAAATGTCATATGTTTACTCTAATAAAACGGACCTCTCAGCGGTTTGGGTTGTTGATTTGAAGTATACGGCATTACGGCCCAAAAAACGATTCCGGCTTGGATGTTTTTGAAAAATACGGTACTCGAAAACATCCCGCATCTTTTGATAACAATTTAACGTGTCCGTCCCATGTAAAAAGTTCAGGGTCACCGAAAATCCTATAAAATTTTCGAAAAAAAACACGACAATATACGCCCATAGATTAACTTCAGAAGGATAGATATTTACCGGCCAGAACAAATTGAAATGTAATTGATTTCAAGGGTAGGTACCTACTTATTTCGGTAGTACCTATTGCAAATATGATGAAAAAAGCAAAAACATTGCCGGAATTTTTTAAGGAAAAGCGGCGGTACCTACCGGAATGGGTAGGATAGACAATTATTTAGGTTTTTGATGCAATTTAATTTACTAAGGTAATGTTGTTTCCACGATACTGAATAATTTAACAATTTTTTTAAGTTCATTTTCACGTTTTGTGTAAGTTCTATTTTTTATCAGTAAATGGCAGTTGCATCATAAAACAAAAATATCTATAAAACTTGAATAGAATTCGAACCGAACTTTTACAGAAATTACTCTTAGTTGAACGGGATATTTTTTTCAAGTATTAAATTCGTATAGCGCTTTTTTTAAGCAGTAAAACTACTGGTGAGTTCTGGCATTATAAAATTGTTATGAAAATGTACGTACGCTCATAACTTCTGAAGGACTGCAGAAAATTGAAAAATTCTTTTTTTGTTGTGTTCGTTATTGTTAATACAAGGTTTGTATAAAACTACTGGTGAGTTCTGGCTTCACGAAATTTGTATAAAAAAAATTAATAGGTGACGCATGAGCTGTTTGAAAACTAAATGTACCGGGAATAAGTGTATGTAGAGTGGCAGCTTTTTGCTGCTAGGTCCTGCGGGCGGCTTTATACATAATTCTGTGTTTAACCGCTAAGCGTTGCTAAACCTTTCATCCGATTGCGATAAAAAATTGTATATTTGATGTGTGCATGCCCACGACGGTTTTTGTATACAAAAGTGAGCTCTGGCATCATGAAATTACGCATTGCTAAACCGTTCATGCGATTGCGATGAAACTTTGGGGATTTGATGTTTGCATGCCTACAATGGTGTCTATATACTTACGTATGGCAGATTTTTGCTGCTAGGCCCTGTGGGCGGCTTTATATATATTTGTATGTTTAACCGTAGGTACCTACCCGCTTACTACGAAATATTTTTTTTTCTGTTAGTAAGTCAAGTTAGTTTTAACCCGTTAGTTGCTTTGCAACGGGCAAACTTCTAGTATATATATTATATAGTATTGTTTGGTTTTTCAAAAAACTCACTTTTCGCTTGACGGGAAAATCGACCTCACCGCCCCTCGCGTTTCACCAACCTCAAGGTTTAATTTGGCTTGGCGACGCAAAAATGCCGCTGGCACGCCAAAACGACCTCTCCGATCCTCGAGTTTCGCACACCTCAAGGTTCAATTTTGTTCGAAGGAAATTGTCCCGACGGCTGACACGCGAGAATGGACATTAGCGCTCGGTATTTTAAAACACTTCAAGGTTCACAATCCTTCGAAGAGTCGATTATTTTCCAGCCACTAGCAGTTGTTTTTTTTTTGATAGGGGAAACATTTCAATATGTTTGCCAAAACTTTACGGGAGACATCTAGCGGTGCGGAATACAAGTATGGATTATTCACATAAGAAAAAATCAAATGTCTATCGAATACTATTGTAGTTCTATTTTCATCCGTTCGAAATGGCAGCTTCGTCTGAATTTAAATAAATACGCTCGCTTCACGATTTTCTCGAAAAAGGAGGAATCAACATAACGACAGTATTCGTATAATGTTGCTATATGCTTGGTTTTGGAATGCCTAATTTTGGAATGTTGTTTTTTAATATTCAGAATGTTTCTTACTAAAAATTTTAACTTTGTCAATAAATAATATGGATACATTAAAATATAGTGAATATTTAACTGCTGTAACTATACCAACACTAAATAGAAAAAATACATTATTGTAGTTGTGGAAGAATTTCTTTTACCTCATTTCATGAATATTGTTTGTTCTTTTTTTTTCAACTCATTTATAATTTCATATTATTATTTGAAATATATAATATTCAATAATATTTCAATTAATAATATTAAAAGTACATAATATTTTAAATGAAATTCTACATACTTTACGCTTGACAACAGCAAAAAAAAATGTAAAAAAAAAAAATTTTAGGGTGTTTAGTTGTTATTTTTTCAAAAAAATAATTTTTTCATGCTATTTACAGGTATATTTTAAAATTTTGTTTTTAAATAAAGCATCAAAGTTAATTTATTAAGATATCTTTGTTCTCAATAAAAAAAAGTTTACGAAAACCATGTTTTTTCTTAGTAAGCATTAACATTTTTTACCCCTGAAACATGTATTTTTTTAAATGGCATCACTGGACACTACGTATTCAAGCTGACAGCTTATTAAAAGTTTTATTTTCGTAAAGGTAATAAACAAGATGGCGTTACGGGCTTTTAAGAATATACTGTCTGATGGAACTAAATTACCATGAATTACTGACTGCAAGTAGGTAGGATAATGATAAAATATATAAAATAATACTTCATTGATAAATTTTCAACAAATTTGCTTGGAATAAGGTACTTTTACAACACGGTCAGACGTATGTATTCCTAAATTGTAATTTGTTTACTTACAGGAAAGATGTTGAAAATGCCCCTAGATATAATATTGGATATGTATTTATATTATAAATAAGATGTTGGTATGATATTTATGCCCAGTGATACTTCAACGTTAAGACAAAAACATATCTTGATTTATGGAATCCACTTTCCTTGGAGGCATAATACAAAATCACCCATTTTGAAGGTATTTATTTATTATTATAGTGTCAAGCAACATGAACAGACTAATGCTATGTCAGTAGTAATAAATATAACCTAAATCATCCTCTTTTTTACAGGAATGAAGTTGAAAAATGCCGCTATAAATATTGAATGTTTGAAATTACCTATTTATACTGTAAAATCCTCAGTGATAACATAACGATGCAATCTTTCAAAAAAATGAACAAAGGAATCTATCAATTTACAAGATAATTATTATTGAAGGTATTTATTTCCCATTTTTTGTTATTTTCATTAAAAAAACAGCAATTTACAAGATAATTATTATTAAAAATGTATTTCCTATTGTTTTAACCTACAATTACTTTCTGAACTTATTTGTGGGTGCAAACATCTTCATTTCAAATGTCGTTATATTTTCTAGCAGTGAAATAGTATAATGAGGGTTCAATAAAACTCAACAAAGTGGAATTTCAACACCCCCTTGAAAAATCGACTAGAATGGGCCAAGGCACACCAAAAAATGACCAATGACGACTGAACAGGTAAACCGATTTGGTTTTCAATGAATCCCGCATGTTTGAAACAGTTGTGAATGGTACTTTGTGACATTTTATTCCAGGCATCAGCCATAAGAATTGCATCTAGCACCGTTATTTTTGCATCAAGACAATTTATCATTTTAAGCACAAGATTCTTTCTAACATTAGTTTTGAGTGACCATATTATTCCTTGATCCATTGACTGTAAGACTGACACCCGTATTCAGAGTCGATCCTTAAAAGTTGTCTAAGTCAAGTGTCGGCTTTACCTTAGCAAAGGTAAGTAACGTCCCCGGCCGGCTTTTATACATCTAAAGTCATCCCGTCATAAGGTTTATTTTAGGTTAACATCATGTTTTCAAAATAAGTATGCATTCTTTCATTCTTTGTCGATTTCAAATCAGTATAGACATAATGTAAATAACAAGTTTCATCATAGCTGCATCACAAAATGCAATATTTTCGTTTCACAAAAGTAGAACAGAATTTTACAATAGATATCTACTAAAAAGACGCATTTACCTGATAATTACCAGTAGCGTAGAATCTCAACGCGATAGCTACCTGAATAACAGGAGGTATGGGCAAGCCTCTATTATTTACTAAAGTGTAATTTGGAAATAATATAGGAATTAATAAATGCATTACAGTTGTTTTCTCCAACCGATATCGCTCCTTAAATTGGCGGTCACTTGGCAAGTTAAAGGTACCTATCCCACCAACCTTGAGTTGTGACAGCTAGAAGTCAAAGTAAGCAAGAATGCGCGTGCGCAGTGTCGTAGAGACTTCCAGACTTCAGTTTCTGAATACAAAAAATGTGCCGAATGTGGTCGCATATGCTTTAAATATGGTCACCCGGATGACAATCGGCACTCGGAAGGTAGATTCCTTACTATGTGACGTCACACCGACCTTAGGTGTGTCTCTGAATACAAAACGGTGTTTCTTAAAGGAAAGAAAGGCTCCTTGAACTAAAGGATCGACTCTGAATACGGGTGTGTTTTTGTATTCAGCTAAAGGAAAGTAAGTGTTTTAGGATTAAAATCAACTGTGTTAGAAATCATATCAGTAACTATAACCGGACATAATTGATTAAAAATGTGAAATAATAAGCGACATAAGCGAAGTCATTATATTATCTGACGTTGCTATAAAGAATTTTATATGAAAACCAAACTTCGCTGTGTAATTACTAAATTTAAATAATATTTGTGTTTCAAGATACTGCAGCTGCACTGATGTCCACTGGCTATGTTGATCCAATATTGAGTAAATACCGTGGAGATTCATCATTGCTGAGGATCATGTACCCTACTTCAATTTCCATGGTGGATAAGGATCTTTCTTCCGCTCCCCGCAATCCTGCGCTATCTGGATAGCCAAGGACATTAACGTAAAATAAAGCCTGAGCTTTTTTTTAATTCAGATTAAATAAATAACAATTATTATACACCTAAAAAGGAAGGACAGCAGCATCCACAGTATGTATAGAGGGACCGCGTATGGTAGGCATGGGTACTGCTGCCCCGGGAACCACTTATTGGATAACCCACACCCCTGCCACAAGTCACCCTAAGTGGTTTACTACGTTTCGTGACTTAGCAGGGGTTCCCGAATTCATGAGGTGAAATTTGTCTAGATCGTGGCGTCGGATACGTTTGTTCACTTACTGCGTGGCGGTCAGGATCAGACAAGACTGGTTAACGGAGACCTTTTGATTTTTCCAGCCGGATTCTCAACCCATCACCTTATGCCTCATTTGAAGGAATGGATTCATGCATCCATTACTCCTGGACCCAATGACCCCCAGATTCCTATCCATACCGTCGTACCTTTTTTCTTCCCAAAATTTCCTTTCCCTAAAAAGATCCTCGACACAGCATCCCTAAAGATGACGTAAGCCCCGAGGGAATTTTTTTCATCAAGATTCTCCTGTGTGAAGCTAATGTAAAAAAGGGCACTTTATTAACTTTAAATAATATGATGACCACATCTGTGATCATTTTTATAAAAATACATATTCCTTTTTGTATATTATAAGAACAATCAATCAAAGTTGGTACCTATTTAAAATACCTATCTACAATTCTTGATTCGATTTAAAGTATTAGATAAGTACTTTAAATAATTTCATTAATTGAAAGAGTTTCGAAAATTGAATTTTGAATTAACAATAAGTGGTTTGTAAAAAGTCATTCTCAAATTGCGAGATAGCACATTTTCAAAAGTTTTGTAAGATATTTTGTCATGATTAAAAAAACTTTTCAGATGTGTTGTCACGTGGTTGTAATAATACAGCTATCTACGCAAGGACGGGAAGAAGGTGTTTTGAAAGTTTCAAACATTTTATGTATTAATATAGCAATACGTAGACATTTCTGTACTCATACATTCCCAAACACACGTATTTTTATTTATATAGTAGATAACTGGTTGGCGGAGACCTTTTGATTTCTCCAGCCGGATTCTCTCGAAGGAATGGATTTGTGCATCCATTACTCCTAGACACACTGAGCCCCAGATTCCTACCCATACCGTCATACCTTTTCCTTCCCAAAACTTCCAGTTCCTAAAAAGATCCACGACACAGAGTCCCTAAAAATTACCTAAGCCATGAGGGAAATTGTTTCCCTCAGAGTTCTCCTGTGTGGAGCTAATGTAAAAAAGGGAACTTTATTAACTTTAAATAATAAGTAATCACCACATATCTGTAGTCATTTTTATGAAATAATAATTTGCAACCATATATGTACATACTATACTATATTTTGTGCCCCATTTATGTAAATTTTAATTTTATATGTTTTCATTTCATACAATTTAATCCACAAGTCTGAGCATGAAAATATTTTTATCTTTTGTTTGAATTTTCTGTTTTTCTGGTGATTTTCACAAAAACATACAATGTAATCTTTGTATATAATTATTGCCAATTTTTTCTTCTTACTCTTTGTATATATCTTTGTGTATTATATGTTTTTTCTGTTATTATGTGTTTCATGACAGTAGGCGTACTTATATACAATGCACAGTTGCATTAAGGAAGGTTATACCTCATTACACAAAATATAACTAAATGACCCCGTAGGGATATGCCGAGATGATGTACCGCCAAATAACGAAAAAATAAAACATGTTTTCATTAAAATGCATCGAGAAAAATTTACTTTACTATTTACTTTATATACCAACGCGTAAGTACAGAAAAAATCGACACTGTGTTGTGTAATATTTGATAGTTTCATAGAATTTGAACTATTCCTTTAGAAATTTTCATGCTTTGCGTATTTATTCCCTTCTAGGTTTGTACATAAAAAAAAATTAATCTAGATTATTAAGTTTAAAAAAATTAAATCTAAATTAATAAATTACATTTGTACTGTCTCTGAAATGTTAAGCTTAACTGAAAATGAAATGTAAAATGTACCCATTGGCCTTAATGGTCTAATTTATTTGTAATACCTTCTTATTTCCCATCTTTGCATATTATTTTTAAATAACAACTGTATATTGACAAAGAACAATGTCGGATCTGCTAAAAATTGAAAATTGCGCTGTTGTTTTATTTACAAAAAAAAGTTGTTGATTATAATTCTAAATATTGGATGACATGAAATGACATATATATACATATATATATATATATATTTTTCAATTCTTGATCTCAAAAACAGTAGAAAAAAACTAAAAATATGCAGAAATGAAACGATAAACAGTACTATTGCCGAACTACAAAATCGCACATCTGACATTGTTCTTCAGGACCGTTGAATACTTTTACATACTTTTAACTAATCTTCCATTTTCCTTTAGTTGGTTCTTTTTCGGAAGATAAAAAAATATATCATTGAACCAACATATAAAAAAATAAATACTTTTATTAAATTCAAACATCGTTTTCATTCGACCACACATACAAAAACACTCTGTCGACTGGTCAAAGGATTAACAAAAACTATCAAATTGACCGTTACTAAGGATCTATGCCATTTATGAACATGTGAATTTGGCGCGCACTCCGCCCTGCAGAATGCTAGACTAGAGCAGGCATTTAGATCTATGTCTATTTCCATAATGATTGTCTAAGAGCCTGTTTCCATTTCTGTTTAAACAACAGATGAAAAAAAACTGTTGTCGGACGCTCTTTTCACTTCTCCATTTAAAAAAATTAACTACACAAATTGGATGTGGGGTGTCCTGTTCACACTTCTGTTTAAAATGGAGAGACAATAATATCAGTTGATCACAAAGACGCTGCAAGCATGCTTCCTTGCAAATGGGAAACAGGCGAATTAAAGGGTCGAGATGTAGTGGGGTTCTCGCTGGAATGACAAGGGTTGCAATTAATGCAAGTGTGAATAACTTCATACAAACCAGTAAGCAAGTAAGTTCTGACACGATTTTTAAACATGGACTTTGACCCAATTTTTAAACAGTGGGCGTTGACCATCATGAATTTTAATAGTTATATTGTTAAAATTAAAATCCATTATTCACTTGGCGGCTATTGTCGTCAATGTTTTTTTTTTTTTCTTCTCTTATTTAATCCAAAATATTAACCTATGACCTATTATACTAATAGGTTCTTAGTTTGGCTTTAGTTAAAAGAAGAAGAAGAAAAAACAAACCTGAAAAACTATTTAATATTATTATATCAAAACATGGAGTGAATAAAAGATATCAAATCGTCTGTTTTTTAAATGAAATACCTACTAAAATGCATCATTTTCCATTTCCGGAAACTAAAATACTTCTCATTATTATCTAACTGAGAGGTCGACAAAGTGTTGCTCCGAAGCCGTATGCGGTTTATGTAATTACACAATATTTTGTTATCAATTTAACCTTTATTAAGTAGGAAATCAAGTTTTATTTAGCGTAGGGGAGAGCAGGTAGGATTCCTACGGAGGGAGCATTCGTACAGTAGTCATATCTACACTATTCTACATGTTAAATACGTTTTCGCACCAGTTTACGAGCAGTAGTTTTACGATTCACCTTTGAAAACATTCATTCGTAATAAGTTTTGCTCAAATTATTTAAGTAATTTATCATGCTTTTTGAATAAGTGCCTTAGATTAATGTGTAAACATTAATTTTGTGATAACCTTAACCGATATTTTTATTTTGAATTTATGGTTCGATTGTTTTTGTTGGGGTACCTTCGCACAGTTATGAGTGGGGAGGATTCGTGCTACGTAATACGAAAGCGAAGGAACGGTTTACTTATCAGACGTCTGTATATTGCCGCCACACAAATCTGCTTCTACAGCAGAACAGTTAATATATTTAGATTTAAAAAAGATCTAACTATGTATAGCATTAGTAGATCCGTTATGTGTCATTATGACACATTACCCTGATGGTTCATTTTAATGAACACTGAAACTATGAAAAATGATTTTATGACTTATTTTAACAAGTTTTTAAAACAACATGTTGTTAATTATTACTATGTTTAAGGTTTATTCTGTCTCAATTTTAATCTCAATAAATTTTTAATTTCATGTAAATAGCTTTTTCAATTACTGTGTACGGAGGCTCCCCATTAATACGAATGTACCCCACTCTATGTAAGAAGCTACCCCCACGCATGGGGTGCTTTCGTACGATCTCCATTTTTTGGGAAATTCATCATAGCTTTGCCATGTTACTTTGAATCAACACTGAACTACAATATTATTAAATCCAGATATGTTGGTAATTCAGCAGTATTGAAATTATTTTAAAAAACATCCCAGGTTTTGAATGGTTTGAGGGCAAGGCAGGGTTTATCCTAGCGGGTTTGTGTAATAATGATTGATTGTTATGAAATAAATATTCCGTATTAACCGTTGACGTTTGTTCCGAAGAATTACCATTATAATAAATGTTTGCTAAATCAATAGACTAGCCTCTCAAATTTTTTTTTTAATCGTAATGTAGGTACATATTTGTACTTTCAATTGCGACCTGAACTCCACGAAATTCATAATATTATCCTTTCAACACTTAATTTGCTTATCGTAGCGGGAAGGATGAATTCTAAATTAGAATTCATCCTATTCTAATGAATGAATGTAAAATAAAACATTGATTTTCGTTCACTGACATGTGACATGTGTCATCATAGAAAAATCATAGAAAAACGATAAAAAAGATAATATTATTATATTTTTTTTAAAATTTAAGGCACATAAATTAAAAGTTATATACGAAAGTATTAATTAAAATATCTATTTCGATGTACAAGCACTAATATGATATACAAAGACTACTGATTTAAATATTAGCAAACACTCCTCGCTTCGTCCACGTTCCCATGTCAAATCTTTTAGTGTTTTAACCCGTTTAATGCAATGTACAAAGACTATAACTGATTTAAGTATTGACATACACTCCTTGCTTCATCCATGTTCACACATCAAATCGTATAGTATTTTAACCCGTTAGTTGCCTGCAACGAGCAAAAGCTACTATTGGTACCTGTTCGGATATTGTGCATCAAAATAAATTTATGCACTCAGTGGGCAGGTACTGAAAATAGGAACTATATTTTCGCTTTATCCACATTCAAACATCGTTTTTCTTCATATATTTAATTAAACACTCGCTCCTCGCTTTGTGTTTTAACCATAAATACACCAATCCAACCCAGTTTTAAGTTAAAGTTGAGTTAGTTTTGACCCGTTAGTTGCCTGTAACGGGCAAACAGCTACGCATCGTTTTTTTCTTTACATATTTAATTAAACACCCGCTCTTCGCTTCATCCACGTTCACACATCAATTTGCATAATGTTTTAACCCGTTAGTTGCATTTGCAACGGGCATAAGCTAGTATATATAGTATTGTTTGGTTTTTCAAAAACTCACTTTTTTCCTTGACGGGAAAATCGACCGCACCGCCCCTCGAGCTTGACCGACCTCAAGGTTCACTTTCGGATACATGCATTTTAAGACTTTTGATGGATCCGAAAATGACCTCTCCGCTCCTCGAGTTTCAAACACCGCAGAGACCATTATCCGATTTGGGGTAGCGTGCCCAAATCGTGTCCCGATTAGGGACCAATTTTCATACAAAACACCGGTGCACGGTTAGCAGTGCACCCAAGTGGCGAAAACTACAATTAAATCTATCACCGACGGAGAAATTCGGCCTCAGTTCTATTTCCTGCCGTCAGGTTCATCCGTTGAAACGGCGCGACGTACGCGTAGGCTCAAAAAGGGAAGGAAAAACGTTATTTTTTGGCTACAAAGCACACTTTTCAGTACTTGAGAAAACTACGGAAAAATTGAGCATTTTGTTTGCCTACATTTTTGCTAGCGATTTATTCACAGAAAACTGAAGCAAATCAGCGGCAAAAACTGGAACCTCAAATAAAAGTACTCAATTCGGCTCAGTTCTATTTCCTGCCGACAGGTGTACTTCAAAAAAAAGATGTCATTTTGGCCATTAGTTTCAATGCAAAGAAATTGCTACGAATGTTGAGTTAGGTCAGGATTCTTACATGTCAAAACAAAACGGATCTCTCAGCGGTTTGGGTTGTTGTTTTTCGGGAAACGGCATTGCGGCCGGAAAAACGATTCCGGCTTGGATGTTTTTGAAAAATTCGGTACTCGAAAACATTCCGCGTCTTTTGATATCAATATGAGGTGTCTATCCCATGTAAAAAAGTTCAGGGTCGCCGAAAAACCTATAAAATTTTCCAGAAAAAACAAGAAAATACGTGTCCATAGATCCACTTCTGAAGGGTAGATTTTTACCGGCCAGTACAAAGTACCTACTTATCTCGGTAGTATTGCAAATATGATAAGAAAAGCAAAAACATTGCCGGAATTTTGTAAGGAAAAGCGCCGGTACCTACCGGAATGGGTAGTTGGACAATTATTTAGGTTTTAATGCAATTTAATTTACTGAGGTAATGTTGTTTCACCGATACTGAATAATTTTACAATTTTTTTAAGTTCATTTTCACGTTCTGTGTAAGTTCTATTTTTTTTATCAGTAAATGCCAGTTGCATCATTAAACAGAAATATCTATAGAACTTGAATAGAATTCGAACAGAACTTTTACAGAACGGTAAAATTGACTTGAAAAATTGAAGAATTTCCAATTTTGTTAAACAACCCAGCCTAAATAAGTTTTTTTTTACGTATGTGTAAGAACCTGCGCTCAGAATTTAGGTAGATACCCATCTGCACATAACAACTCGCTATCATCCGACGATATTGCATTCGTATTCGTTTTCTAATTTTAGAATGAAATTACTCGAAGTTGAACGGGATATTTTTTTTAAAGTATTAAATTCATATAGCGCTTTTTTTAAGCAGTAAAACTACTGGTGAGTTCTGGAATTATAAAATTTGTATGAAAATGTACGTACGCTCATAACTTCTGAAGGACTGCAACAAATTGAAAAATTCTTTTTTTGTTATGATCGTTATTGTTAATACAAGGTTTCTATACAACTACTGGTGAGTTCTGGCTTCACGAAATTTGTATAAAAAAATTTAATAGGTGGCGCACGAGCTGTTTAAAAACTAAATGTACCGAGAATTAGTGTATGTAGTGAAGCAGCTTTTTGCTGCTAGGTCCTGCGGGCGGCTTTATACATAATTGTGTGTTTAACAGCTAAGCGTTGCTAAAGCATTCATCCGATTGCGATAAAAAATTGTAGATTTGATGTGTGCATGCCCACGACGGTTTCTGTATACAAAAGTGAGCTCGGGCATCATGAAATTACGCATTGCTTAACCGTTCATCCGATTGCGATGAAACTTTGGAGATTTGATGTGTGCATGCCTACAATGGTGTCTATATACTAACGTATGGCAGGTTTTTACTGCTAGGCCCTGTGGGTGGCATTATATATATTTGTATGTTTAGCAGGTACCTACCCGCTTACTATGAAATATATTTTTTTTTTCTGTTAGTAAGTAAGTCAAGTTAGTTTTAACCCGTTAGTTGCTTTGCAACGGGCAAACTTCTAGTTATATATTAATGCTCAGTTTTTCAAAAAACTCACTTTTTCCTTGATGCGAAAATCGACCTCACCGCCCCTCGCGTTTCACCAACCTCAAGGTTCACTTTGGCTTGAAGTCTAGAATTATCCCTTCGGCTGACACGCGAGAATGGACATTAGCGCTCGCTATTTTGGAACGCTTCAAAGTTCAAAATCCTTCGAAGAGTCGATTATTTTCCAGCCACTAGCAGTTGTTTTTTTTTTGTTAGGGGAAACATTTTTCATCGTTATCAATATGTTTGCCAAAACTTTACGGGAGACATCTAGCGGTGCGGAATACAAGTATGGATTATTCACATTAGAAAAAATCAAATGTCTATCGAATACTGTTGTAGTTCTATTTTCATCCGTTCGAAATGGCAGCTTCGTCTGAATTTAAATAAACACGCTAGCTTCACGATTTTCACAAAAAAAATAGACTAGACAGGAAACTCACATAAAATTGAATTGACACATTTTAAGAGCGAAAAATTATTTAAATTTGCGGCGAAAACTGGAACTACTCATAAAATCACTCAATTCGGCTAGGTTATATTTCCCGCCGACAGGTTCGCCCCTTTAAAAACGTCGGATCGAGAAGGGAAGTAAAAAAAAGTTAGTTTCCCGTACAAAACTGATTTTGCTAGGAATTTATTCTAATTAATTAAACGGCTTCGAGAAAGTTCTTTAGAAAAATTGACATTTTATAGGGGCATTACGGAATTAAAGATTGCGTTAAAAGTACACCTTCCGGCGGAGATGTTTTTTAATAAACATAAACAATACAAGTTTTAGAAACTTTTAAAACCAAAACATGTTTAGCTTCCCCTTGAAAATGTTTCACAATATTGCATTCAAATTCGACATTTTTCTGACATTTGCGAAAAATTCGCTTTCATCGATAAATGCAAATCGTTTGCAGCCTGTAAAATTGGCTGGTATATTAAAATTTTATAATTTTTCTCGAACTTTGCAACACTGAAGATGGAGTCGTGATGGCGTTAAAAGCCACTACCACCTTAAAAAAAGCAGACCCCGCCCTAATAGGTTTTGTATGAAGAATTTTTTTTTTTAATGGCGGATTTCAAATTGCATAGCTCGACAGGGCTTAAATTTACGCGGGATTGGTGCAAATTTGTGCATCGGTCTTGCCTGTTTAAAAAATATAATTATGGAATATTATCTGTCTGTGTCTATAGTAGGTAAGTACCTTATACAAAAGCGCTATATTTACCCGCGCTTCAACAGCAAATTGAAATGTCAAAAGAAAACGGATCTCTCAGCGGTTTGGGTTGTTGTTTTTCGGGAAACGGCATTGCGGCCGGAAAAACGATTCTGGTTTGGATGTTTTTGGAAAATACGGTACCCTGAAATATAAGGCAACTTTTAACAGTAATTTTACGTGTCCGTCTCATGAAAAAATGTTCATGAGGATATGATAAACATATAACATTTTCCAAAAAAATGAGGAAAACGCGTGCCATAGATTTCAGAAGTGGAGATTTTTACTGGCCAGTTTAAATATGTTCCTACAGGGTAGGTACTTATTTCAGTGGTATTGCAAATATGATGAAAAAGCAAATATTGCCGGAATTTTAGTAACAAATGCGGAGGTACCTACCCGAATACGTAGCTACACAATTAAATGCAATACTTAGGTTAGGTTGTTGTATAACGATACTGAATAATTCAACATTTTTTTAAGGTTCATTTTCAAGTTATTCGTAAGTTCTATTCAAGTTCTGTTATTTTATCAGTACATGCCAGTTGCATCATAAAACTGAAATAATAACTGAACTTGAATAGAATTTGAACCGAACTTTTACAGAACGTTAAAATTGACTTGAAAAATTGAAGAATTTTTAATTTCGTTAAACAACCCAGCCTAAATATGTGTTTTTTTTACGTATGTATGCAAGTACCAGCACTCAAAATTTAGGTAGGTACCCATCTGCATATAACAACTCGGTATCATCCGACTATATTGCATACGTATTAGTTTTCTAATTTTACAATGAAATTACTCGAAGTTGAACGGGATATTTTTTAAAAGTATTAAATTCATATAGCGCTTTATTTTAAGCAGTAAAACTACTGGTGAGTTCTGGCATTATAAAATTTGTATGAAAATGTACGTACGCTCATAACTTCCGAAGGACTGCAACAATTTGAAAAATTCTTTTTTTGTTGTGTTCGTTATTGTTAGTACAAGGTTTGTATAAAATTACTGGTGAGTTCTGGCATTACGAAATTTGTAAAAAAAAATTATAGGTGGCGCGCGAGCTGTTTGAAAAATAAATGTACCGGGAATTAGTGTATGTAATGCGGCAGGGGGGGGGGGGGGGTGGAAACAGGAAGGGGGGAGGGGAGCCTGGGAGGGGGGAAGGGAACTCGGGAGGGGGTTTACGATACGGAGAAGCCTAGGAGTGAAGTGGGGTGAGGGAAGGTGAGGGAGGCGGAGTGAAAAGGGAAAGAGGATGCTGGTGAGGAAGGGGGGGGGGGGATTCCTGGTTCCTGGATACAATAGTGAGCTCTGGCAACACGAAATTACGCATTGCTCAACCGTTCATCCGATTGCGATGAAACTTTGGGGATTTGATGTGTGCATGCCTACAACGGTGTCTATATACTAACATATGGTAGGTTTTTGCTACTAGGCCCTGCGGGCGGCTTTATAAACATTTGTGTGTATAACCGCTAAGCGTTGCTAAACCATTCATCGGATTGCGATGAAACTTTAGGTTTTGATGTGCGCATGCCTACCATGCCTTTATGGCAGTAAATACCAACCCGCTTACTATGAATTTTTTAAGTTAGTTTTAACCCGTTAATTGCATTTGCAATAGGCATAAGCTAGTTATATATTAATGCTCAGTTTTTCAAAAAACTCACTTTTCGCTTGACGGGAAAATCGACCTCACCGCCCCTCGCGTTTCACCAACCTCAAGGTTTAATTTGGCTTGGCGACGCAAAAATGCCGCTGGCACGCCAAAACGACCTCTCCGATCCTCGAGTTTCGCACACCTCAAGGTTCAATTTTGTTCGAAGGAAATTATCCCTACGGCTGACACGCGAGAATGGACATTAGCGTTCGGTATTTTAAAACACTTCAAGGTTCACAATCCTTCGAAGAGTCGATTATTTTCCAGCCACTAGCAGTTGTTTTTTTTTTTGATAGGGGAAACATTTCAATATGTTTGCCAAAACTTTACGGGAGACATCTAGCGGTGCGGAATACAAGTATGGATTATTCACATAAGAAAAAATCAAATATCTATCGAATACTATTGTAGTTCTATTTTCATCCGTTCGAAATGGCAGCTTCGTCTGAATTTAAATAAATACGCTCGCTTCACGATTTTCTCGAAAAAGGAGGAATCAACATAACGACAGTATTCGTATAATGTTGCTATATGCTTGGTTTTGGAATGCCTAATTTTGGAATGTTGTTTTTTAATATTCAGAATGTTTCTTACTAAAATTTTTAACTTTGTCAATAAATAATATGGATACATTAAAATATAGTGAATATTTAACTGCTGTACCTACACTAAATAGAAAAAATACATTATTTTAGTTGTGGAAGAATTTCTTTTACCTCATTTCATGAATATTGTTTGTTCTTTTTTTTTCTACTCATTTATAATTTCATATTATTATTTGAAATATATAATATTTAATAATATTTTAATTAATAATATTTTAAATATATAATATTTTAAATGAAGTTCTACATACTTTACGCTTGACAACAGCGAAAAAATATGTAAAAAAAAATTTTTTTAGGGTGTTTAGTTGTTATTTTTTCAAAAAAATATTTTTTTCATGCTATTCACAGGTATATTTTAAAATTTTGTTTTTAAATAAAGCATCAAAGTTAATTTATTAAGATATCTTTGTTCTCAATAAAAAAAAGTTTACGAAAACCATGTTTTTTCTTAGTAAGCATTAACATTTTTTACCCCTGAAACATGTATTTTTTTAAATGGCATCACTGGACACTACGTATTCAAGCTGACAGCTTATTAAAAGTTTTATTTTCGTAAAGGTAATAAACAAGATGGCGTTACGGGCTTTTAAGAATATACTGTCTGATGGAACTAAATTACCATGAATTACTGACTGCAAGTAGGTAGGATAATGATAAAATATATAAAATAATACTTCATTGATAATTTTATATAAATTTTCAACAAATTTGCTTGGAATAAGGTACTTTTACAACACGGTCAGACGTATGTAATCCTAAATTGTAATTTGTTTACTTACAGGAAAGATGTTGAAAATGCCCCTAGATATAATATTGGATATGTATTTATACTATAAATAAAGATGTTGGTATGATATTTATGCCCAGTGATACTTCAACGTTAAGACAAAAACATATCTTGATTTATGGAATCCACTTTCCTTGAAGGCATAATACAAAATCACCCATTTTGAAGGTATTTATTTATTATAGTGTCAAGCAACATGAACAGACTAATGCTACGTCAGTAGTAATAAACATAACCTAAATCGTCCTCTTTTTTACAGGAATGAAGTTGAAAAATGCCGCTATAAATATTGAATGTTTGAAATTACCTATTTATACTGTAAAATCCTCAGTGATAACATAACGATGCAATCTTTCAAAAAAATGAACAAAGGAATCGATCAATTTACAAGATAATTATTATTGAAGGTCTTTATTTCCCATTTTTTATTATTTTCATTAAAAAAACAGCAATTTACAAGATAATTATTATTAAAAATGTATTTCCTATTGTTTTAACCTACAATAACTTTCTGAACTTATTTGTGGGCGCAAACATCTTCATTTCAAATGTCGTTATATTTTCTAGCAGTGAAATAGTACAATGGAGGGTTCAATAAAACTCAACAAAGTGGAATTTCAACACCCCCTTTGAAAAATCGACTAGAATGGGCCAAGGCACACCAAAAAATGACCATTGACGACTGGAGGGTAGGAAATTAATATTTATGTAGTTTTCAAAAGTCAAAGCGATGAAAAAAAGACCGTAAACTAATCTATTTAAACCAAATTCTTTTATTTTCATCGCTTTTAACCGCTATGTACTATAGCATGGCTTGCTACATTTGCAGTCCAGTAAAATAATGACTACCTTGAGGTTCACTGCAGTTACAGTGTGTAGAGCTAGGTTTTAGAAGTTTAATGTACAGTGGAATTTGTTTATAATGACATCGAATGGAAATGACAAACACATACTAAGCGGACGTCATACAAAGCATTTTGTAAAAAATAAACATCCTCCTATTTTTGGTAGGTATTTTATGTATGTATTTGTTTTAATAGAGAGATCTATTCTAAAATAATACTAAAATTTAAAGTAAATACGCTGACATCTTCCGTACAGACCTGCTTCATATACTGGTTACTAGCAGAAGCATTACTGACGTCATCTTCTCATCAAATTCATGTTCTGCTGTTTGAACAAGTAAAACCGCGTGGTTTTCAATGAATCCTGCATGCAATGAGGAAAGCATATGTTTTAGGCTTAAAATCAACTGTTAGGAATCATGTCAGTCACTATAACTGGACATAATTTATTCAAAATGGGTTATAACAAGCGTCATGTCACTATAAGCAAAGTCATTATATCTGATTTTGTTATTAAGAATTTTATATGAAAACCAAACTTCGCTGTGTAATTACTGAATTTAAATAATATTTATGTTTCAAGATATTGCAGCTGCACTGATATCCACTGGCTATGTTGACGCAATATTGAGTATATACTGTGGAGATTCATCATTGCTGAATATCATGTACCCTACTCTATCCATGGTGGATAAGAATCTTTCTTCCGCTCCCCGCACTCCTGCGCTGTGTGGAGAGCCAAAGACATCAACTTACCAGACACCAATGACACTTGGTCACTTCAGCGCTGCGGTGACCTTTCTCTGCCTTCTACTTTGTCAGTGATTATGAGTTTCTCCAAGTTGGAGTCCTCAGTTTGGCAATCAACGTGGCCAAAGTATCTTAAGATATGTTATAGGTAGGTACATAAATAGAAAAAATCAAATATTGTTGATTATTTATAATATTATACTTTATAATTTTTATTTATAATATACTTTTTGTAAATAAAAGGGGCTAATAACTTAAAATGTTTTTTTTTAGATACAAAGCTTTATATTATAGTGTGGCATATCCTGATTTTGAAAAATTGCAGAATATAATATATTTTCTGTAAATATAGATAAGAAATATTATCTTTTTTTTACATTAGCTTCACACAGGAGACCCTGAGGAAAATAATTCCCATCAAAGTCTATGTCATCTTTGGGAATGTTGTGTGGAAGGTTTTTTAGGGTAGGAAGGAGAGGAAATTCTGGGAAGGAAAAGGGTATAAAGGGTGGGTAGGAATCTGAGGTTGAGTGTGTGCAGGAGTGTCGGACGGATGAATCCATCCGGTGCAAGGCGATGTTCCGAGAGAGTACGACTGTAGAAGTCAAAAGGACTCCCCCAACCAGCCGTCTCTCCCAATCTAGCCTGCTAGGCAGCCATAAATGAACTAATACCTAGATCGATATCTACGGGTAAAATAAAATGAAAAACTCAATTCAATGTAGTATTTTATTACTAATGCATATAACACAAAAAAAAATTGAAATACAATCATGTACAAACACATTTAGAAAGGACCGATTACAATGTCTTAGTAATTTCATCTGGAATGGGAAGGTTTTTTAATCTTCACTAATGAAAATATGAGTAATAATAATAAAAAAGGAAGAAAGTGTTAAGATAGATTTTTTTTTGACATTGGGCCTATGTCGTCTTTAGGGATGCACTGTGGAGTCTTTTTTATGGAAAGGAAAGGGAGGAAGTTTTGAGAAGGAAAAATGTACAGAGGGGTAGTTAAGAATCTGGGGGTCAACATGTTCAAGAGTGATGGACGTATGAATCTATCCGTTTTACTGCGTCTAAGGCGATGGCGATGGGTCGACTGAGTATGGTTGCAGAGGTCTGAAGACATTGTAATAACAGAGTGCTATTCACACAGCCCAGGGAACACGTTTGGTTCTGAAATATATTCATCACATTAACCAAAGTTCGCAAGCAAAACATAGAATATTATTTCCTTTAATGAAATATAAATACAGATGTATACCTGTATAATCTTCCACTACTTTTTTGGCGGCAAAACGCACGATAATCGGCCCAGGGGGGAATACGTTTGGTTCTGAAAAAAAAAAAAATTCATTACATTACCCAGCCTCATTCTATGAACTATATCCTACCAGTGCAAAGTATAAAAGAGAAAATAAAAGAAGAACAACGACCACGCGTCTCGGATATGCGCCCGTCATGGAAAATATCTTAATAATAATGGAATTGCTGTGTTTGAAGAAATAATAAATGTATTGAATATCTTTATAATAAGAAAGACTCAATGAATTAACATATATCTCTCTACCAACACCCACAATCGTGTGAATAAAATATAGAGAAGACATTTATACCTTTTAAACTGTAGTTGTGGTCTTGGACGGCACCATTCGTGCTGGACACTCTAGGAAGAACATAGATTAAAGGTCGGCAAGGCTTCTTTTTTGACATGCCATTGGAATTTTTGCAGTTCATAGTGAAATGGGAACCAAACGTGACCACAATTTCCCAAAATCGGACAAGCAATAGTCAGATTTGCCGATTCTCCACGCCCATTCCCGATAACGACTCTCATTATTTTCGCAGCTCGGTACTCTATGCTCTGTGTCGAACTGAAACACTATCCTCACTTTACACTGTAACGAAATCTAGGAATCATTTTTTAAAAATATTTACTTTGGTGTTTTGAATGTTCGAACCATGTTCGAACCGTTCGGACTGTGCTATTTGACATATAATACCATAGATATCCCACTGTATACAACTCAGTTCTCAAAAGTTTTTCTATGGAAATTGTAAGATTCCTATTGGTAGTCATTACTTTGACGTCACAAACCACGTGATTTGGTCACTTCTATGTAATTATGTACTGTTTATTTCTGCAAAAAAAATTAAAATTAAAAAAATTACAAGAAGTTTGTATCTGCAAAAGGATATATATGTATATAAAAAAAGAAGTCTCGATTGTTTCTTATTTATTTTTATATTTTACGTACTGTGTATGTTATAATGTTACTTAATTTCCCTGAAATAAAAATAAATAAATAATATGTTCATGATATTTGTATTTGTGATAATGTCTGACTTTCTGTTTCCGTCAAAATTTGTATTTTTTTTTATTTTACATGTATGCTGAATAAATACAATTGAAACAAGAGGATTCATAAAAAAGTATTTTTTTTCTTCATGTATTTATATAAAATTATATGTTGTGTGTGAGAAAGTGCACGTAAGTAAATTTTAATCAAGGACTCTTGATTTACTCACAAAGCAATATTTTTTTATTACATAATTCCAATATCAACGCATGCAAGCATTTTAAATTCTCCTTTGCTGAACGATCCAACGTTATTAGATTAGACTGAAACCTAAAAATAAATTCTACACACATTTTTTTTCTCATTTTGGGATCGTGTTGTATAAATTTCTTCCCAGTGTTGTATGCATCTTATTGATTATACCTAAGAATCGAACAGTATTTATATTTATTAACATGAATATTGTTAAATAATCAAAAGACAAAAGGTTATAATTTCAATATTTGCGGAAACAGAACAAATGTATATTATATAATCGATACTGTTCAATAGGTAGGATTATTGTAAATATTTGATTTTAAGATAAATTTGCGGATTTTGTGACAAATTAATCGGATTGAGTTCTTTTTTAACGCAGCGACTATTTTGCTAATTTTTTTACCGTTTTTTTTTCGATTTTAAAATTTAATTTGTGAGATGTGCTTTAAAATTCCTATGTTTTCATACATAATTTATTTTATCAAGCAGAAAATAATTTTACTGTTTTTGTCACGATGAGAAAGTACCTAACCGATATCGACAATCTCGCTTCACGACGCCGACTTTGTCTATGATAACCTACGACGCCTACTTTGTCTATTCCTAATTCTTTCGAATCTACATTTTCTGTCGAAATAGCCGTTGAGATTTTACTGATCGTAACCAATTATAACTTTTGATAAATTTAAAGCTTTAATATGTCTGAGAACTTTCCTAATGATATTGCTGGTCCCAGTTGTACGCGTGACAGTGGAAAGCGATCTATACGTGATGGAAAGATGAAGTCAGCAAAAGGTAATAAATCAAAATTAATGAAAACAGTGAGTGATGGTGTGAATACTGTGCAAGAAGATCGTAAAATTGTGCAAAAACGAGATTTAACTGTTCACCAGAATGAATGTTTGGCTGGGACCAGCTCTAGCGTGGAGCAGTTTGCGCGGGAAAATTTGACAGACATGATTGGGGATGCATCGAAACGCGAATGGCGACATGAGAGGGAAAATGCGAAGAAAATAAAAGAATATGAAAGAAAAAAGCGGGCTGAAAGTATCGAACAGATGAGATTAAAAGTAGTAGAAGAAAAGAAGAATGCAAAGCAATTGGCAAGTAAGATGAAGTATGACAGGACAAAGCAGAAAGTTGAATCGAAAGCAAAAGAAAAAAAGAAGAACGCAAAGCAATTGGCAAATAAGATGACGTATGACAGGAGAAAGCAGGAAGAAAAAATTAAAAAAAAAGAATACGATCGCAAACGAAGAGTTCAGCGTAAACTTATAGACCAATTGAAGCATGAAAGTCCATCTGCATCCACAACGGAAGTGACAGCATTCATGATAGAATCCGTCAATGTGCAACAGGTTTGTACACCTGATGAAAGAGTTCCAGCTTTAGTTCCAGTTCCAGTACCAGCGAGAGATGTGACAGGTTCCGTGACAGAGGAGATTTTGAATGTTGAAACGGTTTCTGTGCCCAGTATAGATATCACCCCCAATAGAAGCTCTCGGGCTACATACAGATGTGCCATTGCAGGAACGTTGAATGCGGTTACTCCATCTGTCCATTATTTAGGTCTTTTAGATTGCGAATGTCCTGTTGAACATTGTCGGGCGGTTCATTTTGCAGCTGAGAGCAGTCGATTGAGGCACAGTTGCTGTCATAACGGAAAAGTGTTTCTAAATCCACAGCCTGAGTATCCAGCCCAGTTCAAAGATCTTTTGTTAGGTAACAGTGAGAACGCCAAGAATTTCAGATCGTTTATTAGGCAATATAATAATGCTAGCGCTTTTGCTAGCTTTGGTGCTAAAGTCGTTGACATTCCAGGCAGGGGTCCTTTTTGTTTGAAGATTTCAGGAGAGATATGTCATCTTACATCTACAATGCTGGAAGCTGGAGAGAACGAGGTGCCGTGTTATGCGCAGCTATACGTTTACGACACAGATGCAGCAGTCAATTTACGCATGAATCATCCGGCCAACGTAAATTGTTTTCAGGAAATCATGTCGGTTGTGGATAGGGTAATCCGTCAAATAAGTCCTTATGCAGGTAGTTACCGGAATCTTCGAACTGCTGTCGAGGAAGAAGAGGCGCGTAGCAGAGAAACCGGTGATCCGCAGCGTTTTGTTAGTTTGTTGTTTTCGCGTTCTTCATCCGATGATCAGAGGAGATACAATGCTCCGACATCTACTAATGATGTTGGTATGGTCTTCGTCGCAGACCACGAAGGGAATTTGCCAGCCGATGTCGACATAGCTGTTTATCCAAATAGGTCGCATAATACGCAACGTATCAGCATTTTATCTCCACATTTGGATTCGATGGTCTTCCCTATTCTATTTCCGGCAGGTGAGTTAGGTTGGTCGATAGACCTTCGGCATCATTCAGATTTTGCAACTCGAGTTCGAAATAATGTCACTTTGCTGCAATTTTATTCGCATAAAATTGCTGTAAGGCGCTTGGTTTTCAATCCCATTCATTCTTCAGGGAAGCTGTTTCAGCAATATATTGTTAATTCATATGTTCGTTGCGAGTCCAGCAGGCTTACATATTTGAGGTTACACCAAAAGGAGTTGCGGGTGGAGTGTTATCAGGGATTGTTGGATCATTTAAACAACAGACATGTAGACCATGATATCCGTGCAGGAAACATCGTCATTTTACCTTCCACGTTCACCGGTAGCCCGAGGTACATGACTAAGATGTATCAGGATTCAATGGCTGTTGTTAGGAAATACGGTCGCCCAGACCTGTTTATCACATTCACCTGCAATCCTAAATGGCGTGAAATAACAAATGAACTCCATCCATGGCAAACTGCCTCTGATAGGCCAGATTTAGTTGCACGAGTGTTCCAGCTGAAGGTTGATGAATTTATCGGTGACATAGTAAAAAAAGAGGTGTTCGGTAAGGTTTTAGCTTACGTTTACGTAATTGAGGAACAAAAGAGAGGTTTGCCGCATCTTCACGGTCTATTCACTCTTAGTGATTTAGACAAGTTACATTTACCTCCAGATATAGACAATGTCATCAGCGCAGAATTACCTGACAGAGAGAGGGACCAGGATTTGTATAGGGCGGTTATAAAACATAATATTCATGGCCCATGTGGTACCGTCAATCCTGAAGCAATTTGTATGGTTGAAGGAAAGTGTTCTAAGAAGTTTCCTAAAGCATTTCGAGATGAAACTGAAGCAGATGTAAACGGCTATCCGGTGTACAAACGACGAGACAATAGTTCAGAAGATCACATATGTAGAGGGTTTAAAATTGATAATAAATTTGTCGTCCCGTACAATCCATATTTGACTAGGAAATTCAACGCACATATTAATGCTGAAATTTGTTCCTCCGTCATCGCCATTAAATACATCCATAAGTATCTCGCCAAGGGTCACGACTGTGCTCGCATGGAAATACGACTTCTTCAAGAAGCAACAGACAGTACAATCGTCCATGATGAAATTAGTCAGTTTCTAGACTGTCGGTTCATCAGCGCTCCAGAAGCTGCTTGGCGTATTCTCGAAAATCCCATTCATGGTCAGTCGCACACGACAGTTTTACTGAGCGTACATTTGCCAGGCGGAGAACAGGTATATTTCAGAGACGGTAACGAGGAAGAAGCGTTAGCATTATCCCATATCACTACATTAACAGGTTGGTTCAATTTAAATCGTTTAGATGATTCTGCTCATTCTCATTTTTATCAGGATATTCCGAACTTCTTCGTTTTTAACAGAAATAAAATTTGGAAACGGCGTAAGCAAGGCGGAGACAAAGTTATTGGTAGGATAGTTTCAGTGTCTCCACGTCATAGAGAACTATACCACCTTAGGATTTTGTTATTGAAAGTTAAAGGTGCAACTTCGTACGAACATCTCCGAACAGTCGACGGGGTTATTCTTCCTTCGTTCAGTGATGCGGCCCGTGAATTAGGCCTGACAGACAACATCAATGAATGGGTTAAGTGTTTAGAAGAAGGGGTTGTCTTCATGATGCCAAAGGCACTTCGAAACCTTTTTGTAGTTATATTGGTTCATTGTCTTCCTTCAGATCCATTGCAAATATGGAATTCTTTCAAAACGCCCATGTCGGAAGATTTTCTGAGAAATGTTGAGAACGCAGACTTGGCTATAAATCTCGCACTTCTCGAAATAAGTGACGCCCTTCTGAACGAAGGTTCTTGCACTGCACAAGGTCTGCCGGAACCTGATCGAACAATAAATACAGATATAGGACCTGCAGATGTTGTAATTGAAGAAAACCTGGGAGCGGAGATGCAGTCATTGTTGAACATCGAACAACGAGAAGTGTTTGATTCTATCCTTCAAGTTCTCTCAGATAGGTCAGACGAAAATTCTCCGAGGTGCTTTTTCGTAGACGGACCAGGAGGTACAGGGAAAACGTTTTTGTATAGAACTTTAATTCATTCGTTGCAATCGCAGGGAAAAAACGTATTAAGCGTGGCTTGGACTGGAATAGCGGCAATTTTACTTCCTAGGGGCAGAACATGCCATAATGCATTTAATTTACCTCTCGATTTAAATAGTTCTGCAACATGCAAAATTTCAAAAAAAAATAAAATAGTAATTAAAAATGCAGATTTAATAATATGGGACGAAGCTCCGATGGCCCCAATAACAGCTTTCGAAATGATCGAACGTGCCATACGGGATGTAATGAAAAATGAATTGCCCTTTGGGGGTAAAGTTGTCGTTCTTGGTGGCGATTTTAGGCAAGTTTTACCTGTTTGTCGCAGAGCGGCTCGCGGGAAAATTGTTGCATCGTCCATCAAAAAAAGTGGGCTTTGGAGGTTATTTAAGGTGGTCCACCTTAAGGCTAATATGCGGGCTTCAAGTGACCAAACTGCGTTTGCCGAATGGTTGTTGGAACTAGGTAACGGAACTCTTCCATGTCCTCAAGGTTGTGTAGCGTCTTCTGTTGTTTTACCGTCGAGTAGCATTTGCCAGGATGTTGTTAGCGCAATTTACGGAGACTCACATTCGGTAGCCGATGCAAATTTATTCTGCGACAGGGCAATATTATGTCCCAAAAATGTCGATGCTCGAAAAATCAATGAAAAAGTTTTAGAAAAATTAGAAAGTCCCTTGAAGACATTTTACAGTATCGATTCGGCGAGAGACCGGAGAGGAAATCCAGATCCTGAGGAACAGGTGAGATTCCCTTTAGAATTTTTAAATTCTTTCAATCCGCCAGGATTACCACCTCATATCTTGAATTTAAAAATTGGCTCGATTCTTATGTTGTTACGTAACATGTCCATCGCGAATAACTTATGCAACGGCACGCGAATGATTCTTCGAGGTTTTACAGATAATCTATTGCAAGTTGAAATAATCACAGGAGATAGAAGAGGAAGCGTTCATTTTTTGCCTAGGATTACGCTGGATACTTCTGCAGATGTAACAGTTCCCTTTAATCTTTACAGGCACCAGTTCCCAGTTCAGCTTGCATACGGTATGACCATAAACAAATCACAAGGTCAAACATTTAATCAGATTGGCGTTTTTCTTCCAGAACCTGTTTTCACGCATGGTCAATTGTATGTAGCTTGCTCTAGGGTGAAATCAGAAAATTCTTTAAAAATTCAAATAGTTCCAGGAACACGTCAGGGAGCAAATGCAAGCGGATCTACAACCCAAAATATAGTTTATAGGGAGATTTTAGATTAGGTATTAGCAATTTTATCCTTATAAAAGTAAAGTGCGCAAACTTAAAATTAACCATCTCTATGTATAATTGCCAAATTAATTACGTAGTTAAACTAGCCGGTTAAAATCTACCTAAACCAGTAATGATAAGACAATTGATCCCCCGACAGTTGGTTTCTCGAAATAATAATTCTTATATTATCACCTCTTCTAAAATAAGTATTACCTAAAATCGACTAACTATTTGCTCAGTGCAAACAAAAAAACTTAAAAGTTGAATTTAAAACTTTTAAGTCAACCCTGATGAAGTAATCGTAGCTTATGAAACACGTTGATTTTTAAACAATAAAAGCGGTTGAAACTAAGTATTTTATTATTTTTTAATATAATAAACTATTTACCTTACATGTGTTTGCAAAATAAGAAACGCATCCAATAGATCACTGCTGTTAAAAAATAACTAATAATGATAAAATAAGTTCACTTAATATAATGCCTTAATAATAATAACGCACGAGTATAATAATAATAAATTTATTATGATAAAACTATACTAATGGACAGAACAATTAGTCATAATAGACGCGATATAGTTTTTCATGACCAAATCATTGATGTCGTTATTCGAAATTCCTGTAATATTCTGAAAACTGTTCCTGAAAAAATAAGAAAATATACAGATTTAGGAAATGAGATTAAAAGAATTGGGCATTCTCAGAATATAAAAATATTACCATTTTTTATTTCGGCTACTGGCATTATACCTAGCTCTCTCATTCAAAATTTAGGCTTATTAGATTTGTCAAAGAATTTATATATAAAAATGCAATAGTCAGTTATTTTAAATAAATGTAGGATTATGAAAGATTTTTAAAATATTTATATTGAGGGATCAGTAGGATATCGGACCAGTTAGGATTTCATCAGAGCCGAACCCTCTGATATGAAAATATCTGGAGTCGGTGAAATATTTTCCCATTATGTTTCTGGTGGATTGGCGTATTGTTTTTGTATTGTTTTGTATTTATTATACTTATATTGTGCACTTACATTGCGTGGATTTACTTGATAATCATTTGTGGAAAAGTGTGTGGAAGGGTTTAGTTTTTCACTTGGGAAAGATTTAACCCGGACATAAAATCTGGAGCACTATTCAAAAAAAATTAAGTGACCCGTTGACACACAATTGCATCTCCTTCAAACCCTACTTAAAAATAATTTACTCAATTTCTCAAGAATGACACAAATGATTCCAACGCTGGGGGAGGCCGCGCGTACTTTGATTGATAATTAATTTTATCCTTACCTTAGTAGATATTTGTCCTCACTTTGGTTCTCATAGATATTAGTCAGCAGTTTGAGCTGTAGATATTCGTACTCACTTTGGTTCTCATAGATATTAGTCAGCAGTTTGAGCTGTAGATATTCGTCCTCACTTTGGGTCTCATAGATATTAGTCCGATTTGTTCAGTTTTTGAAATTCCTGTAGATATTAGTAGTGATGATAAAAAAATGGTTAAATAGGTTAGGTTAGGGTTATCAGCTATTTTAAAATTATTTCTTCATAGCTTTTAATGACCTTTCTGAATTGGTTTCACATTCTGAGTTGGCATGGAACCATTCAAAAGACATTCAAGTATCAATCTGTTTCAGTTATTCAAGACAAACTGCCAAAATTGTCACGCAAACAAATTTCTAATATGTACTGAATTAATTCACGCAGTTTGGTTATGATATTCTTTGCACTATGTCTATCCGCATAAAAGTCGTTTTCTGCGGATGTGTCTGCCCACCTACTGCGTAGTAGGCCAGATCGGGAAAAACTGGTTAAGGGAGATCTTTTGACGTCTCCAGTTGGACTCTCGATTTATTACCTTGCAACGCAGTGAGAGGAATGGATTTATGCGTCCATCACTCCTAGACACACTAACCCCCAGATTCTTACCCACCCCTCATACTTTTTTCCTTCCCAGAACTTCCTCTCCTTGCTTTCCCTAAAAAATCCTCCACAAAGCTTTCTCAAAGATGACATAGGCCCCATGGGAAATTATTTTCCTCAGGGCCTCCTGTGCGGAGTTGATGTATAAAAAAAATCATATTCACAGTGCCTTTGTGGTTATTTTTCACAAAAACGGTGTTGTCAAAAATATTAATCATTTATGTCACAATGGACAACTTGCTCAGAATGAAATCAACCCAACATCTCCTTTGAAAACTCATTAATAAGATCTTGGTAAGAAGAAATTTCTTAAGAATTCTCTACCTGAGGGAGTTCAGCTACTTCCCGTAGCTTTTCCTTAATGACTTTCTCTTAGGCATGCTCAGGTGAACCATTTAAGAGTCAGAAGGGCCGTCTATAGGATTCGTGTGTAGTTCGAAAACTCGACTATCATGGAGAGCATTAATTTCTATGTTTTCGATGGGTATCTCCGTCACCGACAGCATAGACTGTTTTATCTCCCGGCTTGCAGAACTTGCCAGCATATTGGGAGAACAGTTTAGTTGTTAAATAGAATCACTTCAAATTTAGACGGCTGCCGTCACTTTTTTAAATCTGCTCATTTAATATTAATATTTTTTCTTTTAAAAACGATTTTAAGATTTAATTTTGTAATGTTTTTAAAATGAATAACTTGGATTGAATTAAAATTGATGAAAAAAAAAAATAGGTTAGATTATGAGTTATTTTTCTTTTAAAAAAAAAAAATTAAATATATGTTATTGTGTATTTAATTTCAAAATAATAATATATTAAAAAGAGTTATTTCAAAGAATTTAAACTCATCAAATTTCGAAGTTAATTTTAAAGTTCTGTGAAAGTTCTTTGATTTGAGCTCTATGAAGCAAGTAGCCCGTGGTGATGTAATAACAGAACTGAAATATTTTGTTTTATTATAATTTGAATTTGATTTAACCACTCAGGTATTTTGCCACTATGCAAGTTTTTTTTGTCTTAAACGAACTGTCAAATTTATAAAAATTTTGTGTTATTACCGCTTCACAATTAAAGCTCTGTAAATGAAACATTTCTGAACGAATACTAAAAACTGTTTTTGAAACGTAATAAGGTTTCAAATTTTTATATTACAAATAAATATTAACATTTATAAATATTCAAATTTAGAAAGCAAACATTAAAAAATTGTAAAAATAATTCACGTAATGTTTTCATGTGAAAACAGTACTAAAAAACAAATTATGTAAAAATAACACTTATTCTATTGTATATAATGAACTATTTTGTCACCTACCTTTTACCATTTCATACAGGAATATTTAAAAAACTAACAATGTCTAACGGAGTGATTTGGCGTGTGAAAACTGTTTCCACAAAATAAGTCTTTTTTTATGTACTTCTGTGGACAACTTTGAATAGAAATATGAAATTTAATTCAATATGGATTTCTACTTTTTGTTTTAGGGTTGTCACTAGAACAATAACAGAGTTATAATGACTTCTGTGGGAATGCACGCGTTAGTGTGAAAACGCGCTTATTGTATTTGACTGCTATTGTAATATTGTCGTGTAAACATACTAACGGGTCAGAGTGGTTAATATTATTTTTGTAGTTAGTGGTACTGCTGAACATAAGCTACACTATTCTGTACCTATGCACGTAAAAATATAAAACTTTAATATTAAGTTACATTTCTTTAGACTCCTTGAATTGATACATTTTATGTAAAAAAAAATCTATTTATGATTTATACATTCAATTTGCACAACATGCGTATTTGAAAACAGGATCGATTTTCAATCGTTTAAGCATGGTGCATACTTTTGTATAATGTATTCGTCAATTCAGTTAAAGTTTTATGAAAGCGAAAATGTCCATTGCTGATTAAGTTTCGCTTCATTCGGATTGAAGTCAAGAAACCGTCTTTTCAGTACCTCGCTTGCATCTTAATGATTATTGATGTATGTTGCCATAATATATGCGAAAATGTATCCACTAACTGCAATAGTCTGATTTGTATGTAATACCATGTTTTGTATATTATTTCTAAAGAACATTTTACATTGTGTATATATATTGGATGGAATTGTATAGGTACACTTCTTTAACCTAACTTATTTTACATTAAGTATATTGAATGTTACATAAATAAAAAATGTCGTAATTAACAAAATGTGGTCAGTTTTTTTACTGGGTTTTTCTGACAAAAAAGACACATTAGTAACCCAGCGTAATAAAAAATAAAAGCTTTTATGAAATAAAACGTTTTTTATTCTATCACACAAACAAGAATATGAATGCAGTGCATGTTGTACAAAAAGATATTTAAATATAAGAGATGTGCTATCAACAGTTTTTAAAGACTTGCTTCTTGGTGTCACTGATATTGTTAACCAATACTACTACACACTTTAAAAAAAACAACTAAATTTCATATTCAAATTAGGACTATCAGACAGTAGTCCACCGACAGTCGGGCAACCATCATAGCATATCTCCTATATTATCTTTGTGTAGAAAGAAATCATCTTTTCTTTTACATTATCTCCAAACAGAAGATTCTGAGAAAAAATATTTCCCTTAGGGTCTATCATCTATAGGGATGCTGTGCAGAGGGTGTTTATAGGGAAAGGAAGGAGAGTAAGTTTACTTTTTTTATTCCACTATACATATGAAAATATATTTATTCTTTTATTATTCGGCGGTACATCCTCTCTGCAAGGTCACTTAGTTATATATTGTGTAATTTTGTGTTAATTATAAGTTGAAACACATGGTGTTACAAGAACTTAGGAATTGTGTAAAACGCTCGCTTAACATTATGCTCATATTGAAAAGATCTGTAAACAACCACAAAGATGTTGGATTTTGTCACACATAATACAAAGGAATTGACTAATCGTACAGTTATAAGGCTGCTTTACTTTAGCTTGGTTTGTAGCATTCTCAAGAGTGGATCTCAAATATGGTGGCTAGAGGGAGGCGTCTACTAATATCTACAGGAATTCGAAAATCTGAACAAATCGGACTAATATCTATTAGAACCAAAGTGAGGACGAATATCTACAGCTCAAACTGCTGACTAATATCTATGGAACAGGTGATGTCGACGAATATCTAATAGTTTTAAGTTTAAGTCAAGTTAGTTTTAACCTGTTAGTTGCTTTGCAACAGGCAAACTGCTGTCTCAATAAATTGATGAACTCAGTGAGTAGGTACAGAAAGTAGGAACTGTTTTTCTAAAAATTTTTATTCATGGAACCCTACAGTACCCGAGATGGATATCAAATTACGCGTCTCGACCTGTACAATCCGAAGGACTGAGTGAAAAAATTGATCGGTAAACTCCTAGGTCCCCTTTTTCGAGATAAGGCTCTATTGGTTTTTCTAAATTAAATTAAATGAAATACTGAACGCTCCGAGTCGGGAGGCTGAATTGGTTCATTGGCAGATGTACTGAATTGAGCGGTAAGCTCCTTGGGCCGTTTCAAAAATGTCGATTAAAGTAGCTCAGTGGTAAGAGTTTTCTTTGCAACAGGACGGGTATCAAATTACACGTATCGATCTGCACAACCCAAATGGCACAATGAAAAATTGAGCAGGAAGCTTCTTGGCCCCCTTTTGCGAGAAAAGGCCCGTACTGAACGCCTAGAACTGGGCGACCGAAGCGGCTCGAGCGCGGGTGAACGAAATTGAGCGGCCGACTACCTGTGCCCTATTGAAGGCGCACACTCGCTTCATCCGCATTCAAACATCGTTTTTTTCTTCATATATAATTAAACACCTGCTCTTCGCTTCATCCACGTTTACACATAAATTTGCATAGTGTTTTAACCCGTTAGTTGCATTTGCAACAGGCATAAGCTAGTACTATATATTAATGCTCAGTTTTTCAAAAAACTCACTTTTCGCTTGACGGGAAAATCGACCTCACCGCCCCTCGCGTTTCACCAACCTCAAGGTTTAATTTGGCTTGGCGACGCAAAAATGCCGCTGGCACGCCAAAACGACCTCTCCGATCCTCGAGTTTCGCACACCTCAAGGTTCAATTTTGTTCGAAGGAAATTATCCCGACGGCTGACACGCGACAATGGACATTAGCGCTCGATATTTTGGAACACTTCAAAGTTCACAATCCTTCGAAGCGTCGATTATTTTCCAGCCACTAGCAATTGTTTCTGAGACTGTTAACCAAGGTCAGTTACACCGGGATCCATTTATATTTCATTTTCTCGCCGGCCGACTCGCAAACGCGATATCTTCAAAAATATCACGCCTGGAAGCCAAAATTTTGTAAAATTACGTCCACGAGAGTTTTCAGAACGTTTATTTACCATCGGTTTTATCACTTTTCACAAAAACAACGTTGGGATATTCGTTTGAAATCTGACGTTTGCTAAAAAAACGAGTAAAAAGCCATATTTGGAAACTAATGTTTAAAAAAATGTACACTTTTCACGGAGCCGCCGCTCGGCAGAAAATAGAACTACAGCATTTCTTAAGCAAAATTCAAATTTAGATTATATTGGAGATTCGTGAAGTTAGTGAGAATAGTGCTATAATTTTGTTGTTGTTGGCTCATTTTTAGAACGATTTTCAAATTCATGGTGTTGGTTTGAGGGTGGATTATAAAAGACCGCTGGAAAAATTATTAATAAATTTTTTAATAATAATAGAGACTTTTTTTTTGAAAATTTTTGTTTTTCAGAAAATCGATTCGGGCGTTTGCATTAACGATTGGGCAAGGCAGATTCATATCTCAAATTAAGAAGTGAACAATTTTTTAGTTTTTCATACATTTCTCATAAAAAAATAAATATTTGTTAAGAAAACAGCACGTGTTTTTATGAATTCAAAAGATCGACATACAAAAAATATCAATTCCAAAAAAAAAAGTTTAAAAAAAAAAGTTTTTCCAAAAACGTATAGTTATTTTAATTTTTTGTTGTTGTTTAAAATTATTATTTGGAATGTGAACCACCCTGCATATTTCCACAATTTTAATGTGGGTTCTCTGATTGGTTGGACACGTCCAGCCTATCAGATACTTTGTAGACACAGAATGTAATTTAAGGCTCCCGATTGGCTGATTTTATTTGGGCCACGCCCTTACCCAAAAAAAAACCGTTAATCATTGGGCGGATTAATTAAATCAAAAATTTATAGTTTTTTTTTTAAACTTATTTTTTGCGCTAATGAGTATGTCTGCCAATAATGAAATAGGTAGGTACCTGCTAAAATGATTAAAAAAATAAATTAGGTTCCGTCCAACTCAACATTAGAATTCGTATTAATTATACAAATACATAATAATGTGAGCTTTTTTACAATGATTATTTGAAAACAAAATTCTGCATAATACATTTTTATAGCGCCGTTTAAGTGAAAATGAATATAAGGACGTTGGGTTCCTACTCGCGCACTATGAAAGAATATTTTTTCTGTTTTTTGTTTAAGGAAATAAAATATTTTTTTTTTTATAAAAAACTCTGAACAATACATTTTTATAGCGTCATTTTTGTGAAAAATTACAAGACGTACCTTCCAAGTACCTAACGTCGCACTATGAAATAATATTTTTTCAAATCAAAATTTTAGTTTCTGAGAAATTCTTAATAATACATTTTTATAGCGCCGTTTTTGTAAAAAAAACTCACTAAGGGCAATAGGTACTTACCCGCTTACTATGAAAAATATTTTTTCTGTATTTTTTTTACTCCAATAAATCAAATTTTTTTTTTTTAGAAATTCTTAATAATATGTTTTTATAGCGCCGTTTTTGTTTAAAATCTCACTAAGGGCAATCGGTACTTACCCGCTTACTGTGAAGAAATATTTTTTCTCTAATTTTTTTACTCCAATAAATCAAAGTTTTTTTTTCATAGAAATTCTTAATAATATATTTTTATAGCGCCGTTTTTGTTTAAAATCTCACTAAGGACAATAGGTACTTACCCGCTAACTATGAAAAAATACTTTTTCTGTAATTCTTTTACTCCAATAAATCAAAGTTTTTTTTTTTAAAGAAATTCTTAATAATACATTTTTATAGCGCCGTTTTTGTTTAAAATCTCACTAAGGGCAATAGGTACTTACCCGCTTACTATGAAGAAATATTTTTTCCGTAATTTTTTTACTCCAATAAATCAAAGTTTTTTTTTTCATAGAAATTCTTAATAATACATTTTTATAGCGCCGTTTTTGTTTAAAATCTCACTAAGGACAATAGGTACTTACTTGCTTACTATGAAGAATAAAAATTTCTGTAATTTTTTTGTTCCAATAATTCAAAGTTTTTTTTTCTTAGAAATTCTTCATAACATATTTTCATAGCGCCGTTTTAGTTTAAAATCTCACTAAGGGCAATAGGTACTTACCCGCTTACTATGAAGAAAAAAAAATCTGTAATTTTTTTACTCCAGTCAATCAAAGTTTTTTTTTCTTAGAAATTCTTAATAATATATTTTTATAGCGCCTTTTTTGTTTAAAATCTCACTAAGGGCAATAGGTACTTACCCGCTTACTATGAAGAAATATTTTTTCTGTAATTTTTTTACTCCAATAAAACAAAGTTTTGTTTTCATATAAATTCTTGATAATATATTTTTTTAGCGCCGTTTTTGTTTAAAATCTCACTAAGGACAATAGGTACTTACCCGCTTACTATTAAGAATAAAAATTTCTGTAATTTTTTTGTTCCAATAATTCAAAGTTTTTTTTTTTCTTAGAAATTCTTCATAACATATTTTTATAGCGCCGTTTTAGTTTAAAATCTCACTAAGGGCAATAGGTACTTACCCGCTTACTATGAAGAAATATTTTTTCTGTAATTTTTTTACTCCAATAAAACAAAGTTTTGTTTTCATATAAATTCTTAATAATATATTTTTATAGCGCCGTTTTTGTTTAAAATCTCACTAAGGACAATAGGTACTTACCCGCTTACTATTAAGAATAAAAATTTCTGTAATTTTTTTGTTCCAATAATTCAAAGTTTTTTTTTTTCTTAGAAATTCTTCATAACATATTTTTATAGCGCCGTTTTAGTTTAAAATCTCACTAAGGGCAATAGGTACTTACCCGCTTACTATGAAGAAAAAAAAATCTGTAATTTTTTTACTGCAGTCAATCAAAGTTTTTTTTTCTTAGAAATTCTTAATAATACATTTTTATAGCGCCGTTTTTGTTTAAAATCTCACTTAGGGCAATAGGTACCTACCCGCATACTATGAAAAAATATTTTTCTGTAATTTTTTTGCTCCGATAAATCAAAGTTTTAGTTTCTAAGAACTTCTGAATAAAACATTTTTATAGCGTCATTTTTGTGAATAATTAACAACAACGTACCTTCCAAATACTTACACGCGCACTATGAAATAATTTTATTCTGTACGATAGTAAGTTAAGTTAGTTTTAAACCCGTTAGTTGCATTTGCAATGGGCATAAGCTAGTACTATATATTAATGCTCAGTTTTTCGAAAAACTCACTTTTGCCTTGATGCGAAAAACGACAGTACCGCCCCTCGCGTTTCACCAACCTCAAGGTTCACTTTGGCTTGGCGACGCAAAAATGCCGCTGGCACGCCAAAACAACCTCTCCGATCCTCGAGTTTCGCACACCTCAAGGTTCAATTTTGTTCAAAGGGAATTAGCCCGACGCCTGACACGCGAGAATGGACATTATTGATCGCTATTTTGGAACGCTTCAAAGTTCACAATCCTTCGAAGAGTCGATTATTTTCCAGCCACTAGCTTTTGTTTCGTTTTTGTTAGGGGAAACATTTTTCATCGTTATCAATATGTTTGCCAAAACTTTACGGGAGACTTCTAGCGGTGCGGAATACAAGTATGGATTATTCACATTAGAAAAAATCAAATGTCTATCGAATACTGTTGTAGTTCTATTTTCATCCGTTCGAAATGGCAGCTTCGTCTGAATTTAAATAAATACGCTAGCTTCACGATTTTCACAAAAAAATAGACTAGACAGGAAACTCACATAAAATTGAACTGACACATTTTAAGAGCGAAAATTATATAAATTTGCGGTGAAAACTGGAACTACTCATTAAATCAACCAATTCGGCTCAGTTATAGTTCCCGCCGACAGGTTCGCATTAAAAAAAAAACCAAAAATTAGGCCTTAGTTTCAATGCCATGGAAAATACTAGAGAGAATGTTGAGACAGGTCAGTTATCAGTTATCCGAGATGTCAAAACAAAACGGATCTCTCAGCGGTTTGGGTTGTTGTTTTTCGGGAAACGGCATTGCGGCCGGAAAAACGATTCCGGCTTGGATGTTTTTGAAAAATTCGTTACCCGAAAACATTCGGCATCTTTTGATACCAATATGAGGTGTCTGTCCCATGTAAAAAAGTTCAGGGTCGCCGAAAAACCTATAAAATTTTCCCAAAAAAACAAGAAAATACGTGTCCATAGATTCACTTCTGAAAGGTAGATTTTTACCGGCCAGTACAAAGTACCTACTTATCTCGGTAGTATTGCAAATATGATAAAAAAGCAAAACCATTGCCGGAATTTTGTAAGGAAAAGCGGCGGTACCTACCGGAATGGGTAGTTGGACAATTATTTAGGTTTTAATGCAATTTAATTTACTAAGGTAATGTTGTTTCACCGATACTGAATAATTTAACAATTTTTTTAAGTTTATTTTCACGTTCTGTGTAAGTTCTATTTTTTTTATCGGTAAATGCCAGTTGCATCATTAAACAAAAATATCTATAGAACTTGAATAGAATTCGAACAGAACTTTTACAGAACGGTAAAATTGACTTGAAAAATTGAAGAATTTCCGATTTTGTTAAACAACCCAGCCTAAATAAGTTTTTTTTTTTTACTTATGTGTAAGAACCTGCGCTCAGAATTTAGGTAGGTACCCATCTGCACATAACAACTCGCTATCATCCGACGATATTGCATACGTATTCGTTTTCTAATTTTACATTGAAATTACTCGAAGTTGAACGGGATATTTTTTTAATAGTATTAAATTCATATAGCGCTTTTTTTAAGCAGTAAAACTACTGGTGAGTTCTGGAATTATAAAATTTGTATGAAAATGTACGTACGCTCATAACTTCTGAAGGACTGCAACAAATTGAAAAATTCTTTTTTTGTTGTGATCGTTATTGTTAATACAAGGTTTGTATACAACTACTGGTGAGTTCTGGCTTCACGAAATTTGTATAAAAAAATTTAATAGGTGGCGCACGAGCTGTTTGAAAACTAAATGTACCGGGAATTAGTGTATGTAGTGTGGCAGCTTTTTGCTGCTAGGTCCTGCGGGCGGCTTTATACATAATTGTGTGTTTAACAGCTAAGCGTTGCTAAAGCATTCATCCGATTGCGATAAAAAATTGTAGATTTGATGTGTGCATGCCCACGACGGTTTCTATATACAAAAGTGAGCTCGGGCATCATGAAATTACGCATTGCTTAACCGTTCATCCGATTGCGATGAAACTTTGGAGATTTGATGTGTGCATGCCTACAATGGTGTCTTTATACTAACGTATGGCAGGTTTTTACTGCTAGGCCCTGTGGGTGGCATTATATATATTTGTATGTTTAACAGGTACCTACCCGCTTACTATGAAATATATATTTTTTTTCTGTTAGTAAGTAAGTCAAGTCAGTTTTAACCCGTTAGTTGCTTTGCAACGGGCAAACTTCTAGTTATATAGTATTGTTTGGTTTTTCAAAAAACTCACTTTTTCCTTGATGCGAAAATCGACCTCACCGCCCCTCGCGTTTCACCAACCTCAAGGTTCTCTTTGGCTTGAAGTCTAGAATTGTCCCTTCGGCTGACACGCGAGAATGGACATTAGCGCTCGCTATTTTGGAACGCTTCAAAGTTCACAATCCTTCGAAGAGTCGATTATTTTCCAGCCACTAGCTTTTGTTTCTTTTTTGTTAGGGGAAACATTTTTCATCGTTATCAATATGTTTGCCAAAACTTTACGGGAGACATCTAGCGGTGCGGAATACAAGTATGGATTATTCACATTAGAAAAAATCAAATGTCTATCGAATACTGTTGTAGTTCTATTTTCATCCGTTCGAAATGGCAGCTTCGTCTGAATTTAAATAAATACGCTAGCTTCACGATTTTCACAAAAAAAAATAGACTAGAGAGGAAACTCACATAAAATTGAACTGACACATTTTAAGAGCGAAAAATTATTTAAATTTGCGGCGAAAACTGGAACTACTCATAAAATCACTCAATTCGGCTAGGTTATATTTCCCGCCGACAGGTTCGCCCCTTTAAAAACGTCGGATCGAGAAGGGAAGTAAAAAAAAGTTAGTTTCCCGTACAAAACTGATTTTGCTAGGAATTTATTCTAATTAATTAAACGGCTTCGAGAAAGTTCTTTAGAAAAATTGACATTTTATAGGGGCATTACGGAATTAAAGATTGCGTTAAAAGTACACCTTCCGGCGGAGATGTTTTTTAATAAACATAAACAATACAAGTTTTAGAAACTTTTAAAACCAAAACATGTTTAGCTTCCCCTTGAAAATGTTTCACAATATTGCATTCAAATTCGACATTTTTCTGACATTTGCGAAAAATTCGCTTTCATCGATAAATGCAAATCGTTTGCAGCCTGTAAAATTGGCTGGTATATTAAAATTTTATAATTTTTCTCGAACTTTGCAACACTGAAGATGGAGTCGTGATGGCGTTAAAAGCCACTACCACCTTAAAAAAAGCAGACCCCGCCCTAATAGGTTTTGTATGAAGAATTTTTTTTTTTAATGGCGGATTTCAAATTGCATAGCTCGACAGGGCTTAAATTTACGCGGGATTGGTGCAAATTTGTGCATCGGTCTTGCCTGTTTAAAAAATATAATTATGGAATATTATCTGTCTGTGTATTATATAGTAGGTAAGTACCTAATACAAAAGCGCTAGATTTACCCGCGCTTCAACAGCAAATTGAAATGTCAAAAGAAAACGGATCTCTCAGCGGTTTGGGTTGTTGTTTTTCGGGAAACGGCATTGCGGCCGGAAAAACGATTCTGGCTTGGATGTTTTTGGAAAATACGGTACCCTGAAATATTAGGCAACTTTTAACAGTAATTTTACGTGTCCGTCTCATGAAAAAATGTTCATGAGGATATGATAAACATATAACATTTTCCAAAAAAATGAGGAAAACGCGTGCCATAGATTTCAGAAGTGGAGATTTTTACTGGCCAGTTTAAATATGTTCCTATAGGGTAGGTACTTATTTCAGTGGTATTGCAAATATGATGAAAAAGCAAATATTGCCGGAATTTTAGTAACAAATGCGGAGGTACCTACCCGAATACGTAGCTACACAATTAAATGCAATACTTAGGTTAGGTTGTTGTACAACGATACTGAATAATTCAACATTTTTTTAAGGTTCATTTTCAAGTTCTTCGTAAGTTCTATTCAAGTTCTGTTATTTTATCAGTACATGCCAGTTGCATCATAAAACTGAAATAATAACTGAACTTGAATAGAATTTGAACCGAACTTTTACAGAACGTTAAAATTGACTTGAAAAATTGAAGAATTTTTAATTTCGTTAAACAACCCAGCCTAAATATGTGTTTTTTTTACGTATGTATGCAAGTACCAGCACTCAAAATTTAGGTAGGTACCCATCTGCATATAACAACTCGGTATCATCCGACTATATTGCATACGTATTAGTTTTCTAATTTTACAATGAAATTACTCGAAGTTGAACGGGATATTTTTTAAAAGTATTAAATTCATATAGCGCTTTATTTTAAGCAGTAAAACTACTGGTGAGTTCTGGCATTATAAAATTTGTATGAAAATGTACGTACGCTCATAACTTCCGAAGGACTGTAACAATTTGAAAAATTCTTTTTTTGTTGTGTTCATTATTGTTAGTACAAGGTTTGTATAAAATTACTGAAGAGTTCTGGCATTACGAAATTTGTAAAACAAATTATAGGTGGCGCGCGAGCTGTTTGAAAAATAAATGTACCGGGAATTAGTGTATGTAATGCGGCAGGTGGGGGGGGGTGGAAACAGGAAGGGGGGAGGGGAGCCTGGGAGGGGGGAGGGGAACTCGGGAGGGGGTTTACGATACGGAGAAGCCTAGGAGTGAAGTGGGGTGAGGGAAGGTGAGGGAGGCGGAGTGGAAAGGGGAAGAGGATGCTGGTGAGGAATGGGGGGGGGGATTCCTGGTTCCTGGATACAATAGTGAGCTCTGGCAACACGAAATTACGCATTGCTCAACCGTTCATCCGATCGCGATGAAACTTTGGGGATTTGATTTGTGCATGCCTACAACGGTGTCTATATACTAACATATGGTAGGTTTTTGCTACTAAGCCCTGCGGGCGGCTTTATAAACATTTGTATGTATTACCGCTAAGCGTTGCTAAACCATTTATCGGATTGCGATGAAACTTTAGGTTTTGATGTGCGCATGCCTACCATGCCTTTATGGCAGTAGATACCTACCCGCTTACTATGAATTTTTTAAGTTAGTTTTAACCCGTTAATTGCTTTTGCAATAGGCATAAGCTAGTTATTATGTATTGTGATGTTGTCGAATGAACGATGGAAGCCGTGGTATCCTGACTTGAGCACACGACAAATTTGTTTCTCCATCTGGCAATTCTAACCACTTCGTTGGTTTGACAAATGCGCCCCATAGAAATGTAAGAATTAAATGTAACTTTTTGACTTATTCGCGAAATATTAGCGAGCAAGCAACCGAGAGAATGCATGGTTAATGAGTAGGTATGTACCTACATCGCTTGTTATGAAGCCCGTTTAGCAAAAGCGGCCTCTAAAAAAAGGTCCAGTTAACACCAGCTCCCGCCACACATGCCGTTGTTCCCAGCCGGTTCCTTTTATAAATTTATTCAATCTTCCCAGGCGTTGATTTAATTTACTGAATACAACAAACCTCTATCTCGCGTCTCTCTTCCACGCATGCGGAACATCGTAAAATTTTTGAAATACATCGTTTTCGCGAATGTTTTTTGGTTGGGTAAATAAAAATGTTCTTTACCAACGCGCGCGGAGCTGTGGAAAATGTCTTTTGTGCATATTTTTTGCAATGAAATTGTGTATTTTTCACCCGTTTTCTACGATTATGTAATTATAGGTACCAAATTTTTTTTTATATAGATTAATATTACTAATATACGTTCGCGAACCAATAATTCATCTCAATATTAAAAAAGCATAATGTGTTAAAAGTGTTTTATTAGACGATATTGAAAATAGCACCATCTATCGGCATAAAGTTTCTAAAAATATTTTGAGAATACCCTTAAATTCAACCACGCAGACGCTACGGTATTAATAACATTCGATATATTATTTTGGATTGCCGCCACGGGAATAATTTATTGGTGGTTCTCTACGTTTGGCTCTACACTTAGCAGGGGTGCCCGGGTTCATGGGGTGACGTTTGTCTAGGTCTTGACAGCGGATGACCTAGGACTTAAACGAACTGAACCCCAGATTCCTACTAACCCCTTATACATTTTTCCTTTCCAGAACTTCCTACCCTTCCTTTCCTTAAAAGGGGCCTCCGACAAGCATCCCTGAAACATGACCGGAAACTATTAGGACAAAAGTAAATTTACATCACAGATTGAAACCAAGAAAACTTCGATTGCTGGATTTGATAATTCAGATTTTTTTTAAACGTTTTTTTTTGCATTTTTTTCGACTATTAATAAAGTTTATTCGATTTATTTTTTGAATAACTTAATGAGTAAATCTCAAATTGTAATATTTACTCAATGAAGGAAATATTCGCACTCTCAAACGAAAATTTGAATCTGAAAAATTAGAAAAAGATTCGATTGCATCCCAGGACTACCTTGTCTTTGTCTAACCGCTGAGCTCAATCGACCCTTTGCCTTTCGGTCATATTTAATTGTAAGGTACATCGATTAAAAACTAATAATACTACCTTCACTTTCTGTATACATATTTTATTGGCTGCTATCTTTATATAGACACTTTAAGCCGATAAAGAATACCAAAATTATCTTCATTTTCTGAACGCATATTGTAAATTCTTTAAGCACATAAAGATAACAGTTAATAAAAATATGCGTTAAGAAAACGAAGAATATGTTGGTAGTTCTTAGTCGAAGTAAGACACACATTTGGAATAAACTTCCCCCAGCTCTTACTAATATCCAGAATTATTTAAAAAAAAATCATACCATACTGTAATAAACCATGTTCTCAAGTTTCCAGTAATTGTTTGGTTTCGGTTCCTCCTTACTGTACTTTTACGTTTAATATCCACCCAGAATATTTCTTATTTCTGAACGGCCTCCTGTTTTATACTACGAGTATAATATATATTAGTTTTAACATTCTCTTTGTCCAGTGCTATAAGAGCACCGTCATTGTCTATTATTATTGTCCTGTGTTATTATTCATTTTTAATACCTTGGCATTGCATTGTATATTATTTGTTTTTGATCGATATTTTATGAGGACTTGTAAGGCACACAGTAAGTTTATTTTAAAGTGTATTATAGTTAAGCGCATTTGAAATGAAATGACACAAAACTGTGTTTTCCAAATATTAAGACGACACTGTACCCTAAAATATATTCAGAAGCTTAACGACGTAAGTAAAGAAGCCGTGTATACAAATTGCGACTCGCGACCCGTACGGCCCTACTGTCAAATTTGCCCTATCAAAAAAAGAAGAAGAAGTCAAATAATTCGACCGGTCAGTGGTTGAGTGGGCATAGCGCTTGGGTCCCACCCGGGCGTCGCATGTTCGATTCCTCGGCTGGCTATCACAACACAAGCAATTTTTTTTTCGGTTTTCTGTGGTGGTAGTAGGAGATTTTCAGACATTGTTGGATTACTCGTAAACCGGGAATGTTTGTCTTTCCTTAAAAAAAAAGTGGGAATCTTAACGACGTAAGTGAAGAAAGCGTGCAAATAAATATACGCCCGCGGCACGGCGTATTGGACGGACGGACGGTCGAATTCACCCTAGCAGGCCTGGAGATACGACCTTTCCGCCGGGTTCATTAAAATTAATTCTGAAGAACGTGTTACTAATATTTAAAATGTTTCTAAATGAATACCTCACGAAGTTATTAAATCATCGTCTAGAAAAATAAAATCTGGCGCTCACCGCTAGCTTTAGTTGTACAACGTATCACAATTTTTAAAGGCGTGGTACGCTAAAAAAATTATGGCAACGTACGTTTTTATTATCTAAATTATGAATAACTCGAATCCCTTGCGAGGCATGGAAATAAAAATGATAATTCAATTACGAATTCGCCGAAATAAATTAAAATGTATACCGGGCAAACCCCCGATAAACATGGTTATGTCTCGCCTTAAGATATTATTATTGACCGAAAGCGATAGGGTCGAATTAGCTAAGTGGTTAGAGCAGAGCACCGGCAAGGCCTGGTTTCAATTTCTAGATGCTACTGAATCTTTTTCTGAATTTTCTTTTTCAAAATTTTCGTTTGAAAGACTTTGTTTCCATTGATCAAACTAATAAAGAGTAGAAAAAATTTAAAGCAGTTATTTTAGATGCATAAGTATGAAATATTTTGTAATTATGTGATCTGATTGAGGCATCGCTGCGAAAACATATGTATATGTTACAGTTATAAACCGTTCTTAGTTACAACGCATTTTCTCTAGTATAAACTAGTTTTCACTTAATGCCTTTGTTACAACTGGAATTAACTGCAGAATATCAGTGAAAACCAGTTTTAACTAGACAAAACGCGTTTTCTAGAAATGATTCAACTAAAACTCTTTCCACTGATGTCAACGTTCATCGTGCTTTATTCTGATTGATCGAGTGACATCAGATTAGGTTAGGTTAGGTTAAATAAGGTTAGGTTTGGTTAGGTTAGATTTTTAATTAACAGTTATTAAATATTTTAATAGTATCTGTATTTTCCATCTCAATTTCAGTTTTAATAAAGGCAGTTAGTAAAAACTAGTTTTAACTAGTTATAACTAAAAACGAGTTTTTAATTGTAACATACATATATATATACACATATATTTAAATTTAGATGTTTTCCAATAAATGTTGTCTTGCTTGACAAATGCTTAAATACAGTTTGACCAAATGCCTTTGGGAGGCGAAATAACTGTCACGATTAAATACAAACATCCTGGAATTAGAAGGTGGTCGAGAGCCCAGTGGGTTTAGAAGTTGAGCAGAGAGAGTTCGATATTCTCGACGGGTACCGAGTACCGACTTACTGCCTTTTCTATAACATAATGATTTATTAAAAAGGTACGAAGACTTTTAATCTAAGGCTAATATGATTTTCGTACATAAAATAAACTTAACCCCCAGGCCTCGGGCCTTCTTTGTCGGAAGGACAAAATATTTCAATTTTGTAATAAAATCCAAATAAATTGATTAGAAAGGTGGCGAAATACACATTGAAATTTTATAATTAGAAATAAATGTAAATGTGAATGGTAGAAGAAGACGGAGACGCAAGTCGGGCATGTCAAGAGTCAAAATAATAGAAAAGTATCTACGTATGAGACGATGTATGAATGTGAATGAGGCAAAAAGTGTATACTAAGACCGATTTGTTTGGCGGATCATCCACTAAGCCTACGGCGTGATGGTTAATTAGCTTTTTTTGTTGTTGTTTAAGCCAATTCACCCTAAAAATAGTGCTATAGAAATAAACTAATAATGTTAATAATAGCTAGTTAGAAATAAACTAATAATGTTTGAAATATAAAGATTTTGAATGCAAACAAAAAAGTTTTAAAAATGGCTCACCTTCCCTTACTAAAATGACTGATAATGAAAAAATAATAAAAACAAACATTTTATTAGGCAAATGATAAGCGTTATCGTTAACTCACTTTTTGTTGTTTCATGTAAAATAATTAATAAAATATTCCCAAAGTTTTTAAATATTCACAATTTTAAATTTTTTTTTTCTAATTGTGATCCAAAACTTCGGTTTCATAAAGGTGTACATTTTTATTATTAGTGGTTAACTTTAAGATTTGAATGTAAACGGTGGTATTTTATCTTAACACCCTTTACATTTTAGATCATACATTTAACTATGATAGTAAGGGAGGCACAACGATTTCTACGAGAACTATATGAGTCGATCCGAAAAGTGAACAAATTAGCCAAAGCGGTTAAAACTATAGTTATATTGATAAAAACTTATTTGTAAAAAATTAATTTTCTTTTGCCTATTTATTTTAAAGTGGATTGAAGATTAAATATTGAATTTACAAAAATAAAAATGTTTTTTTTTAGGATTTGGTAGGAATCGAACCTCCGTTTGCTGGATGTCTCTCTGGGTGCTGAATCAGGTGCGTCATACCGCGGCGCTATTGAAGGCCCGCGTATAGTCGTGAATTTACCGCATTATATTAAAACCGAGGACCGTCAAATAATAAATTTTTATGACGCAATCCGAATTTCAAATCACTAACGGGACTAAAAAAGTTTCACTTCAAAAACATAAATTGAGAAAAGAAGCATTCTGGCGATTCTGAAAGAGCGACTAAATAAACTTAAGAAATCAGTTTCAATCAAAATACTGACTCTAAAGCATGGAAGAGAAAAGAAGTATTTTGACAATTCTCTTTTCAGAAATACATTTTTACATCTACAATAGAACCTACAAAAATGGCGCACAGCTCCCTTTGAGTCATTTTTAGTAGCGTCGGGCTAGCAAGCTTAAAGAGGTGAAGAGTCACTCCAGATGTCTTGGTGGAAGTGACTCTTGTATTGTCGTCCGCATTCCAAAACGTTAACTTTCAAAGGTAGCGGAATGCAAAACTAATATAAAATGCAGTTACATATTGGCACTTGTTACTTTCACAATGTGCAAAGAGGAAACTCTATATTCTCAAGTCAAACTAGCCTGAAAGGATACGAATTATGACTAATTTTGAGAGAATGATTTTATTTTACTTTTGTTACTGAGTTTGGTTGACGTCAATCCAAGCAATAAGAAGGCCAACTAGAATTATACGGAGGCGTCTACTAATATCTACAGGAATTCCAAAAACTGAACAAATCGGACTAATATCTATGAGAACCAAAGTGAGGACGAATATCTACAGTACTGGCAGAGGTTGGATTTGCAATTATGTGTAGCATAATAGATTAACGTAATATTGCGTATGCAGTTTAAAAAACTTAATTTATGTTAAGTAATGTTAGGTTAGGTTAGTATTACGTAATTATGATTTTCCGTACAACCTCTTGCTCAGCTACCCTCTGTAGATATTAGTCCCACCTACGCTCCATAGATATTAGTCACCACTGGGACCGTCATAGATATTAGTCCGACCTTAGCTCTATAGATATTAGTCCTCAGTGTCCTCACTCTGAAGTTCATAGATATTTGTCCGACCTATGAGCTGTAGATATTCGTCCGACATACAGGCTGTAGATATTAGTACCTGGAGTCGAATTATACATGTCTGGGAACGCAACTTGATCAAATCAGTTCCAACCAAAGTTTGCAAATTGCGGATATTGTTGTTGATACTCGTTTTTACTGCTGATTTGTGATTTGTTTATGTAGTAGCTGATTATGTTGCGTCAGTATGGGTGGTTGTTTATATTACGTGACACAAACCATGGATTTGGGAGGCGGGTATGAGTACCGTCGCCCCGGGAACCATTTATTGGATAACTAACACCTCTACCATAGGTCTGGTGACATAGCGGGGGTGTCCGGGTTCATGGAATGAGGTTTGTCCGGGTCTTGGCGACGGGTGCGTCTGCCCACCGGCTGTATGGCAGGTAAGATCGGGAGAGAATGGTTGAGAGAGTCCCTTTAACTTCTCCAGCCTTACTCTCTCGGAACATCACCTTGCAGTGGGAGGGATGGATTCATACTTCCGTCACTCCTGGACATACTGACCCCCAGATTCCTACCCACCCCCAATACCCTTTTCCTTTCCTCGCCAAAAAGACCCTCCGCAAAGCATCCCTAAAGATGACACAGACCCGGGGGTGAATTTTTTTCCTCAGGGCCTACTGTGTGGGGCTAATGTAAAAAAATTGAGATTTTTCGGATCCAAATTTGGATCGGCACCCCTGTGCCAAAGGTAAAGGTATATTCCTTAATTAAGGACAAATAACAGGAATCTGCCTCGAGGTCCCGCATAACATCAACTTACTTAGGTCATGTGTAACATTATCTGAAGTAGGCCAGACAAAAGACAAACTTACATAGGTCCTGCATAATACTTACTTTATTAGTCCTGTATAATTTTAGTTCCTTAGGACGTGTATAACATTATTTGATGTAGATAGGTCAATGTCCTAAAAACGTCAACATCCTTATACCATAATATAACATTATCAGCTGATGTAGGCCTTGTACTATATTAAACCTATCAGCAAAGCAATGTAAGTATAATTTAGGCCCTCGTAATCTGTGATATATAAGAGCCTGTATACCATTAATTTACTAAGCTTCTACAGCATTAACTAAAGTTTTTAGTAGGTACCTAATTTTAATACCAGTTTCACCTGAGTGTTATTCCCACTAAATTCCAGGTTACTTTACAAAAATTTTAACAGGGTTTAGTAATTACTCATTAAAAAAATTGTTTTTACTCTCATTTACAGCCAACCCGTGTCACTGTTAGGAAGAACAAACCATTAGGAACAATGTTATATAATAAAGTGTACTACATACCTTACCTGACAATAAATGTACAAAAATGTATTCATTTGAATATTTCTACAGGGAAAATCTTCATTTTGGCTAACCCCCTTGAAAATTACTGCCTTTATCGTAAAAGTGAAAAAATTTTATTTATTTAATAATACGGTGATGTTCAAAGAAAATCGAAAGGTCTGATAAATGTAAAAAATCTTTGAAGTCTGTTATTTTAATCATTTTTATTTCAAATTAAGAATGATTGTTTTCTTCAGTGTAGTGGCACTAACTGGATTACTTCTGACCAGACAGCAATGAATAAAATTCAACAGTCCTGCTTTAACTCTACCTTTTGGCACTTCAACTTCATGTTTGTAACGTTCCTGTTCTGGTTTAAGGCAGTATCCGTAACTGCCTCCCGAACTGAAGCTGGATGTGTTTACCCACAGAAAATTATATGTAATAGGCTTTATGGTCTTAATAAAGCCATTTACTTTTATTGGTCTTTTTTGGAACACAATAATTCCGAATATTTTCGACCTACATGGCTCTGCTCTGGCAAATTCAAATAGCGGAATCTCGTACAGGCATTGACGCAGAAGCCCCTAAAGTCCTAAAGGGGACAGGATTTTATAATAGGATATTTCGGAAAGTCCACGTGAATATTCCAGAATAGAAAGGGGACTCTGCCGTTTCGCCTTCGTGGGATGCCATAAATAAATATGAAAAGGTCAAAATCGGGAAAATCTAATCAACTTCAGGGCATCCAATAAATGCCGAAATGCGAATAATAATAACATTAAATTTATAAACGATAATATCGTGATTTGAGATTTTGAGGCCAAAATTATTATCGTGACTTATTTTTGGGATATTGTGCCGTGTTACACTACCTCCTTCTTTGACCTACGTTTCGGATAACAGTGCAGTGTCCATCACCATTGTGCATTGTAGTGCAGACGTGTAATCGAAATCGCTCATTACAGTACAATTTTAAAGTGGTTTTCTGGGATTAGTTTAGGTGAAATCATCAATTACTGGATACCAAAAACTATTCAGCTTAGCCCTGTCGTTTTTATTAACCCCTCAGACTAAATTGTTCGCTTTTCGGAACATCTCATATATGTCTGATAGAAATCGTTATGTCTCCCTCGGTATCATAGTGAGAAATATGATCTAAATGGTTTAGGAAAGAGAAAACACTATGCTATATATTTAAATCTAAAAGTAAATCACTAAATAATTCAAATGTATCTAAGAAACCAAAGTTTCCGAGCGCAATTTGAAAAAAGAATTAAAATTTGTGATTTTTTATTACTTATCTTAATATATAAAACAAATTCGGGTTAGTTTTTATTTTATTTTTTTTATTTAATATAAAACATGGGTTACATTTTAATTATACATATTTTACAAAATATCATATTCAAGGTCATGATTGGTCATGTATACCTTATCAGAAAAGAGGAGCTCTTGTGCCTGATAAGGGAGCCACAGTTCTTACTTAGGTTACATTTTATAATATATTTTGTATAAAATATTTATTTTTTAATAAGTTAAATTGTTTATAACTCAAAAACAGCTGGACCGATTGTTAAGATCTTTGATTGTGTTGAATTTGTCTCCGCCCCGAACAGCAGAATAGCTAATCGGATAAAACATCGGAAAATTTACGAAAAAAAAAAAATTAAGTAAATTTATTTCCTCGTACATTTTGTATGGAACAAATTCTCTTATTTTGAAAGAGCACCAGCAATATTGTGATAAATATAATAATTGAAAAGGGAGTGAATTCCAAAAATTCAAAAACTGATGGTTTTACTTTTGTTCTTAAACATATAATGCTGCACCTCTTTCTTACACACTAAATGTCAATGGTCGAAAATGAGACAAAAGGTAGACGTATGTCTGTACCCCTCTAAAGGGAAAAATACAATAATTATAATAAATCTCCCTCACACGTATAAAGAAAATGAAACACAAATCCCGTTACCCATTCCCGGAAAGTAAGAATATCACAAAAAATATAAATCCGTACACAACCGCTATCTCTGATACTAACAAAAACAAAACACGGACAGTTGCGCATCGATAATTGCTTCATCGTGGAATTTTTAACTTGAATTTTAATAAAAATAACATTAACTAATTTAAATAATTTAACTAAAAAAACTGAATTTAATTCAGCTAATAAGTTAACAGTTATTGATTCTTAGATGGTACGAAGTTCGCCGGTTCAGCTAGTTTTTACATAAAAGTAAAAAAATGAGGTGATGGTAACGTTTATGATATATTTGTCTAATAAAATATGTTAGTGTTTTTATTTTTTTCGTTACCAGTAATTTTAATAAAAAAAAACTTAATCAGCCATTTTATAATTTGCACATAAAATTTTACTATTTAAAAAATTATATTTTTAATTGGAATTATAAAATTTTAAAGCGTATTTCATCACCTTACAAAAGCAGTTTATATTTTGGGATGCGTTCACAAATACTCCATTTATTGGGATTTTAATGCAAGGCGGAAATATTCTAGCCAATTGGGTTAAATCGTTGGACAAAAAAGTGGTATTCAATACAATGATTAAAATAACACGACGTATATTTTAATCCTATCAATTCAAATGTGTCCGAATTCAATTCCATTTGACATCCTGTCAAAAATAATTATTCGTTCTCATCATATCAGTTTCCGCAAAATAAATTCCGGTATTTTAAGCACAAATGTAATCCGTTATTTTAAGCTTAATAGCATCATAATCGATCATGTGTAGTTTGTTTCGCATTTATTTGGAAATCTGCCAGTTCAAATTAGGCCACACATTTTGTGTAACCCGAAAATGCCTATACAACTTAAAGGAAAGACATACCAGACTACGCGATAATGTATAGCTCCGAATTCTGAACTATGTACAACGCCTATACTAGGCAACTCGAAACAGCAGAAATTCGAATGCTTAGATTAGCTTTAGCTTCGGTCGGCAGGAGTATCACTAAAAGAAAGTATTAAAATTTCTCACATTCTTGGTAGCCTGGGTGTCACGGACATAAACAGTAAGCTGGAGGAACGACTGAGATGGTATGGACATACGACGGAGACCAACAGACCACACAGTGAAGCAGGCAATGTCTATGGAGCTTCATCGACAGTCATCAACAGGGAGACCAAAAAATGCTGGATGACTGAATGCTTCAAAATATTACAGAAAAACGGCCTGGATGAAAGCGGTACCCAGAACCGATGAAGATACAGCCTGAAAACGAGAAGAGCCGACCCCAACGGTCTATCTAGGCAATGAGTTGAGACACTGCAAGGAAGAAGAAAAGAAAAAGTATTTATAAAGCACCGCCTAACTTTGAAACGTACTCCCACGAGAGTTTCTTTATGGCTCAGCTTACATGGTGGAAATAATCAGTATGGTTAGGAGAACTTATCGGGTAGGAGAGCAAAATGTAATTTTGAATAAAATGAGTGAACAATAACTATTTTAATTTAATTATTTTAAAATATTTTTTGGCAAAATAAACTTTACTTTTTCACAAAGGATATATATTTTTTTAAATGCACAAGATTCCAACTGCTCCCAACCGCCAGGAGCCAGTAATATAGTGGGATTCACAAATGGGTCAAGCTGTGAGGCTGAAGGTAGTGGGGAGAGTAAGGAGATGGGAAAAGGAAGGTGGGGGAGAGGAAGGTGGGAAAGTACCTGGCTACTCAGATATAGTCATTTTAAGCAACGTTTCAATTCTGAATGGTGGTCTTACACCGGGGCGATATTGAAAGTATCTCTCGTGCTGCTGATCTGGTGGAGGCATCGCTGAGAAAATACATTTTTTTATTTAGATTTTTCTATTTAGTTGTTAACTAACAACTAATTTAAAACTAATGTAAAACTAACAACTAATTTATTACTTAGTTGTTAGTTTTGTTGTTTGGTTTGACTTGTTTTACCTGTGTTGAAATTTAAGATGCTCCTAGGAATTAGCGTCATTCATCTCTTCGGCACCGGTGCAGGGTCGGTAAATATTAATTGTTTTTGTGTTTAATTCGTAGAACTCCATTTAATTTTAATAAGTTATTATCAAGTTCTGCAAGTAAAACTGCGGTTCTGCAGTTAAACCAATTTGCAGATACACTAATTGAGGGAGGGTTATGTGGCGTTCGGAATCTGTTTCCCCCCGCACTATATATTAGGGTTTTTTAAATTATATTATATATTATAATGAGGTTACTGCTATGACTCATTTAAATGCATTATATTTTTTAGGATACGTAAATATACTAAGTAGTGGGAATAAAATTTTTTCCTTACTTTATTAATTTTCTAATTGTTCAAGCAAATTTAATCTAAGACCCTTTTTTCCATATGTAATGGTTTAGGCTGGTTATTTTTAAGTGAAACGGGATGATTCAATAAGAGATGTTCTGCGAATTTTGAAGAAGTGTTTTTCTTATTATAAAATCGTATATTACGTTCTTTGAATCTAGTTGAGAATGCTAAAAAAAAAGGTCGGCAAACACGCCAAACGCGCGCTCAACATAATATGCGCACTGTTGGCTTATCACATGACAACTCGGTTATCGAACGATTTGCCGGCGCCTCTCTTCAAGTACCATGTTCACTCTCTCAGCTCCTCAAAAAGACCCTCCACACTCCACACAGTATCCCTAAAGATGACATAGGCCCTGAGGGATAACATTTTTCTCAAGGCATCCTATGTGGAGTTAATGTTATTTACAACAACAAAAAGCAGACAACTTTATTGTCTATGAAAAAAATTTAAGAAACATTAAGAGGGAATAACCAGACAAAACCGGAAATATGTCGTTTTTAAATTAAATTTTAGACGTATTGACTCTTTCCACAAAAAATTATAAATTGATTTCGAAAGACTGTCAGACTGCTCCTTTATCTAGTACGGCTATGTTTTAAATGTTGAGAAAATATGTTTATTTTTAGTACAATAAGGTTTTTCCGAATGTCGTTGGCAGATTTGTTAAATTTTCTAACACAATTTTATATTATACAACACACACTTTAAATCATATAATCGTGCAGTAAAATAAATCAAAAAATTTAATTTTAGTTTAAATAAAATCATTTAAAAAAAGGTCCGCACACGTGTTTTGCGACGAAAATACTTCAAAATACTTCTTTTATTTGTTCATTATATTGAAAAAACTTCAGTTTCTCTATTTATTTCCGGTCTTACAAACTAATATATTTAAGACTTTTTTTTAACTTGTTATTTTGCTTAGGCATTATTGAAAAATTATAAATGCTTATGATCAAAAAATAATTAAGTACCTACATAATTTTAATAGTTTTATCATTACGCCTTTCAGCATTTTTGAATGTAGGTATAAATTAAAGCAAATTTTGAATGAAATAAAATCGATATTGAGTTATTATTTTTAAAAGTGGGTACGGAGAATAATAAATATTTCTCATTGGAACCGCCCTGTACGATCGTAAGAACATTTTTCTAAGAAATATGAATTCTCGGCCGCTGGCTGGTTAATGGCCCTTAAAAGGTCAAACCGCTATGGCACAAAGTCAAAGTTCAATGTTCTTGAAAGTTCTTACCCATGCTCCGACGGTCTTACAATAAATCACTGGAACAAGTGAATCAACGCCGGACCATGATAAGCAAACACTTACAAGGGTGCTTAAACAGGAGAGTTATTTAATAAAACCAAAAAAAAAAACAGGGGAAGAGGCAAAAGTCAACAAAGGAACCCGCTCCCGTACAAGACGACATCTGTCGCTTTCATCGCTTACTAAGAAAACAGATAAAACAAGAGATAACTTAACGAATTAATTAAAAACATTCTCGAACCTTTAACAAACAGCAGATCTGTTCTATTTAATTAAATAACACTGCGGGGGTCGAAATGACTTCAGGCAGAAAGGGGTTAACGCAAAAGGTCGTAAGTGTGGATTTGTTTGTCAGGTAAAAGGAGTTAAGTCGGGGGATGATAGGGACAATGAAAGGTTGTAACTAGCCACACATGGGGGAGAAACATCTTAACATTACATGTAACTTATTGTTTTACTTGGGGTAGAATAAGATTTAGATGAAAATTTAAGGTTTCAAAAAAACCTTAGTTTTTTTTGATTAACGGACAACTTTAATTTTAAAAAGTGATGAAAAAATATTTACAAAAAAATGTATAAATAGGTTACTTTAGGTTAGGTTATGGACATTTTTTTTTGTTTTAATAACATTTAATGACTTCTGAAAGAATTGATGAATTGAGTTGATGATTCCGAGATTGTCATGGAATCTTTTTTCACAAGTAACACAATATTGCAAATTTTTTTTTTAATGTGAGTGGAATATTATACTGATGTCTTGGCTGAATAATGTTAGTATTAAGTTCTGAAAGTATTTTAGTTTTTTGGTATTGTGACAGTTGTTTCAGCTTACGGCCATTTTCAAAATGTAGTTGGCCAACTTCGAGACGACTTACTTATACGATTCGAAATTTCAATTTTGAAGGCGCCTAAATTGAATTATTACTATCAATAATCATTAACGAATGAAACTAATATAACACTAATTAATAAAGAAAGGAAAATTATTAATTTTCTACTTCTAAGTATATTTACGAAAACTAAACAATATAACACATTAAAATAAGTCAATAGCAATAACATCATTATTAAACAATTAAGAACACGTTAACATTCAATGTGGTGAAAACAGATTTCAAATTACCTATCCGAAAAATAGAGATTATATTGTCACAATTATATTCTCAGAAAATTAGCTTAACAGGTTGTATGTTGTATGCACTTTCAAAATTGAAATTTTTAATTTCATAAATAAGTTGTCTCGAAGTGAATTAACCTAAATTTAAAAATGGTTTAAAATACTTGCAGAAGTTAATAATGGAATTATTTTATTTTTTAAATTAAATGGAGTTCTGGAAACTACCACGTTTGTTCAAATGTAGCTCTGTCAGAAGATACTCTCAAAATAATTTGCTAGCAGAGTTGAACAAATTACCAACGGTCAATGTATCATCATTTGCAGCTGTCAATGCAAATGCACCTTGTTGATGGAGAGTTCTGATTAGTCCTACAAAGTTCGAGTTCAGTTTTGAGTTTGGTTCATGGAAAAGTTCCAGCAAGCTTCCACGGATAGAGAAAGAAAGTTGATAAACAAAGTCATTCAGCAACCAGGGTTAACTAGGAACGCGAACTTTTTTTAAAAAATTACAGTTTTCTCGAAAATAAACATATTTGAATAAAAAAAAAGGTTTATCGAAATCACCGAGCAGCTTTATTTGAAAATTAATGAAAGTATTCAAAATTTAAACCAAAAAGTTATTTAGTCAAACCAAAACTTATAAAATATATTTTTAAATGATTTAAATATATTTTGTGTTTTCAAAGAAAGCAATAATCTATTTACAGTGCTGCAGGTACATTAAAACAATTTTTATTTTTTTACATTTGATCCACACAGAAAGCCCTGAGAAAAATTTTCATCAGAGCCTATGTAATTTTACGGGATGCTGTGTGAAGGGTCTTTTTAAGGAAAGGAAGTGGAGGAAGTTCTGGGAAGGAAAAAGTATGAATTGTGGGTAGGAATCTGGGTGTCAGGGTGTCTAGGAGTAACGAACGCATGAATTTATCCCTCTAACTGCGGTGTAAGGCAATGGGTCGATAGTCCGGTTGGAGAGTTTAAAAGGCCTCCCTCAACCAGTCTCTTTCATTCCGCTCACAGCAGGTGGGCAGACACATCCACCGCCAAGACCCGAAAACACCTCACCCCATGAACCCGGACACCCCTGTTAAGTCATCAAGCGAACCATAGGGGGTGACCTTTGGCAGAGGTTTTGGTCATCCAATAAATTGTTCCCGGAGTGACGGTTCCTGTACCCGCCTCCTGAGTTGGGATTATACCGAGTATTCCATTAAAATTACGGAATCTAGGAAATCTAGGAATCTTTTCAAGAAGATTAGAAAAAATCCATATATTTCAGAAGATTACAGAAAATCTTCGAACTTTCGAAGATTCTTCAATTTTCAGAGAGATCCGCAAAGATTCTACAAATAGTTTCACATATACGTTCGGGAATACTTATTCATAATTTTCTCCAAGGTTCCAAAAATTTAATTAATTTTCTAAAATATTTCAATTGTACATAATCCACATTTTTCAAAAATTTTCACAAAAAAAAAGATTTTCAAAAGAGCCACACTTTCCAGAAAATTATCCTCTCTCTTTTCAAATCGCGAATAAATTATCACCACTTCGACTATCCGAGATACCATTATATAAGAAAATAAAAGTCATTCAGATCCTTCGCCTCAGCCCGAGTCAACACTCTGAATCTAAGTGAGTCCATGGAGTCGAGATTCCGATCAAATACCTCACTTATTTACTCAAATATCCTTTCTTTGAGCTTTGCGTTGGAAGCCAGAAGGGTCACGAATCTTCTCATTGTTAAGTATTCGCCCTCAGAGGTCCAAATTATTATTTATTGGTGGGCTCTTCAGAAATTTGAAAGGCTTTTGAGAAATCTGATTTATGCTTCGTAAAGGATAACAATTTAGAATAGTTCATGAAATGTTCATGAAAATAACTTCTTTAATTCCACTTATATTATATTTTTTAAAACCAACCGGTTTCGCTTCTAACTCAATCTTCCACACAGTAAATACATACCCCTCGCCCCTACCAAAGTTGATCTTCTCTCTCCCTCTACTTTTCATTTAAATACTCTGTAATCCCGTATTTTATTTAATACATTTTACTAACCCTGAGGAAGATTTAGTTCGAACCGAAACCGGTCGGTTTAAAAAATATATTAAAGTGGAATAAAACAAAGTTATTTTATTGTCATTTTTTCTTTAAAAAGAAAGACACATTCCTGAGTTGCGAATAACATGACGATATTTTTAAAATCTCCTAAGTACTACCATCACAGAAAATGGAAAATGTTGTTTGTGTCGTGATGGAGGACTTAGACAGCCGAGGAATTTAACTCGCGTCGCCTCGGTGGGACCCAAACGGGGTGCCAATTCTGCAGGACCGGTCCTAATGTCGATCTTTCAGTTGATTAATCAGACATCTCAAAATACTAAATTTTAGATGATGAGGGAAGCAATATTTGAATGTTCACCATTACATATTGAAAATGCTATGAAATAAGACCGGGACACTTAACGGTCCATTTTAATATTGCGTTTAATTGTCTACAAGTTTTTCTGTACCTATTATATTTGATTTGGTGGTGTTTATGAGTAATCTGAATGAGTAATCGGGCTCCACTCCTATTTAATAGCCTTCCAGATCATATTAAGTCATCTAATTCCTTGAGCATTTTTAAAAAGACCGTCAAATTATTTGTGTTAGCCGAGGATTGTAAATTGTTCACTGCTTTATCCTTTCTAAATTAATATCATTTTATTTTGTCTTAACTATTTTTTTTAATCCTTCTCTTGCTAAATTAATAGCGCAATATATAAATAAATAAATATTTCTCATCTTAATTCTTCGAAAATATTTTTTTTTTTCTGAAAGTCAAATCTCAACATTATGGTCACCCTACATGCTTTCATTGTAATGTACTATCGCCTTCAGCTAATTAGGTACTAATTATACTCATAATCTGCATGAAACATACAACAATATTGTTCTTCAATAACTTTATTATTTTGTGTTATTTTATTAAATTGTAGAGTTGTTAACCTCAATACAGGCTTGACCTAGTGAGGTTATAAACTGAATTGTTAACATTAGTCCTAGGTACCATGTAAAGAAACAAATAAATAAAAAATAAATCTGAGTATTGTACCAGATAGATGGTACGCTTTTAACTGCACACTCAAATTAAATATCAACTTTTCGAAGATGTCTGACTAATCAACTGGATGATCGATATGAAGAATTACAAATAAAAACTAACTCTTAAATTGCAAATAAAACCTTATTTTTCTAAAAATAAATATGAGTGTTTAAAATAGAGCTTTGTTGCATAACCATAAATTTTTTAACATTAATTCCACACAAGAGGCCTTGACGAAAATAATTTCCTTCTGGACCTATGTCATCTTTGAAGATGCTGCGTGGAGGGACTTTTTGAGGAGAGGAAGTAGTGAACATGGGTCTTGAAGAGACCAGTGTTGTATGAGGGAAGAAACACAGAGGCCGGCAAATCGTTCCACAGCCGAGCTGTTCAACTCAGAAACGAGGTGTAGAAACGACCCGTTCTCGTGTGTAATACAGGCTTTTCCCGGTGAGGTTAAAAATTGATGTGTACGCAATAAAATCTACCATGGAAAGAAACAATAAATAAATTACCTGCAAACTTATACAGAAGTTGGACATATATTGGAGAGAAGCAAAAAAGTGATTTCCAAATTTATCAATCATTATAAAAAAAAAATACAATCACGAACACAAAATTAAATGTACCTACAAATTACTTGTAGGTAGTTAGGCTATCAATTGAAAGGTTGTTGATTGGTTGAAAAATAAATGAAGAAAGCTATAAGGTGGTCCATTCTTAAATTCGCCCTAAAACCTGAAGGATCTACCTATCAGACCATCAGATAACGCGTTTAATTTAAGTCCCTAAAAATAGGATCGGGGTCAATGAGGTTGAGATAAAAAAAATCGATTGTCTCTTCCAGGTTAATGGAAACCTAATCGAGTAATTTACTGGAATTATAGGTATAGCAACTAGAAAGAGTCGAGCATAAAACACACAGATGCATTGCTTGCATTCAGCTTGTTTCAAACATCGGCTTTAGAAATTCAGTTAAAATTTAAAAATAAAATTTTATTATATAAGTTATCATATTAAAATAACTCACTGCAAACATTCATAATAATTGCTGTGATAACTTTTCGAATATTGAAATCCGATGACCATAGCTTGGCGTGGCTTTAGCCGTGTTGAGTGAAGTGACCAGATCTGAATAGCCAGGTACTTCCCACAGCTTTTTCTTACCCATCTCCCATCTCCCCTCCCCCCCCCCCCCCCCACCATCTTCAGCCTCACAACATACCCCAGTTGGGAATGCCATCGTCTCACTGGCGGGAGGGAGTCTTATAAGGTGTACACATAAAAAACAAACAATCATAAACACGACTCGTAATCTAGACGAACCGAAGTATAATTGAAACTTCCAATCATCAGGGTTTTATTGTTCATCAGAGAAAACAATAGTACACCACAATTATTTTCTAAGCAGCTTGCGTCAAGTCCACGTTTTCCTTTTGATATGATAGCAGGTATTTCATTATCGTGCCCCGGATCAAAGGCTGAAAACTTAGTTTATTATACGCTCAAATGCTTTTATGCAAAGACGTTATAAGTTGGAATATCAGGGACTAATTAATCATTATTTCTTACTACGCTGAACTGAGTAGTTACAACTTAGAATTTGTGGAAGTTTTAAATTAAATTCGCGACAAATACGGAAGTTTCTAATTTTAAAGAATGGTTTAAATAATATAAGAAATAGTAACAAAATTTTCCTGCTATAAGTTAGTAAGAGAAATTGTTTTTAACACTTATTTATAAACAAAATCAATCACAAAGTTATCACGAAGTGCAATATAACGTAGTTTATTTACATTGACGTAGTATATAGGTCAATGTTTATTTGTTTAATGTGAGTTTGCGTGCGAGAGCTTTTTTTCTAGCATAAGCGCATTAAGGCGTTGTTTAATGCAAAAACATATATTTTTTATTAATATTTACTACGAATCGGTTGACATTATGTTAACAAAAACATTCTTTAGGTATATTGAAGCTTTTCCTACGGTATATTGAGTAGAATTAAAATAAAATTGTTAATCTTAATATATAAAAAATAATGTTTCTTTGTTTGCGCCTTGTGCATTCCTAAACCATTAATCCGATTGCGATGAAATTTTGGTGATTTGTCGTTTCTATATACAGTGGTAAGCTCTAGAACTCTACGAGTTATGAAATTGTTTCCTATACTATTCAACAGATTACGATGAAACTTTGACAAGTTATTATGCGCACGCCTGCGAAGGTTTCTACACGTAAAATAGAGCTCGGGCATTACGAAATTTGTATAAAAAGTTACAATAGGTGGCACGCGAATGTTTTGATAAATATTTTTGATAATATTTTATAGTTTACCCGCAGGGAAGGGGGGAGTGAGGGGTGGGGAAGGAGACGCTTGAAAGGAAATGCGGCGGAATGGGGACGCACGGAAAAAAGGCGGGGTGGGGGTAAGGGAGGGCTATCCGTAGGGGTTGAAAATAAGAAGTAGTAGCGGTAGGGGATAGCAGAGGTATATTTGGAAAACCCTGCTTCTTACATGGACAGATGTATGTGGACTACTGAAGCGTCGGAAAACCTTCTGATTTATTAATGTATGCACAAAAAAAAGTGAAAACCAAAACAAAAAGTGTAGGTATCCAAAAGCACTTCAATTAACAGAATTAAAACACAAACACTTTCTTACCTTGATTGTCATTGCAACGCGTGCCGGGTACTCATTAGTTACTTTATTAAAAATAAAAGCGTTAATTATTAGAAATGTATGAACGCGTATGAGAAACCACTTTATAAATATATAATTTTATGGCTAAAATTATCTGAGACTGTTTTCAATAATTAGATTTTTTCCTTCTTATAAAATAATTTACAAAATAAATAAAAACCACTTTTGTGCTTCAAATCGTTACCTCTATTCTCCGTTTGCCAAGCAATTTTTATGACTATTACCTATATTCGTGGCTGTATAAGGCACAGTAAGAATACATACATTTAGCCGCATACGTTAGATTGCTTACACAATGGTATTCCTGCAATGTGAAAATATGGAACTAGTTAAAGAATATGTTTATTTAGGTGTTATTATTGATTGCTTTTTCAAGTGGGATATACAAATAAACAAAGTTTGTGCACGACTAAAATCAATTGTAAGCGGATTGTATAAACAATTTTTTTTTGTTCCTATCTGCACACTTCGAATAATTTATTTATCTCTAGCTGAATCTGTTATAAGGTATGGAATAACAGCTTGGGGATTTTCCTGTAAAACAAATATAGACCATCAGTGCAAAATTCATTGGTTAAATTATTAACTGAAAAAAATTTATACAAAGAAAGGCATAATATTCCATACTTTTATCAGAGTCTCAAAGTTCTTTCAGTGAGAGCAATTCTGTGGTACAAAATTATATTTCAGCACATAAATAATCCTTTATATATAAACAGGCTGGAACACAACCATAATACTCGTTTTAATTTTAATGAAGGGCTAATTGTACCTAAGCATACAAATAAATATGGACAAAGAACGTTAAATTACATGATTCCCATTTGTTTAAATATGTTACCTGCTGAAATTAAAAACTGAGCCCAAAACCAACAATTGATGAATTTACTGAAGACTTGGCTTACGGAAAGAATTAATTTGTATTAGCTTACAATGACATATTATTCTAAAGATTTTAAAAATGTTATTTATGTTTTAAAAATTTTATAATTATCTATAATTCTGTAAAAAAATACATTTTATTTTATATAATTGTAAAAATGTAACTATTAAATCAGTATAATAAGATCTTTAACGTAAAGAACCCGTTAGACAAACTGCTAAAAAGTAGTTTATCGGGACTTTTTGTCTTGTATTTGTAAAGTGTATAAAATAAAATAAATAAAAAAAAATAAAAATAAAATACATTTTTGGCTTGTTTTTGGATAGCGGCTTTGAAACCGCTACCTTTAGACTCGACAAGACAATGATCTAAGTTCAAACTGGAATGGGTAAACTGAAGTCATTTCAGGAATTCACTCGGTGCCAAATCATAGAAAGACGTTTGCACCCTGGGGGTTACCTAGGATAGAATGAATCAATAGACGTTCATCTCAATTGCTTTGGATAGGCAATATAAACATCCCAGAGATTTAACAACCTAACAAGCTGAACATCACGCCATTTCTCCGCATGCCACAACAGAACTATCCACCTTCACACACAACACTATCCACCTTCACAATAACTTGTTTGTTTTTAAAAAATTATGTTTTTGTAAATTGTATCGTCTTACCAGAAAATGTGTTTATATATTTATAAAAATCGTATAATATTATCTAAATATTAGCTATTCTATGTATTTTCAAGGGCGCTATACAAATTTATAACATATTTTTACAATAAAATATTGCACCCACTGGTTCTTCGATCACTGTTACAAAACTTTAATATGTACAATGCATTTGACCAATGAACGCGAAGTTGCGTAAAATTGAACATATATATACTCAATGCAGGTAGAAAATATATAGGACGACACTAACCTGGCAGGTCACTTAGATTAACACTGTTTATTAAGACAGAGATTAACACTGTTTATTAAGAGAAATTTAGATACAGTTTGCATGCATAATTAGGTACACATATTTCTTTATTTTATTATATCTTCTAGCTAAATGAACGTTATCTTTACATAATATAAAATGAAGTCGCTCCCGCTGTCTGTGCGTTTAATTCTTTAAAACTACGCAATGGATTTAATGCGGTTTTCATCAATAGATAGAGTGATTCATGAGGAAGGTTGTTAGGTATAAAATTTGTCAAGGTTTTGTGTAAATTGGTTGAAATATATAATATATCTGGCCAAGCGGGCAACAGGCTGTCAAACGGGCGGTGTAGATATGATTTTATAGATGGCGTTGGTTATGAAGGTTAAGTAATGGCGTGGCGTTAATTTTATTTAGCCACAGCAACGTATGGCCGGGTCTGCTAGTTCTTAATAGAAATAAGATTTCTTTAAATAAATACATAATTATGACTTTTCAAATAAAAAAATTATAATAAAGATACGGATAAAAAATCAACGTTTGCAAGTGATGAAACTAAAAGCTAGAATAATAATTTAAGAAAGATAGGTGGTGCATTATTTCCAACACAAGCAAATAAAATTTATTTTAGTATGCTAGGAGCGCTAAGGTTGAGTTCCTAGCAAATCCGTTACGGATTCTCTGGCATTCCAAAGGCTAATTCACAAACATGTACATGCACACAACCTCTTGTACATTCTCGTACTTATATAATCAATATACGATATATTATATTCATATCAGATGAAATCCCGAACGTCTTCCATATTTCCGTATCATAAAACTTCCTCACACTCATTTCTCCGTTCATTAAGAGGGAATAACCAGGCAAAACCGAAAATATGTAATTTTTAAATCAAATTTTAGACGTATTGACTCTTTTCCACAAAAAAATATAAATTGATTCCGAAAGATTGTTCTTTTATCTAGTAAAAATATGTTTTAAATTTTGAGAAAATGTGTTTATTTTTAGTGCTATAAGGTTTTACCGTAGGTAAAATTTCGTATTATACAACACACATTTCAAATCATATAACCATGCAGTAAAATAAATCAATAAATTATCTGCGAACGCCATGTTTCAGAATTTTAATTTTAGTTAAAATAAAAACATTTAAAAAAAGATCCGCACACGTGTTTTGCGACGAAAATACTACAAAATACTTATTTTATTATTCATTATATTGAAAATACTTCAGTTTGTCTATTTATTTACGGTCTTACAAACAAATATATTAAAGACTTTTTTATATTCTTATTTTTCTTAGACATTATTGAAAAATCATAAATACTTATGATCAAAAAATAATTACAAAAAGTACATAATTTTAATAGTTTTATCATCACGTCTTTCAGCATTTTTTAATGTAGGCATAAATTAAAGCAAAATTTTAATGAATAAAAATCGATATAGAGTTATTATATTAAAAAGCTGGTACGGAGAATAATTAATCTTTCTCATTGGAACCGCCCTGTACGATCGTAAAAACATCTTTCGACGAAATATGAATTCTCGGCCGCTAACTGGTAAATGGCCTGCAGGCAGTCTCATCGCAGACTCCGAGTCACCGTAATCAGGCTTTCTGGATCCCATCCAGGCGTCGCGGTCGCCTGTTTCAATTCCAAATTAATAAATATCATCCTACCTACTTTCAAAAACTATCCTGTCTGACAATTTGTGACGATTAGATACTGTGTACCTGTAATATTGTAGAACAATTACTCTCAAAGAAGATTCAATCTGTTATGTGATGTGCGATGATACGTAGTTATCACTTTTTTTTCATATTTCGATAGTTTAGATACCTATTCAAAAATATCTCCTTCAAAATGATTTTTCGAAATTCGAATAGTTTTAAAAGTTATAGCCATTTTAGTGTAGTGGTTTAGACGGAATCTAACTAGAATCTAAAAAAGACCTAAACGTTAAACGCATTTTTCTCGAAACTACTTTTTTCGAGACGATTGACATGAAATCTCAAGTAATAAAACTATAACAAAATTAATATTTTTTTTTTAAATTCGAATAATTTAAAAAAATGGTAAAAAAAGTCTTTTTGTTTCAGACAACCGCCATATTGCGATTTTTTTTTTTTAGTTTTCTGGCCATAGCAGCATTTGTTTGAAATAGGAATTAATTTTTTTCTTCTGATTACTTGGAGGGTTGCAATCGTGTCAATCAGGGCGCGCCATTTTTTTGAGACATCCACTTCAAACACCCTGTAACTTTTTGAATTTTTAATATTTTCGTTTGATTTTTTTATGTATTCTTTATTGTTTAATAAATATTTTGTAAAATAATGGCCATTAAAAATATTTTTTTTTATTGCACCTGAAAAAATACCTACAATTCAAGCTTCTAGAATAAAATACCCCCTTAAAGTAACTAGTGCAATGATCATCTCCTAACTATTTATTGATCTCCCGGTTTTGTTTTTAATTTCGATTTGTGCAACGTGCTCAGCCGGTGCCAACATAACCAAAAACCTGAGGAAAAGTGATGTGAGTTAGATCCCTCCCAGTGCCCACTGAATGTTCACTGTTCACAAAGCCTCATAATTGTTTAATATTGTTACTGATTACAGTCCATTTGATTCGCAATTTATCTGCGACTACAGTACTTCTTTCGGCTCTTTGTTAGAATTGGAAACTTTCAATTCGAAGATGACAATACGTTAATATAATTATTGCTATCGTTGTTAAACCCCCTATAAATACGGACTACAATCCCTTTTTAAAGTCAATTCACCAGCAACACTCGTCTCGTCAACAACTCTCGATTCGACTCTGCGTCTACTCGCCTCGTTTCTTTACTGACCTAACCCTGGAACACGGATAACCCTATCTCTCTCTCTGGACCAGACTCAGCTACGTCATATGGAAGGAGCCATCAGATCAACTTGAACCATTTCTATAGTGGGCAAAAGAGAATACGTTCTCCCTTCACACGTGGTGAAAGGAGCGACAGCGACATCTGGCGCCTCCGTGGATTAGAATCTCAAACTTATCTAACAGTTCGTATCTCACAATGTCAGGCACACACAGCATACTGTTTATCAATGCAATTTAAATATCATCATCACTCTTGGCTATACAACCCTTGGTGGGTCTTGGCCTCCTCAAGAGGGTATCCTTTACTCATCTCGGTTTTGTGCCAGCTCTCTCCAGTTTAGAAGCTCCAAGGCAGATATATCTTTGAGGACGTTGTCGCTCCATCTTAATATTGGTCTTCCCAGACACTTTGCCCTATAGATCTTGAGTTCAGCAGGGACTTGCTTGATGCTCAGTAATTCTTTCTACATGACCCAGCCACCGAAGTCTTCCCAGTTTTATTTTAGCAATTTAAAGGTCAGTGACCTAATAAATGTATATACGGTCATCTTCCATTAATAAAACTAATACATCCCAAAGAAACAAAATCTAATAACCACTTTTCTAAAGTGCTTCAATATCAATTTGCCTTCGGGACAAAAAAAGGCAACAACCCCGCTGAAAGACGAAAGGAGCAAGAGAAGAAAAAGAAAGTATAATTTCTCCTCGTTGGTGTAATTTATTGGATGCGGCTTGTGCGCTTGTCTGGCTAGGAAGCACTTAAGAATAAACCGAGCTTGACACGTGGTTAGGTGGAAGAGAAATATTTCCTTCATACATAAAGACAGAAGGCGACCTCTTTTAAATTGTATGAAAATTTATTTACATTTATGGTTTAAGGGTAAACTTCAAATAATTCGTAATATGCTCGTTCATAATAATTATTTCAGGGAAACCTCCTTTTTGCAAATTTAGGTTATGCGGCAATTTGGGAGACGGATATGGATACCGCCGCCCCGGGAACCATTTATAATTTATAGGATGACCAACATCCTTGCCATAGGTCACCCCAAGTGGTTCGCTACGTTCGGCGACTAAGCAGCGGTGCCCGTTCATGGGGTGAAATGACGTTATCTACTATCTAGTACACTATATAAAGAGGTAAGATTTGTTTGTTTGTTTGTTTGCATTGAATAGGCTCTGAAACTACTGAACCGATTTGAAAAATTATTTCGCTGTTGGGAAGCTACACTATCCCTGGGTAACATAGGCTATATTATATTTTCCAAAAAAATAGGCATCCTTACTAAAACTTCAATAATGTAACCCAAGGTGTAAAAAAATTACCTAAAATATTCTTTACATCACGCGCGCTGCGAAAACTATTGATGATAGAATAAAATAATGTACTACGACTTTGTCATTATTTACAAAAAAGGTCGTGACAGCACATGTCTAACTATTATGGTTTTGCCACAATAAGTATTCTTTTATTTTAAAAATTTAATTAAAATGTCACCGCTTGAAAAGGATCTTTATTTGTATCTTGGTTTTAATCCTTATCAAAATAAATTACTTCATATTCAAGACAGCTTCAATACCTTTATTTAACTTTTTGAGTTTTTCAATTCGGATATTTAATTAGAAAGATATCACGAGTTTAAAAATGTTAGTATTAGAAAAAAGTTTCAGCTACGGGCCGGGCGGGAGAGGAGTCAAGAAATGAAGTGCCAGGGGGGTTGGCGGGACGGGGGAGCGGGAGAGCGGTGGCGGGGAAGGTGGAAGTGGAACGCTGGAGGGGAACGCACGGGAAAGGACATGCAAGGAGTAACATTTTATTTATTTGAATATGGCATTGCAACGCATGCCGGGAAACAGCTAGTATATAATATGTAGACTCGCCTTTGTCACAGAAACTCAAGATAAAATTTAGCAAGTAAGAAACACTCTGTGTTTTCGGTAAATTCTTAATTCGATAGTTATTCATTTAAGATAAAGACATTCAAAGAGTGCGTGTGTATGAACGACTTAGATATAGGAACGGGCGGCGTTTTCATATTGAGCCGAATACTACATTTTACATGATGATGCCAATATACGCTTACTCGCTTACACTAAGACGAATACGTAATTCTGTATGACACGACCTACTGTCATAGGTTTTCCTTCTTATACTTAATTGTTTGTTATCTTACTTTATCTAATGGCGTTATAAATCTTGGGGAAACAATCGAAATAATTGTGTTTTTATAGTAATAAAAAAAAATGATTCGACGACTCATTATTATTATTTTTAATTCCGGTAGAATCTTATTAAATTGTCAGCCCTAGCTGAATATCGAACATGCGACTAAAGTTTCAATCTAAGAGTATGGATAATCATAGTTCCATGGTTTCAAGTTATTCGATTTTTATCAACAGCCATATTAATAAACAAGGTCTTTTCCCTCTAAGAACTTTCCTTTGTCGACTCGGGACGTAACTTTTAATAATGATAATAAAAATAACATACAAATTGGATCATTTTGCCTTGCGAATTTAAGATGAGATGACATTAATTTAATATTCCCCGTGCTTAAAATTATTACGTTTATGCGATGAACGTGCAAGCACTTCTCTAATATTCTATATCCAGTTAAATTATTTGTGAAGTAGTGTCAAAACCATTCCAACCAAGGCCAGGGCACTAACTAAAATTAGTTTTTGTCATTATATTTACAAATCTAGATAACTAGCTAGTTCCCGGCTTGCGTTACAATGCCACTCAAATAAAGCAAATATATGTGTTCTTCCCTCCTCAAGCCACCCCCCCTCCTCCTTCATTCCCCTCCACCTCCGTATTCCGCTCCCCTACCTCCTTCCCTCCCTACCGCTAAACTATATGAAATACGCACATTTTTCAAATAACTCGCGCCACCCATTGCAAATTTTGTATCGCCAGAGCTCACCATTGTACATAGAAACTATCGCGGGCGTACGCACAATAACTCATCAAAGTTTCATCCCAATCGAATGAATGGTATAGGAACGCGTACGGGACAAACAGAGAAATATTCATTTTTACATATATAGATAATATATGTACAGGGTGTAACAGGACGTACCCGAACAGCGATTCCTGGAATATACGAAAATATATCATTTTTAAAAAAAAATTTAGACGTATTGACTCTTTTTCACAAAAAAATATAAATTGATTTCGAGGGATTGTTCTTTTATCCAGTAAAATCATTTTTTGAATTTTGAGAAAAAATGTTTATTTTTAGTATAATAAGGTTATCCCATAGGTCGATGGCAGATTCAACCAGCTATGAAAAAATAATTTAAAAATAGCCGGTAACCCTACCTAATCTAACCTATTTAACCAATTTTTGTCATCACTCTTATTCACCTTTCTGAGGTGCTTCTGAGTTGTCTGGTCACCGTAAAATGAATATACGATAAACCAATTAAGTTCCAGCAATTATGTGTATATAAGTTTTATTAATCTGTGCTGTATGTAAGATCCTCCTATATTATTTTGTTGTGTTTAAGCCATTCTACTAAATATTTTAAAATAGCGGGCCAACTTGAATTAGAGTCCTTTGTCCTGGCCTGGGTTTAGGTTGCAGTACGGCAGCAAACATAAACAATAACAGACAATAAAAGAAACTAAATATGTCACATCAAGCATAAATATAACAGGTCAACCTCGTGATGATACCTCTATTAGGATACATACATGTTTATATTCCAATGAATCTTGTCAGTGTCCCTGCATTGAGCGCACTACACAGATGAAGTATCTCGGCCTCACAATTGATCCATATCTCAATTGGAATATTCACACTCAAATAATTGCAAACAAAATAAGAAAAACCATGCACTTTTTCAGATCAATACGAAACTTTCTCGACTTACAACACTTGAAAATGATTTATTTTGCAGTCTGTCAATCTATTATTGAGTATGGTATCATAGCATGGGGAGGCGGTACTGCATCAGCACTAGATCCAATCATAAAGGCACAGAAAACTATTATAAAAATAATCCTTAGACTACCTCTAACTACAGACTCGAACTTCATCTTTAATATTATAAATGTGTTTGACGTTTGGCAGATACACGCAAAAACAATCCTCAATCATCTATACACAAATATACATAAATACTATGAAAAAAGATTAGATACTCGCTGTACACGAAACAATAACAGAGACTTACTACAAATTCCCATAATGCATACTACTTTTGGTCAACGAAATTTCAGATACCTTGCAACAAGATTTTATAACATTCTTCCATATAGAATAAAAAAATGAATTCTCAAAATTTTTTCAAAAATAACATAAAAATTTGGATAAAAAATAATAGGCCTTTACCGGCGCGCTCACCCAAAATCGAAATTAAACCAATGTACTAATTGTTATTATTCAAAATTATTGTTAATGCCAGAAATCTTTTGTATGATTATATTTTAATATAAGTGTAGGTATGTTAATAAGTAATATAAATTGACTTAAAAATTACTGCCTCAACCCAGGCTAGCCTAGTTAAGCGGATTACGAAAAACCTAAATTTATAACTATTTTCTATTATTCAAGCTACTGTTCATATTTATATTATTTTCTGTTTTTAATCTTTTTTACTTATATAAACCATCGTAAATATTAACACTGAATATGTACGTTTATTTTTTTTAGTTATAAATCTTGCCAATTTTGTTTAATAAAGATATTATTATTATTATAGATTATATTTTGTTCATGTTTCAACAACAGGGCCTACCTACTTTGTGATAACATGGTTGGTAATAAACAAACTTTGTACAGTGTTGAACACGTGTAGCAATCTTGTTGCAATAGAGGAAAGAGTAGACTAATGTCTCATCTGGACCACAAATTCTTGTAATGGGGGTTGAACAATAAATGTTGTAAGGAATGCTTCAACTAACGCGACAACCTATACAATATAAATCAGGGCGAGTTTTACGGAGAAGAAAGCTGAAACATGATGTTATTGTAGGTGAAAGTGACCGCGACAGGTCACTTTTGTTAGCAATGGCAGTATTATGACGAAAATTGTGCTAGATAACACTTTTTTTTAAAATATTACATATCTTTATTACAAATAGATTTCAATAGAGAATGTGGTATGAAGGATTATACATGTAGTTTCAATGTCAGTTAACTAGTACCTTAGAAGAGTATCGACTGTCGTAGTTCGTGTCTAATGCACGAACGGTTACGGAAATAGTCGATGTTACACAATAGACAGCTGGGCTCCCGCAGTGTCGGGTTCTCTAGCTTTAGAATAGCTTATTAGAGTTCTCAGTAGGATAGACATCTGGTCCAGTTAAATATTCACTGTAAACTTTACGATAACGCAAATTTCTCCGTCTTTATTGGAGTTTTCCCGAGCACATTTCAAGCAATCTAAAAATACGTGTATTTCAAAAACACGACATAAAAGAACTGATCACGGTGAAGTACTAATTAGTGGGGAAGTAATTTTATACTTAGATCTGATACCGCATGAAAGCTCTTAAGAAAACTTTTAAGAGTCGGGGAACTACAGCAACGCGCTTTTGCGTAATGTAATGAATCTGGAAGAGAGTGGGGAAGATGACGGTTGGATTAGGTTAGGTAAGGTATCCTGCTAAGTACCTGGCTAGTGGAAACTGGTCACAAAAAGCAAAACTTAATTATTTCAACTCTTGGAAAGGTGAAAAGACCTGTGTATGGGAGGTGTTATCTTATTTTGTTATCTTACATTGGCCCCTTGAACCGAAAGCCACGACGAACGTCAATTTACCTAATGAGCGCTTTTGTTATTACCATGACGATCAACGATAACGGTACCGTGACGACATAAAAAAGGCAACAAACATACGTTCCTTATCACAATAATGATGCAGCTCTTTCGAAGATAAACAAATGTAGGTTTGTTTCCTCCAAAGGAAAAAAGTTATAATTTTCTTGCATCTCTCTCACACATCGTAGCGTGACGTCTCCGTAAACACCTTCAATACTACTAACCGTGACGATAATTTTGTAAGTATGGAATATCTTACAAGGATAATATTGAATTCCAAAAATTCAAAAAGGTCAAACGTCAATGCGCTGCTTTTGTTCTTAAACATACAATGCTGCAGCTCTTTCTTACACACTAAATAACGACAGTCAAAAATGAGACAAACGGTTAACGTATGTCTGCACCCCCCCCCCCCTCCCCCCCAAAGGAAACGTACAAACATTATTATACGTTTCCCTCACACATATAAAGAAAATGAAACGCAATTCCCGTCGCCGTAGCTGAACCGTAATAAGATATATGTTTCCTGAAAAGGAAAAAAAGTAGAACTTTGGAGGAAAAAGAAACACTATATTGTGTGTCTCGTCTTTTGTCTTGCCATTATTTAATGTGGAAGAAAGAGCTGCAGCGTTATTAGGATAAAGAACTTAAGTTTTGTGTTTTTTTTTATGCCGTCACGGTACCGTAATCGTGGTAATAAGAAATATAATTTAATACGAGCGTACTTAGAAAAAAAATCCTCATTCAGCCATTCGATCCCTTTTCAATATGTAGAATGATGTTTTCATTTCAGAAGCCCAAAATAAATTTCGTTGGAATTCCCATTATTCAGTAAACGGTTATTTAGGAATAGCAGAAATGGCAAAATTTTTGATCAGGGGATGTGCAAATATTTGATTTTCAACTAAAATACATGATAAAGCGATTTAAGATTTGAAAAGATGAAAATCAGTTCCATGAAATACGTACAAAATACGTACGTATTTCATGGAAATTATAATGGGAACCGTTTAATGGGAACAACGCTAAAAGGGTTGCGTATGTGTAGAATCATTATTTATTCTAACAAAAAAATTATTAGATTTTTAACCTTTCAGATCTCGGGTATATTTTGACGGAAGGTCAAAATATTTCCGCTTTGCAATAAAATCCAAATAAATGTTATATTTATGAACGCATCGGAAAACTAAATACTGTTTTTTAAAGGTGATGAAATATGCTTTCAAATTTTATAATTCGAAATGAACATCGCGGTCGAAAACTCTGGTTTCATAAAGTTGTACATTTTAATTATTTTGATGTTAAATTTAAGATTTGAATATAAAGCGTAGTGTTTTTTCTTTCTAACACCGTTTAGATCACATTTCTAACCATTATGATAAAGCAGACACAACGACTCTATCAGACAGTGGTTCTTAAACTGGGTTCGATCGAACCCTAGGGGTTCGGTGAGTCAGTCTCACGGGTTCGGCGGAGGTCAAGACACACCCTTATTTTACAAATACACATACACATATTTTCTTTTTCCAATTAACGGTGAACGTCCATCTGTCCGCGCCGGCCGCAACGCACGCAAGGCACGCAACGGATTTTTCTATGTAAAGACATTTATATAAAGATATAGAAAAATCCGTTGCCCGCACCGACCGCCGGTACATGCCGATAGTGGACGCAGTGCTGAACAAATTCATATAAAGATATTTTAAAAAATCCGTTGCGTGCCGTGCATGCGTTGCCGCCGGCGTGGACAGATGGACGTTCACCAAGAAGGGTTCGGTTAATGCGCATATGAAACTGGTGGGGGTTAGTACTTCCAACAAGGTTAAGGAACCACTGCTATAAAATCTACGAGTATATGAGTTGTTCCGAAAAGCGAACAAATTAGGATGAGGGGTTATTTCATAAAAACAAACAATACATAAACATTTATATTTTAAATTTCGTGTTGTATCTGAAAGAGCTTTGCCGTACGCCGCACGACTCACGCATATTTCACCTTTTAACGGATGAAAGATTTTCAAATGTTCGTACAAAATTTTAAAGGGTTTTCGAAACATATCTCCTGAAAGAGGTAATAATGTTTTTATTTCAAAAGACAAGGAAAAAAAAATATGCCAAGCAATTTACTCACCACGTTCAAATATTTAAGTAAACTCTTTTTACGCAAGAACAAATGCTTGTATTATCACCGACACGTTTATAGATATTTCGTGCTATCCATTATATTCGATTTCATAAACGTGTTGCGAATGGGGTTTTTTTGTATATGGGGATAAAACAGGTAAAACCAATACAAATTGGTTTTACCTGTTTTTTTACCCAACAAGTTTTCAACAGAAAACTTCAAATCTTTAGAAAAGCGGTAGATGAATGAGTATCACCAGCTATCGAATATTCTACATATTGATGATCGAATTTAAAATCGTAACAATTTTCGTTCTTTACCGAATTTCAATCAAATTTCGATGCTTTATATTAGCTCTAATTGATTCAATTAGAAAATCGAAATTTATTTCAGTTTAGATTTTTTTAAAGAATTATTTTTGTTAATTTATACCGCTCAATCAGTAATAATCTTGTTTTAAATTAAATATTTTTTTATATATATTTTACTATGCGAGATTTTCCCGATTATAGTAAACTCTTTTTTAAAAATTATTTATATTCATTTCAACATTTAAAAATTCAATAAATAAATAAAGTGAAATAACACATCGAAATAATTTAAAATAAAACTGAAATGAAATATAATAATAAAAAAACAGTAATAAAAAGGTCAGTGGCTGAGTTTGCATCGCGTTTGGGACCCACCCAGGTGTCGCGTGTTTGATTCCTTGGCTGGCTAAATCCTCCATCACGACACAATAATTTTCCGCTTACTGTGATGGTAGTGGGACGTTTCCAAATATTGTCAGGTTATTCGAATCCAGGGAATATTTGTCTTTCTTTAAAAAAATAAGACAAAGACGATAGTAAATAACTACAAAAATTTAAATCGGTGCGGATTTTTCTGTTCTAAATCTTCTTTCACGAGCAAAATATCGTGTAAAAATATTATTCTTAATTAAAAAGGTTTCATAAAACTTATTTATTACATCATAATTTAAAAACAAATCTGTATGAGTTATAAGAATTTAAATTGAAGATCATAACATTTCGATAGTCTTATATTTATATAAACTTCATATTAAAAGCAACTCAAGGTTTAGAAGTTTTTCAAAGTTACTTCAGAAACTACGGATAGAAACGTCATATTAAATCAATCTAGTAAGAGGGAGAGCAAATATATATTTTATATGGGAAGTATTTGAAACTATTAAAATTTCGAAAACTGCTTAAACCGATATTTTCATCGGATTTTCCTACCAGAATATTGAAAAAAAAAACTGGAGAACAGAACACTCTTTTTTCGACAGCATCACGAATTCTTATAAAACGAAAACATAAATAATATATATATGTAGATATATATGCGAGTAACTCTGGAGGTACGGATTATTCCTGCATAATCTTTTGCGGTTCGTAGGAAATCGCTTTTCAAAATACAGGAGAAAATATAAAAGTTTTTACTTCCTTACAAAGAGCAAAAATGTCACGTATTGCAATTTTAATATAGAATCTTGGTCGGAGAATTTCCTTTTCACTTCGCTTCAGGAACGGGATATAAAACTCAACTAACGTAATTTATTGTCTTGGCTGCATTTGAGTGGTTCAGCTGTTTCCTTTAATGAACATTGTATGCAGATGATGTGGCTATGTACTACCTTGAATGACATTCCCTTACAGAAATTTATTTATTGACAACTAGCTGACCCGGCAACCTCGTACCACCTCAGAATCAATAACTGTTGTATTAACTTTAGCTGAATTAAATTCAGTATTTTTATTAAGTTAAAAATTACACAATTAAGCGATTATCAATGCGCAACTGTTTTGTTTTTGTCAGTATCAGAGATGGCGTTGTGTACGGATTTATATTTTTTTGTGATTTTCTTACTTTTCCACTTACTTACGGGAATTGCGTTTCATTTTCTTTATACGTGTGAGGGAGATTTATTATACTTATTGTATTTTTCCTTTGGAGGGGTGCAGACATACGTTCTCCGTTTGTCCCATTTTCGACTGCTGACATTTAGAGTGTAAGAAAGAGGGATAGCATTATATGTTTAAGAACAAAAACAAAACAATCAGCGCATTGATATTTGACTTTTTTTAATTTTTCGAATTCACTCACTACTCATTATTAAACTTTTCACAATATTCCTGCAGCTCTTTTAAAATATGAGAATTCGTTTCATGCAAAATGTGTGAGAAAATGAATTTTCTACATATTTTATTTCGATGTTTTAATAGTTATTCTGCTATTTGGGGCGGAGACAACCAAGAAATCAAAGATCATGAAAATCGGTGTTCAGCCGTTCTCGAGTTATAAATGGTGTCACTAACCCGACTTTGTTTTATATATTAAGATTAATATAATGCTGTGTTGCGCTATCTCCTAAGGTTTCTAGCAGTATTACATTGTTCATCATCAGAGGAGACGTGTAATTGAAGATTGTGGTGTTGAGTCCATATGCGGACATAAATCAAGATGAATTTAAATACAAAATGAGAGGTTAAAATAAAGTTAAATATTCCAAAAAAATAGGACGACACAGCACACAACGGTGGTAACCCATAAAAGAATATCAACAAGTGCTTTTCACGTTTCAGACGTGGGAGGGATTGATCGTGTTTCTAAGAATGTTCTCCATTCCAACCGGGCACGGAGCAAACGTATTAAAGGGAAATAAAAGTATGTGAGCTGAACCAGACAGGGAAAATTGAAAGCATTAAGAGGAACGGTTGCGCGTACTTTTCCATACAAATCATAAATTTGGATTTGAGTCTAAAATATTCGATCAAACTGAATTATTATTTATTAAGAGGGAATAACCAGAGAAAACCGGAAATATATCATTTTTAAATAAAATTTTAGACGTATTGACTCTTTTTCACAAAAAATTATAAATTGATTTCGAGGGATTGTTCTTTTATCCAGTAAAATCATTTTTTGAATTTTGAGAAAAAATGTTTATTTTTAATATAATAAGGTTATCCCATAGGTCGATGGCAGATTCAACCTTCAAACTAAAAATCTTATTTTAAAAGACATATTTCATACCACGTAATCATACATTATTGTAAATCAATACGTTATCTAGTAAACGCATGTTTCAAAATTTTAATTTTAGTTCAAATTAAATCATTAAAAAATATAACTCAACACTTATTTATGATGAAATGTTCTCTATATTGTCAATTTACGGCCTTACAAATTTATATATTTAAGTTTTTTTTACATTCTTATTTTGCTTAGACATTATTAAAAAATGATAAATACTTATAATCAAAAAATAATTTTAAAAAGTACATAATTTTAATAGTTTTACCACAACGCCTCTCAGCATTTTAAAGTAGGTATTAGTAGGTTTTCTCGTAGGTATAAATTAAAGCAAATTTGGAATGAAATAAAATCGATATTGAGTTATAATTTTAAAAAGCTGGTACGGAGAATAATTAATCTCTCTCGTTGGAACCGCCCTGTGCGATCGTAAGAACATCTTTCGACGAAATGTGGATTTTCGGCCGCTGATTGGATAAAGGTCCTTAAGAGGAACGGCTGCGCGAACTTTTCATACAAAACTTAAATTTGGATTTGAAGCCAAAACACCCAATCTAATTGAATAATTTTTTTTTTTAATCACAATGCAAAACAAATATCTAGTATGGATATGTGCTATTTTAGTTATTTGTCTTTTAAATTTTGATATATATACATATATGGGTCATTGTTTTATGACACAAATAGCTTGTACCCGGCATACATTACAATGCCACTCAAAGAAAGAAAGTGTTTTTTCTACCCCTCCCACCGCTCCCGCGTCCTCCCACCGCCGCTTTTTCTCCCTTACTCTAAACTTTGTGAAATACACACATTTTTCAAGAAACTTGCACGTCACCTAAATTTTTTAAAGCAAATTTCATAACACCAGAGCTCACTATTGTATATAGAAATCTTCGCGGGCGTGCATACCTAGGTTAATTGCAATCGGATGAGTAGTATAGGAAATATTTTCATAACCACAGAGTTCAATATTATACGTTGAAACCATCGCGAGCATTAGCACATCAAATCACCAAAGTTTCATCGCAATCGGATGAATGGTTTAGGAACGCATAAGGGACAAACAAAGAAACATTTATTTTTATATATTAAGATTATAATTATTAAAAAAATTATCTTGCCCTGCTGTGATAATATAACGAAAAATACCTATTATATACACACACTGTCATAATATGACGAAAAATAAAATAAAAAGTTAAACATCATAAAAAATTCGTTTCTTTGGGAAAATTTTTTTAAAATTATGTACCTACGATAAATTTGTGTTTCAACACAAAACCAGTCGTTCGTAATTTAAATTTACAGAGAATTATTTTGTCATGAATTTTATTTTTTTAATATTATATTTCATTATATTTACATAGTAAATAGATAAAACATCTTTCTGTAAATACAATTTAAAACAGAAATAAATAAAATGGCATATATCCGTACTAGACATTCGCTATATCTTTTGTTTAAAAAATATTATCCTGTTTGGATGGGTACTTTAGCCTCAAATTCAAATTTAAGTTTTGTATGGAAAGGGCCGCACAGCCGTTCCCCTTAAATTTGAACGGCTTATTCAGTTTCAGTAAAATATCAGAATTTCAGTGTCCCTATAAAAGGAGACAATCTATTTTTATGACTGATCGAAGTTTTCAAACGAAATCAACGTTCGAAATGTCGTTTGTTGTAACATATCTATTTCGTGAGCAGGTACTGCGCAAAGTAGGTACTGTTTATTGTCTATTGATTATTATTTTTTTTCTGATTTTAACTTTGTTGGTTGGCAAAAATGGAAGGAGACCGGAAAGAGGGCATTCAGGGAATCATGGCGGAAGACATAACTTAGATTTTGTGCGGGGGGAGTGTTTTTCGGGGCGATTGGGAGGATAAAGTGAGATACTAGTGCTATGTAGCCTAGAAATATTATTTTTACACGTCACGTGAGTGTGTGACGACTCAAATGGCATTGAAGCCTATTTATTTTGTTTAATCCCTCGCCGGATGCCGCGAGATAGATTTATCCGCGTGCCGAAGTCAATTTAGACCGGAATCCACGGGTGATGTACTGCCCGCAAGGGTTCTTTTGCTGGTGGTTTCTTTGGCCGGTGAGATTTGCTCATGCCGCTTGATGGGTGAGAATCTGCTGTGCCTGTTTTGTTGGGTGGATTCCCTTTATTAATGGAGCGGCTCCTAGACTCTGGTTGGACCCGCCAATATTCCTTTGCTGTTCCTTTGGCCGGTGAGATTGGCTCATGCCGCTTGATGGGTGAGAATCTGCTGTGCCTGTTTTGTTGGGAGGACTCCCTTTAACCGAGCGGCCTCATGACGTGCTGGACGACGTTTTGGGGATTGCTGTTGACGTTTGGAGGAGAATCACGACGACGCACAGTAGTTCCCTTAAAGGAAACTAGCTAGACAAAAAGATTTTAACGATGTTTTTATTTATGTTTAAATTTATACTCACAGCATTGAAAACAGTCCGTAGTATTATGTTCTCAATGATAAAAAAATTAAAACAATACGCACGATACGTGGCAACGTTCTAAACACGACACTTTTGAGGTGCCAATCGGCAGCTTGGCGGCCAGTCGCTTTTTGGTGTGCACGCTGTTCGGTAGTTTGTGGCGTTATTTGAAATTGGAGAGAAATTACGTAAGGATGAAAATTGAAGTATATGGTATGTTCTTTCAAATGTAGTTAAGTATTAAATAATTGGATTATTCAACATTACTTTTATTATTAATTGAAAAATTATGAAACCAGTGTTAATATTTACAATTATTTTCCGAAGTTTGATTAAACTTTCAATTAATCGTACACAATCGTGCCTCGGAACGAAATCATTTTCATATAAAACCATTCTTTATTTATATTTTTTTATATAATTTGTTTGCGCCTACTTGCTCTTTTGTCTTTTACAGAGCCTGTTCCAACGATCTATCGTTCAGATATTTTGGAGATGTTAGAAGAGCGAAGCGCTTCAAAGATGAATTGTGTTGAAACAAGGGAGTGTATTTATGAAGATATAAAAAATTTACTAAAGAAAAAAAAATTCACACGTTTCGAAGATAATATATTAAAGAAGAAAATCGGTTCATTTCTGTTAAAATTTCACAAAAAATGGATTGATGTCGGAAGAAGTACGCTAAAATTCAAATCAAAAAACACAAAATGGCTTAATGCAGTTTTTGTTCTTCCTGTGTTATTGTGTGCGGAGGGGCCACGTGGTAGGCCAGAAAAAGAATTTGATTTATATTCCTCGAAAAGTAAAACCAGAAAAATTAAATGTCTTCTGAATTCCTGAAGTCCACAAGAGCTCTCTCATGCTACCCAAACCAGCTTGAGGTCACATGGAAAGCGGGATGTTGCCAAAATTATTCATCAGGCGACGGACTTTTCACCTAAATGAGCTACAAAGATGAAACACATTATGAAGAATAACAATTTCAAACCAATCCCGTATTCACCCCAGGAAGCCCCAGCTTTCATTATTAACAATAAATTATTATTAACCACCAAGCGGCAATATTTTAACATACGACATGAGGCCAAAGAGAGGAGGGCAAACATTTACCCCTCCTACAGGTAATTACATAAAATAAACACATTGGCGTGACTTTTTTGAACCATTCTACCATACACATTTTATTAATATTTTTTTTACTTTGAAAATTCTGTAACAATGGTTAAAATACATGTAAATTTTTTTAAGTATTTTTTTTATTATATTGTGACCCTTTTGCATCATATACCATGGAAAAATATTTTTGTCTAGCTAGATTGGGATTTGGGACCACTGTGCGACGGGACGTATGCGGTATTAATAACTAACCGTAATTTTGATTTAACTCTCTCTCTCCAAATCTATTGATAGATGCTAAAGGAATTTATGTTCTTTTTGATAAGCCTTCTTTGGTGATGATTTTCCTTGCAAAGTGCAATAAAGTATTATAAATTTCACTAGAAAAATAAGTGCTTCATTTATATGCATGACCTCAAATCCCTGACTCCACCATCCTGAGAAGGATGTTCTTTTGCTCTAAGATAAGCTGTCGGTTGACAAAGGTGGGTTACCAACATCTCCACCGGTATTACATTGTGTTTGGAATTGAGGCATAGAATTGGCAGAAGAATAACGAATATAAACTGAATGCAGTGAAAATGAGGCGAATAAATATGAAGTGAAGCAATCTACAGTCGTGGGCCTTATATAGGACAATTAAGGCATATGCGAACAAAACATTCGTAGGAGTATTTCACTATCCTCTTAACAGCCGGCCGCCAAAAGCTTTGGCGGTAAGGATTTGACTCGCAAACCGAAGGTCGCGGGTTCGAATCCCGGCGTGGGCTAATAAATTTTATTTGAATAGTTTGTGTTATTTCACAATTAATTCTTTAAAATAATGTATAGTAAGTGCATTTGTGGCACGTTCCAGAGTGGAATATACTATTAGTATCGCCCTGGTGTAAGACCATAATTTAGAATTGAAACGTTCTTGAAATGGCATTAGCGGTGTTTGGTGACCAGATCTGAATAGCCAGATACCTCCTCACCTTCCTCCTCACCTTCCTCCTCTCCACCCCTTCCCCTCCCCACTATCTTCAGCCTCACAACATAGCCCAATTGGGGATGCCATAGTCTCACTGGCTCCAAATGGGAGCAGCTGAGACTCTTGTGAGGTAATACTATAACAAAAAAATTATAAAACATTGGTCAGAGGATTTGACCGGAAATCAGAAGGACGCGGGTTCAAGTCCCGTCGGCGGCATGTATCTTTTGTCGGGAGATTTTTTAATGTAGATGAGCGTTTCAGGCTAAAAACCCTTTGTGAAAATAATCAGTTGTAGGTTACAAACTAAATGATAATTGCAAAAGGTTAAAAATTATATAAGAGAACCTTGTAAATTATGTGGAAGCTTAAAAAAATTATTTTGTCACACAAATACCTACGGAAATACAACACCGATGGCTTTGAAAATTATTTTGGTTACAGATGCATATGGTTTTGCATTCAAAGCTCATTTTTGAAAAAATACTCATTCGAACCTTATCCAACTGAGGTGATGAGCTGTCAAAAGCACTATTCATAGGATAACGTATATTTTCGAGTTAACCTCTCAGGCCTCGACTATATTTTTTTTTGTCAGAGGGTCAAAATATTTCCGCTTTACAAAAAATTCAAAATAAATGGAATATTTCTGAACGTTATTATCTGAATTCTAAAATTATGTTTTTGAAAAGTGATAAATATGTTTCAGGTCCAAATTAAAAACCTACCTTTTTGGGCTCTTATACCCTTAAATAAAAATATCTATCGGAGAGTATCATAAAATTTTCCTTTTGTTTTCAAAATACGCTCATTACAGAACATAGTATATATTATAGTTCCCAATTATGTCCTCTGCGTGCGAACTGTGTCTTAATTTCTCTAAATAAACAAGAACAGTGTTAATCTCTAGTGACCCTCCAGGTAAGCATGGTATTGTATTTATTTTCTGCCTGTACAGTACATTTTTACAGCAGCATCGCGTTTATTGGTCAAAGCATTGCACATGTAGTTTCGTATCGGTGATCGATGAACCGGTGGTAGCAATTTTTAGAAATAAGATTGTATAAATTTATTATAAATTTGTACAGCGCCCTTGAGGTGATTTTTCACAAAAACGGCGCTATACAAGTCATCCAAATATTATTATTATTTTTTAAATTTTATAAATCGAAATAAATATATAACTTATGAAATATAAATAAATTCCATGCAAGTATTAAAAAAAAGTTTTAAAAATGGGTTACTGACACCTCACTTTTCTTTTGTTCCATTCAAAAATCTATGCTATGTAGCTAAACCATTCATCCGATTGCGATGAAACTTTGGGGATTTGATGTGTGCATGCCCGCGATTGTTCGTGGGCTCTGGCATAATGAAATTACGAAAAATTAATTAATTAAATAAAAATGAATCGCAGAAATGTATCGCTTTTTTTGTGTTCGTTATTGTCAGGACAAGGTTTGTATAAATCTACTGGAGAGCTCTGGCATTATGAAATTTGTATAAAAAATTGCAATATTTGGCACGCGAGCTGTATGAAAACTGAATATACCGGGACTGAATGTATGGAATGCGGGAGAGGGAGGGGAACTCGGGAGGGGGATTCGCTGGACGGGGGTAGGGGGGAGTGGAGTGGGGAGAGGGAAGGTGGAAGAGGCGGAGTGCGAACGCGAGAGGGGAAGGGGAGGCGGAAGGAAACGGGACGAATAGACACGTAGGGAGAAACAATTTCTTTATTAAATGGCATAGCAACGCATGCCGGGAACCAGCTAGTTTTATAATAATTATGTGTCATTATCAATGAAACATAATTATTTTATTATGTACATATTTTTTTATTTCCGAGAAAACTTTTTAATGTAAAATATATACAAAATAAAATATGGTAACATAATGCTTAAATACAAATATTTCATTTCTTCCGTTGATCCCTAAAGCACGTAAACATTATAAATACCTACTACAAGTGTCTTGTAAGATGTGAACTTAATTCTAAAATTAATAGCAAACTTAAGGAGACAGTATTTCAGCAAACAAAATGTGCAAATTATGTGAAGGGATGAAATAAAGCTCATGTTTATTAATGAGCTGCTTGTTTACGTTAGCCACATTACTCCCAAAAGTCTTAAAAATAAATGAGCATAATATCTTGGTGTCGTTACACGACTATGCAAAAAAAACTTATAAATTATAATAAAAATTAATAAATTGAAGAAATTTCACCCATGCGCTTTACGTCAACGCAGGGGTTGGATTATGTATTAGGAATTAATCTAAAAAAATATTTGTGAACGATAAATTATAATTTAGACTTAAAGAGAAGACTTAAGAAAAAACCTATTTTTTTTACAAAGGCTAGGATGTTCTGGGAAGTAAAAAGGTGTGATGGGTGTGTAGGAGTCTGGGGGTCAATGTGTCCAGGAGTGACGGACGTTTGAATTCACCCCTCCCACTGCGATGCAAAGCGATGGTTCGAGAGAGTCAAACTTGAGAGGTCTAGGGTGTAGGTCAGGTCATTCTCAACCAGTCCCTCCCGATCGGACCACGCAGTAGGTGAGCCTAGACCAAGACAAACCTCACCCCATGAACACGGACACCCTTGCTATGGGCTAAACATAGCGAACCACTAGTAGTGACCCATGGCAAGGGTGTTGTTGGTTAACCAATAACTAGTTTCTGGGGCGGCGGTACACATACCCGCCTCCCAAATTGAAAACTGACTAAATATCTTTTCGAATCGTGGAGTATTTACCGAGATTTATGTCATACAATAAATTGTTTTAGAATTCCACATAAATAATGTAAGCAATCAATTTATGGGTGTTCTGCTACCCTGTAATTAATGCAACCTGTCGTAATGTAAGCAACCCAATTGGAAGCTAGGTGTTAATTAAAACATGTTAAACGTTCGTCAAACAATGGTTCGTATATTATACAGTAAATCTGAGATGGTCATCGTAAACCTCAGAATTTCAAAGACAAGATTAGAACAGCAGCCCTGGGAAGGAGCCTTGCTTTGGGAATATAGCATCCCCAAAATTATTGATAGATGTGATTTGGATTAAATAGAGTATAAGAATGAGAAATAGAAAAGACAACTTTTTTTTTAACATTTCCTCCTGGTCCTGAGGAAATTAATTTCTTTCTCAGGGCTACGTAATATTTGGAAATAGAGTGTGGAGGGTCTTTTTTTGTATTTTACTTTTACAACATTTGGGGACAAGACATATACAACTTAACTTTATTACCACTGTCAATCTGGTAGCAGTAGCCATCTCGCAATTAGGATACCTTAACCCCTCAGGCCTCGACCATATTCCTTCCGTAGGTCAGAATATTTCTGCCTTGTAATAAAATTGAAATAGATGGAATATGTGTGTACGTATCTGAAAACTAAAAACTGTTTTAGGTGTAACTTATAATACGCTTTGAAATTTTATTATTCGAAATACCCATGTAATTATAAATATAAAAATTCTGAACGAAATCTTTAAAAACTTTTAAAACTGGTTCATCTTAAGTTTTTTCTAACTAAAATTACAGATACCTAACCAAAAAAAAATAAAAACACATTTATTTTTAGACAATTTCTAAATATTATAAAACAAAGTCCTCCGTCGCGTCTGTCTGTCTGTTCGCGATAAACTCAAAAACTACTGAATGGATTTTCTTGCGGTTTTCACCAATAGATGATTCATGAGGAAGGTTTAGGGATATAATTTGTCAAGGTTTTGTGAAATTGGTTTAAATATATAATATATAAAGGAGAATATTTGTATGTGGTGGACGAGGGGGCTGGCAAGCGGGCGGTGTGGATTTGATTTGTATACAAATCTACAGTTTTATGCCGAGGTTAATGAAATTTTCCACATGTTCAAAACAAGAGGTAGGTCACTGTCTACATTTTATTTCGAAAACTCTTTGTAAAGCCCGGACATCGCCGGGGTATTCAGCTAGTATTGTAAACGTTATCATCACTTTATTTTTTTATCGTTTAAATACAAAATGGTCGAATTAAAACCGAACTTCGCTAAGCTCAGTCAAAGAATATGGGTTATAAGTTTGATTTTATGAACTTCTTTATAACGATAAAATTTTTCCAAATTTACATTGCCGAAAATTCGCAAAAGGTAGTACACGAAAGTCACTGATATTCAAATCTGGTAACAAGCCAAATTAACCATTATTAATTTCAAGTAACGTTTCAATTCTGAAAGGTGTTCTTTCATAAAACCGACTCACACGTGTGTATGGAGTATTATAGTATATGAAAAGCTGTTATTCCGGATTATTTCATCACAATGCCAGAAAATCATGCCAAAGCCATAACAAAATATCAACACAATTAAAATTTAAAAGTCTTTAAATTAATTTATACGAGCATTCATTATTTATTGTTCTGGTTCACGGTTGGCGGTACTGATTTTAATTAAACATCAAACAATTTGTCGGCTGAATATCGAATTATACATTCAAATTGTGTTTGCAATAACCTTGCGATTATGTTTCAGGGTTCGGAGGTCTAATGCCATGGACATTGCAAGGCAAAAACAACAACGATTTGTGATACAAATAGAAAACTATTCTCTTATATTGTCCTGATTAGAAAGATTCACATCTACTAAACAAAGTTCTTAAATGTGAAACTATTTACAAGTGATGATTCCAAATATCAGTGGCTGTTTCCTTTAAAAAACCTAGACCGAGAGAAATCAAAAGCCTTGCATAAAAAAATCACCACATTTGTCCATTTTTGTAAAATTTTTTTAATAACTGAAATGTGCAAAATGTCGTCAAATTTTTCCATTTGGTAATCTTTGTCCAAACGGACAATTCCAATATACATTAAATTTGGTTATATTGGTCCATTTCAACAATTTAAGAATTGTATAATAATAATATCCAATTGGATAATAAAAGCACAACGCGTGGATGTTTTTAAGGACGATTACGGGTATTCATGTATTTTTATGGATATTGTTTGTAATAACCGTGGCCGGTTATCCCATGATAGTCTGATAGGACTCCCGTTGATGGATCCAGATTCCTCAGATTATAGTGATCTCAGTACAGGTGGTATGCAGTAAGAATACGTAGGTAGTCTGTTGATGTTTATTCCGGGATTATAGTACAATGGTTCTTCTAAGGAAGTCTGATGGTAAGAGGACAAATGGACAACAACCACACCCTTTTATACGTTCCTCATGTTGTCTCACTCATACACGCATGTCTCTTTCATACCGCAAGACATACGTTCACCACATTTTTTATGGATGATAATGGATCATTGGATATTATCATACATTATTAGAACTTAGCCAGTTGTTTCACAGAATTTTAACAATTCGTACATTTTCAAAGTTAATTTTCAAGTTCAGTTATATTTAAGTTTTGCTATTATATCATCATTGGTCAGTTATTTTATAAAACTGAAATAATAATAAAATTTCAATAAAAAATTTACAGAACTCGACAATGAACTGAAATTTTATGTTGTTAAAATTCCATGAAACAACTGGCCTTTACATATTATTGAGAAAATTAGAGAAATTAAGGTTAAAATTAATGGTTTAAGTTCAAAATGAAAAAAATTTACGTAAAAATATCCTTAAAATTGTTCATTTAGACATTTTTTTGTTCAATCAGAAAATTTCAAAGTTCAAAATATCGTAAAAATTTTCATTTTTGACAGCGTCATTGAAGATTTTCCCACGAAAAGCAAGTCTATGAACTTACATACATAGAAACGAAAAAACGTGAGAATTGTTGAGAGACAGCGATACGAAATACTGAGGGGAGAATGGTGGGTGATTGTAATAAGCCAAGATATATGTTTTGAAGGAAGAATAATTTTAACAATTGAAGAAGACATGGTCAAGAATCTACTCCTCCACACCGCACTGGCAAAGTGAACTATTGAGGACTCGGATTTTAAACAAATGAACTGCAATAGAGCAGTGACCAATTCTCATTCTCAAAATGCAGTAAATATATCTTTTGGATGTATTTTTGCTGTGGAACCAAAGGTTAACTTGGAATAAGATTTTGAATTCCAGCGTAGAAAGATCCAGTTCGGGTTTTCGTATCTGTCGAATTTTCTTCCCAGGAACGAGACATATTTGGATTTAAGACAAACTAATCATTTTTAATAATCGGAAATTTTGTGAAATTAATACCATCGTATGTATGTGTATCAGAAATACGTGTAGATTATTTTCGCTATTTATTTTTGGGGTGTTATGCCGTATTGCGATACCTCCTTCTTTAGCCAACGTTTCGGACAGCGTTACAGTGTTCATCATCTGGGCAGATGTATTAATAACTCGATTTATCAAAAAATTTGGGTTCGGTAACTCTAGCGCTAATGGACTCAATTAATGTTTAAATATTTCCCAGCAACTCTTGAATCCAGGTTAACCTTGCTTACCTACAATTATTAATAATACAAACTGGGCCCGCGTTTATATGTGCTTCCTTTCCTCTCTGGCGGCTTTTTGCGAAACAGCTCAGAACGAGGGTAAATTATGTATTTACAAGAATTTAAAAGGAGAATAATGACGTCGGGAAAGCGCGGCAAAGAGCGACAGATTAAAGCTACGTAACTAATAAAGAGTTTTCTGAGAATTTAAATGCCTTGTTGAAAAAGTGAAGTCTCTTTTCATCAAGTCAGAAAAAATCAATTTAATTTTATTTATTAGAAATTATTTTAGTCACCTCTTGCCATGAGTAATCAAATTGGCAAACCTTCATTTTCAGAAATATTACTCCAAGGGCGATTTGCTTATTCTTTTACTAACGATGTAGCACTTATTATATAATATTGATACACAAAGACCAACCATAACAATAGCCTGCGAACAAAAACTGGTGACCGGACAATTCAGAATTATGCAACTTCAACATCTCCTTGGAAAAGTCATCTTTGATAGCTACTTTGGAGCTAGAATAATATCCAAAATGAGGCTGTCAACTGCAAAAAAATGGCTTAGCTTCTTAGCTCAGTTTTTCAGATAATCTAGCTCCTCTTTTTATACAAAACTTATATTGATAAATGATAATTTTAGGAGTTATTTATTTAGGAACCGGTTTCATCGTATTGAAAACTTGGTTTGCACCTCAGAATTACTCGAGCTGCCTCTAATTACTAGAAAATGCACAAAGTGACCCAGAAAGAATTTGCAGTTGGCTCCAATCAAATATCCTAACAATGAATATAAAAAAAACAGGATACATGATTTTAAGCTTAACCCGTAAAATAATTCCTCCTCATGTACCTTTAAAAATTGAAAATAACGATTTTCAAATCCTGATACAGGAAAAATATCTTGGGCTGTGCATCGATGAGCATTTAACTTTCAAACAACACATACAAGATGTGAAAGATAAAATTACACCCTTAATTAGCGTTTTTAGCCGGTTATCATATCTATAACCAATAAAATTGAAAAAAAGTTTATATTATTGTCTCGTACACTCACACCTAAATAACCTGATAGAAATCTGGGGAAACGCATGTGAAACATAGATAAATGAATTACAGGTAATACAAAACAAGGTAATCAAAAAACTATTTAACTACAAGCCCAGAACATCCACAAACAAATTATATATGGAAACAAAACTATTAACATTAAGAAAACTATATGAATACAATACATGTCTTCTTATATACAAAATACAAAATAATCTCGCACACACAAACACAGAATTCATTAAAACGTCTCAAGTACATAAACACTACACGAAAACAGGATAACATACATTTAAACACCATCCACTCTAACTATGGTAAACAATCCATTGGTTTCAAATGAAGACAATATTAGCGAAACTCAATCAAAATCTGAAGACAGAAAAATCAGAAAAAAATATTGGTTCCACTGGGACAATTCTGGTCCCATTTAATTAAATATTGTAATTTGAGTTTTTACTCGTAAAGTTAAAATTTAAACTAAATATTTATGTAATAATAAAAAAAAATATGTGCCCTAATAGACCAGGAGACGAGATGGGTAATGGGTGGGGTTTCGGAAATTTCCGTCGTTTTACGGACGAACGCAGCTCTTACAGCGACGCGCGACGGTGCGTTGGTTTTTCGAACTTTCAACTACTATGGACTATTAGGCAATCTTAAAAGGACTATTAATATTATAAATTTGTACAATAATATTGACACGCGACAGCGGTGAGGGGCACCGCGGCAGGTTTCGTAAGTGGTTTGGCGTCGAACGGCTCACCTGACGGATGGGTACGCTCCGAACACTCAAATTTTTTTTTTAATCATTATCGCTTATATTTTTAAAATATGGCAATCCAAGTTTTTAAAAATATAATGAAATAAAAATAATAATAAAGATGAACGAAAAATTTAAAAATCATAAAAAAACTTTAAAATTTGCCAGGCTGCTGGTCGGCAGACCAAGTAATTCTTAAATGGAAGGATCTGGACTATAGTTATTATATAGTTTCATTCGTGTACTCGACGACGTAAAATTTTCTATTTTTTACCCCACTTTGACGCCGGCTGCCTGCGAACTTGCCAGGCTGCCGGTTGGCAGACCTGCCTTTTTCTCATTTTCTGATCGACCTTTATATGAAACCATTCCTGTTCGTGTACTCGATGACGTAGGGTTTACCTATATCGTCTCCTAGTCTATAAATATTTGGTTGCTTCTACTATATTGAGAGATTGTCGTGAAAAAAGACTTGGGGGTGTTTTAGAACCTACCACCCTGCTGTGCTGTTTTTTTCGCATTAAATATCATATTTGTGTCGTGTGCGAATGTTTGTACGTGACATCTTCAAGCGAATTCGTAGTCCCCTTATTGATGGTGCCGTCAACACCATATCGTCTGCGTAGACCACATTTTCGATGCATTGTCTTTAACCCATGAGTTAGTTCATTAATGTAAATGTTAAAAAATACAGGGGATTAACACTATTTAGCTTCAAGTATGTCAATAGAAAATCTATTATTTGACGTAAATAGATGAATGAGCTTTTATTGTAAGCTCAGAACTAAGTGAATATCTTACCTTGAAGAAACCAAAGAGAGGCCAAAGATTGAACGCATTCTCGGCCAAGGCAATTAATTCTGGACTCCAGTTCCATGATCTTCAAGACCATTTTTTTTTTACTTTTTAACTTTTTTATACTATTTTCGTATTCTCTACCATCATATTTAGACCACATTTTTTTTGTTTTTTTTTTTTTTAATTGCCGGTTTGGGTGTAAGGGATGGTATCATATATGATACTTGGGGACTCTAGCTCTACAAATATTGTGTTTTTTTTTCAATATTTTTTTAATGCTAATAATTCGAGAATCAGATTAATCAAGTGTAATAGAAATAAAATAGTAATGTTTTTGTTTGTTTTTATGATTTTTTTTTTTTTTTTACAAAAATTGTGGTTTCAGGCACTGTAACCTACCACCTAAATTATAAAGTGTAATTTGAAATAAAAAAAATAATAATAACTGTGGATGAAAAATAATAGATCTGTTCAGTTGGTTGAATGAAAAATTTTGAAACAGTTGTGGTCCATGGAAAAACACAAATAAACCTGACACTTTTCACAAAGTACAAACGTGAATTTTTTACACCCAGGAAAACGAAATTTGGAACGATGCTTCTGCTGATCATTCATCATAACTGGCAAATAAAAAGCCTTTTTTGTCCTCAATTCTTTGTGTGGTAAAGGCTGCACAGATCGGTGTTTTCGAGGTCTCTCACAAATCTCAATACTATCATCATTTTCATCACCTACCAAATCTCTCGATTCTAATCCGGCTAGTAAAACATTTGTATATCCCATTTAAAGTCGTAGTAGTCCAATATCTTGTTCTTGGGAAGATATTGTTGGGCTTGGAATTTTTGATTCCTACTGGATTAGGTTTACTCCGAATTATTTGCCTGCTCTTGAATTTACTTTGAAAGGGTATCATTTGTTTATCAACAGAAATATTTTTTGGTTCTATTATTTTGTAGGCAACCTTTTTGAACCCGTAGTACAATTGGCCTGACCTTCCAAAAGCTGTCAAGTTGTTTTTCAGATTCTGACACACAATTCTCATCGACAAGTTTTAAGTTTGACCATAAATTAAAAAATCTTTGGCGTGAAATGTTGTCAGCAACTATAGGGATTCTAGTTTTTTGTGCCCAATTCTGGCGGATGCAAGGAAAACCCAAAAGGCTGATAATCATAATGATTCCACTATTCCTTGCTCCTCACTATCCTAATCACCCACCCAACCATAGTCACATTCGAAATCGGAATCATTTGGATGCACAGGAAGTAGCAACTCTGCTTCGATTTCATCCTCAACCAACCCTAATATGAAAATAAAAGATGTCATAGAGGCCCGCGGTATCACCTATGATACTTCAGTTTAAAATGTCCGTAAATCTAACAAAAACGCCGATAGCCAAACATTTTTTTTTATTAAACGATAATGAATCGAACAAACTACAATTTTAATAACAATTGGATGATTAAAATAATAAAATAACTCCTTACCTGCATTTTTTCTCAGAGACATTTTGAAAGCTAAAAATCACGATGTTTCTAAGACAATAGTTCATTCAAACTAACTTCGAATCAGTCCAAATGCTCCTAGTCGGTAAGGTACGAGTCTTCATTATCAGATACTTTGGATCTATATTGGAAATAATGACTTAGAAATATTTTGTGAGCTTAAAACGGTGAGTATCATATATGATACCCAGGGCCCGAAGAGGCTACATGATGGAAGTAGACATTCCACTGCTTGAAAACTAATAAGAATATATCAACTCCAACACGGAAAAGGAAAGAATAAGGCGAAATGAAACATCCAAAACTAACTAGCGTTTAAAAAAAATTAACTATGCATATCTAAATATACAATTCGAAGCAACATTTCCATTTATTTATGGCATTTAAAGGACACATAGTTGTTAAAAAATGAATGACATATTTTCGTAATATTTCGTTTACATTTTCTTCTAATTTAATTTCCTTCGGCAATTCCCCAGATACCTTCATTGTTCCGTACATCAACGACTTTTGATTCTGGGATTTTTTTTAAGTGAAACTTCTTTAGCCATGTCAGTGATTTGAAATTCGTATGAAACGGAAGTGCGTCACTAAAATGTATTATTTTACGGGTCCTCGGCTCTAATATAATGCGGTAAATTCACAGTTCGGCGCGAGCCTCCGATAGCGCAGCGGGTAAAGCGCCTGACAAATCTCAGCGGCCAAAGAGATATACATCTAACGAACGGAGGATCGAATCCTACGAAATCCAAAAACCATTTTTTATTTTTGTGAAATCAATATCCAATCTCCAAACAACTTTAAAATAAACAGGCAAAAGAAAAGAAAGCGACATCTAGCAACTTTCTAGTTTCACTACCGCGCGTGAATTGCACACTCTGATTTTTTCTAAAAGGGCGTATTATTTCATTTCTTTTCCTCATATGACCACTAAAAAGACCATTAATTTTTATTATAGATTAAAAATAAAATATTAAACAATTTGTTTAAATAACAAGATATTGAACTCCTTCAATACGTCCTTACTATACATACATATATATTGTTTTTCTTATTCGTAAACGATAAAGAAATAATCTTCAAATCTAGAACAAAGCGCTAAAGAATGTATTTTTCCCAGAAGTAACTCGGGAAAAATCCATGCAATGAATAGTATTACGATCTTTATTCTAACCAATGTATCTCAATGAAATCAACTCGTAAATTGTGAGCACGCGAATAATTTATCGCACAAAAGAACTTCCAGGAAAAGAAAAGTAAAAGTTAAATAGGTACATGTCAGAATATGGGACGTGAATAAACTGTACGTACCTAGGATATTCAAATTACATTAATAGTGATTTACAAACCACTTTTCATCTCCATTTAAACACAGCTTAATTCTATTTTCCATTTGCAGGTGGGATGGTGATTGGGGAAATAGAAGCGCAATTTTTCATGATGAACAGGAAATTTGCTTTTTTTCATTTGACGACCATCGTTAGATTACCTGTATGTCCAGTGTGAAGCCAAGGAAATAATTTCACCACTTGATTGGGGGATCTAGGAAAGGGACTGAGGCGAGAAGGCAGTTTGTAATTTAGGAGGCGGGTATGGGTAACGCCAGTTAATCAACGGATAAGCAACACCTCTACCGTAGGTCACCCCAAGTGGTTAACTACTTTTTTTTATTTTTATATATTTTATTTGTGTTATTTTTATGTTTATTTTTTTTATATTTTTTACTTGTATATTTTTTATTAATTTATTTTTATTTATTTATTTTATTTTATATTTTCAATAATATTATTATTCAATTAATAAATAAAACAGTATATTTGTAAAAAAAGTTCGGCTATGAAATTATCATTACGCATTACAGATGTTTCGCCTTCTGAAGGCATTATCGACTGACAAAAAAAAGGTTCATTGTTACATAATTAAGAATATTCGACCACTATGACTGTTTGAGTTATACCTAACATAGACCTATCCAGCCGGATTATCTCGACTCATCGTCTGGCACAGCAGTGGAAGGGATGGATTCATACGTTCTTCACTTTTTTTAAATTACCTCCACACACTTTACAAAAATAATTTCCCTCAGGGCCTATATCATCTTAGGGGAAGCTGTGTAGAGGGTTTTTCTATGGAAAGGAAGAAGACGAAGTTCTGGAAAGGAAATTGGTATGACACACTGACCTCCATATTCCCTCATATCCTTTTTCCTTTCCAGAACTTTCATTTCTTCTTTTCCCTAAAAAGATCCACCACACAGCATCCCAAAGATGGTATAGGCACTGAGGTGATTTTTTCCCTGGAGCCCTTAGGGATTTTTTTCTCAGGGCCTCCTGTGTGGAGCTCACATTAAAAAAGTAGTGATTGACAGTTGCAGTAGATACTTGATAAAAAAAACCTCCCTTCAGAATCGGAACGTTGCTGGAAATCGTTTCAATCAGCAACCAGATATGAATAAATCAATACTTTCAAATCTTCCACTCCCTCATTTCCTTCCCCTTCTTACTCCATACAGCCTGACAACATAGCGCAAATGAGGGTGACTAAGTCCCACTGGCTACACACAGCTGGGAGCAGTTGGGATTATTGTGCAGTATTTAAAAGAAGGGAAGAGACTCTTATTAAGTTTGTGAGGAAGATCGTTCCACTTGCGAGCTTTTTTCCAATACATCGAGCATGAATATTTTTTCGTAACGAAACGAGAGTTTATTGTTCGACATTAGTTTATAAGCGACAAACAAACAGGGTGACTAATGGTGAGTAATAGAGCCTCTTGAAACAACACGCTAAGCTTTAGAGTTTTAGAGCCTGCACTTCGCAGCATATTAACATCAATTTCATTATTGATGTTTTAGCAGCATGAAACGGCGATTTATTTTTATTGTTTGAATTTTCGAATTTATGAAAAATATTCAACATTTGGAGATGGAGTATTGATAAAAAATAATATACTCGTATGATTTTCAACCCGACCCACGAACGCATAAAAATAGCAGGTAATGTTTTTTTTTTATTCAAATTTTTAGAAACTAGTAAATAAATTCTCTTATAGAAAGCCAGCTACCATTGGTAAATAATACCATTTCTCTGCTCAGGACAATTTTTTTTTAAGTTAAGAAAATGGAACCAGCACCATTAGGTACCAACGACTTTTTTTACATTAGCTCCACACATCCCACATTCTTTGAGGAAAAAAAATCCCTCAGGGTCTGAGTCATATTAGGGAATACTGTATGGAGGGTTTTTTCATAGAAAGGGAGGAGAGGAAGTTCTGGTATGGAAAAAGGTATGAGGGGCGGGTAGAAATCGACGGACTTATGAATCCATCCCTCACGCTGCAGTGCAATTCGATGGATCGAGAGAGTCTAGCTGGAGAGGTATAGGTTAGGTCTCCCTCAACAAGTCTCTCCCGATCCGGCCCGCTGCGCAGTAGGTGAACAACCGCATTCATCGCCAAGACCTAGACAAACCTCACTCATGAACACGAGCACACTAAACGTAGCGAACCACTTGGGATGGCCTACGGCAGGACTGTTGATTATCCAAATAATGGTTCCCGGGCAGCGGTTACCGTAACCGCCTCTCAAATTACGTCAGTAGCGGAACATACATCATAATATCATCAGTCAAATTCGACAAAACATTCAACAAACGATTTAGAAATTAGCTGTTTTATATCGCATAAATAATATTTTTTTTATGAATCAGAAAGATAAACTTAAAATATTGTACACATTCTGAAGAGTAGTAACAACAATAGTAACCCGGATTTGGGAAAATGCGATTGCGAATACTGAAAACAAATTTTAATACCTGATGCAACCGAAATACGAGTTTTTTTTTACACTTAGAACAAGTTGTCCTTTTAAGTAGTCCTTTTAATGCGACCTACAGAGAATTATTCTTCTTTTACTGTGTATACATACAACAAGAGACAGAATTGAAATTACAGATGAACAAGGGAAAATGCATAAAAAGTTAAAGACGAAAGGCAGTAAAACTTAACTATAAGACTTAACAACACGAGTACAAGATAAAGGTTTCCTCCACCAAACACATAAAAGCAGAACAGTAAACGGACAATAAATATGAACAAGAGACGGTCGTCAATGGAAAGATAACAGTAGAAATCGCTAAAGACGTTACCATTGGGACCAACTGAAATATCTCTTCGACTTACTAGAAATTACGTGCAGATGAAGCAGATACACAAAAACCAATGTTTTTTTATGACGATATAATAAAACGATTCTTCATACGTACAATTTTAAAAACTAACAAATTGGCACTTTACCCTGTTTAAAATTGTAGAGACGCCCGCACATGAATTTTAGCCTATTGTCATTTCAATTTCCATTAGCCTTAATAAAATTTCTCTTATACGGCCTTAGTAGGGCCGCGCTGGTCGTTATTCAGTTTTTCAAAATTTAATTTCATTAAATTTAATAATGTTATTATTAAGTTCTGCAAGTGTTTTAGTTTTTGTTATTGTGATAGCTATTTCGTCTTTCAAGGCCATTTTCAAACTGTGGTTAGACCACTTTGGGGCGACTTTATTTATATGATTCTAAATTTCAATTTTGAAGGTGCCCAAATTGATTTATTAACAATTAAACCGATTTATTGAGAAAAAAAATTGTGACGGGTACATTATTTATTTTTAGCCGATTCGACCCTATCCTCTTCAGTCATATTTAACTGTAGCATTCCAAAAAATATATATTCTCTATTCCGTACTGCCTGGAGACAATTTAAAGATATTTAAAACATTTTATGGAAGTTAACATAAAATAAAAAGTATGACTTTGAAACTAACCTCAATAACCTAGGCCTAGACTAAAAGCTGAATTTGTAATGGATATTAGTTTACAACTAAAGGTACCCGTGCCATATAAATAAAATACATATAAATGCCAACATTTGTGGGCCTGAAGCTTTAATAAAAACGAACCAGTTAATAAAAAAATTGCCTTCAGCTTAACTGGAAAATAAATAATACTACATGAGTTGAATATTTGCTATTCAATCAGCAAAGTTGGCTGCGTTCATCTAAGGTACTGAGAAGGTAATTCCGGATAAATGTAAATACAGACTCTGAGGTAAGCAATCATGGAACATCTACTGATACAACGGAGCAGCCCCCGTTAAGGGTGGGTTTTGATTCATGGCTGATGTTTTCGAGAGGTAAAATATAATGAAACTTACTTCAGATAGCTACAAACTTCTAAGATTTGTCGTCTTTTCGTCTTGTCATTATTAATTGTTTATTTTATTTAATATTCATTTGAATTAATTCTATTGCAATTGGTGATTGTCTCACTAGGAACGCTGTATTGAGAGTAGGCACTGTTTATAAAATAATCAATTCATAACAAAAAATACAAATAACAAAACAATGTGACGTTTAAAATAAAAGACAATCAGCATTGCATAATTTATTTGTATATTTATAAATAAAATAGCAGAATAAATGCGATAACAGGCATGACAAGATGAACATTATCAAAAAAACGCTGCACTGCGCCAATACCTTCTTTTGGAAGGCGGGTATGGAACTATTTATTGGATAACCAACACCTCTGCCATAGGTCACCAAAAGTGATTTGCTGTGTTGGGTAACTTAGCAAAGGTACCCGGGTTTCTTGAGGTGAGGTTTGTCAAGGTGTTGGATCGTCGATTTGATTGCCCACCTGCTGCAAGGCGGTCCGGATTCCTCGACTCATCGCCTTGCACCACAGTTGGAGCGTATTCATTAGATTCACATGTCCGTCAGTCCTGGGCACATTGACCTCCAGATTCCTACCCCCCTTATACCTATTTCCTTCCTAGAACTTCTCCTCCCTTTCCTTAAAAAAACACCCCAACACTAAGACGACACAGACCCTGAGGGAAATTATTTTCTTCACGGCCTCCTGTGTGGAGTTAATGTAAAAAAAAAATCTACGCGAGTATGTTATGTAGCACATTGATAAGTTGGACAAAATCCAGATGAAATTCCTTAGGTACATGTGGACTTGTGGACGTACGGAACCTACCCAAGGTTAATGCACCAAATTGACTTACTTGAGGAAACCGTTGTTTTATGTCCTGAAAATTTGGAAAAATTCATCTTGGGATGCTATGATTTATATGTACCAGGTCACTACAGCCGAAGTCGATACCGTGACCTGGTTCAGAGTACCGGACAGCATAACCAACATCCTGGCAAAGCACAGGAGTGGTGCTGTTAAATGAACTTGCAAACCATTTGGATGTAAGTGACTGTTCCCTAAATGCCTTAAAACCATTATTGAAGGGTCACCTATCTAAATGCTGATATGGCAACTAAATTAGACTGTAATTACAATACGAGGGTAGGCTGAAAAGTAAAGCACACATGCTTGTACAGCGCGAAAAAAATGACCTTCAGAAGCGCGCCAGGTGGAATATGGAAGTGTCATTCTTCCTCTATACGTACACGTAAGTTTGAGGTCGTTGAATTCATCCAGTGAATTTTGTGAACCGGAAGTATGGAGGCTTGTTTTGGTGTTATGTCAACGCAGCGTGCGAATTTTTAACTGCTGAAAAAGTGTCTTCTACTGAAATTCATCGTCGTTTAAACGATGTTTATGGTGACGAATCTGTTGATAGGTCTACTTTAAATCGATGGGTAATAAAATGTAACGATTGTGAGCCTCGAAAAGCAATAATTGGTGAATACAAACGCAGCGGACGTCCGATCATTGATACAGACGATAAACAATCCAAACTAGTCCACGATTTGTTTCAAAATGACCAGCGAATCACTCAAAAACGTATAACAAACCATTTTAGAATATTTAAGGAACACGTCGGCTTCATTGTTGAATAATTAGGACACCGTAAAATTAGTGGACGATGGGTACCACGCCATTTCACAGACGAGAACAGACACCGTCGATTAAAGCCTCTGCAAAACCTGAAGTTTGAACCGATTCCACACCCGTCTCACTCCCCCGATCTTTCGCCTTGAGATTTTTATTTTTTTCCTCTACTCAAGAGACACCTCAAGGGTAATCATTACACCTCGGAAGATGAGGTAAAGGCAGCTGTCAAGTCCTGGATTCGAGAAATGTCAGACAATTTTTTCAGTTCCGTAATGAAAAAACTTGTTACACGTTGGGAGAAATTTGTTAGCCTTAACAGTGACTATGTTGAAAAATAAATATGTGATTTTGAAGCTTAAGAATCTTACTTTAATATACTCTTTGCCTGATCTTGCTATTTGTTTTTGTTCGAGTTTTACAAGCATGTGTGCATTACTTTTCAGCCCACCCTAGTAATATTCCGCCGTAAAATAATAAAAAATAAATAAAATGAATATTTTCATTAGGTTAAATGCACATCGGAACGATCGAATCCGATACACTGATTTTAAAAAATTGGTATAAAAAAAACATATTTAGATTTTTAGCACTTAACCGATTTTGAAAGGGCAGACGATATCTGTCCTGAGAGTAATAAGCCGTAAAACACGTATAAATTTCATCGAAAAACAAATCTTATTTTCCCGTAAACTCCTTCAAATTGGTATAGAAACCCATCAAGCGACCGATCCGCGCAAATCACCCACACATTATAGCAGTTTACCCCTGTCAATATTGACAGAAAGTCTTCTGGTACCTATACTGAGTGTTGAGCAGAGGTACAAAATAAACTGGATAAGCTCTTTATTAGAAATTTATAGAAAGTATTCGACAATACAGCACAGGTGCACTCAGAGGTAGCCAGCGATCTAAAAAAAACCAGACTCAATCGTTTCTTTAGAAATTTAACTTTTGGGGATTTATTTCTGATATTGCGAAAATACGACAAGAAAAACAATAATTAAAAATTTGTTTTTACCAAGAAAGACAAATATTCCCGGGTTACGAATAAACTGACAATATTTGAAAATCTCCTACTACCACCACAGCCGAGGAATCGAACACGGAACGCCCGGGTGGGACCCAAACGCGATGCCCACTCAACCACTGGCCGATCACAAATAAAGGAGTTGTATTAAAAAAATATATATTTGGGAGGCGTGTATGGGTACCGCCGCTCCTGGAACCATTTATTGTATAACCAACAACCCCTGCCAGAGGTTCGCTAAGTTTGGTGAATTAGAAGAGGAGCCTGGGTACATGGGGTGAGGTTTGTCTAGGTCTTGGCGGCGAATGCGTTTGCCCACGTTTTGCGTAGTGGGTTTGATTGAGAGAGACTGGTTAAGGGAGACCTTTAGATCTCTCCAGTCGAACTCTCTCGACCAATCGCCTTGCACCGCATTGGGAGGAATGGATTCATACGTCCGTCACTCCTGAACACCCTGACCCACAGATTCCTCCAACCCATACCTTTTTCTTCCCAGAAGTTCCTCTCCTTCCTTCCCCTAAAAAGACCTTCCACATAGCATCCCCAAAGAAGACATAGGCCATGAGGGAAATAACTTCCATCAGGGCCTCTGTGTGGGGTTAATATAAAAAAATTAGACTACAGCAGCCACTTACGTAATTCATGCATATATATATACACACGTATATGTATGTGTGCACCTATGTATATATATATGCGTTGTGCTTGCATGCACACATATTGAAAAAAGTTATGTACATTTTTATAACCTAATACTAATTCACTTCTTTTCCCCTTTCTATTTTCTATTTTCCACATTTTATTTTATTATAATTTTTCCAATTTTTAACATCATTTATAATAAATCCATATGTTTACAATAGACTGCATATTTCATAAAAAGTAACAATACTCCATTAGTCATCATGAAACAGGCAGCCGCCTAGTATGGTGATCCAATATATCCACGCTATGTTAATTACTCAATTATGTATCACGTATTTTATAAATAAATAAATGCATCGATCTTGATCAAGATAAAAACATTCAACAGATGACAAAAATGGATTCAGGATACTAGTCTATCAATTTCAAAGTAATCATTGATAAATAAACAAAACAATAAATTTTTTAAAAGAATTTTGATTGGAATCAAAGGCTGGTCTAGCGCTTCTATATCACTGGGCGTATTAAATAAATAGAATAACATTCGTAGAACATCCATACCAAGAAAACGTGTGTTTACACACCACACACTTACTAATACGAGAAATAAAGTTTGGACAAATACGGTATAAACCGATAATAAATACACAAGGTACAACATTTATCGAGTTAGACAAACTGTACCAATCTGTTACACCTGTTATCCATTCAAGAGTGTACAGGAGATTTTATTCTAAATGGACCACAATAATTAGGTTTCCTTCTGGCAAAACGTGTAAACAACTGATAATTTCGGTATTTACAGAAGTGTTATCAACTAATTAAAACAATAACTTAACTAATATAACCTTTACAAAGTCATAGAAACAATTCCGAGAAAAAACAGAGATCCGCAAAGAATAGAAGGCTGATGTAAGCGTAACGAATAAGATTACGAAATGTACCCTCAGATGGTTTGGGCATATAGAGGGAATGATCGAAGAAAGGAATGTAAGGTGAAAATATGACATTAATGTTATGTCAGAATAAAAGAATAGTATCTATAAGTTGATGTACAAATGTGAATGAGGCAAAGAGTGTGTGCTAAGACCGAGTTGTTTGGCGGTCCGTCCTCTCTGCATACCGCTTTGGGGAAACGGCGTGATGGATAGTTAGCTTAGAACAATTCTATATATTCAAAATTATTAGAATTTAGACGAATTATTACAATTGGTATGTATTTGAAATAGGTCCTCAAGAAAATTTTGTAATCGAAGATGAAATTATAAATTATTCATTACTTTATCACGAGATATTGTATTAGGGGAAGAGCAACCCTTTCGAGAGTTTTCTCACCTGTAGCTCAGCGATAATTTCGAAACATCATTAGATTTTGTCAAAAGTTACAAATACACTTAAGAATTTACCAAGTCTACATTTGTTACTGAGCAACATACTCGTGTACCTTAATATTAAATTTCAATGTATGGAAACCGTTATGGCTCTCTGCGGTTTGTGTGGTTCTAAGCCTACAATTACCACCCAGTGAAAGTCCAATAGGCGAAAAGGTGCCGCTGGGAGCTTGGGAGGTTCAACAAACCTCGTGACCATATTCGGTAAACAATTGCCAACAAACTGCCCAACTTTCAGAATACTGGAAATAAGCTCTAAGCGGTCTACTCGGATCAACTTTGGTAATCTGTTTTACTTCGCTACTAAACCGCTGAAATTATTAAATTTTCAACAGCGTACTTTCATGGAGCTCATTGATGATATGAATATTTATTTATGTATTTACGCCCATGGAGCACTTACAGCAATCGTGTAACATAGTAATAATAGAAATAGAAACAATAAAATGCAAATTATTTTTTAGTATTATTTCTGTATTTTACACTAATAGAAAGGAAGCAGAATTAAAAAAATAAATAACAAAAAAAAAACCATATTAGAATAATAATAATAAAATTCACATCAGAATCTTAGAAATTTGTGATATAAATTTAGGTAAGGAATAAATGAAAATATCAACGGAACTGAATTTAGTTCCAAGCCAATGTAGTTTTTGGATTGGGGAGTCAATGAAATAGTTTTAGGATAAACAAAGAACAGCTCCGGAAGTTTCATGTCACGATTTGGTACTCGGAATGTTATTAATTTTGTAAAGTCAAGTGCGTCAAGTGATCCATTAACTAATTTGAATAAAATTATCCTATCGCTCTTGGTTCTTCAACACGATAAGTCAGTTAAATTAACTATTTTCTCTAAGTTAAAAAAATTAATTTGTTCAATGGGTATGGAGAGTTTGAAATTAATGAACCTTAAAAATTTATGTTGAACTTTCTCAATTTTTATTTGATGTGTTTTATAGTATGCGGACCAAACAGTGGAACTGTATTCTAAATTACTTCTTACTAAAGCATTGAAGATAATTTTAAATGAATAAGTAAATCTTTTACTACTCGTAAAATAAATCCCAAACATTTCATAGCCTTATTAGTAACTTCATTAATGTGTGAAACAAAAGTTAATTGTTCATCAAATACGATACCTAAATCCTTGATATGAGACATCTTTTTAAGAGAAATATTGTTGATAGTATAATGAGACATAATAGGATTTTTGTTTCTACAGAAAGATATAAATTGACATTTATCAATATTTAAAAATAGTTCATTATAATCACACCAATCCTGTAAGCGGTCAAGATTATCTTGAATACGTTTTTATTTTAGTTATTTTTACAGTTAAGTTTAGGTACAAATTACTGGTTTTACTTTAACTTACATACCAATCGTACTGAGTGTGGTTCTTAGAATATTTTTTTAAAATTTTATTGGCGCAGTTTTTATGGTTCCAGCAGCGCATTGCACTATTTCAACCCTTTGTACAGAAAACTGTCTTTGCGTATTGCCTTTGTCCTTTTCTGGTATAGTCTGATTCCATTAAACGTCCTTGTCTAATGTCTTTAGATTTCCTTATGAGCGTAATACGCGAGCCCGATTTTCAGCCCGATTCCAATTAGAGACAAAAGTCAACATTTTTCGCTTTACGTGATCGCTGTTTTCAACTCTATGTTTATACCTACGATTTCAGTAGGCCTCACAACAAACAGTATGGTTCATGTGTTGTTTGCAGTGATGACAATTGATATCCTAGATATGAAAATAGAGGTGAAAATAGCGATCGAGCAAATCGAAAAATGTTGACTTTTGTCTCTAATTGGAATCGGGCTGAAAATCGGGCTCGTGTATTACGCTCATTCATGTATATAATTTGTATTAATTGTGTTCGTGTTTGATAAAAAAAACCTTACACTTTGTGCAAGGGAAACCAAAGGGAAAGATTCAGAATCCCACATAATCATTCTCTCAATTAGAATTTAGAATTATAATATAATAACATTATCATATTTAACAAATATTATAATCAAAAATTATCAGCCTGAAACACCCGTCTACATTGAAAAAATCTTCCGAGAAAAGATACTGGCCGCCAACGGGAATTGAACCCGTGACCATCTGATTGCCGGTCAGCAGCTCTGACCACTGAGCTATGGCGGCTTATCTAATACCCGCCAAATTTGCCAAATAGTTCAATATACACTAGGAAATGCAGACATAATTAGTCTCGACGCCACCTAGCGGGAGATTTAGTATTAAAAATACCTCTCTCACAAAAATAAAGTTGGTTGTTTTCAGTTGGAAAAATGTAATAATAAGTAATTGTCGAATGAAACACTAGTATATATTGAACTATTTGGCGGGTATAAGATAAGCCGCCATAGCTCACTGGTCAGAGCTGCTGACCGGCAATCAGATGGTAACGGGTTCAATTCCCGTTGGCGGCCAGTATATTTTCTCAGAAGATTTTTTCAATGTAGATGGGTGTTTCAGGCTGATAATTATTGATTATAATATTTGTTGTGTACCCTTTGTGCTATGCATAAAAATCTTGTTTAAATGTTAGTTTATCAATTAAAAATAATAATTAATATTTGACAAGTTAAAGTATTTCAGCAAAAAATGCAGACATAATTAGTCTCGACACCACCTAGCGGGAGATTTAGTATTAAAAATACCTCTCTCACAAAAATAAAGTTGGTTGATTTCAGTTGGAAAAATGTAATAATAAGTAATTGTCGAATGAAACACTAGTATATATTGAACTATTTGGCGGGTATTAGATAAGCCGCCATAGCTCAGTGATCAGAGCTGCTGACCGGCAATCAGATGGTCACGGGCTCAATTCCCGTTGGCGGCCAGTATCTTTTCTCGGAAGATTTTTTCAATGTAGATGGGTGTTTCAGGCTGATAATTATTGATTATAATATTTGTTATGTACCCTTTGTGCTATGCATAAAAATCTTGTTTAAACGTTAGTTTATCAATTAAAAATAATTATCATATTTAATTTTAATTAAATTTCTAAAAAAAAAGTGTATAATTTTGTTTGAAAAGTATTGTGGTAACAGGTTGTATATTACTTTATGTTTCATTATTGTCGCGTTCAAGGTCAGCATCTGTTTCACTCTTAGCCAATTTTGTTCATTTAACATGTTGGTTACGTTTGAAAATCTATTTCACCACTCTCATTGCTTCAGTTTCCAGTTTGGAGAAGTTGCAACTTATTTAGTTCTCTGTCCTTACTCGAGAAAATAATAACAGTATAATAATATGGGAAACGGTAATGAACGAACCTGAAAAGTTTCATAAACTTATTACGCAAATTTGCATGGAAGGTTTTGTCAGGACACGAAGGTTTGAGGCACTGGAGGTACCATAGCTAGTTGAGATCATTTGATAGAGGAAATAAAAATCCCACCATGGGATGACCAAAAGATCAAATTTTACAATGATTATGATGAATGTGCAATTTGGACTCATAAATGCTAAAAGCATAATGTCTCTAGGTTGTTTGGACAACTTACAAAGCTATGCTGCCTGGAGCGCGTATAAACAGGGAGAATTATATTGTCAGTCGGTCGGGAGACGCTGTGAAGCGGGCTAAGGAATGGGATGTAAGAAGGGATTGGTTTGCTTGTCTTGAAGAAATCAAGATTAAACAACGCAGCGGACACCAACCTGATAAGCTACAAAAGTATTACTTTAAGAACAGTTCAACAAAAAAAATAATACCTCAAAATGATTAATCAAAAATCTCACAATGACTCAGCAAAGAGATGCGATCGGGGGAATCGGCTTGATGAATGATGTGCCTTACCTGAAACAAAAAGAAAATAAAACTTAGTATTTTTAGGTGAATATTTCACAAGAGTCCCAACTGCTCCAATCTGTTGCCTGGCATTCCCAATAGAGGTATGTTGTGAGGTTGAAGGTAGTGGGGGTGATAGGAGATAGGTAAAAGATTGTGAGGAAGTACCTGCCTATTCAGATCTGGTCACCAAACACGTTTTAAATCATTTCAAGCATTGTTTTAATTCTGAATGGGTGGTCTTACACCAGGGCGATACTATTGTGGAACGTGTCTTAAATGAAATACGGAAAATTATAATAATAAAATACGGAAATTAACGGACAAAATTACACATTTATGTCAGGATAACAGAACTGCTTTTACGATTTTTTCATATTCTTAGCTTAGAACCACGATCGAATCTATGAAGTATACAACATTAGGTTAAGGTATTTTCTCAGTAAATGCTTTTTCAGTCAATCATTTTTCGATCAAAAGCAGGCTGCTTTGCGCATGTCCCCGCTTTATCGGGCTCTCAAATCAAAACAGATTTCAGGTATGCATACTACAAGCAGAAAACATTCAATCTCCAGTGGATTTGTGCTGACTGAAATGAAGGCTCAACAATACAAGGAGACTTCTGTTTTCGATTACTTTCGGGAGAGACTGTCAAAGGAAAATGCGTCGCAACATTTCAGGTCTCCCAAATCTGTCAATAAAAAAAAGCCGTCTAGAATAGGGTTAGAGAACCTTTACAGTCACTGTTAAAACCAATAACCAGCTAATGTGCCCTTTGTGGAATAAAAACTCTGAATACTTTGGTTCGGTACTTAGTTAGAAACATAGATTTGCTTTTGTGAACTAATCACTATATGGCCAGGCAGATTTCTCCCAAGCCGAGGCTGGAATGACATTTGATATAACAGCTGTGTTTTTTGTTTTCAATGGTGTTGGTTTTTACCAAAGATGATAATATAAGTGATGTGCGATCCGCAGTTTTTTACGGGGTGGGACTACGCTTCCGGGTGTCGCCGATATTATTTACCAATTAACAAATAAACTAAATGAACGAACGTTAAACTAAATGAACGAATTATTTCTGTATTCAAACTATATTTTTAACCAATATTTGGTTTTTACTATGTTTATAAATACAATAGGATTTTTTAATCCTTCCCTCTTTCCTGATCCTTCGTAAAGTTTAATCTTCCCACATTGCAACCTTGTGCCCTTTAAAAAGTTCAAATTATAACAGTTTTTCTACAATCAATTAATATAAACTCATTATGAAAGAGAAAAGTGCCTTTTTGGCTTTTTTGGGCTCTGTGTGCCAAAATATAAAAAAAATCATTCCTAATCAGCCAGCGATCAAGCAGATCACAAGGATGGGACATTTAATAACAAAATTACACAGGCAATAACGTTGTTATTAATTATACTATTTGAGACCCGAATTTAATTTAAAAGTGTCATTGATTAGTGCTGGAGTAGTACAAAAAAAACAACCAAAAACATCACATAATTTATATTATTTTCTGATGGGTCAGCAAGCATATTTTATTTTATTTCCGCCAGAATCAATTAAAGTTGGAAATAGTCAAAATAATCTTGTCTTTTTGGCCATTAGCGACTGTCTGACAAATCAATGAAATAGTGTAGCAAATAAGTATATTCGAAAAGAAAGGCTAATAATGTGAAAAATAGAACGTTTAGTCATATATAACGACAGATATGAATGTCAGGAGAATAGATTACACGAAAAAAACATCTGAGACGCGCCAGAAAATACAAAGAAACAAATACTTTGGGTCAAGTAAAGAATTTGTATAATAGAAGAATACATTTGAAACAAGTAATGAAACTAACACCCGAATCGAAGGTAAAACTTTCTTTTAAATTATCCCATTCCCTGAAAATTCTAGGAGAAAAATCAAAGTTTACCAACCCCTGCAAATCCCTTTGGCAGCCGCCCTCAGCTGAATGGATGTCTGAAGACAAAATGGAATAGTAGAAACGACAAAAATAATCGTGAGGTAAGACAGGACACATTGACACAGAATAATTCAGGTTGGCTATCGCATCAGCGAAAATGACCACACATCACTAAGTCGGGTATGAATACTTTTTTAACGACGAAACAATGTATACCAACATAGGGGCCTCAGCACGGGTAAGCCACCCAGTGAGGCCAACATTAAGCTGGGTCCAGATATGTTCTTTTGTCCGTACCGTACCTCCGTTTCGTATCAGCGTCGCGATCCAAAAACTCTGGACGCAAAGTAAAATAGCCCGTATCTCTGTAACGTCACTGCGCTTTTTTTTTTTTTTTTTAGCTATATTATTGTGAATAAGAATGAAGCGCGCAAGTAAGCTTCAAATTCTCATACACTTCCGCAGTCGACGACATGGTAGGAGGAAATGAACACGCGATGATCGCAGCGACGCGACCTTACGGAGATAAGGGCTATTTTACTTTGCGTCCAGAGTTTTTGGATCGCGACGCTGATACGAAACGGAGGTACGGTACGGACAAAAGAACATATCTGGACCCAGCTTTACTGGATTGTACTAAGAAATGTAAAATATTGTATCAAATAAATAAAATAGAGACGAATCACTTGTTTCTTCAATGGCCTTGCAGAATGGTAAAATAAATATGATGTAATTTATTTACCTGAAAATCCCCGGGAATAATTTTTAAAATTTGTGATTTTGGACGAAGCGTGGTCCCATACATTTTGGGACTAATTATGTAAATACATAGGTACTTCCTGAACAGTAAGTAGTAAACCAAAATGTTATAGGGAAAGGATCATACATACACTCTACACAAGTAGTACGAAATATTGAACGCGACATTGGCAAATAAACATCAACCAATATACTATACTATTCTTGAGTATACTTGGTCGATGCACATAAAGGAAGAAGTGAAAAGAAATTCTTAAAAAAGATCGAAATTGCAAAATCACCACCAAAACTCAGTAGCGCTGCTAATAAATTAACAGAACGTAAGGGAGCCCAAAAGGGGGGGGGGGGGTCCAGCGAAATCTCACGTTACTTGAAATATACGAAGTGGCCCAAATTTATCCCACCAAGGGGGGGGGGGGGTCTAGACTAGAAGAAAACTGCTCACGTAATTAATGTATGCCCCGTACAATCATTATCATACATCTCCCTCACACGTTTACAGAAAACGAAACGCATTTCCCGTCGAAAAAAGTAGGACTTTGGAGGAATTAGCCACACTTTTTTGTGTGTCTCGCTATTATTTAATGTGTACGAAAGAGCTGCAGCATTTCAGCGATAAGGAACGTACGTTCGTTGCCTATTTGAATTGGCTATTTGAAAACTAACAACTTTCAGGGGAATGCTAAAAGTAACCCGCGCAGAAGAGGCGACTAACGAGGTAGCGTTAAACGTAGGCAGCATAAGGGAACATGCCGTGCATCATTTATACCTTGTTACCTCGTTGCTTTGTTGAATAGCAGACAGATTGCATGACTAACGAGAATGTATTACTTAGGATGCCGCACAAAGGAACTAAAGTAAAACCAGACAGAGGTCGTATCCACGTCATCATGAACGTCATTGGAACACAAGTGGTAACCTGCTACTTTTAATATTGATGGGTGACAATGACCATTCTTCTGCAATTGACGGGACCTTTAAAATATAATATATATGTAAATAACGTAGAATCGATAAGTGACTACCCGATGATAACATTTCATTTGTATGCATACATTAATAAAATTTGTGGAATCGAAATAAAAACTCGAGTTAACAAATTATTTATTTGAAGAAAAGATAGTCCAGAAACTTTGTCGCCTGAAAAGTATGGGGTAGTATGCGTCAAATCCGGTAGTTCTGATTTTTTACAGACTTGTTTATGATGTTGACATAGTGAATAATCCAAGTTTGTGACCTCGAGCGCGAACGCAACTTTGTCAAAAATCGACCAAAAAAAATCGTTATTTTTTCAAATTTCACAAATTCCATTAACATGTAGGTATTACTTCAAATAATGTCGGGAATTGCTTGTTAACTCGTTTACCTACACACAGGTCTCATATAAATTATTGTACATATTTTCCTTACTGTCACGGTGAAAAATATGATCAAAAATCTAAATGGTGTTAGAAAGAGAAAACTCCACGCTTTACATTCAAGTCTAGAATTTAACCATACAAAATTTATACATGCACCTCTATGAAAACAAAGTTTCCAAAAGCAATTTGAGAAAAATGATAAAATTTTGAGAATTTTATTAATTCTTTATTTAAGAAACGACAAAAACATGAGGTGATAATAACGTTTATAATAAAATATAATCAAATCAAGTCTAATAAAATATGTGTGTGTTTTTATTTTTTTTCAATATCAGAAATTTTAGAAAGAAAAACGAAAGGTGAGCAATTTCAAAATAAAATTAGTATTATATTTTCATTTCCGATAATAATATTTGTAAACGTACATTACATCACATTTCAAAAACCGTTTTTAATTTTTGGATATGTTCAGAAATATTAATTACATGTATTTGGATTTTATTGTAAAGAGGAAAAATTTTGACCGTCTGACGAAATACGCCCGATTTCTGAGAGGTTATATTGTATAGTAAGTCAAGTAACACCTTTCCTTAACACAAATTCCAAATTCTCTCTAAAGAGTTTGTCGTTCTTCTTGTAATGGATGACACCACAAAAAGAAAAAGAAGAAATAATGGATCAGGATTACATTCGATAGATGTCATTTATTAGCAAAGGTTCAATCCTCTCCATCTAACTTTCCCGTATTAAGAAAAGAAGGTCAGGCGAAATTACAAGGTAAATTAAGGCCAAAAGTTCCCGTGTGTTTCTTTAGAATATAAACGGGTCCGGTGAGGAGAAAGGGTAATTGGTAAAAACACATTACCGCTCCTGTGGACTAGGGACGACGGTAACTAACTCCCCGGAACGGCCTTTATTTCCGCGAGTCTTAATTCTCATTATCAGGGAGTTTGGAAACTTTTTGCCTAAAATTAGGATAGAAGTGGGTTTTTTTAAGTGCTGACTGGAGATTGTTCAATAAAGATGAACACAGTGTAACAGTTTGAAATTATAATGCGAAGTAAGCACCCAGTAATTAACTCGGTTGCAACACATCATTTCAAATTGATTTTTAATTCAAATTAGAACAAATGGAATACTGCATTTTTCTGTTGATAAAACATACTACGGCCATGCTTATTTTTGGAAACCAGTTTCAACCTCCTGCAGGAGTCTCTCAACCCATCGCCTTGTACCGCAGTGGGAGGGATGGATTCATACGTCCGTCACTCCTGGACCCACTGACCCCCAGAGTCCTACCCACACCTCATACCTATTTCCTTCCCAGAACATCCTCCCCTTCCCTTCCTTTAAAAAATTCTCCACCCAGCAACCCTGAAGATGACATAGGCCCTGAGGGAAATTATTTTCCCCAGAGCCTTCTGTGTGGAGCTATTGTACAAAAAATAAATAACTTTTTCACTGTCTCGAAAGAAGTATAAGATAGAGACATAATGCATTGATAAAATGTCATGACAACTGAATAATAAAAATACGTGGGTATTTTTTTTTAAATGAAAAACATCACATACGAGTATATATATAAAGAAAGACAATTTATTGTGTAATTTTACCTTTATTGTTTTGCGAGTTAAAACAATTTACGAAATTTATGGATTAATACTAGCGTGTAATTATTGTATCAGATATCTCACCTAATTTCGACATTGTCAGGTGTCATTCGACAGGTGTCAGAAATTGGGTTTATATTGTGTTGTTGGGAAGTATTAATTGTTAACTTACAATGAAAGAACTTCATAACTAACCTTTTCAACAGTTCCATCCATAAGATATTTCTATTGAATTTTGATTTGTACTGAAAGCACTATTGTAAGCAATATAGTAATCTATTCAGTCGGCCGTCATATCTCATGGTATTAGGAGTGAAACCGTAGAACCTTTTCCTACTACCGAAGAATAACTAGAGAATAAGTCAATAACAAGTTATTTTAGTTTTATTTAAAACTAGCTTTTGCCTCGACTTCGGTCGCATATTCGCCCCTCTCCCCCCCACACTCTTACCCCCCTCACTTCCCACACCTCCCCCCCCCACAATCTAGCCCCCCTCCCTTCCCCCACCTCCCCCCTCCCCTTCCCCCAATCAATCAACAATCAAATACGCGCCGTTTCGCATTCATAATAGTAGGTCAAAATGTAGATTAGTACCTATTTTATATTTGTACACTAAACATTCTCATTAGAATACTCGTATTTGAATTTTCGCTATCAAAGAAATCTCCACAGTAACCTAAACAAATAACAAAATGACAGCCCACGTCAAACATTTACTTAGCAACACGCTTTGCATAACGCCACAGCTTATTAATAACGCCAGAGCTTACCAATATATATAGCCTATTTTACTCGCAAATAATGTAGCTGTCAATTAGTGAAATAATTTTTTAATTCCATTCGGTATTTATTGCGTGAAAGAGTAACGAACACACATCCATACAAACTTTCGCCTTTATAATATCTATAATATTTCGCCACAAAATGAATTATAAATTATGGAAGAAAAAAGTCAATACTACGGCTTGAGAAAATACGTCTACAAAGAGTCTGCATAATTGATACCTGCAGAGTAGGTGCTGTTTTGTGTGTCATACGCAAGCATATATCATTTGCCATCCGTAAAGTACTGTTTAATGCATATGACGTCCCTAGCCAGATGGTCTATGCATTTGTAGTTTATAAAATTTTTATAATCATTTTACGCATATGACTTCCTTAGATAGATGTTCGAAGCGGTCCATGCCCACTCAGAATGAAACCAACTCAGAACCAACTCAGAAAGGTTATTAAAATCTATGAAAAAATAATTTTAAAATAGCCGGTAACCCTAACCTAACTTAACCTATTTAACCAATTTTTCACTCTTTATGACCATTCTGAGGTGGTTCTGAGTTGGTTTCATTCTGAGTTTTCATTTTCATTTCATTTTCTTCAAGCTAAGAGACCTTTCAAAAATATTATCAACATAGAAAATAATAATGCATCGTCAATAACAATCGCAATACTCGCACATTGTGATTTATTGACGATGATATCCCTAATCAAATTAGATAAACCAGCATTAAATTTTGGCTTTCATCTTTTCGTGGAGCTCTTGCATTTAGCGATTCCGGATCCAATATAACGACGCTTACAGAATTATATTTGGATACACACAGAACAGCAGCGCATCGACAATGTTAGTCCCAGAATTTCTGCAATGAAATTAATCCCAACTTCTAGTATTACGTAGTGGATTCCGAAAGCTTATCAATGCAAGCAACTATGGGCCATTAATGCGTAATTTAGAATTTTACACATAAATATGAAATCGGTAAAAATCCTTCTGTCTGCCAATTTTCAATTCTACTTATATCTTTTCTTCAAATTTACATTATTCACATATTACGCCATAAATGTGTACTACGATATGGGATGTGTGGATTTCAAAATCCTCCTTAAATAAAAAAATATTATTATTATTAGTTGCAACAAGTTTAAATAGGAAGCAAACAAACTCACACAGGCGCGGAGCAGATGGTATGTGTATATAGAATATAGTGGCTACCTACACATTGACATATTCAGAGTGGTAGAGTAATGTGACATTAGAGTAACGGCCGACATACTTGACTTTCGTAGATATGCAAACGTATATAAGCATCTGAACTCCGTAGCAGTGACCCAAGAATAGCTTTTAGTTTACAGATAAATTCGTTGCGCGGAGCAAACAAATTGATATAAATGGATTTTTTCACTTCGTATAACAATGGCATTGAATGTCTAGGGGTTTAGAACTCTGATGAAGACATATAATATATCTCATGATTCACCCTGAAATAGTACAACCATATTGCAATTTTTTCACTAACAAAAGTAGCACATAATAAAAAGAAAACACTTTGTTTTTATGTGACCAGCCTTTGTTTGGCTCTGGTTCTATGTTACGTAACCCCTATTTTCAAAACTTCTAGTATGTGCCTACTACGTTAAAAATAATAAACATTTTGAAAGGTTTTGTATTTGTGCGTATTTTTACAAATATGTACAACACAACAGTGTCAACTGTTCGGAGTCAGGGAGGCCATGGCATCCCCAATTGGGAATGTTGTGATGTAAGTGAAGAGGTAAAGGAGGGAGAGGAAGAAAAGAAGAAGGTGGGGAAGTAAGTGGGACTGCTTTGACTGTCCACCTCATTTTTCCGAACCTTTCACAGTCCGCGTACATCTGTAAATACAACATAACTATATATACATTATAATTGATTGGAAAGTAAATTAAAAATATACTAAATGAAACAATGCTACTTTTTTTGAACCACTTGTTTCTTTGAACCACTTTGAAGCCGACCGGTTTCGGAACGACCACGCCTAGCAACGCCTCCACCCCTACTACAACACTTTGTAATAATATATTGTACCCACCCACTATTTTTAATTGTCAAATCAGTATACGTTTGGCCTGAGGAAGGAACGGTCGTTCCGAAACCGGTCGGCTTCAAACAAATATACAAGTGGATCAAACAAAGAAACATTGTTTCATTTATCTATAATAGATTACCACAAAGTTATAGCTACATTCAAAAGTATAAAAATATACTTCTTAACCCTTCAAAAAACTGGCGTATTTTGACAGAAGCTAAAAATATTTCCGCTTTGTAATAAAATCCAAATAAATGGAATATTTGTGAACGTATCCGAAAACTAAAAACTATTTTGGAAAGTGATGAAATATGCTTTAAAATTTTATTATTAGAAATAACCATGTAATTTTTTTGAAATATAATTTTTTTTAATGCAACACTAATTTTTTTTTTTTTAAATGGCTCACCTTACATTTTTTTATAACTTAAGTTATTGGTAACGAAAAAAAATAAAAAAGGCTAAATATTTTATTAAACAAATGAATTTCATCGATATTGTCACCTCACTTTTATGTCGTTTCATGTAAAAATATTTACTAAAATATTCACGATTTTTTTTTGCAAATTGTGGTCGGAAATTTTGGTTTCATAAAGCTGTATATTTTATTTATTTTGTGGTTAACTTTTAGATTCGAATGAAGAGCGTGTTATTTTCTCTTTCCAATACCGTTTACATCATATTTCTCACTATGATAGTAAGGAAGACACAACGAGTTCTATGAAACCTACATATGTGAGCTGGGACAAAAATGGTCTCCTGTAATTAAACGGGTAAAAACTTTATAAAAAGTGATATAATATCACAAAAATAGCGCTGTAAATGCTACCCAACGATTAATATGATGATAAAAATGACAACAATGTTTAGTTATGAAATTGTTGACAACAGCGATACCTACAATAAAATATACAAAGTTACCAGTAAATTTTGCGACACGAGTGGGGTGACACTTTTACACGGGCGTGCGAATAATGATACTAGAAACACATAACTTCTATTAGAACGGCGAACAAAATAACTACCGAGTTGCAATTTATTAGAGAACTTTCGGAGAAGTTTGCTTCAAGTCTTCTGGCGCTTGTAAGAAACAAGTAATAATTATTATTAAAAAGTATAATCGGTTCTACAAAAAAACATATTGTGCTTTGACTTTATCACAATAAAATGGTAAGATCGTTCAAAGTTTTGAGTAGCTATATGTAGCTGCTAGGGAATCGTTCGAAAATATCCAATGACATTTTTTGATCGTCAATTTTTAATTAAGACAGATTTCTTTTCAATCACTGAAGACAATATTAGACTCCGAATTAAAATGAATAGGTCACATCTAAGAAACAAACCCAGGACCTTAGCCTTATAAGGACACTGATTCCTAGATGTGACCGCATCTTTAACTGATTTTTCTGTTTCAAAGCTTCAATTGCGAGTCGCCAATATTGGCTTCAGTGATTCAAAAAGGATACTTACAAAGGATCTTCAAATACATAAAATTAAATCAAATTTCGCACCACTAATATTAATGAGAGATCATTACAGTTATTGTTAACGTAATCAGAGTAGGGCGTTGTAAAAGAAAGGACCAAAAAACGACAGCGAAAAAGAAACTTCACTAATTGAGATGAGTTAATCACCCATTTTCACATCGCCCTCTTTTCGAATTCACCCTAAATGAGTTGGCGATTAATTAACCACATGAGATATGTTTTGAATACAGATGAGCTTTCCATAACCGTAGATGAACCACCACTCTAAATAAATTAATATCCAAACGACTTTTCAAAATTAATAACATGAAAGCGAATTTTCAAAAGCCGTAGGGTTAATTTAATTACAGAATTTTACAATGAGGGTTTTCGCTTTGTGAAAAAGGACGAAAGTGGCATTATGACTGAATAGATAAAAGTATTTTTAAACTTTTAATTAAAGAAGGAATAAACTATTATTATTAAAGTGAAATTGTAAGAATGAATTCAATTCAATACAATTTTATTATTTCAAAAACACTACAAAATTAACATTTTAATACATTTTTAAAATACATTTGTAATAGTATTATATTATCATTGAACAGGTAGGCATACAAACGTTAATAGAGATTGCCTTTTAAAGGCAGCTTCACTAACGCTAAATATGTCGATATCCGAATTAATTCTGTTTAACAGCAAAATTGCTCTCCCGACCGGCATACCCATTGGCAAGTTAGTCCTGCAGGCCGAAAGATAGAACAGTCTATGCTGTTGGTGGCGAAGATACCCATCGGGAACATTATATAGAAATGAATGCTCTCCATGATAGCTGAGTTTTCAAACCATCCGCGGATCAATCTGAAGAAATGCATAGCAATGTGTACAACCCTTCTGACTCGTAGATGGTTCATTCCGATCATACCCACATTCTATTAGCTATTTAATAATGTGTAAGAAATATGTAACATCCAATGCTTTTAATTTTTTTCTTGTAAAATCTATTTCATAGTGTAGTGATTTAGTGAATGTGCAAACAAAATAAAGCCACCGAAAACATTACAAATCCAATTATTACATACACGAAAACGTGAAATATTATCGAAAAATTCGGCATTTTTCATCCGAGATTGGTTTCCAGCTGAAAATGTTCTAACTTTATTTATTCAAAAGTAATCAGGTGAGAGTACCAACATTATTCACAATGGAAACTTTTTACTTTGAGAAATAAAAAAAGTAGAAATTTGCTAATACGAAAAAAATAATTAAAGATAGCAAGAATAGCAGTTTATAAAAGAGTTTTGATACCAACACTGAAGTACGGCAATGAATCACGAGGAAAGGAAGGACATGTTGACAGAATGCTGCATAAAATCCGTAAGGCGTAAATGTTGAAAAACCATTTACGTCAATATTATTTTACAAGTGAGAAGAGCCGAAAATAAAGTAAAGATGATCTAAGCGAAATGAACAAGGTGATTTGGACGAGGTTTTGAAATGCGTGGCAGTAGAATGACATAATAAATTACTCGAAGGATGATAGAAGAAGTCGGGGGTGTATCAAAAAGATATGAATCGATAAAGTGAAATAATCATTAAAGTTCTCACAACAGAAGAGCAATTTTATTTTTTTATTAAATAGTAAAATAGAAAAAAAATATATAAGTAATAAAAAAGATATTAAAAAATGGATTATATGTATTGGACGCCTCACTATTACAAACATCTGTAAAATAAATCACACATAGACAAAAATAACTATTCACATACAACCTAACCCATATAAAATAAATGAAAATAATGGAATCCTGTCAAATTGACCTTTAAATAGATTAGGCAGAATTTACTTCTCTACTTCATCTCCAACATTTATAAAATAACTCTCTTTAAAAGATTTACCACCCTTCCAATCACCTTTCTGTTTTAATTCTATTCAAAGTGATATGTATTTTACCTTAAATATCCTTGTAACTACAATATTCATTTATATACCTATACGCCTGTCTCGACACAGGTATACCCTAGTGAGACAGGCATATACATAAAACCAATGTAAATATGTTTTATTATAGATAAATAAAAAAAAATAAATAAAAAAAACATAACTCAGTGAAGGAATGTGGCTGAAGCAAGGAATGCAAGCCTGTAACTGAATGTGCCAATCCCCGCGGGGAAAATGATGTGATGGCTAATTGGTTAGTTAACAAAAGGATCAAAGGTGAAATTTGGTCCTTCGAGCCGGATTACCTACTCATTTGAAGATTCCCTTTGATCTCTCCAGCTAAACAGTAAGTATTACCGCCTTGAACATGGATTCCAAGGATCGGTGCTTTTAAGGTACTGAGGGAAACTTAACTACCTTTAACAAGAGAACGTTGTGCCTGGAAGCGAGAAGTATCTAGGCTACCAGTGGTGTGCAGTTAAAATTAATGGCCCTCCGCATTTAACCCAATTCTTACAACGAATATAACGAAAAATGAGAATCAATTGAAGATTTTGCTTAAATGCGCACAAATATATATATTTTTAATTTTAATTTTTTTATTTATCACAATCTCAATAAGAACGGTTATTCACCAAAATATAATAGAGATTTCTTTTTTCACATTAACTCCACTCTAAAGGCCATGAAGAAAATAATTTCCCTCAGGGCCTAGGTCATCTTTGAAGATGCTGTGTGGAGGGTCTTTTTAGGTAGACGAAGGAGATCTTGAAGAGACCCATTTTTTAGGAGGGGGGAAATAAAGAGGCCGGCAAATCATTCCCCAACCGAGTTGTTGAACTCAAGAACAAGTCATAGAAGCGACCCATTCTCACGTGACAAATTCTAATGTGACAAAACCGTGTACATACGAGTATGTGCGCGTGTTTTTCGTGTTCCAAGACTATGTATCGGTGCCGAAGGAATCAATTACGCTAGTTCTTCTACGAATCTTCCTTTGTGATTCCGGTAGAACAAGGACAGCAAACCTACTTGATGCGTATACTCTAAAGATTGCAATCCGTTTGTTAAGATAGGAGAATCAATCAAACGAACTGCCCGTTTCTGTACAGAGTCCAAAGTTAATTAACGTATTTTGGAGCTCCAGACCTATTGGTGTCTGTCAAATTCAACAGTGGGGCGCACTTGCGATTTTTGCAGGGTCAGCAGTTGTGTACTATCTGCAGTACCTGCGGGCTTTGTACAGTAAGCCCGGCTTCTGAGAGGCTATATTGACTTTGGCTTCGATGGAGTCCCCGTGTCTGAGCTGGTCACCTACAGTTACACTAAGCAGGAGAGATAATGAGCGAAAATCTGCTATACTACTAGTATGGAAGAATAGAATTTTTAGTAATCAGTGGATGAACAAACGAGTGCCAAGAGAACAGAATGTGATAGGGTAAAAGTGATGGAAATATGATATGGAATACATATATAAGAAATACATATAAATGAATAATATATATGGAATACATATAAATATGATATGTATGTAGTACAAGGTGCGGCAAAACAAACAGTGCAGTTTTGAAGGGCTATTAAAAAAAAACGACGTAACTTACAGAAATGGGGTTTATTTTATTTATTCCGTACATCATGCCATTTTGCCAATAAAGTCTTAAAGATGACATCAGAAAGATGATGGCCCCCAGCAGCAATACGTTGATTTTCATTTTGGCACATCTCGATGGGCATAGCGGTGATTTCATCCCGAATTCGAGTGGTATGGGCGGTAGCACCGTCCTGTTGAAACCAGATGTCTCCCAGATCGGTTTCCTCCGTTGGTTCTTCCAATTGAGGTTAAAAAAAAATTCCAACACGGAAACAAAATTTTGAGCGTTGACAGTCACGGTAAGTCCATTCTGCTCGAAAAAAATACGGCCCAATCATCTGAAATTTGTAAATTGCACCCCACACTGTCACTTTTTGGGAGTGAAGAGGTCTCTTATGAAGTTGCCTTGGGTTATTTTCAGCCCAGTACCGAAAATTTTGTTTATTCGCTATGCCCGTCGAGATGGCCAAAATGCAGCCGAAAACCTTCAGAAATCGGCTTTATCAATGTATCGCTTCTGGGGGCCATCATCTTTCTGATGTCATCTTCCGGAATAGATGCATAAAACGGCATGATGTACCGAATAAAATAAAATACATCCCATTTCTTTAAGTTACGCCGTTTTTTTAAATAACCCTTCAAAACTGCACTGTTTGTTTTGCTGCACACAAGTATCAAGAAATGTTCACTAAGGCAGAGTTTACATCCGGCGTTACATCCTCTCTTCCCACCCCTGGAAAGCAATGTCGTTAGAGTCATTTAGTTAAAAATCCAAAGCTCCAACCTTGACACGAACGTTTGAAACTCTAAATCCGCCTTCACCTGTCATGACAAAAAAAGATTTTTTAAATTGCTACGTTATATCTAGCGCGCTTAAAATGCCACGGGTAAAAAAATCATAATTGAATATAGACGTACATATACGTACACCAGCGGTACCAGCCTTTAGATCACCTATATTTTAACAGAGTACGACTTCGGATGCCAGCCAGCCCGCAATTTCGGATTTAACAGGAGTACTCGGTTCATCGGGTGAAGTTTGTCTAGATTTTGACAGTGGGTGCGTTTGCCCTCCTACAGGAGACACTGGTTGAGGAAGACCTTTTGACTGTCCACCTCCGACTCTTCAGCCGAACTCTCTCGACACATCGCTTTTGCTTCGTAGTGAGAGGAATGGATTCATAAGTCCGTCACACCTTGACATTCTGACCCCTAGAATCCAACCCCCTCTCCCCATACATTTTTCCTTCACAAAACTTCCTCTCCTTCCTTTCCCTAAAAAGACCCTCCACGCAGCATCGACAAGAATGACACAGGCCACTAAGGAAATTATTTTTCTTGGTGCCTCCTGTGTACAGCTAAACCGTCCGAATCGCCAAAAATACGGTTTTGATATCTTATAGTCAAAATTTATTAAAATCCTAATTTTTAACTAATGTTTAAGACAAGATTTTTATGCACAGCACAAAAGGTAACAATTATTATATGGAATAATTATTATAAGATATCAAAACTGAATTAGCCTGAAACATCCATCTACATTGAATAAATCGCCCGAAAAAAGATACATGCCGCCGACAGGACTCGAACCCGCGTCCTTCTGATTTCCAGTCAACTGCTCTTATCCACTAAGCTATGTCGGGTTATCTCCTGCCCGCCAAATAATTATTAGAACAATTTTTTATCCAGAAAAAGCGTACATATTCAGAATAAAGCCCCAAAGCTAAAAGTTATTAAGCTCCGGAGCAATCAAATATGACTACTTTTTTAAAATTAACACGTTCTTCAACTGCTCAACAACATAAGCGCAAGGTTTCAAAAACAGTGTAGAAACTCGTGCGAAGTCGGGTAGTACAGCATAAAATCAATGGGAAGTGGGTTCATCAATTCCAATAACTACTTTGATCCATCTGAACAAGAACAAGTTTGATAATGAACACGTCCTTCATACCAATAATAATATTCTCGTGGGTTAGAGAAGTTATGAAGGATTTGCATACTATATTCATAATGGTCGGAAGTTCAAACTCTAAAGCAATAAACCAGTTTGTAGACAGGATGTAAAAGCACGTATTCGAAGGTTTCTGACCAGCGATTCCTGAGCATATATGGCGTAAAAAATGTAAGAGTCATTCTGCTATCCGATGATATTGTTTTTCAAATAACATTAATCACACTGCTGGGTTCACGTGTTACGCGCTCTCTCTACTCTATTAACGAGAAGGAGTGCGCATCACGTGACCCGTGGTGGCTGGATTAATTTTTGAAGTACCTACTTCTTTAGCCCCGTTAGTGATTTGAAAATCAGATGAAACGGAAATGCGTCACAAATTTATTATTTGGCGGGTCCTCGGTTCTAATATAATGCGGTAAATTCGCGCATCGGCGCGGGCCTTCGATAGCGCAACGGGCAAGGCGAGAGACATACAACATCAAGCGAACGGAGGTTCGAATCCTGTGAAATCCAAAAAAAACAGTTTTATTTTTGTGAAATCTACATCCAATCTTCAACCACTTTAAAATAAACAGGCAAAAGAAAGGAAAGCGACATCTAGCGACTTTCTAGTTTCACTTCTACCGCGTGTAAATTACACACTCTGATTTTTATTTGTTTAAACAAAAATTCGGGGAAAACTAAAGATAAAGACCATAAATTGACTAATTCCGGAATACAATAAACTAAAATGTAAATAGTGTTCCTCATTTTATATGTGAAAAACAACTCGTTATTTCGATATTAAATCAAAGAATATTTAGGGTGTCTACATTATAAGAATTTTTTACGATTTCGCTAACCATATCATTGCAAATAATCAAAGTTTTTAAAAAATATGGGGATGAATGAAAATTTTTAGTATTAATAATAAAGGAAAACTCTTAGAAAAGCGTTTAATGCGTCCATATCACTAAACAAAAAATATTATCTTAGTCCTATATTAGATACGATCCCTTTCACTGTCCGTTCTATCTCCTCCCCCACTCATCCCAGCTACGCCCCCACCCCCACCATAACATTTAGTAATAAATTGTGCTCACTCACTGCTTTGTAATGTCAAGTTATTATCATTATAAGTTTGCCCTGAGGGAGGAACCAATTAGCGCAAATAAAAAAAAAAATATTGTTTCATTGATGAAATAAAGTATTATCGGAGAGCAAAATAACATGTACATTTTGTACTCCAAGTATGATCGGGAATCGCTGGTTTAAATCCTTTGGGTACGTGCTGTTACACCCCGTATAATAGGTGTCTACCCTATCTCTTCCATTTGAATGCGGAAGATATGATTTCACTAGTCACTGGATCGGTTTCCTTTACAACAATATCTTCAATTAAGCAAGTACCTAAAAGTAGATACGTCGCGCCATTCCCAATCACTATCAATTCACTAACAAATACAATAAAAAACTACTTTAAAATGTAGATAAACAAAATCCCCCGACACAAAAAAGGGCTGATGACCTTGAAACGCCTGAATAGATTTTCATAAATTATAACTAAGAACCATCTCGATCACGTCAGCTTTCAAACAAAAAAAAACGCATCATAATCGGTCCATTCGTTTAATAGATACGATGCCACAGACAGACACACAGTCACACAGCCAAACAGACAGACAGACACACACATAACGTCAAACTTATAACGCCGGTCCTTGCGTCGGGGGTTAAAGACAGACACACAGAAAGTCAAACTTATAACACCGCTCATTACGTCTGGATTTAAAAAATGGTTTGCAGTACAGGAAAAAGGAGTACCAAAAAGCACAATATAAATGTCAAAATTCGTACACTTTTTGTGCGCCCTCTGCAGATCTTCATTTATACTGCCAAGAAGAACGTAAAACCACAGTTACAAAATGTACGAATTTTGTCATTTTATCAAACCGTATTTTATCTGTACTGTTGGCAGTCGAATTAATCCATTTGCACGTTCTTGATAATCCTACTTGTTTAAAGTGATAGAGCCTGCAGCGCATGGGTGACTTTTAACTGTAATTTCGTACCTAACTGTATTTCCGTAAGCCTCAATAAAAGCCAATTATCGTGACTGGGTTTTCATTCCAAATGAGTTTCGTTGCACTTTTATTCCTTTATTTGTTTGGGGACTGATTTCCAAGGTAAAAATGCAGATACACTGGACGTGATTAGGTTAGGTTAGGTTAGGTTTGCATCAGTTAGATAGCAATTAGAAACAACTATTTCAGTAACCGTAGATGGAAAATGGTTTATTTTAATTCATTTAAAGGTTTGCAAAATCAGCGAGCTGTAGGTAATATCGTTTTATTTACAGTTTAGATTTTAAAGAAATTGATGACGCCCAAGAAAGACATGGCACGACCAAGTAAATCAGATACTCGAGTCGGGCCATGTCAAGAGTCAGAATAATAGAAGAGCATGTATGAAACTATTTATGAATGCAAACGAGGCAAGGAGTGTGTGCCAAGACCGAGTTGTTTGGCGGTCCGTCCTCTCTGCCTACCCCTGCGGGGAACGGAGCGATGATTAGTTAGTTGGTTAGATCTTAAGGCCCGTTCGGACTAGACTAGTGGTTTATACGAGTGGCGAATAACTCACCACTAGACTAACCTAAAAGCGTTGGCATTACGGTCGAGTAGAGCACATTAGAGAGTGACGCATTGGAATATGAACAAAAGACGGACGTACTGCAACGGTAGCGAACAGTTCCTACCTTGTTACAAAGAACTGTAGCCGCTCGTATCCCTGACATATTCTACAGGCGCGGGTTCCGGAACGGAAGGGGGAGGAGCTTGAGGCTCGGAGCTAATCAGTTGGATTCTAGAGGTGGAAGCAAGCAGCTGGACGTCGAGCCGAGGAAGTGTCGGACCAAACTCACGTGAGAGATTAATAATGTATCGAGAGTAATCAGTGCGAGATAACATGTTAGATATTTAAATAGAGTAGCTTAGAATCGCTAATATAAATTTGTAAGAAATATGTTTCCTTACAGGCGCCCATTATTCAGATTCTATGCAATACTTATGTTACCAATGTCGGTCGCGTTTAGAGCCATTGAATATTTCAGTTAAATATCGCGGAGTTGGCGATATTTAACCACCCCTGTAGATTCATTACTAAATAGTCTCATTGCTTTGTACCGAGGATTTATCTCAATAAACTAATTGCCTATTTGTCACCAATTGTTAATGCTGGGTTTTATTGCAAATTCCTACCCACTGACGCCATCATGGCGGCTCAACATTTTTATTGTACACTATGCTGTAGCGGTTTGGATTATAAGAATTCCAAGAAGGAGGTAATATGGTGAGATGAGTAACAGGTAAAATAGCTACGTTATATTTTGGGCCCAACGTTTATGAATCCTGAAATTTCAATGGTGTATTACGCATGTCGGTATTTGTCGGGTTTTATTTTCGTGATGTTATATCTCGCACTGATTATTGTTCTGCGTGGGTTTGGTTTCTCGGCTCGTCGTACACCTGCAGACGCCGAAACCTTATTAATTTCGAGTTATAGATTTATAAAGTTTGTTTGCAATGGAATCCAACTCATCGGGGTTTTACGTTTTACTTTGATGTTGTTCAGTCACTGACGACATTTATTTTATTTGATTGTAATTTTAAGGTTTTCAATCTTGGAAGGTAGTTCCGCATGTTCATAGTTTATGTGTTTTGTTGTCGCATGGTTCTAATATTTTTTTAAATAATTCCTCATAGTTAGGTTATGGAGTACAATATAGTCACCAGAAGCAAATCGGAAACTACCAACATGGCGAAATCTAGTGAATCTTCTTCGATGACAGTTCCCGCTCCTTCGCCGTTATCTGTGCCGGTCCACAAGTGGAATATTTCTTTCGATGGGTCTGCGGGTGTGAGGAATTTTATCGAAAGGGTCGAAGAGCTAGCACTGGCTAGAAATGTGAGTACAGTTTCACTTTTTGCTTCCGCTGTTGAGTTGTTTTCAGGCGATGCGCTCCTATGGTATAGGGTGAATCGGTCCTCATTTACCTCGTGGTCTGATATTGTGGCAGGTTTAAAAGAGGAATATGAACTTATGGATCATGAGCGTCGGTTGCTTGCGCAGCTGAGAGCTACGGTACAATTACAAAAGGAGAATTTGAATACTTTCATCATACGTATTCTCAACCTTAATAATCAGTTGTCATCGAAATTACCGGATGATGAATTGTTAGAAATTTTAAGATGTAATATGTTGCCTAGGTATATTCAAAAATTGTCACTTTCGATAATTCCGGATATTGCTTCCTTAAAGAAGCTGGGGAAGATGTTAGAATTGGCGGATAGCCGTTCCAGTGACAGGACTCCTCCTGTTATTGCACACCAAAATAATATTAATTCTTCTAGAAATTACAACTCACATAACAGGAGTAGTCATAAAAATACTGGAAATTATAATCCCAATGACAGGAATAACCGTCGTTATGTAAACCGAGATAATCTTAGCCCGTCCAATAATAATTCCAGGGAGATGCATTGTTTCCGCTGCGGAAGGCCGGGGGTGAAGTCTCCAGATTGCAGCTGCCGCCGTTCAAAAAACTAATTGCCCGGGAGCTCCAGTCGGCGGGCGTAATGACGTCAACGTTCGCCGAGGTCACTTCCGGGGAATGGGTTTCCTGGCTGGCTACTGTAAGAAAATTTTATAAAAACTTATATGCTTCAAAGGAGATGGGAGCGACGAACAGGGACGGTCGACCTCACATCTTCTTTCAGGTTTTAGGTTCAAGTTTTTCTGGTTTATTAGATTCAGGTTCTCAGGTGTCTATTTTAGGCAACAATTTCCATTTGGAATTTTTAAAGTTGGGTTTCAAGCTTTCCAAGTTAGATAAAGAACTTTCATTAGTTTCTGCTACGGGTCATTCGGTTGTTTGCTCTTATAAAATTACTCTTCCCGTTCGTCTCGATAATATTGAGAAAACTTTCAGTTTTGTAGTAATGCCTCAGATAAATGCCAACATTATTCTAGGCTGCGATTTTTGGAAAATTTACAACATATGTCCTAGAATTTCAAATCTGATGTCTTCTGAGGAGACGAACAGAGTTCAGTGTAGGTCGGAGGCCATAGGGTTAGACAACGCAGGTAACTTATCCGTAACGCAGCGCTCAGTCTTAGATAGGGTTATTCAAGAATATGTATCTTATTCGGGTAATCGTTTAGGCAGAACATCCCTAGAAAAACATGTCATTGACACGGGTGATTGTTCGCCAATTAAACAACGAATTTATCCGATTTCACCACATTTGTTACCACAGGTACATAGAGAACTTGACAGACTATTAGCGTTAGGTGTAGTAGAACCAAGCAACAGCTCTTGGAATAATCCCATTGTGTTAGTTCCCAAAAAGAATGGCTCTTTTAGGCTATGTCTTGACAGTAGAGTTTTAAATGCAAACTCTAAGCGTGACGCCTACGCAACACCGTTTATTTCGGATATATTAAATAGCCTGGGTGGTGCGCGCTATTTAACAACGCTAGACTTAAATGACGCATTTTTTCAAATTCCCCTAGACGAGGACTCGAAAGAGAAAACCGCGTTCACTATCCCTAAAAGGGGGTTGTTTCACTTCGTAACAATGCCTTTCGGTCTTCACGGGGCGAGTTCGCGGATGATGAGGTTAATGGACAAAGTGCTAGGGCCACAGTTTGATGGGAAAGTTTTCTGTTACCTTGATGACATTATTATCATAAGTTCTTCTTTTGAAGAACACATACAACTCTTGAGACAAGTTAAACAGAAATTGCAAGCTGCGGGGCTTACCATAAACGTAGAAAAGTCTGTTTTCTGTAGAGATTCCTTAAAATACTTGGGTTACGTGATAGACAGCAAAGGGCTTCGCACTGATCCCGAAAAAAGTTAAGCAATTGTGGACTTTCCTACCCCTACGTCTCAAAAGAGCTTGCGTAGATTCATTGGGGTACTTTCGTGGTACAAAAGGTTTATCCACAATTTTTCTATTGTTGCGTCACCGTTACATAACCTAACAAAGAAGGAATTCGCGGGCAGGAAATTTGCCTGGAATGATCAGGCGCAAGCGTCGTTTGTAAAGTTAAAAAATTTTCTGGTAAATGCTCCGGTTCTAGCGTGCCCCAATTTTAATAAACCCTTCATCATCAGTTGTGACGCATCGAGCGTTGGGCTCGGTGCAGTTCTCAGTCAGTTGGACGACAATCAGGTAGAACATCCCATTTCTTTCATATCAAGGTCTCTATCTGCTCAAGAAAGAAACCACTCCACAACTGAAAGGGAATTAAACGCAATGATTTTCGCTTTGGAGAAATTTAGAGGATATATTGAAGGTTCGCCTATTCCGGTGAAAGTTATTACTGACCATTACAGTCTGAAATGGCTTACCAATTTGAAATCACCTTCAGGTAGGCTAGCGCGGTGGGCAGTAAGGCTACAGCAATTTAACTTCGAAATTATCCACAGGAAGGGTAAAGACAATGTAATTCCAGATGCATTATCGCGGGACCCGTTACAAATAAATACAATTGCTAGAGGTTTTGTTACATCTGATAAATGGTACATCAGTTTGAGGGAGAAAATTTTAGCTCACCCAGAGAAATATACGGCTTGGAAGGTAGTTGATGATAAAATATACAAACATATCCAGAGCATGGAAGCCCTTCATAGGTCTTATGACTGGAAGGAAGTTCTTCCAAAGGAAGTTAGGAAGAATATTATCATAGAGCACCACGTTCCGCCGGTTTGTGCTCATTTTGGGATAATGAAGACCTTAAACAGAATTAAGCACAAATATTACTGGCCTAAGATGTCGGCTGATGTTAAGCTTTTTATCAATAAATGTCAAACCTGTTTAGGTTACAAAAGCACTAATTTGTTACCTCCGGGGCTTATGGGGGATCCTAAGTTAGTTCAACGGCCGTGGCAGATGATTGCGACAGATCTGTTAGGTCCGTATCCGAGCTCTTACAAAAAAGGCTACACTTACTTGTTAGTAATTTCAGATTTCTTTACAAAATTTACTAGGCTGTTCCCACTTAGGAAGGCAACGGGAAGCGTCATCGCTGGGATTTTGGAAAATGAAATTTTTCTCAAGTTTGGAGTGCCGGACACGATTGTATTAGATAATGGGCCTCAGTACATATCTCGCGACAATAAGGCTTTAGTTAGCAAATTTAGTATACGTCACTTGTTTTACAACTGTAGGTATCACCCTCAGAATAATCCTGTTGAGCGTATAAATAAGGTATTAGTTTCAGCTCTTGCTTCGTACGTGGGATCTGATCACAGAACTTGGGCAAACTACATACCTGAAATAGAGTTAGCAATAAACACTGCGGTTCATGATGTAACTGGTTACACTCCATTTTTCCTCAATTTTGGTAGAGAAATCATTCTTTCAGGAAAGGACTATATAGGTGTTGATTTTAATGCTGAGGAAATTCAATTTTCTGAACGTGATTCCTGGGCTGCTGGTCTGCAAGAAATTAATGATATTTTTTCACAGGTGCGCACATCTTTAAGACAGTCTTATGAACGCAACAAACGTCAGTATGATCTTCGTCGTAGAGATATTCAGTACAATGTCGGGGACATCGTGTGGCGCAGGTCGTTTGTTCTTTCAGATGCTAGCAAACATTTTTCAGCTAAATTAGCACCGAAATTCATCAGAAGCAGAATAATAAATAAAATCTCTCCAGTTGCTTATCAGTTAGCAGATATGGCTGGTAAAGATCTGGGTACTTTCCATGTAAAAGACATCCTGAAATCAGAACACGCAGATTGAGTGCGGTGTTACTTCGTTTCCTCGATTTTCAATACTCCTTGGAGTGATTTAATTTGGGTTTTAAAACATTAGTTAGTAAGTGCATGCATAACCGACTTATGTCTGCATTATCTCATTCAGCGTGATGACATGACTTAAATCTTATGTCCGCACGTTGAGGGAGTATTTGTTAAGTGTTTTGTGTTTAGAGTTTGTGGTGTTTGTGTAATGTTAAATAATACATGGATTTTATTGTGGAAATTTTCTTTCGGAACGTAGGGGTAATTGGCCATTACCTTCATGTTTTGAAAGAACATTTTATATTATTATGTATTGCTGGTTGAATATTTTCATAGTTATTTATGGAATTAATGACAGTGAGATTGTTCAACAAAGTTGGGGTTGTTTACAAAGTATTATGTAAATTTTATGTGAAGGTTTATTCTTTTCCCTGTAGATGCCACCTTCATTATTTTTTTTTGTAAAACATATTAGGTTAGTAGTTATTGTTTTGTGCATGGTTTGTGAAATTGAGTAATATGGATTGGTACATCTAATTTTAGGTTATATTCTAGACTGAGTTAAACTTTTACCTATTTGTGGGGGTGTATTCAAAAGATTCCTTGTGGGAAGTTCCACACAAAATTATAATAATATTTAATGATTTTAATATGTTCATTTAGACTGTACAAGCAGTATAGCCTCAGAAGCGTTATGATCTATTTTATGAGATTTTAGGAAATCTCTGCTGCATGGAATTTTCCTTAAGGTTCTTGGGAAAAAATTTATTATTTATTGGATATATGTAATGTTAATGATTTTGAATATATTCATTTAGACTGTACAAGCAGTTTAGCCTCAGAAGCATTATGATCTATTTTATGAGATTTTAGGAAATCTCTACTGCATGGAACTTTCCTTAAGTTTTCTTGGGAAAATTCATTACTTTTTGGATATATGTAATGTACAGCTGATGTTATTTATTTTATAAATAATTCGTATTTTAAAGATTTTAATCAATTTTATTTATGGCATATTGCTTACATCTCACTTATAGAGAATCTTTTAAGATATATTTCGAATTACATGGAAAACTGGTTGATTCTTTCTTTTAATAGCCTTACACTACTTTTCTTGAATAAATAAATTCAAAGCGGTTGGAACTGGGTTGGCTAGAGCTCAGCTAAACTAGGTCCAAGCGTTTTATCAAAAAAAAAAAAAATGGTGTGACATACTTGGAAGGATATATTTATTTTGGTTTTGACCATGGTATTTTAAATTACAGAGTTCCTTCTAGAACACAACCAGTATAGGAGTTGTGTTGATTATTATCTTTATGTTTGTCAACAGGTGTCAGACCTGTAATTGTTTTAAAAGCAAATGGGTATTTTAATTGGGGTGTGTTTCTCTGATAACACGTTATTTATGATTTTGTCAACAGGTGTCAGGCCTGTAATTATTTAATAGTAAAATGGTTATTTTAATTGGGGTGTGTTTCTCTGATAATACGTGATTTATGATTTTTTCAACAGGTGTCAGGCCTGTAATTATTTGATATTAGTAAAAAAAAAATTAATTCTTATTGGGGTGGTTTTCATGGTTATTACCTTGTTAATTTCTTTACGTGTCAGGATATGTTAAATTCATTTTATATCTGAGTTTTGATAATTTTTCTTTTCACAACAATATTGGTGAATTGTTTACTTTTTGATAGGTATGAGAACATAGGTTCTTAGAGAATGTATTATTGTTTTAAATATTTTGTTGTTTATGGTCTCACTCTCAAGTTTTTTGTGCAAGCAAATAAAATAAAATAAAATAAAAATAAATAAATAAAAGGAAAAAGGGTTAGATAATAATTTTAATTTCAATTTTCACAATAGTGATTTTTCATGTAAGCTTTAGCTTAGCGTTCAGATTCTCTCTCACGTATACCACATCTTCATCTCTCTGGTTTCTTCTTCTCCACAATCATTTGGACTTCAGCGCAATGGGATTTCTTCAAACAACTGGACCATCACAGCATCAATTTATGAGAGCCTACTAAGTCGCTCGCAGAATATGTAACCACAATCATTTGGACTTCAGCGAAATGGGGTTTCTTCAAACAACTGGACCATCACAGCATCAATTTATGAGAGCCTACTAAGTCGTTCACAGAATATGTAACCACAATCATTTGGACTTCAGCGAAATGGGATTTCTTCAAACAACTGGACCATCACAACATCAATTTATGAGAACCTACTAAAGTCGCTCGCAGAGTATTTAACCACAATCAGTTGGACTTCAGCGCAATGGGATTTCTTCAAAACTATGGGACCTTCAATAACACCAATTTTATGTCATCCTACATATAGTTGCTCTTGAAAAGGCAGAAGAATACTTTCATGTTGGATACATCTCGGACGGACCTCTACAGTTACGGGGTCTCAGTCTTCACAAACAACCACTACTATCCTGCACTTGCAAGAGGGAATGACAACCGGTCTTCGCTGGAACAACATCATCTTGGCCTTTCACACTCTATATCTTCCGGATGTGCTGATGCAGCTTTTCTTCGGCTTGAACTTGCCTTAAGACGCCAGGTGGCGTATTGGAATTTTTTGCAAAAATTCTCTTGGCCATGGGGGTAATGCAACGGTAGCGAACAGTTCCTACCTTGTTACAAAGAACTGTAGCCGCTCGTATCCCTGACATATTCTACAGGCGCGGGTTCCGGAACGGAAGGGGGAGGAGCTTGAGGCTCGGAGCTAATCAGTTGGATTCTAGAGGTGGAAGCAAGCAGCTGGACGTCGAGCCGAGGAAGTGTCGGACCAAACTCACGTGAGAGATTAATAATGTATCGAGAGTAATCAGTGCGAGATAACATGTTAGATATTTAAATAGAGTAGCTTAGAATCGCTAATATAAATTTGTAAGAAATATGTTTCCTTACAGGCGCCCATTATTCAGATTCTATGCAATACTTATGTTACCAATGTCGGTCGCGTTTAGAGCCATTGAATATTTCAGTTAAATATCGCGGAGTTGGCGATATTTAACCACCCCTGTAGATTCATTACTAAATAGTCTCATTGCTTTGTACCGAGGATTTATCTCAATAAACTAATTGCCTATTTGTCACCAATTGTTAATGCTGGGTTTTATTGCAAATTCCTACCCACTGACGCCATCATGGCGGCTCAACATTTTTATTGTACACTATGCTGTAGCGGTTTGGATTATAAGAATTCCAAGAAGGAGGTAATATGGTGAGATGAGTAACAGGTAAAATAGCTACGTTATAGTACAAATAGATGTACATGCCCTAAGTGATAAAAGGCGTATTATTTCCCCCTCCTACTGGAACCATTTTTTCGGAACCGGCTGGGCTTACGAGAGCCCTGCGTGAATCTAAAAAATGTGACGTCATCATTCTTGCCCGGACCAGTGTCGAGCTCTTATCGTACATTTTACGAAATAAAACGGCAAAAAATTGTGGCTTGCGTTCTAAAAACGTGTAAAAATAGAAGTGAAAAAGGGAATAAACCCAATTGTCGTATTATGTACATTCCATAGGTAAGCATTATTTTACTTTATTTTAAGTTTATTCATATAACATTATATGATAACACATACATCGGCATAGGTACATAACACATGGCATCGAGATACATGGCGATGCGAAACACAAAGCCGCTATTTACTGCGGTAAGTAAATTATGAAACATTTGTAAAAGTGTCTACGGCAACAAAATATTCATCTGTGAAAATACGCGAACCTTACTTTGTCGAATTACATGATATCGAGATACATGGCGACGCGAAACACAAAGCCGCTGTTTGTTGCGGTAAGTAAATTATGAAACATTTGTAAAAGTGTCTACGGCAACAAAATATTCAACTGTGAAAATACGCGAACCTTACTTTGTCGAATTTCGACTTCACACGTTCATTCATAACGTGGCATGCAATTCGCGCTCCCATATAAAAAGGTCTATTCATTCAAAAGCAGATTTTACTTTCAAGAACTAAATGGTGATATTATAGTGCGAGGTGCCTATAAACTGTTAGATTGATTTATTGGCGAATCACAGTCTCTTTCCTCTCTTCGTCCCGCCATAGTTGGTTTTTACCCACAGATAATATAAACAAAGGGAGATATGCTATGGGCAGTTTAAACCTTGTGAAACTGTAATTTCTCGTGTCGCCGATATTATTAACCAATACTATTACACACCTTCGCTTACGCTAAAGTATACGCCCCTATTCGAACTCACACTTAAAACTTGTCATTTTCGTTGGCACTAATACTTAGAAATGATTTCTATGCGTACACGTTCCGAACGCAATCGCAATTAGCAATACATAGAAATGATGACGAATAAGGCTTACAAGAATACAAATCGACAGAGATCGATATTTTAGTTAAAAAATGGTTCCAGTTAAAATTTTGATGAAAAATTCTTATTCTCAGAACCGATAAATCGAAACAAGTGTGATCTGGACTCTGGGCACGTTTAACGTGTCCCATTTGTAACAAATCCAAATCAATTGTTTCTAATCTATAATTAGATAACTGAATTTTAACAGTTTTTGGTTTTGTTCAATAACTTTAATCACAATAACACTCACAGTGTGTTTTTGTTGTTGTAAAAATCCATAAAAAGAAACTCTCATTTTTTACTCATGTTAATTTATTTTGTATTTGAGTACTTCACAAGAGTCCCATCTGCTCCCAACCATCTGAAACCAGTGAGACTAGGGCATCCGCAATTGGGGTATTTTATGAGGTTTCAGATGGTGAGGAGTGGAAGAAGTCGAGGAAAATGAAAGTGGGGAAGTACCCGGTTATTCAGATCTGGTCGCTAAACACGGCTAATAAATTTAAAGCAACCTTTCTGTTCTCAATGGTGGTCTTTAACCAGGGTTATACTGAAAGTATTTACAATTCTGTTTCACAATTAATAATTTTACAATAATAATGACAAGTATTTTGGGAAACGTTGGGTGCTCTACCCGTGTTAGGGCCTTTATTTTGCGATTTCATATTTTGTTTCATAATCTATTTATTACCCGTGTTTTACAGTCAGTTTTTTTTAAATAATATGTAAACAGTTATTTTCCTCCTCTTTTGAATGTCAAATGTGCTAGTTTTCATCAATCTCGAACATATGTAAATAAAAAAATTTAAATAAAGAACCCACCTTGGTATAATTAACAAAAATATATAGAAATATGTATGAACAAGAGGTATTTCATTTAGCAAACAAATATTTAAAAAATATATACATATTATTGACCGGTAAAGTGGAGATATTTGTATTTGGAGATACTTGTCGCTTCGATAATTTTGGTGTTACGTTTTTAACTAAGTAATGTAAACGGATATCAATGTATTTTTCCAAAACGGCTTTAGTGAGTTGAACTGAATGATTATTCATTGGTGATTGGTCATATTGATGAAAATAAATATTTTCAAATACTTTGATTCCAACGAAATGTCGTAAGGCTTTGGTTACTAGTTCCTGTTTAATATTATTTTTTGATTTAATTTTCAGTTTATTTTTATCTACAATAGCGTTCTTTATTATCACTTCCATTGTTTTGCAAATGTCTATAACATCAATTGAAGGGAAAAAAAGGCCAGGTTGCTGGTTTAAAATCGTTTTGGCCAAAGTGAGACAAGCAAATGATGCTATGGCGAGTCGGAAACCAGTTTCCCTTTCTCCCCGTTGCGTCAATCCATTTTTCTTTAATTGTTCCGTCCTTCGGAAATCTGAAATAATTAAAATACTATTAGTTACTGCATTTAAAAACGGATATAAATTATACGTTACCTAAGATAAATAAATTATCACGCTTTTTTGTTATGCTTCTCCCCATCCCGCGAACCCCCCCCCCCCCCCCCCCCTCTCATCACTCCCTCACCCCCGCCAACCCCCTCCTTCGTTTCCCTTCTCCACCCACATAATCCTCCCCCTATCAGATCCCTCGTCCCGGATTCTCTTCCCCTTCTCCTTCCCTTCCTGAGGCTAAACTATATGAAACACGCACATTTCTCAAACTGATCATGCGCCAAAAAATTTACGAATTTTATAACGCCAAAGCTTACCGTTATATATATTGAAACCTTCACAGGCGTGCCCACACGAAAACGCCAAAGTTTCATCCCAGTCGGATGAATGGTATAGGAAATAATTTTATAATGCTAGAGCCCACCATTATACTCGTATATAGAAACCTCCATGGGCTCCGGCACTAAAAATCACCAAAGTTCCATTGAAAATCGAATAAATGGTACACGAACGCATGCGGAACAAAGAAAGATTAATTTTTATAAATAATCATTTTAAAAGAAAAGCACTGTATTTTCGTTGTTAGTTTTTGGGGTGTTATGCCGTGTTGCGCTACCTCCTACTATAGCCGACGTTTCGGACAGCGTTGCAGTGTCCATCATCAGGGCAGATCCGGTAGATCCGACGATGTGTAATTGTTAGTGTAAAGTGTGTGATTATTTACTTGGAAGCGATACCGTGTCGCCAGCTTCAATTCACTACGAGCTGGTAGGTATTTCAGGAGAAAGGGAACTGCGATTTTAGTGAAAGCGCAGTATTTACGTTAGCCTGGGGTCCGTCCATGTGAGAATTGCCGACGAAAGTGGCGCCATCCTTATTCTAGAATTAGACAACAGAGTTCAAGTGGTTAAAGCGAAAGTAGCCAATATAAGCAAAAAAGGTTTTATACCTTTATATTGTATTATTATATGATATTACAGTATACTTAGACATGGTATTTTTTGCGTTTAGCTTTGGTGTAGCCGTCAATTACCGGATACCAAGAGCTGTTGAGCTTAGCTCCGTCGTCTCTATTAATATTAATTGGATTTTTGTAGATTTCGATAGCCTCCGTAATCAGGCGTGATCTGTAAGTTTTGGGTCTTCCCAGGACCTCAGGAACTGACTAAGACTACTTGGTTCTGCCAGCCGACAAAGGAAATGCCACTGTCGTGATTAATACGGTAGAGTTTTGACGTAGTGTCCCTTTTCACAAACGTACCACTAGAAGACTCCATGACAATGCTCAAGGAGATCTATGAGGAAGACATTTGCAAACTTTTTGAACACTGCCTCAAAACGGGATATTTTGCATTCCAGGATGAACTTTTTGAGCAAGTGGAAGGAGTTGCGATGGGCAGTCCGTTGTCGCCAGTACTAGCTAACTTTTTTATGGAGAAGTTTGAAGAAGTGGCACTCGACACAGCCTCGGCTGTTCCCAAGGTATGGTGGCGTTATGTCGATGATGTCTTCGCCATTTGGCCTCATGGAACAGAAAAATTAAACAAATTTCTGGATCATCTTAATTCACTCCACAGTAAAATTAAGTTCACAATGGAGCTGGAAAACGACGATAAAATCCTGCCTTTTCTAGATGTGGAGGTGATGCGAAAAGAAGATGGTAATCTAGGACATACAGTATATAGAAAACCAACGCATACAAATCGGTATCTACATGCCGATTCGCACCACCACCCAGCGCAGAAGAGAGGACTTATCCATACTTTGGTGACCCGAGCGACCAGAATATGTGAAGAAACAAAACTTGGAGCAGAACTTATAAAGCTGACCGATGCACTGGAGCGCAACGGTTACCCGGCAAGTCAAAAAAGGCAAATTATAAGAGCCAAATCTACACCGAACGAAGACAGAGTTGAACAAGAGTCAAAAGCCTGTGCTTTCCTGCCTTTCGTTCACAATGTGACAGACAGAATTGCCAGGCTGTTGAGAAAAGAAAGCATCAAGACTGTCTTCGGAACCACTACTAAAATCCACGACCTACTGAGGTCTGCAAAGACCAAGTTTCCTCTGGAAGCAGATGGAGTGTATAAACTCAGCTGTTCCGGATGTGACAAAGTTTATGTAGGCCAAACAGAGCGGACGATTTCCAAAAGGATAGCTGAACATTTTCGTGCTTGTAAACTCGGCCACCCTGATAAATCGGCAATCGCCGAGCACTTAATTGAGACCGGCCATTACTTCGGATTCGTCCCTGAGGTCCTGGGAAGACCCAAAACTTACAGATCACGCCTGATTACGGAGGCTATCGAAATCTACAAAAATCCAATTAATATTAATAGAGACGACGGAGCTAAGCTCAACAGCTCTTGGTATCCGGTAATTGACGGCTACACCAAAGCTAAACGCAAAAAATACCATGTCTAAGTATACTGTAATATCATATAATAATACAATATAAAGGTATAAAACCTTTTTTGCTTATATTGGCTACTTTCGCTTTAACCACTTGAACTCTGTTGTCTAATTCTAGAATAAGGATGGCGCCACTTTCGTCGGCAATTCTCACATGGACGGACCCCAGGCTAACGTAAATACTGCGCTTTCACTAAAATCGCAGTTCCCTTTCTCCTGAAATACCTACCAGCTCGTAGTGAATTGAAGCTGGCGACACGGTATCGCTTCCAAGTACATAATCACACACTTTACACTAACAATTACACATCGTCGGATCTACCGGATCTGCCCTGATGATGGACACTGCAACGCTGTCCGAAACGTCGGCTATAGTAGGAGGTAGCGCAACACGGCATAACACCCCAAAAACTAACAACGAAAATGCTTTTGGCCGTGAAAATCTAAAAACTTATCAGCACTGTATTTGTTTCTACCACCAATCAGCATCTAAAACAATAATTATCTACAAAAATAATATGTTTATACATATTTATATTTTTTTTATAAAGCCCTACTAATATTACGAAATATCGATGGTCGGTATTTAAAAGAATTCGCGTCCCCATCACTAGCATCGTAATGGCGGCGATGTTTGTTTTAACGGGGCCTTATGTCAATAAAAACTTCGAATAATCATTAAAAATTGATAACGTACTCTAATTTTGTACATACCGGTGAAATGAAACTCCATTTATCTTGAAGTTCACATTTCTTGTATTATTTTTGCATAGTTGCACTGAACAAAACGGCATTTTGAATAAAACGGGCACAAACTGTACGCGGTTACGACACAAAACCAATTGAATGAACCAATTCTTTCCGTATTCACACTCCGCTCCGTAGGCCGTAGTCCGTCCACGGTCTGGCGGCCAACATAGCATATCTCGGGTTTCTAATATCTTTGGTTTTTACCCCTCATCTGCAAGTTCTCGTCTATCTATTTTTGTATGTCTATAGAACAAAAGTAAATTCAATTCAATTTAAACGTTTTAAAAACAATATAAAATTCAAATTTCAAAGCGTTTTAATAAAAAATATATTTAAGATTAGCTAGGCAAATTTAAACTAACAGCAACAAAGATGCCGTCTAAATTGTGATTTATTGAAGTGATTCTATTTAACAAGACAGCTCTTCCCGAATGGCATAACCATAGGCAAGTTAGTTCCGCAAGCCGGGAGATAAAACTGACGGTGACGGAGATAACCATCGGCAATATAGAAACAAAACCTTACTCACCTTTATTCTAATAGTAAAATTGTTTATTAGTAGAAAAATACTTTTAATTACATATCACCGAACTTACAACTTATTGTTTTTTACATTCACATAGTAATTTAAGAACTCATAACATAATATAGCATTAAAAAATGTACACTACTCTTCCAGACACAAGCTAATGCTTCTATGGAAGAGTGGTATTAACATTCGAACATGAACATGTATGCTAATTATAACATTATCTAAATGTATACTATAAATTATATGCTAATAAAAAAAAAAAGTAAAAAAGATTTTTTTACAGGCCTGATACTTTATTTTTCTGGGGTTAAAAGAATATAAAAAGACATATATTATGTGTTCTACTCGAAGCATTTAATTAAAGTGTCTAAAATATTTATAAGTGATCCAAATTGCAAACCAAAAACACACGATTTTGCATTACTTAGTAGTGCATCACCTTTACGGTGCGCAAGATAGTTTAGGAATAATTAACATATTGCGTGACAGAGAGCTATTCTAACTATGACCTACTACTGTTGCATTCAGTTGTAATAACCATGTCAAGGTTTAGGGTAGGTCGGTGTGACCTCTGACTTTGGTATTTCACAAATTGAAAGCGTCCTAGTTACAAGCAGTTGTTGCAACTACCCAGAATGGGTTAATCACGTGCGGATGCAATTCAACAAAGTTTCATCTAACTAAGCCTGGAATGGACTGCCACATGATTTAAGAATGATCAGACTCGGCGGAATATAGAACTAAAGTTAAAACTCACCTTTTCAGACAGTCGTACACAATAAATAAAATATATAAAATCAAAAACATTTAACCTTCACCTTTAGAGCCCGCGGTATTTAAAATAACTAATTGTGTAAAAACGTAAGCAAATTCTTATTTGTAAGCTTTTTAACCCCTGACGCAAGGAAAGGTGTTATGAGTTTGACGTGTCTGTGTGTCTGTCTGTGGCGTCGTGGCTCCTAAACGAATGTACCGATTATGATGCGGTTTTTTCGTTTGAAAGCTGACGTGATCGATATGGTTCTTAGCTATAATTCATGAAAATCTGTTCAGACGTTTCAAGATCATTTTACTTAAAATATTGAAACTTTACTTATGTAAAGGTCATTTCATAAAAATTCTCCATTCCTAAAGAGTTCTAAATTCTTCAGTCTTTCAAAATAAATATTAATTCTATTTTTAGCAATAATCTTCTCATTAATGTAATATCAACAATGATGATGGGGGTAGCAAATGTAAAATCGTGCAATGTCCAGTGTTTTAAATATAGTATCCCTCCGCTTGCAAAATCTTATTTTCTCCAACCATAAACTTTCTAACTAAAGAGCGTTTATCAGAAGAGACCTGCCAGGTAAGTATGTTTTATGAATATATTTGTAAAGAATAAATAGTCAAAGAATTATAATAAATTGTACAGCGTCCTTGGGGAAAATTTTCACAAAATATTAACACTGATTACATGCACATAGTTTACTGTTTAGTTATAACTAGCAGACCCGGACACGTTGCTGTGGCTAGCGAAACACAACGCCATAACCCAACCTTATAAAATCCATACCATCCGCTTGCCAGCTGCCCGCTGCCTGTTGCCTGAATTGAATATTTGAATGTCTCGGCTTTTCTCTACTATAATAAGCATGTTTTATACATATAAACCTATCTCTCGAATCACTCTATCTATTGGTGAAAACCGCATAAAAATCCGTTGCGTAGTTTAAAAGATCTAAGCGCACAAACATTGTGAGCGACTTCATTTTATACTATGTAATGATTAATTTTATTTGCTTCTATCGAAATCTAATACATTTTGAAAATTTAATTTACACAAATAGATTATTTACCAACTAAACAAACTAATCATCAATTCGAGTAAATTCCCTGTGGGAGGAATGGATCGCCACACAACTTTAATTCAATTCAATTCAAGTCCCGATAACTTAGATTAAGCTTAACGACATGATAGTCGTCCTCTTCTGCCTATCATAACTTTTTTCAAAATCTGAAACGGACTTAAAATCCTGAAACGGGAACTTGAAGCATGTAACGAGAACCTTTAAACTGACAAAAATACAAAATGGCGGTGAATGGCAATTTGATGATTTTGTCACACGAGAATTTCTGTGAAACAACAAGGCTTTTGTAAAATATGTAAAACAATAAAAACAAAACTCAAGACAGAATAATGTTTGGGTTAAGTGAAAACAAGAGATTAGAGAAATTTTGTAAAGTTTTGAGGGCTATCGCTAATATCTACGATATCTTGCCACTATAGTGGATCTTATAATAGTCGACATATTCGCACAAGAGGTTGGGAAAGGTTAAATTGATTTGATGGAAAGGTATATGGAAAGTTTCGGAGTTTCTTAGTATTGATTTTAATTATAGCCAAGTGGAATGATTCTACATAATTTTTAAAAGAAATTTAATGTCATTTTTGTCAAGACAATTTGGTTCATTTGGATAATGCCGGAGTTATTATTTTCAACTGGTTCTATCCTTATTTTGAGAAAATTATCTAATATTGAACTCAAGAATACATCGAAATATGGATGTGTTCTGGTAGAACATTCGCGAACATTTTCCTGAGTGGTAGATACTTCCAGTATAGCCCTGGTAAAATAACACCAGTCAGAAACGAAATGTTGCTTGAAATGGCCTTACCCATGTTCGGTGATCAGATCTGCCAGTCACAACTACATATTCCTTTCACCCATCTCCTTTCCCACTACCTTCAACCACACAACATATCCCAATAATTCGAAATGACATAGTCTCAATGCATCCCATAGATAATAATATATTATGCTGTTAACTAGCGTCACAAATATTGTTAACCAATACTACTGCTCGCTTCGCTTAGGTGTCCGCCCCTTTTCGAAACTTGAAAACGACATGAAACTATCTGTGTAATTAATATATCGATAACTCGATAACTTTTGTAAAACTTATTTATAATCTATGTAAAAGCCCCTATGGGCGTATAACAATAATAAATAAATAAATAAATATTGTATTCAAATATTGTTAACATAAAATATATTTATTCAATTAACACTAATAATCGCACTTATATTAATATTGTTTACATAAAATATATTTATTCAATTAACATATTTATTTAACAAGATATATTTAATCAATATATTATATATTTGCTACCTCCATACTGTTGGGAGCAGTTGGGAATGTGCACTACAAACGCAATTTTTTTCCTAATAGAAATAAAAAATTATATAAAAATTAAATTGTATACACTTTTATTACCAATTACAACTCTGCCATACATCGAAAGATAAAGGAAAAACGTAGAACAAAATCCAACCAATAAAAGTGAAATACGATGAATATTTCATTGTTTCGGTTGCAGGCTTTAGAAATAATGGGATGAATGGCTTCGAGTTGTTTTTCAAAACCAACAATTTACACACAACCTATTTCATACGGCCATAGAGAGGAGTAATTACAGCTCTTTTATAGGTCACATATATGTACTTTGAAAAAGAATTCATTACAAAAAGGTTTATTTTGATCGAGTTTTCTAAAATTTTATGTCGAGAATGCGGATGATTTGGAATATTTAGATGAATGACTTCATTTCTATTCAAATTCCAGATACATTATTATTCTGAGGACTGAACTAACTAATTAGGCGACTTGAGGCATTCGAGATGTGGATCTACAGAAGAACACATAAAATAAGCTGGATGGACAGGGTTACGAATGAAGATGTTATGTTTCCGATGAATAAAGAAAAAGAAGTAATGAAAACTGTAAAAATCCTAAAACTTCAATATCTTGGACATGTGATGACACATCCAGAGAAGTATGAGATGTTACATCTCATAATGCAGGTAAAGTTTGCCGGAAGACAGGGCCCTGGAAGAAGGAGAACATCATGGCTGAAAATGTTGAGACAGTGGTTTCAGTCTACTGTAGAGCTGTTCCGGGCCGCAGTAAACAAAGTCCGCATAGCCAACATGATAGCCAACGTCCGTTGAACGAACAGAGCACAAGAGAAGAAGAGGACTGAAAAGACTTCAGGAGCTCTAGCACGGTAAAATTGTTAACTTTCTAATATCGAATAGTAAGGATTGATTTCGGATGATATTATACCTAATTTCACATTCCGAAACGTCAAACGCAAATCATTTACGTAAAATATTTATAATTTTGTAATGCTAAATTGAAATACTAACCTAAATATGCATTGACAGTCCGCTTTTACTTTTAACACTTAATTATTAGTTCATGAGGTCTTTACGCACATTTCAACCATTTTCGCTTCTCACAGATCGAACGGAATAAATTGATAGCGTTTTATATGCATTATTTAAGTCCTGGTGGTGTGCACCAACGATCTATGCGTTCTTTGAATACGCCAGTAATTTTGCATAACGAACAACATTATCCAAATAAGTCCGTATATTGACAAGAGTCCAGACTAAAACCTATCAACCGTCGCGTCGGTCGGAATATTTCCTACCAATTATTGACTGTGGTTGCAAATATTGTAAAATGGCCGCCGATATTTGGTCAATATCATATTGATATAGGGTTATATCGATCGACAATGCTAGCCCTCCAGATAGTAGATAAAGTATTTTCAATAGCTATAAAGCAGACAACCATCTGTTAGGTAAGTTTTTTTATCAAGTTAACTCAGACATATTCTGTTCTTAACGTATTTTATAAAGAAATATGGAACTCTAAAACCGAAAAAATGCTAGACACCACATTGTTAGCTGCATATTTTTTAATTGTTCACAAAGAAAAAAATTCGAAGAAAGGAATTAAGTACTTTAAGGCTTACCATAAAAAGTTTAAATGAAAAGTTACTTTTATAAGAACAAAAATTAATCGCACTTATATAGTAGACTGTAAGGCAAACGTTATAAGTTATATCTCAGCCTAAAATAAATAATAAAAACCACTCTAAAATTTTTCATCAAGCCGCAACTAAAATTCGAACGTATACAAATAAATACGGAAAGGCAACAACAAAAACTAAGCATACAGTAATACTCTCTTGCCGATTGCGCACTCTATAACCAAGGTGGGTTCCCTATCCATGGGTCGCCGTCGAAGGGCTTTTTGTGGGGGTCGCCGATCTTTTTCGATGTATTTTTTAATCCTTTTCTTACAATACTAGCAGACCCGGGAACACGTTGCTGTGGCTAACAAAACACAACGTCACGCCATTATCCAACCTTTATAACCAACGTCATCAGTGAAATCAAATCCACAACGCCCGTTTGCCAGCCCGCTGCCCGCTGCCGCTTGGCCAGATATATGATATATTTCAACCAATTTACACAAAACCTTGACAAATTATACACCTAAAAACCTACCTCGTGCATCACTCTATCTATTGGTGAAAACCGCATTACAATCCGTTGCGTAGTTTAAAAGATCTAAGCGCACAGAGAGCGGGAGCGACTTCATTTTATACTATGTAAAGATAAAGATATCACGGTAGTGATTCATTTGATTTCTACAAAACCTAATCGATAAGATGTTCAATCGTCTTTAATCTATTCCCAAAAATTGCGCTACGCATTTTAAGAAAGCAAGCCACTCAGGATGTAAAAAAAAACAATTAGGTATCTTGGGATCAGAAACCATATCAAAAAACCGGAGGAACTGGCTTCTATAAAATGGGGTCGCGACCCAAAAGAAGTTGAGTCACTGCTATATAATTTTATTTTGTTGTTTAAGGCAATTCACCCTAAAAAGAGTGCTATGTGGTATATATTATTAATTTAATCCTGCATGCGTTACCGGTCCGCCCAGTGCAATCCTTTGAACTTTGGAACAAAAAATACAAACATAATACGCATAATATCTTTCCGAATTTATGATTTGTTAGAAAGTGAGAAATGGAACCCAAGAGACACGTCTGATTCAGCATTTCGTATTATTTTATCATAAATTTTAGCAGAGTTACAATCCCATTTATAACAACTGGTAAGAAAACCCTGAACGTGATAAAGAGTGCAAATCCATCATTTTCAGACAAATTTCTTAGCTAGTATGATACCTTTACAGCAGATCTTCAAGAAATTTGCACAGCTTTTGAAAAGACGCAAATCATTGTATTACTAGAAGAACATACCGTTGTTTTTTTATAATTTCTCAGGAGTTACTAGTTATCTGGTTTCGAATTCCGAGTAACAAAACTTTTTTACGAAATATATTTTTCTTAATGACATATTTTCTAAATACAGCAAGATGTATGATAAGGTACAAGTAATGTAAAAGTTAGCAATAAGTAAATATATACAAGACAAAAGTTGGTAATGGGAACCCACTAAGGCACTGCCTGTGTGTGGGTAATATAAACAAAAATACAAAATTACATCAATATGTGCAAGTAAAAAATGTTAATTTTAAAGTAAAGGTTTACAAATATAATATGTGTGAAAATATTGTAGTAAAACAGTGAAAAATAAAATTTGGATGATTTTTTGTAATAGTTTCAAGAAAGTAAATAAAGTTAGTCTTGAAGTTACCGTAGAATTGTATTGAAAAGTGAAACATGAAGGTATGCATATGAAAGCATACGAAAAGTGTTTCAATATCTGCATCAATCATCCATAATTTTAATTATTTTATGTAAGGTGATATTTTATCCGTCATTTGAATGTGTTTTGGTAGAAGATTAAATATACAATTGAAGCTGTCTTACGTTTTTCCTAAAAATGGAAAATAAATATTAAACTGAAAACAGTTGGTTACTTAGTTACTAATGCATTCGAAAAAATCTTTTTTTTAATTTGTGCTTTTAAGCTGGAAACATCCAAAACTACACACATAAAACAGCCTTACAAAGTCGTAAATATTTTACAATTGTAATTTATACAATTTAATCAAATACACAGTGTAATTGAAAACCTTATTAATACATAGTATAAGGTTATTTTTATGCATGAAGATCACCATGTCTCTCTCTCAGGTTGATGTGGGACCTAGCGATCTGTAATGTGGGAAAATGTAAGGTTCTACTTTTTTGTTCCAAATAATAAAAAAAACAAGAATGTTTGGGAAGGTTCCATAAATGTGTATTTTACAACAAATCAAGTTAAACAAAATTAATAACAGAAACCCTCATACCTGTGGACCAACGCAAACGGTTCTATTCTCTAAATCTATTACGGAAAACGGCGAACGGAAGGTGACGGCAGGCAATCCTGCGATCGCCAACGGAGGACTCCGGATGAAGGGGGCAAACATCTCGCGAAGAATCTCCAGACGGCCAGGAGTCCGGGCCAGATGGATCCGACGAGCACGTACCGGGATGAGGGCGCTAAAGGCCAAATGCCAGGTTATTTCCTACAAGCGCGAGGGACGCCATCTTGGTGCCAGAGCGTGGTGATTTTAGCGAGGCTGTTTCCTCCGACGGTGGGCTACAAATAAATCGTTAGCGTCACAGTTTTAAAACCGGAGCATATCCCCGTGGTGGTTTTGCGCGGAATTTATCATCTCCAAAACAGATGGTTTGCGATTTATCCGGAATCTCAGCACGATTCCCCGAGCCACATGGCCACACACATCGTACTTCAAATTTAACAAAAACCCAAAAAGGTTACGCATGCGGAGAAATCAAATTCACCATTTCACAAGCGGCACACACATTATTAACCGAAAATCCAGCCCGAAAAAGTTAAATAATAAACTCAAAACATCTTGTTGAGTGACCTCGTCAAAAATTCACCGGTTCCCTGACGGTGAAATTTTAAGAAAGTCCATAGAAAAAGACCCGGTTCAAAAATCAGAGAAAAAAGTCTTGCCAGTCCAATACAGGCTGTTCAAATTACCAGGTTAGTGGTCAGGTAAATAATTATATCACAAATTGATAATTATTTACGTGACAATTCCCCCCTTCTCACGAAAATGTTTGGCCCCAAACATGAAATCCACGATTCCGATGTAAAAAGAAACAAAAAAAATAAAGGTACACAACCAACTAACTAACTAGAAGATAGGTCCATCAGGTATCTAGAAATTTTACAAAAAGTATCCATTAACAATCATAAACAATAAATCATATAAATCTAGATAGATTGAAAGAACAATGAGAATAGGATGGTACGAGAATAAGGAGTCCACAACACTTTCAGAACCGATGGAGCTGGGTGCTGGCAGTACTGGCTGAAGCCCAGACCTGTTATTCTCATGTCATCTTAACATCGGGAACATCTTAAAAGTAAAGAACACAAACAGTGAAAAGAAAAAAAATTATGCACAAAGCATCACTTTTCCTTCAGCAGGAAATTTTGCCATTAAAAAAGGCTTCACTTTAGGGTGGTCAACCAGCCCTCACTTTCACTGAATTTAGGCCATTTATCAATAGCGAAAAGTTAACTATTCTATCTACCTAGGTCCAACAGGTCTCATAGGTTAACATAAAAGTTTATTCAACAAAAAAAACAGAACAGACAATAAAACTAGAATGATGATTATCTTTCAGAGATTTTCAACTATTAGTTTAAAAAAGATTTATTACAATGTAGAACCATAAGTATATGAGTAGTACTTGTGTATTATTAATGAATTAGTTAGACCAAGTTTGCGAAACTTGCCTACTAAAAGTGGTTAGATTAGGGTTTACATATTTAGAAATACCTATTCATACAGGTGGTTACAATAGGGTTTACATAATTAGAAATACCTATGTTTCAAAAATAAAATTAGATCAGGTTTTACAATACCAAAGATATACCTGTCTATAAAAGTGGTAACAATGAGTATCAGTAGGAACACAAAGACAAGCAAAACAGAATCTAGAATGTTTAGCTGAATGCATAGGGATTACAATTTAACAAAAAAAAACCTAGCTAATATTAGTGAACCAGTATGATTAAATATATAGAGTCCAAGCCATTTTAATAACTAACACTGTGTGTATAGTTTGCATAAGAAAATAGACAGATCACACCGTAGACGGAGATCCTTCAAAATATTACTTCAAAAGTAAGCAAAAGGCAAAATTTCTTGAACAGACAATATGTATTGGTGATCGATCATATCCATGTGATAATCGACACTATTTAAACTGGAGATCAATCAAAACATTAAATTGAATGACACTAGGTACATAATCGTGTAGAGAAACACTGGTGTTTCAGCAGTGAGACTAATACAAATATTTTACTTATATCTATAAGCTATACAAAAATACGCTCTCCTGTGCTAGAGGTAGAGTATTATATATTCCATGCTGGAATTACTTAATAGGAAAGTACGCCGAAGCAGTACTACCTTTGTTAGAAAGACATAACAATGTTCTTAATAAACTATGACTTAATATTATTCACTTTAAGGAAAGCTAAACCAAACTTAAATGTAGCAAATACCAGCTAAATATACACATTTTGTATACCAGAAAGTTGCTCAAATCTCTGCTATACAAAGAATTTACACTTAAGAATACATTTTGTTCTCTAGCTCCTTGAAGGATCTTTGGTTATAAGGCATGTCGGAGGGACGACAAAATGGAAAGAAAGCTGCACTGAACTAGAGAAAAAATGGATTTAGATATTAAAAGTAGGGAACATTACAAAATATCCGTTTACTGACGGAGTAGAGATGCGATACCAATGTGTGTGTGTGTGTGCATTGCAGTGATAATACTGACAGAATAATATATAGACAGGGTGTCTACTAAAAAGAGAAATATGCATATCCAATCAAATTATATATATATATATCACTCGAAAAAGAATAAGTCACATGAAGGAGAGAAGAAAAAAAAATAATGACTTAAGGTTTGGGCGCCACTGATCATTAGGATCAGAGAAACATTTCTTGTGAAGATGTTCCTATTCTAGTCCAACGAGGATAAATAATGTAAGTCTATCATCAGTACACTAGAATGTTGCGTTTATTCCGAGCACAAGTTCTGAAGGTACCAAACTCCAGAACACGTGGCCGGAACAAACACATAAAGAAGGGAACGAAATAACATGGAAGGTTGGTAGTCCTCCATACTACTTCATTAGCTTCCTATTATAAACTAAACTTAATCTAAACGAATTATATCTTTAACATGAAAATTACCAACTATTTTGCCTTGCATGTCTGCAAGAGTATAAACTAAATTAGATAACTTATTTTTTATAATGTTTCGCACAAACCTCGGGGCTAATTTGTGTGAAAAGAAATTGGGTCCACTCGATTGGACAAAGTTCTTTCTCCAAACCACGTCTCCAATTTCATAATTTACCGACTTCCTGCGTAAATTGTAATGTTGAGCATTCTTTCTATATGCCTGTAACAAGGCATCTGTGACTTTATTATAAATAGGAACCAAGTCCTCTAATTTTCCCGCAAAACTTACTCTCGATGCTTGTAAGCTAGAATCAGCAACATCAGGGGATATATGATTTTTATGAAAGTTACCATCGATTATCTGTTCACGACCGTGCATAAGAAAGAAAGGAGTATAACCCGTCGCGAAGTTAACTGTATTGTTAAGCGCTGACTGTATTTGTGGCAGAAACCTAGACCAATTACGTTGGTCGGACTCGGTCAAAATAGACAGTGCAGTACCTATTGTTTGGTTATACCGCTCAACGACATTATTTTGTGGTGTATAATATGCATTATAGAAAGGAGCCGGTACATTATAATCAGACAGTAATTTTTTAAACTCATTGGACACAAATTGTTTGCCATTATCGCAAACAAACGTTTGTGGAACCCCATGGATGAGAAAAATGGACTGCTCTACGTTTTTAACGATACTTTTTGTGGTAGCATTCCTAAGTGGAAAAATCCATGTGTATTTCGAGAAAACATCAACGACAGACAAAATATACGTAAATCCGGAATAGCTTCGCGGTAGTGGACCGACAAGATCAATTGATAACATCTGCATTGGTCTTGTTACTATTTTTGGATTGACAGAAATCCCCGCCGGCGCAGCAGTATTTATTTTATGGGCTTTACACGTTTTGCACCTATTTACGAAGTTTTTCACATCCTTATACATTCCAGGCCAATAATAGTGTAAGTGAACCTTCTTGTACGTTCTGAATATTCCTGGATGACATGATAGATCTGATTCGTGTTCCTTAGATAAAATAGCGTTACGGTCCTCAAAAGGAACAACCAGCTTCCAAGCTGTATCCTCTTGTAGAGCGAAACGGGACTTTGAGTGACGAAATAAACAATTATCCTTAATTTGAAAATTATTAAAACGTTGTGGATTATTTTTACAATTAGTAAATAAGTTAATGTACCAATTATCCGTGCTTGTAGGAAGGTTGTCAATGGCTCCAATAGTTAAATCGTCTTTACGCGAAAGAGCGTCGGGTACAGTGTTAAATTTACCCTTCCTGTGGACTACATCAAAAGAAAATTGAGAAAGACGGGTAGACCAACGTGCAAGTCTGCCTGTCGGATTTGATAAAGACACTAGCCATTGCAAACTGGAGTGGTCCGTTACTACTGTGAAGTGAACTCCCTCTATGTAGGGCCTGAAGTGATTCACCGAATCTAACACCGCTAAGAGTTCGCGCTCCGTCACGCCGTAGTTTCGCTCGTGAACATTCAGACACCTAGAAAAAAAAGAAACCGGGTGTTCTTCTCCTTCAAAGACCTGTGTGAGCACGCCGCCTATCCCAACGTTGCTCGCTTCACAGTGTATGGTAAATGGAAGTGAAAAATCAGGACAATTGATAACCGGCGCGGAAGTTAGTGCCTTTTTTAATTTTTTAAAAGAGTCTTCAGCCTCTGAAGACCAAGAAAAATTACTCACCCCCTTTCTTGAGCCAGTGAGTCTTGTTAAAGGGGCCGCTATTGTGGAAAAATTCTTGATGAAACGTCTATAATATCCACAAAGTCCAATAAAAGCTTTTAACTGTTTTGAATTCTTAGGAGTGGGGTAAGTTCGAATAGACTCTAGCTTGACTGGATCTGTGCGGAGACCCTTTGCATCAACAATATAACCCAGATACTTCAACTCGTCCTTACAAAACTCACATTTTTTTAGATTAATTGTTAAACCTGCTTCTTTAATACGTGTGAAAACTTTATTTAACAATTCTAAATGTGACTCAAAATCTTCTGAAATAATAATTAAATCATCCAGGTAGCAAAAAACGTTTACATCAAACTCTGGACCAAAAAGAGCATCAACAAGACGCTGTAATTCACTAGGTGCATTTTTCAGACCAAATGGCATCCTAACGAATTCAAAAAGTCCATGACCTGGTACAACAAAAGCCGTTTTAGAACAAGAGTCCTTATGTAAAGGTATCTGCCAAAAACTTTTCGATAAATCAATAGAGGTTATAAAGCGTGCACCACGTAGGTTGTCTAAAATACTCGAAATAAATGGCAGCGGGTACGAATCCCTTGTCGTGACGCTGTTAAGTTTTCTGGAGTCCAAGCAGAACCTCGCAGAACCATCCTTCTTAGGCACGATCAAAACCGGATTCGACCAAGCTGAACGCGAACGGCGAACAACACCTAAATCTAACATTTCCTTAAGTTGAGATTCAAGTTGTTGCTGACGTGTTTGAGACAAAGGGTAATAGCGTTGCTTAATGGGATCTCCCGTTGTATTGATTTTGTGCTGCACTAAATGAGTACGACCCAGTCCACATTTTTCAAACGAAATTGACTTAAATTTTTCTATAACATTATTTAGCCTACGATTGTCTTGAGGGGACAGTAGGGAAGCTGACGTGATCTTGCGAATTTCACCTATAGTATTCTCAACATCACGACCACTGTTGGCTCTTGAAAACAATTGAGGAGCAATGTCAAACTGTTTCCAAAAGTCGACTCCCAAAACAATCACTGGAGAAAGAGACGGAATAACAAAAAAATTAACATATTTCTTAATATTATTATAAGTAACCAGTACTTGCATAGTACCAATTACATCTTGATGTTTACCATCCGCAGTGGTAACGTAAGAATCCAGCTTATCTAACTTAAAACCTAAACTTAAGAAAAACCTATACAGTGAACCTCCAAAACAACTCACACTAGCTCCGCTATCTAAAAGAGCTGAAAAAACTAAATTGTTAATTGCAATATTAACATGAGGTCTAATATCTTGACCGCTGGTCATCATCGGCATGAATGCGTCCATGTCATGGTCGATGGGACTGGTACTAGAGTTTGAAACTATCGGTGGTCTCCTAGCATCCTCGCTAGCAGAATGAGGGGGACCCCCGTCTAGTTTTTTGAATTATGTCTTTCAGAATTTGCTTGTCGCTTGGTATGATTCTTCTGAGAATCAAACTTCCATTTCCTACAAAAAGGCTTGGAATGACCTTTTATATTACAATAAGCGCAAAGTAATTTATTTCTATAAAATTGTGCAGAAGATGAAGCAGAAGAAGAAGAAGGTGCAGCATTACTATTCGACGGAACACATGACGGTTTATTCTTGTCTTTGCCCGAATTTGCTTCATCGTCGGAAATAGCTAAACTTTTTTCAAATCGCTTGCAAACACTAATTAAGGAATTTAAATTTTTATCCTCAAAATAAGCAATAACAAGAGCATATTTCGGCAATAGACTATTGCACACTAAGTCCACAATTTGTTCTTCCGGAAGTTGAACGTTTAATCTTAAATTAGCTAATTGCACGTCTTCAACATAATCAACTACGCTTTGATTATGCTTCTGTTTCATAGAGAAGAGAACTTTTAAAGCTTCGGTTTGGTTAGCGATTGGATCAAATCTAGTTAAAATTAGTTTTTTCAGTTCTAGCCAAGTTAAATTATCTTTATAAACAGTACGATACCATAGCAATGCTCTTCCCTCCAAAAGGTCAGCAAATGAAGTGACAACAAACGACAACTCAATATGACGACACCTAGATAACTCCTCCACACGTTGTATAAAGTCACGGATGTCTGAAGATCCGTTAAACTTAACACCCCAGCTATGTACGGAAGGATTTGTAATTGTATTCTGATAATAATTATTAGTTATGTTGGTAATTGTATTAGAACTTTCATCACCGCTTGCTTCTTGTTGAGAAGAAGCACCACCAGATTGTTTTAGGTTCCTGTTATAGATTCGCGCTTGCTCTCTCATGGCGGACAAAGTGGGTTCTGGAGTAATATTAACGTCAGAAAGCATCTGAATCATCTCCTCTTTTGAGGCCCCGTTAATGTTAGACAACGTCATTTTGTCAAATGGTATTTATTTATTAAACGAAGAAAATATTCCAAATAATTCCATATAAAATAGTTAATGTTTATGAAAAAACCGAATAACACTATATTAAGTCTGGTGAACTGTTTATAAAGTTGTTATAATAACATTATCGAAGTATAGTAACTGTTTGACATCTGACATATGTCAACAAAAATCACTATCAGCTGATCTGTAATAACAGCTGACATAACCATAGATAAATTTGCCAGTATACAAAATTATCCCAAATATTTTACCCGAAAAAAAAAAGAACGGAGCTGTTGTTTACGTTACACAAAATTTGAGAGCGAACGAAGCTCAACCGGAAACCAATACATCATATAGCAACACAATATATTGATACAATAATATGCACAAAATTTCATACTACCGCGAAATATTTCATATCATCTATTATGACGCTTCTACACACACACACACACTGATATCATTATAACAACATGAAGATATTAATGAATAATACATATCCAACCTTGAAAATTCGGAAAAAAGAAGCAGAAACTTAAAAACATAACAGACCGCTAGAATATACGGGCACCGAAATCAACATATTCATCTTAAAACGTTGGGAGCCAAATATAAGGTTATTTTTATGCATGAAGATCACCATGTCTCTCTCTCAGGTTGATGTGGGACCTAGCGATCTGTAATGTGGGAAAATGTAAGGTTCTACTTTTTTGTTCCAAATAATAAAAAAAACAAGAATGTTTGGGAAGGTTCCATAAATGTGTATTTTACAACAAATCAAGTTAAACAAAATTAATAACAGAAACCCTCATACCTGTGGACCAACGCAAACGGTTCTATTCTCTAAATCTATTACGGAAAACGGCGAACGGAAGGTGACGGCAGGCAATCCTGCGATCGCCAACGGAGGACTCCGGATGAAGGGGGCAAACATCTCGCGAAGAATCTCCAGACGGCCAGGAGTCCGGGCCAGATGGATCCGACGAGCACGTACCGGGATGAGGGCGCTAAAGGCCAAATGCCAGGTTATTTCCTACAAGCGCGAGGGACGCCATCTTGGTGCCAGAGCGTGGTGATTTTAGCGAGGCTGTTTCCTCCGACGGTGGGCCACAAATAAATCGTTAGCGTCACAGTTTTAAAACCGGAGCATATCCCCGTGGTGGTTTTGCGCGGAATTTATCATCTCCAAAACAGATGGTTTGCGATTTATCCGGAATCTCAGCACGATTCCCCGAGCCACATGGCCACACACATCGTACTTCAAATTTAACAAAAACCCAAAAAGGTTACGCATGCGGAGAAATCAAATTCACCATTTCACAAGCGGCACACACATTATTAACCGAAAATCCAGCCCGAAAAAGTTAAATAATAAACTCAAAACATCTTGTTGAGTGACCTCGTCAAAAATTCACCGGTTCCCTGACGGTGAAATTTTAAGAAAGTCCATAGAAAAAGACCCGGTTCAAAAATCAGAGAAAAAAGTCTTGCCAGTCCAATACAGGCTGTTCAAATTACCAGGTTAGTGGTCAGGTAAATAATTATATCACAAATTGATAATTATTTACGTGACAATAGATACTGGAAAAATAGTTCATGGTAAGATATATACATTGCTTATTCAGCCAAAGAGGTTTTTTTATCTGTTGTATAAACTGTTTTCAATAATAATTTCTTGCCGATTTCGGATTTTTTCTAAATTATTTTAAAAAATATATCTAAAAAAACAATATTTTAGAATTAGTTAAAAATTAGCCTTTAGACTTTGTATTATTTTAATTTAAAACTTGAAAAAAAGTTGGAAAAAAGGGAACATTTTATAGAAAACTGTCACTTCACTTTTACCTCGTTCATGCAATAAACAATATTGAATAAATAAAAAGAAAATACTTTGTTTTAGGTCACTTTATTGATATTTTATAGTCTACCGGTTTCGGTACCTCCGTACCATCCTCAGGACTGTTATAAAAATACAGTATTTTTATAACAGTCCTGAGGATGGTACGGAGGTACCGAAACCGGTAGACTATAAAATATCAATAAAGTGACCTAAAACAAAGTATTTTCTTTTTATTTATTTAAAATGTCAAGTCACAATGTGTTTGCTTCTTTTGAAAAATTAAACAATATTGAAGTTTGCTTTTAAGTCCTAAAAATTCGAAATAGAAAATGCACAGACTCTATTAAATGTGTAACTACAACAAAGTTTAATGGTTGGAAATAAAATGGCTGCATGAATGTTTTAAACATTGAAATTATTATTTATTTATTTATTTATAAGAAACAAATAGCTTTTACATAATACATATACAGTGATAAATATATAATTGAACTGGAGTCAAGCCACAGAGGTTTCTTATGCTAAAGTACATCGGAAATGAAGTTTTACTATATTATAATTAATGTTGGGTTATAGGAAGAGGAGAGGAACAGGAATATAGGAAAAGGATAGGAGATGCTCACGATATGTTCTCATATTAATAATCGATCGTACGCGTTATTTCATATCGATATTTCTTAAGGTTTTCACTAAAAATGTCAATGCTGTGAAATTTTGTATTATATTGTGCACATACACGAGGAATTGGGGAGTTTTTTCTAATGTTTGTTCTACAAGAGGGTAAATAAAATAAATCGGATTGTCGGGTTGATCTTGACGGAATATGAAAATTTATTAAATTGGTAAGTTCTAGAGAGTCCAGGCCATTGTTTAGAATGTTAAACAATAGGATTTGATCAAAAATTAGACGTCGTGTTTGGAGGGATTTGAAATTGTGAAATTTAATGGATTCGGTATAATTTGAGAAGTGTAATTTGAATTTATAATTTAAGTGTTTAAATTTTTTTTTTAATTCTTTCTATTCTTTCAATATGGGCTTGGTATAAAGGAGTCCAGATCGGTGTACAGTGTTCCAAGTGCGGGCGAATATATGAGGTGTAAAGGGAATATAGAGTGTTTATGTTGTGGAAGGGTTTTGCTATACGAATTATAAATCCCAGCATTTTATTGGCTTTGTTAATTATTTCATCAGTGTGTTGGATAAAGTTTAATTTGACATCCATCGTTACCCCAAGGTCCCTGATATATTTTACTTCATTGATATGTGTGCCGTTCAGTGTGTATACACATGAAATTATATTTTTATTACGTGTAAATGTTAATTTATTGCACTTTGAGATGTTAATAACAAGTTTGTTTAATTCGCAATAGACAAAAAGACGATTGAGGTCTTCTTGGAGTTTAATGCAGTCATTGATTGAATTAATAACTAAGTATATTTTTTTATCATCTGCATATGCTAGGTAATTAGCATGTAAAAAACATTTGTAAATATCATATATATATACACATTAAATAATAATGGGCCTAAACGAGAACCTTGAGGTACACCGGAGGGCACAGAAAAGAAGCTGGACTTTGTTCCCCCAATTGAGACACTTTGAAGTCTACTCCAAAGGTATGAAGTGAGCCACCGGAGTAAGTCACCATGGATGCCTAACTGTTTTAATTTTTGAATAAGGATGAAATGGTTTACCTTATCGAAGGCCGTAGAGTAATCAGTGTAGATTACATCTACTTGGTTTCTTTTGTCCATATTGCTCGTTAAATATTCCGTAAAATTTACCAAGTTTGTTAGTACTGATCTCTTTTGAAGAAATCCGTGTTGTTGGTTTTGTATATTGCGAACAATTATTGTGTAAATTTGATCGTAGACAACACGTTCAAAAAGTTTACTAAATACCGTGAGTATCGTAATGGGCGGTAGTTTTCAATGTTAATTTTTGAGCCTTGTTTATGAATAGGGATTATAATTGCTTCTTTAAACTTTGTGGGAAATTTACCTTCTTTTAGTGACATTATAAATATGTTAGTTAAAGGGTAAGAAAAGCTTCGTCAAAATTGGAGCAATTTCTACAGCACACCTCTGCAAGGGCAGGTATTCCGTCAGGCCCGCTAGCTTTATTAACATCAATCCCTCGTAAGACTTGGAGTACATCCCGATGCCGGATCCTTAGCTTTTTATATGAAAACTGCAATGAGGAACCGACGGCGGGGTAGCACCTTGATCATCGAGGGTCGAGTTTATAGTGGTGTTTACAAATAACTTTGTTAACACCACTATATTATTAACATTACAGACATGTTTGAAAAACAATGTTTTCTACGTCGGGATAAGAGATTCATATAAAAATAACAAAAGACAAACAAGTATAAATTAATAAAAACGTAGACAAAATATTAAAAAGAAGAGGTGAGTAATTACTCAAAAATATCATAAAAAACAATTAAATAATATAAAATACATACTTAAATTATTTTAGGATGTGGAAAAATTGGATTTACATAATAAAATTGAATCTCCGCTCAAAGGGACACAATTCCACGTCAGGGGAAATTATTTCCAGCTTTGTTGCAGACTAATCGACTTACCGAATATAGTCTTTCTTGGCATAAGATTCATAAGTCTGTACCCTGTCACATTACTATTGTTATGTATTGCAAATCACTAGTCTACTTCTTATAATAATTGTCGTCTATGGTCACTCTGAAAGTAATGTCAATGGTGTAAACGCCTAGTCAATAAAAGTCTTAATTTATAATAACAGTGTTTTCTATTACACATCCATATTTAATATATAACTAAACATACACAAAAAATCACTGACGGTGAATCACTGAAAATGCTTGTGCGAATTTGCGTTCCACGGTCCAGAGCCTCAACTCTGCAGCAGAGCCCCTGAATATTTCATTCTATAGCCTACCAGCATCCCCTCACCCCCAAACAACTCTCTTCACCCCCTCTAACCCCAGGTGGCATTAATATTAATTCGCCCTTTAATATGCGGCCTTGCCCGTGCCAATGCACACTTTATGAACACTTTCGCCAGAATATTATGAGCGATATAATGTATTCGAATGTGCTGTTTTTTTCGTTCACGCTTGTTTTACGCGAGGATTCGCGTGGGAGATTTTAAGTTACAACCTGAAATGCGGTGGCGATTTATTTTAATGTGTCTGGATATCGCGGTCAAACTGCTCGGCGGCCCTTAAAGAGAAAACTCCTGACGTTATTTTCTTTAAGTTCATATCAAATGTGCAAAGCATGATTACGAGAGATGGGAAGGCTGATAAAGATACTGAAAGAAGGGTAAATGCTGGTAACTCCATTAAAGGAGGACTGACCGCCGTTGAAGCTCTAACAAAAAACTATCCAAAGAAGCGAAGCTAGCTGTCAATAATGGAGTGCTTGTATCTACCCTGGTGTATGGCAGTGAAGTATGGAAATGGCAGAGAAAAGATGAAAGTAGACTAAATGCCATAGAAATGAGATCCCTGAGACGTGTATGATCATATGAGAAACGTGGAGATCCGAAAAGAATGCAAGGCTGATGTAATCGTAATGAGCAAGATTAAGAAAGGGACCCTCAGATGGTTTGGGCACGTAGAGCGAATGAATGAAAAAGAGAGTATAAAGATATATGAGGCAAATGTGAATGGTAGAAGAAGTCGAGGACGCCTGAGGAAGACATGGCATGATTCAAGTAAATTAGATACTTGAGCCATATCCAGAGTCAGAATAATAGAAGAGTACCTATTTATGAGACGATGTGTGAATGAGAAAGGGGCAAGGACCGAATTGTTTGACGGTCTGTCCTCTGTGCTTATTTATAATAATAATTTTATTTTCATTTAAGGAGAAAACACAGAAAAAGGCAGTAATTTATAAGACAATATAAATTATTAAAACCCATAGTTCCAACAATAAAACATCTTTATGGTCTACTACAAAGGAACATTTTTCATAGACCGTAAATTTCAGTAATGAAGAAGGTGAGGCGTAGACTGAACGCAATAGTAAATCTGTGAGAAATACATAGTTGGGATGCAGGCGAATTTTCCAGTTAAGATGATATTTATTTTTTATTTTATTTATTTATTGACCCGCCAATAGAAAACGTCACATAATTATAACATTAATTTACGTTTTCAATATAGTTACAGGTGACCACACCATTCATCTGAACCTTCGTAATACATTATAATAAATTAGAATACAAGTAGGTACATAAAACAAGGAGGATCAAAATTAGCAAATACATACATACACATGTATGTACGCGTACACATACACACACATATAAATGAATATGCATACATGTATACAAGTAGGTACATAAAACATGGAGGATCAAAATTAGCAAATACATACATACACATGAATGTACGCGTACACATACACACACAGGAAAGTATGAACCAGATAGATAAATTAAAGTTAACTGATGTAACCAATACTGAAATCAGAAATGCAATTGTATCCCTTAATGTTAATAAATCATCCGGAAATGATATAATATCAAATAAAACAATAAAACAACTCCAAAATGAGCTGACCTTCCCATTGACATACTTGGTCAATCTGTCTATATCTACGAATGTATTCCCCTCATGCCTTAAAAAAGCTACAGTTATACCCATACATAAAAGTGGTAACAAAAAGGATATATATAATTACCGACCCATAAGTCTCTTAAGCTCCTTCTCAAAAATCTTGGAAACTGTAATGAAGAAGCAAATTGTTCAATTTCTTGAACAAAACAAATTATTATCACCATCCCAATATGGCTTTAGGGAAAATCTAAGCACCAATGATGCAATAGAAAAAATAACAAGCATAGCCATAAAAAACATAGATGATGGGAAAAAGTGTTTGGCTTTATTCATAGATCTTCAAAAAGCTTTTGACACAATAGACCATAAAATATTACTAACTAAGCTAAAAAAAATAGGAATGGCCGAAACAACAATGAACTTATTAGAGTCATATATAACAGGGCGAGAACAACAAGTACAAATTGGTAAACAAAAGAGCAAACTACTATCTTTAAACTATGGCGTTCCTCAAGGAAGTGTACTGGGACCGATTCTATTAATTATCTATATCAACGATTTACATAACCTTATCATTAAAGGAAACATAATCAGTTTTGCTGATGATACTGTTTTATTATTTCAAGAAGAAAATTGGACGGATACATTTAATGAGGCTGAACAAGGGCTTAGTGCACTTCAAAATTGGCTTAAAATCAACTCGCTTACCCTTAATATAAGCAAAACTAAATATATAACATTTTCAATAAACGCACGGAGCCAACCAATAAAATCACTAGAACTAAAACTACACGAATGCCATGGAAATAATATACAATGTAACTGCCCCGTCATAGAAAAAACGCAAAACATAAAATATCTCGGAGTAATAATTGACGAAAATCTTAGATGGGACCTACATATTAAAGGTATTACGGAAAAACTCACAAGCCTTATATATTTCTTTAAAAATCTAAGAAACGTGGTAAATAAAAATGATATGAAAAAGGTCTACTACGCGTTGTGTCATTCTCGAATTGAATATGGAATCATAGGATGGGGATCTGCTACACATACGTACCTCCACAACCTGAATACGATTCAAAAAGGAATCATAAAGACCATATTGAAAGTACCAATTAGAACGCCTTCAATTGAAATTTTCAATAGCTTCGACGTACCAAATGTACAGCAAATATATGCCAAAAATATATTATTGAAGCTTTTCAAAAATAATGAATCCTCTACTAGACCATGTATGCATAACACAAGATCGAATAAAAACGATATAAAAAATATTCCAAGTTATAAAACCACTTTCGGACAAAGAAACTATACATACTTTGCAACAAAACTCCATAACATCCTTCCCCAAGACATAAAACTAATAAAAAATCCTAATGAATACAAATCAAGAATAAAAATATGGCTAAAAGAGGCCAATGAAAAAACCCTAATGAAGACATTAAAAACGACATAGAAGACAAATAAACCATATTTAAATAACTTTAGTCCGCCTCGGCACAGGACCCCCTAGTGAGGAGGACTAAGAAATACAATAATTTATACTTAATTTCACCATTATATCTTGTATGTAACAATTATTTTATATAGTCGCTAAAATAAAAAAATAAAAAAAAAAAAACATATAAATGAATATGCATACACACACTTATACATAAGATACTTTTTTTTAAGAGTCAATGCATAGGTTGGTGAATGATTCAATAATAATTACAAAGTGGCTCTAAAGATCGTTAGGTATAAGCTCTAAGTTCCTTCTGAAGGTAGTGATTGAAATCGAAAATATTTCTAAGTCTTCATGACCGAAGTATTTATTATATAATCGAGTCATTCTTGACGTTGGCGTTGGTTTGAAAATACTTGTATAAAGTATCGATACAAAAGGTTTCAGGGTTTCTCGTAAATTTAGGGTTTTCTAGGTCTTGGACTTACCTTGGCCCTGCGTAGCGGTCGGGAGAGAATGATTGCGGGAGACTTTTTGACTTCTTCAGCCGCACACTTTTGACCCATTGCCTTACACCGCAGTGGGGGGGGGGGGGGGGGGGGTGTGATTCATACTTTCGTGACACCTATATATGCGGAAATATTTTTTTTTCCAAATGACTCGATGACCCTCTAGATGTGTGTAGAATACCTATTGCACTCATTCAACTTTGAAAATGTCTTAAAAAAACCGCAGACAAGATTGTAAATCTTAATTTAAGCTAAAATTTTCCTCACAATTAGGGGTAAAAGCTATCCCGATCAAAGTAATAAGAAATAAAAATTAACATCAGTTTACGTCATTCGTAATTTGTATTTTTTATTAATTCGAACCAATAATAACCCATTAGACTCAAAACTGTATTTGCTCTACCCTTACATTAAAAATTATTTTCCTGTAAAGAAAGTGTCGTTATATTACAATAACAGCGCCCCTAGCACAATTACGTTGAATATGTAGGGAAATTTCCAGTTCCACTACCCGTAGACTAAATGCACTTAATTTGTTGACCGGAAAACTCAGAATCATTTCAAAAGTCATTTAAAGTGATGGTTTCATCCAAAAATCAATAACGAAAATACTTTTGGCCGTAAAAATCATATCATATAAAAAGTTGGTTAAATAGGTTACGTTAGGTTAGGATATCGCCTATTTTTCATTTTTTTAAATAGCTTTTAAAGACTTTTCTAACGGGTGTTGAAATTGCGTGATTCTGAGTTGTCATGGAACCCCTAATTTAGTCAATGTGAACTATTGTTCTTTGGCAATCTGCAATCTTGCTCGGGAACATAGACATATGAATATTAATAGACCAGAACATAAAGGTGAGGGGTAGAAACCAACTACAGCGGGACGAAGGGCGGGAAGATGGCTTTGGTGATACGTGATTCGTCAAAACTCAATCTGACAGTATATATGCATCTCGCACTATAAAATCATCATTTAGTTCTTAAAAGTAAACTCTGCTTTTAAATGAATAGACCTTTTTACATGGGAGCGCGAATTCCTTTTTTACACGTTTTTATAGCACAAGCCACCATTTTTACCGTGTTATTTACGATGAGAGCTCGACTGGTCCGGACAAGAATGATAACGTCACATATTTTAGATTGACGGGGGGTCTCTCGCAAGCCCAGCCGGTTCCGAAAAATGGTTCCAATGGGAGGGGGAAATATTACGCCTTTTATCGCTTAGGGCATGTCCATGTATTTTGGACGTCCGTGCTCGGGAACGATGAAAAATTACCGACATTGTCGATAAAAGTTTTATAGATGTCCTTAGACTTGCGCACGTGGGAAGACTTTTGAAGCGTCGTACATCAAATAAAATAAATTAAAACCTTTAATTTTGTGCTTCACGATATACAATACACCCACGCACTTCCTCGAATGCTATTACGAGTAGCTAAACATTGTTCTTGAAAAAGGCTTTTAAATTAACTTTGTTAATTTCTCCGTATCAGAATTCAATTTAATGTATCGTACGTTTATCAAAGAAAAACCAATGAATGCTTCTAGAAACTTCCAAATAAGTGGAGGCTTATTTCTACTCATTTCAGATAAATACGAAATAACCCAGAACAATAATTACAATTAAGTTTCTTTAATTAAATGAAGACAATATTAGCGAAACTCAATCGAAAATCTGGAAACAGAAAAATCAGAAAAAGATATTTGCACCTCCGGGACTCGAACTCAGGACCTTTTGCTTTCTGGGCAAATGCGCTACTAATGCACCAAGGTGTCGATAAACGACATTTTTAACTGTATCATACTTCGACTAAGAACCACTAGCATTATCTCCATTTTCTTAGTGCAAATTTTTAAAAATAAAATAAATAAAGTTTCTGTTTGTTTTCTGTACGTTTTTAGTCTCGGTTGGATTTGTTCCGTTAAGTTTCTATTGAGTATTCTTTCTGTTGGGTAAGTTTCTATTAAGTATTTATATTATTAATTCAAATAAAAAGTGGGTGTATTATGAAGTGTGTTTTTTCATTCAATATTTTATCTATTTCTATTCTTGAACAAACATTTTACATATGATTACATTGGTTTACATAGATAATAAAGTAGCAGTTATGATCTATACACAGTTATTCTTAGCATCTAGATTATGTTTAAGATAAATAATAAGTATAATTTTCTATGGTCCACGCGCCACTGGTAAAAATAATATTGTGGTAATATTTTCTGTCTCGAAACAGGGTTTTTTTAATGAAATTTTTTAATGTTTAGGTTGGGTTATGTTTGGTTAGGTGTTATAATGTTTTGGGTAAATTGAATTCCTTGTCGTTTGATACGGTCTTTGATGTGTTTTTTGTGAAAAATTATAGATGTAGCAGTTATATATTTTGATTGCGTAGTACTTAAAGTTTCTCTGCCCGTGTGAGGTATGAGTTATCGGTATGTTTAATGTTTTTTTTTGTAGAGATCCTGGTTTATATATATATGATGTTAGTTGATTCCTTCGAAAAAAATAAAAGAAAATGGCTTGTAGAAGTAGACATAGCGGATTAAATATGGGCATAGGAATGGAACACGAATAAATGTTACGAAAATTGCATAAAAATCTCTGACTTTCCCACCTTTCCATTGTTGAAACTTCCATTCATTTGAAAGGTTTAATATTCCGTCGACTGCTACCGCAATACGACTGTCATAAATTACGTTGGGACCTAAAATAAATTATTCCAAAGACATCAGAAATGGAAAAAGGATTGAGGACGCTTGAGTTCATAGTATAAAGATGGTAAAGATACAACCAAAAATGTATGAATGTTTATTTTCTTTTTATATCTAACTAGCTGACCTGGGAACTTCGTACCTCCTCATAATCAATAACTATTGTGTTAACTTAGTAGATGAACCAAAATCAGTTTTTTAATTAAGTTAAAAATTACATAACGAAGCAATTATCGATGCGCAACTGTCCGTGTTTTGTTTTTGTCATTATCAGAGATGGCGTTGTGCACGGATTTATAATTTTTGTGGTTTTCTTACTTTTCTACTTACGGGAAATGCGTTTCATTTTCTTTATACGTGTGAGAGAGATTTATTATAATTATTGTATTTTTCCTTTGGAGGGGTGCAAACATACGTTCACCGTTTGTCCCATTGTCGACAGTTGACATCTAGTGTGTTATAAAGAGAGTCAGCATTATATTATGTTTAAGAACAAAAGCAAAACAATCAGCGCATTGACATTTGACGTTTTTGAATTTTTGGAATTCACTCACTATTCAATATTATATTTAACATTTATCACAATATTGCTGCAACTCTAAAAGGTGAGAATTCGTTCCATACAAAATGTATATTAAAGATCATAAAAATTTGTCCAGCCGTTCTCGGTTTATACGTGGTGTAACTAACCCGACTTTGTTTTATATATTAAGATTGTGTATTTAAAACTAATAAATCAGAAACTTAAAAGCGTCACCGAGTCAACATACAGCGGTTAAACTAACAAACCATAACGCCGTTCACCAACAGGGTTAGTCAGAGTTTATAAACCGCCAAACAATTTGGTCTTGACACATACTCCTTGGTTCCTTCACATTCATACATACAACGATTATACGACGATTTAACTAATGTACGATTCCGTTATACTACCTGGTTTTATAGCATATTTAATATGTAAAACACAGAATACGGGTAAATAATGTTTGATTTATGGTGATATTACAATTATTGCTTTCCGCATTTTCCACTGGAGCGCTTTTTGCCACAATATGGCACTATTTAAAATACCTCAGATTGCTTTGCTGCCAATTTTGGCAAATTTTCCCTTATTTGTAAGTAATTAAGTAGAAGTTTACGATTTCATAATTTTTTTTTATAAATCCTACGAATATGTGATAATCGAGTAAAGATAGATGAATTAATTGCATATATAGAACTATAATCAGTTTGTATGTCACCTTATTAAAATTTGGAGGTACGATTGTTTTTAATGCGGGCGGAAAATATTCAAAATGATAACCAAAAAATATCGAGCAATGGGAGAAAAAAAATTAAACTGCGCTGTCGCTCCAGTGGTTATCTCAAAACTTAGTATTTGGAGATGTCTGACTAATCAACTAGACGATCGATATGCAGACCACAACCAACATACATATTTTCTATTCCATCCTATCGTTTGCAATTGTTCCTTTTTTAATATGCATGAAAGTATATTATATCTTTATTAAACATACTTAATTTGACTTTGTAAAGGCCTTAAATAAAATACAAAATGGGAAACAAGTAACTAACTAACTAACCATCACGTCGTTTCTCCGCGGGATTAGGCAGAGGACAGACCGCCAAACAAGTCGGTTTTATACATTCCTTGCTTCGTTCACACTCGTACATCTTCTCATACACACTCTTCTATTATTCTGACTACATGGCCCGACTCAAGTATCTGATTCACTTGATCGTGACTTGTCTTCCTGGGGCGTTACCGACTTCTTTTACCATTCACATTTGCGTCATATATTCTCTTTACACTCCTTTCTTCATTCATGCTCTCTACATCCCCAAAACCATCTAAGCGTCCTTTTCTTAATCTTACTTTATGCTTATATCAACCTAACATTCTTTTCAGATCTCTAAATTTCTCACACGAACTTACATGGCTTTACCACATATACGCCTCATTTCTACAGCATTGTCTACTTTCATTCTTCTTCTTCAAATCCAAGCTTCACCGACGTACATCAGGGTAGGTACCGGCATTTCATTGTGAACTGCTGGCTTCGCTTCCTTGGACAGTTTTTTTGTTAAAACAAGTAAAAGCTCCTAAAAGAAACAAATTACATAATAACACTGTACCCGAGAAGCATACGGATGCAAGTCCAAAATTTGAAGAAATGCGTTTTTGATGCAGACATGAAGTAAATTATCATGTTATCGGTGGTAGAAATATACAGGTCCTATCATGAAGAAAAATTGGATTTTCAAAAAAGTATACGGATGCAATTACCCTTAATGCAACAACTATCTTAGAAGCAGAAAGATGTACATGGACTTGCATCTTTATGATTTAGTTGCATTTTGAGTATTATGGCTCAAATCTATTTGCATCCTTCTGCCTCTAACATTACTATGCTTTCTGTGGAAGAAAACAATCTTCAAACATTGATCCTTTCATAATACACCACATGTGATAACAAAATATTCCATTTCATTTTGAAGCAGAAGGACTCAAGTCCGTGTTTTTGTTTGACTCAAGTCGGCGTTTTTGTTTGACTCAAGTCAACAATATTTTTAGAGGTTTTACATATAAAATATTTCGTTTTATTTGCTCGTTTTTAAAACAAAACTAATCGATTTAATAATTACTTTTTTTGTTATTATCAGCATGGATATCCGAAGAAGTTATTTATTTTTATTTTGTTTATTTATTTTGTTATAAAAGTACATTCACAGTTTAAGGAAGCTTTGTCTGTCAAACTAGGAAGGTCTACAGTCAAATTTACAGGTTTCATTTATATTAGGTAGTTATGTACATGATCATTCATGTATGTAGTTTTAAGTGAAGTTAACATTTAAAATTCCGTTTACAAAATTATAATATATAATACAGTGCGATAGTAGTAGTAGACTAGGTTTTAGAATCGAATAAACAAGAAACCGTGTTTTCGAAGTGAGTATACAAGAAAACAAAGAGAAGGAAAAGAAAATAAAACTTGGGAAACAAAAAAAATATATAAAGCGTTCATAATATGACTTATGAGATCATAGTTACAGAAGAAATAGTTTTTGACTCTCCTGAACATTTACCTTTTTGGACTTGCATCGGTATGCTTCTCGGGTACAGCATAAAAGGTTAAAATAATAAGTACTAAAATATTACCTCCGAAAATTTTTCCTTCAACCGAATATTTCATGCATAACAATAATTTGTGCGCTCGTACTTGAAATGATTGTTTTCTGCCCTTCGGGAGCATATAAAGTGAGTTTAAGGGTTTCCGCATCGAGGATATTTTGGAACACAAGCAGATTTCTGTTCTTGACATTATTACGGGCCTTTTAACGATATTCTGGCCTAAAGATTAAGGCAGTGGTTCGTAACCGGTGGTCCTTAAACTTTTAAAAGTGAAACTATGTTTGAACGACTAACCGACTAGCCATCAAGTCATGTCTTCGCAGGGGTAGGCAGATACGATTATATCTATTTAAAAAAAGTTTTATTTTAATGTTCGGAAATCTATAAGAAAAAAAATTGTTTTCGTGGATTCTATTGTATTCTCTAATATCTAACTGGACTAAATGTCCGTTCTAATAGATCCTCTGTGTTTATCTGAAGCGGGAGAACTCTACACTAAAGGGGCCTAGCTGTCGATCGGATGTCATCATTTCCGCAACCCTAAGGACTTAGGGTATTGGATACGAACGCGCGAACATTGACTCTTTCCTATAGTACAAATTTATTGACACCTGTTGAGACACCTCAAAACTACACATAACTCATTTCCGCAACCCTAAGGACTTAGGGTATTAGATACGAACGCGCGAACATTGACTCTTTCCTATAGTACAAATTTATTGACACCTGTTGAGACACCTCAAAACTACACATAACTACCTATCACTAACGATATCTGTTGAAAGAGATTAAAATTGTATACATAAACAATACCGTTTTCAAGTTGGTGTTTTTTTACCACTGTTGATAACAAAAAAACTATATATTTTAATTAGATGTATTTATGTACGATTTATAATATATTACCTCGATTAAAAAGTTTTAGGACTTTACTCATGAAATCGAAAATACAAGTTTATTCATCAAAATTGATATGGTCCCCTTCAAAGTAATCCCAACGACTGCAAAGCTCCCATGTCAGCGTTTGATGCAATAATCGAAACACTGCCCTACTCAATTTTTGGTATGTCCATCAGAGCCGTTTTAGATTTTTTCATGACATCCTCTCGTGTGCTGTAATGCGTTCCGCCAAGCGGTTTTTAAAGTCGGTTGAACAGGAAAAAGTCGTAGGGGGCCAGATCAGGTGAATTCGTGTTGTTTTTGGTCAACAACTCACGGTAAGAATCGCATTGTGCGACGGTGTGTTATCGTAGTGAAAAATAGATAAGTTGTAAAAAATTCTAAAACACGCACAAAGGTAGTTGTACTCAGTACAGCGTAACTTTTACAAATGTCAAGCTACGACGCTGAAATTTGGAGGAAAGTGGCAGTGAGAGATGTGGTAACCTAATAAAAAAAAAGAATTCCAAGCGGGTGACTGACAGCGCCATACGGTGGCCGGTTCTAAAACTTTTTGATCGAGGTATTTTCATAACCTTTGGTGTTACAAAAAGTTTTCTCGTATTCAAGATTGTTCCGTAAATTAGAAAAGGTTATGAACCCCAAACACTCGTCTAAGAATAAGATATTATTATTCTTATAAGTTGTGTGGGCGAATCCTACCTGCAACTCCGAACCTGACAGGTTTTTGTTGTCATATCACAAAAAATTTCTTACATCCTTTCACTTACAACGTTTTATAATATAAATGTACCTGGACATCCGAAACTTACTATTTCATTAATCCGTGATATATTATGTAACCGTGACCTAACCGAGCATCAAACACCAAAGTCCCTTCTGAACTTAAAACCGATAGGGCGAAGGAGCCTGGGAAGACCAAGATTAAGATGGAGCGACAACGTGCTCAAAGACATATCTACCTCGGAGCTTCTAAACTGGAGAGAGCTGGCACAAAACCGAGATGAGTGGACCAAGACTCTTGAGGAGGCCAAGACCCACCAGGAGTTGTAGAGCCAAGAGTGATGATGATGATATTATGTAACCTTGACCTAAGTCTAAATATTAAAATCGTAATGGTTCGAAGCCAAGGATTGTCAAATCTTCGGTTTGGCCTGTAAACAACACTAGAGCAACCTTAACACAAAAAATAGAAGCCTTTGAAATGTGAATACGTACACTGCACAGGCCCATACTCAAAATACCCTGGTAGGAAAACCAATATAGAAGTTATTGACGAATGTCCAAAAGTTGTGAAACTGAACGTTAGTTAGAAAAAGAAGAGCATACTAATAACTTGGTCATGTTAAAAAGAACGACAAATATTGGATTAACCAAGGAACTTGTGTGAATTGGGTTTAAAACACATTTTCATTAAACGCTGATTCTGAATACATAAGTTTTATTACTAAATGGTGATTTATTAATTCTAAGTACCTATACAATTATACTTAGAATTAATAAATCACCATTAAAAAACGAATAAAACCGTAAAAGACTTAACGCCCTGTGATTGGATAGTGGGTCCTGACAGAACTTAATATTAAAATAGGATTTTTTGATTTCATACGGACACGAATGGATTGGCCTTGGTGTTAACCGACAAAACCGAGGCAACCGAACGTCACGCGTAACCCGCCAGATTTCTAACGTTTTGACGCGCTTCGAAAAATGCAAACGTCGAAAATTATTACGCACATAAATAATTATAGATAAATTACGCAATAGATAATAATATTTAAAATATGTAAATTGTTTTAACTATTAATAAATAGACGTGTTTGTCAAAATCCGTTAAATCGGACAAGTTAAATAAACATTGAAGACATAAATTACGAATGGTTAATAGTAATTTTATTATCAACATATCGAAAGAGAATTCAAAATGTTTCAGTATTATTAAATTGAACAGATGAGTCGAAAATAGATAATAATCGCCTGTGAACGTAATTAATGTTTTAAATCGCCAATTATCCCAATGAAAATGTACGTTACTTACAAATTACATTGAACATTTGACACTATGAGATACTTGTATCGGAAAATATATCAAGAGCGGAAATTTGAAATGCTGTAAATGTTAAGGACAAGAAATCTAGAAATGAGTTAAATATGTCACTATTCTCCGATTCTTTTTCGATCTGTGTCGTCAAAATATTTCTAGGAAAATAAGTGTGTCCTTTACGTGCATTTTAAGAGGATTCTTTTCTGAAAAATTAAAAATAAAAAAAAATTCCTTTGTTGAAGATATTCACAAAAATTGTATTTTTTAAGTATTCTAAAAGGGTGACCCGACAATTGGTCCGCCGACAGTTGGCTCCCCGAAATGATATTTACTATAAAATTATAAATTTGCGTGCATTATTTACCAATTTCAAACGTAAAATCGACTTTAAAAATACCCTCAATAATAAGTTGGTATGAATATTAAACGAATTTATACAGTGTCGATTTTTTTTATACACTAGAAATGGGTAAGTTCTGCATTTTGCCGGAGGCCTCCGAGAGTTTTTGGAGCAGGTCCCGGGAGCCACTCCCGACTCGCGAGTGGCTCGGACCGCCGAGTTTCGGGTTTCGGTCCGAGTAATGGACCAGGTTTTCTGGGAGTAGTCAATTTGAAAAGGGATCTGGTAGGATCCGCTTTCCGCGAAAAACCCATGCTCAAGAGCTCACTCCAGCTGATCCTACACATCGCTAGGCTACACAGTACAGTTCGACCGGTCAGTGGTTGAGTGGGCATAGCGCTTGGGTCCCACCCGGGCGTCGCACAGTGGTTCCAAATACCCCAAAAGTCGGAATCAATTCACAGAGAGGGTTTACGGGAAAAAAATGTGATATTTTATTTTGGTATGGGTTAAAAAAAAAAAAAATTCGGTTTTAGTAAGTTTTACTTCGATTTCTGTATTTTATTAACAAAAATATAAAATTTAAAATACCAAATTAAATTAAAAAATATTTATGTCCATATCCATGCAAAAATAACGGCCGAGTAACGTTCAATTTTGCTTTTTACTATTCTGATATGAACGATAAACAATCATCATCATCGTCTGTTTTAAAGATATTTGAAGAATGAATGTCCGGAGGAATTATTAAATCAAAAAATTCCTTAGAAAAACGATTTGATTGTTTTTTTGGGAGTTGCCTGTAACTAGTTATGACAGGGTAAGATATAACTAACATTAAATTAAAAATATCCTCGTTACATTTTTCACGAGAACATTTTCTATAATAGTTCTAGCGATATTTTTTAAATTTTTTTGTTACTTCTGCAGATGTAGGAGTGATTATATCTTTTTTTGGATAGCATGCCTTTTTTGCCTCAAGTACTACATTGTACGGTGGAAACCTTTCTGGATCTTCGATCTTATGTCATTGTACTGGTGCTTCGTAAGCTTGGCTTCCACCATGGTTGAGAGGGCTTCCTCCTCAGACATCCGTCGAGAGCGATTATCATCAAATACCTTATACGCTTTTCTATACATAGATGCGCTCTTCGGTGAACGAATAATATTTTCTACCAATTTTGATGCAATCGGTTGTCCAGATGGTCCAAAGGTTTTCGTTGCAAACGCCAAATGAGAAATAGGTGAACTTTTCCGAAGATCTTTGGTTTATAAGCGTTTGGATCGTTCAGAACAGTAATAGATTATAATAAAACAAATAAAAAACTTTATTCCACTTAATTTTATTTGACCGTAACCGGTTTCAGCTCGTCAGAGCCATCTTCAGACTGGTACAGATAATTCTTAGCCTACGGTTTATATACATAACATATGGGGGAGGGGGAGAGGGGTAGTCTACAAGGATTTTAATGAATTATTTTTATTACTGAGTCGTTTTAGACTGTCGAATTTCTAAGTATTTTGGTAATTCCAGTGGGCTACTTACTTTGGGTTTGTAGCTCACTTCAATATCTATTGATTAGGGAAAAACCTTACAAGTAATTTGAATTATTAATGGACTAATTTTATTGTCAAATCGTTATTATACATATCTATGATCAATGGGATTTTTTAATTGCTTTTTGAAGGGATGCATGTTTACATTGGAGTGGGAATGGTCAAACCTAAATACATATTTTAATTTCAAAATTATTATGAAAATTATACCGGATAAAAACCTGGTGTTTCAGTAAATGATTCTAATAGCTTATTAATTACAAAGTTACTTTTTGAAGGGATGCATGTTTACATTAGATTAGGAATGGTTTAAACTAAATACATATTTTAAATTTCGAAATTATTATAAAAATTACAATGGATACAAAAGCGGAGACTTAGCAAATGATTCTAATTGTTTATTCATTACAAAGTTAGGGTCTATTTTTTTAGTTAAGCGAGTAATTTCTAAAGATTCTAGTCTATCTAGTTTATGACCTTTATTGCAAGTATGAAGAACTTTAACATCTCTGTCTTTATCAAACGAGTGTTTATTTTCTAATAAATGTGATGCTACATTCGACAATTCTCCTTTGTCATTCACCCAGTTAGTAAAGTGTTCTTTAATTCGGGTTTTGAATGATCTCCCTGTTTGACCAACGTAATACGATGGGCAGTCAGCGCAGTTTACTTGGTAAACGCCTGAGTTTTCAAGTTTTTCTCTCTTATCTTTATTATTGATTAAAATTCTCCCTAGAGAATTCACATTATAAAAAGCTGTTTTGCATTTATCATTATTAGTTAATCTGGATATTTTTGTTGATATTTCGCCAATATAAGGGATTTTAACCCATTGTTTAGTGATATCTTTTTCATTTTTAAGGCCTTGTGAAATAATTGTTAATGTAAGTTTTTTGTCCTTTTTCTTTAATAAGTTATCAATAGTTTCGCTTTTGTATCCATTGTTCTTTGCTATGGTTTTTATTATATTTAATTCATTATTATAATTTATATAATTCAAAGGCACATGTAAAAGTCTGTGAATGAGTGAATAGAATACTGATAATTTATGTGAAATATGGTGTCTAGATGTATTGTGTATGATATTATCACTATATGTTGGTTTTCTATAGATTGAAAATTCTAATTTGTTGTTTTTTATTTGTTTTATTATAATCTATTATAATGGACTTCCACCACGAATTAACAGTTTCAAAAATAGAAATATTAAAAAGTTCAGAACAGTGTTCAAATTGTATTTCCGGGCGACCGCGACCGTGCTGTTTTTCAGGAGAAATCTCATATAATGTAAAACCAATCGGAGTCAAGAGCTATTTTTTATTTTCCATCAAAAATCTAGCTTCATTTCGATAAGCAATGGTCCATCTTGTTTTAAAGCAAAATTTGAAGCCCGCAATCTTTTTACAGCCTTCTTTGGGACAATTTATAATTTTTTTTTCGATAAAAAAATCGTTTTTCCATCTGTTGGCACTTTGAGTTCATCACTATATCAAATAACTCCTTTTATTTTAAGAAAAAATCCGTTGAAAACGAACCTGTGTCAAAAATAATATTTATGAAGCACTCAAATTTTACAGGAAGCAAATTATGTAAAAATTACTGGGCTGTAGAGACGCAAAAATGCGCAAGATTTTTTTTCTTAATACGATACTAAAATAGGTCAGCTATAAAAGTACATTAGCACATTTACGAAATATAAGGAAATATCAAACTAACACCTTAACTGTTCCAAAAATCATCGTATTTTTTTAAATATTCACGAGATGTTTTTTTAAAAAATATTTCCCAAATTTGTCAAATTGGGAAATGAATAAAAAAACTTCTTTAGCACACACCTGAAAGTATTGGATTCATGTAGAAAAAAGTTTGCCAGCAAGTGGTGTAAAAAGTAAACAGTCTCTAAATGTTATTTAATAAACGTTGCATTTTCACACAAACGTCCTGACTGCTCGGGAAGTCAATTTTGCTGACGTGTTACGCAGCGACGAAACATTTTGCTGAGTTCGGTGGTATGGGAAAAGATGCGCTGGTATATGATGTCAAGATATAGAAACAAAATTTTGTGGTCCCTGCAATTTGAAATTTCGATTTAATTCCGACGCTCCCATACTAGTAAAACCATTGTGCGTCGCATGTTCGATTCCTCGGCTGGCTAAGTCATCCATCACAACACGAGCAACATTTTCGGCTTTCTGTGGTGATAGTAGGAGATTTTAAAACATCGTTGGGTTATTCGTAACCCGGGAATGTTTGTCTTTCTTTTTAGAAAGACAAAAAAGACAGAGAAACAGATTTGTCATTGGTTCATTAAAATGAAAATATGTTTTTTATTGTTGTTATTCAGAGGTACACACGATATATATTATTATTAGGAGTTATATTTTGTGTAATTAGGTATACCGTATTTTACCTAAACCGACTGCACATTGTACATAAGTATGCAGAGTGGCCAATTGTCGGCGGATCAACTGTCATAGAACCTTCTGAAAGATCTGTCAATGTAATTTTATAATAAAAAGTCATAATTATAGGTATACAAAAACAAGAGACACGATTTATTAAAAACATTTTGTCCATTTTAGGATTTCAAATTTACATGTAAGTATGAAATTTTATTTTCATTAACGGTGTAGACACCAGAATATAATATGCGTTTATTTATAAGTGTATGATCACTGACGTCAAAAGTCTTATGTCCATGGGTATAAAAAACAGTGTGAAATGTAAATATTAGAATCTAAAAACATTTAATAGACACTTTAAAAACGGAGTGTTCTAAATTTTCCATCAGCTTAATAAATATCGCAAATCACGTAAAAAAGTGTCGGAAGTCAACATTTTCTGTTTTGTTAAATTTTATTTATCTCTGAATAGTAAAGAGATAGTGATTATTTATGCCCCAGAAAATCATATTTAAGTTAGATCACTATATCTACGAGAGACGTCGCTAATGTCTCTTTTCGACGGGACCGCTTGTTTCATCAATCATGATTTGTTTTCGCTCTCCTGTAAAATGTATTTTTTTGACTTACGACCCTTTTCTACGGGATGTGCGATATGTGTTCTTAAAAACAGAGCGTTTAGCTTACATTAAATTTACACAGGAGGCCCGTGAGGAAAGAATTACCCCAAGGGCCTATGGTTTATTTGAGGATGCTGATTGAGGGTTTTTTTCTTCTTTTCAGAAAAGGAAGGAGAGAAAGATCTGGGGGGAAAAGAATGGAGGTTGAATTATGGGGGGGAGGGATTAAAGAAAAACGCTTTTAAACGCAGCAAACTTATTTGGTGGCATTATTTTAATTCAACATTAGTAAAATACTTACTTAGTTTTAACCAATTTTATTATTTGAAAATCAACATGTTGTGCAATCAATCCTTACTTCTTCGGGGTTTACGTAAAACTAATTACCAGTTTACATAAAACTTATTATAACAATAGACTTAATATAATAAGTCGGTTACACCTCATACGTCACTACATATGTCTGGTAATGTTGTAGGTAGCTTGAAAAGAAGCTTATGGGTCCGAGTGGGTAAAGATATGAATAGATAATAGGAAACGGGAAGGGGGGGGTGGTAATTGGGCGTAATTAACAAAGGAATTTGTTTTTTGCTTATTCATAAGATAAGTACTTCGTTAACTAATTAACGAAGGAATAAATGTTTTTTGTTATTTTTAATTTTTAAACTCATTTACACTATTTCTAATCATCAAGATTTTGCGTTTGTTTAAATGGTACCCCCCCCCCCTTTCCTCCTCTTTTCATCGTAATCTTTAAGTCTATTATTGTAATTAGTTTCAAGTAAACCCTTTTGGCAATACGGTTTATGTTTAGATGTTTTATCCAGAGGGTTTGACAGTTCACAAGCCTTGCGACGCCTGTAAATTGGGTGCGTGTGTTGTGGAGGTTTTAAGTAATAACTCTTGAATTAACGCGAGTCAAATATATTCACAATGAAACTTTGTGTTAAAATATTTTTTGCACAGATTTAATAAATATCTCACTTAGAGGAAAAGCAGGCGGACGGAACAAACGCTAAAATCGGAAAAAATTTGCATTATCATGCACTCAGCCAGAGAGCGGTCGGTGGCCGGTGAAATCATTGTATAAAATCGGATTTGAATAGTATTTTTATGGTTGTTCATTGCTCGGCTACACCCTGATAAAGTAAGCATTGCTTACGAAACATGTTGATACGATAAGCGGGGTTAAAACTAAGTTTTTTTTTCTAATTAAAATGGTGCAACAAAAAATAAGTTTTCTGTGTTTCAAGAGTTTTTATTAAATTTTTTACTTCATTTTTCTTTTTAAATTCGGATTTTTATTAGTTTTACAGAAGAAAGATGCTTGCTTCCGAAATCGGTGGTCACTTCGAAAGTGGTTAAAACTAAGCATTTTAACAATTTTGAAATAATAAAAAAAATCCAGTTAAGATCATTGCGATAAGCATTATGTAAATCAGGAACAACAAACGCAGAAAGCGAAAAAAATAGGTTCGCACTTCGGTGTAAGTAAACAGAGACAAAGTAAACAATGTGAAAAACGTCGCAACAGTTGATACAAGACGTGACATCTACGAGAAACGTTGAAACTCTGCAAATACATCCTTGTTCTACCAATTTTCGTCAAGAAAAATATGTACGTATATATTTTTTAATGATTTTATTTAAACTAAAATTAAAATTCTGAAACATATGTTTACCAGATAATGTATCGATTTATTTTACTGCATGGTTATATGATTTGAAATGGGTGTTGTATAACACAAAATCTTTTTTGAAAATTTAACAAATTTGCGAACGACCTATGGTATTACCTTATCATACTAAAAATAAACAATTGTTCTCAAAATTTAAAACAAACGTTTACTATATAAAATAACAATCTTTCGAAATCAATTTATAATTTTTTGTGGAAAAGAGTCAATACGTCTAAACCCTGATTTAAAAATGACATATTTCTGGTTTTCTCTAGTTATAACCTCTTAAGTACAACGAAATAACTTGAATAGTACGTTATTATATAACATCGATACATTAACCGAGCGGTTTCGGTTCAACCTGGACCTTCTTCAGGGATGTAAAAAACTTATGATATGTTCAATTTATGTTTAATCTAAACAACTCGAATATTAAAAGCGGATATTTCTCTGACAAACATTCCTAAATATATTTTTGTTGGTTGTTGGGTCTTTTTAGGAAAGGGAAAAAGAGGAAGGTCTGGGAAGGAAAAAATAATGAACGGTGGATAGGAATCTGGGGGTCAGTATCCAGGAGTGACAGAAGTATGAATCCATCCCTCCAATTGAAAAAAAGGCTTCCCTCAAACAGTCTCTCTCGATCCGGCTTGCCACGCAGCAGGTTGCAGACTCATCTGCCGCTTAGACCCGGACAAACCTCACCCCCATGAACCCGGGCACCCCTGCTGATTCACCAAACGTAGCGAACCACTTGGGGTGACCTATGGCAGAAGTGTCTAACTAACTAACTAACCATCACGCCGTTTCCCCGCAGGGGTAGGCAGAGAGGACGGACCGCCAAACAACTCGGTCTTGGCACACACTCTTTGCCTCACTCACATTCATACATCGTCTCATACATTCTCTTCTATTATTCTGACTTTTGACATGGCCCGACTCAAGTATCTGATTCACTTGATCGTGCCATGTCTTCCTCGGACGTCCACGACTTCTTCTACCATTCACATTTGCGTCGTATATTATTCTTACACTGCTTTCTTCGTTCATTCGCTCTACATGCCCAAACCATCTGAGGGTCCCTTTCTTAATCTTACTCATTATGCATACATCAGCCTTACATTCTTTGCGGATATCCACATTTCTCACACGATCATACATTGTTTTACCACACATACGCCTCAGGGATCTCATTTCAACAGCATTCAGTTTACTTTCATCCTTCCTCTGCCAGTTCCATGCCTCACTGCCATACATCAGGGTAGGTACTAGGACTCCATTGTGGACTGCTAGTTTCGCTTCTTTTGACAGTTTTTTTATTAGCGCCAACGGCATTCAGTCCTCCATTAATGGAGTTACCAGCATTCACCCTTCTTTCAATATCCCTATCAGCCTTCCCATCTCTCGTAAACATACTACCCAGATACACAAACTCATCCACCTGCTCCAAGTATTCATCATTCACAACTATATTGCATACTGTTTTCGTACTCTCTCTTTCAAACACCATGACTTTAGACTTACTTACATTCATCATTAACTCATTCTTCATACATACTTCGTTCATCCTAGATACGAGAGACTGTAGATCTTCCATAGTGTTAGAAATCAGCACCGCATCATCAGCATACAACAGGCAACATACTTTCAGATTACTCAATTTCGCGCCCAATCCCACTTCTTTCAATTCTTGCATACAATTATCCATGTACAGATTGAATAACCATGGCGACATTACACAGCCTTGCTTAACACCTTTTGTGATGTCAAACCACCCCGTAAAACCACCGTTCACCCTAACACATGCAACGCTTCCCTCGTACAGAGACGCAATTGCCTGTATGAGATTTGTATTCACTCCATACTTGGACAACACCTTCCAAAGCTTTTTCCTATCGACTCGATCGTATGCTTTTTGTAGATCTACAAACACCAGTTTCTGGTTTTTCGCCAGAAACTTCTCAGTGAGCATACGCAAGGAGAAAATCTGGTCCATGCATCCCCTTCCACTCATAAAGGCACCTTGCACATCCCATATTTTATCCTTTGTTTCCATTCTTACCCTTTCAATCAATATTCTTCCGTACAGCTTACCGACTGAACTTAGCAGGCTAATAGCCCTATGATTCCCACATTCCATACGCGACCCTTTACCTTTGTATAATGGCATGATTACAGCCCTTCTCCAATCTAATGGCGTGTAACTCTCCTCTAGACACTGGTTAAAAAGTTTGCACAACCATGTGAGAATAATATGGCTATCTCCTTTAAAGTATTCGGCAGCAACATTGTCGAAACCAACAGCCTTACCATTCTTCATGCGTTTTATCGATTTTTTAATTTCATCCACGCTGATTTTAGTAACATTCACTCCGGGGCGGCGGCACCCATACCCGCCTCCAAAATTCTTTGATTTCGTAAACCCACAAAGTGTTTGCAAAATGTGTTGCGACCGTTGGGTACTGTCAAGTAGAAATGGAAGTAATAGTAATACTAGAACTCAACAGTCAACGTAATCAATAATTCGATTAAAATATGTTAAATTATTTTTGTTATATCTTTTTGTTTAGCAAGTTAAAAAATAAAATTCATTCGTATTTTAAGTACCGGGTTGCTACCTCCTTCCTTCTTGTATTCATGATATAGTGTCAATTCTTAATAATAATAATATATGTAAGATGATAATATTATATCTACAATAAAAAAAAAATTTCATCCTATTTTATGTAGATCTGAACGTAACGTAATCTTTGAGTTTGATTTTCATCCACTTCCCAAACTACCGAAATTTGTGAATTTTCACACATGTGATAAAAATGATAACAATAACAAAAATTAATCAATATAAAAGTTTACTTTGCTTTTTTAATACGTGAATAGCTTGTTTTTTTTTTGTCTTTTTAGACCATTTTTTTACTTGCCCACGCCCCTCACCATGCCATCTCAATGCCCTCTAATTTTATATGGGTCTTCTACTGCCCCCTGAAAGTCTCAAACGCCCACAAGGGGGCGTTATCGCCCACATTGAGAAACTATGATGTAAATGAAGGTTGAGTAAAGATTAAGAAAAGGAAAAGGTAAAAAACTTGCAAATATTTTTGTTTTTTTAATTTAAATATTTTTTCGGAATTTGCCACCTCAATAGTCAATACACAATAATCTGGTAGATGTTTTAAAATTACATTATTGGCGAAACTTTTTTATGTTGCGTTTATTGAGCATTTACACCCGTTATTTTCATTTTTGTCGGTTCGCCGACCCCCGTCCTATTGAAAGCCTGATCACATATTCATCGTACTGAACAAAGCCCGAACTGTGCAACCAGGCTTAATTCTCTATTGATCACTTGACCTATTACATAACATATAATCCAATATTTTTTTACATTTCAGCCAACAATTTTTTTTTTTTATGTTTATTCAAAAATATTTTCATTTAATTTATAAAAACAGTTTATTTATGATCAAATTCTACTGTGTAATTGTTATTAGGCGTGACAGACGTTTCGCCTTCTGAAGTTTGTTATTATAAGTACCTAAATATATTAATTTATTTATACTGGGTTTTACAGACTTTTTAAATTTTTTATTGTAATATAAAATATGAGTTATATATATATTTTACAAAATATTATAATACCTAAAGGTCGTTTTTTGTCATGTATACCTTATCAGAATAGAGGAGCTCTTGTGCCTCCTACAAAACACAGTTTTTACCCAACTATAAAAATCTACAATAGGCCACTGGCATCACATTTTTTAATTTTTTTTCCGGTTTAGGCAAATATTCTAAGACATTCTCTATTTTTTATATTTTTTTGATCGTATTTTTGAAACCCTGGCGATTTTTTGAAAATTTCAATTAAAAAAATCAGACCATTTTTTATAAACCGGAAAAACGGGACATAATTTTATAGGTGACAAAAAACGATAATTACATAGCCGAAAATCATTTAAAAAAATAACGTTTTCCACACGAATAGCAATAAATTGTACGGGGTTCTCTTTGTAACATCTGTAAAAACACCGCCATCTTTATCAAAAAATCAAACCAAAGGATAAGTTCGCATAGAACAAACAATAAATCTAGTGAAAGTTAAACGCAAATTCAAAAATTCGCCGGAAATCAAAGTGTTGCCATATAAAAAAAAATAATCAGTGTGGAATTTTACAAAATTAAGGGAACATAATCGGAGACGGGACATTTTCATGTAGTGACGTCACCAACTCAAATAATGGATTTATTTATTTAAAAATAAAAAAAAACTATACGTTTCTAAAAATTTTTACTAACATTTTCATAATTTTAATAAAAAAATCTATCCACACGATTTTTTCCAAGTCGTTATGAGATTCATGCAAGTGGCCTATTACATACAATTAAATACAGATACATACAATTAGAAAATTTAAAAAAATATATATTACATGTATACAAGCTCACTCAAGTAACACATTACAATGAGTGATAAAAGGCATATGAAATCCGCGAGGCATGTATAGAGAGACAATATAATTAGTTAGTATTTTTTAACAGCGCCAGAACTTTTTTTTTAATCCGTATAAATTATCAACGAAAATATCTACTACAGCACACTCTATCTTGTTATATAGTCGACACATCTGGGTCAGAGGGCTAAAGTATGCGAAATTATTTTTAAATGTATTCATGTGGAAAATGTTTTAATAATAATAATAATGATTTATGATTTATTGTCTTCCTTTCTTAGTAACGTGTTGAGATAATAATATCCTTACTGGGATCTCCCGTGCTGAGGATTTCATTTACATACCTATTATAATTTAATAATTTGATAAACTAAAGAATGATGTCATTCAAAATCCTTTTAATCTTAATATGAATAATGACTCGGTATTAAATTATGATAATCTTGTAAACTACCTCACAAATAAAATTATTTCTAATAGCACCACTAAAATTAAAACAAAAAATATAAATAACCCAGACTGGATAACCAAAGACCTTATAAAATTGATCAACAAAAGAAATAAATTGCATCTGAAATTAAAAAGACAACCCAATAACACATTATTGAAAGCAGAATTCCTAAAAGTAAGAAATAACATAACTACAGAAAAACGAAACTTAAAACAAAGACACTACAATGATCTTTTTAAAAAATGCGAAAATAACAGTAAAAAAACTTGGAAGTTAATGAATAATATTCTTAAAAATCAGTCTAATACTTCGAATAATTTTTGTCCTAAATTAATAATTAATGATGAAATAATCACTAACAATGTAGAGATATGCGACCACTTTAACAATTTCTTTTGCAACATTGGCTCCTCCTTAGCTAATAATATACGTAACAAAGTCGTACACAAACCGCCCAATGAAATAACATTAGCACATGATAGTATAGAATCTTTATATCTTCAACCAACAACAGAATTAGAAATAAGCAAAATATTAAAATCATTGAAATCAAATGCGAGTGCCGGTTACGATAAATTCAAATACAAGACAGTGCTAAGTCTCTCAACGGAATTGGTTCCTATATTATCAAAATTGATTAACCAATGTTTTAAAGAGGGAACCTTTCCAGACAGCTGTAAAATTGCCAAAGTGATACCAATTCACAAAGGTGGGTCCAAAACAAATACCTCAAACTACAGACCCATCTCAATCTTACCAATCTTATCAAAAATTTTTGAACGTGTAATCTACGAAAGATTAAACAATTTTCTGCTAAAAAAATCATTCTTTTATAAAAAACAATATGGCTTTAGGAAAAAATCGAACACACTTGCGGCAATAAACGACTTAATCAGTAAACTTAGGAGTGGTATTGATGGTGGAAATTATATTTTATCTATACTAGTTGACCTTCAAAAAGCCTTTGATACAGTAAGCCATGATATACTTCTCAAGAAACTCGAGAAACTTGGTGTAGTTGGTCCTGCTCTTAATCTATTCAAATCATATCTTAGCAATAGAAAGCAATTCGTAAGCATTAACAATCAAAATAGTAAGCACCTTCCAATAAACTATGGAGTTCCGCAAGGATCCATACTAGGGCCACTACTGTTCCAAATTTATATCAATGATATTTCGCAATTAGAATTAAACGGTGAAATTTTTTTATACGCAGATGATACTGCAATATTCTACTGGGGTAAAGATCTAAACATACTACTAGAAAATGCACAAAGTGACCTAGAAAGAATTTGCAGTTGGCTCCAATCAAATATCCCAACAATGAATATTAAAAAAACAGGATACATGATTTTAAGCTCAAACCGTAAAATAATTCCTCCTCATGTACCTTTAAAAATTGAAAATAACGATTTGCAAATCCTGATACAGGAAAAATATCTTGAGCTGTGCATCGACAAGCATTTAACTTTTAAACAACACATACAAGATGTAAAAGATAAAATCACACCCTTAATTAGCGTTTTTAGCCGGTTATCATATCTATTACCAATTAAATTAAAAAAAAGTTTATATTATAGTCTCGTACACTCACACCTAAATTACCTAATTGAAATCTGGGGAAATGCGTATGAAACATACATCAATGAATTACAGGTTATTCAAAATAAGCTAATCAAAAAACTATTTCACTATGAATCCAAAACATCCACAAAAAAATTATATTTGGAAACAAAACTGCTAACATTAAGAAAACTATACGAGTACAATATATGTCTCCTTATATACAAAATAAATAATAAACTCATACATACAAACACTGAATTCATAAAAACGTCCCAAGTACACAAACATTTTACACGACAACACGATAACATACGTTTAAACACCATTCATACTAACTACGGTAAGCAATCAATTAGTCACGAGGGGGCCAACTTATATAATTGCCTTCCAGATGATATCAAAAACGAAAAAAGTATGTACAAATTCAAAAAAAATTTATTCATGTTTATTCACAAAAAACAAAGCAGTGAAAGTGAATAATATCATATGGTAATATAATGTTATGTAAATGTTAGTACTGCAATTTAATGTAATTTAAGGTTATGAAATGTACAAACTATGTATAAATTCAATATTCTAGTTAAGTAAGTGAAAATGTTATTTTCTTTTTTACTGGAATAAAAACTTATAACAAAAAAAAATTATAAGAAATGAATATGTAGTACTAAATTAGTACGCAGTATTTTTTTTTTACTTTATAATTATTATAAAGTAAATAAGATAGTGTTTTTTTATAATGGCGTCCTAAATAATGGAAATTGAGGACATTTTTTCAATACTGCTAATGCATAATGTAGTATCAAGATGGCCGTGAATAATTTTATGTAAACATATTAGATCAGTCAATTGCCTTCTCGTTTTAAGTGTATCAATCTTGAAGTAATCACGACGTACGTCGTATGATCTGAGATGGTCATGTAGTCCACATTTGAAGGATAAAATTCTTAGTATTTTTTTTAAAGTCTGTATAAAAAATAAAATATCATGGAGTTCTACAAATATAACATCATAAGAATTAAAAAAGATTAAAAAACTTACCCTTATTTAAATATTAAAATTCCTTTCGTAAGGCTAGTTCCTGCTTATCAATTATTCATTCAACAAGATGTATAATGTTTAAAGAAGCGCGAGTTTCAAAAGCACTACTGCTAAATCTGTCGCAGACTTCGGCTTAACGAAGCTTACTTGCGTCACCAAGGAAGGGGTAAACAGGTCGTGCTGCCAAGTAACCCAGATCAATGTCACTTTCACAACCCAAACCCGGCCCTATGACACCTGAAGTGTGGGGAGATTGGTGCAGTTTTAGCGTGCCACGAGTTGTGCTGGACTTCGAAGGGGCAAATGACGGCAATTTCCTGTTTGATAAGTAAACGTACTTTGGTCTTGTACGGAGAAGTACGGTGTAGCTAGTTAGCTACGAAGAATGGAGAATTCGCTTTTGATATGCTAGGCAAAGAGACCTGTTTCACGTGGTATGAAGGCAAGAGTCTAAACTGCCTCAAAAAATACGTTTTCAAAAAATGTTATGAGATGAAGAATATTGGCCGGCTAATTAGTGGCGTATCCCCTTACTTAAGATGAAGCCATACTAAATAATGCTAAATCTTACAAAATCATATGTTTTTGTTTTGAAAATTTGATCGCTTAGAAGTATTATAGATGTTTCAATTAAATACTGCATGTAGAACTTATCTTGACCCTTAAAAATGTTGGTGAGTCTTTTAATAAGCCTAGAAAAAAAATTATAAGGTCTATAAAAAACATTTTGAAGTCCAAACTATCCTATTTATAAACCTCTTTTCGGATATGGTTTTATTGTTTAATATGGCAAATTAAGTTTCTTTTATGATAGTCGCAAAAAAAATGAAATTTACGCCCGATCTCACAAAATAAAATATAATATGCATTTTCGCGTTGTTATTTTTGACATCACGGCGACAATACGGCAGTCGACGAATTTGTAATTTCAAAGCGAACCTTATACCGTTCACCGAAGAACGACTGGCAGCCACTCCTATTTTCTGTCAGTACTCTCCCGGACGGAGCGGGGAATAGACGTATTAGGCTCCGCGTCGCTTGCTTTCATGAAATCACTTTTAAAAATCCATTTTATCAAAATAAACAATGCGTAAAAAAGGAATTAATGTTTATTACAGGCCTTTACGAAACCGACCTGCAAAAAAAAATCTCAAATACCTTTTCCAACCTTTCCAAAAGCTTTTTCTCAAGAATTTTTGAACTCCTCCCATGGGCGTGAATTCCGATTTCGATTTTTTTCCTGTACTATTGGATCGCCTTAATATGTTTTAAAATTTACACAATAATTGACAAACGATTACACGTACATTAATAGTTGTGTGTCAGCTGCGTAAAATGTAAAACCCTTTTTTTTAATAACTTAAAGAGCAACACCTCAAATTCTAAAAAAAGGGTTCAATTCCTAGATGCGATCGTGTTTTTTGGTTGTTTCAAATTTCGATTGATAATCGCTAATATTGTCTTCATTGATTTAATATTATAGGTACTCGTATCTCATTTTCAACCTGTTTTGATCCAACACCCAGTGTTTTCCTTCGTTAGTGTATCAACGAATTATAATAAATATCAAATTTACCCTTTACCGATACATCCTTGGAGTTATTTTTCATGTTCAACCCTGACAGGATCTCATCAATCATATCTAGATGAAGTCGGAAGGGAGGTTTATATGAAAGAAAAGGGAATTAGCCAGCGTATGTCAGCTGATCTATCAAAATACGTAATGATACCCTACAAGGCCCGAAGATACTATAATAGTTCACAACTGCTGACCCTGTACAATTCTCAATTTGTCGAGTCTGTATGACCTGCCTTATCTTAAAAAACGGATTGCAATCTTTACATATGCTATATATATTATATGCTGTCCCTTTTCTACCGTTATTATAATGGAAGATGCTCCGAGGAACGACATCTGTGTTTTCTCGCTCCTATAACACAGTTATCTTCAAGACCCATTTTCACTCCTTCCTCTCCTCAAAAATACCCTCCACACAGCATCTTCAAAGATATATTGTAATTATATCGCGATGTTCATTGTAGATGTTTAGCGAATATTAAATGGAATAGAAATCCCACGTTATAATGTGCCTCGGGGCTCTATATCATCTTTGGGGATGCTGTGTGGGGGGTCTTTTATAGAAAGGGAGGAGAGGAAGTTCTGGGAAGAGTCCGGCTGGAGAGGTCTAGGTTAGGTCTCCCTCAACTGGTCTCTCCAGATCCGGCCCACCACGCAATAGGGGACCAACACATTCGCTGCCGAACCTCACCCCGTGAAACCGGGCACCCTTGCTAAGTTACCAAATGCAGCGAAACACTTGGCAGGGGTATTGGTGATCCGATCAATGATTCCCGGGCGAAGGTCCTCCCAAACTGCAGGAATTTGATAGATTGATAGTTAGGGCCATTCATTATTTCAGTCATAGATTCATCGTGATCATTTGGTTTTGAATTATTCCCTCAATACAGCCCGGTTCCTTTAATTAAGTTACCCGAGTAATACGTTATCTAGATGTTAGCCGGTTCGACTATGTGACCTTCCAGGTATCCCAACCTTTGGCCTTATCACAGCGAGCCGTTGTAACAATTTAATAAAGTCCATCATGTATGAATCTGTGAACCTTATTAAGTAATTTCTTGGAAATGGGTTTACTTGCATCATAAAATACACACTTGTTTTTTGATGAGAAAATTTCTAGGCTGACTAAGAATTCTTAGTTAAACCAACCATCATGAAACTGAGACGATACCTCCTTAAAGTAAAAATAACCAAAGAAAAATCATGTAAAATTTTATATACGCTCCAAACAGAAAGCCGTGAGAAAATTAATTCCAGGCAGGGCATAAAACTTCTTTGGAGATGCTGTGTGGAGGGTATTTTTAGGAAAGGAAGGTCTGAATGAGAAAAATATATGAGGGGTGGGTAGGAAACTGATGGTGAGTGTGCTCAGGAGTGACGGACGTATGAATCTATCCTTCCAACTGCGATGCAAAGCGATGTATCGAGGGATTCTGGTTGGAGAGGTCAAATGACCACCCTCAACCAATATTTCTCGATTCGGTCCGCCACGCAGCAGATGGGCCTACGCATCGGCCGTCAAGACCTGGACAAACCTCACCCCCATGAACCCAGGCACTCCTGCTATGTCAGTAAGCGTAGCGAACCATTTGGGATGACCTATGGGAGAGGTGTTGGTTATTGGGTATTTTTAGAAAAGAAAGAAGAACAAGGTTTGAGGAGGAAAAATGAATGAGGACTGGGTAGGAATTTGGGGGTCAGTGAGTCCAGGTGTGCCGGACACACGAATACATCTCTCCCATTGCGGTGCAAGGCGATGAGAGTCCTGCTGGAGAGGTCTAAAGGTAACCCTCAACCATCCTCTCCCGATCGGGCACACCAAGCAGCAGGTGGGCAGGTACAATCTGTATATATACAATCTGTATGATCTGGAGAAACCTCGCCCCATGAATCCAAGCACTTCTGCTAAGTTATCAAACGGGTCAAGAGAGTCCGGCTGGAAATTACAACCAGTTTCTCTTGATCCGGCCGCCACGCAAGTGGGCAGACACATCCGCCGCCAAGACCTGTACAAACCTCACCCCATGAAACTGGGCACCCCTGCTAAATCACCACCACAATCAGAACCACTTGGGGAGACTTGGGTGTTGGTTATCCAATAAATGGTTCCCGGGGCGGCGGTACCCATACCCGCCCCTTAAATTTCGAAGTTAAAAGACTCTGTTAAAAAATTACGTACCCTTTCCACGCCGGCTGAATACTACGCATTTTCCGCCTGCGGTGCATCGTTAAAAATGCGTATGGTAGATACATTTTATCTTCATTTTATCAAGGTAAAAACTTATTGGCGTATTCCCACTTTTTTAAAGGTGCGGTACCAAAATGATTTATTTCGTTTGTTATATTTTTCGGGTCTCGTGTCTATCTCAGGATAAAATGCCTAAAGCATGTATTCATATGGTGAATAGGAAAAGATACCGCAGACTATTTGCAACTCAAGTTGGAAAGGTTCAAATACTTTTACCCCTAAAGACATCAGCCGAGCGATTCTATATCTTTTATTGGATCATTATGAGATAATGTCAGATTTGTGTGATTTTGATTACATAATCTACATCGTCACATATTTTAGTTTAGTTCGTTTTAAACACGAATTCCTGCAAGTATGCTTGATATTCATTTAATGTACGTTGTACATAGAAAAAGCAATTAAATCACACAAATCTTAGAGTAGATCACGTCAGTTATTTATTTATTTATTTAAGGTACATAAACAGTCTTAGTAACAAAATATACATAAGAGGATGGCAAAAAACAGACCAATTATTAATGTTCACACATAGGTATTTAGAAACATAAAAGTAACTGAATGTAAACTAGAACATTTAAGAAAAACAAAAAAACAGAACTAAACAGCAAATTAAAAAATATATAATAATATTGATGTAAGTTCATCAAGTGATAAACATGTAATACACAACAATAAAATAAATGCGATTATAACTATACTTAAATAGACTGCGAAATAGGTAATTGGATTGGGACGGGTAAGGGGAGGAGAGGGATAAGGGAAAGATGCCACATAAGTAATATAAAAATATTAGGTACAATTATTCAATCGTCATGGATATGTGTTATTCGCCCCTAGAATGTGATACAATGATATCTCATAACGATCCCACAAAAGATATAGAATCGCTCTTCAGGGCAAATTGAGCGAAACATAATAAAGAAAAAAGAAAATTATACATAAAATATGCACTCTATAATTATAATGTATAAAAATAATGTTATTCGCTTTATTATTCTTAATTATTATTTATTTTCTTTCGTATTTTCTTTTCGTTTTCTGTACTATGTATATATACTATGTTTTATATATTATTTGTTTATTATTATTTCTGTTATTTGACTAGTAGCATCTTCACCTAGTAATAACTAAACCTTGATTTACGCATGCCGTGAACATTTCAAATTGAAGTGTTAAAATCTATGCACATCCCAAAGGCAATCATTAATAATTGTCAACACTCTGTAAACGTTTAAAAGAATAAATAGTCAAGATTTATAACAGTAGTTAGTTGGTATGACTCATAATTGTCGAATATCCGATAATATATTTTTTAAATTACTTTAAAAATAAGTACGACTGAAGATTTTATACGCCAACTCTTTTGACATTTCGTCATCAGAACTTGTTAAAAATGTAAAATATATTTTGTAAACAACAACTTTATAAGAATGAAAGATTTAAAAATATATATCAATGAAAAAAATATAAGAAAAAGTTATGTACACACAAAATTGGTTTCTCCTTTCAAATCTTTCATTAGAAAGTTATTACTTTTTTAGAAAATTTAAAAAAATTCCGTCACGTGCGATTACACATGTAAAATAAAGCGCAAAAAATGACAAATTAGTTAAAGAACATTATAAAATTTTGAGCCACAACATGAATAGAATTTTTATATATATTTTGTAATACATATTACTTTTAAGCCGTACGTAGCTCTGTGTTTCCTCCTTCCTACAACATGGGTCTACTCAAAAAGACCCTTCACACAGCATCCCCAAAGGTGACATAGGCCTTTGAGGGTAATTATTTTTCCATAAGGCCTTCTGTGTGGAGTCAATGAAAAAAAGCTATGTACATGAATCTGTCTTTTATTATAATTGACTGAGCGTCGCGAATTCCCTTTACAACTCTACCATTTTCTATTTCGTCATTTAAATGTGTTTGTATGTATCGTTTCCGATCAAGATTGTGGACGATTTTATGATTCAGTTTTTTTTTTCAAATGTAAAATCTTCGTATTAATTTAGACTTTTTTATTCGCATGTCTGAAGAAAGTTTGAAAAAAGTTTTGTCATTGAAATTGTGACATTTTATTGGATACATTATAGGTAATAATTTAATTGAAAAAATAAGATGATCATAAAATAAATGTTACATAATTAAGGAGGTAGGTATTTAAAAACCTACTTAAAAGTCTTATGATTTCATAAGGAAATTTTGGCTTTGATTCATTAATGATAATAATAATAATAATAATGGTCTTCATTCCAGGATGTGGGGAGGTTAGTGAAATCCGACATATCCCATATAGAGTACATAATTGAAAAAATTGGTTTTAGATAAACATAAATTAAGCATAAGCATAAAGGTATAACAAAGTCAAAACTAAAAATAAAAATAAATTTGAAAAACAGAGAAACAAAGGAAAAATAGAAAAAATAATTTCAATAAAATTGAGAAAAAACTGAGAAAGTATAGTAATATCATTAGATAAATCCATACGTCAATGGATAAATCATTAAAAAGGAGAAACCCCGAGGTCTACTGTTCACAGAACTACCAGTAATATCCGTTCACGTTACTCATTACACTAGAGCAGTACGTGAAGAAAAGCATTCCCGGATTCGAAGGCCATTTGGCAGACACCCTGGGTCGACTGGGCAGACAGTATCGACCAAGCGGGCCGCGCGGGTCTGGGTTCTAGGTTACTGGCACGCTGATACTAGCAGCACCCGTTGGCTTTAAACCACCACTAGCTGTAACTACCCCCACACCAGCCTAGTACCGCGTGCAGTGCAATACACAAATACACACTCTTAATACCACAGCCCTGTAGTGGGGCTCCGAACACACCGACGGACAAAGGAATGGTAGATCGCATTGCTAGGAATAAATATTTTATTTGAATGAATTAATTTGTCAATGCATGTCTGTATAGAGTAGCCATAGTTGGCTTACTGTGGCTTAAAACGGCTTTTATATTTATTTTAGTTACATTACATGTTACAGGGTTGCACGGATCAGCGAAATATAATTAGTATAATTTATTTTAATTTGAAAAAAAATTTGAAACACTTAATTTTAATTAGTTATTTTTACATGAAACGAGAAAAAAGGGAGGTTAAAAAAACGTTCATAATAAGTCTATCTAAAAAAATGTGTTTTATATATTAAAGTTTGAGTAATTTAGTTCGAAAAAACGAAAGATGGGTCATTTTTATTTTTTTTGGTTTGCATTCAAAATTTTTATATCTCAATAATTAAAAGCTTAAGTACATCCAATATAAAATTTTGAAAGTGTATTTCATCACCTTCCAAAAACAGTTTTTAGTTTCAGAAATATTCCATTTAATTTGATTTTATTGCTAAGCGGAAATAATCCGACAATCTGATTGAATTTGTTAGAGGTTAAAGATTAAGATGTCAGAATGATTAGAAAAATGTCCTATCTTTACATGAAAGCAAGTCTAGAATTTAGACTAGAGAATAATCCAGAATCTAGAGTACACTCATTATTCACAAAATTGTAATTATTTTTTTTAAGTTCCAGTGACTTTCTGTTTTTAGATAACGAAAACTTTTTAAATTCATCTCAGCTGTAGAAGTTTTTAAAAAAAAAACTGCATTGATACCTTTGGCACAATGGGCCACTTGCATGGATTCCATAACGACTTGGAAAAAATCGTGTGGATAGATTTTTTTTACTAAAATTACGAAAATGTTAGTAAAATTTTTTAGAAATGTATAGTTTTTTTTTTTTTTTAAATAAATCCATTATTTAAGCTCGTGACGTCACTACATGAAAATTTCCCGTCTCCGATTATGTTCCCTTAATTTTGTAAAATTCCACACTGATTTTTTTTTATATGGCAACACTTTGATTTCCGGCGAATTTTTGATTTTGCGTTTAACGTTCACTAGATTTATTGTTTGTTCTATGTGAACTTATCCTTTGGTTTGACTTTTTGATAAATATGGCGGTGTTTTTACAGATGTTATGAAGAGAACCCCGTACAATTTATTGCTATTCGTGTGAAAAACGTTATTTTTTTAAAATGATTTTCGGCTATGTAATTATCGTTTTTTCGGACACATAAAATTATGTCCCGTATTTCCGGTTTATAAAAAATGGTCTGATTTTTCGGATTGAAATTTTCAAAAAATCGCCAGGGTTTCAAAAATACGATTAAAAAAAATAAAAAATACGGAATGTCTTAGAATATTTGCCTTAACCGGAATTTTTTTTAAAAATTTGATGCAAGTGGCCTATTTGTTTGTATCGTAGATGGGACACACAAAATGTGTTGCAAATTTTCGTACATGAGTTATTGAATGACATTCAGGTATTTAACGGTTCAGTCATAGAACGACCCTCCTTCCTAGAATATTTCTTCAAGCTCCATATTTCTCTTCAAAAAAAGCTTCTGCGCATCATCCCCGACATGACATAAGAAACTAAAGGGAAAGATATATTAAACTTATACGGGGAAGAGACTGACTACCTGTTTTCCTTTAATCAGTGAGTCCTGACGTTTTTTTGGAGTAAAAAATGTAGCTGCCATTTAGGTCTCCAGTCTTTTTGAAAAAAAAACAACAAAAAGTCACAGAAGACCAAAATAATGTCACGATGCATGGATTAAAGTGAGTCAAGTACTTCTCTCTGTGTATTATATTATATAAATCTGTGATATAAATGAATGCAATGTTAGTTAGAATCAAGCTATTAATCATCAAAGACTAACGTCACATTCAGTGGAAGATGTTCCCAGTATAGTAATTGGTGACAAGATCTGATGAGTTATGTATTTCCCAACCTTCATCTACCTCATCTTTTCCCTTCTCCACTACCTTCAGCTTCACAATATACCCCAATGCAGGACGTCATACTCTAGCAGGCTTCGAGCAGTTGGGACTTTTGTGTGAAATTCACACAAAAACACACTGGTGCAAAAATCACGGGTATGGAGAGCGTAATGACCTAATTGTAAGGTGACGCGGGAACAATGCGCGTCCCCCGCCGCGTCGCGCCCCCCGGCCTTGCAGTATGACGTCACAAATGCCGCAACGGGTGAACTCTTCCCCGGTCAAAGAGGCTTTTACCTTAAACGAGCCGTAATGGCGGGTAATAATTGGACTAATAAGAAAACTAGGCACATTCAAATCATTTTCTTTAATTATTGTTTCACTTTAGTTTTATGTGACTGCTACGATAGCAATTCCGCAGAGCTGTTCTGAAGATTGCTCTGATGATAACCGATTACTGGATAACTTACACCTCCGCCATAGGTCACCCCAATTGGTTCGCAAAGTTTGGTGACTTAGCAAGGGTGCCCGGGATAGTGAGGTGAGTTTTGTCTGGTTCTAGGCCGCTGATGTGTTTGCCCACCAAGGGGACACACTGACCCCCAGATTCCTACCCACCCCTCATACTGTTTTCCTTCTCAGAACTTCCTCTCCTTCGTTTCTTAAAAAGGCTCTCCACACAGCTTCCCCACAGATGATATAGGCCGTGAGGGGAATTGTTTTTCTCAAGGTCTCCGGTGTGGAGCTAATTTAAAAAAAATTAAACGTCAAACCGACGATAAAAGTGGCCAGTGCTAATGTTACTACGGCATCCCCAAATTGAGGATATTTTTATGCGAGTACCGCACAAGAGTCCCAACTGCTCCCAATCGCCTGGACCCAAGACTGGCATCCCCAATTAGACTATTTTATGTGGTTAAAGGTTGTGAGTAGGACAAGGGATGGAAAAAAAGGAAGGTGGGGAAGCACCTGGCTATTCAGATCTGGTCACCAAACAAGGCCAAAGACACATCAATAAACATTTCTATTCTGAATGGTGGTCTTTTACCAAGGCGACACTAAATTTATCTTTCACTCTAGATTCTCTACTTTACACTTTATTTCATTTTTACGCAAAAGATGATACAAATTCTTTGATCCATTTTTAAAAAAATCGCCGAGCCGGCTGCCACAGACAAACTAAACGATGAATATAGCCGAAAATTTATCATACTTCAAGGGCATGTACACAACAAAAACTTTTTGTTTGTTAATCGAACTCTCCAAACCCGCGAAATTTAAAAATTCCCGTTACTTTTTGAACAGCCCACGTATTACGTTTTATTTTAAGGGAATAAATTGTGAAATAACACAAATTAATGTGAAACAAAATTTTTTTTACTTGTGCACGCCGAGATTTGAACCTGCGACTTTCGAATTCGTAGACAATTTAGTTGAAATAAGGGGAAAGAGATTGGGAAGAGAACTGCCTACTTTGCCTGTGGGTATTAACAGTGTAAAGTATTTAATGCGACTTTATGCCCGGAGCCAGTAGGACTTTGGCATTCCCAATTGTTGGTAAGGCTGAACAAGTGGAGAGGTTGGGATGTACCTGACTATTCAGATCTGATCATCAAACACGGTTAATGTCATTAAAAGCAGCAACCTACTAAGCTGGGCAATACTAAGATTATTTACCATCTTTTCTGGTATAAGTTCAAAAATACGACATTTTAATAAACACAAAGGAGACAAAGAGAAACCCATACCACCCCATCCCATCTTGCCCCATCCCATCTTGCCCCATCCCATCTTGCCCCATCCCATCCCATTACGCCCATTCCGTTGTGGTAAATGTAATCGTGACGACAATTGCTGTTTCAGATTTTCAGATTCACGAGTTCAGGGGCGCTAGAAAAAAAAATTCTGAATGTGGGCGGTGGAAAAAAAAAGGTTGAGAATATATGATGTAAACAGTTGTTGTTTAACAGCCTGGCTGTGGAACGATTTGCCGGCTTCTGTGTCTCCATCCTCACACAATATAGGTTTCTTCAAGACCTATGTTCACTCCTTCCTCTCCTTAAAAAGATCCTCCACACAGCATCTTCAAAGATTACATAGGCCCTGAGGGAAATTATTTTTCTCAGTGCTTCCTGTGTGGAATGAATGAAAAAAATCGAATATTGCTTTCCTCGTTTTCTCAAAACATAGTATTTGGAGTTACCTAAAACTTTATACATATATCTATAAATATTCGAACTCGCATTTATTTTACATTTTTGGGGACCGGTATATAATTTTAATAAGTTTATAAAATCATCTTATATATAATATCAAAGTGACTTAAAAATATTTCGATAGTTTAAACATGCGCAATAAATATAAAAAATATCCGACGATTAAAATAATAACAGACTCCGATAAAAGTAGTTATTTATTGTCAAAGATGAAATATGATCAATGTAACCCCATTTACTAAACATAATACTATTATTATATTTACAAAAGTAAATATTGATGAAATTTGATGTTTTACTATTAAGTTCACCTTGCAGTATTCATCAAACAAAATTAGCCAATTCCGCTCAACCATAAAATGTTGACGAAAGCCAACAAAGACAAAGCAAGCAAAGATACCAAGATATTTTACTTGTTTTCCACAAGTACAAACATTTACGACAAATGCAGTAAACATTATAACGAGATATCATTTAAACTTATAAACTATGTGAGGATGTTTGGATGCTCCTGGTCACACGGTCAAATATCCTTTAGCGAATGCCAACTTGACATTATTTCTCGTCACCCTGTGTGCCCTGTGTCGTAAATACAATACCAGCTACCAGCTCGGTTGGCGTCGGATTATATCCACAGGATTGACCGCACAGATTATGGCGTTATGATGAGACAGGAATTTCAAAACCTTAATAATATAATAAAAATTCCCAAATAATTATTAACTTCCACATTTAAAAAAAATATTTTCCTTCTCTTGCATACTGTCCACTGGAAGATAAGCTTTTGTTTTCTTGTTATTTGTCATTTTGTCAAAATATTTCCGCTTTACAATAAAATCCATAAAAATGAAATATTTCTGAAAGTATCCGAAAAATAAAAACTGTTTTTGGAAGGTGACATTTTCAAATTTTTCAATTCAAAATAAAGATAAAAAAATTTAAATATAAAAATGTAAATTTTTTTAAATTTAATTAAAATTATATATATGATAATGTTATTATCGAGTTCTGCAAGTATTTTAGGATGTTTTTTAGTTACAGCTGTTTCGACTTGTAAGGTCATTTTCAAACTGTGGTGAAGCCACGTACGGACGACTTACTTATAATATTTTAAATGTCAATTTATGAAGGTGTCTAAATTGAATTATTACCGGTAAATCCAATTTGGATTTTGTTAATTTGTAAGGGTTTTGTTAATTGATTTAGAATGTTATTTCTATGACTCTTTTAAGTGCATTATATTGTTTAGGTTTGGTAAAAATACTAAGTAGTGGAGAATAAATCATTTTCCTTACTTTATTAATTAGCATTATGTTGGGGTCATTCGTTCGTTTATTGACTTCTAATTGTTCAAGCAAATTTAATCTAAGACCCTTTCGTTCTATATGTAATGGTTTTAGCTGGTTGTTTTTTAGTGGAACGTGATTATTCACTTTGAGATGTTCCGCGAATTTTGAAGAGGTGTTTTTATTTTTATAACAAAAACGGAAGAGAATTAAACACAAAAACAATAAATAAAAATGTTAAATGAAAACATTAAAAAATTATAAAAATGGCTCACTTTAAGTTTTTTTATAATTAAAATTACCGATAACGAAAAAAAAACATTCACATATTTTATTAGACATATGTATTATAAACGTCATGGTCACGTCATTTTTTGTCACACTAAAAATAATTAATAACAAATTCCCAAAGTTTCATAATTTTTTTTCCATATTTCCGTCGGAAACTTTGCTTAACTTTATTTCTTTCTAACTCCGTTTAGATCATATTTTTCATTTTCATTCGTAAGGGAGACACGACGATTTCTATGAAACATATTTGAATTGTTCCCAAAAATTGAACACATTAGCCTGGGGGGTTAAGGATGCTCCGTCTCCCGAAACTAAATTCTCATATTTATTAATGCGCACTCTAAAATTCAATCGAAAAACAGTTTTGCTACCCGAACGTAAATACCTTCTTTACTTTTTTCCACGTAAAATTCCTCTGAGTTTTCAAAATGTTTGCTCAGTTTGCAATATATTTTTAATGACCTACTTTTTCGTAAAACCAAACACCGTTTTGGAAAATAATTATAATTGTATCTGTTTTCTATTGTAAGAGGATTGAGAGTTTTAATTTATAATTTATTTTTGCTAAATGAGTATCTACGTTATAATATTTGTTACATCAAGAAGAATATTCTCATATTACTGAACTTGACATAAGCAACTTACAGTCTATGATTTAGTTCTTACTTTACTATAGAAGTCTATCGACTCTTCGGATCACATGGTCTCGCTGCCGAGTTCTGTCGAAAGTGACCGAAGGTAAATGTGCGGAGTCATTAGGTTTCAGGAGCTCTGCAGATCAGAACTAGCCTTCAGCCTGGAAGGATGTTTGTCCTAAGTAGCATTATTATAATTACAATACCTACGTCAATAAACAGTCGTCGCGTTATAAATAACCTTGGTCTTTCAATAAGCATCCATTTATAAGTACTGGAGAATACAGAGAATAGAGACACAACAAATAACTTTGAAGGGGGTCAATGGAGAAATTAACCTGATCTACCTTTAGCAATGAAATAAATGTGTGGTTTATAATACACCTAGCGAAACGCTACTGGCCATAGGGGCACACGCAACACGTACAACTAATCTGCCGCCGCCACCAGTGTTATCCAGTTAGCGCTCGGAAAATGCCACTGTTGCTGGTTGACGTGAACTATACGAGAACGTACTATGCAGCGTCGGCCGCTCGGGACGATGCTAGAATTTTGGATTCATCAAGGTGGATTTAGACCAAACGAGCAAAGTGTTAGTGCTGGAACCATTTACACTAAAAGAATACCAACGAACAAGAACGAGAACAACAAGAACTAGAATTCTTGCAGATGTTCTAGGATGTTAAGATCAGGCGAGCGAACGCTCAATACTCATTCTTCAACAATCAGTGGTACCTAGTCTCACTACACCATACAGACAGTGAGAGTGATTGAGAGTGCTGTGATTTCAAGTGCTGTAATAATCGTTATGACTCAATTATCGAAAAAGAAAAGAAGAAGAGACTTATTTTTACAATTTATTTTTATAAATTACTTACTTTTTTTCTTTTTTTTTTTAAATTTTGCAGAGACGGTTTACAATTAGTTCCCGTGAGTACTTAGGCCATAGGCCCATTGTACTATCTCCCATTTTGCCTCAATCATTTAACAATAACCCAGTCCTTTTAATGAAGTTCACCTGAGTTGTCATTGGATATGTGGCTAAGTCTTCTGGTTCCACGATGTGTCTCCCCAGGTATCTGAGCCTAGTTCCCACCAGGGCAGGACATTGGCACCACAAGTGAATTAGAGTCTCTTCATCCTCTTCACATTTACTACATCTATTGGTGCTTTCCACTCCCAATAGCTGCATGTGTTTCCTGAGATGGCAGTGTCCCGTTAGTAGTCCTACCAGTTCCCTCAGCGAGTTTCTGTGAATACCGAGTAGTTTCCTGGTGATTATTTAATAAGTACTTAGGATATTTTTTTAACGTATACATTTCCGTAAGATGAATTCCAGAGACACCAGAAATTTTGGTAGGCTTCTGAAATTTGTAGAAAATTTTCATTAATCCAATCCCTATTTAGTACAAACAAGATCCAAGAACACAAGAATACTTTAAAAAGACCGCCTAGGAGCGAATCGCATTCGAACACAATTCTTGGTTTGTGTGAAAGCACTATGAAACCAACACGAAGAAATGCTCCAGGAAAATGTTCGGGCACACTTGCGACGTTTACTTCAAATGAACGAGCATTCTACAAAATTTCGGCGAACACGCTTTCGCAGCACCGAAGGAATGTTCTAAAACTGTTAACACAGGTGTTAGGATCCTCCAAAAATTGTTAAAATTGCCTGGTTTGAACGCCATCAATAAACGTTCAGTATTCAAACTAGACAATATATTTTTTGAGAAAGCAAAAAGTACAGACATCGAATATTTTCATCTAATACAGTTTAGGTATTATCAGCCTGAGGTGCAGCTGTCCCTATCGCTCAGTATTCGGGGGAGTAAGAGCGACAGTGACAGCACAGTTCGGGAAAATACCTATTGTTAAAATTTCTCGGCGTTTTCCGGGTTTTCCCGGGTTTTCTCTTAACAAATTTCACATCATTTATTTTAAACGACGTAGAACACTAACAGACACTTCAAAACATATATTAAATATATTAAAAATGATAATTTACTGGCATGATAACAATTATAATAATTGTGTTTATGATTATAATTTTATCGTTACTAATGCATTTTAAATTGACTATAGATTACGAAAAAAATAATTGTTCTTGCATTGATTTTTTTCTACCCCAATTGTTGTTAATTGACTAACAAAGCTACTTCCTGACAAAGGATTGGTCGAAAACATTATGTTACTTGAATTTTTATTTTTTATCAGTTAAGTTGTAGTTTTTTTTTATTATTTTAAGTTAGCTCCACACTGAGCCGTGAGGAAAAATAATCTCTCAGACCTATGTCATCTTTGGGGATAATGTATGGAGGGTCTTTTTAGGGAAAAGAAGGAGAGGAAGAGGGGTGCGTAGGAATCTGGGAGTCAGTATCCAGGCGTGACGGACTTATGAATCCATCAGGCCAGATCATCAAGCCAGATTAATCAGGGAGATTAGTCGAGAGAGTCCGGCTGTAGAGATTTGGGATGGCTTTCCCTCAACCAGTCAGCCAGACAAACCTCACCCCATGAACCCGGTCATCTTTGCTTTGAAAGATTTGAGGTGACCTATTGCAGGAGTGTTAATTATCCAATACATGGTACCCGGGGCGGCGATACCCACATCCATCTCTTTAAATTATGAACTCTAAAAAATAAATGCATTTCTGCAATAAAATTGATCTTACATATACTTTTTTATGATATTTACACGATATTTTTTTGTTATCGTACAAGAATCTAACTAAAGTAAAGTGGAACTAAAGGATCCCCAATTATGGAGAGAACAAGGAGAAGTGGAGGAGTAAAACCTGATTACAGAAAACTAAACTAAAGCTATTACAATCAAAGTTCGATTATAAAATGGTGGTCTCTAACGAATTTCAAATATACTACAATACCGGTTATTTGCAGCGTTGGGTTTCGATGCAGGCGTCTCGGGTTTAATCTTTTTTCTCTGCTAACTATACCCTCCTATTCATTGCATAAGCAAAATTTTCTACACATAATTATGATGGTAGGAGAAAATCAAAATTTATTAGGTTATTCGTAACTTGGTAATAAGTGCTTCATTACTGAAAACAGTAACAAAATCCCACAATAACATATTAACTGAATAGATTTTTCCTAGTTCAGCACCCGACACCCTGGGTTTAAGACCCAAGGAGCTCATTATTATCTCGACCGCAGAGGTTATCGATGTATTTACACCAGAGTAATAACGATAATAAAGAACACATCCCAGCATCCCTACCCACCAGTGGAAAGGACCAGCTCAAGGATGCGATCTACGAGACCCTGGGGAAACCCTAACGGTACTCGCTGCTCTATACTCATATAGCCATAAATTTTACTTATACGGTGCGCCAAATCCACCAACGTACTAGACCACAGACTTAGCCGCACACATCCGATTTTTCCATCAGATAGTCGGTTTCGATCGTTCCAATAGTGCAACAAAATATTATTTTATGGAAATAAGCCCGAACTTCTGTTTATCCGGTTTGCCATTTCGTAACTTCATTTGGATAGGGTTCACTTCACCTTCTTCTGAGATATGAGGTGTCAAAGTTTGCAAAGACGATTTCTGATAATCTATTTACCAATTTCCGGGTTTTACGTTGAATCTTGTGTAAAGTAGTTTAATTGAACATATTTTAAAGGAAAGTATTTAAATAGGACGTATACCTAACATTTTAGAACATGCATCATAATTCATTGCACAAGGTTCTAATAACATTTCCCTAATGCAATTTCTACCTAGGACCACGTCCTATTTAAATATTTTCCATTAAAATATGATAAACTAAAATATTTAAACTAAAATTAATAAATAGATTACTAAAATTCGTCTTTGGAAACATAGAAACCTTAGAAAATGGTAAGACGTAGTTAGAGCCCTATCCAAATGAAGTGACAAACCATAATACGCCTCGTATTTAGATCAACTGACAGATACAAATAAAATATTGAGTTAAGTGACAATAGAACCTTGTAAAATTAATTATTATTGAAAATGCTTGATGTTAGAACTTTGTCATACATATATCTTCGAAAATACAACACAGGTGGTTCTGAAAATTATTTTGGAAATAGAAATGAGCAAAAGAAATGCTTTAGCATTCAAAGGTCATTTTCGAAAAAAATGTCAGTTAGAACCCTATCCAAATGAAGTAACGATTTGTAGTAAAGTTTTTAACGCAGCCAGCAACTTGCGCGCCATTGTAAAAACTGTAACGGGTAAAAACTTCACACGGTACTCGCTGCTCTATGCTCATATAGCCATAAATTTTACTTATATGGTGTTTCAAATCCACCAACGGACGAGACCATAGACTTACCGTAACGTGAAATTTGGGTATCATGGCCTTATTTTTGGCACCAGGAGGGTTTGTGAATGTTTTGCATAAACTACGACATCAGTTGTATGTTAACCGCCGAAAAGTCACGTTGAAATAACGAGACCCGGCGCAGAAAAATAAAGTTGGTTAAAGTAAGCAAAATTGTGGGATTTTTTTGATCAGGATCTGAATGTTCGTTTCTAACTAAATAGTGGTGCAAAAAATATTAAATTTCGGAAATAAGCCCGAACATCTATTTACCCGGTTTGGTATTTGTAGTTAAGTTTTTCACTCAGCCAGCAACTTGCGCGCCGCTCTAAAAAGTGTTAAAACGGTTAAAACTTCATACCACGTTTACTGAAAATGAACGATAGTGTCCGTTATTATTAAACTAAAGAAGGGTGCCAGTTCATACTAGAATTGTTATGAAAAATATAAAGAAACGGAAACCATACAATAATCTAAGTTTACGAGTAAACGAGTGATGATTGGTGAATTTCTTGAACTTTCTTAAGAGTCGATCTTATGTCCGCCATGCCGGCTCAGTTCTCCTGTACCTTCAACCGCTTGTTACTATAATGTATTAGCTGGTTCAGACAATTCAATTTTAGTTGATGAACTTTGAACGTCTAAAATTGTTTGAAAAAACTTGTTCAACTTTGTTGAAAGAATGTTACACTTGTCAATATGCTTTCAAGTGCGAGTTGATCAACTATTGAAACCAACTAATTAAACCATCTGAACCCGCTATACGGTACTGAATTGTTTTCTCTGGAATCAACAGGAATGAGCAGCATGACGCGTGACTAGTAACTATTTGGTCCCTGACAGATGTGTGTTCGTTTTCAGTGGACGGGTATAAAAGTTTACACGTTACAAAAGAACTAGGTAAACAGTGATATTAGTTGCCTGGGAGGCGTCTACTAATATCTACAGGAATTCCAAAAACTGAACAAATCGGACAAATATCTATGAGAATCATGTTATGACTAATATCTATACGAGGTATGTTGGAATAATATCTATAGGAACCAAAGTGAGGACGAATATCTACAGCTCAAACTGCTAACTAATATCTATGAAACAGGTGATGTCGACGAATATCTACAGCACTGGCAGAAGTTGGGTTAGGTTAGGTTAGGTGCTCAGCTGCCCTCTGTAGATATTAGTCCCACTTACGCTCCATAGATATTCGCCACCACTGGAACCGTCATAGATATTTATCCGACCTTAGCTCTGTAGATATTAGTCTTCACTCTGAAGTTCAAAAATATTTGGGCATATGAGCTGTAGATATACGTGCGACATATAGGCTGTAGATATTAGTATCTGGAGTCGTTGCCTGTTTACTGACAGATTCATTTATTGATAAATCACAGAAAGTATGACGGTCACGCCGCATCCTCATTCAGCGAAACTTGGTTTGTATCCTTTTCCCTGATAGGTTGGTCTGTGAATTTGGACGTCTATGAGAGACGGAGAGATTTGGAGAGACGCAGGCGTAGCGAGGCGAAACTATTGCTTAGGGGTAGGCAAATAAATTCGGCTACTTGGTTCCGTGTAATGTAAATCTTTGAAAGTTCTAGCCTCAAAGGAAGTATTGGCATGGATTCGTTGTTTGCTGAATCCTATGCATTTTCCGTTTTTACTAAGTTATTGATATTATTTACATATTTCTTCGAGCATGAAAAGCCAACCAAAAGCTTTATTAAGACTCTCAGATCGAAGAACTATATCCGAATTAATATTTATGTTCAAAATTGTAACTGGTAGTGTAGACAGTCCTGATTTAATTAACCTCATTGAAATTTTGAGGAAATTTTGTGTTTCGAATACTCAGTACTTTCCTCTTTGAAAGGACTGAGTATTCGAAACACTCGCCCGTACCTAGATGAAGTTAGTAATAGATACGTCGGATCTATTTAACTGCACGGAAGGCAGGTACAAGAGGGCTGTGCTATCAAAACTTTTCAATCAATATTGATTTTAATCTACTTATACCTATGTGTAGGTAGGTACTAGAGAATTTTGTATACACTTTATTTTTATTTTTTATTTATTAAATAATCAGTTTACAGAGTATAATAATTTTGACTGCTTACAAAATAAATTACATAATAAGTTTTCAATGATTTTTTTTCATTTTATGATGTTTCTCTTCTATAAGCAGACGCTTGTGATTATAAGAGGGACGAGTATCGGAATGAAAAATATATTTTGTATCTTATAATAAATTATGGTAGGAACTTAAAAAAAGTAAACAAATTTAAAAGTTATATTAGTTATGGAGATAATTTCAGCGTTTTGTTATTTTTACATTTAATTGCTCTTTAATTGCTTTTAGCAGGCATTTATAGTCTTCGATTGTTCTTATCTTTCGGGTAGGCTATTGAAGTATTTTTTCCCTAGATATGTGTAATGATGTTGTGCAAATGAGGTACGACTTTGGGTTAAAAAGCCCTGATTTTGTTTTTCTTTTATTATTTGAATTATTATACTTGTATCTCTGATGTCATTTCACAATCAAATGCCAAAATTAATTGTTTTTCTTTTTTATTATTTATAATGTTTTTAAATGTGACATATAATCATTTGTACCGTTGATATTAAATACATAAATAAAAAAACAAATAAACAAAAAATTGTCCAGGCTGCAGTCCAGTGGCGTAAAAGGCCCCTGCATCACGACTGGAGATTTTCCTACAAGCCACCGTAATACAGTGTTAAATGTACTTTTTTTTTTTTAAATATGTATGTACATAATATATTGGAGAATTTTTTAAGAAGTTTGCCGACCCCTCTCCTAGGAGGTGTTGATGTTGCATGCTACGAGTTCTGACAGATTGACAGCTCTGTCAGCAAATAATCATTTTAATCAACTAGTCGAGATACTAGTGAGACGTACATTATATACGTACATTTTATACGTACAAAATACAGATATCAGTACCCACTAACTAACTAACTAACTAACCATCACGCCGTTTCCCCGCAGGGGTAGGCAGAGAGGACGGACCGCCAAACAACTCGGTCTTGGCACACACTCCTTGCCTCGTTCACATTCATACACCGTCTCATACATGCTCTTCTATTATTCTGACTCCTGACATGGCCCGACTCAAGTATCTGATTCACTTGGTCGTGCCATGTCTTTCTCGGGCGTCCCCGACTTCTTCTACCATTCACATTTGCGTCATATATTCTCCTTACACTCCTTTCCTCGTTCATTCTCTCTACATGCCCGAACCATCGGAGCGTTCCTTTCTTGATCTTACTCATTACGCTTACATCAGCCTTGCATTCTTTGCGGATCTCCGCGTTTCTCACACGATCATACATGGTTTTACCACACATACGCCTCAGGGATCTCATTTCTACAGCATTCAGTCTACTTTCATCCTTCCTCTGCCAGTTCCATGCCTCACTGCCATACATCAGGGTAGGTACCAGTACTCCATTATGGACGGCTAGTTTCGCGTCTTTGGACAGTTTTTTGTTGGTGCCAACGGCGTTCAGTCCTCCATTAATAGAGTTACCTGCATTCACCCTTCTTTCAATATCTCTTTCAGCCTTCCCATCTCTCGTAAACATACTTCCCAAATAAACAAACTCATCCACCTGCTCCAAGTATTCGTCGTTCACAACTATATTGCATACTGTTTTCGTACTCTCTCTTTCAAACACCATGACTTTAGACTTACTTACATTCATCATTAACTCATTCTTCATACATACTTCGTTCATCCTTGACACGAGAGACTGTAGATCTTCCATACTGTTAGATATCAGCACCGCATCATCAGCATACAAAAGGCAACATACTTTCAGATTACTTAATTTCGCGCCCAATCCCATCTCTTTCAATTCTTGCATACAATTATCCATGTATAGATTGAATAACCACGGCGACATTACGCAGCCTTGTTTAACACCTTTTGTGATGTCAAACCACCCCGTAAAATCGCCGTTCACCCTAATACATGCAACGCTTCCCTCATATAGAGACGCAATTGCCTGTATGAGATTCGTATTCACTCCATACTTGGACAATACCTTCCATAGCTTTTTCCTGTCAACTCGGTCGTATGCTTTTTGTAGATCTACAAAGGCACAGAAGAGTTTCTGGTTTTTTGCAAGAAACTTCTCAGTGAGCATACGCAATGAGAAAATCTGGTCCATGCACCCTCTTCCACTCATAAAAGCACCTTGCACATCCCATATTTTATCTTTCGTTTCCATTCTTACCCTTTCAATCAATATTCTACCATATAGCTTGCCGACTGAACTAAGAAGGCTAATAGCCCTATGATTCCCACATTCCATACGTGACCCTTTACCTTTGTACAATGGCATGATTACAGCCCTTCTCCAATCTAGTGGCGTGTAACCCTCCTCTAAACATTGGTTAAAAAGTTTGCACAACCATGTGAGAATAATACGGCTATCCCCCTTAAAGTATTCGGCAGCAATATTGTCGAAACCTACAGCCTTACCATTTTTCATACATTTAATAGATCTTTTTATTTCATCCATGCTGATTTTGGTAACATTCACTACATCATCGTTCACACCCGATTCACCGCTGGGATCACAGTCACCCGGGTGATATCAGTACCCAATATCAGAAATTAGTAAACAGAACTACGGCATCCGTATGGAAGTGGTCCACGTAATTTCATTTCAACGTCAATACATCTCTGATATAATTATAAGTAAAAAATACACGTGTTTAAATTTTTTATTTATTTGGTAGAATTTTTATCACATTTTTTGCGTGACAACAGTTTTCAATATTTAATTTTATTATTTCCCTATTGTCGTACTGTTTGACAAAAAATTGACGTGCTGTTTCTGCATTAGATTGTGAACTGCCGTGTTGACTCAACAGCACCATTAGAAAGGATTGCATTTCGTTGCCCTGAACGCAATACCAGATCGAGTACCTTATTTTAAATACAACATTTCAAATCGAAATACTCACAAAACTCTTTGCTGGGCCTATCTGCAAATCTTACAATGCCCTAACAGATATTGGTATTTTCCATTGTACGGTTAAAATGTTTAAAATCAAGTTAACCTTACAAGTTACTTCAATCGAAATTATTGATTCTTTATTGTTAATTTATTATTTTTTTTAATTATAGATGCTATTATAACTATAATATTATAATTTTATATCTACTTGCTTCCTACTCTGTAACCAGAGCCAAAAATATTATAAATGGAACTTAACTCTATTTGGGAGGCAGGTATGGTTCAGCCGCCCCGGAAACCTTTTATTGGATAACCAACATCTCTGCCATAGGTCACCCCAAGTGGTTTATTATGTTTGGTGACTTAGCAGGGGTGCCTGGGTTCATGGGGTGAGGTTTGTTCGGGCCTTCTGAAGACCCTCAGGGCCTCCTGTGTGGAGCGAATGTAAAAAAAAACTGTTTTGTATTATATTCACTATTAAACGTAAAATGATTTTATATATATAACTATTCCCTAAATATATATTTAAATAAATAATCATAAGTAAGCTGGGGTTGTGTTTAGTTATATAAACAATTAGTCGATATAAGTAACTGTACCTCCACTAAAATGATGTGAGTATACCAGGATCATGCTTTAAATAAGGAGAACATATTTAAAATAAATAAAGGAAATTATGAGTATATGAGCATAATATATATTTTAACAATCTGATAAACCAAATTACCACAGAGGGACAAACGTGAGAGTTGGTATTAGTGGCTACACGTCTGATAATTATCGATTAATTACTTCTGTCCGATTAAGCCTTTAGCGGACATCGCGAAGGCACATGACAAAAGGGTTAATCAGGTCATCAAGGTTATCCAGGTGTGATTAAAATTATGATAAAGCATTATATACATTACATTACTTTGTAAAGCAATAACGAAATTTGGGTAAACACGTTATTTGGCTATTAGCAGTAAACATAATTGTCTCGGGTTTATGGTTGTCTGGGGAATACCTTACTTATAAGAAAGGTGAATTATTAACAACCCATATTATTATTGTCATGTCTATTGTATATTAAAAACTAGAAATACAATCGTCAAAGACGACATATATAAATTTCATAAAATTCTTGAAGACTACCCCCTCCCTCGAATGTATATAAACCGTAGATTAACCCTCAACCCGTCGCGTGGGTTCTTTAAAAATCCAGGTTTTACAGGAATGCTAATTATGTACATTTTAAATGTTCCCACTGATTCCTTACTTCAGGTAGCTTCCTAACAGGGACTATACTTGACGCTGGTGCCGCCAACATTCAGTTTGCGCATGTGCGATGTGAGATACAGACTTGTATTTCGGCATGAGGATAAAAAAAATCAACAAAATTCAATGAAAAACTAAGTTCATATGTTTTTTCATTGTATTTTGTTGATTTTTTTTTTGTAATAATAATAAGTCTGAAGTTATAAGTAGTTAAAAGTTAAATAGTTATAAGTTTGATAAAAATTGGTAAGATTTTTTTGAAAACTTTTCTATTCAAAAATTATAAAAAAATGTTCCTTGTTGATTTTTAAGATTTTAAATTGAAAATAAATATCTAATTTTTAATATTTCTTTTTATTTCAATGCACTCATTATCACCCGACTATAATCAGTTAAAATAACATCTAAAATGTAAACTCTAACACCAATTTAATCATATTAATTTTTGGGATCCTCAGCGACCCCGCGCGACACGTCGCGTTAAAAAAAAGACGCGACGGGCGGAGGGTTAAGAAACATTTGTACCAGTCTGAAAATGGCCTTAACAGGCTGAAACCAGTTACGGTCAGAAATAAATTAAGTGGAAATAAGTTTTGCATAGGTTTTATCATATTACTCTAATGTTCGTGGAATTCAAATTGGTATCGGTATTTATAACTGTTCGAACGATTCGAAATGTACACTGAAGAAAGCCATTAGAAAACGGTAAATATTTATTGAATAGTGTCTACTTCTCCTTCAAGCGGAATCTGCAATTTGATGCTAGTATAAACACTTGTAATGGTAAATGGTGATTGAGGTACAAAAATGCTCAAATAAAAAAATATACGTTAAAATAACAGATTTCTTTGAATGTTATTTTTGAACATCTTAAGAACAAAGCAGAAAATTTGTTTATGTAAAGAGCTCAATAATACATGAATTATATTATATGATATGATATCATGAATTTTGCACTTATTTTCAGCGGATTTTCCCTCAAGGCCCATGTCATCTTTGGGGATGCTGTGTTGGGGGTATTTTTAGTAAAGGAATACGAATCTGGGGACCAATTTGTACAGGAGTGACGAACTATTATAAAAGCATCCCTTCTCCCTGCGGTACAAAGCGATGGGTCGATCAGGCCTGGCTGGAGAGGTAAAAAGGCCTCCCTCAGCCAGTCTCTCCCAATCCGACTGGAAAACCTTGACAAACCTCACCTCACGAACCCGGGCATCCCTGCTAAGTTAACAAATGTACCGAACCACTTAGGGCACCTATGTGTTGGTTATCCATTAAATGGTTCCCGGGCGACGGCACCCATAACGCCTCCCAAATAATATTAAAAGATCAATGGAACAGTTTTCGGGTCGCAACGTCATTAACTTCATTATCTAGGAGCAATCAATGACTTAATCAGTAAACTTGGAAGCGGCTTTGATAGTGGAAATTATATTTTATCTACATCAATTGACTTTCAAAAAGCTTTTGATACAGTTAATCATGACATACTTCTCAAGAAACTCGAGAAAATTGGTGTAGTTGGTCCTGCTCTTAATCTACTCAAATCATATCTTAGCAATAGAAAGTAATTCGTTAGCATTGACAGTCAAAATAGCAACTACGTTCCAATAAACTATGGAGTTCCGCAGGGTTCCATACTAGGTCCACTACTGTTCCAAATTTACATCAATGATGTTTCGCAATTAAATATAAATGGTGAAATCTTTTTATATGCAGATGATACAGAAATTTTCTAATGGGGTAGAGATTTAGATATATTAGAAGAAAATGCCCAAACAAATCTAGAAAAAATCAACAGTTCGTCGCCTTAGTTCGTATTTGTCCAACAGACCATTTGAGTTTTTGTTCAATCTTCACTTTAAAATGTTTTATTGAGATAATGAAAGAAAACCTTCTTCTGAAAATATTTTCTGATGGTCTGTTGGACAATTTACAGTTTTAACAATGAATTTAAAAAAAAACAGGATACATGACCTTAAGCTCAACCCGTAAAATAATTCCTCCTCATGTACCCTTAAAAATTGAAAACAACGACCTGCAAATCCTGATCCAGGAAATATATCTTGGGCTGCGCATTGATCAGCATTTAACATTTAGGTATTAATGACAAAATCATTCCTTTAATAAGCGTATTTAGCGGGCTATCATATGTGTTGCCAAATAAATTTAAAAAAGGTTTATATTATAGTCTCGTACACTCACATTTAAATTATTTGATTGAAATCTTGAGAAACGCATGTGAAACATACATAAATAAATTACAGGTTATACAAAAAAAAATAATCAAAGAACTATTTAACTAGAAGCCCAGAACATCCACAAAAAAATTATATATGGAAACAAAACTATTAACATTAAGAAAACTATTAATACAATACATGTCTCATTATATACAAAATAAACAATAAACTCGTACACACAAACACAGAATTCATTAAAACGTCCTAAGTACTACATGACAACACGATAACATACATTTAAACACCATCCACAGTAACTATGGTAAACAATCCATTGGTTACGAGGGGGGCAACTTATATAATTACCTCCCAAACGACATTAAAAATGAAAATAAGTTAGGTATATTTAAAAATAATTATTAATATTATTTATTCTTGATAAGCAAATTAATGAAATATAATAACGCTGCATTGAAATATTTAGTTTATCTTAATGTGTATAATTATTTCTAGTTAAATGAGTGAAAATGTAATTTTCTTTTAATCCTAAAGATATTTATTTGTCAGTAGATTTTGACAAATTTAAACAAGTTTTTATTTTTATTTTTATAACATTGATTCTATTGAAGGGCCTAGTGATGCTTTTTTCAATAGAATCAATGTTATAAAAATAAAAATAAAAACTCGTCTAAATTTGTAAGAATCTTCTGACCAATAAATATTTTTATTATTAATATATTTCTAGGCTTTAATACATTTAGGATTTCTCCCGGAATGCAGCTGATTTTCAGCAGATTTTCAGTAAAAAAATTCGTCATGGCGCCAACTTTATATATAAGGATTTTGTAAAAACAACGTTCAATTTTTCAAACTAATGAACGGATACACCTAAATCTAAACCGATTTAAAAAAAGGGTTGCAGCCGATTTACGTACAACTAGTTACATTACAATTTTTATCAATCTCTAGGCGTCAGACAGGCTAGTGAAATTTATTATATTATTACGTTATAATAAATCATTTAGGAACTTGACAAAATAGAGACTCATAAAATAATTCATTAGCATTCAATTCTATTACCCGTAATTATCTAATCTTCTGTGTATAATCCGATCCAGCTAATTCGGCAGAAAACTCATCTAAATTAGAAAATTAGATTACTCAATAGAATATCACAGATAAACTATACAAGGGATTGGAGAAGGGGTGGGGAGGCTTCGAGGACCTGAAACGAGATTGTAGACGAAATTTATAGATACGGACATAAATTTCTGTTACTAGTATTCCCAGGCAGAGCTCGAATCGACATCATCATGAAGCATTTGAAAGGAACATTCGCTCGTAAAGTAAACGTCGTAGCTCGCTTATTATAATATTGATGGGAGACAATGACCATTCTTCCATAATTGACGGATCCTTTATGTTTACATTGATAATGTAGTATCAAGGAGTACCTACATCGGTGATGCAGATGTATAATTGCTTATTTTTTTGTATGCACACCTACATTAACACTTTGGTGGAATCGAAATAAAACGTGAGTTAGTACAAAATGTTTTTATTTATTTTATCAAACTTACTTGTTCAGTCGAAAACGTATGTCCGAATAAATAATTAAAAATTTAAAATGTACACAAGCATTAAATTTTATCGAAACAAAATTTAAATAGTCATATTTCACAAATAATAAAAAATCGTTAAATGACATTTCCACAAAAAGATAAGAGATTTATTAAAATATACCTATCTATAGTTTTTCAAGTGTTCTAAAATTTCCAATATTCAAAATTAATAGGTCACCAGAGTTGTTACGTGAATTTGAATTTTCAATTCGAAGTGCTACAAATCTAAAAATAAGTCGCATGGACAGGAGCTAATATAAATTTTATAACATTATAATTGTAGAATTATTATCTAATAAGTAATGACATATGAATGTGAATCGTCCGACCACTGCCTGGTGACGACATCAATCCCCATAACCTTCAGACCGCCAAACGAGCGGCTGTAGAGAAAAGTGTGGCACTATAGATCAGCAGATTGGTTTGGTCCGCGGCTCATTTCAATGCTTTCCCGTGGTCAGCTGTCTGTTTTCAGACTTCAGATCCCTCAAGATGTGCCCAGGAAATTGGTGAAGTCATCACATCCGCGATGGATGGTTTCATCCAATCCACTGTCAAAGAAACTGGTGTGGGCTCAAAGCCGTGGTTCAGTCGACAATGCTCCGAAGCAGTGGGACGAAAAAACGCGGCTTACCGAGCCTACAACACATCTCGAACGTCCGAAAACAGAATAGTATATAACAAAATGGCAAAGAAATGCAAGAGGATCATTAACAGGTCAAAATTCGAGCCCGACCTGCAGATCAGCAGAAAGCTGGCTGCCTGCCCGCACGGCAGCAGAGCGTTCTGGTCGCTTGCGGGCTCAATAGGTCGCAATTTCTGCAAACCCAGTCTGCCACCTCTTACCAGACCTGACGGCTCTCTAGCAAACACCGCCGCCGAAATGCAAAGGCAAAATGTTCGCGGAAAACTCTACCCTCGATGATCAAGGTGCTACCCCGCCGTCGGTTCCTCATTGCGGTTTTCATATGAAAAAGCTGAAGATCCGGCATCGGGATGTACTCCAAGTCTTACGAGGGCTTGATGTTAATAAAGCTAGCGGGCCTGACGTGGGTACCACATGGGTCTCTTCAAGACCCATGTTCACTCCTTCCTTTCTTCAAAAATAACCTCCACACAGCATCCACAAAGATGACATAGGCCCTGAGGGAAATTATTTTCCTCGGGGCCTCCTGTGTGGAGTTAATGTGAAAAAGATTGTATGCCAAGATCGAGTTGTTTGGCGGTCTGTCCTCTCTGCCTACCCCTGCGAGGAAATGGCGTGATGGTTAGTTAGTTAAATGTCTACCTCATCCTGTGGGAATTTTATTATCGTGTGCGTTAAAAAGCGGTACGTAGAAGTTTTCACCCTTCGACAACAGCTTAGAATAGACCTTCTCTCCAAATAAGATAAGTGGAATTATTTTTACCTAATGTTGCTTAGTAATCGTTATCTCATGGGTACAGATTATTTATCAGTGAACCACCACATTTTCAGGGCAGCGGCCGCCACTGCAGTATCTTATGTTTTTCGTTTTCACACAAGACGTGTGAGAAGGAAGATTTTCATGAACGGTATTTAGGACGATTGTCGATGATATCCATACCATCCCTCCCTGGGACTAGTATAGCACCTCTGCCTCCTACTAACTCATGTGCTCCGAGTATAGCACCTCTGCCTCCTACTAACTCATGTGCTCCGGGCAGTCGTGGTTTGATACATAATGTTATTAATAAATTGTTGTCAGGTCGGATTGAAATTACACGAACGTTGATTTAGTCAATGAACAGAAAGGGTAGATTTATGGAACTACCCTTGTCTTTAAAAGAAAATCTTTGAGTACCGAAATATGAATATAACACGGCTTTACCAAACTACTAAATTGACAATGGGAAAATTTTTAACATTGCTAATTAGAATAAAAAAGAATATAAAATTTATTTGTAGACTGAGCGTAGCGAAGTTATTTAACTAAACCATTTGGCTAAGCCCTGAGGAAAAACCCTCAGGGCCTATGTCATCTTTGGGGAAGCTGTTTTTTTTTTTTTTTTTTATTACATTAGTTACATTTATACAGCAAAATTACATAATAATAATAATATTTCAAATAACTGTAGATATTAAAATGTGTACAAGTGTTATTATGTCTTGTACGATATTAGTTCCTAGCTAGGCAGATTGCCTGTTATAAGGAACCAAATGCTGGTGAAAAATGCCAAAAATGTCTTCTGTAAAAAGAAAGAAAAAAAACAAAATATTGTTTTTTTTTTTGTAGATTAAATATACATATACTAAGTTTAAATATATTATACTAAGTTTTTACTGATTGTGCAATTAATAGTTAGCCATGTGCAATTTTAAGTTTTAAATGACATTATTTAATAATTTTTCAGACTCAATCCTACCTAAGTCTAACGGGTATTTTTAGGGAAAGGTGGTTGCGGCTGTTTTGTGAAGGAAAAAGATGTGAGGGGTGGGTTGGAAACTGGGGGGCAAAGTGTCCAGGAGAGATTTTTATTTTATTTTTTATATGTATACAGCACAAGAGTCCCAACTGCTCTCGTCTGAAGCCAGTGAGACTATGGCATCCCCAATCGGGGTATGTTGTGAGGCTGAGGTTAGTGGGGAGGGGAAGGAGATAGGGAAGAGGAAGGTGGGGAAGTACCTGGCTATTCAGATCTGGTCACCGAACACGGCTAATGCCATTTCAAGCAACATTTCAATTCTGAATGGTGGTCTTACACCAGATGGACATAAGAATCCATTCGTCCGGTAGCGGTGCAAGGCGAGGGGTCAAAAGGGTCCAGCTGGAGAGGGTCTAGGTTAGGTCAACCTCACCCCCATGAACCCGGGCACCCCTGCTAAGTCACCAAACGCAACGAACCACTTGGGGTGACCTATGACAGGGGTGTTGGTTATCCAATAAATGATTCCTGGGCGGCGGTACCCATACTTGCCTCCCAAATTGAATGGGAGGCGGGTATGGGTAAACGGCTCTGATGGATACTACTTATATGTTCCGCCAGAGTTCGTAGGATTGTTTTTGCTACGAGCTGTCAAATCGGAATAGTCTAAATTATGGGAATAACAAAATTATGGTACAAAAAATTATGGTAAAATATAATAAAGCCACTTAATGTATTAGGTCCGTTTACTATTCTGACAAAAAATGTATCAAATAATGTCCAAAATCGCAAACAACAGTCTTCAACCAATCGAACCAAAAAAAACAGATTTTGCCTAGCGGCAGTTCTCTTTGCTCCCAAAATGTTCAACTCGCTGAGTATTGATACCAGGAAATCGAAAACTGTTTTCTTTGTAAAAGTTCATTCAGAATTGGTTATTTATAAAGGGAAGGAACTCTTTTAAATTACGTAATTATGGAGATAAATTTCGACTACCGTAATACGATCATTTGCCTAGTGTGGTAATCGAAAAGCATGTAAAAAAACTGTGTACAAAACTTATTTTATGAAATGGAAAAAAAATACTAACCTTTATTCATAAGATTCAAACCCACTTTTTTCAGTCAAAAACTACGTTTTTCTTTCATCCACACATCAAAGCGACTTTATATTTCTACGCTGGTTTAAAACACATTTACGAACGAAAAACTCCAAAAAATCCCTACCCAAAATCGTACCTTCATAAATGAAAACGTGCTTATGAAATGAGTTGACTAAAACTCCTCGTACAATAGCCCAAAATGCTCTTTTCAATTCGTGAAAATAATGGCCAAGTTGAAAGTTTAAACACGAGGCCAAAGCTTACAAATAAAGCCCAAACACCAACGGCTCGGCAACGAGCGGCTTTTGATTAAAAAAACACAATGGCGAGTATAACGAATTTACATTTCTCAGCGTTTTATATCTTTACCTTTTATACGAGTTTGATAACTTCCTCTGCAGACATGTTATTGTATTGTACCGAGGGGAACTTTAAAACAATAAGGGACGGTAATATGACAAGACAATGTAATGATTGCAATACAGTTACAGTTGTGCCGGGGCTAACTACGGGTCAATAACGAATTGCAACAAGGGTAAGTTGTGACAAGCACAAACAAGAACTAAAGGCAGAGGGGAGAGTCGCAAACTTCGTTCCAACTAATATTTCTTGCAAACAATATCCACCATTGATATGATTTTAGATTTTTACTGCCAAAAGTATTATCGTTATTTATTTGCGTTATGCCGTGTAGCGCTATCTCATTTTTTAACCAACGTTTCGGACAGCGTTACAGCAGATCTGTCACCTAACACCACAAAAATAAATAATGAAAATATCCACAACCTTCTATTATTTTATTTTATTTTAGGTAGGTACCTACCTACCTAATCTAACTCTTTTTATATACACTCATAACAAACCTTAGTCGATTTCGCTACGCTTTGAAAAAAAAAATACATAAAACACACTAGTTATTGCCAAAAACAGATGCATTCGGTATATAATTAAGATAGAGGTAATATTTATTTATTTAAATTTTACGGCACAAGTGCAATTCCAATAAACGTTTTTTAAAAATGTTTTTAAACAGTCATGGAACAGGGATAAAGAAAAGAATTTGAAAATTACGTAAGTAAAAATATATCAAAATTAATGAAAGCATTTACCAAAGCAGTTACGAAGAAGCAGAGTATAAAAACAAATAACATAATATTAAATATAAACTTTGATCTGGAGGACATTAGCAGAACACATGAATTTTTAATTTTTAATTTATTTTTCTTGTATTCTTATAGTATGCAAATTTAACTCAAAAAAGCACTCGAGTTCAAATAAAATAAACAAACATGACAAACGTTTATTGAAACTTATTAAGAGTTGACTAGAAAATTGATGAAAACATGACAAAAACAAAAAAATACTGATACCGAATAAATCTATTTAAAAAAAATAAACAATGACAAAAAAAAATAACACAATTGTAAAAAGTTGTCGATTCGACGACGCGTGTGATTTAAAATCGCGCTTTTCTTTATTCTGTATTTAACACGCTGTAAATCCACTGACCCTTTGCCGATGCATAAAAAGTGACAAAAATACGGTCAAATGAGATTACAAAAAACACACGCACATTTAAATATCTAACTAACTAACCAATCATCACGCCGTTTCCCCGCAGTGTTAGGCAGAGAGGACAGACCGCCAAGCATCTCGATCTTGGCACACACTCCTTGCCTCGTTCACATGCATACATGGCCTTCTATTATTCTGACTCTTGACATGGACCGACTCAAGTAATACAATTTCTCAATAATAATCATAATACTTTCATGCCTAGAATGACAGAACAAATATGCAATTCTCCATTGAAAAACTACAAAAATGAATAACTTTAAACACGATTTTTGTTCGTCGTTATTCCGCCCGAATTCTCAATAACAGGTAATCTATGTACAATGTTTGATAAACACGACAGAGAGTAATTTTGATAAATCATCCGCAGCAGTAATTTAAAAGAAATGCTCAGCATTTTGTAAAATAGCTTTGAAATTTGCAAGCTGAAGCCGGCGCTGTGATGAAAGGAGAAATGATTTGCATGTTTACGATTTTCTGTATCAAATAAGGAAAATTCAATGCAGAGAGATTTGCTAAAAGACACAAGGTCAAAGTTTACGTATTCGAATTAAACTGAACTCACTGATCTTATTTGAACTTCTCAAAATGAGGAAACTTTCCGTGATTGATTTTGTTTGCCTATTAACCGCAGTGAATTCCGTAACCCTGAGGCTATTTTTTCGGTTTTCAGAACAACTCATATAGGTCTCGTATAAATCGTCGTATCTCCCTTAATATAATGGTTAGAAATATGATCTCAACGGTGTTATAAAGAGAATAATAATAATATTTGGATGACTTGTATAGCGCCGTTTTTGTGAAAAATCACCTCAAGGTCACTGTATAAACTTATAATACATTTCTACAATCTTATTTCTAACTAAAAACTAGACAAACCACTATGACAAATTGTGGCTAAAAATTGCATCCACCGGTAACATCAATCACCGATACGAAACTATATTATGTACAATGATTTGACCAAAGAACGCGATGCTGCTGTAAAAATGTAGGTACTGTTCAGGCAGAAAACATAAACAGGACCATACTTACCTTGGATGTCACAAGAGATTAAACACTGTTATGGTTTATTTAGGGAAATTTAGGCACAGTACGTACGCAGAGTTGGGGACTATAATATATAAGAAAATACCAAGCTTTATTTTAAAAGATTAATCACAAAAGAAGTCAAATGTACACCTGATGTTTGCAATGCACTTTATGCTTACAATTTATACTTCAAAAATTATACGTTTATAAGTAATCTTTCAAAAAAAATTTTTTTTCGGATATGTTCAGAAATACTAAATTTATTGGATTTTATTACAAAGCGGAAATATTTGACCTTCTGATAAAACATGGTAGAGAGGCCTAATGGATTAAGTTTTCTGATCGTTTGGTACGGTTTGGACAATTTACAGTGCAATTCGGCTATAGTGAACATGGATATAAGGATAGAACTGTTATATAATTAACCTTGCGACTGGCCGGTAACTGAGTGGTTCAAAGGGCCGAGTTCAATTCTTGGCAAGTCATTTCTATATTGTTGTGTAAGTAATAAATTCCGGTTTTAATAAAACCAAGTACAGATATTTCAAATATGTAGTTGTTTGAGAGTGTTCGCCTTTCTTCACAAAAAGCAATAATAAAAAGTAAGATTTCTGACCTGTGCTCGTCTTTGGGACTCGCGATGAACTTGACACACTCCCTCTTTTGGAAGGTGGCCTCTATCCAGGTCCGGGCTGTCTTCTGCAAATAAAAGCACACATCATTTAATATAAATAATCAAAATATCCAAGAAACACTTCGTTTGCGGTTTAGTTTAGTTAGAAACTCTGCTTATTAAAAGCAAGATTAAAAAAAGTATGAGTTTGGTAAAAACAGAAGGAAATGTGCGCTTTTATAACAGACGTGACGATTCACGGGTACGTTACCGTGACTGCTAAAATGTAATAAACATACGTTCCTTATCGCTATAATACAGCAGCTCTTTCAAAAAATGAGATATACAATGTAAGTAGGTCTTTTTCCTCCATAGGAAGAAAGTCATCTTTTTTTTGCATCTCTCTCATATACCGCACCATGACGTCTCCGTAGATCCCTAATAATACTATTTACCGAGACGATAATGTTGAAAGTATGAAATATAGTTACAAGGCTCTTTCTTATTCACTAAATAACAACAGTCGAAAATGAGGCAAACGGTGAACATATGTCTGCACTCCTCCAAAGCAAACATACAATCATTATCATATATTTCCCTCACACTAAAGAAAATAAAATGCAATTCCCATCGCAACTTTGGAGGAAATGGTCACACGTATTTTGTATGTCTCACCATTATTTAATGTGTTATTATTTATTTATTATTACACAATATACATCATAAAAGAAAGTCCCAAAAAAGTGCATCCCGCACAAAAACTCCGAAACAAATCCCGGTACAATCAAGGGAGTTATATGTGTGGTAGATCTCTATCCCCACTCCAGGATGACCTAAAGGGTAATATGATGATTTACCTAAAGGGTGTGTTTATGAAGATATAAATATTGAAATCGCAGGAACAGTCTTCCGGAAAGTTGTAGAAGGTTCGATAGAGCTCTAGAAAGTTCTGTAAGGAGTGGCGGAGTATGTCGTAGAATGTTCGGGAACATCGTTGTGGAACATTCCAGAACACTCTCGTCCTGAGCGGAACCGGGTAACGCAGCTAGTTATTAATAATATAATAGTCCTCAATGAGGGACAATGAAATAGAATTTATAATCCATACCAAAATGGCAGCGGGAAAGCCAGACATTGTCTACCTGTGATTCTTGATTTTTAAAATATTACATTGACCGGGAGACGACATATTAGTATTCAATGGGATCCATTGCGCTAATTAATATTACGCGATCATATTGTCTTTCAAAGGCATTGTCAGGGAAACCATTTGATGTAGTTCAATGCGTTCGGAAATGAAATTACTGATCCATGGAATAATAACGAAGCCAAACTTTTTAGTGCCCTTTGTGACAAATAAACTAAACCAAAGTCAGAACTGTGATAATGAAGAAACTCAGTGAGAAATACATATAATACAGTTAAAACTCGTTTTTAGTTATAACGCGTTTTCTCTAGTTAAAATTAGTTTTTACAAACTGTCTTTGTTAAAATTGAAAATGGGATTGAAAATACAGATACTGTTTATTAAAATATTTAATAACTGTTAATAATAAATAATAATAATAATATTTGGATGACTTGTATAGCGCCGTTTTTTGTGAAAAATCACCTCAAGGGCGCTGTACAAACTTATAATACATTTCTACATGGTTAATTAATTATGTTAATTAAAAACCTAACCAAACCTAACCTGATGTCACTCGACCAATCAGAATAAAGCACTATGAACTGTGACATCGGTTGAAAAAGTTTTAACTGAATCATTTCGAGAAAACGCGTTTTTTCCAGTTTTAAAACTAGTTTTCACTGATATTCAGCGGTTAATTATAGTTGTAACAAAAGCCTTTAGTGAAAACTAGTTTATACAAAAGAAAACCGTTGTAACTAAGAACGGGTTTTAACTGTAACACATACACAACTGGTAAGTACAGCCAGAAAAAGCTAAAATTACTTCTCAAAACTTAAACACAGTATTTGTATAGTTTTTAAGGTGACCGGGCAAAATTTATGAAAAATTAAGTTAATAGGTTACATTAGTTTAGGTTGTGGGAATGATTTCTTTTTTTTCATAGCTTTGAATGAATTTTCGATGAGGTTATGATTTGAGACAGTTGACATGATTCTGAGTTGGCATTGAAGCGGTTTTTAAGGTTAAAAAGAGTTGTATATATTATGTAATATTATTTATAAATGAAAATGCTAGAATCGCTTTACTTTTTCATTTTGGGAGGCGGTGATGGGTATCGTCGCCCGGGAAATCATTTATTGGATAACCAACAACACTGTCAAACCTAACGAACCAGGGCCGGGGTTCCCGGGTTCATGGGGTGAGGTTTGCCCAGGACTTGACGGTCGATGCATCTGCCCACCTGGGTTGAAGGGATGAATTCATACGTCCATCACTCCTGGACACATTGCCCCCAGATTTCTGCCCCCCCCCCCCCCCATAACTATTTCCTTCCCAGAACTTCCTCTACTTTCCTTCCTTAACAAAACCCTCCACAAACCATCCCCTAAGACGACATAGACCCTGAGGGAAGTTATTTTCCTCAGGGGCTCCTATGTGGAGCTAATGTAAAAAAATCATTACAATAACTAATGTTAAGTTAAGTGTTCAGAAGAGCGGTTATATATATTTTGAGGGGTCGTTACGAGATAACGGACTAGATCTCTTGTCAGATTTGTATGATTTTTAGATATTTACTGTCACATATTTTAGTTTAGATCGTTTAAACACGAATTCCTACAAGTATGCATGATTATTTATTCATTTAATGTTCGTTGCACATAGAAAAATCAAATAAATCACACAAATCTGACAGGAGGTCACGTCAGTTATCTCATAACGATCCCACAAAATATATAGAACTGCTCTTCAGATGTAAATAATCCAGTAGGTACATCCATACTATCCTCTTTCTATCTCGTTACCCTACCCACAACCATCTGCTACCAGCTACACAATATTGGTAGTTCAGGGTCTTGTACGAAATGGCATACACTTGCACATACAATGTGCATCTTTGCAAACATTTAATCAATCAAGGCATTCGCAGAAATTTGAAACGTCTTTGGAAATCGATATCTTGAATATGCTCACCATGTTGGTGGTATTATAAGAAAGCCGACAATAAATTATCTGTGGACAGACTCTACGCAAGATTTCAGATTGGGCGCGCAATGTAAATAGACTGCCAACTTCAAAGCGAATAAACCTAAACAAAAACGCAGACGAATCAAATAAAAATCACGAGGGTTATTTTGGATTGCATCAAAATTATGAAAAATTGTTACATTCAGGTGCATTTATTTTTAAATTAATCGATTTCGAAGCTTTTGTAAACTCATCGCAAGATCATGTAAAATGTAAACAGTTGCATTTTATTGGATATTGCGGTTAATATACGTACTACAAGAAGAAAATTTGGCAAGCGAAAAACATTACTTTACGGGAGAGCATTTACAAAAATAAACAAATGAATTAATTGGCAACTCTTGTTACGAGATGAAAAGAGCACAGATAGAAAAAAGTTAATAATTGAATAGTTAATAATTTTAAACACGAGTTCGTAAACATAATAAAGCATTCCAGATAATCACGCTAAATAGGGTTCGGAATAAACTCTAGTAGTCGAAAAAATATGAATTAGAAATAAATATTTTCAGATATCCATTTATCTTTGTAGTTTTGTTGATAATATATGAAAGTGAAATATTACTGCATTATTAAATATCTTTTTTGCTTGCAAGTGGACAGAATTACCCAAAATGACAAACCAATGTAATATTTTACCATTACATGAAAGTTTATTTTAGTTTCGTTAAAACATAAGTTAAAAATAGAAAAGTATCTATTTAATAGATAGCCAATACTGCAAAATTGATGTGATTGTTTTATTTCAAAATATTGTGTGAAAACACAAAATGATGGCAATCTTAGAAAATAAATTAAAAAATCCTCTAAAAATATATTTCATCTGTGAAAGTTACAAACTATTTCACATAATTTCGAGTCATGTGTAAATCCCGGTAGATTCTTGTTATAAATATAAACTACTAGGTATAATTGGTTTTGCGATATTTTGTAAGTTTCTAAAGCATCGCGAACATTCTGTTAGAATTTTTTTTATTTGTTTTTGAGTTGTTATGCCATGTTGCACTACCTCATTCTTTAGCCAGCGTTTCGAACAGCGTTACAGTGTCCATTATTAGGGCAGATGTGTGACTGTAACGCTGTCCGAAACGTTGGCTAAAGAAGAAGATACTTTTAGGTAACCAAAATACTTTTAGCCATGAAAATCTAAAAAACGTATAATTTTGTTAGAAGTTTGCTACAAAAATACAAGATTGGTAAGATTGAGATGGATCTGTAGTTTGAGGTATTTGTTTTGGACCCACCTTTGTGAATTGGTATCACCTTGGCTATTTTACAGCTGTCTGGAAAGTTCTCTCTTTAAAACATTGGTTAATCAATTTTGATAATATAGGAACCAATTCCGTTGAGAGACTTAGCACTGCCTTGTATTTGAGTTTATCGTGACCGGCATTCGGATTTGATTTCAATGATTTTAATATTTTGCTTATTTCTAATTCTGTTATTGATTGAAGATATAAAGAACCTATCTTACGATCATGTTCTAATGTTATTTCATTGGCTGGTTTGTGTACGACTTTGTTACGTACATTATTAGCTAATGAGGAGCCAATGTTGCAAAATAAATTGTTAAAGTGGTCGCATATCTCTACATTGCTAGTGATTATTTCATCATTAATTATTAATTTAGTACAAAAATTATTCGGAGTATTAGACTGATTTTTAAGAATATTATTCATTAACTTCCAAGTTTTTTTACTGCTATTTTCGCATTTTTTAAAAAGATCACTGTAGTGTCTCTGTTTTAAGTTTCGTTTTTCTGTAGTTATGTTATTTCTTACTTTTAGGAATTCTGCTTTCAAAAATGTGTTATTGGGTTGTCTTTTTAATTTCAGATGCAATTTATTTCTTTTTTTATCAATGTTATAAGGTCTTTGGTTATCCAGTCTGGATTATTTATATTTTTTGTTTTAATTTTAGTGGTGCTATTAGAATTAATTTTATTTGTGAGGTAGTTTACAAGATTATCATAATTTAATACCGACTCATTATTCATATTAAGATTAAAAGGATTTTGGATGACATCATTCTTTAGATTATCGAGATTAATATGTGTATATTTTTGGGACGATTTTAAGGATGTGCTCTTAACATGTGTGTGAATTACAATAATACTACTTAATTAATTACTTTAATAGTGAGTGCTCCATAATGATATTAAATAGTTCAAAATACTGATACAACCAACATTACAGTTTTGTATGTTAGTTAAAACTTTTTTAAAACCTGAAACTTTTTATTAAATTACCACCGATACAGCGTAAATTGGCCCAAGTTTGGAACTAACACCCATTAGCAGAGATTTGCGAGGCTAACCTTTATTTTATGGCCCAGGTAGTTTCCCTAATAGCACATTTCTCAAGCAACAGTTTGCGTGTCGGGACACACCCGGCTTGCGTGACTGCCCCAATGCCACCAAACTTAACCCTACCTAGTCAGTGCACAGTGTTCACATCTACACTCAAACTAACCCTAACCTTTTTACTAACAGGGGGACATAAATTGTGGTGTGCGTTCATTGAAGGGGTCCCACGACTTTCCCAATGACGCGATGGTACAAGGAAATTGATTTTACCTCCCTCGTCGTACACCTCAAGGTTCTGATTTTATTTATAAAAGGAAGCTAGATATACTTATTATGTCTGACTCCAGACCAGTGATTCTTAAGCCGCCGATTCTTATTTCTATAGATTTCTTACGCATCTCCCTTACACATTTGAAGTTTTTAAGCTCTTAAAAAAAAGGCGTTATTTTTTAAGATAATTTCTATACATTTCCCACGCCGAACGCAAATTATATGAAATTCCCTCGGTAGAAAAAAATCGCAAAGGATGCTCCGAAAATTATTATTTTTACGTCTGTTTCAGTTATTTTACAAGTTTTTTTTTTTACAAGTATGAAAAAATTCTATGTTTCTTTAAATGCTATTTAGACAGCCCCAAGAAATTTTAAACGAGTCGTGCTTTATTAAACATTTTCACAATTTTCGCTTCAATTTTAGCGTTTTAAATATTAGAGCACTCATCACATGCTTGTGAATATGCTGGGGATTAAAATGTACAAAAAACGTCAAAATTGATCGCCAATGGAAAGAAATGTTGACGTTTGAGATTTTTGCACTAAAGAAATTTCAATGTGTAGAAATTTGTCCAAGACAGGATGGTCTTCAACTTTGTAGAAAGAGTATCCCGGAGAAAAACAATGGACTCGGTTTTAAAACAGATTTCCTACCCCTGCAATAAAAGCATCTACGATACGATTTCATCCATCGTTAGTCAATACTTGTTTAAGTTACCAAAGTTAACCCTCGGCGCATGTAGGGTAACTTCAGCTTTACCAAAACTTTCAGTTCCTAAAAAAAACCTTACAACCAGTAAGTAAAATGTTCCATTCTGGTGAGTTTTTTTAATAGTATAATTATTGCGGTCCAGACAATTTGCTTCAAAGGCCGCGGTTTCTGAAGTTTAAATTAACCCCAACGTGAAATGAAACGGAAAAAATGCTTCAGAGCACAACGCAAGACTCGTCTATTCGAAAATATCATATCCATAAATATGTAGATACATGGCGTTTCATAGAATATCTACAAATCTTAATATATATAAAACAAAGTCGGGTTAGTTACACCATTTATAACTCAAGAACTGATGAACCGATTTTTGTGATCTTTGATTTGTTGAATTTGTCTCCACCCCGAAGAGCAGAATAGCTATTAAAACAACGGAAAAATTGTTAAAAAGAAAAATTATGAAGAAAAAAAATTTCCTCATACATTTTGCATGGAACAAATGTTCATATTTTGAAACAGCTGCAGCACTTTTTGTGATAAGTATAATATTGATAAGTGAGTGACGACCTCCGTAGTCCAGTGGCTAAGACTCTTGACTCACAATCCGGAGGTCGCGGGTTCGAACCCGGCGTGGGCAAATAAATTTTATATGATTAATTTGTGTTATTTCACAATTAATTCATTTAAATAATATATAGTATATTTGCGGCACGTTCCAGAGTGGAAGATACTATCAGTATCGCCCTGGTGTAAGACCACCATTCAGAATTGAAACGTTGCTTGAAAATGGCTTTAGCCGTGTTTGGTGACCAGATCTGAATAGCCAGGTACTTCCCAACCTTCCTCTTCCCCACCTCACAACATACCCCATTTGGGGATGCCATAGTCTCACTGGCTCCAGACGGGAGCAGTTAAGATTCTTGCGCGGTATTCACAGTAAAAAAAAAAAAAAAAAAAAAAAAAAAGTGAGTGAATTCCAAAAATTCAAAAACGTCAAATTCGCTGATTGTTTTGCTTTTGTTCTTAAACGTATAATGTTGGCCCTTTTTTTTACACACTAAACGTTAATAGTCTAAAATGAGACAAACGGTGAACGTATGTCTACACCTCTCCAAAGGAAAAATACAGTAACTATAATAAATCTCCCTCACACCTATAAAGAAAATGAAACGAAATTCCCGTAAATCAGTGGAAAAGTAAGAAAATCTCGTGGAGGACTTAGCCAGCCAACCAGAGGCCGGGTGGGAACCAAACACGATGCCTACTCAGCCACTGACCGGTCTGTTTAGCTATAGTATATAACGTGTTCTTGAGGTTATATGAACCTAAATGAGCTGTATAGTTTAACCGAGTAATTCTAGTGGTTCTATAAACAGTAAACCACGTAAACACATCAAAAATCAAAATTTCCTATAAAATCCTGAAATTTGTAAGTAAGTACAAATACCCAACCATTTAAAATTAAACCAAAAATTTCTAATGAGAAACAATATATTTTTTCTAAAGAAAGATCTGTATCACAATGACAATTAATTTTAAAACTTTCTTCAGGTAGGCAGATAGGTACCATAATACTGAAGGAATGCAAATAAGAAAGTCTAAAAAACACGACGATTACACGTTTTAAAAAATAATCTTTACTGAACTAACAAATAAGACGGCCAGCATCTTGAACCGGAAACAGAACGCACAAACAAATTTACAGGCAGAAAAAACATAAAACGGATTAATTAAAACAGGACTTCGGTACGCTCAGCCAATAATAATCACCGTTTTAATATATTTTACTACAACGACCCTCAACTAGCAAATTTATTTTTGTAAGAGTAAGCAAATCACATAACACAATTGTCGAATATTTTTTCTCTGTTTTAAAAACGAAATTTACGGGTAAAGTTAATCCTATAATCATTGAAATTCTACTAGATTTCTTAATTAAACATGGGAAAATTAAAATAACAAACATTCCCGCTATGTTTTTTTATTGAGCAGAAAGCCAACCCTTATTCCGAGAGAATTTTTTAAATGTGATTATATCCGAGATTAGAGTACGAACCAATGCATCCCGGAACACTCAAGTTAATTGAATTCCGATAAAGTCAATCTGAACATGACGGTTCAATTTAAATACGCCAAGTTAAACTTAATCAGCCTTTCTGTAGTTGACTTCCAGGTATAAAGATATAATATATCTATTTATATTTAATTTTTTTTGTAGAAAGCAGTCTTTTTGTGGTTTTTAATGACTTTAATTTCTTATTTTTTTACATTTATTAACTGAAATAAAACAAAATAACTTTGTAACCAGGAATTATTTATTTTGTTTTTATATCGACTGGTTTCAGTTAACACAAGCATCTTCAGGGTATAAAATTAAACTGATGAAAAACTAAGCTGTGTGATCTTATATACCTTCAGAAAGAGACAAAACATAACTTAAAGGAACATTGAGAAAGTGAAATTAAAATATTACATAATAATAGAGAGAACAAGACAGATATCTAATGAGTTACCATTTTATATCTACAGGGACAAAATGTCACATGAACAGGAGAGATGAGGTGATTAAGGCGAGACATAATCACGTTTATCGGGGTTTGCCGGAGGGTTACATTTTAATTTATTTCGACGAATTCGTAATTGAATTATAATTTTTATTTCCATGCCTCACAAGGGATGCGAGTTATTCATATGTTAGATTAATGAAAACAGAACGTTGCCATAATTTTTTTAACGTACAATGCCTTTAAAAAATTGTAATACGTTGTACCACTAAAGTTAGCTGTGAACACCAGATTTTATTTAGACGATGAATTAATGACTTCGGGAGGTATTAATTTAGAAACGTCTTAAATATTAGTAACACGTTCTTCAGAATTAATTAAAATGAACCCGATGGAAAGGACGAATCTCCAGGCCTGCTAGGGTGAATTTGACCGTACGTCCGTCCAACACGCCGTGCCGCGGGCGCATATTTGTTTACACGCTTTCTTCACTTACGTCGTTAAGATTCCCACATTATTTGTCTTCTTCTTCTTTTATTTGATAGGACAAATTCGACAGTAGGTCCGTCCAATACACGAGTGGCAATTTGCTTCGTTACTTACGTCGTTAAGATTCAGAATATATTTTAGGGTATAGTGTCGTCTTAAGGGTTTTCACGAGTTTATGGGAAATTTTATTTATTTATTTATATACATATATATTGTACAATACAAAATGATATAATGTACAATACAAAATGATAAACATCCCTAGCATAGGGCTATTGGACTAGTATAATGAATTATTATGGATTTGGGTTTTGGTTTTAACAGCTTTCTTTATTTCGAGTGCTTCTAAATAATTTAGTCAGTTACAATGACCATTTGTAGAATCTTAGCACCGGTACTTTGAAGGAAGGTATGATCTTTATCAATAAGATAATTGGCGAAATTCGAAGATCCATTATTATTTAAGCATCTAAGATGCTCATTGATTCTATTGTTGACATTGCGCGTTGTTTTACCTATATAAAATGCTGAACAATCACTACAATCTTATTTATAAATTCCCGATTGACTAATAATAAACTTAGTCTTTCGAGAATTTATAAATAAGATTTTTGAGAATTGAAATTGGAACATCATTTGGACGTTTATTATTATTTTGTATATTTTTTTGTGACTGCGGAAATGAATACAAATTACCCTAAGGCCTAGTTATTTCGCAGAAATTCACGTGTGGTGACAGTGGCCTGTGAGCGCCATTTAGTATTTTTGACAGTTGAAAGGTTAAAAAAAATATTTTTTATCGAAAAAAATATCACCGGACAGCAAAATGACATCAACATTTTTATTCCAAATGTGCTCTGGAATCGCTGGTTAAAATCCTTCTGGTACGTGCTGTTACATCCTGTATAAATCCTCCTGACGCTATTTTACGTCGAAACTAACCGAGTGTTACAAGAAAATTACGACCTAGAGTAAACTATGATTTATATTCACCTGTAACCGGCTTTTGCTTAGAAGGGACGGACATTGTGGATTAAACACGGTAAAATAGTCAAAAGGTATAACAATGAAGGTAATGGCCACGGTTTTAAAAGTCAAGGGCAAGTACGGTATTCATAATTAAGTGGAGCAAATTTCGTACGCTCTAATAATGGAAGCTTTGCGTTATGGTAAAAGCTTTTCATTAAAGATTTTTATAGAAAGTTTTAAACTTGGGTTTTGATATTAATTTTTGAGTGATATCGAAAAGGTTGCTACAACATTTATGATTTACGGGTTTCTGATAATAATAACATTAACATTAACTGAATTTTGACCACATCTTCGTGACGCCTGCGAAACTTATAAATATGCAATTAAACTAGCGATTACAGGACATACGTTGCAATACCATTCAAAGGAAAATGGGTTTATTTTTCAATTCTGTTTACTTAAGTGCTTCTGGATACACGATATTTTTTTTGTTTTTCGTCTGGTGCGTACACGAATAGATCAGTCGGTTTTTAGACGCGTGAGCAAGTCAGACGTAGCTGTCACGTGAGAAGCTTGGATTTTCCTTTTTCAATCCCTCCCTCATCGTCTCTTGCGAGTCCTTTCTCATGCGTCCCCGTACCAGCCCCTGCACAGAAGATTATTTACGGAAACTACTGGGAAACAATTCAAAAATTTCAGGTTAAATAATTATATTTGCGTAGTCTTATTTTATACCTAAATTACTCTACGCGTTAAAATTGAACGAATTTCATGTTGAAACACTACACGGAGGCGTGGACACGCTTTCAAACATGGAGCTTTCAGAATTCAGTCGACCACCGACACGGAAGGACTTACGTTACGCCCTAATCGGATAGCCGCAGTGTGTTTGTTTCAAAGTTTTGTTGTAAGAATCACCATGGAATATATAGCTGGATGTATGTTCATAAATATATAAAATTTTCAGATAAATATATTTTTAGTGTATATAGTTGTAAGGGTCACAAAATAGTGTTTTTCTAAAGAGATTTTTAACGATCTTTGAACTTTACGAGAGTGCATCATTTTTCGTTCAAATTGGTGTGTTGTCTCATGCACATTTTATTGATTGCGTGTTAGTTTTGAACTATAAAAACATCGTTTCGGCGCCAACTCGTACCAACTCTTTAACAAAACTCTCTTTTTTTAGGGAGCCATCTACGAATTGTTCGTAGAGAGCTGTTCAACTTTTTACGAGCAGATGGACTTTTGCATCCGAATTCACATAGATCCCGAAGAATATTACAGGACTACGTCATTCGGAAGTTTATTTTAAAAAATTGTTCATCGAATATGAATTCAGCGGTCGCACAAGCTATAACTTCATTTAAACTTGCACTCACCACGCGATGGAAGAGTTGTAAACATGTAGAGAAATATTTTCTGCGCAGACATAGCTTATGGCTACAAGATGATATTATCATAGAAAACATCGACCTACCCAGCTCTAGCAATCTTTCAGAGCCAGCCAAGTCGGCCGGGCGACCGGCAAAAGCTTTTGAACAGAGTAGCGAAAAATCGAAACGACAAAAAATAGATTCGTTTATTAAAGATCGTTCTTTGGAGGAAATTTCTTTTGCAACAGAAATCATCGAGAAAAAGAGATGCAGCAAAGGTATTTAAAGTCATTACACGTTGTTCAACACGAGACTACAAGAATTAAAAGGATTTTTAACTTTTCATCGAAGAAATAATTTTATCTTGTTCTCCAAAAGAGGCATAAGCTATGATGGTGTCTACAAAACTTACAGACAGATATCAATACCTAATGCTCCGATAAGGGGCCGAAGCAATAGGTTGTAATTTGTACCCATCTTACAATAAAATTATTGAACAAAAGCAAGCTTGTTATCCTCACTAAGATTCTGTCATAATAACCGATAGATCAGCGAAGATAAAACTTCAGGCTTTAGTTGACTTAACTATATCAAGTTCAATCTGAGATTTTAACAGCGTTTGTTGATTTAATCTCAAATGTGAGACCCTTACTTCGCAAAAATTTAGCATCACTGAATAAAGAGATATTAGATTCACTGTAAGATCCCGAGTGATGAAAATGAATAATTATGACCCAAAATACTCATTTAATGCCGAAAACTAGCGCATTATATTTTATTTTTAACATAGCATACTTATATTATGTAGTTCCAATGCGAACCTCAATAAAAAAAAATATTCCTATAAATATTTGAAAACATGTATTACGAGTATTATTATCTATGAAAGTATTGTCATATGTTTAATAAATCCATCGTTTAATATGTCCGTACCATGTTCCCAAGGTATCATATATTATAATGGTTTCATAAAAAACGAATAAAGTTTTATTTAAAACCACGAAATAGTAAATAGTTTCCCGCTAGAAACGTTAAATAGACCACTGTGCCCCGTGTCCCTCCCGCGTCCCCGTCCCCTTCCGTGTTCCTCTTCCACGTTCCCTGCCTTCTCCCCTTCCCGCGAAACACCATATTTCGTTCTCTCCTCCCTCCCTCCCGGATTCCCATCCCCCTTCCTCCTTCCTTCCCTACCGCCAAACTATATGAAATACACACATTTTTAACATAACCGCGTGCCACCTATAATAATTTTTTAATACAAATTTCATAACGCCAAAGCTCACCAGTCGGATGAATGGTTTAGGAATGCATAAGGGATAAATAAAGAAACATTCATTTTGATATATATATATATAAAATTAGCAGTCAAAAGGGGAAAATAACGTGCATGGAATCAATTACAATTATTAATAATTGTAATTGGTTCCAATACACAATTATTAATAATTGTGTATTGGAACCTTACCATCAAAGGGTTAGCCCTTTTGACGGCGTCACCGAGTTTCTTACGCTGATATTGCAATATAATAATGTATACCGCACGCTGTTTGAACTTCTCAGGCACTGCACTGCCTCCTCTATGTTCGCGGAAGGACGAGTTTCCGGATTTGCAGCCTTAATGAGAACAAGGGTTGCAGGAACGAAGGAAAGATTCATTAACTCTACATATATCCTCTTCAAGGCATCCCGTCGGAGTTCAGGTTCGAGTATTAAAGCAAATTAGAGGAAAATATTGGCCTCAATAATCCTTAATCCGACAGATCATTAACGAAAAGGAAAAGACTTTGGCCCCAATAATCTTCAATCCGACAGATCAATAGCGAAAAGAAAAGATATTGACCAGAATAATCTTCAAACCGACAGATCAACAGCGACGAGGAAAAGATTTTGACCTCAATAATCTTTAATCCGACAGATCAATAGCGACAAGGAAAAGATAAGTAAATCGATGATGTACCTATCCTTATTTACATGAATATATTTATACTGCTGATTTATTATTTTTCTTACCATACTAATCTATATTACATACTAATTTAATTTGGGAAGCGGGTATGGGTACCGCCGCCTCGGGAACCATTTATTGGATAACCAACACTCCTACCGTAGGTTACCCCAATTGCTTCGCTACGTTTGGCAACTTAGCAGGGGAGCCCGGGTTCATGGGGTTGAGGTTTGTCTAGGTCTAGGCGGCCAATGCGTTTGCCCACCTACTGCGTGACCGGATAAGGAGAGATTGGTTGAAGGAGACCTATCCTAGATACATTGACCCCCAGATTCCTACCCACCCGTCATATTGTTTCTTTCCCAGAACTTCCTCTCCTCTCTTTCCCTTAAAAGGTTATTCCCAAAGCTGGCATACACCCTAAGGGTTTTTTTCCTCAGGGCCTCCTGTGAGGATCTAATGAAAAAAAAACTTTAATATATATATTTTTTATTCTATAAAAATTATGTTATTACATATTTGTTTACATCTTAACACTCTCTATGGGACGTGTGGGATTACACTAGCTTCGACACATTCCGGAATAAATATATTTTTTAAATTTTACTATGCGTTACCAAAAGGAACTATTCCCTGCGCCAAGCAATTGCCTGAGCATTTGTAAAATGGCAAAATGAATGTACTTTTAGTCACAAGTCGCCTCATGCATGCCTTTGACCCTTTGCTGCAAACGTGTGCAGCTAATTTGTCAAGCGTCAGAATAATGGAAAAGTATTTATGAGATGATGTATGAATGTGAATGAAAGAAATGTGTGTCACGTAAGAGTTGCATTGTGGACCATACTCTGCGCCAACCCCTGTGGGGAAACGGCGAATCTTTGATTGATTGTGGTTCAAAATTTTTGGGTTGAACTTATTGGTATTGCAGTCACTTGAAATATTATTCTTCTATATCTATTTTCTATATTATGGTTTCTCGTTTTATGTGTGCTTTAGTGTTATAATAATTTTGTTAAATTAGCCTGCTGCTTTATTATTTACCCTAAGACTGTTCATTTTTATATTACGTAAAACACCGTACTTTTCTTTCTTTAAAAAAAAATATTCTCTGTGTCAGATTTTCTTGTAATTAACAGTACACCAACTTTCTTATATTAACAAGCCTTTGTGGCTTGAAAAAATTCCGTGAAATATAAAAAAGGTAGATCAATGAGCGTGGTTGGTATGTAGGTATACATGAATAGGGATCGGCCAGTCAAAACTTCAGCAATAATTAAATTTGCTTTTAAACATTCAACGTCCAATCTGTTGCCATTCCAAAGGCCTGGTTTTGATAATCAAATTGTGGGAGGTCTGCTACAATTTTCATGTGTTACAGGGGCATTATCGTGTAGCTTAGGGATAACTGTTTTTTTTACATTTAACTTCACAAAGACGGCCTTTCCAAAAATGACACGAGGAAATCATTTTTCTCGTGTCATCTTTGGGGATGCTGTGTGGAGATTTAAAATTCCACCGATAGTGTATTTTATTTTATTTATTTAGGAAAATCTTATCTCAATGTCAATATTTCTATTTATTAAATATAAAAGTTTAACAAAACTACAGGCCGTTACAGAACAGGAAATCCTAGTGAGGAGGCTTGTAAAAAAATTAAATTCAAGAAACTAATAAAAAACATATAATTAATTCATAAACAGTACAAATAAAATGTAACGACAGATTTCCAAAAAAATATAAAATTATTAAAAAAAAGTTAAGGGCCCAGTACCCGGGGGCTAAAATATTTACAAAAAATACAAAATTGTTAACATTAAATAAAAAAATAAGTTATAAGATGTAAGTTATAAGAACACAAATAAAAAACGATACATTAGTAACTAATAAAATGTTAAAAACATATTATATTTAAAAATCATCACTACAAATTTTTAAATCACTTATACAAATATATACCTACCTACAACTAAACTGAAAGCACATTTATAAAATGAATTGTATACAACTGGACAGGATTTTTAGCACACACAGTAATAAAAATACTAAATGGTCTATTGGTCTTATGGTGACATTGATAAAACGTAGAAATTAGTGATTGCATAGAACTATCTTTGAAATTTAATTACGAATAATTGCTTCTACGCTCATGGTATTTAATATGCGCAAAGGCATTTTTGTTATACGCGTTATTTCAGAGAGTAGATTCCTACATATTATTTATATTTAAAAGGTCTCAATCGTTGTACAGTCGACCGTTTTGAACTTATGTGGTCAGGGCATCAAATTCTTGTATCGATACTCTAACTCTTGTTTTTTTTAAGTAAAACTTCTTTACGCACGCTCGACTTGGGGGGTAAGCTGTTGAATGCGTTACGAAAAGTGTGATGCGAACGGTGGTCCGAACGGTGATCGTGCGAGGCTAACATACTGCACAACTAAGATAAGGCGTACATACTAACCCAAAGTCGTAGGTCACCCCAAGGTCATAGGTCACCCCAAGGTCCTAGATCACCCCAAAGTCGTAGGTCACCTCAAGTTTGTAGGTCACCCCAATTTCATATGTTCTTTTATAGGTTAGTGAAGTTTTACTTAGTCGTGTGGTCTAAAGCACACTCATTTTTATTAACAAGTAGGTGCTTGCACGAATTCAATTGCTCTTCTTTCACGAACAGAATCCCAAGTGAAAATTTTAGCTGCGCAAATTTTTTTGTAAAAACGTTGCTTTGGTCTTGAAAGTTCTTCTATCAGTTTCAATAAAGAAAATGGTAAAAGCTCTCTTAGGTATTTATTCGACCATATTTATGAAACCGCCGATTCAAATGTTTTCATTACTTTAGCAGAGAAACTACTGGTGGTTTCTTTAGAACGGGTCGACTCTATTTATAGCAGCTTGGGACTTGGGACACTGAATGTGGGAGAACACCTGCACTTTGAATTCGTCATTAATATTGTGAATGGCACTCAATAAAGAGGTTTTTCCGCATGCAAAATTCACCACTTTCTATTTTATTTTTTATTTTATTTTATTTTCATTCTAGTTATTGTAAATATGCACCAGAATACACCGTGAGAATATTTGCGGCCGGTTTTATAAAATGATATCTCCGAGTTCTTCTACAGCTGAAAGAAAATTGCACTTTTGAGTTTCGTGGTCTTTTCTTTCAAGAACTATGAAGTGACAATTCTTTTCCAGGCTTGTGTTCCTAAACAATAATAAAATAAATTCTTCCTTATATTACGTTAATAAATTCTTCGACGCATTGCTTCTCTTTTCTTTTGCATTTATTTCGAAGCAAGAAAATTAACCTGTGACCTATACATCCAGATTCTAGATAACTGATCTGAATTGACCTAAGCCGCTTAAGGACTCCAAGGTATCGTAATATAAGTCTATGATTAGTTCCAACATTTTGAGTGGTCTATGCTATATTCGGATCATCTGGTGTCAGTTACGACTTGTGTCGAAGACACTTTGCCTATCTGTGCAAAGTCATTATTTTGCGAGAGCTCGCGAGGCAAAATCTAGCTTCCGAGAAAGGATTTGTGTGATCTTATATGTATAGAACAAAACAACAATTCACAGTCAGTGTGATCTCAAAGAACTATACGTCTTTTAATCAATTATAAGTCGTTCATATTGTACAATAACAAATAAGGTCAATGAAAATTTAACAACTGCAAATTACGTGTCGTTTTGCAACACATGGGGAGTTGTATAAGAGAAATTATCTTAAAAACTTGTTTTCATGTATTTTTTTAAATTATATTTTATAGAAATTTCTGGGTTTGATTATGTATTATAATAAATATAATTTCGTACTATTAAAAGCATACATATAAGTATTCTTTAATACAGCAGAAAGCTCGGCAAACCGTCAGGTTGCCGATTCTTAATAATAATTGAACTATTCATTCCTCAAAACGCAAACTCATGACAATCTACTCTGACATCAGCAGCGTCATCAATATAATTTCGGTATTTTTTAATTAAATATAAAAATATTTACGATGTTTTTAATTAAACAATATAATTTAAACGGTTGTGATGTATTTACGTTTTTCTATTCTTTATTTTTCCAGTAGGTACTAAACAAGAGTCCATCCCTCCCACTGTGGTGCAAAGCGACAGGTCGAGCAAGTCCGGTCGAAAGAGTCCGGAAGTCAAAAGTCCTCCCCAAACGAACGTCTCTCCATCCGGCTCGCCATACATAAAGATGACAGACACATCCGTCTCCCACCCAGCTCTCATACCTTTTTCCTTCCCGGAACCTGCTCTCCTTCTTCTCCTTAACGAGACCCTCCACACAGCACCCTCAAAGATAACATAGGCCAATTATATGGACCTTCTGTGTGGAGTTAACGTAAAAAAAATAATAAAACACCCGCAGCACCCATGAAGGTGGTGGATTAGTTTGTCCTTGTTTTAATGAGTTTATTTAAATTTTTAGTTTCCCCGAAGACGAAAACGGTAATAAACCTGTTAATTTGAGCCAGAGTGAACTAAACGATATAGTAATTATGCATAAGCATCAACAATAAATTTTTCGGTCATACCTTCGTAGACAGTTTTTAGTTACTTTTAATTAGACAATTCTGTAAATACTTGTACGAAGCAGTAAAAGAAACATTAAAAAATAGCGTCGTACCGGTGTAAATGACGGTCTATAAAAAATAATTATATTGGGAATGGAGTCAATTTTAAAACATGCAGGTATATTGTATTTGCATTCAATTTATGTTTAATTCACAACCAAGAATTGACAACGGTTCAACTCTACACGTGATTGCCTTTTCGTGAATTTTATTTATTCCTTTGTTAGAACCACTATATTTTTAATTTACGCTGACCGGTTTCAAAACGACTGTTCCTTCCTCAGGGTAAAAATATAATAATTTAATAGATTATAATAAAACAAATAAAAAACTTTATTTTACTTATTTTTTCAAAATTAAGTGGAATAAAGTTTTTATTTGTTTTATTATAAACTATTATAATGGACTTAAACCACGAATTATGAGTTTTAAAAATATAAAAAATAATAATTTAACATTACAAAACAGTGGATGAGCACATTACATTACAAAATGTTGCGGTTGGCATGATGAGGTGATTAGGGATTAGTGGAGAGTGGGAGGAGGAGATAGAACGGACAATGAAAGGGAACATGTCTAAGATGGGACCATAAGATAATATTTTTTGTTTATTGATATTATTAAGGGATTTCTTATTTCTAAAATATGAATTTATTAGATATTTAATTTTACTCGATTAGCTCAAAAAAGAAAATACAAATCAAAACAGTGATAATTTATTTATATTCGTCAGTTTCCCGTTTGTAGTACGACTTTCCGGAAACCATGTATTTGTTTCTTAGAATGAATAAAGATATTTATAAAATGTATAAAGCGTATAAATTCTATTTATAAATGTATGAAGATATTTATTATTAATTTATTAGGATAATAGGACTTAAACGGGGAAATTTCCATTACTAGCAACAAGCGCTATTTCTGCTCTATTTGTGTAATCGATTTTGTTGTCATAAAGCGCTGTTTTCTGTGTAAATTCGCTTGGAGGAAAAAAATATGAAAAAGCTTTGTTCAGCAGTAAATACTGAACTTCGGATGGTGATTAATAACGTTAGTATCACATACGTTCAACTGTTCTGGTAGGGTTTATATACGAAGCTCTATCAATTAGTGATACAAGGGGAACAACTTTTAATAAGCTTGCAAAAAGGCGTGTAAACAAGGCATGACGGAAAAAAGGCTTTGTATGCCAAACGCCAATTTTATTAATTAATTAACATAGCACCTTTAATGTTCCCTTCAATGAGAAAACATTTCTCGATGTTAACAGGGTTTTTGCAGCCTTCGGGCTACCTTGCACGTGTAGAGAGCAGATCTCGACAGTAATTCCCGTGGGGTACAGGCAAATAATTAATTAGGTACAGTAAAGGATTCTTTTCATAAAAATAACAGAACCCAATTTTTCTTTGTCTCCTGTTCATTATCTTCAAATTACACGTATTACATCAGTTCTTTTACAGGTTACTCATAACATCCAACTAATCTCAAACCTTTTGTTTATTTTTGTTTCCCTTCTGAACTGTGTTTTCTCTCTTAATAATCCATACAATTTAATATGTCAAAGTAGATTTCTTTGCCTTGTTTGTCTGTCCGTAGACATAAAAATGGAATGCTTTTGGAATATTAGGGAAAATCTATCAAGAACATGAAATAATACGACAGAAAATGGGACTAATTAACACTTCCTTTGCAAATTACCAATGTTAGGAAGATTAAGAAGATTTCTAAACACAGTCACTGTTTATTACAAATTTTCTTAAGAAAAGGAATTTTTTATATAAAATTTTAAGTTTATTCTGTTTTAGGTACTTTAATTCGAATATTCGCAGGTATGTATTTTTAAGCCAACCTACATTTCCAATATCAAATTTTTAATATGTAGAAACAAAAACTTTGATTTCTAATAAACACATCGGGAAGATTATTTTATCTAGATTATAGAACAATTTTTGTTTTTGTAAAAGGGTTAAAAAATAACCAATAAAAGGTACATTTAAAATGCATAGGAAGAAAATGGAATTTTGCGCGCAAACCTTGACAGGATTTAAAAAAATATATGTTTTCTTATTATTCGTAGGGTTAAGTTCTTTTTATATTTGACCAAAGTTTCTAAAGTATCTCATAGAAGTTAAGGTTGATTTTTGATAGTTGTTGTGTAGTGTTCCATATTCCATAATTAGATATCTTTATGTTGATTTGTATTTCAGAAGCCATAGTACATATAATTGGTAAATATAATACAAGACTGTTACTATGTATTTTATTTAAGACTAATGTATGACTGATTGTAATTACGATTAAAAGGTTTTGATTTTTAATATATGTTTTTTTATGCTTAAAAACAAAACGGTATTCAATATTTGGTTACCTTTACTGATCTCTGTTGAGACACCTCAAAACAACATAAAACTACCTGTCTTCACGAAATATGTTAAAAGACATTTCAACTACATACATGTTCATACACACTACACCTAACATAATCAATGGTGAGTTCCTCTCGACGTTGTGTTTTCCACACCGAAGAGTTTTATCCGCTAATTTATTAGCTGCATTTCCACTACACTTTAACTACTTCAAGCTCCACTTAATTCATCCCATACAACTGCTTGCAACAATGGCAATTCCTCTCAAATCATTACCTCGTCCAATTAGAACACAAAAGGCTCAATTGTTGGGCAGGAATTTATCGGGAACTGAATAAGAACGAGGCAGATTATATTATAAATGTTGTAGTCTTGTATTCAACCTGGACAAGAAATAAGAAAAGACAAAGCAAATAGTTTTGTTATATTGGATTGCGCGGTTTCAGAAAAGTTCCATATGTGATTGATTTGAGAATCCCTTAGGCACCGAAGCGCTGCGATTTCAACCAATGCATTCCTCTGTGGGATATTCTGAACGCGAACTAGGTCAATCACAAGAGATAATACCTAATTGAAAATAATCTAAGTTGCCCAGAAGGGATGAAGCTAGGCAGTTTAAAAAAGCAATTACCGAGGACCAAAAATAACGAAAAAACGCTCTCTATCTCGTGAATATTTTTTGTGCTAGATATATTTTTTATGTGTATACCTCGCAAGAGTCCCAGCTTCTCCCGTCTGGAGCCAGTGAGACTATGGCATCCCAAGGTGGGGAATTACCTGGCTATTCAGTTCTGGTCACCAAACACGACTAAAGCTATTTCAAGCAACGTTTCAATTCTGAATGGTGGTCTAAAACCAGGGCGATACTGAGAGTATCTTCCACTCTGGTACCAATGAGACTATAGCATCCCAAATTGGGGTATGTTGTGAGGAAGAAGGTAGTGGGGAGGGGGAGATGACGACGAGAAAGTGGGTGAGTATCTGGCTATTCAGATCTAGTCATTAAATATAGCCAAAGCCATTTCAAGCAATGATTAAATTTTGAATTGTAGTCTTACACCAGGGCGATACTGAGAGTATCTTCCACTCTGGAACGTGCTGCAAATACACCTTATACCTACATTTTTCATAGAATGATACATTTTTTTCTGTGGTTAACTTTTAGATTTGAATATAAAGCGTAGTATTTTCTCTTTCTAACACCGTTTACATCAAAATTCTCACTGTGAAAGTAAGAGAGATACAAAGATTTCTATAAAGCATACATGAGCTGTTCCCAAAAGCCTAAAAAATTAACCTGAAAGTTTATTAAAATACTATCTAGTCTTTTGTTTGTATGTGTTTACGACCAACACGGGTCAAGTCACGAAGGATCTGAAATCACATACTCACCATCAAGTTCCCAAAGTAACAAAATCGGTATAAAGCTTTGTCTTGTAATAACGTTTTAATTAAGTGTTTAAATTTTGTGTGAAGAACGCCCCGAATAAAACCCAGCATAAACATACAGTTCATTCTTTCATTAACGTAAAGAGAATCCTTTACCTATCACGTCTTTACGGTGAACCCACGTAATACGTGACCCTACGCTACTACAGAAATTTCATGTAGAGTGTCGCCTTGTGAGCATTGAACAGTGGACAATTGTGGTAGACCGTCCGGACGTTAGACGAGAATCACCGCCGTTCCTAATTAAATGTAAATGAAATGGTCAACCCGGTTCAAATATCACATAATTGCTTTCAAATTTGATTATCTCATCTGAGATTTGAATAAATATGTGCCTGGAAGGTAGGAAACCGGGAGGCGTTTTGTCAATACAAACGTATACCCCAATTTCCTCTCGGGATTTGACACTAGTGCAAATATTTTTTTATCATAATGTATTTATCGACTACTAGCGTATCGGTACGTTTTGCTTTTTTGAATAACTTATTTCTTATAGGAGTAAGTACCATCTAAAAGTCTTTAAAATTGACTTGGTTTGAACGCCATCAATAGACGATCAGTATACTACAAATTAGGCAACGTATTTTTTAAAGCAAAGGGTACAGATATATATCTTCTTCAAGGATAGTTTTATCCACCAAAATCGGTCAAGTTTCGGAGGAGAAAAATGGGGAATAAAAAACCTCGAATTTAATGATTTTATTCAGGTATTATCCTTTATATATGAGGTGCAGTTGTCCCTTTAGCTCAGTATTCGGGGGAGAAAGAGCGACAGTGATAGCAACGGTTTGATAAAATACCAATTGTTCAAATTTCTCGACAACCGGGTTTGATCTTAAATTCTATTCTTATTTTCACGTTTAACGTACGTGAAATGAAATCAGACTACCAAAAGACGACAAAGCAAAACAGTTTACTTAATAAAGGTATGAAATACATATTATAAACCATAAAAGCATTCTGATAAATACATTCAGAATAGATTGTACGAAACGCATTTAGCAGTAATAAGGGTGATAAATACTCATTTAGACTTTTTTAATTTTATTTTTTATTTTAATATTAACTCCACACAGGAGGCCCTGAGGAAAATAATTTGCCTCAGGGCCTATGTCATCTTTGTGGAGGGTATTTTTGAGGAAAGGAAGGAGTGAACATGGGTCTTGAAGAGACCCATGTTGTAGGAGGGGGGAAACACAGAGGCCGGTAAATCGTTCAACAGCCGAGCTGTTGAACTCAAGAACGAGTCGTAAAAACGACCCGTTCTCATATGACTAATGTCAACCGTGTACAAATGTTGGGCGCGTATTTGGCGTGTTTCCCGACTATGCACCGGTGCCGAAGGGATCAATGACGCTAGTTCATCGGAGCATCTTCCATTGTAATACCGGTAGAACAAGGACAGCATTCCCACCTGACGCCTGTGCTCTAAAGGTTGCAATCTGTCTGTTAAGATAGGAGAATCTATCAAACGGACCGCCCGTTTCTGCACAGAGTCAAGGGTTTTTTTTAGGTATTTTGGAGCTCCAGACCAGAGGTGGCTGCCAAATTTAACCGTGGGGCGCACTTGCAATTTGTACAGGGTTAGCAGTTGTGTACTATTAAAGTATCTGCGGGCCCTGTACAGTACGCCCAGTTTCTGAGAGGCTAACTTAACTCTGGTTTCAATGGAGCCCCCACACCTGAGCTGGTCACTTAGAGTTACACCAAGCATATCAATGGAGGTCCTGTTCGGAAGCATACTTCCGTTGAAGGAGACTAAATTATCATTTCGATCCCTTTTAGACGTTATCTGTCTTTGAAACATTAAATTAGACAAGGTTATTCTTACCCCAAGAGAAAACACTCTCGAGGTAACCGTCCATTCTTTGTTTCAAAGCCCTCCGAGCTATTGGGGTTTGTGTGCTCTTTGGAGGCTTGTCAAACAAAAAGCTATCATGGATTGTACTGTCATCCGCGTAACAATGAATCGGTGCACATGACAAGAGGTCGTTGATGTGCAACAGAAACAAAATCGGAGACAGAACCGATCCCTGTGGTACGCCAGTATTTATCGAATGCGAGGAAGAGGTGAAACCGTCAGCAACCGCCTGAATCGACCTCCCCCTCAAAAAGTCGGCAATCCGCGCGCACAAGGATGCGGGAAGTCCGTAAGAACGCAGTTTGTTGACAAGCGCTCGATGATAAACCCGGTCAAAGGCCTTGGAAATATCCAGTCCAACCGTTTGGGTCTCACCGAAACGTTCCAGGCACCGCTCCCAAATATGCGTCACATACGCGAGAAGATCACCGCACGAGCGGTTCCGCCGGAATCCGTATTGACGGTCGTTAATAATTTTGTTCTCGAGATGTGTGAGCAGTTTTTCATTGATCACATGTTCCATCACTTTTGACAGAACAGATGTGATCGCTATGGGGCGGTAGTTGGCTGGGTTGGAGCGGTCACCCTTATTTGGAATGGGGTGAATGATCGCTTTTTTCCAACCAGAGGGCACAGACCCAGACTTCAGGGACATTTTGAAAAGCTTCGTCAAAATTGGAGCTATTTCTACAGCAAACCTGTGCAATACCAGGGCAGGTATTCCGTCAGGCCCGCTAGCTTTATTAACATCAAGCCCTCGTAAGACTTGGAGTACATCCCGATGCCGGATCTTCAGCTTTTTCATATGAAAACCGCAATGAGGAACCGACAACGGGGTAACACCTTGATCATCGAGGGTCGAGTTTTCCGCGAACATTTTGCCTAATAAGTTAGCCTTTTCGGCGGCGGTATTTGCTAGAGAGCCGTCAGGTCTGATAAGAGGTAGCAAACTGGGTTTGCAGAAATTATGACCTATTGGGCCCGCAAGCGACCAGAACGCTCTGCTGCCGTGCGGGCAGGCAGCCAGCTTTCTGCTGATCTGCAGGTCGTGCTCGAATTTTGACCTGTTAATGATCCTTTTGCATTCCTTTGCCATTTTGTTATATACTATTCTGTGTTTTCGGACGTTCGAGATGTGTTGTAGGCTCGGTAAGCTGCGTTTTTTCGTCGCACTGCTTCGGAGCATTGTCGACTGAACCACGGCTTTGAGCCCACACCAGTTTCTTTAACAGTGGATTGGATGAAGCCATCCATCGCGGATGTGATGACTTCACCAATTTCCTGGGCACATCTTGAGGGATCCGAAGTCCGAAAACAGACAGCTGACCACGGGAAAGCATTGAAATGAGCCCACAGACCAAACCAATCTGCTGATCTATAGTGCCACACTTTTCTCTTTAGCCGCTATTTTGGCGGTCTGAAGGTTACGGGATTTATGTCGTCACCAGGCAGTGGTCGGACGATCCTAGAGGCGCTGTGACTTCAATCTTGTAACCGTGTGGCACAGTGGTTAAAAACAGATCTAACAGATTGGAACGGTGAGTCTGGACATCGTGTTCCATGTAAATAAAATCGGATATATTTATCCGAGACATTATCTAGGTTACAAACCAGTTCTTCGAACAATTGTTTCCATTAAAAAGGTAGCTGCCAAAAACAAGAGGAAAAATTAGTCGATGTACGATAATATTGTTTAAACTGAATTTTAAATTTGAGATTGTCAAAAATGGCTTAAAAACAAGAGGTCTCGAAGTGGCCGAATTGTTTAGTGAGTTCGTCCCGGTAAGACGAGAGATCCTGAGTGTGAGTCCCAATTGCGACCGCTAGCTTTTTATTTTTCTGGGTCTTGTACTTTTTCATATTTCATTTAGATTTGTTAGTATTATCTTCTTCTTTAATAAAATGAATTATGTTTATTATAATATACATTATTTGAATGTGTGCAGTACTAAATTTTAATGCTGAAAGAACTTATTGCGTATTTCACGTGAAAGCAAAGAAATATGGCGTAAACGTGAGTACCTAATTTACGTCACATTTTTAGGATTTTTCGGGTTAAGCATTCAAGGAATTCTTTAATAGGGTAGAAACAATTTTTAAAGCCAACCAATCGGTGGTTCATGTTTGTTTTAATACTGTAATGTATCATTTTAGTCCATGATTAGTTCTCACATTATTTTAGTGGTCTATAGACTCTTCGGGTCACACGGTCTTATTTCGGAGTTGTGCCGAAGGTAGATGTGGAGAGTCATTATAATTCTGGGGCTCGAACAGATAAAACCTAGCATTCAGTCAGGAAGAACGTTAGTCCTCCGAAGTATAATTATAAATTATAATACGTCATTAAGCGGGTACTGTGATGATGTCTCTCAATAAACATTCTGTAGTACTGGAGAAAACTGGTACTTACAAATAACGAATATCTCTGGAGGTAACTTTGGAGATAGCACAAACACTGACTCCCCTTACTAACCCATGTTCAAACCGCTTGCAAGGGTTAGCAACAAACCCCGTTCATATGATGCGGTAAATAAACCGAAGCGATAACTCCTTCATAACGAAACTCATAACGCGAGTTTACAGCTGTTCCCGTTCGGTTAAAATGCCGCATTAACTGAACACGCGCTCACATAATATATTATGTTGAATTTATTGATTTCTATTTGTATTTACAAAATGTAGTAACATAAATCCCTTCCATACTTCCAACTCATTCGCTCTTTCCTGACCCTCTCTACTAGAAAAATCGTTACACCTATAAATTTAGTTTCCAACTACGCACGTTGCCATTAAAACACCTGTGTTTCCTAATAGCTCCACGATAAAACAAAATTGTTTTAGCTTCAAGCTTTTTTCTAGCAGAAAGTTATCAATATCGTGTCAAAACTCAATTTGCCAAAGCTCTTAATCGAAGATAACTAGACGATTCCGTTTATTGTATCAATTTTTACAGCAGCTTTATCGTTTGCAGTACATTTTTATTGACACAATTCCAGTGGAGGTTTCATGGTACATTTATCCATTACCGGGTGATTATTAAACATGACCTTGTTTTCTTTGAGAATAAAACGAAAAAACGCGATAAATAAGAGATATGCCCTATTCATGTTTCAGCCGGTTTCCTGCTGTCTTATAATAATTAATTTTACCTAAGCTTAGGCCCCACACCGCTCTTCTGTCAGGAGTAATGGTGCAGATAGACATGCTCATTAATAGCACGAGAGCTTACTACTGATGAGCAAATGCTACTTAGAGGCATGTGTGTCAGTGACGTTGCTACTATTGAGCACGCCCAAATGAGCATGCTTGTGGATTCGAGGGTGGAAGGGGAAGTGCTTTAAGCATGTGTTAACAGGCTTGCTTATGAGCATGCTCATATCGATTCTATCTCAGTTCGAGGCAGTTTGCGTACGTATTATTTACTAAAATATTAGAAATGGCCCATTGGGAAGACGAAAAAAACATAGTTTTCGTGATTTACTATTGGAGTCACGTATTTTTCTTTGGAACACATGGTCACCCCCAACATATATTTAAATTCCCAACAAAATCCTTAAAGTTCGTTTACTTCCAAAGTGTAACCAGATTCTATAGAAATTTGTATTTATTTTTTATTATTAATCATTTTCAGATTTTCTCTTTCGTTCAGGCCTTTAACCCAACAATTTTTGAAAATTTGCTGCGAAAAAAAGGAGATTATAGTACCTTTCTATTCCACCAGAGCGCTCATATGCTATGGCGCACGGGCTGTCAAATCGGAATTTGGAATAATCCACATTACGCTATTATTAAGTCTACTGTTCACAGAACTACTAGTAATAATATAACATTATTCATTTTTCAATAGATTAACAAAAAAATCATAGCTTTCATCAGAATCTACTATAGTATTAACAATAAATGGTCTTCAACAGTATACATTTGCTCTTTATAAGAATGCTCTTGATTGCGATTTGACAGCCCGTGCGCCATAGTGAATTAGCGCGCTCTGGTGGAATAGAAAGGTACTATCCGACACGGCTACCATCTTGACAGGATGGTTAGGTCTCGATAATACAATAAACTTTATACAGATTATTATTATTCAAGGTCAGCTTTCTTAAAACCGTATCACAAGTGCTGTGTCCTGCCCACCCGATGAATATCCGTTTTAAAAATCTTCTTATTGGTGGCTCTTCAAACAATAATTATCGCTGCATCCATACGCTAACACCACATTTACAAATATTCCCAAAATAAGTTCAAAGTGATTATTTCTCGTACGTGTTCATGACGCACAAAAATTTCTTACATTACCGTTTGATCACCAATTTGCAATTAATTTAAAACACAAAATGTTTTTGAAGACTTTCGAAGGATTTTCGTTGTATATTTTTTTATGTAATTTTCATGAAACAACTTAAGAGCGTATAACCAGAGAAAACCAGAAATATGTCATTTTTAAATCAGTGTTTAGACGTATTGACTCTTTTCCACAAAAAAATATAAATTGATTTCGAAAGATTGTTATTTTATCTAGTAAAAGCATGTTTTAAATTTTGAGAAATGATGTTTATTTTTAAACGACTTCGAAAAGGAGGAGGTTATCAATTCGACGGTATTTTTTTTTTTATGTTTGTTACCTCAGAACTTTCGATTGGGTGAACCGATATTGATGATTCTTTTTTTATTAGAAAGCTGGTGCTTCCCTTGTGGTCCCATTTTAATTTGGTCCAGTTTAGACAATGGGATCCATGAGAAAACCATATATGTCTTAAATTTGCAATAAGTATGTGCGCGACAAATGGACGAATAACTCAATATTACGCCAACAGATTTCGATGATTCTTTTTTTTAAGTAAAACTTCTTTACGCACGCTCGTCACTAAAAATCAAAAAATATATTTTTTTAACAAAACAAAAAACGACTTCAAAAAATGCACTAAAAAGTAAAAAAATAATTTCGTACGATTGTTATTTTTGGACTCGGTGTCAGCTAAGATCTCCGCATCTCACCTATAACTACCTATGTACGTAGTTACCTTTTTAAAATTAAATTGTTTACATGTACTTATTGATGTATATATAGCAATCTTGTTTATATTACCCACAACAGGCAGTGCCTTAGTGGGTTCCCATTACCTACTCTTGTTTTTTTTTTATATATTTTACTTATTGCTAAATTTGTATGTATGTAGATACAATGGGAAAAAATAAAGAGAAAAAAAATCATATAATCGTGCAGTAAAATAAATCAATACATTATCTGGTAAACGTATGTAACAGAATTTTAATTTTAGTTTAAATAAAATCATTAAAAATTATTGATGACAAAAATAAAATCATTAAAAAACATTAATGATTGGCATTTGTATTATTCGGGAGTTGAGCTATCGGTTCACGCTAAGTCAGGAATCGCGTTTCTTGTAAATCCTAACCTTACGGACAGTGTAATTGAATGGAAGCCGGTGTGCGATAGAATAGGTATTCTGCGAGTACAGCAAACGGACAAAGTGATTACGGTGATTCAAGTGTACGCACCAAATGTTATCGGTGAATATCAGCTGTTTATTAACCAATTAAGTGAAGTGCTTGCTAGTGAAATTAATAATGAATACGTCATGTTAATCGGGGATTTGAATGCGCACGTTGGAAACGACACAGAGAAGTGGAAAGGAGTTATTGGTAAATTTGGCTTGCCTAATGTAAACTCACAGGGAACAATGCTACTGGATATGTGTGCAGGGTGTGGATTAAGTATTATGAATACAATGTTTCAACACAAAAATATATACAAAATAACCTGGCAACAAAGGAGACCGAATGAAATAAGACAATCCCAGATTGACTACATTATAACTACCCACGAAATGCGCAAACTGGTGACGGACGTAAAAGTTAAAAGAGGTGCGGAAATTTCAACAGACCACTTCCTGGTAGTGTGTCAGATTAAACAGACAATAAACCCACTGAAAAAACCTAAAAGAAAACTGAAAGCATGTCACAGGATAAAGTGGGAACAGCTGTCCGACGACGGAGTACGAGAAAAATACAATAATACGATAGACCGACTCTTCTCAGAAGTTCCGAGTGTCACATCAAACGTGGAAAACGAATGGGAAATGTTCCAACGCGCAATAGTGGAAACAGCGAAAGAAACCTGTGGTACGAAGCGAGTTAAATCAAGTTCGAATAATCAGAGAACACCCTGGTGGACGGAAAGTGTAAAACGATCAGTTAACGAAAAGAAAAATGCATACCGAGAGTATATTGCAAATCCTACACAAGAAAACCGTAAAAAGTACTCAGAAAAAAAAAACGATTGCCAATAAAGTGGTCAAGGAATCCAAAAAAAATGCCTGGGAAGAGTTTGGATCCAAATTAGAAGAAAATTATCACACGGCAAATAAGGTTTTCTGGCAAACAATACGACGACTTCGTAAGGGAGACGCAATCGCAACCAGATGCATAAAAGATGAGGCAGGGAACCTATTGAGGGAGGAAAATGAAATTCTCAGTAGATGGAAAGAATACTTTGAGAAGCTGCTGAACGCCCCCCAGACAGGAACCCAAGAAGAGCTAAATAGCATTCAAACGGACGAAGAGGGCGAAATTTCGTTGGAAGAAGTAAAACTGGCAATTAAGTCCCTTAAAAGGGGAAAAGCAGCCGGCGTAGATGAAATAAGGCCAGAAATGTTAAAAGCTATGGGCAACCAAGGCCTCAGGTGGTTAACGCGAGTTTTCTCAGTGGCTTGGAGAACGGGTAAGACCCCAAAAGCCTGGAGGACAGGAATTATAGTCCCAATATTTAAAAAAGGGGACCAGAAACTGTGCTCCAATTATCGAGGAATAACACTTCTCAGTCAACCAGGAAAAGTTTACGCTAGGATCCTGGAAAAAAGATGTCGAAGAGCGACAGAGAACAAGATTCAAGAAGAACAGTGCGGCTTCAGACAAGGTAGAGGCACTACGGATCAACTCTTTACACTACAAGTGACCATACAAAAATGTTGGGAATACGGTAAGCCATCATATGTTGGATTTATTGATCTAGAGAAAGCATATGACTTAGTACCGCGGCAACTACTGTGGGAGGTGCTTAAGGAATACGGAGTTGAAGGCAACTTGCTAAAAGGCATAGCATCTCTGTATGAAAATAGTAGCAGTAGGGTCCGCATAAACGGTCAGGTTTCGGAAGAATTTGAAGTGGAAATCGGCCTCAGACAAGGGTGCCCTATGTCGCCAATCCTCTTCACTATATTCATGGACAGAATCAGCCGAAAAAGCCAAACACCGGATGCAGCCCTGGTAGGCAGTACTAGAATCAGCTCCCTACTATTTGCTGACGACATCGCGAGGTTAACGACATCACAGGAGGGACTACAAGAGTGGATTAACCGTTTCAACGAAGAGTGCACGGCGGCGGGAATGAGGATGAGTACCTCAAAAACGGAGGTGATGGTTATAGGAAGGGATCAAACTCAATGCAACATACTCGCTAATGGGACTCAGTTGAAACAGGTGAACAGGTTCAAATACCTTGGGGTCGAGTTTTCCAGCGATGGTCGGCAAGACGGAGAAATTGATAGAAGAATATGTGCGGCAAGCAGTGTATTGCGTCCTCTCTACAGCTCAGTAATAAGAAAAGCCGAGCTTAGCACCAAGACAAAGATGGCAGTGTTTAAAACGGTATACCGCCCAACGCTCACTTACGGCCACCAGACATGGATGCTAAATGAAAGAACACGCTCCAGAGTCCAAGCTGCCGAAATGAGATACTTGAGAGGAGTGGCAGGAGTTACGAAATGGGATCATATAAGAAACTCGACGATCCGAGATGATCTAAACATTGAACCACTGCTACTCTTCATAGAAAAATCACAATTGAGGTGGCTTGGGCATGTACTAAGAATGTCTGATGACCGAATTCCGAGGAAAATACTGAGTGCGATTCCAGAAGGAAGACGTCCAGTGGGCCGCCCTAGACACAGTTGGGCGAGGCAACTCCTGAAACTGTGTGAGGAGAGGATGGGTCTACCATGGACAGAAGCCGAACAATCAGCACAAGACAGGGACTTATGGAGGAGCCTTGTCGATGCAATGGGTCCCCGACCCGAATAGGACAAGGGGAAGAAGATGTATGTATGTATGTATGTATGTAAAAATTATATACGTACATGTCTTTCTTGACGAAAATTGCTACGTTTGTGTATTTATTTGCGCACTTAAGATTTTTTACATTCTAATTTAGTCAGACATTATTGAAAAATGATAAATACTTATGTTCAAAAAATAATTATAAAAAGTGCATAATTTTAATAGTTTTATCAACACGCCTTTCAGCATTTTTGAATGTAGGTATAAATTTAAGCAAATTTGGAATGAAATAAAATCAATATTGAGTTATAATTTTAAAAAGCTGGTACGGAGAGTAATTAATCTTTCGCATTGGAACCGCCCTGTACGATTGTAAGAACATCTTTCGACGAAATGTGGATTTACGGCCGCTGGCTGGTTAAACGCTCTTAAAACGTTAATCCAGTTTATAAAATTTAGTATTCAAAAATTTCGATGGCGTGCTGAGACTAAACATTAAATTGCCCCATAAGTTCAGCAAATTACTGAATTTTTTTGGGAAAATTATTAAGTTACGTGTGTACGGTACCAAAGAGTAAGTTTTTACCTTTAAAGAATAATATAAGATTAAATTATTATATGACATTGAGCGATTCATGAGGGTTAAAGTATATTTCGCTGAAATTTCTTTTATGAAGCCTTTTGATATTTTATAACACGAGAAATAAAATAATGTTGTTTTGCATTAGCAAAAAAAATAGTAGATACACCTTGAGCTTTAGGACTTCATATGTTAAGCTACAGCAGTTTTTAATTCAAGCCAATTATGGACTATTGCTGGAGCACTGATGTACGTTTTTCTTAAGAAATCTACCTTTAAATCAGATAAGAAAAAGAAAGGGAACAGGGAAGGTTTTCAAGGAAAAAGTAAGTGGATATTTAGAAGAAGCCAATAAGAGAAATACACCTACACAAAGGTATATTTCAATTAAGTTTAAAAGTACAAAAAAATTCAATCTCAGTACATTCCTTATATTAGCTCCACAAAGGATGCCCTGAGGAAAAACCCTTAAGTCACCTTTTTAAGATGGTGAGGACGTTCTGGGAATCTGGTGTCCAAGAGTGACGGACATATGAATTCATTACTCCCACTTCGGTGCAAGACGATGGGTCGAGAAAGTCCGGCTGGAGAGGTCAGAAGGTCTCCCTCAACCAGTCTCTCACCCCATGAACTCGGGCACCCCTACTCAGTCACCAAACGTAGCGAATTACTTGGGGTGACCTATAGCAGGTCGGTTGTCCAAAAATTAAATTGGTTAACGGGCCGGCAGTACCCATACTTACCACACAATAAAAAAAATGTAACTAATATAACACTTTGGGCTAATTTGTTCGCTTTTGGTAACAACTCATATAGGTCTCATAGAAGTCGTTGTGTCTTCCTTACTGTCATAATGATAAATATGACCTAGACCTAGACGGTGTTAGAAAAGAAAGAGACACACCATGCTTTATCGAAATCTAAAAAGTAACTAAAAATAATTAAAATGTATACCTTTATAAAACCAAAGTATTGGATTGCAATTTGAAAAAAATATCATTGAACATGTTTTAATTCATTTTTTTTCGTTGTCAGTAGGTAATTTTATTTAGAAAAAACGTAAGGTGAGCCATTTTTAAAATTTTTTTATGTTTGCATTCAAAATTATTATATTTAAAAAATGATGTTATTGAGAATTATAAAACTTGTAATTATCTATGTATGTTTATTCTGATCTAATATTTAAACTGCGTTGTAAATTTGTAGTAACACTTATGTATATCCTCTGTACGTCATATCATCGATAGCTGCATGAACGATAAATGTGCGCCGATGACCATATTGCATTCAAAATAAACACTCATTAATCAACTGCATTGGATATGTAATTTTCCAACGTTGATTGATGGGTTTGTACTTACAAATTGTCAGTTTTCATTATAAGTCGTAATATAAAGATAGAATTTCAATATTTATTCACTAACTAACTATCCATAACGCCGTTTCTTGGCAGGGGTAGGCAGGGACGGACCGCCATACGAATGGATTTTGACACACATACCTTCGCTCATTCACATTCATACTCATCTATTATTCTGACTCTTGACATAGGACCATTTAAGTATCTGGTATTAACTTGATCATGCTACCTGGTATTCAATTGATCGTGTGGCCCGTATGGTGATCAATTGACGCTGCCAAATATGGCATTTTTCAAGTGAGTCCGAATTATGGCATTTTCCATCACTATTTCCAGAACTTCCGGCGATAGGTTCTCGAATTCTTGACGGAACTTCGAGGGCTCTCTTTTTGAGGACTTCAAGGGTCTAAGGATTGTTGACATAGACTTGAGACTTCAAGAAACCCCACAAAAAGTAGTCTGGAACGGTTAAATTCGGCGATCTTGCCGACCAGTGCAAAACATCAAAACGAGAGATTAGGCGATCCGGAAATGCGTTGTTTCAATTTTTTTGGCGTTCTTGAGGAGAATAGCGATTCATGTCTTATTGACGTGTATTTTGTATCCGTTTACTTCACTAATGTTAGAGCAGAACTGACATTTTCCGCCATTTGCAAAAAATTGGCATCTTCCGGTAGGGTGATGACTTTTGCGCTACCTTGAATATTATTCTTACACCCCTTTCATCGTTCATTCGATCTACATGCCCAAACCATCTGAGATTTCTCAATATTACTCATTACGTTTGCATTCTTTGCAGACCTCCTCATTTCTATAGATCACACATGGTTTTACAACAAATACGCATCAGGAATCTCCTTTCTACAACATTCAGTCTACTTTCATACTTCGTCTGCCAGTTCCACGCCACATTGCCATACTGTACCAGCACTCCCTTTTGGACTGCTAGCTTTGCTTCTTTGGACTGTTTTTAGTTAGCGCCAAATGCGTTCAGTCCTCCGGTAATGGAGTTACCTGCATTCACCCTTCTTTCAATATCTCTCGTAAACTAAAAAAAAATTGCTTATTTGGGTTTCTAACTAACTAACAATCAAGCCATTTCCCCGCAGAAGTAGACAGAACGGCAATGTAACTCTATTTTGGCACACTTTATGCTTCAATCACATTCATAGATACTGCACTTGAACCGACTTTTATTATGACCCTTATTAGATCTTTGATTAATATTTAATTTTATCATGGAGCTAGGCTTAATTTTCCCTAAATTATAATGTAATAAATCTCAATTTAAGATTCCTGAGTATTTACCTACTAAATTAATAAATCGAATGTTTATAGCAGGTATTAAAAACAACGTCAATAAAATTGGTAAGCTTTCGGGATGACTGGACACGCTTTATACGAATATTTTTTTAAAAAACGTTTTGATTCACGTTAATTATTTAAAAAAAAACAACTTTTTACATTCGGGGCGATGGAAAATACCGCATTTAACATTTCAATTACGTATAATCAAAATTTGCTTTCGTCGTAAGGAATGACAGCTGACAGCCATTTACAATTATTTTTATTTTTTATATGAATACCGTACAAGAGTCCCAACTGCTCCCATCTGGAGCCAGTGATACTATGTCATCTCCAATTGGGGTATGTTTTAAGGTGGTAATGGAGAGAGGAAGGAAATAAAGAAGAGGAAAGAGGTTTATGTCCTTATTCTATGATATTTTGTTCTAAAATTTTGAAACCAGTGTTTACCATCGCTCTAAATGCAAATAGTTGTATTTTATAACATTAAAAGTGAATCGAAAGGTTTTTTTCTAAAAAAACATTTGTATTAATCGTGTACAGTGATCCCGAAAGTTCATTATGATTTTTTTTTTATATAAGAAAGAATATAAAAACACGGGCGACTCGGTGGTAAACACCACATGAAATACCTAACTTTCAAAATTTTGGCTCAACGCAAAAAAGGCATGTGCGGGTTAAATATTTGTACGTGAAACAAACAATGGTGCTGGCTTTTTCCACGTGGGCGCATTGCAAATAAGGGATCCTTCACATAACCCCTGGATTAATTCTAAAATAAAATACATCAACTTATAATTTATAAAGCGCGCAGCCGAAGGACGCATCAGGGGCGTAACTACCACATGGGTGGATTGGGAAAACTCCTGGGATTGGGCATCGGAGGGGCCGAATAAGCTCATGTAGGTAACAAGGCAAAAAAATTTAAAACACTTTAAAAAGTTTTAAAAATTGCATACCTTACGTTTTTTCTAACTAAAGTTACTAGTAATGAAAAAAAAGTCTCATAGAAATCGTTGTGTCTCTCTTCCTATCACAGTGAAGATATATATGATCTAAACTTCTACACAGTGTTGAAAAGCGAAAACGCCACGATATATAAGCAAATTTAAAAATTAACCAGTTTTACCACAAAAGTTTCCAATCACAAGAAAAAACGAATGTTTGTGAAATGATTATTGAAGTGAAAACTTCTTTAGCATCGTTGTGATTTGAAACTCGATAAAACGTAAAAGCGACACTAAAAAGAGACAAACACATACAACTATAGGATTTATCCTGCGAGAAAATGAGATAGAATCGGTCTCCTACCAACTCTTGTTTACTTTAGTTTTCTGAATGTTTCACTTCTACCACGTGTGAACTGCACACTTGTATTTTTTTGAAGTAATGATAACGTATACAATACAATTTTCTTATAAAATATGTGTGTTTTTTAGTATCTTTTTTCGTTACCGGTAATTTTAGTTATAAAAAACGTAAGGTTGGCCATTTATAAAACTTTTTAATGTTTGCATTCTAAATTGTTAAGCTAAAATTTAATGCTTATTTCATCACCATTTTTTGTATTTCGGATACGTTCACAAATATTCCATTTATTGGATATGCAAAGCGGAATGTTCTTATAAATTGACCAATAGTAGGGGAGGAATTAACGCTAAATGGGTAGTTACTCGAGCGTTGTGGGGACCTATTGGATTGCAAAGATTAGATGCTAAAAAGAAAAAAAGTTTATGTGATGTTTGCCATTTCAGTGGTGGGGGGAGCGAGTATAAATTATCAAAAATGTAAAAAAAAATCGTCACATTGACTTACTCGAGCGCGTCAGATATTAATAGCGTATACGCCCTACGTGTTTCTGGTAACGGAAAGATATTAATCTGACGACTTCAGTGGTGGGGGTGGCCGTATGAAGAGGTAGAAAATTGAAAAAAAAAGGATTTATTCGAGCGTGTCAGAATAAGGAAATGTGCGTTAATTACATGCAGAAAAGCTTACATTTCAATAATCTGACGATTTGGACGTAACCTAAACTCGTGGCTGTTTGTTGAAAATGTAAAAAAAAATCGTGACCTTGACTTACTCGAGCGCGTCAGATTTTTATACAGACGGTTCAGCTTGATGTCCTGGTTGTGCTGACCTATAATCTGACAATTATGTGGAGGGGTTTTCTTTATCTGACAGTTTTAAGTTTATTTTTTTATTTTTTATTACTGAATAGAATTACAATGAACAAAAAAGAATACATACCCATTATAACCATTAAAATAAAATTGCTTATTAAACTTCTTAAAAATTTCACTTATTAAATTTCTTTACACAATAAATAAACTAAAGCGTTGTACACGAACGCGCGGCCTAAGGGCCTCCGGCTCTGCGACAGAATATAAATAGCAAGCGCCCGTCAACGTACTACTCGACCATAGACATATGAATATTAATAGACCTGCTAAAATTATCAAATAAAATTATTTGATAATTATTATCTAATATTATTATATGATTATATCAAATAAAATTTATTATCAAATAAAAATTATTTTTCGGTGTGCGAGTCACGATCCTTACCGCTGGACTACGCTGGCCGGTATCTGCGGACCCTGTACAGTACGCCCAGTTTCTGAGAGGCTAACTTAACATTGATGGAGCCCCCTACCTGAGCTGGTTACTTTTAAGAGTTACACCAAGCATATCAATGGAGGGTTTGTGCGGAAGATTGCTTCCTTAGTTAGGTACTCGAAGAATTAGATAAGCAAACGTGTATTTGTTCTTATTTCAAAATTAGATGTAAAATGTGTAAGGTGAATGAATGTCTGTTGTTTTAGAATTAGATTTTATCCCTATTTAGCCAGTCTAGTTTGTAGTTTCAGGCCGCCGCGCAGAAAAATCTCACAGTGAACTGCCCTGTAACCGATATCTCACTTTCGCAATACATCGCACGCTTGTGGAGGAATGCCCACTGTCGAGTCGTCACTGAGATGCCAGCAACAGATTTCGGGTGGAAAAATGTGGATGGAAAGTTGGAGATGACTTGGTTCGTTGGCAACCGACTACCAGACGCATATCAAGATATTGTCACGACACCTGACACTCTAGGGGATACTCCAGATTCAGGTATGTTTTATTTTTAATGTAATAATAATATCATGAAATAAATAAACGTTGTTAAGTTTCATAACCATTTTTTGATTACAGATACGCAAGACGTTGATGAAGGTGACCAAATCGATTCGAATTTGCAGTACGAAGACGATTCCACTGATGATGACGACGATTAAAACTCATTCTCAACCTTTTTTTTCACTAAGAGATTTTCTTTTTATCATTATACCTATATTATTTTTTGTTCATTGTAATTCTATTCAATAATAAAAACAAATATATGTACCTATATTTTTAAACAAATTAATTTTCTTCGGTCTTCGGCATAGGGCAGGTCTAGTAATATTCATATGTCTATGGACTCAACAGTTAGTGGGCAGTTCTCAGCGCAGTCAGTTACTGTACGCTCCACATTCAATGATGATTTTAGCTTCTTCGACATGTTGAAATCGTCAGATTATACTATTTCCGTGATCCTTACATTATTTCCTTCAAAATAAAAGAAAAATGAACCGCGCTCGAGTAAATCCATGTGACGTTTTTTTTTTGCAACTTTGTGACTCGCTAATTTTCTTACGTCACGTTCAAATCGTCAGATTATTGAAATGTAAACTTTTTTGTATGTAATTAACTCACAATACCTTAATCTGACACGCTCGAGTAACTACAGGGATCGATTTTTTTTTACTAATCTGATCGGTACTCCTAGCCGTACCCACCAATATTATGGGTTCATATATGGTGGTAGTCCATAACAGGGTCGGGAGGTATCTCCCCTTAGTTAATCTGACGCGCTTGAGTAAATCCCAAAATCCCTGCTTCGCCTCCCGTACTACAAATATAGAATCAGACTTCGCAACACTTTCACGTGAATTTGTCTGCTAGGACCCGGAAAATTGTAGCGAGGACGCCCCTGTTGCTTTTGTATGCTTACAAATACATCAACGCACGGACTTCATAAATACATCACCGCTCGAGAGCACATCAAAGTTGGGCTTAGCATCATCAAATTTGTATAAGAGGAGAACATTATGTTATGGTTTGGTTAGGCTAAAAGGATTAGGAAATTGTTTTTACTGGACCCACGAGAATCAAAAGTGCTTTTAGCTGCCCACTCCAGAAGATTTTCTAATAAATTAGAGATATGTTTTTAATATCAAATTTTATCAAGGCAGCAGGTGAAATATTAGCGGTTTTCTGCATTAGCGTCCAAATTCTAACTAACTAACAGACGGACCGCCAAACAATTCAGTCTTGGCACATACTCCTTGCTTCATTGACATTTTTTATTTTTTTATTTAAGCGACTTTATGAAATAATTATATTTACAAAATATAATGGTTATGTTAGGTAAAGATATTGTATTTCTTAGTCCTCCTCACGGGGATCCTATGCCGAGGGATACTAAAGTTATTTAATTATAGTTGTTGTGTCTTCTATGTCGTTTTTAGTGTCTTCATTAGGGTTTTTTCGTTGACCTCTTTCAGCCATATTTTTATTCTTGATTTGTACACATAAAATTGTTTTATAAGTTTTATCTTGGTGAAGGATGTCATGGAGTTTTGTTGCAAAGTAAGTGTAGTTTCTTTGTCCGAATGTGGTTTTATAAGTTGGAATGTTTTTTATGTCATTTTTATTCGATCTACTGTGACGGATATGCAGTCTAGTAGAGGATCAAATATATTTTTGGCATATATTCGTTGTACATTTGGCACGTCAAAGCTATTGAAAATTTCAATCGAAGGCGTTCTAATGGGTTCTTTTAGTATGGTCTTTTGATTCCTTTTTTAATCATATTCAGGTTGTGTATGTACTTATGTGTAGCAGATCCCCATCCTATAATTCCATATTCAATTCAAGAATGACATAATGCATAGTAGACCTATTCATCTATTTGTCCATCGTTTTCAATTATTCTGACTCTTGACATGGCCCGACTCGAGTATCTGATCCATTTGATCGAGTAATGTCTTCCTCGGGTGTCCCGGACTTTTTCTACCATTTAAATCATAAATTCTCTTCACATTCCTTTTTTCGTACATTCGCTCTACATGCCCAAACCATCTGAGCGTCCCTTTCATAATCTTACCCATCACAAACCAAATACTTGTAAAAGTATTACGGAGTCACAACACTCCTGCGTGTTTGGAATACCCGCCCGCAGTCCCCTCCTACCCCGCAAATCCCTAAAGAATTAAATATAGTGGGTTCGTAGCGAGGTTTTTCAATTTCGTTTAAATTTCGCGATTCAAATCAAAAATGTTATTTTTTTTTTTTTTTATTCTATATTTTCCTAAAAAAACAAAATTAAATTTTAATTTAATTATTTTTTATCCATCCAGTACACAACTACACAAAAGGAGTCTGTTTAAAAGAATTATCCTCTACATATATTTATTTTAAATTTATGTTTGCTAAAAAGGTCTAATAACGAAAATCTTAATATTTCGATATATTATTATCGAAAACCAAATAAAGTCCTATATTTCCAAATTCCCCAATTTACGAGCATAAAGGCACTAAAATAAAAATATTACAATGACGTAGTAAAAGATCTGAACATAATTAATTTCTAGAAAAACCTATGTTCTGTTACTTTATTTGTCATAGGGTATACGAATCAGAACTCAGAATATTCCACAAATCAAATAGTAGGCAATGAAATTACAATATGTTTATAATGTCTTTTAAAGTAGATAACTAAGACGGCAAATTTAATCAAATTGGGCTCTCAATTTAATTTTCGGGAAATGAAATCAGTGAATAACTACAAAACATCACGTCGCTCAGTATAATTCAATACAAGGCAAAATCTAATATTAACAACCGTATCTTGGACCTAGTCACGAATACCAAATGAAACACTGACTGTTGCCACTTGAGATAATTCATTTGCGAAATAGGGCGCCCGTCATATAGCAAACCATATTACCTAATATCGAATTTCCCTTAGAAAAGTGTCATAAGTCAAAATTTCCATTTTACGTATTATCTCTGAAAAGTAAAGTAATTGTGATTATCTATGCCCCACGAAAACCGTATTACAGATGAAGGACGCCATGCGAAATAATGAATACAAATCATACAAAATCATGTGTTTTTAGTTTGAAAATATGACCGCTTAGAAATATCATAGATGCTGCTTTAATTAAATACTTTAAACATAACACATCTTGGCCTTAGAAATAATCGAGTAATTTTTTAACAAGCCTTTTTGTAAGTTTGTAAAAAAATAAAATATCAAGCATAATAAAAAAACTTTCAGGTGCGGAAATCTGCCGCGAATGAATCCATTTTCCGATAAAGTTCTCTACAAAATAATTTTTAAATCTTACAATTTAATATTTGTGCCTGAATTTCACAAAATAAAAAAATGCAATTTCGCTCTGGTTTTTTCGGCAGGAATCAAAATGGGCACGGTACAACGAATTTTGATTTGATAATTAAACCTTACGCCGTCCGTATAAGAGCAACATGCACATTTTGTATTAGTTACCGCCCCGACACGGGGGAGTGTGGACGTCCCTGAACCCCACGTCACTTGCTTCCATGCAACCGATTTTAAATGTCCTTATTTTTTATAAAAACAATGCGTTAATGTTTTTTACGGGCCTTTACGAAATCAACCTGTAAAATACAACTCTCTAATACCTTCTCTAAACTTTCCAAAAACATCTTCTCAAGTATTTTTAAATCCCTCCCAAAAAGAGGCGTGAATTCCGACGTCGAATTTTTCCAAGACCAGTGGATCAACTTAAGTTAGATCACTACATCTCCGCAAGATGTCGCTAATATTTCTTTTCGACGGAACCGCTTGTTAATCATTCATTATTTTGTTTTCGCTCTCCTGTAAAATTAACTTTTTTGACTTTTCACGACACTTTTCTACAGATGCGATTTGTAAATACTTCAACCTAACAGTAATGGCTAGCGTCTTTGTATAACTAGATTAGAATCTTGCCAATTCGATTACGTACGGTCTACCAATAAAAAGTGCAACAACGTTAAAAACTCTTTTCTTAAATAATCTGTTATGTCTCGAGGGAAAAGAAAAAAAAACAGACAAAACCGTAAATATGTCATTTTTAAATAAAATTTTAGACTCTTTTCCACAAAAGAGTATAAACTGATTTCAAAAGATTTTTATTTTATCTGGTAGAGTTATGTTTTAAATTATGAGAAAATATGTTTATTTTTAGCATAATAAGGTTATACCGTAGGTCGTTGGCAGATTTGTTAATTTTTCAAACTAAATTTTATAATCTACAACACACATTTCAAATCATACCATGCAGTAAAATAAATCAATAAATTATCTGGGAAAGCTATATTACAGAATTTTAATTTTAGTTTAAATAAAATCAGTAAATAAAGATCCGCGATGTGTTTTGTGACGAAAATACTTCAGTTTGTCTATTTATTTACGGTCTTACAAACTAATATATTTAAGTTTCTTTAAAATTCTTATTTTATAACATGTTACATATATTTGACATTTCTATAGATAAGATTTATTAAATCACCATACTAGGCGAATGCCTGTTTCATGGTGATTAATTAAGGGTAGTAACTTTGAGTGTAGTCTAGTGTAAACAAATGGTTAAATTGGTAAAGCTATAATAAAAAGTAGAAAAGAGAAAAGAAGCGCGTAAAACAAATATGTAAATAAAATAAACCTGTAAATATATGGTACTAGTATGTAATGATGTTGAAAATTTATATCTTTATCTGAGTATATGAAACAAGTTGTTAACACTATCATAGTCACTCATCAGAAGGTCATTATTATTTTGGTTGGACATTATTGAAAAATTATAAATATGTACTAATGATCAAAAAATAATCACAAAAAGTACATAATTTTAATATCATCATACCTTTCAGCATTTTGAATGTAGGTATAAATTAAAGCAAATTTGGAATGAAATAAAATTATAATTTAAAAAAGCTGGTAAGGAGAATAATTATTTTTCCTCATTGGAACCGCCCTGTACGATCGTAAGAACATCTTTCGACGAAATTTGAAGTCTCAGCCGCTGACTGGTTAATGGCCCTTAACTTCCCTCTTAAGTGTGCAACTAGCAGTATTCTACAAGTTTTTTACATTAATTGAAGAGGAATTTAAGATTCATTAACACCATTAAATCGAGGCATTGAAAATGTTTTCGTAGTCGCAACTGAAAAGTTTAAAATAAAATTAATTTTCCAGTAGCAGCGCCGTCGAGTTCCATTGAGCGAGAAGATTTGAGTTTAGACCGGGCTTGGTTGTTAATTGCAGGGAAATGGGGTTGGCTTTCAAATGATTCACGCAATCTGAGGATGAAACTGAATTTGAAAATGCATAACTGTCTGCCCCCTAGGCAAGGAGGGGGAAGGGGTGGGGAAGGAGAAGTGCACCCTTACCGTGCACAATAGAAATGGGATTCATTTGGACTGCAATACAAAAGCTGCACTTTTTCTGTTCAAGTTTAAAAGCGACAAAATTTTATCATCGTTAGTAAAAGAAATTCAAAGTTACGATATTTTGTTGCCCATGAGATTTAAACTAAAAAAAATGATCATATATTTAAAATATACAACTAGAGTTAAAAGGGTTGAGGTTCTATTTGACGGAAAAACTGGAATTTGTATACCATATTAATAACAGTATCATTAAGATTTTTACTGAGAACCATTAAGTCAGGGAAGTTTGTTTGTCTCATTAGTTCGCCTCACCACGAAATTCATATAAAAATGTCGATAGAAAGTTTCAACAATTTATTCATTTTAAGTTTTTTTTTTAAAGTTGGGAGACGGTTTACATATAATTCCCGTGAGCACTTAAGCAATATGCCCATTGTGCTATCTCATATTTTACCTCAATCCTTTGATAGTAACCCAGCCCCTTTTATAAAGTTCACTAGGGTTGTCATTGGAAATGAAGCTATATCCTGATTCAACGATGTGTCTTCACAGATCTCATCTTTTCTCTTCACTCCCACATGGTTCCCTGAAGGTCCCAAGAATTTTAAGAAAAATATTCCCCTTAGAACTCTGGGTGCGAACTCCTTAGTGTAGACAATTTAAGAGTACCTACTCGACTCTAATGTCACCATTTAAACTTGCCAATTCCTCGCTTACATAGTGTAGTCAATAAATATACAGATGACATCGACATTTTAATATAACAATTTCTATGTTTAAAACATACTCAAACAATTTACAGTCAACGTATTAGTTTTGATAATTTCAATTTATTGTTGTTATCATTTTATTTTCTTCAAATTTAATATTTCTATTTTTGAAACTGAAAAACTTGAAAAAAAAAATTCAAGTGAAACTTATTTAGCCCCGTTAGTAATTTGAAATTCGGATGAAACGGATGTGCGTCACTGAAATTTATTATTTGAGTCCTCGTTTCTAATATAATGCGGTAAATTCGCACGTCGCATCGGCGCGGGGTTCGATAGGGCAGTGGGCAAGGCGCTCGACAAGTCTCAGCGGTCAGAGAGATAGACATCAAGCGAACGGAGGTTCGAATCCTATGACATCCGATTTTTTTTGTGTGAAATCAATATCTAATCTTCAAAGCACTTTAAAATGAACAGGCATGCGAACAGAAAGCGACATCTAACGACTTTATAGTTACACCGCGTATGAATTACACACTCTTATTTTTTATTATAATATATTCTTCAAATTTGTCGAATTGTAATCCACTGTAATGCAAGAAATTAGTTTTTTATCCTTTTACTAACCCTAACATTAGTTTTTTCAAATGTGCAGCGAAAATGATTTTTAGTGAGTCTCAACATTGTCTCATTACTCCACTTCTAAGGGATCCTGAAATGAGTTGAAATTTTGCTTAAGAGGAAGCCACAAGCCAAAAAATTATGTATTATTAGTGTGCCTTACATCGCTACGAATATAGGTATAAGCATAAAAATTGGCAAACAGAGTCTAGAGGTCACGATTTCATGCGCAAAAGTGTTTTTTTTTTTAATCTTAAAATAAAATTTTATTTCAAAAATCTCATAAGCGTTCGTAAGGCAAAAAAAACATTTTCAGTAGTTTACGCCTATATTTTTTTATAAAGTAATTTACAATTTTACTTTAATTCTTCTCAATGGAAATCGTAGCAAAAGCTTAGATTCATCCAAAGTATTTTTTTTTGTATAATTTATAATGTAAATTGATTCGAGGTAAAGATTAATCTAAAATAGTAATTAGGCATTAAGCTTCGCCTTAATGGCCTTCAAAGCACTGCACTGCAGAGAATGGCACCAGACTGTGCATCGGAACCACGTGTCCAACAAGATATACGAGAAAGAAAGCTTATTTTGAAGTAATCTTAGACCAAAAAGAAATGCGGTAAAAGTATGTAGTACATGCACGTACGTGAACGCCAAGATAGAATTGCGTGACATTCAATCCTCTTTTTCTACCTTTGTAAGGAAACAATTTATTTATTATTATTTTTAAGCATTAATTTGAATGCTGTGTATTTCATATGAAGAACATTTACATACTTACGTAACAATGATTTCTGAAACTCATAAAACTAGCAATAAGGAACTCCAGTGAAAAATATTATGGCTTTAAAAAAATATGTTCATATAGACCAATAAACCCTGATTCTGAATATATAACTTTTATTTGATAATATTAAGCGTACAGTTTTTTAAAAAATATTTAAAAAGTGCATTTTTAATATTCTCGTTAAAACACAGCGTCAGGTTGGTATGATGTGTAATGCTGTGTGGTGACGTCACGATGGAAGATTCAACTGGTGATGGCATTTTGAAATGTATGAGGCAAGCCGTTCAAACACAACATTTCGTGTTTTTTTTTTATTTGGTTTATTTACATACTGTTAGTAGAGATATAGACATATAATAGTTGTTGTGTTTATTGAAACATTATTTAGGCCTTCACAATTAAAATTATGACGGAAAAGGGCTATATTTGCGGACAATCTGGTATTTCCAGGATAATGTTTTTCAAATATAATACGGACTGTGTACCTAAGTGCTGAATTTCGTGGGATAAAAGTTGGTTAGTAAATAAATCATCTTATTAGTTATTTTTGAAAGTCGTAGTAAGCTGTAAAAAAAGATTTTTGATAATCATCAGTAAATGTGGCCCATTTGAGGTTAAAGTCGTGTCAATTTTGACATTTTGTTTATCTACCATAACATCGTACGTATTTTCGAATTGGTTTATTATCAAGGGCTTTTTATACAAGTCATGATAAGTGTATTATAAATACCAGTGTTTCTGTATGTGTTATACATAATACAATGTATTATGTTAAAGCAAAAGTCACACCTGAACACAAAATTCTACGGCTTACGATGTCATTTGCAGTCATTTTTATTTGCAATGAAAAAGATGATTAATTTTTATTGTATTGCACTTTGTTACGATACAATAACAGTAGCGATGAGATGTTGACATTTTACCTAATGTTTTTCTATATTAAAAGCAGTTAATCGTGAAGAAAAAACGCCTCGACTTGTCGCACCTAAAGTCATTCGGCCATCGATTTTTCAATATAAAATGAGTAAAATGACAGCACCTGTTGAAAGTGAATAAAACTATCGAAGACGTGATGACGTCACACAATGCACCATAAATATGGTGTTTTTCAAGGGATCTTGAAAAATCAAAACTTTGAAAATTATTTTAAATATTAAAACTAACTCTAAAAATAAAAATAAATATGCAGTTATTTAAGCTAGAAGGTCATTATTCATTAAAAAAAAAAATTAAAATGGATTGGAGATCTCTATTTACATCTAAGACTATCACTTATATCTAAGACTTAAAGTTAGTGACTTAAATAACTAATTCTTGTTATATAAGTAGTGACCTATAACATGGGATGAAATCTCTGAATAATATTGCCTGTATAATTCGCTTCCATTTATGAACAAAAACATCCAGCATAATAAAAATATTCAAAGTAATGCTTTATAAGAATAAAACATGTATCTCTCTCTCCGCCGTTTGTTCTGTCGAGTTTCTTTTTCTCTCCTTTTCTTTTTCCTTTATTTTTAATCATCCACATTTGAATATTATGTCTTTTTTATTATATGTAGAATCGACCATTGAATAGAGTAGGTAAGTTTGAATGTAGAAGAATGGTACAAGTGTGAATGCACAACTGTAATGTAGGTGAAACTTATATTTTTGATATCAAACTTGTACCCATGTAAATTTGTACTTATTACCCCTTACTTATGAATTGTAAGTTCCTGCCGTTATAAAATGAGTTTGGAACTCATCTGCCTTTGCCCTAAAGAGGAAAAAAAAACAGTAAAAAACTAATGTATAATTATGACCGAGTGGGTATTCTATTCATATACAACACTGACTGCTACATTACTTAAAACTATGGTTTAAAACTAGAGACTTACAACTAACATTATATACAGAAGATAACTTTCCCGCAAAATGGTTTTCAGATATTATCTCTGTTAGGCTTAGAGATCAGAGGCAATTTCACCTATTTCGCATCAAGGTTTCGAATAGCAATTATCCCTTACTAAATTTATAGCGCATTTCCGTACCTTTCACTGGGGCTTTTCGGATTGTAAATAACTTTTAAATGAAGATTAAATAAATCGGTACTTAAATAAGTCGTTATCCCATCATTAGCGAACATGGATCTTACATGGTCTTGGACCGTTTAACAACCCTCCACACAAGTATAATTCTAGTAACTGTTACAAATTCTAGGATTCAAACTAAGGATTAATAAATCACTAAATAATCTACCTCTACCATAATTGGTAGACCATAATTATTGTTGCATGATCTATTTCACGGAATCTATAAAATAGATCAATGAGGCTTTCTACGCCATAGAACGCTCGATAAACATAGAAACCAAAGTTAAATCGACTTAACTTTCGTTCTATTCTATGTAGAATAGACCATAGAATAGAGTAAGTTGAATGGAAAAGAATAGTACAAAAAATGTGAAAGCGCAAAAATTCCTTTTCATAGAATAGATCAAGTGAGATCGCAGTTTACCATAAACACGTATGTTTATCTATCGGTGTTTTGTGTTTAAAATGACATTTTATAGTCGCCAAAACCTTAAAACAAAAATTGAAATTCGGTCGGGTTTCCGAGGTAGTCAAAAATTTAGAGACGTTCATTAAATCTTACCGAATGTATGTGTATAATAACATTAGTTCAAATAAATCAATTTTATATGGTGTTTCTCAGGGTAGTGTTCTAGGTCCAACTATATTTTTGTTTTGTATTAATGGCTTTTTTAAACTGTCGTAATTTTAGTTTGAATAACAAGTGTTTCTTTTGTAATAATTTTGTATGTTTACATTTTTAATATAATATTAAATTTATACATAATTTTTAAAATTTTGTAATTGTAAAACTGCACATTTCTACAGAGGAATGAACTAGTAAGATGAGTGGATTTTTAATTTTGTTATATTACACCATTTAAAAAAATAAATAAATAGAGAGCTTATGTTGGGGTCAGTAGATCTTGGTGCCGTTATTCGATTGGTAGAACTTTCTGGGTCAAGCAGAGCCAGCTACCATGATGGCGTTTTTGATAATAAAAATTAATGTACACTTTTAAAAGGGTGAATAAAACGGCCGAAAGTTCCACTACATTGTAGGGAAAAACCACAAGTTGGACACGAGCTATTACAAAAATGAATGTGAAATTATTCAAGTGTTGCAACTGGCACATCCCAGCGGCGGCAGTTGGGAGTAGTCAGTGCATAATTAGGGATTCCAGGATGAGAAAAAAAAATTCTTTTTAAATTAAAACACCAGACAAAAGCTACAAGTTGTTTGAATTAAAACACCAGACAAAAGCTACAAGCTACGAGTTGCTATGAATTTACAAGTCTATTGAAGAGTAGCGAAGCCTGTTTTAACTAGGGTGGTTCGTATTTCGTATCTTTGCAAATTTGTTTGTGTGTTCCGTGTCAGGTCAATCCTGTTAAAATGGTTGCCGTGTTGGATAGTATATTTTTAGTCCGCCGCAGTTCGCATTATGCTTACGAGCTGTAAAATCAAAATAATCAATAATATGCGGGTCTACTATCTGTTCACAGTTGATTTGATCTACTAGTTGAAATGATATACAAGATGTGTATAGGATTATGTATGTAGTTTCCTTCAACCGATTTCAGTTAAGTAGTACCTGAGTAGAAGTGGCAACTATCGCCGTTCGCGTCTAATACCCGAATGGTTGCGGAAATAGCCGATGATATACGATCGATCTCAGGGTCGAATAATCTTGCTTCAAAATCACACATATCTATTAGAATGGTCGTTTTTCCAGTTAAACCAAACGATAATGTAAAAAAAGTAACTCGTAATCTCGACAAACCTTGAGCTTTACTCGAGGATTTGAAGAACATTACCAAAGAGAACTTTATAAACCAAATAATTAGTTTTACGTGAAAGACATAGGTAGTTATCTATGTAGGATTGGACAGTTTAAATTAGAACTAAAAAAATATGATAAAATTTATAACAAAAAGGAGAAACCAAATTAATTTTGAACTTCATAACAACACAATATATTGAATGTAATTTAAATTGTAACTCCATCGCTAAAGATAAGTGTAAAATTTGTATTGTGCAATGAATGGATGAAGGACATAGCTAGCAGTGTATTGAACGCGCGATGCCAGCGTGGAAACCTGACGCTTTGGACCACTCAACAAATAAATAAATAACCTTATTAAATAATCATCTATTACTTACAAAACATGAGAAAAAAAAGTATGAACCATTTTCTGATAGATAGTGAGAATTCAAATGGATAAATCAGAAACGAAGAAAAAAATACGATCTATGAATACAGAATTTTGTACTTGGGGTGAAAAATAGAGATTTGAATAATAAAACGCATGCGATCAGTGTTTTGAAATAAAGATGTTTGTTTACCATACTGAATATTTCCATTTCGAAGGTTGACAGTCCTACATCAAAGTAATCTGTAACTTAAATTCAAAATAGTGTCCGTATTATATATTACATATTATTTAAGGGCCATTAACCAGCCAGCGGCCGAGAATTCGTATTTCGTCGAAAGATGTTCTTACGATCGTACAGGGCGGTTCCAATGAGAAAGATTAATTATTCTCCGTACCAGTTTTTTTCAAATAATAACTCAATATCGTGTTTCTTTTATTCAAAATTTGCTTTAATTTATACCTACATTCACAAATGCTTAAAGGCGTGATGATAAAACTATTAAAATGATGTACAAAAGTATTTATAATTTTTCAATAATGTCTAAGCAAAATAAGAATGTAAAAAAATCTTAAATATATAAGTTTGTAAGACCGTTAATAAATAGACAAACTGAAGTATTTTCGTCACAAAGTGCGAGGATCTTTTTTTAAAGATTTCTATTTAAACAAAAATTAAAATTCTGAAACAAAGCTTTCCCAGATAATTTATTGATTTATTTTACTGCATGATAATATGATTTGAAGTGTGTGTTGTATAATACAAAATTTTGTTTGAAAATTTAACAAATCTGCCATCGACCTACGGTATACATAACCTTTTATGCTAAAAATAAACATATTTTCTCATAATTTAAAACATAACTATACCAGATAAAATAACAATCTTTCAAAATCAATTTATACTTTTTGTGGAAAAGAGTCAACAGGGCTAATATTTTATTTGAAAATGACATATTGCGATTCCGATGATATTGTCCGATTTTGTCTGGTTATTCCTTCATAAAAATGAATTTTTCTTTGTTTGTCCCTTATGCGTTCCTAAACTATTCAACCGATTGAAATGAAACTTTGGTAACTTATTGTATGCATGCCCGCAAAGGTTTACATGTGTAATGGTGAGCTCTGGGGTTATGAAATTATTTCCTTTACCAATTATCCGATTACAATGAAACTTTTCGTCAAACGTGGGAACGGGTACGCATGGGAAGAACCCGCCAGGGGAAACAATTTCTTTATTTATGTAGCATTAATTGGTATAATATAAAATGTTGTACTTATTTATAAACATTTTCGAAGATTGTGTCCCGGCATGAACTATTGTAAAGATTCATAGATTTTGTTTCTTCAAAAGCTACAGTAGCGACCCCGACTGCGTAGAAACGAACGTCGATATGTGCGTACATACAAAGCACTCAATTTAATTTGAATTAAAATAACGCTTGATATTAGTGTAAACATTAACGCAATATCGTTAACAATTGACTTAAAGCTGTTTCGAAAGAAATAAACTTGCTTAGGAATAATAATCTAAAATATTGGATTTGTTGAAAACACGAAATCGGAAGATAAAAAAATTTAACGAGATTTTCTATTGCCGTTTCCACATACAAAAGGCAATACAAAGTAAACACCTTTAGTAAAATAGTAGATTATTCGAGCTTTTTTTAGAACGTACCTAGTCCATAACTTACAACAGGCCCTTGTTCTCTCGGTGACCCGACATTATAATTATTATAAAATTATAATTTTTTAGAACGTACCTAGTCCATAACTTACAACAGGCCCTTGTTCTCTCGGTGACCCGACATTATAATTATTATAAAATTATATTTTTTTAGAACGTACCTAGTTCATAACTTACAATAGGCCCGTGTTCTCTCGGTGACCCGACATTATAATTATTATAAAATTATAATTTTTTAGAACGTACCTAGTTCATAACTTACAATAGGCCCGTGTTGTCTCCGTGACCCGACATTATAATTATTATAAAATTATATTTTTTTAGAACGTACCTAGTTCATAACTTACAATAGGCCCTTGTTCTCTCGGTGACCCGACATTATAATTATTATAAAATTATCATTTTTTAGAACGTACCTAGTTCATAACTTACAATAGGCCCTTGCTCTCGGTGACCCGACATAATAATTATTATAAAATTATCATTTTTGTGTATTATTTACCAATTTCAAATCCAAAATCGACGTACCTTTAATACCAAGTAAATAATGCACTCTGTGTAACACAACGTTTAACACCACATTATACCTTTAATGTTAAAGTTGTTATGGATATCAAACGAATTTATTTACAGTATCAAGTTGTTGAACTTACACACTGGTTTACAAAACATAGAGACAGGTAATTTTTTCCTTTACGTATTTGTATAAAATATCTTCTAAACTTTTGTTATTCGGCGGTACATAACCTCTGCACACCCCTTCGGGGATCCTTAGTTATATTTTGTGTAAGTAGGTATACCGTATTTTCCCCAAACCGACTGCATTTTGTATATAAGTGTACCGGGAGGCTAACTATCAGGGGATCAACTGTGATGAAACCTCTCTCTCAGTGTTGTTCATTCAAACATTCAATGTTCCCATTTCAATAAAAAAAATTACAGCAGTCAAGAATTAAATTTGAATAGAAATATTCCCTTTGTTCCGTTATACAATAAGCATTGTTAACAAGAGGCGTAATGAAAAGTACTTGTGTCGACCTTGACTTTTTTTGTTTAAATTACAAAATTAATAAAACTCATAAACGGCACGTGTCGTCTGCTTAGAAGTATGGAAAATGTTAGCTTTAATTGGACAAAAGGGGTTAAATTGTGAAATAAAAAAGCTTACATGAAGAGCAGGTATCAAAGACCTCTAAACCACAAATGGAAAAATATAAAGACGAAATGTTTTCAAATCAACTTGAGATTGGGAACAACATTCATGATTGTAGTATTAAGTGAAGAATTTTAAAAAGGGGCTAGAATTCGTGCCCTTTTGTGAAAGCTAAGTGTCAACGTGATAAAATTTGCAACAAAGAAAAACCTGTTTAACCAAGTGAGAAAAATCGGGATCGAGGCTAAAAAAACACACACAACAAAAAAATTACAAAAAGGTCATCCAGAGACACAAGTTTTGTTTAAGTTTTGAGATAAGGCTAAAGGAAATACCCCTTTGCTAGCGTGCCTTTGAACTTGATTGATAAATCCCGATAACAAATGTATCAACAAGTAAGGTGAGCGGGTTGGAAAACCAATTAGTCCTGTTATGTTCTTAGATTTTCATTATAATCTTCAAATAACAATAAATTTACCTTTTTTTTTCAATTATTTCTGGCTTTCACCCTTCAAGGGTGTTCTAGGCCATCATTTAAAATTACAGAGAAAGGAAAGGTGAATTTATATATTAATTTTATTTAAATGTACAAATTTCAGAATTATATGGAAGATTGGAGTCGAGTTCAGACTTAGAAGAGATGTAATGTTGAATGGAGGGGAGGCAATTTTAGATAATGTTTGATAGAAGAGCGTCGAACAAAAATCTTTTGTAGTTATCAAAAGATTTGTTTTAATTTTTTAATACATTTAAGGAAATTGTTCCCTTATTAGGCAATAGATTTATTTGTATGGTGGCCCTCCCACGTTTTAACAATGATTACAAAGTTTAAATTTCCAAAAAAATTTCACAGTGTGCCCCATTTATGATATTGGTAATTGCCAATTAGCTACATAGATAAGCATAACAAACGTCTGAATCTAAGCTTTCTGTGGGCAGTCGTAACCTTTTACGCCTGGTACCGATTCAAGGTGCTAATCATTCACACATTTTTTGGCGTTAATTTGAATAACCCCTCAGGCCTCGGGCTTATTTTGTCAGCACGTCAAAATATTTCTGCTGTGCAATAAAATCTAACTAAATGGAATACATCTGAACACATCCAAAAATTAAAAAATCTTTTTGAAAGGTGATGAAATAGGCTTTCAAACTTTATAATTCGAAATAAACATAAAATTTTAGAAATATAAAAATTCTGAATGCAAAACATAAGAACGTTTTTAAAATGGGTCACCAATTAGTTATAATGAAAAAATGTTTAAAAAAACACACATATTTTATTGAACAATTATTATAAACACTATCGTGAATTAATTTTTTCGTCGTCTCATGCAAAAATAATTGATAAAACCACAGATAATAGAAACTAAGGGAGATATGCTACGTTGGCCGCCAGACCGTGGGCGGACTACGGCGTAATACGCGTAGTATGAATACGGAAAGAATTCGTTCATTTATTTGATTTTGTGTCGTAACCGAGCACGGTTTGTGCCCGTTTTATTCAAAATGCCGTCTTGTTCAATGCAACTATGTAAAAATACGACAAGCAATGTGAACTTCATGATAAATTGAGTTTTATTTCACCGCTAAGTACAAAATTAAAGTGAGTTATCATTTTTTAATGATTATTCAAAGTTATAATTGACGTAAGGCCCCGGTCAAGCAAACATCGCCGCCATGACGAAGCTAGTGAGGGGGACGCGAATTCTTTTAAAAACCGACTACCGATATTTCGTAAAATTAGCAGGGCTATGTAAAAAAAAATATATACATATAAATATACATATTATTTCTTTTGAATTTTTTTTTGTAGATAATTTTGTGTCAATGCTGATTTGTGGTAGAAAAAAATGCCATGCTTTTCTTTTCAAATCTTTATTTTTTATAAAAAAATTAATTGTTTGTTTCGCATGTGTACCATTTATCCGATTTTCAATGAAACTTTGCTGATTTTTTGTGCCCGAGCCCGCGGAGGTTTCTATATATAGGAGTATAACAGTGGGCTCTAGCATTATGAAATTATTTCCTTTACCATACATCCGAATGGGATGAAACTTTGGTATTTTGGTGTGGGCACGTTCGTGAAGGTATACATTTAACGGTAATCTCTGGCGTTATGAAATTTGTATATTTTTTGACGCGTGACATATGAAATTGGGGTGACATATGACCATGGGGTGACCTATGACCCTGATGTGACCTACGACCGTGGGGTGACCTATGACCTTGGGGTGACCTATGACATGGTTAGTCAACAAATGATTCATTTTGCTCGCACCTCTCCATAACATTTTTCGTAACGCATTCGCCAGCTTACTCCCCAAGAAGTTGAAGTAAAACTTCTTTACGCACGCTCGACTTGGGGGGTAAGCTGGTGAATGCGTTACGAAAAGAGTGATGTTACGAAAAGTGTGATGCGAACGGTAATCGATGCGAACGGTGATAGGGCAAGGTGAACGGTCGGGCCTTGATGCACGCTTGACTTAGGGAGTAAGCTGGTAAATGCGTTACGAAGTGTTATGGAGAGGTGCGAGCACAAGGAATCATTTGTTGAATAACCATGCCATAGGTTAACCCAAGGTTGTAGGTCTCCCCAAGGTCGTAGATCACCCCGAGGTAGTAGGTCACTCCAAGGTCATAGGTCACCCCACAGTTTTAGGTCACCCCAGGGTCACAGGTCACCCCATAGTCATATGTCACCCCAATGTTATATGTCACCCCAATCTCAATGTCAATGTCACCCCAATGTCATGTGTTCTTTTATAAGTTAGTGAAGTTTTACTTCAGTCGTGTGGTCTAAAGCACACTCGTTTTTTTAAAAATGAAAGACAAACATTCCCGGGTAACGAATAACCCGACAATATTTGAAAATCTCCTACCACCACCTCAGTAAGCAGAAAATGTTGCTTGATTCGTGATGGAGGACTTAGCCAGCCGAGGAATCGAACACGGAACGCCTGGGTGGGACCCAAACACGATGCCCACTCAACCACTGTCCGGTCATACTATGTTTCGATGTGTTTTCTATTTAGTTTTTACAAAGCATATTTAAGATGAGATGGCTGTTAGACAGCATTCAGAGTGGGATAGTACACAGATGCATGGGACTCTTGTGAAGTACTCAAATACAAAATAAATTAACATAAGTAAAAAATTAGAATTTCTTTTTATGGATTTTTACAACAAAAGCACAATTTGAATGTTATTGTGATTAATATTATTGAACAAAACCAAAAACTGTTAAAATTCTAAATAGATTAGAAACAATTGATGTGGATTTGTTACGAATGGGACACGTTACGATTTGGACACACTCATTACGATTTATCGGTTCTGAGAATAGATCACACTTATTCCGGTTTATCGGTTCTGAGAATAAGAATTTTTCATCCAAATCTCAACTGGAATAATTTTAAAATTAAAATACCGATTGCTGTCGATTTATATTGTTGCAATCTTTATTCGTTTTCATTTGAATGTATTGCTAATTGCGAATGCAGCCGATGCGTGTACGAATAGAAATCTGTCCTAAGTAATAGTGCCAACGAAAACGACAAGTTTCAAGTGTGAGTTCGAAAAGGGGCGGATACTTTAGCGTAAGCGAAGGTGTGTAATAGTATTGGTTAGCAATATCGGCGACACGAGGTAACGCAGTTCTAAAGGGTTCAAACTGCCTATAGCATATCTTGGGTTTCTAATATCTTTGGATAAAACAGTACAAAATTTCAGATAAAATGTACAATTTTAAACGTTTTGCGGTTATCATTTAAATTTGAATATAAAGCGTGGTGTTTTCTCTTTCTAATACCGTTTAGATAGAATTTCTCACTATGATAGTAAGGAATGATTTCTATGAGACCTATATGAGTTGTTCTGAAAAGAAAATAAATTAACTTTAGTGGTTGAGGGGAGAACCTTCAGTAAAAGTGATAGTTATCCTTCGAACTTGACCGACTGGCCTAGATTAACAATTTTTTCTTACCTGTCTTCTTCCCTTTCCTGAGAATACTCTCAGGGGAAATCACCCAGAAGGAAGAAATGCTAAAGGATACAATTTGCAGTAAAACTCTAACTTTCAGGAAAAATTCTTACTATTGAAGCATTGTTAATTCTTTTTTAATAGAACTTCTTTTGAAAGACAATTGGGTTCCCAGAAGAATCGATATAACCGTCGACAAGAGAATTAAACAGATTTCAAAATAATGTAGAACAAGACTGTTTGTTTGCGGACCCTTATTTAACCAACTTTTCGAACAGCATTAATGTAGTTTTCGGAGTTTAGTGTTGGTATAGCCCGTAAAGATGCTAATTGATGCTTTTATAATTACCGTGACGATTCACGGTAACGGTACCGTGACGGAAAAAAACGCACCAAACACACGTTCCTTATCGCTCGAATGCTGCAACTTTGTCTTACACATTAAAAAATGTGAGAAGCACAAAATACGTGTGCTATTTCCTCCAAGTCCTACTTTGGCGATGGGAATTTTTAATATTTTTTTTATTATTTATTTTTTATTTAGTACAAGATAAAACATTTATATACATAATTTATGAAATTTTTTAACTGCCCAAATAAGAGGATTCCCGTTTTAGGACAGTCAAATTAGGATGGGTATGAACATATTACGGAACATGATTTGTATAAAAAAAAGGAAATTTGAGAAAATAAAAAGAACAGAAAGAATACAAAATAACATAAAAACTGTTCTTTGCTTAGCATAGTTATTAAAATGATATTAATTTTAAAAAAGGTACATAAGTACTTAATAACAATACGTTCACCGTTTGTCTCAATTTCGACTATTGTTATTTAATGTTTAAGAAAGATCTGCAGCATTATATTTTTAATAACAAAAGCAAAACCATCCGCGCATTGACGTTTGTGAATTTATTTAATTCACTTATATATTCCATACTTTCAAAATTATCGTTACGGCAAGTAGTATTGTAAGGAGTTTACGGAGACGTTACGGTGCGGTGTGTGAGAGAGATGCAAGAAAATGATTTTTCTTTCCTTTGGAGGAAAGAGACCTAACATTGTGTATCTCATCTTTTGAAAGAGTTGCAGCATAATTGTGGTAGGTAATGTATGTTTATTGCCATTTTAATGCCGTCACGGTCCGTTACCGTGAATCTTTACGGTAATTATAAAAGAGTCCATTCCTACCAAGAACTATTTTGCTTAGCTCCGTCATCGTCTCTATTACCTAATATAAATGAAGATGTTGTTTAACAACTTATTCATTTAATTTAACACATTAATTTAACTAATTATAATAATAATAATAGCGCAGTTTCGTGTCATTTCACTTCAAGTGCGCTTAACTATAATAAATTTAAAAAATAATCCTACTTGCTACTTACGAGGCCATTACAAAATATTGATAAAATAATATGAAATAAAGAATATAAAGGGTTTACAAAACAATGACAAGAGAACAAAGATTAACAAAAACAGTGCTGTTATAGCACACACAGGACAATAATAATAGACAATAACGGTGTTACAGGACAAAAAAGTACTTTAAAACTACATAAAATATAATATACCAACTTCTTACAATAAATTCAACATTAAATTCGGATATTAAACATAAAAGTACAATTAGGAAGAAACCGAAACTAAAGAATTACCGGAAACTTGAGAACATGGCTTATTACGTGTATTGAAAAGATGTTAGGATTCATGAATGGTATGATTTTTAAATAATTTTGTTTTTAAAGCCCGTTTAAAATCATCCAAATTCTGAATATTGGTAAGAGCTGAGGGAAGTTTATTCCAATAGAGAGGGCCAGTTACACGAAAAGAGCGATCATGGTAAACGGCTCGATTTGACCTAGAAAGTTCGATTAAACGATTAGTAACATCTAGATCTGCTGACCTTTGAGTAAATTTTGTTGGATACATTATATTGAAATACCTGCTCTAAAAGGTTAAACACACACTTAACCACAATCTACACATCTGCCCTGATGATGGACATTGTAACGCTGTCTGAAACATTGTCTAAAGAGAAAAAAAAATAAATCACGATAGTTTACGGCCGGTTCGAATACGCTAGGAGAGCTCTGTTTTTCCGCCATTTTTCATAATGAAAAGGAGGGGATGATATGCGAGAGAATGCCAACGGATGCACGAGGAACGATATAAAGATAAATATTATGAATCATGTTAATTGGAGAGAAATATGTGTAATGCTGTGGTTAATATTATTTGAAAGTTGTTTAGCAGAATAAAGCTGAACAAGAAGATTAAAATAAGAAATTCGTTTTCAAGGCATTCACGATGCATTATTTCAACAAATTACTTAAGTTGAAGCGCTACTAAGCGATGATAAATCATGTGGTTTTAGTTTTTAAAATATTTTAGATGCATTTATTAAATATTGCGAGTAGAATACATATTTGCCTTTGAAATAATCGAGCAATTTTTTTTATTAGTCCTTTTATAAGCCCAGAAAAAAATAAAGTATCAGGCCTATGAAAACTGCTTTAAAGTTCAAAATCTCCTACTAACGAACCCCTTTTCGGTTATGGTTTTATTGTAGATGGAAAATTGAATCCTTTAGAAAATGAAAGTAAAATATTAATTTATTTGTGCCGGAGCTTCGCAAAATAAAATGAAACAAGCATTGTAGTGATTTTTTTAGTGAATAAATAAAAACAGGCGTTGGTGTCAAACGGGAATTTAAACCTTATGGCCATCTACATAAGGAGTGTTATTATTAGACCTATTAGACCTGACGAGCTATTCTATATCTTTTGTGGGAACGAGATAGTTCTCGGCTGAGAACTGCTGTCAGATTTGTGTGATTTTATATGGCTGTTATGTGCTTTTTCTATGTATTCATTCCTTCTTATATTCATGATATAGTGTCAATTCTTAATAATAATAATACACCTAAGATGAAAATATTATATGCATAATAAAAAAAAAATCATATAATCCCATTTAATATAGATCTGAATGTAATGAAATCTTTCAGTTCCATTTTCATCCACTTCCCGGACTACCGAAATATGTGAATTTTCGCACATGTGATAAAAATGATTACAATGCATACGAGTACAAAAACAAAAATTAAGTAATATTAAAGTTTACTGTGCTTTATTAGCGTGTTTTTTTGTCTTTTTTAGACCATACTTTTTACCTGCCCACGCCCTCACTGTGCCACCTCAATGCCCCCTAATTTTCTCTGGGTCTTATGCTCTACACTCTACACCATTTCCTTCCCCTCCTTACTTCCCTTTAACCTCATAACATACCCCAATTGGGGATGCCATAGTCTCACTGGCTCCAGGTGGTTGGGAGCAGTTGGGACTCTTAGGCGGTATGCACACAAGAAACAAAATTAAAAATGGCTATGTTAGTCTTGCGTGTAACGCAACTCATATTTTTCTACTATGGCCTTTGTCATCTTTAGAGTTGCTGCGTGGAGGGTCTTTCGTGGAAAGGAAGGAGATGAAGTTCTGGAAATGAAAAGAGTATAAGAGTAGAAACTGGGGGTCAGTGTCTCCAGGAGTGACGGACATAGGGATCCATCTATCCCACTATGCACGATGTTCCGAGAGAGTCCTGCTGAAGAGGTCTAAAGGTCTCCCTAAACCAGCCTCTTCCGCTCCGGTCTGCCACCCAGCCGGTGAGCAAATGCAACATCAACCAATGTGAGTTAATGTTTAGTTGGCTTCATTCTGCAGCACGAGGTTCAATTATTATTATTGCAGGATGTTTAGATAAAAATTAAAATGAATATTGGGCGTTGGCCAAGAATCATGCATGTACACCAAACACTTCATCAAGAAATTCAATGAATTTTTCGAAATGCGAGAAAAGATTTACAAATTGATTTATGATACTGGAACAATTTTCCACTAAAGATAACAATGACTCTCTAATAAATGAGGATTTTCTTACTTATTTCGTGATGTGTTTATAAAAATGTCGTAAACGGATAACGAGCTGAAAAGAGATATAATACAACAGTTGTAAATATGCTAAACAAATCAATTAGTAACATCAAATACTACATCTTTACATAAAAATTAATGTTGCTTAGTCTCTTATAGTTTATATACACAAAATAGTGAGCACTGGCGTTATGCCATTATTTCCTATACGATTTATCCGATTGCGATGAAACTTTAATGATTGGTTGTGCGCACATCCGCGAAATTTTCTGTATATACTGATGAGCTCTGGCGGAATCAAAATTGTATAAAAAAAATTGCAATAGATGGTGTGCGAGTTGTTTGAAAAATGAGTGTATTTCACATAGTTTAGCGGCAGGGAATAAATAAGGTAGGGGGAGGGGAACCCGGGAGGGGGGCAGGGGACGCACAAGGAGAAACAATTTCTTTCTGTGAGTGGCGTTGCAACGCATGCCGGGTACTCGCTAGTATATTATAACTATTACTGTTACAACTATTATGTCATTTATAAACCACTTAATAAAATATTGATTATTACTCGTATATCAGAATTTATGTTAAGACTAGATTTATGTCAGTAAAGCAAATTTATCTGATGTTTTTAATGGCTGTTTAACATTTAAAAGTCACCATTAAAGCATAATATATTAATAAGTAAAATTATAAGAATTTTTAAATTACTTCTTTAATATTTTCAAAATCGCAAATTCACTTTGTGGTGTCATTTTAAGAGCGATAACCAGAGAACACCAGAAATATGTCATTTTAAAATCAGTGTTTAGACGTATTGACTCTTGTCCACAAAAAAATATAAATTGGTTTCGAAAGATTGTTCTTTTATTTAGTAAACGTATGTTTTAAATTTTCAGAAAAAATGATAATTTTTAGTATAATAAAGTTATAAGTTTTATAAGTTGGCGGATTTGTTAAATTTTCAAAAAAGTACATTTATTATAGAACACTCATTTCAAATCATATAATCATGCAGTAAAATAAATCAATACATTATCTGGTAAACGTATATAACAGAATTTTATTTTAAATAAAATCATAAAAAAATATATAAGTACATGTGTTTCTTGACGAAAATTGGTCCGTTTGTGTATTTATTTGCGCATTTACAGACTAATATATTTCAAATTTTTTTACATTCTTATTTTTCTGAGACATTATTGAAAAATGATAAATACTTATGATCAAAAAATAATTACAAAAAGTACATAACGTTAATAGTTTTATCAACACGCCTTTGAGAATTTTTGGATGTAGGTATAAATTAAAGCATATTTGGAATGAAATAAAACCGATATTGAGTTATAATTTTAAATAGCTGGTACGGTGAGTAATTGATCTTACTCATTGGAACCGCCCTGTACGATCATCAGAACCTCGTTCGACGAAATGTGGATTTTCGGCCGCTGGCTGGTTATACGCTCTTAATTAACTGAAAACAAATTAGTTTGTAAACACCACTTATTCAATGAAAATTAGTAACACGTGTCGAAACCAATGGTTCCTTCATCAAGATAAAATATATTTTTTATATTATCGTATAAATAATTTTCATTTCATCCTGACGAAGAAACCATTAGTGTCGAAATACGTTGATAATTTTAATTAAATAAATGGAGTATCAAAGTGATTTGTAATCATTTTAAAAAAATACTAACATTCCAGGGTTATGAATAACCCGACAATATTTGAGAAACTTCTACTACCACCACAGTAAGCCGAAAATGTTGCTTGAGTCGTGATGGAGGACTTAGCCAGTCGAGGAATCGAACACGGAACGCCTGGGTGGGACCAAAATGCGATACCCACTACCCACCCAACCACTGAACGGTCGTTAAATTGTTATATCGACACTGGATAGGCAAAATTGCTAAAGCGCCATACAGCTGTAATATTCTGGAACAATGAAAACTCCCAAGGAAAAATCAATCTGTTATGTAGGTACCTACGGTGCAATGATCACCACAGTGATCTCTCGGTGCATTCAATATCGATTTTTAAAGAAGTCTATTAGTGCAATAATCAACACATATGGGAGTTGATCTCTCATTTTTTCAATGTCGACTGTGCTAAACAAGTCTATGTGCAATAATAAATCTAGTGGTTTTGTTTGGAGTCAGTTAAAGTAACTAGTGAAGTCATTACCTCCTTTATACCTCGGTTCTTTAATATTGATTCGTGCGGAGACTTGTGCATGTGCTCAGCCAAGTGATTTATCGGTGACATATTGATCTTCATAATAACATAACAAGAACGCATTGTGGAAAAACCAGGTGAGTCAGATTCTGTTTCAGAGTCCACTTTTCACATTTGCCCATGTTATGTCATGAAACGCAATATTTATTTGATTATATTTTCAATTTCAAATCATTGATTACAATCTAATTGCTTCGCAATCCATTTGCAACTTTTTGGAAGGTTTTGGAAGTTTTTAACGTATTTCGTAATTATATTAGAATAAGTTGACAATAATAATCTAAACGAAAATATGAAAGAGAACAAGACACAGAAAAATAGAAAAAGACAATGGTCGCAACTGGGACTCGAACCCCGACCTCTCCGTATAACCGGGACGAGTGCATTAACCAATTTCGCTATTGCCACCTTCAAAAAAAAGTATAAAAAAAATAAAGTTTTTCTTATAAAAATGGAATATTCATTTAGACTTTCATAAAAGTCAATTGTTCCATATAAATAAATTCGGATATATCTATCTGAGACGCTATCCAGGTCACAAACCAATTCTTAGAATGATTGTTTCCAATAAAAAGGGTATATGGAGAAAAATAATTAGTTGATAATAATGTAATTCTAAAATTTGAAAATATGAGATTGACAAATATGACGGCTTTGACAGAAGGTGGCAATAGCGAAATTGGTTAACGCACTCGTCCCGGTTAGACGGAGAGGTCTGGGTTCGAGTCCCAGTTGCGACCATTGTCTTTTTCTGTTTTTCTGTGTCTTGTTCTCTTTCATATTTTCGTTTAGATTATTATTTTTAACTTATTCTAATATGATATATTTCACTGATGGAAATAACCTTCAAAAAAGTATAAAAAAAGAAAGTTTTTCTTATAAAAATTGAATATTTCGTAATTGTTCATGAAAAATTCAAAGCAAAAAAAATTGCGTAGAATTGTGTATTTTTTTTAAATATAATTTTCAATATTATATTTGGCCTTGAGATATTGACTAAATTTTACTCGTCATTATTTTTAACCCTCCGCCCGTCGCATCTTTTTTATAACTCGAGGTGTTGCGTGGGGTCGCTGAGGACCCCAAAAATAAATGATTAAATTGTTGTTAAAGATAACATTTCATATGTTATTTCACCTGATAATAGTCAGGTGATAATGACTGCATTGAAATAAAAAGAAATATTACAAATTAGATATTTATTTTCAACGTAAAAGCTTAGAAATCAACAACATCTTTAATAGAAAACTTTTAAAAAAATCTAATTAATTTCTATCAAATTTATAACTATTTGAGATTGATACAGACTTATTATTATTACAAACAAAAATCAACAAAATACAATGAAAAAACATATAAAATTGGTTTTTCATTGTATTTTATTGCTTTTTTTGAGCCTCACGCCGAAACACAAGTATCGTATCTCACATCGCACATGCGCAGACTGAATGTTGGGGACGCTAGCGTCAAGTATAGTCCCTTTTAGAAAGCTACCTAAAGTGTGGAATCAGTGGGAATATTTAAAATATACATAATGCATTCCTGTACAACCTGGGCTTTTAAAGACCCCACGCGACGGGTCGAGGGTTAAATGAAATAAAAATAATAATGAGGTACTAATGTATAATGAACAATAAATACATATTTATTTATAAATGAAATAACACAGACAAAGATTTATTTTCCTTTATCTTTCAGCACGTTCGTCTTTTTTCGAAAGCTCGGCTTTGAAGAATAGAGCCCCTGTAAAGCAGTGTTGCCCTATCATCCCCGTGTTATTGTTCCGGGACGGAGTATTTGCACCCCACTAGCTGCAGCCCGAGGGAGCGGAGGGGGGGAAGGTCATATGGGAGGTCCACTTAAGGGCTGTTCTGGTCCCAGGTCAGGAAAAGGGGATGTAGTCATATTATTGTAAACGACCCTTATGGAAAGGAAGGAAAATAGACCTCAAGCATATTGAGGAAATGTAATCATAATAATAATTTATTTAAATACCCACTTCAGTGATCTAATGTATTTGGATATCTTTTGTTTGTTCCTGGGAGATATTGTTTTTTTGAAAAATAATAAAAGTATGTTGCCTAATTTGTAGGAATTTATATTAACCACTGGAGCGACAGCGCAATTTAAAACTTTTTTCTCCGATTGCTCCGATTTTTTGGTAACCATTTTGAATATTTTCCACCCACTTTAAAAAAAATTTCCTTCCGAATTTTAATATGGAGATATATAAACTGATTATAGTTATATATAGCCAATGAATTCACCAATCTTTTGTCGATTATCACATATTGGTAGGATTTATTAAAGAAATATAATAAAATCGTAACCTTCTACATACTTTTTACTTTCAAATAAGGGAAATTTTGCCAAAATTGGCAGCAAAGCGATCCGAGGTATTTAAAAGAGTGGCTTTTTGATTATGGCAAAAAGCGCTCCAGTGGTTAAGGTTATGTTTAAAATAATTCATAATCTGCTCTTTCATAGATGGGGCTAGTTTAATTATTTGAGTTAAAAACACTTTTTAAATTATGCATTAAAACTTTAAGATGAATTAAATAATTATCAGAGAAAGCAAACACTTTGTGGCTTAACATTATACAGAATGAAACAAGTTCTTTGTTTAAAACCACTTTATTTTGATTTATATTTGTCGACTGGTTTCGGTTAACCTCAACCTTCCTCAGGACAATAAATTTATAAACTAATTACAGTACAGAGTTAAGATTATTAGGTAAACACAATAAAAAGAGAGAGCATATAAGAGAGGGAGAGAACATCAGAGACTGGTTTGTAGAGGGGTAGCAGGAGGAGTTAATATTTTTCAAACTCTTACTATTCGTACTTGTACGTCATACTCTCATCCTACCGAACCTACTGAATAGGGTCGAAAACATTTTACATACATAAATAAATATTGCTTTCTTCATTATCTCAAAACTTACAGTATTTGGAGATGTCTGACTAATCAACTGGACGATCGACATACATAACATAACATAAATAACAAATGTCATTTATTTAGCTATTTTCTTCTGAAATATCATCATAAATTTACATGCCACATAAGTCATTTTATCGAACTTTGTGATCTTGTCCATTTTTCATTTCCCATAGTCCCGTGTCCGTGCACAAAATGGGTGCATTTTTGAGTCAACCGTCAAACTTTGGAACATTCGACAACCTAACTTTGTATGGAAAAAACTAATCTTTGGCTTAAAAAGCATTTCATTCAATGAGGTGAAAAATGTGAAAAACAAAATTCACATACTAAAAAGCTTATAAAGTCTGTTTAACTTTTAACTTTTAGACCCACATGAGACAGGCTGGTTTAACATAATAATTTTAACCACTTTATATCCTTCGAGCAAATAAAAAAAGTCGACGAGGTCTAGGGTTGGAAACAAAAAACTCTAATACCGTGTTCTAGTGATGTGCATCATTGAAATATTTAATCCGAATAATGTTTCGAATAAATGGTTTGGACGAAATAAACAACGCAACATTTTTTCATAAAAAAACATTATAGTTGGTTTATTTTTGTTCTTTAAAAAACAACTGTGACTACAGATTGTCTACGGTAAAATCGTGAAATCGCTTAAAAACATATTATATCGTGTTTTAAAGAATATTTATTTAGATATCGAATTCACTCAAATTACATTTAATTCATAATTTTGAAAAATAAAACCTAATAGAAACTTTTTTTTTACCTTGGTATTTTTACCTATCGACCATTTCGGAAGAAATTTTGCTTCAAGAGGTCGAAATTCATAATAACAATAACAAATAGAGAAAAAATAATATGTCTAGTCATTGTCACTAATCGAGAATTCGAACTAGCAGAACGCGAAGCACATGAGATCGCATTGTGCCCATCACTACAAAGTTCTATGTACATTCGGATCGTTTGCAGGATTCATTAAAAAGTACAGTTCAATTTATTATACTTGCGTATTGTTGAGATGTGAAGTAACGCAAGAAAAATATTATGTGAATATTAGAACCAAAAGGTTTCGAATGCCAAAATAATTATCTCGATTTTGCCCATCGCTACAAATTATGCTGCGTATACATGCACGGAGCGCGCCAAGCGACGAATTATGGAAAAGGAACGAAGCTTCCCGTAATTCGTGGTTTGATTCGCGGAAATAACTACGTGTTTATACACAGCATTACACTCAACAAAAATATTGTTAACGTGTCAATTAACACAAGAATAATATTTCAAGACTAAAATAATCAAAAGGTTTCGAATGGTAAAATAACGGATCATTTATATCTGAAAACATATCTCGAATGTGTCCATCACTACGAAGTTCCAGATTCGAGTCGTTTGCAGGATTCATTAAAAAGTAAAACTCATTTACACTTTACACCCACATGTGGCAGGCTGGTTCCACATCATAACTTCCACCACTCCAGTTCCACGCAAGTTCCATTCTACTCGCCCTGCTGTGCGTCTCCACCCTCATAAAGCCACTTTCACGACTTTAATAACAGTGGTAGTTGGGATATAAAATTCATTTTATATTTATAACAAATCTGTCTCCAGAACAACTCTGGTAATAATATTTAGTCGGTTGTACCCATTAATTTGAGCCATCGATATAGAAAACAGGAGGAGCTCTCACATCATTTTGTTTTAACTCCGTGCAGAAAATAATTTTATGGGATGCAGTAATTAAAGTGAGGAGAGTATTTTTGAAAATAGAGTGAAACACAGAGGCCGCCAAGTTCTTCTGCAGCCGAGCTGTCGAATTCAAGAACGAGTCGCAGAAACGACCGGTTCTCACGCGACAAAAGTCAACCGTGTACTAGTTAGCAATCTAGAAATATTTGACCCCAAATACCCGTGGTCTCCCTCAGTAAAGGCAGTGTGATGACAATTATTCGACAACTGATTATTCAACAAAAGTTTGTGCAAGGTGGGTACCAATAAAGTTAACCGGCCAGAATAAAAAAACAACAAAAAAAACAATAGCCTCTTGCACTTGCAGCGCTTAGTTTCTGGAAAAAAATGTGACCGGAGACGGTTCATTTTTTTGAACCTGAATTAAAGAGGCAGTCAATGGAATGGCTTCACACAAATTCATCAGGACAAACAAATTTAAAACTGTGTGATCGACGGGGAAAGTTATGGCAATGGTGTTCTGGACGTGACCGTGCTTTTTACAACACTGTGATACATTCCCTTTTTAAAAGATGGACCAAAGCTATGAAAATGTACAGAGATTATATTGAAAGGTAACAAATTAATGGTGGTTTTCGATCTATGTAATTGCATTTTTTTTATTTATTGACAATAAAAGGAGAAAAAAAAATAGGAGGTATTAGTTTTTGACTGACCCTAGTAATACTCCGCATTGGCGTCCCAATGGGAATATGATAAAGTCGTTTTGATCTTTTGGTTTTATCGTCATCGGGACATCCTCATTCCTATACACAGCAGCCCGGAACAACGTCTTAGAAATGTTTTCTTAACGAGTCGTTTTAAAATCATACTTAACTGTCATAGTGCACGGTTATTTAGATTTACGAAACATAACATTCAAACTTTTCAAATTTGACAAACATATAACATGATTGACTGAATGAAGCGATTAAATTGAGTGAAGATGCAAAATTTCAAAGTCCATTACCTCAGTTCAACATATTTAACCTACGATATTGTATTACTGTGATTAATTTTTAGATTATTGCTCCATGTTTCTTGCTTCCTCATTCTTTAGCTAACGTTTCGGACAGCATCGCATCAGAGCGGAACAGTCAAAATATTTTAGATGTTGCGATAAAATTCCATCCTAATGCAATTTTTTTTAATTGACAAAGTGATATGTGTACAGCATAAATTCAAAGTTGAAAAGAGAAAACATAAAAAAACATATGTCTACAAAGCAACCAACGGCTTTTCTTCCCAATCCTACTGATTAATACAACATTACTCAAATGCACAAATACACTCTTCCCAATTCAACTTTCCGACCAACAGAGGAATCGAGCCTTATTAAACAAATCACTTAGCTGATCGGAGACTCAGATTGATCTATCGAAATGTTGAGAACAACGGCCGTAAGTGTAATATGCCCCATTCACGACAAAATGCGAACTAGTGATGGTTTCGTCTAAAAACAGCTTGATTCGAGTCATTTTTTGTAGAACGAGCCAATTTTGAGTAATTTATTTCAAAGACACTATAGACACATAAAAACCGTGAGTTTAAAGAAGAATAAATGATATATAAATTTTGTGTCTGCGTAAAACAAAGAAAGTAGTTAGATATGTAAGCCTTAAAATGAATACTTCGTTTTATTCTATTTGTGAGAGTGTCTCTTAAATATAATTGAATACAATAACTTATCAGAAGCTGTGCTGAAAATTTAAGTCTTCAAGAGAAACGCCGAACTTTAAGGTAGGGGAAGAAACGTGACTGAATAGTGAAGTTGGTGATTACACTAGCAACTATGTAAAAATCATATCGATAAACAATCTTGTATAAAGACCTCCGCTGCTGAGGTGTTGAGATCCTTGGTCAACCAGACCCGCGCAAATAAATGGTATATTAAAAGAAATAAAAATATGTAATCATTGGAGGCAATATTAGTAACTCTCAATCGAAAATTTAAAACAGAAAAATCAGAAAAGATACGGTCGCATCTAGGAATTGAACAAAGGAGCTTAGCCTCTGAGCTCATCCACTAAGCTAATTCGTCCCTATCCCCTTCGGTCACATTTAACTGTATCATATTTAGACTGAGAACATTATTATATTGGCATATTTGTATTGGCATTTATTTACATTATATTTATATGCATGATTGAAAGATTCTTCCCGAACTAAATGAAATCTAGATAGTGTCTTGGATAAATATGTTCATCATCATGTCATTAAATATATAATATTGCAACATATATTTGCATTGCGCTCCAAAGTAGTAGATACTCTCAGTATTGGTCTGGTAAAAGTCCAAACTTCTCGGAATCAAAACCTCGCGCATCGCTTCGAATGGCATTAGCCGTGTTTGATGATCAAGAAGTGTAAAGCTACCTTTCTACTCCAATACACATAGCAATAGGTACAACAAATAATAATTACGGATTTGGCATCTCGTAGGTACAGGATCAAAAAAAGATGGATAAATATGTAATTTAAATAAATAGTTTTACTTTATCGAATCGAAAGCGGAATTTAAAACCCGTAACGGAACAAGTATGGAAACCCACCCTATAATGTACTATATAGGTTTATGTAACTAATCGCTTGTGCTAGTAGAGTAGTTAACTATACCAAAAGTATGGTTAGTTTCCTAGCACATAAAGTTTCCCCCAACCTTAAAGTTGAAGAACCACTTTCCTGACTGGTTTACATACATTCCTCCGTTTCGAAAAGAGCCCACTTTGGGAAACTTTCCGCAGTTTATGCAAATAAACTTTCATAGCGAAATCACTGCTCAAACGACACCGTGATGCTGGAAATTTATCTAATTTTCTTGCACTTCTAGAATTTATTTTCTTTATCATCTTAATCTGTTAGTTTGTTTAAAGGCTTTGTTTTGTTAACGGATTTCTTGAGTATTGTTCTTATAAACTTTTCTCTTTACGCGCGGAAGAATAAGAAATTTTAAATGTTATAAATAATGCAAAGTCGAAGTAACAGGAACGTTAACTCTAAAGCAAAAAATCAGTTTGTCGGAAGTTTGTTGCAAAAACTTTGGAACTTTTATTTTACTACATCTAAATAGCGCTGTAAAAATTGACTAGAATTTTCTGATTGGAATTTTGAAGCAAATATAATCAGTTTGCAACGTAGTTCTATCATAAATGAAACATTGAAATATATACATATTTTTTTTAAAGCTAACTTGCTAAGAAACTTCACATTCTGATTGTAATGTATTGAAAGAGCTTCTATCTGATGCCGACAGATGCCAGCAGGGAAAGTGCTTCTTTCGCTTGGCGACAGGGGCAGACAGTGGCCGTCGAGAGCGGTTCTCGCCAGTTTACTGATCGGATTCAATTAGCCGCTAATATAAGCAGGTCGTGTGACTTAAAATTCAATTAGCCGCTAATATAAGCAGGTCGTGTGACTTATAGTATAACTATTGCAAATACTAAACTCATAACTAGTTTGTATCAAGGACCTATTTTTATTGAGAAGTACCCCCACAGAAATAATAGTGTTTTAATGCGAATAATACCAAACATTAAATTAGTAGAGGCCTTATCACTACATGAGCATAACTTGTGAGTGTAGATGTATCAATAATTCATAATAGTGGAGTAAATCAGTAATCGCCGTGAGTCCTACCCACAAATTTTTCAGATACTTTCCAAGTAATAATATTTCCATTTGTACACAGTGTTCGGAAATTCGAACGACAAGCGGGAAACTGATGAATCTTCATCATATAGAGAAACCAAAAAACCTTTTTTTTCGATCTGAGCTTATCGAGTTACTTTTTTTAAACGTTTTTACTATTTTTCGGCAACTAAAAGGTTTAAAAAAACCTTTACGTCTACGCTTCGAGGCTTTTCAAAAGATATTAAGAACTTACAGTATTTATTTTTTTTAAATATTAGGAATCTCCAATATGTGTGAATGGTAGAAGAAGTCAGGGATACCTGAGTAAGTCACGACAAGATCAAATGAGTCAAATACTTTAGTCCAGCAATGGCCCATGTCAAGAGGCAGAATAAACGAACAGTATCTATGAAACGATGTATGAATCTAATATATGCCGAGACAATGTTGTGTAGCGGAACATCTCTCTGTGATGATTAGTTAGTTAGTTTTGCCTCCAATTTCTAGCTATGCAAAAGGATTGTTGATATTTGGGGTCAAGTGTAAATGTAAAAATAACATTGAGGTCACAGTGAATGTGTGTTAGAAGTTAAAAGTCGAGATGAAGACCTCTCCAGAGTGTTTACCATCGTCCGACTCCAGCGGCTTGGCAGTGAGCCAGGTGGGACATTAAAACTCCCCTCACTATTTCAGCAGTTTGGCAGCCAGAAAGGTTTGTTTTTGTTTGCTTTTATCGATCTTCATCCAAAGAAACATGACCAAGTATTTGCTGGAGTTCAAAGCAAGCTATACCTAACCTAACCTAACATGGGAAAGCTAACCCAACTTAACCTAAGGAGCAGAATACTTGTAAAGCATGGAAGGCACGTAAATAGAGTACAGCCAATATTACTTTGTTTTTGCTTTCAATAAGTTCGATCGATTCGTACTGTTGATAAATTTGCACGGTTGGTTTTCACTAATTTAATACTTCAGTACCTTTATATTTTTTATTATTTTTAATCAATTTGAGAGGCGGGTATGGGTATTGCTACCCCAGGAACCATTTATTAGATAACCAACATCGCTGTGGTTCGTCATCCCAAGTGGTTCGATACGTTTGGTGGCTTAGCAGGAGTGCCCGGGTTCATGGGGCGAGATTTATCTAGGTCTTGGTGGAGAATGCTTTTGCCCACCTACTGCGTGGCGGATCGGGAGACACAGGTTGAGGGAGACCTCTCCAGCCGGTTTCTCTTGACCCGTCACCTTGCACCTAAGTGGAAGGAACATTTCGTACGTCCGTCACTCTTGGACACATTGACCCTCAGATTCCTACCCACCGCTCACACCTTTTTCCTTCCCATAACTTTTTCTCCTTCCTTTTTCTATAAAGACCCTCCACGCAGCATCCCCAAATATGACATAGGTCCTGAAGGATTTTTTTCCTCGCGGCCTCCTGGGTTAAGCTAAAATAAAATTTAAAAAAAAAAACAAAGTGAATTGAAAATAAAAAATATTAAATGTTAATTTGAGGTCAAAATACGCAACAAGACTGAATTTTTTTTTTTATAAACTGAAGGTATATCAAATATCTAGTACGGATGTAGATGTGCTATTTTATTTATTTTAGTATAAAATTATGATACATAGTACGTTAAAGAATTTAATTTGCATGTTTTATAGACAATTTTGACGCTTTTATTGTGAGATAATTGTAATTATTAAAAAAAAATCTTACGCTTTGTACTGTTAACACTGATAATGAAAAATGAAATTAAGACTAAAACTTCGTAAAAGTGCGTTTTTTGGTAGAAGTTTGAATTGTTTATGTTTCAACGTAAATCGGGCAATCGGGTAAATTTTAATTTAAATTTACTTATTCAAAATGCTTTCATGATGGGTTTTTTCAAAAAATTTGAACAATTCATCAAATATTTTATGTTAATATTCACATTCTGAATTGAAAGTTCAATTAAAGTTTTACGATTAATTCAATCTAATGAAGCAACATGCCTATATTGATATAATAACAGAATTTAATAGAACTTACACAGAACGTGAAAATTAACTTAAATATTTGATGAATTGTTCAAATTTTTTGAAAAACCCCGTTCTTAATATTTTTTCTATGATATTTCATCTTGTATGTATGCAGAGAGTACAATAAGGTTTTTTCTTTAAAATGATTTACCTGCATGTTGCTCTAACTTTGCTTTAAGTAACATTTAGAATTGGGCTGCCATCCCGACTTATTTTACGGTTGCCAACCGAGTTGCATTCGCAATCCCCAATGATTAAACTCCATGTAGTTCTGCACACGTACTATATGTAAATAAATAAAACAGCTAGTATATATTCGCTAATACAATTCCCTTAAGTCGTAACCAAACTCTGGAAGGTTCTACGGCCCGTACCTATTTCAAATAAAGTATTTCCGTTGCAATTTTAGAACTAGTAAACCGAATCAGAAATGTTTTCAAATTAAGTCATAAACCAAGGAGAAAGAATTTTTCAGTAGGTACCACAAGTGGTATTTGGGATACGAAAAAGATGTATTTCAATTTTTTTACATTAACTCTACACGGAAGGACCTGACTAAAAATTTACCTCGGGATTTTTAATCTTTGGGGATGCTGTGTGAAAGGTATGAGGGGTGGGTAGGATACTGGGGTTCAGTACGCCCAGGTCATCCGCCGCCAAGACCTAGATAAACCTCATCCCCTGAACCCGGGCACCCCTTCTAAATCAACAAATGTAGCGTACCACTTGCGGTGACCTATAGCAGAGGTCTTTGTTCACACTTCCCATATTGTTATGATGAAATGTTATTTCTTATTCATAACAATATGGGAAAAAAAAACTAAATTAAAAACTTAAAACTTAAACTACACTAAACTTAGCTTCACATCACACTTTGAAAATATCTCAAAGAAGGGTTGAAAAATGTTAGGTTTTGTACTTAGAGTGGCTAAAAATTTTACCAACATTAAAACATTCAAACTTCTGTATACACATCACTTGTGATGAGTCAGGTTGAATATAACTCAACTGTATGGTCTCCTCACTATAACGTGCATTCTCAAAAAATAGAAAGAGTTCAAAAAAAATCCTAAGCTGTTTAAATTATATATAATTTAAAAAGCTTAGGATTTTTTTTAGTTTATAAACTAAAAATACCGAAAGAACAATTAAACTACAAATATCTTCTGCGTTTATCTAATTTATTATTTTTTTAGTGACAGAAGAACTGTTTTCGATCTAGTATTTTTATTTAAAATCTTGCCCTCATAAATTTTAATGAGCCAGCCAGAAACACAAAATCAGTACTACCGTTTTATTGTGGCAATACTACAACCATGTCCCATTTCAATATACCACTACACAGAATTTAAAACTTAGGCAATATGTTTTCATACATAGATGTATGGAATGTGTTCATAGCTTTTGTCTTATGTGTTCATATATTATCATAGCTTTAATGAACTTTTTAAGGAGGTTCTGAGTTATTATGAGTTGGTTTCTTTCTGAGTTGGCATGGAATCGTTTGAGAGGTACTTAGATACTTTGTGATCACTTGGTGAAAGACAACCATTTAGAATCGGTACGTTGCTTGCAATGGCATTGCATGAAATAACGTTGCTTGTATGATCAGATCGAAGATATTTTCGTTATTTATTTTGGGGTTTTACGCTGTGTTGCGCTACCTCGCGTGAGGTAGATACATTTCTAATATTTTTGGCCGTGAAATTTTAAAATCGTATCAGGTAGAAGATAGATATGTACTACAGCAGTATATTATTTGAACAAAATCATCTAACAATGCTAATTATCAATAAGTCCCTTCTCCACCACCGACCCATCATCAACAACCGCCTACCACAAGTCACGTGAACCAAAAACACTCTCGTCTTGTATCAGCACCTCAGCCTGAAACCACTTGATGATGGATCCGAGTGCCGCTTCCTGGAACCTTGCCAGGGAACAAGACGGAGTGGCCGGGGTTCCGGAACTAATTCCACAGCTAGTCGGATACTGTTGACTGCTGATACCTCATTCATCTTGAGCGGTGAATTCAAAATCAATTAAACATTCACGCTGATGGTCAGCTAAATACTTATTGGAAATAGTGCTTTTTAGTGTAGATCCTCCTGCGCAAGAGTTCCGAAGGAACCGTGGCTCTCCTTTTTTTATTCTTAACCAGCTGGGGTACACGGCTTCGCTCGGGACAACATTCGAGAGTGTTCTGGAATGTTCCAGAATGTTCCTACATCTCACTGACATACTCCGCCCCTCCATCCAGAACTTTCTAGTTTTATCGAACCTTTCGGAAGACTGTCGTTGAAATTTTTAGAAGGCGAAACTTCCGGCTCTTATGTCTTCAAAGCACCCCTTTAGGTAAAAACGGGAGCCGTCATCCTGGAGGGGGGATAGAGATCCACCACACCATAAACTCCCCTGATCTCGTTTCTTGAGTTTTTACGAACTGCACGTTTTTTGGACTTTCTTTTAAAATATAATTGATTAATTTAATTTAATTTTTTTCAAATTTATTTAGTAAAAGATTATCCATTTATATACATTATTTAAGAAATTTTTTGACTGCCCAACTAGGAGGATTCCCGTTTTAGGACGGTCAAATTAGGATGAGTATTAACATTTGGAACATGGTCTGTAAATAATATAAAAATATTAAAAACAAAACAAAAATAAAATATTAAAACATAGTAACTGTTCTTTGTTTAGCAAAGTTTTTAAATATAATATTCATTATTTAGGTAGGTACTTAATAACAGAGGATTAAAACATATAGGTTTTTTGTGTAAGCATTGCATATCATAGTCTTACACACATGGTTTAATATTTATATTAATAATATTAATATTTAAGTATTCATTATTATGTAAGCATGTTTCTTTACATGGTGGGTTTTATTGTTTACATTTCAATTTTTAACCTCATTAGTTGAGGTTAATAATTTTATAAAGTAATAAAATGGGTATAGAAAGAAAAATATTTGTTTCATTAATGTTTCTTACAGATAATGTTTATCTACCGAGCTGAAGGAGCTAGTAACATCATTACTAAGAGTATGGATATTAAATGTAAACATGTAGGGTAACCATGTGTTGTAATTTGTTTTGAAATAATATATTATGCTGTTAATTTAAAAACGACTAAGACGAATAGAATAAATAAACGTATATAATATAAAACGCTAATCATTTAAAATGAATTGTTTAATACTATTAAATAAAAATACGTGGCTTGCAAAAATAAAATAAAACGAAAAAGATCAGAGTGTGCAAAGCAATTCACACGCGGTAGAAGTGAAACCTTGAGAAAACGAAAGTAGACTAAGTGGGGAGGCTACGAAAAATTGCACAAAGAGGAGACCGATAGGCTACGAAGCACCGCACAAAGAGCAGACCGATTATACCATCTCATTTTTTACTTTTTTTTACATTAACTCCACACAGGAGGCCCTGAGGAAAATAATTTACCTCAGGGTCTATGTCATCTTTCAAGATGCTGTGTGGAGGGTTTTTTGAGGAGAGGAAGAAGTGAACATGGGTCTTGAAGAGACCTATGGTGTAGGAGAAAGGAAACACAGAGGCCGGCAAATCGTTCCACAGCCGAGCTGTTGAACTCAAGAACAAGTCGTACAAACGACCCGTTCTCATGTGACAAATGTCAACCGTGTTCATACGATTGGCGTGTGTTTGGCTTGTTTCCCGACTATGTACCGGTGCCGGGGGATCAACGAAGCTAGTTCCCGGACGCTAAATCTTATAGATGGATTTGTTTGTATCTTTTTAGTGTCGCTATTTTTCGTTTCATCGAATTTCAAAATACAACGGTGCTAAAGAAGTTTTCGCTTCAACAAATACTATGGCTAAATGAAAACATTTAATTCACTGCAGAACAACATTTCTCAGAGCGAACGTTAAAATTTGGATGTCTGGAACCATCGCCAACGAGGTTACCCCTCTGTCCCAGGGGTCTTCGGGTAATGTCTCGTCTAATTAACCAAACAATTCATAAAGTTGACAAAGTCAGTACCTAAACCATAAACAACAGTGAATAATCTTAATATATAAAACAAAGTCGGGTTTGTTACACCATTTATAACTCAAAAAGGGCTGGACCGATTTTTATAATCATTGATTTGTTGGATTTGTCTCCGCCCCGAATAGCAGAATAGCTTATATATAATAATAATTATGAAGAAAATTTATTTCCTTGTACATTTAGTATGGAACGAAATCTCATCTTTTGAATGAGCTGCAGGAATGGGACAAACGGTGAACGTATATCTGCACCCCTCCAAAGGAAAAATAAAAAAATTATAATAAATCTCCTTCACACGTATAAAGCAAATAAAACGCAATCCCGTAAGTGGAAAAGCAAGAAAATCACAAAAAATATAAATCAGTACACAAGCCCATCTCTGATACTGACAAAAACAAAACACGTACAGTTGAGCATAGATAATTGCTTCATTGTGTGATTTTTAACTTTAAAAAAATGAAAAATATTTTTTTTGACTTAATAAAACTGAATTTAATTCAGTTAATAAGTTAACACACCTTTTTTTATTCTGAGGCGGTACGAAGTTATCTGGGTCAGCTAGTTATTAATTAAAATATGAAAAATGATTAATTTTCTGTGGATTTACCTACAGATTTGTTCTTATTGTAGTTTTTCTTTCATAAGTCAACATTTTTTTACGTATTTTTTAATAATCAAAACACATCGCAGGTAGCAAAACAACTTTTCAAACGTCAGATTTAATATTCAATCTCCCATAAGCTGGGTTACCTGTTCCGGGATCGGGTCATATTGACTTTTCCAATAACGTAGCAATAATATTCAACATCCGCCAGATTCCCGCGGATTTCCCGCTCGGGAAATTAAATTTGTATAAAACGTATTACGTATATTATAACATTCCCGAACACGGGACTAATTTATTTTTCTTGATATAAATTCACGAATTGTTACGTCATTTCTTTTTCAAAATCCATAAATGTCCTTATGATTTGTTGTACTTCGAATGAATTATTAATTAGTAGCCTAAAATTAAATATTAAGAAGTTAAGAACTTAAAATGAAATATTAATTATATATCTACTTTAAAAGCAATGAATTAATCAGGAGGCAATTAAAAATGCAGTTTCAAATGCAGAATATTTAGAAGTTATTAAATTAGATTAGTCAAGGGAAATTTTGAGATCGTTTTATTAGTTACTTGGATTTTGTCCATCAATATTTTTCAACTTTGCAGGCGGATATGAGAACCGCCGCCCCGGGAACCATTTGTTGGATAACTAACACCCCCTGCCATGGGCGCCCCAAGTGGTTCGGATGTTTGGTGACCTAGCGGTAAGGATTGTCTAGGTCTCGGTGGCGGATGCTTTTGCCCACCATCTACTAAGTGGCGGGCCGGATCGGGAGAGATTGTTTGAGGGAGACCTTTTGACCTTCTAGCCGGATTCACTGGACCCATTGCCTTGCACCGCAATGGGAGAGATGCTTTCTTACTTCCGTCACTCTTGTATATACTGACCCCCAGATTTCTACCCACCCCTCCAGAGATGTGCAAAATGGGTACCCAAAACCATTTGAAATGCAAAATGGACATAGGTAAAAAGAAAAACCATTTAAAATGGAAAATACCCATTTTGCATTTTGCATTTCCATTTGAAATGGATTTATTTGAAATAAAGCATATCTCTGCACCCCTCATAACTTTTTTTCTTCTCAGAACTTCCTCTCCTTCTTTTCCCTAAAAAGTTTCACCACACAGCGTCCCTAAAGACGGTACAGGCACTGAGGTAATGTTTTCCCTGGAGCCCTGAGGGATTTTTTTTCCTCAGGGCCTCAGGGTTTGTAAACCATCTGATTTCAACAGACCATAAATTCGATAAAAACTCAGGCGTCACCCTAAAGGGGTCTCCACACGGTACTGCCGCAGTACGTACTGCCGCAGAACTGACTAAAAATCGTATGGTCTGTAGTCAAAAGCGCCAGCCGTATTGTTATTATAATAACAATACGGCTGGCGCTTTTGACTACAGTTCTGCGGCAGTACGTACTGCGGCAGTACCGTGTGGAGACCGTGTTATTCATAAAAACACGATAGGTATCAGGTTGGATAACTTAGAAGCACTAGAACTAAGGAAAGCCAAAAAAAAAATAGTAAGGTAATTAATACTAAAATAAATTTAAATATAAGTCCAATACTAAGGTTGTTCCCTGTTGTCAAAGAACATTCCCTTTCCCTTCCCAATTCTCCATCTACACTTACACTTCCTCCTACACTTGAGGAGTCCAGCCCATTTTGTTTTAAATGATATATTTTATCTATAATACATAATTTAATTTTATTAGAGTATTATACTGCCCTGAAGAAGCTACGGTTGTAGCGAAACCCGGTCGGCTTAAAGTAAAAAAAATAAAAGTGGTGTTTACAAAGTTATTGTTTTATTTTAAAATATATATTTGCGCTGAAAAAGAGAAGAATTATCTGAAACCTTAAGGCTTCGACGGGATTTTTTTAATCCTCTAAATTTACAGCATCTTGTCACCAAAGTTTCCTGTAAGAACTTTCAACAAAAAAGGTTTCACAGGAAAACTAAAAGATTACATCATTTTTTGTTAAGAATGCATAAATCATGACATCAAGTTTCTTAAATACGTTAGTATGGTAACACACGACTGGGAAAAGACAGAAGAGAAAAACTTTCCGTCTGTGTTAAAGTCACTTTTATGGTCAAATAAACATCTAAGCCAAAAAATTCCGTACTATAAATAAACACTTTATTTGAAATAAAAATACATATACACTTATTTACCAGCAATTTGAGGTTAGGAGTAACCTAAAAATATATTATGTATATGCTTTGTTTTGTTTTTTTTAAACAAAATAAAGCAAAGTCCCAACTGTCTGGAACAAGTGAGACTATGACATCCCATATTGGGGAATATTGTGAGGTAGTGGGGAGGGGAAGATACGGGGAAGAGGAACGTGGTAGGTACCCGACTATTCAGATTTGGACACCAAACATAGCTAAAGACATTTCAAGTAACTTTTTGATCATGAATTATTTTATTATATTTTATTTTTATTTTATTTTATTTGGGATACCAACAGTAAAATATTGAAATGGAGCATGGTAATATATATTATGTAGGTTAAATTAATTGCACCAATTAAGGGATTCCAGGGGGATTTTATAATAGAAAAGTGAGTTTAGTGATTTTAAAAGGTTAATTAAGAAATATTACATAACAAGAAAGATGTTTATGAGGTGAGTTCATTCTAGTGAAGGTGGTCTTTAACCAGGGCGATACTTGAAAGTATCTATCACTCTAGAACGTAGCGCAAATGGAGATACTATTTATTATTTTTATGAATAAAAACAAATTAATCAAATTACATTTTATTAAATTTAAACCCGCGTCCATTCCACATCTCAGCTCTTCTAACTAGATGCTGTGTGGAGGGTCTTTTTGAAAAAAGGAAGGAAAATTTGCTCATTTACATAAGATTAATATATAAATTCAAATTTCCTTTCTCTGTAATTTTAAATAATGGCCTAGAACACCCGTGAAGGGAAGATAATAGCCAGAAATATATAAAAAAAAATCTTAATCAAGGAATGAATTATTACATTGTATGTAACGGAGGTATATATTATTACATTGTTCACACAATCATAGTTATCAAAATCAATTATACGCTTCTATTTATATTTCTTCTATTCCATCTCTTGAGATTTAAAAGGTCCAGCCACAAAGTACCGACTTATTAAATTACGCAAAAAACATCACAGAAATACCTCCATGAAAAATATTTTTTCTCTAGATTACTCTCTTATTTTACTGAACACAGAGAAACCGAAGAAAGGCACTTAAAACAACTTTATATCCTTGACAGCATACGACAATATTTTCCCATTACATTTGATCATTTGCTATTATTGTCCGTGACATGATGGGTCAGCAATGTCAGCATGGTTAGAGTTTATTTCATTCAAAAATGACAAGTTGTTTGAACATAAAAGATGAGTAGTTACCATCGGGATGAAACAAGAAAGAATTGCCTCCGCCATGCGATGATGAAATTTGACTTCAAGCAAACATAAGAGTACCAATTTTTCAAAGCTGAATAATCCGATTTACTTTGCCAAGATCTCAATTACAAATAATTTTAACACGAATCACATAATGTTCCTGATAGAAATTATATTTTTGTTCATTTGAAGCAGATTGTGATGTGACCATTGTTATAAAATGAATATTTTTTTGATTTTGTCCCATATGCGTTCCTAAACCTGTGTTTCCTCCTTCCTACAACATAGGCCCCTTCAAGACCAATGTTCATTTCTTCCTCTCCTCACAAAGAACCTCCACACAGCATCCCAGATGACATGGCCTCCTGTGTGGAGTTAATGTAAAAAAAAACATTAATCCGATTGCGACGAAACTTTGGTGATTTGATATGCGCAATAATTGCGCATGCCCCCGATGGTTTCTATATATAATAGCGAGCTCTGGCGTTATGAAATTATTTCTTTTCCAATTCATCCGATTGCGATGAAAGTTTGCTGATTTGTTGTGTGCACGCTTACGAATATTTCAATATATAATGGTGGTCTTGTGTTATGAATTTTTTTCAAAAAATTACAATAGATGGCAAGCCAAGTGGCAAGGTTAGAAGAACGTGTGTATTTCATGTAGTTTACCAGCAGCGAGAGAAGACGGTAAGGGGAGAGGAATCATGGGGAGGGGGAACACGTGAGGGGAACGGGGACGAATGGGAAAGGACAAGCAGGAAGAAACAATTTATTTATTTAAGTTGCATTGTAACGCACGCCGAGAACCCGTTAGTTTAAAATAAAACAAAAACTTGATGCTTTTCACTACAACCGTATAGCTTCTTTCTAACCAAAAAGGTTTTTTTTAACTTTTTTTCAAATTGCGGTCGGAAACTCTGCTTTCATAAAGGTGTATATTGTACCAACATGTATTTTAATTATTTTATGGTTAACTTTAAAATTTGAATATAAAGCGTGCTTTCTAACTCCGTTAAAATAATATTCTTCACTACGATAGTAGAGACATTATGATTTCTACGAGTCCTATATGAGTTGTTCCCAAAAGTGAACAAATTAGCCTGAGAGGTTAACAACCAATAGTTACAGGAATAATTCACAAAAATTGTTAAGCACATTCCCAGTGAAAGAACAATCTTACCTACTTACTTAGACGTGCAGACGCTATATTAAATTTATGAATCGCGGCGGTTGGTCAAGCCAAAATGAACATATTATGAGAATTTTATGTGTTTCTTCAAGTGGGGTTGAGCGAGATGGCAAATATTGTTTTAGGATATTTGGTGTAACGAAAGCTTCTATTATTATGGGTCATTTGACAATTTAGAATGATACAGTTTTATGGGTATAGTATGGTTTTATAATAAGTGGAACGCTTACAAAGTGAGAAATAAAGTATTCAGTCTCGTAGTATCGACTCATACACCTAAATCTCACCGTAAATGTTGGAAAGCGGAGTTGAGAGCAGAAATTTGTTGGTATATACAATATTTGCGTGGTAGAAGATTCGTGGTAGAAAACGCGTCAAATTGCAAAAAGTTAATGAAGTGTCCATAGAAATTTAGATAAACACGCCTTAAGAAAGGTCACAGGGAAATGGATTTTCCTTTCGCAATAAGAAAGTTTATTATACATATATCTACATTGGTTAATGAAAGTAAGTTATGAATAAATTATAAACTTTTTACTTACGAGAACAGAAGAAGCGGTGAAAAAGAACATTCACGAAGGGATTAGGGTCGTCACCGCGTCACCGGTGCAAGTACCAAACAAATTCACTTTAATTTTGCTGTGTTTAGCTTATCTTGTGCTTTTATTTAGCTGTTTTCGATTAATTTGATTTTCCACCCACAGTTATTGTCAGGTCAAACTCTGAAAAAAACAATAAAATATTGTTTATGGCTCGAATAACCCGCGATATCAAACACTTGCTACATTAAAACTTCTATATTTTCTTATACAGAGACATTATATAAGAAAGTGTAGCAAAAATCGATATTCATGAATGCCTACAAGTTCTTGGTTCTCAAAGGAGACTTGCAAGTAGTATCTAAATTTTGAATAAGTAAACGTATATACAAAAGAGCCAGACAGACTTCTACATCCAACCAATATATTTATTCGTTTATTTAAAATTAAACAGACCGTTGTTTTTATTGTTAAGTGTATAACAACAAAATACAACTTTATTTATTTAAATTGGGAATGGGAAAGAGCAAAATGTTAACTTTGGCTCATATTAATTAAAGGAGAATAATTGAAATATGAACCAAGCTTTGCGTAGAAGTCTAAAATGATTTACTTAGGTACAAGAAAATAATTAACATTGTAAGCTCAAACGGTAGGTTATCTGAAAAAATATTATTAACTCTATACATATGATGTTCCATAAAACAAAACGATTGAGTGTCACAATTGAATCAGTACGCAGAAAATACGGTCGTAAAACCACTACCGACAACAGTACAATGACACGCGATGGCTTAGCAAATACCACAATGCTTATTATTGCATAATAAACCACGTATTTACTGCCAGAGGAAATAAAATATACTAAAGCTGGAGCTCTTAGGACAAAGACTAAAAGAAAAAAAGCCACATCGGAGATACCAGTGATACTTTAATCACGGCAAATAAGGTTCGCACGACTTTATCACCGGTAATTTCTATTTTTACTGAAGAAACAAGTGGCGCTTGATAAAGGGTACATATGAACACTACTTTTCGCAGATTCTTCATCTACTGATAAGAGCTCGTTGAGAACTTATATGTTATCAAAGACCGCAGACTTGCTTAGATAAGAAGAAATAGATTCTAGATAGGTTTAGCAGAAATTAAGGTCTTTTAAAAATATTAATTCTAAATCAGGACTCGAAACCCATCCTTGTGGAACTCCATATCAATGATACGAGCGTTCAATTATATTTTAATAGTTCAAATCTAACTTTCCTTACACCAATGTATATAGGGTTTTGATTTCATAAACATTTCTAAAGTTAAGTCGCAAATCATCGACCAAACAAAATGTGTTAAAAAATGTGTCGAAATTGTGTCAATTGTGTCAAATTGTGTCAAAAATGTGACAAAATTTAAAAACTTACTAAACTTACTAGCCATGAGGCTGTTTCAACTGAAAATTAGCAAAGCTCTTCGTTTCAATCGCATTCATATATACTTACTCCTTTTTTGTGTTTAAATTTACGATGGAAGTAACTTTTTCGCTTGGTCGTGCTTTGTTTTTATTTCACTATTCTTTTTCTATCGTCTTAATATGTCCGAAAAATCAGCTCACCCTTTTAGTACGAGTACATTGGAGTGTTGACACAGTTTTCAGGGTTTAACGATGTTTTTAAATATGAAAAAGACACCAATGTCCGTTATTGTTGAATTATAAATACTGCATTTCGAGTAAAGCCAGAAGCATTTCTATTATTCAGGACAAACCAAAAGCATAAACCTAAACACCGTGCGCCATGCACACTACCCAACACTACCCCAGGGGGCTCCAACATTTTCGCGCCCGGTCGGATGGAATAATTGAAGATTTGCAGCCAATAATTTAAATCAGAGCTTGCTAGATAAACAATTTGTGTGCAATGTGCATACCGTACAAGTCCCAGCTGCTCCAAACCGTCTGGAGCCAGTGAGACTAAGAAATCCCCAATTGGGAAGGTTGAGGCTAAAGGTAGTAGGAAGGGGAAGGAGAAAGTGATGCGAAAGGTGGGCAAGTACTTGGCTATTCAAATCTGGTCACTAAACACGACTAAAACCATTTCTAAAGCAACGTTTCAATTTTGAATGGTGGTCTTACACCAGAGCGATACTGCTAGTATCTTCCGCTCTGGAACGTGCCGCAAATAAACTATATATTATTTAAAATAAATAAATTATGAAAAAACACTAAATTATAATAGAATTAATTTGGGCGCACCGGGATTTATTTTTTGGTAAAAAAAATTAACAACTGAAATCAAATTTTTATTTTTATACTACTATATATTAATGCTCAGTTTTTGAAAAACTCACTTTTCGCTTGATGCGAAAAACGACCGCACCGCCCCTTGCGTTTCACCAACCTCAAGGTTCACTTTGGGTTGGCGACGCAAAAATGCCGCTGGCACGCCAAAACGACCTCTAGCCTGTTCTTATTTCGCACACTTCGAGGTTCACTCTCCCTCAAAGGCCCGTGTCGTCGAAAATGTATGGGAAATGTGTATGGAAAATTCAGCCAAAAAATGTGCCGCCCTTCTCAAGCCAGAATGGACCTCGGCGCTCGGTATTTCGGAACACCTTAAAGTTCACAATCCTTCGAATTCGTTTGGCACTAGCAATTGTTTCTGAGAGACCGCTTACTGAGGAGGTGAAATTCATTCGCGGAAATAGAGTTTTTTGTCGACAAAATGAATGTCGCTAGCGATTTATTCTCTCATACGAATTAACGGCGAAAACTGGAACTTCTCATTAAATCAACCAATTCGGCTGGGTTACATTTCTCGCCGACAGGTTCGCATTAAAAAAAAAAAAACACAAATTAAGCCTTAGTTTCAATGCAATGGAAAATACTAGGGAGAATGTTGAAACAGGTCAGTTATCAGTTATCCGAGATGTCAAAACAAAACGGATCTCTCAGCGGTTTGGTTTGTTGTTTTTTGGAAAATGGCATTGCAGCCGAAAAAACGATCCCCGGTTAGATGTTTTTGAAAAATTCGGTACCCGAAAACAATCCGCAACTTTTGATAATGATATGACGTGTCCGTCCCATGTAAAAAAGTTCAGGGTCGCCGAAAAACCTATAAAATTTTCCAAAAAAAACAAGAAAATACGTGTCCATAGATTCACTTCAAATTGAAATGTTATTCATTCAGGGTAGGTGCCTACTTATTTCGGTAGTATTGCAAATACGATGAAAACAGCAAAAACATTGCCGGAATTTTGTAAGGAATGCGTAGGTACCTACCGTAATGGGTAGCTACACATTATTTAGGGTTTAATGCAATTTAATTTTACTAAGGTAATGTTGTTTTCACGATACTGAATAATTTAACAACTTTTTAAAGTTCATTTTCACGTTCTGTGTAAGTTCTGTTTTTTTTATCAGTAAATGAAAGTTGCATCACAAAACTGAAATTATTACAGAACTTGAATAGAATTCGAACCGAACTTTTACAGAACGTTAAAATTGACTTGAAAAATTGAAGAATTTTTAATTTCGTTAAACAAACCAGCCTAAATATGTGTTCTTTTTACGTATGTAGTATGCAAGTACCTATATTCAGAATATAAGTAGGTTCCTACCTGCACATAAACACTCGGTATCATCCGACGATATTGCATATGTATTAGTTTTCTAATTTTACAGTGAAATTAACTGAAGTTGAATGAGATATTTTATTTAAAGTATTAAATTAACATAGCTTTTTTTTAAGCAGTAAAACTACTGGTGAGTTCTGGCATTATAAAATTTGTATGAAAATGTACGTACGCTCATATCTTCCGAACGACTGCAACAATTTGAAAAATTCTTTTTTTGTTGTGTTCGTTATTGTTAGTACAATGTTTGTATAAAATTACTGGTGAGTTCTGGCATTACGAAATTTGTTAAAAAAAGACGGCTTTATACATAGTTGTATGTTTAACCGCTAAGTGTTGCTAAACCATTCATCCTATTGCGATGAAAATTTGAGGATTTGATGTGTGCATGCCCACGACGGTTTCCGCATACAAAAGTGAGCTCTGGCATCATGAAATTACGCATTGCTAAACCATTCATCCGATTGCGATGAAACTTTGGGGATTTGATGTGTGCATGTCTACAATGGTGTTTATCTACTAACGTATGGCAGGTTTTTGCTGCTAGGCCCTGCGGGCGGCTTTATACATAGTTGTGTGTTGAACCGCTAAGCGTTGCTAAACCATTCATCCGATTGCGATGAAAATTTGTAGATTTAATGTGTGCGTGCCCACGACGGTTTCTGTATACAAAAGTGAGCTCTGGAATCATGAAATTACGCATTGCTAAACCGTTCATGCGATTGCGATGAAACTTTGGGGATTTGATGTGTGCATGCCTACAATGGTGTCTATATACTAACGTATGGCAGATTTTTGCTGCTAGGCCCTGTGGGCGGCTTTATATATATTTGTATGTTTAACCGTAGGTACCTACCCGCTTACTACGAAATATTTTTTTTCTGTTAGTAAGTCAAGTTAGTTTTAACCCGTTAGTTGCATTTGCAACAGGCATAAGCTAGTTTATTTATTATTGTAAGAATAGTCATTACAAATCACAAACATGTCTTGCTAAGCCAATTGAATTGGCTTGTCAGCAGGTGCTTATAATTAAGTTACATATAAATTTTAAATGTTAATCAGAAGGTGTGTTGTATTTTTGGATATAAATTCATTCAAATTTGATTCAAACGAAGTTAAATCAACCCATGTAATAAGGTTGTATGTTGATTTGGTAATTTTTGGAAATCGCTGGCAACGGTTAATATGCACTTTTTTTTGAAAAAATCTTTTGATTCACCTTAATTACATTAAAAGGCAACTATTTGCATTGGGGGAAGTGGAAAATATTTCATTCAAAATTTTTTCTTGCCTTGACGCGAGTAGGCGTTATAAAGGGGCACTTTCTTTTGAATCACAAACCATGTTACACAAACCTAGCGAAGCCGCTAAACTACTTGAAAACTGGGATGTTTTTCTTGCCTTGACGCGAGTAGGCGTTATAAAGGGGCACTTTCTTTTGTATCACAAATCATGTAGAATGAAATATTTTCCACTTCCCCCAATGCAAATAGTTATATTTTAATGTAATTAAGGTGAATCAAAAGATTTTTTCAAAAAAAAGTGCGTATTAACCATTGCCAGCGATCTCAAAAATTTTCCGTTGATTTTTATCACGTTACAATTATACGTATATAATGAATAATAAACCTTATTCGTATACAGTTACACCCCATTCGACGTAACCTGCGACTTACATAAATACACATCACATTTATACTAACGAGATATAAAGCAAAAACATTCCCTTGAATTGACGCCACAAGATCCCTGGAATATTTGATATCAAATAAGTTGGATTGGCTTTTTATCGACATACTATTATCATCAATAGTAGTGGAAGACCACACGGTGCAGTTACGTCTGTTTTCTAGTTAGCGCAATTTACTACTTAGATAAAGTGAAGTATCTCTGCTTCATGATGTGTGAATACTGCATGCCTTGTCTAGTAAATTTTATTAACCTTTTTGAAGTTGGCGGAACTGTTACACATTATTTAAGTTACTTTTTATATTAATGTGTTTAAGTTTGAAATACTAGTAGGTCTATGAAGAGTAGATCTCGCGTCCAACAATGTGTATTTCTGATGGTCTCTCAGATTTTATAAATCACTACCAAAATTTACTCTGAAATAATAAGATACCTACAAGACCTACCTATTTGATTAATAAAAAGAACATATTCTGAAAACCATTATTCAAAAAATAATATCTAATAATCTTTTAGTGTCGTGTAATGGGTTAAAAAAATTACTTATAACTTATTAATATTAAGAATTCCAATTTCGTTCAAAGATGTTCTTACAATCTTACAGGGCGGTTCCAATGAGAAAGGTTAATTATTCTCCGTACCAGCTTTTTAAAATAATAACTCAATATCGATTTTATTTCATTCAAAATTTGCTTTAATTTAAACCTACTTTCAAAAATGCTGAAAGGCGTGATGATAAAACTATTAAAATTATGTAATTTTTGTAATTATTTTTTGATCATAAGTAATTAAAAATATTCAATAATGTCTAAGCTTAATAAGAATGTAAAAAAATCCTTAAATATATTTGTTTGCAAGACCGAAAATTAATAGACAAACTGAAGTATTTTCGTCACAAAACACTTGCGCGGTTCTTTTTTAATGATTTTGTTTAAACTAAAATTTTAATTCTGAGACATAGCTATCCCAGACAATTTATTGATTTATTATACTGCGAGATTATATGATTTGAAATGCGTGTTGTATAATACAAATAATTTTGTGTAAAAATTTAACAAATATGCCTACGACCTACGGTATAACTTTACTTTGCTAAAAATAAACATATTTTCTCATAATTTTAAACATAAATTTACCAGATAACAGAACAATATTTTGAAATCAATTTATACTTTTTTATTGAAAAGAGTCAATACGGCTTAAATTTGAAAAAAATGACATATTTTATTTATTTTATTTATTTTTATTTATTTATTTAAGGAACATAAACAGTCATAGTAATAAAATATACATAAGAGGATGGCAAAAAAACAGACCAATTATTAATGTTCACAGATAGGTATTTAGAAACATAAAAGTAACTGAATGTAAAATAGAAAATTTAAGAAAAACAGAAAAAATAAAAACAGAACTAAGCAGCAATTTAAAAAAAAATAATAATACAGATGTTAAGTCAACAAGTGATAAACATGTTATAAACAATAATAAAATAATTAAAACAATACTTAAATAGACTGCGAAATAGGTATTTGGGTTGGGACGGGTAAGGGGAGGAGAGGGATAAGGGAAAGTTGCCACGCAAGTAATATAATAATATTAGGTACAATGAATTTAGTCATGAATATGTGTTATTCGCACCTACATAGAATGTAATAAAGAAATTCTGTAACGACAGTAACTAGCAGTGAATATGTCAGCAAGTGTGTCTATATGTGCAAGTTTATTATTATAGTATTTACATGCCCTTTGTATAAATTCATTTTGGTTGGAATTAGTGTTGCATCTATCAATGTAGAAAAGGGTATTTTGTCTGCTGTATCGAGTCGGCGTGTGGAAATTTATTTTATTTAGCAGCTCCGGGCAGTCAACTTTTGAGTTAATAATTTTGTACAGGAGCATCTGATCAGCGACAAGCCTCCTATTGAGCAGTTTCGAGATTCGAAAATGTTTCTCGATTTCGTCGTAAGAATTGTATATGTTGAATGATTTAAAATTGAGAAATTTGAGAAATCGCTCCTGAACTCTTTCTAACCTGTTAACATAAACAATATTTCCGGTTGTTTTCTGTTTATTCCCTCTTAATATGTTTTTTTTAATAAAAGTTAATTCAGTTCATTCGAGGGTCGGATTTTTAGGTGTTGAGGTAAGATGTAAGAAACAGACAGCCCTAAAAGATGAGCCTTGTCATTTTCTTGGATGTTGATGTAAGATGTAAGAAACAGATATCCCTAAAAGTTAAAAACTTTCAATTTCTGTTTAAAATATTGGGAATATTTTCTGAAAGCCGATGGTTGGAAAGGCCTGGTGTACACATACAACCAAGCTAATTGCCTGCCCGGTACTTAGCCACGGTAATTAAAACAATAACGCGGAAAGGCAGATGGCAGGCACCTCCCGCTGTGTTGGTCGGAGGGAAATATTGCACCCTATTGACCGGATCACCGCGCGCACTGAAAATTCCACATCATTAATAGGCCACTTGCATGGATTTCATAACGATTTGTAAAAAATCGTGTTGATAGATTTTTTTACTAATATTACGAAAATGTTAAAAAAAAATTTTTAGAAATGTATAGTTTTTTTATTTTTAAATAAATAAATCCATTATTTGAGCTCATGACGTCACTACTTGAAAATGTCCCGTCTCCGATTATGTTCCCTTAATTTTGTAAAATTCCACACTGATTCATTTTTTTTTATATGGCAACACTTTGATTTCGGGCGAATTTTTGAATTTGCGTTTAATGTTCACTAGATTTATTGTTTGTTCTATGCAAACTTATCCTTTGGTTTGATTTTTTGATAAAGATGGCGGAGCTTTAACAGATGTTACGAAGAGAACCCCGTACAATCTATTGCTATTCGTATGGAAAACGTTATTTTTTTTTAAATGATTTTCGGCAATTATTATTATCGTTTTTCGCACCCATAAAATTATGTCCCGTTTTTCCGGTTTATAAAAAAAGGTCTGATTTTTCGGATTTAAATTTTCAAAAAATCGCCAGGGTTTCAAAAATGAGATTAAAAAAAAAATACAGAATGTCTTAGAATATTTGCCTTAATCGGAAAAATTTTTTAAAAAATGTGATGCAAGTGGCCTATTATCTGGTCAGCGGAGGTCAATGAGATTCCGCAGCTCGAGGATGCGAATTAAGTTCAGTGTTAGTGCACCGGAATCGAGTTACTGAATCGGATTTATTTTTACTGAATCGATATACAAGTGATTCGCTACGTTTGGTGACTTACCATAGGTGCCCAAGTTCATGGAGTGAGGTTTGCCTAGGTCTTGGAGGTAAACGTGTTTGCAAACCTATTGCGTGGCGGGCCGGATTGAGAGAATCTGGTTGAAAGTTGCCTAACCTAGATCTCTACAACCGGTCTCTCTCGATTCATACGTCCGTCATCCCTAAACACATTGACCCCAAATTCCTAAACACCCATCATACCTGTTTTCTTCCCATAACTACCCTTATAATAATAATAATATTTGGCTAATTTACATAGCGCCGTTTTCGTGAAAAATCACCTCAAGGGCGCTGGTATTATGTATGTATCCTTAATTTCCTTAAAAATACCATCTAGACACATCGCCAAAGATGACATAAACACTGGGGGGAATTATTTTCCTCAGGGCCTCCTCATGTAAAACAGCATCGCCAAAGATGACATAAGCCCTGAGGGGAATTATTTTCCTCAGGGCCTCCTGATGCAAACAAAAAGAATCAGTGGATGGCCCCGTACACCGGCTGACACTATTTCCGTAATAACTCACTTATTGTTTGCAATATGACATACTTATTTAATTTGGTATAAAAAATAATGTAATGAAGAAATATTGATTAGAGATATTATCTTAACGGTGTTACAAAGAGAAAAAAACCACACAGTTAACCGCAAATAAATTAAATGAACACCTTTATGAAACAGTTTCCAACCGCAATTAAAACAACTAATTAAGAATTATTAAACTTTGTGTATTTTGTATTAATTTAATTTTTCATGAAACGACCAAAAAGTGAGTTCACAATACCGTTTATGTAATATGTGTGTTGTTATTCTTTTTCGTTAACAGTAATTTAAGTCAGAAAAACATAAGGTTTAAAACTAAAACATTTTTATTAAAAGTTTTTACGTTTGCGTTCAAAATTTTTATATTTAAAAATTATATGTTTATTTCGAATCACAAAAATTTTACGACCATTTTTTTTTTATTTTTATTTTTTTTTATTTAATGACAATATAAGATAAAGTAAAATTACACAATAAGTAAAAATACCAAGTTATGTGGTTTGTTTACAGTCCTCCTCACTAGGTTTTCCTGTTCCGAGGCGGACTGTATGTTGCTGAATGGGTGCTGATCTTTATTTCCTCATCTTCTAGTTTCTTGATTATACAATATAAACAAAATAAACAATAAGTAAAATAAAAGTATTGGTAAAATGATATTTATTTTAAAAATAATATTCTTATTATTTGGATTTTATTGGAAAGCGGAAATATTTTGTTATTCCTGAGGGGTTAAGTAAAGGTGGTTTTTCACAAATGAACTGGGTTTTCTCATTATTCATCTCGTCTAACAGATAATTGACTCTGCATTTAAAGAAAACTAACGAATCATAAAATATTGACCTCGAGTGATTGATTACTCACTTAAAACTGACCAACGAAAAAAAATACAAGTGTGCAGGTTACACGCGGTAGAAGTGAAATAACTAAAGTAGATAAAATTGGGGAAGCTATGAAGCACCGCACAAATAGGAGACCGATTAGTCTATCTCATACTCTCGCAGGCTAAATCCTGTAGATATAGATTTATAGAAACTTCTTTAGTCCCATTAGTGATTCGAAATTAGGATGAAATGGAAATGAGTCACCAAAATTTGCTATATGACGATCCTCGGTTCTAATACAATGCGGTAAATTCACAACTCCTCGTAAGCGTCCGGTGGCGCAGCGGTATAGCGCGTCGCAAATCTCAGCGGCGAAATCCAGCGAACGGAGGTTCGAATCCTACGAAATCCAAAAAAAATAAACGTTTTTATTTTTATAAAAAATAATAAAATAAAATACTTTTTTGTTTAAAACCACGAGTTTTATTAATTTTTTGATCCGACCGGTTTCGTTTTACTCAAGCATCATCAGGGTACAAATTAATACTGAATAAAAATTAAAAGTTAAGTTAAAACAAAAAAGTATTTTATTTTATTATAATATGTCAAAAAGTTAAAACAAAAAAGTATTTTATTTTATTATAATATGTCAAACCACAAAGTGATTGCTTTCTACAATAAGTTTTTTTTATTTTTGTAAAGCAATATCCAATCTTCAAACCACTTTAAAATAAACAGGCAAAAAAATAAAGCGACATCTAGCGACTTTCTAGTTTCAATTCTACCGCGTGTGAATTACACACTCTGATTGTTATTGTTTTTTGTTTCTTCGAATTTCTAATCACAACGGTGCTAAAAGAAGTTTTTACAGAATTTTCCCCCCTGTGAAAACGCTCCACAATTTATATTTACGTGTAAGCTCAACGTTTTGGTGCTGCAACGGAACGGCGCGGGCGGCGCTCCCGTAAATCGGATTAATTTATGCAACAGAAAGCGCTGCCTGATACGTGAGAATCGATTGCTTTCCAAACCAGTGTGTAGCGACGTGACGTATTTACGAAGTTACAGGACTTTTGGTACCTATAATAATAATTGCACTTCATCAAATCTAATGACATTATGTTTAGATTTATCAGATATAAATATTTATTATATAAATCATCCCTACTTCCACTTGAGGCAATTAAAAAAATATTAATAAAAAAAACTTTAAAAAACCTCACTACTTTTGTGTATTGTGTTGTCCTATATCTCATATTTAAATTCATTTTGCACTGAGCACTTCTCATTTTATCATTTTGCTAAATCTCGATGTGTAGAATCCTTTACTCATAACTTTCGCGTCTTTGTCACAATTTACGAAACATTTCAATGCATTTTTTGTCTACTAGCACTCTGTCTGTGGTCAATCGTAAACTTTCACTTTTATGTCAATAAATAACAATTATTATAAGAATAATTATTAGCCTGAAACACTCATCTATATTGAAAAAATCTCCCGAGAAAAGATATATGCCACTGACGGGACTTGAACCCGCGTCCTTTTGATATCCGGTCACCTGCTCTTTTATCCACTGAGCTGCGTCGGCTTATCTCCTACCCGCCAAATAATTCAATATATACTAGTGTTTCATTCAAAAATTACTGCTTATTACATTTTTCCGATTGCAAACAACCAATTTTATAGATAAGCCGACGAAGCTCAATGGTCAGAGCATTTGACTAGAAATCAGAAAGACGCGGGTTCAAGTCCCTTCGGCGGCATGTATCTTTTCTCTGGAGATTTTTTCAATGTAGATGAGTGTTTCAGACGAATAATTATTGCTTATAATAATTGTTACTTTTTGTGCTATGCATAAAAAATCTTGTCTTAAACATTAGTTTCTCAATTAAAAATAATAGTCAATAGATAAGCTTCTTTTTTCTTGCAATTCTACATTCTACAATTAATTCTACATTCTTAACTAAACTAAACTTAATATTCATCTGAATAAACTTAAAGTTACAATAATTCAATACAAAACCAACAAGTGTTTTTACTTGTAAAGAATACCACGCAAATCATAACCTCTCTCACTGTACGTTTCCCTCGGTGTGGAAAACGAAGGAAGTCAACGAAGCTGCTCACTTTACACCTGACGGTAGACTGTCCGGAGACCAGACCCTGGGCCCTACAACTACTACCCAACAATAAATGTTTTCCAAGATTTCCCGGTTTCCCCACTCACAAAAATTTATGACAAATTGTGCACTACTTCAATTACATAAAGATTTCTTTGATAAAAATAATATTCCACAAATAAATATTAGCAAAAGAATTATTTCTGTACGAGGACTAACAGTACCACTAGTACGAAACTACGAGCTACAACAGCACAGCATCACTATATATTTAAGGGTATAAAATTATTCAATAAACTACCCCTAGATATAACATGAAGGTCGGGCTAAATTTATCAAGCGTTGCGTCGCGTCAGTCGGAATATCTCTTACCAATTATTGAGCATGATCGCAAATATTAATAACTGACCACAGATGAAGGAATTAGTCAATATCGTATTAATATAGGGTTTTATCGATAGGTAATGCAATACTTCCGCAACTAAATCCTAGAAGATAATTCCAGCTAATGATATTTTCACAGATTTTTCTGTCTGGAATTTATAAATCAACAATTTTCAACGATTTTCACCCGGGTTATTTGTAATCCGGGAATATTTGTCTTTTTTTCTGATTTTTTGTTGTTGTTTCAGATAAGCAGAACGCCCGCAATCACGGTCTCCGCAATTTTAACGATGAATGCGTATGCATAAGTTGCCGTGTACCGTGCTAAAAAAAAAATTGTGAAATGTGGTTCAAATATTTGATGGAAAGACTAACATTCCCGGGTTACGAATAACCTGACAATATTTGAAAATCTCTAACCCACCACAGTAAGCGGAAAATATTGGGTGGGACCCAAACGCGATGCCAACTCATCAACTGACCGGTCAAAAAAAATCCCAACAATACGAAAAAAACAGCCTTCACACCGAATGACCCCCTTAAAACAAGGGTGCTCATTTATGTGCAAATGCGTACGTTAAAAGAGTATGCTTATTTTAAGCAAGCTTACATGCATGCTCACAAACTTGATAACTAGCATGCTCATTTATGAACATGTGTGTCTCTACCGTTACGTACACCGCGCACACCACACCTTTCATGTTTGTGTTCGTCCGAATTTCAAATAACCGACAATCGACGGATTGCAGCGCGCCACCTGCGAATTTTCGTAGCATGCACGTTTTGTGTACAGTTCTTGCACCCAGCGATGTACAGACATGTGTTGCTAATGTATGTAGGCGGCTTCTCCAAAAGTTTGAACTTCTCGTGTTTAAAAAAAAGAAACCAACGAGCATTATTTTCAAATAAGACGTTGAAGAAACATTTTTTCTGATCAAAAAGATTCTATTGAAGAAATAATTTTTTTATATTATTAACGGGAGAGGTACGATCATTGCAAACCTTGCTAAAATATATTACAAAATCAGACGGTAATTCAAAACGCTGGACTTTTGCAGATGGTCCTAAAGCCTTATCACCGACAATCAGTCGCTTCCCTTGGGCTATTTGCCGTAAGCGAATACGGCCCAGATTTACGGCCCGTTCTTATGCTAATATATGGCCGAGGCATCATGGTCGGCCCAAAATAGCGGAGGGAGCATCACTCTGTTTGTCGCCTCTATCACCTCTGACAGCCGAGAAACTCGTTCAAATGTGACAGATGATGAATTGTGTAAATAGTATAACTTCATCGCTAAAAATAAAACTACGTATTTAAAAATATTTTTGCAATCAAAAGGCGTTATCTTTTATAAGAGTAAAGTAAGAAGAGATAGTACATACTTACTTATTGTAATTTGTAAACCTGGGTAAGCCGGGTTTGTGACCAATTAACAGACTGGTTTAATGTATTGAATGTAATTTTTAATGAAGTTAAATTACAGTGTAAATGATACAATTTCATTGCTTAGAACAAAACTATTTGAAAAATATTTCAGTTTTTTAATTTATAAGGTTTCTTTCGATGGAAAGCACTCCGGTTCAAAATAAGTATGTATTCGAAATTTATTAACAAACTTTTTTTTAACATTACTTGCACATTTTTCTAACGCTACGCGGGAATATTATCTACACGGTTTTATCCATGGCAGACACTTCTTAGTTCGTTGGCTGAATTATGAGTAAAGAGACAGATTAAATAATGCCATCGTATTTATAAACATGGAAACACAACGAAAACAAACGCCACACAGCTGTCTAGTCGATATGACAGCCTAGGATAAAAATATGTATTACCATATGATGATTAGTTCATAAAACCGTTGTCAGGGGGTTCAGCTAAGTGCCGAACCAGTCTTTCATACATTTTATTCCACAGAGGGCAATGATAGATATTTATTGATTTCAATATCAGCCTTGTTAGACTTCGCCCACAAGGCCGTAATATTTATTTTTTATTATTTATTAACCTAGATAATTTTACAACTACTACAACATTATAAGAGGCTACTCCTTTCCATGAGATAAGCCGAGTTTGGGTTGAATGTTTTTTTATGAGTAAGTAATTCAATTTGGTAGCTAAAAATATAAATGCTTAAAAAAATTTCGGCCATATTAGAATTCGTCCACAAAGATTCCTTTAAGTTACATTTTATTAGAATCGAAATAAGAAGAGGCGGTAGTAGTCTAATCCACGAGGTAAGCCATAATCGATTCAAGTGGTTGAAGATATGAAATTATTATTTAATTTTTTTTTCGACTTCACAGAAAGGAAAAAAAAGTTCAGTTTTTTTACAGCGATTTGGATTATTTTTCTTATTTTCAAACAAAAACCAAAATTAAAAAGTGTATTTTAAATTAAATTAAAAAGTGTATTAATTAAATTAAAAATTGTATGAGGTAATCAAATATTGAGGTGTAGAGGTGTCTCACCTCACATGAGGTTTTGAGGTGTCTCAACTCAGCCGTTGTTCAGCCAAAGTATATTTTGCCCAGAATATTTTCGTATTTCCTGGGGTGTCTTGGATGTGGGGTTTAGCATAAAATGTAGAACACACAAAATATAATAATAAAAAAATAATATTTAGTTGATTTATATAGCGCCGTTATAGTGAAAAATCACCTCAAAGGCGCTGAATATATAGCGCCAATACACAAACACCTCACAACCTCACCGGCTTATCTAGCCACTACTTAAAAAAATTGCAATAATGTAAAATATTAGTATCTATTAATACAAAACCTTTTGTAATACAAAGAAAAAGAGTTGAGAAAAATATATTTTATGAGGTGGCAGGACATTTTGCGTTTTTTCCATGGGACATTTGTAATGCGTCTAGTATGAGGTACTCAACACGATAATCACCAGCACCCAGAAATATGGCATTCAAATAATCGAATGAGGAATCCACAACCATGAAAACGCGCCCATTCACGAAAACCCCATCTGTTATGACGAACGTCTCCAAATAAGATTTATAAAGTCGAAATAAATCCTCCAAAATGATAAGGCTCCTACAGTCAACCCCGCAATTCAATAATTTATTTATTTTAAATCTGAAATCGACAACTTTAGATAATTATTTACCAGCAATGCCCAATGTATTCCAAATCATCAATAATAGATACATACCATAGGACATAGGATGCAAAAGATATCACCGATAAAAAAAGTAAATTAGCTTACCTCGTGCGCCAAGAGGTGCCGTACATCGAGATCCAACATGTCTAGAGCATCGCTCATGGCATCCTTACAAGAATCGCAGCAACAACAAAACACCATAACAGATCGCAGCCTCTCGGTTCACCCATCAACAACAGTGAAACCAACCCCACCGACACAACACTCACATTACTGGAAAACAAGAATTAAAGAATCGTTTAATAACTTACGAGCAAATTGAACATGTTATGGCGCCGACTCAAGTCATTACGAACGCTGTTTTAAACCTTCGAAATGCACTGGCCAAATTATCGACGGAAATGTTTGAACTGTTGGCTCACTAAATTTACACAGTGGAGTAAACAGTAGTTAAAAACACAATTCCAGAACCAATTACTGGAGGTTGCTTGCCGCACAAGCTCAAATGTCACAATTCATAATAATTATTACGACTAAACAAAAAATAGAAAATTAAAACTGGTCAAGTTCTAGGAAACAGTTACATTTCAACTAATTATGTCACTCAAATTTATAGCTGTTAAAATACATATTCTGGGAACAATTACTAGATGTTGTTGCTCGCTACACAAATTAAAATGACGAAATAATTTTCAAAAATAAAGCATGGAAAACAGGTGAGGTTTCAGGAAACACTACAACGCACCACGAATTATCGTTGACAGTTAAATTTTAACTAATTATGTCACTGATATTTACGGCTGTTAAAAACATATATTGTAGAACCAATTACTAGATGATTTTGCTCGCTAGACAAATTAAAATGACAAAATGAATAGTACCTATAATTTTCAAAAATAAAACACGAAAAACAGGTGAGGTTTCAGGAAACACTACAACGCACCACGGATTATCGTTGACTGTTAAATTTTAACTAATTATTTCAGTTAAATAACTTCACAGTAAAATCAGGAGGGATTTTACTAACACATCCATTCCATATTAAAATTGGATTCAGTAACGACTTGGCTTGATATTTCAACTACATACTTGTTGCTAATTGCGTTTGTTGACTTAATCTGCGTTTAATTATCAATTATCACGAAATGAATAAACGTAAAAAGAAAACAGAGAGTGTCGTTACATTCTCTGACAGAGAATAGTAGTGGCCTTCTACTGATAATATAATGATTGTAATATTGACCACTTAAGAAATCACTTCAATTCAAAGTAAACACATGTGCATCTCTGCTATAATGCAGAACACCTGTTTTCTGAAGCACGGAAAAGTATAGAATGTACACTCAGGCGTCATGAAAAGTGCACACCTTATCTGTTTGGAATGCGTAGTGTTCCGGTTCTTTTCATACAAAATTAATTTTGGATTTGGGGCCAAAATACTGAATAATTATTTTTTTATCAAAAGGTATAGTAAATATCTATTAGGAATATGTGCTACTGTATTTATTTGTATTCTTGTGTCGCCAGTGTTTACATTCTATAATTTTCAGTGTTTCCGTAAATTAATTTTCTGTATATTAGTAGAGTTGCACATTTGTTCGGGAAAAATAATTCCGTTACAAAGTTTGTTTGAATTGATTGTAGGTAATAATAATAATTAAAGCTAATGAAATACCGAGTGATTTGTAACTATCGCGAGGGAGGTAAGACGCAAGGAGAAAAACGAGTGTGCTTTTGACCACACGACTGAAGTAAAACTTCACTAACTTATGTCTCCGTGTCTCCGTCTTATCCTTACCCTCCTTATTCGTATCCTTATCCTTATCACTCCCCAAGTTAAGCGTGCGTAAAGGCCCACCGTTTGCCTCGCCCGATCACCGTTCGCATCGACCACCGTTCGCATCGATTACCGTTCGCATTACACTTTTTCGTAACGCATTCACCACCTTATCCCCCAAGTTGAGCGCGCGTAAAAGAGTTTTACTTCAAAATCAAAAACTTTTAATCGTAATTATAATCAGTCATACAATTGCGTTTTACATGATAAAAATCTTGTATTATATTTAAAATATTGAACACTACAAAAACAAAATCAAAAACCAACCCTTCCACGAAATATTTTCGGAACTTTGGTCAAATATCAAAAGGAAATTAAACTACTTGCAATAATTACAAATCCAGGTGTTGAACTCTGCACCAGCGAAATCATTGTGTGCCCAGAGTCCGCACATGAGGTGTTTGATCCAGGTTTCTCCTCGAGTGTCTTCAGAAAACAAAACCGTCTAACAGCGGACACAGCACTCCCTCGACTGAGAAGTTGAAATCTGTACGCGCGTATAGTGATTGAAAGAGATGACGATCACTATTTATTGGGTCTAGGAGTATCTGTTTACCGCCGGTATTCCATGTTAGGGTTACTATTCCAAATTTGGTTACTCTCCTCTACATGTGGGCATTCCATGAAACTGATGGCACTCGAAGGCGGCGCACGAGAATAATTGAGCCAGATGGAAAGCACGCAATTTGATTGCGCGCACGTCTCGTTAGTTAAGCCCCATTCAGAAGGGAATGAAAGTGCTCTTCTTCTATGAAGTGAAATGTTCCGCGTCGAGACTTTCATTATAAAGGAAACCATTCACGTTAGGCGTTTTCCCACAGTGTGGCATAATATTGAGCACGCACGGACGTACGACATGCATCCATGGTATTAACGAACCACATGTAGTCGAAAATATTAAGATGTTCAATATAAGATACTTAGCGAACGAAGATTACAAATTAAAACATGGAGATCATATAAAACGGTAGTTAAACTATAAGGTAGAGGAAGCACAGCTGTTTTTTAGATAAATTAACCTTGAATTTTTGAGCAGTAGAAAAGTGTATATATATAAACTATTAAGTTTAGTATTTGATTCATTTCAAACTCTAACAAAATTTAAACATTAATCAGCAATTTGGGAGGTTAATAGGCATTTATACATGGACATACAAATAGATGGACCTGCCCTAAGTGATAAAAGGCGTATTATTTCCCCCTCCCATTGGAACCATTTTATCGGAACCGGCTGAGCCTTGTGTGCGAGAGCCTTGCGTGAATCTAAAAAAATTGACGTCATCATTCTTGTCCGGACCAGTGTCGAGCTCTCATCGGTATATTTTACGAAATAACACGGCAAAAATGGTGACTTGTGTTATTAAAACATGTAAAAATAGAAGTGAATACAATAATAAAAACAATTTTCGTATTACATTCCATAGGTAAGCATTATTTTAGGCTTATTCAGATCATATAATAATAATAATAATAATTGGACAATTTGTAGAGCGCCGTTTTTGTGAAAAATCACCTCAAGGGCGCTATAATATGATAACACATCAAGATACATGGCGACGCGAAATATAAATCCGCTGTTTACTGAGGTAAGTAAATTATGAAGCATTTGTAAAAGTGTCTCAACTAAATAAGGAAACAAAATATTTCACTCCGAAAATAAGTGGAACTTTACTTTCCAAATTTGGACTACAGATATTTGTTCATATCGTGGCAAGCAATTCGCACTCCCATGTAAAAAGGTCGATACATTCAAAAGCAGATTTTACTTTTAAGAACTAAATTGTCATATTATAATGCGAGATGCCTATATACTGTTAGATTGATTTATTGGCGAATCACAGTCATCGTCCCTCTCTTCGCCCCGCCATAGTTAGTTTTTACGCCTCATCTGTATGTTCTGGTCTATCTATTTGTATGTCTATGCATTTATAGGACACCCCAAGTGGTTAGCTATTAGCTACGTTTGGTGTGAGTTCATGGGTGAGGTTTGTCTAGATGTTGGGTGCGGGTGCGTTTGCCCACCTATTACACCTACGTGGCGGGCCGGATCGGTAGAGTCTAGAGGTTGAGAGAGATCTTTTGACCCATCACCTTGCACCGCAGTGTGAGTAATGGATTCATTCGTCCGTCACTGACCCCAGATTTCTACCCACACCTCATACCTTTTCCCTTCTTAGAAGTTCCTGCTCTTTCTTTCCCCAAAAGACCCTTGAGCATCCCCAAAGATGACATAGGCCCCGTGGAAGATTGTTTTCTCCACGGCCGCAGCTAAAATCACTAACTGATTAACACAATGACGAAAGATGTCAGAGAAGGAAAATAGTCAATAGAAACATGGTGGTTGTTAGTTGCAAGCATTATTGATTTGCAAAACTTGATTTCCTGAATCCTGATTAAGAAGACTCCCATCATTAGTTAATATATCAGGAAAGTGAAAATAGTATTAACTAAAATACTTGGTTTTTGAACGAGGCTTTACTCTGTTTAATGGGGGACACTCCTCGACAAGGAAATCTAGTTTATGACTACTTGCCAACCACAATTTTCAAAAAAAAATCTAGTTTAATATGCATAAACCACGGCAGAAAAATGTAACAATTACTCGGAAAAGGACCTTCCTGTGGTTTTTAAGAAGGATCTAATCGATCGAAAAAAAGTTCATAGTTATATCGATAACTTATTAATATTTTCATTTACAACTTCAAACATTCGTATTCTTTTGGAAATTAATCTATATAATGTACCCACATACCCACTGAAGCACCTTTTAGACGTTATTTGGAAAAAGAACAATACAAATTAGCCATTTTTTAAGTCTCGCGATATCGATATAGTGTGTTTGTACGAGTAGCATGAGGACTTCTTACACATTTCAATTTAATTAATTAATTAAAACTTCTCCAACTCCAGAATAGAAAGGTAATAATCGAAGCCAAAGAGTGAGAGATCTCCGAACTGTATAATCCCTACAGTTTCACACAGGGGGAGGCCATGAGGAAAATAATTTCCCTCAGGGCCTGTACCATCTTAGGGGATGCAGTGTGAGGGTATTTTTGAGAAAAGGAAGGCGAGGCAGTTATGTGAAGGAAAAGGGTATGACGGATGGGTTTTTGGAACCTAGGTTCAATGTGTCCAGGAGTTTCGGACGAATGAATCCATTCTGCTGGTGGACGTGCGCTGCTCATCATATGCAGAATTCAAAAGAGCCGCACAAGACAGGGAAGAATGGAAGAGGAGATTAGAGGAAATTGCTGCAAACCAATCCCAGGATTGAAACCAGAGAGAGAGAGAATCCATTCCCTCCACCGCTGTGCAAGTCTTTGGGTCGAGAGAGTCCGGCTGGAGAGTTCTGAACAAAGATGTTAGAAACCCAAGATATGCTATAGGCAGTTTGAACCCTTTAGAACTGCGTTACCTCGTGTCGCCGATATAGCTAACCAATACTATTACACACCTTCGCTTACGCTAAAGTATCCGCCCCTTTTTGAACTCACACTTGAAACTTTTCGTTTTCGTTGGCACTAATACTTAGGACAGATTTCTATGCGTACACGTCTCGACTGCATTCGCAATTAGCAATACATTTAAATGAGAACGAATAAAGATTGCAACAATATAAATCGACAGCAATCGGTATTTTAATTTTAAAATTATTCCAGTTGAGATTTGGATGAAAAATTCTTATTCTCAGAACCGATAAATCGTAATGAGTGTGTCCAAATCGTAACGTGTCCCATTCGTATCAAATCCACATCAATTGTTTCTAATCTATTTAGAATTTTAACAGTTTTTGGTTTTGTTCAATAATATTAATCACAATAACACTCAAATTGTGCTTTTGTTGTAAAAATCCATAAAAAGAAATTCAAATTTTTTACTAATGTTAATTTATTTTGTATTTGAGTACTTCACAAGAGTCCCATGCATCTGTGTACCATCCCACTCTGAATGCTGTCTAACAGCCATCTCATCTTAAATATGCTTTGTAAAAACTAAATAGAAAACACATCGAATCATAGTATGACCGGACAGTGGTTGAGTGGGCATCGCGTTTGGGTCCCACCCAGGCGTTCCGTGTTCGATTCCTCGGCTGGATAAGTCCTCCATCACGACTCAAGCAACATTTTCTGCTTACTGAGGTGGTGGTAGGAGATTTTCAAATATTGTCGGGTTATTCGTTACCCGGGAATGATTGTCTTTCATTTTTAAAAAAACGAGTGTGCTTTAGACCACACGACTGAAGTAAAACTTCACTAACTTATAAAAGAACACATGACATTGGGGTGACATTGACATTGAGATTGGGGTGACATATGACTATGGGGTGACCTGTGACCCTGGGGTGACCTAAAACTGTGGGGTGACCTATGAACTTGGGGTGACCTACTACCTCGGGGTGACCTACGACCTTGGGGAGACCTACGACCTTGGGTTAACCTATGGCATGGTTATTCAACAAATGATTCCTTGTGCTCGCACCTTTCCATAACACTTCGTAAGGCATTTACCAGCTTACTCCCTAAGTCAAGCGTGCATCAAGGCCCGACCGTTCACCTCGCCTTATCGCCGTTCGCATCACACTTTTCGTAACATCTCTCTTTTCGTAACGCATTCACCAGCTTACCCCCCAAGTCGAGCGTGCGTAAAGAAGTTTTACTTCAACTTCTTGGGGAGTAAGCTGGCGAATGCGTTACGAAAAGTTTTATGGAGAGGTGCGAGCAAAATGAATCATTTGTTGACTAACCATGCCATAGGTCACCCCAAGGTCATAGCTCACCCCACGGTCGTAGGTCACATCAGGGTCATAGGTCACCCCATGGTCATATGTCACCCTTATTTCATATGTCACCCCAATGTCTTTTTTGTTATGCTTCTCCCCGTCCCGCTAACCCCCCCCCCTTCATCCCTCTCTCACCCCTGCCAACCCCCCCCCTCCTTCGTTTCTCTCCCCCACCCCCGTTATCATCTCCCTATCGGATCAGTCGTCCCGGATTCCCTTCCCCTACTCCTTCCCTTCCTGCCGCTTAACTTTATGAATTGCACACATTTTTCAAACTGATCACGCGTCAAAAAATATACAAATTTCATTCAGAGGTTACCGTTAAATGTATATAAACCTTCACGGACGTGCCCACACCAAAATACCAAAGTTTCATCCCATTCGGATGTATGGTAAAGGAAATAATTTCATAATGCTAGAGCCCACCGTTATACTCCTATATATAGAAACCTCCGCGGGCTCGGGCACAAAAAATCAGCAAAGTTTCATTGAAAATCGGATAAATGGTACACATGCGAAACAAACAATTATTTTTTTTATAAAAAATAAAGATTAGAAAAGAAAAGCATGGGATTTTTTTCTACCACAAATCAGCATTGACACCAAATTATCAAAAAAAAAAAATTCAAAAGAAATAATATGTTTGTATATATATATATATATATTTTTTTTTTTACATAGCCCTGCTAATTTTACGAAATATCGATAGTCGGTTTTTAAAAGAATTCGCGTCCCCCTCACTAGCATCGTCATGGCGGCGATGTTTGCTTTACCGGGGCCTTACGTCAATTATAACTTTGAATAATCATTAAAAAATGATAACTCACTTTAATTTTGTACTTAGCGGTGAAATAAAACTCAATTTATCTTGAAGTTCACATTGCTTGTCGTATTTTTACATAGTTGCATTGAACAAGACGGCATTTTGAATAAAACGGGCACAAACCGTGCTCGGTTACGACACAAAATCAAATAAATGAACGAATTCTTTCCGTATTCATACTACGCGCATTACGCCGTAGTCCGCCCACGGTCTGGCGGCCAACGTAGCATATCTCCCTTTGTTTCTATTATCTGTGGTTCTGAAGGACTCCCTTTTTTGAGGCCCACCACGCAGCATGCAGGCAAACGCATCCGTCGCGAAAACCTATATAAACCTCACCCCACGAACCCGGGCACCCTTCCTAAATAAACAAACGTAGTGAACCACTTGTGATGACCTATGGCAGAGGTGTTAGTTATCCAATAAATAGTTCACGGGACGGCGGTACGGGTAGATACTAATACATTATTTTTTTCAAATGACCAAATTCACCAAATAGAGAAATTAAATGCACGTGGCGTAATGCGTTACGATTAAGTGGTATTAAAATACAATTAACTAAAACAACGTTATTTTACTCACACATAAATTTATATACACAGGTATACTGTGCATCTTTATCAATTAGGTAATAACATAATTTCTAGAGAGAAGTTATTAACACAATAATTGTGAACACTCGCTCACGAGCGTTGTTGTTGAAAATAAATAATTAGTCTGAGTTTAATGTTTAACAGATTCAATAATTTCGAAACTGAAATTTTGTTTTCAAATGTTTATTTATGAGTCTACAAAATAATAACTGAAATATGAAGCTAATTCAGATATTATAATTATGTACAAATATGCCGGCAAATAAAGCTGAAATGGAATTCAAATTAAACTTTGTTGAAGGACTTTTATATTAAAATGTTCAGAAATTAAATTTTTTATGGCTGATATTTACTCTAAAAAGATACACAGGATGACAGGTAGGTACTCTTTCTTAAAATATGAAGAATGTAGAAATACAGGGTGTTTCGGGACGTACTTGACTTACTTTAACCAGTATTTCCTGACATTAGTTGGAGAATGAAATTTAAATGAAATTTAAATGAAATTTTGGTCTCCAATGACATTTGTGATGTTTTTTTTTATCAACTAATCAATAGGATTATAGGATAGAACTAGGACAGTTAGGGGCATGGTTGGGGGTTGGGCGGTTACTTGGCTAAATTCCATTTTGGGGGGGCGGGTATGGGAACCGCCACCCGGGAACCATTATAACCAACAACCCTGCCATAGGTTACCCCAAATGGTTGGGTTATTTTGGTAAGGGTGTCCAGGTTCATGGGGTGAGGTTTGTCGAGGTCTTGGCGGCCGATGCATTTACTTAGCTATTGCCTGGTGGGCCAGATAGAGAAAGACTGGCTGAGGGAGATCTTTTAAACTCTCCAGCCGGACTTTCTCGACCCGTAGCCAGTGAGACGGATGGATTCATACGTCAATTACTCTGACACTGACCCACAGATTCTTACCCATGTTGCTTGCCTTTTTTCTTCCCAGAACTTCATCTCCATCCTTTACCAAAAAAAAAATGGATTTTTAAAAGTACAGAATAATAACAGTAATTTATCCATGTTTTGAAATGTACAATATTTTCGAGTTAATTTTCAGTATACTTTCTGCTTTTATCAATTTTCATTAAACACTTTTCCATGTGTTTTTTCCGCCAATACCAAGTACACCAATGGCAAAAATTTGCTTTAAATAAATAAATAAATATTTAAAAAAACACAAAATGCGGAATGCAACAAGTATGCAGAATGGTTTCTCCCGGCTTCCGGAGGTTTTTTGTAGTTTCTGTAATATACCTAATATTTCTAACTATATAACAAGGACCGAATAAATATTTTATATAGGTTCGAAAACTAAAAGGTGTAACAGTCTGGTTTTGCCTAAGTTTCCCAGAAACTTTATAAATATTTTATTACCCCCTCTCCTTCCCCGCACTCCCACCTTCATCCACCTACAATATACGGAAATGTCATACTTCCAATTATGCATACATAATAATACTGCCCACCAACTGCGTCGCAGATCGGATCGGGAGAGACTAGTTGAGGGACTTTTGACCTCTCCAGCAGGACTCTCTCGGAACATCGCCTTGCATCGCGGTGCGAGGGATTGATTCATACATCCGCCACTCAATCAGACAGAGTGACGCACAGGCGTCGGGTAGGAATGCTATCCTTGTTCTACCGGTATTACAATGGAAGATGCTACGAGGAACTAGCGTCCTTGATCCCTTCGGCGCCGGTGCATTGTCTGGAAACATGCCCAACATATGCACGTGGTTGATATTTGTAACATGAGAACGGGTCGCTTCTTCAACTCGTCCTTATCTTCAACACCACGGCTGTGAAACGATTTGCCGACCTTGATGTTTCCTCCTTCCTACAACATAGGTCTCTTAAAGACCAATGTTCATTCCCTCCTTTCCTCAAAAAGACCCTCCACACAGCATCTCAGATGACATAGACCCTGAGGGAAATTATTTTCCTCAGGGGCTCCTGTGTAGAGTTAATGTTAAAAAAAAGCATTTTCCTTCCCAGAACTTCCTCTTTCCTTTCCCTATGGGCCTACAACACAGGCCCTGAGGGGAGTTATTTTCCTCAGGGCCTCCTGTGTTAAACTAATGTAAAAAAATACTCCCATGTATAGGTATATGTGTGTGTGTAATGTAATGTAAGCTCTCGAATTTTTTTCACTACCCGTCTATTAACAGAAAAACTATCATACTAGATTTTTTTATGGTTTTTAAATGATGACAAAATTAAACAAATTTAAATCATTTGTGAAAAATTATTAATCGTGGGAAGGTACATAAAAATTAAGAACCTAAAATAAAGCAGAGCTTACAAACTTTCAACGGAGTAAACAGAACATTTTAGCAAAATTTAAATATCTCCCAAATTTTCCCAAAAGCAAACAAAATAAATAATAAGAGCGGTATTTTCGAGAATTTTGAATATTTTTTGATGAAAACGAGTGCTTTCATGTTAGAAGGTGTAATTTGATGGAAACAACAACAGAGTCTGTTTAATTATTTAATATTTTGGAAATTAGTTCCGTTTTAGGACACATATCGACCCATAATCGGCAGAACAGCGTAAACGACATTTTTGTCAAATTACGATTTTTAACGAAAACTATTCAATGCTGCCTAGTACATCGGTAACAAAAATATTGCAGCTCTATCTTATATGCCTGACACTTTTTTAGTACCTGTAACTTTTAGCGTAAGCGACTGTGGTCGGTTACGCTGTTTACGCTGTCTAGGCTGTTGGCCGAGAATGTTTCAGTTAAATCGGTTGGCGTCATTGACGTACTTGGGTCGAAGGTTGGCGTCCATCTGGTGACTAGTGCAGATGCGTCGGTGGCTAGTAGCATCGGAAATTCTTGGGTGTTTTTATTTTGTATTTGAATATTAGTATAAAAAGTAGTAATGCAAATTATGTTCTTTATCCCAATTATGTCTGGAGCCAGTGAGACTATGGATAGCTTCTCCTGGAAGGCAAGCCCTCATCGACTCTAATCCAATTCATATTCAGGGTACAGACATAATCCCTTCTACAGAAATAAAATTTCTAGGTTTCACTATGGACAATAGTCTTTCTCTTGAGTCACAAATTTCAAAATCTGTAAGTTCAGGCTTTTTCCATCTAAGGCAGATAAAATCAATCAGGCGTTGCCTTCCCTCTGATGCAGCAAAATCACTCATAAATTCGTTCGTTGTCTCACGTATGGACTATTGTAATAGTGCATATGCGGGCTTACCTAAAAAACAATTCAATAGAATCCAGTCCGTTTTCAATGCTGCGGCGAGAATGATTTTTAGTGAATCTAAGTATTGCCGTATAACCCCGCTTCTAAGGGATCGCCTTCATTGGCTTCGATGCCCTGAAAGAATAGAGTTCAAGATCTGCTTAATGACCTTCAAAGCATTGCAAGGAATGGCACCAGCCTATATATCGGAACTATGTGTCCGACAAAACTTAAGCGACAGACAGCTTACTCTAAGGTCAGCAGATCTTGATGTTAATAATCGTTTAATCGAACTTTCTAGGTCAAATCGAGCCGTTTACTATGATCGATCTTTTCATGTAACTGGCCCGCTCATTTGGAACAAACTTCCCTCAGCTCTTACTAATATTCAGAACTTGGCTGAATTCAAAAGGGCCTTAAAAACAAACTTATTTAAAAAATCATACCTTTTATGAATTTTAACTCCTTTTCAATATACTATAATAAGCCATGTTCCTCAAATTTCCGGTAATTGTTTGGTTTCGATTACCTCCTCAGTATAGTTTTATATGCACTCCGAATTTGTATTATTTCTAAACTTAAACTACCTCGTGTTCTATATTATATTTTAGTTTTAATGATTCTTGTTGAATGGCACCGTTATGGTTATCATTATCTAATGTCCTGTGACAAAACAGCACTCACAATTTTTGTCAATATTGTTCTTTTGGAATTGCTTTGTAATACTGTAATATTGTAATGTACGCATTGTATGTATTGTAAAACTATATATACTGTAAATTCTTTGTTTTACATTATTTAATCAATTTTTGTTAGGACTCGTAAGAACACTATATTTAAGTTTATTATAATTAAGCGCACTTGAAGTGAAATATCACAAAACTGCGCTATATAAATTCTATGTTATTATTATTATTATTATATGGCATCCCCAATTTTAGTATTTATTTTTTATTTATTTATTCTTAGTATATTTACATTACAAATGTATAGTATATTGTCCTCCACACTAGGAGTTCACCTTAACTGTAGAGGACATTTTTAAGTTGTAAATTATAAATTATAAAATGTAAGTAGTAAATTTCAGTAAATTATTCTATAAATTATATCAAATTATCATTATCAAAAGTTCACCTGTATTGTAGAGGACATTTTTCAGTTGTTAATTACAAATTATAAAATGTAAGTAGTAAATTTCAGTAAATTATTCTATGAATTATATAAAAATTATCATTATCAAAGTATGTTATGAGACTTAAGGTAGTGAGGAGGGGAAGGAGATGTGGAAAATGTACCGGGCTATTCAGATTTAGTAACCGTATTTAGCCTATTTGATGACTAGATCTGAATAGCCAGGTACATTTTCCACATATCCTTCCCCTCCCCACTACCTTCAGCATCATAACATACCAAAATTGGGGAGGCCATAGTCTCACTGGCTCCAGACGGTTGGGAGAAGGTGGGCCTCTGGTGTTGTATAGAGATAAAAAATGTTATATAGCGGTTTTTTGCTAAGCCGACTGCGCGTATAAGTATGTCGTATTTTGTTATTACCTTGCATGCTCCTTCAGAGAGTCGAAATTATTGTTAGTAAAGATATTTTTACAACGAATTTTCAATCAAGATGCCGGCAGATACAAATATATCGACTTTGGTTATACGGCCGTATATCCTCTTTGCATACTTACTTGCAAATCATTGTATTTAGTCAACTTTACGATTTATTAACTGTCATGGAACCATTTTATTTAGTTATTTGTTCACCTATCGTGATCGCGTAATAAATATTTCAAAAATAATTATGGTTTCGAAACAGCGTATGCGACATTTCCAAGGGAAAAAATCTGTCAGGGTCATAGGCTATTCCAAAGACAACAGTCAAACTTCTTGGCGTTAATTTAGATTCATACTTTTTGCTTAAAAGTCAAATAAATAGGACAGTAAGCACCGGTTTTTTTCACCTAAGACAACTCAAGTCAGTTCGAAGAGACCTTCCTACAGAGGCGACAAAACTATCAATCAACTCTTACGTAGTCTCACGGCTTGATTACTGTGACCTCCGTAGTCCAGTGGCTAAGACTCTTGACTCACAATCCGGAGGTCGCGGGTTCGAACCCGGCGTGCGCAAATAAATTTTATTTGATTAATTTGTGTTATTTCACAATTAATTCATTAAAAATAATATATAGTATATTTGCGGCACGTTCCAGAGTGGAAGATACTATCAGTATCGCCCTGGTGTAAGACCACCATTCAGAATTGAAACGTTGCTTGAAAATGGCTTTAGCCGTGTTTGGTGACCAGATCTGAATAGCCAGGTACTTCCCAACCTTCCTCTTCCCCACCTCCTTCCCCTCCCCACTACCTTCAGCCTCACAACATACCCCAATTGGGGATGGCATAGTCTCACTGGCTCCAGATGGGAGCAGTTGAGATTCTTGTGCGGTATTCACTGTAAAAAAAAAAAAAAAAAAACGGTATTTACGCTAGTCTTCCAAAATACCAAACTGACAAACTTCAATCCGTGTTTAATGCAGCGGCAAGGCTCATAACCGGGTCTCTAAATATTCACACATTTCAGAACACCTTTGTAACCTTCACTGGCTCAAGTGCCCTGAAGGAATCCAGTACAAATTGTGCTGGATGGTGTTTAAATCAATCAACGAAATGGCCACATCTTACATCTCTGAATTATGCGTCCCGAAAAATACCGGTCCGAGGTAATTAACCCTTAGATCTGCAACTTCATCTGCTATAGGCAGACTAATATAACCCAAACGAAAGCCAAATACTAAGTTCGGAGATCGTGCTTTCGGAGTATCTGGGCCTAAGGCTTGGAATAGACTCCCTCCAGAATTAAGATGCATAAAAAGCCTAACAGAGTTTAGGTCCAAACTAAAAACCTACCTTTTCGGGCTCTCATACCCTTAACTTAATTTAAATATACCTATCTGACAGTATCATACTTGTATTGCCTATGATATGTCTTAACCACACTTTTCTTGCTGAATTAAAATTACTCGAATCCTTAAACATCAATCTGTCTCTAGGAAGATCAAATCCTTGTACTACTGCACCGCCCACCATTAAATGTTGCTTTTAAGTGGTCTCCACACGGTGCTGCCGCAGCACCAACTGCCGCAGAACTGTAGTTGACTGTAGTCAAAAGCGCCAGCCGTATTGTTATTATAATAACAATACGGCTGGCGCTTTTGACTACAGTTCTGCGGCAGTTGGTACTGCGGCAGCATCGTGTGGAGACCCCTTTACTTTCCACAATACACTCATTAAATAATATATTACATATTAATATTAAAATATTTTCAGGATTAAACAACATGTGTTCACAATTATGTCCTCTGCGTGCGAACTCTATCTAAATTTCTTTAAATAGACAATAAACAGTGTTAATTTCAAGCGACCTCCCAGGTAAGTATGGTCCTGTATTAATTCATTTTTAGGCAGCATCGCGTTCATTGGTCAAAATATTGTACATATATTTTCGTATCGGTGATCAATGAACCGGTGTATGCAATTTTTAGCCATAAGTTGTTTTTAATTGTTTGTCTAGCTTGTAGTCTTTCTAGATTTTAGGCATGTATGGTAAGTTTGTACAGCGCCCTTGAGGTGATTTTTCACAAAAACGGCGCTGTATAAATCGTCCAAATATTATTATTATTAAAACAGCGTTACCGCCACTATCTCAACAACTGAAGGCATTCAGATAATTGTATTACCAGCTTTATATAGGCAGCAACCAAAGATTAATAATCCTAATTAACCAAAATCCTTTTTGGAATCAATGAAGAAAGTTAATTTAAAAAAAAACTCCTCCCGAAGTTAGGCGCTTACGCTGTTCTGCCGATTATGGATAGATAGGTAACTTTAACGTCAACATATGTAATTTCATAATACGTACCTATCCAATATTACCAACAACTTGCCTACGAGCAAACCATCTCAGCCAGTGATCGTAGGGAACTTTGACAACAAAAAACATAAATCTGAGGCGAACTTTCTAGTTTCCGCCATAGTTTGGTAACAAACAGAGCCTCGGCTCGAGTACTGAAACATATCGGAAAGTTGGCTAATTTCAGGAATCAGGCCAATGTTCAGATTCAATCGGAAAAATGCCTCCAGGGTTTATAATAATTTGAGTACAGTAATTAACTGCAGAGTGGAAATTGAAACATTTTAGATGCATGATTCCGTGTTTATTTTATACTTCGTGTAGGGATGTCGATTAGTAAATATGGAACAACAAGCTATATCGTTAAAACTCATTATAAAAATGGAGAAAATTTTGCTGAAATAGTTCGTAAACTTCGTGGAATTTTCAGCCGAAATAATGGTCTTAATCAAGGTAACTGGTTCGATTCTGTTCCATTTGGCACTTTTGTTTCCTAAAATATTGCAAAATTGGACTACTCGCAGACGACACTTTAATCTATGTTTCATGTAAAGAGTACAAAGACACAATAAACAAAATAAACGAAGGTCTATAAAATACAGCAAAATGGCTGAAATTAAACAAGTTGAATCTGAAAGCAAAGAAAACAAAATTTATGAAAATATGTAATAAAAGCGTATCACAGGCTTAAATTTGACAATTAATGATGAATAAATTAAAAAAAGGTAATTAAATCAAATACCTGGGTGTAAGATTGGAATCAAAACTAACTTTCTCAGCAAAATTTTGAATATGTGCCAAAGAAAGTATAAAAAAATTTCGAGTGCATTTTACACGCGGTAGAAGCAAAACTTGACCAAAACCATCTCAACCAATACTTAAAAAGTGAAGTCATAATCCAGCGGCCAATGAGCGCAGACCTAGCGTCATTTCCGTTTCATATCTCAACCAATAAAGTGACATTATAATCAAAGCGGCCAATGAGCGCACTTTGATGCTTCGCAGGTGCAGTAATGCGTCATTTCCGTTTCATCCGAATTCCAAATCACTAACGGGGCTGAAGAAGTTTCACTTCCAAAAGTTAATTTTCGACTAAGAAATAAAGTAAATGGAAAGACTATAGAGTTATGAGATGTATACTGGGGAAAGGCAAATATGCTAGGGTTAATCAAATGAGAGAGAAGCTAAATTGGATTCCAAGAGACTGCCATTTAATTAATTTTTGTGAACAAAGTTATGAAATTACTTTAAATAGAGATATACATAATTATGAAACCAGAAATATAGTTAGATAATTAGAAGCCAAATTGAATATAACTCGGTAGTTTGGTCTCCATATTGCAAAATTCACGTTAATAATATAAATTTTAAATTAAATATCCCACTAGAAGACTTAAAATATAATCTATTACTAAATATTACAAAAATACACACACTAGAAGACAGAAGTAAAATAAACGACTTAAAATTTTTATTAAAAATACTTAACTCTAAATTCGACTGTTGCGAACTCCTACAACTCATAAAATTACGAATACCGACAGTAACCACACGACAAAATACACTATTCTACTGCAGCATTCATAAGCGGAACTACATTGCCCACTCTCCGATACAACGATTTCACACTATGGAAAATCAGTACTTAGGTGATGTTGACATAATATTCAACATCAACTTGGCGAATTTTGTGGATCCTGTAAAAAAACTTAATACCAAAATTATTCCTAAACATATATATATTTTTGGAAACTTATCAAATCGCTGTATTTTTGTGACTTGTGTGCATTTTTATTTTTATTATTTCTGTACCTGTTTAAAAATCATCCGTCATGAATTAATTGTACTATCAAACATGTAAAAGCCCTCTATAATAAATAAAAAAATATATACATCTACATATAATTATATGAACTCAAAAACCTTTCACCTTCACATTCAACGCCCGCGACCCTGTAAATGACTAATTTGTAAAAGTGTAGAAAAAACAATCCTGTTTACAAGCGTTTGTAAAGGTCATTTCATGAAGATTCTTTAACCCTAAAGAGTCCTAAATTCTCCAGTCTTTCAAAATAAATGTCAACTCTACTTTTGCCACTAATCTTTTCATAAATGTAATACTAGTAGTGATGAGGTTAGCAAATGTAAAATCGTGCAATGTCCAGTGTTTTAAATATAATTTTATCAGCGTGCAAAACCGTATTCTTCTAATTAAAGTGTGTTTATCGGAAGTGACTTGGCAGGAAAGTATGTTTCTGTATCCATTTGTAAATAGTAAAATTAGATAGAATCAAGAATTCTTAATAAATTGTACAGCGCCTTTAAGGTGATTTTTCACAAAAACGGAGGTCTACAAATTATCCAATTATTATTATTATTAAATATCCCCAGTAAGAAAAACCCCAGGGACATCAATTCGTCATCGTTAGTCGCGTGCAGTATTCCATATTTTTTACTAATCACAAGGTTGACAGATGACACATGAAATTTTCAGAGTTGCCAATTTTACAACAAAAATTATAGCGCGAAATTTAAATCCGGCGCTCTTGTTGGGACCTCCTTTATATATAATGATCAAATATTATTTCGCGTGACGGACAATTTGGCCTTCAAATGCATGCAAAACTATAAAATATAACGTGAAACGGGTATCCTTCCGAGTTGGACAAAGTATCATTTTGTAATGCATTGTAATATATATGAAAAAATAAATAAAAATAAAAATTTTAAAAAATAGCTGGATCCCACAGAGTTTTAACTTAAATAATTTATAGAAGTTTCAATACAGCTGCATCTCTGGCGATCCTTCTCTGGTCTGGACGATCAGAAGTTGAGAAGGCTTGTCATGACCATGCAAAATGAAATAATTACCTAAATCACCTTAAAAATGTTTGCCGGATTAGCCGAATGCAAAAAACATACAATAATCGAAAATACAACTTGCACTGATTAAATTGTGCAATAAAACAATTCAATCAAATAAAATTTACTTGGGCACGCCAGGATTTGAACCCGCGACTTTCGGATTGCTGGTCGGTAGCCTTACTCCTCGACCAGGAAGGCCGTCATATACGACCTCCGTAGTCCAGTGGCTAAGACTCTTGACTCACAATCCGGAGGTCGCGGATTCGAACCCGGCGTGCGCAAATAAATTTTATTTGATTAATTTGTGTTATTTCACAATTAATTCATTTAAAATAATATATAGTATATTTGCGGCACGTTCCAGAGTGGAAGATACTATCAGTATCGCCCTGGTGTAAGACCACCATTCAGAATTGAAACGTTGCTTGAAAATGGCTTTAGCCGTGTTTGGTGACCAGATCTGAATAGCCAGGTACTTCCCAACCTTCCTCTTCCCCACTTCCTTCCCCTCCCCACTACCTTCAGCCTCACAACATACCCCAATTGGGGATGCCATAGTCTCACTGGCTCCAGAAGGGAGCAGTTAAGATTCTTGTGCGGTATTCACTGTAAAAAAAAATAAAAAAATATATGGTTCCATGCCAACTCAGAAATACCTCAGAAAGGTCATTAAAAGCTATGATAAAATAATTTTAAAATAGCCGGTAACCCTAACCTAACTTAACCTATTTAACCAATTAGTTTCATCATCACTCTTAATGACCTTTCTGCGGTGCTTCTGAGTTGGTTTCATTCTGAGTTGTCCGGTCACCGTCATACCGAATGTTAAATTCTTTGCAAATCGATTGTAGTTTACAAAAAAATATCGAATATTTTATCAACCACACGTAGTTTAACTTTGAAGTTGTGCAGTGAAATTATATCAAATTTACTCGAATAAATCCTTTTTCCCGAGCCAAACTAGAAGTTCTAGGGAAGGTCACATACTAACGTGAAAGTATTTAGCTAATTAATACTGTTGCTTGAAGCTACCCGATAGCGACCTGAAAGCGACCTGACGGTGGCCTTGTAGACCAGTAGACCGTACACGTGGGACAACTTGATGGATACACCTTATTAGCAATGCAGAGAAAGCCGTTTACTTTCTTTGTTCCACTTGGAAAATTATGCACAAGTTCAAAGCTTTTGTAGTTTCCAAAGCACTCGGAAAGATTTTTATATTTTACATTTATTTTAACTTTAGTTTATTAATGTACACAACAGACAAAGCGTTGACAAAAATGTACATTGTACAAATAATAAATACTAACAGCCTTACTAAAAAAAAAATTGTGAATAATTTATAAAATTGACAAACCTGTTGAAAAACAAATTGACAAACAAATTGTGTTTGAAAACCTTACTATTATAGAAACTGACAAAATTAGTTCAAGTAATATTTTAAATTTTTTTTTTAATTTAAAAAAAAAAGACAAACCTTCCCGGGTTACGAATAAGCCGACAACATTAGAAAATCTCCTACTACCACCACAGTAAACGGAAAATGTTGCTTGTGTCGCGATGGAGGATTTAGCCAGCGAGGCATCGAACACGGGACTCCTGGGTGGGACCCAAACGCGATGCCAACTCAGCCACTGACCGGTCAGAATATTTATATGGCTTATACAGCCAAAGAGGGTTTTTTATCAGTGTAATTAACGATATTATTAACGACAGTTTCTCATAAAATTTCGGAATTCTTCCAAGGTATTTTAAATGTCCAATACATATTTAAGAAACTAGATAAAATTACCTTTTAATTTTTGGCAATATTTTATTAAAGCACGAAAAAACTTGAAAAATCAGTTTTACCACAAACATTTTTTATTAAAACGTCTTTTACTATTTATTAAATTCAGAATAGTTTGTGTTATTTAGTAAATAGATCTGTATAGCCGGATAGTTAGTCACTCTCCACCGTTTATTTTTTCTTCTCCTCTTCCTTCCTTCAACATCACAACATTCCTTGAAAAAATATGACATCATAGATCCTCAAAATTGGTCGCGTAATAGCGATGAATTAGTCGCATAAAAACATTACAAAACTTTTACAATACGACGCTAGCACTGATGCATTTGGGGCGTGCACTTATTTCATGGGTTGGCGCGATACTTCAATTACTGATATCAACCGTATTGAACGTTCTACATAGTAAAACTTGTGCCAGCAAAACTTGGCCGGAAAAGAGGGAAATAGTCAGAACTGTGCCATGTGAAAATACACCGAGGAACTGCTAACTGAGATTTAAAAGAAGAAACTTGCAAAAAAATAAGTTTAGCCAAGCAAAATTATTATGCGACGGTGTCACATTCTGTTGACCCTTTGTGGCAGGGCGGCGGCTTCCAAACTTTCAAATACTTCGACCCACTTTTTAAAACCGACAAACTTTGTCAATATACTTAGTTTTTTTTTAACTTGGAAAATTCTTCACTTGGTTTTCTTTATTTATTGTCATCAAGTTTAATTTGTAGAACTTTATTTTTTAACATTAGCTCCACACAGGAGGCCCTATGGGCATAGGTCATCTTTGGGGGTGCTACGTGGATAGTCTTTTTAGGGTAAGGAAGAAGAGTAAGTTCTGGGAGGGAAAAGGTATGAGGGGTGGGTGTCCAGGAGTGACGGACGAATGAATCCATCCCTCCCACTGCGGCGAAAGAAGATGGGTCGGGAAACCCGGCTGGAAAAATCAAAAGGTCTCCCTCAACCAGTCTCACCCACGCAGCACATGGGCAAGACCCAGGACAAACCTCACCCCATGAACCCACCCTTAAATTGTTATTATTAAACCTAATATTCATTAATCCAATAAAAAAAATAAAATTAGCTATACTCCCCGGCATTGCCCAGGATTTTCACAGCGTTTTTCAGACTTGGACAGAATTATTTGTGTTGTTCTCCATGGAGAGAAAAAAATTGTATTATTTTTAAACGCATTGGTTTTCAAAAGTTGCGTATGATCTGTGGCTATTCGAAAACATAAAATAAATGAAATTGGTGTTCACTATTAGCTCGCTAAAATGGTTGGAAGTTTTGAAAAAGAAATATATTTCGTGATTTGGATAAAAAAAAGAGGTCCATATTTTATATTTGTAGCAAACTTATTTTTTATTCCATAACTGCAGTAGAAAGAACGCAATATTTTTTTTTAAACATATGTGATGTGTTTGTTAAAAATATAAAAGGGAAAATAACAATTTTTCTGGATAAAATCAGTAGATAGTTCTTGTAGACTTACTTGTATTCATAAATATGATTTTTTTTCTTCATTTTTGTTAGCTGTATGCAGTTTTCAATAGCAAACAAACGTTAAAAGGTAAATAATAATTGTAAAAACTAAATTAATCACAATAATTTAAAAAAACATGTTCTAGGTTTTTTTTTTCAAAAGTAACCCTATTTATACGGTGATTCTCTTCCAAGTGTTAACTTTTAAAGAAAGTAAATTCAAGAGACGAAGGTTGAATTTATACGGCTTCGCACAAAATTAGCGGCAAGAACCTTTACTTCATCTTTGTACTCTTTTATTGTCTTATATCGATCTGAAGAAAGGAGTGTAAGGGGAATATATGAGACCTCTCTATTGGGACCTCTTATTTTTCAATCATTTTTGTCGATCTCATATTTCAAATTCAGAATTAACAATATTTTCGTCGACTAATTTAGATCCTAGCTTCTAGTCCCAGTTGCGACTGTTAACTTTATTATTTTTCTGTGTCTTGTTATTTTTTACATTTTCGTTTAGGTTTATTAGTATTATCTTATATTAATTTAACATTCAATGATATATTTTGATAGGTATAACCTTCAAAAATTATTATAACAGGAGTTATTCCAATAAAAAGTAAAGAAGTATAATTTTTAAATTAGTAGTCGTCCATTTATCGTGTGGTGTTTTTTAGCAATTTTTTAACCCCATCCCCCCCTGATGATATGTGGTGAGGTTTTAGATTACCCCCCCCCCCCCCATACCCAAAATCACGTGTATTTTTTTAGTACAAAGTATATTGAAATTTTTTATCATTTTAAGATATAAGATATAGATGTATAATCTGATTAAATATTGGAAAATTACGCATCTGGTGAGCCGAGCGGTTGTAACAACGTGCGGGGAAATCGTTGCCTGGCAACAGTGAGTCAAGGCCACGCGTCGCTGTTTGGTTCAGAAATCCTACGTTCAACAAAAAATAAATACACGTGATATCTCATTATATCCCCCCCCCCCCTTCTTGTGATATTTCGTGATTTTTTCCGAACCCCCTACCCCCCCCTTTCGGGTCTCACGTGATTAATGGACGACGACCCCTTACGATATAATCACCTAGTAGTTGTATGGACCAGAAAATAATCCCTATAAAATTAATAACCTACTTCGGAATCAAAGCTATGTAAATAATGTCAGACAAGCGTTCCACTGCCCGGAGCGGGTATTTAGTTCGGTATCAAAACATTCCTATATAAATTCCTAGGTTTGACATTCAAGATGGCCGCCGATCTTGTCCAAGCATAATCTCTTATTTGTATGATTATTTATTTACTCAAGTTCCTATCCGTAGTAACGTAGGAGCCAATCATAATAACAACAAACAAACAAAGAAAGAACAGAAAAATAATAATAAATGAACGCAATGAAAATGAATGAGGCCAGTGGCTGAGTTGGCATCACGTTTGGATCCAACCCTGGCGTAGTGTGTTCAATTCCTCAGCTGGCCCCTCCATCCTCACCTCCAGTCCTCCATCACAAAACAAGCAACAAATTCCGCTTACTGTGATGGAGTAGGAGAATTTCAAATATTGTCAGGTAATTCGTAACCCGGGAATGTTTGTCTTTCTTTAAAGTTAAAAAAATAAATTGTTGTAATGCCTGCCGCTAGAAGCACTGTCAGTCATTTTTCGATGACATCCCAATCAAAATATGTATGTTGGTATACATGTGTGTCGATAAATACTAAGAAAGTTTAAGAATAGGGGATGTGGAAGATGTAAAGCAACTGATGACAGAAAAGGTAACTCGTAATTGACAATTTAATATTTTTTCGATTCTAAAAGATTTTCTGAAATAAGTTAACGGCCTCCCTGGTCGAGGAATAAGGCTCTTGACTAACAATCCGAATGTCACGGATTCAAATCCCGGCGGGTGTAAATAATTTTTTTTTGAATAATTTGTGTTATTTCACAATCAATCAATTTAAAAATAATATATTTGCGGCAGGTTCCAGAGTGGAAGATACTTTCAGTATCGCCCTGGATGGTGTAAGACCACCATCATCAGTTCTCATCGCCATGGTGTAAGACCACTATTTTGAATTGAAACGTTGCTTGAAATGGCTTTAGCCGTGTTTGGTGACCAGATCTGAATAACCAGGTTCTCCCCCACCTTTCTCTTCCTTAACTCCTTACCTACCCCTTTATCTACTTTCAGCCTCACAACATACCCCATTTTGGGATGCATAGATCACATGCATTGTGACTCTTGTGCGATATTCACGTTTTAAAAAATAAAGTGTTTTCAAATCAATAATCGATACAACATCTCCAATTAAACTTCACCCAATATCTTCCATATATATCTTAATCAATTTTTATGTTTTGGTAGGCTGAAAAGTGATATAATAATATATAGCACACATGCTTGTACAGCGCGAACAAACTTACATTCAGAAGCGCATTCCACACCCTTCTCACTCCCCGATCTTTCGCCTTGCGATTTTTTTTTCTTCTAGTCAAGAGACACCTCAAGGGTAATCATTACACCTCGGACGATGAGGTGAAGGCAGCTGTCAAGTCCTGGATTCGAGAAATGTCGGAAAAAATTTTCAGTTACATAATGAAAAAACTTGTTCCACGTTAGAAGAAATGCGTTAACCTTATGTTGAAAAATAAATATATGATTTTTTAGCTTAAGAATTGTAATTTTATATACTTTTTGCCCGATCTTGCTATTTGTTTATGTTCGTGTTTTGCAAGCATGTGTGCATTACTTTTCAGCCTTCCCTAGTATCTACAGAGGTCGTCAAAATTTTACTTAAAATCGTAAAATTAAATTTAAATTTGCATCATAAATCTGAAGAAAAACACCCTTTGTGAAAATGAAAAAGGCTCACCAGTAACTCACTTAGCCCAAAGGATGGGAATTCGAATTAAACGGGAGATAAGAAATTATGGAATTAATATAAAAAATGTTATGACTTCATTAACTCGCGTTTTAAATTGAATTTTCTTATTATTTTTAACGTTATTATGTTTTCACGCCGTTTTTAATGTTGATCTTATCTGAAAGGATTATTTAGATTTGGGAAATAACATAAATTTGTGGTTTAAATAAATTATTAGCATGCATAAAATTATCGTGAGGATCTTATTATTTCTGACTAACAGTCCTTAATCCTGTGAGCTTTAAAGAAAATACCAGGGGCCAAAATTTTGAATGTTCGCATAAGCCTAACAAGAAAAGAGGGCTCGAAGTGAAAATATATTGAAAAATCGTTTTTGGAAAATATTGTGATTGCAACATTCATATTTTGGAAAGGAATTTTATTAATATTTACAGGTATAATACACAAATCATGTACTTCCTACCAACTGCCACCAGGTTTATTATTTAATACTAGCTGACCCGGAAAACTTTGTACCGCCTCAAATCAATAACTGTGGTGTTGACTTATTAGCTGAATTAAATTCTGTTTTTTTAAAACGTTTAAAAATACACAATGAAGCAATTATCGATGGGCAAATGTTTTATTTTTGTCAGTATCAGAGATAGCGTTGATACTTACGTAGATACTTACGGGAATTGCGTTTCATTTTATTTAAACGTGGGCGAAAAATTTATTATAATTATTGTATTTTTCCTTTATTGTAAGAGAGAGGTACAGCATTATGTATGTTTAAGAACAAAAACAAAACAATCAGCGCATTGTCTTCACAATATTGCTGCAGCTCTTTCAAAAGATAATTCGTTCCAAACAAAATGTACAAGGAAAAGAATTTTCTACATATTTTTTTTCGTGTATTTGTCCGATGATTAATTAACTATTTTGTCAGTTTTAAAAAATTTATTTATTTATTTATACTGGGTTTTACAGATGTTTACACTTACATGAGAACAATCCAGTTATAAAATTCAGTTATCACACAATTATAAAAATCTACAATTACATACAATTAAATACAAATAAATACAAATAGAAAAACAAAAAAATCACAAATAAAAATACAGAATTATATACAAGGTCACTCAAGTAACACATTGCAATTAGTGGTAAAAGACATATGAAATACGCGAGCATGCATAGAAAGACAATTCACACAATATAATTAGTTAGTACTTTTTAACAGCGCTAGAACTTTTTTTTTAAATCCGTACAAATTATCAACGAAAATATCCACATCAGCGCACTCTATCTTGTTATACAGTTGACATATCTGGGTCAGAGGGCTAAAGTAGGCGATATTATTTTTAAATGTATTCATATGAAAAAAGGTTATGGCGTCTTAAACAATGGGAATTGGGGACATTAATTTCAATACTGTTAAGACATAATGTAGTATCAAGATGGCCGTGAATAATTTTATGTAAACATATTAGATCAGTCAATTGCCTTCTAGTTTTAAGTGTATCAATCTTGAAGTAATCACGACGTACATCGTATGATCTGAGATGGTCGTGTAGTCCACATTTGAAGGATAACATTCTTAGTAATTTTTTTGAACTGATTCTACAATTTTTTCATATTTGCAGAAATGTGGATTCCAAATAGTGCTTCCATATTCAAGTTTACTTCTAATTAAGGCATTGTAAAGTGTTAGAATTGATTAAGGATCTTTGAAAGGTTTACATATTCTGTGAATAAATCCCATCATTTTTAATGATTTGCACTTAATGTTGTTAATATGTACATCAAATATGAATTTAGAATCAAGAGTGATTCCTAGATCCCTTATTGAAGAAACTTTTTGGAGAATAATATTATTGATAACATAAGAAAAATCTTTTATAATTCTATTTCTAGTAAACTTTAAAATGTAACATTTTCCAACATTTAAGTGCATATCATTGACAGTACACCAGTTATTGAGTGTGTCGAGGTCATTTTGAAGCAGCTGATGATCGGAAACAGACTTAATTTTACGAAAAATTTTAAGATCATTCGCGAAAAAAGCATAATCACAGTTTAATTTCGAGCCAAGGTCATTTATGAATATAAAAAAATATTTCCACTTTGCAATAAAATCCAAATAAATGGAATATTTTTTTAAAAGCAACCGAAAAACAAAACTATTTTTGAAATTAAATACGCTCGCAAATTTAATAATTCGAAAAAAACATAGAATTTATGAAATATAAAAAGTTTGAATGCAAACATAAAGAGCTCACCTTCGGTTTTTGTAACTGAAATTCCTCACAATGAAAAAAATTCACACAAATGTAGGCAAATGTATTATTACACGATATCGTTAACTCACCTTTTTGTCGTTTTTTGTAAAAATAATTAATAAAAAAATCACAAAGTTTCTATTTTTTCAATTTGCAGTCGGAAACTTTGATCCACAAAGGTGCACATTTTAATTATTTCGCTGTTGTCTTTTACATTTGAATTTTTTACATTTGAGTTTTCTCTTTCTTACACGTTTTAGATCCATATTTCTATCCATGATAGTAAAGGAGACACAAGGATTTTATGAGACATATATGATTAGTATCGAAAAGCGAACAAATTAGCCTGAGGGGTTAAGACGCCGCATCCGGGCCCAAAAAGGAGAAGATGGAGAGATATGTAATTACGAATGTAAAAGGAGCGCGCTAATATTTAAAGCTATAAAATCGATGAGGAAAATTGTGAAAATGTTTAATAAAACACGACTCGTTTAAAATTGGGCAAAAATCTCGTGGAAGGCGTCTTAAGTATCATTTAAAGAAACATTGTTAATTTTCACAACTATAACTTGTAAAACAACTGAAACAAACGTGTTTATAATAATTGTCGGGGCATACTTTGCGATTTTTTTCTATCGAGGGAATTTCATATAATCTGAGGTGCGGCGTGGAACGCGTCTAGAAATTATCTTCAAAAATAACATATATTTTTTTAAGAGCTTAAAAACTACAAATGTTTAGGGGAGATATGTAAGAGATCGGTAGAAATTCGGGTAGCGGCAGCTTAAAGTTCTCCAAGTGCTTGCCGGTACATGAAAGAAAGTATTTTTAAAGTCTTGTAGTTTTATATAAATGAAATATGAAATTTTCTAATAAACGTCAAAACTTATGTTCGATACTTCAAGAAACTTGAAGAAGGGGTCTGTAATTCGATCTAGATTGAACGTACATCCAGCTTGCGCTTCTAACTGTCCAAAAGAAGACTTCAAAAATGCCTTGGTAATTCAATTACAAAAGCCTGTAAGTATATTCCTGAAATGAATATGTATAAAATAAAATGGATAGCGATGAACGAAGAAAAAAACTACATTTGCTTTTCATTAAAAACATAAGCCTCCTCTGCAAGGGAAATCTCAGCTAGAAAGATATTCTGAGAAATATTGTAACCTCTGTACTACTAACAAAATAAATTACAAAAACCACGAAATCCGCCTTTTCAGTACAAAGTCTTGTTTACAAGAAAAAACTCGTGCAGTCATGTTTATTACCAGCCACTGGCTTCAAAGTTTTAGCTATTTATTATTAATTATAAGCCAACAGTAGCTTCATATATAAGTTAAGACGACCCTAAAATATATTCAGAATCTTAACGACGTAAGTAAAAAAGCCGTGTATACAAATTGACTCGCGACCCGTATAATATTGGACGGACCTACTGTCGAATTCACCCTATCAAAGACTTTTCTAAGAAGAAGAAGAAAAATAATGTGGGAATCTCAACGACGTAAGTGAAGAAAGCGTGTAAACAAAAATGCGCCCGCGGCACAGCGTATTGGACGGACGTACGGTCGAATTCACCCTAGCTGGCCTGGAGATTCGACCTTTCCGCCGGGTTCATTTTAATTAATTCTGAAGAACGTGTAACAAATATTTAAAATGTGTCTCCGTGTCTCACTCCCGAATTTATTAGTTCATCGTCTAGAAAAATAAAATCTGGTGCTTACCGCTAACTTTATGGTTGAAAAAACGGGTTTTAAAGTTTTAAAATCGTTGTACATAAAATATATTATTGGTAAGGTATTGTTTTTATTAATCTTAAACACAAAGACCTTACATCCACAGAGTTCTGTTGTAGTAAAAAAAATTACAGTTACGAATTCACCGGAAATTATTAAAATGTGAGTTTTGAGCAAACAAAAATTATTAGGGTTGTGTACCGCATTAATAAACATCGTGTCCATTCTTATATTTCATTAATTACACGCCAAAATATGTATGCCATGTTCTCAAAAACCAGAATTCAATACAAGTTCCTAGTGTTCCTACCACTAACTTTGCAACGCAAACGCTAAATCTAAACAAAAACCATGAACATTTTATTGGAAATGGGTAACACACACTGAGCCACGCAGTGTGGATACAATGTGCGAGATGCAATGAGTGAATCTTTTTAAATGTGTATATTTATACTGCACAAGGGTCCCAAATGCTCCCAAGCGCCTGGAGCCAGTGAGACTATGGCATCTCCAATTGGGGTACGTTGTGAAGCTGGAAGTATGTGGAAAGGGGAAGGACATGGGGAAGAGCGAGTTAGGGAAGCACACGGCTAAAACCATTTTAGTTATATTTGAACCACTTTGAATCCTTGTAAATCAAACGGAATAAAATGATCGCATCTTGGATGAATTAAATAAGTTCAATTCTAAGAGCTTCGTTAGTTAACCTACATTGATTAATAAACCAGTTATTTTGCGTAACGAATAACATTATTCATAATGAGTTGTATATTGACAATCTAGGGTATTTTTAGAGCCTAAATAAAATTTAATTAGGTAATGAGGTCTTTAGTCATAATTGAACCACTCTGAATCCTTGAAGATCGAACGCAATAAAATGATGGCATCTTAGATGAATTAAATAAGTTCAATTCTAAGAGCTTCGTTAGTTAACCTACATTGATTAATAAGCCAGTTATTTTGCGTAACGAATAACATTATTCATAATGAGTTGTATATTGACAATCTAGGGTATTTTTAGAGCCTAAATAAAAGTTAATTAGGTAATGAGGTCTTTAGTCATAATTGAACCACTCTGAATCCTTGAAGATCAAACGCAATAAAATGATCGCATCTTAGATGAATTAAATAAGTTCAATTCTAAGAGCTTCGTTAGTTAACTTACATTCATTAATAAGCCAGTTATTTTGCGTAACTAATGACATTGTTCAAAATGATTTGTATATTGAAAGTTTAGGAGGGCGAGCTAAAATTTATCAACTGTCAGTCGGAATATTTGTTGTCAAATGTTGACCGTGCTCGCAAATATTGATAACTGACCATAGATGACATATTTTTCAATATCGTATTAATGAAGTGTTTTATCGATCGTTCGTGGTAGACCTCCCGCAAGAATATTCGGTTTTCCACATCTGTCTCTGACCGTCACTCCTCGTCCCTCATTTGTTTACCGCAATGACCTCTTCTCGACATGCTTTAAATCTGCCACTCTCCCGTTGGCATAAATAATTCTAATATATTATGCAATAAATCCATCGTAGAATTAGTTCAGATCAACATTCATATGTAAACAATCAGTCTGAATATCAAAACAATGGTCAGCACTACCACAAAATCTCACCAATTCAGTTGGGCGGCCACTCTGGCCACCAGTGTTCAAACTTTAGACAAAAATAACATTTCTTAACTTGAATAAATATCGATTAAAAAAGAAGGTCTGAATATCTAGCAGGGACTATCATTAAAATCCTACACCAATACGACATCGACCAAATACGTCATCTATGGTCAGATTGGTCAGTTATCAATTATCAACATTCGAGAGCACGATCAACAGTTGATAACAGATATTCCGATAAATGATTGATAAATTTTAGCGCGACCTCCATAGTATCAGATAAGTCACGGTTAACTGTCAATATACACATATTTTTTAAATAATGTCGTTAGATGTGCAAAATTATTAACTTTTTTGATTCTCTCTCTCTATCTCTCTCCGATGGCGCTACAGCCCATATCGAGCCTTGGCCTCCCGCAACATTCGCCTCCAACTCCTCCTGTCCTCAGCGGCTGACTTCCAGAGTGTTACCTGGAGAAGCTGTGCTCCATCCCTTTTTACCTCGTCTTCCCAACTCAGTCTAAATCTTCCCACTTTTCTCTTTCCACCTGGGTGTCCAGTCAAAATTCTTTTTGGGACGCGTGTATCCGTCATTCTCTGCACATGCCCAGCCAATCTCAACCTGAGGTAAACTTATTAAATAATGGATTGAACTAACGAAGCTCTTAGAAATGAAATATTTCGTACACGACTTATAGTGCGATAATTATAATTATAAATTATAATCCGTTCGATCTTTGAGAAATGAAAGTGGTTGAAATATGACTAAAGGCCCATAATTGTTTGTCGTTTGACGTTTCAGAATGTGAATTCATAGAAAATACCTCCAGTGTTGACAGCATATATCGATTTCTTATATATTCTCTGTCAATGTCTGGTTCGGCTGTCAAAATCAAACCGTGCTCGGTATATCGATATAAAATCGTCAAAGTTACGCCTGTCGAGCCGATATTGTAAAGTTATCGATTTTATTTGGTAATTTAAATTACATTTAGTAATTAAACCTAGTATCTGTCAATTAAAAATAATTACATGAATCGTCTAACTGGACGCAATCTCATATGTTTGATTTAGAAAAAAGTAGAAGATCACCATTAGGAAAAAATGGGAATAGGTCACAGATTAATACCGTGATTTGAAAATATTATAGAAGACAAGAATATTTTATTATTAACGTAACCCGTAAATGGATCCATTCCGAAATGCTTGAATAATAATACAATAATGGAAACCACCTCCTGTTAACTGATTTATGGATCGTATTTCAGCAGTCATTGTATAAACCCATTTCTCCTGACCTCAAACTATATTATTATTTATTTAACCGATTTATAACATACCTAGAGTAAATTTTATAAGCTTTTAGCTCACCATTTATTGTTAGAGGCAAGTTAAATATACAAGAACAATTGAATTTAATCCTGCTTGTCGCTGGTAATTTCAGAAATACATCAGTTATCAATATTCAAAAGTGAATTGTTCAGTTTGAATTAACTCATCGTTCGGTTTTGAATGGTTTTGGCTTAGAGTGAATGCAGGAAATCAACGGAATAATAACCGCTGAACAAAAAATCCCTAGTAGCGTCATCTATGAAACTGAATGCAACTGATTTCACCAATTTAGGAAAGGCTTTTCGACTACTAGGCCAAAAACAGACCAATGAAATTGCTTATATACTCAAGAAAGAATTTAGATATTTAAAATGTTTCATAAATTTCAGTGGAATGTAGAAAATTTTTGTTTGTTTTCTGGCACATTCACATTTTAATCGGTTTTTTCTTCAGTTGGGGGAACCCATCACTTTCCCGAACCATTTAAAAGACTAGACGGGTCCCTGAAAAAGTGATTCTATTATTATAACATCGTATGTGTTCTTTGAATCTAGTTGAGAAAGCCCTTCACGTCTGTCCGATTTAAGTAAAAAAAAAATACTATTTAATGATTCTAAAAGCCCCCGATTGTCCCCAAACGACACAACAGACATGCATACATACCAAAAAACTCAATATCGATTTTATTTAATTCAAAATTTGCTTTAATATATACCTACATTCAAGTTAGCTTTAAAAATGCTCAAACGCGTGATGATAAAAGTATGTAACCTATTTTTAATTATTTTTTTATCATAATATTTGAGTATTTATAATTTTTCAATAACGTCTAAGCCAGTATACAAAAGTGAGTACAAAAAAACTGAAATATATTCGTTTGTAAGACCGTAAACAAATAGACAAACTGAAGTAGTTTCGTCACAAAACCCTTGCGCGGATTAATTTAATGATATTATTTGAACTAAAAGTAAAATTCTGAAAAGTAGCTTTCGTAGAAAATTTATTGATTTATTTTATTGTACGATTATATCATTTGTTTATTATTCAACATTTTTTTGGAAAATTTAACAAATATGCCAACGACCAAACGGTATAATCTTAAAAATTTAAAACATAACTTAACTGGATACAATGACAATCTTTCAAAATAAATTTATATTTTTTTTGTAGAAAGGGGTCGTCTAGAATTTGATTTAAAAATGACATTTTTCCGATTGTGTCTGGTAATTCACTAATGAAGTTCTAAGGAATGTGATTGTACAACTCGCGACCATCACAAAGACCGACGCCTAAGGTGATTTTATTTAACTAATAACATTTGAAATCAATAATTCACTTCATTCACACGGGGTGACTCCACATCAGATGGCATGCAGACCCTTATCATAGAGGATCCAACGCCAATAATCCCGACTTCACCACACGCTATTCGTTCCATTCACGTTCATGCAACTTCCAACAACGTTATGCAATAGAATAATGTCACAGAAATTACACTGTTTTATGTAGCCATTAATAAACAGTCAAGTCGTTAGAGAATGACGCAGGCAGGTAGTTGATCGTTGGGTCAATAAGCATTATCACCAAAATGACAGATTGTCTGCACAATTTACACTACAAATTTACGGCAAAGAGATCCTAATAGTAGATTATTTACTTTTATTGAAACAAGATATGTTAGTACTATTTTCAGAAGAGGAATACAAATTTTTTTAAACTTTTTTAAGTGAAATTACTTTAGCCCCGTTAGTGATTTGAAATTCGGATGAAACGGAAATGCGTCACTGAAATGTATTATTTGGGTCCTCCGTTCTAATATAATGTGGTAAATTCGCCAAGTCTCAACGGCCAGAGAGACAGACATCAAGCGAACGGAGGTTCAAATCCTACGACGTCCAAAAGAATAAACATTTTTTTTTTAAAATCAATATCCAGTCTTCAAACCACTTTAAAATAAACAGGCAAAAGAAAAGAAAGTGTCATCTAGCGACTTTCTAGTTTCACTTCTACCGCGTGTGAATTACACACTCTGATTTTTTTAATTACAGGAACGACTGTGGGAAAGCATGGTATCGAAAGAAGCCGATAACTTAATTTGAAGCCGAAAAAAGTACGTATTCTTGGTGTCCCTTATATCGCCATGAACATAGGTAAAATAGGCATAAAAATCGCTTGGCAAACGGAGGTCACGATTTCCAAGGCAAAGGCGATTTTTATTCATTTTGTGTATAATTTTATAAGAAAAAAATTTATCAATGGAAACAGTCACAGAGAATTTTGACCTTAAAACAGTATTTTTTAAAGTTGTTTGTAATAGTTTGAGCTTATATTTTTTATGAAGTAATGAAATTAATAAACTAAGTCCTCCAATCATTATAATTACAAATAAATTCAAATTGATGAAAAAGGGTTTATTTCAGAAAACTAAATATCTCGTGTATTCGTGATACTTAAGAAACGACGAAGGAATGTTCACACTATTCAAAGCGAAGCAATAATATCAATTATGAATATTAAATCACGACCACGTTTCAGTTAGAATACTGTAACGAGAACGTCACATGTTCAATAAGTACACTTACGCTAGACTTCTTATCTTGTTTTCTGTTGTGTGCGTTCATAATGTATCAACGAACCATAATATAATGACTACCATTCGTTCTTGAACTATCCAAATATGAAAAAAAATAAAAAGAAAAAAGAAAATAATACCTCAAAAATAATTTATTTTTGAGGTATTATGGCGTGGCGCTACCTCCTTTTTTAGCCAACTTTTTGGACTGCATTACAGAGTACATCATCAGGACAGATGTGTAATTGAAGATTGTGGTGAAGTGTGGACTAATGTGTGTAGATGTGATATCGATTTGTCAGCTGTTGACAACATGGTACATATATTACCACAATCTTCGATAGCACATAATGCCTTGACGATGGATACTTTAATTATTCTGAAACGTTGGCTAAAGAAGGAGGTAGCGCAACACAGCACAATACCCCCAAAAATAAATCTCAATATTTCTTTTCGCCGTTAAAAATTTCAAATCAGAAAGAAAATCCATTAAGGCCCGGTAGTAAGCGTTCAAAAAGAAGAAGAAGAAGAGATGTGTAAATTCAAATGTCAGAGGGAGCGCGCTTATTTAAAAAAAAACTATATTAATTGAGCGAAAATTGTGAAAATATTTAATTAAACACGACTCGTTTAAAATAGCAAAAATCTCTCTGCAAATGTCTTAAGTAGAATCTAAAGAACCACTGAGAATTTAATCATACTCGTAACATGTTTAGTAACATAATACATTTATGTATTTTTTAATATCTAATTACCGTTTCGGCTCAGCAAATGTTATAGACAATATCTTTAAATGAACATATTGTTTTAAGAACTTAATAATATAAAGTGATCATATAAAATATTTTATAAATCGGAAGAAATTCGGAATACCGGGTCTTAATACTAATATCAATAAAGTAATTAATACGTTACACACTCGAAATTTCTAGACTTCTGTTGGAATTGTTATTTTAGTGCACGTGTTATTAGGATTCCTATTATTCTTAGAAAAACATACAACTACTCAATGAAAAATAGATTTAATCTCTAGTTTTCTAGTTGTTTTTTCTTCTACTCTTGAACGATTGTTATCTTAGTTGCATTTTGTTAAAACTAAGCCAAAGATATATATCGAAATGACCCAATTGAAGCTGTAAGATAAGAAAATAATATTTGAAAGGTTTTCGAAGAACCTCAAACACTATCCACTTGACACAAACTCGATGGGAAATTTAATTTTAAATCTTTTACTGTGGTTAGGGTCACAAAAGCAAAGTTATTAAATTATGCACGAATAAATAAACTGAAAATTAATACACCCACATGCTGAAACAGATTTACGAATGACTCCATATTTTCTTCAGATATCAACTATAAAATTTTAACGGAACTTCTGCAGACTTAACAGAAAAATTGTGTCATAAATTTCAGCTGAAGAGCAAAGTTGTAAAAATTATCTTAAAAATAAACAATAAATTATCACAGATATTTACGTTACTGCACAGTATTTTTAGATCTCACGCACAGTATCACACTAAACACAATAATAAGTAGTTATTATTAAAACATTTAGATTTATGCAGAATAATTCATTTTATTTTTATTTGTAGCAGTGATTAGAGGTACACGCGCGCGGCTACTGCCTTTCGGATTAAACAATGTATAACTGCAATCCGTGCGGCGACTGCAATAGCGCGAGTCGGCAAAGCGAGTAGTGAGGCCATACTAAAGTGGCAGTAGAATGTAAAACTAGCGGCCAGAACATGTATGTATTATTTATTATCTGTGCGGAGACATGGCAACGGCGGTATTCGTTTCAGCGGAAAAACAGGAACGGAAGAGCGTCGCGACGGCGGAACAGAGTGGAAATCAGCGCCGCCGGAAGTGCAGGTTACTCACTTAGCCTGAAGCGTGCGTGGGGTTATTTGGCAATACAGGTCAAACTCGGATAATGAAGCCTTTGAGAATGACCACCGAAGTTTCGCTCTACCGAATGAAAATGGTTAGGTACTATTTTAACAATTTTTGCTGCTTCATTGTTTCAAATCACTACAATTCTAAAATATTTTATATTTTATAGAAAAATTCACCTAGTTTAAAGTGTGCAACGCGATGTACAAGTCATTTTTTTAATTTAAAAAATATATTATAATAAAGGTCTAACTACTATAACTACTTCCCGGAATACAAAATTACGTTGCTTACACGATCATTACATATAAAATAATAGTTATAATAAAAATACGATCTTCGAGAAAAGTACATATTATTTTCTCCAAAACAGATATAATGTATAAAGAACGTACGTCGTCATCATCAGAAGTGAGTTGAAGATAGTTACTGCAGCCGTAAAATAATAATTTAAGTAATTGCTCTTACGTGTAATTCGCAGAACTATAATTATTATTATTTTTTAATTAACTTAAATCAAATTTAATATTGTTATTATTTAGTTCTTCAAGTATTTTAGTTTTTTTTTGTGATAGCTACAACAACTAGAAAGCAATAAACCAATTAACGAATGACCCTTGAATAACACTAATTAATAAAGTACGGAAAATTATTTATTCCCCACTTTTTAGTAAGTTTACAAAACCTAAACAATTTAACACATTTAAATAAGCCAATATTATATAAGAACACATTAAAATTTAATGTGAGGAAAACAGACTTGAAAGTACCCCCAAAAAAATAGAGAAACATTTTGAAAAAGGCCTCGTAACCCGAAAGAACTGTCATAATAATAAAAAAAAGTTAAATACTCACAGAACTTAATAGCATAATAGCATTAAAAATTTGATTTAAATTAAAATTCGAAAATAAAAAATAAAAAAAACAATCAAAGCTTTTAGTTATGAAGATGTCTATCGGGAACATGAAAGTGAATGACTAAGAATTGATTAAATTTCTGACCAATGCTCGGTACGAGAGTGGTGTCAGTCCTCGGTTTTTTTGGCCCGGTGATTGTCTCGGAGAGAGTAGGACGAGTATATTGGTACCTAATTATTAATAATTCATTTTTTTAACGATAAGGCATATTGAAGAAAATGAGTATACGTAATAGAATTGAAATTAAAAAACTTTTTCACTTTGTTCCACTTATTTATACTTACTTACAGGACCGGTTTCATCCTACTACGGACATTTTCAGACTGGTAGTTGAAACTCTTATGCTATTGATTTTATACAAACTTAGGCAGGGGTACACAACATTGTCTATATATGCTGAATGATTCTATTGTGTTAATTTAAGGTATTATTAGTTATTTTGTTAATTTAGGGTACATTAGGTAATTATAAAGTGTATTTTTTAAAATTATGAATAATGTTACATAGTAAGTAGGTAAATATTTTTAGTTCACATGAATATAAAAGAATTTATATAATTAAAAAGGTTTGTGATGTTGGTTCAAGGTTGTTGGTTGTGAAGGTTTGGATGTTGGTTCCAACATCACAGTTTTAGTAAGTTTTACTGCGATTTCTGTATTTTATTAACAAAAATATAAATTAATAAAATAAAATTAAAAAACATTTATGTCCATATCCATGCAAAAATAACGGCCGAGTAACGTTCAATTTTGCTTTTTAATATTCTGATACGGACTATGAACAATCATCATCATCGTCGGTTTTAAAGATATTTGAAGAATGAATGTCCGGAGGAATTATTAAATCAAAAACGATTTGGGAGATGCCTGTAACTTGTTATGACAGGGTCATATGTAACTAACATTAAATTAAAAACATCCTCATTACATTTTTCACGAGAACATTTTCTATAATAGTTCTCGCGATATTTTTTAAAATCTTTGTTTCTTTGTTTCTTCTGCAGATGTAGGAGTGATTGTATATCTTTTTTTTTGGATAGCATGCCTTTTTTGCCTCAAGTACTATATTGTACGATGGAAACCTTTCTGGATCTTTCGATCTTTTGGCATTGTACTGGTGCTTCGTAAGCTTGGCTTCCACCATGGTTGAGAGGGCTTCCTCCTCAGACATCCGTCGAGAGCGATTATCATCAAATACCTTTTTGTACATAGATGCGCTCCTAGGTGAACGAATAATATTTCCTACCAATTTTGATGCAATCGGTTGTCCAGATGGTCCAAAGGTTTTCGTTGTAAATGCCAAATGAGAAAGAGGTGAACTTTTCCGAAGATCTTTGGTTTATAAGCGTTTGGATCGGTCAGAACAGTGTTCAAATTGTATTTCCGGGTGACCGCGACCGTGCTGTTTTTCAGGAGAAATCTCATAGAATGTAAACCCAATCGGAGTCTCAAGCCATTTTTTATTTTCCATCAAAAATCTAGCCTCATTTCGATAAGCAATTGTCAATCTTGTTTTAAAGCAAAAATTTGAAGCCCGCAATCTTTTTACAGCCTTCTTTGGGGCTATTTATAAGTTTTTTTTTCGATATAAAAATCTTTTTTCCATCTGTCGGCACTTTGAGTTTATCACTACATCAAATTACTCCTTTTATCTTAAGAAAAAATCCTTTAAAAACGAACCTGTGTCAAAAATAATATTTATGAAGCAGTCAAATTTTACAGGAAGCAAATTATGTAAAAATTACTGGGCTGTAGAGACGCAAAAATGCACAAGATTTTTTTTCTTAATATGATACTAAAATAGGTCAGCTATAAAAGTACATTAGCACATTTACGAAATATTGGGAAATATCAAACTAAAACCTTAACTGTTCCAAAACTCATCGTATTTTTTTTATATTCACGAGATGTTTTTTAAAAAATATTTCCCAAATTTGTCAAATTAGGAAATGAAAAAAAAACTTAATATCTTTAGTACACACCTGAAGGTATTGGATTCATATAGAAAAAAGTTTGCCAGCAAGTGGTGTAAAAAGTAAACAGTCCCTAAATATTATATAATAAACGATGCATTTTCACACAAACGTCCTGACTGCTCGGGAAGTCAATCTTTGTTGACGTGTTACGCAGCGATGAAACGTTTTGCTGAGTTCGGTGGTATGGGAAAAGATGCGCTGGTATGTGATGTAAAGATATAGAAACAAAATTTTGTGGTCCCTGCAATTTGAAATTTCGATTTAATTCCGACGCTCCCATACTAGTAAAACCATTGTGCGCCGTAAAAAGAAATTACATATAATGAGGCCCGGTAGTAGACGATCAAAAAATACAAGAAGAGGAGATATGTAATTACGAATGGAAGGAAGTATAGTAAGGAATTAATATTAAAACGTGTATAAGTAAGGAATTAATAACGATAATAATAAACGAAAATTGTGAAAATGTTTAATAAAACACAACTCGGTTAAAATAAAGCAAAAATCTCTCGACAAATGCTTATGTTGCATTTAAAGAAACATTGTGAATTGTCGCATACTTATAACTTGTAAAATAACAGAAAAAACGTGTTTATAATAATTTTTCGGAGCATACTTTCCGATCGTTTTCTAACAAAAAATTTCATATAATTATCATTTCGGCGTGGAAAATGTATAGATGTTGTTTAAAAAAAAATATTTTTTTATTTTTATTTTTTTACGCACAAGAGTCCCAACTGCTTCCCGTCTGAAGCCAGTGAGACTAAGGTATCCCGAATTGGGGTATGTTGTGAGGCTGAGGGTAGTGGGGAGGGGAAGGAGATAGGGAAGAGGAAGGTGGGGAAGTACCTCGCTATTCAGATCTGGTCACCAAACACGGCTAATGCCATTTCAAGCAACGTTTCAATTCTGAATGGTGGTCTTACACCAGGGCGATACAGAGAGTATCTTCCACTTTGGAACTGCCGCAAATACACTATATGTTATTTTACATGAATAAATTGTGAAATAACACAAATTAATCAAATAAAATTTATTTTTCACGCCGGGATTCGATCCCGCGGCCTTAGGTGTGCGAGTCAAGCGCCTTGCCACTACGCTACGCCGGCCGTCAATATACATAAGGGGGCATACATTAATTACGTGAGCTCAAAAAGGGGGGAGGGGGGGTCCAGCAAAATCTCACGTTACTTGAAAATAATATACGAAGTGGCCCAAATTTATCTCACCGAGGGGGAGGTGTCTAGATTGTAAGAAAAACTGCTCACATAATTAATGTATGCCCCCTAAGGGTTCAGTTCAAGAGAAATATGTTATTAAACGGTAAAAATTCGGAAAGCGGGGGCTTAAGAGGTGGGAAAAGGGGGTGGGGTGGCTTATCGAAATCTCATAGACCTTCCTCCTGTTTGGAAGTAAAAATTTTCAATGTCGGTAAAAATAATAAAACAAATAATAATAAAACTGTAGATTTGTTTAAAAAACTAACCCTCAAAACCAAAAAGATTAGATTCACGATTGGATTTTACAGCTTATTTTGTTAAGTGAGTGCAGTAGTGAAGTTTAAAATAAATAAACAACAGTCCACTCACTGCACACACTGTCACCCGAGTTTTATTTACAGTCACTTGGCGTAGCCGGAGTTTTGAATAAAACTGTAAAAAAAGGATTATTATTTACTTAAATAAAACTTGAATTGCCAAATCTGAAAAATAAATTACCGTCTACAATATGATATAAATAATATGTTCAATATAGTTTCATATTATCTAGATCAGCCCTGGCCAACCCGCGGCCCGCGGCCCGCGGCGCTCTTACGTGCGGCCCGCGGCGCTCTTACTGTGGCCCGCGGTCATGTCTGACGATTTTTTTTTAAGGATCTTTTACTTTAGAATGCCTTAAAAATCACATTTAAGTTATTAAAACCAGTGCAGCTTTATATAATACTACTTTCAATACTACTCTGTAGTCTCGACGTCTAGTAATCTATAGTATTCAAACAAGACAAGTGTTTCTAAGTGAGGCAAGATGACCAACTGTAATTCTTTTAAGAATAAATAAAGCTCTGAACACGTAACTTGTCAGAATTTATAATAGCCTTTAATTGTCGTTTTAAAGAACTAGTAAATTATGAAAAAGCATTTGAGATGTTCTGTTCTCCATTTGGTGTTGATGTTTCCACTGTTTCAGAAACGTTACAAATGGAATTAATCGACCTACAATGCAATATTGAATTTCAAAAAAATCCCCACGATTCCAAACAATTATAGTAAAATTTGTAGTATTGTTGTTTTCGAAAATAACCTGATTTTACTTTTAGATTACCTCTGCATTCAAATTGGTTAAAATACTTACAAAAAAGAAATAAGTACGTATTTACCTACTTATAATGTACGTATTACATAATTAAGACATTTACATAGAGTAGATACAGTATGAAATTCGTTGGAATAAAAAAATGTTATTATTTTTGTAGAATGTCTGTATGTGCGGCCCTTGGGAAAATTTTAGGTAGTCAATGCGGCCCGGGGTGCAATTTGGGTTGGCCAGGGCTGATCTAGATCCTAAAATGATAAACCTGAAAAAAATGATTTTCTGTTCTGTACCTGCGTTTAAACGAAGTGAGTTTGGCATTTGACGCAAAACCTCCGAATGATATTTAAATAATTAATTACTAATGTATTCATCATAGTTATTATATAGCGAAAGCAAAATTATGACAATAAGGCAATTGTACACAATACATGCTCTCTGTAAATTTTTCAACAACATTATCACTGCTAAAAGATCTCAACAAGTACGCAACACTAGATTGGGCTCTTCTTTAATGTATCAGCCGGTATATACCAAAACATCCTTTGGACAAAGAAGTTTTTCATATAAAGCTCCGTTGCTTTATAATATGCTCAATGAAAAAATAAAAACTATTGGTACATTACATTTATTCAAGAAAATGGTCAAAATATGTATACTAACTGAGAGTGATGGTTTTGGATTACCCATGTTGTCGCTTATATCATAAATCACTATGGAATTAAGCTATATTTGATACAATCCATATTTAATTACTCTGTATGTACTTAACTTATTTATTGTTATGTACTTTTTAATTTGCTTATTGTTATAAGTATTTACTTACTATTATCTACTTCTTTCTTATCATAATTTACTTACTATACAATATTATAATTGTTCATTAGTATTTACTCATAATTATTATGTACTTTATTTACTTATGTTTATTTACTTATTATTATTAAATTGTTTATTATTGTTTACTCATAATTATATTATATTATATTATTTGTTTAATTTATTTATATCTACATATTTACTTAATATATTATATTTATTTCATAAACTATATAAATTTATTACATAATTGTTTATTATTATTTATTTTTTGTTAATAATTTAATGCTACTGTGGTATGATCACCCTATTATTGCATCTGGTAAGCCACAACCTTGTATTTACATATTTTAATATTTAGTTTACAGTATAATGTTATTTTTGTCAACAATGAGCATACTGCCCAGCTGTAATAATTATTAATTAGTAATGTTTAAATAACTGGACTCGGTGCTTCTTTTGTAGGTTTATTATTATATTTCTTTTAAGTTTAGGTATATGTATGTTTCTTTTTTTTTAATTACTTTATTGTAAAACTGCATATCTCGATACAGGAATGCCCTAGTGAGATGTGCAGCTTATGTTTTCATGTATTTCTTATTTTTTTCAATAAATAAATAAATGTTATCATTGTCCTATCTTTTATGATAAATATAATCAATTATTATTTTTAAGAAAATTTCATTACTATAATTAAACCCATACTGACCACTACCTATATATTGCCACTGGACGTTCTCTGAAGGAAATGCAATCGATCTATTATTATTAACCCCTTGGGCTAATTTGTTCGCTTTCGGAACAACTCATATAGGTCTGATAGAAATCGTTGTGTCTCCCTTATTGTCCTGGTTAGAAATATGATATTAGAGACGTTAGACAGAGAAACTCCAACGCTTTTTATTCAAATCTCAAAGTTAACCACAAATAATTAGAATGTAGGTAAACCTTTGTAAAACCGTTCACAATTTGAAAAAAAAAATTAACTTTTATAATTATTTTTACATGTAACGATGCCTAATTAAACATGGGTGTGTTTTTATTTTTTTTATATTTAATTTAATTATAAAAACCTAAGGACAAATATTTTTAAAACATCTTCATATTTTTAATTGAAACTTTTTATATTTAAAAAATTATATGTTTATTTCGAATAAAATTTGGAAGCACATTTCATCACCTTTCAAAAACAGTTTTTAATTTGTCGGATGCGTTCAGAAATATTCCAATTTGAATTTTATTTGAAGCGTAAATATTTTGACCTTCCGACAAAATACGCCCGAGGCCTGAATGGTTAAATGAATATGTGCAGCGAAGTCATGTTTTGACTCAACTACCTGGTCAATACTATGAAGCTGGTAGCCGTGTTTGATAGTACCTTTTTAATCCGCCAGGGCGCAAAAGTGTCGCGACTGTTTTGAGCTGTCTAGACGGAGTACTCAACATTATCATTAAAGTATTCTGTTCACAGAAATATAAGAATTTTGTTGGTATTAAAATGGAAATGATTTATTTCTTAATTATATTTTGCTGGCATGTTAGATTTTGCTGGTAAGATGTAAAGACGTGTATGCTTCCGTTAAAACGTGTTTAAGGAATATTCAACTACTTCGTTTACCGATGTATTACTGTAGAAATAAAGTCAGGGTATTCAGGGTTAAGCGGGGCAACAAGAAGCCAGGGTAAGTAGACTCGGTTCATATTATGAAGACTAATATTTCAAAGAGGACGCAAAGTAGGTGCACCAGTATTGTTGTGTATTGCACTCGTAAGTCAATATACTTATATTACTTTCGTGATTCCTTGTAAACGGAGTATGTAAACCGTATCCATAATACAAGACTCGAACATCGATGTATATTTGTAAGTTCTAAATGTATTAAAATATTCTACAAAAGATAATTATAAGTGGTATCATAAATGTGTACTTTTAAATCTTCCTCTTCAACTACCTTTAGCCCTTTAGTCACATAATTCCTCAGATCGGGGATGCTATAGCTGCACTAACTCCAGGCACTTGGCTCCAGGCATATTTACTTAAAAAAACATAAAATTTCCACCGCAGGTACAAATGATAATTAACTAGCGCCGACCCGTAAAAAATCAGAGATATCATAATTGCACGATTTTTGAAGCTGAAAATATTAACAAATAAAATAGTTGCTCCCGGATCACTGCCTTTCAAAAACAAACATTTTCAATTTTAGAGATGATCTAAAATAATGTTAATACCTATTTGATCGGTTGTCTAAATTGTTCCCCCAATCAATCGTCAATCAACATCACAAGAATGTGCTATGGGATATCAAGGTAAGTCAGATTCCCTTCCAGTGCCCACTGTCCACATGTCCCCATAGTTGTTTCAATATTTTCAAAATGTCCTCTTACTACCAGCACTGATACGATCTTCAATACTTTCAACGTTATGGATATTGAACAGCTCTACGCAAGATCCATCTAAGTTAATTTACATAAAAACGATAAAACCCTATACAAAGCAACACAAACGATACACAATACCTCAGCCAAAAATAAAGAACTTCTCCAAACTCCTTTTTCTAAAACCAACTTTAGACAAAGACAATTTAAATATATAGCTTGCAATCTACACAATACACTACCAGCTACGATTAGACAAACTGAATCAATTACCAAATTCAAACAAGATATTCAATTTTGGGTCCTCTCCTGTTTAATATCTATAGTAATGACATTACAAGTTGTTTTAAACACTGCAAGGCAATTTTATATGCAGACGATATGAAACTATACCTTCCAATCGATGATATCGCGTGCTGCTTAAAAATACAGGAGGACCTTAATAATCTCAGCGAATATTGCAAAATTAACTGCTTGTTCCTAAATATAGATAAATGTTACTCAATATCGTTTACAAGAAATAGGACCAAAATAATATTTAAATATTCAATAAACAATGTCGATATTAAAAGAAAATAATCAGTTCGGGACCTGGGTGTTACCTTAGATTCCAAACTTACATTCCAATTACATATTAATAACATTGTCACTAAAGCCACCCAAATGTTAGGATTTATACTACGAACATCAAAACTATTTTATTATCTCGATACATTTATTTTGCTATATTATACCTATGTTCGTCCGCACCTAGAACACGCCTCACAAATTTGGAATCCAAGATATATAACATATGTTCATAGAATAGAACGTGTTCAGGAAAAATTTCTCTCCTACATAAATTTTCGGTCGTTTTATGCATTCCAATCAAATGAAGATATACGTCAATTCTTTAAAATTCCGAAATTAAATTGTAGGAGAATTATTTCTGATCAATTGTTATTGTACAGAATCCTAAATTATACGATATCTTCCCCGTATCTTTTACAAAAAATAGATATTAGAGTTCCTGGTCGCAATGGCAGAAACGTATCCCTTTTTTATAACAGCCGCTCCAACACCAACTACTTACAAAATGAATTCATACATCGAGCCTGCCACTATCATAACACACACCTCACATATACAGACATCTTCAATATAACTTTCAACAAATTCAAAGCAACACTATCAGATAAATGTAATGCATCACAACACACCACTTAACATCCATATTTATATTTAATTATTATATTATTAATCAGATTCCTTTTCCTAATTTGAAATATATTTACATATTCCCTAATTACATACATATCATCCATACACTCCTATAAGATCATAAGCTTACCCTTTATTGTGTTTTTCTATATTTTATCATGCATATTTAAGTATTTAGCTTCTCCTAACTATTTTTTTCTTAGTTTTTCTTTATGTTTTAATTTAGCTTCTCTTAACTATTTTTTTCTTACTTTTTCTTTATGTTTTTCTGGTCAGCGAAAAAAAAAACAAATTTTATCAGCGAAAACATGTTTTTAGGCTTACTGTTTTATTTTAGCACTCTTTATTTTTATGTAAAGCTGTTTGTTTTCCAAATAAAGATTATTATTATTATTATTATTTCCTATTAAAACTATAAATAATGAAAAAAAAAGGATTATAAGTATTGGACGTCACACTACTGCAAACATCTGTAAAATAAATTATAACTAAACAGAAATATCAATTTATACACGTTCTTACCCGTATAAAACAAATTAAAATAATAAAATCCTATATAATCTATTTCCATAAAAGATTTGACAGGATTTACTACTTTACTTCGTCTCTTCCATCATTTATTAGATAACTCTCTTTATGGTATTTACCAACACATTCAGTCATCTTCCTGTTTTAATTGTTTTCAAATTAATATGTATTTAACCTTAACTATTCTTATGATATTCTTAAATATTCTTATAGATATTCATTAATGTACCTACCTCTAAGCCTGTCTCAACACAGGTATACCATAATGAGACAGGCATCGAATAATATAATGTTAACATACCTTATATAGATAAATAAATAAATAAAAAAATAAAAAATGAAACATCATATTCTTTTATTAAATTCAACATTATTAACAGTCCAATTGATTCGCAATCTATTTGCGACTACACTATCCCTCAGGACAAATCGCCCACTTTGATTAATTGTTATACTCAACGTTTAAACAACATCCCTTCTTTCTAAAAAAAAACATTGTTGTATGTCTGTTAAAATCTCTCTCTCTCACTATTCCCCGATGCGCCATATCGCCCGAAGTCACCAAACATAAGAGAGGAGCAATGTCTATTTGTCTAGTCCCATACGCCGTACATTAGATACCATTCATTATCTGTGCGTTCCTAAGCACAAATGTACATACTACTATGCTGATAATTGCTTAAGAATTAGCAGAAGAGGCTTTGGGACTGTTACCTACATCGTTGTGAGAACGAGTTCACATACAATAGACCGGACTGTTGATGGATTTAATTTTTTTGCGATACCATTTTCTGAAAGGTCTCAGAAGTTCAACATAAAAGATAATCTCATTTTAAAACTACAAAATCAATAATAGGTTCTACTGGTCTTGGCTTGAATAATTAGAGTTAGGTATATTGCGAAAAAGGTGTAAATTAATAATAAATGTTAAGTTTTCGTAAAGTTTCAGCAGTTTTGACTAGAATGTGACAAACTTGTTTGGAATTCGTTTTTAACATATTTTCACGTTACTGAAGAAAATCTCTGCCCGCCTGCCTGCTTTCATGAAACAAAATATTTTACAAAACAACCGACAAAAACGAAAACATTGGGGCAGGACTACAACGTTTTTTGTTTTGTTTTCTATAAGCTATGTGAAACCAGAAAACATTGTGGTTCCGACCTAACCATCCATAGAATGTTTGTGGAAACGGTCGCGTGAGAAGGTTTGTCGGCGCTGTCAAGTAAGAACCACGGGAATGACTTACGAATACCGACAGTAACCACACGACAAAACACACTATTCTACTGCAGCATTCATAAGCGGAACTACATTGCCCACTCTCCGATACAAAGATTTCACACTATGGGAAATCAGTACTTAAGTGATGTTGACATATTCAACATCAACTTGGCGAATTTTGTGGATCTTGTAAAAAACATGTTCCAAAACTATTCCTAAACATAAATGTATTTTTGTAAACTTATCAAAACGCTGTATTTTTGTGACTTGTGTGCATTTTTATCTAATTTTATTCTTATCATTTCTCTATCTGTTGAAAAATCATCTGTTATATCTGTATTACTGTAAAAGCCCTCTGGGCGTTGAATAAATAAATAAATAAATAAATAAATAAATAAATAAATATACGTAGAAAAAATAAGTGAACAGTGTTTTAGTGCATTTCTAGAACTCGCAAAATTAAATAAAAATATCAACGACAGAACTTTCAATTTATATTTAGACGTCAATCTATTCCATTTCCGAGACATTCAATCGTGAAAATTTCAAATCAGATTCATATATTCGGGTTGTATACAGGAGGTGTGCGACTAGGTAGCCGGTTGGCGGAAGGGTCCGCGGGTTTAGAGACTTGCCGCGCCACTGTATTTGTCACAACCAGTCAACCCGGACGGGTTTCCTTTGACACCCTTTGAAACTGATCGATTTCAAATCAACCCTGAAGAACGGACACATGGAACTATTAAAGATTGGAGATAAATCGAGACAGGAGATTTTCCGCCGCGCCGATCAAATGAAAGATGATTTGTCAAAGCCTTACTTTTTCAACATGTTGAACTTTAATAACGGAAGATTGACGATTTTTTATTATTAATATTTATCCGCTCTCTAACATTTTCAGAGAAAAATATCAAGTTATCACTGGATAACAGGGAATTTTGGAAATAACTGGAAATGCAGTCGTGAAACTTGACACAGCAACGAATAAGAGAAAATCTGACAGAATGTTGGCTAACACCTTACTATACTCCTAAAAACATCCCCAATTATACTCACCATCAAACCTCAAATCACTACAGACAAAACGATGGCATAGTAGCATATACATTAAACAACACTCGTAACTCATTTAATGTCAAAGAAATATATATTACTAACTCAAACTGTCTTCAAATAACGTACAACGTCAACACATGTATCATTGCACTTTACCGCTCTCCTTCTAAACCTAACATCTCCTCATTTTTGCAGGACATAAACTGCTATCTCACGGATCTACACAAAATAAAGAACGTAGTTTTAATGGGGGATCTTAACATTAACATTTTAAAAAACAACGAACATCCCCAGTGCCAAGACTATCTAAACACACTAATGTTCCACGGAATGGAAAGCACAATCAATTCAGCAACACGATGTACACCAAACTCCTCCTCCTGCATCGACCATATTATGGTTAAATCAAACAACCAATACACCTCCGAAATCCACATGTCATCAATTACAGATCACTACGCCACCTCTTTCACTATGAGTTCCAAACACAACGTACAAAACAAACCTTCATCTAAAATAACGAAGAAAACAATTAACTATGACAATCTTAACAAAACGATTAACTCTAAATCGTGGGACACACTCTATAACAAAACTAATATAGACGAGGCCTGGAACTACTTCTCTACCTACCTTCAAGACATCCTTGTCCAAAACACCAAAATCACCACAATCACCATTCCTAAAGCGATCAAACCTCTCAAACCGTGGATAAACCATACTATAATCAATTGCATTCGGAAACGCAATTCCATACATAAAAAATGTGCCACAAACCCATATGATATCACACTCCATAATTTCTACAAAAGATATCGTAATATCTGCACACAAGTCATTAGGAAAGCCAAAAATCTATATTACAACAAAAAAATTTCCGAATGCAACAATGACCCTAAAAAAATATGGAAAGTCCTCAAGGAAGCTACCAATTCAAATAAAGCCACCGACACCTTAAACTCTCTCAATATAAAAGATATCACTGTAGACTTTACATCGAACCCCAACACAATTGTCAATTACATAAACCATTACTTTACAAACATAGGTCCGGAACTAGCAAAAAAAATCCAAATAAATAACGATGCGCTTGGTCCAAGTGACCACGCGACCAATAATGATTTCCCAACCCGCTTTGTTCTTAAAACGATCACAGAGAAGGAAGTTTCTATAGTAATAAACTCGCTTAAAAACTCTTCATCAACCGGCATTGATGAAATACCCAACAATGTTCTTAAAAAAATTGCCCCTGGTATACTTCAACCATTAACGCATCTACTTAATATTAGCATCCGCCAAGGGCTATTTCCCTCCATTCTAAAACAAGGTCTCGTTATCCCTATTTTTAAAACTGGCTCCAAACTTGATATTAGTAATTATCGTCCTATTACGTTGCTAAATTCCCTCTCAAAAGTATTCGAAAAGATCGTCAATAATAGTCTCATGGAATATCTCGAAACCAATAACTTAATATCGCCGCGGCAATTTGGTTTCAGAAAACATAAAAGCACCAACGATGCTATAGCCACAGTCACTGACCATATTTCTGGCCACCTGGATAAGGGCTTGAAATGTCTATCGGTATTTCTCGACCTATGTAAAGCATTTGATACAATCTCACACAGCAAATTAAAACGCAAAATGTTTAATATAGGTATTAGGAACAAAGAATTAGGCCTCCTCTCCAGCTTCTTATCTGACAGATCCCAATGTGTTAAACTCAGTACCACAAAGAGCCAGAATTTGCCCATTAGTTACGGGGTCCCTCAAGGCAGTGTTATAGGTCCAACCCTCTTTCTAATATATATTAACGAGTTATGCAACCTAGATATCGATGCCACTATTATCAGTTTCGCCGATGACACTGTCCTACTCTTCCAAGCAAAAGATTGGCTTACCGTTTATTCCAAAGCGGAGGAAGGAATTCAACAGGTAAAATATTGGCTTGAATCGAACATATTAACTCTAAATGTACAGAAAACTAAATACTTACTGTCTAGTCTCACCAATATCCCAAAGTCAAACCTACCCCCGCCATTAAAAATACACGTATGTAAATATACATCTCTAAACCGGAACTGTGACTGCCCATGCCTAGAGCAAGTAAACATTATCAAATATTTAGGAGTAACCTTCGATACACACCTAAATTGGAAGCAACATATACATAATACTACAAACAAAATCCGCAAATCTATACACTTTTTCAAACAAACACGCAATTTCCTTAACCTAAAACTTTTAAAAACAGTATATTACTCACTGTGCCAATCTCACATCGAGTACGGAATTTTAGCCTGGGGTAATGCATATTCTAATGCCCTTGATCCCATCATGAAAGCACAAAAACTAATCATAAAAATAATTCTTAAAATGCCACTTACTACCAGCACGGATACTATATTCAATTCCTTCAACGTTATGGACATAAAACAGCTCTACTCAAGATCCATACTAATTAATTTACACAAAAACAACAAAACACTATACAAAGCTACACAAACAATACACAATACCCGAGCCAAAAACAACGAACTTCTCCAAACTCCTTTTTTCAAAACCACCTTCGGGCAAAGACACTCTAAATACATAGCTTGCAAACTATACAATACACTACCAACTACGATCAGACAAACTGACTCCTTTACAAAATTCAAACAAGATATTAAAAAATGGATTATAAGTATTGGACGCCTCACTATTACAAACATCTGTAAAATAAATCACACATAGACAAAAATAACTATACCAATACAACCTAACCCATATAAAATAAATGAAAATAATGGAATCCTGTCAAATTGACCTTTAAATAGATTAGGCAGAATTTACTTCTCTACTTCATCTCCAACATTTATAAAATAACTCTCTTTAAAAGATTTATCACCCTTCCAATCACCTTTCTGTTTTAATTCTATTCAAAGTGATATGTATTTTACCTTAAATATCCTTGTAACTACAACATTCATTTATATACCTGTACGCCTGTCTCGACACAGGTATACCCTAGTGAGACAGGCATATACATAAAACCATTGTAATTATATTTTATTATAGATAAATAAATAAAAAAAAAAAAAAAAAATCAAAATAATTTAAATAAAATCCATGTGTACCATCCCCGGTAGCCCCCTTCCCCCAAATGTTATATATACCAGCCCATACCAGCCTGAGCCAAAAGTTTTAGCACCGGCCACCGTGTGGCAGAATAAAGTAATGTTAGTCACCTGATTGAAATTCTTTTCTTTGTTAGGTTACCACATCTGTCATTGACCCTTCCCTCCAAAATCCTTTGTCGTAGCTTGACATTTGTAACTACCTTTGTGCGTGTTTTTGATTTTTTACTACCGTGGATTATGCATGGTGATAACGCACCGTCGTCGCACAATGCAATGGTGAGTTTTTGACCAAAAACAACAATATCATACTATAAATATACTATCCAGCAGCCTTCGAATTCACCTAATCTGGCTCCCTGTGACTTTACTGTTCAATCGACGTAAAAAAAATCGAAAATTGAGTAGGGCCGGTGTTTCGATGATTGGATCAAGCGCTGGCGTAAGTGCGTTGTAATTGATGGAAAGTACTTTGAAGGGGACCATTTCGATTTTGATCAATAAACTAGTATTGCCGATTTTATAAATACAAATAAATATGGACAAAGAACGTTAAATTACATGATTCCCAGTTGTTTAAATATGTTTGTTACCTGCTGAAATTAAAAACTGTGCCCAAAACAAACAATTGATGAATATACTGAAGACTTGGCTTACGGAAAGAATTAATTTGTATTAGCTTACAATGACATATTTTTCTAAAGACTTTAAAAATGTTATTTATGTTTTCAAAAATTTATTTTTATGTATATTTCTGTAAAAAAATAAATTTTATTTTATATAATTGTAAAAATTTAACTATTAAATCACTATAATAAGATCTTTAACGTAAAGAACCCGTTAGACAAACTGCTAAAAAGTAGTTTATCGGGACTTTTTGTCTTGTATTTGTAAAGTGTATAAAAAAAAATAAGAAATAAAAAAAATGATTAAACTGCTAAAACTTTTTGGTCAAGGTAATATAAACCATAGTTTAAGGAATAATTGTACCAGTCTGATGATGGCCTTAACAGGCTGAACCCGGTTACGGCCAGAAATAAAGTAAGTGTAAAAGAGATAAAAATTATATTATAATTGAATTCCACCACAAATTGTCAATATCAAAAAAATATCTTTAATAAATTCTTAATGTTCGCGGTACAGGGGAGAAATATCCTGCAATTGTTAGACTTTGGTATAGAAAATTTCTTTCATCCTCCTTGTTGATTTTCTTGATGGTGTGTTGGTGTTAATTACTTATATTTAGAAAAAACACAGAGTGCGCAATTCACACGCGGTAGAAGAGAAACCTTTAGAATACTAAAGTAGACAAGAGTGGGTAGACTACGAATGACTTTTTTTATAAATGTGAAAGATGATTTTTTCCATTTTTTTGTCGTCGAATTCCAGTGCACCTTTTCCTATACATTCGGTCATCTTATTAGTATTTGTGTTTTCTTATTCTAAGTCGCTAGATCTCGCTTTTCTTTGTGTTTACTTTGCCTGTTCATTTTGGAGTGGTTTGAAGATTGGATTTTGATTTTACAATTTTTTTATTTATTTTCATGTGATTCGATCCTTGGTCCGCTGAATGTCTGGTCGAAGATGTTCGTCGGGCGCTTTATACCACTATACTAAATACTAAAGGAGTCTTACTCGTATTATATAGGAACCGAGTACCCGTGAAATAATTAAATATTTTATTGCTATCTCATTCTCTCGCAGGCTAAATCCTTTAGATGTATGTGTTTGTCTCTTTTTAGTGTCGCTTTTTCATTTCATCGAGTTTCAAATCACAACGGCGCTAAAGAAGTTTTCACTTCAAAAAATTACCTTAAAATGTTTGCATCACCAATAATGGCCGCCAAGTGAACAAACAATTTTAATTTAAACGAAAAAACAATAGAAATGCATTATTTTCCATTTCCAGTTACTGAAATAAGTGTTTCCTATTGTTATTTAACCGATACGAAGTGTGTTTAAAATAAAATGCGCCTAGTAATCGTGGAACGTGTGTCTGTATCCATTACATAAAGGCGCCCGTCCAGGAATTTCAAACAAACATTTATTCATTGTAATTCTTTCTTTTAAAGTAGGTACATACGTATAATATGAAAATATTCTTTAACCTCAATTTCCGCACTACACGTGTCTCATCATTTACATATACTCTGAAAACTAGAAGTGGGTTGTGTAGATCCTATTACCGATTAGACAGACAGATGCTATAAAATCAGATAAAAAATAAAGAAGATGTATTGTGTTAAGTTAGTTTACTGTGTACAGAGAAAAAAGCCGCACAGATATTCCTTATCGTAAAGTAAAAAAAGTTAAAAAATTATATAATTTGAAAGCGGGTATATGTAAGTGCCGCCGCCCCGGGATTCATTTACTGGATAACCAACAACTTTGCTACAAGTCACCCCAAGTGGTTCGCTACGTATGGTATGGACTTAGTAAGTTCATGGTTCGGGTTCATGGGGTGAGGTTTGCCCTGGTCTTGGAGGCGGATGTGTCTGCGTGGCAGTGCGGATCGGGAGAGACTGGTTGAGGGAGACCTTTTAATGTCTCGCAAAGAGAGGGTTGGATTCATACGTCCGTTACACCTGGACCCCCTGACCCCCAGATTCCAACCCACCCCTCGTACCTATTTCCTTCTCAGGACTTCCTCTCTTTCCTTTTCCAAAAAGACCTTAAACAAAGCATCCCCAAAGATGATACGGGCCCTGAGGGGAATTATTTTCCTCGGGACATCCTCTGAGGAGCTAATGAAAAAAAAATTATGAGAAATTGACGCAATGTTACTTTGAAGTGAGCCGTTTTAATGGGTAAAAAAATATAAAATACTTGCTGTTTCCCGGCATGCGTTGCTAGACCATATTAAAATAATTAAATGTTACTCCTTGTATGTCCTTTCCCATGCGTTCCCCTCCAGCGTTCCACTTCCACCTTCCCCGCCACCGCTCTCCCGCTCCCCCGTCCCGCCAACCCCCCTGGCACTTCATTTCTTGACTCCTCTCCCGCCCGGCCCGTAGCCGAAACTTTTTTCTAATACTAAAATTTTTAAACTTGTGATATCTTTCTAATTAAATATCCGAATTGAAAAATTCAAAAAGTTAAATAAAGGTATTGAAGCTGTCATGAATATGAAGTAATTTATTTTGATAAGGATTAAAACCAAGATACAAATAAAGAGCCTTTTCAAGCAGCGACATTTTAATTAAATTTTTTAAATAAAAGAATAATTATTGTGGCATAACCATAATAGTTAGACATATGCTGTCGCGAACTTTTTTTGTAAATAATGATGTGTTCTACAAAGTCGTAGTACATTATTTTATTCTATCATTAATAGTTTTCGCAGCGCACGCGATGTAAAGAATATTTTACGTATTTTTTTTACACCTTGGGTTATATTATTGAAGTTTTAGTTAGGATTCCTATTTTTTTTTGAAAATATAATATAGCCTATGTTACCCAGGGATAGTGTAGCTTCCCAACAGCGAAAGAATTTTTCAAATCGGTTTAGTAGTTTCGGAGCCTATTCAATGCAAACAAATAAACAAATATTACCTCTTTATATAGTGTAGTAGATATACATGTTATACATATGTATGTATTAAATATAATTTATGTTTTTACGTTTTCGATATTATTTTTATTAATTTATATACATGTTTACTACGAAAACGAGACGAAATTACGTATTTAAACCCATACCCAAACGCGTTCCATGAGGTATTCCCAAATTTGGAAGCATTCAAACGAAAAGACTCTAATAGTACTTTGAACATAAGGTATACGTGGCAATTTATTAACCTGGATTGAAAGCTATCTTACTAAAAGACAAAAAATTGTTAGAATAAAATCCTCTTTGTCCGAAAAAATTTATGCAACAAGTGGAGTTCCACAGGGTTCACACCTTGGCCCAGTCTTATTTATCTTGTTTATAAATGATCTAACAAAAGTATTTCATGATGTATTTTTCTTACTTTTTGCTGATGATCTCAAAATGTTTAGAATTATTAAAAATATTTACCATTGCAACATTCTTCAAGATAATATCAACAAATTGTTGATTTGGTGTAATGAAAATAGACTCTACTTAAATATCTCAAAATGTCAAGTAGTTAGATTTTCTCGAATAAAAAATCCAGTGATCTTTAATTACAACATTGATAACAATACTCTTGAGACATTAACACAAATTAAAGACTTAGGCATCACTTTTCAATAAAATCTTTCATTTGTTAACCACATAACAGAAATTTCTAATAAGGGCTTAAAAATGTTGGGATTTATAACTAGGCTAACTAGAAATTTTAAAAATATAAAGTGTATTAAACTGTTATATTTTGCATTTGTTAGAAGTCAACTTGAGTACAATTCTCCCGTCTGGAACCCATATTATAATACACATGTACAAGCTGTTGAAAGAATACAAAATAAATTCTTACGTTTTCTAAATTTTAAAATGGGTATTCCAGCATTTATGTTGAACTACAACACTATTTTAAATGATATGAATATGCTCAAATTATCAGACAGAAGAATTTTCACAGACTTGGTATTTCTTTATAAAATTCTAAATGATTTAGTTGATAGTCCATTATTACTTGAATTAATAAGCTTCCGGATTCCTCTACGTAATACTAGAAGTCAGGATTTATTTCAGTGCAGAAATTCTGGAACTAACTACCATATGTATTCCTCTTTGCCCAGAATACTAATGGAGGGAAATAATTTTACCAAGTCTGTGGACATCTTCAATTTATCTTTAGACAAATACAAAATGCTGTTACTGAGGCAGTTCAGTTATGTAAAATAAATACTGTATATTTCTTAGTAAAAGAAATATATACCTTTTATATTTATTGGTAAAAGAAATATATAGTATTTATATTTTATTTAATGAAGTGTAATTTTTAAATTGTATATGTAAAAGCCCCGAAAAAGGGCGTAAATAAATAAATAAATAAACACACCAACATTGATCAGAAATATAGTAATAATTAAATCAGTCCGTTATTTCCCTAATCCACGTAAAATCGTATTACATCTTGAATTTGATTAGGGCGGTTTTCGCAGACCCGTGTATGAAGATTTCAAAGACTAAAGAAAGCGCCGACAATCGTCTCCGTGTCTGAATTAATAATGACTGTGCTTTATTCTGTAGGCTGTTACAAACACGAGGAAGTGTTGTATTACATTATGTCACATTGAATGTTCTTATTACAATTCCATTATTTGATGAAAATAAATATCTTTTTACAAACTAAAGTTAATAATTTATTAAATCTATGACTACCGAACAACGCAGCACATTCGCGTCGCGTTTACCTCCTATTTTACGGACCTTTTTACCCCAACGATGAGTGCCGAATCAAAAGAGAATTCATTCTGTTTCCGATTGCCGCTGATCCAACCGTTCGCGAATAGCTCCGTGTTTACTCCCCGTTTTCCGAAGTAATCTTGTACAAATAACGTAAATTATGGTATTGAAATATTTTTTAATAAAACTGTAAGTATAAAGCCTTGCTTGTTTGATTTAAACACGCAATACACTTTCCATCACCCATAAATCAAAATAATCGACATGTAGTGAAACCAACGGTATCTTCGTCAGGATAAAATATTACAAAGAGCGGTGATTAATTACTTATTAATGTAAAAAAATAATTATATAAGCAGGTACTTACCTAAAATACGAGTAGATACATAAAATTATAATAAAATAGGTAATTATTGTATTTATTTATAGCGAACTTTTATAAATCAACACAACAGAATCTAGGAATAATCAAAATGTTGTAAAGGTACTTATTTGTCTTACTTCTTAATTGATTAATGTTCATAATACGTTTATCCCGACGAAGAAACCTTTGGTTTCGAAATATTTCGATTATTTTGACGCCACGAAGTGAATTTATTCAATTAAATGTGTCAATGGTTCGTGGTTTTATCTACTATTCCACATACGGCACCTCTGCTATAGGTTACCATAAGTGGTTTGTTTAGTGACGTTGGCTACGTTTGGTGACTTAACAGAGATGCCCGGGTTTATGGGCGAGTCTTCTTGACGAAAACGTTTAACCACCTACTATCTTTACCACCGTTCACTTACCTACTGCGTGGCAAGCCGGATCGGGAGAGAATGATTAAGGGAGACCTTTTGACCTGTCCAGCAGGACTCTCTCGGAACACCGCAGTGGTAGGCATGGAATCACACTTTCACAACTCCTAGACACACTGACCCAGAGCTTCTTTCATACCCACCCCTCATACCATTTTCCTTCCCAGAAATTCCTCTCCTTTCTTTTCTATAAAGACCTCCACACATAAGGATAAGGGGAATTATTTTCCTCGGGGCCTTCCGGGTGGAACTAATGCAAAAGAATGTCTTCATCACCGGTCGGCGGCTATGTTGGTATCGCGCTTGGGTCCCTACCAGGCGTCGTTGGATTCCTCGGCTGGCTAAGTCCTCCATCACGACACAAGCAACATTTTCTGCTTACAGTGGTGGTAGAAGGAGATTTTCAAATATTGTTAAATTATTCGTATAACCCATGAATGTTTGTCTTTCTAAAAAAAAAATCACTTATCAGCAGTTTCAAAAATAAAAATAACAACCAAACTTAACAAAAACATTCTTATACCTTCACATATTCATAGATACCTATTAAAAATTATAACTAAGTGGAAAAAATAGGGTTAATTTGAAGGTAAGACCTGGAACTTAGTGTGTTCAAGAAACTTTCTTCCACCTATTAATAATAATAGCAGGCATTACTTTGTCTAGGTTCATTGTCACGCGTCGCTATCATTACATCTGGGACGTGTTATGACCTGAGAACGTGCTCACAGAGTGATGCTGCAAGGATTCATAAGGCCATTTGTGCTTTTACCTAAAAACTACAAAGTTTACACTAAAGACTTGAAGACAGGAACGTGTGTAATGTGTAAAGTGGGCGAGAATTTGGTATTAATTAATGAGTGTGATATCGAGGTAAGAGTTATTTGATAATGTGATTTAAAATATAATGAATGAAAGGAGCTAGGAGCTACCTACTCATATTTTCTTTCATCGTTTGGCTTATTTTTTATGAGAAAACTTCTGTGATTTGAAACTCAATAAACGAAAAAGCGACGCTAAAAAAGAGACAAACAAATACTTCTATAGGATTTAGCATGCGAGTGAATGAGGTAGACTAATCGGTCACCTCTTTGTGCGATGCTTCGTAGCCTCCTCACTCTTGTCCACTTTAGTTTTATGAAGGTTTCACTTCTACCGCGTGTGAACTGCACACAATCTTTTTTACATTAATAATAAGAAAATAATTTCCTTCAGGACATGTCATCATTGGGGATGCTGTGTGGAGTTTCTTTTTAGAAAATTAAGTTTTGAAATAAAAAGGGTATGAGGGGTGGGTAGGAATCCGGGGGTCAGCGAGTCCAGGAGTAACGGATGTAGAAATCCAATACTCCCACTGCGGTGCAAAGCGATAGGTCAGAGGAGTCCGACTGGAAATGTCTAAGTTAGGTCTGCCTCAACCGTGCTTCTCGATCCGGCTTGCAACGCAGTTGGTTGACAGACGCATCCACCGCCAAAATCCGGAAAAACCTCGCCCCATTGACCCAGGCAACCCTGCTAAGTCACCAAACGTAGCGAACAACATGGGGTGACCTATGGCAGAGGTGTTGGTTACCTAATAAATGGTTCCCGGGGCGGCGGTACCCATACCCGCCTCCTAATTTGAAGATTTTACCTCCCAAATTCACTGTTACTCTTATCCAACCAATTTAACTCTTATTTTACTTAGGATTACACTCTTAATTCATAATTTTATATTAAAACTCTGTTATCGTGATTTATTTTTGGGGAATTATGCCCTGTCGCGCTACCTGCTTCTTTAGCCATCTTTTCGGACAGCGTTACAGTGTCCATCATCAGGGCAGATGTGTAATCGAAGATTGTGGTGCTTATTTATGTAGGTGCGAGACCGCGTTGCCAGCTCCAATCCTCTAACCTAAGAGCTAAAGTTAATAACATATTTTAAAATGGTTTATTGCGTTTAGTTTTGGTGAGGCCCACAATTACCAAATACCAAGAAGTATTATACTCGAGCCCCGTCATCTTTATTAATATGAATGGGTTTTTTAATGAATTTCAATTGCCTCCGTAAATGAGCGCTCTGTGCGGTTTGGATCCTCCGAGGAATCCAAAAAAATGTTGGACAAAGAAAATATCATAAAATCGGAATTTTACTCACAATTTTCCTTACAAAATTTCCCCCTGCAAAAATTGAGTCACAATGTAAATTTTAGGTTTCGGTGAGAAATTTACATTTTCGTTTATATACAGTGCTTCCTTCATTTTATATAATACCTACCTAATATGTCCGCTCAGAAAAAGTACATCATTATGATTTAAAAAAATACAATGTGTAAAAAATATTTCACGCAAATCTCCAAAATTATTCAACTCTCGCGACATCTATGAAGCGTCACCTATAGCGACATTTCAGTACTAGAATAATAATATCACTGTTGTCGCTGAATTTCTTACTCACTGAAGATGTCGCTTTGAACATACAACATGTTAATTTAACGAGAAACATAAATCCTGCAACTTTATCACATTATTTAGTATAACAAATATTTATTACTTACGTATTAACCCCTCAGGTCTTGACCATCAGAGGGTCAAAATATTAACGCTTTGCAATAAAATCCAAATAAATTGAATATTTCTAAACGTATCCGAAAATTTTAAAGATTTTGAAAGGTGATAAAAACACGCTTTCTAATTTTTAATTTTTAGAATTATAAAATATTTTGCAGGCAAAATCATTTTGGGAGGCGGGTATGGGCACCGCCGCCCGGGAGCCATTTATTGGATAACCAACACCTCGCCAAGTGATTCGCTACGTTTAATGACTTAGTATGGGTTCATGACAAAGGCCCTGAGGGAAGTTATTTTCCTCCAGTGTGGAGCTAATATAAACAAAAAATATATATATATACATTTTTTAAATAGCTCACATTAAGTTTTTTCTAACTTAAATTACTGGTAACAAAAAAAATACACTCAAATATTTTATTAGGAAAATGTATTATTAACGTTATTGTTAACACACTTTTTGACGCTTCATGTAAAAAAAAATTATAAAAATTTCCCAAATTTTCATAATTTTTTTTCAAATAGTGGTCGGAAACTTTAGTTTCATAAAAGCGTACATTTTAATTATTTTGTGGTTAACTTTTAGATTTGAACACAAAGTGTGGTGTTTTCTTTTTCTTACACCATTCAGTTCTTTTTTTATATGAATACCGCACAAGAATCCCAACTGCTCCCGTCTGAAGCTAGTGAGACTATGGCATCCCCAATCGGGGTATGTTGTGAGGCTGAAGGTAGTGGGGAGGGGAAGGAGATAGGGAAGAGGACGGTGGGGAAGTACCTGGCTATTCAGATCTGGTAACCAAACACGGCTAATGCCATTTCAATTTTGAATGGTGGTCTTACACCGGGGCGATACTGAGAGTATCTTCGACTCTGGAACGTGCCGCAAATATACCACATATTATTTTTAAATGAATAAATTGTGAAATAACACAAATTAAACAAATAAAATTTATTTTCCAAACCGGGATTCGATCCCGCGGCCTTCGGTGTACGAGTCAAGCGCCTTTCCACTGGACTACGCCGGCCGTCAGTCTAACCATGATAGTAAGGTAGACACAACGATTTCTCTGAGACCTGTATAAGTTGTTTCGAAAAGCGAACAAATTAACCTGAGGGGTTAACAAGATACATTAATCCTGCAACTTTATCACATTATTAGTCTTTAATACTTACGTATTAAGTAGATAATATTACGTATTACTAAATAAATTTGACCGGTTAATGGCTGAGTTGGCATAGCTGGTGGCATCTAGGCGTCGTGAGCTCAATTCCTCGGCTGGCTAAGTCCTCCATCACGACACATGCAATATTTCTGCTTACTGTGGTAGTAGTAGGACTTCTTCAAATTTTGTCGGGTTATTCGTAAACCGGGAATGTTTGTCTTTCTTTAAAAAAATAAATAAGTGTACAGAACCATTCGGTTTTAAGAAGCAGCAAAAGCGCTGAAACGGGGAACGATGCAATTTTGCGCTATGAAATTTGCACAAATTTTCTATGCGGAATTTCGAGGTCTTTGCTTTTATTATCAGCTTGCAGCATTATTTCTGCAATGATGAGTAGAACATTGAAAAATCCCTTTTGTTGTACAAAAATAAGTCAAGACGATTTATTTCACAACAGTCCTCCTGCTCGTCTTCTTCTCCTCCACACGTCCTTCCGTTTAACAACTTAAATACAGTAGGTAATATACTTCTGACAGGCGATTCTTGGGTAAATTATCATGTAATTTATCTCATTTACGTCGCGATGAAAATCCATTTATCTTCAAAAATACTTTCTAGAAAATACGCAATAAAAAAATTGACTTAAAAGGTTGAAGTAAATCCTGAAATAGGAGGATTCATAAAAATGCCTAGATGGTATGGAAATTCAAACAAAATTTCATTAACTTGAGAATGGTTCAAATCCACCTGGATTTACGGCTGTTGAACACACTTTATACAATAATTTTATACGCCAACGAACAAGATTATTATACTCTTCTCAAAGAATGTATAAAATTTTCAGATGAAGATATTTCATTTGGAGTTACCTTACATACTTACCCCTTACAACCTCTGGATAAATTAAACTAGACGATAAAAACCACAATAAAAAATGTTGAATATTCAACTAATAAAATCTCTGAAAATGTGTCACAAACATAATATTTTTATAATCAATAAACAGAATCAATATCACAACAAAATAAAGCAGTAACTTCACCTGGCATCATGCACAAAAACAGTTAGTTATGTTCAATTCATAACTCTCAAAGTAAAAATCGTAGTAACCCCATTAGTCCATTGTCATTCACCAGTAAAGTAAATAAACTACAAGCATTCCATGCAAATGTGTTATAATATTTCCTTTACATAAATATAGTTTAAAGTCGGCTTTTCGACCTATGAATTATTGTCCTAATTTTAGTTAAGCTTTGCTTTTAATTATTCGGCTGTACGTGAATTTTGATTAAATTGATAAATTGTACCAAACTAATGCAGCTAATGTGGCCTTTGATGATATAACTGCATCTAATATGGCTACTATGAAACTTAATGATTCTACAAATAATTTTGCACTGTTTTAATAATGTTCTACGGTGCGTTTTCTATTTGTTTAGCGGTTTGGAAAGATAGTGATAATGTGAGAAATTGGTAAGATCGACGCTAAATTGTTGATTTATATTATTGACAATGAAATTTGAATGTCTCATCAAAATTAAAAAGCGAATTCCCTAGTAAACTAATATTGAGACAAAAATGTCATGGTATTATGCTGTGGAGAAAAATGTACAATTTAAAAAATGTAAATGTATCATTCAGGCAAAATCAAATGCACAAAAATCAGAACACATTGAATTTATTAGTGTTTGGAAATAATATACAATAACAGAAATCGTTGAAAAACACCATTTATCAATGAGTGGTCACAAGTCGACAACAGCAAATAGAATCTCGAACCAATGCAATGTCCAAAATCACAATTTCAATATATACGACAGAAACACGTCATGCTGTAATTTGGCAACGTAGAACTCTCCAATCAGCACACAGCATCGTTAGACGTTCCGATGACGAAGGTAATGATTAGTTAGTGACGATTGACGATGATTATCCATTCACTGACGATGACAAAATCAGGAACACTGGAAGATCGATGATGTAAAATGTCGGTGTGATCTTGAATTGTGAAGCAATGTTTTGATAAACTCAAATAATGTAAGTAATTAACGGAAAAAATGATCTAAATGAGATGTAACAAGAAACGAGACTAATGAAATGCTAATGGATTTTAATTGAAGTGGTCAGCATTGCAACATCGCAAAACATTATTATAATTTACGATTGAAGAAAGAAATGTTATAAAACAGGTTTCAAATAATATTATGATGATATAAAATAATCTAGACCAGTATTTGTACAGCCAATGCAGTGGCTCAGAAATGTAAATAGGAAACAGTTTGAAAGGATTTTATCGGAGAACTAAAACATGCAATGAATGGAAGTTAAGAGTAATGCAAAAAATAACAGAAAATACATGCAGTAGTAAAAATAATAAAACCGAATGCAATAATTACCTTAGAGAGGAAACGATTTTATAATATTAATAATAGATAGAGAGGAAGAAAATATGGGAAGAACAATACTTTGGATATGTTTCTAATCAAATCTTTTTTGAATTTTTGCAAAATGATAATATGAGGAAGAGTAATAGAAAATAGTCAGTTGTTATTTGAAAATGAAATGAACATGTATGTGAACTGAGTGGTTCAAAAAGTATAGGATGGAGATTGACATATTGTTATTGATCGATGCTTTGAAATGTGTTTGTTTGAAATGACGTTGCAACGGAGACAACACCGACAATGAATAACAATGGATATTGTACAATGCACAGGTCACGAGTCACGATCCGAAGAAATAACCCAACAAATTCAACACCGAGATATAACAACATTGCGGCGGCTACGGTAAACTGAAAATATATATCGCACATCCCGTAGAAAAGTGTCATAAGTCAAAAAGTTAATTTTACGAAAACAAATTAAAGAATGATGAACACGCGGTTCCGTCGGAACGATATAATAGCGACACCTCGCGGAGACGGGGTGATCCAACTTAAACACGGTTTTCGTGGGGCGAAGATAATCACACATTTTATTTTTCAGAGGTAAAACGTAAAGTACAAAATGTTGACTTACAACACTTTTCTATGGGATGTGTGCTAAATGCGTTTAACGTTAAAAGAAAAGTTCACTTCCGTGGACATGTTTAAAAAGGGAAACTGAGGCAAAATTTAATGTAATAGAGAATTAATTTAAAATGAAATGGCAGTTTCTAAAGTGGACCAAGTCCATTAAAGTTGATTTTGAGAAAATTGTAAGATTTGTCTTTTTTCCGCGCATCAAGTAGTATAATTATAAATCCTCGTATCAAGTACAATCAAGTACAATCAAGTACAATCGAGTACAATCAAGTACGATCAAGTACGATCAAAACAAACCAAAGTACAATTAAGTACAATCAAGTTACGATCAAGTACGATCTAGTACAATCAACTACATCAAGTACGAGAAAAAATAAATTAGCAATATGTTGATTGTGAAATCGTCTTTGAAGGATTTTGACCAGTGATTCGTTAAACATCTTGGAACGGGATGAAACCACTTTTTTCAGACAAAGATCATTGGATCTACAAGATCCATGATTTTATGCCTTCAAACACTGTCAAGAAATGTAATAATGCATTCAAACACTATTAAGAAATTTAATATACATTAATAATATTTAAATTGAATTTCACTAAACTCTCTCCGCTGTGTATAACGTCTATCATAAATAATATAAATCGGCCCGGCCAACAACTTTATTATGTTCCAAAGAACTCCAAACGCGTTCGGTCTAGAAACATTCATTATTCATAAAGTGGTTGCTTATCCCGTGTTATATTTGATTGGGTTTCTCTTGGGAATCTTGAATGGTGTGAAGTCCTGTGTCAGTTGGCTATGGGACATGGGCATGCCGTGACTTTTCCTGATTTTCCAAAAAACAAATTTGAAATTACATTCGGCACCTATAAGAAAATTTTTTTTTTTATAATTTTATAATTAATCCCATGTTTGGAAATAGGGTCATAGCACAAGTATTATTTTGGAGCAAAGTGGAGCCTTAGAAAAAAGAAATAAAAAACTGATTTTTACATTTATGTGGAGGTTAAATATTCCGTCGAAGAATCCAAGAAGACCAAAGAGGCAAAAAAAATTAGGAAGCCATATTCCGAAACGTAGCTCCTCCTTCAGTTTTCAATAATTTATAAATTTTCTACTAATATTAACGGTAATGAAATTCGAGTTTTGTTTTTTAATACGACGTAGTTAATCGTGTATTTTTATCTTTAAGATATGGTGTTTTAAATTTATATTGCTCTGAATTTACAAACTTTCAGTTTCAATTAAAATTCGTTTAATTCTGGAAAATTAAAAAAAATATCATGGCATGCCGTGATAGGGGAGCATTCGGAATGGTAGAGGGGGGGATGTAGGGATGGGGAGCAAGCTAGCGGCGGCTACTCATCCGAGGCGGTAGATTGGCGACTCAGTATTGGTAGATTGGCACCTACTCTGTGGTTATCCGCCGGCAGCGACAGGGACAGCATTGCCAGCCCCACGCGCCGCAGGCCCGCCTGCACGCCCTGCGCCGCAAAAAGGATAACGTCAAAATTTAAAACAACGAAAACAAGAACAAATGGACCTGACACATTAACATTATCAGGGGATTGGCTGTTTTGACTTTGACAGAATCTGCGACACAAAAGTCAAAATCAAAAAAAAAAAAACAAATTCAAGTACACATCGATTTGACAAAAAATTATGACCATGGGATCGTTGTTTTAACATCTAAAAAAAACACAAAGATATAGAATTATAAAAAATTATATTGTTGAAAAGGGCAGTCAACATTTCGTCACATTTCCGTCTGCAGGCCCTGGTGCCGCAAAAAGAATAACGTTAAAATAATTTAAAAATACATGAACAAATGGACTTGACCCAATATCATTATTATGGGATTCGACGTGTTGACTCCTAAAAAATAATATTTCTAAAACATACATTGTTACATATAGTATAGTGATAGTATAGCATCATCGTTGCTACTATTAAACTCAATGTAGCGACAAGGAATACTAGACAAAATATAACATTATTTTGCAACACATACATACCCAACCAACTATCAATCACACTGACCAATAGGATGCATGATTTAGGCTTAAGTTTGTTGGTGAGATACGTTTTTAGTTTTCACGGCCAAAAGCATTTTCGTAATTTGTTTTTGGGGTGTTATGCCGTATTGCGCTACCTCCTTCTTTAGCCGACGTTTCGGCTAAAGAATAAAATTCGGCGTTCAAATAAAGTTTGGTGGTATTGTAGATATATTCGCTGATTCCCTTTATAATCTAAAATGCAATTTAAACCAACACTTGGAATCCTACGAATTATTGTAACGAGTGTATAATGATTTAATGTGTTATTGTAATGTTTTATATTATACTAGCTGAATCCGGCCACGCTTCGCTGTGGCTTTGTCCAATTTGAATTATTAGAGGAGTTAACACAAATTGTCTAGCAACTGTGCATTTATCAAGAAGACACATTGCTTAATTTAATATAAAAGCTTATAGAATACATTGCCATTGTAACGAATCTATCTGCCGAGTTTCAACTTGATCGGATATTGGGAATTGAGTTAATTTTAAAGATTCCACTTCATTCGGACATTCATTCAATCAAAAAAACAAAAGTGAAACTCAAATAGGTAGATATATAAAAAAAGAAACATATTCAGTTATTGAACTTGAATTTTATTGAAGATCAGTGTATCGAGTTTATGAATGATAATATTTTTAGGATGCATTAGACAACTACAATAACAGGTGCTGAAAACAATAAAAAAATATATGTAAAACAGTTGTAGTTTATCAACATTCTCTTGTGTAACAATGGGTTTTCGCCTGGTACACATATGTTACATATAATAACATAACAGTTATTGTCAAGCAGAATAAACAATTAATTTAAATACATTAAATAAGTTTAACGGGTAAGTACCTATCTGAATAATCATTTCTACGAAAAATATTGAATTATCGAAGAAAGCAAACACTTTGTGGCTTGACATTATACAGAATGAAAGAAGTTCTCTGTTTAAAACCACTGTATTTTGATTTATACTTGTCGACCGGTTTCGGTTGACCTCAACCTTCCTCAGGACAATAAACATATAAACTAAATTACAGTACAGAGTTAAGATTATTAATAGGTAAACACAATAGAAAGAGAGGGCATATAAGAGAGGGAAGAGAAGATATAAAAAGAAAAGAATAGTACATATAAATAAAATAGGAATACGCCTGAATAATTTAGAAGCATTAGAAATATCAAAATCAAAGAAATATAATTGACAAATTTTAAACAACCAGCTAGAATCAATCAACAGTCCGATTTTAAAGTTATTCCCTTTCTCCATGTGTAACCCCCTCCCTCCCTTGACTCCTCCTCCTACCCATCCCACAACCAGTCTCTGTTGTTCTCTCCTTCTCTTATATGCTCTCTATTTCTATTGTGTTTACCTAATAATGTTAACTATATACTGTAATTTAGATTATATATTATTTGTCCTGAGGAAGGTTGAGGTCAGACCGAAACCGGTCGACAAATATAAATCAAAATAAAGTGGTTTTAAACAAAGAACTTGTTTCATTCTGAAAATAGTGATATGGTTTAGAAGAGTTCGGCAGCGTGGCAAAGAAAAACAAGAAAATGCAGTGCTATAACAAAGGAATTCACTTTTGTAACGTTCTTCCATCGCAGTGATTGGGATTACTTGATGTATTTTCAAAAATCTTCAATAGGGCTCGTGGTTCGAAGAGATTACAAGCCTTGTTTATTTACTTTATAGTGTGGTTTACAGTGAATATTTGACTGGACCTGTGGATAATAATAAAGTCCGTTCAAGCAATCCCTTGGCACTGAAGGTGTCCAGCCGTCGATTGGATATCATCGGCTATGTCCATAACTTTTTTTTTTAAAGAAAGACTAACATTCCCGTGTTACGAATAACCCAACAATGTTTGAAAATCCCCTATTACCACGACAGATAGCCTTATACGATTAGATGATTGTTGTGGCTAAATAAAAATAAAAACATTCATATAAGTTCTTTACCAGATTCGTCGAAAAAAAATTTTCGGTCAGATTTTCTCGTTTTTTTTTTGCTCAGTGGTTAAAGCGGAGCCCCGGCAAGCCAAAGGACCTGGGTTCAATTCCTAGATACGACCGTCTTTTTTCTGATTTTTCTGTTTCAAATTTTCGTTTGAGAGTCGCTATTTAATGATTTAACATTACAATTTGAGATTTAGTCGTTATTATTAAAAAAAAATCACCCTAGACTTGCCGAAAAGTCAATAGATGTTGCACATAAAAATAAAAATCAATGCAATATCCGATACACTTTATAGAATGCATTTAGTTCAAGAAGAATCTTTCATTAGTTAATGATGCTAATGTTACATGTTTATAATAATTCTCCAATCAAGAAGTTGTTAAAGCGAACGTTAATATTGTTTAGTTAATACTAAAAGTGTATAATGAAAACCGGTGGAAACTATAAATTTTCAGTGCATATTGAATTGCAACGAAGTGATGTCAAGCTGAGATTTAGTAAGCAATTTAAAATGAGGAGCGTCTAACATAGTTACGGTGTATATTGGAAAGATGATGAAATTTCATATCACCACCTTAAAATTTTTCAGATTCTAACATATTATTTAGATTTTTTAAATGAGTGTTTTTTTCTCGTGTAAAAATAAGAAGTCCTGTTTTGACTCGACCACTTTGCATTTCGACGGTCTGAAAATTTGTTCGATTGTTCACTTTAAGAATATTTTTATTTCTAGCGCCTCCTAACTCTCGTGAATCCGAAACAGCAAGATACCACGACGAAGTGGGCGTAATGGGATACCACGACAGGGTTCAATTTGCCACAACGAAGGGGGCGTAACGGGGTAGGGAAAATATTTTTGTGGGTGGTTGGCCCCTAATGGGATGGGATGGGATGGGGCAAGATTGGATGGGGTGGGATGGGTTTCTCTGGGTCTCCTACCGAACCCTGAAAGTCTGAAACGCCCCACAATTTTCTCTTGGTTTTCTTGGCTTTACTTAACTTTTTTTCTAAAAATGGCTTTACTTACCTTTTTTCGAGCTAAAGATACTGGTATCGAAAAAAATAAGGACACACTTATCTTATAAGACAAATGTATTATAAACGTTACTGTCACCTCACTTTTTTGTTGTTTAAAAATAATTCATTAAAAAATTCACAAAGTTCTGTAATTTTTTTTCAAAATACAGTCGGAAATTTTGGTTTCATAAAGGTGTACATTTTAATTATTTTATGGTTAACTTTTAGATTTGAATATAAAGTGGGCAAATACATTTTATTTGATTAATTTGTGTTATTGACCCGATGTAAATACATTTTATTTGATTTTTATACTTTTTTTAAGGTTATTCCCATCAGTGAAATATATCATATGAGAATAAGTTAACAATAATAATCTAAACGAAAATATGAAAGAGAACAAGACACAGAAAAATAGAAAAGAGTCTCTTTTTTCTGTTTTTCTGTGTCTTGTTCTCTTTCATATTTTCGTTTGGATTATTATTGTTAACTTATTCTAATATGACCTTTTATTTGATTAATTTGTGTTATTTCCCCGGTGTAAGACCACCATTCAGAATTGAAACGTTGCTTGAAATGGCTTTTGCCGTGTTTGGTGACCAGATCTGAATAGTCAGGTACTTTCCCCACCTTCATCTTCCCCATCTCTTTCCCCTCTCCACTACCTTCAGCCTCACAACATGCCCAATTGGGGATGCTATGATCTCACTGGCTCAAGACGGAAGCGATTGGGACTCTTGTGCGTTATTCATATGAAAAAAATATTTAAAAAAGCGTGTCCAGTCAGTCATCCCGAGAGTTTACACAAATTTACATAACGATTGGCTAACTTTTCGCTGTTTTTTGTATTCTGCTAAACTTTCATAGTACGCAGTTATTTAGAGCTACTTCACTAGCTAACACTTTCAAATTGAAATTATCTTGATACGTGTTATGTGCAGGTTTATCTTTTAAAGCATTTTTGTATTTTTTAAAGATATCTACATGATACATCTTAATATGTGTTTTTAAAGACAGTCTTGTGGGGATGTTTGGATGCTTGGAATAAACTCCCACCGGAACTTAGATGCATAACAAGCCCAACAGAATTTAGGTCCAAATTAAAAACGTACCTTTTTGGGCTCTCATACCCTTAAATAAAAATACCTATCGGAGTATCATAAAATTTTGCTTTTGTTTTCAAAATGCGCTCATTACAGAACATTTTATATATTATAATTATAGTTCCCAATTATGTCCTCTGCGTGCGAACTGTGTCTTAATTGCTCTAAATAAACAATAACAGTGTTAATCTCTAGTGACCCTCCAGGTAAGTATAGTCTTGTATATATTTTCTGCCTGTACAGTGCATTTTTACAGCAGCATCGCGTTCATTGGTCGAATCATTGCACATATGGTTTCGTATCGGTGATCGATGAACCGATGGATGCAATTTTTAGCCATAAGATGTTGTTGTATATAGTTTAAAATAAGATTGTATAAACGTTTTATAAATTTGTACAGCGCCCTTGAGGTGATTTTTCACAAAAACGGCGCTATACAAGTCATCCAAATATTATTATTATTATTATTATGTTTCTCCTCTCTGCCCACCCCCGGAGAGAAGTTGCGTGGTAGGTATGCGTTTAGTTAACGGATCGTTAAATTAAATTTAATTTCAGAAATATCACGTTTGAAATCTGCCTCGTGTAACATAACAACCACAATTGAATTCCATCAATCGTTCTAAGAATCATTAGCGTTATAAGCTAAAAATAAATAAGGGTAGAAAGCCGGAATGTGGATATTTGATCAGTTAGTTGCCCTAGAAGCAACAACCCTTATCTGCGGTTGGGGCTCCCTTCTCGGTAAAGCTATTTCCTCCGGCTCGGGTGAACCGTTTGGTGTTGAACACAGCTAAATAAGACTTGGGCCGCTACTTTATTTCTAGCTCTATCGGCGTCCAGGGCGCTCTTATTACCAGAAAAAATAATTATAAACTTGTTTTTTTTTTCCACATAATTGCAACCGTATTGTGAAGAAGAGTTCTGTGATTTTTACCGTTTCTTTAATTCGTATGTGCGTACAATGTACTCGTCCATGATTAACCATGGCCCGACTCAAGTACGAGTATTTGGTCACTTGATCGTGCTATAACTTCCTCGGACGTCCTCTACTTCTAACATATCACTTTTTTCTGCAATTTATATTGTGACACCATTTTTTGCATACTTTAGCTTCTGTGAGGAAAAAAGTCCCTCAGGATCATGTGTCATCTGTGTGGAGGGTTTTTTTATGAAAAGGATGAAGAGGAGGTTCTTGAAAGCAAAAGACATAAGGGGTGGGTAGGAATCTGGAGGTCAGTGATGTCAGTATGTCCAGGAGTGACGGACCTATGAATCCATCTCTCCCACCGCAGAGCAAGGCGATGAGTCGAGAGAGTCCGGCTGAAAAGGTTAAAAGTTCTCCCTTAACCGGTCCCTCCCGATCCGAACTAAACGCATCCGCCGCCAAGACCCGGACAAATCTCACCCCATGAACCCGGGCACACCTGCTAAGGCGAACCACTTGGGGCGATCTATGGCAGGGGTTGTGGTACCCAATCAATGATTCCCGGGGCGCCGGTACCCATATCTGCCACCCATATTAAAACACCTAAACCTAAGTCATGAATCGAAAACTTTGAAGTGAGCTTTTTAAATGCACTTTACCTATTTTTATCATTTTTGTCAAGCGTATTTTATCACCTTTCAAAACGGTATTTAGTTTTCGTTTATGTTCCATTTATTTGGATTTTATTGCGAAGTGGAAATATTCTGACCTACTGAAAACATACCATCGATTTCTAATCCATATCAATGACATCCGATCATTTAGGAAGGGGTGGCCAATCCAAATCGTTCGGTGGGCCAACAAATATTACAGAGCTTCTTAGGTGGGCCACAAACATTACCTTTAGGAGGGAGGGAGGTTGTACCGGTATTTCGGTGTCAAAAATGCAACTATTGTGAAGCCGCGAGCAATATCTGACTTTAGAATAGTTCATAACAAATTTAATAATATCGGTAAATTAAGACAATTTTTGTAATTTTGCAATTCTTACTTTTGTCGTTAAATTTGTATGACCAGGAGCGGGTGCATGTCGTAAAATACTTGTGACGGTACTAATATTAACTTTATAACCTTTTTAAGAGATGGACTTTATTAAACTACAAGTTGTGTTCATTTCAACAGACCTAAGAATAGCGTGAGGGGTTGAACAATATAGTAATATTTCAAATTAATAAATTACTTTGTTTTTACCACTATAATTTATTATAAAAAACCGACATGTTTCGTAAGCCAAGCTTACTTCATCAGGGTTTTAATTATACTTTAAAATTATTAAAACCCTGATGAAGTAAGCTTGGCTTACGAAACATGTCGGTTTTTTGTAATCAATTATAGTGATAAAAACGAAGTAATTTATTAATTTGAATTAAAATGGTGCCACAAAATAAGTTTGCTGTTTTAGAAGTAGTAATATTTATTTATTTAAAAGCCATAGAATGGCTTTTACATTCAAGTGATAGGTACATGACATTATAAGTATACAGTGGTACACAGGAGATTATCAGTATTATAATAATAACAATATATGTACATTTAAGAAAAAATATGTGATAAAAGCAAGTATTTAGGTATAGGATACTAGTATGTGTTACTAAACTAATAAATCAATGTTATAATAACAGATATTTAGGATTATTTAGAATAAAAAAGATGTAAACAAAGGGGACTTGTCAGAAAAATTGTCAACAGTATTAAATTTATATAAGTACACTAATATCAAATCATTAAAGATAAAATTACGAAAGAAGTAGATAATTTTGATCAAATAGTGGTGTTTTGCAAAGTTATTTGTTTTCATTTATTTAAAAATGACGCCACAAAGTAAATTTGCAAAGGTTGATGAAAAAAAATATTCCTTTAAAAAACAACAGTTTGACAATCACAGGTTTCTAAATCGTTGAAAACTGACACCCTTCTTGTGTTTCTTTACCTGGTGTTGTACCCAGAATGCAGTGTAAACTGTAAACTGAGATCACCAACAATAGGGTGATGAAGAAATGCGAGGCAAGGGCGAGGGGTCGTCGGCCCCGAGTGCACTGACCCCCCGACAGGACACAAAGAATGCATACTGGATTACACGGGGGGAGGGTTCATCCCTTAATTCTTAATTGCAAGGTGTAATAACAACTCGGGATATCTCTGTGGGAAGCCGTGGGAAGACACAGCAGGTGAGATGTTTGTGGAAATTACTGCGCTCGCGAAATGATTGCTTCGTTGAGGTTTACGGTGAAAATGTCTCTGACACTTTCAGATTGTTTTTTTTATAATCTTTATTTACCACGACACGACGGTAGCATCGTAATATATGCTTTAAACCAGAGATTCTTCAACATTTTTTTACCCACCACCCACTTTGAGAATATTTTTATTTCTAGCGCCCCCAAACTCTCGTTAATCGGAAACAGCAAGATACCACGACGAAGGGGGCGTAATAGTATACCACGACAGGGTTCAATTTGCCACAACGGAGGGGGCGTAACGGGGTAGGGTAAATATTTTTGTGGATGGATGGCCCCTAATGGGATGGGATGGGTAAGATTGGATGGGGTGGGATGGGTTTCTCTGGGTCTCCTACCGACCCCTGAAAGTCTGAAACGCTCTCCAATTTTCTTTTGGTCTTCTACCGCCCCCTGAAGATCTGAAAAGTCCTTCAATTATCGCCCACATTGAGAACCTATGCTTTAAATCCATGATTCCCAAGCTGGGCGATATCGTCCACAAGTGAGCGAATTAAATCGCTTGTTATCAAGTGTTAATTTTTTATTTATTTAATTTATTAGAAAATCAAAAGATTTTTTATAATGATAGCTCCAATAAGGAAAATAAAGTCATCTTAGGGGATGCTGTGTAGAAGGGCTTTTTAAAGAGAAGGAGGAGAGGAAGTTCTGGGAAGGAAAAGGTTATGAAGGGTGGATAAGAATCAGGGGGCAGCGACGGATGACAGGATGAACACAGGAGTGACGGAGAGAGTCCGGTTGAAGAGATCAAAAAGTCTCCCTTAACCAGTCTCTCCCGATCCTCTCATCTCAGAAGATGAGCAAACGCATCCGACGTCAAGACCTAGACAAACCTCACCCCGTAAACCCGGGCGTAATTTGTGGTAAGTTATCCAAAAAATAGTTCCCGGGGCGTCGGCAACCATACTCTCGCCCTCCCAAACTGTCAACGATAAGAATCAACAGCATTTTTCTTAATTCGTCTTAGGAACTAGTATCTATAATTTTTATATGTTAAATAAATGGTTTCAGATTTATAGTAATAAGCACTTTAATTTTCTAAAAATCAATCTTAAGGACCAATAACCAGCCAGCGACCGAGAATTCAAATTTCGTCAAAATATGTTCTTACGATCATACAGGGCGGTTCCAATGAGAAATGTGTCATTGTCTTAGCTCCATTCCTAGTTCATCTTTTTAATAAATCTCTGAGCACAGGAGACTTCCCCGAACCACTAAAATCAGCTGTAGTTACGCCGATACTAAAAAAGCCACAACTAGACTCCGATAACTTAGGTAATTACAGACCTGTTTCAAATTTACCTTTCCTATCAAAAATCCTGGAGAAAATTGCTGCTGCACACACCAATCACTTGAATTCAAATAAATTATTCACTAATCGTCAATCCGCATATAGAAGGTTTCACTCAACAGAAACCGGAATACTTCGTATGCTGTCAGATATAACTTTGGCCATAGAGTAAGGTAAGTTAGCACTTATCTCACTCCTGGACATGAGTGCAGCGTTTGACACGATTGATCATGACTTCCTCATTAAGAGATTAGAGGAAACATTTGGTTTGAGTGCCGATATAAAAAAATGGCTGGTATCATACCTATCCAATCGCTTACAAGCCGTTAAGGTTGGAAATAAACTCTCTGACTTCGCAACACTTTCTTCAGGGGTACCCCAAAGATCCGTTTTAGGTCCACTTCTTTTCATCCTTTTGACAAATGATGTCGCCAAAATAATCGAGTCATTTGGTCTCTTGTCCTACTGCTACGCTTACGATCAGCAAGTTTATTTTTACTGCTCTCCAAACGAAATCAATAGCATCAAAATCCGCATAGCTGAATGCCTAGAAGCAACAACTTGTTGGATGTCTTCAAACAAGCTGAAGCTGAACCCATCTAAGACTGAGTTTCTCTGGGCGGCCACAAACAAACGTCAACATTTCATAGACAATTCACTTATTTCCATTTCCGGCAACGATATTATTCCAAAGACAACAGTCAAACTTCTTGGCGTTAATTTAGATTCGGACTTTTTGCTTAAAAGTCAAATAAATAGGACAGTAAGCACCGGCTTTTTTCACCTAAGACAACTCAAGTCAGTTCGAAGAAACCTTCCTACAGAGGCGACAAAACTATTAATCAACTCTTACGTAGTCTCACGGCTTGATTACTGTAACGGCATCTACGCTAGTCTTCCAAAATACCAAACTGACAAACTTCAATCCGTGTTTAATGCAGCGGCAAGGCTAATAACCGGGGTCTCTAAATATTCACATATTTCAGAACACCTTCGTAACCTTCACTGGCTCAAGTGCCCTGAAAGAATCCAGTACAAATTGTGCTGGATGTTGTTTAAATCAATCAGCGAAATGGCCCCACCTTACATCTCTGAATTATGCGTCCCGGAAAATACCGGTCCGAGGCAAATAACCCTTAGATCGGCAACTTCATCTGCTATAGGCAGACTAATAGAACCCAAACGAAAGCCAAATACTAAGTTCGGAGATCGGAGATCGTACTTTCGGAGTATCTGGGCCTAAGGCTTGGAATAGACTCCCTCCGGAATTAAGATGCATAAAAAGCCCAACAGAGTTTAGGTCCAAACTAAAAACCTACCTTTTCGGGCTCTCCTACCCTTAACTTAATTTAAATATACCTATCTGAGAGTATCATACTTGTATTACCTATGATATGTCTTAATCACACTTTTCTTACTGAATTAAAATTACTCGAATCCTTACACATCAATCTGTCTCTCGGAAGATCAAATCCTAGTACTACTGCACCGCCCACCATTAAATGTTGCTTTTACTTTCCAAAATACACTCATTAAAGAATATGTTACATATTAATATTAAAATATTTTCAGGATTAAACAACATGTGTTCATAATTATGTCCTCTGCGTGCGAACTCTATCTAAATTTCTTTAAATAGACAATAAACAGTGTTAATTTCAAGCGACCTCCCAGGTAAGTATGGTCCTGTATTAATTCATTTTTAGGCAGCATCGCGTTCATTGGTCAAAATATTGTACATATATTTTCGTATCGGTGATCAATGAACCGGTGTATGCAATTTTTAGCCATAAGTTGTTTTTAATTGTTTGTCTAGCTTGTAGTATTTCTAGATTTTAGACATGTATGGTAAGTTTTTTACATCGCCCTTGAGGTGATTTTTCACATAAACGGCGCTATATAAATCGTCCAAATATTATTATAATAATTATTAAAGATTAACTATTTTTCGTACCAGTATTTTTAAATAATAACTCAATATCGATTTAATTTCATTCAAAATTTGCATTAATTTATACCTTAATTCAAAAGTGCTGAAAGGCGTGATGATGAAACTATCAAAACTATTGCACTTTTTGTAATTATTTTTTAATCATAAGTTCTATAATTTTTCAATAACGTCTATGCAAAATATGAATGTAATTTTTTTTTAAATATATAATAGTTTGTAAGACCGTAAATAAATAGACAAACTGAAGTATTTTGATATTTTTTTAAATGATTTTATTTGAACTAAAATTAAAATTCTGAAAAGAAGCTTTCCCAGATAATTTATTGATTTATTTTACGATATGATTATATGATTTGAAATGTGTGTTGTATAATAACAATTTTTTTTTTGAAAATATAACAAATCTCAAAACGACTTACGGTACGAGTATAACCAACTTATTGTACTTAAAATAAACATATTTTCTCAAAATTTAAAGCATAACTTTACTAGATAAAAGAACAATCTTTCGAATTCAATTTATACTTTTTGTGGAAAAGAGTCAATACGGCTAGAATTTTATTTAAAAATTGACATATTTCCGATTGTCTGGTTATTTACCTCTTATTTTGGTTTCCGAAAATATTTGGCGACATCATTTTTCTTTTCAATCAACGTAGACCGCAATTTTAGAGAGTTCAGTGATCGAGATCAGCTGTCAAACTATCTCACTAAATAATTCAGATTACAAGACTAGGTACTCGAGCGTAATTAAGATCAAACGGATCACAGTAATAATTGATAATTACAAATTTCAAAGTACTTACATAGTTATTAAGTTGATCTTCAAATAATATCATGCTATATCTGTAATAATATCATGCTATATGTTCGGGTAGTCTGAGCTAATTGGCAGCGATCGGCAATTAGCGGCCCGCGGGCCAGATGTGGCCCGCGAAATGCTCCCTTCTGGCCCGCGGGGACAGAGGGGAGTGTCTCTTAACGGACGATTATTCTTTCGCATAATACTTTCCGCACCTCCGGTCACAACCATATTTTTTTCATATCTGATTATTGTGAAGAAAACATAAATGTAAGTTTTTAAGAACGGGCAACGCCTACGGCAATAACTATATTCAACGCTACTAACTGATCAGTCATGATATTTTAAAACATGTAATGATGACCACATAAAAATTTTAGGCTTTTTCTAAAAATCTACCCGCTTCCATCACCATTATTACTTCTTTCCCTAGTTAATTTTATCATACCCTTAAGACGTACACGCCATACAGAATTATTCCATACTTTTAATTACAAGTCAAATGCAGCACGTAATTCGCCAATCAATCGTGTTCTTCATATGTTCAATAATATTGGTCTAAATTCTAAAATCGACATTTTCTCCGATTCACTGCATAAATTTAAAAATAACATCATGTCAATAATATTATTTGTTCAATGCACGTACATACATACATACTCACACACACACACACATTCCCACTAAGCACATCACCCGGTAATTACTTAATATACATACCATAAATAAAACACTACAAAGAAACAAAAAATAGGTACCCACCATGAAATTTAATTAATAATTGTAAATAACTAATGTACTGTTTGTTTCTGTTTATAAATAAATTAGTGGAAAATGTGACTTCTGCAATGATTGAGAGGATCGAACCAGCAACTCCCGAGTGGGAACTAATAACTACCATACCATGAACCGGTCGGTCGTAATATTTCAAAACATGTAATTTTCACTTCATTTACTTCGCCTGCGAAGCTTTTCCCGAGTTATCTATCTTTTTTTATGCAGGGAGGAGTAACTTTGAAGAAAATATACTTCAGTTGGGAACCTTTGCGCTGTACGAGGCTGCTAGTTGCTAGGCACCACACGAATCAATATGATGACGGGAGATCAGACGGGCAGTCACAAATGCACTGATTGAGCAGGCTCGCATACGCACGGGTGACGTCGACGGCCGCGTGGCCCCCCAAAAAAATCACATATTCTTACCGTCTCTACCAAAACTAATTGCCGACCACTGGTATACGGAATTATTAATGTATGTTGAGTAGGCGGTGTACTGAACATTAACATTGTTTAGATTGTGAAGTGATCAAATAATGATTATCTAATCGAGTGATCTGATATTTAATAGCTAATAATTTTCTGATAAGTCGGCAACATGAGATTACGGCAGGGCCTGCCAAAAACCCAAAAGGAAATTGTATAAATGTTGTTAATATTCAATTTATTGGATCAACTTTTAAAGCTTGTGGATCGATGGAATATTTCATTGAATTGAAATTAAAAATAAACAAGTAATACACAAGGTTTTTTAACAATAATAAATTTGTTTTCAAATGTCACCTAAAACTTGATTTTTTTTGGTTTGGCTGAGGATCGAACCTTACTACCCAGGAACTGGAGTCGACAACTCTACCAACCGAGCCAAATTCGAATTTCAAAGAGTATATGCGAATATGTTTATCTGTTGAGTGCTTTAAGAGCGCGCAGGAGCGCCGAGAAATTTTAACGATAGGTATTTGTAAAAATTATTTCTATTTCGTTCATCTCAGCGGGGACAGCAAAAGCGCTATCGGTGTATTGGTGAACCCCAATGCGTGTGTGTGCGTGGCTGCAGGTGTTGGAAGCACGAATCGCCGCGCCGCGCCCGCCAGCGACTTCGCGTTCTTATTATTTCATTTACTGTTATTCATTTATTCCAAAAATTAAGTAGGTGCCTAGGTACATATTCGTAATAAAATAGCGAGGTCTACATTATTTAATATTGTATTGTACTTAACTTTATTATTATTATTACTTACTACAAATACATGTGACTGCCTGCTCCGAGCTCATCTTCTGCACACGCACAAGTCAATGAGACTTGTGGGTGCGTGTATACAGGTTGCTGCCTGCTGCAACAGATAAGTCAATACGCGTCGCGACTTGAGCGTGCGTATTCCTATATAATAGATATCTTCTGCGCTCATAGTTCATTCATCTTGTTACTATTAGTAAAGTAAGATGCACGCTGTTTTGGTTTAGTAATATCGGGAGATTCATACCATCTTTTTTTATAAAACGGCAGCATAGGCGCAGTAGGTACATCACGTACTTTGTGATTGTATAGTGTTTTTATTTTTCGCTGGCTGCATCACTCTACTGTTTTTGACTAGCCTTTTTACTGGAAACTATTCTACGTCAAATACAGACCTTCGAATTTTGACCCTGAAACCCCCTTGAATATTGAAATCTGTTTGGTCATTTCTCACGATTTACACATATAGGACATATGGTGAGTAGATACCTACTAAACTATTCATAAATTATTCATAAACTATTATTATAAACATAAACTATTCATTCATAAAAACTCAATATTACAACACAATTTCCTTTTTTAATTAAACATATAAATATCGCTAAAAATGTTGTTGTTTTTTGGCTCTCCCTGAATAACGTAAATTCATCAGTTTTGACTGTATGCATAAAGTGCATTAGTGCAAGTCGGTACATTTGTTAACATATCTAGTAACCTATAATAAATATTATTCTACGTCTTAGGCTGCGTATACACACGCCAGCCGAACAACGGATTATGGGAAAGGAACGAAGCAAAAGCAAACTGCCCGAAACGCTGCGCCGCTTGCGGTTGCTTCGTACCTTTACCATAATTCGTGGTTCGGCTCGCGTCTCTGTCCGCAAAGAGTGGCGTGCACTGATTTTTCAGTGGGCTAGAATCCTAAGATTGAAAATACGACATTAATGATGTTGTCGAAGCTGAAAATTATTTTTTTTCCGAAATTTAAATTTTCAAATTCTGTGCACGCCACTATTCGCAAATATATACGTAGCATAAGATATGTGTATTTAGAAATTGAGTTACATAAAATCGACTACTATATTACCTACCTTCAACTCAAAAAATTTTTTCTTACAGATAAATAATGGGTAAAAGAAATGGAAACAAAGCGCGTTTGTTTTTATCTACTAGACGAAAAAAACCGATTATTAGTATCAAACGACAGATTCATGTTGCACCACGTTCGACATCTAGGTAAGTCGAAATATCGCTTTCCTGTCACTCTTACTACTGAACCTTCCTAAGGTTACCTTTACGTACGTAAAGTTTTTTTTCCCGTAAGTTGCTCACATAAGAGAGTTATGGCAAAATTACCAATGGGTATCGTTTACATTGATAATTTTGCCATAACTCTCTTACGTGAGCGACTTACGAGAAAAACCTAAAGATTTATGCTATGAGAGCCGTGTATTATGTAGCATGTATAACGGGAAAATGGGATGGACAAATTTAAATAAATAAATCATTTGCATTTACAGGGATATGGATGTCATCGATACTACTTTTGGAAACTTAACTACATCTTCACTAATGCATGAAATTTCCATGGATGAATCATTTGCTCCAAATATAGACGAAAACGCAAGTTCATCATCATCAACAACGCTTGATGATTTGGTGATAGAACCAGACCATATTGATGAAACCGATAATTTCGAAGGTCGCAGAATTGTGGATATAAAATATTTGTTTTCGGAGATATCAAATATAAAGCACGAACACACCAACTGCACATTTTCCGATTTAAAATTTATGAAGGAACGACGAAATGGTCTTCTAAGCCAGTATGTTTTCGAGTGCAAAATGTGCAAGAAAATAGAATACATTCACTCCGAAGACCCGAAACGGAAAATGTCTATAAATACTGCTGTCGTCGAAGGAGTGATGTGTACAGGAAATGGGTATTCACAATGGAATGAAATTTGTGGGGTTTTAAATATGCCAAATATGGATTGTAAGACTTACACGAACATAGAACAATGTTTAGCGCCAACAATTGAAGAATGTGCCTTAGAAGAAATGATCGCAGCTGGTGAAGAAGAAAAAAGGCTAGCCATTTTAAACGGTGACGTAGACGAGGGTGGCTATCCTTTGGTAACGGTGGTTGCAGATGGCTCCTGGGCAAAGAGGTCGTACAAAAGTGGATTTAGCTCCTCATCTGGCGCAGGGTGCATAGTTGGACTACGAACTAAAAAGGTTTTATTTCTGGGAGTGCGAAACTCATACTGCTGCATATGTGCTAGAGCTACTAAACTACACATAGTTGCTTCTGAGCACAGGTGCTTCATAAACTGGCGTGACAGTGCTAATGCCATGGAAGCCCACATTATAGCAGAAGGGTTCTCGAGAAGCATGGAAATGCATGGATTGAAATTTAACAAACTAGTTGGTGATGGCGACTCCAGCATCATGAAAAAAATAATGCAACAAATGCCATATGGTCCTAACCTTATAGTACAAAAAATAGAGTGCAAAAATCACTTACTCCGCAATTTTTGCAACAAAATGAAAGCACTTGGAAAAAAAACCAACAACGCTAAAGGCTTTGTACCAGTTCATATAAGGAAAAAGGTTGAAGCAAACGTTTTACGCATGAGAAGAGCTGTAGTTGGAGCAATAAATTACAGGAAAGAGCAAGAAAACACAGTACAAAGTGATAAAATAAAAAATTTGAAAATGGACATAAAAAATACCGCAAATCATGTGTTTGGTGATCATAAAAATTGTGCATCGTACTATTGCAAGCCGGAGAAGTATACTGATGATCCAAATTTAGTAAGCGATCTTCGAGATTGTGGAATATGGACTGATATCCAACAATTCTTATTGTCTCTAATAGCAAATGCAGAAAGTCTTATTATTGACGTGACAAATAACACTGTGGAGCAATTCAACAACGTTATCGCCAAATTTATAGGTGGAAAAAGGGTAAATTTTACTACAAGAGGATCTTACCAAGCAAGATGTTTTGGAGCAGTAACTTCGTGGAATAGTGAATTGGCAACCCATTCAAGAATACAAAAGAAAATCCAAGGCCACAGTCCCGGCAAATACACGAAGCACTTTATAGAGAGAAAACGACGTTCGAAGGAGAATAAACAAATGTGTCGAAAAAAAAAACTAAAGTATAATGAAAATACGACAGAAAAAAGAAAAAAAGTTACAGGGCCCGATGAAAATTATGGTCAATTGGAATTAGAACCAGATATGCCACCTGAAATATTTGAAACGAAAAAATAGGAATTTCTCAAAGAATTATCTTCAACCAATAAGGAAGAGCTCGAACGGAATACGGTAGGCCAAAGCAATAACAATCTGTGGGCAATTGAAAGACGTAAGCGGATAACGGCGTCTAACTTTGGAAAAATATATAAGCTTCGGCAAAAAACTTCAGTTACGGGAGTACTAAACTCTTTACTGTACTCACAATTCAAAGGAACTATGGCCACAAATTATGGAAAAGAAAATGAAAGCCTAGCTATAGAGCAATTTTCAAAAAAAACAAGTTTTCAGGTATCCGCTTGTGGGCTATTTATCGATAAAACCAAAAACTTTTTAGCGGCAAGTCCGGATGGCCTTATCGGTGAGGATTCTATAATTGAAATTAAATGCCCTTATAGTATAGCAAATATGTCACCAGAAGAGGGAATTGCACAAAAGATAATTGATTACTGTAAATTGGAAGACCATTCTTTAACATTAAAACGGAATCATAATTACTTCTACCAAGTACAAGGCCAGTTACATATTACTCGTCGTAATTATTGTTATTTTGTTGTGTGGAGTCCAAAAGGTTTGCTGTATGAAAAAATTGAGAGGGACGATGAAATCTGGCAAAAAATCGTTCCACTGTTAGAAAATTTCTACCACCAATGCCTTTTACCAGAAATAATTGACGGTCGCATACCAAGAAATTTACCGGCGAGGGAAAGGTCTGGACCATAAATTGTTTTAATTTCATTGTGTAGATGTTAAACAGTAATTTTTTTTACAATAAAGCGTTTAAAAACAAAAAATATTAGATCATTGAAGAAGATTGAAAATGTCAAGTGATGTAGGAGGTATTCCCAAAAGTGCATTTTTCTGTAATAATATAACGTATTAAAAAAGTTAAATAAAAACTAAACTAGTTATGTGTATGTACCTAATATGTAGCACAATAAACAATATGGTGCCTCTTATACATAGATTTCAATATTCATTTGTATAATATGATATTATAATAACATAATCGATTCAACAACATGTGGTAGATGCATGTACCACCGAACATACGCTGTACCAGCATTCCATCAAACGATCAGTGGTGTATGTACTTACCATCACACATTTTCTTGTAAAATATAATTTTTTTGAAAAAAAAATCTAGAACAATATATTTAGTCAAATATAAAAGTTTTTTTTTGGTTCGGTAGTTGTATCTTAAAAAAAGTGTCCTATAAAGGGATAATATTATGTTGAGTACAACCTTCAAAAGTTATCAAAAAATATTTTAATTAATTTTTGTGTTCCATATCCAACTCGGCAATACGGAACGGAATCATCTCGGGATCTGTCTGTAACAGGTGTTTTTTTTTTCAATTTTTTTCCATTAATTTATTTGACGTAAACAAATTAAATTTGTCACAATAACTTTAGTAAATAAGCTCGGTAAGTATTGGCACACTCAAAATAAGTCACCAAACAGAAAAATAATTTTAAAAAAACATCGATAACTCGGGACATGACAACACTAGTGGACTAGTGTATCGATATAATTATTGAGAATGTCACATCACTTCGTTGACTGTATACGTATTCAACAAAACCCTCTCCGCCCCCCCTCACCCCCGAATACTGAGAGAAAGGGACACATGCACCTCAGCCTGATAATACCTAAATAAAATTGTCAAAATCGAGGTTTTGTAGTCCTCATTTTTCTACTCCAAAACTGAACCAATTTCCAAGATTTTTTTTACCAAATGTATTGGAAGAAAACATTCTATGTCTGTACCTTTTGCTTTTTTTAAAAATACATCGTCTAATTTGTATACTGAACGTTTGTTGATGGCGTTAAAAAAAGGCAATTTTAACAATTTTTGAAGGGTTATAACTCCTATAAAAAGTAACTTATCAAAAAAATCAAAACGTACCGACACGCTTGCGGTCAATATTAATATTATATAAAAAAAATATTTTCTCTAGTGTCAAAATTCAGAGAGGGAAATGAGGAATACGTTTGTATGGAAAAAACACCACCCGGTTTCCTCTTTCGGATTTCAAAGAAATGCATGTATGTCCACGAGTAGGTCTATACGCGCGATTGCATCAAAAGTTGAATGCATTATCATTGACAACGAATTTATCTGCCGAGTTTCAACTCGATGGGATGTTGGTAAGTGGGTTGATTTCCACTTCATTCATAAATGCACTCAAACAAAATCAAAATTTAAATAAATGTATTTAAAATATGGCCGAATATGAGTAGTCTGCCCCCGTGGTCTAACAATAGGACTCTGGACTATCAACTTTGGAATAAAACAATTCTAGTTTTATTCCAAAGTTGATGTAGAGCACACAACCACCACCCCCCCATTCCACCACCAAAAACCACCCAAAAACCACCCCCCATCGATTTTCCCACAACGTAAAGCAGAATTTTGATACTTCTTGATGAAATTTTCACACATGACGTTCTAAATAAGAGGAAAATGACTGTCTACGAGTACATATAATTTCAAAAAACTCGGCGTAAAGCCTGGGCAAGCCAGACAGTTTGAAATTGTAATTTGTACTTCAATTCCTTTCAATTGATTGATTAACAAAGCACCTGTGTTGCTCTGTAAAACAAAGAAACGACATTTATGTTTCATTTTATGATTTATTCCAACAATCTATATTTTTTTGGTTATGTAAAAATCTGACTCAGTATCGCCATCTTGGTTTTTCTGTTTTATCTTCCACGTCGTCCATTATTTATCTGTCAGTTTTGACGTTTACATTCTAACTGTGAAGCTCCGCTTTATAGACAACGCGGAACGCTGCAAAATAAAAAAAAATAAGGCAATGTGTAAATATTAAAAATGGAACTAGAAAATCTGTAGGCTGGCAAAACCAATTTAACTGACGAATATTATTTTAAAGCGATTATTATGTTATGACTCCGAAAATACAGAACACTGTAAATCATATTTTGTTCTTAAAATAAAAAAAAAAAAATTAAATCAAAGAAGCACTGTTGTCGGTACCCACTTTATGACATAAATTTGACTAAATGGTGTTTTACAAATTGATTTGCTTTCATTTAACTTAACATAAATTTGAATTTAACAGTAGGTAGAAAGGAAGAATCGCTAATTAAATGATGAGTTTAGTTACACTTCTTTTAGATCTTAGAGTTTAGTTACACTACTTTCAGATTGAATTAAATATATTCAGATCTAAAATTAGAGACATGATCTAAAGCCCCGGCAACGCTAGATACTTAAGCAAGTATTAAATAAATGTGAGCAATTTCTAAAATGAGCTTTATATTTTATTGCAACATCGTTATTCTTCATTATGTTAACACAAAATTGCAAAGGTATAATAATAATATACCTATGCAATTCTAATTTTGAGATCAGTGGGTATTGTATTGTAATGAAAAAATATTTTTTTCACTTTTATGCCTTTTTATTTTTTTATAAAAATGAAGGTTACGCAGCTTTACATTTTCACCATCTATTATATTTTTAGTATTACCATTTGAACAACAGTTATTATAGAAATTTAGATAGATACAGGAGCAATTTAAAAAATCTAAATCCAATAAAATCCAAGCAAGTGCGGTGGCTTACAGGCAAATCCATTTTTGGCACCCTAGGGGTTAAGTATGTATTTAGAACTCGACTTGTGGCTGATTATCTAATTACTGTTTTGTGCAGTGAGTGTATCGGGGCATGATTGATCTGTGATGTGATAAAGGAAGTGTTTACCGATAATTCGTGAATGAGCGGTTCGGCACGTGCCTAAATGAACGCGTGTAATCTTTCATATTATTTCCTACGTAAAATACAATTATTATCCTTAATTAAAATATATTGAAAATAATTTACTTAATTATATGAAAAAGGTAAGTAATATTATATGACTATTTGATTTATAAGTAACTAGCTAATTCCCGGCATGTGTTGCAATGGCATATTCTAAGAAATAAATTGTTTCTCCCTGCATGTCCTTTCCCGTGCGTCCCCTTTCTCCTTCCGGTTCCCCTTCCTATCCAGCGTTCCCTTCCAACTACCGGGAGACGGGTATGGGTACCGCCGCCCCGGGAACCATTTATTGGATAACCAACATCTCTGCCATAGGTCACCCCAAGTGGTTCGCTTTGTTTGGTGGCTTAACAGGGGTGTTCGGGTTCATGGGGTGAGGTTTGTCTAGGTCTTAGCAGCGGAAGCGTCTGCCCACCTGCTGCATGGCGGGCAGGATCTGGTACGAGAGACTGGTTGAGAGAGGCCTTTTGACCTTTCCAGCCGGACTCTCGACCCATCGCCTTGCACCGCAGTTGAAGGGATAGATTGATACGTCCTTCACTCCTGGATACACGAACCCTCAGATTCCTACCCACCCCTTATACCTTTTTCCTTCCCAGAACTTCCTATCCTTTACTTTCTTAAAAAGACCCTCCATACAGCATCTCCTTAGATGACATAGGCCCTGAGGGAAATTATTGTCCTCAGGGCATCCTGTGTGGAGCTAAGGTAAAAAAAAGTTATTACCTGGCGAATCGGATGAGAATTTCAAACTCTCTGATTTCAGATCAGAAATATTTTTGAACAAACTTAAAAATAGTGTTACCTGCCGGAGCGTGGTGGTCTTGATTACTAAGTTTGATCAATCATAAAAATTAATCAATATTCTACACCACTGAAAACATAATACAAATTAAAAATGCTTTCTGGTTCGTTGTTGAATAAGCCCGCTGTAGCCACGACTATCTTTTTGTTCTAGCCCATTTAGCACATGCGATATGTCTCTCTTATACTGCCTGATATATCGCCATTCCATTTGACCGAAATTAAAATATCATAATGATGGTGAAACGAGTTTCTGCATTTGGATTATAAGCAAATAATGATCGGACTTTTCGATCACGAAACACGCCCTCATCACATTTCTTGTGGTCTTCTTTATTCTATATTTTATAGGTTTTGAACTTGTACTGAGAATAAATCCCATGTAGGAAATACTTATTACATTCTATATCCACTCCGTCCAGTTGCTTAGTGATTCTTCTTCTCGTACCCTGTCCATTCAACGAATGTTGGCTATCATGTTGGCTATGCGGACTTTGTTTACTGCGGCCCGGAACAGCTCTGCAGTAGACTGACCAAACCACTGTCTCAGGTTTTTCAGCCATGATGTTCTCCTTCTTCCGGCGATTTTTCCCTGCATTATGAGATGCAAGATCTCGTACTTCTCTGGATGTCTCATCACATGTCCTAGATGTATAAATAAATAAATAAATATTGAAATTTTCGGATTTTTAATGTTTTAATAACTTATTTTTGTTTATTCATCCGAACCATAACATCTTCATTCATAACTCTGTCCATCTAGCTTATTTTGAGTATTCTTCTGAAAATCCACATCTCGAATGCCTCAAGTCACCTTATCAGTTCTTCAGTAAGCGTCCATGCTTCCATTTCATAAAATAATACCGAAAACACGTAGCATCTGACCATTCGCATTCATAATCCAAGGTTGAGATCATGACTGCTGAACATCTGTACGGATAAAGGTTGCACGAGCTTGCTCAATGCGGCATTTGATTTCAACCGAAGGATCCCATCTTTAGTAATACATCTCCAAATACTAAGTTTTGAGTTAATGAGGAAAGCAATATTCGCCGGTCCCCATAAATCAAATATTAAATACCTGTCTGTGTTTTACATATTAAATATGTTATAAAAGAACACCGAAAGTCATAACCGTCCGGTACATTAGTACGACATTTTGAAATATCCTACTAGTGACCCAGAAAACATTAACATGGTATATAATTTACTACAAGTTTTTTCTACAGCATAATTAATTTTTGTGGTGTTAACGAGTAATCGGATACTGTACCAGATAAAGGGTACAATTTTACACACACTCAAATCTACTTTAGATTTTTCGGAGATGTCTGAGTAATCAACTGAAGGAACGAAATACACGTAAATTTAAATTTAACGTGGAAGTAATAATAAAGAATAGTGCTTTTATTTTTATTTTTCCTGTATTTGAACTGGCGACCTCTGGGTCCAGCTTACCCATATACAACGCAGGTCGCCAAATGAAAATAAATTGAAATCTAAAAGCCATTTGTTTGTTTTGCGGTTCAGACAAGCACCATCTTTCTCTTCGGATTACTTTGGGGAAAATACATTCTGTTGATAGAAGTAATGGATAATTTATATAGCGCCGCTTCTGTTAAAAATCATCACAAAAGCGTTTAAGTAAAACCCAAGTTTGTTTTTGAGTCATATTCGATTTGTAGATTAATTTATATACTTTTTCGTACATGGATTTTATGATTATTTTTATTAAACAGGGTGTTAATGGACGTACTTGACTTACTCTAACTTGTATTTTTTTTTTTTATTGTATCTTCAAAATCGAAATTTAAAAAATTATTCCGCGTAATTAATGGATGCCCCCTAACTAACATTTCAATTGGTTTAATTGTATATCATTAAGCAGCTGCATTGCTACGAATATGTAGGTAGATACTTGCGCAAATCTAATTCGGTGCAATGCATCTAATATGTAAATATTTCAATGGTAAAGACGGAATATGTTATCAATATTGAAATACTTGGCGAATTAATACAAAAACACTTTTGTCACACCCGGATGTGTTCCGAACTGAAAAACCGTTTGGATTTTCATGCCATTAAGGGCCTTTAACCAGCAAGCGGCCGAGAACACAAATTTCATTGAAAGGTGTTCTTACGATCGTACAGGGCGATTCCAATGAGAAATATTAATTATTCTCCGTTCCAGCAATTTAAAATTATAATTCAATATCGATTTTATTTCATTCAAAATTTGGTTTAATTTATACCTACACCCAAAAATGCTGAAAGGCGTGATGATAAAACTATCAAAATTATGTACTACTTATATTTTATGTACTACATAATAATTTTTCAATAATGTCTAAGCAAACAAGAACGTAAAAAAACTTAAATATATTAGTTTGTAAGACTGTAAATAAATATACAAACTGAAGTACTTTTGTCACAAAACACGTGCGCGGAGCATTTTTTTTAATGATTTTATTCAAATTAAAATTAAAATTCTGAAACATAACTTTACCAGATAAATAATTGATTTATTTTACTGCATGATTATATGATTTGAAAAGTGTGTTGTACAATACAAAATTTTGTTTGAAAATTTAACAAATCTGCTAAAAGACCTACGGTATAACCTTATTATGCTAAAAATAAACACATTTTCTCATAACATAACTTTACTAGATAAAATAACAATCTTTCGAAATCAATTTATAATTTTTTGTGGAAAAGAGTCAATACGGCTAAAATTTTATTTAAAAATGACAAATTTCCGGTTTTTTCTGGTTATTCACTCTTGAGAGGAAACCGTGCGGCATTGTCCATTCAAACGTATTCCCCAATTTCCTATTTGGATGTTGACACTACTGCAAATGATTTTTAAGGTAATATTGTGTTTTGCTTTTCACGTTTTGCTTTTTTGATAAGTTACTTTTTTAAGTTAGGAACCACCTAAATGCGTTAAAATTGCCCGGTTTGTACGCCATCAAAAATCGTTCAATATACAAACTAGACAAATTATTTATAAGAAAAAATAAGTACAGTACAGTTGTTGAGTATTTTCGTCCTATACACTTAGTAAAAAATCTTTAAAATCTGTCCAGGTTTGGAGGAGAAAAATGGGGAATGCAAAACCTCGATCTTCATGAATTTATTTAGGTATTATCAGCCTTTCGCTCAGTGACAGCAACAGTTTGATAAAATACCTATTATTCAAATTTCTCAGCAACCGGTTTACTCTTAAATAAAATCATCTGAATGTCTTCGGAACGCCAGAAAATGTCTAAATTGTAAGACAGTCCATTTTGCAATCTCCGAAACGTGTTGTTCGTAAGTTTGCCTTTTCTTTGGGGGTTGATTTCGCAAGAATTTTCCAATCGCAAGTTCACGTGGTGATTGTTCAGGAATTCTACTAAGCTTACACGGCGAGAAGATCAATCGAACTTGAGAAAACTATTTTCAGCACACTTGATCTCGTTTGATGGATGATATTTTTGACGGTTGTCAGAAAGAATTTCTTTGGTTGCGTATTCAATGTTTTAACCGTATTTTCAAACACGCTGGAAATTTTTGAAAATTTGAATTAATACCTTTGAAGCCTTTTTATTAAAACTGTGAACATGTTTTTTTTATGTGAATACCGCAGAAGGGTCCCAACTGCTTCAAGCCGCCTGGAGCAAGTGAGACTATGGTATCCCCAATCGAAGTATGTTGTGAGACTGGAGGCAGTGGGGAAGGGGAGGAGATGGAGAAGAATAAGTGGATAAGTACCCGGCTATTCAGATCTAGTCACCAAAGACGATTAAACCATTTTAAGCAACATTTCATTTCTGAATGGTGGTTTCACACCAGGGCGACACTGAGAGTATCTTCCACTCTGGAACGTGCCGCAAATATGCTTGAATATTACTATTGTAGAATAACATAAATCAATCAAATAAAAAATTCTTTGCACACGCCGGGATTACTGGTCAAGATCCTTACCTCTCGACCACGGAGGCCGTCAACATCCATACCATATTTCGCACATCCCGTTGAAAAGTGTCGTAAGTAAAAAAAAAAGCAAATTTAAGGCGACAGCGAAAACAAATGATGATTGATGAAACAAACAACTGCAGTGTTCATCATCAGGCCAGATCCAGCAGATCCGACAGATGTGTGACACGGCATAACACCCCAAAAACAAATAACCAAAATACTTTTGGCCGTGAAAATCTAAAAACGTATCCAATTCAACATTAGTTGGCAATTCTTTTAAATTAACGTGTGGTATCTAAAATCATCCAATATATAATTAATATCATTTTTATTATACATATTCGATACGGCCGAGAGACTCAGATGGATGCGCGTAATGAGGCGACCTCTGTGATAGACTATCCTTTAATTTTACGTTATCTTTGCGTTCCTACTTATAACGTTTTATCATTTTATTTTTTTTGATTCTTATTTTTTTCTTTAGCTTGTTATATTTGTATATATCTCATTATAATTTGTAGGACTGAAATTGCACTCTTCTCACAGTCCTGCTGGATTAACTAAAGTAATAATAATAATAACCAACTAGAAACTAGAGCATTTTCAAACAGCGGCGTTATACAATCTCAAACAAGTAGAATTTGTTTATTTTTTCTAAAACATTTTTATGTAGCATTTCCGTATTCTCAGTAGAAAAGCATTTTAAAAAGTTTTTTAAGCAAATTCAAAATTCAAAATAGGGGTATTTTAATGATGAATTTTGTTTTTTTTGCTTATTCCGCTTTCCTCCCTAATGCTAGTCTCACACGAGCGATATACTCTCGCACGGTATTTGAGCGTGGCCTACATCAACATATCGCTCGCCACACAATCCCACATAGTCTTCTCACACGAGTTAGGTATCACTGAAAACCCTGGAAAAAATTAAAACAATAATTTTTAAATGTATCTAAGTACTTACGATAGTTGTAAATTTCCAACTTTAAGTCACAGTTGCAAATACATATGTCATTAATAGGTAACTATTTTTAAGTCAGTAATTATAAGTATTAGTCCAAAGTCACTAGCTATAGGTCTTAGATGTGAGTAACTTGTTATAACTATAAACCTATGTTGTAAGCCAGGTTTATTATTTATACTAAGTATTTATTTGTACAGCACCCTAGAGGTAATTTTTCACAAAAGCGGCGCTATATAAATCAGTCAAATATTATGAGCGTGGCCTACGCCGTGATATTTGAAAATGATGTTACCCAGATAAGATATGTTGGTAGATTTTCACGGCCAAAAGTATTTTTGATATTTGTTTTTGGGGTGTTATGCCGTGTTGCGCTACCTCCTTCTTTAGCCAACGTTTCGGACAGCGTTACAGTGTCCATTATCAGGGAGATGTGTTTACCCAGATACATTTAGGAGCTGCAGTGGTCACGTGGCTGTCAGCTGTCAAAGTGACAGATCCCGTAAAAAAATGAGGAAATATTTCGTGAGGAGGGAGAGGGCCTCCCCCACTACACACCCCCTCCCCAATCCGCCCTATACTAGTTAGAGAGACTAAGATTGTACCTTTCGTGTGAGACTAGAACAGTGGTTCTTAACCTGGGTTCAATCGAACCCTAGGGGTTCGGTGAGTCAGTCTCGCGGGTTCGGCGAAGGTCAAGAGCAACAGCAGAAGTCACACTGATTAGCAATAAATATTTATTATTATTATTTTTTTGTGTGAAAATCATGTTTTAATGGTTTTGTTCATTTTATACACCTACATATTAACTTATACCTATATTTTGAATTTGAAAAAAAACTTTTTTTTCCAATTAAGAAGGGTTCGGTGAATGCGCATATAAAACTGGTGGGGGTGAATATAAATATACTGGACTAGAATATAAATATAATCCACGGAGGCCACGCCCATATACCGCATGGGAGTATAGCACTCGTGCGAAATTAGCATAAAGGCGACCAACGTTAGTAAGATTTTGTGAATGTAGCTCTTCTACCTTTTCACAGTCGATCTAAGTAATTATGAAGTGCTGTGGCTTTATAAATATGCATGAGAAACGCTAAGCGAACGTCTTAAGCATACACGTATGAGTGAAGGATGTTCCGCTAAATTAACACCATTCGGTACCCGACTGGCTCAGTGTAAGGAGCCTGAATAAATAAGGTAAACTTAATTATTATTAGCCGAGGAGCATTCTTCATTGAAAGTGTTTCACGGCGGCGTTAAATTTACCGCAAATATACAATAAATTCTGCCGGCAGTAAACGAGCGATGTTTTACAAGGCGCGGCTTTGGGTTTTGCAGTACAATCAAAACATTAAAATAATGACTTTACCTTAATATTATAACAATATGAAGGACTGGATATTTTGGAAATTTGGGGTTCGAACCCTGAAGAAAAAAGTGTACCTTCAAAAAAAAAGTGTACCCTTCTATACAATGATGTTATATATAATAACTAGATGACCCGGCGAACTTCGTACTGCCTCAGAATCAATAAATGTTGTGTTAACTTATTGGCTAAATTAAATTCAGTTTTTTTATTAAGTTAAAAAATCCACAATGAAGCAATTATCGATGCGCAACTGTCTATGTTTTATTTTTATCAGTATCAGAGATGGCGTTGTGTACGGATTTATGATTTTTCTTACTTTTCCACTTACTTACGGGAATTGCGTTTCATTATCTTTATACGTGTGAGGAAAAGATTTATAATAATTATTGTATTTTTACTTTGGAGGAGTGCAGACACATTTTCAACGTTTGTCCAATTTTCGACTGTTGATATTTTGCAGCATTATTTGAGAACAAAAGCAAAACAATCAGCGCATTGACATATGACGTTTTTGAAATTTTAGAATTCCCTCACTACTCAATATTATACTTATCACAATATTGCTGCAGCTTTTTCAAAAGATAAGAATTCGTTCCATTCAAAATGTTTGAGAAAAAGAATTTTTTTCATAATTTTTTTTTTCGTTCATTTTTCCTGTTTTTTAATAGTTATTCTGATATTCGGGGCGGAGACAAATCCAACGAATCGAAGATCATAAAAATCGGTCCAGCCATTCTCGAGTAATAACTCGAGTGTAACTAACCCGACTGTTTTGTATATTGAGATACATAAACGCGTGGTAGAAATCTCAAGGGTAGTAAGCCAAAGACAAGACAATTGTATTTGTCTTAAATTTCTTAGATTTAGTATTTAACTGCCACGCGTCGCGTACTACCAGTAAGTCAATTGCATTAAAAAAGGGCCAGAATTTCCTCGTGTGTAACGAGAAAAATTTTCCTTTACACGGCAAACACTTTTCATAAGCCAAGAAGAAATTTATGCATCAAGCTTGTTAAAAATACTTTCTAGTGCAAAATCTCAAACTTATGAACTCCTTTTCGGAATTTTATTGTATTGGAAAACATTTTAATATTCGTGCCTGAATTTCACAAAATAAAACATGCAATTTAGCGTTGATTTTTTGTATCAATCAAAACGGGCGGCGTTCAATGAATTTGGAATTGTAGTGCCTCCAGTAAAAACTGAAAATTATAAGATACGCATTCTAAAAATTAGCCGATAATGTGTGGCTTTAATCATAAATAATTATTTTATTTCATTATAATTTTTGTACTTTTGTCTAAATTTTCCAGTGTGCGTAACTGGGCGTAACTGGGGAGGTACGGGTTTGGCGCGCTCTCTCTTTTTATTGGTTATCATGTCTTGTCAAGTATTCTATAATCCCTTCCAAAAAGCCACGCCCCTTCTGAAATCGAATGTTTCAAGGACTGGAGCATCGCCTCAAATATAAAAGTTGAAAAAATAAGGCTTCCGGACATAAATTAGGAAAACGTGACACCTAAATGTTAACATACGTGAAAGAAACCCACATATACCATGCCGAACCTCAAAAATGCAGTCACCCGGCAATTTAGAAAAATAACGCTTATCAGCCCACTTCAGAATCTAGATAATATAAAAGATAGATATCATATCGGTGTGTTTACCCAAAATATCGCTTCACATTATATATTACATTACATGACATGATTCACAACATGGAAAATCATGTATAAACACTATTAACAGTCAAATCCATGCGTGAAATGTACGAGTAAGATTTCAGTTGTTATAATATTAGGTACAAGAATTGAAATTATCAGAATTAGAATCGAGGTTCATATTAAATATTCTTAAAATTCTGATATTTTAACTTAAATTGCTGAATTAATGTAAATATTATCAATTATGTTTGAAATTTGCGGTCAAATTTGTTCAATAGATTTTCCCTATCTAGCCGTAGCTTATCTTCTTTCTGAATTCAGTTCAATTACAAAACCAACTTTCCTCATTTTCCGATTAGATCGTGGGAGTCATCGTGATAAGTCTCAAAAAACTTGCGCGTGCAACAGGTTTACATCCAAATTATGCTCTTTATAATTAAAAGGTATTAGTTTTTTGTTCTTGCTTATTTCAGATCTCGGGGAGGGTGGTGCTATCTCACGAGTATTGTACATAGAACATATCAAAGTAAAAATAAAAATATTGTAAGATACATGGTAATAGACAAAAATATAAATTATTATTCAGAAAAAAAAGAGAATAAAGTACAAACTTTTACAAATCTACGCTTGTAAATGGGACCCTGCCAGAAGTGAAATGCTGCCATCACAAGAGCGTTTTCACTCGTGGCTAGTCGCGTTTTGTAGCTGGTGATTTTTTTATTAGTGCTCGGAATCCGGGAACGCGCCCTTCTTCAAACAACTCAATGGCACTGCAGTACCAGGATAACCCAAAAAGCATTCGGTATGAATAGGCCACTTGTATCACATTTTAAAAAACAAAATTCCGGTTTAGCCAAATATTCTAAGACATTCTGTATTTTTTTAGTCGTATTTTTGAAACCCTGACGATTTTTTGATCATTTCAATCCGAAAAATCAGACCATTTTTTATAAACCGGAAAGACGGGACATAATTTTATAGGTGTGAAAAAACGATAATTAGATACAAAAACATAGTGGTTGGAAGTTCGAACATCCACCACACCGTCGCCGTAAGAGCCGTGTTCGTCCGAAAAACGACGGAAATTTCAAAACCCAGTCCGTTTCATATCGGTTTCGCTTGCCCTGCTGCATCGATTACACTCGGAACACTCAAAAAAATTTTTTTTATGATTACCACTTATTTTATTTAAAATTTGACATTCTAAGTTTTTAAAACCATATTGAAATAAAAATAATAATAAAGATATTGAAAATATTTATTTTAAATTAAAAAATAAATTAGAATTTTAAAAAAACGTACACAAAAACTGCCATTCTGCTGGTTGGCAGACTAAAGAAGTCATGAATGGGATGACCTAGACTACAGATTTTGGTTAGTTTTGATCTTGCATTCGACCTAATCGATGCAGCAGGGCAAGCGAAACCGATATGAAACGGACGAGGCTCGGAAATTTCTGTCGTTTTCCGGACGAACGCAGCTCTTACGGCAACGGTGTGGTAGTTGTTAGAACTTTCAAACACTATGTTATATTAGGTTATTTTAAAAAACTATTATTATAATAATTTTGTATGATAATATGGGCATGCGATGGCGGCGAAGGGCTCCGCGGCCAGTTTCCAGTAAGTTGTTTCGCGTCGAAAGGCTCTCCCGTCCGATGAGTACACTCGGAACACTCAAAATTTATTTTTTTATCATTACCACTTATTTTATTTAAAATCTGGCATTCTATGTTTTTAAAACCATATTGAAATAAAAATAATAATAAAGATATTTAAAATATTTTTTTAATAATTAAAAAAAAATTTAAGACTTTAAAAATCGTACACAAAAAACTGCCAGGCTGCTGGTAGTACTCAGCAGACCAAAGAAATCATGAATAAAATAATCTAGACTACAGTTTTTCGGACTATTAATATTATAAATTTGTACAATAATATTGACACGCGACAGCGGTGAGGGGCACCGCGGCAGGTTTCGTAAGTGGTTTGGCGTCGAACGGCTCACTTGACGGATGGGTACACTCAGAACTCTCGAATTATTTTTTTTATCATTATCGCTTATATTTTTAAAATATTGCAATCAAAGTTTTTAAAAATATAATCAAATAAAAAAAATAATAAAGATAAACGAAAAAAAAAAAAAAAAAACTTTAAAAAATCATACACAAAAATTTGCCAGGCTGCTGGTCGGCAGACCAAAAAATTCTTAAACGGAATGATCTGGACTATAGTTATTCATTAGTTTCATTCGTGTACTCGATGACGTAAAATTTACTATTTTTTACCCCGCTTTGACGCCGGCTGCCTGCGAACTTGCCAGGCTGCCGGTTGGCAGCCCTGCTTTTTTCTCATTTTCTAATCGACCTTTATCATATGAAACCATTCCCGTTCGTGTACTCGATGACGTAATTTTTTCGAAAAAAATCGCTGACTATTTCCATATCAGCGCGGCTCCTACCAAGAGGCGCACCGGCAGACCAGCTTTTTAAAGGTTTTCTAAGTGTCCATTATCACTAAAAAGTAGTTTCATCCGTGTACTCGATGACGTAGGGTTTACCTATGTCGTCTCCTAGTCTATAATACACAGTGATCTTCTCTGTCTCTCAATATCCTTGTTGAACTACCATCGTTGAGCTCCGCTGTTACATGTCCTAAGTATTTGTCGAATTTTTAAGATAATTTTCTTGGCAATATATTTCGCCGGTATTTTTCACTGAATAGAAAATCAACAGAAGTGTGATCTACGAACACTGATTATCCTTTTTTAAGTATTTGTAAAATAGAGATGTTGAATGAACAATCTGTTAATAAAATAAATTACTTGAAAGTGATTCTAATTATTTGTGTTCACCAATACATTATTTTTTGACAACGTTTGATTTTTTTTAAATTAACAAGCTGCCAGAAACGTACTAAATTTTTATTTAAAACATTTTCCTTGTGATCGTCTCCTTCCATAACCAAAATCTCGACAGCGTTTGATTTTTTAATGAAAAATCAATTACGTAATAAACTTTTTAAGCGGTATTTGAAACAAATATTCTGTGAGCGTTTGATTTTTTGATTAAAAATGTGTCAAAAAGATATTAAAAACGACCTGTTTAAAGCAAATTAATTTTTAACTGTCAAAACAATGTTATTAACCCTTTAGGTGCTGTGCGCTTATGTACCGGCCCGACACTTAAAAAATGTCATAAATATCATTAAATTACTTTTCCATGAATTGGTGACACTTCTCATGAAACTATTGTTAATGTTGAAAAAATATGAAATAAAAATACAAATAATTTGTCGGCCTAATAAATAAGTTTTTTGTTTTTCATACATTTTGTGAAACTTATCTATAAATCTAATTTAACGCCTAAAACTGTTTAATTGACCGTGTTCAGCTAATTTAGAAAGAATGACCAGGAGAAAACGGGAGATGCACATCAGAGCATGATTATTATAAGCAATAAAACCAAGAGAAAAGTCGAACCATTCAAGTAAAAAAGATCCAATTTCAACATACACGCGATCGCTTAAAATTAAACTTTATCTGCTCTTTTTGACCGCAAAACCAACATGAAGCCTTTCTTCTCTTCTTGCCAAGTGTAACGAAATTAGTTCTCTTATTTCAATTTGCACGATAGATTTATCATATTACTTGAACTCAAATAATAGTAAGTTAACCACGTAAAACGCTGGCTCTATTTTTTAATCACTGTATTTCCTACGATACTTTGCATTTCAGTTTTTTAAGTGTACAATAAAGGTTCAGCAAATAAAATCTGACCACCACCATTGTATAATTATACACCAAACAATATCTGACCTAAATAAAATGGCAGGAAAAAATTGCACGATTTCATTTAGCACGCCATCAGAAATGTTGTGAGTCTTATCAAATTCCAGATTAACCTCGGCATAATTAAAACTTGCTTCATACAAGGGTATTTATGAGCTGAAACCACGCAGGTTTGTGGCATGACCAGTGCGCAGTTTGCATATCAGGACGGTACTTATAGTCATGCGCAATCCAAGCAGAGGTCAATATCTTTGACGCTGCACCAAGGCTGGATCACTTGGAGCTCTCTGGAAAAAATATGCTTCAGCCTTTTTGCACTTGGAGGATTCCAAGCCACAGAAACACTTATACCTCATCTCGACACATCACGAGCCTGAAAACAGATCAACACCAAAAGGCGGAAAATGCACATCAAAACGTTGTCGTTACAATATGAAAATTGTTGAGGTTACCGCTCGCTGCACGCTACCTGCAAAAAAACATACTTATCCATACGGTGAACGCTTCGCAGAGGATACCACACAACAACAAAAGTCTGCTCCTGGACTAATACATACATCGTTTCAAATACCACCAAGCTTAACAAGGTGGTAAACCGCCGAGGTCATTGACGTGTTGCGGTCGTCCGTATATCCACCGTGTCCTGCAAGTCCTGTAAGTCATTACACTAAATTTAGTATTTCGTTCAGTGTGCCAACACAGCTTTCCAATATAATATATTACAGAGAATAACCGAGAGCCATAAAAGTTTGCATTCTGCTGGGTACAGAGTTCATTGTTACATCCTCACGCCTTCCGACAACAGCATCATCATGAAACAACCTACATAGAGGGATAGTTAAGATAATTCGACATCCCTAGGTTGATATTTGAAGTTTAAGGGTTTAAAAAGTCTAACAGTAGACGCAGAGTGCAATGACAGCAGTTTAGAAGTCTAGAGGCCTCTATCTGATATTAAACTGTTGCTTTCTGGTTGTTCAGGTTCGGCATGACTTCTGGCCTTTGCTGTGATCTGAAATGATTTAGTCGTTATTACCACAACGGGCACTCGTCAAGCGCAACCCCGTTAAACGTAACGTGGATACCATAACAACAATTTTACGTATCTTGGTACCTTGACGACAGAAAATCCATAGAAGCACAAACCTTAGCTTTGACCTTGGTTTTGACCTTGGCTTTGCCTTTGGCTTTGCTTTTGCTTAACTTGAAAATACCGTAGACTTACTTCAGCGAACAGCGTCCATTGCATGTCGAGATTCTCCTCGAACGTTCTGGAGTTGCTTTTCATAACTTTACCTGGGGCGGCCTACTGGACCTCTTTTCTCGAATGATCTAAGTGTTCTGGCATTCTTAGTACACCTACCAAGTCACCTCAATTACGTCTTTCCTGTAAAATATATGGAAGTATATATATATATTTTTTTAAATGATTGTTTGGGTTCATACCTTCGCATCAGGCTGTGACTTGCCAGCCACGGCCTTCATCATGACGAGTGTTGACTGCCGCCTGGTGCCGCTGGACGCAGCAGCAGCCGCTCTCCGACATCACATCCTCGCGCCCGGCATCTCCTCGCTCCCGCTGCGCGCCCGGTCGACAGGTCGGCCGCGCTCAAACTGCCATCGCACGCAACGACACGCTAATTTATACCGAATTCAAAAGATTCCAATTTTCAAATGCAAACACACACACTTATAGCAAATATTAAATAAATCGAAATTCAAATCACAAGTATTATTTTTAGACAAAATGACTGATTAATACTTTTCGACAAGATTTATTTGCACTATTATTATTATTTTTAACCACTCTTTAAGATGGGTAAAATTAAAAATTTGCACTTTTGTCGATTTATTTCGCCAGATCTGCAAATTTAAAAACAATGAAGAGTTAATTTTACACATAAAAGATAAGAACATAATACATATACGGTTAAGTTATTAGTTCAAAAACATATTTTTTCAGAGACGAAACATATCATTGTTGTATCGGAATTTAACAATATTACCGGTGCAGGCCTTATTATGGTACAAAATATTGATTCAGCATATATCTGAGTCTGATAATAACAGGAAAGTGGAACATGAACATAATACAAGGTTCACAAAGAATGAAGGAATGCTTGTTCCAAAATATAATAAGTAATAACTACGGACGGCGAACCCTGGAATTTAACGCGCCAAAAATAATACATATAATTTTTACATAGTGCCAAAAAAGTTTGAGAATCTCAGATTTTCACGCTAACAACCAAATTCATTCAAAGTGAATCAATCCTATATCTATCCAGTAGCAGTGAACAACTTTACTGTCAAAACAATTCTGTTATTTTATGAAGTTTTATGAGTTTGTGTGTGAAATAAAACAGTAAACAACAGTAGGGTTTAATCCCAATATGCTACACTAGTGCACTTCAAGTTTTTTTGCTTTTACATCTCAGTTCTACAATAAAACAACATTTTTCTCCTGTATTTTAATTAGAATTTTAAAAATACCTTTGGTGCTTTAAATTAATGTAAGTTTAAGGTGATGTAACTTTTTTTTATTTGAAACAATGAATTACACAATTTGTCCAAAGAAATATCACTATCTTAATGACAATAATTATTCTTTCAAGCTTACTTCAGGCAGGTAAGAAAGTCCAAATAGACAAGTTGATTTCATCGTGATAATCTTTATTGATTACATGATTTACATGATTTGATAATCTTTATTGAACCGTAGTCAAAGTAACGTTTGCTTGAATAATAAAGTGGAGGCAGCAGATTTTCGAAAACGGAATACACAAACAAATTTACAGGCAGATGAAATGCCAAACGGTCGAGTTAAAACTGCATTATGCTTTATACTTTAAGTCATTTAGAAAAGAAATTCAAGACTTCAATAATTTAGGCACATTTATCATGTTACATAAAACCCTTGTTAGATGCCATCTAGAGTATAACTCTACGTTATGGTCTCCATTTTACAATATTCATTCCGACAGCATTGAAAAGATTCAAGACAGGTTTCTAAACTATAAATTGCATATTCCTGTACAAACTATTGATTATAATTATCTACTGGATAAAATGTACTGCAGAAGAAATGCATTTTTATGTTTTGTCGGTGTAGAGTTTAATCTTCCATTGAATCATAGATTTTAAAATCGTTTTTGTAATGTTCTTCAATCCCGATGATTGATATTACTTGATATGTGTTCGGGAAAACTCCAATAAAGATAAAGGTTCGTCGAGAATACAAGTTGCCTTATTTACGTTGTCGTAAGGTTTACGATGAATTTTTAACTGGACCAGACATCCACCCAATTGGATCCTCAATTCTGAAACCAGAAGATAATCCTACACTGAGGAAGCCCAGTTGTCTATCGTGTATCATCGGCTATTTCTGTAACAGTTCGTGCATTAGACACAAACGACGATAGTCGCCACTCTTCTAAGGCTGCTCAATAGTGCTCAACTGACATCGCTTGAGGCTACAAACTACAATTTATTTTTATAATAAGCTCCACGCAGGAGGCCCCTGAGGAATAAATTCCCCTCAGGGCCGATGTCATCTTTGGGGATGCTGTGCCGGAGTGTGAGAGGATAGAGTGCAGAGAGGAAAGGAAGGATAGGAAATTCTGGGAAGGAAAAAGATATAAGGGGTGGGCAGGAATCTGGGGATCAACGTATCTAGGAATGACTGGTATTTGTATCCATCCCTCCCATTGCGGTGCAAGTGATGGGTCGAGACAGTCCGGCCGGAGAGGTCAATAATATGTTAGGTTAGGTTAGTCAGTCAGTCAACCAAGTCAGGTAGGCTAGTCAGCCAGTCTCTTCCAATCCAAGACCTAGACAAACCTCACCCCGTGAACCCAGGCACCCCTGCTAGGTCATCAAACGTGGCGAACCACTGGGGTGACTATGGCAGAGGTGTTGGTAAACTACAAATAACTATCTATACTAACGACATCTGTTGAACTTATATAATAATGTTTACAACAGTTTTATATGAATTTGGTCTTTATGTGGATGCTGACGTATTCGCGAACGTAAAATTTATTAAAATCCATGTGTATTCCTAATTGTCTTGTTTAACAAATAGACGTCATTGTGAACATTCAAATTTGCACTTTTGTTGATTCAAAATTAGCGGTCCCCGGCGGATATGGAAATTTTATTCAAATCACGACCCGTGAGATAATTTATTTGGTCGGGTATATTATATTCTACTCAGAGAGTTGGTACTAATTATTCAAAATCTGTTTCGAGCGCTGCACTTTTGTTCTGCCAGTTAAAAATAATTTGAGTTTTCGCGCCGGATTTATCTTCGAATTTCAAAAACACGAAAACTGTGGCATTGGAAAATGTGAAAAACGCCATAGGCAATCTGGTAAAAAGCAAAAACCAACACCCCACAGTTATCTGGATGAAAAACAACCATAAATAAATCGAGGAACCGAACGAACCATTGTTCTCTAATGGGATTAAAGTTTATTCTGTTCATTCCAAAATTTTCGGGATTATTTGATCGTAAAATAAACACTTTTCTATATCCACTATCCGTAATAATAATCGTAATTACTTAAGTGGTAGAAAATCTTTCTGTTTCTCCTGATGCATCATAATTTTTGAAGTAAATGTTCTTTACGCACTCTTGACTTGGGGAGTAAGCTGGCAAATACGTTACGAAAAGTGTGATGCGAACGGTAATCGATGCGAACGGTGATCGATGGCGAGGCGAACGATCGGGCCTTTACGCACGCTTGACTTGTGAGTGATAAGGATAAGGATGAGGATGAGGATGAGGATGAGGATGAGGATGAGGATGAGGATGAGGATGAGGATGAGGATGAGGATGAGGATGAGGATAAGGATGAGGATGAGGATGAGGATGAGGATGAGGATGAGGATAAGGATAAGGATAAGGATAAGGATAAGGATAAGGATAAGGATAAGGATAAGGATAAGGATAAGGATAAGGATAAGGATAAGGATAAGGATAAGGATAAGGATAAGGATAAGGATAAGGATAAGGATAAGGATAAGGATAAGGATAAGGATAAGGATAAGGATAAGGATAAGGATAAGGATAAGGATAAGGATAAGGATAAGGATGGTCACCCTAAGGTCGTAGGTCACCCCAAGGTCGTAGGTCACCCCATTCGCTACGTTTGGTAACTCAGCAGGGATACCCGGGTTCATGGGGCGAGGTTTTTCTTGTAGTTTTACTTCAGTCGTGGGGTCTAAAGCACACTCGTTTTATTTCAAACGGGTAACGCCGTCCCCAGGAACCCTTTATTGGATAACCAACAACACCTCTGCATTAGATCACTGCCTGTCTAACATCTGCGTGGCGGGCCGGATCGGAAGAACCCGGTTTGGGAAGACCCTCTGACCCATCGTCTTGCACCGTTGAGGAAGGGATGGTTTCAAACGTCCCTTACTCCTGGACATACTGACCCCTAGATTCCAACCCTCCCCTCATAATTTTTCTTTCCCATATTCTCATTCCTTTCATTATAAAAAACCTCCACATCGCATCTCCAAAGATGACACAGGCCCCGAAAGAAACAATTTTCCTCAGGGCCTCCAGTGTGCGGTTGATGTAAAAAAAGCTATTGAACGATGAGCTCTGAAGTCATGAAATTTGCGAAAAAATGTTTAGTTGACTTAAAAATCAACGGACCTAAAAGGTGATGGCTTGGCTCTGACTTTATAACATATGAATCCGATCGAGACGTTTTTTGCGTAGAGATGGATTCTCTTCATTCATATTCAAACACTGTATTTTACATTCTTCTTCATAAGTCGGTTTCTTATAGCCGAGGATCGTGACCCCTACTCTAATTTCCATGGTGGACAAAGTTACTTTGTTACTCCTCTCCTCACTGTCCTGCGCTGCATGGAGAGCCAAGAACACTGATGTACCAGACGCCTTGATCACTTCAGAACATTGGTGACCTTCTCTGCTTCTTCTGCCTTCCACTTTGTCAGTGAATATGAGTTTCTCCCAGTAAGAGTCCTCAGTTTGGCAAACGGCGCGGCGTGTCCAAAGTTATTTAAAGCCACGATTACATTGAGCGAGTTTACAAGCTACTAGCCAGTAAGTTTAAAAACGGGTGAATCGGCGAGTGAGATTGTCACGATGACACACAAAACTGTCTACTCGCTCAGTAGCGACAGTAGCAGCTAAAATAACGACTCCCGCGCGAACCAATTCTGTCGACATTTTGTAGAAAACTTGAGCTCGCAGCTAGTAGACTAGGAGACGAGCTAGGTAAACCCTACGTCATCGAGTACACGGATGAAACTACTTTTTAGTGATAATGGACACTTAGAAAACCTTTAATAAGCTGGTCTGCCGGTGCGCCTCTTGGCAGGAGCCGCGCTGCCATGGAAATAGTCAGCGATTTTTTTCGAAAAAATTACGTCATTGAGTACACGAACGAGAATGGTTTCATATGATTAAGGTCGATTAGAAAATGAGAAAAAAGCAGGGCTGCCAACCGGCAGCCTGGCATGTTCGCAGGCAGCCGGCGGAAACCGATATGAAACGGACTGGGTTTTGAAATATCCGTCGTTTTTCGGATGAACACAGCTCTTACGGCGACGGTGTGGTGGTTGTTCAAACTTCCAACCACTATGTTCTATTAGGGTATTTTGAAAATACTATTAATATTATAATTTTGTATGACGTAAAATTTACTATTTTTTACCCCACTTTGACGCCGGCTGCCTGCGAACATGCCAGGCTGCCGGTTGGCAGCCCTGCTTTTTTCTCATTTTCTAATCGACCTTAATCATATGAAACCATTCCTGTTCGTGTACTCGATGACGTAATTTTTTCGAAAAAAATCGCTGACCATTTCCATGGCAGCGCGGCTCCTGCCAAGAGGCGCACCGGCAGACCAGCTTTTTTAAGGTTTTCTAAGTGTCCATTATCACTACAAAGTTGTTTCATCCGTGTACTCGATGACGTAGGGTTTACCTAGCTCGTCTCCTGGTCTATAGCGCCACACGCTAGCCAGTAGCGAGAATTACGACTCCCGCACAAACTAATTCTGAGAGAGCTGTTGGTGGGCCGCCATCTTGTGGAAAACGCGAGCGAGTATCGAGTAAAGTTGACACCCTTTCAATTCATTTCCTAGATTGTCCACAATCTGCTAGTTAGCTAGGAATACGATTACACTGAGCGAGTTTACAAACAGATAGTAGCGAGAATTACGACTCCCGCACGAACTAATTCTGAGAGTTACGAAATCAGCTGTTGGTGGGCCGCCATCTTGTGGAAAACGCGAGCGAGTATCGAGTAAAGTTGACACCCTTTCAATTTATTTCCTAGATTGTCCACAATCTGCTAGTTAGCTAGGAATACGATTACACTGAGCGAGTTTACTAACAGATAGTGAATTTCCCAGCCCAGCTTGTAAACTCGCTCAATGTAATCGAGGCTTGAGATACGTTGAAGGCAGATAGTTAAAGCTTATATGGATACCTATCTCTTCCAGAATGGAAACATTTATGGGTCTCTTTTGCATGCCTTTGGAATCCTGAGAATTTCTCTCCAACACTACATTTCGAGGGCGTCTGTCCGCATTCTCATGTTGGCTCTAATTGTCCATGTTTCCACATTGTATTGAAGTACCTACAGAGAAAAAAATCAATTACTTAATCTTTAAAAAGTATAAAATGAAGTCGCTCTCGCTGTCTGTGCCCTTAGATCTTTTAAACTACGCAACGGATTTTCATGCGGTTTTCACCAATAGATAGATTGATGCAAGAGGAAGGTTTTTAGGTATATAATTTGTCAAGGTTTTGTGTAAATTGGTTGAACAATATAAATAAAGGGAGCGGGCTGGCAAACGGACAACGGGTAGCGTGCTGGCAAGCGGGCGGTGTGGATTTTATTTAACAGATGGCGTTGGTTATGTTCTGCAATCATGATCTCAACCTTGGATTACGAATTCGAATTTTCAGATGCTACGTGTGTTCGATATTATTTTATGGAATGGAAGCATGGACGCTTACTGAAGAACTAATTAAGCGGTTTGAGGCATTCGGGATGTGGATCTACAAAGTATCTAATACTTAAAATAAGCTGAATGGACAGGGTAACGAATGAAGATGTTACGGTTCGGATGAATAAAGAAAAATAAATTATTAAAACTATAAAAATCCGAAAACTTCAATATCTTGGACATGCTATGAGACATCCAGAGAATTATGAGATATTGCATCTCATAATGAAGGGAAAGATTGCCGGAAGACGGGGCCCTGGAAGAAGAAGAACCTCATGGCTGGAAAACCTGAGACAGTGGTTTGGCCAGTCTACTGTAGAGCTGTTCCGGGCCGCAGTAAACAAAGTTCGCATAGCCGACATGATTGTCAACGTCCGTTAAACGGACAGGGCACAAGAAGAAGAAGTTGGTTATAAAAGTTGGGTAATGGCATGGCGTTGTGTTTCGTTAGCCACAGCTACGTATGGCAGGGTCTGCTAGTAAAAAAACATAATAGAGATGTTATCTAATGGTATTATTACTTCCATGTTATAAGGACTGCAAGCTTCAAATTCAGCGCTCTCTTTTATGCTCAGAGAATAATAATATGTAATAAATTAATTAATATGCAACAGGAAGTCTGTATTTAATTAAACATTACATTATTTATTTAGTTTTATTTTACGATGGTGTATTCAGGATGGATTACTTCATTAGAAATTCAAATTACTGAAATATTTAAAATTATTTTCCGACATTAAGTAATTGGCATTTTGTAGAAAGATTTCAGAATCCGTTAACGATGGAAATTGTACATTTTATGAAAAAAATAATTTCCCTCAGGGCCAATGTCATCTTTAAAAATGCTGTGTGGAGGGTTTTTTTAAGGAAAGGAGGGGGAGGAGAGTTCTGGGAAGGAAGAGGGTTTAAGGGGTGGGTAGGAATCTGGGGTTCAGTGTGTCCTGGTCATCCGCCTCCACGACCTAGACAAACCTCACCCCGTGAACCCAGGCACCCCTGCTAAATCACCAAACGTAGCGAACCACTTGGGGTGACCTATGGCAGAGGTGCTGGTTATCCAATAAAGGTTCCCAGGGCGGCGGTACACATTCCCGCCTCCCAAATTGAGATCATAGAATCGAACACGTATATTTAGGAAATGTAGTCCTCCAATATTAAGGTTAGTAGCACTAACAAGGACTCAACAAAATGAAAAAGTGCCAAAACATAGAAAATGGCAACTGCACATGCTAAGCTTCTAAGGTGACCGTCATTACATTAGTCCTCAATGTCATTCAAAAGATGTCGTTAGTATAGGTAGTTATAAGATGTTATGTACTTTCAATTTGAGAGGCGGGTACGGGTACCGCCGCTCCGGGAACCATTTATCGGATAACCAACTCCTCTGCCATATATTAGGTCACCCCAAGTGGTTCGCTACGTTTGGTGACTTAGCAGTTGTTAGCGGATGCATCTGCCCACCAGCTGCATGGCAGGCCGGATTGGGAGAGAATAGTTGAGTAAATCCCATCTCCATCCGTGTTCTCACGGAACATCGCCTTGCACCGCAGCGTCACCCCTGGACACATTGACCCCCAGATTCCTACCCAACCCTCATACGCTTTTCTTTCCCAGAACTTCCTCTCCTATCTTTCCTAAAAAGACCCTCTACACAGCATCCCCAAAGATGACATAGGCCGTGAGGGGATTATTTCCATTAGGGCCTCCTGTCTGGAGCTAATGTAAAAAAAAACTACAGGCGTCTCAACAGATGTTATTAAAGTATTACTTTAGGAAAGTGTCAACCGTCGCCGTTCGGGTCTAATATCCGAACGATTACGGAAATAGTCCATGATAACCGCACGACAGCTGGGCACTACTTTCAGTACTGAGTTCCCTTGCTTCAAAATTACACAGAGCATCCATTAGAATTGACGTTTAGTCCAGTTAAATATTCATAGTAAACCACACGGTAACGTAAATAAACGAACCACGATATTCATTGAAGATTCCTGAACATACATCAAGTAATCACTGCGATTGAAGATCCATCGCAATACCCAACCTCAAGTGGAATTCTGCTGGAAACGTGGCACGAATAACAGATGACCTTTGAATTACAAATTCATCTATTATGTAACTAACTGTTAAACTAACATAATTATAAAACCAGAGCAAAGCAAATAGACAAGATAAATATACCTACCTAGGACAAAGAAACTCATGAAATGTAAACGTAAAGTACAAGTACAATAAACTCCCACGTAGTATCAAACAAATTAAATCAATCAATTAATAACTACATTAAGTCCAGCTAATCTTTGTTTCAAAGAATAATCATCTTCAGAGAAGTTATTGATATTATCCTACACATCGAACGATGTAGTCGCTGAAAACCCCCTATACAAACCTGGTTCCGTCTCTGGTAAATCCCCTCCATCCAAAGCAGGGTCTCCTCGAGAGGACTGAGCATCAGTGGCGGACTAACGGGGATGTACTAATGTTTTAAATAAATTCGAAAATTATGTGAAACAGCATTTTATGTGAAACCGTTTCAAACAGTTTGTATGTTGAACTAACTATCGTTCAGGAAAATTTTGAATGCGTTTTTCTCGAAACTTTTATAACGCGTTTTTTCAACCTGATTTTTTTTACATGAATACCGCACAGGAGTCCCAACTGCTCTCGTCTGAAGCCAGTGAGACTATGGCATCCCCAATTGGGGTATGTTGTGAGGCTGAGGGTAGTGGGGAGGGGAATAAGATAGGGAAGAGGAAGGTGGGGAAGTACCTGGCTATTCAGATCTGGCTACCAAACACGGCTAATGCCATTTCAAGCAACGTTTCAATTCTGAATGGTGGTCTTGCACCAGGGCGATACAGGGAGAATCTTCCACTCTGGAACGTGCTGCAAATATACTATATATTATTTTTAATGAATAACTTGACTTGATTTACAACATATAAAAAAAAACTATACATCCAATTTGTATGCACCGCATCATTATTCCGCAAAAAATACTTTCAAGTTTTACTGAAGGATAATTCAACAAACTAACTGTTTAAAAAGATTTAATATAAAATGCTGTAACTCTGTCAATTTCACGAATTTCCTTAAAACATTTTGTGAGAGCATGCGTAACAAATGAGTATTTCAGAAAACGAAAATGAAAAAACGAATAAAATGTCAATTTTTTTATTTTACAGTATCCTGTTGCCTTTAAGCCTTGTTTAGGATTTGATCAACGGAACATGGAGGCGTTCGGAGGCTCCCCAGGACCAGAGGCCCGTGTGAACTGAATAAAACGCTTGTACAACTAGGGGGGGGTTCATTCAGCTTTGCCGCTTCTGATAATATATTATATTCATCTTATCAACAGACATACATTGAAACGCTTGGAGTACGTATATGTATCAGGCCGGCTCAAGTCAGCATTGATCCTCGATGCACCGGTACACGTACGTGAAACTCGACGGAACATCCGTTCACAGTTGATGTTGGCTTCATGAGAACCACGGGTATCTGTTTTTCCTCCTTCATATAATACATTAATAAATCCCTTCATACAGCCCCTAACCCGCCTCACAACCATGTCTTATCGGGTGGCGATATAGTTCCCCTATCTTTACACTGTACAGATACACACACAGAACACTTGTGGGGTGTCACATGTCCATTCAACTACTAGAGAGAGAGAGAGAGAGAGAGAGAGAGAGAATTCTATATTCAGACCTTATATACATAATATTATAGAGAGAGAGAGAGAATTCTATATTCAGACCTTATATACATAATATTATATAAGGTCTGAATATTGAATTCTCTCTCTCTCTCTCTAGTAGTTGAATGGACATGTGACATGTGAGAGAGAGAGAGAGAGAGAGAATTCTATATTCAGACCTTATATACATAATATTATATAAGGTCTGAATATAGAATTCTCTCTCTCTCTCTCTCTCTCTCTCTCTCTCTCTCTAGTTGTTGAATGGACATGTGTCACCATGACATATGACATGTGACATATTAGAATCATAATATTATATAAGGTCTGAATATAGAATTCTCTCTCTCTCTCTCTCTCTCTCTCTCTAGTTGTTGAATGGACATGTGTCACCATGACATATGACATGTGACATATTAGAATCATAAGAGTAGGTACTAGTTTTATTTCTTCATAGTCAAAGTGATGTGGTGATAATGCATGTTTCACTAGCATGTTCATTAATTTAATGGAATAGTAATTATAATATTAATCAAGTAAACAATGATTCATAATTCATCTCAACATAATATTTACACATTCCACAGTAATGCATTTGTAACAGCGATGCGCAAACTTTTTAGCAGAGGTTCTTTTTAATACAATACATTTATTTTATTTATTTATTTATTTGTAAAATTGTAGAGATACATATGCTTATATAGTTAAATTAAGTCAAGCCAAAAAGGTGTCCTATGTTAAAGTTACTTGGAGATGGAGTTTAATTCATGGGGTGAGGAGAAATATATAAACAGGGACTATCAACTTTATTAATTGTTTTTGTGTTTAATTCGTAGAACTCCTATTAATAAGTATTTCCATTTTATAAGGTGATGGTGAGGAATTATCTTGCTATTCAGTTCTGGTCACCAAGCACGGCTAAAACCACATGAAGCAACATTTAGATTCCAAATAATGGCCTTTCACCAGGATGATAAAGTGTCCACCGCACTGGGATAAATAACATATTAAAAATTAAACATTAATTGATGTTTTGCATTTGTCATAATAATCAATACATATTATAAACGAAAGTCCAAAGCGGCTCGCAAAAACTCAGAATCGAGTCCCGGTACGATCAAAGGTAGATACGATACGATCGGTACGGTACGATCATATGGTGTGGTAGATCTCTATCGCCCCTCCAGGATAACGGTTCCCGTTTTTACCTAAAGAGCGTGCTTTTGAAGATATACGGGCTGGAAGTTTCGTCCTCTTGAAATTTCTAGAACAGCCTTCCGGAAAGTAGAAGGTTCCATAGAGCTCTAGAAAGTTCTGGAAGGAGAGGCGGAGTATGTCGTGGAATGTTTGGGAATAGGGAATCGGGAACATAATAATAATAATTATTATTATTGGATGATTGGATTCCATTTTCGTGAGAAAATCACCTCAAGGGCGCTTTACAAATTCATCTATACATATAATCTATAGCTATATACTACAAGTGGCTTATCATCATTGCGGAACATTACAGAACACTCTCGAATGTTGTCCTGAGCGAACCAAAAAACCGTGCGGACCCATAGTGTGCGGACCGCAAAAACTCTAAAACGAGTCCCGGTACGATTCCTCTCCAGGATGACGGTTCCCGTTTTTACCCAAAGGGCGAGTTTTTGAAGATACAAGGTCTAAAAGTTTCGCCCTCTAGACATTTCAAATACAGTTTTCCGGAAAGTTCTAGAAGGTTCGATAAAACTCTAGAAAGTTCTGGAAGGAGTGGCGGAGTATGTCGAAGAGTCTAAAAGTTTCGAGAAGTAAGAACATTCTGGAATGTTGTTGGATTGTTCGGGAATAGGAAATCAGGAACATCATTATGGAACATTCCAGAACACTCTCGAATGATGTCCTGAGCGAAGCCGGGTACCCTAGCTAGTATTTATATAATCTGAATGATTTATGCAGCTACCTATTTAAATTTAAATATATTTCCTTCTACTTTATTATTTATTACGTATTTATTATACGAGATATCACTGGAAGCATTGCACTTTGTCGTTTTATGTTTTTATTTTATTGATTGATGTTTTATGAAGCTTCAATGAAAAATACAATTTAGTTTTTTTTTTTTTATTATTTTACATTACCTCCACTCAGGAGGACCAGAGGAAAATAATTTCCCTCGGGGCCTTTTTCATCTTTGGGGATGCAGGTTGTGCAGGGTCTTTTAAAATAAAAGTAGAGGAAGTTCTGAGAAGATTAAAGATATATATCCGACCGGTCAGTGGCTGAGTGGACATCGCGTTTGGGTCCCACCCAGGCGTCCCATGTTCGATTCCTCCATCACGACACAAGCAAAATTTTCCGCTTACTGTGGTGGTAGTAGGAGATTTTCAAATATTGTTAGGTTATTCCTAACCCGGGTATGTTTGTCTTTCTTTAAAAAAAAGAATGAGGGGTGGGTAGGAATCTGGGGGTCAGTGGGTCCAAGAGTGATGGACGTATAAATCCATCCCTCTCACTGCGGTGTAAGGCGACAAGGTCAAGAGAGTCCTGTTGGAAAGACCAAATGATCTCCCTCATCCAGTATTTCCAAACCTCACACCATGGACCCGGGCACCCCTGCTAAGTGACCAAAGGTAGCATGACCACTTTGGGTGACGTACGGTAAGGGTGTTGGTTATCAAATAAATGGTTCCCTGGGCGGCGGTACCCGTACCGAGCAGTCGAAATGTAGCAGATTTGATTACCGTTTCACTTCAAAAAGAGAAAATTATTAAAAAAATAATCCGTAATGTTATTTAATTATAATTAACCGCAAGTGGGTTAATATATTATTTAAGTTTGGTTGAAATATTATTACAATATGTGGTTTTACTTTTTCTATACACAGAACGCCCTGGGTAAAATGATTTCCTTCAGGGCCTATGTCATCTTTGGGAATGCTGTGTGGAGCGCGGAGGGTCTTGTTGAGGAAAGGATGTAGTGAACCTGGATCATGAAAATACCTAGCCATGTTGTAGGCTTGTAGGAGGGAGGAAACACAGAGGCCACTTACTTCATATTCAGTTAAATTATTTATTTATTTATTTATTTATTTATTCAACGCCCAGAGGGCTTTTACAGTAATACAGATATAACAGATGATTTTTCAACAGATAGAGAAATTATAAGAATAAAATTAGATAAAAATGCACACAAGTCACAAAAATACAGCGATTTGTTAAGTTTACAAAAATACATATATGTTTAGGAATAGTTTTGGAACAAGTTTTTTACAAGATCCACAAAATTCGCCAAGTTGATGTTGAATATGTCAACATCACTTAAGTACTGATTTCCCATAGTGTGAAAATTAAAACGATTTACGTTTTCAAAATCGGGAGATGAAGAAAATTATCAGACGACAAAAAGGGAAAAATTACCTGTGGTTAATTTTACAAGACAAATCGTATTTATTACATAAGTAACTTTTTTTACATTTTCCATACAGGAGGCCCTGAGGAAAATAATTACCCTCAGGACCTATTGCCATCTTTCGGGGTGCTGTGTGTAGAACCTTTTTGAGGAGATGAAGGAGTGAAAATGGGTCTTGAAGAGACTGTTGGAAGGATGAAACACAGAGGCCGGTAGCAGAACTTTTGAACTCAAGAACAAGTCGTAGAAACGACCCGTTCTCAGGTTACAAAAAATGTTAACCGTGCACAAATGTTGGGCGCGCGTTTGCGCGCTCCACTATGCCACCATTGCCACATATGCTCAAGGGATCATTGAAACTACTTACCTGGAGAGTGTTGCCATGTCCCAAAAACGAAAAACAATTTTTCAGGAATGAAAAAACCGTGTTTTAGCACGTTTTGAAGACTAAAAAAAACGTATAAAGAAACATGTTTTTCGTAACTTTTTATTGAGAATTTAAATAAGAAAATAACGGTACCTAGGTAAAGAATCTATAATGCACCTGACACACACAGCTATAAAAGAGCGAGCAGATATCTGTTGAACCGCGAGCGCGTATGTGTTGTACCGTCACACGACGCTATCAAATAGTTTTTCCTATGGTAGGAGAGGGGGTCAGATGAATTAGGGAGCGCCACGAAATGCCATCTCTTTGTACTGAATCTATCAACTTGACAGCTGTCATCCGCCCGTATAGGCAGCTCCGTAATTAAAATGACCCTCTCTCCTGTTTTCGGCGGAGAGGGGGAAGCATAACTTTTCACATATCGCCTCGGGAGCGGTTATGGCGTAATATTTGTATTGTCTATGGTTGATCTGCGCATAAACCGCTTAGGTGTGACAGGTCTGAAGTGATTGTATGGAGAGCGTTATTTGGCGTGCGATGATCTTTTATATTTTATATCTGTGTGTGACAGGGGTCTAATCAATATATATTACAAAAGAAAGTCCAAAAAAACGTGCGGACCACAAAAACTCAGAAATGAGTCCCGGTTCGATCAAGGGAATTAGATGGTGTGGTAAATCTCTGTCCCCCGTCCAGTATGACGGTTCCCGTTTTACCTAAAGGGCGTGGTTTTGAAGATAATATAAGGGCTGGAAGTTTCGTCCTCTAGAAATTTCAAGAACAGTCTTCCGGAAAGTTCTAGAAGGTACGATAAAACTCTATAAAGTTTTGGAAGGAGTGGCGGAGTATGTCGGTGAGTCTAAAAGTTTTGAGAAGTAGGAACATTCTGGAATGTTCGGGAATAGGGAATCAGAAACATCATTGTGGAACATTCCATAACACTCTCGAATTTTGTCCCGAGCGAAGTGCTTCGATAAAAAATCAGTTTATAGATGAGGGAGAAAAAATTCCCTTACAACTCTTAACAATATCTTTTTCTGCAATTTACAATAGTTAGTGTAGGTACCTATATAATTACAGTTACCTACCTAAATTATTTTACAATAATTTATTTTTTATTAAGTATTAATATTATACTTATTGGCAAAGTTAAATTAGATAAAGAGACATGTGAACCAGCGGTGAAGTTCAAGAACTAAGTAAATTCCTTTTGTCAGGATTTCCCCACGTGACTCATGATAAAAAAGAAAAAACAAAAAAATAATGTTTTTTAGTTTTTCCAAAAATCCCGGGATGCATAAATGACTCAAAAACCAGGAGAACATGGTAAAAAAACACAGTTTTAAGCTGGATATCAATGTCCAAAGACAATGTTTTGGTTTTGATAACAATTTCCCAGATCCGTGGATTTCCCTAATCTCACTGATACATTTCGCATCGTCTGCGTTTGAAGCTCGATGATTTTAAGAAGTAAATCCCGGAATTCGGGATTTCTAGGTACCACGCGGCTCTTGCTAATAAAAATTTTCATTTGCATATTTTTATGACAGGTAAAAAAACATTGGTTTGGAAAAAGACATGGTTTTTTGAAAATAACCATGGAAGTTGAAATGACCCAAAAACCATGACAACACGGTAAAAACCATGCAAACGACACTGCCCTCGAGTAGGTAGGTATCTTCTATTGAAATATCGGTTGAACTTTTTGAAATGTCTTTTTGGTAATTCTTCGGAACAAACGTCAACGGTTAATACGGAATATTTATTTCATAACAATCAATCATAATTACACAAACCCGCTAGGATAAACCCTGCCTTGCCCTCAAACCATTCAAAACCTGGGATGTTTTTTTAAATTATGATGACATGAAGCTAAAGGTTTTATCAAAAAAAAGTGCGTATTAACTGTTGACGTTTATTCCGAATATTTTCCGTCTTTTTTATACCGTCTACATACTAATAAACAGCATTTCTCAATTTTCATCGTGGCAAGTTATATTACAATCCGTGATATTTCTCGGGTATAACAAGATATGGGTAGGTAGGTACCTAAGTTCAAAAAATATATACGAATTTATATTTTATTATTTTTTTTAATTTACTCTAAAGAACGTAACTGCTTATTGGGGGGGTTTTAATTACAATGATAATCATTCTGTGTGTTATAAACCGGTACCTAATTAGATTTAAATCGATATAATACGTAATATGGAATGAATTCAGCCAATAATAAGTGCAGGCCGACAAATTATTATTCTACGGTGAGAACTAATTTAAAACTACAGAAGTGCGCAATATTTTGTGACGAAAACATAACAAGAGTGCGAATACTTGTGCTGGGATTCGACAATGGCTTCGTAATAATAATAATAAATTGTTGCGGACATGAACATTGAACATACTACGTTATTTAGGTATTATCATTAAAACCAAAGCAAATTGTCAGCCATGCGAGGCACCGCGGCTAAGTACACAATATACAAGAATAATAATATACCAGACAGGTTTATGACAGTCAACCAGTTAGATTATTGCACACATTGATAAGATGAAACCCTGATAATCAAAACTCACTTTAAATGCTTAGATCCGACGACTTATCACTCGACGAACTTGGCATAAATTGACAAATCGAGTGGAGCTATTATTAAAACACTGTTAAAAACTTCGTGACTAAAACTTTTTTAATTTCCAGAAAACAGCGGTAACGCGGCTGAAACCGGCGACGTAATTAATAAAACCGCCGTTTTTATTAAAAAAACTTTTCAAAACAGAAGTTTTGTGTATGTTCTAACAAAGATTCCGAGACTTTTGACAGATATGTTAAAATGTCGGGCAGAGAAACACCCGTACAAGAACGCGGCGCGACAAAAACTGTCTGGCCGCCGTCTCTCGCAACAGGCTGAGACGTACGTCCCCTACTCTCCTTCGCGCAAGCTTCTGCGCACAGCTGCCAAGTACGGAGAACCGATTACCCGCGAGTTCCGGGAATATACCTGAGAGAGACAGAGTTATTTTACCCTGTCTGGCATGCGAAACAAAACCAGCTGATCGAATAAACGTTTATCTTCGTAGGGAACCAAACTTGATGCATACATTTTTGCACTAGACTTGGCAACACTAACCACGTGGTAATTTGACATTGTAAATTATGACAATATCAATGAAACCGTATATAAACACATGCCGTCAATTGCTGTTTTCACCAGATTCCTGTTATTAAACCCAGCATGTAAATACTCTTGTGTGTTTCCAATTTATTGTATTTTAATAATTTATTGTTGCGATTGTAGCCATTCATGGATCTCGAGTATTTGAACTTGTGGCGAATGACCTCAGCGCCGAAAGTAATATTCACGCTCGCGGTTAATTTTTAATTCCACCTTTTTTAAGATGTTTTTTTCGCGCTGATTCTCAGTATTTACAAACTTGTTTAATCTTGCCGATATGTATGACAATTTAACGATAATGGATAAAAATAAACATTAAAAATCCATACGACTGAAAATGGAATTGTAGGTATAAGAATGAACTCCAATTAACGTTTTTATATAGTAGTTTGGTGATCTGTCCTCTCTGAAACGGCGTGATGGTTAGTTTATTAAATAATAATTTTTTTTTTTTTTTTTAAAAGAAAGACAAATATTCCCGGGTTACGAATAACCCAACAATGTTTGAAAATCTCCTACTACCACCACAGAAAGCCGAAAATGTTGCTTGTGTTGTGATGGAGGACTTAGCCAGCAGAGGAATCGAACACGCGACGCCCGGGTGGGACCCAAGTGCGATGCCCACTCAACCACTGACCGGTTGATAATATCAATTATTTAATGAAATAATTATCATTTCTTTTATTATGTTCTGACCATGATCATCATAGCCAGTGTTACTAACTCAACTCATTTAGAGCTAGATTTAGCTCGTAAATGAGGCCGCCAACTCCAAAGAAGTGGTTTAACTTCTTAGCTCGTTTTTCAGATAATCTAGCTCCCTTTTTATACGAAAGTTATACATGAAAATGACGAATTATTAGGATGTACAAGATTATTTTTTTAGTTTTTATTTTTAGCTCCTTTTCCGGTGAAATCTGGCTTCATTTAACCCTAGAACCGTACCCTGGGGTACAAATTATTTTTTTTTTTAAATGTGCGATTACTTTTTTGTTTCACAACGGATCTTTTTGCGCTGCCGCGTATTTGCAAAGGGTGGAGGGTCGCTTCGAAGCATCAGATCGGCGGAAGTCCAGCAGGGTTGCCAACTTGGAAGTTTTTCCCCCAGATTTAGGGGGAAAATAAGTGGGATGGGATTTTTTTAGGGGTTTATATGTTTGCTCCTAGCTAATTATTATTCATTTTTCTTACAAAATATTTTTTGGGGTTATTTTCAAGTAATTTTCCGGTTTCTAGGGGTTTTTGAGTTTAGTTTAGGGGTAAATATTTTTGAGAGTTGGCAACACTGAAGTCCTGTAAGTGTGTGGTCGTGGCAAGACGTGCGTGGGGTGCTCCAGTACCCCTGGGTATGGTTAAGTTAATTATATTCATTACAATGATTTTAATGTTTTTAGGAAATATAGCATGTTGTTGTGTTGTTTGATACATGTTTTTTATTAGAATGTTTTTTTTTATTTGCTTAATTACCTAAAACATAACTATGTTTTGAAAAAACCTGTGTACTTATTTCTTATAATTATATCAACGTTAGTTGTCTTGCATTTTGTTGTGTGTATCTTGAATAATATATTTTTTAATGTTTACTTCAATCCCTGCTGCTGAAAAACTGCTGTCAAAAAATATTACAACCGTTGGAACACTGAAAAAAAAACCAAACGTAAATACCTACCCATTTCTTGGAAACAAAAGACCGCCACAAGAAAACATCAATGTTTGCTTTTCGTTACGAACTTACTTTGCTATCATATGTGCCTTCAAAGCTAAGCAAATGAAAAAGAAAATTGAGATTATGCTTTACACTACGCACTTCCAACCATACCAAGATAAATATATTGATTTACCAGAAATAATAAGTTTTTACAACCAAACGAAGGGGATTTGGTTACGTTTGATCAACTTTGTCATACCTATAAAAAATATATATAATAATATTAAATAATAATATTTACATAAATATTCTGAACAACAGAATAAGGAAACTAACATATATATTTAGATGTTTAAGAGATATTTTAAACGAAAAATTACTTAGAACCACATACTTCGCTTTCTGTCAATCAATTATACAATACGGCATTATAGGATGGGGCGGTACATATACAAATCAAACACAAACAATTTACATATCACAAAAACTAATAATAAAAACAATTTTAAAAAAACCCTACTCATATTCGTCAGACCTTTTATTCCAACAATTTAAAGTCAGAAAATTAAGTGCAATATATTTTTATCATGCAACATTACAAATTTATAAAGATAATATTCAAAATAAAGTTGCACCATTTAAAAACAACAGAAATCTTAGACAAACATCAATACTTCCTACTCCAAAATGTAAAAAAACACTAGGACAGTTAAGTCATAAATATCTCGGAGTAAAATTTTTTAATTCACTTCCTGAAAAAATCAGAAACATGAACAGTAACATCAAAAAATTTAAAACTCACCTTAAAATTATACCGAAAATTTGAACTGAATATAAAAAATAAAACAATTAAACTAATATAATAACACCCCCATACACACAAGCCCTGCTTTTTTATGGGGATAAATCAAATATGTACACATATTATGTAATTATTTATTATATTGAATGTATTGTAATTTATGTATCTTTCTCTGAATAAAAAAAAAATAAAAAAAATGTTTATGAAAAAATGCTCATACTCAACGGCAGATAATTCAGTTGTCTACCAAATTCTTATTCTATGATTTTTCCAAATCTTATAGAAATTAAGCTATAAGCGCATGAACAGATCGGGGAAATGCTATTACTGACCCCTACCCGGGGTTAATTGTACCAGTAGCGGAATTTAAATTAAAACAAAGATTTCATCAATAAGGATGTTTAATTTTAATAACTTCGGTTAGGAAAAACTGTTTTTTTGTTGTTTATAAAATTACTATTTAATTTCAATTACATTGAACGTAATACACAGTTTATCTGACCACAAGAAAACTTCAAGGTTTTGTATTTTTCTCCTAAGCTGGACCGATTTTTTTACTAATTTTGTAGAATAAAATACTGAATGTTTTGCTTTTTCAATTTTTTTTTTTTGAGTTATTATGCTGAATGTCTGTTGATGGCGTTCAAATCAGGCAACTTTAACGTTTTTAGAGAGTCCTAACTCCTATAAAAAGTAACTTCTCAAATAGCGCAAAGCGTACCGACACTCTAGTGTTCGATATCCATATTATATTTCTTTAAAATTGCACCAGTATCAAAAGACTCCAGATACTAATATCTACAGCCTGTATGTCAGACGAATGTCTAAAGCTCAAACTGGTGACTAATATCTATAGAACAGGTGATGTCGACGAATATCTACAGCACTGGCAGAGGTTTGATTTGCAATTATGTATAGCATATTGGCATAACGTAATATTGCGTTATATATAACCTAACCTAACCTAACCTAACCTAACTTATCATAAATTAAGTTTTTTAAACTGCATACACAATATTACGTTATGCCAATATGCTATACATAATTGCAAATCCTACCTCTGCCAGTGCTGTAGATATTCGTCGACATCACCTGTTCCATAGATATTAGTCAGAATTTTGAGCTGTAGATATTTGTCCTCACTCGGTTTTCATAGATACGAGTATTAGTCCGATTTGTTCAGTTTTTGGAATTCCTGTAGATATTAGATCCATATAGGAAATTGGGAAATACGTTTATATGAACAAAACGCCTCCCGGTTTCCTCTTAATATTCGAGATGCTCATAAATAACTACTAGAGCATGAAAATCGATTTACCCTGCCTACGTAAGTTTAGTTCGACAGTTTAAAGCTTGCTGCTTATATTATTCTCATAATAGTGGATCTAATTTGAGCCAGGTTCCTACCGACGTACATTAGTTAAGTAATTCTTGATAATTTATTAAGGCTGTTACTGTACAGTGTACAACTGTGCTGTTCGTAATTTGAAACTTATCGGTCATTTACTCCAACAACTGGTTTTTGTTATTGGCTTTGGCATTGCCGTTATGGCTTGTGTTTTACGGTCGTTTTAGTGTTTTTTTTTCCAACAAGCGCAAAAAGGATAGAGAACCATAATTAATTATTACGTGAATCCGTAAAAGGCTTTTTAAATATATTTTCAATAATTTGGGAGGTGGGTTTGGATACCGCCGCCCCGGGAACCATTTATTGGATAACCGAAATCCCTGCCATAGGTCACCCAAGTGGTTTGCTACGTTAAGTGACTTAGCAGGGCTGCCCGGGTTCAAGGGGTGAGGTTTGTCTAAGTCTTGGCGACTAGGTGTCATTTTTTTTTCTTTCTTAAGAAAACAATGCAGGTACTTATCCTAATCTAATTTTAGTTCAAATAATAAACATAGATACTAGTTTTTATAGGAAAAAATACGACAAAAACCTTTTTGAAAAAGTGAAATAGCAGGTCTGGTCACTCAATGCATTTGTCTAAGTTGCAACGAATCATCTCTCATCTGTAGTTCTAGCATAGTCGATCGATAAAACCCTGTATAAATTAATACGATATTGACTGAATCCGTCATCTATGGTCAGTTATAAATATTAGCGATCACGGTCAAGAATTGGTAAGAAATATTTCGACCGATTGATAAATTTTATCCCGGACTCCATAGTATCAGATAAAAATTTCGATTGACTATCAATACAAACATTTATTTATTTATTTATTTCTTTACATGGTACCTAGGACTAATGTTAACAATTCAGTTTATAACCTCACTAGGTCAAGCCTGTATTGAGGTTAACAACTCTACAATTTAATAAAATAACACAAAATAATACAGTTATTGAAGAACAATATTGTTGTATGTTTCATGCAGATTATGAGTATAATTAGTACCTAATTAGCTGAAGGCGATAGTACATTACAATGAAAGCATGTAGGGTGACCATAATGTTGAGATTTGACTTTCAGAAAAAAAAATATTTTCGAAGAATTAAGATGAGAAATATTTATTTATTTATATATTGCGCTATTAATTTAGCAAGAGAAGGATTAAAAAAAATAGTTAAGACAAAAATAAATGATATTAATTTAGAAAGGATAAAGCAGTGAACAATTTACAATCCTCGGCTAACACAAATAATTTGACGGTCTTTTTAAAAATGCTCAAGGAATTAGATGACTTAATATGATCTGGAAGGCTATTAAATAGGAGTGGAGCTCGATAAAAATAGTTCCTTTGACCAAAAGAAGATTTAGTATGAATTGCCATAAAGTTCAGTTAGTCGTTAGTTAGTTAGTTAAACATTAGTCGGTATAATTTCGTTCATTATGCAAAATTACCGGCTTAAGTTCAGCTAACGAAGCTTTTAGAATTGAAAGAAGTGAACACTGACGCGACCAATTTATTCCTTTCAATCTTTGAGAAACTAAAGTGATTGAAATATGTATAACTAAAGACCCGATTAACCAATTAACTCCCGTTTAGTGTCAAAAAGTAGATGCGGCTTTCGTTGAATATTTAGATTAGTTTTTCAATTCAAAATTGTCAATTTGCTAATATTTTTACGTAATTGCTTTACGCTTGACATTTTGTAGTTTCAATTCAAAGAAAATATCTTCAGCGTTGCCAGCTTATATGGCTTTCTTATTTATTTCCTGTCAATATCGGTTCGGCTGTCAACTGTGCTCGGGACATTGATATAAAATCATCGGAAGTTACGCCAATCTATCCATTATTGTTAAGTTATCGATTTCATATCATATCATGTTAGAGATCCACCGAAAGTGTCTTCAATCCGAAAAGATGAAGTGATATAATGATATTCGTAAGCTGAAATGATGATATTCTAAAACCATACATTATAATATTTTTTGGTGTTAAAAAATAACGTAAAATGCATTATTATGAATTGTTAAATATTCTTTTTGAAGGCCTTTAAATGTTTTTTAGACCCACGGGTGAACAGATGGCATACAATAACAATTATTCACCTTCTCAGCGTCGGCGTTGTGTCATTTGCCTAGCAAAATTTTCAAGGTTTTATGAACCGTTAGTGTAAACCACATTTTTATTTACCAACTACAAACACGCAGGTGGGTACTTGCGATAATATAACGTATTGTGATAATACCGAAAACAAACATTTTGAATAAACATCCTTATAAATTCTGTGAACACAGGTTCATGGGGAAGTTACTTAAACCAACGGCAAAGAATGAGTTTATGTTTCTTGATTAAATTTGTTATTTAGGTACAAACACATTTTGACCCTTTTGAATAACATGGTTTCATCTGTCGCGGTAAAACTTCATGCGATAATGGGATCTATAGTAAGTTACATTAGAGTTTATTATCACATATCGTTACTGCGATAGATATCACCTCGTTATTTCGGCGACCGGCCAACTCAGAATGAAACCAACTCAGAACCACCTCAGAAAGGTCATTAAGAGTAATGATAAAAAAATATTAAAAAATGGTTAAAAAGTTTAAGTTAGATTAGGGTTACCGGCTATTTTAAAATTATTGTTTGAATGACTTTTCTGAGGTGGTTCTGATTTGGTTTCATTTTGAGTTGGCATGGAACCGTTATTTCAAAGGATCGATTTGCGATTTATTATAACTGATAACTTATTGAGTTGAACAAGGGGTTGATATTATAATACATAAATAATTAAGTATCTACACTTATATGAATAAACTAAGTACTTACAAAGAAAATGCGTTATTCCATAGCGTGACACTCGATAAAGAAAATAAAAAATTGTAATTCAGAGCCCTGCATTTTGTCAAAATTATTTTATTTTTTTAAATAATTTCCCTCAGGGCATATGTCATCTTAGGGGATGATGACGTGTGGAGAGTCTTTTTAAGGAAATGTAGGAGAGGAAGTTCTGGGAAGCAAAAAAGTAGGAGGGGTGGATCTGTATCTGGGGGTCAATGTGTACATCAGGAATGAGGGACGTACATATAAATTTATCCCACCAACTGCGGTGCGGCGATATGGGTACAAAGAGTCCGACTGGAGAGGTCAAACAGTCTCTCGTGATCCGGTCGCCTATTCCCAAACCCTAACACGTTTCAGTCGCTCTACCGACTGAAACGCGTTAGGGATTGGAATGCATAAATCACCTTCCAAACACTACCGCGTTTCAGTCGCCTTCGCGCTCTGTTGCTCTCTGTTTCTGTGAGGGTGACGAACGTAATAGGGTATTTTCACAAACTGGGGATACTGTTAAAAATATGTGGAAGATTTAAAGTTTATTTTTCTGATTACGATTATCATACTCAAAATGAACAATTTTAATATTTTCATTCATAATTATTGATTTCAAAAGCAGCCAAATATTGTTCATCCAGAAACGGCCCATTATTGGTTCATAGAATCATGACGTCACACCCGTCATCCATTACCGGCTGATTCGCTCATTGTCATCTTTTTGTTAGGAGTTAAAACATTGTTTGTTGTTATCGCCTGTTTTCAACTGTTTTGTTTAATTTTTTTAGACTTTTGTGTTATTTTATAATAGTTTAATATAATATAGTGTTGTTATAATGACTGACAGCGGTTTTTTACGGGCGCAGTCCGACAATTTGCCCAAAGTAGATGCTATAATGATGGCATCTTTTATTGCTGGTAACAGTAATTTTCTAAGTGCTGAATTCAGAGGTTTTAAGGCAACCAGGTAAGAAAAACATATTGTGTAACTCTAATCCTATACATATACTTGAACATTTTGTAAACATGCGCACAAAATAGTGTTTATTTTGGCCCTTTATTGAAATTGAAACAAGTGACAGTTCGGTCACCTAACCTCCATTTCGTAAGATGCTTTGTAAAACTTTGGCCATTCTCAAAGTAAATTTCCTTATTATTGTATAGATGTCCTCCTTACAACTATACACAAAGGGTGTAATATCGTTTCTACCTTTAAATTATGAATATAATTAGTTAATATCTTTATGCTGTTATTGTTATGTTATGTCAAATCTGCAAAAAAACATGTTACGATACGCCCCTGAAGCGAGTAGATTCAAGCCCTAGAGCACAGAACGCAGCAAGTCCACACAACTCGGCCTCCCCTCTCCCCCCTGTTTCCTGCTTCCCGCTTCCCTCCCCCGTGCCCGGCCACTGGCCCATTCCATTCCTCCACACGGACGAGATTCGAGAGCCTTGGGAAGCACACGTACGCGGCCCGCTTTCGGGCGAGCGGTCCAAATTCAATGTGGCCGCGATGTATTATTGAAATACCTACGAGTAGAGTCGGCCTTTAGCCGCGCCATATAGTTCGGTCTATTTAGACTACGAAAGTGCCTGATGGAACTTCCACGTGAGGTGAGGATCCTGTTAATCCACATGTAAGCTGTATCTTGATTTCCTCTTTTAAATGTGTCCGTAATCAGTGAAATGTAGGGCCCCGCGAAAATCACCACTCAGAGAGTTTCGCTTCAGAGAGAGATAATGAGAGTTAAACACTTTAGCTAGGTTTGTGTAATTTGCATTTCTTGTAATTGAATTGTACTGTAGAAACCTATGTACTGTGTTTGAGTTTACAATACATGTCCTAATGATTTAACTTTGTTATTATTCTGCTGCGGCAGGAGGTTTATTGACCAGAGTGTATCCCGCTGGACGCCGGAAGGTAGGGAGAAATTCCATAGCTTTGAGCGACTCGCCCCTGAATAGAGAGTACCTTTGTTCCCGCTGAGAGCTAGCCAGGGACATGTTTGGGGGCCCCCTTGGCCCAGAGCTGGTGTTGGTTTGGTAGCCAACATCGGGTACCCTAACAACTGACGCTAGAACGTGGGGCTGGAATTTTTTTCTATCCCGGTCGCTTTGCGGGACCTTTGTTTGTCGAAATCCTCCCCGCATGGCAACTGTTTTGTAAACATTAATTATGCCTTGATATTCTACACCCAGTGTACTGTGAATCCTGTGAAAAAACCACAGAAACCTATATGTAAATTAGATCCATAACACAGATCTGATTGAAATTATGAATTTCATCGCATGTTGAAACGACGGCCATTTTGGATACCCGAAACGCCAACCTTTGACCGCGAATCTGGACTGCGCACGCGTCACAAAGCAACGGGCGCGTAGCAACAGTTATTCGCGCCAAATCTCAACGGCCCGATGTTTCATGCGATATTCTCTGGATTGCGCGCGCAAATGCTTTGACTCGCGCCAAATCCCAACGGAAAAGCCGTCGGAATGAACAATTGACTGTTGCTAGGCAGCGTTTAAATTCAAACCGCCTTTTATGACTGAACCGGATACCAACGGAAATTATTATTATAAATCTGAATCTGGAACCCCAGTTATTTTGCGATTTCCTTAATGAAAAATTTCGGACTTACGTATTTTTGTTGTTTCTGCACAATATACCAATTGGCCCACTTGTGTCTGTCAAATTAGTACAACTTAATATTTCTCCAAATGGACAAAATAATGACTTTCTTTCCCCATTTTACATTATAGGTACTGCTTTTTTTTCAGCATAAGTGAAAGTGAATTGTGTTTTTTCCCTTACATAAGTGAAAAGTGGAATAATAATAAAGCCAATGATTGGTTCCATGAATAAATAAAATAATTTTAATATGGTTGACGTAATGAATCCCATATCCAGTCATTTTCATCCGGAAGTTTGTCCTTTATTTGCCAGAAAAGTGCCTTTTGTGAATTTTAGTGCCTTTCTCAGTGCAAAGTGATTGTGAAAAATAAAAAACCTGTTTTCTAAAAGTCAGTCCTGGCAAAATTTTTCAAAAATAAATAAATACTTGTGAATTTCACGGTTTTCTCAAAAGTGGTCAGTGAAATACAAAAACCTTTACCACTAAGGTCTTTCCACGCAAAATTTTTTTCTCGTCTGCCTCCCTTTGACAAGAATTCTGGTGTCATGTATACCAAATTGTAATATGGAATCTCTGTAACCATATTTTGGAAGTGCCAACAAGTGATTACCAAGTGAAAAGTGCCTCACAAAAATTAATTTTGCACTTTCTAAAGGAAACCCCTGGCCAATTATTTTTCTCACCACCCAGGAAACTCACAATGGAGGACAATCAAGCTATTACACCATCCAACTTGGGTACCATTCCCAATGTACACAGTTTATCCAAAGCCCACTTACAAGCTGCTTTAAGGGATAGAGGACTCTCGCCATCAAGCAAATCTAAATCTACATTGAAGGCATATGCACTTTTATTCAACAAAAAGTACATTAGGAGAATAAACCTCGCTCCCTCCAACGAAAATAATTCACGTTCGGCTACGCAAGTTTTGGATAATCTTGACAAAGGACCTATGCCGCATGTAATGATAAAACAGGACGTCGCACCCATCTCGACACAAGATAAAACTTACGATTTATCCTCTTGGAAAGTCAAATATAATGGCGTCTCCGATGTGCTGGATTTCATTGACCGTATTGAAGAAACGGCTACAATAAAAAATATCCCATTCGAGATTCTACGGAGAAACTTTATAGAACTCATCTCCCCAGAATTAATTCCTTGGCACCGCATCCAAAAGACTAAATGCAAAGACTGGAGTAAACTCAGATCTGCCCTAATCTCTAGCATTGGAAAAAAGGAGGCCCAGCACCGGATCAAACTATCTTTACTATCTATTAAACAACTAGTAGATGAACCGGTGGCAACATTCATAGAAAGGGCTGAGTCCATCAACATCAAGCTTTCACACCCTGTTCCGGAAGCTGAACTATTACCAGTCATAACTGATGGCCTTTTAAGCAAATACGAGAACATCATCACCTCACAGAAAATTGCATCCCTGGCCCAGCTAAACGAAGTCTGTCTCCTCCTGGAATCGTACCAGGATAGGAAGAACATAAAGAATGTGTCAAATACTGTGGTTGTGCCAAGCCGTTCGTCTGGTTTAAAGCCAGAATTCGACAACAAAAAAGTGTGCTCCTTTTGCAAAAAAGTAGGCCACCTGGCCGCTACTTGTTTCAAGCAAGCAAGACTTCTGGAATCCAAGGAACCCCGAACCTCCAAGAGACACCACTCTAGGGACCGCTCTCCTCCACGCGACAAACTGCGCAACATTTTCAAGAAATCAAGGCACAATGCAGAAAGGTTACAAAACCCAAGCGATGTCAAACCTCAGGTGGATTTCTCCAAGCCCCCACCAAATTTCTACATGAAAAGGCCAAAAAACTAAATAATAACCTCTCAGGCACCCATTCTGAACCAAGGTCTAAAGAATGGACTGATTGGTTATCACACATTAAGTATTTTAACCAGGCCTTAAATGTTTCCTCGGTTTGTTGCAAACAAGCTAAAGATGGGAGACCCTATGCCCTTTTCTCTGTTAACAATGTGCCCTTTTCCGGATTACTTGATAGCGGTGCATCTGTCAGCTGTCTTGGCAACAATGCTCACCTGCCTTTTGTTAACAGTGATTTTAAAATTTCGCCACAAACAACACACCTGACGACCGCGGATAATGTTTCCCAGCCGGTCATCGGTACCCTTGCCCTACCAATTAATTGTAACAATAAAATAGTTACAATCAATTTTCTAATAGTGCCCTCTATATCCCAGAATTTCATCCTTGGCGTTGACTTCTGGAAGTCATTCAACGTTGCTCCCCAAGTATTTAATACTCTTGGCGAAACCTCCACTGCTGCTCAAATTAGTGAGATCCGCACAATAATACCTCACGAAAATTTAAGCACGGACCAAGCTCTCCAACTAAAGGAAATGGTCAATAAATTCGAATCAATATCTTTCGAAAAATGTGGATTGGGTTTGACAAATTTGGTAGAACACCACATTAAAACCAATGGCCCACCCATAAAGCAACGTTATTACAATTTAGCCCCCCAAAAGCTTAAACTTTTAGAAAAAGAACTTGATGAAATGTTAAAAATGGGTGTGGTGGTTCCCAGCAGAAGTGCATGGACCAACCCAACCCTTTTGGTTTCAAAAAAAGACGGCTCTGCACGTTTCTGTCTCGACAGTAGACGTTTAAATTCTTGTACGGAAGCTGACGCGTACCCCTTACCTTACGTCCACGCGACCTTAGACAAACTGCGCAACGCCAAGTTCATCTCCTCTGTTGACCTAAGCAAAGCTTTTTGGCAAATACCTTTGGACGCAGAATCGTGTGAAAAAACTGCTTTCGTTGTACCTGGTAGGGGAATGTTCCATTTTAAAAGATTACCCTTTGGTCTAAAGAACAGCCCCGCCGAATTACAAAGACTGATGGACAAACTCTTCGGTCCTGAAGTCGATAACAGCCTGTTTTGTTACCTTGACGACCTCATCATCGCCAGCGACACCTTTGAAAAACACCTATTAATGCTGGAAAAGGTTTTTCAACAACTCAAGTTCGCTGGTTTAACCATCAACTTGAAGAAGTCTGAATTCTGTAAGTCCCGTCTACGTTATTTGGGATTCATTGTCGACGAAAAAGGTCTAAGAACAGACCCCGCTAAGGTGGAAGCCATGGCAAATTTTCCCCGACCCAAAAACGCGAAGGAAGTCAAAGGTTTCCTTGGACTTGCAGGTTACTACAGGAGATTCATCAAAGACTTTTCCACAATTGCAGCCCCCTTAAATAAAATTACCGGCACCCGTAAAGGTGTCAGCAATTTCCGATGGTCTGCTGAAACTGAAGAAGCGTTTACAACTTTAAAAAATGCCCTTCAAAAAGCCCCCGTTCTGAATTGCCCGGATTTTGCACTCTCGTTTACCCTCCACACGGATGCCTCCAACGTAGGAATCGGTGGAGTCCTAACTCAAGAATTCCCAGATGGCGAACACCCTGTAGCGTATTTTTCCCGTACATTAAATAAACACGAGAAAAACTACGGAATTACCGAAAAGGAGTTATTGGCTGTATTGGATTCTGTTCACCATTTCCGCGGTTACATAGACGGTAGCAAATTTACTGTAGTCACAGACCATAGTAGTTTGAAATGGCTGATCTCTTTAAGTAATCCCTCCGGTAGACTCGCTCGTTGGGCCTCCCGTTTGTCTCAATTCAATTTTGATATTGTTCACCGTAAAGGCGCGGACAATATTGTTCCCGACGCTCTTTCAAGAATTGAATTGGCTTCATTAAATGTTGACACAATTGCCCCCCCTCCATCTACAAAAGATGAATGGTACTTGAAAATCTTCGAAGGTTGTAAAAATAATCAACAAAAGTTTCCTAATTTTATCATAAAAGAAGGACAACTATACCGTAATTGCAAGGTACCACTATCCATCCTCGAAGATTACTCTCGGAAACTTGTCGTTCCCCTCGAAGGAAGAGAACAAATAATAATTGACAATCATAGTGCTCCCGACTCTATACACCCAGGAACTTTCAAGACGTATAAAAAGATTTCCTTGAAGTATTACTGGCCTGGTCTCTTCAAACAAATTCGCAATTACATCTCTAAATGTGAAACTTGTAAAGCTTATAAACATAGCACGGCAGCACCTGCCGGCCTAATGGGTAATCCCAAACGTGCCGACAGACCCCTACAGTCATTGTCAATGGACCTCGTCGGACCTTTTCCTCGAAGTTATGCCGGACACATGCACATACTTAGTGTAGTGGATGTTTTCACCAAATTCTGTTGGATCTTCCCTTTAAAAAGAGCCAACGCGTCCGCCATCATCAAACTTCTGGAAAAGCACATTTTTATACCTTACGGAACACCCAGAACCGTAATTGTTGATAACGGAATACAGTTTATTGCCCAGGAATTCAAAGAATTTCTTGCCAAATACGGAATCAAGGACATTTATTATAACACCTTGTACACTCCCCAAAATAACACTGTCGAACGTTACAACCAAACAATCAACACAGCTCTAGCTATTCTAGTTGATAAAGATCAACGCACTTGGTGTAAAAACCTAGATAAAATTCAGGCCGCTATGAACAACACTGTTAATTTGGCCACTGGCTACACACCTTTCTTCTTAAAACACGGTATGGAACAAGTCGTCCATGGTTCTCTACATAGGGACACAAACTTTCCTACGTCATCTGCCACCACAAGCAACCCTACCGCAGACTATGCCCATCGCCTGGAAGAACTGTCGGCCATTTACAGTGAAGTCACTGATGCTTTGCTCCTGGCTCACCAAAAGAGTGCGGACAGATATAACTTACGTAGGAAACATGTTACCTTCAATACAGGAGACATAGTTTGGAGAAAGAACAACACACTTTCCCAAGGAGCCATGTATTTCTCTGCCAAGCTGGCACCACGTTTCGTGAAGGCCAAAGTCCTAAGGAAAATATCAGACCTAGTGTACTCCTTGTCTGACTCATCTGGAAAGCACATTGGTAATTACCACATTAAGGACATTGTAAAGTCTGGAAGTGAGGAGTCAAGTAAAACTGCCCCCACTATCTCAGCAAACGTAAAATGATCCAGTATGTATCACATTTTTTTGTAAGCTTACAAAGTCTTACTACGTCAGGCGTGTATTGTGTCAATCACATGCCCATCGTTTCGTTAAATGAAACAAGTTGTAAATTATTTTGTAAATTAATGCGTACTCTCCTTGAAGTTACTTTCAAATGTTGTTTTTGCACTGTTTTTTCTTTCCTTCACGGCAATTTTTTTTCTTTATTCTTTATTTTTTTTTCACCTGTTCTAAAACTGATCACTTTGGAACGGAGACACTTTTCGAGTCTCAATGCTTGGGAAGTCGCGAGCCCATTTATTGTCTCAACACGTACACTATGCAATGTTCATGCCATGTCATACCCTGCCTTGTCATGTAATCTTGTAATTTTTCTCCTATTTTTTGTTGCATTTTTGTCGTGTGGAAAGGAACTTTCTCACCTGTTTATTTTGTTCATGTAAAGTAGTTGACAATTGCCCATCGGCGTGTCGTTCTAGAAGTCGGGTTTTATAAATTCCAAAGTGTTAAATTCCGACTCAGAACCAGTTAACTATTTTTACAATTTTTTCCTTTTATTTTGTTCATCATGAGTTGTAAAACCTTCCGAGGTATCTCTAGCATGAAAATCAAACAGTGGTTACTTACATAGTCGCCTCTCGTGTATATAAGTTTTTTCAATTTTTCCTCTTAAATTAAAAATTGATGGCGTCCTACCCAAATTCATGCTCATGTACCCAAACTGGATATCGACACGTCCATTTTGGAACTCGAATTTATAAAACCAATGATTGGTCTTTATAACCCTGTATATAAATCAATTTGGCTCGTTTCAACTAAAGTACGTAAAACCGAATCATCCGGTCTTTGGTTGTTATAACAAAGTCACTGTTTTTTTGTTATTTTGTTTTTTTTTGCTTTTACGTTACGTACGTCTTGTATGACACGTTTCAACCCTACGAGACAGGTTAATAAAACCTTATGGTCATCCTGATTTTGGAATTCACAACTTTTAGGTGTTCATTTAACCAAGTATTTGCAACCCAAATTGCACATAACCTGGTATGTTTGTAACTGCACAAAGGGTATGTAAAACCGTAATTGGTCCCTTTTTCTTTGGTCTTCCTCACTGTAGGTTGCCACAACAGACAGTATGTAAAACCATTATAGGTCTGTCTTTGTTTTAAATACTTGGTGTAAGTAGAATTATACTCTGCCATCACCCTTGTACTTTGTAACACATGAAGTAACATCAAATTGTCTATCTTCTCTGTCGTACGCTCTTGGGCTACGGAGTTAGTTAATCTAACAAATCTTTATAAAATGTGTTAAAACAAGCATCGTTAACGTTTATTGTGTTGTATTTAAACGTAACCCACCATTATAGGAGAGATCCTTAGAACATCCACCATTATAGGAGAGATCCTTAGAACATCCACCATTATAGGAGAGATCCTTAGAACATCCACCGTCATAGGAGGTATCCTTAAAATACCTGCCACGATACGAGAAGTTCGTCATAATCACTTTTGCTCATAGCTAAATGTTATTGAGTTGGTCGTGTGACATATTTGTCATGAGCACCGTTTTGTACAATCTGTTTTGGTCGTGTGTCATTCATTTGTCATGAGTACCACCCTTTCTGTACAATGTATTTTGGTCGTGTGTCATTCATTTGTCATGAGTACCGCTTTTGTATTTTGGTCGTGTGTCATTCATTTGTCATGAGTACCGCTTTTGTATTTTGGTCGTGTGTCATTAATTTGTCATGAGTACCGCTTTTGTATTTTGGTCGTGTGTCATTAATTTGTCATGAGTACCGCTTGTGTGTATAATTGTGTACAACCCTTGTACACGAGACGTGGAGACGTAATAACAATACTTACCGTGATTCGTGCGAACGACATAATATCGGCTTTGCCATCTTCTTTAAGAGGCATTGTATAAACTCTTGACTTCTGTCTATAATTGAGTTTCATCTTGTATGTACTTACATGTTTTGTACACTATACGTGGAGACGTTAAAACACTTACCGTGATTCGTGCGAACGACATAATATCGGCCTTGCCATCTTCTTTAAGAGGCATTGTATAAACTCTTGACTTCTGTCTATAATTGAGTTTTATCTTGTATGTACTTACATGTTTTGTACGCCATACGTGAAGACGTGAAAATACTCACCGTGTTTCGTGCGAACGATACAATATCGTGTGTCATCTTTTATGATGCAATTTGTGCCCTTTTTTGCATAACTCGTTGTCTGGGGAACGGATAAGAAAACCCCCAGGTTTGTGAAATTGGAGCAAGGGTCTGTCTTTTCTCACAATCATGCAGGAGTTTTTAAAATGACCCCTAATCTTTTGCCCAATACACGCAAAAGATTAGTCTCTTTGAAAAAGTGTATTCGAATTTCTCCTCATCCTTTTAACAATTGTAAAGAGTCAGGAAATCTGCTGGTTGATCATGTTTCATTCTCACATGGAGTTTGAAGTGGAAATTAGTCCAGTCTCTAGCAAGTTTCGTCACTCAACTCCTTTCCTTTTCCTTTCCTTTCTCCTCACCATCATGTTCTCAGGTATATGTTATGAAGAGGAAAATCTGTTGTTGACCACAATTCGCCCTCACTGGGAGTGCGAATCGGTAAATTGACCAATTATCAGCAGGCTTTCTCCCTCACTCTCTGCATATGTCTCACCTTTTGTTCTCTTTCTCAATTTTACGAAACATATTCATGAATGTTGGATATGTACGATATGCACTTGGCGTACCGTCTGTCTCCTTTTGACAACCTTTATTCATGAATTGGTTTCCCTGCTTTTACCGTGACTCATTCACGACTTCTTTGTCTTGTTTTTTGAAATTCTACAAAAAATGTTACCACCTTTATGTTAACATAGCTTGCATTTACCTCAGCTTGCATTTTATTCCCGAAAGGTAATATACTCATTGTGGGATCTTTAATAGTACAGTGACAGTACGTGTAGACGATGTAGACATGTCATTAAAACTAGCAATAAATATTTCGTCATTAACGGCCTGCTCCTTGCTTCAGTGACATTCATTCACTGTCACATTTACTTACAAGCCTATAACTACTGGTTCAGTTACCCCAACATACCATAATACCAAAGATATTAGAAACCAAAGATATGCTATAGGCAGTTTGAACCCTTTAGAACTGCGTTACCTCGTGTCGCCGATATTGCTAACCAATACTATTACACACCTTCGCTTACGCTAAAGTATCCGCCCCTTTTCGAACTCTCACTTGCAACTTGTCGTTTTCGTTGGCACTAATACTTAGGACAGATTTCTATGCGTACACGTCTCGACTGCATTCGCAATTAGCAATACATTCAAATGACAACAAATAAAGATTGCAACAATATAAATCGACAGCAATCGGTATTTTAATTTTAAAATTATTCCAGTTGAGATTTGGATGAAAAATTCTTATTCTCAGAACCGATAAATCGGAATAAGTGTGATCTATTCTCAGAACCGATAAATCGTAATGAGTGTGTCCAAATCGTAACGTGTCCCATTCGTAACAAATCCACATCAATTGTTTCTAATCTATTTAGAATTTTAACAGTTTTTGGTTTTGTTCAATAATATTAATCACAATAACACTCAAATTGTGCTTTTGTTATAAAAATCCATAAAAAGAAATTCTAATTTTTTACTAATGTTAATTTATTTTGTATTTGAGTACTTCACAAGAGTCCCATGCATCTGTGTACCATCTCACTCTGAATGCTGTCTAACAGCCATCTCATCTTAAATATGCTTTGTAAAAACTAAATAGAAAACACATCGAATCATAGTATGACCGGACAGTGGTTGAGTGGGCATCGCGTTTGGGTCCCACCCAGGCGTTCCCTGTTCGATTCCTCGGCTGGCTAAGTCCTCCATCACGACTCAAGCAACATTTTCTGCTTACTCAGGTGGTAGTAGGAGATTTTCAAATATTGTCGGGTTATTCGTTACCCGGGAATGTTTGTCTTTCATTTTTAAAAAAACGAGTGTGCTTTAGACCACACGACTGAAGTAAAACTTCACTAACTTATAAAAGAACACAAGACATTGGGGTGACATTGACATTGAGATTGGGGTGACATATAACATTGGGGTGACCTGTGACCCTGAGGTGACCTAAAACTGTGGGGTGACCTATGACCTTGGGGTGACCTACTACCTCGGGGTGACCTACGACCTTGGGGAGACCTACGACCTTGGGTTAACCTATGGCATGGTTATTCAACAAATGATTTCTTGTGCTCGCACCTCTCCATAACACTTTTACTTTTTTCTCCACACGCATTTACCAGCTTACTCCCTAAGTCAAGCGTGCATCAAGGCCCCGTTATCACCATTCGCATCGATTACCGTTTGCATCACACTTTTCGTAACATCACTCTTTTCGTAACGCATTCACCACCTTACCCCCCAAGTCGAGCGTGCGTAAAGAAGTTTTACTTCAACTTCTTGGGGAGTAAGCTGGCGAATGCGTTACGAAAAATGTTATGGAGAGGTGCGAGCAAAATGAATCATTTGTTGACTAACCATGCCATAGGTCACCCCAAGGTCATAGGTCACCCCACGGTCGTAGGTCACATCAGGGTCATAGATCACCCCATGGTCATATGTCACCCCAATTTCATATGTCACCCCAATGTCTTTTTTGTTATGCTTCTCCCCGTCCCGCGAACCCCCCCCCCCCCCCCCCCCTTTTCATCCCACTCTCACCCCTGCCAACCCCCCCCCCCTCTTTGTTTCCTTCCCCCACCCCCGTTATCCTCTCCCTATCGGATCAGTCGTCCCGGATTCCCTTCCCCTACTCCTTCCCTTCCTGCCGCTTAACTTTATGAATTGCACACATTTTTCAAACTGATCACGTGTCAAAAAATATACAAATTTCATAACGCCAGAGGTTACCGTTAAATGTATATAAACCTTCACGGACGTGCCCACACCAAAATACCAAAGTTTCATCCCATTCGGATGTATGGTAACGGAAATAATTTCATAATGCTAGAGCCCACCGTTATGCTCCTATATATAGAAACCTCCGCGGGCTCGGGCACAAAAAATCAGCAAAGTTTCATTGAAAATCGGATAAATGGTACACATGCGAAACAAAAAATTATTTTTTTTACAAAAAATAAAGATTTGAAAAGAAAAAGCATGGCATTTTTTTTCTACCACAAATCAGCATTGACACCAAATTATCTACAAAAAAAAATTCAAAAGAAATAATATGTTTGTATATATTATATATATATATTTTTTTTTTACATAGCCCTGCTAATTTTCCGAAATATCGATAGTCGGTTTTTAAAAGAATTCGCGTCCCCCTCACTAGCTTCGTCATGGCGGCGATGTTTGCTTTACCGGGGCCTTACGTCAATTATAACTTTGAATAATCATTAAAAAATGATAACTCACTCTAATTTTGTACTTAGCGGTGAAATAAAACTCAATTTGTCTTGAAGTTCACATTGCTTGTAGTATTTTTACATAGTTGCATTGAACAAGACGGCATTTTGAATAAAACGGGCACAAACCGTGCTCGGTTACGACACAAAATCAAATAAATGAACGAATTCTTTCCGTATTCATACTACGCGTATTACGCCGTAGTCCGCCCACGGTCTGGCGGCCAACGTAGCATATCTCCCTTTGTTTCTATTATCTGTGCATAATACCATCAGATAGTTTCACCGCATGGGTAGGCAGAGAGGACGGACCGCCAAACAACTCGGTCACATTGCTTGGTTCAATCACATTCATACATACAAGATTAGGTACCTATACCTAATATTTTAGTTTTGACAACGGACTAAAGTCTATTCTATTAGAGTAAAAGAAGTGACCGAAAACGCACGGATTTTTTTGAATCTTTCAATCTCCTTAATAAAATCTATTTTATTGATATTGGAAGATACACTATTACTCCAATGTGGCTTCTTATGTCTAGCAATATTTCCCATTATCACCATTTTTGATTCGCATGAGTAGGTACGTGAGATTTATGAAATACCTAATTCAAAATAATTATAGACTGGGTTTAATAAGGATTGCTAAATTGGATATAATAAGGATTGCTATATGACTGAAACGCGGAAGGGTTTTTATGCATAAATCACCTTATAAATCCTATACCGATTCAGTCGCCTACGCGCTACGTTGCTTTATCTGTTTCTGTGAGGGTGACGACCTGAATTATAGAAAAGTTTTTGATAATAATAATTAAATGTGTACAATATTTCCATTATATTCCTAAAAATAATTCCCATATAGCTTGAATTTTATTCCCAAAGGTAAGATACCCATTGTGGGATATTTAATAGTACAGTGACAGTACGTGTAGACGATGTAGACATGTAATTAAGACTAGCAAATAATATGTCGTCATCTACTTCCTGCTCCTTGCTTCAGTGACATTCATTCATTGTCACACTTACTTACAAGCCCATGCTTACTAGTTCAGTTACCCCAACGTACTATATTATCATTAGATAATTTCACCGCAGGGGTAGGCAGAGAGGGCGGACCTTTAAACAACTCTGTTAGGTACTCTGCTTGTAAATAAAACAAACCATTTTAATGATTTCACTTTAATATTGACTCACCGCATTATAACATTTGAACATGTGATTAAACAGAGGTAAGTTCAAACTAACAAATCACAAATAAAAACTGTGGCGAGTACTCGTTAATGATAAATAATACAGTAATTAGCCTCATTGAAATCCAGAACATTTGAAATAAATTTAATTATTTTTGATTTAATAATCTTATAAGACTCTTGAATCATGTGATAATTTATTTATCCTACAAATAATACGATACATTGTATCAAAACATAAAAAAAGCTTTTGTAATAGTTGCATTTGCTTTTGCAATGTAAGCATTTAAAAACATACATACATTTCAGTCATATAACTAAAATATTAGGTATAGGTGCCTAATCTTGTATGTATGAATGTGATTGAACCAAGCAATGTGACCGAACTGTTTGGCGGTCTATCCTCTCTGCCTACCCCTGCGGTGAAACTATCTGATGGTATTTTGGGGTAACTGAACCAGTAGGTATAGGCTTGTAAGTAAATGTGACAGTGAATGAATGTCACTGAAGCAAGGAGCAGGCAGTAAATGACGAAATATTTATTGCTAGTTTTAATTACATGTCTACATCGTCTACACGTACTATCGCTGTACTATTAAATATCCCACAATGGGTATATAACCTTTCGGTAATAAAATGCAAGCTTTTTTTTTAAATATATATAGTAGTAAAAAATTATACATTATTTAAGAAAGGTTTTGACTGCCCTACTAGGAGGATTCTTGTTTTACGACAGTCAAATTAGGATGAGTATTAACATATTTGGAACATGGTCTGTAAACAATATAAAAATATAAAAAAATTAAATAAAAGGTTAAAACATAGTAACTGTTCTTTGTTAAGCATAGTTTTTTTTAATAATATTAATTACTTAGGTAGGTACTTAATAACAGATGATTAAATCATATAGGTTATTTTTTGTGTAAGCATTGCAAATCATAGTCCTACACACGGGTTATATAAAATAAGTAAAAAAGAGAAGAGAAAGAATTTAAAAAAAATAAATAATAATACTTATAAATTAAATAACCAATTAATACAAAAAAGAAAAACCTTGGTTTGTTTAGAATAGTTATTTAAATTATCATAAAAGAAATATATAAGTATACTGAAAAGTAAATGATTAAAACATAAAGGTATCTGGTGTTTGCATTTCAAATTATAGTCCTTCGTACACATTTTGTATAAATGAGAACTAGAAAGAGAACAGAAACAATAAAATAAATCAAACAATTTATACATAATTATTATTGTTGTTTGATTAGTCTAGTATTAAAATAATATTATAATAATAGGTAAATGTACTTTTAACTGGTGTTTGCATTGCATAAGCCTACTTACATATTTTGTATAAGTATGAATAACAAAGAGAAGAAATAGAATAAAATAAAATATCCATTTAAACATAAGATTAACTTCTGCTTGTTTAGCATTCTAATTTAAAAGTAATAGGTAGGTACATATATACACATAATGATAATATGTAGGTACATATTATATACACATAATGATAAAGATTAGAACAGATGAGAATTATATTTGGGAATATAGGTAATGCAAATATTGTACACATTTAATTATTTTTATCAAAAACTTCTCTTATAATTACGGTCGTTACCCTCACAGAAACCGATAGAGCAACGTAGCGCGTAGGCGACTGAATCAGTATAGGATTTGTAAGGTGATTTATTTATAACAATCCCTACCGCGTTTCAGTTATATAGGAATCCTTATTATGTCTAACTTAGTAATCTTTATTAAACCCAGTCTATAATTATTTTGAATTATGTATTTCATAAATCTCACGTACCTACATAATGGGAAATATTGCTAAACATAAGAAGCCATATTGGAGTAATAATGTATCTTCCAATATCAATAAAATAGATTTTATTAAGGAGATTGAAAGATACAACAAAAATCGATGCGTTTTCGGTCACTTCTTTTACTCTATTAGAATAGACATTAGTCCGTTGTAAAAACTAAAATATTAGGTAAAGGTACCTAATCTTGTATGTATGAATGTGATTGAACCAAGCAATGTGACCGAGTTGTTTGGCGGTCCATCCTCTCTGCCTTCCCCTGCGGTGAAACTATCTGATGGTATTTTGGTATGTTGGGTTGGGTAACTGAACCAGTAGGTATAGGCTTGTAAGTAAATGTGACCATATATTTTATATATATTTTTTAAGTTAAAAAAAACGCGGGTTTTATTGACTTGAAAAATAAATATTTTCAATGTAGAAAATAGATTTTGTAAGTAAAAAAAACGTGGTCCATCCTCTCTGCTTACCGTTCTATAATTACGTTCGTCACCCTCACAGAGAGAGCAACAGAGCGCGAAGGCGACTGAAACGCGGGAGTGTTTGGAAGGTGATTTTTTATGCATTCCAAACCCTAACGCATTTCAGTCGGTAGAGCGACTGAAACGCGTTAGGGTTTGGGAATACGCGATCCGGTCTGCCATGCAGTTAATGCGCAGACGCATCCGCCGCCAAGAACTAACGAAACCTTACTCAATGAACCCTGGCACCCGTAAGTCACCAAACGAAGAGAACTTCTTGGGATGACCAATGGCAGAGGTGTTGGTTATCCAGTAAATGGTTCCCGGGCGGTACCCAAACCCGCCTCAGAAATTGGGTACTTTAATTTTATCTGGTATATCCTTGTGAGACAGGTATCGAAAAACCACATGTAATAAACATTATATAGATAAATAAATAAAATAATAAAAAATATATATTTTTAACCGCAGGTACGGAATTGCGTACCTACATTATAAAACATCGTTTAAAAATGAACAATTTCAGGATGAAGCTACGAAGTCAGAATGTTAACGAAATGAATTACAACAACTATAGAATAATCGATCTTTAAAGACAGAAAACAGAAGTCATCGACTTACGTCCTCTTTCTTGTTTGGAAACGAAAATGACAAAAGATACTAGAACTATGACGCCACGTATGATCTCATGATGGGACTAGTATGTGTTAATTGTAAAAAGAGATTGATCATTTAGCGGCAGATGCGAGGTTATTGAACTTGTAAACAATATTGACAACCATCGCAAAGTGACATAAGGTAGTCAAAGCTACCAATACTAGGTTGGTTTCAAGTATATTATAAGAGTAACGAAACATACACTAATATTAATGAAAATAAAAATTACAAATCTGCCGTTCGCACGCTGTACAAGTGAAACCTCCAGAAAACCGCACGAAGAGGAGTTTATTCTGTCTCATTTTCTCGTAGGCTAAATCCTGTTTCAAATCCCAACGGTGCTAAACAAGTTTTCACTTCAAAAATATCAAACAACACTATATTTCTCGATCTCAAAAACAGAAAAAATGCAGAAACGAAACTTTAAACAGTTCTACGCTATCAGACATTGTTTTTCGGGGCTACCAATTTTAGAGCGCCGTTTTTGTGAAAAATCTTATGTAAAAACGCCAAGGATAATAATCTCAAATAACCTATACATGATACGGCGACTGGACAACTCAGAATCATGCAACCTCAACAATTTTGAAAAGTAATCATCAATATATATTATAAAAGAAAGTCCAAAAAAACCGTGCGGCTCGCAAAAACTCGGAAACGAGTCCCGATACGATTAAGGGAGTTATATGATGTGGTAGATCTCTATCCCTCCTCCAGGATGACGGTTCCTGTTTTTACCTAAAGGGCCTGCTTTTGAAGATATAAGGGCTGGAAGTTTCACCCTCTTAAAATTTCTAAAAAAGTCTTCCGGAAAGTTCTAGAAGGTTCCATAGAGCTCTGGAAAGTTCTGGAAGGAGTGGTGGAGTATGTAGTGGAATGTTCGGGAATAAGGAATCGGGAACATCATTGTGGAACATTCCAGAACACTCTCGAACGCTGTTCTGAGCGAAGCCCGGTAACCCTGCTTGCATATTATAAAAGAAAGTCCAAAAAAAGTGTGGCTCGCAAAAACTCAAAAACGAGTCCCGGTACGATTAAGGGAGTTATATGATGTGGTAGATCTCTATCCCCCCTCGAGGATGACGGTTCCCGTTTTTACCTAAAGGGCGTGCTTTTGAAGATATAAGGGCCGTAAATTTCACCCTCATGAAATTTCTAGAACAGTCTTCCGGAAAGTTCTAGAAGGTTCCATAGAGCTCTAGAAAGTTCTGGAATGAGTACTCCGTTGTGGAATGTTCGTGAATATGGAATCGGGAACATCATTGTGGAACATTCCAGAACACTCTTGAATGTTGTCCTGAGCGAAGTCGGGTAACCCAGCTAGTGAAAAATATGTATAAAAATTGGTTAAATAGGTTGCTTTAGGTTAGGTTATGTCCTATTTTTTGGTAGCTATGAATTTTCAATGAGGTGTTCAGTAGAGTTGATTCTGAGTTGCCATAGAACCACATTAGGTATACACAGAGCGTGCAACTCAAAGGCGTATATAAGGGGGGGGGGGGGGTTAGGGGGTTCATCCCCCCCCCCCGCTCCCCTAACGGCCTCAACATACGAAAATACAACAATATTATTTGGACCATCTCTTTTATTAATCTGACATAAATAAGAAGCTGTGGTGACTAGAGTTTCAAAAACACATTGTAATAAATTCCCACTTTCTCCCTTTCCCGATCGAACCCCTTCTTCCCTCAGGGTCGAACCACCTCCCATGTGAATGCTATAGCTACGCTCTTGGTGCAACTTGTGTTCGTGGTGGCGTTTATTTAGCGATCAATTGGATTGCAACCTTGCTAATCCGTTCCTATCCTTGGATCACAGCATCAGGACGTTCGCCCAACTGTTGACTGGAACGTATGACCATGTTTGTATTTATATAGTTAGGTAGGTAACTTCGTAAGTCAAACAGGACCAATTCAATTAGTTTAACGGCTAATATTTGGCTAATTTATATAGCGCCGTTTTCGTGAAAAATCACCTCTAGGGCGCTGTACAAAAAATATATATATAAATTTTTTTGTACAGCGCTTGCAAATAAGATTTACAATTATACTAATGACTTATATTACTGGCTTACAAATAAGATTTACAATTATACTAATGACTTATGACTAAGGCATATAAATGCTGACCTCAAACTGAACTCAATGACATATATATTTACAATTATGACTTAAAGTTAGAGATTTATAACTAACACAGTATTTACATTTTAAAATTCTTCTACACATATTATACATACCATACATTCGCCAGAATTACATACAGCTCCAGAAGAAGAAGGAAGTTTTTACATAATAGGACATGGATGCTAAACGAAATCGTATGGATATCTTAAATAAATTATTGAAATTAATCGCTGATCTTTACCGTATTCGGATGATTCATCGCTCAACATTAAACAGATTGAGGCGTTAGGTTACCACTGACAGTCCATTGGTAGGTAAATCCAAAATATCAAACTGACAAACTTCAATCCGTGTTTAATGCAGCGGCTCGACTCATAACCGGAGTCTCTAAATATTCACACATTTCAGAACACCTTCGTAATCCTCACTGGCTCAAGTGCCCTCAAAGAATCCAGTACAAATTGTGCTGGATGGTGTTTAAATCAATTAATGAAATGGCCCCATCTTACATCTCTGAACTATGTGTCCCAGAAAATACTGGTTCGAGGCAGTCAACCCTTACATCAGCAACATCATCAGCTATAGGCAGACTAATGGAACCTAAACGCAAGCCAAATACGAAATTTGGAGATCGCGCTTTCGGAGTGTCTGGACCGAAGGCTTGGAATAAACTCCCCCGGAACTTAGATGCATAACAAGCCCAACAGAATTTAGGTTCAAATTAAAAACGTACGTTTTTGGGCTCCCATACCCTTAAATAAAAATACCTATCGGAGAGTATCATAAAATTTTGCTTTTGTTTTCAAAATACGCTCATCACAGAACATATTTTATATTATAGTTCCCAATTATGTCCTCTGCGTGCGAACTGTATCTTAATTTCTCTAAATAAACAATAACAGTGTTAATCTCTAGTGACCCTCCAGGTAAGTATGGTCTTGTATATATTTTCTGCCTGTACAGTGCATTTTTACAGCAGCATCGCGTTCATTGGTCAAATCATTGCACATAATAATATAGTTTCGTATTGGTGATTGATGAACCGGTGGATGCAATTTTTAGCCATAAGTTGTTGTTGTCTATAGTTGAAATAAGATTGTATAAACGTATTATAAATTTGTACAGCGCCCTTGAGGTGATTTTTCACAAAAACGGCGCTATACAAGTCATCCAAATATTTAAACTACGGTGCTCCAGATTTTATGTCCGGGTTAAATTTTTCCCAAATGAAAGACTAAACCCTTCCACACACTTTTCCACAAATGATTATCTAGTAAATTCACGCAATGTAAGTGCACTATATAAGTATAATAAATACAAAACAATACAAGAACAATACGTCAATCCACCAGAAACATAATGGGAAAATATTTCACCGACTCCAGATATTTTCATATCAGAGGGTTCGGCTCTGATGAAATCCTAACTGGTCCGATAAATCCTACTGATCCCTCAATATAAATATTTTTTATTACGGTGCTCCAGATTTTATGTCCGGGTTGAATCTTTCCCAAATGAAAGACTAAACCCTTCCACACACTTTTCCACAAATGAATATCTAGTAAATTCACGCAATGTAAGTGCACTATATAAGATAATGTAATGTTCTTTAATATACTTTGTAAATTACAACGCAAGTTCGTCTTGTATCTTATTTATTTAATTGGATTACAGCGGAATTAGTATTGTTGGTAGCGTGTAATTATTAGAGCTCTCAGTTTCAGAATGAATTAGCGATAGCGCCCGAGCGCCCAGCGGCTGTAAGTTCGGCAGCATTCGGCTACGCCCGAATGTCTCCGAACGAACGATAGACATATACCACACCTTCCTCCCTCTAATTAAGCGCTACCAACACAAATACAATTATTCTTAATTATTAGATATTTCATTTACAAAATCATATGTCTCCTTATTTACATGCTAATACATATTATACACACATTTATATATTATTTTAACCACACATTTATATATTATTTTAACCACACATTTATATATTGTTTATTCACAATTTAACACTCAATAGTTTTTGTTTCTTTCCTGGAGAGGATTTATCTAGGTCGGAGCCTTCCCGCCCATGAAACTGGTTGACACGATGTACTAGGAATTGCCTCCTCCACCGTACTTGGTCTCGTCGTGTCTGCACTATCCAGTGCCGTCTCCTCTCCTCTCGCCAGGCTGAAATCAGGAGAACAAACCGTTAGCTCACTCCACAGATTGGACAACTCCTTCTCAGACTGTTCAGTCCTCGAATCATCAGACGCGGAATTTGGCAAATCTGAGACATTATCGCTCCAGCTAACCGACAAGCCCCTCATCTGGTCAACATGACGTTTCCACATAAAATGTGAATTCCAAATTTTAATCAAATACAATTTTTTTCCAAGTTTCTGTGTAATTATTCCCTTTACCCATGTAAATTTATTATTTTGCCTGAAATCCTTAACAAAACATTTTTGTCCCACAATAAAATTTCTAGTCTTGACACCACCATAATTTTTTGCCTGTTTACGTTGATTGGTCTCAATATTTTTATTCGCCAATTCATGTTGTTTAGACACAAATTGCTCATTATCTCTTGGAATGAGACTGTCAAATGTAGATCTCAGTTTTCTACCAAAAAGCAAAACTGCTGGCTCGACTCCAGTCGTACAATGTGGTGTATTTCTATAATCTGACAAAAATTGTAACAATTTATCCCTGTAATCAAACCGAAATTTATTTCCAACCATAAGTTTTTTAAGAAAACCTTTCGTATTTTTAACAGAGTTCTCAGCGGCTCCGTTGCTTTTTACCATATTCTTTAAATATGGTTTTACGTCCCTATTAATTGCACATGAACTACCATGCTCCGTAAACATGGTTTTATATTCCCTTAGATTAGAACTTCCATACCCTGAAATATATGGTTTTACATTCCCCATTTTCCGAAATTTGTTCTTATTCGCGAACGAATCCGAATTAATAGTATTTTGTCCCGGAATAATATTGAGTTTGAAGGTTTCCATGAAATCTCTCCCAACTATTAGTTCTGATCCGTTGTTTACAATAATAAAGGTTACAAACCTAACTATATTATTGTACTCGACCTTGAAATTTATCTTACCTACAACATCCAATATACTACCATCATAACCTGAAATCTTTCGTGTTTCGGGTGACAATTCTAAATTACTGAAATGTTTACAAAACAAAATTTCTGGAATAACACAGACTGATGAGCCCGAATCAATCATAGCATTGAAATTTTTACCATTTAATTTCAACTGAGCTGTGATTGCTTTCATAAATGCTACAGTATCAATATTATTATCATTACAGTTCATAACTGATTTCACTGATCCGTACCTGCAATTTTTCCTTAAATGCCCTATTTTTCCACAATTATAGCACTTTGCTTCCTTCAATCTACAATTACGCGTGTCATGATTTAATTTCCCGCAAATACTGCATTTCTTTTGAGATGAAACGGTATTAAACTGTTTAAACGATCCGCGCGCGTCGCTACTGTATGAACGTTTATTCGGCGTACGAGCTGGTGAAGGTGATCTTGCACACTTTCTCACAGTATTTACTTCCAATTTAAGTTTAGTTGACTCGATTTCAGGACCTTTCGCGGTAACTGCCAGTTCAACTAACTGATTAAAATTTAACTTAGGGCCTTCAATAAACAATTTTACACGCACTGGACCCGGAAGTAAACCAATCGCAAAAACATCTACCAGATTAGCTTCTAATCTAGCCCCAAATTGACAATAAGTACTTAACCCTCTAAGTCTTGCTGCAAACTCCTTAATCGACTCGTTTTGATCCTGTTTAGCAAGAAAAAACAATTCGCGCTCCCGAAAGATAGATCTGCATTTTACACAATGGTTTTCGAGCAACTCAATTAATTTATCAAATGTAACATCAGTGATTTTAGATGGAAAACATAAATTAGTCAGAAGGGTCAAGGATTCTGCTTCAAGCGAGTTTATCAGATAAGCCTTTTTCTTAATCTCCGTGATATCATCATGCAATAAGAGGAACTGTTCTAATCTGAGCCGAAATATATCCCAATCTCCGTTTATGTGAGAAAACGGTGGAATTCTCCCGGATTCCATTCTCACGAGAGGAAAAAAAATTGACACTATCCGTACAAGTACACGAACGACAACAATAACTTAACAAACAAAAAAAAATACACAATTCGATAAATCCTCTACAAGAAAGAATCAAAAAACCTTAACTTCTGATATTGCGGCTGTTGACTTCCTTCTCGTATTGTGAGAGAGCCCTTTCCTCGGCTTCCCTCGGACTTCAACTTCCGTGGATAGACTCGACTGGTCAATCTGCCAAGCCCCAAAAACGACCACTGCCTCCTTGTGTTTTTTCCGGGTGCCCTTTCCTCGACAACCCAACAACCCAGACTGTGGCTCCAGGGATAGTATAACTAGGATTTCCTTCCTCGGCTGTAGGTAGCCTTAAAAATCGGGATGACTTAGCCCTCCTTGCTTCGTGTAACAAAAAAAATTTTTTTTTTTGTGTATGCTCCCACAATCCAATTAATTTTTATCCTTTGGCTGCGCCAGTTGTAATGTTCTTTAATATACTTTGTAAATTACAACGCAAGTTCGTCTTGTATCTTATTTATTTAATTGGATTACAGCGGAATTAGTATTGTTGGTAGCGTGTAATTATTAGAGCTCTCAGTTTCAGAATGAATTAGCGATAGCGCCCGAGCGCCCAGCGGCTGTATGTTCGGCAGCATTCGGCTACGCCCGAATGTCTCCAAACGAACGATAGACATATACCACAGATAATAAATACAAAACAATACAAAACAATACGTCAATCCACCAGAAACATAATGGGAAAATATTTCACCGACTCCAGATATTTTCATATCAGAGGGTTCGGCTCTGATGAAATCCTAACTGGTCCGATAAATCCTACTAATCCCTCAATATAAATATTTAAAAAATCTTTCGTAATCCTACATGTATTTAAAATAACCGACTTTTGCATTTTTATGAATAAATTTTTCGACAAATCTAATACGCCTAAATTTTGAATGAGAGAGCTAGGTATAATGCCAGTAGCCGAAATAACAAATGGTAATATTTTTATAGTCTGAGAATGCCAAATTCTTTTAATCTCATTTCCTAAATCTGTATATTTTCTAATTTTTTCAGAAACAGTTTTCTGAATATTACAAGAATTTGGAATAGCGACATCAATGATAGAAGTTATTTTCTTAATTTTGTCATGTAAAACTATATCGGGTCTATTATGACTAATTGTTCTGTCTGTTAGAATAGTTTTATCATAATAAATTTTATAAAATTCATTTTCTAATTCAACTCTCCAATACTCAACCAATTGTTTGACGAAAATTTGTCAACATATGTTTGGTTGAGATAATTGAAGTGTTTTGCGTGAAGAATTTTATTTGACCAGGAATCTAATAATTCCTGGTTGGTATTTATAAGAATGCTGGCATTCTCGTCGTATAAATTTAATGGCGAAATATTTCTATCTGCATTGCAAATTATTTTATGCATTTCTGAACTATCAGCTTTCCTATGGAAAAAAATTCTTAGCATTTCTACCTGATTATGTTTTAAAGATGTTATTTTGACTATACCTCTACCTCCTAAATTTCTCGGTAAATTAATTCGTTCTATAGCTGAATTTGGGTGATGGGAATGAAATTTTGTTAATGTAGTTCTAATTAATAGTTCTAAGCTATCTAAATCTGTATTAGACCATTTAATTATGCTAAATGAGTAAGTTAATAGAGGTATTGCCCAAGTATTTATCGCCTTTACTAAATTTTTAGCAGATAGATTGGATTTCAAAATTTTTCTGATCCTAGTTTTAAATTTAATCCTAATATCATTTTTAATACTAGTATGATCTAATCTATTTGATTGCGGATATCCTAAATATTTATAAACCTCATCCCCTTTCATACTTTCAATTTTGAAATTTCTAAATATACCATCATCTCCATCTACAATTTTACGTTTCTCTATATGAATCGTTCTACATTTATCTAAACCAAAAGTCATTTTAATATCATCTGAAAAAATTTTAACTACTTTAATCGTTTTCTCTAAATTTGGTTCAGAATTCGAATATAATTTTAAATCATCCATAAATAATAAATGAGAAATTATATTTCTCTCTCTTGTATTACCTTTAATTTTTATTCCAAACTTGCTTTTAGTTAACATTTTAGATAGAGGATTTAATGCTAAGCAAAATCAAAGAGGACTCAATGAGTCTCCTTGAAAAATCCCTCTTTTTATTGAAATGCCCGGTACTATAATTTTCTTATCTTTCAAATTCAAAAGCAAATCGGTATTCCAAAATGCCATAATTTTTTCCAAAAAGCTAATAATAATTGGGTTAATTTTGTATATATTTAAAAATTTTATCAGCCACGAGTGCGGGACACTATCATAAGCCTTTTGGTAATCTATATAACAAATATGTAAATTACGTTTTTGGGTTTGAATCTGTTTTAGAATTACAGAATCAATAACTAATTGTTCTTTACATCCCATTTGTTTTCTGCGACAACCTTTTTGTTGTTCAGATAAAACATTTTTTTCATCTAAATGAGTGTATATTAAATCTGTCAAGCAAGAGGTTAAAATTTTACATATTGTCGGTAAACATGTAATGGGTCTATACTGAGAGGGATTATTAATATTGTCGCTTTTAGGCAACATATAAGTAATGCCCTTAGTTAGAAAATTTGGAAAATTTTGAGGTTCTCTGACAAATTTTGAAAGATTTTTTGCCAAAAGGGGATGTAAAGTAGTCAGTCGTTTATACCAAAAATTATGTATCCAGTCGCAACCCGTGGCTTTCCAATTATGAGTATTTTTTATAATTTTGGCTAACAATTCAACCGATATATCAGAAAAACTCATTTGTTCAATGTCTGAACAATTGAGTTCTTCATTTTCTATCCACGGACCTGACTCATTATGTTTTATATCTTTACTCCAAATATTTGTCCAAAAATCGCGCATATCTGATTCAGATGGCAACGGATTATTATTATTCGAAATAATATTTTGTTTATCGTCAAGTTTGGAATAAAATATTTTCTCATTTTTCTGAAATAATCTATTATTATTTTTTTTTATTATACGTATAATTATATCTTTTTAATCTACTAGCTTTTACACCTAATTTTTGTTTTAACAAATCTAATAAATCATTGATTATATTTTCATTATTATGACTACCAATGCTATAACCAAATTTTCTCCCAATTACATATCTACATGTCTCAAAATATTCCTACTTCTATTTCCGTTTTTATACTCTATTACTCTAGCTATGCTACTTCTTAAAAATACTACATCACTTTCTAATCTACTTTGCCATTCTGGTTTTCTATAACTATATGATCTATCATCAGAAGACGTTAATTTAACTCCTAACTTATTACATATAGTGATAGCACTAGCATACACTATTGTATGAAGATCTAAAAAACTAATGTCATCAAATATAATTTTTGGTAAAATTATATTACTTAATTCAGAAATTAATTTAGATAATTTCTTTGACGTATGTAATTTTGGTAATTTTGGTATAACTGTGGGCTCTATATCTATATATCTATTTATATTATTATGAAGTAAGTTAGCTTATTCTACAATATTTTCATCTATTAAGTTTAATTTTGAAATGTTGATTTCCCTAAGATTATAAATAACGTCTAAGTTATTTGAGTCTACTGTAATATCATTGGATTCTTCGACTAGAATATTATCTGAACTATCTACGTTCAATGCATCTGACATATTATTATTATTATTATAATCAATAGCATTTTAACTTTTTCATGACTTGGTGAATATATTAGTTGGATTAGAAACTTTGGATACTATCGCTGTGTCCGGTGTGCACAAATTCATTCAAACGCCTTTGTTTTTATTTTTATTTAATTGAAAAAAAGTTTCCATGGTTACGAATAATAAGACAATTTATAATAGAATTCTTTCTTTTCTACTTCCATGGTTATAAGAGAAAAGTGTTGCTTGTGCAAAGATGAAGCACAGTCTTGCCTAGCTGACGATTGAACCCGTAGCCACTGGTATATACAAATAAATACCAACACCTCTGCCCTAGGTCACCCCAAGTGGTTCGCTACGTTTGGTGATTTAGCAGGGGTGCCCGGGTTCATGGGGTGAGGTTTGTCTAGATCTTGGAGGCGGATAACCAAGACACACTGAATCCCAGATTCCTACCCACCCCTTAAACCCTTTTCCTTCCCCTCTTCTTCCTTTCCTTAAAAGAACCTTCCACACAGCATCCCCAAAGATGACATAGGCACTGAGGGAAATTATTTTCCTCAGGGCCTCTTGTGTAGAGCTCATGTAAAAAAAAATCTCGGGACCTATTTATAATGTGTACATTTTGGTTTCGATTTGGAAGGCGGGTATGGGTACCGCCACCCGGGAACCTTTTATTAAACAATCAACACCTCTGCCATAGGTCACCCCAAATGGTTCGCTACGTTTGGTGACTTAACAGGGGTGCCCGGATGGGGGTGAAGATTGTCGAGATCTTGGCGGCGACGTCTGCCCACCTGTTGCGTGGCGGGCCGGATCGAGAGACTGGTTGAGGGAGGCCTTTTGACCTTCTCAACCAATGACCTTTCACCGCAGTTGGAGGGATGGATTCATACGACTGTCACTCCAGGACACTGACCCCCAGATTCCTACCCACCTTTCATACCTATTTTCTCCCCAGAACTTCCTATCTTAAAGGTAAGATTAATAAAGAGACCCTCAGATGGTTTGGACATGTAGAGCGAATTAAGTTGGATTATAATCGGTACTATTTTTCACACAAAACTACATCGAGAGCCTCTAGCGGACGTTATGGTCCTTTCGATAAATTTAGAATATTTTTGGTTTCAAAAAGTTTGGGTTGTTTCGAAAGATGTCGCTAAAAAACACGGAAAAAAAGGAGCATAAAAACATTTTATGGTTCCATCGAGACCCGCATTGCATGTACCCGCATGTCTACACACATGGCAAAATACCGTAATCACGAATAATAATAATTCTAGAACATATGAAAGCGTAGGTACCTATCGATATTCCAGATGGGGTATGTTGAGAGGCTGAAGGACGTGGGACCTTTCTTTAAATTATCTCCGCACAGGAGGCCCTGAGAAAAAAAAAACCCTTAGGGCCTATGTAATCCTTGAGGATACCGTGCAGAGGGTCTTTTTAGGGAAAGGGGAAGTTATGGGAAGGTCAAAGGTATGTGGGGCGGGAAGGAATCTGGGGGTCAGGTGTGATGAACGTGGGAATCCATCCCTTCCACTGCGCTGCAGGGTGATGGGTCAAAAGGTCTCCCTCAACCTTTCTGTCCCGATCAACAGCTTTCAAGACAAAAAACTCGTAAAAAACTAACAACGGATAACGATAACATTTTATATTTCCGTCTGAAGTCATTATAATCGTTATATATTTTGGTATGTTGTGTGTTTGGTAATTGGGGTATGTGGCACACTGCCCCCAGATTCCTACCCACATATGTATATTATTTATTTATTGAAATAAAAGTAGAAGAAAACATAAACAAGAAGTGTTTAATTTAAATCACGAAAATATTCACATGTAAGGTTCGCGTAATAATATTATATTGTAATAAAATATATATATATTTTAATTATTATTAATTGATATACATGTGCAAAATTTCATCAACCTCGGCATAAAACTGTAGATTTGCATACAAATCAATTCCACACCGCCCGACTCCTTTATAATATATTGGATGCTCTGGGATTTGAACCTCTCGCCAGTCAACACTTCTACTAGCCGATTACTAAAAATAAAAACGGACCATAAAAACATTTGATGTTTCCATTGAGACCCGCATTGTATGTATCTATAACCACATGGCAGTCTTTCGACTAAGGGTCGAAATAATAATAATACATTCCTACTACCTAGAACATTTGAAAGCGTACCGATATTCCAAACCTTGGTGGTTGAAGTTATTTCTAATCTTGTTACGATCCTTGGCTACGAATCCGGAAGTCACGAGTTCAAATTCCGGCGTGCGCAAGTACCTATCTACATTTTATCTGATTAATTTGTGTTATTCCACAATATATTATTTTTAAATAATTTCGTTTAGATTACCTCTTATTGTTGGTTATCCAATAAATTTGGGAAACGGGTGTGGATGCCGCTGCCCCGGGAACCATTAAAAATGTGTTTTAATTATCGTTGGTGGTATCATTTGTTATGTTTATATTCAACCGCAAACGTTGTCATCGTTGATTCACACACACACATATATTTGCATAGGTGAGGAAACGCAATCACCACCAACACCTAGACAAACCTCATTCTAAAAACTCGGGTACCCCTGATAATTCACCAAACGTAGCGAATCACTTGGCGAGACATATGGCAAACTTATTTGAAGAAATAATCTTTTAGGGGATCAACTGTTGGGATTGACTGTCGGGGGATCAACTGTCGGGGACCAACTGTCAAAGATATCAACTGTCATGGAGCCAATAAAATAAAGCATTTGCTTTTTTTTTTTAAATACAATTGTTGTTTAAAATTTGTCACGACTAGGACTGCACGATTTGTCAAGACTGTCAGACTGGGAAGGAAAAAGGTATGTGGGGCGGGTAGGAATCTGGGAGTCAGGTGTGACGAACGTGTGAATCCATCCCTTCCACTGCGCTGCAAGGCGATGGGTAAAAAGGTCTCCCTCAACCTTTCTGTCCCGATCCGGCCCGCCACGTAGTAGGTGGGCAAAAGCATCCGTCACTTAAACAAACTTTACCCCAAGAACCCGGGCACCCCTTCAAAGTCACCAAACGTAGCGAACCTCTTGTTGGTTATCCAATAAATTTGGGAGGTGGGTATGGGTGCCGCTGCCCCGGGAACCATTTATTGGATAACCAACACTTATGCCATAAGTCACCCCAAGTGGTTCGCTACGTTTGGTGATTTAGCAGAGGTTCCCAGGTTCATGGTTTGTCTGGGTGTAGTTTGTCCGGGTCTTGGCGACGGATGCGTCTGCCTACCAGCTGCATGGCAGGCCAGATCAGGAGAGAATGGTTGAAGGAGGCCTTTTATCCTCTCCAGCCGGAATCTCTTGGAACATCGCCTTGAACCGCAGCGGGAGGGATGGATTCAAACGTCCTAACTCTTGGACATACTACCCCCAGATTCCTACCCAACCCACATACCTTTATCTTCCCAGAACCTCCTCCCCTTCCTTTCCTACCCGCCTCCCAAATTATACCTTGACCGTTTTGAAGATTTAAAAAAAAACATTTATGTGAATACTGCACAAGAGTGCCAACTGATCCCGTCTGGAGCCAGTGAGATATGTTTTCAATTATAATCCCCAAATTGGGGTATGTTGTGAGGCTGAAGTACCTGACTATTCAGATCTGGTCACCAAACACGGCTAAAGCCATTTCAAGCAACGTTTCAATTCTGTTCGGTGGTCTCACACCAGGGCGATACTGGTATCTTCCGCTCTGGAACATGCCGTAAATATGGTATTGGTATTGGTACTCAACACATTTGACGTAGGTACTATAAATACATTAAAACACATTTTTAACAAGACAAACACACCACGTGACAATGGCAAGATTTGTGCACGGTAAGGTACCTAAATTACCCTGTTGAAAGACCACATTTCAGAATTCAGATTGTTATGCATGTAGACCCCATAAATACCTAGTGATAGGTCTACATAACAAAAATAAATAAAGTAGCTTTTTATTTTTATTGTGAATACTTCATAAGGGGCCATCCATAAATTACGTCACACGAATTTTATGATTTTTTGAACTCCCATAATAATATCTTAGATTCTCACCGCGTTTGATAAGTGCCATCTTTTGAAATATTTTAAAAAAAGCTTTTAGTTTAAAATCGTACCGTAAGCAGAAAGAATAAACGGCGCCATACGACAGAGAGCATTTGCTAGTAATTAAAAATCCCCTATGTTATTGTTAAATAGAAGTTTAAAATTATAAAATTATCTTTAAAAAACGAAGACAGATTTTAACATGTTGTTGTCGTTTCGTTTTTTCTAATAAACTTAACCTACGTTTTGTAATTTGAATTTTAAAAAACATTGAATTTAGGGTTTATGAAAAAATTAAACCAATACCCTATTCTTGATTTTTTTTTAAATTTACGTATGCCGTCTTAAAGAAAAACCTCCAGAGTATTTTTAAGGGTCTTCATCATTTGAAAATATTTTGTAAAACATATGGAAGGCCGGTCAGAAAAGGGTCTGATTTCGGATTTATTTTTGATAAATGCTAACCCCCTGTAAATTTTAAAAATACAAAATATTTTTTTTTCCCACTAAAAACATTATTTTTATCGTATTGCGAAATAAAATTTTCGTTATTTCGAAATAATTTATCATTACATTCCACCTTAACGGAGAAAGGAATATAAGGAGAGAGGGTAGAAGAAGTCGGGGACGCCCGATGAAGACATGGCACGATCAAGTGAATCAGATACTTGAGACGAGCCATGTCAAGAGTCAGAATAACAGAAGAGTATGTATGAGACGATGTATGAATGTGTATGAGGCAAAGAGTCTGTGCCATGGCCAAGTTATTTGGCGGTCTATACTCTCTCCCTACCCCTGTGGAGAAACGGTGTGATGGTTAGTTAGTTAATTTATTATAATTCAAAATAATAAACCATTATATCGCTTTGTTCCCACAGTCAGTTCCAATTTGGAAAATTTAAAGTTCAACGAAAGTCAATAATTTCACATCACACACATCATCATGGACAGCCGATTTTTTTCTTTCTCATCTATCTTTACCTACCTGTCTAAAATCAGGCAAGTAGTATAAAAATATACGTGTTTATATTTACGTTTTCAATATTGTTTTTGCGCATTTACGGAAAAAAAGTGAACATTTATTATTCATGGAAATTAAAAAATTCGGAAAAAGGATTCCCTCTTCCACCAAATTATTCTTTGTTTATTTCCGGATAATAAGCTGCTTATTATGGATTTATTTATATTATGGTACTGGTAGGTACCACCAAATTATACTTCTTTGTGTCCCTACTCTTGTTCTCGGAATCAAAGTAGGTAGCTGTCAATTTCTGCAGTTCTGGTTTAATCTCCATTTATTTCAAAACAGAAGCAATTAAATTAAGATAATAAAAAATAGATTAAGGTAATAAACAAACGTTTAAAGTGAAACACATCAAGAGTTAAAAAAACAGGAGATTTTAGTTACTTTGTTAGCAAAAACCATGATAAGCCACGATGCAAGAATGGGTAAGGGAAAGTAAGAAGAACCAAGAAAAATCATAAAGATGCAAGAAGAGCCAAGAAAGGTCACGAGCAAGAAGATGCCAGCAGAGACTAGGAGAGCCAAGAATGGTCAATAAGAAGCAAGAAGATGGAGGCATATACTAATAGCCGTTTTACACCATCTCCTTTCTAACCCGAATCCCGTATAGAGAGACCAAAGACAAAATTTTCCCTTTACACGATCGCTATTTTCATCTCTATTTACATGTCTACGATTTCAGTTTGCACCACTGCAAACAGCGCAAACCATTTTATTTGCAGTGATGCCAACTGAAATCGCAGATATGAAAAAAAATATCGATCACGTGAAGCGAAAAATTTTGTCTTTGGTCTCTATACGGGAACTGCGCTGGAAAAAGAGATGGTGTTAAACAGCTATAATAGAGCTAAGAACAGTAAAAAAGAAGAAATATGAAGCCAGAAGAACCAAGAAGAACCAAGAAGAAGCAAGACGATGCAAGCAGAGGGTTGGAGATTTAAGAAGAGCCAAGAATATGCGAGAAGAAGCAAGACAGCAGTTTTGTCTTTACTTTTAATGACTTTTCAAGGTTGCAAATTGTTGAGTTGTTTGGTCACCCTTATAATATCGTGGGGAAATTACTACAACTAGGCAACTCCGAAGTCAACGTTTTTGAGTTACACACTAAAAGCATAAGATCTGTGCCACACACTGCTATCAAAGAAAAGATCATTTGGCTCGGCCTATTTCAGCATATCGCTCGCCATGTATTACAATTGGGAATGTACGGCGAGCGATATGTTGAAACTCTATTTCCTCATCTGTGAATGCTACAAACGGAAAAATCGTAATGCATTGGAAGGTCATTGCATCAAGTAATTATTTGAATCTAATATTTTTGTGGGTATCTCCAAAAACTAACTAGATAGGTACTTATGGTAACTACACAAGTGTTTTTCCATTTTTTTTAATTATGTAGGTTTAGTTTAACTTAGCTAGTTGTAGCATTAAAATTTGTAGAATTTCTTCAGTTACTTTCGTTGCATTTTTGTATGTTACAACTAGAAGTCATTTAATTTTTTGTAAATATGTACATTAAAAAATGATAAATCATTTTCTTATTTACAAAATATAAGTAGGAGAAGCCTCCCTCGCCAAAACAGCACACATCTCAGATGTAATCTCTCTATTAAAAATCATTAGCAACATTATGTTCATATATGTTCATCTTTAATTAATCAAATAATTCTTAACACAAGGCCGAAATTCACGAAAAACCCTGTAACTTTTTGGATCGATACTGGGATCGTCAAGACTTAAAAATATTTTCAAATTTAATGAGCGCTTTTATTATTGCAGTGATGATCCACGATTACGGTACCGTGACGGCACAAAATAGTAATAAACATACGTTCCTTATCACAATAATGAAGCAGCTCTTTCAAAAGATGAGATACACAAAGTACGTTAGTCTGTTTCCTTCAAAGGAAAAAAATAATCATTTTCTTACATCTCTCTCACACACCGCACAATGACGTCTCCGTAGACCCCTGCAGTACTACAAGCGGTGATGATAATTTTGAAAGTATGGAATATAGTTACAAGGATAATATTGAAGTGTGAGAGAATTTCAAAAATTAAAAACGTCAAACGTTAATGCGCTGATGGTTGTGCTTAAAATATAATGCTGCAGTCTCTCTTACACACTACTGAGAAACGGTGAAAATGAGACAAACGGTGAAAGTATGTCTACACCCTCCTAAAAGAAACTTACAATCATTTTCTTACATCTCCCTCACACGTGTAAAGAAAATTAAATGCATTTCCCGTCGCTATAATAAGATATACCTATCTCTTTCCTACAAAGGAAAAAGTAGTAGGTAGGTACTTTGGAGGAATATATTGAAGTATAACGTGTGGCTAATTTTTTCTCTCACCATTATTTAATGTGTAAGAAAGAGCTGCAGCGTTATTAGGATAATGAACACACGTTTTACGCATTTTTTGTGCCGTCATGGTACCGTAACCGTGGATCGTCACAGTAATTATAAAAGCGCTCATTTACTGCCTACAGAAGGAACTTACACCTGCATATACTTGACGATGTCCTTACTTAGAGAGTCACTTTGTAATTATTATTGTATCATTCACCTACTTATGCATTGGCTCAATAATATGTATATGTCTATGTTTTTATTAGAGATGGTTAAGTTCTGCATTTTGCCGGAGGCATCCGAGACATGCTTCCTTTTAAAGTACTCGAGTTCTAGGAGCAGGTCCCGGGTCCGAGTTCTTGGGTGCGGACTGGGTACTGGGTGCTGTTGCGGCTACCAGGACGCACGGGTTCCACCGGAGCCGGATCTCGGAGCCGGAATCCGCAAAAGAACTCGAACCCGGGACCTGCTCCCAGGTTCCTGCTGACCACAAACACGGGGACACCGGTGGAAGCATTCGGGTTCCGGCTCCGAGCATGGCTTGGAGTTCCGGGTTTGGGTCCCAGTACCTACTGGACCGGGTTCTCTGAGAGGTAGTCGATTTGTAAAAGTAGTAGGAGTAGGATCCGCTTCCCGCGAAGAACCCGAGTTCAAGTCCACTCCAGCTGAACCAACACATCGCTAGTTTGTATTACTAATATTTAATTTTGATTCTCCTTGTTTTACCTACTTGTAATTTTTTGTTGTTGTTTAAGGCAATTCACCCTAAAAAGAGTGCTATGTGTAATTTATTATTATTGTGACTTATCGTTACACGACGAATGTTGAGATGAATGTCGTGCTCGCCTATAATTAATTTGAATCGTCATTATAACCATGTATAAATGTAACTTACTATAGTAATTATGTGATGTGTTCTGTTGGTGAGCCAATAAATAAATCAATTATGTTTCCCAACACATCCATCTACGATAGAACAACCGATTTACAAATTGATTACCATCTCATAATTCAATTTTCCAACAAAGCTCATCTCAGGGTTACCCCATGATATTTGGGGCCATAGTATAAAAATAACTAAATAATAAACACCGTTCCATTATAATTTCTTCCTCCTTTTAATGACGCGTACGCAATAAAAAGAGCAAGACCATTAGATACTATAAATTATTCATAAAAGTAACACGTGCAGTTCAATGACAATAATAAATAACATGGCTTGCATAAAATCAGCAGATTGTTGGTAAATTCAAAGGTAGGTATACTACATGGATTGTATATAGTCAGAGTCAGAGAGGGTACCTAGTCTTTTCAAAGAACTTTTTTTTAACTGATTGAAAGAATGACCATCTTCAGTCTTTTGAATTCTGAATACAATCCTTACAAAACTACTAGGGGCCAAGAAACTCCCTTTTTAGGCGAATAAAACATGTTATTTTGGTCAAACTCATATTTCTAATTTCAGAAAATATTATCCTCGACTATTTTTTTATTTTATTTTACTAATTTATCTTTTTTTTTTAAATTTGAAATATGAGTTTAACAAAAATGATATTTAAATAAGAGGACTCAGGAGCCGAATTGGTAGAAGCGTTTGTCCGGGTAAGACGAGAGGTTCTGGTTTCGAGTCCCAGTTGCGACTTGCGACCGTTATTTTTTTTAATTTTCTGTGTGTTGTTCTTTTTCATATTTTCTTTTAGATTATTAGTGTTTTATATATTTAAATTTTATTTATTTATATTTCAACGCCCTGATGGACTTTTACATGATAATTTTATAATACAAAGACACAGTTTTTAAATAAAAAGGATGAACTTGAAGAAGTAAACATCATGAATGGTAGGTATGAAGATAAATTGAAGTAAAAATAATGCATTACAATAAAAGAGAAAGTTTTTATGTTGCAGATGAAAGAAAGAATAATTTAGTGTATGCAAAGATATTAAAATATAAAAGAGATATGCTATGATGTCCGCGCGACTGTCGCCGAACTACGGTCTAATGCGCGTAGTTTGCATACAAAAATAATTTGTTCATTATCTTGATTTTTTGAAGGTGTGCATTATTATTGGTTAACAATATAGATTGAATACGGAAAGAATTTGTTCATTTAGTTTAGCGTTCGTTTGGTTTATTCGTTAATTATTCGTTCGTTTAGTTTATTCGTTAATTGGTAAACAAAACCGGCGACACCCGGAAGCTCAGTCTCACCTAGTAAAAACGGCGGATAGCACATCTCCTTTTTTTATTTTTTTTTTTTATTGAAAAACATTTCCTTTGGTACAATACATACAATACATACAATAGATACATAAATATAATGAAAGTATATAAAAGCTTAATAAAATTATAATTATTACAATTATATATATATATATATATTTTTAAATTATTCTCCCATAATAAGCAAATGCTTGTGTGTACGGGGGGAAGTGTTATTTGTTTGGTTATTTTGATTTTTTTTGATTTTTTTTTATTGCTGTTTTTATTTATATTTAGTACTTTGAAATTTAGTTTATGTAAATAATAAGATAAATGTATGTATATATAAAAAAAAAATTTTACGGTGCTCCAGATTTCATGTCCGGGTTGAATCTTTCCCAAAAGAAAGACTAAACCCTTCCACACACTTTTCCACAAATGAATATCTAGTAAATTAACGCAATGTAATTGCACTATATAAGAATAAAACAATACAAGAACAATACGTCAATCCACCAGAAACATAATGGGAAAATATTTCACCGACTCCAGATATTTTCATATCAGAGGGTTCGGCTCTGATGAAATCCTAACTGGTCCGATAAATCCTACTGATCCCTCAATATAAATATTTAAAAAAATCTTTCGTAATCCTACATGTATTTAAAATGACCGACTTTTGCATTTTTATGTACAAATTTTTTGACAAATCTAATACGCCTAAATTTTGAATGAGAGAGCTTGGTATAATGCCAGTAGCCGAAATAACAAATGGTAATATTTTTATAGTCTGAGAATGCCAAATTCTTTTAATTTCATTTCCTAAATCTGTATATTTTCTTATTTTTTCAGAAACAGTTTTCTGAATATTACAAGAATTTGGTATAGCGACATCAATGATATAAGTTATTTTCTTAATTTTGTCATGTAAAACTATATCGGGTCTATTATGACTAATTGTTCTGTCTGTCAGAATAGTTTTATCATAATAAATTTTATAAAATTCATTTTCTAAAAATGAATTTGGTTCATATTCATAATATGGTACATTACGGCAGTCAATCAAGTTATGTTTAATTACCATTTAACTGCCGTAATGTACCATATTATGAATATGAACCAAATTCATTTTTAGAAAATGAATTTTATAAAATTTATTATGATAAAACTATTCTGACAGACAGAACAATTAGTCATAATAGACCCGATATAGTTTTACATGACAAAATTAAGAAAATAACTTATATCATTGATGTCGCTATTCCAAATTCTTGTAATATTCAGAAAACTGTTTCTGAAAAATTAAGAAAATATACAGATTTAGGAAATGAAATTAAAAGAATTTGGCATTCTCAGACTATAAAAATATTACCATTTGTTATTTCGGCTACTGGCATTATACCTAGCTCTCTCATTCAAAATTTAGGCGTATTAGATTTGTCAAAAAATTTGTACATAAAAATGCAAAAGTCGGTCATTTTAAATACATGTAGGATTACGAAAGATTTTTTTAAATATTTATATTGAGGGATCAGTAGGATTTATCGGACCAGTTAGGATTTCATCAGAGCCGAACCCTCTGATATGAAAATATCTGGAGTCGGTGAAATATTTTCCCATTATGTTTCTGGTGGATTGACGTATTGTTCTTGTATTGTTTTATTCTTATATAGTGCACTTACATTGCGTTCATTTACTAGATATTCATTTGTGGAAAAGTGTGTGGAAGGGTTTAGTCTTTCATTTGGGAAAGATTCAACCCGGACATAAAATCTGGAGCACCGTAATGAAATGAATATGAACCAAATTCATTTTTAGAAAATGAATTTTATAAAATTTATTATGATAAAACTATTCTGACAGACAGAACAATTAGTCATAATAGACCCGATATAGTTTTACATGACAAAATTAAGAAAATAACTTATATCATTGATGTCGCTATACCAAATTCTTGTAATATTCAGAAAACTGTTTCTGAAAAAATAAGAAAATATACAGATTTAGGAAATGAAATTAAAAGAATTTGGCATTCTCAGACTATAAAAATATTACCATTTGTTATTTCGGCTACTGGCATTATACCAAGCTCTCTCATTCAAAATTTAGGCGTATTAGATTTGTCAAAAAATTTGTACATAAAAATGCAAAAGTCGGTCATTTTAAATACATGTAGGATTACGAAAGATTTTTTAAATATTTATATTGAGGGATCAGTAGGATTTATCGGACCAGTTAGGATTTCATCAGAGCCGAACCCTCTGATATGAAAATATCTGGAGTCGGTGAAATATTTTCCCATTATGTTTCTGGTGGATTGACGTATTGTTCTTGTATTGTTTTATTCTTATATAGTGCAATTACATTGCGTTAATTTACTAGATATTCATTTGTGGAAAAGTGTGTGGATGGGTTTAGTCTTTCATTTGGGAAAGATTCAACCCGGACATGAAATCTGGAGCACCGTAATATATATATATATATATACGTCAATCCACCAGAAACATATATATTATTATTATTATTATTTATTTATTTTTTAGTTAAGGTTTTCAGTATAATTTTTTAATTGTGTTTTGAAATTTTTGAAACTGTCACAAAGGGATCTTATATTTTCTGGTAATTTATTAAAGAAATTTGTAGTTTTGTTGGCCTAAAGTTTTTTTACAAATGGGAATTGGTAACATGTATTTTTGCCTGAGATTTGCTGTGTTTTTGAAAGGTATGGTTTTGTTTAGGATATCCTCTTTGTAGACTTGTAAGGTTGAGTGATACAGAAAAAGAGTATTTAATTTTCTGACCTTAAATTCTTTGAATATGAGTTCAGATGGATATAAAAATGATTTTTTAAATATTATTTTAATTATTTGTTTTTGCGCAATGTAAAGAGATTGTGTGTGAGTTTTATAGGCGCCACCCCATCCTATTATACCATATTGGATTATGGATTGACAGAAAGCGAAGTACGTCATTCTCGGTAGTTCTTTATTTAGAATGTGTCACAAACAGCTAAAAATATAGGTCAATTTTCGTACTATGTTTTTAAGAATGGTAATATACGGTATCCATTTTAGACATTGGTCAATAGTGATTCCTAGATATTTGGTTGAAGTTTTCATTTCAATATTAGTACACAGTAAGTTACAGTGGTGTTGTTGAGTGTTTGGTGCAGAGTGGATCCTTATGTTAATTTCATGCGGCGTGTTTGGTTTTTTTTATGAAAAATGGTAAATAATGTGTTTTTTTAGAGTTTAACGTTAGTAGATTATTGTCAAACCATGCTTTCAATTCGTTTATGTCCATGTTAGCCTTTTTATTCAGTTCTAACCACGTGTTTGCTTTTAGAAGAAGCACTGTGTCATCTGCATATGAGATTATTTCTCCGTGTTTAGCAACTTCAAATATATCATTTACATATAATATGAACAAAAGTGGTCCTAGAACTGTGCCTTGTGGTATTGAGAAGTTACTACTTTGAGAATCACTAAGTTCATTTAATAATTTTACTTGTTGTGTTCTATTTTACAAAAAGCTTACAATCCAGGATAGCACCATTCCATAAATATTCCAATGCATTTTTCATTTGAATCTAGGGCGGTATATATATAATTTGTTATTTTCGCAATGACATCGTGGGTGCTGGTGTTTTTTTTGAAACCATACTGTTTAGAATTTATAATATGATGTTGTTCTAAGAAGGCCCAGATTTGGTTTTTTACAAATTTTTTCGAATATTATAAGGTTATTTTTATGCATGTAGATCACCATGTCTCTCTCTCTCAGGTTGATGTGGGACCTAGCGATCTGTAGTGTGGGAAAATGTAAGGTTCTGCTTTTTTGTTCCAAATAATAAAAACAAGATTGTTTGGGAAGGTTCCATAAATGTATATTTACCAACAAATTAAGTTAAAGAGGCAAATGCCTTAACAAAATTAATAACAGAAACCCTCATACCTGTGGACCAACGCAAACGGTGCTATTCTAAATCTAGTACGGAAAACGGCGAACAGAAGGTGACGGCACGCAATCCTGCGATCGCCAATGGAGGACTCCAGATGAAGGGGGCAAACATCTCGTGAAGAATCTCCAGACGGCCAGGAGTCCGGGCCAGATGGATCCGACGAGCACGTACCGGGATGAGGGCGCTAAAGGCCAAATGCGAGGTTATTTCCTACAGGCGCGAGGGATGCCATCTTGGTGCCAGAGCGTGGTGATTTTAGCGAGGCTGTTTCCTCCGACGGTGGGCCACAAATAAATCGTTAGCGTCACAGTTTTATAACCGGAGCATATCCACGTAGTGGTTTTGCGCGGAATTTATCATCTCCAAAGCAGATGATTTGCGATTTTTCCGGAATCTCAGCAAGATTCCCCGAGCCACACGGCCACACACGGCGTACTTTAAATAAAAAAAAAAACCAAAAAGGTTAAGCATGCGGAGAATGCGAATTCACCATTTCACAAGCGGCACAAACATTATTAACCGAAAATCCAGCCCGAAAAAGTTAAATAATAAACTCAAAACATCTTGTTGAGTGACCTCGTCAAAAATTCACCGGTTCCCTGACGGTAAACTTTTAAGAAAGTCTATGGAAAAAGACCCGGTTCAAAAATCAGAGAGAAAAGTGTTGCCAGTCTAATACAGGCTGTTCAAATTACCAGGTTAGTGGTCAGGTAAATAATTATATCACAAATTGATAATTATTTACGTGACAATATTTTTGATATATTTGATAAAAGGGATATAGGGCGGTAATTTTGTGGGTCTTTAGGGCAGTCTGCTTTATATATCGGTGTTATTATTGTTCTTTTATAATTGTTTGGAAATACACCTTTTATAAGGCTTGTATTTATTATATGAGTTAATGGGCAAGTTAGATATTGTTTCATTGTTTTTAATATGCTTACATCTATGTTGTCGTAACCGATATTATATTATCCTTATATTTCAATATTTTTGAGTGTTTGTTAATAATTACAAAATTTACATAAAACAATTCTTGACAAATCAAATCAAATGTCACAGTACATAAAAAGAAAACGGGAACAAGTTTTTACATTTTTCAGGTTATCTTCTTCTTCACTAATAAAAGTTAATGCTCATATACAAAATTTATTTTTGGACATAATATCAAATTTTAAATTGTAAGATAGTGCCCACCGTTCTCTATGTATTGATGGAACCGATTATGAGTATCGCCGCCCCGGGAAACATTTCGTTCATTTCTCAACCGTTTTAAACGACATCTTTCATTTTGCCTCTTCATTCGGAGTGAAATGTCTGAACAAGAAATGATGAAATGAAATTCGTTGATGTTAGATAATGGTTCTGCATCTCTCACTCGGCACTCGCGCACAGAATTAAAGAAAAATGAATCTTCTGAACACGGTGTGAACACGGAATGAACGTTTTACGTGCTCGTGTTTTACGCCTCACAAGCGAGACGGAATGAACGAGCCCGTAAAACGTTCATTCCGTCTCGCTCCCTGTACTGAAATCACATCGCACGCAAAGCGTCAAAATGATATCGAGGAGAATACTTTGCTCTTTTTAGAGTATTTTAAAACTTACCTGTGCATCTGGAATCATTATTGAAATTAATATAAAGACAGATCTTCAAAAATACAATTTCAATGAATAAAGAAAAAAAAATATATACATACATTCGAACATGATGCCCACCGCTTGTATGGCGGTCCAGATCGGGAGAGACTAATTAAGGAAGATCTTTTATCCTCTCCAGTCGGGTTCTCTCGCCCAACGCTTTGAACCGCATTGGGGGGGATGGATTTATACGTCTGTCACTGCTCCCCAGATTCCGATCCATCCCTCATAACTTTTTCCTTACCAGAATTTCCTCTCCTTACTTTCCTAAAAAGGCTCTCCACACAGCATCCCTAAAGATTATAAAGCTCTGAGGAGAATTATTTTCCTCAGGTTCTACTGTGTGGAGCTAATGTAAAAAAACGGAAATCTGGCAGTTTAATTTTTTCTCTTCTGGAGAATTTTGATACTGAAGCAGACTTGCATCTCTAGTCCAAATGGTTACCTTGATGTGGTGCGATTGGCCAGAATGTTTACGGTTTTGTTTAAAATAATAGTCAGAAGTATAGAGTATTTTTAATATTGTTTTTCCAAATACAAACAAAAAATCTGTCACATGTCCTTACTGCTCACACAGCCGAGTAACCGCCCAATCAGCAACCCCGACCCCAAACGTCCGATTTTCTATTCTCAGGTGAATGAAAAAGTCACCGGAGACCCAAATGCCGTCTAATTATGTACGAACATCAGCCTTACTGAAAAAACTCACTTCCCAACCGTTAAACGATGTTTTAATTACACGTGGGTGGTTTGGTACCAGAACGGTCGCCCCCTTTTGCCACAATCCTTGCGCCGCCACTGATATAGCAAGCACATTCTCGAAAGGTACATACTACCTACTTTGTAGTGTTTCACGCCGCATACGGCTGCATATTTCGGGAAGCGCATCGAAAGGCCTCGACTCAACAGCCGTCACATTCTTACGGCCGCGGAATGTTCCAGAGGCTTCTCCGCTTTGCGCGGGCGCTCAATATCACTTGGCGTTCCGGGTACTCACACGGTCGGCTATATAAAGCGCAGCGACACCGCGCTAGTCAGTCAGTCAGTTCCAGACGCTTGTATCAGTAACATCACCAACACATAGACAGTGCAACATTGCGGTAACCGCCAGGTCCACGGCGACGTGCCGGACCTGTGCCGGTGCATCATCAACCTTCGAGGACGCAACAAGCGACACAATTGTCCGCGACATAAGGCCCGCCGCACCTTCTTGTCACGCAGGCAGCAACTTCTCAGCCACTGAGACTTCCTTCTCCTCAGGTTCACCGCAGCCATCTCCGCGACACCGCGTCGAGCATCCATCCTGGACGTCAAGGTCATCTCCACCAACACGGTGCAGAACAACATGCTGGCGACATGCAGACCCGAGGTCTGCTACACCACTGCATCACCGACCTTCATCACCGCATCACTTACGAGCCTCATCATCATCGCTCCTGTCTACACTGTTACTGTACACTAACTTTACCATCGCTACGTAGCAGCAATAAAGACTGACTCAACACATCGACTGACGCCTTTTCATTTCACCGTCCCCGTCTCTGCCGATCCGCGCGTCCGCTCCCTCATATTATTTAAAATAACACCGTTATACAACAGATAAAAAAACCCTCTTTGGCGGATAAGTAATGTATATGTATAATAAATCGATATTATCTTTCCATGAAATATATATTTTTGTCAGATTAAAATCAGTAAGATTTTCACATACACGGTCGTTTATCAATAAAATAAAATATTTACGATATTTTTTATAAGGGCTGTAATTTTTTTATCGCAAATAAATTCAGGAATCGCTGGTTACAGTACATACCTTAGCAGGTACCTAATTTACAAATCCCTCTGCTCATCCTCTCTATCCAGTGGCGTAGCTACCGCCGTGTCAGCCGTATCAATGATACGGAGCCCCCGAACTACAGGGGCCCCTAACGTGTGTAAGCAATAATTAGTAAAATGTTATCCACAATGTCACTTAATCCTCGTGCTTCCCGGGAAAAAAAGATATAAAACAAACTGTCATACGTGCCTGTAGAGTTTTTACTTCAGAATTGACAAAAGTAAAAAAGGCTCCCCTTTTCCCGGGTTACGCGTGCGCCCAAAAGTTGGCAACATCTTACATAGGTTATTGCGGGATTCTCCCGTTTAAGTCATTCACTTAAACGGGGGAATCCCGCAATAACCGATGTACAGTGACAAACCACGGAAAGCAATATTTACGCGTTTTATTTCATTCCGGTTCAAACGTTATTTATTTTATTTTTTTATTTATCTATAATAAAATATATTTACATTGGTTTTATGTATATGGCTGTCTCACTAGGGTATACCTGTGTCGAGACAATTACGTTGTAATACAATACAATCTTGTTCTTCTGATTATTTATTGGTTAATTAGTTTGATTTGTGAAAAGAATGAGTGAAAGGAAAATAGATAATGAAAGGAAAATATCCCAGTGGAGCTATGAAAAGAAAAAGTAAACAGAAAACGGAGGAGGTTATAAAAAAATGCCCTTAATTTCTTAATTTTTTCATGCTTTTGTGAGTGATTTAGATTGCAATGGTAAATACTAACTATTTATCTACCAGTAGCGAAGGTTGTATTTTGTTTTTTGAAATAACAATGGTAACCTTCAAAACATGAAAATACCTGATCACGTATTGTACCGAGAAATAATAAGGGCCCGAACTATTTTTTTATACAGGGCCCCTCCAAGGCACGCTACGCCATTGTCTCTATCTCTATATTTTGAAAGACTCTTGCTATGCAGTAGTGTGGACGAGGTGCAGCTGTTTATTATTTTTTTAATCAATGAATGTCAAAATAATCCTGTAGGTTTTAGCGGGAATGTAAAATTCAAGATGGCAACACTGGATTTCATCTCGATTATAGCCTGTGATAATAATAATGTAGTTACCTTTAATTACCGAGACTGGGAAAGTATATAGTGTATAGTACAAACCAAACTTTAATGCTGGCATGAACTTGATACGACCATTCTCGCGCAGTTACTGAGTTTACAATGAATGTAAGTGAAATATGAAGATGCGTAAAACCATATGTGCAACAGAGAAAGGCGTGGACGGGTAGGCATGCCACTTTTCTGACCTTAAATTAGCCTATTGCGACGATTTCTGTATCAGCGTCAGGCCGGTATTAATGTTACATGAATTAACCCGCAGTCTCGCCTTGAGCTACAGCAAAAACTGAACCACTATCGGTGTGCATTCAAACGTGCGCTCTTTAAAATAACTGTAGAATAGGGTGTGTGACAATAGGCCACTTGCATGGATTTCATAACGACTAGGAAAAAATCGCGTGGATAGATTTTTTTACTAAGATTACGAAAATTTTAGTAAAAATTTTTAGAAATGTACAGTTTTTTTTTTAAAATAAATAAATCCATTATTTGAGCTCGTGACGTCACTACATGAAAATGTTCCGTCTCCGATTATGTTCCCTTAATTTTGTAAAATTCCACACTGATTATATTTTTTTTATATGGCAACACTTTGATTTCCGGTGAATTTTTGAATTTGAGTTTAACGTTCACTAGATTTATTGTTTGTTCTATGCGAACTTATCCTTTGGTTTGATTTTTTGATAAAGATGGCGGTGTTTTTACAGATGTTACGAAGAGAACCCCGAACAATTTATTGCCATTCGTGTGGAAAACGTTATTTTTTAAAAATGATTTTCGGCTATGTAATTATCGTTTTTTCGCACCCATAGAATTATGTCCCGTCTTTCCGGTTTATAAAAAATGGTCTGATCTTTCGGATTGAAATTTTCAAAAAATCGCCGGGGTTTCAAAAATACGATTAAAAAAAATACAGAATGTCTTAGAATATTTGCCTAAACTGGAAAAAAATGTGATGCAAGTGGCCTATTATTTCAACTTTTGAATTCAGAGACGCCTGGGGCAGAGGCGTAGCTAGGTAACCAAGGGCCCCGGTGCAAAAAAAACTGGGGCCCTAACTTAACGGTTTAGGTTTTCTCAAGTCAAAATATAAATGTATATAAATACTTTAAAGATACAAAGCAACTAATTTATCATCAGCCCTTTATCGTGCACTGAATGGCACAGCAAAACTACTTAGGGGGCATACAATAATTAGGTGAGCTATAAGACAAAAATTCAAAAATCCATTTAAAAGTGCTTAGATGAATACCGATCAACCATAAAAAAATCCTTAGATAAATACCGATCTACATTCTCAAGCATACCATTCACGCTCGTGACGGTTCCACCAACCTAACATGGATTCTGACTCTGAAAATGAGCATATTCTATGAAATTCTGAACTCATTGAGGAGAAACTTAGAGCACGCTCTCGAACAGTGACAGAAAGCTACAGCAATATATAGATCTTTTTTTTTTACAGTGAATACCGCACAAGAATCTCAACTGCTCCCTTCTGGAGTTCTGGAGCCAGTGAGACTATGGCATCCCCAATCGGGGTATGTTGTGAGGCTGAAGGTAGTGGGGAGGGGAAGGAGGTGGGGAAGAGGAAGGTTGGGAAGTACCTGGCTATTCAGATCTGATCACCAAACACGGCTAAAGCCATTTTCAAGTAACGTTTCAATTCTGAATGGTGGTCTTACACCAGGGCGATACTGACAGTATCTTCCACTCTGGAACGTGCCGCAGATCTACGATTAGCAGAGAACCTACACTCTCTCCTGGCTCACACCTAAGATCAGAATCTCCATTCAGTAGCATTCATGGGAGCCTGTTAATGGAGACCTCAACTTCTACAAGCCAATCCAGAGATACCAACAAGGCAAAAAAATAATATTTATATTAAAATATTATTATTGCCAACAATGCAAAAAATAATCCGATGATGTAACTGCTACCAAGGCCAGAAACCATTCCAATGTTGGGAATGCTACTATAAACGAAAGCCATCTCATCGTTGGGGCTGTTTCCTCATAAACCCAAAACCAACCCATTGTTGCTAATGTATATATTTTTGACGTCAACTAATCAAATGTTGGGACTGCGTCAATAACCTCAAACCACCCCAACGTTCGGGCGGCTACCTCTACGGTCAAAACCAACCCATTGTTGCTAATGTACCTTTTTCAGAAAAGGCTGTAAAGGCTCCATATCAAGAATTTGGCGTTTTTCATTATCACTTAATATCTCGTTTGTTTCCCAATTCATAAGAAGATTGATCGTTCACATTTTCAAAAAAATTATGAGGTCGATGATTCCTCCGCTGTTACCTGTGCCATGGAGACATCGTCATCGGTGGTGGAATCTTTGACAGCAACATGGGTCTCTTCAAGACCCATGTTCACTCCTTCCTTTCCTCGAAAAGACCCTCCACACAGCAACCTCAAAGATGACAAAGGCCCTGAGGGAAATTATTTTCCTCAGGGCCTCCTGTGTGCAGTTAATGTAAAAAAAAAATATTTTTTTTTTTATCAAATCTTCTTCAGTAGGCTTCTCAACCAGCACTGCAGTTGTCACATTATCTGAGTCTCTATCAACAGAAATATTTTGGCCAAAACAACTTGTAGAAGACTGACTAAATTTTTTTTTCTTATTTTGGTAATTTTTGTTTACTATTTTCTCTTTCCCAGCGTTGTTTGCGCTTAAAACACCACTGGGTTTCTTTTTTTCCATAATTTTAGATCTCTAATTTATGCAAAATTATTATGTTACGGGGAACAAGAAACGCCAAACATAATGTAATACTACGCTGTAAAAATATCTTTGTGGAATCCCCTCCAAACATTTTATATCGATTAACGTTTGACATGATCGATAGATGGCGGTAGAAAACCCATGCAATAATGTACTAAACAATAGCTTTTCTCTCAAGTTTTTTTTTCTTATGTGTACTGGAACTCGAATACTTATACTTATTTTATCAAGTAACAGTTTGCAGAGAAAAAAAATTGCAAATAATATAAAGTTTTCCACAAAAGATTCCCAACAAGTTTCGACTTCTCTTTGAAACTTGTGGGGATTTCCCTGTATTCTTTCAAACAAGTTATCATGATTTAAATGTACTTATTATAGGCCAAATCGCGTTGGAGGAAGAATAGAGAGCATTTTTTACAATTATTTATCAATTATTACTGCCACATGCTCTGAAGCAGCAATTATGTGTCTAAAATGTTTTATATATTATTTTCCCACATTTTCTCAATTAAATAAATGGTGCTTTTTGTAAAATGAAATAAAAACTGTGATTTCTCATAAGCCTCGACGTTAAATACAAAACATTTCAAAGTAAATAATAATAATAATAATTGGATAATTTATAGAGCGCCGTTTTTGTGAAAAATCACCTCAAGGGCGCTGTACAATTTATTCATAATTCTTAGGTTCTATCTAATTTTAATATTTACAAATGGATACAGAAACATACTTACCTGCAGGTCACTTCCGATAAACACTTTAATTAGAAAGTTTGTGCTTGGAAAAGATACGGCTTTGCACGCGGAGGGTATTATATTTAAAACACTGGACATTGCATTGCTACCCCCATCACTATAAGAATTACATTTTAAAAGATTAGTGGCAAAAGTGGAGTTGATAATATCAAAATATGTATTTTAAAAGACTGGAGAATTTAGGACTCTTTAGGGCTGGAGAATGTTACTGAAATGACCTTTAAAAACGCTTACAAATAGTTTTTTTTTTTTTTTTTTTCGTTCATTTTTAGGTTAGTTATTTACAGTGTCGCGGGCATTGAATGTGAAGGTGAAAGAATTTGAGTTTATGGAAACGACTGTCTGAAAAGGTGGGTTTTAAGTTTAGCTCTAAATTCTGCCGAGTCTGTGATCGTTCTTAAGTCATGTGGCAGTCCATTCCAGGCTTTAGGTCCCGACACTCCGAAAGCGCGCTCACCGAACTTAGTATCTGGTGTGCGCTTTGGTTCCTTTAACCTTCCAACAGCTGATGACGCTGCTGACCTTAGGGTTGACTGTCGAGAATTTGAATTTTCTGGAATACACAATTCCGATAAGTATGCCGGAGCCATTCCGTTAAGGGACTTAAATACCATCCAGCAGAGCTTGAACTGGATTCTTTCAGGACATTTGAGCCAGTGAAGATTTTTGAGATGCCATGAAATATGGGAATATTTAGATACGCCGGTGATAAGTCTTGCCGCAGCGTTGAAAACGGATTGTAATTTGTTGATTTGATATTTTGGAAGACTTGCATATATTCCGTTGCAATAATCAAAACGTGAAATAACATACGAATTGACTAGTAATTTAGTCGCTTCTGTTGGTAGATTTCTCCTTACTGCTTTAATTTGCCTTAATTGAAAGAACCCCGTGCTTACGGTTCTGTTCACTTGAGTTTTAAGGGAAAAATCAGCGTCCAGATTGACACCCAGTAGTTTTATACACGTCTTTGGAGTGATGTCGCTTCCTGAAATGGTTATTGGGGAGTTATCAATGCTATGATGACGTCTGCTTGTGGCGGTCCAGAGAAACTCAGTCTTTGACGGATTTAGTTTCAATCTATTTGAGGTCATCCAGCGGATAATTGCTTCTAGACACTCAATTATGCGAGTTTTTAGACTGTCTACTTCCTCTGGTAAGCAGTAAGGAGAAATCTTAGTGAGATAGAAGGCCAAATGATTCGATTATTTTAGCGACCTCATTTGTGAAGAGGATGAAAAGAAGTGGGCCCAGAACAGACCCCTGGGGTACTCCAGATGAAAGGGTTGCATATTTTGATTGGTTTTTACCTACCTTTACGGCTTGTAAACGGTTTCCCAGGTACGATGTTATCCAGGTTTTAACGACGCCGTATAAACCAAAGGATTCTTCTAATCGTTTAATAAGAAAATCATGGTCGATCGTGTCGAAAGCGGCACTCATGTCCAAGACTGAAAGGAGTGCCAATTTTCCCGACTCGATAGCAAGAGTTATGTCTGACAAAACACGTAGTAATCCAGTTTCCGTTGAATGAAACCTTCTATATGCAGATTGGTATTTAGTGAGCAATTCATTTGAGTTTAAGTGACAGATTATCTGTGAAGCAGTGATTTTTTCTAAGATTTTGGAAATAAATGGAAGATTTGAAACGGGTCGGTAGTTTGAGAGATCTTCAGCGTCCAATTGCGGTTTTTTTATTAGTGGAGTTACAACAGCTAATTTAAGGGGTTTTGGGAAATCACCCATGCTGAATGACTTATTGAAAAGATGAACTAGAAAGGGAGCTATTTCCTTGCAACACTTCTTCAGTAACCACGTTGGAATAGGATCGAGTGAACACTGCTTGTTCGGTGAAGTAAGTATTAACTTCGTTACTTCCTCGATGGTTGTAGGTTTGAAGGCAGAAAAGGTTCCGCTATTGCTTTTAGTAAACGATGGTGGTGGGGCGGAGGCTGTTAGGGCACGTATTGATTTGATTTTGTCAAGAAAAAATTTGGAGAAAATTTCCGGAGCTATGTCGGTTGTATTTTGTGCACGTACATCGGCAACGACTGTCTTAATAGAGTTCCACAGACTTCGTGGATTTCGACGCTCTGAATTGATCCTACTTGTCCAATATTCAGATTTTTTCGAGCGAATTAGTAAAGCGTACTCTTTTTGAGCCCGTATCCAATCGTCCCGAGAAGTAACGCCCGAGTGTCTGTAGGACCTCTCCAATTTACGCATTGATCTCTTCTGGCTCCGACATTCTTCGTCAAACCAGTCATCAGAATTTCGCTGTCGCCGAGTTTTTGTAGAAGTTGGAGCATATTTATTTAGAAGAGTTGAAAGAAAAGTGTTGTAATATTCTGTCAGTTTGGTTGTTGATTCTGTTTCCCAAACGCTTTGAGTACAAAGTGGAGAATTTTTTAGTTCAGACAGGAACTCATCAAAGTTAAAGCTACGCCATGCTCTTGACGTGATAGTTACGTATGGGATTTTCGGAGGGTTAAAGTCGATTTCAGTGCGTATTAGCCTATGATCTGATAGCCCTACATCCACGCTAGCCGCTACAAGAGGCGGGCCGCTCGACTTTGAGATAAAAATATCCAAAGTTCCGCCTGCATCGTGAGTTGGAGCACTAACCCATTGATGGCATCCAAAGCAGTCTAATAAATCGCAAAATTTAACTGTGTTGGGTGAATCCGGACGCTCTAGGTGTATGTTAATATCGCCAGTTATAAAAATAGTATCGGAAAGTCCTACAACTCGCTTGAGAAAACACGACAGTTCATTGAAAAAGTCCGAGGTAATTTGCTTCGAGCCAGGTCGGTACAGGGTGCATAAAATGAATGATGCTCCTGCTGACGAAACTTGGCATCCCAGGTACTCAAAAGTTACGTACGTACCTATTGACACCTTTGTCAAACGTAAGCCCTGGCGAGCTAAGATCGCTATTCCTCCGTGATTTACGCTAGAGATGCTATCATCCCCAGAAGTCGTGGCTTTAGGTCGGGCTTCTTCTAGTACCACGTACCCTAGAGCTCGAAGTCTCTTTATCGAAAAGGAGTCGCCATTTTCATGCCAAGTCCCCGTTATGGCCAGGATATGCAAATTCTGTTCATTTAATACTTCTGCTACCTCCTCTACTTTATTATTAAGAGATCTGACATTCCAACATCCAATACCTAGTTGACGGCTCTTAAAGTTGGCATGCCGTTGTACACGCGGTTTAACAATATTATATTCTCTCTCAGGCTTTGAGAGGATTTGTGTTGGGACGTTTCCCTGTTCAGGTATTGGTGATGACGTAACTATTTCAATGCCCAGATGTTTTTTCCTGTTCCTCCCTCCACGACAGCCACGGAATCTAAATTTAATTTTATGGGTAGTGACATTACCGCGTTCAAGGTTATGCTGCGAAATCTTTGCACTTATTATTGGGTCCAAAACACTTTCACTATTGAGTTTAAGTAATGTGGCCCGGTCAATTTTAAACCGTAACTCTATGACCGACAGTATCTACTACTACCTTAAAGTCGTGTTGAACCTATTTTATTTACATTCCAAAGGTGGGAGAATTTGTAGCTAGTTAAATATAAGGTTTGCTGCTTAGGGTCCGGGGGCCCTCTATTGCACCCCCTAGCATCTTAGTAGCTACGCCACTGGCCTGGAGTCTCAAGAGTTGCGTCTTACAAAGAAAATGGGAACTGCATTTATTTTTTTTTAATGTTTATTAGCCCGCTAAAATGCATTGAAAACATCGATCAAACGTCACGCACGTTATAATCAACGCATTCACAGATGGCGCCAATCAAATTATTTTAGGTTTTTAATGCTTTTTGCACGTCACGCTTTAAAATGTTAAGGTAAAATAATTGTTCGCGCCCGTACATATTTAATTAGAATATGAATAAATAGTTTTATCCATAACAAACCCCAATCTTTCAAGAAAGGCTGAAAAATACAATATTGGATTGAGTCACCGATACCTTTGTTTGAAAACCAGAAAAAAAACCTAAAACATTTAAAAAAAATTATACGTATTACTTAATAATTTTTTTTCAATAATTTCACCTTTTAACGTTTGCTTGTTATTAAAAAATGCGTATAGCTGACTAAAATTAAAAATAAATACAAGTAAGTCAACAAGAATATATCCAGAAAAGAATAAGATTTTATCCAGAAAAAGTGTTATTTTCCCCTTTTATATTTTTAACAAACACATCACATATGTTTTATACTCTAATTAAATATGTACGGACGCGAACAATAAATTTACCTTAATATTTTAAAGCGTAATATGCAAAAAGCATTAAAAACCTAAAATAACGTGCGTGACGTTCTTATTGGCGCCATCTGTGAATGTGTAGATTATAACGTTCGTGACGTTTAACCTTAAATTTTTTTTTTTTTGCGTTCTTTGTACTGCAGTTATGGAATAAAAATTAAGTTTGGCAAAAAATATAAAATATGGACCCTTTGTTTTATTTTTTTTCCAAATCACGAAATCTATTTTTTTTTCTTTCCGGCCATTTTAGCGGGAAACAACCATTTCATTTATTTTTACGGTTTCGAATAGCTACAGATCATACGCAACTTTTGAGACCCCAGGCTTTTAAAAATAAGGCACTTTTTGTCTTTATTACTATAATAAATCTTATTTCTAAGTACAAACAAGGAGGCAAAAAAGGAGGGCGCCATCATCTATGACAGCGGTTTTCAACCTTTTTGAGCCTGCGTACCCCTTGACTCTTACTAAAAAAATGTTGTACCTCGCACCCTCTGTCTATCTTGTGTAATGAAAGACATGTTTAATTTGTCATTTTTTAATACTTTAATCATATGGTAGAGCCTAAAGTCTGGTTCAGCATTCAGGCGATTGTGATATTTATTTTTAATAAACGCATAGGAATAAAATGCCCTTTCACACAAATAAGTGTTGTGAACGGTATTAATATTTTAAGGCTACAGCTGCTATTGTGAGATATTCCTTCGAAACGTATGAAGTAGTTGATATCTTACACAGATTTTCCACTTCTTTTATTACTAGGTTTGTTATCATTGTTACATCATCTCTGAAAGTAATGTGAGTGACACCCAGTGCATTTCTTTATTGATTTTTGAATAATACAACCGAAATTTTATTTTTAGAGGTGCCAAATGTTGAATGATATTGATTTGAATATTTTCGTCAATTTCCAAGTCACAATCGCTGAGCAAATTAGAGGCATTCATTCAGAGAGCGTAGGCCTGAATAACAGCTGCTCATCGATTTGGCCCCATCGATACAAATGCTATAGCAGCAGGACCAATCGATTTGTTTTTCAGAAATATAATATGCATTTATAGTGTTAAAAATTTCCTGACCTATCGTCCGTTCAGGCAATGGACGACAGAAGAGTAAATTTTCTTCTACATTTCCTTTTTGAATATATCGCACGAAACAATAAGTTCGGATTGATTTGAAATGTTGTACTTTCGCCTACTTGCAGAGAAAAAATTAACTCTTTTGTTATCTCCAACTGACATCTCGATGTCTTGAGACATTTCCTAAATTCGCCGGGAAAATAAGCTGTCTGACAGTGGTATATTTGTTATTTTCTTTGATATTTCGTCGCTGAAGATGCATCGGACAATGTCTTTGGCACACGGTGTAATAAAATCCGCTGCAATTGTTTGATTTTTTCCCGATTTAGCGATACGGTACGGTACCCAAGGGGTACGCGTACCACAGGTTGAAAACTACTGATCTATGACATAACGACAGCGGGTGTGGTTGCCGTAATATAAAGACAGAGTTAGTTCACGTTTACGCCACCGCACCGCTACTCATAAAAATATACTAAACCACCCCGCCATCATACGATATATCTATGATCATACGTGTTGCACTCTGCGTATTTTTCAAGCTAGCCATATTATGAGAGGACAGTGACATCTGACGGCGTTTTTACAAAAAAAAGATAACAACGGATTTTTTTTTTTTTTTTGATTAGATGAGATAACAACGGATTGCATTAAAATTATAAAAAATGAAATATTAAAACCTATAACACACTTAATCAACCTTAGTATAACACACTCCTGCTTTCCTAGTTCTCTTAAAACAGGACTGGTGATCCCTATTTATAAATCCGGAGACAAAATGGAAATAACTAACTATAGACCAATCACATTATTAAACTCGCTATCAAAGATTTTCGAAAAAGTCTTAAAAAACCAAATCATAAAATACTTGGAAGAAAACAAATTAATCTCAGATAAACAATATGGATTTAGAGAAAAGAGAGGTACAAAAGAAGCTTTGGCATGTACTATAGATTATATACATAGCAACTTAGATCAAGGATACAAATGTATAGCGATATATCTAGATTTAGCTAAAGCATTTGATTCAATCTGCCACAATACACTTTTTAAAAAATTAGAAAATATGGGTATCAAAAACAAAGAACTCCAACTATTAAAAAGTTATATGAGTGATAGAACACAACAAGTCAAAATTAATAACCATACAAGTAAACCACTGCCGATTACATACGGAGTTCCACAAGGAAGCATACTAGGGCCCGTTCTTTTCACTATTTACATAAATGAACATTGTATCATGGAAATAAACGGTGAAATAGTTAGTTTTGCAGATGACACAGTTTTACTGTTTAAATCTAAGGATTGGAATAATGTATTTAACATAGCAAATTTAGAAATCACGAGGGTGAAAACTTGGCTAGACTCAAACATACTTACACTGAATATATCGAAAACAAAATTTATAACGTACAGTATAAATAGTACAGGACAACCAAAAAACAACTCAAACACCATAAAAATACACGAATGTTTAAATACTAACATCTGCAGTTGCCCTTCTCTAGAAAAATCAGAACAAATAAAATATCTAGGAATCATAATTGACAATAACCTTAGATGGACACATCATATTAAACAAATCACAAATAAACTCCTCAAAACAATACACATTTTCCTAAACATAAGAAACATAATATAATATAAAACAAATGAAAACAATATATTTTGCACTTTGTCAGTCAATAATAGAATATGGATTAATTATCTTGGGAGGAGCAACAAACTCAGCTATCGATCACTTAGAAATCGCGAAAAAAACATAGACTGACTGACACAAACCAAATATTCAACAGTTGTGACGTACTAGATATACGCCAATTATATGTTAAAACACTGCTAAACTACATTTTTGACCAGAAAAACAAATTTCAACAATCTCAAAATATCACTAACAGACCCGTTAGACAATCGTACAAAAACAACCTAAAAACTCCGACGGTAAATACAAGCTTTGGACAAAGGCACTATAAATATCATGCTATAAAAGCATTCAACAGTCTTACCCTTGAAAATAAAATGGAAGAAAACAAAAATAATTTCGTACTCAAAATTACAAAATGGATTAAAGAACAAAAAATACAATATTACCAAAATTTCATTACAAAATAAAACATAACTACACGTAACACTCAAAACCAATATAAAATACACATCACTCACAAACACACAACACATAATATATGTAATATATAACGATTTAAATTTTTTTTTAAGTAATAAAATAATTCATTTTATCCTATAATTTAAACTTAATTACTTATAAATTTTAATTTTTAGTTTATTTTGTTTTTGTTTTATAAAATGGAGGCCTCAGCACAGGTGAGCTACCCAGTGAGGCCGACATTGTTGATTTTATTTTTGAAATGTAAGCTATTATGTCAAACAAATGAATAAATAAATAAATTTGCAGTTTACAAAAACTTTATTTGCCTGACATCTATCGAAGAGTAGATAAAAAACTATGACATTTTTAATCGAAATCCCTTACTTATCAGCTGTACTGTCTCCAGTGGAAAACTTGCATTTTTGAAAGGTTTTCGTCGACCAACTTCAGACATGTTCGTCATCTGTCTGCTTGTAAACCTCTGCGAAATTCTAAGTTTTGCGCCGCGAACTCGAAATTTTCGAGAACTTTGTTGATAACGTTTTACTAATTTTACTGATGGAAAACTCAGAAAAGACAACGTGTGAATCTGAAACTCCACCAGAACCCAAACGTGTAGGATGTTCTCATTATAAAAGAAGGGCCAAGTTTGTCGTAAGTAATTTTGTCCCACGTATCATCCAGAAAATATTGACCAATCGATGATACGAATGTTATTTATTTCACAAATTAATCACATTTTCAATGCAATATGCCTGTCGTAGGTTTGCTAGCCGACGCTTTCCAATTTATAGTTCTCTAGAATATTATAAAATGTCTATCACTATGTGAAAGCAATGAATATGAACTTTACATTGACAAATGTCATCCTAAGATTCAAACCTCTGACAAGTATGCACACAAGATGAATTATTATAAATAGAAGAAGGTTCTTTGCAACCATTACTGACTATTATATCACAACAATTTTAATTCGTTAATCTGCATTTACTTTGGTATATTTATGATAATGATCATCTGTCATTCAAACACCACATGTAATAATAATTTGAATGTTTTTCTTAATTGATTTGCACATTGCCCTTTTAAATGCTCTAATTTAAAAATGTGTTAGTGTTGTTGATCATTTTCAATAAATGTTTTTCAATTATTCGCTTATGGAATTTATTTTATTGTTTTTCAGACGCCATGCTGCAACAAATTTTACATGTGCCGCTATTGTCACGATGAAAATGAACAGCATTACTTTAATAGGAAAACTGTTACAGAATTAATATGTACCGAATGTGACACGAGACAAAAAGTGCAAGCCGAATGTGAAAAGTGTGGTGTTCGCTTTGGGAAGGTAAAACCTCGATATTTTTTAAACCAATGTTTTCTTTACTGACTGTCCTTATTTTCCTTTGATTCAATTCCTGATTTATCAGCTAAAATGCACTTGTGACCTTGTTTCTTATCAATAAGGTTATATCTCTAGTGTTCTCTATCTCTTTTTATGTCTCTATTACTTAACAATGGTCATTAGAAATTATTAACAAGAAAAACCCGCATCACATCTGAGAATTCCCGATAGTTAAATCAAGGTTGATTCCGAATCTGGAGGCAATTCGATTCCATATAAGGTAATGAGAAAGTTAACCATTGTGAAAGGGCAATCCGTACCTTTTGTTGAACCTGTCGTCTCATCATGTTAGGTCAAACATTTGACTATTTATCCAAGAAAATACTATTGCAATGGGAATTTTACTGCATAAATTATGATCAAATATTCAAGGTAAGCGTCCACAGGTCAGTGTACAAGTGCGTCCACTAATCTGCGCCAGTCGGACCGCTTGTCGGTAACGCCGATGCAAATTCTCAGAGGGGCAACTATTCCAATGACATCATAGGGATTGCCAATCCAGTGAATGCACCCTCGCATTCAACCGCTCGCTCACTATGAAAATCAGATTGTAAATAGCCTTCGTTTCGGCAATCAGAATAAAGTGGACGCACTACACCTAATAAATCTGTTAGATGCTATCCGCTCATTGCGTATGATTGCGGACTTGTGGATGCTTGTACTAGCGCTTGATAGTATTACTTCATGAATGTCAGTCAAAGATGAAAAAAAACAATGAAATTCCTCCACATATTAACAATTTCAAATACATCCATATTTCTTGACGAGTCTGCCTTTTTGTTGTTGAGTTTGGCAATATTTTAGGTAAAATTGTATAAGTTCGCTTCACGGATAATACAGGATATTTCTTGTCGAAGTTCATTTGATAAAAACTACCAAATATGACATTCGCCAGAAGTACAAACTTTATAAGATAAATTCTTATCAAAATATAAACAAACGTATCGGTATATTCCCTACCTGTCGAGCTAATTAATAAAATGTTGTAAATAATAATCAATAAAGTTAAATATTTATAAATCAACCTAACCTAACCAACAGAACCTAACCTTACATATAATTTCTTTTGGTTGCTGCTTGAATATTTCTTTTGTTATTTTATGTATGTTATTTTCTGTAAATAATACATTCACTTAATAACATAAATTATTATTATTGTTTTATATGGCAATAATAATTTAAATTATTGTTTTACGTGGCAATAATAATTTTTCTCTCATTGGCAGCCTTTGATTATATAATGTCTAGATAGAGCGCTTGAGCGACGAAACGCCAAAAAAAATATCACTGAACTGTTCACTGATAAGCTCGTCCTGTCCGCTCAGTGGCGATACTATCGTTGTACGGTAAACACGTGTTGTGTGTCATTTGAAAATGACGATTTGCGCTATAACAGTGTGCAGGAATTACAAAGGACGATTGAAAACAACAAAAAATGTTACCTATAATCGGTAAGTTACCTTTAAATAACCATTTAGTCAAAGAAACAATTTAGTTTTAATAGTGTAATTTGGTCTGACAGTTTGGTCTTAGGACAAAGCTATTTGACGCCATGTTTACAGGGTTGCCTGTTCTTCAAATTAAATTTTCCCATGAGTGCGTTGTTAATTTTAAAATAGGTTTTTAATAATTACCCAAAAGTACACTATGTATAATAATATTGTAAATGTGAAAGTTTGCCTCTATGTTCAAGTGTTTGTAAATTCTTCGCGTTGACACTATATTTAAAAAAGTTATGAATACGAAATTTATCTATTAAAATTACAAAAAATGTGACAGGTTTGTTTAGTGAAGTATCAAGTAAACTTTTAATTTTATTCATACATATTTTACAGAATACCTAATGATCCTATATTACGAAGTAAGTGGATAGAAATAATAAAAAAAAAGCCACGGAGCTGGCAACCAGCTAAAACAACTGTTATTTGCTCTGATCAAAACAACTGTTTAACTTAATTTTTTTAAATGTATTTTGTCTTTATTATATAACTAAATAAAACCGTTTTTAATGCTTTTCGTTGTCTTTATTTGTTAAAAATAATCAAATAAAAATAAATCTCTTTTAACAATGATTTTCTTTTCATTTATATCATTATATGTAGAAAACTATCTCACGTAAATGAATTCAAAATTAAAAGAATTATAGGTTCCGCAAAATTGAAACATATTTTTACCCACTTTTATGGGAAATACTCGAGAGCTGGTATCACTCAGCGACGTAGAGCGCTTGTAAAACTATAGAAGTTACGCATAGTTGTGTGCGTATCACACACACTAGTATTTCAAATCTGGCCTGTTGTTTTTGTCGGAATTACAGCGCAACACTCTATCTAGACATTATATAATCAAAGTTGGCAGCATTGATTGTCTATGAAATGTAATATGAATAAAGCATAGTACAATTCATACATCCTGTAAATGAATTAATTCTGACACAATTAAAAAGTACAGTGCGTATTTTTTTAATATGCATTAAGAAAATTAAGATAATGTTGGTAGTTCTTAGTCAAAGTATGATACAGTTAAAAATGACGATCTCACAAAAGATATAGAATCACTCGGCAGATTTTTAATTGAGTTTCGTTAGTATTGCCTTCATTTAATTAAATATTGCATATTTTTTTGCTTATTTTTCTTCTACCTGGACATAAATACTCACTTTTCATAAAGTTAAAGCTAAATCTAATTGTTTAAATAAAAAATATTTGGTATTAACCGAGAAGCGAATTAATATAAGTTAAATATATTTTGCAATAAGGACATGAAAAAGCAACCTGAATATGGTAATCTTCAATTAATGTTGCTTACCTACTAAATTACGAACTCTGAGTGGAGAATACGTACAATCATTAATACTGTGTATATTCTTGAGATTAGAATCATTGCAATGTTTACTTTGATACGTCTTTATATTGGAACTGTGTTAACTATTGAAATTGTATTATGTATTATCGCCGCACAAGTCGGATTGCATACATATTCCACCATGCGACAATACTGGGTTTTAATATAATTAGTATCTTGTATTGTCAAAGCGACTCCTTTGAATCGAGTTTATAATATTTATTTTGAATAGACATGTTGATGATGTCAATTATATGCCCATAAATATGTACGTGTTACTGAGGAAAATAGGAAAACTAAAATATTGAGGAAAACCTACTATTTACCATAGTACAGATGTTTGTGCAGTTAGAGACGTCTATTGCAGATATTGTGATTATCTGTGAAAAAACTTCACCTTTTATTAGTTCTTCTTTTGACCGCTCGTAAAATTTGTAAATCTATACCTGCACCATTTTTGTTGTACCTAACCTAAACTGAACCTTTTCATTTTTTGTATTCTAAATCCCATTGCCCCCTCTTTCTCGCCCTCGTTTTAGGGCAAAAAATATCTTAAAAAATATATATTTGGGAAGACATTTTGAAATGAAGCAAACGCATTTTGCGTCAATTCATCAGTGCGCAACAACTCATGTAGGTCTCATAGAAATCGTTGTTTCCCTTACTATCATGGTTAGCAATGTGGTGTTGGAAAGAGAAAACACCACGCTTTATATTCATATCTAAATGTTAACCATGTTATATTAAAAAGTACACCTTTAACCAAAGTTTCCGATCGCAATTTGAAAAAAAAATCACATAACTTTTGGAATTTTTTATTAATTATTTATTTTTACATAAAATTACAAAAAGTGAGTTAATGATAACATTTATAATACATTTGCCTAATATAATATTTTATTTTATTTCGGTTACCAGTAATTTTAGTTAGTGAGCCATTTTGAAAACTTTTTTATATTTGCATTGAAAAAATTTGTATTTAAAAAATTGTACGTTTGTTTAATTATAAAATTTGAAAGTGTGTTTCAAAAACAGTTTTTCATTTTTGGATGCCTTCAGATATATTCCATTTATTTGAATTTTATTGCAAAGTGGAAATATTCTGACAAGACGCCTGAGGCCTGAGGGGTTAAAACAAATAAAAAATCTATACATACTTAACATAGTTGAATCAAACTATATACATAAAAATAATACATTTCCACAGCATACAATAATTTGAAGAAAGTGGTAAAAAATATAAATTTCACTGGTAAACGGTTACGCTATACATTTTTGTTCACTTTTCAGTACACTTGCCTGGTTTGCAATCTGTTTGACGATGAGGACAAGCGCCAGTACCATTGCGAGGGCTGTGGGATCTGCCGGGTGGGGGGGCGGGACCGCTTCTTCCACTGCCAGGTCTGCAACATGTGCCTGCCCGTTCAGCTGCTGAGGGACGGACACAGATGTGTTGAGGTTTGTCACCAAATTTATTACGTTTATTCCATCTCTAATAGAGTGTATCAATCAGACAAGGTGTATTACCTTTTTAATGGAGTGTATTATCAATCAAACAGGGTGCATTACCTTTCTAATGGAATGTATTATCAATCAGACAAAGTGCATTACCTTTTTAATTTACCTTTCTAATGGAGTGTATATCAATCAGACGGGGTGCATTACCTTTCTAATGGAGTGTATTATAAATCAGATGGGGTGCATACCTTTCTAACGGAGTGTATTATCAATCAGACTGGCTGCATTACCTTTCTAATGGAGTGTATTATCAATCAGACTGGCTGCATTACCTTTCTAATGGAGTGTATTATCAATCAGACAGGGTGCATTACCTTTCTAATGGAGTGTATTATCAATCAGACATGGTGCATTATCTTTTTAATGGAGTGTATTATCAATCAGACGGGGTGCATTACCTTTCTAATGGAATCTATTATCAACCAGACATGGTACGTCACCTTTGGGGTGTATTATCACGTGGGATAAATTACCTTTTTAATGGGTGTATTATCATGCGGGGTTTATTACCTTTTTAATGGGGAGTATTATCACGCGGGGTTTATTACCTTTTTAATGGGGTGTATTATCGTGTGGGGTTTATTACCTTTTTAATGGGGTGTATTATCATGCGGGGTGCATTACCTTTTTAATGGGGTGTATTATCATGCGGGGTGCATTACCTTTTTAATGGGGTGTATTATCATGCGGGGTTTATTATCATGCGGGGTTTATTATCATGCGGGGTTTATTACCTTTTTAATGGGGAGTATTATCACGCGAGGTTTATTACCTCTTTAATGGGGTGTATCATCAAGCGGTTTGCATTACCTTTTTAATGGGGTGTATTATCATGCGGGGTGCATTACCTTTTTAATGGGGCGTATTATCACGCGGGGTGCATTACCTTTTTAATGATTTTTCTGGTGGTGCTAAAAGTTGGAAGTAAGATTCCTGGTCATGGTCATTCTTAACTTATCATGGTCAGATTATTTGTTTGTGAACATTTTTTTATTATGGGAGTTTGAAGAAAAGAGATGAATAACTCTCTGTTCACAAAGAAAAAACTGTTCTTTTTTTGTTGGATTTTGCAATGGCAGAATGCTGTGCTAACTTCTCCCGCTTGGCGGCGCTGGTGTAGTTGTAGACCCATAAATGAACTAATACCTGTAGACCTGTCATTGATAATTGATATTGCTTTGCATCTGGCTTGCGTGTGCATTTTGGAAGTAATATTAAAAAATGGTGGATAAATACGGTAGCTGGTCTGTGAAGGAGTTAAAAAATGAATTGAAGAATAGAAAGGCAAAATGTGTTGGCAAGAAAGAAGTTCTAATCGAGAGGTAAGCTAAGTGGTTGGAACATAACCTTATTCTTGTACTTCTAAAACAAATTACTTGTGTCGTATTTGTAATAATTCTAGGTACTTAAGCTAACTTTTCTTGTTTATAATGTACCCAATAATCATAATTATTAATTCCAGATTGGCTGCCTTTGACTGGAATAATAACTTTATGGAAATAAATGATTTTAAGTATGAAAGTGAGATAGTAGGTATATTTTGGCCCCCAGATGAATCATATCACAGCATACAGGATTCGCCTGTATTGCCACAAATAGATATAGTCGGATATAGTTAATATAAACCAGTATGTACTTTCTTCAACTTTACAAAGGGCAGGAAGGAATGACAATGTATGCAGCAGTTCACAGGAAAGGATACAATATGATATGAAGGAATATTTTTGGTAGCTTTAGTTATGTCTATTAATGAAGAAAATTGTTTTGTGCATTGTTGTGAATGTCAGAATTCACAAAAATAATCGCTTCGAACGTACAGAAAACAGACAAAAATTGACGAAACAAAGTTTTGACAGGTCTCTTTTCGTATTTAGGTCTACATTTACGCTAGCGCCAACTGGTGTCGATTTGTGAACTACTCAAAATATCCTGCCATTGTACCAAATAATTGTGGAAGTGTAGAAAAGAAAATCCATAATATTTTTTTACCTGTACATTTGAATTCGCCTATAGGAATGGACATACTCTCTTCTCCATCTCCTTCCTCTCCCCATTATCTTCGGCCTCAAAACATACCCCTATTGGGATGTCATAGTCTCATTGGCTCCAGATGGTTGGGAGCTGTTGGGGCCCTTGTGCAGTGTTCACATAAACAAAAAAATGTAAAGAGTGATATGCTATTTGAATACGGTAGATGACAAATTGACCTGTCAGTGGTTGAGTGGGCATCGCTTTGGGTCCCACCCAGGCGTTCCGTGGTCGATTCCTCGGCTGGCTAAGTCCTCCATCATGACTCCAGCAACATTTTCGGCTTACTGTGATGGTAGTAGGAGCTTTCCAAATATTGTCAGGTTATTCGTAATCCGGGAATGTTTATCTTTCTTTTGTTATAAAAAAAAATGTATTCTTTGAAATCTATAGTAAGTTTTTTTTTTTGAAATAGGCAATTCACCCTAAAGAGAGTGCTTTGTGTATAGTAAGTTTATAAGTTTTTTGTTACTATGTACATACTAAATGTATCCACGTTACTTTTACAACAAATTAGATAACTATGTACATATGTTATATAACCAATAATATGTGCACTAGCAGGTAAAAATCCGCTCCTGCGGGAAAACTATATTATGAAAACTTAAATGGTTCTATTTGAATATTATAGATGGCAGCACTTCCGTTTGTATCTATTACGTGAAGTGAGTGTGTACGACAGATGCTAGCGTATTAATAATATAGATGTACATTATAATAAATTAAAGAAATATGCTCCCAAGATAAAAGTGCCGCTGTTGACTAGGTCAGCTCCATACAAAGTTAAATAAACATTCTGTTGTTTTGTAGAATGTATCCCGCTCCAACTGCCCAGTTTGCCTGGAGGACATCCACACCTCCCGGATCCCGTGCCACATCCCGGACTGCGGCCACCTCCTCCACCGGACCTGCTTCGAGGAGCTGCTGCACTCGGGCCATTACGCCTGCCCCACCTGTCAGACCAGCATGATCGACATGACCAGCGTAAGCCCCATCTCTACCTCTTCTCCTGTCTGCGGTATCCGCTTCTCATCAAGTGGCGAGCACCATCGCGATCATTGCCAACAAGTTGGGCCTACCTGCCGTTGTTGCAGCCTGTTCCCAGGTTTCTGTTTCACAGTTTATATTTTGATGTCTTAACCTCTAGTGTTCGGTCTGTACCAGTCATGTGCCGGCAAATCCGCCAAATACCTCGATTTTATGGTTTTTTTAACGTTATAAAATGGCATTAAGGAGGAAAAAAACATTTTTCAGAATGTAAGAAGCTATTCTGGGGAAACTACAAAGCATATATGTACAATTTTTAAAAATATATAAACATGTTACCTGGGTAAGGTGCTACAATTTACACATAATTTTGCAAAAAAACAAGTAGGTTATTAAATATTAGTGTCAGCCGGCACACGGTGGGCGATCGGATTTTTACCCCTGACACACTAAGGTAGTGATAGGTCGTTTATCAGTCTCTTAACCATTCTTTCATTAAGACAATAATTATACACAGTGTCACTGTTTGTTATATCAATTACATATATTATTTCCTTCCCTTTTGTAATATCAAAAGGGGAATGACTCTTCAGTCATAGCTGTTATTCAATGAGTTCGCAAAATTGAAAAGAAAAAATATTAACTCGTAAAATTAAGAAAAATGGTTAAGATGATAAAACAGGATCTACAGATATTGTTCTGTTAAATCATAGGTTCTCAACGTGGGCGATAACGCCCCCTTGGGGGCGTTTCAGATCTTCCGGGGGACAGTAGAAACCAAGAGAAAATTGGGGGGCGTTTCAGACTTTCAGGGGAGCAGTAGGCGACCCAGAGAAACCCATCCCATCTTGCCCCATCCTATCCCATTACTCCCCCTTTATTGTGGTTAATGTAATTGTGACGACAATTGCTGTTACTTTCAGGGGAGCGGTAGGAGACCCAGAGAAACCCATCCCATCGTGCCCCATCCTATCCCATTGCTCCCCCTTTATTGTGGTAAATGTAATTGTGACGACAATTGCTGTTTCAGATTTTCAGATTCACGAGTTAGGGGGCGCTAAAATTTTTTTTTTCTCAAAGTGGGGTGGTGATCAAAAAAAAGGTTGAGAATCTATGTGTTAAATGAAGGAAAATGTTTACTATGGTGAAAACAGGAAACTATACGTAATACTGTTCTATTCATAAATAAAGAAAATGGATTCCTAATAGCATCTCCCACACGCACACTTCGGAGCGACCGTGTCCCGCGCCACTTTACACTTTAGGCCGCCGCGCAGAAAAGTAAAGACCGATAGGTTAACAGCGCAGTTCTCTGTGAGACTTTTCTGCGCGGCGGCCTGAAGTGGCGCAGGACTCGGTCGTTTCGAAGTGTGCGTGTGGGAGATTCTTAATTGATAAATAAATGGAACCACAGAGGCATCACAATATTAGTTGCTGGTATTATTGAGCAAAATATGGATATTATAATTATTATTTTGTTCAGACCTTAAATTAAACATAATACTAACAACAAATGCAGAAAGAATCGGTGCCTAATCGTAAATCATGTTCAAAACATTAAATGAAGTGCACACAAGTCATAACTGAAATTTCTACGCGAATTAATGAAAAATATAAATATAAAAGATCCACCTTAGTCTAGTGTGGCCAACAGAAAAATTCCTATAATATATAGGGTTTCATTGTATTTTAAAAATTGTATAAAATTTTCATGTAACCATTTAAAATTAAAATTAGTTGTATAATTTTGCAGCTGTGGAAATACCTGGATTCTGAAGTGGCCATGACTCCAATGCCTCCGGAGTACTCAGAATACAAAGCTACAATCTTATGCAAAGATTGTCATAAGGTACACTTCTTCGTATTGCTACGCTTTTCCTTACTTTTGATTTTTCCATTGCCTCTTCTATAAGAGGTTTGTTCATCATACTTTTTCTTTTCTTAAAAAATTCATCATCTGCTCTTTCATAGATGGTGCTGATCCAATTACGGTAGGTGTTAGGGCCCGATGGCAAACTTAAGCGGACTGAAAAACTAAAGATATATTGAACATTTGATTTCGGTTTTTTAATCACAGGTCAAGATTGACAGGAAAAGCCCTACCTTTTAATGTGGCGATCTATTGGTCCATCCATGGGTCACAATTACACAGGATGGTACAATTACAGCGTAAAAGTATTTTACAAAATTTATGTGAATGCGAGTTTTCGAGAGAGGTTCAAAATTACTGTTATCACAACCGTAACAATATTTTGACTGAAAATGTGGGTATTTTAAAAATGATTGTACAATAATATTTCGAAATGGCCAAGTAGGTAGGATTGTAGTAGTCATTTTCTTCTATCTTTTCCCAAGTATGGCTTTTTAAGGAAGGATAGGGACAATGGGAGATGAATACATTGAACAGGACCTTGGGAAATGGATTAGTCCCAAAGCTGTTTCAATACTAAACAGTAGGGAAGAAAAGTTTTGTTTTAAAACATTAAAATGAATTATTTGTTTGCGCCTGTACGTGTACATAGTAAGATTGTATCGGTGATTCAATCCAATATCGTGCATATTTGTATGCCTTTCTTGAAAGAGTTGAGTTTGTATATGGACAAAATTATTTATTCGTATTTATGTTGTGTGATTACGGGCGCAAACAAATAATTCATCCTAATATTTTGAAGGCCATATTGCAAAAAAGTGTTTTTTTCTTACAGTAATTAGATTAGCGCCATCTATGAAAGAGCAGATTATGAATTCTTTTAAGTATACCCTTAACAGTATGTATTGATTCATATGTATTTATTATAAACAGGGTGTTTAGGTATGTACTTGACTTACTTCCAGTGATTCCTGACATTATGTGGAGTAAAAAATGTTACTGAAATTTTGGTCTCCGGTTTTTTTCAACATAAAAATCAATAAGTATTGGACTGAGGGTTTGGGCGGTTCCTCGGCCAAGTAACCAGTGATGACACGTGGAATAATTTTTAATTTTTTTTTGTTTTGAAGAAAAAAAAAAATTAAAGTCACCATAGGCCAAAATTTCATTTGCATTTTTACTACAAATAATGTCAGGAATCATTAGTTAAAGTGAGTCAAGCTCATCTCTTAACACCATGTATTCATATAATATTCATTAGTTCTGATGAATTAATTCAGTTTTATTAGCAATGTTAAGTGAATCAATTCATTTGGATTAACCATGTCAAGTGAATTAATTCAGTTTGATTAACCGTGTTAAGTGAATTAATTTAGTTTGATTAACCATATTTAAGTGAATGAATTATTAAAGGGCAGCCGTTCAGCAATTCTGTACCAGTTTTTTTTATCAGTATCATTCTACCAATTTGCTTCTGTATCACTTTTTCCTTCAATTTAAATTTATTGTTCTATGTATTCATCGCTACATTTTTATTTTTTTTTTTCATTTGAACTCTCAAGTTATTTTATTGATAGACTGCAACTGATACCTTCGACAATTCATTGAAATACGTTATTGAAAAACATTGTGGGTATTTTTTTCAGGTTTCTACAGTAAAGTTCCACGTGGTTGGATTAAAGTGTGCGCACTGTGGAGCCTACAACACATGCCAGACCAAAGGATTTCAAAAGTTTGTACAGATTGTCGAAAGTTTTTCATCGTTTGTTTTGTCTATTCTAGTAGCCATCTTAAAATAGTAAAGACTAACAATGGTTTTGTAATGAAAACTACGAACTTTATTGAAATTGAAAGGAGGGAGGGGTGGGGGACGACTTAGGGGCAGAGTTAGATTGAAAAATAGACATAATAGCGGTAGGGGATAGCAGGGGGTAAAAAAACACAAATACCTTCTTTCTTTGAGTGGTGTTGCTAAGCAGGCTGGGTACTCGCTAGTGTATAAATAAATATTAATTAAATATGTTTAGGTAATGAAAAATATAGTCATTTTTTTTTTTTACATTACATATTTTAACACAATACAATTCTGTATATGTAAGAGTTAAAAGGCTCATGCAAATGTTAAATGAGAATCTTATATCATGTCTGATTAATTACATACTCGATAATATTAATTTATCACTTTTACAAGAAAATAAAAGTGGCCTAGAAGTTTTATAGAATAAAGAAGAACACAAGGAGTGCCATGTTCTGCCATGATCCAAAGTCTGACCAGTCTTTGCTTGTCATGTGCAGAACTGTGTTTCACAATCATTATGAAATTCAGATGGGATAGCGATATAAGTACACATCAGGCAAGTGTAAGAGAGTAGAGTGCGTGCTATGTGGGCTAAAACCTAAAGCCTCGATGACACGGGGGAGTTTACAAGCTACTATCTACTAAGTTTAAAAGCGGGTGAATCGGCGAGTGAGATTGTCATGAAGACACACAAAACTGTCCACTCGCTCAGTAGCAAACAACCTAGCGAGTTGAATTGATTCCGGAACCCGAAACATGTATTCTAGACACTTGAAAAAATCGCCAGTTGCTAGATAACGTAGTGTAATTTCCAGTTTTGTGACAACTGGGATTGCCATTCTCATTTTAGTGTCGTTTTTTTAAGCATTCTATCTACATATCATCTACAGTAAATCGTCAAAATGGGCAGAGCTTAACCTCAGAATATTTCGATAAGCCAACGGATCTTCATCCTTCAACTCTTTTAGTAAATTGTTAGATGCACCATGTTTCTCACGTCTTTGTATCCAGGATATCCCACACTCTTCTGTGACGTTTTTCTTTCCTTTTTAACTAATTTTTTATAACATGTGCTAAAATAATGATTCCTGAATGAAATATTTCTGACTACATTTTTGTAGGTTACTGGGCTCGCACGTAGCTATTAGCGCCAGTAGCGGGAATAACGTGAACTAATTCTTCAAATGTTTGACAGTCGAAATCAGCTGTTTATTGGTAGCCATATTGGAAACATAAATAAATCAATCACGAGTTAGCGAGTGGCGAGTAAAGTTTATGACCTATCAACTTTTTTCATAGATTGTCAACAATCTGCTAATTAGCAAGTAACACGATGGACACTGAGCGAGTTTACTATCAGATAGTGAATTTCCCAGATAGTAGCTTGAGAAAATCGCCCTGTGTCATCGATCCTTAAAGGTATTAAGTTAGTGGCGATGTTGGTTTCCATTCAAATCTATATGGAAGGCATTTTATTTTTCAGAGGCATGGATCCCACCCAGGTAGGTGTCAACCCGACGACCGATGAAGCTGTAGCGGGAAACAGCACTGCTTCATCGAGTTCCGCCGGCAGTTCTTCATCAGACACCATGGCCGATTCGGAGTCTGCCCACAGCAGCGGAGCCAGCACTTCATCGGGCAGGGCGCGGCCGGTCAACGGAGTCGGATCTTCATCGGCGTCGGATCCCCTGGAGGGTGGGTCTCAGCTGATGCAGCCGAGCATCTCCGATGAACCCCCGCAGGCCTGACACACGACGTCGCAAGAAGACCTGATGAAATAGTGTCAGGCCATCCTGGCTGTTGTCTTCTGCACCCTGAAGTGAAGTGGTGATCTGCGAGGTGATGTTTTTGGTAAACGCTGAGATTCAGGGGTTCATTTTCCCAATCAAAGAGTGTTTTTCTGTTTGTATGTTTTATTTCTGATTCAAAATTTATCAAAAATATTTCTAATAAGCTCCATGAGAGATTGGTAAGAGCTTTTGAAACTCGCCAATGTTTAAATAATATAAATAAAAAATATGTATGTGTGATGTATATACATAATAAATTGGCAACTAGCTAACAAAATCGAAGATAAATACTCTCGGTATGTATGGCCTTGACCACCATTCAGAATTGAATCCTTGCTTGAAGTGGTTTTAGCTCTATGTATATTATGTTTAGTAACAAGATCTGAATTGCCAGATAATTCCAATATATCCTCTTCTACATCTCCCTCTCCATCCATCTTTAGCTCTAGGTTCTGGAAATCTTCCGTGGTGTTGCTTGAAAACAAGCTAATATTATTTTGGTCCTTTCCAAATGGATAAAAGAATTCAATTCTTATATTTTTAGTTCGTTACATATTTTGGTTTATTAATATTGCATGTGAGTTTATTTTTATTTTCTTCCAAACGAAAGATGAGGAGATGAGAAGACGGGGAAGACTTGTATCTCAAGTCTTTTCATCCAATACATATGTATGTATAAATGTATACCTACATATAGTTGGGACCCTTCGAAAGAGGTTGATGTACAATATTCGTATAAAAATATTTGACAGCAATGCCTTTCAAGTAGGATTGGAGTAAAAGGTAGAATGCCCTTCCCGCTCAAAGTGTGTTAAGAGAGTTTCACTGTAATAATAATAAGGGGCCATCCATAAATTACGTCACACGAATTTCATGATTTTTTTGTCTCCCCCCCGTCCATGTTACTCATCGTCACATTTGTGAGAACCCCTCCCCCCTAGCTTGACGTCACATATATTCCAATTTTACATGTAAAATACTATTAATATTTTAAAGTTTTTTGTCAACATTTAATATCATCACGGTCATATTTACCACAACGGAGGGAGCATAATGGGCTAGGGAAAATATTTTTGTGGCTGTCGCATGTGTCGCAGTCGTTTTGTGCATGTGACGTCACAAAGTTGATTACCCCTCCCATACTCAATGTCACACTTCTCTACTCCCCTCTCCCCCCCCCTTAAGGTGTGACGTAATTTATGGATGACCCCTAATGAAGTGTTTCAAGTTTAGTACATTATACATTTTTTTTATGTAATTTACATACTGCTAAAATAGAATGACCGAAAATCGAAGTTTAAATTCGTTGAACCAATATCTCACGGTTATCATAGATGGTGAGGGGTCCCCAGAGACGGCATCTAACTTTGCTTTATATTTCTTCGAATGTTTTTCCATCCAAAAATAAAAGTGAATTACTAATCTATGTTGCTCTTTTTCCACTTTTATCAAAAAACACGAAACGAATGTGATACAACTGACTGCCAAATAAAAACTAACCAATGAATCAGTCCGAAATTTAGTATGGTGTCATTTGACAGATGGCAGTACACGACGATAATGTCAACTTCCCTCACCTACGCCCCCTGTCTTCAAACACGGATACGGATCGGCTTTCGTACAAGGAATAATTGCAAATGGCTCTCGAATTATGTTATTATTTATAATATGAGTGTTTAAACGGGACCTTTTTAATACTAGTTATGATTAAGGATTATTAAATAACTCCCACATATAAAACTCACGATAATGTCAACTTCCCTCAGCTATGCCCCCTGTCTTCAAACACGGATACTTATTGATCGGCTTTCGTACAAGGAATAATTGCAAATGGCTCTCGAATTATATTATTATTTATAATATGATTGTTTTAACGCAAACTTTGAATACTAGTTATGATTATGGATTATCAAATAACTCCCACATATAAAACTCACGATAATATCAACTTCCCTCAGCTACGCCCCCTGTCTTCAAACACGGATACTTGTTGATTGGCTTTCGTACAAGGAATAATTGCAAATGGGTCTCGAATTATATTATTATTTATAATATGATTGTTTTAACGCGAACTTTGAAATACTAGTTATATGATTATGGATTATTAAATAACTCCCACATATAAAACTCACGCAAAATCCAAATCCTGCTAAAATGGTTGAAATCTGGCGAGGTATGTATGATGTCATTTGTGCCGTACCAAGATTTTCTGGGTTAATAGTAAAGCCATTCCCACACAGGTAGGTATAAAATCTACAAATTCCGATATAAATAATTAATACTTTTTAAATCATTTATGTAATGAAGTGGCAACCAGCCGAGCGATTCCGTATTTTTGGTGGGATCGTTATTAGATAGCGGACGTAATCTCCTGTCAGATTTGTGTGATTTTTATGGCTGTTATTTGCTTTTTCTATGTACTACGTACATTAAATGAATAAATAATCATGCGTACTTGCAGGAATTCCTGTTTAAATCGATCTAAACTAAAATATGTGACAGTAAATATGTAAAAATCACACAAATCTGACAGGAGATAACGTCCGTTATCCAATAATGATCCCACAAAAGATACGAAAATCGCTCGGCTGGTGTATTTTTTATGAATAAAAAGTTAATTTGTTAGTTTTTCCTTTGGTCGACTGCAAAGATAAGTGTGTCCTGTTGTATTTCAAATCATTGGTTGTAGCCCACTGAATAGATAATTTCTAGAAGTGTTATCTATAACATTTAGAAAGCAAAACTGATGTCGCCAATAAGATCTTTAACCCCATGCCAATCTGTCTGCTCAAGAGGGAAGAATTTCGATATTTTAACATTTTTGATCAATTTCACAAGAAGTTACTTCAAGGCATATGAACATGCCCTTAATATGCTTCCTCCAGTTTATCTCTTCACTGGTGGAGTCCTTTTAGGATTTTAAATGTTTGGTCATAAACTGTGACTACAAATTTTATTTAAAATACATTTTTCTAAGAATATTTTTTGAAATTTTTGTTGAATTTATTTATTGTTTAATTCATCAAAATGTTTAAAACTTTGACAACCACTGGAAGTGCAATATTTTGTTTGTGTAGTACATATTTTCATTTGAGCGTAAACGCATTATTACCCCCATACAAAATAAAAATTAAATTAGTTTGTATATTGAGTTAATTTGTCGCCATTGTTTGATAATCATTACAACATATTTATTAAAAATATATTTTTAATATTATGAAATCCTTTCATTTTAGAGGGGGGCTGTGAAATGAAATTAAGGCAGCCTGATTTAAACCCAAATCAATTATTATTAATCTCTTTGTTTTTCTTATGTAACTCTAAATTCTCATTAATTTAGCTAAAGGGTTAAACTAATAAAATTAGCTATTTTTACAATGAACTACATAATATGTGACAGTGGCTAATATGATTTGCATACTTATTGTTATGAGTTATAAATGTATTACAAAATATTAATATTTTTGTTTTTGTTATTATTTTTTAAATATTAAGAAAAACATTATTCATTGTTGAAACTATTTATATAAATATGTGATTATTATCATTATTGTTTGTTTTCCAGATCATTTTCCAATTTTGTTGTTTAATTTTTAGACTTAATATTTCCAAATAAAGTACAACAACTTTTCTTTCCATGAATGAACGAAAATAGCAGCTATTTTGTCTGTTGTTAATTTAATTTTATATCATTTGAATGCGATTCACACAGTGGCTCAATATTAACTACACCTCTTTTGAAAGAGAGTGCCGGAATGATTTAAAAAAATACTAGCTGACCCGGAAACGCATTGCTGTAGCTAATGTAACACAACGCCATCTACTGGATGGTTAATAAATTAAATTAATAAATTAAATCACACCGCCATCTGTTAATTTGCATACAAATCAAATCAAAACTGCCCGCTTGCTAGCCCGCTCAAAGACATTCTCCTTTAATTATTATTTCTACCAATTTAAACAAAACCTTGACAAATTATATACTTACACCTTCCTCATGAATCACTCTTATCTATTGGTGAAAACCGCATGAAAATCCGTTTAGTAGTTTTTGAGTTTATCCCGAACAGGCAGACAGACGAACGCGGCGGAGGACTTTAATTTATAATATCTAGAGATTAAGATTAGGTAGCCGCTTTAATAATTGTGTATTTATTACTAGATATGCAATAGAAATCTGATTTCTATCCAGTATCCGGCAACCTATACTACCCGGCAACTTTATTACAATTCGGCAACTAATACTACCTGGTGACTTTATTACAATTCGGCAACTAATACTACTTGGTGACTTTATTACTATCCGGCCACTTTATTACTCTCCGGTCACTTTATATCTGGCCACCTTTTTACTAACCGGCCACTTTATTACCCTCCTGCCACTTTATATCCGGCTACCTTATTACTAACCTTCCACTTTATTACCCTCCGGCCACTTTATATCCGGCCACCTTATTACTAATCGGCCACTTTATTACCCTCCGGCCTATCTGGCCACTGTGTTATTATCCGGCCACTGTGTTACTATCCGGTCACTGTACTACTATCCGGCCACTGTATTACTTACTATCTGGCCGCTTTATTAATATCCAGCTATTGTATTACTATCTGGCCACTTTATTAATATCCAGTCACTGTATTACAGTCTGTCCACATTATTATTATCCAGCCACTGTACTACTATCTGGCCACTGTATTAATATCTAGCCACTGTATTACTATCTGGCCACTTATTAATATCCAGGAACTAGATGAGAATCACTCACTTAGCGATGATAATAAGCCAACTCCTTTACACATTCAAAATAAAGGACGTAAACTTAATCTTTTAGAGCAGCTGGAAATTAACAAACATAATAATAATCCTAAAGCTATTTTAATAAATGAACAAAAAAATATAATACACTCTCCGCTTTTAGATGTATTCAAAACCAATTTTTAAATAACTAATTATGCTGGAAAAGAAAACCATGAGTCAGCATTTGTGAATGACTCACAATTAGTTTGCTTAACGACTTTCAGTCAAAGTGGGAAATAACAGTAATTGAAAAAATAATAACCATTAATAATTTCAGTCATTTTTAATCAGAAATTAGAAATGAGTCATACTACAAACCTATCCAAAAATACTATAAATAGATTGTCTGTATGTGGCATGACCACAGTTTGATAATGCCCTCAGAAGGCGAAAAAGCTGTCACGTGTAATAATAATTACCAGCAGAACTTGTTTATAAATACATGAAACCCCTATTTTACGTTTTTTAAGGGACCGAAAAAAAAAAACCTAAACGGAGGGAAAATGTAAATGGGGGGTATTGAAGAAAAGAACATTTTAAATTTTATTTTTTTATTTATTTAATCATGTATATTGGTGAATTGAACAAAAAAACCCTTTAAATTTTATTTTTTATTAATATAATCATGTATATGAAGAGAAAAATGTTATTCCAACAAAAGAAGAAGCAATAAAGTACACCGAGGGTCTTAAAATCTATTTTTCCAGCATTGTTTGCTTTCAAGACGAAACTTTTAAATGTGTATACATGATTGAAAAAGAATTAGAACAGAAAAAAATGTAACAAACTAATCTATGTGATTTATTTTATAAAAAATAAAATGTTCTTTTCTTCAATACTGGGGGTAGAGATATTCTAAGTAAATTCGTCGAAATACGATATATTTCCGCGTAAATCAAATTTTCGCGGCTGATTTGTAAAAATATGATAAATTTCCTCGTAAATCGAATTTTTGCAGCCGATTTCCGCCGCAGCCGGCCATTTAAATTCATATATACGAAGCAAAATTGTAAAAATACGACATTCTAGTGTAAACCGATTCAATTTAAAACTAACCAACTTGTTTTATCAACTTTTTCGAGAATGTTCCTTTTCTCGCACTGAACTGACAGTTTTTCTTTGTTGAGACATTACGAACGTAATTAACTTAACGAAAACCAAACAAGGAACGTAAAAACTGTGTGTAAACGATTATCACGAATAATGTCGGAAAAAGCGTCTCAAATCACAAATCGAGTCAAAACCAAATGACAGATGCGTAAATAAACAAACTGACAGATGCTGTAGCATTTTACACATGGCTAAAGTTGAAAGATGTCGGCCAATCGCCGTGTTGCGAGCAGTACGCCGACCAATCACGGCCGGCTAAAAATGGAAAGATGTCGGCCAATCACCACGTTTCGCGCAGTTTGCCGACCAATCACTGCTCGGCCGTGTCAAGCGCGCGTAACTCACATATTTTGAATATTTTCGACGTAAATTGCGGGAAAAAAAAACGTAAAAAGGGGGTATAAATGTACTAAAATATATCGGGACCGAAATAATTACACGTAATTGGCGGGAAAACGTAAAATCTGGGGACGTAAAATTCGGGTTTCACTGTAAACTGTTTTTATTAATTTAATAATAAAATTATTGAATATATAAAATAAATAAAAATTAAAATGGAGTTCTACAAATTAAACTTGATAACAATAAATATCCAGGAACTGTATTACTGTCTGGCCACTTTATTAATATCCAGCCACTGCATTACTATCTGGCTACTGTATTACTATCCGGCCACTGTATTGCTATCCGGCACTTTATTATTATCCGGCCATTGTATTAGTATCCGGCCATTGTATTACTATCCGGCCACTGTATTACTATCCGGTAACTTTATTTCTATCCGGAATGATTATGTTTACTGTCATTCACATTGCCAGCTTCAGACAAGAGTCTCTCGCTATAAACCCTGCTAAAAAGCGATGATAGGTATTATCTTTGAAAATTTTGCCAAAATAATAATTTGTTAAAGTTGTTATTTGTTAATAATTTGGTTAAAGTTAGCTAACCACTGTGCGTTAGGGTAACTATTTCGTCTTTGACCTTGATCATATCATTTTTTGCACAATACAAACTTAGTTATGGCCGAATATCCGATTTCTGGCCAATTCACTATCCTTTGGATCTCTACATATACATATTATTATTTTTACATACTCTCAAAAGTCTCCAAACCTTTATCTTCCTTTGCCTCTACCTCTTCCTTGTTTGCTTTGGTCTGGGCATTTTTTGAGGTATGTAGTACGTAGCACTGCTTTTAAAAATGATTATTTTTGATCTTTTTAAATAACCCGATTGTAAAATTCCAAAGTGGTGTGGTTTTTAATGTACCGCTGTGTACCCGTGTGTTGGAAGAGTGGCAAATTTATTGTTATTTGAAAGGAATTCTGCCATGGTAAGTAAAAATGCAGCGTCTTCCTTGAGACTCAAGAAAAACTCTGTGTTTCTACTTACCACGGCAGTATTGTGCTGAAATAATAGTAACATGAATGTATGTAATTGGATAATTTCTATAGTGCCATTTTCGTGTAAAAATCAGCCAGAGGGTGTGAAAAACCAGGATTTCCTGTAAAAGTGTACAGACCCCGTAACAGTAAGAAGGACTTTGCATAAATTCTTTAAATCCCTCAGCAAAATGAATTTTGCATAATGCATAATAAGAAGATTACATTAATTCAATCAATCAATTAATTTGCTGTATTCCCAATACTTAACCTTGATAAAAAACTCTTTGCATTCAACTAAGACCATAATTTTTTTTTATAAGAGGTTATACTTTGTCTTTATGTCCGCGAGTGGCTGAAATAAAATATTATTGTGAAAGTAAAATTTGATAGATCACATTAGGAAGATATTTAGGTTCCCTAGTCCATCTAGAGATTTTATAATTAATTATTTACATTATCAATATATTTTAATTTAATTTATTTATCTAAAATCTTATGTGAAAATAATCAATACAATCTATACATATTAACATTGTTATAAGCATAATTGAGTTTTCCTGATTTTGTCATATTGGTTTTTAAATTATAGCTTGGATGGTGTTACCAATATTTTTCACAAAGGAAAACTGACGCGGAGCATAATTAATTAAAATAACAACTTATTTTATAATAAAGTGTAATAATAATTAGTGAAGTGCAAGTATGATTATCATTTTTTCTGGAATATGAGAATCAAGGCTTAGATTAAGAGCTGACTGAAATAATGTAAAAAAAATTATATTCAAGAAATTGTATATATTTAATCAGAAGTTGAGCATCTTCTTTTACCTTGACTTCTTTTAATATTTGTCGCAATACAAAAATAGTTGAATAATTAAGCTTTTTGTTTAGTGATCGCTATTTGCATAAGAGGGAACACTACCATTGTTGGTTACAAATTAAAGTTAAGTCTCGAATGTCACGGTAGCTTTTGTCATTTAGATTTTATGGTAAAAATTCCAGATAAAATGACTGCTTATTTTTGCTTGTGAATATATAGGTGTAAAAAGTACATAGTAATATATTTACAAATACATACAGAAAAATAATTATTGTGTGCCACGTTACGCTCACTGTAAATCTTTTACTTTATATGAGCAAAATTAGAATCAATGAATATAATGGGTTCGTCGGCAAACAATTGTAAAGGGGATTTGTTGAAGTGATGTAGATACATTACACTGTAAGGGGATATTTCATCATCCGCTCGATAAGCTGTCAAAATAACTATCTTTTATAATAAAATAAATGCTCGCAATTGGTAGAAAAAGCGGCAAACTTATCCGATATATAGCCATTATTCATAGGTCCAAGTACCGAAAAGTAAACTCGGACTTTGTAAATAAATAATTCGAAAATATATGTTTTTCTATGATAGCTATCAAGAGGATGGTGAAATTCTCCATATATCTGTTATCTACTCAACAGGAGCCAACTTAGAATTAATAGGAATAATGGGCGGGTCAGCAAACGAAAGTAACATCTTGAAAGAGATGTTGTTGAAATGATGTAAAGTATACTAATTCTGTTTCTCCGCGTGGAGTCAGATTTACTTTAGAGTATTAATATATTTTTTAATGATAACATCATAATACTTAAAACATAATAAATTTACTAGCTTTTAACAAACAAGAAATTATTGCTCCATTGAATAGTTTTGATTTTATTATTTAAATATAATATTTTTATAAATTTTGATTGTTAATGTATAAATCTCTAGGACACCAAAATCAATTATTGCCAATGTTAGGTAAAGCTTAATCTTAATTTGTAATATTGTGTACAGCAACACTCTAATAAAAATGTACATTTAAGCATAAAAATAAATAAAAGAAACGCAGGCAACTAGCTTCAATACAAATAAGTGCATATTATATAATTATTATTATTATGTATTATAACAGCGGTCGGCACTTAGTTTTGGTGGCGAGGCTTACGAATTGTCGATGTCACTCGTGCGCATGCGAGCCTGCTCAATCAGTGCGCTTGTGACTGCCCGTTGTCATCGTGCTTCTTGTCGTGCAGCATCGTAAGGTTCCCAACCTTATCTGAAGTATATTTTTCTTCAACTCTCTCCCCACTTCGGCATAAAATAAGTAAGACAGAAAAAGCGCCGCATGTGAAAAAAATTTAAGTGAAAATTACATGTTTTGAAATATGTATGTATCACTACCGACTGGTTGATAGCGTGGTAGTTATTATTTCCCACTCCAGCGATGCTCTCCAAATCTTCCACTTATAATGATGGAAGAGGGTGGATTTTCAACATTCAGAAATTATTTATTTTTATGTATTTTTATATATTTTTAAGTACGATGGCACAAACAAGAGCCGCAGACGAAATTTTTTTTAAATGGTCATTAACCAGTTTTGAAATATCACAACCAACCAGTTAGTATCGTTGTATATAGTTATTGAATCGCCCTCGGACTTAGCTCGTTCTTAAATACTTACATTTATGTTTTCTTTATAAGAACTAGATATGAAAAATATTTATGATTGTGACCGATGGTGCGCCAAGTACGAAGGAAGGAATAATTGTCTGTTCAGAGATCCTCTTCACTTTGTGGGGCACATCTGGCCCGCAGGCAGCCAATTGCCGATCGCTGTATTATAAGACGTCGAATCAACAATTTAATCCTATGAAAATAATTGCTGTATGCCTAGAATTAATTGATCCAAGTGTTTGGTGATGAAGGTATTAAATTTGTGTACCGTGCTGGAGCGAATGCAAAAACAATATGGACTTCAACAAATTATATTTATATTTAAATAATTACTGGATGTCTTAAAATAATTGATAATTTCTCACTCTTTTGTAGTTATTGTACATTTTATGGTTTATGTTTTAAGTAAGAATTTTTATTGATAATTTATGATTTTTATAAAAAAATTATATGATTGCTTAAAAATATTCTAAATGAAATTTAGATTGTTTTGTTGGGTTTTCTGACAGCAATGTGAAAAAAGTACCATTTCCCTCCCAAATAATTGAAACAAATAGTATATAAGTGTTATTTCATCGAAAAGAAATCATTTTCAAAAACAAACTAAAAGTGTTATGCAAAAAATGTGACTATGCACCTTTTCACCATATGTTGCAGTACCTACCAGAATTAATTTTAATTATGAGATTCATTGCTTTATGTACATATTTCATTACCCAATGAGGGATGAACAGTAAAATGTATACATAGTGCTTAGGCACAATTAAATAAAAAATATCGATTATAGTACTCTCTAACTCATCCGCCAGCCTAAAATCCAGGAAATCCAGGAGGATTAGTGAAAGGGGGGAATTAGTGTATATATAATATGCTAAAAATTAAAACAGGAATTTTATATCAATCTTTTGTAAAATTTAAATTTTTTGAGGCGGGTATGGGTACCGCCGCCCTGGGAACTATTTATTGGAACCGAGTGGTTCGCTACCTTTAGTGACTTAAAGGGGCGCCTGGATTCGTGGTGTGAGGTTTGTCGTGGTCTTGGTGGTGAATATGTTTGCCCGCCTTCAATCTTTCTACCTGTAGACCTAACCTAACCTACCTCTCCAGCCGAACTCTTTGGGGCATACATTGATTACGTGAGCAGTTTTTCTTCCAATCTAGATCCCCCCATTGGTGAGATAAATTTGGGCCACTTCGTATATTCTTTTCAAGTAACGTGAGATATTGCTGGACCCCCCCCCCCCCCTTTTAAGCTCACGTAATTAATGTACGCCCCCTTTCGACTCATTGCCTTGCACGTCAATGGGAGGATGGATTCATACGTAAGTCACTTCTGGACACATTGACCCCAGGTACCTTCCCGCCCCTCATACCCTTTTCCTTCCCAGAACTTCCTCTCCTTCCTTTTCTTAAAAATACCCCCCACAAAGATGAGATAGTCCCCGAGGGAATTTTTTGTCCTCAGGGCCTCCTAATGGAGGCAGATTATTGTAACTGTTGATATAATTGAGCGGCGGATTATTGCGAGAGTTGGATTTCTTTCTTTTTTTGACAATAACGCATTCTCGATGAATAGAGTAAAAGTTTCATTTTTAACATTCCCATTATTGTTAAAAGTATTGATTTTAACTTCTTTCTATCCTATTTGTATTCCTTTCCTTAACTTTTTAGGTGCGTTTATTGTTTTGAACATAGTTGAGAAGTGTCAATCCGTGGAAAAACGAAGTAAATTGTATTTTTGTACCAAAACTGTTTCCCATTATATTTGGACAAAAACATGCTAAATTAGAAAATGTAATTGCCAATGTCAAACGATCAGAAGGGTGATTCCGTATCTTTTGTGTTAAATTTTATAAATAATTGCATAAAACATGAGACAATTAAGACAAAATCAAATCTGTTGGATATCAGAAGATGTGCTATATGAGCTGTAAAATTTCTGTGATTTTCTACAGTTTTCAATGGCTTGTCTATGTCTGTCGTGTGTTAAATGGATAAAAAGAACTTAAAAACACAAATTAATATATGTTAGTTTTTAAAGCTACTTACATAAAAGCCTAATAGGCATTCATAAACTATCTGTTTATCGTATTATTTTGAAATTTATATGATAACATTCGATTGGCAAATTTTCCTGCGACTGACATCCCTTAATGTGGATTACGCGGCAAAACGCAGTTGTCTCTGGCGTTAGGGTAACTACTTTCAAGAATTGATGTATTTAGCTTGTTAGCGTTATAAGGAATACCGTATTTAAGAACACTGCCAAAATGAGACATATATGGCTGATTTAACATGCGTTACACTGTCACAAAAGATACAGAATCACCGTTCAAGTAATCCCATGCGGTAACCATGTTTAATATGCGAGACATGGTTACCGCATGTTTAAAATAGTCTTCATCATAGATAACTATGTACCTATTTAAAATACCGCAATGAACAATAAACAATCTTGTTTTCAGGGGCAAAAAGATGGCAAAAAAATTCATGCAGATTTATCGATATACCGCACCTAAAGGGTTAGGAATTAATGAATTGTGTTTCTCATTCCGATTAATTTAAAAGATTTTGTTGTTATAATGAATTATATCTTAAAATTCATGTGGTTTATTATTTGTTGTACTAATTCTTCAAAACTATTTTCGTCATACAAATAACCACTGGAGCGCTTTTTGCAACAATACGGCATTTTTTAAAATACCTCGGATTGCATTGCTGCCAATTTTGGCAAATTTTCCCTTATTTGTATATAATATTTTTTTATAAATCCTACGAATATGTGCTAATCGACAAAAGATAGGTGAATTCATTGGCTATATAAAACTATAATGTCTTATCTTAAATCAGTTTGTATGTCTCCATATTAAAATTTGGAGGTATGATTTTTTGATGTGGGCGGAAAAAAATATTCAAAATGTACACCAAAAAATCTCAAGCAATCGGAGAAAAAAGTTTTAAATTGCGCTGTCGCTCCAGTGGTTAAAATTGTTTCTTTATGCATTTGCCCTTATATATGTCAATAATAAATTTAATTTATGTCCATTTGATAAGAAATTAATGTCAAATTGAAGTACCTACCTACTTATCTCAACTGCTAAATTAATTTAGTTTTATTAGTTTATTTTACATGTGAAATAAATAATGAACACAACTTTGCTGTGAATTGTTACATTTTCTGATAAACTATATATTATTTCTATTACTTGCAAATGTGATTCATGACCCATCAAAATATCCTATGGCTATAACTTTAGATTGTCAAATAAAACCCAATAATTGACAAAATTATTTCAATCGACGATAATGACATTTCACTAAGCCATGAAAATGATTATTTTGACATTGTATGTAAATGAAATGTAAAAAAAAAGTTATACAACCATATATGTATAAAAATGATTTCTTTTTGTTATTTTACTGTTACTTTCGTTATTAAAACTTTTTTGCCACAAGTGACGAGTTTCAATTTGGTCCCACTGTCCTCTTTATGAAAATATATTAAATAAAAATATTTGGATGACTCGTATAGCACCGTTTTTGTGAAAAATTACCTCAAGTGTGCTGTATGTTTGAATATTGTATATGATGTAATTTGGGAGGTGGGTGTGGGTACCGCAGCTCCGGGAACCATTTATTGGATAACCAACATCTCTGCCATAGGTCACCTCAAGTGGTTTGCTGTGTTTGGTGACTTAGCAGTCGATTTGGATATCTATGGCTGTGTTGCAATTTCTTTCCAATGTTTTGTATATTTCTGCAAGATTGTCAAAATATGATTTTGATCAAATAACTTCCCGAAAGTACCAAATTATACTGGAAAAGATCAGCTGTTTTATTGAGATATTTTAGCACAAATAAGGCTCTCTGAAACATCCCTCCAAGACGAATAAAGAATCACCGCATCACACTGCACCTAAAAAATAACCAACATATACATATTTAATTTATTAGCTGTTTTAAGCCCGGTCTCCACCGACAGTGAACATGAACATTTGTTTACACACTAGCTTGAAACATTACTACAAACATCGGCAATGGAGGCATGGCCTTGCATATGTATGCATCTGCAGTATGGACACAACCCCTTTGCCAATGTTTATATTAATGTTCAAATGTGTAAGCAAATGTTCATGTTCACTGTCGGAGGAAACTCCGCTTTAGAAGATTATAAAAAAAAGTCAGTAAAACACAACATTTGCATATATAACTTTTTAATGACAATGATTAAAATACACAAAGCTTACACATATTTATTACAGTATAAAAGTATTGTCTGAATTTATAATATGAGCCTCTCAATGCAGAATATAGACTGGGAAACAAACCCAGGATAAGTAGAATGATTTCTAAAAATCAATATAAAGGGATCATTAATTTCTAATGTTATTTTTTATCCACATCATGTAATGTAGTTATTTGACAATATTGGGGAACATTTGAGCAAATTTCTGGCAGGGTTTCCTTAACATGATATTAAAGTGGCAATATTACAGAAATCAGCTAAGTAGACTACATAAGATGGACAGACATACATAAATAAATGAATGTGTATTTTGAGCAAAAGCTATCGACCGGCCGAAACAAATGTTCATTATACTTAAGTATATCAAATTATAACACATAATAATATCAAATGAGTGTGATCAGCTCAAATTCATACATAAATGCATTATATTAAAATCAAAATATAGGCTACTTAATAATACAACAAAGCTATTTGTGATGATGTAGATATCTGAATATAGTTCCTAATGGTACCAACGACATTACAATATATATAGACGCGCTGTAGAAATATCAAAGTGGTAAACCAAAAACAAGTCAATTGTACTGTTTTGATTTCGTAGTTTTAGTACTAAACTGCCACGCGTCGCGTAAGATCATGTGCTACCTCTATACAATACAATCTATCCCATACAAAATGCCCTCGGGTATGATGGGAAATGTTTTCATTACTCGGCAAACACTAGTAAAAGCAAAGGATAAAATTTCATTGATTGACTATCTATTATTAAAAAACAATTGTTTTCCGCCTGAAGATTTTACGCATCATTAGAGAATGCAAGGCCGACTAGAGTACAGAGTCTGAGCGCGTAACAGCCAAATTATGAAGTCAGTGCTGTCGCTTAGTAAAATTTACTGTTTAAAATAGTCTAAATCACTCTATTTATTTATACGCTTGCACACAAATCAGCAATAACAATAATCGCCGCTATTTGCATACTGTCATCGCTCTAAAAACTTGATCATTTGACACCTCAACATTACTCAGGCCCCCTACTCTAGTCGGCCTGGAACTTTTAAATACAAAAACGCCTCTCGGTCTTACTGTTTATTTAATTCATACGCACTTATTCTTAGAAAGTCTATCTTTGTAACACACAATCTTTGAATTCAGAATTACACTGAAAACAAGAGTGTTCTTTATTTGCCACATTTCATTTTGAGTTTGTGAGTTAACAGCAAGTCTAGATGTATTGTAACGCCATTGACTGGAACCATGCAATTTGCAAATGTATATGTTATAACATAGCTCAACCAGTAGAATCTGATAAGTGACCCTATTTAAATTATAGGTTCATTTGGTTCATGATTCAGAAATGTTTAGTAAAATAAATTCATTTACTATTATGATTTGACCTAAGTAATATCTGATATGTGAAAGTTTAACTAAACAATTAAGAAAGTGTCACTAAAAATATATTATTACGATAATTACCTACAGTAATACTATAAAAATACAATATAAAACTAAATAATAATTATTGGATAGGAAAAAGAAATTTTTAAATATATTTTAACAAAATGATGAAGTAGCACTATTTTAAAGTGAAATACTGATAAATGATTTTTTTCCTCAATAGGTACCATAAAATGACATTTTTCATTTAGTTCTGAAGGTCGATTCTGTATCTTTTGCGTTAAGTCAGCATAACCAGATAATTAAGACAAAAGGCAAAATCCATCGGATATCGGAAGGTTTCTATCGTGCATTATCGGCTGTCAAATTTCTGTGATTTTCTGTGGGTTTCAATGGCTTGTCTATGCCTGTCGTGTGTTGATGTCAGTTGGTGTAGATTAATTACCTACTTAAAAAACATGAATTACTACTTTTTAATTATTATAACTTACATATAAGCCTAAAAGGTATTCTTAAATGATTATCCATTTGTCATATTATTTTGATGTTTTTAAGTGATAACATTCGATCAGCAAATTTTTCGCAGTTGACATCTGACTGTGACTACTTTTAAGAGTTGGTATCTTAACACAAGCGCAGTCATTTAAAATAATATACCGCACGTTCCAGAGTGGAATATATTCTCAGTATCGCCCTGCTGTAAGACCACCATTCAGAATTGAGACCTTGCTTGAAATGGTTTTAGCCATGTTTGGTGACAAGATCTGAATAGCCAGGCACTTCCCCACCTTCCTCTTCCCCATCTCCTTACCCTCACTACTACCTTCAGTCTCACAACATACCTCAATTGGGGATGCCATAGTCTCACTGGTTCCAGACTGGAGTAGCTGAGACTCTTGTGAGGTATTCACATAAAAAATTTTTTTTGCTTGTTAGTATGGTACAGAATATATGTGAATTATTTTCTCTCCGGATTAAGAACCAAACTTAATTGTGCCTGTCGAATATTATATTTGTGCGTGGCGAGTATTAACATTTGGACTAAAAACTACATCAAGGAGGCTGCTTATGCAGAATGGAACGACATATAAGGTTAGTGTTTCTTTATGCTTACAGTTTTCCTTGATTGTCATATTTTGCTTATATTTTGGTTTGCATGCATTTCGCCTGCATTTAGCATGCATTTCGTATATGGCTGATTTAGCATGCGGTCCGCGTGTAGATTTCAACAATCAAAATTACTGTTAGGGGTATTACGTCCCAGAGGGTTTGAGATTATTTGCACATCCCAAACTCATATTATGATGCATAATTATCTGCATCTAAGAAAACTGTCAAAATGTGTCGTATATGGCTGATTTAGCATGCATTTCGCAAAAGATACAGAATCACCCTTCTGATAGCATTTCAGTATTCTTCAGTTATCATAATTATAAATGGATTGTATTTAGAAATGTTCTCATTTCAATAACATAATATGTAGGTATGTATTACAATACATAATATTATACAAGCACATAAAGATTTCACAGTACCTAAATCTTGCTAACAATTTCTGGAAAAGTTTAAGCTTCCAACACATCTTAAAAGTAACAGTTTTTAATGTAGGAAACTACCAATCTGGTTTGTCATTTATTTAAGGCTGAGCTTTGTTTATTTATAATTATTGGTAGATATGTACTATCATTATTATAGTAATAAAACAGCGGATAAATAATATACAGACAGACAGCTCAATGCAGTTTTCTGGAACATTTAAGACAATTTAAGGCGAGGAGGTAAACCTCCAAATATGGAAAAAAAGGAAAAATTAAACACCTACCTCCAATGGATCAAAATGTAAGAGATGGCGCTAATTCAATTATTTTAGGGAAAAACACTTTTTGCAAGTAATGGTTCAAAATATAAAGTTTAATTTTTTGCTTGTGTCTGTACAGTTATATGAATTCGAATAAATAGTTTTCTCCTTATAAAAACTCAATTCTATAAGGAAGGCAAAAGAAGACGCATAGATTTTACAATGCATTTTAATTGTCTTATCTTAAAACAGATAGCAACAAAAATACAATATTTTTGTTAACTTCAGCTCTATTTACACATCTAGCTTTAATCCCCAAAAGGTTATGAGAGTAATGTTGGTAAAAATTGAGTAATTGTTCAACTTTGCATAACATTTTCTTTTCCATTTGTTCCCATTCCAGTTTTCAACAATTATAATTTATTTTGCCATTAAAATTTTTTGGAAGTAAGGACTTGAATTTGTTATGTTTTCTGATAATTTAAAAATGTTAAATGTCAACCGAAATGCACTGCATTTCTATGAAGAAAAAAAATTTGGTAAGTCAAAAGTTTTTAAATCTAAAAATTGTTACAGTTAAATAAATAAAATATACTTATGTAAGCATATAGGCATAATGATAATAATAATAAGGAAGGAGATAAAAGGGAAGAGGAAGATAAGATGCTAGAGACACAATCTGGCATCCCTATCTATACTACTCCATTCGTCATAAAAATATTTGGATGATTTGTTTAGCGCCGTTTTAGTGAAAACTCACCTCAAGGGCACCTGTATGTACATCAATTTGTGATTGTATGCAGGGCCTCCGCTCAATACTTCTTTAAACTTTTGTTGAAAATACCAATATTGCAAAATTATTCTGTATCTATTTCACTGCCTACTTAACAGGGGGAATTGGAGAATTATTTCTGATTTTGGGAAAATTAAAAGATGTAATTTATATAAAATGCAAATGAAAGTGATATTAAAACACAAAATTATTACTGGTAAATTACTAATGATATAAGAAAGATTACAGAAACATAGAAAATAATTTTACAGTTTTTTTCTTTGTTTTAATTGGTTTTGCCTCCTGAAAATATGCTTCCACATATTTTCCATATATGAGAAAATAGATTTAATCTGATGAATAAAAAATCTACACTATAGGTACTTCGGACTTAAATAATAATTGGATCATTAACTGTAACTTCATTTCAATGATAAATTCTAAAAGATTCCCTTCTGACTAACTTCTTGGACTGGATTTTAAAAAATTTAATTAACCCTTCCTGTACGGTGCCAAAAAATCCTCCAAGCTCCGGTGCTGTAGGCTCGGTGCACAGGGTACACATTTAGAAAATTGTAATTTTTAAGTTGGATAAAAATGGATAGTTTGTACTTATTACTTACATGAATTATTCAATTAATAGTAGATGTGGACGTATGTACATATGTCCACATAATAACATACATAAGTAAAATATTGTGTTGGAGTGCTGAAAGAGAGGAAAAAATACTACAAACAGTGAGCGAAACTTCATGCCCCTCTCATTCACTACTGCACCATACGGTTAAGTTATCAACGCCCTCAAATATACAAAATATTATCTAATTTTATAACTCTTTTTTTTCTGTTATGTTATATGAATACCTAGGTTTTATTTGTATTTTAACAACTGCTGAGGATTAACTAAAACACATACTCTGTGTTTAGTATATTTAATGAAATATTGAAATAATTAGAGATACGTCAAATCAGTTGACAGCACCGCCCATGAAGGGTTAATCAAATAAATAATATGAAAAATAATATCCATTTGTAAAAACAATCATCATAAAGGAAATACTTTCCATTATATTTACAACATAATGTATTTTTATTATGGAGGGAACAACTTTAGTTGCGTAGACTCAGTTGTTGAATTAAAGTATATAATTCTATCAAATATTCAATAAGAAAAACTTATATGTACATACAAAGAAAAAGCTACTTAGCAAACAAATATTACAGAAGTGACTACTTTTAAATGTAAATTTGGCAAAATAAAATTTGGTTATCATAAATAAATAGTAAAGTACTTGATTATTTACTTATATGCATAATATTATGTAAGCACTTGAGAGTAAAATATTTAGAATGTTGTCAGTTATCACAGCATTAGCATTACAAACATACATTTAGATTTAGAGGAAAGGGAATAATATATTATTATAACAACTGATAAGAATACAAAAATAGATTATGGCAAACCGTGGAAGTCAAAATCAGTGTATAGCAATTCAACTCGAACATATACCTCGTTGCAGGTCTCTAAAGTTTCAGGTAATATATTCATCGCATCTTGTAAACAGTCTTCGGTCCCAAAAAGCTGAAAAAAAAGTTATATTTTATATCGGCCAAAAAAAAAGAAAGTTCCTACTTATGTGAGTTGGTTAGGAACCTGTTTACAAATACCTATCTGATTAATTGAAACCGGTTCTAATTTTGAAAGGAAAAAAGGGCGAAAAATGCAAAGTTATGACAATAAATTGAGATAAGTCGCTTCGCATTCGTTTTGAGACATGCAAATTCAATGTTTAATTTAAAATATTGCTAACTAACTAACCATCACGCCGTTTCCCCGCAGGGGTAGGCAGAGAGGACGGACCGCCAAACAACTCAGTCTTGGCACACACTCTTTGCCTCACTCACATTCATACATCGTCTCATACATTCTCTTCTATTATTCTGACCTTTGACATGGCCCGACTCGAGTATCTGATTCACTTGATCGTGCCGTGTCTTCCTCGGACGTCCCCGACTTCTTCTACCATTCACATTTGCGTCGTATATTCTTCTTACAGTACTTTCTTCGTTCATCCGCTCTACATGCCCAAACCATGTGAGGGTCCCTTTCTTAATCTTACTCATTATGCTTGCATCAACCTTAAAATATTGCAATACATATTATATTGTCTAAGACAGTTGGTTAAAAGCCATTAGATAAATAATTAAAGGAAATTTTTCGAGATCCACTAGACATGCTTAATATGAATATTTTTAGAAAAAATCTTTAGATTCACCTTAATTATCATAAAAGACAACTCTTGCATTTGGTTCGATGGAAAATTCTGCAATTCAAAATTTCAATAGCGAAAAATAAAAAAAATAATTTTCACATACGAGACCGCGTCAATTTGGGCCATATAAATAATTTTGTTATGTTGGTATTCCGGATATATTACCATAATATAATGACGAGCTAGAAGTTACGTTATTACCATGTAATCTATGCGTATCAGGTAAACGCAGTTTGGCGAAATTCTGAATAAAATAAAATGAAAAAAGGCTTTTATGCAAAATAAATTTATTAGATACCTACACACATAACCGTTAGACAAACCCTGCTTGCCATATAAACCATTAAAGAGCCCCGCAAAAGTTAGCAGTACATAAAAGCTATATGATGATGACCTGCGAGGGCGTTTTAAATTTTTTTTACTTGAAAATAATTTTTTATGTAAAAAAAGGACGAACTTCAAAAGCCGTGTTGACTAAATCTAACATGATTTCAGTGCCTCAGCTTGGCTAAGTATGAAGTGATTCTGATTAGTTTGTTTAAATTATATTATTTTATTTTATTTATATTTGGGAAAGTTGACAGCAAATCATAAATTACACAATAATACAATTATAAAATGGTTAATAATGCCAATTATAAACTTTCCACAGATAATAATAGTAAATTAATGTGTGACATTATAAAGGTGTTTACTTAATTAGTTCATTTTTAGTTACATTATGTGAGGGGGGGAGGAGAAATATAGGATAAGGATTAAAAGGCTAAGGACGCGAATATATAGGGGGAGGGGTAGATTGAACTTCCTAGTTTGAGTCATGTTGCTTAGTGAGATTTTGTTTTATGTCATGTAACGTCGAGTTAAAAATGAATAAATAAATATAAATTTTGTTTGCTCTTATCATTTCATCTACCTGCATGAAGTCGGCTACAAACTAGCATCTAGCCCTTCGTATAGTATCAGGAACACCAACATAACAAACTAACAGAAATGATTGTAAACGAATGCGAATTGATGCGGTATAGTATTACAAAAGTTAATTTTCATTTTAAGCAATTGAAATTTTGAATGCAGTATTTCCATCGCCCCAAATGCAAATAATTGTCTTTTATAGTAATTAAGGTGAATGTAAAGATTTTTTCTAAAAAATATTCATATTAAGCTTGTCCAGTGATTTAGAAAATTTACCTAACTATGCACTATGAAATGTTATCAACTGTTGCATAAAGTGTGAAACATAATATCACCTACTTATAATAATTGTGACAGTGTAAGAAATAAATCAATCATTTATATTTAGTATCTTTAGGTTGTAATTACATATCTTCTGTTACTGCAATTAATTTTAACTGATAAATTTCCACCTGTAATGTGAGTAATTCATTTATCTACCTACTGATAATCATTATAAACAATAATTACAGTGTTTTGTAAATTTCAGAAGCAAAAATCGTAAGTAGGTACATGCTTTATTCTAGTTTTTATATTATATTCTAGTTTTATAATAGTTTTTTCAGCAGGGCAAGTAGGTTAGTGCAATCCCATTCTGCCATATTACATGATATATATATATGTCGTAGGCCGATCGTAAAATAAGGAAGATCATGATGCGCCTAGCCACATCGTGAAGTACTTGGCGGCAGATTGTGAAGTGCCTGAGACACATCTTGATCTGCCTGATTTTACGACCGGCCTGCGACATATACAACAATTACATAAATATAAAAAGAAAATAATAAAAAAAAATTAACAAAATTAATATGAAAACACGTAATAGGTAGGTACCTAATGATAACAAAAAGTTAAGACATCGTGTAAATGACTCGAATTAAAATGAAGTTATAATTAAAAGATTGTCCATTAGGGAGGTCGCCGCGTCATCTGCATACATCACTCATTTAGTGGAGAGCTGAACCACTCGGATTCAACCACGACTATTTGGTTGACTTCTTCAGAAGCTGGCTAGTCGGTGGCGAAGTAAGGCGGGGAATGAGAGCACCCACCCTTTAATGAATATCGTGGAGGCATCGCAGAACTTTGGTAGTTGCAAAAGTTGCCTGTATGCATTATTGCACACCATCAGTTTGTCCACACCATCAGTTTGTTTGGGTGTTGTGTCCACAGTTTTTATTTATTTTTATTATTTCATATTTTTCTTGAAAGTACAATTTTTATGTTTTTTTTTTTTACTACCATATGTAATGCTAATGCCCATGTTTATGAAATCATAGTTAAGTTTAAGATGTGTAAAGGGCAGTGCAGTATGTCTTAAAGAGCAATTTTCTGACATCATCGCTACGGTGGTAGAACCCCCTCGAGAGCATTCCGGCCCCTGTATTAATTGATCTTCTTTGTCCCAGGAATTATCCCAGGTACTTAATAAAAAGCAGTTTCTTTCCTTCTAGACAGATAGGTGGAATATTTAGTAGATCCCTGCTGAGTTTGAAAATGACGATGACTGACTTTTTAGAATTTTATAATAAGTAATGTTAGCCTGCATACTCTTCACATATTTGCACAAGTCGTCTCATCGCTTTAATCGAGGGTGCCTGCAACACCATGTCATTCTCGTAGTTAATATTGTTAATGCCTTGTCCACAGACATGACAACCATTTCGTTAGAGCCGATTTATAAAATCGATTAGGAGGTCATTTATGTAAACATCAAATAATGTTGTTAGAACAAAAAAATTTGTTTAGGCAGGGCCGGATCTACGAAATCTGGCGCCCTGTGCAGTAGGTACGGTTGGTGCCCCCCCCCCTACATTTTTATTTTGATTAAAAATTCGTTCACCCCAATTTTTTTATTTTTTTATTTAATTTTTTTTTTTTTACACTAATTTATCAAATAAAATCAAGACATATAAAGGGTGTAACTTTTCCAAGTGACCTGGCGGTAGCTCTCACACTCGTTTTTTTTAAAAGAGATAATCGCCAGGAGCCCTATACTCTCTGAATCTATTGGGTAAACATAAAATTATGGTGCTATTTTAATTATTTTAGGAAAAACTATTTTTGCAAGTTATGTTTTAAAATAATACAACGAATTGTTTGTTTGTGCCCGTACCATGATTTAAAATATAGGTTACGAGACAATGCGGGTGGTTTCGCTGAACTAGGTCCATTAGACATTCTTGAGATTTACTGCGTTTATGTATATACCCAACGCGAATATTAATAGAAAAAGCAAATACAAATCGTTCTCATGGCAACGTACAACACAAGAATAGCATCTACAGCTTCTGACTAGCTCTAAAATCTAATAAGAATATAACCTCAAATTTGTACCTTGCATTTCCCCTGTGTTGAGCGAACAAACACCAAATTGAGCGAACAAACGCCATACAAACACTAAACACTGACGTATGGTATCAACGGCTTACGAAAGACGCTTAAACTGACACTGTAAAATAACAAATCCAACAAATCTAATGGATATTAATTATACATTTAACGAACTTCAAATAATATGTCAAATCAATGATGAAACTGTCAACACGTTGCAACCTGGAAATCCTGCAAACCGTGCGATGCTTTTGTTAATGGAATTTACTGAAGATTTCATAAGAAAATGGTCTTTAACTACCTTCTCCTAGAGACTTAAATCGTACGAAATAAAACAATAGCGAGCGTACGGACAACACACTAACAAAAATTGTCAGCACTTTGAAAGGCGCAAATCGGTTTGCGATTGGTTATTGAATTTGGATCACACCCATTCGTCGTAAAAGATATATGGAAAAATAGATCTTACGTTTAAACTAAATATATGGAATTTGTAAAAAAATTCTGTAACTGACTATAAATTCGTAAGCTGTTGATTTCAACCTGATGCGTGCGCATTCTGTTTCTTTGGAAAGTGTTGCTAGAGCGTAATAATTATTTCGTACTATGGGTAATTTTTAAAAGATTCAGGGAATATTATAACTAAATTTTAATACAATGTTTATTTTCTCACGGCGCCCCTTCGGAGTTGGCGCCAGGTTTTTGCACGTTTTTGAACGTATGGCAGATCCGGCGCTGTGTTTAGGCTTGCATTGCTAAAGGAAAAAAGTCTTGTAGTTTTTAAGTTTGTATTCAACTGTATTTATGATTCAAAGCTATTTTCTTAACTCTTATCTAGAAATTATTAATTAAATAAGGAAAATCCTTGAAGCTACGAAAAGAAATACTTATAATGACAATTAAAATACCAAAGAAATAGTTTTACGGCCGCCATTTTGACAAAGTTGAGAATTTCATTGGTTTTAATATAATCATGTTGAATTACTTCCCAATATTAAAAGGCCCTGGGTGGATGAATAATATATAAATACACATATAAAAAGTATCATAGAAACCCAGACTTTCCCGTTATATGATGGACACATCATTTAATAAATTAAAATATTCAAATGCAATTGCATTAATTAAAAAAATTAAAACATATTTATCAGTTTTTCTTGCACTGTTTCACTTGCCCCACAAACAGGGGGGAGGGGGGGCTAGAGAATTTCCTCATACATATAGGCTACTTTCGCCTATAAAAAAACCGTTAGACACAAAATTCTTCAGTTTTGAGGCATTCCACGGGGAGCCATAGAGCTACACACCGTGCTCTCGGGGGGAGACACTCGGTCGGGTGTGGCAGGGCGGGCCGCCCCCACCACCCTCCCCTAGCTACACTACTGTCTACAACAAATATTTTTAATTATAACTAGTGACTTTAGGTTAATAAGATGTTTAATTTAAATTTAAATGATGTGTTCATACAATATCAGGAAAGTACCTAGATGCAAGCTAGAAATCTTAGTGGATTTGTACAGACTGATTAAAAATTTGTTGCTTATAGGTTAGTGATTAGCTATTTACTTGCGAAATGGTCAAAAGCTTGTCGCAGGTTTAATCAAAACCTCCTAAATCAAATGTCAAGGACGGCTGGTTGCACAGTGTGTTCGTGTGCAGCACTGGCAAATTATAATGGCTAAATTTACTTACTGAAGACTATAAAATCTCTGATTTAAATCTATAAAATCTCTAATTTAATCATTTCAAAATATTAGTTACCAATACAATGCTACGAATATTATCAGGGAGAACGCTTTTAATCTCCCATAGCGCGGCCGTCGAGCGCCCTCATGTTGGCCGTGTGCAATCGCTTTGCAAACGGACCAAATCATGTTTTTGTATGGGATATTTAAAAAATTCGAAGTGCGTCGATTTTGCTATTCGTACCAGAATTTGGCTTGGATCCGTGTGCCACATGCCACAGACATACCTAAGTTTACCGATTGACCGTGAACCATGACCCGAGTGGACACGAATACAATCGAATTTCGGCGAAGATAACTAACTAACTAACTAACCATCACGCCGTTTCCCCGCAGGGGTAGGCAGAGAGGACGGACCGCCAAACAACTCGGTCTTGGCACACACTCTTTGCCTCACTCACATTCATACATCGTCTCATACATTCTCTTCTATTATTCTGACTTTTGACATGGCCCGACTCAAGTATCTGATTCACTTGATCGTGCCATGTCTTCCTCGGACGTCCACGACTTCTTCTACCATTCACATTTGCGTCGTATATTCTTCTTACACTGCTTTCTTCGTTCATTCGCTCTACATGCCCAAACCATCTGAGGGTCCCAAGATCATAGATCATAATTTGTTAATATATAATTTTATACCAAAATGAGTGCAACCAGTATTGAATAGATAAGAGGAAATAACAGTTTGTTTGAAAATAAATTAATAATTAAAAATTCCTAATTAATATTTTTTTGTCATAAGTAGGTACGGATTGTCAGTGAACCACCACATTCTCAGGGCAGTGGCCGCCACTGTCAAATGTGGTCTAGTAATGTGATGTGATCTAGGAGGTTTTGGTTTAATCCTCTGCTAGCTAAGTCCATCTATGAACAAGCATTATTTTCCACTTATCATGGTGAAAGAAGAGGGAGTTAAAAAATTGTCAGGTTATTTGTAACCCCGGAATGTTTTCCTCTTGTCAAAGAAGTTTAAAATTCAAAACCAGGGTCATTGATAAAAAATAATATTACCTTCTGCAAAAGATCTTGGCGAGCAGGCAGGGCGTGCATTGCAATCATGGCCGCCTGCTTAATGTACCAAGGATGGAATTGCGCTAAAGAGTCAGAGTACGCTGTTTGACACACGGTACATGTGTTAGTCATATCGTCACCATCTCCCAGCTGTCTTAGGAATAGTCGGATGAAGTCTGAAATACCAAGAAAAATAAATAAAATAGCTTATAAATCAAAAAAAATATTCATTAGTATTTTTAGTATTTCACAGCCAAGAGCATCATATTGACAACATATTAATATGATCAACTGATTTACAAATTTTTCTCACTAAAGCCAAAGTTTTGAACGCTCTCACAGCGTACGTTATCAGGGCATACTATTGTAGGTTTCGAGGTTAGAGGTTGTCAATGGAGAACAACGAGGTTGCGTGTTGTAAGTCTTTATTGAGTCCCCACAAAAATTATAATTTGTAAATCAATACAAGCACGGACAGCGAAACAACTTTACGATACTAACTGTACTTAGGTAAACAAACGTAGCTCTCACTGGGTAAAGGTTAACTGTGGTTACGAGAGGCGAGCTACTGTAATGCTGAATTAACACTGGAGTAAATGGCTGTTGCCAAGTGCCTTTATATATAAATAGCCCGACTATAGCCCGACCAGTCGGAGTGTTGCTTAATGCAGCCGTAAATTATCACTCAGCTAGTTTCTCGAAAGCGCCGGAACTGTGCATTGCAGGCGCGCAATGGTTCGTACCTTTTCTGGAACGCGTGAGAGGTAGGTAGATCTGCAGCTCTGTTTTGATGGACTAGGTAACTACCGTTCAGTCACGTACCGCCCACGCCGGGCGGCTTACTTGTGGTGACGGGAACGCTCTCGTAAATTCGGCGTCCGAACATTTGAATATAGGCGACATTTCTGGAAACATCGATACTTTTCGGGAGCAATCCAAAGCGTGAGGTAGCAGAGGCTGGCTGCTATACTATGTTCAGAAGCGTAAAACTGCTCAAAACCTCAAGATTATTTCCGGATAGCGTGATTTGACAAAGGATTCAAAATAAATACCTAACAATTCTTTCGGAAACATTACCAACAGAAGTTTTTCTGTATAGGGTCCAAAAACTGAGCAATTATAATAAAAAGTTATATAATAAGTATTTGAAAGATCAGAGAAGGCTTTTGTCCCATTTTCATGGTTGGGTACTGATAGCTTCACTAAAGACCGTAATACGTTTGGAAAAAACGAGGAAAAAATACAGCAAACAAATTGTTGGATTGATATAATAAACTTAGTGATGTTGTTTTAATTTTATTACTTACCCAATCCACGATGTAGTCTAAGTAGGGTTCGAGATCCAGATGTGAAATCAGTTTTTTCATGAAGTCCTGTATCCTTTTCGAATCGCATCATCTTTTTGAAACTTTCATAGAAGGCCGCATTGTCACTCTTCAAATGTTTTTCTGTGATTTTAATTTTACTTTTCACATCACTACTCACGAATGAAAATACTGAACCTATTAGATTTAAAAACCTGAAAAAATGTAAATAATATCAATTGACAGCTGTCACAATAGTCCGTCAAAATGACAGAAGAAACGTCACATGATTTCGATTAAATTCATATTTAAAGTACGAGTTTACGTATTTGTTAATTGAGTATGTTTTCAAAAACCATTACAAAGCAATATCAAAACTTTTCCTGTTCACTTATACACACAAATCCGATAAATTGATTAAATACATTACAACTTACTTCACAAGTTCATTGTATCCTTCGACATATTTTTCAATATGTACATCGCCTCCGTCTAACAGGCTTTCCTTAAAAGTTTTATTCACATGCACTAAATTCAAACAATTATTATTCGACATCTTTGACTTTGAAAACGATATTGTCCTCTCCGTAATCTAATTAATTCTGATCATAAATATACTAACCCCCATAAATAAACCAATCCTAACCCCCATAAATATACCAAACCACCCACCTAACCCCTGATTGCCCCTGATCATAAATAAACCAGTCATTAGATTGATAACTTCCTGCTTTTTGCTCAGACAAAATTTCAACGCTATTTCATCATAGATACGCCATAAATGTGACAACTTTTTTTTTTTCCTCGCGGTATGACGTCGTAGACACCATCGACAAGAATAGAGGAAACAATAAAAGGCTCGACCATAAACAATATAATCATCTTTCAGTACCTACCCAATTTTTTTAGCCTAAAATATTATTTTAAAAATAAAATGGAATGTCATAATAAATGAAAACTCAATAATATGTTTTAATATTTTATTATAAACAGGTAAAAACAGGAAATACAATACAATAATACAAGAAGAAGGAAATACAAGGGCATGTAGAGCGAATGAACGAAGAAAATAGTGTAAGAAGAGTATACGATACATTTGTGAATGGTAAAAGAAGACGGGGACGCCGGAGGAAGTGAATCAGATACTTGAGTCGGGCCATGTCAAAAGTCAGAATAATAGGAATGTATGAGACAATGTATGAATGTGAGTGAGGCAAAGGGTGTGTGCCAAGACCGAGTTGTTTGGCGGTCCGTCCTATTTGCCTACCCCTGCGGAGAAACGGCGTGATGGTTAGTTAGTTAAAAACAGGAAATACAAGAATAACCAACTAACCATCACGTCGTTTCACCACAGGGGTGGAAAGACAGGACGTTCCGCCAAACAACTCGGTCTTGGCACACACTCTTTGCCTCATTTACAAATCGACACATACATACTATTCTGACTCTTGACGTGGCCCGAGGCAATATCTGATTCACTTGATCGTGTCAAGTCTTCCTCTGGCATCCCTGAGTTCATCTACCACTCACATCTGCGTCATATTACTTACATTCCATGCTTCGTTCATTAGCTCTACATACCCATATACATATCTGGGGGTCCCTTTCTTAATCTTACTCATTACGATTAGCCTCGCATTCTTTGCGAATCTCCACATTTCTCACATGATCATAAATAATAATATTTTAATGATCTGCATAGCGCCAGTTTTGTAAAAAAATCACCTCAAAGGCGCTCTGCACAAACTTATAAATAAAGTAGAAAACCACTTTAACTTATAGCAAAAAATTTCATCCACCGGTTCAGCGATCACTGATATGAAACTATACTCGTACATTCGTTTTGACCAATAAACGCTATGCTGCGTAAAATATACACATATAGCTTTCATTATACTCAGTACAGGCAGAAAGGGACTATACAAGATTTTATCACACATACGCCTCGGGGATCTCATTTCTACAGCATTCAGTCTACTTTCATCTTTCCTCTGCCAGTTCCTCACTGCCATACATCAGGTACAGTACTGACTTCACTTCTTTGGACTTTTCAGTTTTTTTGTTAGCGCCAACGCCATTCAATCCTCCATTAATAGTTACCCGCATTTACCCTTCTTTCAATAACTCTATCAACCTTCCCATATCTTGTAAACATACTTCCCATGATATACAAAGTCATTCACCCGCTCAAGCATTCATCATTCACAACTGTATTACAAACTGTTTTTGTACTCTCTCTACTGACAAAAATATAAAGTACAAATAGAAAAGGCGTACTGAGAATGTGTCGTTCTTGTCGAGTTCTGGTGGAGACTCTTCCTTCTTGTGTTCTCTCAAGGACAGCGGTGCCAGGAAGTGGTGGAATAAGTCAGCCCCCAATCTCCCGGTATGACACCACAACGTTACTGAAGGAAATGAGTGTACTCCAGCATTTGTAGTCTCCGCCAGCCTGCCAGCTGTAGGGGTAGAAAGTAGGCAGCCTGACACTATATCCGTCACTTTGGTGTTTCGAGCTGAAAGTATTAGAAAAACTCGTGAGATACATAAAGACAGACAGATCAAAACAAAACATTATAAATACGTGAAAACAAGATTAAATTAATGTACCTATGACACTATGAAGTGATTGTAATTATTCGCTAAAATAGCCGTACGAAATGAGCTTAAAATTCCATATAAATAATCAACATAAATATTTGTACCTGGAGGTTATGAATTCACGACGATTATGCATTCAATCGCAATGTGCCATTTCACGATAGTATTATCCAAAAACACATGCACGAGTTCTCAAAATCGGGTAAACAATGTATTCAAGTCTGCTAATTCCACACCACGCTGATATTTACATGTTTAAAGTTTTAGATTGCGCTCGGGTAAATAAAGCGTGACATTTTTAAGAGCGACCATTTTGGATTATACTGGATTATACATTATACACTGATACACATACACATTACACACACGCATAGCTGTCAAGCTTTCCATTGGTCCTCGCGGTATGACGTCACGCAGTCACAGAAATTTACCATTTTTGAACTCGGTTGAAGAAATGAAGCGGAGTTATACCCCCCTGCCCCTGATTCTGATTTCAATGAAATTAATTTATTGCAAGTTTTGTTGAAAAAAAATATTATTGAAATTTGTTGCCATAATGCCGTAAATATACTAACCCCCTTGCTGCCAGCGTAAAAAATAAATCTCTCCTCAAGACAAGTGCCTACTTCTCTGAGTATATATTTTTTGTTGTCTACAATTGCACTGAACAACCATCAGAAAGTGAATCATTTTTAAAAGAAGAAGATTATTATTGTTTTTCCGGTAACTGTCTTTTCACTTTTGTATTTTTTAAACAATTGTTATTATAGTGATCGGTTAAATATCCCGTTTATGTAATACTTCTTGCAATAAAGTTCACTTTATTCGAAAGTTTTATCATTATTATGTCCGGGTTTTTGGATGTTAAACTCTGTGCTAAAGGAAATCGAGGTTTAACTCCGTGGAAGGTAAGTTTTTTTTATTAAATCTGCTTGAATACCAAGGTTCGTTATTCATGTATGAGGATTATTTGCTACGCTCAATTGGTTTTATGTTTTCAGGCGTGGAAACAACAATGGTGCATTCTAAGGCCGTCTCCTGTGAAAGAAGGCGGGATATCCATTATTTTTCATACTTCCGCGGGTTTGGTTTCGAACTCAAAGGTGGAGATTCCCAGGAATTCCCTGATTTATCGTACGGAATCAAAGACGAAGTATTATTCTTTCGGTGTGTTTCCGACCTTAGAAAGTCGGAAACCAATCCTGCTTTTGGCTGGTCAGTCCGAGAGTGACAGCCAATTGTGGATTGGAAGAATCAGAGCAATGCTACATGGGAACATTAACAGAGAAGGTAAATATCGCACAGCCGTTACAAAAATGTTATAAATATATCAATATCTCCGGTTCTCACTCTACATAGTTAGGATTCTTTATTCCTAACACCTTTTATGTAATGTTCTTCTAGATAAAACCGTACAGCAAAGATGCAGCTTCCATATATCCTTGATAGACAATACATTTACCAACCTGTGTGGCTTCAAAGGGTTATATGGCCTTCTGGCAGTGACGAGTGAAGGCTTCCAGATATCGGACCTTTACAACAATACCTGCAGGATATTTGTCAACTGGAACCATATCAGCGATGTGAAAATGCTGTCTACTGAGAAAATAATCGACCAACATAGGATCTGTTCAGTTATTACCAACAGGTATGATCACGCTTTTGAATTATGAAACTCGCCCACATCACATTTTGTTATGTTCTTTATTCTTTGGATGTGCCTTGCTGGCCTCCTTGATTGACAACCTCCGTAGTCAAGGAGTAAGACTCTCAACTAGCTATCCGGAGGTGGCGGGTTCAAATCCCGACATGCGCAAGTAAATTTAGTTTGACTGATTTGTGTTATTTCACAATTTAACACATCAACACAATTTGGCACATCCCAGATTGGAAGATTCGCTCGGCATCGCTCTGGTGTAAGATCACCATTCAGAATTGAAATGTTGCTTGAAATGGCTTTAGCCATGTTTGGTGACGAGATCTGGATAGCCAAGTACTTCCCCACCTTCCTTTTCCTCCATCTCCTTCCCCTCCCTACTACCTTCAGGTTTGCAGTACTCCCCATTTGGGGATGCCAGTCTCACTGGCTCCAGGCGGTTGGGAGCAGTTGGTACTCTTGTGCGGTATTCACCCTAATCTGGCATTCCAGCGATGGGTGTAAAAAGCCTCTGATGACCTTCGCCCAGTGACCTCACGACCAGTGATCTAGTAATGTCAATAACTTAATAAGTTGCATTCCTCTTGTCTTATCACATTGTAATGATTACTTTATCTTAATAACTTCTTATCATCTTGGGACATTCCAAAATACTAATTATGGTGTATTTATTATATTGTAGGGACTTTGAGTTTGGGCACGGACAGATCCTCTTCTTCTGCCACTCTGGGCGAGCTCTGTTAAAGACCCTGCAGCTCCGGACCCTATGCGATAGTCCGGAAGTCACCTTGAGGAAGCTGAACCGAAGAATCAGCCGCAGCGAAGGAACCCTATTCAAAATGCCCGAGGACAGAGACGGCGAGGAACATCAGAGAGATTCCGGTAACAATCAAATCCGTGTACCATCCAACTTACCCTTTCCTTTTATCTTTAGTCTCAATCTTTCTCTTTACTCTGTATTACTTCTTCCATTGCTTCTCTCCTGAGAGATTGAGAAAGTTGTGGAAATTTTGTTGCATTAAAATCACTGTCTGTATCAGCATTGAACCCTGGTCAAATGGAATAAGATTCAGTATCAATCCTAATTTAACCATTAATCCAAAATATAAGCATTGCTTTAGCTTTCTGCTGATGGTTGCAAGATTTTCACCAAGGGCATTTTGCCAAAAAATAATGTTGTGTTCTGATTCATAGACTAGGAAATTGCAATATACACTTCAATCTGGAAATCCCATTACTCATTCTGAAATGTGTGAGTTATTAAAGGGAGCAATCATCACATTCCTATTTTTATTTATTTTTCATTGTAATCATTCATAAGTGAGGTTTACGAATCATTGATTATTGTACAGTTAAAAAAACTGCTATTTTATTCAAATTTTTATGTCTATTTGCAAACTTTATCCGATAGAAAAATTTGATGAAGTTGTTAAAATATACATCATCAGTCCTCTACACCGGTGATTAAATTTTTGTAAAAATATTATGAAACTTGTAAACATTTCTCGGCTACTTACTTTGAAAAGCCAACACAATTAAGATGTTCAATAAAAAGGTGTTTAGTGAATATAATTAGACGATACGTGAATATGGATGAAGCAAAGAGAGTTGTGTGGCGATCTATCCTTTCTTATGGTGATGCTTAATTGAAACCATGAAAATTTTTCTCTCTTTTTATTTTCGATGCTTTTGCAATTAACAGATCTTCGAATGAATCTTAGATTTCTTATTACGAAAATTCTGCCTCGTGTGAAGGGCCATTAAATGTTTAAGATTAAATTTGATAGTGTAAACATCAAATACAAATCCACTATAAAGAACATGTGTATCGTCTATTATCAAGATGGAAGTTACGCACAAAGGGATTTGCGGTTTTGATTATCAACCATTTCCCGTAATGCTAATTTTCCCATTTTGTATTAAAAATCGCCATTATCATAAGAATGCCTCGATAGTAATTTATTTAATATTTATCTTATATGACGCTGTGGAATTTTTATCAAGAATTTGATAAGAATAATTGCATTATCTGGTTTTTCTAAATGTAATTTTTTTAGTTCTCTCGGGTTATTGAAGTGATCTACTGTCTCAGTAATATTGGATTCTTGGTTGTGTTTTAGGTTTATCATCTTGTGGACCGGTGTCTTCTGAAAGCAACATAAAGTGGGACGGCAGTTCTCAAGATTCTGTCAGGGTGTCTATGGATGACAACGGATTCGTTCTGAAGGGAAAAGTACGTTAATTTTAAATTATTTTAAATTTTTTAAAGTTGCCCTCCTCTTATCATCCTCCAAGTTGTTGATGTTCAGAGAGTTTTCATTGACTTCCTTTACCTGCATTATTGTTAGTCTGATTGGTATGCTAAATAGATTACAGAATCTCCAACTGTTTCCTACAGAATATAATCTAGTTCAAGATGTAATGTGATGTGCTCATATACCTTACTTAAATGTTTGTTTTTTTAATATTAACGCTCTTTGGGCAGGAAGGGTAGTTCTATCTTTTATGGTCCTATTGAAATGCCTGGATAGGCATTGCTGTCAATTATTTTTGAATGACTCAAGTTTTCCCATCTTCTTATTTTTGTGTTTTGTGTGAAATAATATTTCATCAAAAGGAAGTTTTCATTTTGCCACTGGAGCGTCAATTTTTTTTTGTACAGTAATAAAATATATACTTTTTTTGCATGTCAAACGTCACTAAATGGCCCGACTTTAACTTCTGTTTATGGAGTTCTATTACAAAGTAGGCTAATTTTGGATAAAAATTTAAATAATAGGCAAATATTTTGGATAGTTCTTTTATAGTTGGGGTGTGGTGAGTATTTTATAAAAAAATCATTCAAATATAAATATTATTTTCAAAGATAAATTGGTTTAATTCAAATTCCATTTATTCGACTCAGTTCCATATTTTCGCCTGCCTGATTGAAGTGTGTTAACAGTCCGAAGTAAGTGGGACTATGTACTCCCCAATTGTGGTATGTTGTGGGGTTAAAGGGAGTGGGATGGAGGAGATGAAGGTTGCAAGTACCTGGCTGTTCAGATTAAGTCATCAAAAATGTCAAGTGTATTCGAATTAAAAATTTACTTCACTCTACTTTGAGTATCTACCATATTGTTAGCATTATCTAAATCATAGGTTCTCAACCTTATTTTGCCCACCGCCCACTTTGAGATTTTTTTTTCTGGAGCCCCTCAATTTTTTTTAATAGAATCTTTCAGTTCAATTTTCTTTCACCGACTTCCCGAACTACCGAAATATGTGAATTTTCGCACACATAATAAAAATTATTACAATACATACAATAACAAAAATTAACCAATATTAAAGTTTACTTTGCTTTATTAGTACGTGATAAACTTTTTTTTTTGTATTTTTAGACCATTTTTTGAAGTGAAATTTCTATAGCCCCGTTGTTTTTTGGAATTCAGATGAAACGGAAATGACGCATACAGCACCTGTGAAGCATCAAACTCCTATCAAGGCTTCTATTGGTTGAGACATAAAACGGAAATGTTGCTGGTCTGCCCTCATTGGCCGCTTTAATTATGACCTCCCTTTTCAAGGCTCTTTGGTTCTTCATTGGTTGAGATTGTTTTGGTAAAGTCTCGCTTCTACCGCGTGTTAACTGCGCTAAAAAATTTTTTACCTGCCCACGCCCTCATTGTGCCATCTCAACGCACCCTAATTTTCTGTGGGTCTTCTACCGCCCCCTTGATAGTCTCAACGCCTTCTAATTTCCTCTGGTTCTTCTACCGCCCCCCTGACAGTCTCAAACGCCCACAAGGGGGCTTTATCGCCCACGTTGAGAACCTGTGATCTAAATGATAACAATAACAGTGATTAAATTAATAAACATGCAAGCTTCCAAAAATATTTTACCTGATAATTGCGCATATTTTAATGAATGATGTTTTTTATTATCAATACATAGTCGTTATTTGACAATCAACGCAAATCACCACCATAAGCGTTTCAATAACAATTGTGGTCATCAAAAAGCAATCAGTACTTATTAAATCAAAACAAAAAATGAAACAAAGCAAAATGATTACGCTTTGAGTCACATACCATGTTTAATTGACTAACTGTGTTATTTTTCTAAAGTGACCTCGATTATAGCTTGGTCAGTGGTGTACTATTGACTAAGGCTTTTTTAGGTCGAAGTTTGTCATTAATTGTACTAGTACAATCTGGATCCATCAGCATTTTGGTAAATCTTTTTACTTCCTTATGTAATAGGTATTAAGGTTTAATTAATTAAACGACTTCGAAAATTAGGAGGTTCTCAATTCGACAATTTTATTTTTATTGTTTATGTTTGTTACCTCAGAACTTTGGGTGAACCGATATTGATGATTCTTTTTTTTTATTTGAAAGCTGGTGCTTCCCTGGTGGTCCCATTTTAATTTGGTCCAGTTCTGGCAATAGGATCCATGATAAAACAACTATATGTCTTAAATTTGCGATAAGTATGTGCGCTACAAATGGATGAATAACTCAATATTACGCCAACAGATTTCGATGATTCTTTTTTTGAAGTAAAACTTCTTTATGTCACTAAAAATCAAAAAATAAACAAAAATTTTAACAAAACAAAAAATGACTTAAAAAAATGCACTAAAAAGTAAAAAATAATTTCGTATTCTTCTACAAGTTAATAATCAACTTACTTTTTCTACTCATCAATGTGTAGGTACGATTGTTATTTTTGGAGTCGGTGTCAGCCAAGGTAGGTTTGTAACTACAAACATAGTTATAGGTAAGATGTGCTTGTGTCGCACGCGCGATGATGAGTAGAAAAAGTAAGTTGATTATTTACTTGTAGAAGAATACAAAATTATTTTAACTTTTCTGCTCAGTACAATGAAATATCAACAATGTAATGCTGCATTTAAACACATAGATATTTCTGCGAACCGAACCACAAATTCCGGGAAAGGAATGAACCAACCGCAAGTGGCATTTCGCGCCGTTTGATGGCTCGCGTTCATATTTGTGCATGTATATGCAGCCTAATACTAAATTCATACCCTGTAAATGAAATATTATCCAGTTATATAGGCACTTGTTTGGAGCCAGGGAAACTGTGGCATAAAAAATACAAAGTGGTACATGTGTAAGGGTCCATCCATAAATTACGTCACACGAATTTCATGATTTTTTGACCCCCCCACCCCCCGTCCCTGTCACACATCATCACATTTGTGAGACAATAATGTCAGGAATCACTTGTTAAAAGTAAGTCAAGTATGTCCCTTAACACCCTGTATAGAATATTTCTTAACCTTTGTAATTGTTTGGCAAGTGTTGCAATGCAGGTGAAACAATTATTATTGGCGCAGGGTTAATAATTTAGCTCTATTGTTCTCAGATGGCTTGCACTCTGATCTCCGCCGGATTGATGCTGAGCACTCCTCGCTTCCGCAGTAATACTTCCATGTCCCTGCAGCAGTTGGACGACGTTCTTTCTCCTCTTCATTGCTTCCCCGAGAATCGCAGGTAGATATTTGTACTTGTTATGATTATGTATTAAATTTGCCGAATTTTCCTTTTTTACCTTTCAATACTCTTTACTCGGCTGTGGAATAATCCACCAAAATTTGTGTTACATGTCTCCTGCAATATGGGCCTCTTTAAGACTCAGATTTTCTCCTTCCTTTCTTCAAAAAGACCTTCCGCACAGCATCCCAAAAGTGTCCCATAGGCCCATCCCCGTAGGCCCTGAGGCTGTTTTTTTCCCTCAGTTCCTCCTGTGGGAAGTTAATATATTTAAAAAAAAGATGATAGTCTTTTTTTAGACCGGATTTGTTCTTATTCTATTTTGAAAGTCGTTATTATTGATTTTATTCTATGCATTCATTGAGAATTTATGTAAATATTGACAACCTTCGTGGCATAGGGACTACAGAGTTAACAATCTGATTTTCCAGTTGATTGTGGTTTTCTCGATGCTTGAAAATAGTTGCTAGAGTTCTGGCGTTGACTCTATCGTAAACAGCCTTTGAATGCAAATAAATGACAATGCAAAGTGTGCGTCAGGGAGCTGTTACTTTAATCAACATCAGTGCATTATTATCTTCCCAGCAGTAAAATACTGCGTGATAATGTTGCTTCAGATTAAAAGCAACCTATAAAGATAAATTTAACTTTCTAACAATGACAATGTATTATTATGTGGGGGCAATCACTGGACAAAATAATCTGTAAGTAAGGTGATTATCTCTTCAAAAAAGTGTTTGGCTCCATTGAAGCCAGAGTCAGGTTAGTCTCTCAAAACCTGGGCCAACTATATATAGCATGCAGGTACTGCAGAGATAGTACACTACTGCAACCCCTTGCAAATCGGAAGTGCACCCCACTGTTGAATTTGGCAGCCACTTCTGGTCTGGAGTCCCAAAATACTTTAAAAAAACCTTTGATTCTTTGTGGAAATGGGCGGTCTGATCTTAACAAACGGATTGCAATCTTTAGAGAGTGTGCGTTATGTAGGAATGTGGTCCCTACCAATGGAATATTATTCTACAATGGAAGATGTTCCGAAGAACTAGCATCATTGATCTCTTCGGCACCGGTGCACAGTTGGGAAACATGCCAAATGTGCGCCCAACATTTGTTCTTTTCTAAGACTCGTTCTTGAGTTTCAAAAGCTCGGCTATGGAACGAATTGCCATCCTCTATGTTTCCTCCCTCTTACAACTTGGTACTTTAGGACCCAGGTTCACTCCTTCCTTTCCACAAAAAGACCCTCCATCCCAAAGATGACATAGGCCCTGAGGGAAATTATTTTCTTCAGGGCCTCCTGTGTGGAGTTACTGTAAAAAAAAAATTGGTATTATCTAAAAACATCTTTTCTGTCTCTTTATTTATAAAAAAATCTACTCTGATTAAAAATATTAATCTCCTTTAATTTAAAAAAAAATCAGGTAAAGCTCACAGAGTTATTTTTTTTAATATAAAAGTTTGACCATTTTATGAATTGGTTAACTTCACCTCTCGTAGGCTTAATTTACTGTCTTTTCTTCGGGCAAACAGACAAGCCTTCAATTCTCTTCTTTTGGTTTATTTGTTCAGTCCTCAACTGATGGATACCATAATAATAAGCAAAATACGACATGTATTTCAGTTCCAACAGACGCTGTTCGGGCTTGTCCATTGCTTCCGGCATATACGAAGAGATCTCGGACGTCCCGACGCCGGCATGTTTGGACAACACGTACGAGGTGTTGGCTGAATGCCGCTCCGCCACTCGGAGGGTTAGCAGGAGGGTCCCTCCCCCGCCACTGCCCCCTCGAACCAGGAACAACAGTAGGCTTGACAGGTAAACAGATCCACACCGAGAGTTTAAATTAGATAATACATGGTAGCCAAGAATGTTCCAACTAATCTCTTCTATGGCATTTGAAAGTAACGTGTTTCTTTGCCATAAAGGGGACGAAATATGCTTCAGTTTCAGTGTCGATAAATTGGCATTTATTGAAACACTCTTTTTACAGTTTCATACATATAAAAAACAATATAAGTAGGTACCATAATCCATTTTCTACATACTTTAATTGTATTCTTTACATTACCTGCCTTCCTAGGTGTAATCTGTTCTGAGGTAGGTGACAACGGAAAGTACGGAAACAATATTTCATGTTGTTGATGCTTTAGGTTGTGTTAAATTTAATTATGTGATGTGAGAAGAATAATGAATAAAGTAGTGTATGGTTAGAAGAAGAAACAGAGTACATTTTAAAACATTATGGTTAAAAAGGCGATTAGAGAATACGTACATAAAAAGAAATAAAATATAGAACAGCACTATTAGTAATGCAGAAAGAACAACAAGTTCTATTTCTTAAGGTCTTCAATTTCCTTATGATCTTTTCTCAGTAGTCATTCAATGATGATGTTTTTGCTGAAGGAATAACAATAGATATTATGTAGTTATTGCTATGGTCTGTAGTGGCAGTTTTTTAAAATACTTTGTGCTAATTTAATCCTAATTATTTCTAGTACGAGTGATTCTGGCATGGAAGAGGACAGTCTGTGCTCCACCCCTCTTCAAGAATCGGAGGATGCCAAATGGACCTACATCACGGGTTCCGTTGGGTCATTACCCAGATCGTACACTTTGCAGAGAGAATCCTGCGGTACCTCTGCTAAGTTCAACCCAGAAACTGCTTCAAATAGAACTGTCTTCAAGAACTGTGACCGCCTGCATTCAGCCTTGGATGTCTTCAGAAAAAGGATCAAAAGTGACTCTCACATGTCCAGGAAATCAGATGACAAAACCTCGGACTACGATGCATCTTCGTATAACGGGTCGGAAAACTTTCCCCCACGCAGCAAACGCTTGTTTGATTTCCATGTCACACCTTGTAAATCCATCCACATGATAAGAAACTCAAAGATGGGCCGCGCTCTGAGGAAGTTCGGAATCGGGAATAATATTAATAATATGAAAAACGCCGCAAAAAGTTGTGAAACATTGGACTGCGATGAAATGAATGAAAAGTTGCTGCGGAAACGCTGCTCTAAATCCGAAGAGAACTTGGATTACCGTGTTAACGCTATGAACGGAGTTCGGGACCAATCATACGAAGAGAAGAAAAGCAACTTGAATTTGTCCGCGGAGTGGTGCTCTGAAGAAAGTGAGGAAAATATCAAAGATCTTTCCGTCATTTGTTCGGAAAATGATCTAAAACACGCTTATCCGCAAGACATTCTCGAACTGTTGTTGAAGGGGAAGATAGACTTGGCGGAAACCAAGTTGAGGCAAAGAGCAGCGGAAGAAGAATATGTGCTCATGTCTCCTTGTAGCAGAGTCTCCACCACCCTCGGTCCGGGCAAGGCCAAAAATATCATGGTCACATCGCCCACCATCGCCATTGAGGATAACTATACCATCATGAGAGGTGCTTCTTAGAACAATAAACCTTGATCACATCTTCCTTTTTGCCATCACGGTTTTATACTGAATCTGAATCAAGACTTGTTTCTGTTACAAATGGAAATTAATAGTGATGTGTTTTATAAATGGATCTGATTACCTTTTTACTTTATTAACCTATGATTGGCCGGAGCCGCACGGATGAGCGCGCAGCAATGGTCGAAAAAAAAAAAATAATTATGCGATTTTGACTCGTATGTATAAATAAACTGTATGAAAGATAAGGTCACAATCGATTGCGCCAATATCTCTCTTCGTAGCTTTAAAGATTTCATGCATGTGGCAACACTACACGATTTGTAATTGAATTATCTCTGACTTCGAAATGCTGTCAAAACTGGAAAGTAGAAAGAAAGCGGACTTTTTGTTCCTTTTTCAAATGCATTTAAAGGTATTTATTTATTAGAAATCACCTTTGAAATGTGTTTTTTCATGTAGGTTGGGTATTCAGGTTTGTGTGAAAATAACAACATTAGTTCATTTTTGTATTTATATGGATATTTAAGCAAAAGTCGGGAAGGTAATTTCTGCGCGATTTTTCCAAATTCGCCTGGTAAGTGATGGCCAATGATAGGTTCACAAATCCTGGAGTCATTGGCAAATCAATTTTTGGTTTCGAAGTACGATTGTAGAAAATGGTGTTTATGTTTGAATTGATTGGTTGCCAGTGTCGACCGTCCTAACAGACTATATATTGTTTTTTTAATCTACAGAGGGGACGTGTTTCCGTAGTTTGGCGTGTTGTGCTACTATATAGCAGACACTCTAAAATTTCTTATCATGTTTTTTAAATGACAAAATAATTTTGAAAAAAACAATTGGCATAATTGAAGGATCCTATCTTTTTATTTTTACAATTACTTGAGTAATATAAAAAAACCTTACTTTTTGTGCAAATAAAATTATGATGCATTTCAATAAATTTGTAAACAATACGCATTACTTTTGTTATCAAAAAACATGCTGAGATATGATATTCTATTTTGGTAAGTCGTCTTTATTGACGCCATAAATAATGCGACTGATCGATATCACGCCACAACTTTTATTTTTAATTTTGCATGCGATAAATTATCTGTAGCTGTTGATCTATAAGATTATTTTTATTTTGATGTTATAAATTGATAAACAATGTACATAATTTCTTTTGTGTCTAAAGAATTTTATCGTTTTACAACATTATGTATATTAATTAAGCTCTGTTCTCTGAAAACGTGTAAGTCGTCAATTAGGGGTGGATGGTAAAACAAGTCATACCAAGGGCCGGTACTTCAGTTGCTTTAGCTCGGTTTAAGAGATGTTTATTTTTGTCAAGTTGCTATCGGGTCGAAATCCTGACAACCCAATCTGACTCATATAACATTTCTGAGTATGCATACTAAATAATCGACCTTTGGTACTAAACACTTTGAAATAAATATAAATTTATTTATGTTGCTATTTTACATTTTTTATTTTATTTTCAATGATTCTTTTTCGGTGAACAGAGTGTAGTTCGAATGTGGCAAATAATATTGAATAATTTTTTTTTTTTTTTACTTATGTACATACTAGGACTTTCCAATAAGGTCACTACACTGGTGTATAACGTGGTTCCCCAACGAAAAATCCCCACCACGTTGCACTCTCTGCGACGCTTAGTCTTGGCGTGGCAGCCGTTCGCGATGGAGATTCCATTCGCTGCACCTGCCGGGTGTGAATTACGCTCTGTAATTCGTTTTTAAACTTCGGCGAATCTGAATGACACCACTGACAGGATTGTTCCTTTGTCTCTGGTGTCGTGTAGTGTACCCGGGTCTCATCCTCAGTCACAATTGAGTCCATGCGAAATCCCCAGCATGCAGCATGGTGGGGATTTGGCGTGTGGGAACCAGGCTACACGCCAGTGTTGCCGGATAGCGCGTAAAATCGTTTGTCGTGACCGCAGCACCTTGGAGACATTATTTTAGGGACAGCCCTCGTGTAATATTTATTTATGGATTAATTAACTTAGAGATATTTTATCAAACATATGATCTCGTATAAGATGCGCCCTAACTGATGTATGTATATTTTAGAATTAAGTGGGACAATCTTGAAAGTTAATTTGAAGTAAAAGTTTAGTTGAAATGGGAGTTTGGTTGAAGTGACAGTTTTCATTGAATGATTGATGTGCCAACAATGGGAAGTATTGCTTCATGCCTTCAATGTATGCCTTATAATGTTGTGCATTTTGTAAAGTTGTGTGTTTGCCAGTGCCATGTTCACGGTTAGCCGTCTTTGTGCATTTTACACTAAATTGAAGACAATGGATCAGTGCCGCGTCAAAAGAAATGTAACTAAAGATATACACAAGCACCAAAGACACAAGAGGTTACCCCTCAGGACTAGGGCCTATTTTGTTGAAAGGCCAAAATATTTGAATTTAGTAAGGGAGTCACAACAATTTCTATGAGACCTATACTAGTTGCCCGAAAAGCGAACAAATTAGCCTGAGGGGTTAAGGATTCAATTTATTGACTCAATATAATGGTATATCTTTACAATCTGCAATCACGTTACATTGTGTACCTTCTCATTTCTTTGGTCCATTGACAATATGACTACCAAAAATACTGTGAACTCGCTTACCTATTATGGTGCTTGATGCTAGTGGTAATCATTATATTTACGTGCTGTGAAAAGTAATTAAATTGTGTATTATATAAATTGTGAAATAAAATTTTATGCAGCTTAGAAATTAGATAAAATTGAAGTTTGCCGACTTGATGAAATGAGTTAGTAAAATCTAGATAAGTAATGCTTATTCATATTCATAAGTTTTTGATGTGTCCAATTCTATGAGAATGATTGTAGAGTTTTCCTCTGACCAAGATTGGTGTAATTATTGGATAAATAGTAAAATATCTTTTTAGTTAATCATTTCTAGTCAATCTGTCGCACCATCAGTGAATATGATAAAATGATGTAATTTTAATAAATCTTACCAAAGGGGGCATATCTTGAAACGTGCAGTATTGTTAGTACAGTATTTTTTTTATTTCAAAACTGATTGTTTTTCATATGCTATTGCTTAAGCAATGATTTTAATTATAAGTAAAGTGACAATGATTTTCACCGAAGCAATTACATAATATCTGAATAATAACAACAACCATAACTTTGTACATTAGGTTTTTATGTTAGCAATGCCACATAAAGAAAGAAATTGTTTCTCCCTGTCCTTTCTCGTGGGTTACCGTTCCCACCCCCGTTCCCCGCATTCTGCGAACCCCCCCTACTCCCCGTGTTTCCCTCCCATGTTCCTCTTCCACTTTCCCTGCCTTCTCCCCTCCCTTGACCCTCCTCCCCTTCGTTCCTCTCACCCGTCCAGGATTCTCATCCTTCTCCCTCCTCCCCTCCCTGCTGCTAAACTATATGAAATACACAATTTTTTTTAAATAATGGTATAGGAAACAATTTCATAATGCTAGAGCTCACCAGCATATACAGAAACGATCGTGGGTGTGCGCACAACGAATCACCAAAGTTTCATCGCAATCGGATGAACGGTTTACGGACCGCATAAGAGACAAACAAAGAAACATAAATTTTTATATATTAAGATTATACAATGTGTTTAGTGAATAAATAATGTAATATTTTCTCTGGAACTGAATCTCAGGAGATGTAAGCTTGATCAGTGTTTAAATTATGCTACAAAGTGCTTGAATTGGTAAAGATTACGGGGATACAAAACATTTGAGAAACTGAAGTGGTTTGCTTGTCAGGAAAAGTGTGCTAAGCTTTTGTAATCAAACATATCCTATAAGAGACTTGTCTATTAAAAAAAATACTATAAAAGCTTTCGCATATCAATGTACAAATTTTTATAATATAAAATAATTACATGAACGTTTATCATGAATTCATGGCTAAGAATAAATTTTTAATAAATGTTGGCTTTATTCCGCTTTTGGAAAAAAAATCACACAAATATTTCGAATACCTTTTGATATTAAATATTTACAATGCTCACTCATTTTTTTAAACCAAACACGCACAAATCCAATAAATAAATTAATCCTGATAATTATGAAACTGATTGCTCAAAATCCTGTATTTTACATAAATATGTATACATACATGTAAATACTTTATTATGGCAGTCAAAGATTTTATACTCCGGGTGATTGAGAGATTTTCTGCAGTCAAATCTTAACCCACAGTTATTTGGTAATAAAAATATTCTAAACATGTTGTATTGAGTGAATTCTCAACACCAGTCCAATCTCAGTGTTGTAATTTTGACTATTCTTAAAACATTTGCAAAGCTTGTATGTATACTAAGAAAGTTCATCTTTGAAAAGCAATTATTTTTCTTAAAATACAATATCATCGCTCGGCTGATTTTGATTTTTCGGGAAGTCTGACTAATGAACTGGACGATATTTACTCGTTAAACGAAGATGTTCTTTGATATTATTACGAATTATTTACTTTGAAGAATATTTTGTCCATCATGAGGCATGAAAAGTACATTTTGGGAGAATTTGGTAACAAAACCCACTTTCTGAATGCTTTTAATTATTGAACTCAAAGTTACGGTAAGCCAATATTTTATCTTCACGTTTTTGATGCATGGATGGTTGTCTAACGTCATAAAATATAGTATAATAATCATAAACAGTAACAATATTATTAAACTATACATATCAATGACATGAGATATTTTACTCTGACTTATAATCTAGCATAGTTCAAAACAGACCAGTTGAATTTGTGTACACTTCATTGTGATCAAAAAGATACTTCTATGAACAAGACTTAATTTGTTAATGGCCTCAACTACTTAATTAATAAATAATAATAACATTCAACGGACTGGTAGTGTTGTTATATGGTATTTTTACATTATACGAATCCCTTTTGTACTTTTATAAAAATAGACATATCATTTATTTTACGATAGTCACCATTAAACAAGTTAGGTTTGTACAATGGTCTTTTTTAGTCGTACACATAGTGGGTTTTGTCAATTTTAATATGTATTTTTTTTATCATAAGCACAGGTATTTTAATATTGAAGTTATGTAGTAAGAAACATAGTGGAGTGTTAGTAAGGTTCATCTTTTTTGAGGAACTGGATGCAATAATAACTTAAATGCGCACAAGCTGTTTTTGCTCCCATCGCCTTCTTGATATCTCCAAACCCTTCTTTAACGGAGCTACATGTAAAAGTTTGAACATTAATTACAAGTGAATTTTACGCCTTTCAAAAAACTTTGAAGATTTTTTAACCAAAACTATAATTTTCATCATAAGTTGTTATTGCATTCAGCTTCTCAATAAATGAATAAGTATTATCGGTTCTATTTTAGTTCTGCTCATCACAAAAGTGTTTTATTTTTTAATATGTTCTGATATTATGTCAACTGGTAATTTTATTTTAATAAAAGTGTGATTTGAAACATTTGGACTATTATTACATAATACTTCATGAACCACAGGAAACAAGTGCCTTAGGGCACAATATGTCTTCTTTGGGGGTGCTGTGAGGTGGTGCACATTGAGGACACAGGACTCAATGAAAAATAATATATTAAATTGAGATTAGATTGCAAGATGAAGCCCTAGCTAAGTGCCAAAATGATAAACGTTGAGGACGCAGGACAAAAAAAAAACATTTTTATGTAAGCGGAAAATTTAACTTGTGCAATGGTGGAGAACTTAGCTAGCAGTGGATTGAACTCATATTCATATTCCAGGATGGGAATCCAATGCATTTGTCCACTCGGTACTAGCTGGTTAAGTTGATATGTTTTATAGGTTTCTGTTTCTATCAATAAAAAAGATTTTCATTTAAGAAAATACTAAAGGATTTCCGTCTAAATATTGTTAGAACTGACTTTCATAAAAATGAAGATGGAAAGCAAAGATTAATGTATTTATTTGCCTTCTGAAAAATATCTCCGTGGTCCTTGCTAAGCTATGGCGCTTTTTCTGTGTCTTCATGATTGTAATAATTCGTATTCCACCCCCTTCTCCCATATCACATAGGTACCCCAATTTAGGATAACATGGAAAAAGCCTACCCAGATTTTTAATTAAATTAGAACATTAAATGAAACTCATATGCGGATCTTTAAAATTTAATTATTAATTTAGGCAATTTACATTCACTGTTAACATTACAAGAATCAGGTTTATAAAAGTGAATTACAAAAATCCGATATATTAACATGAACAACATAATTTATTTATTACATTTTTAACAGAATAACATTATAACACAGAACAAAGCATTTATTATGAACAAAGAGAATGGTAGGTACCTAGCTATGAAAATGCCAAATGATTTATGTTGTAAAAAAATTATTGTTTATATTAAAAGTACCCACTAATCAGTAACTAAATATAATTTTGTGATGTTATTGTAAATAATTCAAAATTTTTTTTTTATTACATTTTTAAAAGAAAGACGAACATTCCCGGGTTACGAATAACCTGACAATATATTTTTATTTTTGGAATAACTTAATGAGTTAAACTTCAAATTATAATATTTAATCAATGAAGACAATATTATTATTTAAATTTTCGTTTGAGAGTCGCTAATATTGTCTTCCAACGATTAACTCTGATAATATTTGAATAACTCCTACTAACATCATTACAAACAGAAATTCTTGCTTTTGACATGATAAAGGTCTTGGCTAGCAGAAGAATTGAACCCACTGGGTGGGAACCAGAGTTGCCAGGTGTTCGGTATTTTACCGAACCGTTCGGTATTTTAGCACCGTGTTCGGTATGACAAAAATATCGAAGAATGGGCGGTTTGGTATGTTTTTTCTGATTTTTCTCCCTAATAAACAATTCAAGTGTCAGATTTGACGCAATCGGTAACCGATTTTGCCTAGCATCCCTAGGGAAATTCACCTCGAAATTTTTTTGTTCATTGTTCGGTATATTTTTGGAAAAAACCTGGCAACCCTGGTGGGAACTTAGCTACTGGTCAATCTGCATTGTTGTATTACGGACAATGGTTATTGCCTTTTCTTGGCCTTGACAGCCTTGGGAGCAGGTTTAGTGGAAGCCCCACCACCGCCGCTGAAGAACGAGGTGATCATCTCCGACACGTCCGGCATGTCCTGCATTTTGGTGAAACTGCTGAGTGATTCCATCTCCTTCTTAGTCTCTGGATCGCTCATCATCTTTGGCAAAACCATAATGAGGAGAAGAGGAAGAACCATCATCAAAACCATTGGGTTGAATAAGAAATCTGTCATTCTCCATTGCTCACGAACTTGAAAATACTTGAACCTCGAAAGAGCCTTCATTTTTAGTGGATAAGGAACTTGTATAACGAGAGATGTCTGGATGTGGTTAACTTTCCTAGCCCTGAATTTACCCTTGGAATTGATTTCAACTCTCATGGGCTCATACACGAAATCTGGATTGATGACTTCGACAATATATGAGCCCGAGGGCACGTTACTGATCACAAATGACCCATCTTGTCTGAGGAATCCCAGGAACTCTCCTGCGTTCACCTGAACCTTGGTATCAGCTTGCCAATTTATTGGTTCAAAGGTGTCAGGTGAGTAAACTCGCCCTTCAATAGTGTATCTACCATTATCTAGTTCTTCGTCAACGGTTAGGTCACCGGCCTGGGTATTGCACACATATAAAAACAACGATGATAAAATGAAGAAAGTCTTCATTTTTTATGAGGTTAGAAAGTTAGGCGCAGAACGAATGAAATGAATCGATTGTCAAAATGACATATTACCATGTCATAGATTACAAAAATATGATAACGTATTTCCATAGAAAAAAGCAGTGCTGCCATGTCCCAAAAATGAAAAACCGTGGTTCACTGATGAAAAATATTTTGAAGGATAAAAACCCTATAAAAAACATGTTTTTCGTAACCTTTTTGGTGAGAATATAAATAATAAGAAAACGGTACATATAATTATTATTTGATTGTAAACAATCATTTTATTTTTTTCCTTTGAATAGTATGGAAATTAAAAAAAAACCCTACAAGTAATTTTTTATGAAAGAGCGTTTACTTAAAAAAAATAGTTTTTTATGCAGTTATCAGGTTTAATTTGTGGTACCTACCTATTAAAATATAAATAAAGCTTTTTTTTTAAAACAAATTTGTAAATACCCAAAACTACTCTTACACAATATTATTCACAAAATCATCATTAGACAATTGGCCAGAACACTTCTTTGGGGTGAAAAAGAAGAAGAAATACGTAATTAAAAATGTTAGAGGAGCGCGCTTATATTTAAAGCGATAAAATCGATGCGAAAATTATGAAAATGTTTAATAAAACACGACTCGTTTAAAACAGAGCAAAAATTTTAAGGAAGGCGTCTTAAATATCATTTAAAGAAACATTGTGATTTTTTTCATAACTATAACTTATAAATAACTGAAACAAACGTGTTTATAATAATTTTAGGAGCATACTTTGCAGTTTTTTTCTATGGAGGGAATTTCATATAATTTGCTTTTCGGCGTGGAACTCATTTATATATTATCTTAAAAAATAACATATAATTTTTTAAGAGCTAAAAAACTTCAATGTAAGAAATCGGTAGAAATTCGGGTAGCGGCGGCTTAATACTAACTTAATTTGTTCAGTTCTCTTTTACGGGCACTTTTTCGTTAGCGCCAACCGATCTTATTTGAATAACTCTTACCAAAAACATTCCTTTTCCCAAATACATAAATTCATCCACCTGCTCCAAATATTCGGGATTCACAATAGGGTACAACCACATTTTTTTTTTGTTTTACCAAAAATTAAAGAAAAAAATTACAAACTGGAATATTCAAAAAATTTTTTTTTACGATAGGAAATAGTCCTTCAATAACGTTTTGAATATTCAATTTTCAAATTAGCGCTAAAACGCCCTTTTCGCGCGGTTTTGGCTTGTGACGTCACTGCGCACTTCTTGACAGATGTCATAAGTCGCAAGTCGTAATCCAGTAATCAGTCTGCAGTTGATCATTTGTTTATCGAAGAAAATGTCCGTAGATACCGTTTATAAATACTGTATTGTACTAAAGTGTACAAATACAACATCTTCAACACCAAACAAACTATTTATAAACGTCACAAATAATGTTATTATGTGTAAAAAGCGGTGTCATGCGATGAAAAGGTACATGTAACTGCCATTATAATCGCGTCGATTTTTGGCAAATTATCAGACTGTCTTTGTAGAAAACCACTGTCTGTCATGATAGTATGTATTTACAATGTATGTTTTACACAAACGAATGGGCTTAGGATGCATAACTAAACGATTATGACTATCAAACTTATTCAAACCAGCATAGCAGCTGGAACAAAAACTGTCAAAAACAATTTGACGTGGGACTAGGTGGGTGCGTTGTGACGTCACAATCTCGCAAGTCAATGATGACTCGTTTTTGATATATGAATTTTCATACAACTTTAAAAGTGAATTAATTAATTTAATAAATTTTTTCGGGGGTTTTAGGTGTGATATTCGAGTTTAGTTATTTTTTTTACTTGTATTAAATGCATTGAAAACACTATATTACATATACTGCATGTACCCTATTTTCGTTCTTTCTCTTTCCAACACCATTACTTTAGGCTTACTTTCATTCATCACTAACCCATGCACACACAAGAGGCTGTAGATCTTCCATACTGTTCGATGCTGGTGGTGCATCAACAATCAACATGCAATAAGCAACAAACTTCCAGACTTCTTAATTTCGCGTCAATTCCACCCTTTTCACTTCTTGCATACAATTATCCATATTTATGTAGATTGCAACTCCGATGACAATAGGCAGCCTTGCTTAACACCTTTTGTGATGTCAATCCTCCCCGTAAAACCACCGTTCACCCATATACACGCAACGCTTCCCTCATACGGCGACGCAATTGGTTGAATGAGATTCGTATTCACTTCAAACTTGGAACACCTTCCATAGCCTTTTCCCGTCGACTCGGTCGTATACTTTTTGTAGATCTACAAAGGCACAGAAAAGTTATTGGTAGTTTGCCAGAAAATTCTCAGTGAGCATACGTAAAGAAAAAATCTGGTCCATGCACCCCTTTCAATTATAAAAGTACCTCGCACATCCCATATTTTATCCTTTATTTCCATTTTTACCCTTTCAATCAATATTCTCCCACAGAGTTTGCCATCTGAACTGAGTGTTCTATACGTACACCCTTTAACTTTGTATAACCAGTCGAACGGTGACTACATAGGTACCCATATTTAGGTATCATCTTTCTAGGCCTTGAGCCATGGCTGCCTAAATTTAGGTGGGCGGTTTTTGCCAATTCATTAAAAAAAAATAGATTTAAATTTTTTAAAACCTGTAAATATGGATAAACGACAAAATAAAGGTGAATATCTTTTCCTTATACCACAGTAAGCAATTTCCCTAGTAATATTCGGAGGCATTATTTTTTTGATTGAGCGCGGACGAATAGGGTACAATCACTTTTTTTTTTGTTTTACCAAAAATTAAAGAAAAAAATTACAAACTGGAATATTCAAACATTTTTTTTTACGATAGGAAATAGTCCTTCAATAACGTTTTGAATATTCAATTTTCAAATTAGCGCTAAAACGCCCTTTTCGCGTGGTTTTGGCTTGTGACGTCACTGCGCACTTCTTGACAGATGTCATAAGTCGCAAGTCGTAATCCAGTAATCAGTCTGCAGTTGATCATTTGTTTATCGAAGAGAATGTCCGTAGATACCGTTTATAAATACTGTATTGTACCAAAGTGTACAAATACAACATCTTCAACACCAAACAAACTATTTATAAACGTCACAAATAATGTTATTATGTGTAAAAAGCGGTGTCATGCGATGAAAAGGTACATGTAACTGCCATTATAATCGCGTCGATTTTTGGCAAATTATCAGACTGTCTTTGTAGAAAACCACTGTCTGTCATGATAGTATGTATTTACAATGTATGTTTTACACAAACGAATGGGCTTAGGATGCATAACTAAACGATTATGACTATCAAACTTATTCAAACCAGCATAGCAACTGGAACAAAAACTGTCAAAAACAATTTGACGTGGGACTAGGTGGGTGCGTTGTGACGTCACAATCTCGCAAGTCAATGATGACTCGTTTTTGATATATGAATTTTCATACAACTTTAAAAGTGAATTAATTAATTTAATAAATTTTTTCGGGGGTTTTAGGTGTGATATTCGAGTTTAGTTATTTTTTTTACTTGTATTAAATGCATTGAAAACACTATATTACATATACTGCATGTACCCTATTCAAAACCGAACGCCTTGGAACCTCCTTTTAGGCGGAGACATATGTGTGGTGTGGTGTGTCGTGGCGCGCCAGAAGCACATCGGTTTCGTACATTTTCTATGGTTAGAGACATATTTGTACGATGTGGTGTGTCGTGACGGGTTCTGTTGTGGCGTCGACTGCTTGCTGCCGATCGCGCCGTACCCCCCACGGCGCGACACGCAAATGTGTTTCCATGCCGACGCGGCTTGTGGCGCGTCATCGGCGTCATAAACAACTAGCATTGACATAAACAACTAGCGGACGCTTGTTTGCAGCGTGGTTCTGAAAAATGACTGACGAGCTAATTGAACTTGTACGTCAACGAATAGTTTTATATGACACAAGGCGTAAAGAGTATAAAGATAATTTGATCAGAAATGCTGCTTGGGAAGAAATTTCTGAAATATTATATTATCTTTCTCTTTTCATAGTATAAAATGAAGTCGCTCAAAATGTATGTGCGTTCAGATCTTTTAAACTAAGCAACGGATTTTCATGCGGTTTTCACTAATAGATAGGGTCATTCAAGAGGAAGGTTTGTATGTGTAATACAAAGAGGGTTTGTAATAATATTATAGTTGAGAAAAGCCGAGAAATTCAAATAAAAAATGTATGTACGCTTAGATCTTTTAAACTATGCAACGGATTTTCATGCGGTTTTCAACAATATATAGAGGGTTAAGCTATCTTTTGCAATGAATATTAATAAGTCACAGGGTCAAACATTCAACGTTGCTGGCTTAGATTTGAGTGTTTCTCACACGGCCAATTATATGTCGCGCTTTCGAAAGTAAAATTATCTTATCTTATCTAAAGAAAACATGTTTGTACTATCTCACGAAAAAACGCCTGTAAATATTGTATTTAAAGATATCCTGTAGTATATAGACCAATCATAATCATAGTATTACAAAATCACTATCCGAATCAGAAGAATACATTATGCACACTTATGCGTCGATGACACAGGGCGAGTTTACAAGCTACTATCTCGGAAATTCACTATCTGTTAGTAAACTCGCTCAGTGTCATCGTGTTACTTGCTAACTAGCAGATTGTTGACAATCCACGGAAAAAGTTGAAAGGTCCTCAACTTTACACGCTACAAGCCGACTCGTGATTGGTTTATTTGTGTTTCCAATATGGCTTCCAAAAACCAGCTGATTTCGACTGTCAACTGTCTGAAGGATTAGTTCACGTTATTTCCGCTATTGGCGCTAGCAGCTACGTGCGAGTCCAGTTTCCTACAAAAATGTCGCGAGCTACTGAGCGAGTGGACAGTTTTGTGTGTCATCATGACAATCTCACTCGCCGATTCACCCGCTTTTAAATTTAGTAGATAGTAGCTTGTAAACTCGCCGTGTATCATCGAGGCTTTAGTAAACGCTGCAAAGGTTTGATATCTAGTAGGTACTGTTCAGAAATAATGCCAGAGCACCCTTTAAAATAACGCCAGAGCATTTTGACCCTTATGTATAAATAAACTGTATGAAAGATAAGGTCACAATCGCTTGCGCCAATATCTCTCTTCGTAGCTTTAAAGATTTCATGCATTTGGAAACACTACAAATGTTCAGAAAACGCCAGAGCGCTCCACGACACGCCACACTAGTGTGCACACTCACCGTCACGACTATGATTGATTTATTTATGGTCACGAAAGTAAGCGCCACGACACACCACACCACACAAATGTGTCTCCACCTTCAAAGGCATTTTTTTGGTTGACAGACTGAAAAATTATTATGGTGCTTTGGTATGGCAACACTTTGGTAAGTAGATACTGCAAAAAAATTCCTTCACTAATTTTCGTTCTTGGCAATGTTTCTTTGCTGTTTACTAGCAACATTAATATTATACACGTTTTTCACGAATTTCAAATATATGCAGATTTCACAACACTTTATATTTAGTTATTATTATTAGTAATTATTAATAAGATTCTAAAATTTACAAACAATTTAAAGAACATAATTACGCATCTTTTATATAATATTGTAAGCTGTACTTGCAGTAGCATATAGGTTGTATGTACAGGGTCTGGAAGCGCAACAGCCAAATAACGAAATTAGCGCTGTCGCTAAGTAAATTTATTATTTATGTCTTACTTCGTTTCTCGGTTAAATACGGACTAGTCCTTATTCAAACAGTTAGATTTAGCTTTATTATTACGCTTTATTATTTATGTCAGGGGAAAAAAAAAATATGCAACTAATATTCATGTTACATTTTAAGCCGTATACGAACTTCGCTACACCATTTTTAAATTTATCATATTTATATTACATTTCACAGATAGTCAATGCTACCAATCATGTAAAAAATATTATTGCTTGTAAAACAATAATGTATTCATGTTATGAAGTGAATGAATCATTAAGGTAAAGTTATACGTGAAATCCTCTTTAGATACTATTTAGATTAATCTTTACGACGAGTTGGCTTACAGTATGAACATAAAAAAATATGCTACGGATAAATTGAAGCTTTTACTAGGTTTTCTATGTAACGGAAATACAATAAAATTATTATATACATAACAAAAAAAATAAGCGTAAACCACTAAAAAAAATGTTTTTTCAAGACTTCAATATGAAGTAATACAAGAAACATTTTTATAGAAATACCCCTTTATAGCTAAGACCTTTTTTGAGGTTTTCTATGTTCTAACTTTTTTTCACTCTTATGAAATTATGGACAAAATAAATAAAAACCACTTTTCGCTTACTTGCCTTGCGCAAATAATAATATATATCTTTATTGAACAAAAATTTAAAGATTTATAACTACAAAAAAAAGTACATCTCACAATAGTTTAAATGTTGCATAAGTTCAAAAGTAAATAAAAGAAAATAAAAATTTGCATATAAACAGTAGGTACTTAAATAATAGATATTTATAATTATAAATTTAGGTATCTCGTTACCTGCCTCACTAGGCTTTGTCTGTGTTGAGGCAGTAATTTTACATCAATTTATAATACTGTGAAACATACCTACACTTATATTAGATTATAATCACACAATAGATATGTTGCATTAATAAAAATAACATTGGTTACAATAATAGCAGGATTGGTTCATTACTAATTTCGAATTTGGGTAAGTGCACCGGTAAAGGCTCTATCATTATTTTTTATCCAAATTTTTATGTTTTTTTTAAAATTTTTTTGTGTATCACATTTTTTTATACTAATTGGAAGAATGTTGTAAAGTCTTGTTGCAAGGTATATGAAACTTCGTTGACCAAAAGTATTATGAGTTATGGGAATTTGTAGTAAATCTTTGTAATTGTTTCGAGTACAGCGAGTATTTAATCTTTTTTCATAGTATTTATGTATATTTGTGTAAAGATGAGTGAGGATTGTTTTTGCATATATCTGCAGAACGTCAAACACATTCATAATATTGAAGATTAAGTTCGAGTCTGTAATTAGAGGTAGTCTAAGAATTATTTTTATAATAGTTTTCTGTGCCTTTATGATTGGGTCTAGTGCTGATGCAGTACCGCCTCCCCATGCTATGATACCATACTCAATAATGGATTGACAGACTGCAAAATAAATAATTTTCAAGTGTTGTAAGTCGAGAAAGTTTCGTATTGTTCTGAAAAAGTGCATGGTTTTTCTTATTTTGTTTGCAATAAGGAACTCCAGTGAAAAATATTATGGCTTTAAAAAAATGGACTGGACTTCTCTATTATTTGAGTGTGAATATTCCATTTGAGATATGGATCAATTGTGAGGCCGAGGTACTTCATCTGTGTAGTGCGCTCAATGTAGGGACACTGACAAGATTCACCGGAATTTAAACATGTGTGTATTCTAATAGAGGCATCATCATGAGGTTGACCTGTTATATTTATGCTTGATGTGACATATTTAGTTTTTTCGGGTTCAATGTGAGCGTATTTGTATCTAACCACGTTTTTTAAATGTTTATATTCGTTTCAGCTTTTTTGTATGCAGCTAGCCAAGTGTCAGCTTCAAACAGTAAAACAGTGTCATCGGCAAAACTAACTATTTTCCCCTGAATATTAATGTTACATAAGTCGTTGATATATAAAAAAAACAGAGACGGTCCCAATATGCTACCCTGAGGAATCCCATAGTTAGAGGTGAACTGATCGCTAAGTGTTTTTTTTCTTTAACTTGTTTCTTGCGATTGTTAAGGTAGTTTTTTAAAAAGTTAAGTTCGTTACCTGTAATACCGATTTTTATAAGATTGTTTATTAATTTACTGTGTGATATTGTATCAAAGGCTTTGGAAAGGTCTAGAAAGATTGAAGTACATTTTTTGCTTTTATCGAGGTTTTTTACAATGAAGTCAGTTATAGCGGCAATAGCGTCTGCAGTACTCATTTTTTCTTGAAACCAGTATTGGTTTTCTGATAATAGTTTATGGCTAGCAAGAAATTTATCCAACTGAGCATTGACAATTTTTTAAAATACTTTCGATAGACTGGTTAGTAGAGTTATTGGTCTGTAATTGTTTATGTCTGTCTTGTTACCTGTTTTATGTATAGAGATAACCATACCATGTTTCAGGTTTGAGGGGAAGTGTCCTTGACTGATACTAAGATTAATTAGGTGTTCTAGGGGCAATGTAATTTCCATAGACAGCGTTTTCAAGATCTTAGTGGTTATTCCATCAATCCCGGCAGAAGAAGTGTTTTTTAAGGAATTAATTATTTTTAGAATCTCCTCCCCTGAGACAGTTTGAAATTTGAATCTTCTTTTGGGAAATTGAAATTCTGCTTCAGCAGGTAGAGCGTTCCCACAATTTGGTAAACGAGAAGCAAGATTTGAGCCAATATTTGTAAAAAAGTTATTGATGTAATCCGCTACGAGCTTTGGGCTTTTTGAGGTGTCAATAATTTTTCCGTCAATACAAAGTTTACTTATGTCCTGTTTGTCTTTGGTGTTTTGTGTATTTGTGGCTTCTCTTAGAATTTGCCATATTTTTTTGTGATCGTTATTACTTTCTTGGATTTTGTCTCTATAGTAGATTTCTTTTGCCTTTCTAATGACTTCGCCGCATGTATTTCTATATCTTTTGTAGATGTTTAGTGATATTATGTCGTAAGGATTTTCTTTAACTTTTTTGTGTAGTGCGTTTCTTCTACGAATGCAGTTGATAATTGAAAAGTTTATCCATGATTTCAAGGGTTTAATTTTGTTAGGATTTTTGTTGTTGTTAAAATTGTGGTATTATTAATTAATTCATTTTTCAAAAAGTCAACAAAATAATTCCATGCATCATCTGAGTTTTGTATTTGTAAAAGCTCTTGCCAAGATTTATTTTTAATTATGTTTTTTAAATTATCAAAATTAATATTATTGTATACAATTGTCTGATCACTTCTGTTTTTTGTGGTGTCGGATTGCAATGTGAATATTGTTGGGTAATGGTCTGTAATTGTTGATTTGTAAACGATGCTTTTGTTTTGTTTATTAGTTTTGACCATTACGTGATCAATGCATGAAGTTGATTCGTTAGCTATTCTTGTTGGTGTATTGATAGTACTTATTAATCCATGAAACTCTAACATGTTCAGGTAGTCGTGACATTGATGGTGAGGGTTGTCTGGAAGTATGTTGATATTTAAAACATCCATAATTATTAAGTTTTTAGTGTAGGAAAGACTAGAGAGTATGCTATTTAGACTGTTAAGAAATGGTGTTATATTGCGAATAGATGGAGAGCGGTATATTGCTAGAATGCAAGTATCATTATTATACATTATTTGCATACAGCTTGCGTCAATAATGTTTATTTCAGTTACAACAGAGTTTAGGTAATTTTTTGTGTATACCACAACTCCATCGTTCTGACTATCATGTTTTGACGAGTTGAAGGAAGAGTAGTGATTTATGAATTTTGGAGTGTAAATATTTGTCAACCAACATTCCGTAAGAATAATAACATCAAAGTCTATATTTAGGTGGTTAAGCCGTATCTGGAGTTCATTAAAGTTTTTATTAATTGACCTAATATTTTGGTGCATAATAATAGTGTTTTTTGAATTGGTTGTTAGATACTTACATATTTTCGCATCTGATGTTACAAACAAATTGTCTTGATCACCTAATTCTTCGTATGTGTTATTAATGGTAATAGCCATACTATAATTTAATAACAACAAAAAAAATAGTTTTATTTCTTTAAATGAGAGCTCCACTAGTCCATGGCCATTACTGGGGATTTCAACCTTTGATTGAAAGTGGTACAGGTGAATTATTGTTGCAGTTTGAAAATAGATGTAAGCAATATGACTCACTGAACTGAGGGGAATCGACCCAGTAAATGACCAGTAAAAGTGGGGCCCCCAATAAAAAAAACCCAACCATTTTTTTTAAGATCATCAGAGTGTTTGATATATATTATTCTATCACTTTCATTTTGTTTAACCATCACTTTGCATTCCTTGTACCAGACATATTTATATCCCATTTCTTTTGCTTTAGTCTTCGACCTCCACAGAAGATCTTTGAAGTAGGCCCCAAGGGTTTCACTAATAAAAATCTTCTGGTATCCGTTTCCTTGAGTTGTGTTAGGGTTGAGTAGCTTCCTGTTCAGTAGAATCTGCCGTCTTTTTTGGGGGTTAGTGAATCTGACGTGGAATTTTGGGGGGACTCCAGGTCGTCGGTCCGGAATTTTCTTGATTTCGAGGATGTCATCGCCTTTTAAGTCGACACCTGCAGCAGCGGCCACCCGTTTAATTATTTCTGCAGGCTGCTCTACCTCTTTTTCTGGTATCCCTGCAAATTCAAGGGTATCTTCACGCATTCTTTGTTCCACTTCGGCTAATCTAACTTCAAGGCTCTTTATTATACCATCTTTTGCTGTTATTTCCTTTCTCATGGCTTCTACTTCCGAGATCAGTTTAATTATAGTCTCCATCTTTAGGTGTATATCATCATATTGATGACTAATGAAGTCTCTTGTGTTCCGGTTCTCTTTATTTTCATCGTCAATTTTTTTTATGATTGCTGATTTAAATGTTTCTAATTTTTTTTCCATCTTCATCTCAATTTTCTCCAACACGACATCAATATTTATTCCATGGGGCTCAGATGTAACACTAGTCCCGGTTGTTTGTCCTTTACTTCTCATATTTTTATCTGTAGTTGATATTTTGAGCACTGAATTTAGTTTGTAAGGTCGAACACTGCCTATATTCCCCTTTACTTGACACTTGGAATTCACTTGTGATATCCTGTTATTGTTTTCTTTTGTAAAACTGTCAATTAATTATTCACAAGTGGGAAGGACACACTGTCTAAGTGTAAATTAAAATTCTTATCAGTTTGATAAATGCACTGAAACATTTGTTCACTAAAAACAGAAAAATAATTATTTATTTCGGGAGAAGAGCAAAACACAGGTGTCAATTGAGTGTAGGTATTGTTGTGAATGAGACGCACGATTGCAAATTTTGCAGGCACGAGAATATAAATATTTCTAGCGTTAATATTCCTCTTAACAAGTTTGAACCTGTATTTATAACAGAAGAACATGGAAAGAAAGGTATTAGAATTTATACATACCCGTTAGACAAACCCTGTTTGCCACACAAAACATTCAAAACCTCGGATATATATCTTACTGATGGATGACACGCAGCTTTCGCAGCTTGAACATAAACCCAGTGGTACTGGGAATAATTCGAAGTAGGTACTTTTTTGTTTATATTTTATTTTGACGAGAATTTATTTTATAAGGTTGGGACTTCCGACAAATGTCATATTTGATGGTCTATTAATTAAAAAAAGGAATATTCCGTATTATCCGTGTATCGAACTTTGACAAAGAATATTCCTTATTATCGTGTATAGCTTAGTCGATATAGTACCTAATAATAATTGGATGATTTGTATAGCGCCGTTTTTGAGAAAAATCTCCTCAAGGACTCTGTAAAATTAAAAAAAAATTTAAACAAACCTGATCAAATAAAGTTATTTAAAAAAAATGAGATGATCGTAAAGCAAATAATAATTTTTATGATTCAATGGTTGTTGTGCTGTGGAAACCCATTTACTTGCCAATTTTATCAGTTTCATGTTACCTGAAAATAGAGAACTCCAGTCTAATTTTTTTTTTAGAATGATGACCTTCTAACTTAAATAACTGCATATTTTTTTATTCATTTTTAGAGTTAGTTTTAATAATTAAAATAATTGTCGAAGTTTTAATTTTTAAAGATCCCCGAAAACCACCTTATCTATGGTGGGTCATGTGACGTCAACAATCACGTCATCTACTATAAGATCGCGCAATCATAAGTTCGACTCTCCGCCATTTTGAAATTTGGAGTTCGAAGGAATCTCCCTAGAAGTAGCATTACTATTTTTTTTGTACAGTAGTTTTAGAATATTTTCAATAATAGAGATAAACTAATAAGAGATAACTTTATTTTTGAAACTGAATTATTTAGGCCTAAATATTATTTCAATAAACACAACAAGTAAATCTCTATAAACAGTATGTAAATAAACGAATAAGATGAAATGATGTTAATACGATGGCTTGTGTTATACCTACATTCCCGTACAATGACTTTACAGTGATCAGTGACGTCACCACTAAACATTTTAGCAATACCAACTTGACGGCGTTTATCAACGATAATATTAAAAATGCACTTTTAATATTTTTTTAAAAACTGTATCTACGTTTAATATTACTAAAGAAAACTTATATATTCAGAATCAGCGTTTATTGGTCGGTATAATATTTTTCACTGGAGTTCCTAATTATCAATATTTTGAACTTGACTAATTATTTATTAATCAATGGGAACTGCTATCGGACCATTCCTTATTCAAAATACTGCATTTTAACATTATTATAACATACAAATATGAAATACTCCCCATGGATTTATTATGTAAACTTTTATCCGAAAACTTTCTAACCCAGAGGGAACTAATATGAGCCAATAAATACAAGAGTCCAAACCTACCTCCGCAGGGAACTTTTCCATATGGAACAATCTCACTAAAAGCCCGAGAGCCGAATACAGCCGAGTCATCCCGAACGCTTTCACCCGTAATCGTCCTCTTCTTCGTTAATTAAACATTTCCGCCTTTGTAAGTCGGGAATTTCCGTTCCCTCCGGAGGCTTCAGGAAATCCTGCAAAAAGGGACCCTGAAAAGATGAAAAATCGCTGCCACTCAACTCAACTCATCCTGTTCTACTTCCAGTAGCGGAATGGAAAACGAAATAGGCTCAAGATTGTAATTAAATCATTTTTGTTAAACTGGCAAATATACTAGAAAATAGCTGGGGTACCCGACTTCGCACAGGTCAACATTCGAGAGTGTTCTGGAATGTTCCACAATTATGTTCACGATTCCCTATTCCCGAACATTCCACGACATACTCCGCCACTCCTTCCATAACTTTCTAGAGCTCTATGGAACCTTCTAGAACTTTCCGGAAGACTGTTCTAGACATTTCAAGAAGGCGAAACTTCCAGCCCTTATTTTTTCAAAAGCATGCCTTTTAGGTAAAAATGGGAACCGTCATCCTGGAGGGGGGATAGAGATCTACCATACCATATAATTCTCTTGATCGTACCGGAACTCGTTTCTGAGTTTTGCGTTCCGCACGTTTTTTTTTGGACTTTCTCTTATAATATATATTGATTATAATGTTATTCTTATATAAAAAGCTGTTAACGATTAAATTAATCTTAGAAAAATCCAATTTTTATTTAATTTTCCACATAAATTTGTATAAGAAATTGTATGTACCTACCTAAATTATTGACTGAGAGTAGCGAAGTCCTGTGTTAACTCGACCGTTGGGCATTTCATCTGAATGCAAATTTGCTTTCCGTTTCCGGTTCAAGATGGTGACTATGTTGGATACGGCAATTCTATGGATACTAAATTTTTATCTCACCAGAGTTCGAATGAGCATGAATCCTTCTAGGAATGTCTAATCGGAATAATTAACATTATGGTACCTACACGCCGGAAAACGGTTTGAAAAAATAATTGTGTAGTGAGTATAGTAATAATTGAGAAGTGGCGTTTCTTCGGAAAAATTCTATCTTTACTTATTTGAAACTAAAAAAATATATATATATATACTAGCTGGGTTACCCGGCTTCGCTCAGGACAATAAGATAGTGTTCTGGAATGTTGCACAATGATGTTCCCGATTCCCTATTCCTGATCATTCCACGACATACTCCGCCACTCCTTCCAGAACTTTCTACAGCTCTATGGAACCTTCTAGAACTTTCCGGAAGACTGTTCAAGAAATTTCAAGAGGGCGAAACTTTCAGCCCTTATATCTTCAAAAGCACGCCCTTTAGGTAAAAACGGATACCCTTATTCCCTAGGGGGGATAGAGATCTACCACATCATATAACTCCCTTGATCGAACCGGGACTCGTTTCTGAGTTTTTGCGAGCTGCACGTTTTTTTGGACTTCCTTTTATAATATATGCCATATTCAAAAAAATAAAATGTTACTCCTTACATGTCCTTTCCCGTGCGTTCCCCTCCAGCGTTCCACTTCCACCTTCCCCGCCACCGCTCTCCCGCTCCCCCGTCCCGCCAACCTCCCTGGCACTTCATTTCTTGCCTCCTCTCCTGCCCGGCCCTTAGCCGAAACTTTTTTCTAATACTAACAATTTTAAACTCGTGATATTTTTCTAATTAAATATCCGAATTGAAAAATTCAAAAAGTTAAACAAAGGTATTGAAGCTGTCTTGAATATGAAGTAATTTATTTTGATAAGGATTAAAACCAAGATACAAATAAAGAGCCTTTTCAAGCGGCGACATTTAAATTAAATTTTTAAAATAAAAGAATACTTATTGTGGCATAACCATAATAGTTAGACATATGCAGTCCCGACCTTTTTTGTAAATAATAATGTGTTCTATAAAGTTGTAGTACATTATTTTATTCTATCATCAATAGTTTTCGCAGCGCACGCGATTTAAAGAATATTTTAGGTAATTTTTTTACACCCTGGGTTACATTATTGAAGTTTTAGTAAGGATGCCTATTTTTTTTAAAAATATAATATAGCCTATGTCACCCAGGGATAGTGTAGCTTTCCAACAGCGAAATAATTTTTCAAATCGGTTTAGTAGTTTCGGAGCCTATTCGATGCAAGCAAACAAACAAACAAACAAACAAACAAATCTTACCTCTTTATATAGTGTAGTAGAAGTAGATAGATTATATAGTGTAGTAGATAGATATAGTGTAGTAGATATATAGTGTAGTAGATATATAGTGTAGTAGATATATCATTGAAGTCAATATTGTTGACTTTCAAACGAAATATTGAAACAGAAAATTTAGAAAAAAGATACGGTCGCATCTAGGAATTGAACCCAGAATCTCAGGATTGAATTAGTTTATGCTATGGCTCACGATAGAAAAAATGATGTCGTGATCTAAATTTATACGCGTTGATCGTAAAAATCTGTTCAAGTAAACATTTAGAGAGTTTCTGCTGCTCTAGTGAACATTTTTCAGCTGGAAGGAATTGCAGTTTCTTTTTTAAGTAAACGCACTCTCGACTTGGGGGTAAGCTGGTGAATGCGTTACGAAAACGTGTAATGCGAACGGTAATCGATGCGAACGGTGATCGGGCTAGGCGTACATACTGCACAACTAAGGTAAGGCGTACCTACTAACCCGAGGTCGCAGGTCACCCCAAGGTCATAGGTCACCCCAAAGTCGTGGGTCACCTCAAAATCATAGGTCACCCCAAATTCATAGGTCGTCCCAAAGTCGTAGGTCACCCCAGGGTCGTAGGTCACCCCAAGGTCGTAGGTCTCCCCAAAGTCATAGGTCACCCCAAAGTCGTAGGTCACCCCAAGGTCATAGGTCACCCCAGGGTCATAGGTCACCCCATGGTCATAATTCACCCCAATGTCATATGTTCTGTTATAAGTTAGTGAAGTTTTGCTTCAGTCGTGTGGTCTAAAGCAGTGTTAAGCAAACTTTTTTGCGTTCAAGGTACACCTACCAAATCAAGAAATTTTAGAGGTACACCAAAGAAAAAAACCAATGTTTTTTTAATATTTGTCATTAAAATCAATATATTTCATATGAAAATCTGTTTAACGAGAAATGTGAGTCTGCTTTTATCCGAGGACAGGAGATCAAAATTTGGAACACTCGTTGATAATGCTGCTCTCATCTCTTCGTCGATCGTCCTCACGCGTTCTTTTTAAAAAAATTTATCGTAGTTTTTGTGTTAAATAAAACCCCAATTCGCATAATAAAGTAAGTCGTGCCAAATGGTAAGAGAACTGCAACTGAAATTTTGAAAGCAGTAAATACTCATTTTTTTTATATGCGGCCCAAAATGTGCTAGCTCTGTTCCGAAAAATTGTAGTTTTAATGTCCGATCAGTTTTTAGCTCCGTGACTTCTTTCTGCTCGTTTATCGGTACGTATCCAAAGGAAATGCTATCGTTAGAATGGATTTCGTATCCAGTCCACAGGTTGCAGGTCACACTTAGGAAAACATGAGTTCATTTTTTCTACTAACAGCTCCAAGTGTATCACTATCAGAGCCTGCACTTTTTTTCTGAATCGGCAGCCTTGACATTTGGGAACATTTCATTACTAATATTGATAGCGTGGCTGATCCATAACACTATTAACTTAGCGTGAAAGCTTTCAATATTATCCGATGACGTTAAAATATTAGAATTCCTGCCTTGCCTATTTTGTTGAGGTCATTTAAATGAGCAATGGTGAGGTACACCAACTAATGTCCACGGTACACCAGTGTGCCGCGGCACATACTTTGCAGAAAACTGTTCTAAAGCACACTCGTTTTTTTTAAATGGTAGGTGTAGCAATATCGATCCTATCGGTATTTGGGCCATCGTGAAACTACTTAATCCATCCCTGCCCACTTCTCCGTCAGGTAAATGAAGTCCGGATATTAGATTATAAGTAGTCCGCGACTTCAAAGAGTTATTTTTCCGGCAGTTGTATATATTCCTCCGATTCATGTCTTGAGCTAGGATTTAATTAACCCTTAGCGTTTTATAGGACTTACATACCTAAATAAGGTCAAGATAATGCGTTCCCTTCTTGAGCTAAGCTTGATTTATAAATTTACGATATAGATCTATCGGTTGTATCAAGTTGGTTTACGTCGGAACCTGCCAAGGAAGCAAAATTTCGGATTATACTTATTCAATATCTTAGATCTTATTCAGTAGGTACCTTACCTATAATTCCACACAGAAAACTTATTTGACAATTTTGGAAGAAATTTTTGACTGTTCATAACGGTTTGTTTTATACAAAACTAGCTGACCCGGTGAACTTCGTACCGCTTCAGCTGCCCGTGTTTTGTTTTTGTCAGTATCAGAGATGGCGTTGTTTGCGGATTTTCTTACTTTTCCACTTACTTACGGGAATTGCGTTTCATTTTCTTTATACGTGTGAGGGAGATTTCTTATAATTATTGCATTTTTCCTTTGGAGGGGTGCAGAGCAGACATACGTTAACCGATTGTCTCATTTTCAACTGTTGACATTTGGTGTGTAAGAAAGAGAGGCAGCAATATATGCTAAAGCACAAAAGCTTTTAAATTTGACCCACTAATCAATATTATACTTATCACAATATTGCTGCAGCTCTTTCAAAAGATAAGAATTCGTTCCTTGCAAAATGTATGAGGAAAAGAGTTTTCTTTATAATTTTTTTTTCGTGATTTTTTTCGATGTTTTAATAGCTATTCTGTTATTCGGGGTGGGGACAAATCCAACAAATCAAAGATCATAAAAATCGGTCCAGCCGTTCTTGAGTTATAAATGGTGTAACTATCCCGACTTTGTTTTATATAGATGTAACATCACTTAGGAAGTAAAAATAGATTTCAACGGACAATAGGGAATCCATGAATATAAATAGAAAATTTCTTATTGCCGCGAGCCGTTTGAAAGTTTTTTGGGTCATGTAAATGAATGGTCATGTAATTGAAAAATATAACGCTAATAATCTAAATAAAAATATGATAAAGAATCCGACACAGAAAAATAAAAAGATAACGGTCGCAAATGGGATTCGAACCCAGAAGCTCTCGCCTTACCGGGACAAACTACCAACCAATTCGGATTTTGAGACCTCTTATTTAAATGTCATTTTTGTCAATCTCATAATATTTCAAATTTCAGAATTAACAATATTGTTATCGAATAGTTTTATTTTTATTAATAATATATTTTTAGAAAGAAAAGTCGAGGATAATATTTGTAACTCTGAAATATGAAATATGAGATTGGCAAAAATGACATTTAGATAAGAGGTCTCATCCAAATTTTCAGAGGCGTTTATCCCGGCAAGACGAGAGTCCCAGTTACGGCCGTTATCTTTTTATTTTTCTGTGTTTTGTTCTTTTTCATATTTTCGATTAGATTTATTAGTATTATCTTCTTCAATAGTAAAAATATTCGAATACATATATTATAATCACTAGTCTCAAAAGATTTCGTTCGTTTTATACTTAACCCATTTGACATCAGCCTCATTAGTTATATGTGCTAGTTGGGGATGCAAGTTGTGTGGGTTGTCTGGGCGAGCCGTAGAAAACTAGTTTTATGTTTCTATGAACCGGGCCACGATTTTATATTTTTTATTTGAATTCCTCAAAAGGCATCAAATGTTCGGAGCCAGCAGTACTGCTTATTTCTAATTTAGGGAACTTTGTGACTAGGTGATTTCAAAAAATTCTCATACTTCTTACACGGACAGCTGAATGTGGCGTGCTCATGCTTGAAAAACCTTCTGATCTATTCGTGTACCCACCAGACTGAAAAACAAAAAAAATTAGAGTGTGCAATTCACATGCGGTAGAAGTAAAACTAGAAAGTCGCTAGATGTCGCTTTCTTTTCTTTTGCCTGTTTATTTTAAAGTGGTTTGAAGATTGGATATTGATTTCACAAACATATAAATGTTTTTTTGTTTGGATTTCGTAGGATTTGAACCTCCGTTCGCTGGATGTCTGTCTCTCTAGTCGCTGAGACTTGTCAAGCGCCTTACCCGTTGCTTTATGGGAGGCTCGCGGCGAGGCGCGAATTTACCGCATTATTTTAGAACCGACAACTCGCCAAATAATACATTTTTGTGACGCATTTCCGTTTCCTCCGAATTTCAAATCACTGACCGGGCTAAAGAAGTTTCACCTCAAAAATATCCAAAAGCACCTCAATAACATTCATTAAACAGAATTAAATCACATTTAGTTTGCAGCACATGTCGGATTATCGATAGTCGTAAATATATCGAACAAAGACCACAAATGCAATACGTATTTGCGGCCACGTAATCTTATCAGCTGCCACTGAATCGGCTCATCTGCATACATATCTGCATTTTTACGAACTAACATGCATAATGCACATTACACTATCTACACACAGTTAGTTGCCAGTTACACAGTAAGGCTCCCCCACTGCGGCAAAGGCAATTCATGTACGGGCGATACCGACTGCGCGGAACTCCTACAACCTTTTGTTGTGGCCTATTTGCAAACGGTTGTAAAAGGAGCGAGATAAGCCTAGCTCAAACCATAAAGGCGCTCTCATAATCAAAGCAGGAATGCAAACAAACCTAAATACCACGTTTTTACTTATGATTTCTAAATATCAAATAATAAAAAAAATGTAAAGCATCTAGCTAGAGGCCTTTCAAAACTCTTCAGAGAGATTTTAACTCTAGTGAAAATTGGTATCTCCCCATTAAGTTTTAGAGAAAAAATTATAACAACATGTTTATTTTATTTTATTATTTTTTTTATTTATTAAAAGTATACAATACAGAATATAGTATATTATATAGAGCATTGTACTCCCAAGAGTTAATAAACTCATTGCGGGAATGATACGCATTACATGAAACATATAGCTGTATTTATTAAATGGACATATCATAGGACATACACAACATTATTATTTCAGATAGTCATTCATAAAATGAAGTTTGAGCATTTTAGTTTGGGTCTTTTTACATTGACTTGCACATTTGATCTCGTTGGGTAGTTGATTATATTTTGTGTAAGCTATGTATTCTAGGGATCTTAGTCCATATTTTGTTGATTTGATTTTTGGTATATGAAGTTTGTTGTGATTTCTTGTGTTGTGTTGGTGTACGTCGCAATTGTAATTGAGTGTAGTGTTGGAATGTGCCGAGTGTTGAATTAATTGTAATACCTATAGTTTTTGTTATTTCAAAAGTGGGAATGGTGTTAAAAGGAAGTATTTGGGTGTTTCTGTAAATGTCTTTGACGTGTGTATCCCAAGGTAAACTGAATATATTTCGCAGGGCTCTATTTTGGACGACTTGGACTTCTGAAATCATTTTTTTTTGTAGCAAATCCCCAGATTCCGGCGAGATATATTAGATGTGAGTGAATCATAGTTAATAATTAAAGTTACAGAAAAAGATTCAATTAGATCCAGGGATTGAACCCAGGATCTCTTTCTTATCGGGAAAGTGCTCTAACCACTGACATCTAGAGCTAATTCGGCGATATCAACTTAAGTCATCTTTAGCTGTACATACCTACTTCATACTTCGACTAAGAGCGACCAACATTATCTTCAATTTCTTAAGGCATATTTTTGGATGCTTTCTTTATTTTTTTTCTTTCGTCATCAGTGTGCGAGGTGTACGACCCAGTTTATTAAATTAGTTATTAAAATAATTTTTAAAAATCCGACCGGCGAAAAACTCCATTGATTTCAGTTGTACACCAAAACGCCGGTTTTCGTTTTTCGTTTTGAAAACCAAAACTCGTTTTCCGGGTTTCGTTTTGTATGTAAGTGTAAACAAAAATTCGCTACAAATTTCTAAAAAGCATTAACTTTGTGGCTCGCCATAATTTGCAATAAAACACATATAAATTTGTTGTTTTTACTTTTATTTTTTAAACACTGTACCTTCGTCTAAAGGAAGGGTGCTTCTGAAACCGGTAGAGTGTTTAAAAAATAAAAGTGGTCTACAACAAATTTACATGTGTTTTTATTGAAAAAATCGCTATATTAGTGTTCGGTTTAGCTCAAATTAGGAATCTAATTCACAGGGACACCAGGGTGGCGACACCACAGTGGAACCACCCTTATTTGTATGTCTATAGGCAACCAAACAAGACACCAGAGCAAAGGGTCCCTGATGGAAGCAACCAGTAACTTTCTGGTGTATCAGCCACAAAATTGTGGCACCACAGATCGGACACCAGGTGAGACACAATAGGTTTTGGGTCGATGTCTAGATGTCTCTGTGAAATATGGTGCATAGTGACACAAGCTCGGATTTTCTGCTTTATAATACTTACGCGAATTTGTTCCAAACTATTGTCAAGAAAAGAATTGCACCACGTTATCTACTTTTCCAATTCCGCTAGCGTTTGACGTAGTTTGCAGTCACTACTACGCCATTCTAGTCATGTAGTAATGTATAACATACTAAATATTCAGTCTTAATTTGTTTTCCTTTCGTTTGCCAAGAGGATGTAAACAGAGTCTGACGATTTTTCAATGCCTTGGACAGTTCTTATTTCCGGCTTCTAAACGAAAAGGCTTTTATACAAGACCGTTTGCATTAAATGTGCTTTTCATAGGATGTTCCGGAATAAAGTAAACCTTTTGACTTATACTGTTATATTATATGCCTTGTATATAGGTGGAGAAATTGTGTGCAAAAGTTCTTCAAAATATTACTTACAACATTTTATTTCGGGGATACAGTGAAATTTACAATTTCTCAAATACAAATACATATTTTCAGATATAATTCACGACATATAACATATAATTCACCGAATAAAACAGAAGTGATGTAAGGGATTTTTCGTTTTTAAATTAGCTCTCCACAGTAGGCCTGAGGTAAATAAGTCTCTCAGAGCCCGTGTAACCATTGGGGATGCCGAGTGGAGGGTATTTTAAGGGAAAGGAATGGGAGTAAGTTCTGGTGGTTAACAAATCTGGGGGTCAATGTGTCCAGGAGTGACGGACAAATGAATCCATCCCTTCCACTGCGGTGCAACGCGAAGGAATCGAGAGAGTCCGGCTGGAGAAGTCTAGATTAGGTCTCGCTCAACCGGTCTCTCCTGATCTTACCCGGCACGCAGTAGGCGAGCAAAACGTCACCCCATAAATTGATATTTTTTATGCATTAACTCCACACAGGAATACTCCAAACGTAGTGAACACTTGGGGTGACCTGTGACAGGGGCTGTTGGTGTGCAATAAATGGTTCCCGGGGCGGCGGTAACCTTACCTACCTCCCAAATTAGAATATGATGATTTTTTCTTCACTTTTCTTACAACATATCGTGTTTTGTAACTGTTCTGTATTGTTCACGAACCGATACGTGTATTTTACTCCCAAGGAGTTATAAGTGATAGGGGGCGTGGATATATACTTTTTCCGTAAAAACATCTAATGATACATCAAAGACATCAAATATCAAATGGGACACAAAAACCTCCGATTTCTAATAAAATTCACATAAATTTGCCGCACACCTTCGAAATTGTGATAGTTCGAGCTACGTAGCGTAGATGGCTCTAATGCTAGTGTCTCGTAGAGTTTATAGAATTCTACAAGAGATGTCTCTAGTATACAGGTTTGCCCCTACATGTTCAGGATGCCGATGTAAACTAGCAGCCAGCAGTTAGTTTACTAGCTACAAAGAGATTTTGAGAACATAATAAATAGGTCTATGGCCTTCAGGCCAACCTACACTACCGTTTCCGATTATAAGAGTTTCTCGTCTAAATAAAAACAAAAAAAATTGTTATACAGAAGGCGTTATTATTATCAAGAAACCATTCATAACAGAAATCACCCCTGATAAGGGCGTATACAAGTGGGAGTTTAGGGGCTCAACAGTGTTGCGTATTAAAATGGAGAATAGTACCTACTTGTAGATATTCATGGAAAATACAATAATATTATGGTGCTGTTAACACAATAAATATAATAATATTAGAATGCTGTTGAAATGAGATCCCTGATGTGTGGTAAAACTATGTATGATCGTGTGAAAAATGAGGAGATCCGCAAAGAATGCAAGGCTGATGTAAGCGTAATGAGTAAGATTAAGAAAGGGTCCCTCAAATGGTTTGGGCATGTAGAGCGAATGAACAAAGAAAGTAGTGTAAGAATAATGTATGACGCAAATGTGAATGGTCGAAGAAGTCGGGGACGCCTGAGGAAGACATGGCACGATCAAGTAAATCAGATACTTGAGTCGGGCCATGTCAAGAGTCAGATTAATAGAAGACTGTGAATGAGGCAAAGAGTGTGTGCCAAGACCGAGTTGTTTGTCCTCTCTGCCTATCCCTGCGGGGAAACGGTGTGATGGCTAGTTAGTTAGTTATTTGCATTATATCTATCCCCTATTTGTTCCATTTTAAAAACGGATCCTACTCTACGAAAACAACTACCAAAACATTTTATTTGCTCATAATTCAGTAGACGGTCGTGCGCAATGGACGACGATGATGCTCTTGTTGTCATGTGGTACTTATTAAAAAGAAGGAAAAAAGTAAAGGGAAAATTTTGGGTACACCCAATTATAGCTGAAAGATTTTCTGTAGGAACTTTCCAAGTGTTAATTGGTGAGTTGAGAAGTGATGAACTTAAGTTCTTTAATTATTTTAGAATGTCTATCACTTTCTTTAACTATCTACTGGAACGAGTTTCAGAGAGCTTAACGTATCAAAATACAAAATTTGTGATAGTGCATTTGTCCAGAAGAAAAGCTGTCGATATTTTTAAGGTAAGAGCCCGTTCACACTTCCGTTTTAGTCGGTTCCGACTTGAAAACGGATCCGTTATGTTTTGCCGTAGAGATCGCCTACGCCATAGATTCTGAACCTTTTTTTGCCCACCGCCCACTTTGACAGTATATTTTTTTCTAGCGCCCCCCAACTGCCTTTACATACCATCTTGGGGTGAGGGGAGGGGCGATGGGTTTCCTGAAAGTCCGTTTTTATTTTTTACATACTAGGTACCTAATATGTAAAAATAGTCGCGAATCTGAAACAGCTATTGCCACGATTATATTTAAACGTGTAATTACACTGTAATATTACGTAATCGTAAGAAAGGCTATGACTCCTATCATATTTCTGAGAAGAAGATTGTTTTAATGAGAGCAATTAAAACGCATACTTAATTACATAGAGAAGTATTTTTATTAACATTGAAAAGATATTGAATTTATAACTTATATAATCAGATGGTTGAATTTGATGTGTTTTAAGAAGTTTGTTTATATTAGGCTCGATTTTACTTAAAAACAAACGTAAGTCGCCGCATCTTTTATTTCTATTTTTCTTTTTGGTTACCAACGTTTCTACAGCACTGAATCCACGTTCAGCTAAATAGGACGATGAGAATGCTAGTAAAAATCGTTGAACTATCGACCATAATCCTGGGTACTGTTGCGAAATCGGCTTCTGCAGCCAAAATTATTGTTAGCCATTCTTAAATTTAATTTTTAATTCCTCATTTGTCGTCAGTTCTATTAGTTCTCCTTCTGTATGAGGGGTGGGTAAGAATCTGGGGTTGGTGTATCCAAGAGTGACGGACATATGAATCTATCCTTACCACTGCGGTGCATGGCAATATTTCGAGAGAGTCCTGCTAGAGAGGTCAAAAGATCTCCCTCAACCAGTCTCTTCCGATCCAGATTGCCACACAGTTGGTGGGCAGACGCATCTGCCGCCGAGATCCGGACAAACCTCCTCCATGAACCCGGGCACCCCTGCTTAGTCACCAAACGTAGCGAACCACTTGGGGTGACCTATGGTAGATGTGTTGGTTATCCAATAAATTGTTCCGGGGCGGCGGTAAAATTGCACTCATTGGTACTTATTTGTGCAAATAAAATGAGAATGTGAATATCCTGGAATCGTTCCTTGAAATCACTGTGGAGGTTTTCCAAGTGTTGACAGTAAACAAGCAAGTCGTCGTTCTTGAATGATACTGCTGATAATGTGGTTTGCCTGTTTTAGCAATCAACAATGAGATATTGTACGAATCACGAAGTCTATCATTGTCATGCTTAGAAGCTGTTGAAAATTATTTTCATATAGTTGGCTGAATTATGTACTTCTTTTTTATGTCTTGAAAATAGGTCACATCTTTGTCTTTCTTATCCGGGTGGATTTTATTAAAATGATCTTGAAACCTAGAAGGCTTCATCGCATGGATTTGTGGGATCTTCGATAAATCCGTATTTAATATAATCCACACCATATTGCCATATCTTCTTTTTAACTTCCGACATGGGTTTTTAAAAACAAATATTAACCAATATTAAAGTTTACTTTGGTTTATTAGTATGTGATTAGAGTGTTTTGTTTGTCTTTTTTAGATCATATTTTTTTACTTGCCAACGCCCCCCTATGCCATCTCAACGCCCCCCAATTGTCTCTGGATCTTCTACCGCCCCCCTGAAGGTCTCAAACGCCCCCAAGGGGGCGTTATCGCCCACGTTGAGAACCTATGGCCTACGCAGATCGTCCGTTTTGAAGTCGGAACGGAAAGCGCTGGCTCATACATTTCAATGTAGCTGTTCACACTACACGGAGAACGGATCCGTTTTGACCCCGCCACACACCGCTTCACCACCGCTCGCTCGACGCTAATAAACACATAATAAAACATATTTGAGTTTTTATTGTTTTTTTAGAGCCCGTTCACACTTCCGTTTTAAAACCGAGGCAAATATACATACAAGCTGTTGAAAGAATACAAAACAAATTATAACGTTTTATAAATTTTAAAATGGGTATTCCAGCAATTATGTTGAACTACAACACTATTTTAAATGTTATGAATATGCTTAAATTGTCAGACAGAAGAATTTTCACTGATTTGGTATTTCTGTATAAAATTTTAAATAATTTTATTGATAGTTCGGTATTGCTTGAATTGATAAGCTTCCGGATTCCACTACGTAATACTAGAAGTCATTATTTATTTCAGAGCAGAAATTCTGGAACTAACTACCATATATGTATTCCTCTTTACCTAGAATACTAATGGGGGGAAATAATTATACCAAGTCAGTAGACATTTTCAATTTATCTTTAAACAAATACAAAATAGTTAGGTACTGAGGCAGTTCAGTTATGTACAATAAATTGAATAAATACTTTATATTTCTTTGTAAAAGAAATACAAAGTATTTATATTTTATTTAATCACAGTGTAATTTGTAAATTTCCTATGTAAAAGCCCCGAAAAAGGGCGAAAAAATAAATAAATATCGATCACTGCGTCATGTTAGTACGTTTTGCATTTTTTGATAGGTTACTCCTTATAGGAGTTAGGACCCTCCAAAAATCGTTAAAATTGTCTGGTTTGAACACCATTAACGAAGTTTAGTATTCAAACCAGACAATGTATTTTTTTTAAAATACCAAATCGTACACAGAGCATTTTCTTCTAATACAGTTAGCACAAAAAACTTAATTAAATAATCAATAATGCCACAAAGTTATTTTGCAAAGTTTGAAGAGGCAAAAAACTTAAAATTATAATAGGAATACAAAAAATCGATTTTGATGATTTAACTTAGGTATTATCAACCTGAGGTGCAATTGTTCCTTTCGCTCAGTATTCGGGAGAGAAAAGGCGACAGCAACAGTTTGGTAAAATACCTATTGTTCAAATTTCTTGGCGATTGGGTTTCCTCTTAATGTAAAAATAAACTTAGAAATAACGAAAATAATTTGAACGAGAAAAAAATTTATTTAGGTATTTTGTATTTACAAACGTTTCATTTAGGTATTATTTGTGAATTCTATGAATTTTTTTCATTATTTGACTGAAAAATAAATCTGAAACATACAATCTAGTGATTTTTATATCCAGGTTATATAAAAACTTTATTTTGTAAGATTGTTCTTGGTAAAGTGAACACAGTATAAAAACCTTGTCACGTTGGTATTATTATAATAAACAGGTTAATAATATCATTATTTTGTAACACAATACGACAACGGTATTCCTGATAAAGAAAGTTTTCGTACTTAACTTGTCATCGTTTCTGCAGAAAAAGGAGATCACGCTTGAAAGACAAACAAATGTTTTTGTTCGTGGTTTATGGAAGGTTTACCTACGGATGTAGAAATGATGTGGATATTATTATTTAATACAAGCAAGAGGTTAGTTTCCCACTCCCTTCAGCCTCACAACATACCCCAATCGGTGATGTAATAGTCCCACTGGCTCCGGGATATTGGGAATATTGTGTCGAATTCACATAAACACACACTGAAAAGCCAGTGGGAACTATTGTGAGGCAAATTTTTTTTTTCTAAAAAGAAAGACAAATATTCCCGGGTTACGAATGACCCAACAATGATTGAAAATCTCCTACTACCACCACAGAAAGCCGAAAATGTTGCTTGTGTTGCGATGGAGGACTTAGCCAGCCGAGGAATCGAACACGGTGGGAACCAAGCGCTATGCCCACTCAACCACTGACCGGTCGATGGAAGATTATTGATGATGTTTTGACAGATTCGGAGAGAAAAGGGAATTGGTATACCCGCTCAAAAAGAAGAAGATGGAGAGATATGTAAATGCGAATGTTAGAGAGAGCGCGCTAATAATTAAAAACGATTAAATTTGAGCGAAAATTGTGAAAATGTTTAATAAAAAACGACTCGTTTAAAAAGGAGCAAAAATCTCGTGGTGAACATCAAAAATAGCACTTATAGACACACTGTGAATTTTTTCCTAGATATAACTTCTAAAAGTGAATATAACATATTTATAATAATTTTCGTAGCATACTTTACGATTTTTTTCTATTGAAGGAATTTCATATATTTGCATTTCGGCGTGGGGAACGTCTAAATATTAATTAAAAATATAACATATATTTTTTAAGAGCTTTAAAACGTAATATTATTTAAGGAAAATCGTAATATTTATGTATATTAATTTATAACAATAACATGGCAATGCACACAATGTTTTGATCCGTGATATCTATTAACATTATTATTTAACTAAGCGCTAATGAAAGTACATATTTTCACAACGCACAAAATATAACAATATTTAAAAAAAACGAAACGAATTTACCATTGAAAAATGTTCTCCACAATATAGGAGAACTCCTAGCGTGGAAGACAACATACAATATTTTTTAATTTTATTAACATGTTAATTATAATAAATGGTAAGCAAAATAAACAAATAAAAACATTATTTTCAAGTTTTTCGGATAGTAACTTCTATCAAAATTCTTGTTAATTCCAGTACTAGACGAGTTGCTGTCATTTGAGTTGTCAGGTTCTATGTCTCTTTAAGTAAATTGAAATGCATTTTTAAGTGTGACTTGTCATATTCAAGCCTCGACATTGATTCATACTACTATTGAATCCTTATATAAACGAAACCTGTCAATTTGACTGTCCTGGAATGGAAGACCTTCCTAGTTGGACAGTCAAAGCTCCCTAAACTATGAATGTACTTTTATAACAAATAAATAAATCATAAAATTACAGAAGGAGTTGTAATCTAAATAGTAGTAAACCCATTAGAAATCTATAACTGTTTGTTTACCCTTACCAGGAAGAGATCTCACGCATTCCAGGACCAAAGCCAAGGAACTGCTACGGAGATCAACATGTAGTATTTACTCAGAATATTCCATTTCCCAAATAGGAAATCCAGTGGTTGTTTTCGAACCACAAAGGCGAGTGGTTAGACAAACATAAGTTAGGAACACTAAAATAACCCCGTTTCAAAATTTCGCACGAAGTTGCCACATTCAAATGATATTCGCCAAATTATTATGTACCATCTATAATAATCAATTCACGAGTGTTATACGATTTGAATTGTTAGTTGGAGAGCGGTCCAAAATGTCTGGTTACCAAAGAGGCGTCGCGGGTTCAATCCTCGTCGTACTTCATAGTCCTTCATAAGGCTGGATTAGATTAGATTTATGTTTTTGTTGTTTGTCACTTTTCTGTTTTATCATTTTTCTATATAGTGACTGTTCGGTTGTTTCACTGTTGTTTTGTTGCTCTTCTGTTGTGCTGTTATATTTTAACACTGTTCTGTTCCGTCAGTATTATGTTTGATCACTTTTCCGTTTTGTAATTTTTCTGTTTTGTCACTGTTATGTATAATGACTGTTCCGTGGTGTCACTGTTCTGATTTGTTACTGTTCAGGTTTTAACTGTTCTGTTATGTTTAGTTGTGCAGACTGTTCGGTTGTGTCACTGTTCTGCCTTGTAACTGTTCTGGTTTTTTAATGTTCTGTTTTGTTACTGTTCTATTTTGTTAATGTTCTGTTTTGTTATTATTCTGTTATGTTACTGTTCTGTTTAGTCAGTGTTCTGCTTAGGGACTGTTTGGTTTTGTCACTGTTCTGTTTTGATACTATTCTGATTTTTACTGTTCTATTTCGTTACTGTTCTGTTTAGTGTCTGTTCGGTTGTGTCACCGTTCTGTTTTGTTACTCTTCTGTTTAGTGAGTCTTCGGTTATGTCACTGTTTGTTACTGTTCTGTTTTGTTACTGTTCGGTTTTGTTATTGTTCTCTTTTGTCACTGTTCGGTTGTGCCACTGTACTATTTTGGTACTGTTCTGTTTTATTACTGGTCGGTTGTATCATTGTAATATTTTGGTACTGTTCTATTTGTTACGGTTCTATTTTGACACGGAGCATTTTTATTGTATCTTTTGAAGGTGTTCAGTGCAAGCGCTCTCCATGGAACAATACCACTGTTATTCTGCCTATCTAAAACTTTGTCTGGCCAAAATACTTAATGTCTCTAACTACACTTTAAGTCTTTCATAAGCCTTAACCTCGCCATGATATCTTTTGGTTCTCCTGCGGACAATTTTTAACAACGGGCATCATTGTTTTCCATTGTGAACCAAGCTAACAAATTGTAGGTATTGGACTTACTCCCAACAAAATTATTTGGTAAGAATGTCTTAAAAATAAAAGTTTGGAACCGAAAACTCGAACTGGGATTGTGCTGAAGGAACATAAGTGCCGTTATTCTTTCAATTTTGTTCATCTTTGTACATTTACTTAGTAAGGTCAAGTTATAGTTTCTAGTTTTGGGAAACAATGACTGACTTTGTTGGTTATTCACTCCTTGAAGGTTCTTACATATTGTTAAATTATTATTTGTGCCGTTAGGGATGTCGCTAGTGCAGATAATGGGGCAACAAATGAAAATGCAATTATATTATGTAAAGATTTTTTTTTTTACATGAGCTCCACACAGGAGGCCTTCACGAAAATAATTTCCCTCTGGGCCTATGTCATGTTTGGGGATGATGTGTGGAGGGTTTTTTAAGGAGAGGAGAGTTCTGGGAAGGAAAAGGGTTTAAGGGGTGGGTAAGAATCTGGGGTTCTGTGTGTCCAGGTCATCCGCCCCCAAGACCTAGACAAACCTCACCCGGACACCCGTGCTAAATCACTAAACGTAGGGAACCATAAATAAAAATAAAATTAATTAAACATACCTTTTTGTTTGTCCCGTTTGGTTTAGACTTATTATTATTATTATTTATGGGTGTGGACTTCAAAAGTTTTTCCAATTAAATAATAAAAAATAAAAAAATGTTCAATTTGGTCTGGAAAAAAATTGTATTTCTAAATGCTTGAATTATATAACTATTTTTTTATATGAACACCGCACAATAGTCCCAACTGTTCCCGTCTGGAGCCAGTGAGACCATGACATCCCCAATTGGCGTATGTCGTGAGACTGAAGGTAGTGGGGAAAGGAAGGATATGGGGGAGAGGAAGGTGGGGAAGTACCTGGATATTCAGATCTGGTCAACAAACACGGCTAAAGCCATTTCAAGCAAAGTTTCAATTCTGAATGGTGGTCTTACACCAGGGCGATACTAAGAGTATCTTCCACTCTGGAGCATGTCGCAAATATACAATTTATTATTTTAAATTAATTAATTGTGAAATAACACAAATCAATCAAATAAAATTTATTTGCCACGCCGGGATTCGGTCCAGCGACCTTCGGATTGTGAGTCAAGAGCCTTACTGCTGGATTACGCCGGCCCCTAATATCGATTTAAGAGTGCTGTCAAGCTATCACACATTTTAATAGGATTTTCTTGAAAAATCTCTTTTCTCAATGCAAACACTCAAAGTAATCGTACCCTTTAAAATTTTGACTATTGGTTAAAAACATTTTTTCTGAGACATCTCTTCACTTAATGGTAACCCTTCTAAAAATAACAGACACTTCGCAGAGCAAGATCCTAAATTTACCAGGGTGTGGCTTCTGGCGTTCGTAACGTATAAATCAAATCCATTAAAAGGTTGTCAAGAATCTCAATGACTAAAAATAATAGAAAATTATTATGTTCAAGAAAAATCACAAAATTATTTTGGCAGATCTAAAAATGACCCGTCTGGTACATTAAAACGGAAAAATCCTTTCTGAGAAAATCACTGTGAAGTACTAACTTTCAGTGACATCAACGAAATTGTTTTGAAGGTTAAAGGTTTTATGTCGCCAGAAAAACCTTTTTATGCATCATATACATTAGTTATTCATCGTTTTTGGTATATAGGTACTAATAAAATAATTGTTTTAATAAACCCTCTCCAATAATTATTTTTGTAAAGTCCTTCAATCCCAGCGATTGAGATTACTTGAAACGTGTTCGCGAAACTCCAATAAAGATCGAGGTTCGTCGAAATTACAAGTTACTTTTATTCACTTTATCGTGAGGTTTACATTGAATATTTAACCGGGCAAGAAGTCCGTCCTATCGGATGCTCTAAATAACTCTGAAATCAGAGAATCCAACACTGAGGGTGCTCAGCTGTCTATCGTGTATCATCGGTCATTTCCATAACCGTTCGCGCACTAGACACGAATTAGCAGTTAAAAACCCTCTCCGCAGGTTTTTGCTGCTAGACCTTGCAGGTGGCTTTTAGTTCGTTTCGCCCAGTTTCAGTGTTGGTGACCATTTTATAAATCAGATAGGAACTGGTACTAGAATAGTCATTTCCTCGGATCCATTGTGATCCAGTGACAGCTAGTCACCGAGACAAAGTAACCGTGATAAAGAAACCGTGACGAAGTAACCGAGTAACCGCATATATAAAATATAGCCGCGTGATACCATATTTGGAAAGAAACTTAAATTCTGTAAATCCGTAGTACCTGGGGGGGAAACTTCGAATTGTGAATTGCTGACGGAAGTAGCGACATCTTTTGACAGATTATTGAATTAAAAACCGAATTACAACGGTAGCTTTGTTTGAAATTTCACGTACACAGATGTTATTTGTGGCGTGGCGAGTAAGGCACGGCGTCAGACATGCAATCGAAGTCGGTTTCTGAAAGTGAACCACGCAGACGGGAGGGTATTGATGCTGTTTAATGATGACGAGAGTCATCACTCTTCTAAAATACTACTTAAGTGACATCTATTGAGATACCTCAAAACTACGCAAATATTAAGACATTTGTTGAAAGCTGTTGAAACTGCATATCATGTAATCTTACTTAGCACAATTAATGTGATTTATTTTTGGGTTATTATGCCGTACTGCGCTACCTCCTTATCTAGTCACTGATTTCGGACTGCCTGAAACGTTGGCTAGATAAGTAGGTAGCGCAACACGACATAATAACCCAAATATAAATCACGACAATATTTTTGGCCGTGAAAACTTCTAATCATTAACTTCTCAAATAATATTTCCATGTACCTACTATTTCGTCGTTATTTCAATTAAAAAATAACCAAAAGGAACAGAAAAAATAGAATTAAAAAAAATGGTAAAAATCCGATTACCCCAAAAAAAATTATTCAGTATTTTTATTTATCCTATACGTTTTGATTCAAGGAAAACTAAATAGAATTAAGCTAAAATTAAAAACATCATAATATACGGAGAATATACCTAATTCCTGTATGTTATTTTTTTCAATCAGTTTGAAACAAAAAAAATTAAGACCGTATTTTTATAATTTGTAAATATACCGAGAGATATATGAAAGCAGAGACTATTTCAAATATACATTGCATACATTATCTTCCAATGAATAAGACATCAATATAATATTGTGAAAAGAATTGTTCAAATTAAATACTCGTATCATAACTATACCCAAAAATAATATGTTTTTATTCGTTCTTTGCATAAGGTGTATATTAGTAAAATATCGGGAAAACCACAACTCCGTCTTACACCCAATTACACATCGGGCATACTCCTGGCACTCTTTTCTTCATTGATCCTATCTAAATTCATGCAACCACGAGTAAGTATCTAAGCATCCGATGGATATTCAATCTTATGCTGACAAAACCATTTTCTAAGATTCTTTTTCATAACGTGAAATCAGCGCTGAAATTGTATGTTTTGTTAAAACAATGTGTTTTTGTTATCTATGTTAATTTCCAAATACAAGAAAACGAGCCTAATGTACCAGACACAACCGGAAATATGTCATTTTTAAATAAAATTCTAGACGTATTTCGACTTTTTTTCACAAAAGGTATGTTTTTAAATTTTGAGAAAAAATGTTTATTTTTAGTATAGTAAGATTATACGTTTGTTAAAATTTTCAAACCAAATTTTGTATTATACAACACATATTTCAAATCATATAATCATGCAGTAAAATAAATCGATGAATTATCGAGGAAAGCCACTTTTCAGAATTTTAATTTTAGTTCAAATAAAATCATAAAAAAAGATCGGAGCGCGTGTTTTATCACGAAAACACTTCAGTTTGTCTATTTATTTACGGTCTTACAAACTAACATATATCAGTTTTTTTTAACATTTTTGTTTTGATTATTATTTTTAATTGATAAACTAACGTTTAAACAAGATTTTTATGCATGGCACAAAGGGTAGATAACAAATATTATAATCAATAATTATCAGCCTGAAACACTCATCTACATTGAAAAAATCTTCCGAGAAAAGATACTGGCCGCCAACGGGAATACTTCCCGTTGGCGGCCAGTATCTTTTCTCGGAAGATTTTTTCAATGTAGATGAGTGTTTCAGGCTGATAATTATTGATTATAATATTTGTTATTTTTGTTTTGCTTATACGTTTTTGAAATATTATGAATATTTACTAAAAGTACATCATTTAATAGTTTTATACACGTTTGAGCATTTTTGAATATAAGTAGGTATGTATCAAAGCAAATTCTTATTGAAATAAAACCGATATTGAGTTATTATTTTTAAATGCTGGTACGGAGAATAATTAATTTTTCTCATCGGGACCGCCCTGTAAAGTTGCAAGGGTACAATCGCAAGACCGTCTTTCGTCGAAATTTGAATTCTCGGCCGCTGGTTAGTCGCCCTTAGATGTATTGGGTATATTTCAAATATGGGTTTGAGTGATTACTAGTTGATTTATTGGGTTATTGTAAATATTTACAATGAATATTAAATGGGTCAGATGGTAAGATGGTCGTCTTTTCAAGACCATAAGTAGTTCTACGGCAGCGGCGAGCGGACTCTAAGAGCCCGTCCATTCCCGCGGGATGCCTTCGGCCATTGTCGTAACCGTTCAAACCTAAGACACGAACGATTATAGATGACACTCTTCTGATATCCTTCTCAACTGCCACCTGTTGCGATATAGCAGAACTTCGTATTACAAACCAAGCTATCGATATGTAATGAATGAAGCTGAAACTACAGGATTAATCAATACACTTAAGTTTCTTTATTACCCACTAGCTGCCCCGGCGAACTTCATACCGCCTCATAATCAATAAATGTTGTGTTAAATTATTAGCTAAATTAAATTCAGTTTCTTTAATTAAGTTAAAAATTACCCTATGAGGCAATTATCGATGCGTAACTGTCCATGTTTTGTTTTTGTGAGTATCAGAGATGGCGTTATATACGAATTTAAATTTTTTGTGATTTTCTTACTTTTCCACTTACTTAAGGGAATTGCATTTCCTTTTTTTTATACGTATGAGGGAGATTTATTATAATTATTGTATTTTTTCTTTGGATGCGTGCAGACATACGTTTACCGTTTGTCCAATTTTCGACTATTGACATTTAGTGTGTAAGAAAGAGGGGCAGCATTATATGTTTAAGAACAAAAGCAAAACCATCAGCGCATTGAAATTTGAAGTTTTTGAATTTTTTGAATTCACTCACTATTCAATATTATACTTATCACAATATTCCTGCAGTTCATTCAGAAGATTAGAATTCGTTCCATACCAAATGTACGAGGAAAATATTTTTTTTCATAATTAGTTTTTTGTTAATTTTTCCGATGTTTTAATAGTTATTCTGCTATTCGGGGCGGAGACAAATCCAACAAATCAAATATCATAAGAATCGGTTCAGCCGTTCTCGAGTTAGAAATGGTGTAACTAACCCGAAAATTTACTTACTGTGTTTTAGTTAATAGCTACTCTTGATAGCATTTTTTTATTTTTTTTATATTAGCGATTATATAAAATAATTGTTACATACAAGATATAATGGTGAAATTAAGTATAAAATATTGTATTTCTTAGTCCTCCTCACTAGGGGGTCCTGTGCCGAGGCGGACTAAAGTTATTTAAATATGGTTTATTTGTCTTCTATGCCGTTTTTAGTGTCTTCATTAGGGTTTTTTCTTTGACCTCTTTTTGCCATATTTTTATTCTTAATTTGTATTCATTAGGATTTTTTATTAGTTTTATGTCTTAGGGAAGGATGTTATGGAGTTTTGTTGCAAAGTATGTATAGTTTCTTTGTCCGAAAGTGGTTTTATAACTTGGAATATTTTTTATATCGTTTTTATACAATCTAGTGTTATGCATACATGGTCTAGTAGAGGATTCATTATTTTTGAAAAGCTTCAATAATATATTTTTGGCATATATTTGCTGTACATTTGGTACGTCGAAGCTATTGAAAATTTCAATTGAAGGCGTTCTAATTGGTACTTTCAATATGGTCTTTATGATTCCTTTTTGAATCGTATTCAGGTTGTGGAGGTACGTTTGTGTAGCAAATCCCCTTCCTATGATTCCATATTCAATTCGAGAATGACATAACGCGTAGTAGACTTTTTTCATATCCTTTTTATTTACCACGTTTTTTAGATTTTTAAAGAAATATATAAGGCTTGTGAGTTTTTCCATAATACCTTTAATATGTAGGTCCCATCTAAGATTTTCGTCAATTATTGTGTGTAATTTTATTTAGTATGAGTTTAATTTCCAATTTATAATGGCTTTATTATACTGAATATTTAAAATCTTAGCCGACTTAATTATATTAGATAAATATTAACATGTTCATTATACATTACTTAGCGAATATAAATAGAAAAGTAAAAACTGAAAGGAAAAATTCACCTGCAGCATTACCGATTTGACGACGATTTACGGCGTAGATTCACGAAAAATATTTATTTAAGTACCAATAAAACTACAGGAAAATAATATTAATAAATAGATGAAAAATGTCATTGTTATAAAGGTAAATCATAAGATTTTCCAATGAGTTTAAATTATTTACCATAAAAGGAGTCGTCTAGTCTTTTTATCTCTACTTATTCTTTGTGAAGATGTCACCAAAATTCCTCCATTCAAGTTCTCGATGGAAATCCCATGGAAGTCATTGTGAACAGAATCTTTGGAATCAACTTCAATGGCAAAAGAATTTAATTAACTTTACCCTAAAGCCAGCGGTGACCAATATAATTCTAGAACAAAAACAACCGTTGATTTATAGAAACCTTTTGATGTTCTTGATCCTTCTCTAGGGCAGACGTCTTAAATTGCGATAAATAAAATGGGACGCCTAATATTTCTAATAGAAAAGTTTGTATTTGCAAGCTGTCGCATGTCGTATAGTGAAACATCGCAAGAGCATAAAAATAGTTTAACAAAAGTCTCCCACATAAGATAAAAATGCAGGGCATATGTTTTCCGAAATTACAATTATTAAAAATTATAAAAATATCTGAAATACTTATTTTTTAAACCATTATTTAAGGTACACATTTTTTTATTTATTTTGTGGTAAACTAACATGCGGCGCTTTCACGAGGTGATGCCTCATATTGGCTCCATCTTAAAATGCAATTTATCCATTTCCGATTGCCGCTGACTCAATCGTTTGCGAATAGCTCCAGCGTTTGCATTCCACTTTCTAATAAATAATTTTAAACAAATGAAAATTATAGAGATGAATATTGTTTAATAAACCTGCAAGTATTGTTTATTTGATTTACACAGCAACATATATTCAATCCCCCATAATTTATTTTATTTTATTGCTTTTTAGTACACCAACGAGGCTTTACGTTGGGTACATAAGGTTTACAATTTTTTACATGAGGGTGAGATATAAATAACGGGTGGCAAAAAAGGCATAAAAATTGCAGTGGTTTACAATTGGAAAAAAAAATATATGTAAAGAAAAATATAATTTTCTTTAATTTAAAACAATGCCGAGCTTGACTCGTCACTGTGGCTGTATGTATCGTGGACTGTCGACTCGATATTTTATAGTCTATGGATAATTAAAACAATAGTAAAAATAATTTATGAGCTATGATAAAGCACATTGAAAAGATTAATATCAATAATTAAAAGTAATTATTATAGTGATTGTGATTAATGAATCGACATTACAATTAATAACATTAAATATCGTTTCTTTCCTCACAGGTAACGTTTTGTTAATATACACTTTTCTTTATGTAAATCTTGTGGGATTAACAAAATAAACCCTTTCTTTCCTTACAGAGAAACTCAATTGTGTTTGTTTTAACAGAGAATGCATTACATAAAAATTGCGACATCATTGGTTTTTTCATTTGCTGTACTATGTAGTTGAGGTATTGACTAGTTTGTTATTGTCACGGACGTACAAATAGATGGACCTGCCCTAAGTGATAAAAAGCGTATTATTTCCCCCTCCCATTGGAACCATTCCATCGGAACCAGCTGAGCCTTGCGTGAATCTAAAAAATGTGACGTCGCCGTTCTTGTCCGGACCAGTGTCGAGCTCTTATCGTACATTTTACGAAATAAAACGGCAATAATTGTGGCTTGTGCTATAAAAACGTGTAAAAATAGAAGTGAAAATGAGAATTAACCCAATTGTCGCATTACATTCCATAGGTATGCATTATTTTACTTTATTTTAAGTTTATTCATATCACATTATATTATAACACATACTATGACATCGAGATACATGGCGACGCGAAACACAAAGCCGCTGTTTTCTGGGGTAAGTAAATTATGAATTATTTGTAAAAGTGTCTACGGCAACAAAATATTCGACTACGAAAATACGCGAACCTTACTTTGCCTATTTGGACTTCACACATTTGTTCATAACGTGGCATGCAATTCGCGCTCCCATACAAAAAGGTATATTCATTCAAAAGCAGATTTTACTTTCAAGAACTAAATGGTGATATTATAGTGCGAGGTGCCTATATACTGTGATATTGATTTATTGGCGAATCATAGTCTCTTTCCTCTCTTCGTCCCGCCATAGTTAGTTTTTACCCCTCATCTGTAAGTTCTCGTCTATCTATTTGTATGTCTATGGTTATTGTCGATTTCGAACAGTCAAGCAATCATTTACGACAAGCAAAAGAATGGTTAAATTACCCACTAATAAATAAGTAACAATCTAATTCATTAGTGGGTAATTTACAATAATTCAGTATTATCCTTAGTGAAAATTAATTGTGAAGTAATTGGTGACAAATTATTATCGTCCAAAGATTAGTATTGTTTGTGTTTCACCCCTAAACCAGATTTTAAGATAAGTATGTTACGTAAGTACGGAGCCTACCTTTTTTATACGTGGAAATTAGCACCTTTGTTTTCTTCTCTATCCTTTTTTAGTCTTAACTTTACAAAATCAGGGTTACGTCGAAACGAGTAATAAACAAAACAAGTCGTAAGAAACCCTCTGCTTGTAAGTCTGTTGTAAGGAATCGTGCCAGTGTTCTCAGGGTGTATTATTCCCCCAAGGGATGAATAAAAGATCGGAATTCTGTACCGTGATTTCAAAAGGGTTGCTTTTTGTTTTACCTTTTTCTGATTCGCGCAAGCAGTGACCAAACGATAAAGTTCACCTTCGATGTTCAGAATGTCTACTTGTGTATATTGGATAAAATGAGATGTAACGAATTTAAGATTTCACTCGATCAGCTTTATTTCGTCAAGGTAACCCAAATGTATTTGGAATTTTATAAGTTACTAGCGAGTACCGGTCATGCGTTGCAATGCCACTCAAATAAATAAAATTTTTGCTTTTTAATTCTGTTTATTAAAGGGTTTCTGATAGCTTTCCGTGTGAAAAGAATGCATTTCCCAAATTTGCCCCCACTATCTCGAAAAGATGGAGACAACTTAATTTAGGAGATTATGAGGGGTAGGTGGGGGGAGGAGGAAACCGTTTCAGCGGAGGTTATCGGAGCGCATTGTATCTAGGACTACCGGTTAAATTTATTTGCTTATTCTTATTAATTTTGTTGGAGTTATTAATAACGGCTTTCTTGATTATTGGGCTTCTAAATTTTAAAAAATTTATGTAAATCTTATTTTAATGTTATTATTAAGTTCTGCAAGTATTTTAGTATTTTTATCATTGCAGTTGTTTCAAGGTCATTTTCACACTGTGGTTAGGCCACTTTGAGAAGATTTATTTACTTGATTTTATTTATCCACGCCCAATTTCAATTTTTATGGTGCCTAACTAGATTTCTTACCGGTTAAACCGATTTAGGAGCTGCGATGCCACAGTCAGACACACAGACAAATGTCATTATTTAACAATTACGAAAACATTACATTTTATTGTTGGGGAAACACATTTCTAAGTACACCACAGAACGATTATAATGCGTTTTTTGTTTGTTTGAAAGCTGACGTGATCGAGATTTTTTCTTAGCTACAATTCATGAAAATCTGTTTAGGCGTTTCAAGGTCATCAGCTCTTTTTTGTGTCGGGGGTTATGTAAAATTTTGAAAATTTTATTTAAAATATGTTACATTGTCAAGTGAACATACAGAAAAGTGGGGAACAAATAATTTTCGTTACGTTATTAATTAATGATATAATAGAATCATTCGTTCGTTTACTGTTTTCCAATTGTTTAAGTAAGTGTAACCTAAGACTATTTCTTTCTTTATGTAAGAGTTTAGACTCGTTGTTGACAAGCAGAACGGGATTATTTACTAAAAGTACTTAGAGTTTGATTTAAACTAACGTCAAAATTAAATAAATCGATTTCCACTATTTTAAACACAAATATAATTGATATGCTTCGAAATTGCTGATTCTAATTCCTATTTAATTTTTATTTTAATAACTAAGAGTAACAAGCGAGCACTTGACGTTTTTGAAAGAAAAATTTTGAGTCCTATCTTCGGACCAGTTTTAGAAAATGGATTTTGACGCAGACGTTACAACAAAGCCATATACCCTGTTTAAGGAGCTAAACGACCCAAAATTTATAAAACTGGGAAGACTTCGGTGGCTGGGTCATGTAGAGAGAATGACCGAGCATCAAACACCAAAGTCCCCGCTGAACTCAAGACCGATAGGGCGAAGGAGCCTGGGAAGACCAACATTAAGATGGAGCGATAACATCCTCAAAGATATATCTACCTTGGTGCTTCTAAACTGGAGAGAGCTGTGATGTAAAAAAAAATAAACAAGAGTGATGATGGTGATAATTTTATTTTTCTAGAAGATAGAGTGTTTCCTTTTTGTTAAGTAGCTTGCAAACTCTGAAAAGGCGTTATTCACATAACAAAACATTTCTTCAACATACGAAAGCATTCAATTTAATTCTACGTGTTTCTCAACAAATCACATTTTTCGTTGTGTGTGATCATAATCCATACAACAAAACCATATTGGTAACAGAATATTGAAAAAACGTGTGCTCAAATGTAGTGTATTCCATACAAATAATTGAAATCGATTTGTGGTTCGCGTAACTTCTGCGTCGTGGTCACCGTACTTTGGCAGAACGGTCTGCGTGGTAAATTAAAATTTCATGAATTGTCACGTCGTGGCCATATTATTTAATTATAAAACTTGGGACGTTCTTAACTCTGCGAGATCTTGAAAAGGTTCATATAAAACATTATCTACGGAAACCGTTAAGAGAAAGAAAGGAATTTGATGCAAAAATAACCCCTTTACTTTTAACATTTTGTAACTTCTCTTTTTTAAGTAAAACTTCTTTACGCTCGCTTGATTTGGGGAGTAAGCTGGTGAATGCGTGACGAGAGCGTTACGAAAAGTGTGATCGGGTGAGGCGAACAGACGTTGAGAGGGAGATATAAGTTAGTGAAGATAGAAAGAGAGAGATAGAGTTTCGTTTCGTATATTACTGTAGGGGCAAGAGAGAGAGGTGCGTGCACACATTTTTTTCTCTCTTTCTCTCATAGCCAGTCACGTTTCGTATATCTAAGACAGAGTGCAGGCCTATTGTATGTATCACACTGTAGGAGCAAAAGAGAGCAGTGCGTGCGTACATTTTCTTTCTCTCTTCTTTTATAGGTTAGTGAAGTTTTACTTCAGTCGTGTGGTCTAAAGCACACTCGTTTTTTTTTAAATTTCTTAATTATTATTTTTCCAGGCGACGCCGCGACGTGCCACTTTGTTGCACTTCTACGGCAAAATACCAATAAACTATATATTAAACGACGTTGTTATACATTTAATAAATACAACTAAATAACTATAATAAAGCAAATAATACCATACTTTTCGACATAATAAACGGATTTTAATATCGTGTTTGTTCACGCATTATTATATGGGATTGGTTGGGTATTGCATTCGCAGACTTGGTGGGTAGCATATGTCAAAATCCTGATTTTATCCCACCTACCTACTATTCCCATCCCAAAATGTCACCATTAAAAAGGCAATTGTTGCAAGAAGAAGAGGTGACAGTATTTGAAGTTCAGTACAAAATAATATCTCAGACAAGGAGCACGTATTATAACTCTTGCAAAAATAATATTGCTAGTTACGAAGCATATAGTGAAGTGCACAGCAATAACCTGGAGATCAGTGAGGCACCATCTATTCTGCAACTGGTGAGTCCTATTTTCCTTTTCTGTTCTGGGCTTATCTTATTGTCCAAAAGCCCAGATCTGAACCATCGACTGACTATCCATCAGGTTTTGCGAGTGTATGCTATCTAATCGTCCCATATAACATAGCGACCACGTAGTTATCGGGACTGGTCCTTCGAAAGCGGCGTTAGGGCTTTGCTCTGCAGCACAACCGCCAATTTATAGTGGAGTCGCAGTTTCGCGACACCAGTGTTAATATACTCAAATAGGTCTTCAATTTGGAAAGCTGGTTTGGTTGATACCATTTATTGGATAACCAACACTTCTACCATAGGATATTCGTGACTTTGCAGGGATGGCTGGGTTCATGAGGTGAGGTTTGTTTGTGATCGGATCTTGGCGGCTGATGCGTCCGAACACCAGCTGCGCGGCAGGACGGATCGGGAAAGGCTTTATAAAGGGAGGGACTTGTGGAGGGAAACCTTTTGATCAGCAGGACTCTCTCGGAACATCGCGTTTCAACGCAGTGGGAGGGATAGATTCATACGTCCGTCTCTCCTGGACTCACTGATCCTTAGATTTCTACCCATCCTCACACCATTAACCTTCCCAGAACTTTCTCTCCTTCCTTTCCTAAAATGAACCTCCATACAACATCTCCAAAGATGTCACAGGCCCTGAGCGGTTTTAATTTCTTCATGGCCTTCTATGTGGAGTGCGGAGCTAAAGTAAAAAAAGCAGTTATAGGTAATATGAAAAATGCGAATTTCTGATTAAATGCAGGTCAAAATTAATTTCGTTTTTAACAAACATGAATTATAAACTATTAAACTTCAGCTATAATAAACAAGAACGTACCCCTAAACAAGGAATGATCAAAATTTCAAAGGCAGAAAACCAACAAGTATGATTTATGGTTAAATTAATCAGAAGGGGTAAATATTTGGGCCGCAATATTCCACCCAATAAGTCCTTGAACCGTTTTCAATATTTGAATTTACGCCTTAAAATGTAATACATGGTGGTACCCTCGAGCACGCTCATTGATTTTATCGTTAATGGTCAAACAGTAGTTACCCTAGTTAAGGAAATTGAGATGTAGAGTATCACCTTGCTATTCAGATTTGGTCTGTAAAGCTTTTTATTTTCCAAGTCTAAAAGCATGAAGAAAACGTTCGTTTCTGCATTGTTTTTCAATACCAGTGATTGGGATTACATATCTACTACACTATATAAAGAGGTAATATTTGTTTGTTTGTGTGTTTGTTTGCATCGAATAGGCTCCGAAACTACTGAACCTATTTGAAAAATTCTTTCGCTGTTGGGAAGCTACACAATCCCTGGGTGACATAGGCTATATTATATTTTAAAAAAAAATAGGCATCCTTACTAAAACTTCAATAATGTAACCCAGTGTGTAAAAAAATTACCTAAAATATTCTTTAAATCGCGTGCGCTGCGAAAACTATTGATGATACAATAAAATAATGTACTACGACTTTATAGAACACATCATTTTTTACTAAAAAGGTCGCGACAGCATATGTCTAACTATTATGGTTATGCCACAATAAGTAATCTTTTATTTTAAAAATTTAATTTAAATGTCGCCGCTTGAAAAGGCTCTTTATTTGTATCTTGGTTTTAATCCTTATCAAAATAAATTACTTCATATTCAAGATAACTTCAATACCTTTATTTAACTTTTTGAATTTTTCAATTCGGATATTTAATTTGAAAGATATCACGAGTTTAAAATTGTTAGTATTAGAAAAAAGTTTCGGCTACGGGCCGGGCGGGAGAGGAGTCAAGAAATGCAGTGCCAGGGGGGTTGGCGGGACGGGGGAGCGGGAGAGCGGTGGTGGGGAAGGTGGAAGTGGAACGCTGGAGGGGAACGCACGGGAAAGGACATGTAAGGAGTAACATTTTATTTATTTGAATATGGCATATATTATAAAAGAAAGTCCAAAAAAACGTGCAGCTCGCAAAAACTCAGAAACGAGTCCCGGTTCGATCAAGAGAGTTATATGGTGTGGTAGATTTCTATCCCCCCTAGGGAATAAGGGTATCCGTTTTTACCTAAAGGGCGTGCTTTTAAAGATATACGGGCTGAAAGTTTCGCCCTCTTGAAATTTCTAGAACAGTCTTCCGGAAAGTTCTAGAAGGTTCCATAGAGCTGTAGAAAGTTGTGGAAGGAGTGGCGGAGTATGTCGTGGAATGATCAGGAATAGGGAATCGGGAACATCATTGTGCAACATTCCAGAACACTATCTTATTGTCCTGAGCGAAGCCGGGTAACCCAGCTAGTGATATATATTCGGAAATATTCAGTAAAGCTCGTGTTTTGTCATTGTCTTTTAACTGGACCTGACATCCGTTCTTATGAATGCTATGTGTACTTCTGAAGTAAGGGCACTCGTCTATTTCCGTAACCGTTCAGGTATTAGACATGTTCACTATTGTTCAGGTATTAGACACTCTCCCTATAGTATTACTTTACTGACATTTGTTGAGACAATATATATATATAACTACCTATACTAATGAAATCCTTTTAACGATATTAAGAGCACGTACATATTCCTATTCCCCTACATACGCAGGTTCTTAACTCCCCAGGCCTCGGCCATCCTTTGTTCGCTTTGAAATCAAATTCAAATAAATGGAATATTCCTGAACATATCCGAAAATTATTTTTGAAAGGTGATAAAAAAATTTATAATTCGAAATAAACATATAATTTTTAAATATAAAAGAAAATCGCTTGCAAACATAAAAAAAATTATAAGATAAAAACAGGAAAACATGTAAAAAAATTATTAGACTAATGTATTATAAATATTATTGTAACATCACTTTTTATCGTTCCATGTGAAAATATTTTCATAAAATGTTTCATGTATTTTTTTGTTCTGTTTATTTTCTTTTGTGATTAATTTTGGGATTTCAATACACAGCTTGGTGTTTTGGCCGGTCTTAGGGTACGGACAAAAACAAAGCGGGTTTCGGTTTTCAGATTAACGGCGATGCGGCGTTCAGTGCCCGGTTTCACCGGCGGCAGTTGTTGACACCGAGGTATGGACAAACAGAACGCGGATATAACCTGCGCTACCTCTGCGGTATTTCGAGTTCATCTGGCGACGATTTTTTACTCTAGGAGAATCCTTTTTTGAAATTAAGGAATAAAACAATCAGTATTTGGCAATTGGTATCTTTAAATATAAAAAAAAACCTCAGAAGAACATGATAATATGTAATGAATATGCCTGAAAGGAATTAACTTGTGACATTTGAGGTTATTTCAAAAAGTTATCCTGTTGATTTCTTTCCAGCACTTGTCGACAACATTTCTGTTGCTATGTAATGTTTTTTTTAAATCCCAGATTGGCGATTTGTTAAATAAAAAACGGAAATTAATAGATCGCTCATTTTGGTATCAGATTCCCTTTAAAACCAGCTTCACCAGTATTGCCATGTCCCAAAATGAAAAAGTTTCAATGATAAAAAAATTCTAAACTGAAGTTTGAACTACATTTCTGGATTTCCCCGTGTGATCCATGCTAAAAATCGTATCCCACAAGTACACACTTTTGTAAATTAAGAGTATCAAAAGTATATACCATAAAGGATCCAAAATCCATGAAAATATGGCAAAAATCAAGAATATGGCAACATTGAGTTTCACTGACCGGCGTCACCGGCGCGGCGGCCAGGAATTAAGAATTCATTCCGGTAAAGCTTATCGGCGCCGCCTCGCGCGGATACAAATCTGAACCTGCCTTCACTATGTTCGGTCTGATACGTTGACATAAAAACATTCTTGTCGGCCAGTCGGCCGCCTTTGCGCCGACTAATCAGAAAACCGAAACCCGCATTGTTTTTGTTCGTACACATATGTAATCTCTCACTTGATTTCGGCGGGTGTCCAAAGGTTCGGGTAATTAAATCAAGTGATCATTGCTTTCGTCCTTCGTTTTGATCATTTGAAATACTGTCGGCCATATAAAGGGGATTGAAATCTTAATTTGTAAGAATTAAATTTTGTTCTTGCAAGGTTTTCTCAACAGTTTATCAATTGAAGTTTTAAAAACTTTTAAAGGTATCTAACTATATTATTTCAAAAACTACTTTATTTATGACGATCTTTCGAATCACTTTGTGGAGGTTGCTGGTGGTTATTGCATTTTTGTGTACATTGGGAGGTCGATAGTCTGTAGTCAGTACCTTAAATGTGATGCTCTATTTTATGCTCTATTTTGGCATTGTTATGGTCCGGTTCCGGTTCAATATGGTTGAATACTACCTTTGCATTGTTGTGGTCCGGTTCAATATGGTTGGATACTACCTTTGCATTGTTGTGGTCCGGTTCAAAATGGTTGGATACAACCTTTTAATTGATATAGTCCGGTTAAGTATGGTGGTTTAATATAATTGAGGTTAGGTACTATTTTTTTATTGTTATGGTCCGATTGTCTGGTTCAAATGGTGCTTCAATATGTATTTTTACTACCTGATGATGATATGAAAACTCTAAATAATGGATGATTCGACAAACTATATATAAGGGAAAACATTAAGATTTATATTTAGAACTAATAAAAAACTTTAAATCTTTTCAAATCATAAAACTGTTGTACATATCCCTTGTTAGAAGCCTAATAGAACATAAATCCATAGCCTGGTCGCCCTTCCACAAAATTCATGTTCATAATGTTGAAAGAATTTAAAGAAAATTTTAAAAAATTAACATTCCTTTTACGCATAAATTACCCATCGTTAATGAAAATTTTGAATATCCTAACTTAAGAAAACAGACGACAAGTAAACTGTATATCCTTTTCATTAAAATTATTAAAATATTAATTCAATTAATGTTGCATTTAATAAATCTACATTTACCTAACTCTGTATGAACGAACATTTTTTTTTAGAAAGACAGATATTCCCGGGTTACAAATAACCCGACAATATAAGAAAATCTTCTACTATCACCATAGCAAGTCGAAAATGTGCTTGAGTCGTGATGGAGACCTAAGAAAGCCTGGGAATCGAACACGGGATGCCTGAGTGGAACCCAAACGCGATTCCAACTCAGCCACTGACCGGTCATTTCATAAACTACTGTGAAAGTAAATTTAAAACATTTTTATTAGTATGATTGTTGATTTGGAGGATATTTACAGGTTACCTATTTTTACTTCACTTTTATTCCATGTTACTTACTTTTTATCAACTCATATTTTATGTACCTAACTTATATTTTGTTTCTTATATTTTATGTTACCCGTATTTTATCAACTCTTTATTTAATTGTATTAAAAAAAAGTGTGATGCATTATAGGTAAAAGTCCCATGGGAGATAAATAAAATAATTTAAAATTGACCAATAAAAAAATGTTCGCATAAAACAAGTGAGTTGAAAGATAAATTACTTGACGCACAACATTCCAGATATCCTTCCGGGAGGCTATTGCTAGACTATATACAACACAAACGGTGAAAATATGCGCATTTCATTACAAAAGAAAAATGAAATAACAAAATATGTTTTCTCAACTTTCCAACACCTTAAATAATAAATAAGAAAAAATACATAACTGTAATACATAATCTCCTACCCCCTTACTTTGTTCATTGGCAAAGCAGTAAAATTTCGAGAAACACCTCCGGACACAATTTAAAAAATAATTTTAAGGAGCTCCGGGCGATTGCTCGTTTCCTGAAAAAATATTTTTTATTCCTTTCAAGATTTTTCAAAGAATGTTAAGCGATGATAAAATAAATCGGTCTAATTTAACATTTTTACAATGGCTGCAGGAAGAACGACATTATACTAATAATTTTAATTCAATTTAATTCAATTGCGGGTCATTTATCTTAATATCTGAAAATGAATGTTTATTTGATTGTCCCTTATGCGGTCCCTAAACAATTCATCTGATTACGATGAAACTTTGGTGATTTGTGCAAATGCACACGAAGGTTTCTATAGCAAATGGTGAGCTCTGACGTTATGAAATTATTTCCGATAACATTCATCCGATTGCGATGAAAATGGTGAGTGGTTGAGTTCTGGCGTTATAAAATTTGCATAGCAAATTTACAATAGGTGGCGCGCGATTTGGGTTTTTCATGTAGTTTAGTGGCAGGGAGGGGAACTCGGGAGGGGTTAGGGGAATAAAGAAAAGGGAATCGGTAGGGAACAGCAGAGAGTGAATTGAATTTGGAAAATGTTTCTCACATGGAGAGCTGTAAGTGGCCTGCTCAGGGTTCGGAAAAACAAAAAATATTGTGTATCCAAAAGCACGTCAATAAACGGAATTAAAACCCAAACACTTTATTTCATTGAGTGTATTCACTAGTACTAAATAAAAGTTTGTTGACAAAATCAATCTTCCAAAAAAAAAAGTGTCTTAATTGGCCTCAAAATGGTTGAAAATAAAGGTATCTTGACTTTTTCGAAAGCTTGCAAGGGAACTTATTAATGACAAAAATTATTTATGTTGTTGAATGACAGATGACATCAAAATTTCATCCACACATAAAAATAATTTATATAGCAGAACAACGTTCGCCGGGTCAGCTAGTTTATAAATATGTTTTGCTTAAAGTAAGTGGCTTCAATTCCATAGATGAAATTAATCGGCTTACTCGTAGAATAAACCGAAACTTACGTGAATATTATGTAGGTACTCGATTTTACTCATAAACCGCCTCTGAAATACGCTTTTCGCCTATTTCGGTTTTCTCTTGTTTCACAAATTTATTGCCACATCAGTAAATATTTTTATTTTTCAGGAGGAAAATACTATACTAAAAATATACAAAGGAATTTATTCTTTTTGCACTGCCAATCATTGGAAACCGGGAGGTTTACTAAATACTAAATATATTATGTTCAAAAAAATATCTATAAATAGAATATTTATTTAAGAACACTGTTAATTTTACCCATGTTACAATATATTTCTAGTAACTTTATTTGTTTTTGCTCTTTTTAAAAATTTGTGTTTCTCTTTTTTTTTTTTTTTTTTAAAGAAAGACAAACATTCCCGGGTTACGGATAACCCAACAATGTTTGAAAATCTCCTACTACCACCACAGAAAGCCGAAAATGTTGCTTGTGTTGTGATGGAGGACTTAGCCAGCCGAGGAATCGAACATGCGACGCCCGGGTGGGACCCAAGCGCTATGCCCACTCAACCACTGACCGGTCATATTAAATCTAATTTCTCTATTCTCTATTTCTAAATCCTCAGCTACTAAGCATGTAGAATTATAAAACAAAATTACATCTAATTCAACCAGTTCCTACATACTCGGTGAGGGATGTAGTTGAAAAAATATTTTAAAAGTAAACTTGGCATGTTAACTAACTAACTAACCATCGCGCCGTTTCCCCACAGAGAAAAGCAGAGATGACGAACCGGCACAAACTCCCTGCCTTATTCACATTCATACATCGTCTCATACATACTATTCTATTATTCCGACTCTTGACATGGCCTAACTCAAGTGGTTTTACCATACCCGTCTTAAGGATCTCATTTCTACAGCATTCAATCGAGTTTCATATTTTCTTCGTCTTCCTCTTTCACTCCTTCATACGCCTCACTTCCGTTAGCTTCGCTTCTTGTTAAGGAAGAACAAACCTTTAATTTTGTAATATGAATGGTTATGAAAATTTAACATATAAATGTTAACATAGTCCAAAAAAACATAACTAACTTAGAAAATGTCTTAGTTTTCCTTCCTCTCCCTACTTTCCTTAAAAAAACCCTCTATACATTCTTCCCAAAGATTACACAGGCTCTGAAGGAATTTATATTCTAAAGGGCCTCTTGTGTAGAGCCAAGGTAATAAAAACACCAATTTCAATAGTTTACGTTTAAAATTCTATTCCTTCGCTTAAAAGGTCACAAAAAAAAAAATCATCATAATATTTTTCAAAGTCGCTTTTAATATTATCACATTTACGGGACGGCGACGTTAAACAAAGAAGTGGAGTTGGCGACGGAAGAGAAACTAGAAAGTCACTAGATGTCGCTTTCCTATCTTTTGTCTGTTTATTTAAAGTGGTTTGAAGATTGGATATTGATTTCACAAAAAATTTTTTTTTTTTTTTTGATTTCGTAGGATTTGAACCTGTTTCAAAATTGTTTAATTTTAATTTTCAGAGTATACACAAAGATTCGTGTTTTAACATTCGTGTTTATTCTTACCCCTTTAAAAATATGGCTCATTTGCAGAATGACTTTGAATGATATTTATTTATCACTCGAGAGCGAAACGTTATTAAGGCAATGTTATTTCTCCATGACATTTTTATTTCCCTTCACCGTCAATATTGACTTGCTTTCAATTAATTTGGCTACGCAACGTTTCACAAAACAAGGGAAATCCATTAACCCCGTCCTGCATGCTCGTTACTACCTACCACCACTGGTATTATTATTTTAACCTATGCGTGCCACGAAATAACTAAATGAACCGAACAATCTTTTTTCAATTTTTATTTTTTATTTATTTTATTTTATTTTCCTACCGGGGTACCCCGTTTTAAGGTCACATTGAACATGGCTATGTGTTTGAATTATAAGTTGTTGTTTTCACACAAACAGTTCTCTAATTCGTCTTGGGAGGAGATTAATTCTTGGGAAAGAAAACAGTTATTTTATTTTAATTTGGGATTTATTTAATGTTTCGCATATTACAAGTGGTGACTCGATAGTCGGCCCAACTGGAAGCTGGCTAAATAAAATCTCAATTGAGTGAGCTCCTGCAGAGGGCACCCCGGCCCTTGGCCCCCTGGTGCCCAAAATCCGAACTAAACTAACTGCCATCTAGCGGGACAGCTCTTAGCACTAAGCTCGGAAGCTTTTAGATATACGATATACCACATAATTAATTATCTAAGTTAAAATATTAGGTATTAGGTATTAGAGGAAAATTATAAAGCAATGTCTCGAAAAAACACAACACAAGCTTTAATCTTTGTTAGGTTGCAAAATTTGTATCTATATTCTTCCTTCTCGTGTCCATAAACTATTTCTTAATACTTCTTTTTAAGAAAGTTATTTATTTAATGGTTTTTATTGCAAGAGAGACGATATTAAATAATCAATTTTTTAAAAGAAAAACTCTCTTTTTATAACTTTTTGAAGGTTATTTCCAACAACGTAATATATCAATGAAGAGAAGATAACAATAATAATCTAAACGAAAATATGAAAGAAAAAAACAGAAAAAGATAATGGTCGCAACTGGTTCTCGAACCCAGACCTCTCGTCTTACCGGGACGTACGTATTAACCAATTTCGCCATTGACACCCCTCAAACCGTCATATTTGTCAATCTCATAATATAAAATTTTAGAATTAACAATATTGTTTTCAAATAATAATTTTTTTTCCATATTATAGGCAACTAACAACCCTTTTTATTGGAAACAATCATTCTGAGAATTGGTTTGTAACCTGGATAGCGTTTTATAGTGGAAATCGCGTGAGCTTCCCCATCCGATAGGACCATATTCAAGATGATATTGGGCTAATGAGTAATGAATTTTAATTTGTTATTCTTTTTCTAAAATGATTCTTATTGTTTTGAAAAATTGGTTAGTTTTTTTTAAATTTGTTGCTCGTATATTCACTTAGGAGCTCTAATTTACGTTTTGATTAATACTTATTACACTACTTTTGATTAATAGCTACACTATTAAAAGGGATATCTGTTACCCGGAGCCATCTTTACATTAAAACTCAAATATTCAAGATCGGTGAGCGGTGCAAATAACAGTAGAAGATTCGGAACCTTGTTCCTCGGAATTTCACTAAGCTTTAGATATTTCAATCAATGTTTCAATGCGTTCATCCGTTCGCTAGACCAATTTTCAATTTGAATCGAAGTGCTCGTTTTAGAGTGCACCTCGGATGCTAATCTGTATTTGAATAAAAAAGATACCAAAAGTTAACCAGCTAAATAGACCGTGGGGATTATTGATGAAAAACTTAGCAAAAAAAAAGTTTTTTTCATTAGTACCCAAATAAAAAGGTTATGATGCATTTCTTATTTTTGTTTGAAATACAAAGTGTTCGCACACCTTTATAACTACAATTCCTTCCCATTTGGTAAGCTGTTCTATTTATGGTTTGAAATGCGAGGGTGGCAATATTTTTATCCGAACTCTTTCATTAATGACTAAAATAAAGCTAGGATTTGATTTGACATTTTTAATACAATACATTTTGTTTTATTGGTGCCCTTTTTTACTCATTTAAAGTACGTTCTAGCGTGTTTAAATCGCACTTTATGGAACGCGCGTTTTTTAAAGTTACCATGGCAACTCAACAAATCAACAAAATGTGAAGTCTAAATGTCAACTTTTAACTATAAATCTGACAGGAATATTTTAAACGTCAAATAAAACATTACAAATGTTTCAAAAATTTTATTCAAAGTTTACATTCTTTTTTACATCGTTTACATTCAAATTATTAATATATAGTCGATGCTTTGTACTGTTCTGACATTTTCTGAAGGTAAGCAAGCACAACTCGTTCATCTACATCTACTACGTTTTGCTCCTCCATCCATGTTATGAACCTTTCATATTCTTTTTTATAAACGTCTTTGGATTTTTCAGGTATTAACCGCGATTCTGCTTTGGTATTTAAATTATCAATGTTAGAACACATTTTACAACACACAATAACTAGTAAAAACTGTGATGTCAACTATTAATCTTATGTGACAGATTGCAAATTAATGTTTGTGTTTTTCATTTCCATGACAACAAGATATTGTGATGTCACATCACGAATTCATTAATAGTTCTTATTTCCAAATTTTTAATAATAATATCAATATTTATGTTTTCAAAGTGTACCAATAAAAAAAAATTGCGTAAAATATTCGTGGATAACTGGCCTTTAAAACACTTGCTTTATTTCGAGCACTCGGCTACGCCGTCGTGCTCGAAAAATCGCGCGTGTTTTAAAGACCTGTTTATCCACTTATATTTTAATATACTATTGTTTTATTGGTGCCCTTTTTTACTCATTTAAAGAACGCTCTAGCGTGTTTAAATCGCACTTTATGGAACGCGCGTTTTTTAAAGTTACCATGGCAACTCAACAAATCAACAAAATGTGAAGTCTAAATGTCAACTTTTAACTATAAATCTGACAGGAATATTTTAAACGTCAAATAAAACATTACAAATGTTTCAAAAATTTTATTCAAAGTTTACATTCTTTTTTACATCGTTTACATTCTAATTATTAATATATAGTCGATGCTTTGTACTGTTCCAACATTTTCTGAAGGTAAGCAAGCACAACTCGTTCATCTACATCTACTACGTTTTGCTCCTCCATCCATGTTATGAACCTTTCATATTCTTTTTTATAAACGTCTTTGGATTTTTCAGGTATTAACCGCTATTCTGCTTTGGTATTTAAATTATCAATGTTAGAACTCATTTTACAACACACAATAACTAGTAAATACTGTGATGTCAACTATTAATCTTATGTGACAGATTGCAAATTAATGTTTGTGTTTTTCATTTCCATGACAACAAGATATTGGGATGTCACATCACGAATTCATTAATAGTTCTTATTTCCAAATTTTTAATAATAATATCAATATTTATGTTTTCAAAGTGTACCAATAAAAAAAAATTGCGTAAAATATTCGTGGATAACTGGTCTTTAAAACACTTGCTTTATTTCGAGCACTCGGCTACGCCGTCGTGCTCGAAAAATCGCGCGTGTTTTAAAGACCTGTTTATCCACTTATATTTTAATATACTATTATTATAGATAAATAAAAATAAAAAAAAAATTCCATTTCGGGTAGCTATATTTTTCAGGAAAGAAAAGTCTTGTTGGAGAATGGCATTTTTTTCGGTTTCAATGGGGGATCTGGAACTTGACTATTCAATATCTGTAATACTAATATTTTTTCTGATTTAAATCGATTTATTATGAAAATTGAAAAAGTGCTTTAAGAATTTATTGCGTACTACGAGTATTTACATAAATTACATGTAGGTATGTAAGCAAAATCAACCTTAGCTAAATGGTAATATTGTTTTGTAACCACAGCTAATGTGTCTGTAAATTGTGCTGTGGTTATAAAAAAAATTTGATTATTTTAGGGAAAGCCCTCGTTACTTCAATTTGATGGCCCCATTGGGTACACTTGTACCTTAGAAGTTACTAACTTTTCAAACAAATCACTGTATTTGCACATAGAAACATACCCAAGTTATAGATGGAAAATTAACCCCATTTCGGTAATTGGAAGGTTTGAACAATTTGTTATTTTTGATTAGTCGATGGAATGAAAATATTAATCAAACAAACATTAACTGCAATACTCTCGATAAGGTTGTATGTATTTATTTATTGGGTTATCGCCATTTCAAATAAAAATATTTTTTAATAATTAAACCGCAGCTGTATTCTTTGTTCAAAACCCACGCATTCGTGTAATTTTCCAAATTGTTCGTGATTGTTTGTAGGGAAAAAATCTATAGGGATTTGATGAATACACAATTTCCTACTATTGGTTTAAGTAAAAACTATATTTAGAAATAAAGAAAATAAGCGTGAGAGGTAACTAGTCAACATAAGAGATATTCCGACCGATGATTGATAAATTTTAGTGTGGCCTCCCGAGTGCCAGCTCTCAATATGCAAGCTATTTTGACTAATGTCGTTAGTTATTAAAAATAACTGTTTTTTTTTTTTTTTTTTTTTTTTTTTTTTTTTTTAATTTATTTGAGACACAAACAGGATATTTACAAAACATTTTTGCATGTAATATAAAATAAATTCTAATAAAATATAAATATCCCTAGACTAATGTGTCTGCAGTAATAACATTTGCATATTCACAGAAGCAACATGAAAAACAATGTAAGTATTATTTATAGATAACTTAAAAACTAAAATACAAAATATGAAAACTAAAATACAAAATATTGAAAACTAAAATACAAAACTTGCAATAAAAATATGAAATATTTATGAAGAGATTATTGAGAAGTAATGAAACAAAATCCTTTTTTTTTTTTTTTTTTTTTTTTTTTAGGTGCACTATTAACAAGATTATTCACTGAAGCAATCACAAGAAAAACAATGTGAAATATTTATGAAATAATTATTGAAAAGTAATGGAACAAAAGCATTTATTTATTTATTTATTTTTTTTTTTTTTTTTTTTTTTTTTATTTTTTTTTTTTTTTAGTTGCACAAATCATGGAGATATTTTTTAAAGCTAGTTATATTATTTACAAAAATATCTATGATGGTGTGTATTTTAACAAGATCGTTGTATGATCGAGACATTCTAGATATAGGATTAAAATATCCAGTATTATTGGAAGAAATTTCGGTCCAAAATATGTTAAGGTTTCTGGTAGATTTGGGCCTGGCGTATAACTTGATTTGATTGACTAAATTACTGTCTACACGATTATTCACAATTTTATAAAGCATTAAAAGGTCATTTATGTTTCGTCTTTTAACTAGACTCTCTAATTTGAAATGTGTAAGTCTTTGTTCGTACCCGTCTAAAAGATGGTAGACACCTGATCGATAAGACAAAATCCGTGTGAATTTTCTTTGGACTGATTCGAGTCTAGATATCTGTGTAATATAATGTGGATTCCAAACTGATGACCCGTACTCCAGAACACTACGGATTAAGGAATTAAATAGAATTATTAAGCTATTAGAATTCTTGAACAGTTTGGTTGATCTTACAATAAAACCGAGTAATTTATTTGATTTACTCACAATGTATTCAATGTGTTGGTTGAACGTTAGTTTGTTATCGAATATAATTCCTAAATCTTTTATTGATTCAACTGTTTCTAGATTGTGACCACATATGCTATATGAATACAGAGTTTTGTTGGTGTTCTTGGTGAAATTAATAACTTTGCACTTAGCTATATTCAGTTCCATTTCATTGTCAACACACCAGGCAGATATTGTGTTAAGGTCTTGTTGTAAAAGTTCACAATCTTCAATATATTTAATTGCTTTATATAATTTTAGGTCGTCAGCATATAGAGAAAAATTACAGCGGAGTTTATATGTAAGGTCGTTAATAAATATTAAGAAAAGCAAGGGTCCAAGGTGAGATCCTTGTGGTACGCCTGACGTAACTAATATTGGTGAAGAGTTAAAACCGTTAACAGTAACTAATTGACTTCTATGTGATAAATATGATTCTAACCAACGAAGCAGATTTCCGTGAATGCCAATTTGATCCAGTTTATACATTAAGATACGGTGACTAACTTTGTCGAAGGCCTTGCTGAAATCAGTGTACACGGCATCTACTTGCGTTTTATTATTCATAGATTTACACAGAAAGTCCATGTACTCAAGCAAATTAGTATTTGTGGATCTTTTAGCAACAAAGCCATGTTGGAAAGGACTAAGTATATGTGATACATGGTTAAAAATGGTTTTATATACAATGGACTCGAATATTTTTCCAAAACAAGATAAAAGGCTGATAGGGCGGTAGTTAGTTACATCATTTTTACTGCCAGATTTGTGGATCGGAATGACGTGGGCAACCTTCCACAAATCAGGAAATACCCCACACTTCAGACTTTTGAAGAATATTTTGTGTACTGGTACTGCAAGTTGGTCTGCACAATTTCGAATAAATAGTGGAGGAATTCCATCTGGGCCGGAACCCTTATTGATATCGAGAGTATTCAATTTCGCTTTGACCTCATCTAGAGTTATTTTGATATGAGACAATGGATAATTATAGAGTTGGGAAGGAAGTTTAGAGTCACATTTAGAATTAGATGGTGAGCTAAAAACAGAAGAGAAGTAAGTAGATAAGAGTTCACATGTATCTTCACCATTTGTTGCTGATTTGTCGTGGAGATGCATGATTTTGGGGAGAGAATTAGAAATTCTTTTCGAATTAATGAGGGTTGAGAGATTTTTGATACTGTCAGGGAGAGAATTTTCTATTGAATCTACATGGGTTTTAAGGCAGGTACGTATAGATACTTTTACTCGAGCTCTCAAGATGGAAAAACTCTCATAGTCACATTGATTTTTGTATTTTTTCCATTTCTTTCTAAACTTTTCTTTTTCTCTGAGTTGGTGGATCAAAGCACTGCTGAACCAAATTGGAAACTTATTATTCCTGATTCTTAAGCGTGGAGTGTGTTTTTCAATTGATAGCCATAACAAGTTATAAAAATGTAGTACAGAGTCATTACAATCCAGGGTGTCAAGATCGTCCCAATTATTGAGTGATAACATTTCATTGCATTTAATGTAATCCGTTTTTTTGAAGTTATATTTGATGTGATCTGGATTGGTAGGTAGGGGTCTGCATTTGGAAATTAAAAGATCGAATTCAATGGGAGGATGATAGGAGTCAATTTTGGATAACACATGTGAAGCAATTTGAATGTTGAGGTTATGGTTGGAAAAAACTAAATCTAAAATTCGATCTATATTATTAGAGACGTGATTGAATTGATTAAGTCCAGTCAAATTTTGGAAGTCCAGTAGAGATATTGATTTTTGGCTATTATGAAAGACTGGTCTGGTAAGAGTTACATTGGCATTTGGTGAGTATTGAAAAGATGGCACATTAAAATCACCCATTATTATTGTTATATCCTCTGATGGTAAGTTATTATATGTCGTTTGACACTTTTCAAAAAAATCTGTGAGATTTTCGATTGGTATATCTGGAGGCAAATACGCCAAACATAAGTTGATGGTTTGCCTGGACATTTCATGTAATTTAAATTTAATCCATAAATCTTCTGCAGATTTTGAGTTATGTGCTGAGACTAAAAAAGATGTCATTTCTTTCTTGATGGCTATTAGAACACCACCGCCTGATTTTTTGAGAGAACTCGATATGTCCCTATCGCGTCTATATATATTATAACGATCATCTACTAATTCATGGTCATAGATTGTGGAATCTAGCCATGTTTCAGTTAGACAAATTAAATCATAATTGCAACTGAGCACTTCGCAATATAAATCATTTAATTTACTTTTTAAACCACGTACATTTTGATAATAAAATGTTATTGCCGATTTGTTAGAATCCATTTTGAAAGTATAATATATTAAGCATTATTGAATACGTTTTTATGTAAAATTGATGAAAAAGTAATTTAATGAAAAGTAAGTAATTATGCTTTGGAAGGGGGTAATTATGAACGTCATAAGTTATGATTTGTTTGTGGTACATGATTTTGTCTATGGTATCAGCTGTCATTAATGTTGACAGAAATATGTTGTTGAATAGTGAACAAAATACAATGCAAAATACTGAGCATACAGTTGTTACATAAAAGTATGTTGTCATTATGCAATTATTTCTAATAGGTTGCGATCGTTTATTATATTTGATAGATTGTGATAGTACATGAGAATAAAGAGAAATCGTGGTATTTACTTGTTGTTCAGAATAATTTTGTTCAAAGTGAAATGATGTAAAATAGTATAAATTTTTTAAAGATTCTGTGGTGAATCTTGGTTTTGAAAACGAACCCATTAAATTTTTGACCTGAGACCTCTCACATTTTGGTAATATATTTGTAAAGTTTCCATTTTAGTATTCAAGTTACACATAGTTACGATAAAAATAAATTAAAGTTTGTATATTCTGTTATTAGGCATCGATGACACGAGTATCTCGTTTTTTTATCTTTTCTAAATCGTAAAATGAATTAATACATACGTGGTTTGAGTTTTCATTCAACCTAAGGAAAATTTTACAGTTTTTAATCCAGCAGAATTTATATTTTTGTTCTTTTGAAAATTCTCTGACCATTTTATAGAGAAGCTTATTTTTGGGGGATAGGTGTTCGTTTATGAAGATGTTATGTCCTCCGTGCATGTTGATGTTCTCCGCTGTGAGGCCTTTCCTCTTGCGGATTGCAGCAATGATGTCGTCCTTTTGTTGCCTCCGTTCCAGCTTCACAACAACGTTCCTCGGTCTTCCTTCAATTTTCTCACGTGGAGTAACGCGGCTGGCATACTCGATGTGTTTCGGCATCTCTACTTTTAGTTCTGAATAGATTTTTTTTAGAACGTCCATTAAATTTTCTTGGTTTTTTTCCGGGATTCCGATAATCTCTATGTTGTTAACACGAGCATATTGTTCACTGGCCTCAACTTTCGCTTGTAACTCAAAGAAATCCTTTTTTTGTGACATGTTATTTTCGTTTATTTTTTCCAATTCCGTGATTTTTTTCTCCATACTTTTAAATTTTAATTCGTAATCATCAATTTTCAAGCTCAAATATTCCACAGTTTTCACTAGATCGCGAATTTCCGATTTAAATGTATTATTTAACTCACTGAATTTGATTTCTATGAGGCTTAAAACATCAGATTCTTCCGCTTGTATTTTCTTTGGTGGCATTGTAAGGTTGGTTTTTTTTTATATATATTCACTGAAACTGATAAATTCAATTATATTTTCAATAAAAACTGGTGATTGAACACTTTATAATGATATATTTAAATTATTATAATATTCAGTTACTTGACAGTTCAAAACCATAGATATTTATGTTACTAAGGGAATTTATTTTCCTCAGGGCCTCCTGTGTGGAGCACATGTATAAAAAATATATATATTTGGCGAAAATCAACAAACTAGAATATGGGGAAATAAAGATCAACACTCATAAAATAAAATACAGTCCGCCCCGGAACAGGAATACCTAGTGAGTAGGACTGTGAAAAATACACTTCACTTTGTATTTTTACTTATTTTGTAATTTTATTTTATTTAATATCGTCATTAAATAAAAAAAAACTCCCGTTTCGTCTCAAAAAGTACATGAAAAGTGCCAATGTATATTAAAAGTTAGTATATCAATTCTTAGTTGTTAACTTAATAGTGTTTTTAATTTCAACGAAGTCGTTTCACATTTAAGAATGAAAATTTACAGAAAGATCCGTCAGTGTTGACATCGTTTATCAATCTCTTAATTATTCCATGTTAATATCGACCTAGCAACAGCCTGACCGTGCTCTTGAAGAAGATATAAAATCCTCGATAGTTACGCCTATCGATCCGGTATTGTAAAGTCATCGATTTCACTGTGCTAGACACCCTGTAATCGATCTAAAAAAATTCATAAAGTATATCCCTAAGTTATAGGCGTCCGAAAATGGCAATCTTACGTTTTAAGGTTCGTGAATGTTCGACGAATTGAATCTCTTTGATTGTTAACAAAACCAATGTTTCTGCTTATGATACTCCTACTTGTAATCAGCTTTTAGACAATAACATTATGTTTAGTTCGTCAATATTTAAAGTATTTATTTATTTATTTATTTATTATTATTAACGCCGATTAAAGCGGCTTTTACAAAAATATTACAATTATTTAACATATGAATACAGAATATACATAGATAAAAAAAAAATATATATATATATATATATATAAAATACATAAAAAATAACAATACAAATTGTAGTATCAACATAAAAACAACAACGAGTAGGTTATTATAAATACAATACAACATATTATAAATCCCAGACAATATGTATTAAGAAATTAATACTTTAAAACTGTATTTGATTATAATCAAGCTGAAAAGCGCTGACAGACAGTTTTAATTAAGTAGTGTTTGTATGAGGTTAAACTAGCAAACATAACTAACTATTACAAACTAGTTGACCCGACGAACTTTGCATCGCCTCAGATTCAATAACTGTTGTGTTAACTTATTAGCTGAATTAAATTCAATTTTTATTACGTTAGAAAATTACACAATGAAGCAATTATCGATGCGCCACTGTCCGTGTTTTGTTTTTGTCAGTATCAGAGATGCGTTGTGTACTGATTTATATTTTTTGTGATTTTATTACTTTTCCATTTGCTTACGGGAATGGCGTTTCATTTTCTTTATACGTGTGAGGGAGATTTATTAAAATTATCGTATTTTTCATTTGAAGGGGTGAAGAAATTTGTTCACCGTTTGTCTCATTTTAGACTGTTGACATTTAGTGTGTAATAAAGAGGGACAGCATTTATATGTTTAAGAATAGCAAAACAATCAACGCATTGACATTTGATATTTTTGAATTTTTGGAATTCACTCACTACTCAATATTATACTTATCATAATTTTTCTGCAGTTCTTTCAAAATATGAGAATTCGTTCCATACAAAACGTATCAGGAAAATAATATTCTTCATAATTTTTTTTCGTCAATTTTCCGATGTTTTAATATCTATTCTGCGATTCGGGGTGGAGACAAATCCAATAAATCATAGATCATAAAAATCGGCCAAGCCGTTCTCAAGTTAAAAATGGTGTAACTTGTAACTAACCCGACTTTGTTTTATATATTATAAGATGTTCAAATATAAGATAAGATTAATTTACTTAGTTTCCCATAATGTTTTCCTATCTGTAAATATCACGAATGTTTCATTTCCAAATGGGAGGTCGTAAGTAATACACAATAACGGAAGTATTCGATATTATCATTCTACCATTCGCACACAATTATATTGTAAATGATGCGTCTTCCGGTGTTGCTCGCTGGTGAATGCGATAAATAGGCAACAACCACTAAATATTCATTCTAAGGGAGTTAGTGGTGGGATGGCAGTAGTGCGGAAGTATTTCATGCTATCCATCACGAGTAGATACGAGAAGTGTAAACTTTTCCCACATAATTCAGCCCCTGTGTTGTTCGAGTGACAATCCCATGGAGCCCGAGTGTGTTAGGGGGCATCCAGTAATATCCTCGGAGGGAAGTTCCACTCTCCCTGAAAACTGGAGATAAAGTGAAGAAAGCTGCATGAAGTCCGAGGATAAAAGGCGTCATAAAATGCCCGAGAATTCTGACTCGTGGTACAAAACCTTTTCGCGATTTTAAAATTGTTACAACTCTCTAACACTGTAACAGTTTGAAATTATAATGCTAAGTAAGCACACAGTCATTAAGTTGGTTACAACATTCAAATTGATTTTTAATCCTATTTGCAAATACAAAATTAGAACCAATGGAATCCTGCATTCTTCTGTTGCATAAAATATACTATGGGCATTCTAATTTTTTAAAACAGTTCTGAATAGAGAGTCAAAGAGTCTGGATGTTTGTTTTGACGAGGGAGGACATACTACGGTGGATCTCTGTTGAACTGTGAGTTAATACTTCGTTTAGTTTTGAGTTTAATATATTAATATTGATTTACCATTTAATACTCTGTTCCGGTCCTATACACCTGTCATATTTCGGAAACTCTCTTCTAATATAATAATCCAGTAAATTTTTCCCCCTACCTCGATCTTAATATCTTAAACTGGTTTTCCTTTCCAAATATTTTCCAGACAGTATTCTTACATCAGCAAATCCATCTCTTTACATTCCGTACATCTTTTATTCATTCATTCATTCATTCATTCATTATTACATTTATTACATACAAGAAATAACAATATAAAAGGAAGCTTTGACTGCCCAACTAGGAAGGTTTCCCGTTTTAGGACAGTCAAATTATGGTGTGTATATTTTTCTAAACACCCTTTCATACTAATCCAATATGGTTCAATGGGATCTCAGAATCAATTCAGCTCAATACCTCTTTAAAAAGTGATTAAAAGCTATGAATAAAAAATAGACAAATAACCTGTAACCTCACCTAACGTAACCTATTTTTTTAATGTATTTTTCTCATTACTATTAATGACTCTTTAAAGAAGGTGTTGAGTTGATTTCATTCTGATTTTTCCGGTCACCATCCAATGTACCAATCAATTTGAGAGGCGGGTACGGGTACCGCCGCCTCGGCAAATATTTATTAGATAATCTACGCCTCTGCTATAGGTCACCCCGAGTGGTTCGCTACGTTTGGTGACTTAGCAGGGGTGCTCGGCTTCATGGAGTGAGATTTGTCCGTGTCTTGGCGGTGGATGCAACTGTACACCAGCTGTGTTGCAGGCCGGATCGGGAGATGTTTAACTGGTTGAGGGGAACCTTTTAACCTCTTTAGCAGGACTCTCTGGGAACCTTTTACCTCAGAGATGGATTCACGCGTCCGTAACCCCTAAAACCTTTTTCCTGCCAAGAACTTCAATTCTTTCCTTTCCTAAAAAGGTCCTCCGCATAGCACCCTCAAAGATGACATGGATCCTGAAGAAAATTATTTTCTTCAGGACCTCGCGTGCCGAGCTAATATAAAACTTTAAAAAACTGTACCTCACTCGATATATCAATCGTAGCATAAATATCCTACCAATCCTGTCCTTAATCTCAAATACCAATATCTTCTTTCTAATTTCTCAACTCTTAAGGGCATTTAACCAGCTAGTGGTCGAAAAATCCACATTTCGTCGAAAGATGTTCTTACGATCGTACAAGGCGGTTCCATGAGAAAGATAAATTATTCTCCGTACCAGCTTTTTAAAATTATAAACTCAATATCGATTTTATTTCATTCAAGTTTGATATCTGGCGTTGTTTGACAACAAGTTTGATGATTTGGCGTGATGATAATATTATTAAAATTATGTACTTTTTGTAATTATTGCTCGATCATAAGTATTTATATTTTTTCAATAATGTCTAAGCAAAATAAATGTGCAAAATAAATCTGAAATATATTAATTTGTAAAATCAAAAAAAAAAGTTTCTCAAAATTTATAACATGCGTTTACTAGATAAAAGAACAATCTTTCGTAATCAATTTATAATTTTTTGTGGAAAAGAGTCAATACGTCTAAAATTTGATTTAAAAATGACATATTTCCGGTTTTCTCTGGTTTTACCCTCTTAATGATTTCAGAAATTTATTCCGATCATTATTATAAACCATGACATCATGTTTCAAGCCATGTATTATTGTATATCAGACAAAAATACCTGAGTGCTAAGCAGGCTTTTTGCAAGTAATTTAAAATTAATGTAAGTATAAAAGGTTTGTTTTCCCTTTCCATTGAGCGAATTCTCACCCCCAGGATTTAGGAGACATCTTATTTTCTCCCCAATGCGTATACAAAGTAATCTATTGCCTCTTTTATCGCTTCCAATCGCTCGAAAGTCGATCGTTTTTCTTTCACTGTGACTGTTTCCATTCCGGACCGAATGAAGATGAAGCATTTTGCATACTTCAAGATTCGACTCTACTTAATTCCATTTAAAAACACTTGAAGAGTCTGCGCCGGTTTGGATTATTTGAAAACGAACATTTTAAATGTGTAGATAGTAGAAATAGATGAGTTTTTTTTTTCTTTTCTTGAGTTTTTGTTGACTTTGAGATGGTAATTCGCAGACGCGAACTATTGGAGAATTTACATTCTCTTCTTGTAAAATCTTAGGAATCTTAATTTAATCATGTTACGATTTTTGAGAGAAGGGCAGTTTTTTTTAACAACACTTATTACCTTTTGTATATTTTCATGCACATAAATAGAGATATAATACCGTATTATCATAAAAATACTTATTTAGTAATAGCTGCAGTCCCCGGCGATGTCCGGGCTATACACAGAGTTTTCGAAATCAAATATAGACAGTGACCTTCCTTTGCATACAAATCAAATCCACACCGCCCACTTGCCAGCCCAACACTCTCCTTGACCAATTATATTCCTAAACCTTCCTTTACCTATTGGTGAAAATTGCAGGAAAATCCGTTTAGTAGTTTTTGAGTTTTTCGCGAACAGACAGACAGAAATGGGTGTGGGTATCGCCGCCCTGTGAACCAATTATTGGATATCCAAAACCCATGAGAAAGGTCACCGCAAGTTTGATGACTTAGCAGGATGAGGTTTGTCTGGGTCTTGGTGGCGGATGCGTTTGCCCACTTACCTTTGAGGGAAACCTTTTGACCTCTTTAGCCTGACTCTCTCGACCTATCGCCTTGTACCGCAGTGGGGGAATAGATTCATACGTCCGTCACACTGGACACGATGACCCCCAGATGCCTACCCACCCCTCACAGCTTTTCCATTCCAGATCTTCCTCATTCCTTTTCCGGAAAAGACCTTCTAAACAGCATCCTCAAAGACAACATAGGCACCGAGGGAAACTGTTTTTCTCAGGAATCTGGAGGGAGCTAATGTAAAAAAATGGTAGCTCATTCGTAGAAGAAAACATTAAATATGGTTATTCTTTTATCAAATTTAGGGTTATGAAATATAATGGTATAAGTAGGCTACATAGGTACCTACCTTGCTACTGTATTATTCAACCCCTTTTTCCATAAAAAACTGTGAAAGAAATATGAAAACTGCTAAATTACTACTCAGTGTCCCTCAGGGAAACCCTTTTAGGTTCTGCTATATTGGAGCCATTGGAGAACATAATAAGACCCCCAGTCCACGTTTCCACATGGCTTTTTTATTCCCCTGTAAACCTTTTGCAGAAGACGTCTAACGTCCACTGATCCTTAGAATTTGTAATGAGAAGATATGGTTAGGCCCTCGGATACGCTCGGCAAACTATTGTTTTAAATAGCACTACATCCTTTCAGGGGCGTGTCTGGCATTTTCGGTTTTGTATTTTTGTCGATGAGAATTTACTTATTCTATCCCAATTTTTGCGTGGAAAAGATTGCATTGGTTTGCTTCTCTCCGGTAACATATTTGGAATGTTTTTTACAAGGGATAGTTTGAATTTTCGAACATTTTTTAAACTGAATTGAAAAACTGGATGATCAAGTCAAGGCTTTGCAAATTACAATTGATCATTTTTACAAAAACATTAACGTGAATGACTTTAATGCATAGGTTCTCAACGTGGGCGATAACGCCCCCTTAGGGGCGTTTCAGACCTTCAGGGGGCGGTAGAAGATCAAAAGAAAACGGGGGGGGGGGGGTTTAGACTTTCAGGGGGGCGGTAGGAGACCACCCAGAGAAACCCATCCCACCGCATCGGGGCCAACCATAAATTACGTCACACCTTAAAAATTTTCCCTATCCCATTACGCCCCCTCCATTGTGGCAAATGCTTTCCCATTGGTACGATGCTGATTGTCCTTGTAATTTTACTTTAAATGTAAATAACATTGTTGTTGTTATTCTTATTTTTGTGTTAAACTACTTATGCTAAAATGCGCCTGCTCTCAACACAGGAATCCCTAGAGAGGCAGGCACAGCACAATCACCTATGTAACTTGATAAATAAAGATTACAATAATATATATATATTTTTAAAAACCATCGTGGTATTGCATTATGCCCCCTCCGTCGTGGTATCCCGTTACTCCCCCTCCGTTGTGGCAAATGTGACCTGTCGTGGTATCCCATTACGCCCCCTGCGTTCGGATTCACGAGTTAGGGGGCGCTGGAAATAAAAATATTCTCAAAGTGGGCGGTGCGCAAAAAAGGCTAAGAATCTATGAAGAATGCATAAAAACAGTTTTTTATGGTAAATTACCTTACTGCATAAAAACAGTTTTACATGGTAAAAGACCTTGTATAAATACAGTTTTTCTTGGTTAATAACCTTACCGTACAAAAAGGACAGTTTCCCATGGAAAAATTACCTTTCCGTATAAAACACTACCATATGGGTACTGGCTTCAGTCCGCAGTGCACGTACTTTTATATTGTTCGTTAAAATATCAAACTGTGTATGTATTTGCATTATATTGGAATAATGACTACTGTAATTTTGAAGAATTGATTCAAAACTGTGTATCTTTTAATTATTAATTGGATTAAGGTATCCTTTATAATTGAATCAATATAATTCGCTGAATAACAACTGTCAAAATATAAATACGTCAATAAAATTATACCAGTGTCAACAAGTGTGTACCTGAAGTCCTGTGCAGGGATTTTCAACTAATAACAAACAATCAAGGATTGAATTCGATTAAGGATGAAAATTGCTTCGTGATAGAAAATAATAGAGGAAGTTAAAAATTTTAAATATGTAAGTGGCCCATTCGTATACCGGACAACATGAATTGGATTAAATATTTACGGGTTAATTCACATTTATCTTCATTAAAATAAAACGCGGAATACTAAAATAACTAAATAACGCGAAAAGAAAAATAATGTTTCTGGTTTTCTTTAGCAATGGCGGAATGTCCGTTTATGTTCGTTAATATAACGGAAAGGCTTCACTTTGCACCAGAAATCGGAATAAGGGGAAATGAAATCATGAAAGCCCACATCCGGGAAATATAATCCTTCACGATGCTTAGTCCTCGGTATCTTCGCTACGGGCTTTATCGATTTGAATAACATTTCGGGAAAATAGAAACATAGATACATACTACAAGTACAAGTACAAGTACAACTACAACTACAACTATTTTACTGTCTGAGACAATAAACTCACCCATTTCAACCATTTATTTGAGGACATTCGTGAGTTTGAAAAATCAATCTTCACGTCACTAGAATTTGTACATTGTACAGTGTACGGTGTACAGTGCAGTATAGAGACAGGTCATGTACTCAAGTCATGTTTTCGGCTAGACGGATGAGATGGCGACGATATTGAACGACGGAGAGGAATGTTAAACATTCGTTTGATCATGTTTTACTGTCGTCTCTATCGATATTGTTGAAAGTGGAAAAACACTTATTATCGATCTCTATTGATGAACAAAATGTATGAGTTATAGGTAGATGACATATGTAAAATATATAAAAATAATTAAAGAGCTCGCCATTAGAATGCATTTCTTCCATTATTCGCTGAATACAAGTTTATCTCTCTCCCAAAGCACCGGATAAAAATCAAGGATAAAACTCACCGGATAAATTCAAAGCTAGTAAAATGAAAAAAAAACATATTAAGGGTTCAATTAATAGGGAATGGAATTTTTTATGGTTTATCCACAGTGTCCGGAAAATCGTATTGCATGTGGGAAACTAATACCGCTTGTACTACGTGTTTTCGAACACCGGGTACATTATGTCGAATACGTATCGAGTTAAACACTTCTTCTTCTTTTCGTGCCTAGTCCGTTCAACGAACGTTGGCTATGTATACTGCTTCCCGGAAAAGTTCTACAGTAGACTGGCCAAACGTATGATGTTCTCCTTCTTCCAGGGCCCCGTCTTCCGGCAATATTTCCCTGCATTACGAGATGCAAGATCTCGTACTTCTCTTGATGTCTCGTCACATGTCCTAGATATTGAAATTATTTAAACAAAGAATGCTTAATTGGAATAATTTATTGAATGCTCACAAACCTTCATTCGTAATCCGAGTTCTTTTCCATGTAAAACTGAATAACAGATGCGATGAAAAAAATTAAAAATCAACCCATAAAAAACAACATTTTTTACTATAATACTCAAATGCGTTTAAAGCATTTTTTGTTTTGCTTGATTGAGATTTGAACCTTCTTAAACTTCGTTAATAAGGCCCATATTTATTTAGTTTATTGGGTGCTATAATTTTTTCAAAACAGAAGACAGAAACATGTGTAAATGTCCGCGTGTGTGTTTGCGTGATTGACACTAAAAGTTGATAGGCATTGTCATCGACAACGAATCTATCTGCCGAGTTTCGACAAATGAGTTCTTTTCCACTTCCAAGATTTTGCTTCATCCATAACAAAAGTGAAATTTATATTGATGTATTTAAAAAATTGCAGACTATGTTTTTTCGATTACCTACTATAATAAATCTCTTAAAGAACTTTTAGCCTCTGCGAAGATATAATTCTACTTAAGGTGAAGGTTAATGCTAAATCATTGTTTCAGATTAATATTTACTAAGAATCGGTTTAAATTATGAAAAAAAATTATGTTTGGATAAATTGAAGTTTTTCTTACCGTTTGCTTTGAATAGAATTAAAATACAACTGATAATTACTATATTCAAAACAATAAACGTAAATCACTAAAAAAATATTTTTTCTGAAATTTGTGAACGGACATATCAAACCACTTTTAAAAATAATATTTTTTTGACTAAAATTATCTGTGACAGTTCGCATTGATTAACTTTCATCTTTCTTATAAAATTCTTAACAAAATAAATGAAAAACCACTTTTGCACTTGAAATCGGCAAAGCGATTTTATGCCCATTGCACATATTGGTTTGTGACTTCCTCTTAAAACCCTGGTGAGGACGCGTGGATTACATATGTAATCCACTCATGCAAAATTAAAGATTCCTCCATTTTGATTTCCATTTTATCTTCCGTTGGATAACTCAAGGACGCGTTCAGTTCAGCACTGGTATCGGGCAGGCGTTGGTTGTGTTGTAGAAGCTCCGCAATGTCCACGGTCTACACCAGAAATCCGCGCAACCAAAAATTTAAAAATTATCAAAAAAATATGATATTTTATGTTAAAAACCGTTGTTGATGAATGATGCATAGACCAGTGGGTTACTTCAGTAATTTTTGGAGAATGTCTTCTCTCCACGGCGACGCTCGCGCTACTGGGCTTCGCGCAGTGTGGCAGGCATACAAACATTTGGACTTTGATCCCTTTGATGTGCGCTAAAGAAACCGACACGGAACGGCAAAGCGCACTTAAGTGCTCAAATAAGTGAACACAGTGTCAAATGCCCGTGCCACACATGTGAACACTTATTTGAACACTTCTTTGAACACATGTCTGGCACGGGCATAATAATAAAATACATATAATAAAAGCGAAAGATGTAATTTTTAGTTTAAAAATGTGGTCATTTATGTTTTGGTTAATTGTAAAAAAACATAGAAGTTATGTTTAATATATGTTGCTTATTTCTAACAAACAATACTTAGACTATGAGATTAAAAAATAATTCTAAATAATTCCACTTATTTTTTGATTTTTTTTTTTTTAAATAGCCTACCTATGTAATCAGTTACTTTTAAGAGTGCGACCACTGTAGGGTTCGATTCACTTTGCTGTTAACAATCCTCTCCCAGCATTTTCATAAACCATTTGTTTGGTGTTTTTAAAAGTATTTTATCAGATGTCTAGGCGCACTCCATCACTAATCATTTAATAATTATTTAACAGTTTTGTTATGTCAAAACATGGAATGGATTGCACTGCACTACCCCTGCATACTTTTGGAATAAGCTATTATTATTGTTATAATCATGACACAAATCGACATTTCACTGCAATATTGTTGATTTACTTTGTTTGGCCATCACATTAATTATTAGTATAACAAATATAATTATTTTGAGCGTATTTGAGAAGTCTTCACTCTCGAATACTTTCTCTGTCTAGCATTGGTTGTCCCTTACTACCGCTGCCGTTAGGGGCAGCGGGCCAATAGGTACCTATATAAAGACAAGCGTACCCTTAGATTTTAAGTTTACTTGCCAAGTTTTCTGGGGTAACTTCCGGGCTCTATTGAGGGAGCATACTCGTGAATCTTTTGTATAAAGTGACGAGTGATTAAAAGGATAATTGGTGTCCTTTGGGGTTATTATTGTGATAATAACCATAAAGCTACTGTTAAAGCTTGTACATTTAAGTTACTACTGTTTTTACGATTATTGAACTGTTTACTTGTGTTGATGGCTTGTACCCACCCAATAAAATCTCATTTGTGTTCAAGAAGAAAAGCGTGGATTGATTTTATTTAATTACGGGCGCTATAACTGGCGCCCAACGTGGGGCAAGTCAATTCGCGAGTATTGTAGTAGTTCATAGAATCAGTAAATTCAGTGAAAGTTGTGAAAATTTGTGAAAATTGTGAAATAACGGAAAGGTTTAAAGAATCCGTAAGAGTAGTGAAAACTCGTGAAGTCACGGAAGTTGTGAAAATTTCGAGATAAAGTTTTGTCTAGGGGGAGAGAAAATCGAAAGTGTAAGTGTGAAAGCACTAGTGAAATTGCGATAGAGAAAGCGTAATATGTAGTTACAACAGTGAAAAATTAAATAATGGCGCTTGCGAAGAATACAATGGCGTCAAAAAGACCAGCATATATCTTGTTACGCGATCTCTTTAGTATTGAACAAGAAGAAGGAATGTCGACGGAACGGTTTATTGCCACTAAAAGGGTAGTGTTTGCCGAATTTCCAGTTGATTATCTCACTAAGGAGATGGAGCTGGGTATGATGCACGATATACTATATCCATTCATACAAGACTTAATACCTAGACGCTCCGTTCAAACGTTTGAAGATTTAATCCGTAAGGTGAGACTTGTAGAGGAAGGTATTTCCAAAAAAATCAGCGAACAAGTTGCGATTCAAGTCATAGGTAAAACATTGCAAACCATAAAAGATGTTTACGGGTACAGTGAAGAATCAGAAATAAATATGACTGCAAAAATATTGACATTAGATTACACAGATGTACCGTCCGCAAAATATACTGAAGAAGATATTGATGTCCCGATGGCAGCACCGCTGAGTATCCTGGCCCCGCGCAAAAAGGACCTCCTACAAGCTGCGCTACAAGACGAGATTAAAATAATACCTACAGAAGTGCTACCAGGTAAAACATCGCAAACCATAAAAGATGTTTACGAGTACAGTGAAGAATTAGAAATCTACCTTCCTGTAGCTCAAACAACACCTTTAGAAGTGCCACCGGATAAAAAACCAGAAACCGAAATCTCTGAAGTATCAGAAATAAATATGGCTGCGAAAATATTGACATTAGATTACCCAGATGTGCCGGCCGCAAAATTGTCCGAAGAATATATTGATGAACCGATGGCAGCACCGCTGAGTATCCTGGCCCCGCGCAAAAAGGACATCCTACAGGCTGTGCTACAAGACGGACTTCAAAAGGGATTAGTATCCAAATCACCATTGAAAACACCCTTCGTGATGGCCAGCCGATTTTATGCAGACTATCCACAAACACAGGAAGCAATCACACGCAAAGTAGGAGGGTATCATCTGCTTGGGATGAATTACCTGCTACCAGCTACAAGAAGAGTCGCGTTTGTAATCCCCAAAGATGTCCACGCAGGGGACTGGCGCATTAAAGTGAAAATAAAAGAGGAATCCAAAATCTTCCGCCCTTTGGATATCTGGGCTTGTACGTGAAGTAAATTATACGAGGCGATTCTGAAAACTATTGAACTATTCATTTCATGTTCATGTTTTTTTCAAAATTCTGTGAACCCGGCTACCAAGTCAGTTAAGTATAAAAAAGGAAGAGTGCCAAGCTGTTGGGAGATTTACGAGCGGTCAACTCCTACGACGAACATTCGAGAAAAACATGTGCACAGGCCTGCCAAACTGTTTATTGGAACTGAGCTGTAATACGAGATTTTAAAACTTGAAAAAAAGGTCATTATCCATAATGGACCCTTACTTATAAAAGACAAAACCTGAAAAAACCATAATTCAAAGGGCAATTGCAGATTCTGCTAAATTGTACAATGAACAGAGATAACACGTGTGCCGAAACAAGTGGCATACATTTACGACCAGCCGTAATACGAGACTTTAAAACTTTGGAAAAAGGTCATTATCCAGAAACCATCATTCTTCAGAAGTAATAATGACTTACTCTAGCATTATTTGAAACGCCGGACGGAGAAGACAACAGAGGCCTATCATAAATCACCAGAAGTTGGACCATATTATTGAGGACCTACACAATGGCAACGGAAGGGAGCTGGTCACAACCCACCCACGCTGCAGACTGAAAAACCAACTTCTACTATGATAATTATTCTAATGTTTATTTTTAAGAACAAAATGATTTTATTTATGGAAATTAATTATCGAGACGATGTAATTAATTTCAGGGGGAGTCTATAACAAATATAATTATTTTGAGCGTATTTGAGAAGTATTCACTCTCGAATACTTTCTCTGTCTAGCATTGGTTGTCCCTTACTACCGCTGCCGTTAGGGGCAGCGGGCCAATAGGTACCTATATAAAGACAAACGTACCCTTAGATTTTAAGTTTACTTGCCAAGTTTTCTGGGGTAACTTCCGGGCTCTATTGAGGAAGCATACTCGTGAATCTTTTGTATAAAGTGACGAGTGATTAAAAGGATAATTGGTGTCCTTTGGGGTTATTATTGTGATAATAACCATAAAGCTACTGTTAAAGCTTGTACATTTAAGTTACTACTGTTTTTACGATTATTGAACTGTTTACTTGTGTTGATGGCTTGTACCCACCCAATAAAGTCTCATTTGTGTTCAAGAAGAAAAGCGTGGATTGATTTTATTTTAATTACCCCGCTATATTAGAGATTTTGTATATAGTAAGTAAGTGTGTAAAAGTATTTACACAGCGTCGTGTGCAGTTGTAGTGCGTCTAATAAATTATTTAACCTTCCTATACTCGCCCGTTGGTCTCTCAGACCGACAAATCAATTATAAATATATATTTTAAATTAACAACAATGGGACTTTGAGGTTTTTAGCAGCTTATTAATTTGTTGTTAGGCATTGTTTAGTGCGGCGCGCGCATTGGTGCTGAGTGGACGAGTGACACTTATTTACTGTTATCGGTCTTTTAAGTAAGTATCTAACAATTACTACTCAAAAATCCTAATAATGATTACTTCTTATTTTTATTTATTATTATTATTAGTGTTTTAATTAACACACGACAAAGTTTATTTTTGTTTTTAAAGTTAGAGTTCAAAAACAAGTTATGTTTTTTTAGAGGCTGAGTTAAAAGTCTGTTTGTACGAAATAACGTTGAAGTTTTAATATTTTTTATTTTTATTTTGATTCAATTATAATCTCTTCTTTGTAATAAATACCAAAAATGCTTAAAAAGTATATAAATAAAATGATGTAGAAGAGATAAAATCTCGGTCTGAGACACCGCGCGAGTAAACGTGTTATACCGTTGGACGCGTGTATACGAAGGTTAATGTAAAGTGTCTTTGTTGTTCTCTACAGAGATAATGTATTTTATTAGTGGTCAGTATCTCACTACTACTTTGTATTGATTTAAAGACTTATTCTTCTTTAAGACCACATTGACTGTTTATTGCTGTTTTATTAATATACCAATGTGTTTTAAGAGGACACACGTCCTTGTAACTCGGGAGCTAGTTTTTATCTCGCAAAATAATGACTTGCCTGTCTGCGTTTCGCCATCTTCGACAAACGTAACTGACATCATGTATAGCATATGACGAGTATAGCATAGACAACGAGAAACAACGTTAGAACAGATCATAGACTGATATTAGGATACATTAAATTATAAAATAAAATATTGCTAATTATTATTAATGTAGTAAAGATTTGTCTAAATTATATGAAAGACATTTACAAGAAGAGTGAATATGGTTTATTTATTTTATTTATATTGGATGACGATGTTTTTGTTAAGTATATTGTTTGTTTAATTAATTAAGACAACATAAGCGACAGTCAATGAAAAATCTAAATCTCATCTAGAAATCGAACCCAGGACCTTTGTCTTTCCGGGGCGGAGCTCTACCATTGAGCTAATGTGACCCTATCAACAATTCAACTGTATCACCCTTCGCTAAGAACTGCCAACATTTTCTTAATTTTCAAAACGCTTATTTTTTTATTGGTTGCTTCTTTTAAGTTTTATTGCAAGATTCGACTCGAACTAAATGCTAACTTGATAGTTAGTGTCTTGGATAAAAAAAATAGTTTTCTGCATAGACAAAAAATTAACATTTTGTTTGTGTTTTGAATAATTAAAATAAAAATAATACAAGAAGTAGATATATACAGATTATTAATAATTGTTACAGATCAAAACAAAACAATTAAACCAATTCTGAGAAGGGATGTGCTTTATCAAGTTAATCACACGGATTCAAAAATGTTCCCTTGTAGCTAATTAATGTTTTATTATTATTTAAAGGAGCTGAGATCAAAGCGGGCAAATAGGCTTATTACTGATACGAACACCTACTTGTAGTCGTTCGCCTATCTGTGTGTGTTTTGTACATCCTTTGATATTATTAGAAACAAAATTAACCTTTTGCTTTTTGGGCCCTTTGCATATAAACCACCCTCCACCCTTCCTACCTCGTCTACATGTTTAATAACTTTAATAAAGTGTCATAGGGGTTGTACTAGGTCATTGTACTATGTACACGTATATATTAAAATCGAACTAAAAACATAAAAAATAATGTCTCCTTAATTAAATGAAGACAATATTAGCGAAACTCAATCGAAAATCTGGAGACAGAAAAATCGACCCAGAGGTGCCAATATCTTTTTCTGATTTTCCTGGCTCCAGATTTTCGATTGAGTTTCGCTAATATTGTCTTCATTCAATTAAATATTACAATTTGAGGTTTTACTCATAAAGTTAAAAATAAAAGTAATATTTCTTTGTTTGTCCCTCATGTGTTCCTAAACAATTCATCCGATTGCAAAGATGCTTTGATGATTTGATGTGCGCATGCCCTCGATGGTTTCTATATATAATAGTGAGTTCTGGCGTTACGAAATTATTTTCTATACTTTTCATCCGATTTTATTTATTTCATTTGAACATAAAAATACAGATACATTATAAGAAAGCTTTAACTGTCCAACTAGGAGTTATCCCGTTTTGGGACAGTCAAATTGCACAGTTTAGTTCACATTAGATAGCTCGTATTTATCGAATAATTTTAAAATTCACAGTAATAAAATTACGCAGCAATAACCAGAAATAATTGCAGAATTTTTTCAAGCACAAAAACAATACAGTAGATTCTTGAAATGACATTCGCAGTGTTTGATGACAATATCAACATATCCTGATCCTCCTTCCCCTACGCACTACCTTCAGCCTCCCAACGTATCCCAACTGCGGTGGCCTTGGTCGCACTGGCTCCAGACGGTTGGGAGCAATTGGGACTCTTGTGCGGTACTTATGTAAACGAAAAAAGGATCTTTTTATTTTTTTACTTTATGAGAAAAAACTCAAATTATAATATTTAATTAAATGAAGACAATATTAGCGAAACTCAATCAAAATCTGAAGACAGAAAAATCAGAAAAAGATTTTGGTTCCACTGGGACTCTTCATCTTTTTTTTTTTTTTTTTTTTTTTTAATTAAAAACATACAACGAAGTTGCACTCCCATGAGTTATCAAAACTCATTAAGGGATCGCCAATTGGTACTTTTGAGAAGTTAAACCCAACTCAACCCAATATGTAGACACAATTTATGAATAAAAAATTTACAAAACATTTCACAGAAGCAACATACAGATACAAACATATAAAAAAAAAAAAAAAAAATCTAATATCTTTTTCTGATTTTTCTGTCTTCAGATTTTGATTGAGTTTCGCTAATATTGTCTTCATTTAATTAAAGAAAAAATGATCTTTTTAGCGTCACGAACGAGTTTATTTAAGAGTAATTACTTCCCTGGTGCTTGTATCTATTTTTTTATTTACGTACTCTAAATATTTCTTACTCATATGTTTTGGAACTAGTAAATACCAAGAATAATGCCATCTTTCTTCGATTCGAGTCTAGAGACCATTTATTTTATAATTTCGAGAATTGTTATTTCGTTTCTCTCACGGAAAGAAAGATCAAATGCCGGGGCAATATTTTATTTTGTATACAGTATATTCGGGTATAACAAATAAATAATAATAATATTGTTTTCGTTCGTAAAAGCCCAGAAACGAAATGTATCGGCACAGTTTTCAGAACGTGTTAACCAATAGAGAATATAATATGAAATACGAAAGAAAATGATGGACCGCTAAAGTCAATACTCGTTTAAATCCCTGGACAACACGCTCCCATTCTGACCAAACCCAAACTTTGACACAGTTAAACTTTAATCGCAAACAAAGTTGCCTGAATAATTGAGTATATTAATAGATTTGCATCCATCCCAAAACCCCTGCTACAGTACAGACAAACCACTTGAGAATAGATCTTATGGTTCCTCTTACATTATTTATACCAGAAAGGGTTCCCAAAGCGAGATTCGTTTATTTATTTTTATTTTGTAGGACCCAAAGAGCTCATGTAATAATAATAGTTATATGAGGTTAAAACAAAAAAAATAATCATGCTTGTTGCTTAGATATATTACGCCGTAAAACTATTAGATAAATGGGAGAGGAAGAGGAATAAAGGATAAGGATAAGAGATACTCCCGATATGTTCTATGTCAATGCATTCATTAAATATAAGTTTTCCTGCAAAACATTCAGAATCTGTGTGCGGTGTGTGAAAGATGGAGAGTTAATTTTTTTTCAAAATACTGACATTACTAACTTAAATAGATAAATTAGGAAGGTCTCTAAAACATCATAACCACGGCATCATGATTGATTTTTAGGGTATTTGTGTTACGCTGCCTCCATATTATATTTTTGTGATAATATATTTTTAAATGAACTAATTAATCATCGCTCCGCTTCTACAGGGGTAGGCAGAGAGGATGGACCGTCAAACATCGTGGTCTTGGCACACAATCCTTGCCTCATTCAAATTCAAACATCGTCTGAAAAATGCTCTTCTGTTATTCTGACTCTTGACATGGCCCGACTCAAGTATCTGATACACTCGGTAGTGCTAAGACTTCCTCGGGCGACCCCGACTGCTTCTACCATTCACATTTGCGTCATATTATATTCTGCTTACACACCTTTCTTCGTTTATTCGGTCTGCATGCCCAAACCATCTGAGCGCCCCTTTCTTAATCTTACTCATTACGCTTATATGAGCCTTGCATTCTTTGCGGATCTCTACGTTTCTCACACGACCATACACGGTTTTACCACACATACGCATCAGGGATCCGTGAGAATACGAAATAATGATGTTCTTCAATGTTTTCTTTTAAAATGGCACATGCCTCTTAACCGCATAGTAAATATATTTTTCATTATCAATAATATGAGCTTTCTTCGTCACTCATCGGCGATTCCGCATATGTTTTTTTAGGAAGGTACGAACGAAGATGACTATCACCAAAGACAATCTGCCAATCGACTATTCCCGACCCTCGATAAGTTGTATTTTTTACATTAAAAACACTATCGCAATGGTCAATTTTAAACCGTCAGCGACTTTTTGGTCGCAAATGGTCGCACCTACATATGTATTGTAAACTCTAGTGTACTCCTGAAATGAAGTACCTACACACTACACAGTAAACCTTCATATGAAAGATTAATAAAATTAGCCTTTTTTTATTTTTGCCGTGAGAAGACAATGTACGTATAAAAATAATAATTAAAAAACATATTACAACCACTTAATGAAAGAATTAAAATTATTTAATCTCTCAGAAGAATTATTTCTGATTTGACTTTTATTTTGTTATTTGAAATAGTGTTATAGTCAATCCTGATTTATTAGGATTTATTATCTTTAATATGCCACCAAGAACCACACCATAAATGTTTTTTTTAATTGCAACAACAATATCAGGACTGAGTAATTAAAATATTGTCCATAGATTGCACGCAGTTGGCAATACTTTTTCAGAAGTAGTAGATGTGTTCAACTGCACGTAATGTAGTTACAAACAGGCCACAATAACATACCTCCATAATAATAATCAATGTTAGCATAATACCGATATTTCTTCTGCTTGGGTTCTATACAATTTAATTTGCATATTTTACTAGTGACACATTTGTTAAAACCCGTTCTTAGTTACAACGCGTTTTCTCTAGTATAAACTAGTTTTCAATAATTGCCTTTGATACAACTAGAATTAACTGCTGAATATAAATAAAAACTAGTTTTGACTAGACAAAAACCATTTTCTCGAAATGATTCAGGTAAAACTGTTTAAACCAATATCAAAGTTCATCGTGCTTTATAGCTTAGGTTAGGTTAGGCTAGGTTAGGTTAGGTTAGGTTAGGTTAGATTAAGTTAGGTTAGGTTAGGTTGGATTAGGTTAGGTTAGGTTAGGTTAGGTTAAGCTAGGTTATGTTAGTTTAGGTTAGGTGAGGTTAGGTTAGGTTTTTAATTAAAAGTTATTAAATATTTAAATAAACGGTATCGCTATTTTCAATCAAAATATCAATTTTAACAAAGATAGTTAGTAAAAACTAGTTTTAACTAGAGAAAACGCGTTATAACTAAAAACTTGTTTTAACTGTAGCATTTATATTATAATTAGAATCGAGAGACCTACAATAATACCTCCATTTTTCTCGGTCTCCTTTGTCTTGACAACTTTTCATGAACCAACCATTTTCTTCCGAAAATCGAAACCTCTCGTGATCTCCACGGCATTCCGAACCCCGTGGGAAATGTTTCCCTTTTATCAGAAATACGGCAGATAAGTCGCACGCACTTTCTATTTCTCGTGGACCATTATTAGGTAAGAGTATACGAAAGGTTTAAAGCCACAGATTTCTAAACGTGATTGGATATGGACTTGCTTAAAATGTTGTCAATTTTTTGTTCCACTACTTTACTTTCACTATTTAGAGACGATTGCATTTTTAAATAAAGTTTGTTATTATAAGATTTAATCTTGACATTTAAGTTTGGTAATGTTTGAGAACTGCGTTCAGTAAAATGAAATCCCTCTTCTGCAATGAAAATATCAGCTTAAAACTAAGGCAGAGAATGCTAAAATATTATGTGTGGTCGGTTTTGCTGTATGGATGTGAAACATGGACTTTGAAAATAAATACCATGAACAGGTTAGAGGCTTTTGAAATGTGGCTTCACCGGAGAATGCTCAAGGTCCCATGGACCGACATGATCACCAACACAGAAATTCTCAGGCGGGCTAGAGCAGATAGAGAACTACTTTCATTAATTAAAATCAAGAAAATTTCATATCTGGGTCACATACTTCGAGGGGAGAAGTATCACTTGCTCCATTTATTATTGAAAGGCAAGATAGGGCAAGGGGGGGTCGCCGAGGGTCTGGTAGGAGACAAATGTCTTGGCTGCGAAATGTGCGTGAGTGGACTGGCATTAGAAGTGTGGAGGAGTTATTCCGGGCAGCGCAAGACAGAGAGACATTTTGAAGAGTGATCGCCAACGTCGGGGGGACCTGATAGGGCACAAAGAAGAAGAATGATTATTCAACGAATCTCGCTGTCGTAAAGACATCATGTAACATCGAAACCTAATTGAGAGTGAAAAGTGTTTTATGTATATTACTACATTTATTAATCTGTTATAGTGCCTATGTAATTGAATTTAATTTGTAGAGTGAAATATTCGTAAATACAAAAATCTAGGATCGGGAAAGGCCATTGGAGGTTATCCACCACTTTACCCGCCCTGGTGTAAGTAACAGATGGTTACTCCTTGAAGGCTCTCGCAAGGATTTAATTTTGAACGAATCTAGACCTCCAGTGTCCCTGCATACGTTGTTAGTAAGCAGTATGCAAGTGCTCAGCTGGAAATCAAGATACAAAAAGTGAACATCGAGAAAGGCCAGTTTGGGGACACCCTTTCACTTCTCCAGCTGGTTTCTCTCGATCCATCGTCTTGCACCGCAGTGAGAGAGATGAACGCATACGTCCGCCAACCCTGGACACACTGACCCCTAGAATTCTACCCACCCTTCATGTCTTTTTCCTTCCCTGAACTTTCTATCCTTCCTTTCCTATAAAAGGTCCTCAACACAGTTTCCAAAAAGATGACATTGGCCTTGAGGGAAATTATTTTCCTTAGTGTGGAGCTATTGTAAAAAAAGATTATGTTCCAATAATTTTCCTTGTTTTTATAAGATCCGCTTTACCCTTCGAAGGGATTGATTTAAAATTCAATTTTCAGTAATAACTTATTGAAGCTGATAAAACTCATTGTAATATTTAACAATGAGAGTATGAAAATAGAACATGATAACGAAAATATAAAAGACGTGAAAATAATATGGAAGCATATTAATAAGTGGATAATGTTGGAAATTCTTAAATGAAAGTAATATGAGATCAGTTAAACACGATAAAATTTAATTAGGTCTTAGTAGCTCATCTGGTGCAGTGTTGGTCCCCGTAAGACGAGACGATCTGGGTTCAAGTCCCAACTGTGACGGATATATTTAATTAGGTCAATTCGCTAGGCGGGTATGGGTAACGCCGCCCAGGGAACCATTTACTGGATAACCAACACCTCTGCCATAGGTCACGCCAAGTGGTTCATTACGTTTGGTGACTTAGCAGTGGTTCTCGGGTTCATGGGGTGAGGTTTGTCCAGGTCTTAGTGGCGGATGCGTCTGCCCTCCTGCTGCATAGCGGGCCGGACCAAGAGAGACTGGTTGAGGGAGGTCTTTTGACATTTCCAGCGGTCTCTCGACCCGTCACACCTTTTTCCTTCCCAGAAATTTCTACCCTTCCCTTTCTTAAAAAGACCCTCCACATAGCATCCCCTAAGATGATCCCCTGTATGGAGCTAAAGTTAAAAAAAAGGTCTCAGTTGCGTATTTGGTAGAGTTCGAGTCCCAGCAGCGATGGTTATATTTTTATTTTTGTTTTCTTCTATGTTCATTGTTCACATTATCATTGAGAATTATTGTTAAAATGATTAATCCTTGAAGAAGAAGATTGTACTAATATATCTAAACGAAACGTAAAACAGAACAACACACAGAAAAATAATTTTAAATCATTTAAAAATATTTTTCTAGCTAGAATAAGCGACGCCCATTGTGTCAGCACTCCTTGGGTTTGAGGCATATGGAAAATAAGACGTTTTCTTTGACCGGCACTTTGGGCGACTTAGCTAGTATACCACGATGAAAAGAGTCCCTCTTTGCAGTCCCGCAGAGTAATTCCAAGGATTTGTTAGAAAATCCGCATAAAGATTCTTAGATTTGCCTAGATCAAATCCATTTTAACAATATCTGGGGAATTCAATGTAAGAATTTATATTATTTATGATTCTTTATGACTATGGAAATAAATAAACTCTTTGGGAAGTTTGATATGTAAACAGTTTTAAAAAAGTATTAGGTACTTCAATACCGAGAGTAAGATGCATTGTATGATTTTAATAACATTGATTATAAACGAAACCAAGTATGTTGAAATACGGATATCCGGAAAGAATGCAAGGCTCATATTATATGCGTAAATGATAAAATTAAGAAACTCTTAGATTGTTTGGGCCTTTAGAACGGATGCACCAAGAAAGGAGTGTAATGACGCAGAGTGAATGGTAGAAAAATCTGTGGTGAATCAAATACATCAGTCGGGCCATGTCAAGAGTCAAAATAACATAAGAGCATGCATGATTGTGAATGAATCTAGGAGTTTGTGTTGAGACAGAGTGTATTTTGTGGCGGCCTTTTTTTGTAATACCTCAAGAGTTCCAGCCCGTCTGGAGCCAGTGACACTTTGGCATCCCAAATTGGGGTATGCAATGAGGCTAAAGATAGTGGGGAGGGGAAGGATATGGGGGAGAGGAAGATGGGGAAGTACCTGGCTATTCAGGTCTTTTCACTAAACAAGGCTAAAGCCATTTCAAGCAACGTTTCAATTCTGAATGGTGGTCTTTCACCAGGGCCATACTGAGAGTATTTATTTTTAAGGGATTAATTGTGAAATAACACAAATTTATCATTTTTTTTTCATATTTGAAAAAGCATTAATTTTGTGGCTCGCCATAATTTACAATAAAGACACATAATTTTTTATGGACAACTTTCAGTTTTTCACACTCTACCGGTTTCGGAAGCACCCTTCCTTCGTCAGGAGAATATTATAACTTAAATACATATATTATAACTATAAGCCAGTTATAATATTCTCCTGACGAAGGAAGGGTGCTTCCGAAACCGGTAGAGTATGAATTAAATAAATGTGGTCTACAACAAATTTAACTGTTTTTATTGTAAAATTTATTTGCTCACTGTGGGATTCGATCCCGCGACCTTCGGATTGCGAGTCAACAGCCTTACCCCTCGGCTACGGAGGTGGTCGGCCTACCCTTCATGCCCACCCCTCGGAAAAACGGCATATTATTTGATTGGTTAGCTAGGTAGTCGCTGAAGTAAAACGTTCATGAATTCGTATTTCTTCAAATATTGGTTTGAAGGAAGGTTAGCAGACTCGCAAGGAACGCATCGAGACTGAACAAAGAATTTGACCTTTTTTTAAATATGGCCTTCACTACAATTTTGTTTCGGGAAATTCGAACACGAAGCTAAATTAAGCTGGATTGATGAAAGAAGAGCAACAATCACTTCTGGCAAAGCGGATTCCGAACCCAATCTCCTGAACAATAAAACCTTTGAGCGTTCTGCCTGCGAGCAGCTACCAACGTCACACTGGCCATTGGGTAGCGCCACTGATATAAATCTAGCGAATGGGCCCTCTGCGTCTTTAGATGATCCTTCATCTTCGGAAATGTTGTGGCAATTATGCTTGCTTTATGTTTATTATTATTTTTTTTTTATTGATCTATATACGTGATGTTTACAATATATTATTCAATGCCTGTCTCGCTAGGGTATACCTGTGTTGAGACAGGCGTGTTATTGCCAGCCCGATGGATGGTACGCTGAGCAAGCAGGAGTATTGTATTTTTTGTAAAAAAAGTCCCTTCCAACTTCCAACCCATGATACTTATGTATTTATTTGTATAATACATATATACCACATAAAATACGGAGATAAATATATGTATCCCCTAAAATGACATAGGTCCCAAAAAAAATTAAAAAAGACCGCTAGTTGAATATAATGAATGAATGAATACATTATATTAAACATATTATAATATATATTGAATGCTTGTCTTATAAGACTGCGTTCAACATATAATAACATTCTCTCTGATATAGATATCGTCAATTGTAACGAATGTAAATATAAAAATTCTATCAAAAATGTATTAAATGAGTACAATACTGCGTAAATGTAATAGTGTATTATGTAATGACATATATTATGTTATAATAATGTAATATATTTTAGTTGTTGTAAAATTTCAGTTTGAGTTAATTATTAATTTCTAGATTTACAATATAATAGTATAATGAGGAAATTTATAATTGGTTTCTCAGTTAGGTAAATTATACATGTATAAATTAATTAAATTGTAAACTGTTGATTTCCCTGAAATAAATGAACAAATAAATAATTGTAAATACGGATAGTATAGCGACGAGCCATGTTTTCACCTTTGACCGGACCGGTTTCGCCCATCTACGAATATTTTAAGATAAGTTTGAAATAATAAGCAGGTGAAAACAAAAATACGTTATGAAAATAAAAATAATGTTCGTGGTTCTTAGTCGAAGTTTGATACAGTTAAAAATGACCGAATCTGATATCGATACCTTGGCGCAGTGGTAGCGCATTTGCCCGGAAAGCAAAAGGTCCTGGGTTTGAGTCCCAGAGGTGCAAATATCTTTTTCTGGTTTTTCTGTTTCTGGAATTTCGATAGAGTTTCGGTAATATCGTAGTCAATTAATTAAAAGTATTTTTAACGATTTTTAATATATTAATGTTCATGGTGTCAATGGAATTGGAATTTTCCAGTGATTCGTAATTTAGAAAAAATGCATCAAATATATCGGGGTCATTCTCGTACCAAAAGGAAAATCTGTCTTTTATTTATCAAAGGCCAGATGCCAACGAAAAAAATCCTGGAATAGTCCAGTGGAAATGAAAAAAAGAAGAGTGAAGAGGTTTTCAAATTTTCGCCAGCGGGATTTTAGTCCGTGGCTCGAATTATTTCTAGTATTTTTAGAACCCGCGGCGAATTCATTTTTGGGGATTTTATCGGAGTTTTTCGGGATTTTTTTAGGTCTGAAGCACAGAAATGTTTTGATTTTATTTATAAGTGTTTTTTTTTATCTCGTAACATCTAGAGCAACGATTAAATCAGTTGATACCAGTTCCATGTACCCATATAATTTTGTTACAAATAATTATTATCAGTATTAGAGTAATAAGTTTTCATTTGTGATATTCATAATTTATGTATTTATTGAATATTAACGATATGATAATTTCTAGACTTTTGGTTTTGTTTCTACGTACATTTGTTACTTAAAGCTAAGCTGGTGAATGCGTTACGAAAAGTGTGATGCGAACGGTAATCGATGCGAACGGTGATCGGACGAGGCGTACATACTGCAAAACTAAGGTAAGGCGTACATACTAACTTAAGGTCTTAGGTCACCCCAAGGTCGTAGGTCACCCCAAGGTCATAGGCCACCCCAAGGTCGTAGGTCACCCCATGTCGTGGTCACCCCAACGCCGTATTCATCCCAAGGTCTTAGGTCACCCCAATGTCGTAGGTCATCTCAGGGTCATAGGTCACCCCATGGTCATATGTCACCCAAATGTCATATGTCACCCCAATGTCATATGTTCTATTGTAAGTTAGTGAAGTTTTACTTTAGACGTGTAGTCTATTAGGTCTTTTAGGTGAGGGTAGTGGGAGGGGTGATTTTTAGGGAGGGGGAGAACGGTGGGAGGAGTGAACATAACATGGGAACATGACATGGCTCGAAACCGGTAGCAGATAAATACAAAAAAATAAGTAACAAATACACATGGAAAATAAAAGTCTTCACAACAGAATATGATATTTTATACCCACCGCGTCAACAAATGCGTAGTAAGTCAAGACTTGTTTAATTTGAAGTGTGAATTCAGTAGAATACGATTACGAATTTCATAAGAAGGAAACATCCGTGGTAAACTCACTGACCAAGAACCCAGAAGGGTTAATCCTGTAACATTAATAATAATGTTTTATTCCAGTATGTTGGGAGGATAGTGCAATCCCATACGTTTCATATAGTTATATACATTTATGTGAGAAAATACTAAATTTTTGAAAAATAAACAAGTAGAAAAAAGGAAGGTATAAAAAATACAAAATTAAATAATGAATTATACAGGGTTTAACAAAAGTATCTTATCAAACGATCCTGAGAATATTTGAAGTAAACATTAAACAATATACATGTCATTTTGCTATCCGATGATATTTTTTTCTATCAAAAACAAAAAAATATTCAACATTAATAGATTACTTAGTTTTAACAACGTTTTTTGTTTATTTTTTGAGCAATGCTCACTTCCTAAAAGTGTACTTAAATTAAAAATAAAGAATAAAAAATCAACCGAAAAACTGCCGGCGTGGTCTAGGGGTCAGGCTCTTGACTGGCAATCCGAAGGTCGCGTGTTGGAACCCGGCGTGCGAAAATAAATTTTATTAGATTAATTTGTGTTATTTCACAATTAATTCATTTAAAATAATGTGTAGTGTATTCCCGGCGGGTTTCAGAGTGGAAGATACTCTCAGTATCGCTCTGGTGTAAGACCACCATTCAAAATTGAAACATTGCTTGAAATGGCGTGAGCCGTGTTTGGTGACCAGATCTGAATAGCCAGGTACTTCGCCACCTTCCTCTCCCCCATCTCCTTCCCCTCCCCAATACCTTCAGCCTCACTTTATATTCCAGTTGGGGACGCCACAGTCTCACTGGCTCCAGACAGCAGCAGCTATTGTGAGGTATTCATATAAAAAAAGATGATGACTTTGTAGGAAAAATCTAAGTATTTTTATCTTTTTCTAATTTTTCTGTTTCAAAATTTCGTTTGCGAGTTACAAATATTGTATCCAAAGATTAAATATAAAAATTAAAGGTTTTACTCATTAAGTTATTCCATCTCATCTTAGACTTGTGAAAAAAGTCAATAGATGTCACACATATAATAAAAATGAATATATAATTATCCAACAAACTATCTAGATAGCATTTAGTTTGGGTAGAACTTTGCAATCATACATACAGATGGCTTCTAATAAAAATGAAGATAATATTGGTAGTTCTTAGTCGATGTATGATACAGTTAAATATAACCGAAGGGATAGGTTCGAATTAGCTCAGTGATTGGAGCAGAGTCGTGGCAAGGTTATCTATTTTTGATTTTTCTGTTATAAATTTTCGTTTGAGAACTGCTAATATTGTCTTCAATGGTTATATAAGATATACCTACACTGTGATGTCAATAATAAGCCGACACTTTACATGTTTGGATCGTAGATTCACAAGCAGTGAATAGTTTTTTCGCATTCGATCGACAGAAGGGTATAGCGGGGTGATTCCGGATAGATTATTGTTGTCAACATTAAAACGTTTTTGCCCCGCGGCGGGGTATAAACGCTCTCAGCACTTAAGCTTTTAGGTTGGGGCGGTGGACCATAGCCTTATGGCTCATTAACCCCGAAACTCCCAAACCAGCCCCGCAACCCTTTCGGTCCCAGACACAATACTCGTTCTGTTACATCTGAAAATAAACAAAGGGATCAAATGCTTTGCGATAGTAATTATTACAGAAGTTTAGACAAAAGTTGTCCTTTGATTAAATTTATGGAGAGCAATTCGGACAACAATGTCCTTACCAACCTACGCAATAATATACATTTAAAGTTTTTTGTCGTATTATATTGTAAAGGCTATTGTTTAACATGTTAATTTTACGAATTAAATCTTGATAAGTTTTATCACCCGGTTTTTTTCCGAATTTCATCACTATTTAATCGAAATCTTCTTTCTCATTAAACTCCCTCCACACAGCATCCTCAAAGATGATATAGGTTTTGAGAGAAATTATTTTCCTCAAGGCCTTCTGGGTGTAGTTAATGAAAAAAAAACTGAAAAACATGGAAAGAGCTTGCGTCAAGTCTATTGTTTTGAAACAGTTTTTATATTTCAAGGATCATAAGAGGGAAATTAGGTTCTGCGTCTTTTAAGCTGTGCAACTTGCAAGCTAAAAACTGTTAATCTAGGAATTCTTTACAGCTAAAAGCTACGCAAATTTCATAATGAGAGCTCACAGTTTACGTATTTAGTGAGACAATAGAACTTTTTCTTCCATTTTCCGCTTTATGATTAACCACTGCACTGAATACTACACACAGAAGTGAGTCGGTTTAAGACACCTATTGATGATATAGGAAAATATTGGACTGCATATCACCGGAAGGTTTGAAAAAAAAAAGTTTTTATGAAAGATAGGTAAATTTGGCATCTTGACTTTTTGGAAAAGTGCCATAAGCCAAAAATCGTTTAAATGGATAACTAATAATAACATATCAATGAAAATTTATTTATTATTGACTGTGTGGTCTATTAACACCAACTGTATAGTATATGAAAACAGCAGTGCATTTCAACAGTACAAAAAGTTTTTTCATTTGATCAGATTATTAAGAGGTAAGCGGGCTGCGTTTCGTCCATTCAAATGTATTCCCCAATTTCAGAATATTTTTTAATATAATAAAGATAGAGACACAAGCGTGCCGGTACGTTTTGATTTTTGGATTGGTCACTTCTTGTAGGAGTTAGGACCCTCAAAAATCGTTAAAATAGCCCGGTTTGAACGCTATCAAAAGACATTCAGTATACATTTACAAAAAAAAACGTACAGACTTTGCTTATGATAAAAAAGTTTGTAAAAAAGTAAGTTTGCAAGTTAAAAGTAAGTTTCTTCTAGTAAAAAAATCTTGTAAATCGATCCAGTGTTGGAGGAGATATTTTTTTAATTCAAAACATTTTGATGATTTTATATGGGTATTACCAGCTTAAGATGCAGTTGTCCTTTTCGCCCAGTATTCGGGAGAGTAAGATCGAGGGTGACAGCAATAGTTCGGTATAGTACCTATTATTCAAATTTCTCGGCGACCGGATTTCCATCACATTTGACGCAAAGAAAAGGGTTGAAAATTAATTAAATCAGTGTAGTCAGATTCTTTTCTAATACTTATAGAAATCAAAATCGCATCACAAAAAATAAATTAAGTTGAATAACATCTGTTATTTTTATTACATCTGTTATTTTTTACATTTTTACAGAAACCAAATAAAATTGATAAGAAGTTGATGGCAAGTTGTCATAAATATTAAATATCTACTTTATGGAGTAAAATTCCAAAATGATGAGCATTATATTATAAAATAAAGTATTCATTCTACAACAATGTTAATCATAAAAGAAACAGCAAGGCGTGATAAGCATTCTCGGGGCCTTTATTTCTGAGGTGTTTCTCCATTCTGTTGAAATGAGTTGTTTGTTTCCGGCCCTTGAAGGGTTGCGGTACACTTCCGGCGGGTGTAGCCGCAGAGGGTGTGACTTCTAAGTGGAACCTTCGCCTTAGATTAGGGTTAAATGAGATTTTTAATTATGAATATAAATTAAATTTAACGAGATTAGGATTGACCGAGCTTAAAAATTAAACAAACCCGCATTGCTTTGAGCTTTTGTGCGGTTAATGTAATATAATTGTTGTTTGCCAGAAAAATACTGGAGTCGCAATGATCAGTGAAATCTTGGAACCCTTTTAGTGCCACAATCGCTTATTCAAGGATGAGAATGCACGCTTCTTGGTTTTTATTTATTTGCAGACAAGCATTTCCCGTCACGTTAAAAATTGCAATAACACAGTATATTTAAATTTTGATTAATAGCCTTGCATCTATCCAATCATGAGTTAATTTGCTGTGAAGAAAAACTTAACAAACCTTTTCTCTGGAGTTGCCCAAGGATTCGTTCTGGGGCCACGAATCTTTACCGCTGCTGGTGAAGTATAGAGAAACAAGTATAAGAAAGACATCTACGAGTAGGTTATTCAGGTGCTTAAAGAATGCCAAAGTCATAATCGCAGAATACCTATTTGTATATTGGGTCATGTCAAGAATGAAAATATCGGTAGAGTATATATGATGAATATGAACGAAGAAAGCAGTGCGTGCCGAGACTTTTTTTCATTAGCTCCACACAAGAGGCCCCGAGGAAAATAATTTGCCTCAGGACCTATATCATCTTTGGAGTTGCTGTGTGAAGGGGTTTTATTAAGGTTCCGCAACCGGGCACGAAAATAAGAAGATGGAGAGGTACGAAATTACTAATGTTAGAGGAGCGCGTTAACATTTACAGCGACAAAGTTGATGGGACAATTGTGAAAATGTTTAATAAAACACGACTCGTTTAAAATCTCGTGGGAGCATCTTAAGTATCATTTAAAGAAAAGAGTGTTTCAGGCTGACAATTATTGATTATAATATTTGTTATCTACCCTTTGTGCTATGCATAAAAATCTTGTTTAAACGTTAGTTTATCAATTAAAAATAATAATTAATATTTGACAAGTTAAAGTATTTCAGCAAAAAATGCAGACATAATTAGTCTCGACGCCACCTAGCGGGAGATTTAGTATTAACAATACCTCTCTCACAAAAATAAAGTTGGTTGTTTTCAGTTGGAAAAATGTAATAATAAGTAATTGTCGAATGAAACACTAGTATATATTGAATTATTTGGCGGGTATTAGATAAGCCGCCATAGCTCAGTGGTCAGAGCTGCTGACCGGCAATCAGAAGGTCACGGGTTCAATTCCCGTTGGCGGCCAGTATCTTTTCTCGGAAGATTTTTTCAATGTAGATGAGTGTTTCAGGCTGACAATTATTGATTATAATATTTGTTATTTAAAGAAACATTGTGAATTTTTTCACAAATATAATTTATAAGGTAATAATAGAAACAGACTTGTTTTTAATAATTTTTGGAGCATACTTTGCGATATTTTTCTATCGAGGGAATTTCATATAATTTGCATTTAGGCGTGGGGAGCATCTAGACATTATCTTCAAAAAAAAATATTTTTATGACCTTAAAGACTTTAAATGTTTAAGGGAGAAATGTAAGAAATCGGCAGAAATTCGGGTTGCAGAGGCTTAAGGATAAGAATAAGGGGAAGTTCTGGGAAGGAAATAGGTATGAGGGGTGGGTAGGAATATAGGGATCAGCGTGTTTAGGAGTGACGGAAATATGAAACCATCCCTTCAACTGCGGTGCAAGAGTGATTCTGGCTGAATATGTCGGAAGAACTCCTCAACCAGTCTCTCTCGATTCGGCCCATCACGCAGCAGGTGGGCAGGCACATCGGCTGCCAAGACCTTGACAAACCTTATTCCATGAACCTGGGAACCCCTGCTAAGTCACCAAACTTAGCGAACCACTTGGAGTGACCTATGAGAGAGGTGTTGGTTATCCAATAAATGGTTCCCGGGGCGGCGGTACCCATACCCGACCCCCAAAACACAAACTGAGTTGTGTGTTGGTCTATCCTCTCTGCCTACCTCCACAGAACATGGCGTGATGGTTAATTTGTTATGTAAGGAATGTACATTGTACACCAAGACAGTTGTTTGATCTATTATCCTCCGCCAACCCCCAAAAGGAAATTATATGATCGTAAGTCAGTTAGATAAAAACAATCACATAAAATTGATCTGTAGTTTAAATCATATTATCGAATCAGAGACACAATTAAATAACGTTATAGTGAGACTGATTTTACGTTGTTTTACGGACAAGGCAGTAATAACATTAATTACGCGGATGACATGGTGCTGCTTGCACCTTCGATTAAAGCGATGAGACGACTTGTGCAAATATGCGAAGAGAACGCAAACTCTCATAACTTGTTGTACAATTCTAAAAAGTCAGTCATCGTTGCTTTCAAATACAATAAGGAGCCATTAAATATTCCTCCAATATATCTAGAAGGAAACGAACTGCTTGTGGCCGCACAGGTTAAGTATCTAGGACATATCCTAACCGAAGACATGAAGGATGTAGAAGATATGGAACGACAAAGAAGAGCAATTAATACGGGCCGGAATGCTTTCAAGGCGGTTCTACCACTGTAGCGACGACGTCAGAAAATTACTCTTCAAGACATACTGCACCGCCCTGTACACATCTGAACTGTGGACGCAATACCCAGCAGCGCAATGGGACAAACTGAGGGTGTGCTACAACAATGCATACAGGCAACTTATGCAACTACCGAGGTTCTGCAGCGCCTCCACGATGTTCACCGAAGGGAGGGTGCACTCATTCCCAGCCTTACTTCGCCACCGACTAGCCAGCTTCTGGAGCAGGACACGGCAATCAACCAACATCATTGTCGTGGCTGCATCCGAGTGGCTCAGTTCCCCACTAAATGAGCGATGGATGCAGATGATGAGGCGACCTCCCTGATGCACGATAAAAAAAAAATATATATTTTTCTTTTGTATTTTAATTTCTGTTTAATTTTATTTTATTTTTCATTTGATGGTTATTTTTTTGTTATTTATGTTCAAATTTTATTTTCATTAGGTACCTACCTAATAATTTGATTTTTATTTACTCCGTATGTAATATGGCAGACTGGGATTGTACTACCCTCCCAGTCCTGCTGGAATAAAAACTTAAATAAAAAATAAAAAAAATAAAAAAATTATTCTAATCTAAAAAATTTCAAAAATCTGATTGAACTTTTGTTCATTGTATTGAGGATCTTTTATTGTAGGTGGGCAATGACGTTATATATTACTAGCTTGTGCCCCCGGCTTCGCTCGAATATTCGCCCCCCCATTCCCCCCTTACCACCCCCACTCCCCCCCCCCACTCCCATATTTTATATTTGCACACTAAATATTCATATTAGAATTCTCATATTTGAATTTTTGCTATCAAAGAAATCTTCATAGTAACCTAAACAAATAACAATATACACGCTTCGCCAATAAACGTATAATAAATAATTTCATAACGCCACAGCTTATTTATAACGCCAGAACTTACCAATATATATAGCCTATGTTACTCGCAAATAATGTAGCTTTCGATTAGTGAAAGAATTTTTAAATTCCATTCGATATTTATTGCGTGAAAGAGTAACTCACATCCATCCATACAAACATTTGCATTTATAATATTAGTAAGATATCTAAACTCGCCATTGTGTCACAGGCGTGAGATACAATGTGGCAAGTAAGAAACAATATTTTGTTTTCAGTAAATTCTTAATTCAAAAGCTATTCATCTATTTTAAGCCGCCGCTACCAGAATGTCTACCGATTTCTTACATATCTCCCTTAAACATTTGAAGTTTTTAAGCTCTTAAAAAAATATATATTTTATTTTTGAAGATAATATCTACACGTGAAGACGCGTTCCACGCCGAATCGCAAATTATATGAAATTCCCTCGATAGAAAAAAATCGCAAAGTATGCTCCGAAAATTATTATAAACACGTTTGTTTCAGTTATTTTACAAGTTATAGTTGTGAAAAAATTCATAATGTTTCATTAAACGATACTTAAGACGCCTTCTTAAGTAAGATTTTTGCTCTATTTTAAACGAGTCGTGTTTTATTCAACATTTTCACAATTTTTGCGTCGATTTTATCGCTTTAAATATTAACGCGCTCCTCTAACATTCTTAATTACATATCTCTCCATCTTCTTCTTTTTGTACATTCAAAGAATATGTATGTATGAACGATATAGATATAGGACCGGACGCGATTTTCCTATGGGTCGAATACTATATTTTAGGTGTAACTGAGATGGCAAAATACGCTTACTAAGACGAAAAAGAAATGCTTTATGAGACGACCTACTATCATAGGATGTCCTTCTTATTTTTAATTGTTTGCTATCTCACTTTCTCCAGAAACAATCATAATAATTGTTTTCTTTTTTTCTTTTTCTTTTCCAGAATCAATCATAATAATTGTTTTTTATAATAATAAATAAATTGCGTGTATTTACGAATGAAATGTTATACCTTAGTTTTAATTGGGACGCAGGTATGGGTAGTGCCGCCCCGGGAACCATTTATTGGATTGCCAAAACCTCTGCCATAAATCACCCCAAGTGGTTCGCTACGTTTGGTGACTTACCAGGCCTGCCCGGGTTCATGGGGGGAGGTTTTTCCGGATCTTGGCATCGGATGCGTCTGCCCACCAACAGCGTGGCTTGCCAGATGAGGGAGAGACTGATTGAGGAAGACCTGTAGACCTCTCCAGCAGGACTCTCGGAACATCGCCTTACCCGCATTGGGGGAATGGATTCATACACACATTCCAGTTTCCTACCCACCCCTTCTACCTTTTCCTTCCCATAAAAAGACTCTCCTCACAGCATTCCCAAAGATGACAGAGGCCCTGAGGGGATTTTTTTTCCTTAGGGCCTCCTGTATGGAGCTAATGTAAAAAAAATAATAGTGTAATGGAAATATTTTCTCATCACATACGAGGGCATTTTGATGTTTTTGTAATGGAATTTACTCACTGATTAACTGATAGGACACGACCTCACGCGACGCGTGGCTGTTGAGCTGTTGAGTACTAAAACTATGAAATAGAAGACAAATACAATTGCCTTGTCTTTGGCTTACCACCTTTGAGATTTCTATCACGTGACTTTGTACTATAAATTACGTCATTGTAGGTGGGTATTTGAATTAATACGTTGTTTGTCTGATAATTTACTTTTACATCGGCCCTCATCCCACCGTTTCCCTTTTCTTCAAAGAAGGCGTATTTTGAAAACAGCTCACAGATTGTACAAAGCCGTCCCTATTCACGACAGAATAAACCCGAAATCAAGCCTTAATAATTAATTACAAATAAACCGCACGCAACGCGAGACAATAACGTTGTTCTTGTGTCAGTGAATTAATTTCGTTTGTTTATTTCATTCGCGTACCTGAAGTAGGGGGCTTACCTATCGTTTTTTAGGCCTGGGTCTTATTCTGGGGGCTTAGATGGACAAATTAATCTTAAAAACCACGTATTTAATGCTCTAATATTCCTGAAATATTTATTTATGTTGAGATATTGTCGCATTGTCGATTTTTTGCATTTGTTTAGACTTAGGTATAGCTTATTTCGTAACCTTTCAAAAACAGTTTTTAGTATTCGGCAGAAATGTTTAATTTATAGAGCTTTAATTTTGAAGCGAAAATAACAGTTTTCGTAAATCTGGCATTCGTTTAAGACGTAAAAAGTGGATATTCGCGATAGATCGGAGTGGTAAAGATGTCATTATTTTGGTAATGATATCTTGTGATTGTTCGGGACCATTAAATAATTAACTAGTAAATAAGAATATTTAATATAATGTTTACAACGTGGTGGTCTAAGATGAAGAGAGTATTTCTCATACAAGACATGCCTTTGATAACCTTCATTCTTTTCCAAACGAAGAATCCTAATCATTATTATTTTGTTCCTATTTAAACTTGTATCCACATTCATTACATCTATTTACTTTTTAAAATTAACAGTTCACTACTTGCGGTTTAATCTAAGCATAAATACATATTTTTCCGTTAAAAAATTTTTTTTTTATTATTTTAGCTCAACACAGGAGGCCCTGAGGAAAAAAATTCCAAAGGTGGTATATTTGGGGATGCTATGAAAATGAAGGAGTGAAAGTTCTAGGAAGGAAAATGGCATGAGATGTGGGTAGGCATCTGGGGGTCAGTGTGTCTAGGAGTGACCCTTACATAAATCCATTCCTCCCACTGCGGGGCGACTATGGGTCGAGAGAGTTTGGCTGGAGAGGTGTAGGTTACGTCTCCCCCAACCAGCCTCACCTGATTCTTCGCCGCTAAGACCTAGACAAATCTCACCTCGTGATTTATTTATTTATTTTTATTTATTTACGCCCTAGTGAGCTTTTACATGAATATACGGAAATTTATACGCACAATATTAATTGAGTGTGTTACTAAACCAATAAAACAGATTATATAAGAATGCAACCATCATCGCAAGGTATAGAACATCACAACAGAGATTAAAAGAAATGAAATAGAATGAATAGAATTTATGCATAAAAAACTAATATAATTTAGCTTAAAATATAAATACATATTTAATCAATAATAAGACCTGAAATAAAATAAAGTGCAATGTGCAAGAGCTAGTTAGTAGGTATAAACAAACAATTATTGTATGTGTATATTATTGTAGGATAATAAAACAGAACTAAATAGAACAGAAAAATAAAATAAAATAGAGATATAAATTACTGATAAGGTTTTAGATGAGTGAAGGTTTTATGAAAAGAACAAAGATAACAAAAGTTAATTATTAGCAGATAAAATCGAGATTAGTTGCCTCTTGAAAATTGCAAAACTGTCAACACCAAATATATCTATAAATTCGCAATGTTTATTCACAAGGCTATGAATTATTGAAATTTATGAATAGATAGAGTAGTTAGTGTTGAGGTTATTGTTAAATTTGAAAATATCTTTACTTTGAGTTTGTCTGTCTGTCGACTAAAGATTTGATAATTTTGTAAATAAATAACAAATCAATTCTTCTGTCTGATAATTTAAGGAATCTGGTTTCTATGCGTTAGTTGTTACAATTTAAAATTTCGATTGGAATTTTCATTTTAAAATTGATATACCGAAGAAATTTATTTTGTACCTTTTCCAATGATTGAGAATAGACTTTGTAGTATGGTGACTATACGGTGGAATTATACTCTAATCTGCTTCGTACTAACGAGCAATACAGGTTTTTTAATGTTAACATACTTTTAAAATTTGCGCCCATTCTGAAAATTAAAACCTATCATTCTCATTACATTGCATTACATTGCATCGCTTGTTATTTCATCGATGTGAACGTTGAACTATAGACTCTCGTTGAATTTAACACCAATATCACGAATCTGTGATACACGAAGAAGATTAACATCATTCATATCATTCGAAAACGAGCATTCGAGGATTTTTACCTTTGTAAAAACTAATAATCTGGCATTTACTAATGTTTAGTTGTAAATCATTGACAAAACACCACACACATAGTTTGTTTAGGTCAAACTGCAGAATGGCACGATCATCATCATTTCTGATTGTTCTGTATATCTTCAGATTATCAGCAAATAACAGGACTTTACATTACTAAAAATATTAACTATATCATTTATGAATAAGCAAAATAATATCGGGCCCAAGTGAGATCCCTGCGGTATTCCGCTCGAGGCAGCAAATGTATAAGAAGTAAACGAATCAACCTTAACCGCTAAGTACTTTCCCAATAGATAACTCTTAAACCATTCCAAATTACTCCCTCTTATTCCCAACAATTTCAGTTTTCGTAATAAGATTCTGTGGTTTACTTTATCAGATGCCTTACTGAAGTCAGTATATATGGAATCAGTTTGCTGTGATGCAATCAGGGCATTGAAAATATCATTCGTGTACAATATTAAATTGGAAAGGGTTGATCTTCCTTTAATAAATCCACGTTGAAGCGGTGAGATGGCGTGATTAATTCGGGATATCATCTTGTCTAGTACTAGGCTTTCAAAAAGTTTGGGTAATGTAGACATGGTGCATATTGGCCTTTTTGGTTTTTTACATCCGTCTTATTACCTTTTTTGAAAATGGGCGTCAAAAGACTAAACTTCCAAAGGTCCGGGAACACACCTGATGAGAGTGACTTTGTAAATAACTTATGTATGGGATGCGACAATGTATGCATACAATTAACTAAGAACCTGGGTGGAACCTTGTCAGGTCCTGCAGATTTGCGGGAATCGAGAATCTTCAGCTTGGATAGAATATCGCCAATGGTTAATCCCTGGCATCCCTCTTAAATCATCCCTTGGAGTGACTATGGAAGGGGTATTGGTTGTCTAATAAATAGTTCCCGGGGCGGCGCATATCCGCCTTCCAAATTTACATATTGTTCATTTGTAATATTTGTTACTTACATCATTTCACACCTTTCTTTAAATATGCCTAATCTTGGTAGGTAGGTACATTTTTATTAATTTCACATGAAACTATGTTAATAAATTAAATACCTTTATACAGCAAGCAATTTGATTTTTTTTTTGTCTTGTTGGGTATGGATGAAAATATTGATTCTAATGAAGTAAGCCAGCAGTTTATTGTTTAAAACATTGTAGATAAAAAATAAAATATTGTAGAAAATTGGTTTTAGATTTTCACGGCACTACATTTTAGATTTTCATCATCACAGTATTTTCTGCTTTTATTTTTGGGGTGTTATGCCGTGTTGCGCTAACGTTTCGAACAGAATTACAGTGTACAGTATCAGGGAAGATATGTGAGATACCGCAACACGGCATAACATCCCAAAAATTTATAACGAATTATTGCAGAAAATTATTTGCTTAATCTTGCCTAATTCCGTATTTTCATTTTCATTTTAAATTAATATTTACTTCACTTCAAAATTTATCAAATATTTTGAGTTTTTCTAAGCTGTCTACATTACTAAGCTAGAGAATATTGTAACTATTGTAACTGTGTGAAGCAACAATGGTTTTATAAATTAGTATATGTGGCGACCAGAACGGTCGCCCCCTTTAGCCACAATCCTTGCGCCGCCACTGATATAGCAAGCACATTCTCGAAAGGTACATATTACCTACATTGTAGTGTTTCACGCCGCATACGGCTACACATAAGGGAAGCGCATCGAAAGGCCTCGACTCACAGCCGTCACATTCTTACGGCCGCGAAATGTTCCAGAGTCTTCTCCGCTTTGCGCGGGCGCTCAATATTACTTGGCGCTACGGGTAGTTACTCACACGGTCGGCTATATAAAGCGCAGCGACACAGCTCTAGTCAGTCAGTCAGTTCCAGTCTCTAGTATCAGTAAAATCACAAACACATAGACAGTGCATCAAGTGATAACGCTCCAGTGCGGTAACCGCCAGGTCCACGGCGACGTGCCGGATCCTGTGCCGGTGCATCATCAACCTTCGAGGACGCAACATCTCTCAAGAGACAAAATTGCCCACGACAAGTCCCGCGGCGGGCCTTCTTGTCACGTGAGCAGCAACACCTCAGGTTTACCGCAGCCATCTCCGCGACTCACCGCGTCGAGCATCCATCCTGGATGTCAAGGTCATCTCCACCACCACGGTGCAGAACTACATGCTGGCGACATGCAGACCCGAGGTCTGCTACACCACTGCATCACCGACCTTCAGCACTGCAACACCTACGAGCCTCATAATCATCATCGCTCCCGTCTACTGTTACTCTACACTAAATTCAACATCGCTACGTAGCAGCAATAAAGACTCACTCATACATCGACTGACGCCTTTCATTTCATCGTCCTCGTCTCTGCCGATCGCTGCCCGCTCCCTTTAATATTAATAATTAAAAAAAGAATGCTTTCCAATTCTTTCAAGGAAAGACTCCTTCTGAGCCATTTTTTTAAGTGAAACTTCTTTAGCGTTAATTCGGATGAAACGGAAATGCTTCACTAAAATTAATTATTTTAAAAATTTATTCCTCGGTTCTAATATAATGCGGTAAGTTCGCACCTCGTCGCGAGAATCCGATAGCGCAGCGGGTAAGGCGCTTGACAAGTCTCAGCGGCCAGAGAGACAGACATCCAGCGAACGGATGTTCGAATCCTACGAAATCCAAAAAAATAAACATTTTTATTTTTGTGAAATCAATATCCAATCTTCAAACCACTTTTTAAATAAAAAGGGAAAAGAAAAGAAAGCGAAATCTAGCGACTTTCTAGTTTCACTTCTATCGCGTGTAAATTGCACACTCTGATTTTTTTGTCAATATAATCAAAATTTTCTTTTAGAAAAAGAAGTCTTTAAGTTTAGTTACTCTCAAATACTTTATCTTATTTACCTTTTTTGAGACCACTATTACTTGATGACGTTCTTTGTAATTCGTTGTCACTTTGCAATCAAATATTTATATCTAAAAAAAATTCACAAATTTCACAAATGAAAAATGTTTATTTTTTAAATCCACTTTATTTTATTAATACTCGTCGACCGATTCTGTTGATCCTCAATCGTCGTCAGTAAACAAAACGTTTAAATTAACATATTAACAATAATAATTAAATATATAAACTAAATTACCGTAAAGAATACATTGTGAAGAAAAAGAAGATAAATTAAGCCACTTTGGCATTTTCAAGCTTAATTGCAACGATTGCTTGGCAATTTATACAGGTAAAACCATACTATTTAACAAACCCAGGTTTTTCCGAATTTTATTAATACTGACCATACATAATACTGTACATGAACATTACTCTAGTACATTATTTGAAAACTCGCATTAAGGGCAAAAGCATTTAAAACAAAATAACCTTAAAATGTCTTAAAGAGTATTATTCGATAAAGGCAGGTTATTATTGCTTCGGCATTGTTAAAACGCGTTCAGAACTCCTCCACAGTACAGAAAACGTCAATATTGCGAAAATTCTCCTTCAAAACCTCCATACCAATAAAAGTTATGAGCCGATTCACAATAGTCCAACTTCGGAATATGGCTTTTGTGAAACGTGGCGCACCATTTGGGCTCGGCACGATAGAGTAATCCGTTCGTAGTACATTCCGCCGGTACTTAAGATTCCACAAACACATTATAAATTATTGTTCTATAAATCTGGGTTCGTGCTTTTGTCAGGTGTGTTCTTGGTGGAAATATCTATTGTAATAAATAATAACTAAATCTGGGTAGGGACGAATGGCGTAATAACTAACTACTTTTGTCGTTTTGTGGCCAATCCGTATTAAAATGGGGATATTCTTTGAATTAAGTAGGTCCTTTATTTAAGCAATAATTTTGTAAAAATAACGCATCGCTGATATCTTTAGCTTATTTTTTAAAACTGTTTAATAGTCTCAACTGCCTGAAGTCAGTGGAAATATTGTATACCTAATTGGGATGTTTCAGATGGTTGTGTGGGAAGGAGAAAATATGGGCAAGAAGACATGCCTGAGGGTGATGTCTGTATATCTTTCTCAAGAGGAACGGCTGTGCGCCAACACTTAATTTTGGATTTACGTACAAAACTTAAATTTGGATTTACGTCTGAAATACATAGCCAAACTGAATAACAATTTCTATAATTTATTTATTACACGCCCTTTTATAGGCTTTTACGTAAGTTATTTGTATCACTGTTATTGTAAATATTTAAAAATTAAAACAATAAAGAAAATATAATTTATAGAAAAAAATTAGCAACAAAAGCATTAAATAAAACGCAAGCAAATATAAAATACATAGGTAAAAATGTGAACAGATACTAAGACTCCTCAAACAAATAAATGTTCAATACAACAAAAATAGTAGGAAGGTCTGCTAAGGCCTCTGTGGTCGAGGGGTAAGGCTCTTTACTCGCAATCCGAAGGTCGCGTGATCTAATCTCGGCATGCGCAAATAAATTATATTTGATTAATTTGTGTTACTTCACAATTAATTCATTAAAAATAATAAATAGTATATTTGCGGCGTGTTCCAGAGTGGAAGATATTCTTAGTATCGCCCTAGTGTAAAACCAACATTCAGAATTGAAACGTTGCTTGAAATAGCTTTAGCCGTGTTTGGTGACCAGATCTGAATAGTCTGGTACTTCTCTACCTTTCTCTGCCCCATCTCTTTGCACTCCCACAACCTTCACCCTCACGGCATACCCCATTGTGAATGCCACAGTCTCACTTGTTACAGACGGGAGCAGCTGGGACTCTTGTGAGGTATTCACATAAAAAAGGAAAGTATATACGCCTGTTTGTGTCTAGATAAATAAAAGTAATGAATAAACAACATTTATATTCGTTATTTTTAAGATGAACTATGTCTCCCAGATCAACCAGCGTTCTGGTATTGTTTAGGAAAAAGTGTAATAAATGTCGGCCAGATCTTTTGGGAATATGGATGTTGATTAATTGCATCACTTCAGGACGATCAATTTTGTAATGGAGAATTTAATTAGTAGTAAATCTCTGGTTGTTCTTCTTTCTGACAATTTCAGTATGTAATGTTTTGTACAGGAACACACAATTTATATTGTATGTACGTCACAAACGTATGTTGATATTTCTATTTTGATTCTGTCAATTCGTGGTGGAATGCCATTATAATTTATAATAAAACTTATTCCCACTTAATTTATTTCTGACCGTAACCTGTTTCTGTTTGTTAAGGCCGGCACGATTGTTTTTTAATCCACAGTTTATATACAAAACGTATGGGGGAGAGAGAGAGGGATAGATCACAAAGGTTTTAATCATTTATATGGATTTTCCGATATTTGTTGCTATGTCATCTTTTACGATTAAATTTCCAGAGAAGGAAAAGGGTACAAGGGGTGGGTAGGAATCTGGGGGTAAATGTGTTCATGAGTAATGGATGATTGAATTCATCCCTCCCACTGCGGTGAAAGGTGATGGGTCAAGAGAGCCCGGCTGGAGAGGTTTAAGTCAGGTCTCCCTCAATCAGTCTCCCCCGATTTGGCCTGCCACGGAGTAGATATGCAAACGCCTTCGCCGCCAAGACATAGACAGCTCTTACCCCATGAACCCGGGCATCATGACATCATTGTCGGCTCTTTCACAAATCTACCAATCAGAAAATTGCCTTGTATCTTCAACACCGCGACAGGCCGAGCCGGTTGAAATTGATATATTCCAATCCTGATTGTCGTCGATCCAACAGCTGTGTTCGCTCCCACCATATAGTACAATATTAAATTTAAATATAAATAATTCTTCAATAATCACAAAACCACAGAGTGGCATCATTTTTAAACATATGAAAACAATGTACTTTCTGAACACCACTTATTTAATCAAAATTATTAACATGTTTCAAAACCAATGACTTCTTTGTCTGAATAAAATATATTTTTAAAATTTTATCATGCTTTGATTACAAAACTTTAATCAGTATAATCACCATACAAAATTTCTTGGTATATGCGTGTATAATAATGATGAAGGCAAATGATAAATTTTAAATAATACGTTTTTTCTAAATATTTCAATAACCACGGTAAGATTTTCACGCAAGAATTAAGACATTTTCACAAAGTTCTTTGTTCCAGCGTGCTTCAAAGATAATCTCCCAAAGACCTTCAAAATGTATCAATCTTTTGCATTTTTCACCTTTTGCTCAGAATATAGACTTAGAGTGTGTTAAGCCCGGATTTGTTGTACTTTGTGTTTATTTAGGAGCAAACTCAAGCTCTTGTATAAGCGAAGATAATGTTTACGGTCTAGTTCGAGAAAAGGTGTTTAAAGGTGAGTGTGTACTCTAGGATGTGGAGCTGAGAAACATGTTGCACGAATGAGATATACCTTCCTTATTTATTCTGTGTTCTACCTTGGACCTAGGTTATAATTTTTCCCTTCTCGAATACCTTCTGCCTCACAACATACCCCAATTGGGGATGCCATAGTCCCAATGGCTCCGGACGGTAGCAGCTGGAACTCTTATGTGGTATTCATATACAAAAAAATACTTTTTACTTTGTTCTGTCATTTTACATTACAGAATGAAAATTTAAAAATGTTTCCATGTATGGATTATCTAAACCCAATCCCCAATCCACCCACTTTACCTATTTCACATCCTTTAGACTTCTCGCTATCCAGTATTGTTTATAGAGAAAATATCATCCGGACATGTTATTGAACATGGTCTGTTGAAGCAATTATTGGTAAAGGCATTGAACAAATATTGCTCTTGCTATTATCATAGAAAATGTTATCACATTTTCTTAACTGAGCATGGAAAAATTAGAGCATAGTTATTAATATAATCAATGCTTTTAAGTACATGTGCTGTGTTGATGCAACTTGTTTATATATATATTCATCCTACCTACTTTCAAAACTGTTCGACAATATGTTACGATTACTGTCTAACTGTAATATTGTGGAACAATAACTTCTAAGGAAGAATCAGCTTTATATGTGCTGTACAATAATCCACAGTGGTCTCTCGATGCATTCAATATCGAATGTTAAAGAAGTCAGGAAACAGTGGAATGTTCAACTGATATAGGAGTTGATATTTCAGTTTATTATTATTGATCTCAGTTTTTAATGTCGACGATTCTAAAAACGCCTCTGTGCAATGATCAATCTATTGGTCTCTAAGTGTGTTTGATTGGAGTCTCCTCCTTGAAACCTCGATTTTTTAATATCGATTCAAACGAAGACTTGTGCATGTGCTCAGCTAAGTGATTTATCGGTGACATAACAACACAAAAATAACATTCTGTGGGAAATCCAGGTAAGTCAGTTTCCTTTCCAGTGTCAACTATTGCAACATAATAGACCTTATGCAGGGTGTAACAGCACGTAGCCGCAGGATTTTAACCAGTAATTTCCGAGCATATTTGGAATAAAAAACGTAGATGTCTTTTTGCTGCCCGATGACATATATTTTTTTAATTAAAAACAAAACCACTGATCACACTCCTAAACGTGGCGACGGGATTACGTGATGCGCGCGCCATCTCGTCTATTACTGTGCTGCTAGAAATAGATACAGTCCGTGTAAAGTGATTAGCAAGGCTATACTTAACTACTCAATTGCTACGTGAAAATTATCAGACAGCAAAATGACATTTACAATTTTTACTCTAAATGAGCTCAGAAATCGCTGGTTAAAATCCTTCGGCTACGTGCTATTACACCCTCTATATTAAAGGTTCATCATGCAACTATCATAGCTGTCGGGTTTTACCCTAAAATATAAGTCCAAACTCCATCGCCCTCTGCTGAACTCTACCGCTTCAATAGCGGTCTTGGAAAATTCCTCCATCCAGACGATAGGAAGCCGCCGGTTGTCACCCAGTGAATTCTATTTATTATTACTATTACTTCGAACAAAAAAAAAATGTCGATCACCCGCCTTGCATTCTTGTTCAACCCTCTTCGGATTGGTACTTAATTCATCACGAAAGATTGACTCAATTTTAATACTAAGTGCCATTTAATCTGCTTCATGACGTAAAACATGGGCATGGCCGACTAGATTTTTGCCCATTCGAAACGCTATATATAATGGAATTTGGGAACTACTACTTCTTCTTCTTAAGGTGATTCCTCAATGATGAGGATCGTGTCCCCTACCCTGTACGGAGAACCAAGGGCACCCCAGTATCAGACACTAGTGGTATTTAGTCATTGCGCATTGGTGACCTTCCTCCGCTTCATCTGCCTTCCACTTTGCGAGTGACAAGAAATTCTCCATGTTGGAATTCTCAGTTTGGCAAGCAACGTGTCCAAAGTATCTTAAGATATCTTGTAGGCAGATAGTTTAAAGTCTATGAACTACTACTAAATGGGTAAAAAATAATAAAAAATTTAGATGGACTAAAAATAATTGTCAGTGTAAAATAAAATTACGTGTGCCACTCACATTTCTAAATAATGTATCTTTCTTACGAATAGTTAATTTGGCTGGGCTTCTATATGATATTTCCACGAGTTTTCGTCCGGTGTAAAAACTCACAACGCTCATTCTCCTTAAGTTGACGAATTATTTTCACCCAAATTCATAGTTATTGTTTGATCCTCTGGGGATATTAGTTTATTGCTCTGAATTAAACACAGGTTTTCTTATTTTAAAGGTATCTACCTAAAAAATTAAAATGCATTAGTAATCAAGATTTCGTTTAATTTTAAATACTGCTTAAACGTATTTTACAAAATGAAACTTATTAAAATAAATATATTTACATAACCAATCAATTTTTTTACAAAATATATTTTCAATACATACATAGATCAACAAAGGATAAATACTTATTTGCTTTTTTATTGACGACTGAAAGAAAAATTCGTTGTTCGGAAAGGTGAAAATTTAATTGTATTTTCTCCATTTATATAAAGATGGTTTATATAAACATAAAAATTTGTTTCGGAAAATTAAAGTTATTCCTATAACAATTTGTCTATAACAGATGTAGATAAATGATATATATGTTAATATATTAAAAAATGCTTACCTCCCTAAATATCTATGGATTTTACAAGTTTCAATTTGTTAGACACATAGAATTAAATTTATTATGTCTTTATACATTATGTTGCTTTGAACATAAAAATCTATGGTTGTTATTTCACATTTAATTCACATTTTTTTCCTTACACACATTTTTATGAAACACAGATTTATTAAAATATTTTATTTACACTTAAATACATTTTTGGATTACCACAGTACTTAGAACCAGAAAGATTAAACCTTTTTTATTCCAGAATGCTATATAATCGTACCTAAATACTATTTTTGTTGAAAATAATTAATAGCTACATATACGTCTCTTATCAAAATGGTTTTTACAACTTGTCATAATGTAAACTTATATAAACTACCTTATAAAAGCATGAAAGCTTTTAAATATTATTATAAGTTTTATATACACGATACAAGATAAAAGATGTTTACAAACTTCGAGAAATATACGCCATAAAAATCTTTTTCAAATAATCAAGTATTTTTTGAATAATCATAGTAATTAAAAAACAAAAACCAAAAAACCTGTTTATCTATTCGATACTCAAATAAAAAATAACATTTTTGCATAATTTTGTAATAGTAATTATAACTTATATTTAAACATAAAATTATTGATAGAATTAATATGAGATTCCCTAATTTATGTATAACACGTCCCAAATACGTAAATTATTTATAATAAAAATCAAGTAGGTACATATACCAAACACAAATTTTAAAATTTCAAAAACAACACCAAAAAAATAAGTTTGTTCGAGGCAGAAGATAGTAACTTATTATGCTAATATAATCGATTTAAAAAGCAGATGAACGCTTTTATTTTTGTTGTCGGTGTAATTACGTATGCCGTATCATATATTATACAAAGGTATTTGCTTATTATACAAGTTGTAAGTATAAAAAGTTTTCCATACTGCTATCTGAAAATTTTACAGCTACCAAGATAAGCAGTTTGTATTTTTTTGCACAAAGGTAAACAAAATACATAATATACTGGATAAGCTACGTACGACCTTTTTATGGCTTAAATTTTTTTAATCCCTAGCTAGCCTTTTTTATTTTGCAGTGCTATTAAAAAAAATCTGAATTAAAATCATCGGAAACATAATATATTATTTGAATAAAATTAACATATATATTACGCTATTTCTACGTTTTCTCATTTTATAAATAGATGAATTTATAGTCGAATCTACAAAAATTAAGTAAAAACTCCACTCAATATTTCATCCTTATATTTCTTAAACTTTAATTGTACAATTTGTAATATTTACATTTTTTAATTTATACCGATACATTTTTCTTCTTTTTACATCCGCTCATTTGAATGCGTGGACTAAAGATATGACATTCTATGTTTTGGGCCTAGAAGTGAGAAGTTGTACTGTGATACTAGCAACCCAACACTGCTACGGTGATACTGATTAGTACCAGTAGAATGGGGTACATTGTCTTCATTTGGCTGCCATGTTGCATGGCTGCTGGGTGTTCACCTGCAAAAAAAAAGAAAGTTGTTTGCAAAGTAGAAAAAACAAAATATGGAAGTTTCTTTTCTTGGAAGTTGGTTCTGATAAGTTCTGAAAAATAACCACATTTTACGTAAGCGTACCGTAAAATGGGGTGATTTTCAACAATTTTAAACTTTGAAACTACTTCAATATCTTTTTCATAAAATAATCTACCGGAAAATTTTATGCAATAATTATTGCACGTTTTTAAATAAGGTATCGAAATATATTTATGTTAAATGATTGCACTGTTTTTTGGGAGTAAACAAAAACTTGGTGATCAAAATCACCTTTCAGAGTGGGCGATTTTGATATAACATTTTTAATAAGCTTCTTTCAACAATTATTATGTTAAATGATTGCATTGTATTTTTTGAGTAAACAAAAACTTGGTGATCAAAATCACCTTTCTGAGTGGGCGACATAGATATAACATTTTTAAGAAGCTTATTTCATCAATTATTATGTTAAATGAATGCATTTTATTTTTGGAGTAAACAAAAACTTGGCGATAAAAATCACCTTTCGGAGTGGGCGACTTTGATATTACATTTTTAAGAAGCTTATTTCAACAATTATTATGTTAAATGATTGCATTGTATTTTGGGAGTAAACAAAAACTTGGCCATCAAAATCACCTTTCAGAGTGGGCGACGTTGATATAACATTTTTAATAAGCATTATCCACAATTATTATGTAAAATGATTGCAATGTATTTTTATAAACGAAAACTCGGTGATCAAAATTCCCTTTCAGAGAGCGACTTTGATGTAAATTGTTTTAATAAGCTTATATCAGCAATTCGGTGATCCTCAAAAAATTCTTTAAAAAGGCGATTTAGAATATTCAGTCAGTTACCTAAATATATCAACTGACGCTGATATACTTTATGATACTCGTAGGTATGATACAAAACTATTGCGTGTAATCGTTGAGGATTTTATAAAATGTGTTTACATTTAAAAAAAAAATCTATTTGTGTTTCACTTTTATTTTCTTGATTGAATGAATTTATGAATGAAGCGGAATCTTGGAAGTGGAAATTAACTCACTTTCCGATATCCGATCGAGCTGAAACTCGACAGAAAGACTCGTTGTCAATGACAATGCATTCTAAATTTTTTAATGGCAATCACGCATATACAAGCTGGAGATATACGCATTTTTTCTGAAATTCGATGACATTACAGCTGTTAAAATACGAAATGTCGGCCTTATGAAATCAGATTTTGACCCGGTTCGTAGCCTAATTGATTCCTATCAATGAGTAATATTTTTCAAACCAAAAAGTAATATTTTTTAAAAGTTTTAAAAGACATTTGATAAAAGATGTATTATAGCAAAAAAAAATGTAGTGGTAGATATAATAAATTAATTTTCATTCATCAAAATTTTTAAATTATGGATTTCATTCTCCACAGTCCAGATTGAGAGTCCAGTCCAGATCTGAGATTTTTTAACTTAAGTCAGGTCTGTGAAGTTTTTGGTGTCAGTCGAAATGATTTTTGGCCGGATTTTTAGGAATTTTTTTCATTTAATATGTCGAAATCATGGACTCTGAAACACCTAGGCTATTACTTGAATATTTTGTCTAATGTTCATTTTTGTCTGCTTCATTCACATTAACATTATTATTAGTATTGTACCTTTTCTGCAATGTTATTTTTCTAATTTTTTGTTTTATGTTTGGTGGGCCGGATCGGGAAAGTCCGATTGAGGGAGACTTGTTGACCCTTCCAACCGGACTGTCTCGATCCGCAGTGGGAGGGACGAATTTGTACCGCAGTGGGAGGGATGAATTCATAAGTCCATCACATTACCGGATTCCTACAAACCGTGATACCCTCTTCCTTCCCAGAATTTCCTCGCCATACTTTACTTTAAAAGACACTCCATACAGCATCCCCAAAGATATCACAGGCCCTAATGCCCCGTTCTGATTGGGCAAGTATTTTAGTCGAGTAGCGAATATTTTAGTAACTAAATGTGTCCGAACACCATACATTTAGTAGTAAGTAGGAGCATTTTGGTCAGTCAAGTGACGAGTTACTCGCTACTCGACTAAATTACTTGCTCAATCAGAACTTAAGGGAAATTATTTTACTTCTCCTGTGTGGAGATTATTTAAAATAAGTGGTTTGTGTAATTTGAATAAAAAAAGTTTTTTCTTCATCGAAGCTTAGATTAAATGGAATAACGTAATATTTCAGCATGGCAAATAATATCTCTCTACACAATTCGAACGTTAAAGGTAATCAAAGAAAACAATCCGAAAGACGAAGCCTTATTTATTCTATTTGATTTTATAAATAACAACCATCTAAAAATATTCTTGAAAGAGGGCGAACAGTGGCGCATCCGGCACAACACAGAATTGTATGACATATATAAGGCCCCTAGCATCTCAGCACATATGCGACTCCTCAGGCTGAGATGGGCTGGGCATGTATAGAGAATGCCAGATACACGCGTCCCAAAAAGAATTTTGACTGGACCCCAGGTGGAAAGAGAATAGTGGGAAGATCCAAACTGAGGTGAGAAGACGAGGTAAGAGGGGATGCAGCACAGCTTCTTCAGGTACCAAACTGGAAGTCAGCCGCTGAGGACAGGAGGAGTTGGAGGCGACTGTTGCAGGAGGCCAAGGCTCGATATGGGCTAGAGCGCCATCGAAGAAGAAAAATATTCTTGAGATGGAGGAAGTTTAGTTCTCGAATCGATTGTTTTCATTTGTACCCTCTGGCACGTACCTACTTCAATTATTATTATTATCATTTAGTTGTAAATACCGCACAGGAGTTCCAACTGTTCCCTGCTGACAGTAGCCAGTGATAATGTGGCTTAATCAATTTTGGGGTATGTTGTGAGAATAATTTAAAGCGTAAATTGCAAAAAGAGTTTTTTCCTAAGATATATAAATTAGAGCCATCTATCTATGAAAGAGCAGATGACAAATACTTTGATAAATTATTTCTAAATAATTTAAAGATATCGTCATACTACTTAATGAAATATTTTTTTAGTTATTATTTTTATATAATTTTATTAAATTATTCCAAGAATTTTTTGAAAATAGTTTAAATCGGCTCAACCTCGTCAGCAGCAGAAGTTGCCGCGTCTGACGTTTCTGTTGTGGAAATATTTTACAAAGTGTCGAAATAACACAAAAAGTTAGTAATTGAGGAATAAAATCCTAAAAGTTACATTGTTTTAAAACATGGCCGGGCGTTAAAGGGTTAAGTGGGCATTGTAAGGCTTTACGAGGTTATAAAAGCGTTTCCGATTCCGCATTCTTATGTTTTCCAAACTCACTTACGGATAAAGGGTAAAGGTTTTCACCAAGAAAGCTCATTAAAACTTCTCCTACATACTTATCATAGGCTAACCTCGCTTTACTGGGGCAGGAAGGACTATAAAGATTGACTTCAATTACAAATAAAATTGGCAGCGTTTCAAATTCTTACGCAAGCGAAAACGGCATATTGGGAAACATTTACATCGAGTCTCGATTTCCGGCTGGTGAAAAATAAAACTGTTTTGGTATTCCGGGAGAAAATCTGTTACTTTTTATAAATATTTTTCAACACACGCTTTAGATTAGAGATTTAGAATCCGTTTTAAATATTTCTTTCATTCTAAATCGGTATATATTTTTTTTGGAAATTTATAGTTAATGCTTATTTTAATGTAGTCAGAAAATTTATTTTTGGGGAGTTATGCCGTGTTGCGCTTCCTCCACCTTTAGCCAACGTTTCGGACAGGGTTACAGTGTCCATCATCAGGGTAGATGTGTAATTGTTCGTGGTGAAATGTGTGTTTAAGTACTTAGAAGCGATACCGTGCCCCACTCAACTTCGAGCTGGTATTACAGTATACTTCAAAATGGTTTACTGCGTTTAGCTTTGGTGTAGCTGTCAATTACCGGATACCAAGAACTGCTGAGCTTAGCTTCGTCGTCTCTATTAATGTTAATAGGATTTTTATGAATTTCAATTGCGTCTGTAATTAAGAGTGCTCTATAAGTTTTAGGCTCGGCGATTGCCGATTTGTCAGGGTGGCCAAGTTTAAACGCTCGAAAGTATTCTGATATCCTTTTGGAGATCGTCCGCTCTGTCTGGCTCAGATAAACCTTGTCACATCCGGAACAGCTGAGTTTATACACTCCATCTGTTTCCAGAGGAAACTTGGTCTTTGCAGACCTCAGTAGGTTTTGTATTTTAGTTGTGGTTCCGAAGACAGTCTGGCAATTATGTCTGTCACATTGTGAACATAAGGTAGGAAAGTACAGCCTTTTTACTTTTGTTCAATTCTGTCTTCGTTTGGTGCAGATTTGGCTCTTATTATTTGCCTTGTCTGCCTTGCCTGGTAACCGTTACGCTCCAGTGCATCGGTGAGCTTTGTAAGTTCCGCTCCGATTTTTGGTTCTTCACATATTCTGGTCACTCGGGTTACCAACGTATGGATAAGTCCTCATACGTTGGTAACCCGATATCGCTTCTAAGTACTTAAATACACATTTCACCACGAACAGTTATACATCTGCCCCGATGATGGATACTGTAACGCTGTCCGAAACGTTGGCTAAAGGAAAGGTAGCGCAACACGGCATAACACCCCAAAAATAATGAACAAAAATTCTTTTGGCCGTGAAAATCAAAAATCATATCTAGTCAGAAGATGTTCATTTATCCTTGAGACTTTTACCCAGTCAATACATTTACTGTGTACGTAACCTTGATTCAGACATTTTTTACAATCTTACATTCGAGAAAAACCAAAACACTTCCAAACAATAATTTTGGTTTCTCATATTAACTTCACACAGGTGGCCCTGAGGAAAATACTTTCTCTCTGGGTTTATGTCATCTTAGGGAAAGGAAAGATAGGCAGTTCTGGGAAGGAAGAAGGTATGAGGGGTAGGTAGGAATCTGTTTGTCAGTGAATTCAAGAGGAATCCATCAACGAATCCGTCCCTCCCACCGCGGTGCAAGGCAATGGCGATGGTTTGAATGAGTCCAGCTGCAGAGGTCAAAAGGCCTTCATCAACCAGTCTCTCTCGATCCAGTCTGCCACGCGACTCATGAACAGACGCATCCGCCGCTAAGACCTAGACAAACCTCGCCCCCATGAGGCCGCTTTACTAAATTTATGCAGCGAACCACTTGGGTAGACCTATGGCAGAGGTGTTGGTTAACCAATAAATGGTAAAAAACAAAACCATTGAACGATGTACCCAAACGGATAAAAATCTTCCAGATTCGCAAAGTTTTACTAAAACTAAAAATCGAATTTAATGCACAAGATTTAAAAAAAATAGATTTGTATGGAGAGTCTGGAAAAAACTAATCATTTGAAAATAATAACGGATATTAAAAAGGTAAATAAGTTATACCATAAGCGGAAGATTTACCGTTGAGCACGTGGACCACCACAGTGCGCGGATTGGCGTTGGACGGACTGCACGTGTACTTGCCCGAGTCTGGGCCGCGCGCTCGCTGAATCAGCAGGTAGGAGGTGGTTATGTCGCCCTTCTCCGTGATGACGCTCACCCCGCCGCGGGGCGAGTCATAGTTTATCTCCTGGGGAAGACAAATATACATAATTAGAGTCACAGATATCTAAAGGGTCTCCATCTCTATAACATGGACTGGGTCAGTAGGTAGGAGGTGATGTCGCCCTTCTCCGTGTTAAGGCTCACCCCACCGTGGGGCGAGTCGTAGTTTATCACATAGGGAAGACAAATATACACAATTAGAGTCTCAAAGAGCTAAAGGTTTACTCTCTAAAACATGGACAGTTTATCAGGTGGAAGGCGATGTCGCCCTTTTCCGTGTGATGCTCCATATTCTTTATTTACACAGATAAATAAACAAGTGTACAAGTGGTGTATTGCTGAAGTCGTAACGCGTTACATTACAAGCAAATACTACAAGGTGGTCGTTGGGTTTAACACGTTTTTATGTGAATACCACACAGAGCCCCAGCTGCTCCCAAAACCGTGTGCAGCCAGTGAAACTACGGCATCCCTAGTTGAGGTATATTGTGAGGCTGCAGGTAGTGGGGAGAGGAAGGAGTTGGGAAGAGGAAGATGGTGAAGGACCTGACCATTCAAATCTGATCACAAAACACGTCTAAAACGTACTAAGCAATGTTTCAATTCTGAACGGTTGTCTTTCACCGGGCGATTCTGAGAGTTTCTTCCACTCTAGAATATGCCCATTATTTATTATTTAAAATTAATTATTTGTCAAACAAAACATAACAATAAATTCCGGAATTTGAAATCGCGATCTCTGAATTGATAGTCGAGAGCCTTATCCCCCGACTACAAAGGCCAACGTTGCACCAGTAAGTATCACAAAATTCCTACTCTTAAGAGTACGTGGGTACGAAATAAACTAATTTAAACATATAAGTTTCATTCTAAATAAGGAGTGTTGTGACTTTTCAAGTAGCGCCAAATCTCGCAGGTAGAGAATAACAACTACTGAGGTCACGGTATTATGAAGTGTTTCATATTCAATGAGGTAGGCGTACACAGCCTCGATCAATCCTTAGCGAAAAGCGGATCAAGGGGGAGGCTTTAAGGATAAAGTGCTTGTGTTTTGGCCCGAGGCTTTGCCAGGGGGAGCTGTCTTGAGATTTGGGGCGTTAAGGCGTGAGGCTTTAGTAGTTGCACCGGTTCAATCAACTGAACATTTTAGGGTTATTTGGGCGAAAGATCGATGATATTAAAACAGCGGGTCCTCCAAGCACACAAGGAGCATAATCTCGTCATATTTTATGAGTCCCTACTGCCTGGAGAAAGTGGGACTGTGCCGTCACCACTTTTTATAAATTCGATTTGTTATTTAGAACTTAACACAACAAGGAAACATGGCTAAAGTCATTTCAAGTGAAGAGTTTCTACATTTCGATTCTGAATGGTGGCTTTTCGATCTTGCAATGAGAATATTTAATTTTATTTTATTATTTGCGTTATAAACGGTGTTTATAAAATAATCTTTGACGGTATAGGAATATTTAGATCAAATGGGGGGTTGTTAGAATTAAAGACATTTCAGCATTCACCATTTTCAGCGACGGGAACATTATTTCTCAAAATATGGCGGCACCAGCGTTTAGCTCAGACTTTCTCCTAAAAAACGGGCGGGAATCCGGCTTTGTAGCTGCTTCAGTGCGATGATTGAGATGGACGCTCGGCAGTCGAAGCCCGCCGCCTGCGAGGTGGGCACCTATTACTCGCTTTCTCAACTAAGAGGGAGTCCACCCTTTTGAAGTTCGTAAGCTTGCAATTTTGATCCCAGACGCCAGTAAGCCTACCAAACAAATGATTTTGAGGGAAAAATGGCGTATGCAAATTGCGTTATCGTTGATTCCCAAAACGCTGAAGAGCAAAATCGTATGGAAAGCACTCGGATCTCTTTTTTTGGTTGAAACATGGGTTCAGCACCTTCAAAAATTCAATAAATGACATGGATTGTATCCTTTTCTTCATCTAAATCTAAAGCAACATTTGGGTGGAAAACCTTTTGAGAACGACTAGGACGCGGAGGGAGTGGTGATAGCATTTTTGGCGGCGGAGTTCTACGATAAGGGAATCAAGGCCTAGTGCCAAGTGCCACGGCTCACCCAATGCATCGATCGTAACATGGACTATGTCGAAAAATAATGGGAAAATGTGTCTAAACAGCATACGATTTTTTGTAAAGATAATTTTTTCCTGATTTTTTAAATTAGAACGGTCCTTAATAGGCCACTTGCATGGATTTCACAACGACTTGGAAAAAATCGTGTGGATAGATTTTTTTACTAAGATTCCGAAAATGTTAGTAAATTTTTTTATAAATGTATATTTATTTTTTATTTTTAAATATATCCATTATTTGGGCTCGTGACGTCACTACATGAAAATGTCCCGTCTACGATTATGTTCCTTTAATTTTCTAAAATTCCACACTGAATTTTTTTTATATGGCAACACTTTGATTTCCGGCGAATTTTTGAATTTGCGTTTAACGTTCACTAGATTTGTTGTTTGTTCTATTGGAACTTATCCTTTGGTTTAATTTTTTGATAAAGATGGCGGTGTTTTTTACAGATGTTACGAAGAGAACCCCGTACAATTTATTGCTATTCATGTGGAAAACGATCTTTTTTTAAAATGATTTTCGGCTATGTAATTATTTATTTTTTCGCACCCATAAAATTATGTCCCGTCTTTCCGGTCTATAAAAAATGATCTAATTTTTCGGATTGAAATTATCAAAAAATCGCCAGGGTTTCATAAATACGATTAAAAAAAACCCAGATGTCTTAGAATATTTGCCTAAACTGGATTTTTTTATAAATGTGATGCAAGTGACCTATTCTTGGACAACCCTCGTACATAACAATGTACCTAATATAAACAGTTCTGATAAAGTGCATCTACTTACTTAGCTATTTTGCTTGGTTCCTCCCACAATGTCATTACACAATTCCAAGCTTTACCTTACCATCCATTGTTGGTAAACTTTTTGAATTTAGGAACAATTGGTTTTGAAAGAGAGAATATTAAAATATGGATTAAAGAACAAAGAAGGGTTTTATTTCTTAGGAAAATAAAACAAGTGTACGTAAAACACACTTATTATATACAACCGTACCACATAATATTTTTTTTTAAATTACGGCATTTATGTACTTGAATTTATTCTATGTTAGTTTTATTTTATTTTATTAATATTTACTATTGCATATTTTATTCAATTTTATTAAATGTTCAAATTGGGACCTCAGCACGGGTAAAGCCCCCAGTGAGGCCCACATTATTAAATAGTGTTTTAAATTATAGAAAGTGATTGAATAAAATAAAATAAAATATAACAGGCAACCAACTTTCAGATTACTCGTTTTCTGCTCACTAAATAATCAATTCGAAAAGACTTCTTGTCTGGGGTATTGTAAAGCAAAATTTGTTGAATCGCAAATTGAATCGTAAATAATCTTAAGATTGAAAAAAATCATACTTTTTTCCACAACAATAAAGTCAAACTGATATTATGATGAATGATATTTATTATAGATAAATAAAAAAAGAAGATATCGACAATGAACAGAAAAAAGTTTAGATTATTTTAATGAGAACTCTACATATTTTTAGATTATTTTAATGAGAACTCTACATATTTTTAGATTATTTTAATGAGATCTCTACATATTTTTAGATTATTTTAATGAGAACTCTACATATTTTTAGATTATTTTAATGAGATCTCTACATATTTTTAGATTATTTTAATGAGAACTCTACATATTTTTAGATTATTTTAATGAGATCTCTACATATTTTTAGATTATTTTAATGAGAACTCTACATATTTTTATGATATTCACACAATCAAAAACCCTCGACTCTGTGCAGAAACGGGCGGTCCGTTTGGTCGTTTCCGAATTAAAATCATTAGAGCACAGGCGTCGGGTGGGAATGTTGTCCTTGTTCTGTCGGTATTTCAATGGAAGATGCTCCGAGGAACCATCATCATTGATCCCTTCGGCACCGGTGCATAGTCGGGAAACACGCCAAACGCGCGTTCAACGGCTCAACATATGTACACGATTAACATTTGTGACATGATAACGGGTCGCTTCTACGACTCGTTTTTGATTTCTTTTACCATACAGTGATACTTTGCGTATTAACATTCTTCAAACGTCCCTTGTACAGGTGATTAAAGGATTTTTATGAGTTTATGGGAAATATACCCAATATTAGACTATTGGACACATTTAATTGATTATTAGGAATTTATCTTTTGGTTTTAACGGCTTTCTTTATTCAAAAAGCTACCAAATAATAAAATCTGTTTATTTTTATGCAGAATATTAGCACCAGTGCCAGTGCTTTGATTGGCGAATTCCGAAACGCCATTATTATTAGGCCCTCTAAGAAACCCATTTAATTACATGGTTATTGTCTCTTCACTATTATTATGTAATTCACATCACCAGTGATGATTAGTTGTGGACTATGAGCTCTTTCTTCTTAAATTTCAATTTCTTTCCTGATAAATAAAAGTCTTTTTATAAATCAGTAATCAGTGTTTTTTATAATACATCCACATTAAATAATAAACCAAACAGTTGTTTTACTAAAATATAAAACATGTTCGCTAAGCACTTAACACTAACACATTGCATTATGATTACACGAAGATAGCACCGAATAATGGGTACCTACCGATATTTATAAAACATGCCTCTGTTCTGACTGTAGACACTCCAAATTTGAGAATACATTATAACGTGAAAATCCCGCACAATACGACAAATGTAGTGAACATAATTCGCTCATATGCTCTCCACCGTTGGCGAGGAAATGAACTGTAAATATGATACTGATACGAGTCTGAGTATGCGGATATTTAGTTCATATTAGGTAGACTGGCGCCTGGTGATTAGGCAGCCCATTTTACATTAACCGCAGTTTCTAACCGGAACTGGGTGTAGGCGCAGCCAAACCGGAAACAGATTGACACTGGAGCGGAAACACTTTGAGGCCGCTAGATGACGCTCTGAACAGAGTCATCGGGATTTCAACTCGATAATAATGAAGATAAAATTAAAATTGAAAAAAAACGAGTGTCCTTTAGATTTAGACCACACGACTTAAGTAAAACTTCACTAACTTAAAAAATAAGAGAGAAAGAAAATGTGCGGGCGAACTGCTCTCTCTCTCTTGCTCATACAGTGTGATACAGACAATAGGCCTGCACTGTGTCTTAGATATACGAAACGTAACTGGCCATGAGAGAAAGAGAGAAAGAAAATGTGTGCTCGCACCACTCTCTCTTGCCCCTACAGTAATATACGAAACGTAACTCTCTCTCTTTCTATCTTCACTAACTTATATCTCCCTCTAAACTTCCGTTCGCCTCGCCCGATAACACTTTTCGTAACGCTCTCATCACGCATTCACCAGCTTACTCCACAAGTCAAGCGTGCGTAAAGAAGTTTTACCTCCAAAACACGCGAAAAGTGGAAATGGGGCATCAGTATAGTATTTGAATATCGACTGCTCCAAATTGAAATGTAATGATTGTATAACCAACATCTAGCAATGGTTAACAGATTGCGAAATAGAAAAAAATATCGAGTGCGGTTCACACGCGGTAGAAGCGAAACTTTACCAAAAACAATCTCAACCTATAGGAGCCTTTAAAAGTGTGGTCATAATCAAGCGGCCTATAAGCGCAGACCTGGTGTCATTTCCGTTTCATATCTCAACCAATTTAATCAAAGAGCGCAGTTTGATGCTTCGCAGGTGCTGTGATGCATCATTTCCGTTTCACCCAAATTCCGAATCACAACGAGACTAAAGAAGTTTCACTTCAAAAAACTATTGTTGCACCCAAAACAGCTTTAGATGCACGATTGTAAATACTAAAAACGAAACGAGACGAAATGGTGTTTGGTGGAATTTAGCAAAGATATTAGAAACCCGAGATATGCTATGTTGGCCGCCAGACCGTGGACGGACTACGGCCTACGGAGCGGAGTGTGAATACGGAAAGAATTCGTTCATTCAATTGGTTTTGTGTCGTAACCGCGTACAGTTTGTGCCCGTTTTATTCAAAATGCCATCTTGTTCAGTGCAACTATGCAAAAATAATACAAGAAATGTGAACTTCAAGAAAAATGGAGTTTCATTTCACCGGTAAGTACAAAATTAGAGTTCGTTATCAATTTTTAATGATTATTCGAAGTTTTTATTGACATAAGGCCCCGTTAAAACAAACATCGCCGCCATTACGATGCTAGTGATGGGGACGCGAATTCTTTTAAATACCGACCATCGATATTTCGTAATATTAGTAGGGCTTTATAAAAAAAATATAAATATGTATAAACATGTTATTTTTGGAGATAATTATTGTTGTAGATGCTGATTGGTGGTAGAAACAAATACAATGCTTTTCTTTTAAAATCATTATTTATAAAAATTAATCTTTCTTTGTTCCGCATGCGTTCGTGTACCATTTATTCGATTTTCAATGGAACTTTGGTGATTTTTAGTGCCGGAGCCCATAGAGGTTTCTATATACGAGTGTAATGGTGGGCTCTAGCATTATAAAATTATTTCCTATACCATTCATCCGACTGGGATGAAACTTTGGTGTTTTCGTGTGGGCACGCCCGTGAAGGTTTCAATATATATAACGGTAAGCTTTGGCGTTATAAAATTCGCAAATTTTTTGGCGCATGATCAGTTTGAGAAATGTGCGTGTTTCATATAGTTTAGCCTCAGGAAGGGAAGGAGAAGGGGAAGAGAATCCGGGACGAGGGATCTGATAGGGGGAGGATTATGTGGGTGGGGGAGGGAAACGAAGGAGGGGGTTGGCGAGGGTGAGGAAGTGATGAGAGGGTGGGGTGGATCGCGGGATGGGTAGAAGCATAACAAAAAAGCGTGATAATTTATTTATCTTAGGTAACGTATAATTTATATCCGTTTTTAAATGCAGTAACTTATAGTATTTTAATTATTTCAGATTTCCGAAGGACAGAACAATTAAAGAAAAATGGATTGACGCAACGGGGAGAAAGGGAAACTGGTTTCCGACTCGCCATAGCATCATTTGCTCGTCTCACTTTGGCCAAAACGATTTTAAACCAGCAACCTGGCCTTTTTTCCCCTTCAATTGATGTTATAAACATTTGCAAAACAATGGAAGTGAAAATAAAGAACGCTATTGTAGATAAAAATAAACTGAAAATTAAATCAAAAAAATAATATTAAACAGGAACTAGTAACCAAAGCCTTACGACATTTCGTTGGAATCAAAGTATTTGAAAATATTTATTTTCATCAATATGACCAATCACCAATGAATAATCATTCAGTTCAACTCACTAAAGCCGTTTTGGAAAAATACTTTGATATCCGTTTACATTACTTAGTTAAAAACGTAACACCAAAATTATCGAAGCGACAAGTATTAAACAAATATCTCCACTTTACCGGTCAATAATATATATTTTTTAAATGTTTGTTTGCTAAATGAAATACCTCGTGTACATACATATTTCTATATATTTTTGTTAATTATACCAAGGTGGGTTTTTTATTTAAATTTTTTTATTTACATATGTTCGAGATTAATGAAAACTAGCACATTTGACATTCAAAAGAGGAGGAAAATAACTGTTTACATATTATTTTAAAAAAACTGCCTGTAAAACACGGGTAATAAATAGATTATGAAACAAAATATGAAATCGCAAAATAAAGGCCCTAACACGGGTAGAGCACCCAACGTTGCCCAAAATACTTGTCATTATTATTGTAAAATTATTAATTGTGAAACAGAATTGTAAATACTTTCGGTATAACCCTGGTTAAAGACCACCATTCAGAACAGAAAGGTTGCTTTAAATTTATTAGCCGTGTTTAGCGACCAGATCTGAATAATCGGGTTCTTTCCCACCTTCATTTTCCTCGACTTCTTCCACTCCTCACCATCTGAAACCTCATAAAATACCCCAATTGCGGATGCCCTAGTCTCACTGGTTCCAGATGGTTGGGAGCAGATGGGACTCTTGTGAAGTACTCAAATACAAAATAAATTAACACGAGTAAAAAATGAGAATTTCTTTTCATGGATTTTTACAACAACAAAAACACACTGTGAGTGTTATTGTGATTAAAGTTATTGAACAAAACCAAAAACCGTTAAAATTCAGTTATCTAATTATAGATTAGAGACAATTGATTTGGATTTGTTACAAATGGGACACGTTAAACGTGCCCAGAGTCCAGATCACACTTGTTTCGATTTATCGGTTCTGAGAATAAGAATTTTTCATCAAAATTTTAACTGGAACCATTTTTTAACTAAAATGTCGATCTCTGTCGATTTGTATTCTTGTAAGCCTTATTCGTCATCATTTCTATGTATTGCTAATTGCGAATGCGTTCGAAACGTGTACGCATATAAATCTGTTCTAAGTATTAGTGCCAACGAAAATGACAAGTTTTAAGTGTGAGTTCGAATAGGGGCGTATACTTTAGCGTAAGCGAAGGTGTGTAATAGTATTGGTTAATAATATCGGCGACACGAGGAAATACAGTTCCACAAGGTTTAAACTGCCCATAGCATATCTCCCTTTGTTTATATTATCTGTGGAATTTATTGATAGTATGTGTAGGAAAAAACAAGGTACGCAAGAAAAATGGGATTACCAATCACTTACCACTGTAACTCTTCGAAGAGGCACACGATACAATAACAATTTAATTATACAGTTCCATCGCGATACATCGAGGAAATAATTATTGTAACAACAAAACGAATGACTACGAATCGATATTATTTACTCCCGAGATGGTAAAATTACTAATTTTTACTTAAAATGAGACTGAGTAGCATATACACAAAAACCACCAACAACTTGCTTTCTAAGGTAGTTCAAAATCTTTTTATGTTTTCAAAATAAATGAACTCAAATTATCACTGTTATTCTTGCTATTGTTCTAAATTTGTAATACTTTCCAGCAAGGTGATGGTTAGAGAGTGGTAGGAACTGGATAAATGACACCCCGGTGGGAACTAAACATATTCTTATTTCAAAACCAAACACCTCAAGCAACTTTGTTTATGCGCTCAGTTGCTACATGGCACGTGGTTTATAAGCCTTATAAATAGGATTTATTTTTGGTTTTCCAAAGAACTGAGAAATGCGTTGCACTGTTTTTAAGGTGAAACTGATGTGACCATTCCCATACAATCTATTTTTCAACCGCATTTGAAAACTACAGATATTTATTTATTTATTTTAATGTCGAAAAATAATACTCATAATGAAATATTCGCGAACGAAAATTTCACAGTTCTATCACTTATAATAACCTAGTAATTAAATTAACAAAATTAATTATTTTGTGCAGAAACTGCTAGCCAAAATGCCCTAATCTGCGTTAGAAGGAGACAAACCTATGTGCGAGCCATACGTTTCACGTGCACGCTTTCAACCCATTCCTATGGTGTTAAAGTGGTCAGTATATTTGTAGTAAAAATGTCAATTTGCGTGGCGCGATTTGTTATTCTGATAGAATGTTCGTTTTGCTTTTTTATGAATGTTCCAGTATTACTCGGCGCAAGGAGCATTTGCGGTTTTGGCACGCAGTAAAAAAGGACAAATTAACTATATAATTATAGTGAGAACGACTGTAATTATTTAGAACTTTCATAAATCTCCAACTATCACTAGACGCCCGCCTAGTTAGTTTGTTATTGAGACTTGCTAAACAATAAAATGCATAGATCGAGCTGGGTACCTACATTCTGTCCGATTCTCGTCCGTCTGCCACGAGTTTGAAGCTTTTTTCGACTTTGTACAACGCATTATTGTTATTCCATAAAAATGAGGCGTGCTCTTTATAAGAATCAAAAGTATTATTAGAGAGCATACTTGATCGAAGGTAGAGAGTGAATCCAAGATACAAATTTTTTTACAAATATTTTCTCGGTAACTACCTAACTAACCATCACGCCGGTTCCCCGCAGGGGAAGGCAGAGAGGACGGACCGCCAAACAACTCGGTCTTGGCACACACTATTTGCCTCACTCACATTCATACATCGTCTCATACATAGTCTTTCTTCTATTATTCTGACTTTTGACATGACCTGACTCAAGTATCTGATTCATTTGATCGTGCCATGTCTACCTCGTGCGTCCCCAACTTCTTCTACCATTCATATTTGCGTCATATATTCTTCTTATACTACCTAGGTACTTTCTTCATTAATTCGCTCTATATCCACATTTTCTAGGTACATTCTGTAGTAATTTATATAAAATTAAAATTAAATAATAAATATTTTGATTACTAATAAATATTTTAATTACTATTTTAATTTTAACAATTAAATTATTTTATTCTGCAGTAATTATTATCTACATTCTGTAGTAATCGTGTAATTTTTACTAATTATCACCGTTTTCTCGCTGAGAGGATGGGTCACAACTAAGAGTTGAAAGAGAATGTGAGGAATACGATTATTCACATTCATACACATCTCTTCTATTATTCCGACTGACTGTTCCCAAATAATTAATTCGCTTGATTGCGCCGTTTTTTGCGAAAAATGATCTCAAGAGACACTATACTATAATGTTAGTTGGTATCACAATAACAGAAAAAAAAATTGTTAGATTTCGCAAAAAGAAAGTTGAAGTCGATTTTGTGTTTCTATTGTACAGAAATCGGGTTCTCACCGATATTTTTCATAGATTCTATGAAATAGATGATGTGGGATCCCAGTTTTAGCCTTGCATTCTTTCTTGATACAGTACACATATTATATTATCTATTTGACGCTTGTAGAACAATCATACACGGATTTACCACTCATACCCCTCAAGGATCTCATTTCTACTTGTACCCCTTCCTCTGCCAGTTTGAGTGTCAACAATTTTATGAAATCACACCACATACTATATTATTATGTATTGTGATGTTGTGGGAAGCCGTGGTATCCTGACTTGAGCACACGACAAATTTGTTTCTCCATCTGGCAATTCTAACCACTTCGTTGGTTTGACAAATGCGCCCCATAGAAATGTAAGAATTAAATGTAACCTTTTGACTTATTCGCGAAATATTAGCGAGCAAGCAACCGAGAGAATGCATGGTAGCAAAAGCGGCCTCTAAAAAAAGGTCCAGTTAACACCAGCTCCCGCCACACATGCCGTTGTTCCCAGCCGGTTCCTTTTATAAATTTATTCAATCTTCCCAGGCGTTGATTTAATTAACTGAATACAACAAACCTCTATCTCGCGTCTCTCTTCCACGCATGCGGAACATCGTAAAATTTTTGAAATACATCGTTTTCGCGAATGTTTTTTGGTTGGGTAAATAAAAATGTTCTTTACCAACGCGCGCGGAGCTGTGGAAAATGTCTTTTGTGCATATTTTTTGCAATGAAATTGTGTATTTTTCACCCGTTCTCTACGATTATGTAATTTTAGGTACCAAATTTTTTTTTATATAGATTAATATTACTAATATACGTTCGCGAACCAATAATTCATCTCAATATTAAAAAAGCATAACGTGTTAAAAGTGTTTTATTAGACGATATTGAAAATAGCACCATCTATCGGCGTAAAGTTTCTAAAAATATTTTGAGAATACCCTTAAAAGGTGAAATTGTTTCGTTTGGGATGGATTGTGCCTAAAATGCCGAAAGTTTTTTTGAATTATTTCGGTGAAATCTTTAATTTAAATAATTTGTTCATTATAATAATTAATTCAGATGTCAGTGCGGTTAAATACCAAAAACTTATCAAAAATATAATCGGCTGTAATATATATTATTTAATAAACATGTGTTTATAAAAAAATAAAACGTTTTTAGTGGATATACTGTTTCATTCAATACTTTTCCACGTATACGGCTGTAATATTATATTGTCGTAACTCTTTGGTTCCTGATCGATTTGTAGACCATTATTTTCCCATCTGGATATGTTATTTACACTAAAAAATTATGATGTCAAATTGTCTTCTCCGGGAGATTACTACTACAAACTTACGAAAACTGATGAGTGAAATATCAATACGGAGGAGGGTGATTTCACCACCTTCTGATCCGGTCCAGGATGTGAAGATGTGAACCGAAAATCTGCATCATGAGACTCTTATTATGAATCTGGGTCTTCCCCAAAAGATAAACTATGATAGATGAATGGAATGTCATCACAAAGAAGGGCTATTTTAACACCCATGATCCAGTCTGGGATGTATAGGTGCAGACCTTTTTGGCTATATGCAACATTATTATCTTCACTAGGACATAAACTACGACTCGAGTGGGTTCACCATGCTAGGCACATGCCCGTGTTGTGGTGGTCGATATATTCCAATTATTTGAATTTAATTGCAAAGCGGAAATATTCTGACCTACTGACAGAATATGGTCGTAGACTGAAGGGTTAAGAAATCAATATTGAACATTTTCTATGAAAGAATGAATGTAGATCATTCTGATGAACAGTTTTTATTCCAGAGAAATGGAAAACTCTACGTAAAATAATATTCTAGTAAAACTCATCAAAATAATATTCATGTTATCATTTTATCAACGTTTTATCTTCATTCTAGCTAAAACAATCGCTTTGGATATTTCAGATACTTTGATAATTTTACACCAACCCAAAGCTTGGTGCCATATTGCCTTAGAACTTGCCATTCAGGCGGGCGTTTTGGCAAAATTAAAATTAATCGTTTGATATTGGATAATATCAGGACCCCTATTAATAACACCGCGCCATCTTCTAATTCTACAGCCTCTTTCGGGCACAATTTATATGTAAATCTGAGTCTACCTAAATCGGGATTGGACGGAGGGAAAACCATAATAATTATTATTTAACTAGAGAGGAGTTAATGTTTATGATTTGGTTCATTACGTCGGATTAAATAATATAAACTACTCGTGAATTTTCAAATGCATAAACGGGAATTATGAATGTTTTATTCGAAGGCGATAATAATTTAAGCAAGCGAAATGAGAAATTATTTTCATGGTGGTGGATCTAGAAGCTTTTTGGGGGGGATGGCAAAGGCCGCCCACAAAAATAAATATTTAAAATTTTCACATGGAATCACTGTGTGTGTGCATACACAGGGTGGATTCTAAGCTGCGATTCCTTTGGAATAAAAAATGTAGATGTCATTTTACCGTCCGATGAGATTTTTTTTCTATTAAAAACATTAAAAATAGAGGAAAGGAAGCATATTCGGAATACCATTTATATTTTAGGGTGCAGAAAATAAGATAAAAATGTTTTTAAGAATAAAAGTCTATGAAAACGTTAAGAAACTAATAGTTTATCAGGAAACGGAAACGGATATCCAATAAAATTATTGCAGTGCTCTTGAAAAATTAAAATTGAAAGAATGAGAAAAAATGCGTTTAATTCGGAATATGAATTCGGTGGGACCCGTTTTTTTTAATTTTTAAATTAAAATTTTTCCCATTTCGAAATTTCCCATTTTTTTTATTGCGAACAACAGTAATAGCTTCACACATATTATCCGAATCCCACTTCTTTTTTTTTCTGGTGCAAATTTGGTGACGACATCTCTTTAAAATGTATGAATATAATTTGGAATACCATTCCGATTTTGCATCACACCCCGTATTCCGAATTAACAACATATAACCTAAAAAATCTTTCTCAACGTATACGTATAAAACCCAAAAACGGAAGTCATTCTTTAAAAATATAACTTTTTCTGATGCGATATCATTAGAAATGTTATAAAAAACACACCGAAAAAGTTTTGAATAGAACAAATTCACAAAATTTTGTTAATTGTTTTAATAGAAAGACAAACGAATAATTTACGAATAACCCAACAATGTTTGAAAATCTTCTACTACCACCACAGAAAGCCGAAAATTTTGCTTGTGTTGTTATGGAGGACTTAGCCAGCCGAGGAATCGAACATACGACGCCCGGGTGGGATCCAAGCGCTATGCCCACTCAACCACTGACCGGTCGAAATACATCAGCATTCATCCGCAGACACAGAAGAAATATTATTCCGACTAAAATCAGGGCTCACAGTTACCATGTTCAATAGTTATAATTATTACCGGTAGATTCCGCTACCCAAACCGAAGATAAGACGGTATTCCGAATTTCCAACAGTATTCCAAATATGCTTCCTTTCCTCTACTTTTCAATCACACTTCGAAACTGACTAGTTTAGAGTAGCGCGTTTATAGTCTAGCGTGTCTTGATAAGGGCTGCGTCTCGTTCTAGCAGCACGTTAACACACGAAATAGCGTGCGAATCGCTCAAACCCATCCCAACGGGATATGTCCCATAGCTAGTAGCGATGGGAGATTGAATTTTTTTTGTTTCTTAAAGAAAAAAAGATACCATCGGACAGCAAAATAACATCTACATTTTCACTCCAAATATGTTCAGGAATCGCTGTTTAAAATTCCTGGCATATGCGCTGCTACCTCGTATATATATCTACCTTCACACTTTTTTGTGTATCATTTTTTTTTCTACAGAAATTAAAGCCGCTTTCTATACTAACAATAACCTAGGTAATCTTTTGATCAATTTTAAGCATAAATAAATTATTTTATGTTGCCATACATGCTGAATTATTGTCTAAGATTCTAAAAAAATAGTAAATATATAAAAAAGCAAAAAAAGTTAGCACTCCCCAAGCAACTCCAACTGCAGATTTGAACCTTTTGTTTCCTTTTAAGCCGATTATTTTTTTGTGTTAAAATCACTAAAACTTCAGAAGTGATGCGATACTTTTAAAATTTTCTATCCCTTTTTTATTTTATTTTATTTATTTAATATATATACAATGTACATTTATATGATATAATTATTTAAGTACATAATATGTTCAAATATTTTAATACCACTCTTCTATGGAAGCATTAGCTTGTGTCTGGAAGAGTAGTGTACATTTTTTAATGCTGTATTGTAAGTAAATTACATGTGAAGGTACAAAAACAATAAGTTGTAAGTTTGGTGTTATGTAATTAAAGTCTCTACTATCAAACAATTTTACTCTGTATACGAATAATGTATCTAGAAATATTGTTATTAGTTTAAAAAAAAAAAAAAACTTTTTTGAAGAATGGTGTATCCCTCGTAACTTTTCCTTCCCAGATCGTCCTCTTCTTCCTTTTCATAAAATTACCTTCCACTCAGCTCCCTCTTGATATGATATAGGCCTCCCTAATGATATAGGCCTTGAGGGAAATTATTTTCCTCATGACGATTTTCTTCCTGTGCGGAGCTAATGTTTAAAAATAATTTAATAAAAATCTTATAATAATTTGCAATGCATTTTGGGGGGACAACCTGGAGCCTGTGAAATTGTATCATCACTCCTCTTACAAGAGGCGCCAATAATGGGGGAGAGGATCGAGATAGTAAAGAGAATAAATAGCTAAAGTTCCCGGCGATGCCCCGAACTTGTAATTTTCCTCTTATTTTTTTATTATTGTTATTTTATTTGTTAACATTTAAACCCGCTAAACTACTTATGTAGTTTGTCAGCAGGTGCATATTGACAACATTTTATGCAATAAATTGGTAGATTATCAAACAGTGTGTATGTATAATGTTGATGCTAAAATAACAATTATATAAATTGTTTAAATTACGGGATAGTATATATATGTAAATAGCACTATAAGCCTTACATAATAAAATAAAAACCTACAAATGGATTTAGTATGAGCAAATTATGTAATCAACTAGTAAATCAATAGTTTCATACACATGAGGTATTACAAAAAGTATAATGAATTTTACAATTTAATAATATAAGTGAATTTAAGTGAATTTTAAGTTGTTTAATTTATCATAATTTGACATTTCAATTTAATTGTAATATCTCGTCTACCACGCTAGTGTACAAAATTGATCAAAACTGCTCTGTTGAAAAAAAGACACTGGGAAAGTTTCGCAAATTCCTATAAAAACTGACCTAGCTCATGGTTTGAAGGTTAAGTGTACGAAATTTAAATAATTATGGAATAAAACTGTAGATTTGTATATAAAATAAAGCCACGTTTTCACAGGCACTTTTCTTCTATTCATTATATAAAGAAGACTGTCTGTAGCGCGCTGCGTGGATGTGATTTTTATATAAATCTACCGTTTTATTATGAGACGGATAACATTTTTTACGTTTGTCCTTCAAAACAAAAGAAAGGTCACTATCTACGTCAGATTTATAAAAACCTCCACCATTCCCTTTTCCCACCCCAAAGCAGAATTTTGACACTTCATGGTGAAATTGTGCACACTTGACGTGTAAAATAAGGGGAAAATGGGTAAAGCCCAGGAATTGCCTGGGATTTTAACTAGTTATATAATAGAAAATTGTTTTGTAAAAGGTGATGAAATACGCTATCAAATGTTATTATTATAAATATGAGTATTTTTTTAAATATTTAAATTTAGCATGCAAACGTAAAAACAATTAAAACGACAAACCTTGCGTGTTTTCTAACTAAAATAACTGAATACAAAAAACACGTACATATTTTTTTAGACAAATATTCTATAAACGTTATTATCACTTCACATTTTATTGCTTTCTTAAAAAAAATATTTGTAAAAATTTCACAAAGTTTTATTATTTTTATTTCAAATTGCTATCGGAAACTTTGATTTCATAAAGGCGTACATTTTAATTATTTTAATTAGGTTTATATTCGTATATAAGGCGTGGTGTTTTCTCTTTCTAATATTGATTAGATCGCACATCTCACTGTGACAGTAAGGGAGATTTATTTATTTATTTATTTATTAACAGAAACAAACAGTACATTATTTACATTGGTGAAAAAAGTTTACAGTTAATAAGTATATTTCAAGTTAGGTACCTATGATATGTTTCATTGAGGTATCTTGTTTGTATTAAATTTTTACCGGGTGATGTGCGTTGTGGGAGGGTGTGTGTGTGTGTGTGAGTGTGTGAGTATGTTTGTGGATGTGAGAAGTGGTGATGTATGTATGTATGCGCCTTGAACAATTTACATTACTGACATGATGCTCTTTTTAAATTTGGGAAGTGAATCGGAGAAAATGTCGATATTAGAATTTAGACAAACATTATTTAACATATGAAGAGCACGGTTAATTGGCGAATTAGTTGCTGCATTTGTTTTATAATTAAGCGTGTGGAATAATTCTGTATGGCGTGTAAGTCTTAAGGGTATGTTAAAATTAATTAGGGAAAGAAGTTCGGTACAGTCGATGTTATTATTTAAAATTCTGTGTATAAATGTTACATCAGCTATTGTTCTCCTTTGTTGCAAAGTTTGAAATGTGCATCCAAAGATATTGTTGAATTTGAAGGCAAGATATTTTATAAATTTGTGTTGAATGTTTTCTATGCTATCAATATACAGTTTGTACTGCGGGTTCCAAATTGGTGAGGCATATTCCAGTGTACTTCTGACTAATGCAAAATATAACATTACTACTGTACGCGGGTTACTGAATACTTTACTGACACGGAGAACAAAGCCAAGCATTTTATATGACCTGTTAACGATTGAGTCGATATGCTTATTAAATATAAGTTTGCTATCAAGGTAAATGCCAAGATCTTTACATTCCTTTTTAGAGATAACAGGTTCATTGTGGAGTGAATAAGAGTACTCAATTATATGTTTATTTCTGGTGAATGTCATAGTGTGACATTTGGAAATATTGATATCTAAACAGTTAACTTTGCAATACTTGCAAAGCCTATCTAGGTCACTTTGTAACGCTTCACAGTCAGAGAGAGAATGCACCACTTTGAATATTTTCATGTCATCAGCGTAAAGCAAATATTCGGAATTTTGAAAGCATGATCCAATGTCATTTATATAAATGTTGAACAAGAGCGGACCTAGGTGGGAACCTTGCGGGACACCAGATATTACCTCTATAGACTTTGAGAAGACGCCGTTGATTAATATTACCTGATTGCGATTACTAATGTAAGACTTAATCCATCTAAACAGGTCGCCATGTATACCAAGGAGGATGAGTTTTTTCAAAAGAATTGAGTGAATTAACGGTCAAAGGCTTTAGAGAAGTCTGTATACATAGTATCGAACTTGCTCCTTATCGTCCATCTTGCTATGCAAGAAGTTAATGAAAAGGGCAAGGTTGGATGTTGTAGACCTACCTTTCATAAATCCGTGCTGATTCGGCGTAATGATTGTCGAAATAGTAGAGTACAATTGATCAAAAACAATTTTTTCAAGAACTTTACTTAGAATAGGAAGTTGGGAAATTGGACGGTAGTTTTTAACGTCATGCTTATCACCTGTCTTAAAGATTGGTGTGATAACGGCTGATTTCCATTTGAGAGGAAACGTTCCTTCTGTCAGTGATTTTTTATAGATGGCGCAAACCGGAACACAGATGTATTTACTGCAGTTGCGTATAAAAATCCCGGGCAGCCTGTCTATTCCTGGTCCTTTGTTAATATCTATGCTTGAGAAATATTTTAAGGTGATTTCTTCATTTATTTTGATTGAAGATATTAATGTGTTGTTAAGAGGATCTACCGTATTATTAGTATCAGGAGTTGGAATTTCATTTGTAAAGACTGGTGAGAAGTAATCAGCAAAAAGGTTTGTAACTTCTTTGCTGTCGTGTGCCGTTGTGGAATGATATGTCATGTGTTCAGGTATAGTGGGAGATTTTCTTTGCGTCTTAACATAAGACCATATTTTTTTAACATTATTTTGAATATTAGATTCCAATTGGGCAATATAGGCTTTATGAGTAAGATTAGAAATCTTCTTCTGTCTTTTGCGGAGTAATGCGAAAGATTGATAATCCAATGGATTCTTGTAGCGTTTCCAGGCACGAAAAAACTTTAATTTTTCTTTCGTTATATTAATTAAAGCCGCCGAATACCATGATGGAAATTTAGTTGATCTGGTTACTTTTTTTGGAACCATGTCATCTATTATGGCATCAATGATTCTATAAAAATGGTGTACCGCAGTATCAACGTCTTGCGCATTCAGTACAGAAGACCAATCACTATTTCTATACAACGATTTATATGAGACCTATGTAAGTTAATTCCAAAAGTGAATAAAATAACCTGTGGGGTTAGGGAAAGTTTGTAGTCGCACCTTGACCCACCGAACCATTGTTTCGGGCACATTATCATTAAAATTACTCTATTTTTCATTAACTCTATAGATGCATGTGAATTTTAGAAACGACATTTGTTAGTACTTTAACATTCAAAAACTTTTCGAAATAGACTGCTTTTTTCATGGACTGGTGGGTAAAAAGAAATACCCGAAAAAATTGCACAGAGGAAAATTTTTGTACTGTGAAAATCTGCTAATAAAACTGACAATTTTTCAAATCTTCCACACAACTGACGATACCAACAAAAAGTGAATTTTTCATCAATTTTATGATTGGAGCCCCATAACAATGGGACTAACATCATGTTTCCAAAAATCTGGCTTTTGTGTCGCTTGTTGGACAGAATTCACGAACAGAGTGCCCATCGCACCGTAACGCACTTATGCGCCCTGTGCATTGTGCAGTGTACTCCGTCATTTTGAATATTGCATTTTCAGTTCGAAAAGAACCGAAGGTTTTTTTCCATAATTTTTATTGGGACAAGCCATTGAATAACTAGCCTCGTAAATAGTTTGCAGAGTAACAGTCACTGTTATATAATATTGAAGTGAATTTATAATGTGTTATTTGATAACACACGAACTGCTTACAGAGCTTTAAAGCCAACGAATCAACCCAGACTTACAGTTTATCTCATCATTTTTAGTTTTATAAAATATTTTGAAAAAAATCTTAGGATTTACAAATTATTCAAATGGAGGCAATTGTTGTTGATACTCGTTAATGCAAGCGTACATTAAGTAAACATAGTAATTAGATTATTTAAAACAGTGAAGTTTACTTAGCGAAAGCACTGACCTCGTAATTTGGCAGTTGTGGGCCCAGGTCTATACTCTAATGGGCCTTGGTCCGATAATAACGATAATAATATTTAGTTGATTTATAAAGCTCCGTTTTCGTGAAAAATTGCCTCAAGGTCGCTGTACATATAAGAATATAATAAAATAAAATTAACAAGATAGGCTTAAAACTAAGATTTAAAATTATAACTAGTGACTTACACCTAAGACTATGTAGCTAGTGACTTACGACTAACACTTATTAAATAATGATTAGAAAAGTTTAGAGGAAAATAAAAAATATTGTTATACTGAATTTTTTTTAAAGGAGTTAAAAAAATAAAGTATGTCTAAGTTGCTGTTATATTTTTGTAGAAAAACATTCAATTTTCTACCAAAAGCTTCTGGGTTCAATTCCTAGATGTGACTAAATCTATTTCTGATTTTTATGTTTCAAATTTTCGTTTGAGACTCGCTAATATTGTATAGGGTGGGCCATAAACATTTGCACTTTTGTAATCGTGCTAGCAGGGATTCCGAACCGAGGGAGGAGAGTGAGGTCACCTATTCGTGGCTCCTCACTTCTTGGAAATTTAGTAATAATGGATCGCTTTACGGGAGAGCAACGAGCTTTCTGGGTAAAACATTTGAACAAAAACAACGATTTTGTTATTTTCTGTTCAACAATAATTCTATTCGGTCTTACAAAACAATGATGCATGCCGCCTATTTGGTTCACATTACCAATTACAGAGTATTAACCAGTGCCCACGTGTTAGTTTAATTAAATCATGGTTTAAAAATTTCGAAGAAACCGACAGCAAAACAAACAGGGCGGTCATAGAGCAAAAGAAAAAGATAATTTTCCCTAATAGATTGATGTTGTCTCTTTAAGAGAGTAATCAATAAGGCTGGAGCTCTCAGCGTTCTAACTCTACATTTTTACAATTCCTTATAATTATTATGAAGTTCAATCTAAAAAAACTGTTTTATTCCAAAATACTTAGATTCCTAATTATAAATATGAATTTTATCTATTTGTGGCGTCAGGCGAAATAGTGGTCATAAAAATTGAAGTAAATAATAAAAATATTTAAAATTTCTTGAGTGCGAAATGCAAAAAAGATATGTTGGTAATTTGATTATATAACTAGATTTGTAAAAAATACCAACAGTCCATCACGGATGATATTAAAAAATTAAAATATTAACCAAGCACTTTAAAACATTAATTTAATCCCTGTGATATTTATAATTACTAGATATTAGCACTCAAACACGACCCATTTATTTCAGCGGGGATAACGACCTGTAATTCCCTTCTTCAGGTAAATAACGCTTTTCAGAATTTAAATGGCACGGTTATTTAACTTCGTGCGCGCGCATAATTTGGTGTACAATGGAACTCCGTTAGCTACATACAAGTTCAGAGGAAGCCACAAGCTAAAAAATCTGTATATTCTTAGTTCTTAGTGTGCCTAATATAATCACGAATATAGGTGACAGGCATAATTTCAAGCGCAAAAGTGGTTTTTATTAATTGTGTGAATAATTTTATAAGAAACTAGCAGACCCGGCTACACGTCACTGTGGCTAACGAAACACAACGCCATATACTGACAACGGCATTACCCAACCTTTATAACCAACGCGATCTCTTAATTTGCATACATGTATTATCAAATCCACACCGCCCACTTGCCAGTCTCACTGGCTCCAAATGGGAGCATCTGGGACTCTTGTGAGGTATTCATATAAATAAAAATGAAAAACATCACTTACACAAAACAGCCACGTGGTCAATGGTACAATTAATGTAACTTATGTTGCTTTGTTTATAATATGTAAACAGTTAGTATCCCAAATAAAATAAATTAATTTTAAAGATTTAATTATTCTCTGCCCATTAGTAATATTTCTATAATAATTTATACCTCCACTTAGCATAGCAGCCCACCTATTTATCCTAAGCGATGTTAGTAATTTCATTTTATGATTTTTTTTTTCCAAACGAGTGAACAGATTATGGCTTGACATTTAAAATAAATTAAAAGAAAATACTTGGTTTTAAGTCACTATATTTATTTAGTTACACTGACCACCTCGTTTCGGTACCATCATCGGTGGTACTGAAACCGGTAGACAGTGAAATAAATCAAAGTGACTTAAACCAAGTATTTTCTTTCCATTTATTTAAATTTTGGCATTATACTTAACACGCATTCAGAATTTAACATACTTAAGACTTACACAATAAAATCAAAGATAATAAAATAATTTACATGACATACTCCATGCATAAACATGTGAATTTCACCCCTTTCTAAAGCCTTCAACTCAAACCAAAGATCTACAAATCTCTGGTCGCAAATGCACTACTTGCAAATCTGGGCTCGTCTTAGTCCTGCGCTTATCTCTTGACGGACTCCTTGAAACTATCGATTTTGTTACAGAACTTTATTAGCCGAGCATATTAACAATTTTTGAAAAAAAATAGTCGGACTACTTATGACAAAATTGGACCTAATTCTTTGGCTCAAAGATCACTAGTAGATTCTTAGTGATGCGAAAATGTTCACTAGAATTAGTTATTTTTTAGTCATTGAAGCAAATCACAAAAGAAAAATGTAAAATAGAAAATTTAGAAAAAGAATCGGTCGCATCTAGGAATTGAACCCAGGACCTCAGCTTTGGCTATTTTTTGTTTATATACGCCGTTAATTCATGTACATATCTGTGTACATTAAAAAATAAACAAAGAGGCAAATCAATTTTAGATTATTCAGAAAAAATAAAAAATTGCATCGACATAATAATCAGAGTAAATAAATAAATTGCGAACTGTATAGTTCTCCAGAAAGTTTGGACTCATGTACGGTATCACATTATTTTTCTAGAGTTTAAATTATTGAAATATTTGGAATAACTGGAGTAAAAATATTTTTTTGGAGAAACCCTCCTCTTTCAAACATTATCAACTAAGTCGGGATGCCCGAGGAAGACATGGCACTATCAAGTGAATCAGATACTTGAGTCGGGCCATGAATGTGAATGAAGCAAAGAGTGTGTTCCAATGCCGAGTTGTTTAGCCGTTCTCTGCAGGAAACGGCGGGATGGTTAGTCACTTCAAGTTTGAAATTGGCAAGTTTCTATGAGTACCGACACTTGCGATAACCATCTGTTGAGGTACCGGTTGTTCAATTATGGACAAATCATTTGGGAGTTGGTTATTCTTGTACTCATGTACACTGTGGCGTAGACTACATGTTCAATGTTTGTCACGATCCAGAGTGCTACTCTAGACGTTCAATATTTATTGTGATCCGTCAATATTTAACAACTATGGTGGTATTTATTGAACTTGTGGACGAGCGTTTTGATGGATCTCAATATGGATATCAGATGTTTAAATTCGTGAATTCCGTATCGTGAACCCTTGGATCGTGATCGTATTTATCACGAACGGTGGGTTCACGGTTCGGACTTCAGGAATATAGACATCCGTGGTCCATATTTAGATCCCACCAATCCTGTCAATATACTAGCTTACACGTTCAATCGATATCACGTTACTTTACTAATATTGATGGATCATAATAAATATTAAACGTATAGGCGAAGCCTATAACTCACAAAAAAACCTTTTGCTACATATTGTTGACTAACGTATCAGTAATTGGTTTTATAAACTTTGCTATTTGAGTCAATCGAGTCGGTAGACCTCACATAATGTCTAAAGTCCTAACACTGATAGATCCGTTGAAACAAGTTTCCATTGTTTATCATCAATGTCATAAGAAATATAAGGATTTGCCACAATAAATCTCTCAGTGACAGGACTCACAATGTCACAATATTTACATAATTTAATCTCAGATAAAATTATTTGGTCAAGTTTAACAATTTAATCATCACAAGGACGCTTTACAAAGATGTGTATTGTAGCTCTTTTCTGTAAATACGGGGTGTAGCTATATTTCATACTCTTCATTGTTGGTTACAAACCTTACATCACATTTCATTCCTTTCAATTCAAGAATGTGAGCCCAATACAATATTACACCTGTTGCCTAAATATATTTCTTTTGAACTGTATATTCTTAATTTTAACCCCCGACGCAAGGAGCGGTGTTATAAATTTGACGTTATGTGTGTCTGTCTTTCTGTCTGTCTGTGTGTCAGTCTGTGGCATCGTAGCTCCTAAATTATGATGCGTTTTTTTTGTTCGAAAGCTGACGTAATCGAGGTTGTTCTTACCACCCGATATATTTCTGTTCAGGCGTTTCGAGATCATCAGCTCTTTTTTGTGTCGGGGGTTACTTAAAATTTTGAAAATTTTACTTTCGTATTTGTAGGTATCAAGGTAAAGACTATCGTCAATAATACAAATATTGATTGTCTATGTGTCCTGCGGAACTCTGATTCACAGTAATTTCACAAAATTTCAATTTGAATTTAAGTGTCATTATCAAAAGTAAAGCGATAAAAAGTAAATACTATATAAGAAAATATTTTAACAGAAAATTATTTTGATTGTTTTTAATAATCGGAACTGATTTGTCAAGAATATCCTGCAGTTTTCACGGGTCTGAGCTAGTTCTTATAATTATTACGATGAGTTATACATTACGATCGACCGGTCCAAAGCTTCGGGATTCCATCAGACGTCGCGGGTCTCTGTCCTCTGTCAGGGATCCTCTGTCTTGCCAAATCGTCCATTATTGCTCAAGTAATATTTTCCATCGATTATGATGGTATTAGGATATTCATAACCCCGAAACGTTTCTTTCAAGCAGTGTCGGGCGTTTATTAAAAAATTGATTTGATAAAGTTGAGACGAGCGTTTTTTTTACAATAGGAGGCCTTGAGGAAAAAAACCCCTCATTATGTCATCTTTGGGAATGATGTGTTGTATTTAAAGTGAGAGGAAGTTCTGGGCAGGAAAAGGTAAGAGGGGTGGGTAGGAATCTGGGGGCCAATGTGTCCATGATTGATAGGCATACGAATTCATCCCTCCCACTGTTGTACAAGGCAATGGCTCGAGAGAGTCCGGCTAGAGAGGTCTAGGTTAGGTCTCCTTCAACAAGTCTCTCTCTCAATCCGGCCTGCCACGCAGTAGATGGGCATTCGCCGCCAAGACCTAGCCAAACTCACCCCATGGACCCGGGCAACCCCGTTAAATCACCAAATGTGGGGAACCAATTGATGCGACCTGTGGCGGGGTTGGTTATGAATAAATGGTTTCAGGGGCGGCGGTACCCACACCCGTCTCCTAAATTATTTTCTCTTCACAAACAAAATCTAAGCTAATTTCATCTATTTTGTGGATACACTAGAAACGCCTTTTTAACTTTGTATTTGGTACGAGTGCAGTTCCGGAATGAAGTCTGCAGGATAAATATTATGTTTAACATTACGATAAATTAATTACGTAACAGATTGTAAATGGCTCACATTGGTTTACAGGACAGCATGAATTAGATATTAAAGTATAACATTTAGAAGCCGGGCATCCCTGATAAAACGCCAAACCTAGCGAACCACTTGGGTTGACCTAAGGCATTTTTTTTTCTACAGTGAATACCGCACAAGAATCTCAACTGCTCCCGTCTGGAGCCAGTGAGACTATGGCATCCCCAATTGGGGTATGTTGTGAGGCTGAAGTGTGGCATGGGTGTAGGTTATCGAATAAATGGTTCTCGGAGCGGCAGTACCCATACCTGTGTCTCATAAGATGATTTCTGTTCTAATACGGGTAGGAAAAACCTATATTTATTTTTGTTGATATTGTTCCATTATTTAACCGATGAAATAATCATTAAAGAAAGAAAATAAATTGCGACAATTTTCCGACTGTGCCTAGTTTTTGACTTATCTGCGCTATATCAATATCTTGTATACCAATCTCAATGTTTATTCTGTAGCCCGCTAGTAGGACTAGTTGGTGGAAGACAGCTTCATTAAGAAAGTTTATCTCTAATGGGCACTTCCACTTGTCACATGTCTTCCTCCGCCATCACAGTTGACACAAGTATTGCATAATCGGATAATAAATCTATTCGCTACCGTTATAACAATATTTGGTTTCAGTGCTTTCGCGTGAATATCTTACATAATTACTATTAATTAAAAACAATATTATTACCACAGTACTGTTAAGTCTAGCTACTTCCTGTAATTTTGCGATAAGGAATTCTAGTGAAAATACAATATTGGAGAGATCGGCAATTCTGATATATTCTGTTTCAAAAGTTTTAATATTAGTTTGTATGGCCTCCATGGTCGAGGGGAAAGGCTCTTGACTAGCGATCCAAAGGTTGCGGCGTGTATACATTTTATTTGATTGATTTGTGTTTTCACAATTTAATCACCTAAAAAAATATAAGATATACAACAGCCCCCCCTCATAAAAATACATAAAAACTAATAATAATCAATCTTATCAATGGCGTAGAATCTTGTACATCAATAATTTTTCTGAAAAAGGGTTAGAAATCTCCCATTAGATATCAAACCAGATTTTACACTAATAATAATATAGGTAAGCTTTTCATAAACGGCAAGGACAAGGAAGATAGTCTATCTCACTCGGGAATTTATTCACTCCAATGCAGTGACTGTCCCGCTTATTATATAGGCAAAACGGCACGAAACATAAACACCCGTGTCAAAGAACATCTTAGATGTTTACACAGCACTGGCTTTTCGAAATTTGCAAACCACTTGTTTGAAACAGACCATAAATTTGAGGCGTCACCATAATTCATAAAAACAAGTCCAATACTAAGATTGTTCCCTGTTAACAATGAACATTCCCTTTCCCGTCCCTGTCCTCCATCTATACTTACGCCTTCTTCCTCCTTCACTTGAGGAGTCCAGTCCATTTTGTTTTAAATCATACTTTATCTATAACACACATGTAACTTAATTTTAGTATTATACTGCCCTGAAGAAGCTACGGTAGCGAAACCCGGATGGCATAAAGTATGAACAATAAAAGTTGTGTTTACAAAGTTATTGTTTTATTTTAAATAATATAAGATATATTTGTGGCACGCTCCTGAATGGAAGGTACTCTCCGTATCGCCCTGGTATAAGACCACCATTCAGAATTGAAACGTTGCTTGAAATGGCTTTAGTCTTGTTTGCATTTTTTTTTTTATATTTGCACTTGAATAGCCAGGTACTTCCCCACTTTCCTCTTCCCCGTCTCCTTTCCTTCTCAACTTACCTTCAGCCTCACAACATATCCCCGATTGGGGATGCCATAGTCTCACTGGCTCCAGACAGGAGTATTCATAAGTATTCATATAAAAAAATCATATTCTTACCCATCCCTCCCACCTTTTGCCTTCCCAGAACTTCCTCTCCTTCCTTTCCTAAAAAGCCGTTCACACAGCATCCGCAAAGTTGACATAGGTCCTGAGAGGAATTGTTTTCCTAAATTGAGCTAATGTAACAAAACATGTAAATATAATCCAATATTGCAAAAATGAGGTTTTAGGTTTCAGTTCTGTCGTGATCACCACAAGAGGTTTGCTACGTTTAGTGACTTAGCACGCTTACCCGGGTTCATGGATTGGGGTACGTCCAGGTCTTAGCAGCGCATACGCCCGCTGACTATTAAGCAGGCCGGATCGGGAGCGGCCCGTTGGGGAAAACCCTTTGACCTTTTCAGCGGACTCTCTCGACCTTACACTGCAGTTGGAGAGATAGATAAATATGTCCGCCATTACTGTACACCCTAACTCCCACCAATTATTTCTTCCATAAACTTCCTCTTCCTTAAGAAATCCCACACTTAGCATCCCCAGAGAAGACATTGGCCCTGATAAAAATAATGGCCTGACATCTTTGATAAAATAATTTTCCTCAAAGAGCGCGCAGGAGCGCCGAGAAATTTTAACGATAGGTATTTGTAAAAATTATTTCTATTTCGTTCATCTCAGCGGGGACAGCAAAAGCGCTATCGGTGTATTGGTGAACCCCAATGCGTGTGTGTGCGTGGCTGCAGGTGTTGGAAGCACGAATCGCCGCGCCGCGCCCGCCAGCGACTTCGCGTTCTTATTATTTCATTTACTGTTATTCATTTATTCCAAAAATTAAGTAGGTGCCTAGGTACATATTCGTAATAAAATAGCGAGGTCTACATTATTTAATATTGTATTGTACTTAACTTTATTATTATTATTACTTACTACAAATACATGTGACTGCCTGCTCCGAGCTCATCTTCTGCACACGCACAAGTCAATGAGACTTGTGGGTGCGTGTATACAGGTTGCTGCCTGCTGCAACAGATAAGTCAATACGCGTCGCGACTTGAGCGTGCGTATTCCTATATAATAGATATCTTCTGCGCTCATAGTTCATTCATCTTGTTACTATTAGTAAAGTAAGATGCACGCTGTTTTGGTTTAGTAATATCGGGAGATTCATACCATCTTTTTTTATAAAACGGCAGCATAGGCGCAGTAGGTACATCACGTACTTTGTGATTGTATAGTGTTTTTATTTTTCGCTGGCTGCATCACTCTACTGTTTTTGACTAGCCTTTTTACTGGAAACTATTCTACGTCAAATACAGACCTTCGAATTTTGACCCTGAAACCCCCTTGAATATTGAAATCTGTTTGGTCATTTCTCACGATTTACACATATAGGACATATGGTGAGTAGATACCTACTAAACTATTCATAAATTATTCATAAACTATTATTATAAACATAAACTATTCATTCATAAAAACTCAATATTACAACACAATTTCCTTTTTTAATTAAACATATAAATATCGCTAAAAATGTTGTTGTTTTTTGGCTCTCCCTGAATAACGTAAATTCATCAGTTTTGACTGTATGCATAAAGTGCATTAGTGCAAGTCGGTACATTTGTTAACATATCTAGTAACCTATAATAAATATTATTCTACGTCTTAGGCTGCGTATACACACGCCAGCCGAACAACGGATTATGGGAAAGGAACGAAGCAAAAGCAAACTGCCCGAAACGCTGCGCCGCTTGCGGTTGCTTCGTACCTTTACCATAATTCGTGGTTCGGCTCGCGTCTCTGTCCGCAAAGAGTGGCGTGCACTGATTTTTTAGTGGGCTAGAATCCTAAGATTGAAAATACGACATTAATGATGTTGTCGAAGCTGAAAATTATTTTTTTTCCGAAATTTCAATTTTCAAATTCTGTGCACGCCACTATTCGCAAATATATACGTAGCATAAGATATGTGTATTTAGAAATTGAGTTACATAAAATCGACTACTATATTACCTACCTTCAACTCAAAAATTTTTTTCTTACAGATAAATAATGGGTAAAAGAAATGGAAACAAAGCGCGTTTGTTTTTATCTACTAGACGAAAAAAACCGATTATTAGTATCAAACGACAGATTCATGTTGCACCACGTTCGACATCTAGGTAAGTCGAAATATCGCTTTCCTGTCACTCTTACTACTGAACCTTCCTAAGGTTACCTTTACGTACGTAAAGTTTTTTTTCCCGTAAGTTGCTCACATAAGAGAGTTATGGCAAAATTACCAATGGGTATCGTTTACATTGATAATTTTGCCATAACTCTCTTACGTGAGCGACTTACGAGAAAAACCTAAAGATTTATGCTATGAGAGCCGTGTATTATGTAGCATGTATAACGGGAAAATGGGATGGACAAATTTAAATAAATAAATCATTTGCATTTACAGGGATATGGATGTCATCGATACTACTTTTGGAAACTTAACTACATCTTCACTAATGCATGAAACTTCCATGGATGAATCATTTGCTCCAAATATAGACGAAAACGCAAGTTCATCATCATCAACAACGCTTGATGATTTGGTGATAGAACCAGACCATATTGATGAAACCGATAATTTCGAAGGTCGCAGAATTGTGGATATAAAATATTTGTTTTCGGAGATATCAAATATAAAGCACGAACACACCAACTGCACATTTTCCGATTTAAAATTTATGAAGGAACGACGAAATGGTCTTCTAAGCCAGTATGTTTTCGAGTGCAAAATGTGCAAGAAAATAGAATACATTCACTCCGAAGACCCGAAACGGAAAATGTCTATAAATACTGCTGTCGTCGAAGGAGTGATGTGTACAGGAAATGGGTATTCACAATGGAATGAAATTTGTGGGGTTTTAAATATGCCAAATATGGATTGTAAGACTTACACGAACATAGAACAATGTTTAGCGCCAACAATTGAAGAATGTGCCTTAGAAGAAATGATCGCAGCTGGTGAAGAAGAAAAAAGGCTAGCCATTTTAAACGGTGACGTAGACGAGGGTGGCTATCCTTTGGTAACGGTGGTTGCAGATGGCTCCTGGGCAAAGAGGTCGTACAAAAGTGGATTTAGCTCCTCATCTGGCGCAGGGTGCATAGTTGGACTACGAACTAAAAAGGTTTTATTTCTGGGAGTGCGAAACTCATACTGCTGCATATGTGCTAGAGCTACTAAACTACACATAGTTGCTTCTGAGCACAGGTGCTTCATAAACTGGCGTGACAGTGCTAATGCCATGGAAGCCCACATTATAGCAGAAGGGTTCTCGAGAAGCATGGAAATGCATGGATTGAAATTTAACAAACTAGTTGGTGATGGCGACTCCAGCATCATGAAAAAAATAATGCAACAAATGCCATATGGTCCTAACCTTATAGTACAAAAAATAGAGTGCAAAAATCACTTACTCCGCAATTTTTGCAACAAAATGAAAGCACTTGGAAAAAAAACCAACAACGCTAAAGGCTTTGTACCAGTTCATATAAGGAAAAAGGTTGAAGCAAACGTTTTACGCATGAGAAGAGCTGTAGTTGGAGCAATAAATTACAGGAAAGAGCAAGAAAACACAGTACAAAGTGATAAAATAAAAAATTTGAAAATGGACATAAAAAATACCGCAAATCATGTGTTTGGTGATCATAAAAATTGTGCATCGTACTATTGCAAGCCGGAGAAGTATACTGATGATCCAAATTTAGTAAGCGATCTTCGAGATTGTGGAATATGGACTGATATCCAACAATTCTTATTGTCTCTAATAGCAAATGCAGAAAGTCTTATTATTGACGTGACAAATAACACTGTGGAGCAATTCAACAACGTTATCGCCAAATTTATAGGTGGAAAAAGGGTAAATTTTACTACAAGAGGATCTTACCAAGCAAGATGTTTTGGAGCAGTAACTTCGTGGAATAGTGAATTGGCAACCCATTCAAGAATACAAAAGAAAATCCAAGGCCACAGTCCCGGCAAATACACGAAGCACTTTATAGAGAGAAAACGACGTTCGAAGGAGAATAAACAAATGTGTCGAAAAAAAAAACTAAAGTATAATGAAAATACGACAGAAAAAAGAAAAAAAGTTACAGGGCCCGATGAAAATTATGGTCAATTGGAATTAGAACCAGATATGCCACCTGAAATATTTGAAACGAAAAAAGAGGAATTTCTCAAAGAATTATCTTCAACCAATAAGGAAGAGCTCGAACGGAATACGGTAGGCCAAAGCAATAACAATCTGTGGGCAATTGAAAGACGTAAGCGGATAACGGCGTCTAACTTTGGAAAAATATATAAGCTTCGGCAAAAAACTTCAGTTACGGGAGTACTAAACTCTTTACTGTACTCACAATTCAAAGGAACTATGGCCACAAATTATGGAAAAGAAAATGAAAGCCTAGCAATAGAGCAATTTTCAAAAAAAACAAGTTTTCAGGTATCCGCTTGTGGGCTATTTATCGATAAAACCAAAAACTTTTTAGCGGCAAGTCCGGATGGCCTTATCGGTGAGGATTCTATAATTGAAATTAAATGCCCTTATAGTATAGCAAATATGTCACCAGAAGAGGGAATTGCACAAAAGATAATTGATTACTGTAAATTGGAAGACCATTCTTTAACATTAAAACGGAATCATAATTACTTCTACCAAGTACAAGGCCAGTTACATATTACTCGTCGTAATTATTGTTATTTTGTTGTGTGGAGTCCAAAAGGTTTGCTGTATGAAAAAATTGAGAGGGACGATGAAATCTGGCAAAAAATCGTTCCACTGTTAGAAAATTTCTACCACCAATGCCTTTTACCAGAAATAATTGACGGTCGCATACCAAGAAATTTACCGGCGAGGGAAAGGTCTGGACCATAAATTGTTTTAATTTCATTGTGTAGATGTTAAACAGTAATTTTTTTTACAATAAAGCGTTTAAAAACAAAAAATATTAGATCATTGAAGAAGATTGAAAATGTCAAGTGATGTAGGAGGTATTCCCAAAAGTGCATTTTTCTGTAATAATATAACGTATTAAAAAAGTTAAATAAAAACTAAACTAGTTATGTGTATGTACCTAATATGTAGCACAATAAACAATATGGTGCCTCTTATACATAGATTTCAATATTCATTTGTATAATATGATATTATAATAACATAATCGATTCAACAACATGTGGTAGATGCATGTACCACTGAACATACGCTGTACCAGCATTCCATCAAACGATCAGTGGTGTATGTACTTACCATCACACATTTTCTTGTAAAATATAATTTTTTTGAAAAAAAAATCTAGAACAATATATTTAGTCAAATATAAAAGTTTTTTTTTGGTTCGGTAGTTGTATCTTAAAAAAAGTGTCCTATAAAGGGATAATATTATGTTGAGTACAACCTTCAAAAGTTATCAAAAAATATTTTAATTAATTTTTGTGTTCCATATCCAACTCGGCAATACGGAACGGAATCATCTCGGGGTCTGTCTGTAACAGGTGTTTTTTTTTCAATTTTTTCCATTAATTTATTTGACGTAAACAAATTAAATTTGTCACAATAACTTTAGTAAATAAGCTCGGTAAGTATTGGCACACTCAAAATAAGTCACCAAACAGAAAAATAATTTTAAAAAAACATCGATAACTCGGGACATGACAACACTAGTGGACTAGTGTATCGATATAATTATTGAGAATGTCACATCACTTCGTTGACTGTATACGTATTCAACAAAACCCTCTCCGCCCCCCCTCACCCCCGAATACTGAGAGAAAGGGACACATGCACCTCAGCCTGATAATACCTAAATAAAATTGTCAAAATCGAGGTTTTGTAGTCCTCATTTTTCTACTCCAAAACTGAACCAATTTCCAAGATTTTTTTTACCAAATGTATTGGAAGAAAACATTATATGTCTGTACCTTTTGCTTTTTTTAAAAATACATCGTCTAATTTGTATACTGAACGTTTGTTGATGGCGTTAAAAAAAGGCAATTTTAACAATTTTTGAAGGGTTATAACTCCTATAAAAAGTAACTTATCAAAAAAATCAAAACGTACCGACACGCTTGCGGTCAATATTCATATTATGTAAAAAAAATATTTTCTCTAGTGTCAAAATTCAGAGAGGGAAATGAGGAATACGTTTGTATGGAAAAAACACCACCCGGTTTCCTCTTAACGTTTAATATGAATACCGCGCAAGAGTCCCAACTGCTCCCGTCTGAAGCCAGTGAGACTATGACATCCCAAATTGGGGTATGTTGTGAGGCTGAGGGTAGTGAGGAGGGGAAGGAGATAGGGAAGAGGAAGGTGGGGAATTTCCTGGCTATTCAGATTTGGTCACCAAAAACGGCTAATGCCATTTCAAGCAACGTCTCAATTCTGAATGGTGGTCTTACACCAGGACGATACAGGAAGTATCTTCCACTCTGTAAATGCTCAACACTCAACGTAAATACGTTACAAAAATTTGAAGAAATTTATCACAACAACGAAAGAATAGACAACACACCACCAACGAAAGCTTTGAAATAAACAAGAGTTCAACACACAAATACAAACCAACGCCTCACGCCACATGCCTCTCGACTATTGTAAGTAGACTTAGTACTATGAACAACGAACAAACATGTGTAACGAAAATAATAACGAGTGAGTGCATCTCGTAATCTCGTTATTATTTGTAAAGCTCGCTGTGTGTGGTAGGTATATGTTCGTGTTCAGTTCTCTGGAAAGGAAGGAAGTAATGCAAACTCTGCTAATTAGTAAAATATGCAGCACCAACTTGAACTAACGAAGTCTACATACAGAAAATCATTAGAGATTTATTTCGGTAAGCGTGGGATGACTTTTTGTACGCATTCCGAGTTTTCAATAAAAATCATCTAAAAGCGTGACTCGCCGGTCGGGAAGCAATGAATCTGAGAGCTGCTCGAGGGAGGGGCGATGTGGGAGGATGAATAAAAGTGAAAAGATAAAAAAGCTGTAAAACTTTTTTTTCCATACCCGTTTCAAAGCAAAAGTACCATTTCAACGACTGGACTGTTGATTATAAAATTTACAGAATATGTAACGTTGGTCGTTGGAAAGTGTTGTGTTCACACAAACATTTCTCCAACTCGTCTTGGGAGGAGATTACTCCTTGGGGAAAGAATAGAGTTCTTTTGTGTTAATCTAGGATTTATTTAATACTTCGCGTATTATAAGTGGTGAATACGATAGTCGGCCTAACTGGAAGCTGGCAAAATGAGATCTGAATTGAGTGAGCTCCTGCAGACGGTACCCTGGCCCTTGACCCCCCTGGTGCCCAAACTCCAAACTAAACTAACTGCCATCTAGCGGACTTTTGGGACAGCTCTTAGCCCTGCCCTCTGTGTGACAAGCTCGGAAGCTTTTAGATATACCACAGAAAGCAAGGATTGTTTGTTATAAAATTCTATATTTCTGCCCCTAAGTGCATTTTATGAATAACTGGCCTCATTATTTCCGGCATCGCCCGTGTTTGATCAACATTTAATTACATTTTTTAATGCTTGTTGCATTTGAAACTGCTTACAAATTACAGCTTCAGATGAACTTTGTAAATACTAACAATTAAAAGAAATGAAACGGTGTTTTGCTGAAATGGGGAGATAATATGTGGAGGTATAACTAAGGATGCAAGGAAGAAGGATAACCAATCACTTACCACTGTACCTCTGTGAAGGAGTACACAACACAATCACAATATAGTTTAGATAATTCTAATCATCGTCACAAAAACACCAATAACTACAAAACGAAATTGTCTACTTTCGAGATGGCTAAATACCTTTTTTTGGAAAAAAAGAGTATGAACACGAAGAATAGCAACAACATGCTTCCAAGGTAGTCCCAATTCTTCTTCTGTTTTAAAAAAAACAAATAAACTCGAATTTGCTATTTTTCTTGTCATTGTTCCAAATTCATAGTGCTGTCCGAGTAAGGTGATGTGGTTAGGGAGAGGTACCTACCTCTCCCTAACCACATGGATAAATGACATTAACATAAAATAATATTATAAGTTTTTTTGGGGGACAGTTTTTGATAATTGATTTGCAATTTGCGGAATATGATTTCATCTTTGTGCTGCGTCCCTCAACTACATCTTGTAGTATTTGTAGCATTGCCCTCGGCCGTCAGATGGCACTTTAGGGTAGCAAAATGAGAATAGCGGATTAAAGAGCGAGATGGGTATGAACGTACAAAAACCTAGGAGAGGTTCGTGGAAGAGATGTCAGAATGAGATTAGGTGTCGTTAACCGACTATTTTTTTAAGGTTCGAATAAAAGCAGAAGCCACAACGAATACCTAAATAATGTTTTATTTATTTACTTTAACGAAAGTGTTACATTTTTACCTGGATGAGTTATCAGAACGACAGGCCTGTATTTTTTATATTTTTTAATCGAGTATCTAGTTGTCTCAACATTGTTTTCGCAACATTTGCAAGTTGATTCTCTCCGTCATGTTTAGACTTTGGTTTTAAATAAATTCATTTCTAATACTTTTTTGTTTGGTTTGGTGGATCAATATTGTAGTGTCTATCTTTGTTCTCTCCAGATAGTATATTGTAATACCTATGGTACATACTGGAACTCGTATTCTCCAGTACAAATAAATTTATGTTTGTTGAAAGACTTAGTCCAAAGTCCTCACTGAAGGCTTATTCCGATCTGCCGAGTTCCTGAAATCTAATGACATTCGGTCACATTTGGGACAACTCGGCACCATTGTGAGACCATGTGACCCTAATAGCCCATGGACTACTATAGTAAGGCAAGAACTAAATCATATACTTTTATGGTACACTAGCAGGTTCCCGGCATGCATTGCAATGCCATATTCAAAGAAATCAATTGTTTCTCCCTGCATGTCTTTTCTCGTGCGTCCCGTTTCCCTCCCGCGTACCCTTCCCCTTCCGCGTTCCTTTTCCACCTTTCCCTCCTTCCCTCTCCCCTCCCCCGCTCTCCCATCCCACCAACCCCCTCACACGTTCAATATATTCAGTCCTAGTGCATTTAGTTTTCAAACAGCTTGCGTGCCATCTATTGCAATTTTTTTTAATTTAATTTTTTTATATATTACAAACATTCATGTTTGTACATTGTAATAAAAATCAATCAAATTTGGTACCTTACATAGGTACCTACGCATTTAAAAATTCATAGACAATTCTTTCGTTACAAAAAAAAAACAGCTGCTTGCTAAATTCACATTCATCAAACACGTGAACTGTCAAACGTGCGAAGTTAAAATAGTCGTTAAGTTTTTTTCTGAACAATTTTATTAATTTTTCTTTCCGTAAAAACCTTCTACAAAGTATTAGAAAACTTATAAAAAAAGATTAATGAAGTAGGTAAAGTCGTTCTAAAGTTATGGCATGACCAAGGAAAACAGGGATTCATTTATATATATATAGATTATAATTACCTATTTTCGCGGCATTAAATTTAGTATTTCTCTGATCAAAAGCCGTATTCAAATAAGAAATAACCAGAATATTATGGCTTATTGTCCTGAGAATTGTGTTGAGAATTAACTTTGGGCAGTGGCAGGCGTTTGTTTTGCCTGCCATCCATGGCGTTATATATCCTAGGGCGCTAAAAGTTGAATCTACGACATGGCGAAATGTATTTCGAGAGATAGGGCAAGGACCCTCCCGCTCTGATAAGGACGTAAAAAAGTCTTCGGGTAATTTATGGGATTATTCTTTCATGTTTGTTCCTTTTTGCCCGGCAAACTTATTATTTATTGTACACCCGAGCTATTATTAATATCAAGTGACATGGAGATAAGTAGGTAGTTTTTTAAATTGAAAGATTAGAGATAATTCGTGGTTCGTAACAGGGTTATAATGTATTGTCCATTTTTCATAAGTTGTTAAGAGAGAGCCACAAACTAAAAATATATGTTCTTAGTGCGTCTCATATCGCCACGAATATAGATAAAAGGCACAAATATCGCTTAGCAAACAGGGTCTGGATGTCACGGCTTTTATTTATTTTATGATTAATGTTAACCTCTGCCATAGGTCACCTCAAGTGGTCCGCTACGTTTGGTGACAAAGCAGCCCGGTTTCATAGGGTTTCATAGAAATAATCAATATTAATTATGAAATGAATTCTGAAGAAAATTTTAAAACAAAAATTGATTTAGATACAGATGTTTTTTGGACAAATTTTATAAATTCGTATTTAAAATATATTTTTTGCAAAAGAATATATAGTTTTTTTATCTTATTAAGTAAGTACAGATTATTTATTATTATTTCACAGATTTCAGAGTGACTTTATGATTTCAGAGGAAAATTTGGTTTTGATTTATTCCAAATAATTTTACAATTTGGGAGGCGTGCATGAGTGCTGCTGCTCCGGGAACCATTTATTGTATAACCAACACCCCTTCCATAGGTCACCCCAAGCAATTTGCGACTTAACAGCGGAGTCCGTGTTCATGGGGCGAGGTTTGTCTAGATCTTAGCGGCACGTGCGTTTGCCCACCCACTGCGTCCACTAGTGAGACAGGCATAGAATAAAACAAATTGTTTGTCAAAAATTAATACAGATGAATAATACAAAAAGGTGTAACTGTAGAGACGTAGTATGTGGATTCACAGAAGCAAACGATATATACGTTACTTGACCTATTAACCTCTGAATTGAAGCCATTCTACTAGTACACGCTAGTCATCATGTACCTATCTTAAGAGGAGGGAGGACAAAGCCATTAGGACGATGTACGAAGCCAACGCATCTGCTACCAAAACATTAGGCAAACCGTAATAGCACTTCATGGACAACGAGTTAGACGACCTGAAAATCTGGAATAGAATAATTTCTTGGAAAACATCGTTAAAAATTAAAATTAATATTTAAGGAATGTTAATCTCTTCAACAGCTGTTTGAATTGGTTAAAATATGTAATAGTTTTACTACCTGGATTCAACAATGATTAAATTTGTATTTGACACAATTTGTTCGTAATAATGATTAAATTTGTATTTGATACTATTTGTTCTTAATCATAATAGGTCCTTGAAACAAACTGGTTTATTATGAGTTTACATATTTACAATAATGAAACTACCCGTCACACGACCTACCTATTTTGGCTGCTAATTGAATCTAAACGGTAGACTGGCGAAGCCCGCTCTAAAGCTACTCAGGCACCTGTCGCTGGCATCTGTCGGCAACTGATAGAAGCTCTTTCCCTGGTGGCATCTATCAGCGTCCGATAAAAGCTCGTTTAATACATTACAGAATCCTTCGACGTTAATTTCATAATCCCGTAACAATGAAAAGCGCAACATATAATTAATGCCCGCCAGAAACAACAACCGAAACATTAACCCCTTCCGTAGGTATATTTTCATACTATTTTGGCTTATTAAGCAATTGCAAGCTATGGATTAATAACAATTATACATTTATGAGGAAAACAGTATTTTTCTTAGAGCCTTTGTCGTATTTGGGTTCGCTGAGTCGAGGGTCTTTTTGAGGAGATGGAGGAGAGAACAGTGAGTGAGTTCTTGAAGAGAGAACACAGAAGTTCCACAACCAAGCTGTTGAACTCAAAAACGAATCAAAACTGAATGACGTCATGTCTTATATTTTGATTATTAAATGCCAAAATTATGAATTCATAATATGATGTTATGATAGAAATGACGCAGCAAGCTATAAAAAGCTACGTTGACCTAGACATTTTAGACCAAACAAGCTAGAGCACACCATACTAAAAATATTTATTGTCGCAGCGCAAAAGAGTTCCTGGATTATAGTATGATTTTAAAATATATTAAAATACCTTGGTTATTGTGATAAATATCCCCGAGGTGATTTATCACAAAAACGACACTATATAAAACATCAAAATAAATTTTTATTATTTCAAAATTGTACGATCACACCATTAATATAAACCGTTTAATTTAATTTAATTTATTTATTCATTAAACTCCCGTGGGGCATTGCAGATATCTATATTTACATTTATTATACATGTGTACGTATAAAATTTACAAATAATAACTTTTTGTGACAATGGAAACGATGTTGAAACCCGCTGGATTTAAGAGATACACGAATATTTACAAAACTCAACATTTGAGGGCAAACTACAGTTATTTATTAATTTAAAAAGTAAAAGAATAGCATTAATATATCTCGGGTAGTAAGTAGCGAAAGTTTTAGATAAGATGTTAAAGTTTTGTAGCAGACACCTATCAATTACAGGTTGTCTCAATTTCCATTGAACACATCTTAGAAACTTCTTTTGTACTTTCTCCAAGCGTTGTTTGTTACAAGTTAGGAGACCATACATGAGATGCATATTCTAGCTGCGATCTCACAAGAGAGCAGTAAAGCAGTTTCAAAGACTAAATTTTATGAAAAGTCGTTGTGTTACATACTCCAATTACAAAATCTAAAAGTTCGCTCAACATTAGAACAATCAAGGAATATTTAAATTACTTCTTCAAACTTCGCAAATTCACTTTGTGGTATCATTATTTATGTAAAGAAAAAATAACTTTGTAAAGACCACTATATTATCAACATTATTGACACGTTTCAAAAACAATGTTTTCTTCGTCAGGATATTAATCTTTTATCCTGACGAAGAAAACATTGTTTTTGAAACATGTCGATAATATAGTGGTGTTTACACTGTTACTTGTTTTCATTTAAAAAATAATCTAGGCCCTGCAGGCGGCTTTTGGTTCGGCTTCGCCAAGTTAGTGTTGGTTATCATTTTATAGATCCAATACGAACTGATTCCGAAAACAGCACGTTCCTAGGATCCATTGTAGCAAGTCACCGGGACAAAGTAACCGAGACAGAGCAGTGACATCATATGTAATATATATCCACTTGATACAACATGTATTACCGTCGATCTTTTGATATACGTAGAGATACCACATATTCACAAATTCGTAGCAGTTATACCTAGGGGGAGACGTCCCCATCCGATCTGCTGACGGAAGTAGCGTCATCTTGTGTCGCATTCTTGAATACGAAACCGAATTATAACAGTAGCTTTGTGTGAAATTCCACACACATAGTTTTTATTTGATATGCACTCGTAGCTGAGTTCTGAAATTCAACCACGCAGACGCTACGGTAATAATAATGTTCGATGACCGAGTGTGAATTTTATTTTTTTTCGGAGGCTTATGAGTGTGTAAAGAAGAGTAATCATAATGAATAATTAATTATAATGAAAACAAAATTTCGTGTCTCTTTGACCTTTTGTCTTAATTTACGAGAGCGTGGAAAGAGAGTGCTAATAAAATGTCAGCTATTTGATCAGTTCTGCTGTGTACCATTTTTGACCATTGGAATTAATTTCGCGTTTAAAAGGGCATTTCTTTACAAGGACGAAAGAGAGAATCTCATTAAAAAGCTCAACCGTCCAAACAAAAGAAATAATTCTAAAAAGGGCGAAATAAATTGGAGAACATTTACAAAAGCGCCAACAATGGCGAGTACTTTTGCGTAGGACATGCAGAATTTCAAATAAGTAAAATTTAACAAAAATATGTAATTGCTTGGACTGTTTACTGAATTTCGAAGCCTTTAATCACGGATGTTGGAGAGAGAATGGAAGTCTTTCAATTAATTAACACCCATTTCAATCATGTTCGGAAAATTAAAAAATTGTATTCAAAACAAATAGGTAATAACTTTCCTTTAAAAGAACTTAAACACTTCATAAAATTCTCGCAATACTAAAACAAGACATGCACACCAACTACAAATACCAAAAACAAACACATCCTTTGGACAAAAACACTACAGATACCGGGTTATAAAACTATACAATTCTCTTCCAACACAATATAAAATTATTGAAAAAAAAAACCCACAAGGAACTGGATACAATCCTTATAACTTTTAATTTGTAATTTTGTCGTACAGAAGTCGATTTCACATTTTAATTTTTATTGTTTCTCTTTTTTATATTAACTAAGACCACTGTTTGTTTTTTTTTTTTTACTATTTTGGCAATATTGGTATAATTTATATTTTAACCAGAGGGTTTGACAGCTTACAAACCTTACCACGTCTGTGAAACGTATGCGTGTGTTGTGGAGGTTTTCAATAACAACTCTTGATTTAACGAGGGGTTAAATATATTTACAAATGAAACTTTGTGTTACAATAATTAGCATAGATTTGATAATTATCTTGCTTAGAGGAAAAGCAGGTAGAAAGAACTAACGCTAGAATCGGAATGAATGTGCATTATCATGAACCCAGCCAGAGAGTGGTGGCCGGTGATACCATTGTATAAAATCGGATAAATATATTATTTTTACTGTTGTTCGTTGCTCGGCTACACTATTTTTACATTATCTATCTTATTTATTTATTTATTTATTATAAATAGATACAAAATATCTACGTATATATTTTTAATAAGTGTGTTATTTTAAAGATTTTCTTTTCTGTGAACTGCACTTTCTTATTAATTTGCAACTAGCTGAAGTCCTCGGCGATGCCCGGGCTTTACACAGATATTTCGAAATCAAATGCAGGCAGTAACCGTCCTCTTATTCTGAAGGTCACGTTTGCAAAATTTCATTGTATGATCAATGTTATTGTAACCTCTCTTTTGTGTCGATTCATAAAAATTAATTAATAAGAACATTAACGAAGTTTCATAAATTTTTCTCAACATTAGTTCCATGGAAAACAAGATTTTAATTTTTCTGTGGTTATTTCCTAGATTTGAATATAGCGTAGTGTTTTCTCTTTCTTAAAGCATTTACATCATATTTCTCTCCATGACAGTAGGGAAGATATAGCGAGCAATTTCCAAAAGTGAACAAATTAATCTGACAGGATAAGATTACATAAATAAGAAAAATAAGGAACTGTAGAAAGGCGCTAATATTTTTCTTTTCAGCATCCGTCGCATCATATCGCCAGTTCTTTAATATAGCCGGCAGCATTGTCGGACCTTTTCGGTACGCGCTTTTGTCAAAAGACAAAACAATTGGCACGTATCTATTAATTAAAATGTTGAACACAATGAGACTGGAAGGCCGTCATTGTCTTGGTCCGAGTCTTTGGCAAACCTTTCGATAAAAATAATGAAACCGTGAAGTATATGAGAAAAATCAACACCGATTTTTTAAGCGCATAATTAATTTTGCAGCTCAATTAGCTAACGCTTAAAAGTGCTTTTGGTCGTGTTTCGTAACCTTGATAAGATTTTTTAATTTTAATGTGAACTATCGTCATTGCCCCTTCGGTACCGGTGGTCGTTTCTACGAATCCGTTCTTGTATTTAACAGTTAAGTTGTGGAACTATTTGCCGACCTCTGTGTTTCCTCTCTCCTACAGCACGGGTCTCTCCAAGACTTCTTCTCATCAAAAAACCTTCCAGACAGCATCCCCAAAGATAAAATTTACCCCGAGAGATATTATTTTCTAGAGGATAAATAAAAAAAATAAAATTTAAAAAGAAACACAAAATGAACTTTTCGATTTGTAAAACGGTTCTGTCACCTTAGAAAATTGAGTTTATTCGACAAATAGCTAACACATCCGATACGTAGCACCTTTATTAGATTATGCACAGAAATCGATGTGTTTAAAGCCAGGTCTCCTGCGACCTCCGCCAAAAACATGAACATGAACTTTCGCTTGAACATCACTACAAACTTTATCAATGGTGGCGCGGCTTTGAACAATTCTTGCTGTGTTCAAGCTTTCTATGGGCGATAGAAACCATTCCCTTTCCAGGTGAAGCGGGAATGCAGGCGGAGGGAATCAGTTCATTTTTTTACAGCAGCCGTGCGAAGCGGTCAGTTAAACTGAGAATAAATTAAGCTATTTTTTTAGGTTACGACAACTGCGCGAGCCCAATAATTATGAGTTTAAATTGTAAATAAATACTGTCGTAATGGATGATTATTTCTATCGTGAACTCACGTGTAAATAAAGTTTATTAATATATACGTAGAGAGTCTTGAAACCTATGTAACAGCTTATGATAATACTTTTTATTTTTAAATTCTTAATGGTACGTTTAGGTTATGTACGAAAGCAGAAATATTTATGTAATTCCAATTCGCATTTCTGGTGAAATTTTTCTTGCACGTGTAGGTTGTATAATTAAACACAGTTCTTCAAAATAGGTTTCGGAAATTGACCAATTAAAATCAAATTTCGAGGTAGTACGGTCAAACTTGAAATCTACGTTTTTTCGGCGAATCACTGCCGGAACATGTGCCGGTGCGCCAACAACCTTCGAGGACTTATTATCTCGAAGATAACATGATCCATCGCATAACTCGATTGCCCGCGGCAATAAGGCCCGCCGCGTCTTCTGTCTAGGGTGCAGCAACTTGCTTAACAAAGCCCATCGCACTTCGCTGCCACTGAAACTTACTTCACCTCACAAGGTTCCTCCAGCACCGTAGATGGCTCTACTCACTGAACCATCACCGTTCATCTCCATAATTCACCGCGTCGAGCGACGACCTGGACGATGCTGACGTCATTGAAGATGAGTGGTCCTCACTGCCTCAGCTCCATCGGCCTTATCATACATCACGTTTCAGCATCACTGCCAACATCATCCTGTCTGCACTCTGTTACTATACTCCAAATTGACTTCCGCTACGTAGCATCAATAAAAGACTTCGACTCACTACATCGACTGACTGCCTTTCATTTATCACCCATCTCCGCCGATCCGGAGTCCGTTCCCTCAATTCTAACATTAGAAAAGTGGATATTCAAGAGCTTGTCGGACTTATTCTTAAATTTTAGAGAAATTTAACGATACCACTGTTCGAAATTAGCTAGAATAGATCTCTAAAACTCAAAACCAATGCAATAACAAAAGTATAAAACTATTTTCATTCAAATTCAACAAGGATAAAACTACGTACTTGTCACCAGCGTATAAGTTAAAAATCGATACTATAAAGAAAGTTTGATATCCGCACCAACTTATAATAAAATGTGTGTTTATAGTCGATTTTAATTTTGTAATTGAGAAATAATGCACAAACAATCATAATCTTACAATAACTATAATTTCGGATGGCCGACTGCCGGGTCACCGAAAAATAACTAAAACTTTGGAAACCAGTCGTGAACAATGCAAAGTATTTAAAATATTCTGTTCATTGAATGAATTTAAAAAAAAATTCTTTTAAGTTATGCACCTACCTAAGTTTCGCTAATATTGTATTCATTTAATTAAAATAATATTTCAATTATTAAGCCAAACAAAACCAGAATATGTCACTTTTAAATAAAATTTTAGCCGTTTTTTTCTACAATAAAGTATAAAATTATTCCGAAAGATTATTCTTTTATCTGGTAAAGTTAATTTTTAAATTACGAGAAAATATGTTTATTTTTAGAATAATAAGGTTATACCGTAGGTCGTTGGCAGATTTATTAAATGTTCAAAAAAAATTTGCAATATACATCACACATTTCAAATCATATAATCATAAAATAAATCAATAAATTATTTGGGAAAGCCATTTCAGAATTTAAATTTTATTTTAAATAAAATTATTAAAAAAAAGATCCGCGCCCGTGTTTTGAGACGAAAATACTTCAGTTTGTCTATTTATTTACGGTTTTACAAACCAATATATTTAAGATTTTTTTTTTACATTATTATTTTGCTTCGACATTATTGAAAAATTATTAGATAATACTTAAGATAAAAAAAATTATTACAAAAAGTATATCATTTTAACAGTTTTAACATCATCCCTTTCAGCATTTTTGAAGACAGGTATAAATTAAAGCAAATTTTGAAATAAAATCGATATTGAGTTATTATTTTAAAAAGCTGGTACGGAGAATAATTAATCTTTCTCATTGGAATCGCCCTTTACGATCGTAAGAACATCTTTCGACTAAATTTGAATTCTCGGCCGCTAGCTAGTTAATGGCCTTTAAATGCAGTTGCTCGACTCACAATCGGCGTATGTCAAATGAGTAGTATCATGTTCAAATTTGTGTTTTTCCCCATTATAATTAACTTGGAGTTTTAAACCGTTAACATTTCTTTTGAATAAAATGTATTAACACATTGTATTTCCAAGTACTTCGTAAAAATTCGAACAATAACAGAACGTGTATTTTCTATAACATTAAATAAGAAAAACTTTCATATTCTGATGATAAATTTAAACATTTTCTATTTACTTTTCACAAAGAATACAAAGCTTAAAATGATAATGCTTTTACATTGTTTTTCTTCAAAATTAAATGTTGGGGATTTGCCTCTTTCTCTTTTGGAAATGTTTTATTTCTCCGTCTACCTGCTAATTAATTTAGGAAAGGCAGGAAAATAATGTTCGTTTCGCAAACAGGCTTTTTCCATTACGACGGTGATATTCGTATTTTGGAAACAGACCCAACGATATCTGGTCCCACAGCACACGAACACACACATATTATAATACATTATAATGGATGTTTAATCAAGTTTAAATAAAAATGTTTATGTTTTTTCTATAACACGAGGCTCATTCGTATAAAGACGTCAAATAAATGACGACGGTAATTTTTCTGTACAATTTTTTATGCCTACTTCAATGAAAAGAAACCAATATTTATGGAGTAATTCAAACTAATTTATCAAGTAGATCGTAACTATGTTTAGGTTGTTTTTTGTAAACGTTGTTGAAGTGATTATTATTTAATTTAGTTAATGATACCACACGGAAGAACAAATGTGTGAATTGTGTCTAAGAATATCAGCAGTACTCGTCACTACGACTTGTTCAAGATACCACGTTGCAGAACAAATATTCTAGCCCAGCCTAACATGACAAGAGAAATGGTGCTATTGAATAGAATTTCTAAAATTGTTTTGTACATCTATCTTCCCAAACATTATAACAAAAAAAATCTTGCAGATTATTAAACCTTAGTACGACTTTTTAAAAAGAATTCAACGTAAACGATCATTTTCACATAACACAGCCGTCTAAGTTAGGCATGGAATAAAGAAGAAAACTAGAAGACTCTTCCACAAAAATTAGAATGAAAATATTCCATTTAGCACGCGCTATGTCTCACTTACATGATAGATCTTCATTTGAATTAAAAATCATAAGGAAACAAAGTTTTGTATTGGAAATTTAAGACCAACGATTGGCCAAATATTTAGATCACAAAACACGTACATAAGGCATTTTTGTGTTCTTCTCTGTTATATAAATTTAGGCCTTTCACCACTGTAACAGAACATACTAGGCTGACTTTAACCAGTAGTGGCTTCTGGAGATAAAATAAAGGTTTCATTTTACTCCAAGATGTCTTTTTTACTACGAAATTATCATTCCAATGTCACCAATGGCTAGAGCCTCGGATAGGATGGTGCGCACCACGTGGTATTTTTTATCCCTCATTGTCTAATCACTCTAATGTAACGGAATAGGGAAGAAAAGTAGAGAAAATACCTAAAACTGGTTGAAAATTGAAATTTTTGATTTTTTTAAAAGTACTAGCGAATACCCGACATGCGTTCAATGCAACTCAAAGAAAGAAAGTGTTTGTGTTTTAATTTTGTTTATTGTAGTGCTTTTGGATACAAAGAAATATTTTGTGTTTTTTGGTCTGGTGCGTAAACGAATAAATCATAAGGTTACATGAAAAATTTAACCCGTGCTATCCCCTATCGCTACTATGTCTCTTATGCAATATCTCTCTCTGCATCTTCCTCGCCCCCTACCCCTCCGTCATTCCTCCCCTGTGTGTCCTTTCCCATGCGCCCCCGTTTCTCTCCTGCGTCCGCTTTCTCTCTTGCGTTTCCCTTCCACCTTTTTAACCTTCCCCCCTCCCGCGTCCCCCTTCCGCCCTTCCCCACCCTCGTTCCGAACCCTCTCTATCCTTCGTTCCCCTCCCTCCCTGCCATTAAACTGTAAAAATACGCACCTTTTTCAAACAACTATAAGTAAACAACTTACCAAAGTTTTAGCGCAATTGGATGAATGGTATAGGAAATATTTTCATAAAGCCAGAGCTCACCTTATAAAAAGAAACCACCGCGGACAAGCGCACAACAAACATTTTTATTTTTATAGATTAAGATTATGAAGATTATTAGTAGGTACCTACTTATTATGAGTACTTATGAATTAGAGGACTTAAGAGTTAAGAGAACTTAAGAGTATACAAATTAGTGTAAGTACTACTGGTACTACAAATCAGACAAAAGTGTTCACTCACATCACTGTTGTGGGTCCAGAAGATGTGTGGAGGAGGCTCCGGGGAGTGCCTGACGATGCAGGTGAGGTTCAGCGTGCTGCCCGTGTTGATGTAAAGGTCGGGGCCGCCCACTATCAGCGTGATGGGCTCTGGAAGGCAAAATAACATATTATAATCAGTAAATTGGCTGTTCAGGTTAGGTTAGTTAAGGTTCGTAATTTTTTTATATTATTGGATTTCACTGTGACAAATCTCGTAGTAATGTTTTACCTGTTTCTAATTGGTAACATTATTCCTGGGAAAATTTTGGAAAGGAACATTATTACCAAGAAAATTTTGGGAAAGAACATTATTAAATGGAACATTTTGGCAGGAACATTATTACCAGGAACCATTTGACAAGGAACATTATTAAATGGAACATTTTGGCAAAGAATTTTGGAATTTGGGAACTTTTCGGCAAGCAATATTATTACTGAGAACATTTTGAAAAGAAACATTTTGGAAAAGAACATTATTCTTGGGAACATTTTGGCAAGGAACCTTATTACTGGGAAAATTTTGAGAAGGCAAGGAATATTATTACTACGAACATTTTGACAGGGCCATTATTACCATGAACATTTTGACAAGAAACATTATTACAAGGAATATTTTGGAAAGGGACGTAATTACTAAGAAGTAAGTTTTGGAGAATAAAATTATAATTGGAAAATTTTGACAAGGAACATTGTGGCAGGGAACATTATTACTGGGTACATTTCGGCAAGGAATATTATTTCTGAGAAGAAAATTTTTGGAAAAGAACATTATTCCTGGGAACATTTGGCAAGAAACATTGTTCATAGGAACATTTTGGCCAGGAACATTATTACTGGGAACATTTTGACAAGGAACGTTATTACTGGGAATATTTTGGCAAGGAAAATTATTACTACGAACATTTTGGCATGAACGTTATAACCGGAAACATTTTAACAAGAAACATTATTATTTCAAGGAACGTTTTGGAAATAATCATTATTACGGGAAAAGTTTTAGCGAGGAATATTATTATTGGAAAATTTTGAGAAGGGACATTTGGCAGGGAACATTATTACTGGAAATATTTTAGGAGACAACATTATTACTAAGAATTTTGACTGGGAATATTATTAACAAGAACCTTTATTAATATTTGGATATTTTCAGTTCGTACATATTATTTTGTAGCGCGCTAACTTATAAAAGCGTTATTATTGATAAATTTGAGGATAATTTAAAATTTCCACTTGCTATTCTGGAACTTTTTAATATCTCTTTGAAATACCTTTGCCAATACTGAAAAGTTACTGAAACCTTTGATACACCAAATTTTTGAATCAATAAACAGAGCAGTAATGAAACTTTCTCCTTTTATGGTATTTCTCGGAATGTCTAATTTAAGCAAGTGGTTGATATTTTTCGATGTCATTTTTATACAGGGTGTTAAGGGACGTACTTGACTCACTTTAACTTGTGTTTCCTGACAATTTTGGGAGTAAAAAATGGAAATGAAATGTTAGTCTCCGGTGATTTTGTTGATAATTTTTTCATCAAAAATATTTATTAAAAAGGGGGAAATTTTAAAATTATACCCAACATCGAGTTCAGACTATCACGTGATATCATTTATTATAAAAAAATTCGAACTCTGTAATTTATTATCTGTTCGTGCTATATTGTGGCTCAAAATTGGGAATCAGCGTATATCTCAATCTGAACATAATAAACTAGTGGTTCATGTTCATAATACAAGACTAACTGCAAACGATGGACTTGCAATTCCCAGATACCTCCATAAAAAAACTGTGAATTGAGTTTCAGAAGGAAATGTACCCTAAAAAATGGTTGGTAAAAGTGAAAGAACTTTTTTTGTTTTTCCGCTTTCCGTATTAATGTTTTTTCCATTATTATTTTTTCTTTTCTTTTATATTTATTTCTTTCATTTTTTCTGTTCTTTAAATTTCTTATAAATTTTATTAACAACTTTTTTTCCAAAATATATGTTTTTATGTAATAATGTGTAGATATATTTTATATATCCGTCTCAATTTAAAAAAAAAAATTAATGTCAAAAGAAGTCGTTGATAAACTCATATCAACTAGTTTAACGTGACTTAATTTAAAAATGAAAAAATATAAATAAATAATAAAGGAAAAGTTTATTCTTAGGCTGTCCTTATTATGTTATTCTACGGAATTGTTTGCGATGTCATTAATATTTTAATAATATGTATGATTTCATTTTGTTTACTTCAATTTTCATCAACAATTCATAAAAATAAAGCGAATTGAAGAAGGGAAGGCAAATGCGGAATAGTCGCGTAACCGAGCAAAAAAACAGCCAGTCTTTTCTGATATTAGCAGATGGCGTTCTCCCCATAAATGGCGCAGATGGTTCTAGCGGCTCTCAAACAAAGGAAATATATTATGTCCTATGTTCGTTTATTTGTACTTGACATATACACGAAAATCTGATAAAGCCATTTCATGGCATTAAAATAAAACCGATTAGTCCATTTTTTTCTGTCGCATTTCGAAACCAAACATAATACAAACGTAATATACACATCCCATTTCGTAATGATTTTTAGTACACTCCAGCAGCCGAGAGTATTGACTGTGGCGAAATGACGTACTAAAATTAATTTTGAAGATATAGTAATTCGTATACAATTAGGATAGGGGTATTACATGGGCATATTTATTGAATTATATACATTTATTTCCAATAAGCAGGCTGGTATGGGTAATGCCCCCCCCGGGAACCATTTATTGGATAAAAAACATCTGTCACAGGTCACCCCAAGAGAGAGAGAGAGAGAGACTGTTTGAGGGAGACCTTTGGATCTCTGCGGATTTCGGAACATCGCCTTGTACCGCAGTGAAAGGCTTGGATTCATACGTCCGTTACTCCTGGCTACAATGACCACCAGATTCTTACCCACCCCTTATACCTTTTTCTTCGCAGAACTTTCTTCCAATTCCTGAAAAGACCCCCCCACAAAGCATCCCCAAAGATGATACAAATTTCTTTCCTCAGGGCTTCCTGTGCGGAGATATTTAAAAAAAAACTTTTTTTTTGGACTCAAATGGCGATATCAAACTAGGTTCATGGTCGTATAGCTTATAGTACACGCTAAACTTTTATTAACCTGAACGATCCATTCTCGCGCAGTTACTATCTTTACGATGAACGTAAGCAAAAAACATCCACAAAAAGATGTGTAAAAACGTATGTGGGACAGAGAAAGGCGTGGGCGTAAAGGCATGCCACTTTTCTGACCTCAAATTCGCTTATTGAGGCGATTTCTGTATCAACGTCAGGCCGGTAAAAAATTGTACACACAACACAAGTTATATTAAAAAAAATATTCCTGATTCCACCGTCGCTAATCTCTAGGTGAAAACAGTGACAAATAATATAAAATAAAATATATATTTACCAACGACAGACAGGAACATTGAGTGGCCTGCGGGTGGGGTGGTGCTCACCTGACACTCGTATATTCCAGAGTCGCGTCTTTGAGGAAACCGGACCTGTTTTAAAGAAAATTAACGTTTAATCGTATATATAAAATTATACTATACCGTATAACTCCAAGGTATAACTCGCAGGTATAACTCTATCAAATACAGCAAATTTAGTTTGTGGCACCATATTAATTCAAAATTAAAATATTTCTTTGTTTTAACCACTTTTAATGCCTATAAAACCGGCAATTTTCGAGAGCGATGCTCTCTTCCTTAGGGTTTACTAAAAGCTTTTTAGTAAACCCTGAGGATGAGAGCATCGCTTTCGAAACATGTCGGTTTTATAGACATTACAAGTGGTTAAAACAAAGGAATAACTAAAACTAACTAAGCACGCCGTTTCTCCGCCGGGATAGGCAGAGAGGAAGAACCGCCAAACAACTCAGTCTTAACAAACAATCTTAGCCTCATTTACAATCATACATCGTAGCATATATCGTCACTTTCTTATTATTCTGACCCTTTACATGGCCTGACTCACTTGATTGTGCCATGTCTTCCTCGGGCATCCCCGACTCCTTCTACCGTTCACATTTGGGTCATATATACTCCTTACACTCAATTCTTCATTCATTCGCTCTACAGACCATCTGATGGTCCCATTTATGTATAGTAGACTCATTTAAATTTATCATCAACTTATTCTTCATACATACTTACTTCATTAATCCTAGACACGAGAGAATGTAGATGACTAAAACCTAAAAAATATGATTATAAATACATCGGGGTATTTCGACCACCAGTCGAACTTACTGCTACTCGTACTTGCCGCTTACATTCGTATTTTTTACATCGAAAAATCCACTTGGCTTATAAATATGTACGCGTAGATAAAAATCTGTGCCATTATTTACAAGAAGTCTGAGGGGGTTTTTTTCTTATCTTCTTATCCATAGGATAACATATACTAATAAATAAACGAATAAATTCTCGCATTCATCACACACTTCCGATGCGTAACCACTGCTCACGGGTTCGAAGAAGAATACTTAGAAAAATACAATAATTAGAAGAGTATTCGATGGCCTGAAGTAATTGCTGATTAACTACAAAAAATATAAATTATTACCTGTAGGGTCCAATCCTCCGTCTGTGGATTATGAAGGGCTTGGAACCTCAGATCTGAGGTGTATGTAGACCGGCCAACAGTCAGAAGGTGAATATCTCTATGCCTAACCCATGAGACCTGGAACAAATAGAAGTCATCTTTACATACTGCTTTTTAACATATCTATACATTTTGAAGAAGAACGGACCTAGGCGGGAACTTACCTCTGTAGACTTTGAGTAGACACCGTTGATTAATATTATCTGGTACAAGATCTAAAATGGTTACCTAATAGCTATACCTATACCCTCAGGCCTCGGGCCTGTTTTGTCGGAAGGTCAAAATATTTCCGCTTTCCACTAAAATCCAAATAAATGGAATTTTTCTGAATGCATTCGAAAACTTTTTGAAAGGTGAAGAAATACGCTTAAAAAAATTATAATTCAAAATAAATAAATGTTTTTTTAATTCAAACATTAACTGTTTTAAAAATGGCTTACCTTACATTTTTTTCTAGCCATAATTACTGATGACTGATGAAAAACTAAATACATGCGCATATTTTATTAGGCAAATACATTGTATATTGTAAACGTTATCGTCAACTAACCTTTTTTTCGTTTCGTGCAATAATAGTTAATTAAAAATCAGATGGTTTAATTTTTTTTTCAAATTGCTGTCGGAAACTTCGATTTTATAAAGGTGATTCAATAACTTTGTGGTTAACCTTTAATATAACGTCCGGCGTTCCGCAAGTAGCCCATTTGGCCCCGCTTCTCTTTAACCTCTTTATTAACGATATCATTAAAGTTTTTTCTCATACACGTTTTTGGCTTTTTGCCGATGACAAATCACTTAAACTACTCGGCTTCATTCATAGAATTACCCCTGACTTTAAACATATAAGTACACCTAAAACTCTTTACTGTTCGCTGGTTCGCCCTCACCTTGAATATGCTAGTGTCACTTGGTTTCCTTTCTTTGGTGTCCACATTTATCACATCGAATCTGTACAACATCGCTTCCTACGAGGAACTGCTTGGAGGTTAGGACTTGGAAGAGGCGAGTACTCGTATGATGAAATTGAACAAACTTTAAACATTTCTTCTTCAGAAAAACGAAGAAAGGACTCTGATCTGATATGCATTTTCAAAATTACTAACAGTATTACTGACACACCTGTTTTGTTACAACTCATCCAGTTCAAAATCCCTTCCCGTAGACTCCGAAATAATGAATTGCGGTTCCTCAATCAACATTCTACTAATTATGGACATCATTCTCCTTTATCCAGAATGTCGAGACGAGTCAACGCAAATCATAGCACTGATTTTTTTGGTGTAAGCCTAAATGACTTTCGGCAGTCGATACGCAATGCGATTTTTTAAAGTCTTTTTAAATCCATCTTCAAGCTACTTATGTACTTTTATATTATATGTATTTTGTCAATGCTCATCATATACATGTACCCTCCTTTCATTGTCATCTCTCTTTTTTTTCGTGTTATTGTTATATTGTTAATGGACTATTTGTCCGTACATAAATAAATAAATATAAACCGTGGTGTTTTCCCTTTCTAACCATAATTCTCACCCGGACAGTAAGGGAGACGTAACGATTTCTATGAGACATGTATGAGTTAAACTGGGAAAATTAAATAAATTATGGTCTGGATATTTGCCCACATTCCAATGTCATAGATGCTGATGGGCAGTGTTAAAAAAGATAATTAACTTTTTTGAAATTTCATTGTTTTTTCTACGCAAAAATATTTTTTCTGCAAAAATAGTTTTTTCCCTTGAAACGTTGTTTTTTCTAAAAAAGTGATCATTTTTACTTGTACTATCAAGTACCATCACCTCTAGAAGTTACTGAACTGTAACTCCAGACGCCTTATTTATATCAGACATTTCAAAGTCATAAACTTAAGAATTTAAATCGAAATGTCTGCTTTTATTACATATTAAGTTTCAGAAGGATTATTTTGAATAGAAAATATACAACACTGTTACAAAATCAGCAAGCATGGATTATCATTCAACGAGACGGAGTTTACAGTAGCAAGGACTTAATGTTGTCATAAAACGTTTTTTAATAGTTCTTTTAATATTACGACCCATTTCATTTACTGACTATGAAAGTGAAAATTGTATTTTTATAATAATTAAAAAATAATACCTTCTTCAATCATTTTATAACTGCTTTGTAGCACCATTTTTAATGAAGTTACAACGAAACAGTTAGTTTTAACAACTATTTTCAATAAAATATGTTCACATGTTTCAGAATAAATATAAGATCTGGGTGTGGAAAACGGAGTATCTGGGTGTGAAAATAGTTAAACAGGAAAAAATACAGATTTTTTTAAATCAATCTAGGTGGTAAGAATCCCATTTAATTCTAAGGAAGGCGAGAAAAATTCAAGTTATTTAGACACAGAGAGGTATATTTGTATTAATACAAAGTATAATTTTAAGCTGTCCGACATCGGTTGGGAAGTAAAAAGGAATTGAATGAATCACAATTCTAAATTTGCATTTTCTGACTTACCTGCCTTCGCATCATCGTATCCCGACCCACGAATGGTTGGTGAGAAATTATTTCTAAACGTAGATAAATAGCTTTTGAAAATGGCCCATTAACTAGCGGCCGAGAAATCAAATTTCGTCAAAAGATGATCGTGCGATGATTGCAATGAGAAAAATTGATTATTCAATCGATTTTATTTCTTTCAAAATTTGTTTTAATTTAATATACTTATTATAATACAAATAAACATAATTCTTTCAAAATTTAAAACATAACTTTGCTAGATAAAATAACATTCTTTCGAAAAAATTTCGAAAAAATAGGGAGATAACGTCTAGATGTAAAACTGATATGTTTCCGGTTACGTCTGGTTATTCCCTCTTAACTCTTAAGATCACATGATCTCTAAGCTTTGAGGTATGGATCTTACCAACCTACTAATATTTGTGAGCTGGAGTTTATTTATACTACCTACCTACAAACCTAATGCTGGTTAGTTAGACATATTTTTTAAAATAACAGAAAACCAGAATCTTTTTTTGTTATATGTTGCTGAGTCCACATTAAAAAAAACACTGAAAAAAAATTGTTACTAATTTAAATTAGGCTTTGTACAATATATATACATATACATTCGTGCCTATGTGAGAGAACTTTACGATTTAATTATTCCTTTAAAAATACACGAAAAAGGTCGACCTCATTAAATTCTCTTTTAGTACTGGTTGAAGGCTCGTCAATAACGACAAGGAAAAATAAAACAAATAATCTGGCAACAAAGCTGGGCGTGGGTACCCAGGGAAGCAAAAAAGCATGTACAAAATAATAGTTTGAAAAAAACCTTTGTTTAGCTATTTGAAAATTCAACAATAAACTTCATATCCTGACCAAAAAATTCTATGAACATTTCAAAACTTAAATTAAATACATATATATTTAATTTAAGTTTGTTTACACAGAATGTAGAGCAATATGAAAGATTTCTGTTTGCATTCATTTGGATAAATTAATTAAATTACCGGCTGTGCCACTGTTATGTTTGTATTACTGTATACTTGAGGATTAATATTGCGAGTAGTTGATAATTTACATTTCTTAGGATAACGAGTACGGATGATCGGTAGGTATTGCCTAGCTAAGGGCTGGGCTATGAGAGAGCGAGACTTACTAATATTGTTGTTTAAATACCCTGCCATCTCCTTGTCTCTCTCGTGTACTCGGGAAGTCATGTTAGCGACTATTTAGTCCTAACTAACAAACTAACCATCACGCCGTTTCCCCACAGGGGTAGACAGAGAGGACGGACCAGCAAACAACTCGGTTTTGGCACACACTCTTTGCCTCACTCACATTCATAAATCATCTCATACATACTCTTCTATTATTCTGATTTTTGACATGGCCCGACTCAAGTATCTGATTCACTTGATCGTGCCGTGTCTTCCTCGGGCGTCCTCTATTTCTTTTATCATTCATATTTGCGTAACATATTCTTCTCACACTACTTTCTTCGTTTATTCGCTCTACGTGCCCAAACCATCTGAGGGTCCTTTTCTTAATCTTTCTTATTATGCTTTCCATCAGCCTTACATTCATTTGTCCCACAGTAAGTAAATTTCCAAAAACACAAATATAAGTAATAGGTATATGGCAAGGATTACGTTTTCAAAATCTTATATATAATGTACATAACTTTCTAAGAGTGAACAGTAATAAATAGAATTATAAAAAAAACATCATTTCAATATTGTTGGAAGAACTTCTTAATAACTTTGAAGGTTATACCCGTCATTGCAATATAACATTGACGAAGAATACATCTTATTTATTTATTTATTTTCACAGCATGTGCCATTAACATGTATCTAAACGAAATATGAAACAGAGCAAGACACAGAAAAAAAGGTATCAGTCGCTACTGGGAATCGAACTCAGAATCAATTGTCTGGGACACAGCGCCTTAACTTACTCGGCTATTGGGACCAGTTGTTCCCATAAAATTAAATTTCATTATTTAGATCTTTCGATAAAGTCAATAGGAGTTCCATATAAAGTTGATGGCTGGGGTGGTATAGCGGTAAGGCTTTTGACTCGCAATCCATCCGAGTGGAAGATACTCTCACTCTCTAAGACCACCATTGAGAATTGAAACATTGCTTGAAATTTGTATATGAGATGAGATCTGAAAAGCCAGGTACTTCCCCACCTTCCTCTTCCCCACTTTATTCCCCTCCCCACTACCTTTAGCCTCACAACATACCCCAATTGGGGATGCCATAGTCTCACTGGCTCCAAACGGGAGCAGCTGAGACTCTTGTGAAGTATTCACATAAAAAATATAAAAATAAAAATTATCCGATATCGTATATAGGATACAAATAAATTCGTTAGAGCTTTGTAATCATTTATAAAAATACGGGAAAAATTAGCTGAAGAAAATATGGTTAATTCTGAATTTGAAATATGAGATTTAAAAAAATGACTTAAAATTAATAGGTCCCAATGACCGAGTTTGTTAATGCGCTGTCTTCCCGGTGAGACAAGAGATCATGGGTTCGGTTCCCTGTTGCGACCGTTACCTTTTTATTTTTCTGTGTCTTGTTCTGTTTCATGTTTCATTTATATTTATTAGTACTATCGTTCTCTTCTATGGTATATATATTTTTAAAACGTAGAAATATAAAAAATGTGTATATATTATGTTATGCGTTTGTTTGCCATTCTTACGAATTTCTGAGAAACAATTTATTTTGAATTTCTTACAAAGTAACATCTTTTCTTTTTATCGGGAAAAACTTTTATTTTTACAATTCTAATATTCTTAAAAAGAATAAATAATTTTTCTTCATCTGAGAGGCAGTCGATAATAAAACCTACCCACAGATAGGTTGTAGAGCCTCCGATCTAACGAAATATGAAAAAAAACAGTATAACTATTTTCCTCTTCAAAAAATCAAAACCTTCATCATTCTCGAAAGCTCACTTCATCGATAAATTTCCACCAAAACGTGCATAATATTTTCAACGTAAAGGGCTTGGGAGTTATGTTATAAAAATATAATGAAAGTCTAATAACGGTGGCCTAAATCATGCCAGTTCAATTATAAAGCGAACATGTTAAAACAATACCCCGACATAAACCTTTCATTTACTACGCACCAAAAGGAACTGAATTAATATCAAATTGCTGTTTTCCCTTGTAGCCATTTAAAAACCAGCAAAAATGTATTAAGGATTCAGTTTCTTTCAAATGAATTATATGATTTTTACGAGGTATTTCCCAGTAACCGAGTAAAGGTCTTTTAATATTTTGAAAGCCGTTTTATAAAGTATTTCAATCATTTCGAGAATCCGTGAATTTATTTTGGTGATATCACGCCCTAACAACTTTTGAAATTAGGTAAATACGAAGATCCAAAGAAAAATAAGGGATCGTCTTTGTTTTAGGTTCTTCTGAGATTCTGTTATTTCTGGACGAAAACTCAGAATTATTCCACGCCTATTTTCTTAGTAAATTATCGATGTCAAACGCTATACAATAATTTATTGTTCGCTAGGTCGTGAAGATTTTATAGAAAGTTTCTGATATAAACCTGGTGAGTCCGTCTTCGGAACAAAATTTTTACCTCATAATTATTTTAGTGAAGTGACCGTATTATTGTATTACTAGCTGAAGTTCCCGGCTATGGCCGGGCTTATTATTCAGTGACCTTCCTTTGCATACAAATCAAATCCACATCGCCCGCTTGCTGGCCTGCTCGTCCATCACATACAGACTTTATACTCTTTTATACCTTGGCAAATTATATACCTAAACCTTCCTCATGAATCACTCTTTTTTTTGGTGAAAACCGCATGAAAAATCGTTCAGTAGTTTTGAGTTTATAGCGAACAGACATACGCGGCGGAGGACTTTAATTTATAATATGTAAAGTATCCGTTTGTTTAAAAATAATGTTCGCCCAAGGTAAGGGAGCTTTTCTTAGAATAAATAATATGAACACGACTGTACGATCAATTATTGTAATTTGGGAACGGGTATGACATTGGAAAACCTACACCTCTGCCATAGGTCATTGGGGGTTATCCACCACTTACCCGCCCTGGTATAAGTAACAGATGGTTACTCCTTCAAGGCTCTCGCAAGGACTCTAATTTGAAAAAAAAAACGAATCTGCATTTAAGTTTGAACGAATCTAGACCTCCAGTGTCCCTGCATATGGTGTTAGAAAGCAGTATGTAAGTGCTTACATAATATACAAAATGCGAATAATATAAAACAAGTCAGGGATAAACTAATTAAAAAAGTTAACAGATAAATATAAAAGGCGGCTGCTCGCAGGGTCAGCATCTTGCGTATGCTGCAAGCATCTGCAAGAAAAGGTTATGAAAACAAGTATTGTCATCTGGTACTGCCTCTCTCGTCATCTGGCAGTACCAGCCGGAATGTGTATGGTGGTCGGTCTGCCGTAAATGAATCTCAACGTCGGTGCCCTTTAGCCGGTTCCTCGGTTGTGCCTTGACGATAGTGATTGGGAAGTAGGGGAATGTACCCGAAGACCCTAAGGATAGAAGCGTCGAGTTGCCGGAGGTAGGGCGGAAGGACGCCGAGTTCGCCAGCCAAACCTCTGGCCTACACATGTCGCTGAAAGAGGCGCAGATGAGTTGTAAGGATTCCATTCCGAAAAAAAAATTCCAGTTTATGCAGGAGCGAAGTCTAACTCACCCCCAAAATGGGGAATTTGACATTAACAGAATATGTACAGTTCAGTTTCAGTCATAGGTCACTCGAGTATTGCGGTGCGTTTGGTTCATGAGGTGAGGATTGCCTGGGACTTGGCTGTGGATGCATTTGCCTATCCTGCGTGGCAGGCCAGATCAGAAGAGACTGGTAAAGGGTGTTCTTTTGATCTCTCCAGTAGGATTCTCGAAACATCACCCTGCACCTCAGTGGGAGGAATGGATTCACACGTCCATCGCTCCTGGACACGCCGACTCTCAGATTTCTACCCACCCTTTATACCTTTTTTCCTTCCCAGAACTTCATCTCTTAAATAGAACTTCCACCTAGCATCCCCAAAGACCAGTGATTCTTGACATTATATGGAGCAAACAATGTAAATGAAATTTTGGTCTCCGGTGATATTTTTTATGTAAATTTTTATTAAATTTAAAATATAAAACATCATTAGGTATTGAACAGTTAGGGTCGGTGTGAGGGGTTGGGCGATTAATGGGTCACTAAATGGTGGCCAGTGACGATAAGTGGATTTTTTTTGTTTTATTTGAAGAAAAAAAAAGGAAAAAAGAAACCTCCTCAAAGTCATCAAAGACCAAAATTTCATGTCAGGAATCACTGATAAAAGTACGTCCCTTAACAGATTGTAAAAAATAAAATTGTGTTATAAAATTCTAGTTCCCATTTATCAATAGTATCGAACTCCAAGTCAGTACAAACTCTATGGTAAAATACCCAAGCTAAATATTTGCTCCAATCGAATAGTTTTTTTGCAAGCTCACCGCAAAACTTTTAATAAGTTATAGAAGAAGTTTTTGTGCCATTCTCGGAGTTTCATTCCGAACATTTGCATTCCTGAAGGTATCATCAGTCAGGAATACAGGCGGTAGTTGTGTTGGGGCAAATAGGAATACATTTTATACAAACATTAATGATCGAACTTTTAACAATGCACGCTTTAACGAGCAACATTGTTGGATATTCACTATTTATATATTTCGAGAGTACACTTTTATAAAACATTAATTTTATCTGAAAAAAAAAACTGGATATTTTTTATTTATTTAGAAGTTGCGTGTATTATTTTGAGAAGGCTTAAATTTTAAAGTATGGAACAGATTTTAAAGCTATTGTAAATGTTACGGAAATGTATTTTTAATGTACCACATGAAAGTTGATTGTTACGTTATATTTTTACTCTGTATTACACATAGGCCGCGAATTTTCTGAGATTCCATTGTTTAATTTTTTTATTTGTAGGTAAGTATGTAAATAGCAGTTAGTGAAATTTCATTGGAAAACTTGGGTTTTGTAATATTGAAACAATTTTTGTTTTTTTTTAAATTATAGAATATCATAAAATAGTTGCATACCGTCTGGAGCCAGTGAGACTATCGCATTCCCAATCGGGGTATGTTGTGAGGCTGATGGTAGTGGGGAGGGGAAGGAGATGAGGGTGAAAAAGTACGTGGCTATTAAGATCTGGTCACCAAATACGGTTAAAGCCATTTCAAGCAACATTTTAATTATAAATAGTGGTCATGTATCAGGGCGATTCTGAGAGTATGTTCCACTCTGAAACGAGCCACAAATATACTTTACATCAATTTGAATGAATAAAATGTGAAAAAAAAAAACACAAAGCAGTCAAATAAAATTTACTTGAGCACCCCGGGATTTGAATTAATGACCTCCGGATTGCTAGCCGAGAGCCTTTCACTTCAACAATAGGGTCTGTCAACCATCACTATTTCTCCTGTGGAGGTCGAACAAGGACACCAATCTGCAGTCTCACGGCAATCCGATTGGTCCCCCATACACTAATAGGAATCAAGCCTTATCTCAAGTCACTCTCACGCGCTGCAACAAAGATAATCGAGATCATTCTACCTTAAACTCCCAACTAATACACTGTCTTGTAAATCGTACTTGTTGGCTCTCCACTCTTATATACAAATAATGTTCATATTTAAATATTAAATTATGGTGCGTTATGTTCGTTTGTAATTTGTTATATAAACCTGTAAATATTGTAACTGCGATCTACTTATTTGATTTACACACATCAATCACACGTAAAAATATCCCCCATAGAAATTATAATTAACTGTGGTTGAAGTGTTCGGATATTACCAATGAGTTTGGAAATTATTTTCAGAATATTTTTTCATAAGAAATTTCTTAAAAATCGGAAACACATTTAGGTAAAAATACCTGCAAAGTAATCTCTTAATAATCCTCTTTTTCTTCTTACCAACTAGCCCGCAAAGAGAGGGGGGGGGGCTAATTTGGCCAATTAACAAGCAGCTACCTCATTTGTAAAACTTCGCCAACACCTGACATAATAATACACCACCGCACTAAATTAGCTGTAATTTGATTTAAATGCCTTAGTAACGGCGTAAAACCGCCGCTCCTTACAATAAATACAATTTAGCGAGTTTTGCGAATGTATCTACAATACTTGAACGTTGTCCCGAGTACAGAAAATGTTCCACACGAATTAGTTTCCTGCTTTAATTAAGTTTTGGAGGTCCAATCTTATCGCCGGGATGACAAAGGTCGGACCCCCGCCCCCGCCCTCGACACCGCCCCCGCCCTACTTATCTTCTAATTGAGGCTTTTGAAGCTATATTTACAAATTGAGCATTACATAATGTTATCGTGGGTAATCTGTAAGTCTCTCAGGAATAACCAAAGTCAAATAGATTTTATTTAGGTACATACGAGTACTTACGCTTTTAAACATAATCTAAAAAGGGTAAACCAACGGTTGATCCCCGAAATTATAATGACAATAAAAATATATATTTAATGCATTATTTATCAACTAGCAGACAAGCAGTCTAGGCCATGCTGGGCGGCTTTTAGTTCGGCTTCGCCCAGTTTGAGTAACCAGACCTTCAGTCAATATTAAAAAATGCAGTAATTGGGAAACTTAACCATTAATATTTTCAATCATTTTACTGGGAAGTTAAAAGGGAGACAGGTAATAAAAATAAAAGCATTTAATTTTTTCGTCACAAGTACCTGTGTAGAAATGTTATAAATACATCGTCTGTAGGTGGTAACAACCACAGTTTGATAATGCCTTCAGAGGGCGAAACAGATGTAACACATAATAATAATTACGAAGCAGAACTCGTTTATAATAAACTGTTTTTATGCATTAAATAATAATATTAGATATTGAATTTATAAAATAAATAAAAAAAAAGAGTTCTACAAAATAAACTTAATAACAATAAATAGGTATCCATTTTATAAATCCGATTCCGATAAGACAGGTTCCAAAAATAGCCAGTTCCTCGGATACACTGTGATCCAGTAACAGCTAGTGACAGGCATGACGCCATATATAATATCTCCATATCCGGAAAGATACTTAAATTCTATTAATCCGTAGTACTTAAACATAGGGACGAAACGTCGTATAAAAATGTTATAGACTCTTTTAAAACTATAATAAAACATTTTACTTAACTTTTTATAAAAGTAGTAAGAACAAACCCCCCAATAAACTTAAAATTAGAATACATAATGCTATCTGTAATCAAGTAACATGCTCCTCTTGCTTCGGACTTAGAAAAATTGGAAAGATCAAATACATATATAGGTTTATACATAATATATTGATACAAATTTAAATTGGAAACCACAAATTATTAATACCGTTTCTAAATTAAGATATCTTACCTACATATTTTACAGACTTAAAGAAGTGCTCAATATTGACCAATGAAAAATGATTTATTTTTTATATGCTCACGGTTTGTTCTTTCTAGGTGCAATAAAGAATGTATATAACTACATTACCCACGAACAGGCTGCGCCTTAGATGGTTCCCATTACTCGTATAATTTCATTATATTGTACTTTATCAAACAAGAAAAAAAAGGGCAAATGTCTTAATGCAAGTGCTCATCTTTCTAGAGTTTTAGTTGCTTTGGCAAACGTTTATTGTGTTTTTTTAGCGTTTCCCTGTCGCAATAAAATATCTTTCCTTTTCGGAATACACATTTATACCTTCAATAACGAACTACGTATATATTCCACATTTTTTAATCTCACTCAAACCATACTTATACAAATAGGTAGGTAGTCACTTTCCGATATACATTTTAATGCTATTGCTAGCGTCTCCATAACTATATATCTACAATGTTGAACCAGTTTGGCGTAGTTATTCACAAATACGATATAACCCGAAAGATTGTGTATCAAAACAGAGACGAGCCTCAGAAGCAAACTACGCTGACCGAATAAATTTAAGCTAAAAATCCTATAAATCTCCTAAACGACATTGCACAAATGGGGTGTCGCCAGAAATGCTAACTCGGCACCATTTTCAGATATCTGAAAACGATGGCATTCAGGTTCGTTCAGGTTTTTCAGTGCGGTTTATTTATTCTGCGGGGTTCTTTATGTTTTAAAGGCGCGTCTTCAGATAACACACACCCAGACATTTTTAGATCTTCTAGATGAAATCTTAATTTCCCAGACCTTGGAAATCGATGTCCCTTTAGTTTTTTTTTCCAGTTTGTTGGGAATATTTTTTAACATCGTTTTGGTAGAAAAAAATCGCGTTAAATGTCAAAATATATTCATTATTCTTGGAGAAGAGGAAAATTAATATCTTATTTGAAGATTGGAAAATGATTTTTTTAAACTTAAAATAGTTCTTTTTAAAACGAAACCTTCAATTTCAGAAACTTTAGCTGCTTCACTTAAATCTATATGTATAAAAATGCTTATTTGTATGTTTGTTGGTCCTTTAAGAGTAAATAACCAGACAAAACCGGAAATTAGTCATTTTTAAATAAAATTTTAGCCGATTTGACTCTTTTTCCACTCTCACGAAGGTTTTTGGATTATTACAACCACAGGACAGTAGGTACATCTAAAAAGTCTTTTTATCCATTACAAAAACTCTTACCAAACTGCCAACCGTGTCATTCTTTCAAAATAATATTTTGCAAACCATCGATTGTTCAATCAATATTCAATTTTCGAAAAACTAATTAATTTAATTGAAGTACCCGTATGTTATGAAACTAATCAAGAATTATAGGTGGTTTAAATAGGTACCAATGTTAGGTACCAAATTTGATAGATTGTTCTTATAATGTGATCCCTAAACCATTTGTGAAACTTTGGCGAGTTGATTTGCGCAAGCCCGCGATGGTTTCTATATATGTATAGTGGTGAGCTCTGGCGTTATGAAATTATTTCCTGTACTATTCATCCGATTGCGATGAACTACGGTAAGTTGTTGTGCGCACGCCCAAGGAGTTGTCTATATATACTGGTGAGCTCTGGCATTATGTAATTTGTATAAAAAAATTGCAATAGGTGGCACGCTAGCTGTTTGAAAACTGAATAAACCGGTACTGAATATATGGAACACGGGTGAGGGGAGGGGAACGCGGGAGGGGTAATAAATCTAAGATTAAAATATCAATCTAAGAATAATATACGGCGTGGGATAAGGTTTTTTTTTCATATTAAGAATATAATGATTCATTTTTTAATCTGAACGGTGAAATCATTCGGGTAGCTGAGAAAATATTTGAATTACTAGGAAATTTTCGTGAATACGTGATTTTGAAAATGTAAGCATTCAAATGTAGATTTGTTTTAAATAATAAATACTGAAATTCAATATTGATTTAAAGAATTTATATTGCTTTCGCGATTTCACAAGTAAACGCGTGTTCTTTGTAATTCGTTGATATGATATATTTCTGAGAAATAAATCGAATCTGAGGCGAATCATTTTCGCCTCACAGGAATTCTAACTAAATTAAATTAACTTTCTTCGTTCCTATAGGCCAGGGAGAGTACTCAGAAACTGCAGTCCAGCGTGATAAACCACCGCAATTTAAAAAAAAAATTATAGTCATTTCGAATTTTATTTTCTTCGTTATGTAACAATTTCTACCCACTTTGTTTTAAAGAGTTTTATTTCACTTGTACACTTGTTACTTAATTTTTATTTATAAAAATCTTAATATTAACTTAAAAAATACTAGCAAATAAATTATTAGATTTTAAATAAAAACTAAAATTAATTTTGTTAACAAAATAAAAGCATCGTTAATTTTTTTACATGAGCTCCACACAGGAGACCCTGAAGAAAATAATTTCCTTTTTAAAAATAATTTTCAGGCCTAAAAATTATAAATAATAAAATAATTTACCTTTTTAAAAATAATTTTCAGGGCCTAAAAATTATAAATAATAAAATAATTTACCTTTTTAAAAATAATTTTCAGGGCCTAAAAATAATGTAAAAAATAACATAATTAACCTTTTTAAAATAATTTTCAGGGCCTAAAAATAATATAAATAATAAAATAATTTCCTTTTTTAAAAATAATTTTCAGGGCCTAAAAATAATAAAATAATTTACCTTTTTAAAATAATTTTCAGGGCCTGTGTCATCTTTGGGGATGCTGTGTGGAGGGTTTTTTTTAAGGAAAGGAAGGAAAGGAGAGTTCTGGGAAGGAAACGACTTAAGGGGTGGGTAGGAATCTGAGTTTCAGTGAGTCCTAGTCATCCGCCTCCTAGACCTAGACAAACCTCACCCTATGAACCCGGGCACCCCTGCTAAATCACCAAACGTAGCGAACCACTTGGGGTGAACTATGGCAGAGGTTTTGATTATCCAATATAGGTTCCCATACCCGCCTCCAAAATTGATCTAAATCTCCATTATTGACTATGTTCCCCTGTTATGTAGATTCTTCCCACCATTCAAACCTTCCTCCAAAATCACCCCTCATACTACCCCCACCAAATAAAATGATAATTTCTCTACTTGTAATGTTTAAGTTAGTTTTAAGATTGCTAGTGAGTGACACGGATGTGTAGAAACCGGTAGCAGATAAATACAATTTAAGTAAAAAGTGTACATGTGAAACAAAACTCTTCAAAACAAAAGAATTATTTTTAATTGAAAATATTTTATTTTAAAAGTAAAATATTTATTTTATTTGCCATCATCGATTTGGCCAATAACCATCTGGAGTGACAAAACGATTTCAAGAACGAACGCCAATGCATTAATACTAACCAGCAGTTAAAAACCCGCTCCGCAGGTTTATACTGCAAAGACCTGCGGGCGGTTTTTGCCCCCTTCGGCTTCGCCCAGTTGGAGATAATTTTGTAAATCCAATAGGAACTGGTTCCAAAATTAGCCCGTTCCTCGTATCGACTGCCAACGTGTCAACCAGATATGGCTAGTCACCGCGAAAAAGTTACCGGGAAGGGTGATGACGTCATATATAATGTACAACTGAGTATTACCGTCAATCTTTCGAAATCCCGGAGATACACCAGGTTTAAAAATTCGTAGAACTTATACCTAGGAAAGGCACGTCCCTATGCGTCTTGCCGACGAAAGTGGCGATAAACCGTGACGAATTCTTGAATTAGCAACCGAATTACAACGGTAGCTTGTCTGAAAATCCAAGTACACGGATGTTTTTATCCGACATGCGTTTGAAGCCGGATTCTTAAATACAACCACGCAGACCCTACGGTGTTAATAACATTCGATACTAATAAGTTTACCCTGCACGTACTTCCAGCAGGACATTAAAAACAAATTAATTTAACGGGATTTGTATTACTGAAGAGGTTCTATGTATTGAGGGCTGTAGACGAATAAAATAAATGGTAAAAAAACACTTATTTAGAAGAATTTTCATCTTTGAGAAGAACGGTCACCTTTTTTGGAGGGTATAATTAAATTGGATAATATGACAGCATTTTCCTCTTAAATTTAACGAAATTTTTAGAATTCATTTTGGGTAAATGTTTTTCTTGGGTCTAATTATAATTTGTTAGAAGTATCATGCCTTAGCCGGGGTTCGTTTGAGATAGAATTTCAAGAGTGGCCAAAGCGGTTTAGTAATATGTTAATTAGATTTTTTAAATAATTTTAATTAACTTTTAATACTTCAATATAAATATTATCAAAAGTTTTAAATATTTCCGATATTAAAAAAATTAGAATTAGAAAAACACGGAAACGAAGGAAAATAATAGCAACCGAGAATTAAACTGGGAATCTCTTGTCATTGGAGCTTGTTTTTCAGAATAAGTTAGTATTTATTATGTAGAACTCTTTCATCTTCACATAAAAAATTATTGTTTCTTTGTTTGTGCCGTATCCGTTCCTACACCATTCATCTGATTGCGATGATACTTTGGTGATTTGGTTATTATCGCGCACGCCATATTGGTAATATTGAGCTCTGGCGTTATGAAATTTGCATACAAAATTAGCAATTGGCGGCGTGCAAGTTCTTTGAAAAATGTACGTATATCACATACTTTAGCGGCAGGTAGAGAAGGCAAGAGGTGAAGGGGAATCCAGGAAAGGAGGAGGGGAATGAAGGAGTGGGAGGAAAACAAACACTCTATTTCTTTGAGCCATGCACCGCATGGCGGGTAATCGCTAATAATTAATAAAAAAATAACATATTTATCCGAAAAGTTATAATACAATATTAACCAAACACATTATCTTATCCTACTAATATTATAAATGCGAAAGTTTATATCGATGCGTGTTCGTTACTCTTTCACGCAATAATTTCACCGAATCTTCATCGAATGTATGGTCTGTTTCAATGAGGTGGTTTGCGAATTCCGAGAATCCATTATTGTGTAGGCATCTTAGACATTTCTTGACACGGGTGTTTATGTTACGTACCGTTTTTGCTATATAATACGAGTGACAGTCAGTGCATTGGAGTGAATAAATTTCCGAGTTAGTTATAGTTTAATTTTAAATTATAATATCACAACACTAAGTATCTGCGTCATATGAACAAATAAAATAATATTGTTACCGAAAGGCTCTCCTAGTGTTTTCCGTACCACTGTTCCCTATATTAAACAAACTATGTTTGCCTTTTCTGCCGTGGAACGCATTAAAATAATTTTAATTTGAATTTAAATCGGTGACATATCTTTCGTGTAGCAGCCCAACATAATTTTGACAAATGCGAGGAATTTTCCAAATAGCCAGCATAGCTTTATGAATAAAATAACCTCATAGCAAATAACATACTATTTGTTTTAATTAATGTAAAACTGTCCCCAGCTTTTGAATATGGCGGGGTCGTTAATTTTAATTGAATTAAACGTTTTGGTAATTATTTGCTGTTTACCTAATATATTTAAAATTTGGGAGATGGGTACGGGTACCGCCGTCCCGGGAACCATTCATTGGATAACAAAAAATAACCCTGCCACAGGTCACCCCAGTGGTTTGCTACATTTGGTGACCTTGCAAGGATGTCCGGTTTGATGAATGTGGTGAGGTTTGTCTAGACGGCACATGCGTTTACCCACCTCCTGCGTGGCGGGCCGGATCGGGAGATATTGGTTGAGGGAGATTTTTTTGCCTCTCCAGCCGGATTCTCTTGACCCATCGCCTTGTACTGCAGTAGAGTGAAGGTTTCATACGTCCGTCACTCCTGGATACATTGATTGCCTGATTCCTACCCACTCCTCATTCCCTTTGCCACCCCAGAACTTCCTCATACTATCTCTTAAAATACCCTTCATTCAGCATCCCCAAAGTTGACATAGACTCTGAGGGGGGATTATTTTCCTCAGTGTGAGAGATGTGTGGAGCTTATATTAAAAAATATTTACGTTTTGTTTGGGGTTTGTTTAATGTACACGCCACGGCCGTTTCTTTTAAAATCTTTGAGCACTCATTTGACAACCATTGTTGAAAGAAAACCTTTTTAACCCTCGACCCGTCGCGTGGGGTCTTTAAAAGCCCAGATTTTACAGGAATGCTAATTATGTACATTTTAAATGTTCCCACTGATTCCTTACTTTAGGTAGCTTCCTAAAAGGGACTATACTTGACGCTAGTGCCGTCAACATTCAGTCTGCGAATATTCGATGTGAGATACAGACTTGTGTTTCGGCGTGAGGCTCAAAAAAATCAACAAAATACAATAAAAAACCTAGTTTATACGTTTTTCATTGTATTTTGTTGATTTTTTAAAAATAAATAATAATAAGTCTGTATCGATCTCAAATAGTTATAAGTTTGATAGAAATCGGTTAGATTTTTTAAAAAGTTTTCAATTGATTCAAAATTATAAAAAAATATTCCTTGTTTTTTTTTAAGCTTTTACATAGAAAATAAATATCTAATTTTCGGTATTTCTTTTTAAATCAATGCAGTTATTATCACCTGACTATCAGTTAAAATAACACATAAAATGTAAGCTATAACAACAATTTAATCAAATTTATTTTTGGGGTCCTCAGCAACCCCGCGCCCCACCTCACGTTAAAAAGACGCGCGACGGGCGGAGGGTTAAGATTGCTCACAAACCTTTTGTCTGTCGCTTTGACCTTCCGTTTGGATTCTGCTATGATGAATGCGAACCTATTAACTGGGTGAGATGAAATATTTCGTCATTCCAAGTAAGCAACTCGAGGATAACGACATATTTCGTATGACATTAAAGTAACTACCCTCTAACGGTCTGGATGATTGTTTTGCGTATCAAACGGGAGGGCACATTTTGGGATTGAATTATTTAATAACATGACTCACCTGTTGTTTTTTGTCGGGCCGTCCAAGAGATTACATGTTATTAAAAAATACCGCGTGGGTTTTTATATGCTTAACAATATTTTTCGTAATTATGAAGTTTTGATGAAGTAACCTGATATCATTTGCTTTGTATACTGACAATGACGTGAGGTGTTCATAACTAGCAAATAATTATGAATTAAGCTGTCAAAAGAGCAAAATAAGTATATAAAATCTACTGCAACTAATATTCGGTATTAGGTGAGATTTTTATGGGCTTCATAATATTTTTCGTAATTGTAGAGTTTTGATGAAGTCACTTGATTTCATTCGCTTCGTCCAATGACAAGACGTTCCTAACTAGCAAATAATGATGAATTAAGCTGTCAAAATAGCAAAATTGAGTGTGTTATATAAATCAACTAGCTGACCCGGTGAACTTCGTACCGCCTCATAATTAATAACCGTTTTATTAATTTATTAGCTGAATTAAATAAAGATTATTAAGTTAAAAATATACAATGAAGCAATTATCCTTGCGCAACTGTCCGTGTGTTGTTTATATTAATTGTACGAACTTTTGTGATTTACACGTGTGAGGAAGATTTTTACAGTTTTTAGTTATAATAATTGTATTTTTCCGTTGGAAGGAGTTCACCGTATGTCCCATTTTGGACTGTTGACATTTAGTGTGTAAGAAAGAGTGGCAGCATTATATGTTTAACCCACTGCCGAAACAAAAACATTATTTCTCTACCGTACACCAACTATTTCGGTGTTTCAATACAAATTCATACTGGCGATTTACATCGTATGGTGTAAATGGCAGTTCTGGCACAGATCGTTCGTACACCGATCGGTGCTAATGGCAGCCGTTGGGTTAAGAACAAAAGCAAAAAAATCAGCGCATTCGCTTTACAATATTTTTCATAATTGTAGAGTTTTGATGAAATCACTTGAAATCATTCGCTTCGTTCAATGACGAGACGTTCCTAACTAGCAAATAATTATGAATTAAGGTGTCAAAAAATAGAGTGTATTATATAAATCAATTATGACTATTATAATGTCTTCGGGTCTTCCCGTCAATTAACCCTTACTTACTTGTTGGGAGTGACTGATGAGCTTCGGATGAAGTGTCTCAACGAATATAATGACACATAATTCCCCGATGTAGAAGATATATTTTTAATAAAGAGATTAATGAGGCCAGACCAACGAGATTGATCGAGTTATCAATCTGTTCTCATGAAGGCCAATCGAAGAGCGTTCTAATGAATTATACGGTCTGTCTAATATATTCAATGCCAAATTCAGCTAGGAACCGTAGATTTATTTTCCAGTCATTAACAATTATTATTTTTGTAGATAGTGTTCTCACTGTGATAAAATGTAATTTTCACTAAACTCTCTATTAAAGCGCTGGCTGTATTCACGTACGGACATTTTAGTAGGCCCTTTAGGCAATTTTTGTATGCAGGTCTGCCTGACATATCCTTCCATACGTACAGATATGCTCATTCGATGTCTTGCTCGGTCGAACATGTCCGTAAGGGAATACTAGGCTTAATGACAGATAATATATCACTTAACATAAAATAATTAAAATTATGGCTGGATTGATTTACTTGAATCTTATGTTATGTCATATATAGTAAGAAATTATGTCAAAAGGGGAAAAAATAAAGGAATAAAGTGAGTATTTAAAAAAATGATTTATTATTTATCTACTTAGTCAAATTATCTTCGTTCTCGGTTACTTCCGAGGGTAAAGAAAAAAATTTCGTTACCTGGACCCCTAGTCATGATAACTTTAGGTAACTTCTTATTGTTCCCTTGCACGATTGCAGAAGGCCAACGAATAAATAACAGTTCATAAATGTTCTTAATATATTCGACTTGTCAACCGTTGTTTGTACGTTAGAGATCTGCAGTTTGTCCCAGGGAACAATGAGAAGTGACGAAAGTTATCGACACAAATTCTTATCGATCGACGGTGGTAGTAGTCCTTAGTCCTTAGGGTAGGAGTTTTCCTTCAGGGTCTTTGTCATTTGGGGGATGCTTAAGAGACTATTATTTTGCGGAGAGGGACGAGAGGAGCTATTTTAGGAGGAAGAAACAATTGCCCTGAACTCATTAATCATATCTTTTGACTTCCTGGAAAAGGCGTGCAACCTTTCGGCATTTACGCTTAACGACTTGGAATTTTAAGGTTTAACTGAAATTGGTCACGTGCTCTTCAATACTTAAGTTTCACGTGAATCTAAAAAAATTAAAGAGGATTATAAATTATTGCATAAAATAAAGTATATGAGGCTACCCATACACCTATTTCTTTAACAAAACAACATTTAAAGATTTATTAACGAAAAAAAAATCATATTTCACACTTTTAATATAACAGGCAACGTTACATTATTTTTTTATTTATGTTTTTTAATTATTTTTGGAATAACGTAATGAGTAAAACCTCAAATCGTGATGAATCACTGAAGACAATATTAGCGAAATGAAAATTTGAAACAGAAAAAAACCAGTCGCATCTAGGAATTGAAACCAGGAATTAGCTTAGTGATTAGAGCAGATCCCCGGCAAGACTAATGTCCTGGGTTCAATTCCAATATCCGAATGTTTTTTTCTATCACAAATTTTCGTTTGAGAGTCCCTAATATCGTTTTAAATGATTATCATTATATTTATTATCCATATTAATTCCCCAAGTCCCACGAAACGAAGTTAATCTTATTCCAATTCTTGTTTTCCTAAGGATAGGATTTTGTCAGGCGACGCTAAATATTACCCTCAATGTGAAACAAGCTTCATCTTTATTCTCTCATAAAAGCGTAATTTTATTCCGAGACGATTCACAAATAATAAGGTTTTATTCTTATTTTTAATCTCGGGGAAAACGGATGTCCTTCTGGAATAGCCGTTTCGCCCTGCTCCTCGTTTCTGCGAAATTCAGGAAATTTGGATCACTCTTCACAAATAAGGGAATATTAAAATAAACACTAAGGCAATTACTTTTCATGGTGCTTTTGATATTTTTGCACAGGGTTGTCAGTGGGTTTATTTTCTATCACTTTTAAGGTGAATTTCCGATTTTTGTCGTGACAGAGTTGCTCAACTATACGAACCAATGGGAATATGATACAAAAAAAATGGAGAGTTGAAAGGTAAATGAAAAGGTAAATTGAAAAAGGTAAATTAAGTAATTAAAACCCTAGAAGCCCATTCATATTTTGCTATCTAAAGAGCCCAATCATAGGTCAAATTTACCTACATGAATAAATACACTTGTAACGTAGTATATTCTGTGTAATTTATTATTTTTTTATCATTATTTATTAGTATTAACTATTTAGAAAATGAAAAAACGCATAATTAGAAAACTTATATTAGACTTTGAAAAAATAACTATTAGATACTAATTAACACAAAAATTTGGTACAAAATTAAATAATTTCGGTTTGCTTCTTACTTATAAAAAAAACTTCTTTTTTCTACTAACCAAAAAACGTTTTATAACAATTTTTTCTTATTTTTTCATTATAAACCAATTTTTACACATCATCAAATTACAAAAAGCCTAAACATAGGTCAAATTGACCTAAAATAATACTACGATAACTCCAAAATGAAGGGACTTACCAAGGCAACACCGCCGTCTCCAGTGGGCTCTTGGCGGGTACTAAGTTGGTTCGATCAATCAGGGCAATTGAAAGAAGTGTGCGAAAGTGAAAGCAGATATTTGCTTACGTAAAGGTAAAAATGACCTTAATCGGGCGTCTAGGGTTAAAATGTAAATGAAATAGTTATTAAATATAAAAGCAAATTGTTAAAAGTTTAAAAGGTATATTGGAGACCGATGGCATAAATTTTACAAAAGTTTTTTAATCAATTCATTACTCAACCGAGTCATTCATAAGAATTTTTGAATCGAACTGAAATTGAACTGAAATAGATTATTGTGACTTCGTCGATTTTGCAGTACGCCGCACATATTGATTTAACAGATCTTCATCATTTATCATTAATCATATCTTTATCTTTTTTTTCATTTCATTTAATTTTCGGAGAGAAGAACACAAATGAATGATTCAAGTTTTACACTGTTTAAAGGGAGATTTTCATGTTTTTTCTGAACACTGGTTCTGTACTTCATGGATATCAGGTACATGTTTTCAGTTTCCGGTATTCTTACAATCACAATACTTTCTAAACATGAAATCACAAGCCTCATTCTGTAGGTTACTCAACAATCAACTCACACTAACATCAAGCCACTTTACAATCGAGACTTCCAGAATCACAATTCTTGAAATTACAATAAAATCCGCGTTCCTCTAACATGGACTACAAAATATGGGATATAATCTCTGAACTATATTGCCTTCAAATTTTATAATTCGCTTCCAGATAGGTACAAAAAATGTATTTTACGCTGAAGTGAAAGTGAAATTTATATTTTTGAAATCAAATACCTTTGTAAAATTGTACCTTTTGCCTCCTACCTATGAATTGTAAATTCTTTCCGTCCTAAAATGAGTTTTGTAACGCATCAGGGTTGCTCCAGCAAGAAATAAAAATAATAAAAGTGTTAAATTAAATTCAGTTATCTGAAAGCTTCGGTAGCTTAACAGGCTGTAGGGGATTTTCTCCATTGTCCCCTTAGAAGAACTATTATTGGAGATCTAAACTACCGAACAGCCAGCCCGGGGGTTTCTTCAGAGACAAGTTACTCGTAATGGTAAAAAGTATCTACTACATATTATAAGTCATGTTTTGTAATTTGGCTTCTAAGTGTGGCCGTCTTGTTTATTGCAGCGGATTCTTCAATTGTGAATTTAGTTAACAACTGATCACCCTGTACGCATCTAAAGAACGCCAAACAATTAAATTTGGGAGCCACCTTTGGGTTGGAGCTCCAAAATATTTGATGAACCTAATTGATTCTGTGCAAAGGCGAGCGATCCGTCTGAATGAAAATCCATTGTTAACAGACCGATTGCCATCTCTAATACCCAGACGCAATGTAGGCACGCTGAGTATGTTCTTAAGGTATTTTAATGGAGCTTGCTCTAATGAACTTGCAGAATTGCTAACAACACCCGCTTTAGTTGATGTTGGATTTGTGGAGGTCGAACAAGGACACCGATCTGCAGTCTCACGGCAATCCGATTAATCCCCCATACACTAATGGGAATCAAGCCTTATCTAAGTCACTCTCACGCGCTGCAACAAAGATCATCGAGATCATTCTACCTTAAACTCCCGTCTAATACACTGTATTGTAAATCGTACTTGTTCGCTCTCCACTTCCATATACAATTGTTCATTTTTAAATATTAAACTATGGTGCATTATGTCGTTTGTAATTTGTTAAATAAACCTGTTAGTATTGTAACTACGATCCATGTATTTGACTTACCACAAATCAATCACACGTAAACATTATCTCCCATAGATTCATGAGAATGGGTCGTTTCATCAACTGGTTTTTGTGAAAGTTGGCTCGCATATGGAACTAGCTACTAGCATATTCTTTTCCTCTTCATACTATCCGGGCCTCTTTAACCCCAGAATTTATAAATCTCTTCCTACAGCCCCTACTCACTCTAGTCTCACAATGTTACCCAACCGGGTGGTGACATAGTTCTCCTAACTTTACACTGTATAGACTGGGGCGCTTTTGTTAGGTGTCGCATAAAAAAAATGCATTTATAAACCAGATCCAAAAAACTACTCTTTTACGTCGTTGTTTAAGTTTTATTATAAGGAACCATTTTAAAATAAACAATATATTCTGTCACTTTGCGAAAACGATCAATTTAATTTATCAATATGGAAGAAAGGCAAATCTTTTTTTAAATGTCAATAAATCTTTTAAACTAAATTTAATGTATAATATGAGTCTTTGATTAAGTTCTCACTTTACAATAATTGTCTATGGGCTCTTCTGGTCACGGGGTCTCGTTGCCGAGTTGTGTCGAAGGTCACCAAAACCTAGCTTTCAGCCAAATAAGATGTTTGTCCTCCAAAGTATAATTATAAATTACGATACGTCAATAAATAGTCATTGTGATTTAGGGAAGCGAAGTCTTTCAATAAGCATCCTGAAGTACTGGAGAATACTGCTCTCAGTACTAACAAATTACCAATGTGTCTGGAGAGAACAAAGGAGATATTAATCTAAACTAAATAGGTTTTTTTTAACTTTTATCTCAAACTGAAAGAGCCAACCCTGCTGTTGTAGGTAGCGCCCGAAAACTAATTATAATAATAATCTTATAATGAAACCCGTGAAAAATAGATCTAACGAACAATTTTTTGTTCCGAGAAGGAAACTTTGTAAGTGGCTTTACTGTAGCCTGTAGGTTGTGGATGTATCGGGTCCACAGGTTATTTAATTTTCCATGAAAATTACCAAGTCGTATATTTCGTCTAATGGCCAAACGCGGCCTCAGACAAAACTTAAAAGGCGATAAAATTAATTTATCGTTTTTAAATACGACTATTTTATTAGCCATAAAGAATGTCAACACAAAAGTTAAAGGGAATGAAGAAGTTTAGCAAAGTGTATAGTTTTTATTGCAGACTTTTGTCGTTTTCTGATTACCAACAAAGATTAAAGAAAATTGATTCAGATTATAAACGCACATTCTGTAGAAAAGTGTCGTACTTAAACTTAAACTTAAGGAGATGGAGTGATCTATCTTAAATATGGTGTTCGTTGGGCACAGATAAAATCACAATCACTTTACTTTTCAACGTAAAATAGAAAATTTTGACATATGACACTTTTCTATGGGTTGTGCGTTATTAGTTTTGTGCTTTTAGAACATTTTGATATGACGGAAAATAAATATGTAATTTGCAAATAAATAATTAATAATTAAAATTGGCTCAATGAAATCTAGAACTCCGATTTTTTTGCTTTGAATTTAAATGGCGTTATCAAAATTGGAACTAATTGTGGGAATTATTCAGACATGTGATGAAATAGGTACTAAAATTTTAATTAATTAATAAAAAATAATGAATTAACTATTATTTCATATTTGAAATGTGATTTCATTTGCTTAAATTTTTGACAAACAGACATCGTAATTTTTTAAGTTTACTAAGCGTTCATTCGAAAAAATTTACTATTATTGTTCGAGGCAAACGTATTTTTACTAAATATAAAGCGACGCGCTTCTAAAATAATGCGAGCCATTCACAGCGCAACTTAGAACCTTCGAGATTTCTGACACACGCCGCGCGTGTTGCAGCCTAGAAGCTTCGAGACTCGAGATCCGTGGTCTTCACCACTAGCTGACTACAACATCATCATCAATTCTCCGCCCGCCGCGCGTCGATCACGGATCCACTTCCCGCCGTGATGTGACTTACGTGTTATTATGTACACCAGAGTGGAAGATACTCTCAGTATCGCCCTGGTGTAAGACCATCATTCAGAATTGAAGCCGTGTTTGATGACCAGATCTGAATATCCAGGTACTTCCCCACCTTTCTCTTCCCTATCTCCTTCCCCACCCTACTCTCAGCCTCATAACATACCCCAATTGGGGATGCAATAGTCTCACTGGCTCCAGAAGGGTGTAGTTGGGGCTCTTGTGAGGTATACATAAAAAAATCATCCCGTCGTGATATACTGACTGATCGACCGTTCTGTAAAATTTTGTAAAATTGATTTTTGGGAGGCGAGTATGGGTACCGCTGCCCCGGGAACCATTTATTAGATAAACATCAGCACTGTCATAGGTCACCCCAAGTGGTTCGTTACGTTTGGCGACTTGGCAGGCGTATCCGGGTTGATTGAGGTGTGATTTGTCCGGGTCTTGGCGGTGGATGCATCTGCTCATCAATAAGGAGACCTTTTGACCTCTCCAGCAGGACTCTCTCGGAGTATCGTCTTTCACCGCAGTAGGTGAGATGGATTCATACATCCGTCACCCCTGGAGACACTGACCCCCAGAATCCTACCCACCCTTCATACCTTTTTCCTTCCCAGAACTTCATCTCCTTCCTTTCCTCAACAGACCCTCCACACAGCATCCCCAAAAACGATATAGGCCCCTAGGGGACCTAATGTAAAAAAAAAATCACAGGTTGGTTCTTTACAGCTTGTCTGGATTCTTCAAACAAACACATCAAAATTTGAAAAAGGACTCTTAAAATCAAAGTAAAGATCCTAGAGTTTATTGAACCGGAGTTACAGACAGAGTGGCAATCGAAATTAGTATTTTTAATAATTAAAATGAAGATTGTGAAAATGTCCCAGAAAAACAAAACACTTAAAATGAATCTGTAAAATAAAATAAATTATATAATTTCCAAGTATTTGGAAGTTGATATTGCTTACTTTAAATTATGAATGCCAAAAATGTTTATTATTATTGAATAATTAAAAAGCTTAACGAGTTTCAGATATCATGTTTTGGTTCCTAATTTTAACGAAGTACCGAGTAATTTATACAGATAAGCGCGGGTCACATTATGCTGGTTGCCAGCCGCGAGTTGAAGAAGCCGCTTCTGTCAGCCGTCGATCAGCTTGATGTGACAACAAAATTCGGCGCTGGCGTCGCCAGCCGGCGAGTATTTGTCAGCGGCTGACGAAGTTGGACATGTTTAACTTTTGGTAGCAGGCAGCGGCGAATAATCAATCACGTGACCGCTGGCACCAGCCGGCAGCGCAGTCTGACCACTATTGCGTCTATCAGCATCGAGAAAGCACGTGTTTTTTTTTGTGAAGTTTAGTTTTTTTTTTATTTATTAACCAATACATTTAGTATACAATTAAACAAAACATATATAATATTGGTTGTGTGTATATATATATTAGTTGTGACTATTTTTTTAATTTGTAATTTTTAATTGATATAATTAAAGTTATTTATAATGTCTTGAGTTAAAGTGGACTTAGAGTTATTTCCAGCTTCGTTTTACACGGGATTGTCTGCCTGAATACTGTATCTTGTTTTTTAATTAAAGGTTCAACTAATTCTAACAATTCTTAAAATTGAGGGGCCGTCATTCTTAAAACATTTCTGTATGTTTCTGGATCCTCTTCTTTCAGTTCTTGGAGAAGTCTTGACGATGCTCCTAATTCTTCCCTTCTTAGTATCCATGGCCTGACCCACCATCGTCTCTGTTTGCGGTGAAGCTGGTTAAGCAAGAGACACCCTCTCTCAACAACTGCTTAATTAGCTTTTACGTGAAATGACAGACGACATATAGTGAATGACTAACTGGAGAGTGCGAGACGCGAGTAGCAGTAGCAGTAGTGTGACCAGATTGCCCGCCGCTGCTAGCTGGTACTCAGGGAGGATTCCTTCCTCCGTGCTGGAACTACTACCAGCCGCTGGTAAGCAGCAGCTGGCAACCAGCATAATGTGACCCGCGCTATACCAAACATAACCCCAAATATGTCATTTTTAAATCAATCTAGAATTTTGTAAAATTAAGACTCTAGAATCTAGACGTATTGACTCTTTTCTACAAAAAAAATATAAATTGATTTCGAAAGATTGTTATTTTATCTAGAAAGTAATGTTTTCTTTTTAAAAGAATGTTTATTTTAATTGTAATAAGGTTTATCGTTGGCAGATTGGTTAAATTTTCAAACAAAATGTTATATTATATAACACACATTTCAAATCATATAGTCATCCAGTAAATAAATTATACTAAAGCAAATTTCAATAAATTTAATTTTAATTCAAATAAAAACATTAAAAAAAATCCGCGCACGTGCTTTGTGATGAGAATATTTCAGTTTGGCTATTTATTTACGGTCTTATAAACTAATATTATTCAGATTTTTTTGGACACTTATTTTGCTTTTGATGTTTTTGAAAACTTATAAATATTTATGATAAAATAATAATTATAAAAAGTACAGAAATTTAATAATTTCAACATCACGCGTTTTAGATTTTTTATTGCTAAATTGAATTTGGGTATATATTAAAAACGAATAGGCCACTTGCATGGATTTCATAACGACTTGGAAAAAATCCTGTGGATAGATTTTTTTACTAAGATTACGAAAATGTTAGTAAAAATTTTAAGAAATGTATAGTTTTTCTTATTTTAAAATAAATAAAACCATTATTTGAGCTCGTGACGTCACTACATGAAAATGTCCCGTCTCCGATTATGTTCCCTTAATTTTGTAAAATTCCACACTGATTAATTTTTTTTTATATGGCAACACATTGATTTCCGACGAATTTTTGAAGTTGCGTTTAACGCTCACTAGATTTATTGTTTGTTCTATGCGAACTTATCCTTTGGTTTGATTTTTTGATAAAGATGGCGGTGTTTTTACAGATGTTACGAAGAGAACCCCGTACAATTTATTGCTATTCATGTGGAAAACGATCTTTTTTTAAAAATATTTTCGGCTATGTAATTATTTATTTTTTCGCACCCATAACATGTACCGTATTTCCGGTTTATAAAAAATGGTCTGATTTTTCGGATTGAAATTTTCAAAAAATCGCCAGAATTTCAAAAATACGATTAAAAAAAAATAAAAAATACAGAATGTCTTAGAATATTTGCCTTAACCGGAAACAAAATTTAAAAAATGTGATGCAAGTGGCCTAGTAAATGAAACAAAATAGTTATTAGTTAAAAATGCTACGAGTAGTATGGAGAAAAATTAAACTTTGTCATAGGAATCTCACCTCTACAACGTAATATCTAATTGTTATCGATCAGAAAGGTTTGCATTAAATTAGGCTGGACCGTGAAAACTTTTTTCTTATTTGAATGCCTCAGGTATCTCAAAATTGCGCATTCAAATACTGGGAACAGAGTAGGTAACTATCGAAAAACATCAAGGGCCCACTCTATCCCGGTTATTGTTTGATTTTTCTCTACTTTCAGCGTAATATTTTCGTAGATGGTTTCAACTAATAATTTTAGTTAATAGTTTTGGTGAGTAAGTAAATTTTTTAGGTATGCATTGTAATTGTATTCCGATGTATTTCTAGACATAAATGGTAAGGATATTATGTACATAAAACTAGTTGGCTTATATTTTGTGCTATTTATTGCAAAGGTGGACTAATTTGCTGTAATCTTGCCTCTATTGGCCGGGGTTTACCATTGTTAAGCTTAAGCAGGATTGTTGCACGAATTAGAGCGAGAAAAGTTGGATGACCGTTCTAGGGCCGAGACGTGGTAAGAAAAAATACCCCGGCAGGGCAGATTGTTAATAAGAAAGAAGAAGACGTTATTATTAGAAACATATTCTAATCTGAGTGCACGAATGGGTACGGGATGGCATCACCCCTCTTCTGCGTGTTCCCGCCCATGTTCCACTCGCATCCTCTCCCTCTTCCGCGTTCTCCTTCACCCCTCCCGCGTCTCCCCGTCCCACGAACTCCACCCTCCCGCGTTCTTCACCTCGTCCTCCTCCTTCCCCTCCCAGATTCCCCAACCCCTCCCTTCCTCCGACCCTGCCGCTAAACTGTAGAAAGTATTGTTAAGTTTTTGTACGAATTTCATAAGGCCAAGGCTGACCATTATATACAGAAACCTTTGCGGACATGCGCACAATAACTCACCAATGTTTCATCTCAATCGGATGAATGCTATAGGAAATAATAATATCAGGTTAGTCCAAACACCTCTAGGTTTACATACCGTGCTTTTCGTTGATTGGTTAATAAAAAAAAAACGACTGTGCCTTAGACCACACGACTGAAGTAAAACTTCACTAACTTATAAAAGAAGAAAGAAAGAAAATGTGCGCGCGCACTGCTCTGTCTTGCTCTTACAGTGTGAAACAGACAATCGGCCTGCACTGTGTCTTAGATATACGAAACGTAACTGGCTATGAGAGAAAGAGAGGAAGAAAATGTGTGCTCGCACCTCTCTCTCTTGCCACTACAGTAATATACGAAACGTAACTCTATCTCTTTCTATTTTCACTAACTTATATCTCCCTCTCAACCTCAGTTCGCCTCGCCCGATCACACTTTTCGCAACGATCTTGTCACGCATTCATCAGCTTACTCCCCAAGTCAACCGTGCGTCAAGAAGTTTTACTTCAAAAATTCTCTGACGCTATCACAATTTTTTTATTTTTATATTAATTTTATTTATAACATGTTACATATATTTGTCATTTCTATAGATAAGATTTATTAAATCACCATACTAGGCGAATGACTGTTTCATGGTGATTAATTAAGGATAGTAACTTTGAGTGTAGTCTAGTGTAAACAAATGGTTAAATTGGTAAAGTTATAATAAAAAATAGAAAAGAGAAAAAGATGTGCGTAAAACAAACATGTAAATAAAATAAACCTTTAAACATATGGTACTAGTATGTAATGATGTTGAAAATTTATATCTTTATCTGAGTATATGAAACAAGTTGTAAACACTATCATAGTCACTCATCAAAAGGTCACTAAGCGCCTTTCTGAAAGTGAGACTTTATTTCAATTGATAAGTTATTAAAAATTTTAGGTGCAGGAAAGTTAAACTGTGATTGTGCCAATGAAGTTTTTGTTTTTGTAATAATATAATTCGATTGGTTTGAATATCTTGTGTTGTATTTTGAATTTATAATGTATTTCTTTGTAAATTTGAATTTAAAATAAGAAGTAATATTTTTTACATATATGGATTTTATATTAAGAACTTTGACGTCTTTAAAAATAAATAAAATAAAAATAACTTACCGCATTTCGTACCATCGCCGCTCGGGCCTTATTTTTTTTTATATACTAAGAAGTGTGTCAGAATAAATTTTGCGTGCCGCACCCGTGTTCCGGAAAATTATCAGAAACCTTTTATACCTGCCGACCGTTTTATGTTAGTTAAATATAAGCGGGTCCTGAAAAAATATATTAATTCTCTCTTGGGACGCTGAAAATAATGAAAAAGTAGAGGGAAACCTCTTCAATATCGAGCGAAATGTCCTAGAGCGTATAATTAAACTGTCACTAATTAAATTGCTTCCCGAGAATAAGGAAAAAATATGCACCAAATTTCTTGCAATCATGGAAACTTCACTTTAACGGTTTTTCGTTTTAAAAAAAATACTCAACTTATCAAACGTATTAATTTCGATTGTGGGTCTTTCTCGCATAACCCTGGTTCAATTAACTAGCATTTAATGTTGTGACATTTCCAAAATTGGAACTGGTGCGATGATTTCAGATGAGCCAGAAAGTACCTACCTAAAATATTTTCATACACACTGATTTCGGTAATATGTGCGTTGGGCCTGGGTGAAATCTGGTTCAATTTTAGTTTAAAATTTCTTGTATTGTCCTTTGATATAATAATAATAGACAATAACACCGTTATTGTTTGTTATTATTATCCTGTGTGTGCTATAACAGCACTGTTTTGGTTAATCTTTGTTCTCTTGTCGTTGTTTTGTGTTATAGGTATTATTTTATCAATATTTTGTAATAGACTCTAAGGAGAACTGTAGAATTATTTTTTAAATTAATTATACATAGTTAAGCGCACTTGAAGTGAAATGACACAAAACTGCGCTATACAAATATCACGTTTTTATTATTATTATATTCAATCAACGTGTCAATTTAATTTAAGTGTCATTTGTAAAACCGGTCAGTGTCAGTGACGGCCGGCGTTGTCCAGTGGTAAGTCTCTTGACTCGCACACCGAATGTCGCGGGATTGAATCCCGGCGTGACAAATTTATTTTATTTGATTAATTTGTGCTATTTCACAATGCATTAATTAAAAATAATACATAGTATATTTGCAGTACATTCCAGAGTGGAAGATACTCACAGTATGTCATGATGTAAGACCACCATTCAGAATTGAAACGTTGCTTGAAATGGCATTAGCCGTGTTTGGTGACCAGATTTGAATAGCCAGGTAGTTCTACACCTTCCTCTTCTCTATCTTCTTACCCTCCCCACTACCTTCAGCCTCACAACATACCTCAATTGGGGATGCCATAGTCTCACTGGCTTGACTTTCAAACGGGAACAGTTGGGACTCTTGTGCGTTATTCATATTTTAAAAAAAGTGGCTGAGTGGGCATCGTGTTTGGGTCCCACCCAGGCGTTCCGTGTTTGATTCCTCGGCTGGCTAAGTCCTCCACCATGACTCAAGCAACATTTTCGGCTTACTGTGGTGATAGTAGGAGATTTTCAAATATTGTCAGGTTATTTGTAACCCGGGAATGTTTTGCATTTATTATTTGTTTTCAAAAGTGACATTTGTAAGACGGTCAGTGACTGAGTTTGCATCCCGTTCTGGTCCCACCAAGGCGTCCCAATTTCGATTCCTCGGTTGGCTAAGTCCTCCATCATGACTAAGGCAACATTCTGCGCTTACTGTGGTGGTAGTAGGGGATTTTCAAATATTGTGGGGTTATTTGTAACCCGGGAATGTTTTCCTTTCTTTTTTTTAAAAAAAGGTAACATTTTTAAGACGGTCAGTGGCTGAGTTGGCATCGCGTTCGGGTCCCACCCAGGCATCGCAATTTCGATTCCTCGGTTGGCAAAGTTCCCCATTATGACAAAAGCAACATTTTCCGCTTACTGTGGTGGTAGTAGGAGATTTTTAAAAAATATTTTCAGGCTATTCGTAACCCGGGAATGTTTATATTTCTTTAAAAAAAAATTATGTTGTACAGAATTAAAATAAGCCATAAAGTACCTACTAATAAAATATTATCATACATACTAATTTCAGTTGTCTACGCATTGGACCAGGGTAAAATCTGTTTCAAAGAACTCAAATTTTTTTCGAATTTAAGTGTCATTTTCAGAAAACAATTTCAGCTGATGCATGGTGTGGGAAACTTGGCATTTTACCCCGTACCGGTACACTTGGGTAATATTAGGTCGTGAGAGATGAGAAATATTAAATTAAAAGAAAACGAGAATATTCTTACCGTTCTGTTACCCAGATTTCTGACCCTGCAGTTGAGTTGTGCTGTTTTGCCCACCAGGGCTGTGACGTTTTTGGACGCCGTCATATCGAAGAAGGGTCCCCGGTCTAACGGGATGCCGTGGCTTTCTGGTTCCTCCATATCGTGCTGACCCAAATCCAGGGTCTGCCCAGAAGAGGAACTGCTGTAAATGTGGTTCCCTGATGAACCTGCAAAAAAACAACATTTCATTAGATTTTTTTTTTCGTTATTTGTTTTTGGGGTGTTATGTCGTGTTGCGCTACCTCCTTCTTTATCCAACGTTTCGGACAACGTTGCAGTGTCCATCATCAGGGCAGATCCGGCAGATCCGACATATGTGTATTGTGTATATTATTTTTTTTAACAAAGATCCATTAACTAGCGACCTAAAATTCAAATTTCGTCGAACGTTGGTCTTGCGATCGTACCCTTGTAACTAACTGTATATATATATTTATATATAAATATTGAATTTTCTCTATACCAACGTTTTTAACTAATAACTCAATATCGATTTTTTTCATTCAAAATTCAAATTAGCCACAAAAATGCTTAAAAGCGTGATGATAAAACTGTTAAAAATCTGTAATTTTTATAATTATTTTTTGATCACTAGTATATACTTATTTATAAATTTTCAATAATGTCAAAGCAAAATAAATGTGCAAAAAAATCTAGACTATATGATTTGAGATTTGTGTTGAACAATAAAACATTTTGTGATAAAAAATAACAAATCTTCCAACGACTAACGGTACAACCTTATTTAATATAACATTAATAAAACATTATTTTAATAGATAAAATAACAATCTTTCGAAATCAATTGATGTTTTTTGAAGAAAAGTAATTCAGCTACAATCTTATTTAAAATTGACATGTTTACGGTTGGGTTTGGTTATTCTCTCAAAGAATACCGCACAAAACCAGCGGGTTCTGTCACTAGTATGAAGTATCTGTCATCTAGTCACTAAAGATGACTAAAATCATTTGAAGCAACATTTACATTCTGAATAGTGGTCTTCCATCAGGGTGAAACTGAGAGAATATACCTATGGATCTTTTCTTTTCTTTTGATATATTTTATTTTCTTTTTGCTATTATAATAATAACTTACATTATATGATTATGTTATAATGGTTTTTTCCTTAGTTACTTCTTTTATTTTCAGAAGGTTTCTTCCACAGGTTATAGCCGTTATTTTCCTTTTTTTAATAATACTTTTATTTCTATTTTTATGTTACCTATTTCACAAGAATTATTCCCATACTTCTATTTATATTTTGTGTAATATTAATGTAAGTACTTGCATACTGTTTACTAACCCCGTATGAATGGGCATTGGAGGGTCTAGAGTCGTTCAAATAAAAGTAGCGTTCAATAAAAGAGTCTTGACGTGTGCGGTGAAGGAGGAAATCATATTTTTTCCTTATAACACCATTGGGAAAGTGGTGGGGTCCCCTCCAATGAGAGAATTTACCACTCTGTAATAAGCCGCCGGCAATACGCGACGCACAATATGCCAAGCATATTGGAACGTTGGGATTCTTATTCAACACCGGAAAAGAATTCAATAGTATTCAAACACTTTAAATGTTGTATTTTTCTTATAGTCGCAGTCATCTTTAATTTGTTTCTTCAATATGGAATCCTCAATATAATATTTACATAATGGGGCTAACAGACCTACATATAAAAGCGTCAGCGTTACTTTCCCAATGTGAATAGCTAGGTATGTCTAGCTAGGTCTGTCGGACCCATAATGAGCATTAAAAATATCGACTAAAACTTTGTACATCATTCAAATTTTAAGATAAATATTGGTTGCCGTGATATAAACAATGGGAGGAGTCCACAGCAGTGAGAGGAATGGATTCATACGCCCTTCACTCCTGGATACACTTAATTCAGATTCCTACCACTCCTTATACCTTTTTCCTTCCCAAAACTTCCTTTCCTTTCTTACCCTAAAACGGCCTCCCACACAACATCCCCAAATATGACATATGCCAAGGGAAGTTGTTTTCGTCAGAGCTTTCTATGTGGAGCCAATGTGAAGAAAGACAGATTGCACGACTAGCCATATTATTATTATAATGCGTTTTTTAGAAAAGATTTAGCTATAATAATTTGTATTAAAATAACAGTTTATATCGATTTGTATTAAAAATTTGAATGACAACAGAAATATTATCCAAGTTCCCTATAGGTATTTCCATTTCGCAACGGTGAATTAAACTTATCCCCAATTAGAGTTGCCAATTAAATCACTAATCGTCAAACCTGATCTAATATGTTCCATCCTCATTAGTTAATTGATTATGTAATGGATATTATTATTAAATCCACAAATGTAAGGAAAAGAAGCCTTGAAACTATAAAATTATTGAAAATCATAAACGTATGGTATGATCTTTAGATTTTGACAGCCACCTTGCCTTTAAAAAGGATTAGGTTTCAAGCGTGACGGTAAATAACAAAGAGTCAACATCTTGAATTATTATAAGTAAAATTTTCAAAATTTTAAGCAACCACCGACACAAAAAAAGAGCTGACGACCTTGAAACGCCTGAACAGATTTTCATGAATTGTATCTAAGAACTATCTCGATCACGTCAGCTTTCAAACAAAAAAAACGCATAACAATTGGTCCATTCGTTCAGTTTAGGAGCTACGATGCCACAGACAGACACACAGAGAGACAGACAGACGGACAGACACACAGAAAGTCAAACTTATAACACCGCTCCTTGCCTCGGGGATTAAAAATACCCAACCTACTCTGGATTAGATAAAACAATATGGTTCTCTACTTTTCCCTTTAAGTTTGCCCCCTTTAGTGTTATCAGATTGCCGATCTATTCATGAAATTGGATTTATTTCTTTCATGCCGGTATAAACATCGCGTTTAAAGATCCCATGGGTGTCTATTTTAGGCAAATTATGTTTTGTATTATTTTTTTTATTTATTATTTTTATTTATTTACGTACAAATAGTCCATTAACAATATAACAATAACATGAATAAATAAAAAGAGATGACAATGAAAGGAGAGTACATAAAAATGAAACGCATTGACAATATGCCAACATACTCTCGTAATATAGTACATATAGAAGATAACTACAATTAGCTTGAAGATGGATTTAAAAGGCTTTAAAAAATCACATTACGTATCGACTGCCGAAAATCTTTTAGGCTTTCACCAAAAAATTCAATGCTTTGATTTGCGTTGACAAGTCTTGACATTCTGGATAAAGGAGAATGATATCCATAATTAGTAGAATGTTGATTGAGGAACAGCAATTCATTACATATATGTATATGTAGGAATCTACGGGAAGGGATGTTGAACTGGACGAGTTGTACCAAAGCAGGTGTAGTACTGTTGATAATTTTGAATATGCAAATTAGATCAGTATTATATATCAAAAGTATTTTTTTTTTTAATTCTCTGGTTATTTCAAAGTCCTGGAATTAGAAAAAAATGTTCAGCTTTTACCTGTCAAAATTTTTGTTTTGACACCTTTTATTTTGTCATTGGGCAAAGGGCATGCTCATATGTGATTGAATCTGAGTCGAGAGGTTGGAGGTTTGATTCCGGTGCAACGCAAAAAGACAAGTGAGAATTGAGCCCTTGCCCGGAAGAATGTTGTATCCAACAATATTATAGTTCGAGAAAAATTGAAAAATCTAAACCATATTTAAAATACATAAAACATAAAATTTTTAAGAGTTTTAATTGAAAAGTCATCTTAAAAGACAATTAAATTAGAGTTTATTACGAGAATTTACGCTGAAAATGTGAAATAATGTTGTATATAAACGATTTCACATACAACGTTATTCCACAAAACGTTTTTTTACTCATCGTACCTAACACAAAGCAACATGCTTTTATAACATAAATATACCCATGTCATTGATGTATTTGAGCTTAAAAAGCAAAAAAACGATTTATTACGTTCTCGATATTGTCTTGAGATCAACATACAACATTATTCGACAGAACTATTTCAACGCCTAAAAAGCAAGCTTAATAATATTATTTCTGGACGAATTCTACTTTCCTGTATTCTTCAGCTTCTTGACTTTGAAGACTTTCTAGTTGAAGCCATAGGACGTTTATTTTCTCAATTTATTCCCATAAATTAAAACATGCGCCGTGATTTTTTTAATTCTTCCAAAAACCAAACTGCAAAAGGCTGCCACAGGCCTAAAAAAAATTTCATTACAATAATCCACATCTTAAAAGATGCGTATTAATATGGATAGCATTATTCCATCAATAATTCAACATTGATAGTTTTATTGGATACAACATTATTCCGGGCAAGGGCTCAATTATTATTGAATAATATAAATCGATAAGTTGGTTGTAAGTATATGAACAGGTAGGAGCTAAGGTAGGCGAATACTACAGCACAATTAACGACATGCTTAAATTATTTTACCTACGTATTAGCGGGTCTATGGACAACTTATTAATAGGCTACCTGTAAGCTAAACACCCTTTTCAAATATCAAATGACCTTAATTTAACGTTCACCATTTTACAACACAAATTTAAATCCCCAATCAATGCTAAACCTTTTTTCTGAAAGAGGTTTGTTTCGGACGCCGGACTTGCTTCACAGAACAGGGCGTGCTGTGGTTTTTAAAACATCCCCAAATATCCACCGCTTGACCGCCCGATTGGAAAATTGTACCGGCCATAAAGGATCATTTACATTCTTTCAAACACATACATAAAAGACAAGGTATAAACGTATAGATTTCTCTTTATAAATTGACAGAACGTACGTTAAGCAATCACAAATGTGACGATACACAAAACGGGCGATTAATAGGAAAAAAGTGTTCTATTTTTCAAAAAAGATCTATGATTATCTTCATAGGATGATCGATTAATTAAATAGATGTCTTCATAATAGGAACTGACATTTTACGTCGATAACCAAATGAAAAATAAATGAAAAGTTTTTGATTTGCATTATTTCTTCGAAAACATAATTGGAAAGGGTGTCTTTATTTTATTTATTTATTTACGCCCTTGGAGCATTTACATCTATCGTAATAATAGAAATAGAAACAATAAAATAAAAATTATTATTTTATAGTATTATTTCTCTTCCTTTACACTAACAGAAAGGAAGCAGAATTATAAAGAAAAAACAACAAAAACAATATTAGAAAAATTATTATAAAATTTACATCAGAATTTTAGAAATTTCTGATATAAATTTAGGTAAGGAATAAATGAAAACATCAACGTAACTGAATTTATTTCCAAACCTTTGTAGTCTTGGATTGGGGAGTTAATGAAATAGTTATTTTTAAACGGATAAACAAAGAACAGCTCTGGAAGTCTCGTATCACGATTTGGTAGTCGGAATGTTATTAGTTTTGTTAAGTGTCAAGTGATCCATTAACTAATTTTAATAAAAGAACCAAATCACTCTTTTTTCTTCTACACGATAGGTCAGTTAAATTAAGTATTTTAATTAAGCTAACATAATTAATTTGTTCAATGGGTATGGGGAGTTTGAAATTAATGAACCTTAAAAATTTATGTTGAACTTTCTCAATTTTTATTTGATGTGCTTTAAAGTATGGGGACCAAGTAGTGGAATTGTATTCTATTATTACTTCTTACTAAAGAAGTGAAGAGAATTTTAAATGAATAAAGTGACGTAAAATCTTTTACTGTTCCTAAAATAATTCATTAACATTTCATAGCCTTATTGGTAACTTTATTAAGTGGAACAAATGTTAATTTTTCATCATTTACGATACCCAATTCCTTGATATGAGACATCTTTTTAAGATAAATATTGTTGATACTATAATGAGAAATAATAGGATTTTGGTTTATACAGAAAGATATAAATTTAAATTTATCAATATTTAAAAATAGTCACTATAATTACACCAATCCTGTGAGCCGTAAAGCATGAATCACACGATTCACTAATGATGAATCATTCCGCCTCTTTCCCGCGAAATGACCCGTCTGAACATGCAATGAAATGAAAGTGTTGAGAGACAGTGCCGAATGAAAGATTCCAACATGTTGGTGATTCTATCATTAGTGAATCGTGTGATTCATGCCAAAGCGATCAAGATTAGTTTGAAGGATATCATTGATGGAGGTAATCGTATTCTTTACAGTCGTTTTTTGTACCTACGGCAAAATACGTAAAGCAAAAATGTGGATAGAAATTGATGTTACAATTGAAATTTTATATACTATCAACCTTTGAAACAAATCTGTTTTGGGGTACTTAATTTAGATGTTTAACAATTGGTACTTGGTAGGAACCATTTATTGGATAACCAACACCTCTGCCATGAGTCACCCCAAGTGGTTCGCTACATTTGGTGACTTAGCAGAGGTGCCCGGGTTTATGGGGTGGCGCAGTTTCCCAATTTGGGAGGCGGGTGTGATCGCCGACCCAAGACCATTTATTATTTATCAACACTTCTTCTATAGGTCACTCCAAGTGATTAGCTAAGTTTGGTGACTTAGCAGGGGTGACCGGGTTAATGGGGTGCGATTTGTTAGGAATGCGTCCACATTACTGCTGTGTGGCGGGCCGGTTCGAGAGACTTGTTGACGGAGGCCTTTTTACCTCTCCAGCCGGAATCTCTCGACCTATCGCCTTGCACCGCAGTTGGAGGGAAGGATTCATACGTTCGTCACTCCTGGACACATTGATTTACAGATTCATACCCTCATACCCTGTTCCTACCTAAACTTCCTCTCCTTAAAAAAACCCTCCATGCAGCATCGCACAGATGACCTCAGTAAAAATTGTCGTAAAGTATGAAAATACCCTCGATTATGAAAAGTTACTCCCAAAAGCCACATTCACAAACGATTCGTTATGCCATTTGTGATACAGTCGCATTTATCGGAATAATCTTATTATCCGTGCTTACATCGGTCAATGGGGTAATATTACCTTGAGCTGATTGTCAAAAGAATTCATATTTTACTCTTTCATAGATGGCGCGCGTTTAAGTATTTTACGGAAAAGCTATTTTTACTAGTTATGCTTTAAAAAAATTAAGAATAATTAATTGTTTGCGCCCGTGCATACGCAATATGAATGTGAATACATAGCTTTGTCAATAAAAAAACGCAATTCTTTCAAGAAAGGCTATCAAATACAATATTGGATGGAATCACCGATGCAATATTGTATATGTTAGCCTTTCTTGAAAGATTTGCGAATTTTTATTGACAAAGCTTTTTATTCACATTCATATTACGTATGTACGGGCGCAAACAATTAATAATTCTTAACGTTTTAACCACTACAGCGATCACGCGAAATAAATAAATTTGCCTCGATTGCTTGAGATTTCCCAGAAAGTCACTTTTAAAATTTTTCGCCAACATTAAAAAAATCATACCTTCAAATTTTTTAACATGGAGACATAAAAACTTATTATAGTTGTATATAGCCAATTAATTAACCGGTATAAAACCGTTTATATTATATTTGTAGGATTTATAAAAAAAATCGTAAAGCTTATAATCGTGCGAATCGAAAATGTAATCTATGGAAAAATGACTTAATTTTATCCGCAAACAGCTGTTAAAAAATTCTACGAGAATTTTTTTTTTTTTTAAAACTTATTTTTACCATTGTTCTAAAATAGTCTACGAAGTTCGGATTTTCTATGGTCATAATAGATAAAGCATTTCAATAGCTTCGTGTCAAAATAAATGGCTGGCCAAAGAAATGTTTTAAATAATTACAATAAATGTTTCACGAATGGTAGGAAAATGGATTTTGGATTTGGACCGAAATCAACCACAGAAAAATAAAAGTGGTCCATTTTTCGACTGAAATCTCTCCAGTGGTTAAAACATAACTTCTCTAAAGCGCTTTTCCGTAAAATAATTATACGCACGCCATCTATGAAAGAGAAAAATACGAATTTTTTTGACAATCACCTTAATAATATATTGTTTGTTCGCTAAAGAATATGTACAATGTGTATTTTTAGTAAAGATAAAGAGCGAACGGGTGACTTGAGAGTTTGTTTGTGGCCGGACCCAGAAATCAATCCTCATCTGTACGTGATTCAGAATAAAATATATAAAGCCTGGTTTTTGGGCCCAAGTACAAAAAGTCCAGAGTTTCTCGATAAAGTGGTAAAACCCCAATTTCCCAGCGGTTTGCTTAGCAAAGATTTCGGACATGGGGCGGTGTTCGGAAACTTTGATTGACTTTTCAAAACAGATTTTCAAAGTTTAGTTTGAAGACTTAACAAAGACTTTCGTTGAGATATTATGAAAGACGGCAGCTCAAATAGTTGCCAATACGTACAAACAAAAGTTGGACTTAGAAATTTTGATTGTTTAGCGTTGAGGAGGAAATTGAATTGAATAGAATATTAAGCACCTATTTAAAATTGGTTTCACTGAATATTATTAAATGTCGTCAAGGAAAAGTAATTAAAACAGGTACCTTGATTGGTTTTCAATCTTTAAAAAAAATACAGAAGTTAAATAAGACGGCGGTATTTGTTCTATATGAATTTCATTAAAATCTATTCTGAAAAATCATCATTATTAGTAATTTTCGCAGCTTCGGCGTCCAACATCGTAGGATTGAAATTTTTCACATGGGAGACGATCGTTATTACAACCCGATTTGTTCTCAACAGTACGGCTTTTGATTGCTTTGCCGGCTTTTATGTTTCGCTCTCCAATATAATGGGTTTCGTCAAAATGCACCCTATAATTTTCCACTCCTTAAGAGGAAACCCTGTCTCTGTCGCTCTTACTATTTCGAATACTGAGCGAAAGTTACAACTGCGCCTCAGGCTGATAAGAACCAAATAAATGAATCAAAATCGAGGTTTTGTTTTCACCATTTTTATCCTCAGAAACTGTACCAATTTTTAAGATTTTTTTACTAACACTGTTAAAAGATAATTTATGTCAAAGGGCCTTATTAAAAAAAACCACAGCACGACCGATTACCTGTGTTTTTGTAGCATCATGGATACAACAAATTTACACTAAAACACGAAATATTGCTAAAAAAGAATTTCACTCTAAAACACGTTTAAAATTTGGCAACAATTTTGTTTTCATTCACAGCCGCTAGATGGTGGTGGCGTCACGCTTGCAAATTTGTAGTCTCTTGCCCGTGCAAACATCTGCTGGTTTTCATGCATGACGGGAATGTTTTTAGTAAATATTGAGATTTTACTGAATGATTTCTATTATAGTGACCAAGTCACTCTTCTATTCATGTAATTAATTTATTTGCCGTATTATTTGTGTGGTTTTACACCAGGTTTATCAAGTTGTTGCACAATAAACAGTACTTAAAAGTTGAACTGTCAAAATATTGTTTTGGGTTACATAAAAGTTCAAACTTAGGTTTTTAAATCTTTATTTTATGAGATTTTCTTTCCAGGAAAAAGTGAGGTGACAGTTTCATTCCAAATTCATTATATAAAAGGTCTGATTTTTTTAAATTTTAATTTTTTAAATATTTCTGTACACTTTCATCAAGTGTATTTCAAATAGACAAATCTAAAAGGTAATTTTATCTTGTTTTTAAAAATGGTATTTGTTTTTACGGCACCTTCAAAAATAAGAAATATATAGAACATTCAAAATACGTTCAGATATCATCCCTAAAACAGAGATAAACTACCCCCCCAGGCTGTGTAAACGGCGTGTATTTTTTTCCAAGAGCAATTTTTTAATTAGTAATGTTTTTACATCCACGGCCGTTCGTCAATTGAATTAATTTTTCACGGGGTTTTTAAGTAAGGCCGTATATGTTTTGCTTTTTAAAAGAATAGATTGTTCAGTTTGTATACTGAAAGTCTGTTGATGGCGTTCGAACCAGGCAATTTCACGGACTTTTGGAGGGTGGAGGGAAGGACACAAATCCTATAAGAAGTAACATATCAAAAAATAAAAAAAATCAAAACGTACCGACACGCTTGTAGTCAATATCGATTATATCGATTTCATCATATAAAAAAAATATTTGGGGTAGTGTCAAAATCCAGAGAAGAAATTGGGGAATACGTGTGTACGGACAAAACGTTGCCCGGTCCCCCCTTAAAAAGGACCATCTCGTAGCATCACAAAATATAATATGAGACAATATTTTTGTGCCGTATTAGGGATTCCTTTGTGAAACTAACAAATTTAAAAAAAATAACATGAAACATGAAATAATTTTATTTAGCGACAATGGTTTTAGTTGCCTGAACGTATCGAAGTCCTAATTTAACTCGAGAGCTTTGCTTTTCTCTTTTAATTTGTTTGTGTGTTCTTTGTTCGGTCAATCCTGTTAAGAAGGTAGCCGTGTTGGATAGTACGTTTTTACTCCGCCAGAGTTTGCACGAGCATCACGAGCTGTAAATTTGGAATAATCAATATTCCGCAATCTTCACAGAATTGTTTATGGTTTAATGTTTACAACCAATATGACACCCAACGAAACCATTTTAAAAATTTATTTACATGTAAAAATGACAACTCAGAATCCTGCAATTTAACACCCCTTTGAAAAGTCATTAAGAGTTATGAAAAACATATTGAAAAATAGCCCATACGCATGAAACCTATTTTTTATTTTTTCATCCCTTTTAATAACTTTTTAAAGTAGTTGTTGCATTTGCATGATTCTGAGTTGTCCCGTAACTCTAAAATATGACTTAATATTTCACCAGATTTTTCTAAAGTATTGAACACCTAGTCATTTTTCTGGCACTCAATACTTAAAAAAAACAGAGTATGTAATTTACACGCGGTAATAGTAAAATTAGAAATTACCTAGATGTTACTTTCTTTTCTTTTGCTTGTTTATTTTAAAGTGGTTTGAAGTTGGATTTTGATTTCACAAAAACAAACATGTTTATTTTTTTGGATTTCGTAGGATTCGAACCTCTGTTTGCTTGATGTCTGTCTCTCTGGCCGCTAAGACTTGACGAGCGCCTTGCCCACTGTCCTATCGAAGGCCCACGCCGACGCGCGAATTTACTGCGTTATATTAGAACCGAAGACCCAAATAATAAATTCCATAGTCGCATTTCATCCGAATTTCACTAACGGGGCTAAAAAAGTTTCACTTCAAAATGTTCTTTAAGAGACTTAAAATAAAAATGTTTTACGCAACCTTTAAAGTACATTTTCATTACCATTGCGGTAAATTGTAACCCGCTTTAGAAAAAAATGACTAGTGACAAAGCGTAACAAGATAGACAGATACTTTTTTGCCTAGTTTATTCGTTCTTTCCTTGAGAGGATTCCATTAATAAAAGTAGAATTGAAATTGATTTCGTCAATGACTGGATGTATTACCTCTAACCCGAGGGGGATTTATTAAATTGGCGCGAATCGAATCAACGCAGCCCTTCTTCCGCTCGATATTTTACGTCTCGCCTTGGAAAGGTTAAGGGAACACGGAGAAATTGTTCCCAAATCATCCACCCCGATATTATTTTATGTGACACAAATATTATTTCTTTTGATTCATTTGGAAGAGCGCAGAAGCCTTGTCAGCGGAGCGAACTTGCCTTGGATTGATGTAGAGTCTGAAGGAAGATGAAAAAACATGTGTATTAAAAAAGGCATAGCGGGAAATAAGTATATTGTAATGTGTGTCTGAAGGGACATAATACATTATTTTGGCGGCGTGCTGTCAAATTATTCTGAGAACTTATTAAGAAAATCGTTACAATTTTTACTTATAGATAATAATATCTTTACATATGTAGTATAAAATTAAGTCACTCCCGCCGTCTGTGCGCTTAGATCTTTTAAACTAACTAGGCTACGGATTTTTAAGAGGTTTTCACCAATAGATAGATTTAGGTACATAATTTCTCAGAGTTTTGTCAGGTTCAATGTTCCTAGAATTGGTTCACGACTTGTACATTATGTTCCGTTAAATATTAAAAGATATCGAACTAAGCTGGGGTATGACTCAGCTTTATCAAGAATGTGCCGTAATTTTAATGAGGCTTATAAAAACATTCCATTAATTTGACAATGTCAACATTGGCCAACAAATCATCTCTTAACAAAATTTAAAGCTCCCTTTTATATTGTCATATAAACATATAAACTAAACCTTTAAACTTATATTATAATATTATTGTTCTAAAAACTTGTTGCAAAAACTTATTATTATTTTTTAATGTATTGTTATGTTGTATTGCACAGTTGGCAGGCAAAGTGGGTCATCGAAGAGGCATTTTTCAAATAACAACTGTTTTCGCGCGCCCGAAGACACGAGCCAAGCGGAGGCAAGTTTGCAACGGACAGCGGGCCGGAGGCCGGCTGCCCGTCACCCTTCCGCCGAGTCAGTCGCGTCCCCGCTCTCGCGGTGAGAACACATATCTCAGCACCGCGTTCGACGCTGCCGGCTCTCGCCGGGTTTCCCGCATTTGCAAATATGTAAATTACGCAGCTTACCATTTAACGAACGGGCATGAGTAATTTGCCACGGGACCAGTGCCGCCATGCCCTCGGAAATCCTTGCTAAAGTTAACTTAATCTTCGGCATGCATTCCGGCCTCCTCCCGGAGACCGCGAGGATCTCACCTGGATTCCTGGACTGCCTGGAAAGGGAACTGCAGCCCACCACCACGATGCTGTGAGTTAACCCCTTTAACCTTCTTTAATGTGTCCCCTCGTACATTTAACTTGCGCGATGAGAGACCCCAGGCTCAGAGAGATTATTTAGGCCGTCCCATAGATAGGGCTATGTACCATTTTACGTGATTCATGTACACTGTACCTATCTTTACAATACAATGCTCTGTTTTACTCTGAACCACTCTTTCATTTGAACCAGTCCACCTGTGTGGGCCTGGCGGGAGACACTCTAGTTCTAACCTTTTTTAGCCGCAACCGCACCCCCTGATGATGAGAGGATCCTACATGCTCATTATCCCGACTGACTGAGCTGGCTTTCGGGACAGGTTTTGCCACGCATAGCACTGACGCATAGCAGTATGGTATGTGTGTGTGTGTGAATGATTGTATATATATGTAAGTATTATGTTGTGTTTGTCTTTAATTAGTGATAGCATCAACCATGTTCAGTGTAATTTTATCTTTGAAAACTTTGATGTAAATCACTGTTGACAAACCTAATAAAAAAAAAATAATAATATTAAGAAAGCAAGTTCCTTTTTCACTCGCTAACAAGGTTGAAAGATCTGAAAATAGAGCAGATTAAAGTTTTTTTTAGATAATTAACATTGTATTTTTGCTTGAAATTGCCGTAATTGGTTACAATTCTGAGAGTTTCTTCCAATCCGTCACCCCTTTCTCAATAATTTCCCCTATTAGCTTCACCCCTACAAAATTTCCCAAATGACGATACCTTTGGCGAATCTTTGTTAGTGCTTACTACATTTAAACACTTTAACTGTAACTATCCACTCCCTACATCTAAAACGTGTATAGGCAGTAGATATAATATTTTTTTTAAAGTTATCCGTACGTTTTTAAAGATTTTTAAAATGTATTTACAAAGAGTCCTAACTGCTCCACGCTACTGGAGCTAGTAGCGATTAAATTTTGGAAAATATTGTAATGCTGAAGGGTATAGTGAGGGGAGAAGGAGATGGGAGAAGAAGTAGGTGAAGAATTACCCGGTTATTCAGATCTCGATCTTACCAAACACGACTAAAGCCATTTCAAGCTATGTTTCGATTCTGAATTATGGTTTTTCACCAGGACGTTACTGAGAGTAACTACCACTCTGGAACTTGCCTGAAGCATACTTTATATTATTTTTAATGAATTGAAATATATCACAATGTTCAGGATTCCACAAACAGCCAGACGCACAAATGGGTCTATCATGGAAGTGCTAAGCATCTACAACAGGTATTTTGGACACGTTGCTCGCCAAACTGAGGACTCCAACTTGGAGAAACCCATAGTCACTGGCAAAATGGAAGGCAGAAGGTGCTGAGGAAGACCAATGCGCTGGAGTGACCAAGTATCACTGGTGTATGGTACGTTGGTGTCCACAGTTCTTCACGCAGCGCAGAACCGCGAGTGGAAGAGCCTTGTCCACCATGGAAATTGGAGTAGGGGTCACGAACATCAGCAACGATGAACCGACAAATATTAAAATTTATTATAATCAAATTTTTCTTGGGCACGCCTGGATTCGAACCTGCGATCTCCGGATTCGCAATATACGCAGTTTGAGGCTTTAGCCATCGACCACCGTTGTAGCGAATTGAAACATCGGACTCCAGTTTTCGCTACAAAATATCGATCAAATGACACAGCGATCAACAAAACGCCAGCAAACTGTACAATATATATCTGGAATTAGTTCGGAAGCAGACGGGCTACGGGCCGGAGGTTAACGGTGTTTTACCAAGAACCAGATGGAATATGGCGGAATCAACGAAACTTGTAAACGAATCACTTATTGTATATAGTTTTCTTCCACGTTGGTTTATCATTTGAAATTCAAATTAACTTCTTTTAATATACTTAGTTATGAGGCTGTCAAAATAGGCCGTCGCGCCCTTTGTTTCATCAATAAAAACAACATACTTTATAACGTAGCTATTTACCTGTTACTCAACTCACCCTTTTATGTCCTTCTTGGAATTCTCACAATCCAAACCGCTACAGCATAATGTACAATGAAATGCTGAGCCGCCATGATGGCGTCAGTGGGTAGGAATTTGCAATGAAAAACCAGCATTAACAATTGGTAACAAATAGGCAACTAGTTTATTGAGATAAATCCTCTGTACAAAGCAATGAGACTATTAAGTAATGAATCTACAGGGGTGGTTAAATATCGCCAACTCCGCGACATTTAACTGAAAGTTTCAATGGCTCAAAACGCGACTGACATAGGTAACATAAGTATTGCAAAGAATCTGAACAATGGGCGCCTGTAAAGAAACATAATTCTTACAAATTTATAATAACGATTCTAAGCTAAACTATTTATATATCAAACATGTTATCTCGCACTGATTACTCTCTATACATTATTAATCTCTCACGTGAGTTTGGTCCGACACTTCCTCGGCTCGACGTCCAGCTGCTTGCTTCCACCACTAGAATCCAACTGATTAGCTCCGAGGCCTCAAGCTCCTCCCCCTTCCGTTCCGGAACCCGCGCCTGTAGAATACGTCAGGGATACGAGCGGCTACAGTTCTTTGTAACAAGGTAGGAACTGTTTGCTACCGTTGCAACTTTTAGCTGAATACATTTATATCACTAGATAACTTTTTTGATAAATTTACGATAATTGCTACGATTCTCCAAGGTTACAAGCCAGCTAAACTGTTTTCGGTAATAAACTGTTTCGGTCCGGTGCGGTTACAAGGCTATTCGTATTGGCTTATTTGGCATAGTTACATAGCACCCACAGTATGTTTTCAATTTAACTATGTCAATTATTCCAATACGAATAGCCATGTTAAGTGCCACCAACACACGACACACACGGGATGGATAACTAACGTAATGGGGACCATACATTTGGAAATGATTTGCAAGCAGAAAACACCTGCCCTTTTTCAGAACTTTGTGCAAAATTATTTCGTGTTAACTCGCTGAAGTGTTTTTATATCTTCAACAAAAAATATTTTCTTTGACATACTTGTGATAGAATGTTTTTGAATAATTGATCAGCTGAAAAAAATTATATCGATATTCGCAGATTTCCCTAGATTCACTATGACAAACTTAAAATTAATAAAAAACGCGATATTGTTATTAGTAATAATATAAAAATGACGTTAATCGGGCGGGCAACTGATACGCTGTTTAACGATCGTTAAAGTATTTTGTTATTAGTAAGACGGTAATTATTTATTATTTCACAGTACAGTAAACATCATTGGGTTGCATGTTTTATCAATCAAGCTGGACCCTTTTTTTAGTCGTCCTCATCTCTCGCTTGAAGTGATGTTCATTACGGAAATGGTTCGAATCAAGCCTAATATACATCGTGGTTTATTGTACATTCATTTATGTAGGAAGCCAAGGGCGGATCCAGGGGGGCACTCAAGAGCACACCCCCCCCCCCTCCCTTGGACGGACCAATTTTTTATGAAGTCGAAATTTGTGTTTGGGGGCGTTCAAGTATTGCGTAATGCAATATTTGACCCCCCCCCCCCCTCCCCCCATGTAACGCGCAGTAACGTTTTCTTATACAACCCCCCCCTAAACGTTACGTAACGCCCAATTGACAATTTTTACCTGAAAGGCACAATTAAGTTGCGCAAAGTACTGTAAAGTCGCTTAAATACCTTTTTTCTTGTTTTAATCGCGTTTGCGGTAATAAATAACAGAAGAGATTTTTAACTCGCGATTCATGCGCATATTGTTTATTTTATTTGTATTCCTTCCGGATCTCCACAATTTAACAGTCTCTCCTCATGTCCTCATGTCAAAAGGAAGATTTAAAAATCTACAGTATGATTCACAGAAGAGAAAAACCTTTTTCATGTCCTGACTGCAACTACTCGTGTTCTGAAAAGAGATACCTAAGAAGTCACTTGCTGACTCGTAGTGGAGAAAATTCTCCGACTGCAACTATTTATGTACTACGAAGTAATTACAACTATTCATGTACTACGAAGTGAACGAAAATCTAAAATTCACATGTTTAACCACAGTGGAGAAAAACCTATTTCATGTCCTGCAACTATTCTTTTTCTCGAAAAAAACTAAAACGCCAATTGCTGACTCACAGCGATGAAAAACCTTTTTCGTGTCTCGACGGCGACTATTCATGCGCTACAAAACGGTATCTAAAAATTCACATATCCACACTGGACAAAAACCTTTTTCATCTCCCAACTGCAAGTTTTCATGTTGTACAAAGGAACTTCTTACAATTCATTTTCTGACTCACATTGACATAAAACCTTTTACATGTTTCTACTGCGAGTAATCACGTTCTTCAAAGAGGTACCAAGAAAATCACATGTTTATACATAGTGGACAAAACCATTTTCATGTCCCGAATGCAGTTATTCAAGTTCTCAACAGGGAGATTTAAAAATCCACAGCGCGATTCATAGTGAAAAAAAACCTTTTTCATGTTGTGAGTGTAACTATGCTCTTACGAAGAGAAATTAAAAAAATCGCATGTTTTCCCATAGTGGATAAAAACCTTTTTCCCTGCAAATATACATGTTCTACAAAATAACAAATGAAACGTCACATATTTACCCACAGAGGAGAAAAATCTTGTTCATATCCCGATTGCTACTATTCATTTTATCGCAAGGGACATCTAATCACGTGTTAACCCACAGTGGACAAAAACCTTTTTCGTGTCCCGACTGCAACTAATCATGTTCTCAAAAGGGACGTACAAGAACGCACTCGCTGATTCACGGTAGAGAGTAACCTTTTTCGTGTTCTGACTGCAACTATTCATGTACTACAAAGGGATATCTAAAAAATCTTATATTTACCAACAGAGGAGAAAACCCTTTATCATAAAATTTATACATAATGCTTGAACGGCCCCTTTGTCAACTATAATCGGGGGGGGGGGGGAGTTTTCCGACCGTGCTTTCCCCCGACCGCACCACTCTCGCAAACGCTGATTATCATATTTCATTTGCAAGTGCATGAAAGGGATGCAACGGACGTAATTCGCAATTCCTGCGAGAAATAGACAAGAGTTTGACTCATGTTTTTTCTGTTATTTTATTCATATATTTTAACAACTCTGATAATTTGATTTGCTTCCAAGTATGTACTGTGATGGAATCTCCACAGTACACAAAAATACCGTCCTGGGGGGGGCACGTGCCCCCGTGCCCCCCCCCTAAATCCGCCCTTGTAGGAAGCTTTTATCGGGCAGATAAGTTAACAGGAAATGTTCTTCACATGCTGAAGTAATACCCTCGAGGCTATTTTAATATTCCTCTCAAAATATAATTTAGGCGAATTTGAAACGTAACAAACACGCCCCTACTAAAGATTTTTGATTTAAAAAAAAAATGTTTTGAAAAAAATCTCTCAAGACCTTTATCATCTTTGGGGATGCTTGAGGGTATTTTTAGGTAAATGAAGGAGAGGAAGTTCTGGGAAGGAAAAGGGTACGCGGGGTGGCTAAGAAAATGGGGGTCAATGTCTAGGAGTGACGAACGTATTCCATTCCTTCTGTAGTGCAAGGCGATGGATCGAGAGAATCCGGCTGGAGAGGTCTAGGCTAGGTCTCCCTCAACCAATCTCAACCAATCACAAGTAAGTGGGCAAACGCATTGGCCGCCAATACAAACCTCACTCCATGAACCCGGGCATTCCTACTAATCCACCAAACGTAGCTAACCACTTCAGGTGTCCTAAATGTTGCCAGGGGCGGTGGTACCCAAAGCCGCCTCCTCCTAAAATCATAATATTTACGATTTTTGTGGCTTCCAGCAGCAGTCTGTATTTCACTTTTCGACCACCGACGTGTTTATAAATAGTAAATGAGGGAGAAGAGTGATCTTATGAAAAAAATTCAAAAAAATTGTCAAAACGATCAAAACTCCTCATCATATCATTACCAATTACAGCCGGTGCTCAATGAAATGGCATGAACTTGAAGACGGTAATATTGTGTTAGATAAAACTATTAATTTATTCTTACTTCAGCCGCCCCACACGGAAGTGTTCGGTTTTCTTCTTGTCTATTTTATCACGCTGTTATGTAATTTTGTGCGTCCATAATAATAAATATTATTATATTTCACCCTTCGAAAATCTGTTTCATCCCTAAAAAAATAATTTCTACTCATCATCAAACACATCACGAACATATCATTTATACTTTTATGTTTCCTTTCTAGCTTGTGGTTATTATTTACCAGGAAGTCAAGATGAAATTTCGTTTGCTAACATTACACATTAAAAACAATACGTGTGTAGTTTTATTTGAGATTTGTTCATGGGATTCAGGAATTTTGCATCTCAATGCAGTTACTACAAAAAACCTCTGACACGACATCAAAAAAAGAAATTGTATTGTCCTATGAACTGTAAATTGATATTTATCTGACACGCCTAGAAAGAAGACCTATTTACCAAGTTGGTGTCTTACTGTACCTACTATAGAAAACCTCTCACAGTCCATCAAAACAAGACTTCTCTTTGTTTTATATATTGACATCTATCTGACATGCTCTGAAAGAAGATCTGTTCGTGTAATTCTATAAGTTGTCGTCTCACTGCACCTACTATAAAAAAGACGTCCATTGAATAACATATAAATTGAAATCTATCTGACACGCCCTGAAAGAAGACAATTTCACGCGGTTCCATATCATGGCACTTACTATGGAAAACCTCTAACACATCATCAAAACAAGATTTTCCTTCGTCCTATAACCTATTAATTGACGTCTATCTAACACGCTTTAAAAAAAGACCCGTTCACGTGGTTCCATAAGTTGGCATCATTGCACCTATTATGGAAAATCTCTAAAACACCATCAAAAGAAGACCTTCCATTGTACAATCTATTAATTGACATCTATCTGAAGACCTTTGATTGTACAAAATAAAGACCTTCTTTTGTACAACCTTTTAAATTGACATCTATGAAGATCTTAGTTCACTTGTTTCTATAAGTTGGCATCTCACTGTACCTGATATGAAAAACCTATGTCTTAAAAAAAGACTTCTCATTGTATATCCCATAAATTGACATCTATCTGAAGACTTGTTCACGTGGTTACGAAAGTTGGAATCTCGTTGAACCTAATTTAAAATTTCCATGACTCGATGTGCCGTCAAAAGAAGACCTGTTCATTTAAGATGGCCTTAGAAGTCTGAGATAATCGATTAATTAAATTCGTCCGAAGTTACGATTCCAATCTCCTCCCAGAATGCGTAATTATCAATTCCGTTCACCTCCTGCGGCAGGCGTGATTGCTTTTAAAGTTTCGTCATCTTCATTATTCATACGTTTAGCAGAGAAATCGGCTCCGTTCCTTCGGCGTATTCCTTTTGCTCCGGAACTTAATCGAATTCAAGTCGGGGAATTTTCAAAGTGTACCTACCGCCGTAGCTGTCCCTTCCGTCCTCTCGCCGGCCAGAGTGGAAAATTTCCAAATGAGACGTGAAGATGCTGAGACGGAAAATGACTTTATAAAGTTTGTAAAGTACCTACTTACTAGTACATACCGAACTGTTTTCTTATTCAAATTGGTACGTCCTAAAACTTCGGACTGAGAACCCGGAAATCAGCCAACATTTAAATATAAAATATTTTAAAATTAGATTAACTTGTCCAACTTTCTGCTATAAGATTTTTTGTGCGTTGCGTTACCGAACAGTACCCTAGCGTCTGCGTGGTTGAATTTCATCATTTATGGTGAGGACCAGGCTTTCGAGATGACAACATGGCGTTCCAGGGCAGAGATTGGCGGCGTGCGACAGACATTCAAGACAGACATTTACTTCAAGACATACAGTTACTTCACCATCAAGATTACACGTATCGTACCTTATATTCATTGGTTACAGTAGTAATTTCCACTTATCGATTATGTGGATCAAATAGAAATCGATTGGCGCCCTTAACTATTAATTCTTTATAATACCCTAGTAAATTCAGTAGTCATTCTTTTATATGTTAATAATTTTGCCTGGTTTCTTGGAGCAGGCAACCACGACCTGAGACTGATAAATTAATCATATAGAGTCTTTCATCAATGTAGTCACACCTTAATGTATAATAAAGTTTATTAGTAAATCCTTGTTTGATTTATGACGCATTGAATGTTAACATGTTTCCTACCGCGAGCTTTGATAACCTTTACAATACTTTATAATTTAAATAAAATTGTTAAATAATATAGTTAAATACGTAGTTACAATATTTCTTACGTTACATTACGTTAATATAGTTTAATATCAAGTTATCATCATTATATTTCTTACGTTACATTTTGGCTCCCGACGTGGTTTGACAATTATTAACATAATTCATTTTCACAGATTCATTTTATTTCATTGTGGGTATGCACAAATTTTATGGGTTGAGGTTATGTCGCACTGTCTCTGTCTTGGAATGTCATGTAAGTTTTTCTAATTTATTATTTCGGGTGAATTATTTAAATTTCTTTTGTTCCTGTCTGGTTCTCACTCATCATTTTATTCGATGCATAAGCATTATTTTCTGGGGAAAATTTTGGCAAACTCTTGTAATCTTTAATGACCGATTAATCTTTTATAACCCAATTTTACATTTACCTGATGATCCTGGTTTGATTTGTTATGCAAATGATTCTTATTTCAAATGGCATCTAATATTTTTTTTATATTTTTCCTGTTAGTGCTATAGGTACAAAGGGAAGAATACTTTTGTGACATTGATAAGGTCAGCACATGGCGTTTTATCAGATGACTATGGCAAGAGGTCCAATAATTATTGTAATGGACTATACTTCAATAACGTAAGTTTAACTTTATTTCAAGTTTAATAAATTTTAGCTAATTTTGGTTTCAGATTGGCATTTTAAGGACATAGTGCTTCGTGCATTCATTGGCATTTCTTTAAATTAAAAATTTATTTAATCAGTTCTTTTTTATGAATCATATGACAAGGATTGATGAGTTTCAGCTTGTTGGATGATGGCAATAATCGCTGGGGTTTCCTTTTGTTTTTTTTCCTTAATTTTTGTATCGCGCTAATAGTTTTGACGGGGAGATAAAGTCATTTAGACGTTCCGATGACGGATCATATGTACAGTGATCTGATTTATCATTATGTTTTATGCATTTTATCAATTGTAGATTCCTTCGTGCTTGTAGGTCTTGATAATTTACTGATGTGTTCTACGATTCTTATAGTCGGATAGACCCGTGGATGACATATCACTCTTATTGTTGGTACTTTCAAGTTGTAGTTTTCTTTTGGGTTTCAAATTGAGTCATTTTGAGACTAGATTATAATTTTCTTTGACACTTATCATATGGATTTATAAACTTATGGTATTATAACTTTTCGTAATGAATTCTTCGTGTAATTTCAATTATATTTTCTTCAGGACCAGTAATAATATTTGCAGTTCTTCAAGATTTATTTTATTAGCATTCCTTTTGAGGGTTTTTAAATGTTATAATGTGAAGTTTCGTTTGAACTGTAACAGTTATTATCTTTTGATTTGTATTTAATTTTATAGTATCCTGGAGGGATTATTCTTTTCATAACGCCATCTGTAGTTTTGGATTGGTAACTTTCATGCTTAGGTTTGAAGCTTCGCTATATCGTACATGGTTTAATAAAAATAACCATAAATAATTAGAAATGGGGAATAATTGAAGCCATTAATACGAAATACAACAGGGAACATCATAATTTAAATGCTTGTTTGGTTATTTAATTGAATAATAAGCCATTTAATCTGGACGTACTAAAGAATTACTTAAATAGGTACATATATATATTTTTTTTTGGTCTATAATACTTTGGATACAAGGTACAAGTTTGTCAAAATAGTTCCTTGCGGGTTCTTATATTTTACCGCTGTTGATTTGGATAACCATATGGACTGTTTGTTCATTCTGCGTGTGAAACGTACACGATAATTTACCATGGGTAATTGTCATAAGTAAGAGGATAATAATTATTATAAATTTTCTCTTTTGGGTTAGTGTTTTCTGTTTAGGGAAAATTCGACAGTTACCTTGGAGCCGTCACAGGGCGATTGTGGTATTTTCTTTATCACCTCCAAGGCAGAACTCTTTGAACACGATTGTTCTGGATTGGACGTGAGTATCTTTGTGAAGTCTGTCCTTGTCTGTGAATGTAATAGTACACACATGGTAGTTCAGTTTAGTTTCACTTGGGGTGAAGCCAACACCTGGTTAAAACAGGTATGTTTGTGGTATGGTTAGGATACTATTCCTCAGATTTTGTCGCCAGAATGTGATTAAATTAAGTACCCATATGTAGTTCTTGTCAGCGGGGCTACACTAAGTTTATGATACTTTGTTTTGTTTTATCCTGGAGTCTAGCTGCACTATCTCTTTGAGGTTATATATGGTGTGGTTCTGATTTCAGTGGTAAGTCATGAATGGAGTTTTTCAGAATATTTTTACTTTCCTTTCGGTGGGAATGTATCGGCATTTTGCAAGCGATATGCGAATAATTACGAGCTTTCCATGTTTAATACCTCTGAGTTCGTGAGTAGTTAGTCTCGGGTTCTATGTTCTTAACCTCTGAGTTCTCGGACGCGATTTTTTTTTAAATCGTTTCGCGGAAATGGATTTGGGGTTTTCCTTTCCTTTTCAATCGCAGGAAGACAGGGGACCTACTGATACAGATGTTTATTCCTGTAGTGGTGGGAGGCCTGTGGTCCTTTTCTATTTGCCATGGGGTTTTTTTTTATTTTCAGGGAGGAAAATTTAAATATATAAATTTTCCCTATGCATCTCTTCGGAGGATTGAAGGAAAATGGTAGGATGTGTGTGTATTCGTTTTATTGTGATTGTTCGTGTCATCAGGTGTATGTATATACAGTTTTATGTGGGGGAAAATACAAGCCTGGTGAAAACAGGTATATTTGAGGATTTGACAGGTTATTTTACCTCTTCTCTTTGTCGCGGGAAATGCGAATATGTGTTTCACATAATATCTGGTCAGCGTGACTACAGTAATTGCAAATAATTATTGCTATTTTGTTTTCGCATAATGTATTGCGATGAGGATATATTTCCTTTATCTTACGCGATTAATGTAAGTAAGTAATGCTTACGGGACGTAACCACTTAGCGTATTTACGTTGTTTTGAAATATTTCATGTGGGTTGACACCTTGGTGTTTGTACGACGTGATCTCGTATGAGGATATGTTACGTGGTCCAGATGCTTTCGGTTTTCGATCAGGATGTGGTGTTTTATTATTCAATACGTTGGTTGCGTATCAAAAGGGTGATCGGTTTATTCACTTTAAGTTCCTGCTCAATGAGAGATATATGGGAATTATTTTGGCTTTTGTCAATATGGTATGAATAGTACGTGGGTTATTCGCGTTTATTAATTATGCGTTCGAGTTATCTTAACAGATAATATAAGAAAAATTTCAACATCGAAGTTGACAATATATCCCATCTCTTCGGAGGTTATTGCGGGACTTTCTTATGTAATGTCTAAACAATAAATTTTTTTTTTAAAGATGATTGTAGATTTATAGTTTTGCGTGTTCACAGTTTTCCTTGAGCATTTATCTTGATATTAGATATCTGTTTGACGAATTTTTCTTATAATTTCTTATTCATCATCAGGAAATAGAATTTCTGTTATTTTGGGTTTTTCAGATTATTAAATAATTTTCGAATTGAATAATTAAATTTTGGTACCACTAGCGACATCTATTGGTGGTTGTAATAAAGCTTAAATCTTTGAAGATGGTTTCATGTAAGTTTATTTTTCAGATGGATTTTATTCTTATAAATTTCACGTATTCTTCGTGGGAATCATATTAAGTTGGTTCTTTCAATTGTTTTGCTATATTATAAATTGACTGGCTTCTAGCAAAATTAAAAATTATATACATTGAATTTTTTAAAAATAATAGATGATTAGCGACATCTGTGATTTCTCACTTAATTTAGCATTGATTCCTTGATTTGCTTTTCGACAAGAGTAAGTTCGAACTATTATTATATTATTTGAAACTAAATTATACTTAGTTTTATTTTTCATAGATTTTGGGATTCATATTTATACCTATTAATGATGTAATAACCTACTCCTTACATTGGGGTTCTGATTTTGACTTTCAATAGAGGTTTCTTTAATCAATTGCTTTAATTTTGTTTGATATAGCGTTTACATTGGTATTTGAATAGAATATATTTCAAATAATTATTATATCTAATACTAACATTTCTGATGTTTATTTATATTATGCTATTTCAAATAATTATTATATCTAATACTAACATTTCTGATGTTTATTTATATTATGCACATGGTGCTGTTTTGAATTTTATTAGGAATACAGTGATTTTAGGTGATATTATTTACTTTTTTTTGAAATGGGCCTTTCGATATAATATTGTATACAGTTTTTTCTCTTTCTTGATTTGGCGTTTTATATTTTTTCTTGTGTAACCAAGTTAGGCAGGATTTTAGCCTTAGGGAACTTCAAGAAACTGGACTTCGACTTTCTACTACTCGGTCTTCAACTTTATACCATTTGGACTTCATACTTCGGTTCTTCAAGATTAGCCTATACTTAGAAGACATTTTTTATTCGACAATAGTGGATCTTTCTTCACTCTCTCGTGGTTCTAATACGTTTCCTCAAGATATACCTCAAGTTCATCGGATGATGTTACACCTACATTTTATAAAATTCAAGAATTATTCATGATGGTACATGGGTTGCCATTTAATCTGGCAGCAGTTTCAAGAGTTTCAAACAGTCTCTTCTTTTCAACGCTTATGTTGGCTACAACCACAATTAAGTTGCAGTGATATCTGCAGAAGATGAAATTGTGAGGCCTTTCTGCGGAGACATTTCGGAAAGACTTCGCCATCAGTATCAACTTGGAGGAAGCAACATTACTTAACGTATCTTTCGACACTGGATTTCATCTTGCCACATGCAGCCTCTGGTACATAATTTTTGAAGCAGCTTGGAGGACGTTCATCTTCCATACCGTTCTTGCAAGCGCCAGGTGGCTTATCAGGAATTTCAGGCGAAATTCTTCTTGGCTGGAGGGGTAATGTAGCAGTTGGAATACTACTACAACAAATGAGTTCCTACCCGGACAAGGAACATAAAGAATTCCGGCGATTTATTCTAGCCGCTCGCTGTCGTCTATGGCGGGTTGGCGTTGACTTGGGTAAACCACAGAGAAGAGCCAGTGAGGACCAGGCTTTCGAGATGACAACATGGCGTTCCAGGGCAGAGATTGGCGGCGTGCGACAGACATTCAAGACAGACATTTACTTCAAGACATACAGTTACTTCACCATCAAGATTACACGTATCGTACCTTATATTCATTGGTTACAGTAGTAATTTCCACTTATCGATTATGTGGATCAAATAGAAATCGATTGGCGCCCTTAACTATTAATTCTTTATAATACCCTAGTAAATTCAGTAGTCATTCTTTTATATGTTAATAATTTTGCCTGGTTTCTTGGAGCAGGCAACCACGACCTGAGACTGATAAATTAATCATATAGAGTCTTTCATCAATGTAGTCACACCTTAATGTATAATAAAGTTTATTAGTAAATCCTTGTTTGATTTATGACGCATTGAATGTTAACATGTTTCCTACCGCGAGCTTTGATAACCTTTACAATACTTTATAATTTAAATAAAATTGTTAAATAATATAGTTAAATACGTAGTTACAATATTTCTTACGTTACACGGTGACTAGCTACAGTGGATCCGACAAACGGTCTGTTTTTGGAATCAGTTCGTATTGGATCTATAAGATGGTCAACAACACTAACTGGGCGAAGCCGAACCAAAAGCCGCCCACAGGGCCTAGTCCCTTTTAACAGCTAGTAACAGATGGTTCGCTTTATTGTGGAACTAATGTGGTTGTTTTTTACTTTCGGTGTGAAAAGTCATGTTATTTACTTGTTATTCTTAATGCTTCAGACAGTCTTTTAGAGTCTATACAGGGTGTTAAGGGACGTACTTGAGTTACTTTAACCAGTGATTCCTGACATTATTTGGAGTAAAAAATGTAAATGAAATTTTGGTCTCCGTGACTTTTTTTGGTGACTTTTTTTTTCAAATTTTTTTCTTCGAAATAAAACCAAAAAATTGATCTGCCCAGTAGCCAACCCACCCCTTACCCCGCCTCCAACTATCCAACACCTACCATTTGTTTATATTTTTGTAGAAAAAAAAAACATCAAAAATGTCACCGGAGACCAAAAATTTAATTAAATTACTCCTGGACACATTCCACAGAATCCTATCCACCGCCTATACCCTTTTCCTTCCCAGAACTTCCTCTCCTTTCTTTCCTTAAAACTATACAGCTCCACACTGCATTCCCAAAGATGATGTAGACTCCGAGGAGATATTTTCATCAGGCCTCCTGTGGGTATCTAATGTAAAAAAATATCCAGAACATTACGATACAAGTGATAAGGCACAAAAAAATATTGCTTTGTTATATTGGCTATTACGTAAGTCCATGGAATATCATTAAGTTATTTCGTCAGAAATGAGAACGGTTCTTAAATCTCAACTAATAAATTTATGAGTAATAAAAATAAGGAGGAATAAAGTATGTGGAGGAAATTATCTGTGGAAGAAATTTTGAAATCAATAATTTTATACTTATGTATTATAATTGACTGTTAATAAAGTTTAATGAAAAATTTTGTGTAAGTAGTTTAAAAATAAGTTACATGTCGCTAATGAAATTAATATTTGTATTTGATTACAAAGCGGAAATATTTTGACCTTTTGGCAAAATAGGCGCGAGGCAGAAGGGGCTAAAAAAACTTGCATTGTAAATCATTGTTTATAAAATTTTATTGACGGAATTTTTATTAACATTTGTAGATTATACCCATCAATGTAATATATCATTGAAGAAGAAGATAGTAGATATTAATAAATCTAAACGAAACATAAAACCAAACAAGACACAGAAATTAAAAAAAAATCGGAGTGAGCAATTCACATGGGGTAGAAGTCAAACCTTCAGAAAACTAAAGAAGACAAAAGTGGGGAGGATATGATGCACCGCACAAAGAGGAAACCGATATGCTACGAAACACCGCACGAAGAGGAAACCGATTATACCATCTCATTCTCTCGCAGGCTTAAACCTGTTTGCTCCTTTTAGTGTTATATTTAATGCTATTTTTCGTTTCGTCGAGTTTCAAATCACAACGGTGCAAAAGAAGTTTTCACTTCAAAAAGGTTACGGTCGTAACTGGGAATGGAACCCAGGATCTCGTACCTTTCCGGGACATATCAGTTTAACCAACTCGACTATTGGGATAAATTATATTTATGGGAATAACCTTCAAAAGTTGTTTAAAAGAGAGTTGTCATAAAAATTGTAATAAAAATTCAAAATATTTTCTTTATTATTATTTTTTTTTTTTTTAACTTTATTTATTCACATTTCTTTGTACATATAATGTATAAAAAGCAAATATTTTATAATAACATAAAATATAATAACAATAAGTTAACACATAATATACAGTTATAACATAATATATAATAACAATTAGTATTATCTAGTTATTTGATATAATATCTTACATTTCAAAAACAATTCAGCAATTTCGGCCTCACTGGGTAGCTCACCTGTGCTGAGGCCTCCATTTTATAAAACTTTTTTTTTTACATAATACATTAAAAATAATGCTGCATAAAAAAAAGTACAAGCTAGAACTAAACTAAAATTTAAAAAAATATAATTATGGTAAAATTATAGATAAAATTAATTATTTTATTACCTAAATAAAATTAAAATCGCTATATACGAGTATTATGTGTTGTGTATTTGTGAGTGATGTGTGTTTTATATTGGTTTTGTGTGTTACGTGTATGTGTTTTATTCTTATCTTGTTATGAAATGTTGGTAATATTGTCTTTTTTGTTCTTTAATCAATACATTTTGTAATTTTGAGTACGAATTTCAATTTGTTTTCTTCCATTTTATTTTCAAGGGTAAGACTGTTGAATGCTTTTATAGCATGATATTTATAGTGCCTTTGTCCAAAGCTTGTATCTACCGTCGGAGTTTTTATGTTATTTTTGTACGATTGTCTAACTGGTGTGTTAGTGATATTTTGAGATGGTTGAAATTTGTTTTTCTGGTCAAAAATGTAGTTTAGCAGTGTTTTAACTTATAATTGGCGTATATCTAGTACGTCACAACTATTGAATATTCGGTCTGTATCAGGTAGTCTATATTTTTTAAGTATTACCTTTAAGATCATTTTCTGCGCGATTTCTAAGTGATCTATAGCTGAGTTTGTTGCTCCTCCCCAGATGATAATTCCTAATTCTATTATTGACTGATAAAAATGCAAAATATATTGTTTAATTTTATATATGTTTCCTATGTTTAGGAAAATGTGTATTGTTTTGAGTAGTTTATTGTGATTTGTTTGATATAATGGAAACTTTATTTTATTGTTTATAGAACTCGCCAGTAGTCGTGTATTTAGGACAAGTTAATGTTCAAAATTAATTTAGAGATCCTTTTATCTTTAGGCCATCACTTACGTCGTACGAAATAATCATCCTTAGGAATTCGTTAAAGAACAAAGTGTTCCGGAACCCTTGATCTTTGATCGTGATTTATCCTCACATTTCATTTTAATTGGACATTGCAGCACAAAGGAACGGTATGAAATCAAACAAAACCGGCCCAGAAAAATGCAAGGGAAAAGTCAGAAGAAGAAATAAAATCAACTCATGCTACCAGCGGCGGCCGCTCAAAAAACGCTGGGAATATAATATTTTTGTTTAGATTTTTTTTCACCAGCATAGAAAGAGCAAAAGAACCTTTGAACATCGACTGAGCTTATGTTGAGAAGTTTTTTCACAATTATATTACGCATTTAAAGTGCAGATCTTTTCAATGGCATAATAAATTCGCTTTGATAGAGGAGTATGTTGGTACCCGCTGTGGGTATCAAACTCGATTCTTACGACTGCTAACTTAAGAAATGTATTATTTTTTTAAATTTAACGATTTTGTTTTTTGTTATCATGGTTCATAATGTGGTAATTTACAACCTTTTTTAGCTCACAATGGAAAATATAATCTATTCTGAGGTAGCCAAGAACCACCAGGGGTTGTAGAGCCAAGAGTGAAGAATCTATTTGTTTGAAGAATTGAAGTGTCTGCAATGGGCAGCGTGAGTTCGATTTTTATAAAAATCTTCAGTTTTAATCCGAGATTACTGTCAAGGTAAAGAGATACGAGTCACCCCTTAAATCACAATTTTGAAACTTCCTGATGAAATTTGGCAAACGTAAACATTTTTTTCCCTTCTGAATAATAAACTTTCTATATTATTCACTTTTAGGTAATTTATGTATTAGGAACCTACACTACATTATTATTTTACATCATTATTATACCATCTGCAAAATAAAAAGTGTTTTCTATTTTTTTTCTTTCTCTTTTCTTATCTACATATTACAATAATTTTAATTCACCTTTTCACCTATCATGTATAATGTTAATTTCTTTAAGGTTTTTTTTTATTATTATCTAAATATTTTAAATTTTAAATTTTTTGTGCTGAATTAAAAAAAAAAAAAAAAAACTGCGTAAACCCGAGGAGACGCCGCGGCCGGGGGCTTCAGTTAACAATCAGTTTAGATTATAAAATATAGATGTTAAATTTTAATTTTATGTGAGAAATAATTTAAGAAATAAATAAGAATATTAATTTAAGAAATTACATGTGGAAGTATTGATATTATGACGCTAAAGCATACTACTGGTGACTTTTATGCTGCTTCGGAAAACGAAGTAATATTATATTTATTTTACACTAGCTGGGTTACCCGGCTTCGCTCAGGAAAAAATTCGAAAGTGTTCTGGAATGTTCCACAAAGATCATTCGATTCACTTTTCCCGAAAATTCCACGACATACTTCACCACTCCTTCCAGAACTTTCTAGAGCTCTATAGAACCTTTTAGAACTTTCCGGAAGACTGTTTTAGAAATTTCAAGAGGGCGAAACTTCCAACCCTTATATCTTCAAAAGCACGCCCTTTAGGTAAAAACGGGAACTCTTATTCCCTAGGCGGGATATAGATCTACCACACCATATAACTCCCTTGATCGTACCGGGACTTGTTTCTGAATTTTTGGGGTCCGCACGTTTTTTTGGACTTTATTTATAATATATACCTATTGATTACCGGTTTCAATAATATCATAGAGTGAGCTCACATTTCTCTGTCTTATTAAATATTGTGAAGAAAGCGCCCAAAAAAACATTCGTAAGATATTTCATAGTTATGTTATGTTTGAGTTCTTTAATGTTGTCTTGTAATCTAGATGATTCATTAATTTGTTTCTTGTGTTCAATTTATATCTGTAGTGACACTTTTTATAGTTGTACCAACTCCATTACTTTCAAAAACGAATATTGTTCCTCCGTCGAAAGGTTAGGAGCTCTGGCCCAGGATTTATTTATTTGGGCACTCAATTTCTGCATGAAAATAAAATAATACAGGACGCAACCACAACATAACCTCAAAATATTTTAACACTCGCAAATTTAAGCGCCCCCCACACGGACACTTCGGAGCGATTGCGCTCCTCGCCACTCAGGCCGCTGCGCATAAAGTGTATGTGTGTGGCATGCTTAGGAACGACGCAACTGTTTTACCGACGCGTTAACGGTGGTAACTGTTTTACCGACGCTAAATAGCGTTTAACAAAATACCAACTCGAACTGCGTGGAGCAAGACGAATAAAACAATTTAAGATAAAATTAGCGATAGTTGTTGCAAGGTGCAATCCGCCCTCATTATTAATGTTTTAACTCTTTACCTTTTTATTATTTAATTGTTATTTTGGACAACGTCAATTATTAGATCCCGGGTGGTTATGTTCTTAAAACTGAAACATACAACACAGTTTAAAACACAATTTAAACAATACATTTCAAAAATACTTTATTAATAGTTAAATAACAACCAAAAGAAGACTCCCACCTGTAATTTTGTTCCAATTACGGTTCCTTTTCTCCCATTTTTCTTTTTATCGCGATTTCCCAAATAAATATTCTTACATTCGTGAAATGAAAAATATCCAACGAAAATAAATCATAGAAATGCAGCAAAAATAAAAGATTTCTATTGGTGGAGTTAGTAGCCGGCGACCATAAACAAGTCGAAATAAACTTATAACATCACCAAAAATTATTCCCATCCCGCCAGGCACGAAGCCGAGCGAAATGAGCGCGACCACGCAACTTTTTTATAATACTTACATTTTTAAACTCGTGATGTTTTTCTAATGAAATGTCCGAATTGAATAATTCAAAAAGTTAAATAAAGGTATTGAAGCAGCCTTGAATATGAAGTAATTTATTTTGATAAGGATTAAAACCAAGATACAAATACAAAGCCTTTTCAAACGGCGACATTTTAATTAAATTTTTAAAATAAAAGAACTCTGATTGTGGCATATCTATAATAGTTAGACATATGCTGTCAAGACACTTTTTGTAAATAATGATGTGTTCTGCAAAGTCTTAGTACATTATTTAATTCTATCATCAATAGTTTTCGCAGCGCACGCGATGAAAATAATTTTTATGTATTTTTTTACACCTTGGGTTAGATTATTGAAGTTTTAGTAAGGATCCCTAACTTTTTTGAAAATAGAATATAGCCTATGTCACCCGGGGATAGTGTAGCTTTCTAACAGTGAAAGAATTTTTCAAATCGGTTCAGTAGTTTCGGAGCCTATTCGATGCAAACAAACACACAAACAAACAAACAAATCTTTCCTCTTTATATAGTGTGTTAGATTAGATGTTAGATAAAGGATATAAAACATAATATATGTACCACCCTACTAATGTTTTTTTATACATCAGAAATCGTGTGGAGAAAAACGTTAATTCTAATGACTAGTATTAGACATTTAAAAAAAAATGTATATTACAATTTGACGAGCCACCCCTGGATAAAGATATGTTTTAAACGAGAGATGGCGCCTGCAGTCAGTGGCGGTGAAAACTGTCCTTTTTTCCATCCTCGCGATGTCGTTTTGGTCCATATACAATGTTGTTCGAGCGTGTCTTCCCTTTGTCTACCGGGTGGTCTTGCAGATTTGAATCTCCCGACAGAAGATGAGTGGCGGGAAAATGGCCCAAGATATTTTCGGATACGAGAAACATTGGAAGGAACTAAAAATACTTCAAAAACCTTCTGATTTGTGATCAGTTTTGAAATAAATAAAATTAATAAAAGCGATATTTTATGTAAAAAAAACAATTTTCTTTTCATATCATGGTAAGATTTAAGTCATCATAAAATTATGTAAGACTCGGTGAACCTCATACTGCCTCAGAATCAATAACTGTTGTGTTAACTTATTAGCTGAATTAAATTCAGATTATTTATTCAATTAAAAATTACACAATGAAGCAATTATCGATGCGCAACTGTCCGTGTTTTATTTTTGTCCGTATCAGAGATGGAGTTGTGTTCGGATTTGTATTTTTTGTGATATTCTTACTTTTCAACTTACTTACGGGATTTGCGTTTCATTTTCTTTATACGTGTGAGGGAGATTTATTATAATTATTGTATTTTTCCTTTGGAGGGTTTATATGGTGGTAATTTACTATTCAAATTCAGTAGGTTTCTGCGATTGAAAATATTATTGTACAAAATACAAAGGTAAATATTCTAATAAAGAACTAGCGAGTATCCGGCATGCATTCTAATGTCAATCAAAGAAAGATTGTGTTTGAGCTGTTCATTGTACTTTTCTAGTACTTTTGGATGTAAAGGGTTTTCCAATAAGAGGTGTTATTTTGATATTCAAAGAAAATGCCATTTTTTAATATAATTGATCGGATGTTTATTTCATTATAAAGAGGAAGGTATGCCGTTAATAGTGGAAAATAACATCAGGCAAATGACCACCACGACCACGCTTACAGGACCATATCCTTTTCATGAAATTTTCCATAAACAAATCGCTAAGTGGCTGCCCTATGTCCTCGATAGCCTCACGAATTCCATCTTTGAGGTCTTGAATCGACACTGGGCTGTTGGCTTAGACCTTTTCTTTCACGTGGCCCCAAAGGAAGAAGTTGCAAGGTGTTAAATCACAAGATCTCGGTGGCCAATTGTGATCACCTCTTCGAGAGATAACACGGTCCAGAGACTTTTCCCGTAAAAGATCAATGATTTCGTTGCTTGTGTGGCACGTAGCACTATCTTGTTGAAAGTAAACGTCGTCCAGATCAATACCATCCAATTCTGGCCATAAAAATTCATTAATCATCTCTCGATAGCGCAATCCATTCAACCTAACTTTTGCTCCAGCCACATTTTCGAAAAAGTAAGGTCAAATGACCATAAACCGCACCAAACAGTCACTCGTCGAGTATAGAGAGGCTTTTCCACAATAACTACTGGGTTTTCCGAGCCCCAGATGTGACAATTTTGCTTGTTGACGAAGCCACCGTGGTGGAAATGGGCCTCATCACTCAAGATGGTTTTTCGATGGAATTCCGGATAATTTTCATGCATTTCAAGGACCCAATCAGCAAAGCCATGACGTTGTTGATGATCGGCCGGCTTGAGTTCTTGTGTTAAATGAACTTTATAAGCCTTAAGACCCAAATATTTATGCAAAATACGGTGTAATGACGTTTGTGGAATGCCTAATTCCAAAGAACGACGAGGAATGGACAAACCTGGCTTTTCTTCAACACTTTCGGCTACAGCAGCAATATTCTCGGCTGTTCTTGAGCAACGTGCACTGGTTTTATTCTTCACATCACTAAGTTGTCCCAACAGCTCGAATTTTTCCACCAATTTCTGTATTGCGGTCCGACAAGGTGCTTCACGATGACGATGACCCAAAAATGTTCGAGTTTTACCAACCATCTCTGCCAAATTTTCACCATTTTTATAGTGAATTTTAATAATTTCAACGCGTTGTTGAAGAATGTATTAATGGCTTAGTTTTTACTTGTCAAATGTCAAAAATGTCAGCTTCAAAAGTGACATCTACCAAAATAGCGGGATATTTAAAATAACACCTCTTATTGGAAAACCCATATTTTTTTGGTTATCCGATGCGTGAGCAGACCACATTCAGGTGTCCGTGTGAGAATCATTGGTTTTCCAAATTCACCCCTTGCCATTCCCTACTGCTCTCTCAAACCATCTCCTTCGTTCCTCTCAACCTCCCAGATTCCCCTCTCCAGCACTCCTTCCCACTCTGCCGCTAAACTAAATGAAATACTCACAACTGTCGGTGTGACATGCAGGAATTTTCCAAATTTGGTATTAAAATTTCATAAAGTCACAATTCACTATTATATATAGAAATATTCGTGAGCGTGCGCACAACAAATAACCAAAGTTTCATCACAATTTTGTTCGTGTCCCTCATATAAAAGACCAACACCTACTCAAGTAGTCAACATTTTTGTTGCTTTTCTATATTCGTCAATAGAATTTTTTTAACAATATACATTATTTTTAATCATTGATTCTATTGATGAAAAGGTCACTGCTCAGCTACAATTCTGGAAAGCAGCTGGTTTTCAGCAGTGCCTCCAATGACTAAACATGACAGTTTTCTATATGACTAAATATCTTATCATCATTTTGATATTCGTTGGCATGAATACGACCAAGTCTTGGAAACTCCTCCGATCATACGATCAAAGTAACATACAATAAATAATATGTTACCATATATGTCTTCTAAGAAATACTAGTTGATTAAATACTAAATATTATGTTCCCTCCCTTCTAATAGATTATAATAAAACAGATAATTCCCTCCCTTCATTATCTACTATTTCAAATTTGAATGTCATTAAATCTAATGACATTAAATATGCAATAATACATACAATGAAGAGAGTTTTTGTACTTTGAAGTTATCGGGTATATTCATATTGAGTGTTTGAGTATTATGAAAGAAAAGTAACTAGTTTAATTTTTGTTCTTATGAAGCAGTTACTTTGTGATGTGACATTATAATTTAAAATAAAAAAATAACTTTGTAAACACCACTTTTATTTTTAATATTCTTTATGCCGACCGGGTTTCGCTACAACCGTAGCTTCTTCAGGGCAGTACGACAGTAGTCGGCATAAAGAATATAAAAAATAAAAGTGGTGTTTACAAAGTTATTGTTTTATTTTAAATTAACTAGTTTAATATTCGTTAGTTATATTGTGTTGCCTGTTGTATGCTGATGATGCGGTGCTGATTTCTAACAGTAATGGAATATCTATCGTCCGTCGTGTCTAGGATGAATGAAGTTCGACTGAGAATTTAAATGAGTATGTAAGTCATGATTTTGAAACAGATAGTACGAAAACAGAGTGTAATATTATTATAAGCAATAATTTTTAGCCTGAAACACTCATCTACATTGAAAAAATCTCCCGAGAAAAGATACATGCCGCCGGCGGGACTTGAACACGCATCCTTCTGATTTCCGGACAAACGTTCTGACCACTGAGCTACGTCGGCTTATCTCCTACCCGCCAAAAAATTCAATAGTATAAACTAGTGTTTCATTCAACAATTACTGCTTATTACACTTTTCCACCTTCAAACAACCAACTTAATGTATACGAGAAAGGCATTGTAAGTGCTAAATCTCTCACTAGGTGGCGTCGAGACAAGTTATGTCTACATTTTTTGGTGAAATACTTTAACTCGTCAAATATTAATTATTATTTTTAATTGATAAACTAATGTTTAAGACAAGATTTTTTATGCATAGCACAAAGGGTAACAATTATTATAAGCAATAATTGTTAGCCTGAAACACTCATCTACATTGAAAAAATCTCGCCGACGGGACTTGATTCCGCGTCCTTCTGATTAGTGTAATATAGTTGTGAATAACGAATACTTGGAGCAAGTGGATGAGTTTGTGTCTTTGAGAAGTATGTTTAAGAGAGATGGGATGGCTGCTAGAGACATGGTAAATGCAGGTAACTCAGTCAGGTAGCAGTCCACGGTGGAATGCTGTTACCTACCCTGATGTATGGCAGTGAGGCATGGAACCGGCCAAAGAAGGATGAAAGTGTGGTGAATGCAGTAAAAAGGAGATTTGTTGATGAATGATCGTGTGAGAAATGTGAAGATCCGCAATGATTACTAGGCTGATGTAAGCGTAATGAATTACAAAGAATAGAGGTAATGAACGAAGAAGAGAGTGAAAAGTGAATATGTGACAAAGCAAATGAGAATGGTAGAAGATGCCTGAGATAGACATGGCGTGATAAAGTGAATCAGATACTTAAGCCAGGCCATGTCAAGATTAAGAATTATGAAGTATGTATGAGTAATATATATAGTACGTATGAGACGATGAATGTGAATGAGGCAAGGAGCGTGTGCCAAGACCGTGATATTTGCCAGCCCGTCCTCTCTGCCTACCCTTGCACAAAACGGGGTGATAGTAAGTCAGTTAGTATTATATATTAAATTAAAAACGATGAAAAGTAGCCAGACAAAAAGATCGTAACAGTTTAAATGACATTTGATGACTGAAAGAATACACTAAAACGCTTTAAAAATAATTAAAAATAACAGAAAATCAAATAATGCTAAACAAATCTGAGGAAATCTTCAGAATAACGTCTAGACAAAGCCAATGATTTAACGAGAGTTTCAAAGAAACAAATCCCATTTGTTTTTTTATTGTCTCCTTTCAACAAAGGATACACTTTATTTAAAATTAAGTTATAACATAATCTGTAATCTTTACGACAACATTTTTGTCTGCGTAAAAGTTTCAAAAAAACTTTTTTCTGATTTTCTTGTCGAGGGCTAGAGTCACAATAGCACGGTTTTTACAGATTATTTTTCATACACAAGCATAAAAATAGAATAATGTACATCGCATAAATTTGAACTTTTATAAGAAAGAGCGTAATATCAGGATTTTATGGTCTTGGTTTTTATGAATGTTTGTAGCGGTTTTAAATTTGTTACTCGACATTTCGAATAACAACGAGAACCTCCAACTACCTAAGTACCTACTTCAGATACTTTGGCCAGATTCCTCGAGCCAACGGACTTAGAAGTAACAAAATCCAAATTTATTATAATTTTACACAGAGATAATTACAAAACCTTACGCTGTAATTATTAAGCTTTCTCGGCACAAGAAAAAAGGCATTCTGCTTCATCCATGCTGATTTATTTATTTACTCGTTTGTACATCCATGGGGTTGTTTATTATGTGTACATAATGTTGTTTTTTTTTACATAAGCTCCACACAGGAGGCTCTCAGGAAAATAAGGCCTCAGGTTTTTTGGGGATGCTGAGTGGAGTGTATTTTCAGGGAAAAAAGGAGAGGAAGTTCTTGGAAGAAAAGGGTATGAGGGATGGGTAGGAATCTGAGGGTCAGTGTATCCAGGAGTGACGGACGTATGAATCCATCCCTCCCACTGCGGTGCAAGGCGATGTTCTGAGAGAGTAGGGCTGTAGAAGTCAAAGGGACTCCCCCAACCATTCTCTCCTGATCCGACTTACCAGGCAGCTGGTGGGCAGACGCATCCACCGTCAAAACCTGGACAAACCTCACCCCATGAACCCGAGCACGCCTGACATATGGCAGAAGTGTTGGTTATCCAATAAATGGTTCCTGGGGCGGCGGTACCCATATCAATTATTTATTTCCAAATTTGCTTCAATAAATACCTGCATTCAATTAAGCAATAAAAATGCTCAAATGCGTTATGATAAAATGATGTAATTTTTGACCAAAAGTACTCATAATTTTTCAATAATGAATTAGCAAAATAAGTGTGTTAAAAAAATCTGTAACATATTAGTTTGAAAGACCGTAAATAGACAAACTGAAGTATTTTCATCGCAAAACATGTGCACGTTTTTTTATGATTTTATTTTTACTAAAAATTAAATTCTGATAAGTAGCCTTCCTAGATAAGTTATTTATTTATTTTACTATTAAGTTATAAGTTAATCAATCATTCTCATCGGAACCGCCCTGCATAATTGCAATACCATCTTTCGTTAATGGGCCTTAAATTTAATAAACCGTAGAAACTAATAAAAACATGAATAAATTTCATCGAATCTGAATTTTCAACTAGAGATTTAAAATACAGAATTTGTTTGTACTGATCGCAGTAAACTAATTATAGTTCTGCAACTCGTATTCCTCCCGGCGAATTGGATAAACACAGTTATTTTACCCAATTGGAATTCAATAAAATTATTAATTCTTTGCACTGCTCTACCGAGCGATTGCATCGACTAGGGAATAAATTAATGTATTTCAAACGAATTATTTATCCCAATGGGAAGTATATCTGGGAATTATTTTCTTCTTAGCAGCTCTGGAAAATTGTGGTTTTTCTCACATTTTCGTTATTAATGCAGTGATGAATTTAATTTTCATTGTATTAACAATTGTTTAATTTATAAGGTCTCATTCAATGAGAAGCACTCCAGTTCAAAATAAGTATTAGATATTTATTTACAACGTTCTTTTTAACATGACTTGCACTTTTTTAACGCTACGCGGAGTATTAGTTCGTTGCTTTCTTAATTCGTTGATTGAATTATAGGCAAAAAGAAAGATTAAGGAATTCCATCATATTTATAAAAATTGTAAGACTAATACAATGAAAAACAAACAACCAACAACACACAACCGTCAAGTGAACATGACTGACTATGTTAGAAATCTGGTTTTACCATGTGATGATTAGTTTCTAAAACCAATACCAGGGGTTCAGCTAAGTGCCGAACCAGCCTATTTTCCATTTTATGCCACAGAGGGCAATGATATTTAATTATTAATTGCAACAAAAAAAAAATTATACCGTTGCGACTGTTTTCTGTACGGTTTATATTTTGTAAAAGTGCTTTCGGGCATTTAAATGTTAAAACGGTGTTTTAAGTTAATAATATACTTACATATTAGTTTACTAATGACATATATAGACTAAATTATATTTGTAAACGGTCAATGTTTTAACTATTTTTTTACACTAATACCTCACAGGAAAATATTTGCCCTCAGGGCCTAGGGTGGAGGGTATTTTAAATGATAGGAAGGAGAGAAAGTTGTGGGAAGTAAAACGTGTGAGGGATGGGTAGTAATCTATGAGTGTGTGCATCCAGGAGTGACGTACGTATGAATCCATCCCTCCTTCTGCGGTGCAAGACAATCGGTCGAGAGAGATAACCCGTTGAACCCGGGCACCCCTGCTAAGTCACCAAATGCAGCGAACCACTTGGGGTCAATGTCAGAAGTGTTTGTTATCCGATAAATGGTTCCCGGTATGGAATACCAAATGAGAAAAAAACAGAACGAAACTTTAAATTGATATCTTCGCTAAACTTTGAAGAATTACCGCGTACAGTAGTAATGTTATATTTTACATTAGTCAGAAGTACACCGGAATATGCCTCGCCAATTTGGAACCCGCAGTCCAGTGTATACATAGATAGCATAGAAAATATCCAAAACAAATTTATAAAATATTTTACCTTCAAATTCAACAATATCTTTGAATGCACATTTCAAACTTTGCAACAAAGACGAACAATTTGATTTATGCACAAAATTTTAAATAATAACATTGACTGTTCCGAACTTCTTTCCCTATTTAACTTTAACATACCATTAAGACGTACACGCCATACAGAACTATTCCACACGCTTAATACAATATATATTGTTCAATGTGCATACATACATACATACGTACATACATACTCACACACACCTTCCCACTACATAAATCACCCGGTTATTACATAAATATATACCATAATTAAGACACTACAATAAAACATATAATAGGTACCCACCATGAAATATACTTATTAATTGAACATTTTTTTCACCAATGTATCTAATGTACTGTTTGTTTCTATTTATAAATAAATAAATAGAGCCAAATATCTTATAGCTCTTCAAGATGGAGAAAGCATTCAAAATATAACCGTCCTATATACAATTTGTAGAAAAGTTTATTGATAAGTCAACAAAAATAATAAATCCTCGTTAGAATTTACCCCTTTCCAAAACTCCTGCGGTTGTTCTGACATAAACTATTAAAAGAACTTCGCACGCCGCAGAACTTACTGAACAAACACTTTATTTAACTTCCGTACCCATTCGATACAATGAACATCAGTCAAATTGTCAATAATAACACTCAACCAAAGTAAAGAAGAAAGTAACTGTCGGATAGGATCAATATATTGGCAATATCTGCCGCTACCTGCGCGAGTGCCAAAAAGTAATAAGACATCTATCAAAGTATTGGAAGAAAGACAAGTTAAGAAGATGAAGCATAACCGCATCCTCTGGAGACTTACCCGGACCCGGAGATACTTGGAAACAGATCGCAACCCTGGCATTGTTATATCCCTGATCCACCCACCCTTACTAAGTTGGAATAAGGGTTGTGTCAAGAGATATGCGAATATTCCTATCCTTAATATAATTATTTTGATTAAAATTTTTATAAATTCGTAAAACCTCGATGACATTGAGCGAGTTTACAAGCTACTATCAGGGAAATTCAATATCTGTTAGTAAACTCGCTCAGTGTAATCGTGTTACTTGCTAACTAGCATATTGTGGACAATCTACGAAAAAAGTTGAAAGGTAGTCAACTTTACTTGCTACTCGCTCAAGATGGCAGCCCACGAACAGCTGATTTCGTTACTGTCAAAAATTAGTCTCGCGGGAGCCGTATTTCTCGCTACTGGCTAGCGTGTGGCGCTAGCGGCGACCTCAAGTTTTTTTACAAAATGTCGACCGAATTGGTTTGCGCGGGAGTCGTTGTTTTAGTTGCTACTGTCGCTACTGTAGACACTTAGACAGTAGCATGTGTGTCATCATGACAATCTCACTCGCCAATTCACCCGCTTTTAAACTTACCAGCTAGTAGCTTGTAAACACGCTCAACCTAATCGAGGATTTATACAGTGCTCGAGGACTTAAACTTAAAAAGCAAACATTCCCGAAAAGGGAAAAAAACTATGTTTTAATTAATTTTAACGATTTTGATATCGATCATTTTATTAATTCTTGAAGAAAACTGCAGTTGGGTGTTTTGTGATTATACTTCGCCAAAAGTAGGGCAAGAATTCAAACTCACCAGTTTGAATTCGCATAATTACTCCGGAATACGTCCTGTTATGGCTTGGTTATGGATCGCCACTTTTATTTTATTTTATTACACCAAACATAGTGAACCACTTGCGGTGACCTATGGCGGAGGCGTTGGTTATCTTACTGTTACTTAATGTTATTCTAACTGTTAACAGATATCTTCATACCCTCTTTGTCATAACCCAACTTATGGCAATTCTAAATCGGGAGTAAAGTAATATCTTCGCTTTGTTACAACGTAATACGCACGCGTACTGATAGCCGTCGAGGATTGCAACCGCCACAGAATACTCGTCAATTAACTGTACGATTCAACAATCGTAATTCGTATCACCCCCAAATTTTCAATAAATCCTCTTAGAAAACTATTACAAGTTTACAAGAAGTACTTTATTGTGATGAACCTTACAGGCATTGAATCGCATTCCTTAAAACTGTAAATCTAATAAACTGTTCTCCACATCATAAAAATCTTCAAATATTATTTGATTCGAAAACTGGTATATAACAATGGTATAAATAACTGGCAACCCTGAATGCATGCTCGATGGCCATTTGTAAGAATCATATCTTCTTTTGACGGCTGATAAATAATTCATGATTCCCGTCACTCCGCCATTAACATACATATTTTGGGGTTCCTGCCCCGCGCTGCATGTTGGAATTGATGGACCCACTAGTTTGACATGTGTTCGCATTACATTATTTTAAAATACACGTCAGTCCGATCCGATAGCTTACAACAGGGATGAAAACTTCAAACGGATCATTATTCTTTTTCGTTTTGTGTCTCTGTCATAAAAACGTCACATTATGTAGGTAAATTTTTTTAGGTAATAATGGTTCTTATTAAATTTCGTTTCATCTTTCCAGCGAAATTTTGCCACGAAATTCGTAATATAAAATATTAAAACTGTATTCAAAATTATTTTTGTGTTTCGGTAGAATTGTAGATTTACAAAAAGCATGAAATACTTTTCAATTTAACTTGAAGCAGTAGGTATTTATGATTGCTTCTTTATTTTAAATTTATTTTTTTATTTTAATTTAGTTTGTTTTTTATTTTAATTTAGTTTGTTTTTTATTTTAATTTAGTTTGTTTTTTTTTTTTAAATTTGTTACGTACCAGTTTTTGAAGATTTTTATGATGTGAAGAATAGTTTATTAGATTTACAGTTTTAAAGGAAACTTAATGGCAATACCAGAGATACTTTAAGCACAGCAGAATTGAGTCTTTAACTGATAACAGAAGTTGATCTGAATGGAATACATTTGTGTTGGCCTATATATGATAATAAATAATTAAGATTTATGTTGTTGCTGACATTGGTGAAACTAGAAATTCGTGCTTGAGGCATCTTTTAAATGAAATATTATAAAAATAAAACACAAACACTTTGTATTTAACCACGAATTTATTATTGCATATATCGACCGGTTTCACTTCGACCAAGCTTCTTCAGGATATAAATAATAACTAAATGCTAAGACAGAGTTATGGCTAATATATAAGAGTGACAGAGGGAGAAAGAACAAAATTAGAGGGAGACAAAGTATTTGACATAGGTAAAGTGGATAATCAAGCAGTGGGAGGTGTGATGAATGGTAACCTCCAATTTACGAGAAGGCCTACGAGAATTTTTTTTTATTCCAAGGAGAAAAGCGCAGTGCTACGACATCTGTATGGTCAAATTCAAAACTTGCTCGAAAAAAAAGAGGTATTGTTAAGTTGATGTGTTATAGTTGCCTTAAATATACACAGATGGTGATGAGATCGATATTTAACGGGAACCCCAGGTTTAGGGACGATTTTAAACGCGAGAGTTGAGACAACCAATTAAATAGCAGGAAAAGCAATTAAAAATCAACTCAGCCTATCAGCAAGAAGGGGGTCGTGCCCATTTTGGACACAAAGGATTGTACTTTGACCCGAGTGATTAGTAAAGAAATTTATGGTCTAGACGTTCCCACAGAGATCAGGGTTGAATGAACTAAGAGATAAATATCGAATTATTCAAGGTTTTTAGTACAACGAACCCAAGTAATGTTATTAATAAAGGGTACCTTCAAGGGGTCGGGAGACCTTAGTTTCGAGTGCATTAGAGCATTTTTAGTTGCGGAAAAACACACTTGGATAACGATAAAAAAATTTTATCAGTAATATATTGAGTGGAAAACGCGGGGACAACGGGGCATGCTTGCGGGAGGATTCTCAATTATAGAATAACTACATATGACGGCCGAGAGGCTAAATTCGAGGAAAAACGTACGAAAAGAAAATGAATATACATAACACAATGGAAAATTATTGTTATCAATTCTAGACGGAACGGAGAGATTAGGAAAGCGAATTGGGAAGGAAAATTTCAAAAAGATTTAGAGTTTGAGATTGAGATTTAGAGATTGAACAAGAGGACGAAACAAGGGTTTGGTGCAGTAGCAGGTGCTTGGAAAGGAATTGGAATAGTATACCTAGGGGGGGGTGGAAATACTGCAAACATTGCGATAGATTTAATTCATAAAAAGGAGTCATTTTACGTAATTAAAATAGGGATCATAACATAAAGTTACACGAGACTGCGAGGGAAAATGAAACATTACAACGGTTGTCGACCCCACATGTATATTGTTGATATAAACAAGGAATATTCGAACATGCCTTTTGTTTATTTAAGGCCCATTATCCATTAAAAAGGGTCATAAAAATTAACATTGCTCTTACCTGGTATTTAGATTATAGAATTTCCGTAAAATTTAATTATAAACACATTAAAATGGATTTATCGCCAAGTATGTAGAAATCGTAATGTATACACACGTCAGGGCTTGCAGTTTATGGGATTTTGAACAAGAGAGAGATGGAAAATTGGGCGGAATTTGATCGAAGTAGTTAACTTGACAGATATTCCAGGATAGGAATAGTTAGTGGGCCGGAAAACACCATAAATAATATATCAAAAAAGGAAAAAAGGGTTTTAGCGGGAGATGGAATCACGGCAAAAAGGCAAACGTCAAATTTCAATAAGGGATCATTGGGTTAGGAGTGGGGGGAGAGAACGGAAAACCGACATAACCGGAAAACTCAGATAAGGAAATGGGAAAAACTCAAAACGTTATAAGTAGAGTAGATACGGAACCAGGATATGATTCCTTATTAACAACGAAGGGAAAATCATTTAAGAATAGTTGTTAAAACACCGTTACTTGAAGGAAAATTAGGTGGGAAAATGGAAAAGTTGAATATGCCACATAAATAATGGAAATACGGTTCTGAGACATAATTGCTTACGTAGACTAGGGGAAAAGAAATAATTTTCGTGGAAATTTATACAGGACAACTAGCGTTTAAAACTAGGAGACTGAAGAATCTACGTTTTCCCTAATATTTATGCCAATTAAAACACAGTTTTAGCAGATCACTTATGGGCATGTTCAAATTGGAAAAAAAAAACAAGATTAAAACCATGTTTATAAAACATATTATGAAGACAGAAGACATGTGGAAAATGAGCAAACTGGATGGCAGCTTACTAAGTCCGGGACTAAAAACCTTAGAAAAGCGAGACAAAGTTGTGGGACGAACCGAGATTTAGGAAGAGGCAAAATCGAAAGAGCTTATGTAGGAACAAACGATAACGAGATGGGGTTTTCAAAAAATTTCGAGTGATTACAGATTATAATTCCTCGTCAAGGAATATACGATTATGCCCTTTTGGAGCTGTGATGGGTATAAATTAGCGTGTTGGGGATGATTCGAGAGTCCTTCGACAACTGGCAAGGTTGATTAACACGTCGCGCATGTCGTGAGAATTACCCTGGTAATTAATTAATAGAGTCTAGAATCAGTTTTTATACTTTAAAAATACAGTGGAAAAGTAGTCAGTTTTATACTTTAAAAATACAGTGGAAAAATAAAGTCAGTTTTATACTTTAAAAATACAGTGGAAAAATAAAGTCAGTTTTATACTTTAAAAATACAGTGGAAAAATAGAGTCAGTTTTATACTTTGATAAAACAGGGAGTGAAGTGCCCGGATAGGGTTAATCGTGCAATTTAACGGAGTGTATGATCTTATAATAAATCTAAAATCAGTGTTTGCAATAATTTCCTATTCAATAAAATCTAATAATTAATTAATTAATTACAAATTCAATGCGGGAGGAGTTTAATATAGTGTGTTTGAATTGCTTTAAATTTGTTCTATGAAGGTTAAAATAGAGTTATTTAGTCCGAGGTTATATAAAGAAAATTACAGTCTAATAAGTTTCATTAAATAAAAAATTTACGTTTAGGTCGAAAGTTGGAAATTTTATTACGAGATATTAATTATCGTTAGGTGACAACGCAATAATAATAATTGATCCGAAATCTGGAAAATACTTAGCCGAAGTTTAAATGAATAATCCAAGTGATTAATTTGCTGCTAAACAAAAGTGTTATAAAATAAAGTGGAAGGGGTTCTTTCAGTTTTGTTGTAATCTGAGTGACGAATAATATTTAGTTATTCGTTACAAAGGGATTCTAGTTCAAATTGGAAACATAAATAAAACTTTAGCTTTGTCCTTAAGTGGAATAATTCAAATTTAAAGAAAATCTTTAGTTGTTATGAAAAAAAAAATATAATTTAAATTGAGAAAAAATTAAATAAAACTTAAATATTTTTATAAAGTGGAATAATACAAATTTAAAGGAAATTCAAATTAATAAATTAATTTATTAAAGAGTAAATAGGTATAGTTATATACCACATGATAAAATAATATTCGAGCGAACGATTATTAAGAATCGATTCCCCTCTTTAGATTGGAATCAAATATGGAAGGAAAGGGGAGGGAGGTGAGGGTTGTCGGGGTTAATTAGATAGGATCGTTCTTCTTCAATAATAACGGCAGATATTAAAGGAAAACGTGAGGATTTTTTACATCAGAGATCTATTCAAAGGAGAAAGGAAGGAGATGAGTTCCGGATCTTGTAGGATTAAATCGTTAAAAGTGGGAAGACATGAAATACCCCTTCTAGATTCAGTAGAGTTAAATTCAATCCGGCGGAGATGGAAGTCGGAGTGAGGCAGAAAAACGGCATGAAGACTTGGTATTCCCCCATCTGGCGTGAAGAGCCCCTTTCGTAACAAGAGACGCTCGTCGAAGAGAGTAAAACTCGGACTTAAGGATAAGCTTAGCAAACGTACTTGGGAGAATCCGGTTTGAAATTGTTGTTCATCGGTTTTCACTTGGTTAGCGGAGGAGCCGACTTTTTCAGCAAACATATTATCCCCTCCCCATATCCCTCCATTCCTGCTCTTTCAACAATTTTGCGAATACTAACCAATAGCACTAACTATGACTACAAACACATTATGTTAGGAGAAGTTGCAGACAAGGACTTCAATTGAGAAAACTGGATCTTCGAGTTCGATCATCCTAAGGTAAGGTTTGCTTTCTTGAAATGTTTAATTTATTAACTGTTGTTTATGTTATCGATGTATCAGCGGTGATAGGAAGAATTAAATAAACACACTAAATTCCTATGGAAATCAAATAGACACAAGGTTTAGGGCGGGGGTAGTTTATCAAACTCGGTTAAATATTCTAAAATAATAATAAATAAATTGATCGGAAAATTCTCACCCTTTCTCTAAAAGAATCTATGGGTTACCACACGTAATACATTATCTTCTCTACATATGTGTGCATATTAAGTATGCAAACAGATGTAAAATCTAAAACAAAAAAAATTACACAACGCAGATTATAGAAATAATGTGAACTAAAATCTTAAATCTTGATTACTGTGAGAAAATCGCAGGGATTTAAGAAGATAGGGTAGGTTTAGCTAGATTATAAGGTATAGGGGTTTAGAAATCACGAGCCTGAGGTAGAAATAAACCGAAAGGAGGGTTGAGTCAGGCCATCATACCTAGTGGTGTGATCAGTAGGACATAAGGGTAGAATTATGAGCGTGGCTACGAGACAGGAGCTACGAGATTTAAACTACGAGGTAGAAGCTTAGAAAAGTAAATCAGCTAGGTAGGGTTCATCACAATTGGAGTCAAAAGCCAAGAGTGGCGGACTATTACAGAGGGAGACAACAATACAATAATCAATTACTGGGAGGGAAACATCAATACACATCATAATCACAAGTAAATGAACAAACAACAGTTAACTGTAATCTATGAGATATTAAAAAGTTTGTTGTATTTTACATTAACTAAAGGACAATATTTCGATATATGATAATATTAATAATGAATCACGCTACAACACATAAATAATATCATGGGTTAGGATGGATTGCGGGAAATAAGTTAAAAATAGGACTATAGGGTGTATTTTTTTGATTTGATAAGTTAATTTGATTATTGAGTAAGTATTCTGACATATTTGTATTTAAAGATTTCCTAATTTCTAAAGCTTCTAAGTTATCTAGTTTTATACCTATACTATTTTTATGTAAGATGCGAGTTCCTGAAATTTTATTAAATGTGTGATCTGTTGAGATCAAGTGGTTTGCGAGCTCAGAGAAACCTTTTCCATTTAAGCAGCGTAAATGTTTAATTAAAAATCCCTCTAATTTTGTTCTTTCTCCCTCTGTCACTCTTATATATTAGCCATTACTCTGTCTTAGCATTTAGTTATTATTTATATCCTGAAGAAGCTTGGTCGAAGTGAAACCGGTCGATATATGCAATAATAAATTCGTGGTTAAATACAAAGTGTTTGTGTTTTATTTTTATAATATAATGTCTAACCACAAAGTAATTGCTTCCTATGAAAAAAAAAAATTTTAAATGAAAATTATGATCCGCAAAACAATTCATTAGCAGAAGGTGGAAATTGGTAGTTAACAAATAAATAATGTCACAATGTAATTAGTGACGAGGTGTTTAGGTGATTTGTACCTACATAAATACATTAACAAAAAGTGGCATTCCGTAGATGCGCTAGTAGGGTATAGGGATGTGATCACATAATAAATTATTATTTATGTGAATAACTCAAAAGAGTCCCAATTGTTTCCGTTTGGAGTCAGTGATAATTTGGGATATGTTGTGAGGCTGATACTGAGAGTATCTTCCACTCTGGAACGTGCAGCAAATATACCACATATTATTTGTAATGAATTAATTGTGACACAACAAAAATTAATCCAATAAAATTTATTTGGGCACGCCGGGATATAAAACTCTCGACCACGGATATAGAGTCAAAACAAAATTTTACATTAAAAATTATATTAATAATTTATATTAAAATTCTGCCTTTTTATTGAAATACCTGGGTCCAACTGGCTCCGGCAAATCAGACTTTCGGACAAAATAAAACTTTTTTATCTTTAATAATGACTATTAAATTTATGTCAGAAATATAGAGTTTGCAGATATTCAAATTAGAAATATATTTCTAACCACATTTTAAACAAATAATTCTCTATATAATGATAACAAATAACTTACTATATTATTAACAAAATCGACATGTTTCAAAAACTATGTTTTCTTCGTCATCACGCCACAAGGTATACTTGCGAAGTTTGAAGAAATAATTCTCTTTTCAAGATTTTCATTCTGCTTACTTTCAACAAATTTCCCTTATTCTACCTATTCTTCTGCTGAAATTTTGTAAAACTGTTTACTTTTGGTTGGCTGTCCTTGTGCATGTTCTGACAGGACCATCTTTTAGGGGATTATGGTTTTAAAATGGTCCATGAGTGATCTCTGAGCTCCGCAGTGAATGGATCTTGTCTTCCTTGGAGGGGACTCGCCCATTGTGTTGTGGAAGCCAATTTATCTTGTTTATGAAAATCTCTAAAACTCCTTCTTGATGGTCCCGCTTTTAAGATTTATTTTGGAAAATATAATATGCACATTGTGTACCATAATCTTGTACAGTTGCGAAAATATAAACCTTTGCCTAAAATGCGAAACATCCTTTCTGAAATGCTATTCTAAATAAATACTGAACAGTTCAAAGTTCAACCAAAAAGTGGATTGTGTAAAGTATTTTCAGGGTTTTAATTTAATACTGTGATTATTTAAATATGTATATTAAAATTAATTGGCATTTTATTAAAGAAAACGAGAACAATAATAATATATGGGTTACTATTTTTTCCTTTTAAGATTGTATAACCATCCACAACCAGAAATATGTAATTTTTAAATAAAATTTTATACGTATTGATATTTTTCCACAAAAAAAGGATAAATCGATTACGATAGATTGTTCTTTTATCTAGTAAATATATTTTTTAAATTTTGATAAAAATGGTTATTTTTTAATATAATAAGGTAAGTAAGTCGTTGGCAGGTTTGTTAAATTTTTAAACAAAATTTTGGGTTGAATAACACACATTTCATATCATATAATCATGCGGTAAAATAATTCAATAAGTTATCCTGGAAAGCTAATTTTTATTCTGGTTCAAATAAAATCTTTAAAAAAAGATCCGAGCACGTGTTTGGTGACGAAAATAATTCAGTTTGTCTTTTTATTTATTTATCGGTCTTACAAAGCAACATTTTTCATTTTTTTTTACATTTGTATTTTGTTTGGACATTATTGAAAAATTATAAATACTTATTATCAAAAAATAATAATTTGTACAAAACAAAATGTACATAATTTTATCATCACACGTTTGAGCATTTTTTATTATGCGTATAAACCAAGGCAAATTTTTATTGAAATAAAACGGATATTGAGTTATTATTTAAAAATGCTGGTACGGAGAATGATTTATCTTTCTCATTGGGACCGCCCTGTATAATTGCAAGGGTACAATCGCAAGGCCGTCTTTCGACGAAATTTGAAATCTCGGCCGCTGGTTAATCGCCCAAACAAACAAAGACAAATATTTCCGGGTTACGAATTACCTGACAGTATTTGAAATTCTCCTACTACCACCACAGTAAGCGGAAAATGTTGCTTGTGTCGTGATGGAGGACTTAGCTAGCTTAGGACGCTCGGGCGGGACCCAAACGCGATGCCAACTCAGAAACTTACCAGTCATTTTATACATATATATTTCCAAGAGATTCTTGCTCTATTTTAAACATTTTGTAATCACAGTGTATTATATCATTTTCACAATTTTAATTTATTTATTACTGTTTATTATAAGCGCGCTCCCTCCAACTTTCGAATTTACATATCTCTCCATCGTTTTCTTTTTAAACGCTTACTACCGGGTCTTTATGTTAAAATGCATTTTTTTTGCTTAAAAATCACATAAAATAAAAACGTATTTATCATGCTATCTTTGGTTTTAAATTGAAATTCTTGGCGTTATAAAGAAGAAATTTTAAACCGTCGTATTATTCGCGAAATCTTTTTCCTGTGAAGAAGATACATTTCCATCTCTCAAAGCTTTTAAGAATCTCATAACATTACATAGCGGGAAAGCGTTCCACATCATTATAAAAATGCGCTGTTTTCCATATTTAAAATATATCATTATATGAAACTATTTTGTCAACTTTCAGTTTGCTTTCGGAGTCTCGAATCATTCGGGTCCCGTATGCGATGATACGAAACATGGAATTCATGGACCCTTTAGTTGCTGTGTTTCGCATCAATTTGAATACTTTTGCATAATTCGTAGAGCTGCGCAGTTTTGTTCTTCAGAAAAAAGCTCCGGGAATAAGCGCGGAGAAGGCCGTTTTGTTTGTTTAATGAAACGAATAGATAGCTCTAGAATTCAAGAGTGCATACTCGCTTCAACCTCAAAAATACATGACATGCATTGGTTCGTCGAAATTCTCTATAAATATTAATTAATGACGGCCTCTGTGGACCAGGGGTAAGACTGTCGACTCGCAATTCGAAGATCGCGTGTTCCGAACCCCGAACCCGGCGTGCAAACAATTTTTTTTTTAAATTGCAGTTATTTCACAATTATTTATAATTTTTTTTTATAAATACAAAGTGTGTTTGCGGCACGTCCAGAGTGGAAGACACTCTCAGTATCGCCCTGGTGCAGGATCACCATTCAGAATTGAACTTTTGCTTGAAATGGCTTTAGCCGTGTTTGGTGACTAGATCTGAATAGCCAGGTACTTCCCCGCCTTTCTCTTCCAGATCTTCTTCCTCTCCCACTACCTTCAGCCTCACAACTGCCAACCGGTACGCTTCGAGTATGTTTGTAATCATGTTTTGTGTTACATTGTGACAATAATTGCTGAATCTTCTGTACCTTGAGCCTAGATACGAATCTGCTGGTTGAACTTCTTTGTACAATTTACTAATCGAATACTCATGCCTACGTATGTCTTTCATGCTCTGTTTATTATTTTATGTACTATATACTTGTTATGCTATATACTTGTTATAATGCTCCTGTACAATTTACCTTTCATATAAAAGCTATCAAGGCGTAAACAAAATAAACAAAACAAACAAAAAAAACATACTCTAATTGGGGATGCCATAATCTCACTGGCTCTAGAAGGGAGCAGTTGGGACTCTCGTGACGTACTCACAAAAAAATTATAAAATATTTTTTTTAGTACTTATTATCTAATGGTGTAGTTGTGGTAATAATAGTATGGCCGTCCTACAAATTTGGAGGTCCGGAAGATTGATGCACTAAGCATAATGAACAAGATAAAAAAGGGATTCCTATTTGGTTTGGATGCGTAGAGCGGAGTAAGAATCACACGAGAGATCCACATGCATCATCACTCTTGGCTCTACAAACCCCTGGTGGGTCATGGCCTCCTCAAGAGTCTTCCTCCATTCATCTCGGTTTTGTGCCAGGTCTCTCCAGTTTAAAAGCTCCAAGGTAGATATATCTTTGAGGACGTTGTTGCTCCATCCTAATCTTGGTCTTCCCAGGCTCTTTCGCCCTATCGGTCTTGAGTTCAGCAGGGACTTTGGTGTTTGATGCTCGGTCATTCTCTCTACAAGACCCAGCCACCGAAGTCTTCCCAGTTTCATAAATTTTGACGTTTAGATCCTTAAACAGAGTATACAGCTCATTGTTGTAACGTCTGCGCCAAAATCCATTTTCTAAAACCGGTCCAAAAATACGCCTTAAAATTTTCCTTTCAAAAACGTCCAGTACTCACTCATTCCTCTTAGTTAGTACCCAAGTCTCAGCTGCGAATGTGAGTAGTGATAATTTACTAAACCTACTATATGTTTAGTTCTGAAATAGTTTAAAAACTAAACCCTTGTTCCCAAGTCCCTCACTGTTCATTTTTCCTATGTCTTGCTCCTTTCCTTAAAGTCCCTACAAAATAAGATGTTTTTCTTTCATACCTACATGGAACACCTCCACAATATTGCCACCAACATTTGAAAGTTACCTACTTGTGGAGCTGAAATTTCGCAGTGACATCGGTCACACCTCGCAATGAATCCTATAATAAAATTCGCAAAAAATGCCGTGACACTATACCTAAGTACTGATGCTATATGATCTAAATGTATATAGCCAGTAAATCTACAGTATCCACATTTGGGGAATAATATTATTAGATTGAAGTTAGTAAGGAAAGAGGATGGATGTTGAAGTAACACTGTGGGATGTTAAGTATCCGAGTATTCAGATCACAGAGCAAAAGCCATTTCTAGCTATGTTTCTTTTCTGAATGGTGGTATGTCACCAGCAAGATTTCGAATTTAAAAATTCTGTGAAATTTCTATTTCAGCTCTGTTATTATCGTGTAAACCGTTTGATTCACAGATCTTTAATAAAACTTTAAAATTTCATGAATGGGGTATTTCCACAAACGAGGGATTCTGTTGAAAACGTACGGAATATTTAAAGACAATTTTTCTGATTTTAATCATCCTACTAAAAATGTTTGTTTTTTATGTTTTCATTCAATATTATTGATTTTATAAACGCTCGAAAATTGACTAAATCAAAACGGCCCGTTTTTTTCAAATGGGTTTGTGACGTCGCAAGCTACGCCCGGCTAAACCAGCATAAATAAACACTGTCAGGGAGCGTCCGCACTCACGACGTCACACGATAGCCACGCCCCAAAATATCGTTTTAGCGGTGATTCAAAAATGGTAAACTTTAACTCGCTCTAGAAAATTTATTCGTCAACATAAAAATAAAATAAAAATACTGTAATCATCTTAATTTTTTGCTTAATTTTTTTAAGCAATAAAAAAAATACGTGAAAATACCCCATTGTCCAAATTCTGTGTTACAACTGACCCAAAGAAGATCACACGCTGCGGCATCGTGCAGGTTTGCCTGTACCCGCATTTCACTAGGATTGAAACAATTTGCGCAAAAGTCTTCACCTTATATAATTCCACTTGCAACAGTCTGTAATTTTCAGTGCTCAATTCAATTTACTGTGCGGCGTTTAATCAATTATCGGAATAGCTACGGTCTACTTATTTTCGAATTGCGCATTACTGAAACGCCAATTTACAATAAATAGTTCTTAGATCTACAAAATCATCAGCGATCCGCAGGTTGAAGAAAGCTAAGCGCAGTTAAGATAGGTAGATACTAGTTATTTGAGGTGTTTAAACTTAAGTTTTCTGATTTTTTGTGTTTTTCTTTGATAAAATTCGGTTTTGTTAATTTTGTTCATTTCTTAACACGACGAGCGAATCTACGTACAATTGGTAGTATTTAATATAAAAAATGATACAATTCTACTGTTTTCCTGATTTCCTAAAGATTATTAAAAAAATATATAAAGGTACCATTTTATCTTTTTCAATGTGAGATTTTGTCTTTGTTGGTACCTAAAATTTATCCTTTTATCTTTTCTTAAATTGCAAATCCTATCTACAATTACTTTTGTCCAGGTACCTAACTTATCCCGACTAAGTACAATCATATGTTTAGTTGGAAAGCATGGAAAGTAAACGCCAACCCATCAACACCTATTTATGTGTTGTTATGAAGCCCTTTGTTCAACCGTGTCGAAACAGAAAACAACGATTGTGAGTGGTGGTTGATGCGATGAACCAGCGAAATTAAGACAATCTAAGTAAGAAAATAGGGTAAGTCGGATATCCTTCACTTTCCCCATTCTTTCCGCTTTACGCGGGGACTTAGTGTAAAAGGTACGTAGATACATTTATTTTATTTTCAGTATGGTACTTGTTTATGTACAAGGATTGACTATGACTTTATAAATCTTGTCATTGAAAGTAATATGTATCATTACCACTAGGTACTACACATGTTGGGTTCTAAGTAGGTATCTATGAAATAAGTAGACAGTGACAGTATAAATAAACATTGTGAAGAGTGACGATTATATGGCCAACTTTTTCCAACTGAAAGGGTTAAACCACTGCCACGTTGGATAAAAATACTTTGCATTTCTATAAAACCCTAAAACCTTCCGTCGCGAGGCTTGTTAACACCCCCCCCCATTCCTCTCCCGGCCACTTTTCCTTTTACCCCCTCTTCAGGTTTACTCGCGGTATCAGCTTTCAAATTTTTGTAGGATATTTTTGATAAAACGTACGCAGTACAAGCCGCCATCACATTATTTATTTATTTATTTATTTATTAACAGAAACAAACAGTACATTATTTACATTGGTGAAAAAAGTTTACAGTTAATAAGTATATTTCAAGTTAGGTACCTATGATATGTTTCATTGAAGTATCTTGTTTATATTAAATTTTTACCGGGTGATGTGCGTTGTGGGAGGGTTTGATACTGTGGAAATGTGAATATGATTATTGGTTGATACTGTGGAAATGTGATTATTGGTTTGATACTGTGGAAATGGAACGATTTTGAAACAGGTGATGGTGCACGATGACTTTGTGTAGGAAATATGAGGATATTACTGTTCTGAAAATATGAATTGTTAAACTAATTTGTACTGAATATTTTTTTCAATAGATTTCCCAAGACCTCTAGTTGTCGTCCCAGGAAGTTGTGTGGTCGACTAACCTTTTACACCATATTTTGTTTATCAGAATGAGCTTACTTAGTCCTTTTTTACAATAACTCTATACAGGAGGCCCTGAGGAAAAAAATTGCTCTCGGGGCCTATATCATCTTTGTGGATGCTGTATGGAGGGTTTTTTGAGGATTAAATATGGACCTTGAAAAGACCATTGTTACCAACCCTTGTTAATACAAAACAATATAAACGAATCGCAGAAACATCCAGTTCTCGTGATATGATAATGATAATGTTTGGCTATCTGGTGCCGAAGGAATCAATGACACTTTTAAAATACCGGTAACCGATAACAAGGACAGCATATCAACCTAACTTCTAAAGATTGCAATCCGTAAGTTAATATAGGGGAATCTATCAAACGGATCGCCCATTTCTGCACAGAGTCAAAATTATTTTGTGGCTCCAGACCAGAGGTGGCTGCTAAATTCAACAGTGGATTGCGTTCTTTAGTTGTATACTATTAAAGTATCTGTGGGCCCTGCACAGTACGCCAAGCTTCTGTGGGCTGACCCTGTGTTCCCCCCCCCAATAGAGCCCCCGAGGTGGTCAAGAGAGCGACTTACATCAAAGAAAGGACCAAGCATATCAATGAAAGGCAGAACCTGCCTAGTGCAATATTGTTATTATATTGACTCAATATAACAATTATGATCCCCTCAATATTGAGGAGATCATAATGTAAACCTGTTAAATTAACGGATTTAAAAAAAAAAATTATTTAGAGATAATACATTAAAAAATCATAACATAATATTAAAATTATTCCCAATGACTTAAATAAAATATTTCCCGAAGGACAATATTATACAATTAAAAGAAAATTATGATTAGACAATAACACGAATTTAAAGCGGAAAAGTACATACAGGGTGCGCCAGAGAAACTTACTTATTTGAAAGTTCAATAAAAACAAAATCACTGTAGTTATTGTTGTAATTCTTTTTTTATTTGAAAAAACAATGTACCAAGTTTTTTTTCATACTGTCTTAAAAATTACATCTTTTAAATGGCGACCCTCATCGCGCATACACTGGTTTAGTCGTTTTTTGAAGTTCTCGTCCACTCTTCTCAGCATATCAATCGGAATATTGGCAATAGCGTCGCGAATGTTGTTCTTCAGGAGATCTATGGTCCGTGGTCGATCGACATAAACAAGGGATTTCAAATAACCCCATTAAAAAAATCACATGGAGTCAAATCCGGAGAGCGCGCCGGCCATGGGAGATCGCCTCGGAGAGAGATGAGGCGGTCGGGGAAATGTTGATGCAGTAAATTCATTGAGTCTCGTGCTGTGTGTGCTGTGGCTCCATCTTGCTGAAACCACACGTCCCTAACGTTCGTTAACGCGAGCCGAACGCCGGGGAGAACGCAGAATTGACTGCCTCACTCTTTCCACAGCTTCCGGTGTTCTGCTGGTTCGTTGATGTCCATTTCTGGGTTTAGCGACACTTCCACACTCCCGAAATGAGTTGACCCATGACAAAATCGAATTACGGCCAGGAACGAGTCTGTGAGGAGGAATTTCGTTGCGTAGCAACAACTGAGCGACCGTTACAAAAGAAGCTCTCGACGGCGAAGGCCCGCTGCTCTCTAGACCACAGCATAATGGCAACTGACGAGAATGGGAAACAAACTTGGGGACGTCCCCCTCCAGATGCGCCCCCTTCCGCCCCTCTACCTACCCAACTCAACAGTCGGTAATTTTTTCAAATAAGTAAGTTTCTCTGGCGCACCCTGTAGATTTTAAAACAGTTTACACATACTTGATACAGTTAGTTGAAGAATGTTACATTATTTCATTACTAAATTTTAGAAAGATACACAAGATTTACAAAGAAAGAGCTAAATACGTCACTGGTTAAAAAATATGCTGAGAAAATATTCTTTTAGAAATATTGACAATGTTTTTTTTTTGATGCTGGAAGTTCATTAGGTAATGCGTTGTATTGCGTATGTGCGACGTATTGTAAGGAGTTAATTCCAAATTTAGCCGTGTGAGTAGATGACGATAGGTGTATTTGATTTTGTGATCGTGTTTTGTGCTGGTGTATATCGCAATTAAAGGCTGGTTTAGTGTTGGTGTGTGAGGAGTGTTGAATTATTTGTAGGATGGCATTAGTGATGCTGTATTTTGGCAGAATCGTAAGGGAAGTATTTGTGTCAGTGAGTACATACTCGTATCATAGATGTTTTATATTCCTTATGGCTCTATTTTGGATGACTTGTGTTTCAGATATTTGTTTCTTTGTAACGGTGTCCCAGATACTAACTAGATCACTTAGATGAGAGTGGATAGCATAATATGTGGCAAGCTGTAGAGTACATCAGTTATCGGGGAAATTTTAGATTTTACGCATTCAACATGGGAGTTCCATGACAGGTTAGAATCAATGGACAGCCCCAAATATTTTGTTACTTGTAGATTTTGAAGATTTTCATTTCCAAGGATGATATTCATGTTCATGTAATATGAAGTCACAAGATGTGTACATAGATAAGCAGTGCAGTCTCTTTCGTATTTTTCCTAAAGCCTATATGGAACCGCCATTCTTTTGAGACTTCGTTTCCAGAGCTTAACATAAATATTTAATGTGGACTTTTCACTCGTGGTTTCAAATACAAATATTGAATGAAACATGTTATTTTGTAGCACCTAGCACCCTCCACCCTATATATAGCATTGACATATGAGAGGGAATAATCTGAGCCCATTTCTTGATGTCGGAGCATACCATGTATTAGTTACAGATTGTAGTTCGTAATTACCTTTTATAATGTTACTAGCTTTTACCCACGGCTTCGCTCACATAGTATGAGTGGGAAATTACTGGCATAATTATTGGCATAATTGTTATTATTCTTGCTATTTTGTATAATAGAAAATAATTATTGTTGAATAGAAAATTTCAAAATTTGAGAATGACATTTCGCAAATAAAAATTCTATTTTAGAAAATATTTGAATTATAGAAATAGAAATTTATTTTAAGTACCTACTCCCTTTATTAGTATTTCATTCATTTTTGAATCCAGAGTAACCTAAAAAAATAAGAAAATGACAGTCCACTTCAAACGCTATGCTTTATAGCAACGTTATGCTTTTTGTTCGGAGAATAAACATTTTTAGAGATATGTAGATATTAACTACGACGCCAAAAAATTACTCTTTTTAATCGTAACAAAGCACTCTTTTTAAGCCTAAAATTTAAAAAAAAAAACATTTTTTCCAAGGTAACAATTTGTTTGACGTTTGTAATAACTTGATTTTGTTAGGGACAGAAAACGTATGATACATAATTTCATAACGCCACAGCTCATTCATAACGCCAGAGCTTACCAATATATAAAGCCGTTGTTACTCGCAAATAATGCTTTCGATTAGTGAAAGAATTTTTAAATCCCATTCGATATTTATTGCGTGAAAGAGTAAGGATCATCCATACAAACTTTCGCATTTATAACATTAGTAAGATTGTGACATTCTTTCTTTATTGGAAGTTAGATTTACCATCTGCTAATTTTCAAACTACTATACTTTAATGCTTGTTGGATGCTTTTTTTGTCAATAGCGTGCGTAGGTACATCTAAACTCTAAAAAACGTTTCCCGTTACTGCTAATATTTCCAGGGAAAATGGAAAGATATTTTATTGGTTGTTATTTTGAGAGCTTTCAAAGGTCACTGGTTAATGTATTTAAGTAGGCTAGCAGTAAAAGCACATATTTAAAAAGATATATTTAATTTTACCCTTTAAAAAAAAAATCTGGTTCCTAAAAGACCGGTTCACAATACAAGAAGGAAATGGTTCAAATATGCAATAACGACCAACAAGGTTTAAGTATGCACAATGAATGCAATAAATATGCAATAGTCGTATTTGCCCGTTTAATCACAGGTGACCAGATTTGTCCCAACTCATGGGATTCACGATCTACTAAACGGTGTTAGAAATAGAAAATACCACGGTTTTTATCAAAATATAAAAAATAACCTCAAAAATGTACACCAAAGTTTCGAATCGCAAATTGAAAAAAAAAATTGAAACTATTTATTTATATAAATTTTTTATTAATATGTTAGAATAAGTTATCAAAAATAATCTAAACGAAAATATGAAAGAGAACAAGACACAGAAAAACAGAAAAAGACAATGGTCGCAACTGGGACTCGAACCCAGACCTCTCTCTTTTTATTAATAATTTTTACATAGAACAACAAAAAAGTGCGGTTGCAATAACGTTTTGTAACACATTTTTTTAAATACAATATGTATGTGTTTTTATTTTTTTTCGATATCAGTAATTAGTTATAAAAAACGTAAGGTGAACCATTTTTATGTTTTAAATTTTTAAATTAAAAAAATATATGTTTATTTTAAATTATAAAATTTGAGTGTGTGATTTATCACCTTTCAAAAACAGTTTATAGTTTTTGGATGCATTCAGAAATATGTCATTTATTTGGATTTTATTGAATAGCGGAAATATTTTACCTTTCTAATAGAATAGGCCCGAGGCCTGAGGGATTAAGGTGGATTGATAATTTATTCTGTATTTTGAAATATTTTGCCCATCTGAAAAATTACCAGATTTTTGAAGGGCTTTTTGCAAATAAATTACCTGTTTAGTTTATTTTGGCCAACAAATGTAATTTATTGTTCGATGACCAACGTCGTACGTTCACGTAACGAATCCCGATGGCTTGTTTTAGTATGCGGATGTCGAAGGTTCGAACCTATGAGTCGGTATGCATAATTTGATTGGAGGAATGTACTCGTTCAAATGTAAATACAGCCTTGCCATGGGAATTGCTAAGGAAATAATATCAAGTCTTCGGACTTTCCGAACTGCGTCTTCGTACGATGCTTGAGGTTATAGCATGGACGATCGATAAAACCCTATATCAATACGTTATTGACCAAATCCGTCATTTATGGTCAGCTATCAATATTTGCGATCACGGTCAACAATATTCCGAACGACGAATGATACATTTTAGCACGGCTTCCATGATATCAGATAAGTTTTTGTTAACAGTCAGTATATATATATTTTTTTTTTTTTTTAAAAAGAGAGACAAACATTCCCGGGTTACGAATAACCCAATAATGTTTGGAAATCTCCTACTACCACCACAGAAAGCCGAAAATGTTGCTTGTGTTGTGATGGAGGACTTAGCCAGCCGAGGAATCGAACATGCGACGCCCGGGTGGGACCCAAGCGCTATGCCCACTCAACCACTGACCGGTCATATATGCAACAATCTTGGATCACTAGCAAAGACAGATCATATATTATCAATATTTTTAGAACCTCCTAATGCATGCTTTCCCATTGGTACGATGCTGATTGTCCTTGTACTTTTACTTTAAATGTAAATAAAATTGTTGTTGTTATCCTTATTTTTGTGTTAAACTACTTATGCTAAAATATGCCTGCTCTCAACACAAGAATACCTAGTGAGAAAGGCACAGCACAATCACCTATGTAACTTGATGAATATCAAGAAGATTATAATAAGAAATCAAAATAAAAACTATTTGGATAATATCATTCGTTAAACTGGCTTATTAATGAACGCAGTTCAATTAAGGAGCCTTTAAAATTTAAGGAAGTGGTATACGCGATCCATGGACAACCCGTCTGCTTATTAAGGAATCAATACATCCCAAAACATGTAATCGTGTTATACTTTCATAAGACCAAAAACGTCCCGAGCAACCTTACATTTTAAAAGCTATATATCTCTCTTCCTCTCATGCAAACATACGTATTTTTATTCTTTTAACCAGAAAGAGAACGAAATAATGCTTCTTATCGTCTTTGAAATATGAAAGCTATCTTGCATAGATATTTAAAAATCTCGATCCAAAGTGACAGTTTGACCGGTTTGGCGCGAAACCGAGGCTTCCGGATTGTGATTTGCGAATATATTGAACCAAGCAGACGGGAATTGGACTAAGACGCGACTAATTTATTCCGCCCAATCTTTGAGAATCGAAGGTTGCTGAAATATGACTTATGACCTCATTAACCAATTAACTCCCGTTCAATATAAGATCGTTAACCTAAAGAACCCGTTAGACAAACTGCTAAAAAGTAGTTTATCGGGACTTTTTGTCTTGTATTTGTAAAATGTATAAAATAAATAAAAAATAAATAAAAAATGTAAACAGTAAATGCGGACTGCCAAAGCATATTTATATTAGATAATATTTAAATTCAACACAGCCAATTTATTAATATTTTTATAATTATTTGGCATTTGACATTTCGGAGGGTCAATTCGTAGAAAATTACTTCAGCGTTGCCAGCCTTTATCGATTTCTTATTATGTCAATATCGGTTCGTCTGTCAACGGAGAAACCGTGCTTGGAATATCGATATAATCAATTTTATTTATGTTCCCTAACACGACCTTACCAACGACTTTTAGCGCTATGCCAAGAATTATTTTATTAAGTCAGGTACGCCTCATACGTCATAACATTTTTTAAATTTTTTTAAGAATGAAATTTATTTCCGGGTTACGGATAACCGAACAATGTTTGAAAATCTCCTACTACCACTACATAAGAGGAAATATTGCTTGTATCGTGATGGAGGACTTAGCTAGCCGAGGAATCGAACACGCGACCCGCGGGTGGCACCCAAACGCGATGCTCACTTAGCCATTGACCGGTCAAATGTCTTGTTTTCACTCACACGGTTGTTTGTTAATTATACGGAAAATTCACGACATTATTATTTCTAAGACTCTGTATACATAAGTAAATATTTATATTATTATAACAATAATAATATAACTGAGGAATAAATATAAATAAATTCGTAAATAAATAAATTTCTATTCTATTATTTAAACATCTCCCCACAGTCCCCAATCCTATTGAGATCAATTTCCTTCCGCACTCTGTTCAATTGAAATATATCTGGATTCTTCGGCCAAGGGAACACCCACATTTGAAAAGCTTTAATCAAATTGCGTATCGCCAGCTTTACACACCTGCTTCATACTTCCAATCTCTTCGATGCGAGAGTGTCTGATAATGTAATTACAAAGCTTCGGTTCGGTATTCTATTCTGTCGTGTTCTTTCAGTAACGTCCTTACTGCTTAATCAAGAGGACATACATTGTTATTGTGTTATGTAAACTCTCCCTCTAATTATTTTTACTTGCGGTTTCTTGAAAGTTTTTGTTACAGCGATTAAAAGCGACATAAATCAAAATTAAAGAAAAATTGATGTTTGAAGTGTTGACACCCACGGATGTTGAAAAATACAAAAATTGCATATACGATAATTGCAGTATTGGGAAATGCTATGAATTGCCGGCGCCATAGGGTTTATCTGTAAGTGTTGCAGTAACAATGAACATTTTCAGAAAAATATACATTTGTTTTATTAAAGTTCGGTTACCGTATTATTTTAATTAAATAATCACATTTATTGGTGATTATTTAATCGATAAATTAGTTAATATTTTTAATGTTTTCGTGATGTTTTTGGTAAAGACTGAAATATAAGTATCGAAAAGTTACCGAAAATAGCTTGAGTATTAACTTTTTTGATATCTTTAACTTCGTGAGTAAATACGAATGTCGCTGATGTCCTAATTGTCGTCTTTTATATATGCTTATCTCCTCTATTCCTCTCATGATTCCCAAAATTTGACTCGATAGGTTGTAGGTATTGGTAACATGCCTACATTAAGATATTACTCAAATTCTGTAACGTGTTAAGAAAAAAAACATGTCCGTCTTAAGAAATCAAGGCAAGTTCCAGTGTTCTTTGCACTATTGTTTGATTATATTTATCATTCTTAGATGGCTTCAGATGTCGAGAGGTAAGATCAAAGATATTAAAATATAAGATATGTGCTATCGGCAGTTTTTACTGGGTGGGTTTGAGTTTCCCAGCATCGCCGATATTGTTAACCAATACTACTGTACACTTTAAAAAATCAACTAAATTAACGAAATATTTCTGTATTAAAACAATTCTGTTAAATAATATTACTGCACACCTTCAAAAAATCAACTAAATGTACGAATTCCTTCCGTATTCAAACTATTCCCATTAGACGGTAGTCCGCCGAAGCCGACGGTTGGGCGGCCATACGAATATTCCGGAGATCAACGGTTCGATGCAGGCGTGCGCTTGTACACTTTATTTAATGAAATTGTATTATTTCATATTGAATTCAAATGAAATAATAAATATACGGCGTACTTGTGGCGCGTTTCACTCTCAGTATCGCCCGGGTAAAACTCCGTTATTTAGAATCGAAACGTTTTGAAATGGTTTTTGCCATGCTTTCCCCAACTTCCTCTTTCACATTCCTTTCCCACACCCTTCAGCCTCACAATACCCAAATTAGGGACGCCATAGACTCACAGGCAGCAGGGAGCAATTGGCACTTTTGTGCAGAATACATAAAAAATCATGTTTTTTTTAAATTTGTGAACTACCGTCCCTTCTAGTTTAACATCTTTACATTAGAAAAGTGATTTTTATTTATTATTATTTTTTTGTATACATCTGTTTATTTTACATTTACACAATATAACATACTTAATATAGCTTACATATTTTATATAACCTCATAATAAAGCAAATGTTTGTGTTTAGGAGAGGACAACTTGTTAATAACTCATGAATTATTAAAACATGCTAATCACAAACTTAAGAATTTAACTAATGAAGAGATTTAGACTTAACATATTTTTTAAAGATTATAAGGGTAATTAAACAAGAAATGTATATAGGATAAACATAAAATATTAGGAATAACAAACAGTCAAAAACATATCTAAAATAAAGTTAAAATTATATGGTGGTACTACCAAAATAAGTAATATTTTTTTTTTATATTTGTCGAAATTTTTTTCTGTTCGCATATTAGCAGGTAATTGATTAAATAATTTTATTCCTTTATATACATAGTGATTTTGTGCTGTTGTGGTTCGTATGGGTGGTACAGTTAGTCCACCAATAGAAGTGTTCCTTATGCTAATATTTAGCAGTGGGGTAATATTTTTACTAAAAATATCATTGTGTAGCTGAGGTAGTGCCATTTTTTCGTAAATTTTTGTAATTGGGGGAACAGGAAATTCTTTGAATACGTTTATTGTTGGGTAGTAATACGGTTTTTTTAGGATAATTCTTATAAGTGTTTTTTGAATTGTTTCGAGTGGGAGAAGGGATGATTTATATTCACCCCCCCCAAGCTATGATTCCATATTCCAAAGTATTAGGGGGTTGTAATCAAATTGTGAATAGTTATTTAAAATAAATGAACTCACGTGTCCTGATGAGAAGAAGCAGAATCACGAATGGGGTCAATGTCCTTTCTGCTATCGCCATTTTGAATCTAGTATCACGTCACATGAAAGTATCAATCAATTCACTATATATTTCTATATCTTAAAAGCACATTTATGTATTTTACGGCTACTTTTCTGTTCACTTGATAGCAAATTGTTAATGAAAATATTTTTCAAGGAACGAAACAAGTTTCTTTTTTTCACTTTTGAATATTCCATCGCCAGGAGGAGATCTGTAAAAAACGGAAAACATGTTTTTATGATATTTAATATTAAGACTAAAAATAAAATAATTTGATTTATTTCGGAAATAATGTTAGTTTGTATTATTCCTTCCTGTCAAATATTTTTTTTTCATGTCACGGAAAATAAATTTGAAAAAAAAAACAGAGCGTAGAGAAGAGAACCCTTCAGAAAACCAAAGTAGACAAGAGTGGGGAGACTACGAAGCACCGCACAAAGAGGATACCGATTATACAATAAGGTGGGTCACTACTGTATGAGAAAAAATAATTGTTGTTTTGATTTGCCTAATAAATTTGGGTGTTAAATGAAGATATAAATTATATTTGGATATCATCTTCTTCCTCCGGATTGACTTTGAAATTTCACATACTGGAAAAAAACCCACCCTTGTTAAATCTTAAAAAAATGTTAGATAAACCATTAATAATGAACTATTTTTAAATAAAACACGAAATAAAGGGAATATTTTGATTTCTTTATTTAAAAATATAATAATTCAAAACTATCTCAAGGCGGTGTATTCAAATACCACCAAAATCCTTATTACTCTCAAATTATGGCATTATTTTGTGAGACTCAATCTTGAGACTTTTTGTGCTTTCGTAAATATATACTACATTTGCTATGGAAGATTATAAAAAATACGGTTTAAAGGATTCATAGTAACTTTTACATATATACACTAGAAATAACCTCTTAAAATGAAAATTTTCAAAACTTTGAATCCTTTTATCGCTCTTAGAGATTAAAAATACATAATTATTTTTAAATGACCCACCTTATTATACAATCTCATTCTCTCGCAAGCAAAATACTATAGATGTATGTATTTGTCTCTTTTTAGTGTCGCTATTTTTCGTTTCATCGAGTTTCAAATCACAACTCTACTAAAGAAGTTATCACTTCAAAATGATAAATTTATTTGGGCTGGCGATTTTATACACTAAATACTACTTACTAAACGCCCTACTAAATTCCAGTTGTTTCAAAGAAATTCAAATGGAACTTTGTCATCAAATGGACATTCAGGGCCATTTTGTTTTTTTGGCAATTGAAAGGTCAATTGAAAGGTCAAGATTCTATGGGCGTTTCTTCCATCTAATTGTAATAAGCTTAATGTTGTTATCTACACATCGAAAAACTTCTTCATGCATTCGAGGGAGTCGCTAGAGCAGATTTTGTGAATTTAAAAAACAGTTACAGAATGACCTTGTAAAAATTACATATTTGTGATTCTTTCAAGGACATCAAGAAACCATCCCCTCGTTCAGAATGCAATTATAAATGTTTTCAAAAGCTGTCTTGACAGAAGCTCATTCCTGAGATCTCTCGAGCGAAACCATTCCTTTGTTAAGAATATTATGAACTAAATAAACAGTTTGGCTGTCCTGAAACGGAAATCCTTCCCAGTTGGCAGGCAAAGAATCATTTTGTAAAGTATTGTAATAAATATAAATAAATAAATAAAAAGATTCATGCTTAGGCAGTCATCCCACGGAATAGACACATATCGGGTATAGTACATTGAGAGCCCACGATTAATATATTTGCATTGCGACAAGTAAAAGGGTCTCCACACGGTACTGCCGCAGAACCTTCTGCCGCAGAACTCACTAAAAATCGGATGGTCTGTAGTCAAAACCGCCAGCCGTATTGTTATTATTCACCAGCCGAATTATTATTTACCTTCAGCCGGCCCCCCTACACCTTAAAATTGGGCCGTTAGTAGGCGGAACGCCTTCGGTATTGTTATTATTTACCTTCTGCGAATTCGCTGTTGGGCCAGCCGCTGAAGGTCCGCCCCCAACTTGACATGTTAGGACACGTCATTTCTTCATTTCTCGTCGGAGAGCGTTTCACGCGGTCCTTGACAGCGCCTTGTACGAAATAAATATTATTATTTACTCATCACGCTTGAAAAGGAAAAAAAGTTTGGGTAGAAATTTTTGATTTATGCAAGGACCTTCGATGCTTGTGGGATATTTCCGACAAAAATTATTTGCGGTAAAAATTATTCGTAATAAAGCCATGGAGTTGTTGATAATCACGTTTATAATAAAATATGTAGGTATGTGTTTTTATTTATTTTTTGTTCATATACAATCAGGCTAATTTGTTCGGCTTTTGAAACAAATCATATAGGTCTCATCGCTGTGTCTCCCTTACTATCATGATTATAAATATGATCTAAACGGTGCGGTATTAGATAGATAAAATACCACGTTTTATATTCGAATCTAAAAGTTAACCTCAAAATAACAGAAACTGTACTTATACCTTTATGAAACTAAAGTTTCCAACCAAAATATGAAAAAAAAAAGTGAAATTGTGGGAATTTTTTAATTAATTTTATTTTTACAAGAAACGACAAAGAACTGAGTGGTTGATAATGTTTATAATAAATTTGCCTAGTAAAATATGCGTGTGTTTTTATTTTTTTTTTCGTTATCGGTAATTTTAGTTAGAAAAATACGAGGACGTAAGGTGGTACATTTTTAAAACTTTTTTATTTTGCGTGCCAAAATTTTATATTTCAAAAATTATGCAGGGTGTAACAGCATGTACCCGAGAGATTTTAACCAGCGATTAACAGCTTAACTAACTAACTAACCATCACGCCGCCATTTCCCCGCAGGGGTAGGCAGAGAAGACGGACCGCCAAACAACTCGGTCTTGGCACACATTCCTTGCCTCGTTTACATTCATATGACGTTTCATACATGCTCTTCTATTATTCTGGCTCTTGACATGGCCCGACTCAAGTATCTGATTCATTTAGTCGTGCCGTGTCTTTCTTGGGCGTCCTCGACTTCTTCTACCATTCACATTTGCGTCATATATTCTCCTTACACTACTTTCCTGGTTCATTTGCTCTACATGCCTAAACCATCGGAGCGTCCCTTTCTTAACCTTACACATTAGCCTTGCATTCTTTGCGGATCTCCACGTTTCTCACACGACCGTACATGGTTTTACCACACATTCGCCTCAGGGATCTCATTTCTACAGCATTCAGTCAACTTTCATCCTTCCTCTGCCAGTTCCATGCCTCACTGACATACATCAGGGTAGGTACCAGCACTCCATTATGGACAGTTTTTTGTTGGTGCCAACGGCGTTCAGTCCTACATTAATGGAGTTACCTGCATTCACCCTTCTTTAAATATCTCTATCAGCCTTTCCATCTCTCGTAAACTTACTTCCCAAATAAACAAACTCATCCACCTGCTCCAAGTATTCATCATTTACAACTATGTTGCACATTGTTTTCGTACTCTCTCTTTCATATACCGTCTTCGGAAAGGAAAATAAATATCGTCTTTGAAAAGGGAAGAAATTTGGCAGACGGACTATTTCTACGAAAAATAGCTACAACTATGATATCTATCATAGAAGTAGCTATTTAATTAACTAAGAGTGAATTACTAGAAAGAATTTAACTAAGAGTGCCCATCAGACGAACCAGATAAAACCATGGCACGCATTATATATTCCTCAATGCAACACTAACTCTAAACAAAATACATTCATTCACCGCGCTTCACTCATCTTTAACATGACATACAGTGAATTCGACTTATTTAACACAGTACGTAACATTTTCAAATCTAAAATGAATAAATAGCATTTAAAAATACATACTACTATTTACACAGAATAGATCCATCCCTTTCCCCTCCCTTCCACCATCCCATCCACATAACCTAATTTAACTATTTTTCTTTATACCTACTCACTTAATAATTTAATATACATCAGTGAAAACCTGTTATTGGTTAAATTTTTATACATATGTATTTCTTCAAACATTTTTTTTATAAACTGTTGGTTTTCCAAATAAAATAAAATCATTAACTCATTCTTCACGCATACTTCGTTCATCCTAGACACGAGAGACTGTAGATCTTCCGTACTGTTAGATATCAGCACCGCATCATCAGCATACAATAGGCAACATTCTTTCAGATTACTCAAGAAAAAGTACTTTATAGTACTTAAGTACTTTTTCCCGAGATTATTTGGAGTAAAAAAAAATTTAAAGTCATTTTGTTTTTTCGTTAAAACATTTAAAATATTATTCCATCACACGCCGCAACTGATAATTCAAGAGAGAACGCGTTTATGGCCTAGCGATCATTTGACAAGCGTTGTGTCTCGTTCTAGCGGAACTTTAAACAAACGAAACAGCGCTAGTTTACTCAAACCCATTCCATCGTGATGGGATCAGTAGCGTCATGTGATTGAAAAATTTTTTTTTTTTTTTTTTTAATAGAAAAAATATATCATTTTTTGCTCAATAATTTCTTTTACGTATCGGATTATTATTGTCTGTTGTCAATAAAGCCAACGCTAGTCCAATACGTTGACAATTCGAAAGTGACGGAGCCATGACACGTTTGCGAACAGCGCGGGCGCTCCGAACACGTCTGCACAGCGCAAAGACTAAGACCTTTCTGCAAATTGAATGATGTAGTGGCAACCGCCAATCTGCTGTACTGCCTGCAGAACAGCAATAAGTGACTAGAAATCGGATCGTGAGGAGGCCACTTAAACTGTGTAAACGGGTCGGGGAGCGAGCGGGAGCGATGCGATGTAGGTACTGTACATTGGAGGGGACCCCACTACTTTCTAAACGACCTTATAAGGAAACATATGGTTTCCTCCTTCACCGCACACGTCAAGACTCTATTTTTTTATTGAACGAAGCTACATTTATTCTAACGACACTAGACCCTTCAATGTCCATGCATACGGGGTTAGAAAGCAGTATGCAAGTACTTATATTAACATAATACGAAAGAGAAATAAATGTGACAGCCCGTGGAATAATTCTTATGAAATCTACAGAGAAAAATTGTACTGTACACGCCAAACTTTAATGCTGACCTGACATAGGAATCGTCACAATAGGCGAGTTTAAGGTCACAATAGGGGCATGCCTCCCTGCCCAAGCCTTTGTCTGACGCACTTATACTGTACTTATACTGTACTTATACTGTACTTAAACTGTACTTATACTGTACGTTTACTGTACTTTTACTGTACTTATACCGTACTTATACTGTACTTATACTGTACGTATACTGTACTTATACTGTACTTATACTGTGCTTATACTGTACTTATACTGTACTTATACTGTACTTATACTGTACTTATACTGTACTTATACTGTACTTATACTGTACTTATACTGTACTTATACTGTACTTATACTGTACTTATACTGTACTTATACTGTACTTATACTGTACTTATACTGTACTTATACTGTACTTATACTGTACTTAAACTTATACTGTACTTTCCGTATACAGCTAGCGGTTCAATGGGAGCTCGGTATTAATCGTGTCTCCCCCGCTGCCGATATCATAACAAACTCGTAAATTATCATTTTTACCTATTACATTTAACACTACCGGGTACCGCTCCATACCTAATAAAGACCACGACCGTCATTTTGACGGCTGATCGTTTTTTTTTAAATACGAGGCGGTTATGGGTACCGCCTTGACGTATGAATCCATCCCTACCACTGCGGTGCAAGGCGATGGGTTGAGAGATAGCTTGTGTCAATCTCCACAGAGAGAAAAAAAGCGTTATTTTTAAACGCCTGGGGTCTCAAAAGTTGCGTATCTGTAGCTATTCGAAAAAGTAAAAATAGATGAAATTGGTATTCACTGCTGGCTCGCTAAATGCCGGAAGTTTTGAAATAAAATTGTTTTCGTGATTTGGAAAAAAATAAAAGAAAGAATCCATATTTTATATTTTGTAGCAAACTTAATTTTTATTTCAAAACTGCAGTATAAAGAATGCAAAAAAAAATTATTTTCGAAAAATATGTTGTGTGTTTGTTAAAAGTACAAAATTGGAAAATATCGCTTTTTTTATAGTATCAGTATTCTTGTAGACTTAGTTGTATTCATAAAATTGTTTTTTTTTTCACTTTTGTCAGCTATACACAGTTTTTAAAAACAAACAAACATTAAAAGATTAAATTATTAAAAAAAACCAAAAATCCATAATTTAAAAAAACATGTTTTAGGTTTTTTCTGATTTTCAATTCATTTTAACGAGCCAATAACCATTTAAAAAAAACCCAGTTCTCATTTTCTTTGAAAGACGCAAATTTTGAGACCCAAGGCGTTTCTGAATTCAAAAGTTGAAATAATTGACACACCCTATCGAGAGGGTCCAGCTGGATATATCTAGCTTAGATCTCCCTCAACCAGTCTCTCTCGATCCGGTTCGCCACACAGTAAGTGGGTAAACGTATTCGCCACCAAGACAAACCTCATGATGAACCCGGACATCTTTGTTAAGTCACCCAAATGTAGCGAACCGCTCGGGAATGGCAGTGGTGTTGGTTATCCAATTTTTAAATACAATATTTTACATGTCATAGTACAATGTAATAATGTTGGCCTCGCTGGGTGGCTTACTTGTGCTGAGGCCCCCGTCAATAAGTTGTTCCTGGACGGTGGTACCTAAACCCGCCTCCTAAATTATTACTTGATATCCGTCAAGTGCAGAGACCATGCTGCATTCATCGAGCAATATTTCCCGCATCCTTGCGGCTCTCGATGTATGTCGATTCTTTACCGACCCGTGGAACGATGAACATTACTTAACATATACAATATGGTATTAATGGATTCAATACTAGACTTTATTAAACATTGTCAAACTTTCAACTACCACCACTCCGATAAGTCAGTGTTGATATTTTTAGTACTTAAGTAAATACCCAGAAACGTTTTAGTTTATATTTTTTTTACCAAATTCGAAAACTCAATTGTTTTGTTTTCGATGACAACACATTTTTGTTATTCCGTATAATTTTCACATAGATTTTTTAGTTTATTTTTCTTTGGATCGTGTTTTATTTTTTAACGAGTTAGTTTTTGCGTTAATTTTAAAAATCATAACAGTATGGAAAGACTGTCAAAAATCACGCTACAACATCTTTTATTAGATTTGTCGAAGATGGGCGAGTTCAGTGTATTAGGAAATAAATTTAGAGTATCGCACACTCCTCGAAAACTTCCTAAAAAACCTCGACCAAGACCACCGATACATAAAAAAAAACTCAACCAAAGCCGGAGCAAAAACAAAAAAAATGTAAGTTCGACCATTTATAATTTGAGACCGAGAGATTGTTCCGGAAAGGTATTTAAACCGAATCCCGGCCAGAGAAACGATGTTATTTGCCGAAGATCCGAAAACATGTTAAAAAAAGTGACCCATCCGCAAGGTTCGACAAGAAAATTGTATGCGACGAAGTCAAACATATTAAGACCTCAGCTGCAAGACAAAACTCCCCCTTCTAAACATCTCGACCATTGTGAACATCATCATAATACGATGAGAAGACGGTGTCCGTTTCATAATTCTCAAGTCTCTCGAAAACCTACCAAAAAACCTCCACCGAGGCCAAATAAAAGACAAAGCCGCGCTTATAATTCGAAACTGAAAAATTGTTTCGGAAAAGTGTTAAGGCCAAATTTCAACCAGATGGAAGGTTTTGTTTGCCGAAGACCGACAAATTTCTGTGCCGAACATACGTTAAGAAAAACGAGCCGTTCAGGAGATTTGAGAAGAACATCAAAGACAAAAACAAGCATATCCAGGCCTCGGTAGTGAGAAAAACTCAATCATCATCTGAACATCTCCACCAACGTGAATACCATCTTAAAAGATGTTAACCACATACAAACATATATTTTTACTTACACCGCCAAATGTAATTTATTGCACATATTCATTGGAAGTATGATTTACTGTGTTTGTGACATTTTTATACAGTTTTTGAAATTATTTGTGTTCAAGTTGTCAAATAAAAATAAACATAATGCTTTTAATTTTGTCTGTTTATTGCATTGTGTAATTTTCCTTAAAGACTAGATTTATACATATTTAAAAGTATATAATCTTAGGGCTTTATTTGAATTACATTTCACATTATCCAGACTCACATACTTGGATTTTTTAAAGACATACATTAAGGTTTAAGAAGATTTTCATAAAAAGAACATAACTAACTAACCACAACGCCGTTTCCCTGAAGGGGTAGGCAGAGAGGATGGACCGCCAAACAACTTGGTCTTGGCACACACTCTATGCCTCATTCACATTCATACATCGTCTCATACACACTCTTCTATTATTCTGACTCTCAATTCTGAATGGTGCTCTTACACCGGGGCGATATTGAGATTATCTTCCACTCTGATACGTGCCGAAAAAATACTATAAATTATTTTTAAAGGAATAAATTGTGGAATAACAAAAATCAATAAAATTTACTTATAAGTCAAGAGCCATACCTCTCGACCACGGAGGCCTGTACAAAAGTTCGTTACTTTCTAGTGGGTCACCTCAATCTAAAGTTCTCATACCCATAAGGCATGTTCTCTCATACACACACAATAACGTGTATCGGTACACAAATACACTAATAACGTGCCACGCGCAAAAAACGACCCTTTACATGATTAACCACTTCTCTTTAAAAAAAATCCCATACTTTGAACCGTAATTTCGGCGGTGCGTTCGATCTACAATCTACTTAGATGTTCAATCTACTCCCCCGCCTGTGCGGTCTGTCCAGAGAATAGCCAGTCCGGGTCATTGTGGACCGGCCCTTACCCCTTACCCCTTGTCCACTCATCCGTTAATGAAACACTATTTTATTTTCACGGACGCATAATCTTTTGGCCCATGTGAAAGAACCCCAAGATTAGGGCTGCGATAAAAATAATAATATTATAAAACATCGAAATATGAAAAGCAAAACAAGTAGTCTTCAAAGTAAAACATCTAAATGCTTTCGTATAGGGCGATATTTTTTTGAAGTTAGGAAGTATCATTGAAAAAAAAAAGATTATTGCGGTGAATGCAATATCAATATTTAACCAAGGCAAATACTCATTATGCGTGAGTAATGACCAAAGATATTGAAATATTTAAATACTTGTATTTGCATATCTTTGGTAATGACTCAGTAGGTACAAAATAATGATGGAAAATGTAATATATCTTCTTCGTTCTATCCAGAGACATTCGTTATTTGATAGTATTAGGGCCAGTATTCTCCAGTATTACAGCAAGCTTATTGAAAGACTTAGGTACTTTAAATCAATAACTAACTAACCATCACGCTGTTTAAATCACAGTGATTTTTACTGAAATTTATGATTATTCTTTGGACTTAATCTAGACCTCTCTACTAGAAGGACTCTCTTGGAACATTCATTGCCCTGAGAAGGTTGGAGTCATACGTCTGTCACTCCTGGACACATCGCCCTCAGATTTCTACAATCCCCTCATGCCACTTTTCTTCCCAGAACTTTCTACCCTAAAAAGATCCTCCACATAGTATCCCCAAAGATGACATAGGCCCCGATGGGAATTATTTCCTCAGGGCCTACTTTGTGAAGTTGATGTAAAAAAAGTTATTTTGGTATTCTATTTTTATCAATAATATTATCACATGGACTGTTAAAAAAAATTAAAAAACGTCGTATCGTCTGCGTGGTTGAATTTCATAACCCAGCTACGAGTGCGTGTCGGAAGCCACGCCATATGCGCCGCGCGAAAATAACATCTGTTTACGTGGAATTTCACACAAAGCTACTGTTATAATTCGGTTTCAAATTCAAGATTCGACACAAGATCACGCTACCTCCGTCAGTCGGACAGGGACGTCTCCCCCTTGGTATAACTGCTACGAATTTGTGAATATGTGGAATCTCTTCGGATATGAAGAGATTGATGGTAATACATGTTGTTTCGATGTTGTGGCTATATATTACATATGACGGTTCTATCTCGGTCACTTTGTCCCGGTAACTAGCTACAGTGGATTGAGTGGATCCGAGGAACGGGCTGTTTGGAATCAGTTCGAATTGGATCTATAAAATTGTCATCAACACTAACTGGCCGAAGCCGAACTAAAAGCCACCTGCACGGCCTAGCAGTAAAAACCTGCGGAGTGGGTATTTAACAGCTATTTTTTATTTATTTATTAATTTATGTGTGCAAATAATTGAAGTTATTACAATGAAGTCCAGTTAAACTGTTAGAAGATTAAAAAATATTTGCGATGCTGCTTGATCTCACCCCTACTTTTGACTATAACCATGAGGCCTTGTTCCCAAAATTTAGGTGGCGCCTTGCGTCGGAAGAAAATGCTCTAAAACCTAAAATATGTAGAAACTCCAAGTAGCTGCTACTGGGCAGATACAAAACCACAGACACGTCACAACCAAAATAGCAGCACCGATTCAAAAGGATCAAATGCTTACAGCATTGTTAAAAGTATTCTTTGTCAGTGGTTGTAGTTTTTGTCGTGGCGTTTGTCACTTGATGTAGTTATTTTGGTTTCTAGGGAAGCATTTATTATGGAACTTTTTATCGCCCCCTCAAATCCTCGCAGCCAGAGCCTTTTTATTTTAATACTGACCTGTGAGCCATTTTTTAAGTTCATTTCAGGAGCCATTAATTTGATTGATAGGTGGGTCAAGTAAGGTGGGTATGTTGAATTTTCATTTGGGTCTGGTAGAGCCTTTTAGTTTTGAAGTTACTACGCAGTAAATAAATAAAATATGTGGAAACATAATAAAAGTGATGTAACATATTTTATTTGCTTTCGTTTCTCAGCAAATGTTTCTTGTGTAATCGTATAAATATTTTAAAATTATATACCAACAACGATTAATTCCAGATTGAAAACATCTTTATGGCTGGTTGTTGGATATAAAAAAAATATATTTTAAAATGTTCGGATCAAAAGTTTATGGTTTCATTAAATAAATCAAATATAATCTCTTTAAAATACGAGTATGTAATGCAAATATGTATAATGTACTAGCTGGTTCCCGGCATGCGTTGCGATGCCACATTCAAAGGAAAAACTGTTTCTACCTGTATGTCCTTTTCCGTGCGTCCCTGGACTCCTCCCGCGTCCCCTTCCCCTTCCCCTCCCGCGATCCCCTTCCATCTTCCCCACGTTTCCTCTCCCCTCTCCCGTTCCCCTGTCCCGCCAACCCCCCTCCTGCTTTCCATACATTCAGTCCCAGCACATTCAGTTTTCGAACAGCCCGCGTGCCACCTACTATAATTTTTTTTATTAAAATTTTCATTTTTCTTATATTACAAATATTTAACAATCAATCAAACTAACATAGGTACCTATTTTAAATATCCATAATTCTTGATTCGATTCAAAGTATGAGGCGAGTACTTCAAATAAATCCATTAATTGAAAAATGTTCGAAAATAGAATTTTGATTTAACAATCACTGTTTTGCAAAATTTCTTTCTCAAGTTTTGACAGTTTTGCAAGGGTTTTTGTAATGATTAAAAAAACTTTTCAGGTGTATTGTCATGTGGTTGTAATAATCCGGAAACCTTCGCGAGGATTTAAAGAAGGTATTTTGAACGTTTCAAACATTTCCTATGCTTAACATAGCAACGCATGGCGGACATACATACAGTACATACATACAAACATACAAACATTTTTAGATTTTTATATATGTATATAGATTTATCACTGTCACTGATTGGTCGGATGTTCGTCTCTAATTTATAATTTTGTAGTGCTAGCCCGTGGGAAGCACCTACATAAAAAGTTCTTACCATATTTATTATATGCACGATTTCTGTATTTTTTTAAGAAATACAAAAAATTGTCGTTTACTTAAATTATTTCATTTCAATTTATCAATTTATGTAAAGAAGAGTATCTGTAATGGGTGGGCGGGCACCGCAGAGATTGTCTGGATTTGATGTTCATATAAATCTACATTTTTTTCCGAGGTTTGATAAAATTTTGTAGACTTAACCTTCAAAACAAGAGAGCAAGGTTACTGCCTAGAGGATTTTTTTTTAAATACCTCCATCCCCATTTTTCTCCCTAGAAACAGAATTTTGAAACATCTCGGTGATATTTTGCACACCTGACTTTCAATATATTGAGAATTTCGTCAGTTGTGGAAATTCCGCAGACCTAGTATTTTTACATGACATAGCCACCTCTACGATAGATTTCCTGGAATTACTCGAAAGAATTCAATTAGGAGAACCCATCAGACAAACCAGACGAAACCACTAATTAAATATTTGCAACACCATCTCAAAACAAAATAGATTAATTTACCGCGTTTTTCCAATGACATTAATACTGGACGCGGGGTAGAAATCTCAAAGTGGGAAGCCAAACACAAGACGATTGTAGCTGTCTCTATTTCTAGTACTTTAGTACTAAACTGCTACGCGTCGATTGAGGCCGTGTCTTACCAGTAAGTAAATTGCAAAGCGCCAAAATGCCCTCCTGTGTGATGAGGAAATGCTTCCATTACACGGCAAATAGTCGTAAAGGCGAAGGAATAACACTTCATTTGTAAGTACACGCAAATTACTTATTATTATCAATTATTACAAATATTACAATTAATTTTCATGTTTCCCGCCCGCGGTTTTACGCGTCATCAGAGAAAATTCTAGGCCTACTCAAGTAAAGGGTCCGGACGCGCAAATTACTGTTGCTAAGTAAACTCTACTGTAATTTTTATTTTTAACGTTATGAGTAAAACCTCAAATTGTAACATTTAATTAAATGAAGACAATGTAAGCGAAACTCAATCGAAAATCTGGAAACAGAAAAATCAGAAAAAGATATTGGCACCTCTGGGACTCGAATCCAGGACCTCTCGCTTTCCGGGCGAACGCGCTAACCACTGCGCCAAGGTGTCGATATCAAATTCGGTCACTTTTAACTGTATCATACTTCGACTAAGAACCACCCACATTATCTTCATTTTCTTAACGCATATATTATTGGCTGCTATCTTTATGTATGATTGCAAGATTCAAACCCGAACTAAATGCTCTCTAGATAGTGTCTGGATAAATCTTTATCCATTTTATTTGATATGCGACATCTATTGACTTTTCTGCAAGTCTAGGATGAATATATAATTTTTATTTTTAACTTTATGAGTAAAACCTCAAATTGTAACATTTAATTAAATGAAGACAATGTAAGCGAAACTCAATCGAAAATCTGGAAACAGAAAAATCAGAAAAAGATATTGGCACCTCTGGGACTCGAACCCAGGACCTCTCGCTTTCCGGGCGAACGCGCTAACCACTGCGCCAAGGTGTCGATATCAAATTCGGTCACTTTTAACTGTATCATTCGCCCGGAAAGCGAGAGGCCCTGGGTTCGAGTCCCAGAGGTGCCAATATCTTTTTCTGATTTTTCTGTTTCCAGATTTCCGATTGAGTTTCGCTTACATTGTCTTCATTTAATTAAATGTTAAACTCTACTGTTTTAAAATAGACCAATCAACCTAAACACTCTGTTTATTTGTTTGCTTGAGGCAAAACAACACAAAAATCAGCAGTTCCAACAAGTATTGACGGCAACCGCCACCATTTGAAAACTGTCGTTGCCCTATTGTATTTATTGTGTAGCTCGACAAATCAAAGTCCGACAGGCATCCGGACCTTTTATTCTAGTGAGCTTTAAGAAAAGAAGACAGTGAACTTTGCATGACAAAGTGACATAAGCATACGCTGCCCGACCATATATCTATGACATTCACACACGTACATTCTTTGATTGTCTATCTTTATCACACAGGAATAAACTTTTGAATTTAGAAATTATACTGAAAAGAGTGTTGCTTGCTTTCCACATTATACTGCGAGTATGTGAGACTATGGCGAGTCTATTTATATAACGTCATTGCGTTTTTCACATTTTTTACATTTTATACAGTGAATTCATCTACTTTACACAGTACCCCACATTTTGAATCATACAATCAATAAATAATATTTACGCTACTTTTAAAGACAATAGATCCCTTTTCGCTCCCTCCCACCACGCCATCCCTCCTACCAGCCCATCCCCATTAGCTAATGCAACTTTTTTCTCTTTTATATTCACTAAATAATTAACATACATCAGCGAAAACTAATCATTACTTTTACTTTAACATATGAAAGAATATTTTATCACCTTTCAAAAACAGTTTTTATTTTAATTTTAAGATATCTGTACCTTAAAGAATAAACCAAGTAAGTCCATAGCAATTGCTATGGACCATCCCTTACTATGCGGTTTATCGTTTATGGTACAGATATGTATATTCCATTTATTAGGATTTTATTGCGCCGTGAAAATCTTCTAACATTGCGAAAAAATATTGCATATACAAAACATGATAGTGAAATTAAGTAGGTATAGATATTGTATTTCTTAGTCCTCCTCACTAGGGGGTCCTGTGCCGAGGCAAACTAAAGTTATTTAATTATAGTTTATTTGTCTTCTAAATCACATCTAGTATCTTCATAAGGATTTTTTATTGACCTCTTTCATCTATGTTTTTATGCTTGATGTGTATTCATTTAAATGAGTACAAATCATGATTTTTTAACATATATATGTCTTGGGGAAGAATGTTATGGAGTTTTCTTGCAGAGTAAGTGTAGGTTCTTTGTTCGAATGTGGTGTTATAACTTGGAATGTTTTTTTATGTCATTTTTATTCGATCCAGTGTGATGGATACGCGGTCTAGTAGAGGATTCAGTATTTTTGAATAGCTTCAAAAATATATTTTGGCATACATTCGTTTTACATTAGGTACGTAAAATATATCATATGGTCTAGGCCTGAGGTATTAAATAAAATGACTTTACCATACACTGTAAAAAATATATGTATAACTGTCGGTTTTCCATTAATCTAGATATTCTATATATATAAAAATCAAAATATGTTTGTTTCTGGGTCTGTGCGTTGCTAAACCATTCATCCGATTGCGATGACACTTTGGGGATTTGATGTATGCATGCCCGCGATGGTTTCTGTATACAATAGTGAGCTCTGGCATCATGAAATTATGCATTGCTAAACCGTTCATCCGATTGCGATGAAACTTTGGTGAGTTGTTGCGAGCACGTCAAAGAAGGTTTCTATATAGGTATATACTGGTAAGCTCTGGCATTATGAAATTTGTATAAAAAAATGCAATAGGTGGCACGCGAGCTGTTTGAAAACTAAATGTACAGGGACTGAATGTGTGGAATGCGAGAGGCGGGAGGGGAAAACAGGAGGGGGGGGTTCGTAGGACGGGGCAAGCTGTAGAGTGGAGTGAGGAGAGGGAAAGCGGAGAAGGCAGAGTGGAAAAGCGTGGGGGGAAGGGGATGCGGAAGAGGAATAGGAGGCGGAAGAAGAATGGGATGAAGGGAAAGGACACACAGGAAGAAACAATATTTTTATGAAGTGGCACAGCAACGCTTACGGGGAATTACAAACCCAGAAGCTAGCATATTTAAAATGAAATTAAATATATATAAAATAATATAAAATAAATAAAAATTTAAGAGGAAAATTACTGTCCACATCTGATTTCGAAAGCTCTGCTCTATTAACCAACCAAGGTTATTTAGGAAACCCTCCCCTAATCCGGCGTTTTTAATACGTAAGATTATAGTTTACGAGCTAAATTAACTTCGTTTATATTAAACTCTGAATTAAATTGAAGTTTGCGGTGGTACTAAGTTACTAAGCCCTGCTGAAATATTGTTATTTCGAATACCCAGTAGCGAGAGGAATTTTACTTCTCGGTGTTTAAAATAAATTTCCATAATCCGTTTTTTTTTCAATTTTGAGAAGACAAGGAGCACGATAAAGAAAGAGGAAAAGTTTTCTTATGAAGTCTTAGTAAAACTCTTACTTTCATTTACATACATAAAACCCTGCAGTGTTATTTTGTCAACTTGTCCGACCCTGATATTTTGCTGCTAAACAAACTAATTTTGGTTGTTGGTGTATCGGTAAGTGTAATGTTATTCAATCCCAGTGATTGAGATCACATGATGTGTTTTCGTTATTTGTTTTTGGGGTGTTATGCCGTATTGCGCTACCTATTTCATTAGCCAACATTTCGGATAGCGTCAGCATTTAGCAAAAAAATATTAAAATCATGAATCTAATTTTGATTATTTTTTTATCATAAGTAGATATTTATAATTTTTCAATAATTTATTTATTTATTTTTATTTATTTATTTATTTAAGGAACATAAACAGTCATAGTAATAAAATATACATAAGAGGATGGCAAAAAAACAGACCAATTATTAATGTTCACAGATAGGTATTTAGAAACATAAAAGTAACTGAATGTTAACTAGAAAATTTAAGAAAAACAGAAAAAATAAAAACAGAACTAAGCAGCAATTTAAAAAAAAATAATAATACAGATGTTAAGTCAACAAGTGATAAACATGTTATAAACAATAATAAAATAATTAAAACAAAACTTAAATAGACTGCGAAATAGGTATTTGGGTTGGGACGGGTAAGGGGAGGAGAGGGATAAGGGAAAGTTGCCACGCAAGTAATATAATAATATTAGGTACAATGAATTTAGTCATGAATATGTGTTATTCGCACCTACATAGAATGTAATAAAGAAATTCTGTAACGACAGTAACTAGCAGTGAATATGTCAGCAAGTGTGTCTATATGTGCAAGTTTATTATTATAGTATTTACATGCCCTTTGTATAAATTCATTTTGGTTGGAATTAGTGTTGCATCTATCAATGTAGAAAAGGGTATTTTGTCTGCTGTATCGAGTCGGCGTGTGGAGATTTATTTTATTTAGCAGCTCCGGGCAGTCAACTTTTGAGTTAATAATTTTGTACAGGAGCATCTGATCAGCGACAAGCCTCCTATTGAGCAGTTTCGAGATTCGAAAATGTTTCTCGATTTCGTAGTAAGAATTGTATATGTTGAATGATTTAAAATTGAGAAATTTGAGAAATCGCTCCTGAACTCTTTCTAACCTGTTAACATAAACAATATAGCGCGGGTTCCAAACCTGTGAACAGTATTCCAGGTGAGGACGAACATGTGAATTGTACAGAATCAGATAAGTCTTAGTATTTTTGAAAAATTTGCATGTTCTCAGTACAAAGCCTAGACTCTTTGTTGCTTTGGTGACAATATTATCAATGTGTTTATCAAAAGTAAGTTTAGAGTCCAAAATAACCCCGAGGTCACGTATATAATCTTTATTTGTTAACAGAGATCCAGAAATGGTGTATTCATGCAGTAATTTTTTATGGTTACGTGTGAATGTGACTTTGCAACATTTGGAAATATTGATAAAAAGCTTATTTCTGAGACAGTAATCCGTCAGTCGGTCAAGATCTTCTTGTAAACGCACAGAACAGTCATGGGAGCTTATAGGAAGGTATATTTTCATATCGTCGGCAAATAGTAAAATTTGAGCGTTGTGAAAACATGTAGTAATATCATTTATATAGATAGAGAAAAGCAAAGGACCCAAAATGGACCCCTGAGGCACACCAGAAGTAATGATTTTCCAGATGGAAGAAAATCCACCTACTGTCACAGCCTGGGACCTGTTTGTTATGTATGAAGATAACCAACGAAGGAGATCTCCATGAATACCATGATTAGCAAGTTTTCTAAGCAGGATCCTGTGGTTGATCTTGTCAAAGGCTTTGCTATAATCAGTATAAATTGTATCAACTTGCACACGTTTATCCATAGAGGCAGACAAGAAATTTAAAAATGTTATAAGATTTGTAGCAACAGAGCGACCTGCAAAGAATCCATGCTGAAATTCGTTGATCGAATTCTTTACCACAGGGAATAACTGGTCATAGACTATGTTTTCGAACACCTTTGAAAAAATGCAAAGCTTGGAAATGGGTCTATAATTATCTGCTTCGCACTTAGTTCCCGATTTATGAATTGGTGTGATGTAGGCTCTTTTCCATATATCTGGAAATGTACCAGTCTTAAGCGATATATTATACAGTATTGATAGCGGAATTGACAAATGATTTGCACACTCCGTAATGAACAGTGGTGGGATACCATCTGGCCCAGCACCCTTGCTGGAATCGAGCCGTTTTAAATATTTAGATACAAGATCAGCATCGATAAAAACTGATCCTATCTCACAAACCTGATTAACAACGGAGTCGTGGCAGGAAGTCCCCAGAGGGTCAGCCGGTTCATAGACGGAATGAAAATATTCAGCAAATAAATCACAGACTGCCTGGCCACCCTCGGCTGTTAAATTCTTAAGATTTAATACGCTAGGAATAGATGCTGATAGTTTTTTTGATTTAACATATGACCAGAATGCCTTGGGATCTTTGGCGATATTCTGTTCAGCATTATTAATAAAGTCTTCATGACACTTCTTAGCCATTTTTTTCTGTCTGGTGCGTAGCCTAGAAAAAGTAATGTAATCGGAAGGGTTCTTATAAGTAGTATATAATCTGTGAAATTTCTGCTTTTCGCGAATAAGTTTTATTAATGATGAGCTATACCACGGGGGATAGGAATGTTTACCAGAACGCCTCAATGGAACCTTATCAGAGATCAAATTATTAATAATATTATAAAAATGTGATAGTGCAGGATTGACGGAATCGGTTAAGTTAAGTGTGTTCCAATCTACTTGCGCCAGGCTGTCTCTTATGTCATCGTAGTTAGCTTTGTGGAATGAAGGCCTTTTAATTGAGTTTTCCTTTATGACCGGGGGTTCAACAAACTCAGCAGTGATAATGATAGATTTATGGTGAGTATCCTCAGGAACCAACGGGTCGTTCGCGGGAGCAACGCGTACCGAGAAATTACAGAGAACGAGATCAAGAATTCTTCCTAACGTATTTTGAACACCATTATATTGGTGGAGGTTACAGTAATTAATATTATCGATAAATGTTGAACTTATTGTAGAAGTATAGTTGCAAGGAATCATGTTTACCTCATCCACAGGAAGAGACCAGGTAATATCAGAAAGGTTAAAATCTCCCATAATAAGAAACTTGTCGTTAGGTTGATTCAAAAGCTTAAAACCTAGATCATTCGAAAAGGCGGAGATTCGAGCATTGAAATTGAAGCTTTTGGACAGGTAGATACAACAAAGATGAAGGCTAGTAAATACATTGGCACGTGGGATGCGAAGAGTCACCCAAATGTCTTCATCCGTAGAACACCACGAGTAATTACAAATAGCATTGAGTTCCTTTCTGACAGCCAAGAGCACCCCACCACCCATTGTTACACCTTCGATACTTCTGTCGCGTCGGAAAACATTGTATCTTGAGTCAAAAAGCTCCCCATCTAAAATAGAATCAGTAAGCCAAGTCTCTGTTATACCAATCACGTCATAATCACCGCTCGTAACACTGCGAAGAAACGTGTCATTTTTTGTTCTCAGTCCACCTACGTTCTGATAAAAAATACTTAGAGGCAGGGACTCTTTTTCAGTTTAGTGTCAATAACAAAAATATGCAGAGAATGTGTGAACATAATATGAGGTGTAATATGTATAGACACTTGAAATATGGCCAAGTATGTTAAAAATAAAAAATTGAGTACAGAAAGTGAGAATATCTTGCAGTTGACAGGAGTTGAGAACAGGAAAATATAATAAGGTAATGTAGTGCGAATGTAATAAATAAATATAATAGTTATGCGATGGCAATGTGAGATGCGGGATAGGCGGGCGTGTGGAGGAAGAGGAAGGAGTATGCAATAATAATCGGATGAGCAGTAGGTATTTTCTTATGTTATTTTCTGGAGGTCGTCTTCCCTCGTGACTAAAAAAGCTGGTGAATTTTCATTTTTTCTCACCAAGATCTTGCAGTCCTTTACCCAAACAAATTTAAAACCTGCTTCCCGTGCTTTGCTTTTAACCTTTGAAAGCAGAATCTTATTATTAATTGTTAGGTGGTTGTTGACATAAATTGTAGTTTCTGGTCCAGAATATTTCAGGTCGGTGCTGCTTATCTTCCTGGCCTTTTTGGATAAAGCGAGAAATTCCTCTTTCCTCCGTCTACAGGCAAACCGGATGATAATTGGCTTAACCTGGGTCGTCTTGGTAGCCACTCGCGTCACGATGTCTACATCTTCTGGCTGTAGCACGAAACCAATCTGCTCGCCTATTTTCTGGGCTATACAGAGTAAATTTTCCCCTTTCGTTAATGGAACGTTCTTAATCTCCAGATTTTTCATACGGGAGAGCTGATCCCGCTCATCCAGTTCGTACCTGAAGATGTCCATGCTCTTCTTAATTGACGCCACCTCCAAAACTATCTGGTCGACGGTCTCCAGTCTCTTCTCAACCACCTCCACCCTCTTTTCCGTATCGGACATGGCTGCTAGTGCGAATTCGAGGCTCTTCTTTATGTCGGATATCTCACCCCACATTGGCTTAATGCGAGTGAGCTCAACATCGATTTTATTCAACTTCTCCATAATCTCGGCCAGAGAACCAGCTGGTACCATCTGCGACGACGCCGCAGGAGTTGCAGCTGGAGACCCACTGCGGGCTGCATTTCGTGTGCACGGCTTCATATTGTTGTTTATAATTTAATGTAGCTAGTCTTTTTTAATATATTATGTAATTAAATTGGTTCACTTGTTTTGACCGGTTAGCAATTATTGATTGTTTATGAACTGTAGGGACATGATTTTTAGTTGAAGATTTAGTTTAGTTTAGATTTAGTTGAAGATTTAGTTTAGTTTGCAAGTGACAGTTGTGGAGGTGTTATAATGAGTTTTATGCACTAAAAAATCCACTTCTAGTGATGAAAATATGCTGGTTTGGCGCGCGATATCCAGCTTAGGATAATTAGGCACTTTTGATATAGTTTAGTTTTGATTTAGTTGATGATTTAGTTTAGTTTGCAAGTGACAGTTGTGGAGGTGTTATGTTGAGTTTTGTGCACTAAAAAATCCACTTCTAGTGATGAAAATACGCTGGTTTGGCGCGCGATATCCAGTTTAGGATAATTAGACACTTTTAATTTAGTTCACTGTTTTTTTTCATGTATATTTTTTTATTATTTTGATGCAGTCATAGAAATGCGTCAACGTAATGTCTATATTTTTTTTTTTTTTTTTTTTATTATTTTTTATTTTCATTAATATGTTTTACATGTTGCTAAATGATAATTTTACATCTTAGGTTTTTTACTACTTTTCCATTTAAAGCATTTGCTTGTGTATGGAAAAGGAGTGTACATAAATGTGGTTATTACTTAGTACTTAAATAATTCATTTACATAAATATATGTGTGTTGTAATAGTATATAATAGTATATATTTAAAGAAAATAAAGGATATTATGGAAAACTAAGTATATATGTATACATTTAAATAAAAGAAAGAATATTTTGGAAGACTAAGGATATTTGTAGGATAATTAAGTGGCATTAGTTTTTTTCTTCAGAATATTTTTAAAATGTCTCTTGACAGAGAGCAGTAATTGGGTTTTATCATTAATGCTTCTGATTTCTTCTGGTAGGCGATTGAAAAAAGTTCTTCCCTGGTAAGTGTAATGGTGTTGTGCAAAAGACGTATTTAGTTTTGGGCATATAAAAACATGTTTAAGTCGCGTTCTGTTTTCGTTTAAAAATTGATATTTATCTTTTTCTTTTATAATTTGAATTAATGAATTTTTAATATATAAATCTTTAAATGTAGGTACTTGGAATTCATCAAATAGGCGTTCTGTTGGGTAGTCCAAGGATTTTTTTAATATAATTTTAATAATTGTTCTTTGTACAATTTCTATTGGAACAAGGTTACATTTATATGCGGATCCCCAACTAATAATAGCGTATTGTAAAGTGGATTGAACTAAGGCATAGTAGATTAAATATAGATTTTTTATTGACAAAAAATTTCTAATTCTTAAAAATATGTATATTAATTTTCTAATTTTGTTTACTACTTGACATATTTGTTCCTTCCATTTCAGATTTTTATCAATAATTACTCCTAGATATTTTATTTTATTTGTGGTTTTTAATATTGTACAGTTTGATTTGCAGTAGTTTTGGCTGTGAATTTTAGTATTTTCATGTATGACAATGTTAAAATTTTTGGGAGCATCGTTTAAATGTATTGCAAATGGAATTACAAATGTCTTTTCACTATTTAGTGATAGTAAATTAGTGTCGAAAAAATTCTTAAGCGTGTTAATGTCTTCTATGGCCTTTAATTCTACATTTTCCCAAGTCTTTCCACTTATTATTAATACTGTATCGTCAGCGTATGATGTAATTTGACCATGTAAAGTTTGAAAAAAAAATATCGTTTACATATATAGTAAATAGGATTGGTCCAAGCACTGTACCTTGGGGGATTCCAAAGCTTGAAAGCTCTTGATCGCTATTAACATGATTGATTTTTACCACTTGTGGGCGGTTTTTTAAGTAGTTGGTGATCCATTTAATCGCGTTGCCTTTTATGCCAATATTATTTAATTTTTTTAATAGCATCTCATGAGATATGCTATCGAATGCCTTTCTGAGGTCAATAAATATACCCGCACATTTTTTACCTTTATCTACTGTTTCGTAAATGTATGAAGTTACGTTAGCAATAGCATCTTGTGTGCTGAGTGATTTTATAAAACCAAACTGGTTTTTGTGTATTATTTTATTACTATCTAGGAAATTTACCAACTGTTTTTTTACTATTTTTTCAAAGATCTTTCCTATATTAGAAATTAGACAGATTGGGCGATAATTTGTTACTTGGTGTGGATCTCCAGATTTGTAAATAGGTGAGATTATTGTGTTTTTGTAGTTCATTGGAAATATCCCTTTTGTTAAACTTAAATTTATTAAATGAGTGATAGGTTTAATTAAGTAAGATTTTATAGATTTTAACATATGTGCCGTAATAGAATCAAAACCGGGAGACGAACCTCCTTTCATATTTTCTATTATTTTTAAGATTTCACATTCTGTTGTTGTTTCGAATGTTGAAAGTATATTACGTTTCTGTAAATTTTTATTTTTATGTTTTTCCGGGTTAGAAGGCTTATGAATATTTTTCGCAAGATTTTTTCCAACATTTGCAAAGAAGGAATTAAAAATGTTTGCACATTGTTTAGGTTGCATATTGGCATCTATAATTTTTTTATCGTGTTCAATGTACTTAATGTTTTGTGTTTTTTTTGTATTGTCTATGGCCAAATTTACTGTTTTCCACATTTGTTTATGGTTATTTTCTGAAGATAATATTTTATTTTTAAAAAACTCTTCTTTACTTTTTTTGATATAAGATGTTAATTTATTTTTATATTTTTTATAGAAAATATATGCTTTTTCATCGTGGGGATTTTTTAAAGTTGTTTTGTAAAGTTTTTCTTTGTTCCTGATAGATATTATAAGTTCTTTGGTAATCCAAGGCTTTAAACATCTTAATTTTGATTGTATGTGTGTTAATTCAGTTGTCGAATTTTTAATGTGTTGTGACAAGATATTTTCAAAGTTAGTCGAACATATTTCGGTATCATCACTGCTCAAAACATTGTTCCAATCCTCCTTTTTTAGTTTTTCAGAGAGAATAGTCATATCTATTGTTGATTTTTTGGTTATTAAATTATGTTTTTTATGTTTAATATTATTATTATACAGAAGTAAGCATGAATGATGATCAGTTATGTTAGTTTTCCAAACAATAGATTTTAATTTGTGAAGATCTTTAATGTTTATGTTTGTCCAAATGTGGTCTAAACAAGATGGAGTATGTTCTTTTATTTCTCTAGTATTTTTATTTATGCAAGATATGAAATTTTGTTCAGTCATACAATTGATGTATTCATTTTTGTTATTATTTTCTATTTTTTCATTGATGTTCACGTTAAAATCACCTACCACGAAGCAAAGTTTATTTTTTAATTTTAACAATATGTATTTGAGGTCATTAATAAAGGTAATAATACTCGAGCTATGCGTTCTATAGATAGCTATTAGATGATATGTTGATTTGCCGAGTTTGAAATGTACTTCAATGCAGTTAACCAAATGTATTGGGTGCTCTATTATGTTGACAATACTAAATTTATTGCTTGCAAATATTATTATTCCCGAATTTTTGTTAATGTCTAATTTGGTAGAGATATAATTGTATTCGGGCAAGTGATAAGGCGGTGACTCGGCGTTCGTAAATGTTTCGGTTAACACTATAAAGTCCGGTTTTTTAATTAAATTATTTATTTTTAGAATTAGTTCATCAAAGTTTTTTTGAATGCTACGGATGTTTATGTGCATAATAATTATGTCATTGATGTTTTTAGAAATAATTTTGTTACACGAGTCAGTACATATACATTCGTATTCCTGAATTTTAATATTTAATTCCAGTTCGTTATTTAAGAAATTATCCATTTAATGCATTTTTAGTTGTATTTTGCAAAATTATTTATAAAATTTTTATTCAATGTCGTAGTTTATTCTTTCTTTGGCTAATTTAAGCATGTAAGATCGGAACTTACATGTTTCGCTGTTTGTTCGGTGGTCTACTTCATTCATTTTATTGTTGAAGGAGTTTGTTTCTTTCTTCTTGTTAGCCGAGTTGCAGTTAGCGCATTTGGGTGGCAGCTCCAGGGATTTACATTCGGAGATGGGATGATCTTCTGAACAGTGTTTGCACGTTGGTTTATTCATTCTATTGTAGCATTTTTGGGCTGTGTGCCCAAATCTTTGACAGTGGAAACATTGGGTAAGAGGACTGCAGTCATCTACATAGATTCTCATGAATCCTAGATGAATTTTTTTTTTATTAATAAGATGTAGTCTCATTTCGGGATTTGTTTGTAGAATTAAGTTTTTGCTGTTAGTTTTTTTGTTTGTAATGATGGCCTTAACTTGTAATATTTCTTTGTCTTGGTATTTTTCACATATCATTTTGATGTCGTTGTTTTGTTCAATGATGTCTTCTAAGAATTCTTTTTCGGTGTAGTCTTTGTCAAGACCTTTGAATATTACGCATGGATCCGTTTTCAGAAGTACCTCTGCTATTATGGTTTTGTCGACTTCATTTATCTTATCTTTTAATTTTTTCGCGTCTTCTTTTTCTGGGCATGTTATTATAAGGTTTTTTTTTGTTTTTTTTATTTCGCATACTCGAATTCCCAACTGCGATATTTTAATCTTTTGTATTTTCTCTTTTATTTTTTCAGTGTCTTCTTCTTTTAAGCTTTTAATTATTATAGGAAATCGTTTTTCTTGCATTTGTGGTATTAAGTTTTTTACTGCAGAAGAGTATGAAAATGGGTATTTTTGTGCTTGGTTTTTTTCTTGATTATCACACTTTTCTTGTAATTTAGCTAATTCTATTGCCATGTGAGATATCATTTCCATGATGTTATTTATTTCTTTCATCATTTTTGATTTGGTTTCTTTGGTAAGTTTATTTTCTTCTATGATTGTATGTAAATCACTTATGTTTTGTTTCGCCTTTGTTATGAAGGCATGCGGATCAACCGCTTCCTCCATTTTCACAGGTTAAAAAAATTATTTTCGGTAAATTTTTGTATTTGTAAAAATTGTCTGGGTTTGAAGGGGTTATTTTATTTAGTCACCGCTTACGGCGCTCACTCGCGTCCAACACCGTTAGAGGTTTGGGCGACACATATAAAGTAAGTGTGTCAAAACCGAATAAAGTAAATTTCTTCTAATAATTTATTTAAGATTTTCAAAGGCCTTTCAAATGATAAAACAGAAAAAAATTGTTTGTTTCGGCGAAAACTCAAAACCACGAGTTCTGGCGTGATTATTATTTGCTTAGCTCTTCCTGTGAGCTGTTTTCTTTTCATAACGTGCTAGACTTTGAGATATTTTTTGAACGACGTTGAATACCAGACAAAATTCAAGGTTTGTGTTGTTGTTGAACTCTGTATAAGTTTGAGAGGTAGTTGTTTTACGAGTACTTAGCTATCTAAGCATAATATTAATCTCATCTTCTACCTCATGTGGTTGTGGAAGTCTTTTGTATTTGTAGAAGACGATTTATTTTTTAAAAGCCCAACAAGTGTGACAAAGCAGGGGGCTAGGGTCCATGGCGTGAGATTTGTTTAGGTCTTGCGACGGATGTGTTTTCCCACCTACTGGGTGGAAGAGACTGGTTTTGACTCTCTCAACCCATCGCCATGCACAGGATGTATTCAAGTGTCCGTCAATGCTGGACTTGTTGAACCCCAAATTCCTACCCTCCCCTCATACCTTATTCCTTCCCAAAACTTCTTCTTCCTTCCTTTCCATAAAAGTACCGTCCACTCAGCATCTCTAAAGATGATATAAGCCGTAAGGGAATTTTATTTTCCTAACAGTCTTGTGTGGAGCTAATTTAATAAAGAAAAAAGGTAAAGAAAATCTTTAATCAGTCTTCGAATTAGGGTGCGAAGTCCGGTAGTAATAATCGGTCACTCGGCAGGTGATCCCTTAACAGTTGCCCCCCCTGGAATTATAATAATTATAAAATTATAATTTTGTTGTGCATCAATTATCAATTTCAAACCTAAATTTGTTATAAAAAATATCTTTCATAATAAGTTGGTTAGTATGGACATCAAACGAATTGATTTAAATTGTCTTTTTTTTGTAGGTACTTCTACGCTGGTACACACAGTATATTTTATAGACAATGTATAATGTATAATGTTATAGAATAGGATGTGTCAATTATTTAAACTTTTGAATTTAGAAACGCCTGGAGTCTCAAAAGTTGCGTCTTACAAATAAAATGAGAACTGCATTAAATTATTATTTTTAAATCGTTGATAACTCGCAAAAATGCATTGAAAATCAGAAAAACACCTAAAACATTTTTTTTTAAATTATGGTAATTAGTTTTTTTCAACAATTTTACCTTTTAACGTTTGTTTGTTATTAAAAACTGCGTATAGCTGATAAAAATGAAAATAAAAATGAGAGTTTATGAATATAAGTAACTCAACAAGAATACTGATTTTATTCAGAAATAGTGTTATTTTCCCCTTTTATATTTTTAACAAACACATCACATAGTATTGTAATATAAGTTTGTAACAAAATATAAATATGGACCTTTGTTTTTATTTTCTCCAAATCAAGAAACCTAATTTTTTTTAAACTTCCGGCCATTTTAGCGAGCTAATAGTGAAGAAAAATTTAGTTTATTTTTACGTTTTCGAATAGCTACATTTGAGACCCCAGGTGTTTAAAAATAAGTCCATTTTTTCTCTTTATGGAGAGCGACAGAAGCTAATAGACAAGTAGTTTTTTCCTTGGTGCATTTGCATGAAAATATGTGTTGTACTCGTATCATTCAGCGTTACATCCTCCCTGTACACCCCTTTGGAGACATTTATTATATATCTTATCTATAATAAGTTTGCCGGAGGGCCAATTGTCGGAAGATCAACTGTAATAGAATCGTAACAACTAGTAACACTTAAGGCTCAGTTCCCGGCCCCAAAAAGAAGAAGATGGAGAGATATGAAATTACGAATGTTAGAAGAGCGCGCTAACATTTACAGCGATAAAATTGATGCAAAAATCATGAAAATCTTTAATAAAACACTACTCGTTAAAAATAGAGCAAAAATCTAGCGATAATTGTCTTTAATTTTATTTAAAGAAATGCTGTGAATTTTTTAATACATATAACTTGTAAAATAACCGAAACAAACGTGTTTATAATCATTTTTGGAGCATACTTTGCGATTTTTTTCTATGGAGGGAATCTTATATAATTTGCGTTTCGGCGCGATAAATGTCTAGATATTATCTTCAAGAATAACATATATTTTTTAAGAGCTTAAAAACTTCAAATGTTTAAGGGAGGTTTGCAAGAAATCGGTTGAAATTCGAAGAACCGCCTCTTAAGAGCGCCGTTTACACAACGTGTATCAAAATAACTCTTCTTGGATTCTGATGTGTAAATATAAGGAAACTGATCTAAAAGTAAAGATAAGATCTTAATTCGAAGAGAAAACGTTTCGAAGAGTTTTAATCAAATAACTGTACGGATTATATGACACGCAAAGGCAAAATTGCTAATGTTTGAATTAACGCGATAAAACCTGCCACGGAACCGCACGATAAAAGCCTAAATGCGTCTCATGTTATTTATCTGAAGGGGAATGCTTCATTAGTTCAAGCAAGAACTACTCACGCTATTTCGAAGCCTCCACGAAATATGTTATCTTGTCAAACTACTTCTTCGCGAGTTTCCAAGCCAGAACTGAGCGTGAGTAGGTGCCTTTTACATAACCGAACACCTTAACAAGCCAACTTCTGGAAGTAGGGATAATTCATGTTCGCTGAAAGAGGTAAACTTTACGTACATTCTCAACAAATATACTAATGGGAGATTTGAAGAACTCTTCAGTGCAGTAAAAAGTCAATGTAGAATTTATCGGAACGCTCCATTAAATAAGCTGCTTATCGATGCTGCTCCGATACAAGATATTTATGATGTCACATACAGAATACAAACCGATTACTGACTGCCTTTTGATGCATGGCACAAAAAACCAATAAAATCTGCAGTCCTTTTTCCTGATCTTAAAATATAATTCTTTATTTTTTTTTCATGTATTGACTGGCCAACAGACTACGTCACATAAATATTAAATTAATTTATGATTACACTTACAGGTCATTATAGGTCTCGTCATGGAATCCCGCCTCAGTCCATCATCCAGAATTGATGCACACTGGAGAAAAATACTGACTCCAATGTGCTCAAAGAATCCTAAAAGCTTAATATTATTATTTTCTTTTGTTTTTTTACTACTACTATTACCTTATTATCTCTTTTGTTTCATGCGCAATCATATCGCCCTCCTTTTACTTCTATTCTTTCAAATATTTTGTGTATGCATTTTTTAAAATTTTATTTATTTATCTATAATAAAATATATTTACATTGGTTTTATTTGTATGCTTGTCTCACTAGGTGTACCTGTGTCGAGACAGGCGTACAGGTATATAAATGAATATTGTAGTTACAAGGATATTTAAGGTAAAATACATATCACTTTGAATAGAATTAAAACAGAAAGGTGATTGGAAGGGTGATAAATCTTTTAAAGAGAGATATTTTATAAATGTTCGAGATGAAGTAGAGAAGTAATAAAAATAATAATAATAATTGGATAATTTATAGAGCGCCGTTTTTGTGAAAAATCACCTCAAGGGCGCAGTAAATTCTGCATTACACTCTAATGGAATGTGTGGGACTGCACTATCCTCCCCACATACTGGAATAAAAAAAAATTATTATTACTAGCTAACCCGGCCAATTTCGTACCGACTCAGAATCAATAATTGTTTTGTTAATTTATTAGCTGAATTAAATAATTTTTTTATTAAGTTAAAAATTACACAATGAAGTAATTATCGATGCGCAACTGTCCGTGTTTTCTTTTTGTCAGTATTAGAGATGGATTTGTATATGTCGTGTAATTTTATTACTTTTTCACTTAGGGGAATGACGTTTCATTTTCTTTATACGTTTAAGAGAGATTTATTATAATTATTGTATTTTTCCTTTGTAGGGGTGCAGAAGTAGGTTCACCGTTTGTCCCATTTTCGACTGTTGACATTTAGTGTGTAAGAAAGACGGACAGCATTAAATGTTTAAGAGCAAAAGCAAAACAATCAGCGCATTGACATTTAAAGTTTTTTTTAAATTTTTGGAATTCACTCAATATACTTAAATATTGCTACAGCTCTTTCAAAAGATTAGAATTCGTTGCACACAAAATGTATGAGGAAAATATTTTTTTCATAATTTTTTTTGTGAATTTTTCCGGTATTTTAATAGCCATTCTGCTATTCGGGGTGGAGACAAATCCAACAAATCAAAGATCATACAAATCAGTCCGAGTTATAAATGGTGTAACTAACTCGACTTTGTTTTATATATTAATTATTATTAGTATTATAGGTGAGCACACCATTTATCACAATATTATTTGTGCAAATATTAGTCAGTATATGTAAAAATAAATTGTACTACAAGTATTAACATAGCTACATGTATGAATACATGTTAACACTGTACGCATTTACATATGCATATATTATAGAGCCAATCCATAAAGCAGGTATATGATTCAATAATTACAAAGTTGCTCTAAGTTAGGAGATCGTTAGGTTCATGCAGTTATAAGTTTCTTCTGAAGGTAGTGATTGAATCCGAAAATATTTGTTTTGTTTTTGTTTATTAGGGAAACAAACAGTTGTACATATTATAAGGTAATTACATATTACATGGGTGCATTAACCAGTGAAGTTGAAAAAAAAAATATATATCCAAGTCTTCACGATCGCAGTGTTTATTATATAATTGAGTTATTTTTGACGTTGTTAGTTTGAAGAAAATTGTATTACTAGATTACTACCATAAGCATAGATTAAAAAAGTTTCAGGGTTTTCTCTTAAATTTTGGCTTATATTAAGATTAAATTGGATAAGTTTTTAGATTTTCACGGCCAAAAGCATTTTCGTTGTTAGTTTTTGGGGTGTTATGCCGTGTTGCGCTACCTCCTACTATAGCCGACGTTTCGGACAGCGTTGCAGTGTCCATCATCAGGGCAGATCCGGTAGATCCGACGATGTGTAATTGTTAGTGTAAAGTGTGTGATTATTTACTTGGAAGCGCAAGTAAATAATCACACACTTTACACTAACAATTACACATCGTCGGATCTACCGGATCTGCCCTGATGATGGACACTGCAACGCTGTCCGAAACGTCGGCTATAGTAGGAGGTAGCGCAACACGGCATAACACCCCAAAAACTAACAACGAAAATAAGATTAAATTGTTTAATTAAAAATGAATTATACATGCTGTTTATGATTTTAAAAGAAGAGATTATATCTGTTATATGCCATCTTTTACAGATTGAGACTTCTTTCTTAGATTCTACTTTACTGCCACAAATTGCATAGTATGGGAACCAAATCACAGAACCTTACTATGAGATACTTCTTACGTATGAGTAGTACAAGATTCTGAAGCAACTGAAGTTCTTAAACGATTTGGTGATTCTAGTGATGAAATCGAACATTTACATATGTATAATTCTTTATTTTAGTTCTGCAAGACAACCAGTATGTGTGCAACCCCTCTGTGTGATGAGCAGGCTCCGGTTGTTTAGTTCTTTTCCGGTATGTCTGTTTATACATACATGTCACCTGCATACTTCACAGGTTAAGCCAGACCGTACGGATGAAAAAAAACCAGTGCGCCATGCAGTCGACCGGAGAAAATTTGTAGAAACGTACGTTGACCTTCCAGAGTGCGCAGGCGTCAAGCAGCTAATTTTTCATGCGGGGAAATAGCATTTCTTATATCTGTACTTTTTTTTTTAATTATTTGGGTAAATACTTTCATTCATTCTTAAATAATTAACACTTATTAAGTTCACATATGAATAGAAAGTTTCTTTTCAACAACCACGGTTTACATAATTTTCAACGTTTTGTCGGATGATTTTTTTTTCCAAATATCAAACTAAGCATTAAAAACAGCACGTCGTTCATCGACACCATCCTTCAGTGTTCCCGACTCTGCTGACTGCCAGGTCCGTTTAAACGTGTAGTATAGGTGCACCACGCGAATCCGGTAAACTTGTGTAGAGTGCAGATCGTCCGTACAGGTACACTGACTGCACAAGTATGCCGGATGGGTTTGCATTTATCGTGAGAGGAAAAGAGAACTTGTAAAGCCGATTGAAGTCGGAAATATTGGGCGGACCGGGTGAACGAAATAACGGAAACTAGAAATAAGGCTGTCTTTTTGGTCGAAGATCCTAAGATCATAACCTACATTCTGATGAACCGTTTAGCTTACAAAAAGATGTCTTCGATGATAATACAGAGCTAAAAAATTGTACAGTGTTATTACTTTTGTGCGAATACTCCTCATCAAGACCTATGTGTGGAGTATCTTGATGTACGGCTGCGAAACATGGTGCCTATCCGAAAGAGATAAACGGAGCCTAGAGGCTTTTGAGATGTGGTCCTATAGAAGATTATTAGGAATTTCCTGGAGAGACCACATTACAAATGAGGAGGTTCTCCAAAGCATCGAAGGAGGAAGGCACCTGCTCAGGACCTTGTCCGAAAGGCGTGCAAGATGGATCGGACATGTTATACGACAAGAAGGCCTCTTGCACACCATAATGGAGGGTATGACCGAGGGGACAAAATCTAGGGGACGCCCACGCCGAGAGTACCTGGACGACCTGCTGGTGGACGTGCGCTGCTCATCATATGCAGAATTCAAAAGAGCCGCACAAGAAAGGAAATAATGGAAGAGAAAATTAGAGGAAATTGCTGCAAACCAATCCCAGGATTGAAACCAGAGAGAGAGATTACTTTTGTACAATATATTTGTACTTTTTCATTAAAATGTACTGCATTGTATCTATATAATATTATGATAACTTATTATGGTAATTAACAGATATATAATATTAAATAAAAGAAAAACACATTATTCATATTTTGACATTTTTAATTCCACATGACACTCTTTAAAGTAACACAGGCGATCTCTCTATACGTCATAACTACAGATACTGAACGAATCCTATCATCATGCAATGAACTTCATTTCTGTGTTGTGCATTTTATTATAATAATACATACGATTCAGATAGACCGACCCCCCCATCCTACACCATCCATATTCCTACTCAAACTTTTTTTTAATTCCAGTTAAAAGAATATTACATGTTCACTCATTTAACTAGAAATAATTAAACACATAAATATAAACTAAATATTTCAATACAGCGCTATTCTATTTCCTTATTTTGCTTATCAAAAATAATTTTTTTTTTTTTTTTAAATTTATTCAGCTTTTTTTCGTTTTTAATGTCATTTGAGAGGCAATTATATAAGTTGCCCCCTTCGTAACCAATGGATTTTTTACGATAGTTAGTGTGGATGATGTTTAAATGTATGTTGTCGTGTAAAGTGTTTGTGTACTTGGGACATTTTAATGAATTCTGTGTTTATTATTATTTATTTTGTATATAAGGAGACATGTATTGTATTCATATAGTTTTCTTAATGTTAATAGTTTTGTGTCCATATATAATTTTTTTGTGGATTTTATGGGCTTGTAGTTAAATAGTTTTTTATATAATGAATACCAGATCACTTTGTATAAACCACTATATTATAAACAATATCTACGTGTTTCGATAAAATAAAATAAATAGTTTTTTGATTAAAATCTTTCTTATTATGTAAAATTTCTTAATTAATTTTTTCAAATCACTAAACTAGCTTCTCTATTATAAAATTCAAGTGGAAACCTTTAATTGGTAAATTTAATATAACTTATATATTTGCATGCTTCATTTCAATATTATACTCTTGGTATCCCAAATAAAATAAAATAAAATACTTCGATTAGGAATTTCATAGTCCCACTGGCTCTGGACAATTGGGAGCAGTTGAGACTTTTATACGGAATTAAGAATATAATGTATATCATACTTGGATATCCATTTACATAGGTGATATTGCATTTGTCGCTACTCACAATCGCAATACAAGCAAGAAATTAGAATTTTCTATCAATTTTCCATCTTATTTTGATAGAGATCAAAAGAACGTATTGAAAGACGGTCAAATTGTGTTGTATGTAAATAAATGACTCAAAAAGAAAAGAAAGTGTCTTTTTAAGGTAATGAAGACTAGAAAAATCCCCTAACATGGTCCTTCGAGCGGGATTTTGAACGATTTGGATTCAAAAGCGTAAATAATCACCAGCGGCCAAAAAGATTGAATATGGATATGAAAGATGAATACTAGAAGATCATCAAAACAGTGCTAATTCAAGATAAGTGGTCTTTTTCCCAAATCTTACAACTGGTATCCAGTATACTTGAATATTCGCAAATTTTTACAATTCAATTAAGATCTTCTACGTTAGTCCCCCTCTTTGCCAGAAATATGTCGACGATTCGCTGCGAATAGAACCAGACTTCAAAAGGCTCTATTTCTGGGGTCTTCCGTGTCAATGCTTCATGTAATTAATAATAATCTATACTCGTGTTTATAATCATTATATATTTGCTGGGCTTGAAAATATTAATTTAGGCATGAGGAGGTAATATCAATTTTCGTGGAAAGCATTCTCGAAATTTCAGTGAATTTAATGGCCAGGCGGAAGGGTTTTGGCGTATCGATAATTACTGGCTGTAGATACCTAGAAGGGAATCCCTTATCCAGCGAAATTAAATAACCACTATTCCTACAAATTGCTAACAATTTCATTTAAGCAATCCTACGTACAATCTGAGGAAACCGCCGGAAGGTGCGCATTAAAGACCAGAAACTTTCGACTAAGAAATATTCGTATTATTAATAATTTTAAACAATATAATAATAGACATAAAGGAATGAGTAGTAGGTACTTAAGTCTTGAATACTAAGTAAAAAATCTGTTTATTGAAGTCATAGAAAATTTTTGACGGTGAATTCTGGCGTCACAAAATTTGCATTTCTGTTTACTGTACATGTAAAAACGATACTTTTTTAATTAACTCTGCAGTTTTGAAAGTAGCCTTTAAATGTTATAAAAGAGAATATAACATATTTTTTAAAGAAAGATCATCAAAAACTTGACTTACAATTTTCAAATTACACCGAATCTTTTTATTTTCACAACTTCAACTCTCTTCATACAGTAAGTTTAATTTTGGACCGACTCTTGTTATATAAAATTCTGAATAATGACCTGGACTCGCCAGAGCTTACCAACTTAATAAAATTTTATGTTCCGTCAAGATCAACAAGACAATTCAATTTATTTCTTTTGCCCAAATGTACAGCAAACATTAGAAAAAATCCCCATTTCGCATTCTGTGCACGCTATGTAACGCAACATTTCAAAATAAAGACATTTTTAGCAAAACCCTTCAGAAATATCTAATAGAATCAAAAATTAATACGATAGTAGGAATACATCGAGAGCATCTCCCATCCTTATCCTATATTTCTCTTCCTCTCCCCTTACCCAAAATTAATTTGGCACAATAAAACTCCATCTCCAAACAAATTAGCGTACGAGACTTTTTTTACATGACTTGATATGTATATATTTATCCCCGTACTCTACATATTATGTATAAGCTGTTTATTTCTCATAAAAGAGATAAATTATTCTTTGCATAAGAATAACCTGCCAATATTTGAATTCTTCCCACTATCATCATAATAAGCTAAATATGTTGCTTGGTTAATATTGGATTACTTGAAACGGAAAAATAAGAAGAAAATCAGAGTGCGCAAATCACACGCAGTAGAAGTGAAACCTTCAGAAAACTAATGTAGACAAGAGTGGGGAAGCTACGAAGCCCCGCACAAAGAGAAGGCCGATAGCCTACGAAACACCGCACAAAAAGGAGAACGATCATACCATCTCATTCTCTAGCAGGCTAAATCCTACAGATGTGTTTGTCTCTTTTTTGTGTAGCTATTTTTAGTTTTATCGAGTTTCAAATCACAACGGCGCTAAAGAAGTTTTCACTTGAAAAAGATTAGTCGCATCTAGGAATTGAACCTAAGGCTATACTTTTGGGTTCAATTTCTAGACGCGACCGAATATTTTTTTTAATTTTCTCTACATTACACTCTAAATAAATTCCCTCAGGGTCTATGCCATATACATATGCATACCCAAGTATGCTGTGTGGAGGGTCATTTTAAGGAATTTAGGAGAGCAAATTCTGGGAAGGAGAAATGTTTAAGAGGTGGGTAGGAACCTGCAGTTGTCCAGTGAATCCGGATAGCAGCCGCCAAGACCTGGAAGAAACCTCACCCCATGAACCCGGCCACGTCTACTGAGTCACCCATAGTGAACCACTTGAAAGTTCTTTGAAAAATCTGATTTTACGGTTTCAAATTTTCTTTCGAGAGTCGCTACTCATCTAAAATGAAGTCATTCAAAATGTATGTGCGCTTAGATCTTTAAAATTACGCAACGGATTTTCATGCGGTTTTCACTATTAGATAGAGTGATTCAAGAGGAAGGTTTATATGTATAAAACATGCTTATTATAGTAGAGAAAAGCCGAGAAATTCAAATATTCATCATTACATAGTATAAAATGAAGTCGCTCAAAAAGTATGTGCGCTTAGATCTTTTAAACTACGCAACGGATTTTCATGCGGTTTTCACTATTACATAGAATTATTCAATAGAAAGGTTTATGTGTATAAAACATGCTTATTGTAGTAGAGAAAAGCCGAGAAATTCAAATATTCAATTCAGCCAGCGGGCAGCGGGCAGCAAGAAGCGGGCAGCTGGCAAGCGGGTGGTGTGGATTTCACAAAGGTTGGGTAATGGCGTTGCGTTTCGTTAGCCACAGCAACGTGTGGCCGGGTCTGCTAGTAATTAAATATTAAAAATTGTAATCTTCGCCTTGGTCTTGGTAGATAGTTCTAATTAAAATATTTTAGAACAAATATATTTTTGCCAAGTATATTTTTAAATATTTAGATGAATTGTTTATTTTTGGGTATAAATAATGTACTTATTGAGAACTATAATATGAATAAATAGTGTAGGCCGAATAAATCTCAATTCTTTAAAGAAAGGAACAAAAAAATACAATACTGTATGGGTGATTCAAAAACGAAGTATCGATGTGTTTCGTTCAGAAAGTAGTAACAAAATCTAGTTACTAAAGCGGTTTGATCGATTTTCGCTTAATATTGTCCAAATGTCCACAACGTTTAAATTGCGTATGGCTGTAAAAGTAATCACCTTGTAAAATATAATCCCGAATTATTGCACCGCGAAGTCGGCAAATGTTTATGGCAGATCACTTAAAAGCGTCGTTAAATCAAGCTTTCACGTAGTCAAAACCATTTTTTTTACTGCCGAACATAAACTTCATTGTCTCAAATAAAGGTATTGGTTATGTTATGCGAAGAAGAAACGACCCCATGGAGGTCTCTAAAATTAAGAGGAAGCCAAAAAAGTATGTGTTCTTAGTGTATATTATTTTTTTATTTATTTATTTACTGTTGTTATACGCCCATAGGGGCTTTTACATAGATTATAAAATAAGTTTTAAGTTATCGAGGATTACACATACATAGAAGTTATATCAAAAGTTATAAAAATGAAATTTTTTAAAAATACACAAGTAGTTTTTGAAGAATAAGCGTATAATCATAAAATATTTTAAACAATATAATATTTGACAATAACATAGAACAAAATTTAATATATAAAACATTACAATAACACGTAAAATCGTTAAATATTTATTATTATACCCACGGTACAATAATTTGTAGGATTCCACAAAGTGTTGGTTTAGATTGCATTTTAGATTATAAAGGGAATCAGCGAATATATCTACAATACCACCAAACTTGTTGCCTAAATCATGTATCCTATTGGTAAGTGAGTGTGATTGATAGTTGATTGTGTATGTGTTGCAAAAGAATGTTATATTTTGTCTAGTACTTCTTGTTGGTACATAGAGTATATTGTTGATATTATGACGAACATGGGTAATATGCATGTAAATCGCTAGTACAAACGGAGTCTAGAGGTCACGATTTCAAGTGGTTTTCATTTTTGTTGTAAATGATTAATAAAAAAGTTAATCAATGAAAACTGTCTCAGATAATTTTATTTTATGAACGGATTGAATAAACGAAGCTCTTGGAAAAGAAGTAACTCGCATATACGATCCATGGACTTAAAAAATGCATCTAAAATGCAATCAATTTATTCCATTCGACCTTTGAGAAACGAAAATTGTTGAATTATGAATAAAGACCACAATAACTAATTAACTCTAGTTTGGTATCAAAAAGTAAATGCGGACTGCCTATGCAACTTGAGGTTTATTTTAATTCAACTTTGCCAATTTATTAATATTTTTACTTGGCGTTTGATTGGTGTTTGACGTTTCGGGATGTGAATTCGTAGATACATCCGCCAGTGATGCTAGTTTTGCCAGCGTATACCATTTTCTCATTTATTTCCTGTCAATATCGGTTTGTCTGTCGACAGTGTAACCGTGCTCGATATGTCAATATAAATCATTGGAAGTTACGCCTATTGATCCGATATTGTAAACGATTTCTCTGTGCTTGACCCCCTGGTACCAATTTTTGTATACGCTCTTAGAGAAAGTCCATGCATTTATTTTAAATGTTAGTGTTGGTATAATACATTTCTTTAATACACTTCTCGGAGGCGTGGCAAATATAAAAAACATTTTTAAGGATTAATACTTTGATTATATAATGTCTAGATAGAGTGTTGCGCTGTAATTCCGACAAAAACAACAGGCCAGATTTGAAACACTAGTGTGTGTGATGCGCACACTAGTATGCGTAACTTCTATAGTTTTACAGGCGCAGCGGTCGCGCTGAGTGATACCAGCTCCCGAGTATTTCCCATAAAAGTGGGTAAAAAATATGTTTTGATTTTGCGGGACCTATATTTGTTCAATTTTGAATTCATTTAAGTAAGATAGTTTTCTACATACATATAGTGATATTTTTTGTTAAAATATATTTATTTTTATTTGATTATTTTTAACAAATAAAGACAGCGAAAAGCATTAGAAACAATTTAATGTAGTTATATAAAAAAGACAAAATTCATTTAAAAAAAATTAAGTTAAACAGTTGTTTTGATCAGAGAAAATAACAGTTGTTTAAGCTGGTTGCCAAACATCCTCTCCGCGGCTTCTTAATATAGAATCATTAGGTATTCTGTAAAATATGTATGAATAAAATTAAAAGTTTACTTGATACTTCACCAAACAAACCTGTCACATTTTTTGTAATTTTAATAGATAAACAAATTACGTATTCATAACTTTTTTAAATATAGTGTCAACGCGAAGAATTTACAAACAAGAAGATTTTTTTAATGTAGATGAGTGTTTCTGGCTCATAATTATTGCTTATAATAATTGTTACCCTTTGTGCTATGCGTAAAAATCTTGACTTAAAAAAACGTCAGTTTATCAATTAAAAATAATAATTAATATTTTAAGTTAAGTTAAAGTATTTCATAAAAAAATGTAGACATAATTTGTGTCAACGCCACCTAGCGAGAGATTTAGTATTAACAATAATGAGTTTTCCCGTAATGAGTTTTCTTCTCAACTCATTGGGAATAATGTGTTACTAACCATGTTGTTGTAATACATTATAATTAAATAAATAAATACCTCTCTCACAAAAAATAAAGTTGGTTGTTTTCAGGTGGAAAAATGTAATAAGAAAGTAATTGTTGAATGAAACACTAGTATATATTGAATTATTTGGCGGGTATTAGATAAGCCGCCATAGCTCAGTGGTCAAGAGCACCTGACCGGCAGTCAGAAGGACACGGGTTCAAGTCCCGTTGGCGGCAATTATATTTTCTCGGAAGATTTTTTCAATGTAGATGAGTGTTTCAGGCTGATAATTATTGCTTATAATAATTTACAAACGCGTAAACACAAAGACAACCTTTCACATTTATAATATTATTATATTATATATACTGTACTTTTGGGTAATTATTAAAAACCTATTTTAAAATTAACAACGCACTCATGGGAAAATTTAATTTGAAGAACAGGCAACCCTGTAAACATGGCGTTGTCCTAAGACCAAACTGTCAAACCAAATTACACTATTAAAACTGAATTGTTTCCTTTACTAAATGGTTATTTAAAGGTAACTTACCGATGATAGGTAACGTTTTCAATCGTCCTTTGTAATTCCTGCATACTGTTATAGCGCAAATCGTCATTTTCAAATGTCACACAACACGTGTTTACCGCACAACGGTAGTGTCGCCACTGAGCGGACAGGACGAGCTTATGAGCCAACAGTTGGCTGATATTTTTTTTGGCGTTTCGTCGCTCAAGCGCTCTATCTAGACATTATATAATCAAAGGATTAATAACTGTCATAATCAATTGGGATGCAACATTGCAAAAGCTTCCCCAAGCCAAATGGTTAGAGTGCTACATATATCGCATCAAAACTTTCGGTGTCCAGATGTTACAAGGCTAATTTTCGTCGACATGCGGCTTAGGTTCTCCCCTACCGGAGTTGCAATAATGCCCTCTACTATTCTGATAAAACACAGAGTAAAAAAAACACAAACATTCTGGTGAAATTGGTGTTGCTAGCTTACAAATTTTGTAGTTCCATTTTTTAAATATTTTCTACTCTTATTTGACAGACTATACCATTCAGTCATTTAAAATAAAAATACTAGTAAAAGTTACTTTACTTTAGTACTAAAAAAATGTTTGAAAAAATAAATTGCTTACAGCAAATAGCAATCTGTAATATAATGATCTTTAATATGATCTTTACACAATAATTATATGCAAACTTATTGAATAATGGATGTTGACTTATATGCATCCTGACACATCATGAATTCTGAAAAATAATACGTGTGATTTTAATTGGGTGGATTATGTAACAAACATTATCAGTTCGTTTAAAAAAGTGCTATCTTCTCAGAATATGAAACTTTGATTTATTTCGTAAACAAATTTCTTATGATTAGTATTTCTGCAAATATAGATATGCATGTTACAGAGATAACCTATTATACATATTTATGAAAATAAACATAACGTTCACTTATCTCATAAATAATGATGTTTTTGTTTAGACGTTTTGTTGTTTTCTTATTAGAACATAAACTAACTCACTGTCACGCCGTTTCCCCGCAGGGGTAAGCAGAGAGGACGGACCGCCAAACAACTCGGTCTTGGCACTCACTCCTTGCCTCGTTCACATTCATGCATCGTCTCATACATGCTCTTCTATTATTCTGACTCTTGACATGGCCCGACTTAAGTATCTGATTCACTTGGTCGTGCCATGTCTTTCTCAGGCGTCCCCGACTTCTTCTACCATTCACATTTGCGTCATATATTCTCCTTACACTCCTTTCCTCATTCATTCGCTCTACATGCCCAAACCATCGGAGTGTTCCTTTCTTGATCTTACTCATTACCTTGCATTCTTTGCGGACTCCGCGTTTCTCACACGATCATACATGGTTTTACCACGCATACGCCTTAGGGATCTCATTTCTAGAGCATTCAGTCTACTTTCATCCTTCCTCTGCCAATTCCATACCTCACTGCCATACATCAGGGTAGGTACCAGTACTCCATTATGGACGGCTAGCTTCGCTTTTTTGGACAGTTTTTTGTTGGTGCCAACGGCGTTCAGTCCTTCATTAATAGTTACCTGCATTCACCCTTCTTTCAATATCTCTATCAGCCTTCCTATCTATCGTCAACATACTTCCCAAATAAACAAACTCATTCACCTGCTCCAAGTATTCACCATTCACAACTATGTTGCACATTGTTTTGGTGCTCTCTCTTTCAAATACCATCACTTTAGACTTACATTCATCATTAACTCATTCTTCATACATACTTCGTTCATCCTAGACACGAGAGACTGTAGATCGTCCATACTGTTAGAGATATCAGCACCGCATCATCAGCATACAATAGGCAACATACTTTTAGATTACTCAATTTCGCGCCCAATCCCATCTCTTTCAATTCTTGCACACAATTTTCCATGTTTAGATTGAATAACCACGGTGACATTACGCAGCCTTATTTAACACCTTTTGTGATGTCAAACCACCCGTAAAATCGCTGTTCACCCTGATACATGCAACGCTTCCCTCAAACAGAGACGCAATTGCCTGTATGAGATTCGTATTCTCTCCATACTTGGACAACACCTTCCATAGCTTTTTCCTGTCAACTCGGTCGTATGCTTCAAGTATGCTTTAAGTTGCAAGAAACTATGAGAACACGAGACAGGAAAATGAATTGTCGGATTTAACAGACAATGAGGAGATAAAATATATAGAAGTTTTACATTTTTAATCAATTTGCAAGGGATTACCTTTTCTTAGGGTAAGTCTATAGTTACCTATAGTCTATATGTTAACTTATTTTATTTTTTGGTTATTTAATTAATTACCTTACTAAATGAAATCTTCCCTCCATCAGAAAACAGAAAATGAATGAAAAAAAAAAACAGAAGAAAGGATGAATTTCTAGATTATGTTTTTCGAACCCTAAACCTAACGGTCTTGTATTTGGAAACTGCGCCATATCAGAACTAACCAAATGACCTTTGCTTTGAATCTTTTACCTCTCAGATGACAGATGACATTTCTGAAGAAAGGGTAGCAGAATTCTAATAATACGTAGTGATTTCAGAGAACTTTTAATGTGAATCTGAGATAGCGCGCTGTTTATAAATCTTAGTATTATTTAGAGGTTACACTTCATACGATATTTTCAATTATTGAAGTAAATTGAAGTATCATGGAAGGTAATCTTAGTATCGCCCCAGTGAAAGAATAACATTGAGAACAAAAAAAACAAAGTGTGTTAATTCACACTTGGTAGAAGTGAAACCAGAAAGTCGCTAGATGTCGCTTTATTTTCTTTTGCCTGTTTATTTTAAAGTGGTTGAAAGATTGGATTTTGATTAGATTTAAAAAAAAAATCATTTCGTACGATTCGAACCTCCGTTCGCTTGATGTCTGTCTCTCTGGCCGTTTAGACTAGTCAGGCACCTTGCCCACTGCGCTGTCGAAGGCCCGCGCTGAACCGCGAATTTACCGCATTATATTAGAACCGAGGACCCGCCAAATAATTTTGGCAGTCAAACATTGCGCGCTACTTGAAATGCTTTGGCATATTTGGTGACCAGATCTAAATAGACAGGTACTTCCCAACCTTCAACTCCACACCTTCTTTCCCACCACATTTCCTTCAGCCTTACAATGCATCTCAATTGGGGAAACTATAGTCCCACTGGCCCCAGAAGGTTGGGAACGGTACCTTGAGCGGCATTTTTTTTTACATTAGCTTCACACAGGAGGCTACGAGGAAAAAAAACTCTCAGGGCATATGTCATCTTTGGGAATGCCGTGTGTAGGGGCTTTTTTAGGGAAAGTTAGTACTGGGAAGGAAAAGGTATGAGGGGTGGGTAGGCATCTGGGGGTCAATGTGTCTATGGACGTATGAATCCTTCCCTCCCTCTGCTAGATGATGGGTTAAGAAAATCCAGCTGGAAAGGTCTCTAATTAACCAATTTCTTCGAGTTTGTCCCGCCACGTAATAGGTAGGCAAACGCATGGCACCCAAGACCTAGACAAATCTCACCCCACGAACCCCGGCAACCTTGAGTCACCGATCGGCGCTAATCACAAAAACCAATATAAAAATTTATTTTTCGATAAACTTCGCAACAGACTTCACAGTACGTAGGTATGGCTCAATAACTTCGGCTAACACAATCTTCACTTATTTCCAAGAAACTTCCATCCTTTTTATCAAATATTCATGTTTTTGCATTTATTTTACAACTGAGCATGAATTTAAACGTTACTTTAAGTAGTTCGAAGTAGTTTCTTTACGATATTCCCATCTTGCGCATCGATTTTGTTGGCTGCGACAATTTTATACAAACGACCCCGTAAGATTTTTATTGGCTTTGACACTTTCATTCAAATACGATTTTTACATGCTAATATTTCTCATTACTTCATTTTTTCTTTCTTCTTAATAATTCTGTTAATATTTTTATTTTCTTTGCATTATTTTAGGTATTTTAGGGTGCATTTTGATATGTTATTTATATTATGTATCTTTTTTTTGTAATTAGTGTTTCTTATAAAATAGAACAAGTTAGCAGATGTCGCGTCCAAAAAAGTGTATTTCGAATTTTATCTCTTTTCTTTTTCTCTTTTTTTATTTAAAATAAGAAATTACACAATTTGTCGTCATCATCATCGCAAAGACAATTCTTTTTCAAACTTTCTTCAAATAATAAAGTAATTGATTTTTCCGATTTGACAGCTCGTGATAAATAAGGACCGATCATGACCACGATCTTGCGAACCATGTTGGGATAAAAAAAGGAAGTGTTTAACACGACCACGATCTTGAACTGGAACCTGAACGTAGCAAACAAATTTGCAAATATATGAAATGCCGAATGGGCGAGTTAAAAAGCACTTTGGTACGCTCTGTCAATGAATAGATCTTTCATTTAATGTTTTCGTTTTTCATTTTTGGAATTCATATGTTATTTTTTCCGTTTCATCATTAACGTTTTCCATATTTTTGTAAAAATACGGTTTAATACGGACGTCAAAATATGGATGCAACTGCTCGTTTTTACAAATAAAAGAATAGGACAGAACTATTGGCGACATTGAGCGATATTAAATTGAATTTGTTAGTTTTATGCTGCGTATACATTTGTGAACATAAGCGCAAGCCGAGCCACTAATTACGGAAAAGTATCACATAATTCGTGGTTCGGCTCACAGTATGACGAGTAAGGCTCGTGCCTGTATACGCAGCCTTAGATGATAATGCTATAGGATCGTAAAGTAATCACTTTAGGGATCTGAAAATTTAGAGAAAAGCAGGTTTGGTTTTTGGCGAAATTCGCGTATTTGTAGAGAAATTCGCTTTATTTTTTTGTGGAATTTTTAGTAAAAGTGGTGTTATTTTAAAGCAAAAGAAGTGGTATTTTGCAAAAAAAAGAAGCAATTGACCTTTTTGGTGTTTTGTTGAGAACAAAAGTAGCATAACCCTTTATTTTATTTTTGAAATAACAGAAGCGAAGTTAGATACGTTCTTGGAAGTTCGTTGGAAGAAAATAAATATTTAGAACATTTAAATACTTTATTACTTCGAAATATCGCTTGGTTCACCTGAAAATTGTGAATTTCATGTAATACGCATGAGAATGGCAAAATTCTAAAAGCATTCTGTTGTTGGAGAGCTCGTTTCCTGAAACACAAAAATCCTTTGAGAAATCTAAAGTACGTGTTAGAAAGTGGGCGGTAAAGGGCACACAGCGCGAAAGACGTTCATATAGAAGAAACTTCCAGATTATTCTAGTAATCATTATTGACAGAATTCAGAGCTTCTCCGATTTTATTGACGTATCAAACCACTTAAGTTTTGAGAGCCGAGCACCACTTCTTGAAATCACAACTTAAAACTGGCATTTTGAAATAAAACGGGAAAAGACTTCTGCGTAATGAGAAACGATTTAACTGAAAAAGAAATAACAACGTGTTCCTATGTAGTTATAAAAGTTGGTGTTAGAAGAAGTTTGTGATGCCCAAGGAAGACATGGCAATATCAAGTCAATCGAGTATATAGGAGGCACTGCTGAAAACCAGCTGCTTTCCAGGAGAAACCTTCAATTGCAACTGAGCAGTGAACTTTTCGCCAATAGTATCGATGATAAAATAACAAAAATGTAATATTGTAAAAAAAATCTCTTTTTGAAAAAAGTTATTAATTTAATTATTATAAATAGCATGTGCAGGTAAATATATTGTATTTCTTAGTCCTCCTCACTAGGGGTTCCTGTGCCGAGGTGGACTAAAATTGTTTAGTTACAGTTTATTTGTCTTCTATGTCGTTTTTAGTGTCTTCATTAGGGTGTTTTCGTTAACCTCTTTCAGCCATATTTTTATTCTTGATTCGTACTGATTAAATTTTTTTATTAGTTTATGTCTTGGGGAAGAATGTTATGGAGTTTAGTTGCAAAATAAGTGTAGTTTCTTTGTCCGAATGTGGTTTTATAACTTGGAATGTTTTTTATGTCATATTTATTTGATCTAGTGTGATGGATATGTTGATTATACATATAGTTTCAAAATCCTTTGACAGATGTTGTTAGTGCAGAGAGATTTATGTATTTTTTAGTTGTCTCAGTATATCTTAGTTAAGTATTACCCTAGAAGAGTGTCGACTATCGTAGTTCGTGTCTAGTGCACGAATTATTGAAATAGTGATTACAGAAATACAACTGGGCTCCCGCAGTCCTTCATTTCTTACCTTCAGAATAGGTTAGAGCTTCCTATAGGACAGACAGTTAAATATTCACGGTAAACCTTATGATAGCAAAATAAAGCAACTTGTTATATTGATTGACCTCGATATTTGTTAGAGATTTCCCGAACACATTTCTAGTAATCTCAATCTGGTATTAAAATACATTACAGTAGATATGTATGAAACAATAGGTTTGTGAATGTAAATGAAGCAAGGAGTGTGCGCCGATATATATTTGTGTGGCAGTCTATCCTCTCTGTCTATCCTTGCGGGAAAGCGGCGTGATGGTTACTTAGTCAGTAAGTTTACCTACGTGGTTTAGTTTTTTTTTTCATTTCCCTAAGCCTCGCGCGGTACCGTCGATCTCTCTCAGAGGCTTGATTTTAGTTTAGTTAGTCAGTAAGAACACTATTGACAAGATTTTAACAAAAAAATTGGGAGACCACAAAGTGTGCCCAAGGTGGGTCCCAAAACGCTCACCGAAGATCACAAAGAACAACGGGTTTAAGCAGCCCGCAGATTCCTTGAGTGCTACGACATCGATGGCGAAGAATTCTTTAACCCAATTGTGACTGGAGACGAGACCCGGATACACTACACGACCCCAGAGATAAAGGAACAATCCCTGCGGTATCATTCAGATTTGCCGATGCAAAGTTTAAAAAACGAATTACAGAGCGTAACTTACACCTGGTGGAAGCTACATCGAAAATGGTTGCCAAGCCGAGACTAGGCGTCAGAGGATGCAACTTGGTGGGGATTTGACAAGGGGAAACCAGGCTACATGCCAGTGTTGCAGGATTGCGCGTAAAATCATTCCTCGCCACCGCAGCGCCTTGGAGACCTTACTTTACGGGCAGCCCTAGTATAACGTAAGATTTAATTTGTCTCTTTACATACCTACTTATCTAAATTAATTTAAACCCAGGAGTTAAGCCCCTTATTAGCCGATTTTCCTTTCCGAAAGCATTGTCACTCTGTGGTGATGACATTTAAAATTACAATATACAACATAACTTTATTTAATGCAACACAACTTTTATAATATTTTTAATTATTTTTTTTATTTAATACGTTATAAATCACAATTTAGGATTAATTGGATTGTATAAATCCACCAGCAAATATTACAGAACTTAACCACTCGGACCCATAAAGCTTGTTTTCAAGCTACCTACAACATTACCAGATATATTCGTATGTGATGACGTATGAGGCGTACCTGACTTATTAAGGAGTCAACATATAATACGTATTGAAATCGGTAAAGACCTTTTAAAAAAAATCTTTTTTACATTGGCTCCACACAGGAGTCTCTGAAGAAAAAAAAACACTAAAGGTTTCATCTTTGGAGATGTGAGAGGTTTGTGCAGGGTTATTTTAAGGTTAGGAAGGAGACGAAGTTCTGGGAAAGAAGAAGGTAGCAGAGGTGGGTAGGAATCTGGAGTCAATGTGTCCAGGAGTTACGGAGATGTGAATTCATCCCTCCCACTGCGGTGCAAAGCGATGGGCCGAGAATCCGGCTGGAGAGCTACAGAGGTCTTTCTCAACCAGTGTTTCACATGTTGTTCAGTATGGGTGGATTGAGGGGTTGGTCGATTACTCGGCTGAGTGACCAGTGACGACATGTGGAAGATATTTTTTTAGTTTGATTTTTAAGAAATTTTTTCTTTAAAAAAGACTTTTAAAAAGTCACCGGAGATCAAAATTTCATTTGTATTTTTTACTCCAAATAATGTCAGTAATCACTGATTAAATTAATTCATGTATGTCCCTTAAAACACCCTGAGTACATTAATTGTTAAAATGCAATTAATGCGTAGTTTAAACATCTTACCATTCATATTTTAATGTGTCAACATTGACATTGCAAACCTCAAGTATTAAAAATAATATATTTTTCTTTGCCAACTAAAATATTATGAAACTTCAAACCATCACTATTTATTTATTTATTTATTTATTTATTTATTTAAGGAACATAAACAGTCATATTAATAAAATATACATAAGAGGATGGCAAAAAAATAGACCAATTATTAATGTTCACAGATAGGTATTTAGAAACATAAAAGTAACTGAATGTAAACTAGAAAATTTAAGAAAAACAGAAAAAATAAAAACAGAACTAAGCAGCAATTTAAAAAAAAATAATAATACAGATGTTAAGTCAACAAGTGATAAACATGTTATAAACAATAATAAAATAATTAAAACAATACTTAAATAGACTGCGAAATAGGTATTTGGGTTGGGACGGGTAAGGGGAGGAGAGGGATAAGGGAAAGTTGCCACGCAAGTAATATAATAATATTAGGTACAATGAATTTAGTCATGAATATGTGTTATTCGCACCTACATAGAATGTAATAAAGAAATTCTGTAACGACAGTAACTAGCAGTGAATATGTCAGCAAGTGTGTCTATATGTGCAAGTTTATTATTATAGTATTTACATGCCCTTTGTATAAATTCATTTTGGTTGGAATTAGTGTTGCATCTATCAATGTAGAAAAGGGTATTTTGTCTGCTGTATCGAGTCGGCGTGTGGAGATTTATTTTATTTAGCAGCTCCGGGCAGTCAACTTTTGAGTTAATAATTTTGTACAGGAGCATCTGATCAGCGACAAGCCTCCTATTGAGCAGTTTCGAGATTCGAAAATGTTTCTCGATTTCGTAGTAAGAATTGTATATGTTGAATGATTTAAAATTGAGAAATTTGAGAAATCGCTCCTGAACTCTTTCTAACCTGTTAACATAAACAATATAGCGCGGGTTCCAAACCTGTGAACAGTATTTCAGGTGAGGACGAACATGTGAATTGTACAGAATCAGATAAGTCTTAGTATTTTTGAAAAATTTGCATGTTCTCAGTACAAAGCCTAGACTCTTTGTTGCTTTGGTGACAATATTATCAATGTGTTTATCAAAAGTAAGTTTAGAGTCCAAAATAACCCCGAGGTCACGTATATAATCTTTATTTGTTAACAGAGATCCAGAAATGGTGTATTCATGCAGTACTTTTTTATGGTTACGTGTGAATGTGACTTTGCAACATTTGGAAATATTGATAAAAAGCTTATTTCTGAGACAGTAATCCGTCAGTCGGTCAAGATCTTCTTGTAAACGCACAGAACAGTCATGGGAGCTTATAGGAAGGTATATTTTCATATCGTCGGCAAATAGTAAAATTTGAGCGTTGTGAAAACATGTAGTAATATCATTTATATAGATAGAGAAAAGCAAAGGACCCAAAATGGACCCCTGAGGCACACCAGAAGTAATGATTTTCCAGATGGAAGAAAATCCACCTACTGTCACAGCCTGGGACCTGTTTGTTATGTATGAAGATAACCAACGAAGGAGATCTCCATGAATACCATGATTAGCAAGTTTTCTAAGCAGGATCCTGTGGTTGATCTTGTCAAAGGCTTTGCTATAATCAGTATAAATTGTATCAACTTGCACACGTTTATCCATAGAGGCAGACAAGAAATTTAAAAATGTTATAAGATTTGTAGCAACAGAGCGACCTGCAAAGAATCCATGCTGAAATTCGTTGATCGAATTCTTTACCACAGGGAATAACTGGTCATAGACTATGTTTTCGAACACCTTTGAAAAAATGCAAAGCTTGGAAATGGGTCTATAATTATCTGCTTCGCACTTAGTTCCCGATTTATGAATTGGTGTGATGTAGGCTCTTTTCCATATATCTGGAAATGTACCAGTCTTAAGCGATATATTATACAGTATTGATAGCGGAATTGACAAATGATTTGCACACTCCGTAATGAACAGTGGTGGGATACCATCTGGCCCAGCACCCTTGCTGGAATCGAGCCGTTTTAAATATTTAGATACAAGATCAGCATCGATAAAAACTGATCCTATCTCACAAACCTGATTAACAACGGAGTCGTGGCAGGAAGTCCCCAGAGGGATAATACGCTAGGAATAGATGCTGATAGTTTTTTTGATTTAACATATGACCAGAATGCCTTGGGATCTTTGGCGATATTCTCTTCAGCATTATTAATAAAGTCTTCATGACACTTCTTAGCCATTTTTTTCTGTCTGGTGCGTAGCCTAGAAAAAGTAATGTAATCTGAAGGGTTCTTATAAGTAGTATATAATCTGTGAAATTTCTGCTTTTCGCGAATAAGTTTTATTAATGATGAGCTATACCACGGGGGATAGGAATGTTTACCAGAACGCCTCAATGGAACCTTATCAGAGATCAAATTATTAATAATATTATAAAAATGTGATAGTGCAGGATTGACGGAATCGGTTAAGTTAAGTGTGTTCCAATCTACTTGCGCCAGGCTGTCTCTTATGTCATCGTAGTTAGCTTTGTGGAATGAAGGCCTTTTAATTGAGTTTTCCTTTATGACCGGGGGTTCAACAAACTCAGCAGTGATAATGATAGATTTATGGTGAGTATCCTCAGGAACCAACGGGTCGTTCGCGGGAGCAACGCGTACCGAGAAATTACAGAGAACGAGATCAAGAATTCTTCCTAACGTATTTTGAACACCATTATATTGGTGGAGGTTACAGTAATTAATATTATCGATAAATGTTGAACTTATTGTAGAAGTATAGTTGCAAGGAATCATGTTTACCTCATCCACAGGAAGAGACCAGGTAATATCAGAAAGGTTAAAATCTCCCATAATAAGAAACTTGTCGTTAGGTTGATTCAAAAGCTTAAAACCTAGATCATTCGAAAAGGCGGAGATTCGAGCATTGAAATTGAAGCTTTTGGACAGGTAGATACAACAAAGATGAAGGCTAGTAAATACATTGGCACGTGGGATGCGAAGAGTCACCCAAATGTCTTCATCCGTAGAACACCACGAGTAATTACAAATAGCATTGAGTTCCTTTTTGACAGCCAAGAGCACCCCACCACCCATTGTTACACCTTCGATACTTCTGTCGCGTCGGAAAACATTGTATCTTGAGTCAAAAAGCTCCCCATCTAAAATAGAATCAGTAAGCCAAGTCTCTGTTATACCAATCACGTCATAATCACCGCTCGTAACACTGCGAAGAAACGTGTCATTTTTTGTTCTCAGTCCACGTACGTTCTGATAAAAAATACTTAGAGGCAGGGACTCTTTTTCAGTTTAGTGTCAATAACAAAAATATGCAGAGAATGTGTGAACATAATATGAGGTGTAATATGTATAGACACTTGAAATATGGCCAAGTATGTTAAAAATAAAAAATTGAGTACAGAAAGTGAGAATATCTTGCAGTTGACAGGAGTTGAGAACAGGAAAATATAATAAGGTAATGTAGTGCGAATGTAATAAATAAATATAATAGTTATGCGATGGCAATGTGAGATGCGGGATAGGCGGGCGTGTGGAGGAAGAGGAAGGAGTATGCAATAATAATCGGATGAGCAGTAGGTATTTTCTTATGTTATTTTCTGGAGGTCGTCTTCCCTCGTGACTAAAAAAGCTGGTGAATTTTCATTTTTTCTCACCAAGATCTTGCAGTCCTTTACCCAAACAAATTTAAAACCTGCTTCCCGTGCTTTGCTTTTAACCTTTGAAAGCAGAATCTTATTATTAATTGTTAGGTGGTTGTTGACATAAATTGTAGTTTCTGGTCCAGAATATTTCAGGTCGGTGCTGCTTATCTTCCTGGCCTTTTTGGATAAAGCGAGAAATTCCTCTTTCCTCCGTCTACACGCAAACCGGATGATAATTGGCTTAACCTGGGTCGTCTTGGTAGCCACTCGCGTCACGATGTCTACATCTTCTGGCTGTAGCACGAAACCAATCTGCTCGCCTATTTTCTGGGCTATACAGAGTAAATTTTCCCCTTTCGTTAATGGAACGTTCTTAATCTCCAGATTTTTCATACGGGAGAGCTGATCCCGCTCATCCAGTTCGTACCTGAAGATGTCCATGCTCTTCTTAATTGACGCCACCTCCAAAACTATCTGGTCGACGGTCTCCAGTCGCTTCTCAACCACCTCCACCCTCTTTTCCGTATCGGACATGGCTGCTAGTGCGAATTCGAGGCTCTTCTTTATGTCGGATATCTCACCCTACATTGGCTTAATGCGAGTGAGCTCAACATCGATTTTATTCAACTTCTCCATAATCTCGGCCAGAGAACCAGCTGGTACCATCTGCGACGACGCCGCAGGAGTTGCAGCTGGAGACCCACTGCGGGCTGCATTTCGTGTGCACGGCTTCATATTGTTGTTTATAATTTAATGTAGCTAGTCTTTTTTAATATATTATGTAATTAAATTGGTTCACTTGTTTTGACCGGTTAGCAATTATTGATTGTTTATGAACTGTAGTGACATGATTTTTAGTTGAAGATTTAGTTTAGTTTAGATTTAGTTGAAGATTTAGTTTAGTTTGCAAGTGACAGTTGTGGAGGTGTTATAATGAGTTTTATGCACTAAAAAATCCACTTCTAGTGATGAAAATATGCTGGTTTGGCGCGCGATATCCAGTTTAGGATAATTAGGCACTTTTGATATAGTTTAGTTTTGATTTAATTGATGATTTAGTTTAGTTTGCAAGTGACAGTTGTGGAGGTGTTATGTTGAGTTTTGTGCACTAAAAAATCCACTTCTAGTGATGAAAATACGCTGGTTTGGCGCGCGATATCCAGTTTAGGATAATTAGACACTTTTAATTTAGTTCACTGTTTTTTTTCATGTATATTTTTTTATTATTTTGATGCAGTCATAGAAATGCGTCAACACTCTGTAAGTTGTAGGTAGTGTAAATAACAAAATATTATGAAGTATTGGAAGTCTACCTACGGAAATAGTTGAGAACACTTTCAGGTCAAATAAACAGATAAAACATATTCAGGAAATTGAATTATGATAATTTCAAAACAGTTTCCAGGAAATTCTTCGGATTCCGAAAAATATAGTTTTTTCAGGGAAGGTGACACAATCTTCCAACGGGATATTAAAAAAACATTTTTTACATTTTAACCCTTTTTCCAAGAATTCGTAAAACTTCTATATTCTAGACAAGATCATCTCAAACATTCACGACTCTAGCACTTTTTGCTAGGTAACTTATACGAAAAGAAAATACCGATGATTTAGAATACCCAAACCGTAGAATAATCTAATTTAACTTACTTATTAAAGGGAAGAACCTGGATATTCTGATCTAGTCACCTGACGTACAAAAAATCCAAGTTTTGATTTTTAATTGTGGTCCCTCAACAGGACGATATATTTTATTAATTTCTAGAATGAAGTACAAATGAGTTTTTTAATGTGATTGACTACCTCACAAGAGTCCTAATTGCTCACGTCTGGAGTCAGTGAGACTACGGCATACCCAATTGAGGTGTGTTGTGAGGCTGAAGGTCGTAGGGAGAGGAAGGAGATGGAGAAGAGGATGGTGATGAAGTACCTGGCTATTTAGATATGATCATAAAACAAAGGCTACAGCCATTTCAAGAAACATTTCAATTGTGAATGGTGGTCTTACATTAGAGCGATACTGAGAGTATCTTCCACTCTCCGGAACCTGCCACAAATAGACCATATTTTATTACAAAATATTTCATTATAAAAAAACACAAATTAATCCAATAAAAATGTACTTGCACAGGCCGGGAATCGATTCCGAGACCTTGGACCAAGGGGGCTGTCATTTATAAATAAACTCTTTTTTTTTATATTTAATCATTGAAGGCTTGAACAGTTTAAACAGAAAAAAACGGTCGCATCAAGAAATTGAACCAAGGATCTTAGCCTTGCCGGGCTCTACTCCGATTGCATTAAAATTTTATTGAAAACTATCTTTTACCCGCGGCTTCGCTAGCATGGCTTTAAAGGGAAATCTATTTACATAAAAAATCAAAATATGCTCGCTTCTGGGTTTGTAGTTCCCGGCATGCGTTTCTATTCCACTTAATAAATAAATTGTTTCTCCCTGCGTGTCCTTTCCCTTCGTCCCATTATTCCTCCGCCTCCTACTCCTCTTCCGCATCCCCTTCCCCTCACGCATTTCCACTCTGCTTTCTCCGCTTTTCCCTCTCCCCTCTACCCTCTCCCGCTTCCCTCGTCCCACGAACCCTCCTACCGATTTCCTTTTCCCGCCTTCCGCATCCCACACATTCAGTCCCTGTACATTTAGTTTTCAAACAGCTCGCGTGCCAACTATTGCAATTTTTTTATACAAATTTCGTAATGCCAGAGCTCACCAGTATATATATATATATATATATATATATATATAGAAACCTTCGTTGACGTGCTCACAACAACTCACCAAAGTTTCATCGCAATCGGATGAACGGTTTAGCAACGCGTAATTTCATGATGACAGAAACCATCGCGGGCATGCACACATCAAATTCCCAAAGTTTCATCTCAATCGGATGAATGGTTTAGTAACGCAAAGCGGATTTACATACACACATACAACAATTTTTAGATTTTTATATACATAGATATAAAAGAAAAAAAAATTACGAAAATTTCTATCAATTGCCTGTCTTTAAATAACAACAAATACTTTTTTATTTCAATTAATTTAAATGATACGATGTCTACTTAAAAAAAAGGTTCGTATTATTTGTAAAATCGGATTTTAATATTATGTGGTTTTGTATGCCATTCTACACCAAGTACCGTTTTTAAAAAGACGATAAAATTATTATTTCATGAAGGCCAAAACCCTTTTAATTTCGGAGAAAAGTCTATTCAAATTTTATGCGATAAACTTCAAACGTAACCACACAAATATAATTTCGAAGCAAAGGTAATATTCCAATTCCACATGAAACTAACCAACTCAATTAAAACATTGAAATAAGTAGGATCCCATAATGTTAGTACTTTTTATCGGTGGCACGGGAAAATAAGAAATAAGAAATAATGAGACATTTTTAAATCCGAATTTGGAGGATGGGCAGGATTTAGTTGGCAGGAATATTCATTCCCGTGGCAGAAAAAATAACGGTGAACCTAAAAAAAGAACAGTATATCCTCGAAGAACTTCGAAATTAGACTTTTTTAAGGTCTCAAGTAATTTTCTTTTCTTTTAAGAAATATAATAAAGCTTAAGGTAAGATCGTTTCTTTGGAAGTAATGATTATAAAAATGTAGGTTTGTGCAAAGCATAATATATCACATACTTTCGTACAGTCTTACGCCAAGCAGGAAATCTGACGAATATAAATCTGAAGTGGAAAACACTCACAATGAGCTCGGGTCTCATTAGATTTGCACAATTTTTGCTCTTACTTACTTACATAAAATATAACTAAGTGTCCCCCAGAGAGAATGTGCCTCCGAATAATGTAAGTGTAAAACATATTTAAATATATAAAAAAAAATTATGTGAATAACTTATAAGAGTCTCAGCTGCTACCGTCTGGAATCAGTGAGACTATGGCATCCACAATTAGGGTATGTTGTGAGGCTGAAGGTAATGGTAAGCGGAAGGAGATGAGGAAGAAGGAAGGTGGGGAAAGTACCTGGCTATTCAGATCTGGTCACGAAACACGGCTTAAATCTCAGGCGATGTTTCAATTCTGAATGGTGGTTTTACACCTGAAGAGCGAATCTATGTTTTTAGTTGGATCGTTATGAGATAACGGAGGTGATCTCCTCTTAGATTTGTGTGATTTTCTTTGGATGTTATTTGCTTTTTCTATGGACCGATGTCAGGTTTCAGCTGTGAGGTGTTACATATTTTAGTTGAGATAGTTTTAAACATGAATTCCTATTAATAACGCCATAGAAAATCACACAAATCTGGAGATCACGTTTGTTATCTCATAACGATTCCACAAAAGACGTAGAATCGCTCTTCAGTGTGAAACTGAGTGAATCTTCCACTCTAGAACTATAAAAGCGCTATAAACGTGTAAAAAAACAATATATTATTTTAAATTAAGTAATTGTGAAAATTAATCCAATAAAATTTATTTGCGCACGCCGGAATTTGATCCAGCGAAATTCGGATTGCGAGTCGAGAGCCTTACCTGTCGATCTGGAGGCCGCCGAAACAGTTTCAATGATAAAAAAGATTTTCATAAAAGAGTGTTAATTTCTTGAACAAAGCGGGTAATAAAATAAGTAATAAATAGGTGTACGTGAATTTCACTGAAGCGGTCATTGATTGACGCGGTTCTCGACTTCTTAGATTGTCCTTCGATTCATTTATTCATTCCACTTGTGATGTTTTGAGGAATCTCTTACGATCTCAATCTTGTTTGTCACTTATTTTTCAATAGTGCAAAAAAAAATACATATGAAAGAAGAGAATGATATTTCGGGTAAAACAGAATGGAATATCCGCTTATATGTAGATAATTTCGTTGCTTTTACACCTATGAATCCTCATTTAACAAAAAAGTAAGCTCGGACAAAGTGAGCAGTGATTTGTAGCAGCATTTGCAGCAGCATTTGTACTATTTGATTTATATTTTGATTTACAGCAGCATTTGTATTATTTATCAGAGTGGTGGATACTATTAGTAACGCCCTGTTGAAAGACCACCATTTAGAATCGAAAGTTTGCTTGAAACGAAATTGACCACTGTAACACGGACATGTGCCTAGCATGGTAGTCGAAAAATCCACTAATTATGTAATCATCAATGGTTTTGGCCGTTTTCGGTGACTAGATTTGAATAGCCAGGCTCCTCCCCAGCTTCCTCTTTCTCATCAACGTCCCCTCACGCACACTTCACTCTCACAACATAGATATGTACCCCAATTATTAGTGATGCCATAGTACAACAAAAAAATGTCGAAAAAAGTGAAGCTAGCAGTTCACAATTAAGTTGAAGTGCCTACCCTGATATATTATGGAACGGTGCAGAGGAAGGATAGACGTAGTAAAAACGCTGAACGCTGAAAAAATTGGATCCTTGAGGGGTTTGTATTTATAATCGTGTGAGAAATGCAAAGACTCGCAAATAATGCAAGACTGATGCGTAATGAATAAGATTAAGAAAGGGACACTTAGATAGCTTATAGATCGAACGAACGAAGAAAGGAGTGTATGAATGGTAGAAGAAGTCGCGAACCAAATACTTGAGTCGGACCATGTCAAGAGTCAGAATAACAGAAAGGTATGGACGAGTAGAATATGCGAATGTGAATGAAGCAAGGAGTGTATGCAAAGAGATAGTTCTTTGGCGGTCCTTCCTCTCTGCCTACCCTTACCCTAAGTTGCTTTAGCCCTACTGGCACCAGTTAGTAGGGAGCTGTTGGGACTCTTGTGTAGAATTCATAAAAAAACAAATATAAAGGCAGATTTGTTCAGATGTGGTTGCGGCAGTTTGGATAGGTATATTTGCTGTTTTAAAAGTTTTCATTGTAGAGAAATGTTGGAATTTTCGCCCGAGATACTTGCTTCATTAAGTCCCTGGAGTCTACCACCTGCCTCCTGTATCAGTTTTATGTAATCCAATGGTAAAGTTACTAAAATCTCCCTATCCCGTAGTCTTACAACTAGTGTTTTTCTCTTAGGTACAACCATGAAGATAAGCCGCATGATACGTTTAGTTTCCAAATAGATCTAAAATTCAGCCTTCTCTCTCGTTTGGCAGTTGAGATCCAACCGAGATAAAGTCCATTTTGCGGGAAAATATAAAGAAAGCGAAATATATTAATGTGAAAGGATGAATAATAATGTTTAAAGAAGGGTTATTCATACCAAGGGTAAACGGAGATTTTTGTCCATAAAATGAGCGCAAAATAAAGACAATGAATGAGCTAGAACTTAATGGATTTCTTGAGATCCTTTCAGGATATTAAAATAAAAACATATGTTAGGGTTAGTAGGACCATGGCATCCCCAATTGGGTTATGTTGTACGGATGAAGGGAGTGGGGAAGGGAAGAAGATGTGAAATTGGATGATTGGGAATATCTGCTTATTGTGATCGGGACACCACAGCTGAAGCCATTTCAAGCATTATACATTAACTCTATAGAGACGACAGCCCATTTCAACGGCCTCCATGGTTGAGAGGTAAGGCTCTCGACTCACAATCCGAAGGTCAAGGGTCGATTAATTTGTTTTATTTAAAAATTAATTAATTAAAAATAATATAATGTGTATTTGCGGCACGTTCCAGAGTGAAATATACTATCAGTATCGTCCTGATGTAAGACTACCATTCAGAATTGAAACGTTGCTTGAAATTGATTTAGCCGTGTTAGGTGACCAAATCTAAATGAGCAGCTGGGACTCTTGTGAGTACTCTTTACGAAGTTACGGTACTAGTAAATTACATCGAAGTTACAGTACTAGTTCTGGTTACGAAGGTATCCACACAAATAAAATACAGGAAGCCCTGAGGAAAAAAACTTCCCGCAGGGTCTATGTTATCTTTTTTAATGCTGGGTGGAGGGTTTTTTTTAAGAGAAGAAAGATAATTGAAGACATTGGTCTTGAAGAGAAGCATGGTTTTCATTTCGATTCACGTCACCACTGAGAAATCTAATAAATATATTGACGGCCGGCGTAGCGCAGCGGTAAGGCGCTTGACTTGCACACCGAAGGTCGCGGGATCGAATCCCGGCGTGGCAAATAAATTTTATTTGATTAATTTGTGTTATTTCACAATTTATTCATTAAAAATAATATATAGTTTATTTGCGGCACGTTCCAGAGTGAAAGATACTCCCTGTATCGCCGTGGTGTAAGACCACCATTCAGAATTGAAACGTTGCTTGAAATGGCATTAGCCGTATTTGGTAGCCAGATCTGAATAGCCAGGTACTTCCGCACCTTCCACTTCCCTATTTCCTTCCCCCCCACTATCCTCAGCCTCACAACATACCCCAATTGGAGATGCCATAGTCTTACTGGCAGACGGGAGCAGTTAGGACTCTTGTGCGGTATTCATATATAAAAAAAATCGAAAACAGATTTAATAAGCGTGTTTGATGTCAATGTATTTACGAAACTGAGCCTAAAACATTTCTGGTACTAACGCACACTTAAGTACATTTTATGATAACAGTTAAACAAGAAGAAAAAATAATTATATAAAAATATTTTTCAAATTAAATATCTAATCTTAAAGATTTTTAATGAAAACGATTTAATTGTATTACTCGGCGTTTTCAAGCATATTCACAGGCTCACAATATTAAAATATTCATTTTCTTCTCTAATAATTAAATTAGTTCTTACAGCTCGCAGTTCTTTCTTTGTAAGCAACAATTAATTTTCTCGTATGATAGTGATGAAACATTAAAGCGAAAATTATACAAAGAACACGATTCGTAGCTCAAATGGTTGTGAATATTACTTATTTGTACGTGATTCCATGTTTGGGTCTCGTATACACGAACGTAAAGGATGTCTTCATAAAATGCATTTAAATAATACAAGTTTGTTATATTAATGAAATTGTCTTAAAAATTATTTTTTAGACTGCAATACTAACATTTTTTTTAGGTTTAATTCATGACGCAATTCAATTTCTTTCTGAAATTCATATTTACGTGTCAAAATAAATCAAGCATTTAAATATTTTCCGTGTTTTTCTATTATAAATTATTGTGTTTTTTATTTGAATAATTAATACAACTTTAAGACATCAGTTTACTCTTAAACCATATTTGTATACATACATTTGTTAAAAATAACAACGGAAAAACTAACGGCTATCTCTTGTGACAAAAAATAATATTAATTTTTTTTAATATCAGGTATATAAAAATACCGTCGCACTTCAAGTAAGTAAATTGTGCGAACGTTAAAATAAAACAATATTTAATAATAACATCAAAATCATAATATTCAAGTTAATTACCGTATTAATCACCATTTGATGTCATACTTTCACACATTAAAAACTTTACAACATCTTGGATAACATTTTTTATAACTTTAATTAAAGCAAATTTTTCTTATCGTCTTTAAATAATCGAAGCTATCACCATAATAACAGAATGTACTTTAAATTTAAATAAAAAAAAAATCTTTTGAATTAAAAAATCTCAAGTATTGTAATATTCTGTAGACGTCATACGTCGTGCTGGAGTGGGTATGACATTTAAGTTAGGTTAAACGCGTCGGTTTCGCGGGCAAAACGGCGGCGGTGTACATTCGCGGCATCGGAAGTCGTCACCGTACGGCGTCGCGGCGCCTACTGACCCGGGCGGCGCCGGGAAGCTTTGCGCGTGCGTCGCTGCCTCCTTCTCACCCCTTCCCCTTCCCGTCTCCCTGAGCGCTCCGGGTGTCAAAAGAGACGTTTCTCACTCGTCGTCACGCGGAGGGGTAAGCGAAGATGATGAATGCTGTCGGATACAATTTTTTAGTCTCGCTGGCTAGCGTCAGGGGTCTAATTCAACCCAATGTTTGTCCAAATAACTACCAATATCATAACCAAATAAATCAACACACGGTGTCAGAATATTCAGTGGCGTACATTACTCTATAATAAAAGTTAAGTTGTCTTCAGTTTTTAAGTTCGATGTGAATTGTATATTAGAAAATTCGTTTTTGAAAAAGATTTTGTACAAACAATAAAAAGGTAAAACCTGCAAATAATGTAAACAATATTCAAAGACGTATTAAACAACCACAAAATGTAATTCAACAAACATAATATAAGTAATTAATAAAAAAAAACAGTGTTTTACATGCAAGATAGTATAGATTAAGATACACTACGACTAAAAAAAAGTACCTTTATAATTATAAAAATTCAGGGAAATAATTTGCTTTTTGAATTTTTCATATAATATTAATTTATAAAATAGTTACATTACGTTCTAATCAAAACATGTAACATTCTTTACATAAAATAGAAATTGGGAATTCAATTGCAAATTACATAATTTAAAACTAACAAATCACAAACACACAAAATAACAATACACATATTACTTATTTCTCAGATTTAAACATTATTTCATCCACTCAGAAGTACTGACGGTTAATTATTAATTTTTTTTTGTGAGAAACAAACAGCTTGTAGAGATAAATGTATGTAGGTGTAGCTTTATACATTGAATAAAGCTCGGCTGTGTAGCGATTTGCCAGCCTCTGTGATTCCTCCCTCCTACAACATGGGTCTCTTCAAAACCCGTGTTCACTCCTTCCTCTCCCCAAAAACACCCTTCACCCATCATCTTCAAATATGACATAGGGTCTGAGGAAAATTATTTTCCTCATTTTAGGTGAGCGGAAGAGGAATATAGGATAAGGAAAGGAGATTTGTATTAATTTTCGTTCGTACACGTTACTTATATTCGATATTCCTGAAGGGTATTGCTCAAAATATTTATTTTGTGAAATTTTGTGTTATAAGGCACACATGTACGGGGAATTGGGTATTTTTTTTAATGTTGATTCTACACGTGAGCAAAATAAATAAATTGGATTGTCTTGTTAATCTTGACAGTTTACTTATTTATTATGTTGGTAAGCTCTGGCGAGTCCAGGCCATTATTCAGAATTGTAAATAACAAAATTTGGTCAAAAATTATAAAATTCCTTGGTAGGTTTTTCTTAGAAGGTCTTCACAGCTCTTTAGAAGGTCTTAACAGCTCTTTAGAAGGACTTTACAGGGTGTTAAAGGATATACATGATTTACTTTAAAAAGTGATTCCTGATATTATTTTATGTAAAAAAAATTGATGTTTTTTTATTCAAAATGTTTTTCTTTATAACCAGAATTAAAAAAAAAATTCTTCCACATGTCGTCGCTAGTCACTCAGCCGAGTAATCGCTTAATCCTTCACTCCACCCCTACCTGTGCTATAATTTATGTTTTAAGTTTAAAAAAATCAAATTGTCGCCGAAGACCAAAATTTCGCGTTAATTTTTTACTCCAAATGTCAGGAATCACCAGTTAAAGTAAGTCAACCCATGTTCTTAAACACCCTGTATTAACCATTGGAGCGATCACGCGAAATAAATACATTTGCCTCAATTGCTCGCGATTTCACAGAAAATCATTTTCAAATTTTTCGCCAACATTAAATAAAATCACATTTGTTAATTAAATTTTAAATTTTCTGCGACCGGTTTCGATACATCCGTGTCATTGACGTTTTAAGTTTGCTCGTGAATGACACGGATGTGTCGAAACCGGTCGCTGAAAATTTAAAATCTAATAACAAAATTAAGTATTTGACGGTCGGCCGTAGCGCAGCGGTAAGACGCTTGACTCGCGCACCGTAATGACTACCTTCGTAGTCCAGTGGATAAGACTCTTGACTCACAATCCGGAGGTCGCGGGATCGAATCCCGGCGTGGCAAATAAATTTTATTTGATTAATTTGTGTTATTTCACAATTTATTCATTTAAAATAATAAATAGTATATTTGCAGCACGTTCCAGAGTGGAAGATACTCTCTGTATCGCCCTGGTGTAAGACCACCATTCAGAATTGAAACGTTGCTTGAAATGGCATTAGCCGTGTTTGGTGACCAGATCTGAATAGCCAGGTACTTCCCCACCTTCCTCTTCCCTATCTCCTTCCCCTCCCCACTACCCTCAGCCTCACAACATACCCCAATTGGGGATGCTATAGTCTCACTGGCTTCAGACGGGAGCAGTTGGGACTCTTGTGAGGTATTCATGTAAAAAAAAAAAAAAGTAACAAATGTACACTGAAAATTAAAACTTTTCAAAACAAAATGTCTAGAAATTGTTACATAGTTAGTGCCCAAGAAATAATTTTTTTTTTTTAAAATCATCCTACCTTCGAATTTCAACATTGAGACATAAAAATGTATTAAAGTACTTTATAGCCAATGAATTAACCTGTATTGTTCCGTTTATCTCATATTTTAAGGATTTATAAAACAAATATAAAAAAATCGTTAAGTTTATAACCGCGCGAATCCTGCGTGTTTTTTACTTTGAAACTGCCGTAAGTACTTATTCGAGTAAACATAGAATTTTTTCGATTTCTGTATGTTGTTGCAGTATATTTGATAATAAAAGGTGCATATTTTTATTTATTTATTTATATAATACATGTTACATATATTTGACATTTCCATAGATAAGATTTATTAAATCACCATACTAGGCGAATGCCTGTTTCATGGTGATTAATTAAGGATAGTAACTTTGAGTGTAGTCTAGTGTAAATACATGGTTAAATTGGTAAAGTTATAATAAAAAATAGAAAAGAGAAAAAGAAGTGCGTAAAACAAACATGAAAATAAAATAAACCTGTAAACATATGGTACTAGTATGTAATGATGTTGAAAATTTATATCTCTATCTGAGTATTTGAAACAAGTTGTAAACACTGTCATAGTCACTCATCAGAAGGTCAGTAAGCGCTTTTCTGAAAGTGAGATATTTAGCTTTATAATTCGATTGGTTTGAATATCTTGTGTTGTATTTTGAATTTGTAATATATTTTTTTGTAAATTTGGATTTTCAAACAAGAAGTAATATTTTTTAAATATATGGATTTTAAATTAAGAGATTTGAAGTCTTTAAAAAGGTCTTTCGTGGGGTGTATATAATGTACTTTATAAATAGTGCGTATTATGAATTTTTGGGCTTTTATTAATGGATCTAATACAGTTTTAGAACTTCCTCCCCAGACAATTATACCGTACCATAAAATTGATTGACACAGGGAAAAATAAACTGTTCTCAGTGTAATTTTTTTAGTATATTGCGCAATGATCTAAAGATATATGCCAGTTTCCGTATACGGCTTATGACATTAATTACATGATCTTCCCATCGAAGTTTATTATCAATTATTACGCCTAAGTATCTAATGGAATCTACTCTTTCTTATTATTTATTTCAAGACTTTTGTTTTAACTTTAAAAAATGATAACATATGCAAGGTTATACAACAATTTTATTTTTATTTTTTATTCTAGAATGGGAAAAGGACTTAACTTTAACCGTAAACCGCCGATTAAAAATTCTATATATTTAAAAATTATATATTGAAAAAATATATTTTTAACATCGCTCTAAAATAGTCTACGAATTTCGGCTTTGCGACATCTATGGTCATAATAGAGAAAGCATTTCAATAGATTCGTTTTAAAATAAATGGCTGGCCATGGAATTGTTTTAAAAAATTACAATAAATGTTTTACGAATGTTAAAAAAATGTGATCCAATTTTGGACCGCTATCAATCGCAGAGAAATAAAAGTACTCCGTTTTTCGACCATAATCGCTCCAGTGATTAAGAAGTTTATAAAAACATGCAATTTATTTTAACGGTTAGGTAGGCACAGCTTTTCACCTTTTATGCACTGCACGCCACTGAGGATATTGAAAGTTAGGGAAACCCCAGAAAGACATGTCATTTTAAACTTAATCAATCACGTCGGATTAGTTTAAAAGCAGGTTTAACAGAAGAGTTTGAGACGATTGAAAATATGAATTAATTCGGGAATAAATGCCTAAAAAGAGAACCGGAGCACCAGGACAAAGAGATTTACCTACAAATTAATCTCATTTTCAATCATTTTTAATATTAATCTACCTATATGTTCTTTCTTCTACATTACGGCGTGTAGAGAGCATTAAAATGCGGTAGCTTAAAAAAATGTGGATTATTTGGAAAAACGTATTACATCTTTCAGCCTATAGGAAAAGACCGATCCGCGAACGACGAATCGGAGGGATTGGACAGAACTTCATCAAATCTGGGAGGCGGATATGGGTATCGCCGCCCCGGAAACCATTTATTGGATAATCAACAAGTCATAATATGTCACCCAAGTGGTTCGCTACGTTTAGTGACTAAGCGGGGGTGCCTGTGGATCACGGGGTGAGGTCTGGGGGACACACTGATCCCCAGATCCCTACCCATCCCTCATTACCTATTTCCTTCCCAGAACTTCCTCTCCTTCCTTTCCTTAAAAAAAACTACCACACAGCATCCCCTAAGTAAACATAAGCTCTAAGGGAAATTATTTTCCTCAGGGCCTCCTGTACGGAGCCAATGTAAAAAAAATCTAAATATCATTTTGTGTTGAGTAGAAATGAAATGCCATTGAAATGCCTTAAATCAATTTTTTTATTTAATTAAAAATAAAACAATAATACAGTTATCACCACTTCTGTAAAAGAGGTGTTGACTGAGTTATTGTTTTATTTTAAACTAACGAGTACCCGAAATACGTTGCAATGCGAATTAAAAGAAATAAAGTGTGTGTTTTAATTCGGCGTAAGTGCTTTTGGAATCACAATTTTTTTTTGTTTTTCCGTTTGGTGCGTACATGAATAAATCAGAAGGTTTTCCTACATGCGAATAGGCCGCATACAGCTATCCGTGGGAGAGGCATGGATTTTGAAAATTTACCTCATGCTATTCCCTAACGCTACTACGTCTACTTTGAATGCACATTTCAAACTTTGCAACAAAGGCGAGCAATAGCTGATTTCATTTATACACAAAATTTTAAATAATAACATTGACTCTACTGAACTTTTTTCCTTAGTTAATTTTAACAAACCATTAAGACGTACCTACTCGCCATACAGAACTATTCCACGCGCTTAATTACAAGACCAATGCAGCAACAAATTCGCAAATCAATCGTGCTCTTCAGATGTTCAACAATATTGGTCTAAATATTCTATCATCGACATTTTCTTCAATTCACTGCCCAAATTTAAAAAGAGCACATGTCAATAATATAAATTGTTCAATGCGCATCCATACATACACACATACTTACACACACACACCTTCCCACTACACACATCACCCGATAATTACTTAATATGCATACCATAAATAAGACACTACAATGAAACACATAATAGGTACCCACCATGAAATATACTTATTAATTGTAAATTGTTTTCACCAATGTAACTAATGTACTACTGTTTATTTCTGTTTATAAATAAATAAATTTTACGATGATAATGACGAGATGATTCGATATATTATTGTTATGACTTCGTTTTAAACTTTTTGTCCTATTTTTAATTATTTGTGCAAATATATTAATTTTCTGTTCATAAAGCATATTCTATCAATTCAAAAACAGTAGATTCACGCAATGAAATTAACCGGGGAATCTACATGACTGTAGGTGTAGGTATACACCTACATTAAAATCGTATAATTTTGTATTATAGACGGGGTGTCAGTGTGAGGGTTTTGAATGCTAAATGTTATGTTTGATGTTGTTAACTTCCTGTGGGCCCCGTGTGGGACAGGCAAGAATATTTATCAGGGGTGATGAATTAAACCTTAGGCGGGTACCGACACCTTCTGAGAATTCTACTTCCTATTATAAAATAATGTGAATTTGCGATTCACGTGTTCACAAACATTCAGACATTGTGTCAAGATACCCAATGAATTTAACTTATTCGTATGGAAAATAGTAAAATTAGGCCCCTTTCCCACCACGATAAGAAAATGGACGATTAAAAATCTGATGTCGGGCGCTCTGTTCACACTATGAGATAAAACCTTGGAAAATTCAAAATACAAAAAAGTGTTCCTGTTCCCACCGTACAATTCCATACAATCATCACAGAAACAGTTGCAAACTCGCTCCATTATAGCTAGATGTAGCTCAAAAATGAAGCTGTCAGCTCCCAAAAAGTGGTTTAGCTCCTTAACTTGTTTTTTTAGGTAATCTAGCTCCATTTTTGTATAAAACTCGTGAACGAAAAATGACGAATTTAATTTTTTCTTCAGGAATAGGTTATTTTCGTATTGAAAACTTGGTGTTTACCTCTAGAAGTAAACAAGCTTTAAGAAAATGAAGATAATGTTGGTAGTCCAAGTATGATACAGTTAAAAGTGACCGAATTGAATATAGAAACCTTAGTTCAGTTGGTAGAGCACTTTCCATGTATGCAAAGGGTCCTGGGTTCGAGTTCCAGAGGAGCCAATAGCCTTTTATGATTTTTCTGTCTCCAGATTTTCGATTGAGTTTCGCTAATTTTGTCTTCATTTAATTAAATATTATAATTTGAGATTTAAGCTCATTTTAATTGTCTTCAAGCTAATATATTGAAATGTATAGTTCTCCGCGTTTTGAGTTAACCTGTGTTTTTGATATGTTTTTTTTGTTTCCCGTGTTGCTCTAAAATATCAAGTCCACAATGGAGTCCACAGTGGAGTGTACCTACTCTGATATATGTATGGAACTGGCAGAGAAAGGATGAAAAAAGACTGAATACTACAGAAAGGGGTTCCTTGAGGTGTATGTGTGGTAAAAACGTGAATAATCGTATGAGAAATGTGGAAATTTGCAAAGAATGCAAGACTGATGTAAGCGTAATGAGTAAGTGCGAGTGAATGATGACAGCCGTGTAAGGAGAGTGTACAGAAGTCGGAGACTTGGCACGATCGAGTGAATCAAATACAAATATAGCCAGAATAATATGATGGTATGTATGAGACGATGTATGAATGTGAATGAGGCGGGAAGTGGGAATCAAGACAAGTTGTTTAACAGTCCGTCCTCTCTTACCTTAATCGTTAAAATATAATTTATGTAACTAGCATAAGGAAACCCAAGCCCTAAGGACTTATTGGTGTGAAGGGTCAAGTTAATATTAGGTACTAAAACATTATCACTTACCTATTAATATTAGTATCTGGAGATTTCAAAGATAACCCAATCCCTATAAATTTCCCAGAAGGACATATTATATATGTTTCGCAAACATAATTTATATATTATATTTATATAATATCTTACATTTCAAATATAATTCAGCAATATCGGCCTCACTGGGTAGCTCACTTGTGCTGAGGCCTCCATTTTATAAAATAAAATAAACTAAAAATTAAAATTTATAATTAAGGTAAAACGAATTATTTTATTACTTATAAAATTAAAATCGATAAATATTGTGTGTTTGTGAGTGATATGTGTTTTGTATTGGTTTTGAGTGTTACGTGTAGTTATGTGTTTTATTCTTATTTTGTTATGAAATTTTCGTAATATTGTCTTTTTTGTTCTTTAATCCATTTTGTAATTTTGAGTACGAATTTATTTTGGTTTTCGTCCATTTTACTTTCAAGGGTAAGACTGTTGAATGCTTTTATAGTATATTTATAGTGCCTTTATCCAAAGCTTGTATTTACCGTTGGAGTTTTTATGTTATTTTTGTACGATTGTCTAACTGGTCTGTTAGTGATATTTTGAGATTGTTGAAATTTGTTTTTCTGGTCAAAAATGTAGTTTAGCAGTGTTTTAACATATAATTGGCGTATATCTAGTACGTCACAACTGTTGAATATTTGGTCTGTATCAGTCAGTCTATGTTTTTTAAGTATTACCTTTAAGATCGTATTCAGCGCGATTTCTAATAAATCCATAGCTGAGTTTGTTGCTCTTCCCCAGATAATTATTCCATATTCTATTATTGACTGACAAAGTGCAAAATATATTGTTTTCATTTGTTTTATTTAATATATGTTTCTTATGTACGGTACGTCACCTTTGTTATAATTATAATGATTCTTTATTCCAGGATGGGGGATGGATCTTTGAGGATGCTGTGAAAGAGGGTCTTTTAAAGGAAAGGAAGGGGAGGAAGTTCGTTGAAGGAAAAAAGGCATGAGGATGGGTAGGAATCTGGGGGTCATTACGTCTAAGAGTGATAAACGTATGAATCCATTCCTCCCTCTAGAGCGATGTTCCGAGAGAGCCCCGCTTGAGAAATTAAAATGTCTTTCTCATCCAGTCTCTCCCGATCCGGCCTTCCACGCAGTTGGTGAGCAGACACACCCGTCGCTAATATCGGGATAAATCTCACCACATGATCAGTGGTACGCTTGCTAAATCACCAAACGTAGCAAACGATTGGAGCTACATATGGATGGCAAAGGTGTTGGTTATCCAATAAATGGTCCGGAGCGGCGTTACCCATTCCCGCCTCCCAAAAGATTCAAAACTCGATCATAATTCTAATAATCAAAGTTAATTCTAAAATATGTACATATATATATTTTTTCAAAGTGTGTTTACTTAGTTTTAATTTTACAATATATTATCTTACGAATCCAACGAGTAAGAAATATTGCATTTTTTATAATTAATTAATATCTAGGTCCCATTACTTTTCAGTTTTAAATAGTAAATTCTAAATATAATGCTTAATATTAAAATACTAATTATTATAATGTTTATGAATTGCGTTATAGTAAAAATATTTTACACGGCACAAACATATTATGAAAAAACATAAATAAAGAAACTATATTATTTGGTTTCATGTTCTACGGAGGTAGAAAGATTTAATTTTGTTTTGATTCAATTGACGTTGTTACTTCTATCACTAAATCGCGAACATTTATATTTTGCAAATAAACAAAAATAATTGGATTTTTGATGCTCAATTAAAATCATTATAGCCACTCGTGAAATCCTTTGAAAGTGCTAAATAACGTGCACTTCGCACCCGGTAGATTTATGGATAGAAAACGTAGTTTATTTTGTTGAATTATTCGTAATAAATTCAAATAAGGAGGCCTTATATCACTGGGATGCCAGCGTTTAAATTATTCCACCAAACATGGCCTAACCGATCCGAGCTGCCACCCTGACACCCTCGCTTCAGACCCGATTCATCAACCTTCATTCTTCAACGAACAAAGTGACGAAGTGTTGTTCCTTTTGAAACACCCTGTTTCCGATTTTACATTATCTCAGTAGATGCTCACATATTTTAAAAACGATATTAAAAAAAAGAGTGTGTAATTTACACGCGGTAGAATTGAAACTAAAAAGTCGCTAGATGTCGCTTTCTTTTCTTTTGCTTGTTTAATTTAAAGTGGTTTGAAGATTGGATATTGATTTACGAAAATAAAAATGTTTTTTTTTTGGATTTCGTAGGATTCCAACCACCGTTCTCTGGATTTCTCTGCCGCTGAGATTTGCGACGCGATATACCGCTGCGCCACCGGACGCTCGTGCGGAGTTGTGAATTTACCGCATTATATTAGAACCGGGGATCCGTCATATAATAAATTGTAGTGACACATTTCCGTTTCATCCAAATTTCAAATCACTAACCGTTGCCACTCCGCAAATCTGGGAATATTAAAGCGTCTATTGAATAAATACTCGGTTATTATTATGTAAAAGTTGTTTTTTTTTTTAAATAAGCGCGGATTTTCGGATTATATTATTATGCAACTCAATTGCGCTGCACGAATCGCAATTTTCTTTAAAAGTCATAAATACAAAATTATACATAATAAATGTATACAGTATTCAGAAGATCTTTTAACAATAATTTTTTTTTTAAATTTTCTATATATATTTATTATGCGTATATGAGTATTAGATATTATTTATTATGAATTTTAGCATCTTTGGTAGAGCCGTTTGTTATAAGAAAATGTTATTCTTTATAAAAAGGATAGACAAACATTCCCGGGTTACGAATAATTTGACTAGGCTACTACCATAATAAAAAGTGAAAATTATCGCGCGAGAAATGATGGGAGAACTTGAAGAATTAAATTGACACCGAGAACGAATTGACGCTAAAGAAGTTTCACTTCAAAAATATACGCTAACGGATATTAAAACCATTTTTTTCCTTTTTTGTTTTGTTTTAAGATACCAATTTTTTTAAATCTTTCAGAAATCAATCACATTGTGGTTAGAAACAATTATTATAACTACCAATTAAAAAATCGCTCCGCTGGTTTTTGCTGCTGTGCCCTGCGGGCGGCTTTTGGCTCAGCTTTGCCCATTTTAAGTGTTGGTGCCCATTTGTAACAGTTCGCCCATATGTTGACTTAAATCTACTTATATAATTTCGAAAATCTAAAAAGGTTTTTTAAGTGCTTTCAAAAATATTATTTTATTTTTAAAAAGGTTCATGAACAGCGAATTTATCTCGAATTGAACGCATATATTTCGTGCGTACGACAGTAGCTTAGTCACAAACTTCACGTACACAGATTGTTTCCAAACGGCGCGGCGCGGCATCAGAGATGAACAGAGGAAGAAGTCGGGTTCTTAAATTTCAACCGTATAGACGCTAGGGAATTAAAACTATCAGATTCGAAGAAATTGATTCATTTAGTCTGTAACTACTTTGTTAAATATATAAACCAACCTGTTTCGCTTGTGAAAATAACGTAAATCTTCCAAAATTGTCAATTCTCCCTTGAAATGAAGGCTTGGGCGGAACCGAAACCGGTTTGCTTATTTATTCAACAAAGAGGTGTTCGTACAAAAAATATGTTTATTCAAATTATATTTATTTTTAGTAACAGTTTGTCAATACGTTTACTATGCCTTCCGAAAGCGAAAAAACGCGTTTAATAATCATACCTATATATTGCAAACACTATTATGTATTATTTAAAAAAACCAATACCTAAATTATTTTTTTGTTTTCCGAATTGTAAACTCGATGCTACCTTGTTTTATTTTACACCTATATTATATTGAATACTGATAATATACCTACAGATATAATATAATGTTAATTTTAATTGTCAGTTTAATCGTTACCTGACAAAATTCATGTTTTATATATTTTTCATAATTTTTTAATTAATCATACTTTTTTTTAAGTAAACATAAAAAGTTTTAAAAAAGCTCACCTTTCTAACAAAAATTACTGATTACGAAAAAATAAAAGCAAATGCATATTTTATCAGGCAAATGAATTACAAACTTGATCTTCAACATACTTTTTTGTTGTTTTTTTAATTGATAAAAATTCTAAAAGTGCAATTTTTTTTAAATAACTGTTGGAAACATTGGTTTCATAATTATTTTGTGGTTAATTTTTGGATTTCAATAATAATGTCGTTTTATGACATCGTTTAGGTCATATTTCTAATCATGATAGTAAGGGAGACAATGATTTCTAAAAAACCTAGAGTTGTTTCGAAAATCGAAGTATTTAGAATTACTACTCATGATATCAATATTAAACTATTATTATTTCAGAGGATTTGAAATGGGCAATTAACATAAAATGCTTTTTAATATTTTTTGTTTAAGTTTGATTTGTTGCGGATGATTGGCAAAAACATTCAACGAGAATGAAGCTTTCGTCGGAATGTTTGGTGACATTTATATGGACATATGAAGAAACTTTCAATTTACTCGTTATTGTCTGTCATTAGTCATTGTCATTAGACAGTATTCAAGTATTAAGTAACCACCAAAATTCTGATAAAACTTGTCTGAATCGCCCCCGAATTCGTGACACAAAGGGAAGCTAGGTATAATCTGATTTTTTATTACCGGTGCGAATCAACATTCCTCGCAAAGGGGACAAAGCCCGTGACTCGCTACTCGCTTCGCCGTCACAACTCACAACGAGATATCTGGTAAATACGTGCGAAATTGCGCTCGTCTTCAGTCAACTATTTCTGTTAGTTAAATATTGCGTTTTCAAAATGTCGTCAGTTTTGAATCATTGGGTTTTTTATCAATAATAATTTATTCTAATGCCATAAACAGTCCTAAACTCTTCAGCCTTTCAAAATAAATATCAACTTTACTTTTGCCACTAATCTTTTCGTAAATTTTATACTAATAGTGATGGGGGTAGCAAATGTAAAATCGTGCAATGTCCAGTGTTTTAATTATAATATCCTTCGCGTGCAAAGTCGTATCTTCTCCAAGCATAAACTTTTTAATTAAAGTGCGTTTTTCGGAAATGACCTGCCAGGTAAGTATGTTTCTGTATCCATTTGTAAATAATAAAATTAGAAAGAACCTAAGGAATCTTAACAAATTGTACAGCGCCCTAAAGGTGATTTTTCACAAAAACGGCGCTCTACAAATTATCCAATTATTATTAGTACCTACCTGTAGATTAGTTTGATAGTTTGTGTCGCTCTCCATAGAGTGAAAAATTGCCTTATTTGTAAATACCTGAGATCTAAAAAGTTGCGAATGATCTGTAGCTATTTGAAAACTTAAAAATATATGAAATTGGTGTTCACTATTGGCTCGCTAAAATGGGCGGAAGTTTTGAAAAAATATAGATTTCGTGATTTGGGAAAAAAATAAAAGAAAGGGTCCATATTTTATATTTTGTGGCAAACTTAATTGTTATTCAAAGAACACGTTTTTTTAAAAACATATGTGATGTGTTTGTTAAAAAAAAGGGGAAAATAACACTTTTTCCGGATAAAATAAGTATTCTTGTGGACTTATTCGAACTCATAAATTTGATTTTTTTTTCATTTTTGTCAGCTGTTCGCAGTTTTTAATAACAAACAAACGTTAAAAGGTTAAATTATTGAAAAAAAAGTACGAGTTTTAGTTTTTTTTTCTGATTTTCAATTCATATCAGCGAGCTAATAACATTTTTATGAAAATAATTTCAAATGCAGTTCTCATTTTCTTTGTAGGACGTAACTTTTGAGATATCAGACGTTACTGAATTCAAAAGTTTAAATCAGGGTTTCCGAAACTTTTTCTGGAATGGAACACTTTGAAAACCCGTAAATTTTAACGGAACACTAAGCTTATTTTTTAGTTTAGGTGTAAAGCACTCTTTTTAGGGTGAATTTAAAAAAGGTTATTAAACACATTATGTAATTAGTATACTTACAAACAAAAAAAATATGGAATATGAAAAAAAAAGTAATAAATAAAGCACCTAATGACTTTGACGATTTTGAGTCCGTGAATTGCGAATCTTGAGATCAGCACAATATTGGTAAGTTGGATTCTAACCTTTTGTCATATCGATCCTGTTCTTGCACTTTGACTTCGTTACAGCATGATTAGAAAATCCCACTTCTCATTAAATAGGTTGTAGACAACAGAAGTAAAACTTGTTTTGATAAATTGGGGTACTCTTCTGACAAACTCATTCAGAAATCATTTAAATCTAAATGCTGATTTTGTATTTCTGTTTCAAGTTAGACACTAATTAAATCAATTAGAATTTCATATTCACTTGCGTTTAATTTTTTTTAAGAAAGACAAATATTCCCGGGTACGAATAACCTGACAATATTTTACAGTAAGCGGAAAATGTTGCTTGTGTAATGATGGAGGATTTAGCCAGCCGAGGAATCAAACATGGGACGCCTGGGTGAGACCCAAACGCGATGCCAACTCAGCCACTGACCGGTCCTTAATCCTACTGTTTTAGCTGTAACGGAAAATGGATTCCGAACCCAGGAATCGTCTTTATTAGTTTTCGGAAAATAATCAAAAGAGTTGTTTTCAAGTTGTGTAAGTATGTGTTCTTAAAATTCTTTGAAAACCTCTTCATCTACTTTCAAATTTAATTCATTCAAACATTCATGTAAGGCAGGAAAACAATCCAAATGATCAGATTGAACTGATGATATCCAAAATTGTAATTTTTTTTAAACTTTTTATTTTTAAAACATTTTTATTTAAAAGATTTTTTCAATGAAGATGAGTGTTTCAGGCTGATAATTATTGCTTATAATAATTGTTATCATTTGTGCTATGCATAAAAATCTTGTCTTAAACATTAGTTTACGAATTAAAAATAATAATTAATATTTGTCAAGTTAAAGAATTCCAACAAAAAATGTAGACATAATTTGTCTCGACGCCATCTAGTGGGAGAGTTAGCACTTATAATGCATTTCTCACAAAAAATAAAGTTGGTTGTTTTCAGATGAAAAATGTAATAAGCAGTAATTGTTGAATGAAACACTAGTATATATTGAATTATTTGGCGGGTGGAAGATAAGCCGACAGTTGGTAGAGTAGTTGACCGGATATCAGAAGGACGCGGGTTCAAGTCCCGTCGGCGGCATTTATCTTTTCTCGGGGGATTTTTTCATTGTTGATGAGTGTGTCAGGCTATTAATTATTGCTTATAATAATTGTTAAAATGGATATCGTAAGAAATATTGTTGGGTTCCTTGGGAACAGATATTTCGTGAAACACTTGCAGATCCGTTATCCCGTTGTTATTGTTTCCACATTGCACATATGTTCATACTATTGACTCCAGACTCTTACTACAGTATTATACACCATAGTATTAAATTTCAAATACTTTTTTTAGTATGTAAAATGAAGATTTAGTGCGATAACAGCATAAACGGCTCTTTCAACTTCTTCAAGTCTTTGTACCTGGAAGGGTACCTAACTTAAGAACTGTTGTGAAATATTTATACAAATAACAATTTCAGTAGTGTTGAAATTTGAATATGTGTATATTATGTTAAATGAAATTCCAGCAAATTGCCGCGGAACCCCTATTCAGGTTCGGCGGAATCCTGATGTTCCGCGGAACACAGTTTGGGAAACTCTGGCTTAAATAATTGACACCCTACTTTAGATGCTTTCAGTATCGCCCTTAAGAGAGATCACAATGCTAATTCGGTGCTTGGAATGGCTTTTGAGTGACCAAATCTGAAGAGCCAGTCAATTCCCTTACCTAACCTAACCCAACCTTTCTCTTCCCTTTGTATTATCACTCCTCCTTACTTCATTCGGCATACATACCTCAAAATAGGAATGCAATTGTCTCACCGACTTTGGACAGTTGCGATTCTAGCGGGCTAATTAAGCATCTAATTTCGGAGGATGAAATTATTGTGGATGCTGTGTGGAGGGTCTTTTAAAGGAAATAAAGGAGAAGAAGTTCTGCGAAGTAAAAATTTATGAAGCGTGGGTAGGAATCTGGGGGTCAATGTGTCCAAGAGTGACTGAGTTGAGACCTCCCTACCCACCCTCCCTCTGCGGTGCAAGAAGATGGGTTGAGAGATCATAGGGTCTCCTTCAAACAGTCTCTCACCGTTCAGTCGGTGGGCAAACGTATTCGCCGCCAAGACCGAGACAAATCCCTCCCCATGAACGCGGGAACCCCTGCTAAGTTACCGAACATAGTGAACCACTTGGGGTGTCTTATAGCAGGGGTGTTGGTTATACAATAAATGGTTCGCGGGGCGGCGGTACTCATATCGCCTCCAAAATTGAAACCTTTAAGCAACGTTGATTAAAAAGGCCTACTAGTAACCTACGCACGCATTTACTGACCTTAGCGTAGTTCTATTTTCTTGGCCGTTTAGCATTTCGTTTATCTGTAACTTGTAATTTTTTTTATATGTTTCGTTTACGTTCTAATATTATCGTCTCTATAAAGACTATTTTCAACTTTCTTCAATCATTAATATGAGCAATTTCTTTGTATATTTTTTGAAGTAAAACTTCTTTACGCCCGCTCGACTCTTAGGGGGTAAAATGACGAATACGTTACGAAAAAGAACCATATATTTATTGTGAAACGCTAATCGATGCGAACGCTAATTAATGCGAACGCTAATTAAAGCGTGATCGAGTGAGGCGAATGGTTGGTCCTTTACGCACGCTTGACTTGGGAAGTGATGAAAATGATAAGGATTGTCACCCGAAGGTCGTAGGTCACCCCAAAGTCTTTTTCTTTTATTTGTGTATTCATTTGGGAGGCCGGTATGGGTACCGTCGCCCCAGGAGTTCCTACGCAGATTGAACAAACCCAAACAACCGTTTCGGTATCAGGAGCTCGGAAGTAAGCCGGATAATATTTATATAAATTTGTACTGAATTTAATTCAAATTCACGCGTTATATCTGTATTTTTACTCTTTCGACTTCTGCGCTCCGGGAACCTAGAAAAAAATTCTTCTGCACTGTAACCTCTGGGGTCAACTAAACATGGTTCCATCCCAAGTCCCGGGAAACTATGTACTGCAAGCGCCTGCACTAAATTATAACATTATATACAGCGGGTACCTGGCATGCGTTGCGAGGCCACTGTAACCTCGGGGTCAACTAAACTGTTATGGTTCCATCCCAAGTTCCGGGAAACTGCATTGTAATGCAAGCGCCTGCACTGTATAACATTATATATAGGGGGCACTCGGCGGGCGTCGCAAGGCCACTCAAAGAAAGAAAGGGTTTGTGCCCTTCAATTCTGTTTGTGGAAGTGCTTTTGGATAAGTTCACATAATATATTTTTGTGTTTTCGTCCGACACGTCCGCAGGTCGCATACAGCTGTCAGTGTGTGAAGCTTGATTTTTTTACAAATTTACCGTTATAAGTTAGTGAAGTTTTCCTTTAGTCGTGTTGTCTAAAGCACACTCGTTTTTTGGTTTCCAGCAAATAAATTTAACATTGTTGAAGCAGGATATTATGTCATTGAAAAAGAGTACCTTCACAGAATTCTTTAGATTTTATAATTTTGGAAATAATTCCCTCTCACTCAGGTAGCTGGCGAACCAAATTAGCAAGTTGCCCTGTTTCCTTAAGGCTTTTAATTTGGGAAGAAGTAATTTATATATGAAATTTTATCATATGCCTCCGTGAAATCTGGATAATATTTACGTGCATTTTTTTTTTATAAGTTTTTATTCCAGTAAAAAAGAAAATAACATTTTCACTTACTTAACTAGAATATTGAATTTATTTATAGTTTTTACATTTCATAACCTTAAATTACATTAGATTGCAGTACTAACATTTACATAACATTATATTACCAAACGATATTACTCACTTTCACTACTTTGTTTTTTGTGAATAAACATGAATAATTTTTTTTTGAATTTGCAAATACTTTTTTCGTTTTTCGATATCATCTGGAAGGCAATTATATAAGCATTAGTAATGTAATTTTTAAATATAAATTAAATTTGTCGTTGACGACTTGCTTTTAATTATTGAATCATTCACCTACTTTTGCATTGGCTCTGTAATATATGTACATATAATTGATAAGACCTTCAACCAAATTTAAATGAATTGGGTAATTGGTGTGTGACTAACCATTTGTTTCTATGTATTTACAAACATAAATCAATAACTTTCTCTCCAAACTAATCTCCGACACCATTCGATTATGCAATAGACAATCATTATGCAGCTAGAGATATTAACTAAAATTAGAGAACTCTTATATATCTTACTAATATTATAAACGAAGTTTGTATGGATGTATGTGTGTTTGTTACTCTTACACGCAAAAACTACTGAATGGATTTTAATGAAACTTTACAATAATATAGTTGATACACCAGAATAACATATAGGTCAATTCTGGCGTGTAAAAGTGTTATTATGTCTTGTGGGTCGATATTAGTTCTTAGCTAGGCAGATTGCCCGTTCTAAGGAACCAAATGCTGTTGAAAATGCAAAAAAAATATTCTGCAACAAAATGTTGATTTTTTTTTTTAATAAACATATATTAATAAAAATGCCGACTACAGTATTGAGAATCCCCTGAAAAGGTTAATTTTTCTTCATGGAATGTGGGAGAAATGTTTGATTTTAACATAGAGGTCTGGATTCTAGCTTTGATGATTGTTCTCCACCTGATCCCCGATCAGACAATCAGTTGCAGAGAGGTCGAGGGTCAGTTCGTCCTTCAATTAGTGGTTCAGTAGCCCTTTGGCCTCCCTCGACATCTGCTCGAGAGCTGCGGTCTGTTGCCCTCTTCAACTTTGAACACTTCTCCCATTTCATTGCACATTCCCGAACCAGCAAAGTACGCTTGGCGAGCTTTCTAGTCGATCGATAATTGTTTCTCAGATGAAATTACGGAATCTATCCCTATTGTCACTGATAATGGCAACCAAGCTTTAGCTCGGTCACCAAACATTTTAATTTATTTTATTTTTGAAAACTTTACAAATCACCCCCTGGACATTTGATTCCTCTGCCAATTAATCTCTCGGACAGTTGATCCCTGCTGACGGAAGTAGCGACATCTTGAGACGAATTCTTGATTTCGAAACCGAAATATTACGGTAGCTTTGTGTGAAATTCCACGTACCCAGATGTTATTTGAGGCGCGGCGCGTATGGCGTGGCATCAGACATGCACTTAAAGCTTTCTGAAATTCAACCATGCAAACGTTACCGTATAATACTGTTCGATAATATATTATAAATATTGCTAAATGGTATTAATTAGTTTTTTGTAAGTTCAACTCATACTATTTTATTTTTTATATCTCCGCTACAATTTTCGAAATTTTGGAGTATTATTCCGTGTTGCGCTACCTACTTCTTTAGCCAACGTTTTGGACAGCGTTGCAGTGTCCATCATCAGGGCAGATCCGACAGATGTATCGACAGACTATCAGATCTGCCGGATCTGCCCCGATGATTGACACTGCAACGCTGTCCGAAACGTTGGCTAAAGAAAGAGGTAGCGCAACACGGCATAACACCCCAAAAACAAATAACAAAAATACTTTTGGCCGTGAAAATCTAAAAACGAACCCTCCGCTACGATATTTTATATCGTACGAGTTATATACATTCTTATTTTCTGTATTAATGATTTTGTAAAGCACATAATTAATATTGTGAGTTACTTTCTTATTTTATACTTTCTTTTACTTACTATTTTACGCCTATATCATACTGAATCATCGTATTAGTATTTTGCTAATTTGCACTAAATTTTATTATACACATAGGTGTGGTTTTCTTACAATTACTACAACTGTATTTATCTATTTACACTTAATTAATGTAATCAGTTTGTAAAATTATCGTGTTAAAGCCCACTAGAGAGTGAATAAATAAATAACAAATTTCTTAAAATTAAAAACACTTTGTTTTTACCACGATAATCTTTATTTAAAAAATCAACATGTTTCGAGAACGATGTTCTCTTTATCAGGACATTATATCTACTAAAAACTAAATGATCAAGTATAGAAAGACAGGCGTGGGTAGAAATGGAAGTAGTGGGGGGGGGGGGGGGGGGGGGGAAGAGAGGTGGAAAAGGGAGATCTTCAGAAGATCAACAGTGGGGAGGGGGGGGGGGGGGGTTTGCTTAGAAGATCAAAGACAAAAAATTACAATGGAAATATGTTTAAGATAGGGTTATTCACAAAATTAATTTGATTATTAATAATATTTAGAGAACATCGTTCTCGAAACACGTTGATTTCATTAAATAAAGATTATCGTGGTAAAAACAGAGTGTTTTTAATTATTTCATAAATAAATAATTATTAAACCTATTAACAAAATGTTATTTAAAGCACTGAAAATTTTAAAACAATTTTCTTTATTCCCATTTTTTTTCTAATTGCGCAAACATTCCGAGGTAATTGTTATTCATTTTTCTAATTGCGAGAAATTATACATGCACACGATCTCGGTTGGTATCAAGTCTGTGTTCATATGCGCATATATTATAATATTATTTTTCCAAGTAAATCATTTCTTCGGTAGATTTCGAAACAGTTGGAAACGGTGCGGGCGGGTTTGAAATGGCAGTTAGACTATTGTTTAAAACGCGTTATTCTCTACCCTAGTGGTGATAACGGTCCCGAGATAGCGCGGTATGGCGCATGCGCGATTTATCACCAGCTTACCCCACAGTCAGTATGCATAATAATATAATAATGATATAATATGACCATCTTAGAAGACGGGTGTTTTATCACCGAGGATTATCACGGGACAGCTTTTACAGCGTTGTGTGGCATTCGCATTTAAGGCAGCGGGTTGCATTTCCGCGCAATGCAAAAATATTATTTACATAAACAAGGATTTTAAGAAGTAGGTACTCGTATGTAGAAAGTGAATAGTGCACCAGCATTGTGGTTCGTTGTTACGTTAAGTGAATCTTAAAATATGTATTTACGAAAATTGCTAAATATGTTTTTACTAAACAAATAAATACGGGCATCGAACATTCACTTATCTTGTCCCTTCCATATTTAATAAGATGCCAATTAACATAAAAATCTAATCAAATTGCACCACCAAACAAAAACAAAAATTAAAAGATGGCTAATAGATTAAGACTTTTTATATTGATATTGTTTGTAATCTTATGCATAAATACCTATGACTATGAGTAATTTACCTGAGTTGTATCTGTCTATCTGCATATTTTATGCCTTTATATTGTAGTTACTTAAAGATTATTCTTCTATATCTATTTTCTATATTGCGGTTTCTTGTTATATTTGTGCTTTAGTGTTATATTAATATTGTTAAATTGACCTGTTGAAAAACTGCTTTGGCAGTTTAGCGGGTGCTTAAAATGAAGAATAAAAAAAAATTATAATTGATTAAAAAAATGCAGTGTGGTTTTAGGTACATGACATCTTATAATATGTATATATATATGATATCTTAGTTAAAGTGCACGCCATTACAGTTTTAAATAAAAGTGTGACAAACCATCTAAATGTTATGCAAGCGCATATTAATTAGTCCTTCGATTTTAAATACTTGCTCTTACCCGCATCGCTTTGACTTTTACTAATCAGGGCTAGAATTGCTACTGTCCAGCTTATCACCCCGCCGCGCCGCGCCGCTTAGGCTTACAGGCGATCTCAGCTAATATGATCGATATAAGGACATGTATTAACTCTAGAGAGCAAGTTGCTTTCCGGTTCTTACCGCGCATCTTCAGGTAAACTCTGGCAGAACTGAACAAGATACGCATTGCAAACCATTAGTTTTGGAATTCAGCTAACCTAGAGTGAATATACTTGTTGAAACCCTTTTGGTAAAACGAATGGTTAAGGGAACAATGCAGTTTCCTTTGGGAGAGAACTCCTGAAGTTATTGTTAAAGCTTATAACACTGATGTACACACGTTTTCGTTATTTATTTTTGGGGTGTTATGCCGTGTTTGCGCTACCTTCTTTTTTAGCCAACGTTTCGGACAGCGTTACAGTGTTCATTACCAGGGCAGATGTGTAATATATTCCAAATAATAATCCAAATGAAGACAAAGTTGAAAAAGTTGTCAGACCACCTAACTACATCAATTGACAAGTGCAGTTCTGAGAGTTAAGGTGCCGCAAGTCCCTACTAATACATTTTACACTCCTTGTTTTATTTAGAAGCCTTCTCTCATCAGTAAGCAATTTACTTGATTGCTCCACGCCTTCCCGGAACCTCAATCACTCAACATAGTTTTATTTACAGAAGTCCATGTTTAGGACCTTTGAAGGACTTTCCATTAGTTTAAAAGTATCTCTTCTTCACTCCTCAAACCGTTTACTTGAGCAGGTATTTGTATTGCGCAAAGTGGTCAGGACAAAATTACACAGGCGTGAATTTCATGAACTAATGTTGTATTTCAAGAATTACAAGGAGACACCTTCTGAAAGAACACACTTCAAAAAATATAAGTCCGTCAAAATGCTTTTTTAATGATTTATATTATTTAGTGCATATTTAAATTTAATTAGTTCCACAAATAATTGCCAAAGATGCCTCCAAAACCGTGAAAATCGATTTCTTTAATGGCTTGTATTGTATAATTTATAAACATATAAATAAAGTAGCTCAAACTGCAATAGATAACTGCTTTACCTTCTGATTAAAAAAACAATTATTCTGTTTCGTTAAAAATGTTGGCCTCAAATGCAAAAATAAGTTGAATGAAAAAGGACGCGCCGTCGTTGCTCTTAAATTGTTTGTATTAGAAAAAGATTATTCACATTGGAAAAATAAATAAATGTTAGGTTAGGCTAGGTTTTTTATAAATAAAATAGATATGCTTTAAGGAGATATACCTAATTCTTTAATTAAAAATGACTCCACGAAGTGAATTTGCAAAGGTTGACAAAGATGTAATTCTCTTTATTCGTAATTTCATCCTCGTGTAATTATGGCTGTATATATTGATGAAATAAATAAAATAATATTACATGAAATTCCCGCATTTTAAATTTAGTCCTCAGACCTTTATTTTGATTCAGACCTTATTACTTTAAAAAAAACTGTATTTCTCACTTGTTCTTAGTATCCTTGAACACGCATCTCAAGTATGGAACCCAGGCTATGCAGTGCACAAAAACAGAATTGAAAGCGTTCAAAAATCTTTGCAAAGTTCTTCAAAATATAGACGTTAACTTGTCGAAGAAATATAGAAGATTCGGTAATGTTATTTAAAATTACACATAATTTAATTGATTGTCCTGATCTTCTTCAACGCCAATCATTCCATGTTCCAAATCGCAACAGCAGACAGTCTTTCAATCCCTATATATTCCCGTCCTTTGCCTCTTAATCCTATTCCTCTCTTCCTCCTCCCCCTCCCCTTCCCCCTGTTTCATATATTGTAACTAAAAAATAAATTAAATAAGAAACCACCCTTACAATGTCAAACTTTATCATTCACTATCTATCATCATTAAAAAGTTCATAATTGGCGTAATTATCTATCTAATATTGTATTATTATGTAATCTCTGATTTGCTGTTAACGTTCTCTAAAATAAATAAAATAACCACACATACTTTGCCAGTTTTTTTTTTAACTAAACCCTTCGGTTTAGTTAAAAAAAAAACTGGCACTTGTTAAAACATGTCAAAACTCATTTCATTTCCTAATAAGCAAGTGTCAAGTCCTGTTATAAAAGCGCACTTGAGTTCAACATCTTCATGTTAATTAAAGAAGTTTTGAAAAATTTTTCGACTTGCTCTGGAACCAGGCAACTAAATAAATCTCGAAAAAGCTCGTAAAACTTTTAAGAACTTGCTTTCGTGATTAAGATTTTGTAAATTTCTGATTCGAATTCGAAGGTTTTTGTCGGTATTTGTTTTTGGGGTGTTATGCCGTGTTGGGCTACCTCCTTCTTTAGCCAACGTTTCGGACAGCGTTGCAGTGTCCATCATCAGGGCAGATCCGACAGATGTGTGAATCCGACAGGTCTGTCGGATTTGCCGGATCTGCCGGATCTGCCCTGATGATGGACACTGCAACGCTGTCTGTCCGAAACATTGGCTAAAGAAGGAGGTAGCGCAACACGGCATAACACCCCAAAAACATAAAACGAAAATGATTTTGGCCGTGAAAATCTAAAAACGTATCTAGACGGTTTTCGTTTTTTTTGGTTGTTGCTCTAATTTTTGTTTGCCCTTAAAAGGTTTTGAGCCTACAGCCCTTCGGTACAGAGAGAAGAAGCTTACCGCTACGCTAGGGAGATAGAGATCACCGATGCACACATACGTTAAAAAAAAACAATATGTGAATACCACACAAGAGTCCCAATTGCCTTCAATTGCCTGGAGCCAGTGAGACTATGGCATCACCAATCGGGGTATGTTGTGATGCTGAAGGTAGTCGGGAGGAGATGGAGGAAATAAAAATACCTGGCTATTCAGATCTGCTCACCAAACATGGCTAGAGCTAATTAAACCAAAGTTTCTAATCTGAATAGTGGTCTTTCATCAGAGCGTTACTCAGAGTATCTTCCACTCTGGAACATACTGCAAATATAATAATAATAATAATAATAATAATAATCTTTATTTGGAAAACAAACAGCTTTACAAAGATGCATAAAAATAAAGAGTGCTAAAATAAAAACAGTAAGCCTAAAAACATGTTTTCGCTGATAAAATTTGTTTTTTTTTTCGCTGACAAGAAAAACATAAAGAAAAACTAAGAAAAAAATAGTTAAGAGAAGCTAAATTAAACATAAAGAAAAACTAAGAAAAAAAAATAGTAAGGAGAAGCTAAATACTTAAATAATGCATGATAAAATATAGAAAAACACAATAAAGGGTAAGCTTATGATCTTATAGGAGTATATGGATGATTTTTATGTAATTAGGGAATATGAAAATATATTGCAAATTAGGAAAAGGAATCTGATTAATAATATAATAAATAAATATAAATATGGATGTTAAGTGGTGTGTTGTGATGCATTACATTTATCTGATAGTGTTGCTTTGAATTTGTTGAAAGTTATATTGAAGATGTCTGTATATGTGAGGTGTGTGTTATGATAGTGGCAGGCTCGATGTATGAATTCATTTTGTAAGTAGTTGGTGTTGGAGCGGCTGTTATAAAAAAGGGATACGTTTCTGCCATTGCGACCAGGAACTCTAATATCTATTTTTTGTAAAAGATACTGGGAAGATATCGTATTATTTAGGATTCTGTACAAAAACAATTGATCAGAAATAATTCTCCTACAATTTAATTTCGGGATTTTAAAGAATTGACGAATATCTTCATTTGATTGGAATGCATAAAACGACCGAAAATTTATGTAGGAGAGAAATTTTTCCTGAACACGTTCGATTCTATGAACATATGTTATATATTTTGGATTCCAAATTTGTGAGGCGTGTTCTAGGTGCGGACGAACATAGGTATAATAAAGCAAAATAAATGTATCGAGAAAATAAAATAGTTTTGATGTTCGTAGTATAAATCCTAACATTTGGGTGGCTTTAGTGACAATGTTATTAATATGTAATTGGAATGTAAGTTTGGAATCTAAGGTAACACCCAGGTCCCGAACTGATTCTTTTCTTTTAATATCGACATTGTTTATTGAATATTTAAATATTATTTTGGTCCTATTTCTCGTAAATGATATTGAGTAACATTTATCTATGTTTAGGAACAAGCAGTTAATTTTGCAATATTCGCTGAGATTATTAAGGTCCTCCTGTATTTTTAAGCAGCACGCGATATCATCGATTGGAAGGTATAGTTTCATATCATCTGCATATAAAATTGTACAAATATACCTTGTATGTGAAATAACACAATTCAAGCAAATCAAATTTAGATGCGCACGCCGTGATGTGAAAACGCAACCTTCGAATTGCTAGACAAGAGTCTTACCCTCAACCGTTAAATTTTTTGTTAATTTATTGCTTCAATTCATACATACATCGCGCTTGGGTCCTACCCAGGCGTTCCGTGTTCGATTGATCGGTTGGCTAATCCTCCATCACGACTCAAGCAACATTTTCGGCTTACTGTGGTGGTAGTAGGATATTTTAAAATATAATCGGGTAATTCGTAACCCTGGAATGTTTGTCTTTATTTAAAAAAAAATAAAAAAATTAAATTGCTTGCACGATTAAAAAAAACGAGTGTGCTTTATAACACACGACTGAAGTAAAACTTCACTTACTTATATCTCGCTTTCAACTTCCGTTCGCCTCGCCCGACCGTTCGCCTTGACCGATCACACTTTTCATAGCGCATTCACCAGCTTACCTCCAAGTCGAGCGTGAGTAAAGGCCCGACCGTTCGCCTCACCCGATCACCGTTCAACCGATCACCGTTCGCCCGATCACCGTTCGCATCACAATTTTCGCAACGCATTCACCAGCTTACTCCCCAAGCAAGCGTGCGTAAAGAAGTTTTACTTCAAAGAGTTTTTTTAATTTTGTCAAAATGTTCATTCATTTAATATATTTTTGATAAACGTAGGTACCTACTACATCGAAGAAACGTCTACATTAACAAATATATAATATACGATGTACATACTTAACATGAAGGTAACCAAAAATTCTGATAAAAACAACATATATTTTACCCTAAAACAAATAACGATAAGTAACACAAAATGATATGTTTCCGCAATATTTCACATATTTATAGAAAAAGCAAAAGATTATTTAGACACGTAAGATAACACTTCCGACAGTTACATGAAACATTAAATAGTACTAGTTAAATAGTATAATTCTTGAAAACATTTCCTCAATGAACAATATAATAATTTCCTTCCCAACAATAATAACACGGCAATGTTTATAATTGTTTGGATGTATTGATTCAATTCAACGATCTCCGACTTGGGTTGAGATTCATTTGGTGTGATTACTTGCCGCCTTTTCTGGACGGGGGTCGGCAAGATTAGAGTCGACCTCTATTTTGATAAATACGACCCCAAAGGATGCTCATAGGCACTTGCTGATTTGATGCTATCTCAGAAGAGAACCTGTGTGTTGAACGATACCCGTGGGTCATCCTTGAAAAGCCTGAAGCGTTATATTATTGCTATTTCAACATTGCGAAAAATAAAATGGGCGAGTGGTATGTAATAAAATTGATTTAAAAAAAAATTGTGCAATGTCGTGAAATTTCTCTAATTTCAACAACTTTTTTTTCTACTTATCTTTCCTATCGGAGGTTAACCATCACCCAGGTGTTTTTCAACTTACATTTTATTTTATTTTATTTTATTTATAAACAGAAACAAACAGAACATTATATTAACCATTGGTGAAAATTTACAATTAATAAAAACAATTCATGGTTTATTCCTATTATGTGTTTCATTGTAGTGTCTTATTTATGGTGTGCATATTATGTAATTACCGGGTAATGTGTTGTAGTGGGAAGGTGTGTGTGTGTGTGTGTGTGTGTGAATATGTGTGTATGAATGCATGTAAGTATGCGCATTAAACAATTTATATGATTGGCCGGATGCTCTTTTTAAATTTGGGCAGTGAGTCGGATTGTTGAGTGAATAAGAGTACTTAATTATATGTTTATTTCTGGTGAATGTCATAGTATGACATTTGGAAACATTGATATCTAAACAGTGAACTTTGCAATACTTGCAAAGCCTATCTAGGTCACTTTGTAACGCTTCACAGTCAGAGAGAGAATGCACAACTTTGAATATTTTCATGTCCATGTAAAGCACATATTCGGAATTTTGAAAGCACGATCCAATGTCATTTATATAAATGTTGAAGAATAGCGGACCTAGGTGGGAACCTTGCTGGACACCGGATATTATCTCTATAGACGTTGAGTAGACACCGTTGATTAATATTACCTGATTGCGATTACTAATGTAGGACTTAATCCATCTAAACAGGTCGCCATGTATACCAAGTAGGATGAGTTTCTTCAAAAGAATTGAGTGAATTACGCGGTCAAAGGCCTTAGAGAAGTCTGTATACATGGTATCAACTTGCTCCTTATCGTCCATCTTGCTATGCAAGAAGTTAATGAAAAAGGCGAGGTTGGATGTTGTAGACCTACCTTTCATAAATCCGTGCTGATTCGGCGTAATGTTTGCCGTAATAGATGAGTACACTTCATCAAAGACGATTTTTTCAAGAACTTTGCTTAAAATAGGGAGTTGGGAAATTGGTCGGTAGTTTTTAACGTCATGTTTATCACCAGTCTTAAAAATTAGTGTGATAACTGCTGATTTCTACTTGACAGGAAACGATCCTTCCGTTAGTGACTTTTTATAAATGGCGCAAACCGGAAGACAGATATATTTACTGCAGTTACTTATAAAAATTCCAGGCAGGCTGTTTATTCTTGGTCCTTTATTAATGTCTATGTTTGATAGGTATTTTAAGGTAATTTCTTCGTTTATTCTGATTGAGAATATTAATGTGTTGTTAAGTCGTGGAATGATACGTCATGTGTTCTGGTATAGTGGGAGATTTTTTTTGTGTCTTATCATAACACCATATTTTTCTAACATTATGTTTTATATCGGATTCCAATGTAGCAATATAGGTTTTATGAGTAAGAATAGAAATCTTCTTTTGTCTTTTGCGGAGTAATGCGAAAGATTGATAATCCAATGGATTCTTATAGCGTTTCCAGGCACGAAAAAACTTTAATTTTTCTTTTGTTATATTAATTAAAGCCGCCGAATACCATGATGGAAATTTTGTTGATCTAGTTACTTTCTTTGGAACTAACTTAAAAACCTACTGAAAAACTCGGGAAACAGCGTTCGTACGAAGGTTTGGAAATTAAAAATAACTCTAAAATAAAACAATAACTTGGTAAACAACACTTTCATTTTCTATACTTTATGCCAACCGGGTTTCGCCACCACCATAGCTTCTTCATGGCAGTATAATACTCTACTAAAATTAAGTTACATGTGTTACAGATTACAGATAATATATGTTTAAAAAAATGGGCTGGACTCCTCAAATGGAGGAAGAAGTAGGCGTAAGTGTAGTTGGAGAATAGGAAAGGGAAAAGAAATGTACTTTGTCAATAGGGAACAACCTTAGTATTGGACTTTTATTTAAATTTTTGATGCTCCAGATTTCATGTCCGGGTTGAATCATTCCCAAATGAAAGACTAAACCCTTCCACACACTTTTCCACAAATGAATATCTAGTAAATTAACACAATGTAAGTGCACTATATAAGAATAAAACAATACAAGAACAATACGTCAATCCACCAGAAACATAATGGGAAAATATTTCACCGACTCCAGATATTTTCATATCAGAGGGTTCGGCTCTGATGAAATCCTAACTGGTCCGATAAATCCTACTGATCCCTCAATATAAATATTTAAAAAATCTTTCGTAATCCTACATGTATTTAAAATGACCGACTTTTGCATTTTTATGTACAAATTTTTTGACAAATCTAATACGCCTAAATTTTGAATGAGAGAGCTAGGTATAATGCCAGTAGCCGAAATAACAAATGGTAATATTTTTATAGTCTGAGAATGCCAAATTCTTTTAATTTCATTTCCTAAATCTGTATATTTTCTTATTTTTTCAGAAACAGTTTTCTGAATATTACAAGAATTTGGTATAGCGACATCAATGATGTAAGTTATTTTCTTAATTTTGTCATGTAAAACTATATCGGGTCTATTATGACTAATTGTTCTGTCTGTCAGAATAGTTTTATCATAATAAATTTTATAAAATTCATTTTCTAAAAATGAATTTGGTTCATATTCATAATATGGTACATTACGGCAGTCAATCAAGTTATGTTTAATTACCAAACTTTGGTGAATTATTTTTAAAACTTGATTGTGCCTAAATGTATACTCGGACGGCGCTAATACAGAACATCCCGATATAATATGTTCTATAGTTTCCGGAAAAGCCAAACATTTTCTACATAAATCATCAATTTGATTTGCATCTTTGATGATATGCTTCCTATAATTTTTAGTATTAATGACTCTATCTTGTATGGCAAGCATAAAGCCTTCTATTTCTGCGCTCAACTCTCCAATACTCAACCATTTGTTTGACGAAAATTTGTCAACATATGTTTGGTTGAGATAATTGAAGTGTTTTGCGTGAAGAATTTTATTTGACCAGGAATCTAATAATTCCTGGTTGGTATTTATAAGAATGCTGGCATTCTCGTCGTATAAATTTAATGGTGAAATATTTCTATCTGCCTTGCATATTATTTTGTGCATTTCTGAACTATCAGCTTTCCTATGGAAAAAATTTCTTAGCATTTCTACCTGATTATGTTTTAAAGATGTTATTTTGACTATACCTCTACCTCCTAAATTTCTGGGTAAATTAATACGTTCTATAGCTGAATTTGGATGATGGCAATGAAATTTAGTTAATGTAGTTCTAATTAATCGTTCTAAGCTATCCAAATCTGTATTAGACCATTTAATTATGCCAAATGAGTAAGTTAATAGAGGTATTGCCCAAGTATTTATCGCCTTTACTAAATTTTTAATAACATTATTATTAATGTTATTTTAGGAAGGCGAAAGAACTAAGCACCTTTTAAAGAACATTAGAGATTATAATGATAATTATAATTGTATTATAATTTAAAAACAGATGAGATAAAAAATGACAACATTGTGTGAGTCAAAAGCCTCGATAAAATACATGATATTAAAAAAAGTGCTTACTTATTAATTGGTTGTGATAAAGTCTTGGCTAGTGATCCAAGACTTTATATCTGATAAACGTATAAAATAAGTTCTATTCTGTCTAATGGCCAGTGGAAGTGCATTGCATAACTTTGTTGCAAATAATCTAAAACTTTTTTGGCCAAGATAGACCTTTATAAGATCGACTACGTACGACTACTTTCAAATTAAAGTTTTAAGAGCTTCAAACGACTTTCAATCAGACGACAACGCAATGTTAGTAGTTAACAATCTGTTTTAATTTTTAGTTTTTTAGTTTTTTTTTTTTAAATTAATTGATTATACAAATAACGTAACACAATTTATTTTGATGATTGGAGCCAATATCTATAGTATGGCGGTGGTCATCTGGAAATTCATTTAATACTCGTTATTAGTTGAGTTAACCAGGAGCGACAGCGCAATTTAAAACTTTTTTCTCTGATTGTTCAAGAAATTTTGTGGTGATTATGTTGGATATTTTCCGCCTTCATTGAAAAAAATCATTCCTCCGTATTTTAATATGAAGGCATACAAACTGATTATAGTTTTATATAGCCAATGAATTCACCTATTTTTGTCGATTATCATATGTTCGTAAGATGTATAAAAAAATATTATAAAACCGTAAACTTCTACTTATATATACGTAAACTATTACTTACAAATAAGGGAAAATTTGCCAAAATTGGCAGCAAAGCAATCCAAGGTATTTTTAAAAGTGCAATTTTGTGGAAAAAAGCGCTCCAGTGGTTAAAGTTATTCTTTATTATATTAATGTGTTACAAGTAAGGCAGGAAGAATTTTAGGACGCACGAGACAATTATACGAAGTTGTCTCTTTCACGCTATTGGAGATATATACGTTCCTCACCCTTATATATCTAGAACTAACGTTTGCGTTTCAACGTGAATAGGTATGTAAGAAATTGAAACAAAAATATTTAAACACTAATACCATAATACGAAATTGGCGGCAGCTACGAGCTTATCAAGCGGCTTCCGGATATCATTGCGGAGATTTAACTTTTTATTTCCATCATAAGTTAGTTTAATAATATTACTTAATGTATTTGCAGTTCCATTGCAACGATCGCTGGTTTCTGTAACTGAATAAATTGTAGCTTTGATCGGGTTCTGGAAGTTTGAACGAGGTGTCCAGGTTCCCAAATTCATACAAACAATATTTGTTTTCGTTTCTGTAACAATTTTATTGATTTTCTTGTACATTTTTTTAATAATTAATATTCTAATCAAATTACTACTCTATCCTTTCTCTTAATTATTAATACACTATTCATTGTGAGCACCTTCAAAAAATTTCCACCATAAATAACATCTGACGCTCGGAGTCTCCAGCCGATGATCACTTCATCTAAAATTATACTTCATAACTTTCATACACCCTTAAAAATGATGGTTTCCCGAAATGGGATCACCCGGGATAACAGCGCTACCTTTCGCAGCCGGGATGGCAGGGGAGTCGGGAATGCCGGGATAGCATACATCACTTGCGGTGGGCGGGCAGGGGTATCCAGTGAATCATAGGTTTGCGGTTTCAAGAACCGGGTCGTAAAATCACGCGGCCAGCACCCGACTTGGCCGACTTAACAAACTGCATCTTAAATGCCTTCGGGCTTCAGGGTTGGATTGTTTTATTATATTTTCAATTTATACTAACAGACTTTGTCAAGTATTTTGACACTGAGAAGTATATTTATGAATTGTCACTTGTATCAGCATAAGTAATGTAATAACTGTTAAATCATATCTAATTATTCTTACCATAGGTTACCTTTTTGATTCTAACACAAGTTTATTTAATATTCCTTCAGAAAATAGTAGGTACTTAGATCAATCTGTAAATATTATTTTACTACCATGTTTTTATACGGATCAAACCACTATTAAAAAGAAATGTTCTAAAAATAATGTATTCTCCCATTTTTTATCAGCGTAATCGTTGTAATAATTGCTGATCTCACTTTTAAATATCTTTACCATACCTACTTTACCTTATTTGCTCCAAATTCAAGCCTTTTCAATATTTGCTCCAAATTCAAGTAGATCATTCCGCAAATATTATTTTATGTATATAGTGTGTGCTTGCATGCACACATATTGAAAAAAAGTTATGTACATTTTTATAACCTAATACTAATTTTCTCCTTTCTGTTTTCTATTTTCTACTTTTTATTGTAATGTTTACAATTTTCATCATCATTTATACCAAATCCATATGTTTACACTAGACTTCATATTTCATACAAAGTAACTACATATACTCCATTGGTCACCATGAAACAGGCAGCCGCCTAGTATGATGATCTATTTATATCTACTCTATGTAAATGGCTTAATTATGTATCATGTGTTTCATAAAAAAAAAAAAAGAATTTTAGGGGATGATCTGGAAGGTTATTTGAAACAATCGCAGTTCAAAAATATGTCATGCTTGATATTTGTTATATTTTTACATTTTTGAGATTCTCCAACACTTGTGGAGATGAATAGTTCTTGTTATCAATCTGGGTTTATTTATATATTACGTATTTACAAAGAGGTGGCTATCAAGCGGGATGCGGCTTAACTAGGTTTTGGCAGCGGATGACCCAGATTACTACCCACCCTTCATACCTTTTTCATTTCCAGGACTTTATCTTCTTCTTTTCCTTAAAAAAGTCTCCACACAGCATCCCCAAAGATGACTTAGGTCCTGAGGGTAATTATTTTCCTCTGGGCCTCCTGTGATATATAAAAATCAAAATATGCTTGCTTGGGTGTGTATGAGTTGTCTATGCATTGCTAAACCATTCATTCGATCGCGATGAACCTTTGAGGATTTGAAGTGCGCATGTCCGCGATGGTTTCTGTGTACAATAGTGAGCTCTGATGTCAAGATATTAATGCGTTGCTAACCATTCATCCGATTGCGATGAAACTTTGAGGATTTGATGTGTGCTTGCCCGCGATGGTTTCTGAATATAATAGTGAGCTCTGGCATTATGATATTTTTATAAAAAAAATTCATTAGGTAGTATGCGAGCAGTTCGAAAACTGAATGTACCGGGACTGAACGTATGGAATGCGGGAGGGGGAGTGGAACTCGGGAAGGGGATTCGCGGAACGGGGGAAGCGGGAGAGGGGAGTGGGGAGAGGGAAGGTGGAGTGGGAAGGCGTAAGGGAAAGGGGACGAATGAGAGGAAGGGGAGGCAAAAGGAGAACGGGACGGAGAAACAATTTCTTTATTCAGTGGCATAACAACGCATGCCGGGAACTCGTGAGTGTAAAATAAACAGTACCGCACTGGGCGGCGGTTCTTTTGGAAGATTAAAACAGAGCATCCTTTAGAGCGGACGTTAAGTCCAGTTAGATTTTCACTGTAAATAAGACACGACGCAAACAAGACTCGGTATCTCTGACGAACCGCAATATCATCAGAATTGTAATTGTGATCAGAGTACACCATACGAGCTAACTTGTACAAATATGATGTAGGTAATCCAAACCTTTTTGGCAACTCGTTTAACATTATATAAATGCAAATACCCTTCTTTTCATAAAAGTGGAATGGAACCTTCGATTAAAACATCCACACCCCTTGTCATGAAAATACACGATAAACACGTTAAACCTCACTTCAAATATTTTTTAAACAACCCTTCTAACAGGTATTCCATTATGTTTTTAGAAAAACTTTTTTAATGCAAATTGATATTTGACGTCAAAGCAGCTAAACAAAACCATTTTTATGTCGTTACTCAAACAATGTAAAATAGACGCCTTAGAAACACGTAGATCTTTTATCGTCAATTTCTATTTCATAAAATGTCGTAATTTAATTCTGGACTATGATTACAGAGAGCCAATGTGAAGGGAAGGTTGTTTAAGAACACTTAACAAGGCAATATATTGAAAATTAGTTTTCCGAATTCAGATCTTAACCTTAGAGCAACGTTTTGGTATGTAAAAAAATAAAAAGTAGGTCATCGGGGAGGTTTTCTTCACAATCCAAAATTTAGTAGCGTTCCTAATTTTTCGACAATGTGTTCAATTACCTATGTAAAAATATGTCGTAGAAAGTAGATGCAGAGTAGATTTATGAATCGATGCCTATTGAAAGAAGTAAATAAAATTATTTGTTAAGGGTCTTTAACCAGCCAGCGGCCGAAAACCCAAATTAAGTCGAAAGATGTACTCACGAGAGTAAGATTAATTATTCTCCGTATCAGCTTTTCAAAATTATAACTCAATGTCGATTTTATTTTATTCAAAATTTGCTTTAATTTATACCTACATCCAAAAATGCTGAAAGGCGTGATGATAAAACTATGAAGATTATGTTCTTCTTGTAATTATCTTTTGATCACAAGTGTTTATAATTTTTCAATAATGTCTAAGCAAAATAAGAATGAAAAAAATCTTAAATATATTAGTTTGTAAGACCGTAAATAAATAGACAAACTGAAATATTTTCGTCACAAAACACGTGCGCGGATCTTTTTTTAAATGATTTTATTTAAACTAAAATTAAAATTCTGAAACGTAGCTTTCCCAGATAATTTATTGATTTATTTTACCGCATGATTATATGTTTGAAATGTGTGTTGTATAATACAAAATCTTGTTTGTAAGTTTAACAAATCTGCCAACCACCTACGGTATAACCTTATTATACCGTAGGTGGTTGGCAGGTATACCCTAGTGAGACAGGCATATACATAAAACCATTGTAATTATATTTTATTATAGATAAATAAATAAAAAAAATAAATAAATAAATTATGCTAAAAATAAACATATTTTCTCATAATTTAAAACATAACTTTACCAGATAAAAGAACAATCTTTCGAAATCAATTTATACTTTTTTGTGGAAAAGTGTCAATACGGCTAAAATTTTATTTAAAATGACATATTTCCGGTTTTGTCTGGTTAACCCCTTTTAAGTTTTTAAGTTCTCTTCATTAAAACACTGCGATAAAATCACGACTAACGAATACCCGGCATGCGTTGCAATGCCATTCAAAGAAAGAATGTGTTTTTTATTTCGATTCATTAAAGTGCTTTTGTTTTTTTTTACAATATATTTTTTGTTTTTCCGTCTGGTTGTACACGAATTAATAAGAATGGTTTCCGACCAGTGAGCAGGCCACATACAGTTGCCCGTGTGGGTTTTCCAAATTTACACCCTACTGTCCTCTACCGTTAATGTCTCCTTTGCAAATCCTCCCTCTACTTCAACATCCCGACTTGACCCCTACTCTTCCCTTGTCCTCTTCGTCTCATTTCCCATGCGTCCCTGTTCCCGCTACCGTTCCTCCACGGCGTGTCCTCTTTCCCTCCCGTGGTACCCGTCCACCTCCCTCTCGGATTCTCCTTCACTTTCCACCTTCTCTCCCTGCCGCTAAACCACATAAAATACACACATATTTCATACACTGCTGCGCGCCACGTATTGTGAATTTTAATACAAATTTCATAATGCCAGAGCTCACTATTATGCATAGAAACCTTCGCGGGCAGGCGAACAACAAATCACCAAAGTTTGGTAGTAATCGGAGGAATGGTTTAGTAACGTTTCAAACAAAGAACCCTTTTTTTTTACATTAAGATGGTGCAATCGCACGATGATTTTAATACTTAAAGTGAAAATGGTCCGACGTCTTTTTAATAGACTTATTCTGCATATAAATTTGCGAACCGAGTCCCGAGTCGAGCCACGAATTACGCGAAAGGAACAAAGTAACCGCAAGCTGCATTTCTTCGTACCTTAAACATAATTCGTGACTTGACTCTCGGTAATACAAACCTGTTTATACGCTGCTTTAGGGACCTGCTTGCTCTGCGGTTATAATGGAAGAAGAAGGATTGTAGTAAGAACGTTGTACATATTTATTTTTTTACAAAAAAACAACTTGATGTTTTTTTGAAGACAACAGATTTAGTTAAGTTCAAAACCTCGCAAAGAGTTTAACCAACAGAGGGTGGCAATTAATCTTAACATTATTTTAGGAATGCAATAGAAGTTTTGGGTGAACTGTATCTGTGGTGCATCTCAAAGCTTCCGAGCTTGTCACATAGAGTGCAGTGCTAAGAGCTGTCCCGAAAGTCCGCTAGATGGCAGTTAGTTTAATTCGGAGTTTGGGCACCAGGGGGGCCAAGGACCCGGGTGTAGTTTGATGGAGCTCGTTCATTTCAATCAGATCTCATTTAGCCAGCTTCCACTTAGGCCGACTATCGTAGACACCACTTGTACACGCGAAGTATTAAATACATCCCAGATTAACTTAAAAGCAATCTTTTTTTTCCAAAGAAGTAAACTCCTCCCAAGACGAGTTGGAGAACTGTTTGTCTAAACGCAACAGTATCTGACCACTTTGAATATACCATCGGCCAGAGCCGTAGTTTTAAGGGAAGGCGAAGAGGGTGGAAAAGGGGAAGCATGGGAAACGACACGCAGGGGAAGGGTGACTTTGGCGTGGGGGACGAGGGAGGGATTGCAAAGGAGACAGAGTAACGGTAGGGGATGGCAAGGGGTAAATTTGAAAAATTCATGTTTCTCACACGGACAGCTGTATATGGCCCTGCTCAAAGATATTCAAATACAAAAGAGATATGCTATGATGTCCGCGCAACTGTCGCCGAACTACGGCCTAATGAGCGTAGTTTGCATACAAAAATAATTTTTTCATTTTATTGATTTTTTGAAGGTGTGCATTATTATTGGTTAACAACATAGTTTGAATACGGAAAGAATTCGTTCATTTAGTTTAGAGTTCGTTTAGTTTATTCGTTAATTATTGTTGAGCGAGCGGACGCGCGAATCGGCGGAGACGGGGGACGGTTAAACGAAAGGCGTCAGTCGATGTATTGAGTCAGTCTTTATTGCTGCTACGTAGCCATGGTAAATTTGGTGTAAAGTAACAGGGTGCAGACAGGAGCGATGATGATGAGGCTCGTAGATGATGCAGTGATGAAGGTCGGTGATGCAGTGGTGTAGCAGACTACGGGTCTGCATGTCGCCAGCATGTTGTTCCGCACCATGGTGGTGGAGAAGACCTAGTCGTCCAGGATGGATGCTCGACGCGGTGAGTCGCGGAGATGAGCTGCGGTGAACCTCGAGAGGAGAATTGGAGTTGCTGCGCACGTGACAAGAAGGCCCGCCGTGGGACTTGTCGTGGGCAATTGTGTCTCTTGAGCTGATGGTGCGATGGAACATATAAGCTGCGAGATGTTGCGTCCTCGAAGGTTGATGATGCACGGACACAGGTCCGACATGTCGCCGTGGACCTGGCGGGTTACCGCACTGGAACGTTATGATGCACTGTCTATGTGTTGGTGAACTGTTACTGAACTAGAGACTGGAACTGACTGACTGGCTAGCGTTGTGTCGCTGCGCTTTATATAGCCGACTGGAACGCCAAGTAATATCGAGCGCCCGCGCAAAGTGGAGAAGACTCTGAAACATTCCGCGGCCGTAAAAATGTGACGGCTGTTGAGTCGAGGCCTTTCGATGCGCTTCCCGAAATGTGTAGCCGTGTGCGGCATGAAACACTAAAACTTTTTTTTTTTTTTCATTTATTTATTACAGAAGATACATTATTTATACAGCAAAAATAACATATAAAATATAATATTTATATTTCAAAATAACCTTTTTTTGATACAAATAGCTACATAATAAATTTTCACTGTTTTTTTTTTTGTATGATATTTCTCTTCTATAGAAGCAGACGCTTGTGATTAGAAGAGGGACGAGTATCGGGATGAGAAAATATTTAAAATATATTAACAAAATATATTTTGTATCTTTTAATTTAATTGTGGTAGATACTTAAAAAAAACAAATTTACAAGTTATAAATTATGATGATAAATTTTGTCAATTTGTTATTTTTACTTTAAATTGCTCTTTAATTGCTTTTAGTAGGTATTTATCGTCTTCGATAGTTCTTATTTTTTCAGGTAGGCTATTGAAGTATTTTTTTCCTAGATATGTGTAATGATGTTGTGCAAATGAGGTGTTACATTTTTGTGTTAGAAATATATGTTTTTGACGAGTACGATTTTCAGTTAAAAAGCTATTTTTTTTTTTTTTTTTTTTTTTTATTTAATATAAAACATGGGTTACATTTTAATTATACATATTTTACAAAATATCATATTCAAGGTCATGATTGGTCATGTATACCTTATCAGAAAAGAGGAGCTCTTGTGCCTGATAAGGGAGCCACAGTTCTTACTTAGGTTACATTTTATAATATATTTTGTATAAAATATTTATTTTTTAATGTAAGTTTTTTTGAAAAATTGTTTAATTTTATTTATTTGTTCTGATTGGTTCAAAATACAGCGCAATTCAGAAGGAAGATTATTGTAGTTTTTTATAGCTTGGTAAATATAATGGTTGTGCATTTGTGTTGTTTTAAAATTTGGTGTAATAAATTGATTTCCATTTCTCATTAATGTGTAAAATTCTTCATATTCTTTATTATTTTTTTCTTTACACATTTTAATAATAGAAGCTTGCTTAAATATGTCATCGACATTTGGTACTGGAAATAATTTAAATAGTGATTCTGTTGAGAAGGTAGGTTTTTTTTTAAGGATTACTTTAATGATGGTTCTTTGTGAAACTTTTACTGAGTTTAGATTGTTTTTGTAAGAACCTCCCCAACCTAAAATTCCGTAGATAAGCAAAGAGTGAACAATGGCATAGTACACATTTTTGATTATTTTTACATTCAATATATTTCGTAATCTAACAAATATATATATATACATTTCCTTATTCTCTTTACTAGCTCTGCAATGTGACTATTCCACTTCAGGTTTTGATCAATAATTACACCGAGATATTTAATTTCAGTAGAAGAGTTAATTACAGTACAAAAAGGATCATTTTGTTTACAGCTTACATTGTCACATTTTTCATCGTGGATTTTAATATTAACTTTCTGGTTAGGTATTTTCTGTAAGGAGAATAAGACATATGTTGTTTTTTTAGCATTAAGTGTGAGAAGGTTATTATCAAACCATGATTTTAAGATATTAATATCTTCGTTTGCAATTTTGTTAACTAGTTCCCATGTTTGACCTTTTATTAATAATACAGTATCATCTGCATAAGAGATTAATTCGCCTTTAATTTTCTGTTGGAAAATGTCATTTACATATATAAGAAACAATAATGGTCCGAGGACGGTACCTTGAGGGATGCCAAATTTACTTGTTAATGATGTACTAAATGATTGGTTTAATTTTACAATTTGAGGTCTCTCTGTTAGGTAGCTTTTTATCCATTTAAGGGCTATATGGTCAATGCCATTTTCTTTTAATTTTAATATGAGTTTTTCATGAGAGATGCTGTCAAATGCTTTCTGTAAGTCGATAAAAATTCCTATACATTTATTCGATTTGTCTAGGGTACTCTGGATACTTGACGATATTTTTGCGATTGCATCTTGGGTACTTTTTCCCTCTGTAAATCCAAATTGATTTTTATTTATGGTTGAGTTATTTTTTATGAATGCAGTTAGTCTTTTTTTAGCTATTTTTTCAAAAATTTTGGATATATTAGATAAAAGCGAAATTGGTCGGTAATTAGAGACGTCCTCCGGATTACCGGATTTGAAAATTGGAGTTATTATTGCTTTTTTATATGTGCTCGGATTTTATTTTTTTATATGTGCTATGATTTGGTTTTTCTTTTATTATTTGGATTATTATATTTTTTCGAACAAGATCATTAAATTTTAATACTTTTATGTTCTTCAAAAATAAGGTGAGTTGGAAAATCTCTTCGTTTTTTCAATATAATTTTTATAATTAGACGTTGCACAATTTCAACAGGGAGTAGATTTGTTTTGTATGCGGCTCCCCAGCTTACTACAGAGTATTGGAGATTTTACTGTACTATAGCATGGTAGACTGATGTTAGATTTTCTAATGAGAGAAAGTTTCGGATTTTTAAAAATATGTAAATTAATTTCCTTATTTTGTTAACGGTAAGGTTGATTTGTCTTTCCAGTTCAGGTTTTTGTCTATTGTTATTCCTAAGTATTTAATTTTATTCGATATTTTTAATGTGGAACAGTTTATTTTACAGTTATTTTTTTTGTGATCTTTAGAATTGTCATGTATAATTTTATCAAAATTTACCGGAACGTCCTTTGATTTTATTGCAAATGCTATAACGTGAGTTTTTTCACTAGTAAGAGATAGTAGATTTATATCAAACCAGTGTTTAAGTATTTTTATGTCTTCTGTTGCTTTTTGTTTTACTACTTGCCATGTGATTCCACTTTCAATAAGTACTGTATCGTCGGCATAATAGGTTATTCTACCAACTGCAGGTAGGTTGTACCTTTCGAGAATATGCTGGCTGTATCAGTGGCGTGACTGTATTGTGGCTAAATGGGGCGACTGTTCTGGTCGCCACAGTTCATTTAGTTTATTCATTAATTGGTAAACAACACCGGCGATACCCAGAAGCGCAGTCTCACCTAGAAAAAACGGCGGATAGCACATCTCCTTATATTTCAATATCTTTGGCCCGCTCAAGAGTCGGAATTTTTTTCGTGTTCGCACCAGACTGAAAAATAAAAAAAATATTGTTTCCAAAAGCACTTCAACAAACAGAAATAAAACACAAACACTTTCTTTCTTTGAATGGCATTGCAAACACATGCCAGGTACTCGCTAGTAACAACTAACTAACTAACCATCACGCCGTTTCCCCGCAGGGGTAGGCAGAGAGGACGTATCGCCAAACAACTAGGTCTTGGCACACATTCCTTGCCTTGTTTACATTCAAACATCGTCTCATACATGCTCTTCTATTATTCTGACTCTTGACATGGCCTGACTCAAGTATCTGATTCACTTGGTCGTGCCATATCTTTCTTGGGCGTCCTCGACTTCTTCTACCATTCACATTTGCGTTATATATGCTATTTAAACTCCTATCCTCGTTCATTCGCTCTACATGCCCAAACCATCGGTACGTGTCCCTTTCTTAATCTTACACATTACGCTTACATCAGCATTGCATATTTGCTGATCTCCACGTTTCTCACAAGAAATAAATAATAATATTATTATAAAAACTAGAAAAATTTGTTTACGAAAAGCTATCATAAGCCAAATATTTTATAAATACTTCATCAATACTTTTTTTTTTTTTTTTTTTTTCCTTTATTCATTATATAATTTGTGTACAGTTTTACAGGTGATTCGACTACCACGCTAGGCACATGCCCGTATTATGGTAGTCGTATACTGTAAGTATCCCATGATTTTTAAAATGTTTGCGCTGGTTAAATTCGTTAAAAAGTATATTGGACTTTAAAAAAGATCAGGTTTCCAAAGCAGTTGTTATAATTAACCGTGGTTAGTGTAATATTTTACTTCAAACTAAAGAACAATACATTCATCAGTTTTCTTTTCTATGAATTTCAAAACATATTTTTAAACAATGGAAATCAAGTTGAATGTTGTCTACAAGTAGTTGCATACCTACACATGTTATTAAAGCTAGAAGTATAATATAATATCTAATTCATTTTTCTTTTTACGGAAAAGCATATTTTTTTAAATTTCAATATAATTTTCAAAATCTACAGAAAAGTGAAAAGAAAAACAAATAAAGTTAGCGAGCGACGTACAAATTGCGTTTGTCAAATAGGAAATTTCATTTCGAGTCAAACATACCTTGAAACGGTCGAGTATAAATTTAATCCTAACTTAATAAGTGGAACGTACAGGAACGCGATCTTCCTTAGTACTTATTTTAAATCATTCCCATAAAATTCAAAGATCTTGTCTGGAAAATATTCATGTACTTTTATTTACCCAGGCTGAATATAACATTTATTCAATATTATTACCAACATTGAATTCGTAATCAATATTTTTATTTAGATTTATTAAATTTTAATTCTAACAATTTATCAGCAGTCAGGAATAGCAAAATTTTCAATAATTAGATTCATTACGATTCTGACGGCCTCCGTGGTCGAGGGGAAAGGCTGTCGATTAGCGAACCGGACATCGCGGGTTAAAATCTCGGCGTGCGCAAGAGATTTGATTGATTCGTATTATTTTACAATTTAATCTTTTAAAATAATATAAGGTATACTTGCGGCGTGTTTCAAAGTGGAAGATGCTCTCAAACAGTAAGACCACCACTCAGAATTGAACCGTTGCTTGAAAAGGCTTTAGCCATGTTTTGTGACCAGATCGGAATATCCAAATACTCTCCCTCCTTCCTCTTCCCCATCCCAATTACCCTCAGCCTCACAACATACCCCAATGGGGTATTTCCACGTTTTTTTTCATTGCTTATAAAAATTAAGCAAAAAATTACGATAGTTACAGCATTTTTATTTATTTTTTATGTTGACGAATAAAATTTCTACAGCGAGTTAAAGTTTCCCATTTTTGAATTACCGCTAAAACGATATTTTGGGGCGTGGGTCTAAAGGCCTTTGTGGCTATCGTGGGACGTCATGAGCGTGGCCGCTCACTGACAGTGTTTATTTATGCTGGCCCATCTGAGCGACGCTTGTGACATCACAATCCGATTTGCCAACTACGGGCCGTTTTGATTTGTCAGTTTTATATCGTTTTTAAAATCAATAATATTGAATGAAAACATAAAAAATAAACATTTTTAGTAAGATGATTAAAATCAGAAAAATGATCTTTAAATATTCCGTACATTTTCAACAGAATCTCTCGTTTGTGGAAATACCCCATCGGGAATGCCATAATCTCACCAGCTCCAGACGGAAGCTTTTGGGACTTGTGAGGTATTCAGATAAATAAAAAGGAGTAACAATCATGTTCTACAATATTTAAAAAAATACATTTCTGAACACTTCGTCATCTTTCGTCTCTGAACACTAGTTAATGTATGTTTCATAACTCACGGCGCGAGTTGAAAAAATGAGCTGAAAATAATTTTTTCAGTGATATTTAAAAATGTTGAGTTTTTCTTGTTTATATTTTCATACATTTTCACGTAGGATTTCCTTAACTAGATTTGTAAAAAAAATAAATTTATAATAAAAAGTGCATTTTTTGGGGATTCTTTTTTTCTTTGAATATTTACGCCCAGGGGTAAGCGGTTGGCTAAATTAAGGTTACACTAGAAATAATATGTCGGATATATTTTTTTTTACGTTACCCAAGAGGCCCTGAAGAAAAAATGGTCTTTTGGAATGCTGCGTGGCAGGTCTTTTTAGGGAACGGAAGTAGTGGAAGTTTTGAGAAGGAAAAAAGGTATGAGTGGTCTCCCTCAACCAGTCTCTCTCGAACCGTCCCGCGATGTAGTGGGTAAATGCATTCCCCGCTAAGATCTAGACTAAGTCTCCAAATGGAGCGAACCACTTAGAGTGACGATAAGTTATTCCTGGGTGGCGGTACCCATACCCGTCTCCCGAATTGAAGAGATTAAAAGTTAACATTTCACAACTGTGTTCTGACATAATGTATTGCATTGATGTATGGAACTGTCTTACTGTGTGTGAAAAAGAAAATAATACCTTCAAAATATTTTCAAGCAGATCCGGAAACAATTCAAGGTCCCTGTTAGCTTAGTGGAAAGGGTAAAGAAGGAGCCAACTTCCATGCAAATTGTATGAAGTCTAGGACGTGCCAGGCAGAGACGGCAAAGATCAAAAGAATGAAAAACACTGCAATAAAGTTTCGAAATATCAAAAAGGATATAAGCGACGATTTTTTAGGTAGCGTCAGTCAGCGTTTAACCCCTTTTTCGTATGTCAGCATTATGTGACGTTTAATCTCAAATGCCCAAAATTTTCAAGATTTGGTACGATAGTTGGAAGTTATTCTGTAGTGAAACTTAAAAAATCAGTATTTTAACGTAGCATTTAAAGTTTTAAAGCAAAGTGGTTTTTATTCTCAGAAAAGATAATTTTGTCTTTATAAAAACTTCTTTATTTTTCTATATTGGTAGTAAAGGTTTGTAATACTGTAGTGAACATTTATACAAAGTATCATATAGGAGCCGATCTCAAATATTCAACTTTTAGTACTGACCTTTAGTCTTTTCTGAAGAAAATTGATATCAAATATAGAGATAGACGAATAATCCAGGCTCTATACAAAAATGAGGCCGCTATAATTAGATGTGACAATGATACAAAAGAAGCCTGTATAAGACAAGGGGTGAGACAGGGATGCTCTCTGTCACCTGTTCTTTTTAACGTTTATATACAGAGTGCAATTGACGACTGGAGAGAGAGAATGAGTCACAGAAAAGGTGTAAAGATACACGGGCAAAAGGTGGATATGATAAGGTTTGCTGACGATATTGCTTTGGTTGCTGAAAGCGAAGAAGAACTGCAAGAGGCCTTAACAACCATGCAAAGCATTCTTCAAAACAACTACAACATGAAGATAAATAAAGACAAAACAAAGCTGCTGACTGTAGGCCGAACGCAACACCAGATGAGAGTAGAGATGGCAGGAGTTCCACTAAAGAACACCAAGGAGTTTGTCTACCTCGGGAGCAAAATAACATGGGACGGTCGGTCTAAGAGCGAGGTCGACAGTCGTATACACCAGGCTAGGCTTGCATTCAATAAAAGGTCGAAAGTAATTGAATCGAATAATATAGACCTAAAACTGCGAATACTCCTCATCAAGACCTATGTGTGGAGTATCTTGATGTACGGCTGCGAAACATGGTGCCTATCCAAAAGAAATAAACGGAGACTAGAGGCTTTTGAGATGTGGTCCTATAGAAGATTATTAGGAATTTCCTGGAGAGACCACATTACAAATGAGGAGGTTCTTCAAAGAATCGAAGGAGGAAGGCACCTGATCAGGACCTTGTCCGAAAGGCGTGCAAGATGGATCGGCCATGTTATACGACAAGAAGGCCTCTTGCATGCCATAATGGAGGGTATGACCGAGGGGACAAACTCTAGGGGACGCCCACGCCGAGAGTACCTGGACGACCTGCTGGTGGACGTGCGCTGCTCATCATATGCAGAATTCAAAAGAGCCGCACAAGACAGGGAAGAATGGAAGAGAAAATTAGAGGAAATTGCTGCAAACCAATCCCAGGATTGAAACCAGAGAGAGAGTACTGACCACCCACCTTAAAGGAATATATCTGGGCTCGAACGGAAGTTTGTCGTTTTTAAATCGAATTCTAAACATATTACGTAACTCTTCTACAAAAAAAAATACTTACCTATATTGATTTTGAAAGATTGTTATTTCATCTAGTAAACATACTTTTAATTTTGAAAAAATATGTCCTTTTTTATTATAAAAAAAGTATTATCGTTGGTCGTCGCACAGATTTGTTAAATTTTCGCATGAAATGCTGTATTTATAAAACACATCCTAATCGTTTTTTTTGAAGTGTTATGCCATGTTGCGCTACCTATTCATAAGCCAACGTTTCGGACAGTGTTACAGTATCCATCATGGCATACACCCCAAATAAAATAACGATAGTACTTTTGGCCGTAAAAATTTAAAATCATATCTATACAACACATTTTTAAAATCATATGATCGTACAGTATTCTAAATCTATAAATTATATAGGAAACCTACTTTTAAGAATTTTAATGTTAGTCCAAATAAAATCAATTAAAAACTTGCTAAATTTACATCTCTAACTCGCTTTCTTTATGTTGACTTTTTTTTTATTTTATTATATATTTTTATCTAACATTTATTTTTTGTTGAGCTTCTCTACCTAGTGATAGATAAATCGTAAACATTGCAATTTGAAATGGTATTGACCGCATGCGCCTAATTAAGGGTTAAAACTGTTTTCGGACTAAGAAACTATGAGTACTTTCCACTAAGTTTTGTAATTCACTTCCAGCACAAATAAAGAAAGCGGATAATGTAAATGATTTAAAATTATACAACATTAAAAAAAGAACGCCCTGGCATTTGAAACCAACAGTATATTTAAATAATACGTATTCCGCCACAGTACTGAGAATGACCAAGGGAAAAATTATGAAGTATTTATAATTTGTTATTATGTCATTTAAAAAAATTTATATGTTACAGCCAAAGTAATAAAAATACGGATATTATATGAGATTTCTTACAATCAAACTGATTGATCAGTTTTGTAAGATTTGTGAAATAAAATATTGTAAAATTAAAACTGAATAAACACATAAAAAAATATATATTATCTACTATCCAGCCATTATTTATAATGTCTTCCCAATTAAGACAAAGTGATAATTGACACAGAATTAATCACTTTATACGGATATTATTCGTAATATTGTGTCAAATTTAGCAAAAGTAATAAATACGGTTCAACTGCACCTAACTTAACAACCTAACCTAACCTAACCTAACCAAACCTAACCTGACCTACTGACCTAACTGACATGAATGAACTACAATAATAATATTAAAAAACAAATGAGTCATAATTATTATTTATTAGGTAAGGTAAGGTTAAGGTAGGTTAGGTTAGGTTGTTAGGTTAGGTGCAGTTGGGCCTTATTTATTACTTTGGCTAACTTTGACCCGATATTATGAATAATATCCGGATAAAGTGATTAATTTATCACATTGTCTAAACAATTTAGTTATTATATATTTTGACCGTACTGTTTCGAATAATAAAAAAATTGCCTTTTTTCCTATTACTAACGCGATTATTATTCCGCAAAAACCCTTTGTTCCCGAATTCAACCATAATCAGGGTTAATTTAACCATTGGGAAAAGTAATGATTCGCCATTACCCACGAACCCATGTCGATTGTCTCATTTCAATAAAATCCTCATTTGATTTGGAAGCACGGTCTATGGGATGTAATTTGACTGTATAATGTGTATACCCTTACAATTGACAACTCATTTATTGAATTTTATAAATCTTTGTATTTTACTGAATATTATTTTAAATCCGAAGGCATTTTCTGAAAACCGCCCGAGGTAACCTAATAACGAAGATTTTCAGACAAATCACCCTGATAGCGGATTTCTTTTATAAGTCAGGTAAGGTACGTTAATAAATTTTCTTTTTTTTAGTGTACCTAACTTCATTCTTTTGAAACCGTAGGAGTATTTTTTTGTGGATTTAAAAGAGAATCTCTGTACTTTGTAATGATTCCGGCTACTATCAAAAACCAAAAAAAGAACGAAACCTGCACAAAATATGGGTGTATGAAGTTGTTATTCGTTTGTGAAATTCTTTTCTATAATAATAATAATTTTCTAAGTAAACATCATTTTCTCTTTTGTTAGATCCTTTTATTTTTGGGTAGAAGAAGAATCTCCCACACGCGCTAGTTCCACAGTACATGTTATTGTCTAAACACCTACTTTTATAGCCCTCTCGCTCCGGCATACATAACCCCATAAATTTTCCTGGATGTGTTGCGAAACTGTCTTCAGGAACATAATTTGTACATGGGTATTATCAAGAAATTTACCGTTTCTAAACACTTTATAATTTCGCGAATTTTCATTAGAAAAAGATAACTTTTATCTACATATAGAATCTATACAGAATTTTGTCCTTGTAAAAATAACAAAACCTTTTAGGGTACTTTTATTAAAATATGTTTTAAGGTGATGCACACCACCTCGTGTAAAATACCATATCAGGCCGCTAATAATAACACTCCTTAAGTAAGTTCGTAAGTACAATATTTTGAACTTTAAAGCCATTTTTATAGTCCTAAGACTTTTTTTTCTGGGCTTAAAAAACCTTTAAAAAAATACTCGATCATTACAAAGGCAAATATGTGTTCTAATCGCAGTACTCTACACTATTTTTAAGCGATATAATTTTTTAACCAAAATAACATTAATTTTACATTGATTTGTAGTGTATCATCTGAAATAATAGATTCTTAATAAAAGCGATACATAATTTAAAAAAAAAACAGTAAGAAAAAAATAGTTCCATTGTATATTAAATACAAAATAATACGATGATCTAATAATGATGATCTTTACGATAATAGTCGAAATTGTATATATTTTAACACAGTTGTTATAAACTAGATGAAATTTCAGTGTTGCAAGTATGAAAAGGCTTAGATTTATTCAAGACGTAATAAAGTAAACGGTTAAATCCCCAAGAGTATACATAAGTGTCAAAGTTTATATAATATGAATTACAATTTGATTTGTTAATATTCCCTCATTTTACAATTACCAATATTAAGTTTGTAGTTCTAGAAAGGTAGAATTATTATTAATTGGCGTGTTGGTAATCGGATATCTATCATCTATTAAGAAACCAATGAAGTTTTCAGATTAAATTATACAAAACAATATCTGTGTTCAATTTTCATCCTTTGAGAGAACAAGCCACACTTAAGCGACCTTACTTTTCCATTAAAAGCGATTTTTTATTAACGTTACATTAAATTGTCTAAAGTATAAACTGAAACGTTTTTCAGCTTTACAACGAAAATCATAAATTTGTTTTTACGAGGGCATTTGTTAAGTTAAAAAATAAAAAAAAATATATATGCAAACAAAACTATTAACATTAAGAAAACTATATGAATACAATACATGTCTCTTTATATACAAAATAATCTCGTACACACAAACACAGAATTCATTAAAACGTCTCAAGTACATTAACACTTTACACGACAACATGATAACATACATTTAAACACCATCCACACTAACTATGGTAAACAATCCATTGGTTACGAGGGGGGCAACTTATATAATTGCCTCCCAAATGACATTAAAAACGAAAATAAGTTGGGTTAATTTTAAAAAAATATATTTATATTTATACTTGATAAACAAAATAATGAAATAGAATAGCGCTGTATTGAAATATTTAGTTTATTTTCATGTGTATAATTATTTCTAGTTAAATGGGTGAAAATGTAATTTTCTTTTAACTGGAATAAAAAAAAATAAAAGTAAAAAAAAGTTGCCAAATGAGTACTGTTTTATTTATTTCTATTTTGATAAATTCCTAATACGCTTCTTATGTAATTAATTGAAAATGATTTTTGGAATTTGATACATTGATTCCATACAGGATGCCAATAATGAATATGAGGAAAAATATTCCTTTAATGTTTTATAATAACAGTCCATAATAAACTTTAACATTGTTATGTTATCTATGCTATATTCGGGTCACATGGTGAAGATTACGACTTGTGTAGAAGATGACCGTCCATCGAACACGTATGGGCAAAGTCATTATTTTGCGAGAGCTCTCCAGTTGCCTGGAGAGCTAGATATTGCTATCTAGCTTCCAAAATACAAGGACGTGTGTCCTCTTACACCATATTTGTATAACACGAACTAACAATAAACAGTCACTATAGTCCCAAGGAACTACAAGCATTTCAATCAATGCAGAATAGTACTGAGATACTGGCCAAAATAACTGATAAAATACAATACCTCTGTACAGGACTAACTTTACAATTTCCTTCAAGGCCTATGTTATTTTTGGGGCTGCTATGTAAAGGGGGTTTTAAACGTAGGAAAGGAGAGGAAGTTCTGGGAAGGAAAAATGTAGGAATCTGGGGCCAGTGGGTTCAGGAATGACGGACGTATGAATCCATCCCTCCCACCGCAGTGCAAGGCGATGAGTCTCAAGAAAGTCCTTTTGTCCAGCCACGCAGTAAATGTGCAGAAGAACCCGCCACTTAGAGTCTGTCCTAGAAAAACTTTACCTCATGAAACCGGACACTCCTGCTAAGTCATCAAACATAATGAACCACCTGGGATGGCCTATAGCAGAGGTTTTAGTTATCCAATTTTTAGTCCCAGAATGTCGATACCCCATACCCAGCTGCGAAATTGTAAATATAACTAAAAGAACATAATTTTTATTTTAGTCCTCAACCAAAATAGTGATCTTTGAACTTAAAATGTCGGTGCAACTTACACCGCAGCTGAGGTTAAAAACTTCGGAACAAAACTTTGTAAAAATACAAAATAAGAAAATAGCGTCTTCCTTCGTGCTTCCGGTCCGTGATTGTAAAACCAAAAAACTTTCCGTAAAATTTCATGCAACTTTTATGATTCAGGAATACAAAGAAGTCTGTACAAGAATGAGAGTTCATTAGTTCTTTTTTCATGAATTTTATAAAAATAAATAAGGAATTATTTATAAAAGTATTTGGAATTAAAATCATTTTTCAAAATACACATCATTTATGGATGTAGGCGTGTACTTTTAAATAAATACTAACAAAAATTAGAATCTCGTGCGCGCAGAGAGTTGATTCAGAATCGGTACCTTGTTGCTTGAAATGGCTTTAGATGTGACGAGATTGGAATAACCGTTTTTCACAACCTTCTTCTACTCCTTATTCCATCCCCCCTCTCCCACCATTCCCTAAAAGAGGTTACCATCAATTTCTGGTTCCACGGATAGACACTTATATTTGTTACGTTTCCACGACAACCCAACAAAGTGGCATTTTAATACCACTTTGAAAAATCATTAAAAGTTTTAAAAAAATCGAGTGCAGTTCATACGCGGTAGAAGTGAAATCTTTGCCCACACAACCTCAACCAATAGGAGCCTTGAAAAGTGAGCGCATAATCAATGCGGCCCATATGGTAAGGTTTCATTCTATATCATTCTCTCGAAGGCTAAATTCTATAAATGTATGTGTTTGTCTCTTTTTAGTATATTTTATTTTTATTTTGTACGACAGACAGGTAAGTCCAATTATAGTATAATTTTCTTACAACTCACAATACATGTACATAATTTTTTTCAAACATGGTATAGTGATATTAAACACATCTATATCTGCTGGTAGGGCATTAAGCAATGTCATACCTCTTATTATGTTGAGCCATGACATCTGTCCGACCCTGCGGTATGCAGAATAGGGTGTGGCTACGAGTTCGACAGTATTTATCAGGAGCAAATAAGCTACAGCATGACAGGAGATATGGACAATCGATGAGATTTTTTATTAACTTTAATTCTAATACCATCAGTCCGGCATTACGCCTGGACTCCAGGCTTTGATAATTTGTCTTCTTAAGCAGTTCGACGTGATGCATGAATTTCAAATAATATTTATTCCGTATGATCGAATGTAAACATACCTTAGGATTTTTTTTTGAATTTGTTCAATCATATTTATGTAGGTATTTAAGTTGATAAGGTATCCAGACAGTACTAGCGTACTCCAGCTTGCTTCTGACCACTCCGTTGAACATGGCGGTCATCGTTTCTATGTTATTGAATTGTTTGCAAGTTCTAATTACAAAACAAAGAATTTTTTAGCAAGCCGAAGTAAGCTGCACTATATGATTTGAAAATGTCAGCCTGGGATCAAAGATCACCCCAAGATCCTTGATGATATTTACGCTTGTTAGTACTTCTCCATTCATTCTATACTGGTATAATGACGGATTTTGTGAACGACTATAAGTCATAACGACGCATTTTTTTGTATTGAAATTAAGTTTATCATCTAACGACCATTTCATGATTGAATTGAGGTCAGCCTGCAGTTTGAAAAAATCGTCATCTGATTCGATTTCCATCATCAATTTCATGTCATCCGCGAATAGGAGACATGACCTATGACGTATGCAGTCCTGAATGTCATCTATCAGAGAAAGAGAATAGGTTGGTTACCGTTGATTTCCTCGGTAAGAAGCCATGTTGATTTTCTCTTAAGAAAGGCGCGATTTGCGGTAAAATTTTCTGTGGTAAAATCATCACATATAATCATTTCAAAATTTTTTTGAATTGTTGACAGTACTGCAACTGGTCTATAATTTCTGACATCAGTCTTTTCATCGGCTTTGTGAATAGGGCTGACCCTCATTAGTTTCCAACACTGTGGAAACGTGGATGACATGATGCAGAGATTAAATATGTAAGCAAGGGATACACAGATATTTTTTTAATTATTGAAGGAGGAATACTGTCCGGACCAGTAGTCTTGTCAGGTCGGATATTCCGGATACAGGCTTCTATTTCCTGGATGTTGGTCAATTCGAGTGAGATACCTCCAACATTCCAGGGTGATGTTGTTGGGAAATTGGTTTCAAGTTTTGGGGTTACTTGACTATAAACGGAATGAAAGTAGTCAGCAAATTTATTAGCAATTGTGTCAGGGTTAGTAAAAGTAACGCTTATCGTTTCCGTTTCATAAATCACAACGGAGCCAAAGAAGTTTTATTTAAAAAAATTCTAATAAAATAGCCCATAACCTAACCTAATATTACCTATTTAACAAATTAAAAAAGAATAATCATTTCTTTTATGACTTTTCAAGGAGGTGATGAAGTTGCACGCTGTTGAGTTGTCCGGTCAGTGTTTGTTGAGACATTAAAAAATATGCAAAATTGAGTTTTGGTATTTGAACGTGAATTTATTTCTTTCATAAATGGAAACAATGGTTAGGTACTTTATGCAAAACACATTTGAAAGAAAAAGAGATTCGATCTCACCATTTTTTGTTGTTGTGTTTCTTGGGAATATAACAATATGTAGACATTTTGTTTTGAAGAGTTTTATATCAATACAATATACATTTATTACTTAATTTTATTTATTTGCAACAGGTTTTACTAACATTTTTGAAGCGAACTTAAAAATTATAACCTAGCAATATCTGATCATTTCTGTACTTGCATAATTTTTTAATTAGTTTTAGGAACGCTGAATGACACAGATGTGCCGAGAAACTGTTAGCAAATAAATTAAAAAATAAAAATTCTGAAATAAAACTCTTCAATACAAAACTATTTTACAACTTTGCTTTTCTAATGAACTATATTCTAACATTTATTATTTATGTTTATTTTGGGTACATCATAACGGAGCATCAAGCTCTACAAAATCTGGGTAATTTAACGAAAATTTAAATTTGAGTTCAAAATAATGATGATAAATCTGAAACACAGGTAATGATTGTACTTTTTTATTCAAAGTTTCCAGCAGAACGAAAACAATGTCAAGTGATGCATTTCTTTCAGGTCTTCCTGATGGGTCCAATCTTCCGATTGTTTACTTGCAAAGTGCTTGTCTAGTGCTCTCGATGAAATAAATTGCCGTTTCCTTTGGCAAGGCTTCTTTTATCTAAGCACAAAACATGATGGAGATTTCCATCGGCCCCGCTCCGAATCGTTCCATTCTTTCGCGTTCAATTATGCATCCTTTGTTTCCAAGGGAAGCCCCAGCAGTGCTATTTGGACTACGGCGTTGCGACCTCAAGGGTTTTAGTTGATACTCTTAAATATCGATTATTTTGTATTGTAATGGGATGCACAATTAAGGTTAACTCAATAACTCTTTATTTTGGGTACAATCAATTCGCAAGTATAAGTCTGTCAAATAAGAGTAGAAAATAAAAAAAAATTGAACTTCATAATTTGTAAGCTGGCAACACCAAATTAACTGTCAAATATTTCTTTAAAGTGCAATGACACTGAAAATATAGAACACTGTATACACATTTGAAAAAGATTTTTTTGTTTATTAAGAAAAAAACTTAAAATCAAGAAGAAGCACTGTCGTTAAGATACCCACTCAATGACATAAATTTGATAAAATGGTGATTTACAAAATGTTTGGCTCTCATTTAATTTAACATAAATTTGAATTTACCAGTAAGTCGAAAGGAAGAATCACTAATGGTGAGTTTAATTACACTACTTTTAGATCTGAATTATGTAGTTAAATATATTAATCTCTAAAATTATAGGTATGATCTAAAGCCCGGGTAACGCTAGGTACATAAGCTAGTATAACTAGTACATATGCTAGTACAACTGTACAAATAAATGTAAGCAATTTCTAAACTGTGCTTCATAGTTTAAAAGAATATCGTTTTTCTTTATATTAACACAGAATTGCAAAGGTATAATAATAATATACTTAAAAGCAGGTATCTGTATTACAATAAACAAAATATTTAAAAAAAAAATTTATGCCTTTTTAATTTTTTTATAAAAATGTAGGTTACACAACTTTACTTCTTCGCCATGAGCTTTGTATTCGTATTTGAACAATAGTGGCGCCTTCTATGTGTTCTACTCCTTATTTGACAAACTGTACGTGATGTGTTTTTTTTTTATCGATTAAACACTAGCAAGGCAATATACTAAACTTCAATAAAACTTTATGGTTTCACTCCCAAAGGAAAATTAATTGTTCTCTTAACCGTTCGTTTTACCAAAATCATGGTTACAACGAGTGTCTTCACTCTAGGTTGGCTGAAATCCAAATTCGATGGTTTTCAACGCGTCTTTTGGGTAATTTCTGCCAGAGTTTTACCTGAAGATGCGCGGTAAGAACCGGAAAGCAACTTTCTCTCTAGAGTTAACACATGACCTTTTATCGGTCATCCCAGCTGCCACTCAGTCACAACTGTAAGCCTGAGCTGTGGGGAAAAAAATAACCAATAGCATCCCTCGCCCTAATTAGTAAGAGACGGAGCGATGCGGGAACTAGAAAATGTTCGAGATCGTAGACTTAATCAATAAACGCCCGGAATAACCATAACTGCATAACCACTAGATGGTTTGTAACAGTTATTAATTCTAATATGAAGGAACTGAAGTAATAATTAAAGTAAATAATCTTGAAATTTCTGCATACTTTTTTTTCAATTAAAAAGTGGTGTTGATGACCAAAAAAATTACATTCACCTATTTTTACGACCTCCGTTACTGAGCGGTACAAGATCTGATACTGGCTCTGATCTCAAGGAAGGTAGGGTAACGGCCTGAGTGGTTGAGTGGTAAGGCTCTCGACTACCGATCTGGAGGTTGCTGGTTCAAATCCCGGCGTGCGCAGATAAATTTAATTTGATTAACAATTTACAATTTATTCATTTAAAATAATACATAGTAGGTACTTCTGCGACAGTTCCAGAGTGGAAAATACTTTTACTACTGTCTTGATGTTACCACCTTTCAAGATTGAAAAGTTGCTTGAAATGGCTTTAGCCATGTTTTGGGCCCAGATCTGAATAGCCAAATACTTCCCCACCTTTCTTTTCTCCATATCCTTTCCCTCATCCTCCAGCCTCACAATATACGCTAATTGGGGATGCCGTAGTATCTCACTGGCCTTAGATGGTTGGGAGCAACTGGGACTCCTGTGCGATATTCACATAAAATAAGTAAGTGTGCAAGGTTTGTAGAAAATGCATTTAACAAGGTTAGCTCATTGAGGAGGTACAACGGTGATTGGCTGAAAATTCGTGACGTTGCTTGCAGTCAATGTTCCACTGGGAGATGTGAATTACTGTAACACAAATGGCAGTTTTTTACTTTAAGCTACCTCAGGCGCTCGAAATTTTGAAAGCGGCCCGACGAGTTTTTTGTGGAAAAGTCCCGTATGAGTTAAACTTGTTAAACGCATTTTCTACGAACGTTGGATTTACAGCACGGTTCGAAAAAATATTTAAGTATTTTATTTTATTGTTTCATCGAGCTCCAGTTAACTATTTTACTTTATTTTGCACTCAAATTCCAGTTTCCTGGTTGACTGAATAGTTAAAATGTGATTGAACTGGTCCCGATATGTCCCAACTGTCATAAGCTCTAAACGATTTTGAATCAGATGACATCACGATAGTTGACAATCTCTCCACATCGCTTTGCAATGGCACTGTGAAAGGTGTAGAATGACGTAGAATGACGCCATGGGCCTTTTCACATGTGTTTTTAATTGTTTTTGTAAACTAGATTTAATAATTTACAGAATTAAATAATTAAAAACACTTTGTTTTTATCACAATAATCTTGATTTAAAAAGTCGACATGTTTCGAGAACGATGTTCTCTTCATCAGGACATTATATGTACTAAAATCTAAATTATCAAGCATAGAAAGACAGGCGTGGGTGGAAATGGAAGTAGTTGGAGGGGGGAAGAGGAGTGGAAAATGGAGGAGCTTAGAAGATAGACAGGGGGGAGGGGGTTGCTTAGAAGATCATAGACAAAATTCCAATGGAAATATGTTTAACATAGTAGTTCTCGAAACATGTCGACTTTTTAAATAAAGATTATTGTGGTAAAAACAAAGTGTTTTTAATTATTTAATTAATAAAATGGTGCCACAAAGTGAATTTGCAAAATTTGAAGAAAAAAAAATACAGAATATCCATAAAACCTAGAATAAAAGTTGTATTATTTATTTATTTTTATTTATTGACACCCTATTGGGCTTTAACATATAAAATATAAATAACATTTATAACAACAGTACATAACAAACTTAAAAAAAGATTACAAAATATACAAATAAAGCATAAACTCAATTAAAAAAATAGGAGTACATACATCTAAAGCTAATTCCACATGGATGACTTTAGAACTCGTAGGTACAACAATTCATATGCCTACGAACAACAAAAACATGAAAAAAATCAAAACACATTAATTTTTACTTAATTACTCATATTGGAAAAAGAACAATAAAAAAAACAAAAAACAAAAGAAAATCGAAATAAAATAAAATTTACTCATTCATTATTTACATCTAAAAAGTGGTGGACTAATTTGGCTTTAAATGAATCGAAGTTTAAATTAAATATGTCAGCGACATCAGTCAGTTCATTACCCAACCTATGTATTCTTTCTACCGCAGAATTCGTAGCGAAGTTATTGTTGCGAAATAAAATATTCCGTCTAGTATATTTTGGAGGTATGTGTAAGGATAACAAGTTGATAGCGTCAGGGCAGTCCAACCTTGAATGAATAATTTTATACAATAAAAGGAGATCAAATATTTTTCGCCTTTCCGATAATTTCGATAAGTTAAGTTTACTGCGTAAACTGACATAATTGATTTCAATAATAGGAATACCAATTATGAAATTAATAAAACGTAAAAATTTATTTTGAATTTTTTCAATTTGTAAACAATGAGAGTTGAAATGAGGACACCAAATACTTGAATTGTATTCAACCTGACTTCTAACCAAAGACGTGTAAAACAATTTTATGGTTTTTATGTTATTAAAGTCTTTAGCAATTCTGAGAATAAATCCAAGCATTTGTAATCCCTTACTGGTTATACTAATAATGTGATTCAAGAAGCGTAATTTGGAGTCAAAGATAACGCCAAGGTAGTTGAATTCATAGACTCTTTTTAGAGTGGCATTGTTAATTGTGTAGTCGAATAATAAAGGAGTTTTAGATCTATGGAAACTGATCGTTTGGCATTCGTTGATATTAAGATATAATTTGTTTACGATGCACCATTCATAAAGTTTATTTAAGTTCCTTTGTAGAGTTAAACAATCAGAAGAATTTTCGATAGATTTAAACAGCTTTAGATCGTCAGCGAATAAAAGAAAGTGAATATTATCGAAAATTAATGAAATGTCGTTAATAAATAGTAGGAAAAGAAATGGTCCTAGGTGGGAACCTTGGGGGACTCCACTTAAGGCAAAAAAAGTGTATGAAGTTGTGGAGTTAATTTTTACAGATAGTTTTCTATATGATAAGTAGCTTCTAATCCATTCGAGAAAGTTGCCGCTTATTCCCAAGTGTTCTAATTTTTCCATTAAAATGCGATGAGAAACAGAATCAAGCGCTTTGCTAAAATCAGTATAAATAGTGTCAACTTGATAACCCTTGGACAGTGCATTAGAAATATTTTTTTTGTAAAGCAATAAGTTAGATGACGTAGATCTGCCTGGCATAAAACCATGTTGAAATATTGATATAAGTGGTTTAATTTGATGCATGATTTTACTTAATATAATCTTTTCAAAAAGTTTAGGTAGTGATGACATAATACATATGGGTCTATAATTTTCAATTTGACTTTTATCTCCTTTTTTAAAAATAGGTGTTATAAAGCTATTTTTCCAAATTTCAGGAAAACATCCTTAAAGATAAATTGAAAATTATAGTAATAGGAAGAGCTAGAACATGAACACAGTTTTTAAGTAATATTGAGGGAATCATATCTGGCCCCGAATTCCACCTGATATCCAGCTGTTTGATAAAAGTCACAACATCGTTTACTTCCACATGGATGTTATGCAAGTTGAGTGAGCTTTCGATAAATTGGGATTTATCAGATAAAATGTTGTCATTGTCTTCAACGTATACACTCTTAAAGAAATCTGCAAATAAATTTACAATGTCGTTTTTGTCATGACCCACGTTTTTCCCGTAAAACATTGTACCAGGAAAGTTAGAGTTATTTTTCCGAAAGCAGTTAGCGTAATTCCAAAATTTATTAATATTTGTTAAAATAGAATTTTCAACATTGTTGGTGTATTTCTTAAAACATGCTTTCGATTTCCTGGTGCAATTCTTACGCAAAACAGAGAATGCGATATAATTATCTAGCGTTCTATTTATTTTATAACGTTTGTGGGCAATTTTATTATCGTATGTTAGATTAATTAGTTCCGGATCGAACCATTTAGGGAATTGAGAAGAGTAATATTTTTGTAGGGGAACAAAGTTATCGATTGCTTCATAAATTACATTGTAAAAATATTCTAAGGCCTCATTTAAATTTGTGCTTTTACAAGTGAGATCATGAGCACAATTATTAGACGATAAAAATTCTATAATCTTTGGGTAATCCGCTTTTTCAAAATTACGTTTGACAATCGCGAGGTCAATTACCTTAACATAAGTATTGATGTAAGTGATTATTAGGGGTGGGTGGTATTTATCGATTGGAAGAATCATTTCATCAGAGGCATAAACATTAACACTAGAAGAATTTGTAAAAACAAGATCGAGAAGACGAGAATTGATGTTGTACACATTGTTTTTCTGATGCAAATTTAAAAAGTTGGACATTTCTATAATTTCATGGGAGCCATGATTGATGTTGTCCGGGCTCGAGGACGCAATATTCTCAATGTCCCATAGAATATTTGGAAGGTTGTAGTCACCCATCAGAATAAATGTAGCATCAGGAAATTTTCTTCGCATAGTTTCAACTTCTAGGTGATGATCTTTATATGTTTGCAGGCCCGAGGACGGTGGAATATATGTGCAACCGATTATTTAGAATAAAAATTTACTGTAATATCTGTGTATATATTTTTAAGGTTTCACTACAGATCAACAAAGTGGCATTTCAACACCCCTTTGAAAAATCAATAAAAGTATTTAAACAATTTAATTTTCAAAGGAGTGATGAAGATGCGCTTTGTTGAGTTGGCCGCTCACCATTTTTTAAATTCGTATAATTTTTCACTGCAATTCCATAAAAAAATTATACCTAAAAGCCAGAATTTTTTCGTGTTAACATGAACATGAAAGGATAATATGATTAAAATATTAATTTCGGTCGTGACTCCATCTGAAACTCCTGTTCAATGAACTTTCAAAATTGGAGGTGTTTATTTGGAAATTTAGATAAGCGATAAAGTAGATACCAGCCAATAATATGATTTTTTCTATCTATCTATCCATCTAACCATCACGCCGTTTCTCCCTAGGGGTAGGCAGAGAGGACGGACTGCTAAAAAACTCAGTCTCGGCGTACATTCTTTGACTCATTCACATTCATACATACTCTTCTATTATTCTGACTCTTGACGTAGCCCGACTCAAATATCTGATTCACGTGATCGTCTTCCTCGGGCATCCCCGACTTCTTCTACCATTCACATTTGGGTCTTTCATTCTCCTTACACTCCTTTCTTCGTGCATTTGCTCTACATGCCAAAACCATCCGAGGGTCCCTTTTTTATCCTATCTACTTATTACGCTTACACCAGCCTTGCATTCTTTGCGGATCTTCACATTTCTCACACGATCATACGTGGTTTTACCACACGTTAGCCTCAGGCATCTAATTTCTACGGAAAAAATAAATTATTAAAAAAAAAAAAAAAACAGAAACTATTTTGTCGAGAATTCAAACTATCCGTAATTTTTAACGGTTTTACACAATAAGCTCACATCTAAATGAGTGCTTTGAAATTGCAATAGGTTGTCATTTAATAATAACGTCCATTTTCATTCTACTATATATTCGATCTCTCTGTGTGTGACGCCGGAGGTATCTCTTGGCAAGACAACACTTACCAATTGCTTCTCCTAATGAAACAGATCCAAAAAGCCATACAAAGATAGTCCATTTTATCACCACGAGGCGACGCTTCTGAAGCGGTTCATTCCATATCCCAATTAGTAAAAGTAATGAAACGTGCGTTAGGATGTACAATAAACAAACCAATCAAGAGTTTACTATCATTTTCATAAGGGTGCCGAAGAAACGTCAGAATAATTTTCTTTCTCAACCTTATTAAATTATCAACAGCCCTTATTTCGTACAGGGGTGGTTTCATATCAACGAATTATTACACAATGGAGTTCATTAGTTGAGAAAACGTATAGAAAATAATGTCCCATTTCGTTAATAATCCACGTAAATAAATTATTTTAAAACGTTTCAAAATCAAGTATACATTTTTTATATCAATCAGGTATAAATTCGACCGGTCAGTGGCTGAGTCGGAATCGCGTTTGGGTCCCACCCAAGCGTCCCGCGTACGATTCCTCGGCTGGCTAAGTCTTCCATCACGACTCAAGCAACATTTTTGGCTTACTGTGGTGGTAGTAGGAGATTTTAAAATATTATTGGGTTATTTGTAACCTGGGAATGTTTCTAAAAAAAATTAAATATTTTTTTCTATATATATAAAAATCTAAAAATGTTTGTATGTATGCATGTCCGCTATGCGTTGCTATATTAATAGGAAATGTTTCAAAATTTAAAAATACCTTTTTTTCACCCTCGCAAAGGTTTCTGGATTATTATAACTGCATGACAATACATCTGAAAAGTTTTTTTAATCATTACAAAAGCTCTCACAAAAATGTCACAATTTGAAAATGACATTTTTCAAACATCGATTATTCAATCAAAATTCAATATACGAATAAACTTTTTAAATTAATGAATTTAATCGAAGTATTCACTTTTGGTACTAATCAAAATCGAATACTTTAAATCTAATATATTATTTTAAATAAGTACCTATGTTGGGTACCAAATTTGATTGATTGTTCTTATAATATACAAAAATGAATGTTTGTAACATGTAAAAAATAAAAAAAAATCCTATAGGTGGCACGCGAGCTGTTTGAAAATCTGAATATACCGGGACTGAATATATTGAACGGGAAAGGCGGATGGGGAACGCGTGAGAGGAAGGGGACATTGGAGGGGAAAGGCAGACGGAAACGGGACGAATGGGAAAAGACACGCAGCGAGAAACAATTTCTTTATTAGTGGCATAGCAATGCATACCGGGAACTCGCTAGTAGATATGTATTTATATAGTTGCGTATATTCTTTGCATATCCATTTTTGAACATGCACAACAAACAGCAAGTACAATGTATTTTCTTTCACCTCACGAATTAAGAGTTCATCGTTCGAGAGACTGTAATTAAATAATAATAATATAAATCTAATTTTAGCTTTCCAGTTAAAATTAGATTTATCTCTTAGAGTACTTAATTCTATTAACTTCACCGGGAAAGGCGTCGGAAGTATAAATAATTTTATATTTCGAACAGATTTTGATTTTTATTACTAAAATGGATTTGTAACGCACAGATTCCAAATTGAATTTATTCCGGACTAAGATCGTGAATGGAAACCAAATTGGAGAAAAATTAACTTATTTTCCTCCACGACAAATTATTTTTAATTTACTTGGATCGTGCCTCAGGTGAATGTCACGTCATTACCTTCATTTGCCCCAGGTAAATATTTTATTTATATAAAAGTCTCTTAACACACTTCTATTTTAAGATTTTAATACTGTATTATAATATTTAAATGTAATTTTAGATTTCATTTCTGAGATTTCAAAGTTCTTAAACCGTTTTCTAGCTTACTTTAAAATAATAATTTAAATGTCAGAAGTGCAAAAAATCATTAAGTTGTTGTTTCGTTATCAAAGAAAAGTGATTCGGTTTAATTAACAAACTTTTAAGTAATTTTTAAATTTTATTTTTAAAGTGAAAACTTCTTTAGCACCGTTCTGATTTGAAAATCGTGAAACGAAAAAGCGACTCTAAAAAGATACAAACACATACATCTATAGGATTTAGTCTGCGAGAGAATGAGGTAGAATAATCGGTCTCCTCTTTGTGCGGTGCTTTGTAGCCTCCCCACTCTTGTCTACTTTAGTTTTCTGAAGGTTTTACTTCTACCGCGTGTGAACTACCCACTCTGTTTTTTATAACGTAATTTTTTGAATTAATGAATATTTAAAAATACAAAGTAAAGTTATTTTTCAACACCTCTGCCATAGGTCACCCCAAGTGGTTCGCTACGTTTGGTGATTAAAAAGGGTGCCCGAGTTATTGGGGTGAGGTTTGTCTAGGTCTTAGAGGCGGATGACCGGGACACACTGAACCCCATATTCCTACCCACCCCTTAAACCCTTTCCTTCCCAGAACTCTCCTCTCCTTCCTTTTCTTAAAAAAAACCCTCCACACAGCATACCCACAGATGACATGGTCTCTGAGGGAAATTATTTTCCTTAGAGTCTCCTGTGTGGAGCTCATTTTAACAAAAAAACAGTCCTCCTCACTACGGATTCCTGTTCCGAGGCGGGCTGTGAATTGTTGCATGAGTATTATGATTTTCTCTTCTATATGTACGATGATTTAAACAAAATAAAGAATAGATAAGTTTTTAGATTTTCACGGCCAAAAGCATTTTCGTTGTTAGTTTTGGGGTGTTATGCCATCGTCGTCGACATCGTCGGATCTATCGGATCTGCCCTGATGATGGACACTGCAACGCTGTCCGAAACGTCGGCTATAGAAGGAGGTAGCGCAACACGGCATAACACCCCAAAAACTAACAACGAAAAATAAAGAATAAATTAAAACAAAAATCTTTTTTATTTGTTGACTGTAGGTAGCGTTGGTATACCTCATTATTTGGATGCACATTAATAGGGTATTTTTACTGATTTAATTATCGAAAAAAAATGATGAAAAAAATTACAATAGTGATGAAAATTTGTATTTTTTTATGTAACGACTACATGTGGCATTTTTGATTTGCGCCAAAATGGCAAATTCATTTTTATTCGTGATTCGGTAGCGTTGACGTCACGCCAGGCAATGTTGGTGACAGTCGTTTTGCCAGCCAGTGGCGGTTTCTGTCATAATGATTTTACAGGAAACCGTTACAGAATGTAGGCTTTTTAAAATCAATAATTATGAATGAAAATATTAAATTTACACATTTATAATATAATGATCAGAATCAGAAAAATAATGTTTAAATTGACTAGACTTTTTTAACGGTGTGATATATTCATAGTTTGTGAAAAGACCTCTTTGTCAATTATTCGTGACACCTAACCAACTAGACACTTAATAATACAACTTGAAAATATCAATACTATTCAAACCGTATGAAGTCGATAAATAAACAGACGAGATAGATCATTTTATCGCCATTCGTTGCAAATATATTGCTGATCAAAGTGGGACCGTAATCAATAATTTTGAATTTAATCAAAATTAAATATAGCATTTCAATGACACAACTATGGGTATGGTGAACATTGGATTTCCCACCGCATTCTTCCTATTATGTTACCGAAAATCACTTGGCCGAGCACATGCACAAGTCTCTGGTTGCATCGATGTTAAGAACTTAGAGATCAACTCCTGTATGAGTTAATTATTACACTGCCGAATTCTTTTACAGTTGATATTAAATGCACCGAGAGTACTTGGTCATTTCTCAGTTCTGATTCTTCCACAAGCCGGTCAGTGGCTGAGTTGGCATCGCGTTTGGGTCCCACTCAGGCGTCCGGTGTTCGATTCCTCGGCTGGCTAAGTCCTCAATCAAAACACGAGCGACATTTTCCGCTTACTATAACATTAACCCGAAAAATCTACAAATTATGTAACCATTCAAAGCAATGAGTAAAGAAAAATTAAAAAAAAACCGTATCGGTAGTAGATGTTTTCAAAATTTGTTGGGTTATTCGTAACCTGGGAATGTTTGTCTTTCTTTTTTTAAAAAAACGAGTATGCTTTAGACCACACGACTGAAGTAAAACTTCATTAATCTGAAGAACATATAACATTGGGGTGACATAAGACATCGGGGTGACATATGACCATGGGGTGACCTATGACCCTGGAGTGACCTACGACCATGTGGTGACCTATGACCCTGGGGTGACCTACCACCTTGGGGTGACATACGACCTTGGAGTGACCTATTAACTTGGGGTGACCTACGACCTTGGAGTGACCTATGACCTTGGAGTGACTTAAGACCTGGGGGGGGGGTCTACGACTTTGGGGTGATCTACGACCTTGGGGTGTCCTACGACCATGGGGTGACGTACGACCTTGGGGTGACCTACAACCTTGGGTGAGTTTGTACGCCTTACCGTTCGCATCGATCACCGTTCGGATCGATTACCGTTCACATCACAATATTAGTAACGCATCACACTTTTCGTAACGCATTCACCAGCTTACCCCCCAAGTCGAGCGTGCGTAAAGAAGTTTAACTTCAAAAAAGGTTATGTTGGCACAGGTCACAGCTAACAATGTCAGAAATGAAAGGTTTTGAATTAGGTAGGATGATGAAAGGTATATGTATCTATATATACATAGCTGCGTCAACAAGAATAATAATATGAACTCTTCTCTGAAGTTTGGATATTAGCAATAAAATAAATTAACCCTCTATTTTGAATTGCTTTACCAAACTCACAAATGTAACAATTGATTAGCATTGCAAAAAAGTCATAATAAACCTCAGAAAATGGGGATTAAATAAAGTTCGCTGGAATTTTAAAAAACAAAACACGGAGGAAAAATCACTTAGTCTCATAGCAAATTATTTGAGCGGGATCCAAAATATAAATAACTGATTCAATTGGGGCAAGGATTTCTCGAAACGTTGGAATATTTTTGCCTGGGAAATTTAATTTGGCTTTGGAATTTATTTCAACAAAGGTATCCGATACCACCTTTGTCCAAGGGTAGAATTTTTTCCCCGTAATTGGTAAATAAATGTTTTGGGATTTTAAATGAAAGCAGACGGTAATAAACTGTTTTACTTGCATGGCAATGGGAGACTATTAATGGTTAATGCAAATAATTACCGAGAATTCGATTTTGATATTCGATTTTGAAGTTTTCATTAAAAACCTGATATAGTCATCGGAAACATATCGGTTCACGGAGATACTGTTATATAGTACAAAATATTTGTTTATTGATTTGGTTTACCAATTTACTTATTGTACTACTAATTATAAAATTTTAATGTATCATATTAGTCTACGGTTAGTTCTCACATTACTTTAGTTGTCTATGTGCTCTTCGGGTTACATGGTCTCGTATCCGAGTAGTGCCGAAGGTAGATGTAGTCAATATAATTCTAGAGCTCGGCACACAAAATCTAGCTGAGGATGTTAGTCCTCCGAAGTATAATTATAAATTACAATACACCAATAGACAGTCACTAAGATTTAATGAAGAATCTTGTAGTACTGGAGAATACTGGTTCCAGTACTTAGGAACAACGAATATTTCTGGAGATAACCTTGGAGATATTACAAAAAACTACAAATAAATACACATACGTTCACGAACTTCATATATGTAGGTACTCGACTGTATTACAGAAACAATTACTTCGATATTATGGTAGTGTTGTAATGGCAGATAGTAAAAGCAAGAGTAAAGATATTCCTGACAATATAAAACAATTACTTTGTTCTCAACCACGACATTTATTCAATTTATTACGATCGACCGATTTTCCTTAACAAAAGCATCATCAGGCTACAATACTGATGGTGCTTGTGTTAAGTTAGTCGGTCGTAATAAATTAAACACATTTCGTGATTATAAACACCGTGTTGCGATTCCTCCTTCTTTAGCCAAGATCAGCCACGATCACACATAATATGATGGACACTGTAACGCTGTCCGAAACGTTGGCTAAAGAAGGAACTAACGCAATTCGGCATAATACCCCAAACATAAATCACTACTTTTATGCACGTATTTTTGATGGTTTGACTGAGGTATGAAAATGCTAAATTGGAACAATTTATTGAATGTTGACTATAATACCTTATATAAGTATTCTGACATCTTTTCTACATAAAACCGAAAAACACGATGGAAAATTGGCTAAAGAAGGAGAAAGCGCAACACGGCATAACACTCCAAACACAAATGTGAAAATCTAAAAACGTACATGAAAAAAAAACGAGTGTACTTTAGACCATGGGTGGCCAACCTTTTCAGCAGCCGGGCCAGATTTTAGAAATGAGACACAACAAAATTTCTTTTATTATTCAAAGCCAACAAGAAACATATTGTTTTTTGAAATTGAAAAATGTGTGAATTTTCCCCGCGGGCCACCAGTAGACACCCGGCGGGCCGCGGGTCGGCCACCCTTGCTTTAGACGACATGACTGAAGTAAAACTTCACTATAAAAGAACATATGACATTGGGGTGACATATGACATTGTGGTGACATATGACCATGGGGTGATCTATGACCCTGGGGTGACCTACGACCGTGATGATACCTTCGACCGTGGGGTGACCTACGTCCTTGGGGTTACCTACGACCTTAAGGTGACCTACGACCTTGGGGTGACCTACGACCTTGTGGTGATATACGACCTTGTGGTGACCTACAACCTTGGTTTAGTATGTACGCCTTAACTAAGTTGTGCAGTATGTACGTCTCCCTCGATCAATGTTCGCATCAATCACCGTTCGCATCACACTTTTTGTAACGCATTCACCAGCTCACCCCCAAGTCGAGCGTGCGTAAAGAAGTTTTACTTCGAAAAATAATTTTTATAAATAAAAACATAGTTTTTTTAATAATTATTCATCTATTTACAATTTTCGACCTAGTTGCGCCGTCTCTTGGGCCGGCTAGTAGCCGTTTTCAAAGTAAGTTTTTTTGGATAGGCTGAGGATTGTACCTTCTTACCCAGGTAGGTACTGACTAAAATAAGTGAATGCCACTAACACTTAAGCCAAATCCTAATTAAATGGTACTATGTGTGGTGGATGGATTGTGTCTAAATCAAATAAACATTTAACACTTTGCTTACTGGTTTAATAAAACAATTTACATCCGATTGACACCCGAACTATAATTTAATACAGATATGAAATATTCGTATATGAAAAGTGGGAGCGAACAAGAAGCCTTTTGCAAAGCTCTTATGTCTTCGGCAGTCTGGAACGGAATGGTTCCGTTCAGTAAGTTTATCACAGCAGATGCTGACGTGAGATTGTTTAAGGGATCGCTGTTGGCGTATGAGAAACCTAATAGTCCAGTCAGCCTGTGTTTTTATATGTAACTAAATAGTATAAAGCTAATTTTTTTCCCATCGACTACTACCATTTAGACAAGTGTTTAGAAAAAAGTCCCCGCCCCTACCCCCCTTGCTTCCCCCCCTGTGCCCCCCCAAACATGAAAAGTGTAAGGGTTTCGTAAATCGCGTCTATCTCAATTATTAAACAACATATCGGATTGGAATTTTTTTTATTCTCTTTGCTGTAACATTTTCTACAAAAAAAGTTCAGTTAACTTTCGTCGTAACTTTTACCGTTTGTTTGTAATTCGTATGATAAGGTAAAAATTTGTATATTTTTTGGCACTTAATTTACATTTTGTCACAGAACTTTTCAGGCCGACATTTTATGAAAAAATATTTCCTACAAAAGTTGTAGCCCCTATTATTACCTTTAAAATGATATAAAATAGTACTTACTTTGTTGGAGATCCAGCGAGATTATCATGGCGGGTTCGGTCGAGGTGGGGCCGGCCGGCGCGGCGTTGCAATGCAGATATTGTTGTATAGTGATAGTGTTTTTTATCTTCAAGGTACACTATTGCATTTTCCATAAATAAAACTAATCGAGTCTCTGTGAAACCTAAATTCCCCACTTTTTAAATTTGTTTCAAATAATAATAAGTCCTTGTATACAGCGAAAATAGGTATATTAAATAGTTTTTGGTTTGAAAATGCATGTAATATTTTTTAATGATGTTATTTTAGAACAAAATAATTGCGGTATCTTAATTTGATCATATCCTAAACTTCCATGAGAGGTTCTTCATTTTCCTCGACTTCAACCAAAGTTACATTGCTGCATGATCCACCACAGCTCCCGCACATTTCTGTGCAATCAAGTGATGCTTTAAAGCAGCTACAATTATTTTTGCAAGCCTTTTTGCAGTTGCAGGAAACTAAGTTTATAACTTCTTCAGGTGCCGGTGGTTTTTTTGAGTGCACTGGGTACAGCATGTTGTCTTTTAAAATCCATCCCCAGTCCGTAGCGCTGATTTCCTTATCTCCAATCCATTTTTGAATCTGATAGTATGTTCGATAGGCGTGTTGTTCAGCAGCATCAGATGTTGGAGGGAGGGACGCCATGTTAAATTTGGATTTTAATGACATTTTTGCAACAGCTTTAAGGTACATTGAATATCTACTGTCATTCAGACTTGCAGACCTTGTGCATCCATATAGTTTCAAGACAAAAGCCTCTCCTACCTCTTTGAGAATATTTTTGTCTGCCTGTTTTTCATAAAACTGTAAAACTTTTGTGCGGAGATCATTTGATGAACTTAGCAATTTGTACGCGTTAATTTTGCCTTTGCCGAATAAATAAGATGTGGTATCACATCCTGTGATAGCATGCAAAAATAATACCACATCCTTCATATCACCAATCCCTTCACGAATCTTGCTGATGTCATACGTTGATGGTGTGCCAGAGGGTTTGTGAAAGAATAGTTGCACATTTTGACACTGTGGTAGGCCTAACAATAGAACGAAAAGATCAGTATCCTGTCCGACAACAACTACAGGCCTCCCACTTTGAATCTGGGAGACATCTATTGCTCTTCCGACCACTTTAGTATCTGCATCTTCCTCCGCCACAATGGTTGGAATGTTTGCTTCATTAAGCTTCTGAGAGAGCTGTTCAATAAGCTGGCTTTTGTTTTTTGGATTTGCCAAAAATTCATTTTGCTTCACAGAGCATTCCATATTAACGTTGAATTTCATTTCTAGAGATGTTTTTTTTACTTCTCCGCATATGTTCGACCCCTTTTGTGGTGGGATAGTCAGGATACCCATCGAACACAACATGACAATATTTCCCATACCGTTTCATTACAGTATCAACATACTTCTCTATGATGCTGCTATATGTTACTTTGTCAGGCCAAGTTCCCTTTCTTATCATTTTATTGTTTTCAAATAAAGACAAAGGGTATGGGCTAAGTTCATAGTTGAAGTATTGTTTGAGATTATTTGTTCCTTGAGACATACATATAACCCTATTAAACAGCTGATCAGGATTAATTGGCACTTCTTCAGATCTCACATTTATACCACTTACTACGGAGCCTATAGTTTTAACTTTATTTTTTCTTTTCAATTTAACATCTGCAAAATTATTTCCTTCGATGTCTTTCAAGCATTTCATTCCTACATCATACGCTTCATCGCAGTTTACACCCGAACTTGTCATTACTAGACCAGAGGATAAAGAAATTAAATCGTTGCTCTGTCGGAAAGGATTATGGATACGCAGCCACCCGAGAAATTTATTAATATCTTGCAAGTCCCTTTCTCTTCTACTGCATCTAAGTTCAGTGTGCTGTTCGTTAAACTGAGTCAAGCAGCCAGAGAACTTCTCGAAAGCCTCACAAATTTGTAGGGATGCAGGAGCGCAAGCAATGAACTTGGTTAGCGTCCTCTCGTTTAATCCTCGTCCATGAGTAAGGCCACATATGGATTTTGATGATCGCATTAATGTCTGCTCTATGGTCATGTCCGTCCAGATACCGGTTAAAAATCCATCTTTACGCCGAACTGTAAAAAAACCTTTATTGACGAACCTTTCGAAGTCTTCATTTGACATCTTCGATTGTAGACTCAACATTTGTTGTAAGTATATGTGTGCGGATTTGGCGTAGAGCAAATGTCCAGCAGCATGGAAATACGGTATCATTTGCTTGACTGTATTAATGTGCAAATTCCAATCGCCGATTCTCTCTGCCAGAATAAAGTCTAGAGCCAAATTCACCAATTTAAACTCTTGTAGCCACAGTTTTGAAGTTCTACTAGTTTTAACCAAATCTTCATACACTTCTTCTAGTCTTGTCATTATTTCATTTGTTTTACACTCTCTCATGGCGTCTTCAACAGTTGTTTGTTTGTTAATTGTTTGGATATGAATATCATTAAAGTCGTTTGTAATCATTTCTTTAAGAGATGAACATTCCTCGAATAGCAGTAACATCAAAGCTGCCTGGGTCATCATGTGAGCTCTATAAGACCTTGCGTAAGCATGTCCTGACATAAGGTGAGGAATCGTTGATTTTCCATAAACAGAGGTCCACATTTCTTCGATTCCACTACCTTCCATAAACTTTCCTAAGCAACTAAGGAAACTCATTAGAAGATGGAATCCGCCTAGTCTGACGATTACTCCAGATATTTCACTTTCTGTAGAAGAACTTGCAACAATGTCTACTGCTTTCAGGAAAAGTGGTTGGTCAAAAGTGACAATACACGGCTGGCCAGCTAACTTGCTCTCTTTAGAAGCGTAACTAAGGGCAGAATAAATAGCAGTCGGATTTCCTGGATCTATGTTTATAAAAGGCAAAGCCAGTACATAAGATGGTTCAAAGTTTTGTCTACCATCGTAACAGTTTCGCATGTATGCAGACCATCCAGGTAGTGAAACTGGCACAAAAGCAAAACTACATAACCAAAGCATGTTACGAGCTGAGACTAAGCAATGAGTGGGCATATTTTCAGAAATGTTTTCTATTGTTAAGGACTTTAAGCCACTTTTCGCCTTTTTAGTATACATTAAAACTGGGACATTGAATTTACCTTCAAAGTCGCATGTCTTAACACGTGGAACTCGGACATCACTCGACACAGCTGTTTTTGGAGTTACGCACTGTATGCCTCCGAGAGCGTGAAATGTGTCTTTACCGTCAAGAGTTCTTAAGTTGATATCAATATTGTCAAATACAAATTGGAAAAAAATCCTTTCCTTAATTTGGGGCCCGCCTGCTTTTAACAGCGATTGTAAGTACATTTCTGTCTCATAGTATGACGTTGAACATCCCAGAGATGAACAAATGTCTATTAAATGTTTAGAGCCATACCGTCTAGATAAGTATAATCCAAAAGCAGACTGGACAGGTGATTGAAAAGACCTAGGCCTACACAGTTTTAATATCATGTGATTTATGGTAGTCCTCTTTCGTTTTACGTCCATACTTTCGTCTGAAGTTTGCCTTCTTCTCTTCGTTAGATCGTTTAAAAACAAATCTAGAAGTTGTGGAACAACATCTTTCCCGCCTGACCTTATATCTTCAACACTGGGGTAAGTCGAGTCATCATACACTTGATTTTGAATTTCTTGTCTTATCAAAGCTGCTGCTGTAGAAACGATTCTCCTAATCTCATCATCTTTATTGCTTTTCTTTTGAGAGTACCAAGTTTCAGACAAAACCTTGCCCGCCCCATCTCTTAAACAAACGATGGAGGATTTATGTTTTATGTTTGTAATAAGAAGTCTTTCACCAAAGTGCCTAAGTAATAGAGTTTTGAAGTAGTTAATTTCATAAACCTGGTCTCTGCCTGACACACTTTTCATCAATTGCAAAAGGTCAGAAATACTATGCTGGCAATCATCGTTTTCCTCAATGAAATCACAAACTTTTATGAATGATTCTTTTAATAAATCGTCAACTGGTCTACCACGACCTGCGTACGTACTGGATGATTGAGTGGGTTGTTTCGAAAACCTAGCATAACAGTCGGAATGATAACGCCCCTCAGCAGCTACGAGGTCTACAACTCCTTCTAGCCTGGACCTAACCAAATCACCCCAATCATCATTCCTATTTTTAATATATTTAGATATAGTTTGTTTTATAATTAAAGTATGAACTAAATGGACCGGTTTCCTATATTCTGTTGGGAGTCTTTATATTTACCACCGCATCCATTCCACAAAATAAGCAATTCACTTTTAAATTAAACTTCTGAGAATTAGACCTACGTTTAATAGGCGCACTGTTTGATTCAAAATCTTCAACGTTTTTGGAGCTCGCTATGTAAGCTTTTATTGAACTATTACGGGTATACACTTTACGGCATTCTTTGTGTATACTGACTGTCGGAAGAGTTTCGAATTTACACTGTAGGCCGTCCTTCCTTTGAAGGCTAGATTCGATTAAAGTTTTAATCCCCTTAGAAGTAACTGTAACATTTTGACTTACAGATAAAGGTTCATTGCAAATAACACATGACTCGCCCTCCATTTTGGTTCACAAAAACAAACACAAACCGTTAAACACAAACCATAAAACACAATCACTGCGAAACACGGACTCTCGCGACGCGACCCTTTCTGTCTGGCGGGTTTCCGTAACTGACGTATTTATGGCCTTGACATCAGTCACTCTGCATGCAACAACCCGAAACCCCCTCCTCAAGGCCAGTACACTTTGATGTCACATCCTGACTTTCACGGTTGATATTTGGCATTTCCTAGCCATAAAGTACACATTAAAATATATCATTTTAAAGGTAATAACAGGGGCGACAACTTTTGTAGGAAATATTTTTTCATAAAATGTCGGCCTGAAAAGTTCTGTGACAAAATATAAAATTATGTGCCAAAAAATATACAAATTTTTACCTTATCATACGAATTACAAACAAACGGTAAAAGTTACGACGAAAGTTAACTGAACTTTTTTTGTAGAAAATGTTACAGCAAAGAGAATAAAAAAAATTCCAATCCGATATGTTGTTTAATAATTGAGATAGACGCGATTTACGAAACCCTTACACTTTTCATGTTTGGGGGGGCACAGGGGAGGAAGCAAGGGGGGTAGGGGCGGGGACTTTTTCCTAAACACTTGTCTAAATGGTAGTAGTCGATGGGGAAAAAATTAGCTTTATACTATTTAGTTGGTCTAAATGGTGTTCTACGACACAGGCTGACTGGACTATAAAGGAATGCTTCCGAATAGTTCGCTGCCCACAGTACCGATTTTTATTTTATCAACTGCTGTAAATTTTTAAATACATAATTTCATACAATTTCATAAAAAAAATCGTGTGTGCTTGAGTGCCGCCAAAAGTTGATAGAATGCATTTTCATTTCATCAATAAGGAGCTTATCTGCAGAGTTTCAGCTAAATCGAATGTCATGAACTAGGTTAATTTATACCATAAAGGTTTGCATTCTTTCATTTATTCATTCAAGAAAACAAAATCGAAATTCGAATGGAAGTATTTAAGCAATGGATATAACGTCTTCGGATAGCTGCGCGTCGTTGGAGTGTTATTTAAACGTCTCATTTAAGCTACTTTCAATCTAAACCACCCTCTCAACTCAGAGGGAATTGATCCTGCTGCAGCAAAAGAAAGCACTCGGCTCTCCAGTGAACCGGGGGTGGTTCATAATCCCTAAAAAGTGTGAGCGCCGTTCTAGCAGTGGCCCGATCCGATTAGTGTCGAGATTAGAGGGAAAAAACGGCAAAGGCGATTATGACGTCGAAAAGGAGCGTGGTTTAGGGCGGATGTATTTTGCTGTAATGTTTGCATTTTGCTTTAAAATAAATAATGGTTGCTCGGAATCAAACCCGCTCATTATTTTACCCGCTGGAACGTTTTTGGCCACATTTGGACCAATTTGCGACCACCCGCGAGCATCCGTAAGCCAAAATGTTGCGAATTTGAAGAGGTATTTAAAAATATTTAATGGAGATATTTAAAATTATTTAAAAAGTTCTGTGCATTGGAATCTTCGATTAATCACAACGCTAACTTTTTATTTTATCACTTTAACAAGAGATGTCTCTCATTTCTTCTGAATTATTTGTTATTGACATTTCACGAACCGAAATTATTGAAATATTTTTTCTTACAAATCTTTGAATTTATATTGTTATCTGTGATTATCAACTAGGCCATAGACAACAAACAGAAGTCATAATAATGAATATTGCTCCCAGTAGGTAACACGAACGGCAATTTTATAGTTAATAGTATGTTAGTTTTATGAGTCCTAAGAATATGGAAAAAAATTAATGGTACTTTCAATGGCTCTCTAATACTATAAACTATCTACATATAAGTCACTGTGTTAAAATTCGGAGGTATGATTTTTTGAAAGAGGGCGGTAAATTTCCAAACCGACTTTTCGAGCGCTCAAGGCTGAAATTGATTACATAGCGAAACGCCCCAGTGCCAGTGGTTCCTCAAGTGTTACGATCAATAATAATAGAACAAAAACATTTAATTTAAAAATAAAAAAAGGTGTTTTTACACTATTTGTGATTTATTAAAACTCAAATTGTTTCTTCTCTGTTTTACTTCAACTAAAATTTTCTTAGTTTTTTTTGTTTTCGTCATTTTCTCGTTTGCTTGTGTTTGTCAGTATTTATCTACAAGCTATAAATAATTAATTAATAATTGTAATGTATCATAAGTAGTCCATGATTAATCCCATAGTACTTTAGTTTCCTATGGGCCAATCGGGTCACATGGTTTCGTTTTACGAGATGTGTTGAAAGAAACCAAAGGCAGGTCTGCTCTGTCAATATATCGCGGCAGCCTGCCAGACAAAACCTAGTTAATACGAATCTCAGTCCGCCAAAGCACCACTTTTAAATAACTGTCAATAAAGGATTACAATGATCTCAAGGATCTAAAGTGATTGAATAAGCACATTAAAGTACTGGAGAAACTGGGTCCTGCACTAATAAATAAGAATATCTCTGGAGACTGAGATACTTCACAATATTTATTCTTTTGACACAATTTATGAATTTTATTTGCATCTACATTCATTTATTGTGAACATTGGATATTGGGCTCTAACCTGTAGATCAATTCTTTTTCTTGTTTGTACTGCTTTCTACCTTCTTATATTATGCCAAATCTTCTATCTTCTCTTCTTCGAACTTCTATCTTCTTCTTCTATCTTTCTTCTATCTATCTAAGTAATAAATAAAAATGAATCGTGGAAATGTATGTACGCCCATAACTTTTGAACGACTGCAACAAATTGGATAATTTTTTTTTTCTCTTTATTGTCAGGACAAGGTTTGTATAAAAGAAGCGGTGAGCTCTGGCATAGTGAAATATGTATAAAAAATAGCATAAGGTGCCACGCGAGCTGTTTGAAAACGGAATGTACCGGGACTGAATTAATGAAATTCGGGAGGGGGGAGGGGAACTCGGGAAGGGGGAGGGGAACCTGAGAGGGGGGTTCGCGGGGCGGGGGAAGCGGGAGAGGGGAGTGGGAAGACGGAAGGCGGAAAAAGCGGAGTGTGAACGCGCGAGGGGAAGGAGATGCGGGAGGGGAAGGCGAGGCCAAAGGGGAACGGGACGAATGGGAAAAGACACGTAGGGAGAAACAATTTATCTATTAAATGGCATAGCAACGCATGCAGGGAACTCGCTAGTACAATAATACATATTTAAAAATCGTCTTAAATTGTTTGATTTTCATTTGATTGATTATTTTGCTTTATTGAAGTACCTGTTTGTGTTTGGATCGCACTTGGCATCGCGGATTCAAAACTCTTCAACAAAAGCCTTATTTTTTTTTTAGTTTCTTTAGAATGTTATATTATTCTAATGAGGTAGATCTTGATTTTAATAAAAATAATATTAGAGTTTTCCTGAAGAGGGTAATATATTATTTTATAAATTGCTTAAATAAATAAGACAGGGAAGCTTCAAATAAATAATAAAGGTACGTAAGATATTATATTTGTGGAAAATAAAATCTCATGGGAGGTCCACCATATTGTTTTGTCCTTTTGCTTTTCGCTATACAGGGTGTAATACTTAGATATAAACTTCTATGTACATGGTTATTGAAAGATAGAATGGTGAATATTGCAAAACACGATTTCTTTTTTTTTTATTCTTGGGCATTCACTATGTAACAATTTCTAGACATTTTGCTTACAAGAGTTTTAATTTTCAAAGTACATTTGTTACTTTATATTTAAAATTTTCTGCTAGCTGTTTCGACACATCCTCGTCAAACTTAAAACTAAAATTTTGCTAGTGAATGACACGGACGTGTCGAAACCGGTAGCAGAAAATTTAAAATATAAAGTAACAAATGTACATTTAAAATTAAAAATTTTCAAAGCAAAATGATTTCTTGATTCTGATTGAAAACCCACTTGACCTATCCTAATTATTTGGTAAAAGTCAGTGACCGTAAATTTACGATTATGTTTACGACGTCTTTTTTTGGTAACTGTAGGTATACAGTGTGTGCAACAGCTTATACCAGAACGATTTTGATGTAGATATCATTTTGTTGTTCGATGATATATTTATTTAAATTAAAAAACAGAAAAATAATCACACGTCGCCACTGATAACACCCCGCGACGCACAGGTAACAGTTTGAGGTATCTAGCCTCAACTTTATTTTAAAATCCTAGGTTTCTTTCTGGATTTAATTAAAATTTAATTGGGTACCTAAACGTCTAATATTTTTAGAATTAAAAAAAAAGGTTACATTTTAGCTGCTTTCGACGTATGGCACCATCGCAAATGCTCACTACCTCGAAACGCGAACGAGTAATTTTATGTCAGTCAAGTTTAAATCTCTCCGCGAATATCATCAGACAACAAAATGACATTTACAATTTTTTATTCCAAATTTGCTCCGGAATCGTTGGTTAAAATTCTAAGGGTACTGTAACATCCTGTATACTTGTTTGATATCACCAGAAATTATTTTCTGAATTGTTCGCTTTTGATTTGGTTTTGAAATCCTATTTGCGATTCCCAAGTATACTTAAGACAAAGATTCTTAGAAAATATTTCGAAAATACAAAGAAGAAAAACAGAGTTTGCTAGCTTAAAATTATCTGATGTAAAAATATAAATTCTCAGTCTTTTCTGACAATAAACGTCGAGTCTCAAAATAAAACTTAAGGTTTAAACCCTGAAGGCAGGTAATTTCTACTCACGCGTAAAAAAAACATTGCAAGTGATGTATTTATTATGCAACTATTCGCATCCTTTTTAATATAGTGCCTACTTAAGGTTTTATTTTGTCCTTCTGCGCCTCAGCCACTATTTATTTATTTATTTGTAAATTCACGCCCGGCTGGGCTTTTACATGCATTTTTTTTAAAACAAAGAACATCTAAATCTAAATGTGCATAACAAAATAAAAAACAAAATCATAAACAAAACAAAAACAAAATCAAAATCAAAATCGAAAACGAAATTGAAATCGAAATCAAAATCAAAATCAAAATCATATGGAAACAACGGTGACCCGACAATTCATCCTGCGACAATTCATGAAAACAACATTAAGAGTGTTGATTTATTTATCAATATTTGCTCCAAGATAGCCGAGACCTCCATTCAATGAGACTGTATATTGTTTTAGACAGATTTTTTTTTTATGATTACCTCACAAGAGTCCCAGATGTTCCCGTCTGGAGCCAGTGAGTCTATTGCATCCCCAATTGGGGTATGTTGTGAGGCTGAAAGTAATGAAGAAGGGAAGGTGTAGTGTTTAGACAAACAGTTCTCCAACTCGTCTTGGGAGGAGATTACTTCCTTGGAAAGAATACGGTTCTGTTGTGTTAATCTGGGATTTATTTAATAGTTCGCGCGTACAAATGATCAAACTATCTGGAAACTGACTAAATGGAATCTAAATCGAATGAGCTCCTGTAGACTGCGCCCGGGCCCTTGGCCCCCCTGGTGCCGAAACTCTGAAATAAACTAACTGCCATCTAGCGGACTTTTGGGACAGCTCTTAGCACTGCCCTCTATGTGACAAGCTCGGAAGCTTACATATATATCACAGAAGGAGTTGGGGAAGAGGAAAATAGGGAAGATTAATGTTGGTAAACGTTTTTACGTTTCTTAACAGTCTTTATTTGGTACTTGGGTGAATACATCCTGCATCTTGAGGGATCCAGATAACCGACGAGGGTAGATAAAGCCGCCCCGGAAACCATATATTGAACCAACACACCTGCCGTAGGTCACCTTAAGTGGTTCGCTACATTTGGTGACTTAGTAGGATGCTCGGGTTCATGGGGTGAGTTCTGTCTAGGTCTTGGCGGCGTATGACAGCGTGGCTGACCGGATCGGGAGATACTGGTTGACCTAATATAGAACTCTCTCGACCCATCGCCTTGTACCGCAGTGGGATGGATGGATTTATACGTTTGTCACACCTTGACACATTGACCTTCACATGCCTATTCACTCCTCATACCTTTTTCCTTTCTAGAACTTATTCTTCTTCCTTTCGCTAAAAGATCTTCCACACAAGCAATATTAGCGACTCTAAAAAGAAAATTTGAAACAGAAAATATTCGGTCGCATCAAGGAATTGAACAGGACCCTAGCCTTGCTGGGAATCTGCTCTGCCACCGAGCCAAATCGATCTTATCCCTTTCGGTCATATTTAATTTTATCAAACTTCGACTAACTTCCGGCAATATTTTTATTTTCACATAAAAGTATCTATATTCCTAGAGGCGATCGAATCTTTTTCTGGTTAATTCGTTTAAAATTTCGCTAAAATTTTTGACAGTCGCTAATATTGTCTTCAACCATCAAGTAATATTATTTTTAATTGGTAAACTAATGTTAGACAAGGGATCGTCCATTAATCACGTGATGTTTTTCTATCAAATTTTTAACCCCCCTCCCCCTCTGGTGATATGTGGTGAGGTTTTAGACTACCCCCCCCCTACCCAAAATCACGTGTATTTTTTTGTACAAATTTTATTGAAAATTTCAGAATATTGTGTTTAAATACAGGTATAATCTGATTAAATTTTGGAAAATTAAGCATCGTTTTAAAAATTTCCAGAGACATTAAGGTTGCAGGTTGTTTTTGACTGGAATTTGGTTTAGAAATCGTGCGTTCAACGAAAAATAAATACACGGGATATCTCATTATACCCCCCCCCCCTCGTGATATTTAGTGATTTTTTTTCCGAACCCCCCCCCCCCCTTTCGAGCCTCACGTGATTAATGGACGACCCCCGAGATTTTTATGCATAGCAAAAAACTATTATAAGCAATAATTATTATTTGTTCATATGTTATTGTTTTATTTTAAACAATAATTATTAGCCTGAAACACTCAACATTGAAAAAAATTTAATTATTTGGTGGGTGGGAGATAAGCGGACGTAGCTCAGTGGTAGAGCAGTTGACCGGATATCAGAAGGACGCGGGTTCAAGTCCCATCGGCGGAATTTATCTTTTCTCGGGAGATTTTTTCAATGTTGATGAGTATTTTAGGCTAATAATTATTGCTTATAATAATTAAGTCATATTTTTCAGAAAATTCCTATTATTACCTAATTTCGAAGTAGGCATACGAACTTCTCGCTTATTGTGCAAGAGGGCTATATTGCGAAATAAGTTACAATAATATAACATAGAGACGATCTAGTCGAATTTTTAGTGTAGGCGGTTTTTTTAGCTTTAGGCTTTTCGAGCGCAATTGCTGAAAATCTCCTAAAAATCGGGTAGGTACATAGGTAAGATATGTAAGTACTGTGTTAAAAATAATAAAGCATTTAAATAATGATCTCAATAAAAAGCCCAACTGTTGTTTTGTCAATTAACAACAAAAATATCACGGCCATTTATAATTCATTACCCATCGAGTCTCGTCAAAATATCAAAAAATTCACCTCATTTCCAATGCGGGTTATACGAACTGTTGAACTGATTTGAAAAGGTCAGCTTTATTTTATAATTAACCTAATTTTTAAAATTTTAATTTAACTATCAATTTCACAGATATATTATTTATTTTTTATAAAAGCTTGACACAGGAGGCTCTAAGGAAAACATTTTCCTTCGGGGCCTATTTCAACTTCGGATATGCTGTGTAGTGGATCAAAGAGGTTAGTAAACCAATATATGGTTTCCGGGACAGCGGTACCCATAATCGCCTCCCAAATTTATAATATCAAGTAAAATGGAAAAAATAAATAATCAAGTCTCATCTATAAAACACAAAACCTGTATATATGTCACAACATCTCACAAAAAACTGAAACGGTTAGTTCTTGTATCAAAAAAAATGCAAAGCTTTATGTGTCTAAAATGTCTATGTCAAAGGAATGATTTTTATATTACAAAGTACGAGTATATTCCAAACGCTTTAAAATATCCATTTAACTGAGGAAAAAATGTATCTTTTGCACCAGAAAAACTTTAAAACAAACATAAGAAGTAACATTTTTGAAAGATGAGAGGACACACTTTAGGGATTTAATAATATATTTAAACAATTTTAAACTTTTTTTCACGTAATGTGAGCTTTTGGTATTCCTAATGCGACAGCACTCCAACGTCACAAAAAAGGCAAAAAACGTACGTTCTTCATCACATAATGCTTCATAATATCTTTCTAATATACAAACGGGAAAGCACACAAAGGATTTATGTGTGTCTTCTTCCCCTTTGGAAAAATGGATACATTATCATATTTCTACCTCACTCGTTTTAAAGTTTTTGTTGTAGTAATTTGTAAATTTAAGTTTACAAATTTCTAATTAATTATAAAATTTCATTTTAAAAACATATTTTTTCTAGTTTTAGCTCCTACATATAACTTCATTCCTTTGTTCAGTAAACTGTTTTGCGTATTCGCTTTGTCCTTTTTTTTGTAGCCTGATTTCCTTGCACGTCTTTTTTTTACATTGGCTCCACACAGGAGGCCCTGAAGATAATAATTACCCTCAGGGCCTGTGTCAATTTTGGGGTCGCTGTGAGGTGGGTCTTTTTTAGGAAATGAAGAATAAGAAGTTTTGGGAAGGAAAAGGGTAATAGGGGTGGGTAGGAATCTGGGAGTTAGTGGGTCCATGAATGACGGATGAATGGATCCATCCCTCCCACTGCGGTGCAATGCGATGTTCCGATGCGATATTCCTGAAAAAGTCAAAGGGACTCCCTCAACCATTCTCTCCCGATCTGGCGTGCCATGCAGCTGGTGGGCAGACGCATATGCCGCCAAACCCGGACAAACCTCACCCCATGAACCCGGGCCCCTCTGCTAAGTCAGCATCTGTTTCACTCTTAGCCAATTTAACTCCTTTAACATTTTAATTACTTTTGAAAATCTATTCCGTCGAAGTATTAATCTCATTGCCCTGTTTTGGAGAATTCCAAACTTATTTTGTTCTCCTTCGTTACATATGAAAAGGATAGTTGAGCAGTATTTAAATTACGTAGCAATAATTGAATTGTAAGTAGTGATTGCAGTTTTCTTGCAAAGTTTTTGCTGAATTCTTCCCCAAAAAAGATATATTTTTACCAATTTTCTTGTGTATATTCAGCATGTTTATTAAAGTTTAGTTTGGAATCTAACACACATAACTCCCAAGTATTTCTTTTCAGTGACATTTTCAATAATTTCACCATCAATTTTAATTTTGCTTTCACTGGATGTCGTCTTATATCCGATCACCATACATTTGTTTTGTATTTAATTTATGCTTGTTTATTTTTAGCTATCTTGATATATTACTTAGTTCGTTATTTAAAATATTTAGTAGCTCTTCGTAGTTATCTTCAATTAAGTGTATTAGTGTACATCGGCAAATAGTTGTACTTTACATATTTTCACCATGTCGTATATAACTGTATAAACAATAGAGGTCCAAGGACCGATCCCTGCGGTACTCCGTATTTATTTTTCCATTGGTTTTAAACATTAATTATTTATTTTTTTCACCTGTTTTCTGTTTTTCAAATACTCTTCTATTAATTTAATGGTTACAGATGAGAAACCAATATCTTTAAGCTTTCTTATCAGTATTTTTCGACCAATGGTTTCTAATGCCCTTTGAAAATCTAAAAATATTGCTAAGATAAATTGATTGCGATTCATTCCTTCCTTTCGTTCTTCGACAATTACGTTTAATGCTCTTTCACATGAGTTATTAGATCTGAATCTGTATAAAATATTGTGTTTATCCAGTAATTGAAGAATTTGTTATTTTATTATCACTTCAAGAATCTGTTCATACTTTGGTATGGCGTTGATTGGTCGAAATTCTTCACATTTACTGGTATTTTTGACCTTTGGAACCGGTATAATAGTAGATAGTTTCCACGAATGTGGAAATTTTCCTTCTTTAATCGTCTCATTAACAATAATTATTTATTAAATTAATATATCTATTAAATAATATATCTATTAAATTAATATATCTATTAAATATTATAATTTTTAATAGAGTAGATCCAATTACTGGAAAAGTATCTCGTATTACACTAATAGTTAATCCATCCGAAATATTCTTTGATTTAATTTTATTTAAAGTGGTAAATAAATATTCTGCATTTCTTTTTGTGAAGTTCGATAATTCTTTGTTTGAGTCGTTATTATCATTTGTGGGGTTAAAAACAATGATGGATATTAATTTGTTAATTTGAGTGATGCTTTCAATAAAACATTTATTTAAGCTCATGTTTTGTTTTCTTTGCTTATCTCTTTTGGGAAGTTTACGATTTTTATGTCGTTTTTATTTGAGATACTGATATACTTCGTTTCGTTGCCGTTACCGTGGACTCGTAAAGCAGCCAATTTATTTCTCACCGTAACCGAGCAGAAATAAATTAAATGGAAAAAAAATTAAATTGGTTTAAATATGTTATTATAATTGAATTCCACCACGATTTGTAAGTATCCAAAATAGAAATAACTTAGAGATTTATTACAGTAGCAACACCAGACAGATTTAGTGCAAAAACCGATAAATTCCTTGATTAGTCATTAATGTCAATATGTCAATCAACCACACCCTTATTTTACAGCCTACAGCCCCTCGGGGTTGGTTGATAGGTATGTACGTCACTCAAGATCTGTACTTTATTATGTTAAATATGTAAGGAAATTGTAGTGTTATATTATGATTATATTAGTGGTGGGTCTGAAATTTAACAACATACCTGTAATATGTTTTTATTGATATTAGCGAGTACCCGGCATGCGTTGCAATTCCACATAAAGAAAAAAATTATTTCTCCCTGCGTGTTCTTTCCCGTTCCCGCTCCAGATCCCCTCCCGCTTTTCTCTTCCACCTTCCCAGCCTTCCCCCCACCCTCGTTCACCCTCATCCGAACCCCCACCTCTCCTATATTTACCTCCCCTCCCTCCTTCCCTCCCTGCCGCTATATGAAATACACACATCTTTTCAAACCAACCATAATTTTTTTAATGCAAATATCATAACGCCAGAGCTCACCAGTATATATAGACACCTCGTGGGCAAGTGCATAACAACTTAACAAAGTTTTGTTGCAATGGAATGAATGGCATAGGAAAAAAATTCATAACTCCAGAGCTCATTATTATATACAGAAACCTTCGCGGGCACAATATATACAACAATCACCTATTTTTTCGCAGATTCAACGCAATCGGATGAATGGTATAGGAACGCATAGCGGACAAACAAAGAATTATTCATTTTTACATATTAACATTTTTATCTCGGCAATAACAAAATATACTCGTAGAAGACAATAAGGGCCATTAACCAGCCAGGGGCCTAGAATTCATATTTCGTCAAAAGATGTTCTTACGACCGTAAAGGGCGGTTCCAATGAGAAAGAATAATTATTCTCCGTACCAGCTTTTTTTAATAATAACTAAAAATCGATTTTATTTCTTTCAAAATTTGCTTTAATTTATTCAAAAATGCTGATAGGCGTAATGATAAAACTATTACAATTATGTAGGTACTTGCTGTAATTATTTTTTTTTCATAAGTTTTTATAATTTTTTAATAATGTCTAAGCAAAATAAGAATGTTGAAAAAATCTTAAAGGGCCGGACTGTAAATAAATATACCAACTGAAGTATTTTCATCACAAAACACGTGTGCAAATCTATTTTTAAACGATTTTATTTAAATTAAAATTAAAATTCCGAAATATAGCTTTCCCAGATAATTTATTGATTTATTTTACTGCATGATTATATGATTTTAAATGTGTGTTGTATAATACAAAAATTGATTTAAAAATTTAAAAAACCTGCCTACGACCTACGGTAAAACCTTACTGTACTAAAAATAACATATTTTATCAAAATTTAAAACAAAGCTTTACTAGATAAAATAACAGTCTTTCGAAATCAATTTATATTTTTTGGTGGAAAAGAGTCAATACGTCTAAAAATTTGATTTAAAAATGACATATTTCCGGTTTTGTCTGGTTATTCCCTCAAAAGTAACAGTTCACAATGACTAAATGTTCTTGATATATTCGAAGTAAACTGTTGTCTATACGTTCGATCTGTAGTTGTCCTAGGGAACGATGAGAAGTTACCAAAAGTAATCCATATCGATTGGCCTTATTTAGGTATGTATATTTAAAATGTGAGAGATCGAATCTATAATCTACGTCCTCTGTCAATGGCCTACTACGATAAATATTTTAAAAATAAATCCATAAACGAACCGAGAGCTCTTTTTTTCAATATTTAACATATCGCACCTTCGCCATTCTCGGCAGGTCCTAGACAATCTATAAGCATCCTTATAATCTGCTCACGTTTCCTTGTAATCCCCTGACCCGCAAATTTCCTTATTTTTTGCAATGTCAAACAAACCTTAGCGCCGACCGACCCTTTCACCAAATATTTGACTAATACGATTATCTTGGGTTGGCCGAACTACTTGGATCCGAGCGGCATACGTGGCAGAGGTACTGAGTGAGGTCAGAGTCCTAGTATAATCTGCAACTTTCATAGATACAGATAATACTTTTGGGTATGGAAGAATTGTATTCATTACTACGTTATTAGACATATTAGGTTAACCGTCTTCAAATTGTATTGTTATTCATAGTGGTACTTGAATCTAAAAGCTTAGTCAAGACATTCTTATTCTGTGAGCAAATTCTTGGTGCGGCCTTATAAATTTAACTACAAATAAAAATTACAATTCAAGCCAAGTTTTCCACGTGATCGAGAAAACAATTTTCGTATTTTTATTCGTGTCAGTATCACATTGAAATATAAGTAGTTTCTTTTGCAAAGTTTGTACATGATGTAAGTATAAAGCATAAAATGAAAATTCAGTTTTCACAGTCGTCCTCACCAGGGTTTCCTATTCTGCGGTAGCCTATATTAATATTTTTAGTGTGCAGTTGAAAATCTATCATCACAATGTTTTCATGTTGATTATCACCTGTTTAAGCGGTATGTTTACTTTACTTTTAAGATGAAGTCATACTAAATAATGAAAAATCATACAAAATCATATGTTTTTTGTTTTGAAAATTTGATCGCTTAGAAGTATTATATTAAATACGGGGTGTAGAACATACCTTGGCCCTTAAAAATATCGGTAATTTTATTTTAATAAGCCTAGAAAAAAATAAAGTATAAGTTCTATAAAAAACACTTTCGAATGCAAACTCTCCTACTTATAAACCCCCTTTCGGACATGGATTTATTGTATAATGTGGCAAATTCATTTTCTCTTATAATAATCGCAAAAAAAATTATATTTACGTCCGAACTTCACAAAATAAAATAAAACATGCATTTTCTCGTTGTTATTTTTTGACATCAATCAATACGGCGCGCACTCTACGAATTTGGATCTTAAAGTGACCCTTATGGCATGAGCACAAGAACTATGCACTGGACACAACCCATTTCGTATCAGTCACGCCTCGGCCATGGCGGGAAACAGACGTGTTCCTTCGTACCGCTTGTTTTCGTGAAATCAACTTTAAATTTCCGTTTTATTACAATAAACAATGCGTAAAAAAGGAATTTATGTTTTTTACAGGCCTTTACAAAATCAACCTGTAATTTTTTTCCCTCAAATACCTATTCCAACCTTTCCGATAGCTTTTTCTCCAGTATTTTTAAACTCCTCCCATAAAGGGCGTGAAATCCGATTTTGATTTTTTCCTGTACTATTGGATCGCCATAAATATATGAATTTAACATTTCTCTGTCCAAAAGATGTATTCCAATTGGGAATAATCAGTATATTTTGGCTTTTGCCATGGTTGAGTTCTTATGTTGGCCAGTGTAGTTTTCAGTATTATATTATAATTAGTATTAAATATTATTTTTATACAGCTGTTTATTAATATTACTGTATGTAAACAAGAGATGAGTAAGATCTGCATTTTGCCAGAGGCCTCCGAGACCTGATTCTTTTTAAAAGTACACGAGTTCTAGACGGACTGAGCACTGGGTATTGTTGCGGCGCAATTGTAAACAGGCAGATATTATCGCGAACCGAACCACGAATTATGGGAAAGAAACAAAGCAACCGCAAGCGGTGTTTTGCGTCGTTTGCGCTTGCTTCGTTCCTTTGCCAAAATGCTTGGCTCAATTCGCATCTCGGTCCGCAAATGTAAACGCAGTTTTAGATACCCACTGGGTTTGTAAACATTGAATTGTGTTTAAGAAATAGTTTAAAACACGATTTTTCTAATATTGGACGGTAACAATGATGCCTTTGCCCATCATTATTTTTATTCAGTACAAATTACATTTTATGTAGTGTAAGTGAATTAACGGTAGAATAGAAAGCAGTGCGGTATACCTATTAAAAAAATATCAGGCACCTACCTACTTTTAAGATTGTTTACATTTATCGAAGAACTAGCTGTTTCCCGGCATGCGTTGCAATGCCATATTCAAATAAATAAAATGTTATTTAACCAGGGATAGTGTAGCTTCCCAACAGCGAAAGAATTTTTCAAATCGGTTCAGTAGTTTCGGAACCTTTTCAATGCAAACAAACAAACCAACAAACAAACAAACAAATCTTACCTCTTTATATAGAGATTTATATTATGACGAGATCCGAAAAGAAGACAAAGCAATCGCAATCAACAAACAAATTAAAAAAAAAACACTTAAAAAGGACGTGTAGAGCGAATGGACAGAATAAGTTATGGCAGGAAATAGAAAAGCAAGTAAATGGCGGAAAATTTGAGGACGCCTCAGGACGTCATTGAAAGAGCATACGAATCAAAAACCTGAATCGAGTTTTGCCAATGGATTTGTATGTATTTTTATTGAGCAAACCCGTTTAATAAATTTGAATATATAATTAACAATTGTACGCCAAAGAAAAGCTATGTAGGAATCCCATACTCTTTGCCTACCCAGTGATGGTTAGTTGGTTTTTTCACTCTATTTCATGTTCTATTCAAACCTCAAGTTGTAATTAACGCAAAATAATTTTAGCATGCAATGCTCCGCGGATAAACGTCCCATTTGGAAGCCAAATGTCTGCAGGAAAACCTAATTTACTTTTGAAAATTATTAATCTAATAAGAAATAAAATTTAGGTCAGGAGCCCATTTCAAAATTGCAGCCATGATAATTCTCGACTAAAGTCTCTGTTATGAGGCTTTCCAAAATGTGAACCAACGGTGAATTCTATGTAGAGTTTGTGGAACTGTTTAGAAATATAAGTTTTTGAATGGCTTTTCATTTCAATGTTGCTATCTCTGCTAACACGTTTTCACTTCAAAGGCATACAGTTTTAGTTATTCAATAGACTCTATGAAGAAGAAATACGACTGAGTAAACAAAATGTGTATCACTGCTTAAATAATAGTAGATTTGTTAAGTAAGTTTTCATTCGTTTTCAGCAGAAGTAGCTTTAAGCTTTAACACATAAATAAAAGCAACCACTGATAGCTTTGTTGGAAACTTTCAATCAATGCAACAGAATGAGATGTTTCAACAAAGCTCACAGCGGCAGAATCATTTCAAACAAGTGTTTCTAGAGACAAAACATGGCGATTTTCTTTGAATGTCTGCAGACGTCATTTATTTATTCATTTGAGATTCTTTCAACTTAAGCAATTATTACTGCTGTGTAGAATACCTATACTTACGAGCTTTACTTAATTTACGTTATTTACAGTAAAACACTTCTGTGAGGGTACTTAATAATATAATAAAGGGTCGTTGATTCAAAGTGGTTTATTATAAGCTTTCGTCTTTACAATAGTTATACTACTGGTCGCACGACCTGTCTGTATTGGCTGCTAATTGAATCTGCTGGGTAGCTGGCGATTGAACGCTCTCAACAGACGCTGCTGTCTTTACTGGCGTCTGTCGGCAACTGATAGAGGCTCTTTCCCTGCTGGCGTCTGTCGGCATCTGGTAGAATCTCTTTCAATAAACTACATAGTTATTAATATATTAGCTGACAAAACTTTTAGGTTAAATAACATTTTATTTAAGCTTGTAGAGGTTTTCCCGTATTTCGAAATGACCAAAATTTAAATCAATATCTAACTTAACCCCTCAGACCCATAAGCTTGTTTTCACGATAATATATGCACGACGTACGTAAAACGTATGAGGTGTACCTGACTTATTAATTAAATAAATGGAACATTTCAAAAGAACATCTTTATGAATTTTATTCGTGACAGCAGCGTATAGGGTAGCCTGTTACATTCTCAAGTTTGATATGGTGGCGAATATTGGAGATTAGATCAAATATTGGAGTGAAAAGGCTTGTTAATCTCGTAATACTCAAAGCGTTTGTGATAACCAAAGTTATGTAAGATCCCTGCGGTGTCGGTAAAAAGGATCCCGCTCAAATTCATCACCATCAAACTCGTCGCAATCGTGGGAAAGTTTGAGAAAATGCAACCATTCTTAGCCCAAGCTGATTAAAAATATAACCGCAGTACGAAACGGAGAAAAATGCAATAAAAGTCTGAAGATGTCCGCACTGAAGGGAGTGGGGGGTGAGAGGGTGTTTCTTGTGTATTTCCCAAGACATTAATATAACGAAACGTTAGGGATGAATATTGTAGATAACATTGCCCAGTGTTTGCAATATGCTGAAATCTTTGGAAAAAAAATACACTAGGTTGGATTTAATATGAAAAAAAGAGCACTCTTCATTGATCATAATTTGTTTTGAAATTACATGGCTTTGTAAAATGTATATTCAATGGGTTTACTTTAAAAAGCATAAAGCATTTAAGTATAAGCGTTATTGACACACCTACTATTGTACCTTTGTTTGATTTATTACATTTGATTGATTTTATTTAACATCAAGTTTTGATAACTCATTCAATTATTTTCAACAATTAAACTTAATGAAAATTTGCGTCTAGATTTAATGACATCTTTTTTTGATAGACGTGTTTCATTAATAATTTAGGTGTTTTCTCTCGTCTTACCGAGACAAACGCCTTAACAATTCGGACTCTGCAACCTCTTATTTAAAAGTCAATCTCCCATTTCAAATTTCAGCGAGAAGTTCTGGGTTCGATTGCCAATTGCGACCGATATCTATTTATTATTCTGTGGCTTGTTCTATTTTATTTTTGGACTAAAAAACCAAAAATAAATACATAATCTGGGACTGTACTGTGGGAGGCACATGGTAAACCATACTTTTGTTTATTATTAATTTGGCCATTGGTTCAAATTAATCAACTGAATGCCACAATAACAAACCCAAATGAATTGCTTGGAAGGCAACCATGCTGACTGTGACATATGATTTTAGATTATAACGGCCAAAATTATAACAGTGATTTATTTTTGGGTTATTATACCGTGTTACGTGAAGGAGGTAGCACAATAACTTATTCACCCAAAAATAAATCACAGTGGCATACTATTTTAGTATTACATATTGTAATACCTACTTAATCATCACAACGGAAATTATATTTTAGTTATTTATTTTTGGGGTGTTATGCCATGTTGCGCTACTTCCTTCTTTAGCCAACGTTTTGCACGGTGTTGCAGTGTCCATCAACAGGGCCGATTCGGCAGAAGGCAGAAGTGTAATTGTTAGTTGTGTTTTTTTTTTTTTTTTTTTTTTCATTTACTAGATTCTTATGTTTCTTGAAGAGATGAATCATTTAAATTTACTGAATTTAAAGTTAATGTTCTTTATAAATAGAACGGCGTCATATGCGCCTTGCAATTTTTACCTCATGTGGGTATTTTAAAATGTTACCTGGCTATTATAGACTTAAAGGCCTTGTATGTTAGTTGTGATTGTGAAATGTGTGCTCATGTACTTGGAAGCGGTACCGTGTTGCCAGCTCCGCTCCACTACGAGCTGGTATTACAGTTTACTTCAAAATGGTTGAAGATTTCAATATTCTCTGTAATCAGGCGAGCTAAAATGGGAACTTGTTCCGAAAAACTTTTCCTCGAATCCTCTGTCATCCTATGATATCTAGTCACCGGTACAAAGTAACCGAGACAAGCAATGGCGTAGATCCCAAATAGCCTGTGCCTCGAATATCACTAACACCTCGGCAAAACAAATAAAATACGTTTGGCCGTGAAAATCTAAAAATGTATCCTGTATTATGTAATCTGTAAATGTAATTTATTTAATAAAAGTTTGTTTTTCAGTTTTAAGTTTTTCCTAATGAAGTTCGTTGTCTAAAATGATAATTAAAACTTTTGTAAAAAAGAATGACCGTGATTTTTTTATAAAAAAATTAGTAGATAATTTTGCAATTTTTGTTAGTGATGGAATCTTCTTGTAAAATTTGTATCTCTGGTCGAAATGAAGAAACTGAAAAGAACGGGAGCAAACTGGCATAAATGCAGGGAACGTTTTTTCCTTAATATTCTTTCAAACAATGCGGCAGTTACAAATTAATATCGTATATTGTATATGCAAATGCTGGAATTTTTCAGGCTCCGTGTCAGCCATAGCGGGGGAATATTTCCGGCTTTCTGGGCAATCTCTGGATGTGGGTTTCCAATTATTCTAATATCATAATATTAAATGTGGAAGATACCAGAGAATTTCGGACCCTTATTTATGTAAAACCATAAAAGCGTGTCTATCGCAGAGGAAAAAATATTCAAACGTCAGAATTTTTATGATTCACTTTTTATTCAACTAAAAAGTTTTACTGGTAACATTTTTCGCTGTGATTGGAACCAACGAATGTAATATTGGGAGGATGGTATGGGTCCGCCTCCCGGGAACCATTTATTGGATAACCAACACCTCTGCCGTAGGTCACCCTGAGTGGTAAGCTACGTTTGGTGACTTAGCAGGGATTCCCGCGTTCATGGGGTGAAGTTTGTCCCTTTGTCCGGGTCTTGGCAGCGGATGCGAACTGGCGGGCGGGCGTTTCTGGCGGAGGTAGACCCTTTGACCTCTCTCTCTCTCTCTCGACCTATCGACTAGCATATCAGTGGGAAGGATGGATTCGTACTCCCGTCACTTCTGGACAAACTGAATATTTCTCTTCCCCTTCCCCAAAAATACCCTCCACACAAAATCCCCAAAGATAACACTATTTTCAACTGGAAATTGTTTTCCTCAGGGCCTGTGCCCTGTAATGTAATGTAATTTTTTTATTTATTTTTTATTTCTTCTGCAATCCCGATGAGTTTCGGAACTCATTTTAGGGAGGAACTTACAATTCATAAGTGAGAGGTAATAGATACACTTTTATATAGTTATTTTGTTATTAAAAATATAAGATTCACATACAGCATAGCTGAAAAATAAAAGACAGTTTAAGTAAAACAAACAATAATAGAAAAAACAAAGAAAAAATAAAAGGTTATACAAATATGGATGAAAGCAAAGAAATGGAAAAGAAAAGGAGAGAAAAAGAAAGAAGACAGAAAAAACATGGCAAAAAAATAAAAGGTTTTTCCGTTTTTTTTATTTTTTTTTATTTTGCTGTTTTCTCTTGTACATATCTGGAAGCGAATTATATGTATAGTGTGTAGGCAATATACTTAGTTCAGAGATTTTATCCCATATTTTGTAGTGTGTGCTTGAGGTAGTGGATTTTATTTCTATTTCGAGTTTTGTGTTTATTGATTTCTTGATTGTAAAGTGGCTTGATGTTTTTGTTAGTTGATTGTTGAATAATTTGTAGGATGGTGGTTGTAATTTCATGTTTCGGACGAAATGCTTGATGACACAGCGAATCTCGAATCAAGGCATATAAAATTTTTTAACAAAAATGCATTAAAAATTTGTTTACAATTATATTTTTAATGTAAAATAAAAAATGATATATTCAATATATCTATTCTCATCATGGGATATGGGTTTATTAAAAAAAAATACGTTTTTGAGTGAAATTAGACTTTTGTTTTGATATTTCCGAAAGATTTCTGAGAACTTAAAAAGTTTTATTTATTTCAAAACGTCTTATTTCAAAAGTATTCTTCTATTTTTTAACGATAACAGTCACATTTTTTATAATAGAGAATCACATTTGATGTCATCCACGGGCATTTCTAATTTAAAATTAATTGATCTGAGAAATTTTTTGTTGGATTCTTTCGATGGAAATTGAAAAAACAGTATCTGTATTTCAAAAGGGTGCTATAGTAATAATGATTAAACGTTCAAAGGTTTTGATGCCCTTCGTGACAAGTGTTTCGTTATCATATTTCGACTGTCAGCCACTGTTCAAATAAATACTCAGAATCAGTTTACTTGGCAAAACATTTTCCAATAAGGTTAATATGGCAAATTATTATCATTTTCTGAGATAAATATATATTCCTTTATTGACACTTTTTGAATAAATTGTTTGGTATTGTTTTTCAGTGTTAACTAGTTCTGTGTTTCACATCCTTTTTAAACGACTTCGAAAAGGAGGAGGTTATCAATTCGACGTTTTTTTTTTTTTTTTTTTATGTTTGTTACCTCAGAACTTTCGATTGGGTGAACCGATATTGATGATTCTTTTTTTATTAGAAAGCTGGTGCTTCTTGTGTGGTCCCATTTTAATTTGGTCCAGTTCTGACAATGGAATCCATGAGAAAACCATATATGTCTTAAATTTGCAATAAGTATGTGCGCGACAAATGGACGAATAACTCAATATTACGCCAACAGATTTCGATGATTCTTTTTTTGAAGTAAAACTTCTTTACGCACGCTCGTTACTAAAAATCAAAATATAAACAAAAAAATTAATTACAGCTAAGATCTCCACATCTCACCTATAACTACCTATGTATGTAGTTACCTTGGCTGACACCGACTCCAAAAATAACAATCGTAAAAAATTACAAGTGAAGTCGTTTTTTGTTGTGTTAAATTTTTTATTTTTGAAGTACAACTTCTTTAACCACGGTTGACTTGGGGGGTAAGCTGGTAAATGCGTGACGAGAGCGTTACGAAAAGTGTGATCGGGTGAGGCGAACGGAAGTTGAGCTGGAGATGTAAGTTAATGAAGATAGAGAGAGAGAGAGAGTTACGTTTCGTATTTACTGTATGGGCAAGAGAGATAGGTGCGAGCACATATTTTCTTTCTCTCTTTCTCTCATAGCCATTTCGTATATGTAAGACACACTATTGTCTGAATCACACTGTAGGAGCAAGAGAGAGAGCAGTGCGCACGCACATTTTCTTTCTCTCTTCTTTTATAGTGAAGTTTTACTTCAGTTGTGTGGTTTAAAGCACACTTTTTTTTTGCTTAGTTGAGAATATCAAAATAACTTAAATTTTGAGATAAAAATAAATGAGTTAAAAATATATAGTATCTACATTGCAAATAACAAAATATATAGTAACAGGAATACACTTTCAATATCGTCCTGGTGTAAGACCACTATTCATAATTGAAAAGTTGCTTAAAATGGCTTCAGCCGTGTTGGGGATCAGATCTGAAATCTAGGTACTTTCGCATCTTCCTCTTCTCCATACCCTTCCCCTTCCCTCTACCGTCAGCCTCTCGACATACCCCAATTGGGGATGCCATAGTCTCACTGGCTCTAGACGGTTGGGAACATCTGGGACTCTTGACGACGTATTTTTCGTGATCCAAATATTTGGCCAATCGGTGCAATTTCCAATACAAAACTGTGTTTACGAAATTTGAATAGGATGGAGCTATACGATCAAATCAGGCATTCTTGTTCCTGGAACAGACGCTTTAATAATTAATTTCATCGAAAAATTTTCAAAGTAAAAATACAATAATTATAATAAATCTCCATCACACGTGTATAGAAAAAGAAACGCAATTCCCGTAAGCAAGTGGAATTGTAAGAAAATCACAAAAAATATAAATCCGTACACAACGCCATCTCTGATATACTCTGAAAATATGGATAGTTACGCATCGATAATTGTTTCATTATGAAATTTTTAACTTTATCAAAAAACTGAATTTAATTCAGCTAATAAGATAACACAACAGTTATTAATTCTGAAGCGGTACGGAGTTTCTCCGGGTCAGCTTGTAGACTATGAATGAACTCACACATTATTTATTTTATTTGATTTGTTTTTATTTTTATTATTTTATGAAATTGTGTTTATTCTGTTTCTAGGAATATTTATAAACTGCAAGGTTGGTAAGGGTGATTCGCTATGGTCTCTATTGAGTTTTCTCTGCATTTGAATGCTAATGAAGGTAACGTTAGAAACCTTACCAAGGGAAAATGGTTTGCGTTGTATTCTCCTTTCGTTTCCGTTATTGGCGCACTAACAGCGGCCTTACGGATCGTACTTATATTACCTATGTATGTATAACCCTTGGCCTTATGTCTGCAAATTATTATCTGTAAAGGTGAATTTACTTTTTTAAGTCAACTTTTTCATCGATGGAATACTTTTTGAATCTTGTAAATGAATTTTGTGCAATGCCGCGTTCAAAAACTGTTTCATTTAGAAGAAAATGTTTTTTGAAATTAAACGCCTTAGAAATAGGTAAATACATAAAATTCCGCTATATAAATATAAACTAGGTTTTCATTAAGATATCGACAATATGATCTACTAACTTTATAAATATATTTTTGGCAAAAAACGTCCAAATCGTGGCTGATAAGCAAGTTTGATTATTAAAATTTATTGACTTTAAATATTTACTTGCTGGGTTACCCGGCTTCGCTTAGAACAACATTCGAGAGTATTCTGGAATGTTCCACAATGATGTTCCCGATTCCCTATTCCCGAACATTCCACGACATACTCCGCAACTCCTTCCAGAACTTTCTAGAGCTCTACGGAACCTTCTAGAACTTTCCGTTAGAGTGTTCTAGAAATTTCAAGAAGGCGAAACTTCCAGCCCTTATATCTTCAAAAGCACACCCTTTATCCGTAACTGTCATCCCGGAAGGGGGATATAGATCTACATACGTTTTTTTTGATTTTCTTTTATAATATATATTGATTAGCATAAATTTTGTAGGTACTTTCATCAGCACGTTTTGAATGCTTGCACGAGAATGATTTTTTATAGTAAGTGAACATGTAAGAATCGTCTGCGTCCGTAGAAAAACGAAGTATAAATTATTGTTTGGGAAGAGATCTTATATTTTCTGTTAATAAGATTAACATTATTTACAAAACATTAGTTATACTATTTACATTACTAATATTCTCTACATTATTCATTTAGTCTTGAAATAAGAGACGGTTCCTACCAGAATGTCATTTATACAGTGCCAACCTTTTGCTAACAATAATCACTAGCTGGAATCTATTATTGAAACATAATAAATATTTTTGCGCAAGTGAGTGTGTTTTATTTTGGATCAAAAAAATTCCGATGGTTTCGGATTCGGACTCACAAGGAAACGAAATATTCGTGTTGTCGGTTTAGAATCTAGTGTTTTAGAATTGATTCGTTCGTTTTTCGATGGTTATCTCAATGTATAGCAGTTGAACTAACTATATTGTGATTGTTATGTATGCTCCTTCGCATATTTGTTACAGTGGTAAGTCTGATGATATATAAGATGATATAGATCATCCTGTTTTCTAACCTACATATAACGCAATCACCCAATACCATCAAACACAATTTCATTTCGTTTAAATTGTTTTACAGTCCACTTTCAAGTTCACCTGAAGCTGTATAATTCGTATAATATCTAACAATAAATATTTATTCCAGTATGTGGGGAGGATAGTGCAATCCCACAAATTCCATAGGAGTATAATACATATACAAAATATTTGAAAGAAAAAAAAGAAAAAGCAGGTTGATATGATTTTACAATGAAACAAAAGAGATACCTAATAATGAGTAGTAGTGAGAAAACAAAAAAAAAATATAATAAAGCTTTTAGGATCCTGTGAGCACATTAGGAGCCAGTATTTTTGTCCAGTGTACATCAATGCTGGATGATGGGATTGAGGCGGGCTTCCATGACGAGGATGTTTCCAGAGCTGGTTATCCTTTCCCTCATTCAGCGACCCTGTAATAAATATATATTTTGTTTACAGTTTTGTTTGCGACAGACGTTTTCTTCTCTAGTAATTATCATACACAATATTATACTCGTGTAACCTAATATTCTTCATTTTAACAAAGATTTCCAAATTATCTAACAATTTGTATTTTTCCGAGCGCCATTAATTTCACAAAAACATTTTCATAAAGTCTACTAAATAAATTTTCTACAGCGAGTTAAAGTTCCCCATTTTTTAATTACCGCTAAAACGATATTTTGGGGCGTGGATATCGTGTGACGTCATGAGTGCGGACTCTCAATGACAGTGTTTATTTATGTTGGTTCAGCTAAGCTAAGCTAGTGACGTCACAAACCCATTTGCAAAAAACGGGCCGTTTTGATTTTGTCAGTTTTAGAGCGTTTTTAAAATCAATAATATTGAATGAAAACATAAAAAATGAACATTTTTAGTAGGATGATTAAAATCAGAAAAAATGATCGTTAAATATTCCGTACATTTTCAACAGTTTGTGGAAATACCCCATTAGACAAATTGTTGAAATGCAAATTATTTATTTATTATTAGTTCTCGGTTGGTTGGCCTGTCTCCCAGCAGGTTGATTATTATCTTTTGACTCCAATACATTCGTTGACAGCGCCCCTGTTAGGCGGCTTCTGGTGGTTGGTTGCAGGTTGTGCTGTACACTGTACAGGTCGTGCCTTATCTCGCAGTTGATTAATACAAAGCCGTTGAATTGACGTCAATATAATAGGCGTCGGGGCGCTGCTTTGCGACTCAAAGGGCGCCTCCATAGTACAAGGGATGGTCGCTGCTACAGGGTTCTCGTGCTTAAAAATAAGGATAAGTATTATTTAATCTTGTTGATTTTAATTTATTTGTGATAAGTTAATTATCTCCTGACCGGAACTATTACCAGTATTTTACTTATTATAAAAAAAATGTTTTGCGTAGCTGAGAGACATTGTTTTCCTGAATATTTTTTTTCAGTTTAATTTTTTCGGTATAATACGGTTTATGATAAAAATAATTAAAGTTTGTATTTTGAAGTATTTTTATACCTGGGTAATTTTTTTTTACTTGACCTAAATTTACAATGTATTCTTCTTTTGTAAAAAACACAATTATAAAAACTAAAATACTTGCAGAAACTTAATAATAACATTTTTCTTCTTCACCACACGAAAGAAGAAGAAGAACAATGTTATTATTAAGTTCTGCAAGTATTTTAGTTTTTATAATGGTGAAAAACTGTGGTTAGACCACTTTGAGACGACTTGAGGGGACCTAAATTGAAATATCACCGATTAAATCAATTAAGTGGGAACATAATTGGGTCAATAGATTTGTGGCGATCGCATTGTATTAGATTACAATCTTGAATGCACAATTTTATATAATACTAGTTGTTTCCTGGCATGCGTTGCAATGCCATGTACAAATAAATACATTTTTCTCCCGGAATCACCTTCCCGTGCCTCCCCGTTCCCCTCCCGCGTCTAATACTTTCTTACGTTTCTAATACTTACATCTTTAAAGTCGTGATATCTTTCGAATGATATGTCCGAATCGAATAATTCAAAAAGTTGAATAAAGGTATTGAAGCATTCTTGAATATGAAGTAGTTTATTTTGATAAGAACTAATACAAAGACACAAATAAAGAGCCTTTTCAAGCGGTGACATTTTATTTTAATTTTAAAAATAAAATAACACTTATTGTGGCATAACTATAACAGTTAGACATATGCCATCGCAACACTTTTTGTAAATAATGATGTGTTCTGCAAAATCGTTGTACATAATTTTATTCTATCATCAATAGTTTTCGTAGCGCACGCGATGTAAAGAATATTTTAGGTATTTTTTTTACACCTTGGGTTACATTATTGGAGTTTTAGTAAGGATCATATTGTCCTCACTAGACGACCTGCTGGTGGACGTGCGCTGCTCATCATATGCAGAATTGAAAAGAGCCGCACAAGACAGGGAAGAATGGAAAAGAAAATTAAAGGAAATTGCTGCAAACCAATCCCAGGATTGAAACCAGAGAGAGAGAGTAAGGATCCCTAATTTTTTTGAAAATATAATATAGCTTTTGTCACCCGGGAATAGTGTAGCTTCCCAAAAGTGAAAGAATTTTTCAAATCGGTTTAGTAGTTTCGGAGCCTATTAAATGCAAACAAACAAACAAATCTTTCCTCTTTTGTAGTAGATAGTAGAAAAGGAGTTCAAATATTTTTCGCCTTTCAGATAATTTCGATAAGTTAACGTAATTTGATTTCAATAATAGGAATAATAATCAATAATCATTGAACACGGGAGAGCTAATGCAAAATAGTATGATTTTGAGAACTTTAGCTTCTTCTTTGTAAAGTTTGACAGCCTACCATACTTCACATTGCATATAAGGGGGCTAAATATCTCAGCGATATGTAATTGCAATTCGGTGCAGATTACCCAACAAACATTATTGTAATTGACGATTCTCTTTTCGCGTAGTATGCCGCCCACAAATCGAGGAATATTAAACGGAGGCCAGGAGGTCCTCACTGGATTGTCCAGACCTTAGACTGGCTCAGAGATACCAATGCCAATCTTTGACTACGACCAGGGTCATACGATACGAAACGTTAACATTCGAAATCATTATTATCTTTATTGATAAACACCCTGTTGAGTCGCAAACAAAGGCGTCGGTATACGGTGCAAGTGCAAGACCACGTCGTTAAAACGGAAGTAGAGATAGCGTCGCGACAATATGAAATACGTAACTACAATAAGGACGCTTCTAAATTCTCCGAGTGTAACGCAAAGGATATTAAATTTGTTACATTAAAACGACTCTTATTCAATAAGGGTTGGTATGATTTTCCCCGGGTAATAAATACCCACTTGGGTTATAAATTTGTGAAAACGTCGCCGCACTTTTAAGCACAGATTATGGAAACAACACTTTATTTCAACAAATACTACAAGAAACAACTATTTACGTAAACAAAATAGGTTATTAGGTTCTTAGTTTAGGTAAATGAAGTAATTCGTGCGTATTTAGTTTGAAACGAAACTTCGCAAATGTCAAATCCATACAAAATAACATGACGGCAAAGGAGATATTTTAAATAGGCAATTTTTAAGTTTGAATGAAAATCGTAGGTATTTTTAATGCAAATTTTTCCGTCTATCAGACTGAAATCGATGGTTCTTGTGGTAATTAAGTTTAAAAGTAGTTTACTTTTCAAAATGTATGCTTATTTAATGTGTAGCGGCATGCGGCGGTGTTTTCACAGTTTACCATTATTTATTTATTTACTTCACAAAATACCTTTAAATACCGAAAAAACTTTATTATGAAAGAAAATAACTACTTTGATTAAAAAAACGATTTATTTATTTAATTACTAAATAATAATAATTTTATTTCTTAATATTTATCTAATATATTAATACCGACCGGTTTCGCTTACTTCAAGCATCACCTGTATAAACAAAATAAAATAAAATGTAAGTTTAATTTTATACCTTGTTGATTCTTGTGTTAAGCGAAACTGATCGGTTTTAAAAAACGTGTTTATGAATAGTTTATTTTATTTTACTGTATTCTAAAAAAAAAAAAAAAATTATTAAAATAAGAGATAATACACAATAACCATAAGTGAAAACTGTTCTTTTTATACTTGACTCGCAAAAACTCATTGGAAAACTTAAATAATTCGGGCCTAGATGTATTTTCTGGACAAGTCTATGTTAGGTCTTTTCCGATCCGGCCCGATGCCGCCAAGACCTACATAAACCCTTCCCATGAACCTAACCATCTCTCCTAAGTCACAAAACTTAGCTATTAATTAAACACCAACTCTGTAGCAATACGAGGAATTCACGAGGAATAGCCTTTATATTATATATATATATATATATATGCATTTCCAAAGTTCATTTAATAAATGCTTTCTCAGGATTCGCTTGGGAGTTAACGTTATCTTAAAATAGTTTTTTTAATACCAAGAAAGGATACCCAACGCAACAGAGCAATCGTGAAACTAAATGAACTAGCAGAAAGTTCATCCAGATAAAAATAGCCACAGGCGTTAAATTAATATTTCAAAGAAAAAAAATTGTTCCCGGAAAAAGTGTTTTTCTTATTGTTCTAAAATGGTCTGTGTTCTAGAAAAACATTGATTTCTAAAATAAATTTTATGTTGTTTATTTACGGAAAATATATATTATTATATATTTTTTTTTAAATTTTTATTTAATCATTTTGTTTCGTTTTACATGGTTTTTCGACTACTAAGCTAGGCAAATGCCCGTATTATGGTAGTCGAGATTCATGAGGATTCATAAGAAGATGTTATATTAAGTATAAAATATTAAGTGTAATCATCCATATATGTAGATGAAAGTAAAAAAATATAGCAAAATTGTATACATAAAAAACGAAATAAAAACTGAAGTCGAGGAAATTATTGTTGCAAATGCCAATTGTCTAAATATTAAAATCGGTAAAGTCTATATTAGCAGTCTATCGGTCTCCTTCAACAAGAAATATAGACCCATTCCTTAAATCAATAGACGAAGAACTCTGCCTACTGAAAGACACAAAAAACATATTTTTTATTGGAGATGTAAAATGTAAATATACTAGAAAATGGACATCCCAAAAAATACAATATCTGCAGATGTTAGCCTCCCATGGACTGGAAAGCCTAATAAATGTTCCTACTCGAAAAGTGGGCGACACACAAAGCTGCATAGACCATATTATGAGCAAAAAAAAAGAAATTACTCAAAATGTTGTATTTAACTCGACTATTACTGATCATTATACAACTATGCTTTCAATAAAAATAAACAAATCAAATAAAATTATGGAAAGACCGCTAACAACAGAAAAAACACAAACCAACTGGAATGTCACTAAACAAAATCTACAATGTACCGATTGGAATAAACTACAAAGTATGGACAATACAAATGAAGCATGGAATTATTTCATAGAACTCATACAGCAAAACATTTTCTCTAATACTTTAAAAATTGTAAAAAATATCACATAAAAATATATACATCAAACCATGGATCACACAGAATGTTATAAACTGCATAAGAAAAAGAGACGAGTTACAAAAGAAGCTAAAAAAATAATCCATACGATATACACATGTTAAGATACTACAAAAGATATAGAAACATATGCAAAAAAGTAATTACTCATACAAAAGAAACTTACTATAAGCAAAAAATTAATGATTGTAAACAAAATCCCCGTAAGATGTGGCAAATAATAAATGAAATAACTAGTACTAAATCTACCAACGCCACATCAATTGACGAGCTGAATATAAACAATGTCCACAGGAAATACGCTGAGAATCCTGACGAAATTCTTGAATATGTCAATAACTTCTTCATAAATATAGGATCTAATTTAGCAAAACAAGCTACGCAATGTGATGAAGCAGTACAAACAAATGAATCCCCTGAGCAAGGAAAAAAGTTCGAGTTTAAACAAATCACAGCTGATGAAATCAAAAATACAATTTCTTCTCTAAAATCAAATGTATCTTCCGGGGAAGTCTTAATAACAACAAATACAATAAAATTACTCTGTAAAGAACTTATCGTACCTCTAACATATCTAGTAAACATGGCTATAACTGAAAGCGTATTCTTCACATCTCTCAAAAAAGCTATTGTAATACCAATATATAAACAAGGATGCAAAAATGACATAAACAACTATCGACCAATAAGCCTACTCAATACATTTTCAAAAATATTGGAGAGAATACTAAAAAAACAATTCCTATCCTACTTAGAAGAAAATAAAATATTATCAGAAACACAGTACGGGTTTAGGGAGAATCTAAGTACTGGTGACGCCATAGAAACTATTACAGATATGATCATAAAAAGTTTAGACAGAGGAGAAAAAACACTGGCAATCTTTATAGACTTACAAAAGGCATTTGATACAATAGATCACAAAATCTTTTTTGCAAAACTTTCAAAAATTGGTATGTCAAATAAAACTCTTTACTTATTTAAAAGTTATATGACGGAGCGTACACAGAGCGTTCAAATTAATAAGAAAAAAAGTAAACCTCTCTTAATCAACCGAGTACCGCAAGGAAGCGTACTAGGACCGATATTATTTCTAATATACATAAATGATATCGGTAGCCTAGGAACGAGAGGAAAAATCATAAGCTTTGCTGACGATACAGTAATTGTATTCAACGAAAAAGATTGGAGAAGTACCTACAAAGAAGCGGAACATGGACTTGGTCTACTGCAAAACTGGCTTAACAGAAATTCCCTTACACTTAATGTCAATAAAACAAAATATCTGACATTTTCTATAACAGCCAGAAAACAGCCAGAGGATGACTTTAATCTCAAATTACATACATGCCAAGAAAACTATCAAAATCAAAGCTTATCATGCCACTGTCCTGCCATAGCACACTCCAAAAGTATCAAATATCTTGGTATTGAAATTGATTATAATCTCCGATGGAACGCACACATTGAAGTAATCACAAAAAAACTCACCAAGTACATTTACTTCTTTAGAGCCATCCGGAACATCCTCGACATAAACGACATTAAGAAAGTGTACTACGCTTTATGTCAAACACAAATAGAGTACGGGATAACTGGATGGGGATCTGCCTTGAGCACTCACATGGACCGACTCAATATATGTAGCCCAAAAAGGAGTACTAAAAACAATTTTGAAATTACCAGTTAGAACTCCGACAGAAGAATTGTTTCAAATCATTCAAGTCGATAACATACAAAAACTTTATGCAAAAAATATTTTATTTAAAATGAAAAAAAAAACATATCAGAATACTCCACTGTCCAACATAGATACACAACCAGGGCAATAAACCAAAATATTCTAGCTACAGCCAGTTTGAAAACATCTTTTGGACAAAGAAATATGAAATTTAATGCGACAAAACTATACAACGCTCTACCAACTCAAACAAAAAATATAACAGAAATAAATAAATTTAAAACAAAAGTAAAAATATGGTTGAGAGAACAAAGTGAAAATGAACTATCAAACATACTGAAGACCATGAAAAGACAACTGTATACTAAATACAAATGTGGAAAAACTACAGGCCGCCTTAGAACAGGAAATCCTAGTGAAGAGGACTATGAAAAAAAAAATAATGTACCTTATAATACCTTAATATAATATAATTTATAAATACATTATGTACAAATTTTGCTATAGATACTAATAATAAAAAATAAAAAAATAAAAAATAGCATACATATTAAGGAAAGTATTCATACTAGTATTAGGTACATGATGATAATACAGGAAATGAGTTAAAGTAGGTGAATCTTGTATCAATAAAAATAAAATAGTTTAAATAATAATATTTTAAATATAAAAGATATAAAAATAAAGAATAAATATATAAATCATCTATACAGATGAACAATGATAATCTTGACCCCAAAAAAACAAAAGCAGGAGTTCCTAGGCAGCGTATGAAATAGACGAACGATGTCAAAAAATATGATACTTGAATTCACAAGCGGTAGAAGTGAAACCTTCAGTAAACTAAAGTAGACTGAAAAACAGACAGAGAGACAAGTAAACTAAAGTAGTAGTAAAACCTTCAGTTAACTAAACTAGAATAGTTTATTTGTCAATAAGACCCTTAGGGCAGCTCTTGCCATATGAGCCCAAAAATTGCAACGACCCGACCATAAGGATGATCAGGAGAGAAGAGAAGAAACAGTCAGTAGCAATTTCAAAATTGGCCTGGCTAATCGATTTCAAAATTTAAAAAAAAGTTGTCACACGCCGTTTGGGTGGCCAGAATCAATATTTAATAATATCGGTACGTGCGAACCTGAAATGTCAACAGCTATTGAAATAAAATTCTGTTTAAAATGGTAGACTCTCGTGCGATGTTCACTAAAACAAAACGCCTTAAAATAAACATACACTAAATGAACAGTTCAATTATCAAACAGGGAGTAAATTTAATTGATACCTAAATAATTTAACTTATTATTTTCAACCCCCGACGCAAGGAGGGGTGTTATAAGTTTGACTTTCTGTGTGTCGGTGTATCTGTCTGTGGCCTCGTAGCTCCTAAACGAATTGTCCGATTACAATTCGTTTTTTATTTATTTGGAAGCTGACGTGATCAAGATGGTTCTAAGCTACAATTTGTGAAAATCTGTTCAGGAGTTTCAAGGTCATCATATCTTTTTATTATTGTAGTTAGCTCCGGCAGGGATCTTAGACGCATGTTGGGTATTTAATTTATTTTCAAACATGTGACCTCACATTTGAAAAACAAATGTATGCTAGCACCACTGAACTACTCTGATGATGGAGTTCAAAGGTAGGAGACGAAACCCTGTATTGCCTATTAGTAAACCCATCAAATTTGGGCTCGTTAGATTCGTTTTAACTAGTACTGTTCATTTCTCCTGATGACGATGACCTGATGCTGGAACCGGAAGGTGGGCTGTGATAATGTGTCGGGGCTCTTTAAAAATTTTAATTTCATCAACTAATTATTAAATTAAGAATATTATTCTGTATTTATATAAAAAACATAATTTTAGGGGTGCCTACGAACATATTGTATAGACACGTGTCTACCAACACGTATGTTTATACGTAATATTTACCCTTTAATACCATTATAAAATACTTCCTTCCTGTCAATATGTTCAATGCGAGGGCGTCAACACATTGTTTGAACGTCCTTTGTAAGCCCGAGGCACTGGAAAATAATTTTCATCTTTTCTTCGCAACAAAAGAAAACATAAACAATAGACGCCGGTAGATCAATGAAAATAATAATGGTGACGCGAGGCCCCTTTTGAACACTCGCGCAACGCTAGGGCAGCGTGGAAATACGAAACAATCGCAAGCGTGTGGACTATTTTAATTCTACCCTCGTGAAAAAAAATATGAACAGTAAAACGTATTGTTATCTGGGAGCATGTAATTTGGTACCATTTTTCAATGTTTTTTAGATTAGGTTCGCATATAGATGTATAATATCATGCATATGCATATTTTGAATGCATATGGATGAAGCAGAGGCACGCAATAAAGTTTCTTTTGATTTATACGTTTATAAATCAATTTTGACGTGGTCTAGCGGTAAGGCTTTTGACTCGCAATCCGATGGTCACGGGATCTATCCCGATGTGGGCAAATAAAATTTATTTGATTAATTTGTGTTATTTCACAATTAATTCATTTAAAAAATAATATATAGTATATATATTTGCGGCACCTTCCAGAGTGGAAGACCAACATTCAGAATTGAAACGTTGCTTGAAATGGCTTTAATATGTTTGGTGACAAGATCTGAATAGCCAGGTACTTCCCCACCTCCTTTCCATTTCCACTACTTTCAGCCTCACAACATACCCAAATTGGGGATGCCATAGTCTCACTGGCTCCATACGGGAGCAGCTGAGACTCTTGTGAGGTATTCATATAAAAAAATTATTTTGAATTTAAAATTACAATCATTTGTAAGTGTTCGTATTTGTTTTTTTTTGTATGTTGTGAATTGAGATCTTAAAATATTTTAGCCAGAATATTTCCGCTTTACAATAAAATCCAAATAAATGGAATATTTGTGAACGTATCCGAAAACAAAACAACTCTTTTTGAAAGGTGATGAAAAATGCTTTGAAATTATATTATTAGAAATAACCGTGTAATTTTGTAAATATACATTTTTTTAATGCAAACTTTAAAAAGTTTTAAAAATTACTGACTTTACTTTTATTATAACTAAATTAAAAAATAAAAACAAACACACGTATTTCATTAGACAAATGTATTATAAACGTTACTGTCACCTCAATATTTTGTCGTTGCATACAGAACATTTAATAAAAAATTCACAAAGATCATTTTTTTTGTTCAAATTGCGGTCGGAAACTTTGGGTTTCATAGAGGAGCACATTTTAATTGGTCTGTCGTTTACTTCTAGATTTAATTTAGTTGTAAACTCCTACTTTTTATTTATTTTATAAATTCAATAACATTATTATTTAATGTATAAAAACAGTTTATTATAAACGAGTTCTGCTTCGTAATTATTATTATGTGTTACAGCTGTTTCGCCCTCTAAAGGCATTATCAAACTGACTGCCAGTAATACATAATAATAATTACGAAGCAGAACTCGTTTATAATAAACTGTTTTTATACATTAAATAATAATATTATTGAATTCATAAAATAAATAAAAATTAAAATGGAGTTCTACAAAATAAACTTAATAACAATAATTAAGTTAACTCCTACATTCATTTTTATCACATTTCTTACTGTAGTAAGGGAGACAAAACGAATTCTGTGAGAACTTCATATATGATTTGTTCCGATAAGCCCATGTAAAAATTCCATGCAGAAAAAACTTTAAATGTTTTGATGCCAAAGCTCATCTTTCTGGCTTCAGATGTCTAACAGATTATTTGATTTTAAGTTAAGATGAGTTAGTCGAAAGCGATCTTAAAACCGATAATCTCACATTCTTACCTTCTAATGTAGGCCTAACTCATGTTTCAAAACAAATAATAACTATGTAAACTTTCACGTAAGTGATTGACATCGTCGTAATATTATACCGTAAAACTTTTCTCGTGGGTTTGACATTTTGGCAAACTTTTTTCACAAATATTGACATGCTGTCAAAAAGTTTTTACGCGGCATTCATTCTGAAGAGTCAAAAACTTTTCTGATGTGACCAAATCCACAGTGTTCACATTATGTTTCGTAGGAAAATCAACCAATATTTTTTCGTATTCATCATTTTCCTACATAATATCTATACTTTTTTTTTACATTTCCTCAACACAGGAAGCCCCTAGAAAAAAACCTTCTCAGGAATGGAAGGAGAGGAAGTTCTCAGAAGGAAAAATGTATGAGAGGTGGGATGGAAACTGTGGGTCAATATGTCTAGGAGTCACCCACTGTAAGGCGATGGGTCGAAAAAGTCCAGTTGAAGAGATCTAGGTTAGGTATCCCTCAATCAAACTCTCCCTATCCCCTATGCATTAGTTGGGCAAACGCATTGGCCATCAAAATCTAGAAAAACCTCACCCCATGAACCCGGGCACCCTTGCAAGGTCACCAAACGTAACGAACCACTTGGCAGGGGTGTTGGTTATCCAATACAGGGTTTCCGGGGCGGCGGTACCTCACTCCATGAACCCAGACACCCCTGCTAAGTCACCAATTGTAGCGAATCACTTGGCAGAGGTGTTGGTTATTCAATAAATAGTACCCATAACCACCTCAAATGTGGAAAATGGCTTTCAAACAATTATTTTTAACACAGCGTACGTTTCTTTCGAAACTACTTACGAATTACAGCTTCAGATGCACTTGTAATGGACAGTAAATACTTAAAAGACAGTAAAATAAAACAAAACGGTGTTTGCTAGAATTGGGTGATAATATGTGTAGGAAAAAACTATTTATGCAAGGAAACGAGATAACCAATCAATTACCACTGTAGCTCTGCGAAAGAGCACACGACATAATCACAGTATAGTTATGTACTCTTAGTTCCACTGCAATACCTCGAGATAGATATCGCCACAATAATACAAATGAGTAAAAAAAGGTATAACTTTATATAAAGATATGTACTTCCGGGATGGTCGAATTCCTTCTTTTTACTTAAAAACAAGATTATGTTCACAAAAACACCAACAACTTGCTTCCGAGGTACATAGTTCCAAACCTTTCAAAATAAATGCATTCGAATTTTCACTATTTTTCTTACCATTGTTTAAAAATTTCAATTGCAAGTTGATGGTTAGGGAGAGGTAAAAACTGAATAAATGATATCCTGGTCATCGGTAGGATTTATCGGTCCAGTTACGAGTTCTACCGAACCGAACCCTCTGATATGAAAATATCTGGAGTCGGTGATTTTTTTTCCCATTTGATCTCTGGTGGATTGACGTATTGTTCTTGTATTATTTTGTATTTATTATACTTATATAGTGCACTTCAATAGCGTGGATTAACTAGATAAACATTTGTGGAAAAGTGTGTGGAAGGGTTTAGTCTTTCCTGTGGAGAAGATTTAACCCGGACATAAAATCTGAAACACCAATTATTATAATTTATAGAGCGCCGTTTTTATGAAAAATCACCTTAAGGGCACTGTACAATTTATTAAGATTTCTTATGTTCTATGTAATTTTACTATTTACAAATGGATACAGAAACATACTTACCTGGCAGGTCACTTCCGATAAACGTACTTTAATTAGAAAGTTAAACTAAGAAAGTAGGAACTAAGCATATTCTCATTTCAAAACCAAACACTGTACATCATCCGTTGAACAACAATCATTTTTAAAAATGTCTTAATATTAACTAGGTACTTTTTGTTTCATAAACTTCTCTGACATTTTTTAGAAGAAGTTTTTTTTAGCAGTTTTAAATTACCAATCGCTGACGGGGATTTGATGTCCTCTCATTTTTACGATCAACAAAAACAAAATTATTCCATTACAATCTCTTTGAAGCAGTTATTTTATTAGTAATTCATCCACGCGCCATCCATTACCGATTGAAATAAATTTTAATAAAAGGATATCTGATATAATCGCTTTCTCAGCGACAATAAATTAATATTATCCTAATGAATGAACAAATTGAATAGCGTCAATTCTATGGAAAGCAACTCGCCTAGTATTAATGTATATAATGTCCAATCTTTGAGCAAAAGCTTAGCTTTACGGAGCTTTTATCAGCGCAGCGAGCTAAGAGAACGGAAATAGGCACCGCATTGTTAGTACTTAAGTCAATGTTCATTCAGCATTTGAACAGAAATAATAAATGTCGGTTTAATATTGATATTGTATTCTTCTTTGCTTCCCGTTTCCTCGCCATTGTGAATCCGCCTTTATCCTGTCCATTCTGTCTTGTTCCGACATACTGTTTTTGTTAGAGGAAAAATATTCATCAATCACTTTCTTCCTCCAAATGCTTACACAAGTTTTACATGTGTCCAAGTGTTTATTCCACCATTTAACTAAATCCTCCGCAAAATCAGTATTGCGGACAAATTTGAATTTCAAATCGGAAAGTGATGAGTTGCGAAAGAGATTCGAAATAGAGAAATGATAATCGCTTTTGCGGTTAGTTAAAATATTCTACTAATATAAAATTCTGCTAATTCGCTTATAGTTTTGTCTGTTGCTTGTTAGCTATTTCGGCCTTGGGAACAGCTATAAAAACATTGTATCTGTGATGAATTACTTAGAAATCGCTTCATCAAATTTATTAACGATTACAACAACTACAACACAATACATATTGCACGAAGTTAATACAAAGAGAAATGACACAATATAGGAAAAGACTACAGCTGATGCCTTAAAACCTTCTTGCGATATACGGCTTCAGATGCGTAATGAACTGTAGATATTAAAAACGATATGAGGTGAAGTGGTACTTGCTGAAGTTGGGTGATAGTAAATGTAGGAAAAAACAAGGTATGCAAGGAAAAAAGAATGACCAATCACTTACCACTGTATCTCTGCGAAGGAGCAAACGACACATATAGGTCCACGATGCCTCGATGTAATTATCGCCACTACAAAACCGACGAGTACAAATACTTCCGAGATGGTCAAATTCCTTCATTTTAGTTAAAAACTTTCGTGTTCACGAAAAATATCAACAACTTTCTTCCAAAGAAGTCCCAAGTCCACTTATATTTTCAAAACAAATGCACTAGATTTTTCATTATTTTTCATGCCATAGTTCCAAGTTTTAAATATTTACCAGCAAGGTGATGGTTGTGGAGAACTAGGAACAGGATAAATGACATCCCGGTAGGAAGAAGCAAAATCAAACAACAGCTACGACAAAAATTGATAAAAAAAAAAACAAAAAACGATAGTCAAGTCAAGACAGGAACAAGGTTTTGATGAAGTTCGCGACTTATTAAAGTGATTGAACGCTTCCATTATTTTATTGATGGTAACTGTAGGTACGTGTTCCAAATGAACCAAGGTCGTCAATATAACACGCGAACGAGATACCCGGAGGCGTCTCATTAAAGCAATGGATTCTCAAGTCAACAAGAGGGGGAGAAATGAGTTATTATGACGCCTGTACTGTCTGAAAAGATAAGGAGAAAGTGAGAAATTATTTGTATTTAATTTTGGTAAAATTCCAAAGATTTAATAATTTTGTTTAAACATCTGATGTTCCTGACCCTTAGGCGTTTGGTATGACGATGTACAGCGTATTACGAATGAAGAGATTCAAATAAAGTGTAAGGACGAATTAACTAACCATCACGTTGTTTCCCGCAGGGGCAGGTAGATAGGATGGACTGGCAAACAACTCGATCTTGTCACACACTCTTTGCTTCATTCACATACATATATCGTCTCATAAATACTCTTCTATTATGCTGACTCTTGACATGGCCCGACTCAAGAATCTGATGCACTTGATTGTGTTGTATCTTCTTCGGTCATTCACGACTTCTTCTACCATTTACGACTTCTTCTACCATCTCCGACTCATCGAGAGGGTCCGGCTGGAGAAATCAAAAGGTTTACCTCAAATAGTCTCTCCAAATCCAGCGCACCACAGAGATAATCCTCACCCTTTGACCCGGGAACCGCTACTAAGTCGCCAAATGTAGCGAACGACTTGGGGTGACAAACGGCAACGGTTATCCGGTAAATGGATCCCGGGCGGCGGTACCTATACCCGCATCCCGAATTGGATTGTTTGTACATTCGTTTAAATATTACTTCGTTAATTTAAATGGCGTATATTAAATGATAAATCGATGTATGATCAATGACGTTATATACAATATATAGACGCGTGGCCAAAGACAAGGCAATTGTATTGTTTTTGATTTTGTAGTTTTAGTACTCAACTGCCACGCGTCGCGTAAGGTCGTGTCCTACCAGAAAGTAAATTGCATTAAAAAAGCGCCAAAATGCCCTCGTGTGTGATGAGAAAATGTTTCTTTACGCCAAACACTAGTAAAAACCAAAGAATAACATTTTCTTCATTAATAAATAATACACAAATTATATTAATTATAATGAAAATACAATTATTTTGCTTGTTTCCCGAAGATTTTAAACGGCATTAGAGAAAGTGAGATAGTGAGATGGTCTTAGTGTAAGCGAGTAAGCCTATTTTGGCATCTCAGTCAAATTCGTGATGTAGAATGTGGTATTCGGTGTAATACAAAAACTTCTTCATATACACATTCTTTGAATGTCTAACTTTATCATACATGATAACTTTTGAATTAAGAATTGACTGAAAACCTTACTTGCCACATTCTATCTTGAATGTGTGAGACAATTGTGAGTCTAGGTGTAATGTTTTTATGTATTATGCGTTAAACGTTAGCTAAAATAAATTAAAATGTTTTTTCATAAGATATTTGGCTTGGTCACTTTGCTTTTTGAAAAAAAGACCTCAAAAATGCTTTTAGCGATTAAAATCTTTAAGCCTTGCTGGGATTTTTTTATGAAAGTGAAATGAAATCATTTTTTGTCATTCTAAATGGGCTTTAAGGCCTTTTTTTCTTTTGACAGGATGTGAAATTTGCCACAGAGAATGTAATGAAGTAAAAAAGTGGTTTTCACAAAAATGAAGGATTATCCCCTTACGCTTTTTACAGCCGATGTAACTCTACCGTATGTCATCTAATAGCATTTTGCACGTATGTAGGTGCTAGACTACCCGGCTTTGCAAGAGTTTCTAAAATATTTTGTAAATATGTTTTTTCTTGATTGATACAACCGTTTAATATTCACAACAAAAAATTATTTAATTTTGAATTCATTAAATAATATTCGGTTACTTTTAATTTGATATAGACACCTTAGCTCAGTTGGCAGAGAACTTGCCATGTAAGCAAAGGGTCCTGGGTTCGAGTCCCAGAGGTGCCAATATATTTTAATGATTTTTCTGTATCCACATTTTCGATTGAGTTTCGCTAATATTGTCTTCATTTAATTAAATATTATATTTTGAGGTTTTACTATTAAAGTTAAACATAAAAAAAAACAAACAATTTTATTTCATCGTTAAGCGATAGAGGTGATAGATTTTCCTATCTCAACCAACGGATTACAATATTTAAAGCACAATCGTAGGGTGGGAATGTAGTGCTTGTTCTACCATTACTTCAATGGAAAATACTCTGAGATACTAGCGTATTTGATGAAACACGCCAAACGCGCGCCCAACATATTATGTACACCATTGAATTTTTTCAAGTGAGAACGGGTCATTTCTACGGCTCGTTTTTCAGTTCAACAGCCTGGCTGTTATTTTCTTCCTGCTACAGCATGGGTCTTCTAGAACGCAGAAGATGACATACGCCTTGAGGAAAATATTTTTTCTCGGGGTTACTTACGCGAGTTAATGTGAAAAAATTATTAAATAAGATAAACCTAATTTTTAATAAAAATTATCCACTTGGTTAAAAAAGAATAATTTTTTTGGCTTAGATATACTTTGCATCCTAATAAATTGGTTTTGAAACAGTTGATTATTTTTATTTAATAGTGGCGTAAACAAAGTCTGTAATTTTATTTAATTAAAATAATGGCGTATTCATATAATGCATCATTATGAAGTTAATAATATATATTTGATAAATATAACAATATTTTCAAAGATAAATAATTTCAAAAGCGTTATAAGCGCTAAATCTAAAGTATTACGCAGAACTTTTGCATTTTAAATTTAAGACCCCGTTGCAAACATACAAAAGTTGCTTGTAAAACCGTAAATCTCGATAAGTATTCTGCCCTTGTTTAGCGTGTTCATCGTCAAAAATTCTTTCATTTTTTTTTTTTCTTTATAAAGAAAGACAAACATTCCCGGGTTACGAATAACCCAACAATGTTTGAAAATCTCCTACTACCACCACAGAAAGCCGAAAATGTTGCTTGCGTTGTGATGGAGGACTTAGCCAGCAGAGGAATCGAACATGCGACGCCCGGGTGGGACCCAAGCGCTATGCCCACTCAACCACTGACCGGTCAAATTCATTATTTTGATTGAAGTCGCCGAACGAATCAATTATGTTTTTTTAAATATTTATTAGCACGGGGAATACGGAGAAGGAAAAAAAACATAAACCAGCATTGGTAAATCCCGCTTCTGATATTCTTAAAAAACATGTAGCAGTCGACAAACAAACAATCTGGAGTCCGCGCCATAATTTCCCGGGTGTAACCGTATTGATTTCTCCACGGACCGTGTCACAGAAAACACATCCGATATCTCAGTGAAAATTTATCGGCTTACGCGGTACTTCGGTAGGCGCGGTGTGAAATATCACAGGGAGGCAGGGGGTGTAAGCCGCGGGTCACGTACCGTTTGTGACAGCGCAAATGCTGCAATCATGGAGTGCGAAATAACCTAGTGGATGTTTTCCAATGGAGGAAAATATGGTTGGTGTATATTTATTTGTTGATAAAGGCTTTAGTTTGGCAAAACCTGTCAGAGAACAAGTGAAATAATGTCTCACTTGTCCATATTATGAAGAGGTATAGTGGTAACTAATGATACACTACTCAATGTAAGATTCAATGATAAAATGCTATTTATTTCCACTTAATTTATTTTTAACCGTAACCGATTTCAGCTTGTTAAAGCCATCTTCAGACTGGGAATTTTTTTTTTAATCATCAGTTTATATATGTTACAGTTAAAACTAGTTTTTAGTTTTAACGCGTTTTGTCTAGTTAAAATTAGTTTTTATTAACTGCCTTTGTCAACACTGAAATTGAAAATACAGATAGGTACTGTTTATTAAAATATTTAATAACTGTTCATTAAAAACCTAACCTAACCTAACCTAACCTTACCTTACCTTACCTAACCTAACCTAACCTAACCTAACCTGTGTCACTCGACCGATCAGAATAAAGCACGATGAACTTCGACATCGGTTGAAACAGTTTTAACTTAGTCATTTCGAGAAAACGCGTTTTATATAGTTAGAACTAGTTTTCACTGATATTCAGCAGTTAATTCTAGGTTTAACAAAGGCATTTAGTGAAAACTATTTTAAACTAGAGAAAACGCGTTGTAACTAAGAACGGGTTTTAACTGTAACATATACATAGCATATGGGGGTAAGGGAGGGGGTAGTCCACAAAGATTTTATTCAATTTATAAGATTTTTCCATATTTGTTGCCATATCGTTTTTGTCGATTGGATTTTTAGTTGAGAGATGTACAACCTTTCTCTTATGTTACTGATAAATGACAACTACTGTGACTACAGGTATTTAGACTGAAAGAAAAAATGTTTTTCTAAATTATTATTGTCGTGAGTGATTGTTTGTTGTTGTTTGACACTATTCGGTATTTACATATATTATATTTAATTAATATAATACCCTGTCTTATTTGTATAGTATGATAATATCTTGTCTTAATATAAAATCTTCAATGACCACCAAGATAAGCGTCATGAAATAATTGTTTTCTTGCTTTTCGTGAGCGATTATTTGTTTCACATAATTTTCAAATTTTTTTTTCATGCCGTCTTATTAGAGATAATGTCACAAGGAAGGAATCCATAAATGGCTATGTTTTGACCACATACTACACATTTTGACCACTTTTACAAGTATAAACTGATAAAATAGAAACAATCGATTTCCCGAAATGTATAAATCGATAGGTAAACGAAGACGCATAATGTTTTTCGCTCTCGGCCGTGAGGTTGCGCTATAAGATCTCGGCGAAATGCACTTGAAATTCGATAGACCTGGCGATAGTTTTTTTACGCATCACATTACAAAAAATCATTAAATCGGTACGCACTGAGTCACTGGATACATTGAGTGTGCCTATATTTTCTTGTTTTAAATACAAGCCGTACAAATAATTTCCATTTGTTGCAAGAGATCGTCATTCAGGATCGAAATATTGATTGAAAAGGTATGATACGGCTTTATAAATCATATGTGATTGTCTATGTTCCTGTGAATTTCCACTTTATTTATATAATAGGGACGATGGTGAATCTTCGTCTCATTTGGAGTCGATTTCATGGCATAACTTTATTTGGTTTGAGTTTTTGTTTTCGAGTAGATCGAAATCAAATTTCACTCTTGCGATGTTTTACAATTTACATAGTTATTGAGAATATTTGGACTGATTCGCAGTCATCATTAAGATATTATTGTAAATGTAGAAGATTCTTCGATACATGTTCTACGTAATAAATTTGTACGTTTTAATAGAGCTTGAAAGCCCCTGGATAGAGTGTGTGGTTCATGTTACCCACAACCCAACGACGACGTCAATATTGAAGTTGTTTTTTAAGGATTCAGTAACCTAGTTATGACTTACTTCTAGAATAATATTAAACTGCTCTCTGAGTTCTATCTGAGGCTCTGGTGGAAATTCAAAGTGTTTTAATAGAGCTTGAAAGCCCCTGGATAGAGTGTGTGGTTCATGTTACCCACAACCCAACGACGACGTCAATATTGAAGTTGTTTTTTAAGGATTCAGTAACCTAGTTATGACTTACTTCTAGAATAATATTAAACTGCTCTCTGAGTTCTATCTGAGGCTCTGGTGGAAATTCAAAGTGTTTTAATAGAGCTTGAAAGCCCCTGGATAGAGTGTGTGGTTCATGTTACCCACAACCCAACGACGACGTCAATATTGAAGTTGTTTTTTAAGGATTCAGTAACCTAGTTATGACTTACTTCTAGAATAATATTAAACTGCTCTCTGAGTTCTATCTGAGGCTCTGGTGGAAATTCAAAGTGTTTTAATAGAGCTTGAAAGCCCCTGGATAGAGTGTGTGGTTCATGTTACCCACAACCCAACGACGACGTCAATATTGAAGTTGTTTTTTAAGGATTCAGTAACCTAGTTATGACTTACTTCTAGAATAATATTAAACTGCTCTCTGAGTTCTATCTGAGGCTCTGGTGGAAATTCAAAGTGTTTTAATAGAGCTTGAAAGCCCCTGGATAGAGTGTGTGGTTCATGTTACCCACAACCCAACGACGACGTCAATATTGAAGTTGTTTTTTAAGGATTCAGTAACCTAGTTATGACTTACTTCTAGAATAATATTAAACTGCTCTCTGAGTTCTATCTGAGGCTCTGGTGGAAATTCAAAGTGTTTTAATAGAGCTTGAAAGCCCCTGGATAGAGTGTGTGGTTCATGTTACCCACAACCCAACGACGACGTCAATATTGAAGTTGTTTTTTAAGGATTCAGTAACCTAGTTATGACTTACTTCTAGAATAATATTAAACTGCTCTCTGAGTTCTATCTGAGGCTCTGGTGGAAATTCAAAGTGTTTTAATAGAGCTTGAAAGCCCCTGGATAGAGTATGTGGTTCATGTTACCCACAACCCAACGACGACGTCAATATTGAAGTTGTTTTTTAAGGATTCAGTAACCTAGTTATCACTTACTTCTAGAATAATATTAAACTGCTCTCTGAGTTCTATCTGAGGCTCTGGTGGAAATTCAAAGTGTTTTTAAATTTGAAAAGATTTAACAAAAATTTTACTGGGTTTTAATCGGTGAGAACAATCAAGTTAAAAAAACAAAGTTAATATATAAATAGGTATAAAAATTACATAAATCTAATCGGACAAATTTTATGTATGCATACATCTAAATGAAGTTTAAAAAACAAAACAAATAAAAATAGAAAATTATAAAAATATATAAAAGTTCATTCACATTAAAAAATACTGCAAAGAGAGGCAAGAGACATAAGAGACACAAGAAAACACCCAAATGATACACAATATTATAATGAATACTAATGAAACAAAATATTTTGTTTACAGCTCTATTTAATCAAATTATTCTACATGTTTTCAAATCATCGGTTTTTTAACCTTTTACTGAAAATTGATAAATAAAATAATTGACAAATTTAATAAACATCACCAGCATCAAAAATTTTAACTAGGTGACATGATCTGATGATAGCGGGTTGGAAGAGAATTCAGTTTGATTCCATCTTATAATATTTAAAACAAAGTCGGGTTAGTAACACCATTTATAGTTCGAGAACGGCTGGACTGATGTTTATGTTCTTTGATTTATTGGATTTGTATCCTCCCCATATAGCAGAATAACTATCAAAACACCGAAAAAATGTATTTTTTCTTATATTTGTCACTAAAAAAATAAAAAAGGTTGTTACTGAAGAAGTCCAGTTATGTACAATAAATTCTGAATACCCCTAAAAAGGGCGTTAATAAATAAATAAATGAAGTATTAAAGAAAAGTATAACATTCTATTACGTGCGTTAAAAATATATCAATTCCAAAAATATTTTTTTTCCTTTATCAGGTCCTTAGTTCCGTTATCACCTCTCTGAGTGGCTATTTGTTTCTCTATCTTCTTTATCTGCCTATGAATCACTTATAGAAGCATTTCCCTTAGCCGGCCATGATTGGGCTAAATGCCTTTCTGAGCGCTTCTATATATCACCGACTTGACTCTCGCCTCCTGCCTTCCCATTCCCAGTTATTCCCTAGATAAAACTGTTCGGATGACCCTAATTCATGATTTCTTGGCAGTTGATTGAGCCGAAAAACGAATAATATTAATGAAAAAAATTGTATAGATGGTTTCGGCACATTAAATTGTCACAGAGATTATGATAAATAATTCTACGCACTAATAATAATAATTATTATTATTGGATGATTTTTATAGCGCCATTTTCGTGAGAAAATCACCTCAAGGGCGCTTTATAAATTCATTTATACATTTAATCTATACCTATATACTACAAGTGGCTTATATTATAACTAAGATTGACAACTAAAGACTTACAACTAAGACTTCTATGACTAGTGATTTAGAACTATACTTATTTTTATAACCGAGTTTGTACATGTAATTGCAAGCCATAATACAATACGAAACGAACAGAGCAGTATTGTTACTGCTCTATTCGTATTATGACCTGCAACTCTCTTAAAATTAGTTATTTACGACTAACATACTTATTTACATTTATAATCACATATTGTTATGATTACTGTCATAATACGAATAGAGCAGTATTGTTACTGCTTTATTTGCATTATGATTTGCAACTGTCTTAAAATTAGTTATTTACGACTAACATACTTATTTACGTTTATAAACACATTTTGTTATTACTGCCCGTGCTGTCAGTGTAAGTCATGAAAAATATTACAAAAAAAAAAAAAAAATCACGTAGGTAAATAGAATAACAATGAAGAAAACCAAAAATAATTGGAATTTTTTGTATTCTATCGTATCACGCAGTTAGTTGATTTAAGGTAAAAGGGAAAAAAATAATAAAAAAACATGTAGTCTCCTTTTTTAAGGTTAATATCTCATAAGAGTTCCAACTGCCCCTGCCTGGAGCCAGTGAGACCACGGTATCATCAATAGGGTTATGTTGTGAGACTTGAGGTATTGGAGAGGGGTAGGAGGTGCGGAAGAGGAAGATGGGGGAGAGGAAGATATGGAATTATCTGGCTAATCAGATCTGGTCACCAAACTCGGCTAAAGCTACTTAAAGCAAAGCTTTAATTCTGAATGTTGGTCTTACACCAGGGCGATACTATCTTCCACTCTGGAATGGGCCGCAAATATAGCAAGTTTTATTTTTAATTAATGAATTGTAACCCAAATTAATTAAATCGGAACCTCCGACCTTCAAATTGCCTTTCGACCACGGAGGCCATCAAAAACATCTGATTCAAAAGGCCGTCTAATTAATCGCTCGTGAGCAAATAACTTTTTGAGCGAAGGCGGAATACTATTTTGACGTTTATTTGTAAAACTTTGCTAGAAATCGATCTAGCAGTCTTTGGTGACCAGATCTGAATAGCCAGGTATTTCCCATTTTCTTTTTATCATCTGTTAAAAAAAAAAGAATACCGTACAAGACTATGGCATCCCCTATTGGGGTATGTTGTGAGGCTGGAGGTAGTGGGGAGGGGTAGAGGAAGGTGGGGAAGTACATGGCTATTCAGATCTGGTCACCAAACACGGCTAAAGCCATTTCAAGCAACGTTTCAATTCTGAATGGTGGTCTTATACCAGGGCGATACTGAGAGTATCTTCCACTCTGGAACGTGCCGCAAATACACTATATATTATTTGTAAATAAATTAGTTCTGAAATACCACAAATTAATCAAATAAAATTTATTTGCGCACGCCGGGTTCGAAACCACGACCTTCGGATTGTGAGTCGAGAGTGTTACCTCGGGACCACGGAGGTCGTCTATTCTTTTTCCCCTTCTCACTACCTTCAGCCTCACAACAAACCCCAATCGGGAATTTTGTTTTGAAGAGTTATAATTTTCAACGCACATTTGTTAATTTAAAATTCCTGCTACCGATTTCGACACATCCGTGTCATTCACTAGCATACAAGTCTCACTGGCTCCCAGGTTGTCAGCACTAAGTACTCTGGTTCAGAGTTATTTTTTTTACCAAATCAATTTTCATTTTCAAGAAAAGTCTCACCTTTTTTAGACACTTACGCCACAAAATTAATTATTTTTTACGGTGCTCCAGATTTTATGTCCGGGTTGAATCTTTCCCAAATGAAAGACTTAACCCTTCCACACACTTTTCCACAAATGAATATCTAGTAAATGAACGCAATGTAAGTGCACTATATAAGAATAAAACAATACAAGAACAATATGTCAATCCACCAGAAACATAATGGGAAAATATTTCACCGACTCCAGATATTTTCATACCAGAGGGTTCGGCTCTGATGAAATCCTAACTGGTCCGATAAATCCTACTGATCCCTCAATATAAATATTTAAAAAATCTTTCGTAATCCTACATGTATTTAAAATGACCGACTTTTGCATTTTTATGTACAAAATTTTTGACAAATCTAATACGCCTAAATTTTGAATGAGAGAGCTAGGTATAATACCAGTAGCCGAAATAACAAATGGTAATATTTTTTTAGTCTGAGAATGCCAAATTCTTTTAATTTCATTTTCTAAATCTGTATATTTTCTTATTTTTTCAGAAACAGTTTTCTGAATATTACAAGAATTTGGAATAGCGACATCAATGATATAAGTTAATTTCTTAATTTTGTCATGTAAAACTATATCGGGTCTATTATGACTAATTTTTCTGTCTGTCAGAATAGTTTTATCATAATAAATTTTATAAAATTCATTTTCTAAAAATGAATTTGGTTCATATTCATAATATGGTACATTACGGCAGTCAATCAAGTTATGTTTAATTACCAAACTTTGGTGAATTATTTTTAAAACTTGATTGTGCCTAAATGTATACTCGGACGGCGCTAATACAGAACATCCCGATATAATATGTTCTATAGTTTCCGGAAAAGCCAAACATTTTCTACATAAATCATCAATTTGATTTGCATCTTTGATGATATGCTTCCTATAATTTTTAGTATTAATGACTCTATCTTGTATGGCAAGCATAAAGCCTTCTATTTCTGCGCTCAACTCTCCAACACTCAACCATTTGTTTGACGAAAATTTGTCAACATATGTTTGGTTGAGATAATTGAAGTGTTTTGCGTGAAGAATTTTATTTGACCAGGAATCTAATAATTCCTGGTTGGTATTTATAAGAATGCTGGCATTCTCGTCGTATAAATTTAATGGTGAAATATTTCTATCTGCCTTGCAAATAATTTTGTGCATTTCTGAACTATCAGCTTTCCTATGGAAAAAATTTCTTAGCATTTCAACCTGATTATGTTTTAAAGATGTTATTTTGACTATACCTTGTATATAGGTTATTATTTTTATTGATAAACTGAAGTTTTTTTTAAGGTTAAACGTCACGTACGTTATAATCTACGCATTCACAGATGGCCCCAATCAAATTATTTTAGGTTTTTAATGCTTTTTGCACGTTACGCTTTAAAATATTTAAGTAAATTAATTGCTCGCGCCCATACGTATTTAATTAGAATATAAATAAATAGTTTTGTCCATAAACCAACCCAAATCTTTCAAGAACGGCTGAAAAATACAATATTGGATTGAGTCACCGATACAAAATTGAATTTTTCAGCCTTTCTTGAAAGATTTGGATTTTTTTGTAGACAACACTATATATTTATATTCTAATTAAATTTCAGTTACCTTAATATTTTAAAGCGTAATATGCAAAAAGCATTAAAAACCTAAAATAATTTCATTGGCGCCATCTGTGAATGCGTAGATTATAACGTACGTGACATTTAACCTTAAAGTGAAGATTTTTTATGCAAAGCACAAAGGGTAATAATTATTATAAGCAAAAATTATCAGCCTGAAACACTCATCTACATTGAAAAAATCTTCCGAGAAAAGATACTTGCCGCCATATAAAATAATAAGAGTTTATTTTTTTTTCTTTATTGCCCCTTTTCGAAAAGAGAATTTTATGAGGTATTAGTGAGTTCCGGCATGAGTTGTTATGCCACTTAAATAGATAAATTGTATCTCTCTATGTTCCCCTTCCCCTCCCACGGCCCCTTCCCTTCCCGTGTTCCCCCTCAACCTTCTCCGGTTTCCCTCCCGCTCTCGCCTTCCCTCCTTGCTGCTGAACTATATGAAATACACTAATTATTCAAACATCTCGATCACCATAAGACGGGCATCAACCTAGCATGGTGGTCGCAAAATCCACAAGTAATGTTACCATAATACGCAATGAATAAAGAAAAATTTTAAAAAAAATCTCGCGCGCCAAATCAAAATTATTAAACTAATTTTGCAACGCCAGAGCTTACCAGAATCTAAAAACAGAAACCTTTGCGGGCGTGCGCACTATAACTCACCGTAGTGTTATCGCAATTGGATAAATAGTATAGGAAATAATTGTATAACGCCAGAGCTCACCCACAGATAAAGAAACCATCACGGGCATACGCGCTTCAAATCACCAAAGTTTCATTGCAATCGGATGAACGGTTTAGGAGCGCATTACAGACACACAAAGATCATTCATTTCTAACCCCCGACGCAAGGAGCAGTGTTATAAGTTTGACTTTCTGTGTGTCTGTCTGACTGTCTCTCTTTGTGTCCGTCTGTGGCATCGTAGCTCCTAAACAAAAGGACCGATTATGATGCGGTTTTTTTATTTGAAAACTGACATAATCGAAATGGTTCTTAGCTACAATTCATGAAAATCTGTTCAGGCGTTTCAAGGTCATCAGCTCTTTTTTGTGTCGGGGGTTGCTTAAAATTTTGAAATTTTTAATTATTATTATAATTATTTATTTTCATTTATTTATTTTGTTTCTTAACATGTACCTAGGTCTAATTTTTTCAATTCAGTTTACAACCTCACTTGGTCAAGCCTGTGTTGAGATATATTAAGAGAATTTTAATTGGACCTCGGAATTCGGAAGAAAAGCAGAAATTATGAAATTTGTAGGGATAAGATGTAACGTGTAACGTGTTTTTTGAAAATTTTTGCGTATGGTTGGTACATACGACTTACGACAACCAATTTCCGGAGTGTTTCGAGTAACGTCTTAGACATTAAAGTTTGAGTCACGCTAAGCATTAAAGACATTTTAATAAATAGATTATTCAAAGCCGTTTCAAAGCAAAATTATTCCCCATTCTTGAGTACACAAATTATTTTGTCTTCTTGCTTCGTAGACCACGTAAATAAGCAAATAAGATAAACCAAAGTAATTCGGCCCAGACGAAATTGCCCTGTGATAAAACTACAGAGATTTAAGGAGTACAGAATAATTATTTCTAACAAGGTAACGGCAGTAGACCGTGATAAATAAATTGATATTATAATAATGTAAAGACACGACTTAAAAATATGCAGGTTTTTCGTAGAATTTTTAAAAAATATTTAATTTGTGATATTGATACAATCAAACTGAAAAAAAATTTCTCGTTTTAATCCCATTTTATTTAACCCCCGAGGCCTCAGGCCCATTTTTTCGGAAGATCAAAATATTTCCGCTTTGTAATAATTGGAATATTTCTGAAAATTAATTTCTTAACATTTCCGAAAATGAAAATAATATTTTAAAAAGGAGTGATGAAATACGCTTTCAAATTTAATAATTAAAAATAAATTTGAAAATATATTTTTTAATGCAAACATAAATATGTTTAAGAAATTGCTCACTTAACGTTGTAGGTATAACGAAAAACAACTAAAATTTGTAGGTATAACGAAAAACAAATTAAAGCACACGCATTTTTTAGGCAAACGTTTTCGTCAACTCACTTTTTGTCGTTTCATGTAAAAACAATTAATAAAAATTTCCTGAAGTGTCATAATCTTTTTTTTTAATTGCTCTCGGAAACTTCGGATACATAAAGGCGTAAGTTTGAACTATTTTGCGTTTAACTTTCAGATTTAAATACAAAACACCGTTTAGATTATATTTCTAACCATGATAGTAAGGGAGTCACAGCGATTTCTATGAGAAAGATCATATAGATATATTTTTGTTCCGAAAACCGAAAATGCATTAATTATTTTTATTTTTTTATTTTATTTACATGATAGGTATAATGTTTACAAATCAAATTATAACCCCACTAGGACAAGCCTGTGTTGAAGTTAACATTTCTACGAAGTAACAAAATAACATAGGTATTGAAATAACAAAATATTGTTGCACGTTTTTTAAAGATAATGGGTACCTACTAAGCTGAAGGTTTATAATGAAAATTAGCCTGAGAGTTTAAATGTGGGTGGTTTGGTATATTTATGGTTTAAATGTAATGGCGACCTGTTTCATTACTATAATATCATGATCGGGCAATATGAATATTCAAATGAATAATAAAAAAGTCTTAAAACAACGGTTTATAAATAAAAAAAAATATTTAAAATTTTAATCTAATGATTCTTGTTAAAAATTATTGACTAAAGAGAAATCATGAAATAAGAGCATTTGTAGAAAAATCACCTTCTTTTGAAAGCCGTATTTTTAGGCTCTATGGCGTTTACTAAAAATGATGGCTTAAGAATCGTTGACGAAATCTGCAAAAAGCATTATTTGTAGAAAAATCATCAGTTTTTAATGGGCGAAATGCAAGTCTTGGATTCGAACTTTGATAGCGGTTATCTCAGGCTGTTTGGCGCGGAACCGACTGAAAATTCGGATTTTTATAAAAAAATATGACCCAAAATGAAATCATCGACAAAATTGAAAAATCATCACTCTTACGGGGCGAAATGAAAGGCAAGGTCGAACGTTGAAAGTCGTTAGTTAAGCTCCATTCCGCCGAAAAAGATAGAAATTTTGAATTCTTACAAAATCCTAATCGAAATACAAAAGTCATGCAAGAGTAGCAATTCACAGCAAGAGTATTGCATATTGAATATTGTAGGAATATATATGTAAAACCTCTCAGAGTAATGACTTATGAGTAATGAGTAATGGGCAGGTTGCTTCATGTACCAACCCATTTAATATAAAATAGTCGATCTTTCAAATTTGGATATAAACAGATAATATATTTTTTTAAATAAAATTCCACAACAAAAATAATAATAAAATGTTACAAAAGATGTAATTTGTCAGCTTTTATATTCCCTCATAATCCCATCAACAAGACAATAGATATTCTTCATTGAATTGAATGTTTCAATGTGGTGAATTTTTCTCGACAAATTGTTATTTTTCATGAAGAAGTTACCTAGTAAAAGCAATGCCGCAAGGAATTCATCAATTACTCACTCGACCAGAGTGTATACCATATATACTTGAAATTGGATACTTTCGATAATGCACACTAGAAAGGTCTTCCATTTAAATTTAAATAGAATAAATCCGGCGATCGTCAAGACTTGAATATATTTTTGAATTCAATCACTACATTCAGAAGGTACTTATACTGGCATATACCTGACGATCTTTTACCGACTTAGGTATGCATTGACTCTTATATATGTATATATATATACACAGTTGTACTAATGGTGTATAAGTAGGTATTTAAAAATATATATATATGTAAATATGTACAAGTAAGTATATACATATTTACAAATATTTGTTTTTGTTCTTCCTTACGTTCTTGAATTTTAATTTATTATTACTTATTTTTAAAATGTTGAGATGAATGATGTATTCATCTATAATTAGAATCATCATTAAAACTACATAAAAACTGTTAATTACTGTAATAATTATGTGAAGCATTCTGTTGGCTAGCCAAAAACTAAATGAAAAAAAAGAAAAACAATGTTGCCACTGCATTAGTGCCCTTCGGATCTAGCCCATTTGATGACGATATCGTATATCGTCTTCCCAGTTGACTTCCATTATGAATATGAAACACAGTTCTGCAAATAAAATTTAATAATGGTTAGAGTTTTGGACCACAAACACGCTCACTTGGCGTTTCTTGAAAGGGTACCGCCCCATTGACCCATTTTCCGTCAATACCTGTATATTTTTTCTTTTAAATTTGGTCAATATTTTTTTAAGCTTGTACATTTGCTTCATACGTAGTATTTCTTATATCACCTTTCAATAGGGGCGATGAATCCAAATATTAAGCTTTGCTTGATGTCGTTTATCCGATTTGTGCAATCCCGAGGAAACCAAGACAATCAAATATAAGATCAGCAACGTCATCAGCTATCGTTAGTCTAAAGGAGTCAAAGCGCAGTCCGGGCATTAAGTTCGGAGATCGCGCTTTCGGGGTATAAGGCCCTAAAGCTAGGGATAAACTCCCAAATGAACTAAAACGGATAAAAATCTCAACAGATTTCAGAGCGAAACTCAAAAATCATCTCATCAGAAAATGATACCCTTAATAGAGCTTTACCGTAGTATCCTAATGCATTTTTTTTTTTAAAACTACACTTTTTAGATACATAGGTATACGACTTTCTTCTACATCTGCTTTTCTTGAGAGTTAAAGACAGCTATCATCAAATCTAATCGCTTTAAGATCACATGAAAACTGTAAATCCCAGTTTTCGTTTAGTAAATCTAAGTGATTGGTTAAGTATTTCATTCATCCAGTTTACTTTTTAAACCGTAAGGAGAGGTATGCTAACGTATTATCCTTTATATATTTTTTTGTATATCTCTACGCAGCAATCAAGCTGAGTTGTAGAACTGATTTTGAGATAGTATTAACTTACACAAACATGTGTGAGAGTTAATATAATATTACACATTATTATTAAGAGGAATCAAAATCACAAATTTCAAATGCACTTCACAAAAGAAAGAAGAGAGGTAAAAGGTTCGAAGGAAATAATAAACAAACAAATCAAATATAAATAACAAACTTAATTAGTAATAAATCAACAAAAAAAATAATCACGAACGTTCCTGATAACCAAAAAAAAATAAAATTTTTGATGAAGAGCGTAATAAATTATTTGAATAGGTAGGTAACTCAAATTAATAAAGTAAGGAGACAAGCAGAAGAAAAGGTTATAGTGGGAAAATAATAGCTAGAAACGCAATGATAAATGTACATTTCTAAGAGCCGTTATATGTATAAATTAAAAATTATTTTTTACAAGAAAAGAAAACTACTTTTATATATAAAACAAAGTCGGGGTAGTTACACTATTTATAATTCGAGATCGGCTGGACCGATATTGATGATCTTTGATTTGTTGGATTCGTCTCCGCCCCGGACAACAGAATAGCTATTAAAATATCAGAAAAAATCAAGAAGAAAATTCTTATCCTCATACATTTTGTATGGAACTAATTCTCATATTTTGAAAGAGCTGCAGCAATATTGTGATAAACATAATATTGAAAAGAGAGTGAATTCCAAAAATTCAAAAACGTCAAATGACAATGCGTTGATTGTTTTGCTTTTGTTCAACATATAATGCTGTGCCTATTTCTTATACATACACTTAAATTGTTAATTGTTTCATTATGTAATTTTTAATTAATAAAAAAATTGAATAAAATTCTGCTAAGTAATAAGTTAACACAACAATTATTGATTCTGAGGCAATACGAAGTTCGTCGGGTCAACTAGTTAATATAAACAATAAAGAAGTAAAATAAAAAATAAAATATTTAGTGGATATTGTTTTGAATTTATTTTGCGCAGAGTGGTAGTGGTATCTAATGTTTTTAAATATTACTTTACAAAATAAGTTCTATTAACAACTATGATTTTTTAGAATGATATATATTAGGATTTTATAATTGCAGAACGTATCAAGCTAAAAGCATTTATAAAATATTTGCATATGGACCATGGCCTTTCAAAATCCAATCATTTTATTTATTACATAATGGTAAATATTCTTGTTGACAAATACTTGAGATGCTTCAGAAAATAATTGAACAACGTTAGTATACTTAAACAATCATTGTCATAAATTTAAACAAAGGAAATACACATTTCAAATACCTACAGAATTATTAGATAATTTGATACCTACTACTATTATCTTTTGTATTTTTATATCTACAATGTTCACAACATGTTGTTTACTTACTTTTTTATTTATTTATTTAACGCCCAGAAAACTTTTACTAGTTGATATTACATGATAGATAATTTTGAAACTTAAAAAAAAAAAATTATAAAATTACATTATATAAAAAATATGCACAAGTCATAAAAATACAAGAAATAAGAACTGAAATATTTAGGGTATTTGTTATTGCTACTATCTACTGTTTTTTAAATCTTTCGTTATGTTTTTTTTTATATTGGTTCCACGTAAGAGACCCTGAGGAAAATAATCTCCCTTAAGGCCTATGTCAACTTAGGTGTGGAAGGTCTTTTTATGGAAAGAAGAGAAAATTCTGGGAAGGAAAGAGGTAAGAGTAATGGGTAGGAATTCGTGGGTCAGTGGGTCCACGAGTTACAAACGTATGAATCGATCACTCCAACAACGAAGTAAGGCGATGGATCGAGAAAGTCTGATCTGGAGTCTGGAGGGAGTGCTTAACCAGTATCTCTCGATCCGGCCCGCCACGCAGTAGGTGAGCTGATGCAGCCGACGCCAAGTCTCGGATAAAATTCACTCCATGTTTCCTTAATGTGTAATCATCTCTGTAATAGATGGTGTATATCCTTGAAAATTAAATAAAATATAACGTAATAAATATATATTTTTTTATTTTTTAACTTTATGAGTAGAAACTCAAATTATAATATTTAATTAAATGAAGACAATATTAGCGAAACTCAATCAAAATTTGGAGACCGAAAAATCATAAAAAGATATTTGCACATATTAAAGCACAGGGACCTGGGTTCGAGTCCCAGTGGAACCAATATATTTTTCTGATTTTTCGGTCTCCAGATTTTGATTGAGTTTCGCTAATATTGTCTTCATTTAATTAAATAACATAATAAATATATCACTTCACTTTACAAAAATGCAACGACATCCGGAATTAGTACGTTTAATAATATGATATTATGATGAGTTATTTATTCATAAAATCTATAATATTTTAAAGTTTGCAGAGGTTTTTTATTCGAATTCATAAGAAAAATTATGAATTTAGGAATCATTTTTATCGTCTCAGATCAGGAACAAACAAAATTAAACGTCTTCTGCTAAAACACTGCAAAATGTAGAACTTCAGAATAGAACTGAAGTTGAAGGAAGACTTTTGCTTATCTAAGTGCATTAGAGCTGCGGGTAGCCGCTTGCATTCGCCATTTTATCTATTTTTCTTAGAATATCTACCATTCCGATGTTTGTCTGCAATAAAATGCCTTTGTTCAATACTATTACTTTACAAAAACGAAGAAAATTATGATTGTTGAATAGTTTTGTCAGGAATAATAATCTTTTTAAAGTTATATTAAAAATATATAATGCTAAAATCACCATGAGTCAAAAACTAGATGTAAGTTTAAAAAAACTTCTTTTGTCGAGAGTTTTTAAATAAAAAAACAGTTATTTTTCCATAATGAGCTCATGATCATGGAAATGATACGAGCCACAGAGGAAGATACTCTCAATATTTATAAGACTCTATAAGAATATATCTACTACACTATATAAAGAAGTAAGATTTGTTTGTTTGTTTGTTTGTTTGTTGGCACTGAATAGGCTCCGAAACTACTGAACCGATTTGAAAAATTCTTTCGTTGTTGGGAAGCTACACTATCCCTGGGTAACATAGGCTATATCATATTTTCAAAAAAAAATAGGCATCCTTAATAAAACTTCAATAATGTAACCCAAGGTGTAAAAAATTACCTAAAATATTCTTTACATCGCGTGCGATGCGAAAACTATTAATGATAGAATAAAATAACGTACTACGATTTTGTAGAACACATCATTATTTACAAAAAAGGTCGCTACAGCATATGTCTAACTATTATGGTTATGCCACAATAAGTATTCTTTTATTTTAAAATTTTAATTAAAATGTCGCCGATTGAAAAGGCTCTTTATTTGTATCTTGGTTTTAATCCTTATCAAAATAAATTACTTCATATTCAAGACAGTTTCAATACCTTTATTTAACTTTTTGAATTTTTCAATTCGGATATTTAATTAGAAAGATATCACGAGTTTAAAAATGTTAGTATTAGAAAAAAGTTTCGGCTACGGGACGGGCGGGAGAGGAGTCAAGAAATGAAGTGCCAGAGGGGTTGGCAGGACGGGGGAGCGGGAGAGCGGTGGCGGGAAAGGTGGAAGTGGAACGCTGGAGGGGAACGCACGGGAAAAGACATACAAGGAGTAACATTTTATTTATTTGAATATGGCATTGCAACGCATGCCGGGAAAAAGCTAGTATATATATATATATATATATATTTATATATATTTATAATATTCGGAAATATTCTTAGACTGAAAAACCTGAAAAGAGTGTACTATTCAATTGTTCACTCTATATTACAATACGGTATTATAGGACGGAGAGAAACATATTGATGTTATTTTAAATCCACTCAAAATAGTTCAAAGATTAATAATTAAGGTTATCCTGAAAAACCATCTACATTTTCTGCTGAAAAAATATTTTCAATATTCAAAGTACCTACAATAGACAATATATAAAAAAAATATTCAATACTACAAAATTTCAAAGAAATACAGCTAAAAAAATAGATTTTCATACATCAGCAAGATATCAAAACCAATTTAAAATCCTAAAATTTAATACCAATCGAATCTAATTTTCTTACATATATGTACATCTATTGTTATTAGTTGCAATGTTGTTATTCACTTACTCAAATGATAACATATAATTGAGCATGAATTCACTCACCAAACACAAGAGCCTTGTCTCTTTATGGTGAGGAAAGACTTTTATTAATTCATAATACAAATCTGTTTTATTTGTAAAAAAATATATATAATTATTGTAAAAACGTACACGTATTAAATATAAATTAAATTATTAAAGTAATTTTTTTTTTTTAAATCATCCTAGTGTAAGACCACCATGCATAATTTTATTGAAACCTTGCTTGAAATGGCTTAAGTCGTGTTTGGTGACCAGATCTGGGATGGTTGGGAGCATTTGAGACTCTCGTGCGGCATCCACACAAAGTAATTAAAAATCTTAAAGCATTGCGAATAAACGAATTCACAAACAAACAAAACGCAAAACGGTGGAGATAAAACCGAACTTCGCTATGCTCAGACAGTGAATTATATTAAGTAATAGAATGCTATTACTAATATAATTAGCAATAATAATAACTAATGATATTAAAGTGGGAAGACCGAGACTGAGGTGGGAATACGAGTTAGACGAGGTAAGAGGGGATGCAGCACAGCTTCTCCGGGTACCAAATTGGAAGTCAGCCGCTGAGGACAGAAGGCCATCGAAGAAGAAGAAGAAGAATAGAATGCTTTTTGTCGTCAATTAATCCCATTTTAGGAAATTTTATTATATTCCACAATAAAAAAAGATAACTTTATATTCCTGGCTTCATCGAAAAAATGAGCTTCAAAAGAATAAAATAAGCATTCAGAAAAGAGAAGCTATTTAAATGATATCATCATTTTATTATAATACCTAAGTTTATATTATAATATTTTTTAAATATTTTTTAAATATTTTTTAAATATTTTTTATGTCAAATAAAAAGTTGCTACATTGAACTGATACGACAGAAATATGATGAAAGGAAAAAAAGCAATGAAGATAAGCTGAAAATTATTATTTCATTCGAAGAAAATTGTACTTTTTAAGATAACTACGTCAGTAAAATTTTGAATGTGGTAATAAAAATCACAAGTTATGGTCGATTAACAATTGAATAAATACTGTGAAATATAAAGGACATTTTTATATCTCGTATAAAAAATGTTCATTAGATACCGCAGAGAAGCGAATTATCTTCGAGTTTTCGGTTGGTGAAATCTGTTAGATTACGCGATTTATTTATTTGTGATGGGTTTTTACATATTATGTTTTCACTCACTTAGGAAAAATCCATATTCCACTATGGCTATGTTGTAAGTAGATATTTTTCACGCAGGAACTAAATGCCAACAACAAATATTTAAAAAAAATATATTAACATTATGTTAACTGAAAAAAAAAATTTATGATCACTTTCACAATATGTATTTTTATTTTATAATCTTTATATATTAAGTTACTTAGGTGATTGTACTGTGCCTGTCTCACTAGGAATTAGCGTGTTGAGAACAGGCGCATTTTAGCGTAAGTAGTTTAATACAAAAATAAGGATAACAACAATAATTTTCAATTTTTATACGAAAAACTTTCTTTTTATACTTTTTTGAAGGTTATTCCCAATAAATGAAATATATCATATTAGAATAAGTTAACAATAATAATCTAAACGAAAATATAAAAGAGAACAAGACACAGAAAAACGGAAAAAGACAATGTAAGAATAAATAAATAAATAAATACATACGTTTTGACAGAAGGTGGCAATAGCGAAATTGGTTAACGCACTCGTCCCGGTTAGACGGAGAGGTCTGGGTTCGAGTCCCAGTTGCGACCATTGTCTTTTTCTGTTTTTCTGTGTCTTGTTCTCTTTCATATTTTTGTTTAGATGATTATTGCTAACTTATTCTAAAACAATAATTTTATTTAAATTTAAAGTAAAAGTACAAGGACAATCAGAATCGTACCAATGAGAAAGCATGCATTAGGAGGTTCTAAAAATATTGTTAATATATGATCAGTCTTTGCTAGTGATCCAAGAATTGGTATATGATTTGTATTTTACGTAATTAGTGAGCTGTCTAATGGTCAGTGGAAGCGTATTATAAAGTTTTGTTGCAAAGTACCTGAAGTTTCTTTGACCAAAGTTGTTGTGGCGAAAGGGATAAGCAGAGACACTGCCCTTTGGTTCTCGTATCATGAACAGTTTGGATATTGTCAAAAACAGTTTTATGTTTGAATAGATAAGTTAGTATATTTTTGGCATAAAGTTGTCTAATGTCCGAAACACCGATTGTCCCAAAGATTTCATCCGAACTGCTTGTGATCGGTAGTTTTAGAATAATCGTTTTATAACATGTACTTATATATATATTTTTTTACATCCGTCCAGAGATGATATGCCCTGAGGGATTTTTTTTCTTTTAACTAACAACATTAATATAAGGAACTAATGTAACATCAGTGACAGTAACAGTTTGCTAAAGTCCCTATTATTCAACGTTCTCAGTGCCCGCATTTCTTCACAAATGTTTAATAATTTTTTTTCTCTAAAGTAAAACTTATACAGCTTTTCTAAAATGTGCGGGGTGCATATATGTCAGATAAATATTTTGTAATCAATGACAGTACACACGATTAGGTAATACAGATTAGCTGATATCTTTGTTCCGCAGAATAAAAGTTATGCAGTAGCTTATCATAAAACCCATATCCAATCAGTAGATATACACTGCCTCGGGTTTTGAACTCGCATCCGAATAACTATTCTCCACTCACCACCAAACCACGGGAAGAACAACCTTCTGTCATTGATCTCAGTGATCTTATCTTGTTTTCAAAGAGTACATTACTTGTGCTTTGCTGCCGTGATAGTCACTAAAAAGAGTGGACTCCTTCGCACGACTAGATCAGCTCTCGTGCTTTAGTATAAGTTTTGTTAAAACTCTCGTCGCTTGCCGTTAGAAAAGAGTAAATCGACAAACTAATGTAACTTCAATTTATTTAGATGTCGCATACCGTTAGACCAGTATTAAATTTTCGGTGAAATGTTTCGCGGGGAGGGATTCCGAGTACTAATTTTTGTATTGCAGTATCGCGCAGTTGTTGTTTGAATTATCATCTGTGAAGTAGCCGGGATAGCTTTCGGGCCTCGCCTCCTTTAACTCGCGAGTAACGAGGCGAGAAATGGCAAGGAGATTCGAAGGAAGGGGAAATCAGCCTCATCTAACATGATGTTACATGTGGTCGAATATAAGGCATATTATAATACCTTTTAATAATCATTAAACAGCCTCCGTGGTTGAGGAGCAAGATTCTAGACTAGTCATCTGGAGGATGCTGATTCGAATCCCGGCGTGCGAAAATAAATATTTAATTAATTTGGGTTATTTCACAATGGATTAATTAAAAATAATATGCGGTATATTTACGGAACGTTTCAGGGTGGAAAATACTCTAAATATCGCCCTGGTGTAAGACCACCATTCAGAATTGAAACGTTGCTTGAAACGGTTCTAGCCTGGTTTGCTGTCCAGATCTGAACAGCCAGATATAACCCCACTTCCTCTTCGCACCTCCATGTCCTCCCCACTACTATCAGTCTCACAACATATCCCAATTGGCGAATCCACAGTCTCACCGGCTCCAGACGGGAGCAGTTTGGACTCTTGTGGGGTATTTATATAAGAAACTTATTTCCTGTGACATGTAATCTAGAATCTTTATTAGAAGATGTGAAAAAAAGAGAAAAAGATTTTTTTTCAACAAATTTGCGAAACGAAAGTGATTTTGGTTCACATTTAACCTTTTGATTATGAAACTGGGAAAGATAAAATAATAGTTTAATATTATGTTCTTTTTAAGAAAACCCATCTGCGACTAACGCCTAATCTTGCAGGAAAAATTGAAAAGAAAATTATACTTTAGTTACAAAGGAGTGAAATGTCAATTTACTTCGAAATGTTAAAAAATTCAGACCTTTTGATGTTGGCAACGCTTCAGGAGGGGCTATAACTCTGGTAACATAATATATAAATAGTTTGGTAATTCTAATTAAAAATTGTTTTGTTCGTGCACCATTATTATAAAGTTAAATATTATCTATTTAAATTAATATATATTTAAGGATGTAGTTCTTGTTGGTATCCGGGAGGGTAGCTTAATAAATCAGGGTTGTCCACAATACCAATAACAATTTCAAAAATAAAATACAAGTCGTAAATAAGACTTTTATCATTAAGAGAGTTTAAATAATTTTAATTCTTTCATCGAATTTTGTTGAAATTAATTTTTTCTATACGTAAACCGATAATATCCCAGGAATTTAAGCAGAATTTTTCAATGGAATCGGAGTGAATTTTAAAATGAGGGGACAAAAAATAAGTGTTATATTCGACGTTACTTCAAATAAGCGAAGAATATAAGATTTTTGATGTTGAAATATTTTCATTGTCTCTGCCATTAAGGAGAATGAAGCCGAGTAGTTTTAATCCTTTATTAGTAACTATATGAATACTTGAACCAATTATTCAGCATTTTACCTTTTTTTTTATTTATTAAATAACAAAATACATTTTGTACAACAATTTGAGTAGACCCACAAAGCTGTCATATGGCAGCTTGTCTGCAGGTTCTAACAATTTAAACATTCTTAATATAATATCTAAGAACATATTTGTAAATACATTTATAGTTTTAAGGAAACATTAGAATAGATCACATAATATTAGATAATTTAACTTACATCTATAAATATATAAGATATTTCAATATACCTGCCTAATAACAAGATATGTAGGCAGCTATATTAAGATATTCAAAGATACATGGAGTTTTCGTTCATTAAACATAGCTTTATCATTTCAGGATACAGTCTCTCATTTTTTTCAAATTTTATGTTTTTATTGATTTTATTGAAAATCACTGGTATTAGATATTCAAGAGTACGGCTTCCATATTTATTTAATATTCGAGGAGTTTTTAGGCCCTTTCCTTCTCTAAATCTTGTGGTATGTTTGTGTATAAGTAGGTGTTTGTAAGGGCTTTCCCCCATATTATCCATAATAGTAGTGAACCAGTGGAGACCTTTTATTGTAAGTAGGCTCTCTGAGCCATATAGTAGTTTTAGGTTTCAGACAACTTAATTTAGTTATTTTAAAATTCATTCCGTAGAAAGCCATTCAGTAGGTATTTACAGATCTAAACAAACCATTCGCCAAATCCATGCAGAGAATGCCTTTAAAATATTCACTTTGCCATAGCACAGCCGCGTTTGAGTTTTAATGCTCCAGCAAACAAATCGAGATTTGTACCTCAGTGAAAAGCACCCGTCAGCATACATAAACCGTCATTTCACATTGGTTGGAACAGCAGACAAAAATAAAACAAAAACTTAAAGATGCCAAATTAACATACGCCCGTGTCACGTCCCCTTACTAAATACCAGCCACAGTTAGGGAGAGAGCAATAAAAACAAAGACTCGAAGACAATAGGTGGAAGGAATGGGAAAAAGACACTCAACGCTACTGTAGTGACTGCGACACAAATAGATTTTACTACGCGCATTCCACGCACGCACAAATACATCTCGACTGGGAATTCAACCCGTGGCTTGTGCAGTTTTCGTGTGTTGGTTTGCATTCAAAGAGAAATTTAACTTTTATTTATTTTTTATCATAAAGTTAGAAGAAATATAGTATTTCGCTTTCTTAACTTATATAAGTAAAGAGAATAATATATAGTATAGTAGTAATAATAATTAAAATCTATTACGCATTAGTCCAATCTCATATACAATATGGTCTAATCGGATGGGGAAGCTCGTGTGATTCCACAATAAAACTAGTCCTCATTGCACAAAAGGCAATTTTGAAAATTATACTAAGAGTCCCCATCAGAACCCCTACAGACTATGTTTTTAAAGCTCTGAATTTAATGTCACTGAAGCAATTATCCACAAAAGATATTCTAATGTACGCATTCAAAAACCAGGATAACTTTACACAGACAAACTCGAGCCGATTCACAAGATCGTTACAACATACACTACAACATACCTTTTACCAACCTTCAACTAAAACGACATTTGGACAAAGAAATATGCAGTACTTCTCTGTAAAATTATTTAATTTACTCCTTCTTACAGTAAAAACAACTAAAAAAATAACCGACTTCAAAAGAAACATAAAAATATGGATTATGGACATGGGAAGGAAGAAGATAGATGCAAATTTGCAACCGAACAAATATTAATGTATTGTACTTTCTTTTAGATTCAACTTATAATTTTCGTCTGTAATATTTTAACATAGGTATTTACTTATATTCAAACAAAAAAACTTATACAATGTGTCCTTAGAACTGAGTACCCTACTAAGGACACATTTTTCTCTGAAAAAATGTAAAATAAAGAAAAAAAAAAAATATATAAAGTAGTGTATAGTATAGTAGTAATATTTTTTTTTCTAACAACTTAAGTTCAAATAGTTTTTTTTAAAGGTATTTATATTCTTCGCCATTTTTAGGCTATCTGGAAGGAAATTATATATGTGTACGCCCTCGTGGCCAATGCTTCTCTTGCCGCTTTCAGTCTCGACAGCATTTGTGTACAATTTATTATGTTGTCTAGTATAATGTTCGTGTATTTGTGATGTTTTTATAAATGTTGTGTTTGTGTGCATAAGTCCATTTTTTATTTTGTAGATTAAAATTTTAAAACAAAGGTGCAAATTTTTCTTTTTTTGTAATGGGATTCCACAGTATTAAAGTAGAACAAAACAGTAAGTACCCTAAGATTACCATAAAAGAATTTGATAGCATTTTATTTATTTTTTGCTTACCGTTTTTATTAAATTTGACGGCCTCACTGGTTAAGTTGAGTTCCTTGACAACAGATACGGAGGTCACAGGTTCAAATTCCGGTGACAAAATTCTTTTAATTTATTTTTTTATGCTGATGGTCCGATGCTCAGTAGGGAACCTGCTTGCATAGCGCGGATGAAAACTGTCCAGCCTAAAGTTAAAACTTAGACTTATCGATTTCAATACTTCGTTTGTGTGGAAACACTATGATATGAAATGTGAACACCGATCAAGAGTCCCTACTACTCTCAACCACCTGGAGCCAGTGAGACTATTGGATCTCCAATTGTAATATGTTGTGAGGCTGAAAGTAGTGGGGACGGGTAGTAGATGGGGAGGAAGAAGGTGGGGAAGTACCTGGCTTTTCAAGTCTAGTGACCAAACATGGATAAAGGCATTTTAATCAACGTTTTAATTCTGAATGGTGGTCTTACAACAGGGCGATACTGGGAGTATCTTCGCTCTGGAACGTGCCGCAGATATGCCTTATAAATGATTAAATTGTGAAAAAAAACAAATAAACACGCGACCTCAGGATCGCTAGTCGAGACCCTTACCACTCGACTAAAAACTAAATATAAAATACCTAAACTATAAAATATAGTACATTTATATGTGGTACCTTCCGGAATGGTAGATACTTTCAACTTCGCTCTGGTGAAAGACCAAAATTCACAATTGAAGCGTTGCTTGAAATGAATTTAGTCATGTTTGGTGAACAGATAGGTACTTCCCCATTCTCCTCTTTCCGATCTACTTTCCCTCCCCACCACCTTTAACATCACAACATACCTTCACTGGGGAGGCGAAATTCCTCCCTCCACAATGGCCCCCCTCAACCAGTCTCCCGATCCAGCTCAGAGTAAGTGGGCAGACGTATCCGCCGCCAAAACCTAGACAAATCTCACCCCAGCCCTGCTGTATCACCAACCACAGGCCACACCGAACCACTTGGGGCGACCTATTGGAAAGGTGTTGGTTTTTTTTCGTTGTTTATTTTTAGGATGTTATGCCGTGTTGCGCAGATCCGACGATCCGACACATCGTCAGATCTGCCAGATCTGCCCTGATGATGGACACTGCAACGCTGTCCGAAACGTCGGCTAAAGAAGGAGGTAGCGCAACACGGCATAACACCCCAAAAACAAACAACGAAAATGCTTTTGGCCGTAAAAATCTAAAAACTTACCAGGTGTTGGTTATCCAATAAACGATTGCTAGGGCGGCGGTATCCATACCCGCCTCATTCCTTCTCCTTTCATATGACACCTGGTCAAACTGATTCGGTCTCAAAGCAGTCACTAGCGACTGATTAATGAAAAATCTACAGAGTTTTAAATAATTAAACGAATATCGTCACCGATTTAAAAATTTTTGTTTTAAAAAAACCCTTGATAGGAGTATTTTTATCACAAGAATAAAATAATGGTTTGGTTGCTGAAAGATAATTGCAGTCGTTTAGCGGGTAAAAATTCCAATTGTATGTGCTTAGATTATAGATTTTCTTACTTAATTTTTTTAATATTGTCAAAAAATACGTTTTAGGTTTGATGTGTTGTACATTTTAGAGTTCCAATAGAATTTATATTAGATATACCTAAGACGTTCAGTTCTCCTTATAATATCCCCTTAATCTTAGTCAAATAATAATTGAAAACTCTTAACTCAAAACCGTTCTCTTACAAAAGCGATCAGTCTGTAAATGTGGTTTTGTTTTTGTGGAGAAATGTAAAGATTCTTGTCCGATAGTGAACCAAGCACCGATGGATGGTGACATAAGCAACGATCCGTTAAGATTTTAACAACATTTTCCAAGAAACCGCTGCAGACGAGGAAAATGTCTTATTTTCCCAGTTTATGGTTGGGCGATACTTAAAGTCTTACCGATAACGCTAAAAAGATAAAGTGAGTTTATTTTTAAGTGGATGTAAAACAATGATCACCGTTCTTGAAAAATTATGTGTTTTTATTTTGGATTTTTTGAAAAGTTTTATTTTATGCGATTACTCGTACGGTTGGCAAAAATAATGTCAGGAATCACTGGTTAAATTAAATCAACTACATCAATTAAAACCCTTTTTTTATTTTATTTAAATGGGCAAGTTTTAAAATTATATCTAGTATAAGAGTCGAATTCTGACTTGGAAGAAATGCGATGTTGATTGGAGAGGAGGCCGGCGTAGTGCAGCGGTAAGGATCTTGACTCGCATTCCGAAGGTCGCGGGATCGAATCCCGGCGTGGCAAATAAGTTTTATTTGATTGATTTGTGTTATTCACAATTTACTCGTTTTAAATAATATATAGTATATTTGCCGGACGTTCCAGTGTGGAAGATACTCTCAGTATCTCCCTGGTGTAAGACCACCATTCAGAATTGAAACGTTGCTTGAAATGGCTTTAGCCGTGTTTGATAACCAGATCTGAATAGCCAGATACTTCCCATTTTCCTCTTCCCTATCTCCTTCACATCCCCACTACCTTCAGCCTCACAACATACCCCAATTGGGGATGCCATAGTCTCACTGGCTCCAGACGGGAGCAGTTGGGACTTTTGTGCGGTATCCATATAAAAAAAGGCAATATTAAAGAAGATTTGATAGAAGAGAGGACATTTTTTAAGAGAGAGAGACAACCATAAAACAAATGATCCACTTCTGGACCAAAGAAAGAACAAACTGGGGAGTTAAGCACTTGCATTTTAAAAAGGGGAGAAAGAACGGAACAATGACAAATTCTCATTTGAATAAGTGAGGAAACTGTTATACAGTTAATATTCAAGAAATAAAAAATATACTATGTTTTTTCTTTATTTAATTAGTGCAATCGTAACTAAAAAGGATAAAAAAGTAAAGCGAAATAAAATTTATTAATATAAACTACTGTTTTCAGTTTACACGATAGCTTTTAACTTTTACACGATAACTAAAACTTTTAAGTGTACACGATCAAACCGTTTAACAGTTGAACTTATAAAAATGCTTTGTTTTATTTTATGATACACCATAAGATATTACCTTACGGATTCAATAAACTTTTTCTTAGTGAGCAGTTTCTGAAAAAAAAAAATTATTTGTAAATAACTATCCCAACGTATTATTATGCACTCTACTTTAAAGTATTTCTACAATTTTCCCTGATTTTGGTTTGTTATTTGTATTTATTATTTTATGTTTAGCAAGCAACTCTTTTCATACGATGGAATGCACTGAACAACAAATGATTTGCTATTGTAGGTATGCTTTTATTATTTTTAAGTGGTTTATTAAAGTTTTGAACTAGAAGTATTTGAATAACTGTTGTTACTTTATTTTTCACTTTCAAAAATTCGAAACAAGAAGGAAAGCTTAAGTCAGTTTTCTTTTAGAAACCAAGTTACCTTAAAATGTTAAACTCAATTCTGTGGCGAATACTTAAAACCTGAGCATTCATCTGCTGTTTGTTTTAAAGTTCAGTTAGTTTAAAGTTAAAACGACCCCTTTAATAACAAATTGATTAAAATTATTCCTTCCTACTTTATATCACTATCAATATTTAATCAAGCTATACTTTTGAATGTAACCGAGTTTTAATTTTGATTTATTCGAACCCGAATAATAATTTTTTGTTTTCGTTGATGTAAAAATATTAACTATTTTGAACGATCAAATAAACCGTTTTGATTTCCGATTGTATTTACAAATCTGGCCGAGTCAGATGGTTAATCATAAACCAACACCTTTCGGAAAAAATGTATTTGAAATATATAAATATTTCATTCTGGACAGAATATAAACCGTTTTGTATCCACCATTTGGTTTTTTATGCTTTTTTTATTCCGATTTTTATCCCTCGCGAACCGTTGGCGCTTCTCGGCAGCTGTAATATTCCAGAGATATTTGAGATTCTTCGATTGATTGAAAAGATATGTGAAGCATCTGCGCTGAGTGGGATGAAACGTCATTGACATAAGATCTGAGGGTTGGCTTTTGTTTGAGAAGCGAATCGATTTGTAGATCGGTCACGTCTGTCAAATTGACTTAATTTAATGTTCCATTATTCTGATTTGTGATCTGTTTTGCAAAGTGTTAAGCATTTTGTCTATGGACGCGGTCATCGCAGTATGAAACCCGGTGATTTAATTTAATAAATTGGTTACTTTTTTTCTCAAAATGAAAATGAGAAGAGTAATAGTTAGCATATGTATTCCTCGTATTAAATTTGAAATGTTAATGGTTAACCTCTAACTGCCGAAGTGATTTTTTTCAGTATACTCTGACTTCGGAGCCTGGGCGGTCCGTTACTTTAAATGTTTATATATTAGGGAATCCATGAAAATTTTGACGTCGAAATTATAATTTTTTGGACAATTCAAATATATCTTAATAAAATAAAATACTTTATTTATTGTTAAGTAATTTATATTTGACAATTTGGATATAATGTAATAATTTTTAGAAAAAATCACTTGAAATCAGAAATCAGTCTGTATTATCCTATTAAACTAAATAAAAACAATCAACTCACCTTTATTATAATATTTCAATAATGTCTCGAATAAACTACCTACATAAAACTTTAGTAAAGTTGTTTATGTTTTTTTTTATAAAGTAAAAATCAACTTTAAAAAGTTACGTAAGTACTGTCGATGGGCCAGAGAGGCCCACGAAAAAAAATTGAAATGAATTTACTTACAGAAATTTAACTTTAAAAATTAAAAAAATGAAAACTTACAGCTCTGGCGCCACTACATTCAAAGCTACTGGAAGCGCTGTGTGCGTAACGCGCGGGGGAGGGGAGTTTTTCGATATTATTATTATTGCTAGGCCGGAGCGCCCCCACGTCAGCAGTTAAAGGTTAAAGAAAAATTTAAAGGCGTTGATGCATTTTGGTATGAAGATACTAGTGCCTTGCATTATTTACACCGTAGGTATAACTTTGTACTACGGTGCCGTCTCACGTGATGAGACTTCAGCGCACGGGGCATGTAAATAGCCGTGTTGATACGGTTACCCAGAAAGAGGTCGATGTTATATGTGGAGATGGGGACCTCGTAGCATAAAAATCCATTGTTGAACTACCCATCAAAAGAGTCCTAGATGTGATAACATCTTGAACCTTGTTTTTATTAAAAAAATTGAGACAATTTAATCAATTTTTCCAAGACTCTGTTTGTTGTTGTTAGTTCTGTTGGTCGGGTGCCATCTAGTGTATTCTTCGTCTAACTGCCGAAATCAAAGTATCCCATTCGCACAAATTAGTTCATTTTATGAGCAATATGTGAAACAATCTTGCTCTCATGATTGGAGAGATTTTCGAGAACAAAGAATGTTTGGAAATGTCATTATTTATTGCATATTTAATGTCGTATTGAGATTCTCACAAAGAAATAATATTCTTCGGAAAAAAAAAACTTACAATGAGAACTAATTTCTGTATTTACCCAAGAAGTAAAGATTTGAAAATAATGTTGTTTTCTGATCTACTAGGTAAATATACCAACGGAGCAACCAACTCAGTTATTTATTATATAGAAATCGCAAAGAAAACCATCTTAATACTTACAAAACTGACTAATACAGACCAGAATGTTTGTCATACTAGATATTAGCAAAATTTGCTTTAAAACACTACTAAATTTTTTTAACTAAAAAAACTAATTTCAACAAACTTAAACTATCATTAGCAGACCAGTTAGACAAGCGTTCAAAGAAATCCGACGGTAAACACAAGCTTTGAACAAAAACACCATCCAATAAAAGCATTTTACAATATTCACTTGATACAAAATCTGAGAAAAACAAAAATAAATTCAGATACAAATTTGATTAAATAAAATTAAAAGGTTGTAAAAACAAAAAAAGAATATTACAAACAAATTATAACATAAAAGTGTAAAACATATTATACACTTAACAAACAATCCATTATAAAACACACAACATTCACACACACGCAACTCATAATATACACCGATGTTTTTGTTCATTACCGACTTTAATTTATTATATGTACTTCAACTTATATTGAATTTTGAATAATATTTTTTTTGGGTCTCAGCACGGGTAAGCCACGCAGTGAGGCCAACATTACCAAATTGAATTATAAAATGTGAATTATTGTACCAAATAAATAAACAATATATGAATAACATACAAGTAGTTCGATATTTAGGAAGGTTTCAAAGTTGTCTTCATAACCGCATTAAATATTCTTGTTTTACTAAAATTACAATTTCAATCAACATAATATATGTAATATCTAATCTAAAGAAAGAAATTGTTTTTTCCTGTGTGTAATTTCCCATGCGTCCCCGTTCCCGCCCCCATTCTCTGCCCGCGTTTCTTTACCCTCACGCGTTCCCCTTCCACCTTCCCCCTTCCCGCATTCCCCTCCCCCATCTAGTTTCCTCTCCCACGTCCCGCAATCTTTTTATGAAAAAATTCCGCTAGAACTTACCAGTATATACATATATAGAAATTATCGCGGACATGCACGATGTTTTCTATATATGTATATTGATTTCTGACACCAAAGTTTCATCGCAATAGGATGAATGGTTTATGAATGCATAAGTAACAAACAACGAAAAATTCATTTTTATTTGTTAAGATTGCTTCTCAAAGAATAATCACATTTTTCGTAAAAGAATCAACCTCTCTAGTACTAAGTCTGAACAGAGGTTAACAATTAACATATTATTTGATTGAAGCAAGCATGACTTAAATGAAGGTAAATATACCGTTCCCACTGTGATTTTTGTCACTCCCTGTAAATATCAATATTTACACACTAGTTATTTACAGATGCACAGAACAGGTTGGTTTATTATTTACATATTAATTGCTTTAAAAAAACATGCAGCCAATGAAATCTATTTTTTCAAATACATTTAATTATTTTAGATCCCCCCTTTCCTCTGTATAAGATGCTAATAAAAAACACACAAGAGCGAGGTTTACACTTTTATACTCTTATGTACTTCTTAATTTTTATTTAGTTTGTTTCAATAAAATAGTATTTTTTTAATTCCTATTTAAAATATTAAATGTATGACTACCAAAACACGGGCATTAGCCTAGTGTGGTAGCCAAAAAAAATATCTGTAACCAATAAAATTTAATGAAATCAAAATAAATAACGAATATTTATTATATGGTTACGTTTTTTAAATGTTTATATGAATAAAAGAGATTTCAGACTAACATAAAGAAAATTTAGAGGCTGACTTAATAATTATGTAGCTCCTATTACACATATAGCAAAACAAATGCATAATAATGTAACGTTGACGCTGTGATTAAACGATAGTCAAAGAAGTAAGGATTTAGTTTCTAATAAAATTTCCAAAAGTATTTGTAAATTTGCCTTTTATTGAATATTTTCCTTAGTAGGCTCCAATTCTCCCCTGCTCCCCTACTTTTAGTACCCACTCAATAGTTAATTTTTTTTGTATTTATTGGAAGAAACAAATTCTTTTACTATGTACCTACTTGATGTAACCAATAATGTAGCGAGGATCCAAAGGTTTGTATTAATGAAGAAATCATAAAAAAGGGTGAAGAAATTAAACATCTACATAGACATAGGTATCAACAATTGAATAGTAGGCCAATTTACAAAGTATTAGGTATCTTGAAGAAGGTAGTGAGATGAAGTGGTTTAAAGTGTAAGGTAAAACTTAAAATAAATTCAATAAATTATGCATTTCATTGTTAAACTGGGTTTATACGTAGTAGTTAATACACTCAAACGTTATAAAGCCAGTTCTTAAAGAAAACGAATATTTTCTAATTCCTTGGAAAATTAGAAGCTATAAATTTTAAGTCCTAATGGTACACTTAAACCGCCCAGAAGTAAACAGTATACGTCTTTTTCCTACTTTCAAGTAATTTTGAAATGAACTAAGGATCAATGAAATGTTGGATGGTCTTGGTTATAAGTCGTAGTAGAAGATAATTTACAATAAGCAATAAGCTAATATTAAAAATTCACCTCCCAACCGTTAAAGGCATTTTTTTTAAATATTACAATTTTACACTCGATTTAGTAAACTAATACAAAAAATCTCCAACTCTAATTAATCAATTCCGGTAACACCCCAATCCGAATCCCACACACGTGCAGTAGTGCAATTGTGGTATTTAGGTGACCGATATTTATATTGTCTTTTTATCTCTACATAAATCATGTTATTGTTTATAAAATTATCAATTTACTATTATAGTAGTATAATTAAATATATATTTACGACTTTATCGTGTTATGTTGCGTTCGTTTTAGTCAAGTAATCATACAAAAAATGCATTTTGTAATTTGGACTATAGTGTAATGTCAGAAAATGGGGTTTAATGATTACGATAATTATCCGCAATAGAAATACATTTTATTACATTGGTTTTAATACTTCGTTTGCAACCAAGCTTTCGTTGCTTAGAAATGATTAGTTTTATTTTTAATAATAACATGAAGTCTTCAACTGAAATATAAATCGCAAGTGGATGGAAATTAAGCTTATCAATTTGTGTTATGTGTGTGGGTATCACCGCACGGGAAACATTTATTATTATATGTCCAATACCCCTGATATAGATTGCCCCAAGTGGTTCACATTGCCTCATACTGTGTGGCGGGCCAGATCGAGATAGACAGATTGAGAGAAACCTTTGACCTCTCCAGTCGGACTCTCTCGACCCATCGCCTTGCACTACAGTGGGAGGGTTGGATTCCCACTTTGGTTGGATTCATACATATTGGATTCCGTCACTCCTGGTCATGGATGAAACGGAAATGCGTCACAACTCAGTTCTACACAAAAACTCGGTTCTAATATAATGCGTTAAATTCGCAACTCGACGCGTGCCTTCCATAGCGTAGTGGGCAAGGTGCCTGAAAAGTCTCAGCGGCCAGAGAGATAGACATCAAGCGAATGGGGGTTCGAATCCTTCGAAATCCAAAAAAAACATTTTTATTTTGTGAAATCAATATCCAATCTTCAAACCACTTAAAAAAAACAATCAAAAGTAAAGAAAGCGACATCTAGCGACTTTCTAGTTTTACTTCTATCGCATGTGAATAACACCCTCTGATTTTTTTTCTCCCGGCCTTCCGGTGTTGAGCTAATGTAAAATAAAAAAGGACTTTGCCGATTGGAAGAGAAATAAATGTATTAGATCTACCCACATCACAAAAGAGATAAATTATTATCCATATTATTTCAATTACAAAAATACGACCTGTTTCATAACTAAGAGTTTTAACCTCATACCAACTATTTTCTTATTATTTAACAATCGATATGAAACTAACTCTTTACAGGTATCTACTTATTTGACAAGCTGAAAACATTTAGGTTGACCTCCTGTCAGAAAAATTTGTATAAATTTTATGACACTATTTTTTTACACATCTACCAACAAGTCCATAAATTTTCGTCATTTTGTAAACCCGTTATTCGTCTTTTTAAAAATCTAGTGTTGGTCTAATTGCTTTCAAGTTACCTCCATTGAATTCTAAACCCTGTGAATAAAAATTAATGAGACCGCTTAAGTTCTAGCCTTTCGTATAAAGTAAATAACAATTTGTGTTTCAGAACGTCATAAATCCTCTGGCAAACTGAGACACTCGGAGACACTTAAAATAGAAAATGGAGCAATAATATAACTCTCGTGTCATTCGAGTCGCACTCGAAACGTCAAAACATTTCACACTTCATTATGTTTGAAAAAGAAAAGGTGCGCTTGTAAATGGTTTTGTGTTCACAATTTAATGTATTTTTAATAAATGTTGAGACTGTGGTATATTATTTTCTGAGTATTTACAAAAAATGTGGGAGTTTAAAAGATTTTTTTATACGTTCGTTTAGTGGTTAATTATTATGTTTATTTTGATACCTCTAAAGTTAACTTTTTTTTTTAAATAATATATTTTTCAACAATTTTGTAACTTGTACTTTATACTGATTTTCCAATAAAAGCATTTGCTTGTGGATGGAATTCATTGTGGAATTTAGATATGATTTGAAATTTGCACATTTAAATAAAATTAATATGTAAATTCACCCTTCCTTTCTCTGTAATTTTAAATGGCGGCCTTGAGCATCCCAGAAATAATTAACGTTTGATTATACTCATACAAAGTATTAACGTTTGATTATACTCATACAAAGTATATTATAACACAAGTATTCATTACTTAGAAACATTATGTTTTAATCATTTTATTTCATGAGTTAAGGAGAAAATTTAGAATAAAAGCCCAATGTAAATTATTTAAAACTCTTATGAACACTTTACAAAATCGAGATATTGTTTGATTAATGTGATATTCTCACGAAAACGGCGCTATACTATAAGTATTCAAATATTAATAATATTTTATTTTTTTTAAATAAAAATAAAGTTTTTATATTTTGATAAATGCAAACATTTCCACAAGTTTTAATGAACAAGTATTAATGAACAAGTATTAATTTTGAGGTATAATAAAATTATATAAAAGCTTCAAATTTTCTCTGCCTATCTCTCTCTCTGGTTTCAATCCTGGGATTGGTTTGTAGCAATTTCCTCTAATTTTCTCTTCCATTCTTCCCTGTCTTGTGCGGCTCTTCTGAATTATGCATATGATGAGCAGCGCACGTCCACCAGCAGGTCGTCCAGGTACTCTCGGCGTGGGCGTCCCCTAGAGTTTGTCCCCTCGGTCATACCCTCCATTATGGCATGCAAGAGGCCTTCTTGTCGTATAACATGGCCGATCCATCTTGCACGCCTTTCGGACAAGATCCTGAGCAGGTGCCTTCCTCCTTCGATTCTTTGGAGAACCTCCTCATTTGTAATGTGGTCTCTCCAGGAAATTCCTAATAATCTTCTATAGGACCACATCTCAAAAGCCTCTAGTCTCCGTTTATCTCTTTCGGAAAGGCACCATGTTTCGCAGCCGTACATCAAGATACTCCACACATAGGTCTTGATGAGGAGTATTCGCAGTTTTAGGTCTATATTATTTGATTCAATTACTTTCGACCTTTTATTGAATGCAAGCCTAGCCTGGTGTATACGGCTGTCGACCTCGCTCTTAGACCGACCGTCCCGTGTTATTTTGCTCCCGAGGTAGACAAGGAGTTTGTCTACCTCTGCCTATACACATAGCAATACATATAGTAGATACGGTGTAATGTTCTTTTTAACTGATAGTTTATTGTTAAAAAACAAAATAATTCGAGCTGTTATGATATTTCATCCGTCTTGCGTTAAGTCATGTATATTTTTATAGCGCATACCCCGTTTAAGAAATTATTTCAATTCCCACCCAATTGGATAAGCATAACGGATGCGTTATATGAACAATTAATGATATTTTAACAGTCAGTTCAAACTTCAACCAACACTAAAAAATATATTAAGTTTTCTTGGGGTGATTTGGATCATCGTGCGAAGCTTTTGAAACTATTCTACTGAATCCATAAAAGTACCAACGTAATACTGCAAGTGTATTTTCCGATAGTGATTATAAAGCTCTGTACCTACATACAACACAAGAAGAGCTTTCATCTGACAAAGGCCATTCGTGAATGTACATATTAATCGACAGAGCGGACCTTGACGAATCCGAAAGTTACTCGTATATCAAGACGTGTGTGGACTGTATACTGTATAGGTTATAGGTTCTTCCATTGTCTAGGAGTCTAGGCACAAGATGTTTGACGTCACTAGTCAACACTCGGAACCAATCCAATTACTTAGTCTCACGTGCGAGATGTATTAAATGTATTTTTGCACTTGACTTAATTGGAAACTTCAACGCCTAGAAAACTATTTGATTTTATTAGCATTTTTGGAAGAAATGTTTTCTGCCTTATTTTCAATAGAGATAGGTAGGAGAAAATTAGATAGCCCATTGTCAACAAACCCTGACAGCTCAGCGTTATTTAATAGTTTAAATAATCTGATGGTCAACAATAATGAATTGTATTTATTTTATGCTAGGGATCCCGATAAATTACACATCTCATTTTACGACGAGAGGAACTTGCGATTCATGAATGGGAGGTTATATTTACAATTTTACGTAAGTATTTTGAAGTATCAAAAATATTATTTTATTTTTAACTTTATGAGTAAAGTCTCAAATTATAATATTTAATGAAATGTAGACAAGCGCACTTGAAGTGAAATGACACAAAACTGCACTATATAAATATTACATTATTATTATTATTAGCGAAACTCAATCGAAAATCTGGAGACAGAAAAATCAGAAAAAGATATTGGTTCCACTTGGACTCAAACCCAGGGCCCTTTGTTGACATGACAAGGGCTCTACCATTTAATTTTTTTTTCTGATTTTTCTGTCTCCAGATTTTTTACTGAGTTTCGCTAATATTGTCTTCATTTAATCTAAAATATTAGTTTCACATTCAATACACCACCTACAATTTGGAAGACAGGTATGGGTACCGCCGCTCCAGGAACCATTTAGTGACTTAGTAAGGGTGCTCGGGTTAATAGAGGTCAGGTTTGTCCGGGTCTTGGCAGCGGATGCGTGCGACCATCGGCGTGGCATTCCAGACTGGGAGAGAACGTTTTAATCTCTCCATCAGGACTGTCTTGGATCATCGCATTGCACCGAGATGGGTTCATACGTCCATCACTCCTGGACAAACTGACTCCCAGATTCCTACCCACCCCTCATACCACTTTCCTTCTAAGAATTTCCTCTCCTTTCTTTCCTAAAAATACCCTCTACACGGCATCCCCGAAGATGACGTAGGATCTTAGAAAAATTATTTTCATTTGATCCTTCTGTGTGAACGCAAATTTTATTGTCAATTAAGTAAGTACCTAAGTAAAAAGTATTAATTTCTAAACAGTAAAAAAGTATGTTCCTCAAGATTGGGGTGCCAGAACGACCAATGATAGTCACAATAATTCTTAATGTTGCGACGTATGGGGAGAGGACGAAACGATAAGGAGCTGAATGACATGGGGAGGGGAAGGAGAAATGACAGTAGATAGGTTGTTAACGCCCAATGGCGGTTTAACGACAGTGTGTAAATGGATTGTAAATTGTAAACGATTGTTGAAGCCTATTCGATTGGGTTAAAGGAGATTAAAGAGGGCAGAAGAGGTTAAAGCCTTACCTTTAATTAGTGATGTTTGTTTCTTGTAAAGTTTGCACCGCATATATCACTTAAGTTATTAGGGGTAAACCACATAAACAATTTACATTTTTTTAAAATATTTTGGTAAAAAGCTTTGTGGTTTGACATACCAATTAATTAGAATAAAACAATAACTTTGTAACCACGATTTTTCTTTTAATACCGAAAAGCATCCTCAGGGAACAAAATTAAACTGACCAACAAATTTACATTGTCTGAGCTTCTATATACGTACAAACAAAAAGAGACAAAACATAATATTAAGGAACAGTGAGAGAGTGAAATTAACATCTTACATAGTGGTAGAGAGAAACGACGGATGATATCCAATGAATTACCATATTATGTCTACAGGTACATAACGTCATTTGAATAGGTGATTAAGGGTTTTTTTTTTTACTTATTTAATATTTCCTAACAGAATTAAGAATAACATAACATATGAATCAGTATGAATCTATTTCTTTTAATGCGGTGCAAAGCGACTGGTCAAGAGAGTCCGGCTGAAGAGATCAAAAAGTTTCCCACAAGTAGTCTTTCGATTCAGCCCGCCAAGCAATAGGTGCACCAACGCATCCACCGCCAACACGAAGACAAACCTCTCCCCATAAACTCGGACACCGTCGAAGAGGTGTTGGCTATTCAATAAATGGTTCACGGGACGGCTGTACCCATACTCACCTCCCAAATTAATTAAATTCAACTGGCCAACGTGCGCGTTTTAGTGCATTTTAGCACACCGTAAAAATTATACTCTTAAAATTCATTAAATCTTGTCTTACCTTACCTTAAATTGTGTTGACCTTACATTGTGTATGCATTTTTCGTGAAAGAAATGCCACTAAAGTAAATTACCCTTAAAATAATATATATGGCGTTATAATTATTTTTACAAAGGCTTGGTCATTTCTGACCCACCACCGAAGTCAACGTGTTAAAGAGAAATTCTTAAATTTGGTGTTAAATCATTTCTGTGGAGGATTGCAAAAAGAAAATTACGAACCAACAGTTTATTTGAGGTATGCTCAGCCTACAGTATCGACGCTCATATAGGTAAACATACTCGTATTAAGGGCTTTTAACCAGACAACAAATTTCGTCGAAAGATGTTCTTACGATCGTACAGGGCGTACTGTACAGGGCCCGCAGATACTTTAACAGTAAACAACCGCTAACCCTGTACAAATCGTAGACGGTTGAATTTGGCAGCCACCTCTGGTCTTGAGCTCCAAAATACCTAAAAAATACCCTCGACTCTGTACAAAAACGGGCGGTCCGTTTGATAGATTCTCCCATCTTAACATACGGATTGCAATCTTTAGAGCACAGGCGTCGGGTGGGAATGCTATCCTTCTTCTACCGGTATTACAATGGAAGATGCTCCGAGGAACTAGCGTCATTGATCCCTTCGGCACCGGTGCATAGTCGGGAGAAATATGTACACGGTTGACATTTGTCACATGAGAACGGGTAGTTTCTTCGACTCATTCTTGTGTTCAACAGCTCGGCTGTGGAACGATTTGCCGTTCTCTGTGTTTCCTCCTTCCTACAACATGGGTCTCTTCAAGACCAATGTTCATTCCTTCCTCTCTTTAAAAAGACCCTCCACACAGCATCTCAGATGACATACGCCCTGAGGGATTTTTTTTTATCAGGCCTCCTGTGTGGAGCTAATGTCAAAAAGGGCGGTTCCAATGAGAAAGATTAATTATTCTCCGTACCAGCTTTATAAAATTATAATTCAATATCGATTTTATTTCATTCAAAATTTGCTTTAATTTTGCAAAAATGCTCAAACGTGTGAATCATCACAATACCATATCAAAAACTATTTAAATTATGCACTTTTTGAAATTATTTTTTGATCTTAAGTATTTAAATTTTTTTAATAATGTCCAAGCAAAATTAGAATGTAAAAAAACTTATATATATTAGTATGTAAGACCGTAAATAAATAGACAAACTAAAATATTTTCGTCAAAAAAGACGTGCGCGGATATTTTTTTTAATGATTTTTTTTAAACTAAAATAAAAATTCTGAAACATAGCTTTCCCAGATAATTCATTGATTTATTTTACTGCATGATTGTATGATTTGAAATATGTGTTTTGTTTGAAGATTTAATAAATCTGCCAAAGACCTACGGTGTAATCTTATTATGCTAAAAATAAACATATTTACTAATAATTTCAAACATAAATTAACAGATAAAAGAACAATCTTTCGTCAATCAATCAAGTCAAATTTTTTTGTTTAAAAGAGTTAATACGGCAATATTTTTTATTTAAAAATGACATATTTCTTGTTTTGCCTGGTTATTCCCTCTAGAAAGTAAAGGTAGAAGAGTTCTAAAAAATAAAATTTACTATGCATGTCTTTATCGTTCTGAAGGTTGAGACGTAATAATATGTTGAATAAGGATATTTTGGCGGATAAAGAAATGGGTAAAGAATGATATGGGTTCTGGGTACACACAAATGTGGGATAAAACAGATGCGGGAGACATGTGAGTAGGATATGGTATGATTCAGTAGAGCAGGCAGTCCAACTCTAACTGGCTCGTCAGGACATTTCATTGCCATTGGAAATATGAAAGTGTGAATAATATCAATAAAGAATGATTGCTCACTGAATATTTGGAATAATCAACTCGAACTTCTCCCGAATTATTTGCATAAAAATTGTCTGTTTGGGTGAAGCAAATATAAAATAAAATTCTTTTGACCTTAGGTGATTCGAAGCCTTTTATGAATAAAATGTTCCAGGCACGCGTTGCTATGCCACTAATAAAGATTTTTTTCTCCCTGCATGTCTTTTCCCATTCGTCCCGTTCCTCTTCCGTATCCCTTTCCCCTCCCATATCCCCTTCCTCTCATGCGTTCCCCCTCCACCTTACCCGCCTTCCCTCTCCACCCTGCCGCGATCCCCTCCCCTCTCCCGCGTTCAATATATTCAGTCCCGGTACATTCAGATTTTCAAACAGCTCGCGTGCCACCTATTGCAATTTTTTTTTTACATGTTACAAGCATTCATTTTTGTGTATTATAAGAACAATCAATCAAATTTGGTAGCAAACATAGAAACCTATTTAAAATAATATAATTCTGAATAAGATTCAAAATATTCGATTTTGATTTTGTACCATAAGCGAGCTTCGATTAAATTCATTAATTTGTAAAGTTTATTCGAATATTGAATTATGATTGAACAATCGGTGTTTGAAAAATGTCATTTTCAAATTGTGACATTTTTGTAAGAGTTTTTGTAATGATTAAAAAAACTTTTCAGATGTATTGTCATGTGGTTGTAATAATCCAGAAACCTTCGCGAGGGTGGAAAAGAGGTATTTTGAAAGTTTGAAATATTTCCTATGCTTAATATAGCAACGCATAGCGGACATACATATATACAGACTTTTTGATTTCTATATATATAGATAAGGTTTTATGCCGTGTATTCACGTTCCAGCTTGAGATCACTTGAGAGTATCATTTTTTTATCTGAATACCTCACAAGAGTCCCAGCTGCTCCCGTCTGGAGTGAGACTATTGCATCCCCAATTGGGGTATGTTGTGAGGCTGAAAGCAGTGGGGAGGGGAAAGAGATGGGTTAAAGGAAGGTAGGGAAGTACCTGGCTATTCAGATCTGGTCACCAAACACGGCTAACGCCATTTCAAGCAACGTTTTAATTCTGAATGTTGGCCTTTCACCAGGGCGATACTGAGAGTATCTTCCACTCTGGAACGTGCCGCAAATATACTATAATTTTTTTTAAATGAATTAATTGTGAAATAACACAAATCTCTTCAAATAAAATTCATTTACCCATTCATTTACCTTCGGATTGCGAGTCAAGAGTCGTACTGCTAGACCACGCCGGCCGTCAATAATAATAATAAAATATCAGAATGTGCTTTTTACACGCGGTAGAAGTGAAACCTTCAGAAAACTAAAGTAGACAACAGTGGGAAGACTAAGAAGCACTTTTTTTATCGATGTGAAGGATGAGTTATTGAGTTCTCCATATTTTTGTCGTCAAATTCCAGTGCACCTTTTTCTTTACATTTGGTCATCTTATTAGTATCAATATTCTCTTCCTCGGAGTCGCTAGGTGTCACTTTCTTGTGTTTTGTTTGCCTGTTTTGGAGAGTTTTGAAGATTGGATATTGCAATTACAAAAATATATATTTTTTTTTTAGGTTTCGTAATATTCTATCCTCGGTCAGATGAATGTCTGGCCGCTAAGGTTCGTCAGGTGCTTTATAGTAATAGACTACAGGTGACTTGCGTGAGACCGTAGATTTACCGTATTATATTTGAATCGAGTAGATACCCGAAAAATAAATAAATATTTTATTGCTATCTCATTCTCTCGCAGGCTAAATCCTTTAGATGTTTGTGTTTGACTCTTTCAACTAAATATATCTGTATCATATTTTTACGGTATTTTTTGGAGACTTTAGATTGCCTCGTGACTCAAGAACTATATTTGTTGATATAACCGTAATCCATGTTGTTTAATTTGGTATAACTTGTGAAACACTGTATTGTCAATGTAATCATCTCAACCATGGTCTGTGTACACACTTGCTTGTCGCTTGTGATGTTACTGACGATCTAAATAGTCTATTAAAATTATATATGTGAGTAATAACCTTCGCTTTTTATACCCAAAACAAAAAGTTTTAAACAGGCAGGTTTTGATAATACGTTATTAACTTGAATAAAATATTTTAATTAAATCGCACAAGGCTGATCTCGAATGTTGTCAAAACTTTAAAACGTTACGCGAAAACATTGAGATGCTTCCGACGAGGTCATCTCCAATTTTTTTTATTTTTTTTATGACTGGTTATGACTTTTTATAGAGCAATTAACGACAGCAAAACAAATTTTTATTACTTCCAAAAATGAAGTTAAGAACTTTCTAAGTGAATTTGGGCAAAATGTATACAATGGTGTCTTGTGATGTCATTTGATACACGATTCAGTTCAATTCATAATTCGAATGGCAGTGCTGTGGTACCGCCACCCGCGTACCGTGATGTCACAAGCTTTTAGGCTGGCCGCAAACCTCAAAATTTTGACATCTTATAACTTCGGTACTATCCGGTATTTTCAAAAAATTTAAATAGGTTTGCCATCGACATGCTCTAATTAATATTGCACTACTTCATTACATAAAGATTTGTATGATAAAAATAATATTCCACAATTAAATATTTGCAAAAGAATTATTTCTGTTGGGGACTAACCGTACCAATAGTACGAACTATACCAGCACAGCGTCACCATATATTTAAGGGTATACAAAATTTCAATAAATTATCCCTAGATATAAGATTAGAGGGAAACTATGAAAATTACAAAAAAAATTTTTTTACTAAAATTCTCTAATACCACCTCATGATTTTTCTTATTATTTGATATTATGTTTTTGGTTATCATTTACATCTGACCTATATTTTTATTAATTTTATTGAATTTTAAAATTTTATTATTTCCCTTTAATTATATTACTTATATTGTATTTTCTTTGCAATATTATTACTATGTATTACTAAATTTTAGATGTCAAAATATATAGTTGTACTCTCTTAAGCACAAGCATCTGCTTTATTAGGAGAGTTTTTTTGGAAATATTTATCTTGTATTATCTTATTTTAGGTTGTATTCACAAATAAATAAAAAAAATAAAATAAACCAAAATTATATTGGAAAAAAATAAAATTCTAATGTTTGTAGTCGACCGCATAAAAAGCTGTGAATGAACGACAGTTGGAGAAAAAAAACGAGTGTGCTTTAGACCACACGACTGAAGTAAAACTTCAATAACTTATAAAAGAAGAGAAAAAGAAAATGTACGCGCGCACTGCTCTCTCTTTCTCCTACAGTGTGATACAGACAATAGGCCTGAGGGAGCGGGCAGCGATCGGCAGAGACGGGGGACGATTGAATGAAAGGGCGTCAGTCGATGTATGAGTCAGTCTTTATTGCTGCTACGTAGCGATGGTGAATTTAGTGAAGTAACAGTAGACAGGAGCGATGATGATGATGCTCGTAGGTGATGCTGTGACGAAGGTCGGTGATGCAGTGGTGTAGCAGACCTCGGGTCTGCATGTCGCCAGCATGTAATTGCGCACCGTGTTGGTGGAGATGACCTTGACGTCCAGGATCGACGCAGTGAGTCGCGAAGATGAGCTGCGGTGAACCTGAGGAGAATGAAGTCTCAGTGGCTGAGAAGTTGCTGCCTGCGTGACAAGAAGGTGCGGCGGGCCTTATGTCGCGGGCAATTGTGTCTCTTGAGCTAATGATGTGATGGACCATGTTAGCTGCGAGATGTTGCGTCCTCGAAGGTTGATGATGCACCGGCACAGGATCCGGCACGTCGAATTGGACCTGGCGGTTACCGCACAGGAACGTTATCACTCGATGCACTGTCTATGTATTGGTGATGTTACTGATACTAGAGACTGGAACTGACTGACTGACTAGCGCTGTGTCGCTGCGCTTTATATAGCCGACCGTGTAAGTAGCTACCCGTAGCGCCAAGTAATATTGAGCGCCCGCGCAAAGCGGAGAAGCTTCTGGAACATTCCGCGGCCGTAAGAATGTGACGGCTGTTGAGTCGAGGCCTTTCGATGCGCTTCCCGAATATGTAGCCGTATGCGGCGTGAAACACTACAACTGTAGGTAGATTGTGCCTTTCGAGAATATGCTGGCTGTATCAGTGGCGGCGCAAGGATTGTGGCTAAAGAGGGCGACTGTTCTGGTCGCCACACACCCCCTTTCCAGTGTACGGAGTACAGGGTTGTAAGATGTCAAATGTCGCAGGTAAGCCGGGTTGATGCTGGTCGGTGCGTCCATGATGATGCGTCCATGTGGTGCTGATGCGTCTCTACCGATTCCCTCAGTTGCTTCTTTTGCTTGCTGCTTGATACTTGTTGCATGTTGCATGTTGCATGTTGCATGTTGCATGTTGCGTGTTGCGTGTTGCTTGTTGCTTGTTGCTTGTTGCTTGTTGCTTGTTGCTTGTTGCTTGTTGCTTGTTGCTTGTTGCTTGTTGCTTGTTGCTTGTTGCTTGTTGCTTGTTGCTTGTTGCTTGTTGCTTGTTGCTTGTTGCTTGTTGCTTGTTGCTTGTTGCTTGTTGCTTGTTGCTTGTTGCTTGTTGCTTGTTGCTTGTTGCTTGTTGCTTGTTGCTTGTTGCTTGTTGCTTGTTGCTTGTTGCTTGTTGCTTGTTGCTTGTTGCTTGTTGCTTGTTGCTTGTTGCTTGTTGCTTGTTGCTTGTTGCTTGTTGCTTGTTGCTTGTTGCTTGTTGCTTGTTGCTTGTTGCTTGTTGCTTGTTGCTTGTTGCTTGTTGCAGAAGGTTGCGTGTTGCGTGTTCAAATCACGTCGGGGTCACCAGTTGAGGGAGCGGACGAGGATCGGCAGAGACGAGGGACGATTAAATGAAAGGCGTCAGTCAATGTATGAGTCAGTCTTTATTGCTGCTACGTAGCGATGGTAAATTTAGTGAAGTAACGGGGTAGACAGGAGCGATAGCGATGATGATGAGGCTCGTAGGTGTTGCAGTGATGAAGGTCGGTAATGCAGTGGTGTAGTAGACCTCGGGTATGCATGTCGCCAGCATGTTGTTCCACACCGTGGTGGTGGAGAAGACCTTGACGTCCAGGATGGATGCTCGACGCGGTGTCGCGGAGATGGCTGGGGTGAACCTGAGGAGTTGCTGCGCACGTGACAAGAAGGCCCGCCGCGGGACTTGTCGGGGGCAAATGTGTCTCTTGAGAGATGTTGCGTCCTCGAAGGTTGATGATGCACCGGCACAGGTCCGACACGTCGCCGTGGACCTGGCGGTTACCGCACTGGAGCGTTGCGTTATCACTTGAAGCACTGTCTATGTGTTGGTGTTGTTACTGATACTAGAGACTGGCGCTTTATATAGCCGACCGTGTGAGTATCCGGAACGCCAAGTAATGTTGAGCGCCCACGCAAAGAAGAGAAGCCTCTGGAACATTCCGCGGCCGTAAGAATGTGACGGCTGTGAGTCGAGGCCTTTCGATGCGCTTCCCGAATGTGTAGCCGTATGCGGCGTGAAACACTACAGTGTAGGTAGTATGTACCTTTCGAGAATGTGCTTGCTATATCAGTGGCGGCGCAAGGATTGTGGCTAAAGAGGGCGACCGTTCTGGTCGCCACAGGCCTGCACTGTGTCTTAGATATACGAAACGTAACTGGCTATGAGAGAAAAAGATAAAGAAAATTTGTGCTCGAACCTCTCTCTCTTGCCTCTACAGTAATATACGAAACGTAACTCTCTCTATATCTATCTTCACTAACTTATATCTCCCTCTTAACTTCTGTTCGCCTCGCCCGATCACACTTTTCGTAACGCTCTCGTCACGCATTCACCAGCTTACTCCCCAAGTCAAGCTTGCGTAAAGAAGTTTTACTTCAATATTCGTATTAGTTTTCCCCGACTAACAGTGCACTCACTATCGTAATAAGGAACTCCAGTGAAAAATATTATGGCTTTAAAAAAATATATTCATATAGACCAATAAACGCTGATTCTGAATATATAACTTTTATTTGATTATATTAAAAGTACAGTTTTTAAAAAAAATATTAAAAAGTGCATTTTTTATATTCTCGTTAAAACACAGCGTCAGGTTGGTATGCTGTGTAATGCCGTGTGGTGACGTCACGATGGAAGATTCACCTGGTTATGGCATTTTGAAATGTATGAGGCAAGCCGTTCAAACACAACATTTCGTGTTTTTTATTTGGTTTATTTACATACTGTTAGTAGAGATTTAGACATATAATAGTTGTTGTGTTTATTGAAACATTATTTAGGCCTTCACAATTAAAATTATGACGGAAAAGGGCTATATTTGCGGACAATCTAATATTTCCAGGATAATGTTTTTCAAATATAATACGGACTGTGTACCTAAGTGCTGAATTTCGTGGGATTAGAGTTGGTTAGTAAATAAATCATCTTATTAGTTGTTTTTGAAAGTCATAGTAAGCTGTAAAAAAAGATTTTTGATAATCTTCAGTAAATGTGGCCTATTTGAGGTTAAAGTCGTGTCAATTTTGACATTTTGTTTATATACCAAAACATCGATTGTATTTTCGAATTGGTTTATTATCAAGGGCTTTTTATACAAGTCATGATAAGTGTATTATAAATACCAGTGTTTCCGTATGTGTTATACATAATACAATGTATTATGTTAAAGCAAAAGTCACACCTGAACACAAAATTCTACGGCTTACGATGTTATTTGCAGTCATTTTTATTTGCAATGAAAAAGATCATTAATTATTATTGTATTGCACTTTGGTATAATACAATAACAGTAGCGATGAGATGTCGACATTTTACCTAATGTTTTTCTATATTAAAAGCAGTTAATCGTGAAGAAAAAACGCCTCGACTTGTCACACCTAAAGTCATTCGGCCATCGATTTTTCAATATAAAATGAGTAAAATGACAGCACCTGTTGAAAGTGAATAAAACTATCGATGACGTGATGACGTCACACAATGTACCATAGAAATGGTGTTTTTCAAGGAATCTTGAAAAATCAAAACTTTGAAAATTATTTTAAATATAAAAACTAACTCTAAAAATAAAAATAAATATGCAGTTATTTAAGCTAGAAGGTCATTATTCATTAAAAAAAAAAAAAATTGGACTGTAATACTCTATTGTCACAAAAGCAGGGATATCATATTTTAGTTAACAAAACCTCTACAAGTTAGATCAGAAAAGTCGTATCATAACCTTTTATTGTGATGAAATTGCCCCCATTGCTTTTTATATAATGTGAGATAAACAACATAAACATTAAAGATAAAGGACATCCATTTCCCCGTTCATCCTCTCCCTTCTTGTCTAATTCAATTTCAGGAGAGTATATCATGCACGCACGAAAGTTGGGGACTTCTATAAGTATAACATGACCAAGTAAATCAATTACTTATGTCGGGTTACGTCATGCGTCGGATTAACCTAACATAATATGAGATAATGCATTAATATGGATTAAGGAAATATAATGAGAGTGCAATAGGTTTAGTCGTAAAAAGTTCCATCGAATCTGCCTTAGAGAGTTTCTTTAGAAGTGAGAAAGTTTTTTTTACGGGGGAAATGATAAAATTAGGTAGTTAGTAACAATGTAAATCACGAACCGCTGCTGTACTTGGGAGTTAATATTGTGGCATGTTCCTCACCATATTCCTTACCTGCTCCTGTATGTACCTATGATGAACCGCATTTCCAGTCATAAATCATTCTTCGCCTATTAAACATCTTATCGCCGAATTACGCATATTCACCCGCCGCTACAAATAACATCAATTTGCGCCCGCCCCTCAAGAAAACAGTTTATTAGTGTCGTAACCGCATCTGCTATAAACAGTGTAATGTAATCCAACTTAGAGAATAGAATATTACAAAATCCCGCGGTAAGTCCTTTTTTCTTAGCTTGTATGTGACGCTATCAACGTCCGCATCCTTTAACCGAGAAACCGGCTAAAGGGCGCGGACGTTGAGATTCGTTCACGGCCAGACCGATAGCCATACACATTTTTGCTGGTTCTGCCACATGACGAGTTAGGTATCCCACCCGACATTAGCGTTCTTCACCATACTTAATTTTATTATCATTTCTTGCAGATGTTTGCAGCACGCATGATGCTAATACCTTGTGAGCAGCAGCTTTTTATGTTTATGTTTTAAATTACTTTATGTTTAAAATACTTAATATTATTCGCATTTTGTTTATTATGTAAGTAATTGCATACTGCTTCTTAACGCCGTGTGCAGGGACACTGGAGGTTCAAACTTAAATGTATTAAAAAACATTAGAGACCTTTCGAGAGTCTTGAAGGAGTAACCATCTGTTACTTATACCAGGGCGGGTAAGTGGTGGATAACCTCCAATGACGTTATCTGCCCTGATGATGGACACTGTAAGGCGTAAGGCTATCCGAAACATTGGCTAAAGAAGGAGGTAGCGCAACACGGCGTAACACCCGTGCATACAACGAAAATGTATGTGACGTATTTATCCCCAGTAAAGAGGTTACAATATATATATTTTTTTTTTCGGGAAATCAACAGTTTACATTTATCCAGTTTGTACATGTTTGTATAGCAAAATCAAAACCAATTATGGATTTCCTTCTTGTGACTTTACCTCTGATTAAACAGCACAATAAAAAAGAGAAATTAAAAATATCTAATAGAGGAGTATGAGACCAAACATTTTATAAAACCAATGATTATATTATATAAAACTAAAATTTACATAAAACATAAAAATATCAATACATTTTTAACCGTAAGAAGCCATGTTGTACATATAAATTAAATAGTAGCAGAATTAGTATACACGATAGAAACATAGACACATAACATATTCATGAAACATCAGAGAAATACTATTTTACGTACCCCTTATATTTGGTAAGTTCGGAATTGAAAATGCATTACAACCATCACACAAAGGTCTTTAGAATACATAGAATTATGTACAAATATAGGTACATCAAAAATAAACTGACCACTTATAATTCTCTACTAAAATAGTAGAATATTATAGTGCCCTGAAGAAGCCACGGCTGTAGCGAAATCCGTAGCGCGGTGTTTATTAATGTGGTGTTTTATTTAAAACAATATTATCATTTATATGGTATACCTTCAGATAGATTCATCGCTTTACTAATTACTTTAGCAAATTAAATGAATGATCGTATCTAATATCTCTCTCCGTCATGCAATCAACAGTGGTCGCCACAATTTGTCACCCTTACCAAGATAGCGGCAAGCTAAGGACTATGTTGTTTGTGCCGGCCAAGAGGGACGCGCATGATAAGAAATGAATTTATGGCAGAGCCAAGTGTTGGCCGCCGAAATTACCCGAAAACACGCAACTTTCGTGGGGAAACGGACGACTTTACCTTTCTATCTCCATAATGTGATAAGCAGACAATTATGTCAGTGCCTACCCAGAAAAGTAATGTATAAATCGACTTTTTTCATTAAATGTTGAGAACTCAGAACTTTTTGATACGTTCGATGATTCGTACACTTCATAACATTTTTTTAAGATCAATTAAGTTTGCTCACTATAATAATTATGGTATATAAAAAAATCCATATAAAAAACTATATTTCTTTGTTTGTCCGTTATTATTTCCTGTACCATTAATTTGATTTGGTGATTTGTTATACGCAAGCCCACGAAGGTTTCTATGTAATTTAATCGTGAGCTCTGGCGTTTTTTAAAAATATTTTTTAATAGTTTCATATAGTTATCGGGAGGGAGAGAAGGAGGGAGGGGAGGGAAAATTCGGAAGGGGGAAGGGGAACAAAGGAGAGAGAGTTTTCAGGAGAGGGTACGATGCAGGGGGGAAAGGTGGAAGGGGAACGCGAGAAGGGAAGGGAACGTGGAAAATAAAAAATATTGTTTGCTAATAAAATAAATTGTCGGGTTGGTCTCATGTCTCCTTTTCTGTGGTGTTCTCTTATTTCAGACACACTAACCGATTCTCCTATGGATGGAGATTATTTCTTGGAATAATAGATTCTTGATTCTTTATCTAGATTTATTATATACTTCGCGTATTTACAATATTGACCACGTTAGTCGACCTAACTAGAAGCTGGCTAAAAGGATTCTAATCAGAGGATTCCAGTGAACACTCAATCAGAGCTGCTTGACCCTCTGTCGGTCTCCACAGGTATACCTGCCATCTAGCGGAATCTAAGGACAGCTCTTAGCACCATCATCTATGCCTAAAAGCCGGAAGCTTTTAGATACACTACATTTTCTATAACATTTTTTCTCATTCTTAACTAGCTATTCCTAAAATATCCTTTCGTCGAAAATATTTCGTATATTTACTTAGATATAAACTATGATCCTGGGAAGCGGAACATTCATTTTATTCTATGTCGGCAAAAATAATCTAATCCCACATTCGTAATGTTCTCTTCTCTCTTAAACCCAATTACTACGTATTTAGGTCGTGCTATAGCAACTTAATTTTGATTTTAAAGGGGTTTTCTACGTAAAGTTCCATGTGTTATTACTTAGTCCAAGCGAGAGAAAATCATTCTACCGTTCAGAAGAACACTTGCTTTTATATATCGTATTATTTTGCGTTTTACTCCTTTTGTGAAATAACACCTTCGTATTTGGGTCAAAGAGTGCTCAGGTTCTTTCAAATTCAACGAACAGATAAACCTTGGAGCCTGAAAGCATTGGTAGGTATATTTTTCTGTTTCAACGGATAAATATATTATTCCGTTTTATCCGCTGCAGAAAGATGCTTTATTCAGATGAATCACTTTGGGTGGCGGGAATGGGTAGCGCTGCCTGGGAAACCATTTATTAGTTAACCAATACGTCTGCCATAGGTCATTCCAAGTGGTTCGCTACGTTTGATGACTTAGCGGGGGTGCCAGGGTTTACGGGGTGAGGTATATAGGGCTTGCCGGTGGATGCATTTGAGAATCTTCTGCGTGGCGGGCCGATCGGGAGAAATTGGTTGAGGGTTAACCTCTTGAGCCGGAATTCTTTGCCTCTTCGCCTTACAATACAATGGGAGCGATGGATTCATACTTCCGTAACTCCTACTTTTTTTGATTTCTACTCACCCCCATTCCTTTTTCTTTCCCAGAACTTCTCTCCTTCCTTTCCCACACAATAAAAACACCCTCTACACAGCATCCCCAAATATGACATTATTTAAACTTAATCAAAGGATTAAAAATCTAGTATTATACTCTCTCTTCACGGAATTTTGGTGAACACTGTCATGTTCGACAGCGTTGTACAAATAATAAAATGTCTATGATCATTAAAAAAAATTATTTAATTATTTATTTAAACGCCCGTAGGGCTTTTACATAGAAAGCAGTACATGTTTTTTTTAATTACAGTGAAAATAATGAGTTTACAAAATACAAGTAACATAATGTATGTTAAAAACAAAATATAGGTTACATAAAATATAAGCGTTAACAAAATACAGGTAACATAAGATACGAGAAACACAATGTAGTCCATAAAATATAGGAGTTGGCATAAAGTAGGTACCTAATGTTTAAAATTGTTGTTCACATTAGTATGGGGTAGGTAGAAATACATAGTTGTCACGTATGGCGTTTGAAATATATATCAATGCGTTTGAAGAATGAATTACAAGTGAAACCTTCAGAAAACTAAAGTAGACATGAGTGGGGAGGTTACGAAGCAAAAAGAGGAAACCGATTATTTTTTGTCATTCTCTCGCTAACTAAATCTTGTAGATGTATTTATTTGTCTTTTTTATTATTGGTTTTTAGTTTCATCTAGTTTTACATCACGACGGTGCTAAAGAAGTTTTCACTTCAATAAAAACAAAATGAAGGGCAGAAACGACCTGTCTGTTCCAACAAGCATCAAAGCGATACATCAAAAAGTACTCTCATACCTCGCAACCAAAATACATTAAAAAATCCCCTCACAACTGAAGATTTTTATTATATATATATTTTTTAATAATATATATTTATTTATTTTACATGTACACAGTATAACATAATATAACATAAATATTTTATACACTCTCCTAATAAAGCAAATGCTTGTGTGATTTATTGACAAAATGGTTATTAGATTTAGGCAGGACGGAATATTATTAAAAAACTTTATTTAAGAATTGTTAATTATTTCAAGCACCTGGTTGTATCTTTGCTTTTATATCTTTCTCACAAAATTAATTTGTTTTCTTCTCTTCACAATTGTTGTATTACCTATTAAAATAAATTAAGATAATATTATTTAAAAAATTTACAATTTGATATTACGTACTAAATGACAAAAAATTATGTAATGATCAGTTTCTTAGAACGGGCACTGCCTAGTTGGAAACTAATGTTGACTGGACCATACGTGTTTACCCTTGTATTGCATATTATCTTCGACGTACTTTTTACTTGACATAGTAAGTACTATACTATCATTTGGCGTATATCCAATATCCAGTGTATATTATATTATTTGTGCTAATACCTGTACATTTTTGTATCAAATACAATACAACAATAAATAAATAAAAAAAAACCTACAGAACCCACACATTGCTTTGGTAAAAGCACTTAAGACTATCAAAAGTCTAGATCTTATAAAAACGAAAATGATAATGAAAACGCTGTTAGATATGATAAATTTTAAAGTTATAGCATTCAACTTTCACCCGCACAATGTTTTTTTTTACCGTTTGAAGTTTGGTATTAAACACTTTCGAAATGCTTATAAAGAATCATTCAAAAATATTTAATCATGGACTATACTTTTTGATAGGTTTTCTTGTCAATCAATTTTACTAAAATAGATCAGTCAAAATCAGCGTACGGCGTGCTGTGGTGCTGAGGCTTGATTTAGATTGTCACGCTTTTCTAGAACAAAAGATTTTAATTGTGGTTCATAGCGGTAAAAAATGAACCTTTTGTTTAGTATAATTTTTTTAAACAAAAATACTTACATTCGAAAAAGAAAAACATTTATAGATTAAAAGATATTATGCTGCCATTGGGACATCAATTTGGGAGGTGAGTATGGGAAACCATTTATTGAATAACTGATATCCTTGCCATAAGTCACCTTAAGTGGTCTTCTACGTTTGGTGACTTAGCAGGGGTGCCCGGGGTCATGAGTTGAGGTTTGTCTAGATCTTGGCCATCAATGCATTTGCCCACGTACTGCGAGGCGGACCGGATCGGAAGAGATTGGATGAGAGAGACTTTATCTAGACCTCTCCAGCCAAAATCTCTCGCACCGCAGTGGGAGGGATGGATTCATACGACTGTCACCGCAAGACACATTGACCCTCAGATTTCTACCCACCCCTCATGCCTATTTCCTTTCCAGAACTTCCTCTCCTTTTTTCCTCTAAAAAGATCCTCCAAACAGCATCCCTAAAGATGACATAGGCCCTGAGGAGTTTTTTTTTCTGTTTGGAGCTAATATAAAAAAAAAATTGATATTCATTTCGAAATACGTATTTTTATTAAGACTATTAACGCTTTTTTTCCTGACTTTCGTTATTTTGGGATCGAAGTTTCGATGACCGGCGAACTCAGAATGAAACCAACTCAAAACCACCTCAGAAAGGTCATTAAGAGTGATGATAAAATATTTAAAAAAATCCTTAAATAGGTTAAGTTAGTTTAGGTTTACCGGCTATTTTAAAATTATTTTTTCATAGCTTTTAATGACCTTTCTGAGGTGGTTCTGAGTTGGTTTATTTCTAAGTTGGCATGGAACCGAGTTCCATACCAGAACCAAATCAACGACATAATCTGTTTTTAGATGGTGTCAGAATAATATTTACATACAAACATTAAATCAAATGTTAACAGTTAAGTCATTCAATCAGATACCGCAAATCTGTTGATTTTCTATTATTGAAGTCTCGTGGGAGATAATTATGTCGAATTCCCAATTACGTGGCGGCAATCCAGTCATTGATGTCATTATTCCAATTGCCTCCAAATGAGTGGTCCCGTCGCGTCCCGACGCCTCGCCGGCTAGCGTCACTGTGAACGGATTGACGGGTCGACTAAGCCGTGTCGTGCTTTATGCCTTGTATAAACGTACCCTCATATTCCCGACAATACCCGCTGATTACGGCGGCGTCGCGGCGCTAGGCGTCGTAAAATCATAAACGATCACCGAATCGGGCCCTAATCCTACACTAAACTGAAAGCGACGGATAGCGACGGAACAGCGACGAGACAACATTATATTTATCTCTGTACTAGACTTGTGGGTAATGGGTACGTGCAGGGAGTACTATTAACGTCACGCAAATATAACTCCAAAAGCACGTCTAACACAGATTACTTTGATACCCGCTTGTGTATTTTTTGTGTCACATATCTAATCAGAAAATAATGTATCTGAAGTGGAAAATCTGTATAAAGAAACCAAATAATGTACCCTTAAATAATTTTGTCATACTTATATTGTATCTTGTATTTCCGGCTAAGCGCTTGCATACTGCTTACTAACAACGTATGCAGGGACATTGGAGGTCTAAATTCGGTCTAAACTAAATGTAGCTTCGTTCATTCAAAAAAAATTAGAGTCTTTGCGAGAGCCTTGAAGGAGTAACCATCTGTTACTTATACCACGGCGGGTAAGTGGTGGAAAACCTCTAATACCTTAAATAACGTTATAATATTTTTAATATAAATACATAATTAAAGTACTATGTGTTGTGCTTCTTCCTTCTTTAACCAAGCTTTAAACGTCCCTGATGATGGACAGTAGATCCCCCGCCAGTTTCGTCTCCGAAATATTAATTTTTAAAAATGATTTTTTTTTGTGCATATTTCTAACCTAAAATCGACTTTAAAAATACTTGTAATAAAAAGTTGGCATGAACAGCAGAAGAATTTATGTACGGTGTCGATTTTTTGTACTCATACGTTGATTATACAGTGTGTGGACAAGTAGTTTTATCCTTGATGCATTTGAATGAATACATGTTTTATGATTATTCGGCGGTACATCCTCTCTGCACAACCCTTTGGGGAAACTTAGTTTTTTTTTGTGTAATTAGGTAAACCGTATCTTCCTTAAACGTCTGCATATTGAATATAAGCATGCCGGGGGGTCAACTGTCAGCTATCAACTGTCATGGAATCGAATTTTATATTAATCACTATAATAAAACAAACTTTTTCCTTAAAATAAACATCAGAAGTTTGTACTGGTAAAAAGATACGGTGAAGTATAAGGGATGCTTGTGTCATAATTAGAGGTTGTGCGTGTGTATGAAGTTAGTATAATAAAATGGCTAAGCTCAGGGTAGGTAGCATATAAATCAATCAAGTAAATCTTAAATGAAACACTGATGTAAGATATATTATTTAATTAATTGCATTATTAAGACTTACATGAAAGACAGACTCTACATTGTTAAATTATAAATCTCGAGTCGCGTTAACTGCTCGAAGAAGTCAATTAAATTACTAACATGGTAATTATTTACGAAATTTTCTACTGGGGATGTTTGAAGATAAAGAAGGGCGCCAGTCGTTTAAAAAGAAATTACCAACGATGAGTAGTATTATTAAATATTAAACCAAGAACTAAGAATGATAAATTTATACGTAAAATGGTTTCGTGTTCAAATATCTTCCGCGCCGTCAGATCTCTGCTTGGATTGTCCTATGTTGCACCGCCTGATTCTCACTGACGAGCCAGACGACCAGTCCACGCAACCAGTTCTGGAAACGAGCGGCTAAAACATCACCGGAACCCATGTAGAAAGTATAAATTGATCTTCTATGTACTATTATAGAATCGGCTGGCAGCTAACTGCTGCTAGTTATTACTGTAATTATTTCAGAGGACTTTAAAAAAGTTCTGTGGAATGCAAAAATAGTTCTTAGAAAAATGTGATCTCTGCTAAAAACTGAAAATCGTTTCGTTGACTTATTTATTGATTTATTTTGTTGATTTAAAATTTTGTATTTTCGGAATTTTTAAGGAAATTAAAGGAAATTCAAAACATCTACTCCATATTTCTTGATATCGTAAACAATAAAAATTCACAAAAAAAATTAAACAGCTCTACTGCAAAACTACAAAATCACAGATTCAAATTGTTCTTCGGGACCGTTGACATAATTTATAAAGCAGAAACAGCAATAACTTTGTAAAAACCACTATATAATCAATATCAATTATCAACATGTTTCGTGTTGCAACAATACGTGTTGAAACAGCAATACCGATCAGTGGCTGAGTTGGCAGCGTCTTCGGTTCACACTCGGGCGGCGTTCCTCGGCGGAGTTTTTCGGTTACTGCAATGGTAGTAACAGAGTGAGTTTTTCGGTTACTGCAATGGTAGTAACAAATATTGTCAGGTTATTTATAACTCAGTTAATCTTTCTTTTAAAAAATCTCACGAACTATGAACTCTGGTGTCGTGTAATTAAAACAGCCTCGAAATATCATTTAACTCTCACGAAATGAAAAATATGGAATGCTTCATGTTTGCATCAAGTTAGTTAGTCAACTTTAGAATTTGTCCCTTTTTATAATGGCCTTATTTTTTCAGGTCGTTCATTGTACTATATTTTAGTCGCAATGAATTTTAAGTTTTTTTTGCCCAGATGATATTGTTTTTTGGGTTTTATTTTTTGACTTTAAAGAGATGAGTTGAAATTGTTTTTGTGTAAATGATATGTGTATGTGTGTGTGTGTGTGTGTGAAAGAAGCGGGGGGGGGGGGGGGGGGGGGGAATGAGATAAGACAAATGGAGGCCGTCAGATAAATATCAGTGATCAAGCGAAAGGGGCAGCCCGCACCTGCTGCTACTATCACAATCATTGACGATGAGACCTTTCCAAAGTTTTTTCCTTAACGTTTTTGATATATCAATACTACGTGTTTGTAATGTAATTGTCAATATATGATTCTTTCTGGTTACACTTTATATTATTGTCTAAATAAGTCAGTATAGACTTACGCTTTTTCAATTATGCAACAGTACAGTCACATACATTTGGCAATGCAGGGTTCAAACTAGACAATTTTTGCAGTGTAACGCACAATTTACTTGCAGGCGATCACTTGCCGCATAAACTTGTTGTTGAAGGTGATCAAATATTACGCTTCTTGTTTTTATTTGTTTTAAAAAGAGTTCTTATTCTGCTATTGTCCTGCTAAATATTTTAAAACAAAACGGAACAAATTGTGTACGATATTAATCGACTGTGAAAATAGAATGTTGTGTGGCGAGTCGCTACGATTCGAAGCGATGCGTGACTAGCGATGCGTGTAAATTCAGCATAATGGGTGACCATTTAGATAATTGAAAATTGAAATTGAAAATGAATAAAAAAAATACAAAGATTCCCGGATTACGAATAACGCGACAATGTCCTACTACCACTACAGAAAGCTGAAAATTTTGAAAATGTTTTGATGGAGGACTTAGCAGGCAAGGAATCGAGCACGCAACGCCCGGTTGGGACCCAAACACGATGCCAACTCAGCCACTGAACGGTCATAATAAAATGATTTGATAAATAAGAAACAATTTTTTAACAACAAAAATAAGTAAAAAATTGCATCTAAATACGTGAACATAATACGAAAATATGTTGTGAAAATAATGCCCTTGATTATGATATTCCCTTAGATGATTAATTTATGTGACAGGCATTATATGAAAGGCATTATTGCATTGAACACTATAAGTCTTTTTGTAGTTTTCCCAAAGCGAGCAACGTTGAACAAAGCGTAAGGAAGATCGTCCTTTTCACATAAAAGTAGTGCTTCCGCATTACTGTCAACGTTTTCTTATTTAATGGATAACATCAAAAAAATTTGAAATAATTTGAGTCTTTCGGTAATATCGCAAAACCTTCAAATATATCTTGCATTTTTATCGTATCGTATCCGTCATCCGTAGCGACGCGACGCGACACCAAAGAAGCCATAGTATGCACCCTGTGTCACACTAGTCATTACTGTGTTATGTTTCATGTTATAACCCAAAAAATTCCATTCGAAATTCATTCAACAACCTTACCTAAAATTCCTGCATTCTTTTATCTACACATATAACTATATTCCAAGTTTGATGGTCATAATAAAATCTTTGATTTATGAAGGCCGTCCTTTACTATTTCTCATTTTTCCACATCTGGATGGATTGTATCGCACCAAATTCAAATAAAAAACCCTCTACTGTACAAGCCTTTAAACTGTGCATGGGGCCACATTTATGGAATGTTGCACACTTTTTCATAGAAGAAGAAATTCTAAACTAAGAATTTCTAAAATGTTCTGACTATGAAACTTCGAAAAACCAGCCCACAACATCCATCCTTCAAATCAGCATTTTGGAACATATAGAAGAAATAATGCACACTTAAGGTTCAAAATAAGAGGAAATATAATGCCAAAATCTGATTAAGAAAAACTTTGTAAAACCCGGGCTACGATGGGACTTCATTTATTGTTAATATGTACATTATATTGTTTTTAAAGCACTCTTTGTTTCCCAAAATCTAAAAGAGACACAATCAATATAACAAGCTGAAAATCTCAAACGAACAATAAAACAGCATATCTAAGTGAAAACTGTCCCCCAAGGACTTAAGCTGTGCACGGGGTGACCTGTTAAAATAAAACAATCATAAGAACTTTACGACTTTTCATATAATGCGCTTCGGCCCTTCTTTATCTCTGGTTTAATTATTCAATAAAACAAAGGGAAGGCTCTCTCTATTGTAATATTAAAAAAGCTCTGAGCGACGGAGACAGAGGGCTATAAATCAAAAACAATGTTAAGCTCTCCAAAGCCTTCGAACACTAATATAAAGAACACGAGATGGGCGATCTTGCAAAAGTTGGGGAACAAAAGTTGGCAAACTTATTTTTTGTTCAAATATAAGAATTTTAATTAAATTATATTTTTATAATTTATATATTTTTATAATTAACAAAACAGCGAAACAAACTCTAGGTGTTTCGGTTGATAAAATAATAATTATTTTTTTATTTCTTTTGTAAAATCATTAATTTGGACATTTCATTGAACTTTTAATTGATTTATTTCCAAAATACGGCTAACTATTTGCTTTTTAAATAACTGTACTAGTCATAAATTCGCGAAATCGATTATAGGTTAAATATTGTTGTTTGTCGAAATTGGGGTCGTACAATTTGCACTTTTTTGTTTTCTCTGAAGCAGCTTTTTTGATCTAGGCATAAATTATGTTGAATATTTCAAAGGTTTTTTTAAATACAAAATTTTACGTGCCAATGAAATGACATCCATAATTAGGGCATTCAGTGAGGCAGACGGCAGTGGAAAGAGGAAGGAGATTGAACACTCGTCCTCTGTATTCATAGTCAAGGACCTTGAAGGATAATATTAATTTTCGTTGTAAACTCCAACAGACTACATATAGTCCTACAGACGTGAAATTTTAGAGAGAAATTTAATATTAGCTGTTAAATTGTATGGTTGAAATGTTACGAAGCGGATGTTAAGTACTTGGAAATATAATATTATAAATGATCAAATTACTATATTTATATTTGTATAAAGCATTAACATTGTGGCTCGCCATAATTTACAATAAAAACACATATAACTATTGAATCGATTGAACTTTAAAAAATTAAACATATTGCTCCAAATAATGGTTATTCTACAAATTTTATTGAAAAAATCCTAAATAAGAAACTTAAACTCATTTCAACTAATACATTTTTATTTGGTACACCTGAAAATAATAATAAATCCAGTTCAATGGCGCAGAATCTTATATATATCCTACTTTTCCTCACTTAGTACAAAAAACTTGCTTCAGGATATCAGAAAAAAAACACTGCTAAAAATATAACCTCGCCACGTCTATATCAATGCATTAAAGTATTTAAAAAATGTTTCCGGCTTAACATTGTTTTGTGGCCATTTATCAAAAGAGTTATTTAATACAAAAACAACGACGGAATTTTCCATTGAAATTGATTGCTCAATTAGAGGACGACTTTTCAGACATTGCGGAGATTATGTCCTTAAGCCACTTCATTTATTTTATAAGCAAACAAATTTCTATACAACTGCCATCATGATAAACATTGCAAAATATTCCCTAGAACGAGTGTAATTTACTTATTTATTTTGACTTCACGCTCAGCGAGGCTTTTATATTTAAAATATAAAACTAAGTCGCGTTGGTTACACCATTTATAACTCAAGAACGGCTGAAACGATTTTCATGATCTTTGATTTGTTGGATTTTTCTTCGCCCCGAATAGCTGAATAGCTATTAAAACATCGGAAAAAAACACGAGAAAATATTTAGAAAATTCTTTTTCTCGTACATTTTGTATGAAACGAATTATTATCTATTAAAAGAGCTGCAGCAATATTGTGATAAATATATTATTGAATAGTGAGTGAATTCCAAAAAATTCAAAAACGTCAAATGTCAATGCGCTGATGGTTTTGCTTTTGTTCTCAAAAATATAATTCTGCCCCTCTTTCTAACACACTAAATGTTAATAGTCGAAAATGAGACAAACGGTGAACGTATGTCTGCACGTAATTATAATAAATCTCCCTCACACGTATAAAGAAAATGAAACGCAATTCCCGTAAGTAAGTAGAAAAGTAAGAAAATCACAAAAAATAGAAATCCGTACACAACGCAATCTCTGATATCGACAAAAATAAAACACGGACAGTTGAGCACCGAAAATTGCTTCATCGTGTAATTTTTAACTTAATAAAAAACATAATTTAATTCAGCTAATAAGTTATTCCAACAGTTATTGATTCTGAGGCGGTACTAAGTTCGTCGGGACAGCTAGTATATAAATGAGGATGCTTAAAAAAGTAAACGTTCGCATTTTTATCGGGACACCTTGAAATGATTTCAATAGCCAAAGAAATATGCAGATGTATTTTTTTCACTTAAATAAATTTTAAGGGTCCCATTGATTAAGGTTTAGAAAATACGCGAGGTTTAGGGAATGATTGCAATGCTTCAGATTGCAAACACTTCAGCATGTAAAATAAAATAGGTTAAACACAACCCTCTCCAGACCCCCAAAGTGCTATAAACAAAAGAAACGTGTTAACGGTTAAATGCGTTAGTACCGCAATTAGTAATAACGCTAATAACGTACTTTTTGTTCTTAGATTGTATTTACAACTGTGACATTAAATAGCACCTACAGGCGTATGTGTAACACATAATAATATCATTGATTAAAATCTCGCGTTTAACTACATTTTGTAAAAATTCGCTTAAAACCACTCAGCAACGTAAGCAGATATATACGTTAATATGACAACATCAGTCAAGTATAATAAGCGTGTTTTCACGCTACTCAAGCTACCCATCACTATTCAAGTTCTTCATAGAAATACATTAAAAAAACCTTTTCTGTCAGATACATGATAGACCGCCAAATTGCCTACCCACTGTTAGACATTGTTATTTTTTTATTAAATATTCTTGTATGAAATGATAAAAAGTGAGGTGACTAAATTGTTTATTATACATTTATACGATAGAATAAGTATTGTTTTTTATATAATCCGTGATTTTAGTACCGTTTTCGCATAAAAACATCGCGTCAGTCATTTTTACAATTTTTTTATGTTTGCATTCTAAATTTTGATATTTACACGTGTTAATATTTATTTGTAATATAAAAATTTGAATGCTTAGTTTGTAACCTTTCAAAAACAGTTTTTAGTATTCGGCTACGTTCAGAAATGTTTAATTTATAAAGCTTTAATTGTGAAACGGAAATAACATATATCGGAGTGGTTAAAATAAATAATTAGTTTAATACCAACTTCTTATACTAGGGCTGTCCGTAAAATAAAGTCTCCAAGGCGCTGCGGCCGCGAGGAACGATTTTACGCGCAATCCTGTAACACTGGCGTGTAGCCTGGTTTCCCCTTGTCAAATCCCCACCATGTTGCACCCCTTGTGACGCTTAGTCTTGGAGTGGCAGCCATTCGCGGTGGAGCTTCTACTCGCCGCACACGCCAGGTGTGAGTTACGTAATTCGTTTTTAAACTTTGCTTCTGCGAATCTGAATCATTCCACTGGGATTGTTCCTTTGTCTCTGGGGTCATGTAGTGTATCCGGGTCCCGTCCTCAGTAATTGAGTCAGAGAATTCTTCGCCATCGATATCGTAGATCTCAAGAAATTCGCGGGTTGAACCCGTTGTGATCTTCGATGAGCATTCTGGGACCCACCTTGGGCAGACTTTGTGGTCTCTTATAATTTTTTGTCAAAATATTGTCAATAGTGGTCTTACTGACATCATCAGGGATCATATCACAGAGCTCCCGAACCGTCACCCGTCGATTTGCAATTTTTTTTTCCACTTTTGCAATTTTTTCATCTGAAACCGATGGCCGTCTTTTAAATTCTCTGCTCTATTTGGGCACGTTTTCGCACTCATACACTGTTTTCCGTACACTTCAAGTATCTGAGAAGGATTTTCTAGCGGGGTTTTGTTCTTCGCATAAAAAAACTACTTATAGAGCGTAATTCACAGCTGGCGGGTGCGGCGAGTGGAAGCTTCATCGCGAACGGCTGCCACGCCGAGACTAAGTGTCGCAGAGAGTGCAGCGTTGTGGGGATTTGGTGTAGGAAACCAGGCTATACGCCAGTTTTCACGGATCTCACATAAAATTGTTCCTCGCGACCGCAGCACCTTGTAGACCTTATTTTACGGACAGCCCTCGTACTTTTTGGTTAAACCTCACATTTTCATAGTTGGTAGCGAACCTCTAAAACCCCATTAAAAAATCTGAAAAAACTGTGTAATTTTTTAGACTTTTGGAAACGTATGGAAGGGTTCCCCATTGGAAAATCGAAAAAAATATTTTTCCTACGTTTTTGAAGCACCCTAATATAAAAATGTACGTGAGATAAAACAAATATATGTTTTAACACAAATAACTTCTAAATGACTACAACACTACAAAAAACAAAACACTCTATAACCATGATTGAAAAATAGAAGATTGGAGTACCTAGTACAATAAATAAACGAAATAAGTCGAATCCGAGCAGGACAGTTGAATTACATTTATTGTTCTGCTTGCAAATACAAGACGTGTTTCTGCTTAGTGATTGATAAATTAAATTATTTTAATATTTTCCTTATAATCTTTCAAAATAAGCAAACATTGTGACTTCACATTTTAAATAAATAAAAGAAAATACTTGGTTTTATGTGACTTTATTGATATTTTATAATCTACTGCATTCTCTCGTTCGCCGTATTCAGAATTTGGGTAATGATTATAATGATAAAGAAAAAGGAAATACTTGGTTTCAAGTAACTTCATTAATATTTTATAGTCTACGGGTTTCGGTACCTCCGTACCATCATCAGGATTGTTATAAAATGATGGTACGGAATAAAGTGACTTGAAACCAAGAATTTTCTTTTTATTTATCTTTATAATCATTACCTGAATACGGGGAACGGGAGCATACAATTATCGTGATTCCTCGTTGATATTGTCGCAATTATACGGTAAGTATTGCCTCAATGTTGGTTTTGAGGTGTATGGAAAGGAATTAAGTATAATAAATAGTTCAGGGCTGTCAATTATAGGTATAACCTACCTACTGTTCGCACTTGTCGTGTTCTGTCAAGCTGTTATTTATACTAAGAAAATACAAGTTCAAACAAATCCGCCGGAAGAAAAAAAACTATTTATCGTAAAAAACAACGAATGTTCAACCTGTGGAAGTGTTATTCTTGTGAATTCTTCGATTTTAAGCATATTTTTATAGTAATAAACTTATCATCCATAATAATTGTTTCTCATACAAAAGTACCACAGTGATGCTTACGGCAGCAAGTGCATTCATTGGCTGCGTTTGATAATGAGCTCACTGTTCCGGGCTCCAATTGGTTGTTAAGTGTTGTGAACTTTGAATACTTTCATCACAAATCGAAACTAATTGTATTTTGAAGAAAAATACTTTTTTAACATTGAACTGAAGTTACATATGTGTAATAATTATGGGGAAAAAAAAGAACTCTGTTAAAAGCCCTATTATTGCTTCCCCTTACACCTCCCAATCTGAAGAATCGGACTCAGACGCTGAGGAGATTGAAGCAGAAACCAACCCTGACCTTAGTCATGTATCAGGACACCAGACATTATCCGGTACCCAAATTGCCCTAAAAGCCCTACAGGACGCATTGGCTGAAAAACCATCCAAAGTCTCCAAAGAGCAGCAGCTTAAAGTATCAAGAAACGTGACAAATGTTCTCGGCTCCGTTGCACAACTTTTGCTAGAGAAGGAAGAACTTAGAGGAGACCTAAATTCGGCTCTAGCTAACATCAAGGTCTTGCAAGCTGAGAAGAAAATGGCGGAAAACTATGCAAAGCAGCTGCTGGATAAAATACAACAGCTTGAGTCAGATCTGGGTCCAGTAATGCGCCGAGTGGCTGATGCGACAGAGGCTAGCCTTTCTTTCGCTGAAGTCACAAAGAAAAAACTCCCATTGCCCCCACCACTCACTCGTACCAGCATCAAAATAGGGAAACCAAGACCATCTGTATGTTTTTTTCCAAAACTACCGGGGGTTGATGATAGCGATGGCACAAAAAAAATAATTAAGGACATTGTTAAGCCATCGCAGTTAGGAATAAGGATAACGGGAGTAAAAAATATCAAAAACAAAGGAGTCATTATACACACTGCCAGCAGCCAGGAACAAGAAAGGCTTTTAAATGATCCTGTTATATGCAGCTCCGACTTGCTGAGTGCCCGTCTTCCAATTAAGAGGCAGCCTAGAATGATATTCTTTAATGTGCCCCGTGAACTTACGGACGAGAACTTTTTAGAGAAGGCCCTCTCCGGAATCTCTGAATCTAATGACTTCAAAGAGTGTGCATCCAAGTGCAAACTAAGTCATATGGCTGGAGCTCGAACCGGACCGTCTTGCCACAGAGTGTACTCGGTGCCTGCTAACATTCGTCATGCATTGGTGGAACAAGGACGTGTATTTGTGGACTGGACCGTTTGCGGTGTGCGTGACTTTGTTGGACTTACAGTGTGTCTGAATTGCCAAATGGTCGGACATTCGCACAAGTATTGCAAAGATACAAAGAGATGCTCCCACTGCGGTGTAGAAGGACACGCGCGTGAGGCCTGCCCCGCTGCTGCTGCAGCACCCAGTTGCGCCACATGCGCACGTTTTGGAAAGCCTGCAGCTTCACGTGCCCACCCCACCGGAGATAAGGATTGCCCGGCCTACAAAACAGCACTATTGAAGGACCTCTCCACCATTGACTATGGCATCTAACCATACCGAAATAGATGGCGAGGTACTTGCTGTTGATGCATTAAATATATTATATCAAAATGTGAGGGGTATTCGAACAAAGACCGTAAGTGTGCGCAATAATATTTTAATTAATAATTATGACATTATTTGTTTTTCCGAAACATGGCTGAACTCAACAGTATTTAGTGAAGAATTGTTTGATGATAGATATGTTATATTTAGAAGAGATCGTGAGTCAACCAAATCTGTGTCTAAAGAAGGTGGCGGAGTTCTAGCCGCCGTTTCTAAAAAACTTCTTGTGTCAAGAAAAACGGAGTGGGAGAGTGACAATGAAGATTTGTGGCTTGTAATTAAGTCTCGTTCCAACTCGCTCATCTTTATATGCATCCTCTATATTCCTCCTAGTGTAACCGTTGATAATTATTGTAAACATATTGAAAAATTACAGGATCTGTATTTAAAGTATTCAATTTCCAATTCGCAGTTTATTTTTGTTGGTGATTTTAATTTGCCCGAAATTAAATGGTTACCTGACAATTCATTCAAAAATAATGTACTTTCCCCTTCTAATTATAAAAGCATGAAAGCACACAGTCTTGTCAATCTCTCATCAATTTGCAATTTGTATCAATTTAATTATGTACTAAATAGGAATGAAAATTTATTGGATCTTGTTTTTTCTGATAAAGTTAACATTGATATACATATAGCACCAGGCTTAACCAAATTGGATCACTATCACCCTTCATTTGAAATTATAGTGAAACTAAATAAAGATCAATTCCTAGAAATGAATAGAAGTGATTCAAAATATAACTTCAGGAAGGGAAACTTTGATGAATGTCGACAGGATCTGTTGTCTGTTAATTGGATAACTCTTTTTAAAAATAAAAATGTGAATAACATGGTGATCTTATTTTATGAAAAATTGTGGGAAATAATTGACAAATACTTTAAAAAATATGGTACTAAAACAAAAAATCAATATCCTGTATGGTTTAATCAGCAATTGATTGCTCTTCTTAAGAAAAAAAACAAAGTTAGACTTAAGGTAAAAAAACATGGTTACGAGTCAGATTATAGGGAATTCTCTTATTTAAGGAAATTTACAAAAAAAATACAAAGCGAATGTTATAAATCATATATCAACTCTGTCGAAAGTGGTCTGCAAGATAACATAAAGTTATTCTGGTCATACTCAAAATCATTACGAAAAACTAATTGTATACCTAAAGTAATGCATCTTGACGATATTTCCGCAAATGACGGTGAAAATATAGCAAACATATTCTCTAAATATTTTTCATCTGTTTATACCAAGTCGGAATCATCTACTAATGATTCAATGCCAAACATAACTGAACACAATCAAAACAATTTGGGTAAGATACATATTAGTGCAGATGAAATAAAATATTTTTTCAGTAAAATAGATCCCAATAAGGGCCCAGGACCTGATAATATTCCTCCTTTCTTTGTTAGTTGCTGTGCAGACTCTTTATGTTTACCGCTTTTTATCATTTTTAATGCATCCCTTACCACGGGAACTTTTCCCGATCTGTGGAAAAAAGCACATGTGGTACCAGTATTAAAATCGGGAGACCAATCTTTAATAAAAAATTATAGGCCAATCAGTATACTATCCTGTTTTGCGAAGGTTTTTGAATCTCTGATATATAAAAATATTTTTTCACATTTTAAGCCCCTTCTCTGCACTTGACAACATGGGTTTGTTCCTCAAAGATCGATCAACTCAAATCTTTTGGAATTTTGTAATTATGTTTGTAATTCTTTTAATGATAGATTACAAGTAGATACAATTTATACTGATTTCCAAAAAGCTTTTGATATAGTTAACCACTCCATCTTACTAAAAAAACTTGAACAAATTGGAATACATGGAGACCTATTACGCTGGGTGAAATCATATTTGTATAACAGAACTCAATTAGTTCTTATTAATGGATACAAATCATCCCCTATAGTTGTAACTTCTGGTGTACCACAGGGTTCAAATCTTGGCCCCTTGCTTTTTCTTATATTCATAAATGACCTTGGCTCGAAATTAAACTGTGATTATGCTTTTTTCGCCGATGATCTTAAAATTTTTCGTAAGATTAAGTCTGTTTCCGATCATCAGCTGCTTCAAAATGACCTCGACACACTCAATAACTGGTGTACTGTCAATGATATGCACTTAAATGTTGAAAAATGTTACATTTTAAACTTTACTAGAAATAGAATTATAAAGGATTTTTCTTATGTTATCAATAATATTATTCTCAAAAAAGTTTCTTCAATAAGGGATCTAGGAATCACTCTTGATTCTAAATTCATATTTGATGTACATATTAACAACATTAAGTGCAAATCATTAAAAATGATGGGATTTATTCACAGAATATGTAAACCTTTCAAAGATCCTTGATCAATTCTAACTCTTTACAATGCCTTAATTAGAAGTAAACTTGAATATGGAAGCATTATTTGGAATCCACATTACTGCAAATATGAAAACATTGTAGAATCAGTTCAAAAAAAATTACTAAGAATGTTATCCTTCAAATGTGGACTACACGACCATCTCAGATCATACGATGTACGTTGTGATTACTTCAAGATTGATACACTTAAAACTAGAAGGCAATTGACTGATCTAATATGTTTACATAAAATTATTCACGGCCATCTTGATACTAAATTATGTCTTAACAGTATTAAAATTAATGTCCCCAATTCCCATTGTTTAAGACGCCATAACATTTTTCATATTAATATATTTAAAAATAATATCGCCTACTTCAGCCCTCTGACCCAGATGTGTCGACTGTATAACAAGATAGAGTGCGCTGATGTGGATATTTTCATTGATAATTTGTACAGTTTTAAAAAAAAAGTTCTAGCGCTGTTAAAAAGTACTAACTAATTATATTGTGTGAATTGTCCCTCTATGCATGCTTGCGTATTTCATATGTCTTTTACCACTCATTGTAATGTGTTACTTTAATAATTCTGTATTTTAATTTGTGATGTTTTTGTTTTTCTAATTGTATTTATTTGTATTTAATTGTACGTAATTGTAGATTTTTATAATTGTATAATAACTGAGTTTTATAAGTGGATTGTTCTCATGTAAATGTAAACATCTGTAAAACCCAGTATAAATAAATAAATAAATAACAATTATTGAATTTATGATCTTATACAAAAAACCTAACTTAATAAATATTCTATGTTCGTGTTTACTCCTACTATGATTTAAATAAAACAAATAATTTTTTGGAATTGGAAGAAGTAGGATGGGTTACGCCGCCATAACTATTATGCAACCGATAACCAACACCCTTACATGTCAACCCAAGTGGTTCGCTGTCTTTTGTGACTTAGCCCTGCTTTATCGGGTGATGTTTGTCTAGGTCTTGGCGGCGAAGGCGTGTCAGGTCGAATCGGGAGAGAATGGTTGGGAAAGGCATTTTGACTTCTCTGGTAGGACTATCTCGATCACCGCCTTGCACCGGCAGTGGGGGGGATGGATTTTCACCTTCGTCACTTCTGGACATCTGGATTTCAGATTCCTATCCACCCCTCATACCCTTTCCTTTGTAGAATTTCCTCTAATTCCTTCGTTTAGAAATACCCTCCACACAAAATACTCAAAGATAACATAGGCCCTTAAGGGAAATTAGTTTTCTCGGTGCCCCTTAACTTGTGATGTAAATTTTAATTTTAAACTTAATGTAAAAAAAACTCTACATTTTATAAATTCCCGACATGGAAAATAAGTTATTAATATGTTTCGGTACTATTTTATTTGGTGTTATTGCATAAAAAAAACATTTTTAATTCTTTAAACTTTCCTATAACCTACACACTGGTATAGATTCTAATTAGACTGCAAAAAATTCGGAATTTTACGCCTGCGTTTTACTTTCGTATTTATATGTGAATTTATTTATTATTTCGGTTTTTAAGCGATAGTACAAACCCTCTTGTATTTGGTGAGACGTGCAACTGGTAGACGAAGGATGAGAAGGCAGAATGCAGTAGAAATGCGATCGCAGGGGCAAAGTGCGCTAAAACCATTCCTAACCATATTACGAAGGAGGAGAATCAGAAAGAACGCAGGATCTAAGTAAGCTCAAAAGGACATTTAATTAGTTTGGACTTTTGAGACAAATATGGATGGATAAATTAGTATTCGGGGAGACTGTATTTGTGCAGGAGATCAATTTATTTAATTGGAAGACAAAGAACTATCTAATTAATCAAGTAGGGCACTTGCATCACATTCTTTTTTCTTTTTTTTCGATCCATACAAAACATCTAAGAAAGTCTGAATCATTTTGTTAAACGTCCTTTTGAAATCATGGCGATTTATTGAAAATATCAATCTGCTAAATCAGATCATTTTTTTATACATGTAAACCGGAAGAACCGGACATAAATATTTTTTTAATCCAAAAAAAACTAAATAAACTACATCAGTTAATAAAATATTAAATTGAAAAATTAGCCGCTTAGTCAGAAGTCAAGGAAAAATACGAATTTCACATCATAATATCGGTCAAAATTCTGATACGGAGCAGATGTTTGTTATGTTTTATTGTCTATACATCGTTATTTTACACTTATTATGTACTGTAAGGTCAGTTATCGTAAAATTTATTAAATATATTATTACATTGTTTGTTTTGGTGCAAAAAAAACTCTTAACACTAGAAAGACCGGAGCCTTCATTTTGACGGCTGGCTGAAGTAATGTGACGATATAATGCTTAATAATGTATTGGTGTGATTTTTTTTCACATTTCATGATTTATGATTTTACAACCATGGTGAAAAAAACAGGTACGGGTCTTATTTAGTTTTTGAGATATATTGACTTATACCTACAAAGACCGCCGCCGTCAATGTGACGGTTTGGGCCATGATGCTGAGTTTGTTTACAACCTTCTTTACCCAAGTTTACAATATGCCCATTCCTCCTCGTTTATGATAGAACCATGATGGTACTTATATGTCTGTCTCTTTCTTTCGCTATCGCGTATTATATAATTTATAAAAATACCACAAAAAATATATCTCCGGCCCAAATTTATTTTATGGCTCGTCGGAGAACTAAAGACAGGGTATGTATACATATACCAGAGTTGGTCCAGCTAGATTAGCTCCTGAAGAACTGGCAGACTCATTTATTGGATAACCAATACCTCCGCCGTAGGCCCCCCTAAGAGATTCGCCAAGTTTCGTGACTTAGCAGGGGTTCCCAGGTTCATGGGGTTAGGTAATTTTTTACATTAGCTAACAGGAGAAAATTAATTCCCCTCAGGGCCTATGTCATCTTTGGGGATGCTGTGTAGGGAGTATTATTAGGGAAGGAAGGAGAGGAATTTCCGGGAAGGAAAAGGATATAAGGGGTGGGTAGGTATCTGGGGGTCAGTGTGTCTAGGTGTGACGGACGTATGAATCCATCCATCCGTGATGTTCCGAGAGAGCACGGCTGGAGAAGTTAAAGGGACTCCCTCAACCAATCTTTTCTTATCCGGCCTGCCATACAGCTAATGGGCAGACGCAAATTTATTTGTACAGCGCCCTTGAGGTGATTTTCCATAAAAATCGCGCTATATAAATTAGCCAAATATTATTATCTGCCGCCAAGACCCGGACAAACCTCATCCGATGAACCCGGGCACCCCTACTAAGTCACCAAACGTAGCGAACCGATTTTGGTGACCTATGGCAGAGGTGTTGATTATTTATCCAATAAATGGTTCCCGGGGCGGCAGTACCCATATCCGCCTCCCGAATTGGGAATTTGTTTGGGGAAGGTGTCTTCGGATCTTGGTAGTGGATGCGTCTACCAAACGACTGCTTGGCAGGCCAGATCGGGAGTAACTGGTTGAGAGAGATCGTTTGACCTCGCCAGCAGGACTCTCGGAACATTGCCTTGTACCGCAGTGATAGGAATAGATTCTTACGTCTGTCACCACACTGATCCCCAGATTCCTACCCACCCCACACACCTTATTTAATTCCCATAACTTATTCTTCTTCCTTTCCCTATAGGTACCCTCCACACAGCATCCCCAAAGATGACAATGCCCTGAGGGGAATAATTTTCCTAAGGGTTTTTTTTGTGGAGCTAATGTAAACGAAAAAAGAAAAGAAACCGGGCACAATGCCATCTTTGTGGACGCTGTGTTGAGGATGTTTTTAGGGAAAGGAAGGAAAGGAAGTTCTGGGAAGGAAGTTGTGAGGGGTGAATAGGAAAAATTGGTAAATTTATCCAAGAGTAACGGATGAATGAAGAAAGTGTGAGTGATGAATAGGTGAAATTGGTAAATTTATCTAGGAGTGATAGACGAAGGAATCGATCTCTCCAACAACGGTGCAAGGCGACGGTTCGAGAGAGGTCCTGCTGGAGAAGTCTAGATTAGGTCTCCCTCAACAATTGTCTCCCGACCCGGTCGGCTACGCTGTAGTAGGGCAAACGTATTCACCACCCAGATCAGACAAACCTCTCCCAATGAACCCGGGCACCCCTGCTTAGTCACCAAAAATAGCGCGAACCACTTCTAGTGTCCTATGGCAGAAGTGTTGGATATCCGATAAAAGGTTCTCGGAGCAGCGGTACCCATATTCGCCTACCAATTGGCAAAAAGTGATCAGCCGTCAAAATGACGGTCGTGGTCTTTACAGGTATGGAGAAGTACCCGGTCTTTCTAGTGTTAAAATAAAACAGATTATTCATTGTACCGAGAAATAACTTGTCAAAAGGTGTACTATTCGTGTATGGTGTTAAGTATTGAAACAGCTTTGGGACTTATTCACATATCCCAATGTCCTGTTGAAATATTGTCTTCTCCTTTCTTCCCCTCCTCCCTTACAAAGCCTTACATGGGAACACTTGAGAATCATATAAAAGAAGAATAAATTAAATACTACCTAATAAGAAAAATAAAGTAAATACTACCTACCCAATGCCAGTTCAAAATATTATTCGTGCAATCATTTGAAGTACCCACAAATACCAGTTGAAATATTGCCGCGATCGCGATCACACCGATTATTGAATTTCTCGCAAAGTCGCGTTCACATATTATGTTTTAAATTATACTGTTTATTTATGGTATAATTGTGCCAAGTGACACGTGAATGAAGAAGCAGATCGACACATTGGAAGGTAGGGCTTTTTCTCGTCACTCTTTTCCCAGCGATAAAAAAACTTAATCGAATATTTTTTAGTTTCTTGATTAAGTATTTTACAGTCTGATTAAGTTATCATTAGGCATTAAACGTATGGTTAAGTGTAGATTGTTATCATGAATGAACTTATTCTCGGAATACCTACGTCTATTAAGGATATGAAAGAAACATTTGTGTATGAAAGAGATAGAGTGATACAATGTATAAAAGGGCTTGTCTGATTTGTCTCTGGTCTTCTTATCCATTACCTTCCTGAAAGTAAATAACTTGTATTATCAAGGGTCAATTAACAATAAACAGTGTCTACAAATATTCTACCAACACTTAATTCTACCGGAGCAAAATGAACCAACACTACAATTATGTGGTTATATTACAGATTAGTTTCTTGCCTTATCATTATTTATTTCATTTGGATGTAAAACGGTTGGACCACTACTACCACTTTGGCCTTGTGCAGATTTGAAAGAAAGAGCAGCCGATATCCTTTTCTGGCCAATAACAGCCCCTGAAACCGTGACTTATTGCTGTGTTGACCGTGGCATCAATGGCACACTTTAAGTGGTTAGAATTGGCCACAAAAAGACTCCCCGGAGCTTTTTCACTTCCGTCTGAATCCGGGTTCAATGTTGCTTGCTGTACTTCTGTTGAGTGTTTTAATTTTGTTCGCCATTTTTTATCAACAACTTTATAGGGCTAACTTCTTTTGTAGCGACCTTTTATTCGAGTTTTACTAATATAATTAAGTTAAATTTAACGCCTGTGTACGTTACGTTGGCCAAATATTCCCATAAGGGCTTTTACGTACTTTAACTGGTGAGTAACTTACGGTAAGAAAGTGCCATGTTCATAACGTAATGTAGGTATAATTTATTTCCGGAAGACAATAAACCTTTTAGTGCTGTTTTTTGTTATCACCGCCATTTTTTAAAGCACCTATTCCAAAGATAATTCGCAACGAAGCCAGCATCTTACAACGAAAGTAAGACTACCAAATTTAATATGGAATATATTTTTGATTAAATTTCCTCATTTTCTATTAACAAACTCCCACTCATTATGTTGTATTGTTTATTATCTCTTTATATTGTAAGTATTTTTGTTTACATTTCTATTTTTAACCCCACAACGATCATTAATAATTGGTTAATAGTTTTATAAAATAATAAAAATACACAAAAATTTTATGTTGAAAGGATAATATTGTTATATTGACGTTTCTTAAGAATAATGGGTATTTACTAAGCTAAAAGAAGCTAGTACATTGTATTAAAAATGCGTTATTATTTTTGGGACACTGAAACCGATATTTGATGGTGATTTCTTTAATTTGAAATGTTAATGAAAAAATGTTCAAACATATTAATTTGTTGAACAAAAGTACCGAATAAAATTATACATATATTATTTTTCGAATAATCTTACTAATATTATAAACGCGAAAGTTTGTATGGATATATGTGTGTTTATTACTTTTTCACGCAAAAACTACGGAATGGATTTTAATGAAATTTTACTACAATATATCTCATATATCAGAATAACATATTGGCTATATGTAATGGTAAGCTTTGGCGTTATGAAATTTGTATAAATGAAAACGATTATATTTCATATAGTTTAGCGGCAGGGAGGAAAGACAGGGGGAAAGGGAACGAGGGAGGTGGGTTTCGCGGAGAATGAAGAGACGAGGGAGGGGGAAGGCCGCTAAGGTGGAAGGGAATGGGGACGCACGGGAAAGGACATGCAGGGAGAATCAATTTATTTCATTGAATGATATTGCAACGCATGCCGGGGACCAGCTAGTTATTTTATACAGGGTGTCCGGGGGTAAAGTGCATTTACTTCGGGAGGTGATTCTACTTTTTCCGAAATTTCAACATTTACCTACTAAAAATCCTTATTTTGCGGTAAGTTCTTACTTGCTGAGAGCCTGCCGGGCAAGATTGTGGCAACATTGCATGGTTGTGATCGGCCCGTATCGTAACAGTGGAAAATAATAAATCTGGCCGCACACGCCAGCCTAATTTTATCTTTTTACCACAAAACTACCCCTAATAGTTGGATTTTCGCAAAAAGTTATTTACCTTTTTTACTTATAATATCGTGTAGAATCACCTCCCGAAGTTAATGCACTTTACCCCCGGATGCCCTGTATATTCAGGAAATAAAATAAATGAAGAATTCTTTATATCATTAATATCTTTAACCAAAATAGGCCCTCCATTAATGTGTTTGGTGTAACTCTAAGTGACCAGCTCAGGTACGGAGGCTCCATCGAAGCCAGTTAACCTCTTAAAAACTAAGCGTACTGTTCAGGGCCCGCAGTACTTTAATAGTACACAACTACTATTCCTATACAAATTGCAAAGCGCCCCACGGTTGAACTTGGCAGCCACCTCTGCTCTGGAGTCCAAAAATATCTGTAAAAACCCTCGACGGGCGGGCGATGGTAAAAATAGAACAGTATGTAAAAAATGGCAAAAGAAAGCCAGATGATCATAAATAGGTAAAAATTCGAGCACCTGCAGATCAGCAAAAAGCTGGCTGCGTGCCCGCATGGCAGCAAAGCAATCTGGTCGCTTGCGGGCTCAATAGGTCGCATTTTCTGCAATTCCAGTCTGCCACCTCTTACCAGACCTGACACCTGACGTCTCTTTCGCGAACACCGCCACCGAAAAGGCAAAATGTTCGCGGAAAACCCGACCCTTGATGATCAAGGTGCTATCCCGCCAACGCGCGAGGTGGTTACCGGCATCGGGATGTAGGTACTCCAAGTCTTACAAGGGCTCAATGTTAATAAACCTAGCGAGCCTGGCGAAATTTTTGTTTTTCATTTTATTTTATTTTACATTATTTGGGATACCAACAGTATAATATTGAAATTTTATAATATTATTATAACATCCTTGTACAAACCTGTAATTGGTAAAATTGATGTAACATTTATATATTATGGTGTTTCATTTCAATATTGGGATCGCAAAAGTATAAACTTTTGCGATCCCAATTAAAATAATTGGGTTGCATTGAGGGAGGCTAAGAATTTGATCTGATCTGGTTCGTTTGTTGGGAACTCCAAGCTGGATTGGTTGTAGGCGTATGTGTATATAATACCTACCCTGGTATTACAGAAGTGCGCTGCAGAATTAGCTCCAATAATAGATCTTCAAAATATCCCTGAAGTCCTCTGGTTGAAAAAAGCGGTTATTCATCCCATTTCAAAGAGGGATGACCGCTCCAACCAGGCCAACAACTGCTCCATAGCTATCATATCAGTTCTGCCCAAGGTGAACGAACATGTGATCAACGACAGACTGCTTACATACATCGAGAAGAACAAAATTATTAACGAACGTCACCCGAAATTTTACACGTGATTTTTTAACCAAAAACACCTAAAATTAATTTAGAAATATGATTTTTTTCATTGTACGTAAAAATGGGAAATGGTAAACGGTAAGTGATATAAATAATTAAATTAAATTGTACATTATGGTAGAGATCAGTCACTTTATGGTTTGACATTTTTGATTTTTTTTAATAACCGACCGGTGGTATAAAATTAAACTTCTAAAAAAATACACTGTGTGAGCTTATACACATATATACAAACAGAATAACATAAAATAGAGGAAAAATGAGAAAGTATTAGTAAAATAAAATCTTACATGGCAATAAAGAGAAAGAGACGTGTGCATTGCATATTGGGCTACCATCTTATATCTACAAGGACAAAATTTCATTTGAACAGGTGATTAAGGAATAATGGGGATTTTATGAGTTTATGGAAAATATCCCTAATGAAGGGCTATTGGACACATTTAACTGATTATGAAGAATTATTTTAAAATATAGGAGTGGTTAGGGGAACTCGGGTAGGGGTTCGCAGGAGGGGGGGGAGGGGAACCTGGGAGGGGGGGGGGGAACTCGAGAGGGGGGTTCGCGGAAAGGAAGAAGAGGGGGAGTGGAGTGGGGAGAGGGAAGGTGGATGAGGCGGAATGGGAACGCGAGAGGGGAAAGGGATGCGGGAGAGAAAGTGGAGGCGGGAGGGGAACGGGACGAATGGGAAAGGACACGCAGGGAGAAACAATTTCTTAATTAAATGACATAGCAACGCATGCCGGGAACTGGCTAGTATTTAATAATTGTAATACTGCAATTAAGTGACATTTCACTCCCAGTGCACCCTTACACTACCTACTTAATAGCTTCATCTGTTTATACTAAACATTTACATCGATACAATCTATGCGGGGTGCTATAATTGGACTAAATTACTGATCCGACAGACAAATTTGCGTAGTGGGCAGGTAATTTAAGCAACATAACGCATTAATTATAATAACGTTACCAATATTAGGTAAATTTGCTAATATTAAAAGGGCAGAAAATTAATAAATATGAATTAAGCCAATCCATAAATAAAATTTTTATAAAATTATGTTTACTTTTGAGTTTATCTTCAGAAAATTTATTTAACTAAAGGAACTAATATCACAAATACTAAACGGGGTATTAATTCTTGAAAATAATGATCCTTATTAACTGAGCATAGCAAATCCTTTTTTAACTTGATTATTTGACATTTTATGTATCTGTTTGTCTGTTTTATAAATTTATTTAATAATTTCCGATTCCGGTTGAAGATGGTGGTCTTTGAATACTACTTTTACCCCGCCGGAGTTCACGTGATCATGGCACTTATTGCGATCTGTAAAATCGGAATAATCTATATTATTGTAGACACCTACAGACTTCTGAAGAAAGACAAAGAATTGTCTTTGAGATGGTGGCAATTCTTTGTAATACTTGAATAATTCTTTGCTTTCTCATCTTCCTCTTCCCGATCTCCTTCCCCTCCCCACTATATTTAGTCTTACAACATACCACAATTGGGGATGCCACAGTATCATTGGCTCCAGACAGTTCCGAACAATTAGGGCTCTTGTGCGGTATCCACATAAAAATAAAATTTGAAAAAAAACAAATGTAGTATAAAATATTTATGAATTAAATAATTAAAACACTTTGTTTTTACCACAATAATCTTTATTTAAAAAGTCGACATGCTTCGAGAACGATGTTCTCTTCATCAGGACATTATATGTACTAAAAACTAAATTATCAAGCATAGAAAGACAGGCGTGGGTGGAAATGGAATTAGTTGGAGGGGGGGGGGGGGAAGAGGGGTGGAAAGAGGAGGAGCTTAGAAGATAGACAGGGGGGAGGGGGTTGCTTAGAAGATCATAGACAAAATTACAATGGAAATATGTTTAAGATAGGGTTATTCACAAAATTAATTTGGTTATTAATAATATTTTGCAAAATTTGAAGAAGAAAAAATATTTATGGTTTATCATAACTTAATTATTGCAATCTTACTTATGATTTCAGTGAAAATTTTGGTTTGGATTATAAGAGAATATTAGAAACATAGCTTTTGGACCCCCCTAAAGTCCCCAATTACCATCCAACGACATTAAGATGGTTATTGGGGACTTTAACGCCAAGATAGGACAGGATCTTCTGCTCCAACACATTACAGGAATGAACAGTCTACACAAGGACGCTAATAATAATGGAACCCGAGTGATTGATTTCGCAGAACCAAGAAACCTAATTGTGGCCTCGACTCAATTTCCAAGAAAAGACATACACAAAAGGACCTGGACATCGCCAGATGGTAGACACCATAACCAAATTGATCATGTCCTGATAGATAGAAAGGGGGCAACGAGCATCACAAACGTAAGGTCGTATAGGGGTGCCAATTGTGATTCAGACCACTACATGGTGGTGGCCACCTACAGGAGCCGAATCGCAAACAATAGGACACAGAAACCACCAATTATTCCAAAAATCAATACGGAGGCTCTAAAAACACCCGAAGGCAAAGAGCAGTATCACAACGCCCTTGTAAATAGCCTATCAGGTGAGATCACTGAGCAGAACTCCCAAGAATCACTCGAAAAAGACTGGAATGATATAAAAGAGGCAATTATAAGAGTAGTGGAATCAAGTGTCGGAAACATGCCCAGACAGCCCAGGAACCCTTGGTTTGATGAAGAGTGTAAAAGAAAGATAGCTGAAAAGAATACACTCAGAAAGAAACACTTGGAAAGGCCAACAAGAAACAAAAGACAGGCGTACGAACAAGCGAGAAATGAAACAAATAAGCTGATAAGGGGAAAGAAAAGAAAATTCTTGAACGATATATTGCTGAAAATGGAACAGAACTTTGTTGATAATAATTATAGAGAAGCATATAGGGGAGTTAACTTCTTCAAGAAGGGTTTTAAACTGAATACAACACTATGCAAAGACGTTGATGGTTCAATTATATCCGAAAAGGAATGAATTAAAACAGTGTGGAAAAACTACTTCTATAAACTTCTCAGCTCTAATAGTGACCTGAGAAGCCATCCTACTGACATCCCCACTGAATCAAGTAATAAAGAATCTGCGAACCCACCAACAACGCCAGAAATAAATGCTGCACTAAAGAGACTCAAAAACAACAAATCCCCTGGGAAAGACAACCTGCCGGCAGAATTGTTCAAATATGGAAATGAGCACCTAAGAAATCTGCTACATAATTTAATAACAAAAATATGGACCTTGGAAAAAATCCCAGAGGAATGGCAAATAAGCATTATATGTGTCCAATTCACAAAAAAGGTGACAAACTAAAATGCGAAAATAATAGAGGCATATCACTTCTATGCACAGCATATAAAATCTACACCATGATACTGAAACAAAGAGTTGATAAGTATGCAGAAAACCTACTGGGAGAGTAACAGGCAGGCTTCCGCACCGGTAGATCCACAACGGACCAACTGTTCACCGTCAGGCAGATCTTGGCAAAGTGCTGGGAGTTTGATATAGATATACACCAACTATTCATAGATTTCAAGCAAGCATATGACAGCATAGATCGGGAGTGTCTATATGACATACTACTTCAATTCCAGATTCCACCTAAATTGGTTAGGCTCATCAAAGCCACAATGTCAGACTCAAGATGTCAGGTCAAAATAGACGGGGAATTTTCGGAAGAATTCTCAGTATCGCAGGGACTAAAACAGGGGGACGGTCTGGCTCCCACTCTCTTCAACATGTGCTCGAACATGTAATAAGAAAAACGCTAATAGACACTGGCTCCAATATTTGTTTCAAGAGCAGTCAAGTTGTCGGATATGCGGATGACATTAACATTGTCGGAAGATCAATTTCAGCCATTATAGAGGTCTTCGACCCTTTAGAAACAGCGCCACGGGAAGTAGGACTGCGGCTTAATGTTGACAAAACGAAAATGATGGTACAGAGCAGGAACCCTTCACACAGAAAAAGAAGTAGTGCACAATTTAAAGACAATTACTCATACTAAGTGGTCGATCAATTCACCTACCTGGGCTCCAGTCTGACAGAGAACAATGAGGATCCAGCAGAAATCAAAAAGAGAATTACAGCAGCCAACAAAACATACAGTGTTTAAGTCGCGTAGTGTCCACAGAAAAACCAAAATAACTATATATAAGACCATTGTCAGAACTGTATTGGCATATGGATGTGAGGCGCTGACACTGACGGTAAAGATGGTTGAAATGCTGGATACTTTTGAAAGAAAAGTGCTGAGAAGAATATGTGGACCCGTGAAAGAGGGTGAACAGTGGTGCATCCGGCACAATGCAGAATTGTATGATATTTATAAGGCCCCTAGCATCTCAGCACATATGAGACTCCTCAGACTGAGATGGGCTGGGCATGTACAGAGAATGCCGGATACACGTGTCCCAAAAAGAATTTTGACTGGAAACCCAGGTGGAAAGAGAAAAGTGGGAAGACACAGACTGAGGTGGGAAAACGAGGTAAGAGGGGATGCAGCACAGCTTCTCCAGGTACGAAATTGGAAGTCAGCCGCTGAGGACAGGAGGAGGTGGAGGCGACAGTTGCAGGAGGCCAAAGCTTTTGGACCAGGTTTACTGTTTACAGAACTACTAGCATAAATCGAATTCGTAGGTAAGGTAAAAATATTGTAAATGGAGGAAATCTGGACGTAAACAATTCACAAAATATTATTAACTTTTTTGTAACTGTTTGCAGGGAAGTATTTTCTTCAAGAAGAAAATTATTTTTTGTTAGCAATATGTCCATCTTATAAAATAATTACATTGCTTATATTTACACATACCAACCTATTATTACATAATATTCTGAATTCACCCATGTTGGTAAATCATTAAGAATTCGGTTATTCATGTACACATTATTTATAACGAAAAATTGAACCGTGTTGTATGATATATTATACCATACCAGAATATAATACACAATAAGGGAAGTTATATATCCGCCCTACAAGCTACCTTTACTACTAATGGGGAATTATATTATTTGGATAATATATGCCAGCTATGTCACCCCTAAATATATTAAGGCTGTTCGGTGTTCTGTTCTGTTTAAGGTATAGGTACTGCTGCCAACGACATAAAGGTATTCTCTTGTGAATTATTATATAGCTCATTAGAGTCGTAATAATTACATTACGAACCTAATAAAGCATTCGAAAAGAAGCAGAATAAGGTTTGAAAGGGAGATAGGTAAATACGAATTTTACAGAAACTATTATAATTAAGCGAAACTTATGAAAATATTTAGTAAAACACCGCTCATTTAAAATAGAGCAAAAATTTCTAGATAAATGTCTAAAGTGGCATTTAAAGATGCGCTGTGAATTTTTTCATACCTTTAACATATTAAATAACAGAACAAAGCGTATTTTTAATAATTTTCGGACCATACTTTGCTATTTTTCCGTCGAGGGAATTCTTTTGTGCTCGGAGTTACAAAATGATTATTATTGATAAGGATATGGTCAGCATGGCTCCGGTAAAAACGCTGCATGCCCATTGTTCTGTCTCATATGTCCACACCGTAAAGAAATATGGGGAAAATCATTGCCCGGACGATTCTCATCTTGATGTTCTTCGTTATACCTCTGTCACTTCAAATCTTTTGCATTATAATCAATGCCTCTTTGGTCATGCAAATTATTCTTTTCACTTCTGTTTGACAATTTTCTTTGTTATCTGTATATGTTACATATAAAGGACTACATGTTATGTTATTGGGAGCAAGCAATACGTACATATATTATATTATGTAAACCGCTCAATTAGCAAATAAGCAAACAGTTTGCCCGTCGGAATAATGATGACGTGTTACTATTTAGTCAATAAGCTAATAATTGCTGACATTTCGCAATCCCGTAGCAGAACTGCTGTAAGCAGAAAATCAGATGTTTTAAGTTAACTAATACGTTTGACCTTTGAAAGAAAACCCAGCAAAAATGTCACATTTCACGAGGCAATAAACAATCTTTCAAAGCGAACTTTCTGTTGTTTGATTTCTGCTAACCTATCGCTTTATATTTTAAAACTTTGGTTAAATTTGCAAATATCCACATTTTGTTTGCAGACGCAATATTTGTTCTTTTCGCTGCCAATGGAAAACTTTCTCCGCGCGGTGCGGTGGTTACCAAGAAATGAAATAATCCCCTAAATAGCACTAGTTTTTGAGGTCATGTACACTTAGCGAGCTCAATAATTATGAGTTTAATATATTGTAAACTAGCTGACCAGGGAACTTCGTACCGCTTCAGAATCAATATTTGTCGTTTTAACTTATTAACTGAATTACATTCAGTTATTTTATTAAGTTAAAAATTACACAACGAAGCAATCTTCGATGCGCAACTGACCGTTTTTTGGTTTTGTCAGTATCAGAGATGGACTTTTTTACTGTTTAATATAATTATTTTTTGGATTTGGAGGGGTTTTTCTTTTGGAGGGGTGCAGACATACGTTCACTGTGTGTCTCATTTTCGACTGTTGACATTTAGTGTGTAAGAAAGAGGGGCAGCATTATATATTTAAGAACAAAAGAAAAACAATCAGCGCATTGAAAATAGACGTTTATGAATTTTTGGAATTCACTCACTTCAATATTATACATATCATAATATTAATGGAGCTCTTTCTAAATATGAGAATTCGTTCCATACATTAATGTATGAGGAAAAGAATTTTATTTATGGTTTTTTTTGTGACTTTTTTAGATGTTTTAATAGCTATTCTGCTATTCGGAGCGGTGACAAATCCAACAAATCACAGATCATAAAAATTGGTCCAGCAGTTCTTGAGGTATAAATGGTATAACTAGCCCGACTTTGTTTTATATATTAAGATGATTATTATAATCGTGGACTCATCTTTAAGTAAAATCTTTTTACTTTCTTAATTTATTGTAGAAAGCCGAATTAATCAATAATATTCAATGATATATTTAACTCGTTAACCAATTCCCAGTAGCCAGAAATCTTCCGAATCGGTCTTCTATTCTGAATTCCTGATAAATACCTATTCAAATTTCGAGGTTGTAAGTACCTACGGTATAACTAAGACTCTTTCTCAATATCTGTGTTTTGTCTCTGGTGTAGCATCTATGATCATATTGCTTAAACCGTGGGCACCTTTTGGGGTATATGTAGTCTCCACCACGGACCAATACACGAAATGTGTATTGCTACGCTCACCGTGCCCTAATGTTTCAACGAAAACAACTAATGTTTGCTTCGATGTTTGTGTTAATGTGTGTAGAAACAATCGCAGAAATCCGCCTTAATTTGATCATGGCCCCTTTAAAAAAGTTTGCAGTGTTTGTAATTTTTTAACACGTATACTATTATTTTCTATGTTAACTCAATTCACAGAGTAAATTTTTTATTTTTATGTGAGTCCAAACTGCTCTTAATTATCTGAAGCCAGCGCGACTATGGCATCCATAATTGGGGTAAGCTGTGGGGCTAAAGGCTATTGGGGAGGGGAAAGAGATGGGGAAGTACCTGGCCATTCAAATCTGATTAAATACCAAACACGGCTCAAACCATGAAAATGTATTGGTGATAAAACAAATATGTATATATATATTTTTTCTTCAAACTTCGCAAAATTACTTTGTGGCATCATTAATTATATAATGAATAATAGATCACTTTGTTTACATAATATAGTGGTTTAAACAAAGTGATCTATTATTCATTATACAAATATTTTTGCCAAATAGTGCGATTTAACTCCAGGTCCCGTAGCACCGCTGATCGACAATGATTGTATCGATAACTTACCATCATGCCCTAGCATACTGCAGATCGCCAATGAACAAATAATGGCACACAATAATTAAGTGTTCATATTATAATTGACGACAACTGTTGTATGTATGAGAAGTTACCGAAAGTTATCCAAACAAATCCTTATCAATCGACCATGTTAGGGCCAGACGTGAGTCGAAAATATCCCCACTCACAGTATTAAAATTATCACTTCCCATTTTGTATGTGGGCGTATTAGAAAACCACGATTTCCTTTGATCGTTAACCAGGTTCTATTTCTATCATCAATTACGGATGTTTCACAAAGTCTAGTCTCCTAATATAAATTCCGTTTATTATAATTCCATTTCGAAGTTTCACCTGAGAATCCCAAAATAGTTCAATTCTCATGAATAAATAATTTTGGTTAACCCTGCTACATGTTTAATCTGCCAGTAAAAAGCAGATGACCCCTGGGATTCAAAAGACATAAAATTGGAAAGAAGTTTTGAACTTGCTTTTTTCTCATTTTCTTTAAAATCGCCATCGTTCCATTCGTAGCTAACACCAGATGTGTTTAAAAAAATCTGATATTTCTATGTCCATAAATAAAGGATTGGCTAAGTCTCCATTCCCTTTTTCCACTTTGTAAATTACTCCTTAACCTCTTAAGAGGAACGGTTGCTCGGCCTTTTTCATACAAATCCTAATTTGGTTTGAGGCCGAAATACTTAACCAAGCAGAAATATCATTTTTTACACATAAGGTATATCAAATACCTAATTATTTAAATTATAAAATACAGACCATTAAAAGACATCATTTTTCACGATTTTAGAGACAATTTTTTGTGAGTTATAATTATGAAAAAAATAATATTTCCTAATATAAAAACGCATAAAATAAATGAAAAAACTAAATATTGTTAAAAAAAGCGTTTTTTGAGCCTAAAATTAAAATTTACAAGCGTTAAACTTGTCTTTTAACGTAAATCGGACGTTTTTAATTTAAAATTTCATATCAGAATTTAAATCATGAAAAAAAATTATATGATATTTACTATACCTTTGAGAAAAAAAATTATTCAGTTTTGTCAAGTATTTTTGACCTCAAATCCAAATTTAAGCTTAGTATGAAAAAAGCCACGCCGCGGTTCCCCTCAAACGCCAGCTCATTCATTTGGATAAGTTTAAAAAATCGCTTCTCCGACTATAACGTATCTCCGACTATATATCTATATATTTGCGGAAACTTCACTGGTTAATGCACCCAAGTAATATGTAATTACCTTATTATATGTATAACTGTTTGTTTCCCTAATAAACTAAAAAAATAAATAAAAAAAATAAAAAAAATAAAATAATAAAAATAACCAGCTATTTTGGGGAAACTACATATGGTAGATGATGCACTGTTTTTATAAATATGTTACGACCGCTGTTCCCAATCCTACTTATGTATGTTCCCTATCAACTGCTACGCTGAAACTAAGGTTCAACACTACTCAAATTCACACCACGCTTTTTCCAACACACAACCATCGCTTAAGAATTGTTTAATCTAAGGAAGCCGGACACGTGGCAAACACGTGGCGTTCGAGTGGCTCTATAACAATATTCAAAAGAAATTATGTGTGTTAAATACAATATTTAATTCTTTAATATTAATTTAACATCGAAATATTTTACTTAGATGCCATTTTGGGCGGGGTTAAGATATAACACCTAAGATATTCAACGATAAAATATTTGGGAACAACGAGAATCGAGCGTTACCTTTAAAATACTTCCAAATCACTTAGCTGATGGTAGACTCAGATTGGTCGATCGAAAAGTTGGGAACAATGGCCGTTAGTGTGGGAAATGTAAGTGTTTATAATATGTAATAATCTGGTAAAACGGGACAATTTTCAAAAACCTAATTTTGCAAACAGCAGGTAAATTGAAAATAGAATCGGACGGTGCACGGCTATTTTTTTTGGCACACCAAAAGTGTTAATCAAAATAGTTATCAGCGCACTAACGTTTTTGAAAATAAATCATTTTATAGAAGTAATGAAATAACACAAATCAATCAAATACAAATTATTTGGGAGACATTACTTATGGGACGATCTAACTTCAGTCAAGAACCCTTCGCTCAGTACACAAAATAAAATAAATATTGTCGGCACAATATTTTTTTATCGCACAAAGGAAATAAATTGACACCGAAAATTATTCTCAAAAGTCGCGTGAAAAAATAAGTAATTCAATTGACGAAATTCGAATAAGATCAATGAGTTTATTCTAAGGATGGTTTATCCGTTCATCCGTTTATCCGTAATCCGTTAAATATTCAATCCCTCTAAATGTAAAGTGTGTATTTCACTCTTGATTTATTCGATTGCTTCCCGTCCTTCTCTGTTTCATTCGATTATCCGTGAAAAATAAAGCCGTAAAGAAGAAACGCGAACAATTTTATCACATATTTACTGGCTACCTTGTTATCTCGCGCCCTGCCTTATATAGCACTTCCTTCCGAACGGATATTACCCATTGGCAGAAAGTGTAGCAAACAAGGAAAGGGCGGTATCAGACATGACTTATTGATACTATTTAAAAATAGATGCCATCGTTAACTGTTGCAGCTTGACACGGTTTACTTTGCAGGCTGCCAAAGGAAAAACTGTTTTATAAATCTATCTGTCATGATGCGTCTAATAAAAAAAAAATTAAAAATATAAACTATCATTAAATACTGCAAGTTGAGATGGTTTTCCTTAAAATTCACCAAAAGAAAAACTATTATATAATTCTATCTGTCACATGACTAAATAAAAATGATTTTGTCGTTATACTGCAGCGTGAACCCGTTTTCTTTGCAGGTCGCCAAAGGATAAACTAATTTATAAATATACTAGCTGACCCGGTTATATATATAGATACATATCCAGGTAGATATACAGGGTATTAAGGGATGTACTTGACTTACTGTAACCAGTGATTTCTGACAACTGGACAATTGGAGGCGGGGTGAGGGATTGATCGGTAACTCAGCTGAGTGACCTGTAATGATATGTGGAAGCAGTTTTTTGCTTGAATTTGAAGAAAAAAAAAATTGAAAAAAAGGTCATAAAGAAAAGTCACCGGAGATCAAAATTTCATTTACATTTTTTACTTCAAATAATGTCAGGAATCACTTGTTAAAGTAAGTTAAGTACGTCCCTTAACACCTGTATTTAGATGTTCAAAGATACATGACGTGTTCAATTATTGACTGCAGCTTCGTCATTTTGGCACTAGGTCTACAAATTTATACTATCGTTAACTATTGCAGCTTGATAAGGTATTCTTTTCTGGCTGACAAAGAAAAAAACTATTTTATAAATTAAAAATAAAAAACCTATTGTAGCAAACAGCTGTGGAAAATATATATTACGGAGAGTTATATCCTTCTTTATTTATTTTTCTTTCAAATTATTAAATATGGACAAATAAAAAAAAATTTCACGACTTGAAGAATGTTTTTCAATTATTATGAGCTCATGGTAATAAAAAAATATATTTTTTTCTACCTGCTTATTAAATAATGAAATATAAAATATTTTAATTTATTTACGAAAATTATAAATGAATTTGTGTTCCAATGCAAATCAGACGTTTGCAATTTAAATTTACGCACATGAAAATGATTTGTCAAGCATTTTTTTTTAAAATATATAATTATATTTATACACAGTAAACACAGCCAAATATTTTTTTAAATGATTATCATTAGCTCACAAATAACTGCCAGTTTCCTTAAAAATCACGAATAATCGTTTAATTTAAAACGCAAATAAATCAAGTATCACATATCCGTACCAGATGCTATTATTATAATTGCTGTACCTTTTTAATTAAAAAACTAATATTTCAGATCAGTTTGGTATTTTGACCTCAAATAATAATAGTTTATTCCAGAATGTATGCAGGGGTAGTGCAATGCAATACATTCCATATTTTGAAACAAAAAATGGGTTAATGTTAAAAATAAAAATAAAGTAAATAACAACATATAAATAAATTTGAAAAAAAAGCGAATAAGCATGAAAAACATGAGAAAAATAATAATAAACAATAAAAATTAATTCATGCAGCTGTTTACGGAGGGTATTTCATAGTCTCCCGTCTCCAGAGGGCCATCAGGGGGGACTCCAACCAGGTAGTCATGGCGGTGATGATTGCATTCTTTGATTGGCGTAGTCTGCGCCATAAACTTCCCATGCGGTGGCGGAGAAGTGCTCGGAAAGTGTGCACTCGTCCCTCGAGGAACATTTCCGTAGCACTGCAGTATCTCGGTAGGCGGAAAAGTTGACGGTATGCGTTGTTGTAAGCAACCTTTAACTTGTTCCATTGGGATGCAGTGTAGTCAACCCACAGTTCTGATGTGTACAGCGAGGTACAGAAAGCGTTGAACAATATTCTTTTTACTTTTGGGCTGCATAGGTAAAAACGTCTTGACAGCATACCCGCTCTAACAGATATCGCTCTTCTCTGCCTTTCCATATCCTCGATATCCTTAAGGTCGTCTGTGATGATGTGTCCCAGGTACTTAACGCTGTGATAAACATTCATTTTCCTGTCATCTAACCATACTGAGGGTGTTTGGATGGTTTCGTTTTTGTTTTTAAAAACCATAACTACTGACTTGGTAGTATTATATAACAGATTATGGTTTTTTGCAAAGTTTTCACAAATCCTTAGTAACTTCTGTAATGCGCTTAGTGACGGTGCAAGAAGAACCATATCATCTGCGTAATTAATGTTGTTCACACATACTCCATGTATATGGCATCCTATTTTCGTGGCATTAATTTTTTTAATAAGATCATCGGTATACAGATTGAACAGAACCGGAGACATGCTTCCTCCTTGCCTTACGCCACTTTTCAAATAGAATGGATTAGACAGCTCCCCAGACCATTTCACAATATTTTCTTGTTGCGTGTGCCAAATTGAAAGAATCGCTATTACATCTTCCGGAACTGCTCAAATGCTAATTGAAGTTTTGTACAAAAAATATCGCAGCCGTCTCCTTTAAATTTGAAAAACTAACGAAGATTTTGATTAAAACACTGATTTTTTTTTGTTACAGTACCTGTGGTTTAGATTTGTGCAAGAGAGAAGAATGATTGCAGTGACCTATAAGATGTGCGTTCACGGTTAGTTCACTCTCTTTGTTATTCGGTTTCTGCCACAATACAATCACATTGGCGCAGCCGGCAGGATAGCTAGTACCACGGCTGAAAAACCGATCAGTTAGCGATTTGTGTCCTATGAATAATATCTTCGATAAAATGGCATGTCGTGATACTGTTGTCATATTTTGATCGCTGATGTGGAGAGCTGTTAACATGGTAGAAGCTAAAAATCCCAAAGTAGGTACTAGCATATAAAACACCGCTATCTACTTCACCGGTCAGTGGCTGCGTTGGGTCCCGCCCAGGCGTTGCGTGTTCGATTCCTCGGCTGGCTAAGTCCTCCATCACGATCCAAGCAACATTTTCCGGTTACTGTGGTGGTAGTAGAAGATTTTAGAATATTATCAGGTTATTCGTAACCCGGGAATGTTTGACTTTCTTTAAAAAGAAAATTAAAGAGTTTGCAATTCACACGTGGTAGAAAAATAAACTAAAAAAATCTCAACCAATATGAGCCTTCAAAAGTGAGCACATAATCAAACAACCAATGCGGGCACTTGAACTATTTTACACAACACCTCTGTTAGGGAAACGGTAAAATTTAGAGTTTTTAATATTAAAAAAAAACAAAGCCAAAATGTTGAAAAATCACCGGAGAACACTAACAAATGTAAAAAAATCGTTTCGTTTGTGAGGATTATGATTTCTCTTTCGGCGGATTTATTAAAACGGTGTTTTAGCTGTTTAAAATATACATAGTTTGACATAGCGCGACGCTTCGTAGCTACTGTTATTGCTATCTTATTCTTTCGCAACCTAAATCCTATAGATGTATATGTTTGTCTCTTTTTAGTGTCTCGCTTCCATTTCATCAAGTTTCAAATCACAACGGTGCTAAATAAGTTTCACTTCAAAAAACTTTGTGCTCCCTAGTTTGGTTCGTTAGGGCGATCGGCGCTGAATAAATGATTTCAGAACGCTAATAATAACAACTACCAGCATACCAAGTATTCCATATTACGAAGTAAATTATTATTTTCGAAAATATCCTACTAACCCGTTTGCCCGGGGCTTTATAAAAGAAAGATTTTTTCATAGGGATTACACATTAATCATGTTGGGGAATTGAACGCACCCCCAGGTCTTGGCGGGTAGAAATCTCGATTTTTGTTTCCTCTGTCGGTACCAGAAAATAATAATGTGTAAACTACCTACATAATATAATATATTACCTTCAGCCAATCTAAGGCCATGGAAGACTGAAAATATGTCGATTGTTTTAATAATCTTATTTTATAAACAATAAACTTTTTTCATTTTTTTTTTTACAGTGAATACCGTACAAGAATCTTAACTGCTCCCGTCTGGAGCCAGAGAGACTATGGCATCCCTAATTGGGGTATGTTGTGAGGCTGAAGGTAGTGGGGAGGGGAAGGAGGTGGGGGAGAGGAAGGTTGGGAAGTACCTGGCTATTCAGATCTGGTCACCAAACACGGCTAAAGCCATTTTCAAGCAACGTTTCAATTCTGAATGGTGGTCTTACACCAGGGCGATACTGATAGTATCTTCCACTCTGGAACGTGCCGCAAATATACTATATATTATTTTTAATGAATTCATTGTGAAATAACACAAATTAATCAAATAAAATTTATTTGCGCACGCCGGGTTCGAACCGCATTAGCCATGTTTTTTGATCCCATCTGAATAGCCAGGTACTTCAGCACCTTTCTCTCATCCATCTCTTTCCCCTGCAGTTACCATACCTTTCAGTATTATAACGTACCCCAATTGGGGATGCCATACTTATTTACAGCCCACGTGCCCTCTTACTAATTCAAGCCTGCCATTATACGAGTATAAGTCGCAGGCCAATCATAAAATCGTGCAGATCATTATGCGCCTCGCCACATCATGATCTGCCGCCATTTCACAATGTGCCAGATCATGATGTGACGAGGCGCATGATTTTACGATCGATCTACGACACACACATCATTTTAAAGCCATAAATATTGTCTACAAATTTTGTATAAATATTTTTTCTCCTAGAGGCAAATATTTTCTGAAATACTTTTCTAAACACTGATATATTTCTTTATTAATACATTGTGAAGCATATATGGCGTTTATAGCCAAACTATACAAAGTAATTTTAGACCATAAAACCCCCCAGTTACTTATGGAAAAATAAACAATTAATTTTTATTAGAACTTATAACTTTTGAAGGTTTTTTGGATTGTTTTTATTCCATAAAAAGAATATTACTTTTTCACTCATTTAACAAGAAATAATTAAATACTTTTACATTTCAGCGCTATTCTATTTCATAAGGTACTTTTTTTATTAAGAATAAAAATTATTATTATTTTTGAAAATTATCTACCCAGCTTTTTTTGGTTTTGAGAAGTATGTCATGGCTAACTATATCAAAGGCTTTTTGAAGGTTAACTGTGGTGAACGTATGTTTTGCGGTATGAAAGAGACATGCGTGTATGAGTGAGACAACATGAGGAACGTATAAAAGGGTGTGGTTGTTGTCCATTCGTCCTCTTACCATCAGACTTCCTTAGAAGTACCATTGTACCTAATCCCGGAATAAACATCACGAGACTACCTACGTCTTATTATTGGAGTAATACCCTGTACTGAGATCATCATATTCAGAGGAATCTGGATTCATATATTGGGAGTCCAGATTGTCATGGGATAACCGGCCACGGTTTCCTAAAGCCATATTGTTTTATTTATATAAGAAAGATATCTTCATCAGAAACTTGTTTAATCCTTCGTAAATTAAAATGTTATACCTAAAATTAAATGATTATAACTAAAATTAAAAGAGTAACCATCAATGTAGTATATCTGAATGATGTATGATTTATGTGTCTGCGGATATCGAAAGACCTTGTATGTGTTTTGAAATATATGAAAGACCACTGAACAAATAAAAAAGAAAGCACATAAGGAAAGGAAGGAAGGGACTTACTGCGGAACCTTGTGGCACTCTCTGCTATCTTGGCTGGGTTTGTTGATGCGCTCGTATAATTATTAATCGCGGTGTTTTACTGCGATATGTGGGATTAAGTTTGCGGATGTGGTATGCGGAATATCAGATGTTTACGCGGCGAGTTTCGATTGACGACTGATTGTTATGGTAACGTTAAATGACAGGTACATAGGGATGGAAAGGAAAAGGAACATGATAGGGATGGATAGAAAAGTAATATATGACAATCAAGGTACAAGTACAGGGTCTATGATATATGTAGGTAAGTGAAGCTACATATTGTGTATACGCCCAACCAACTTAAGAAGAAGAAAACTGTTAACTTTTTATTTGACTGTATTTTGATCTCTTTCATATTTTCGTTTTGATTATCAGTGTAATCTTCTTCTTCAATGAAAAAAATTGTCGATTTTGTACAGCGGTTAAGTAGAAATCCGCGTACTCCGAAAGGCTTTGCAAAATATGTTTACGAAAGGGTTGGAAGGGGAAGGAAGCAGAAGGGGGAAAACCGGTGACTTTTGTAAAAATATAGGTTGTTCTACCATCGATGAAAAATTCAGTTTCTGAGGAATTATATGCGACATAAAACCATCATCGACTGGGCTATATTCATACACTTAATGATTATGCCTATTACTCCGTATAGTGCTTTATACACTGAAATTATAACTGGTCAAAATCATGTACAAACTTGCTTATAGGAACTAATCAAAAAGTATAATGATCAAGGCTTTGAATATGAAACACAATAAACAATGTTGTTAAGGGCCATTAACCAGCCAGCGGCCAAAAATTCATATTTCGTTAAAAGATGTTCTTACGATTGTAAAGAGCGGTTCCAATGAGAAAGATTAATTATGCTCCGTACCAGCTTTTTAAAATAATAACTCAATATCGTTTTTACTTCATTCAAAATTTGCTTTAATTTGTACCTACATTCAAAAATGCAGAGAGGCGTGATGATAAAACTATTAAAATTATGTAAGTACTTTTTTGTAATAATTTTAGATCATAAGTATTTATAATTTTTCAATAATGTCTAATCAAAATAAGAATGTTAAAAAAATCTTAAATAAATTAGTTTGTAAGACTGTAAATCAATAGACTAACTTTTCGTCACAAAACACGTGTGCGGATCTTTTTTTAAATAATTTTATTTAAACTAAAATTGAAATTCTGAAAGGTGACTTTCCCAGATAATTTATTGATTCATTTTACTGCTTGATTACATGATTTAAAATGTGTGTTGTATAATAAAAAAAATTGTTTGAAAATTAAACAAATCTGCCAACGACCTTATGGTAAAACCTTAAAATAAACATATTTTCTCAAAATTTAAAACATAGCGCTACTAGATAAAAGAACAGTCTTTCGAAATCATTTCATATTTTTTTATGGAAAAGAGTTAATACGTCAAAACTTGATTTAAAAATGACATATTTTCGGTTTTGTCTGGTTATTTCCTCTTAATTGTAATATTTAAAAAAAAAAATTGTGATGTAATATTTTTTTTAAATTCGACTGCTACAGCTTGCCAATTGTCTGTCGGATGGTTTATGGTCCAATTAATACACAGCACATACCCTCCTGTCATAATACCTGACCAATATTATTGTAGGTATTCCAGTCCAGTATCTCAGGTAGGTATTGTTGTGATTTGGGATGCAGTGTGATCCATCGTCTCTGCTAATCCCTTATGAAAGCCGACGTGCCCTACATTATTATTAACCCTTAGCAACACTCGCTATTTTCAGCCTACACAAATTCACTTGTTGTGGACCTAGGTCCCCCATGAATTGCTTCGTGCTTCATAAAAAATAGAAATAAGCACTTTTTTTGGGATTTATTTATTTAAAATTAATGAAATACGTATAATAAATACAAGAAAACTAGTTTATTATATTTTTTTAAACTAACTTGTGACATTTATAGGAATTTCAAGCGGAGTATTCATTTTTCGATCGAGCAGGACCTCTTAGGCAAGGCAAATGCACAATAATGTTATGCGTTCGAACCTTACCAATTTGGGAAGCGGGAATGGGTACCGCCGCCCGGGGAACCTTTATTGGATAACCAACACCTCTGCCATAGGTCACCCCAAGTGGTTCGCTACGTTTGGTGATTTAGCAGGGGTGCCCGGGTTCACGGGGTGAGGTTTGTCTAGGTCTTGGATGCAGTTGACCAGGATACACTGAACTCCAGATTCCAACCCATCCCTTAAATCTCTTTCTTTCTCAGAACCCTCCTCTCCTTCATTTCCTTAACAAAAACCTCCAAACAGCATCCCCAAAGATGACATAGGCCCTGAAGGAAATTATTTTTCTCAAGGCCTCATGTAAAAAAAAATCTTACCGCGATGACCGTTCGTTTTTGCCATAAAATGCATCAGAGTCCCTGTCTCTCAGAATTGCATTATCCAGGCTATCATTTTCCGAGTCACCAATGCATGAAAATGTTATCAAGAAATTTTACTTACTACACTCGTGGGGGACCTAGGTCCTAGATAAAAGGTCAGCCCGGGCGATATTCTTAGTATTACCTCTCAGGCGATGTCAAGAATACACGGAGCCACAACCGCGTAAAGCTTAAAAAAATATATTTGCGATAACCTGCTTGGTGGGGGACTCTACTCCCCCGAGTGATGTTAAGGGTTAAGATTATACGTAGCACATTATATACGCACCATGATATTATTATAGCATTGGATATTGTTTGTTCAGGGTCCTAGATATTAATTCTGTTTGACTAAAATTAACATAAATCTCATGCGATGAATAATAATTGATTGTGTTCGATTAATTATTACCATTTTGGGAATCTACGCTTTTTGAAACATTTTTGATAAAGTCTTAAAATCCTTGCATTACTTGATTTGCAACTGAGCTGATATTTTTAAAAAAAGTAGTGGGTTTCCCGGAGAGAGGGCGATCTTCGGTAAGGTAGTATTTCACTGTTTATAAAATCTTAATATAAAAAACTTTCTTAAAACTACATTCATTCTACTTTTATTCCGGAGACTTTCGGTCATATCTGCATACATTTTTATTCATATAAGAGTTTTTTGACTTTGTTTTTCGCAAATGTGGTATTTAATTTCTATTTTCATTTCTGGTTTCACAATCACGTTTATTTTTTTTAAAACAATTGTTCCTTTGTAATATTTTGGCACTTGGTTAGTCATATTTCTATGTATAAAAATTAACACATTATAGCAGTCTCTTTTTTACTTGAATTCAGATTAGCTCTTCTATCTTTTATTTTTTTTTTTGCGTTTTGCATCTTTAATATACATTAAATGTTATAGAGTAATCGTTGAAAATAAAAACTAATAAATAACACAAAACCCCTGATTTGGAGGAAGTCTAGTACCTAAACAATCTTGTTCTTATAGTTAGATCTTTATTTCGGACAGTTTTCAGAATGTTAGTCTTATGCATAAAACGGATTACGTTAGTAGCCCATACAATAAAATTCATTGTTTCCGTATGGAATAAAATATCAATCATATCAATTATATATTTGCATATGACATCTTTATGTACAAAAATGAATGCTTCTTTGTTTATGCCGTATGAATTCCTTAACCATTCATCCGATTACGATAAAACTTTGGTTAGTTGTTATGCGCACGCCCGCGATGGTTTCTACATAATATGATGTGAGCTCTGGCGTTATGAAATTTGAATAAAAATTTACAATAGATGGTACGCAAGTTGTTCGAAAAATGAATGTATTGCGTATAGTTTAGCGGAAGGAAGGGAATGGGGATATAATCTGATTAAATTTTGGAAAATTAAACATCGTGATAAAAATTTCCAGAGAGACATTATGGTTGCAGGTTGTTTTTGACTGGCATTTGGTTTAGAAATCGTGCGTTCAAAGAAAAATGAATGCACGTGATATCTCATTATACCCCCCCCCCCCTCCTTGTGATATTTCGTGATTTTTTTCCGAACCTCCCCCCCCCCTTTCGAGCCTCACGTGATTAATGGACAACCCCTTATCTGTCACTAATCAATGAAATTCTGTTGTTGAAGAGCTTCTATGCACGAATATTCGATATTGTTGATAAAATAAATTTAATATATGTTATTTATATGGTTATTGTACTTCTTTAGGCTTTATATTTTAAATTATTAACTATACGCCATTAAAGAAATTATTTTTTCACCATTTTTGACGTTCATCGATTGTAAATAAATATTATTTTCTAGCGATTTCCCGACATGCGTTTCAATTTCATTTAATAAAGAAATTGTTTCTCCCTGCGTGTCCTTTCCCATTCATCCCGTTCCCCTTCCGCCTCCCCTACCCCTCCTATGTGCCCTTCCCCTTACGCGTTCACCCTCCACCTTCCCCGCCTTCCCTCTCCCCTCTCCCGCTCCACCGTCCAGTCAACCCCCCTCTCTCGTTCCATATATTCAGTCCCAGTACATTCAGTTTTCAAACAGCTCATAATTATTTTTACCTAATGTAGCTTAATAAATATTTCGTCATAAGTACGGATTGTCAATGAACCACCACTGGTTGTACGTTGGAATTAATTAATCGTTTAGTCAATTAACTTACAATTAATAGTTAAATCATAACGTATTCTCTGAATATTAAATCATAATTTAATTCTTGGTAGTACGCGGTGGAGTGTTCTATATATTTGACCATGAGTTTGGTGATTACTTATAAAAATGCTTTTTAATGAATTATTAATATTTTGTTTGAGCGCTGACAGGCTCGAGTATTCGAACAAGTAATTCGATATTGATTATAAATTTGATCGATATTATGAAAAAGTATTTTATGTTAGTATGAATATATTTTCTCATTGTGCTAACCTTCTCCAAAATCGAAATCAATGATCAGATTTTACACCAAAACTATAGGGAAATTATTTTTCTTCTCTTTTTTATAGCTAATGTTGATTCTTCTCTTTTTTATGGTGGATTATAGTTTGTAGGGGTCAGGTTTTGGGATGCTGAGTTTGGAACTGATTGTGTGATACTATTTAAGTACGACCGTTTTTTCAATTTGGGAGGCCGCGTGTGTACCGCTGCCCTGTAAATCATTTATTGGATGACCAGCACCTCTGCCATCGGTCATCCCTAGTGGTTCACAAAGTTGAATGATTTAGCACGGGTACCCGGGTTTATGAAGTGAGGTTTGTCTTGGTCTTGCGTGGCAGGCAGGATCAGAGAGACCGGTTCAGGGAGACGTTTTTACCTCTCCAGCAGGACTCTCTAGAAACATCGCCTTGCAGCTCAGTGGTAGATATATATTCATACGTCCGTCACTCCTGAACACACTGACCCTCAGATTCCCACCCATCCCTCATATTTTTTTCCTTCCCAGAACTACTTCACCGTTCTTTCCCTTTAAATAACCTCCACACATCATCACCAAAGATGACATATGCCCTGAGGGGAATTATTTTCCTTGGGGCCTCATTGAACATACGTAATGTCGATAAAAACTTTGATCAGTAGACGAATATCACAACATTTGTAAATATATTTATTATTTATATACATTACAATTTGGGAAGCTGGTATGGGTACCTCCGCCTCGGGAACCATTTATTGGAAACCAAGTGGTTAGGTTTGTCCGGGTCTTGGCGGCAGATGCATCTGCCCACCGGACTGCATTGCAGGCCGGATCGGGAGAGAATGGTTGAGGGAGAACCTTTGACTTCTCCAGTCGTACTCTCTCGGAACATCGATTCATACGTCTGTCACTCCAGGACACTCTGACCCCCAGATTCCTACCCACTTTTAATAACCTTTTCCTTCCCAGAACTTCCTCTCCCTCCTTTCCTAAAAAGAACCTCAACACAACATCCTCAACGATGACATAGGACCTGAATAGAATTAATTTTCTGAGGGGTTCCTGTGTGGAACTAATGTAAAAAAAAAACTTTTTTTTTCATGAAAACTTCTCGAAATGAAATAAATAGGCCTTTTCTAATAAATTAATCACATTAAAAGTTTTATCAACTGATTTTCCCTGATTATTTTCTCAGCGGTTTAAAAAATTGATTAAGTCCTTTGAAGATTAACGCCTCCCTTTAACTGACCTACGTCTAGTGCAAGACCGGCAAGGGACCTATAAAACTAACGACCAGTTAACAGGCCCCTAAAATCCTTAATACCTAATAAATTCGCCGCAGTTAAATACCGATCATGGAACCTTATTCCTAATCAATGAAGGGCGAAGGTTTCAAACCTCTTTTTTTCCTTCTTTCATTAATTAAATAAGAACTTTGTCACATTAGAAAAGAAATTGGTAGGAATTTTAAATAGTGATAAATTTATAGTGATGAAAAATTCAGGCTTTAACATTAGATACACTATGTAAAAAAATCTTGAAAAAGGAGCTCTTGATTTTTCCCGCCTCTGTTTTGATATCTAATAAAAAGTTTTTAAGCCGCCGCTACCCGAATTTCTACCGATTTCCTACATATCCCCCTTAAACATTTGAATTTTTTAAGCTCTTAAAAAAATATGTGTTCTCTTTTAAGATAATATCTATCCATTCCCCATGCCGAAACGCAAATTATATGAAATTCCCCCGATTGAAAAAAATTGCAAACTATGTTCCGAAAATAATTATTTTCACGTGTGTTTCAGTTATTTTACAAGTATGAAAAAATCACAGTGTTTCTTAAAATTCTGTTTTAGACAGCCCCCAAGAAATTTTTGCTCAATTTTAAACAAGTCGTGTTTTATTAAACATTTGAACAATTTTCGCTTTAATTTTACCGTTATAAATACCTATATGCGCACTCTATCCAACATTCGTAATTACATATCTCTACATCTTCTTAGTTTTGAGCGGGGATACGGCGCCTTTAAATGATTCGATTCAAATAAATAATTGCGAACGATACGTCAATAGAAAAACGCACGAAACAAATAGGTTTGACTGACAATGAAATATTGAAAAGAATTGAAATTAAAAAACTTTTTCACTCTGTTCCACTTATTTATTATTACCAGGACAGGATAAGAGTTTCAACTACCAGTCTAAAAATGTCCGTAGTAGGATTTAATCGGTCCTGGTAATAATAAATAAGTGGAATAAAATGAAAAAGTTTTTTAATTTCAATTATATTACAATGGAATTCCACCACGAATTAACGTGCAAAAACTAGACCAATTAAATATTGAAAACACAAAAATGAAGACAATATAAGCGACACTCAATCGAAAATCTGATACAGAAAAATCAGAAAAGGATACGGTTACACGTAGGTATCGAACCCAGGACCTTTGCCTTGCCTGGGTGGAGCTCTACCATTGAACTAATGTGACCCTATCCGATTCGGTCATATTCTTCGTAAACTTCGACTAAGAACTACCAACACTATCTTCATTTTCTTAACGCATATTTTAATTTTCTGCTATCTTTATGTATGATTGCAAGAGTCAACTCAAACTAAATGTTTTTTTTTATTTTAAAATTTTAGTTTTAAATTTATTTAGTGAGATATCTATTGACTTTTCTGCAAGTCTAGGATGAATATTTATTTTTTTCTTCACTTTTAAGTACGGAGATTAATATGGTCTTTAATAAAAACTATATTTTGGGGAAATATCCTCGACCCAATCTGGTGTATGTAACTTCTAAGACAATTATGCCACCCTACATATCGTTTCTCATCGTGAACTGCACCTATTTACTGTGCACATTTCATTGAAGGCACCTGCACTGCACCCGGGATGATCCGGATAATCTGTATACGTAGGCAAACGCGTGGCGTGCCCAGCCAATCACTGCTCGTATATCGACTATAGTCGGTTGCAACTACAATGACTGCATTGTACACCAATTATACTGCCTTGGCTGACTGCACTGGGCCTTTTGAACACGGTGTGCAAAATTCATTTGGTAAACTAGTCTGGCAAGCCTGATCCCTAACTAATTAACACCAAGATTGATTAGAAAACGCAAATAAATTGTGTGTGAGTATTCTTCGTCTTTGTTCGTATTCATCCAACAGACCATTAGAAAATTTTACAGGAGGAGAAGGTTTTCTTTCATTATTTAAATGAAACATTTTGTGTTTAAGATAAAGCCATTTCCGTAAAGGTAAAGGTCTCATTAGTTTAAATAATTCTTAATTAAGTGATTAACTATAATTTTTTATACTTTATTTTTAAATTTAAAGTGGAGATTGAACAAAAACTATAATAGTCTGTTGGACAAATAAGAACTGAGGTGATATTTGCCATCGTCAAGGTATTAAAGGACGCTAGAAAAAAAATCCGTTTTCAGGGTGATCTCTATCGGATTAATAACATTGCAAAAGTGGCATTTCAAAGCTTGTTTAGGATGTTATTTCACACTGTTCGTATTCTCCAGATTTTGCTCATATTTTCTACTTTCTTATTTTATTTTATTTTTATTTTATTTTGGAAACAAACAGTTATACATAATATAAGGTAATTACATGTTACATGGTTGCATTAACCAGTGAAGCTTCGGCAAAAAAAATGTAGTATAGAAACATAGATTTAAAACATTAAAGAAAAGTGGTAAAAACAAAATAAATTTATGTAAAACAGAAATGAAAAACCACAAATTAAAGCATGTGGGATAGAAAAGATGAAGTTAAACAGTGAACCTATAAATAATTAATACATTTTCACATCATAAGATAACGTTCAAGGATGAATGATTAGCCATTTGCCAGCTCCCTTGAGGGGATTTTTCACAAAAAACAAACGGCGCTTTTTAATCATCCAAATATTTTAATGTACAAAGAAGGAAAAATAACATAATGAGAATGAAAAAATAACATAAAGCAGAGGTAGAGGGTTCGCAATGAACAATTTGTTTTATTTTTCAATTTGAATTTAATAAATTGGCCCGAGGACAAATGGAAAATATCAGCTTCGTAAAACATATCATTGTATTTTGTGCACGTCCTTCGGAGAAATGAATGAGTAATCAATGTATCATTAATTTTAAAGGAGGACCGTCAATGACATTTAAATGTTCTTAAAAAAACAAATATTTATACAATTTTGGTTGTGATTTTCATGCTTGATAATAAGAAATTGAATAATGTTATTTTATGATTTAGGATATGTTGAGGATCTTTACTGATCTTAAATGATAATGCGCGTGGACGAGTATGTTATATATTTGCAAAATAAGGACATATACGTTGTACAGCTATGTGCTAGCTAAATGAGCTGTGGAAGCTAAAAGGAGAGCGAGCAGTAAAAAATACACCTTTTATACCACGCATTTGTCGTCTCGCTTTTGCATATTAGAAAGCAGGAGTACCACCAAAAGCCATTCTCGCAAATAATATCAGAAAAAATGATATATCCATCGACATTCTCAGTAGGATTAAAAAATGAAGCAAGGAAAGGGAAATATATAGATACTTTTGGGTATCAACCATTTTCTAATGTCGCTTTTTATACACTAAATAAAGTTGATATATTTTCAAATTGTTTTTAATCATTTGCTGCATCCTTTTCGAGTGACATCTTTTAGAGTTTCTTTGCAGGCTCCTATAGTTGGGGGACACGTCATTCACGTTAATTATTGTATTTTGTTATCACGCTTCAAGAATATTTTGATTATCAATTTTTACAAGCGATCTAAATAACCAAGCATATATTTATTGTTAAACATAAGCATTCGATTATTGTTAAACATAAGCATTCGAATACTGTTAAACGTATCTAAACATTCGAATATTGTTAAACATAAGCACACTTTATTTTAGCGATTTAAACATCCATGTTAATTATGATATTTTGTAATCACGCTTGAAGAATGTCTTGATTCTCATCTTCTGCAAGCGATTTAAATAAATAAACGCCTATCTATTGTCAAACATAAGCATTCGATACTGAATTTCTATTTTAAGATATTATATTTTCTTTTGGCTTATTCTTTTTCTTATAAGTACAAAATTATATATTTAACTCAAGCTTCTATTAGAAATACATAATAACACTTTTTTCTTTCTATACATAACATGTTATTTAAGTAAACAATGTAATATGAAATTATGATATGAATTTCAAATTTTTCAATTTGACTGGCCTAAAATACGATCCATTCATAGTTGGCTAGTCAAAGTTTCCACATATGTTTTATTGTTTAATTTATCTGAAATAAATTATTATTATTTAATGGTGCTCCTGATTTTATGTCCGGGTTAAATCTTTCCCAAATGAAAGACTAAACCCTTCTACACACTTTTCCTCAAATGATTATCTAGTAAATCCACGCAATGTAAGTGCACTACATAAGTATAATAAATACAAAACAATACAAGAACAATACGTCAATCCACCAGAAACATAAAGGGAAAATAATTCTCCGACTCCAGATATTTTCATATCAGAGGGTTCGGCTCTGATGAAATCCTAACTGGACCGATAAATCCTACTGATCCCTCAATAAAAATATTAAAAACATTATTGATTATTATTATTACGTAGCTAGAAAATATTTTATTTGCCAACCTTCTTCTTTTCCCTTCACCTCTCCCGCAAATTTTATAACAGCCGCATACCATCCCGTATTTGAGGCTACTATCGTTTCACTAATTGCGTGCAGTGGATCTCTGGAACGGTGTTCCACTTGGCTGTCTTCAATCAATTCAAACAATTATTAATATTGTTGAACTACTCGTAATTTTATTTTAAACACTGGTAATTTTCATTTAGTACCACACTTTTATATGACAGAGCGGTTTTAAAACCAACCGTCATTTGGTCTCGAGTGTCGCTCGTAATAACATCGTAGTTCATACACATGTATTTATTTATTTAGTACAAGATTATACATTTGTATACATAATTTATGAAATGTTTTTATTGTCCAACTAGGAGGATTCCCGTTTTAGGACAGTCAAATTAGGATGGGTATGAACATATTATGGAACATGATTTGTACAAAAAAAGAAGGAAAATTGAGGAAATAAAAGAACAGAAAAAATTCATAGGTAATTAATAACATACCTATAGATAACATAAACATAAAATAGCCTTGGTTTGTTTAGTATAGTTATTGAAATGATAATAATAATAAATAAAAGGTACATATATTATAATATACTTAAGAGCAAATTTATGATTAAAACATGAAGGTAACTGGTGTCTGCATTTCATATCCTACATTTCATGTCCTACGTCTTAGGTACACATTTTGTATAAGAGAGAACTAGAAAGAGAACGGAAACAATAAAATAAAATAAACAATTAATACCTGATTATTACTGCTGTTTGCTTAGCATAGTTATTAAAATAATAATAAAATAATAGGTATATTATATAAGTACTTATAACTGGTGTTTACATTGCAAATTGTAAGCCTACATACATATTTTGTATAAATATGAATAAAAAAGAGAAAAGATAGAATAAAATAAAATATTTATCTAATTTTCGTGTTTTCCAACCCTTTCTGATAACATCGCTTTTGTTAATTTGAGTGGTTAATAAAAGTTAATCTGTTGAAATATTGAAACACTTTATTTAAATGCATCCCGATGTAGCTTGTGTATTCTTTAGAAATCAGTGGATCAAGTTAACTTGCAGCCCGCGATAATGTGAATAATATTACATTTTTCGCTTATAACGAATCTTCTCTCATTTATAATATAAGCTTGGTTTTGGAGTCATGTTTTGGTAGTATACAAAACACAATACAACATGTAAACGATATAAAAACGTTCCTTTGTTCGCTGAAATCTCAAATAGAATTCCATTACTTCTCTCGTAATTTATGTTTTTTGTGAACAATGAGTGGAGCGTTTTCACGATTTAATAAAAGCTCCGCTTGGGAGGAATTGCCGAAACAGCTGCCAGAAAATGTGATTATGGATATTATCTCACCACTGATAATAATTTTTGCAAGGAGTTTTGCTAGATTTTTTTGCAAAAGTACCTGCTTATAAAATTATCACTAATATTATTAAAATCATGGATTTTTTTTTTAATATTACATTACTCTCAAACTACTTAGTTTCATCACTAGACTTCAAAAACATAAATACCCTAAGACCTCTTTACTGCTCCTTGGTTCACCCCATCTTGAATATGCGTGTGTTATATGGTCTCCTTTTTATGCTGTTCATATTCGTCATATTGAGTCCGTTCAACATCGGTTCCTAAAACGGCTTGCTAGGAGGCTAGGATTAGAGTGAGGCAATTACTCGTATGCTGAAATTGAACAAACTCTAAACCTTTCAGCTTTAGAAGACCGTCGGAAAAAATCTGATCTCATTTGTTTCTTCAAAATTATTAACGGCATAATCGATTCTTCCTCAATCAGCACTCGACTAATAACGTGGTTATAATTCACTACTGTCCGGAATGTGTAGAATGGCAACTCACGTCAAGACCTTGATTTTTTTGGTAAAAGCTTAAATGATTTCTGTCGCTCTTTAAACTAATTTTTGCAAAGCCTTGACTTGACTTGACATTTCTGTATTTTTTTTTATTTTCTTATATTTTCTCTGTTTGTCTTTGCTTTCATGTACCATCCTTATAATGTACATTTCCAAATTTCGTGTTACATTGTTGTAAATTGGACGTAAGTCTGTTAATAAATAAATTACTTCTTCTAATTATCATGTTTTAGCCCTTTTCTGTGCTGTCATCAGGGCAAACATGGCCCACACACTGCAGTTCGGAACAGCTCCGTGGAATTTCACTCGTACAAGTCAAGGAATGTTTTACCAAGACACGAACTGCCTCTTCCTCTGCCAAGACTTATGCCAATTGTTTGGATTTACTGTAAAGTTGATTAAGACTACACTATACCATAAAATATATTCAGAATTTTAACGACGCGCGACGTAAGTAAAGAAGCCGTGTATACAAATTGCGACTCGCGACCCGTGTATTGGACGGACCTACTGTCGAATTTGCTCTATCAAAGGCAAGAAGAAGAAGAAAAATAATGTGGGAATCTTAACGAAGAAAGTGAAGAAAGTGTGTAAACAAGTATTTGACGGACGTGCGGTTGAATTCACCCTAGCAGGCATGGAGACCTTTCCGCCAGGTTCTTTTAATTAATTCTGAAGAACGTGTTACTAATATTTAAGATGTTTCTAAATGAATACCTCCCGAAGTTCATCGTCTAGAAAAATAAAATCTGGTGCTCACCGCTAACTTTAGTTGTACAACGTATCTATTACAATTGTTTAAAGGCGTTATACGTAAAAAAAATTATGGCAACGTACTGTTTTTAATAATTTAAAATATAAATAACTAGCATATTTCCATTGTATGGAAATAAAAATGATAATTCAATTACTAATTTACCGAAATAAATTAAAATGTGAGCCTCGGGCAAGCCCCCGATAAGCGTGGTTATGTCTCTCCTTAATTTATTTTTTTTCAATCTTTCTGAGGTGACCAACATATTGAAGTATTATTACCGTCTCTTTAGTAACTTGAATAAGAATCTTGATAATTTCGATCTTCTGGATTTGAGCGAAACCTTGTCGGCTGTTAAATGTTAATAATAAAAAAGTGGTATATTACAGAAAATATTTTTTTATTTAAAATGAGAGTTTATTTACCCCAGGGGCATTCTGAGATTTTTCCAGCGAGTAAATTTAAACAATAAATCAAATTTAAAAGTTAATTTTCAAGTTCTGTAAATATTCTATTCATGTTCTATTATTATTTCAGTTCTGTTCAGCAACTTGCCCATAGTAACACCATAATAGAGTTTGAGTAGATCTTTTACAGATCATGAATTTAAACATTGAAATTTTTAATGAATTTTTAAAATTCTGTAAAACAACTTGTCCTAAATGATCTGATTAATGATTCATTTATAAAAAATCCCGGTTGAAATTAACCTTTAAATAGATTAGCGATATTAAAACGTATCCCAAAATGAAATAATGTTTTTGAAAGCAGATGAAAGACAATTTCAGATTTGAGTTTTACAAAAGGATATAGTAGTATGCAATCAAAAATATAAAATTTTTGATTTCAATAATAGAGGAATTGCGATTGTTTTTTTCTTGTAAACTGTAAATTTCCGATTTAATTACTTAAGTATAAAAAAAAAGATTATTGTGACTTAAGATTCGTAATAAATTAGTTAACGAATTTCACAAAACTATTTGGAAAGGTAAAGTTTAATTGTAAACTTTTAAATGCAATTACAAAGCGTGGTGGTGCAACTTTATAACACTATTTAAATCGTATATATCAAAGTAATACATGTGTAAAAAAAAAAGAGTCCGTATCAGTTTGTGCTGTAAAGTAGGTACTGTTTTAAAATTTAATCAATATGAAATCTTGCTATATGATATATCCACGGTACTGTAACTAAACGAATTTCATGAATTAAAATCAAATTCAATGTTGTCAACGAACAATATCATGACACGAGAAAGTGGTGAAAGTGTAAATCTAATTTTGTATGAGACAAGATAATTGACAACGTTTGTTAAAGTCAAATCACAGGAAATGGCAAGTGGAAAGGAGAAAGCCCAGTGGCGTAGCGTGGGTGTCGGCCACCGAGGGCGGGGGAAAATTTCGCCGCCCCCTTATTTGGGAAGCGCCGGCAGAGGGGGGTGTATGTGTGTGGAAATCCTATTTTTATTACGACCTATTTTCGATCCGATTTTCTTAACAACTATATTTGATGAGTATTCAGGGGGGAGGGGGGGTGCATGTAGAATTCTTATTTTTATTACGACTTATTTATATATGAGCCGATTTTTTCAATAATCACATTTGACTAGTATTCTTGCAACGAAAATCATGTTTATAAATTATATTACAAACGTTAAACAATTGTTATACACGTCTTTGGTTAGAAGTCAGGTTGAATACAATTCAAGTATTTGGTGTCCTCATTTCAACTCTCATTGTTTACAAATTGAAAAAATTCAAAATAAATTTTTACGTTTTATTAATTTCAAAATTGGTATTCCTATTATTGAAATCAATTATGTCAGTTTACGCAGTAAACTTAACTTATCGAAATTATCGGAAAGGCGAAAAATATTGATCTCCTTTTATTGTATAAAATTATTCATTCAAGGTTGGACTGCCCTGACGCTATCAACTTGTTATCCTTACACATACCTCCAAAATATACTAGACGGAATATTTTATTTTGCAACAATAACTTCGCTACGAATTCTGCGGTAGAAAGAATACATAGGTTGGGTAATGAACTGACTGATGTCGCTGACATATTTAATTTAAACTTCGATTCATTTAAAGCCAAATTAGTCCACCACTTTTTAGATGTAAATAATGAATGAGTAAATTTTATTTTATTTCGATTTTCTTTTGTTTATGGTTTTATTTTATTGTTCTTTTTCAAATATGAGTAATTAAGTAAAAATAAATGTGTTTTGATTTTTTTCATGTTTTTGTTGTTCGTAGGTATATGAATTGTTGTACCTACGAGTTCTAAAGTCATCCATGTGGAATTAGCTTTAGATGTATGTACTCCTATTTTTTTTTATTGAGTTTATGCTTTATTTGTATATTTTGTAATATTTTTTTAAGTTTTTTATGTACTGTTGTTATAAATGTTATTTGTATTTTATATGTTAAAGCCCAATAGGGCGTCAATAAATAAATAAATAAATAACTGTCGGAATTCGAAAATGGTATCCACGTAAGAGGATTTCGCATCTCGAACTTTTACACCATGTTTAGAACCCATGGCAGGTTTTAACTTACGATTGATTCTTCGTTAGTGTCCCCAAATAATATGTACATGGAACAATCGATTTCTCAGACTTTTGCAGCATTTGGTATGCAACTCAAATGTAAAGCTTCACTCGGTACATGACGAATCTGCAACTCTTCATTTATTTTATCGTGTTATTCTGAACACAAAACCAGTTTGTATTCGGTGAATTAAAATTACACTCAGAACATGAAAAGGTTTTTCTTTGATACTGGCATTAAATAAATAGTCTCCAACTAGAATTTTATAACTGCACATCGAATAAGAGAATGTTTTCCTTCGAAATATGTCAGCAGATGAATCCACAACTGGAAATCTACATTTTCAATACAAAATTGGTTTGAATTAAGTCTGTATGCGGCGTATTAAAAGTAAACTCAGAACATGAACATGGTTTTTCTTTGATTGTGGCAGCACATACAGAGTCTGCAACTAGAATTTTATAACTGCACTTCAAATAAGGTAATGTTTTCCTACGAATTATGCCAGCAGATGAATTCATATTGGAATTTTACATTCAGAAAACTGGTTTAACCCTTCGAACAATAAGAAAAAAGTATCTATAAACTTTTGCCTGTCAAGGTTTGCTCACAATATTCCAGGTTCTTCCCATGCATTTTAAATGTTCCATTTTATTCGTTTTTTTCTTTTTCTCTTTTGTAAAAAACAAAATTGTTCCAATATCTAAATAAAATAATTTTTCCGGCGTGCCTATTAAAACATTTTTGTTTCTAAATATTAAAATTATGATATTGGAAATGTAAATTGGCTCAAAAATACACACAAAATTTTAAATACAGATTGCTTTTCTTAAAAAAAATTGTAATAAAACTGTCTTCAGTTTTTACCGCATTCATACTATTTTATTTTAAAATAACATGTGTGGGACAATTTGCGTCTCTGTGATTAGACGGGTTAAATTAAGCTGTATGTGGCAAATTAAAATTATAATCAGAATATGAAAATGGTTTCTTTTTGATTCTGGCAGCATATACATAGACTGCATCATTGACGTATGATATCTGGTCGAAGGACTGCAACTATAATTTTATAACTGCAATTCGAGTGAGGAAAGTCTAGTAGAGGGGCGGGTATGTGGTGGATAACCTCCAATACCTCAAATGCACTTGAAAAATGATGGTCTCCTTCGAAATGTATCAGCAGATGAATACGCAACTGAAATTCAATCGTTACATTCTGAACATAATTCTGGTTTTAATTAAAAGTGAATTTGTTTGCTAGTTCCCAGCTTTAATTAGTATTTCTCTCATAATATGCGTACGGGTTTCCTACGAATTACAAAATTTGCAGCTTAAACGAACATAATTAATGACATTTATAAAAAATAATAAAAGAAAGAGTTGGATTCGTACACGAAAGTATCGTAGATCATTTTCCAATAATTATTACACGTTTAAAAAAAATAACTTACCTTATTCCCCCCAAGCTACGCCACTGAGGTACAACGATATTTAGAATATGTTTCTCTCTAATCAGTGGCGTACCGTGGGGGGGGCGGGGGGGGCGGCCCGCCCCGGGCGGCACTTTTGGGGGGGCGGCAAAATTTCACAATCAATAATCATCTTGTAAAAATTTGGATTGGGGAAGTCGCGGGTTCTATTCTCGCGTCAGGACTTAAAAGTTGTTTCTAGTTTATAGTTTCTTAACATCTTTCTTAAGTTTTATATACTGTTAAAATCAAAATATTAATGACAGACGTTTTGTTTTTATTTCTAACACATACATTATTTTTAAATAAAAATGTAAATGGCAACAGTATCATTTTAGCTCTAATTGATAGTCGATTTGTGTTTTATATTCGTGAAGCTTTGTGCGCCCTGCTGAAAGCGCACAAAAAATTACACTTATACGGTTTTCTTCCACGTATATATCACGGTGATATATTTTAAATTTATTATCACAGAAAAGTTAAATAGCTGACAGGTGTGTGCATACTTATTCGAATTGCAGTTATTTTTTTTTTTTTTTTTTTTCTCTTTTAATTTTTTGCTTACTCATATTTTTATAACTATACCTCAACCTAACCCATTCTCCCCCCCCCATCCTACCCCCTCCCTATTCCCCCCTAATTAAATTGTCTCTTGAAATGTAATTTTTTTCTTCTTATGGAACCACTACACTTGTATACAAAACCCATGTGGAAACCTGTAAATGGTTCAATTATTGTCACTTAATTACTATTATGCTCTGTTATGAATGTTAACTGTTGGTCTCCCAAATAAAATAAAATAAAATAAAATTCTAGATGCACACTATCTATGTGCTGCCAGAATCAAAGAAAAACCATTTTTATGTTCTGAGTGAAGTTTTAATTCACCGCATACATATTTAATTAAAAGCAGTTTTGTGTTCAAAATGTATAATTCCAGTTGTGGATTCATCTGACGACACATTTCGAAGGAAAACATTATATTATTTAAAGTGCTTTATAAAATTCTTGCAGACAATTTATGTGCCGCCAGAATCAAAGAAAAAACATTTTCATGTTCCGAGTGTAGTCTTAATTCACCGCTTAGAGATTTAATTAAGACCCCTTTTGTGTTCAGAATGTAAAATTCCAGTTTTGAATTCATCCGACGACACATTTCGAAGAAAAAACTTATTTGAAGTGCTTAATAAAATTCTTCCAGACAAGTTATGTGCCGCCAGAGTCAAATAAAAACCTTTTTCATGTTCTGAGTGTAGTTTTAATTCACCGCATACAGATAAAATTTAAGCCAGTTTTATTGTTCAGAATGTAAAATTCCAATTGTGTATTCATCTGCTGACATATTTCGAAGGAAAACATAACTTTTTTCGAAGTGCAAATATAAAATTCTAGTTGCAGACAATTTATGTGCTGCCAGAACCAAAGAAAAACCGTTTTCACGTTCTGAGTGTAGTTTTAATTCACCGCATACAGATTAAATTAATAAATATTTTAAAAAAAAAATTAAAAAAAAAAAGGATCACTACCCCCCCCCCCCCCCCTCCCTGAAGAAGTACCTATATAGGGGGGGGGGGGGGGCGGCAAAATTTTCCTCCGCCCCGGGCGGCTGATACCCACGGTACGCCACTGTCTCTAATGATAATAATTATTTTCTTTAATAATTTTTAAACATTATTGTGAGAATTTGCCACCCCCTCATAAATGCCGCCCGGGGCGGGCCGCCCCTACCTTTCATATGCTGTGATGGTCCAATCTTGATGATGGCTGCCCTTCCACGATGATAGCAAAAGGTGGTCACAATTTACCGTCACTTTTGATACATTAATTAGTATTTTACGAAATTTCAAGCGAGATTTCAATAACGAGGTGTGAACGATTTCACGACGATTTTTCAACTGAATTAATGTGGGTAATTTTCGATTTTTTGTGCAATATTGTACAAATATGTGTGCCAGGTAGGTAGTCAAAATCCTCTTCTTCTTTTAGTAAATAAGTAGGGCCTTTCAAGGGAGGAGAAGAAAAAAGGGAGAAAATAAAAATGTAAGGACTTGGGAAAATATGTTTAATTTTTTAAGCTGCATCAGAACTAAACAGATGTTAATTAATTGTTTTTGTGTTTAATTCGTAGAACTCCATTTCATTTTTTTAGAAATTTAATTAAATAAATTTGATATGTTATTATTGAGTTCTGCAAGTATTTATGAATGTATTTTAGTTACAGCTGTTTCGACTTGTAAGGTCATTTTCAAACTGTGGTGAAGCCACGTACGGACGACTTATTTATAACAATTTAAATGTCAATTTATGAAGGTGTCCAAATTGATTTATTACCGGTAAATCCAATTTGCAGAGACACTAATTGAGAGAGTGATTAAGTGGGATTCCGAATCTTTCCCTTTTTGGTTTCACTTGCACTAAGTGCAAGGGTTTTCTTTATTGATTTTGAAATTCAAATTGGATTTACCGGTAATAAATCAATTTGGACACCTTCATAAATTGACATTTAAATTGTTATAAATAAGTCGTCCGTACGTGGCTTCACCACAGTTTGAAAATGACCTTACAAGTCGAAACAGCTGTAACTAAAATACATTCATAAATACTTGCAGAACTCGATAATAACATATCAAATTTATTTAATTAAATTTCTAAAAAAATAAACAGATGTTGATCCAAAATGGGTTATCGCTTATCTGATCGCACAAAAATTAATATCAACATAAAATATCCAGAAGTTTTGACTTTATTTTTGAACATCAAAACACCGATTCGATAAAAGTAAATAAGGGCATGTAACGATGCTACGTTTCATAATGACAATCAAATTGAGATAGGTTAAAAACGAAGTTAACGACATCAAAGACAGATCGATGCTGACAAATAAAATGACAGAATATGAAATGAAATCATATTCTGAAATGTAGACGCGCATCTTCATCATACGTATTCGCCTCTTTTTATGTTGACACACCCTCACCCGGGGGAGGGGGAGTGGGTGGGTCGAATTCAATTTCATCCCTCTTGTATTCCTAAAGGAGGTTGATTTGATTGTGCGTGTCCCATTTGCGGCATTCAGAGAGCTGGCAAACATAAAAAAATGTGGGAGAGTTGGTACTCTTAACCACATGTGTGGGTCTAATAAAATTGACAGTTATGTGTGAGGAAAAATTTATTTTCATAGGGGATATAATAAATTAATAGATTTACCAGTACGTCAAAAAAAGCGGGAAAAGAAAGGTTCTTATGAATTATCGAAGAAAGCAAACACAGAGTGGTTTGACATTTATTTATTTTTATTTCATAAAATTTTATTGGTTACAGATTTTCAGTTTTTTTTTGGCTACCAAACTAGGCCCGTGCTGTGGGAGTCATACATTAAATATTTTAAATAGGAATTAAAAAATACTATTTTATTGAGACAGATAATTAAACATACTAAATTAAAATTAAGATATACATAAAAGTTAGTAAAAAATCATAATATTTTACACAATGAAACAAGTTCTTTGTTTAAAACCACTTTATTTTGATTTATATTTTTTGAAGACCGATTTTGGTTGACCTTAACCTTCCTCAGAACAATAAACATATAAACATTATAACATGTTTTTTGTTCTGAGGGAGGTTGGGGTCAACCTAAACTGGTCGAAAAATATAAATCAAAATTAAGTGGTTTTTAACAAAGAATTTGTTTCATTCTGGTTCTTATAAAACTAGAATCTTCTCAGTGAATTTTTGATTCCTGCAGCTGGTCTACTTGTAATTTTTATTAAACTTTTTTTTTTATTCCGATTTTGATGAAATTTTATGTATTTGACATTCAAGACAAGAGGAAGGAGTGATTTCTAAAAACCACCCCATCATATTTTCCCACTTAAAACAGAATGTAACAATGGCAACGCTGAATGCTTCTGCTAGTTTGATATAATATTTTACTTCTACAATTCAAGAAAAAGGGCATTTTATCACCCCTTTGAAAATTTATTAAAAGTGATGAACAAAATTATTCAATAATTGACCATAATATATATTAAGAGCGTATAACCAGAGAAAACCAGAAATATATCATTTTTTAAATGAATGTTTAGACGTATTGACTCTTTTCCACAAAAAATTATAAATTGATTTCGAAAGATTGTTCTTTTATCTACTAAACGTATGTTTCGTATTTTGAGAAAAAAAATAGTATAATAAGGTTATACCATAGGTCGTTGTCAGATTTGTTAAATTTTCAAAAATGATTTTGTATTATACAACGCCCATTTCAAATCATGTAACCATGCAGTAAAATAAATCAATACATTATCTGGTAAACGCATGTTACAGAATTTTATTTTTAGTTTAAATAAAATCATTAAAAAATATATACGTACATGTGTTTCATGACGAAAATTTGTCAGTCTGTGTATTTATTTGCGCACTTACAGACTAATATATTTCAGATTTTTTTACATTCTTATTTTGCTCAGACATTATTGAAAAATTATAAATACTTATGATCAAAAAATAATTACAAAAAGTACATATTTTTAATAGTTTTATCATCACGCTCTTCAGCATTTTTGGATGTAGGTATAATATAAATTAAAGCAAATTTGGAATGAAATAAAATCGATATTGAGTTATAATTTTAAAAAGGTGGTACGGAGAGTAATACATCTTTCTCATTGGAACCGCCCTGTATGACCGTAAGAACATTTTTCGACGAAATGTGGTTAAACGCTCTTAAGACTTTTAATATTTTTTGTTTCTGTAGTTGGAGGATATTCGCATGGGGTGTGCGTTGGTTGACAGGAATGTATTTTAATGTGGATGTTAATGGAGGGTTGGCCTCTCAAATTTATGCTAAAAATCAAGAATTTAGATTGATATTTCAATATCTTTTGAAATAACCCTTAAAACTCTCGTATGTAATCTTTCAAAATGTAAATTAGTCATACAACGTCTTTCTACAGCGCTCCCAACATCTAACACGTATATAAAAGAAAAAAAAATCAATGAAAATGCAAAGAACAAATGCACAGAGGGATGCAAAGCGAAACGCCCCAGTCAGATTATTTAAATATTTCTGCAAATAAGGGTTACTTCTTCGAGCAGGTGTAAAATCTCCGGGCGGTGGTTTTGAATTTTTAATGACTAATTCCACTTTTGAATATTCAAATCGCACTCCCTCTTGCAATGGAAAACTACCCTCGAACATCTTAAGTCCAAACTAGATAGGCTCTCCATTTACAGTTAAAATAAGACACAGCTTGACAAGCGTAACTTTGCAATCCGTGGCATTGCTATCACATAATATTCGTGATAATATTACAAAATGTATTCCAAGAGTTTGGTTTTATTTGCATGAAATATTGAAATTTCAATATAGGTGGCGGGTATGGTTACCGACGCCCTTGGAACCATTTATTGAATAAAGAACACCCCTGCCACCCCAAGTGGTTCGCTACGTTTGGAGACTTAGCAGGGATGCCCGGGTTCATGGGGTGAGGGTGAGTTTTGTGTAGATCTACCTTCACAACTACTCCGTGGCGAAACAGATTGGTTGAATAAGACCTAACTTAGATCCCTCCAGCCGAACTCTCTCGACCCATCGTCTTGCATCGCAGTGGGAGGGATGGATTCATACGTCCGTCACTTTTAGACACCTTAACCCCCTGATTCCTACCCATCCCACATACCTTTTTCCTTCTCAGAACTTCCTCTCCTTCCTTTTCCTTAAAGACCCTCGTCACAACATCTTTAAATATAATATAGGTTCTGATTTTTTTTTCCTCAGGGCCTCCTGTATTGAAAGAAAATCTTCATATCGATTCTGATTTATTTGGTATGATATGTTTAAGAAAAACTTAAACACCCTTAACAGACGGATTGCAACCTTTAGAGCACAGGTGTCGGGTGGGAATGCTATCCTTATTCTACCGGTATTACAATGGATCATTCTCCGCGGAACTAGCGTCATTGATCCCTTCGCCATCGGTGCATAGTCGGGAAACACGCCAAACGCGTGCCCAACACATGTACACGGTTGACATTTGTCACATGAGAACGGGTAGTTTCTTCGACTCGTTCTTGTGTTCAACAGCTCGGCTGTGGAATGATTTCCTCCTTCCTACAACATGGGTCTCATCAAGACCAATGTTCATTCCTTCCTCTCCTCAAAAAGACCCTCCACACAGCATATCAGATATCATAGGCCCTGAGGGAAATTTTTTCGAAAAATTTGGAGTCAATGTAAAAAAAAAAAAAAAAACACCCATCAATATTGCACACAATCATAAATATTTTTCTCAATGATGACATTTTTTTATTTTTGGAATCTAGAGATGTAGTAGTAGATATAGAGATTTATTTTGTTAAAAGTGTCCAAAATCCGTTAGAGCGTCGTTAGTATTTTGTTCTATAAAAAAAATAAAAAAATATTTAGTTTGAAGAATCACAACCGAATATAATATTTTAACAGCCGAATCATAAAATAAAAGTAACTTTTTATTTTCTCTTGTTGGATATTCATTTATTCCTCTGCTACGTTTTATGTCAGTGGACTGTTCTAATTATTAGCAAGCCTTCGCGCCCTGATTATTCTAAGGGTGGTGCACCGTGGGACCCGGGACACCTTGCTCTCAAATAATATTCTTAGCGAAGTCTCGATCCTTCGTTGGCAAGAGTTCTAAGTTCTATTTAAAAATGAAACGCTACGACTGGTTGCACAATTAAAAAACTGAAATGTTACTGGAGTTTTAAAGTGCAATCATATTTTAATTCTGGCTTATGTTCTTTTGAAAGTAACCCATTCCTAATGTCGATAACTCAAAATGCAAATAAAAACTCTGATGAAAAAAGTGTTTTAGAGGCAAAAAATTATTATTTTATTTGGTACGGCAAATGGTATCTCCAATTCTAATTTCCCGATAAAAAAAATGTATTACTTAGTAAATTTTTTTATTGAATAATTTTTAGTATGTATTCCCATGTAAAAGCGCCTGACGAGGACATTAATAACCAAATACATAAATATTCAATGATTTGTGGGAGGATAGGGGAAAGAGATGGAGAATCAGAAGATTGAGAAGTAGTTACCTGGTGTTTCAGACCTGTTTACTAAATAAAGCTTAAAGTCTTAAAGCAATTCGTTTTTTTGTTACGTTTTTCGCAATATTCAGAATAAATCTCTGAAAATGCACTAAATTTTCAAAATCAATTAAGTGTTTTTTTTTTAATATTTATACCAATACCGAAGAAGAGTATCATCCACTCTCAACCGTCTGGAGCCAGTGAGACTATGCATCCGCAATTGGGGTATGTTGTTAGAATGAAAAAAGTGGGGAGGGGAAAAAGATGTGGCAGAACAAGGTGGGAAGTATCTGGATATTCAGATCTGGTCACCAAACACGACGAAAGCTATTTCAAGCAACTTATCAATTCTGAATTACACCAGGGCGATAATGCGAGTATCTTCCATTCATAAATGAATGAATTGAGAAATAACACAATTGACGGGGCCTGAAGCAGCGACCTACGGTTTGCGTCTCCAGAGCATTACCCCTAGATCACAGAAACCGCAATAAAGTGTTTATAATTGAAATGTTACACCACAACTTATGCGCCTCCTATAATTAACATGTTCCTAGTGACAAGCTTTTCCGTAAAAACAAATGGCTCAAGTTTTAAAACAATGAAAATGTCGAACGCGGTGTTATTTTCTCGTAATAACTCAGTTTAAGTCCTCGTGGCGATAAACATAATTTATTATAAAAACTATTAATTCAAAGTTACTAATGGCCTGAATATTGAACCTGGTAGTTAACCTCGTAACTGTGCTTTGCATAGCAAAAGGATTACCATTATTCAAACGTAATTTATTCGGAGTGGCGCATTTTACTAAGACGTCTGTTATATTTCTTAACCTACGTACCACTCAAGGACACGATACATCTAACACACTATATAAAGAGGTAATATTTGTTTGTTTGTTTGTTTGTTTGTTTGTGTGTTTGTTTGCATCGAATAGGCTCCGAAAATACTGAACCGATTTGAAAAATTCTTTCGCTGTTGGGAAGCTACACTATCCCTGGGTGACATACGCTATATTCTATTTAAAAAAAATAGGCATCCTTACTAAAACTTCAATAATGTAACCCAGGGTGTAAAAAAATTACCTAAAATATTCTTTAAATCGCGTGCGCTGCGAAAACTATTGATGATAGAATAAAATAATGTACTACGACTTTATAGAACACATCATTATTTACAAAAAAGGACACGACAGCATATGTCTAACTATTATGGTTATGCCACAATAAGTATTCTTTTATTTTAAAATTTTAATTAATATGTCGCCGCACGAAAAGACTCTTTATTTGTATTTTGGTTTTAATCCTTATCAAAATAAATTACTTCATATTCAAGACAGCTTCAAAAACTTTATTTAACTTTTTGAATTTTTCAATTCGGATATTTAATTAGAGAGATATCACGAGTTTAAAAATGTTAGTATTAGAAAAAAGTTTCGGCTACGGGCCGCGCGGGAGAGGAGTCAAGAAATGCAGTGCTAGGGGGGTTGACGGGACGGGGGAGCGGGAGAGCGGTGGCGGGGAAGGTGGAAGTGGAACGCTGGAGGGGAACGCACGGGAAAGGACATGTAAGGACTAACATTTTATTTATTTGAATATGGCATGTATTATAAAAGAAAGTCCAAAAAACGTGCAGCTCGCAAAAACTCAGAAACGAGTCCCGGTTCGATCAAGGGAGTTATATGGTGTGGTAGAACTCTATCCCCCCTAGGGAATAAGGGTATCCGTTTTTACCTAAAGGCCGTGCTTTTAAAGATATAAGGGCTGAAAATTTCGCCCTCTTGAAATTTCTAGAACAGTCTTCCGGAAAGTTCTAGAAGGTTCCATAGAGCTGTAGAAAGTTGTGGAAGGAGTGGAATGATCAGGAAAAGGAAATCGGGAACATCATTGTGCAACATTCCAGAACACTATATTATTGTCCTGAGCGAAGCCGGGTAACCCAGCTAGTTTTAGATAAATATGTGTTTAGAACGTTTAGTGTGTGTTACTTGAATTATAGTATACTTGGTCAGAAATAATGCGCGTAGTCAATAGATTACATTTATTAGGATGACGAGTATCTACAGATTATCGATGGGTATATATTGTTGGCACAAACATGCAAAAAAACGTTAGTTCCTTATCACAATAATGCAACTCTTTCTTACACATTAAATAATGGTGAGACAATATTACATAGATACACACATTATTACATTCGCCGTGGGATCCATTTGGAAACTGAAATATAAACGAAAACTTTTATACATAGTATAAGATATTTTTTACTTCACGTAAAATGTGTCAAACGATTTTTCGCCCGTTGTAACATTACATATTTACACGACGAAAACAGCAGAAATATTCTGTTACATACATTGTACGGATAGGCGTCAGATTTTGGTGGAACGTCGTTAAGACCCGGCATTCTGAATTTCTTCCGATTTATAACATACTTTCCTTGAAGACTTTAAGTTATTAAGCTCTTAAAAAATTATATTATTCTTGAATATAATATCTAAATGTACATTTTACACGCCGAAACGGTAATTTTATGAAATTTCCTAGACAGAAAAAAGTCGCAGTCTCCTCCGAAAATTATTATAAACACGTTTTTTTGTTGGTTTACAAGTAATGTATGAAAAATAAAGTATGAAAAAATCGAGTGCGGTTCACATGCGGTAGAAGTGAAACCTTCACCCACACAAACTCAACCAATAGGAGCCTTAAAAAGTGAGCTCATAATCAAAGCGGCCAATGCCTTAATAGATTTAATGCTATCTCATTCTATCACAGGCTAAATCCTATAGATGTACGTGTTTGTCCCTTTTTACTGTCACTCATCTCCGGTTCATAAAGTTTTAAATCACAACGGTTCTAAAGAAGTTTTTCTTCAAAATTCACAGTGTATCATTAAATTATACTATAGACGTTTGCCGAGAGAATTTTGCTCTATTTTAAATGAGCCGTGTTTTCATAAATATTTTCACAGTTTTCGCTTTCGCTTCAATTAGAATCGTTTTTTTAACATTAACTGTATAAACCTCTAATATTCGTATATTTACATACCTCCCCTTCAATCCATATTCTATTTTTTTTTCAATGCTTAGATACTACCGTTCCTTAACGACTGCGCTTGAATTTAGTTTTCAGTAGTTGACCCGGCAAACTTCGTACCGCCTCAAATCAATAACTGTTAGTTAGCTTCTTAGCTGAATTGAATTTTGTTTTTTTATTAAGTTAAAAAATACAAAATGAATCAATTATCAATGCGCAACTGTCCGTGTTTTGTTTTTATGAGCACCTATCAGAGATGGCGTTGTGTGCGGATTTATAATTTTTGTGATTTTCTTACTTTTCCACTTAATTACGGGAATTGCGTTTCATTTTCTTTATACGTGTGAGGGAGATTAATTATAATTATTTCATTTTTCCTTTAGAGGGGTGCAGAAATACGTTCAACGTTTGTCCCATTTTCGGCGTTTGACACTTACCTACTGAGTAGGAAGGCGGGCAGCAATTTATGATTAAGAACAAAAGCAAAAAAATCAGCGAATTGACATTTGACATTGTGAAATTTTGGAATTCACTCACTACTCAATATTGTACTTATCACAATATTCCTGCAAAAGGGATATTCTTTCAAAAAATGAGATTTTGTTCCATGCAAAATGTATAGGAAATAGAATTTTGTTCGTAAATATTTTTCGTGCATTTTTTTGATGTTTTAATAGCTACTCTACTCTTCGGGGCGGAGACAAAGCAAAAAAACCAAATATCATAAAAATCGGTAAAGCCATTTTCGAGTTATAAATGGTATTACTAACCGGACTTTGTTTAATATATATTATTATTACGATTGTTGTGTCAGCGATGAAAATGTGTTTCTTTACAACCCTATTGATATAATCATCCATCGAGTTTGTAATATAATTATTAACGTATCAGTTAACATTAACAACAATATTTCTACCACGTATCGCAATAATCCCTGCCAGATATATGACATGACACGTGTAAACTACATGATAGCTACATACATTGGTTTATGATTTTAATGCCCCGATCCAACCGATATTATAATTGATTGATAATATTGAGCTAACCGATGTTAATATAATACCAAGCCTACACTAATATTAATAGGAATAGAACCTACTCTGATTACATAATACCTATCTTATTGATAATGTTTAACTACCAAAAAAAAAATTACATTTATTTAAACGCATCGATATCTTATTAATATATAAAACATATAAGTCGGGTTAGTTACACAATTATAAGGAAAAATACAATATTTATAATAAATCTCTGTCACACGTATAAAGAAAAAGAAACGCGATTCCCGTTTGTAAGTTGAAAAGTATGAAAATCACAAACAATATATATCCGTACACATCGACATCTCTGATACTGACAAAAATAAAACAAGGACGGTTGCGCATCGATAATTGCTACATTGTGTAATTTATAACTTAATAAAAAAACTGATTTTAGTTCAGCGAATAAGTCAACACAACAGTTATTGATTCTGAGGCGGTACAAAGTTCACCGGGTCAGCTAGTTATTGATAATGTTAAGCTACCAAAAAATACAAAATTTATTCAAAGGTATCGATATTGTAACTAATTCAGAAATCGACGAAGTGAATTGAGAAGTACATTTTCGGATTAATCTTGTTTGTGAATTATTTAATAAAATGTACCTATGGCTTCTGTTATTGGTACCATTCTCGTACCCTTTTTCAAAATTCCATGGTAGCATTCATCCTCGTACCCTTTTTCAAAATTGTAAATCCTACCTACAAATACTTTTTTTCCATCTTACTACCTTTTGTCGACTAAATAAAATTGTGTGTCGTAGAGTTTAGTTGAAAAATAATAATCATCTTGTTAACATATATTGTGAGTGTTGATAACGGATCCGTGTTTACGTGATTACTTTCGACCGCGTTGAAACAGATACAAAAAAACCACCGAGAACTCGCGAGTTTGGTGGTAAATGTGATGAACCAGCGAAATTTATACGAAATTTCTTGATATTCCTCTTTCTTTCCAGTCCCCAACATCTATATTTAAATTAACTAAATCAATCATACTGCAATTTAAAAACAAAGATAACTTTGAAGGTAACAATAAACTCAAAACAAATTTACTCTGTTTATGTAGTGTCTATAAATACTGTTGATAACTTTTCTGACAAGTCCCCTTTCTTTACATCATTTTTATTTAATTAATCCTATTTAAATAATATTTTCTCTGTTATTATAACATTTATATTATGTTTAAAGTATAGTAACCGTAGTTTAGTACCACATAATAGTATCCTATACGTAAATACTTGCTTTTATCACACATACTTTGTTATATGTTCTTATATTCTTATTATTGTAATACTGATAATCTCCTATACTTATAATATCTAAAAAATGTAAAAGCCATTCTATGGCGTTTAAATAAATACATTTCTAAGGATTTGTTTTAGCAATTCAATGTGTAGAAGAAAAATGTGTTAACCAATTATTATTATCGACATATGTTGTCATTGAAGGATATCCTTTGGAGATCATTCAATAAAGTACGACTTAGATGGGAGATTCGGTGGACAAAGAGTAATCTCCCAAACGAGAACGTGAGCGGCCTAAGTATCGGCCTCTAATGCCTTAATAAGGAACTCTATTGAAAAATATCATGCCTTCAATACCGCCTTATTGTCGTCATTTTAATTAAAGGAAAATATATATTTATTTTTGTTTTTAATTATTAGTAAAACCTCGAAATGAAATATTTAATTAAATGAAGACATTATTAGCAAAACCCAAATTAAAAATCTGGAGACAGAAAAATTATAAAAAAATATCGGCACCTCTGAAACTCGAACCCACGACCTTCGGCTTTCCAGGCCACAGTACTACCAACTGAGCTATGGAATCTCTATCCGATTCGGTTATTTTTATTTGTATCATACTTCAACTAAGAACTGCCATAATTATCTTCATTGTTCTACCGATATTACAATGGAAGATGCTCCGAGGAACTAGCGTCATTGATCCCCTCGGTACCGGTGCATAGTCAGGAAACACGCCAAACACGCGCCCAACATTTGTACACGGTTGACATTAGTCACATGAGAACGGGTCATTTTTACGACTCGTTCTTGAGTTCAACAGCTGGGCTGTGGAACGATTTACCGGCCTCTGTGTTTCCTCTCTCCTACAACATGGGTCTCTTCAAGACCCATGTTCACTCCTTCCTTTCCCCAAAAAGATCCTTCACACAGCATCCTCAAAGATGACATAGGCCCTGTGGGAAATAATTTTTCTCAGGGCCTCCTAGTTAATGTAAAAAAATAAAAAAATTCTTAACGCATGTTTTATTGGATATTATCTTTGTGTATGATTGCAAAATTCAAACCCTGGATAATTTTTTAACTATTTTATTTTTAATATGCGACATCTATTGACCTTTCTGCAAGTCTAGGATGAATATTTATTTTATTTTTACTTAATAAATATTACAATTTGATATTTTACTCATAAAGTTAAAAATAAAAATAAATATTCATCCTAGACCTGCAAAAAATTCAATGGATGTCGCATATTAAAAATAAAATGGGTAAAATTTTATCCAGACACTATGTAGATAGTATGTAAGTTGTTCGGGTTTGAATCTTGCAATCGTACTATATATGTATAGAAGCCAATAAAATAAGCGTTAAGAAAATGAAGATAATGTTAGTAGTTCTCAGTCAAAGTATATCCAAATCGGATAGAGACACATTAGCTCAGTAGGTAGAGCAGTGGCCCGGAAAGCCGAAGGTCCTGGGTTCGAGTTCCAGAGGTACCAACATCTTTTTCTGTCTCCATATTTTCGATTGAGTTTCTCTTTTTCTTTATGTTCACGAAGATTTAATTTAATTTTTTTGATAAAATGTGGTTTTCATCAGGATAAATGTATGAGCATATTTAATCTCTTTCTTTAGCCAACGTTTCGGACAACGTAACAGTGTCCATCATCAGGGCAGATGTGTGATATATTAATATTAATCTTATCCCGATGAAGAAAACATTGTTTTCGAAAAATGTTGATAATATTGATAATGTAGTGGTTTTTACAAAGTTATTTGTTTTCATTTTATGAAAATAAAAGTGGACGGTAACAAATTTATGTGTTGTGTTGTAAATTATGGCGAGTTACAAAGTTAATGCTTTTAATAAATATGTAACACTTGTGTTACACTTAACATTAAAAAGTAAAAGATCATTTGGTTAACTATTTCTATTCATATTCCGAAATACGCCAAGCCAAATTAATGATCTTTTATCTTTATATATATTTCAATATAATTGAATAATGTCAATAAGTTTAAATAATTTTCTAGCCATCCAATTCACTAAAATTATTTAATTTTCCTTTGTCCGTACATATTATGAACCTTTTCCATTGACAAACTGTGTCCTAATTAAGCACACGACGAAATGAAACTGGTCAAAGGAAAAACATAATATTATTTGGAATATATTCCAATATCAGTGGGCTGGATGCATCCTGGTGAATATGAGAAATGTTCGTGGATATTATTTATTTAATGTGAGAGTAACATAGACGGCAAAATTGGATGCTGAAATTGAAAAATCCTTTTTGGAATTTTTTTTATGTTGTGATAAAAATGTAACTCAAATTCGGCAAAATATTACAATTTTTCATATTCTTTGGGAGTATGTAACTCATTTTGAGGTTGCCCAGCTATTTCCACTGGTGGTATTTTTTGAGGACTCTTTTAATTTTTTTATGATTCCTAGTAACCGAATACTTTAATTTTATCTGTTATTAATAGGAACTTTTATTTTATGAGTCCACACAGGAGGCTCTGAGGAAAATAATTTTCCTCAGGCCTATGTCATCTTTGGGGATGATATGTGGAGGGATTTTTTACGGAAAAGAAGGAGAACGGCCGGCGTAGCGCAGCGGTAAGACGCTTGACTCGCGCACCAAAGGTCGCGGGATCGAATCCCGGAGTGGCAAATAAATTTTATTTGATTAATTTGTGTTATTTCACAATTTATTCATTTAAAATAATAAATAGTATATTTGCGGCACGTTCCAGAGTGGAAGATACTCTCTGTATCGCCCTGGTGTAAGACCACCATTCAGAATTGAAACGTGGCTTGAAACGGTATTAGCCGTGTTTGGTGACCAGATCTGAATAGCCAGGTACTTCCCCACCTTCCTCTTCCCTATCTCCTTCCCCTCCTCACTACCCTCAGTCTCACAACATACCCCAATTGGGGATACCATAGTCTCACTGGCTTCAGACGGGAGCAGTTGGGACTCTTGTGAGGTATTCATGTAAAAAAAAAGAGGAGAGTTCTGGAAAGGAAAAGGGTTTAAGGGCTGGGTTGGAATCTGGGGTTCAGTGTGTCCTGGTCATCTATCATACTTACTTATACTTTTGAATGAAGCTATAACTTTGTGGTTATCCATTATAGATAATTGAAATAAAGGAACTTAATTACTTATATTTATTTTTGTTTCTATTTGAGGTATCACGATTACCATTCATAAAAAGTTTAGACATTGATCATCCAGTTGATTAGTCTGACATCACCAAATATAAATTTTAAGATAGTGAGGAAAGCAACATTCAAATGCTCACAATTAATAAAATATTATTTACACATATCTCTGTTGTATATATTAAATATGGTATAAGATAACACCGGGAGGTATAACGGTCCGGTAAATTAGTATAACATTTTGAAAAATTCTACTAGTAACCCAGAAAAATCAACGTTTAGTTTAATTAATAGTTTAATCTAATGATTCTGAAATTTTTTGTACGCCTCTACTGAAGTATAAAGCTGTACTAATTAAAAAATTTTGCAGTATATATATATTTTAACAAGGTCACTGTATAACAGGTATTTTCTGTTTGTTTCTTCTTCACTGCTTTCACTAACTTTGTACTAATATGTATTATGCTTTTGGTTTATTTACAAGTAATCTTTTGGTTTATTTATGTATTATGTGTACTATTTTTCTTTGGTTTATTTGGAAATAATCTTAAAATTTTACATTTCTTTCTTCTTTCTATATTGAAAAAAAAACATGTACGTAAAGGACACTGTGCCGTTAATTATAAATTATTAAATATTTTTTGCCTGAGCTTCAGTAAGAAAGATAAAGTTATTTGGCGATGATTTTTTGATTTGTGTCCCAATATAAATCGATCATCTGTAAATTAAATTTACGCCTATCAAAATGTTTCTGTCAATTTGACTGTCCTAGAACGGGAGACTCCTAGTTGGACAGTCAAAGCTTATTTGTGCTGATATATTCTTTGTAACATAAACAAATAAATAAATAAAATAAAAATTGAAAAAATTCACCACAAGTTTTTCTGTTACGTAATGATTTGGTGGTGTGTATGAGTAATCTGATTATTGTGTCTAATATAGGCCTACACTTTTACATATAACTGTATACTCACAGATACAAATTTCGATTTCTTGAAGATGTCAACTGGACGGTCAGTGTGTACTTTTTAAATATTTTATTTATTTATTGCTTCTCACAGAATAAAAACCTTTTTTTTCTTCATATTTAGCAACCTCACCAAGACTAACGATAAGTTGTCTTACAGAATTTGAATAATTCACTATTTCAAAGAATGTTTTCAAGGATTGTTATTATTTAAATTTTGTGAAATAACAGGCCAATAACGACAATAACATAACTTGAAAATAATCTTTACATTAATTGAATTCTGTGAAACAGTCCGTCCTAAGCCTGTATCATGTTTAATAATTAAAATATTTGATTGTAGCAAAATAAAGGTATCAGCATTTGCATAAACACGTAATATTACAAGGAGGAAAGAAACCAAATTGAAAAAAGGCCCTTCGCTCCGCACGCCTTAGTGAAAAGGTCAAAACTCATGTCAGTAGTGTTTAAAAAAATACTTTAGATTAAATTCTTGAAATAAATACCTCTGAAGTCTGGGAAAAATAAATAATTCAATAACTTTTCGTTTTTCGCTGTTCGAAAAGGTTGGAAGAAAAGGTTACAATGTAATTTTATTTGCCTGATATATTTAATTTCATGATCACATTTTTTTGTAAAATACTACGTTGTCTACATTAAATTAATACATTTATTAAATATTTACATATTTCATTTAAAAAGTGCACACAAGAACGGCCAAAGTAAATTACGGCACCAAAAATGAGACAAAGTATTGCTTTCAAACTAATAAAAAGTAGATACGTTTTTAGATTTTCACGGCCAAAAGCATTTTCGTTATTTGTTTTTTTTTAATTGTATGTAGAATTAAAATTGGAGAAACAAATGTTAACGAAATGTAGATCTCCCGTGATATTTGGTTTTTTTTCAAAAGCAAAGGATTTTTCTAAAAATAGGAATTTTCTAAGCCCGACTCCACACCCCATCTCTTAATGTCCAATACCTAGTGATTTAAAAAAAAGTGTTTATTAAAAAAAAGCAAAAAGTCATCCTTGACCAAAATTTACGAGTAAATTCCACTTTTTACTCTTATAATGTCACGAATCACTGGGTAAAGCAAGTCAATTACGTCCCTTAACATCAAACATATATTTTTGATAACGTTTGTGAATTCTATTGAAAAAAAATATTTATATGTGTCTCCACGTCGATTATTTCAAGGACTGCTCCTTTAGTAGTTGATACCAACATTAATTTTTGGATAGTAGGTTTATGTAGTTCTAAAATATTTATATTTACAAGACTACTAATTTTCGGAATGATTATATAAATGGAATCTGAATTGACTTCTGAATTTCCATAATTTTATTTTATTTTCCTCCGACGACTGAAACATAATGGACTTCGTAGGACAATAGAAAAGCGTGCTCAGTTTGCATGGAGAATACGTGTTAAAAGAACTCAAATTTCAGATACTTAAAGTTTTTTACAAAATATGTTATCCGTGAAGCATGCTCAGCAACGTAATAAAAACCAAAATTTTTCAATTTCACAAATAAATTTTTGGTTTTCAAGTAAAATTAATGATAATGTTTTAATTTGGCTCTTCCCACTTAACGTAATGCGCGGATTTTCATGATATTTATTTTTTTAGCGGTTGTTTCTACCAATTTAAAATTTTAATACGTTATTTTAATGCTTTTAAGTTACAAAATGTTTTTGTAATAATTATTCAAACATTGAGATGTTAATTTTGAAAGTAAATTTGAATTTCAATGTATAGTTTGGCAAGAAAGTGTAGAAATTTATTAATTTGGAACTAAAATTTTTCATTACTATGGTAACACCGAAAAACTTGATCTGTCAATGACATTTCGTATGGCTCTTGGCTTTACTGACTTTAATCGTGTTGAACACACTGAAAATCGCTAGTTTAATAAAAAAAAATCATTTTTTGCCTGTGCATTGTTTGAATTGAATAAAAATTATTAAACCAATACGTAGTGGTGCAATAGAAGTTAAATATTGCGTTTTTCAATGCTGCCTAGCTGAATATCGCGCGACAAAGCTCCTATCTAACTTGGAAGATGTTTACAAACTAACTGCAGAAATGAATGGTATTTAGTATAGTTTTTTTTTAATAAATTTCATTAGTATTACAAGATATATTCGAGCGATTATAATCATTACAATCTAATTTGAGGTCATGCTTAAAAATCTGAATATGACACTTATATTTGACAGTTAATATGCGGCCACAGAAAAAAGGGAATAACTCAATTAAAAAAAAGTGCGATTTCTAAACTCATACAAATGTGACTTTTTTCTTAATTTTATCTTTCTTTCTTTCTAAATGAATATTATGTAGTGTGTTTTTTAAAATATTATATTAATTTCTATAGAATAATAATTTTAATGATGTATTCCACACACAGGTAAATCTGAATCGACGGTAAGATGAATCGTCAAGGAAGGGGAAAAGGCAGAAGGAAAATTTGAAAAACCGGTAAATGGAAAATAGCATAATAATAATAATATGTAATAGCATAAAAGTTCCGATGATTGGAAAAATTGTTGCAAAACACGTGATGAAAATTGAGGCAGAATATTATGCACGAGGCAGTAATATATGTTGATATCGATGAACTGATAAAACGTTTAAATGAAGATACAGAAGAAGAAAAAGAATCACATAAGGACGAAGACAACAATGTCGGGTGTTGAATTAATAGATTCAAAATTTTAAGTACCTACGTTATTATATTGAAATAAACGCCCACTAAAAACTTGTTTTGTTTTATTTTACTTCCATTGAATTCCAGTTTTCTGTGTAAAATTTTTGAAAGTACAAATACGCTATGAAATATGAATTTAGGTCGAAGTGTTTTTAAAAACATACATTCATTGTCTTATGAGCCATCTTGGTGTTTCCATTTAAAACCTAAAAAACGATCGCAGCGCCATCATTTATTTTCTACACTTTCTTGCCAAACTGTAGTTCCGTTCGTGAGAAGCGGGCACATTCGTACAATAGTATCGGTGTTTGACTTATGTATAGGGCAAAACTATGTGAGTATATTAAATGTGATGACTTCACAATAGTCTTGAACCTATTTCCAATTTTAGAGTCGCTGTATGAAACAATGTTGAATAGTTAACCACTCGGACCCATAGGCTTTTTTTCAAGATAATTTAACGTTAGTGTAGATACGTGAGACGTACGAGGCGTACTTGACTATTTAAATAACCGTTCGGTCACCAAGTAAGTGCTTTGTGATATTACCAGTAAGTCAGTGTTAAAAGATCCTTAGATTCCTACAGCGTTTAGTTAATCAACATTTTTTTCCTCTTCTCATTCATGTTTCTGACCCATCGCTTCGATAAGGCGCTATTAGGCAACCCCACCACGCGCTACTTCATTGCAGAACCAGCCCTCCTCGCACACCCTTTGATGCTGCTTTCTTAAGTTTAGTTTTTTTTTATAACTCTTGTCTTTTGTCATGGGAGTGGGAGGATACTGGAGAGTATTTTTATAGAAATTAAGATACGAACAGGGGGGAGAGGACACAGGTGGTGACTTAGCAGTGGTGCCCCGGTTCATGGGGATGCTTCTGCCCACTAACTACAGGCTGGATCGGGAGAAACTGGTTGAAGAAGGCTGTTATATTTGTATTATCGGATACTTAATGATTAATAAAGCATTTGGTTGAAAATTTATTAGGATAACGAGTACAGATGATCGATTTATATTGTCTAGCTGGAAGCGTAGCTATGCGACAGCGATATAATGGTTTAAATACCCTGCTATCTCCCTCATGTACTCGGGAAGTCATGTAAGCAACTATTTAGTACCACCTTTTTGACCTATCCATCTCTCTTGAAACATCACCTTGCACCGCAGTGGGAGGGATTGATTCGTACGTCAACCTCCTTTACATAGTGAACCTAAGATCCCCCACCACCAGATAACCCACCCTTCACATTGATTTCCTTCTCAGGACTTCCTCTCCTTCTTTTCCTAAAAAGACCCACTGCGTAGGGTCCCAGGGTCTGGTGTCCGTACAGTCTATCGTCAGGTGTAAGTTGAGCAACGTCGTAAAATACTGACTTAAAAAAAATGACAACAACGAGTTTTATACAACAACAAAGAGAAAGTCAGCGCGGCCACAAACAAAAGAGATTGTATACACCAAATCCAATAAAATATATGCATAAAGGCGAAAATTATAGGTAAAGGACTCTACATATCGAGATTACGCAAAATGATAAAATTAGAAGTACTCAGTGCTGAAATGAAGTTAAATTTATGAAATGGGACAATCACAACACACAACATGCAACACCCTCCACCGAGCATCCTAAAAGATGACATAGACCCTGAGGGGAATTACTTTCCTCAGGGTATTAGAAAAAATTATGAACACCACAAACAAAGCGTTAGTTACCGATATATCAAGCGGCCTCAATGTTTTCCCATTATGTAAATGTTTCCTAAGTAAAGTTAGACAATTTATTTATTTAACCTTCAGACTACAGTTTGGAGATACAATCTAATGTTAGTTTTACCACAATAACGTAAATAACCGTATTTTGTGTTTGAACTATTACCTCTATATTATTATTATAGTGTTCATAGTTTTGCTCTAATCCCTTATTTTATTAGCAATGGTAATATAAGCTCCTTTCCCATACAATATTTTACAATAAATATTTGCGGATGAAATATTATTTTATGTGAAAATCGGAGATTAAACAGGAATTTATCTTTCTTAAACTATTTTTACAACTACAACACTAAGCAAAGTAAGTTTTAAATAGTAGGTAGTACGCCGGTCAATGAATTTACATGGCGAAAGACTTCAAATCGCAAGAGGGATGAAAAAATACAGTAGCTGACAGGTTATTTTTTGGGTTCCGGACGCCAGTGATATTTAATCACTCCAGCGCATTGGTGACCTTCCTCTACTTCTTCTGCTTTTTGATGATGACTATGGTTTCTCCAAGTAAGAGTCCTCAGTTTAGCGAGCAACGTTGCCAAAATATCTTAAAATATATTATAGGTAGAAAAAGATCTTAAAGGTTGTTAGGGTACCCGATGTTGGCTACCAAACCAACACCAGGCCCAACATGTCCCACGGCTAGCTCTCAGCGGGACAAGGGTACTCTCTATTCAGGGGGTGAGCCGCTCAAAGCTATGGAATTTCTCTCTACCTTCCGGCGTCCCACGGGATACACACTGGTCAACAATCCTCCTGCCGTAGCAGAATAATAACAAAGTCAAATCATTAAGACATGTATTGTAAACTCAAACACGGTACATAGGTTTCTACAGTACAATTCAATACAAGAAATGCAAATTACACAAACCTAGCTAAAGTGTTTAACTCTCACTGTCTCTCTCTCAAAACGAAACTCTCCGAGTGGTGATTTTCGCGGGGCCCTACATTTCACTGATTACGGACACACTTAAAAGAGGAAATCAAGTTACAGCTTACATGTGGATTTGCAGGATCCTCGCCTCATGTGGAAGTTCCATCAGGCACTTTCGTAGTCTAAATAGACCGAACTATATGGCACGGCTAAAGGCCGACTCTACTCGTAGGTATTTCAATAATACATCGCGGCCACATTGAATTTGGACTGCTCGCCCGAAAGCGGGCCGCGTACGTCCGTTCGCAAGGGCGCTCAAATCTTCTCTGGCGAGTGCAGCGGGCTGCGCGAGTGGCAGGGCAAGCGGGGAGAGAAGCGGGAAACAGGAAACAGGGGGGAGAGAGGATTTGTTGTGTGGACTTGCTGCGTTCTGTGCTCTAGGTATCTACTCGCTTCAGGGGCGTATCGTAACACTTCCCCCCGCGCTTGGAAAAAAAGCGACGTGGCAATGGAGCTGTAGGAAAAAAAATCCTCTTAAGCTTCCATTGGGTTTTTTTGAGAGATTCGTTGCTTGAGAGATGCCTAGCTAGAACATGCAATTTATGTTATAGTTTAGGTCACAATGTTTGTAGGGAATGGGTGAGGGGTACATACAATGTTTGGAAAAGAACAGTTTTGGTAAAAGTACATGGTGTGAAACAACATACAAGGTTATGCAATTGAAAGATGACAATACATGGTTATGCAATTGAACAAAATAACAATACATGGTTATGCAATTAAAAAATAACAATTCATATTTGTACAATAGAAGAACAAAAAGCAAGAACAAAAATGCCTGTGTGATTCTAAGGTTTCATTGGTCTGGGAGCTAAGTTTGCGAAGCGTGGATTTGTTTGGTTTCGGAGAATTTCGAAGAGGAGGACGTGGTTTCACAGATTCTAAGGATTACATTATCACTGTAATCAGACCCCTTTGAGATAACACTCAGAAGTACACTTGGGCCTTAGAAAACACTTGGTTTTGTCGAAAACGTCGAAGTTCACGAAGTGGAGACTGTGGTTGCTGTGTCGCGACTATGGTTACAGAGGTCATTGAAGAGGAGAATCCAGTGTCTGCAGACATGCCAGTACGAATCCTAAGTGTTATTAAGGTAAACACGGATCGTATATAATGGTTATTGAAGCATAATGTAGCTCAACATAACTTGTATTGGTACGCATTCATCGAATGCTGGAGGTCAAGGTAATGATGGTTTACACATGACGATATATGCGTCACTGCATGACAGCGCAAGAGACGATATGGTTGGCATTGATAGCAAGAGTAAGAACAAACCTAGGAGCTGGCGTGCCCAAAAGGTGGTTCAGAGTGTCATAATGTATAGTGGGACAACTCAACTTGCTGTGGCACGACAAAACAACATACATATGGGCGGTATGGTCTGTGCTTTCAGGAACAAATGCGTAGAAAAATGGCAGCAGGAGGGACCTAGTAACCACAGCGCGTGCTGTCAGGAAGTGAAGCTCAGCTTGGCTGTTGGTGATGACATCCGCCTGGGCTTCTTTTTAATCCGGGAGAAATTATTATTAGAGCAAAATTCTTGAAGTTTACCTGCCTAGGGACCAATGAAGAAAAGGTTTGGAGAGAAACAAAATGTGTCCAGATAATGAAATAAACGAAATTTTAACCACCGACCCAGAGAGTGACGAAGAGAGAGTTTTCTAACTAAATTGTGGTTACATGAACATTTTCCTTTACCAGGATGACTTGGCGTTTGCCGAGTGACAATATGTCTTGGTTAAAAAACAACCGGCCTTCCATGGCCTATGTTAACATAAAGGTGGTAACATTTTTTGTAGAATTTTAAAAAACAAGACAAAGAAGTCGTGAATGAGTCACGGTAAAAGCAGAGAAACCAATTCATGAATAAAGGTTGTCAAAAGGAGGCAGACGGTACGCCAAGTGCATATCGTACATATCCCACATTCATGAATGTGTTTCGTAAAATTGAGGAAGAGAACAAAAGGTAAGACATATGCAGAGAGTGAGGGAGAAAGCCTGCTGATAATTGGTCAATTTACCGATTCGCACTCCCAGTGAGGGCGAATTATGGTCAACAACAGATTTTCCTCTTCATAGCATATACCTGAGAACATGATGGTGAGGAGAAAGGAAAGGAAAAGGAAAGGAGTTGAGTGACGAAACTTGCTAGAGACTGGACTAATTTCCACTTCAAACTCCATGTGAGAATGAAACATGATCAACCAGCAGATTTCCTGACTCTTTACAATTGTTAAAAGGATGAGGAGAAATTTGAATACACATTATCAAAGAGACTAATCTTTTGCGTGTATTGGGCAAAAGATTAGGGGTCATTTTAAAAACTTCTGCCTGATTGTGAGAAAAGACAGACCCTTGCTCCAATTTCACAAACCTGGGGGTTTTCTTATCCGTTCCCCAGACAACGAGTTGTGCAAAAAAGGCATAAATTGCATCATAAAAGATGACACACGATATTGTATCGTTCGCACGAATCACGGTGAGTATTTTCACGTCTTCACGTATGGCGTACAAAACATGTAAGTACATACAAGATAAAACTCAATTATAGACAGAAGTCAAGAGTTTATACAATGCCTCTTAAAGAAGATGGCAAGGCCGATATTATGTCGTTCGCACGAATCACGGTAAGTATTGTTATTACGTCTCCACGTCTCGTATACAAGGGTTGTACACAATTATACATACAAGCGGTACTCATGACAAATTAATGACACACGACCAAAATACAAAAGCGGTACTCATGACAAATTAATGACACACGACCAAAATACAAAAGCGGTACTCATGACAAATTAATGACACACGACCAAAATAGATTGTACAAAAAGGGTGGTACTCATGACAAATTAATGACACACGACCAAAATAGATTGTACAAAACGGTGCTCATGACAAATATGTCACACGACCAACTCAATAACATTTAGCTATGAGCAAAAGTGATTATGACGAACTTCTCGTATCGTGGCAGGTATTTTAAGGATCCCTCCTATGACGGTGGATGTTCTAAGGATCTCTCCTATGACGGTGGATGTTCTAAGGATCTCTCCTATGACGGTGGATTACGTTTAAATACAACACAATAAACGTTAACGATGCTTGATTTTAACACCTTTTATAAAGATTCGTTAGATTAACTAACTCCGTAGCCCAAGAGCGTACGACAGAGAAGATAGACAATTTGATGTTACTTCATGTGTTACAAAGTACAAGGGTGATGGCAGAGTATAATTCTACTTACCAAGTATTTAAAACAAAGACAGACCTATAATGGTTTTACATACTGTCTGTTGTGGCAACCTACAGTGAGGGAGACCAAAGAAAAAGGGACCAATTACGGTTTTACATACCCTTTGTGCAGTTACAAACATACCAGGTTATGTGCAATTTGGGTTGCAAATACTTGGTTAAATGAACACCTAAAAGTTGTGAATTCCAAAATCAGGATGACCATAAGGTTTTAATAACCTGTCTCGTAGGGTTGAAACGTGCCATGCAAGACATACGTAACGTAAAAGCAAAAAAACAAAATAACAAAAAACAGTGACTTTGTTATAACAACCAAAGACCGGATGATTCGGTTTTACGTACTTTAGTTGAAACGAGCCAAATTGATTTATATACAGGGTTATAAAGACCAATCATTGGTTTTATAAATTCGAGTTCCAAAATGGACGTATCGATATCCAGTTTGGGTACATGAGCATGAATTTGGGTGGGACGCCATCAATTTTTAATTTAAGAAGAAAAATTGAAAAAACTTATATACACGAGAGGCGACTATGTAAGTAACCACTGTTTGATTTTCATGCTAGAGATACCTCGGAAGGTTTTACAACTCATGATGAACAAAATAAAAGGGAGAAAATTGTAGAAATAGTTAACTGGTTCTGAGTCGGAATTTAACACTTTGGAATTTACAAAACCCGACTTCTAGAACAAAACGCCGATGGGCAATTGTCAACTACTTTACATGAACAAAATAAACAGGTGAGAAAGTTCCTTTCCACACGACAAAAATGCAACAAAAAATAAAAAATAGGAGAAAAGTTACAAAATTACATGACAAGGCAGGGTATGACATGGCATGAACATTGCATAGTGTACGTGTTGAGACAATAAATGGGCTCGCGACTTCCCAAACATTGAAACTCGAAAAGTGTCTCCGTTCCAAAGTGATCAGTTTTAGAACAGGTGAAAAAAAATAAAGAAAAAATTGCCGTGAGGGAAAGAAAAAAACAGTGTAAAAACAACATTTGAAAGTAACTTCAAGGAGAGTACGCATTAATTTACAAAATAATTTACAACTTGTTTCATTTACGAAACGATGGGCATGTGATTGACACAATACACGCCTGACGTAGTAAGACTTTGTAAGCTTACAAAAAGGTGATACATACTGGATCATTTTATGTTTGCTGAGATAGTGGGGGCAGTTTTACTTGACTCCTTACTTCCAGACTTTACAATGTCCTTAATGTGGTAATTACCAATGTGCTTTCCAGATGAGTCAGACAAGGAGTACACTAGGTCTGATATTTTCCTTAGGACTTTGGCCTTCACGAAACGTGGTGCCAGCTTAGCAGAGAAATACATGGCTCCTTGGGAAAGTGTGTTGTTCTTTCTCCAAACTATGTCTCCTGTATTGAAGGTGACATGTTTTCTACGTAAGTTATATCTGTCCGCACTCTTTTGGTGAGCCAGGAGCAAAGCATCAGTGACTTCACTGTAAATGGCCGACAGTTCTTCCAGGCGATGGGCATAGTCTGCGGTAGGGTTGCTTGTGGTGGCAGATGACGTAGGAAAGTTTGTGTCCCTATGTAGAGAACCATGGACGACTTGTTCCATACCGTGTTTTAAGAAGAAAGGTGTGTAACCAGTGGCCAGATTAACAGTGTTGTTCATAGCGGCCTGAATTTTATCTAGGTTTTTACACCAAGTGCGTTGATCTTTATCAACTAGAATAGCTAGAGCTGTGTTGATTGTTTGGTTGTAACGTTCGACAGTGTTATTTTGGGGAGTGTACAAGGTGTTATAATAAATGTCCTTGATTCCGTATTTGGCAAGAAATTCTTTGAATTTCTGGGCAATAAACTGTTTTCCGTTATCAACAATTACGGTTCTGGGTGTTCCGTAAGGTATAAAAATGTGTTTTTCCAGAAGTTTGATGATGGCGGACGCGTTGGCACTTTTTAAAGGGAAGATTCAACAGAATTTGGTGAAAACATCCACTACACTAAGTATGTGCATGTGTCCGGCATAACTTCGAGGAAAAGGTCCGACGAGGTCCATTGACAATGACTGTAGGGGTCTGTCGGCACGTTTGGGGTTACCCATTAGGCCGGCAGGTGCTGCCGTGCTATGTTTATAAGCTTTACAAGTTTCACATTTAGAGATGTAATTGCGAATTTGTTTGAAAAGACCAGGCCAGTAATACTTCAAGGAAATCTTTTTATACGTCTTGAAAGTTCCTGGGTGTATAGATTCGGGAGCACTATGATTGTCAATTATTATTTGTTCTCTTCCTTCGAGGGGAACGACAAGTTTTCAAGAGTAATCTTCGAGGATGGATAGTGGTACCTTGCAATTACGGTATAGTTGTCCTTCTTTTATGATAAAATTAGGAAACTTTTGTTGATTATTTTTACAACCTTCGAAGATTTTCAAGTACCATTCATCTTTTGTAGATGGAGGGGGGCAATTGTGTCAACATTTAATGAGGCCAATTCAATTCTTGAAAGAGCGTCGGGAACAATATTGTCCACGCCTTTACGGTGAACAACATCAAAATTGAATTGAGACAAATGGGAGGCCCAACGAGCGAGTCTACCGGAGGGATTACTTAAAGAGATCAACCATTTCAAACTACTATGGTCTGTGACTACAGTAAATTTGCTACCGTCTATGTAATTTGGAAACAAAACTGCTAACATTAAGAAAACTATACGAGTACAATATATGTCTCCTTATATACAAAATAAATAATAAACTCATACATACAAACACAGAATTCATAAAAACGTCCCAAGTACACAAACATTTTACACGACAACACGATAACATACGTTTAAACACCATTCATACTAACTACGGTAAGCAATCAATTAGTCACGAGGGGGCCAACTTATATAATTGCCTTCCAGATGATATCAAAAACGAAAAAAGTATGTGCAAATTCAAAAAAAAATTATTCATGTTTATTCACAAAAAACAAAGTAGTGAAAGTGAATAATATCGTATGGTAATATAATGTTATGTAAATATTAGTACTGCAATCTAATGCAATTTAAGGTTATGAAATGTAAAACTATGTATAAATTCAATATTCTAGTTAAGTAAGTGAAAATGTTATTTTCTTTTTTACTGGAATAAAAAAACTTATAAAAAAAAAAAAAAAAAACCTGTCAACCGCGGAAATGGTGAACAGAATCCAATACAGCCAATAACTCCTTTTCGGTAATTCCGTAGTTTTTCTCGTGTTTATTTAATGTACGGGAAAAATACGCTACAGGGTGTTCGCCATCTGGGAATTCTTGAGTTAGGACTCCACCGATTCCTACGTTGGAGGCATCCGTGTGGAGGGTAAAAGAGAGTGCAAAATCCGGGAAATTCAGAACGGGGGCTTTTTGAAGGGCATTTTTTAAAGTTGTAAACGCTTCTTCAGTTTCAGCAGACCATCGGAAATTGCTGACACCTTTACGGGTGCCGGTAATTTTATTTAAGGGGGCTGCAATTGTGGAAAAGTCTTTGATGAATCTCCTGTAGTAACCTGCAAGTCCAAGGAAACCTTTGACTTCCTTCGCGTTTTTGGGTCGGGGAAAATTTGCCATGGCTTCTACCTTAGCGGGGTCTGTTCTTAGACCTTTTTCGTCGACAATGAATCTCAAATAACGTAGACGGGACTTACAGAATTCAGACTTCTTCAAGTTGATGGTTAAACCAGCGAACTTGAGTTGTTGAAAAACCTTTTCCAGCATTAATATGTGTTTTTCAAAGGTGTCGCTGACGATGATGAGGTCGTCAAGGTAACAAAACAGGCTGTTATCGACTTCAGGACCGAAGAGTTTGTCCATCAGTCTTTGTAATTCGGCGGGGCTGTTCTTTAGACCAAAGGGTATTCTTTTAAAATGGAACATTCCCCTACCAGGTACAACGAAAGCAGTTTTTTCACACGATTCTGCGTCCAAAGGTATTTGCCAAAAAGCTTTGCTTAGGTCAACAGAGGAGATGAACTTGGCGTTGCGCAGTTTGTCTAAGGTCGCGTGGACGTAAGGTAAGGGGTATGCGTCAGCTTCCGTACAAGAATTTAAACGTCTACTGTCGAGACAGAAACGTGCGGAGCCATCTTTTTTAGAAACCAAAAGAGTTGAGTTGGTCCATGCACTTCTGCTGGGAACCACCACACCCATTTTTAACATTTCATCAAGTTCTTTTTCTAAAAGTTTAAGCTTTTGGGGGGCTAAGTTGTAATAACGTTGCTTTATGGGTGGGCCATTGGTTTTAATGTGGTGTTCTACCAAATTTGTCAAACCCAATCCACATTTTTCGAAAGATATTGATTCGAATTTATTGACCATTTCCTTTAGTTGGAGAGCTTGGTCCGTGCTTAAATTTTCGTGAGGTATTATTGTGCGGATCTCACTAATTTGAGCAGCAGTGGAGGTTTCGCCAAGAGTATTAAATACTTGGGGAGCAACGTTAAAAGCCTTCCAGAAGTCAATGCCAAGGATGAAATTCTGGGATATAGAGGGCACTATTAGAAAATTGATTGTAACTATTTTATTGTTACAATTAATTGGCAGGGCAAGGGTACCGATGACCGGCTGGGAAACATTATCCGCAGTCGTCAGGTGTGTTGTTTGTGGCGAAATTTTAAAATCACTGTTAACAAAAGGCAGGTGAGCATTGTTGCCAAGACAGCTGACAGATGCACCGCTATCAAGTAATCCGGAAAAGGGTACATTGTTAACAGAGAAAAGGGCATAGGGTCTCCCATCTTTAGCTTGTTTGCAACAAACCGAGGAAACATTTAAGGCCTGGTTAAAATACTTAATGTGTGATAACCAATCAGTACATTCTTTAGACCTTGGTTCAGAATGGGTGCCTGAGAGGTTATTATTTAGTTTTTTGGCCTCTTCATGTAGAAATTTGGTGGGGGCTTGGAGAAATCCACCTGAGGTCTGACATCGCTTGGGTTTTGTAACCTTTCTGCATTGTGCCTTGATTTCTTGAAAATGTTGCGCAGTTCGTCGCGTGGAGGAGAGCGGTCCCTAGAGTGGTGTCTCTTGGAGGTTCGGTGTTCATTGGATTCTAGAAGTCTTGCTTGCTTGAAACAAGTAGTGGCCAGGTGGCCTACTTTTTTGCAAAAGGAGCACACTTTTTTGTTGTCGAATTCTGGTTTTAAACCAGACGAACGGCTTGGCACAACCACATTATTCGACACATTCTTTATGTTCTTCCTATCCTGGTATGATTCCAGGAGGAGACAGACTTCGTTTAGCTGGGCCAGGGATGCAATTTTCTGTGAGGTGATGATGTTCTCGTATTTGCTTAAAAGGCCATCAGTTATGACTGGTAATAGTTCAGCTTCCGGAACAGGATGTGAAAGCTTGATGTTGATGGACTCAGCCCTTTCTATGAATGTTGCCACAGGTTCATCTACTAGCTGTTTAATAGATAGTAAAGATAGTTTGATCCGGTGCTGGGCCTCCTTTTTTCCAAAGCTAGAGATTAGGGCAGATCTGAGTTTATTCCAATCTTTGCATTTAGTCTTTTGGATGCGGTGCCACGGAATTAATTCTGGGGAGATGAGTTCTATAAAGTTTCTCCGTAGAATCTCGAATGGGATATTTTTGATTGTAGCCGTTTCTTCAATACGGTCAATGAAATCCAGCACATCGGAGATGCCATTATATTTGACTTTCCAAGAGGATAAATCGTAAGTTTTATCTTGTGTCAAGATGGGTGCGACGTCCTGTTTTATCATTACATGCGGCGTAGGTCCTTTGTCAAGATTATCCAAAACTTGCGTAGCCGAACGTGAATTATTTTCGTTGGAGGGGGCGAGGTTTATTCTCCTAATGTACTTTTTGTTGAATAAAAGTGCATATGCCTTCAATGTAGATTTAGATTTGCTTGATGGCGAGAGTCCTCTATCCCTTAAAGCAGCTTGTAAGTGGGCTTTGGATAAACTATGCACATTGGGAATGGTACCCAAGTTGGATGGTGTAATAGCTTGATTGTCCTCCATTGTGAGTTTCCTGGGTGGTGAGAAAAAGAAAAATTGGCCAGGGGTTTCCTTTAGAAAGCGCAAAATTAATTTTTTGTGAGGCACTTTTCACTTGGTGATCACTATTGGCACTTCCAAAATATGGTTACAGAGATTCCATATTACAATTTGGTATACATGACACCAGAATTCTGTCAAAGGGAGGCAGACGAGAAAAAATTTTGCGTGGAAAGACCTTAGTGGTAAAGGTTTTTGTATTTCACTGACCACTTTTGAGAAAACTGTGAAATTCACAAGTATTTATTTATTTTTGAAAAATTTTGCCAGGACTGACTTTTAGAAAACAAGTTTTTTTTATTTTCCACAAATCACTTTGCACTGAGAAAGGCACTAAAGTTCACAAAAGGCACTTTTCTGGCAAATAAAGGACAAACTTCCGGATGAAAATGACTGAATATGGGATTTATTGCGTCAACCATATTAAAATTATTTTATTTATTCATGGAACCAATCATTTGCTTTATTATTATTCCACTTTTCACTTATGTAAGGGAAAAACACAATTCACTTTCACTTATGCTGAAAAAAAAACAGTACCTATAATGTATAATGGGGAAAGAAAGTCATTATTTTGTCCATTTGGAGAAACATTAAGTTGTACTAATTTGACAGACACAAGTGGGCCAATTGGTATATTGTGCAGAAACAATAAAAATACGTAAGTCTGAAATTTTTCATTAAGGAATTCGCAAAATAACTGGGGTTCCAGAATCAGATTTATAATAATAATTTCCGTTGGTATCCGGTTCAGTCATAAAAGGCGGTTTGAATTTAAACGCTGCCTAGCAACAGTCCGTTGGGATTTGGCGCGAGTCAAAGCATTTGCGTGCGCAATCCAGAGAATATCGCGTGAAACATCGGGCCGTTGAGATTTGGCGCGAATCACTGTTGCTACGCGCCCGTTGTTTGGTGACGCGTGTGCAGTCAGATTCGCGGTCAAAGGTTGGCGTTTCGGGTACCCAAAATGGCCGTCGTTTCAAATGCGATTCAATTCATAATTTCAATCAGATCTGTTATGGATCTAATTTACATATTGGTTTCTGTGGTTTTTTCACAGGATTCACAGTACACTTGGTGTAGAATATCAAGGCATAATTAATGTTTACAAAACAGTTGCCATGCGGGGAGGATTTCGACAAACAAAGGTCCCGCAAAGCGACCGGGATAGAAAAAAATTCCAGCCCCACGTTCTGGCGTCAGTTGTTAGGGTACCCGATGTTGGCTACCAAACCAACACCAGGCCCAACATGTCCCACGGCTAGCTCTCAGCGGGACAAGGGTACTCTCTATTCAGGGGGTGAGCCGCTCAAAGCTATGGAATTTCTCTCTACCTTCCGGCGTCCCACGGGATACACACTGGTCAACAATCCTCCTGCCGTAGCAGAATAATAACAAAGTTAAATCATTAAGACATGTATTGTAAACTCAAACACGGTACATAGGTTTCTACAGTACAATTCAATACAAGAAATGCAAATTACACAAACCTAGCTAAAGTGTTTAACTCTCACTGTCTCTCTCTCAAAACGAAACTCTCCGAGTGGTGATTTTCGCGGGGCCCTACATTTCACTGATTACGGACACACTTAAAAGAGGAAATCAAGATACAGCTTACATGTGGATTTGCAGGATCCTCGCCTCATGTGGAAGTTCCATCAGGCACTTTCGTAGTCTAAATAGACCGAACTATATGGCACGGCTAAAGGCCGACTCTACTCGTAGGTATTTCAATAATACATCGCGGCCACATTGAATTTGGACTGCTCGCCCGAAAGCGGGCCGCGTACGTCCGTTCGCAAGGGCGCTCAAATCTTCTCTGGCGAGTGCAGCGGGCTGCGCGAGTGGCAGGGCAAGCGGGGAGAGAAGCGGGAAACAGGAAACAGGGGGGAGAGAGGATTTGTTGTGTGGACTTGCTGCGTTCTGTGCTCTAGGTATCTACTCGCTTCAGGGGCGTATCGTAACAAGGTTAAAAAACATAAACTGACTGATACAGACCAAATATTCAACAGTTGTGACGAGCGAGATATACTCTAATTATACGTTAAAACACTACTAAACTACATTTTTGACCAAAAAAATAAATTTCCTAATATCACTAACATACCACTTAGACAGCGTACAAAGAAAACATAAAAACCCCGACTGTAAATACAAGCTTTGGACAAAGACACTATAAATATCATGCTATCAACACTCGAAAATAAAATTGAGGAAAAAAAAATTCAGGCAGAAAATTACAAAATGGATTAAAGAACAAAAAATACAATATTACCAAAATTTCATATCATAAAATAATAAAACATACACGTAACACACAAAACCAGTATAAACACACGCCGCATCGTTTGCCGTGTTACACAACTGTGCAGTGGTTTTGAAGGAATCAATAATTATTACATGGCATGCACGATATACAGAGCACGTTTTATAGAAGTTATATGAAAGAGATTCTTATAATGTGATTGATACTTTGCACTTAATATTTTTAATATTGAAACAACCAGGAATAATCTTATGTGTCGTCGACTGTCAAAACTGAGTTAGAAATAACCATCTACCTATTTTTTTTTTTTTTTTTTTTTTTTTTTTTTTATCCTTTATTCCAGATCTCGGGGAGGGTGGTGCAGTCCCACGAGTTCCATATAATACATATACAATATATCAAGTAAAATAAAAATATTGCAAGATGAGAGAAAAAAAAAATTACATGGTAAAAGAAAATAATAGATAATAATACAAAACAAAATAAGAAAATTTGAATTAAGTTAACTTTTTGTTATACATCTATGTCATCAGGAAGTGGCTCCACCGCTTGTAGATGGGACCCTGCCAGAAGTGGAATGCTGCCATCACAAGACTGTTTTCGCTCGAGGCTAGTCGCGTTCTGAAGTTAGTGATCCGTTTCTTCATGAGTGCTCGGAATCCGGGAACTCGCCCTTCTTCAAACATCTCGGTGGCACTGCAGTACCAGGACAACCCAAAAAGCGTTCGATACGAGTTGTTGTACTGTACTTCCATTCTTTTTAGTGATGCTTTCTTGAAGTTGGTCCATAGCTCCGAGGTATATAGGCTCGTGCAGTACGTGTTAAAAAGTTGCCTTTTTGCAGCTGGGCTGCACTTGTTAAATCTTCGAGAAATCATATTTGCCCTTATGCACAGTGATCTTCTCTGTCGCTCAATATCCGAGTCATCGCTGAGGTCCGCTGTTATGATGTGTCCCAAGTATTTGACCTCGATTTTTTCTGTTATTTTTGTGTCGTTTAGACTGACGGGTAATACTTTTATGGTGCCTGCGCCTGACTTGAATACGAGCAAAACAGACTTAGTGGGGTTATAGACCATGTTATATTCGGCAGCGTATTCTTCACATATCTTTAACAGTTTTCTCAGTCCTTTTATGCTTGGTGACAAAATGACCATATCATCTGCGTATGCAATGTTATTTACACAGTTATTTCCCAGGTGACAGCCTACATTTGCCGAGGTGAGTTTATCGCTTAAATCGTTCATATAGACGTTAAATAGAATAGGCGATAAACTTCCCCCTTGTCTGACGCCGCATTCCATATTCACTGGTGTTGACATTTTATTTTTCCAAATAACTTGGTTCTCTTGTTGATGATGCCAGACTGCCAGAATATTGATTATTGAACCTGGCACCTTCCTTTCTTTAAGTTTTTTCCAAAGCAGTTCGTGAGAAACCCGATCGAAGGCTTTACTTAAATCAAGAAAACAAGCATACACTGTGGTTTTTCTTGCCTTATAATATTCGATACATTGTTTTAAGCTGAATATTGCCATATCTGTAGACAATTTAGATTTAAAACCAAATTGATTGTCGGATGTAAATAGTTTGCCTTCTATTTGAATTTGTATAACCCTTTCAAATATTCTAGATATTATTGTGGCAAGAGATATCGGCCTATAGTTGGAAGTACTGGATAAGTCTTCTTGTCTGGATTTAACTAGTGGTACAATAATTGTACGTGAGAAGTTTCTTGGCATGTGCGTGTGTTGAAGAATCTGTGTAAATAATGTTGCTAGAAGCGTGTATATTTTTTTCGCCAGCGTTTCTAACATGTTCAATGCTCAGGCTATCATAACCGGGAGATTTTCCAGCTTTCATTCGTTTGACAGCGGTTTTAACCATATCTTCTGTAACGATTATGTTTTCGTCATCATTTTCACATGGTTTTTCTAAGAAGGTGGGTTCTTTTCTTTCAGATGTTTTCGCAAAGTAGGTTATGAAAATATTAGAAATTTTTTCTGCGTCTGATTCTCCTTCAATGTGGGTTGATATCTGTGCTTTGGATTTTAAGATGTTGTTGGTTTTTTGCCAAAATTCTTTAAAATCTCTATCCTCAAATGCACCTGATATTTTGTCCAGTTTTATTTGTTCCGCTGTTTTTTGACATTTTCTTAGCTCAGATTTGAATTTTCTTCTCAATATTTTTCTGTTTTCTGCCAAAGGACCCGTCCGGGGTTTTCCATTTTCAATCCATTTAAGAAGTGCATTTCATGATGCTTCATAATGAATCGAAACACTGTCATTCCATCCAGGAATATGTTTAGATGTGGTGCTGTTATGTTTAAGTCCACTTTCGAAGACGTTTTTTGCGGCCATGCACAGTGATTCTACAATCCTCGCATACAGTTTATTTACGTATGAATTTTGTCATGCTTTATCCCGTGGATAAGTCATCATGTCTAACAACACGTTGTTTACAACTAAATTGTACACATACAGTCTTACTCATAATCAAAAAATAAGATACAACCACGAGAGCAAGACCGGGGTAGGTGAAATTGTTACTCAACGTGGTGGGTCAATCGCGCGCATGCATCCGTGTTTTCTTACCCCGTCGCTGTACGGGAGATAGAGTAGCTGTCAGAATTTAAACCACCCGGTCACCATGGTTAACTCAGTACAACGGCGTTGTAACTTTCGAAATGGCAAACTTTTATGAGAATCTTGACGTTTTGAATGGAGCTTTGACAAATATTGACCGTATTCGCGGCATTCGTACACAAAAAAAAATCGATCCATTTGCTGCACTTACGGAAGGAGATTTTAGGTATAAATATAGATTTACAAAAGTTAACGTCAGACGTTTTTCCTTGGTACGATGTTAAACGGGGTGGCAACGTATTTACCGATCTCAAAGTTCTCTGTGCCATACGATAATGGGGTAAAAATGAGTGTTTGTAATTCCATTCTTGTGAAACAAATCAGCGAAATCGATAACCAAGCAGGCTTCATTATTATTATTTTTTATAACACTCATTTCAACGCACCCCGATTCTTATTATGCCTACTAGTTTTTGTTTCCTCATCCGAATTACTGTTTATGATTATCCATTATTAGTTATTTTTGAAACGCAAAACACAAAACAATCTCGTCGAATAATATTTTGACGTATGAATAAACGTGAAGTTGGCAACACCCCACGAAATGCCAAATTGACCGCGTTTTTCAGCTTTGGAGTTGAGTGTTGCTACCGTAAAAAAATCATAACTCATAATCCTGTTGTCGAGCAATATTATGAAGATGAGTAAAGATTTTTACTCTGAGCGGTGTAGTGTATCCCCCTGTGTAGTTACCGCGACTCTACAGAGTCGTTGTAGGGTTTCATTATGAGTAAGGCTGATACTAGTTAACAAGTGCATGTTTTAGCCAAGTATTTTTACAAACAAATCATCAGGTGCCCGGGTTCATGGAGTTTAACCAGGTTTATGAAGTTTGTCCGGATATTGGCAGATGCGTCTGCTAACCAACTGCGTGGGAAGCCGTTCGGGAGAGACTGGTTAAGAGAGATCTTTTGACCTCTCCATCAGGACTTTCTAGGAACACCGCCTTGCACCGCAGTTGGAGAAGTTGATTGGTACGTCCGTCAATTCTGGACACAATGACCCCCAGATTCCTATTCAACCTTTATACCCATTTCTGTCCCAGATCTCCTCTCCTTATTTTCTTTAAAAATACCCTCCTCACCGCATCCCCAAAGACGGCAGAGGTCCTTAGGGGAATTATTTTCATCTCGGCCTCCCGTGAGGAAATAATGCTAAAAAAGGCTATTCTGATGATTTTATCTAAATAACAATAAAATTGAAATCAATTGAAAATGCGTTGATACAAAATCACCAAACCATCTTCATGATTTTTGAAAGTGGGATCATTTGATTAAAAAAGATCTTTGGTGATTTGTTGAATATCCAGGAAGAAAAAATAGAATTATTTTAGAAGCCGTTACCACTGCGAAAGAAGAGTGAGACGGGGAGATGCAAAAATAGCCAAGAGAGACTAGAGAGCAAGAAACATCGGTAAGAAGTAAGAAGATTCCAGAAGAGATTAGTCGAGCCAACAAGGGGCAAGATGAGCCAATATGAACTTGAAGAAACAAGAAAGACGAGAGCCATGAAGAGAATAAGAAAAGGCAAGAAGAAGGAAGATATAAAGAAGAAAACAATAACGCTCAATCGATTCCTTTATTCCTACCCATCCTAAATTCCAATATTGGCTTATTACATTGCCATGTATACCGGTCGATTAAACTCCAACCTCCTTCCCATCCTCAGAGCATGTGTTCCAAGTCCTAACAAATTAGTGCCCCCTGGTGTAAAGAAGTTTTATTCTCATATAAAATCACTTGTTTGGATAAAAGAGCATTTTTAAAAAAAGCTCCTATTTTAGCTTGGATATAAGAGAAGACAGTTGAAAATTAAGTCTATTATCTCAGAATAATCATTTTGTCACTTATAGTCTTCTTGCAGACTTTAAATTAATTCAGATCAATAATTAAAAACCTCACGTAGAAATTTGAACGAAATGCAGGGTGGTTCAATTTAGACCCTATTTAATCAGTCAATGATCTCCATCAATCTAATCCTGCTCTCGGTCAGTGATGGACGTCCAACTGAACGATTCGGTTAACCCCAATGAACCATAACTGTTAACAAATTTGGATTAATTGTCGTTCTTTAAGCCACGATACGAGTATTTGCAAAATAAAAGTGTTTGTAAGAATTTTTTTAAACAGTCCAACGCTGTTAAAACTAAATGCTAGTTTTAAAAATTTTGACAAAAGTAATGAATGAGGATTTATGATTTTTTAACGATCAGATTGAACTTCTGAATTTGTTTAGGAAAAATATATGCTTATAATAACTAAATTCATCATTTTATTCATACAAGACATCATAATAATTGAATCTCACGCTGGATGTTTTCCATCTTCTAGAAAACACCTCCACAGCTACCTATAGGTCTATCGGAAATAACGCCCAATAGATGGTCTCCTAATATTCAACCACTGGAGCGATTATGGTCGAAAAATGGAGCACTTTTATTTTTCTGCGATTGATAGCGGTCCAAAATTGGACTAAATTTTCCTGCCTTTCGTAAAACATTTATTGTAATTATTTAAAACATTTTCCCGGCAAGCCATTTATTTGTAAATGAAGCTATTGAAATAATTTATCTATTATGACCGTAGATGTCGCAAATCCGAACTTCATAGACTATTTTAGAACCATGTTAAAAATAACTTTTTGAAATATTTTTTCACTTCGAATTTTTGATGAGCTGTTTACGGTTAAAATTAAGTCCTTTTTCCATATATATGAAACTTTCATTATCAAGTATACCACAGACAACATACAGAAATCGAAACAATTCTATGTTGACTTGAATAAGTATCCCTCATGACAATTTAAATTCAGGAAGTTATAAACTTTACGGGTTTTAATATATTTTTTTAAATCCTTCAAATATGAGATAAACGGTGAAATACAATTTAATTCATTTCATATTTTTTTATGAATCCATGTTAAAATTCGAAGGTTTTTTTTTTTATGTTTGCAAAAAATTAAAAAAAAGATCTTCTGGGAAATCGCGAGTAATCGACGCAAATTTATTTATTTCACGTGATCGCTCCAGTGGTTTAGTCCTAAAAATTTATTATCATATAAAAAAAAAAAAATGTTGCCTATCTGAATTTCGCTTGGTAGAGCCGTTCCTATTTCATAATAATTTCATATAATTAAGTATATATTGAACATCAAATCGGTCATCCCGTATAAACGTTGCTACAACATTGCGTGATGTTGAATATAGGGAATAATTATTCACGAGTTTTTAATATACCATTCCTTACATAAATAACGTGTGCTTGCATTGTATGAAAACAGAAATAAAAGTGTTGTATGTTTCCTAAGCAGCTTTTTGCGGAACAGTTACAAATTCCCTCACGAAACCTTTCGTCATGAATTAGCTGAATTGTCTGTGGAAAGCTCCCGGCTCAAATATGTAGGAAAAACATCATAATCATTTCGAACAGCTGTCTGAAAGTTAAAATGCTTCAAGTTTTCATATTAAAATCGACCGCAGAACGTTTTTCCTTCTAGCAGCTGCAAGTTTCTAGGTAAATGTTTTTTCCAGATTTTATTCAGAAATTGAGTAGACAGTTTCGAAGGCTGTTAATAGAACAATGCCTTTCGTTTGCAAGAAAAGTGGTTTTGAAAAGTGTTTTTCTTTGATAAATTGCGAGGAGTAAGTGGTTTTATTCGAGATGAAGGAAAATAAGTAGGAAAACTGCAATAGAGGGTTTTTTAAATACTTTGAAATTAATGATGGATTATAAATATCGGAGAGTGTTTTACCTGACACCTACCTACTCTTGAGGTAAAGAGCTTGTGGGTGATGGTATTTTACAATTTTTAAGATTTTCGCTACTTTCCATAATATTAGATATTAGGTACTACTGATTATAGTTTAAGGTGTATTATGCGAGCAGTATGTGGTCATGAATTTTTCTCTAAAAACTAAAATGTTTACAGAACTCAATAATACATATATTTTTCAAACGGACTTTAACTGACTAACTAAACATCACGCTGTTTTTCCACATGGGTAGGCGAGAAGTCGGTCCGCCAAACAACTCGGTTTTGGCAAACACTCCTTGCCTCGTTCACATTCATACATCGTCTCATACATGCTCTTCTATACTGACTATTCGTGGTGAAATTCAATTATAATGAAATACTGAAGTCTGAAAGCCGTGAGAGGTTGAAACCGGTATAGATCAGAATTAAAAAAAGTAGAAACAAGTTTAAAAGTATTTCAATATATCATTTGAATATTATGGTGACCTGATAACTCAACAATGTGCAACACCATTATTCCTTTAAAAATCGTTAAAAGTGATGAAAAAAAACTTGATGAAGTAGTTTAATATGTCTCTATGGGCAAGTTGGTTTGGGCGTTTGTCCCGGTAAGACAAGATATCCTGGGTCAGTGTCTCAGTTTAAACCGTCACCTTGTTTTATTTTTCGGTGTCTCGTTCTTTTTCATATTTTTGCTAAGATTTATTAGTCTTACCTTCTTCTTCGATGGTATACTAAATTCAATTCATAATTCTTGATATTAAATACCCACAAATTTATCAGTAAATTGCACAAAACGCCACATGAATTGGTCCGTTTTGTTAAATTATTTAGTGAGAGACATAATAAATTGCCGGAAAACAATTTGTGGAAAATTAAATCATTGTGCATAGTTAAAGTATTTGCCCCGTGTTCCACAAACACTCTTAAGAGGAAACCGGAAATTTGAACAATGGTTGTTTTACCTAACTGTTGCTGTCACTATTACTGTCACTATCGCTCTTAATCCTCTGAATACTGAACACAGGGACAACTGCACCTTGGGCTGATAATATCTAAATAAAATCACCAAAATCTACCGGTTTTTAAGATATTTTTACAAACTGTATGCGAAGAAAATACTCTATATCTGTACCTTTTTCAAATTTAAAAACAAATACATTGTCTAGTTTGTATACTGAACGTCTGTTGATGATGTTAAAACCGGGAAATTTCAACGATTTTTGGAGGGTCGTAACTTTTATAAAAATGAATACATATATCAAAAAAAGCAAAACGTATCGACTCGCTAGTGGTTGTGATGATCTCGCCTTTGGGCCTACGAAATAATTCTTTTAAAATTGAGAGATCGATTTAGAAATATATTTAATTTTGTAACATGGAATGGCATACAATTTTCTGTTCCAACTCTTAAGGGTGATTTATGAAACCGGGTCATTACTAGGAAAAACACGTGTGCCAAAATACTTTGGTTGGAGGAGGAATTCTAATGGATATTTCAGGTTCATTATCAAGTCAGGGGCGGCCGATGGATATTTGCCCGTGGGGTGGTTGATCTTAACGCGGGCAGATTGGATTTACGAAACAATTATCTGGTGAATTTTCTATGGCAGTAGGAAAATTGAAAATTAGTCAATAAGGATTGCTCGTTGGTGCATTTAAATATACTAGCGCGACGCGCCGATTACGGGTTGAAATATTTGACATATTTGTCGAAATAGGATTGCAGAATTCGTTAAATAGTGACGCACGTAGAAAGGACAAAAGCGTGTTCGGACAATGAATATATAATGTTATTATATAACCAATAGAGTCAACGCAAGTATTGAGAAAGAGTATTAGATTGAAGTACGCCACTGAGCTCTTCTTTTAAGCGTTATTGGGATAGTTTATGACTCCGGCTCAGACGAAATTAGTTTACACCACAAAAAAATAACGAACATGGTTCCTTCACAAAATTCTCTGAAATAATAGTTAAAGTGTGACATTTTGACTATTAAAGTTGATATATGCATATTGGGAGATGTGCTTATCACTTAAGATTTGAAAAAAGTGACTAATAAATTATTGAAACCACACAAGTAGATGGGGGGGAGTCAGGGGGAGGGGGTTGGAAGGACAGTCGGGGTAGAGGAGTGTGAGAGGACAGTCAGGGAAGGAACCTAGGGCCGCGCAGACGGGAAAAAATCATCGAGTTTTGATAAACGGCAGAGTAATAATTTGGTGCGCGTAAACCGGGAATAATTCATAAAATTAAAGGAAAATAGTTCACGCGATTGAGGGGAGTCAAGATTTGGTCGTTGGGAAGCAAGGTTTAAATTAAGGGATCGAGGTTCGATAGTCGCGAGGAGACCAGTTTGGTGCGCCTAAATCGGGGATATTTCATTTTAATTAAACAAAGGAAATTCCGTTTTATTAAACAAAAAGGGTCCACGCGAATAGGGAAGTCAGAGATTGAGGCTTGCGAGTTCATATCGGTGAAGTTAAATAATATAATTTGTAAATTGAGGCGGTCGGGACGTACTTTCGGGGCGCCTATCAGGGTCAGGGTGAAATTTAAAAAAGAAATCTACGCGAGAATTGTGTTTGACGGCTGCATCTTGGAATAAATAACTGCATGACGGGTTGTGGTTTATAAGTGCTTGTTTGAATTAAATATTATTGTAGTGAATTGATTTGTGAAATTATTTTGTGCAACAAGGCGAATTTGGTAAGTTTGTATAAAATTATTAACATATTTAGTACGGACCTTGCAGGGAAGAGTCAATTAGGGTTTATATACTACAAGCCTTAGGAATCTAGGACCCTTTTTTTTTTGTCGAGCGATGGGGAGCGAGGGGCTTTGCACGTTTCCGGGTTGACCGGCTAGCAATTACCTTTGTTGGGTGAAGTTATTCTTGAGACAATAACGTTGTAAAATAATAATTTTGGGATACAATTAACTAACTAGCATTTGAAGCACAAAGTGCGCTTTCGGGCAATAAATCTTAGACGAGAGACTTCATTTAAAAAGACGGGATTTTGAAATCACAAAACAAAAATAGAATCCTTCAAAAGTGCTTTGTTGGTGATCTAGAAAACTAGGTTACTGGGTATTCCCCAATGCATAACGGGTAACAAAATACATAGGTATAGAATGTAGGTATAAATTAATGTGTGAAGCGCCTATGAGGTGTTAATTATTATTTACGAGTTTCGTAATAATAATTTTAAACGTAGTTAGGGGATTATATTCAGGAAGGGTTTTTTGAAAAGGCATTGGGTAATATAACGGTTTATGAAGGGTGCGTAGCATGGGCATTTTTGATTACTAACAAAATCTGACATAATTGAATTCCCATTCCAAAAATTTCCCATATCTTATTCCAAATTTTAGGTATCACAACAAGTCTATTACATAGGACTTTGCATAAACTTGGTTCGATATCTAATCATATAATCACCTTTGGTTCACGTTTAGGTATATTTCTTTCGACTTAGCAAAAAACTTTCATATTGTCGGTTGAATGCAGCCGTCGGTAGGTATTCACATTTTAGCGTGATGCGCTATATCCACCTACTTAATTAACAAACTCTTTTTCTTCAAACTTAATTGAGCGGGTTACGACTCGAGAATGGACGGCGGTTGTCGAATGAATTAACGAGTCCGGCTTTCCTATTTCACCATGAGGAAGTATCTCACGCGACTTTATCGGGGGCGATGTGATCGAAATGCAGGTGGGCTACACTATTTTTCTAATGTGGAGGCGAAGTAAGCGATGGTCGTGTCTGGTCCGAGCAAATTGGAATCCCTTGTGATCACATCTCGGTAACGTGGATCTCGTACCCGCTCTAGACTGGATTGGAAGCGTGGCCGGAGCCATTCCATGATGTCGACGTATGTACGTCACTAAGGCATTGGGGGACTTCAGGAGAACAAAGGACGTGCACCCATTTCGCCCTCCTTCTACCGCCGCTCCGAGGTACCAGCGGATAAAAGTTGTCGTCGCGGGAGACCAGTTTGATGCAGGACGAAGATTACGATCTGGCCGGACTACCTTCGTCATGGGGGAAACGAAGTGACGAAATTTGCGTGGGCTTCACTACCTTTTAGGTTACGCTCGTGTGGGGTCTGCCTTGTCGTCGGAACGAAGGGAACATGACATATGGAATCGTTTGGCAACCGATCGGCGGTTCTTTGTTGGAATCCGGATAAGTTTTCTTAACTACTTTTGGTTTACGCTTAGGTAGGTATATTTCCTTCGATATTCGATTTAGCCAAAAACTCTCACATTGTCGGTTGAATGAAGCCGTCAGTAGGTATTCATATTTTAAGCGTAATGCGTTATATCCACCTACATAAGTAGCAAAAGTTCTCTTAACTCCCTCACAATAGGAATAGGGATCATCCAGCATCAGGGTGGGAATGTACTCTGGACGAAAGGGCAGCCGGGAAAATAGAAGGGAGGGAAGCCAGATTCACGACCTGGTGCCTTTCATTCTTGGACCCAGCACCCCGGAAGCCGAGCTTGACATTTCTTTCTTTGAGCTGATATTTGAGTTTGAGGTTGGGGTACGCCTACCGTAGAGCATATGCCCGTGACATTTCGGGGAAGGTCCCACGTTACGCCTGTGTATGTTATGCGAGGGGACGTATTTTTCATTCAAATCAAATACAGATGACCACCGCGATTGTAGGCTGGCGCATGTTTCTGTAGCGTGCCTAGGAAAAACGTAATCATTATTTCTACTGGTTCGAGGCGGCGTGCTGGACGGAGAACGGGACTATTGAGGACATGAGTGACTGCCAAGGCGAGGATCGGTGACATCAAAATCTTCCTTAATTAAATTCATACATCGCCAGATCAGAGGAGAGAGCGGCCCCACCGATCTCCTGACATTGCCGATTGTCTAATCAACTTCGGTTTAATGTTTATGCCGGTACTTTAGGAGTAAATGGAACTCAAGTCATCGGCATGCTGAAGAACTTCAAAATCATCATCATCATCATCAATCCAGAGTAGGATGTCACGATCTAAAACCTCGTGCCACCCACGCATTTCCTGAACAGTTCCTGACATCGGCTATCACGCCATTAATCGGAGCAGACCCTCATATCAAACGGTATGAGATGACCTTTCGTCATCATCATCAACACATTTATAATTTGGCGGCGTAGTGGTCGATATTATTCCCATTACCATTCTATGAACCAGACCCTCATATCAAACGGTATGAGATGACCTTTCATCATCATCATCAACACATTTATAATTTGGCGGCGTAGTGGTCGATATTATTCCCATTACCACTCTATGAACCAGACCCTCATATCAAACGGTATGAGATGACCTTTCATCATCATCATCAACACATTTATAATTTGGCGGCGTAGTGGTCGATATTATTCCCATTATCACTCTATGATCCAGAAACACACATCAAACCCTTTCCCGACAGAAGGCAAAACATGTCGATTTTCATTCGTCGCTTGCGACCTTAACATTCTCCGGAGGCGTTGGAATTGGAAGCTGATTCGGCGGTCTATGACCATCACCTTATCAGTTGGGCTATGGAGGAGTCCAATTATTTAAACAGCACATGTTCTGTCTCATGTTAATCCAAAATACCTACCCGTAGAATCAAATTAACAAGATAAAACAAGCTAGCTAACTAACAAACTGCATCTAGAACGGTGAGTGTAGAATTATTGCACGCCGTACTGCTTTGAGTGTAAATCTTTTGTTAGAATATACATAAATGTCAAATTATTTTCATGATAGCATTTTATAGAGCTGCAGAGAGTACGTGGCATCGCATCGAAAGGTAGGGTCTTCTCAATTCGCCGTTTGAATGTAAATTTATATATTAGATGCTAGGAGGGAAAATGCAGATTACTTCAATAAAAATAGTCGTCGATGAGCGTAGGTGTATAACAGGTGCTAGGGGAGGAAGCTGAATGAATATAGATAGATAATTAGTTAATTTTCAAGCTAGTCAGACTCAGTCATTGTTATTCGAAGCCTTGCAAATTGTAACACGCCATATCTAAAAGAACAAGGGTTTACCACAAATAAATTATTAATTAAATTGGATTAACTATACCAAACCACTCAAACAAAAAAGTACACAACGTTGTGGGGTTAATTACAATTGATTAATTGAGAGCATCTCGTCACGTTTGCATAAAAGTATTACGTGATGGGGTTGAGAAGGCGCTTCAAAAGAAATGCAGGGGAGAGACGCGAGAACGGGCGAGCTACGAGCTTTTTAAAGGCCGGGCGGGGTTGCGCCTGTAGGTGTAACAGGGTAGCTGTAGCAATGTAGAAGCATTTGGAAATCAAGAGGAAGGTTATACTACTTCGTGTAGAGGGGGGGGGGGTTTATCACAGTTTTGCTAAGTGACCAGGAGGTATGGTATTACAAAGTGTTGCATTTTGCTGGGCTTTATACAATGACTTAAACGAGAATAGAAAAAAAAATTAATACAGTAGGTATAACGGTTCGCATGTCATCCGAAGATGACTGAAAACCCAACGAAAAAAAAAGTAAAATACTAGGAAAATAGATGTGTAGCAGAGGAATTAACAATAACGTTTACATTAGCTTAACTAGATAAATATAGGAAAGATAGGCCGAAAATGTCCAACTTCCGATGAGACGCAGGTTAAAGGTGTCATGTTTTGAGGGGAGTAGCGCCATACGTCTATAAAAAGTGAAACAAAATAAATCAAGAGAGTAGGTAGTGCAATAATGTACACATTAGCTTAACCAGATAAATTTAGGAGAGGTTGGTTGATGATGTCCAATTTCCGATGAGACGCAGGTTAAAGGTATCATATTTTGAGGGGAGTAGCGCCATACGTCTATAAAAAGTGAAACAAAATTAATCAAGAGAATAGGTAGTGCAATAATGTACACATTAGCTTAACCAGACAAATATAGGAGAGGTTGGTTGATGATGTCCAATTTCCGATGAGACGCAGGTTAAAGGTATCATATTTTGAGGGGAGGAGCGCTGTACGTCAATAAAAAGTGTAACAAAATTAAACAAGAGAAATTAATGATATCCAACCTTCGATAACTATTAGTGAGAAAGGGCGTTACGTTATTAGGGGAGATAGTCCTTCAATGATGCATTCAATATCAAATCGCCGGGGTGATAATATTGATGTTAGTCAACCTTCAATTGGGTTTGAACGTTTGGTAAATTGGAAACCGTACGATTAGTTTAAAAATTATGCAATCGGACCAGCGTTGAGTAGTTCTGTTTACCAGAGTAAACATAGATAATCTACCCTAATCGTTATATTGAATAGAGATAGTTTAACAAAAAAAAGGGGCACCAACAAACGATAGAAAAAAGGGGTCTCTTTCATTTTGAGGGTAGATCATTTAAACATTTAACACTCAGCGTGAAGAACAACAAAAAAAAAGGGAGGCCATTAAACCGAGTGCCGACTAGCGGAGATATGTGTCAAATAGGTTTGTGCGTTTAACGTAACGGTAAATTGGAACCCTTTCTACAGCCGGTCATCACAAGAAGTGGGTGACAGTCGGAATAAAAGCATTATTTTGAAACGTAATTACAAAATAATCTGTACAGGATTAAACGAAATTAGTTTAACTAAATAGTTCAAAGAAACAGAATCTGTTGAGAAACAAAATACATGCAGAATAAACATTAGTGACGTGAACCGGATTAGGCGTGAAGACAATAAAACCAAATTAAAGATAGGAGAGGTAGGTAAAATGTTAGGCAACCTCCGATAAGTATAGGGAAGAAAAGGTATTCCGATGTGAGGGGAGGAAGTCGGTTCTTGATGGCAAATTAAAATTTTAAAAATAAATTGTTTGCTAATATTCAACCCGACTTACAGAATAAGCGTATCCAAAATGTTTAATTCTAATCATGCACTAGATTAAAAGTACTACAATAATAATTACGTACTCAAACGTATGAATCTAAGGAAATAAAAAAAATGTCTAGGTATTGTAGACAGTTGATTTCTCAGCAGTTAAAAATTTATAGATGATATTGGTCCCCAGTACCAAATTGTTAAATTTAGAACAACGGTCAGGTCCATTTTGGGCAAAGTTCCTTTAACGAAAAAACAAACAAAAAAAATAAGGAAAGGTCGTTCACACTCGTATAATTACGGTAGGGATATTTTGGAGAAAAAAAAAATACAGGCGGACCTTCGAGACGGCCATTATGTGAAACCGAAAGTACCGATTAAGGAGAGACGTACCGACTTAAGCGATCTAGACAGAGCCGAATTGGGGAAAACACTCTGGGTTATTTTATAGAGAAAAATACATTATGAGTTTAGACACAGTGAGATGTGGAGCATTGGAACATTTATAATGTTTAGTAGTAGATTGTGGAAGGGTTTACAAATTACGCAAACAGAGTTTATTGTGAAGCGGTGGGTATTTAAAATCAGCGTAAATAGGTGATAAAGTTAGGCAGAAATTAAAATTTGGATTAATTGGTTTGGAGACAATAATAGACACCTAAATACTCACATAATATATTGTCGGTTTATGTGGGGAGTACAATAGGAGACAGTTAGAGTACCATGACTAGGTACCGTTGTAGGTCGTAACCGGCACAAATTCCTGGAAATATGTAGGCATAACGCAAGGTACATTGACCGTAGTTTCAACATTAGACAAACATTGGGCAAGGCCGACGAAAAAAACGGAATAGGGAAGGGATGCGATGACGTACAGGACAGGACCGGTTTAGGAAATATCCATCATTACAATTTTGGAAAAAAAGGGCACAAAGATTTAAGGCGAGTTCAAACGGGCTGACTACTGCTGAAGTTCTGGAACAAAATAGGTGATTGTAGTTTGGATTTCTATCTACCTCCACTATTTTTTTCCATAAAGGGGAGACTGTGATGATCTCGCCTTTGGGCCTACGAAATAATTCTTTTAAAATTGAGAGATCGATTTAGAAATATATTTAATTTTGTAACATGGAATGGCATACAATTTTCTGTTCCAACTCTTAAGGGTGATTTATGAAACCGGGTCATTACTAGGAAAAACACGTGTGCCAAAATACTTTGGTTGGAGGAGGAATTCTAATGGATATTTCAGGTTCATTATCAAGTCAGGGGCGGCCGATGGATATTTGCCCGTGGGGTGGTTGATCTTAACGCGGGCAGATTGGATTTACGAAACAATTATCTGGTGAATTTTCTATGGCAGTAGGAAAATTGAAAATTAGTCAATAAGGATTGCTCGTTGGTGCATTTAAATATACTAGCGCGACGCGCCGATTACGGGTTGAAATATTTGACATATTTGTCGAAATAGGATTGCAGAATTCGTTAAATAGTGACGCACGTAGAAAGGACAAAAGCGTGTTCGGACAATGAATATATAATGTTATTATATAACCAATAGAGTCAACGCAAGTATTGAGAAAGAGTATTAGATTGAAGTACGCCACTGAGCTCTTCTTTTAAGCGTTATTGGGATAGTTTATGACTCCGGCTCAGACGAAATTAGTTTACACCACAAAAAAATAACGAACATGGTTCCTTCACAAAATTCTCTGAAATAATAGTTAAAGTGTGACATTTTGACTATTAAAGTTGATATATGCATATTGGGAGATGTGCTTATCACTTAAGATTTGAAAAAAGTGACTAATAAATTATTGAAACCACACAAGTAGATGGGGGGGAGTCAGGGGGAGGGGGTTGGAAGGACAGTCGGGGTAGAGGAGTGTGAGAGGACAGTCAGGGAAGGAACCTAGGGCCGCGCAGACGGGAAAAAATCATCGAGTTTTGATAAACGGCAGAGTAATAATTTGGTGCGCGTAAACCGGGAATAATTCATAAAATTAAAGGAAAATAGTTCACGCGATTGAGGGGAGTCAAGATTTGGTCGTTGGGAAGCAAGGTTTAAATTAAGGGATCGAGGTTCGATAGTCGCGAGGAGACCAGTTTGGTGCGCCTAAATCGGGGATATTTCATTTTAATTAAACAAAGGAAATTCCGTTTTATTAAACAAAAAGGGTCCACGCGAATAGGGAAGTCAGAGATTGAGGCTTGCGAGTTCATATCGGTGAAGTTAAATAATATAATTTGTAAATTGAGGCGGTCGGGACGTACTTTCGGGGCGCCTATCAGGGTCAGGGTGAAATTTAAAAAAGAAATCTACGCGAGAATTGTGTTTGACGGCTGCATCTTGGAATAAATAACTGCATGACGGGTTGTGGTTTATAAGTGCTTGTTTGAATTAAATATTATTGTAGTGAATTGATTTGTGAAATTATTTTGTGCAACAAGGCGAATTTGGTAAGTTTGTATAAAATTATTAACATATTTAGTACGGACCTTGCAGGGAAGAGTCAATTAGGGTTTATATACTACAAGCCTTAGGAATCTAGGACCCTTTTTTTTTTGTCGAGCGATGGGGAGCGAGGGGCTTTGCACGTTTCCGGGTTGACCGGCTAGCAATTACCTTTGTTGGGTGAAGTTATTCTTGAGACAATAACGTTGTAAAATAATAATTTTGGGATACAATTAACTAACTAGCATTTGAAGCACAAAGTGCGCTTTCGGGCAATAAATCTTAGACGAGAGACTTCATTTAAAAAGACGGGATTTTGAAATCACAAAACAAAAATAGAATCCTTCAAAAGTGCTTTGTTGGTGATCTAGAAAACTAGGTTACTGGGTATTCCCCAATGCATAACGGGTAACAAAATACATAGGTATAGAATGTAGGTATAAATTAATGTGTGAAGCGCCTATGAGGTGTTAATTATTATTTACGAGTTTCGTAATAATAATTTTAAACGTAGTTAGGGGATTATATTCAGGAAGGGTTTTTTGAAAAGGCATTGGGTAATATAACGGTTTATGAAGGGTGCGTAGCATGGGCATTTTTGATTACTAACAAAATCTGACATAATTGAATTCCCATTCCAAAAATTTCCCATATCTTATTCCAAATTTTAGGTATCACAACAAGTCTATTACATAGGACTTTGCATAAACTTGGTTCGATATCTAATCATATAATCACCTTTGGTTCACGTTTAGGTATATTTCTTTCGACTTAGCAAAAAACTTTCATATTGTCGGTTGAATGCAGCCGTCGGTAGGTATTCACATTTTAGCGTGATGCGCTATATCCACCTACTTAATTAACAAACTCTTTTTCTTCAAACTTAATTGAGCGGGTTACGACTCGAGAATGGACGGCGGTTGTCGAATGAATTAACGAGTCCGGCTTTCCTATTTCACCATGAGGAAGTATCTCACGCGACTTTATCGGGGGCGATGTGATCGAAATGCAGGTGGGCTACACTATTTTTCTAATGTGGAGGCGAAGTAAGCGATGGTCGTGTCTGGTCCGAGCAAATTGGAATCCCTTGTGATCACATCTCGGTAACGTGGATCTCGTACCCGCTCTAGACTGGATTGGAAGCGTGGCCGGAGCCATTCCATGATGTCGACGTATGTACGTCACTAAGGCATTGGGGGACTTCAGGAGAACAAAGGACGTGCACCCATTTCGCCCTCCTTCTACCGCCGCTCCGAGGTACCAGCGGATAAAAGTTGTCGTCGCGGGAGACCAGTTTGATGCAGGACGAAGATTACGATCTGGCCGGACTACCTTCGTCATGGGGGAAACGAAGTGACGAAATTTGCGTGGGCTTCACTACCTTTTAGGTTACGCTCGTGTGGGGTCTGCCTTGTCGTCGGAACGAAGGGAACATGACATATGGAATCGTTTGGCAACCGATCGGCGGTTCTTTGTTGGAATCCGGATAAGTTTTCTTAACTACTTTTGGTTTACGCTTAGGTAGGTATATTTCCTTCGATATTCGATTTAGCCAAAAACTCTCACATTGTCGGTTGAATGAAGCCGTCAGTAGGTATTCATATTTTAAGCGTAATGCGTTATATCCACCTACATAAGTAGCAAAAGTTCTCTTAACTCCCTCACAATAGGAATAGGGATCATCCAGCATCAGGGTGGGAATGTACTCTGGACGAAAGGGCAGCCGGGAAAATAGAAGGGAGGGAAGCCAGATTCACGACCTGGTGCCTTTCATTCTTGGACCCAGCACCCCGGAAGCCGAGCTTGACATTTCTTTCTTTGAGCTGATATTTGAGTTTGAGGTTGGGGTACGCCTACCGTAGAGCATATGCCCGTGACATTTCGGGGAAGGTCCCACGTTACGCCTGTGTATGTTATGCGAGGGGACGTATTTTTCATTCAAATCAAATACAGATGACCACCGCGATTGTAGGCTGGCGCATGTTTCTGTAGCGTGCCTAGGAAAAACGTAATCATTATTTCTACTGGTTCGAGGCGGCGTGCTGGACGGAGAACGGGACTATTGAGGACATGAGTGACTGCCAAGGCGAGGATCGGTGACATCAAAATCTTCCTTAATTAAATTCATACATCGCCAGATCAGAGGAGAGAGCGGCCCCACCGATCTCCTGACATTGCCGATTGTCTAATCAACTTCGGTTTAATGTTTATGCCGGTACTTTAGGAGTAAATGGAACTCAAGTCATCGGCATGCTGAAGAACTTCAAAATCATCATCATCATCATCAATCCAGAGTAGGATGTCACGATCTAAAACCTCGTGCCACCCACGCATTTCCTGAACAGTTCCTGACATCGGCTATCACGCCATTAATCGGAGCAGACCCTCATATCAAACGGTATGAGATGACCTTTCGTCATCATCATCAACACATTTATAATTTGGCGGCGTAGTGGTCGATATTATTCCCATTACCATTCTATGAACCAGACCCTCATATCAAACGGTATGAGATGACCTTTCATCATCATCATCAACACATTTATAATTTGGCGGCGTAGTGGTCGATATTATTCCCATTACCACTCTATGAACCAGACCCTCATATCAAACGGTATGAGATGACCTTTCATCATCATCATCAACACATTTATAATTTGGCGGCGTAGTGGTCGATATTATTCCCATTATCACTCTATGATCCAGAAACACACATCAAACCCTTTCCCGACAGAAGGCAAAACATGTCGATTTTCATTCGTCGCTTGCGACCTTAACATTCTCCGGAGGCGTTGGAATTGGAAGCTGATTCGGCGGTCTATGACCATCACCTTATCAGTTGGGCTATGGAGGAGTCCAATTATTTAAACAGCACATGTTCTGTCTCATGTTAATCCAAAATACCTACCCGTAGAATCAAATTAACAAGATAAAACAAGCTAGCTAACTAACAAACTGCATCTAGAACGGTGAGTGTAGAATTATTGCACGCCGTACTGCTTTGAGTGTAAATCTTTTGTTAGAATATACATAAATGTCAAATTATTTTCATGATAGCATTTTATAGAGCTGCAGAGAGTACGTGGCATCGCATCGAAAGGTAGGGTCTTCTCAATTCGCCGTTTGAATGTAAATTTATATATTAGATGCTAGGAGGGAAAATGCAGATTACTTCAATAAAAATAGTCGTCGATGAGCGTAGGTGTATAACAGGTGCTAGGGGAGGAAGCTGAATGAATATAGATAGATAATTAGTTAATTTTCAAGCTAGTCAGACTCAGTCATTGTTATTCGAAGCCTTGCAAATTGTAACACGCCATATCTAAAAGAACAAGGGTTTACCACAAATAAATTATTAATTAAATTGGATTAACTATACCAAACCACTCAAACAAAAAAGTACACAACGTTGTGGGGTTAATTACAATTGATTAATTGAGAGCATCTCGTCACGTTTGCATAAAAGTATTACGTGATGGGGTTGAGAAGGCGCTTCAAAAGAAATGCAGGGGAGAGACGCGAGAACGGGCGAGCTACGAGCTTTTTAAAGGCCGGGCGGGGTTGCGCCTGTAGGTGTAACAGGGTAGCTGTAGCAATGTAGAAGCATTTGGAAATCAAGTGAAGGTTTTACTACTACGTCGTAGGGGGGGGGGGTTTATCACATGGTCGATATCTATATTATATTATTAAAAGATCGCATTATTGTTAAAATCCAGGGAGGAATTGGGGAATACGTTTAAATGGAAAAAAACTCCGCCCAGTTTCCTCTTATGTCTTTGCATACTAATCTCTCGTATGCTCGCGTTCACATACCGTAGTAAATGCTATTTCAGTAACACATTTCAGCCGTCGGTGTTCTTTGTATTTTGTCTATTTTCGGTCGACGAGACCTCGAGCCGTCTAGAGGCCTAGAATAAAAGCAAGGCGACATTCACACGGTTCTGAATAGCGCTTTGTTTGTGGGATGCATCATACATTTTGGAATTTAACGCAAGATTCTTGCCGTTTTTCAACTCGTAAATCTATTGCCAAGTTGCATTTTTGTCTGTCGCGCTCCGTTTTCACACGATGTTCTACAGACTACGAATATCTAGGTTAATCAATAAGTACAAAATGTTGATATCATCTTGAGCTAGATATGCGGTTTCTAATGAAAAATACGAATACAGATGTTCATGAATTTAAAAAATATATATTATGTTAAGACGGAATAACCAGAGAAAACCGGAAATTTGTCAGGAGTATTTTTATATCAAATTTTAGACGTATTGTCTCTTTGCCACAAAAAAATTTAAATTGATTTCGAAAGACTGATCTTTTATCTAGTAAAGCTATATTTAAAGTTTTGTGAAAATATATTTCAAATCATATAATCGTGCAGTAAAAGAAATCAACACGTAATTTAGGAAAACAATTTTCAGAATTTTAATTTTACTTCAAATAAAATCATAAAAAAGATTCGCACCCTTGTTTTGGGACGAAAGTACTTCAGTTTGTCTATTTATTTAGGTAAGGTCTTACAAACTAACATATTTCAGTTTTTTTAACATTTTTATTTATCTTAGACGTTATTGAAAAATATATTACATTTATCTTAGACGTTATTGAAAAATATATTAAAACTTATGATCAAAAAATAGTTTCATCATCCGAGTTTGAGCATTTTTGAATGTAAGTATTTATCAAAGCAAATTTTGAATGAAATAAAACCGATATTGAGTTATTATGTTAAATTGCTGGCATGGAGAATAATTAATCTTTCTCATCGGAACCGTCCTGTAGAGTTGCAAGTGTATGATCGCAAGATCATCGTCCGACGAAATTTGAATTCTCGGCCGCTGGTTAATGGCCCTTAAGAACATTTGCATCATCTATATTGATACATTTACAAAATTGTAAAAAAGCTTTCACTGGTCTTTGGTAATTCTTAGGTAATTAATTTTTTATAATTGGTTTCTTCTTCGAAAAAAAAAGTCAAAACTATTAATATTTTTGATTATATTGCTTAGTACTTACTATGTAGTTAAGTAAAACTTTTATTTTTAAAAGCTTCTATTAATTAAATCGCAAATATTTGCAATTGGTCATGAAACATGTCTTTTCAAATTTTTAATTTAGATTATTTTGGTCTCTAAAAACAGCTTACAGAAATGAAGACTATTTAGAAATCGCTTAATTTTTTATATATAACTTTATGTGATTGGAAACCTTATTTCAATATGGCAGATACCTTCACCTCAGTACATTTCCAAATATTACCTTGGAATTTATGATTAAATAGCATTTTTTTTCTTTCTACATGTCTACTTACAAAATAAAATCAAAGGTTTATTTCCCATTTCGAAGTAAATCCAAAAACCGAGTGATTATTAAAAAAAAATGAAAGCTTTTCACCTAAAAATGTTGTTATGTTTTGATCGAAATTAGATTATGATTTACTGTGGATTTTATGTTTGCATTAAAATACCATGTGAAGTCTGGGAAAGAGATATTTATGTGGAATTTATTGGACCCGCATAGCGAGTAATATTGCTTTGGAAAATATTTAAGCGTATTTTTTTCATAAAAAAACTATGTAACTTTAGTGAAAAAACGTTGTCAATATAAATATGAAATGACAACATTATCAATTTAATCTGGAGGTCTTTTGTCGCTTTTTTGACACCATTGAAAGTGCATTTATAAGTAGAATAGTACACCAAAAGTGCATTTTAAAGTAGAATCATTGATCACCTCAAATAAACATATCCATCAGGAGTATTTTTTTTGTTTTTTTTTTGTTTAAAAGAATAACCAAAATTTCCGGGTTACGAAAAACTGTTGTACAACAATGTTTAAAAATCTCCTACTATCACTACCGAAAGCCGAAAATATTGATTGTGTTGTGATGGAGGACTTAGCCAGCCGAGGAATCGAACATGCGACGCCCGGGTGGGACCCAAGCGCTATGCCCAATCAACCACTGACCGGTCTAATTAATAATCGTGAAAAAAAAAGGTTTTATATCAAGCAGTCATTTTTATAATATATTTCATAATATTATTACTCAATCAGTTATTAAAGATATACAAAGTGTAAATTCACTGTCCCAATTTAAATGTTCAAGGAACTAGACATTCTAAACATTATTGTAAATATGAAAGGAGGGTCGTCACCGGGTTTTGACAACATAACTGTAAATATTTTAAAATCTATTAAAAGCCACGTGATAAAACCATATTAATTCACCTAATTAATTTAAGTAAATGCTGCACTAAAGAGACTCAAACACAACAAATAACTTGGGAAAGACAACCTGCCGGCAGAATTGTTCAAATATGGAAATGAGCACCTAAGAAATCTGCTACATAATTTAATAACAAAAATATGGACCTTGGAAAAAATCCCAGAGGAATGGCAAATAAGCATTATATGTGTCCAATTCACAAAAAAGGTGACAAACTAAAATGCGAAAATAATAGAGGCATATCACTTCTATGCACAGTATATAAAATCTACACCATGATACTGAAACAAAGAGTTGATAAGTATACAGAAAACCTACTGGGAGAGTAACAGGCAGGCTTCCGCACCGGTAGATCCACAACAGACCAACTGTTCACCGTCAGGCAGATCTTGGCAAAGTGCTGGGAGTTTGATATAGATATACACCAACTATTCATAGATTTCAAGCAAGCATATGACAGCATAGATCGGGAGTGTCTATATGACATACTACTTCAATTCCAGATCCCACCTAAATTGGTTAGGCTCATCAAGGCCACAATGTCAGACTCAAGATGTCAGGTCAAAATAGACGGAGAACTGTCGGAAGAATTCACGGTATCGCAGGGACTAAAACAGGGGGATGGTCTGGCTCCCACTCTCTTCAACATTGTGCTCGAATATGTAATAAGAAAAACGCTTATAGACACTGGCTCCAATATTTGTTTCAAGAGCAGTCAAGTTGTCGGATATGCGGATGACATCAACATTATCGGAAGATCAATCTCAGCCATTAAGGAGGTCTTCGACCCTTTAGAAACAGCGGCACGAGAAGTAGGACTGCGGGTTAATGTTGATAAAACGAAAATGATGGTACAGAGCAGGAACCCTTCACACAGAAGAAGAAGTAGTGCACAATTTAAAGACAACTACTCATACGAAGTGGTCGATCAATTCACCTACCTGGGCTCCAGTCTAACAGAGAACAATGAGGATCCAGCAGAAATCAGAAGGAGAATCACAGCAGCCAACAAAACATACTTTTCTTTGCTGCCAGTGTTTAAGTCACGTAGTGTCCACAGAAAAACCAAAATAACCATATATAAGACCATTGTTAGAACGGTATTGGCATATGGATGTGAGGCGCTGACACTGACGGTAAAGATGGCTGAAATGCTGGATACTTTTGAAAGAAAAGTGCTGAGAAGAATATGTGGACCCGTAAAAGAGGGCGGACAGTGGCGCATCCGGCACAATACAGAATTGTATGACATATATAAGGCCCCTAGCATCTCAGCACATATGAGACTCCTCAGGCTGAGATGGGCTGGGCATGTACAGAGAATGCCGGATACACGCGTCCCAAAAAGAATTTTGACTGGACACCCAGGTGGAAAGAGAAAAGTGGGAAGACCCAGACTGAGGTGGGAAGACGAGGTAAGAGGGGATGCAGCACAGCTTCTCCAGGTACCAAACTGGAAGTCAGCCGCTGAGGACAGGACGAGTTGGAGGCGACTGTTGCAGGAGGCCAAGGCTCGATATGGGCTGTAGCGCCATCGAAGAAGAAGAAGAATTAATTTAAGTTTAAAAAATGGAATATTTCCGTCTAATTATAAGAGGACATATTATATTACATATATTATTATATTACATATATTACATACATTATCTCACCTATATTCAAAAGTGGAAACGCACAAAATGTAACTAACTATCGACCAATTTCCTTGATTTCAAATATTTGCAAAATAATCTCAGCTAATGGAATTTATTGAAAATAATAACATACTTCACGACAATCAATACGGATTCTGAAAAGCGCGCAGCACACAAGACGCGATTGCAAATGTCACATCACGCATATATAAAAACCTTGATACGAGCGAAAAATGTATAGGTATTTTTATAGATCTGAGAAAAGCGTTAGACAGCATATCTCATAAAAAATTTGAACATTCATGAAAACGTAGCAAATTGGATAAACAGCTACTTAAAAAATCGTCCTCAATGTGTCAAAATAAATAACATTTACAGCGACGAAGAGACATCTGAATATGGAATTCTACAAGGTACTGTGCTAGGTTCTATACTATTCATCTTATATGTAAACGGGATATTCTCACAGTCACTTCATGGTAGTATAACCTCTTATGCCGACGATACAGTACTTATTGAAAGTGGAATCACATGGGAAGTAGTAAAACAAAAAGCAACAGAAGACATAAACATACTTAAACACTGGTTTGATATAAATCTACTATCTCTTAATAGTAAAAAACACACGTTATAACATTTGCAATAAAATTAAAGGACGTTCCGGTAAATTTTGATATAATTATACATGACAATTCTAAAGATCACAAAAAAAATAACTGTAAAATATACTGTTCCACATTAAAAATTTCGAATAAAATTAAATACTTAGGAATAACAATAGACAAAACCTGAACTGGAAAGATTAAATCAACCGTACCGTTAACAAAATAAGGAAATTAATTTACATATTTTTTAAAACCCGAAACCACTCGTAAATTTCCATCTCAACACAGGCGTTTCACACCTAGCGAGATGGGAAATACGTTATTATTATAACCAAATGTAATATGAAAAAAATTAAATTAATAAATTAGTTTGTGCCTGCACCACATTGTTGACCGGTGCATTTGGGTTGGTTGGCCTAACTAATAATAATGTTTGTTTATTTGTCTATGCTACCTCCTTCTTTAGCTAACGTTTCGGACAGCGTTGCAGTGTCCGTCATCCCTGTAACACTGCAACTAAACGTTGACTAAAAAAAAAGAGGTAGCAAGAGACGGCATAATACCCCAATAAGGCATTATACACCATTGATAACTTTTTTGATGAAGTTAGCCGATATTTTTAATATCCCTTTTCAGAAATTTAAAGCTGCACTAATTAAACACTTTACCAGCACATATTTTAAAGAGGCTGCACGGTGGGTTTTTTGTTAATGTTTCTTTTTCACTGCTTTCTTTCTACTTTCCATACCACTCGTATACTATGACCGTTTTAAAAAAATCACAACTAAAAAAATAAAAAGTCACGATAATTGTTTTGGCAATGAAAGTCTAAAATCATACCACTCCGATATGTAAGCGGATGTACACGATAATATAACGATATCAGTCAAGTACAATAAGCGTGTTTTCACGTCAACGCGTGTGTTTCCACAGAAATCGTTATTACTCCGTTATTGTTCTAGTTACATCCCTAAAACCAAAAGTAGAAGGTCCATCATAAATCAAGCTGCAAATGTATATTCAAGTTCACCATAGAAATACATAAAAAGACCTATTCTCTCAGATACACAGTAGATACCATGTATCTGAATTTAGTAATAGTATCCGTGATTTTAGAACCGTTTTCACATAAAAAAACATCACATAAGTCATTTAAACATTTTTTTTATGTTCGCATTCTAAACTTTTAAATATACAAATGTTAATATTTATTTCCAATTTAACCCTTCTAATCACAGGAGACCCAAGTTGTCCCAAAACATCATATGCCGTTATAATAACAAGAGACCCAGATTGTCCCAGAGCGACCGTGCATTATTAAAAGTTATATATCTCTCTTCCTGTCATGCGAATATTTGTGATTTCTTTTATGTTAGAGAGCCAAAGAAATAATGCTTCTCATTGTATTAGGATTATATGAGCTATAATGTTGAGATATTTTACAAACCCGATCATAAGTGACGGTTTTATTTCGAGCCAATTTTTGACGTAACAAACATTTAATTTTAAAATAAAATTGTATGAAAGTGATAAAAAGTGAGGTGACAGTTTTATTACAAATTTTGTTAAAAAGGGGAATCTGTATTTAAAATTTTAAGTTTATTCTATTTTAAGTACTTTAATTCCAATATTCGCAGGTATGCATTTTTTAGCTAATTTACATTTCCAATATCAAAATTTTAATATTTAGAAAAAAAAAGTTGATTTCTAATAAATACATCAGAAAGATTATTTTATCTAGATTTTAGAACAATTTTTTTTTTTTGCAAAAGGGTTAAAAAATAACCCATAAATAGGAAAATTTAAGATGCATGGCAAGAACCAGGAATTTTGCGCGCGAACCTTGAAAGGCAAAAGGTTACAGATATTATTTTCTTATTTTTTTTTTTTTTTTTTTTTTAAATTTTCTTTATTCATTAAATCAAAAATTGAGGTAACATTAGTGGATTTTTCGACCACCATGCTAGGCTGGTGCCCGTGTTATGGTGGTCGATCATTATGGTGTTATGGTGGTGTTATGCCCGTGTTATGGTGGTCGATATTATTCGAAGGGTTAAAAGTTTTAAAGGTTATTTCATAACCTTTAAAAAACAGTTTTTAGTATTCGGCTACGTTCATAAATGTTTCATTTATAGAGCTTTAATCGTGCAGCGGAAATAACACAAAGTTTTTGTAAATCTGACATTTCGTTTAAGACGAAAAACTTGCATTTTCACGATACATCGGAGCGTTTTAAAAATAATTTTAACTTTTGAAAGTTGACAGAGAACCGTGTCAATTTCTCAGCACCAGAACTTACTATATGAAATTGCTTTTTACCACCCGGGTTTCATTTTTCATGTTATCTTACGTGTATGAGTTGCAATTAGGGAGGCGGGTTTGGGTTCCGCCGCCCCGGGGTCCATATATTGGATAACCAATACCTGGACAAGCAATAGGTCACGCTAAGTGGTTTTGCTACATTTGGAGACGTGGTAGAGGTGAGCATGATCGTAGAGTGAGATGCGTCCAGGTCTTAACGGCGGGGATGCGCCTGATCGATGGGTCGGTTTACGGCGACCCTTTCACCACTCCAATTTGTCTCTTTCGACCTATCGTCTTGCAGTAGAATGTGTGGAATGGATGGATTCATAGATCCGTCACTCATGGACACACGGACTACTAGATTCCTACACACATTTCATGCCTTTTTCCTTCCCAGATCATCCTCACCCCCCTTCCTTAAAAAGACTATCTGCAAAGCATCTCAAAAGATGACACAGGCCCTGAGAGAAATTATTTTAAGGGATAAATGAAAAATAAAATATTAATGTTGATTTGTTTTTGTTTGCGAAATAGATTTATTAATTTTACGAATAATGCTTAATTCAACTTCTACAATCAGAAACCACTTTCATTATAATAATATTTTCACTGAAGTTGATTATGACTTGAAATTTCATTATTTTAACATTATCACGACATTCCATTCCATCTTAACGATTTGGCCAAACCCTCGAACAGAATTTCGTTCAGTGGGTTACCGAGTCGAAGTTGTTACTTGCGGAGAATCCCCGCCCTAGTCGTGTCCACCCGCCCTACGGTAAGGCGTTTGTTACCTGGCTGTTGATATAAGATTACCTCCTTAAGACATCCACCCCTATTTCCCCCACCCTACCTTCTCCTCCCGGTCACCTGTTCTTTGTTTTGTGGACTTTCACCCCCTTTCCGAAGACTTGTCAGCCACGTTATTATCATGGAACTAAAATTACTGATCGTTTTCTGATACTCTAATAATTAAATATATTTACAAGAAGAAGACAATACTTATATCTATTCTATTATATACAAAAGTCAGCTGGGAAATAATTACATAATGATTAATAAACCTAGATGCTTATTTGTTTTAAATAATGATTGGTACTAAGTTGGTATTATTGAATACACTTGCTAAATAGTTAATCTGAATAAGACTTCAAATAGTTTTACAAAATTGTTTTTTTTAACTATAGCTCCACAAAGGAAGCCCTGAGTAAAAAAAATCCCTATGTTATCTTTAAGAATGCCTTGTGGAGGGTCTTTTTAGGGAATGGAAGGGGAGGAAGTTGTGGGAAGGAAAAAGGTATGAAGGGTGGGTTGGATTCTAGGGTTAAACGTGGCCAGGAGTGACGGACACATGAATCCATCCCTCCCACTACGGTGTAAGGCGATATGTTGTTAGAGACCGGCTTGAGAGGTCTTGGTAAGGTCTCCCTGAACCAGTCTCTCCCGATCCGGCCCGCCACGAGGCTGTTGACAACAAACACAGAGAAAGCAGTAACATATTCATCACATATATATATTTAAAAATGATGTAAAGTAATTGTATTTTAAAAATAAAATCTCGTTTGAAATGCGAGAAAATCACCCCTTATCGCTGCGGAAGAGCGTTGTCGGGGGTCTAAAAAGGTCATCTATTGGGTTTTAAAATGTTTAGTTCCTACCGGATTGTAATTTATTTAGTTTCTGCCTTTGGTAATTTTAGCCACAGAATATGAAAATTACGCTGCGTCTTAAGAATTACTACAAGAAAAAAATTGCTACATGCATAAAACAGGACATTTGGTTCTTAGTTTAGGTAAACTTAGAAAGTAATTCATGCTCATTTAAATGAAACGAACCTTCACAAATGTGTCAACTCCGTAAAAAAATATAATGGCGGCAAAGGGGTTTTCCGCACGCAACGCAACATCTGTTTTGGCGAGCTCTGACGTTATTTTTTTAAATATATTTTTTTATATTAACTTCACACAGGAGGCTCTGAGAAAAATATTTTTTCTCAGGGCCTATGTCATCTGGGATGCCGTGTGGAGGATCTTTTTGAGGAGGGGAAGGAATGAACATTGGTCTTGAAGAGACTCAGTTGTTGTAGGAAGGAGGAAACACAGAGGCCGGCAAATCATTCCACAGCCGAGCTGTTGAACACAAGAACGAGTCGAAGAAGTGTCCCGCTCTCATTTGACAAATGTCAACCGGGTACAAATGTTGGGCACGCATTTGGCGTGTTTCCCGACTATGCACCGGTGCGAAGGGATCAATGTCGCTAGTTCCTCGGAGCATCTTCCATCGTAATACCGGTAGAACATGGATAGCATAGCCACCCGATGCCTGTGCTCTAAAGAATAAGAATTTATAGAATTTGTAAAAAATTTTTACAATAGATGGCGCGCGAGATTTTTGAAAGTGTGTGATTTTTATTTAGTTCACTGGCTGGGTGGGAAGGGGGGAGGGGTGAGGAATCCCGAATAGGGGAGGGAAATGAAAGAGGGAGGTTTTGCGGGAGGGAGAACCAGGAAGGGGGGAAGGCGGGGAAGTTTAAAGGGTAAGGTTGGAGGGGAAGGAGTTGCGGGAAAAGAACGGGGACGCATGGGATAAGACACGCAAGGGAGGGGGGACGGAGGAGTGGGGACGAGGGCAAGGCAGAAGAAGGGTCTACATAGGAGACATAGTAGATATAGGGGATAGCAGGGGGTATATTTGGTGCGTCTTACACGTACAACTGTTTGTAGCCTGCTCATGCGTCGGAAAAAATCTGATTTATTCGCGTGCGCATCAGACGGAATTTTTTTTATGTATTTATCCAAAAGCACTTCAATAAACAGAATTAAAACACAGAGGCTTTCTTTATTTGAGTGGCATTGCAACGCACGCCGGTATTCGCTAGTAGAGTGCATATAACAAATATCCAGAACTTGGCTGAATTTAAAAGGGCTTTAAAAACAAACTTATTTAAAAAATCATACGTTTCATGAGTCTTAACTTCTTTTCAATATACTATAATAAACCATGTTCCTAAGTTTCCGGTTATTGTTTGGTTTCGATTACTAAACTTTTATGTTTAATGTGCACTCGGAATTTTTCTTATTTCCAAACGTAAACTGCCTCCTGTTCTATATTATATGTTAGTTTTAATGATTCTTGTTTAATGGCACCATTATTGTTTACCTTTATGTATTAATTGTCTTGTGCCAAAACAACACTGCTGTTGTTAATTTTGTTCAGTGGGCATTGCTTTGTATTTACCGAATATACTTTTTTTCACATTATTTCATTTTTTTAAGGACTCGTAAGGAACACTATATGATTACTTTTAAGTTTATTATAATTGAGCGCACTTGTAGTTAAATAACACAAAACCGCTCTATATAAATACTACGTTAATATTTTAATTGTACCCCTTTGTGTTTTGCATTAAAATCTTGTCAAAATCATTAGTTTATCAATTTAAAGAATAATAAAATTACGTTATTATCATTTTAAATGAGTTTTGAAAGGGATTTGAAGCATTTTACTCAATTCTTTTAAAGGTTCGTGCATTCAGTAGGTACCACGTTGTTTTCATGACATAAATTACTAGATAAAAGCTCAGTTTGTGTCTTTACAACGGGACGACAGCGAACCACTTTTACAGGTCGCATTTCATCAAGGAGAATCGGCGCAGAACACGCGATCGATGAATACATCAAGCAAGTCAACTGTTTTCACCTACAAGTAAACTTACATTATATTATAATCATATAGATATAGCTGGCTGCAAACATAACAAATGTGCAGTATGTTGCGAGGCTGAAGGTAGTGGTAAGAGAAAGGAGATTGGGCAGAAGAAGGTGGGGAAGTACCTATACCTGGCTACTCAGATCTATGTGCATGTTCAACTCATGCTGTATACGCGTGCATGCAACTCTCCTGCACGTGATGCACAATCAAAATGCTATGTCTTCCTCAGGTACATTGGGTAAATATATAAAATTTTAATTAGATTTTTTTTTCTTTGAATTTAAACTCAAAAAAACTGATGACTGAAAGAGTGATTCCTGACCAGAAATGTGCAAAATGGGTACTCAAAAACATTTGAAATGCAAAATGGAAATGGGTCAAAACTTTTCCATTTGAAAATGCAAAATGGAAAATGTTTTTTAGAAAAGCATTTCAAATGCAAAATGCAAAATACCTATTTTCAAAATGCATTGAAAATGCAAAATGGTTTCTCAGGTCAAACGAGAGTAAAAACTACAGTTTGTCAAATAACAGTAGAAAATAAATGAGGGCGCCACCGTTGCCCAAATGGCAATACTAAAAATATATTCATGTTATCTAAAGCTGTGTAACCTACATTTTTATTAAAAATTAAAAAGACATAAAAGCGAAAAGAAATATTTCATTGCAATATGGATATACCCACTGATCTCAAAAATTAGAATTGCATATAGGTATATTATTATTATACGTTTGCAATTTTGTGTTAACATAATGAAGAATAACGATATTGTAATACAATATAAAGCACACTTTAGAAATTGCTCACATTTATTTATATTAGCTTAAGTACCTAGCGTTGCCCGGGCTTTAGATCATGTCTCTAATTTTAAATCTGAATATAATTTAGATTTAAAAGTAGTGTAACTAAACTCACCATTTATGATTCTTCCTTTCCACCTACTGTGAAATTCAAATCTATGTTAAATTAAATGAAAGCAAATCACTTTGTAAAACACAATTTAATCAAATTTATATCATTTAGTAGGTACCTTCACAATGCTTCTTCGATTTAATTTTTTTTTTTATGAACATAAAAATGTTTTTTTAAATGTGTGTATCTACAGTGTTTTGTGTATTCAGTGTCATTTCACTTTTAGAATATTTGACAGATAAATTGGTGTTGCTTGTCTAAAAATTTCTTAGTTCCATTTTTTTATATTTTCTACTCTTATTTGACAGACTATAACAGCCTTCTACCTTCTATTAAAACAATTATTGAATTTTAAAACAACTTTATTATTTAATAATGGCCATCAACTTGTGGAATAAAAAAATCATAGATACTGATACGTACTGTGTAAAAAAACTTGAATTTGAGTGGAATATAATAGTATCTATTATTAACTGAATAATGTCATTTTTAAGGAATTTTTCTTAGGGCCATCATCATTTGTGTAGTAACTCTCAAGTGAGGGGACATTCACCTGTGAACAATAAAGAAATATAGGATAGTGAGACAATATAATATGACAGAGGTTCCCAAAGTGGGTCAGGGGTGCCGCGAGGCGCCCCTGATGTCTGTACTAAAAATCAAAATTGACATGAACGAATACAAATACAACACATATCTGTGTGAAGCTGGATTTTCAGCGGTCGCGGTTATAAAGAGCAAATATCGCTCAAAAATAAATGTGGAAAAATAAATGAGAGAAGCTGTATCGAGCCTTATTCCCCGGTTTGAAAAATTGCAGGCTCACCCGTCGCACTAAACGGTTTTTGTATTATATTTGCATTTTCTTAGTAAGTTTTCCTATCAATAAATATACTTAGATATTCATTTTACGAGTTGTATTATTCAGTGGAGTAGGTAAAAAATTGATCCACCGTCCTGGGGGAGGGGAGGGTGGGGGGGGGGTGGCTAGAGAATTGTGCTCTTGGGGGTGACACTCGGTCCCGAGGCTACCACAGATAGACATTATATGACAGGGGTGCCGTGAGAAAATTCAAATTTTCTAAGGGTGCCGCGACTTGGAGAAGTTTGGGAACCCCTGTAATATGAGGTTTTCTAGTGCGCACCCATTATTTGACTATAATTTAAAAAGTTTGTACATAGTAGCAAACATGCTTCCTTTTAAAACCTTGGAACAAGTTTATTTATTTATTTATTTATTTATTTACATAATTTGTACATATATTTATAACAAATTACAGGCAATATAGCCTAAGACGTTAAAATTGTACCATTTATGCAGTGTATATGCAATGCCAAAAATCTTACAAATGCGCTATAGGACACAAAAAATAAATCTATATTTTTATCCACTTCATTCAAAAAGCACGTAGCTCTCCCCACAGGTGAGTTCATAAATAAATTAGTGCGGCTTGCTCTACCATATAGGAGGTTGTGATGACGTCCTCGAGAGTGAGACTCTGGTACAAAAAAATTTAATTGGGCCAGTATCTCATTATTAGATAAGTGACCGTTGATTATTTGAAAAAAATATTTAAGCAAAGCAATACCTCTACGTGTCTCTAGGGAGTGGTAATTGGTCATGCCTAATATATAAATCGATGGGTAAAGCCAAGGGTAACGTCCATAGAGCCGCGAGAATAAAAACCTTAAAAATTTCTTATGGACTCTTTCAATAAGACTCTTTAAGCAAGTGGCGGAAACATTTCCATTCTCAATGCTGCCAATGCTGGTAACATCTTTGAAGCAAATACTTAATATTTGTGGTAACGTATTGACATCCCTCCCATCGCTGAAAGAAAAAATTTGCAGTATTTGGTTAAAATGCAGTTCGTATATATATATTTATATACTGAGATAAGACAAGCAATGCCATACAAATTTTCGATCGAAACTGTCCTCATATTGGTCTTCACTTGTATCATCGGCCGGCGATTGTATTTAAATTCTAATACTGAATAAACTAACATAGCATTCTACAATATTCTAGCATATTGATTTTCTTTGAAGCGTGCATACAGTTTGTCAAATAAGAGTAGAAAATATATGAGGACGCCACCGTTGCCCAAATGGCAATACTAAAAATATAACTATGGTGTTAATCTAAAGCTGTGTAACCTACATTTTTATTAAAAATTAAAAAGGCATTAAAGTGAAAAAAATATTTTTTCATTCCAATATAGATACGCAAACCAAAAACACCACGACCACGCAATAAATGAAGACGCGAAAAAGAAACAAGTCGAAACAAGCAACAGTTTAATTAAAAGTTTGACAAATTACGAAAGCGCAAAGAATTTACGCGCGACTAATGTTGCCAGCGTAAAAAAATAGTAACTTCTATAAAAAAAATATATTACAGCGTCTGCTTGGCAGGGCTCCTACCGGGGAGCAACTTGACAGACGTAAATTTTTCTCATATCGAGGTTAAGGACCAATGGACCGACAGAGTGAATATAGTAGGAAGAATGTTGCAAAAATGCATTTAAAATGGAAAATGCATTGAGAAAAGCATTTAAAATGAAAATGGAAATGGGTGAAAAGAAAAACCATTTAAAATTATTATTTGCATTACTAATGGCAATACTAAAAATATAACTATGGTGTTAATCTAAAGCTGTGTAACCTACATTTTTATTAAAAATTAAAAAGGCATTAAAGTGAAATAAATATATTTTTTCATTCCAATATAGATACGCAAACCAAAAACACCACGACCACGCAATAAATGAAGACGCGAAAAAGAAACAAGTCGAAACAAGCAACAGTTTAATTAAAAGTTTGACAAATTACGAAAGCGCAAAGAATTTACGCGCGACTAATGTTGCCAGCGTAAAAAAATAGTAACTTCTATAAAAATATTACAGCGTCTGCTTGGCAGGGCTCCTACCGGGGAGCAACTTGACAGACGTAAATTTTTCTCATATCGAGGTTAAGGACCAATGGACCGACAGAGTGAATATAGTAGGAAGAATGTTGCAAAAATGCATTTAAAATGGAAAATGCATTGAGAAAAGCATTTAAAATGAAAATGGAAATGGGTGAAAAGAAAAACCATTTAAAATTATTATTTGCATTTTGCATTTCCATTTGAAATGGATTTATTTGAAATAAAGCCCATCTCTGTTCCTGACATTATTTTGAGTTAAAAAAAAATATTTAGTCTCCAGTGACATTTTTGATTTTTTTTTTCCTACAAAAACATAAAATATGGTGTCAAACGACTGAAAGCGGGGTAAGGGATTGTTCGGCTGAGTGGACAGTAACGACATGCGGAAGAAATGATTTTGTTTATTGAGAAAAAAAAATTAAAAAAAAAAAAATTATCAAAAAAGTCACCAGAGACCAAAATTACATTTTATACTTCAAAACTTAAAGTATTTCAAGTAGGTCTCTTAATATCCTGTATTCTATGATATACAAAAGATTTTTTTAAATTATCTCCACACAGGACGCCATGAGGAAAAAAACCTTCAGGGCTTATTCCATGTTTGGGGATGCTTAGTGAAAGGTCTTTTTAGGGAAAGGAAGGAAAGGTGCAGGAAAAATATATGAGGGGTGGGTAGGTATTTGGGGTCAATGGGTTCCGGAGTGACGAAAGTACAATAATAATAAAATAATATATTAGATTTGTCAAAGAATTTATACATAAAAATGCAAAAGCCAGTCATTTTAAATACATGTAGGTTTACGAAAGATTTTTTAAATATTTATATTGAGGGATCAGTAGGATTTATCGGACCAGTTAGGATTTCATCAGAGCCGAACCATCTGATATGAAAATATCTGGAGTCGGTGAAATATTTTCCCTTTATGTTTCTGGTGGATTGACGTATTGTTTTGTATTTATTATAATTATAGTGGACTTACATTGGGTGAATTGACTAGATAATCATTTGTGAAAAAGTGTGTGGAAGGGTTTAGTTTTTCATTTTGGAAAGATTTAACTCGGACATAAAATCTGGAGCCCCGTAAACATTTCTTTATTAAACAAAAATTGCAAGATTTATAACAAAAAAGCGTACATATTCAGTGAATGAATGAATCCATCCCTCCCAAAGCAAGGCGATGGTTCGAGATAGTCCGGCTGAACAGGTCAAAAGATCTCCTTCAAACAGTCTTTCCCAATCCGGCCTGCCACACAGTAGGTGGGCAAACGCATTCGCCGCCAAAACCTAGACAAACCGTACCCCATGAACCTGAGCACCTTTGCTAAGTCATCAAACGTTGCTAATCACTTGGGGTGACTGGTGAGGGGTGTTGGTTATCCAATAAATCGTCGCCCATATCCGCGTCCCAAATAAAAACAGAGAGTTAAGAGTACTTAATTATTATAGTTTTAAAGTAAATTATTTTTAAAATAAACCATTACATAATTTATTTTAAGATTCAAGAGGTTCGAAAGAGAAATAACGATGAAACATGCTTTATTGTAGTTTTCAAACTAATTTTATTTCATCTCCAGCTAAACATCTATTCTTTGTAACTTATCAAATAACAAGACTTATTTGTTTCTAAAGTTAGATTGCATCTAGAGCACTCTAATACGAGGAAGAAACTTGCGAAAAAACAATGAAACCGTCAGTTGATATTGATCGTAATTCAATTCTATATTTTAAAATACATTTAAATTTAAAATCCGTTCATAAATCACTGTACTTTGTAAACATAAATTACCAACTTTCCATCGACAAAACTTTCACTTAAATCACATTTTTTTGTGGGATAAGCCCAATGTTTTTGCATCGAATAGAATCATAAACTTTATTCTTTATTGCGAGTGATTCACAAAAAATACAAAATATCACAATTAACTTTACGAGAGTATTGACAAGGTCGGAAATTTCAAATTGTTTGGGAATATTCGTGCTCTCTTTCGGAACGAAAAAATTACAGGAAAAAAATAATAAATATCCAGCTTGAAGTGCGTGCTTAAATCCCAACATCGAGACAATGATGTTTAAAGCTTTATCGGAATATTTTCCTTCTGCTAACCAACTTACAAAGGCTCTACAAATCTGACCCCGAGGCATTCAAGTAAATTTTTAAGCAAGAGTGGTCCACAGAAAACTATATTATATTACGTAGACTAGTTTCTAGTAACATTATTAGTATTTCCTCCCTTCAAGATCCATGTTCAATCTTTCTTCTCCTAAAAGAAACCATCCATAAAGCACCCTCAAATATAATATGTGCACTGAGAGGAATTATTTTTCGTTGGGCCTCTTGTGTTGAGCTAATGTTTATAATTATTTTATTTATTTATTTTTATTGTACCATTAAGAATGTGAGTTATATATATGCTCATATATTTTCCAAAATATAATATTTAAGGTCATCGTTGTTGATGTATACCTTATCAGAAAAGCCTGTGCCTGATAATGTTTAAACAGATTCGAAAACCAATTTGAGATTATTGTAACTCATTTTAACGTCTGAAAAGAAGAAATGCATCGTATAGAAAAGTTGTGAATCTGAATGAATTTATTTAAAACTCGCGAGCTTCTGGCATGCGTTGCCATGCCACTAATAAAGAAATTGTTTCTCCCTGCATGATTTTTCCCATTCGTCCAGTTCCCCTTCCCCTTCCATGCCCCCTTCCCCCAAGCGTTTTCCCTCCACCTTCCTTGCATTCCCTCTCCCCTCTCCCGCGAACCCCCCTCCCGGGATTCCCTCCCCTCTCCTGCGTTCAATGTATTCCGTCCCGGTACATTAAGATTTTCAAACAGCTCGCGAGCCACCTATTTAACAATTTTTTTTACAATTTTTTTTTTCAATAAATAACATTCTATTTTTTGCATATTATAAAAACAATCAATCAAATTTGGTACCTAACATAGGTACCTATTTAAAATAAATATAATTTTGGATTAGATTCAAAGTATTTGATTTTGGTTAGTACCATGCTTAAATTAAATTCATTAATATAAAGAGTTTATTCGAAAATTGTATTTTGATTGATGTTTTCAAAATGTTATTATAAAATTGTCATATTTTTGACAGTTTCGTAAGAGTTTTTGTAATGAAAAAAAAAAGCTCATGTGGATGTAATAGTCCAGAAATCTTCGCGAGGGTGAAATTAAGTTTCAAACATATCCTATGCTAAATATAACAATGCATATTATGCATAATACATAGACAACCCACATTCATAGAAATAAGCACATTTTGATTTTTATACATATAGGGGTTTATTCATATTGTTGCAACAACACAAGTTATCGACCGTGAAAGGTTTTTTTTTAGTAAGGCTGATATACGATAAATAGTTCAAACACAGACTTCAGACTGCAGAAGTTACCCATTTGTTTCACTCACCTCAAGTATTGAAAAACTGGGTCAATTGGAAAACTTTTCTATTTGAATTTTCACTGTCGTTGGGCTTAAGAAACCATTCACTTTATAACATTTTAGGTTTTCGCTTTTTTACCAATTGTAGCTATAGCTGAAGTTGGGATTTTTCAATCATTGAATTGATAATTATTTTGGCTAAATCAACTACTTTTGTTACAACGAAAAGTCGCAATTACATTAAAAGGTATTCTGGTAATAATAATACGTAATATTTATATAACAAGAATTTAACCTAAAGTTTTTCTTTGAATAATCAAACATTGAAAAACCCAAACAAACAATTTGGTGAATTAGTTAACAATCTTAATATATAAAAATGAATGTTTCTTTATTTGTCCCTTACGCGCTCCTGAATCATGCATCCGATTGCCGTGAAACTTGGGGGATTTGATGTACGCAAGCCCACGATCGTTTCCATGTATAATAGTGACGTCTGGCGTTATGAAATTATTTGCTATACTATTCATCCGATTATGATGAAACTTTGGTGAATTGTTGAATATTGGTGAAATCTGGCGTTATGCAATTTGTATAAAAAATTTGCGTGGCGCGTGAGTTGTTTGAAAAATTAGTGTACTTCATATAGTTTCATGGCAGGGAGGGAAGGCGGGTGGGGTTGGGGAACCAGGGGTGAAGAAGGGTGGGGGGAGGTTCGTGGAAAATGGGGAAGGGGAGGGGATGGGAATGGGAGACGCAATGTGCGATAATATACTGTAATGGCGACAAACACCTTTTCTTATTTTTAGTGTTTTCGTCTAATGCATAATTGATCGAGAGGAGCTAATTTATTTTAATCATTGATTAGTTATTTCAAACATTCGAAAAAATGTTTCAATAATGGATATCATTGATGGTGCATGGTGAAGCTATTCAAAAATACTGAATCCCTTACCTAGACTGCATATCCATCACACTAGATCAAATAAAAATTAATAAAAAACATTTCTATTTATAAAACCACATTCGGAAAAAGAAACTCCATAACATCCTTCCCCAAGAAATAAAACATTTTTTATAAGTTCAAATCAAGAATAAACACTGAAAAGAGTCAACGAACAAATAATAATAATTAAATAATTTATAGAGCGCAGTTTTTGTGAAAAACCACATCAAGGGCGAACAAACCCTAATGAATACACTAAAATGACATAGAAGACAGATAAACTATAATTAAATAACGCTAGTCCACCTCGGCACATAGCCATTATATTTTGTACATAGAATTATTTTATATAGTCACATAAATAAAAAAAATAAAAAAGTAAAAAAATCAGCCACTGAAGCAATCTTACGAGTATTTCGAATGGATTTAACTAACACATGAATACAGTCATCATCTTTCGTAAATACAATCGTGCTTGGTAAAACTACTCGTAGAATCAAAAATTATAAAAAATAATAACCCATAAGTCTTAATATATCAAACAATGTCAGCTTAGTTACACCCTTTATAACTCAAGAACGGCTAGACCGATTTTTATGACCTTTGATCTGTCGGATTTGTCTTCGCCCCTAATAGCAGAATAGCTATTAAAACATCGGACGAATTCCCGAAAAAAAAGTCATTAAGAAAATTATTATCTCATATATTTTGCATGGAATTCTCATTTTTTTAAAGAGCTGCAGTAATGTTGTGTTAAGTATAATATTGAGTAATGAGTGAATTACAAACATTCAAAAACGTCAAATGTCAATGCGCTCATTGTTTTACTTTTGTTTTAAAACATATAATGCTGCCCCTCTCTCTTACACACTAATTGTGAACAGTCGAAAATGGGACAAACGGTGAACGTATGTCTGCACCCCTCACAGGAAAATTTCTATAATTATAATAAATCTCCCTCACACTTATAAAAAATGAAACGCAATTCCCGTAAGTAAGTGGAAAAATAGTAAGAAAATTATAAAACATATAAATCCGTACACAAATCCATCTTTGATGCTGACAAAAAAAAAAACACGGACAGTTGCGCATCGATAATTGCTTCATTGTGTAATTTTTAACATCAAAATACCGAATTTTATTCAGCTAATAAGTCAACACAACAGTCATTGATTCTGAGGCGGTGCGAAGTTCTCCGGTTCAGCTAGTGATTCTATAAAATATTATTTTGCTAAATTCATATAGAGGTCATAATGTCGTTGGTTTTTTTATATCCGCCCTTCTAGTACGTTCTATTTCAATTTTATTAAGTCACTTGTAATATGAAATCTGGATCAAAAATGCTTTAATTTACTTTCAACTTGCCTAATGTACGCTATAATATTCATTTGGTTCCAAAAATTACGGTAAAGAATTATTCCATAAGAGGCACCTTATTGAAAAGAAGAAAATGTTTTGTAAAATCTTTTTGCTTTCAACAGTATTATTTATTAGCTAAAAAAATAAAATCAGAATCTCTAATTTATGGCATTGAACTTTAAACGTAAATCGTATTAACTCATCTTTCTTTGTACACAAATCTTTAATAAGATTTTGTGTACATTTCATAACATGTTTTCTTGATATTCCTTTCAAAATATAAATCTTTTCAGAATGACCCCGTCAGTTACATTTTATTTTAGGTAGGGTGAATGGTAGGTACTTTGCGTGAAATATTGAAGGACCTAATGAGAAAAAACGTAAAATATGTGTATGTCTTTTGGTTAAAGGGTCTTGATTGCGATGTGAATAAACTATATATTAACTGCATATAAGCATTGTATTAACTGTACCTAACTATGTAAAACACATGACTGTATAAATTGTAATTATATGAAATGTAATCCCTTCTTCCATCCACAAACAAATGCTCTTAATGGAAGTTAGTAATATCATAATATGTAGCATTTTTAAGATAAATAAATAAAAAATAAGTAACAACCTTATGGAAATTCTTCTCAAAAGGGATCGTAGATCGCCTCCATAAGATTACGTAAATCTTACCGAGAATGTTCACATAATGTATTCACATTATACCCAAGACGAAAACAAATTAAATCGTCAGTCATGAATACAAGTCTAAAGGAGGAGTCGGAAAATTTTTCAAATGTAAGTTCTGGCTTTGAATTACAGTCGAAAAGCTCGCCCCATTTCTACTCGTAATGTTGGACTATTTATCAGACCGGTAGGTTTCCACAATTACGTCAGTTACCGCTGAGCCGGTCCGACCGCTGACAAAACATTATTACGGAACAGACAGAAATGTCACTCTCGTTTGTGTCCCAATTCTCTACACTGCCCCGTCCCTGGTAACCTAGCATACTAGTACCTAGTACCAGTGGAGGAGGGCTTTTCTCCCTTTCCCGTGAAGGGTTGATAGTTGATAGCGCTTTGTATAGTGTATAGCCTACTTGGCAGTGGAACAGCAAAGACAGAATGCCGAACAAAGAATTTCCTTTTCTTTTGAATGTATTGTTAGATTTTTAATTAAACTCTTGATTCACTAAAAAAAAAAATTTGATTGTATTTATTTGAATAAAAATGTTTTGGAATAGATAGTTATATTTATTGGATACTAGCTGGTTCCCTGCTATGAGATATTCAAAGAAATAAATTGTTTCTTCCTGCATGTCTTTTCCCGTGCGTCCCCTACCCTCCCGCGTTCCCCTTCTAACTTCCCCTCCCACCCTCTCCCTCTCCCCTCCCCTGTCCACCAAACCCCCTCCCGCGTTCCATATATTCATTCCCAGTACATTCAGTTTTCAAACAGCTCGCGTGCCACCTATTACAATTTTTTTATTCAAATTTTCATTTTTCGTATATTAAAAATAGGTATTCATTTTTGTATATTATAAAAACAATCAATCACATTTGATACCTAACATAGATTCCTATTTAAAATATATATAATTTAAATAATCTATGGACAATTCTTTTAATAAAAAAAAAACAGCTGCCTCTAAATTTCATCAAACACGCGAATTGTCAAACGTGCGAAGTTAAAATAGTCATTAAGTTTTCTGAAATTATTCATTTTTCTTAATTTTTTTTCCATAAGAACATTCTACAAAGTTTTAGAAAACTTAAAAAAAAAAGATTGATGTAATAGTTAGTCTTTCTGAAGTTATGGCGTGACTAAGGGAAACAGGTATTTATTTTATACATATATATATGTTTATACAAAAAAAATATCTAATCATTATTTAGAATGGATGATAGATTATAAGATAACACGTTTAAGGGATTTATAAAGAAGTTTATTAATAATTATTTCATTTTACTTTAATTGATTTATTAAAATTATGTTTCAATTTAATAAACAAGCTGTGATGCGTAATTGAGCCCTTGCCAGGAAAAAAGGTTGTATTCAACAATATTCTTGTTCCGAGAAAAATGTTATAAAACGAAACCATAATTCTTAAGAGTTTTAGGTGAAAAGTCGTGAAAATGGGCATTAAATTATAAAATTCTAAATTAGTGGAAAAATTATGTACTAATGTACAAATTTTACATGCAGCGTCATTCCACAAAATGTTTTTTTTCCTCTTCGTACCTTACGGAAAGCAATATGGCACGACATTGATGTATTTGAGCTTGAAAAGCACGTAACGAAATGAATAAATGAAACCATTTACGTTTGAAATCAATTATAATATTATTCCATATACCTGTTTTAATGGCTAAAGAGCAGTCTTAATAATAGTTTTTCTTTACAAATATTACTTTCATGCATCCTTCAGCTTCTTGATATTGAAGTATTTTAAGTTGAAGCTATAAAATGTTCGTTTTCTCCCTTTTTTCCAATAAATTGAACCATGCTCCGTGATTTTGATAAACAAAATTATACAAGTTACTTCCACAGGATAAAAAAAATTCATTACCATAATCCCCAACTTAAAAGATGCGTAATAATGTGCTCAACATTATTCTATCAATAACTCAAAATTGTTAGTTTTGTTGGATACAACTAGGGAATGCCATCTCGTTCTCGCGAGATCTCGGCCTTTTTTAGCGAGATTGATTTCACTCGAGCATAAAATTTTTTTATTCGAAGCACGGACTGACACGGACGGAGTTGCAATCTGCAATTTCTCATAGTCTAACTAATTGGTATATTTTGTTAATTAATCTGTAATATCTAATGGATCTACTGAGTACCTACATATAGTTTAATTTAATTAATAATAATATATCAGTTTAATAGCCAACTCAACTTAGATAATAAGTTTCATTTTTTTTTTGACTTCTCGTTGTTTTGTTTGTTATAAAAGAACTGTTTAAAAATCTTTTGTAATAACAAAAGATTTTTGTTTGATATTAGAAGAGAAGACTGGTTGTTTCTTTAATTTATTATTTGATAGATAAGTAATAAGTATAATAATTTTATTAAAAAATTATAGAAAAATACGTCAAACAATGTTTGATGCATAAAAGTCTATCGAAAAAATCGTGAAAATAAATGTTTTTCTTATAATACTTAAAAATTTTATTATTTTTTTCCTAATTTATTCAACTACTAGCAGACCCGGCCACACGTTGCTGTGTCTAATGAAACACAACGCCATTACCCAACCTTGCCCGCTGCCTGAATTGGATATTTATATTTCTCGGCTTTTCTCCACTATAATAGCATGTATTATATATAAACCTTCCTCTTGAATCACTCTATCTATTGGTGTAAACCACATGAAAATCCGTTGGGTAGTTTAAAAGATCTAAGCGTACATACATTTTTAGCGACTACTAGGTATGCCATGCCAGTTTAATTCGCATACAAGGATATTTTTTTAATTTCTCGGCTTTTTTTCTACTGTAATATGCATGTATTATACTTATAAACCTTCCTCTTGAATGACCCTATCTATTGGTGAAAACCGCATGAAAATCTGTTGCATAGTTTAAAAGATCTAAGCGCACATACATTTTGAGCGACTTCATTTTATACTATGTAAAGATTGTGATTAGTTGCAAAAAAAACACACAATACTGCCAATCTCGCGAGATCTCGAAATTGGCGAGATCTCGCAGTATTGTTATTCATAAACTCGCGAGATCTCGCTTGAGCCTAAATCTCGCGAGATTTGCATTCCCTAGATATAATATTATTCCGGGCAAGGGCTCAATAAAATTGTTATTACGCGTGATAACTGTTTATCCTTCTCACTTAACGACCTGTGGTCAAATTCAAAAAATGGTGACACATTTAAGGGTAACTAATAAATATTAATATTTTTCCGACATTTTACACCGAAATCATAATCAAATAAAATAAAGATTTCGTAATTCTTTTTTTTTAATTACAAATACTCACATAAAAATATAATTTAAGTAAATCGTCGGTAAGTTACCTAACCACAGTTTAATAATACCTTTAGAAGGCAAAACAGATGTTATGTGTAATAATAATGAAACATAGTAGAACTTGTATAAACTGTTTTTTGTAAATTGAATAATATTATTGAATAAAAAAATAAATGAATATCTAAAAACTAAACTTGATTATTGCAAGTAGAACATGTATAAACTTTTTTTTGTAAATTAAATAATATTATTGAATAAAAAAATAAATGAATATCTAAAAATTAAACTTGATTATTGCAAGTAGAACATGTATAAACTGTTTTTTGTAAATTAAATAATATTATTGAATAAAAAAATAAATGAATATCTAAAAATTAAACTTGATTGTTGCAATAATTAAAAAAAACTTCATAAGTAGTAGTAAACACTTTGTTGGTATACTTACATACATAATAATTATAATTGCAATAAAATTACTTGTTTAAATACTATTTTATTGTATATCTTTAGCCATTTGGTGGGCTGTACGTAAGAGAAATGGTGTAAAAGCATAGGAAAGGGAAAATTTTTTAATAAACCTAATTGTTTATTTATTTATTTATTTGATAAACCTAATTGTTTATTTAATAAAATGATATTATTTATTTTAAATGATTTGTTTTAATATTCAAGAGCTTCTAGATTATACTAGTACATCGGTCTACTGGCACAGTAATTCACTGTGTTACAAAACCATCCCATTTCCCATAAACATTCTGTCTTTCATTCTTTGGTCCACTTCTTCTTCTTTTTTCTAACGTTAACTGCTTCTTCTTCTCTTCACTATTCCTCTATCTAACGATAACTTTACGGAAGAACTATACAAAATCAAATCTATTGCAACAAACAATAGATACTCCCATACCTTAATTGACAGAATCATTGCGAAAAAACAAAGTTTCATATTTACTGATAAATTCCCTTATATACGCAAGACATCAGAGACAATAAGAGCCACGGTTGACGAAGAATTTTATTCATACACAATTTTTCATCTTAACCAGCGGCCGAGAATTCAAATTTCGTCGAACGTTGGTCTTGCGATCGCATCCTTGCAACTGTACAGGGCGGTTCAGATGAAAAAGATTAATTATTCTCCTTATCAGCATTTTAACATAATCACTCACTATCGATTTTATTTCATTCGAAATTTGCTTTGATAAATTCTTACATTCAAAAATGCTCAAACTCGTGATGTTAAAACTATTAAAATTATGTACTTTTTGTAATGAATTTTTGATCATAAGTATTTATAATTTTTAAATACTGTAAAGCAAAATAAGAATTTTTTTTTAATAGTAGTTTGTAAGACCATAAATAAATAGACTAACTGAAGTATTTTCGTCACAAAACAAGGGCGCGGATCTTTTTTTAATGATATTAATTGAACCAAAATTAAAATCCTGAAAAGTAGTTTTCCCGTATAATTTATTGATTTACTAGCTGGTTCCCGGCATGCGTCGCTATGTAATTTAGTAAAGAAATTGTTTCTCCCTGCGTGTCCTTTACCATTCGTTCCGTTTCCCTACCGCCTCCCCTTCCTCCCCTTCCTTCCCACTCCGCCTCCACCACCTTCCCTCTCCCCACTCCAGTCTCCCGCTTTCCCCGCCCCGCAAACCCCCCTCCCGAGTTCCCCTGCCCCCCCTCCCGCGAATCCCTACCCGAGTTACCCTCTCCCTTTCCCCCCGCATTCCATACATTCAGTCCCGGTGCATTTCGAACAGCTCGCGTGCCACAAATGCCTCCCGAATTTTTTTGTTTTTTTTACATGAATACCTCACAAGAGTCCCAACTGCTCCCGTCTGAAGCCAGTGAGACTATGGCACCCCCAATTGGGGTATGTTGTGAGGCCGAGGGTAGTGGGGAGGGGAAGGAGATAGGGAAGAGGAAGGTGGGGAAGTTCCTGGCTATTCAGATCTGGTCACCAAACACGGCTAATGCCGTTTCAAGCAACGTTTCAATTCTGAATGGTGGTCTTACACCAGGGCGATACAGAGAGTATCTTCCACTCTGGAACGTGCCGCAAATATACTATTTATTATTTTATATGAATAAATTGCGTAATAACACAAATTAATCAAATAAAATTTACACTAACCCCAAGATTACTACCCGCCCTTTATACCTTTTTCCTTCCCAGAACTCTCCTTTCTTTCCCTAAGATCCTCCAAACAACATCAGGTTTATGCCATCACAATATTTAATTACTTACAACTGTCAAGATCGCATCGTTTACAAAATTAATATAATGGTTGATCATTTCTATCCAATATAATAAGAACTTTTGTTAACTACGAGTTTTATTCCCTTAAACAGCAATACTATTTAAAAGTTTCACCGGCTTCGCAAGTAAAAAACAGCTTAAGCGGGTTTCCACGATTTCGAATTCGAATTCCTTCTATAAAACTCTTAAATAAGCACTTATTATGTATTTTAACCCAGATATCTTACGTTTCCGGAGTTTTTATTCGCGAAGTTAAATTTTTCAATAAGCAGTCGGCAAAAAAAATTTATCACAAATTATTTAAACACTCCTGGATGGATACTTTTTTCAGTGATTTTTCAAGTTTTACAATTTTATATTCGTTGATGTTGTTATTTCTGCCCAACCTATGTAAATACCAATATTGGCTTATTATATTAGGTTGGCATGTGTTATTGTATACCGGTTGATTAAACTCCAACCTCCTTCACGCCTTCAGAGCACGGGTTCCAAGAGTCCTAAAAAATAGTGTCACTGGCGTACCCGTCGTATAGGGACAGGAGTGCTCCTGACTGTGGTGGTACAATTGGTTCCATGACAACAAAGAACCGACCCGTCGTATAGGGACAGGAGTGCTCCTAACTGTGGTGGTACAATTGGTTCCATGACAACAATGAATCGACCCGTCGTATAGGGACAGGAGTGCTCCTAACTGTGGTGGTACAATTGGTTCCATGACAACAAAGAACCGACCCGTCGTATAGGGACAGGAGTGCTCCTAACTGTGGTGGTACAATTGGTTCCATGACAACAAAGAACCGACCCGTCGTATAGGGACAGGAGTGCTCCTAACTGTGGTGGTACAATTGGTTCCATGACAACAAAGAACCGACCCGTCGTATAGGGACAGGAGTGCTCCTAACTGTGGTGGTACAATTGGTTCCATGACAACAATGAATCGACCCGTCGTATAGGGACAGGAGTGCTCCTAACTGTGGTGGTACAATTGGTTCCATGACAACAAAGAATCGACCCGTCGCGCGTCGTATAGGGACAGGAGTGCTCCTAACTGTGGTGGTACAATCGGTTCCATGACAACAAAGAATCGTGCAAATTCAACACCCCTTTGAAATGTCATTAAAAGTATGAGAAAAATAAATTGAAGAATAGCCCATTACCTAACCTATTTAACCATTTTTTTTTCGTTAAAGCTTATTAGTTTACGGGTACAGGATCCTTAGATTTTCATTACAATTTTTAAGTAATGTGAAAATCTTTTAATGAATTTTATGCATGTTTTAAATGTATTCTTAAAAATGTAAATAATCTATTAATTTTCCTAAATAAATAAAATAAAATAAAAAGTTCACGTTATGATTCTTTTGATTCGTATGTGTACCTATTGTGACTGATGTTCTTGTTATCCAGCAATTGACGGCGACATCAAAACTAAACCCAGAAAACAATTTTAACTTATAATGCTACATTAGCTCTTAGGGGATTGGAGCTGGAAACATGATATGGCATCTACTTACATAAGCACACAATTTTTAATTACACATCTACCCTGGACACTTTAACGCTGTTAAAAACGTTGGCTATAGAAGAAAGTAGCGTAAACCTGGCATAATACCCCAAAAATAAATCACGATAATACTTTAAACGTAAAAATCTCCACATCATAAAATCATCACATCCCACAAAACGTAGGCTTTTCGAGACTGGTGCGTCACATAGATAATAACCACACATCTCGTGCGATTTCGAAAAATCCGAAAGTTATAAACTGTTTTAACTATTAAAACTAAATACAATAATAGTTAAACAATACTGGTACGTAAGTTAGAAGGTCTGTGTTGATAATAAAATGTACCGGAATTACTTATTTTCAACCGTGGACAAATTTTGAATGTGCGTTTTCGCGTGTTTCCTCACTATATATACAAGTGCCGAAGGGATCAATGGCGGTAATTCCTCGAAGAATCTTCTATTGAAATATCGGTAGAACACGTACAGAATTCACAACTGATGTCTGTGCTCTAAATACTACATTTCGTTTTTCAAGATTGGAGAATCTACCAAAGGACAGCCAGTTTACGCACAAAGGCAAGTGTTTTGGGGCTTGAGACCAGAGGAGGCTGCCAAATTCGACTGTTGAAGTTGTGTAATATAAAAGTTTCTGCGGGCCCTTGACAGTAACACCAGTTTCTGAGAGACTCTAACATGGCATTTACCTCGATGCTGCAGTTAGCTAGTCACTGAATTTAGAGTTACACCAATCATATCAACGGAATGCTTGTTGGATGGAAATGTAGAGAAAGATAGATAAAGAAGATTCGATTGCTTGGAAAACTAAACTATATGAAGTAGGCTGCTTCCGAAAATCAATCGTAATGGAAAACGAACCCACAAACCTTGGTGCGATAGTACCCCTGCACCCTATTGTCTCTCGATTCTCCCCATTTCACGATTTTAACCCTTATGTACATAAACTTGCGCCAATATCATTCTTGATGTAGCCAATGGTTTTATTCACCTAGCAAAACTAGAATAATATTTTTAAATTAATTATCTATGGCACCTGGGAGTCAGATTTTGGGGCGATTTAAGCAGTCAAAGTCCGAGCGTGATAGTTCACAAAAACATCGAAAAACCTATCAATTTATCAAATAAACGCAAGTAATGTTATTTCTATAGATAGTTTATTGTTCACGGAATGTGTTTAGGTAAATAAAATATACGATAGCTCAAAATAAATCGACAAAATATTACTTCAAAGTGATGCTTTCTGTAATTTCCGAGGTTACATACGAAATATGGCAAGGCACATGACACGTTAACTCTGACATTAGCGCCACCTAGTGTGTGGTACCGCCCACTTTCAGAACCGCTGCACGAGGTTAAATACATAGACTAATATACTATACCATTAATTATTTATTATTGGTTAATTGTAGGAAGGATAACGTATTTATATTAGCCCTTCAATGTACGAAATTAAACATTATTTGTATAGACGGTGGTCCTCAGAGGATACGCGAAAATTTTCGACCTGTGATCATTAGCATCATGAAATTTTAGATTTGTGATCTTGAGCATCATGAAATTTTCGACCTGTGATCTTTAGCATCATGAAATTTTAGACCTGTGATATTTAGCATCATGAGATTTTAGATTTGTGATCTTGAGCATCATGAAATTTTCGACCTGTGATCTTTAGCATCATGAAATTTTAGATTTGTGATCTTGAGCATCATGAAATTGTAGACCTGTGATATTTAGCATCGTGAAAATTTGAATTATAGGTCACCCCAAGTGGTTTGTGCGTTTTCAGTGGTGTCCGAGTTCATGGAATGAGATTTGTCTAGGTCTTGGCGACGGATGTATTTGCTCACCTACTACGTGGCGGGCACGATCAGAAGAGACGGTTGACGGAAACCTTTTGATCTCTCCAGCTGGACTCTCTCGACCCATCACCTTGCACTGCAGTGATAGGGATGGATTAATACATCCGCCAGTCTTGGACACATTGAACTCAGATTACTACCAACCCCTCATACCATTTTAATTTCCAAAAGTTCTCCTCTCCGTCGTATCAATAAAAATACCCTTAATACAGATCCCCAAATAAGTCATAGGTCCTTAAGGAATTTTTTCCTCTGGGCCTCCTGTGTGGAACTAATTTAAAAAAAAAATCATATTTGTAGTTCACATGCAGTAGAAGTGAAACCTTCAGAAAACTAAACTTCTAGAGAATTAGAAGAGTGCGAGTATCAGGAGTACGATAATTGTAGGATTTATTTATTATAATATTGTTACCAAATTTAAACATTATTTTTACATTTTGTTATACGAAGCACCGGACAAACAGGAGGTCGAAAGACTACGAAGTACCTCACAAAGAGGAGACCGATTATTCTCATTTTCCCGCAGAATAAATTTTATAAACTAAAACTCGCGGGTATCCATGGAGATCTACTAAGATGGCTAGACTCATATATCAGAAACCGTTGCAAGCTGTTGTGCTAAGTGGTTTCAAATCAAATTGGGTCAATATTACATCAGGAGTTCCACAAGGATCAATTTTGGGTCCTCTCCTGTTTAATATCTATATTAATGACATTACAAGTTGTTTTAAACACTGCAAGGCAATTTTATATGCAGATGAAATGAAACCATACCTTCCAATCGATGATATCGCGTGCTGCTTAAAAATACAGGAGGACCTTAATAATCTCAGCGAATATTGCAAAATTAACTGCTTGTTCCTAAACATAGATAAATGTTACTCAATATCATTTACGAGAAATAGGACCAAAATAATATTTAAATATTCAATAAACAATGTCGATATTAAAAGAAAAGAATCAGTTCGGGATCTGGGTGTTACCTTAGATTCCAAACTTACATTCCAATTACATATTATTAACATTTTCACTAAAGCCACCCAAATGTTAGGATTTATACTACGAACATCAAAACTATTTTATTTTCTCGATACATTTATTTTGCTTTATTATACCTATGTTCGTCCGCACCTAGAACAAGCCTCACAAATTTGGAATCCAAGATATATAACATATGTTCAATGAACATTGTTCATAGAATAGAACGTGTTCAGGAAAAATTTCTCTCCTACATAAATTTTCGGTCGTTTTATGCATTCCAATCAAATGAAGATATTCGTCAATTCTTTAAAATCCCGAAATTAAATTGTAGGAGAATTATTTCTGATCAATTGTTTTTGTACAGAATCCTAAATAATACGATATTTTTACCGTATCTTTTACAAAAAATAGATATTAGAGTTCCTGGTCGCAATGGCAGAAACGTATCCCTTTTTTATAACAGCCGCTCCAACACCAACTACTTACAAAATGAATTCATACATCGAGCCTGCCACTATCATAACACACACCTCACATATACAGACATCTTCAATATAACTTTCAACAAATTCAAAGCAACACTATCAGATAAATGTAATGCATCACAACACACCACTTAACATCCATATTTATATTTATTTATTATATTATTAATCAGATTCCTTTTCCTAATTTGCAATATATTTTCATATTCCCTAATTACATACAAATCATCCATATACTCCTATAAGATCATAAGCTTACCCTTTATTGTGTTTTTCTATATTTTATCATGCATTATTTAAGTATTTAGCTTCTCCTTACTATTTTTTTTTTCTTAGTTTTTCTTTATGTTTAATTTAGCTTCTCTTAACTATTTTTTTCTTAGTTTTTCTTTATGTTTTTCTTGTCAGCGATAAAAAAACAAATTTTATCAGCGAAAACATGTTTTTAGGCTTACTGTTTTATTTTAGCACTCTTTATTTTTATGTATCTTTGTAAAGCTGTTTGTTTTCCAAATAAAGATTATTTTTTACGGTGCTCCAGATTTCATGTCCGGGTTGAATCTTTCCCAAATGAAAGACTAAACCCTTCCACACACTTTTCCACAAATGAATATCTAGTAAATTAACGCAATGTAATTGCACTATATAAGAATAAAACAATACAAGAACAATACGTCAATCCACCAGAAACATAATGGGAAAATATTTCACCGACTCCAGATATTTTAATATCAGAGGGTTCGGCTCTGATGAAATCCTAACTGGTCCGATAAATCCTACTGATCCCTCAATATAAATATTTAAAAAATCTTTCGTAATCCTACATGTATTTAAAATGACCGACTTTTGCATTTTTATGTATAAAAATTTTTTGACAAATCTAATCTATTTATTATTATTATTATTATTATAAATGTATGTGTTTCTATGTTTTTGTCACTTTTTCGTTTCATCGAGTTCCAATTCAATTGCAAACATCTGTAAAATAAATTACAAATATACAGAAATATCAATTTGCGTACGTATAAAAAACAAATTATAATAATAAAATCCTATATAATCTAACTCCAATAGATTTGACAGGATTTACTACTTAACTTCATCTCTTACTTCATTTATAAGATAACTCCCTTTATGATATTTACCCAAACTTTCAATCATCTTTCTGTTTTAATTGAATTCAAATTAATATTATGTATTTAACCTTAAATATTCTTATGACATTCTTAAATATGATATTCATTTATGCACGTCAACGCCTGTCTCAATACAGGTAAACCCTAGTGAGACTGCCTGACTATCTGTATTGAGACATAGATAAATAAAAAAATAAAATGTATAGGTGGTAAAAAAAAATTCACGTGAAAAATGTTGTACTTTGATGTTTGTCCGACTGAGAAATGTTTAAGAGACCACCGGGCATTACATTCACACCACCATTCTGAGAAACGCTTTAATAACATTAACTTTATAGTTTGTAACAGATCACACGTTAGTCTTCAATTAACTGCGAGTTGCTAAATAGGAAATGGCAAGACACTTCAATTAACTGACTAGTTTCAATTTACAGACAAGTTTCAGTTTACAGCTGGTTACTTATCAAGTTAGTAGCTAGCTCAAGCATTTCCATTCAACTGTGCAACCAGTATTAAATTTGTTTTTAAGCGTCTTTGATGCTTTTAATAAGTTTTCCTTTATATACTCGACTGTAAAACTTATGTTGGATTGTTTATTTATTTACGGAAAAATAGTCCATTAACAATATAACAATAACACGAATAAAAAAAGAGAGATGACAGTGAAAGGAGAGTACATATTTATGAAGAGCATTGACAAAATACATTTAATATAAAAGTACACAAGTAGCTTGAAGATGGAGTTAAAAATACTTTAAAAAATCACATAATGTATCGACTGCCGAAAGTAATTTAGGCTTACACCAAAAAATTGAGGCCTTTGATTTGCGTTGACAAGTCTCGACATTCTGGATAAAGGAGAATGATATCCGTAATTAGTAGAATGTTGATTGAGGAACAGAAATTCATTATTTCGGAGTCTACGGGAAGGGATGTTGAACTGGATGAGTTGTAACAAAGCAGGTGTGTCAGTAATACTGTTGATAATTTTGAAAATGCATATTAAATCACAGTCCTTTCTACGATTTTCTAAAGAAGAAATGCTTAAGGTTTGTTCGATTTCATCATACGAGTACTCGCCTCTTTCAATTCCTAACCTCCAAGCAATTCCTCGTAGGAAGCGATGTTGTACAGATTCGATGTGACAAATGTGGACAGCATAGAAAGGAGACCAAATGACACTAGCATATTCAAGTAAAGAGTTTTAAGTGCACTTATTATGTTTGAAGTCAGAGGTAATTCTATGAAAAAGCCGAGTAGTTTAAGTGATTTGTTTACGATGTTATTAATGTGATCGCGGAAAGAAAGTTTGCAGTCTAGAGAATTGTTGAACAATTTTTATCGTTTTTATTCAGCTTGTGAAGAATTATAATATTTTCTCTATTATATAAGAAACTTCCTCCCCTTTATTTAAGAAACACTTTCAATGTTTTTCGATTCACACCTGAATAAATCCGAAGGTTTTCAGGTAAAGAAGTTCTAAAGCTAATTTTGAAAAGCAGCGAAGCCATTTAGATTTTCACGGCCAAAAGCATTTTCGTTGTTATTTTTTGGGATGTTATGCCGTGTTGCGCTACCTCCTTCTATAGCCGACGTTTCGGCCAGCTTTGCAGTGTCCATGTCTAAGTATACTGTAATACCATATAATAATACAATATAAAGGTATAAAACCTTTTTTGCTTATATTGGCTACTTTCGCTTTAACCACTTGCACTCTGTTTTTTAATTCTAGAATAACGATGGCGCCACTTTCGTCGGCAATTCTCACATGGACGGGCTCCAGGCTAACGTAAATACTGCGCTTTCACTAAAATCGCAGTTCCCTTTTTACTGAAACACCTACCAGCTCGTAAAGGATTGAAGCTGGCGACACGGTATCGCTTCCAAGTAAATAATCACACACTGTTACAACAATTATAAAACGTTTATTTCATCAATAGATTTTTTTCAATGTTACATATTTTGTTATTTTTTCATTGATTCTATTGACGAAAACGTAGAATTCAGGATTTCTCCTAGAATGCAGCTGGTTTTCAGCAGTGCCTCCACATCTATAGGATTTAGCCTTAGAGAGAACGAGATAGTGTAATCGGTCTCGTCTTTGTGCGGAGCTTCGTAGCCAATCGGTCTGCTCTTTTTGTGGTGCTTCGTAGCCTCCCCACTCTTGTCTACTTTAGTTTTCTGACAGTTTCTCTTCTACCGCGTGTGAATTGTTCACTCTGTTTTTATTTATATTATATTATAGTAACAAACAGTACATTGTTTACTGTGATAATTTTTGAAGTGAACATTTCCTTATCACTGTTGTGATTTGAAACTTGATGAAACTAAAAATACCGACGCGAAAAATAGACATATTGAACACATAATATATATTTTTTATTTTCATATAATATTTTACGTTTTATAGTATAATTTAATAATGTTGGCCTCAATGGGTGGCTTGCCGTGCTGAGGCCCCCATTTAGACAGTAAGAGAAAGAGATAGTACAATCGGTCTCCTCTTTGTGCGGTGCTTCACAGCCTCCCCACTCTTGTATACTTTAGTTTGCTGAAGGTTTCGCTTCTACCGCATGAGATATTAAGTAGATAATATTTCGTGGTGGGTACTTATGATATGTTTCTTTGCAATGTCTTATGTGTGGAATTTATAATTAGTAAATACCGGGTGTTTTACATAGTGTGTATGTGTATGTTTGTAGGTGTAAGAAGTGGTGATCTGTGAAGAGATATTTTATTTTTATTTTTATATTAATACCACACAAGAGTCACCAACTGCTCCCGTCTGGATCCAGTGAGACTATGGCAACCCCAATTGGGGTATGTTGTGAGGCCGAAGGTAGTGGGGTGGGGAAGGAGATGGGGAAGAGGAAGGTGGGGAAGTACCTGGCTATTCAGATCTGGTCACCGAACACGGCTAAAACCATTTCAAGCAACGTTTCAATTCTGAATGGTGGTCTTACACCATGGCGATATTGAGAATATCCTCTATTCTGGATTAAACATTAAACGTACAAGCATTAAACCGTTTATATAATTGGCATGATGCTCCTTTTAAATTTGGGCAGTGAATCCTACAAAATGTCGATGTTAGAATTTAGGCAAATATTATGAAATGTATGAAGAGCATGGTTATTTGGCAAATCATTTACTGCATTCGTTTTTTAATTAAGCACATGGAATAGTGCTGTATGGCGTGCACGTCTTAAAGGTCTATAAATTTTAATTAATAATAAGAGTTCAGTACAGTCGATTTTATTATTTAAAATTCTGTGTACAAATTTTAAATCAGCTAGTACCAGCCTTTGTTGCAATGTTTGAAATCATCAGAAAGAAGACATTTTCGTAGGTCACTGATCTTCGTGAAATTCCAATTAAATTCTTAGCGGAGCTTAAAATTCTATTAAAAAGAAAAACGTTTTAGGAAATTGAAAAAAACATTTCTTCAATAGGTACTACAAGATGATAGGACAAAATGTGATCAATGAGAACCTTCTAATATTTATAAAAAATCGGGATGTTTTATTTTTTTTTAATTTTCTTTTGTTGTTTATTGGAATATTTTTTGGATTACATTTTCCGCATTCTCCGCGAGTAACTCTCGAACCTCATTTAAAATAGGATTTACAATTAAGATGCTTATAATTATGTGAAAAATCTTTTATTTTGTTGTTTTTCACAGTTTTTATCAGATTTTTAAAAACAAGTAAACCCTTTCAGCAAATTCAAGTCTGCAGATTCTTAGTACCTTTAAAAAAAAACATTTTAATCAACATTATAATATTGGTAATATACTTTAATTGTATCATAACATTAACTTTTCCAATTTTTATTTTAATATTTGGTTTTGAAAATATCGATCCAGTGGAGTATTGAATTAGCAAATATTGGATAATTGGCATCTTCTCCAATAAGGGAATATGGACCTTACCAGGTGTCAATACTTCCATATGTGTGTCACGGGAGTTTAGTAAATGATTAGAAGGCATTGATTTAACAGATCCACTTTTTATTTAGTAATATTAAAACACAATTAACCTGACACAATAATATACTTCAGAAAGTTGCGAGACTAAATCTGACAGCTGGACACCCTAGGACATTTCGGAACGGAATGAAGAGCGGTAGCATTTGAAACTAAAGTTCGCTTGTCCGGTATGGCCAGCGTTCACATTGCCAGAACACAAAATATACATATTAACTACTGGAGCGCTTTTTGCCACAATATGGCTTTATTTAAAATACATCGGATTGCTTTGCTGCCAATTTTGGCAAATTTTCTCTTATTTCTAAGTAATTAAATAGGAGTTTACGATTATATACATTTTTTTTTGTAAATCCTACGAATATGTGATAATCGACAAAATACAGGTGAATTCATTGGATATATAGAACTACAGTCAGTTTGTATGTCTCCATATGAAAATTCTGAGGCCTGATTTTTTTTATGTGGGCGGAAAATATTCAAAATGTTAAAAAAATCTTGAGCAATCGGTAAAAAAGTTTTTAATTGCGCTGTCGCTCCAGTGGATAAACAGTACCTTGCTTTTAACGTTTAAAATCACTTTTTTTATAAAGTTTCACCGTTGAAATATGTTAAAATCTGAGCTGAGTATATTAAAAAGCAAGACTCTCCTGTCATGTTTGGAGCAGTTGATAGTTTTTGAATATCAGTATTGAAAAGGTAAAAGCCACCGTTTTAAAATTAAGCCAATTTTCAAATCTCTCCTCAAATACCGTGTACCTAAAGAGATAATTTACCACAACACCTTAAACATTTAACCCTTTCAAATGTGTAAAGCTTCACAACGTTTAAACAATAACTAACCACCTATTTTCCTTTATAATACCAACCCTGTCAAATCGATTGTGTATATTTTGAAGCGATTGAAAGGCGTGACTCGAAAAGCTTTGATTAGAATTTCCTGGAAGGGGTTTCGTGTGAAGGTAAAGATAGAGGGGTGGTTCCGGCGGAAGTTGGTGCGGCAGCGGGTGGACGTAGGTACCTCCCCCTTGCAGACCGGAAGTTGAGTTAATGAATTTAACTTGCGGAAAACTCCGCGCTGCAGGCGCTTAAAGCGGCATGCTTTACTTTTACAGGCCAACTTGACGGCAGCGTGAACCCGGAGCGCCCGAGCCTTACGTAAGACGGAATTACTTGCACGCTATCACGTCATATAAATCGATAAGGAAGACTCGAGAACCAAACAAGGGTTTGAAAGACGTATATCTCGTACGTTTGATTTTGGATTCAACCGCGCTCATTAAAAAAATCATACCTTCAAATATTGAAACGAAATCAAATCAACTGCAAACTTATACCTTTAAATGCGAAAAGGTATTTGGTGATTAATTACCCGCAGGCCTTGATTTTTTTAGCAAAAAAAAAACAAATTAATCACCGTCGGTTCCATATTTTCGATTTTTCTAAATAGTTGAGTTTGACACGAAAAGTCGTCATTTCTAATTTTGTATGGCCGGCCTCCTGAGCACGGCTACTTAAAGAGTGTAAACAAGCTTAAGACACGTAAGAGGTTAAAGCAATAAATTTACCAATTTTTTTTTAAATTTTTTATTTTAATCTATATACAATGTACATTTATATGATATATTATTTAAGTGCATATGTTCAAATATTTTAATACCATTCTTCCATGGAATCATTAGTTTTTGTCTGGAAGAGTAGTGTACATTTTTAATGTTATATTGTAATTAAATTGCATGTGATGGTAAAAAAAACAATAAGTTGTAAGTTTGGTGTTATGTAATTAAAGTCTCTACTATCAAACAATTTTACTCTGTATATGAATAATGTATCTAGAAATATTGTTATAAGTTATTAAAATCAAAACAAAATTTAACTTTTTTGAAGAATGGTATACTTGGAAAATGAGTTATAATCAAGTTCTCAATTTTAAATTAGTCGCAAACTTTTTTTTTGAGATTATCTTTAAAATATTTCTTTACAGTGTTTATTAATCGGATTTTATCGTTAATATTTCTAATTTCTTCAGGTAGTTGATGGAAAAAAAGTCTTCCTTGCTAGGTATAATAATTTTGTGCAAAGGACGTGTTTAATTTTGGGCATGGAAAAATATATTTATGTCTAGTACGGTTTTCACTAAAAATTGATATTTGTCTTTTTCTTTTATAATATTTGAATCAATGCATTTTTATTGTACAGATCTTTAAATGAAGGTACTTGGAATTCTTTAAATAGTCGACCCGTTGGGTGGTCAGAAGGTTTTTTTAGTATGTTTTTAATTATATTCCTCTTTACAACTTCAATTGGGGAAATATTGTTTTTGTATGCGGATCAACAGCTAATGATAGCATATTGTAAAGTTGCTTGAACCAAAACGTAATATATTAAATATAAGTTTTTAAGAGATAAAAAAAAATTTGTTCTTATTACTTCTACGACCACAAAATACATGTAAACTATGTACATAAAGACAGGTGCCACATAGGTTTTTGTTTTTTATTTTTGTTTATTAGGGAAACAAACAGTTGTACATATTATAAGGTAATTACATATTACATGGGTGCATTAACCAGTGAAGTTTCCGCAAAAAAAATATTATATATAAACACAGATTAAAACGTTAAAGAAAAAATAAAGTGTTAGAAAAAAGAAAAACAAATACAACAGAAATGAAAAAACACAAATTAAAGCATGTGGGAAAGAAAATATGAAGTTAAACAGCGAACATATATAAAATTAACACATTTTCACATCATTAGAAAACGTTTAAGGATAAATGATTAGCCATTTGCCAGCGCCCTTGAGGGGGTTTTTCACAACAACAACAAAAAATAGCGCTATATAAATCATCCAAATATTATTATTTTTATAATAAGAAGGAAAAACAACATAATGAGAATGAAAAACAACAGACATCAGGGATGTCTGTTGTTTTTATGTTCGCAATTAACAATTTTTTTTAAATTTTTTCAATTATAAATTTAATAAATTGGCCTGAGAACAAATGGAAAATATCAGCTTCGTAAAACATATCGTTGTATTTTGTGCACGTCCTTCGGAAAAATGAATGTTGTGTGTAATTTGTTTTTGAGTGTGGGATGTGGAATAGTTGGTTTGACCTTATATTTCTTATTGGATAGTGGAAATTAATGTGTTCTAGAAGATAGTTGTTGTCAACAACGTTGTTAATAATTTTGAATAAAAATTTCTGGTCGGATATATTTCTTCTATCTTCTAAGGTTGATAAATTATGGAATGTTAATGAGTCTTAAAAATATATACTATAATGTTAATTTCTTAAAAATATATACATCAATTTTCAATTTTTTTTTCAACATGACAAATCTGTTCCTTCCATTTCAAATTTTTATCGATAATTACTCCTAAATATTTGATTGTGTTTGTTGTTTTTAATATTGTGCAGTTTGAGATACAATAATTTTGGTTATGTGTTTTGGAATTATCATGAATGATGATTTCAAAGTTTTTAGGGGGCATCGTTTTTGTGTATTGTAAATGGAACAACAAATGTTTTGTCACTATTTAGTGTTAATAAATTTACGTCGAAGAAATTTTAAGAACATTTATGTCTTCGGTAGCTTTAATTGTTACGTTTTCCCAAGTTGATTCGCTAATTATCAGAACCGTATCGTCGGCATATGAAGTAATTTGGCCATGTAGTGGTTGGAAAAAAACGTCATTAACATATATGCTGAAAAGAATTGGCCCGATTACTGTACCTTGCGGGATTCCAATATTTTATAATATATCTTAACACCTCAGGCCTTGACCATATATATTTCTTTGCAATAAGATCCAAATATATGGAGTATTTGTAAACGTACCCGAAAACTAAAAATTGGTTTTGAAAGGGGATGAAGTTTGCCATCAAATTTTATAATTCAGATTAAACATAATAATTTTTGAAATATAATTTTTTTTATGCAAACATAAAAAGCTTTAAAAAGGGAAACCTTACGTTTTTTCTAACTGAAATTGCTGGTAACGAAAAAAAAACACTGATGCTAAACACTGATGAGACAAATGTATCGTAAATTTTATTATCATCTCACTTTTTTATAGTTTCATTGTAAAATAATTATTAAAAATTCACAAATTATTATGTTTTTTCAAATTACGGTCGGAAATTTTGGTTCCATAAAGGTGCACATCTCAATTGTTTTATGAGTAACTTTTGGATTTGAACATATAGCGTGGTGTTTTCTCTTCATTATTGTATCGTCAGGTCATATTTTTGATTATGATAGTAAGGGATACACGATGATTTCTAAGAAACCTCTGAGTTGTTCTGAACAGCGAACAAATTAGCCTGAAGGCTAACGTAAATCTTTTAAAGTTGTACTTATTACACAAAATTTGAGAGCATAATTTACCGATCGTAATACAACTAGAAACAAGATACGTTTTTCGATTTTCACGGCCAAAAGCATTTTCGGTATTTGTTTTTGGGGTGTTATACCGTGTTGCGATACCTCCTTCTTTAGCCGACGTTTCGGACAGCGTTGCAGTGTCCATCATCAGGCTCCCCCCCCCCCTTTACTGTGATACCTACCAGCTCGTAGTTGATTGAAGCTGGCGACACGGTATCGCTTCCAAGTAAATAAGCACACATTAACCACTAAAAATTAAACCAACTCCTTCCCACTCCCAACATAACACAAACAGACACGTATCTATTTATGGCCGTCGGGATTTAGTTCTGACGATGAAGATTGATGTTGAGTCTGGGTAAACACGCAAATTTAGTAGGGTTTTTAGATAACAATTTTTCCCTACCGATGGACCTTAAAGTCTATAATAGTCAGGTAACATTTTAAAATACCCAAATGAGGTAAAAAATGCAATGCGCAAATGACGCCGTTCTATCTATAAAAACATCAACTTTAAATTCAGTAAATTTAAATGATTCATCTCTTCAAGAAATATAAGAATCTAAGAAATCAAAAAAAATTTTTTTACACATCTGTCGGATCTGCCCTGATGATAGACACTGCAACGCTGTCCGAAAGGTCGGCTAAAGAAGGAGGTTGCACAACACGGCATAACACCCCAAAAACAAATAACGAAAAAAAATTAGAAACAAGGTTTAAAGAGATTTATATATATATATTAGAATAACACATTTCAATTTTTACTTTTTACAATGTAATTCCCATAAAAAAAAATTCATTTGACATATTTTTCAATCGTAATAAATCAGACTAAAAATCATCCTAGATAAAAAAATCTTATTGTTATGAATCACTCTAATGCTGTGTACAAGTGTACACACACAGCAAATAATACGAGTATATGTGGCTTGAAGTATTTTATCATTTCTCTCGCAATTTTTTTTTTTAAAGGAAGGCAAATATTTCCGGGTTACGAATAACCCGACAATGTTTGAAAATCTCCTACTACCACCACAATAAGCCGAAAATGTTGCAAACTAAACTTCACTTTGGTTATATGACGAAATTTCATACGAACCAAAATTTTCAATGTCAGAATTACATACGAAAGAAATTACATTTTGACGAAATGAAAGCGTGGAGAGAATTACGTATAACGTTTTTTTTTTAACATAAGTTCCACTTATGAGGCCCCGAGGAGGGCCTCTCTTTGAGGGTGCTGTGTGAAGGGTCTTTTTAGGGAAATTAAAAAAAAATTTGGGAAGAAAAAGGCTGGGTAGGAATCTGGGGTCATTGTGTCAGGTGTGACGGAAGGATGAATCCACTATCCCATTGCAAGATGATGTTGCGAAAGAGTCCTAATGGAGAGATTAAAAGGTCTCCCTCAACCAGTTTCTCCCGATCTAGACATGATCCAGGGCACCCCTGCTAAGCCAAACGTAGTGAACCACTTGTGGTCCCCTATGTTGGTTATTCAATAAATGGTTTCTGGGGCGGTGGTATAACACCGCGTATTTTATCGTCATTATAAAAAACATATCTCTTTCTTAACAAATGTGACTTATTTATTGTCCATTACGAAATTAATTTTATTGTTCCATTATTCCGAATGAAACCATCTCAGAACTACCTCAGAAAGGTAATTAAAATCTATGAAAAAATAATTTTAAAATAGCCGGTAACCCTAACCTAACTTATCCTATTTAACCAATTTTTTTCAATGTTATTTATCACCACTCTTAATGACCTTTCTGAGGTGATTCTGAGTTGGTGTCATCCTGAGTTGGCCGTTCACCTATTTTTATATATATGACGCTTTCATAAATAGTAAGTCATGATTGTGTGCTTTTAATGTACTTTTTAATGACAGTGACAATATATAAGAACAGTATCTTTTTTTCCATAAGGGACAACAATTTTTAGAATTTGATTCAAGTCAAACTAATTCTAAAAATATAACGTAACAAATGTACATGGGAAATAAAACTCTTCCAAACAAAATGTCTACAATAAGGAATTTATAACATTTTTTGGGGAATATTCACGCAAAACATGCATACATTATGGTTTACTTCACATCAAACGTTCTGCGGGCATCATTATCAGATATTATACACATGTGCTGGGAATACGTGAGTGAACTTGTAAATCCCACAGACATTATTGATCTAATTCAGGCGAACGCCCTTTCCACTTCTATTGAGTCCGTGGAGCGGTGATTCCCACCCTCGACTCACTGATCATACGAACGGAATCAACACCTTCATCACCGCTCTTCTAAACCACAATTGAATGTATTAATACATCTCGTTGATGTATTTTAATACAAAGTACAATGGATTGGTTTCGCGTTGTGCTATTTTCCCCGAATCAATTTATAGCCCGGCGAGTTGGGATGTTTCGCTTCAACAGTCGCGTCTTAATCGGTGTATGATAAAAGAGATACCCACTGTTTAAATGTGGCGTTTGTATGATTTATTTTATTACAAGATAATATTTTCATAAAAAGTAGTGAATTAATGAATATGGAGGGAAATGGTAAAGTAAATTTATCGTTTTATTTTTATTTTAACTTTACGAGTAAAACCTCAAATTGTAATATTTAATTAAATGAAGACAATATAGGCGAAACAGAAAGATCAAAAAGGGATATTGGCACCTCTGGGACGCGAACCCAGGACCTCTCGCTTTTTGGTCAAACGCGCCAACCACTGCGCCAAGGTGCCAAGGTGTCATAAGTGCCAATATATTTTTCTAATTTTTCTGTTTCCAGATTTTCTATTGAGTTTCGCTTATATTGTCTCAGACTTGCAGAGAAGTCAATAGATGTCGCGTATTACATAAAATGGATAAAAAAAATATCCAGACACAATCTAAAGAGCATTTAGTTCTGGTTTGAAACTTGCAATCATACATAAAGAGATGAGCCAATAATATATGCATTAAGAAAATGAAGGTAATGTGGGTGGTTCTTAGTCGAAGCATGATACAGTTAAAAATGACCGAACTTGATATTGACACCTTGGCGCAGTGGTTAGCGCGTTTGCCCGGAAAGCGAGAGGTCCTGGGTTCGAGTCCCAGAGGTGTCAATATCTTTTTCTGATTTTTCTGTTTCCAAATTTTCGATTGGGTTTCGCTTATATTGTTTTCATTTATTTAAATAAATATATCGTAACCAAGAATCTCACACTTTGAAAGAGTTGAATATATAACATGGTTGGATCAATCAGTATTTGTACCAGAAGATTATCTATGCGGGCATGGGCACCGCCGCGCCGCACCGGGAAGCATTTATTGGATAACCGACCTACTTGGATCGAGAGAGACTGGTTGAGGGAAATCTTTTGACCTCTCCAGTTCGAATCTCTCAACCCATCGTCTTGCAATGTAGTGGGAAGAATGGATTCATACATCCGTCACTCATAGAAACCCTAACCCCCAGATTCCTACCCACCCGTCATAAATATTTCCTTCCCTAAGGAGAAATGGATCCTTTCCATTAAAAAGACCCTCCATATAACATACCCAAACATGACACAAGCCCCGAGGGAATTTTTTTCTTCTTACCTCCTGTGAGGGGTTAATATAAAATAAATGGTTGATGATTGTATTCTGAAAATATCAAATACTGGTTACTTAAAAAAAGAATTAATTTTCTACTTCAAACTTGGCAAAGAAATAAAGAAAGAATTAATTAACGAATTAAGTTTTATTCTGGCTGAGAACCAGTTAAATTGCACAAGTATTAATATACCTAGTTGCTTTAAAGAAATCGACGTTTTTATTATAAATAACACACTTATCTTAAATAATATATTTACTTACAAAATAACCATGACAGTTTTATCTATCGTTTCATTTTAATGTCAGGTCTGAAAGTGATAGCTTTCCTTTAAAATTAAATTCTGGTTGTTTTACAGTATTCTGAAGAACTGATGAAAACAACGTGATTTATTTATCAATAAACAATTTGAACTACCACTTATCAAACTTTTTTAATGTTAATACCTAACAAGAGTCCAAACAGCTCCCATCTGCCTGGAGCCAGTGAGTATGTGGAATCTCCTATTGTGGTATGTTGTGAGGCTGAAGGTAGTCGAGAAGGAAAAGAGATGGAAAGAAGAAAGTGGGACTTATTTAAATCTGGTCATTAAACACGGCTAAAGTCATTTCAAGCAACGTTTCAATTCTGAATGGTGGTCTTAAACCAGGGCGATACTGAGAGTACCTCCAACTCTGAAACGTGCCGCAAATATGCTATACATTAGTTTAAATTAATAAAATTGTTAAATAACCCGAATTCGTATAAATAAGATTTATTTACATATGCCGGGATTAGACCTGGCGTCCTACGGATTGCTTGTCGAGAGTCTTACCTGTCGTCCACGGATGCCGTCAAACTAGATTAATTTATCGGTAAGTTCATGATTTTTCTTTGATTCAGTTGTACCTGCCCGGGTTCTTAGGGTGAGGGTAGTCTAGGTTTCAGTGGCGATTGCGTTTACTTTCCTAGTGGCGGACCAGATCGAGAGGGACTGCTTGAGGCAGACATAATCTAGACCTTTACAGCCGAACTCTCTCGACCCCTCGCCTCGTCTCCACTTCTGGACACATTGACCCCCAGATTCCTGCTCACCTCTCACAGCCTTTTCTCTCCTAAAAAAGCCCTCCGCACATCATCACCAAAGATGACGCATACCGTGAGGGATTTTTTTCCATCCTAAAATAATCCCTCACGGCATGTGTCATCTTTGGTGATGATGTGCGGAGGGCCTTTTTAGGAGAGAAAAGGCTGTGAGGGGAGAGTAGGAATCTGGGGGTCAAAATCGGAAAAGAACAATTCAAGGTATTTTACGTTAATGAATTTCATTTTAGAAAACTATTTTGTGCTCATTCATACAACATACAGGCTCTCTGAAAAATGTTGAAGTAATCTTGAAAATCTCCCGCCTCGATATAATTGTCGGCTTATTTGAAAGTATCCAATGAATGGAGTCTGGGTTCACAATCAAACAGTAAGATGAGATGGGATAAGAAGTTTATCTCGAGGAATTGATTTTTTCTATAAAATGTGCAAAAATGTGAAACCAGAGTAGTTATAAAGAATAAAAATATAAGTTAAGTTATTTGTTAGGAATTCATAAGGGGAACGGCAATTTGATTAAAAAAATTATTATTCAGTTTGGTTGGATAAAATAAATTAATTTTTATAGGCACAGCGGTAATATATCTAGACGTAGGTAATTTTGAACAAAAAATATGTATATAATTCAATTTGTTTTACAAACTCTCTTTTTATAACTTTAAAAGATTTTTTTTTTACTCAATCTTCATACAGGAGGCCCTGAGGATAATAATTCCCCTCAGGGTCTATGTCGTCTTTGGCGCTGCTGTTTGGAGGGTCCTTTTTTAGGAAAGGAAAGAGAGGAAGATCTGGGAAGGAGAAGGGTATGTAGGGAGAGTAGAAATCTGGGGGTCAGTGTGCCAGGAGTGACGGACTTATGAATCCATCCCTCCCACTGCGGTACAAGGCGATGTTCCGTGGCGATGTTGCTGGAGAAGACAAAGGAACTCCCACAAGGGGCCACAACTACTCTCTCCCTATTCGGCCTGCAATGCAGCTGGTGAGCAGACGCATCCGCTGCCAAAACTCAGACATACCTCACCCCATGAACCCGGGCACCCCTGTTAAGTCACCCAACGTAACGAACCACTTGAGGTGACCTATGGCAGAGGTGTTGGTTATCCAATAAATGGTACCTGAGATGGCGGTACCCATACCCGCCTCCCAAATTTAGTGATTCCCATCAGTGTAATATATCATTGAAGAAGAAGATAACACTAAAAATCTAAACGAAAATTTAAACAAGAACGAGTGAAAGAAATAGAAAAATATAACCGTGACTCTTATTTTTTAATATTTCTTTTTCATCGGAAACAATTTATTGTTCGAAGAAATGGCTTGTAACCTAGATAGTAAGTCTTGGATAAATATATGTACATGTAAATATATCTTGTTCTCTATCATATTTTCGTTTAGATTATTGGCGTTATCTTCTTCTTCAATAAAATACATAACATACGTGTGCTTGGAGTACACAATGAACAAATTGCAGACCGATCCAAGTGACTTTAGTGGAATAAGTTATTGTCTGGTTAGAGATCAACATGGTGTGAATATGCATAGAAATATTATTAAATTCCTCAGGTACAAATGCTCGACAACCATACTGTAATTTGTCAATCTATTGTAATTGTTTATGCATTGTATAACCGCTTACCCGTTAATAAGGAATATTTTTTTATTGAAACAGTTAGATTCAGCTTTATTATTACGAAGAGTGAGTATTTATGTCGGGGAGACCAAAAACCATGAAACAAATATGCATTTAACATTTTAATTTTGTTAAAATTAATTCACTTACGCGGATACGCCATTTTCATATGTTTCATTTTTATTTAACGTTTCTTAGACAATCAATCAATGCTGCCAATCGTGGAAAAAATATTATTGCCATATAAAACAATAATTTATTCAGGTTATTAAGTGAATGCATTATTTTCAAGTTTGTACCTGTATTTAAAACAACAGAACATGGAAAGAAATGTATTAGAATAATTACGCATACCCGCTAGACAAACCCTGCTTTTCCAAACAAACCATTTAAAACCTGGGATGTATATCTAAATTATGATGTCATGCAGCATTCGTATTTTGAATCTCAACCCAATAATTCGAATTAGGTACTTTTTAGTTATTTATTTTGAAGAGAAATTATTTTATAGGATTGGTACTTCTGACAAATGTCATATTTGATTGTCTATTAGTTAAAAAATAAATATTCCATATTATCCACGCATCAAACTTCGACAACACGAACGTTTCGTATTATTCGTGAGGTGGGCTCTATGCATATTTAAATCAGAAAAAACGGGGATTTAGAAATTATTCCCTTATTATTTCTTCTCTTCTTTTCATGGCAGTCTGGGTTCGACAACCTCGACCAGATACCCCTAGGGATCCATGTGTTGATATTGCGTCGTCTCCGGCACTTCAGCGGAGATCCTGAGTAAACACCAAGCATAATAGAAGCCTTGCCTCGAAAATGATCGTGGATCTAACCCTCGCTTTGTTGGATGTGAGATAATAATGGGGAAGAGCTCTAAGGTTCACTTTCTTTATAATGCAACCCAAATCTCTTGTTATCCTACGTTCCAAGAATCATACCAAATTGACATCATTAATCTAAAAAGTGAAATATAAATTTATAAATCATTATTTATTCAGATGTATGGAAACACTTGATTTGCAGAAACCAACTCAATTATTAATAAATGATGCGTCGGTAACCTTTTGGGGCAGATTACATATAGATTGTAAATACTATATATAATGCTGGTATGAAAAATATAATAATGTTGAGGGAGTAATCAGACAAAACCGGAAATATGTCATTTTTAAATCAAATTTTAGACGTATTGACTCTTTTCCCCAAAAAAATCATAAATTGATTTCGAAAGACTGTTCTTTTATCTAGTAAAGCTATGTTTTAAATTTTGAGAAAATATGTTTATTTTTAGTATAATAAGGTTTTACCGTAGGTCTCTGGCAGATTTGGTAAATTTTCATACAAAACTTTGTATTATACAACACACATTTCAAATCTTATAATCATGCATTAAAATAAACCGATGAATTATCTGGGAAAGCTATGTTTTAGAATTTTAATTTTAGTTTAAATAAAATCATTTAAAAACAGATCCGCACACGTGTTTTGTGACGAAAATACTTCAGTTTGTCTATTTATTTACGGTCTTACAAACTAATAATATTTAAAAAAAATCTAACATTTATATTTTGCTTAGACATTATTGAAAAATTATAAATACTTATGATTAAAAAATAATTTTATTAGTTTTATCATCACGTCTTTCAGCCATTTTGAACGTAGGTATAAATTAAAGCAAATTTTGAATGAAATAAAATCGTTATTGAGTTATTTAAAAAAAAAGCTAACACGGACAATAAATAAGCTTTATCATTGGAACCGCCCTGTACGATCGTAGTAACATCTTTCGACGAAACATGAATTCTCCGCCGCTGCCTGGTTAATGGCCCTTAATATGTACTCATAGAGCTATTTTTGTGAAACGGCCACTCAACAAAATTGTGTGTTAACCTAAATCTGTAGGAAGGAAACCTATACAATATGTAACTTTTATGAATGGGTGTTTGCTAAAACATATTCACACATTTATAGTAATGTATTCATTATAAATACGACGATAAGAAACACGACTCGTACTCTCGAAATCGTATTGTTAATTATAGATTTTTCGGAACCTTATATGACATTTTTGAAGAACACATGTCGTTATTTTTCATTTTAGGTATCCACAACAGCACACTTTTTGAAATGAAACTTCTTTAGCCCCGTTAGTTATTTGAAATTTGGATGAAACGTAAATGCTTTACTAAAATATATTATACGACGTGTCCTCAGTTCTAATATAATGCGGTAAATTCACAAATCCAGGCGAGGTCCCGGTGGCGCAGCGGTATAGCGCTTCGCAAATCTCAGCGGTCAGAGAAATCCAGCGAATAGAGGTTCGAATCCTACGAAATCCAAAAACATTATTATTTTCATTATAAGCAATTGTAGCCAGGTACTCGAAAATGTATTGTTTTCGCTGACCACACCGCTAGGGTAGTGTACTTGGATTATCGCCGCTAGGCGGCGCGGACCACGCGACATTGAAATTACTTGCAATTTCAAATCTCTCACGGCAGGACGCAGGGGGGTATAACTCCGATTCAAAAATTCAACCGGATCGAAGATGGAAAATATCTACGACTATGTGACGTCCCCTGTACGCTTCACCTCGCTCGTCCAATGGAAAGCTTTGTTAGCAAGAGCATGGCAAGAGCTTTGTTATTGTTGACAGCTGGCGGTAAGATCCAGTAAAATCTTACCTAACAAACAATTGACGCTCTCAACTCCGACTCAACGTAAATATTCAGTTTATTTTTTGTGAAATGCCTAAAACTCAGTGTTGTGTGAAAGGTTGTGTATTATTCACCCCGGCATAGGCTTCCATCCAGGGAAAACAAGGAGAATGTGTTTCGGGAATGGTCGATGAGAATTGGCAGACTCTAATATGTTGATTACCCGATTATGGGGACTCTTGCCCGTGTATGTGGATCTCATTTCACATTCGAATGCAAAAAAAGAAATGGACGGTTAAAACCAAATGCATTGCCCACACAAAATCTTCCCGATATCCCAGAATATCCCGATTTTCCTCGTGAAAAGAAGATCGGTAATTGTAACCCAAGTACAGGTGGGAGACTGTCTTTGTGTAATGTTTTGTGTTCCTGATGTGTTGTGTCTATACTAATGTATCTATTTTTATTTTTTAGACCGCATCCGTACACCACTAAGATGCAACACGAATTTTGAAGTTGCCCAAGAGCACATTGATGTATATCAAGAGCATAATTACATCAAAGGTATAAATATCTTAATAATTTTTGGATGGCTTGTAAAGGTACGTTCAAAGGAGAAATTTATCTTTAAAACAACGTCTTCATGTGACAATTTGCTACAGAAATATAACCTGCTTATATTATATTCTTGTTTAAAATAAGTACTTGTAATTCTGAGTTTTACATTTTTCTGTTATAAGATGAAATTATTTTAAATTCAGTAGTTTTGTAGAAACGCATAATCATATTTTAATTATATATTCTGTCTTGTATTTCCTGTTTCTAAATGTTTATAATAAAATTCTCTTTATGTAATTACGAGTTTTATTTTTTAAATAATATTTTAGGCTGATGATTTGGGTGGTATTGGGTAGGTAACGAAAGAGAATTATATCGTCTATGGTCGATCCTTTTTTTTTTGTTTCCTCTATCCTTGTCGATGGTATGTGTGACGTCAGTTGTACTCCCTGAAATATAAAGGCGTAAAATAGCGTCGAAAAATTGTCTATACAAAAAGCACGAAGTTATCAATCTAATGACTGGTTTATTTATGGCAGGACGCTTATAAATTGTGATCATTGTAAAACTACCGTGCAATAAATTAACCAAGTTTATAACTACCATCGTTGTTATTTAAAACCCGTGTATTTTGAGGTAGTGCCCATGGAGTCAGATTAAATCATCAATAGTAATATTTACAACCGAGCCCTCGTTAAAAATGGTTACCCCGAATCGAATTCGCGTCGCGTAGATGTTTATTCCGTCCGCTATATTACGACGTAGTTTATAAAACTCCAGCCGTGAGAGATCAGAATTGCAAGTAATGTCAATGTTGCGTGGTCCGCGCCGCCTAGCGGCAATAATCCAAGTACACTACCCTAGTGGTGTTGTCAGCCGAAATAATACAGTTTCGAGTACCTGGCTTCACAATAATTATCAGCCTGAAACACTCATCTACATTGAAAAAATCTTCCGAGAAAAGATACTTGCCGCCAACGGGACTAATAACGGGAATAATAATTTTTACCCTTTGTGCTATGCATAAAAATCTTGTCTTAAACGTTAGTTTAACCAGATATCAGAAGGACGCGGGTTCAAGTCCCGTCGGCGGCATTTATCTTTTCTCGGGAGATTTTTTCAATGTTGATGAGTGTTTCAGGCTAATAATTATTGCTTATAATAATTGTTAGTTTATCAATTAAAATATATTATTATTATTTTTGTAAATCAATATCCAATCTTCAAACCACTTTAAAATAAACAGACAAAAGAAAAGAAAGCGACATCTAGCGACTTTCTAGTTTCACTTCTACAGCGTGTGAATTACACACTCTGATTTTTTAAATTTATTTATATAGATGTAAGTTTATGGAGATATAAGTTTTGCTCTATTTACGGTTGGGTTGTGGTTCACAAGGGAGTTTATTCCAGGCTTCAGTTTATTTCAGATCAACACTATAAGATTAACTATACCTACATGGTCTGTTCGTACGATAAGAATATTACACAGGACCATACTGGTATTATCTTTATTTTTTTATTCCAGTTAAAAGAAAATTACATTTTTACTAATTTAACCAGAAATAATTAGATAAACTAAATATTTCAATACAGTGCTATTCAATTTCATTATTTTGTTTATCAAGAATAAATGTCAATATATATATATTTTTAATTTACCCAGCTTCTTTTCGTTTTTAATGTCGTTTAGAAAGCAATTATATAAGTTGCACCCTCGTAACCAATGGATTGTTTACCATAGTTAGTGTGGATGGTGTTTAAATGTATGTTATCGTGTTTTCGTGTAAAGTGTTTGGGACTTTTTAATGAATTCTGTGTTTTATGTGTACGAGATTATTTTGTATATAAGGAGACATGTTTTGTATTTATATAGTTTTCTTAATATTAATATTAAAAAATCTGCGTTTCTATATAGTACATTTGCAGCACAAGTAATTATTATCATGGATTAATTGGTTCAGTCAACCTTTTAATATATCACACGAGTATTATGATGTCGTTATATAGTTGTTATATAACAACGATTTTTGCCACCTAAAATTAAGTTTTCACCTTCGTACAAAAATAAAAAAATTGTTCACGTCAATTTCTCACATTTTTATTATATACTAGCGAGTTCCCGGCATGCGTTGCTATGCCACTAATAAAGAAATTGTTATCCCTACGTGTCTTTTCCCATTCGTAACGTTCCCCTTCCGTCTCCCTTTTCCCTCCCATGTCCCCTTCCTCTCACGCGTTCCCCCTCCACGTTCCCCGCCTCCCCTCTCCACTCCTCAGCAAACCACCATGCCGCGATCCCCTCCCCTCTCCCGCGTTCAATATATTTAGTTCCGCTACATTCAGATTTTCAAACAGCTCGCGTGCCACCTATTGAATTTTTTTTAATAAATTTTTGTTTTTTACATGTTACAAACATTCATTTTTGTGTATATGAGAACAATCAATCAAATTTGGTACCTAACATAGGTATCTATTTAAAATAATATAATTAGATTTAAATTATTCGATTTTGATTGGTATCATAAGTAAGTACCTACTTCAATTAATTAATTTAAAAAGTTTATTCGAATATTGAATTTTGATTGAACAATCGATGCTTGAAAAGTGTCATTTTAAAATTGTGACATTTTTGTAAGAGTTTTTGTAATGATTCAAAAAAAATCAGATGTATTGTCATGTGATTGTAATAATCCAGAAACCTTTGCGAGGGTGGAAAAAAGGTATTTTGAAAGATTGAAACATTTCCTATGCTTAATAAAGCAACGCATAGCGGACATACATACAAATATTTTTAGATTTTTATAGATTGTGAAATAAGAATTTTCTTGTTCTGGATTTGGGTTTTGATTTATTTCTTCAAAGAAGGTGATATCCAAATATTATTTAAAAAATACGTGATTTTATGTTCTCATTTAATATCATTTTATCACTATTAGACAAATCAAAACAAGATTTTTTTTCCCTTACAGTCGTGACCCACCTCACTGTATATTCATATACACATTGAAGTATACGAGTCAAGCCTAACTTTGTTCATTTTTATGACCGTAAAAAAGTATGTTGTGTCTTCGGTTGGAATGAAATTGACGACATACGCTCGCTCTGCTGCTTCTGTCCTGATATTTTATTCCATTCAAGACTAGGTTATGTCAGTATTTATGAAGAATAAACTTTAATGCTTATTGGTATTTTCAAATATTCCGCCTCGTCATGCTCCATCCTCACATGTTATATCCTAATATCACGTTGATAGAAATATTTTTATTTGCTTTCAAAATGGGTTTATTTTGATGCAGTGTTATACACTCAGTGAATAGTCTACAATAATATAAGGGCGGGTTGTTTCAGAGAATTTGAACAATTCATCAAATTTCAATCTTAATGAAAGTTTTATTCAAGTTCTGTTATTATTTTCGTTTGGTAAAGCAACTCGCCCACTTTAATATAATTACATAACTTGAATTTGACTTTCACAGAGCTTGAAAATTAACATTGAAATTGTTGAATTGTACAAATTCACTGAAAAAACTACCTTAATATTATTAATGTACACTGTTAACAGTGTTAACACAGTACATAATACGGCACCAAATTTTGAGTTTCTTGGAGAAATGTATTAAAAAAAACAGTTTTTAGATTTTCTCCGCATTATCGCAACGAGCAGGGAATATCTTTTAAATTATTTTTATGCGAAAACCGCACAGGAGTCCTAACTGCTACGGTATAAAGCCAGTGAGACTATGGCATCCCCGATTGGGAAATGTTGAGAGACTGAAGGTAGTGGGGAGGGGAGGAAGATTAAGAAGATGGAGGTGGGGAAGTACCTGGCTATTCAGATCTGGTCACAAAACACGGCCGGAGCCATTTGAAGCAACTTTTTAATTCTAGATGGTGGTCTTACACCAGGGCGATGCTTAAAGCATCTTTCACTTTGGAACGTGCTGCAAAGTAATAGGTACCTAAATATTATTTTTAATTATTAAAATGTTAAATAACACAAATTTATCAAATTCACATGGTTCGCTACGTTTGGTGACTAAGCAGGTTCATGGGGGTAAGGCTTGTCCGGATCTTGGAGGCGAATGCGTGTTCCCACCAACTGCATGACTTGCAGGATCGGAAAAGACTGGTTGAGGGAGACCCTTTGATCTCTCGAGTGAACCTTTCTCAGAACATCACCTTGCAAAGCAGAAGGGAGGGATGGATTCATACTTCCGTTACTCCTGGACACACTGACCCCAGATTGCTATCCTCCCTTCATATCTTTTTCCTTCCCAGAACTTCCTCTCCTTACTTTAAAAAAGTTAAAAAGACCCACCACACAGCATCCCCAAAGTTGACATACGTCCAGTAATAATTACTTTCCTCAGTCCTCCTGAGTATAGCCAATGTGAAAAAAAAAATTATCTGTTTCTTCTAAGAAAGTAGTATTTATTTGACCAATAAATTATTTTTTCTCAAATAATGACGACAAATAGAAAAGACCATCCTTAGAAATAAAATGCAAGTAATTATTTGTCTATATGCAAAGTATTTCATTAATGAGTTTGAATGGTTATTTGAACTATTATACCCCAAATACCATATTGCGTCATTGTTGTCAATAATTAAACACAGAAAGACAGTTTCCCCGCAGGGTTAGGCAGAGAGGACGGACCGCCAAACAACTCGGTCTTGGCACACATTCCTTGCCTCGTTTAAATTCGTACAACGTCTCACACATGCTCTTCTATTATTCTGACTATTGACATGGCCCGACTCAAGTATCTGATTCACTTGGTCGTGCCACGTCTTTCTTGGGCGTTCTTGACTTCTTCTACGATTCACATTTGCGTCATATATTCTCCCTACACTCCTTTTCTTGAATTCAATCTAAATGACCTAAATCATCGAAGCGTCCCTGTTTTAATCGTACACATTACGCTGACATCAACCTTGCATTCTTTGTGGATCTCCACGTTTCTCACACGATCGTACATGGTTCTACCACGCATTCGCCTCAGGGATCTCATTTCTACAGCATTCAGTCTACTTTCATCCTTTCTCTGCCAGTTCCATGCCTCACTGCCATACATCAGGGTAGGTACCAGTACCACTACTCCATTATGGACGGCTAGCTTCGCTTCTTTGGACAGTTTTTTGTTGGTGCCAACGGCGTTCGGTTCTCCATTAATCGAGTTACCTGTAAAAGAAAGAAACAATTGACTTATTTTTTTATGATTAAGAAAAAACTTAGTTTTAGCTTTTTTCAGTGAGGAGGATAAGAAATTATTAATGTAAGCCGAGATCTAAATCATGGGCAAAGTTTGGTAGATATTAGATATAAAACCTAATATTATAATGTCTAGTTGGTACCTACTAAAAATATATTGCCTCCAGATCTGTATTACGAGAATTTCCTACCATTCCAATACACGCCTTACACGAAATAGTTGATCCTCATTTACAATTGAACGAGGTGAATCGGCCCGGTAATGGCTCCTAGCCGTTTGATGAATGGTCAAAATTTTGACCCTCCCTCCTGCTACTCCTGGGCCCCGGGTACGCTCGGCTTAACTTGATAAACGTCCCCGAAGCGCCATTAAATTACAAGGAAAGTCGGGGTCTTGTTAGGAGCCCGGATTGTATGGCGTCGAACTATTGCCACTTGGAATTCATGTATGTATGTGAACGCTTCACGCGTGATAAGACCCCCGCGAACTCCTGTTTTCCTGGTAACTGTTTTATTCGGGTGTGTTTTGTTAGTTGATAAATTACGTTTTGGTGCGTAAGCTTAATCTGATGTATTTAACCAGGTTACTCTCAGGGACTTAGTAGGTATATGATAAGATCGATGAGAGTTATTTCATCATTTCATAGCGAGCGTGTCAACTCATTTACTATTGTGGCTGGATTTGGCTTTGAACAGTTACCACTCGAATTTATTCATGTACGTATGTAAACGCTTCAAGCGTGATGAGGCCGGGGCGAACTCCTGTTTTCCTGATAACTGTATTAGTGGAATGTGTGATTTGTAAGTGGAAAAGTGTTTTTTTAATGATATTTTGCGATTTAATATATGTATAAATATATATATATATATTTTTTTTTTAAAGAAAGACAAACATTTTCGAGCTTATTACGATTACCCGACAATATTTGAAAATCTCCTACTAGCACCATAGTAAGCCGAAAATGTTGCTTGAGTCGTGATGGAGGACTTAGCCAGCCGAGGAATCGAACACGGAACGCCTGGGTGGGACCCAAACGCGATGCCCACTCAACCACTGACCGGTCAATATTCATGTACCGAAAAATGAATCTAAGAATTCGTTGTACTCTAAATGCTGGTAGTAACTTATAAGTGGAGAGTGTTCTAACACATGCGCCCTTGTTACAAAACTGTCCAGTCACATCAGTTGATGTAGAGCGGTTGTTTTCGGCCCACAAATGAATCCTCAACGACAAACTGCCGTTTTATTTTAAGATAATAAAACTTGAACCCATCTGTTTGCGATGGAGGAAGCAGCGTCATGAGAGTATTTGTCTGAGAAAGATACGGATTGATCAAGTGATGCAAATACTTGAGCCGGAATAATAGATAAGTATGAAGGCAGGTCGGAGACTTTTGAATAATGAGTGAACGTATGTTTGGAATGATTGTACCACGCCAATGTAAAAGGCTAGTTCGCATGTCAGAGATCCAATTTCTTTAGACCATCATGCGAGTTGTACATTGAATATAATACTTACAATCTCACGGTCTTTGTTTTATTGTACGGTTTTCAAACAAAAGCACATAAATTGTAATGAGTATGTACGAAACAACGTTTGAATGTATTATGCGAGGATTGTGTGCCAAGATATAGTTGGGTGGAAATCGATTGCCGACCGCTTCGTGGCAACCAACGGTGTGATCATTTTAATTTTTTGTTTTGTTATTGAGGCAGTTTACATTTTATGACTATAAACTAATAAGTATTTGGTAACGTTTCATCGTTTGCAATATTAATCACAGTTAACTTAACATTTTATATTACATACATTACATTAATTCTTCAGATTTCAGGAATCTCGTACATTTTTAGTGCTCTATAAATTAAACAGTTCTGTGACTCTGTTTTTTCTCAACCCCAATACTATATGTAAACAATTCTGATTTCATAATTGAGCCCTTGCCCGGAAGAATACAGTATCCAACCAAATTTTTGTTTCGAGAAAAATTGAAAAAACGAAACCAGTTACGTTCAAAATACATAAAACATACAATTCTTAAGAGTTTTAAATAAAAAGTCGTCTAGTTTTAGAATTTACCCTGATTCTAGATATTGCCTTGAGATCAACATACAACATTATTTCACAAAACTGTTACATCGGCTAAAAAGCAGGCTTATTAATATTTTTTTGAACAAATTCTACTTTCCTGCATTCTTCAGTTTCTTGGCTTTGAGGACTTTCTAGTTAAAGCCATAAGAAGTTCGTTTTCTCCATTTACGCCCATAAATTAAACCATACTCCGTGATTTCGAAATTTGGCATTATACAACATTCTTCCACAAAACAAACTTTAAAAGGCTGCCACAGGCCTCAAAAAATATCAATACCATAATCCCTACCCTAAAAGATGTATATGAACATGTCCAACATTATTCCAACAATAATTCAACATTGATAGTTTTGTTGGATACAATATTATTCCTGGTAAGGGCTCAATTATGTATATTTTTATTAAAAACAATTATTTCCAGAAAATATTTTCCATTTGGTTATTTAAAACTTTATGTAACTTACATGATACATAGAAGTCCCTTTTTTAGTGAAATCCGATTTAGCTCTTCTTTCATTTGAATAATAATTGTATATTTGCCTTTTGTTAGTTGGTATATACGAGTATCTCATGGCTCTATTTAAAAATAATATGTTTATATAAGTTATTTATACCGACCGGTTTCCCTTAACACAAGCATCACCAGTGTACAAAATTAAACTAAAAAATATGTATTTATGGTGAGCTAATTAAAAACACGTAGAAAGAGACAAAAATAAAATAGAATAAAGGAGCAGTGAGTACCTAATAGTGATAGAAAGAGATAGATGTGAACATAATGGGTCACTATTTTATATTTATAGAGGCAAAACGTCTCATGAACAGGTGATGAAGGGATAATGGAGTTTTTATGAGTTTATGGGGAAATCTCTAAAATGGTTCTTTGGACACATTTAACAGATTATTAAGAATTTGGGTTTTGGTTTTACCGGCTTAATGGCTTAATTTGTTGCCATGATCATTTTTGTGGAGAATATTAGCACCGGTGCTTGGATTTGTGAAACCGGTCAGTATCAATAAATTAATAAAAATTTCTTGGCTGTAAACACAGTTATCATTTTATTTCTCCTTTTTTTGATTATTGAAGGAGACAATAAAAATAAACCTAAACAAATCACGAAACAAAACAATAAAATTAAAAAGTAAAGGTCGCAACTGGTAATCGAACTCAGAATCCCTGTCTTACCGGGACGACACCTGTCTTACCGGGATAACAATCGTCCATTGTTACTTGATGTTTGTACATTTTTGTCGTACCTAATGATATTATCCTAACTAACTAACTCACAACATCACGCCGTTTCCCCGCAGGGGTAGGCAGAGAGGACGGACCGCCAAACAACTCGGTCTTGGCACACACTCTTTGCCTCATTCACATTCATACATCGTCTCATCATACAAACTCTTCTATTATTTTGACTCTTGTCATGGCCCGCTCAAATATCTGATTCACTTGATCGTGCCATGTCTTCCTCGGGCGTCCCCGACTTCTTCTACCATTCACGTTCGCGTCATATATTCTTCTTACATTACATTCTTCATTCATTTACTCTACATGCCCAAACCATCTAAAGGTTCCTTTCTCAATCTTACTCATTACGCTTACATCAGCCTTGCATCATTTGCTGGTCTCCACATTTCGCAGACGATCATACATGATTTTACCACACGTACGCCTTCAGGGATCTCATTTCAACAGCATTCAGTCTGCTTTCATCCTTCCTCTATCAGTTCCATACCTCACTGCCATACATCAGGATAGGTATCAGGACTCCATTGTGGACTAATAGTTTCGCTTCTCTTGACAGTTTTTTTATTATCGCCAACTGCATTCAGTCCTCCATTAATGGAGTAACCTGTATTTACCCTTCTTTCGATATCTCTATTAGCCTTCCCATATCTCGTAAATATACTACCTAGATACACAAACTCATCCAACTCCTCCAATTTTTCATCATGCACGACTATATTGCACACTGTTTTCGTACTCTTTCTTTCAAAATAATTTTTTCCATATTTCTAGTTCGTTTAGGTTTCCTTCATTGATCAAAATGTTAAAGTTTTTTTAAAAAGTTTGTTAATTCGTCCAGTTCGTATCTTTTATTGAACTAATTGTTAGAATTCTGATGTTTTTTCCATGATTCAGAGAAGTATATAAAAGCATATATTCAGTATTTTGCATATTTATTCAATTTCAAATTAAACCCGAGACGTTTAGAGTAGAAAAATATTTTCCATCCGGATCTTGTAACAGGGTTGGACTAAGGATCTCTTAGTTATAATGGAAAATGTACTTATACAGGCCATACAGGGTATCCGGGGGTAAAGTGCACTAACTTCCGGATGTGATTCTACATGATAGTATAAGTAAAAAAGAAAAATAACTTTTTTCGAAATTCCAACGTTTAGGGGTAGTTTTATGGTAAAAAGATAAAATTAGACTAGCGTGTGCGGGCAGCATTATTATTACCAAACAACGTTGCAACAATCGCGCCCGGCAAGCTAACAACATCTTTATCGACTAATTTTTAACTTACGTTGTGGATTTTAGTAGGTATGTCTTTTTAAAAAAAAGTTGGAATTTCAGAAGAAGTTATCAATCTTTTTTACTCCTAACATAATGTATAATCACCTACCGAAGTTAATGCACTTTACCAACGGACACCCTGTCTAAATCTTGAATCCTGCACACTAAGTTAAAGTAACACCCGTAGTTACTGTCGTGCCGATCCTGAGTTTCAACATTCTTTTTAAATATGTTTTGCTTGTTGAACAGTTGGAAAATTTGGGATAAAGCGTAAGATAGCTTGTCGTTTCCACCGTTAAAAAAAAATAGAAAGTGGAGCTATAATTTTTTTTCATAGCTCTTGATGGAAATGAAATTTCAAACCGTAACGAGACCAAACCGCATTCTTATCTACTAACGGAGAACAATGTAGATATTATTGATGTCTTATTGATGGCATCTGATAAATCAGCTAATCAGTGGGCGGGTCTATTGTGCCACCCAAGGAGCACAATTGGCCCTATATTCAACATCGACTTGGCGAATTTTGTGGATCTTGTAAAAAGCTTATTCCAAAACTATTCCTAAACATATATGTATTTTTGTAAACTTATCAAATCGCTGTATTTTTGTGACTGGTGTGCATTTCTATCTAATTTTATTCTTATCATTTCTCTATCTGTTTAAAAATCATCTGTCATAAAAAAATTGTACTACTGTAAAAGCCCTCTGGACGTTGAATAAATAAATAAAAAATAATAAAAATGTAAGCCGTTGCACGGCCTTGAACCAGCAGAGACCCAGAACAAGCCCCAGGCTTCGTACCTGAAACTAATAATGAGATGTGTCGTCCGTATGAGTAAGGGGAAGGAGTATCTGGTGGAATTCTTTGTCTTTCGTATAGATACCCAGATCAAATCCTAGTCCCAAGTACCTGAATCTAATAATCAGATATGTTGACTTTATTAGTAAGATGAAAGAGTTTCTAGAGATTTCGCGTCCTCCGAATACAGTCGGAGGTAACGCGCCGTGTCGATCACGCGAAGTGTAGTTATATTTGTTGATAATATATAGGTAACTTTGTATTGTTTATTATTATTTTGAAACTTTACCTAAAATAAAAGTCTTTGATCTGAACTCACTTTAAGTGTTTACAATATTTAATGTTTTATAAAACTAGAAATGGACAGGTAATAACTACGGTTTTTTCATGCTGAAAATGTTTAATGAAATTTCCATACAGCAGCGTCGAACCAATGACGGCGCGGTTTAAAGTACCAAAAGTCATTACGTTTTGGATGTCGCCTGCAGTACTTCGTAGTTTCTACAGATTATTTTAAACCACCGTGTTTCAAGCCTTATTTGATAACTTCGCATTTGTGATCTATGTGATATAAAGTTAATCTATTTTAAACATTAAAAATCCACATTTTAATTATATTAATATAACTCGATCTTGCATTATACCTAATTCCAAATTCCAAATAGTTATGAAAATTTTAAGATATCAGAGTATTTGAGGTTTTTTTATGTTTTCAACATCCGAAATTAAAAAATTGGTGATTTAAAAAAAATATTTTACTTGATTTTTGAATATTTTGCAAAAGACGGAAATTAAAGAAAAACATTACAATGTTTTGTTTAGCAGGTGACGGGAGAGTTCCACAATATACGAGGGCTGTCCGTAAAATAAGGTCTCCAAGGTGCTGCGATCGCGAGGAACAATTTTACGCGAGATCCGGGAAAACTAGCGTATAGCCTCTGTTAAGTAACGTTGCACTCTCTGTAATATTAAGTTTCGGTGTGGCAGACGTTCGCGATGAAGCTTCCGCTTGCCGCACCTGCCAGGTTTGAATTACGCTCTATTATTAGTTTTTTCGTGCGAAGAACAAAACCCCGGTATAAATTCATTCTCAGCTACTTGAAGTGCACGGAAAACAGTGTATGAGTGCGAAAACGTGCGTAAATGGTGCAGAGAATTTAAAAGCGTGCCGGACGGACATCGGTTTCAGATACCTACTACTCAGTGGAAAAAACAATGATTGCAAATCGACGGGTGACGGTTCGGGAGCTCTGCGATATGATCCCTGATGTCAGTAAGACCACTATTGACAAAAATTTGGAGACCACAATGCCTGCCCAAAGTGGGTCTTAAAATGCTCACCAAAGATCACAAAGAACAATGGGTTGAAGCGGCCCGCGAATTCTTTGAGTGCTACGACATCAACGGCGAAGAATTCTTGGACTCAATTGTGACTGGAGACGAGACCCAGATACACTACACGACCCCAGACACAAAGGAACAATCCCAGTGGCATCATTCAGATTCGCCAAAGCAAAGTTAAAAAATGAATTACAGAGCGTAACACCTGGCGGGTGCTGCGAGTGGAAGCTCCATCGCGAATGGCCGTCACGCCGAGAACAAGCGTCACAGAGGGTGCAACGTGGTGGGAATTTGACAAGGGGAAACCAGGCTACAGTGTTGCAGAAATGCAGGTTAAATCATTTTTCGTGACCGCAGCGCCTTGGAGAGCTTATTTTACGGATAGCCCTAGAAACAAATTTATCTGATATAACGAGATACCGGAATAGATAAACCAACCCTTATAAGGAAAACAAAGACACGGCTTAACCCCTCGGATACATAAGCTTGTTTCCACGATGAAATGAATCCTCAACGACTAGGTTGCCGTCTTACTTTAAGCCAATACAACTTGCAAATTTCTCGACGACCGTGTTCCTTCTTAATCTGAAGAAAATTTAAAGATAGTTTCTCTCATGTGGTTAAAAACTTATTGACATATAATGTTAGGTAACACGGCTGTGAAACTAGCAGTTCCAGAATGGTGTAATTTAAACTAGTGCCAGAGCATTTATCACACTTAGGTAACTCACTGGGTGAACCCGGTCCGGTTCAAAATAAGCAAATAGAACAAAGTTGTAAAATCATAATATTACAATTGAACGTACAACGTTAACAGTTCCAGTAGAAGAGATATTTCCTCGCTTAAATGCTTGCAGTAGGGTTAATCCAAACACTAGTCATAAAAAAAGCACAACAAATAAATTGGTCCGTAGCCAATACAGCCCTGTGTGGTCGGGAAAACGAATGTAGGATACCACGGCTATGACTGGAAAAATAACTTCCAGAAGCAGATCGTATATAAATCCCCCTGTGCGAGTGTGGGTTGCTCGTGGGTCTGAATTCCTTGAAACCAAAGACGACATAAAAGGGGTGGAATTCGACTTATTGCCAGTTTCAAACTTTTCCACGACTATTTTTGTAAACCTTATGAGACGGAGAATTATATTATGTGCGATCACAATGATGGGAATATTTCTATACATTTCTCACACGCAATGAAAATAAGATTAAACGCTTAAAATTTCACGATTTTTCATTTTATAATTTTTAATAATTGTATAGATATGCGATTATTGCTGGGATTATTAGAGCAATATCGTGATTTATTTTTAGGATATTATATACTGCTGTAGTAGATATATTTGTCGATAATAATTTATATGTGCTAATATAATATGTGCGAAAAATATGTGTTAATTTATTATGTATTATTTGTGCCTCTAATTATGTTTCTTGTCTTGTCTCTCTTTAATTGATATTTGAGTTAACTTTGTATTTTAATAATTTTCTATTTTTACCCGTTTGTTCGCGCCGCTTATAGGTAGTAACTTGGAGTTATTTTTGTGTTTATTTTGATTTAAATACTATTTATTTCATATGGCAATGATTATCTCCCGCCCCCCGCTCCCCTCATTGATTCCGCCCTGTTCCCCAACTCCTATCAACTCGCGAGAAGGTTTGACTGTCGTCGCGGCGGGACGAATCCTAATTAAAACTCTCGCAATTTTCGCATCGCATTTATGTAAAACATAACAAATCAGTGTCAAAGTGAACTGCAGATCAGATGGTGATCTCACCGGCGAAAAACCAATACATCACAGATGAACCTGCTTCCTGCTAATTTCCGTGACTGTTTCCTACCATTTCCTACCATAATTATTATTGTCATTGTATTTACACAGAAGTGACTTGCCAAATATACAAATCCTTTAAGCGGGAACACCGTTTTTTGTTTTATTTTATCTAATTTTTATTCAAACTATTCCAAAATTAATCATCGTATAATTTGGCTGATTGTTTTTGTATAATTATTTTACCTATTTTGTCTTATTTTTTATAATTAACTGAGTTTTATAACTGGTTTGTTCTCACGCGTGTGTGAACAATCTGTAAAAACCCAGTATAAATAAATAAATTATGCCGTGCTGCCTTCTTATACCTTCTTCTTTAGCCAACGTTTTGGGCAGCATTGTCGATCTTCAGAGCTAATGTAATTCTGTCTGAAGCGTCGGCTAAAGAAGAAGGCAGCGCAACACGGCATAATAACACCCAAAAACAAATCACAATAATACTTTTGGCCGTAAAAAACTCTAAACACTAGTCGAGGAGTAATCACATTACCAGAAAGCTTCAGAAATACACTGAAAATATCTGTGGTAATGTTAAAGTTATTGTATAAAATAAATAAAAACAGTCTGTAGCATTATACAAAATACGTGATTTAAAAAAAAAGGTATCAACATATTATAATGTAGGTTCAAATAACAGAATTTTACTATGTTCAAGTTCAGAACAAGGTTTCAAACATTTTTTAAACTTTTGCACCCCAAAGTCGAGTTGTGAACTTTAAAAGCACACGTGCCTGACAACGAATTCGCCGAACTATAACGATTCAGTTTACGCCTAAAATTCTCCTATTAGAGGGTATAAAACGTCACTCGTTTTGTTTGTCGTTTGATTCGTCCGTTGCATTTGAACACATTTCACCATTAACCTGACGAAATAAAATTGCACAAGCCCAAATAACGGAATAATTGTTTTAACCTATTTTTATTGTCACTATACGGCAAGCAGAAATAAACTCTACCTATTATTCAAATATAACATTTGAATAATAGGTAGAATTGGACTGAAGAGGGAGTACTCGGGTACTTTTTCGATTTATTTAGATTTTAATAAGAGGTACGTATAGTGAATGACCCGTGCAGATAAGCGCAAGTTTAAATGGTTTAATTTATAAAATCTCAGCCAAAGAATTAAAATTTTCATAATTTTAGTGTGTGTAATTTTGCCCTACCCAATGCCCTATCAAATATGACAAAATCTTCGTTTAATATTAATATTATATTAATTAATTAATTAATATTTCTTTGTTTGTCCCCTAAGCGTTCCTAAAACATTGAACCGATTGCGATGAAACTTTGGTGATTTGGTGCTTGCCCCCAATGGTTTCTATAAATAATGGTGAGCTCTGCAGTTATGAAATTATTTCCTATACCACGGTGAGTGGCTGTTCGCACGCACACGAATGTTTCTGTATAATACTGGTGAGCTTCGGGTTACGAAATTTGCATTAAAAAAATATAAAAGGTGGCGCGTGAGTGGGTGAGGGGGGACGAGGGAGAGGGAATGGCGGAGAAGAGGAAGAAAGAGGAAGAGGAGATCAAAATGCGGGGGAAGAGGGGTTCGCGGGACGGGGGACGCAGGAGGGTTAAAGACGGGGCTGGTGGAAGAGGAACCCGAGGAGAAAGATGACGCGGAAGGAAGACGCGGGCGGGAACAGGGACGCATGGAAAAGGACCCGAAGGGAGAAACAATTTATTTCTACATATATAGCATGACAACGCATGCCGGGAACTCGCTAGTATTAAATAAAAATATATAAAAGATTTTAAAAAGCATTTGGTTGGGCTTTAATTAAAAACTACAGAATTGTGAGAAAACAAGTTTATCGTATGTGTGTTTACCCTGGTTTTTTTAAATTTAATATTTAATTGAATTAATTAAAATAGGTGGTTGTTTTCAGGTGGAAAAAATGTAATAAGCGGTAATTGTTGAATGAAGCACATTGAAATATTTGGCGGGTATTAGATAAGCCGCCATAGCTCAGTGATAGTGAAACGGCCAGTATCTTTTCTCGGAAGATTTTTTCAATGTAGATGAGTGTTTCAGGCTGATAATTATTGCTTATAATAATTGTTACCCTTTGTGTTTATCAATTAAAGATAATAATTCATATTATATCATAGAATCTTTTCTCGGAAGATTTTTTCAATGTAGATGAGTGTTTCAGGCTGATAATTATTGCTTATAATAATTGTTACCCTTTGTGTTTATCAATTAAAAATAATAATTCATATTTTATAATTTAAAATATAAGTAAATAAAAAGTTTTATATCTGTACTAGCTATTTCCGACACCCTTTGATAAAAAATATAATCATTCAGTTTTGTACAAAAAGGCAACGAAGCCGTTTCTCTGAAGAACTTACCAGTAATGTTAACTTTTATATTGAAATATCCCATTATTGTATTTTTTGTTGCTTTAAAAGTGTACAGAAGATGGACGCAGTATATACATGAGTTTAGTCAATGTATACAATAAAAAATAAATAAATTACTTTAAACAAAAATATTAATTAACGTAAATGTATACATCGTGACAATGATGGTAGAAAGAAAGTTGCAAAGGGAACTTCCGTTACTTCGTTTATCTTTTTTCTTTGTTTATGACAAAGCAACACTTTGTTTTAATTGTGAAATGTTTCCCAAGAAATCTTAGATGAATTAAAAAGTGCGAAAAATCCGCCGTAAGACTTTTCCATTTCAAAGACACTCGAGTTATGTTTTCCTGTCACTAACGTCTTTTTCTATCCACCTGTGTACACGGTGTTGGGAAACTTATAAAACGTACTTAAAAGCAGGGAAACTGGTGAATCGTTATATCACTTTTGTAGATGATTCCTTGGTTGGAATTTTTGTTATTTTTGAAGTAAAACTTCTTTACGCACGCTCGACACTTATCGGGGGTAAAATGATGAATACGTTACGAAAAAATATGAAACGTTACGAAAAAATAGAAACGCTAATTAATGTGAAACGCTATTCGATGTGAAACGCCAATCGATGAGAAACGCTAATCGATGCGAACGCTAATTAAAGCGAACGCTAATGAAAGTTGAGTTGAGTTGATGGGGATGTTGAGGGGATGGGGATATTTTTATTCCTGTTATTGTTATATTGTTAATGGACGGCATAAGTTAATGAAGTTTTACTTCAGTCGTGTGGTCTTAAGCACACTCGTTTTATTTTTTATAAATATCGGTCGCTGTTAAATGTCTTTTAAAAACCACAGAAGCATAAACCTGGCTTCATTTTTTTTATAAGACCCAAAAAAATAAATAAAAGCATTTATATCGGAAACAAAAATATTCACCCGTTCCCGCTTGTACTACGAGATTCCGGAAATCTGAAATATTTTGCTGACACATTTTCCTCCGCTGTACCATGTGAAATAGACTATTTCTACAAAAGATTGTTTTTATTTTTATTTTGCTGCTAGTGGTTTATGAAGAGAGAGATCGCGAAAACCGATTTTATCCGACATATATTGAGGTATTCCAGTGTAATGTTTTATTCCTAATCTTGTTCTTCAATATGAACACATGAAAATACAATGATTGTCCATTCTGAATAAATAATACGTAAGATTAATATTCATTTTAATTATATTAAAAAAAATCGAGTGCAGTTCACACGCAGTAGAAATGAAACCTTCACCCACACAATCTCAACCAATTAAAAGTGAGCTCATAATGACGCTCCGTAGGTACTGTACTTAGATTACTTAGGTAAGGTTTCATTCTATCTCATTCTCTCGCAGACTAAATCGTTTAGATTTATATGTTTGTCTCTTTTTAGCTTAGTTTCCGTTTCATCTAGTTTCAAATCACAACGGTGCTAAAGAATTTTCACTTCAAAAAATCAGACTGTGCAATTCACACGCGGTAAAAATGAAACCTTAAAAAATAAAAAGTAGACAAGAGTGGGGAGACTACGAAACACCGCACAAAGAGGAGACCAATTATACTATCTCATTCTCTCGCAGGCTAAACACTCGAGCAAGAGCCGATTTTTTACTTTTACCTCCGATTGCTCGTGATTTTTTGGTGACCGTTTTGAATATTTTCCGCCTAGATGAAAAATATCATTTGCAAAAAAAAAAATAATGCATCTAGGGAAAATTTGCCTAAAACTGGCAGCAAAGCAATCCGAGGTATTTTAAATGGCAAATTTGTGGCAAAAACCGCTCCAGTGGCTGAATCCTATAGATGTAAGTGTTTATTTCACTTTTTAGTGTCGTTATTTTTCGTTTCATCGAGTTTCAAATTACACCGGTGCTAAAGAAGTTTTCAATACAAACTAAGCGCTTTTAAAAAAAAAGTTGTGAGTAGTTTCAATGACTCTCAACGGATGTTGTTGCTATTTATTTATTAATGAACGCCCTTTTTAGAGATTTTTACTTCTGGATAGTAACAAATTAAACAGTATTTATTATAAATAACTGAACTGCTTCAGTAATTTCAGTAGCTTGCAGTTACATGTACTTTTAAAGTGTTACTGTGTATCAGTGTTACTGTGTACTATTTGACAGTGGCAACTGTCGCCCTTTAGCGCCTAATTAAATGTGGGACATCCAAGCGGTTACGAAGTTAGCCGATCATATCCGATCGATAAGTGGGCTCCTTTAGTGAGCTTTTCCCTGCTTCAGATGATTACAGATCTTCCTTTAGAACGGACGTTAAGTTCAGTTAAATATTTATTCTAAAAAAGACGATAGTAAACGAGATTCGTAATTTATCATCGGAGTTGTATTGTTCATTAGAAGAAACTACAGTACACCACAAAAACGATTAAAACACAGAGTACGAGTATAATACTTCAACTAGGTTCTGACGTCATTTGAATCTAAATTACGATTAACAGGAATAGGAAACCATGACATGATCGAATGTCCTGACAAAGCATGGCATCCTGACGTCCTGGCAAAGCATGGCATGACGAGAGTAGTGGTGCTGATAAATGAACTTGCAAAACCATATGGATGTAAGTGACTGTTCTCTAAATGACTTAAAACTATTATTGAAGAGTCACCTACCTACAAGGTGATACGGCGACTTATAAATGTAACTCTAATAATTTTTTTTTTTTTTTTGCATTAACTCCACACAGGAGGCCCTGAGGAAAATAATTTCCCTCAGGGCCTATGTCATCTTTGAGGATGCTGTGTGGAGGGTCTTTTTGAGGAAAGGAAGGAGTGAACATGGGTCTTGAAGAGACCCATGTTGTAGGAGGGAGGAAACACAGAGGCTGGTAAATCATTCCACATCCGAGCTGTTGAACTCAAGAACGAGTCGTAAAAACGACCCGTTCTCATGTGAATAATGTCAACCGTGTACAAATGTTGGGCGCGTGTTTGGCGTGTTTCCCGACTATGCACCCGTGCCGAGGGGATCAACGACGCTAGTTCCTCGGAGCATTTTCCATTGTAATACCGGTAGAACAAGGACAGCATTCCCACCTGACGCCTGTGCTCTAAAGATTGCAATCCGTCTGTTGTATTGTACTGTTATAGAAAAAAAATTAGAGTGTGCATTTCACACGCGGTAGAAGTGAAACCTTCAGAAAACTAAAGTAAACAAGAGTTGGGAGACTACGAAGTTTTTTTTTATCAATGTGAAGGATGATTTTTTTCATATTTTATCATCGGTTTCCAGTGCACCTTTTGCTATACATTTTGTTATCTTATTAGTATTCGTGGTTTCTTCTTCGGAGACGCTATATGTCGCTTTCTTTTATTTTTTCTTTTGCCTGTTCATTTTAGAGTGGTTTGCGATTGGATATTGATTTTACAAAAATAAAAATTAATGTTATTTTTGATGTCGTAGTATTTGATCTCTGGTCAGCTGAATGTTTGCAAATGTTTGTCAGGTGATTTATACCACTACCCTAAAGGGGCCTATTAAAGGGTTTATTTAAATCGAGTACCCGTAAATAAAATAAATATAGTATGACTATCTCATTCTCTCGCCGGCTAAATCCTATAGATGTATCTATTTGTCTCTTTTTAGTGTTGCTCGTTTTCGTTTCATCGAGTTTTAAATCACAACGGTGCAAAAGAAGTTTTCACATTAATAATATTCTGTTGCACAATATTAAAAAAAAAATAAAACAAACACTTTTAATTTGTTATTTTTTACGGATAAAAAATGTCTTCATTATTTTTTTTCACTACGAAAACTAGCATTCAAGTCATACAGTTAATAAGGTTTAAAAAAATGCAACGGTGACTGGTATTTCTCCTTGTAAATATTTTCACATAGTGCGAGCTGTTGTGTGAATTCCGTGCTTGAAGAGCTAGCTTTTTGATTAAATTATTTTACACAAACAGCATCCGCAGTGGCATTTTTGTTTACTGTTCTGCAGTTGGGTCGCAAACCACCCGCGAACACGGCTCGGTCGCTAAACTGTGCTTCCCGCCCCTACAAGCTCCCTCAAGCTCGGCCAAGCATAGTCGAGCAGATGTACGAACCGCACGACAAGGCAAATCAAGTGTTTTTTTTATGTTTCTTTATTAACTGGCGTAGAAAAAAGTTGTGTCTTCTGTTGATGTAGTTAAAAATAATAATAATAATATTTGTTTGACTTGTATAGCGCCGTTTTTGTGAAAAATCACCTCAAGGGCGCTGTACAAACTTATAATACATTTTTACAATATTTCTTCTAACTACAAACTAGACAAACCACTACAACAACTTATGGCTAAAAATTGCATACACCGGTTCATCGATCACCGTCATCACCGACACGAAACTATATGTACAAAATGCTGCTGTAAAAAATGTACTGTACAGGCAGAGAATATATACAGGACCATACCTACCTGGAAGGTCACTACAAGAGAAACTGTTGAGATATTTATTTTAAATTATCTCTGTTTCTTAAAAGTTTTACAAAATCAATATATTATTATTATTACCCATAAAACGGATGAAAAAAATACGATTTTGAACATCTCTTAAAATGAACATTTGGTAGACACGAAAGAGAAATTCCTGCTGTAAAAAAAAATAAATTGGCCAAATATAGCCAACATAAAATTCATACTATATTCTCCCAGAAAAACGGGACTGGAATGGAATAAAACGTTTTCGATTTTTTTTGTAAAAAAATTAAAGGTGTTTACGAGTATATTCAATTTTACTAGACGTAGAAAAGGAAGGCGATTATTTTTTAGTTTTATTTAACCCGTCAGGTCTATTTCTTCAGTTTTCGGAACAACTCATATAGGTCTCATAGAAATCGTTGTCTCCCTTACTATCTCGGTTAGAAATATTAACTAAACGGTGTTAGAAAACGAAAAATATTTATTTGCCAACTCCATTGTACTCACCAAGGAAAATATTTCGAAATCAGAAGCATTAATGATAAAATACTATTATTGAACTCGATCTACAAGTATAAACTATGTATAGAAATCATTAACCAAAGATCTAGTATTTATCCCACGTTTTACTTACGAAAACCAATAATTTATCATACTTGTGTCTTTTAATAATATTATTAATTACATGTTTTGCCCCGATGATGTGGCGGTTAAAAATGGAACTAGTCAGCAGATAATAAAAAAAAGTGTATTATATCAAATTAAAGATTTGCATAACTTTTAATTAAATGTGGGACTAAATGGTCGCTATCATGACTTCCTGAGTACATAAGACAGACAGGGAGATCGCCGGGAATTTAAGTTTAAATTCCCAGTGATCTCCATATCTCCCTGTCTCGCTTTTAGTATTCTCACGATTACGGAAAAAGGCAATAAACGTAAGTTTCCTATCACAATAATGCTGCAGCCTTTTTTTACACAATAAATAATGGTGAGACAAAAGATTAGACACACAATGTACGTTTGTCTGATTCCTCCAAAGCACTACTTTTCAAAGAATTCTTAATCCTCAAGCACACAATAATACAAATAAAACATTAACATCCACTGTCTCGAATGTGTCGTCTGTAACACTGACTGTGATCATAATATAGACATGTACCTACGCAAACAGTCTCATATATTTCATAAACAAATTAACAATCTTACTTCTTCAAACTTTGCAAAATAACTTTGTGGAATTATTTATTATTTAATTAATAACTGATCACTTTGTATAAACCACTTTTAAAAAAAGTGGTTTATACAAAGTGATCTGTTATTAATTAAATAAAAAAAAATTTAAAAAAAATTTTAAAACATAAAAAATAAAATAAAAATTTACAATCTTCCACCATTATGTGTCGTGGAGAACAGTAATGTAATTGCTTTATTATCGTATCTTTTCTTTCTTTCTTCTCTTTCTTTGCAGGTTATGTTTTTATGTTTTAAACTAGGTACTTTGTTTTATATTTCATTTTGATTATTATTATTTCTGTTATTACACTACAAGCATCTCCGTCTAGTAACAGCTTAACCTTAATTACGAATGCGTGAACATTTCTAATTGGAGTGTTAATATCTATGTACATCCCAACGACAATTTTATTACTCTGTAAATGTTTCAAACAATAAATAAATAAATAAAATTAAAAGTTTGCTTTTCTTTCGCTAGTCCGCCCCTCTGCCTACAGTAGCAGCATTTTGTTTACGGAAATGCCATATTTCAGAAGTTATGTCTTGTGTATCTATGGGATTCGTTGTTTATTTGACACAATGGCTACTATTCCAGAGATGGCAGGTGTTCTGAGGATCTTGGCACGATGAGAAAAATGAAACTTTTCTCTCTCTTTCAACTCAGTGGGCTCCGTTTTCTTTCCTTCTTTCTTTTTCTTACGGTTTATATCTTCTTCATTCTTTTCTCAGACTGCTCAATAGAAAGCAACGAACAAAACTAACTGGTCATTTCGAGCAACTCCCTAAGAAAAATACGCCATTCCAATCCCTGTTACAACGAAACTATTCTCTTTTAAAAAAAATTAAAATATGTTTGGAAACTGGGGAACTTCCTGCCTTTAAATAAATATATAATTAATATATATAATAAATATAAAATATATATATCCTACTTATAATATAAAGGCGAAAGTCTGTATGGATGTATATGTATTTATATGGATTTGAATGAAACTTTACAATAATATAGCTCATATATCAGAATAAGATATAGGTTGTAAGCTCAGAGCTCTGGCATTATGACATTTGTATAAAAAAAATTGCAATAGGCGGCACGCGAGCTATGAATGAATGTAACGGGTATGGAGGGGTTGGTGACAGGGGGGGAGAGAGGGGGTGGGAGTGAGTGGGGAGGGGGGGGAAGGGAGGGAGGAGGTGGTGGACAGTGGAGGGACGGGGAAAGGGAAGGGGGAGGGGGGGGGACGGGATAGGGAAGGTGGAGCAGACGGAGTGGAAAACCCCCTAATACTATGCGAGCGAAGCCAGGGGCAAAAGCTAGTAATATATATATATATATATATATACTTAAAATCTCTAACGTTGTGAAGAATATGGCTTTAAATTAACCCTTCAGGCCTCAGACTTATTTTGTCGGAGGGACTAAATATTTCCGCTTCGAATAAATAGAATATTTCTGAAAGCATCGGAAAACTAAAAACAATTTTTTAAAGGTGATGAAATACGCTTTCAAATGTTGTAATTCGAAGTAAACATATAATTTCTTTAATATAAAAAATTGATATGCAAATATAAAAAAAATAAAATTAAATGGCTAACCTTATTTGCTTAATTAAAAATACTAAAAACGGTCATAAAAAAATTATTAATTTTTAGTCGTTTCATGTAAAACATTTAACAAAAAATCCCTAAGGTTTTATAGTTATTGGGCATAGACATATGAATATTAGTAGACCTGCCCTAAGTGATAAAAGCGTATTATTTACCCCTCCCATTGGAACCATTCCATTGGAACCGGCTGGGATCCAGTATGGGTTCGCGTTAATCTAAAAAATGTGACGCCATCATTATTCTGCGAGCCAGCGTCGAGCACTCATCGGTACATTTTACGAAATAACACGGTAAAAACAGTGCCTTGTGTTTTGAAAACGTGTAAAATAGAAGTGAAAAAGAGAATAAACCCAATTGTCGTATTAAATTCCATAGGCAAGCATTATTTTAGACTATTTTAAGCTAATTCAGATCACATAATATGATCGTTTTTCAAAATCCACTATCACTCGAGATATATGGCGTGTGCCCGTCGTTTTTTACTGGGGTAAGTAAATTATGAAACATTTGTAAAAGTGTCTTAACTGAATACATCAGCAAAATATTGAACTCGACTTTATAGGCGACCTTTCTTTGCTTATTTAGACTTCGCAAAATTGTTCATTGCGCGGCGTGCAATTCGCGCTCCCATGTAAAAAGGTATATTCATTCAAAAGCAGAGTTTTCTTTTAAGAACTAAATGGTGATTTTATAGTGCGAGATGCCTGTATACTGTCAGATTGAGTTTTGACGAATCACATATCACCAAAGCCACATTCCCGCTCTTCGTCCCGCTGCAGTTGGTTTCTACCCCTCACCTTTCTGTTCTGGTCTATTAATATTCATATGTCTATGGTTATTGGGTTATTTTGACGCCAACTTTTAGATTTGAATACAAAGCGTTGCGTTTTTCCTTCCTAACACCGTTTAGATCTTGTTTTTAACCACGATAGTAAGGAATACAACGATTTCGATGAGACCTGTATAATTTTTTTTTACACGAGCTCCACATCCTAAATAATAAAAATAATTTCAATTCAATTTGTAAACATTGGTCGAGCATTTGCCATATAAGCAAAGGGTACTGGGTTCGAGTCCCAGAGTTGCCAATATCCTTTTCTGATTTTTCTGTCTCCAGATTTTCGATTGAGTTTCGCTAATATTGTTTTCATTTAATTAAATAAATTTTACGGAGGGTTTAAGGCGCCGCGCCGTAACTAGCCTCAAAAAGAAGAAGTTGGAGTGATTTGTAATTTCGAATGTTGTAGGAGCGCGCTAATATTAAAAGCGATAAAATCGATCCGAAAATTGAGAAAATGTTTAATAAAACAAGACTCGTTTAAAATAGAGCAAAAATCTCGCGAGAGTTGTCTTAAACAGCATTCAAAAAAACACTGCGAATTTTTTCATGCATATAACTTGTAAAATAACTGAAACAAACGTGTTTATAAAAAAATTTGAAGCATGCATTGCGATTTTTTTTCTATCGAGGGAATTTTATATAACTTGCGTTTCGGCGCAGGGAATGTCTAGATATTATCTTCAAGAATAACATATATTTTTTAAAGAGCTTTAAAACTTAAAGTGTTTAAGGGAGATATGTAAGAAATCGGTACGAATTCGGGTTGCGGCGGCTTAATAAATTGTTTTTACATAAGAAGCCATGTTTTTAGTTTGATCGCGATAATTTATTTAACATAGGTACTTTTAATTAATCAGGCATCAGGTACTTAAGATGTGAAAGGTGAGCTTTTATTGGTTACACCGGCTTCATAATGTAGGCCAGTATATTTATCGTACCACCTGTTATAGTTTCTGGTAACCCATGGAAAGGAGTTTTGCGATATACTTTCGCAAACGTTAAGCTGGGGTCAGTTGAGGGATAATTCATTCCACGCAAGCCTCGCCAGGGTTAAACGAATAAAGAATAATCACCGGGGTTAAACCCTGAATGGTAATCGATACAAAATCGCGGCTAATCACGGAACGAAACCATCTCGAAAGCGTTTTACACCCACTAACCCTGTTCGGCCTAGAAAAGGCAAATTCGAAAGTATCCACTTTGAAAACTAATGAATTATCATTTTAAATTATCCGTTTGAGCAATTTAAAGTTTTAATAGTATGTCCTGGTGGCTTTGAAGAAGAATTATTAAAGCTGTAAAACGAGCTTTCTCTCTCTTTGAGGAATATTCAAGTTACGAGTACCTACTAAGATTTAAGTAGAATGGATGTTACACGTATTTTTTAAACATTTCTTTGGTCTTGTAGTGTAATAAAAAAATACTTAGTCGTAGGTCACCCCAAGATCGTAGGTCACCTCAAGGTCGTAGGTCACCCCAAGGTCGCAGGTCACCCCAAGGTCGTAGGTCACCCCAAGGTCGCAGGTCACCCCAAGGTCGTAGGTCGCCCCAAGTTTGTAGGTCACCCCAGGGTCGTAGGTCACCCCAGGGTCATAGGTCACATGTCACTCCAATGTCACATGTCACTCCTATATCATAATATGTTCTTTTATAAGTTAGCGAAGTTTTACTTCAGTCGAGTGGTCTCGTTTTTTTTAACATTATTTTATTTATTTTATTTTCGGGAAATCAACAGTTTTACATTTTTCCAGTTTGTACGTGTTTGTATAGCCAAAATAAAACCAATTATAGATTTCCTCCTTGTGACTTTACCTCTGATTAAACAGCATAATAAAAAAATAGAAATAAAAAAAAATTTAATAAAGGAGTGTGAGACCAAAAATTTTATAAAACCAAAGATTATATAAAACTAAAATTTACATAAAACATAAAGATATCAATACATTGGTAACCGTAAGAAGCCATGTTGTACATATAAATTAAATAGTAACAGAATTATAAGTATAAACGATAGAAACATAGACACATAACATATTCATGAAACATCGGAGAAATACTCTTTTACGTACCCCTTGTATTTGGTTAGTTCGGAATTGAAAATGTCCACCTTCGATAACATTAGCTCCGCGTAGGAGGCCTTGAGGAAAATAATTCCCCACAGTGCCTCATCTTTGGGGATGCTGTGTGGAGGGCATTTTAAAAAAAGGAAGGAGAGGAAGTTCGGAAAGGAAAAACGTATAAAGGTAGGAATCTGGGGGTCAGTGAATGCAGGAGTGATGGACGTATGAATCCATTCCTCCCACTGCGGTGCAAAGTGATGTTCACCGCCCCGGCAAGGCTTAAGTCCCGAGTTCGATTTCTGGATGTGATGTATCTTTTTCTGATTTTTCTGTTTCAGATTTTCGATTGAATTTCGCTAATATTGTCTTCATTATTTAATATTATAATTTGAGGTTTTACTCATTAAGTTAAAAATAAATTAAATATATAAGTATGGTAAAACTTAATAAAAAACAACATAACCTATATTTAAAAGGGAAGACGTCATTCCAACTCATGGAGTTTAGAATTAAATATGTTTGTGAAGTAGTTAAATTCAACTCCAAGAACAGTTTTCTGCTCCCCTGAATATTTGCTTTTTTGTAGATACGTTTTGTGTTTTTCACCCATCTATGATATGGTACTCGACTGTTTACTCGAATCTCATAAATTAAGACAATCAGAATCATTAAATGAATACAATATTAGCGAAACTCAATTGAAAATCTAGAAACATAAAAATATATTAGCTCTTCTGGGACTCGCACCCAGGACCTTCGACTTTCCGGGCCGCGGCTCTACCAACTGAGCTGGTAAGTGTCACAATCTGATTAGATCATTTTTAACTGTATCATTCTTCGACTAAGAACTACCGACATTATCTTCATTTTCCTAACGCATATTTATTTTATTGGCTGCTATGTTTATGTTTGATTGCAAGATTAGCTCTGTTGGTAGATACGCGGTTTGGAAAGCCGAAGGTTCTGGTTTCGAGTCTCAATGGTATTAATATATTTTTCTGATGTTTCTGTTCCTGGATTTTCGAATGAGTTTCGCTAGTATTGTCTTCATAATATTAGAATTTTTGGTTTTACTCGTAAAGTAAAAAATAAAAAAATTTGATATTTAATTTGTAATGTTGGGGTAAAAAGTTAACTTATTTATTTATTGAAGTAAAACTTATTTACGCACGCTTGTCTTGGGGAGTAAGCTGGTGAATGCGTTATGGGAGCGTTACGAAAAGTATGTTCGGGCGAGGCGAACGGAAGTTGAGAGGGAGATTTAAGTTAGTGAAGAGAGAAAGAGTTACGTTTCGTATTTACTGTAGGGGCAAGAGAGAGAGGTGCGACTTTCTTTCTCTCTTTCTTTCATAGCCAGTTACGTTTTGTATATCTTAAGACACAGTGCAGGCCTATTGTCTGTATCACACTGTAGGAGCAAGAGAGAGCAGTGCGCGCGCACATTTTCTTTCGCTTTATTTTATAAGTTAGAGAAGTTTTACTTCAGTCGTGTGGTCTAAAGCACACTCTTTTTTTATATAGCTTTCTCTTTTACAATAGAATGAAACAGAGAACTTGTTTGCCAGCCTTTTTCATTAAAATGTTCATGACAATTTTCTTAATTTGAATTTGCGAAGCGTTTGATGTTTTATTTGCACAGATTTTGTTACACGAACAGAGAGATGGACTGCAACCAAACGTGAACTTTTATCGGAATTCGTTTCTGTTTCGAAGCGGTCGTGTACCTACACGTAAAGGTTTGTACATATAACTGAAAATTGTGGTCGTCACACAGCAATATGCTTTGACAGAACAGCGCGATGTCCGGAAATAATTAATTAATTAAATTTGTTGAAACCTTAAATTAAAATCGGAGGAAAGCAATATGACCTGCCGCGGGCTGTATTGCTGAAATAGTATTACAAGGGAAAATTCATCACTACAAAATCATTTCAACGGTCCCGAATAACAATGTCGGATCTGCTAAAAATTGAAAATCATTATGCTGTCTTATTTATTAGCTTTGATGATTTAAAACTCCGTATTTTCGGAATTATGAATGAAATGCCAAAAATCAAAAAAACGGGTAATTTCTTGATCCCAAAAACAGTTAAAAGCAAATCCAACGGTTTGTTATCAATTCTTCTATTCGAGAGGGTTAATATTAATAAGTCAACAATGCTCGTTTTGAAAGTAAATTTTGATTAAAATGAAGAATTATGAAAAACTTTATTTTAATTGTTTGAAAGCAAAAAAAAAACACAACTGATGAAATACAGGTTCAAATTTCGAATCTGCATTGCGACTTTATTTAAGTTATTTTTTATGTTGTCTTCTGTTTTGTGTTTTCATTGAGAAGTATTGATAATATTTTCAATGATAATGAAGGCTCGAAGGTCCAAGAATACCGCTCGAAGGATCATGCGTAGCGTCCTGGCCGTAGTCTCCAGAAAGTCTGCAGTCAGGCGTAAACTGCGCTGCCTTTGGTGACTTCCTTCGTGTCCACGCCAAGGATTGTCATACAGTTTGATAGAGGTTATGATGCTTGAGAGGTTATCCTTGTATAGAAACAACACGTGTGCTTATTACTGGATATTGTTCTAACTTCTTTATTTTAAAGAAGTTTACAAAGAGAGAGTGATTAGATTCTGAACACTTGACTGGCGATTTGTAGTTAAGAATTGTGAAACTAAATCGAGAACTGAAGAGAATCGAGTAGACAACAGAACATGGCATAGACAAAAAAGAGAAAGTTAAGCGCGGCCACAGACAAAGCAATCATAGACACAAAGAAGTATTGCAATGTGTGAGTAAAAGGTGACATAGACGTAAAGTTAAAGATAAGAGAGTCTATACATCGAGATTTAGTAAATGTTAAATAAAAATGCTCAGTGTTAAAATGAAGTTAAATATGAAATAAGACAATCACAACACACAACATCCAACAATTATAATGTAGTGGAAAGTTTCAGCAATATAAATATTACGACATAAACCGTTTTCTAAAGCACTCAATCGGTAAACTTAGATTTTATTATATTGTTTATCAGGAAAATATAGGTAATTGTCAATATTACTTAAACCGTGAGCCATGGGGTTCTGATGCCAGAACAATGAAAATGAATAAAAAGGCTGCAGACATGATTTTAGATTTTTACGGCCAAAAGTATTATAGTGACTTATTTTAGGGGTATTGTGCCAACGTTTCGGATGGCGTGACGGTGTCCATCATCAGGGCAGATGTGCACAATCCCCCAAAAATAAATCACTATAAAAACGATGCAATTTCAATCACGACTTATAAATTACATATCATTTTTAACAGTTGTAAATTACAAATGAATTTTTACGGCTCATGGGGTTGGGTTATTTTATTGATCATCTAGGGATATTTTAAATACCTCTCTATTTACAAGTTTTTACCGAAGACCAAAGTATTTTTTTAAAAACTTTAGTTTAAGACAACTGAGCTCTCGTTTATGATTATTTACCAAAGAAAGTCTGGCGAAACCTCAAGCATACTACACCACTACGGGGGAAGAAAAAGTTTCCGATGAGTTAAGAAAATTATTTACAAGTCGTATCAGTTTCAATATTCCTAAATAAATACGAATATTTAGGTTTCGCGCACCGTCGAGGCTTTCATAAACTTTTCCCAGGGGTCTTCATATTTCATGTTATTTGACTTACTGAGTGAGCGAAGTGATTTGAGTGGTACTAAGCCTTTAAAGGCATTGGTCCCTTGCCAATTATTATTGCTTACTCACCATAAATCCTTTGCGACTTTGCCAAACAACCTTACCCTTGAAATTTAATCCTGTCCCTGCAAAAGTGATCTTCACACTCTCTACCCTTAGTTTTCAGAGAAGTATGTTATTATTATGTATGAACGTGGGTTAAGCGAGAAGTACTCTAGACAAATCTAAACGGTGTTGTTCATGGTTTAATTATTTCTTCTTGTGTGGAAACAGTGTGAAATTTGCTTAATTCATTTTTAGAAATAAAGACAGTGGTTTTTCAATGATCACGACTTTTTAAAGCTTTGATCTTGTGATATTTCTTGTTCCAGGTAGGATAACCTCAAAAATATGACCTTTCCAACCATTTTTTTAATAGTTTTAACTTATTCTTGTCAAGTATGCAAAATTTCATCAGTTAGCTTTTATCAAAATGGTGCAAAAGTTCATTAAAAAAATTGATTAAATGGGTAGGAAAAGGGGTAGTTTTTAAAATTCTTGTGTAGATAGTGACCTTCTAGATGTTTTAAAATTAAGTGTTCAAAATTTCATCGATCTCGGAATAAAAGTGAAGATTTATATTAAATGGACAGACTAAATTCATCTTGTTTTTCAACCTTTGGGCAAAGAAGCTCGGAAACAGAAAAGTTATATAACAAACTCCAACACACCCATTATCAAAATAATTTTAAAAAAAATAATCACATTAAAGACATAAATTCTTACCTTAAAAAGCTATCGGAAAATAAACTTGTTAATTTATAATATTAAAAACATCGTTATAGAAGTTTCTGAAAAACCTTACCCAAACCATGAAGTTGTAACATAGAAGTCACTGAAAACTTTTCCAAAACATAGTTCCCCTCAGCACAGGATCTCCCGTTGAGGAGGATTATAATTTGGGAGGGGGGTACAGGTACCGCTGCCCTGGGAACCATTTATTGGATAACCAACACTCTTGTCATAGGTGACCTCAAGTAGATCGCTACGTTTGGTGACTTATCATGGGTGCCCGAGTCTGCGGGGTGAGGTTTGTTTAAGTCTTGGCGGCGGATGCTTTTGACCACCTACTGCGTGACGGATCAGATCAGAAGAGATTAGCTAGACCTCTCCAACTGGTTTCTATCGACCCATTGCATTGTACCGCAGTAGAATTCATCCGTTCGTCACCCTTCAACACATTGACAACTAAATTTACTACTCACCCCTTATACCTTTCTCCTTCCCAGAACTTTCTCTCCTCCGTTTCCCTAAAAGACTCACCACACAGCATCCTAAAAGATAACACAGGCCCCGAGGCCATAACGTAAAAAATAGGACTATGAAAATAATCTACGTCATTTCAAATTTATATTTAAAATTTGTCTTCTATAAATGGAAAATGGCCCGGAGGAAATTAATTTCTCTTAGGGCCATGTCATCTTTGTAAATGTGGTATGGAGGGAATAGATGCTGTAGGAGCGGATGCTTTTCTGAAATCATTTAAACCCGAGTGATGTGGTTTGGTTACATTGAGGAAATCTTTTTTCGGTTATTTATTGAATTATTTCGTGCAAAAGTTAATTGATTTTCTTTTGAAATCTCCAAAATAAAATCAGTAATTATTAATTCAAATATATTTATGACGTCCATTCAAATGAACAATATGAATTATCCGAAATTGAAATACCTTTATGGTACCTACACAGTATACACACCGCTTACCTATTCGATAATAGATCCGCGCTGCACGCATTAATCAAACGTAGGGAACAATAGGCACGATGTACTGTCAAATTTAATGATGTCCCTATTTATTCATTGACAGCCAGAATTTACAATATTCCAGCCAAAACCAATTATTAAGCTAAAATAGGCAATGATCCAGTGAATGGGCGGTAGTTAGAGGTAGATTGGATGATTAGATTAAGTTATAGTTGTTTGTGTTGGTAAGGATAGGTTGTACAGGATGTATTATATATATTTTCCGGACATTGTGAAGGTCTGATGAAAAGCCTACATATTTTGAAGTACATTTTTTTATTGTTTCATCTCACAAGAGCGCTCTTATCTTTTTTTTTTACATTAGGTCCAAACAGGAGGGTTTGAGGAAAATAATTTCCCTTAGGACCTATGCCATCTTGTAACGGGGATGCTGTGTAGAGGATATTTTTAAAGAAGGGATGGGTAGGAATATCTGGGAGGGAAAAATATATTATTTTATTTAATTATAATGTATTACAAAAACATGGTAGGTAACACATTATTCCCAATGAGTTGGGAAGAAAACTCATAACGGGAAGGACAGACAGATATAAGTACATTTTACACAGATATTACATGTTTAAAAAATACAAAATATTGAAAAGGAAAAAAAATAAAAATAAAATAAAAATAAAAAATACATTGTCAAGAATAGAGATTTTAGAAATACTGAGAGACATCCATACATATGAGGGGTGAGTAGGAATCTGGGGGTCAGTGTGTCCAGGAGTGACGGACGCATAAATTCATCCCTCCAACAGAAGTGCAAGGCGATAGGTTGAAAGAGTCCGACTGGAGAAATCAATAAGCCTTTGCAGTAGGTTGGTGGACTCATCCGCCGCCAAGATCTAGACGAACCTCACTTCGTGAATCCGGGAAACCCTGGTAAGACAGAAAACATTTAAGATGGCTATGGCAGAGGTATTAGTTATCCAATAAATGGTTCACGGGGCGGAGGTACAAATAACCGCCTTCCAAATCGGTACGGTATAAAGACAGACGTATAAATAATATCACCACCCGGTTGGGCATTATGAGACTGCTTAAGGTAAATTTTGTTAGGATTTCTGAAAACAGGTCTTAATTACATGGAGGATAAAAGGAGGATGCGGAGAAACAACCCGTTCTCATGATGTCGTCACTGACAACTGCGAATATTGTGTTCCGCTCGTGTCCCTCGAGTTTTGCCTATGTGCACCGGTGCCCAGGGGATCAATGATGGAAGCTATCCTAAGCTCACTCCTTCCTAACCCAAAAGGACTCTCCACACAGCTCCTCCAAAGATGACAGAGAACCTGAAGAAAAAAAAATCCCAGGGCCTTCTGTGTGGAGTTAATACAAACCAAAACTAATTTGAGAAGGCCCCATTAAAATGTCTCTAACAATCGATCCGTTAAACAGATTTTCAATCAGGCGGAGCGCCCTCGTTCCATGCCAAACGTTTCTCTAAATTTTGATTGTTTTACGTCCTTGAGATTTGTACTGGGTTAACATTGGAAGGAGCGTCACCATTTTCCCAAACTTGATAAGAAAACACCATTTTCTTCCTTACCGCGTACATCAAGGCTTGTCTATACTTTTTTGAAGCTACATTTATTTTGAATGACTCTGAACCCTCCAATTAACAGTTGGTCGCTTTTGGAGAATCTGCTAGCCCTATTATAAAATACGGCCGGCTTTTTAGAATCCTCCAATACTTACTCCGAAAATTTCAGTGGATTCTTTATCAAAATGCTCCTATTAAATTGCAACAAACAGTCACAGATCTCCCTCTGCCCAAATCAGACACGCTTACGTTTTTGAGATGTTGAAACTGACCAGGTAGGCCCTAACTCAGGCACGAATCTTCTCGAGGTGATGGTCAACTCGTTTTTATACTAATTTTCATCATCGATTTCCATCTGATTACAAAACGATGATTTCCGAAATTTCATGATTTCAGGTAATTGCCCAGAACGATTCACATTCTCGTTTGTCAAGAAAAAAATATCTAAAGTATAACAATTTTTTCCCTCTCATCGGGTTTGATTGAAACTGAAAATATCAGTAAATTTACAAGTAGGTTATTTATTTATTTTATTTATTTATTTATAAACAGAAACAAACAGTACATCACATTATCCATTGGTTAGAAAAAAATTATTTTTAATAAAATTAACAATTAATAAATATAATTCATGGTGGGTACCTATTATGTGTTTCATTGTAGTGTCTTATTTCTTAACACGCCTCACAAATTTGGAATCCAAGATGTTCATAGAATAGAACGTGTTCAGGAAAAATTTCTCTCCTACATAAATTTTCGGTCGTTTTATGCATTCCAATCAAATGAAGATATTCGTCAATTCTTTAAAATCCCGAAATTAAATTGTAGGAGAATTATTTCTGATCAATTGTTATTGTACAGAATCCTAAATAATACGATATCTTCCCCGTATCTTTTACAAAAAATAGATATTAGAGTTCCTGGTCGCAATGGCAGAAACGTATCCCTTTTTTATAACAGCCGCTCCAACACCAACTACTTACAAAATGAATTCATACATCGAGCCTGCCACTATCATAACACACACCTCACATTTACAGACATCTTCAATATAACTTTCAACAAATTCAAAGCAACACTATCAGATAAATGTAATGCATCACAACACACCACTTAACATCCATATTTTAATTTATTTATTATATTATTAATCAGATTCCTTTTCCTAATTTGCAATATATTTTCATATTCCCTAATAAGGAAGTTGAGTGAAAAATATTTTGACTTTTAAAAAATATGTTCATGTAGACCAAAAAATATCGATTCTAAATATATAAATATGTTTCTATATTGTTATTCTTAGATTTAATTAAACCTTCTTAAAAATCAATCAAAAAGCCATGCACTACAAACGCTTCATGAATGGTCGAAAGAATTCTGACGTCATCGGAACCTCAGTTTGTATGAAGAGCGGATCACCGAAATGTCTATGGTGCATCTCTTTCTTTTACACGAGAGATAGTTTGCGTATGATGAGTGAGGTGTATAGGCCAAACGTCGTTTACTTATGGGCCAAACGGTTTTGCATTCTATCCCCTAAAAGTCTTTTTAAGTTTAGTAATGGGTGGTTTGGTATATTTAATGGTTTAGTAAACAAAGTTTATGTAATAAAAAATCTGTTTAAAAAACCACATACCGTGTCAGAAATCGGATATATTCAAGGCCAGTCCGACTACCTACAAATCGTTGATTCTGACACGTTGATTTTATATTTAAAAGAGATAATACTGATCACATTAGTGCTGAAATTTGTGGAGTTAAAGCTTCCAAGTAAATACATTAAATTATTAATTGTGTTCATTTGTATGTTACAATAAATATAATACATTTTTACAGTATTAAATAATAATCATTACGTATTCTAACCCATCTGACTTCTGATGTTTGGCCATAAACCTCACTAGTTTTGTGCAAGTATATTAAATTTATTGATTGCGCAGAAAAGTCTCACAGTGAACTACGCTGTAAACCGTTATCTTGCTTTCGGTCTTTACTTTTTTGCGCGGCGGCCTGAATTGGCGGCTGGCACTTCAACTAACGGCAATCGGCCAGTGACGGCAATACCGTGTTGTTAAGAATTTTGGCGCGAGAAACAAAAATTCTACCTTTAAATATTAATTTAACTATGAAATCTTGATCAATTTTCTTTTTTTAAAATAACATCAATTCTGATAGACGGTTAACATAGATAAAAAGAATTACTGGAATTCCTTATTGAAGAATTAAACAAAATCTCCATACAAAATGCAGAAGCGACGTGGTTTTCTCAGTTCAAATGACGTCACACCCACACCCCGCACAACCCGCTTCTTACCGCTCGGATTTTGCTCGTTTTGGCGGGCTTAATAAAATTCAAACTTTGAGAATTAATTTTACTATGAAAACGAACTTTAAAAAAAAAAAAAAAATACCAGTATTTAAGTTTGAATGCAAACATTGATAAAAAATAAATAAAAAAAATGGACTCAACTTCCTTATTACAAACAAATCATCCATATACTCCTATAAGATCATAAGCTTACCCTTTATTGTGTTTTTCTATATTTTATCATGCATATTTAAGTATTTAGCTTCTCCTAACTATTTTTTTTTCTCTTAGTTTTTCTTTATGTTTAATTTAGCTTCTCTTAACTATTTTTTTCTTAGTTTTTCTTTATGTTTTTCTTGTCAGCGAAAAAAAAACAAATTTTATCAGCGAAAACATGTTTTTAGGCTTACTGTTTTATTTTAGAACTCTTTATTTTTATGTATATTTGTAAAGCTGTTTGTTTTCCAAATAAAGATTATTATTATTATTATTTATGGTTTGCATATTAAGTAATTACCGGGTAATGTGTGTAGTGGGACGGTGTGAGGGTGTTTGTGTGTGTGAGGGTGTGTGGGGGTGTGTGAGGGTGTTTGAGTATGTGTGTATGTATATATGTACGTATGCGCATTGAACAATTTATATTACTGAAATATTGTTCTTTTTAAATTTGGGCAGTGAATCAGAGAAATTAATTAATTTTGTTATTATTACGGAACAATCCACAAATAAATATATCATATTATCAAAGATATTGATAATAAGAATAATTCGGATCAAAACGATGTACGAGTATCTAAAGCTACGTCGTTTTGACATGAAATTAAAGATCGGTGCTTTTATCAGAACCATCGTACATTTATAATGTGAATAACACACAAGAGTCTCAACTGCTTGCAACGTCTGATAGAATGGCTTCTCTAATTGGGGTAAGTTGTGAGGGTTGATGAAGTGGAAGGGAAGGGAGATGAGAAAATGAAGGTGGGGAAGTACTCATGGTTAGTACTACATTGAGGAAATATCCCTCCTGCTCTGTGTTGCTCTTCAAGATCCCTGTGTTCTATTTGATGATGCTATGTTAACCGACAATACACATAGGCCATCGTCCTTTGTTAAGATCTCTGTCACAAACCATTGTTCTTGACGTAGCCCACAGCGAATTTAGTTAAATAATTCGATCCAGCACTTTGTATTTGCGGCAGTGCAGTAGTTCGTTTTGAATGAGACGTGTTTCGTAAACCCACGTCCATGTTGCAAAAGTTATAATGGCATGGTTGAAAACAATAACAACGAAAATTAATTTGCCGAAAAAAATTCTACTGACCCATTCAAATTTTGTTGTTGTCGTGATTATCGCACTTTTTTTTTTTTTAAAGAAAGACAAACATTCCCGGGTTACGAATAACCCAACAATGTTTGAAAATCTCCTACTACCACCACAGAAAGCCGAAAATGTTGCTTGTGTTGTGATGGAGGACTTAGCCAGTCGAGGAATCGAACATGCGACGCCCGGGTGGGACCCAAGCGCTATGCCCACGCCCACTCAACCACTGACCGGTCATCCTCACTGTCTGGAACTGGTGGGATTATGGCATAGCCAATATACTTATTATGGTGTGAGGCCATGAATTAAGTAGAATGGTGCAGGAGTTGGGGGAGAGCAATGTATCGAACTCTTTATATCTGGACATCAGATCATCATCAGACATCATCTTTATATAATCACGGATAATGCCATTTCGATTCGATTAGTTTTATAACTAGCTGACCTGGAGAACTTCGTACCGCATCATAATCAATATCTGATGTGTTAACTGAATTAAATTTAGTTTTTTATTAAGTTTAAAATTAGACAATGAACCAATTATCGATGCTCAATTTTCTGTGTTTTGTTTTCGTCAGTATCAGAGATGGCGTTGTGTATGGATTTATATTTTTTGTGATTTTCATTCTTTTCCACTTACTGGAATTGCGTTTCATTTTCTTTATACGTGTGAGGGAGATTTATTATAAGTATTGCACTTTTCGTTTGGAGGGTGCAGACTTACATTCACATTCGACTGTTGACATTTAGTGTGTTAAAAAGAGGGGCAGCATTATATGTTTAAGAACAAAAGCAAAACAATCAGTGCATTAACATTTTTGACCTTTATGAATTTTTGGAATTCACTCACTAATCAATATTATACTTATCAAAATATTGCTGCAGCTCTTTCAAAAGATGATAATTCGTTCCTTGCAAAATGTACATATGAGGAAAAGAATTTCCTCCCTAATGTTTTATTTCGTGAATTTTTCCGATATCTTAATAGCTATTCTGTTATTTGGAGCGAGAAAAATCCAACAAACCAAAGAACATGAAAATCGGTTCAGCCGTTCTTGAGATATAAATGGTGTAACTAAACCGATTCTGTTTTTATTTATTTATTCATTATATATATACAATGTACATTTATGTGATATAATTATTTAAGTACATATGTTCAAATATTTTAATACCACTCTTCCATGGAAGCTTTAGTTTGTGTCCGCAAGAATAGTGTAAATTTATTGTAATGCTATATTGTAATTAAATTACATATGATGGTAAAAAAAACAATAAGTTGTATGTTTGGTGTTATGTAATTAAAGTTTCTACTATTAAACAAATTAAATCTGCATACGAATAATGTATGTAGAAATATTGTTATTAATTATTAAAAACAAAACAAAATTTATATTTTTTGAAGAATCGTGTATCACTTGGAAATTGAGTTCTCAACTTTAAATTAGTCGCAAACTTTTTTTTTTGAGATTATCTTTAAAATATTTTTTACAGTGTTTATTAATCGGATTTTCTTCCAGTAGTTGATTGAAAAAAAGTCTTTCTTGGTAAGTTTAATAATTTTTTGCAAAGGAAGTGTTTAATTTTGGGCGTGGAAAAATATATTTATGTCTAATACGGTTTTCAGTTAATAATAATAATAATAATATTTGGACGATTTATATAGCGCCGTTTTTGTGAAAAATCACCTCAAGGGCGCTGTACAAACTTACAATACACGCCTAAAATCTAGAAAGACTAACAAGCTAGACAAACAATTGAAAACAACTTATGGCTAAAAATTGCACACACCTGTTCATTGATCACCGATACGAAAATATATGTACAATATTTTGACCAATGAACGCGATGCTGCCAAAAAATGAATTAATACAGGACCATACTTACCTGGGAGGTCGCTTGAAATTAACACTGTTTATTGTCTATTTAAAGAAATTTAGATAGAGTTCGCACGCAGAGGACATAATTTGAACACATGTTGTTTAATCCTGAAAATATTTTAATATTAATATGTAATATCTCAGATAGGTATATTTAAATTATCTTAAGGGAATGAGAGCCCGAAAAGGTAGGTTTTTAGTTTGGACCTAAACTCTGTTGGGCTTTTTATGAATCTTAATTCCGGAGGGAGTCTATTCCAAGCCTTAGGCTCAGATACTCCGAAAGCACGATCTCCGAACTTAGTATTTAGTATTTAGCTATTAGTCTGCCTATAGCAGATAAAGTTGCCGATCTAAGGGTTAATTGCCTCGGACCGATATTTTCCGGGACGCATAGTTCAGAGATGTAAGGTGGGGCCATTTCGTTGATTGATTTAAACACCATCCAGCACAATTTGTACCTACTGGATTCTTTCAGGGCACTTGAGCCAGTGAAGGTTACGAAGGTGTTTTGAAATGTGTAAATATTTAGAGACCCCGGTTATGAGTCTTGCCGCTGCATTAAACACGGATTGAAGTTTGTCAGTTTCAATATATTAAGATAATTTAAAGAATGACGAACATTTTTGTGTGGTGAATAACCTGAATATATTTGTAGGTAAATCTCTTAATATCATTATTATAAATGGGAGATATTGCTTGTGCAGTGATGGACGACTTAACCAGCAAAAGGAATTGATCTCACCGTGCCTGTATAGGAGCCTGACAGGAGGAGCCTGAAAATTTATGAATGGTTGTCTTTCAGGAGTGCGATTCTGAGTATATATTTAACCGTGGTAGATGAGGAAATGAAAATAATGTTGTACAATTTTAACGAAGTAAATTTCACTTTATGAATACCTAGAATGTTCAATTAACATGTCAAGTGAGAAAATACGACTTATGTCTTACAGTCAGCTAAAATCGTACCATTTAAAACTGAATGTCATACAAGCTCGCTGATAATATTCTGTTAAGCGTGTCAGGGTTTTGCGACAGAAGATAAATCAAAGTAGCCAGTTTGCTAGGCCAGCAATTGGTTGTGGTATTGAAGTATTTTGATTGATAACTAAATCACAGCTTATCCCCAGTTCGGGCAAATTCTTGATTCCTAATGGATCTCCTCCAATCAATCATATGAATTATTTAATCCACCAAGTGTGTACAAACTTTGGCCCCGGGAAAACTTTCCCTTCAAGGTTCGGTAGGGCGGGACTGTAGTTTTACGGCCTATCCCGAACCTTCCCTATAGCTGAGCTGATTGTTTGTTAATGCTTATTACAAGTTACTTTCAGCACACATTTTAATAATTTATTCATTTTTTAGACCAATATCATGCAGGCTATGCGCATAATAAAATGTAGATAATATGCAGGGTTAAATATATATATATATAACATACCTGAAGGATTTTAATAACTTGAGCGTATTTGGAGTACCAATGTAGATATCATTTGCTGTCCGATGGTATATTTTTTTTATTAAAAACAACAAAAATATCACACGTGCCACTGATCACATGATACACGCTCTCTTTCGTCTGTGTCCGTGATGCTTGAATGAGACGTGAGGAATGCGTATCACGTGATCCGCTGGGCTGTACCCCACCACCCAGTGGCATTTGCAGTTTTTTGGTAAAACTGTTTTTATTTTTAAATTCATATGTAAATGGCTCAATCAATAGCGCCAGTCGCCCTTACTAGCTGAGCCAGGAGCCTAACCTAAATGGGGTAGGCTCTTTTTTAGCAAAGTTTAAACTGGCTTTCGCAGTGCCTGAATGTTATTCATCATAAAGTAAAAATGAAGTATATAACACAGTTTTTTTTATATTATTTATGACATATAAAATCAAAAGCCTTATTTCATACACAACATTTTAAATCGAAATACGCACAAAATTCCTTGCTCGGGCGTATCTGCAAAACTTATAATGCCCTAGGAAAGAATGACATTTTCCATTGTACCCTTAAATCATTTAAAATCAAACTAGCCGTTCAATGTACTTAAAATAAAACTATTATTTCTTGTTTATTATTTTCTTTTTAATAACTTTTTACTTAATACTATGTACTGTTATTTTAAACAACTACTTGAAAGAGGTGATTTCAGCGCCCTTGAGGTGATTTTTCACGAAAACGGCGCTATATAAATTAGCCAAATATTATTACTATTTCTGTATTGATTATTATCACCTTTTTGATAATTTAACAACGTACTTACACCATATACCTACTATAATTGTTTAATAACATTTACCACAACTAAATATTATAAATGGAACTTAACTGGTTCTAATTATGTTCACTATTCAATGTACAATTACTGTATACACAACTGTATGCTTCCTAAATTAATTTAAATAAAAAAATTATGAGAAAAACTTAATTTATTATAACTTTTTTTGGAAGTTTATTCCCATCAGTGAAATATATCATATTAGAATAAGTTTACAATAATAATCTAAACGAAAATATGAAAGAGAACATTCACAGAAAAAAGACAATGTTCGCAACTGGGACTCGAACCCAGACCTCTCCGTCTAACCGGGACGAGCGCGTTAACCAATTTCGCTATTGCCACCTTCTGTCAAACCGTCATATTTGTCAATCTCATATTTTCAAATTTTAGAATTAACATTATTATCAACTAATTATTTTTCTCTATATTACGGGCAACTACTCTTTTTATTGGAAACAATAATTCTAAGAATAGGTTTGTAACCTGGATAGCGTCTCGGATAGATAATTAGTTGATAATAATGTTAATTCTAAAATTTGAAAATATGAGATTGACAAATATGACGGTTTGACAGAAGGTGGCAATAACGAAATTGGTTAAAGCCGATGGAGAGGTCTGGGTTCGAGTCCCAGTTGCGACCATTGTCTTTTTTCTGTTTTTCTGTGTCTTGTTCTCTTTCATATTTTCGTTTATATTAATATTTTTAACTTATTCTAAAAAAAATAACATTGAAATACAGAAAAAAATACAAGTTTATTATTTAAATTAGTGACCTATACGCTCTGGTTATTGACAGCCTTACAAAAAAATGTATGTGAATATTTTATTCAATTGATAAACGACCGTTCGTGTGAAAACCTTACTACTTAGCTATAAGCTATCAAAAAATAATTCATGGAAAGATATTTACATAGCTTATCCAGCCAAAGCGTTTATCTGTTGGATTACTTCTTTACTAGAGGCACTGCTGAAAACCAGCTGCATTCCAGGAGAAATCCTGAATGTACTCGTATAGCTAAGCAGGGGCCTTTTGTCAACAGAATCAATGATAACTTATTGTTAATATATGTATAGATGAATAGATGTTTTATTTAAGATGGGTAATTCACCCTAAAGAATAAATGTTATTATTAATATTATGATTGCTTTATTAATAACGTCTCAAAAAATTTGGGATTTTTTCCAAGGTATTTTAAATGTTACATATTTCTTATTTTTGAATATGTCGTAAAAACAAACACCACTTTAGAAACTAGATATAACCACCTTTTAGATTTTTGTATTTCAAAAATATTTTATTGTTTAATAATTGCAATATCTTAACCTTCAAACATAAAACATAGAGAAAGATCTTCCACATTTTTAAGTAAAACGTTGAAAATTTTCATAAAATTCCAAATTACAAAAACACAAACAATTTATGCGAAGAATTTGGAACAAAACTGTAACTTCACTTTTTCTATCGTTCACACAAAAATATAAAGAAATTATAATAATTATTTATTATAATTTTTTAAAGTTGATTTCTCAAATTTGTGTTTACATACGTACAAGGGATTTATGTTATTAAATAACATTATTTTCATGGATGTTTTATTAAACTCCTGCGGCAAAAGCCGATTAAAAAATATCTTGTCGAAATAACCTCACTTTTTCCCGATAACCAATTAAATTCACAATTTGACGCTATTATAACTAATGAAAAAACAATACAAAACGATGGTAATTATTTATTGTTATCAAGTTTAATTTGTAGAATTCCATTTTCATTTTTATTTCTTTTATATATTTAATAATTTTATTATTAAATTAATAAAAACAGTTTATTTATAAACAAGTTCTGCTGGTAATTATTATTACGCGTGACAGCTGTTTCGCCTTCAGTTTGATAATACCCTCAGAAGGCGAAACAGCTGTCATGCGTAATAATAATTACCGGGAGAACTTGTTTATAAATAAACTGTTTTTATTAATTTAATAATAAAATTATTGAATATATAAAAGAAAAAAAAAAGTAATTATATTGATTACACGAATATAAGATTGAATTGGTCGATGGAATAGACGTTATGAACTAAGACGTGTTCTGAAACACAACAAAATCACATTAACAATTCGTGTCAGAAAAAAAATTGCGGCAATGATATTTTAGAGGGCCAGATTCTGACCATTATTAAAAAAAACCTTTCCAGAACGACATAAATATTTCTTCTTATAACATTTTGAAAAACAAAATGTACAGTCTTTATACAACGTGAAAAAAAAGTGTTTTTTTTTATAAGTAAGGCTGTGAGTGTTTTATTTAACATCTGTAGCATCTAGGAGTAAATCAAAACGAGGTACAACATGTCCTTGTGGATCATCAAATAAAAATTTGAATAGAAATTAACGCGGTAATCGGAATCTCGGACATACTTGGTCGATGGTTGCTATGCGTTTCCTGAATCTGAAACATTTTGAGGAACGATTCCATCTTTCCACAGACATTTTAAAAGGGTTTGGCAACAAAAAACAAGAAAAGTATTGGGCTCGGATTGGGCATGCGATTCACGAAGGGTCGGACCGGGCCGGCCCTACCAGACCTCAAGTTAAGCCCGCAAAAGTTGGTACAGACCTCACACCTTTGTTAGGTAACATATGGCCCAATGCCTTATTTATGACTTCCTCATACCAAACAACCAGGCGTTCCGTTTGGTAAACTGAGATATTTCATGGCATTGTTTTAAGCATATGTGAATAAATTGGAAAGTTTTGTTTGGGTGGGTATGAATTTATTCTTTGTCGGTTTTCTAAAAAAACATGATTTGAATATCGTGGCTGTGAAGTTTTCGGTTACCGAAAATTCAAGGAAACTTTCACAAATGATTTTATGGTGATATTAAATGATATGCTATTTTCCTCGGCAGAATAGAAATTGTCATTGGCTGTGGAAACTAGGTCACCTAGGACTTTGGCTCCAAACAGTTTTTGACTGGTGGTTTGTAATTTGGTTTAATTTTATATTCAATTGTATTCGAAGGACCATTGTATGACGAATGTAATTCGTAATCACTCTACAAAGTAGAAATAAGTCACATGCAGGTAAGGAAGAAAAGACTTACTGCGGGACTATGTAGCATTCTCTAATCTGGAGTAGGTTTACATTAAACGGCACATATGAGTACGATTACGGTTACGACACTAATATAACAGTTTTTCTTGGTTCCGTATCCGAGTTCGAAACGAAGAAGATGGAGAGATATGAAATTACAAATGTTAGAGGAGCGCGCTAATATTTGAAGCGATAAAATTAATGCGAAAATTGCGAAAATGTTTAATAACACACGACTCGTTTAGGAAAGAGCAAAAATCTTGTATAAAGTATCTTAAGTATCATTTGAAGAAATATTGTGGATTTTTTCACAACTATAACTTGTAAAATAACTGAAACAAAGGTGTTTATAATTATTGGCGATTTTTTTCTATCGAGGGAATTTTATATAATTTGCGTTTCGGCGTGGAACGCGTCTAGATATTATCTTCAAAAATAACATATATTTTTTTAAGAGCTTAAAATCTTCCAATGTTTAGGGATATTGTAAGAAATGGGTAGAAATTTGGGTAGCGGCGGCTTAAGTGGTGGACGCAGATTGGTGAACTTTGTAGCCGGCGGGCTGCGGAATTACGCTTAGCATCATTACAGAGTATAAAGCAAAGTCGCTCCCGCTGTCTGTACGGTTAGATCTTTTAAACTACGTATACGGGTGTACACTGGTATACACTGGTATACGGGTGCCCAGTGTCATTGAGATGATTTTTCCTAAAAATGGCGCTACGAATCATCCAAATATAGTAATAATTATTATTTATGCAAAATGGGTTTAGGTATCAGAACTTTCTTAATATAATTCAATTTTATAACGTAGTTCTTCCCTAAGATGTCCGGTTTTCCTTACTCCTTCTCCATCTTGTCTTTTACTACTTATTTTACTCTCACTGGTTTTTTTCATGAAGCGTAAAAAGAAAATTTCTATCCACTAGGAACTATTTTTGGCCTGTTACGGCTAGTTTGAAAAACAATCGCTCGAGATGTTTGCCATAATGTGCCAAATCTATAGAACCTAAAAATATGGGATAAGCGGTTAAAAGAAAGTGAATTTAATGAATTTAATCCAACAGTTCACATGTTTCCGTAATAATATGTTGAGATATTTTATAAATTGAATGGCGTTATTTAACAACTCCTTTCCATAACAATATCAATTAAAATAATCTTATAACTTTAAAAGACCGCTTCACAGACCCAAGTTTTAACTGAAGAGAGGTGGTACAGTAATTATAGTTGTTTTCCCTGTGTTTATGTGAGAGGGCCGAAAATCCACATTCCGTCGAAATGTGTTCTTACGATCTTACAGAGCGATTCCAATGAGAAAGATTAATTATTCTCCGTACCAGCTTTTTAAAATTATAACTCAATATCGGTTTTATTTCATTCCAAATTTGCTTTAATTTATACCTACATCCAAAAATGCTGAAAGGCGTGATGATAAAATTATCTACTTTTTGAATTTTTTTTTTATCGTAAGTATTTATCATTTTTCAATAATGTCTAAGCAAAATAAGAATGTAAAAACAACTTTAATAAATATATTAATTTGTAAGACCGTAAATAGATAGACAAAATAGAGAAATTTTGTCGTAAATAAGTATTCGGATATTTTTTTTTGATTTTATCTGAACTAAAATTAAAATTTACTAGATAACTTATTAATTTACAATAATGTAAAATTACACGGTATGAAATATGTCTTGAAAAAAAGATTTTTCGTTTGAAAACTTCATAAATCTACCAACGACCTATGGAAGGTATGTATAACCTTATTATACTAAAAATTAACGTTGTATTCCCAAAATTTAGAACTTGCATTTACTTGATAAAAGAACAATATTGGGAAATAAATTTCTAATTTTTTGTGGAAAAGAGTCAATACGTCTAAAATTTAATTTAAAAATAAGATATTTCCGGTTTTCTCTGGTATACCCTCTTAAATTAAATTAAATGAAACCAAAAGTCTCCTATATTAAAGTTGTTGGAGATGGAGTTATGTGTATTGTATTTTAAAATTAATCATAGGTGAGGGGAAAAGGAATATAGGATAAGGATAGAAGATGCTCCCGATACATTCCACACTCTTTTACTAATTTTCGATTGTCCGCGTTACTTCTATTCAATTTTTATGAAGGGTAATTGAAAATGTCTACATTGTGAAATTTTGTGTTACATTGCTCGTTTATAAGGAGAGTTTGGGAATTTTTTCTAATGTTAGTTCTACATTTTTTTTAAATAAGCTCCATACAGGAGGCCCTGGGAAAAATAATTCCCCACATGGCTTATGTCATCTTTGGGGATGCTGGGTGGTGGGTCTTTTTGGGAAAATGGAGGAGAGGAAGATCTGGGAAGAAGGAATCCCCTAAGAATCTGGGGGCCGGTGTGTCCAGAAGTGACGGACGAATGAATACATCCCTTCTACTGCTGTCAAAATTCTGCTGTGCGTCCTGCTGAAGAGGTCAATAGATCTCCCTAAACCAGATCTCTCAATCCGGCCTGCCATGCAGGTGGTGAATAGACGCGTCCGCAGAAGGTTCGCTACGTTTAGTGACTTTATGGTGAGGTTTGTGGGTCACATCGGGAAATACTGGTTGAGGTAATCCTTTTGACCTCTCCAGTAGGACTCTTGCCTTGCACCGCAGTGGAAGGGATCGATTCATATGTCCATTACTCCTGGACAGATTGACTTATCCTATCACCCCTCGGACCTTTTTCCTTCCCAGAACTTCCTCTCCTTCCTTTCAATAAAAAGATCTCCCGCGATTTGACATCGAAGAAAGCTCTTGACTCACAATCCGAAGGTCGCGGGATGGATTCCCGGCCTGCGCAAATATATTTTATTTTATTGATTTCACAATTCATTAATTTAAAATAATATATAGTGTATTTGCGGCACGTTTCAGTGTGGATGATACTCTCAGTATCGCCCTGTTGCAAGACCACTTTTATGAATTGAAACGTTGCTTGAAATGGCTTTAGCCGCGTTTGGTGACCAGATCTAAACAGCCAAATACTTCACCACCTTCCTCTTCCCGGATGCCATAGTCTCACTGGCTCCTGACAGAAGCATCTGGGACTCTTGTGAGGTATTCACATTTAAATACTAGACAGCATCCCCATAGATGAGATAGGCCTTGAGGGATTTTTCCTTAGGGCCTCTTACGTGGAGCTAATGAAAAAAAACGAGCCTGTACACATTAAGAGAAGATCTTGTCAATCTTAACACCCTTAAAAAATAAGATTTTTTATAAAATTATTAATGAAGGCAGTACTGAAAATTTTTATTTTATTTTATGTAGTGTTTGATTTTCGAAATAACGAAAACGTAATAATCATTAGTTTTCTAACAATATAAATGTTTATTTATTATATTATCAAGCACAATTTGTGGAGCTCCATTTTATTTATATTTTTTAAATATAAAAAGAAATGTATCATTCTCTTTTATAATGCCTTCAGTAGGAGAAACAGCTGTCATGCATAATAAGAATTACACACCAGAACTTGTTTATAAATGTAATGTACCAAAATATTAGTCTATGATCAGTTCTATCATTGTTTCCCGTTGTCTATGTCTATGCTATACTCGGGTCACATGATGTCGGCTACGACGTGCGTCGAAGATATCCAACACAGACAGGCACGTCATTCTGTTGCGAGAGCTCCTCAAACAAAATCTAGCTTCCGAGTGACGTATGTCCTCCTAAACAATATTTATAAGTTAACGAAATAGCAATAAACATTCACTATGATTTTTAAAGAACTTAACTATTTCAATCGAACAGGATAGTAATGAGATACTGGCTGGTAGTAAAAAATATTCTAATATCCCTGAAATCGTATATAGAGAGATTTTCAATAAATAAACTGTTTATATAAATTGAAAAACATTAAACATATATGTGAAAAAATAATGATACAGTTGCCATTTAAAAGCAGTTTTAGTTTATACCCACCTAAATTGATTATTCAATAGATGTTTAAAGGCAAGTTAGATAGAAAATAGTACACGACACTCGGAATTAATGAAGTATTTGAACAACCCAAACGTCAACGACCCTCTCGATCATTGAAAAAACAACATTTTCCTTTTACAACATGTGGCATGGGGAATTCAAAAATGTTTGCCTTTAATTATTAATTTATTTATTTCTACGTACATGGCACAACATGTACTATTAACATAATTAAATTAACATAAATAGTGTAACAGTATAAGCGTAAAGTAAAAAGTAAAAGATGAAAAGTAACAAGCAAAACGGTAAGAAATAAATTTAATGAATTTTGTAAAAACCACTATATTATCATATCCTGATGAATAAAACATAGTTTTCGAAACATGTAGATAATATTAATAATATAGTGCTGTGTACAAAGTTATTTGTTTTCATTAAATCAATAATGACTTCATCGACAGTCATCCAGAAGAATATCAAAGAACTCCTGGATGACTTAATGCTCCAAAATACTTCAGAGAAGCGGCCTGGATGAAGGCTATACTCAGAACCAAAGAAGCTACAACCTGAGAACGAGAAGAGCCATCCCAACACTCCAACAACCTCCTAGGCAATGAGTTGGGACAGCGCAAGGAAGAAGACGAAGAATTAAATCAATAATGATGCCACAAAGTGTATTTGCGTAGTTCGAATAAGTAACAAATTTGTTTGAATTAGTAATAAATGTAATAAATCTATGAATTATATTTAAATATATTTTGACTAAAAAAGTAGCAACGAATACCATAAAGCCATAAACCATTACGCATAGTCCTTTCGGGTTTACCTAATTAATGTTTATGTTTTTTTTGTGGATTTTGATTGCCTTCGCAATTAGTCCCAATTTTTTAGTAAAATCAAGCAACGCTTCTTTTTGACGCCTTTCACCACAATGAATTCTATAGAGAGAATCCCTTCACCCCGGCTATGCTAAAAATAATGTATTTATTTTTAACTTCCCGCAAAATGTTAATTTTATTCAAATTATCACAAAAGCCGCACATAAAGATAAGAAAACGCAAACAGAAAAAGCACAATTTCAAAAATGATATTATCGCCGGTCCGCGCTAAGGTTCCGCGCCCTATTAAGGCTTGCGGGATGAAATGATTCCGGTGTAAATCAAGGGTAGATAGGGATCGTAAAAACTTTTACAACCGGATGTGATCTCGCCCTAACTCAGAAGAAAATTAATTGCCTTGCTGACAAGAGCTACAAAAGTCAACGAGTTTCGCGTTTTGATAAATGGCTTGTTTATTTCATCGCCGCGAGCATAAGAATTTATTCATTTGCATGTATGAATAATATTGATATAAATTTCTAAATAAATAAAAGGGTTGTATTTTTTTATCAGGCTAATTTTTGGAACAACTTATATAGATCTTATAGAAATCGTTGTGCCTCCCTTAGAAATATGATCTAAACTTCTAAAGGGCGTTGAAAAGAAAAAATAACACGTTTTGTATTCAAATCTAAAAATAAACAGCAAAATCACTAAAATGTACAACTTTGTGAAACCAAAATTATCGTTTTCAATTTTAAAAAAATAATTACGAAACTTTTGAAGTTTTTTAAAATTATTTTTACAAAAAATACTGAAAGTGAGTTGACGATAACGTTTATAATAGATTTGTACAAAATGTGTGTTTTTATTATTTTCTTTCTCAGTAATTTTAGTTAGAAAAGAACTTAAGGCGAACCATCTTAAAAACTTTTGTTTGCATTCAAAATTTTAATTCTTAAAAAATTATATGTTTACTTCGAATTATCAAATTTGAAAGCGTATTTCATCTCCTTTTAAAATTAGTTTTTAGTTTTCGGATGCGTTCAGAAATAATCCATTTATTCGGATTTTATTGCAAAGCTGAAATATTTGATTCTATTGAACCATACATATCCAATTTCTTTATTCAGAACGGTTTAACCCCCGCATGTCTCAAGTCAATTTTTTCGGAAGGTCAAAATATTTCCACTTTGCAAAAAAATAAGAATAAATGGAACATTTCTGAACGCATCCAAAAACTAAAAACTGTATTTGAAAGCTTTTGAAATACGCTCTCAAATTTTATAATATATAGTATATCGAAATAAACATACAATTTTTTGCTTAAAAAAAGTTTTTAAAAATGGTTCACCTTACATTTTGTTTAACTAAATTTACGGAAAATGAAAAAAGTAAAAACACACTCAGGTGTTATTAGGCAAATGTATTACAAACGTTATCGTTATCTTACATTGTTGGCGTTTCATGTAAAAATATTTTATAAAAAAATCCCCAAGTTTCATTATTTTTTAAATTGCGGTCGGAATCTTTGATTTCATAAAAGTCTACGTTTAAATATTTTAATTATTTCACGATTAAATTTTAAATTTAAATGTAAATCGTTGTGATTTTTTTTATTTCTGATACCGTTTTTATCTAATTTTTAACCATGATAGCAGAGGAAGCGTAACGATTTCTTTGAGACCAGTGTGAGATATTGTGAATACCGAACACTTCAACACGATAGTTTAAGCATGTAATAACTAAACTTATGATTTTAAAAACTGTTGTACTACTGTTCACAGAACTATTAAAAAGTAAACTGACAATATTTACACCTACAAATATATTACATAAAGGGGTGTATAAGGAAACATTTTGTCCTTCCTGACTGCTCAAATAATAGAATAATATGTACCTACGAGTAAGTTAGTATTAGGAAGGCTCTTTTGATGGTTTTAAAAAACTCTCTAGAGAGATAGAGTCGTAACACGAAACACAATAAATGAGATGTATTCTCGATTTCTGACGCCGTTTGCTCACAATAAAGTAAAAAGTTCGGTGGAATCGCACAACAAAGGGCTAATATTAACAATGATATGTCCTCCAATAATATACATGTATTACCTAGACCAGGGGTGCCCAACCCAAATCGTTTAGTGGGCCAAAAAAAAAACTGAGCTTAGGTGGGCCACTTAGATGGGGGAGGGGGGGAGGGGGGCAAATGCCGACCATTAGAACCGTCCATGAATATCTACTTTTACAGGTAAATGGCGAATATTACCGATAGTTTTTATAGGTAATTCGGTGTTCAAAAATGCTATTATTGTAAAACTGCGACTTTCAATATAAGAAGGCGTACACTTACTATATCTGCTCCTATATGTGTCCTTTGCACTCACCCGTTAGTTATTAAAACTTTTTAAAAAATCCACGAAAATAAATTCATAGTGCGGCCACGTGCAATAAATCAAAACACCCACCGAGAATCCAAGGTATTATAAAAAGAAAGTTCTAAGTTTTAATTAAATTAATTTAATTTAATTTAATTAAACAAGAACGTTCTTGTTTCACAAAACATAATATAATTATGTTGTAAAACTAGAACTTCTCGCAAAATTCAAAAAATACTTTTTATATGAATACCGAAATAAACGATATGAGACACCCAGAGATGTACGAGATCTTGCATCTCATAATGCAGGGAAAGATTGCCAGAAGACGGGGCTCTGGAAGAAGGAGAAACTGTGACAGTGGTTTGGCCAGTCTACTGTAGAGCTGTTCCGACCCGCAGTAAACAAAGTCCGCATAACCAACATGACAGCCAACATCCGTTGTACGGGCAGGGCATAAAAAAAAGAAGAAGACCAAGATCTAAGCACAGAAAGCTGAAAACTTAATTAAAGGCCGCACAAAATCTTCAACTGGGCCGCAAGTTGGGCACGCCTGACTTAGACGAAATGGAAAAATTAAAAGCGAGATATTTTATTTTGTTCATTTAAACACTTTTAGTTCAACTGATTTTTTAAATTCCTGAAGTCGCGAAATTTTAAAGTCGCGGGTTTACTTCTGCAAGCCTCAGACTCTTGAAGCCCTCAAGGAGAATATTCGTTAGGAATACGTGAACCTGTCGCCCGAAGTTCTGGCAAGAGTGATAGAAAATGCCATAAATCGGGCCCGTATGGTCATCAACTCTGGCGGCGGCTACTTGGCCAATATCATTTTCTCGACTTGATGGAATAAATTCTAATGGATTAAATATACAAATTTCACAAGCAGAATCAAAGTTTTTCATTAAAAAAAAATTAAGACAAAAAAACATCGGATGATTACTGTTGCCCCACCTTGTATAAGAGAATTAGAATGTTTTCTATAAGCACACGATTTTAAATAATGAAGAAAGTATTAACAAAATTTTATTCGATTAAACTAAACGATAGCAGATACCATACCACCAAACCTAATTTCTGCATTTTTCATAATATGCGTAAGTTCTTTGGAAAATATTTAGGTGGATACTTGACAATTTTATTATGCCTGGCGCTTATCGAATATACATGAAACTAAGCTTTCAACCCTTTAGCTAAAAGGGAACCGTCTTTTTAAAAATACCGGGATTTATGATACTGGGGACAAAATAAAAACAACCTTCTTTGTGGAACCTTTTCATTTCAATATTACGACACAAAAAAAGTATTTACCTTATCACCATTTCGTTTGAAATACGGTTATTTGACTTTTATCTACCCTTCGCACATGAAAAATTACTCACTTTAGTATGTGATACAATAAAGTTGTCGAGATAACTATTCTTGGGCAGATACTTTGCAGGAATATATTATTTTAGGTGTTAATAAATTCACGTATTTTGTTACATTTTTGTGAAATCTTCTTGGAACTGTGTGGAAATATGACACTATAAAATAAACAACTATATGGCATGATTTTCAGAAATGTAAAAACTTTTAGATCTTTTTTTTATTTATTTCTTCGATCCAACATTAGCTCACAATGGTTTTGGGATGTTTTAAAGGTAATATTTATTAATTTAAATTTAAACATATGTGAACTCCGTTAAAACGTGCAAACTACTGTAAATTTTTAATTAGAATACATTCACGGCAGAGCAGTTACCTTTTGGCTAAGTATCCAATGCAAAATGCCCATTTAAAGGTATTCCGGTAAGTATGTTGAACTATAACACTTTTAAATTATATGAAAATGCTAAAATTATCAGACAGAAGATTTTCACTGACTTGGTATTTCTATATACATACAATATAAAATGAAGTAGTTGATAGTCCAGAATTGTTTGCATTGACAAGTTTTCGGATTCCACTGCGTAATACTAGAAATCGGGATTTATCTCATTGAAAAAATTCTGGGATTAACTTCCATATATTTTCCTCTTTGTCTAGCCACTGGAGCGATTTTGGACGAAAAACGGACCGCTTGGGATATAGCGGTCCAAAAATGGACCACATTTTTCTACCATTCGTAAAACATTTATTGTAATTATTAAAAATATTTCCTTGGCCAACCTTTAATCTTAAAATGAAGCTTTTGAAATTCTATATCTACTATGACCATATATGTCGCAAATCCGAACTTCGAAGACTATTTTTGAACGATGTTAAAAATATATTTTTTAAATATTTTTTCCCTTCCGAATTTTTATCAGCTGTATTCGGATAAAATTAAGTCTTTTTTCCATAAATATGCACCTTTCACTATCAAGTATACCACAGACAACATAGAGAAATCGAAAATATTCTATGGTGACTCGAGTAAGTATCTAAGTAAAAAAAAACACGCAGCTTTCCCGCTATTACAAACTTTACGATTTTTTTTTTAAATCCTACAAATCTGAGATAAACGGTAAAATACAGGTCAATTCATTGACTATTCAGCACTAGAGTAAGTTTTTATGTCTCCATGTTAAAATTCGAAGATTTTTTTATTGTTGGAGAAAAATTTACTCCTGGGAAATCTCGAGCAATAGAGCAAATTTATTTATTTCGCGTGATCGCTCCAGTGGCCAAAATACTAGTGGAGGGAAATAATTATACCAATTCAGTGGACATCTTCAATTTGTCACTAAACAAATACCAAATAACTTTTCTGAAACAGTTAGGTTATAAATGTACAATAAATACTGTATAATTTCAACTACCCATGTCTAAAATCCCTTAAAAAGGGGGTTCATAAATAAATACAAAATTAACACTTGAAACGAACTGTTCAGAAACAATAGAGGCAAATAGAGAAAAGGATATTGGAGTAGATATCGTCGCTCACATTAAAACACAAATTTCAGGAGGAGCCAAAACCCGTTTAGTTTATTAGTTAAATAAAAATAGCACAGCTTTGAAAAAAGGGTCACCTAATATTAAGGGATCAGTTACTTGAAGAAGTAATTTAAAATATTAAAACATATTGTATTTAAATGACATTCGCGGTGTAGCACAAAAAATGGCTGAGAAATAATGAGATACGCTTGGTTCTTATGCGAGAAATACATTTGTTTATTAAGACATACACAGTACATAATTTTACAAGTTATAAGAAAAATTTAATGAAATTATTACATGGTTTAGTAGGTACCTATTACGTAAGTCCGTAGAAAATCATTAGGTAATTTCACCTGGGTTTTGATCGGTTCTTAAAACTTAACTTATATGAAGGAAGGTTGCGTATGAACACAACAAATTTCTTCAAATAATTAAACAAAAATAATTATGAGGGCATTAAAAAATTATAATAATTTTATACTTGTTACTAATTAAAACTTTTGTATAAACATTTACTGGTAATCATAGATAAGAACCAATTGGGAGGCGGGAATGGGTACCGCCGCCCCGGGAACCGACATCTCTGCCGTAGTTCACCCCCAAGTGGTTCGCTACGCTTGGTGACTAGGAGGGGTGCCCGGGTTCATGAGATGAGGTTTGTCTAGGTCTTTGCGGCGGACAACCTGGACACACTGAACCCCAGATTCCTATCCACGCATACCGTTTTCCTTCCCATAACTTATTATTATTATATATATAACTAATTATTTTTCTCAGGCCTCCTGTGTGGAGTTAATTTTTAAAAAAAAACTTAGTACAAAAGGATCGACGATTGGTTAAAATATTAGTTTGTCGATTCAAACCATTCAAAATTTTTTTTTTTTTTCATTAGTGTATTTAAAAAAAAAACAGGAATGTCCAGACATAACACCTATTGCAAATTGCTCAAAGCACAGCATTAACCAGATGATATCGAAACAAATTCACCGGGTAACAAAGCCAAAGTTGGTGTAAACCAAACCAAAATAGAACCTAATAGTGGTATTCAAAACTAAAAGTCCCCACAATTTCACACGAAATCTACGTTATTCGACTTCAAATTTCTTCCGCTCGGAACCATACAAGTTCCGTTGCAAAATGGATACAAAGTTCCCAACTCACACGGTGGCGCGTTGGATTTAATCTACAAAAATCAGCACATTGTGTACGATCGTTAAACACATTAATTTTGTTCGGAACTTCGGCAGTTTGGACGCCATAAACGTTTTGATAGGAGCGGGAGTAAATGAAATTTTCCGGTTTGCAACGCGAAACTTGTAATCGTTTCGAACTGCCGCCATTTTAGCGAACAGAAGCCAACCAATTTACAGGCCAAAGCAATTACAATACCGTTTATGGATTATCATTGTATATCCGCGTTGTAGTGTTTTCATCAGATCGACGTAGCATCGCGTTTTATAAATCTATCGTGACGGCGAATTGATTCGAACAAAACAGTATGCCATGCCATTCAGCATCATAATTATGCGACAAATCAATCATAGTTTAAAAAAAATGACACTATTTGTTGCTTAAAGGTTATTTGATTTATCTTTTCTTTTAATTTACCTTGAAGCATTAGTCTTTATTTATTAGTAACAATTAGTGTGGGTAACGCCGCCGGCTGGTCAACCTTTTTTCGGATAACCTAAGCGTCCACCTTTCGGCATCGTACGCATCGCATCAAACGGATGAATTTTTCACGATGCGTCCACCTGATCGGCAGCAATCGCATTTGCCGCCGCAACTATCAGCAATCGGATTACCGACGCCCCATCATTCGGTCGTGCGAAATGTTTCTGTGACATAATGGAGGAAAGTGAAGAAGAACAATTCTTCATCGCTTGTGTGTTAGCAGAAGTGGAAGAAAACGCGTGTGGGACAGGACGATCGTCAAATGCAAATTGCGGAATGCGGAGCGAGCGCGCGGGGTGCGTCCACCTGACCGGCATTCCGAATGACGTCATCGGCACGCATCGCAAATGTTGCCTCTCGAAGCAACGGCGTCGGCATTGCCGATGAGCAGATTCGAGCGATCCGTACGTTGCAAATTGGTGGACGCACTTGTGTGACTGTCTATAGCTATACAAAGAATACTACGATCCGTTTGATGCGATGTGTCCGATGTGTACGATGCCGAAAGGTGGACGCTTAGCCTTAGCAGGAAACTGAAACCAAACAATTACCGGAAACTTGACAACATGGCTTATTGCGTATATTGAAAAGATGTTAGGATTCATGAATGGTATGAATTTAAAAACCATATTGTTTTTAAAGACCATTTAAATTTAGCCAAATTCTGGATATTAGTAAGAGCTGAGGGAAGTTTATTCCAAATGAGAGGGCCAGTTAGCCGAAAAGAGCGATCATAGTAAACGGCTCGATTTAACCAAGAAAGTTTGATTAAACGACTAGTGACACCTAGATCTGCTGAGATATATAGGCTGTATATAGGCTATATTCCTTGCAATGCTTTGAAGGTCACCCCAAGTGGTTCGTTAGATTTGGTGATTTAGCAAGGATGCTCGGGTTCATGAGGTGAGATTTGTCCGAGTCTTGGCTGCAAATTCATATGACTGGTCGACGTAATCGCCTCGCAATCTCCATTTTTACTTTACTTCATATATTTTACTCTATATAACCGTTGAAATCCGCGTCCATAAGTAACATCAGAGGCTGAAGACTTTTATTCCTGTTATCAAAATCATGGATTGGCATTGGACTATCATAGAAGAATATTCTTTGTGCGATAGATGGATCTGGAATTCCACTGTCTGTAGATGCAAACACAACAGTTGGTGCCCTTGATCCCTGTGAAGACCTTCGACTAAACCTGGAACTAGAGGAGCTTGCAGAGGAGCGGCGCGAGACCTTATGGCCATGGCTGCAGTCGATGTAGTCGGAAGACTGAAGTCTGACAACCGCACTGGGACTATGCCAGCTACTTGTCAGCTACTCCAGCGCGCCGTTTCGTTTTAGAAAGCCAAACCCTAGCTTCGCATTATTTAACACTAGCTGGCGTACCCGGTTTTGCTCAGAACAACATTCGAGAGTGTTCTGGAATATTCAACAATGATGTTCCAGATTCCCTATTCCCGAACATTCCGGAATGTTCGGGAATGTTTTGGAATGCTATCGAATACTTTTTTTAATGATAAATATTGATTACAATTAATATTATCGAACCTTCTAGAACTTTCCGGAACCTCCTAGAGTCACTGACACACTCCGCCACTCATTTCTGAAAGCTTCTAGAACTTTCTCCTTTCATAACTTTCTATAGAATAAGCGAACCATCCAGTGCATTCTGGAACCTTCTAGGCTCACTGACTCCGTCAATCCTTCCAGAACTTTTTAGAGTTTTATCGAACCTTCTAGAACTTTCCGGAAAACTGTTCTTGAAATTTCTAGAGGGCGAAACTTCTAGCCCTTATATCTTCAAAAGCACGCCTTTCAGGTAAAAAAGGGACCCCTCATCCTGTAGGGGGGATAGAGATCCACCACACAATATAATTTTCTTGATTGTGCACTGTACAGGGACTCGTTTGTGAGTTTTTGCGGGCCGCACGTTTTTTTTGGGCTTTCTTTTATAATATATATTGATTATGTTAATTTTAAGGAAAATACGTTTTTTTGGAATGGCCGTCTTTTACCTACCTACATTCATATTTCAACGTGAATGGTTCCCATAGAGATATACTATATCAATAATGGTTCCACAATGTGACATTTTTAACCAGCAAAAATGTGGTTATCGGTTTTTCAGCTTTGATTGGCGCGGTAACCTTTTTGATAGTAAATTATGAAATGCAATATAGTTAAGTTAACGAACCGGCCTCCAATCGATGGTTAAGTGAGGCAGCTCTGAATTAGTACTGATCGGTAGTTTTGGTAATGGATTTATTTTGAATAAGTATCAAACATATTGTGCAACGTGCCAGCACATTGATTATTGTATAAATTATTTATACGCCATAGAATGGCTTTTACATTAAAGTAATAAGTGCACGATATTATTAGTATACAGTGGTACACAGGAGAGTATCAGCATTACAATAATAACAGAATAAGACTGTACATTTAATAAAGTATGTATGATTAAAGAAAGAATTAAGGTATAGGCTACCATTATGTGTTACTAAACTATTATTACTATACTAAAAAAATTATATCAATGTTATAATAACAGAGAACATATTGTTTAAATAGGATTATTTAGATTTAAAAAAATGTAAACAAAGGGGACTTTCAGAAAATTTGTCACAGTATTTATAGACACTAAGTGGAGTAAATTTGTATAGGGTTTATTGTTACCTTCAAAGTAATCTTCATTTGGAATTACTAAGCTGGTATTGCTAATTAGCTTACTGTTTCAGGGCTGTCAGTTAAAGATTGAATAATAGTTTTGGTTTAAGAAAACATTTTTAATAAAATAATACATTTAAAAGCTATCTCTCCTCAGTCTGATAGTACAGATATCTGATGTAAGTAGTTGAGAATCGATAGTAAAATATTTATTTATTTTGAATTTCCCGCCCGGCTGGGCTTTTACATGTAATTTTTTTATTTATTAAAAAGAACAAAAAACAAACCTAAGTAAGCGCAACAAAATCAAACGAAATCAAAAACAAAATCAAAAACAAAATAGAAGACAAAATTAAAAACAACATCTAAAGCAAAAACAAAGTAAAAAACGAAATAACATCCAAACTAAATACTTCACCATGCAAGATGGAAAAATGTAATACTAGGAAAAGTCGATGCTGAGCTACGTAGTTAAATATGGTAAGTATTTAGTTATGTTTCAGAAAAGGTCAATTATTTATCATTGACTTCTTTTTTGGGGCTTGCGTAAATTCGTCAAGGTATACTTACTGAACTAAAAGTTTTCATATATATTGAATTATTTGGCGGGTATTAGAGATAAGCCGCCATGGCTCAGTGGTCAAGAGCACCTGACCGGCAATCAGAAGGACACGGGTTCGAGTCCTTTTGGCGGCATGTATCTTTTTTCGGAAGATTTTTTCAATATATATGAGTGTTTTAGGCTGATAATTATTGCTTATAATAATTGTTACCCTTTGCTTTGTTACACAGGAGGCTCTGAAGAAACAATTTACCTCGGGGCCTAGCTCTTCTTTGAAAGGAAGTTCTGGGAATGGAAAAGGTATGAGGGGCGGGTAGGAATCTGGGTGTCAAGGTGATGGAGGTATATATCTTTCCCTCTCAATCTTAACCAATCTTAACCTCACCCCCCCATGAACCCGGGCATCCCTCCTAAGTCACCAAACGTAGCGAACCACTTGGAATAAAATATGGCAGGGGTGTTGGTTATTGAATAAATGGTTCCCAGGGAAGTGGTACCCGTACCAGCCTCCCATATTTGTTTGGGGTTTTCAAAATGTTATGAAACCATTTGGAGATCAAATTGTCTTAAAACCCGAAGACTGCCAGTAAACTTCGATATTTTAAATGGACGAAGTTTCGAATCTCAATAATTATTTTATAACACAGTTAATAATGTTTTTTTGTTAGAATGTATGTATCGAGAGGTGATTTTAAGTGGGTACAAAATTTATTACAATCAAGGACATTCAAATAGATGGACCTGCCCTAAGTGATAAAAGGCGTATATTTCCCCCTCCCATTGGAACCATTTTATCGGAACCGGCTGGGCTTGCGAGAGCCTTGCGTGAATATAAAAAATGTGACGTCATCATTCTTGTCCGGACCAATGTCGAGCTCTCATTGGTATATTTTACGAAATAACACGGACATTTTGCAAAATGGTGACTTGTGTTATTAAAACATGTAAAAATAGAAGTGAATAAGATAATAAACCCAATTTTCGTATTACATTCCATAGGTAAGCATTATTTTAGGCTTATTCAGATCGTATAATATGATAACACATCTAGATACATGGCGACGCTAAATACAATGCCGCTGTTTCATCAAGATACATGGCGATGCGAAACATAAAGCCGCTGTTTACTGAGGTAAGTAATTTATGAAGCATTTGTAAAAGTGTCTCAACTAAATACGAAAAAAAAATATTTCACTCCGAAAATAAGAGAAACTTTACTTTGCCAAATTTGGACTTCAGATATTTGTTCATATCGTGGCAAGCAATTCGAGCTCCCATGTAAAAAGGTCGATTCATTCAAAAGCAGATTTTACTTTTAAGAACTAAATTGTCATATTATAATGCGAGATGCCTATATACTGTTAGATTGATTTATTGGCGAATCACAGTGATCGTCCCTCTCTTCGCCCCGCCATAGTTAGTTTTTACCCCTCATCTGTATGTTCTGGTCTATCTATTTGTATGTCTATGATTAAAATACTAGCAGTACGAAAATTTTACAATTTGCAACACAGAATTTTTCACTTTGCATAACTTTTGTTAGGAAAAAAGTTTCCCGTCGTGAGTGTCGTACTTGGCTCACTAGTCAAGCGTTATAACCACCGGTAGGTCAACTATTTTCATATTACCTTTTTCTTGCTGTTCTTCAACCCTCTCCATTTGCATTATTTACCGGTCACTGGAAAACCATTTTCTCCCTAGTTTCTCACATTTCAACAAATTCATACCCTGTCGTAGGTGCGTTGAATAGTTTTCTAAATGAAAAGTGAATCTTAATGTGAACTTTGCTTATTGGCATGGGTCTCATTTGTCGTGACATGTATTATTTAATAAGTAAAAATCAATATTTATTGGTTTGTTTATTCGTATTTTATGCGCTGCCATACCGTTCATCCGATCGCGATGAAATTTTGGTGATATGTCGTGCGCACGCCCTCGAATATAGGCTATATACATAATGGTAAGCTCTGGCGCTATGAAAAGTGTAAAAATGAAAATGTGTGTATTTAATATATTTTAGCGGCAGGGAGGAAAGGCAGGAGGGGTAGGGGAATGGGGGAGGTAGGAACAAGAGAGACGCACGAGAAAGGACATGCAGGGACAATCAATTTATTTATTTGAAAGGCATTGCAACGCATGCCGGGTACAAGCTAGTATTTTATTAAAAAAATGAAATGTGAGTTTTTTTCAACAGCAGACTTGGGTACAAGCTAGTATTTTATTAAAAAAATGAAATGTGAGTTTTTTTCAACAGCAGACTTATGTTTGTTTATAATCACTAAAATTAATCTCGTTCTGTCTTACAGTGAGTGATTCTAAACACTTTTCAAAAAACTGATTTTTTCTATAACAAATTATAGGAAACTAATTCAGGATTCCGTTGGGCGTGCTTTAATCAGCATTTGTTATGCTGTCAGAGGACTGAGTGATTGCTAACGGTCTTGTCAGCACGCTGAGAAGTCACAATCGTAATTGCAGTTCCTAGATACAGTCAACATGCTTAAACCGTGCTAGAATAATAATGGGATGAAGAACAACAAAAAAATGATTTGGATAATTTTTTTACACAGAATTTTTTACCAAAATATATCTATGGCTTAGTTTCTAGTAAAATAAAAAATGTACCTAGCAAATTGAAAGATTTATGTTAAAATAAAGAAGTGTAAATTAAAATTAATGTAGGGGTAATCCGTGTCCTCTGGACAATTCGCAGTTTTTGGTAAATACACATGTTTTGAACATATTTATTTATTTATTCATTTTCGTGAAATCGACAGTTTATATTTATTTCAGTTTGTACATAGTGTTAAATAGCCAAAATAAAACCAATTATGGATTTCCTCCTCGTAACTTTACTTCTACTGAGACAGCATAATAAGAATAAGTAAATTTTTTTTTTAAAAGGAATATGAAGACAAAAATTATATAAAACAATTTTTTTTTAAATAAATTTAAAACAAAATTTAAAACAATTTTTTTTTTTTTTTTTTTTTAATATAAAACGAAAAATTACAAAACAAAGAATCTATCATTAATAGCCATGATATATATCCATTGATAGCCATGGAGAGAAGGTGTACATATAAATCAAATCATAACAGAAATAGAAACATAAGATTATTCACTAAACATCAGAGAGATACTCTTTTATTGACTTCTTATATTTGTTAAGTTCACAATTGAAAATGTCCACATTAGAGTTCGTCTTGTATTGATCCACCCTGAACAAGACAGAAGAGCGTGTTGAACGTGCAGGTACATTGAATTAAATTTTATTTATTACGAGTACATTCGTATAATATAATGGGATGTGTGTTTCTAAACATCAGGATATTATTTACGTGTTATATTATCATTATTTATCCATAAACAATTAAAAAAACTTTTGTTTGTAATTGTGATCAGTTACATATATTTGTCTCCTTCCCATTTATCAATTATCAATTGTTATCCCTGTCCAATAGTGTATCTCGGTCTTGTATATGTTTTTTTGAAACATGTCTCTCTACTTATATAATCGACTAATCCGTCTTAGTATTTAGTCATTATATGTCCTGAAGAGGCTTAGTTGATGCGAAACTATAAAATAATAATTATTCGTGGTTAAATGTGTTTTATTTTAAAAGCAATTAATCATGCTCTGAACCGTAAGTCTACAACAAACAGCCTAAATGCAATGATGTCGACAATGCAGAAGAATTCTTTGATTCAACTGCTTCGGTTGCTCTCTCCTATCGGATATTGACTATCATCAGAGCAATAAACTGTCTCCCAGCGGGCTACAGCCCTGAACAACACACATGAACTACCCTCTTACTGGTCTCGTAGATTTAATATAGAATAGAATCGATTAAATGCGTAGTTTTGAAATTAATGCTGATTAGTTTTAAAAACACTTTGGTAATATAAATGCTACGAACTTAAAACATTTTTGTACGTTTCCTATTCCCCTTTAAAACTTGCCCACGGATGTCAATCGTCCCAAAACTATTCACAAATTTGAGACCAACTTGCCAACTCAAAAGATTAATCAAAAAACCCTTTGTCAATCGGTTAAAACAGACTTGTTGCCATTTTGTGATTGCCATTTCAACATTTGTCTGAAAACAATATTCAACGAAATATAATTAGATTTTCCAACTTTAAACGAGTTTATTCCGCTCCTCATTTTTAGCTCCGATCCAACTTTATCTTTTCTTTGGGAAAATTTATTAAACCGTAGCAGGAGTGTAGAAAATATTAACGGCGGAAATTCATATCGCCAAGTAAAAAGCCTACGGCCCAGGATAATTTTATCGGGGGTACCTACCCACCGCAAAGACAGGAAGTGATATACATCCCAGAATGCGGAAGGAAGCGGAAGTGTGCAGAAGTGCCTAAGTAGAGTTAAAATATTGTTTGTAATTCCGAGTATTCGAAACTAGGCTTTTGAAATAATACGATTTATGAGTCAGCGGGAACGACCAAAATGAATCTCTTAGAAAAACTTTCATTGATATCAATTGTTTTTAGTATTAATGTAATCAGTATTATAATCACTAAGGATTGCGAGTTTGATGCGTGCTGAATTCAAGCGTTGGCATTTTTTAATGTTTGCTTTTTTGTCCTTATTTTATTTTTTTAATTAATTAAATGTTTTTGTGCAGTTTATGTTTTTTTGGTGAACGGCCAACTCAGAATGAAAACAACTCAGAACCACCTCAGAAAGTTCATAAAGGGTGATGATACAGAAATTTATAAAATTGGTTAAATAGGTTACGTTACGTTAGGGTTAACGGCTCTTTAAAAAATATTTTTTTCATAACTTTTAATGACTTTTCAAAGATTGTTGAGTTGACTTGATTCTGAGTTGGCATGGAACCGTTTTTTTCTAATATTTACTCCACACAGGAGGCCCTGAAGAAATAAAAATCCCTTTTGCCCTATATCATATTCGTGGATGCTGTTATCCATCGAGCCCAGCTGGAGAGGTCAAATGGTCTCCTTCTATCGATCTCTAGATCCGGTCCGCCATACACAGGTAAGCAGACCTGTTCAAACTTCACTCCATGAAGCCGGGCACTCCTGTAAAGTCACCAAACATAGCAAACCACGTTAGGTGTCTTATGGCAGAGGTTACCAATTAGGTAGGCGGTATGGGTACCGCCGCCCCGGCAGCTATTTACTGGATAACCGACGCCTCTGCCGTAGGTCACCACAAGTGGTTCGCTATGTTTGGTGATTTAGCAGGGGTGCCCGGGTTCATAAGGTGAGGTTTGTCCGGGACTTGGCGGCGGATGCGTCTGCTCATCAGCTGCATGGCAGGCCGAATCGGGAGAGAATGTTTGAGGCAGTCCCTTTGACTTTTCCAGCCGTACTCTCTCGGAACATCGACTTGCAACGCAGTGGAAGGGATGGATTCATACGTCCGTCGCTCCTGGACACACTGACCCCCAGATTCCTACCCACCCCTTATACTCTGTTCCTTCCCAGAACTTCCTCTGCTTCCTTTCCTATAAATAAAAGTGTCTTATTTCTTATTATAAATTTCAAACTGTTAACTACAAACCTTGTGAACCTTTTATTGTGGTCTGATACATTTTGAATATAAAGACGTTCGATTAATTATTTGAAGTATCATAAAAAATAAACATAAACCAGAATAATAATAATTAACTCAAATAACTAACTTAAAAATAATACTTAACTATATTAAAGATAATAAACTTAAAATAACATTATGCAAATATTAATTTCAACACAAAGGGATATTTACAAATTTACAATAATAAACAAAAATAACATGATGGGTACTAACTGTTAGAAAACAAAGGAATTTAAATAAATGTAATGATAATGTTGTATGAATATTTTTTTTATTTTTTATTATAAATTTATATTAAGTATATTAACATTGGGTTTTACGATGCCTGTCTCACTAGGAGATACACGGTTTGATAATGGCTTTAGAGGGCGAAACAGCTGTAATACATAATAATAATTACGAAGCAGAACTCGTTTATAATAAGCTGTTTTTATACATTAAATAATAATATTATTGAATTTATAAAAATTAAAATAAAAAGTTTCATAAATGAATTTCGTTATTACAAGAATATTTAAGTTTAAGTGTTCATTAATTATTTATTCATTTATTGATGCCTAATGGGCTTTTACATATTAAATACAAATTCAATTTATAACAACAGTATAAAATAAGCTAAAAGATTACAAAATATACAAATAAAGCATAAACCCAACATAATAAATAAGATTATATCTAATGCTAATTCCACATGTTAATTTGAATTTAATTAAAACAGAAAGGTGATTGGAAGTGTGGGTAAATCCTTCAAACAGAGTTATCTTATAAAAGCAGGAAGAGATGAAGTAATGTAGTAAATCCTGTCAAATCTATTTATGAGTTAAATTTGATAGGTTTCTATTATTTTAATTTATTTTATATGGGTCGTATTGAAATTATTATTTCTGTCTATGTGTGATTTATTTCACAGATGTTTGCAGTAGTGTGGAGTCCAATGCTTATAATCCATTTCTTTATATATATGTAAACATAATATTAATAAATATACTTATTAGGATGTATTCACAAATTAATCGATGATATTCACCCATTACTTTGTGAGTCACTTCTTATTAAGGTAATTTCACCATGTAATCTCATTTCTTTAATGGGTTTTGCAATGTATCATAGATCTAACATTGTTAAACAATTTCTGATATTCTTTCACCTTGTCTACGCTATATTATGGGTCGCATGGTGTCGGTTATGACGTGTGCTGAAGACAACCAAACACAGATAGGAAAGTCATTATTTTGTGAGAGCTTCCAGAAAAAATCTAGCTTCCGAGTTACAAGGACGTGTGTTTAGTTCTGAAACAGTTTAAAAACTAAACTCATGATCCCAAGTCCTTGAAAGTCCTTACTTATTAAAAGAAAAGAAAGGTGTTTCCTACCTACGTGGAACAAATCTACAATATTGCACAAAATCTAAAATTACCTACATCAAATGAGTTGAAAATTCGCGGTGATATCGTTCACATCTCGTTATTGAAATCTCGCTAATAATCGTAAAAAATACCAATAATAAACCAAAAAGTATCGGTAATTGTGGCCTATAGTTGTGCCGTTATTGTGGAGAGCAGTGAACATCAAGATCGGCCCAGAACAGCAGATGAACCCATCAAAGGTAGGGACTTTCTCATTCCATGTGCCAATTTCTGTGATTGAGTTTAATAAGGGCCGTCAATTATCTTGTTTCGAACAAATTAGACTTAGGTACAGTCCACATCCCCTCTCGTGTCACGATATTGGTCGTGACAACGCGTATACGAGTATGAAATATTTAAATAGTATGAAATAGCAATAAACACATAAACAATCACGGTGATCACGAAGAAGTCTTTCAATTAATACAAAATAGTACTGAAATACTGGCCAGTACTTATTAAATACAATATCTCTATAGAAGACCATATACAGACTTTACAGGTTCCTAAAATGCCAATGAAATATGGTGAGAATAAAACCTTTCGATAACGCGAGGACAGATCCACTATATCCAGCCACTAAAGTAATTTAAATCTCAAAGTCCATAAACGTGCCAACTTCGAACGTATTGGGTTAAAATATTTATCGACGTCCAGGGATTATGACTCGGTATAAAAATATTGCTTTATTATCCCGCACTAGCGACCGAAACAATAAAAGTTTTTCACTTAAAACTTTTGGATTATCATATTGGAGGCAGATTTTTCTTCTCAATTCACACAGCAGCGCCAGAACTCTGAGCGTTGGACATCGAAACAAAATAAATTAGATTAAGCCATGAAATTCTTAAAAGATTGTCACAATATACACGTAATTTAAAAGCTTGTCAAAATACAATTTAGGAGGCGGTATGGGTAGCGCCGTCCCGGGAACTATTTATTGGATAACCACACCCCTGTCATAGGTCGCCCCAAGTGGTTCGCTACGTTTGGTGACTTAGCAAAGGTGCCCGGGTTCTACTCTTGGCGGCGGATGTTTTTGCCCACCTACTGCGTAGTGGGTCTTATGGGTGAGGTTATTAAGGTGTTATGGGAGACCTTTTAAATTCTCCAGCCGGACTCTCTTTGACCCATCGCCTTAAACAGCAGTGGGAGGGATGGAATCATACTTCCGTCACACTTGGACACGCTGACGCCTAGATTCCTACCCACCAATACATTTTTCTTTCCCAGAACTTCCTCTCCTTCCTTTACTTAAAAAGTTCCTTCACGCATCATCTTCAAAGATGACATAGAGGGAAATTATTTTCCTCGGGGCCTGCTTTATGGGGAAACGAATGACTAGGGACAAAGGCAAGAGTTAACTTTTTTGGAGGAAAGAATTATGGTAATTACGAACATGTTGATCTTTTGATGGACCACGGAAAACATTATTTCGATTCAATCAGTAATCACCAGAAGTAGAGCTGGGTCGATCGATCATTGTACACGACCCACTGGAGAAGTGATCGAGTCGAGAGTACCTGCTATTTAATCGAGAAAAATGACGTAGAGGTGAGAACAGAGATCTATGCTCGCCGCCGCATTTCAGGTATGTATTATATATCAATCGTCCAGTTAATTAGTCAGACATCTCCAAATACCAAGTTTTGAAGTAATGAGGAAAGCAATATTTTAATGCTCACCTTAAATCAAATATTGATATCCTATAAAATAATAACAACACCCTTTTAAGTTTCCGATATTCATATACAATATAGTGTATATACCATAACTATTTGTCTGTTGTGAATACGAGAATCGGAATGCCCGGGCTACAAAATGCATAGGTGGATGCCGAATCTTTTTTGAAATATAAACCCGATCTTTCAAAAGTGGTTCGCGAGTGGGTTACAATGATCGGGTAATTCACGATCGACCCTTGACTAGACATAAAGGTGACTTATGGCTTCATTTGATTGATTGAAATGATTAATATGAATATATCTCTGAATTTGCATCCCGGAAAATACTGGTCCGAGGCAATTAACCCTTAGATCAGCAACTTCATCGGCTATAAGCAAACTAATAGAACATAAGCGAAAGCCAAATACTAAGTTTGAAGATCGTGCTTTCGGAGTATCTGGGCCTAATGATATCCCTCCGGAATTAAGTCCAAAATAATAAAAAAAACCTACCTTTATGGGCTCTCATACCCTTTAATTAAATATACGTATCTGAGAGTATCATACTTGTATTGCCTATGATATGTCTTAATCACACTTTTCTTACTAAATTAAAATTACTCGAATCCTTACATATCAATCCGTCTCTTGAAGAATCACATTTAGGAAAATCAAATCCTTGTACTACTTTACCGTAAGCGTACCTGTAGCGCCCTTGAGGCGATTTTTCACAAAAACGGCGCTATACAAGATTTAACGGTTCTGTGCTCCAGATTTTATGTCCGGGTTAAATCTTCCCCACAGGAAAAACTAAACCCTTTCGCACACGTTTCCACAAATGTTTATCTAGTCAATCTACGCTATGTAAGTGCATTATATAAGTATAATAAATACAAAACAATACAAGAACAATGCGTCAATCTACCGGAGACCAAATGGGAAAAATTATAATAAAAAATAATGATATAAATTATACAAGTATATAAAAAAATTATTTACGGTGCTCCAGATTTTATGTCCGGGTTAATGGTTACCAAATGAAAGACTAAACCCTTCCACACACTTTTCCACAAATGATTATCTAGTAAATTCACGCAATGTTAGTGCACTATATAAGTATAATAAATACAAAACAATACAAGAACAATACGTCAATCTACCAACAACATAATGGGAAAATATTTCACCGACTCCAGATATTTTCATATCAGAGGGTTCGGCTCTGATGAAATTCTAAATGGTCCGATAAATCCTACTGATCCCTAAATATAAATATTTAAAAAATCTTTCGTAATCCTACATGTATTTAAAATGACCGACTTTTGAATTTTTATATACAAATTTTTTGACAAATCTAATACGCCTAAATTTTGAATGAGAGAGCTAGGTATAATGCCAGTAGCCGAAATAACAAATGGTCATATTTGTATAGTCAGAGAATGCCGAATTCTTTTAATCTCATTTCCTAAATCTGTATATTTTCTTATTTCTTCAGAAACAGTTTTCTGAATATTACAAGAATTTGGAATAGCGACATCAATGATATAAGTTATTTTGTTTAATTTTGTCATGTAAAACTATATCGGGTCTATTATGACTAATTGTGTCTAATCCTAATACTAATTGTGTCTGTTAGAATAGTTTCATCATAATAAATTTTATAAAATTCATTTTCTAAAAATTGTAATGCCCTTAGTTAGAAAATTTTGAGGTTCTCTGACAAATTTTGAAAGATTTTTTGCCAAAAAGGGATGTAAAGTAGTCAGACATTTATACAAAAAATTATGTATCCAATCGCAACCCGTGGCTTTCCAATTATGAGTATTTTTTATAGTTTTGGCTAAAAATTCAACCGATATATCAGAAAAACTCATTTGTTCAATGTCTGAACAATTGAGTTCTTCATTTTCTATCCACGGACCTGACTCATTATGTAAATAAATTATATTATACAATTATTATTATTAGGTATGTGTCAGTATTTAATTAGGATGGACCATCTCGTGTGTTCTATCTCTTTGTTCTGCAATAGGTTGTGTAGGTAGATACCTATTGTACGTGAATGCCTCCCGTATGAATTTACTTTATTGCCTTGTATTAAAGTTTAATGGAATGTAAAGTAAAAATCGAATTAAAACGTAAAATTTTGCCTCGGTGGTACTGAATTTATGCCCGGTTATTTGACAGTTATACCGTACAGTATTTAAATTTATTGCCGAAATATGGTTTATTTCGCAGAGAAATAAACGGTTTAGATTGCACTGCTGACCTGGAACTCCAGGTCATTCGACGCATAAATAACCCGAAAAACTTTGTGACTGCGTGAACGTATTGTTTTTCTAAGCTCGTTACTTTATTTATAACGTGCGACTTTTAACGCGCACTGAAAACGAACAAAGAGGCGACTATAAGGTGACTTACAATATAGTCTGTCAAATAAGAGTAGAAAATATAAAAAATGGAACTATGAATTTTGTAGGCTGGCAACACCAATAAATTGTAAATAATAAACACTGTAAATAAAATATTTTTTTGGTTCTTAAAGAAAAACAAAATAAAATCGAAGAAGCACTGTTGTCAAGGTATCTACTTATGGTTAATTTTTAATTAATAGTTATAATTTTTTAGTTATATTTGATTAAATGGTGTTTTACAAAGTGAATTGCTAGAATGGAAGAATCACTAATGGTGAGTTTAGTTACACTACTTTTAGATATCTATTAATGAGTTATATATATTTAGATCTAAAATTAGAGACATGATCTAAAGCCCGGGCAACGCTAGGTTACTACATAAGCTAGTATTAAATCAATGTGAGCAATTTCAAAACTGTGCTTTTTGTGTTATTTCAATATCGTTATAATAATATACTTATATATGCAAATCTAATTTATGCCTTTTTAATTTTAATAAAATGTAGGTTGCACAGCTTTACATTACCACCATGAGATATATTTTTATTATTGTAATTTGAACAACAGTGGCGCCCTCCTGTGTTTTCCACTCTTATTTGACTAACTGAAGGTCTGGATTTAGCTGTAAACTGGAACAGTCCTGGATTGTGAACATTAAATTTGTCACCATGTTCCAAATTTTTTTTTCAGAACTGCAAACAACATTTTCATCTTTGTAAATGAATTATCATTTAATACCTCCGTGGCTTAGTAATTAAAATCTTTGTCTACAAATTCAGAGGTTACGTGTTTAATTTTAATTTTATTTAATTATCTTACTTACTTATCGGACTTATGTATTCCAGAAAATTTCAATTCTCGACAGCGCACACCAGATACTAAGTTCGGTGAGCGCGCTTTAGGAGTGTTAGGACCAAGTGCGGCTGGTTGCACAGTGCGTTCGTGTGGAGCACTAGTAAATTATATCGCCTAAAATAACTTTATAATATCTTACTAAAAAATATAAAATCTATAAATCTCATTAAAAACATCACCTACCAATATAATGCCTAATATTGTATGAATCAGGGAGAGCGGATTCTCTAAGTTCCGCGCGTAGCTGCCTTGTTCCCTGCGTGCAGGCCGATTGCACGCGGAACGAATTATGTTTTTGTACCAAATATCCCAAACATCGTCAGCGCGCAACGCCAGCAATATGTATGAAAAATTAAGCTATATTCGTGTAAATTAAGCTATATTCCTTTATCATAACAATATTCGCCCTTCGAAAACAGCTTAGAATAGACCTTCTCTCCAAATAAGATAAGTGGAATCATTTTTACCTATTAGGTACGAATTATCAGCGAACCACAACATTTTCAGGGCAGCAGCTGCCACTGGTCAGGACCTAAAGCCTGGAATGGACAGCCACATGACTTAAGATTGATCACAGACTCGGCGGAATTTAGAGCTAAACTTAAAACTCACCTTTTCAGATAGTCGTATCCATTAACTCAAAAATCTTTCACCTTCACATTCAATGCCCGCGACACTGTAAATAACTAATTTATAAAAATGTAGAAAAGAAATAGAAAATCCTGTTCATAGGCTTTTGTAAAGGTTTTTTCAACTCATTAACATTCTCCGGCTCTAAAGATTCCTAAACTCTCCAGTCTTTCAAAATAAATATCTACTCTCTTTTTGCCACTAATCTTTTCATAAATGTAATACTAATAGTGATGGAGGTAAAACATTTAAAATCATGTAATGTCCAGTGTTTTAAATATAAAGTCCTCCGCGTGCAAAGCCGTACCTTCTCCAAGATAAACATTCTAATTAAAATGTGTTTACTGGAAGTGACGTGCCAGGTAAGTATGTTTCTGTATCCATTTGTAAATAGTAAAATTAGATAGAACCTAAGATTTCTTAATAAATTGTACAGCCCCCTTGCGGTGATTTTTCACAAAAAACGGCGCTCTACAAATTACGAAATTATTATTATTAGTAATTAATGTGTGTTTTCGTCAAAAATAACCTCAATAAAATATTCTATTTATGGATTTTTTTTTTTTTTACAGTGAATACCGCACAAAAATTTCAACTGCTCCCGTCTGGAGCCAGTGAGACTATGGCATCCCCAATTGGGGTATGTTGTGAGGCTGGAGGTAGTAGGGAGGGGAAGGAGGTGGGGAAGAGGAAGGTTGGGAAGTACCTGGCTATTCAGATCTGGTCACTAAACACGGCTAAAGCCATTTTCAAGCAACGTTTTAATTCTGAATGGTGGTCTTACACCAGGGCGATACTAATAGTATCTTCCACTCTGGAACGTGCCGCAAACATACTATATATTAATTTAAATGAATTAATTGTGAACTAATACAAATTAATCAAATAAAATTTATTTGCGCACCCCGGGTTCGAACCCGCGACCTCCGGATTGTGAGTCAAGAGTCTTAGCCACTGGACTGCGGAGGTGGATTGGAAGATATCCTCAGAATTTCCCTGTTGAAAGGTCGTCATCAAAATTAGAAAAAAAACGCTGTCACAAGATCTGAAGAGCTTCATAGGAAGGTACCTCACAACCACCCACTTCCTTACGTCCTTCAGTAATACAACATACCTTAATTAGGGATTCCAGAAGTCTACTGACTCCGGGCGGTAGTCTGGCAATATAAATATATTATATGCCAGTTTCTTTGGTCCGTGGCCACGTCAATTTTTAAATTCTGAAATCGGCATTTTATGCACAACGGTCGATTTTAGTAACTGCTTTGCTTTTTTTATACCTTACAAAAGTATAATTAAAATAAAATAAATACATAATATTATAATGATAAAATGAACATAATCCTAAACAAGAGCCATTCTCAATTACAGAGGTATTATTTAACATCAAGAAACGTAAGTACCTAAGTATGTTGTAAAAAGTATTTTATATAAAAATATGTTAACAATATAATATATTAAGTGTCTAAGTTTACTTAATTTAAAAAAATATACTAATTAAAAACAAAAGAAAATTATGTACTCCTATTTACTGTTTTCACTGATCTCATGGATTATTGTTTATTTTTTCTTTTTTTTTTGCGTACATTGTGGTACATAACGACCGAATATCGAGGAGTATATGTCGTATACTTTTTCATTTGTATAGAGATAATCTATGGAACTTGCTTTATGGAGTTTATGTACATATATATTTTACAATACAATATTTTATATATAAAAATGTACGTTTCTTTGTCCCGTATGCACTATTAATCTTACTGCTATGAAACTTTGGTGATTTGTTGTGAGCACGCCAGCGAAGGTTTCTATATGTAATTGTGAACTCTGGCATTATGAAATTATTGTATATACCATTGATTCGATTGCTGTGAAACTTTCATTGTTTGTTGTGCGCACGCCCGCGAAGATTTCTAATTACAATAATATTTACAGATAATAAACAAAAGGTGGGGCGTGATTAGTTTGAAAAATGTGTGTATTTCATATAGTTTAGCGGCAAGGAGATAAGGTGGGAGGGAGGGAAGTGGGCGAAGGCGAAGGGGGTTCGCGGGAGAAGCAATTTCCTTCTTTGACTGGCATTCATCGCGTGCCGGGTACTCGATAGTTATCTTATAAATAACTTTTTGGTTTGTAAACATAAACTTTATATATATATATATAAAAAAAAAATTGGGTTAGTTACACCATTTATTACTCAAGAACGGCAGGACCAATTTTTATGGTTTTTGTTTTGTTGGATTTGTCTCCGCCCCGAATAGCAGAATAGCTATTAAAACAAAGGAAAAATTAATGAAAAAAAAATTATAAAGAAACTTCTTTTCCTCGTATATTTTCTATGGAACGATTCTCATATTATGAAAGAGCTGCAGCAATATTGTGATAAGCATAATATTGAGTAGTGAATGAATTCCAAAAATTCAAAAACCTCAAATGTCAATTGCGCTGATTGTTTTGCCTTTGTTCTTTAACATATAATGCTACCCCTCTTTCTTACACACTAAATGTTAACAGTCGAAAATGAGACAAACGGGGAACGTATGTCTGCAGTGTCTGCACCCCTCCAAATGAAAGATACAATTATGTTTATAATAAATCTCCCTCACACGTACAAAGAAAATGAAACGCAATTCCCGTAAGTTCGTTGAAAAGTAAGAAAATCACAAAAATATTTATCCGTACACAACGCCATCTCAGATACTGACAAAAATAAAATACGAACAGTTGCGCATCGATATATTTTTTTTTTACATGAGTTCCACACATGAGACCTTGATGAAAACAATTTCCCTCAGGGCCTACATCATCCCTAGGAATGCCGTGTGGAGGCTTTTATCAAGGAAAGGAAGGAGATGAGAGTTCTGGGAAGGAAAACGGTTTAAGGGGTGGGTAGGAATCTGGGGTTCAGTATGTCTTGGTCATCCGCCTCCAAGACCTTGACAAACTTCACCCCATCAACCATGAATGATAATTGCTTCATTGTGTAATTTTTAACTTAATAAAAAAACATAATTGAATCATGCTATAAGTTAACAAAACAGTTATTGATTTTAAGGCGGTACGAAGTTCGCCGGGTCAGCTTGTAATTAAATAAAAATAATACGAATTACCTAAAACGATTTTCGGTTTATTTAATTTGAATGAATACAAACTCACGGTACCTATTTGCAGGTTTTAGATGGAGGGGAGTAAGTTTGTGTTAATTTAGATTTTGCCAATTCAATGAATATGATATAAATACATCAAAGAAAAGTATGTAGCATTGGTACCGTTCAAACCTACGGATTGATTTGAATAATTTCAACCAATACCTCAACGAGTGAAACTTTGTCAGGTTGTTCATAATTTAACGGCCATTAACCAGCCAGAAACTGCTGAGAATTCATTTTTCGTCGAAAGCTGTTCTGACGATCGTACAGGGCGCGGGCGGTTCCAATGAGAAAGATTAATTATTCTTCGCATTTTTTATTTATTTTACCGCATGATTATATGATTTAAAATGTGTGTTGCGTAATTCAAATTTTTTAATGAAAATTTAACAAATCTGCCAAAGACCTACGGTAAAACCTTATTGTACTAAAAATAACATATTTTCTCAAAATTTTAAAAGATTTACTAGATAAAAGAACATTCTTTCGAATTCAATTTATAAGTTTTTGTGGAAAAGAGTAAATACGTATAAAACTTGATTTAAAAATGACATATTTCCGGTTTTGTCTGGTTATTCCCTCGGGCCTATTTTGTCAGAAGGTCAAAATATTTCCGCTTTGCAAATAAATATATGAGATATTTTATGAATGCATCCGAAAACCAGAAAACGTTTTTTAAAAGCGATTAATACGCTCTCAAATTTTATAATTCGGAATAATCATGTACTTTTTTTAACATAAAAAATTTGAATGCAAACATAAAAAGGTTTACAAATGGCTCAAGTTTTTTTAAACTTAAATTACTTATAACGAAAAAAACTTAAAACACACACATATTTTACTAAACAAATATATTACAAACGTTATCTTCACCTCACTTTTTTGTCGTTTTAGGTAAAATAATTAATAAAAAAATTCCAAAGTTTCATAATATTTTTCCAAATTGCGGTCGAAAACTTTGGTTTTATAAAGGTGTGCATTTTATTATTTTTCGGTTAACGTTTCGATTTAAAAATAAAGCTTGGTATTTTCTCTTTCTAACGCCGTTTAGATCATATTTTTAACAATGATAGTAAGGGAGACATAACGATTTATATGAGACCTATACGAGTTGTTCCGAAAACCGAAAAAATTAGCATGAGGGATTAATTACATGTTTTACAGCTTTGTTAGCACGTGAAAATAAATAATTCATATTAAAGTGCTTCATCATTTCATTAATCACATTCTAAACGAAAAATCTTACCCCGTTTTATTTATATTACGCAAAGCTGAACGAGTACATTATTAAACGGTGTGGAACGGCTAACGAAGCTGTTGACATTTGAATAAAAAAAAAAATCAACACTTTTCGCGCACGATAAACGTTTTAACGAATTAATTGTGTTTGTATTGATTATTCATCGGAAAAAAGGCAGGAACTAGGTTAATTATTGTCCACCTGGCAATCCTGGCATATTGAAACATTTTCAGGGAAAATTGACTGCATTTTTGATTGGAATTGTAAACAAAATAGCCCAAATATGTATTATTGAATAAACAAATTAATATTATTTTGTAACACATATTCCCATTTTATATATATTTCCAAGATATTAGTGTACAAACACTTATCAGACTACTACTCACGTAAGCAGCTGAGACTTGGGTACTAACTAAGAGGAATGAGCGAGCACTGGACTGTTTTTGAAAAGAAATTTTTGAGGCGTATCTTCGGACCGGTTTCAGAAAATGGATTTTGGCGCAGACGTTACAACAATGAGCTTTATACTCTGTTTAAGGAGCTAAACGTCACAAAATTTATAGAACTGGGAAGACTTTGGTGGCTGGGTCATGTGGAGAGAATGACCGAGCATCAAGCACCAAAGTCCCTGTTGAACTCCAGACCCATAGGGCGAAGGAGCCTGGGAAGGCCAAGATTAAGATGGAGCTACAACATCATCTTAGACATATCTACCTTGGAAGAAGAGAGCTGGCACAAAATCGAGATGAGTGGATAAATACTCTTGAGGAGGCCAAGACCCACCAGGGATTGTAGAGCTTAGAGTGATGATGACCACAAATAAACCAAGAATCAAAAAAAAATAATGATTATAATTTTCTAAAATGTTTTATTTGAGAGCTCAAATTTAAGTCTTTATAAGTAGAGATAATGTAGGCCCTTGTAAATGTAAAATATAGATTGTACGAATTCGTTATTTTTATTGTCTATTCATAAACTCCTTAGCTTGCGTAAGCTTTACGATTTGTTTTTTTATTGTTTGGTAAACATTATTTTTCCGTAGAATCTCAAATCTTTAATTCCCTTTGAGTGACGTGTCAGTCTCAAAAAGATTTTGGACTTCTTAGAAAAATATCTGTCTGTTTTATTTATGCAATATTTTGCCTTAAAAAAAAAAAAACTACGAAAACATGCTTTGATTTTGCGAAGTAGTTTTTGAGTGAAGTAATTTATATAATCAAACAAACTCTAGGAGATATTATTATAGTTATGCATATACTTATCTTGTCATAAAGATATCTGATTTGAGAAATAATAGTGATTCTTTTTTATTTCTGCTTAATTATGTGGGGTATGTACTATTTATGTATGGGTATGCACATGCACTGTTATACACAACCCTCCAAATGAAGAAAAAAAAGTTTTTTTTTAATTAGCTCAACAGGGGAGGCCTGATGAAAACATTTTCCCTCAGAGCCTACTTCATCTTTGAGGGGGCTATGTCAAGGGCCTTTTTAGGAAGAAAGGAGATGAAGATGCGGGAAGGAAAAATGGTAAGCAGGATGGGTAGGAATATGGGTATCAGTGTGTCCAGGATTGACGGACGTATGAATCCATCTCTCCCAATGCGGTGCAAGTCGATGAGCTGGAGAGGTCAATAGGTCTCCCTTAACCAGTCTCTACCATTCCGGCCTGTCGCATCCTCCTGGACGCATCCGCCGCCAAGATCGGGACAAACATCCCCCCATGAACATCACCCCTGTTAAGTCACCAAACCTAGCAAACCACTCCCAAATCTGCTTCCAGCTAAGTTCTTTAGTGCTACGATTACAATGGATAATTATAAAAATAACACTCGATTGAATGCCACATGTTTAGTTTCATTGATTTCTGTACTTCTCTTTTTATTAGTTCACCACATTTTCTCTTCTACTTTTAGCAGTTCGAATTTAGTCAGTTTTAGCTGTACTTCTCTTTTTTTTTAGTTCGCCACATTTTTTCTCCTACTTTTAGCAGTTCGAATTTAAACAAAATCATTTCTTGAAAGATATTATTGATATCCATTAAAATTTAAATGTAAACCCTCGAAAAATTTCATTTAACACGTTTTTAACACAATTTTAATTTGTCCTTATTTTAATGGTCAATGACATCCGTATTATTTATTATATTATTACTGTCATTTATGAATTTATAAAGACTGTTTATAACGCTAATAAAAAAAACAGTTTATAAATAATTAATTTCTTTTTTAAAACGTTTATGCGAAATCCCAAATAAATTTGTACCTGCATTGTGATCGCCTTATAATACAGTTTACAAACAAATATTTTAACTTGTATTGCAGTATCACTGCTGTACTTTCCACGAAGCTCTGATTCAAAGATAGGACGTAATAACTTTAAAACCAGTCGCCACTCGTGCTATTGTACAATTCCGTTCTTGGCGAATATTTTTCATTTAACTACTAAGAGCTAGTGCATTGCAATCGTCCTGAAATGTACTCAGAAATGCATTTTAACCCTTACGGATATCTGGGAGCGCCCATTCGATAGTACGCCCATAACAAGCGCGATAAGTTAACTGAGATAATGGCGCACGATCAAGTCAGTGTTGCCGTACTCTATTTTGCATATATAATTAAAATAAAAATGAAAAGGGATGTGAAAACCTCCGGCTAATTTGTTCGCTTTTCGGAACACTTCATATTGGTATCATAGAAATCGTTATGTCTCCCTTACTGTCATAGTGAAAAATATGTTATGAACGGTGTTAGAAAGAGAAAACACCGCGCTTTATATTCAAATCTAAAAGTTAACAACAAAATAAATCAAATTTACGTGTACTTTTATGATGGAAAAGTTTCGATCGCAATTTGAAAAATAAAATAATGAAGCTTTAAGAATATTTTAGTAATTCTTTTTACATGGAACGATAAAAGAGTGAGCTGGTTATAAAGTGTATAATACATTTGTCTAATAAAATATGTAGGTGTTTTTTTTCGTTATTTTTTCGTAATTTTAGTTTTAAAAAAATGTAAGATGAGCCATTTTTAAACTTTTTATAATTGCATGCAAAAATTTCGTATTTCAAAATTATACGTTTATTTCGATTTAAAAAATTTGAAGAGCATTTTATCACCTTTCAAAAACGGTTTTTTTAGTTTTCAGATAAGTTCAGGAATATTCCTTTTATTTGGATTTTATTGCAAAGCGGAAATATTTTGACACTCTTAAAAATATGTTCGAGGCTTGAGGGTCTAATTTGATAATCGTGATATCCGCTCTATTTACTTTCAGAAATCTAGTGAAGTGTTGGGCTCTTTTGATAAATATTTTGTTCTCGGTTATAAGTTGATTTATTAATCATCGTAATTATTTAAAATATTACATTGGACTGGACAGGTCTATATCTGACCGACTAGGAATCAGATGGCAGAGGTGACTTACTCTACGAAAGCCCTCGGCTCTCATCGTAATTGTTCATGTTCACGACACGAACGGCGTTAGGTGGTACTGCTCTGGCTCTTACTACTTCAGCGGACATCTGTTGGGATGTGGCAGAAGCTCTAACGCATCGACATCTATTAACATTAACTGAAACTATGTATCTATCCAAAACACTACAATATAGGACAATAATATTTTGCGATCAGCTGACAACATCTGTTGTGAGTTTAATGCAATCAAAATATGTTTCAAAGCTGAAACGAAACTGTAATCGGAGGAATCATTTATTTGTCAAAAAAAACATTATTGCTTGGCTCTTTGGTGGCAATGTTATATTTGAAAATCGGTGAGACAAAGAACCCTTAGATACAATTTATGGAAATAGGGAATCCAATAGTTCGATTTAGAGTTCGTTTCTTGGTAGCGTCCTTTCGTTTATTTTTTAATGCTTCAATAATTCATAAAATAATAATTTGTTTCACGGAGAATATTGTTTTGGGACTCATTTATGGAGAAATAATCGGTTAATATTATGTGTCAAGTCAATTGGAAACATTTTAAAATAAACATTTATTATATTACTACTAGGTGTACACCAAAAGGGTACAAAATGTAAAAGATATAGCACAAATCGCGTGGGTATTCCTTTGCTGGATTCGCTAGGGTGGGTTTGAAAAAAAAAACTCCTTTGCAGCAATTTACTTCCTTTATTTTAACCGTTTGGGGATTCTTGGATCTATATTTGTACGTATTACCGTTCTCGGTGCGCGTTGTTTTCACTCCCACATCCAAAAATATTAATTCTTCTTAGATAAGTTCTTTCGGGCAACTTCACTTATATAAATATAATTTTTTTTTCTTTGACCAAATTAAATGGCAGTGAGTCAACTCATCCAACATTATTTTTTATAGCAGCGACCAAATTTAGGTAAAAATTTTAAAAAATCTATTGTTTAATCGACTATAATTTCTGTAAATAGCAAAGACATCGAAAATTCAGCTCTCCTAACTTGTAATAAAGTATTTACAGTTGATAAATGCACATGAAACATCTTCAATTTTAATTATTAAAAAATTTGAAAACACAAATCAGAAATTAAAAGTTTTTGTCCATAGCAAAATTTATTTTTAGTAGTTCCAAAGAGAGGCTAAGGGTGACGTTTTCGAAAATTCTCCCAAAGATAAACCTAAATTTATACTATATATTATTTTAAATGAATAAATTGTGAAATAATACAAATTAATCAAATAAAATTTATTTGCCAAACCAGGATTCGATCCCGCGACCTTCGGTGTGCGAGTCAAAAGCCTTACCGCTGTACTACGCCGGCCGTGTATTGAATCATATAATGAATGATAGATTGAAACTTAGATTGAATCATAGATTGAAACATACATTGAATCATATATTGAATAACATACTGAGTCATAGTTTGAATCAAAGATTAAATCATGGATTAAAACATAACTTGAATCATCGATTGAATCATGGACTAAATCAAAGATTGAATTATATACTGAATCATAGATTGAATCATATAGTAAATCATAGATTGAATTGAAGATTTATTCGTAGATTGAATCAAAGATTGAATCATAGATTGTATCATAGATTAAATCACATATTGAATCATAAATTAAATCATAAATTGAATCAAAATTGCATAATAGATTGAATCATAGGATATTTACAGATTGAAACCTAAATTAATCGTATACATAGAATCGTAGATTGAATCATAGATTGAATAACATATTTAATCATAGATTAAATCCAAAATTGAATCATATGTTGTATCGTGGATTGATCGGTAGATCAATTCGTAGATGGAATCGTACTTTTTTCATTGATTGAATCATAATTGAATCAAAGATTGAATCATAATTGAATCAAAGATTGAATCATAATTGAATCAAAGATTGAATCATAATTCAATTATAGAATGAGTCATAGATTGAATCAAAGATTAAATCATAAATTGAGTTAAAGGCATGCCAAGAGTTTTACTAGAATTCTTTCGCAAATGCAGAGGAAAATTAAACTGTTTTACCTCACTCAATTTTTATTTTTTAACTTCAAGAGCCATCTGGCTTCCAGCTTTGAACATACAATGATTTCGCTCAGTAATTTGCCGATCCATATATCTAGTCCGGCTCTTCAAAAAACTTTATTCCTTTTATAGCCATGAACCGTGAAATATCAATAAAATAATCACAAAACAACTTCCACAATCAGCGTTCGATTGATTTCAGATTTAGTAGCACCCTTCCATTCTGCAGTTGGAAATAGTTTGTTTGAATTCTGGTTGGGCTCTATTGCAGCACTTAAGCCATTAGGTAACAGTGTAACAGCGGGATGGCGTGCCTCTGAGCAATACGCCGCCGCCAACTTAGTTCCTGGATATAATTGAAATTTGTGTTACAATGATAACACGACCGAGTTCATTTCCACAGCCGAGGCCGCGCCGCTTACAGAAGGCAGCGGAATGGTTCGATGACAGTTTGAGCGGCAAACATTACTTATGCTACTGAAATATTAGCATTCCTCGTGCCGACCACTTCACGTCACCTGCATTACTATCCAAAACTATAATTCTACGTAAATTAGTCAATTTATAATGATAACTACTGGAGCAATCAAGCGAAATAATTAAATTTGCCTCGATTGCTCGAGATTTCCAAGAAAGTTATTTTCGCCAACATTAGAAAAACCTCACCTTCAAATAGAGACGTAAATACTTATTATATTGTTATATAGCCAATGAATTAAGCTGTATTTGATGGTTTATTTCATATTTAATATATAAACAGAATCCTGCGTGTTTTTTACTTGAAACTGCCGTGAAGGATACTTATTCGAGTCAACGTGAAAGGTGCATATCTATGGAAAAAGGACTTAATTTTATCCGTAAACAGCTGTCAAAAATTCGACGGGAAAAAATATTTTAATAATTTATTTTTACCATCATTCTAAAATAGTCTTCGAAGTTCGGATTTGCGACATCTACATATGTTCATAATACATAAAAAGTTTCAATAGCTTCGTTTTAAAATAAATGGCTGGCCAAGCCATTAAATTTTTTACGAATATTAGGAAAATGTGGTCCATTTTTGGACAGATCGATAAAAATAAAAGACGACCTATGAAAGAATCGCAGAAAAATAAACGTGTTCCATTTTTCAACCAAAATCAAAGAACTTGAGTGTAAAATATTACGACTTGAAATTGAACACAACAAACGCTTATCTTGAATGTATAAGTTTTATTAATTATATGACAAATGTGCGTGTAGATATCTTGGTACAGGTTTTTATTTTAGAACTTGACCGGTCAGTGGTTGAGTGAGCATTTTTTTTTTTACATGAATACCTCACAAGAGTCCCAACTGCTACCGTCTGAAGCCAGTGAGACTATGGCATCCCCAATTGGGGTATGTTGTGAGGCTGAGGTTAGTGGGGAGGGGAAGGAGATAGGGAAGAGGAAGGTGGGGAAATACCTGGCTATTCAGATCTGGTCACCAAACACGGCTAATGCCGTTTCAAGCAACGTTTCAATTCTGAATGGTGATCTTACACCAGGGCGATACAGAGGGTATCTTCCACTCTGCAACGTGCCGCAAATATACTATTTATTATTTTAAATGTATAAATTGTGAAGTAACACAAATTAATCAAATGAAATTTATTTCCCACGCAGGGATTCGATCCCTCGACCTTCGATGCGCGAGTCAAGCGTCTTACCGCTGCGCTACGCCGGCCGTCGTAGCGCTTGGGTCCCACCCGGGCGTCACGCGTTCGATTCCTCGGCTGGCTAAGCCCTCCACCACAACACAAGCAACATTGTCGGCTTTCTGTAGTGGTAGTAGGAGATTTTCAAATATTGTTGGGTTATTTTCGTAACCTGGGAATGTTTGTCTTTCTTTAAAAAAAAAAAGAAACTGCTAATTAGCCAGAGATGACGGATCGTATGCATTCCTTGCAAGCATTCTTTCTCGCTTGCACTCGTACCCTTTCAAGCATATAATACACCCTCACACTTAAACGATATACTTACATGTAAGAACTTTTTTTCAATACATTATTCAAAAACAATACATCGATCTCAATAAATATGTAATTTATTTCACTTTTTGAAGTGAAACTTCTTTATCCCCGTTAATGATTTGAAATTCGGATGAAACGGAAATGCGTCACTGAAATTTAAAAATATTTTAATAAATTTTTACATAATGCGGTTAATTCTTGCGTCAGCGTGGGCCTTCGATAGCGCAGTGGGCAATTCGCTCGACAAGTCTCAGCGGCCAGAGAGACAAACATAAAGCGAACGGAGGTTCGAATCCTACGAAATCCAAAAAAAATAATCATTTTTATTTTTGTGGAATCAATATCCAATCTTCAAACCGCTTTAAAATAAACAGGCAAAAGAAAAGAAAGCGACTATCTAGTTTCACTTCTACAGTGTGTGAATTACACATTCTGATTTTCTTTCTTCTTATTTAATTTCTGGTAGCGTGGGTGTGGTGACACTCCAGGACGTAGTCTCCCCTTCTACGGTGTAAGGGATACATACATTATATTTTAATATAGATAATTAATAAATCGTCGTTTAAAAATTGTTGATTTAATTGCTTCCAGTTTAAGAAAAATTCAAACAGCATTGCTGAAAAAAAATCTCAAAAGTAATTTGTTTTTACTTAAACCCCGGTAGTAAGCGTTCAAAATGAAGAAGGGGTGATATTATGTAAATACGAATGTTAAAGGGAGGGCGCTAATATTAACGACGATACAGTACTTGGAAGTGGAAATATATGGGAAGTATTAAAATAAAAAGCAACAGAATACATAAACATACTTAAATACTGGGTTTGATATAAATCTACCATCTGTTAATAGTGAAAAAACTCACGCTATACCATTTGCAATAAAATCGAAGGACGTTCCGGAAAATGTTGATATAATTGGTGGGGGGGAACTTTCAAAACTAACCTACAACTTGTAGAAAGGGTACAGAGGTTGATTCTAAAAGTCAGTATACGAAAACCATCTATATTTCCAACAATACAGCTGTTTGACTCTTTTAGGGTTCTTAGTCTTAACCAAATTTTCAAAAAGAACGCACTGTTACAAATCCACAAAGATCATTTCAATACTACAGCAATCACAAAAATAAGTAACCGATCAAGATCACGTGGCAACCTAGATATCCCTAAAACTAAAACTAGTGCTTTTCAACACCACTATACATACTTATCAAGGTATAAATTTTTTTAATGCCCTCCCATATGAAATCAAATCTGAAGAAAATTATACAGCCTTTAAATCACAAATAAAACAATTATTAGATCAACCCAACACAAATTATAAATTTTAATTCCACAGAACGAATTTCTCCGTCTATATTTTTTTAATTACATTGTACCGATTAGTAGTAATTGATCAAGTCTTAATTATTATATTAGATACTTTAGTTCAAAATGAATCATTTAATTCCTTCATTAATTAGCAACAAAAAAAATTATAAATTAATGTATTCTTCTCGTTTTCACATATCCTCTTAAAATATTTCATCAGCATTTGAACTGAAATGAAGAGATTATTGTTGTAACTTAACATTATGTAACTACTCCTGCACTATTATCAGCTAATCCAATTATTAGAATCAATTATATGTATTTAGTAATTACCATCTAACCCTACCTATTATGAGAAATGTAATAATATTAATTTTACTTAATCTATATTTTACTTTTAATTATCTATACATCTATATATAATTTAGTAACTGCTATGTTAGTAAATTTATTAATCAATATTTGTTATCATTCATAAGTTTATTTTCCTAATTTAAAAAAAATAAATTATGTATGGATATTATTTTTTCTTTATCTTTTTCTATAATAGCACAACTCCCCAATTCAAACATGAGAAATCTTTTCTCTTTTAAATTGGGTAGATTCATTAACAAGATAACTTTATCTGTAATTAGTTTTTAAGAACCAAATATTTTCTTTCTGTAAATCTGTTATACATATGTATATTTCAAATAAAAAAAAATTAAAAAAATTATACATGACAATTCTGAAGATCACAAAAAAAATTTCGAATAAAATTAAATACTTAGGAATAACAATAGGCAAACACCTAAACTGGAAAGATCGAATCAACCTTAGCGTTAACAAAATAAGGAAATTAATTTACATATTTTTGAAAATCCGAAACATTCTCTCATTAGAAAATCTAACATCAGTCTACCATGCCCTAGTACAGTCAAATCTCCATTATCTCCAATACGCTGTAGTAAGCTGGGATATAAAACAAATCTACTCCCTGTTGAAATTGTGCAACGTCTATTTTTAAAAATTATATTGAAAAACCAAGAGATTATCCAACACGCCTTATCTTTGAAGAATTTAAAGTATTAAAATTAAATCATCTTGTCCGAAAAAATATAATAATTCAAATAATAAAAGAAAAACAAAATTATAGCTTTTTAACTGAAAGTCATACTCGTCAAAAACATATATTTCCAACACAAAAATGTAACACCTCATTTGCACAACATCATTACACACACACATATCTAGGGAAAAAATACTTCAATAGCCTACCTGAAAAGATAAGAACAATCACAGACGATAAATGCCTACTGAAAGCAATTAAAGAGCAATTCAAGGTAAAAATAAAAAAAATGATGAAATTATCTTCATAACTTATATAACTATTTAAAAAAATATGTTTCTACCATAATTAGTTATAAGATAAAAATATTTTTTTAATATATTTTCTTCCCGATACTCGATTCTTTTCTAATTACAAGCGTCAGCTTCTATGGAAGAGAAATATCGTTAAAAAAAAAATAATCAGTGAAAACTTAAAATGTTATTTATTTTGTATTCTAAATTATTACCTTTACTTTTTAACTGATTTTAAATAAAAAAAAAATTAAAACATCAGTAATTAAGTGAAATTTTTTAATAAAACACGACTCGTTTAAAACAGAGCTTAATCCTCTCGACAAATGCTTACGATGCATAAAGATACACCGTGATTTTTTTCATACCGATAACATGATAATTCAGAACATAATGTGTTTTTAATAATTTTTCGAACATAATTTGTGATTTTTTTCAATTGAGGGAATTTCATATAATTGCCGTTTCGTCTCTACAAATGTACACATAAAAAACATATATTTTTTTTAAACATTAAAACTTACAGTGTTCAAGAGAAACGTGTTTTAAAAATGTAGAAATTTGGAATGCGGAGGCATAATACCCTCAAATCAATACACTCTGCTAGCCTTTGTTTGTGGTCACATTAGAATGGCATGAAAGAGTTCTTATTTCCAACATGACGTTCCGTTGACTGTCCCTGAAGGAATAAGGGCTTATGTAGTAGTAACTCGGTGTGAAATGTCCTCATATTAGTATACGAATAAATAATTTGCACAAGTCATATGATTATTTTTACCAGGCGTATAAACTGCTTGACATTTCAATTTTCAATCTGAAATGTTTGGTTTTCTTAACATTTTCTTTACAGTAATCTATTAAACCGTAAAATGGATGACAAAACACCTTTATTTAAAACCCCTCGAAACATTACACATTTTCCTTAACATAAAAAACATACATAAAATAAAACAAATGAAAACAATATATTTTATACTTTGTAAATCAATAATATAATATGGAATAATTGCTTGGTGAGGAACAACAAACTCAGCTATGGATCATATAGAAATAAAACACACAACTCATAATATACGCCGATTTTAATGGTAATTTTTATCATTAACAACTTTATATATTTTATCAAAATGTGTTTATTTATTTTTGTATTTTCAAACGGGGGTCTCAGCACGGGTGAGCCACCCAGTGAGGTCAACATTATTCAATTATTCTCTAAAAATTAAAAATAAATTAAATAATGAAGACATTTAATTTTTATATCAAACGAAATCAAACTGAAGAGGATTGGAGAAAGAAGACATTTAAAATATGTGCAAAAAAATTGATATCATAATTATGCGATTAATCGATTATTTTGCTAGAAAAGAATGCAGCGCATAAATTTACATTGAGTATGCACGCAAATGCAGCATTATGTTACGCGAAAAGAAAACTATTTAACCGACCAAAAAGAAATAAATAACATAAAGTTTATCGTGTTTTTAAAATGCTCGGCTTTCAAATAGCGGGTCGCGTGTCAAAGGGGAATTTGTAGGCTTTGTTTCGTTTTTTCATCCCCACGTCGCGTGTCGGGCCCTCCTTTGAAAACAATACCAGAAATCTCATTTAGCTATTCAAACAATAAAGGTAGAATGAAAAGCCGTTGAAAAAATGGAAAGTACAATTCGTCATTGTTATAATCGTCCAGCGTCGTTATTATTAAGGTGATTTGTGTGTTACATGATGCCGGCTTGGAAATAAACTAACATACACGATTAAAATATCAATTATTGCCGACGTTTAAATTCACCGACAACGTTTTAAAACACGCTAATATTTAGGCTTGTTATGTTTAACTGACATGTTAAAATTTTAATTCTAATTTCTGCTTTTTAATATTCATAGAGTCCCACCTAAGCACGGTCCCACTACGCCCCTCCTACCTACGTGGTATTAGAGCTAAAAATAAACTTTAATTCCTCAGGCTCTCATAGAAATCGTTGTTTCTCCCCTTACTATCATATTCATAAATATGGTGTGTAAATAAAGCGGTAAAAATAGCGGTGTTAGGTGGCCCCTAGACGATCAGTTATATTGAGCAATATTACGAATTGTCCAATACCGTTTGGGGTTAATATTGAAGATTGCGCAATGATTGAACAAAATTTATGCGAGTTTAATTTTTATTTAAGCATTGCGCAATCTTCAATATTCACCCCAAACGGTCAATAATATTACACAATTCCTAATATTGCTCAATATAATTGTGTCGTCCAGGGGCTGCCTTAGAAAGAGAAAACAGTAAGTTTAGTAAAATTGTATGAAATTTAACCACAAAATAAATGAAATGTACACTTTCATGAAATCAAAGATTCCAACCGCAATTTTAAAAAAGTTATGAAAAATTTAGAATTTTTATTAATTATTTTTACATAAAACAACAAAAAAGTGAGTCGACGTTACCAAACGTATATAATACATTTTTCTAATGAAATACTGTGTATTTTTTTTAAGCGTAAGGTGAGCCATTTTAATTTTCTTTATGTTTATATTAAAAAAAATACATTTAAAAAATAACATGTCAATTTTGAAGTATAAAATTTGAGGACGTATTTCATCACCTTTCAAAACCGTTTTTAAGTTTTAAGATGCGTTCAGAAATATTCCATTGATTTAAATTTTATTGCAAAGTTGAAATATTTTGACCTTCCGACAAAATAGGACCGAGGCTTGATGGTTTAATATGGACTTACATCGAGCGACGAAATAATAAATGTATATTGTATTGCGAGAAATTTATGAATATCTAGTTAAGTAATTTTTTCTTTTAAATATTTTTAATGAATTTTTTGAGGTATTCACTTAGTGTATATTAAATTTTCTTCTCTGATAAGAGGCAAGAAAAATGTATGATTTGACGTGGTTCCATGGCAACTCAATAAAATGGGTTTTTCAATTACCATTTGAAAAGTCATTCAAAGTGATTAAAAAAATAACCCTTAACCCAATCTAACGTACACCTATAACCAAGTTGGATTTTTCAATTACTTTTAATGAATTTCCAAAGAAGTGATGAAGTTGCGCATTGTTGATTTGTGCGGTCACCGATTTACGTACCTTTGTTTTCTCCAAAGTTGAATAACATCTTAATATATAAAACAAAGTCGGCTTAGTTACACCATAACTTACAACTCGAGAACGGCTGGACCGATTTTTATGATCTTTGATTTATTGGATTCATCTTCGCCCCGAAAAGCAGAATAACTACTAAAACATCGGAAAAATTCACGAAAAAAGAGGTATGAAGAAAATTCTATTCTTCATATATTATGTATGGAACGAATTTTCAACTTTTGAAGGAGCTGCAGCAATATTGTGTTTAATTTAATATTATTAAATGGTGAGTGAATTCCAAAAATTCAAAAACACCAAATGTCTATGCGTTGATTGTTTTGATTTTGTTCTTAATCATATAATGCTGCCCCTCTCTATTACACACTAAATGTCAATAGTCGAAAATGCGACAAACGGTGAAAGTACGTTTGTACGTACGTACACTCCTCCAAAGGAAAAAAAATCTGTATTTATAAGGATTTCCCTCACACGTATAAAGAAAATGAAACGCAATTCCCATATGTGGAAAAGTAAGAAAACCACAAAAATTATAAATCCGTACACTACGCCATTTCTGATACTGACAAAAACCAAACACAGACAGTTGCGCATCGATAATTGCTTCATTGTGTTATTTTTAACTTAATAAAAAAACTGAATTTAATTCAGCTAATAAGTTAACACAACAGTTCTTGATTATGAGGCGGTACGAAGGTCGTCGGGTCAGCTAGTATGAAATAAAAAAGACATTAAAACAAATAGTTCGAATAAAATGACATTATTTGAATTCCTCCTACCACCGGCGTCAAAAGCAAAAAATTGTTTTTTGTGCAATGATGAAGGTTTTACATAGTTAGCATAGGTTTGAACGTACAAAGCCTGAGTGGGAACCCGATGCCTTGGATTACTCTGCAATGAACCGATCGAATGAAACATTAAAAAAAATCAGGATTATAAAATTGTTTTTCTTTAATGTGATTTGTATTTAACTTTTGACACAATAAAATAGGACTGTCCGATACGAATGCCCTACAAGTATACATATATATAATCATAGTCCAGGTGAAATGAAAACGATATAGGTTATAGGTAATAAGTAGCAAACGCAGAAGTTGAATTAGTATCTGGCGATTCAAATCAAATTACAATACATATAGCTAAAGTTATTTTAGACAACGTTCCGCTGTCTAAAGTTATAATCCAATTAGTTTCCTTTTGACTATCCATTCTATCCAACTAACCATTGCGTCATTTCTGAAGGGGTTGGCAGAGAACATTCAACATTGAGCATGAGCATCTACATTTAAGAAGGGACAACTAGACACAGACGGAAATATTTCACTTTTAAATCAAATTCTAGACGTATCGACTCATTTTCACAAAAATTAAAAATTGATTTTGAAAGATTGTTATTTTATCTAGTAAAGTAATATTTTAAATTTAAAAAAATATAATAAATTTTATTAAAGTAAAGTTATACCGCTAGTTGTTGGCAAATTTGTTAAAATATCAAATAAAATGTTGTATTACGTAACATAATTTTCATACAATATAATCATGCGGTAAAATAAAACTTATCAAGGAAAGTTACTTTTCAAATAAAATTATTTAAAAAAAATCCGCGCACGTGTTTTGTGACGAAAATACATCAGTGTGTCTATTTATTTATGGTCATACAAACTTATATATTTCAAATTTTTTTAAAAGCTTATTTTTTTAGCAATTTTTGAAATATTATCAAGAGTTAGGAACAAAAAATAATTACAAAAAGTACATAATTTTATCATCATGAAATTAAATGTAGGTATATATTAAACCAATTTTTTAATGATATGAAATCGATAGTTAAAAATATTGGCATAGAGAAAAATTATTAATCTTTCTCATCGGAAGTGTTTCATAGGTACGTACGATCGCAAGATCATCTTTCTAAGAAATTTGAATTTTCGGCCGCAGGTTAATGGGCCTTGATATCTGGGAAGAATTGCATGTATTCCGTTGCAATAATCTAGACATGAAACAACATACGAATTGACCAATAATTTATTTTCCTCTGTTGGCAGGTTTATCCACTGCTTTAATTTGCCTTAATCGAAAGAACCCCGTGCTTACTGTTCAGATTGATTACCTACTTAAATGTAAGAATTATTACATTTATTTATTTGTGTGTTTGCGTACTACTAATTGACTAATAATAATATTATATGTTACTCGAAATGCCAGAAAAAGGTTTCTTTCGGATGAATAAAATTCTAACAAATATAGTAAAGTTTAAACTTCGAGCAAATATGAAGCTTATTCATTCAGAATCGATGTTTGTTGTTCTTTATTTGCAAGACAGGTAGATAAAAATTTTACGGTTCACTGTTAAAGTACGGTAACTATAAAAAAATTCAAAAATTTGCTAATAGCACTGTTGGGTTTAAAAATTATGTTTTATTTAAAGTCAAAATACGTAGCTTTCTGATTTAAAATAATAAAGTTAGGGCTTTGGATAACTTTGCGGTGTTGAATAGGATTAATAATATCAACATTTCGTAACAGCTATTACAAAACGAAACGCGTCAAGATGATTCAATATGCCAAAACCCTTACAAACTAATTGTACTTTAATAAAAAATGTATTAAGTAATATTTTTTTTAATTTGTTTTTAATCATCCTCATTCAATCGTGAAGATTGTTTTTTGCGTTTTCCCAACAGTTGACTTTTTGCAGTTACTCCACTTCAACTCTATGCCATCGAAATTTAGTTGGGTCATTGAAAATAATACATTAGTATTTTAGTCGTAACGTTTTTAAATAGAATTCCTTGTTGTAATTTTAACAAACATGCCTCAGAAATCACATAATATCTACTTTATTCAGTTTTTCAGATTTATAAATACGATTTTATCAGTTTTCCCGATCTTAAAAAAAGGTTTTTTTCAATAACATTACGGATAACGAGTTATAAAAAGCATTCTTGAGTGTTTATTTGAAAAAAATACGCTTTTTAAAAAAAAAAAAACAGTTTTATTTTATTTATTCCTACAATAGATAATATTTCTACGTATTTTATCAATCTGTGGGAGTTTATTTCGTTGCTTTTTTGATATCTCTCTCAGTCAAACAATTTAATGTGTATAAAAAAATAGGTAGAGTCTGTTTGAATATAATATATCTGTTTTCATCACGTTATAAATCATAAAGACTCTTTGAAAGTACAAGAGCAAGGCTTTTCTTTGAAAATATTTAAAGCCAAGAAAAAAGTCTGTATTATAAAAGAATCCCACTTGTAGCCCAAAAACATTTTATAAAACATGTAATATTACTATTATGAACATTATTTTATAAAATATTTGCGTTTATTCTGAGTTTTAATCTTTTTTACCATTTCTACAAAATTTTAAGAACGGGTCATAAGTATTTATTTTGTTGAAGTGAAACTTCGAATGAAACTGAAATGACGATTACTGCACCTGTGACGCATCAACTGCGCTCATTGGCCACTTTGATTATGATGCCACTTTCAAAGGCTCCTATTGGTTGAGATATGAAACGGAAATTACGCTAGGTCTGCGCTCATTGGTCGTTTTGATTATGACCTCCCTTTTCAAGTATTGGTTGAGATTGTTTTGTTAAAGTTTCGCCCTTACCGCGTGTAAACTGCTCTCGATTTTTTTTTTATTTATTTAAAGTATAAAAGTTTAGAGATACCGGTAACTTGTAGCATAGTGTTATTAAAGTATATAAGAAAAATGAGAAAGACTAACGACAAATGAACATATGATTTGTAGAGCAGAGCCGATAAACCGATAATATGGATTAACTGATAACCCTGTACAAATCACAAGTGCGCCCCAAGGTTGAATTTGGCAGCCACTTCTGGTTTGGAGCTTCAAAATATCTGAAAATTACCCTTGACTCTGTGCAGAAACGGGCATTTGATAGATTCTCCCATCTTAACACACATATTGCAATCTTTAGAGCACAGGCGTCGGGTGGGAATGCTATCCTTGTTCTACCAATATTTCAATGCAAGATGTTCCGAGAAACTAGCGTCATTGATCCCTTCGGCACCGGTGCATAGTCGGGAAACACGCCAAATGCGTGCCCAACGTATGTACACGGTTGACATTTGTCACATGAGAACGGGCCGTTTCTTCGACTCGTTCTTGTGTTAAACAGCTTGGCAGTGTTTCCTTCTTCCTACAACATGGTATCTCCTAGACCAATGTTCATTCCTTCTTCTCATCAAAACACCCTCCACACAGCATCTCAGTTGGCGTAGGCCCTGAGGAAAATTATTTTCCTCAGGGCCTCCTGTGTGGAGCTAATGTAAAAAAAAAAATACTAAATATTTTCCTTATTAATTACGATAAATGTATTTGAAATACATGTAAATAATCTTTCCGTTAAGTTTGGTTCGTTCTAGAAATATCTCATGGCCATTGTATAAATTAGGTCGTCATTTTCACATTTTCTTGTGTGTTATGAATTAGTGAAGTGGCCAGTTAAAGACGGCTTGCTGGTGAATATTTAAAGGACAGTTATTTGATTGTCGTTAGTGACTTCGCACATAGCTGTTAGATATTAGGGTTGGTGGTAGGTAGTTAGCCAAGTCGAAGCGAAGGCTTAACGACCTCTAGACTCTGGAACTCTTGGTTGGCTTCTAGCAATAATGACCGTGAGATGGTAGAAAATCTCCCAAATAGATTTCCATGTTATTATTTTATTACAAAGTAACGTCATACTGAAATATTTATTTTACGAAATCTATTTAATTTGTGGGTAAGCGCAACCAATTCTAACTCGCAATGTTTTTTTAATCATCAGCATTTCAGTTTAAAACAATAACAATTTGACAATTAATTCAATGATCAATATAGCTATTGGTTGTCGCGTGTTATTTATTATATGAAAAAAAAGATAAAAGGTGTACCAAATGCCTTATTTTTTGCATCAAATACATGAAATTAAATACATGCATTACATATCTTCAACGTTGACAAAAGGAATAAAATCGGAGAAAGCGCCACACTGCTTATTACAACCCAAAGAAAAATTGATAATTTTATCCAAATTTAATCTGAATAAACAAAGCAGCTTAATTTTTTTTTATACTGACCGAAATTGTATTGTCAAAAACCATTGTGAAAGGATTAACCTCAAATTCTGTTGTGATCTCACAAACAGTTCTCCAACTCGTCTTGGGAAGAGATTACATCTTGGGAAAGAAAGGAGTTCTTTTTATGTTAATCTGGGATTTATTTAATACTTCGCGTATTACAATTAGTGGTGACTACGATAGTCGGCCTAACTAGAAGCTGGCTAAATGCGATCTGAATTGAGCTCCTGCAGACGGCGCCCCGATCCTTGGCCCCCCTGGTGCCCAAACTCCGAACTAAACTAACTGCCATCTAGTGGACTTTCGGGACAGCTCTTAGCACTGTCCTCTATGTGACAAGCTCTGAAGCTTTTAGATATACCACAAATTCTAACTACCAATTACTATTATTTGCATGCAAAGTAAGCTACAAACCCTAATAATAATGGTTTATTCCAGAATGCATGCAGTGGTAGAGCAATGCAATAGACTCCATTTATATAAAATTTTAATAAAAATTAGACAAAATAACAGTACCTACGTATATCTAAAATATAAAAAACAGATGACAATGAAAATATTAATAACAAAAAATTGCAAGTATCTGTTTATGAATGATCTTTGACCATCTCCCGTCTCCATAGGGGTCTCCATCCAGGCAACCATGGCAGTGATGATTGTATTCTTCGATTTGTGTAGTTTGCGTCATAAGCATGTGGCATAGTACACTCGTCCCCCCAGGAACGTTTTCGTGGCGCTGCGGTATCACGGTAGGCGGAATTATTGGCGATAAGCATTATTTTAAGAAACTTTTAGCTTAAGCCATTGAAATGTAGTAAAGTTCTGGCTTGTACAGAAATATGCAGTATGCGTTGAATAGTATACTTTTGACTTCTACGGATATCGTTGTTCTTTGCCTTTTCATAGCCTCGATATATTTCAGGTTGTCTGTGTTAATATATCCCAGGAATTTTAGGCTACAACTAATATTCATTTTTCTTCCATCTATTACTGTTAACGTCCAACCCCCATACCTATTGACCACCTCTTATTTTGCCATAATGTAACCTACGTTAACTTTCTACTTTAATAACACCTCAACCTAATAAAATTAAAACATGTAACGCTTTTTGTACAGTAAAATAAAGATATTTTCCCGAAAACAATCCATCTCGCACATTATTTACACATCCCACAGTGTGTGCCAATACTCTTTAACCCACACGCTCCACCATACAGGGTACAACGTGCAGGGTGGCTCAAATCTGCCGATCCTGTACTACCGGGTGCCCCATCAGGCGTTTAATTAACTTCACAAACAAGTGATCGTTCGTAAATTGATCCCGTGATATGTTCCGAAATGGCGGCAAAGCAATTAACGCGGGGAATTGCCAAAGCCCTATCACAAAAAGCGAAAAATGAACGCTATTTTGTTTGTTACGCGCCTTCTTGTGGGATTACTTCCCTGCAATAATAACATACATTCCATACTGGGAACAGTAAAATAAAGAGTTAATCAATAAACACACATTTAGGCACAATACACGTGTGATTCGTCATTATAAAAAATAAATAATCAATTTTTATAAGAAAAACTTTCTTTTTATACTCTTTTGAAGGTTATTCCCATCAGTGAAATATATCATATTAGAATAAGTTAACAATAATAATCTAAACGAAAATATGAAAGAGAACAAGACACAGAAAAACAGAAAAAAAGACAATCCAGGTTACAAACCAATTCTTAGAATGATTGTTACCAATGAAAAGGGTAGTTGTCCGTAATATGGAGAAAAATAATTATTTGATAATTATGTAAAATTTGAAAATATGAGATTGACAAATATGACGGTTTGACAGAAGGTGGCAATGGCGAAATTGGTTAACGCGCTCGTCCCGGTTAGACGGAGAGGTCTAGATTCGAGTCCCAGTTGCGACCATTGTCTTTTTCTGTGTCTTGTTCTCTTTCATATTTTCGTTTAGATTATTATTGTTAACTTATTCTAATATAAAAAATAAAAATTTTAAAAAAATATTCCGGGGCTTTTTCAAACCATTGGACATATTTATGTTAACTATTGTCATTGGGATTTTTTAAAACTTTTGAAAAAGTTGTTGTTGCATGTACAACATGGACCTATAATTAAGTGGTTAAGTTTTACTTAGCCAACGCAAATTTACCTGACTTCGTCAGATTCTCATAAAATTTTTGTATGAGTATCGCACTAGAGTCTCAACTGCTTCCAACCGTCTGGAGCCAGTGAGACTAAGGCCTCCCAAATTGGGGTGTTTTGAGAAGCTGAAGATTGTGGGGAGGAGGATAACCTGGGAAAGAGAAAGAATAGGAAGTACTTGGTTGTTCAGATCTCATCACCAAAACGTACCGCAAGTATACTAAATATTAATTTCAAATTAATCAATTGTGAACGAAATTACACAAATTACCTATTGAACCAGATTCGTGGTCGAGAGCCTTACCCCTCGACCACGGAGGACACAAAATAAGTGAAAGTTTGTCCCGCGCACTAAATGGTTCGTTTGCCTATCTATCCGCGTAATCAGAATATTCAATAAAATTTAACGTCTGGTTAAAAATATACTTTCATCACTTCTTGACTGAAATTAACGAAAAAGTTACTCCTGGACATTATTTACGTATTATTTATGATAGCATGCATAACGCCCCTTTGCTTCTTCATGAATTTTCCACGGATTTTGTACTAATTTAGTTTAATTTAAAAACGTTAATGGTAATTTGACTGAATTTGGAAACGAGCACAGATAATATGTTTGACTCTCTACAAAAAATTATATTCCAACCTATAAAAAGTTTGCGTAGACCCTTGGTTCATCTCTGGAGGCGGAATCGTTTGTAAGGCGAACTCCTTGGCTGACTTCTTTATTTTTAAACCAGGCAGGGGTTGTTCGCAGATTTTGGAGTTAAGACTCGATTTTAAACATATTTTGTCCATTTACTGGCACATTGTTGTTTGCGAATAAGTTCAGAAAAAAATAGCAGTACCATGAAATTGCCTTGCGGGGGGGCTGTGATCTAAGCACTATCACTCTCAGTCATGTTTAACTGTATCAGAAATACCAAAATTATCGTAATTTTCTTAATAACGCATATTTTTATCGCCTTCTTTCTTAAGGTTTAATTGCAAGATCCTTCCGAACTAAATGAGTCTTGGATAAATATATCATTTTTATTTTAGCTTTCGATATTTTTTTACTTTTCTGCAAGTCTTGGATATTTTTATTTTTGGAATAACTTAACCCTCCGATAGACAATGTGGCCTGGCCAGGCCATTTTGATTTTCAAAAATGATTTATCTTTTTTCCGTTGACTTATAAGCAAGTGCTATCAGTATATTATACAACTCGGCGAGATGCATCGAATAGTGTTTACGTTTAGTTGGTATAACAAAAAAATAAATGAAGACAAAAACTTCAAGGACTGCATCGTGTGGTCTGAAAAGGCCACAACGTATTTAATATTTTTCCTTGTCTGGAATGTTCTTTTTCTCGGCACAAATCACATTCGAACAAGTTTGGTTTGGCTTCTGGGTGCATCAGACAGCATACATGTACACATACGCTGCTGTTCAGTTCGAGTTAGCCATTCGTTGAGTACGGACCTGTTCGAAGAAAATATTATGTGTTTTAAGATGTAAGATCATACTTTCATTCAAAGCACTGGTGCTAAGATTGTACATAGAAATGGTCATGGTAACAGACTAAATAATTTGGAAGCACTCGAAATAAAGAAATCTGTTAAATCAAAAACCCAAATACTTAATAATCAGTTAAATGTGTCCAATAGCCCGATACTAGGGATATTTCCCATAAACTAGTAAAAACCCTTAATCACTATCCCTTAATCACCTGTTTAAGTGATGTTTTGTCCATGTAGATATTATAATATCGTAATTAATTAGATATCCCCCGTCTACTTCTCTCTTTTATCTCTATGTTAAATGTTAATTACACTCTCTAACTGTTACTTTATAGGTATAATGTTTTGCCTTTTTCTGTATGTATGTATGTATAAGCTTACACAATGTATATTTTTGTTAGTTTAATTTTATACCCTGACGATGCTTGTGTTAAGCCAAACCGATCAAAATGTCAAACCACAAAGTGACAGCTTTCTACCAAAATACAAAAAATTTGTATTCCTCGTAAAAACTAAAGGTCTGATCAAAAAGTTTGCACTTATCTTTATTTTTTTTTAATTATTTTTTTTATTTTCATTAATATATTTTACACGTTGCTAAATGATAATTTTACATCAAAGGTTATTAGTGAGATAAATTTGGGCTTCTTCGTATATTCTTTTCAAGAAGCGTGGGATTTTGCTGGACCTCCCCCCCTCCCCCTTTTGAGCTCACGTAATTAATGTATGCCCCCATAGGTAACATGACGCGCAATGTCAACATTAGAATCAAATGGCATTTTAGATGCTTAAATAATAATGGATTTTCGGAATATGCCAATCATCTTATTGATAAAGATCATAGGTATCTTCATTCAAAGTAAGCTTAAGTTAAGCGAAACCGGTTGGTATTATAAAAAATAAATTAATTAAATCGTGGTTACAAACAAAATTATTGTTTTATTTCAATTAATATGTCAAATCACAAATTGACTGCTTTCTACCGAAATATAAAATTTGTATTTCTCGCGAAAACTAAAGGTCTGATCAAAAACTTTTCACATACTTTTACTTTTCATTCTCAGAATAACGTATTATTTCATAGACCGAACATGACATATGTAACACAGATGCGGACACATTGTCATCGTGTCCTGTCTGCGCCCTGCAAAATAATTCCTCGGTCCGTCGACTCCTTTCAAAATTTTGTACCAGAATAAACTTTTGCGCTTTCTGCTTTTGTTAAATGTTAAACGGTCTGTTTGCCACGGAACCTGCTTCCGCATTATAGTCGGTTCGCTGTTAATTAAATAATTTGTTTAGAAGTGCCGTGTGCCGTGGGTAAAGGTACACCATAGTCTCCGTGCTGGGCGCTGAAGGTATGTAAAATCATGTACATACACTCCCGTCTTGTTGATAAAGGGAACATAAATTTGATTATGAATTTAATACCTTTCAGCATTGATATCGAACAAACTAGAAGGGTAAGGAACAAGTTTGACCCATGTCTGTAAATACACAAGAATAAGTATCGTGTATGTAGGTACCAGGTTCCTAGAAAATGTATTTAACAAGGCTAACTCATCGACGGGGTGGAGTGGAGATTGGCTAGAAAGTCGTGACGTAGCTTGAAGTCCATTTCCAATGGGAGGTTTGAATTTACTGCAATATAAGTGGCGTCAAGCTACTCTGAATGCGTTTTCAATTATGTATGTAGGTATAATATTTTAGTAATATTATACTATGTATTGGTTCCACAACAACTCTACGAGGTGTCATTTCAACACCCCTTTGAGAAGTCTTTAAAAGTTATGATTTTTTTTTAAATGGTTAATCGGACGTGCTGAATCAGATATGCTTTGTGTCATTAAGTGATAACAGATCTCAAATTTGGCGAAGTTAATTAATATTAATTGCGTGATTTTCGGTCTTGTCAGACATTTAAAAATAATGGGCTTTGTCCAACTCCACGAGGAGATAAGGATGATATTAAAATATTTACCCTAGTCAACACGTGTGGGAATTTAAAGTACAATTTTTGCTCAATTAATAAAGAAGTACTAACTGGTACAATCAATCCCATCCGATAGTACCAGGGAAAAGTAATACGATGTTTAATTTAATTGATTATGTAGTATGTACCTACTGCTCCTACGAAGCTCATGCTGTCTTTACAAACTGGGCTCTACCTGAACAACTCAGGGATCAAGGTGCCCATGTGTGCCGGTGCCCTTATTAATTAATAGTATTTGTACGTACAAATAGCCTATAACCTAACCTTATGTAACTTAACTTATATAACCACTTAATGACTTTTCGAAGAAGACGTTGAAGTTGCATCATTTTGAGTTGTCTGGTCATCTACTTATCATGTGTTCGGAATAAAAGGGAAAGATCACAGGAATATTTACTGTGTTACTTTTACATTGATGATATAGAATCATCGATCAAGATATCATACGTCAATGTGTAAAATAGAGGTTATTAGCGCCTTTTATATATTGTCTTTATAGACATTCAAATATTCAAATTGAAAGTTTTATTTAGCAAAATTTCATGACAAGGAAAGTGTTGAGAATAATTATATTCATTCGAAGAGTCGCTCATGATGGTAGATACTCTCGGCACCGCCTTGGTGAAAGTCATGAAAGACAAACATTTGTAATCGAAGCGTTGCTTTAAATGGCCTTAGCCAAATTTGGTGACCGTAAATGAATGTATTTCCCAACCTTCATTTTCCCAATTTCCTTTCTTCCCCATACTGAAATAGCCCAAACTTTTTTCATCGCGGTTAAATGGAGTAATTCAATTTATTTAATGCAACGTAAATAATACCGAAATAAGCCAAATTTAAACATGGATATATCATATACAAGATTTTTAAAAAACAAACTCCATACAGGAGGCTCTGGTTTCCTTCAATTGGTAGTGAAGCCTATCTTGATAATTTGGTTCCTTTATCAAAATAATGCTCGTGTTTTAAAATTATTTTGTTAAAACCATATTACAAACCCTGCGGGCGGTACCAAGGCGTATTTCCATTTTAAACCCATATCCTAGCGGTGAATTTTTCTGGATAAATCTTGCCGCAAAAACTTTTTAAAAGAGTTATTTGTTTTATATAACCCTTCCGTTTTTGCCACTTTCTTATTTTTTTTAACAGCAAATACATTAAAATGTGCACAAATGAGTCCTTCAGATACAAAGGACGCCTTTGTAGTTTGTTTGTGTTTTTTTATGTTTACTCTACTTTACGGCAAGCCCTGAGGAAAATAATTTCTATGCTGAGGAGGCTGAATACAATATTTTTTTAAATAGAGGAAGGTGAGGAAATTTTAGGAAAGAAAAGGTATGAGGGGTGGGTAGAAATCTGGGGGTCAGTTTGTCCAGGAGTGACGTGAGTATGATTCCATCTCTGTGGTGCAAGGCGTTGGGTCGAAAGAGTCCGGCTGGAGAGATCAAAGGGTCTCCCTCAACGGGCCTCTCTCGATCCGATCCGCCACGCAACTGGCAGTCGCATCACTTATGGCAGAGGTGTTGGTTATCCAATTAATGGTTCCCGAAGCGGCGGTACCTCATACCCGCCTCCCAAATTTAGCTTTATTAGCTCCGCATGGTAGAACTTAGGAAAATAATTCCCCTCGGGGCCTATGCCTTCTTTGGGGATGCTGTGTGCAGGGTCTTTTTAGGAAAGGAAGGAGAGGAAGTTCTATGACGGAAAAGGATATGAGGTGGGGGTCAGTGTGTCCAGGAGATGAATCCATCCCTCTCACTGCGGTGCAAGACAAGGTGAGATATTCCGAGAGAGTACGGCTGGAGAAGTCAAAGAGACTTCCTCAACCATTCTCTCTCGATCCAGCCTGCCATGCAGCTGGTGGGCAGACGCATCCGTCACCGAGAATCAGACAAACCTCACCCAGGGCACCCCTGCTACGTCGCCAAACGTAGCGAACCATTTAGGGTAAGGCCGAGGTGTTGGTTATCGAAATAATGGTTCCAAAAATGGCGGTACCCATACCTGCCTCCCGAATTGGAAGCTTTATAACATAAGTATTAAACAAGCTAAAAATAAACTCTTGCGATACGAGTAGATAATAAAGCAATAAGAACAAGTATGGTAAGTTTTCTCAACTGTTTTCAATTATCATGATAATTAACAAAATAACTTTAACTTTCACAACTAAGTCAAATTCTAGACCCTAAAAATGTTAAGGCACTTTAGTTTGTACTTTCCATCAAAATGTTGCTAAAGGAACGTGTAGGGAGTTACCTAAAATGAAGACCTTTCGTGATGTATTCTAGAATTTAGAAGTATTTAGTTAATAAAACCACCAACTATAACTCCGGTTTGCGTAAGGCAAGACGTAAAACCTTAAATTCGCTTTCTGTGTGTTTGATATCATACTAAATTACAATTACTAAATACATGAATACTAAATTAAGCTGATATTAAGACACACTTACCTGAAATGAGTTTATAAAACTTTTTAGAAGCAAGCTCCAAACCACTAAATATCAAAATAAGCCCTTTGCAATTAATAATATTGGTAAAATTACATATTTTTTAAATTACCCTTCGTAAAATTATTAGCAAATAAAAATGTAATTTCTAATCATGAAAAAAAGGTTTTCTTAGGAGAATCACTATCTCCTTACTTCAAGGAACTTCTCTGGAAAGCCAAAACAAAGAGAAAAGAATTAAAATACAAATGCATTTGGTTCAAAAATGGAGCCATTCTAAAGGAAAGAAGAAGAAGGCAAAAAATAAGGGAAATCAAAAACGAAGATGACCTTAATAGATTACAATAGAAGTTTAATAGTGAAAGGCACTGAAAAATATTTTCATCATTAAAAATGGATATCGATTTTGGAAAATACATCGACTTGAATGACAATACAGAATCTAATTTAAGTATTAAAGATTCATTAACTTGCAAAAACTTTTTAAAACATGTCAAATTTTCTTTACTTTGTTTGAACGTTAGAAGTTTAAGCAAAAACATTGATGAAATCATAACCATGCTGGATGGTATTGAGCATCGTTCTGAGGTACTCGTTTTTACAGAAGCTTGGCTGAAATTTTTTACCAATATACCTATCATCCCCGGATACGCAGTTTACAACACAAATAATAACTATTTGCAAAATGATGGTGTAGTTGCCTATGTAAAACAAAATGTTCACGCAACTGTTGAGGAAGTTGTTTTCCCTGGAGCAAACTGCTTAAAAATGCAGATATCGAGTACCTTGTGTGTAATAGCTGTTTATAGATCTCCGTCCCTGGCTCATATAGATAATTCCCCTGAATCACTGAGTGCACTGCTTGACTCTACATCAATACAAAATAAGGATATTATTTTATGTGGCGACATAAATACTAATACTTTGGATTTGAGCAATATGAAAACTCAAAAATACCTCTCTTGGCTTTTCATGGCTTGAAACCATTCATAATTTCACCTACCAGAGTTTCTTCTACCATTTCAAGTTGCATCGATTATATTATGGTAAAATCTAAATTTGAATTACAGAAAGCTATCTTCACTACTGACATAACAGATCATGATGTGATATTGCTGAGATTTATGAGCTTTACACTAAAGAAAATAGCAAAAGATAATGAAAACATAAAAACCGTCATCGATAACAATCTTTTAAAGGTCAAATTAAAAGAGGAATCATGTCAGTCAGTACTGTCATCGCAAGATGTTAATTTAGCTGCTGAAAATTTCATAAAATGTTTAAAAATGCATGTAGAAAGTTTTTCATCTGTACGAAGTGTAAAGCATAACATGAAATATTTTAAATCTTGGATAAATGACGGAATTATTAAATGTCCCAGAACCCGAGACAAATTACACAAAAAATTTCGAACCGATTTAAATAATATTCAACTGCTGGATTATTACAAAAGATATAGAAACTGGTGTACAAAAATTATAAAATATACAAAGCAAGCATATTACAAAAGGAAACTGGACAACGTCAATGGAAATACCAAGCAACAGTGGAAGAATATAAAGAAGGCTGTAAATATACAAAAGGAGCAAGTGTCTATATATCGGACTTATGTCCTCTATATTGACTGTAAAATACGGGTGCTGGTTTTCTAGTCAGCGGGCTGCTGTGCACGCTCAGGGCCTGGTCCGGTTGCTGTGAGTATCCGAGGAGAGAGAATTCAGCTGTCCAAGGAAGTGCAAGGTCGGAAGTCAAAGACAATTGTAGAGTGCAGGCAGGAAGAAGCGGTACAAGAAGATAGAGACGGTGAGAGTTGACGCGACGATAAAGGTTCGAATGTGACTGATTTGAACAGAGCTTGACGCTCTATATATACGCTGCCGCGGGGCCGTGCCCAATATTGGTTCGCATTTAACAAGATTATTCCTTGAACGTTGCTGCATTTTTTTGCAGCTTGTGCATCCTTATACAAGAATGGAATGATAAAATTGAATTATATAAGCAAAACTACTCTCTTTGCCGCTTTATCTCATGTAAACCACTTCATTCTAGCAGTTTTATTAAATTCAGTAAAAATTGTACAATGTTAACAAGTGGGGTTTTTAGCCCGATATCAGTATGAAAAAACCCTTATATCTATTTAATGGAAACATTAACATATTTAATTTTATCTTAACAGTATGGACGCAAGTCCAGCCTTTTAATCTATATAATTTTATTTGAAATAACTTTAGCAAACATTGCGTAAATTCAATATTAATCTTACATAAAAATATGTCCTTTTACGGCTGTTACGCAACCGATGGCTTCCATTTCGAAACAAGCTTCGTCATTGGCTGGCCGTTGTACAGCGAAGTACTGGGAGGGGGTGGGGTCAACATACGTCCTTGCGGTTGGCCTAGGATGGTCAGAGTGGGGGTTATGGCGTATATACCCGTGGTATCTTGAAGACGCCATCATTGTCCACGCGCCAATCATCACATAACGGTGTTTGTAGGATGTCACAGAGTGGGAGGAGGTAAATAGGTATGGCGTCTTGAAAATGTTACCATTCCTTCTAGGGCGGCCATTAAAATGACATATAAAGCTGTTTATTGGTAGATTCCACGTTCGATATATTCTCCCCCTCGTGCAGTGTCGGCTGTACCTAACTTCTTAGAACGTGACAGGATCATTTTGTCCGACGGTTTATGTGCGATGTATTCCTTCTAGGCTGCGGGGAGGAGCTTCTTCTGATGATATTTTGGAGTTCGGCCGACATCGTTTTTGTATCGGAGAACCCATACAGTGGTGCGGATGAGTCCATGCCACGATGAAATTAGTTCAATGAGAGGTAATCCGTCTCCCATTGTTGTTGTGAGGCCTACGTACTCAGGCCTTACCTCCAAAGCCTGGTTATCGGGGTGGATGACTGGCTCCTTATCACGGGGCCATGCTGCTTCCGGTTGGGTAATAAAGGTCGGACCGCAGAACCACCGGCTAGTGGGTGTAAGGTCGGGTGGCTTGATATCTCGTGTACCTATATCCGCAGGGTTTAATTTTGTAGGCAACCATCTCCAATTAATGATCTCGGTAAACTCATCTATTTCTCCTAGGTGGTTGGCCATAAAGGCGGAATGAGCTCTCGGGTCTGTCCTCAGCCAACATAGAACGATTGTTGAGTCCGTCCAATATGTGGTTCGCCTTATTTGTAGTTGGCTCTCCTTTTTTATGGTGGCTGCCAGTCGTGCAGACATTAGGGCTGCTTGTAGCTCCAGACGCGGAATAGGCAGGGGTTTCAATGGTGTGACTTTACATTTACTTGCCAGGAAGGTTGAGTGAGTGCGTTCCTGTGATTTTTCCGTTAAATACACAATTGCGCAACATGCAGACTCCGATGCATCACAAAATATGTGAAGTTGAAAAATGCCGTTTTTATTGCTGAGACATCTCCGGGGTATGATCACGCTGCTTTGACGGAGAAGTTGTAACCCAAGTTGTGACCATTTATTTAAATGTTCTGATTTTATTCGTTCATCCCAGCCAATATTGGATCTCCACACTGCTTGGAGAAGTATTTTTGATCGAATTGTTAGGCAGGATACAAAGCCCACGGGATCAAAAATCTTCATTACAATGCTTAGTAATTGTCTTTTTGTTGGGTGGGGAATTATCTCGGCTGCCGCCGCCTCCCGGAAGCTGTAGATAAAGTGGTCGCCGGTGGGGTCCCATATGAGGCCTAGTATGCGCTCATTTTCATGATCCCCGCTACTAATCGGTATGGCCGATTTCGCCCGCTTTTCTAACGGTACTTTTGCAATGGCGACAGGATAATTTGAATTCCAATTTGTGAGCTGGAAACCCCCGCTTGCGAGGATGGTGCTCACCTCCTGTATCATCTTGGCGGCTTCATCTAATGTGTCCACTGCATATAGGTAATTATGCATATAGATTTTTTCCTGGATGGCTGTCGCTGCGGCTGTATATTGTTCCTTATATTTCTCTGCTACATTATTCCACACGAATTGCGCACTGCTCGGTGAACAAGTAGCTCCAAACATCATTGATGTGAGCATGTATGTCCTTGGCTCCTCTTGCTGCGTTGTTCTCCACATAAATAAGTGAGATGACTGGTCCTCACTTTTAATTTTTATCTGCAGAAACATTTTAGCGATATCCGCTGCAAATGCAATTTTTCCTTCGCGGAAGCGCAAAATGTTTCCCAATAGCGAGGGAAGGAGATCGGGCCCTGTCAACAATCGGCTTGCTGCGTTGAACACCACTCTTAGCTTGCCCGGTTTATTGGGATTTATTACTGCAAGATGTGGTAGGTACCATTTTCGTGGCTTAGGGATGGCTGCCTCTTGACTATTTAATTTTCGCGCATACCCGCGTTCAATAAGTGAACTTATTTTCACCTTGTATGCTGCTGCCAATGCTTCGTCTTTCCCCAATTTTCTTTCTAATGAGTACAGGCGTTTTAATGCGCACTGTTTGTTGTCCGGCATGCGTGTATTATTTGCTTTCCACAGAAGGCCAGTTTTCCACCGTCCGGTGTCATACGGCCGGGTATTGTTTTTCATTAGGGCCTTTGCGCGTTGTGTGGCGGCATCTATGCGTGCCGCTGACGTCACTCCAAGTGAGTCGATAGCGAAATTTTGTTTCAAGAGGTCTGGGAGCTGTTGATCTCCCCTCTCTATCTCGCCAATTATGTTGAGAGTTATGTGCTCCGTAGGATGAATGCCTCCATGTGTGATCCATCCGAGTGCAGTGCGGGACAGAATCCGTTTCTCTGTGTCTTCACGGACCTCTCTCGATACAATAACATGAGCATTGTCTTGTCCCAATAATATTTGTGGTTTTACTTGGCGCCGACCGGCTATGGTTTGTCGCGGTAGGTCTAGATTACGCACTGTATTCGCTATAATGCTATATTCTTCACCGTCTCCTCGTACTGAAAGTTTAACTCGCCGGGACGTTTTATCTGATGCACACATTCCACCTGCACCGTGAATACGGAGACCACGAGTCGGTCCTCTTGCTCCCACTTTCTCAGCAATTTCTGTGTCCAGCAGAGTCACCGTTGATCCCTCGTCAAGTAGGGCATGAACTGACACTTGCCCGTTTGGGCCACATATGGTTACCGGTATAACTTTTAACAACACTGATTCGTGTCCGCACCACGTAGTATTTGTCACGGTTTGACTGTCATTATTTCCGGCAGATGAATTCACACGCGACGGATCGTGTAATAGTTTGTGGTGGGGGAGTCGACACGAACCCACTCCGCACCATACGCGATATTTACATGCACGTGTGTGGTGACTTACGTCTAAGCATTTGTGACACAGACGGGCGCTTTTCACCTTTTCCCAGCGATCGGGAACACTTTTCTCTAAAAACACCGGACATTCCCGTATCTTGTGCGAGTTTGCACACTCTGCGCACTTTTCGATTTTTAAATCACTTTGTGCGAACACTTGCTCCCGTCGTAGTTTTACTGGGGGCCGAAAATTATCAACTAGACCTGAACGTGGTATTGCGTTTGTGAGTCTCTTTAGGAAGGCTGCTAACTGTTGAATAGTTGCACTTGTAATTTGATCGGCAATTTTGTCCAACCACGACACTCTTAACACGAGGGGCATTTTCGATGCTATTTCACTTAGTAGCGCGGGGTTAGAGAGATAGTCATATTTTAAACTGCCGAGCGAGGCCACTACATTTTGCACAGTACCCGAGAATTCAATTAACGCTTCGTTTGATGCGTCTTCAGGAAGCCGCGGTAACTTTTTTATTTTCTCAAACATCAGGGTTGCGATTGTGTGAGCACCCCCGAACCGATGTTCCAAAACGTCCATTATTTCCGATACTTGAGTCGGGTCCATAAGTAGTGGGCTCACTGCTTCGCGCGCCTTGCCTTTCAAAGCTCTCTGAAGGCGCATTAAGTTTTCAGATTGTGTCATCCCACATGTAGATGTTGATTGATAGAACTGAGCGCGCCATGCTGGCCACTCCACGGCGTCTCCATAGTATGGTGGCAGGTCCTTAGCGCTTGATTGGCGTGCAATGAGAGACGCTAGACGATTTTCCTCTTCGGGTTGCTGCCGTGGGGTTGCACCGTTTTGCGAGGCGCGAAAGGCCTCCGTCATGAATGCTGCAAACTGTGTGAACGGATTTGCTGGGGCCGATTGTCCCGCTCCATTATTCACCCAATCTTGAGTGTGACGCGCCGTGTCATCCTCCGTAAGGTGACTCGGGAATGTCGCGTATGTGTTGTTTGCTGTGGTATGGCCGAACTGCATTTGTGGAGAACCCGGCTGGTTGGAGGCTGCGGGGATGTGTAGGGCCCCTTGAGCTGAGGTTTGTGCCGGCTGTTGTCCGGATGATGCACGTGAATACTCTGTGTTCATGTTGATGGCAGGCTGCTGCAGCTGCAGAGGGGGTGTTTGGCCTTGCATCGTGACGTTAGATGCTGAAGACCGGTACTCTACGCTGTGCGTGGCACCTTGTAGGGGGCCTTGCTCACTGCCTTGTTGCGTGGCGCCTTGCATGGCGCCTTGTTGTGTAGTCGCTTTCTCCGAGGGGGTATCAGGTCCCACGGTAAGCGCTTGTTTGGTCACAGGAACTTCCATTGAAGCGATGAGGGCATCTTGTAATTTCCGGTTGCGACGCCTCTCTGCTCTCAATTCTCGCTGCAGTTGCTTTAGTAAATCTGCATTTAAAGCCTCGCTGTCTGATGATGAGTCATGGCTGAGCGTCTGTGCCGGAGAGTGATCATGCGCAGGGGCCACATTTGCAGACGGCGGGATTGCAGAGGGGCCAGCGGGGGGCTCTGTACTGGCAGCATCCTGTCCGGTTTCCTCCAATGTACTCTTCCCGGAGCGTAGAATTGGTGTCATCTTGGCCACTGGAGACTAGAACATCCGGCTCGAAGGACCACAATATATCGGACTTATGTCCTCTATATTGACTGTAAAATACGGGTGCTGGTTTTCTAGTCAGCGGGCTGCTGTGCACGCTCAGGGCCTGGTCCGGTTGCTGTGAGTATCCGAGGAGAGAGAATTCAGCTGTCCAAGGAAGTGCAAGGTCGGAAGTCAAAGACAATTGTAGAGTGCAGGCAGGAAGAAGCGGTACAAGAAGATAGAGACGGTGAGAGTTGACGCGACGATAAAGGTTCGAATGTGACTGATTTGAACAGAGCTTGACGCTCTATATATACGCTGCCGCGGGGCCGTGCCCAATATTGGTTCGCATTTAACAAGATTATTCCTTGAACGTTGCTGCATTTTTTTGCAGCTTGTGCATCCTTATACAAGAATGGAATGATAAAATTGAATTATATAAGCAAAACTACTCTCTTTGCCGCTTTATCTCATGTAAACCACTTCATTCTAGCAGTTTTATTAAATTCAGTAAAAATTGTACAATGTTAACAAGTGGGGTTTTTAGCCCGATATCAGTATGAAAAAACCCTTATATCTATTTAATGGAAACATTAACATATTTAATTTTATCTTAACAGTATGGACGCAAGTCCAGCCTTTTAATCTATATAATTTTATTTGAAATAACTTTAGCAAACATTGCGTAAATTCAATATTAATCTTACATAAAAATATGTCCTTTTACGGCTGTTACGCAACCGATGGCTTCCATTTCGAAACAAGCTTCGTCATTGGCTGGCCGTTGTACAGCGAAGTACTGGGAGGGGGTGGGGTCAACATACGTCCTTGCGGTTGGCCTAGGATGGTCAGAGTGGGGGTTATGGCGTATATACCCGTGGTATCTTGAAGACGCCATCATTGTCCACGCGCCAATCATCACATAACGGTGTTTGTAGGATGTCACAGAGTGGGAGGAGGTAAATAGGTATGGCGTCTTGAAAATGTTACCATTCCTTCTAGGGCGGCCATTAAAATGACATATAAAGCTGTTTATTGGTAGATTCCACGTTCGATATAGTCTATAAAAAAATTAAAAATCAATAACAATATTATCTCAATGGAAGAGAATCTAAATATAATCACTAATCACGTAAATAACTTCTTCAGTGATATTGGTACTAGATTCACAAAACAATTGTGCAGTGCAAATAAAACTACCGAAATGTGTCTTGTTAACAATTTCATACCTTGTAGTCAATTTTCATTTATGAAGCATTTATGAAGTTCCAAAGTGATAGATGAATTAAAAATGTATTTTTCCTGTGGTATTGATGGCTTAAGTATCATGGTATACAAACAGCATGTTTCTGTGTTGGCTGGTCCCATATCTCATATTTTTAACCTTAGTTTTAAAAGTGGCATATTTCCTTAGCATTGTAAGAATGCTAAGGTTGTACCTCTTTACAAAGCTGGGGATCACCTAGATGTTAACAATTACAGACCCATATCTATGCTCAATACTCTCTCAAAATTGATAGAAAGTTTGGCTAAGTCAAGATTAGTTTCATTTTTAGAAAAATACAAAATACTCTATAACAATGAATTCGGTTTCAGAGCCAATAAAGGTACAAGTGATGCTGTTTTAAAGGTATTAACTAAAGTTACAAGCGCCCTAGACTATGGCAACAATGCCATAGCGGTGTTCTTGGACTTAAACACACACACACTGGAAACAGTATCAAAAGCATTTGATACTGTTTCCCACGAATTGCTCCTTAAAAAATTATCATCTTTAGGCATTAATAATACAGCAATGGGCTGGTTCAGATCTTATCTTAGTGACAGAACACAACAAGTGGAAATACATAAAATGTTAAGCAAGGGTAAATCAATCTCCTTTGGAGTCCCGCAAGGTAGTGTGCTTGGGCCAATATTGTTTCTTATTTATATAAATGATTTATGTAGTCTGAATATTTCTGGTAACATTGTTAGTTTTGCAGATGACACTGCCTTAGTATTTGAGGGTAAAACTTGGAATGAAACTTTCAAAAAAGTAATATAGGTTTAAGAGTGGTAAATAGTGGTAAATAATAATATATTAACTTTAAATGCACAAAAAAACCAATTTTATCACTTTTAGCATTTCAAGTAAAAGTCAGCCTTCTGAAACTCACATCTTGATTTCTAATAATTGTTAGCTACAACCCTTTAGAAAATGTAGTCAGCATCAAATACCTTGGTGTAAAAATTGATAAATTTTTGAGAAAGAATGAATACCTATATATTTAAAGAACTGAGACATATACTAGAAAAAGAAAAATTAAAAACTGTGTATTTTTTCTTAATATAGTGTGCTGGGACCACTTAATATTGCCCAAAAAATGATTCTTAAAGTTATGTTCAGGAAAAAAATTAAATATCCAACTCATTTAGTTTTTAAGGAATGTTACATAATGAATGTAAAACAGTTGTATATTACTCAAACGCTTTGTAGATTTTTTAACAATATTAATACTGCGGAAAGAACACAGCAAATTCGTACTACGAGAATTGGCTCTGGTCTGAACTTTATGGCAATTCAAACAAAATCTTCTTTTGGCCAAAGAAATTATTTTTATCAAGATCCACTGATATTTACTAAATAGCCTTCAAGAACATATAAAGTCTTCTAATTCCTTGTACACTTTTAAAAAGAATCTTAAAATTATCTGTGCCAGTCGAGGATTGCCAATCGATTTTCTCTACTTTGTCCTTTTTAAATTATTAGCTAAATCTAAATTAATATTATTTTTTGTCAAACCGTTTTTTTTTTTCATCTTCCTCCTGCCAAGTTTGTAGCGTGTTATATTATATATATATATATATATGTATTTATTATTTACAAATTAATCCTTAAAAAAAATAAACTTTATTTTATTTAAAATCAGATCTCAAAACTATGGTCACCCTAAAAGCCTACATGTTTAGATTAATGTACTACCTAGCGCCAGCAGTTTAGTAGGTACCTACCCATAATCTCAATCTGTAATAAATACAAAAATATTGTTTTTTATATCTGTATAATTTTGAGTTATTTTGTTAATTTGTAAAATTGTTAACCTCAACACAGGCTTGTCCTAGTAAGGTGACAAATTGTATTGTAAACTTTTTACCTGCAGTGTACAGAAACAATAAATAAATAAGTATTCATGAATTTATAAGCAACTAGCTGACCCCACGAACTTCGTACCGCCTCAGAATCAATAACAGTTGGAATATATTCAGATTTTGTATTAAGTTAAAAATTACACAATGAAGCAATCATCAATGCGCAACTAACTGTCAGTGTTTTGTTTTTGTCAGTATCAGAGATGGCATTGTGTACGGATTTATACGCGGAATTTGGAAGGCGGGTATGGGTGCCGCCCCCCGGGGAACCATTTATTGGATAACCAACACCTCTGTCATATGTCACCCATAGGTCATACCAAGTGGGTCGCTACGTTTGGTGATTTAGCAGGAGTGCCCGGGTTCATGGAATGACGTTTGTCCAGGTCTTGGCGGCAGATGCGTCTGCCCACCCGCTGCGTGGTGGGCCGGATCGGGAGAGACTGGTTGAGGGAGGCCTTTTGACCTTTCCAGATGGACTCTCTCGACCCATCGCCTTGCACCGCAGTCGGAGGGATGGATTCATACGTCCATCACTCCCGGACACACTGACCCCAGATTCCTACCCACCCTTCATACCTTTTTCCTTCCCAGAACTTCCTATCCTCCCCTTCCTTAAAAAAAACCTCCACACAGCATCCCCTAGGATGACATAGGTCCTGAGGAAAATAATTTTCTTCGGGGCCTCATGTGTGAGCTGATGTAAAAAAAATGCTTTTTATTTTCTTTATACGTGTGAGGGGGCATCCATTAATAACGTCACCAGTTCTTCTTTCAATCTGGACCCACCCCCCCCTCGGTGAGATAAATTTGGGCCAATTCGTATATTTTTTTCAGGTAACGTGAGATTTTGCTGGACCCCCCCCCCCCCCCCCGTTTGTGCTCACGTAATTAATGGATGCCCCCTGAGAGATTTTTATTATAATTATTGTGCCTTTCCTTTGGATGGGTGGAGACATACGTTCACCGTTTGTCTCATTTTCGACTACTGACATTTAGTGTGTAAGAAAGAGAGGCAGAATTATATGTTTTAAAATAAAAGCAAAACAATCAGCGCATTGACATTTTTTGACGTTTTTGAATTTTGGAACTTACTCACTACTCAAATAGTGAGAAATAAGCCCTAAGCAACAACAGGGAATATCCCAACATTACAAAAATAAAATTTCAGAAATCACAAACCTTTTTAATTATATAAATTCTTTTATATTCGTGTGAACTAAAAATATTTACTTACTATGTAACATTATTCATAATTTTTAAAAATACACTTTATAATTACCTGATGTACCCTAAATTAACAAAATAACTTATAATACTTTAAATTAACACAATAGAATCATTCAGCATATATAGACAATGTTGTGTACCCCTGCCTAAGTTTGTATAAAATCAATAGCATAAGAGTTTCAACTACCAGTCTGAAAATGTCCGTAGTAGGATGAAACCGGTCCTGGTAATAATAAATAAGTGGAACAAAGTGAAAAAGTTTTTTAATTTCAATTCTATTACAATGGAATTCCACCACGAATTAACAGTGCAAAAACTAGACTCATTAATATAGTTTGTGGTTAAATACTAACCCGTTACTAATTAACGAGCTTTAAATTCAACTGATATTTTTATGTTCCGTAAAACTTAAAACACGTTTATTAGTAAGACCCTATTGTGTTGGTTTTAATTCATCTATAATGTTTCTGGAAGTCTCGGAGAGACAACTACTATAATGCTGATTCGACGTTTATATTAGATGAAATGCATTTTAACTTTTCTTAGTTAAATCTGAAAAACTACGTGAATTGGCTTTCCATCGAAAATTAGCCTGAGGGTTTAACTATTCAGAAGTAACCCACATCCCTAGATACTATGATACAAAATTTTACCAATAATACGAAACGCCAGTAGAAGACCAAACAAAAACAGGTTTGCAAGTGTTTGCTTTCTACGATAATTTAAAAACAGGTTAGTCCCAACATGACGACCTCTGTGGTCGAGGGGTACGATTCTTGACTAGCAATCTGGAGGACGCGGGTGCAAATCGCGGCGTGTGCAAGTAAAATTAAAAATAATGAAATTTAAAATTATTTATGTTATTTCAAAATGTATTCGTTTACAATAATGTGTAGTATATTTGCGTCACTTTCCAGAGTAGTAGATATCCTCATTATCGCCCTGGTGTAAGACCGTAATTCAGAATTGAAAAGTTGCTTAAGGCTCCGCAACAGGGCTCGAAAAGAATAAGATGGAGAGATACGAAATTACGAATGTTAGAGGAGCGCGCTAACATTTACAGCGACAAAATCAATGCGACAATTGCAATAAAACACGACTCGTTTAAAATAGAGCAAAAATCTCGGGGGGAGCATCTTAAGTATCATTTAAAGAAACATTGTGAATATTTTCACAAATATAATTCATAAGATCATAGAAACAGACTTGTTTTTAATAATTTTTGGAGCATACTCTGCAATTTTTTTCTATCGATGGAATTTCATATAATTTGCGTTTCGGCGTGGGCAGCATCTATAAATTATCTTAAAAAATAACATATATTTTTTTAAGAGCTTCAAAACATCAAATGTTTAAGGGAGATATGTAAGAAATAAGTAGAAATGGCTTAAAATGGTTTGGCCGTGTTTGTTGACACCTTCCCCTCCCCCATCTCTTTCCCCTTCCTACAACATTCCTCGATAGGGAAAGTCATAGCCTCACAGGCTACAAACGGTTGGGAGCAGCTGAGACTCTTGTGCGGTATTCACACAAAAATAAAAATTAATCTTAATTTTAAAAAAAATGTTTTTGGGCGAATAACAGTGAACAGATTTTAATTAATTTTTTTTTATTTAGAAAAAAAGTAAATATTTACAAAAAATAATAATAGGGTCTAACTGGGGAGCTAGTCTATGTAATTATATATATGTAGATAATAATATGTATAGTTACAAATTGGAAAAAGAATATTTTCAAAAATACTGCAAAATATTACAAAATATTGTACAATAAGAAAATTACATATAATTAAACAGAAACAGAATATAATTATAGAACAGAATAATGTAATCATAAAGTTTTTCGTAGTTTTTAATTACAATTACTTAGTAACTAAGAATTTTCTGAATTATTGAGACCAATTCCATTTTTATGGAGTAAACTTTTCCTGTTGTTAAAATTTAAATGATAGGCGTTTTAACAAGTTTGTTGTCATTTCATTAATATTGTCGAATCACAGTGAGTGATAATTTTCCACCAATTTACAATATTTTTAGAGCATTTTATCGAAGGTTCTGTATCATAAATAACTTAATAAGTTCGCTCCAAACGTTTGATCGCATATCGAAGCTTTCAAATAACTATCATTATGTTTTAATGTGGCCATAGATAAACAAAGATTCCGTCATATTCGGTAAATAATGTAGATTGACAGGCATTTTAATAGATTCCTCACAAGACTCTTAATTCAGTTCAGAAGCGAAAAGTCCATTAGATGTATTATACAGAGTGTTAGCGACATGCTTGGCTTACTATCCAATGATTCTGCATATTACCTAACTTATTTCAATCTTCGAAAACCCCAACGTTACCCAACGTTATTTATTAACAAGTGATATTTTTGGATGGGTTGTGGAATGATTTTTCAGGCTTTACGCTTCCTCCCCCCAATTATCTCTTCAAGACTAGTGGTAAGGCATCATAATAAGTTTTTCTTTTGATTTAAAAAAAGTTTTTAATATTTATTTCATCAAAATGGTTGTTTGGCTGCCTCTATGTATTTACGACGACATTAATAATAATAATAATAATAGTTTATTCCAGAATGTATGCAGGGGTAGTGCAATGCAATACATTCCATATTTTAAAACAAAAAATGGGTTAACGTTAAAAATAAAAATAAAGTAAATAACAACATATAAATAAATAAAAATAAAAAAACGAATAAGCATGAAAAACATGAGAAAAATAATAATAAACAGTAAAATTAATTCATGCAGCTGTTTACGGATGGCATTTCATCGTCTCCCGTCTCCAGAGGGCCACCAGGGGGGACTCCAACCAGGTAGTCATGGCGGTGATGATTGCATTCTTCGATTGGCGTAGTCTGCGCTATAAACTTCCCATGCGGGGCGGAGAAGTGCTCGGAAAGTGTGCACTCGTCCCTCCAGGAACATTTCCGTAGCACTGCAGTATCTCGGTAGGCGGAAAAGTTGACGGTATGCGTTGTTGTAAGCAACCTTTAACTTGTTCCATTGGGATGCAGTGTAGTCAACCCACAGTTCTGATGTGTACAGCGAAGTACAGAAAGCGCTGAACAATATTCTTTTTACTTTTGGGCTGCATAGGTAAAAACGTCTTGACAGCATACCCGCTCTAACAGATATCGCTCTTTTCTGCCTTTCCATATCCTCGATATCCTTAAGGTCGTCTGTGATGACGTGTCCCAGGTACTTAACGCTGTGATAAACATTCATTTTCCTGTCATCTAACCATACTGAGGGTGTTTGGATGGTTTCGTTTTTGTTTTTAAAAACCATAACTACTGACTTGGTAGTATTATATAACAGGTTATGGTTTTTTGAAAAGTTTTCACAAATTCTTAGTAACTTCTGTAATGCGCTTAGTGACGGTGCAAGAAGAACCATGCCATCTGCGTAATTAATGTTGTTCACACATACTCCATGTATATGGCATCCTATTTTCGTGGCATTAAGTTTTTTAATAAGATCATCGGTATACAGATTGAACAGAACCGGAGACATGCTTCCTCCTTGCCTTACGCCACTTTTCAAATAGAATGGATTAGACAGCTCCCGAGATCATTTCACAATATTAAAATCTGTTGAACCCTTTGAACTGCGGAATGACCACAGATGGCATTCAAATGTTCTTTTGAATACATTAATTCCACACAGAAGGCCCTGAGGAAAATAATTTCCTTTGCGGCCTATGTCATCTTTGGGGATTTTTTTATTATTTTTTTTTATTAATGCCGGTAACCGGGGCGTTTGTAAACATCAATAGTTATTTACAAATCATATGCGCTACCCGACTCACTAGACAATATCTGTACTGAGCCGGGTAGAAAATTAAAAAAAGTCTGCTGTGCGTAGAAAAGGAAGGAGAGGAAGTTCTGGAAAGAATTAAGGTATGATTGGTAGGTAGGAATCTGGGTTTTAGTGTGTCCAGGTCATCAGCCACCAAGACCTAGAAAAACCTTACCCCATGAACCCGGGTACCCCTGTTAAGTAACGAAACGTAGTGAACCACTTGGCGTGTCCTATGGCAGAGGTATTGGTTATCCAATAAATGGTTCCCGAGGCGGCGGTACAAATTCCCTCCTCCCAAATTGTGTTATTGTGATACGAAAAACTCAAACCTGCGATCATTGTGATTTTTACTTTTGCCGGATCAACTTGTATTAAGAACAGTTTCAGGAAAAAAATATTATTAGTTGCTATTTTACGTGGTGTTTATAACGCATGGAAACCAACTTAAGTCCGCCTAAGCAGCACATGATCGCTCTATAAGATTAGTGATTAGTGTATTTTATTATACATTTAGACCACGCTTTTGAATGTATAATAGCCCAAGTTGGGGTTATTTATTCACCCCTGGCTTACATATTACGATACAACTATTATTAAAACCTCAATGAAAATTAGAAAAACAGCTTGCTCAAAGATGTCACACATCTGTGTGATCGAAAAAAAAAGTCGAATTAAACTGCTCTACTTTTGCACTGCAGTTGGTTTATCAATCATTCAAATCAAAAAATCTGCAAAAGTCCCACTTATTTTCATTATTCATTACATTTACGAACAACCCAGTCCATTTTAAACACGATAACTTATGCGCACCCTGCAACGCGTTAGTATAAATCATTGAAACAACAAAAATCCGACTGTAATTTTTTTTCCATCACTCTCAGGCAGAAAAGCGCGTCGATTAATGCCATGTAATTGCAAGATAAATAGGGCAGGGTTCCATTTGCCTTTGTTCTCAGCATTAATAATATCCCTTCATTCGAACAATCGCGGGCAATTAACATCTGTCGCCATATGAGTGATCGGTTTCCATTAAGTCTTCATCATTAATTCCGGTTCATTATCTTCGTGCGCACAATATACCTGTTATGCATACTTACTTGCAATATTAATTAGCCAAGATTGCTTTTGTGGACATTTTGCAACATGGATGATAGGCAAACTGGATCGATTCAAATTCACATTCACATAATAACTAGTTGCTTACCTGTTGAGACAAAAAAATCTTTATGTATAAAAGTGGTTGTTTCTTTGTTCATACCATTCTTTTTTTTTAAACCGTTCATTCGATTGCGATGAAACTTTGGTGAGTTCTTGTGCGAACACCCACGAAAAAATCTATTGATAATGGTGAGACCTGGCATAATGGCATTAGAATATAATATTTACAATATGTTGCGCGAGAGTTGTTTTTGAAATATGTGTGTTTTTCGAGCGGAATAGGAGTCATTTAATCTCGAGTTCGGAACAAGAAGAGGGGGGAAGCGGAAGGGGCGGATGGCGGGGAGGGTGGGAAAGGTGGAAGAGGAACGCGTCAGGTTAGAGGGGAATGCGGGAGGGTGGAGGGGATCATGGGACGGTGGTATGTGGAAAGGGCAAAGGCGGGGAAGGTGGATGGGAATACGGGAAGTGAAGGGGAGGCGGTAAGGAAACTGTTATGGGAACGAGGGTGCATGCTTCTCACACGGACAGCTGTAAGAAGTGTGTGTATTTGATATAGTTTAGCGGCAAAAAAAAGAAGGAGGGAGGGGGGGAGAATCCAGGAGGGAGAGGGGAATGAAGAGGAACTAGGGAGGGGAGAAGGCGGGGAACGTGGAAGGTAGACTCGGGAGAGGGGAGGGAAAGGACGCGGGAGGGGAACCGCGGCCGAAAGGGGTCGCATGGGAAAAGGTCGCGCAGGGAAGGCGTGACGGAGGGGGGCGAAGGAGGGGAGACGAGGGAGGGCAGAGGGAGGGATTGAAAAGGAGACATAGAAGCGGAGGTACTCTCACACGGACAGCTGTATATTTTTTAGACAGATTTATTCGTGTACACACCAGACGGAAAACAAAAAATATTATATATCAAACGCACTTCAATGAACATAATTAAAACGTTAACCTATTTTGTTTGAGTACCATTGCAACGCATAATTATGTAAAATATACGATAGGATTATATACAAATTAAATCTTATTATTTGAAAACCCGAAATGATGAATGAAAGTACTCATTTTATTATTGCATCTAAGAGATTATTTTTTTTGTTTTAGCAGAGGTTGTATTTTTTTTTCGTGGTAGTTATTCTAAAATTTCATTGTTACCTGTCCTTAGTGTTTTTTCAAAAATATATTTTTTGAAAATATTTGATTATTTTGTGAATCCATTTGAGAGACAATTATTTATGAAGTTATTTTAGAAAAATTGAGATTTTTAAAGTAAAAATATTGCTATTGGTAAATATGAGCAGTCTGTTCCTTCACGAAACAATGAAATTAAAAATGTATGGCATCTTTAGTATTAAAAGTGTACAAACTAGATATTTATACCATTGACAAGTCAAACCAAAAATCATTTGCTGATTGAATTGCTGATTGAATTGATTCAGTGAATGCGATAAGCATTTGGAGTGTTCTATTAACTCAAGTGATTATTATTTATGTTAAACTTAAACAGCTTACAACCCCTAAACACACAAGATTATCCCCTTTCAGGCTCAGGGGGCAAACACCAATACGTGATTTGCATTATGCCTACAACCAATCTTGTATTGATTTCTGGCAAATGTTGTGTATTACTTATGTATTCAATTCGGTTGTATCTTCTCTATACGCAGAATATGTTTAATAATCCTGTTCTAACAACGCACAGATGAACGAATTGTAACAATATATGACCAAAAATACGAAATCGACAACAGTAAAATCTTGTGAGATATATTATGTTATGTCTTTGCAGGAGGAAAAAATAATATAACATATACGTAACTGCATTTGATTTAAAATCAAATATAACAAATGTGACACTGTAAATACGCCATATCGTATTAAAAAAATATATTTTAGAAACAAACATTTCGCAGCTAAAATAAATCTAGTGGCATAAGGTGTTATAAATAACTAGCGAATCCCTTTGAATGTCAACGTTGCAATGCCACTTAATAAAGAAATTGTTTCTCCCTGCTTGTCCTTCCCCATTCGTACCATTTCCCTTCCGCCTCCCATGCCCCTCCCATGTCCCCTCCACTCCCGCGTTCCCCTCCACCTTCCCCACCTTCCCTCTCCCGTCTCCCGCTCTCCCGTCCCGCGAACCCTCCCTCCCGCGTTCCCATCTCCTCTCCCGCGTTTCATATATTCTGTCCCGTTGATTGTTCTTATAATATTATACAAATTTTGTAGCTAACCTGGGTACCTATTTGAAATACCTATAATTCTTGATTAGATATTCGATTTTAGTTAGTATTGTAGGTGAGTACCAAATTAAATTCATTAATTTGTAGAGTTTATTCGAAAACTGAATTTAGATTGAACAATCGATGGTTTTCAAAATGTCGTTCTCAAATCGTGACATTTTTGACAGTTTCGTAAGAGTTTTTGTAATTAATAAAAACTTTTCAGGTGTACTGTCATGTGCTTGTATGAATCGAGAAACCTTCCCGAGGGTAGAAAGAGGATTTTTTTAAGTTTCAAACTTGACATGTAAACTGTTTACCATTGTATCCCTGAAATGTCTTGTAATTGGTTAGATATATTTTACCAGGCATGGTTAGTACTCGTACACGCTACGTTTACATTTCTTTGCCTATTCTTGGTCGTTGGTAGCATTTCCACATCTGAAACAACCGTTCACTTTCTTGACCCGATTTAAAAAAGTTTGTGGGGTTAAATGTCTTATTGATGTATGTTTGATTTATTTTCTTATTTTGTTGAATAATTCTATGATATTGCCGTTGTCTCGTGAAGAAAAAAATGATTCTTAATCGACTAATATTTTACATTATTTAAGACTGCAACAAAATCAATTACGGTTAGTCATGATGTCAAGTCAAATAAAAATTTTAAAATCTGCTGTCTTATATAAGGGATATTATAATATGATTTAGTGGTTTTAAGACATGGGAGACAACTTTTTGAGACAGCCAAAAATTTTGTATGCCAACAAAAGTGTTATATATCAGAAAAAATCGTAACGAAGAATGATCGAGTCTTCAAACCCAATGAAATAAATAACGTGGTTAATTTTCAAGATTCTTGATATCATAGATATTAAGAGTTATCTGAGTATTACTAGCGGTATATTCCCCAGCCATTTTAAAATTGCAAACATAGTACCTATTTATAAATCCGGAGATAAAAATAATCCCTCTAACTATAGGCCTATATCACTTTTAAATGTTCTCACCAAAGTAATCGAAAATCTAGTGAAAATCCAACTAGTAGACTATCTAGACAAACATAAAATTCTATCAGAAAATCAATTTGGATTTCGAAAGAATATGTGAGTACAAGATTCAATATTAAAAGTGATTGAAACCATTTTAAAAAATGTTGACCAAAAAAAAAGGTGCATTGCGGTTTTTCTAGATCTAAGTAAAGCTTTTGATACAGTGTCCCACAAGATTCTCATTAAAAAAATTATATAACATAGGTATTAAAAACTTGGCTTATAACTGGTTCAAATCATATATAACTGAACGCAGCCATCCACTAAAATTAGGCAACGTAACAAGCCAAAAGAGATACATAACTTACGGAGTTCCCCAAGGAAGTACATTAGGACCCATCCTATTTTTACCTTACATCAATTGCCTGTGTCAGTTAGATATTAGCGGAGATGTTATTTGCTTTGTGGATGACACTGTTCTCGTTTTCACTTCTGACTCCTGGACAAATGTTTATAAAAAAGCTGCCCATGGAATCAACCGGATTAAAAATTGGCTAGACAATAACCTGCTTACACTAAATATAGACAAAACAAAGTACATGACATTTAGTATAGATCCCAGACGTCAAATTAACCATACACGAGTGCTTATCTAAAGAAAACTTCATATGCAACCCGCTAACACGGACTGAGATAATAAAATACTTAGGAATTTACGTTGACAACTATTTTAGGTGGACAGAAAAAATAAATAAAAAAGCAAAGTCAGAAACCTTATATATTTTTTTAAGAACATACGAAACATAATGCCAATGAAGACTTTAAAAACTATAATTATCACCCACGGTATGATCGGTTGTGGTGGTGCTGCGAAAACTAATATGGACCCTCTCAACAAAGCGCAAAAGGCCTTAATTAAAGTTATTACTAAAAAACCTTTTAGATTCTCGACAAAACAGTTATTTAAAGACTTTGCTGTAATGAACATACAGCAACTGTACATCAAAATTATATTAAGACAACCTAAACCATCATACTGCACAACACAATTACGACACAAGACATAGACATCAACACATGACTCAAATACTACGTATGGACAAAGACATTATCATAATTTGGCTCCAAAAATTTTTAATTTAATTAAAAAAGATGTTAAAGATATCCACATGACAAAAAATGCAAAACACAAAATTCATTCGTGGATAATCGACAAAGGCATTGCATACTGCGGTCAGATAACCTGAATAATACAAGAACACACTCAACGTCTGTATTTTTTCTCTTTTCTTCTCAATTATTCTTATGTCTCTAATCTGTTTCTTTCATATTTTTTCCATTTTACTCTTTTCTTTTTATTTTTCTTTTATTGTATTTATCTATCTAAATTAAATATTTTTTTATCTTATTTTTCTTCCAAGATTAAGATATCAAAATTAGTTTAAATTCCTGCCACCTCGGAACAGGCTCAGCCTAGTGAGGTGGTTTATACCAAAAAATAAAATGTACATTGTATTTTGTATATGTATTGCAATATCTTGGTTGATAAGAACCAAGAAGCGTATACTTTGCCCTCTTCCAATCCATAGCAACATATGGTATTGTGGGATGGGGTGGTTGTGCTGAATCCATCATCAATCCAATTATTAAAGTTCAAAAACTAATTTTGAGAATCATATTTAAATGCAAACCTACCCATCCCTCAAAGGAACTCTTCGCTAAACTCAAGGTCTTAGATATTCGACAGTTATTTACTCAGATTAGCGTATGTTACACATGGTAAAAAAACCAACTGGTTGCTCCACAACATCAAGCACACACTCGTTTCTCATCAAACCTGGACTGCGTGGTCCCTAAAACTAAAACCTCATTCGCTCAAAGACAATTCTGGTTCATCGCTCCTAAAATATATAATGCTTTGAGTGCCGACATAAAGTCACATAATTCTAAATCTCTTTTCAAATCCCATTTAAAACTTTGGATATCTGAAAAAGGAAGAGATTTCTTCAAAAAACACATAAGAGCTTAACATTATATTTAAAAAAAAAAACTACTCTGGCGCATATATTCTCCTATTTCTTTCGCAGAAAGAACTTCAAAACTGAACATAAACATAATCATCGACCAAGATATCATACGTCAATGGGAAGAATACTTGACAAATTTTATTTCTATCTTTTATTTCAATCTTTTTTTTAAATATCTTTATACACTTTTTTCTCAGCTTTCTTCTAATTCTTATATTTTTATCTGTATTAGTATTAGTATTTATATTTAATTTTATTTATCCCTAAATATGTTCTTTTTTTCTTTCCTTTTTATATATTTTATTACATGTTTATTTAAAATAATGTATCATATATGACTACCACAGCACGGGCAATAGCCTAGTATGGTAGTTTAAAAAATTGGCTGTATTATGTAACTTGTAAAAATTTATGAAATAATAAAAAAAAAAAAAAAAAAAAAATTTTAAAATAGATATAGTTGAAAATCACATCATTTTGTCAGCTAGGAACTCTCCTTTTTACAAAAAAATGTTGACCATCTAAAGTTGCGATTTAGACCGTTGTTGTAGGTACATTTTTTTTAATATTAGGTACTTACATATGAAATTGGCGTTTTGTATGGGAGGAACTTTGAATGGGAACTTATGGGAGTTTTGTATGGGAAGCTTTTTCACCTTCCCAATTTGCTTCAAGTGGATTAAAACAGTTTTATCACTAACACCGCAGCCTGCAGCTAACTCGGACGGCTAACATCGGTTTGCGATGGATCCGCTTTCACAATAGCCTTCAATCCTTCATTATCAACTTTGGTCTCCGGCCGTCCACGGGGCTTGTTCTGCAACCAAAAACGTTGGAACCAAAAACTTACTGTGTTTTTCTTTTGCGGCACCGTCGCCATACACATCATTAATCCTTCGAGCCGTTTCTGCAGCACTGGTGCCACGGTGGAACTTGTACTCGTAAATAACGCAATATTCCAAGTTTTCCATTTTGTAAACTAAGTGACGCAAAGAAAAAACAATTAAGGAAAAAACAAATGAATTATAATTTTCGAAACAAATACGTGAGTAAATAGCTGTATAAATTTGAATTTGGAATTCCGAACCAAAGAGAAGATATTTGAGATCAAAGTTGCCAGTACGGCAAAACGCCAATTTCATATGTAAAGACCCAATATTATGTTTATCAATATCCACCTACTTAGTTTCTAGAGTTAACCCGGTGAATTGTAATCGATAATACTAATACGCCTGATTGTATCGCATAAAAGGGGAAACTTTAATTGAATCGGTACAAGTCCCCCTCAAAGGATTCAATAATATTAAATCGAGTATGAATAATGAACTACTGCGTAATACACTTGGTTAAAAGATTAATTTATGAGAAGATGGATAAATGGATACTGTTTCCGCTGTTAAAAAAATAAGAAAAGTACTTACCTCATTAAAAATAGTATGACCGTCTGATGTACGTAAACACTGTACACCTACTGATGAACATCTATTTATAAAAACATGTTTTTGATTTTTTGCAAGTGGTATTAAAAATTGTAATTTAAATGAAATTTTGAGAATTATACGGGCAGGCGAAGAGTTCACGAGATAAAAAACGACAAAAACAAAAACCTAAAAAATGTAATCAATCAAGTCAAGAGAAAGAACGATGATTACACATTACTAAATAAATAATAGTTATCTTTTATATTTTTACGGTGCTCCAGATTTCATGTCCGGGTTGAATCTTTCCCAAATGAAAGACTAAACCCTTCCACACACTTTTCCACAAATGAATATCTAGAAAATTAACGCAATGTAATTGCACTATATAAGAATAAAACAATACAAGAACAATACGTCAATCCACCAGAAACATAATGGGAAAATATTTCACCGACTCCAGATATTTTCATATCAGAGGGTTCGGCTCTGATGAAATCCTAACTGGTCCGATAAATCCTACTGATCCCTCAATATAAATATTTAAAAAATCTTTCGTAATCCTACATGTATTTAAAATGACCGACTTTTGCATTTTTATGTACAAATTTTTTGACAAATCTAATACGCCTAAATTTTGAATGAGAGAGCTAGGTATAATGCCAGTAGCCGAAATAACAAATGGTAATATTTTTATAGTATGAGAATGCCAAATTCTTTTAATTTCATTTCCTAAATCTGTATATTTTCTTATTTTTTCAGAAACAGTTTTCTGAATATTACAAGAATTTGGTATAGCGACATCAATGATATAAGTTATTTTCTTAATTTTGTCATGTAAAACTATATCGGGTCTATTATGACTAATTGTTCTGTCTGTCAGAATAGTTTTATCATAATAAATTTTATAAAATTCATTTTCTAAAAATGAATTTGGTTCATATTCATAATATGGTACATTACGGCAGTCAATCAAGTTATGTTTAATTACCAAACTTTGGTGAATTATTTTTAAAACTTGATTGTGCCTAAATGTATACTCGGACGGCGCTAATACAGAACATCCCGATATAATATGTTCTATAGTTTCCGGAAAAGCAATAATTTCAATAATATTATTATGATATTTATAAAAAACATTTCAATTTCTTCAACAAGTTCTGCTGTATTATAAGTTTTGTTATGTTCTGCTTTGTAAAACAATGAATTAATGAAACTTTTTTTTTAATGGACAACATGGAAATTACTAAAATGTAGTGACGTGCATTCAAAACTACACACATCCCACCTTTGGTTATATAGCTATTCACGCCACTTTAGGTCATTAAAATATTAATAGATACGTAAAGTTGTGTATAAAGATACTCAAAGTTGTTTTTAAAAAATAAATTAAAATCTTCTCTGCTTAAAGTCTGCTTTACGGTAGTTATTTCCCGCTAGAATAAATCCGTATCTCGTAAAAGTGTTAAAGATAAGAGTTAATTAATACCTACATACATTTATCATTCATGGAATGTAATGTGCATTGTGCGCTCAAGTCATGAACTGAAACTTAATTATATCTCAAGAGAGTTATGCTACTAATATAAATAAAATAAAATGCACCATCAAGATAATTTGTTATTCGAAATGGACAGAAACTCACTGAGGGAACTGACAGGACTACTGATGGGACACTTCCGTATCAGGAGATGCATGCATTTTGCTGGGAATGGAAATCAACAAAAGATGTTTTTTATGTGAATACATCAGCTCCCATCTAGACCCAGTGAGACTATTTCATACGAATTGGAGTTTGTTAAGAGGCTGAAAGTGATGGTGACGAGAAGGAGATGGGGGGGAGGATGGTGGGGAAGTACCGGGATATTCAGATCTGGCCACCAAACACGGCTAGAGCCATTTCAAGCTACGTTTCAATTCTGAATGGTGTCCTTACACCAGGGTGATTCTGAGGGTATCTTCCACTCTGGAACGTGCCGTAAAACACTATATATTTATGGAGGTGTTTACGTGTGTTAAAGGTGTAAAGTGTGTGGTAAAGCAAATAAGCAAGATGCCGGTACAATACTTACAAGTTTATTTACAAATTACAATAGACACAGAAAACAACTCCATATAACAATAATAATTAATGTGAAGGATAAAAAAACACAATGTACAAGTTGTGTCTTGACTGGGAGTTTAAGGCAGAATGATCGGTGATCTACGTTGCAGCGCGAGCGAAAGTTCTGTGACAGAGATTGAATCCAATCAAATTGGTTGCTGGGGAACCAATCGGATTGCCGCACGACTGCAGATCGATCTCTATATATTATTTCAATTTGATGAATTGTGAAATAACACAAATTAATCAAGTAAAATTTATTTGCGCACGCCGGGATTCGATCTTGCGACCTTCGGATTGCGAGTAAAGAGCCTTACCCTCTACCACGGAGGAGATGCAGAGAGACAATGTCCCCTCTGATAGGAACAAGGCTCAGATATCTGGAAAGACACATTGTGGAACCAGCAGACTTAACCACCTATCCAATCAAAACAAACGAACTTTATAACAGGGACCGCGATATTTTTAAGGGAATGAAGTTAAATAGGGTATGGTGTAAGTGCTCACAAAAATTATACGTAAACCGTCTCCTCATTCAATTAAAAAAATTAAATGATTAACAAATTAAGGCTTTTTAATACATCAACAAATTTTTAGAGTTTTCTAATTAATCTAGATACGTCTTACTCTACGGTTCAAGTCTTATAATTAATATATTTATAACACAGTCGGGTTAGTTACGCCATTTATAACTCGAGAACGGCTGGAGCGATTTATAAGATCTTTGATTTGTTGCATTTGTCTCCATATGAATAGCAGAATAGCTATTGAAACGTCGAAAAAATTCACGAAAAAAATAATTATGAAGAAAATTCTTTTCCTCGTACATGATAAAAATTCTCATCTTTTGAAAGAGCTGCAGGAATATTGTCATAAGTATGATTTTGAGTAGTGAGTGAATTCCAATGTCAATGCGCTGATTATTTTACTTTTGTACTTAAACATACAATGCTGCATGCTGCCCCTCTTTCTTACACACTAAATGTTACTAGTCGAAAATAAGACAAACCGTCTGCACCCCTCCAAAGAGAAAATACAATAATTATAGTAAATCTCCCTCACACGTATATAGAAAGTGAAACGCAATTCCCGTAAGTATGTGTAAAAGTAAGAAAATCACAAACATTATAAATGAGTACATAACGCCATCTCTGATACAGACAAAAACAATAGTTGCGCATCGATAATTGCTTCATTGTGTAATTTTTAACTAAATAAAAAAACTGGGTTACCCCAACACTTATTGATTCTGAGGTGGTACGAAGTTCGCCGTGTCAGCTTGTTTTTAATAATTTTAATATTTTTGTGGTTGACAGTTTTACTTTTACCAATGACAATTTAAAAAAAACATTTAAAAGAATACGGAAAGAACAGTCATTAAGAAAAGTAGGGTATTACGTTAAGATGACAAAAGCAAAAACATAAATTAACAAAGGATAAAAGGAAATAAACAACTATAATGGTGAGCTAGAGTTATATGGTTTATAGAACAATACAAGTAGAAGTCGTTAAACATTTTTTTTTTTGCGTTATAAATATCTCCCGTACCAAAATAATCATTCATTTTGTTGTGAAGTTTTGTGAATAATAATGTCATCTAACTTTAAGAAAAGTATTTGCAAAGTTTTATAGTTAAAGCAATGAAGACAGTTGATTATATTTTTCTTATTATTTTAAAATACAAATTTAATTCAGTAAAAAAGTTTAAAAAAAACATTTTTGGAATCATCAATATAAATTAATACTACGTGTTGCAGAATTTGCCAAAACAATGCAATATTTGCATATCTGCCACACTTTATTCGAATTATTAGTGAGGGCAAAGAAAGGCTTTTCCTATATTTTTCATTTCGTGAGATTTACGACTGCCCTACTTAGCACAAAACTCTGAAAAACACGAAAGGGGTGGCCTTGAGAAATCCTTTTTAGCAAAAAATTTAACAAGCGATGAAATTTACGGAAAATTCATGCAGACGAACCAAAAAGCTTAGGCACATTGTAAATAACGGTTACTGGTTTACACAGTACAGAGATAGATTATGAAAACATTGCATCACCTTACTAGAACTAATAATAATTGATAAACTAGGATGACCATTGACTTTAATATTTAAAAAAAAAACTGTTTAGCGTTGCCCGGATTTTCCGGCCATTGGAGTTTTTCAAAATCAGACGTAGATAGTGACCTTCCTCTTATTTCAAAGGCACAAAATTTAATCACCTTGAATAAATTTTTAGATTTGTATTGAAAAAAAAAAACCTGCCCGCTTCCTACGCGGCCACCCACCACAGACACTTCCTTAGATATTTTGCCGGCATTAACTATGTAATAATACATTTCTAGATATTTTGCTTTTGAAGAGTTTTATTTAAAAAAAGGACCACTTGTTATTTATTTATACATTCGCTACCGGTTTCGAAACGTCCGTTTTTATTTTACATTAGCTCCACCAAGAAGGCCCTAAGAAAAAAACAAACCTTTTTGCCAATGTCGTCTTTAGGGATGCTGCGTGGAGGGTCTTTTTAGGGAAAGGAAGTAGCGAAAGTCTGGGGAGGAAAAAGATTTTAGGGGTGGATAGGAATATGAGGGCCAATGTGTCCAGAATTGGCGGATGTATGAATCCATCCTTCCCACTGCGGTGCTAGGCGATGCGTTGAGAGGGTCTGAAGAGGTCTAGGTTAGGTCTCTAAACCTGACTCTCCCGATCTGGCGTACCACGCGGTAGGTGGACCAACATATGCGCCTCAAAAAACTAGACAAACCTCACCCCATGACTCCAGAGTCTCCTGCATATATACATCCTTGATAATAATTTAAAAAAAATAAGTAACAAGTGTTCATTACAAAATTAAACTCTTCAAAAACAAGTCATTAAGATTGAGGATCTAAAGGAATCGTTATCAAATAACACTATAAACATGTGCCTGTTGTCGATAAAAAACCTGTTTTTTTTCAAAAGCCTTTCAACGAACTCCCGCTAAGTTCAAAGATTTTTTCTAATTCCCAGTTTCGAATTCCGAAGACTTCCTAGTTGAAACCCTTAATAATATATATAAATGTTAATCTATTTATTTAATCATTTATACTGGGTTTTACAGATGTTCACACTTACGTGAGAACAATCCAGTTATAAAACTCGGTTATTACACAATTATAAAAATCTACAATTAAATACAAATACATACAATTAGAAAAACAAAAACATCACAAATAAAAATACAGAATTATATTCAAGGTTACTCAAGTAACACATTACAATGAGTGGTAAAATACATATGAAATACGCGAGCTTGCATAGAGAGACAATCCACACAATATAATTAGTTAGAACTTTTTAACAGCGCTAGAACTTTTTTTTTAAATCCGTACAAATTATCAACGAAAATATCCACATCAGCGCACTCTATCTTGTTATACAGTCGACACATCTGGGTCAGAGGGCTAAAGTAGGTGATATTATTTTTAAATGAATTCAAATGAAAATGTTATGGCGTCTTAAACAGTGGGAATTGGGGACATTTATTTCAATACTGTTAAGACATAATGTAGTATCAAGATGGCCGTGAATAATTTTATGTAAACATATTAGATCAGTCAATTGCCTTCTAGTTTTAAGTGTATCACTCTTGAAGTAATCACGACTAATGTCATACGATATGAGATGGTCATGTAGTCCACATTTGAAGGATAACATTCTTAGTAAAAAAATTTAAACTGATTCTACAATGTTTTTATATTTGCAGTAATGTGGATTCCAAATAGTGCTTCCATATTCAAGTTTACTTCTAATTAAGGCATTGTAAAGAGTTAGAATTGATTGAAGATCTTTGAAAGGTTTACATATTCTGTGAATAAATCCCATCAGTTTTAATTATTTGCAGTTAATATTGTTAATATGTACATCAAATATGAATTTAGAATCAAGAGTGATTCCTAGATCCCTTATTGAAGAAACTTTTTTGATAATAATATTATTGATAACGTAAGAAAAATCTTTTATAATTCTATTTCTAGTAAAGTTTAAAATGTAAAATTTTTCAACATTTAAGTGCATATCATTGACAGTACACCCGTTTTTGAAGCAGCTCATGATCGGAAACAGACTTAATTTTACGAAAAATTTTAAGATCATTGGCGAAAAAAGCATAATCACAGTTTAATTTCGAGCCAAGGTCATTTATGAATATAAGAAAAAGTAATCGTCGCCTTATCTTTGCCAAAAGGGTCTTAACAACTATACGAAAACAAATTGAATTCGTTTTTTAGTGTGTCAATTTCCAAGGATTTCAGTAGGACGTGGTTTTGTGGACTAAAGGCTCGAGCAAATGGTTTTAGGGAGGTGATGTGATAAATCTTGCTATTACAAGAACCATTTATTTTTATGGAAACTTGTAGCAGTTATATGGGCCGAAAAAAAACACATATTTTCTGAGCTTTGTTAATTTTATACATCATTCACGTCATTCGGAAAATGAATGATTTGATGAGATGTGAGTAATGTATTGTTTGTTTTCGAGTTTTTGGGCAGCTGTGAAGCCCATTTTTACCACTTTATTCTATATTTGGCAAATTCTAAATTCTTTTGTATAGTATTAGAATAAGTTAACAATAATAATCTAAACGAAAATATGAAAGAGAACAAGACACAGAAAAACAGAAAAAGACAATGGTCGCAACTGGGACTCGAACCCAGACCTCTCCGTCTAACCGAAGACGAGCACGTTAACCAATTTCGCTATTGCCACCTTCTGTCAAAACTTCATAATTGTCAATCTCATATTTTCAAATTTTAGAATTACATTATTATCAAATAATTATTTTTCTCCGTATTCTTTTGAATAGATTTGGAAGTTATAAAACTTCGAACTATTTGTTTCTGTATTAATTTTATCGTCCCGGTTATACTACAACCATTTATTGGAAAACCAACACCTCTGCCATAGGTCATCCCGAGTGGTTCGCTATGTTTGATGACTTAGCACAAGTGCCCGGGTTTACAGAGTGAGGTTTGTCTAGGTCTTTTTGGTGGATGCATCGCCCACCGGTTGCGTGGAAGGCCGGATCGGGAGAGAATGGTTGAGAGATGCCTTTGATCTCTCCAGCAGGATTATCTCAAAACATTGCTTGGCACCGCAGTGGGAGAGATGGATTCATGCGTCCGTCACTTCTGGAGACACTGACTTCCAGATTCCTACCCACTCCTCATACCTTTTTCCTTCCCAGAACTTCATCTCCTTCCATTCCTCAAACCCTCCAAACAGCATCCCTAAATATGAAGTAAATTTCTTGAATCTATGTATTTTCTAATATCCTACGAATCGGTGAAGTTCGATGGACCTCTCAAAACAAGGATATGCGTTATTTGTACCTTACCTGGGTATATATTACGATCGATTGACACACGTTTTATCAATAATCTCAGTTAGGTACTTGTTCTCGAGCATGACTGCAGATCGCCAACGAATATAACAGTCACAGCGACAACGTGTTCGTATACTGTTGATTGTATGTTGGCGATCTGCAGTCATGCTCGTGAAATATGACAAGTTATCGACGTTATCGATAATCCTTTACCGATCGAACGCAATACGTACCTAGGCAGTGAGAGAAATGCTGGACGTACACTATTGACTTAAGCCGTGCAGTTAGTCACATTCGCGTCAAGTCGCGCGTCATGTCGTAGCGACTTGCCACACAAACAATCCATTTCCTCGGTCAATCAATTTCGTATTCAACTATCTGCCTATAACATTTCTTAAGGAACTTTGGACACTTTGCTCATCAAACCGAACTGCTGGCAAAATGATTGGCAGAAGAAGGTCACCAATGCATTGGAGTGACCAAGTACGCAGCGCAGGACCGTGAGGATTAGAGAAGCCTTGTCCAACATGTGAATTGGAGTATGGGTCACGGTCCTCAGTAATGAGGAACCAACTTGAGAAGTAAAAGTCGCTTTAATTGTCATGAAACATGTCATTTAAGAATTTCTTGTAGAAGACAAGTAAGAAAATAAAATTTGTTCATGTTCAGCAACAAGCTTATGCAGCAAGAAATCGCCTCCTACTGACTGCCACGACAGATTTTTGTCACCACTCTATCGGAAGCCGCAAAGCAAACGTCAAAAGTTAGTGTATTTTGTTACTTGCGTCACCCGTATAAATCCCACGTAAGAAACATGAGTTAGTTCGCACATCTCGACTTCATAAGATTGCATCCTCCTCCATTTCGAAGAATACCCGAAACTATTCTAAATACAAAGCAATTTTACGAAATACGGAAAACTTGAGAAAATAATTATACTAAGAGTTCAGTTATCAGGCATATTTAAGCAAGAAATTTTCAAGAAAATCTCCAAGTATTCTGATGCAGCCGTTCAAACTCAATGAATTCCGAAAATTTTCTTTTAACTAGCTTCTTTCAATATTTACGAAGTGGTTTTCTCTTCCAAGTACATTTCTCAAAATTGTGAACAAGCACTGATTTTTTTTTAATCAGAAAACCATGATTTAAATGTACTGAAGTCTGAAAAGCCACAAAAAGTTGCCAGAAGCTTTATGATGTCCAATATGAACAGGAAAAATCTGATTTCTTGAAAAAGACATCCGTGGCAGAGTAGTTAACTCATCTACTCTGGAGCAGGGGTCTCGGATATACCAGACGTAAAAATAAATATTGTGCACTCTGGAGAACTGAGCTAAAACTTCAGTAATTAATATAGGTACAACATTTTTACTAATCTGAACTAATTCCCTGGCGGAAGAACACCATTCGGAATTGAAAACTTAAATTTAAATGACCTAAATCTAAATATCCCGCAACCTCCCTATTCCCACCCAGCGTCCAACCAGCCGCACAACATCTTTCAAATGATATATAACATAAATAAAAGAAAGTGAACGTGCGAACAACGCAACAAAGAAATCAATTCCAAAACCTTTATTACAGTTCCAGTGAGAGCTTAAACAATTTGTTTGAAGAAAGCCTCGTCGTGCAGCGCCACTCTGTTTTTTTCCCTTTCCGCCGGAAATGTTGAATGGCCGGCATGAAATCCCTACTTAAAAGCCTTAGCTGTAAGACAATGATGGATACTCTGGCTTTATCACTTCCCTCACGGCGCGGAACAGCCTGAACCAGAACACAGAACACAGAATACAGCCTGAAACTAACTAGACTCTAGACTTAGTAGACCGAAGAATGAGTGCCATTCAATGAGAGGTCGCGAAGGGATATTATCCTTAAAACGTTTTTCAAGAACTGTAAATGATTAAGATTTCTTTTCACAATTTTGAACCCCCAATTAATAGGTATGAACTAATTCATTTAACCCTCGACCCGTCGCGTGGGGTCTTTAAAAGCCCAAGTTTTACAGAAATGCTAACTATGTACAATTTAAAAGTTCCCACTGATTCCTTACTTTAGGTAGCTTTCTAAAAGAGACTACTCTTGACGCTAGCGCTGCAAACATTCAGTCTGCGCATGTGCGATGTCAGATATAGACTTGTGTTCTGGCGTGAGGCTCAAAAAAAAAAACCATAAAAAATCAAGTTTATATGTTTTTGCATTGTATTTTGTTGATTTTTTTGTTGTAATAATAATAAGTCTGTATCAATCTCAAATAGTTATAAGTTTGATAGATATTTTTTTAGGTTGACTATTAAAAAAGTATGATTCAAAATTATTAAAAATGTTCCTTGTTGATTTTCAAGCTTTTGCATTGAAAATAAATATCTAATTTTTAATATTTCTTTTTATTTCAATGCAGCCATTATCACCTGATTATAACCAGTTAAAATAACACAAAAAATGTATGCTATAACAACAATTTAATCATATTTATTTTTGGGGTCCTAGGCGACCCCGCGCAACACCTCGCGTTACAATAAGCTAAGGGGATGCCGTGTGGAGGGTCTCTCAAAGGTCCCTCAATAAGTCTCTCTCGATCTGGCCCACCACGCAACAGGTGGGCAGACGCATCCACCGTCAAGACCTGGACAAATTTCACCCCATGAACCCTGGAACCCCTGCTAAGTCACCAAATTTAGCAAATCTCTTGGGGTGACCTATGGCAGAGGTGTTGGTTATCCAATAAATGGTTCCCGGGGCGGCGGTACCCATACCCACCTCTTAAATGGTCTCTTTGAGGAGAGGAAGGAGTGAACGTGGGTTTTGAAGGGATCAATGTCGTAGGAAAGAGGAAACACCGAGCTGTTGAGCTCATGAACTCATGAACGAGTCGTAGAAAGGACCCGTTCTCATGTGACAAATGTCAACCGTGTACATAATATTATGTTAAGCGCGCATTAGGCGTGTTTCCCGACTGATTCCCTGAAGCAGAGCGGATCAATGAAGCTAGTTCCTCGGAGCACCTTTCATTGAAATACTATAGAACAAGCACAGCATTCTCGACGCCTGCGCCTGTGCTCTAAAGATTGCAATCCATTCGTTAAGACTAGGGAATCAATCAAAAGGACCGCCCGTTTTCGCACAGAACGGAGGGTTTTTCCAGGTATTTTTTGGCCCCAGACCAGGTGGTTGCCAAACTTTTCCATAGGGCGCATTTGCGATTTATTCAATATTAGCAGTTGTATACCCACTATTATTACTTAATAATCTCTCTTACCAAATATAGGTATAATATTATTCTTATCACACCGATCTGTATTAATATAGACCAGAGGTCTTTTAAATATGCTATTAGTTATATAACGATTAGTTAGGCTGATAGTTATGAAAGTTATGTTTAAGCGAAAAATATATATTATCTAATAATATTTATGAAGAATGTTCTACTATTGTAAACATCCTTTTAAATTAGATATTTCATGCTTGTCTTATCCATTGAACGCTGAAGATTATATTCAAATTGCTCTGACATCTAGAAGCCTTAGTTTTGACATATCATAAATGAATCAATATAAGTTCTAGCCAAATTTAATTAAATTCTCTAGTTTCTTGGTACGTAGATGATTTTATCTTTAATGTTACTCTTTCCATATTTTTTGATATTTATTCATATATGCAAGTTTTATTCCGGCAGGACTCGAAGGATATTATACTCTACCGTCTAATTTAATTCGACGGATTGTGCGAGATGGATCTATAATCGGCAGGTTTTCCACAAATAATTCTAACATTCATCACCGAAATCAATTATGTTTCAAGCCCTCAGATTCTTAAAATAAAAGCTTTGAAAATATAGGTACACAATGATAACTTCGATCATTACTTTCGTTCAGTTAAAAATGCCAAAAACACCAAATAGCTATTTTCATGTTCGTCTTTATTTCACAGCGCTCTCGTGATTTGGCGGAATATTTGTAGGCACTTCAATAATATCTCAGCAACACAATACACAATCCCTAAGAGTATTTACCAATAGACAAATAAAACAATAAAAGATACGCAGTTACTCTTATAAAGGAAAAAAGATATTCTTTTCCGTAAACGAAAAAAAGCGAAACATACGTACGAGTACGTAACCAAACAATGAAGAAAAGAGGGTCCTTACGGCGCAAAGTCTCTATTGTATGCCTATCAACACAGAGTGTTTTATACAGTGTTATTTGTATTGCTTCAAGCTTCACTCAACAGACTTCTGTTGTATAGAAATGCTTCGCATTCAATATTTTACAAGTAACTGTGTAAAATCATCGGAAATCAAGTATTTTTTCCTTTCATTTGGCCTCAAGTTATATATTGACGGATATATGCCGAATAAAATCTTGCAATTATTGTCTACGTCTTTATTCATCTGAACCCATAATAATGTTAACGCTTATTTTTTTCATTAAATCCACACAGGAGGCCTTCAGGGCCTATGCCATCTTTGGGTATACTCTGCGGAGGAAATTATTTTCGTCAGGGCCTCCTGTGTGGAATTAATGTACAAATCAGAAATGCGTTGTTAACCCGGCGTGAATGAGATCGGGTATCTCCCACCCACCGATTTGTAAAACACTAAATATTTCTTATCCGTGCAAATCATAAGCGAATCAAACATAGACATAGAGCGGGTACGTAATAGTCGGTTTAACTATTTTGTGTTACATATAAGACAGACGTAACTATTGTACATGGTGTAACTATTTTGTGTTATCGTATAAGACAGATTTATTATTTAATTTTGTGTACACAGTCGATCTCAATTTCCGAAATTTTTACATATTAAGTCATAGTTTCTAAATATTGTTGATTTGTGCTTAAAAAATACTACTTTGTTTTTTATAGAAATATAAATACTTTTATAAATAGAACTGGGTTATTTTATCATGTTACCTCATTTTCCTAATGCTAATAATTGTAATACAGTAACAAGTCTCCGATGGAACGCACACATAGAAGTAATCACAAAAAAACTCACCAGGTACATTTACTTCTTTAGAGCCATCCGTAACATCCTCAACATAAACGACATTAAGAAAGTGTACTACGCTTTATGTAAATCACAAATAGAGTTCGAGATAACTGGATGATCTGCCTTGAGCACTCACATGGACCGACTCAATATAGCCCAAAAAGGAGTACTAAAGGCAATTTTGAAATTACCGGTTAGAACTCCGACAGAAGAATTGTTTCAAAGCATTCAAGTCTACAACATACAAAAACTTTATGCAAAAAATATTTTATTTGAAATTAAAAAAACCTAACAGAATACTCCACTGTCCAACATAGATACACAACCAGGGGGCCTAGTCTCTATCTTTTATTAACCTCAGTTAGCGCGTTAATTACATCACAAACACGTATTTTGACAGCTACGCTAATTAGAGTAACTGTCAAAATACGTGTTTGTGACGTAATTAACGCGCTAACTGAGGTTAATAAAAGATAGAGACTAGGCCCCCTGGGCAATAAACCAAAATATTCTAGCTACAGCCAGTTTGAAAACATCTTTTGGACAAAGAAATATGAAATTCAATGCGACAAAACTATACAACGCTCTACCAACTCAAACAAAAAATATAACAGAAATAAATAAATTTAAAACAAAAGTAAAAATATGGTTGAGAGAACAAAGTGAAAATGAACTATCAAACATACTGAAGACCATGTAAAGACAACTGGATACTAAATACAAATGTGGAAAAACTACAGGCCGCCTCAGAACAGGAAACCCTAGTGAGGAGGACTGTGAAAAAAAAATAATAATGTTCCTTAATATAATATAATTTATAAATACATTATGTACAAATTTTGCTATAGATACTAATAAAAAAAAATAAAAAAAAAAGTATTATTCTAAAGTCATTTCAGCTATCAAAATTGACAGTTCTGTATTAGGGTTTGTCATACCCACTTCGCAGATGGTGTAACAATTTTTCACCTCATTCACGCCGGGTTAATGCGGCTCCTGACACCGGAGACTGACGTGGCACATGATTCTTGAAAAAAAACGCTTGGGAGGAGTTGCTAGAAAAACTCTGAGAAGAAGTAGCCGGCCTCTGAAAATAATACGGTTCCAGTGACAGCAAGGTTACCGGGGCAGGAATATGGACCATCTCTACATGCAATGCTTTGCGATGTCACGTGTTTCCCTTCAGTTGGTTTATCTCATCGATCCAGCAAGTTTTACTGTTCCCTTGAGCAATTTTGGTTCCTCTTAGGCACCATTGTATGAAAAGATTGCCCATTGCTTGTCTATCTGCCGAACAATGTGTCCTGGCCATAGCCATTTGAAATTTATGGCTTTTCCAAAAATTCGGGTTGCTTTTATTTGCTTCCTTACCTTTTTGTTTCTTTTTCGATCTCTTCTTGTGAATTGCGCGTATCATTCCTTTCCATGTTGCTTCACGTTCGGATATTTGACTTGTGATATATAATATGTATTGTATTCACTATTTGTTACCAATTATCAAATGATGAGTCTCGTTACATATACCTACCGATTTATTTATTTGATGAGTAATATAATATTTTATATTTTGTCAATGGACGCAGCAAATTTGTATTCATTATGGTTTTTATATGAGATAAAAATATACATATACTTATTGTTTTTTAAACTTCTACGTATATGCTATCGCTCGATACGTTCATATTGTCAATTTATGATTATGCATACAGGATTAGGAATCTCAACTGGTATATTATTAAATAAGTATGATCATAAATTAATGCAGAATGTATTGGGAGCAACTTATCCTTATCCAATATTTCTCTCCCTTTCCAAGGTAAAATAAAACTCTAACCAGCTTTAGCATGATAACCTTTTTTAGCTAATTCGAAGAGCTAATTACATAAAATAACATACAGAAAATGACATACAAAAAACAGTTGGTAGTATACATTCAAAGAATAAGTAGATTTTTTGAATTTCTCAGAACCCGCCTCAACATCCGTCATTTTGAAAGTTAATTTACATTACCTACCAGCGAGTTCCCGGCATGCGTTGCTATGCCCCTTATTAAGAAATTATTTCTCCCTGCGTGTCCTTTCCCATTCGTCCCGTTCCCCTTCCGCCTCCCCTTCCTCTTCCACGTCCCCTTCCCTCTCGCGTTCACACTCCGCCTCCTCCGCCTTCTCCGCCTTCCCTCTCCCCATCCCCTCTTCCGCTTCCGCCATCCCCTCCCGAGTTCCCTTCCCCCCTCCCGCCTTCCACATATTCAGTCTCGGTACATTGCAATACTACTGCAATTTTTTATACAAATTTCATAATGCCAGAACTCACTATTACATATATACGCATGCACACATCAAATTAATATCCAAAGTTTCATCGCAATCGGATGAATGGTTTAGCAACACATAGCGGACATATAAACATTTTTTGATTTTTATATACGTAGATGAAACATACCTTCACTTGAATTCAATATTTGTACTAAATATTTTTTTGTAGTGAGTGGCGGCTCGTGTCCTTTGAGTTTTATAGAGTGCTAAGCTGTCAAAAACGATTTGTCGCTTTCTTCAAAAATATGTTTTTTTGTTTCAAAATTGTCGAGAAATTTCAGTTTGGCAGTGCGCTGAAAACCAAATATTCGAAAAACATACATTTTTGGCTACATTTCCATTTTTTTTTATATTTGCTCTCTATCACACCCAAAAGTTACTGGTTGGAATGAAAAAAAATTCTTACGCTTGAAATTAACTTTTGAATCACATTTGTTTATTCAGGGCATATTGTTGTATGGCAGAATGTTGTAAAGTCTTGTCGCAATGAATCTATAGTTTAAATAAATTAAGCAATATTTCTTTGTTAGAACCACCTCTATATTTTATTAACGCCGACCGGTTTCAGAACGACCGTTCTCAAGGCAAACACATATGTATAATGATTTGACATTTACCAAACAATGTTTTTTTTTTACATTAGTTCCACGCAGGAGGCCCCGAGGAAAATAATTCGCCTCAGGGCCTACGTAATCTTTGGGGATGCTGTGTGGAGGGTTTTTAAAGGGAAAAAAAGGAGAGGAGGTAGTGGGAAGTAAAAAGGTGAGAGGGGTGGGTAGGAATCTGGGAGTCAGTGTGTACAGGAGTGACGGACGTATAAATCAATCCTTCCCACGCCCACGGTAAAGCGATGTTCCGAGAGGGTTCTGCTCGAGAGATCTACAAGTCTCCCTCAACCTGTCTATCCCGATCTGGCCTGCCACGCAGTTGGTGGGCAGACGCATCCGCCCCCAAGATCTGGACAAGCCTCAAACCCAAAAACCCGGGCACCCCTGCTAAGTCATCAAACGTAGCGAACCACTTGGGGTGACCTATGAAAGAGGTGTTGGTTATCCAATAAATGGATCCGGGGCGGCGGTACCCATACACGCCTTCCAAATTGTGTTGATTGCAATTTGTTACTAAGTGTTGCGGTAGGGGCGGGAGCATGGCTAGGGATTAATGAAGAGTGGTAGGAGGAAACAGAAGGGATATTGAAAGGGAAAATATCTAATATAGGACCATGAGAAAATTTTGTTTTATTGAATATAGCCTCATTATTATTGAGGGATTTTTAAATTTATTTCTAAGGCTTCTATGTTATCCATGCCTAAAATTATATATTCCTATATTTCTAAGGGGTCTAAGTTACCTCGCTAGTTATCGCTTATTTAATAATCAATATTAAATTAACGCAATGAACGAATGTTTTTGTCTCAATGATAGATCGCTTTTGTAAGGGCAGCTTACTTCATTCAAAAGCACTTCATTCCAGCAATCAATTCCTGTAATTCCCCATCTATTCCAGATGGTAGCATTTAGCTGGACGACAAATCTTGTATGGTGGAGGAATGTCTCTTGTCCTACACTCGTATACCTGAATTTCCCCACAGCGCTTAAGAGGGTATAAACATAGCACTCTCTTTAGGGTGAATTGCCTTAAACAACAACAAAAAAGTGGATATAACCCTAATAAGTATGGTAGTTAAATGATATAACCAGAGAAAACCAGAAATATGTCATATTTAAATCAGATTTTAGACGTATTGACTCTTTTCCACAAAAAATTATAAATTTATTTCGAAAAATAAATTGTTCTTTTATCTAATAAACGTATGTTTTAAATTTTGAGAAAAAAACATTGTTTTTAGCATAATAAGGTTATACCATAGGTCGTTGGCAGATTTGTTGAATTTTCAAAAAAAAATTGTTATGCAACACACCCATTTCAAATCATATAATCATGCAGTAAAATAAATCAATACCTACATTATCTGTAAAACGTGTGTTTCGAATTTTAATGTTAGTTACATAAAATCATTAAAAAATATATACCGTTTGTGTATTTACTTGCGCACTTACAAACTGATAAATTTAAGATTTTATGACATTCTTATTTTTCTTACACATTACTGAAAAATGATAAATATTTTGAATAGTCTTATCATCACGTCTTTCAGCATTTTTGGATGTAGGTATAAATTAGGCAAATATGGAATGAAATAAAATCGATATTGAGTTAAAATTTTTAAAAAACTGGTACGGAGAATAATTAATCTTTCTCATTGGAACCACCCTGCACGATCGTACGAACATCTTCGACGAATGTGGATTTTCGGCCGCTGGCTGGTTAAACGCCCTTAAACATAATGAACGTTTATCACTCAGGGAGAGGCAAGACGTGTTTTTAATTACGTGTATGTTTTTTTTTTACATTAGCCGGCCAGCCGGCGTAGTCCAGCGGTAAGGCTCTTGACTCGCAATCCGAAGGTCACGGGATCGAATCCCGGCGTGGTAAATAAATTGGTTATGATTTATTTGTGTTATTTCACAATTTATTTATTTAAAATAATATGTAGCATATTTGCGGCACGTTCCATAGTGGAAGATACTCACAGTATCGCCCTGGCGTAAGACCACCATTCGGAATTGAAACGTTTCTTGAAATGGCTTTAGCCGTGTTTGGTGACCAGATCTGAATAGCCAGGTATATCCCTACCATCATCTTTCCCATCTCCTTCCTTTCCCCACTACCTTCAGCCTCACAACATACCACAATTGGGGATGAAATAGACTCACTGACTCCAGATGGGAGCAGCTGGGACTCTTGTGAGGTATTCATATAAAAAAATACGGGAGGCCCTGATGAAAACAATTTCTCTCGGAGCATATGTCATATTTGGGGATGCTGTGTGGAGGGTGTTTTAGAGAAAGGAAGGAGAGGAAGTTCTGGAAAGGAAAAAGATACGTAAAGGTTTAAGGTGGGTAGGAATCTGGGGGGACAGTATGTCTATCAGTGACAGATATTCCCAATATTCCCATATTTCTGAGCATCTCAAAAATCTTAACTGGCTCAAGTGTCCTGAAAGAATCCAGTTTAAGCTCTGCTGGATGGTATTCCTTAACAGAATGGCTCCGGCTTACTTATCGAAAATGTGTATTCCAGAAAATTCCAATTCGCGAAAATCAACCCTTAGGTCAGCAGCAACATCAGCTATCGGAAGGTTAAAGCGCACACCAGATACTAAATTCGGTGAGCGTGCTTTCGGATTGTCAGGACCTAAAGCCTGGAATGGACTGCCACACGAGTTAAGAATGATCACAGATTTAGCAGAATTTAGAGCTAAACTAAAAACACTACTTTTTAGACGATCGTATCCATAAGTTAAAAAAAATAATAATAAAAACCTTTCCCCTTCAGCTTCACGGCTCGCGACATAGTAAATAAATAACTAATTTTGTAAAAATAAAACAAATTCTTACAATTCTCCAGTCTTTCAAATAAATATTAACTCAACTTTGTCATTAATCTTCTTATAAATATAAATGTAAAACCAACAGTGATGAGGGTAGCAAAGGTAAAGTCATGCAATGTCCAGTGTTTTAAATATAATGCCCTCCACGTGCAAAATCGTGTGTTTCCCAAGCATAAACTTTCTAATAAAGTATGTTTTTCGGAAGTGACCTGCAGGTAAGTATGTTTTTGTATCTATCTGTAAATAATAAATTTAAATAGAACCTAGAAATTCACGATGAATTGTAAAGCGCCATTGAGGTGATTTTTCACAAAAACGGCGCTCTACAAATTGTCCAATTATTATTATTATTATTATTATTAGACGCTTGAATCCATCCCCTCCTACTGCGGCCAAGGCGATAGATCCAGAGAGTTCGGCTGGAAAAGTTGAAAGGTTTCCCTCAACCAGCCTCTCCCGATCCGGCCCGCTACGCAAAGTAGACCGAAAACGCATCCGTCACTAAGACCTAGACAAGTGTCACCCCATGAACCCAGCTAAGTCACCATTAGTAGCGAACCGCTTTGGGTGACCTACATATGGCAGAGATGTTGGTTATTCATACCCGCCTCCCAAATTAATAAAATTTGATCATATTAATAAGGAACTCCAGTGAAAAATATTATGCTTTAAAAAAATATATTCATATAGACCAATAAACGTTGATTCTGAATATTTAAGTTTTATTAAATAATATTAAACGCAGAGTTTAAAAAATATATTAAAAAGTGCATTTGTAATAGTCTCGTTGAAACACGCCGTCGAGTAGGTATTACTAAAATGTTTAGTGGTGACGTCACTGATCACTGTAATGTCATTGTACTGGAATGTAGGTATGACACAAGCCATCGTATTCACATCATTTCATCTTATTTGTTTACTTACATACTGTTTATAGAGATTTAGTTGTTGTGTTTATTGAAACATTAATTAGGCCTAAATAATTCAGTTTCAAAAACAAAGGTATCTCTTATTAGTTTATCTCTATTATTGAAAATATTCAAAAACTACTGTATAGTCGATGACGTGATTGATGACGACACACGATCCACCATAGATACGGTGGTTTTCGGGGGATCTTAAAAAATTAAAACTTTCACAATTATTTTAACTATTAAAATTAACTCTAAAAATAAATAAAAAGTTATTTAAGTTAGAAGGTCATGATTCATTAAAAAAAAAAAAAAATTGGAGTGGAGTTCTCTATTGTCGAAGAGGACTGTTTGTTTTTCAAAAAAAAAAAATTGTATCTCCATTGAAAGACTTCAACATAAACAACTTTAGCATAGCTCCTTGTGTAAGCCGTTTTTATGCCAGCTATTTATGATGATAAAGTAGATTGCGAAATAGTACCCATAATAATTCAGGCAGTAAACGACGTGCATTCCGCTCAACTCTGCCATATTAACTGCGGGGAACGTTTTGCAGTAAACATTCATGGAATATACAACCACATCGTAATAATTCACTTTTAAAAACGGTTATTGGAAAAATAGACAAATAATATATGTGAATATAAACTAAGTCAGATTAGCCTAACTAAGTAGATACATTAAATGTGTATATAAACTAAGTAATATTTTTAAAAGTTTTATACACATTTTTGTCATTTAATTATGTTAATATTCCCGATATATTATCATAAAAATACGAGCTAGAAGTTATGTTACTACCACGTAATCCATGCGTATTAGGAAAGCACTAGTTTTGGTGAAATTCTGTAAATTAAATAAAATGAAAAAGGCTTTTAGGCAAAAGAAAAGTATAAGAATAATTACACATACCAGTTAGATAAACCCTGCTTGTCAAATAAACTATTCAAAACCTGGGATGTACATCTGAAGAGCCGCTCAAAACTTAGCAGTTTAAATAATCCACATTGATTTTATTATACTTAATTGATTTTATTAGTGTATTAGAGTTTTAATATTGGGATTATTTGTTTATTAAACACTTTTTTATTATTTACTTTGTATTATACTGTGTACGTTGAATTAGAGATTTGATTTAATCGTTTTTTATGTAATTTATATTTATTTTATTTTAATTTATTTTTTTATTTTATTTTCCGTTTTATATTGGAGGCACTGCTGAAAACCAGCTGCATTCCAGAAGAAATCTTGAAATGTAGCTGACCAGTGATCTTTTCGTCAAAGAATCAATGATAAATAAAATGTTTAAAATTGTAAAAAATCTATTGATATTTTTTTTTAAATTTCTAAATATTTGTTTTAGTCTCGTATGCGAAAGCAAATTTTCATTTTACGCAATTGAAATTATGAATGCAGTATTTTCCATCGTCCCAAATGCAAAAAGTTGTCTTTTATAGTAATTAAGGTGAATCTAAAGATTTTTTCTAAAAAAAAATTGTATTAAGCGGGTCCAGTGTTTTCGAAAATTTGCCAACACAACTAAGTATCCCCGAAGGGGTGCGCAGAAAAAAAAGTATTGCCGAGAAAAAAAGTACAAAATATTTTTTCGTTCGAATTCGTCAAGGAAAACCTACATTTCTTTATTCAGTATATAACAACAGTATATAAACAATATATAACAAAAATTAGACACTGTAAGACAAGTAAATTCGTTTGATATTCATACAAACTTTTTAGGAGAAAATAATAAATTTATAATCTTTCATTTTAGTGGTGGTGGGGGTGGGGGGGGGGTTAACAATCAGATAACAGTTTATTCTCCAAATATTGATTCTCTGGACTGGAAGTGATCTCATTCTATTAAGTACAAACCAAAAAAAAAAAAAACAATATCCTAGTTTGTTACATATTTTTTTTTAAAATAACCCTCTTCCCCTCCCCCTACATATTCGAATGAACGAACTTTGACATTTGTTTTGAGTATTTTGGTGCTATTTTACCGGTAAACTTCTAGACTAGGAGACGACATAGGTAAACCCTACGTCATCGAGTACACGGATGAAACTACTTTTTAGTGATAATGGACACTAGAAAACCTTTAAAAAGCTGGTCTGCCGGTGCGCCTCTTGGCAGGAGCCGCGCTGCCATGGAAATAGTCAGCGATTTTTTTCTAAAAATTACGTCATCGAGTACACGAACGGGAACGGTTTCATATGATAAAGGTCGATTAGAAAATGAGAAAAAAGCAGGGCTGCCAACCGGCAGCCTGGCAAGTTCGCAGGCAGCCGGCGTCAAAGTGGGGTAAAAAATAGTAAATTTTACGTCATCGAGAACACGAATGAAACTAATGAATAACTATAGTCCAAATCATCCCGTTTAAGAATTTCTTGGTCTGCCGACCAGCAGCCCTTCAAATTTTTGTGTACGATGTTTTAAAGTTTTTTGTTTTTGTTTTTAGTGTTTCGTTTATCTTAATTATTATTTTTATTTCATTATATTTAAAAAAAATTGATTGCTATATTTAAAAAATATAAGCGAAAATGATAAAAAAAAATTTAATTTGAGAGTTTCGAGTGTACCCATCCGTCAGGTGAGCCGTTCGACGCCAAACCACTCATGAAACCTGCCGCGGTGCCCCTCACCGCTGTTGCGTGTCAATATTATTGTACAAATTTATAATATTCGAATAGTTCGAAAAACCAACGCACCGTCGCTGAAAAAAATAAGACTTTAAAAAATCGTACACAAAAAACTGCTAGGCTGCTGGTCGGCAGACCAAAGAAATCATAAATGAGATAATCTAGACTACAGTTTTTCGCTAGTTACGATCTTGTATTCGATGTAATCGGTGCAGCAGGGCAAGCGAAACCGATATAAAACGGACGGGGTTTCGGAAATTTCTGTCGTTTTACGGACGAACGTAACTCTTACAGCGACGGTGCGTGTGTTTTTTGAACTTCCAACTACTATGAACTATTAGGCAATCTTAAAAGGACTACTAATATTATAAATTTGTACAATAATATTGACACGCAACAGCGGTGAGGGGCACCGCGGCAGGTTTCATGAGTGGTTTGACGTCGAACGGCTCACCTGACGGATCGGTACACTCGGAACTCTCAAATTAATTTTTTTTTTATCATTTTCCCTTATATTTTTTAAATATAGCAATCAATTTTTTTTTAAATATAATGAAATAAAAATAATAATTAAGATAAACGAAACACTAAAAACAAAAACAAAAAACTTTAAAACATCGTACACAAAAATTTGAAGGGCTGCTGGTCGGCAGACCAAGAAATTCTTAAACGGGATGATCTGGACTATAGTTATTCATTAGTTTCATTCGTGTACTCGATGACGTAAAATTTACTATTTTTTACCCCACTTTGACGCCGGCTGCCTGCGAACTTGCCAGGCTGCCGGTTGGCAGCCCTGCTTTTTTCTCATTTTCTAATCGACCTTTATCATATGAAACCATTCCCGTTCGTGAACTCGATGACGTAATTTTTTCGAAAAAAATCGCTATTTCCATGGCAGCGCGGCTCCTGCCAAGAGGCGCACCGGCAGACCAGCTTTTTTAAGGTTTTCTAAGTGTCCATTATCACTAAAAAGTAGTTTCATCCGTGTACTCGATGACGTAGGGTTTACCTATGTCGTCTCCTGGTCTATTCGATACTAACTTTTTAAATGTTAAACCTTGTAGTAAGTGTGCAAGTAATTTTCCAATTACACTATTTTTTAGAAGTTTCTACGATAACACCAATCTAAATAGTAATTAAATATTTATTTAATTTCGAAGTACCTACCAATATAGTTAATTGAATAAGTAAACTTAAGCTTTAGATTTGTATAAGCTGTTCAAACAACCCGCTTAAGGCTTATCTCCGTGACGCGTTTGAATACGAATACTCTATATTCGGTGTCGTTTATAGCACGGCCGTGATAATGTTTAATGTTTTTTGGGTCTTGTGTGCTGACAAAGAAAATTTTGAAACATTCCCCAATTCCCAAAATGACCACCGGACGTTTTCTCTGTAAAACACCTGTTGGAAATACCATGTAGGTTTTGGGTATCGGCATGGTTGTGTAAACGGGATTAAAATAATTGGAGCAACTTTGTTCACATATATAATGTTACAGTTAAAACTCGTTTTTAGTTATAACGAGTTTTCTCTAGTTCAAACTAGTATTTACTAAATGCCTTTGTTTAAAACTGAAATAGAGATTGAAAATACAGATACTGTTTATTAAAATATTTAATAACTGTTAAATAAAAACCTCACCTAACCTGATGTCACTCGACCAATTAGAATAATGCACGATTAACTTTGACATCGGTTGAAACAGTTTTTTCTAGTTAGAACTAGTTTTCACTGATATTCAGCAGTTAATTCTAGTTCTAACAAATGAATTTGGTGAAAACTAGTTTATACTAGAGAAAACGCGTTGTAATTAAGAACGTGTTTTAACTGTAACCTATATATATAAAAAATCAAACATTAATCATTATTTCGATTTTTTAGAGTTCGCTTACTCCCACAAAGGAATAAATCAAGTGCATTTTTGATAGAATTCTGGATTTAACTGTCAGATTATAAAAAAGACCAGCGAGTGCTCGGCATGCGTTGCAATGCCAGTAAATGAAAGAAAATATATTTTTTTTATTTATGTTGTAAGTGAAGTGCTTTTAGACACAAGGAAATATTTTGTTTATTTAAATCGGAAGATTTTCCAAAGCGTGGATTGGTTACACACAGCTCTCCGTGTAAGAAGCATGAATTTTCAAAATTTATCATGAACCCCTATAATGTCTCCTTTACAATCCCTCTCTCTGCTTCTTTCTAGTTCCCTACCCCTCCGTCATCCCTCTCCTGTGTGTCTTTTCCCATACGTCTCCGTTTCCGCCATCCTTCCCCTCTCTCCTTCGATCTCCTCCCGCCTTCCCTCCCTGTCCTTAAACTATTTGAAATACTCTCCTTTATCAAACAACTCGCGCGCCAATTACTATTTATTTTTATACAAATTTCATAACGCAAGAGCTCATCATTATGCATAGAAATTTGCGGGTGTGCGCAACAACCCACCAAAGTTTTATTGGTGGGTTGTTGCGCATTATTTAATGGTATAGGAAATAATTTCATAACACCAGAGCTCACCTTATGTAGATAAACCGTTGCGGGCAAGCGCCCAATAAATCACCAAAGTTTCATCGCAATTGGATGAATGGTTTAAAAACGCATAAGGGGCAAACAAAGAAAAATTCGTTTTATATTTACCTGCGTGTCCTTTCCCATTCGTCCCGTTCCCCTTCCGCCTCCCATTCCCCCTCCCTTACCCATGTGCCCTTCCCCTCCCGCGTTCCTCTTCCACCTTCCCCGCCTTTCCTCTCCCCTCTCCCACTCCCACTTCCCGCGAACCCCCCTTCCCGATATCCCCTCCCCTCTCCCGCATATTGCATTTTTTTTACACAAATGTCATAATGCCAGAGCTCAATATTGTACATAGAAACCATCGCAGGCATGTGCACACCAAATGCCCAAAGATTCATTGCAATCGGATGAACGGTTTAGCAACGCATAGATATCTCATATAATTACACACAAGCAAGCATATTTTAATTTTTATATAAATTTATGTAGACGATTATACATGCGGATTATAAATGTGACAACAGCGCCATCTACGCCCGCACGTATACAAATAAATAATATTTGGATGATTTGTATAGCGCCATTTTTGTTAAAAAAAATCATCTCAAAGGCGCTGTAAACGTAGAGTGAAGCTTGCTTGGATTTAGTTTGCGAGAGAATGAGATCGACTAATCCGTGTCCTCTTTGTGTAGTGCTACGGAGCCTACCGGTCTTCTCTTTGTGCGGTGCTTCTTAACCTCCCCACTCTTGTCTACTTTAGTTTCCTAATGGTTTCTCTTCTACCGCATGTGAATTGTATTTTGTATGTTTTTTTCTAGTTCATTTCTTTTATCATTGGTATAAAAAATAAAATAAATAATAGCCTGTGCCGCTCACGTAGAGTCCGCCTCAAGGCGGTCAGATGCATTATATGTTTAAATTATCGCCTCGCGTGCATTACGGTTCCTCAACAATGAGAAAGGCGAGAAATAAAATTGATAACAGTGTTTGGAAAATGTATTTCATTGGCGATAATACTCATAACAATGCTGACATTATCCATCATTTACAAATCTGAATATCAAATCAACATTCGGGACTCTTTTTATTTCTCCAGTAAAAATGTGTATTCCACCAGCTGATGCTCAGTTCTCTGGTTCGTACATGTAATATAATATTATTTTTTCCGTGCTTCAGAGTGTGTAGCCCAAACTCGTGGAAAATTGGAGAATCAAATATTCAATACTGTTTCCTTGTATTGTTTCAAACTCTGCCGGGAGCATTCGCACGAGATTATTCTCTTGTTTTAAAGCTACGAATGAATTCATTCCAGAAATTGAACTTGTTATTGTTCCTGACTACAAGAGAGCGAACGATTGGTAATTTTGTGAGCTTATTCAGCTTTGATTACTGATCGCATAATTGTTTTTGAATTAAGAGGAATGTTTATTTATAATTACAATTGCAAATGTACACTCAATCGAAAAACTGAAACAGCAAAATCTAAAAAAAGTACGGTCAAGTCTAGGAATCGAACCCATGACCTTTATGAGCTCTTTCACTGAGCTAATTAATTAAATACTATAATTTGTGGTTTCACACATTAAATTAAAAATAAAAATTAATGTTGATCCCAGACTTACAGAAAAGTCAACAAATGTCGCATCAAATAAAAATGGATAAATTTATCCAAGAAACTTTCTAGGTGGCAATTTGTTCGGGTTGAGTCTTGTAATCATACATAAAGTAAATACACTCGACTCTGTGCAAAAACGGGCAGTCCGTTTGATAGATTCTCCCGTCTTAACAGACGGATTGCAATCTTTAGAGCATAGGCGTCGGGTGGGAATGCTCTCCTTATTCTACGGGTATTACAATGGAAGATGCTCCGATGAACTAGCGTCATTGATCCCTTCCGCACCGGTGCATAGTCGGGAAACACGCCAAACACGTGCCCAACATATGTATATGGTTGACATTTGTCACTTGAGAACGGGTCGTTTCTTCGACTCGTTCTTGTGTTCAACAGCTCGGCTGTGGAACGATTTCCCGGCCTCTTTTTTTCCTCCTTCCTACAACATGGGTCTCTTCAAGACCAATTTTTATACCATCCTCTCCTCAAAAAGACCCTCCACACAGCATCTCAGATGACATAGGCCCTGAGGGTTTTTTTTCCTCAGAGCCTCCTGTGTGGAGTTAATGTAAAAAAAAATAAAGGTAGCAATAAAAATATGCGTTAAGAAAATGAAGATAGCTCTTAGGCTGGCTGCATCCATCAGGGTTTTCCATCCGATTATCTGATCAGACAACAGGAAGGCCTTCGCGCCATTCACCACTTATGAAAATCGGATAAACACCTTACACAACCGATTTGAAAACCTGATCGGTAATAAAAATAGGCCACGCCCTTCCGCGACGGCTGTCCAATCCTGTCTGACAACGAGCGTGGCCCCGGTCTTAATACCTATCCGGTTTTCGAATCGGATGCGTGCGGTGTTTATCCGATCCGATTGTCTAATCAGACAATCGGAAAGCAAAACCTGATATTTGCGTCCGGCCTTAGTCGAAGTATGGATACAGTTAAATACGACAAAATCTGATAGAATCACATTTACTCAGTGATAGAGCTGTGCTCCGGCAAGGAAAAGGTCCTTGTTTCAATTTATAGAAGTGACTGCATATTTTTTGATTTTTCTGTATCAGATTTTTGATTGAGTGTCGCTAATATTGTCATCATTAATTAAATATTATTATTTGAGGTTTTACTCTTTAATAAACACATAAATCAGATAAATGTATTTATCAATCTTGAGTATTGTTTGTAGCATATGGCAACATATAATATATAATACATTAACAATGATATACAAACTTAAAAATAATATGCTCCCAAATTATCTGCAGAGTAGTGTTATGTTTCAAGGAAACGTTCACAATTATCCTACGAGAAGACGCGGAGACTTTAGGCTTCCCAAAACTAAATTTTCGTGCACACAAAATAGCGCGTTTTATAAATGGCATAAACTTTATAACAGTCTGCCAAATGCTGTAAAGGAAGCCTCAAGTCTCAGCAAATAGGATATGTGCATTATATGTAAGTATGTAAAGAATGTTTTTTGATTTGTTTGTTTTTACCAATATTATTTTAGTCACATAGTTATCTGTTTTCCTTAAAATGTATTTTTGTCTATTAATCTTTTTTTCCTCTCAAAATGTATTTGTAAAAATGTAACATCTCTAAATTGTATTTGTATATATTTTCTTAATAGATGTATGAACATTTTTTGCTTACATCTAAATAAATATTCAAAAACAAACAAACAAGTTATTGCCATTACTACAATGTTATTTCAGTAGTAAAACAAAGGTGGTATAATATATAGTTAACATCAATCAAAAATTATCCTTTACTATTTGCAACGTGTTTCGCGTTTGTACCATCAAACTGATTATATATGGAAATCTAATTTTAGTCCCATGTTTGATACGTGCGTAGTCAAGTTGTGAGTAGATAACAACACGGATATAAATTATAAATGAATTAAATTATAAATAAATTATAAATGTACGGATATCCATTATTTTTAATGGGAAATTTATTTAAGGCTCCGTAGTAAACATTCAATAAGAGAGCTAATATTAAAACACCATAATAATGCAATAATAAACGCGACTCGTTTAAATTAGAGCAAAAATCTCTCGACAAACGCCAAGTTGCATTCAAAGACAAATTATGATTTTTTCATTCCCGTAACGTCTTCAATAAAAGAACGATATACGTTTTTAATAATTTTCAGAGCAATCTTTGCTTTTATTTTTTATAGAGGGAATCGAACTGTATTAATATACCAGAGACTTTACTGTTGAAATTTAAGAATCCGGCTAAGCATGCAACGCCGATCCCGCGCCATACGCAAAATTCATAATGTTTGCAAAGAAGGTACTTTTGTAATAGAACCGAATTCAAGCAAGTAGCCAATAATGCTAAAGGATGGCGCCACTTACGTTAATAGATCGCATGAGGACCTGCCGCATAAGTATTACGGATTTGTGATTTTGTTAATCCCTCAATAGTAGTACCCTCTATAATAGTACCACGCGGCTATACGTTTAATATGACGTCATTGCCTGTCTCGGTTACTTTTTCCCGGTGACTAGGTGTCACTGGATCACAGTGGATCCGAGGAACCGGCTAATTTTGGAACCAGTTCTTATCGGATTTATCAAACCAAACAGCATTCGTCCTTACTTTATTTTACTGATCTAATCAAAAACTAATAATCTAGCAGAGAGTGTGTGCTAAGACTAAGTTGTTTGGTGGTACGTCCTCTCTGCCTACCCCTGCGGGAAAGCGGCATGATGGTTTGTTAGTTAGATTTTAATAAAAAAGTAAGCCAAATCCGAAGATTCTTAGTTGGTACTAAGTTCTAAATCTAGATCAAGTTTCATGCTGAATATGACAGAAGGTTTTTCTTTTGTTTAATGTACTTCTGAATCTCTCCATTCCTTCTCACGCCTTTATTTGTGGTAATATTCCTTTTGGAGGATAAGAGAGGTTTAGTAAGCAAAAGCAATATTCTAATAAGATCTGTGTTGTTAATTTTTCCTAACCTCCTTATTTCTCGCATCTAGCGCGTCTTCAGGTAAATGTCCGATTGGCAAGCATTCATACCCGTGAATTGCAGCTTATGTTGTGATGTGCAGCTTATGTTTTCATGTATTTCTTGTTTTTTTTTCAATAAATAAATAAATAAATAAATTAGCAGCGTGTGAAAACTGCTCGGCATATAATACCAACCATGCAGACTCATGAACATTTTTCGTCTCGTTTAACAATATTTTGAATTTATCTAGAATCTAGATCGATGTGATAGCCGCTTGCGAGCATTCTGAGAATTATGGAAAGTTTCACAATAAGGTCCTTTTCAATTCCGTAATTTCTGCGCTAAAATCGGGATTAAAAAAGAAACCCCTTGCTTGTATTGCCATCGTTTAAAGAGCTATATCCTAGTTTCGTTTATCTATTGTGATGATCTCGCCTTTGGGCCTACGAAATAATTCTTTTGAAATTGAGAGATCGATTTAGAAATATATTTAATTTTGTAACAGGGTATGGTTTCAGAATACGATTCTCTGTTCCCAACTCTTAAGGGTGATTTATGGAACCGGGCCATTACTAGGGTAAACACGTGTGCCAAAACACTTTGGTTGAAGAAGGAATCCTAAAGGATATGTCATTATCAAGTCAGGGGCGGCCGATGAATATTTACCCGAGTGGTGACTGACTTTAACGCTAGCAAATTGATTTGCGAAACAACTATCTGGTTAATTTTCTATGGCAGTAGGGAATTGAAAATTAGGCAATAAAGATTAATCGTTGGTGCATTTAAATATACCAGAGCAACGCGCCGATTATGGGTTAAAATATTTAACATATTTGTCAAAATAAGATTGCGGAATTCGTTAAATAGTGACGCACGCAGAAAGAACGAGAACCTGTACAGACAATGAATGTATAATATTATTATATAACCAATAAAGTCAACGCAAGTAATGATGAAGATTAGTGGATTGAAGTACGCCACTGAGCTCTTCTTTTAAGCGTTATTGCATTGACGTGGGTATACTTGGTCGAAGCGTTATTGGGATAATTTATGACTCCGGCGCAGACAAAATTAGTTGGTATTTTGTTATTAAATGTTACACACAAAAAAATAGCAAACATGAAAATTGCACTGAATTCTTGAAATTTGGGATGTAATGTGACATTTTGAATTAAACGTTGAGATATGCATATTGGGGAATAGCACTTGAGATTTTTAAGAAGTGACTAAAAAATTATTGAAACCACACAAGGAGATGGGTGGGGGTTCAGAAGACAGTCGGGGTACAGAAGTGTTGGAAGACAGTCGGGGAAAGATTCTTGGGGTTCACGGTTGGGATTAAAATCATCGAGGTTTAATACACGGTAGAATAATAACTCTGTGCGCGTAAACCGGGAATAATTCATTAAATTAAAGGATAATAGTTCACGCGATTGAGGGGAGTCAAGATTTGGTCGTTGGGGAGCAAGGTTTAAATTAAAGGATCGAGGTCCGATAGTCGCGAGGAGACCAGTTTGGTGCGTCTAAATCGGGGATATTTCGTTGTATTAAACAAAAAAGGAGTCCACGCGAATAAGGAAGTCAGAGATTGCGGCTTGCGAGTTCATATCTGTGAAGTTGAATAATATTATTTGTAAATTGAGGCGGTCAATGTCAATTTGATGTCAATGCGGGACGTACTTTCGGGGCATTTATCAGGGTTTGTTCGATGAGATTTGTGTTTGACGGCTGCATCTTGGAATAAATAACTGCATGACGGGTTGGGTTTTAGAAGTGCTTGTTTGAATTAAATATTATTGTAGTGACATTTTTTTGTGCAACATGGCGAATTTGGTGAGTTTGTATAAAAATTATTAACATATTTAGTACGGGCCTTGCAGGAAAGAGTCAATTAGGGTTTATATACAAGTCTTAGGAATCTAGGACCTTTTTTGTCGAGCGTTGAGGAACAAGGAGTTTCGCACGTCCCCGGGTTGACCAGCTGGCAAAGTACCTTTGTTGGGTGAAATTATTCTTGAGACAATACCGTTGTAAAATAATAATTTGGGGTACAATGGACTAAATTCTATTTGAAACACAAAATTCACTTTCGGGCCATAAATCTTAGATGAGGGACTTCATTTAAAGGACGGGATATTGAAACCACAAAAAAATCCTTTAAAAGTGCTTTGTTGGTGAAAGAGAAAACTAGGTATAACGGGTGACAAAACACATAGGTATAGAATATAGGTATAAATTAATGTGTAAAGCGCCTTTGAGGTGATAATTACTATTTACGAGTCTCGCAATAATATTTTAATCGTAGCTAGGGGACTATATTTAGGAAAGGGTTTTTGGCAAAGGCATTAGGTAATATAACAGTTTATGGAAGGTGCGTAGCATGGGCACCTTTGTTTACTAACAAAATCTGACATAATTAAATTCCCACTCCTAAAATTTCCCATACCTATTCCAAATTTTAGGTATCACAACAAATCTATTACATAGGACTATACATAAACTTGGTTCGATATCTTATCGTATAGTCACCTTTTGGTTTACGATTTAGGTATATTCCACTCGATATATTCGATTTAGCAAAAACTTTCACATTGTCGGTTGAATGAAGCCGTCGGTAGGTATTCATATTTTAAGCGTAATGCGTTATATCCACCTACATAAGTAGCAAACCTTTTCTTAACTTCCTCAAAACTAGAAGTAGAGATCATCCAGCATCAGGTTGGGAATGTACTCTGGACGAAAGCGCAGCAGGGGAAATAGAAGGAAGGGAGGCCAGATTCACGACCTGGTGCCTTTCATTCTTGGACCCAGCACCCTGGAAGCCGAGCTTGACATTCCTTCTTTGAGCTGATATTTGAGTTTGAGCTTGGGGTACGCCTATCGTAGAGCATATGCCCGTGACAACATATCGAGGAAGGTCCCAAGTTACGCTTGGGTATGTTATGCGAGAGGACGTATTTTTCATTAAAATCAAACACTGATGACCATCGCGATTGCAGGCTGGCGCATGTTTCTGTAACGTGCCTAGGAAAAACGTAATCAATATTTCTACTGGGCCAGACGTTTCTTTGTTGGAATCCGGATAAGTTTTCTTAACTCCCTCACACTAGAAGTAGGGATCATCCAGCATCAGGTTGGGAATGTACTCTGGATGAAAGCGCAGCAGGGGAAATAGAAGGAAGGGAAGCCAGATTCACGACCTGGTGCCTTTCATTCTTGGACCCAGCACCCTGGAAGCCGAGCTTGACATTCCTTTCTTTGAGCTGATATTTGAGTTTGAGCTTGGAGTACGCCTATCGTAGAGCATATGCCCGTGACAACATATCGGGGAAGGTCCCAAGTTACGCTTGTGTATGTTATGCGAGAGGACGTATTTTTCATTCAAATCAAACACTGATGACCATCGGGATAGCAGGCTGACGCATGTTTCTGTAACGTGCCTAGGAAAAGCGTAATCAATATTTCTACTGGTTCGACGTTTCTTTGTTGGAATCCGGATAAATTTTCTTAACTTCCTCAAAACTAGAAGTAGGGATCATCCAGCATCAGGTTGGGAATGTACTCTGGATGAAAACGCAGCAGGGGAAATAGAAGGAAGGGAAGCCAGATTCACGACCTGGTGCCTTTCATTCTTGGACCCAGCACCCTGGAAGCCGAGCTTGACATTCCTTTCTTTGAGCTGATATTTGAGTTTGAGCTTGGAGTACGCCTATCGTAGAGCATATGCCCGTGACAACATATCGGGGAAGGTCCCAAGTTACGCTTGTGTATGTTATGCGAGAGGACGTATTTTTCATTAAAATCAAACACTGATGACCATCGCGATTGCAGGCTGGCGCATGTTTCTGTAACGTGCCTAGGAAAAAACATAATCATTATTTCTACTGGTTCGAGGCGGCGTGCTGGACGGAGAACGGGACTATTGAGGACATGAGTGACTGCCAAGGCGAGGGTCGGTGACATCAAAATCTTCCTTAATTAAATTCATACATCGCCAGATCAGAGGACAGAGCGGCCCCACCGATCTCCTGACATTGCCGATTGTCTAATCAACTTCGGTTTAATGTTTATGCTCGATTCTTTAGGGGTTAATGGAACTCAAGTCATCGGCATGCTGAAGAACTTCAACATCATCATCATCATCTTCAATCTAGAGTAGGATGTCACGATCTAAAACCTCGTGCCACCCACGCATTTCCTGAACAGTTCCTGACATCGGCTGTCACGCTATTAATCGGAGCAGACCCTCATATCAAACGGTATGAGATGACCTTTCATCATCATCATCAACACATTTATAATTTGGCGGCGTATTGGTCGATATTATTCCCATTACCACTCTATGATCCAGAAACACACATCAAACCCTTTCCCGACAGAAGGCAAAACATGTCGATTTTCATTCGTCGCTTGCGACTGTAACATTCTCTGGAGGCGTTGGAATTGGAATCTGATTTGGCGGTCTATGACCATCACCTTATCAGTTGGGCTATGGAGGAGTCCAATTACTTAAACAGCACATGTTCTGTCTCATGTTAATCCAAAATACCTACCCGTAGAATCAAATTAACAAAATAAAACAAGCTAGCTAACTAACAAACTGCATCTAGAATTGTGAGTGTAGAATTGTTGCACTACTTACTGCTTTGATTGTAAGTTTTGTTAGAATATACATAAATGTCAAATTGTTTTCATGATAGCATTTTATAGAGCCGCAGAGAGCACGCGACATCGCATCGAAAGGTAGGATCTTCTCAATTCGCCGTATAAATGTAAATTTACTTACTAGATGCTAGGAGAGAAAATGCGGATTACCTCAAGAAAAATAGTCGTCGATGAGCGTAGGTGTATGACAGGTGCTAGGGGAGGAAGCTGAACGAATATAGATAGATAATTAGTTAATTTTCAAGTTAGTCAGACCCAGTCATTGTTATTCGAAGCCTTGCAAATTGTAACACGCCATACCTAAAAGAACAAGGGTTTACCACAAATAAAATATTAATTAAATTGGATTAACTATACCAAACTTCTAAAACAAAAAAGTACACAACGTTGTGGGGTTAATTACAAATTGATTAATTAGAAGCATCTCGTCACGTTTGCATAAAAGTATTACGTGATGGGGTTGAGAAGGCGCTGCAAAAGAAATGCAGGGGAGAGACGCGAGAACGGGCGAGCTACGAGTTTTTAAAGGCCGGGCGGGGTTGCGCCTGTAGCTGTAGCAGCATTATGGAGAAACAAATTTATAGGCATTACTTGGTAGGGGGGGGGGGGGGGGGGAATATCACACTATCAACAGACCCATTTTTGATTTGACGTCGGCTTGAATTTTTTGTTTATTGTTTTCGAGAATTTTCTTTTGTTCACACCCCCTAACTTGCCAAGATTTGACAGGTAGCCGGTGGGCTATATGCAAAATACACAAAAAAAAATCTGATCCAACAGTGCAGGGTGGACAAACCGAATGGAAAGTTTTCAATATAAGGTGGAAGTCCCAGCAACGATATTCTTCCAGACCGACAACGATATTCTCCGATACGCGCCTCTTCTTCGTACTGACCGAACCATTTTTGAATGACTTGGAGGGTCTTCCGCGATTACGACTTGGTTCAGGCTGATTGGTTATGCCTGGTAGAGCTTTCATACCCAATGGAAACTGTATTTCATATTTCATTTCAAACTGGTTTAGCCACGTCTCGTTGCGTAGTCGAAATTTCTGGCGATTGCGATTGATTTCCTCCAGCTTTTCGTTAAATTTTAAACAAACCAGTCTGCTAAAAGACATAACCTGGTCCCGATGTTCATCGAAGACGTCAAAAACATTCAAAATTGAACATAATTTATGAAAATCAACCAGATGTCTATTGTGTTTTTCACTTTCGCAGCACACTTCCGCGAGTTCGACGTTTTTGATGGAGTTACCTACATGCGAAAAAAAAATCATAAAATCCTTAGTGGCGATCAGATGCAGCCAATGTTTTTGGAAATTAAAATATATTAATAGACCTACAATAAAATGCAAAAACTACGAGGAGATATTTGGAGATATTTTTTAAAATACCTTCAAAGTTAAGTAATGCGTTAATCAGGCGTGAAATTTAGGGGTCCACTTTGAGGACATCATGCAGACCAACCAATGAAAATATTGACATAATTTAAAATTAATTTTAATATACAAACATATGTCAGTAGATTCCATTGTGGTTTAATGGTAAAAACGCAACATTTTCCGGTAAAAGACGCGTCTTGCGTAAATGACAAAATGCGACTAATAATGTGATGAGCGAATTGCCGCCGGTAATCCCTAAGTTGAGGGCCTGTAATTAGCCAATAATCGTCTTCCAAGAAAAAATGACTAATGTCCTGGGAGTTTTGACTCATCATGCTTACAATAGGAAAATAAAAGTTCATGAATTCGAATGTTGATTTTCGTATTTTTGTCAAAGGGACAATGCACTGTGCAGCGTGGGGAATGTATAGAGATTATCTTAAAAAATAACTTTTTTTTTTAATAGCTTAAAAACTTCAATGTGTTTAAGAGGGATATGTAAGAAATCAGTAAATAAGTAGAAAATCGTGCGACCTCTTCAACCTTTACTAGAAAATATATCAAATTCATTCAATAATATATGCTGTGTAACGTGAAAAATAATTTATTTCACTGACATGAAGTTTAACTTCCATATTACACATTAAATCAATCATGTAAGCTCGGTTAAATAAATGATAATATTAAAATTCATGAGCCGTTATGAAAAGCAATTATTTCGTTCAAACAAATAAAATGATTTACATTGTTTCAAACGTGATTTATTTTTCAGGAGTTCGCCATTTTAACTGGCACACTAAAACATCAACATAAAGTCTGTCAAATAAGAGTAGAAAATATAAAAATTAAACTACATCATTTGTAGGCTGGCAACACCAAATTAATCGTCAAATATTCCTTTAAAGCGCAATGACAGTGAAAATATAGAACACTGTATATGTACATATTTTACGAGACTTCACAGTCTCGGAAATAAATATTCTAATCTAGGTGATATATTTCATCTTAAAAGTAATCAATATAAATATCGTATATTCTATCACTTTTATTCTTCTAGACACAAATAGATTTACATAATTTCTGCAATTTTTGTTTATATTGATTTTGAGACTTCTTATCATTTTTACATATGTACTTTTTATTTTATTATATGCTTTTGTTGTTACATTGTATTACGTATTTTCTTTTCTCATTGTATTATATATTTTTCATTGTTTGATACTAAACTTATAAACTATAATGTAAAAGCCCATCAAGGCGTGTAATAAATAAATACTTTAAAAAACATTTTTTGAAGCAATGTTGTTAAGGTACCTACTTAATGGCATAAACTTGATTGAATGGGTTTTACAAAGTGATTGTCTTTTATTTAATTTAACATAAATTTGAATTTAGCTATAAGTAGAAAGTAAGAATCACTAGTGGTGAGTTTAGTTACACTACTTTTAGATCTGAATGAGTTACATATATTCTGATCTAAAATTAGAGATATGATCTAAAGCCCGGGCAACGCTAGGTACATTAGCTAGTATTTAATAAATGTGAGCAATTTCTAATGTGCTTTATATTTCAAAACAATATCGTTATTCTTCTTTATGTTAACGAAAAATTGCAAAGGTATAAACCCGACAATTCGTCCGGCGACAATTCATCCGGCGACAGTTCATCCAGCGACAGTTCATCCTGCCGACAGTTCATCCTGCCGACAGTTCATCCTGCCGACAGTTCATTCGGCCGACAATTCATCCGGCGACAATTCACCCGGCCAGATCATTTAGAAGATTTTTTCTTCAAGTAAGTATGCAAAGAGGATATACGGCCGTACAACCAAAATCGATATACTTATATCTGAAGGCATCTTGAGTGGAAATCCACTGTAAAAATATTTTTACTAACAATAATTTCGACTCTCCGAAGAAGCATGCGTAAATAACAAAATACGACATACTTATACGTGCAGTCGGATTAGCGAAAAACCGTAAAGATTCCTACTTGCATATAATATAACTTTTTTATCTTAAATTAACACCATATTTTTAGGGTGAATTGACTAATTTGTTAGGTTAGGTTACAGTGGATTTCCACTCAAGATGCCTTCAGATATAAGTATATCGATTTTGGTTGTACGGCCGTATATCCTCTTTGCATACTTACTTGAAGAAAAAATCTTCTAAATGATCAGGCTGGATGAATTGTCACCGGATGAATTGTCGGCCGGATGAACTGTCGGCAGGATGAACTGTCAGCAGGATGAACTGTCGGCCTGATTAACTGTCGCCGGATGAACTGTCGCCGAATGAATTGTTGCAGGATGAACTGTCATGGAACCAATAATAACGAACCTATAAGTAGGTATCTGTATTGCAATGGAAAAAATATTTTGTTCACTTTTATGGCTTTTTCAATTTTTTTTATAAAAACGAAGGTTACACAGTTTTACTTTTTCACCACGAGTTTTTGTTTTAATATTGCCATTTGAACAACAGTGGCGCCCTCCTATGTTTTCTACTCTTATTTGACAAACTGTATGTTACGTCGTGGCACAGGCTACCTATGATTACTGTACGGCAGATGCGATGAAATACTTCATCAGAGTACCTAGCATTGACGATCGATATAATCCTATATCGATCCGATATTGACCAAATCCATCATCTATGGTCAGTTATCAATATTTGCGATCACGGTAAACAATTGGTAATAGATATACCGACCGACGATTGATAAATTTTAGTCCGGCCTTCATAATATTAGATAAGTTTCGGTTAACTGTCAATACACGCATTTATCTGGACTCCGTAGGTTTTTGCTGCTAGGCCACAAAATTCGTGGAAAATAGGCCTATTGTTGGCTTTGCGGTATTTCTACAACCTATCCCCAGTATATTTTTTTCTTTAACTCTGCACAGGAGGCCCTGAGGAAATAATTCCCCTCAGACTCTATGTTATCTTTGGGAATTCTGTGTGGACGGTCAATTTAATAAAGGAAGGAGAGAAAGTTCCAGAAAGGAAAAAGGTATGAGGAATGGGTGGGAATCAGGCATTCAGTGTATCGTAGGAATCACGGATGAATCTGTCCCTCCCACCGGGGTGCAAGGCGGTCGAGTAAGTCCTGCTCGAGAAGTCCTAAGGTCTCCCTCAACCAGTCTATCCCGGTCCGCCCGCCATGCACGCGATGGGCAAACGCATGTGCCGCCAAGACGTAGACAAACCTTAACCCGGGCTACCCCAAAAGGTTAAGTCACCAATCGTAGCGAAACATTTGGGGTGACGTATAGCAGAGGTGGTGGTTATCCAATAAATGGTTCCCTGGGCGGTGGTTTCCAAACCTCGCCTCACAAATTGACGTGATAAGAAATTCCTTCAAGTAAAGCTTCCACACTTCTACATTTACTTTATTTTCTTACTTATTACTTTTCTTCCACATTTATACTACCTATCCTAGACTATCATACTTGTATTGCCTATGATATGTCATAATCACACTTTTCTTACTAAATTAAAATTACTCGAATCCTTACACATCAATCTGTCTCTCGACGAATCCTTGTACTACCCCTTGTACTAATCCTTGTATTTTCCAAAATACACTCATTAAAGAATATATCATATATTAATGTCAAAATATTTTCAGGATTAAATAACATGTGTTCACGATTATGTCCTCTGCGTGCGAAATCTATCTAAATTTATTTAAATAGACAATAATCAATTTTTATCTCAAGCGACCTCCCAGGTGAGTATGGTCCTGTATTCAAGTATTACTAGGCAGCATCGCGTTCATTGGTCAAAACATTGTACATATATTTTCGTATCGGTGATCAATGAACCGGTGTATGCAATTTTTAGCTTTAAGTTGTTTTTAATTGTTTGTCTCTAGTTTTTATAGATTTTAGACATGTATTATAAGTTTGTACAGCGCCCTTGAGGTGATTTTTGTCGATTTTTGGTGATTTTTGTCCAAATATTATTATTATTATATAAATATTACTATTCTATGTTAACCAATTGATCGAATTGTTAATTTATTATCATAATTGATTTGCATATATTTTACATTTGAAAATGTACCAAGTTTTTATAAGCTGACAAACTACAAAGGTAGACTGTTAATAAATTTAAAAATATTTTAAAAAAAATTGCAAAATTAGATACGAACCTTTGTAATGTTTTATTACGTAAAAACTGCGGCGACTAACAAAAACAAATTATCAGCCACCCCTTTATTAGAACTTTCCTAAAATAAGAACTTTGACCAAATTCGAGGATCGTGTTAAAAGTTTCCCAAATTACAGCACGAACTTTTTAAGTCCCAAATTGCATGTTTCCCGTTCCCCCTGGCCGAACAAAAAACTAATTTTGATATCCGTGTTGATAAAACCTGCATTAATGAAATTCAATTATTCTGCACACGTTCATTATGAAATTGGTGGGAGTTGATCGGACAGGCGTTATTAGATTGGTTAATTAAGAGTCAGCGTTGGTTGTTTTGTTCAGGCAATATCTATCGCCTGGTGGCAAATTGGCAACCAGACTGTGCGCCAATTTGAACCAACACTGACGTAATATTGAAAACATTCGTTTTCATCCCTGACCGTAGCTACCTAATTTAAATTATACATTTTTCTCCATATTGTTTGCTCTAGACTCAATCACAATATTATAAACTTGAGCTTTTATAAATATTTTATTTTTAGGGTTAACGTATTGAAGCCTGTAAACCTAATCGAACGTTATTAATAATCTTGCGTCTGCGTGGTTGAATTTAGGTATCCGGCTTGCAATGCATGTCTGCCGCCGCGCCTAATCCATCTCACCATATAAACATCCATGTACGTAGATTTTTAGACAAAGCTACCATTGTAGTTCGGTTTCTAATTCAAGAATTCGTCACAAGATGACGCTACTTTCGTCGGCAAGACGCAAAGGGACGTGCCCTTCATAGGTATAAGTTCTACCAATTTGTGAACCTGGAGTATCTCCCGAATTTCGAAAGATTGACGGTAATACTCAGTTGTATCAAGCGTCTGTATATTACATATGACGTCATCGCCCGTCCCGGTTACTTTTTCGCGGTGACTAGCCATTACTGCCATCACTGGTTGACACGTTGATAGTGGATACGAGGAACGGGCTAATTTTGGAACCAGTTTCTATTGGACAAAATGATCACCAACAGTAACTTGGCGAAGCCGAACCAAAAACCTCCCGTAGGGCTTAGCAGTAAAAACCTGCGGAGCGGAAAGCGGTGCGGGAGCGCACATCCCAAGAAAAGTGTCGTAAGTCTAAATTTTCAATTTACGTTTTATCTCTGAAAAGAAAAGTGATTGTGATTATATATGCCTCACCAAAAACCATCTCCACGTATTATTTAAAAGTCCTCCGACGCGTCTGTCTGCTCGCGATTAACTCAAAAACGACTGAACGGATTTTGATGCGGTTTGCACCAATAGGTAGAGTGATTCACGGGAAAGTTTTAAGTACATAATTTGTCAAGGTTTTGTATAAATTGGTTGAAATATATAATATATAAAGGAGAATGTCTGTATGTGGTGAACGAGCGGGATGGCAAGCGGATGGTGTGGATGGGATTATTGATTTGTATAAAGGTTAAGTAACCGTCCAGTAGATGGCGTTGGGTTTCGTTAGCCACAGCAAGGCGTGGCCGGGTCAGCTAGTATTTAAAATAGATCGCTTTATCTGCAAGATACACTACCAATAAGTTGTTAGTATTTCTTTTCGATGGGATCGCTTCAACATTCATCATTCATTAATTTTTTTTCACTCTCCGGTAACTTTTTTTTTGATTTACGACTCTTTTCAACGGGATGTGCGATATATTCTCCATATTGTTTCCTCTGGACCCAGTCACAAGATTACACACAAAAGATTCCTTAAAATTTTATTTTATTTATTAGAATTAACTTATTGAAGCATATATATCTCATTGGTATTAATTTCTATCCTCATACATATAGTTTACATATTAAGTATACAAAAGTTGATATTAATTAGTGTAATGTATCATAATAGTCTATGATCTGGTACATATTTTACCACAGTAGTCTATAGGCTCTTCGGGTCACATGGTCTCGTTGCCGAGTTGTGCCGAAAGTAGTATTACGAAGTCATTAGATTTCACGAGCTCTACACTCTCTCCTGGTCAGAAGAAGCCCTCAGCCTGGAAATGGAAAGAAAAATGGAAGGACATTTGTTCTCAGAAGTATTACTATGTTTTCAATACGTCAATAAACAATCACTGTATCGTAAGGAACCTAGGACTTTCAATAAGCATCCATTTATAAGTAGTTGAAAATATTTATATAAGCTGGATAAACAGGGTTACGAATGAAGATGTTATGGTTCGAAAGAAAAATATGTTATTAAAACTATAAAAATCCTAAAACTTCAATATCTTGGACATGTGATGAGACATCCAGAGAAATATGAGATCTTGCATCTCATAATGCAGGGAAAGATCACCGGAAGGCGGGGCCCTGGAAGAAGGAAAAACTGAGACAATGGTTTGGCCAGTCTACTATAGAGTTGTTCCGGGCCGCAGTAAACAAAGTCCACATAGCCAACATGATAGCTAACGTCCATTGAACGGACAGGGCACAAGAAGAAGAAGATGGAGAATATTACGATGTTCTCTGGAGAAAAATTTAAGAGACAATACAATAAGTAACTGTGTGGGTTAGTAGTAATGTTTTGTGAATATCTTACTAGGAGAACCTGTGCTGAGGTTTTTGCGTTCTTTGGATAAATTGAGTGTAAGTTAAAACATGGTATCGACCTTGAAATTCTCAAGGAGGATTCCCTCCATGTGGTTCCAGCCATGGAGGCAGTATTGTACATAAGGTTAGAAGCAGTTAAAGTACATCATAATTTTACATAGAAAAAATGCAGTAACAATTTAGTTGAAAGAAACAGGATATTTCATGAAGTGAACTTAAGGCGAAAAGAGAATAAAACAAAACAAAAGTATATGATAATTAATTCAAGAATTTTAAGGAGTTACAAGGGTTTCGAAAGATAGAAAAATTATGTTTTCTCTATTTTCTATGTAATAAATAAATTGAATTATTTAAATTTTTAAGCTTTTTACAAAATTTTCATCAAAAAATTTGAAAAATTCAGCTGATGGGTCGTGGTTTCCAGAGACCCCATTAAAAATGTGTCCTTGCGGTCGACAGGATAACTCATGATAATTTTTTTTTAGATATTGAAAAAAAATCTTTTAGTAGAATAGTTTGGCTCGATTTGACAAAAAATGAATATTGAAATTTCGGCAGAGTTTTATGTAAAACAGATATATTTTTGATACAATTTTCGGTACCCAAGAACAGTATAAAATTTATAACAATAACATGTAACAAAGGGTGAATAGGTTGTGAAAAAAATTGTGTACTTTTAATTTTCATCCAGTCTGTGAATAATAGTTTGTGAAAAAAATTGTGTACTTTTCATTTACATCCAGTCTGCGAATAATTATCAGCAGGTTGTTTCAAAGTAGGTGCAGTTTAAGAGTACTTAACGGGTCTTTGTTCCAGGGTGGAAAGCTTATTATTGAGGACTAAGATTGTAAGGGAATTTATAGTTTGTAAGTGAAGAGGTAAAGAGAGAAACATGGATTACCTTGTACATTTTCTGCAAGTCTGTATTGTGCGGTACTTGAAGAATTAGTTTGATAGTTGCATTTTGTGATTTTACTAGTGGATCTACATAAATATTAGTTTCACTTCCCCCGGACAGTAGATCAGCGGTCGGCAATTAGTTTTGGTTGCGGAACATGAATACGTAAATATTCTTGGGAGGCCACGCGACCGTCGACTACACTCGTGCGCGTGCGAGCCTGTTTAATCAGTGCGCTTGTGATCGCCGGTCGTCATCGAATTTTGTAAAGTTCTTTAGGTAGACCATACGTGATTAAAAATTGGGAAAGACCAAAATAAATAATACATCTTACAATTGTGCGTGTGAAGATGATTGTAATAATTTTACAAAATATTGTAATATAACATTTAATCATTGGCGTTGATCTACCCAATAGGTAATCTTTGTATGGAGAAAAATAATTAGTTGATAATAATGTAATTCTAAAATTTGAAAAATATAAGATTGACAAATATGACGCTTTGACAGAAGGTGGCAATAGCGAAACTGGTTAACGCGCTCATCCCGGTTAGACGGAGAGGTCTGGGTTCGAATCCCAGTTGCGACCATTGTCTTTTTTCTGTTTTTCTGTGTCTTGTTCTCTTTCATATTTTCGTTTAGATTATTATTGTTAACTTATTCTAATATTATATATTTCACTGATGGGAATAACCTTAAAAAAAAGTATAAAAAGAAAGTTTTTCTTATAAAAATTAGGTAATCTTTATTGGAACTAGAACTTATTTGTTACAAAAGCCTTAAAGCAAGGATGACTTGAATAATATGTTAAAATTATTAGTTGCTTTTATTGGGCAAACTCAGCGGTTATTTTGAATTTAACTTAATTTGATCCTACAATAATATTTCAGACGTAAAAGTTTAGTTTGCAGATTGTTTCGATTTCGTTTTGCGGAAAGATGTGAATAAAATTACGAAGTCATAATTTGATTTAATTCTGACTTCCTTCCGCTGTTCCTAATAAGTAATAAGGCTTGATTCGCATGCGCTCCCGGCACGCTCTCGGCGCATACTGTTCGTGTAATGATTCCTGTTAGATCTGATATTCATTGCTCTTCCCCGTGAGGCGCATCTGAGCGAAAAACGAATATCCGGAAGTGAGTGCAATTGGTGCCGGAAACCCGCCAGGTTTCTCCGAGCTCGCGTGCAATTTTAATAAAACTTCCCTCCCCCACTCGAAAAGTTCCACGTGGATCTGAAGTCGAGTGAGACTTGAAATGCATCCGAAACACACCACTGCAGACTGCAGCACTGTGAGGCAAGCGGAGTTTCCTTTTATAGGGTGTTTCAATAAGAGCGCAAGATTTCAAGGTCCAATAAACAAGGTTTTCTGTAGCAAAATATTGAAATATTTATTAAGTTATATTGTATACATTTGGGAATTATGTATGAAATTACACATTTAGTATATGGCCGCACGTCCCCGCCAAAATTTGCAATAATGATGCATTCATGTGGCGATATTTCGTTAACAGAGCATCTAATTTTAGCCTTCAATGCTTCGGTGGTCGCGTGCTTGTTGTGGAAAAAGTCCAGATGTTAAATCGCAGCAAGTCCGCGGCCATCAAGGGATTGGAGGCTGCGCCACATGTGTGCAACATCGTTATTGGAAATTTTTGAGAAGTCTTGCGATAATTTATTTACCTGATGTGTTGTTTCACACCTAATTCCCAAATGTATACATTATAACTCAATAAATATTTCAAAATTTTGTCACAGAAACCTATGTTTTATTGAACTGTGAAATGTTGCGTTCTCATTGAAACACCCGTTAGTACGATATAATAATTAGGTAAAGTAGATACTGCATGGTACAAAGATTAAATTAATCCCTAGTTTAATAATTTTCTCCATTTTGACTGTATGATTATCTATATCTTTTTTTATGTGATGCGTGGGATTTTACTAATCTCAAAAGTTCAAAACCTCTACAAAAGATCTACCTCTATTGGCTCACTAACAGAATACATCACATAAATATAATGTAATGATTCTAATTATAGGTGAGCACACCATTCACATCAACATTCTTTGTGTAACGATACGTTGCAATAAAGAATAATAAATTAATTGCGAACAATAAAAATCATAAATTACAACTACATAAAGCAATGTCATAATACAAGGAGGATGAAAATCAAATATTAGTAAATACATAAATACTACAATTAAGTATATGTATACACGCTCACATACATATACATGCATATTATAGAGCCAATGCATAAGTAGGTGAATGATACAATAATTACAGAGAGGCTCTTAGTGAAGATATTGTCAGGTATATATGCAAGTATAAGTTCCTTGTGAAGTTAGTTATTGAATTAAAATATCATGGAAAATAAAGGACTATCTTCTAAATTCTAGATTTTACAACGGAAAATTCAATCAAAATTAACATTTAACCACAATAACTGTAATTATCTGCTATTGGCTATCTATAGATCACCCTCATTAAATTAATCTCTCGTCAATAACGAACATTCATTTTTAATAGTGCCTAGCCGAAATAACTTCAACTTTGCAATATTAACTGGTGATATCAATATAAACCAACTAACTAACTAACTAATCATCACGCCGTTTCCCCGCAGGGGTAGGCAGAGAGGATGGACCGCCAAACAACTCGGTCTTGGCACACACTCCTTGCTTCGTTCACATTCATACACCGTCTCATACATGCTCTTCTATTATTCTGACTTCTGACATGGCCCGACTCAAGTATCTGATTCACTTGGTCGTGCCATGTCTTTCTCGGGCGTCCCCGACTTCTTCTACCATTCACATTTTGCGTCATATATTCTCCTTACACTCCTTTCCTCGTTCATTCTCTCTACATGCCCGAACCATCGGAGCGTTCCTTTCTTGATCTTACTTATCTTATCAATATAAACATAAATGAAAATAACAAAGGAACAAATTGTATCAATAAATACTTACATTGTTTATCATGTGCAGGATACCAGTCGTACATAAACTTAACAATGAGGGAAAATCTGAATAAATCCACTACTCTAGATCACATATTTGTCAAAACACACAAACAGGTTAAAACTATGTCTTGTTTACTCTACGGTTTGTGGTTGAGTGGGCATGGCGCTTGGGTCTCACCCGGGCGTCGCGTGTTCGATTCCTCGGCTGACTAAGTCCTCCATCACAACACAAGCAACATTTTCGGCTTCGGTAGTAGGAGATTTTCAAACATTTTTGGATTATTCGTAACCCGGGAATGTTTGTCTTTCATTAAAAAAAACAATAACAACAAAAAAACAAACATTTTTGACCACTACCCAACATTTTATGGGCACAACATCTTAACTACAAATTTGAAAGAAAATGCTGATACTGTCGAAAAAAGTAATATAACGAGTAATTACCTCATTAAACTACTACTACAGAAAAAAATGGGACAATGTACTACCAATAGCTAACCCACAATCAGCATTAGAATTGTTTTATAAAACTCTACAAGACTATATTCCGAAAAGTACGAATAATATTTTTATCTCTAAGAGAAAATATAAAAAAAATAAACCTTGGATCACTGTAGGACTGATAGTCTCCATTAAACAAAGAGATAAACTATAAACAGAAATATAAAATTATCAAAAAACCTGTTAAAAAAAACCGTCCGAATAATGTCTGTTGTGGTTTATTATTTTAATTGTAGACTATGAAATATGTATTTAAAAAGCCAAAAAATGTTTCGTAAAAAACGAAAAAAGAATAAGCTAGGACTAATAAGGTGTTTTACACTCCCTAAACCAAATCAACACAGCAGTTTTATTGGTCCACGTACATTTAATATTGTACCAATACACATTTAAATGATAGATAAAATATCACTTTACATAAAAGAATTAAAATTATGATTGAATGATGCAGATATTGAAACTCTTTTCCTATAAATTCTATGTTAACCGTCATACTTCACTTTTAAATACAATTCAACCGTAACTTTAAGACTAACTTTTTTTACTTTCTTGAAACTTCTTAAAGCAAAAAATTAACAAACTTCTATGTGTCACTTTTTTACTATAATATTTTCACAGATACCTATATTTTTAAACCTTCACTTTAAAATTTACATTTTTTACTTGTACTTATTGATGTAATTTAGCACTTTAGTTTATATTACCCAAGCACAGGCAGTGTCTGGGTTCCCATTATCTGCTCTTGTCTTATATATATTTACTAGCTGGTACCCGGCCATATAATAAAGAAATTGTTCCTTCCTGCGTGTCCTTTTCCATTCGTCCCGTTTCCCTTCCGCCTACCCTTCCTCTCCCGCGTCTGCTTCCCCTTTCGCGTTCCCACTCCGTTTCCTCCACCTTCCCTCTCCCTACTCCACTCCCCCCCTTCCCCCATCCCCTTCCTCTCTCGCGTTCCCACTCCGCTTCCTCCACCTTCCCTCTCCCCACTCCACTCCCCACCCCTTCCCCCGTCTCGCGAACCCCACTAAGATAGATATTAACTACGTGGCCTGAAAAAAAATTTCCCGCAAACATATCAACATCACCACGACAACGATTTGTTTTGCTTTTCGTCTGTCAGCAAGCAATAACTTGCTTCTGCCAGGAAATTTATTTGAAAAATTAACGCCAGAGCTTACCATTATACACTCATCTCATCTCACGTTGACCAACATCATTTTTTAACTATTTATTTTTTTTCATTTCCTTTTATTTTTTTATTAGGAATATATATAAAATGTTTAGGTATTTGTTTTTAAAGGTTTCATACAAAGGAATCATGTGCAGTAAAATGTGTTCAAAAATTCTGAGTAGAGTAAAAAATTTTAAACAATTACGTTGATCAAAAATCGAAAGTGTGTGTAAGAAATAATGATGTATGAAAGTTGATGAATCGAGGATTGCTTATTGAGGACAGATTTGTGATTGGCGTCATGGTTAGTGAAGAGTTAATAAAAGCCTTAGATCATTTTTATTATTTATCAATAACTTTGTAAAAGATTTTGGTCAATCTCAAAATTGATTGATAGAAATTAGACTGATTTTTGATTTATTATTAACGAATTTTTTTACTGGACAAAGAAATCCAGAACATGATTTGGTTAAGAAACCAGTCAGGGATAGATACTGAGAAATAATACATATCAATTTAATTGGTGATTGGGAAAGCATGCGACAAAAATATTACCGAATATAGGTAAAACAGTCTTCAACCCGCTTTTCACGAGTAATCATATTGTTTCTAGATCAATTTATATATGTAGATACATATAAAAGGACGAAAAACTTATCATACTTTTCAACAAAAAATAATGATTGACCGTTCGGTGGTTGGGTTGGAATCGCAATTTGGATCCCATCCAGACGTCGCGTGTTCAAATCCTCGGCTGGCCAAGTCCTCCATCACAACTCCAGAAATATTTTCCGCTTACTGTGGTGTAGTGGGAGATTTTCAAATATTGTCAGGTTATTCGTAAACCTGCAATGTTTGTCATTCTTTAAAAAAAAAAAAATATATATATATACCCTTATAGGAGAGTTGCTATTTTTTTATTAAATAAAACCGTCTCTAATTGTTATTAGAAAATTAGCAGTTTACTAAACAAAATATTTAAAATATTTTTTGTTGGAATCTGGTGCCAAATATATCCAACTGTAATTCGATTTTGATTCTTGTCTGCAAACGATAATATTAAATTGCAATGTGTACCCCCATATCTGAATGTAATAATCGATGGGCAAGGCTCTTTGACTAGCGATCCGGAGGTCGCGGGTTCAAATCCCGGCGTGCGCAGATAAATTTTATTTGATTGATTTGGGTTTTCACCTATGAATCATTTAAACATTATATAAATCTTAAATCTAAAAACTTATCTATTATATAAGGTGTAGGTTTTAGAGTGAAGATTATTTCAGTATCGCCCTGGCGTAAGACCACAATTCATAATTGAAAAGTTGCTTAAAATGACTACATCTGAATAGCCAGGTACGTCCCCACTTTCCTCTTCTCTATCTCCTTTCCCACTCCACCTACCTTCAGCCTCACAACATGCGCCAGTTTCTCTGGGCCCGGACGGGAACAATTAGAACTCTTGTGAGATATTCACAAAAAAGAAAAAAAAAACGCAAATAGTTTAGAAGTATTTGCAAATTACTCACAAAATGCAAAAGGAATTCCATCATCACCCATTGCAACGTATTGCACGTTGACTTCACCCTAGCGTAATATTGTGTTGACAAGAGGAAACAAACCTTGACTAGAAAAAAAAAGTTGACGGTTAGTGCAGCACATCACAAAAAACGGCGCAGGGGAACCGTCACAAAAACAGTTATAATGGCAGTATTTGTTAATATCGAAGCGGCATTTCATCCATATGAAAGGCGCGGGTGCAGCGACGTGTCCCATAAACCGGAACGTGGCTCCGGGTGAGCGCGGGATGCATTTCAAATATTCAAACCGCAATGGCGGGAATGCGTTCCAATATTTAAATCCAGAGGTTCCCGGGCAACCACCGGGACACTGAATGGTGATGGGGAGGGTGGGAAATTGTTTCCTGCAACTTTTATAAAGACTTTCCTACTCCAGGATATGGACTATGGACTCCGAGGAGTTTTGAAAATTCGCAAAATTGTCTTGCGGTAAGCGAATGATACTTGGGTTAAAATCCTATTTCAGAACTTTTCCCCAAACGTACAGGAAAGAACCAAAATATTTATGTAATAATATTTATTTATATTATCGAACATACATTTTACAGATGATTACAGTGGTTTAAATATAGAATATCATGTTTCAGTAATACAAAAAAATGTTAATAATCAGTAACTGTATGTAAATAGATTAGTAGGTGTGTTGTGAACACCTCACTAGGAGAATCTGTGCTGTGGTGTTCGCATGTTTTAGATTAAGTGTTATTCTGTTGTAATTAGTAAAAATACAGTACCCTCCTTGATTTGGTCAAGAACGGCACTGTAGTTTGACCCACGGCGGCAGTATTGCATGCAAAAATGATCTACAGTGTAATACAATATTATGATATTATATAATATACTTTTGTTTAGTTTCACATAAGTTTAACACAATCTGAAGTCATAAAAGCATCACCATAAACCAAAACCTATAAAAAATTTAAAAATCTGATGTATCAATGTTGTTTATTTTGTACTATAATTGACAATACTTTTGAATACCCTTAACTTCTTCTTACGATTAAAATATGTTGTCTCTTAAATTCCATGATTAATGCAACTTTAGATTTGTTGGGTAACTTTTAAGTAACTTTCAGGATTAGTGTGATTACTAGTTGATTTATTAAGTTACCTTAGTAAATATTACAATGGATATTAAACTGGACTCGACGCGACCGCGACGTCCTTATTAGACTACATAGATACTAAGTTGTTGTGCCACTCCCCGCTGGCGGACTGTCGCCTAACTCTCCGTTACCTTCGACAATCATCGTAATCTTTCGTACCTAAGACACGAACGATAATAGAAGTACTCTTCTGATACTTAATCTGTGTTAATATATTATAATTTTTTTGCGGAAACTTCACTGGTTAATGCACCCATGTAATATGTAATTACCTTATAATATGTACAACTGTTTGTTTCCCTAATAAACAAAAACAAAACAAAAATATCATACTTAACTGCCTACTATCGGGATATAGCAAAACTTCGTATTACTCTTCATGCTATCGATATCTCTCGAAGGAAACTGAAACTACAAGATTAACCAATACACCACAAAATCTGACAACATTGTGCGCCCTTGATACGATTTTTCACAAAAACGGGGCCATTCAAACTATCCAACAATTATTATTATTTGAAAATTTTCTACGAGAATAATTATTATCAGGTTGATTATAATGAGCCTGTGAACATCATTTTAATCGAGAACCCACGCAGTTAACATTAATTTACGATTTTGAGTCGGGACTTCAATTCTTATAAGAGCGCATAAATATTTTATTAGTTTTTTTTTTTAATTTTGTGTTCCTGATTATTATTTAGTTTTGTTGACTTACGAAACGTTTGCAAAATGGATATATGCCTAAATTTTCTAAGGAAAGACGATAAAATAAATACGGCAAAACAAATCGACAGTTCCGAAGAAGCTTATTTTGTTGATTTAAAAGTCTACATTTTCGAATCTTTTTACGAAATTAAATAAAAAGCCAAATATCAGAACTACCCTATCTTTCTCGATCTTTTAAAATAGTAAAAACGCCAAAATGAAAACTTAAAACAGCTAATAATAGGTTTTTTACAAACTGTTGATGTAACCTCAACCCCGTTCCCTCTCAGTACTTAGCAAAAGGGATTATTGCACCTCAGGCTGATTACACCTAAATAAAAATCTAGGTTTTGTATTCCCCTATTTTCTTAACAACAATGAACCGGTTTTTTCACCAAATACATCAGAAAAAAATATTTTTTTATATTTGTATCTTTTACTTTTTAAAAATACATTTACACTAATGTAAAAATCCAGAGAAAAAACAGGAGAATACGTTCGTGTGGATAAAATGCCGCCCGCGTTTCCTTTTGAGTTTCTCACAGCCAATAGAATATTATATTATCATGTTACGCTAGCTCCTCATTCTTGGGTCAACTTTTCGGTAAGCATTGCAGTGACCAACACGGTCCTAAAACCAATAAAAAAAAAATCAAAGAGAAACTTATGCAAAGTTGTTCTGAGATGTTGTTTTTGTTAAAGTTGCGTTGACTGGAATTTAAAATCATCGCCCTAAATAAGTCACACTGTAATAACACAAACTCAAACGGGGCACGTACAAAAGTTGGTAGTTCGTGCAGTGCACGGTTTCCAGATATGTGAGCACAACACACTGCGGACCACGGCTGCGAACTATGTATGGTATAGGCTACGGACCGTGGGGCACATTTCCATCGAGCACCACATCTGAACTGTTGCAAACAAATTTCAAATCGTGGTTTTATTACCCCTTGTCGTGACCACGAATGCAATTATAACTTGCTCTGGCAGTAAGTGCCAATGAATCCGAAGTTGTGATCATTGGCACATTCTATTCTGGTTATTTTGCCTGAGGAATTTGTTTTGGTCTTAAGTTCGATTTGTGAAAAGTTAACATATATATCTAAATATTATATAGAAATAATATTTGTAATATAATAAAACAAATGTTTATCTTTTTGCCATTTAGTTTATTTGCGACCATAACAGTTGTTAGCTTGTTAAGGCCTTCTTCATACTGGTACGAATGTTTCTTAATCTTCAGTCCATATACATAAAATATGGAAATATGGGAGAGAGTAGGGGCGGGGGGTAGTCTACAAGGATATTATTCAATTTATATGGGTTTTCCCATATTTGTTGCTATGTCGTCCTTGACGACTGGATTTCTAGACATTTGGTTATTAGTGGTAGAATATTGTTTGGGGACTGAACCTTACTTATAAGTAAAATTAATTATTGACAATTCATTTTATTGACAATTATTGACGCTCACTTATGGCCACCAGATATGGATTCTAAACTAAAGAACACGCTCTAGAGTCCAAGCTGCCGAAATGACGTACTTGAGAGGATTGGTAGGGGTTACAAAATGGAATCATATAAGAAACTCGACGATTTGAGACGATCTAAACATCGAACCACTGCTACTCTTCATAGAAAAATCGAAACTGAGGTGGCTTGGGCATGTACTAAGAATGTCTGATGGCCGAATTCCGAGGAAAATACTGAGGGCGATTCCAGTGGGCCGCCCCAGACACAGTTGGGCGAGACAACTCCAGAAACTGTGTGAGGAGAGGATGGGTCTGCCATGGACGGAGGCCGAACACGCAGCACAAGCAGGGACGTATGGAGGAGCCTTGTCTGACCTGAATAGAGTAAGGGGAAGAAGAAGATTATTATGATGATGACAACTGATTTTATTGTTGTGTATTAAAGTGTTTTTATATTTATGATAAAATGGAAGTGATATTATGTATGCGACCCCTTAAAAATCACGGAATATTGTAATTGTGGGATTTATTAAGCTATTATTAAATTATTTATTAATCTATTTATTAAAAAAAAATTGTCTCAGAATTACCGTCTTTCAAAAGACGATCAGAAGATGAAAATTACCTTTCAACTAAATACCTTTAGTAAACTTGAAAAATTATGACATCCGTCGAAAGTTTAAAGCATGTTTCAAATGTAAAATTATTAATCCAATCATTTTGGTACTACCCACTTTCTTGTTTATCTGAATTGTTCTCACAATCAGTTCCAATTTTGTAAATCAAAAATCCCTCTTATATAGGTCATTAAACCGGAGTTACAACGAGACCCCACCGAAATTATTATTGAGATATCGTTGCGAGTGTCATTTGGACTAACTTACTAACTCTGAGCAAACGGCCAAAAGTTTAGTGGAATGAACAAGTAACAAACTCTGTTCTGAAAGTACAATAATTTGCCATGTGATACTTTTAAACAACGTGCTTATCATTATTATATTACCTCAAACATGTTATATAATGTAAGGGTGACCGGACAACTCAGAAACACGCAACTTCAACACATCTATTGAAAATTAATTAAAAGTTGAACATGAACAAAATTGATTAAATAGGTTACGTTCTTTACGTTAGATTGGGTTATTGGCTATTTTTTTATTTTGTTCATAACTTTTCAAAGGGGTTTTAAAGTTGTATGATTCCGGGTTGGAACCATTAACAGTGAACACCCGCTCACATTTTCAAAAAATTTCCATTTGTAGAAGTATTTATGAAATTCCTCGTGCATAAAGGTTTAGGAATCTGCACGGCACTTCATCTTAATATGAAATGAAAGCTGTCAAAACAAAACCAATATATTCTTGATGTATATGTACAATTCTCGCAAGCTCTCCGCCCGGATCAATACGGAAAATATCCTAAACGTACATTTGTATATTTTCTGTATATTTTTAACATTAAATTTTGCTTGTACGGATGAGAAATTAACAAAACCATATTTTTGTTTCTAAGTAATTACACATATGATTTTTTTAAGAACAACTCTCTTTTTATAACTGAATATTATTCCCATCAATGCATTACAACATAGCATTACGAAAATAATATTGTTAATTCTGAAACATGACGTTTAAATATAAGGTTGCAGTAGCCGAATTGGTTAAGATTGGACGCGTGGTTCTGGGTTCGTGTTCCAGTTGGGACTGTTATCTTTTTATCATTCTGTGTCTTGTTCTCTTTCTTTCTTTCGTTTAGATTATTAGTGTTATCTTATTCTCAATTACTCATTTATTCGTAAGAAACCAACCAACTGAACCAAAAAAGTCGCTTTTACTTGGAGATGGTGCTTTATTCGGTCTTAAAATTAATTTTAGGTAAGGGGGAGAACAAGAGGAATATAGGATAAGGATAGGCGATGCTCACGACACATTACACACTTTCGTATTAATTTTGACTCCTAGGCGTTACTTTTCTTAGATACTTCTGATGGTAAAAATGTCTACATTGGGAAATTTTGTGTTGTATATGGGGAATCGCGGATTTTTTTCTAATGTTGATTCTATCTGTGGGTTGATGTAATAAATTGACTTGACGGAATATGAATTTTAATTATATTGGTAGGCTCTGGAGAGTCCAGGCCATTGTTTAGAATTTTAGATAACAAGATTTGGTCAAAAATTGAACTCCGTATACGAAGGGAGTTGAAGTTACAAAATTAATAGATTCGGTGAAATTTGAAAAGTGTAAATACATGCATTTATATTTACTCGTGCATAATATATATATATATATATATATATATATATATATACTTATTTACTTATTAATGCTATCCTACCTTCTTTAGAACCTATCGTGTCTGACAATATGTGCCAATAGGTGACTATGTGCCAACTCAGAAAGAAACCAACTCAGAACCATCTCAGAAAGGTAATTAAGAATGATGATAAAGAAATATAAAAAATTGTTTAATTAGGTTAAGTTAGGTTAGGGTTACCGGCTATTTTAAAATTATTTTTTCATAGCGTTTAATGTTCTTTCTGAGATTGTTCTGAGTTGGCATGGAACCGTGCCAATAATTACCCACGTGACGATTACCGCCTACCTGTAATATTGTGGAACAATAATTCCCAAGGAAAAATCAGGCTCTTAAGTGCTGTGCAATGATCATAACAGTGATCTATTGGTGCATTCAACATCGACTGTTAAATAAGTCTATAGGAACCAGTGTAATAATAATAATAATAATAAGTTGTTTATTTCAGCCGAACAGCGCGGTGGGTGCAAAACTCTGTCAGCCATATAAAAGTACACATTACATAAAATGGATTTATTAGATAAAATAACATAAAAAAAGATTTAAAAAAATATTTATCTATGTACATATTTAGTAGGTAATCGTATATCTACTACGGGGGCTTCAGATGAATTCTCCATGTTTGGTAAAGAGGCGCGCCCTGCAACTGGACGAGAGTGTTCTCCGATCTTTGGTAGCGCTGACTCACCCCGGCTATTCTGTGGCGATCAATTCATGTAATGATCAATTCATATAAGAGATGATCTCTCAGTTCTAATATCGACGGTGCTAAAGAAGCCTACGTGCAATGATCAATCTAGTGGTCTCTCAATGTCTTTGATCGGGGTCTGTTAAAGAAACTAGTGCAGTAATCACCTCCCTGATACCTCGGTTATTAATATTGAATCATGCTGAGACTAGTGCATGTGTTCAGCCAAGTGAATTATCGGTGACATATTGACCCTCATAATAATATAACAAGAACATGCTGTGGGAAATTCAGGAGAGTCAGATTCCCTTCCAGTGTCCACAAATCACATATCCCCATAGTTGTGTCATATTGAAACGCCATATTTTTTTAAATTAAACTCTAAATTATTGATTATAACCAATTCTTCAATTAATCAATAATCAACTATCAATCAATTGCTTCGCAATCTATTGTGACTCCACATAATAATGTGAAAATTTTCAATGTTGGGCCCCAAGCAATACATGGTTGAAATTAAATACAAAAGTTAATATAAAATAATCTGAATGCTTCAAACATTTTATATGTAATTTTTGGCTATCATTTAACAGTTTCACGATTCGTTTCGAGTAAATAGCGTACCTATTTCGTTAAGGTTGATTATATTACTCCAAGTATCCACAAAGTCCTTCAGATTCTGAACATATACTAAGTATTAAACCTTTTATTCTTGTCTCTTGAAGCTTGTAGGTAACTAATTGTAAACTTTCTACGTATTGGATATGACCTCTAGACTCTAGACCTTTGATAAGCCAAATTACGTGAACATTTCTAACTATCTGCAGGATTTAAAGTGCCTGTTTTTGTAACTGATGAATTCCTTTGTCATGAGTACAATAATAAAAACCAATTTTATACTGTATGCCATTGTTTATTTGAACTGGCGGTCAGTTAAATGTCATTTAACGGTCAGTCAAAATAAACAAGTGTAATTTGAAATGAAAAATTGGTTTTCATTGTACTCTTGTATTTATGTAAATATTTGAAAAAAATATTCGAATGGTGGTTGGATTCTTAAAAGTCAAATGTATTTTATTTTCATTTAAAATATTTAATATTCGCTAAAGAAAAATATCTGATATAACGTCTCGTGAAATAAACATTGACAGCCTTTCTAACAAACGTCGTGAATATTTTATTCAATCGATAAAAGACCGTACATGTTAAAACCCTGCTAATTAGAAAGTGACAAAAAATATATCAAGAAAAGATATTAATTTATATTTATATACTTTATAATTTCTTAACAAAAACTGACTAAGAAAAATAACAATAAATAGGTTGTAAATATATTTAACTATGCAAATATTCTAATAAATTGATATAGATTAATATATTTATATAATAAATAATTTATGTAAAAGAAAAAAGTTGTATGTCTCAGTGTTTGTATTTTAAAGTTAAATTACTTTTTTCTAACGCATGCTTCTAAGGATCTAAGACAGAGTGAGATGCGGAGGTATTTGAAAAATGGTGTTATTTTCTAGAGTTTTTGCAGTTCTTGGATGAAGTCGTCTTACATAAAAAAAAAACATTTTAAAGCTTACTGACTTAAGTTAATCTCTAAAGGCCTTTGTTCCACCCAAAATACTCGTAAAAATATATTTTACTGAAAATAATATATAAGGTAGGTAATTTAATAAGGTCTCGTATATTTTATAAGTCATTCCCCCGGGGCAGGAAAATAATATCCATCAAGAAAAGGTTAATTTCAAATAATCCCATTAGTATTCAACCACGATCTTCAGTACTCCATCACGGTATCCCAAAATTAGTTACGATATTTCATGAATAAAATAGTACCGCCTTAACAAACTTTCTTGAATGGAAGCATGTGGTAAGAAACAAAAACATCTCTGAACCGTTGCGACTTGTTTTCCAGATTCGGTAAAAAAGAAGAGTAAATAAAACACAATGGCGGTAAGTAACACTTTTCCCCTCCTCCGAGGAAAGTTCGGGGAAGTTCTGAAAAGAAACAGGAATATCTGAGAAACCACGGAAACCACTGTGGAAGCTTTTAAATATGTATTTGCTACGAGTACGAAAGAATGACATGTCGTAGTGCATGAATATATTTAAAATAGGTAAGAGAATTCTATACTTTTGACATATTTTCTATGAATTCAATAGGTATCCTGTGATGTTCTTAAATCCGCTTGAGTGGGATTTCTTTATGTAATGTTAAGAGCCACTAACCAGCGGCCGAGAATTTAAATTTCGTCAAACGATGATCTTGCGATCGTACCCTTGCAAACGTACATGGCAATTCCGATGAAAAAGATTAATTATTCTCCGTACCAGCATTTCAACATATCGATTTTATTTCATTCAAAATTAGCTTTGATATATGTATACCTACATTCATAAATGATCAAACTATTAAAATTATGTACTTTTTTAAATTATTTTTTTAATAATAACTATTTATAATTTTTAATAATGTCTAAGCAAAATATGTATGTATTTTTTTTAAATATATTAGTTTGTAAGACCGTAAATAAATATACAAACTAAAGTATTTTCTTCACAAAACAAGGGCGCGGATCTTTTTGTAATGATTTTATTTTAACTAAAAATTAAAATTTTGAAAAGAAGCTTTCCCAAATAATGTAATGATTTATTTTACTGCATGATTATATGATTTGAAATGTATGTTGTGTAATACAAAATTGTGTTCGAAAATTTAATTGAATTAAACATTGTACCAAAAATAAACATATTTTCTCAAAATTTAAAACATAGCATAAAAGAATAGTCTTTCGAAATCAATTTATAATTTTTGTGGAAAAGAGTCAATACATCTAAAATTTGATTTAAAAATGAAATATTTCTGGTTTTGTCTGGTTATTCTCTCTTAAGAGTCTTCAAAAATGCTCGTGGTTCATCAAATCTTGTTTATTTACGTTATCTTGATTTGCACAGTTTGTATTTCTTGGGCATTAATATGAAACAATTTCTAGACATTTTGTTTTGAAAAGTTTTATTTTCTACTTGTACATGTACAAATGTATATTTGTTACTTAATTTTTTTCTGTATTTTTCGACTCCTCCCACCTTTCTTCCCCTCCAAAGTTTACCCCTCCCACTATCCCCACTTAATTTAATTTATTTATTTATATGCATACATATTACAACAAGTTAGAAAATGATACTTTGTCTGTCCAACTGGAAAGGATACCCGTTTCAGGACAGCCAAATTGTATATTCAGTTCATAATATTTTTAACAAGGGAATGGTTTCTTTCAAGATATCATAGGATATCTTGAAAGAAACCATTTATATACCCAATATATTATGACAAATGATATATATATATATATATATTTTTTATATACGTAACTTTTTTATATACGTCACTTTATTTGTTCTATTTTTTTTAAGAGAAAAAAAAAACTAGAACAAATAAAGTTATGATGGAAATAAAAACATATACATGAAATAAAGATATGAGCAAAAAAATATTATAAATTTAAGTACAGTGAGATATGTGTTATCAATAAGTTACGATAAGAAAGAATACAAACATAATATAAAAATGTATACAACCAAAATTAAAAGTAAGGTGATCATAGGTTTGCAAAATTGCAATAATAACTTTTAATAACACCTTATTATGTTTCGAGTTCCAATGCGCCGCAGCGCGCTGTTTCGATGGTACGAGTACCTTCAGTACCTCCCACTGCAAGTTGCAGGAGTTCGGAACTGTGGATTTTTATATTTTGGATATTTTATTTTAGATATAATATTTTAAATTTACTACATTTAATTACATCAATAATTGCCTTCAGAATAGGTAAATAGCTTCTTTCGGGCGATCACAATTTTGAAATTCTTTCGAGGTCTTTTTGGAGAACATTAACAATTGCATATTAGAATTTACACATTTATATTTATAATTTGCCAATATATGACATATTAGTTCCCAATTTATGTATGACTATTTAATTTTAATAAGTACCATAAGTAAGTAATAGAAATAACCCATTTAAATCATTTAAATCTAATAATTTTTTAACTGCATAGAATTTTTAAGATAGTTTTAAGTTTGCTGATGACACGGAGGTCTCGAAATCGTAGCAGAAAATACAAAAAAAAGTAACAAATGTACACAGTAAATATAACTTTTTGAAACAAAATATCTTGATTTACCATTAATATCTACCTGGCTACAAGCAGTCGATACTAGAAATAGTTCTGAATGTTTAGTTGAGCTTGATTGCGCTCCGGATTGACTGATTCTACGGACCAGGTTCAGCTATCTTCGTAAACGTTCGGGGATAGACCCGATTCAATTGACATCTCTTGAGATAATTCTGAATTAGATACTATTGTAAAAGAATAACACTGTTGAGTGTTGTGTCATATATTTGCAATATTTAACTTAATTTTCTTCCTGCCGTTTTGTTTTTAAAATCGTCCTGATTTGTTTCCATCTATGGACTCCTTTACTTCCAATTGCACGTCCGTGTCGCTTATAAATTCATTTTTATACAAAAAAATTGTCTTAGCCACTGGAGAAACTAAGGTCAATATATGGACCGCTTTTATTTTTCTGCGATTGATATTTTTTTTACCAAAGTTTGTGGACCAAAGTTTACGATTTTATAATTTTTTTTATAAATCCCACGAATATGTGATAATCAACAAAAGATAGGTGAATTCATTGGCTGTATAGAACTATAATCAGTTTGAATGTTTCCGCATTCAAATTCGGAGGTATGATTTTTTTAATGTGGGCAGAAAATATTCAAAATGATCTCCTGAAAATCACGAGCAATCGGAGGAAAAAGTTTGAAATCGCGCCGTCGCTCAAGCAATAATTCCTTGCTAAAATTCACCATTCAATTTCTAAAATCCTTGCAGCCAGAATCTAAAATCATCTCACCCTAATTGCAAGTTCGTTGGAACGGTTTACACGCAACCAATATGAAAGTAATCTAACATAAGCCTTATTATTCGAATATAACCTCCAAATTTACTGCGCATCAACTCCTTGTTTTGGAAGACGGAGTAAGTCAACGTTAGGGCTCGATTTACGATCGACTCCAGTCCCCTAGAGACTTTTAAGAGATGGTACAGACTCTCTTGCGATCTAAACTACACCCACGATTTTAATAAAAAACCTTCAGGTACTGTTTCTATCTACTAACATTGTGAATTTTATTGATAATTTTTTTGAAACCATCATTTTAAGGGTGACGGAAAAAAATATTAAGTTACTGATTGTATCAAATTGCTTTTTCTTGTTTTATATTCTACATAAAAGCAACTAGTGTTAAAGATATACAATGAGGTTGTCTCCTACAACCAAATTTCTCGTTATGCTGAGCACAGAACTTTTATAATTTCTGGAAAATACCGAATTGTACCGAAGTTAACAAATTAAGCCGTCAAAATGTCACTGAAACAATTATATACAAAATACATTTTAATTCACACATTAAAAAATCAGAATACCTTTACAAACTCGGGCTTATTCATAGGAACCACATTACAACATACATTCCACCAACTACAACTAAAACGTCTTTTGGACAAAGAAATATGCAATATTTCTGAATAAAATTATTCAATATTCCACCTCTTGCACTAATTATTGATATGGATTATGGACACGGGAAGGAAGAATATAGACACAAGTTTGCAACCAAACAAAGATTAAAACCTAAATCGCCTTTTCTTATAGATATTGCTTTATATTTTTTCTCTGTTAAATTTTAATACTTAAAGTACTTTTATTTTAATAATAATATTTGACTAATTTATATAACGCCGTTTTTGTGAAAAATCACCTCAAGGGCGATGAAGGAATTACTTATAATTCAAAAACTTAACCATGTACAATGTGACCTTAGAAAGGGGACGCCAGTAAGGACGCATTAATATATAAAATAATTGTAAATAATAAAAAAAATAAAATCGAGTGCGGTTCACATGCGGTAGAAGCGAAATTTTACCAAAAACAATCTCAACCAATAGGAGCCTTTAAAAGTGTGGTCATAATCAAGCGGCCAATGAGTGCATACCTAGCGTAATTTCCATTTCATATCTCAATTAATATAATCAAATCCATTTCATATCTCAATTAATATAATCAAATCGGCCTATGAGCGCAGTTAGATGGTTCGCAGGTGCCGTGATGCGTCATTTAAGTTTCATCTGAATTCCAAATCACAACGAGACTAAAGAAGTTTCACTTCAAAAATGTTTGTATTTAGCGCTGCTGGCCGATAAACAAGTGACGTCTCGGTATATATAAAATGACTTTATTTTTATTTTTTTTATTTAAGCGACTATATAAAATAATTCCATAAGTAGACAAAATATAATGGTTATTTATGTAAGGTAAAGATATTGTATTTCTTAGTCCTCCTCACTACGGGTTCCTGTGCCGAGGTTGACTAATATTGTTTAATTACATTTTATTTGTCTTCTTTGTCGTTTTTAGTATCTTCATTAGGGTGTTTTCGTTGACCTCATTCAGCCATATTTTTATTCTTGAATTGTACTCATAAATTTTTTTTATTAGTTTTATGTCTTGGGGAAGAATTTTATGGAGTTTAGTTGCAAAATAAGTGTAGTTTCTTTGTCCGAATGTGGTTTTATAACTTGGAATGTTTTTTATGTCATTTTTATTTGATCTAGTGTGATGTATATGTTGTCTAGTAGAGGATTCAGTATTTTTGAATGGCTTCAATAATATATTTTTGGCATATATTCTTTGTACATTGGGTACGTCAAAGCTTTTGAAAATTTCAATCGAAGGCGTTCTAATTGGTACTTTCAGTATGGTCTTTATGATTCCTTTTTGAACTGTATTCAGGTTTTGTGTGTATTTATGTGTAGTAGATCCCCGTCCTATAATTCCAAATTCAATTCGAGAATGATATAACGCGTAGTAAACCTTTTTCAAATCCTTTTTATTTACTACATTTCTTAGATTTTTTAAGAAATATGTAAGGCTTGTGAGTTTTTAAGTAATACCTTTGATGTGTAGATCCCATCTAAGATTTTCATCAATTATTACTCCGAGATATTTTATGTTTTGTGTTTTTTCTATGACTGGGCAGTGACTTTGAACATTATTGCTATAGCATTCGTGTAATTTTAACTGATTGATTTGTGATTTGATCGTGTGATTTTGAAATCATTGAAAAAGTTATATATTTAGTTTTGCTTATGTTAAGGGTAAGCGAATTGATTTTAAGCCAATTTTGAAATGCGCTAAGCCCCTGTTCAGCCACATTAAATGTGTCCATCCAATTTTCCTCTTGAAATAATAATACAGTATCATCAGCAAAACTGATTATGTTTCCTTTAATCTGAAGGTTTGTTAAATCATTTATGTACACTTCCTTTAGGAACGCCATAGTTTAAAGGTATAAGTTTGCTCTTTTGTTTGCCAATCTGTACTTGTTGTTCACGCCCTGTTATATAAGACTTCAATAAGTTCATTGTTGTTTCGGCCAATCCTATTTTTTTTAGCTTTGATAGTAATATTTCATGGTCTATCGTATCAAAAGCTTTCTAGAGATCTATGAATAAAGCCAAACATTTTTTCCCCATCATCTATGTTTTTTATGGCTATGCTTGTTAGATTTTCTATGGCATCATTGGTACATAGATTTTCCCTAAAGCCATTTTGGGATGGTGATAATAATTTGTTTTTTTCTAGAAATTGAACAATTTGCTTCTTCATGACGGTTTCCAAGATTTTTGAAAAGGAGCTTAAGAGATTTATGGATCAGTAATTATATATATCCTTTTTGTTACCACTTTTATGGAGGGGTATAACTGTGGCTTTTTTAAGACATGAAGGGAAGACACTTGTAGATATAGACAGATTGATCAAGTATGTCAATGGGAAGGTTAGTTCATTTTGTAGTTCTTTTATTGTTTTATTTGAGAATATATCATCTCCTGATGATTTATTAGCATTGAGGGTTGAAATTACTTTTCTGATGTCAGCATTGGATATTTCAGTGAACTTTAGTTTATTTATCTGGTTTATATTATCATTTTTATCTGGCAAAATGCTTGTTGTTATTTGTTGTTTGATTTTCATTGTTAATTGTGACCCAATATTAGTAAAATATTCATTTACGTATTGAAGAACTTTGTCCGGATGTTTTGTGAAAGAGATTTGAGTATTTTCAATTGTTAATTCGTCTATGGTCTTGTAATTAAGGGATGGTTTTGCATTTGTAATTTCATTAATGATCTTCCATTATTTGCGCGAGTCATTTTTAAATTCATCTATTTTCTTCTTATAATAGTTTTCTTTCACATAACGTATAACATTTTTGCAAATATTTCAATATCTTTTATAGTATCGCAGTATAAAAATATCACAAGAATTTTATTTGACTTTTTTGTGTAATTCGTCTCTTTTTCTAATGCAATTTATGACGTTTAGAGTTATCCATGGTTTAAGATGTTGGTTTTTATGTAAAATCTTTATTTCTGTTGATTTGGTACTAAACATGATGGTGTGTGTTATACATTCAATGAATTTACTCCAGGCATTATTTGTATCAAGATTCTTGAGTAGCTTTATCCAGTCTGTGTTAAGTAACTGTTCTTTTACTTCAATCCATTTAGTTTCTGTCTTTTGCAGGAAAATTGGGTAGGGTTGTGATCTTTGCGTTTTCTTTTTGTTAATGGATAAAATTGTTGTATAGTGGTCGGTTATGGTAGAGGTGAATATGATAGAGTTTATTGATTTTGTAGTCTTACTGAATATGTGGTCGATGCAAGATTTGCTGTCATTAGTTACTCGTGTAGGTTTATTTATCGTACTTTTAAGTCTATGTAAGGCTAGGGTTTGTAGATATTTAGTTCTATTGGGATGACCATTTTCTAATATGTCAATATTTATGTCTCCGATAAGGAATACATTTTGTGTGTTTTTTAGTAGATTGAGCTCATTAGAAAGCGTTTCAAGAAACGGATTAACATTAGTTGTATCTGGTGATCGATAAAGAGCTAATATAGTGGTATCAACACCCACTTTGATTTTTAAACAGTTTGCATTTGTGAATTTTACTTCTTCGACTTCAGATTTAATGTCATCTTTAATGTACACTATCACACCATTATTTTGTGTATAATTCAATTTGGTTGCATAGGAGATGTAATCATTTATATGTAAGGGTGAATATTTATCCTTTATCCAGCATTCAGTGAGAATAATTATATCTAGATTTACTTTTAGATTCTTAATTAGGATTTGAAGCTCATCAAAGTTTTTATTAATACTTCTAATGTTGCATTATGTTAAAATTATTTCTTATGGATGATAAGTTTGGTAAGTTTGTTGTTATTGTGTTATCCATTTTTTAAATCTAAAAAAAATATGTTTTATATTACTTATTAAATTAAATTATTTTAACCATATCATCAAGGTGCTTAATGTATATAATTTTAGCTTCTTGTTTTTTGCGTATCATAACTTTACCTCGTTTGTACCACACTTATTGTTATTTTTTTCTACGGCTAATTGTTTTGTTTTCCATAGTATTTCTTTATGATACGGGCTTAGTTCTACCCCGATAAAGATTGGAGAGGTCATCAAATCCTTGATTTCTTCATAGCTTATTTCTTTCTTTTTATCAAGGAGAGAATCTCTTTGTCTTTTCTCAGAGAAGGTGACAAAAAGTTTTGGTGGAGCTCCACTGCGTCTGTCTGGGACTCGGATGACTTCAGTAATATCCGTATGTTTTATAGTTATTCCAGTGCTGCAGCAACTTTCTTTATGATTCCAATCGGTTTTTCTCTTATTTTTTGGGGAATGCCGGCTATTTCCAAATTGTTACACTTTGAAATGGTTTCAATTTCTGCCAATCTGATTTCAAGTTTTTTTATGGTATTATTTTTTTCTTTCAGGTCCTTTTTAAAAGTTTTGAAATCAGTTTATATAACTTGGTTTAAATTATTTGTAACATCCATTTTTTTAGCAATTCATCGTATTGAGCACTTATAAATCCAATGCTTTTTGTTGTTTCTGTGGTCTGATATTCAATTTTGATAAAAATGTCTCTCTTCACAGTTTCAATTTTTTTTATCTATATAGTCGATAATTTTGACCATGTTTATTTTTTCATCAGAAATTTGGTTTTGCTTCGAGTGATAGACATCACTAAAATCTTTGTTCAAAAATGCACTTCACAAAAATTAATTCTGTCAAAAATTAAAGTCTACAATGTTTTGTTTATTATTGTGATTTCACAGACAAAACTAAGTTTTATATTTTTGATTTCAGGTCATCAGTCTATTCAGTGGTTTCCTTCTGTCAAAAACTTTTTAAATCGTTAAGATGCACTTTGTTTATTTGAGATAAGGAAAAGCTAATTATTTCAGTAGATTTATCTACTATTTCTCCATCGAATGAAATATTGTTTGAATATATTTAAACACTATTAAAGCAACTTTTTGCTTAAATTTATAGATAACTTTATTGATTTGTTCACTGTTGTATTAAAAAACTACCGCGGCAGTACTGCTATTTGAATTGTGAAATGTGGTGAAGTGTCTATAGCGTCACGAGTATTTTGAACGGTAGTTTATCAAAGTTCATTTTGAAAATGTACGTACCTACTCTCACGTAAAACATTATGTTTATGCTGACGACACTGCATTAGTTATTTCACATGAGGATTTATTAATTGCAAGTACTTTACTGCAAATAGACTTTGTCACTTTTCAAAAATGGTCACATGATGTAGGTTAAATAATCAACGCTAAAGAAACGAAGCTTATGCACATCAGATCTCCTCATGCCAACAACACCATAACTCCTAAAATTGTTTCTCATGATTTTAATTGCATCCATAATTCTCTTATAAAACCTTGCTCATGGAAAAATATTGAACTAGTTTTTTACATACGCATATCTAGGCTTAAAAATTGATTGTAATTTTAAATACATATTCAAAAAGTTTACACACGGCTTAGAGCTATAGTGAGCAAACTTTATAGACTGAAGTTTTTTGTTCCACTAAATACCCTTAGATCAGTATATCTGTCATTGACGGAATCCCTAATAAGATATGGAATAACCACATGGGGACATTCAACAAAAACAAATTTTCTTTCAATGCAAAACGAACAATATTCTTTGGTAAAATTATTATTGAAAAAAAACTGAATACGAACAAAGACATGATATATCAAAATCGTTACTTTTCTGTAAACTTATTATCTGTTCTTGCTAAATTGTGGCTTAAAATTGCGAGTCAGCATACATCTCAATCCGAATTTAATAAACTTGTGGTTCATGTTCATAATACAAGACTAACTGCAAACGATGGACTTGTAATTCCCAGATACCTAAATAAATACGGTCAAAGAACTCTAGAATACCTTGTTCCAAAAATTTACAACTTGTTACCCAACCATCAATCAATTAAGTCTACCCAACACAATAAAAAGCTGTGAAATGAGTTTCAGAAGGAAATGTATGCTATAGAAATGGTTATGTGAAAGAATTTGTTTGTACTAATCTCTGTTTTTCCGCTTTTTCGTTTTAATGTTTTTTCCATTATTAATATCTCTTTTCTTTTCTTTTTCTTTCTTTCTGTCATTTTCTCTGTTTCTGTATTTCTTATAAAGTTTATTAACATTTTTTTTTCCAAAATATATGTTTTTTATGTATATATATATAATGTAATAATGTGTATATTTTATGTGCCTCTCTCAATTAAAAAAAAGAGTAAATTTCAAAAAAACCCGTTGACAAACTGATATCAATCAGTTTAAAGGGACTTAATGTAAAAAAAATGTAAATAAAAAACCTTAAAAAAAAAAGCTTCAGCAATACGCCTCTTTATTGAATTTGGTAGCTCTCTAAGAACCTAATAAAACTATAAACATGAATGTAACGTTTCGGTAATGTGTTAATCACATCAATATCACCAGATTACTGACGTAATTTACTTCGTTACCCATACAATTTTATCACCACAAAATATTTTTATTATATTTAATGAACGACCCGTTAAATACTTTGCAAGCAAAACGTTGATGAATTCAATCTGATACCATTATAGTTTATTTTATGAAAGTGTGATACTTCAACCAAATCGTTCCTCGTGTTTTCGATGACGAAAAAATATTATTCATAATCGGATTTCGCGCCATTATAAAAACGCAAGGCCCTGCTTGGCTACGTACTAGATTAATAAATTCAGCCTACACAATATTGATTACATATCGTGGTGAACTTTGATGAAAATGTTTTTTTTAATGTCAGTTTTTCTTTTACTTATTCAATAACATTATTATTTAAATATATTAAAACTGTTTAATTATAAACAAGTTCCGCTGTGTTATTATAACGTGCGATATCTATTTCGCCTACTAAAGGCACTACCAAACTGATGATTAATAATTAACTGCAGTTTAATAATATATTTAGAATGAGAAAAATCTGTCATCACAATACAGAAATTCTTTTTTTATTTTTTTTAAATTATTTATCTACAACAAAATATATTTACATTGGTTTTTTTATGCCTGTTTCACTTGGATATACCTGTGTCGAGACAGGCATTTATAAATAAACTATTTTTATACATTGAATGATAACATTATTTTTTTTTATTTCACACAGGAAGCCCGAGGAAAATAATGTAATCTGTAAAGATGTCCTGTGAACGGTCTTTTTGAGACAAAGAAGAAATGAACACGGGTCTTGAAGACATCCATCTTGTAGGACGGAGGAAATGCAGAGGCCGGCAAATCGTCGTAGAAACGATACGTTCCAATTTGAAATATAAATGTCAACATATTGAATACTAGCTTTTGCCCCCGGCTTCGCTCGCATGGTATTAGGGGGGTTGCCACTCCGCCTCCTCCACCTTCCCTCTCGTCACTCCACTCTCCCCATCCCCCCCCCTACCCCCATCCCCCTCCCCTTCCCATACCTCTCCCCCCCCACCCCCGCCCTTTCTTTCCTCCCCCCTCTACCTCTTTTTGCTTTTCATCTGACGTTTGCAATAACTCGATATTGTTAGGGACCGAAAACGTACGATAAATAATTTCATAACGCCACAGCTTATTCATAACACCAGAACTTACCAATATATATAGCCTATATAACTCGCAAATAATGTAGCTTTCTATTAGTGAAAGAATTTTTAAATTCCATTCAGTATTTATTGCGTGAAAGAGTAACAAACATCCATTCAAACTTTCACCTTTATAATATTAGTAGGATATAAAAAAAAACTTTACGGATGATACTTGATGGATTCCAAGTTCCCCAATTACATAAATGATAAAATTAAGTTTTAGGAGGCGAGTGTGGGTACCGCCGCCCCGAAATCATTTATTGGATTTCCAAGACCTCTGCAATAGGCCACTCCAAGCGGTTCAATACGTTTCATGACTTAGCAGGGGTGACCGGGTTTATGGGGTGAGGTTTGCCGGATCTTAGCAACGTCTGCCCACAAACTACGTGGCAGGTCGGATTTAGAAAATCTGGTTGAGGGAGACCTTTTGATCTCTCCTGTAAGACTCTCTCGGAATTTTGCGTTGCACCACAGTGGGAGGGACGGATTCATACGTCCGTCACTCCTGGCACAGTGATCCCCAGATCCTACCCACCCCTCGTACCTTTTTCCTTCCCAGAATTTCACCTCCTTCTTTTCCTAAAAAGACCCTCCACACAACCTCCCAAATATTACACAGGCAATAAGGGGTAGCATTTTCACTAGGGCCACCAGTATGGAGCTAATAGAAAAAAAAATTCTACTCTGTTTATGCTTTTAATGATTTTTTTTCAATGGATGAAAATAGTGTTGTTTCTTATAATGGTGGTTGTAAGTAAATTAAAGTGATAAGTAAGGAATGTAGTGGATTGTGGTGGAATTAAAGCCGTTTTTTCTGGGCTTTTTTTCATTTCGGTAAAAATCGGTACTTAGACAATATTCAAATATTTTATACTTAAATCTCAATAGTCATTATTTATATAATCTAAATCGGTCATTATTTCAAAAATTTTCCTTTTTTTTTTCGCCAGTCACTGAAATTAATTAACTTGCTAACTAACCATCACACCGTTTCCCGTAGGGGTATGCACAGATGATTAACCTCTAAATAACTTGGTCTTGGTACACACTCCAGGCACTAACTATTAACTATTTTTAAACGACTATTTCATAGTAAATAAATTAGAATCATTGAATCATCCGTCGGCGTAGCAGATGATTAATACACCGGTGGGCTGAATTCTTGAGTAGCGTTGGACAAACCGAGTTTGTTTCTCACAGCAGTTGCAGCACGATGTAGGTATTCCCCTTTCGATACAACTCTGTGTTCATAACGAAAAGTTCTTTGGAATTAACTACGTAACAATTTTTATACTTTTTAATTTGAAGAGTTTGAAAAGATTTATTTGCTGGCGTTTTTGACACATTCATGTCATTCACCAGGGTTCTTAAAACTAACTTAAAAATTATACAAGTACAGAAATGACTCGATATTATTGGGTGTGATGTTGGTGGGAGTGATGATATTGTGTGGGGGGTGTATTAAGTTTAAACATTCGAATATAAATACAAATTTTAATGTGTGCGCCTTAGAAAGCTATTAATTTAGAAAACGAAATAATAGCATCCTCTTAAGTCACCATTGTTGACCATATTTCCTTGTTATTTTGACATCTCCCCCCTTCTCCCCAAACAAATAAATAATATTAAGTAACAGATTTATATGGTGAATAAAAATCAACAAAATGTTCGTAAGAAGTACCAACGTATCAGTGGTGGTTCGCGACTTTCAGTGAGATAGAGTGCTAAAGTTGAAATGAAAAAGATTTTTTTTTTCAAAAATCCTACTTTTTAATTAAGATTTTCAGCATTCTTTCAGTTTGGGGATTCACCGCATCCAGAAACTGAAAAATCTTTATACAAAAAATTGATTCATTTCCAGCTAAAAACAATACCACAGCCACCATACCATAGCCACATCAATAATGTGGCATTTTAAAATATTAGTACTCTAGCTCACTAAAAGTCACGGATCGCCACTGCCTCATATGTTCAGTAACCCATTATTAATCTTAGGGTAAGTGTAGCTTATTTTTATACGATTGCATTAAAAACATTTTTCCGTTATAGGAACCATTATACAATTTCAACGTAGCTTTGTTGGGAATTCGACCCAATAAATTATTTCAAAACTTATTAAAAAAAAATACAAAGAGAATGCGCATTATAGTGCGAAAGGCCTTAAAGTGATTTACGCGAATGACACTCAAATCCTCAATGTTTTTCTTTATATTGGTTTCTCGTGCATTTTTACCACAAAATCTTGTGGATTTTTTCTCGGCTCCCTCCGGACGGCCGCGGCGTATCGCCACGGAGAGGAGAGTGGGGAGATGTTGACACCCCGGGCACAGCATGCGATAAGTGAAAATTGTGATAACCCACCAGAATACCAAACCAGCCCATGTTTGTATGGTGGGGGAGACGAGGGTTTTCGTCTTCTCTCTTATTATGACTTGTCCTGTTGTATCCATTCACTTTTTTATTTCGTGGTGAAATTACCCATTATACTATGCTTTTATCGTTAACATGAATAATCTACCTAATATTAGCCGATCCAGGTAATTTAGAAACCAGATGTTTTTACTCCGCGATTAACATTGGAAATCACACTCAATGTTGCCCTAGTGAGAGATATCCGATCAGAATCCAATTAACCGAGTTTTCTTCATTTTTTCTCTTGTTATTCCCATTTACGTACCTAATTTTACATACCTACATATTTTGAAGTCTAGTAGAAAATTAAGGTAAATACTTTTTTTCTTATCTATAAAGCAGGCACCACAGCAAATCGTTTGAAATTTAAAATATTGATATACCTGGCAGTAAAGTCGGTAAAAATATTCTAAAAATGTATGGAATGTACGTATAGTTTGATTTTATGAAGTCTGAAATACATAGTATGTACCTATGTTGATGGAACTACTTCGGATCCCAATGTAATAACGCCTGCAGAATTATATTTGGATACAGAAGGTACAGCAGCGCATCAACAATGCTTATGGAACTAGGAGTCAATGGATTCACCGGCCTGGTGTGACCCTTACCATGTTTAACACCATCCCTTTTTTTAGCTCGATTTCAATTAGAGACCGAAGTCAAAATGTTTCCCTTTACGCGATCGCTATTTTCACCTCCATTTTCATATCTACGACTTCAGTTGTCATCATTGCAAACAACACTTGAACCATGCTGTTTGCTGTGATGCCAACAGAAATCGTAGATATGAAAATAGAGATGAAAATAGCGATCGCGTAAAGCGAAAAATGTTGACTTTGGTCTCTAAGTGGAATCAGGCTGAAAAAAGAAATGGTTTAATTCCTATATTAGTCTGCTTAGAGCCCGAGATCACTCAATACAACATCCTATAGAATTGATTACTAATTTTTGTTTTTTGGATATTTTTATATTTATTTTATTATATTCTAGTTGCTACTTTTCTTACAATTTAATGTATTTTCGTATCACCTTGTAAATATGTATAACTTATAAGGGACGTGTGGAATTTCACTATCCTCCACACATCCTTGTGGGGAAGATAGTTCAATCCACTTCTAAACCAATCTAGTGCAATCCACCACCCTAAAGCGCCCTTGAGGTGATTTTCTCACAAAAATGACCTTATAGGAATGATCGAAACATTTGTAATGTGTTAAAAGCATCGCAAATCAGAACGAGTAAACAAACCCTTCACCCCGCTTCTTCCCGGTCCGCGCTATGAACAGAAGCACGCGACCGTTGAATGTTACTTCAGTATAAAACAACGCAATTGGAACGGACAGGAAACCCCGCGCACCGCTCCGCACTTCAGTCAAAACGAGGGTATGAATAAACAAACCCTTCACCCCGCTTCTCACTCCGGTCCGCACAAGGGACAAGAGCATGCAGCCGTTGAATGTTTCTCCATTAGAAAGCACGAAACCGTCGGCTGATCAGTCAAACAATAACAGGAAGCCCTTCACTCCCCGACGCCCCGATACCTCCCCAGGACCGTCCCAAGGGACACTCGGCACGTAGGCATAACTGGATGGGTATATAAACCACAGTTCCCCGCCTCGGAAGTAGTTGCGCCCAGGGTTCCATAGAAGAAGGAGGTAAGATCTAATAATATTACACTGGCGCCCTAGAAAAAGAGAACATATCATTGTGTCAGCAAGGGTTTTTGTACAGATTATATTTTAGAATATATGTATTTCTATAATTATTAATATTACCTGTAATTATGTTATGAATCATGTCCTCGTAATATTATTAAAGTAAAGTTTGTAAAAGAACCTAGAATTACCGCGGAAACTAGCCGACGGCAAGTAGAGTAATTAATACCTATCACTTCGCCGGCGTTTCGATTCAATAATAATCGTTTCATTATACCTTTACATATCGATTCATTAATATTATTTATTCAAAAATAAATAGGCTCACAACTTCGATGTTGAATATTGAAAGCAGGAATATAGCTATACCTATCATTCCGCCCGCGTTCTAGCGAATATCGCTTAGTCGTAACGTTTGATATACTTATTCATTAATAGTAATTATAAAGAATTAAATAAGAATTCCTTTAAAGTAATTTGCTTAACGCAGATTTAATTTTTACACCTCTAAAGTTAATTCAAACATATACCTATGTCAAGTCTTACAATACAAGCAGCGGATAGAATCCCTTGTGTGTATACTATTCTATTTTTATTCCCTTGCGGAAGTGTCATTTTTATTCATGCCAAGTCTTACAGTACAAGCAGAGGATAGAACGTCTTGTTTGTACCATAATATTTTTATTCCTCTACGGAAAGTGTCTTTTATAAGTATCGATTTTTTTTCTTTTACCGATCGTAACACACGCTTGCTTGTAACGCTGTGTCATGGGAGTGCACGCCCGGACGCGGCAGAACAGGCAAACGGTGTCGTATGATCATATTATATAGGTACCACTATCGTATTACGTAGGTACCACTGTCACTATGTTCGCCCCGCTATTTGGCGATTAGGGTCCAATTGTCAAGCGGTTACTAAAAACCTGTGTGTATTAGTATGTTTTTTTTTTTCTCTATTTCTCTACCTATATACTTCATTTTATTATCATACAAATCTAATCTATCAATTCAAGTTTATAATGGTTTACATGTCTATCCATAATTAGAAAATAAATAATATATTGTTAATAATGTAAATAACGCATAAAAGACATGTTGGCGCCCTTCTTTCCTCTCTTATTTGTTTCTCACCTTCTTTCATTCATTCTTATACTAATTTCATACTAATCCACCTCGTATTTATCATTATTTTATATATAATGACGTCATCACATAAGTGACAACAATCTCGAACGTGTCCCGCAGGAGTAAATTGCATACACATATAGGCTTTTATTTACGTAATTTTTTTTAAATCTAGGTTCGATAAAACGTCAGAATTGTACGTACAAGCTTGTGTATTGCTCGTAAAAGTTATGTAATTTTTGTAATTGTCCACAAAGAACTCACGGCATACCCGTGAAAGTTCAAATTTTGTTCATCATTACGGAAGAAATACGTTATTATTATAGTTAGGTATTGAAGATTCGTCCATAATGACAGTTTCTTGTCAAGGTAATACCTAATTGTAATTGTAAGGTTACTCAAAATATATGTGTTTGGGTAATCCCATATCAATCAGAGACTGCTCTCTCTGAATTTGTCATAATTATGCGTTTCTTTTATGCATAATTAATTAAAGGTAACACACCTGTAGGGTGGTGCCTTATTTTATCATTGTATTATTGTTGGCTCAGTTATAAAACGTGATGCCTTTTTGGAGTTATTCCAGTGTCTGTGTGACCTATATTTTGAAGTGAGTCTGTGTGACCTATATTTGAAGTGAGTCTGTGTGACCTATATTAAGAAGTGAGTCTGTGTGACCTCTCTTACGTTTGATAACGTGAGATCGTTTTATACGATAATAATGTCAATTTATTAAAATTGATAATTTTATATCAGTGTCTGTGTGACCTCTTTTACGTTTAATAACGTGAGATCGTTTTATACGATAATAATGTCAATTTATTAAAATTGATAATTTTATATCAGTGTCTGTGTGACCTCTTTTACGTTTTGATAACGTGAGATCGTTGTATACGATAATTTTAAGTAAAATCTTTTTGTGTGATAATATCAGGTTATCAAAACTGATAATTAGGTTAATTGTTTTTACGTTTGGACAACATGATATTGTTGTAATTGGGTATTATAACGTTTGAATAACGTGATATCGTTGTATACGACAATTTAAGTGAGATTGTTTAATGAGATAATATCGGTTTATTAAAACGGATAATTATGTTAATTGTGCTGTTGTAATTTTTTATATATTTACTTAAAACATAAAATCGTTTTATACAAGAATTTCAGTTTATTAAAACTGACAATTAGCTTGTGTATTTCATCATAACCTTATTTACGCTTGTTGGTGTCAACAATTTCAGTTTTTGAGAAACTGACAATTAAAATTGTTTAACTTTACTACGTTTGACAACGGGATATTTTTAAAAATAATCTCAGTTGTCTCTCTCTCTTCAATTATAATACGCATATATATCTGTTATTATGCATATTTTTTTTGTTTTCATTCTTTCTCTTCCTCGTTCTTTCTATTCGTCTTACCGTCTTTCTTGGTTCTTGTTAGGTAGGCGAGTTTTACAAATAACCTGTACCCATTATTTATAAGTGATCTCCTAGGTCAGCTGTTGCCTTCATTGGCAACAATTTTTGTTTATTAATGATTCCTGTAGGGAATAAAGAACATCGCAGCTGCGAGTAATGTTTATAACAATTTATAAACGTTAGTTTATATAATTATAAAAGAAAAACAAATTGATTTTTTTATAGTATTTACTATAAGTGTAATTAAATTCTTCTTCATAGATTACCTGTGTGGTCAACAATCATTAGGTATTAGTCTGATTAAATACAAACAATAAGATGTTCCCAATTATTAGCAACTCTCTTCTCATTCAAAGTGGTTCAAAAATATATGTATACAAATAAATAAATAACAATGTCAGTTTTAGGTTTATACCTCCATTCATGTAATAGTTAATAAGGAAGGATGAATATCTGATAATAACCATTACTTGCTTATTAATCGTTTATATAATACTTCAGCACGATTTGTAAAGAGGTCCTTTTTTTTTTTTCTTCACAAAACTTTTAATTTAAATAATTGTTCAGATCTTGCCACATAACAATTTAAATACTTAATTATTTTACTTTCTTATAGTTACCTTCTCTTAGCTTTCAACGAATACCATTTCATACTTTTTCTGGGTGGCTTTCTTGCAACTTTTTCACCAGTTTTTATTAATGACAAAATTCCTATTATTTTATTGTATTCATCTTTAAAAGTTAAAAAATATAAATATATTTCAATCAACAAGGGACACTCGAACCTCTACAATTACATTCCATATTTTGTACTTACCAATAAGTTACCCATAAGTAATACTTAAGTTGTTTATATTAATTAATGTGATCTTCAAACAGATTATTTAGTTCGAATAATTTTAGTTTAATTGGCTCTTAGGTAGCTACCTTTTAGTTGCAGTATTAGGTTTTGGCTCTTAGGTAGGTAATGTTTTTTTTTCTTTTTTTGTTTTCTTTTTTCACTTTGCCTGAAAAGGGGGATAGTGTAATGTGTTAAAAGCATCGCAAATCAGAACGAGTAAACAAACCCTTCACCCCGCTTCTTCCCGGTCCGCGCTATGAACAGAAGCACGCGACCGTTGAATGTTACTTCAGTATAAAACAACGCAATTGGAACGGACAGGAAACCCCGCGCACCGCTCCGCACTTCAGTCAAAACGAGGGTATGAATAAACAAACCCTTCGCCCCGCTTCTCACTCCGGTCCGCACAAGGGACAAGAGCATGCAGCCGTTGAATGTTTCTCCATTAGAAAGCACGAAACCGTCGGCTGATCAGTCAAACAATAACAAGAAGCCCTTCACTCCCCGACGCCCCGATACCTCCCCAGGACCGTCCCAAGGGACACTCGGCACGTAGGCATAACTGGATGGGTATATAAACCACAGTTCCCCGCCTCAGAGTCAGTCGCGCCCGAAATTCCAGAGTAGAAGGACACGTCAGTACGTCCAGCACCGCCTCCGCGCGCCCGGGGCACGGAGCCCCGGGCCGTCGCCCTAATTCCGGCACGGAGCACCGGGCCGCCGCCCAGACTTGTTACAAAAAATACTACGCGAGTGTTATTGCCCCAAGTACCGGCAAAATACGGGCCTCAGTCAAGTGAATCGACCAATTTAATCAGATCAAATTGTCACTCGGACAGCGCATTCATATACCTAGCCTAATTACCAAAGTGATAAAAAAGTGATTTCACTAATAACCTATACGCAGAAAGACTCTGATATTGACTGTTAAAATAAAGACTAATTCATACGTAATCATTCACGTAAATACAGCTCCAACCGGAGGTCTGGTCCCGGTTGTGAGTTTATAGGGAAGCTTCTGCACCACGGGCGAGGAGACCCAACTGCTCACGTACTTCCGACGTCAGGGCATTCAGCCTGCAGGCGTCGGCATCCCACATCATCGGCTGCATTCAACAACCACCGAAGCCATCAAGAAAGGACCACGGCAAAGCGTATGATTTCCCCATTAACATTATTGTATAAGATTCGTGATGAGCCAATATAGGTAGGAATACTTGCATACCTGTCTTACATTTAGATTCACAATACATGTTTTAAAGTAAATAACCTGTTTAATTTGACAATAACCTGTCCTGAATAATGATATGAGGGTTGAGAATCCACACCTGAGAGAGTCATAGCCTGGGAGAGAGTATCTACATAGTAAGAAGGATGTAGAAGGAGGTAAGGTAAAATCCCATAATATTACACATTATCCTGGATAAAACTGGATTAACTGGAATAAAACATATTAGTAAATGAGTTTTGCGTTTTCAAAACTGTATTTTCTCTCTCTCAATAGTATTATATAATGTGTAATTGAAAAAAAGTTATACCGAAAATGGATGTTATTCTAGTACTGAAACTAAAACAATAATAAAATTGTCAATTCGACATTCAACCTCATCCAAATAAACATGACAGGTACAAGCGTGATATGTCTCACTAATATGAAGAGACGTTATCGTCTTTATAATTCAAAATTTATCTTTTAGATGCTTGTATTGTCAAAACTTTTGATTTTATTATTCTCATGTTTGATACGTCAATAGCTGAGTAGACGAAGATAAAATAAGACTTTTCTGGGTATCTGTCACCCACTAAATATTAATTTACTATTTTATGGTTATTCTCTTTTGATGATCGAATAATTATAGTCAAATAAAACTTGTCGTACATCAAAACTTATCGCACTAAGATATAGACTTTGAAATTGTATATCTATGTGTTTCAAAGACCCAATCATCTCTGATTACGTCTGTAGGGGACCGAAATGAAAATCTAGTCTCCTTCAGATGAAGCAATCTCCCCAATATGCCTTCCACACTTTAATAATACGTAACTGTTAACCCTGTACAAATTACAAGTGCATCCCACGGTTGATTAGCTCCGGAGTCCCAAAATACCTGAAAAATCCTCGAATCTGTGCAGAAACGGGCTGTCCCTTTGATAAGTCTCCTTCATAACAAACGTATTGCAATCATTTGAGCACAGGCGGCCAGTATTATCACTGTCCTTGTTCCGACAGAGTTCCATTGGAAGATACTCCTAGGATTGATTCCTTCGACACCGGTGCACAGTCGGAAAACACATCAAATGCGCGCACAACCGTATAACAGCCCGGCTGTGGAATGATTTGCGGGTTTCCGAATTTCCTTCCTCGTACAACATGGGTCTCTTCAAGACCCAGGTTCACTCCCTCCTTTCCACAAAAATACTCTCCATACAGCATCCCCAAAGATGACATTTTATCCGATTCACTGCCCAAATTTAAAAAGAGCATCATGTCAATAATAAAAAAAAATTCAATCCGCATACATACATACATACACACATACTCACACACACACACCCTCTCTCACACACACACACACACACCTTCCCACTACACATATCACCCGGTAATTACTTGATATGCATACCATAAATAAGACACTACAATGAAACACATAATAGGTACCCACTATGAATTATACTTATTAAATTGTAAATTGTTTTCACCAATGTATCTAATGTACTGTTTATAAATAAATAAAATAAAAATTTCATCAGGGAATCCTGTTTAGAGGTAATTAAAATAAAAGTTTGTACACAAGCATCTATCAATACTACTATTTACCAACATATTTATTTGAGCTTTTCAATTTGAAAGTTTGAATATTCATTTAGAGCTCTTAATAGATTTTAGTCAAGCAGTCTAGAAGATTTCAGTCATTGAAAATTCATCTAAAATTCACTGAATTGTTTATTTTAAGCCATGTTCGTTCAGTTTCTTTCGTTATTTATTTTTGAAGTGTTATTTTTTTTTGTTTTTAATTATTGAAGTAGTTGCACTTCCATCTAAGAAAAGTTAACTACCCAAAGTAAATATTTGAAAGCAATAAACTGAACTGGAATATTCTGATCATTATCGTCAAAGCTCGCCATCGTACTTTAAAACAACTTTCCAACTTATGAACCATAAAAACCTTGATGGATTGTAGCAAAGAGAAAAATGTGAAAAAGCTTTTCGGATTTGTAAGATCGCTCGCCTGCATTTTTGCACGTTACAAGTCCAGACATTTTAAATTCAAAGCTTTCAGCCGAATCGAAAGCTTCGGAATACGTCAAGGTTTTATAGCTCACAAATTCAACCGAACGCACAATAAATTCATATTCTGATCTAAAATGTTGTGCAAAAATAACCATGAATATTTAATAGATGCAATGAAAATTCCAACTTTATCATTGAGTTTCATTCAAGTTTTTATTGGTTTTGTCAAAAAAACTGTTTTTCTCTTAAATACTTATGTACATCTATTTGATTTCTTCTTCAATCCTTGCAAATTAACTTTCTGGCTACATTTTTAATTAAATGAAAACAAATCACTTTGTAAAACATCTATTTGAATTTCACTCTTGTTTTATTGATTGAACGAATGCCGCGGAATCTTAGAAGTCAAAATTAACCAACTTTCCGACATTCGATCGAGCTGAAAGTAGGCAAATATGATCATTATCAATTAAAATGCATTTTAACAACTTTTAATGGCAATCACGCTCACACACGTACACGTACACGCATTTAAAAAAAAAATCGAAGTCTGAAAGAAAATGTCGGTGAAATCCATTCGGGATTTACCGCGGTCAGTAAAGTTGTTGACTCCAGTTCCTGCGTAGGAACGTTAAAAGTCAATTTATTTTTAAAAAAATGTGTCCCTGTTTGGCAAACATCCGCAATACATTTCTATCACAAACCCATACATTTTATACTTTCACCACCCGTTTCTCCGCATACATTTCCTACAATCCGTATCCAATTTTTCTAATTTAATTATGTACACATGTTGAATATATATAATGTACATATATAAAATATATGTTGCTGAAACTAAATTGCTTAATCTAAATACTATTATTATTATACATAAATCCAGTCTGTCAACTTCACCCAGTATAATTCAGGGACATCTTTATATTGGCGCATGAAGTATTATTATTTTTGTGTAAAATTTATTTTCAAATATAAAAAAATATTTAACCACTGGAACGATTTTTGGCATATATTGGCGCCATCTTAAATATCTCCGATTGCTTTCCGGATAAAAAAGGCAATTATCTCCTTGATTCGGCAAAAAAAATTAAAAAATATATTTGTAGCTTCCACGTTTGTTATTTTGGACTTAAAATGAAGCAATTAAAATGCTTTATCTATTATGATGATAGATGACGCAAATCCGAACTTTGTGGACTATTTTATAACAATTAAAAAAAAAAAAATTAATGCAGAATTTCGATCAGCTGTTTACGATTAAAATTAAGTCCCTTTTCCATAGATATGCTCCTTTCATTATAAAGTATACCACACACAATATATAGAAATCAAAAATATTCTATGTTGACTCGAATAAGTATCTATCTCTCACGACAGTTTCAATGTAACAACCACGCAGGATTCGCGCGGTTATAAACTTTACAATATATTTTATATACTTTTTATAAATCCTACAAATATGAGAAAAAGGGTAAAATACAGAATAATTCATTGACTATATAGCACTGCAATAAGTTTTTATGTCTCTAGATTAAAATTAGAAGGTATGATTTTTTTTGTTGGCGAAAAATTTAAAAAATGGTCTCCTGAAAATCTCGAACAAACGGATAAAAAAAGTTTTAAAATGCGCTGTCGCTCCAGTGGTTAAAAAAACTTTTTTTTTCAAATTCCACAGTAACATCGTGTCACCAAATCTTTGATAACCTATCACTTATAATGTAATTCGTTTCTCCGCACATCAACGTGAAATGATTTTTCTATGAAGCCTTACATATTTCTTTCTCCAGAACAATATTGTTCCGATGACTACCCTTGTCTGAGTTACTTCCACCCACTGCACAGTGTCACAGTGCTTGAGGGCCCGGAAGGCGGCGAGAAAAAATTTCATTTCCTGTTGCTGGCAAGTGACTGGAAAATACGGAAGCGTTGAACTGTAGCTTACTTGACTGACCTTCAATATGATTTTCTGTCTTGCAAAGGGAAAAAAATTATAAATATTTTAGATTCAACGGAAACGTTAAAGCTCCGCCCATAAAACGATATCTCTTTTTATTTGATTTTGAATAGCCTCCACAATTTAGGGTGTATCGATTTCTAACTTTTTTTTTGTTTTCAAATTCCAAGTTGAAAAAAAGTTGCTACTAGGTACCACAACTTACCACAAAAAATTTACGATTTTAAAAAAAATGTTTAGGTCTCCCGCACAAGGCCTAAAGTTTTAATTTTTTTCAAAAAATACCAAATTTTTTTTAAATTTTAAAAAATAAAAGCCTAACTTTTGTGTTTATTCCAAGTTAAAAAACAGTAATTTTAGGGCATAAAAAAAAAATAAGAAACGATTTTTTTTTTATAAAAAATGGATTTAAGGTCTCCCGCACAAGCCCTAAAGTTTGTTAATTTTGATGAAATTTTGTAATTTTATGTATACGAACCATGTTTTTTTTAAAGTTTAAACCACCGGAATTAATTGTACTTTTCTTACAGAAGGCATAAAATGAGGCAATATATATATGTATATACATAATTCATATATACATATAGTAAAAATATATACCATATATATACTTTATATATAATATGTTTTACACCTGAAAAAAGATAGTTGGACGGTGTAAATTGTATGAGAAAGGTGTTGAAAGGAACTAATGTTATTTGCTATTACTGTTGTGTATTACAAAAGTATAACAGATTATAACATCATAAAATGTAGTATAATAACTAAGTACAAAATGTTGCTGATTACTTTCCATACGACATGAGTGGCAGTTTTCTTGTTCTACTGCAAATTTACTGACTTGTTTAAGTATTCGTCCTTTCATATTGGCTTCAAAACCTTAAATCAAAGTTATGTATAGTATTTACATAGGCCTAGTGATTTTTACAAAATTTTATAAATGTTATTACAGTTCCCAAATGAAATTTCAATTTAATATGGAAGACAGTATGATAAAGACGTTATTTAGAAACATTATAACTACAAAATAGTCGAATAAAACTTACTTAAATTCTAATCCTTTGCAGAGGTTTTGTACTGGCTCTTGGTCTCGAACGTAGGTAGCTCTTTACGGTCTTCCAGTCCGGCACGGAAAAAAAACCATCTCTTTCGATCAGCCCACATACTCGCTTCGAAGCTTCTGTGACTTCCTTGACAATTCATTCCACCGCTTGAGTGTGAGAAGGAATTCTAAATTCAACCCTTCCACTTTTGCCAGTTTCCGCTATTGACTCCAACTCTTCTAGGCTCATATCAGTAACAAGAGGGGGTTCGGTTACTGAAGTGGATTGCCAGTCAATCATATCTATATAGTCTCGGCATCAAAATTGATCTGAGGGGGTCTAAATACCCTTACCCCTTTCCTTTCGGTTGCGCGAGCATTCTGGATTCTCTTATAAGCCAAGGCTCTGATATGTTTTCGTTCATCGACAAACATATCAGAGCCTTGGCTTATAAGAGAATCCAGAAAGCTCGCGCAACCGAAAGGAAAGGGGTAAGGGTATTTAAATCCCCTCAAATCAATTTTGATGCCGAAGACTATATAGATATGATTGACTGGCAATCCACTTCAGTAACCGAACCCCCTCTTGTTACTGATATGAGCCTAGAAGAATTGGAGTCGATTGCGGAAACTGGCAAAAGTTGAAAGGTTGAATTTAGAATTCCTTCTCACACTCAAGCGGTGGAACGAATTGTCAAGGAAGTCACAGAAGCTTCGAAGCGAGTATGTGAGCTGATCGAAAGAGATGGTTTTATCCGTGCCAGACTAGAAGACCGTAAAGAGCTACCTACGTTCGAGACCAAGAGTCAGTACAAAACCTCTGCAAAGGATTAGAATTTAAGTAAGTTTTATTCGACTATTTTGTAGTAATAATGTTTCTAAATAACGTCTTTATCATACTGTATTCCATATTAAATTGAAATTTCATTTGGGAACTGTAATAACATTTATAAATTTTTTTTAAAATCACTAGGCCTATGTAAATACTATACATAACTTTGATTTAAGGTTTTGAAGCCAATATGAAAGGACGAATACTTAAACAAGTCAGTAAATTTGCAGTAGAACAAGAAAACTGCCACTCATGTCGTATGGAAAGTAATCAGCAACATTTTGTACTTAGTTATTATACTACATTTTATGACATGTTATAATCTGTTATACTTTTGTAATACACAACAGTAATAGCAAATAACATTAGTTCCTTTCAACACCTTTCTCATACAATTTACACCGTCCAACTATCTTTTTTCAGGTGTAAAACATATTATATATAAAGTATATACCTATATGGTATATATTTTTACTATATGTATATATGAATTATGTATATATATATATATTGTCTCATTTTATGCCTTCTGTAAGAAAAGTACAATTAATTCCGGTGGTTTAAACTTAAAAAAAAACATGGTTCGTATACATAAAATTACAAAATTTCATCAAATTAACAAACTTTAGGGCTTGTGCGGGAGACCTAAAATCCATTTTTTATAAAAAAAATCGTTTCTTATTTATTTTTATGCCCAAATATTACTGTTTTTTAACTTGGAATAAACACAAAAGTGAGGCTTTTATTTTTTTAAATTAAAAAAAAATTTGGTATTTTTTGAAAAAAATTAAAACTTTAGGCCTTGTGCGGGAAACCTAAACATTTTTTTAAAAATCGTAAATTTTTTGTGGTAAGTTGTGGTACCTAGTAGCAACTTTTTTTCAACTTGGAATTTGAAAACAAAAAAAAAGTTAAAAATCGATACACCCTACTCCACATCTATAAATATATAAAATGAATCACCGTTTATGTTTATTTTATTTATTATTTAATTTTTTTTTTTTTTTTACATGGGCTCCACACAGAAAGCCCTGCGGAAAATAATTTGCCTTTGTCATCTTTGGGGATGCTGTGTGGAGGGTTTTTTTTAGAAAGAAGGAGAGAAAAGTTCTGGGAAGAAAAAGGGTTTAAGGGGTGTGAAGGAATCTGTGTGTGCTGATCATCCGCCTCCAAGACCTAGACATACCTCACCCCGTGAACCCTGTTTCCCTTGGTCACGCCATAACTTCAGAACAACTTTATTTATTTCATTTATCTTTTTTTAAAGTTTTCTAGTACTTTGTAGAAGGTCAGAATAAAAAGAAAAATTAAGAAAATTGCGCAGAAAATTTGATAAATTTAAGAAAACTGAACGACTATTTTAACTTCGCATCTTTGACAGTTCACGTGTTTGATGAATGTGAATTTAGCAGGCAGCTTTTTTAGTAACAAAATAATTGTCTATAATTTTTTTTTTATATTGAAGATTATTTAAATATGTAGTTACTAAATTCGATTGATTGTTCTTTGAACATTTTGAATGTTTCAGTGTTCATTTTGAATATTTTTCGCCCACATTAAAAAAAATCATACATCCGAATTTTAATATGGAGACATACAAACTGATTATAGCCAATGAATTAACCTATCTTTTTTGTCTATTTTCATTCGTAATATACATATATAAAAAAAATTATAAAATCGTAAACTTCTACTCAATTACTTACAAATAAGGTAAAATTTGCCAAAATTGGCAGAATCCGAGGTATTTTAAATAGTGCCATATTGTGGCAAAAAGCCAGGGTATAAGTAAATCGTCTTCCTTTAAATATCAATAAACCGCAGAGATATATAATATGCAAGTTGGCGACGAGGATGGTACTTATATATAACAAGATATATAAAATCTAATGTGCAAAGAAGTATACAAAACAACAAACATAGTAAATCTGTACGTTATTATGCTGTACAAACCATCCGAACTTGTTAGAGAATTTATACCAGAAATGAACTGGTAAAAACGTATATTCTTATTTAGAACAAATTGAAAGGTTACGGTTGCGGGGATAATCTAAAAAGGAGAGTTTACAGGGCACTTGGAGTAGATTACTTGTAGCAGACATCTGTGTTCAGGAACTATAAAGTGGAAAAGAAAGGTAAACCGAACACCCATAGAAGCCTCAGTGGTCGATGGGTAAGACTATTGACCAGCAATCTAATGGTCGCGGGTTAAAAGCATTTTATTTTATTTTTAATTGATAAACTAACGTTTAAACAAGATTTTTATGCATAGCACAAAGGGTAGATAACAAATATTATAATCAATAATTATCAGCCTGAAACACTCATCTACATTGAAAAAATCTTCCGAGAAAAGATACTGGCCGCCAACGGGAATTGAACCCGTGTCCCTCTGATTGCCGGTCAGCTGCTCTGACCACTGAGCTATGGCGGCTTATCTAATACCCGCCAAATAATTCAATATAAACTAGTGTTTCATTCGACAATTACTTATTATTACATTTTTCCAACTGAAAACAACCAACTTTATTTTTGTGAGAGAGATATTGTTAAGTACTAAATCTCCCGCTAGGTGGCGTCGAGACTAATTATGTCTGCATTTATTGCTGAAACACTCATCTACATTGAAAAAATCTTCCGAGAAAAGATACTGGCCGCCAACGGGAATTGAACCCGTGTCCCTCTGATTGCCGGTCAGCTGCTCTGACCACTGAGCTATGGCGGCTTATCTAATACCCGCCAAATAATTCATAAGCCGCCATAGCTCAGTGGTCAGAGCAGCTGACCGGCAATCAGAGGGATTCCGCCAAATAATTCATAAGCCGCCATAGCTCAGTGGTCAGAGCAGCTGACCGGCAATCAGAGGGACACAGGTTCAATTCCCGTTGGCGGCCAGTATCTTTTCTCGGAAGATTTTTTCAATGTATATGAGTGTTTCAGGCTGATAATTATTGATTATAATATTTATTATCTACCCTTTGTGCTATGCATAAAAATCTTGTTTAAACGTTAGTTTATCAATTAAAAATAATTATTAATATTTGACAAGTTAAAGTATTTCAGCAATAAATGCAGACATAATTAGTCTCGACGCCACCTAGCGGGAGATTTAGTACTTAACAATACCTCTCTCACAAAAATAAAGTTGGTTGTTTTCAGTTGGAAAAATGTAATAATAAGTAATTGTCGAATGAAACACTAGTATATATTGAATTATTTGGCGGGTATTAGACAAGCCGCCATAGCTCAGTGGTCAGAGCAGCTGACCAGCAATCAGAGGGACACGGGTTCAATTCCCGTTGGCGGCCAGTATCTTATCTCGGAAGATTTTTTCAATGTAGATGAGTGTTTCAGGCTGATAATTATTGATTATAATATTAATCAATAATGATCAGCCTGAAACACTCATATATTATTTGTCATTTTATTTTAATTTAATCAATCGAGCGTTATTAATACCGTAGCGTCTGCGTGGTTGAATTTCAGAACCCGGTTTCGGTTGCATGTCTGATGCCACGCCTTACACGCCGCACCACAAATAACATCTGTGTACGTGGTAATTCGGTTTCTAATTCAGGAATTCGACACAGAATGTCACCACTTTCGTCGGCGCGTTCTTTTTGGGTATAAGTTCTACGAATTTGTGAACCTGGTGTATCTACCGGATTTAGAAAGATTGACGGTAATACTCAGTTGTATTAAGTGGCTGTATATTACATGTAACGTCATCGCCCGACCCGGTTACTTTGTCGCGGTGACTAGCCATCACTGGTTGACACGTCGAAAGTGGATACGAAGAACGGGTTAATTTTGGAACCAGTTCCTATTGGATCACTAACTGGGCGAAGCCGAAAAAAAAGCCGCCCGCAGGGCTTAGCAGTAAAAACCTGTGGAGAGGGTTTTTAACTGCTAGTTAAAATAGTATTAGACAGTTTGTGACACGTTTCAGGGTGGAATATACCTACTTTCAGTATAGCCTTGGTGTAAGACCACCAATCAGAATTGAAACGTTGTTTGAAATGGCTATGGCCGTATTTTGTGATTAGATCTCAATAGTCAGGTACTTCCCCATCTCCTACCCCTCCCCACTACCTCCAGCCCCACAATATATGCCAATGGAGGATGCCATAGTCTCACTCTCTAGACTCTAGATGGTTGGGAGCAGTAGTTGGGACTCTTGTGCGGCATTGACATAAAAAAATAAACGAAATCCTTTTAAACGCATTTCATCGGAATTACAATTTACCTGCTAACTAGAACGTACACTATAAATATATTTTTAGATGCGTTTACCCAGACAAAGTGACGTAATTCGGATATTAACGATTCGCAGAAATTTTTTATATCGAAAAAAAATGGCTCGAGGCCCTACAGGCATTCAGACGTTATTTCCCAAAAATTGACATTCGTAAAACTGGAATGTCGCAGATTTCCACCAATTTAAACCGCCTCGTTAGTTATTCCAAGCAGAAAAAATGTTAACAAAACAAATTCTCTTTGATTTTGAATTTCATTTCATAAGAATAGAGTCCAATTTTTTTTTTTAAATTCTAACTTAAATAACTGCTTTTTTTTATTTATTTTTAGAGTTAGTTTTAATATTTAAAATAATTGTCAAAGTTTTAATTTTTCAAGATGCCCCGAAAACCACCGCAATTTAATTAATTTTTTAATTTTTCAAGATCGCGCAATCAGCTGTTCGACTCGCCGAATCTCCCTAGAAGTAGTATTACTATTTTTTTTGTACAGTAGTTTTTGAATATTTTCAATAATAGAGATAAACTAATAAGAGATACCTTTATTTTTCAAACTGATTTATTTAGGCCTAAATAATGTTTCAATAAATACAGCAACTAAATCTCTGTAAACAATATTTAAATAAACGAATAAGATGAAATATTGTTAGTTCAATGGCTTGAGTCATACCTACATTTCCGTATAACACCGTAAATGACTTTACGGTGACCAGTGATGTCACCACTAAACATTTTAGTAATACCAACTTGACGGCGTGTTTCAACGGCAGCATTAAAAATACACTTTTTAATATTTTTTTTAAAACTCAACGTTATAATATTATTAAATAAAACTTATATATTCAGAATCAGCGTTTATTGGTCTACGTCTACGAGTATATGAACATATTTTTTTAAAACCATAATATTTAATATTTTTTTAAAACCATTGCACTGTGTTTTACCTTCATTTTCACTTAATTTTACTACCCAAACTCAATTAATTAAATTCCACCAAAGTTTTGTACCGTTTTACGAAATCTATATATATAAAAATCAAAAAATGTTTGAACGAATGTATGTCCGCTATGCGTTGCTACATTAAGCATAGGAAATGTTTCAAACTTTTAAAATACCTTTTTTATACCCTCGCCAAGGTTTCTGGATTATTACAACCACGTGACAATAAATCTGAAAAGTTTTTTAATCATTACAAAAACTCTTACAAAAATGTCACAATTTGAAAATGCCATTTTGCAAAGCATCGATTGTTCAATCAAAATTCAATAATCGAATAAACTTTTTAAATTAATTAATTTAATCAAGTACTCACTTATGGTACTAATCCAAATCGAATACTTTGAATCTAAATGAAAATTATATTATTTTAAATAGGTAGATACCTATGTTAGGTACCAAATTTGATGGATTTTTCTTATAATATACAAAAATGAAAGTTTGTAGCATTTAAAAAATAAAAAAAATTATAAAAAATTGCAATAGGTGGCACGTTTAAAAACCGGGACGGAATATATTGAACGAGGGAGAGGGTAGGGGATCGTGGCAGGGTGGTTTGCGGGAGAATGGTGAGGGAAGGCGGGGAAGGTGGAGGAGGAACGCGTGAGAGGAAAGAGGAGAAAGGGAGACGGAAAGGGAACGGGACGAATGGGAAAAGACACTTAGGGAGAAACAATTTCTTTATTAGTGGCATAGCAATGCATGCCTGGAACTCGCTAGTCTACTTAAAAAATTTTGAAAATAAATTTACAAAAAAGTGTTGTGGCGTCTGGCTCTAACATGGTACCTCAGTGCTTATTGTGTTCATCTGGTAGTTAATGAACTTGGCCTGAAGGTATAATTTTAAACACTTTGAAGTTTTATATCATTTGTCGTTATTAATTGATTTTTCAAACCTGCGTAACCCTTGATATAAATGATGTTGCAAGTAAAACAGTAGCGTTTTGAGCTCACCGTTCTAAATTTCTTGCTACTCACCACAAAAATGAAAAAAAAATGAACAAAACAAAAATTTATTCATCTAATATTTCATTTAAATACTCCATATGTGTCAACTGTCTCAAATAGTTTTTCGGCAATTTTTTTTAACCGGTAATAAATTAATTCAGGTACCTTCAAAAATTGACATTTAGAATCCTATAAATAAGTCATCTCAAAGTGGTTTAACCACAGTTTGAAAATGGCATTGTAAGCCAAAACAGCTGTAACAAATATAAAAAAATAAATTACTTGCAGAATTTGATACTAAAGTTGATAGATGTAATTTCAATTCAATTAAAAAAATAACAATAATCGCTGAAAAGATAAATTTGGGAACCACAGTTGAGCAATTACTTATTAAATAACTATGGTTGCTCAATATAGCTTAAGATTGTAACCATGTGTAATAATTGGTACTGATGAAATAAAAGTTTTAGAAAAGAAAGCAACCTGATACAATTCACAGGTTTGTGATCCTTTTCACCGCGTCGTTATTGGAGAAACCCTTTCTCACCATATCATCAAAATGTAAAATGAAACCATACGAACAGCAGCCAGTAGCTACCATTTCATCATTATTCTTCAAGTTAGAATATCATTTCCTCTATTCCGTTGCAAATTATTTCAGAGGTATTTTTTTTAACATGGTTGGCATCATTTGTGAATAAAATAATAAGTAATAATAATACTCGTTGCTTGGCTGTACGGAAAAAATAAATCTTATTATGATTTGTCTAATAGTGATAAAAGGGTGTTAAATGAAGATATAAAATCATGAATCAATATTCGAATATCAGCTTCTTCTGATAGACGTTGAAATTTCACACAATAGAGAAAAACCCACCCTTATTAAATGTTTTAAAAATGTTAGATAAAACATAAAAAAAAATTATATATATTTCAACAAAAGACGAAATAAAGGGAATATTTTGATTTATTTATTTAAAAAATATATGAATAAAATTCAAATTATCTCAAGGTAGTGTGATCGAATACCAGCAAAATCCTTCTTACTCTCAAATGTTGGCATTATTTTACGAAACTCAATCTTGGGACTTTTGTAAATGATTTCTTAAATATATACTACATTTGCTATGGAAGATTACAAAAATAATATGGTTTAAAGGATTCATAATCACTTTTATACATACCCCTTAATATGCAAATTTTCAAAACTTCGAAGTGAATCCGGTGGAATCAGAAATTCGTAAAATTTTAAACATGTCATTTTGAACCCTGGCTCTCATTTATCGCTGTTAGAATTTAAAAATAACATTTTTTTAAATGACCCACCTTAATGTACATGCATGGTTGGTGTTTTAGATGCAATGGGTCCGGGTCACATTGTTTAATAATAACGACATAGATTAATGTGGACTTTATAGTATAATAATTATATTTCATCCTTTCCGATTGTCTGATTACTGGCCACAAATTATTACCAACGTGTTTGCAACTTAGCTCACGTGTTCATTGTTGTGGATTAATTTGCAATAAATTCAATATTTACGCCCCAGCTAGATAATAAAATATGAAATTAGGTTTGAGGTTACTAGTTTTTAACAAAATATTGAATTTTTTATATGTATTCGGATATCAAACAATTTTTCTGTTTAAATTGCATAGATCGAGTTTCATTGTTCGGTTTTCCATAACCCGATGATCAAGTAACAACTTATTCTAATTCTTTGATTTTTACCTCTTGCTTTAAACGTATGAAAATCCTTATTTAAGATTAATGTACGTGCACACCTGCAAGCGCAGATGCCTGTGGCGTGTTTAATATGTTCCGATCCAAGACTTGGAAATAATTATAAGTATATGGTTTTTAATGATGACATAACAGGAACGACAGATGCGAGGTTTCTCAACTTACAAGCATAATCAAAGGAAAGTTAATAGCTGAAGAAGTTTCATCTCCTGGCTTTATGATACAAGTGATGTTTTGTTTTGAAGGTTTTATTTCACTTGTACATGTAAATTCGTTCGAATTCGATTTTACCGGTTTCGACACGTTTGTATCATTCACTATTTATTTTGTTTATTTATTTTATATAATAGAAACAAACAGTGCATTGGTTACAGTGATGAGACAATTTACAGATATCTTACTAATATTATAAACGCGAAAGTATGTATGGATGTGTTTGTTACTCTTTCACGCAAAAACTACTGAATGGATTTTAATGAAACTTTACAATAATATATCAGAATAACATATATGCCATATATAATGGTAAGCTCGGACGTTATGAAATTTGTATGAAATGAGAATATGTTAAAACATATATTTTAGCGGCAATGAGGAAAGGCAGGGGGGAGGGAAACGGAGGAGGTGGGGTTGGGGTTGAGAATTAATTTATTTCGTTAAATGGCATTGCAACGCATGCCGGGGACCAGCTAGTTAAATAATATTTCATGATGTTAACCTATGATATGTTTCTTTGTAATGTCTTATTTGTGATATTATTATTTGTTAATTTAGTAAAACCAGGTGATGTGTGTAGTGTATTTATGAGTATGTTTGTAGGTGTGAGAATAGGCCACTTGCATCACATTTTAAAAAAAATCCGGTTTAGGCAAATATTCTAAGACATTCTAAGTATTTTTGAAACCCTGGTGATTTTTTGAAAAATCAGACCATTTTTTATAAACCGGAAAGACGGGACATAATTTTATGGGTGCGAAAAAACGATAATTACGTTGCCGAAAACCATTTAAAAAAATAACGTTTTCCATACGAATAGCAATAAATTGTACGGGGTTCTCTTCGTAACATCTGTAAAAATACCGCCATTTTTATCAAAAAATCAAACCAACGGAGAAGTTCGCATAGAACAAACAATAAATCTAGTGAACATTAAACGCAAATTCAAAAATTCGCCGGAAATCAAAGTGTTGCCATATAAAAAAAATTTATCAGTGTGGAATTTTACGAAATTAAGGGAACATAATCATGTAGTGACGTCACGAGCTCAAATAATGGATTTATTGATTTAAAAATAAAAAAAAACTTTACATTTCTAAAAATTTTTACTAAAATTTTCGTAATATTGTAACAGCACGATTTTTTCCAAGTCGTTATGAAATCAATGCAAGTGGCCTATTGGTAACCTGTGAATGGATATATGCTCCGTCAGGCTCAATGCAAATCTTAACACGATCGGGCTTAATTCATCTGTGAGATTATATCATGGAAAAACAGATTATTCCCCTAAATTAAAAAAATTTTTAAAATAAAATAAAATAACTGTGAGTGATGGGTAAGGAGAAAACGCAGTTTATACTCGTAGCATTGACATGATACTTCTTTTAAATTTTGGTCGACGTTAGAGTTTGTGCAAATATTATTGAATGTACGAAGATTACGGTTGATTGGCGAATTGGTTGCTACATTTTTTTTTGTAATTATGTGTGTAGAATAGCACTATATGGCTTGTACGTCTTAAAGGTAAGTCAAAATTAATTAGGGATACAGTCGATTTAGGTATTGAAAATTCTGTGAATAAATGTTAAATTCACTTTGGTTGCAAAGTTTGAAATGCACATTCAAAATTATTTTTGAATTTATAGGTTCGCTATTTTTTTGGCTGGCGGTCAAAACTAAAGTTCTAAGATCGTTAAAAATAAACACGTAAAACTGTCGTTAATAAGCATGCTACGAATGTGTCGAAACCGGAAGCAAATAAATTAAATTAATTAACAAATTTATATTGTGAAATAAAACCAAATAAATTGCTACACAGTTAATGCTACAAAAATTACTGACGTGACACGTGACGCAATAATAATCAACGAAATGTATGTAATCTACACTTGCGCCAAATTATGGCAAAAATTTTACTTATTTTACAAACCTCACATATATAAAGTACTGAGAAAAATAAGGGGGTTAAAAAATAGGGTCTGTTTAATTTTCGGGGATGCTGTGCGGAGGGATTAACATCAAAGATTCGATCGAAAAATTAAACTAAAAAAAAAGAAAATGAAGACCTTCCATTTTTTTGTGGAAGTACCTGGCTATTTACATCAGATCACCAAATACGGCGGTTTCAATTTTAAATTGTGGTCCTACACCAGGGAGATACTGAGAGTATCTTCCTCTTTGGAAGGTGCCGCAATTTTACTATATACGAGTTTTATTGTCAATTAATTAATTGTCAAATAACACAAATTAATGAAATAAAATTTATTTGCGCACACCGGGATTCAATCCCGTGACTTTCGGATTTCAAGAGCTTTAGCCCTCGACTACGGAGGCTGTACACTCCATAATGAATGCATTTTTCTTTCGATTTGCTTGTTTTATTAACTACTTAAGGTTTTCCAGCTACCTTGGGGAGCAGACCGAACTAAGTGTTAATTACAAGGTATTTAGCGAATGTAAATTAGAAATAATACAAAAATGTCAGGGTGACACAGCTGCATATTGTTTTTTTCTTCTTATGTACGAGTATCTTCTTTGATTGATTTTTTTTACATTAGCTCCACACATGAGGCTCTGAGGTAAATAATTCCCCTCAGGGCCCATGTCATCTTTGGGGATCCTTAAGGAGGTTATTTTAGGAAAGGATGGAGATAATGGAGAGGAAGTTAAGTTATAAGGATGGGTAGGAATCTTGGGGTCAGTGTAACCAGGAAGGTCCGAAGCATGTATCCATCCCTCCAACTGCGGTGCAAAGCCGAGAGACTCCTGCTGGAGAGGTTTCCCTCAACTAAAATTGTAAAAACTGTATCGGGACAAAACTTTATAGTTCCACCTCGCGAACGAGATCACAAACGCTCGGCTACGACATCAACCGACTGATTGGCGCGCATTTTAAAAGAGGGAGTAATGCTGCCACACCCTGTAGCATCTCCCCATCCGGCTTGCCATGCAGTTGGTGGGTAGATGCATCCGCCGTCAAGACCCGGACAATCCTCACCCTATGAACTCTTGGGAATGACCTATGGCAGAGGTGTTGATTATTCAATAAATGAATTATATAATGTTGACCTTGTGTGGCAGGTCGTTTAAACACTAGCAAAGATATAATTTTATTTATTAAATTTAATATCTTCCAAAAATATAAATGATCTCTCTCGGTAATGACAAATGTTTTTAATTTGTAAAAATAATTATTCTAAACCAAGTTTGCGAAGTAAAAAGTTATCCAAAATGTGACAATCTTTTTCTTCCCTGATGGCGTGCTGACGTGGAGATAATTAGAAGAACTGCCACAGCAAAGCCAACTTTGTTGTTCAGTTTCCTTTGTGCAGGAGGAAGTAGAGATAAAGTTGTATTATTCAGTCACCACCTCCTCTGACTGCGTCCCTGTGCCAGGTAACCCGCGACTTGTACAGAAATCCAGCTTAACCGAGTTTATCAGCGTTCTATCGCAAACTTTTTTCATAAACATTCAATTTATTTGTTCGCCATCGCATCCCTCTGGTGGCCAAGATCTGAACTACTTTTCTGCTGTCCAATTTTCTTCCCACTTACGTGTCCTGCTTACAGAAGTTGGGAAGCCGCGATGCAGTTTGCGAACACACGGCGGCCATCTCTAGTTCCGACACATGCTGCACTTTTAAATCCGCGGCGAATGAAGCAAATAAAAATAGGCACAACATTGTTGAATGAAATTGAGTCAAGAAAGCCAACGAAGTGTTGGTTTGGTAAAATAAAACTGTTGTATTATTATTAAGCAGAAGTTTCCTGTAATTTATTATAATTTCCTCACAATAAACGATCAAATCGTATATTAAATAGGTGGGTAGAAACTTTAGTAGATGTTAGCCGTTAGGTAATTTTTTTTACGTATATCTTAAAAATTCTAATTAAAGTATGTATATTTGTATAAATTGCCAACGTTCACCAAGCAAACCACGTAAAAACGAACTTAAAAGCTCTTAGCCCGGTTTGGCAGAAAACTTTAACATTATTTTATCATCATTAATGTTCTTATTTCTTTAGTTACCTATATCTATTCTAATTTTACAAAATATTTTTGACGAGTTTTTTATACGGGCATTTTGTCAAGCCCGAACGACCGATCCCAAAAACAATTTGTTGATGGTTAGGTCAGGGTCACAACGTTTTTTGTTTTCTCTATCTGACAAGACATTGTGGCCGTGCCCCAATGGGCAATATTTGTGGTATTGTTTATGGAAATGGTCACATAAGATCGGCCTTCAAAGTGTTTGTTAGAACTAGTCCCGACTACATCAATCTGTTAGATTTTTTTTACATTAACTCCACATGGGTGACCATGGGGAAAATAATTTCCTTTCCGGCCTGTGTAATCTTTGGGGATACTGTGCGGAGGGTATTTTTAAGAAAATGAAGGAGAGGATGTTCTGGGAAAGAAAAAGGTATGATGGGTAAGGGGTAAGTATGAATCGGGGGTCAGCGTGTCAAGGGGTGACGGACGTATGAATCTCTCCCTCCCACTGAATTTCAAGGTGACGAGCTGAGATAGTCCGGCCGGAAATGTGAAATGGATTTACTTGGCCAGTCGCTCCCAATACAGTAAATGCCCAATTGGAAAAATCACAAAAACTAATTGTTTTATCATACAACTTTTGAAGTGAAACTTTTTTGTGATTTGGAATTCGGATGAAACGGAAATGACGCTTTGCAGCACCTGCGAAGCATCAAACTGCGCTTATTGACCGCTTTGATTATATTGGTTGAGATATGTAACGGAAATGACGCTAGATCTGCGCTCATTGGCCGCTTGATCATGACCACATTTTTAAAGGCTCCTATTGGTTGAGGTGGTTTTTGGTAAAGTTTCGCTTCTACCGCGTGTGAACCGCACTCGATTTTTTTAATAATTATACGCTGAAAATCAGAAAACATATCTGATTTATTATTGTCTTGGTCGAAAGTCACTTTTTTTCACGTAGTGATACCGAAAATGTTATTAGTTATTATTATTATCATCTACACAATAAATTAAATAGCAGACAGAGATATTACATCTTTTGTAAAGAATATTAAGAACGAAAAGATCAAAACTCACGAAGGAAATTGTCCCGTGTTTATATTATTATATTTATCTTGACTTCCCAAATTCAAAGCAACGTATGTGACGTTTATTTTAATTGCGTCTATATAAAATTACATTCAACGTCAGTCTTAACAGTTTGATGAGACATTTCTACATTGAGAATCAGTAAATGTATTGTTCGTTTCACTGTTCTTTCTGAAGGTAGAGTAAGCATATTATACTAGAATAGATTTTCTACTTTGAATCAAGTCTCCATTACAGAAATAATTTAAGAACTATAATCTGAAAGCATGATCAAATAATTTGTCAAATTAATAGCCGTCTTTAACATTTACAACCAAGAAACACGTAAAGCCATCTTATAGGTATTATACAGGACAATGTTTCTATGGATGTGTGTTCTTGTCAACTCGTTTGCACTTGTGCGTTCGGCGCAAATATGAAAATGCCGCCCGGTCCTGATCTATATGTATGTCGTTCATACACATACATTCCTTCAATGTCTATCTTTACCCTACAGGAATAACTCTTGAAGTGATGTGATGTAGAATGTAGTATTCGGCACAAATACGAAAAGTCGTTCATTCACACACATTCTTTCAATGTCTATCTTTATCGTACAGGAATAACTCTTCAAGTAAGAGATTACTGATACCATAAGGGTGCTTATTAATTGCCACAATCTATATCTTGTTTATTAGATAATGGCGTGTCTAGATGTTATGTATAACGTCATTGGTAATGATGGTTTGTTTAATAAGTATAGACCAATCTTACAATTTACAATGGCTTTACGGTCAAATAAATTAAAGTGGAAATAAGTTTCATATTTGTTTTATTAGATATAATTTATAAATATTACAATGGAATTCCACCGTAAATTGTCAGTTTCCAAAATAGAAATATTAAAAAGTGTATATCGTTTAATAAGTTTCCTATGGACTTCAAAAAAATAAAAATTTCTCAAGGAGGCCGCAGATATCAACTAACGACTAAGCTTCAATTAAAAAAAATTATAAGTCTCTAGCTATTCCAACAACCAGTAAGCATTATTTTCAAGAATTAACGTGTTTAGTGCAAATTAACATAAATACGCCTTGGAAGGTTATTACTTGGAGACAGGTACGAAGAGATTTACTAATTTCATTTTCAATGGGAATAATTCTTTTGAAATTGAATCCTGAGAATACCTATAAGAATTCTTTTTTGTAATGGATCTCTCTCCACTCTTTCCAATTCTTAATACAGTTTTTTGTGTTAATTTAATAAAGATTTAAAAATTAAAATGAGAAAAACTTTATTTAAATTCAAAATAATAATACGTAACATAATGCCTGTACGTAACATAATATCTTTCCCATACTGTCTGATTTTTTTCTTCTGAAATTAAGTATTGATTCTATTCTCAACGACAACAAACAAGCTTGATGAACAACAACAATTTATAGTTAGATATATTATTCTTATAGCCTTCTGTGAAATGATTTCTTAATACGACTGAAATGACTCCGCTTGTTGAAAAGGCTACGCAAATTAAGTTACAATTTCTATCCTCTCAGATCTGTCCTTAACCTACAAACACTAAGATGTGTTTACTTTGCACTTGTTCAATCAATTGCTACATATGGTATTATGGAATGGGGGAGATGTGAAATATCAACTCTACATCCCATGGCCAAAAACTCTCAAATATAACCCACCACGCCCAGCAGAGCAAAGAGACTTTTAACAAATTACAATATTAGACATTCGACAATTATACATGAAGACAATTCTCAAATACTTATGGAAAATCATATGATGAAAAAAAAAAACAAAAAAATATGCACCCGTTACTCATCACATCTAAAATGTCAAATTTCTCCAACATTAACAGTTTTCGCCCAGCGATAGTTCACTCATATTGCTCTTAAAACGTTCAACTCACTGAATATTTATTGGTACCAGTATTTGTTATTTAATAATAATTAAATAATATATATTACAAAAATATAATTACATACACAAATTTCGACTACCGTAATAATGTGGTGGTCGAAAAGTTTTTTACGATGTATACGAAAAATATTTAATGAACACGGAAAAAAAACGTAGAAGGCAATAAAGATATTATATTATCCACAAATTAATCATATCTAGGATTTAATTAATAAGAGATAACTTTGTATAAACCACTTTTTTAATAAACAATATCGACATGTTTCAATAACAATGTTATCTTCTTCAGGATATGTTAATATTAACATATCCTGAAGAAGATACAGGATATGTTAATATTAACATATCCTGAAGAAGATAACATTGTTATTGAAACATGTCGATATTGTTTATTAAAAAAGTGGTTTATAGAAAGTTATCTCTTATGTATTAATTAAATAATAAATAAAGCTACAAAGTTATTTTGCAAAGATTGAAGAAGTAAATATATGGGATTCCTTATAGATATTTATGTACGTATTTCTCATAGCAAATTGGTCTGAGCCTATTTAAATTGCTTTTTATTTACTGGACTCTTCACGACCGAATGAAATGTCAATACCAATTTACCATCGAATACATGTTGGCCGAGATTACCCCGACCCCTACCGCCATCCCTTCATATTATCCAGCCTGAAGGTAATAGTACACGTTTTCAATTTTTCTATATGACCACAACTTCCCCTTAATGAGGCCCATTTCTCCAACGACTTGCCCGTAAGAAAAGGTATTTTTTTTCAATCTTATTTTTCATCAAGCACATCGATGAAAAACTCCCGGTCTGGAAAAATCTATTTGGAACAAGTTATTACTATTGGCGTGAAAAAGATCCATTCTTTTCATTATCATAATCCTTTTCATAAAAAATTAAAGGGTTTGATGGTGAACGTAAACAATTTTAATATTTTATTTATTTGTTTATTTTAGAGAAAGGTGAAAGCAAATCAAATACATAATACCAATTACAATACTAAGATAGTTAATTATACCAATTATGAACTTTTCACTGATGATAGTGAATGATAAAGTGTGAAATTGTAAGGGTGTTTTCTTCATTCAATTATTTTTTTACTTACTGAAAAAACGGGGGAGGGGAGGAACAAAGGAATAGGATTAAGAGGCAAATGATGTGAATATATAGGGATTAAATTTTCTAGTTTGAGTCATGTTGCTTAGTGAGTTTTCGTTTTATGTCACGTAAAGTGGAGTTAAAAATGTCAATGTGGTAATATTTTGTTAAATGAGTGTGTGGATCTGTAGATAAATGTGTTATGTTGGGAGTTGGTCTTGCAAAGATGGAGATTAAATGGGTGTTGTAAAAGATCAGGACAATCGATTAAGGTATGTGTAATTTTAAATAACATTATCGAATCTGCTAAATTTCTTTGACAGGTTAAGGTCTGTATTTTGAAGAACTTTGCAGAGTCTTCATTACTAACATGAGATCGAAAAGAGCGGAAATTGAGGTACCTTAAAAATCTATTTTTAACGCTTTCAATTCTATTTTTCTGTACTGCATAGCCTGGGTTCCACACTTGAGATGCATATTCAAGGATACTATGAACATTTGAGAAATTAGGTGTTTTTAAAGTAATAAGGTATTTGAATTGTTTACAGGAGCAGATTATGAAACCAAGCATAGATGATGCTTTAATGATTTTGTAAATAACCATGTGTAAGTATTTAAGAATCCGAAGAAGATTAACGGAATGTATTAGAGGTAAGATACCAGGATGGCAAAATAGCTAACGTAGAAATTTCGGTAATAGAAAATTCTTTAATAATGCAAATCACGTGCAGAATAAAATAATGGTGTCTACGTTCGATACCATTAATGTAAAGCGCCATTCTTTCATAAGTGTTGCCTATAATTTTTTTTCAAAAATAACATTTTAAATAAATTGCAGTGTTGTACGATTGTACAAACAATATATGTGTATATAATATATACATAGATATTTAATTTTATTTTTAAATTTAATTAAAATTTAATGTAATAATATTATTATTAATTTCTGCAACTATTTTAGTTTTTTTTATATTGTGACAGCTGTTACAGCTTACAAGACCATTTTTAAACAATCATTTTCAACTGCCTTGTAAGCTGAATCAGCTGTCACAATAAAAAACTTTTATTTTTTAATGTGAATATCTCTGTAATGTGAATATCTCTATAGCTGTTCCCTTCTGGAGCCAGTTAGTCTATGGCATACCCAATTGAGGAATGTTGTGAGGCTGAAGGCAATGGAGAGGGGAAGGAGAAGAGGATGAGGAAGGTGGGGAAGTACATGGTTATTCATATATGGTTACCAAACACGGCTGAAGCCATTTCAAGCAACGTTTCAATTCTGAATGTTGGTCTTACACCAAGGCTATACTAAGAGTATCTTCCACTCAAGCAAATAAAAGTACTATTTTATATTTTTAAATGAATTAATTGTGAAATAATCAAATTAATCAAATAAAATTTAATTTAGCACGCCGGGATTCGATTACGCGTCCTTCGGATTGTTAGTCAAGAGCCTTACCCCTTGACCACAGCGCAGGCGGCCGTCAAATTTATACTTGCATGGCTCGTATTTATTTATTTGGTACAATAATTCACATTTTATGATATACGAGTATTTTAATATCGGCTTCGCTGGGTGGATTACCCGTGCTGAGGCCCTAATTTTATAATGCGAAATTCAATAAGCTGAAGTACATTTTAAATTTTAATAAAATATATAAAGTCGGCAATGAAAAAAAAATCAGCATATATTAAGAGTTTTGTGTGAGTGAATGTTATGTGATTTATAATGGTATTATGTGTTACGTGTAAATATTTTTTTATGTGTCATAAAATTTTGGTAATATATTTTTTTTGTGCTTTAATCCATCATTTAAATTTGTTTCAAAAAAAATTTTTTTTTCTTCATTTTTTGTATCATGTGAGAGATTGTTGAATGCTTTTATTGCATAGTACCTACTTATGGAATTTGTCCATAGCTTGTGTTTACCGCCAGAGTTTTTATGCTTTCTTTGTACGCTTATCTAACTGGTCTGTTTGTTCATAATTGTTTTTGTTCACAAAATAAGTTTAATACTATTTTAACTTACGAGTATAATTGGCGTATACCTAGTACGTCAAACATGTTAAATATTTAGTCTGTATCAGTCAGTCTATGTTTTATAAGTACTAACTTATTAGTTGCTCTCCCCCCCAAACAATTATTCCATATTCTATTAGTGATTGATAAGTACAAAATATATTTTGATAAATGAAACAATGTTACTTTGTTTGAACCACTTGTATATTTGTTTAAAGCCGACCGGTTTCGGAACGACCGTTCCTTCCTCAGGGCAAACGTATACTGACATGACAATTATAAAATAGTAGGTGGGTACAATATATTATTACAGAGTGTTGTGGTAGGGGTGAAGGCGTGGTTAGGGATTAATTAGGAGTGGGTGGGGGAACATATCCATGATTGGGCTATATGATAATATTTTTTGTTTGTTAATAATGGGTTCATTATTTTTAAGAGATTTTTTTTATTTCTATGGCTTCTAAGTTATCTAACCGTTTTCCCTTAGTGTTAAAAATGTTCTTTGATTCTTATTTCAAAATTACGAGTTGTTTTTCCAATATAAAATGAGGAACAGTCATTACATTTGAGTTTATATATTCCGGAATTAGACAATTTATGTTCTTTATCTTTAACGTTCCTCAAAAAATTACCGATATTATTTCTTGTATAAAAAGCTGGTTTAATATTAGAAGGGAAATTTTTGCAACATTGAACAGAAAAATTATTAATATATAAAATTTTACGCCATTCTTTATCATTATTATTATTAGAATTGTATAGATATTTATTTATTGAAATTTTCTTAAGTTTTTTATTTAAAATGTTATCAATTAAACTTGGTTCATATCCGTTATTTACAGCAATTTGCTTTATTATCAATCAATATATTTAATTTTATTATCAATATTTTATTATCAATCAATCAATTTATTATCAAAAGTATATATTTTGACATTTTTATTTGATACAACAGTTTACATTTTACAATATGATTGAATAATGTTGGCCCAACTGCCGATTTACCCTTGCCGAGGCTATTGCTTTTATTTGTTTTATATTTTATAAGTTTCTTATGTTTATATTATAAAAAAATGAAAATATTATAAATAGAAGAGGCCAAAACGCCAGTAGGTATTCGCAAGTGAACTAAATTTAAGCCATATTACCTTTTTGGGTATTTCACAATGCAGCTTGAAAGCGTTTAATTGTCTGTTAAAGTAATAATATTATACGAAGCTGGCTCTAAAACTCGTTTGGGGGCTCGAGTATAAATGTTCAGTGTTTTTGAATATTTAGCGCCAACGGGAGTGCAGAGTTCAGAGTGCAGGCAGCTATTAGTAGTTTAAGCTCCCACAAGGGCTGCTTTCAAAACTGCCGGTTGTTAACATTCTTTTGAGAACTTAAGCACAAACGTTTAACATTGTGATACAGGCATTTACGTTTAACCTTCTCCTTACCAATTACGAGAGATGTGAAGGCTGATGGAGATATTGAAAGGTGGGTGAATGCAGATAACTCCATTTATGGAGAACTGAATGGCGTTAACTAAAAAACTGTCCAAAGAAGCGACTCTAGCAATCCAAAATAAAGTGTTGGTTACTACTCTGATGTACGATGGTGATGCATGGAACTGGCAGAGGAAAGATTAAAGTAATGCAGTAGAAATGAGATCCCTGAAATGTGGAAATTCGCAAAGAATGCAAGGCTGATGTAAGCGTATAAGAAAGGAACCTTCAGATGGACATTAAGGTGGGTCATTTAAAAAAATGTTATTTTTAAATTCCTAAGAGCGAAAAATTTGTCAAATGAGTTCAAAACGACGTGTTTAAAATTTTTCAAATTTCTGATACGATCTTCTTCTTCCGGATTCACTTCACAGTTTTGAAAATTTTCATAATACGTGTCGTCGTCGTGAGTCTCGCAGAACAATGCCGAAATTTGAGAGTCAGGGTGATTTTGCTGGTAATTGAATTCACTGCCTTGAGATAATTTGAATTTTATTATTTTTTTAATAAATAAATTAAATATTCCCTCTATTTCGCGTTTTATTAAAAAAAATGGTTTATCTAACATTTTTTAAAGATTTATGTCAAATTTCAAAGTCAATCCGGAGGAAGAATATGATATCCAAATATTATTAAAAAAATTACGTGATTTTATATATCGATTTAACATCCTTTTATCACTAATGGACAAATCAAAACAAGATTTTTTCCCATACAAGAAGAAAGTGTAAGGAGAATTTGTATACATATATGGCAAAGGCGAATGGTAGAAAAAGTCGGAGACGCCGGAGGAAGACATGGCATGATATAGTGAAACAGATACTTGAGTAAGACCATATCGAGATTTAGAATAATAGAGCAGTATGAAATAGACGATGTCGGAAAGTGAATGAGGCAAAGAGTGTGTGACAAGACCGAGTGGTTTGGCGGTCCGTCCCCTCGGAGAAACGGCGTGATGGTTAGTTAGTTAGTTACCAAGTTTTATACCTTCCATACGCTCCCCATAAGACAAGCCAGCTTTACCGGCATCAATTGGACAAAGAAAAAAGTTAGAGGACCTAATTCGAATTGTATAATATGTAGTTTTTAATTAATATTTCTTTTACGAAAAATTATCAAAATGGTGTGTAATTAATTGTAAAAAATAAATATACAATTTATGATAAGGGTTTTGTTAGTTTTTTAAGACGTAAAAAAGTGAAGTTTTGTCATGTCCGTTACTAACTTGGGTACGGGAAGGTTAACCATGTTAAAACTGTTATATTTTAATATGTATACTGAGTTTTCACTTCATAATATTACAGGCAGAGGCTTTCCTATTTTATAAGAAGCTTACGAAAATATTCAACTCTAATTCTCTTATACTTAAAATAGTTGGGTTCCTACGATACCCCGATACACAATGGTGGGATGCAAGATATTCCTCCCTTAGTAACAGAGACCTAAAAAGTATTTATATCAACTCATATTATTTTTGAGTTTCCACAGTTTTTTTTTGGCCATATTCAAGTAAACATTTTGGAAAATTTTGTGGAAAATCTTGAGATAGTCATAGAGGCACTATTGCGTACTATTATCGCATCGAAACGTGTTCTACTATTATCACACGAGTAGCAGTGCACGGAAATGGATTTGGTGGTTTCCGGCCGTTTGGTGTTAGAGCTTTGGAGGCCAAATTTAACCAATTGGAGGTAAAAACGTGAAAACATTTTTTCAATTCGTATTTCAACTAAATAATATAATATGGCAATGGAGATAGTTTGAATTCTTATTCATTTCGAAAATGGCATTTAAAATAAATTTCTCTTAATTTTTTAATATTATATCGCTTTTCGGAACTCTCCAAGCAAAAAAACCTAATTTTTCAAACTACACTATAAATCAAAAGTAGGTACCTTTGGACTAGAGTTTATAGAGACACGTAATCGAAATTCTTATTTTTAATGTTTTAAAAAAAAATCATTTATGTAAAGCTGAAAAACGGCTTAAAACAGGATGTTCACTACTATCGGAGGTTGGCCATCAATAAAGGCTAACTATTAGTAAAGTATGCATATTTCAAAGCAATTATATGTCATCCTATAGATTTTCCATCATGTTCTTAGTTTTATTAAATTTAATTTAATCTCTTAACTTGTTTGAAATTAAACATGAAAATAATCTCAAGTCATCTCTAAGTCTTTCATACCAAAACTTTTTCACTTCCGAATAGACATGACTGTTACACATTAACTTGATAAATAGTTCTTTGAAACCAAGCTTGACTATGCTTGTATACCAATCGTATCTCTTGTATTATATCTTTATAAAATATATTTATCTTTATAAAATATTGCAAAGAAATTTTTACGTAATTAATTAATTCAAATGCATTCAAAACAATATTACTAGTTTTCTGAAAAGATATCTCAAGATTTGTAAGTAGGTATGTGCTTATTTACTCACCTAGTTAATTGACAAATAAGACTATTAGATAATAGATTACATTTGAAAAACTAATATTTACGGAACCATTAAAACAGCCACCACATTTAACCGGAACCGGAACGTAACAAACAAATTTACAGAAAGCCGAAAAGCAAAATGAAACAACCATAAAATAATTGTTTGGTTGCTTAATATTCTATCATCTAGTACAGCGTTTCCTAACCTTTTTCATCCACGGGCCCCCACGAAATCAATCCCAATTTAAGGACCCCCTTAATAAATAACCAGCAATAAATTTTGAACCATTTATTTTAGCACTACAATACAAAAAAAAACTTTTTTATAAAAAAAATACGTACAACAGCAACATTCACATTAATTAACAGTTAATTAATGTGACTATTGGTGTTGCTTTTTGCAACTAAATTAGTGATATTCGTGTTGATTTTACTACTAAGTCGTAATCTCAAATCGGATTCCACTTGTAATCTGTTTCTGTATTTGTTTTTAGTATATATACCAGAGCAGATAATGCCTTTTCACAGAGCTATGTGGTTGAGAAAAGCAGTAAATGTTTCAGTGCTTCTTCTGATATTTCCTTATAATCTTTCTTTACATTCACCCAAAAACTTGATAAAGAGAATTCTTTGAAATTACGTTTTTAAAGTCCCGCTGTCAGACGTTCGCTATGCTAAGTAAGCGTAGAGATTACGAGACTTTTGGTGGCATTTATTTATTATTGAAACAGTCCAGAGATGAGACTGCGGATCCCCATACATATATTGCATGGACCATGATCTAGTACATAATTTTGGTACGGTGTTCTATGGGCTCTTCGGGACACATTATCTCGAAGTCACTACAATTGGAGAGCTCTCCAGATCAGAATTAGCCTGGAAGGACGTTTATCCTCAGAAGTATTATTATATTTACAACTAGCAGACCCGGCCACTCGTTGCTGTGGCTAACGAAATACAACGCCATTATCCAACCTTTATAAAATTCACACCAACCGCTTTCCAGCTGCCCGCTGCCTGAATTGAATATTTGAATTTCTCGGCTTTTCTCTACTATAATAAGAATTTTTTATACATATAAACCTTCCTCTTGAATCACTCTATCTATTGGTGAAAGTCGTATCAAAATCCGTTGCGTAGTTTAAAAAATCTAAGCGCACAAACATTTTGAGCGTATTCATTTTATACTAAGTAATGATGATACGTCAATAAAAAGTCACTGTGTTGTAAGTCTTTCAATAAACATCCGTATATAATAATTGTAGAATACAGAACCAAGACATTACAATAATCATCCAAATGAACGCTGTTTATTGTCATTGTGTGAAATATATCCTGACAAGTATGAAATTTAATTAATGTCACTACGTGAAGGGAAAAATTTAGAAAGTTCAACGTTATACCGTATCACCTTTATTTGAGATCCCAGCTCCTGAGTTTCCTTCCTGTGTCCCTTAGCCTTTCCGCAATACGATTAAACAAGGAGCACTCGTTTCCAAGAATTTGTCATTAATTTTAAGTGAAAAACGTCTTAAAAAAGAAATGAGATCAATTCAAGATGTAATGGAATAAGAAGAATGCGCATTCAGCTCCCAGAAAATGTAGGAAAATTCTAAATGGAAAATAACGCAATCACACGGCTTGACGACTGAGATCCTTGGCATTTTTTCATGGGGCGTGAAATAAGTTTTACATACCCGTTTCCGAACATGTGGTGAATGGTAACTGCTGCCTCAGTCTGCCTTAGTCATGGCAACCTGGTAACCGAACAATTTTATAACTTAATGTCGAGCATTACTTTTGAGGTCTGCTCCAAATGAGGGAGAGATAGGCTAAATCTTGATATATAAAACAAAGTCGGGCTAGTTACACCATTTATAACTCGAGAACGGCTAGACTGATTTTATGATCTTTGATTTGTTGTATTTGTCTCCGCCCCGAATAGCAGAATAGCTATTAAAACACCGGAAAAATTCACGACACATAAAGTTATAAAGAAAATTCTTTTCCCAATAAAATTCTCCAAGCTCTTACCAATATCCAGAACTTGGCTGAATTTAAAATAGCTTTAAAAACAAACTTATTTTAAAAAAATCATTCCTTTCGTTAATCTTAACTTTTTTTAATATACCTAATCTAATAAGCCATGTTCCTCAAGTTTCCATTAATTGTTTGGTTTCGATTACCTCCTTAATATACTTTTATGTTTAATGTGCCCTCCAATTTTTTCTTATTTCTAAACGTAAACTGCCTCCTGTTCTATATTATGTTTTAGTATTAATGATTTTTGTTTAAATTAGTGTCCGTTATTGTTTATCTTTATCTTTTGTACTGCGCCAAAACAGCACTGTTGTTAATTATGTTCTCTTGGTATTGTTTTGTATATACTATATATTCTTTGTTTCAAATTATTTAATCAATTGTTGTGCGGGACACTATAGGATTCGTAAGGTACTCGTAAGGAACACTATAGGATTACTTTTAAGTTTATTATAATTGAGCGCATTTGTAGTGAAATATCACACTGCGCTATATAAATACTACATTATTATAATATTATTAAGAACGTCGGTGCTCTTAACTGCAAAATTTTTAATCCAAATAATATTTTTTTTTTGTCATTTTAAGACAAAAAAATACAGAAGCGTATTTTAAAGACGCACAATTTACGGCTGTGTGCCCCTCTTCCTGCGGCATCACATTGTATATTAAGTACACACTTAAGTATAATTCACACTCTTGTAGCAAGAGAACAGCGGCACCTCTGCCACTGCCACTTGGGGTTGGATGTTTCAATTTGTCGGTCGACTTGCCGAGTATGTAGAACGACGCGGTTGACGGTTATTATGCCATTCGTAAGAATGTCGAAATAATAATGACTAAAGGTACCTAACCGAGTCATGGCGGGCGGCGCGGCGGTAGGTACGCACGAAATTGACTTCAGGCGTAATATGTTATATCATTATTTTATTTTCGTTGTATTGTACAGTCTTTATAACATGCATGATAGTGTTAGAATATTTATATCATTGTCCGATAAAACAATGACATTTAAAATTAAAACCAAAAAAAAAAACGAATGCACTTTACACGCGGTGGAAGCGACACTTTACCAAAACAATCTCAGCCTTCAAAAGTGAGGTCATGGTATCTCAACCAATAGATGCCTTGAAAAGAGACATCATAATCAAAGAGGCCGATGAGGGCAGTTTGATGCTTCAAAGGTGCCGTATTGCGTCATTTCCATTTCATTCGAATTTCAAATCATAAAGGGGCTAAAAAATTTCACTTAAAAAAAACACTTGACAATACGTGTATACCTAATATAAGCATTTCTGCGCGACGGGCGGGATTGGGATAGGCGAGTTCACCTCTTCAGCCGAACTCTCTCTACCTATCACACCACCTTGCACCGAGGTAGGTGGGATTTATTCGTATGAGTGTCAATTCTGAACACACTATCAGATTACTATCACTACATTTCCATGACTATTTCCATGACTGCGCGGCCCCTGCCAAGAGGCGCACCGACAGATCAGCTTTTTTAGGTTTTTCTAAATGTCCACTATCACTACAAAGTAGTTTCATCCGTGTGCTCGATGACGTAGAGTTTACCTATCTCATCTCCTAGTCTATCCCTTATTACTTCCTAAAACCCAGCAGAATACAGCATCCCCAAAGATGAGACAGGCTCTGAGTGAAAATATTTATCACTTGTTTTATTTATTATAAAACGTTATCCTTGAGTATTACATGACCTATTTTTAGTTAAATAATTTATTTTTTTATTGATTACACTTTTGAATTTCATTATACATCTTTAGTCCACCATATATTAGGATGTTCTGTGATTTTGATTAACTCTATTTATTTTTCTGGTTGCGTTATCTCTATTAAAAGCAATTTCGTCCTTAAAGTTATATGGCATTTGGTTTTTCATAACTTAATATACAAAAATGAACGCAAATGTCACTTTTTAATTAGAATCCAATTTAGCTCCTCTCTCATTTGATTAACCCTTGTTGCCTTTCTCCATAATGCATCTCATAGTTCTGTTCTATTCAACTCTTAGCCTTTTTAAGTTTCCTTCATTGGACAAATATAATATCGTAGAGCAGTAATCTAAATGTGGAGCAACTATAATTTTAAAACAGAGAAAATTGACTTTTCAACTCGGGCACGTATGCAAGCTTAGCTGTGAAAGTTTGTTTTTATTCAAATATATGTAATAGAATATATATATTTTTAATTTTACTTTTTTCATTAGTTTGATGCTTACATAAATAGTGGATTTTTTGACAATCATGCCTAGGTACATGCCCATGTTATGGTGGTCCAGGAAATCGAATATAAGTGTTTTTGTTGTAAATTGTCAAATTTTACCCTGAGTTACGTTATAAATAAAAAATTGATAGCCTCGGTGTTTCCTTCCCTTCTACAACATGAGTCTCTTCAAGATCCAAGTCCACTCCTTCATTTCCACAAAAACAACTTCGATACAGCATTCTCAAAGATGACTCAGGCCCTGAGGGAAATTATTTTCCTCAGGGTTTCCTGTGTAGAGTTAATGTAAAAAAATTGTCATTTCTGCTGCGATCAGTCGCATCCATAACTACAAAACTATTACTTTCTTCACTTTAAGGCCTTTAAGCTACAGCGATTAACAAATTTTCATTTTATTTCTAAAGTTCCGTCAAGAAACTAAAATACTCTCTTACGAAATCTTCTCCTACGTGAGATGCTGCGGAAGAGATCTGCTTCAAGGTATACTGAAAGCACTTCGCCTTCGCTTAAATTACTTAATTTATTTTTAAATTATTGGTTTAAACATGTTTAAATATTCAACACGAGAGTTCCCTCCACAAAACTTTGCTGTTGTTATCGTCGTATAAGTCTATTGCTTCAATTAACACATTATTTGACAATTTACCACTTGGCGTGAAAGCAAACCTTTAATTGCAATTGGTCGTGTTATAATATCACGTTCGTTGGAAACTAATTGCAAAAGAATACGTCTATTACTCGTGCGATGTTAAAGAACCTTGCTGTTTTTCTTTTGGTTCACAATTTTTCATGCTTGAAACATATTACTTCGTGCCTTGGAAACTAGGTTACCACTTAGCTAAAAATACATGAAATGTCTCGGTACTCTATTAATTTGAAGAGGATATAAAGATTAATAGTTTCTTTTTAATTACTATGTTGAATGATCTTACATCAAAATCAAAGCATTTATTTATTTAATTAATTAAGACAATATTACTGACACTCAACCAAAAATGTGAGGCAGAAAAATCCGCAAAAGATACGGTTATGTTTAGGAATCGAACCCAGGACCATTGCCTTGCCGGACGGGGCTCTGCCAAAGGTTGAGTATCGCTAATATTGTCTTAATTAATTAAATATTATAATTTGAGGTGTTTTCTCATTAAGCAAAAAGAAATTCGAGTGCAGTTTACACTTGGTAGAAGTGAAACTTTACCAAAACGATCCTAACCAATACTTGAAAAGTAAGGTAATAATCAAAGCAAACAATGAGCGCAGACCTAGAGTAATTTCCTTTTCATATCTCAACCAATAGGAGACTTTAAAAGCGATATCATAATCAAAGCGGCCAATGAGCGCAGTTGATGCGTCGCAGGTGCAGTAATCGTCATTTCCGTTTCATCCGAAATCCAAATCACAGAGGGGCTGAGTATAGAAGTTTCACTTCAAAAATAAAAAAAAAATTAAAATATTTGTCCCAGACTTGTAGAAACGTCAATAGATGATGTCGCATATTAAAAAAAGGATAAATTTGTCCAAGACACTATCTACGTAGCATTTAATTGAGTCTTGCGATTATACATAAATATAGCAGCCAACAAAAATATGTGTTGAGAAAAATGGGGATAATGTTGGTATTTATTAGTTGAAGTATGTTATACAGTTAAATATGACCGAATCGGATAGAGTCACATTAACTCAGAGGTAGAGCTCCACCCCGGCAAGGCAAATATCCTGGGTTCGATTCCTAGATGTGACCGTATCTTTTTTCTGATTTTTTTATAGATATCAGATTTTCATTTGAGTGTCGCTAACATTGTCTTCTTAATTAATTCTTCATTCTTGAAGAACCTTACCTTTAAATTACTGATTAGCTCCACAGAGGGTCCGTAAATGTTAATTGCTAAAATATCTTAGTTGTATTTGTACTCGACTCTGCTGTATTTTGTCCACTGTGACAACTATATATAATTTTTAATTTCTGAAACTCACCCCTAGCGCGATTTCACTGAACTGCCAAAACGTAGGTACCTTTTCGACATATTATTCAAAACCTATCCATTCTGCATCAAAGCAAATAAAATTCGTTTTTAATGGAGGTGTGGGGAACGATACTCAACAGGGTAATAGAGTTTGTACGCTGACAACTCAGCTGACGTCACTTTGCGCCGAGCTCCGTTCGCCAAATACGCCGAACTTCATTCGTTTTCCGACCGTCCGATGAGTCGCTCACGTGTAGAGATATCGTTTCCCAAATATTTCTTCTGATAAAGATTTGTCGTGTTTTATATAAGTTCGAATAAATAATAACTTCAGTGTAAAATACTTTCTTTTATTTGAAATATCACGGTACACTTTGGTAACCTAATATGGAGTCAGATAAATAAGTAAGTACAGGCGGATTGCCCGAACACATGGTGAAGGCCGCCAATCTACCTACCAAAGAGGTAGCTGATAGATATTACAAATTGAGGTTTTACTCATTAAGTTAAAAATAAAAAATTATTTGTTTTTTATTCCTTTAAAGCAATTCCGCGCTCTTGTCTCACAAGATTGTGTTCTTCTTGCAAAAAATGAAATATTGTTGGTGTACATTTTTATCTATTTTTCTATTATATTTCACTGCGTCAAATATTTTCTAGTAGTTAGCTAGTTTTCTAGTACTCTAGTACGAATAAGTATGACTTGAAAAATAACCTCGTTTTTATAGCAGGACTAATAAAACTCCTACGTAGGAACCCATTTTCGGTTATGGTTTTATTGTATAATATGGCAAATGAATTTCTTTAGAAAATTATTGTAAAACATTTCATGGTTCGGGCCTGAACTCTGCAAAATAAAAAAGAACAAACTTTTTGGCGATATTTTTTCTTGCAGATATTTAAACAGGCGGCTGGTGTTAAGCGGGAATTTAAACCTCATGGCTATCTGTATAAGAAGTGTTACTATTAGCGGCCTGTTTCGGAATTATATACGACTGAAAGTGAATTTAATAGAAGATATAAATTGATCCGATTTCAAGTATTTCATGACGTGGTGCATTACTCGTCTTAGATCGCGTCTAAAACCAATGCATCTTCACTCTGCTCTCATAAATATTATATTGTGACCTTGGGCGTTCGCAAAAGCGAAGTGTGCAAGTTGCCTGGCGAGTCAAGGAAATAGGGATTATTGGCACAAGCTGGAGACACCGTGCGACCAACAATGGCTTAGAAATAAATTGAAGGTTCATGATGTGGTTGACAAAGATGAAGTGGGAATAAGCTGCTGGTCTTGTTACGAGAGGTAACTATGACCGATGGAGCAAAAATACAAAAAGAGAAAGAACTCAAATACGATGTGTATTTATATTAAAGAGATAATGAAAACGTACATAATTGCGGACCGCGACGAAATATTTATTAAAATTATGCATACATTATATTAATATGCATAAAATAACCAGAGTGTGTAATTCACACGCGGTAGAAGTGAAACTAGAAAGTCGCTTTCTTTTCTTTTGCTTGTATTTTTAAAGTGGTTTGAAGATTGGATATTGATTTCACAAATTAAAAAAGTTTTTTTTTGGATTTCGTAGGATTCGAACCTCCGTTCGCTTGATGTCTGTCTCGCTGGCCGCTGAGACTTGTCAGGAACCTTGCCCACTGCGTTATGGAAGGCACGCGCCGAGGTACGAATTTACCGCATTATATTAGAACCGAGTATTTGTGTATAACTGAGTTGTGACTTATTTGTGACTCATCCGAATTTCAAATCACTAACGGCACAAAAGATGTTTCATTTCAATAACTGATGGTCGATATTAAAGAACTTGTTTCTTATAGGTTTACCACGAAGTGCGGTTATAGGGTTGGTAGTACAAATCTTTAAAGGTAATTAGATGTGAAATTCGAATGCATATATGTTGCTAGCTGCAGGCAAATACAGAAGGCTTTTAATTTGCGAGGCCGTTATGAATACCGCCACCCCAGGAACCATTTAACCAAACGGTTAACCAAAACACCTTCCATAGGTCGTTCAAGTGATTAGCCACATTTGGTGACTTAACAGAAGTTCTCAGATTTATGGGGTGAGGTTTGTCTAAGTCTTGGCGACGTTTGCCCACTTGCTGTGTGGCGGGCCGGAGCAGAAGATACTAGTTAATGGAGATTTGACTTTTCCAGTCAGATTTTCTTGCCTTGCACCGCAGTGAGAGGATGGATTCATACGTCCGTCACTCCTGGACACATTGACCCACAGATTCCTATCAACACCTCATACTTTTATCCTTCCCAGAACTTCCTCTTCTTCCTTTCCATAAAAAGACCCCTCCACACACCAACCCCAAAGATGAATTAGGCCTAGAGTGATTTTTTTCCTCGAAGCCTAATTAAAAAAAAAAAGAAAGTGCATTCAGGTGCTGGCTTCAAAGCCACACGTAATAAAGCATCCTTGAAGAACCTTACTTTTAAATTACTGAATAACTTCAAAGATGCAAATGCCCATAAATGTTAAGTGTTGTATCTTCGTTAAATCTACTAGACTCCGCTGTATTTTTTCCACTGTGACAACTATAATTTTTAATTTATGTAACTCACCCCTTGCGCGATTTCACCGAACTGTCAATACGTACCTTTACAACAAATTCAAAACTTATCCGTTCTGCATCAAAGCAAATATAATTAGTTTTTAATGTATCTGTCAGATTGTACTTTATTTCTGTAATTTGTATTTTTCATTAATTTTGTAGGTAATAGTATTTTTAATAATGTTTGTTTTGTATGTAGGAGGGTAGGTGCATACTCTTTTGACATTATCATTGTTTGACATACTTTATATTTGTATCTAACAGTATTTTTGTTCTGAGAAAAATAGAAAAAACGATATCGGTTATATTTATAACATATATTAAACATTCAATTCTAAAGAGTTTAAAATGAAAAGTCGTGAAGAAAGACAAATAGTTCAGAATTTATGCTGAGTTAGTGGAAAAATGTTGTGTATAAAAATTTCAAAACGTTATTCCGAAGAATATATTTTTTTACTCTTTGTACCTGTGAAAGTGACATGCTCTTCTAAAATAAATTTACACACGCCATTGATGTATTTTAGCTTACATTCATCAAAAACAAGAAATTAATTAACGAAACCATATACGTTCGAGTTATTGTCTCGAGATCAACGTACAACATTATTTCACAAACCTGTTTCAACGGCTAAAAAGCAGGCTTAATAATATTTTTCTGGACAGACACTACTTTTCTGCATCCTTCAGCTTCTTGGCTGTGAAGTCTTTCTAGTTGAAGCCATAAGATGTCTTCTCATTTTATTAATAGACGGCATAGTACACCGTACTTACAAAAACTAGCCTTTAAAATGCTGCCACAGGCCTAAATAATATTAATTAAATAATGTTCATACCTTAAAAAATGCATATAACTATGCCCAACATTATTGCATCAATAACTCAACATTGATATTGTTGAAATAGCATTTGGACTTCTATATATATTCCAAGGTCCTGTACAATGTATTGTCGTCTCCCAATGTCCCTATCGTTTCCTCACAAAGCCTTCCTTGGGAAGCAGAATAGATGAAGATGACTAAAAACACTACCAACCTTTGCCGATGTTACATACATGTGATAAGAATACCCACATATCAGTTGAAATATTGTCGCGATCGTGACCACACCAGTTATTGAAACTCTCGGAAAACCTCTCTCATATACGTTTTATGTGAAACCTTTTTATGTTAACCACCGAGTATAACTGTGCCTTAAGTGACCACTGGATGAAGGTACAAAATTGTGATAAATCTAAAAGTCACATAGAGGGCAGTGACATGAGCTCTCCCGAAAGGCCGCTAGATGACAGGTAGTGTAGTTCGGAATTTGGACACCAGGGGAGCCAAGAGCCACGGTTAGTCTATAACAGCTCTTGCAATTCAGCTAGCCTCTAGTAAGGTTGACTATTAGCAGTCGCAACATTGTATTACGCGAAGTATTTATTAAATACAGATAATCATCAAAGAACTCTATTATTCCCAAAAGTAATCTCCTTCCAAGGGGTGTTGGAGAATCTGTTTGTATGCATTAAAACTACTGAACACAACAAAAATCATCAAATATTTTAAGGTAGGGCTTTCTCTCCCATCTAAATTTTCCCAGTGATGAAAAACGCAATCAAATGTTCTTTGTTTTGTTAAGTATTTTATTGTCCAGTTAAGTTGCCAATCGGGCACTAGACAGATAGTTTTGTTGGATTCAATATTACTCGGGGCAAGAGCTCAAATATGTAACTTCCCTGGAAACTTATAACTAAAAAGCAGAGAGAGCAATAATATAAAACAATCCATTAGATTCGTCCCTATCATCTGTAGTAAGTAAATTCTGTTGTTGACTCTTATTTCTTGGTGCCTTGAAAAGAGCTTGGTAATGTAAAGGAATTGCACGTCTCAGCTGTGGAATCTTTCGTTTGCCAGAGTATGTTTTATTATTCAGTAACTTGAAACCCGCTTCCGTAGCTTTCACAGTAGGTTGGCTCGGAAGAAGAACAAGAAACTCCCAGCAAATGGGATGAAATTATTTTGAATTTCTAAAAGTTTCATAAAAATATCAACAGTATCACCAACAGTAATTCAAACACTAATACCAACAAAGAGTTATTTTATTTTTATGTAGAAATATGTACGTATTACAAATATCTACTTTTCACAACAAAATAATATAAGGTGCATTTTATTGCATGACAGATGCACAACCAAAAATATGATAAAACAACATAAATTTTAGATTTCAATAAATTGAGAATATGAATTAATATTTAAAGTAGATTGTTTCTTTGTTTGTCCCTCGTGTGTTCCTAAACCATTCATCAGGTACAGGTTGAAAACCACTGTCCTATACCATTCATCCGATTGCAATGATACTGTGGTGAGTAGTTGTGCGCACGCCCGTGAAGGTTTTTATATTTACTGTGAGTTATGGCGTTATGAACTTTTTATAATAATTTTACAATGGGTGGCGTGCGAGTTGTTTGAAAAAATGAGTGTATTTCATATAGTTTTGGTGGTAGGGAGGGAAGGAGGAGGAGAATCTGGAAGAGGCGAAAGGAATCTGGAGGGGAGGATGATAATGAAGCAGGGGGGTTAATGGAAGGGGGAACAAGGGTGGAGGGGAGGCAAGGAAGGTGTAAGAGGAACGCGGGAGGGGAAGACGTGGCGAGAGAGGACCGAGGGCGGAAGCGGAGACGCATGGGAAAGGACAAGCAGGGGAGGGTTTAGGGGATGAGGAAAGGGCAAAGGGAGGGATATGAGACATATTAACGGTAGCGGATAAATTTGGAAAATCAAAGCTTCTCACGCTGACAGCCGTGAGAAGTGTGAGTATTTCATACAGTTTGGCGACAAGAGTGGAGAGAGAGAGGGAGAGAGGATTCCGGGAAAGGGAGGCTTCGGGAGGGGAGGGGAGGCCAAGGGAAAGATGGAAGAAGAACGCGGGAGGAGGAAAGGTGAAAGAAAATCCGACAAAATTCTTGGACAAACCTCACCCCATGAGTCCGGTCACATCTGCTAAGACCCCAAACGTAGCGAACCACTTGGGTTGACCTATGGCAGAGGTATTGGTTATCTAATAAATACCCAAACCCGCCTCCCAAATTTGAAAATTCAAAAATTCACAAAGCACTCTTTTTATGGTGAATTGCCTACTTAAAAAAAAAAAAAAAATTTCAAATATTCAAAAAATCTAAAATTCTATGTCGTAAATCTTAACCACATTGGAATAAATAAGCTAATCGAACAATTTATTTTAAAGTTAATTCAACTTAAATCCGCATAAAAATATTGATGTAAATAAAAATAGAATTAGGCATCTTTTCAATCGGAAAATTGAATTGCTAGAATGAAATTTGTTACGGTTTTTCTTGGAACTCTCCTCCCGTTAATTCCACTCCGGCTTTTAAGGGATGAATTATAAAATTTGAGTGCGGAAGTTTCAATTTCGTGGAAGGCGGAGGCACCACCGGATTCGGTACATACCCGAGGGAGGAATCTGACTCTCGAAGGCTGCGGCGGACTGTCGGATGCCAATCGGAAAACATGAACTTCCAAATGTTCTTTGAAGTAAGATCCGTATCCGGTGAAATGATATATACATACTGCCTAATGCTTTCTGCTTACATCTAAAGGACCCATATGACTTTATGCTTACGTGTAATATAATATATTAACGTTTTATCTGATTCGAGACAACTTGCTGTCAAACTATTCATATTTGGTAAATTATTACAGACTTTCAAACAAATTTTGTTTATTAATGGATAAACATATCAGAAGTCTCAGTATAGTAGGATTAAATAAGTCAAGTATTTTCTTTATTTATAAAAAAAAAATTGTTTAAATTTAATTAAATTATGTTATCATCACGTATTTTAGTTTTTTTTTATTTTAGTTACAACTGTTTCGGCTTTACAAATTGCATATAAATATGTCGTCTCAAAGTGTTTTAACCACAGTTTGAAATTGGCCTTGTAAGCCGAAACAGCTATAACCAAAACAAAAACTATAATGCTTGCATACTTGGTAATAACATTATTATTTTTAATTTAATTATATGAATTAAACACAAAACAATTAATTAATCAGGTATTTGTGACTGAACCAATAAAAAAAACACCGCACCGTTTTGCACAGAATTTCAATTTTGTGAAACATCAAAATAAATTGATTTTGTTCATGTTCACACGAACGTTTAATGTTGCAATGTAATTCTAAAAAGTAGGTCACAAACATCGATTAATGATATTTTTTCATGCTCCAAAACTGCAACCCCTCTCTGATGTACCGTAAGTGATACTTGATCCCCGCCTAGTTTTTGCCTCAAAAAAGTTGTTTTAAAAAACGGTTTGCTTATAATAAATCGCCCCTACAATAGAGTGTATATCAATTATTTCAACATTTGAATTCAGAAACGCCTGATATCTCAAAAATTTGCGTCACAAAAGTTGCGTCTTACAAAGAAAATGAGAATTACATTATTTATTTTTTAAGCGACTTCGAAAATGAGGAGGTTCTCAATTCGACAATTTTTTTTTTTTTTATGTTTGTTACCTCAGAACTTTCGATTGGGTGAACCGATATTGATGATTCTTTTTTATTAGAAAGCTGGTGCTTCTCGTCTGGTCCCATTTTAATTTAATCTAGTTCTGACAATGGAATCCATGAGAAAACCATATGTCTTAAATTTGTAATAAGAATGTGCGCGACAAATGGACGACAGATTTCGATGATTCTTTTTTTGAAGTAAAACTTTTACGCACGCTCGTCACTAAAAATAAAAAAAACAAAAATTTTTACTAAACAAAAAACGACTTCAACAAATGAACTAAAAAGTAAAAAAATAATTTCGAACGATTGTTATTTTTGTAGTCGGTGTCAGCCAAGATCTCCAAATCTTACCTATAATGTATGTAGTTACCTTGGCTGACACCGACTCCAAAAATAACAATCGTACGAAATTATTTTTTTACTTTTTAGTGCATTTTTTTAAGTCGTTTTTTTTTGTTAATTTTTTTTCTATTTAATGATTATTTATTAGCTCGCTAAAATGCATTGAAAAAAAAAAAATGTTTTTTTAAATTATGTTAATTTATATTTTTTACAAAAATGTATATTTTTAAGTTTGCTTGTTATTAAAACCTACGTATAAAGTTTATGAATACAATTAAGTCCACAAGAATACTGATTTTATACAGAAAAAGTGTTTGTTTCCCCATTCATATTTTTAACAAACATATAACATATGTTTAATTTTTAAAAAAATTGCGTTCTTTGTACTTCAGTTATAGTAACTATAATAATAATTGTTCAGACTTATTAAAGTTTTGTAGGAAAAAAAAGGCAATACAAAATTTGGATTTTTGATGATTTTATTTAGGTACTCGGTGGTACCCGGCATGCTTTGCAAAGCCATCTAAATAAATATATTTTTTATCGCTTTATTTCCTTTCCCATGCGTCCCCTTTCCCTCCCACATTCCCCTTCCACCTTCCCGACTTTCCCCTCCATCGTCACCCCTCCCGCGAACCCAACCTCGTTCGTTACCTCCCCTCCTTTCTTCCCTCCCTGCCGCTAAAACATATGAAATACAAACATTTCCTTTTCCACAAATTTCATAACGCCATTGCACTATATACCCTACCCTATAACCTTCGTGGGTTTACGCACAACAAATCTTCAAAGTTTCATCACAATCAGATGAATGGTATGGCAGCGCATAAAGTAAGAACAAACCAACGAAAATTAATTTTTATATATAAGAAGAAAAGAAGATTAGCCTGAAGTACAGTTGTCCCTTTAGCTCAATATTAGGGGGAGCAAGAACGACAGTGACCGAAATAGCTTGGTAAAATCCAGTTTAAAAATTTCTCTACGACCGGGTTTTCTCTTTTGATTCAAAATAAGATACATTGCTGGTGTTTCAGTATTTTTAAAACCATACGGATTGTTCTATTTTCAAAGATTCATAAAATTTTTGACTATCAAGTTTAATGTCCCGTCCCATTAAACATAAAGATTTATGACAGGCACTTTAATTTAGAGCTGTATTACTCGTGTGTTAGTCGAGCTACAATCACGTCCATTTCATATTGTGCCGTCTCCTTTGATCGCTGTCAAATAATGGATGCGTGAATAACTCATCCGTGTAATATTCCGTCCTTGCATCTCACTAGCTAGGGAAATAATGTTGGCTAGAGAGTAAAAAGCAGCAAAGCATAAAAATTGCTTTGTTTTGATGTTGATTTTCAATTTTTTTTGTAAAAATAAATGCGGTGTGTCAATTCAAGTATTTTGTACTACATCATTGAAGAAAAAGACAATACTAACATAACTAAGCGAAATTTTAAAAACAACAAGGTACAGAAAAACAAAAAGCTTACGGTCGCAACTGGGACTCAAATACAGAACCTTTCGTCTTACCGGGACGTACGCCTTTACCAATTCCACCACTTATTTTTAAGACCTCTTATTCTTAAGTAATTTTTGACAATCTGACGTTATTAATAGGCTTACGCCTGTACGGTTCAAATTTGAGAATCCGGATAAGAATCCAACTCAGATGTCGTGCCTCATGTCAAGACATCTTCACACTTGAAATTTGTTAAAAAGATACTTTTGTAATACAACCGAATTCAAGCATGTGGCCAATAATGTCAAAATATGGCGCCACTTACGTTAAAAGTTCGCTTGAGGATGTGTCGCTGGAAGGTGTAAGTACTACGGATTTTAAAAATTTATGTACCTATCTCTCCGGATATGGAGAGATTAACGTAATATGATTATTATTATTGCTGGCAGTTGTGAACATTAATACCACGCGGCTACAAATTATATATGAAGTCATTGCCTGTCGCTGTTACTTTGCCCCGGTGACTAGCTATCACTGGAACAAGTGTATTTGAGGAATCGGCTATTTACTCAAACTAGGAGAGGTCGAACCAAAACCACCAGCAGGGCCTAGCAGCGGAAACCTGTGGAGCAGGTTTTTAACTAGTTTCGTATCAATTCAGAATTAACCAGAATTGACAATTATTTTTCTACACTGTTGGCAACTATTTTTTTTAAAGGAAACCAAGTGTACGAAGAACCTATATTATAATAGGTATGAGAGTTATTTATTCATTAAGTACTTTTACAAAAAGGTCAATATAGGTGTTCCATTTAAAAAAAAACCGGATCTATTTATCCGAGACACTATCCAGGTTACAAACCAGTTTTTCGAACATCTGTTTCCATTGAAAAAATGAATCAGCCAATAAAATGGAAAAAAAATGTCTAAGATAATATAGTTAATTCTGAAATTTTATTATCAAGTCCTGGAAGTTTTTGTAATGCTTTCCATTAGTATACATAATAATATGAAACAAAAATTGTTATTTTGACAATTCTTTGTATCAATTATTTGAGAAAATTCCAGTTTTGAACATCACACACACAATGGAAAATCAATTTAAATCGGTTTTCATCCAAATTATTTATTAGATAATCATGCTTTATAATGAGGTAGTGGTTTCTAAATTTCTAAAATGTTATCTCTACGAGGTGACTAACTAACTACGGCCCGGGCCATAGATTAGAAAATTACATTGAATTTTAATATCTACAAAGATAATGTATGTATATGAGTCAAATTTAAACCGTTTTAAAACACACACAAGTATAAGTATACCCACGAACAGGCGATGCCTATGTGGGATTTTTTTGGTTAATCTGCTAATTATTTTATTCTTTAATTTTTAAATGTTTATACATAAAAAAATGCCTTTAAGTATTGTAAAATTGTACCAATGTATGCACCAAAAAAATTATTAATAAAAAAAAAAAATATATATATATATTTTATAAAGCGTTATACAAAATTGATTACTTTTAGATAATGGAAGGTAAATTGCCCAACGACTAAACAAAATACCTAAGAGAAGGAATCGGCATACCGATCCGAATATATACCAGTAGGTTGTCCAAACGGTTATACAAAAATAACAGAAGTATTTTCTATATAATTATATTGAAAGAACCATTTTACCTTTACTCTGGAGTACATTGTGGTTAGGTACTTCAACCAGGTTTTAAATTTATATGATCATTTAAATAATAAATCATTTAACACTTGTTTTCAACTTCAGATGCATGCCAATGTCACAAATGCCGTCAAACTAACTAACTAACCATCACACCGTCACTCCGCAGGGGTAGGCAGAGAGGACGGGCCACCAATCAACTCGGTCTTGACATACACTCCTTGCCTCACTCAAATACGTACAACGTCTCAAACATACTCTTTTTTTATTATGACTCTTGACATGCCTGGACTCAGGTGTCTGATTCACTTGATCGTGCCATGTCGTCCTCGGGCGTCCCCAACTTCTTCTACCATTCGAATTTGCGTCGTGTAAATGCGTAAATGCCGTGTAAATATTTCGTATCCCAAGCGATAAAAGATTTTACAACGGGCATTATTTTTTTGTTATCACAAGTGAACTTTTTTTTTCTTATGCTTAGATAAGCCTTAGCATGTAATAATATACGTTCGTATTGTGTCATTTCTTTGATCGCTGCCAAATAATAAGTTCGTGAACATTTCATCCGTATACCTATATTATTCCGTTCCTTTGATGTTTATTATTAGAGAAATGTAGGCTACGAGGAAAAAAATATTATTCTGCTTAATAAAAGGTGGAGCAAAGGCCCTCACTCGATTTCCGAAGACTTTGTTAGTAAATAAAAAGAATTGGTTTGAAACAATAATTTTGTGTTCTTGAGGAGTTACAGCGATCCATGGTTTGTCAGCGTGTTTTGCTTCAGTTTACTTCATAAATATTGAATTTTTATGACAATATTTTTCGATAGTGTGTTTACCTTTATAACTTTATTTCGCTGACTGTTGTCACGATAATAATTATTATATACTAATAATTATTCTCCTGACCTAATAAACCTCCACCTCTCCGCTTACGTTAATTGTTGATTCGCCGTTTATTTTATTTTTACGTGTGGCAACTAGATTCGAGAGTTTGCGGGGGGCACTTTTTGAATTTCCGCCGTTCGGGAGCACGACGGATATTTGACTGGTCTCCTAAGTGATAGTGTTTTTGGAGTTTTAACATGGGATACTCCCTTTGATTTATTTTAATATTACGATCCGCGAGCCGGATTCTTAATTATGATATTTTTTTCAGCGCTTTCCGTCGAAGCTAAACTGGCGTAATCGGTCGTTGTGTGGAGACCCACACATGGCTTCGCCATGTTGTGTTGAGAATAATCGAAGTAATCCTCTTTGGTACGGCGTCGAATATACGCGCGAGAGCACCTTTATGGTCGTGCTGGGCCTTTAGTAACCGTAGTTGTGGCGAATTCCCGGCGGAATTTCTTTAACGGAGCTCTCTTCCTGAACTTGGCAAATACCCAGGATTCCTTAGTTTCCTCAGTCGGCAATCCTGGCCATCAGCCTGGAACCTGCTGCCCGGCGAGGCGAAGGGGCCTGAGCTCCGGATGCGATCCATACGTTTCCTTTCGAGTCTTCGGTTTGTGCACGCGTTCCTCGGATGCGACCCTCGTACGCGTTACCTAGAGACTTCCCCACGGGATCACGGCTGCAGCCCATCAGCACGTGAAAAAGCGTTAATTAAAGTGTCCTCGAGTTTTAGTGGTTATTTAGCAATCATGTCCCGGTCCACAGGTACGCTAATTTTCTGTATATTTATTAGACAATTTTTCGCTTTTACAGGTTAGGTCTCGGGGTATTTGTTATATGGAATTGTACTCTTTTTATTTACAAAAAAAACCTAACCTTACCGGGGAGAAACCTGTATTTCATCCTACCATCTTGAGAGAGAGATTCTTTTGCTTATACTCATATGTTACACTGTGTAAAGAAATAACAACTTAATTTATATTGGCTTCAATACGAATGGATTAAATACATTATAGACTCGTATAGACTCGTGTAGACTCGTATAGACTCGCATAGACTCGTATAGACTCGCATAGACTCATATAGACTCGTATAGGCAATCAAGGGTTTCGTCTCCTACCTTCGAACTCCATCATCAGAGTAGTTCAGTAGTTCCAGCATACATATGTTTTTCAAATATGAGATAACTCATGTTTGAAAATAAAGTAAATACCCATTATGCGTCTAAGATCTCTACCGGAGCTAACAACAATAATAAAAAGAGCTGATGACCTTGAAACGCCTGAACAGATTTTCACGAATTGTAGCTAAGAACCATCTCGATCACGTCAACTTTCAAACAAACAAAAAAAACGCATCATAATCGGTCAATTCGTTGAGGGGCTGCGAGGTTACAGACAGACGCACAGAAATTCAAACTTATAACACCGCTCCTTGCGTCGGGGGTTCAAATTAATCTTGTGATTAGATCTCACTGATTAGTCTGCAATAATTGGTTATAACTTTAAATATTTCTTTTTTAGAAAAATAAACTTTCCCAAGTTTCGAATAACCTGGAAACATTTGAAAATCTGCTAATATCATCACACTAAGTGGAAAATGTACCTTGCCGCCGAGGAAAACTCACTGCGCCTGCCAAATCAGCCAAATAACTTGAAATTGGCTTCCCTGTTGTAATAAGTAAGTTGTTCTGAAGCGTCCTTTAAAGGACAGTCAATTTCGAATATAAGAATATGTTCATATTTGATTAGTTTTATGCTCTCCTCAAGAAGGCTCCGTTTTAAGTAATACTTAAAATTCTGATTAAAGAATTGATATTGCTTATCGACATTTCTGATATTAATGACAAAAAAACTCCTACGATTTAATTTTTCGAAGAAAACTTCTTCGGAAAGGTTTTCATTTTGTGATGGCATTATTTATTTTAATAAAAAAGACAAATAACTTTGTTTACATCACTTTTATTGGTACACAATCAACATGTTTCGTAAACAATGTTTACTTCATCAGGATCAAACGTATACTAAACATAAAAATTAAATATAGATGACACATGGAAGGAAAGGGTAGGAGGGAGGGGGAGGGGTAAGAGTGGGGAAAGTTTATCAATTAGGGATTTCAAAGCCATTAGCAGGGAAAGACCGGTTAAGTGGGAAGAGGTTCAAAAGAGGGTTTATAAAAATTTGCTGCTTATTAATTATGTCTGCTTTATTATTTACATTTTTTCTAATTTCTAAAATCTCTAAATTATTTATCTGTGATGCCTTATAGCATAGATTCTCAACCTTTTTTTGCCCACCGCCCACTTTGACAATATATTTTTTTCTAGCGCCCCCCAATTGCTTTTACGTACCATCTTTGGGGGGGGGGGGGGGGGATTAACAGCTATTGCCACGATTATATTTAAACGTGTAATTACACTGTAATATTAATACGTAATCGTAAGAACGGCTATGACTCCTATCCTATTTCTGAGAAGAAGATTGTTTCAATGAGAACAATTAAAACGCATACTTAATTATATAAAGAAGTATTTTTATTAACGTTGAAAAGATATTGAATTTATAACTTATCCAATGAAATGGTTGAATTTGATGCGTTTTAAGAAGGTTGTATATATTAGGCTTGATAATACTTAAAAACAAACGAGGGTCGCCGCGTTCAGTAATATGGAGCCTATTTCTCTTTTTAGTTACCAACGTTGCTACAGCACTGAATCCACGTTCAGCTAAATAGGACGTTAGGAATGCTATTAAAAATCGTTGGACTATATACCATAATCCTGGGTACAGTTGCGAAATCGGCTTCTGAAGGCCAAAATTCTTGGTAGCCATTCTTAAATTTAATTTTTAATTCCTCATTTGTCGTCAATTCTATTAGTTATTCTTCTAACTGGGATGATCCTGCTGTGTAGACATTTGAAAAAGGATCCAAAAACCAGCCTGGTATATCCATGTTTAAAATATCCCGGAATCGTTCCTTGCAATCATTGTGGAGGTTTTCCAAGTGTTGACAGTAAACAAGCAAGTCGTTGTTCTTGAATGATACTGCTGATAAATTTGGGAAGTTATTAAATTCTCGTCTGCCAATATTTATTTTGTATAATAGCAGTTTGGATACAAAAGCTGCAACGCCATTTTTTGTCTTAATCAAATTTAAGTCGACACCTTCTTGAAGTTGGAGATTGACATCATTAAACAATTTATACAGGTCTGTTAAGTACGCAATATTGTTCTTCAATGAGGTGAGGTTGTCGCGCAATACTGTGTCTTTGTTTCCTAGGAACTCTATCACAGACTCAAATAGATTGTAAAATCGAGTCAAACAAGAACCTTTTGACAGCCAGCGCACCTCTGTGTGAAGCAGCAATCGGTTGAAATCTTCATCATTGGCAATGCAAAGCTGACTAAATAATCTGTTATTCAATGAGTTACTTCTGATTTTATTAACTGCTCTGATAACATATTGCAGTGATGTATGGAGGCGTTCACTCAGATTTTTCGCAACCAAATACTGGCGATGAATTACGCAATGCAGAGCAAGCAAGTCAGGAACTTTACTTTGTAAGCACGCTATGAAGCCTTTGTGACGCCCTGTCTTAGCTGGGCGCCATCCGTAGCAGCTGACAAAATATTATCAAAAGGAATTTTCTTCTCGTCACAAAACTTTTTCAGTGTATTAAATATGGTTTCTCCTTTTGTATCTGTTTCCAAAATTGTAACAAACAATAGTTCTTGACATATCTTCTCATCTTTGATGAACCTCACGTATGACAATAACAATGCTTCATTGGTTGAAATCCAGCTGAATTGAAAATCGACAAGACTGCAGATGATTGCACAATGATTCTTCAATGTTTTCATCCATTTCATCAATTCGTCTTTGCACAGAACTATTGCTCAATGAATTCGGATAATTTCTGCAGCTGGTTTATGGAGCGCAGTGGTTATTACTTCTTTTACTGCTGGTAAAATTAAATCTTCCCCAATAGTATACGTGGTTTGCCTGTTTTAGCAATCTACAGTGAGATATTGTAGGAAGCTTTGATCAGTTCGTCTTTGCACAGAACTATTGCTCAAAGGAATTCGGATAATTTCTGCAGCTGGTTTATAGAGCGCAGTGGTTATTATTTCTTTTACTGCTGGTAAAATTAAATCTTCCCCAATAGTATATGTGGTTTGCCTGTTTTAGCAATCTACAATGATATATTTTAGGAAGCTCTAAGTCCATAATTGTCTTGCTTAGAAGCTGTTGAAAATTGTTTTGATATAGTTGGCTGAATTTTGTACTTCTTTTTCATGTCTTGAAAATAGGTCATATCTTTGTCTTTCTTATCCGGGTGGATTTTATTAATATGATCTTGAAGCCTAGAAGGCTTCATCGCTTCATTTGAAAATGTTTTTCGACAAATAAGGCACATTGACGATGATGGATTTATGGGGTTTTCGATATATCCGTATTTAATATAATCCACACCATATTGCCGTATCTTTTTTTTTTTTACTTACGACATGGGTTTTTAATAACAAAAATTAACCAATAATTAGGTTTACTTTGCTTTATTAATTAGTTCGTGATTAGAGTTTTTTGTTTGTCTTTTTTATACCATACTTTTTTACTTGCGAACGCCCCCCTGTGCCATCTAAACGCCCCCCAATTGTCTCTGGATCTTCTACCGCCCCCCTGAAGGTCTCAAACGCCCCCAAGGGGGCGTTATCGCCCACGTTGAGAACCTATGCCTTATAGCCTGTATGTAATATTTTAAGTCCATGGTTTTTGTCAAAATTATGATTATTTTTTATTAAATGATCTGCGAATTCAGACTCGCTGTTGCCATTTAATGCCCTGAGATATTCTTTAACCCTTACTTCAAAGTTTCTATTTGTTCTACCTATATAAAAGCTATTACAATCTTTACAATCGAGTTTATAAACGCCCGATTTTTTTGTTTTGATGTCGCTGTCTTTGTTATTGAGGATGAATTTTTTTTATTACGATTTAGATAGAAACACGTAAGACAGGTAAGAGCCTGCGAAGCGTTTGTTGGTAAAACTCCACACATCATAGAGTAGCGAACGGAATGAATAGCTGTGTGTTAAATAATATTATGTTGTACGAATAACCTTTTTCCCTAAATTCCTCCGCTGTACCCCCCCCCCCCCCCCTCACCCTCCCCTCCCTGGCCGGAATCCCACTCCATACCATCATAATACGACGGCATTAGTGTAATTGCAGGACTGTTTGGCTTTTAATCAAGGCAGATCTACGCGTACCGACGCCGCTGTCGCGATGTCGCGAAAATTCGTATGACGTGATTATTGCTGTTGGCGGCGTTCAGCTCACTAATGCCTTTACCGGAAAATTACTAAGGCTCAGCTAAGAGGATTATCGTTGTTTTATTTTTATTATGCAATAATCATCAAGTACCAAAAAGGCAAATCATTTTATAGATGACGCGTTTAAATGTATTTGTGCACACGGAAATAGTATCGAAAGTTTTTCAGACTAGATTCAAAGACCCGCCCGCAGTCCCCTCTCACTTCGCGAATGCTTAAATATGCTGGGTGTGTAGCGACAATCATGGATTTAGTTTAAATTTAAGACTCGCAACCAATTTGACAATGTTTTTTTTTATTTCCTGCTTCCGCTTAATAATAAAAAATAATAAAATTTATTATTACTTTATTTATTTATTGATTGTGATGGAGGACTTAGCCAGCTGAGGAAACGAACACGCGACACCTGGGTATGACCCAAACGCGAAGCCAACTCAGCCACTGACCGGTCTCATTAAAGTTTTGATAAAACAAAAGTGCAAGCGAAGCCTGGTTTTCTTTTAAACTAAATAAGGCAGTTAAAACTTTCAGTAGTTTATTTTATACAGACACGCCACAAAGTGCGAGCTTTTTGTGAAAAAAAAGGCGTTCAATGGTGACATTGAAAATATCTTCAACACTTTCTGTAAGAGGATGCATTACTATTATTTTGAAATGAAACGTAAATGTTAATACGTCTCCAAGCTCTGGGGGAGTTCGAAAACATCAACTTTGATTCAAGTTTTGAGACCATTAGAGTTTCCAGTAGTCGACTATCGATGGAAAAATCCAATATTGATAAAGTTGTGAAAGAAAGTATTAACTGCAACAAGTTTTCAAAAAATCCTAGTCACATAAATTACTGCGAATTTTCTTTAATATTTTCTCACTAGTCACTTCTATTTTTGAAATCATTCGGACGATTCGTGAAATTATCATAGCCTTTGAAATCTGGGTTAAAAGAAACTTTTTGTTTTATCTTGTGTCGAAATTTCAATTTGGATGGTATTGGCAAAAATCCTGACTCTGTGCATGAACTGGCATGGCAGTCCATTGGATATATTCTCCTAGCTTAACAAATGGATTGCAATCTTTAGAGCACAAGCGTCGCGCGTCAGGTGGGAATGCTGTATTTTATTTTGTGCGGTATTTCAAAGGAAGTTGCTCCGAGGAGCTAGTGTCATTGATTCCCTCGACACCAGTGCATGGTCGGGAAACACGCCGGTGACCGGACAACTCATATATGCAACATAAAAACCTCCTTTAAAAAGTTATTAATATAGGTTACCTTAAGTTAGGTTATGGGCACCTTAAAAAGAAATCATAACCTATAATGGTTTTTTAAAGGGGTGTTGAAATGCCACATTGCTTAGTTGTTGTGGAACAAAATATGTCACATAAGAACGGGTCATTTCTACAATATGTTCTTGAGTTCATCAGCTCGGCTGCGGAACGATTTTCTGGCATCTGTTCTTCGTCCATCCTGCAACGTCCACTCCATTCTTTCCACTAACAGTCCCTCCCCACATTATCTCCAAAGATGACATAGGCCGTCAGGGATATTATTTTCCTCAGAGCCTCCTGGTGGAGGTAATGGGAAAAAAATTTAAAAAAAATTGCAGTCAAGAAGTAAAGCTGACTAAATATTTTTTGAAATATTCTCAAAGTTTATTTATTTATTTAATAAAAGAATATTGTACATTGTATATTATTTTTGTGTTATTTCAACCGCCATGCTAGGGATGTCCCTGTGTTATGGCGGGTGAAGTTTTCAGATAGTAAATTATACATGTTATGGTTGTAAAGCAAAAATTTAAGTTATACAAATTAAATCAAGTTGCAAACATTATATATCATGGTTTTTAAATGTAATAATAATTATATTCTTTAATATTAATAAGAGTTTTTTTTTTTTTAAACTAACAAATTTATAACTTTTAGTCACATTGAATTTTATTAACGACCTAATTTATTTTTTTAATAGTAATAAAAATTAGGTCGTTAATAAAATTCAATTTGAGTAAAAGTTATAAATTTGTTAGTTTAAAAAAAATTGTTAAATTATACAATTTAATTGCGAAAGAATAGTAATAATAATATGTATAATAATATTAGGTCGATAATAAAATTCAATGTAAGTAAAAGTTATAAAATTATATGTTAATTTAAAAAATTGTTGTTAAATTATACAATTTAATTTGATAATAATAGTAAAGTAGACGAGTCACAACCGTCACTCTGTTTTTCAAGCATTTATTTAGTGTGGTCTGCATAATGCTGCATATTTCAGCCACCGGTTATGTTATATACACTACACGTGGCAGGGTTTTTGTTAATACATTGTCATTTTTTTATATTAAAACTTTTTGGTCAACTTCTGATTTTCCCATGAAGTTTAGTTTTCATCTTCTGTTTCATATTTAATTAATTTAAAAAAAAATGGAATGATCTTGCATGGCGTACTTTTAAGGGACCCAAAATGTGCCTTTTGATCACTACAGCTGGTAAAAAAAAATCTAACATCGACATTTTCTCAGATTCACTGCCGAAATTTAAAAAAAGCATTAATGTCAATAATATAAATTATTATTACATAAATACATATACACATACTCACACACACACAAACACACCTTCCCACTAAACACATCATCCGGTAATTACTTAATATGCATACCATAAACACATAATGAAACACATAATAGGTACCCACCATGAATATACTTATTAATTGTAAATTGTTTTCACCAATGTAACTAATGTACTGGATGGTTTTGCTTCTAAATAAATAAATAAAATGATATTTTGGATATGTAATGATATTATTCTGTCTTTTTAGAAATCTGCTGAATTGGGTCTCCACAACTCTTCCGCAGAAATGAAAAAGGAATCTGATTTTCAACTTCAAACAATAATCTACAAGTGAGAAAGTGAGTATTGCTATTTTTTTGTACTTGTTATTTGAAATCACAAACAACTGCTTACTTACATATTAATATTTATTTATTTTATTTTCGGGAAATCACCAGTTTACATTTTTCCAGTTTGTACATGTTTGTATAGCCAAAATAAAAGTATTTATGGATTTCCTCCTTTTGACTTTACCTCTGATTAAACAGCATAATAAAAAAATAGAAATAAAAATTTTTAACAAAGGAGTATGAGACCAAAAAATTTATAAAACCATTATATTAAACTAAAATTTACATAAAACATAAAAATATCAATACATTGGTAACCGTAAGAAGCCATGTTGTACATATAAATTAAATAGTAACAGAATTATAAGTATAAACGATAGAAACATAAGAAACATAGACACATAACATATTCATGAAACATCAGATAAATACTCTTTTACGTACGCCTTATATTTGGTTAGTTTGGAATTAAAAATGTCCACCTTGGAAACACGCTATTTTGTAACTATTGCATAGTCTGTTCAGGCAAGAATTCTGCTTACAGTTTGTCTTGCATTGATCCACCCTGAACAGGACAGAAAAGCGTGTTGAACGTGCAGGTACGTTGAATTGAATTTTATTTAGCAACTCTGGGCATTGAATATTATTGTTGACTAATTTATACAGGAATAGTGCATCCATATGATGCCTTCGTACACTCAATGAATCAATTTTAAAGTATGAATCTGCCTCTGCATTATTATTAAATCTTACATATGACTTGTAGCAAAGATATTTTAGAAATTTGTTTTGAATTAATTCAATTTTGTTTATGTGGACTTTATAAAATGGAGACCAAACAACTGATGCAAACTCCAGATGACCGAACGTAGGCAAAGTAGTGTTGCTTAATGATGTTGATGCTATTAAAAAGTTTTGTGTTTCTTATGATGAAACCAACATTTTAGCAGCTTTATTAGTGATTTACTATTACTATTATTAATATACTATTACATATTAATAGTACTTACTTATCTATTAGCACGCCTTCGATTGAAATATTCAAAAGCTTTGACGTACCAAATGCTCAAAGAATATATGCCAAAAATACATTATAGAAGGTATTCAAAAATACTGAATCCTCTTCTAGACAGTGTATCCATCACACTAGACCGAATAAAAACGACATAAAAAACATTCCAAGTTATAAAACCACATTTGGATAAAGAAACTACACTTATTTTGCAACTAAACTCCGTAACATAATTAATTAATTATATTAATTTTAAAATGAAAATTCCAATTGAATAATAACTTACGCGCAGAAACCAGACTCCTTAAATTATCAGATAGAAGAGTGTTAATTGATTTGTTATTTTTATTCAAAATTATCAAATCTTTAGTTGACTGCCCTAATTTATTAGTATTAATCTGTATTAATGTTCCTGCTAGACTAACTCGCAATAAAGATATTTTCAATTTTAACAATACCCTCAATACTAACTATTCTATTAATTCACCAATCCCTAGAATGCATAGCCTTGCAAATAAACATTGTGAATCTATAGATATATTTGGTGTTGACAGTTTTGCAATTTTCAAGAGACAACTCATCTCTATTTTATCTGTTAATAATTAACTTTTCTTATTTTTGTTCTTTTCATAAAACCTCCTCTCATTTAAAATCTTACCAGTAATTTATAACCTTATTTTATTTTATTTTGCTGTTCTATTTAGTTCTGTTTTATCATCATACATTATTATACACATATAATTGTTTGTTTATACCTACTAACTAGCTTTTACACTTGGCACTTTATTGTATTTCTGGTCTTATTACTGATTTTTTCTTATTACTCATAGTATTTCATTTCTTTTATGATGTTTAATTTTTTTATGTTCTTAATTTCTGTTGTAAAAGCCCACTAGGGCGTAAATAAATAAATAAATAAATAAACATTCTTCCCCAAGACATAAAACTAATAAAAAAATTTAATTAGTACAAATCAAGAATAAAAATATGTCTGAAAGAGGTCAACGAAAACACCCTTATGAAGATACTAAAAACGACATAGAAAACAAATAAACTATTTTTTAATCCGCCTCGGCACAGGAACCCCTAGTGAGGAGGACTAAGAAATACAATATCTTTACCTTACAAAATTATTATATTTTGTATACTTATGGAATAATTTTATATAGTCGCTAAAATAAAAAAAAATAACAAAATAAACTTTACCCACATTTCTGAAGCAACTCGCGCGCTTCCGGTTGTATTTTTGTTAATTTAAATTTCTTAACGCCAGAACTCACCATTAGATATATTAAGATGTGCGCACAACAAATCACCAAAGTTTCATCGCAATCGGATTAATTGTACCTATATCAACGCATTAGGGACAAAGAAAGAAAAAATACATTTTTTATATATAAAGGTTATGAATGAATCATCGTTTTGTAACAAATTCTATACACAATATGTGTTAATACATTGGTCGTAAGGTGTTAATGTGTGTGGGAAGTAGGTATGATGTCAATTTCATGTTAGGGTCTATAATTTTGGATGTTTCGTATAATCACTGTCCATGAAATATGATATTGTATTTTATAATTCACACATCAATCTAACTAAACCCATATGTTCGTCATTATTACAATGTAGTCAGGTACTAAATATTTAATAATCTGCTACAATAATTTGACAAATACCTAATATCGCTGTTTACAATTTATCTGTGTTACAGTAATAATAATAATAATCATCATTTTTAATTTTAAACCGTATTAACCATGTATCACGTAAATAAATATTTAATGGTATTATTATTATTTTAAAGGTTTATTTACATTGCTTACACATTTTCCAAAATATATTCTACTATCAATAACCTTTTCACAGTACTAGAGTTAGCGACATTTGAAAATGTGTGATTTTTTTAACGTTATCGCCACACAGGAGACCCTAAGAAAAAATATTTAATGCTCATTGCCCATTTCATCTTTGGGAGTGCTGGATGGAGGGTTTTTCTAGGGAAAGAAAGGGGAGGAAGTTCTGAGAAGAAAAATGTATAAGGGGTGAAACCATTCCTCCCATTGCGGTGTAAGAGAGTTTTCTGTACAGTTCAGAAGGTAATCCTCAACCAGTCTCGCGTTTCAGCCTGCCAAGCGGTTGGCCAAACAAACCTCATCCCATTATCCCGGGCACTCCTGATAAGTCACCAAACGTAGCCAACCACTTGGGATGATCTATTGCAGAGGTGTTGGTTATCCAATAAATGGTTCCATACTCGCTTACCAAATTAATTAATCGCAAAGGGTATAACCAATTCACGTTTATATTTACACATAGTACTGGAAAAACATTTAAATACTTACATTCAAAATAAAATTACATGTCTTCGCGAACATTTAAGAACTTTAGAAAAATTTTGTTTTGGTAATAGTTTATGTTAATATGTAATATAATATACGTATATTTTTACTCAGATATATATATATTTTTACAGGAATGTCTTAGAATATAATGGAGGTTAGAGAATCATAATTAAAATAATTGTTGGCAGGCGGGTATGGGTCCTGCCGCTCCTGAAACCATTTATTGGTTAAGCAACACCTCTTCCGTAAGTCCTTCGCTACCTTTGGTGTCTTAGCAGAGGTGCAGGAAGGTCTTGTGACCTCTCTAACCAGAATCTCTCGACCCATCACCTTGCACCGCAGTCGGAGGGATGGTTTCATACGTTCGTCACTCCTGGACACATTGACCCCAGATTTCTACCCACTTTTTCCTTCTCAGAACTTCCTCTCCTTCCTTTCCTTAAAAATTCCATCCGCACAGCATCCTCAAAGATGACAAAGATCTCGAGGGAAATTGTTTCCTTCAGAGCCTAAAGTGTTTTTTTTTTAAATTAACTCCATACAGGAGGCAATGAGGAAAATTAATTTCCCTCAGGGCCTATGTCATCTGAGATGTTGTGTGGAGGGTCTTTTTGAGGAGAGGAAGGAATGAACATTGTTCTTGAAGAGACCCATTTTGTAGTAAGTAGGAAACACGGAGGCCCCCAAATCGTTCCGCAGCTAAGATGTTGAATTCAAGAAAGAGCAGCGTGTGGAGCTAACGAAAAAGAAAATTCAAGCAAAGTTAAAGCCTAAATCATTTTGTCAGTACAAACATACTAACTTCATACATCTAGGTATACATTTAATAAAAGTAACTCTTATATTGAATTCGGAGGCAGAAAATTTTAATCTCTCTGGCTACGAGTTTTTGAGAATTTATGTGTTTGACCTATTTTATTTTCCCCTGGGCGTAAAGCTTACTTTATGTGAAGTATTTTTCAATGTTTGCTAAAGAATTATTTGAAAACGGGAGATAATAATGTCAACAGACATGTTTTAATAATTTGATCAACATTGAACACCCACGTGTAGAACGGAATTTATATCTTGAACCAACAGACTGTTAATCCTGAGAGACTATTGGTAGATTAAATTATGCTAAAAATAATAAAATAAAATGAATACCAAAAAAGAATTATGTATAGAATTTAATTTTCAATATAATAACGGAATACATTTTTGCTTAGTTTTCTTTTTTTTACATTAGCTTCACACAAGAGGCCCCGAGGAGAAACAATCCCTTTCATCTTTACGGATGGAGGATATTTTGAGGAAAGGAAGGAGATTTTTTTATATTAGCTCCACACAGCAGGCCCTGAGGAAAATAATTACTCTCAGGGCCCATGTAATCTTTGGGGATGCTGTGTGGAGGGTCTTTTTAGGAAAGGAAGGAGAGGTAGTTCTGGGAAGGAATAGTGTATTGGGGGTGGATAGAAATCTGGGGGTCAGTGTCCAGGAGTGAAGGGCATACGAATCCATCCCTCCCATTGCAATACAAGGCGATGTACCGAGAGATTACAGCTGGAGAAGTCAAAGAGACTCCTTCAACCATTTTCTCCCGATCCGGCCTGCCATGAAGCTGGTGGTCAGATGCATTCGCTGCCAAGACCGGGAAAAACCGCACCTCATGAACCCGGGCACCCCTACAAAGTCACAAAGCGTAGCGAACCACTTGCGGTGACCTATGGCAGAGGTGTTGGTTATCCAATAAATGGTTGCCGGCGCGGCGGTTCCCATACCCGCCTCCCAAATTGAGATGAAGTTTTGGGAAGGAAAAAGGAATAAGGGGTGGATAGTGTCTCCAGAAGTGATGGACGGATGAATCCATCCCTCTCAAGGCGATGTTCCGAAAGAGTCCTGCTGGAGAGGTACTGCCAAAATTTCTCCCTCGACCAGTCTTTTTCGATCCACGTGCCACGCAGCTGGTGGGCAAATGATCCACCGTTAAGACCCAGATAATCTCACCCCAGTCCACTTGGAATGACCTATGGCATATATGTTGATTGTCCTATGAATGGATCTCTGGGCGGCACACAGTTAGTAATTTGATATATCTAGCTCGACTTTATTATAAAACACTATGTTTCTTTCTGGATTTAATTTTAATTTGGGTACCTAAATGTCAAACATTTTAGCTGCTTGCGACGTCACGGCAACATCGCAAAAACTTACTACCTCGAAACGCGGACGAGTAATTTTTCTGTCAGCCGAGTTTGGATCTCTACGCAGGTGTACATGTAGACGTTATCGTTATAATTCAACAATATTTACTTTTTTTTCTGAATCTTTATGATGGAATCTAGGAAATCAGGGGATTATTATTATTATTTAACTTGTGTTTTAGTGTGATAAAAAATATTTAAGTAACCATTTTTCAAATGGTATTTTTTCTTTAAGTTTAGAATTTAACGATAATTTTAAAAATGTATCCGAATGTATCCGGCAAAATTTTACGTTTTCTGTATTTAATGGACATTAATTTATTTCATTAACTTTAGTTTTGTGATATACAGGGTTTTCTTTAACAACTTTTAATTTTTTCAGCACCAAGGCGATTTTTGATATACAGATCGATATTTACAAATTCCATGACGCCAGCGCTTACCATTATATATAGAAACACTCTTCTGCCTAAATTCAATATTTTGTAAAAATTTTAAGTCAATATATCGATTACTTTCCGAGATTTGCGAACGCAAACAAGCGAAACCTAAATTTTGATATATATAGATTGCTGTAAGTAAAAAAACGACGGTACCAAGTTGAATCGAACAATATATTTTTTTAACAATTTTTTTCATATAATGATGATTTATATTGTCCCAAAAACATAATAAAATAATATAGTCGAGCTAGATACCTCAAAGTACTAATTGTGGCGGTACCCCAACTCACCTCCCAAATTAATACAAAAAAATTTGCAACCAATCAATTCGTAAGGCGAAACAACTGTCACAACTTATTGTAACATAATTATCCCTGTTTATTCAAAAACCTGTTATAACAACCGTATTTTTTTTAATGAAAAATTTTGTATTGCAATATTTTAGCAGTAAGCAAAACCTTGAATGATTTCTCTTTCTGACTTATAAATGAATATGCCTATTAGTATTATGTTATGCTAAGTCATGCAAAGTATTTACCAAATTATTAAAAGCTGTTGCCATAAAAGCAATATTGCAGCCTTTTCACACGGATTGGCGGTGGAAAAACATTTTTTTTCAATATTTTTTTCAAATTCAAGTATAACTCGTAATTACAAGTGTAACTTATCAACTTACCCCTCATAAAAATGGCTTTACCACTGTGGCAAAATCATTTGTGGCTGAACGAACATAAATTGAGGGGTCTTTTCTTCCCGCTTTCGCAAAAGCTTCTTAAAATGATGTCCGCGTGTTAATTCTGCGGTTGCTCGGCGCGGCCAAGTACCGAGTATTCGCTGTAATTTCCTTCATCTGTTAGGGAATAGGCGCCGTACGTCACAGTGTTAAAGATAACATGATAATTGTAAATCTTCCAAAACGACATTACTAAAACTAGAATAGCCCTACTAAAACCAAATAGATTTAATGAATCAATAATTTAAGAAATTTCAAGACACAGGGAAAAAACGAGATTCTTCTAATAAAAATAATTTTTTTCCGAAGGTCACGGGATCGAATACCGGCGTGGCCAAATAAATTTTATTTGTTTAATTTGTGTTATTTCACAATTTTTTCATTTAAAATAATATATATGATTTATTTACGCCGCGTTCCAGAGTGGAAGATACTCTCAGTATCGCCCTTGTGCAAGACCATTCAGAATTGAAACATTGCTTGAAATGGCTGTAGCCGTGTTTGGTGACCAGATCTGAATAGGTTCTTCCCCGCCTTCCTCTTCCCCATCTCCTTCCCCTCCCATTACTTTCAGCCGCACAACATACCCCAATTGGGGATGCCACAGTCTCACTGACTCCAGACGGGAGCAGCTGGGTATCTTGTGAGGTATTCAGATTAAAAAAAGTTAAAGTTTCTCATTTTTTGTATCTTGTGTAAGATTTTTAATTTTTTTATGAATACCGCACTCAAATGCTCCCAACCGTCTGGAGCTAATGAATCTAAGTCATCCCCAATGGGGTATGTTGTGAGGCTGAAGGTAGTGAGGAGGAGAAGAAGATGTGGAAGAGTAAGGTGGGGAAGAGGTAGGTGAAGAAGTACCTGGCTTTTCAGATCTAGTCACCAAATACGATTAAGACCCTCCATACAGCATCCCCAAAGTTGACTGGCCTTGAAGGATTCTTTATCTCAGGGCCTCCTGTGTGGAGCTAATGTAAAAAAGGCTTCAGAATGGTGGTTTTACACCGGGGTGATACTGATAGTAACTCGAAATGGTTAAACGCTTTTGTTGCCTAGTATTTATATTTTAAAAAATTGTGCTTGTAAATGGAATGTTATTTTTGTTCAAACGTTTGTACCTGGCAGTAATAAATAGTATGTTAAAGTAGTTTACATTTGTTGAAAAAAAAATTGATTACTTGATATTGAACTATTGACCTTCAAGAATTGTTGACCGAGTATAGCGAAGTCCTGTTTTAACTCGACCATTTGGGAATTCACATGATAGTAAATTTGTTTCTTACGTTCCGGTTCCGGTTCAAGATGGTGGCCATCTTAATGGCTCCCTAAAGATATTTTTTTCGAATGTGTGTTCGTCGAGTTTATTAATTGTGGGTAGGTATTTAAGTACCTACTTACAAATCTTATAATTTCAGACGAAATTCTCGATTTGATTTTTTTTTAATTCTTCTGACTTTCACACTTCAAGACTGTGTTAGGCCACAATATCAAATTAAGGAGAAATGAAAGTTAATTTATATTATAAACTTATTTAATTAGGCAAATTTTAAATTCAGACTTCGAAGAGATGAGTTTTTGAATGGGGGATATTATTATTGGAATTTAAGATAAGGCTTGATAGAAGAGAGGATATTTGTTTAGAGAGGGACAATAAAAAACATGTGATTTAATATTCCCACTTCTAGACCACATAATGTATCTACAACCTGGAGAGTCAAGGACGTGAATTTTAAAAAGGTGAGAAGGAACAATGTCGAAATCTCATTGGAATAAGTGAAGAAATTTCTTTTTTTAAAATTTTTTTTTGTAAAATAACAGAAAATTAAAAGCATAATTTTTTTTTGCGTGAGGTCTACTGTTCACAGAAGTGCTAATTAAAATGTTATAAACCCATCTTGTTAATTCTCTATCTGTGGCAGGAAGCTATTTAAACATTTCATCCGCCCCATTAACCAGCGTGCCGCGGCAGTAGTCAGTATGTCTCCAATCTTGCGCGAACCGAAGGCTTCATAGCGAGCAGCGAACAGTGAGCAGTGAGCAGTGAGCAGTGAGCACCCCCCTTATGGTCACAGCGGCCATCTTCTTTACTCACTGCTAAATCTCCGGGGGCAGGAGGGCGGGCGTAGCGGTGAGAGTTATGGACTAGTGAGATACAAAACGATAATAATATTGTCCAAACTGTGTACATTCGCTTGTTCTGAACGTCTTAAGAGGATACAACCAGAAAAAACCGGAAATATGTCATTTTTAAATCAAATTTTAGACGTATTTACTCTTTTCCACAAAAAATTATAAATTGATTTCGAAAGATTGTTCTTTTATCTAGTAAACGCATGTTTTAAATTTTGAGAAAAAAAATATTTTTAGTATAATATCGTTATACCACAGGTCGTTGGCAGATTTGTTAAATTTTCAAACGAAAATTCTTATTTTACAAGACATATTTTATATCATGTAATCATACATTATTGTAATTCAATACGTTAATCTAGTAAACGCATCTTTCAAAATTTTAATTTTAGTTCAAATAAAATCATTTAAAAAAATATCCGAACACTTGTTCGTGACGAAAATTTCTCTATTTTGTCCATCTTTTTACGGTGTTACAAATTAATATATTTCAGATTTTTTTTTGCACATTTATTGTTTTTAGACATTATTGAAAAATGATAAATACTTATGATCAAAAAATAATTACAAAAAGTACATAATTTTAATAGTCACGCCTAGTAATCATTACGCCTTTCAGCATTTTTGGATGTAGGTATAAATTAAAGTAAATTTGAAATGAAATAAAATGGATATTGAGTCATAATTTAAAAAAGCTTTTTATTTTTTATATGAATACCAAACAAGATTCCCAACTGCTCCAGTCTGAGGCCAGTAAGACTTTGGCTTCCCCGATTGGGGAAGCCAAAGTCCCTGTGAGGCTGAAGGTTGTGGGGAGTGGAAGGAGATGGGAAAGAGGAAGGTGGGGAAGTATCTGGCTATTCAGATCTGTTCACGAAACACGGCTAATGCCATTTCAAGCAACGTTTCAATTCTGAATGGTGGTCTTACACCAGGGCGATACTGAGAGTATCGTCTACTCTGGAACGTGCTGCAAATATACTATATATTATTCTAAATTATTAAATTGTGAAATAACACAAATTAATCAAATAAAATTTATTTGCCATGCCGGGATTCGATCCCGTGACCTTCGGTGTGCGAGTCAAGAGCCTTGCCGCTCTCAGCTGGTACGGAGAATAATTAATCTTTCTCATTGGAACCGCCCTGTACGATCGTAAGAACATCTTTCGACGAAATGTGGTTTTTCGGCCGCTGGCTGGTTAAAGGTCATTAAAAGATGGAAATTATTATAGACTAGCGCCGACCGGTAAAAAATCAAAATATTATAGTAGAGATATTATACAATTGCCGGATTTGTGTTTCTGAAAGTATTTATAAGACAAATATTTTCCTCAAGCCTCAAAATTACGTCTCTGTAAAAAAATTAAGTAAACAAAAGAAATAAACGTTTCAAGGAGAGATTTATTAACACATTCAGTAAGTAAAATAAATTTCTTGTCTGCTTTATCGCTTGTAGAACAATGTACATATACATATTATAATGTAACAATTATTTTATGTACCTACCTCAATTTAAAAAAAAAAAGTTAATGTTAAAAGAACCCGTTGACGAACTGATGTGAAAGTCAGTTTAACGGGACCTCAATTTAAATAAATGATAAGGAATTTTAAAAAAATGGTGTGCTTTCTGTGCAAATTGTACTTTCAGAAAACTAAAGTAGACAAGAGTGGGGAGGCTACGAAGCAACGCACGAAGAGGAGATCGATTCTCGCAGGCTAAATCCTATAGCTATAGACGTGCGTGTTTGTCTCTTTTAGTGTCGCTTTTTCGATTAATCGAGTTTCAAATTACAACGGTGCTAAATAAGTTTTCAATTCACAATAGTTGATGATTGTTCCTATAATCCGTTTAAATTTTAAAATAAACTCAGAAAGCCAAGTTCTACAGTTCATTTAGTCGGAATTACAGGCAGGGCACAACCGAGACTATTTTAAGCTCATTGAAATTATTTTATGCGTTCTGCAAAAAATGTTAGGATAATTAAGTTAGGAATGAAAATGCAGGAACTACTCGTAATTCGACTTTTAAATTCTGTCAATTTTCATACAGTTGCAACACTGTAACGCATGGCGTTGGACCGCGCTATAGAATGACGGAGGGGTTTTGAAACCAACCGTTATTCTGTTTCGAGTATCGCTCGTAAAAACACCGTTGTTCGTACATGTCTTACTTCCATGTTTTTCAACATTCTTTTCTGCTAACATCGCTTTTGTTAATTTGAGTTCTTAATGTGATGACCGTGGCCGGTTATCCCATGTGTTCTGGATTCCCTTTTATGATGGATCCAGATTTCTCTGATGATGATCTCAGTGCAAGGTGACTTGTCAATAATAAGACGTAGGTAGTCTATTGATGTTTATTCCAGGATAAGATACAATGTTATTCTAAGAAAGTCTGATGGTAAGAGGACGAATGGACAACAACCACACCCTTTTATACGTTCCTCATGTTGTCTCACTCATACACGTATGTCTCTTTCATACCGCAAGACATACGTTCACCACATCCCTCCACACTTACGTTCACCACATCAACCACACCCTTTTATACGTTCCTCATGTTGTCGTCTCACTCATACACGTATGTATCTTTCATACCGCAAGACATACGTTCACCACACATAATAAAAATAAATCTGCTGGAATATAAAAACACTTCATTTAACCCTCTGTCAGGCACGCCTTTGGGCGACCCGAAATCAGGCGCACCTGGCCTGGGGCCACCCTCACCCCTCACCCCCACTATATTAATTCTAATACAAAATTCTTGTCGGGTTGTCTTTACTAGGATCTATAGAAAGAAATTATACTAAATTTAACACAAAAGAACCAGTCTATTAAAGATTAGCAACCATAAACTAAAATAAACAATTTTTTTTTAATCTTCAACCAAAGCTGGATCTTCAGAAGCATCATCGTCGAGGAGAAGCTTCAGCATATCATCAACATCATTCGGTTGATAGAGACCATATTTTCAAGCCATTTAAAAAAAATCACATAAAATATTTTCATATAAAATGCCTGAAAAGAGGGCGGAATCCATTCGGGCGCAGGCGGCCTGTGAAACTGTGAAGCCAGGGAGGTTGTACTTGAGTTGTGTAAAGGCCGACACCTGATTGAGGCGGGAGCCGTATGAGGTCCCTAAAGTTATGCGAGTAAAAGGAGGGAAGGGACGATGGACCGCCTTTGAGAAGTGGAGAGGGAAACAATGTCTTTTATTGGTCTCTGAGGCCGGCTGCGCCCGACGGAGTGTTAAATGCATTCTAACATAGCATCTGCATCCTTTAGCAATCAGCAGACATACATTTACTTATGCCGTCGATAAAACAAAAGTGTTTTTCTACGGTTTTAATTTCAAACCGTCTTATTTTGCGTTGGGACTCAGCTGTGGGGGACATTTTTAACAAACAAGAAATTTTACTTTTTACTATTATCAGCTTGAGACATAACACAATGGTTGAAGGTATTACGTAAATTTTATTAATTTATTGAAAATTGGTGGTCGATATTGTCACGATAATAATTATTACATACTAATAATTATTCTCCTGACCTAATAAACCTTCACCTGACCGCTTACGCTAATTGTTGATTTGCTGTTTGTTTCATTTTTGCGTGTGGCAACTAGATTCTAGAGTTTCCGGTTCACTTCTTGAATTTTCCGCCGATGGAAGCCGACGGGGAATTCGACGAGTCACTTTTGTGATAGTTTCTGTGTTTTTTATTATGGGATAACCCATTTTTGCTGTTGTGAAACGCGAACCAGATCTTGATATAAGATTTTTTTAAAGTTAATACACATGTTGACCGGTCAGTGGTTGAGTGGGCATCGCACTTGGGTCCCACCCGGGCGTCGCGTGCTCGATTCTTCTGCTGGCTAAGTCCTCCATCACAACACAAGCAACATTTTCGGCTTTCTGTGGTGGTAGTAGGAGATTTTCAAACATTGTTGGGTTATTCGTAACCCGGGAATGTTTGTCTTTCTTTTTAAAAAAAAAAAAAAAAAAAAAAAAAATGTTTATCCACAGTAGAGATAAACCTTTTTCATGTTCCGACTGCAACTATTTATGTTATCTCAAGGGATGTTTAAAAAGTTTGCTTAAAACACTTTATAAAACCAGTTTATTTCTCAACAATATCTTTTATTATTTTTTTATAGAATATTTATGACAAATAAACATATTTTTCTTATTAAAAAACACGTAACAAGGACAACTGGGTGGCATTTTGGGGGCTAGAATGGATTAATGGCATTTCAATTAATTTCAATGGGGAAAATTGCTTTAAGATACGAGCAAATTCACATATGAGCAAGGTTATGGAACGAATTAAATTAGTATCTCGAGGTATCACTGAAAAAATGTACTCGTAGAAAGACATAAAAATTTAAAAAAGATTAATACAAGATGTGAAAAGATAATAAAAAATAGAGTAAATATCTTCTTCAAACTCTGCAAATGTACTTTGTGGTATCATTTTTAATTAAATGAAAACAAATAACTTTGTAAGATATCCACCATTCACATTCGTGTTAAAATGTACCTAACTATTCTCCATATCATGTTATGTTAGTGGCCTGCTAATTTGCTTTTTAAAATATGCGGGATGGAAGTTTATAAAGTCACAATCACAGAAGACACATTCGAGATAGCAGATTGAAGTCGGAAATATTGTCATTAAATAATTCAAAATTAAATATGGTATGACTATTTAAATTACGTCTATTCGGAACATTAATGTGAATATTGCTCAAACAATGAATGCTTTTAAGCACAATTATGTGTAGAGTCACGTAGGGTAAAAATACGCGGAGTGTAAGTGTTCGCAGTGATGTTTCCGACAAGATCGTACCTATTTCGCGCCCGTGCGTTCCTTAATTCAGTAGCGTTTTGGGTAGCATTGAAGCAGGATATGAGTATAGTGAACCCTAATTTGAAAATAAAAATTAACTTTTAATTTAATTTTTAATTACTTTTTTTCGTGCTTTTCTTAAATTTTTCAACCCCGTTACCGATGTGTGCTATTTTGTAACCAATTGTGTCAGAGCGATATAGTCTATGACAATTTTTGGTGAAATATTGTTAGTTATACGGGTGCGAAGCGGTCATTGTAATAAAGATAACCACTAATATGATTTTTAAAGATTATTGAATTTTGGCGTGATGGGGTAAGTGTGCTGGGGTAAGCGTACGCAGTTGGATGAGTGTGAACACTTACCCCTCTACATAAAATTGATTTTGAAGCATAATATTTCAACTCTCGTTATCAATATAATTAGCACGAATATTCTGAACAATTAGATCTCTTGCTACGCCGAAATACATGCGGCACTGAGGAGCCCATAAACGTCAGACCTAATAAAAATATTATTCGCCTGGTCCTTACTGCTCCGATTATAGATTAAATTGAGGTTCTGGTTAGTTCCCCATCACAAGCTCAGTCCTTCACGTCCCAATATTTGATATAAGTCCTCGGCCAAGGCAACACACACACACAAAAAAGGCCAAAAAATACTTGCAAGTTTGAAATAATTACATCAAGTCCCTATAAAAACAAATTTCAGCAGAAAGAGAGAGAGGCAGACGCAAAAATGTTCCAAAAACCGATAAATAAAACCATGGAAATCCGACGATCACCTCTTTCAAGAAAGCCGCACCACAAAGCCGTAATGCGGCAGATTCCAGAGTGCATAACTGTTTTAAGAGCACAAAAACAATCTTGTAAGGACTATTTTTGCCCACAATGCGAAGAGAAATATCGAGATCCACCAACAGAGGATTGGATATAATGTATTCTGTGTAAAGCATGGTGGCATTGAAAACATAAAAACTATACAGACTACGATAAGGGGCAATTTAAGTGTGATAATTGCAAGGGGGTAACTGTTCGCGGTGCGAGCACTTACCCTACGGTATGCGAATACTTACCCCGCATATGGAGTAAGTGTATGCAATCGACATGCACGTAAACTTTTTTTAAATAACTTTTTGATTTATGAACCTTATGAGGTTTTTATGTTTATTTGAGATGCCTATTAATCATATTAATAAACGAAATAATTGAGTAAAATACCTAAAGATTTTTAATAAAAAAAACCCCACGTTACTCTAAACATATATTATTAAGTCAGCAAATTGTCTTCTTTTTTTCTAGGGTTGAAAAATTAAAGTGTTGAAGTCATTCCTCATAAGATTGGAATAAGTTATTTAGTCCAAGTTTAAATGAAAATAGAATTTTTTGAAATGAAAACTTCTTTAGCACCGTTGTGATTTGATACTCGATGGAACGAAAAAAATACACTAAAAAGAAATAAACACACACATCTACAGGATTTAGCCTGCAAGAGAATGAAGAAGGCCAATCGGTTTCCTCTTTGTGCGGTGCGTCGTAGCCTATCGGTCTCCTCTTTGTGCGGTGCTTCGTAACCTCTCCACTCGTGTTTACTTTAGTTTTCTGAAGGTTTCACTTCTACTATTTTTTTTGGTACAGATTCAATAGTTTTGTGATATTTTACATAGCGTGGGTTTCAGATAACACTCCCATACTCCAATTTGTTCTTTATTAAAGTGGTCACATTATTATGGTCTACTAACCAATTCCAAAAAAACAAAACTGATGCATATGATCACTACCTGCCAAGTACAGCGAGACACCCGTAATCATATCTCACTCTTTCGATTGCATTCACAACAACATCACACAGCCCTGTTCATGTACAAGTATCGACTATGTGTATCTAGGAGTTACAGTAGATTGTAACATGAAGTGGAATGTACACATTTTCAAACTTTGTAAGCGCCTCCGATCTATTGTAGGTGGACTTTATAAGATAAAATGTTATGTACCTATAAAAACTATGAAATTGATTTATTTGTCTCTTGCAGAATCAACAGTGAGATATGGGATAACTTTTTGGGGTCAATCATGTAAAACCAACATAAAACATGTACAAATGATTCAAAACGCCATGGTAAAGTTGCTAATAAATAAAACCATTTTTAACCAAAGGCGAGACATTAGTATCGTATATAAATCAATCAATGTGTTACCTGTGCGTGCTATTATGTGGCAAAAATTGGATTGCAGCATATATCCGGCAGTCCATATAGAACAATGATGGATCATGCACACAATACGCGTCTCATACAAAATAAAGGAATAAAAGTACCTGTGTTTCAAAATAAATATAGTCAAAAAACCCTTGAATATATTATACCATTAATATTTAACAATTTGCTATACGAATTTAAAGAAAATTGCTCTACAACAAAATTCCCACTGATGTTAAAATCATGGCTCTTATATTATCTTATATTATAATAAATATATGTAGGTATTATAATAAAAAAAAAAAAAATTAAATATTAAAAAAAAAAAAAATTGCTCTTTCTTACCATGTATTAAATTTCAAGTATGTGATTAATGTATTGCTGTTTTTCAACTTTTTCATGATGTATTAAAAAAAATATATATAAATAAATATTTTTCCAATTCTGCATTACAATGTTGGTAGGTATGTTATATGTGTATTTGTGTATGTTGTTGGTACGCTAACGCGTTTATGATTATTTTATTTGTAGTTGTAACTAATCTGCGGAACTAATCTCCTGCTGACAAGCTACTTGCAGTAGCTTAGCGGGTAAGAAATTCCAATTGTACGCAATTTTTTATACAATAATAAAAAAAAAAGAATAAAAAAAACTAATGCGTTGTGTACGGTTATAATGGATTGGGTGTTTTTGGATCGTTTCGATTCAATGTACGAATCCCATCATTTTCAAGGATTTACCAGCGATATTAGTAATGCAGTTAACTACATTACCAATTCCGCTTTATATTGAGTATACCATTATAAAGAGCTTTATTCAGTAGATACCGAAACATCAATTTACAATGTTAAGTAAATGTTTATCTTTTTCATTCTCCCTGACGCTCCGGTTCTCCTTTAGAGCAATTTATTTGGAAGAATGCTTCTCCGGTCCCTTGCCATTATTTACATCTCGCATAGATCACACAGCGTCTTTTGGCAGCGCAGGACTTGTTCACGTATCTCCGTTATCCCGCGCCGCGCCGGTAGCACACGACTGGTGAGCATCCTTTAAGCCCGAAACTCGTTTGTGAGATCCCTTTGCCATTTCCTTAACGGGTCACAGACTCTCTGAGAGGAGATTTTTCTCTCGAACTTTCCGACTTGATTATTGTGTCGGGATTCCGGAGCTTAGAACGCCGGACGATCGACTCGCAGACGGAGATTGTAAGGAGGGTATTTGCTTAAGAGCTCGTTCTTGTATTTTTTGTTGATAAACTGTTTCTACACAGCAATTGAAAACTGTTTTACGTCTTCTTCTTCTTCTTTCGAATGGTTGGGGGTCAGAGATGGATATCTAGGTCTGCGAGCCAATTTAGGGCCTCTGGAGTCGCGGGGAATGAGTAAGGAGTAAGTAACTTTAAAAAATATACACCAAACAGAAAATCAACGATTTACTAAGATACTTAGAGAAAGTCTGAACCAAGACCGCTCTAAATCAACATACAACGCTTTTCGCTCGAGTTCAACTTTTACTGCAACTTTTACTAGAAAAAATAGGTTGGAAGCCCTGGCTAATGAAAGCAATATCCTACGCGTCACAAAACCGTTCAATAAACCTTTTACACTCTAACTAATATATATGGTGTATGTAAGATCTCATCTTGAATTCGCATCTGTCATTTGGAATCCACAATACCAAACTTAAATTAACCGAATTGAAAATATCCAAACCAAATTTTTGAAAAACCTTTCGTATCGTTTCGAAAATCACCAGTGTAAACCAATTGCTCTTTACAAACGGGGAAAAATTTCTGACGTACTATTTCTATACAAGATTGTGAACTGCCTTATTGACTTACTAGATCTATTAGGAAGGACTGCATTTCGTTGCCCCGAACTCAATACCAGATCGAATACCCTACTTTTATACAACATTTCAAATCGAAATATGCACAAAATTCTTTGCTCGGACGTATCTGCAAATCTTATAATGCCCTAAGAGATATCGATATTTTCCACTGCTCCCTTAAAATGTTAATTAAATTAACCTTACAGTGTTCTCAAAACAAAACTATTATTTCTTAATTATTATTTACTTCCTCACTTTTTTAATTTACTTTATTTATATATTTATTTGCAAAAACAGCATAAAACCAATACATTGCAAAAGCGATACTATATAATATTATAACTATCAATATCTACTTGCTTCCTAATCTGTAACCATTTATTATTTAAATCATAAATGGAACTTCACTGGTTTATAATTATATTCACTATTAACTATAAAATCAATGTACATTTACAACTGTATGTTTCCTTAATAAACTTAAATAAAAATAAAATAAATGCCGCGGCTCAAAAAAAACCTGATCACCAATTGTCTTTGATCTTGGAATATCTCCTGTTTAATTTTGAAATGATGGAATTGCCGGCTTTTGTTAAAAAGGTTCTCATTTCAAACTTTAAATAATTTATTCCGAAAGGTACGTCTATAGGGGTAGTAAAATGGTTAACATTTCATAAACGACAATGAAAAAGTTAAAATTTAAAATACTATTTTAACCACTCAGGTATTTTACCATTGCGCAAGTTTTTTGCTCTATAAATGAAAAATTTCTGAACGTAGCCAAATACCAAAAACTGTTTTTGAAAGGTTATGAAATAGAAATTGTATAATTACAAATAAATATTAAGATTTGTAAATATTAAAATTTAGAATGCAAACATAAAAAAATGTAAAAATGACTCACGTGATGTTTTTATCTGAAAACGGTACTTAAATCACGGATACTTATTCTATTGTATAAATGTATAAAAAATAATTTTTTCACCTCATTTTTTTACCATTTCATACAAGAATATATAATAAAAAATTAACAATGTCTAATGGCGCGTAGGCGATTTGACGAATGAAAACTTTTTTTGGTGAAAATTTCAACAATTTATTATGTATTTCTATGGACATCTTTGAATAGAGATATGAAGCTTGATTTATTATGGATCTTTTGATATTTTTTGTCACTAGAACAATAACGGAGTTATAACGATTTCTGTGGGAACATACGCGTTAGCTTGAAAACAACCTTATTGGACTTGACTGCTATTGTTGTGTTGTCGTGTAAACAAGCTTAGGGGTCGGAGTGGTTAAAGAATAAGATTAAAAACCTTTCTGTTCACAACTTTATCTAACACAGCGTGTTCAGAAATAATTATGTTTTGACATAACATTTTGTAAGATTATCAAACGATAAAAAAATGTCCGAAAATAAATTACACAGAAGGTTGCGTAAAAAATATGATGAATAAGGTTCGGGAATGATGGATGATGTTGAAACAAAGATTGCATGTTGGAATAAAAATATTTTCGGAGCTCTAATGGGCCAACTTGTGTTTATTACATCTGTTTCGCTTGGTGAAAAAAACAAGCTTAAATGGTTGGTCCGATTTTATACCGTAATATGGTGAAATGGCTAATGGAAAATGCAGGATTTTGTGAAAATTCGGTGCAAAACTGATCGTAGAAGCGTAATTTCTGCAAATCTTGGCTTGTAGAAATATTGCATTAATAATTTTTATTAAAACACTTCCGGAGCATACAAGCCCAAACAATTGTTATAAAACACACGAGAAGATTTAATCTAACTAGTGGAAACATTTTGTTTTTTCTTAAGTATTTATTTTTAGAGCGTAGGCACAAGGATGAACCGTATAACTTATGTAGATAAAGTATAAAATTACATTACCGAGGTAAGCATAATAAACAAACAAAATATGCTTGGTTACGTTTTTTTTTAATTGCGTTAGACAGAATTATAACTAGACTAGCAGATGTTTTCCAATAAAATTTATTTATTTATAAACAGAAACAAACAGTACATTAGTTTCAGTGTAGAAAACAATTTACAATTATTAAGAATATTTCATGGTGGGTATCATAGACATATGAATATTAGTAGACCTGCCCTAAGTGATAAAAGCGTATCATTTCCCCCTCCCATTGGAACCGGCTGGGATCGAGTATGGCTTCGCGTTAATCTAAAAAATGTGTTGTCATCATTCTTCTGCAAGCCAGCGTCAAGCACTCATCGGTGCATTTTACGAAAAAAAACGGTAAAAATTGTGACTTGTGTTTTGAAAACGTGTAAAAATAGAAGTGAAAAAAAGAATAAACAAAATTGTCGAATTACATTCCATAGGCAATCATTATTTTACACTATTTTAAGCCAATTCAGATCACATAATATGATCGTTTTTGTAACATACACTGTCACTCGAGATACATGGCGTGTGCCCGTCCCTGTTTACTGGGGTAAGTAAATTATGAAACATTTATAAAAATGTCTTCACTAAATACAGCAACAAAATATTGAACTCGATCTTATAGGCGACCTTACTTTGCATATTTGGACTTCGCAAATGTGTTCATTACGCGGCGAACAATTCGCGCTCCCATGTAAAAAGGTATATTCATTCAAAAGCAGAGTTTACTTTTAAGAACGAAAGTGTGATATTATAGTGCGAGGTGCCTATATACTGTCAGATTGAGTTTTGACGAATCAAATATCACCAAAGCCGTCTTCCCGCTCTTCGTCCCGCTGTAGTTGGTTTCTACCCCTCACCTTTCTGTTCTGGTCTATTAATATTCATATGTCTATGGTGGGTACCTATGATGTGTTTCTTTATAGTGTCTTATTTGTGGTATGTATATTAAGTAATTAACCGGATGATGTGCATAGTGGGAAGGTGTGATTGTGTGAGTATGTATGTATATAGGTGTGATTGTGTGAGTATGTCTGTGCATTGAATAAATTATATTATTGATAAGGTGCTATTTTTAAATTTAGGCAGTGAATCTGAGAAAACGTCGATGTTAGAATTTAGACCAATGTTATTGAACATATGAACAGCACGATTGGCGAATTACTTGCTGCATTGTAATTAAACATGTGGAATAATTCTGTATGGCGTGTTTGTTAAAATTAAGCAAAGAAAGAAGTTCAGTACAGTTAATGTTATTATTTAAAATTTTGTGTATAAATGTCAAATCAGCTATTGCTTGCCTTAATACAAGTACATATATTATAGTTTATTGGATATGTAGGATTGCAGTAACCACACCGCATTTCGTAATAGAGAATAAACAAGATATAAATTAAGTTCGAATGATGCTTTTTGTGTTTAAAGCAGGTGAAGATTTTCTAGGATTTTCGCAAGTTGATATTCAACACATTGTTGGTTTCGGTCGTATTGTTTTTTACTTGTAGATATTCATGCAGGCCTTCGTGTTCGAGACGTAAGGCTCTCGACTACCAATCTAAAGGTCGCGGGTTCAAATCCCGGCGTGTGCAAATAAATTTTATTCGGCTAATTTATGTCATTTCATCAATTATTTGATTAAAAATAATATATATAGCATGCTTGTGGCACGTTTCAGATTGGAAAAAATTTTCAGTATCGCCCAGAAGTAATACCACCATTCAGTAATGAAACATTGCTTGAAATGGCTTTAGTCTTATTTGGTCTGAATCGCCAGGTACTTTCCATCTATGGTTAAAATTTGTATTTTGGTGAATATTATTTTAAACCGTAAAAGTTAAACCAATATTTGAGTGAAGCGTCAATATTTTGAAGAATCGAAGAGTTCGTCTTAGGCGATGATTGAATATAGATTAAACGAGAAATGAACGCCTATTTTAGCGGATTTTTCCAGTGTAATTGTAAACTTGTTCAGTGTGCACAAGAGTAATGTGCCTTTTTTTAAACTAAGATATATAGAAACCATCGCGGGCATGCGTAGGTGCATCAAATCCAAAGTTTCAATGCAATCCGATGAATGATATAGAAAATAATTTCGTAACTCCAGAGCTCACCTTTATATATAGAAACCATCAATAAATAAATCACAAACGTTTTATCGAAATCGGATGAATGACTTAGGGACCGTACGTGTAGGGGACAAACAAAACACTTATTTTCGTTATTTGTTTTTGGGGTGTTATGCCGTGTTGCACTACCTCCATCTTTAGCCAACGTTTCGGACAGCGTTACAGTGTCCGTCATCAGGGCAGACGTGTTGATGAAGATGATGAACACTGTAACGCTGTCCGAAACAAAGGCTCAAGAAGGAGGTAGCGCAACACGTCATAACATGCCAAAAATTAGACGCGACGAAAATACTTTCGGCCGTGAAAATCTAAAAACGTAAGACAACATTTTTTTTATTAATTATTTTTTTTATTGATAAAATTCCTGTATTATTAATTAATATTTTTAAAGTCCCGTTAAACTGATTGATATCAGATTATCAACGGGTTTTAAAAAGTTAACATTCAGGTAATTTTTTTAAAAATTGAGACAAGTGCCTAAAATATACGCATTATTACATAAAAACATATATTTGGAAAAAAAATAAAAAAATTGTTAGTAAAATTTATAAGAATTAAAGAACTAAAATTCAAGAAAATTAAAAAAAAAGAAAAGAAATAATAATAATGGAAAAACATTAAAACGAAAAGCCGAAAAACAGATATTAGTACAAAAAAATTCTTTCACTTAACCATTTTTTAGCGTACGTTTCCTTCTAAAACTCAATTCACAGCTTTTTATTGAGTTGGGTAACATATTGTAAATTATTGGAACAAGGTAATCTAGAGTTCTTTGACCGTATTTATTTAGGTATCTGGGAATTACAAGTCCATCGTCCTTGTATTATTTTATTTTATTTATTAAAATAAAATTTTACATGGCACAAGTTGTAAGAAGGTACAATAAGAACCTAATTTACGAAATGTTTAGATATGAATGCAGTTAGTTAGTTACTTATTTACACAACAATGGGGTGACAGTTGTCTAAATTGAAGTCTCGGAAGATTGTGACCGAAACTTCCCGCTGCTGTTTCTCAACAATCGCCGTGACTTGCGCCAAACTCTGTGCAAACAGTCAAGCGTGAATGCAACCTTTGTTGCCTGCACTGACTATGTTGTCTTCCGCGAAACGAATTAACCTCCCCCTCTCCCGCTTTCACCAATCAAACTGAGCTGCCAACGTGAATTATAAATGTAGCACAATTCTCAGAAGGAATTGATCCTGCTAATCGCATCTGAATCAAATTCTGCGTCAAATTTGTGTCAATCAATTTAATCATCATAACACGGGATCAGCCTAAGCATGGTGGTCGAAAAATCCACTAAAAATGTAGCCATATAATGTATGCATTGAAAAAAGAAATAATTTTTAATTTTTTTTAAATCTTTCACCACACCTCTAAATAGTCACAGGGTTATTTCACCATACTCATGACTGAATATTAATATTATTAATAATATCCTGAATATTAATAAAATTAAACAAATACGTAATCTTTATGATTGTGAAGAAAGGCCTTATAATGTTAGGATTCTTATTCCGTATTGGAAAAGAATTCAAGAACATTCAAACACTTAAAATGTTGTATTTTTCATATGTTCGCAGTCATCTTGAATTCGTTTCTCAAATATGGAATCCTCAATATAATATTTATATTAAACGCATTGACGCCATCCTAAGAAGATTTGTCCATCATTTAAATTTCAAATTTAATATTGGTTATCATGACATAAGCAGCTCAATGGACCTTTATGAACTTAATTCATTAAAAATTAGAAGAGACTCCGCAGACGTAATATTTCTTCATAAAATTATCAATGGTTTTATTGATTGCTCGCCCTCTTTGGCTGAGATTAATTTAGAGTCCCAGGCGTTAGAACCAGAGAAAAATCCCTTTTTCATCTTCAAAAATGTTCTACTAAGCTCATACAAAATGCTTTTATATTCAGAGCATGCAATGTATTAGATAAGAATTTTAATATAAAAAACATATTCTCATGTAATTTAAACACCTTAAAAAAATATGTCATAGCTAATATTAAATAATTTTTTACCGTTTTGCAAGTTATCATATTATTGCTGTGAATCCTTTCCAGTTACTTTCCATTCGACGTACTATTGTGTTCACTCTGAGTTGTAGGTGTGTACATATTATTATTGCTATTGTGTAGTGAGAATAGATTTCTGATTCTGACTACTTTATGTTTTGAAATTTAGTAAGCAGATTATTAGTTTATATTATAGTTTTTATTGTGTTTTTATGTCTTCCTTTTTTTACAATTTTCAAGGTTATATTTTTGTTAACTTCTTACGGGTACAGGGTTCTTACTGTTTATAATTTTAATTATGTGAAAATCTTTTATTGGATATTATGTGTATTATCAACGTTATTATTATAAATGTAAAATATCTGTTAATTTTCCCTAATGAACAAAAAAAAAATAAAATAAAAATAAAATAAAAATTAAGACAATATTAGCGAAACTCAATAAAAAATCTAGAAACAGAAAAATATATTGGCACAGCTCAGTCCCAAAAGTGCCAATATCTTTTTCTGATTTTTCTGTCTCCAATGTTTTTATTTTTATTTTTCTGTCTCCAATCTTTTCTATCTTTCAACTCGATCGAGTTTCGTTAATATTGTCTTCATTTATTTAAAGATTTCCATTTGAGGTTTTTCTATCGGTAAAAAAACTCGGCTAACTTATCCTATATACAGCCCCTATTCATAGGTTCAAGTACCGAATAGTTAACTCAACTTTTTAAATAAATAAATCGTGTTAAATTAATCGAAAATGTCCAATATCGTGTGGATAATCTACGAGGAGGATGCTGAAATACTGGTTGAATATCTACTATTCATAACCCTGGTGTAGAAAAAAAATCTGGTGTAGTGGTTTGTAATAATTGTAACAAAGCGTAACTTGGAGGTTCCATACATACAGTTACGGAAATTTCAAATCAATATGATTTCATTATTTTATAGCTCCATTCAGGAGACCCTGAGGAAAAAATCCCTCAGGCCTGTGTGATCTTTGGGGATACTACGTGGAGGGTATTTCAAGGAAAAGAAGAAGAGGAAGTTCTGGGAAGGAAAAATTTATGAGGGGTGGGTTGGATTCTGGGGTCCAGGAGTGACTAACGTATAAATCCATTCCTCCCACACAGAGAGTCCGGCTGGAGAGGTCTAGGTCAGGTCTCCATAAACCAGTCTCTCCCGATTCAGCCTGCCCTAAATCACCAAAATGTAGTGAACTATTTGAGGTAACCATGCAGAAGTGTTGGTTATCCAATTAATGGTATCTAGGGCGGCGGTATCCCTACCTGCTCCCTAAATTTGGGATAAATTGAGCAGATATAATTGCCGGATATAATTGCCGTTAGTCAGACAGGTTTAAAGTAGGTACATACCTATATGTGGGTGAGTTACATGTGAATGGAACAAACGATTGCTTTCTATTTTCATTGTTTGTTTTTGGGGTGTTATGCCGTGTTGCGCTACCTCCTTCTTTCCAACACATCGTCGGATCTGCCGGATCTGCCCTGATGATGGACACTGCAACGCTGTTCGAAACGTCGGCTAAAGAAAGAGGTAGCGCAACACGGCATAACACCCCAAAAACAAACAATGAAAATGTTTTTGGCCGTGAAAATCTAAAAACGATTGCTTTCTAGTCTAAATAACCTATCCCACTGCAGAATCCCGTGGCCTATCAATCCCGTCTGTTATTAGTGTAATTTTTAATATAAAGAATAGATACTGAAAATTTAAATCTCAAAATCAATTTTTAATATTAGATAATGGTAAGCCATCGAAACTTAACACTTAGCACTTGCTTGATTGCTGCGACCAATATCGATACCAATAATTATCGTTTGATTGAACATTGACTGAAATACCATAACTTGTATATTTACTTGTTAAGTTTGGCAGGAAGCTTTTATATTAATAATAAGATTAAATTATTTGTACAGTATTTCACCCAAAGTTCGCTTTACTCTTATAGCACTTAAGTACTATCATATTATTACTCTTATATCTTACTCTGTCAGGCTAATTTGTTCCCTTTTCGGAATGACTCATGCAGGTCTCATAGATATCCCTGTATCTCCCTTACTACTATAATGAAAAATATGATTTAAACGGTGATAGAAAGAGAAAACACCACTCTTAACATTGAAATCTTAAAATTAACCATAAAAGAATTAAAATGTTAAACTTTATGAAATCGGAGTTTCGGGTCGCAATTTAATAATGAAAAAAAATAAGTTTTGGAATTAATTAATTTATTCATTATTTTTGCATGGTAGGTAAGACTACAATATGAGGTAACAATAACGTTTATAATACATTTGTCTATTAAAATCATAAATCAAATACGTGCTTTTTGTTATTTTTATTTAAATATCAGTAAATTATTTTAAAAAAAAAACTGTGAGCTGAGCCATTCTTAAAACTTTTCTTTATATACGCATAAATTTGTATTTAAAAAAATATATTTCAAACTTTTTTTAAATTATAAAATTTTAAAGCGAATTTTATCACCTTTAGAAAACAGTTCTTAGTTTTCAGATGCGTTAAGAAATATTCTATTTATTTGGACTTTATTGGAAAACGGAAATATTTAGACCATCCGACAAAAGTGTATGTATTCTACTCGTTCGTCAAGAACCTTACCCCTTGATCACCGACCACGGAGGCCGTTAACTTTGCGTAAAAATGGGGTAGGGATGGGTTGTTTCAAAAAAATTCAATACAAGTTAATATTCACGGTATCTGTAAGTTCAATTCAAGTTTTGTCATTATTTCAGATTTTATGAAGCAACTGGCCTATACTGATACCTTGTTATGGCCTGTGTTGTGGCGCCAGTGTACAGTCACTCCCCGGGGGGGGGGAAGTAAGTTACTAGACGGGGGAACAAGTGTTAAGCAGACCCCCCGGGGGTCATATGCCTGGGCTTGAGACGCTCATCTCAGGTGGAGGAATCGGCCACACTCATCGACTATTTACTCCAAATGAAACAGGACTTAGTTACAATTCAGTTTATTCCCAATATGCATGGATAGAACAATAATAGGACAGGAAGTATGCGGTTTAAGACCTAACCTGGGAAGAGAGTGGCAAGCTAGTAAAAGGACTACTGATTCTGGGCTCGAAAGGACTATACGAAATTTAGGAACCTCACGTGACGATGGGCGGCAGCAGGCAGCTTTCCTGCGTGGTGGGCGGGTCTGGAGCGAGGCTCACAGACCGGGCCATGGTAACCTGGCAGTAGGCAGCAATGGGCTGCTCTTCAGCATCGAGGGCGGCCCGGAAGCGGCATGCTTCCAAACAGGGCGGCGGTTAAGTGGGCTGCTCTTCAGCGTCAAGGGCGGGCCGGAAGCGGCATGCTCCCAACCTGGGCGGCGGTTAAGTGGGCTGCTCTTCAGCGTCAAGGGCGGGCCGGAAGCGGCATGCTCCCAACCCGGGCGGCTCGTACTGGGGGAACCGGTAGTATCACAAATACTCGGGGCGTAGGCCGAGACTTAACTACGGGCGCGACGAAGCGCGGCGAGCCGCCGTTGTGTTATCGAGAGGGTGGGGGGAAGGAATACTTGTGCCCATATATGGTGATTTGTCGTAAAACGTCTTCTTATTGGTCCGTTTCACATCGCCTGTGTCGTGCCCATATATGGTAATTTGTCGTAAACGTCTTCTTATTGGTTCGTTTCACATCGCCTGTTGTGACCACCCAAGGCATGCGTGATTGAAATCACGCCAAGCGTGCGTGGACTATATCCGCTTGCTGGCTTATTGTAGTCCGTTCGGAGAATTATGGGCGACCCATAACAACCTACATAGAACGTAAAAATTAACTTTAAAAAAATTATGAATTGTTTTAATTTTTTTTTTAAACCCGTCCTAAACCTTCAAAAATGTTTAAAAAATCTCTAACGTAATTTTCAATTATTTATGTTGCAAGATTTGATGCGTTTTCCGGTAAAATAATTAAAGGTTATAAAATTTAATGAAAGGGAATTTTTTTATCCCGCCGTCATTTCCAACGAGTAAGAAGTCATTGCTAGTTCATACTTTTCATTAATTTCGCAGGACTCACCGGGTACAAGCAATTATTATGTACACATTTCATAATGTGTAATACCACCAAGGGTTTTGCTAACTATAAAATTATACAATATTACTATCAACAGTGCGTTGTGTTTATATTCAATATCTGAATTTTCCACTAAATGAGTTTTAATCAACAAAGTTTCCCAGGGCAATGCAATAATTTAGGTTGTATTGTTTTCACTTTTGACTCATGAGCTCTCGAAATCCGAAATAAACCTCTGCACGCGCTTTAATAAGCAGGCTTAATTCTACCCTTGTAAATTCAATACAAACGGAATAATCTAATATGTCATTTTAAGGATACCTGTCTACCCTTTAAAGCCCAGCTTTGGGCCCTAGTTAAGGAATCCTTATAAACGCCATGAAATAAGTGTAGAGTCTGAATTTATGTATCCATAAATTTCTGGCTTTGTTCTAAATATCTACATCATTTCTCATATTATTAAATGTAAATGTTTTAATTTTTGTATCGAATAAAAACACTTTGGTAAGACAAAATTTAAAAACAAAATAATATATTTGGCCCTTTTAGAACCGTTAAATGCTGAAAGAAAGGGATCCAATAACCAACACACCTATCATAGGTCACCCCAAGTGGTTCGATACGTTTGGTGACTTCGCAGTGGTGCCCAGGTACATGAAGTGTGGTTTGGCCTTGATGGCAGATGCTTTTGCCCACCTACTGCTTGGCGATCGGGAGTGAATGGTTGACAGACACCTTTGACCTCTCCAACCGGATTTTTTCGGCCTTGCGCTGAAGTGGGAGGGATGGATTCATAAGTTCGCCATTCCTGGACACCTTGAAGCCCAGATTCCTAGCCACCCCTCATACCTTTTTCCTTCACATAACTTTCTCCCCCTCCTTTCACTAAAAATACCCTCGACACAGCAACACCAAATATGGCAGAGAGATAGATTTTTTTTCATTAGGACTTCCTGTGTGGAACTAATGTAAAACAAGTAAAAGTATTGATATCGGGTCGTTTTTACCATTTGACCAAGGGCTGAAAAAATGTATCGGGTGTTATTTTTCCTTCCTCCTATGGCTTGGCTATCTTCAAAGCTCAGGTTCCCTTCTTCCTTTCCTCACAAATATCCTGCACCTAGAACAATGGCAAATCAAGAGTTGCACAAAAATTATTTTTTTAAGTTGGTAGGGGTCCTTGCGATGAAAGTTAATGATTACATTTGTGTGGTATATGGCTATCGTTCGTTCGGAGACATTCGGGCGTAGCCGAATGCTGCCGAACTTACAGCGCTGGGCGCTCGGGCGCCATCGCTAATTCATTCCTAACTGAGAGCTCCCACAATAATTACACGTTATCAACAATACTAATTCCGCTGTAATCCAATTAAATAAATAAGATACAAGACGAACTTGCGTTGTAATTAACAAAGTATATTAAAGAACATTACAACTGGCGCAGCCAAAGGATAAAAATTAATTGGATTGTGGGAGCATACACAAAAAAAAATTTTTTTTTTTGTTACACGAAGCAAGGAGGGCTAAGTCATCCCGATTTTTAAGGCTACCTACAGCCGAGGAAGGAAGTCCTAGCTATACTATCCCTGGAGCCACAGTCTGGGTTGTTGGGTTGTCGAGGAAAGGGCACCCAGAAAAAAACTCAAGGAGGCAGTGGTCGTTTTTTGGGGCTTGGCAGATTGACCAGTCGAGCCTGTCCACGGAAGTTGAAGTCCGAGAGAAGCCGAGGAAAGGGCTCTCTCACAATACGAGAAGGAAGTCAACAGCCGCAATATCAGAAGTTAAGGTTTTTTGTTTCTTTCTTGTAGAGGATTTATCGAATTGTGTATTTTTTTTTTGCTTGTTAAGTTATTGTTGTCGTTCGTGTACTTGTACGGCTAGTGTCAATTTTTTTTCCCTCTCGTGAGAATGGAATCCGGGAGAATTCCACCGTTTTCTCACATAAATGGAGATTGGGACGTATTTCGGCTCAGATTAGAACAGTTCCTCTTATTGCATGATGATATCACGGAGATTAAGAAAAAGGCTTATCTGATAAACTCGCTTGAAGCAGAATCGTTGACCCTTCTGACTAATTTATGTTTTCCATCTAAAATCACTGATGTTACATTTGATAAATTAATTGAGTTGCTCGAAAAACATTGTGTAAAATGCAGATCTATCTTTCGGGAGCGCGAATTGTTTTTTCTTGCTAAACAGGATCAAAACGAATCGATTAAGGAGTTTGCAGCAAGACTTAGAGGGTTAAGTACTTATTGTCAATTTGGGGCTAGATTAGAAGCTAATCTGGTAGATGTTTTTGCGATTGGTTTACTTCCGGGTCCAGTGCGTGTAAAATTGTTTATTGAAGGCCCTAAGTTAAATTTTAATCAGTTAGTTGAACTGGCAGTTACCGCGAAAGGTCCTGAAATCGAGTCAACTAAACTTAAATTGGAAGTAAATACTGTGAGAAAGTGTGCAAGATCACCTTCACCAGCTCGTACGCCGAATAAACGTTCATACAGTAGCGACGGGCGCGGATCGTTTAAACAGTTTAATACCGTTTCATCTCAAAAGAAATGCAGTATTTGCGGGAAATTAAATCATGACACGCGTAATTGTAGATTGAAGGAAGCAAAGTGCTATAATTGTGGAAAAATAGGGCATTTAAGGAAAAATTGCAGGTACGGATCAGTGAAATCAGTTATGAACTGTAATGATAATAATATTGATACTGTAGCATTTATGAAAGCAATCACAGCTCAGTTGAAATTAAATGGTAAAAATTTCAATGCTATGATTGATTCGGGCTCATCAGTCTGTGTTATTCCAGAAATTTTGTTTTGTAAACATTTCAGTAATTTAGAATTGTTACCCGAAACACGAAAGATTTCAGGTTATGATGGTAGTATATTGGATGTTGTAGGTAAGATAAATTTCAAGGTCGAGTACAATAATATAGTTAGGTTTGTAACCTTTATTATTGTAAACAATGGATCAGAACTAATAGTTGGGAGAGATTTCATGGAAACCTTCAACCTCAATATTATTCCGGGACAAAATACTATTAATTCGGTTTCGTTCGCGAATAAGAACAAATTTCAGAAAATGGGGAATGTAAAACCATATTTTTCAGGGTATGGAAGTTCTAATCTTAGGGAACATAAAACCATGTTAACGGAGCATGGTAGTTCATGTGCAAATAATAGGAACGTAAAACCTTATTTAAAGAATACGGTAGTTCAATTGCTAAGATTATTTTCTGGGGAACCGATGGTATCAAGGGGGAACCAGGCAGATTTTCTGTCTCGGTTACCGTTGAAGAACAGAGTTGAGAATTCTAATGTAGAATTCAAAGAGGACTACGGGTCAGATATATCTGTATGGCCAAATTCAGGAAAGGCCTGGAGTAGGTTACACATAGACTACAGTGGGCCACTGGCAGGAAAAATGTTTTTGGTTGTCTGCGATTCATTTACTAAATGGGTCGACTGTATTGAAGTTCAAAGGGCAGATTCAGCTAATACTATTTTTGAGTTAAGAAAATTATTTGCAAATTTTGGCAACCCTGAACTCATTGTTTCGGATAACGGTACATCTTTTACAAGCGAGATTTTCAGACAATTCCTACGGGAAAACAGTATCAAATTCATGACATCTCCTGTCATGCATCCAAAAAGCAACGGAGCCGCTGAGAACTCTGTTAAAAATACGAAAGGTTTTCTTAAAAAACTTATGGTTGGAAATAAATTTCGGTTTGATTACAGGGATAAATTGTTACAATTTTTGTCAGATTATAGAAATACACCACATTGTACGACTGGAGTCGAGCCAGCAGTTTTGCTTTTTGGTAGAAAACTGAGATCTACATTTGACAGTCTCATTCCAAGAGATAATGAGCAATTTGTGTCTAAACAACATGAATTGGCGAATAAAAATATTGAGACCAATCAACGTAAACAGGCAAAAAATTATGGTGGTGTCAAGACTAGAAATTTTATTGTGGGACAAAAATGTTTTGTTAAGGATTTCAGGCAAAATAATAAATTTACATGGGTAAAGGGAATAATTACACAGAAGCTTGGAAAAAAATTGTATTTGATTAAAATTTGTGATTCACATTTTATATGGAAACGTCATGTTGACCAGATGAGGGGCTTGTCGGTTAGCTGGAGCGATAATGTCTCAGATTTGCCAAATTCCGCTTCTGATGATTCGAGGACTGAACAGTCTGAGAAGGAGTTGTCCAATCTGTGGAGTGAGCTAACGGTTTGTTCTCCTGATTTCAGCCTGGCGAGAGGAGAGGAGACGGCACTGGAAAGTGCAGACACGGCGAGACCAAGTACGGTGGATGAGGCAATTCCTAGTACATCGTGTCAACCAGTTTCATGGGCGGGAAGGCTCCGACCTAGATAAATCCTCTCCAGGAAAGAAACAAAAACTATTGAGTGTTAAATTGTGAATAAACAATATATAAATGTGTGGTTAAAATAATATATAAATATGTGTATAATATGTATTAGCATGTAAATAAGGAGACATATGATTTTGTAAATGAAATATCTAATAATTAAGAATAATTGTATTTGTGTTGGTAGCGCTTAATTAGAGGGAGGAAGGTGTGGTATATGGCTATCGTTCGTTCGGAGACATTCGGGCGTAGCCGAATGCTGCCGAACTTACAGCGCTGGGCGCTCGGGCGCCATCGCTAATTCATTCCTAACTGAGAGCTCCCACAATAATTACACGTTATCAACAATACTAATTCCGCTGTAATCCAATTAAATAAATAAGATACAAGACGAACTTGCGTTGTAATTAACAAAGTATATTAAAGAACATTACAATTTGTGACTAAAATTAAAATTTTGAATCGGAACCTATATTATAAATGCGAATGTTTGTATGGATGGATGTGTCTTACTCTTTCACGCAATAAATACCGAATGGAATACAAAAATTCTTTCACTAATCGAAAGCTACATTATTTGCGAGTAATATAGGCTATATATATATATATATATATATATATATATATATTGATAAGCTCTGGCGTTATGAAATTATTTATTATACGTTTATTGGCAAAGCGTGTTGCTAAGTAAACGTTTGACGTGGGCTGTCATTTTATTATTTGTTTAGGTTACTGTATTGAGATTTCTTTGATAGCGTAAATTTAAATATGAGTATTCTAATACGAATATTAAGTATATATACATATATAAAATAGGTAGTAATCTACATTTTGACCTAAGCCAACAGCTATACTAATATTATGAAAGCGAAACGGCGCGTTGTTGATTGTTGATTGATTGTGGGAAGGGGAGGAGGGGGGGGGGGAGGGGTAGTGCGGGGGGAGTGGGGGAGGGGTCGGGGGAGTGGGGAGGGGGTGCGAATATGCGAGCGAAGCCGGGGGAAAAAGCTAGTATATAATATAACTTAAAGTCACTACCAGAACCATTATAAAAATATGTATTTTTTAACACAAGCCCGTTATAACAAAAATGTCATCAAATTTATATTAATAGGTTATGAAGTTTGTTCCTTAGTTAAAGGTGGATACTTTTTGTATCGTGCTGGTGAGTGATCACAATTATTTTGGATAGAAAACTTTCTCAGTCTCAGCTGTGATTTAAACCTCCAACATGCTTTTACACCTTTGGATGGGCAACATGGCCTGGCCAGTCCATGTAAGAATTGTGGCCTATCAGACACGTTTTAGATAAAAGCAAGGGTATATGACGTGTCAACATAATGTATGTGTCATATGCTCCTTATGCCATAAGATATTAGTTTTTTTACAACTCTCCAAACAAAATACGACACACATTACTAGTAAAGCCTCGATAACATTGAGCAAGTTTACGGGCTACTAGCCAGCGAACTCACTATCTGCTTGTAAACTTGTTCAGTGTAAAAACTGCTAATTAGCTAGTAAATATGATTACACTGAGCGAGTTTACTAGCAGATAGGGAATTCTCCGGCTAATAGCTTGTAAAATCGCTCAGTATAATCGAGGCTTAACTGGCACATTAGCCGCTTGCTGCAACAACTGATTTAACAACTATGATTACAGATGTCACAGGCCCTGAGGAAAATTATTTTCCTGGGGGCATCCTGTGAGGAGTCGGGGTAAAAAAAGAACTCCTGGTCAATCAATATTATCTTCGACAATTTAGAATTCTCTTCCAGCTTCAGTTCAAATATAGTATTAGATACCTCTCCCTCATCAGGAACATAGTCAACATCGTTGTCATTGTCCCTAGCGTCAGATCCTCTTCCTCAATATTAGCCGCCAAATATTCTAGTTTGTATGTACACACATGTCAAAATAGTCCGTCCAAAGATGCTATTTCGGAAAAAAATGTTGGGACCGAATAAAACCCCAAAAATTCCAATAAAAACAAACAAATTTCAAACAAAAACATACAAACAAAATCTTCTTTACGTCGTCGTAAGCTACACGTGAGTCGTGTGCCTGATGTATATGGAAGCCAAACCAAACAAGTTCAAAAGTATTTGAGAGAAATAACATTCCAGAGAAAAAAATATATAAAATGCGATGTGGCATGTCTAGGCCATGTGGCACTGCCCTTGATTTTTTTTGTTTTATCAACTAATCGTAAAGTCACCGGTAATAGCATCAGACAGCTTGCCGTCTTGTATAGTAAGTTTAATGCGCTTGGCAAAAAGTCAACAAAAAAAAATCACTTTGAAAAATCAAAATGCCTCACATTGCCCATTAGAGGGTTAAGATTCTCACAATAAAACAGCATATAGGGTTGGTTTTGTTTGGTGTATTCTTTTGTTGTATTTCCTCTTCATACTTTATGTAATGTTTCGGATAAGCGAACGGTTTCCTTTATCAAGGCAAATAATAACTTTTACAAGGTTGTGTGAAATGTTGACTTAAGAAGGAGGGGGCATAACTTGGCTTCACACCTCAAACTCAAACAGTTAAGTTTAGTCAAAGTTTTTGATTAGCCAAGTACTTTCCCCACCTTTCTCTTTCCGTCTTTCCCTCTCCCTAGTTTCACCTCATCCTTAAATTCACTATTGGTTATTTTCTTTGCATTTATATTGTTTTGTATGATGGAATTCTTGTGCCACAGAATATGGTAATTTTGGAAGAACGAACATTTTAATTTGACTTTTTTCAATATAAACGTACAACTCCGCAGCTTCGCGACTGTTAGTGATTAATGAAGCTTTATCTAGGCCTACATAAATAATTAAGGAGAGTACGGAGGAATATAACGTTTCCTCGCCGAAAAAACCTTTAAATTATAGCAATGACTTGCGGTTCAACAGGGAGAACTACCTGATGATATTTAAAAATTAAAATAGAATGGTTGTGCCCACCAATATAAAAAAAGTTCTTTTTTTTTTTTCAAAAACCTAGACTCGAAACCAACAGTAATGCTTTGTGTTCAGCGCCTTTGTGACATATACCTGCTATTGGCAGCTCAAATGCCAATAGTATACACGGGAATTCTGTCATCGGCGACGTGACAGGCCGAGTTAAAAAGCAAATCATTCTGGTTCCGATTGCCGCGGATTTAACTGCTCGACCATCGCTCCTGTTTTCGCTTCCCACCTTCTATAAAATAACCTGTATTATAAAATTAAAATATGTGTATTGAATATCGTTAAATAAACTTGTAAGTATCGAGTTTTCTTATTTGATTTACCATCACAATTATTCATTCCTCCATACTCCATATTATATTGTATGTAGGTACCAAAGATATTAGAAACCCGAGATATGCTATGTTGGCCGCCAGACCGTGGACGGACTATGGTCTACGGAGCGTACTGTGAATACGGAAATAATTCGTTCATTCAGATGGTTTTGTGTCGTAACCGCGTATAGTTTGTGCCCGTTTTATTCAAAATGCCGTCTTGTTCAGTGCAACTATGCAAAAATTCTGAATTTCTGAAGAAATGTGAACTTCAAGATAAATGGAGTTTCATTTCACCGATAAGTACAAAATTAGAGTAATTTATCAATTTTTAATGATTATTCGAAGTTTTTATTGACATAAGGCCCCGTTAAAACAAACATCGCCGCCATTACGATGCTAGAGGTGGGGACACGAATTCTTTTAAATACCGACCATGGATATTTCGTAATATTAGTAGGGCTTTATAAAAAAAAATATATATATATTTAAACATATAATTTTAGTGGTAGAAACAAATGTAATGCTTTTCTTTTAAAATCATTATTTATAAAAATTTATCTTTCTTTGTTCCGCATGCGTTCGTATACCATTTATTCGATTTTCAATGAAATTTTGGTGATTTTTAGTGCCGGAGCCCACGGAGGTTTCTATATACGGGTATAATGGTGGGCTCTAGCATTATGAAATTTTTTCCTATACCATTTATCCGACTGGGATGAATGGTATAGTAATGGTATATATATGGAAGTATTAAACAAATATCTCCACTTTACCGGTCAATAATTTATATTTTTTAAATGTTTATTTGCTAAATGAAATACCTCTCGTACATAGGTAAATATTTATATATATTTTTGTTAACTAAACCAAGGTGGATTTTTTTTTTTTTTTTTTTAATTTACATTTGTTCGTGATTGATGAAAACTAGCATACTTGATATCCAAAAGAGGAGGAAAATAACTGTCTACATATTATTTTTAAAAAACTGCCTGTAAAACACTAATAAATAGATCATGAAACAAAATATGAAATCGCAAAATGAAGGCCCTAACACGGGTAGAGCACCCAGCTTTGCCCAAAATACTTGTCATTATTACTGTAAAATTATTTATTGTGAAACAGAATTGTAAATACTTTCAGTATAACCCTGGTTAAAGACCACCATTCAGAACAGAAAGGTTGCTTTAAATTGATCTGAATAACCGGGTACTTCCCCACCTTCATTTTCCTCGACTTCTTCCCCTTCTCCCCACCTGAAACCTCATAACATACCCCAATGGATGCCCTAGTCTCACTGGCTCCAGATGGTTGGGAGCAGATGGGACTCTTTTGAAGTAATCAAATACAAAATAAATTAACATGAGTAAAAACATGAGAGTTTCTTTTTATGGATTTTTACAACAACAAAAACACAATGTGTGTTATTGTGACTAAAGCTATTGAACAAAACCAAAAACTGTTAAAATTCAGTTATCTAATTATTGATTAGAAACAATTGATTTGGATTTGTTACGAATGGGACACGTTAAACGTGTCCAGAGTCCAGATCACACTTGTTTCGGTTTATCGGTTCTGAGGATAAGAATTTTTCATCAAAATTTTAACTGAAATCATTTTTTTAACTAAAATATCGATTTCTATCGATTTGTATCTTGCAAGCTTTATTCGTCGTCATTTGTATGTATTGCCAATTGCGAATGCACTCGAAACGTGTAAGCAAATCTTTTCTAAGTATTAGTGCCAACGAAAACGACAAGTTTTAAGTGTGAGTTAGAATAGGGGCGTATACTTTAGCGTAAGCGAAGGTGTGCAATAGTATTGGTTGAGAATATCGGCGACACCAGGAAATATAGTTCCACGAGGTTCAAACTACCCATAGCATATCTCCCTTTGTTTCTCTTATCTGTGGTAGGTACCTAAGGGAGAAATCTGAGAAGGAATATAGAGAAATACCAAACTAATCAATTTTTTCGTCGTAGGTATGTAGATTCGTTAAAAGCGACCGTAAGTGCCTCCGTACATGACGCTACTTACAAGCTACTTGATCCTCGTGCGATTATCATGCGCGACGATCGTAAGTACCCCCAGTACGATTTTGCTGGTGCTCGTACACGGCGCTACGTGATGGTTGTCGGTTTCAAATCTGTTACACGATACCGACAGTGCTGATCCCAAGCGACGCGTCGCATCATTTGTGTCTGCTACTTATTCGTTTGACGCTTGACAGAAATGGCGTCGGAACATGAAAGTAATGTTAGATTTCTTCTGGAAGTGGAAAAAATGCCTGTTTACCAGAATTACTTTACCAGAATATGTAAGAAAGGATTTAGTGGAGAAGGCATGAATTGATGTTGGAAAAAAAGTCATTTAACATCGTGTTAACTCCACGGCTGCACGTGAAAAATGATCAAGTTCAGTATATTTCGGGTAGCGCCGTGTACGGAAATCAGCATTAAAAAGCAGTATATCTTCAGGGTACTTGTGGTTGCGTCACAATTACGCAGATTGTAAGTATCTCCATGAACGGAGTGCCTTACTGAGTGATGATAATATATTTTCATACCATGGTAAATCCAAAACCTATAATTGGTACATCTCTGGAACTAAGCACCAAAAAAGCATTTATTGTTTTTTAAACAAAATAATTAGAACCTAGAAAAACTCTGCTATGAATTTTTGCACTTTCACTCCTTAAATTTTCCTTGAATGTTTTCACTTTAAAAAAAATTAAATTAAAAAGTAAGAATGCTGGGTTTATCGCGTAAAAATACCTGGCGGTAAAAATTATGAATTTTGGTGTTTGAAATTCCTAAAAATATTTAAAAAATTGAATGTTTTGGCCAGCCTGGTGTGTTCTATATCATTGACTTAAACGTATAACGTTATCTAATCTCTCAGTAGAAAACGTGTTTGCGAAAAGAAACAAACAGCGTCATTAAATTATCTTCCCCAAACTTTACAGAAGTAAGATAAACTTATTATCGTCGAGTGTTTTCTGTGGGAGTTAATCTCAATTTCACTTTTTTGTGTTCAGAATTTTCTCAATTGTGTTCGTCCTACGCTTTATTTTGAATCTCTTTTTTGTTTTACTTTAGTTTTTGGGTTATTTCACAACATGAAAGATGATGAAGTATTTTTGCAAGTCTAAAAAGTATAATAAACAATTTTGACTACGCTTCGTACACATAAGACACAGCTTACACATTTTTTTTAAATTAACAAAAAAAAGTGCAATTTACGCGATAGACGTGAAACTAGCGAGTCGCTAGATGTCGCTGTCTTTTCTTTTGCAATTTTATTTTAAAGTGGTTTGAAGATTGGATATTGATTTCACAAAAAAAGTTTTTTTTATTTTAACTTTATGAGTAAAACCTCAAATTATAATATTTAATTACATGAAGACAATATAAGCGAAACTCAATCAAAATTCTGGAATAAGAAAAATCAATAAAATATATTGGCACCTCTGGGACTCGAACCTAAGACCTCTCGCTTTCCGAGAGGTCCGAGAAAGTGATTTTTTTGTTTTTTTTTTGGATTTCGTAGGATTCGAACATCAGTTTGCTAGATGTCTGTCTCTCTGGCCGCGGCTCTGGTTCTAGCGCCGAAGCACGAATTTACCGCATTATATTAGAACCAAGGACCCACGAAATAATACATTTCTGTGACGTATTTCCGTTTCATCCGAATTTCAAATCACTAAAGGGGCTAAAGAATTTTCATTTCAAAAACCACTAAAACACACTGAAAAACTACGTAATAACAGAAATATAACACCTATTATTATAAACACCGTTTAGTGGCCGTGTAGGCCAAAATGTTAGCTTACCAGCCAGGTGCCTCAGGCGCGTACTGGCTTATTTTTTCATCGTTCATCATGTTTCGTCTTGAGATCGAACTGATAGAATAATTCCGCTTTATTATAATAATAGTTTTAGTGATTTAAATAACTAATTGTGTAAAAACAAAACAAATTCTTACAATTCTCCAGTCTTTCAAAATAAATATTAACTCAACTTTGGCATTAATCTTCTTATAAATGTAAATGTAAAACCAACAGTGATGAGGGTAGCAAAAGTAAAGTCATGCAATGTCCAGTGTTTTAAATATAATGTCCTCCACGTGCAAAATCGTATCTTTCCCAAGCATAAACTTTCTAATAAAGTGTGTTTATCGGAAGTTGTTATGATGCAGTACAAATCCGTATTACTTTAAATATAATTATTAACATCTTTATTATTTGTACTGCATCCTAACAACCCTACCCGTCGAAATCGTAATTAGGTAGGAACTTGTTATTAATTATTAGTGTGCCAGCTTTGATTTGATCGACGGCCTGGGGCGACATCTAGACAGTTCCGGCGATATACGTCACTTCTTGCGTGGGTAGATTCGGGAGAGTTGGGCCCCGTGTCTAACCACGCGACAGTCAAGAGTTTTGTGAGAAACTTAGTATTTGAACGGGAAAATAATTCCTTTTAACTTTAAATAAGGTCGGGCGGTGAAAGTATTAATGAGTACGCATTGTGTGTTCGGAAGGATTGAATCCCTGTATTGGGATTAGTCGAGTTTCCTGCAACGTAAAATGGCGGCAGGCGTGCTAGAAACCCGGGATATATTTCAATCGAGATGTAATACGTGCGATCACACTTGGGACAGAGCCCTGTTTTGACGGATGACCGGTGTACCGTTAGCCCGTGATGTAATTTGCCGTTCTTTGTAAGGGAGAAGTAAATTTACGCCGACCTTGACTCTCGTCTGGACTGAGGGCGGTCTCCCTCCTTCATAATTCTTCTAGCGACAGGCCCCTGATGTTTTCCCTTTGGCGGCGGGAAGACTTAACTAATTTGATCGCGGCGTAAGGCCGCTTGATGTTTCAACTTTGGCGGCGGAACTGTCTCCAGATCTCGGCCTCGTGAGGGCCATCCAGATCCTGCATGGGGAAAATGCTGCCTGGGCCTGGCAGCCACTAGATGGACAGTTTATTAGTTAGCTAGCGATAGTATACACAATAAAGGAGGTCGGTTCATGGGGGTAAGTGAAATGACATATTTAAAAACCCTGATTGCCATTTGTTTTATAATAATTATAAGCTTGTTCTCACAACTCTGCCTTTTAAATTATGTACCTGACACACCATTCCTTTGGAGAGCGACACACATCATGGTTTAAAATCCACCCCCACGTAACAATTTGGCTACCAACTAAAAAATGGCTATATGTGTGTCGCGCTTCAAGTGTTGTGTGTTTTATCTTTCAATTCATCTGTTCACACTGAAGTTTATGAACATTTATTAATGGCATAACCTGTATGCATTATATTTCAAAGTAAAGATGCCACAGGTATGTGTTATTTTAATAATCCTTGAAGATTATAAATTATTTTGTACCTGTACTTTTGCTTGCTTAAGTCTTGAATTAAAACAAATATTAATACCGGATATTAATTATGGTGAACAATAATATGTATAGTCTATTACAAAGTTATCGACATTAACTCCATCTGTGGCCTTTACGAAAATTCAGGTCCGCCTAGCTTTGGTTTGCGTCTCCGCTACATTACGGCGGATATTTGATTAATAAAGGTTGGAAATAAAATCAACTACTCTTGTGAAATAAATGGGCAACATACATATTAATTTAAATGGTATTTTGTAAAAAAAAAATATAGGGGCTACTTACATATTCATTTAATTGGAATTAAAAAAATATATTTTCATGTAAATGGGGAACATACATATGCAAATAAAATTTCATTTTTTTTAAATTTTTAAATGAAAGCGGGAATAACAAATGAAATATTTTATGTTTTAATTTTAAGTACAGGGTTATATTTTTTTAGTTTTTATGATTGACTTAGTACATTTTAGGTAAGTTCAGATGGATTTCAGTAATTACGGTCTTCTTCCTTTTCTTTTTTTTGTCAAGTTCAATTATCAGAATTCATCATGTCTACTCCGATCCCTAATGTGAACAATGCTTCCAAAGAGGAGTTAATTAAGGAACTAACATTGCGGTCCGTGGATCCAGCAACTACATTCGAGGCTTTACGCAAACAAGCGCGCGCTTTTAATAAAACACTAAAACAATCTTGCGTCCAGTCTGAGGGAGAGAATTCAGTTTGTGATTCCGAGGATGATACATCGGGAAGTAATTCGGATGACGAATTAAATAATGAAACAAAAGGGAAAGTCACCTTAATAAAAAAAACCAAGATAATTTATAAAAAATCTTCGGCGCACGGGCTAGGTAATTGGGATTACAAGTACGACGGTAAGACCTGTGTTCGGGAATTCCTGTTTTTAGTGGATGAACGTTGCAGATCACGCGGTATTTCGCACAATGAATTAATGAAGTCTTTTACGGAAATTTTAGATGGAGTTGCATTACTGTGGTATAGGTCAATTTATCATCCGGATTTGAAGTGGGAAGACTTTTCCAACTTATTGATTAAACAATTTGAGGGTGAGGGAAAACAACTCGATTTAAAAGCGGAATTGTTTAATTTAAGGCAGCCCAAGGGTATGTCTGTATTTGAATTTTCATTAAGAATGAAGGCACTCAATAATAAACTTGATGCCAAACTGCCCGAACCAGAGCTGTTGCAGTTGGCAATGAAAGCTTTGCTTCCAACTTATGCAAACCTACTGGCAGCTAGGGATTTTGTCTCTTTTGAGGATCTTACAAGGGCAGCTGCTAGGCTAGAATCACTGTCTGAAGTATCTACGTCTTCTTCTTCTAATTTCAAAGACGTTGAATTTCCGGAAAAATCTACTAACTATAGGAAGTTTTCTTCTTCCGATAATAAATATAGTTTCAATATGCAACACAAAAATTCGTACTCTCATCAAAAACAACAACGTCCTCCGAATACTTATAATAAGGTCGTTTATACACGCAATCAGCCATCTCCTCCAAATAATAGGATTATTTGTGATTTTTGTAATAAGAGTGGACATAAAGTAACGGAATGCTGGAAAAAAGCCTCCAGTACAAAAAATGCTAAAGTTGGCACCGTACATAGTGGTACCAAGCCTAATAATCAAAAAAACTAGCTTGGAGTCGCTCTGGACGCGCCCCTCCCTGTGCGCAAAGGGAGCGGGAGTGGCAGAGTTGGCTCCGACTGGTTAGACAGTTTCTGTCAACACCGTCTTCTGGGGTGGTGGGCCCGCTACCACAGAAGCCGGATGTCGCGGGTGACAATCGTCCATTTGTTAATGTATATATTATTAATAATACTTTTTCTGCTCTCTTAGATAGTGGAGCAACAGTCTCTTGTTTAGGAGGAGATAGTTTTAAGCAATTTTTAGATTTAGGCATAGAATTAACGAAAGTAGACTTTAAAGTTACAACAGCTGACGGCTCGAGTCAGTCTGTTCTGGGTACTCTAACTTTGCCGGTGACGTATAATACAATCACAAGGGAGGTTGTCTTTTACGTCATTCCATCATTATCACCTAATTTTATTTTGGGGGTCAACTTTTGGAAGCAGTTTCGAATCGCACCGGAACTGTTTCCAGATGTGCACGAACATGACCATTCGGGTCAAATTAATGAATTACGAGCAATTCGCCCTGCTTCTTCATTATCGGTTTCCGAAAGCAGAGCTCTTTCGAAAATAATTAGTAAATTTGACTCTATTTCTTATGAAAAAAAAGGTTTGGGTTTAACACATCTAGTGAAGCATAAAATCATTACAACTGGTCCTCCGATTAAGCAGCGCTACTATCCTCTGTCTCCGGCTAGACAACGTCAACTCGACGCGGAAGTGGACGAGATGCTCAGGTTAGGAGTAATCCGCCCCTCTCGATCGCCTTGGTCTAGTCCCGTGATTATAGTACAAAAGAAGGATGGTACGGGGAGATTTTGCCTCGACTCCAGAAAATTAAATAACGTAACGATCAGAGACAGTTACCCATTACCTCATATCCCACGTATCTTAGACAATCTGGGAGGCGCAAGATACGTATCTTCAATAGATTTGAGTAAGGCGTTTTGGCAGGTAGCGCTGGATAAAGACTCCTGCGAGAAAACAGCATTCGTCGTTCCGGGCCGTGGACTCTTCGAATTTACTCGTATGCCGTTTGGGTTAAAAAATGCACCCAGTGAACTCCAAAGACTGGCTGACGCTCTATTTGGACCAGAATTTGATGATAACGCCTTCTGTTATCTAGACGATTTAATTTTAATTTCGGAGGATTTTGATTCTCACATTAAACTACTCAACAAAGTTTTTGAAAGACTGAGAGATGCGGGCCACACCATAAATCAAAAAAAATCTGAGTTCTGTAGATCAGAGCTTAAGTACTTGGGATACATAGTAGATTCACAGGGACTTCGCACAGACCCGGTGAAAATTGAAAGCATTAAGGATTTTCCAATTCCAAAAAACGCGAAAGGAATCCGAGCTTTTATTGGCCTTTCAGGGTATTTTAGACGTTTTATCAAAGGCTTCTCGAGTATAGCCGCTCCATTGACAAAGCTTACTGGTTCAAAGAACGGTGTCAGTAACTTCAAGTGGACACCGGAAGCAGAAAAAGCTTTTAATGATTTAAAACAAGCTCTTATAAGTGCTCCAGTTTTGTGCTGCCCGGATTTCACCAGACCTTTCTCTATCCACTGCGACGCCAGCTCGGTAGGAGTCGGTGGGGTTTTGATTCAAACCGTAGACGGTGCGGAACACCCAATTGCACATTACTCGCGTTGCCTCAATAACCACGAACGTAACTATGGTGTCACTGAAAGAGAACTCCTGGCGGTATTGGATTCCGTAACTCATTTTAGGCCTTACATAGAAGGGGCACACTTCACGGTAGTAACAGAACATTCTAGTCTAAAATGGCTGGGGTCCCTATCGAATCCAAGTGGTCGCCTAGCGCGTTGGAGTACTCGTCTGTCTCAATTTTCTTTCGACATCGTTCATCGTAAAGGTACGCAACATACAGTACCAGATGTCCTTTCTCGTAGGGATCTTGCATTAATATCAGGAATAGACTGTCGTTCTACGTCGGATAAATGGTTCCTAAATGTATGGCAGGGGTGCCAAATTTCTCCACAAAGATTTTTGAATTTTCAAATCAAAGACAATGAGTTGTATCGTCACACGAAAACCCGGTTGGACTTATGTGAGGACACCGCATGGAAAAGGGTCATTCCTCAAGAGGATAGGAAAAATGTTATTTCAGACTCCCATGACTCCGCTCGCGCCTGTCACCCAGGAGTTTTCAAAACCTATAAAAAGCTACAACTTAGGTATTATTGGCCTAACATGTACAAAGACGTCAAAAATTTTATTAGTCAATGTACTGTTTGTAAGGCGCATAAGATCAGTACGGCACCACCAAATGGTATTTCTAAAAACCTTAAGAAAGTAAACAGGCCCATGCAAATGCTATCCTTAGACTTAGTGGGTCCGTTGCCTCGTAGCTACTCCGGGCATACAGTTATTTTATCTTGTGTAGATGTTTTCTCAAAGTTCACATGGTTATTCCCGCTGCGCAAAGGCACCGCGGGTAGCATAGTAAAAAACTTGGAGGAAAACATTTTCCTGGTACATGGTGTACCGAGGACCATTGTTTGTGATAATGGTCCTCAATTTATTTCGAAAGAGTTCAAAGAACTCCTTAAAAGTTACAATATTCCTTTGCCGTTTTACAACTCTCTTTACACCCCACAAAATAATGTGGTTGAGAGGTACAATCAGACATTAGGTACTGCTTTATCAATTCTAGTCGAATCAGACCATCGTAACTGGTCAAAATTTTTGCCACAGGTTCAGTCCGCAATGAATAACACCGTCAATTGCGCGACGAATTTTACTCCGTATTTTCTAATGCACGGCCGTGAGCAAATACTTGATGGGGATTTGCACCGTAATCCTATACATGAGGGGGATAGCAACGCTCAAAGAGAAGCTTCGCCTACCACATATGCTCAAAAGCTGCAAGGTTTGGCAGACGTCTATGAGCAAGTTTCTGATGCTCTACTCAAAGCGTACAAAAAGGGCGCTAACCACTATAATTTGCGTAGGAAAAACGTCGCTTATCACGTAGGAGACATAGTGTGGAGACGAAACTTCGTACAATCCAATGCGTTGAATTATTTCTCCCAAAAATTATCCCCCCGCTTCGTGCAAAATGTCGTGGTAGGAAAAAAATCGGACTTGGTATATACCTTGGCAGATCTTAAAGGTAAGATATCAGGGGATTTTCATATCAAAGATATCGTCAAATCCGACAATGTTCCAGTGTAAATTATTTTCGCTCATCAATTTCTCAGAAGGACTGGCCATCTTTCTTGAGGACTGATATTTTCACTTATATATAACTTTGGTTATTTACTTAAAATTTTTACGCTCGGGAACTTCACCGGCCTGATCAACCGGGTTGAAGAATTCCTAGCGTTCTGACAGTCTCTTCTCCTGTCCTAGGTTCGTTTCGGGGAAATTCTTGTTAACTACTCCGCGTGGGCGTATTTATAAATCTAATATTTTTATTTCATAAGTTACTCCTTTGAAACATAACCATCAACTCCGGTAATAGTACTCGAATTGAATGGATTAGAAATATACCTTATTAGCATTAGTTTTAGTTATAAACAGATTATGCGTATAATAGACTTCAGGTGAACAGATGAATAGTCAGTTAAATGCTCTTCTGAATCGTGTATGTTGTTTTACAAGAGCATAACAGCATTTCTCTCTAAATAAGTGCCTTAGGTTAATTTGTCGTACTATGTAATATTTGTTTGTATACATTTTGAAATGCAAGAAGTTACAACCCGACTGTCTCCTTCGTTTCAAGATGGGCAAAATAAGGAAGCCTTGTTTTCCACTATATGTGTACAAACGCTGATTGTTCTTGTTTCATCATTAATATTGATATGCATATAGTGACATGGCTTTACAAAAGATGTCTCGACAGGTCCAAGATTCAAATTTTAAGCCCGCATCAAATGGTGCACATAAATATTAAATTTAGTAATTAAATTAGACTTTCCAATAATAAAATATAAATAAAAATTCGCTTTCCTGCTGATGAAACAAGATACATATCTTCCTTATTTTTTCTTTTTTAGTCTAGGACAAGCTTATAATGTGGAACGACGTGCCAACTCCGTTCCTTCCACATTTTAAGTCACTTCAGTCATATTTTTTTTTGTATCTAATTTTATTAAAGAGTCCAGAGCATATGTAGATGTTGCGAAACCTTTCCTTGTGTTCTGAGCTTTTTTTTTCTTTTCAAAATATTGTTAATTTGTATTTGTTGCTTACTTATTGACCTCTTGATAGTCATTTTGGTGAACACACTAGTTGTTCTTGCATAAATAATATTTAAAAATTGCAAAAAATTTTCATTGTATTTAGTTATAAGTAAGTTTGGTTATGGTTGGATTGACCCTTAGAATAATCAAATTTCATTATTTATTTTGTTACTCTTCTTTATAGTTTATTTATATAATTAATTAATTTATAACATGGAAAGTTTCATTAAAATAATGCGTCAAACCTATTAACGGTTCTTATACTGATGATAGTGGCATATCACTTGACCCGATTGCACCTTCTATATTGATGGATGTATACATTATTACATTGGCACCATTCTTATGCGATGGTTGTTGACAATTTAACACTCTGTATTAACTACGCCATTTCTCTGGTATGCACCCCCATGCGACCTAGTTAGATAGGATAGTTAGGTAATCAACGAAGTGTTTTTCTTATCTCCTATGGAGAAGTAGAGGCAGTGTTTTGTGAGGATTGGTTTTCCATCCTAAAAAGTGATGCCTATGTGGCTTCTTTAAAAACCTATTTAAGGAAAGTGTTGCCTTAAGGCATTTAAGTGTCGTTGTTGGTTCAAAAGGTGTTAGATTTTAATTATTTCTTATGTTTACTGTTAAGTCCTTATTTTCTTGTTGTATTATTGTATTGCAGTTGTAACGCTAACGGCAGTTCGTGGCTTAGTTCGGATTTCAACACTCATTGTACTTCATACGGCGAGTGCTTGAGACTCCGTTCGCGTTACACCGCTTCTTTCTATGCTTCCCAGCATCATTATTCGTAAGCCTATTATAAAAAGAATGGTTGTTTCGTAAACCTGGCCATCCGGCCTTAAGCTTGATGGAGTGCGACTGGAGTTGCAAAACACCCATTCGAAATAAGTTGTTGACAAATCTATTTTTTTTTTTTTTCTTTCTTGTCATTTACTTTTCCAAACTTTACTGCTCACTGCTTGCTTGTATTTTATAATTTTGTTTTACTGTTTTAGAAATCCCGTGGACCGATCTAGACAGCATAGGATCAGGTTGTTTTGTGTGAATTACATGTTTGGGGGCAAACATTTGGTGGCGAGGGGGGTAATGTTATGATGCAGTACAAATCCGTATTACTTTAAATATAATTATTAACATCTTTATTATTTGTACTGCATCCTAACAACCCTACCCGTCGAAATCGTAATTAGGTAGGAACTTGTTATTAATTATTAGTGTGCCAGCTTTGATTTGATCGACGGCCTGGGGCGACATCTAGACAGTTCCGGCGATATACGTCACTTCTTGCGTGGGTAGATTCGGGAGAGTTGGGCCCCGAGTCTAACCACGCGACAGTCAAGAGTTTTGTGAGAAACTTAGTATTTGAACGGGAAAATAATTCCTTTTAACTTTAAATAAGGTCGGGCGGTGAAAGTATTAATGGGTACGCATTGTGTGTTCGGAAGGATTGAATCCCTGTATTGGGATTAGTCGAGTTTCCTGCAACGTAAAATGGCGGCAGGCGTGCTAGAAACCCGGGATATATTTCAATCGAGATGTAATACGTGCGATCACACTTGGGACAGAGCCCTGTTTTGACGGATGACCGGTGTACCGTTAGCCCGTGATGTAATTTGCCGTTCTTTGTGAGGGAGAAGTAAATTTACGCCGACCTTGACTCTCGTCTGGACTGAGGGCGGTCTCCCTCCTTCATAATTCTTCTAGCGACAGGCCCCTGATGTTTTCCCTTTGGCGGCGGGAAGACTTAACTAATTTGATCGCGGCGTAAGGCCGCTTGATGTTTCAACTTTGGCGGCGGAACTGTCTCCAGATCTCGGCCTCGTGAGGGCCATCCAGATCCTGCATGGGGAAAATGCTGCCTGGGCCTGGTAGCCACTAAATGGACAGTTTATTAGTTAGCTAGCGATAGTATACACAATAAAGGAGGTCGGTTCATGGGGGTAAGTGAAATGACATATTTAAAAACCCTGATTGCCATTTGTTTTATAATAATTATAAGCTTGTTCTCACAACTCTGCCTTTTAAATTATGTACCTGACACACCATTCCTTTGGAGAGCGACACACATCATGGTTTAAAATCCACCCCCTGAGCATATTTGGGAACCACAGGTATTCTTGACGGGAACCATAACCCGTCCAGAATTGGCGCTTCCTACGGGATAAAATCTGTGGGTACCTGATCATCACTATAACACTAAAGTCTTCACCCCCCGTAACAAAGTGACCTGCACGTAAGTATGTTTTTGTATCTATCTGTAAATAATAAAATTAAATAGAACCTAGGAATTCATAATGAATTGTAAAGCACCCTTGAGGTGATTTTTCACAAAAACAGCGCTCTACAAATTGTCCAATTATTATTATTATTGTTAGTTAAGATATCATAAAATCTAACGATGGCCACGTCATGCGATCTTGCAACAAACTTGCTGAAGATTAACGTATTTTCATATACAAGTAAATAATAGTACATCTACCAACAGGAAGAGCTTGCCAAGTTGCTTGCTTGGAAGTTTTACAAAACGACTTAACATGTTTAAGATACGCAGGTTTTACGCTCGCTTGTATTCCGTTAGAATAAAAAATACACAGTTTAATATGTAAATATAAGCATGACTTCTTCTTGGTCTTCGGAGTTCCGTGCGGGCTTTCCGTTTACATATTCCTTGTACTCGTAGTACAGCATCTTCAAACGGAACCGAGCGGAGCGGAAGGAACGGACGCGAGAGTCGTTCTCCGGACTCCTGGGATTAACTGAACCTTAGTTGCTTTACTGTAAGGGTAAGAGTGTAGTCTGTTATACGGAATCTTTACTATGTAAATTTGTATGTCGTGCATTACACACTACACATTTGCTTACAGAATTCGGTGCTTATAGAATTCAGAGAAGTTAAAGTGAATTCTTTCAGCGATCTTCCGTTATTCAAACAATAAAAAATCTAAATTAATAAAAAAATTTACTTCAGCTAAACAGAGCAGTGCATGCAATACTGTGTCTGCAAAATTTTATCTTTATTTTATTTGTTTATTTAAAAAAATATAATATTATGAATACCCTGCAAGAGTCCCGACAGCTCTCGTCTGGAACCAGTGAGACTATGGCATCCCCAATTGAGGTATGTTGTGAGGCTCTTCATGCAACGCAGAACCTCGACGAGTGAAATAGCCTTGTCCACCAAGCAAATTACAGTAGGGGACTAGATCCTCAGCAATGAGGAACCGACTTAAGAAGAAATGAAGCTATCGGTGGTGGGGAGGGGAAGGAGATGGATTACAAAGTAAATATAATAGCGGTAGAGGATAGCCAGGGACAAAATTCTAAAATCCATGCATCTCCCACTGAAATCTGTATGTTGCCTCGTAAAACCTCCTGATTTATTCGTGCATGCATCGGACGCAAAAACCAAAAATATTGTTTATTCAAAAGCACTTCAATAAACAGAATGAAAACAAACACTTTATTTGGGTGCAATGCATGCCAGGTACTCGCTAGAAAAAGTTTCAAAATTAACTTATATAATCTTAAACTTAATCATCGTATTAGTATTTTGCTTACACAAAATTTTATTACACACATACATAATAAATATATCTATCGATGTGCTGATTTCTTTCAATTATTACAATTGCATTTATCATGTTATACTTGAATACTGTAATCAAAAATTGTATAATATTGACGTATTCGCCCACTAGGATTTTCAAACAAAATTTTATATTATACGACACACATTTCAAATCATATAATCATGCAGTAAAATAAATCAATAAATTATCTGGGAAAGCTATGTTTCAGAATTTTAATTTTAGTTTAAATAAAATTATTTAAAAAAAGATCCGCACACGTGTTTTGTGACGAAAATGCTTCAGTTTGTCTATTTATTTACGGTCTTAGAAACCAATATATAAAAGACTTTTTTACATTCTTATCTTGCTTAGACGTTATTGAAAAATTATAAATACTTATTGTCACGATAATGTTTATTACGAAGTAATAATTATTATCCTGACTTGATAAACCTTCGCCTGGCTGCATATTTAATTTTAAATACGACCCATCGTATGTTTTTCGGGCTTTATCGGTGACCGGTTTTTGTGACCTCCGCATGGCTACGTCATGCTTGTATTGAAGATTATTTACGTAATCCTAACTCGGATGGACTGGCCATGATGATTTATGGCCTTGCTCGGCCGTAGCTACCCGTATTTGAGATGGATGGATTCCCGGTGGTCATCTTTGGATTCTTGGATTTGGATCGGAGCGTGGGATTCTGTTCCCTGGCGAAATGGAGGGTCCTGGCTCTCTGAAGCCCTCCTTAGAGTCTTCCCGGTTCCCGAACTGGAGTTCACACGGAATTAAGGCCCGCGGTAATGGTCCCTCAGCGCGTTATGTGACGTCTATAAAAGTGTGTCCGTGATATTAGAAGTAATGAAATTAAGTTACATGGTCCACAGGTACGCTATTTTTACTGTTGTATTTTAGTTAATTGTCGGTTTACTACAGTATAGGTTATGTTTTGGGTAGTTGAAACCCGGTCCCTCAAAGGGCAACCTTTCTTATGATGATTTCTTTATAAAAGTACTAGGATTTTGTTATATTGAAATGAACTCTTTATATTCATCAAGTCAATCTAATCCCTACAAGTAGAAAAACCTGTATTTCTATTCCCATATTCCTGACGAGATTCTTCTGCTCTACTGTTAGAAAAATAAAAAGGTAATCAGATGGTTTCCATGTTACATTATGCTTAAAAAATAATTACAAAAAGTACATATTTTTAATAGTTTTATCCACACGCCTTTCAGCTTTTGGAATATATGTAAATTAAAGTCCCAAGTAAACAAACATTTTACACGACAACACGATAACATACGTTTAAACACCACTCATACTAACTACGGTAAGCAATCAATTAGTCACGAGGGGGCCAACTTATATAATTGCCTTCCAGATGATATCAAAAACGAAAAAAGTATGTGCAAATTCAAAAAAAATTTATTCATGTTTATTCACAAAAAACAAAGTAGTGAAAGTGAATAATATCGTATGGTAATATAATGTTATGTAAATGTTAGTACTGCAATCTAATGTAATTTAAGGTTATGAAATGTAAAAACTATGTATAAATTCAATATTCTAGTTAAGTAAGTGAAAATGTTATTTTCTTTTTTACTGGAATAAAAAACTTATAAAAAAAAAGCAAAATTTTAATGAAATAAAATCGATATTGAGTTATTATTTTAGAAAGCTGGTACGGAGAAAAATTTATCTTTCTCATTGGAACCGCCCTGTACAATCGTAAGAATACTTTTCGACGAAATAAGAATTCTCGGCCGCTGGCTGGTTAATGGCCCTTAAGCTTTTTGGCATTACTGAAAATTAAGTCCAAAATAATATGAAAAAGCCATTCTTCGTTACGAGATATATATCAAAACCTACACAAGACACTCCCGACTCGGTTGCCCCTTTAAAACTCAACTATTTTTCACAATTTATTGATATTTTACAATTTAAAAAAAACGAGTGTGTTTTAGACCACACGACTGAAGTAAAACTTCACTAACTTATAAAAGAAGAGAGAAAGAAAATGTGCGCGCGCACTGCTCTCTCTTGCTCCTACAGTAATATGCGAAGCGTTCGCCTCGCTTTTCGTAACGCTCTCGTCACGCATTCTCCAGCTTACCCCCCCCAATTCAAGCGTGCGTAAAGAAGTTTTACTTCAAAAACAAATAATTCCATAGTAACTTGCTTAACTAAACCAACCGTGAGTAAAATTGAAAATCCTACAATTTAATATTCAATTTATAGTCGAGCCTGCAAGTTTTGTTACGAATCATTTCTCACGTTCTTCGAATGCTTTGATTTTTCAGCCGCGATAAAATACAAACAAAAGGCGGCACATCCAATATTGAATCCATTACTCTCCTGAATGCATTCACCGCAAATACGACGCAACTATTTAATAGTTGCGTTGTATACGTTTACCGGAGCGAAATCATTATTATCCCTCAGCTTTGAAGAATAAATCCAAATATCTTGTAGTCTGTGCAATTTAATATCAGAGACAATAATAAATCTATTGAGTTCGCTGTTATAAAAGTTTGAATGCGAGTATCACTTTGACATAATTTACGTAGTATTCTAAGACGTTTTCTAAATCAACTTTCAAATTAAAGGGCCATTAACCAGCCAGCGGCCGGGAATTCATATTTAATCGAAAGATGTTCTCGCGATAGTACAGGGCGGTTCCAATGAGAAAGATTAATTATTCTCCGTACCAACTTTTTAAAATAATAACTCAATATCGATTTTATCTTATTCAAAATTTGCTTTAATTTATACCTTACATACATTCAAAAATGCTGAAAGGCGTGTCAAAAAAAATTATTAAAATTATGTACTTTTTGAAATTATTTTTTGATCATAAGTATTTATAATTTTTCAATAATGTCTAAGCAAAATAAGAATGTAAAAAAAACTTAAATACATTAATATTTCTATTTTTGAAACTGTTAATTCGTGGTGGAAGTCCATTATAATAGATTATAATAAAACAAATAAAAAACTTTATTCCACTTAATTTTATTTGACCGTAACCGGTTTCAGCTCGTCAGAGCCATCTTCAGACTGGTACAAATAATTCTTAGCCTACGGTTTATATACATGACATGTGGGGGAGGGGGAGAGGGGTAGTCCACAAGGATTTTAATGAATTATTTTTGTTACTGAGTCGTTTTAGACTGTCGAATTTCTAAGTATTTTGGTAATTCCAGTGGGCTAATTACTTTGGGTTTGTAGCTCACTTCAATATCTATTGATTAGGGAAAAACCTTACAAGTAATTTGAATTATTAATGGACTAATTTTATTGTCAAATCGTTATTATACATATCTATGATCAATGGGATTTTTTAATTGCTTTTTGAAGGGATGCATGTTTACATTGGAGTGGGAATGGTCAAACCTAAATACATATTTTAATTTCAAAATTATTATGAAAATTATACCTGATAAAAACCTGGTGTTTCAGTAAATGATTCTAATAGCTTATTAATTACAAAGTTACTTTTTGAAGGGATGCATGTTTACATTAGATTAGGAATGGTTTAAACTAAATACATATTTTTAATTTCGAAATTATTATGAAAATTACAATGGATACAAAAGCGGAGACTTAGCAAATGATTCTAATTGTTTATTCATTACGAAGTTAGGGTCTATTTTTTTAGTTAAGCGAGTAATTTCTAAATATTCTAGTCTATCTAGTTTATGACCTTTATTGCAAGTATGAAGAACTTTAACATCTCTGTCTTTATCAAACGAGTGTTATTTTCTAATAAATGTGATGCTACATTCGACAATTCTCCTTTGTCATTCACCCAGTTTGTAAATTGTTCTTTAATTCGGGTCTGCCCATCGTATTACGTTGGTCAAACAGGGAGATCATTCAAAACCCTGGCTATTCAGATCTGGTAACCAAACACGGCTAATGCCATTTCAAGCAACGTTTCAATTCTGAATGTTGGTCTTACACCAGGGCGATACAGGGATTATCTTCCACTCTGGAACGTGCCGCAAATATACTATAGATTATTTTAAATGAATAAATTATGAAATAACACAAATTAATCAAATAAAATTTATTTGCCACGCGGGATTAGATCCCGCGACCTTCGGTGTGCGAGTCAAGCGCCTTAACTCTGCGCTACGCCGGCTGGCGGTTTTGTCTGGTTATTCCCTCTTAACGCCTTGACTGCATCGTAAGTTTTTTTTTACATCTTATTTATCTAAAGCGTACTATTTAAGATGCTAATTCGAATTAAAATCACTTTCCAAATCGAATTGTCAACATCGTCTAATTATTACTATGAAGACTGGAGGATTTTCCGAATAGACGTGGAACAAGTTCTGCTTTTCAGAGGCGCAATTTTGGTTCAAATTAAAATAAAAACCTTAAATTAAACTTTTTGTAAATAACACGTCGTGTTTGGTTTTATTAAAAGTATGAAAATCAGAAAACTTCAATATCTTAGACATGTAACGAGTGTAATGGTCCACCACTCTTGGTTTTGTACTCCAATTGTGATGAACCCTACCTAGCTGATTTACTTTTCTAAGCTTCTACCTCGTAGTTTAAATCTCGTAGCTCCTGTCTCGTAGCCACGCTCATAATTCTACCCTTATGTCCTACTGATCACACCACTAGGTATGATGGCCTGACTCAACCCTCCTTTCGGTTTATTTCTACCTCAGGCTCGTGATTTCTAAACCCCTATACCTTATAATCTAGCTAAACCTACCCTATCTTCTTAAATCCCTGCGATTTTCTCACAGTAATCAAGATTTAAGATTTTAGTTCACATTATTTCTATAATCTGCGTTGTGTAATTTTTTTGTTTTAGATTTTACATCTGTTTGCATACTTAATATGCACACATATGTAGAGAAGATAATGTATTACGTGTGGTAACCCATAGATTCTTTTAGAGAAAGGGTGAGAATTTTCCGATCAATTTATTTATTATTATTTTAGAATATTTAACCGAGTTTGATAAACTACCCCGCCCTAAACCTTGTGTCTATTTGATTTCCATAGGAATTTAGTGTGTTTATTTAATTCTTCCTATCACCGCTGATACATCGGTAACATAAACAACAGTTAATAAATTAAACATTTCAAGAAAGCAAACCTTACCTTAGGATGATCGAACTCGAAGGTCCAGTTTTCTCAATTGAAGTCCTTGTCTGCAATTTCTCCTAACATAATGTGTTTGTAGTCATAGTTAGTGCTATTGGTTAGTATTCGCTAAATTGTTGAAAGAGCAGGAATGGAGGGATATGGGGAGGGGATAATATGTTTGCTTAAAAAGTCGGCACCTCCGCTAACCAAGTGAAAACCGATGAACAACAATTTCAAACCGGATTCTCCCAAGTACGTTTGCTAAACTTATCCTTAAGTCCGAGTTTTACTCTCTTCGACGAGCGTCTCTTGTTACGAAAGGGGCTCTTCACGCCAGATGGGGGAATACCAAGTCTTCATGCCGTTTTTCTGCCTCACTCCGACTTCCATCTCCGCCGGATTGAATTTAACTCTACTGAGTCTAGAAGGGGTATTTCATGTCCTCCCTTATCATGCCTCTATCCGTTAAATGTGGCGTAAGCTTGTGACGGGCAGATCCTTCCTCCCACGTAACCGACCCAGCGTTACATTCCACCTCTGACTAGCTGACATAAAACTCACCTCGTGAACCTTATGTTTGCTTTCAGGTTCGACAAGACTCACGGTATGCAAATAACCTGTGGCTTTAATGCCGCGTCAGCGTACTGTCCGCATACGTCCTTCCTCTTCCCCGCATGCCCACCTCGACAATACCGCCACAAGATCAAAGCCGTCCGTTCGAGAAAGGTTGACACTTACATTTCCAGATGGCTCATACCTACATACAGAAGCCTTGAAGCTTACGTTCGAAGACAAGTTAGGATTCAGGACTGTATGAGTATTTGAACACCAGTGTTGTTTAAATGAGGTCACTAGCTCCTCGTGTGTTAGGTATTTAGGATAATGGGTATTTATGGGTTCTTGGATACCTACTTCCTATAAGAAAGATTTAAAAATGAGATAAATCAAGTCGACATTGAATCAATGACCTCCTGAATAATTGTGATGTGCTCTCTTAGAGTTTGAAGCTAGTCGCAGTACTTTACTTTGCGAGATTTTTGCATGCTGAATCAATGCTAACTATTGGCGGTCGCTCTAGTAAAATCAAGTCGTTTAGAATTGAGTGAATTTAAACGTCAATGTCGCCTTCACATATTGACCGCAGATTTCATCTCAAGCTATAATTGATAAACTTGTCCCTGACGTTAAGTTTTGTTTTGTTTATTCGTTAATGAATTTAGGTGACTGGGTCAATGGATGGCCTTGAACTCAAATCGAAATTTTGGTACACTATCGAAGGTCATATAACCATACCCTAATCGTGCTAGTGAAAAGAAACGATAGGTATTTGTCTTACAAATACGCTAAGATACCAAAATTGATTTAGTGATGCGTTTCTATCTAATTATGTGTTAAGTATTTGTTTAGCAACATTTCATTCTGTATGGGAGGTGTGACATGCGAATGCTAATAAATTGGTTAATTATTTATTTACCCTTACTTGGCGTTACGTTCATCAGTGTCAGGATATCCACAGGAACCTGTAAAAGCTTAAATATTGTAAGGACTCACCAAGCTCTAATGTCTTAATTTCAGCTCCACCGGGTTACTATCATCGGCGAGAAACTTATTAGAGCATCCAGTCTACCTGTGTACTTATCGCACTTTTATTTCGACTTCCCACTTTTAACGATTTAATCCTACAAGATCCGGAACTCATCTCCTTCCTTTCTCCTTTGAATAGATCTCTGATGTAAAAAATCCTCACGTTTTCCTTTAATATCTGCCGTTATTATTGAAGAAGAACGATCCTATCTAATTATGTGTTAAGTGTTTTCCAGATTTCGGATCAATTATTATTATTGCGTTGTCACCTAACGATAATTAATATCTCGTAAATAAATTTCCAACTTTCGACCTAAACGTAAATTTTTTATTTAATGAAACTTATTAGACTGTAATTTTCTTTATATAACCTCGGACTAAATAACTCTATTTTAACCTTCATAGTACAAATTTAAAGCAATTCAAACACACTATATTAAACTCCTCCCGCATTGAATTTGTAATTAATTAATTAATTATTAGATTTTATTGAATCGGAAATTATTGCAAACACTGATTTTAGATTTATTATAAGATCATACACTCCGTTAAATTGCACGATTAACCCTATCCGGGCACTTCACTCCCTGTTTTATCAAAGTATAAAACTGATTGTAGACTCTATTTTACCACTGATTTTTTTTAAGTATAAAAACTGATTCTAGACTCTATTAATTAATTACCAGGGTAATTCTCACAACATGCGCGACGTTTTAATCAACCTTGCCAGTTGTCGAAGGACCCCTTTTTATTTTAATGATAAGTTGAATTTATAAATAGATATATTATTATTCAATGCTGTTATAAAATTCTTTAAACACTGTTGTTTCCTTTTAAATTAGCTACACTATATAACTTTTTATTTTAATGACAAGTTGAATTTATAAATAAATATATTATTATTCACTGCTGTTATAAAATTCTTTAAACACTGTTGATTTTCTTTAAATTCGCTACACTATATAAACTTTTTATTTTAATGACAAGTTGAATTTATTGTAAAACTATATAAAACACTTTATTTAATTTTCAACACTCCACAGATTTAATCACGACCGTAATTTTTATAAGTCCCAGAATTCCCACTCCGAATTTTTCTAAGTCTCAAAATTTTACAACACTTAAGAAATTTTCAACTAATAACCGTTTTAGACGCTACGTCACGTAACTCCCACGTTTTAACCCGACGATTGGTCCCCGACGACTCCTTCCCAACAGCTAACACCGAAAACTCATCTCGATTCTTCTAAGTCCTAGGTTTTATATGTACCTCCAGGATTAGAACATCTTAATTACGCGTTCATTGATTTTCTAATTCAAACTCTAACAACTCGAGATTTCATATATCAATTCTGTTATTTTCGTATCAACGTGTTAAGTCCGGCCCCCCTGATTTTCGAAATCTTCTGTCTCTTACGTAAATTGTTCCAGTGTCGAACCTATCATTATGTCAAATTTTGCCCCGTCGTTCCTTTGTCTTCAGGTCTTACAAATTTAACTAAAATATCATGATTTTTGTGTCCTTTTTCCTCTCAATATATAATAGGTACGTCTTCAATAAACTGTATGTAATTCTCAATTTGGTTTATCGCTACCAGAACACGAACAAACTCATGTCGAAATCTTCATTACGCATTTTCCAATTTTCATTTCCCTAAATTTCCCCACATTTTCATGTTTCCTATATGAATCAATTCAATTTTAAGCTGTATTGTCTCTACTTATGTCGTAGACTTGAATTTTCTTATTTTCTTCAATTATATTTTATATACGACGTTATTTTTATGATTTCTCTGCTTCATTCTTATGTCATTGTCCATAACTATATGATTAGTTATATTCCAAGCCAAATTTACTGTTTTCATCAATACTTCTGAATTTTCATGAGTTTTCCTTACGGAATCGTCTTTAAACTGTCTTTACTTCATTCTTTACCATCATTTGCATAATTTCCAATGCTTATCTTCTCTTAGAAAACTTCACCTTCTAGTCATAAATATTCAATCTGCTATTTTTTCATAATTTTCATAGAAGAAAATTCCAATTTGACTCTGGGATATGTGTCCGGTTAATTGCTTCGTATAAAAACGTATAAAATTGTGTCTCGTTTCATCCCAAAACCCCATAAAGTATCATCGCTGACATATGTTGATGTTTTCGATTTCTACGTACTTGGTCGTAAATAATAAATTAATATTAACTCGTTAAATTTAATCTCTTTTATCTTATCCAAATATTGCATAAGTTCCATGTTAACTTTTATTGCCCCAAAAGCAATAAAGACTATCATAATCACCCAAAACCATGTCGGAAATATTATTGTTTAAACAACAAAATCGTGTGTGAGCTCGACAACCTTTTTTTACATCAATTGCCTCAGCAATTTGTTCTATCGTCTATAGTATTTTCTCATAGCAAATGACGTAAAAACGATCCCTTCCTTTGAATTAATCTAACGTAATATAACTAGAATAACCATCCTATTTCAAATATATAACGATATCTATTTAAACTCGTCTGAAAACGCAAAATTAAGTCGAAATCTTATATTGTTCAATAAATACTTCCGTTTAAATGTCCGTTTTTTTTATTAGATTTTCTTTTCAAATCGTTTTCCCTGACCGTATTGCTTCATTTAAAAGTGACATTCCTAATTTCCATCGTTTTTCTTTCTTTTAAATATCAAACGTACGTTTTCCTCTGAATCTGGCCTCCTTTTGTTCTTCACGTTCTCGTTATGCAATTGAGTATCCCTACAGTAGCTTTTCCCACGTTTTCCAGGTCTTTTCTTTAATCTTCCGTTCATTATATTTCCTTGCTATTTTATTGCATCATTTTTTCAACATAATATGGATTTATTTGTTCGTTAACTGCGGTTGTCGATTCCTCTGTTGCACTCAATATTTACCTTTAAAATTAGGGTCATTGTACCAAATGCACCGAACGTGGGATTGTGTTTATCTTAAAGCGTATTGATCTCTCGGGTTGATGATGATTTTTACCCCATAAATCTCAGACTAATGGTCTAGTCCAAAGTCCATCTCTTTGTCTTGATAAAGGTAACCTCCCCCTTCTCTGATTGGTAGATCAATCTTAAGTGTTTATAATTGGATCCCTCTGTGTTCTATTTATCAAAACTTGACATTAATTTAATAATTATAGATCTCTGCAGTCTCCATGGCCCAATCAAACTTAATCAGCTAGGTGTCGCTAGTGTGTTGATTTCGTTATAATTCTGAATTATTATTTATTCATTCGTAAGGTGGAAGCTACTATATTTTCGTATCCACTGCGATTCATCACACGAGACATCCAGAGAAGTATGAGATCTTGCATCTCCGTTCTATGCCTTGCGATAACGATTGCATTCTTATTTATTCTGTTTTATTTCAACGGAACTCAAGAGATTGTTTAGACAATTTCTCTGAAACTGTCGTCGTGAGATCGATCTCTGTTCTAAATAATGGAAATAGATAGAGTTATTTTTGAACTCGACGACAAGGAGCTTAATCAGTTCCGGAACCTTTTTTTGATGTATTTATTGGGTAAAAATCATATTGCGTAAAAGCGGAAGCACGCTTTGAATTATGAACATGCATACAAATTTTTCCAGAACCAATAAAATATTTAAATGGACGCATATTATAAGAAGCACGTTTTTTCGTATCAATCTGCCCCGATGATGGATACTGTAACGATGTCCTAAACGTTGCCTAAAGAATGAGGTAGCGCAATACAGCGTAACACCCCAAAAAACTAACGAAAAATAAATTAAAATAATATTTTTTTTTAAAGTTAATGAGTACAACTGTATTATTTTTAACAGGGGTACCCGGGTTCATGGGGTGAGGTTTGTCTAGGTCTTGGAGGTGGATGACCAGGACACACCGAACCCCTAATTCTTACCCACCCCTTAAACCTTTTTCCTTACCAGAACTCTCCTCTCCTTCATTTCCTTAAAAAACCTCCTCACATCATCCCCAAAGATGACAAAGGCCCTGAAATGAATTATTTTCCTCAGGGCTTCCTGTGTGGAACACATATAAAAAAAAATGTATCCTCAAATTATGTTTTTTGTACACTTGTACACTTGATATGTAAGCAAAGGGTCCTGGGTTTGAGTCCCAGTGGTGCCAATATTTTTTTCTGATTTTTCTGTCTCCAGATTTTCAATTGAGTTTTGCAAATATTGTCTTCATTTAAGATATTATTATTATTTTGAGATTTTACTCATAAAGAAAAAAAAATAATGATCGTATTTTTATTTCGGAGTATATTTTCTGTGTTTTCCCTATTTTCTTTGTTATTACAATGTAAAACAAAATGAAATATTACTAAGCTCTTTGAGACATTATGAAAGTTTGTGAAACAACACGAAACTTGCTTCATAAATACGGGACCCATTTAAAGTAAGTAGGTAATTTTAATCGTTATTTTAAACCCTCTTGTTGTTCAAGGTCTCGGAAAAACGGCGAATGATCTTACTTTCAAGTTAGTGAGAAATTGAAGCAGATTTTAAATTGAGTAGTTTTTAAAATGATTTGGAATTTTTGCAAATAGATGTATATATAAATTTTTTTTTAAAGAAAGACAAATATTCCCGGGTTACGAATAACCTGATAATTTTTTTAAATCTTCCACTACCCCATCAGTGAGCGGAAAATGTGGCTTGTGTCGTGATGAGGGACTTAGCTAGCCTAGAAATCAAACACGCGACGCCTGGGTGGGACCCAAACGCAACGCCAACTGAACCACTGACCGATCGAAAAAATGGTACAAAAAAAATGTTTTTTTCGTGAGACGGTTTTAATTGAATTATCACTTGGGGTTGATATTTTATGATAATCTTTGATTGGAAAATTAATTAACTATTGCACAATATGCGTAATGAGGAAACTAAATGAATTTGTGAAAAGCCATCTTTATTTAAGAAGATGTCCAAAACTGTGAATTTAAAAAAAAGAAATATGTTCTGCATTTGAAAAAAAAAAATTTCATCATCTTTTAAAATACCTAATTCCGGCTTAAAAAATAATTATTCAAATAAAACATCTTCCGTTGATACAATTTGGAAGGCGGGAATTGGTACCGCCGCCCCGGGAACCATTTATTGGATAACCAACACATCTGCCATAAGTCATTTTAGTGAAACCACTATTAAAAAAGTCCTTCCAAAAACTTGCAAAAAATAATTCTCAAACCTAGGCCAAAAAATTGTTGGTGAATCAGAAATTTTGTATTTTATATACCTACAACAGGAATCGTATTAGGTACACGTTTTTTAGAGCAACGGTCATGTAAAACGTCGGAAAAACATGTGAAAATAACATTCATAAATTTTTCGGAAAGATTATGAGAACGAGAATATTAATAAATATATAAACAAAAAAATAATTGATGTGAAAGAGAACAGAAAAAGAAGAAGAGGGGGAAAAATTATATCTAATATTATTAATGAGAAATATCATATTATTACCAGTAAATTGTGAAATAACGAATGAATTAAACAAACAAAAAATAATGAAATGAAGACAATGTTAGCGAAACTCTGGAAACAGAAAAATCCCAGATGTAACAGTATATTTTTCTTGATTTAATTAAATATTACAATTTGAGGATTTGCTCAATTTTTTATTGTTCATGCCGTTATTTGAACCCGCGATCTCCGGATTGCTAGTCGAGTACCATACCTCTTAACTACGGAGGCAGTAGAAATAAAAATAAAAACTCAGCTCGCAAGTGAAATCTCTCCAAACACTTGATTTACTTTGCAATCTGCTAAGCAAGCAATATTTACCTATTTCTCAATGAAATATCATCAAACGGTTAACGAAAATTTATTTCATAATATTGTAACTATCAACCGATCAATATTGACAAGAGAATATCGTACAGAAAACATTGTGGAAATGCACTACTATTTGATAAACAAATTTACCGGCTAGTTATGTCCTGCATATTGAACAAAGTGCACAAACAATACATTCCTCTTATAAATACTGTAGTAGATGTTTTTCCAATACCTTCAGGACATTCGTAACTCGAGAATGTTTGTCTTTCTTTTAAAAAAAGGGATAAAAAGAAATGGAAATTTTCAAGTTTTCACAATTGTAAAAAAAGACTACGATAATCCGTGAACGGATTTCAATTGATGGTTCAAGTACATATTTAGTACTTACCTACCTTTTCCGAGACCTCTCTAACGATAATTTGAACTGATATCGGCAGCCCAGTCCTTGAGTCTTCCGTTTTTATTTTTAACTCGGATCCTGCTCAAAATCTCCGTTCCCCGAGTGGTGGGATTCCAATCGATGGGAAATTTGCCAGTGGCGGTGGGTGATATCCCATAGTAGGTGGGGACGCTCCAAGACCAGGCTATATATCAGCCAACATCCGCCAAGTTATCATGGCCTCAGGTCGGAACCTTTGTGCCGAATGAGCGGTTTGTTTGACGTATCGAATAACTTATCCGTGTAATCGATTATATCCGCATTTCGCGGTCGAGTAGCTACCGGCACGATTATACCGGTATTGGTCTGTGTCGTCAAATGGTTTACTGGTTAGTTAGCCGGTTGTACCAGATTTAAATACATTTCAGAGTGAACGATTTTGCGAGAATTGAAAATGCTTTGTACAATTCAAAACAATGCGAATTGAATATTCTACGCGAATTGCAATGAATTTTATGTTGACGTGCCTATTTGGCAACCATTTTTTATCACTTTGATATAATTTATCACTTTGATATAATTTGCCCAATTTTCTAGAGCAGTGTTTGCAGCAACAGTTGAATGCAAAATTGTGTTTGGTTTTTCTGTGAAGATTTTTCTTGTTTTTGCTGTAAAGCTACTAAATGTAACGGGTTAAATTATTCACGTTGCATGAACTTTTAATTTTCAAAATTGCAACTGCTCATGGAAAACCAAGCGATACAGTAGATACCGGAGCTATTTTTTTATAATACTAATTTTGTTTTGACATCACTAATGATTTTAAAAGTTTATTTACGTTCTTAATTCGAAAGGTAAACTTCTGATCGTCTCTTAAATTATACTTTTGACAGGCAATCCGGAAACAAATATTAAAAAAATACATTCCGTTTCACGAATCCGTCAATTATAACTGTACCCGAAAGCATACGGATGCAAGTCCAAAAAGATACGGATGAGAGCCAAAAAACTATTTTTTCCTTAACTATGGTCTCATGACTTCTTCGGATATCCATGCTGATAGATAACAAAAATAAAATTATCAAATCAGTTAGTTTAGTTTTAAAAACGAGCAAATAAAACCGAAATATTTTATGTGTAAAGCCTTTAAAAATATTGTTTTACAAAAAACACTGACTTGAGTCAAACAAATCACGGACTTGAGTCCTTCTGCTTCAAAATGAAGTGGAATATTTTGTTTGACATTGTGGTGTATTATGAAAGGATCGATGTTTGAAACTTGTTTACTTCGATAGAAAGCGTAGTAGTGTTAGAGGCAGAAGGATGCAAATGGATTTGAGTCATAATACTCAAAATACAACTGAATCATAAAGATACAAGTTCATGTACATCTTTCTGCTTCTAAGATAGTTGTTGCATCAAAGGTAGTTTCATCCGTATCCATTTTTGATAATCCTATTTTTCTTCATGCTAGGACCTGAATCTATCTGCCACTGATAAACATGATAATTTACTTTAAGTCTGCATCAAAAACTAATTTATTCAAATTTTGGACTTGCATCCGTGTGCTTCTCGTATGGTACGAGTATGGTTTACAGTACTAGTGTAACACAATGTTTTTGTACGGATTAATCCAATGTAAGGGATACTGGCTGAGAAGGCACAGTTATGCTACAGCGTAGGTACTATACACTTATTACAGAAAAGGTGTCACGATCATAACTTTTTTTAAATATAAAAGTTAACCTTATATTTTTAAAAGACAAGCACACACTCGTACTGCCTTACTTATAAAAAATCATTTCCAAATCGTGAAACGGTATTTTAATTATACATTATTTAAATAAAGCCTATACATTTTCTATTTCGAATTATTACTAATAAAAATGTTTTTAACTTAACTAAACTGGTAACATTGCAGTTTAATAAATTATTGGGACATGCGCGGATGGCGTATTCCCAATCCCTAACGCGATTCAGTCGCTCTACCGACTGAAATGCGTTAGGGATTGGAATGCATAAATCACCTTCCAAACACTAGCGCGTTTCAGTCGCCTTCACGCTTTGTGGCTCTCTGTTTCTGGTAGGGTTTTAAAACGCGCGTTTTTTTTTTACTTAAAAAATATTTTTTTTCAATGTAAAAATAGATTTCGTAAGTAAAAAAAACGCGGTCCATCCTCTCTGCTTACCCTTCTATAATTATGGTCGTCACCCTAACAGAAACAGAGAGCCACAAAGCGCGAAGGCGACTGAAACGCGCTAGTGTTTGGAAGGTGATTTATGCATTCCAATCCCTAACTCGTTTCAGTCTATAGCGCGACTGAAACGCGTTAGGGTTTGGGAATACGCGCGCGGATGCGCCATGTGAGTGATTTAAAAAAGAATTCCTAGGCACATGTAAATATTTACAAATTCAAGAAATCAACGTTTGCATTGAGCAATAATGAATCCATAATGTCACATTTTTCGGTTATTCTCGGGTAATGATTTCAATATTTTTTAATTGTTTGAAAAGTGAAGTAACAATGAAAACGGTTTTTTCGTTTAATTTTGAATTTTCAGGAAATTTTTCGACGTTTAAATAAATAATGTTTGTGGTGAGCTGTTTTTGAAACTTTTTTCAGGTTTTAAAATAGAAAATTGTAATTTTCGAACAGTATTATGTCTATTTCAAATACAATAAACAAAAAATTTAACAAAACAAAAAACGACTTCAAAAAATGCACTAAAAAATAAAAAAATAATTTCGTACGATTGTTATTTTTGGAGTCGGTGTCAGCCAAGTAACTACATACATAGGTAGTTATAGGTGAGATGTGGAGATCTTGGCTGACACCGACTCCAAAAATAACAATCGTACGAAATTATTTTTTTACTTTTTAATGCATTTTTTTAAGTCGTTTTTTGTTTTGTTAAAATTTTTGTTTATTTTTAGTGACATAGTATTGAGTTATTCGTCCATTTGTCGCGAACAAACTTATTGCAAATTTAAGACATATATGGTTTTTCATGGATCCCATTGTTAGAACTGGACCAAATTAAAATGAGACCACACGGAAAGCAACAGAATTCTAATAAAAAAGAATCATCAATATCGGTTTACCCAATCGAAAATTCTGAGGTAACAAACATATAAAAAAAAAATTAAAAAATACCGTCGAATTGATAACCTCCTCCTTTTCGAAGTCGTTTAAGAATCAGAATAAAAATTTTATAGAACATTTAAAATATCTTGAAAAACTTGAAAAATTCGAAGAGAAAATATTATTAAAAACAATGTATACAACAGAGAAACAAACCTCTTCGGCTGAATAAGTAATGTATATGTAGAACAAATAAGTAAAACTTTTAAAAAGATTTTAACTTAAGTAACTTTTTGAAAAAGATTTTCAGTAAAAAGTTAATATTTTATATAAAACAATAACTTGCAACCTGCGTAAGAATCATGGCTTCCTTATCAGGCACAAGAGCTCCTTTTTTCTGACAAGGTATACGTGAGCAAAAATGACCTTTATTATAATATTTTGTAAAATATATTCGTATACATGTAACTCATATTTTATATTACGATTTAAAAAAAATGTCGGCGGCCGATCATAAAATCAGGCAGATTTGCCTGCGACGTATATATCTTTCTGATAATAAGTTTTTTTGTCAATTTTTACATAAATAAGGTTTTCTAATACACAGTTGTTTATCAATTGTATAAAATATTCACAACATTTTTTAGTAAGGCTGTTAATTAAAAATTTCGTGGATAACTTTATTTTTACAGTAAAATTAATCGTTTTCCTTTGTAAATTTCTTAATATTTTTAATTCTTTTTTTTTTCCTTTTAAATATTCTCCACAATCCAGGTGAAGTATAGTATAGAGGAAATGATAATTTCATATTTATGATAAATAAATAAACACAAGGGCGTACATTTTTAATAATATCTGTATGGAATTTAATATTTTCAAGACGTTTCTTAACAGACTTTATTGCTTTAACTATTTTAGTCATAACGACTGCTTCTACGTGTTATATTATCCGATTCACACATATAACCACATATTTATCTGACAATATTGTATAGAGATGCACTGAACTGTATGAATATTTCATTCTTTTCAGGGAATGCCGGTAGGAATTTATTTCAGTCGTCAATCCGAAATTTTTCATTTATTACATATATTGACAATCACTGCAAATTCTATTCAAAACTCAATCTACTAATCAATACATTTTGACAACGTCCAATGACAGAGCGCTAAAACACGGGTCCGAAACCCCGTGTATAATGTCGGCGGCCGATCGTGAAATCAGGCCAATTATGATGCGCCTGAGGCACTTCACGAAGTAGCTAGGCGCATCATGATCTTCCTGATTTTACGATCGGCCGCCAACATATCTAAATAATTCTCCTTAAAATAGCTATGTACTTGTATTTTTGTTTTTCCAAGTACCAACCACGAAATTCACCGTAGTGGGAGGAATGAATTCATAATATTCCTACCCAACCCTTGTACCATTTTCCGTCCCAGATCTACCTCTCCGTCCTTTCCTTAAAAAAAAGCTTCCACAAAGCATCTCCAAAGAGAGATGAAAATTTCGCTCAGACGAGCTATTCTATATCTTTTGTGGGAACGAGATAGTTCTCGGCCGAGATCTGCTGTCAGATTTGTGTGATTTTATATGGCTGTTATTTGTTTTTTTCTATGGGCCGATGTCAGAATTTCAACTGTGAGCTGTCACGTATTTTAGGTCAGGTTATTTTAAACACGAATTCATGCAAGTATGCATGATAATTTTTTCATATAATAGCATTAGAAAATCACACAAATCTGACAAGAGATCTCACCCGATATCTATCTCGATCGAGTAGATATCGGGCGAGATAGATATTCATAGATTTTGTTTTATTTCTACAATAGCAAAAGCAAAAGATGTCGGTTTTTAGCGTCTTGTAACCGTCCTATGTTATAATAATTTATAAAATAGGTATTACACATTTCTCGGGAAACTTTGTATGTAATATTATGTATATTCTAATCTCTTCCAGTGAAAAGACCGATTAACTATGAATAGATTTTCGTCTGTGTGTTGTTTTTTCATTATAATATTACTGATGAATATTGTCTTACGTAGATACCGTTGCCTGGGGTGAAGTGGTGCCACTTTTCGATGATTTTTTAATGCTAAAACTTATTTTATAAAAAAAAATATGAAAAAATAACGTAAACAGTTTGTCCCTTTATTATATTTTTTTAATATTTTTAAAATACCCTTTTCATGTAAGGTAAAAAAAAATTTAATGGTGGTTCTCTTCGCCCCATACTCGAGGTGAAGGGAACCACTGTGTTTATTTAGCCGTATTTTCATGTTTTTTCATTAAAAATAACACTGCACACCATTTAAAAAATATGGGAATGTATTCACAAATGTTACAATGCAGGGATCGTATTTGTAATATTTTCGGCCTCCCGGTTGTTTCTCGTACGTTTGTGACATGGTCCGCTCCATCCTTAAAAATCATATTTATACAATACTAGCGATTTTCCGGCATGTGTTACTCAATCACTTAATAAAGAAATTGTTTCTCCCTGCGTGTCCTTTCCCATTCGTCCCGTTTTCTTCCACCCCCCCTTCCACTCCCGCATCCCCTTCCCGTCACGCGTTCCCACTCCGCCTTCCCTCTCCCCTCTCCCCACTCCCTCCCCACCCCGGGAACCCCCCTATCGAGTTCCCCTCCCCCCTCCCGCGTTCACCTTTCCCCTCCCGCATTTCATACAATCAGTCCTGGTATATTCAGTTTTCAAACAGCTCGCGTGCCACCTATTTCATTTTTTTATACAAATTACATTATGCCAGAGCTCGCCGCTTCTTTTATACAAACCTTGTCCTGACAATAACGAACACAAAAAAAAGAATTATCCAATTTGGTACAATCGTTCGGAAGTCATGCGCGTACATACATGAGGGCGTTTCATTTTTATTTATATAGATAGAAGATGAGTCTGCAATAAATATATTTGTACTACATGGAGTGTATATTTACGTCAGCTATATAATTGGGCTCTGAACAGAATATCTTTATTCACAGTCTGATGTGCATTACTTATAAAACTTAATATTCACAAAATTATAAAACCTTACGTTTTACTCAAAATGAAATTGAATAATTTCGTAGGAGCACATAGCACATAGCACATGGCACATAGCACAACCAAACAATGCGTATGCAAGCCTAATTTTTCCGAGAAACATATGGAAAGAAGTGGAGGTGTATCATATCGGTTGACGGAGCTATAGTGTTCGCAAGACGATGTAAGCTCGGAGATCCACTTCACCCTTTCTGGTTCTCTTTACCCCGACCGACGATAGGTACCTCCTCATATATTATAATATATTATTTCGTTTCTACGTAGAAGAATAAATGAATTTAAAATAAAGTGAACTGAATTTGAAGGAGAGCAATTTAGGATAGGAAATGAAATACAGAAAAAGAAATGAAACGCGGAAGGATTTTTTTTTATTCTTTGTCCCACTGAGTACCGGGATCAGGATTTTCTTACTAGGCAATTTAATTAATTTTCAAGCAATACAGCTGTGTTTCTAACGTTTTATTCGTTCGGAAATGAGAATGGATTCGGAAATTAGAGTGAAGCGTCAATTTCCTACGAAAAAAAGATTTCTTTTCGTTCTAAATTTTTAAAATTATGATCTTTTGATTTTTGAACAGACTGCCGTTAAACACACTGTTAAATATATTTGATTTAAAAAAACAACAACTTTTTTGCCTAATTTATTATTTGGAAAAGAACATTGGGTACATATCATCTTTGAAGATGCTGCGTGGAGGGTCTTTTTAGGGAAAGGAAACAGAGAGAAAGTTCTGGGAAGGAAAAAGATAGGAGTTGTGGGTAGGAATCAGAGGTCTTTGTGTCCAGGAGTGACATACAGATTCATACAGACGTATGAATCCATCCCTTTCACTGCGGTACAAGGCGAAGGGTCAAGAGAGCCCGGCTGGAGAGTTCAAAAGGTTTCCCTAAAGACCTAGACAAACCTCACCCCATGAACCAGGTTACCCTTTCTAAATCACCAAACGTAGCAAACCTCTTCGAGTGACCTAAGGCGGGAGTGTTGTTATTAAATAAATGTTTTCCGGGAAGGCGCGGCGGTACGTACACTTGCCTCCCAAATTAGTTGTGCGGTGGTATATTCTATATGCCTATACCTAGGGGAGACCGGGGACAGTTGTACCAATTTGATTTTTACCATTTTCTACATCGTAGGTATAATGTTTATGAAAAAAATGCTCATACTCAACGGCAGATAATTTAGTTGTCTACCAAATTGTTATTCTATGATTTTTCCACATCTTATAGAAATTAAGCTATAAGCGCATGAACAGATCGGGGAAATGCTACAACTGACCCGTATCCCGGGTTTAGTTGTACCAGTAGCGGAATTTAAATTTAAATACAGAATTCATAGATAAAGTTGTTTAATTTTAATAATTTCGGCTAGGAAAAATAGTTTTTTTGTTGGTTTATAAAATTACTATTCAAAATTTCAATTACATTGAACGTAGTACACAATTTATCTGACCTCAAGAAAACTCTTATAGAATTCATCAGTTAAAGTGTTACCAAGAACCTTAACTATTGTAATATAGTAAAAATACATATTACACCTTAACATGTTTTAAACTGAAGAAAAAGAGAAGAAAAAATAATTAAAATTTTGTATGAAAACATTGTGGTAGAATTGTCTCCACGGTACAAATGTCCCCAAACAATGTGTAATACATTTTGCCATAAAAATATTTATGTCACATCACAAAGTAACTGCTTCATATGAACAAATATTTATTCATTTTCTATGTCAATATACAACGAACAAATAACTACACTGGTTCAAACTTTTACATATTACAGTCTTATTAAAATTAAAATAATTATAATATAAACTTGAAACCATAAAATTCACATATTCAAATACGACGTAGTGATGAAAATACAAAATTTATCACAAACAAAACAGAAACAAACAAAAAATAACAAAAATGCTGGCAAAATAACAAAATAACTAAAAAAAGTATATTAGGTACTTCTTCAATCTTTGCAAAATAATTTTGTGGCATTGTTTATTATTTAATTAATAAGAGATAACTTTGTATAAACCACTTTTTTAATATACTATATTGACATGTTTCAATAACAATGTTATCTTCTTCAGGATATGTTAATGTGTTACATATACATAACATATCCTGAAGAAGATAACATTGTTATTGAAACATGTCGATATTGTTTATTAAAAAAGTGGTTTATACAAAGTTATCTCTTATTAATTAAAAAAAAAAAGTATAAGTTGGTATTAAATAATATATAAAGGTAGGTGTGAGGAGTAAGAATGAAATTATTATTATGGATATGTTATTATTTATTAATAATATTATAAAAGTAGATATCATTGACATGGTAATTTAATTAATATTAATATAAATGCATAAAATGAAAATGATTTGGACACTGAAAGTATGACGGATGGACATTCATTTATGACTTGAGAGCTGTACTCAAAGAATCTTTAAAAAAAACCTCGGGGTTAGTTGTAGCACGGGGTCGATTGTACCGGTACAATCACCCCCGGAAAAATTGATACAGCCATCCCCGAAGGGTCATTTTAAAACACAATCCTAATAATAATAATGAATAATCGCATTTCAATATTTAGCAGTTTCGGAAAGGCTATAAGTGGACGAATATCTCCAAAATGTTTTTTTTTTTTTAAATATTTTATAATTTAGAATGGACTCTTAAGTACCGTATCAATACACAATATTAGTTGATTGTAATAACAGCAACCTTAAGCAAAAATTTACAAAAAAAATGAGCCTGACTTAGTGGGTTTTACCAGTCAATAATGACTGGTAAAACCCTGACTGGTAAGTGTGCTTTGCTTGTTAAAATTACTTGTTAAAATTACTGTGCCGCAAAAACCACTAAGTCAAGCCAAGATTATTTTAAAGCTGACTTAGTGGATTATGCTTGTATTTTAACGGTCTAAATCGATGTATTATTGACATTTGTGTTTGACTTAATGTGTTTTCCTTGACAACAATATCGGATTTATGACTTATGGTGAATTTGAATGAAAATTTTTGAATTTTTCATGAAAAAACGTGACTTAATGGACTTTGCCACTAGTCCAAAGATACTGGGTATAATGTCAATGATTCTGGCACAAAAAACAGCGTTGACCTTACAATGGAATGTGCTCCAAATGAGACGTTTTCTTCTCGAATTCATACATATAATGTGTATAAAAGCCAGTTAGAAGACTTAACTTTAAACCCACAGCACTAAAGTGAAAATCATTATTTTAGTCCGTTTCCATTTTTATTCTCCTTTCCTTCCTGACAGCCGCAGCCGTGATGAATCAATATCTTCGATTAAGGCCACCTCTCTCTTAATTTCTGGAGCGAATCGGCTACACTAGTGCTACGTTTCACAAGTCACGAACATTTCACCGTTGAGTCCGAAAAAGCCACAATTCAATAATGACCGCACGAAAATTTCACGTGATCGTTTTAAATATTTTTTTATATATTTCATACGTGAAAACCTTATTTACGTATCTTTTAAAGAACCCAAAGTACCACGACTTATCCAGAAAATAAATGATACTTCGACGAAGTGTTATAATTTTGTGTAGGTGAATTAGTGTGTAGATATGCTAGGACCCCTAGCACAGTTGATCGATAAGTCGATAAAGATTGTATCGGTAACTGTTGGTAACTTCTCATCTTTTCCAAGGCGAACTGGCAGATCACTGGCGTATAAACAAGAGTTGGTGTCGAAAATAGAACACTTCTTATTCATGGTGATCTCTTATTTATTCATTGATGATCTGCATTTATGAGACGTTCGACCTTATCGATCGACCGTGCAAGGGATCTAGGTGTTATTCTCGTGTCGTGAGTGCAATTTCAAAGACCGATTGGCAAAGTTCGATTTATTTTTATAGATCAACCGGACGCAGTAAAAAAATATAAATGCTGCAAAAGAGTCCCAACTGCTCCCGCCTGGAGCCAGAAACAATAGCATCCCCAATTGGGGTACGTTGTGAGATTTAAGGCATTAAGGAGGGGAAGGAAATGGGCAAGAGAGAGGTCAGGAAATACCTGGTTATTCAAATCTGGTCACCAAACACGGCTAAAGCCATTTCAAGCAACGTTTCAAATTTTCCGCTCTGAAACTTGACGCAAATATACTTTATATTATATTAATTTATAAATTGTGAAATAAAAACAAAAATCAATCGAATAAATTATACTAAGTCGTACTAATAATAAATGTGTTATGTCTGCAGGTTAAGTATGATGACTTCTATGACTGTGACATTATTACGTTGTATTATTATGTTGTACTTTATAACTGCGACGTATATTACGATATGGGTACCTATATTTTATGTAGGTATAAGTATATGATGTATTTTATGACTGTGACGTGTATTACGATGTTTATATATCTTATGTAGGTATATAATCAATAAATATTATAAAAGAAATTCCAACAAAAAGTGCGTTCCGCAAAAACTCAGAAACGATTCCCGGGACGATCAAGGGAGTTATAATCAAATCAAATCAAAAAATATTTATTGTAAATATAAAAAATACAAAAGTTATTGCTTATGGATAGACCCAATTTCTTCCAGCTTCCAGCTATGTGGTGTGGTAGATCTCTATCCCCCCTAGATGATGATGGTTACCGTTTTTACCATAAGGGCTGGAATTTTCGCCCTCTTGAAATTTCTAGTACAGTCTTCCGGAAAGTTCTAGAATGTTCGATTGCTCTAGAAAGTTTTGAAATTAGTGGCGTAGTATGTCGTGGAATGTTCGGGAATATGGAATCGGAAACATAATTGTGGAACATTCTAGATCTACATAGAAAACTCTCGAATTGTCCTGTGCAAAGCCGGATAACCCAGCTGGTGTATTTTATAAATGCAAAAATGATTCCTAGTTCATTGATCTAATGAGTAAATGATCTTAGCCCTCATTACTGTTTTTATTTAACCTTTACAGGTATGACATTACTTTAACCTATTAAATTCTTTAAAAAAATTACAAATGCTTTAAAATAAACACAAAATATTTCAGAAGATTCTTTTCTTCCAAAATTCGATAATATTTCAAGTGAATTTGAAGACCAATAAAAAATATCCTGTTTTGAGTAAATTAAATGCAAAAATTTCTGGCTTCTACAAGTTGCGAAGTACAAATGTGGCCTTACTGGATTGCGACTGCGAGATTTTTTTCTGTTTTCAGCGGTTATTTTTTAAATACAATGGTGCAACGGGAGGCACGTATTTCGTATCAAAGTCCAGGGGGCTTCCACTGCAAGTCACGCACGCCACTGCATTCACCACTGCTACTATTGCACTACTTGCTACTATTACAGCGGGGGATGGGGAGAAGTCTAAAAGGCGGCACTTTCATTTAATACCTCCGACAAAGTGATGAATATAATAAATTCCTTCGGCCTTTCAAAGGCCCTCGCGAGCTTCGGAACACGAACTGCGATTTATGATGTGCCTTGTACATACAAGCAATACAGAGTGTCCAGGGGTAAAGTGCACATACTTCGGGAGGTTTTTTAAATTTTTTTTAATTAAAAAAAAAATATATTTATTATGTGATTCTATATTGGGGTCAAGACTAGAGATGTCACAAATAGTGATTTTGCCGAATACCGAATATTCGGCAGCCGAATATTCGGTGACACTTGAAGAAAAGATCTTCTAAATGATTAGGCCGGATGAATTGTCGCCGGACCAATTGCCCGCCGGACGAACTGTCGGCCCGACGAACTGTCGGGCGGACGAACTTTCGCCGGACCAACTGTCGCCGGACGAATTGTCGGGTCACCAAAATGGACATATAAAACCGTGTAATTTTTTTAATAATGTTTGAATATATCATCTTCTTCCTCCGGATTGACTTGACTTGACCACCATTGTTAAATCTTATTAAAAAATGTTAGATAAACTATTAAATAATGATTTTTTTTAATAAAATACAATATAGAGGGAATATTTTGATTTATTCATTAAAAAAATATATGAATATAATTCAAATTATCTCAAGGCAGTGTTTTCGAATACCAGCTAAATCCTTCTAACTATCAAATTTCGGCATTATTTTGCGAGACTCAATCTTCGGACTTTTTGTAAATGATTTCGTAAAAATATACTACATTTTCTGTGGAAGATTACAAAAATATGCTTTAAAGAATTCATAGTAACTTTTACATACACTACTATTACATACACTAAAGAATTCATAGTAACTTTTACATACTACTAGAAATAACCTCATAAAATGAAAATGTTCAAAACTTTGAAGTGAATCCGGAGGAAGAAGATCGTATCAGAAATTAAAAAAATTTTAACACGTCGTTTTGAATTTAAAAAAATATTTTTTTTTTTAAATGACACACCTAATTGTACAAACTTCGGGAGGTGATTCTATATGATGGTCGAAGAAAAAAACTTTTTTATAAATTCCAATAATTTGTTATCCATACAATTTTTTTCTTCTGAAAATCATTTTTTTCCATACAAACAATAAACTATATTACCCGACAACCACCTTAAAAATTTGGAATTTTGAAAACAGTTAATTTAATTTTTTCACTTGACATACCCCCGGACACCTGTGTAGTAAATATATTATGTACTAGTTCAAACTCGTGAAAAATCACGGGATATTAAGTTGGCAAGTCTAGCTTGTTTATTCTGGTTTGTTTTTAGCTTTCTTGAAAACGAAAAATAAGTTGTGAGAAATATTTTTTTTATATCTATAAATACGGTTCAACTGTATGAAAAAAATATTTACAGGGTGGTATCTATAGCTGAAAATGCGTATTGTAAGTTAGAAAGATCTTTAATTGAATCATGTAATTCTAAGTACGCACAGACTTTCAGCCTTCCAATATTGTGCTATAACTTGCCATAATGTCATCTTTGGGGATGCTGTGTGGAGGGTATTTTTAGGAAAAGGAAAAAGAGGAAGTTTTGGGAATAAAAATAGTATGAGGGAGTCCGGCTGGAGAGGTCTCCCTCAACCAATCTCTCCCGATCTGGCCTGTCACGCGGTAGGTGGGCAAATCCATTCGCCGACAAGACCTATACAAACCTCACCCCCATGAATCCGTATCCATATTCGCCTTCCAAATTAAATTAATAACAACTATATTTTTAATTACTAGTTCAAAAAATAAATAGTTCTTGGTTTCTGCTGTAATGTTGCCAAAGTGAATTTAGTAATTTACACTATTTATGTACATATAGATATTCTATTTTAATATGTTAATAAGATAAACAACATTTATATTTAAAAAAAATGAATCCTTGTTTCCGTTGGTCACGCCATAACTCAGATCGACTTTACCTATTTCATTCACCTTTATTTTAAAGTTTCCTAATGCTTTGTATAAGGTTCTTACGGAAAGAAGAATTAAGAAAATTAAGACTATTTTAACTTCGCACGTTTGACAGTTCGCGCGTTTGATGAATGTGAATTGTAAAAAAAAGATTTGCCTATAGATTTTTTTAAATTATAGATATTTTAAATAGGTACCTATGTTAGGTACCAAATTAGATTGATTGTTCTTATAATATACAAAAATGAATATTTGTAATATATGAAAAATTAAAATTTGAATAAAAAATTGTAATAGGTGGCACGCAAGCTTTTTGAAAACTGAATGTACTGAGACGGAATATATGGAACGCGGGAGAGGGGGTTGGCGGAACGGGGGAGCGGGAGAGGGGAGTGGGTAGGCGGGGATGTTTGAAGGGGAATGCGGGGGGGAAGTGTGTGCGGGAGGGGAACGGGGATGCACGGGGCCGGACATGCAGGGAGAAATAATTTATTTATTTGAATATGGCAGTGAAACGCATTCCGGGAACCAGCTAGTGATTAATGAAAATGGTGGTGTAACTTATGTGAAGACAGGTAGAACGTAACAACTATAATATTTTCAAAAGAATCATGAAAATTTTTAACACAAACCTAAAATAAATTCGCTTCGTTTCAACGGCAGCGAGCGGGTTCCTCGTCCTTGCCACTTATTATCTTTTTATTGTAAAAAAGCGTCGGAGTTTGTATTTAACAAAACACGAAAAATACATTACTTGCACTGCATACATCTGTAGAGTTTTATTTATCAAAGAGATTATTTTTTTTAACTTTTTCCGAGGAAAAAATCTGTTTCAAATGGATGTTTTTAACGATGAACGATTTTATCAAACGAATGAGTAGATTTAAAATTAGTTTGTAAACAGAATAAGAACTTGCAAAGATCTTTATGTGTTTTGGTCAGTGAATTTGGAAGCAGGTAAGGGTACCACCGCCCCGGGAACCGTTTATCGGAAAACTAACAACTCTGTCAAAGGCCATCTCAACTACCTCGCTACGTTTGTGTCTTGGTGGTAAATGCATCTGCCCACCAGCTGCGTGGCAGGCCGGATCGGGAGAGACTGATTGAGGGAAACCTAACCAAAACCTCTTCAGCCGGACTCTCCACCTTTGCACCGTGTGAGGGATGGAGTGTGGATTCCTAACCACCTCTCATACTTTTTTCTTCGCAGAACTTGAACTCCTTCCTTTCCTCAAAAAACCATCCACACAGCGTCCCCAAAGATGACATAGTGCCTAAGGAGAATCGTTTTTCTTAAGGCCTCTTATTAGAGCTATTGTTAAAAATTCACTACACCCATTATCACAGTTCGGAAAAAATGTTCTACTTTTGTTAAAAAATGTCTCTCTGTTGTCTTTGCCTTACTTTGCATTATTTGCCGTTTGAGCGAGCTTTTATATGATTATACTATTATAACACATGATTTCTTCGTTTTTAATCTATTTTTCGGATATATGCAAATTGCTGTTTGCTACGTCAGAGTACATTTTTGGTCGCAGGTAGTGTTACTAACAAAGGCAATGAGGAGAATAGAACTAACTAACTAACCATCACGCTACTTCTCCGCACGGGTATGCAGAGTGGACGGACCGCTAAACAATTCGAGCTTGGCACAAACTTCTTGCTTCATTCACATTCATGCTTATCTATTCTTCTATTATTCTGACTCTTAACATCGTCCGACTTAAGTATCTGATCCACTTGATCGTGCTGGGTCTTCCTTGGGCCTCCCCAAATTATTTTACCATTCACGTATATTCTCTTTACACTCTTTCTTCATTCATTCTCTCTACATGCCCAAACCATCTTAGCGTCCCTTCTTAATCTTACTTATTACGCTTACGTCAGTCTTACATTATTTTCAGATCTCCACATTTCTCACACTATCTTACATGGTTTTATCACACGCTTCAGGGATACAATAACACACGCCAAACGCCAAACGCGTGCCCAACGTATGTACACGGTTAACATTTGCACATGAGAACGGGGTCGCTTCTTCGACTCGTTCTTGTGTTCAACAGCTCGGCTGTGGAACGATTTTCCGACCTCTATGTTTCCTCCTTCCTACAACACGGTCTCTTCAAGACCACTGTTCATTCCTCTCTATCCTCACAAAGAACCTCCACACAGCATCTCAGATGACATAGGCCCTGAGGGAAATTATTTTCCTCAGGGCCTCCCGTGTGGAGTTAATGTAAAAAAATGTTCATTTCTACAGCATTCAGTTTACTTTTATTCTTCCTATGCCAGTTCCATACTTTACGGCCATACATCAGGTAAGGTACCAGCACTCCATTGTAGATTGCTAGCTTCGCTTCGCGGAGGACAGCGAATATATTTTTTTGTCCGCTAATAATGTTGTTATTATTAACTTACTACAATCATATACAATTATTTGTAGTTTATCACGTGGAAGATGAGGGAAAGGGGAGGTTAATGTTAAAGGGAGTTGAAGGCACGGTATAATATATCAGCCGAGATACCACCATTGCCGTACAGCCTATGTTCATTACTATCCGTGTGCTTATTTATGGAGTTGCAAGTACTGACTGACCAAGAAAAGTAGTTTTTTATGTTTTTTTTATTTATTTTAGTAACCGTATATTTATTATTTTTGACATTTTTATATGAAACATGTTAGGTTCACATATAAAATAGAAATTATATTCATAACCCTCCTCACTAGGAGATCCAGTGCTGAGGAGGACTATGCTTTGGATAAGTTTTCAGTGACTTCTATGGTTTGACTTCATGGTTTGGATAAGGTTTTCCAGAAACTTCTACGATGATGTTTTAAGTATACTAGTAAGTTAAAGTTCCTTCAGCTAACATTTAATGTCCTTAATGTTGCTATTTGTTGTTTTAATTTGTTTGATACTAAGTGGGAGTTTGTTATATAACTTTACTGCTAAAAATTTAAAACTTCTGTGTCCAAACGAAGAGTTAAACTTTGCTATATTAAGTACGTCTGTTTGTTTGGCTCTGGTTTTATGAGTATGTGAGGTGTCTGCCTCTGAATCATTTTTAGGTGATGTACAAGAATTTTTTTGGCATAGATTTTCTGTATGCTTGGAACATCAAACTGTTTAAAAAATTCTGTTTTTTGACGTCCCTATGGGGACCTTTAGTATGGTCTTTATGATGCAATTCTGAGTTACATTCGGTTGTTTTATGTATTTAGATGCTGCTTAGCCCCATCATATTACTCCATATTCCAATCGAGTAAATTTTATTTATTTATTTATTTATTTATTTATTTATTTATTTATTTATTTATTTATTTATTTATTTATTTATTTATTTATTTATTTATTTATTTATTTACATATATACGGCACAACACGTGCCATTAACATAATTGACATACTTATAAATAGTACAACAACATGAAGAATGTTAGTGAAATTTAAGAAAAAAGGTAAACAAGTAAGGTAATTAACAGTGAATAAAATGTAAAATGTATAAAAGTAAATTATAAAGTATAAAATATAAACTATTAACTATAAATTATTAGGGAAAAAGTAAAAATAAAAATTTAAAGTGAGAAATAAAACAATAAAAAGTAAAATTTAAAAATATAGGATATCTCTAAAAGGTACCTACAAAGATTTAAATATAAAATACAACAAGTAAAAAATCCTGGATTATGTTATCCGATATAATATGATAAATTTTACAAGTACCTATGATTTCTTGTACATTAGTTTAGTGTGAAGTACTGGTAGGCATATTATGTTTAAATGGTGTATTATAATATTTACGTGGTACTAGCAAACAAATTGAGTTTAATGGATCTTTTATATGAGGCCAGATTATTGGCGGCGTGATCGATATTAGCATATTCATTGCCTAAAATATGCAAGCGATTTATGATTGAGTTTTGTTCTGCGTTCGTCAAAGTATTGTCACAATGGAAAGGTGTTTTGAGTCGAGTCGGTCTACAAGGTACATGATAATTTATTAGCGATACCAATTCAGGGGAGTCAAACCAATTGTTGTTTATTTTAAATAAAAAAAATGAGATCATTGAATATTATTCTATCTTTTAACGATAAGAGTCGCATTTTTTGTGATAGAGTGTCATAGTTTATGTCAACCGCGGGAATTCCTAATTTAAAATTAATTGATCTCAAAAATTTGCGTTGGATTCTTTCAATGGAATTTGCGTGGCTTTTATAGAAAGGGTTCCAAATGGGGGAATTATATTCTAAATGACTCCTAACCAGAGTTGTATATAGTAGTTTAAATGTTTGGATATTTTTAAAATCTTTACAAATTCTTAGAATAAAACCAAGCATTTTCATTGCTTTACCAGTTATTATATCAATGTGGTTGGTAAATAGTAATTTAGAATCGAAGGTTATTCCGAGGTCCCTTATTACAGGTACTGACAATAAACTGTGATTGTTAAAGGAGTAACTATATTTGATAGGGTTTTTTATTCTAAAGAAACTCATAATTTGACATTTTTTAATGTTAAGGGTAAGTTTGTTAATGGTACACCATTCTACGAATTTTATAAAATTGGATTGAAGAGACAAGCAGTCGTATATATTTTTTATGATTTTATAAATTTTCATGTCATCAGCAAATAATAAAATTTTCACATCAGAGAATATGGAAGTGACATCATTTATGAATAGTATAAACAATATTGGACCAAGGTGCGAACCCTGAGGCACACCGCTAGTGGCTTCAAATTCGTAAGACAAGTATCCTTTAATATAACAGTTAGTAAACGTTTTGATAAATAATTCTCAATCCAGCATAATAATTTACCACTTATTCCTAGTTTAGACAATTTATTTATAAGAATTTTAATGCAAACCTTATCATGTTTTTATTATGTTTTTATAATGATTGGAAATAAACAGGCTTAAAGCCTTTCCCTGAATCACCGACTCCTTTGTAGTCCTTTTCTATTTGAATTCCTCACAAGAGTCGCAAATGCTCCAGTTTGGAGCCAATGAGACTATGGCGTCCCCAATTGGGGTATTTTTTGAGGCTGAAGGTCATTGGTGGGGGGAAGAAGACGGGGAAGAGGAAAGTGGGGAAATACCTGGCTATTCAGATAATCATGCGACCTCCAGGTCGCTATTCAGGAGATCTTATACCTCGACCACGGAGGCCGTCCTTCCACTGAGAGATCCATTAAAACGGATTAACCTATGGTATATTTCTAGGGGTGACCGGACAACTCAGAATGAAACCAACTCATAAGCACCTCAGAAAGTTCATTAAGAGTGATAATAAAAATATATAAAACATTGGTTGAATAGGTTAAGTAAGGTTAGGTTTACCGGCTATTTTAAAATTACATTTTCATAGCTTTTAATGACCTTTCTGAGGTGGTTCTGAGTTATTATGAGTTGGTTTCATTCTGAGTTAGCATGGGACCCTTTGCAAGTACGCAAGATTAAAAAGAACGCTCAGATAATGTGGGCCGAATGAACAAATAGACCGAATATATATAGACCGAATGAACAAATAAACGAGAGTAAAAGAAAATGCACTTATCAGAGTTGAAGATACATTCACATCCCATAGAAAAGTGTTGTGAGTCAAAATGATCTATTTACTGTTATTTTTTGTCACTGAAAATTAAATTGATTTGTGATTATCTTATGCCCCACAAAATCCGCATTTAAGTTGGATCTCTCTATTTCCATGAGATATCACTGGTTTTTCGACAGGATCGCTTGTTCATCATTCATTAATTTTTTTTCGCTCTCTTGTAAAATGAACTTTTTTGTCTTGTTACGGATTAACTTACTTTCTCTGTAAATGTGTGTTATATTCAATGCTGGAGGGAGCATGACATTGAAATATCACAACTACAATACACAGAAAGTATCATAATTTTAATGTAACAAAGCTTAGATTTTATTGTAGATGTTGTACAAAAAGAAACTAGATTGTATTTCAAATTAATACTCTAAATACTTGCAATTTTTCAGGGCATGGTTTTGTTACTCGAAGAGATGTATTTAATTCCCCTTTTTGAAGTTCTCAGATGAACCAAATTACTTGTGTCAATGCTATCACATATCAGGAAGTCTATTGTGTAAAATTGGTGAACAACACCCTACGAAACAGAGTAATATTTAGGTAAATATGCATTGAGTCCACCTCACCGATAATACGGAACGTTCGTGTTGTCGAAGTTTGATGCACGGATAATACAAAATATTCCTTTTTTAACTAAGAAATAATCAAATATGAAATTTGCCGGAAGTACCAATCTTATAAAATAAATTCTCGTTAAAATAAAAACAAAAATGTACCTACTTCGAATTATTTATTATATTCTCACCATACATTTTTGTTGTTGTTTTTTTTTTTACATAAATTAACCTCACCAGGACTGAGGCCTGTATTGAGGTTAACAATTATAATTTGAGGATGCATTACATGCAAAACACAACATAAAAACACTGCTTTCAAAGCGGTTGCGGTTTAAACTACGAAAGCTGCATGTCATCATAATTTAAAAAAACATCCCTGATTTTGAATGGTTTGTTTGGCTAAGCAGGGTTTATCTAGCGGGTAAGTGTAATTATTCTAATACATTTCTTTCCATGGTTATAAACTTGTCAATAATGCATTCACTTTGTTTTATATGGCAATAATATTTTTTCTATTTTGATTGGCAGCATTGATTGATTGTCTATCATAAAAACGGTAAATATAAAATGGCATTACCGCGTAAGCGAATTGATTTAAACAAAATTAAAATGTTAAAAGCACATTTTTTGCATGTTTCTTTGTCTCCCCCGACATAAATACTCACTTATCGTAATAATAAAACTAAATCGAAATGTTTGAATAAAAAATATTCCGTATTAACAAGTAAGCGGTTCAAAGCATAAATAATAATATTTATTGTAAGCCATTTAATGGATTGCTAACTATACTGGTTGATCGGTTCCATATCTCAAAAAGCCGCCTTCCTGTTATTCTGCGAGGAACCTCCGCATGTCACCTGCTAATGAATCTCGGAACTGCCATTGTGAAAGTTGTCTCTGATCAACGCGGTTAGATCCGCGTCTGCATAAAAATCCCGTGACCAGTCGTTTAGTGCGTTACATTCTTACGACCCTTTTGTACAGGAAGTGCGATATTAATTTCCGTTAAACCTGATCCACCCAACACTGAACCGGATAGCCACGTAAGAATGTCAGGTATATCATATATTTCGGTCAAGTAATTTATCCCGAGGGATTTTAGGGAGTAGAGGGGAGTAGAGGAGAGTGGTTTATAGAGCGAGGGCCACGCCGAAAGGTATCATAATTGCGATGAGTTATGTCTCCGCTGTTGCGATTTATACCGGGAATAACAGGAATGGTTGTGATTATTATCTTGTTACTTCGCACGAGAATTTGTAGTATGCTATGTCAGCGTTTATTACTTATTCTCGGATGAGAACGGGGCTCGGCATATGCTACATATGTACATTTATTGCATTTGATTAAAAATATCGGCAAACAACCAACAACGGAATTACACAATATTAACAATATCTATTTGGGAGGCGAATATGAGTGATGCCGTCAGGAACCATTGGGTAACTTCACTCCTGCCATAGGTGCGCTATATTTGGTGACTTAGCAGAGGTGCCTGGCTTCATGGGGTGAGGTTTGTCTAGGTCTTGGCGGCAGATGCGTTTGCCAATCTTGTGCCGCGAGTGACTGGTTGAGGGAGACCTTTTGACATCTCCAAGCGGACTCTCTTGATCCATCGCTTTGCAACGCAGTGAGAGGGATAGATTTATACGTCCGTCACTCCTGGAAAGATTGATCCCAGTTTCCTACCCACCTCTCATACCTTTTTCCTTCCCAGAACTTCCTCTCCTTACTTCCCCTAAAAGGATCACACAAATATGACACAGGCCCTGAGGTTTTTTTCCTCATTGCCTCCTGTGTGAAGGTAGTATTTCAAAAATAAAGAAAAATCGATGACTCTGGCCATTCGGCATGCTTTTTAAAATGGGTCCTTAGAAGGCGGTTGACAAATATGAAATAGAATAAAATTTTAATTAAGTTATTTATGAATTTATTTTTCTACATTATTAAAAATGCCATAAAAAGAAATCAGTTAGAATAAAAAACTACCTTTAATTGCCAATTTACAAATAAAAACCAATTAAAGATTTTGGTTGACAAAACTAAAATGGAAAAATAAAATTTAAGTTTTACAATAATTACGAGTAAACTAACTAACTAACTAACCATCACGCCGTTTCCCAGCAGGGGTAGGCAGAGAGGACGGACTACCAAACAACTCGATCTTGGCACACACTCCTTGCCTCGTTAACATTCATACATCGTCTCATACATGCTCTTCTATTATTCTGACTCTTGACATGGCCCGACTCAAGTATCTGATTCACTTGGTCGTGCCATGTCTTTCTCGGGCGTCCCCGACTTCTTCTACCATTCACATTTGCGTCATTTATTCTCCTTACACCCCTTTCCTCGTTCATTCTCTCTACATGCCCGAACCATCGGAGCGTTCCTTTCTTGATCTTACTCATTACGCTTACATCAGCCTTGCATTCTTTGCGGATCTCCGCGTTTCTTACACGATCATACATGGTTTTACCACACATACACCTCAGGGATCTCATTTCTACAGCATTCAGTCTACTTTCATCCTTCCTCTGCCAGTTCCATGCCTCACTGCCATACATCAAGGTACGTACCAGTACTCCATTATGGACGGCTAGTTTCGCGTCTTTGGACAGTTTTTTGTTGGTGCCAACGGCGTTCAGTCCTCCATCAATAGAGTTACCTGCATTCACCCTTCTTTCAATATCTCTTTCAGCCTTCCCATCTCTCGTAAATATACTTCCCAAGTACCTACCTATAATATACCGATTTCCAAGAAATCAAATATTTTGTGGTCATTTTTTGCAGCATGGTAGTCTTTATTTTAATATGAATAAAGATTACCAACGAAGATTTTATTTAAGTTTATAATTTTATTATCCTTACAATTATATGTGACGATCGGTCAGTAGCTGAGTTGGCCTCGCGTTTGGATCCCACCCAGGTATCCCGTGTCCCAGTCCTCGGCTGGCTAAGTCCTCCATCACGACTCAAGCCAAGATTCTCAATTTGGGAGGCGGGTACAGGTACTGCTGCCCAGTGAACCATTTATTGGATAACCAACACCTCTACCGTAGGTCACCCCAAGTGGTTCTCTACGTTTGGTGACTCAGCAGGTGTGCCGGGTTCAAGGGGTGAGGTTTGTCCGTGTCTGCTCACCAGCTGCGTAGGAGGCCGGATCGAGAAAGACTGGTTGAGGGATACCTTGTAGATACCTTAAGCAGAACTTTTTTGGCATATCGCCTTTCTCCGTAGTGGGAGGTAAGGATTCATACTTCCGTCATTCCTGAACCCACTGACCCTTAGATTTCTACCCACCCCTCATACCTTATCCTTCCCAGAACTTCCTCTATTTCCTTTCCTTTAAAAAAACCTTTCCACAGCATCCCCAAAGATGACAAAGGCCCTGAGGGAAAATATTTTTTCAGGGCCTCCTTTGTTGAGCTATTGTAAAAAAAACACCATTTTCGGCTTACTGTGATGGTAGAAGGCGATCTTCAAATATTGTCAGGTTACTCGTAACCCGGGAATGTTGGTCTTTCTTTAAAAAAAAATTAGAGCGTGTAATTCACACGCGGTAGAATTGAAACTAGAAAGTTGCTAGATGTCGCTTTATTTTCTTTTGCTTGTTTTTTTAAGGTGGTTTGAAGATTGGATATTGATTTCACAAAATAAAAATGTTTTTATTTTTTTATTTCGTAGGATTCGAACCCCCGTTCGCTTGATGTCTCCTGCCACTGAGACTTGTCAGGCACCTTGCCAACTACGCTATGGAAGGCACGCGCCGATGTGCGAATTTACAGCATTATATTAGAACCGAGTATTTGTGTAGAACTAAATTGTGACCATAAACATATGAATATTAACAGACCTGCCCTAAGTGATAAAAGCGTATTATTTCCCTCTCTCGTTGGAACCATTCCATTGGAATCGGCTAAGCTCGGGTGTAGCTTCGCGTGAATCTAGAAAATGTGACATCATCATTCTTGTGGGGACCATCGTCAAGCTTTCATCTGTACATTTTACGAAATAACACGGAAAAAATGGTGAATTGTGCTATGAAAACGTGTAAAAATAGAAGTGAAAAATATAATAAACCCAATTGTCGTATTACATTCCATGGTTAAGCATTAATTTACTCTATTTGAAGATTATTCAGATAATAGGAATATAATATGATAACACATACGACGCAGGGTAGCAACGCGATACATAGCGACGCGAAACACAAAGCTGCTGTTTACTGGGGTAAGTAAAATTTGAAACGTTTGTAAAAGCGTCTTAACTAAATACGGTAATAACATATCCGCCTATGAAAATAGGTTAACTGTACTTATCCATATTTGGACTTCGCAAAATGGTTCATAACGTGGCTAGCAATTCGCGCTATCATGTAAAAAGGTCTATTCATTCAAAAGCAGATTTTGCTTTTAAGAACTAAATGGTGATATTATAATGCGAGATGCCTATATACTGTCGGATTGATTAATGGACGAATCACATATCATTTCAATCATCTTGCCGCTCCGCGCCCCGCTATTGTTGATTATTACCCCTCTCCTATCTGTTATTGTCTATTCATATTCATATGTCTATGATTGTGACGCATTTCCGTTTCACACGAATTCCAAGTCACTAACGGCGCTAAAGAAGTTTTACTTCAAAAAATTACATTTAATAGCGTTACATTTTATCAGTACAGAAAATTAATAAACATTCCATGAACCCCTGAAAATAATGCATTCTCTAGACTCTGGAGCTTGTTACAAACTTCGTCATTTCGTTATTCATGAAGGAATGTTCTCTTCTTACGAACACATTCCAATAGTAATTAAAGCAGCCCCTACTCACGAGTTACATACTAAAACTTCTTCTGGCCAAATGAAGTAGCAAACATAACCTAGCAGATACGTACTTTCATTGTGTCGTATCAAGTACGTTAAAGTTTTGGAACCGCCAATAAGAGCTCCGCCGTGCTCTTTTTTTAATAATTAGTGATTCTGGTTTGTTTCGGCATTGTGTCCGTAATATAGACAATAATCTGACAATGTGTCATTGCAAAAAATATGCACCTAATTAGAATTTTTTTTTTTTACATTAGCTCCACACATGAGGCCCTGAGGATAATAATTTCCATCAGGGCCTATGTCATCTTAGTTAGAGGGTGCTGTGTGGAGGGTTTTTTTGAGGAAAGAAAGAAAGGGAAATACTGGGAAGGAAATAGGTATGAGGGGTGGGTATAAATCTGAGGGTCAGTGTGTCAAGGAGTGACGCACTTACAAATCCATCCCTTCAACTGTAGTGCAAGACGATGGGTCGAGGGATTCTGGCTGGAGAGGTCAAAAGACCTCCTCAACCAGTCTGTCTCGATCCAGACCGCCATGCAACAGGTGGATAGACACATCGGCCGCCAACGATTTGACAAACCTCATCCCATGAACCCGGGCACCCTTGTTAAGTCACCAAACGTAGCGAACCACTTGGGGTGACTATTGGTTATCCAATAAATGGTTCCCGGGGCGGTAGTACCCATACCCGCCTCCCAAATTTACCAGTTTTGTAGCGAAATATTGAAAATTTTGTTAGAGTGGGTTGTATAAAACTTTGTTTAATTTATAAACAATAATAGTAATAAATGTTTATTCCAATATGTGGGGAGGATAGTGCACTCCCACACATTATTCAAATTTAAGTTATCTATAAATAATACTTGCATTGTTTTTCATGTTGCTTCTGTGAATACGCAAATGTTATTACTGCAGACACATTAGTCTAGGGCAGGGGTTCCCAAACTTTTCCAAGTCGCGGCACCCTTAGAAAATTTGAATTTTCTCACGGCACCCCTGTCATATAATGTCTATCTGTGGTAGCCTCGGGACCGCCCCAAGGGCACAATTCTCTAGCCACCCCCCTCCCCCCACCCCCCCAAAACTTACAAAGAAAATGCAAATATACCTAATACAAGTACAAAAACTGTTTAGCTCGCTGCAAAATTTTTCAAACCGGGGAATAAGGCTTAATACAGCTACTCCTCATTTCTTTTTCCACATTTTTTTTTGAGCGATATTTGCTCTTTATAACCGCACCCGCTGAAAATCCAGCTTCGCACAGATATGAAGTAGCAAAGGGAATGAGGACCCTTTCAGCTTTTCCACTTTGAATCGGATACTGATTTCTGACTGATATCCAAAACTCCGTCAAATCCGAACAAGCGTATTTCATTTTTAGGCTGCTGTCGGTTGAGAGGTCAATTAAATCTTCTTTTTCCTGCGTAGTAAAATCTTGGGGAGCTTGAGCACGGAATGGATCTTGGATCCATACAAACTTCTCCACTTGGTCTTCTGCGAAGTACTTGGCAAACCAGTCAGTTTAACTGTGATAGGTGCTCTGTGAAAAGGGTCAGCAAGTTATTTGAAACCTTAACTCCATGTACTGTTGCAATATTGGAAAACAATATTTGCCTTCATCATCACCCATTTTTCTCTTCGACACTTGTAGTTTTTTTCCTGAATGATGAAATCTTGAAATAAAAAAACTACAAGCGAATGCGGCACGTGGCCGCTGCAAGCGCAGCACCACAACAACAACCGGCGCCTCGCGGCACCCCTGACCTCTGTCCGCGGCACCCCAGGGTGCCGCGGCACCCACTTTGGGAACCTCTGGTCTAGGGATATTTATATTTTAATAGAATTTATTTTATATTACCTGCAAAAATGTTTTATAAATATCCTGTTTGTGTCTCAAATAAATAAATAAAGGTATAATACATACACAAAATATTTAAAAGAAAAGAGATTGAATATGATTTTTTATTAAAAAAGATAATAAGGTAATAGCAGTAGTAGAAAAAAAGAAAGAAAATAGGAAAATAATAATAATAGGCTTTTAAGATTCTGTGAGCACATTAGGAGCCAGTATTTGTCTCCAGTGTGCAATAATGCTGGATGATGGACTGAGGCGGGCTTCCATGACGATGATATTTCCAGAGCTGCTTACCCTTTCCCTCATTCCTGCCACCCTGTATCTATTAATGGCTGTATAACCGAGAGCATCCGGGAAGCGCTGCAATATCTGGGGAGACCAAACATTATGTGGAAGGCGTAATTGTACTAAACCCGAAGTCTTTCTATACTACTCTTTTTGTAGTTTGCGCAAAGTTCGCACGTATACAGCGTTGTGTAGAAGGAAAGGAAGAGTGTCCTTACAGGGGTACTGCAAAGGTGGAATCTTCTACTGAGCATGTTTGCTTTTGCGCTAAGAGCCCTTTTTTGCCTATCGATGTCGTCATCGTCCATCAGATTAATGGTGATTATGTGTCCAAGGTATTTTGTTCCTTCAGTCACCTGCAGGTTCAGATCGGTCAGGATAACTGGAGGCATATTTTTTTTTTAATTATTGGCTAGCCAACAACAAAAAGCATCACATTATATCGAATGTTATTCATACCATTCATACCCCAGCGTCTGCCTGGTTGAATTTCAGAACCCAGTTTCGAGTGCATGTTGACGCCACACCGTACGCCTTGCGCCACAAATAATATCTGTGTACGTGGAATTTTAAACAAAACTACCGTTGTAATTCGGTTTTGAATTCAAGAATTCGTCACAAGATGTCGCCACTTACGTCAGCAGCTCGCATGTGGACGTTTCTTCTCTAGGTATAAGTACTATTGTCATTGCCTGTCATGGTTACTTTAACTCGGTGACTAGCTGTCACTGGATCTCAGTGGACCTGAGGAACTGGCTATTTTTGGAACCAGTTCTTATCGGATTTATAAAATGGTTAACTACACTCAAACTGGGCGAAGCCGAACTAAAAGCCGTCCGCAGGGCCCGGCAACAAAAACCTGCGGAGCGGGTTTTTAACTGCTAGTAATTATTATTACATCATTTATATTTCAATTATACGTCTGTCTCAGGCCACAATTCTGTTATAAATAGAATACTCACCGTTGGTAATTTTTATGCCAATGTTACTGATATATTCAATATTTCATTATTAAAATACAAGGCTCTACTGATGAAACATTTCAGTCATATGTATTTCAACGAGGTCACTTCATAACTGGTTTATTCATTTTATTGTTTCTTTTTAATGCTTTCATAAGTTGTAATATTAAATAAACACATGTTTGTAAATGGCACTTTGTGCCGTTAATTTAAATAAATAATTTAAAATAAAATTTGATTAATTTACATTTTCAACGTAGTGATTGAATTCGAATATATATCCAAGTCTTCACGGTCGCAGTATTTATTATGTAATCGAGTAATTTTTGACGTTGGTTTTAAATAACTTGAGTATCGGTAAGTATCGATCCAAATGTTTTCAGTTTTTATCGTGAATTTTGACCTTATTAAGATTAATTTGATTAATAAAATATAAATCACACAAATAGGCCACTTGCATCATATTTTTTTTTAATTTTCCGGTTTAGGCAAATATTCTAAGACATTCTGTTTTTTTTTTTTTTTAATTGTATTTTTGAAACCCTGGCGATTTTTTGAAAATTTCAATCCGAAAAATCAGACCAATTTTTTATAAACCGGAAAGACGGGACATAATTTTATGGGTGCGAAAAAACGATAATTACATAGCCGAAAATCATTTTTAAAAAAGAACGTTTTCCACACGAACAGCGATAAATTGTACGGGGTTCTCTTCGTAACATCTGTAAAAACAGCGCCATCTTTATCAAAAAATCAAACCAAAGGATAAGTTCACATAGAACAAACAATACATCTAGTGAACGTTAAACGCAAATTCAAAAATTCGCCGGAAATCAAAATGTTGCCATTTAAAAACAATTAATCAGTGTGGAATTTTACAAAATAAGGGGACATAATCGGAGACGGGACATTTTCATGTAGTGACGTCACGAACTCAAATAATGGACTTATTTATTTAAAAATAAATAAAACTATACATTTCTAAAAAATTTTTATAACATTTTCGTAAACATAGTAAAAAAATCTATCCACACGATTTTTTCCAAGTCGTTATGAAATCCATGCAAGTGGTCTATTGTTTAAGATTTTAAACATAGGGATAGGGATTATATCTGAAATGGGTCTTCTTTTTGAAAATGGGACTTCTCTAAAGTAATTCTCTAGAGTAATTCTTTCAGCATAGTTATCTAAATTCCGATAAACTCCGGATTTGTAATACGTGGGAGGTTAGAGTTTGGTCAAACGCCGACTTGTGGAATCTACCTACAGATATAAAGTTTCATGAAATGTTTTTGAAATAGTACTCGCTTACCGTTATTAGGCTGTCGACATCGGTCAAGTATTAGAATGCATGTGAATCTTAAAATTAACACCGAAACCAAGAATGTTGCTATACAAAGAAACAATTCTTGAATTGAATTGAATGTTCATTAAAAATAATATATCAAGAATATTGTATTTTTTATTACTAACCAGTTGAGTTATCCGAGTGAGATGTTACCATTTTTTTTTTAAATGGTAAAAAATAAACCCGAAATTATTTTATTGTCAAATCCCGTGGTGTCCTCTAAATCTAATTCGTCCGGGAAAACTGTGTTTTTTTACCTGTGGTTGTTTACTCGGGTCTTCAATTTGCCGTTAGATGATTTCAGATCAAAATAACGCCATTAGATTAGAGTGGAGTGTCTGTCAGGGGAGGGGAGGGAAGGGGTAGGGAGGGAGATGAGTTTATAAAACCAAAGGGCGGAAGAACATTTTTTTTGTGAATCACTGCCTCCAGCACATTGATGGCTGGATGGACAATAATGTGAAAACATTTGGAATGCTTCAAATATTAAAAACTTGCTAACCCGGCGAACTTCTTACCGCCTCAGAATCAATAACTTATTAGCTGAATTAAATTCAGTTTTTTCATTAGTTAAAAATTACACAATGAAGAAATTATCAATGTGTCAGTGTCAGAGATGGCGTTGTGTGCGAATTTATATGTTTCGTGATTTTCTTACTTTTTCACTTACTTACGGGAATTGCGTTTCATTTTTTTTTATACGTATGGGGGAGATTTATTGTAATTATTGTATTTTTCCTTTGGAGGGGTCCAGACATTACGTTCACCGTTTGTCTCATTTTCGACTGTTGATATTTAGAGTGTACGAAAGAGAGGCAGCATTATATGTTTAAGAACAAAGGCAAAACAATCATCGCATTGACGTTTGACGTTTTTGAATCTTTGGAATTCACTCACTATTCAATATTATACTTATCACAATCTTTCAAAAGATGAGAATTCGTTCCATACAAAATATATGAGGAAAATAATTTTATTTATAATATTGTTTTCGTGAATTTTTCCGGTGTTTTAATAGTTATTCTGCTATTCGGGGCGGAGACAAATCCAACAATTTAAAGGTCGTAAAAATCGGTACAGCCGTTCTTGAGTTATAAATGGTGTAACTAACCCGACTTTGTTTTATATATTATAAGATAATACAAATATATTAAACTTAATATTGGAATGCAAGGCTGATGTAAACGTAATGATTTTTTAAAAAATTATGCAAACACCGCACAAGGGTCCTAGCTGCTTCCATCTAGAGTTAGAGAGACTATCGCATCCCCAATTTGGGGTATGTTGTGAGGCTGAAGGTGGTGGGGAGGGGAAGGAGACGGGGAAGAGAAAGGTGAAGATTATTCAGATCTGGTTCATTTCAAGTAACGTTTTAATTCTGAATGGTGTTCTTACACCAGGGCAATACTGACAGGGGGCTTCCATTTATTGCGTGAGCACAATGGGGGGGGGGAGGGTCTAGCAAAATCTGACGTTACTTGAAAAAAATAAATGAATTGGCCCAAATTTATCTCACCGAGGGGGAGGGGGGGGGTCTAGGTTGGAAGGAAAACTGCTCACGTGATTAATGGATGCCCCCAAATCTGCCACTATGGGACGTGCCGCAAATATATTGTATATTATTTTTAATGAATTTATTGTGAAGTAACACAAATGAATCAAAAAATATATATTTGCACACGCCAGGAATCGATCCCTTCGGATTGCGAGTCAAGAGCCTTATCTCTCGACTATGGAGGCCTTCAATGATAAAGTGAATGAAGAAGAAGTCGCGGACGCCCGGGGAAGACATCACACGATCATATTGTGAATTAAATACTCAAGTTGGATCTTGCCAGGAGTCAGAATAAAAAAATAGTAGCAGTTAGTTTGTAAATCTTTATTTTATTAGATTATAATTGTAAATTTAAAATATGAGTATTTTATTAATTTTCCAGTTTCCGTAATGTTTTATCATGATAGCTGTTTCGGCTTTCAAAGCCATTTTCAAACTGATAAGGCCATGTAGAAACGATTTATTTCCACGGCTCTAGCCACCACCCTTGTGGCACATGGTAATACATTCCATAACATGTCACGAAATAATTAAAATGCTAATTTAAATGTCAGATAAACAGCAGCGAGTGCAGAAATGTGTTCAGAATATCAGCTTATTCGTAATTATTATGTCGGATGTAGTTGTGACACTTTTCACGTTGAATAAAACATACTTTAAAATGGGAGAATGATTTACGTAGGTATTTCAATTTAAGTGATTTTGTAATCCTACTTTCAGATAATTAATACTATAACGAGCATAATATAACGTTGCAATGCCACACACAGAAAAAAATTGTTTGTCCTTGTGTGTCCTTTTCATTGCGTCCTCTTTTCCGTCTTCCATCCTCCCGCGTCCTCACGTCCCGCATTTTATTGATATTCTTCACGTTGTTGTGGGCTACTATATGTTAATTATGTTGTTATTTGTTGTACTATTTATCAGTTTATTATGTTAATGGCACATGTTATGCTGTACATATTAAAATAAATAAATATCCCACTTTGTTGTCATTAACACTAGACATAGCAACGGCCCAAGAATTGATCCCTGTGGCACTCCACGTATTATTTTACCTAAATCACTCGTAGGTAAGATGTTTCAGTTTTTCGATCAATACGTTATGATCCATCGTGTCAAACGCCTTCTTTAGATCAATAAATATTGTCGCCATAAAATAACCACGATCAATGTGTTTCTGTAGATTCGACATGAAATCGAAAGCTGCACATTCGTCTTTAATTTTTATTTATCTGGAGAGTCATTTTTTGACTGAAAGAAGTTCATTAAGAATACGAGTTCATCCACCAGTTCATCTTTGCAATTTTTATTTTGTCTGGAAAGACACTTTTCGACATAGAGAAATTAATTAAGAATACGAATTCATCCACCAGTTCATACTTGCAATTTTTACTTTGTTTAGAAAGACACTTTTTGACAGGGATAAATTAATTAAGAATACGATTTCACCTACCAGTTCGTCCTTGCAATTTTTATATTGTCTTGAAAAACACTTTTTTACATAGAGAAATTAATAAAGAATATCTACGAGTTCATCCACCAGTTCATCTTGCAATTTTTATTTTGTCTGGAAAGACACTTTTTGACAGAGAGAAATTAATTAAGAATACGAGTTCATCCACCAGTTACTCCATGCAATTTTTGAGAAGAGAGTTTACATCATCGGAACCAGCTGCCGCTTTAGTCTTATTAAGGGTAGATATGATTTCCTTTGTATTTATCCCGATCACGTTAAATTATTGTTTGGCTTGACGTTCCGTGCACATCGTATTTACATCAGTTCTAGAAGTTTGTTATGACTGATGGTAAACTTTCCTCAACTGAGAAAAAAAACGCTATTCTCTTTTGTTATTTTTGTTTGGTACGCAACTTTAATACATCACATTGCTGTAGTTACAAGTTGGTTGGCGGCGGGCATGGATGTATGTGGGAACAATCTCCGGGCCGCTGTGTGAATCCAGGGGATGATTGATGAGAGTAATCTTGTAGAAGTGCGGGGCTGGCCAGCCGCGGATCACCACCCTAATGAAGCGCCCGTTCATACACTACCAGCCCGGAGGGATGTGACTGTTAGCCCCCAGGCTCGTAGAGGCTGCTCTAGCTGCTACCGGCTAGAGTTAGCTGCTAGTGACAGGTGTTAATTGTTATGTTTGCAAGCGAGAAAATTAGTTAAGCGAATTAATAATTATCACGGTAAAGTGTTTATGAAATATGAACTCCGGAGGATCTTTATAACTGAATACTTCCTATTGAAGCAAGGGCCGAAAAGTTTAAAACAACATATTCAGAAAAAAATTACACAGAATTTTAAATTAATTTTTTTACCTCTAACCCACATTTATTAATAAAAATATAATTTAAAGTTATTGCTTAATTATAACAGAGAAATTAAAGTATAAGTTAGAATTTGAGAAAAGCACTATGTCGAGCCCACAAAAAAATAGTTATCATGCCTACAAAAAAAAAACTTTAATGTTCAAAATCTCCTACTAACGGTTTCCCTTTTTCGGTTAAGGTTTTATTGCATAATGTAGAAAATTTTTTTTTTAGAAAACGATCGTAAAATCTTAATATATAAAACAAAGTCGGGTTAGTTACACTATTTATAACTCGAGAACGGCTGGGCCGATTTTGATGATCTTTGATTTGTTGGATTTGTATCACAAAAATTAACGAAAAAAATAGTTATTAAGAAAATTCTTTTCCCCATATATTTTGTATCGAACTAATTCTCATATTTGCGGTGCTGTGGGAATTTTGTGATAAGTATGTATAATATTGAGTAGTGAGTGAGTTCCAAAAATTCAAAAACGTTAATTTCAATGCGCTGATTGTTTTGTTTTATTCTTAAACATATAGTGCTGCCTCTTTTTCTTACACACTAAATGTCAATAGTCGAAAATGAGACAAACGGTGAACGTATATCTACACCCATCCAAAGGAAAGATACAATAATTATAATAAAAACTCCTCACACGTATAAAGAAAATGAAAAGCAATTTTTTTTACATCAGCTCACACATTAGGCCCCGAAGAAAATTATTTTCCTCAGGACCTATGTCATCTTAGGGGATGCTGTGTGGAGGGTCTTTTTAAGGAAGGGAAGGATAGGAAGTTCTGGGAAGGAAAAAGGTATGAGGGGTGGGTAGGAATCTAGGGTCAGTGTGTCCGGGAGTGACGGACGTATGAATCCATCCCTCCAACTGCGGGTCGAGAGAGTCCAGCTGGAAAGGTCAAAAGGCCTCTCGATCCGGCCCGCCACGCAGTGGGTTGGCAGACGCATCCGCCGCCAAGACCCGGACTAACATCACCCAATGAACCCGGGTACCCTTGCTAAATCACCAAACGTAGCGAACCACTTGGGGTGACCTAATGGTGACGTATGACAGAAGTATTGGTTATCCAATAAATGGTTTCCGGGGCGGCGGCACCCATACCCGCCTCCCAAATTCCCTTAAGTAAGTGGAAAAATAAGAAAATCACAAAAAATATAAATCCGTACACAATGCCATCTCTGATACTGACAAAAACTAAACACGGACCGTTACGCATTGATGATTGCTTCATTGTGTAATTTTTAACTTAATAAAAAAACTGAATTTAATTCAACAGTTACTGTTTCTTTGGCGGTACGAAGTTCACCGGTTCAGCTAGTATTTAAATATTTGTGCCTGAGCTTCGCAAAATAAAACATGATACCACCCTTTGGCGATATTATTTTCTTGAATAAATCAAAACAGGCGGTTGGTGTTAAACGTCAATTGAGCGGCCTGATCCCCAATTTTACACGACGCGACGTGATGCATCACCTTCAGTCTATACTTTTGTCAGCAGATACTTTACCTACCAAGAGTTTGTAACGCGAGTATTAATTTAATATTTTTTATTCTGTAAGTCAACGAAAAGCTCAACAATCTTGTTATTTTGAAAGAACTTTACTACATATTTCTACAAAAAAAAAAAAAACTTAAAATTTTGCTAACACATTCTATTCGTGTTTGTGACGAGGAATTTTGTAAGTGACGATGCAGTTCAACTTCCAGGATACCAAACCACTGTATGCGTTGGATTTTCAAGATTCAAATGGTACTGATTTGAATAAAGTTTTTTGACAAATCCTTAAAATTTAAAAACTCGTTGATTCCCGTTACTAAAATATTAAAGGGTTCTTTAACGCGAGTTTTTTTTCATAAAATGTCGATCTGATGTAATCATGGCGTTTGTTACACGTTTTCCTTTCTCTATTAGTGCAAAGTCCCTTTTACAACTTACGCACGAACGTCCGGACATTAAGAAATGTTTTGATTTCCCTTGGCAATCAACTAATATTAAATGCTCAGCATTATTATGGTTTTCTTTTTATCATCGGAGCAATGATTATCACTTTATTGTCAGAATATCTTCTTGCGTGAAACTTGTCGATAATGCTTTATATAGAAAAGAGGGGATTATCATCACTACCAATTTGATCCTTATGCCACGATCACATGAATGCAGAATTGTATTATCTACAATTCTACATGAACTCCAAGTTTAATTTGTAAAGTAGTCGCGAGTAATGCATTTGTCGGTGGTTCAGTTGTTGGTTGTACTTAAAACTCCATGACAACTATGCATACGAATACGTCACTTTTGCGCATTTAAATGTTTTCAATGTCTTTTGACATGACAGATAGGAATTTCGCAGTCCTTCTTTGGTGCAATTCATTTAAAATTTTCAGTGCGATTCATTCGCCGTTGATTTTATACGTGCAGTAAGAAGGTCACTTCCCACACGTGTCTGTTCATTTGCGACCAAACTTTATATTTGGTATTTCCGTATGAAAATCCCTGCTATAAAAATTATGTGATGTTCGATAAAGGTTTGGCTGCTTTAAACGATATAAATAGGCGATGTATGTTGAGATCTGGGCTCACATATTGTTTTGACGATCTCACTCGCCCATAGTGGCTTTCTTGTTTTTAATTTATTTATTTTTTACTACATCTTCTAAAATATATACATATTTTTGTTTTATTTACTCTTTTTCTATTGAAAGTTGTATGATCTTCTTTTTTCACAGTTACTAAATTGAAAATCTCCTTTGGTCAACTTACAAGTGTATCGAAAATGCAGATCTGCAAATGTGTAGAATATTTCCTTTTCTATCTGAACACCGTCGTTTGCTTTCTGTAGGGTTTTCGCAGGACTCATGCTTCCTTCATTTTATACCTGTTAAATGTAGGGGAGCCATCAAAAATGAATATCGTTCTTCCAGGACACATAAATCATTAACATTGGAGAATTCATCTTGATTCCCAGAAACTTGTAAAAATATTGGTCATCCTTTTTATCATGTGCGTACAGAAAATGTACTAATAAACTAAAAACATATTTTTTTCTCAAATTGCTGTCGGAAACATTGGTTCCATAGAGGTGCATGTTTTCATTTTTCTGTGGTTGACTTTTAGATTAAAATACAATGCTCGGTATTTTCTCTTTTCATCACCTTTAGATCAAATTTCTCACAACAGTAAGGGAGGTAAAACGATTTTTGAGACCTGTGTGAGCCGTTTCCAAAGGCGAACAAATTATCCTGAGTGATTAATATTGTTCTACAACAAAGCCCACTAATTTGAGAAATTTATTTTCGTATTTATAATTTCGGTCAAAGTCTTGAATACAATAATAATTATTAATACCTGGTAAAATTGCCCGGGGGTTTATTCAGCGGATAAAACGTCTTATTTGAGTACGGTCTTACAACGTAACTTCCCCCTTCCAATCCTAATCTCTCCGCCTTATTAAAAAAAAAATCGTGTTAAAAACAGCCCGTCCGAATAAATTTCACCTTACAAATGAAAGTATTAGGCTTTCTGGGCTAAATTTATGTCGTGTATTTTGATAGTGTCACAGCGGAGGCAATTTATTTCCCAAAACGAGTTAGTTTGTGATAAAATTTATTCCTGCTGAAGGAAACGTACAAAAATCCTTAAAAAAATATTGTGAAAAATGTCGGTCTGTTGTCGAACTTGTATGTTTCATGTATTCCCTTAAATGAGATCCCTGAGGCAAAATTGAAGGAATAATCAGTCATAGCCAGAAATATATCATTTTAAAACCAAATTATAGACATATCGGCTCTTTTCTACAAAAATTATAAAATGATTTCGAAATATTAATGATTTTTTTGTCAACTGTGATTTAATAATCACAGTTGACCAGTATTCTTCCGACGACAATCGTGTTTATAAATTCTACTGCAAAGTTTATAACTGCTGTCAGAAATCGAGAAAACACACGGAACAATCAATTCCTAAGATTTTTGCATTCTTAAATGTAAAGCTTCACTTGGTACATGATGAATCTGCAACTCGTAATTTATTTTATCGTTGTATTTTGAACACAAAACCAGTTTGGATGTGTTGAATTAAAATTATAATCAGAATATTAAAATGGTTTTTCTTTGATTCTGGATTTAAATAAACAGTCAGCAACTAGAATTTTATAACTGAACATCGAAAAAGAGAATTTTTTCCTCAGATGAAATGTGTCAGCAGATGAATCTTCCATTCTGAACACAAAACTGGATTAAATTAAATCTGTACCTGTCGAATTAAAAGTACACTTAGAACATGTAAACGGTTTTTCTTTGATTCTGGCAGCACATACATAGTCTGCTACCAGAATATTATAACAGTACTTCAAATAAGATAATGTTTTCCTTCGAAATGTGCCATTAGATGAATCCACAACTGGAAGTTTACATTCTCAACACAAAAAATGGTTTAAATTAGGTATGTATGCGGTGAATTAAAAGTACATTCAGAACATGAAAATGGTTTTTCTTTGATTTTGGCAGCACATACAGAGTCTGCAAATAGATTTTAATTACTGCAATTCGAATAAAATAATTATCTCCTTCGAAATGTATCAGCAGATGAATACACAACTGAAATTAAATCGTTACGTTCTGAAAATAATGCTGGTTTCATTTAATAGTAAATTTGTTTGCGAGTTCCCAGCTTTAATTAGTATTGCTATCATAATATGCGTACGGTTTCCCTACGAATTACGAAATTCGCTCCTTAAAAAAATATGAGTGTGCTTTAGACCACACGACTGAAGTAAAACTTCACAAACTTATGCCGTCCATTAACAATATAACAATAACAGGAATAAAAATATCCCCATCCCCTCAACATCCCCATCAACTCAACTTAACTTTACTTAAGTTATCTTAACTTAACTTAACTTAACTTAACTTAACTTAACTTAACTTAACTTAACTTAACTTAACTTAACTTAACTTAACCTAACTTAACTTAACTTAACTAAACTTAACTTAACTTAACTTAACTTAACTTAACTTAACTTAACTTAACTTCACTTAACTTAACTTAACTTAACTTAACTTAACTTAACTTAACTTAACTTAACTTAACTTAACTTAACTTAACTTAACTTAACTTAACTTAACTTAACATAACTTAACTTAACTTAACTTAACTTAACTTAACTTAACTTAACTTAACTTAACTTAACTTAACTTAACTTAACTTAACTTAACTTAACTTAACTTAACTTAACTTTACTTAACTTAACATAACTTAACTTAACTTAACTTAACTTAACTTAACTTAACTTAACTTAACTTAACTTAACTTAACTTAACTTAACTTAACTTAACTTAACTTAACTTTACTTTACTTTACTTTACTTTACTTTACTTTACTTTACTTTACTTTACTTTACTTTACTTTACTTTACTTTACTTTACTTTACTTTACTTTACTTTACTTTACTTTACTTTACTTTACTTTACTTTACTTAAATTAACTTAACTTAAGTTATCTTTACTTAACTTAACTTAACTCAACTCAACTCAACTCAACTCAACTTAACTCAACTTAACTTAACTCATATTGACTAGCGTTTCACTTTCATTATAGCGTTTCATATAGATTAGCTTTCAACTTTCATTACAGCATTTCATATAGATTAGCGTTACACATTCATTATAGCGTTTCATATAGATTAGCGTTACACATCGATAAGCGTTTCACATTGATCAGCGTTACATATCGATAAGCGTTTCACATTGATCAGCGTTACATATCGATAAGCGTTTCACATTTATCAGCGTTACATATCGATAAGCGTTTCACATTGATCAGCGTTACATATCGATTAGCGTTTTACATTGATTAGCGTTACATATTTTTTCGTAACGAGACATATTTTTTTGTAACGTATTCATCATTTTACTCCCATAAGTGTCAAGCGTGCGTAAAGAAGTTTTACTTCAAAAAAATAATTACTGACATTTATAATAAATAATAAAATAGATAGTTGAATTCGTTAACGAAAGTATCGTAGAACATTTTCAAATAATTATTAAACATTTAAAAAAAATTACTTACTTTACTGAAATTTATTTTTCTGATTTCTGAAGTAGTGAAAATCATTTTTGTTGTTAGTTTTTGGGGTGTTATGTCGTGTTGCGCTACCTCCTGCTATAGAAGGAGGTAGCGCAACACGGCATAACACCCCAAAAACTAACAACAAAAATGATTTTCACTACTTCAGAAATCAGAAAAATATATTTCAGTAAAGTAAGTAATTTTTTTTAAATGTTTAATAATTATTTGAAAATGTTCTACGATACTTTCGTTAACGAATTCAACTATCTATTTTATTATTTATTATAAATGTCAGTAATTATTTTTTTGAAGTAAAACTTCTTTACGCACGCTTGACACTTATGGGAGTAAAATGATTTTGGCCGTGAAAATCTAAAAACTTATCTAATGAAAATCATTTCAATCAGTCTGAGTCGTAGGTGCGACAAAAATATGAAATGAAATGGTTTAAATTTTTACAACATAATATTATTATTTGTTGTGAAAATTTGCCGCCCCCCTTAAAAGTGCCGCCCGGGCGGGCCGCCCCCCCCCCCACACTACGCCACTGTGTATTATACAACACACATTTCAAATGATATAATCATACAGTAAAATAAATCAAAATTATCTAGGAAAACTACTTTTCAGAATTTTTCAACGAAAATCATTAAAAAAATATCTTAGTCCACAGTTTGTGACGAAAATACTTCAGATGGTCTATTTATTGATAATATTACAAACTAATATATGTATTTCAGAATTTTTACATGCTTATTGTGCTCAGGCATTATTCAAAAATTATAAAAACTTATTATCAAAATATAATAACCGAAAGTGCATTATTTTATAAGAACTCGTTTGAGAATTTTTAAGCTTTAGCTAACTTAGCATTTTAGCTAACTTGAATGTAGAAAGTATATTTAAGCAAATTTTGAATGAAATAAATCCGATATTGAGTTATTAGTTAACCACTCAGGTTTTTAGCCATTTTGTCTTAAACGAACTGTCAGATTTATTAAAAAAAATATGTTATTTCCGCTTCGCAATTAAAGCTCTATAAAGGAAATATTTCTGAATCTAGCCGAATACTAAAAATTGTTTTTGAAAGGCTATGAAATAATCTTTCAAATTGAATATTGTAATTAAATATTAACATTTGTAAATATAAAAATTTATAATGCAAACATAAATGTTTTTATATGAAAACGGTACTATAATCACTGATTATGTTAAAAAAAACACTTATTCTATCGTATAAATATACAGCAAAACAATTTTGTCAAGTCACTTTTTTACCATTTCATACAAGAATATTTAATAATATATTAACAATGCCTAATGGTAGGTGAAAACTGGTTCTACAAAATAAGTATTTTTATGGACAACTTGGAATAGAATTTGTAAGCTTGATTTAAAATGGATCTTCTACCTTTTGTTTTAGGCTTGTTACTAGAACAATAACGAAGTTATAAAGATTTCTGTGGGAACACACGCGTTAGCTTGAAAAAAAAAGCTTATTGAACTTGACTGCTATTGTTGTATTGTCGTGCTTAGGGGTCGGAGTGATTAAAAGCATTGTATCTAACTTGAATGTAGAATGTATAATAAAGCAAATTTTGAATAAAATAAATTCGATATTGTGTTATTAGTTAATGGTACAAAGAATAATCATTCTTTCTCATCGCAACCGTCCTGTACAGTTGTAAGGGTACGATCACAAGACCATATTTCGATGAATTTTAATTCTCGGCCGCTGGTTAACGGGCTTTAAGCTATGGACATAAAGGTTTCTGCATTATATATTCCTTGAAAACTCTTTTTTTCTTGTGAAATGACGTAACCTAGTTGTATACGGATAAAACAACTGAAAACATGTGCCAGACATGCTATTCCTCTTAGGCCTAATTTATTCATTGGTCGTTCCCCTCGGTTCTTCGTGACCACAATTGTACAGTGGGAGGTTATATTCTGAGGTAATATTTAAATATTATACGTGGGGTTAAGTACTAAGTAGCAGTAAAGAGCCAGCTTTATATATCAACAAGTTAAGACAAACGAATGTATAATATTACCATAATTAATGTGCGCCCTTAAAATTAAGTCCTCGTCAACATTAATCCTACGTTTTTATGTTACAAATTTATTACTCATTTTGCGGCCATACTCAGAGTACTCCGGAGAGGCGTTTTATTTATGTACGACTTTACACGAATCTTGCAAGACTCATTAATAATTCAAATAAACATGAACACGAAGGAAAAATTATTGATGAATGGGGTAGAGTTTATTTTAGGCTTCTTAACCATGAATATCGTTGAAGTTGTTTATTTATATTTTTAGAAATTATCATGAAAAATAGAAAATTGTTCTTGAATTAGGTCAAGAGGGAATACCAGACAAAACCGGAAACATGTCATTTTTTTATATAATTTTATTTTTTGTAATATGTTTTATATGATACACAATGATAATTTTACATCTTAGTTTTTTTTTACTACTCTTCCATTGAAAGCATTTGCTTGTGTATGGAAGGGGAGTGTACATAAATTTTGTTATTAGTTAGTACTTAAATAATTCATTGTACATAAATATATGTTTGCTGTAGTTTTTAATTTGATAATAGTGTGTGTTCAAAAAAAAAAAGAAAGGATGTTATGGAAAACTAAGGATATTTGTAAGATTAATTAAGTGACAGTGGTTTTTTCCTTAAGAATATTTTTTAAATGTCTCTTGATAGAGAGCAGTATACGGGTTTTATCATTAATGCTTCTGATTTCTTCTAGTAGACGATTGAAAAAAGTTCTTCCCTGGTAAATGTAATGATGTTGTGCGAAAGACGTATTTAGTTTTGGGCATGGAAAAACATGTTTAAGTCGAGTTCTGTTTTCATTTAAAAATTGATATTTTTCTTTTTCTTTTTTTTTAAATTTTTAATCCTAAACACACAATAAAAAATTCCCTTAAATTAATTGAAAAATTAAAATCTTTGGATGTACCTAAAAATGCTATGTTAATATCATTCGATATTGTTAACTTATTTTCTAGTGTTCCTCTTTTTGAAACTAAACTTATTATTAAAGAATTACTCGATTCTTCAAACATTTCCAAAAACTTTTCACAGGATTTATACAAAATGTTTAATGTTATTCTAAAACAAAATTATTTTCAATTTATCAATATTATTTACAAACAAAAAGAGGGCTTAGCAATGGGTTCAAGCACTAGTCCCCTAGTAGCAGATATTTTTTAAAACAATTTTGAAGATAAACTTTTTTAAAGTCGTGCGTTATTATTAAAATATGTTTATTTTTGGAAAATATATTTACATGATATTTTTTGTATATGGACTGGCACTAATAGACAATTAAATATATCTTTAAATTTCATTAATAAATTCAACAAATAAATTAAATTTACCCTAGAAATTGGAAATAATTGCAATATTTCTATCATTAATAATAAATTTGAATTTAACATTTTTCGTAAAGACACATATACAGATATCTTTATACATGAAACATCTAATCATCCATATTCACAAAAATTAGCAGCTTTTCATACCTTGCTAAGTAGATTAATTAATGTTCCCTTATCTTTGAGTAATTTTAAAATAGAATTAAATACTATTAAACAAATTGCAATTAATAACGATTATAATTCAAAATTAATAGACAATATGTTAAACAAAAAATATAAGAAAAAGTTTCTTAGATCTTTTGTTTATACACACGTTGTTGAAAATCATAATAATTGGAGAAAGTTTGTATTTTGAACAAATCTGGGGTTTATAAATTAATTTGTAATGATTGTAACTTTTTTTATATTGGAAAAACTTCTAGAAATTTTAACATTAGAGTTAAGGAACATATAAGATGTTTAAATAATAATAATAATTCTGAATTTGCCAACCATATTTTGGAAACAAGTCATTCTTTTGATATTAATACAGGTCTTAAAATTTTACACACTAACACTACGGGCATACAATTGGATAATTTAGAAATTTTAGAAATTAGAAAAAGCATTAATAGTAATTTAAATATTATAAATAACCAAACATTTTTTTAAAATAGCCATCTCTTAAATTTATTTTCTTATTAATACTTAAAATAATTATTTATTTTTTGATTTAGACTAATTATTTTAATTATTTGTTCTTAAAAGTTTTTTTATTATCTAAATGCAATTTTATTTTTCTTTAAATAATTTTTATATTTAATTTTGTATAACTATTTTTATGATTTTTAAGCAATTAATCACCTCTACTTTTTAATATTTCGTGTATGTTATAGTTTATTCTAATTTGTCTATACTTGTTTGTCATTTTTTTTTTCTTTATATTAACATATCCTGAAGAAGATAACATTGTTATTGAAACATGTCGATATTGTTTATTAAAAAGTGGTTTACACAAAGTGATCTGTTATTAATTAAATAATATATAATGCCACAAAGTTATTTTGCAAAGTTTGAAGAAGTGATTTTATCTTTTTCTTTTATAATTAGTATGAATGAATTTTTAATATATAAATCTTTAAATGTAGGTACTTAAAATTCTTCAAACAGGCGTTCTGTTGGGTAGTCTAAGGATTTTTTTAAATATAATTTTAATAATTGTTCTTTGTACAATTTCAATTGGAAGAAGTTTACATATATATACGCGGATCCCCAACTAATAAAAGGATATTGTAAAGTGGATTGAACTAAGGCATAGTAGATTAAGGCATAGTTTTCGGCTGTCTTCAGCACAATTCGTAACCGACACCATAATATGATCCGAATATAACATAGACAACTTAAACAATGTTACAACTGATCATAGACTGATAAGTTTACATTTACGAGGCAAAATCGGGGGGCCTGCTAAAGGGCGCGGTCTTCACATGCACATTATTGCACATTGTCACTGACTGCCTGGTGGTTTGTGGAATACCTTCATGGTATTATGTGAGGATGTTTAAATGTGTACGGTGTGTCGTAAATCAAATAAGCAGGTCGTCGGTACAATATTTACAAGTTTATTTCCCAATTACAAAAGAAACAGAATACAATACCAAAGTTAAATATTAAATATTAACAATAATAGGGCGAACAAACACGATATACAAGTTGCGTCTTGACCGGGAGTTTAAAGCAGAAAGCAGCGCGAGCGAGAGTCTCGTGACAGAGATTGATTCCAATTGGTTGATGGGGTACCAATCGGATTGCCGCACGACTGCAGATCAATGACATTGTTCGACCTCCACACCTCCTCTGACTATTTTTTTTATGCATTTTATTTTCTCTTTGTTAGTATTGTAAACACTTGTATTACATTATACTGTTATATTTTTTTTTCCTTATTTCACTTATCCCAGGCTTCCTTAACCGGAGGCAGCTCTTATTTTTATTTTTATTTACTAATACTTCTATTACTATATATTTTTTTCTGTAGATTTCAGAATAATTATTTCACGGGCTGCCACTTTTATTTCTCTTTGGTATTATGTTAATTTAAGTACTTACATACTGCTTACTAACCCCCTATGCATGGACATTGGAGGGTCTAGAGTCGTCTAGAGACATTCAAATAAATTTTGCTTCGTTTAATATTTTTTTTTATTATTTTTTAAATTAAACAAGATTAGTTTTTTTTTCGATTATGTGGTGTAAAATGTTTTTGTTTCACAATTATAAAGTTTCAGGGAACTTAGTTTATTAGAGACATAGGCTTTTTGGGGTCTTGAATTTTGAGGTCATGAATCAACCCATAACACCACGCTTTTCATATATTTGTATTCATCCCAGAAAATATTCCGAAAACGGGAATAATTATTCAAACCTTTCTACGTAGATATATATTTCTCTGACATCAAACTCTGTAATTTCGCACAATAGTAATTAACGTAGTAATTGTAATCAATTCTAATTATCCAATGCTCCCAAACTTCTTAACAAGGCTAATGTCTCCCACATCCGCCGATCTTATCGATTAATCAATTTCGTAGATATAATAACATTAGGAGCATTTGAATACGTCAAGTAATCAAGTTTATAATATCATTAGGAACAGTTTAGCGTATCGATTAATCAGGTTTATAATATTATATTAGAACGGTTGATTATTAATTATTCCGGTTCACGGCCTCTATGGAACAACCGCACTCTGGAACCTGGGATTTCAGAACGTGGCAGGGGAGGAAATAAAGGGACGAGGAGGGGATATGAAAGAGGCAGGGGGTAAGACGGGTAGGGGCGGGTAAGGGCAAGGGTCTCACAATAGAGATTACGGTCCAATCCGGACAACGAGGCTTTGATGAAACAGAGATGTACTTAGAACGAAGGCAGACTATTATTAGAATGACTATCAAACCGATAGGCGGCCTCCGTGGATGAGTGGTTGAGGCCTTGGCTACGAATGTAGTATTTTTGCGGCCCGTTCCTTAGTGGAGGATACTTTTAGTATCGCCCTAGTGAAAGACTGCCATCCGAATCAATGCGTTATGTTCTTTTACATTAGTTCCACAAAGGAGGGCCTGAGGAAAATAATTTCACTCAGGGCTTACTTCATCTTGGGGGATGTTGTATGGAGGGTTTTTGTAAAGAAAGGAAGAAGAGGAAGTTCCGGGAAGGCAATAGGTATAGGGGGTGGGTAGAAATATGGGTGTCAGCGTGACAAGGAGTGACGGGCATATGAATCCATTCCGTCAACTGCGGTGCAAGGCGATTGGTCGAGGGATTCTGGCTGGAGAGGTCAAAAGACCTCAATCGGTCAGTCTCCCTCGATCCGGCCCGCCACGCAGTGGGTGGAAGACATATCGGCGGCCAAAACATTGTGAAACCTCACTTCATGAACCCAGGCACCCCTGCTAAGTCACCATCGGTAGCGAACCGCTTGGGGTGACCTACGGCAGAGGTGCCGGTTTTGGCCGTGTTTGCTTACCAAATGTAAGTAGCCAAGAACTGCCCACTTTCCTCTTCTCCATCTCCTTGACTCGCACTCCGAAGGTCGCGGGATTGAATCCCGGCGTGGCAAATAAATTGTATTTGATTAATTTGTGTTATTTCACAATATATTCACTTAAAATCATATATAGTAGGTATATTTGCGGCACGTTCCAGAGTGGAAGATACTCTCAGTATCGCCCTGGTATAGGACCACCATTCAGAATTGAAACGTTGCTTGAAGTGGCTTTAGCCGTGTTTGGTGACCAGATCTGAATATCCAGGTACTTCCTCACCTTCCTCTTCCCTATCTCCTTCTCCTCCCCACTACCTTCAGCCTCACAACATTATCCAATTGGGGATGCCATAGTCCCACTGGCTCCAGACGGGAGCACTTGGGACTCTTGTGCGGTATTCACGTAAAAAAAAATATATATATATATGTATTATTAAAAATAATGAAATACGTCAAGAAACATGTAATAAAAGAATAAATTATAAAAAGAGATTTCAAAATAATGTAAAAAAGAATAAAAGAAGTATAATATATTTTGCAAGCCTAGCCTGGTGTATACGGCTGTCGACCTCGCTCTTAGACCGACCGTCCCATGTTATTTTGCTCCCGAGGTAGACAAACTCCTTGGTGTTCTTTAGTGGAACTCCTGCCATCTCTACTCTCATCTGATGTTGCGTTCGGCCCACAGTCAGCAGCTTTGTTTTGTCTTTATTTATCTTCATGTTGTAGTTGTTTTGAAGAATGCTTTGCATGGTTGTTAAGGCCTCTTGCAGTTCTTCTTCGCTTTCAGCAACCAAAGCAATATCGTCAGCAAACCTTATCATATCCACCTTTTGCCCGTGTATCTTTACACCTTTTCTGTGACTCATTCTCTCTCTCAAGTCGTCAATAGCACTCTGTATATAAACGTTAAAAAGAACAGGTGACAGAGAGCATCCCTGTCTCACCCCTTGTCTTATACTGGTTTCTTTTGTATCATTGTCACATCTAATTATAGCGGCCTCATTCTTGTATAGCGCCTGGATTATTCGTCTATCTCTATATTTGATATTAATTCTCTTCAGAATCTCGAAGAGTCTTTTCCATAAAAGGTCGAAAGTAATTGAATCAAATAATATAGACCTAAAACTGCGAATACTCCTCATCAAGACCTATGTGTGGAGTATCTTGATGTACGACTGCGAAACATGGTGCCTATCCGAAAGAGATAAACGGAGACTAGAGGCTTTTGAGATGTGGTCCTATAGAAGATTATTAGGAATTTCCTGAAGAGACCACATTACAAATGAGGAGGTTCTTCAAAGTATCGAAGGAGGAAGGCACCTGCTCAGGACCTTGTCCGAAAGGCGTGCAAGATGGATTGGACATGTTATACGACAAGAAGGCCTCTTGCATACCATAATGGAGGGTATGACCGAGGGGACAAACTCTAGGGGACGCCCACGCCGAGAGTACCTGGACGACCTGCTGGTGGACGTGCGCTGCTCATCATACGCAGAATTCAAAAAAGCCGCACAAGACAGGGAAGAATGGAAGAGAAAATTAGAGGAAATTGCTGCAAACCAATCCCAGGATTGAAACCAGAGAGAGAATATATTTTTAAAATATAAAAATACAAAGTATTCTTTACCAATTTTCGTACAATAAATGACTGAGCTCAGTCTAATAATACTTCAGTGAATAATTATTATCACAGTTCTCAACATGTAATAAAAGAATAAATTATAAAAAGAGATTTCAAAATAATGTAAAAAAGAATAAAAGAAGTATAATATATTTTTAAAATATAAAAATACAAAGTATTCTTTACCAATTTTCGTACAATAAATGACTGAGCTCAGTCTAATAATACTTGAGTGAATAATTATTATCACAGTTCTCAACAAATACTAATACGACTCCAATACATCAGTGTCAAACAATTTTGAGAATTTAATATAGGAATATTTAAGCATTTAATTTGGTCTGAACTCATTTGACATTGTTTCAATTATTAATAAAATTATATATTATTTTGTTGTGTAAGGAATGGAGTAAGTTTGGAGGTCCGTCTCTGGATGCTCGGAGAGGCTTTGAAGGAATACAGCAGTGAGCGACAGGGTTGATATTACCGTCATTACCGACAATCCTACAGTAATGTGATAATGATGAAATGCCATAGACTTTTGTTTAATAAGGGTACGTACTTGCATATTATGTAGATCTTGTAATAATATTCAGCGTTCTGTTAAATTCTATGACTGAGGACTTATGACTTCTCAGAAGTCCTTGACGGTTATACCTAAAGCAGAATCAGTTATACTAATGTATTATGTAACTACAGCAGTGTGTATTGATATTGTGGGTAATACTGTAATATCTACACTCATCATTTATATAAGTTTTACGATTCGATTTATTATTGCTTAGGCATTCTTTTTATACGCAATGGGGTATTTCGGAAAATGTACGGAATATTTAAAGGTAATTTTTCTGATTTTAGTCACACTACTAAAAATGTTTGTTTTTTTTGTTTTCATTAAATATTATTGATTTTAAAAACGATCTAAAACAGACAAAATCAAAACGACCCGTGGTTGGCAAATCGGATTGTGACGTCACAAGCGTCGCTCAGCTGGGCCAGCATAAATAAACACTGTCAATGAGCGTCCACGCTCATGACGTAACACGGTAGCCCCACCCCAAAATATCGTTTTAGCGGTAATTCAAAAATGGTAAACTTTGACTCGCTGTAGAAAATTTATTCGTCAACATAAAAATAAAATAAAAATGCTTTAACCATCTTATTTTTTCATTTAGTTTTTGTAAGCAATAAAATATGTGGATATACCACATTCTTTGATTTTACATACTCGTATGATCACATTGGAATTTTGAATGCAATTTAATCTAATCGCGTCTTTATTCTTACCGTAGTCATTTTAAAATGTTTATGTTTTCCACGAAGTATAAAAAAATGGAATCTACTGTTGTTTACTTTCCAAACAGCCAGACTTCATTTTCAAGGACTGCCTCACTTCGCAATCTGAAAGTTAATGTTCCCTTTCAAGCGCCCAGTTTCGGCCTAAGAACGTGCTTGGTCCGAAATTCTATTTAAATTTATATTCTTAGATTACAGCAAAACTTCGAGTGGAGTTGTCTTTATTTGTTTATTTTTTTCATTTCCCAGATATTCTTTTTTTTTCTCTTCGCACTCGGAGTGGAATGACTACAATTCGCCCTTTTCTTCTAAACTTCTTCGTAAATTTCCTTGAGTCGGACTGTTTGAGCAGTGGTAAGCGTGCCTTTATTAAATAAAGCTCTCAAGGTGAACTTTAAATAATTGTTGGGAGAAGTTTATCGCCTTGATAACATAGTTGTTGTCCAAATAGATTTTTATCCTGGCACCTTCACAATGTCAAATAAGATTCAATTTAAAGCCTAATGATACAACTAAGATACGTATTCTTATTACAAACTTACGACCCATATTTATAATTAACTAGCCAACCTGGCGAACTTTGTACCGCCTCAGGAACAATGACTGTTGTGTTAACTTATTAAATGATTTAAATTTAGATGGCGTTGTGAACGGATTTATATTTTTCGTGATTTTATTACTTTTCAACTTATTTACGGGAATTACGTTTCTTTTTCTTTATACGTGTGAGAGAGATTTATCATAATTATTGTATTTTTCCTTTGGAGGGTTGCAGACATACGTTCACAGTTTGTCTCATTGTCGACTGTTGACATTTAGTGAATACGAAAGAGGAGCAGCATTATATGTTTAAGAACAAAAGCAAAACAATCAGCGCATTGACGTTTGAAGTTTTTGAATTTTTTCTATTCAATATAATATTTATCGCAATATCGCCGAAGCTCTTTCAAAAGATGAGGATTCGTTCCATACGGAAAAGAATTTTATTTTCCTTATTTCGTGAATTTTTCCGATGTTTTAATTCTGAGCAGAGACAAATCCAACAAATGGAAGATCATAAAAATCGGTCCAGCCGTTCTTGAGTTATAAATGGTGTAAGTAACCCAACTTTGTTTAATATATATATACATATATTTTTTTAATAACCTCTATATTTAGGTAGCTGTCGCTCGAGTGGATAAATACAAGACAAGCGAAGCTTGCCGTCCATAGTGGAGTACTGGTGCCTACCCTGCTGTGTGGCAGTGAGGCAATGAACTGGCAGAGGAAGGAAAAGTAGACGGAATGCTGTAGAAATGAGATCCCTCGTGGGAAGGTGTGGTAAAACCAAGAACGATCGTGTGCAACGTGGAGATCCTCAAAAAATGCAAGGCTGATTTAAGAGTAAGGAGTGAGATTAAGAAATGGAAGCTGCGATGGTTTGGGCATGTAGAGCAAATGAACGACGAAAGGAGTGTAATGCGGATATATGACGCAAATGTGAATGGTAGAAGAAGTCAAGGTCGCCCAAGAAAGACATGACACGACCAAGTGAAACAGATACTTGAATCGGGCCATGTCAATAGTCAGAATAATAGAAGAGCATAATATGCATAGAAGATATATGAATGTAAACGAGGCAAGAAGTGTGTGCCAAGACCGAGTTATTTGGTGGTCTGTCCTCTCTGCCTATCTTTGCGGGGAAACGGTGTGATGGTTAGTTTTTTTTTTTTTTTTTTTTTTTATACACTTTACAAATACAAGACAAAAAGTCCCGATAAACTACTTTTTAGCAGTTTGTCTAACGGGTTCTTTACGTTAAAGATCTTATAATAGTGATTTAATAGTTACATTTTTACAATTATATAAAATAAAATTTAATTTTTTACAGAAATATTGATAAAAATAAATTTTTGAAAACATAAATAACATTTTTAAAGTCTTTAGAATAATATGTCATTCTGAGCTAATACAAATTAATTCTTTCCGTAAGCCAAGTCTTCAGTAAATTCATCAATTGTTTGTTTTGAGCACAGTTTTTAATTTCAGCAGGTAACATATTTAAACAACTGGGAATCATGTAATTTAACGTTCTTTGTCCATATTTATTTGTATACATTGTACAATTAGCCCTTCATTAAAGTTAAAACGAGTATTATGGTTATGTTCCAGCCTGTTAATATATAAAGGATTATTTATGTGCTGAAATATAATTTTGTACCACAGAATTGCTCTCACTGAAAGAACTTTGAGACTCTGATAAAAGTATGGAATATTATGCCTTTCTTTGTATAAATTTTTTTCAGCTAATAATAAGTTAACTTAGTAAGTTATATTTATACTAATCGAATTTAAAATGTAGCACCGCTTATGAAAAGGATAGCTATTCTAGGATTATGTACGTACGACGAAAACAGCAAATCACCGGTCCTAAAGTGCGTCCACTTTTTTTTTACATTAGCTCCACACAGGAGGCCCTGAGGAAAAAACTCCCCTAAGAGCCTATGTCATCTTTGGGGACGCTGTGAGGAGGGTATTTTTTATGAAAGGAAGGAGAGGATATTCTGAGAAGGAAAATGGCATTAGGGGTGGGTAAGAATCTGGGGGTCAGCGTATCCAGGAGTGACGGACGTATGAATCCATTTCTCCCACTGCGGTGCAAGGCGATATTCCGAGAGAGTACGGCTGGAGAAGGCAAAGGGAATCCCTCAATCACTCTCTCTCGATCCGACCTGCCATGCAGCTGGTGGATAGACGCAATCGCTGCCAAGACCCGGACAAACCTCACCCTATGAACCCGGGCAACCCATTCTAAGTCACCAAAGACAGCGAACCACTTAGGGTGACCTATGGCAGAGGTGGTGGTTATCGAATAAATGGTTCCCGGGGCGGCGGTACCCATACCCGCCTCCCTAGCTGGATCTAATAAAGCCTATAATAAGCTAAACATGATTTGGGAGGGATATGTAACTCCCAGTCGCGACCTTAATTATCTTCGGATAGGTATTATGTAGGTTGTCCGGGGGTGAAGTGCATAAATTTCGGTAGGTGATTCTCCGTGATGGTGGCAGTAAAAAAGATTAATAACTTTTTCGAAATTACAATGTTTTTTCCCATACAAGAATATTTTTCCCTAGAATTTTTTTATCTATACATTCAATTTAACTTTTGTTGGCCGTAAACTACCGCAAAACTACCACACTACAGTACTACAGTAGAATCACCGCTCGAAGTTTGTGCAGTTTACCCTCGGACACCCTGTATATTATCTGATAATAGATATTAACACGAAAGCGTCTGCACGGTTGAAATTTAAGAACCCGACTTCTAGTACATCTCTGACGCCACGCCTATGTAAAACTATCTTCTTACATCAATTTTGTTACAATGCTACGGTCGAATCGCCGGAGCGGGCTTTTAACTGTTAGTTTTATATTATTTTGAATCTAGTTATCTACAAAACTTTAATTTTAAAATCCTTTATAAAAAGCCTTTGCTGAAATGAATGAGTCAATGCAAAGTCAAATGATTAGGTTTCAACCAGTGTGGAAACTTGGGTACGTGATAATAAATGACGGATGGGTGAAGAAGTTTAGATCAGTATAATTGATTATTTCACTAAAAGAGGCGGCCTTTACCTCGGTGGAAAGTGTTTCATTTTATGTGGTCTCATTCATTAAAAAAATCTCTGGTTAAAAATTTGTATTCGAAATTTTACGTACAAAGTTTCTTATAACACGACGAAATATTCACCCAACTCGGTCCCTGTTAATCTAAAACACTACTTAGTTCGATGGATGAATTATGGGCAAAGAGAAAGATTAAAAAATCCCATCGTATTTTATAAAATTGTAGGATTAACACAATGAAAACAAACAACTTACAGCTGTCAAGTCGGTATGACAGTACAGGTAAGAAATCTATATTACCATATGATGATTAGTTCATAAAACCAATACCAGAGGTTCAGCTAAATGCCGGACCAGCGCAGCGTATTATATGTTTTATTCCACAGAGGGCAATGATAGATAGTTATTGATTTCAACAGAGAGTAAGCTCAACTAACAGTCGGCTGGATCTACATCGATGTTCAGAGCAAAGTTATGCCCGAGTTAATAAAAAAAAGGTTTTTATCCGGTTCATAACCTTTCTTTCATGATTTGCAATATTAAAAACGCTATTCCAAGAATCATTCTTTTGATACAATAATAGAAATTATTTTTTAATATTTATTTCAAATTTTGCAAGAAATTTCCACAACAGCAGCCTCTATTCACAGATTCACAGGAGTGGAAAATAATGTGTAATAAATGTTTGAAAGATGTAACTTTTTGTAGTAAATAAAATGGATTACACCTGTTCTAGCGAACAAAGTCTCATCATCCGATCCTTTTCTGTTTTTTGGTGTAAATCTAGAATATCCGGAAATATGAAAAATTCGATAAAAGATTGCTGATTTTTGCAAAATCCATTACGAAGAAATATGCGAACTGTAATGTTTTTTATCAACGAAATAAATCAGGTGATCATTTAAAAATAGTTTCAAAGAAACAACTCAAAACATAAAGAAATAATATAAATGGAAAACAAAATACCCTTTTCTTCGACTTATGAATAAAATAAGTTGAATCTTTTCAGAAATCTGAAATCATGAAACTTGTTTCTTGATGGAAGGAAAAGAAAAGTGTTTCTGAGACGAGAGTAAAAAGAGAGTTGAAATTAGGGATGTGACTTTTACTTAAATAATCGATTTTTAAATAATCCGTTCTTTTTCTTAGCATGAAAAATCGATTTATAAGTAATCGACTTTTCTCGAAAAATAATCAATTTTGTTATAATAATCGATTTTTCCCCAAATTGCTCTTGATCAGTGCAAGACTTATTGTCAACATGAAAATATTGACGCCAACTACTAGTCGACCTTTTGGTCGTTGACATTGCTTAAATACACCTACAAACAAGATTTTTAAAATCACAATAAACACTTTTTTCACGAAAAACATTTGGAATAAGAAAAACTAATTTCCAAATTACATCAACAAACTAATGTCGGTAAAACGGTAACTTTTTTTGTACATTTTACGTCTTTGTTTGTGGGTACGGCAAATTTATTTATGAGTAAAACAGTTCGTTTACTTTGTTGACTTCTTTTGATTAGAAACTTCTACTAAACTGCTTTCAAATCACAAAAGAAAGGTCATCGTAGACGCACAGATGGCGTTATTGTCATTTTTCTTTATAAACATCATAGAAATTCGCACTCCGGATTCCAGACTAATGACTAAGTGTAGCAGAGCTACGATAAAAAAATCGATGGAAATTAATCGATTTTTTAGATCGCTTAGTAAAATCAATTTTTATTGGAGGAAAATCGGTTTTTTAGAAAATTAAAATCGCTTAGTAAAATCGATTTTTATTGGGAAAATCGATTTTTTTATTAACCGATATTTTTGTTCACATCTCTACTTGAAATACTTCTAGAAAATGTTAATAATTTATTCCATTTGTACCGAATCCGATGTCTGCAGCTCTTCGACCTCTGTGACTTGAGATGTATTGACGCTATCGTTAGGTTACCAATCCTAAATAAATGAGGTTATGAGATTCGGACAAACAAAGACAGAAAGCTTTCTTTAGGAATGTGAGTATTCTTTTGTTTGCGTCAAAAGCATTAACTAACGACATTTTAGCTATTACTTTCAAATAATATGCTTATATTTTTACATCGCGTGAATATTGTTCTATTTTAAACTTTTCAATTTTTTTTCGCAATATTTCCACACACGGAATCCTTAGGAAAACATCCCCTATGATATCCTTGAGGATGCTGTAAGGAGGTTCTATTTTTAGGGAAACGGAGGAGAGAAATTTCTGGGAAGGAAAAGGGTATGAGGGGTGAGTAGGAATCTGGGGTCAATGTCAGAGTGACGAACGTATAAATCCACCCCTTCCACCGCGGTGCAAGGCGATGGGTCGAGAGAGTCCGGCTGGAGAGGTCAAAAGAACCACCTCAAGTAAGTAAATATTCTTTTTTGGTAGCGGGTACGGGTACCGCCGCCCCGGGAACCACATATTGGATGGACACCCCGAGCGGTTCGCTACGTTTGGTGACTTAAGCTGCCGCTACCCGAATTTCCACCGATTTCTTACATATCTCCCATAAAAATAATAAGTTTTTAAGTTCTTAAAAAAATAAACGTTATTTTTGAAGATAATATCTAGACGTGTTCCACGCCGAAACTTAAATTATATGAAATTCCTTCAATAGAAAAAAATCGCAAAGTATGCTCTGAAAAATACTATAAACACGTATTTTCATTTATTTTAGAAGCTATATGAATGAAAAAATTCACACTGTTTCTTTGGATGATCTTTTAGATATCCCCACGAGATTATTGCTCTATTTTAAACGCGTTGTGTTTTATTGAACATTTCGCTTCAATTTTATCGTTTAAAATATTAGCGCGCTCTCTACGACATTTTATTTATTTACTTATTAAATAAAATAAGATTTACATAAAAACATAAACTGCACATCTCACTAGGGCATTCCTGTATCGAAATTTGCAGTTATACAATAATGTTATAAAAAATAAAAATAAAACATAATAATAAACCTAAAGAAGAAGCACTGAATACAGTTATTCAAATATTACTAATTAATAATTATTACAGCTGGGCAGTACGCTCATTGTTGGCAACAATTACATTATACTCTTTTTTTTAGAGTTTTAATTTTCAATGTACATTTGTTACTTAAATTTTTAATTTCCTGTGACCGGTTTCGACACATCCGTGTCATTCACGAGCAAACTTAAACCTTTAAGTTAGTTTTAAGTTAAGCCAAGACTTAGATAAAACCCTTCCCACGAATTAGGGCTGTTGAGTCACCAAACGTAGCGAATCGCTCGGGGTGTTCTATCCAATATGTGGTTCCCGGGGCGGCGGTTCCCATACCCGCCACCAAAATAGAATATGTACTTAATCTAAATACTATAACTGTCCGGTTTCATCCGTGCTTTAACAGTATTTTGAATTCAGTGCATAATATAATATACATAAGTTCATTTGTTAATGATGCAATTTGGCTGCTTGAATTGTTTTAGAGTTTTAAACGGACAAATAATAATACAACTCAAAAGCATTTTCGGACACCGCATTACCGGTTAAAATTAATGGTAATATCCGCTATTTACCTCTATTTATGGATGGACATAACGGTCAGCATTTCAACAAATGCTGACTGCCCCACCAAGGTAGAATACAAATACGTCCATAAACATATTATTATCGGCCTTTGCTGATGATAATTATGACTAATTTTTATATGCTTATGGCAAATTTTTTGTATATAAATATATTTTATTTTAATAATAATAATTATATCTTTATTTGGAAAACAAACAGCTTTACAAAGATACATAAAAAAGAAAGAGTGATAAAATAAAACAGTAAGCCTAAAAACTTGTTTTCGCTGATAAATTGTATGTACATTGTCGTGTTTGAGGGTGAAAGCACAAAGGACGTTGGAGTATGCTTAGGAATATTCGTTAGTGAACATGTGTTAAAAATGCTGAAGGTCTCTATCGGTTGACTATTGATTAAAAAAAATTTGGTGGAAAAAATAAATAAATGAATTATAATTTTTGTTTTTGTGAATGAGATAAAATGTGGGTGGCGATTGTGTTGCAAATTTGTTGCAAAGTCTTTATATAAAAGGATTGTGTTTTTTATTTTGCATTTTATAAAAAATTTCAACGTTTTACTTAGAAATGTTTGGAGTAAGCTTCATTTGTACTCTTTTGTGTTTGAAGTTTAAAATATTTCAATTATTAAGTACTAAAGTATATTTCAAATACAAAAATCTTAAAGGTAATTTCATCTTAAATTTTTATTTATTTTATAAATTCAATAATATTATTATTTTATGTATAAAAACAGTTTATTATAAACGAGTTCTGCTTCGTAATTATTATTATGTGTTACAGCTGTTTCGCCCTCTAAAGGCATTATCAAACTGACAGTACAAGTACAACTGGCAGAACTCGTTTATAATAAACTGTTTTTATACATAAAATAATAATATTATTGAATTTTAAAAAAAAATAAAAATTAAAATGGAGTTCTACAAAATAAACTTAATAACAATAAATAAAGTAATTTCATCTAATTTTTAATATGGTATTTGTTTTTACGATACCAACAAAAATAAGAAAAATGTAGGCTAAGTTCTTTTCAATTTTAAAAGAACTTGGAAAAATTTTCAAATTCGTTGAGATGTTGTTAATAAAACAAGTATATTCAACGGATAAACAACACTCTTTGGCTGAATAAGTAATTTATATTTCCTTTCATGAACTATTTTTTAATAATAATTCTAATTAGTTAGGTTTTCACATGTACGGCGTTTATCAATTGAATAAAATATTCAGGACGCTTTTTATTAAGGCAGTAATAGTATATTTTTATTGACACTTAATTTAATCGATTTTTTTCTTCCCTAGCAAAAAATGTCCCTTTAAACGAGTTCATCCCGAACCATTAAAAGGTCAAGTTGTTTTACCAGGACTTTCGTTTATTTTAGATTTTCCCGTCAGTTAAATTATTCTCACATCTGAGTACAGTAGGAGTGTTCAAAGTATTTTATTTAAACGATGTCCTTGATGAAAAATTCAGAAAACAGCCATGATAAGTGTTTTTCTTGGTATTTTTAGAAAATTAATTTTCTTGAAAAAGTTTATTTCAGGATTCAAAATGATTTTTAAAAAATTTTTTTTTGTTTTTATTATTAAAAACATACAACGAAGTTGCACTCCCATGAGTTATCAAAACTCATTAAGGGATCGCCAATTGGTACTTTTGAGAAGTTAAAAACCCAACTCAACCCAATATGTAGACACAATGTATGAATAAAAAATTTACAAAACATTTCACAGAAGCAACATACAGACACAAACATACGAAGAATCACTTTACAAATATTTCACAGAAACATGTCTTATAAGATTTTATGAATTTGTATAACCGACTCATTTGATTTATGTACTTCGGGTTTCAAAAAGTTAAAATAAAGTTTCCTCCATGATGGACTAATGAGATGGACTAAGAAATGAATAAATAAAACAAAATCATGAAAATACAATATAAGGTACGGGCTCAAAAATATACAGACCTAATACAAGATGTTTACATACAAATACATGACGAGCTTAAGAAAGGTATAAAATTTAAGATGTAATTTGAGAAGTGGGTTAATATTACCTCCATCGCTACAAAAATGAAACACGGAGCAAGAACTTTACTATTTACGGGTTACTCCGTCAGAACAGCACACTCCTCTTGCGGTTTGAATCTTAGATAAACAGACTCTTTAAAAGGCCTTTAGTGCAGACTCCCGGCTAGAAAGTCACGTCAGGTTGTGCGCGTGCTCAAAAGATGTCCCCTGAGTAGAAAGTGAATTAGAAGAAGCTCTCGCTTGACACGCTCTTCTCCACTGAAGTGTTCAAGTCCCCTGCAGATGTCCTCAAGTTGAGAAGTGTCCCGCGTACTAAGTGCCTCTCGAGCACAGCCCCAGTAGTGAATGTCGCTAAATCAGTGGGATCTGCAACACATGAAATATATTTAATCCAAGAACGTGATACATGAGCTGTGAGTTGCTCGCTGCTCACTGCTCTCTGCTCAGAGCCCTCTCTCGGGGACCATGCAGTTGGATGAAGATTTGTTGGCGAAGGAAATTAAAATACAAAAATAACACGGTAAAATGTGTTTCCCTCGACACAAAGTGAATCAATTTAACTTTAGCACTTCGCCTTGGTGTATGTATGACCAAGGGACCAAAAAATAAAATATTTGTAGATTTATTATACAAGGTGTTTGGGGGCAAAGTGCATTAAATTCAGATGGTGATTCTACATGATAGTGGAAGTAAAAAAGATTAACAACTTTTTCCGAAATTCCAACTTTTTTTTCCTAATAAAAATCCTTAGTGTGAGTACAACCTTGCCCGATAAATTTATTGAAACGTTGCATGGTTGTGATTGGCCCGTATCGTATTAGAGGAAAATAAAATATTACCAAAAAAGTACCCCTAAAAGTCAAAAAATTATTATATTTTTCATTATTTATCTTTTTTAATTATTATTCATAATTGATAAACTAACGTTTAAACAAGATTTTTATGCATAGCACAAAGGGTAGATAACAAATATTATAATCAATAATTATCAGCCTGAAACACTCATCTACATTGAAAAAATGGTCAGAGCAGCTGACCGGCAATCAGAGGGACACGGGTTCAATCCTCGTTGGCGGCCAGTATCTTTACTCGGAAGATTTTTTCAATATAGATGAGTGTTTCAGGCTAATAATTATTAATTATTATTTTTAATTGGTAAACTAATGTTTAAGACATAGATAGATAGAAGCAGAGGTAGAGTAGTTGACCGGAAATCAGAAGGACGTGGGTTCAAGTCCCGTCGGCGGCATTTATCTTTTCTCGGGAGATTTTTTCAATGTTGATGAGTGTTTCAAGCTAATAATTATTGCTTATAATAATTGATAATTATTGATTATAATATTTGTTGTCTACATCTTGTTTAAACGTTAGTTTATCAATTAAAAATAATAATTAATATTTGACAAGTTAAAGTATTTCAGCAATAAATGCAGACATAATTAGTCTCGACGCCGCCTAGCGGGAGATTTAGTACTTAACAATACCTCTCTCACAAAAATAAAGTTGGTTGTTTTCAGTTGGAAAAATGTAATAATGAGTAATTGTCGAATGAAACACTAGTATATATTGAATTATTTGGCGGGTATTAGATAAGCCGCCATAGCTCAGTGGTCAGAGCAGCTGACCGGCAATCAGAGGGGCACGGGTTCAATTCCCGTTGGCGGCCAGTATCTTTTCTCGGAAGATTTTTTCAATGTAGATGAGTGTTTCAGGCTGAAAATTATTGATTATAATATTTGTTATCTTTTTTACTTATACTTTCATATTGAATCGCCTCCTGAAGTTAATGCATTTACTCCCGGACACCCTGTATAAAGATGTATTTATTATAACTTGGGCACTAGCCGATATGTTATAAGGTGAGCACACATTATACTAAGAGAATCTTCCACTCCAGAATGTGCCATTGTTAAATGAATAAATTGTGAAATAACACAAATTCATCAAATAAAATTTACTCGGGCATGCGTCATTTTAACCCGCCACCTACACATTGCTAATCGAATCAAGTTAGTGATTTATTTCACATTCATTTTTAAAATCAATATTTTATTGTAAAAATAAAGCATTTCAATACCTGTGACCGCTTGTTTCACAGAATTTTAATAATTCAATAGGCCACTTGCATGGATTTCATAACGACTTGAAATAAATCGTATGGATAGATTTTTTTTACTAAGATTACGAAAATGTTGGTAAATTTTTTTAGAAATGTATAGTTTTTTTTTTTAAATACATAAATCCATTATTTGAGCTCGTGACGTCACTACATGAAAATGTCCCGTCTCCGATTATGTTCCCTTAATTTTGTAAAATTCCACACTGATTATTTTTTTTTATATGGTAACACTTTGATTTCCGGCGAATTTTTGAATTTGCGTTTAACGTTCACTAGATTAATTGTTTGTTCTATGCGAACTTATTCTTTGGTTTGATTTTTTGATAAAGATGGCGGTGTTTTTATAGATGTTACGAAGAGAACTCCGTACAATTTATTGCTATTCGTGTGGAAAACGTTCTTTTTTAAAATGATTTTCGGCTGTGTAATTATCGTTTTTTCGCACCCATAAAATTATGTCCCGTCTTTCCGGTTTATGAAAAATGGTCTGATTTTTCGAATTGAAATTTTCAAAAAATCGCCAGGGTTTCAAAAATACGATTAAAAAAAAATACAGAATGTCTTAGAATATTTGGCTAATCCAAATTTTTTTTTTTAAATGTGAGGCAAGTGGCCTTTTCTAATGTTAAAATTCAAGTTCTGTGAAAGTTCAATTCTATTTATTATTTCATCGTGGGCCAGTTATTTCACAGTACGTGGATAATAACAAAACTTGAATAGGAGTTTCACAGAACTTCAATATCTGTTACATTTGAAATTTGATGAATTGTTTAAATTTTGAGAAATAACCCACCCTTAAATAAGAAGTGTTAGAAGGGATGAATTATATTATTGAAAATAAAGTACAATTAAGTACATTAATTGATTACTATAAGTAATAATTTATTAGCCTGAAACACTCATCTACCTTGAAAAAATCTCCCGAGAAAAGATACATGCCGCCGACGGGACTTGAACCCGCGTCCTTCTGATTTCTGGTCAAATGCTCTGTCTATTGAGCTACATCGGTTTATCTCCTGCCCGCCAAATAATTAAATATTATACTTATGTTTCGTTCAAAAATTACTGCTTATTACAGTCGTCTCGTCGATTCGGTGGTATGTATCTTTTCTCGGGAGATTTTTTCAATGTAATAACTGAGATAGAAAATATAAATAAGTTAAAAAAAGATACATACCGTCGATTCGGCGGTATGTATCTTTTCTCGGGAGATTTTTTCAATGAAATTACTGAGATAGAAAATATAAATAAGTTTTTAAAAAAATTACGAAAGTAAGTCTACCTCAATTATTAATGTCTTTATTTACGTGAAATATTTAAAGAGTGATTATGTTTGCCAACCAATGTAAAATGCTTAAATCTTTATAAAATATTAGCACACACAAAGATGTGAGCTAACTTAAGATTAATAAATAAATAAATAAAATAAATAAATTTAGATGAGTGTTTCAGGCTACTAATTACTTATAATAATGGTTACCCTTTGTGCTATGCATAAAAATCTTGTCTTAAACATTAGTTTATCAATTAATAATAATAATTAATTGATTACTTTTATAATTAAAATGCTGAATTTTGTGACACACAAAATCAAATCTGCTTGCAACTTTTAACAGAACTTACAAGAACATCGTTAGCAGATCTTGTGTAGGCTTTTATGTCTGGTAACCTAATATTTTATTTTCGGGTATCTCTTTACCTAGTACCTAGTAGTGCGTGTATTTGTAATACATGTTTCTGTAAGTATCTATTGGTTTGATGTCAAAACCAGGTAAACTAGTAGCTAAAACTATACCAATTATACCAATTTGAAAGAGGATCGCTGGAACCGCAGTGGAAGGGATGGATCCATACGTCCGGTACTTCCGAACACTGTGACCTCCATATTCTTACCCACCACTCATTCCTTTTCCTTCCCAGAACTTCTTCTCCTTTCCCTCGTAAATAAACCATCCATACAAAAATGACTTAGGCCCCGAGGGGAATTATTTTCCTCAGAGTCTTCCGTATTAAGCCAATATAAAATGACTGAAAATATCAAGTTTCTTCTAACGTGAAATAATCGTAAATCTCAGAGAATTTTTCTGCGAATTATTTTTATTTTTGGATTGTATTTCATGTTATTCCAAAAATAATCTAAAATTTCACGATACAAAAAAAGAGATTAACGAACGCACGCCTGGAGCAACAATTTGTTCTCTAATGAAACTAATTTTGCATAAATTCCAAAGACGTCTGATTTTCTCAGCGGTTTTTGGGCCTACTACTGTGACAGAGCCGAGATGTGGGTTGAGATTCAGTGAGTGTGATTTCCCGTTGCTGCTCCAGAATTTAACTAACTATCTAACTACCACCACGCTGTTTTCTTGCCAAGGTAAGCAGAGAGGACGGACTGCTTTACAACTCGGTTTTGGTACACACTCGTTGCCTCATTCGCATTCATCCGTAATCTCACAGACACTCATCGACTATTTTACCTCGCTTGATCGTTCCACGTCCAGACTTCTTCTACCATTCACATTTGAGTCATATATTCATACTCCTTTCACATCATTCCTCGTTTATTCGCTTTACACGCCCAAACCATGTATCTTTCTTAATTTTAGTACGCCTCGCATTATTTGCGGATCTCTATATTTACACATGGTTTTACCAAACTTCTGCCTCAGGGATCTCATTTCTACAGCACAGTCAACCTTAAGTCTATCCTTCGTCTGCCAGTTCCATGCCTCATTGCCATCCTTCCCTCTGCTCATCCCTCGTTTCACACCCTTCTGTCACCCCTCCCATCCGTCACCCCTCCCCATCGTATCATTTCCCATGCGTCCCCGTTCCAGCCCCTTTCCCTCTACCACGTCTCCTTCCCTTCCACGTTCCCCTTCCACCTTCTCCCTTCTACGTCCACTTACACTTCTATCCCTGCCGATAAACTCTATGAAATAAACACATTTTCAACCAACTCGCGCGCCACCTGTGTATATTTTTTAAACAAATATAAATATATAGAAACGTTTGTAGGCGTGCGCACAACAAATCATCAAAGTTTCAGCGCAATCGGTTGAACGGTTTAGGAATGCATAAATAACAATTTTTTTATATTTAAAAAATTACGTGGTTATTTATAATAATACGATTTGAAAGCTTATTTCATCACTTTTCGAAACAGTTTTTTGTTTTCGGATACGTTCACCAATATTCAACTCATTTGGATTTTATTGCATAGCGGGCGTATTTTTGCCTACTGACAAAATCGCTTGAATTCTGAAATTACAAATAAATTTTTGCTGTTTTTAACTTGGATATTCGATTGAATCTCAAGAATTTGTTCGTTAGTTTTAAAAAATAAATTTGTCGATTGAAAGATCTTCTAACATTCTCCAACTTGCTTTAAGAGCAGGTACTAACGGGATAATTAAAATCTGGAATATGGCTTCAGTCTATTAACAAGGCGATTGATGAGGTCATTTACTATCCACGGAGATTTTCCCTGAACTATTTCCCTCTTAGATTATTTATGGGCGATCTGAAGCCGGTACTGTTTAGAGCCCTTTAAATTTCTTAGCATGGTTTTCAACATTCGATTTTTTAATAAAACTAGTAAAATTGTGCCGTTCATTTTATGTGAGCATGTGGAGCCGATGTTAAGGTATCAAACGCGCAAATGAGTTTAACCCTTCAAACCTCGGGCATATTTTGTCAAGACAAAATAATCCACATCAATCTAAACGAATCCGAAAACTAAAAACTGTATCTGAAAGGATGATAAAAAGCGTTTCAAATTTTGCTCAGTTTACGTTTTTTTAAACTAAAATACTGATGTTACCGTTACCTCATTTTTTTGTCATTTAATATAAAAATAATTAATAAAAATATTCCCCAAATTTCACAAATTGTTTTTAAATTGCGGTCGGGAAACATTGGTTGATTTGATTTATACAAAAAACATCGCCAAATTGCTTGTTTTATTTTATTTTGTGAAGTTCAGGCACAAATATATATTTATTTTTATTTTTTTTACATTAGCTCCACACAGAAGGCCCTGAGAAAAAAAATGTACCCTTTGGGGATGCTGTGTGGAGAGTCTTTTAAGGAAAGGAAGGATAGGAATTTCTGGGAAGGAACAAGGTATGAGGGGTGGGTATGAAACTGGGGGTTAGTGTGTCCAGGAGTGACGGACGCATGAATCCATCCCTCCAACTGCGGTGCAAGGCGATGTTCTAAAAGAGTCCGGCTGGAAAGGTCAAGACGCCTCCTTCACACAGTCTCACTCGATCCGGCCCGCCACGCAGCAGGAGGACAGATGTATCCACCGCCAAGACCTCGACAAACCTCACCCCATGAACCCGGGCACCCCTGCTAAGTCACCAAACGTAGCGAACCACTTGAGGAGACCTATGGCAGAGATGTGGTTTATTAAATAAATGGTTCCCGGAGCGGTGGTACCCATACCCGCTTCCCAAAATGAAATTAAAATGTTTCACAATATTTTATGAAGAACTTAATTTTTCACATTATATAATAAACCACACCCGAAAACAGATTTGTGAATAGAAAATTTAACACTTCAAATCATTTTACGATTTATAAAAATGGACAGAAACGCTCGAATATTTTTGGGTTTCTACTTGTTCCTCTTTTCGTTCCACGATTCCCAACGGACGGGGACTTTGCACCATCGGTCATCGTATCCTCTCGCAACCATGACGGTTCATTCCCACTTCATCTTAGCAGTCTTTTCAACCGCATCGTGAACTTTAGATTTATCTCTGAGCGACTCGCTGTTATTAGAGTCTGTCAAACTTACCTCAATTTTTAAGTAAATTTAAAACAGATTATGAATATTTTGGTTTTAAAGAAGACATACAATGCTTAAGCTGGAATGGTAACTAGCGCAAGGGTGGTGAGAAACCGAGTGTTTGATCTGTAATCTACTCTTTTTGGTGACATAGGATACATGATAAAATAGAAAATTCATCAACCATGATATTCAAAAGGTTAAAACTCCTCAAAAAGCACCTGAGGTATCTGAGTACTGCTCTATAATTATTTGTGGTCAAACCATGAGAAGCCGCTGGAGCGACAGCGCAATTTAAAACTTTTTTCTCCTATTGCTCGAGATTTTTTGGAGACTATTTTGAATATTTTCCGCTCAAATCAAAAAAAATCATACCCTAGAATTTTAATATGGAGACATACAAACTGAGTATAGTTCTATACAGCCAATAAATTCACCTATCTTTTGTCGATTATCAAATATTCGTGGGATTTATGAAAAAATATAATAAAATCGTAAACTCACCCTTAATTACATACAAATAAAAGAAAATTTGCCAAAATTGGCAGCAAAGTAATCCGAGGTATCTTAAAAAGTGCCATATTGTGGCAAAAAGCGCTCCAGAGGTAAGGGTTTCAAAATTTTCAAATTACTTTATTAAGTGAATTTACAAAAAATCATATAATACCATAGCTGAAAAACTCATAATTTTATAACTATTATGTTTAAGTAAAGGTCTGCGTTTTCGAAATTTTTAATGATACGCAAAATATCAAAACAGCATTTTATTATTTCATCTGAAAAACAGTAAAAATGCAGAAGCGAAACTTTAAACAGTTCTACCGCAAAAGTAAAATAATCGCGCATCCGACATTGTTCTTCGAGACCATCGATAGTTTTTACAATGTTGTATTTGTTTGAAAACACGTCACATAATTTCCTAATATGAATCATGATTTAAAGTCGTTTATCGGACAAAATAGAATGGCTTAAGGCCTTAAGTAATTGTACTGAATACACAAAACCGGTGACCAAAATAATGTTTTCCTTCTCTCGACCTTACTCAAGCTGCAGAGACAGAAGATTATGTCTGTCTCGGCAATAATACTCGTACATCGCTATAAATAGACATATTAGATCAGTATAATATACACACATTAATTGGGCCGTTTTTCGAGAAGTTTCAAAATTTTCTCTAGATGGAAAACGATTGGAGTTAATGTAAAAAAAAATTGATCTAAAAAACACAATTTGACAGTTCTTATGAGATTCTAGGACCACCTTGACGAGTGAGGCACACGGCGGCAAAAATCGTGCGATAACAACCCATTGTGTAAAATACGTTCGTGTATTAAATTTACTTCAGGCTAAAAATCGTAAAGGGTATCGTTACTCAATGAATACTTTATACTTCCTAACTAACCGGAAGCACTTACCTTTTATGCTTTAAAGCTCAAAATAGAAAATGTTCTTATGTAACACAGTAAACTTTACTGAGCTATTTTTATCTCATACATTCCTAGTCAGAAGCTGCCCGCTACTCACCTTCAAGTGAAATACTTCAGAAAAAATCTAAAAAGAAAATCTTTACGGAACACTATGTATAGTGCTATGCAGGAGATCCATTGATAAATAATTTACAAGGTTGATATTTATAGAATTTATAAAATTATATAATGGAAAGTAGTGGCAAAACGGTATGACACCCCTTGATGTGTAATTATGTGTCTGCGGACATCGAAGGACCTTGTACGTGTTTTGAGATGTATAAAAGACCACTGCACAAGTATCGAAGAAAGCACATAAGGAAAGGAAGGAAGGGACTTACTGCGGAACCTTGTGGCACTCTCTGCTATCTTGGCTGGTTTTGTTGATGCAATTATATAATTATTAATAGCGGTATTTGATAGTATTTACAGATTAAGTTAGCGAATGCGGCATATTAGATGTTTACGCGGCTAGTTGCGATTGACGACTGATTGTTATGATAACGTAAAATGGCAGGTACATAGCGATGAGTAAAAAAAGGAACATGATTGGGATGGATAGGAAAGGAATATGTGACAATCAAGCTACAAGCACAGAGAGTCACATGATATATGTAAATGTATATAGGTAAGTGTAGCTATGAATTGGGTAAACCACCCAACCACCCCTAAAATAAATAATGAAAAAATTATTATTGCTAACTCGCAGCAAACCTTTTGTCACAGAATCTTTAATTTACCTTTAACGTCATTTACATACATAAGCATTATTGGTAGACATCGTTTTTTTTATGTTTTTGTAAACAGAAGAAAAATAACATAAGAAAAGCGATGTGGGCTTGTTTTGTGATCAATTGACCATTGCTTACCTAAAATTAATAATATTACAATGTATTTTCGTTTCCATCAAATGGAATAACGATATATGATCTCAGGTAAATGTAAAAAAGACAAAGCGAGTGCTAAATGGGCTAGAAATGTGCTAAGATGCAGCGAAATTGGTTTCAATTCAAATCTACATAAAAGATATTTCTAGTGTATATTATCAATTCAGTGACCTGTGCAATTGTGCATATTGCATTATGCTTAATACATATTGCACATCGCATATTTGAAGCTCTTTGGCATTTAATACTGAGCTTCTAGCAGAGGAATCAAATTTGGATGGGAAACTCAATGTCATGATCTCAACCTTGGATTAGAATACGAATGGTCAGATGCTACGTGTTTTAGATATTATTTTATAGAATGGAAGCATGGACGCTTATTAAAAACTAATTAGGCGACTTGAGGAATTCGAGATGTGGATCTACAGAAGAATACTTAAAATAAGCTGGATGGACAGGGTTACAAATGAAGATGTTTCGGATGAATAAAGAAAAAGAAGTTATTAAAACTTTAAAAGTCCGAAAACTTCAATATCTTGGACATGTAACAAGCCATCCAGAGAAGTACGAGATCTTGCATCTCATAATGCAGGGAGTGATTGCCAGAAGACGGGCCCTGGAAGAATCTCATGGCTGAAAAACTTGAGGCAATGGTTTGGCCTGTCTACTGTGAAGTCCGCAGTTAACAAAGTTCGCATAGCCAACACGATAGCCAATGTCCGTTGAACGGATAGGGCACAAGAAAAAGAAGAACTACTTCCTAACCAGTTATTAATTTTAAATTCCCGTGATGGCTCACTAGCACATTATCTATCTAATCAATCTCCTCAATAAGAATTGTTTATTTGATAAATAAAATTATAGGAGAAGCGGAATTTACCATAAACGCAGTTAGAGTAACCCACCTAAAATACCTCAACCAATTTCAGGAATCTAATTGCATATTTGCTGAGACGCAGGTGGCGCACGTGTCGCGCAGAATCTGCGCCACAGCAGATTAGATGTGTTTCTGCGCGGCACATACCTGCCCGGAGCATCTGTCGTTTTGAATTCTTCGCGGCTTGCGTCACAGCATGTGCCCATCCTTACTGATGTTCCAAGAAGAGAAATCAATTTAATTCGATTTCCTACATAACAAGTTAGGTTCCACCTGGCGGGTTTTATGTCACTGGCAGGGATCGTTTTCCCTCACGAACATGAGAACAATCCATTGTTGTACTGAACTCAGTACTCGGGTACTTGGTGCGGTAAGGGTGGAGTGAGGGGGGAGGGTGCTAGCGAGGGGGGTTGGGGATCAAGTACCGTTTAACCCTGGAGTATACTGATGTTAAATTATGAGCCTTAATGCTAATATGCTTGAAAAACCAGTGCTTACTTTACCTTTTTTAAATCATGATGCAAAAATACCCCTTTAAAATACCTTTCGTCATGATGTACTACATTGACTTGGTTTTTTTTAAATTATTTAATTATGTATTTAAAACCTTATTAATACTTGATGATAATTTTTTTATCTAAACGAATATAGTGCTTTTACGTCTAAGGCAGTAAAAGTTATTTTTTATGTTACAAGAGAATAAAGAGTTGATAAAATACAAGTATGTAAGTAACCCAATACCGAAGATAAACTTAACACGTTAAATATCGGTCTCGCCGGCCCCCGGTTGCCAATCTATATATCTGAGCAGTTAACATTTCGGGCGAATCAGATCTGGTATAAAACTCGCCAAGTCGCTAAAGAGAAACGATATCAATTTGCTTGGATCAAAGAGGGTCAGATTTACGTGCGGAAGGAGACAGGATCAGGTGCAATTCTCATATCCGATGAAAACAAGCTGGCCTCGCTGTGATTATCTCAAACACAATATACCTATTGCCGACAACGATAATAATATGAAGGTTCTATCATTACTATTGCCATTTTTATATCCTGTGATTATACGTACACAGTCTTTAGAACTAAAGTACTCACTAGGTTTGCTCTTTTCTACTATTTATTATACTGTTATTATGTTACCGATTCTGCTATGTACCTCATTACCAATACTTTTGTGTTACCTCACTTGGGATCACTTCAATCATTATCACATGTTTGTTTTCTTAAATATTATTATTTTATGTATGTTATACTGTTTTCTAGAAATGGATCAAAATCGTATAGTAGTGAAATTTTCATTGCATCGCATTTCAACTGAATAATAATGATTCAATTACCTCATGATATTTATAATGACTCAGATATAACTTGCAACACGTATTTGATTGACGATCTCAACAAATTAAATAATCACAGTTGGAAGTCTTATAGTTTAAAGATTATTCACCAAAACATCAGAAGCATGTCAAACATTGATGATTTTTTGTTATTTCTAGATCATTTCAATCATACTTTTGATGTGTTAATTTTATCAGAGTGTTGGATCAACGAAAACTACACCTCTAAAATAATACAAACTTACACAGAATATCACTCAATTAAAAATTTAAATAAATCTAGTGGTATTGTTGTATACATCAAAGACGGTATTCAAGCACAAGTCGAAGAAATTTTATTATCGCAAGCTAACTGCCTTAGAATTATTCTGAACAATAATTTATGTATCTTTGCTATATATAGATCACCTTCTTTCCAGATCATAGATTCTTTTTTGAATTCACTCCAAACTGTTATCAGCAGTTCCGATAAATTTGAACGTCAAATCATTATAGGCGACCTTAATATCAACACTTTATCTCCATTTCACCACCAACTCAACGACTACTTATGCCTGCTCACAGAAAACGGATTCATAGCGACAATCAACACACCTACTCGTGAACAGGGCACGAAAAAATCCTGTTTGGATCACATCAACGTAAAAAATATTAACTTCACTGACTCATTCGTTATCCACTCTTCAATTTCCGACCACTATACGACAGCACTGTGCTTTAAAGATAAACCGCCCCCACCTGCCAAAATAAAGTATGTCCCTCAATTAAACTTTAATAATTTAATTGAGGACTTGCATTTAGAAAACTGGCAAAAAGTATTTAATCAAACTGATACTGACATTGCGATGAAGGAATTCATTTGTATTCTACAAATGTATATTTCTAAACATAGTAGTAACAAACGCATATCGAACAGCCAGTTTAAACTTACGCCCTGGATCTCTCCCGGCCTTGTCAAATCGATTCACAAAAGAAACCAACTCCACAAAAGGGCGCAAATGTTTCCAGATGATATTTTAGTACAAATTCACTACAAGAAATATAGAAACTTATGCAAAAAGATTATTAAATATACGAAGGAAAATTATTACAAATCGTTCATTTATGAAAATTCTTATTCTCCAAAACGTATGTGGGAAGCGTTTCGTAATATTAGTAGAACAAAAATCAACAGGTCTTCCGAAATCAAATCATTAGATATCGGTAACATAAACTCTTCTTATTCTAAAAATATGGCGAATTTCGCTAATAGCTATTTCACATCGGTGGGATCCACACTTGCCAAAAAAATTCTCGACAAATGTAATAAAACTGAAAACGATCTTGCCAACTTGGTCACCTCTAACCTCGTCCATAAAATAGACAATATACAAACATCGACGAACGAAGTCCTGAAAATAATTGACGACCTAAAGCCATCTAACGCTTGTGGACCAGACAAAATCTCGACAAATCTGCTTAAAGTAATCAAATCATTCATAGCATCTCCGATAGCGTTCATTTCCAATCTAAGTCTCAAATCAGAAACATTCCCTAACCATCTAAAACATTCAATTGTTGTATTACTGCACAAAAATGGAGATAAATCTGCGATTCAAAATTACAGGCCGATATCTTTGGTCAATTCGGTGTCAAAAATTATCGAGAAAATTGTTAAAAACCGTCTCAGCTTTTACCTTGAAGATAATAACATTCTTTCTGAGAGACAATATGGCTTCCGACCGGGTTTAGGTACAGAAAATGCCATTGGCAATCTGACTAAAGTTGTTTCTAATAACATCGATCGAGGAATCAAAAGCATCGCGCTCTTTCTGGATCTGGCTAAAGCTTTCGATACCATCTCGCACAAAATCCTTTTGAAAAAATTACAGCTAATCGGTATACAGGGGCAGTTACTTAAATGGTTAGGAAGCTATTTAGAAAATCGGAGCCAAAGAGTTAATATTAATGATACTCAAAGCGATCCAGCAAATATCGAATTTGGTGTACCACAAGGAAGTACTTTAGGACCGATATTGTTTAATATCTATATCAATGAACTTTGCAACAGTAACCTTGCCGATCATATCATCACTTTTGCTGACGATACGGTCTTAATATTTGAGGGCAAAAACTGGTACGAAGCGCATAGAAATGCCGAAATTGGAATAAACAATGTCAAACAATGGCTAGACAATAATCTCCTTACTCTTAACACGGATAAGACCAAATTTATACGTTTTAGTGCAACACAAGCGGGACAACCCAAGGTAATTATTAATATTACTATTCACATTTGCAATGAACCGAACACTTGTACTTGCAATAAACTAGAATGCGTTGATAGTTTAAAATATTTAGGAATCATCATAGATAAATATCTGAGATGGGAAGAACACATTAACTCAACTGCCTCAAAAGTCAGAAAACTTACTCACCTTTTTATTACCATCAGAAATATTCTCTCTGTAAAAGACATGAAATCAATATACTATGCCATGTGTAATTCTTTACTTGAATATGCATCCCTAGGATGGGGTGGATGTGCCAAAACAATATTGGACTCCCTGGCTAAAGCACAGAAATCTTTACTAAGAGTCATCCTTAAAAAACCATTCAGGTACCCCAGTGATGCATTATTCACGGAATTTAAAGTTCTCGATGTTAGACAATTATATATTAGAAAGATTGTATTACATGCTCAAAAACGACGCCAGCACTACCCTTCCATTGACCACCTTCACGACACCCGACATTCAAGGAACAATCCAATAGTCCCAATAAAAACCACGACGTCCCTTGGACAACGTCAATTTTCGTACTTAGGACCTAAATTATTTAATATCATTCCTAATGCTTGGAAAACGAAAAGTACTAATGTTTTGCGCAAATTAATCAACGACTGGCTCCTTGATTTAGGGAGGGTCAAAAGCGAAGATATGTTGACCAAGAGATAGGCTTCTTATTATTACCATCTGGCTTGTATTTGCTTTATTTACTTTACCGGTTTTATTTACTTTACCGATTTTGTTTACTTTACCGGTTTTATCTTTTATCTTTTATCTTTTATCTTTTATCTTTTATCTTTTATCTTTTATCTTTTATCTTTTATCTTTTATCTTTTATCTTTTATCTTTTATCTTTTATCTTTTATCTTTTATCTTTTATCTTTTATCTTTTATCTTTTATCTTTTATCTTTTATCTTTTATCTTTTATCTTTTATCTTTTATCTTTTATCTTTTATCTTTTATCTTTTATCTTTTATCTTTTATCTTTTATCTTTTATCTTTTATCTTTTATCTTTTATCTTTTATCTTTTATCTTTTATCTTTTATCTTTTATCTTTTATCTTTTATCTTTTATCTTTTATCTTTTATCTTTTATCTTTTATCTTTTATCTTTTATCTTTTATTTGTATTTGTTTTTGTTTTTAAGCGCTCTAGGGGAAAATATCTGAATTTGATGTTAAGATATCATTATTTGTCTTCTTTTCTAATGAGAACAAAATTATATACTGTTAGGAATACATAATTAACACCTTTTCCTGCTATAAATAACATGTTATGTTAGTAAACAATGTAATATGAATTTAAATTTGTCAATTTGACTGGCCTAAAACAGGATCCATTCCTAGTTGGCTAGTCAAAGTTTCCACATATGTTTTATTGTTCAATTTTATGTGAAATAAAGTTATTATTATTATTATTATTAACATAAAATGTAATAAACTAAAATATTGGTTAATAAAATAGTAAGAGTTGACACAAAGTATGTAGAATACAGGGTAAGTTAAAATAGATAATCTGCCAAATAACCTCCAAATCAAAAATAAATAGTAATATAAATGATTAAAATTGGTGTCCACAATATTTTATTAAATAGTTAAAATTGTTGGCAAGTACGGCGACTGAAGTTTGCGAATTTCAAATTGTTGTCAAATACATACATCCATATTATTGTATTTGTTACCAATTTGTTGTATATGTAAATTGTAAAATGCAACCTTTAGTTTAAATGAGATGTATGTTTATAAAATTTTAATGTTTGTCTGGTTGTTCGTGTTTTAATTGCATTGCGTTAGATTTATTAATTGCAGGAGTTGATAACATTCGAATTTAGAGTTAAATAATTTTAATAAAAAGGTTAGCTGATTTATTTTTCGTCTATTTTTTAAAGTTGGAATATGTGTTCATTAACGACAGGTAATGCATGTGCTTTAAAGGGATGTTGAGTTTAAAATTTATGAAACGAAGACATTTTATAAGTAGTTGTTATTTGAAATAACAATCTATTCACAAATATTAAAAAAAAAAAAAATTGACAAGGTGGGCTAAAATAAAAAACCAACTCAAATGGCATTTTTTGATTGAAATTCAACAAACAAATTTTGGTTGTCGGTGCATGAGTGCACGCGTGATCCCTGCGTATTCTTGCGAAAGCCGTAAAATTATTCAAGTTCAATGAACTTTTAATTTTATAATTGGAACTGATAGTTTAAATCATATTAGACAATTGACAAAGTATGTACCAAAATCATTTTAATGATTAATATTTTATTGAAACCCGTATTGAAATATTCAATTTGAGAAGCCGTCCCGGTAGGGTAGGCAGGTACCGATCGAAAAAGGGATGAGGGATGGGTAGGAATTAAGGGGGCAGTGTGTCCAGGAGCGATGATGTGTGAAAAAAGCCTCCCGCTGCGGTGCAAGATGACGGGTCGAGGGAGACCAGCTGGAAGGTCAAAAGGTCTACCCAAACCGATCTCTCCCGATCCGGCCCGCCGCATAACAAGCTGCCACGACTTGAACACTTACTGACTTACGGCAGAGGTGTTTGTTATCCAATAAATGATACCTGGAGAAGCGGTACCCGTCTCCCGAATTGTAGAAACGTGGTTATGTTCAAGATTTTGCCATTTTTTAAATATTTAGTACCGTCCCAACATACTATTATTTCTTCTCTAATGAAAACCATCTGTGTGAAGTTGAAAATATGAAAATAATGATCGTTTAAAATTTAAAGCAAAGGTTTTCATATGGGTCCCGATGTAGTTTTCATAATATGATGATCGGTTGGCCGTCCGGCGTTACCTACCTTCTCAAGGACTTCGATTCAGGTGTTCGAGGGTTGCGTAAAAGAGCACGGAAAGAAGCGAACGGAATGGAAAAGTGTAACAGATGACGAGATGAGAAGACGAGCGGATGAGTGAAATGAAAAGCTAGATGCTTGTTGAGAAAGCCGAAAACGAAACACGAGGTTTGAAGATTCATTCGCCATTTTGTTCTGACAATATTTTTTGTTTATTACTATCATTATTATTATGACGGTGATGTGTCAGGAGAAGATGATGGACGACACGGGGGGGTTGGAGGGTGGATATTTTTGCGTGGGACGCGGAAAAACAAATAAATAAATAAAAACGCGCACATACACATCAACATCAGATCCGTAGATATATCTCACGCAGACTCACATCTCAGATCAAAATGTTCGTTTTAACACTATAAATACCGATAACTGTGGTGAACGTATGTCTTGCGGTATGGGGTATGAAAAAGACATGCGTGTATTAGTGAGACAGCATGATTAACGCATAAAAGGTTGTGATTGTTGTCCATTCGTCCTCTTTTTATGACTTCCTTAGAAAAACCATTGTACAATCTCGGAATAAATATCAAAAGTCTACCCACGATTTATTATTGACAATCACCCTGTACTGAGATCATCATAATCAGAGGAATCTGAATCCATCAAATGGAGTCCAGAAAGACATGAGATAACCGGCCACGGTCATCGCAAGTAACGATAATAACGAAAACGTCCATTTGCTTTCTGTGAAAGTTCTCTTCAAGTTCTGTGATAATTTCAGTTTTATGAAGCAACTGGCCTATAATGATATAATAACAGAACTTGTAGAACTCCAAAATGTGGAAATTAACCTTAAAAAATTGATGATGGTTCAAATTTTTTAAACAACCCTAATAATCGAAGTCTAGCGATAAATTTTATTGTAAGTAATTACATTAGATCCTTTGTTCAAATCAACCTAACGCATCTTCACAGTCAGTGTATATTATGTTTCAGAGTATGGGGTATATAGCGTCCTAATGAATAAGGGCGGCACGGCACCGCATATATCCCGAGTTCCTCCGTCGCTCCATCGGAATGGTCTCGCCAGTTAGTTCATCACGCTTGATAAACCCTGATGGATGGAGCGAGTGTCCGAAATGACTCACCTTTCGCCTTGGTTTCGCACTTGAGGTATTGCGTCACGTGCTGTAACAGGGAGGTTACTAGTAACCACAAGATATAATGTTTAATGGGGGTTTCAGAAAATGATTGCTATTCTTTGTAAACAATTTGTTTGCATTGTGAAGATTGTAAACTTTTTCCGAGTTTAATTGAAAAGGCGCAGAAAACAATTATGTAAATTATTCTCAAACTTCCTCTTACTGCAAACAGTGACTTAATATTTAATATAATGAGAATATTTGATGTTCGACAGATATATGTAAAAACTATTCTCATGCAGCTCTTTAAAAACAAACACGAACTTTACGAAAAAAAATATACTTAAGTTTTACACGTAATTTGAACAAAGACACATTGCAAGTTCCAGCACTCTCTACCACCTTTGGACAACGTAGTTTTAAATACTTTGCCATAAAAAATATTCAACAAGCTTCCTGATAATATCAAACTGAGTCAAACACAGAAAGAATTTTAAAAAAATGTTAAAATTTGGATGCGTTCTAACGATCGATCCTTTACTGGTGCCCTCATCCAAACGCCTTGTCATTGATAGTTATTGTATTAATAAAATTGCTGTTTTTGTATTGTGTATCAGCAAGCAATAATGTAAACAGAAATAAAGTATTGCTGTATAAGAACATATATTATACATTCATAAGTAAACCATAGACAAAATTTCGAGAAACAATTTACTAAAAATTCTGCCTCAATACAGATTCGCCTGGTGAGGCAGGCCATACAAACATAAAACATATATTATGTGACTTCTATATAACAGTTCTTACCTCCATATATTTTTTCCTATTTTGATACTGCTGTAATGGCATCAATTATTATTATAACAATGTTATTTACTTATAGATATTAACGTACTTACGCATCATTTATTACCTTATGTTTTTAACTTTGTAAGTAACATGTCATTGTCATTAAAATTATGTTATTATTACTACTGTGTAAAAGAAAAGGAAGAAATAAATAAAAAAATTGAAATGTTTTTTTCATTTAATTTATTTTCTTACAGCGAGTACCCGGCATGCGTTGAATGCCACTCAAATAAAGAAAGTGTTTGGGTTTTAATTCCGTTTATTGAAGTGCTTTTGGGTAGAAAATATTTTTTGTTTTTACTTCTTCTACTCGAACAAATCAAGGAAGAAGCAGTCTACAAACACCTATCCGTCTGAAAAGTATGAATTTTTCCAAATACGCCCCCCCTGCTATCCTCTACTGCTACTATGTCTCCTTTGCAATATCTCTCTCTGCCCCTCCCTCTACTCCCACTCTTTCCCTGCGTGTCATGTTTCCCTTCCCCCTCCCTGATTCCTCTACCTCTATCTACTTCCCTCCCTGCCGCTAAACTATTTGAAAAACACACATCCAAAAAAAAAGTAAATTAAAAAAAAGGTTGTGCAATTCACACTCGGTAGAAGTGAAATCTTCAGAAAACTTAAGTAGACTATAGTGGGGATACTATGAAGCACTTTTTTTTATCAAAGTAAAGATGATTACGAGAGATGGGAAGGCTGAAAGAGATATTGAAAGAAGGGTGAATGCAGGTAACTCTATTAATGGAGGACTGAACGCCGTTGGCACCAACAAAAAACTGTCCAAAGACGCGAAACAAGCCGTCCATAATTGAGTACTGGTACCTACCCTGATGTATGGCAGTGAGGCATGGAACTGGCAGAGGAAGGATGAAAGTAGACTGAATGCTGTAGAAATGAGATCCCTGAGGCGTATGTGTGGTAAAACCATGTATGATCGTGTGAGAAACGCGGAGATCCGCAAAGAATGCAAGGCTGACGTAAGCGTAATGAGTAAGATCAAGAAAGGAACGCTCCGATGGTTTGGGCATGTAGAGAGAATGAACGAGGAAAGGAGTGTAAGTAGAATATATGACGCAAATGTGAATGGTAGAAGAAGTCGGGGACGCCCAAGAAAGACATGGCACGGCCAAGTGAATCAGATACTTGAGTCGGGCCATGTCAGGAGTCAGAATAATAGAAGAGCATGTTTGAGACGGTGTATGAATGTGAACGAGTCAAGGAGTGTGTGCCAAGACCGAGTTGTTTGGCGGTCCGTCCTCTCTGCCTACCCCTGCGGAGAAACGGCGTGATGGTTAGTTAGTTAGTTAGTAAAGATGATTTTTTTTGCATGTATTTTTCATCGAATTCCAGTGCATCTTTTCCTACACATTTGGTCATCTAATTCGTATTTGTGGTTTCTTCTTCGGAGTTGCTAGATGTCGCTTTCTTTTGCTTGTTCATTTTTAGAGTGGTTTAAAGATGGAATATTGATTTTACAAAAAAAAAATATTTTTGAATTTCGTAGAAGTCGATCCCTGGTCGGCTATTCAACAAAGATTCGTAAGGCGCTTTATATCACTACACTAAAGGGGTCCTGCATGAGATCGTTTATTTATCTTATTATATTGCTATCTTATTCTCTCGCAGGCTAAATCATGTATGACTGTATGTTTTTGTCTCTTTTTAGCGTCGCTTGCTTCCGTTTCATCGATTTTTAAAACACAATGGTGCTAAAAAACGTTTTCTATTAAAAAAATTACACTAATTTCATAACGCCAGAGCTCACCACTATATATGTAGAAACCTTCGCGGGCATTCAACGAATCATCAAAGTTTCATCGCAATCGGATGAATGGTTTAGAAACGCTTATGTGCCACATTATGGTAGCCAAGAAACAGAATTTCGGAATTTTTATAAATTTTTTGGGAATTTTTCCCTTAACCCTTCATGAGTCAGGCATAATTAATTTTTTTTTCAATGTTTATTTATTTCTTTGATGAAGAAGGTTACGCGAATAATCTAAACGAAAAAGTACTAGACAAAAATAAAAAGATAATGGTCGCAACTGAGACTCGAACCCAAAACCTCTCGTCTTACCGGCACAAACGACTCTACCAGTTCGGCTACTGAGACCTCTTATTTTAATGTCAATTTTGTCAATCTCATATTTAAAATTTCAGAATTAACAATATTTTCTTCGACAATTTTTTTCTCCATAGTCTGATAGTAGTCCCTTTGACTTCTCCAGCCGTACTCTCTCTGAACATCGCTTTGCACCGCAGTGGGAAAAATGGATTCATACATCCGTCACTTCTGGATACACTGACTCCCATATTCTTACTCCCCCTAATGTCCTTTTCCTACCCAGAAATTCGACTCCTTCATTTCCTAATAAGACCCTCCATACAGCATCCCCAAAGATGATGAAGGCCCTGAGAGAAGTTATTTTCCTCAGGGTCTCATGTGTGAAGCTAATGTAAAAAAAAAAAAATTATGTTCGTACTATCTTATTCACATTCATAGGGTTAATGAGTTTTAATCATCACAATTAAATATAATAATTAAATATTCGTGGTAAAATGATGGACCAATTGGACAGGCAGTGTGGCGCGCTAAAATAATTTCGGGACGGAATAATCGGTCCGGGGAGCGGCACCGCAAATCCCTGGTTGAGTATTGCCCGGACCCGGGCGGTTCCCGGCGCAGCGGCGGCGCCTCTCACTAATAATAATAATTACGAACCACTCCCATGTTCACTGTAAACTGCATATTACACTGTGCACAAATTGATAAAATTATTCCATCCACGATGAATTCAGTTATACCATTCATCTAATACATGTTTTAATGGTGTAGTATGTTACAATTAATTGCTTTATATCATTTTTATTATATTTTCAATTAATCTAAATATATAAAACAAAGTCGGGTTAGTTACACAATTTATAACTCGAGAGCTACTGGACTGATTTTTATGGTCTTTGATTTGTTGGATTTGTTTCCGCCCCGAATAGAAGAATAGCTTTTAAAACATCGCAAAAATTAACGAAAAAAATAACGGAGAGGAAAATTATTTTCCTCAAACATTTTGTATGGAACGAATTCTCATCTTTTGAAAGAGCTGCAGGAACATTGTGATAAGTATAATATTGAGTAGTGAGTGAATTCTAAAAATTCAAAAACGTCTAATGTCAATGCGCTGATTTTTTTGCCTTTGTTCTTAAACATATAATGCTGCCCCTCTTTCTTACACACTAAATGTCAACAGTCGAAAATGGGACAAATGGTGAACGTATGTCTGCACCCCTCCGAAGGAAAAATTGAATAATTATAATAAATCTCCGTCACACGTTTAAAGAAAATGAAACGCAATTCCCGTAAGTAAGTAGAAAGTTGAGAAAATCACAAAAATTATTAATCCGTATATAACGCCATCTCTGATACTGACAAAAACAAAACACGTTGCGCATCAGTAATTGCTTCATTGTGCAATTTTAACTTAAGAAAAACTGAATTTAATTCAGCTAATAAGTTAAAACAACGGTTTTTTTTTTATTTTGAGGCGGTACAAAGTTCGCCGAGTCAGCTAGTTATTTATAAAATACATTTAAAACATTTACATAGGTATATCACACATCCCATAGAGAAGTATCGTAAGTAAAAAAGTTAATTTTGCGGGAGAGCAAAAACAAATAAGTGAATTATGAATAAGCACTTCCATCGAAAAGAGATAGAAATCTTGTGGAGATGGAGTGATCTAACTTAAATACATTATTTGTGGGTTATAGATAATCAAAATCAATTACTTTTCAAAGATAAAACACAAAATAGAATTTTGTTACTTATATTAGAAGCTTTTACTTATTAGACATAAAAACTTATTACAGTGTTATATAGCCAATGAATTTACCAGTATTTTACCGTTTACCACATATTTGTAGGATTTATAAAAAATATATAAAAACATCGTAAAGTTTATAATCGCGTGATTCCTGCGCGTTTTTTACTTGAAACTGCCGTGAGGGATACTTATTCGAGTCAACGCTAAGGAAATGTTTTAAATAATTACAATAAATGTTTTACGATTGGTAGGAAAATGTGTGCCATTTTTGGACCGCTATCAATCGCAGAAAAATAAAAACTGTCCATTTTTCGACCAAAATCGTTCCAGTGGATGTACAATAATGCTGAAAACTGGAAAAATTGGAGTAGAAAAATTATAATAAACATTTGAAAAATTATAATAGATTTAGATAGAGATAGAGACATATTTTTTTTCTAGTTTTATATGTGTGCATGCATGCATTCATGTGTAAATACATGTGTTCACACATGCACCCACACACAAATGTTAATTTTGGATGCACACAAGCACATACACATGCACACATGTTCATGAACACACATCCGTATATAAACACATACTATTATCATTACCTAACGGTTCGGTGGGTAGACTTTCCAATATGTTGTCGAAAGTGTTTGTTTTATTAAAAAAAGTGACGTAGGTATTCCCTAAGACTACGAACATTTTTTGAACCTTCTTACACTGGTGAAGATCGTGACTTTATTCGAATGGGGAACTTGTGAGTTTTCCAATTGGGTGGTGGCTATGGGTACCGCTGCCACGGGAATTATTTATTGAATAACCAACACCTCTGCCACAGGTCACCCCAAGTGGTTCACTACATTAGGTGACTAAGCTGAGGTGCCCGGGCTCATGAGGTGAGGTTTTGCGTGGCGGGATCGAGAGAGACTGGTTGAAGGAGACCTGACCTAGATCTATCCAGCCTGATTCTCTCGATCCATCGGCTTCCACCGCAGTAGGAGGGATGGATTCATACATCCGTCACTCCTGGATCTATTGACCCCCAGATTCATACCTACCCCTCCTAGCTTTTTCCTTCCCAGAACTTTTTCTCCTTCCTTTCCCTATAAAGACCCTCAACATAGCATCCCCAAAGATGACAATTTTCCAAATCCCTAAGAGATTTTTTTTCCTCGTGGCCTGCTGTGTGGAGTTACTTGTAACATTCATTTTATATCTAGAGATATAAAATGAATGTTATTTTCAAAGCATTGTTGAGGGGTGTTCTTTAATAGTTACAGGTCATAGACGTAAATCCTACTAATTCAAAACCCCTTGATTTTGATTTGATTTATAAATAACTGATAATTTTCCGTAATGTATTTAGTATAACGCAATTTCTCTCCCAGAGACTCGGTTAGCAGAACCATATCTGTACAACAAGCCACCTTTATCAAATGGAGTATCTAACATTGACAAGTGCCTGGTGACTGGGAAGAGGGAAATGTCTTCGGGGGACCCTTGTTCCTCTGAGATTTGACATCGGCACAACTTCCAGAAGGTTCCGCACTTAAAAGGTTACGGATAAGGGTATAAGCACATAAAATACGTAGGTATAGTTTATTCCTCACACAAACTTATTTTGAAAAAGTATATTATGTTCGTAATGAGTGACCTTTTCAAGGTCGTCAAAGAGGAGCCTAAATTACAATTAAAAAAAAAACATTTTTGTCACAGCATGTTTTTGATAAATCCTTTTCGAATAATAAAGAAAATTGAAATATCACTTTTTATTAACGTCTTCGTAGTAAATCAGGTTTGAAATGCTGCTTAAAATGGTCTTAGAGGTTTTTCTTAACAGTAGCTCCACACAGGAGACCCGGAGGAAAATAATTTTCCACAGGGTCTATGTCATTGAAAACAGTGTGCAATATAGTTGTGAATAAAATGAAAACTTGGAGCAAGTGTATGAGTTCGTGTGTCTAGGTAGTATGTTAACGAGAGATGGGAAGGGTACTAGAGGTATTGAAAGAAGGGTAAATGCAGGTAACTCCATTAATGGAGGACTGAATGCCGTTGGCGCTAATAAAAAACTGGCAAAAGAAGCGAAATTAGCAGTCCACAATGGAGTTCTGGGACCTACCCTGATTTAAGGCAGTGAGGCAAGGAACTGGCAGAGGAAGGATGAAAGCAGACTGAATGCTGTTGAAATCAGATACCTGAAGCGTATGTGTGGTAAAACCATGTACGATTGTGTTAGAAATGTGGAGATCCGCAAAGAATGCAACGCTGATGTAAGCGTAATGATTAAAAAAGAGACCCTCAGGTGGTTTGGGCATATAGAGCAAATGAACGAGGAAAGATGTGTAAGGAGAATATATGACGCAAATGTGAATGGTAGAAGAAGTCGGGTCGCCCGAAGAAGACATGGCACGATTAAATTAATCAAATGCTTGAGATGGGCCATGTCAACAGTCAGAATAATAGAAGAGTACGTATGAGACGACGTATGAACGTGAATGAGGTAAAGAGTGTTTGACATGGCCGAGTTGTTTAGCGGTCCGTCCTCTCTGCTGTGATGGTTAGTTAGTTAGTTAGTTACACATAAAAAATATATTTATGTAATATATTCATTCAAATTATTTCGCTTTACACAGTACAAACTATAACATTTACTGTTCCTGCAAACACTACATATTTTCTGTACAGGGTGTAAGAGGACGTTCACTCCCAGACTTTAATCAGTGAAATAATTTAGCTTATTTGAAGTAAGTAGGTGTAGAGAGTCATTCTAGTCTCCGGTGACACTTTGTTTTTCAACTTGAAAAAACTTCAACACGTCACAACTTTAGTCAAGTGCACCTTTCACCATCACATAGCAATCGGAGCTCTAACACAGTGAAATCGGTAACCTTACATCAGATCGATAGACGTAACTTCCGACTATTTTATATCGATGCATGGTCCCGAGCATGGTTTCATTTATGACAGCCAAACCGATGTTGTTAGGGAATAAATAAGTGATCGATATACTCTGGCACCCTAGAGGTATTTTACTCAGTAATGTCATATATGGCAAACAATTTCGTAAAAATATTAATAAATCGGCAATGTTGAAATAAAATACTCAGCATGTTCAGAAAGTAAATTTACTGTGACCATAACGGGCGGTTGTTTTTATTTTTTTGAGGGTTGGCAAAACTGGATGGTGGAGGGGGTCTCCTGACCAGAACGAGAATCGCAGGAACATTGTAGTACGTACTTAAAGTGTCCAGTTGCGTGAAAGATGTCGGCAAAAAATTCCACCGAGTGCTGTGATCCACTTTTTATTGAAGGAAGGAATAACACCTACAAGAAAAAAAGTGAGTATTTCTAAGCTCTATTGTGACTCGAGATGATAGTGGGTGACTCAACACATACATGGGGAAAAAACAGTCGTCAGTGGCGTCACACCAATTCCCCATCTGCCAAAAATCTGAAAACCACAATTTAGCAGCTAATTAATTATAATATTTCAAATTCACTATATTTTTTCTTGTTTTATGTACCTCCTACAATACATTTTGAACTTTTCAATTGGTGAGGACTTTAGAGTTTCTGTTAGTGTGTTATATAACTTAATTCCTTTGTACAGCAAACTGTTTTGCGTATTCGTTTTGTCCTTTTTGTTTAATCTCATTTCCTTGCACGTCCTTTTGTAATGTCTGTGAATGTCCTTATTGTATACGATTTTATTTGAGAAGTATTTTGGTAACATGCTATTTAATATTTTGTGAATAAATATCAACGTGTTCAAGGTCAGCATTTATTTCACTGTTAACCAATTAAGTTCCTTTAAATTATTTTCGAAAATCTATTTCTTCGAAGTATTATTCTCATTGCTCTGTTTTGGAGAACTTGAAACTTATTATGTTCTTTTTCATTACACAGAAAAAGGATACTTGAACAGTAGTTGAAGTGTGGAGCAATAATTGAATTTTAAATGGTGATGGCGGTTTTTCTGGAAATTTTAGGCCGAATTCTTCCCAAAAAAGATATCTTTTTGCCAATTTTCTTTTGAGTATATTCGGCAAGTCTATTGAATTTTAGTTTGGAATCTAATATAACTCCTAAGTATTTCATTTCGGTAACATTTTCAATAATTTCACCATGAATTTTAATTTTCCTTTCACTGGATGTCTTCTTATATCCAATCACCATACATTTTTTTTTTTTGTATTTAATTTAAGCTTCTTTATTTGCCACCTTGATACATCATCTAGTTCATTATTTAAAATATTTATTAGTTCTTCATAGTTATCTCCAATTGTATCATCGGCAAATAGTCGTACTTTGCATTTTGAAAATATTTTCACCATGTCATCAATATAGAGTATGAACATTAGGGGTCCAAGGACCGATCCCTGCGGTACTCCTAATTTATTTTCCATTGGTTTTGTAAATTGGTTATTTATTTTTGTTATCTGTTTTCTGTCTTTCAATTAATCTTTTATTAATTTAATGGTTATAGATGAGAAACCAATTTCTTTAAGTTTTATTTTTAGTATTTCTCGATCTATAGTTTCGAATGCTCTTTGAAAATCCAAAAATATTGCTAAAATAAATTTATTTCTATTCATTTCTTCCTTCCATTCTTCGACAATTACGTTTAATGCTGTTTCACACGAGTTATTAGATCTGGATCCTGATTGCTCTTCGTATAAAATATTGTGTTTATCTAGGTATTGTAAAATTTGTTATTTTATTAATACTTGAATAATCTGCTCATATTTTGGTAAGGTGTTGATTGGTAGAAATTCTTCACATTTTCTGGTATTTTTAACCTTTGGAACCGGTATATTGGTAGATTGTTTCCATGACTGTGGAAATTTTCCTTCTTCAATCGTCTCATTAATAATTTTTAATAGAGTAGATCCAATTACTGGAAAAGCATCCCTTATTATACTAATAGTTAATCCATCTGAACTATTCTTTGATTTCATTTTATTTAAGACTTTAAATAAATATTCTGCATTTATTTTTCTGAAGACCAATAATTCTTTGTTTGAGTCGGTATTTTTTAATTTATGTGGTTAGCAACAATGTTAGGTATTAATTTGTTGATTTGAGTGATGCTTTCAATAAAATATTCATTAAAGCTATTAGCCGTGTTTTCTTCGTTTATCTCTTTTGGGAAGTTTACAATTTTTATGTCGTCTTTGTTTTCGCCATGTACTAATTCTTTTATGCTTGGGATCCCCTTCTTCTGAGTTAATTTTTTTTTTAGGTACTCATTATGCGTTCTTTTTATCTGTTTAGTGTATTTGTTTCTCGCTTTTTTGTAGTTATCCCAATCCATAGTATTATTAGTAAGGCGTGCTCTTTTGTAAAATGTATCTCTATCGTGCTGCATTGTGCGTAGTTCTTGTGTACCACTTATTATTATTTATTTTATGTATCTTCTGTTCTGGAACTACTTCATCAATAGATTTTTTAAAGTTTAATATCATCTGGTCAGCTTTTTTGTTATATTCCATTTGATTTATTTCATTCCAATTAATAGCCTCCAAGGCCTGAATGAAAATTTCTTTATTATGTTTTTTGTAATTTTTAAAAGTTATTACTTGTCTTTCTTTGCTGGAGTTCTATTTTTCTCTGTTATTTAATAGAATCTGAACATGCCTCGTACTAACCAGAATGTGTTTTGGCGGAACTTTAATTTTTGACACTAAACGAGAGTTAATAAATCAATGAGTCTTTAGTAATATTTATAATAGTTTAACCACTTTTGCCTCTCAAAGATAGTTGAATTATTTTCTATGGATTGCGTATATGACTTCTTTTAATTCTAAGAGGTTCGTTTATTTGAACTCCGTCCATTATTAAGCAAGTAATTTTTCATAACTAACCAATAACGAACGAAGTTAACCAAAATCCATTTGATAATTTAATTTATCAATCGGCGGTCGGAATATCTCTTACCAAATGTTGACCGTGCTCGCAAATTTTGATAACTGACCATAGATGACAGATTTAGTCAATGTCGTATTGATAAAGGGTTTTATCAATCGAGCATGCTTGACCTCCAGAAATGGAACGGTGTGAATCTACTATCTATGTAGTACCTACAAGTGACTGGCTTTAAGTTATTGCTAGTGGCGATAAGTAAAACTTTTTGCTTTGAATTAGGTAACACAAACATCACCTGAGATCTTGTGACGTGTTATAATTCCATATAAGCTCAGAAAGCGCTGGTTAAAGTCTGTGGCGATTTGTAAAACCTTTTCGTAGCTTTTGCTTTGAATTAGGTAACACAAACATCACCGAAGACCTTGTGACATGTTATCATTTCATATAAGCTCAGGAAGCGCTGGGTAAAGTCTGTCCGGTAAGTCCCGTTACACCCTGTGCTGTAGAGTGTAGAATACCTACACATTGAATACTTGCATAAGCTTAATGAGTTATGGGCGGTAATACGTCGGTCCAGGGAGATAATGTACGATGATGTTTAATGGGTTTTCACCGCATGCGCGGCTCTGTGATCAATCAATGGTTATCAGTAAACGCTGAACGGGTCAACATTACCCCTATAATATGTATTTAATTAAACGAGCGATAAAAATTAATCGAAATTAAACATGTTTAATGAAAAATGTCCAGTTTTTTGGAATTACACTAACCATGCATACATTGTAGAATAAGCAAATATTATAAAAAGTGTAGCTACTCAATATGTGGCGAACCGACTATTTTCGTAGTGGTATCATTATTTTACGTACGCTGGCACCACAGGGCCGTAGCAGAGTAGAATTTAAGATAGGGCAGAGGTAATTACAGGTAGGGTCCAAGTATAAATGTAACTTGATCTGATCTGGTGAATCCATTTTCGCCTTACATGTGTATATACATACATACCATAGCTATCATATTTCACCAAACCTTTTTCCATAGGATTAAGAGTAGTTGTAAATTGTCTTTGCATCTGAAACACTGAGAAAGAAAACCGTATCTTTCTGAGCGTGATTTTGTGTAGTGCTTTTTTAATGTAATTTTTTTTTCAGCAGGTCGTACCAAAAGCGCTCGCGGGCCGCATCAAAAAGGGTACAGGTTCCCCACCCCTGGTTTAACAGCATCCCCAAACAGTTTGGAAATTCCCCATAAGCATGGGCAGAATAAAGAATTAGTATGATATGATTCCTTGGTAAATTCGAAGCTGTTTAGTTAGATGTCACTAATAGGTAGAATTTTTTTTCAATTATATCAAACTATGTTCAAACAGTTTACTAGTATATTATCATATTCGATGGTATTTCTTAAGGTAGGGGACAGATACTTTAAGGTAGGGCATTGCCCCATAATGCCCCCCCCCCCTATCTACGGCCCTGTGACCACACCGGAGCCCCGAGAAGGTTCGAGAATCCGCCAAGCCCACCATTGCTTTTACTGTGTCGAAGTCAATAACACAAGTATTTTGTCAATCTAAATCCTTCTGAATTATCGCGGTTGCTAATTTAACCTATACCTAATATATTAAAGTTACAAATAAATCCAATCACTATCGCCAAGTGTTATTATTCATAGATTCCCGCGACCTTATAGCATGGTACATTCGTATATTTCTGATAAGTTATACCAAATCATCCCGCTATAAAAGTATCTTCCGGCAGACTTCCATCGCATTTGCGAACAGGAGCAAAGCAAAAATCATTGTTTTCAACTACTAGGTACAATGTAACCTTTTTTCCATCGCGCCTCGGGACGAATATATTCACGCGTGTTAAAAGATAGATTGAGCTAATCAAAGGCGAAATTGCACCGCGAGGAATCATATCTGAATTCGCTTCCTGCCATACGAGATGAGTCATGAATTCAACATCCAGGCTTGAATCCCAATACTGTGGCAAAATTCCATCCAAACACCAAATATGCGACATTTCGCCTGTGGAAATAAAATTTGAAACAAGATGTCTGCGTGAAGTCTGAATGTTGCCCTATTTCAAACAATCAGCATCAATCTTACATCAGATCCAAAAAAGTATCACACATTATTTTTTCATTCGCGATTCGCGACGCCTCTTTAAAAGCTACCAAAATCTGATTATGAGATATCGATGATTGATCTTATTTTCTGGTAATCATGCTGATTACTAGTAATATTCAGTATTTGATGTAAAAATGTTGTTGGTTTTTCTCTTTACATGTTATACGTACGTATTTATAGTTTTATTGACGAAGAGAAAACAATTTATTTATATCGACAATAAGGAAAAATATTGTCTGCGAACTTTATACTTGGTCGATGTATTTAAACTAAACAAAAATACATTTGAAATGTTCTCCATAAACCAGTTTAAAATTATCCGAAAGAATTTGTTTTGTAAATGCAACCCAATTGCTTGTAAATGTATCCAAAGTTCAGTTATCTTTCGAGCGGCCAATATGTATAAGTTTTGCTTAAAGCTTAAAGCATTGACGGAGTTACAACGCTCATCCAATATTCCCTAATATTTAAAATCTGAAAAAAATCAAATTGGATATTGAAGCGTTATAGTAGGGGAGGCGGAGCAGGGATTTTGGGATTTACTCAAGCGCGTCAGATTAACTAAGGGGAGATACCTCCCGACCCTGCTATGGATTACCACCATTTATGAACCAATAATATTGGTGGGTGCGGCTAGGGCAACCGATCAGATTAGTAAAAAAAAATCGATACCTGTAGTTACTCGAGCGTGTCAGATTAAGGTATTGTGAGTTAATTACATGCAGAAAAGTTTACATTTCAATAATCTGATGATTTGAACGTGACGTAAGAAAATTAGCGAGTCACAAAGTTGCAAAAAAAAAACGTCACGTGGATTTACTCGAGCGCGGTTAATTTTTTTTTTATTTCGAAGGAAATAATGTAAGGATCACAGAAATAATATAATCTGACGATTTCAACATGCCGAAGAAGCTAAAATCATCACTGAATGTGGAGCGTACAGCGGCTGACGGCGCTGAGAACTGCCTACTAACTCTCGACTCCATAGACATAGGAATATTACTAGACCTGCCCTAAGTGATAAAAGTGGTCTGCCTATATTTAAGGAGGAAAGATTTGATTGTTTGTTTGTTTGCATTGAATAGGCTCCGAAACTACTGGACCGATTTGAAAAATTACTACGACTCAAGCAGCGATATTTTAATTAAATTTTAAAAATAAAATAAGACTTATTGTGGCATAACTATAATAGTTAGACATATGCTGTTGCGACACTTATTGTAAATAATGATGTGTTCTGCAAAGTCGTAGTACAATATTTAATTCTATCATCAATAGTTTTCGCAGCGCACGCGATGTAAAGAATATTTTAGCTATTTTTTTTACACCTTGGGTAACATTACTGGAGTTTTAGTAAGGAGACCTAATTTTTTGAAAATATAATATAGCCCTTGTCAATGTTGCAATGCCATATTCAAAGAAATGAAATGTTTCTCCTTGCATGTCCTTTCCCGTGCGTTCCCCTCCAGCATTCCACTTCCACCTTCCCCGCCACCGCTCTCCCGCTCCCCCGTCCCGCCAACCCCCTTCCGCGTTCCAAATATTCAGTCCTAGCCGGGTACCATAGCCGCACTGTATCGTACTGTACCGTACCGTACCGTATCCGGGGACCATAAACAAATCGAAGGTGACTTATGATAACACCAAAGATTCGGTTGACTTTTTGGATCGGTGTTATACCCGCCTGGCCGCGCGGCACTTCATTTCTTGACTCCTCTCCCGCCCGGCCCGTAGCCGAGCGGGGTGACCGTGACCACGCAACTTTTTTCTAATACTTAAATTTTTAAACTCGAGATATCTTTCGAATGAAATATCCGAATTGAATAATTCAAAAAGTTAAATAAAGGTATTAAAGCTGTCTTGAATATTAAGTAATTTATTTTGATAAGGATTAAAACCAAGATACAAATAAAGAGCCCTTTCAAGCGGTGATATTTTAATTAATTTTTTTAAATAAAAGATCACTTATCGTGGCATAACTATAATAGTTAGACATATGCTGTCGCGACCTTTTTTGTAAATAATGATGTGTTCTACAAAGTCGTACTACATTATTTTATTCTATCATCAATAGTTTTCGCAGCGCACGCGATGTAAATAATATTTTATTTAATTTTTTAACACCTTGTGTTACATTTTTGGAGTTTTAGTAAGGATCCCTAATTTTTTTGAAAATATAATTTAGCCTATGTCACACGGGAATAGTGTAGCTTCCTAACAGTGAAAGAATTTTTCAAATCGGTTCAGTAGTTTCGGAGCCTATTCAATGCAAACAAACAAACAATCAAATCTTTCCTCTTTATATATATAGGCAGACCGCTTTTATCACTTAGGGCAGGTCTAGTAAAATTCATGTCTATGGTTGAGTCGTACGTTGATAGGCGCTTGCTTGTTTTATATTCTGTGGCAGAGCCGGAGGCCCTTAGGCCGCGCGTTCGTGTACAACGCTTTGGTTTATTCATTGTGTAAAGAAATTTAATAAGTGAATTTTTTAAGAAGTTTAATTAAGCGATTTTCTTTTTATCATTATAATAGGTATATATTAATTTTTGTTCATTGTAATTCTATTTAGTAATAAAAAATAAAATAAAAAACTTAAAACTGTCTTATTAAGAAAACCCCTCCACATAATTGTCAGATTATAGGTCAGCACAACAAGGACATCAAACTGAACCGTCTGTATAAAAATCTGACGCGCTCGAGTATGTCAAGGTCACGATTTTTTTTTACATTTTCAAAAATCTGCCACGAGTTTAGGTTACGTCCAAATCGTCAGATTATTGAAATCTAAACTTTTCTGCATGTAATTAACTCACATTACCTTAATCTGACACGCTCGAATAAATCCATTTTTTTTCAATTTTCTACCTCTTCATACGGCCACCCACACCACTCAACTCGTCAGATTAATATCTCTCCATGACCAGAAACACGTAGGGCGTATACGCTATTAATATCTGACGCGCTCGAGTAAGTCATTGTGACGATTTTTTTTTACATTTTTGAAAATTTATACTCGCTCCCCCCACCACTGAAATGGTATACATCACATAAACTTTTTTTCTTTTTAGCATCTAATCTTTGCAATCCAATAGGTCTCCACAACGCTCGAGTAACTACCCATTTAGCGGTATTTCCTCCCGTACTATTAGGAATCTTCTTTAACTTGCAATTATTGTTCGAATAAGAGTTTAACAAAATGTAGATACACTATTTGTTTAACGAAATACTATTATTGTTGAAAAAATATATTGAATTATTTTCTTTAGCTGATGTTACAAAAAAAGTTCCACAGAGTTCCACTAATATTTTTTACAAGTTTTAAAATATATCTCAAATCTAATATAAAATCTTAAATACATATACCTCTTTTCCCCTTTCTTAAATCTAGCGCATTATTTTCAGGAAGTTTGCGACCCCGTTTTAAAAGAAATTAGGATTGAGAGAAAAGAACAACATATTTAAAATGTTGAACAATGAACAGTTTTACCACTTATCGTCATTTTAAAGTTAAATCATAATAATGTGTTATACGTAACCATATCTCTAATTCAAAATACAGAAATAACTTAAGATGATATATTTTTATTTTTTAAATTAGAATACTCCTACCACCTGACCCCAATTAACCCTAATAAGATATATATATATAGATATATATATATATATATATATATATATATATATTTATCTCCTCTCGTAAAACGTTGATCTTGCGCGACGGTACACCAGTTTTAAGTTGATCCGTTCGGACGTGTTGATCCATCCGGATATGCTGATCCATTACACAAGCTGGCATACACATCCTGATCCATGTGGATCAATTTATACCATCAAGATTTCGCTGTAAGCCACGCCCATTGTTCGGTGTCTTATACATTTTACACGTTTTTTTTTGTTGATCCATATAAATGCCAAGTTTTGACCGCCAACAAAGGTGCCCGTCTGTCGTACTTTTTAGCTTCTTTTAGTAGGTACCTGTACGTTCTTATTTCAATTCGTTCTATTTCATTTCTTTTTTAATGTATTTTGGTTTAAGATTTAATTTTTATTTTGATTTTGTTTTTGATTTTGATTTGGATTTCGATTTTGATTTTGGATCGAGATTTTAATTTTGATTTTGGTTTGAGATTTTAATTTGGATTTTGATTTTAATTTTTATTTGCATTCTTATTTTGATTTTTATTTTGATTTTTACTTTCATTTTGATTTTGATATTGCTTTTGGTTTGAGATTTTGATATTGATTTTGGTTTTGATTTGAGATTTTAATTATGATTTTGACATTGATTTTGATTTTGGTTTTGGTTTGAGATTTTGAATTTGATTTTTGATTTTGTTTTTATTTTGATTTTTGATTTCGATTTCGATTTCGATTTTGATTTCGATTTCGATTTCGATTTCGATTTCGATTTCAATTTCGATTTTGATTTTGATTTTGTTTTCGTTTCCGCTTCTAAGACCCGCACAAACCTCACCCCATGAACCTGGGCACCCCGGTTAAGTCACCAAACATAGCGAACCACTTAAGGTATACCTTAATTTTGGGAGGCGGGTATGATTACCACCGCCCCGGGAACCATTTTTGGGTAATCAACACCTCTGTCATATGTCACTTTGCAGTGACATTCGTGACTTAGCAGGAGTGCTCGGTTCAAGGAGTGAGATTTGTCTAGGTCCGTGCGGCGAACGCGTTCGCTCACCTACTGCGTGGCAAGCCGGATTGGGAGAGACTGATTTTTTGTGACTTAGCAGGGCTGCTCGGGTTCAAGGGATGAGATTTGTCTAGGTCTTTGCGGTGAACGGGTTTGCCCACCTACTGCATTACGGACCGGATTGGGAGAGACTGGTTGAGGGAGACCTTATTTTTTTTACATTAGCTCCACACAGGAAGCTCTGAAGAAAATAAATCCCGTCAAGGCCTATGTCTTCTTTGGGGATGCAATGCATTATCGGGGAATACGTATGATTCCTCGATAATGCATTGCATTACGATCTCTACGAATTCGGAAGTCGCAAGAACAAATTGCATTACGATCAATACGAATTCGGAAGTCGCAAGAACAAATTGTTGCGTGCGAAAGTAAATATTATTTTGATTTAAATGTATAATTCAACGATATCTAAGGGGCATTGCGACCTTGACTACGAATTCGGGAGTCGCAAGTTCGAATTGTGGCGTGCAGAGGTAATTTTTATTTGATACGTTTGTATAATACAACAATAATGCAGTGCAGTGCGATCTTGACTACGAATTCGGATGTCGCAAGTTTAAATGGCATGCGCCAGTTAATTTTATTTTGATAAATACATATAATTCCTCGATAATGCACTGCCTCACTATCTTGGCTACGAATTTGGAAGTCGCCAGTTCGAATTGTGGCGTGCGGAGGTAATTTTTATTTGAAACGTTTGTATAATACAACAATAATGCAGTGCAGTGCGATCTTGACTACGAATTCGGATGTCGCAAGTTCGGATATTGATTTTGATTTTGGTTTTGGTTTGAGATTTTAATTTTGATTTGGACTTTGACTTTGATTTTGGTGTTGGTTTGAGATTTTGATTTTGATTTTGAATTTGATTTTGACTTTTGATTTTGTTTTCGTTTCCGCTTCTAAGACCCGCACAAACCTCACCCCATGAACCTGGGCACCCCGGTTAAGTCACCAAACATAGCGAACCACTTAAGGTATACCTTAATTTTGGGAGGCGGGTATGATTACCACCGCCCCGGGAACCATTTTTGGGTAATCAACACCTCTGTCATATGTCACTTTGCAGTGACATTCGTGACTTAGCAGGAGTGCTCGGTTCAAGGAGTGAGATTTGTCTAGGTCCGTGCGGCGAACGCGTTCGCTCACCTACTGCGTGGCAAGCCGGATTGGGAGAGACTGATTTTTTGTGACTTAGCAGGGCTGCTCGGGTTCAAGGGATGAGATTTGTCTAGGTCTTTGCGGTGAACGGGTTTGCCCACCTACTGCATTACGGACCGGATTGGGAGAGACTGGTTGAGGGAGACCTTATTTTTTTTACATTAGCTCCACACAGGAAGCTCTGAAGAAAATAAATCCCGTCAAGGCCTATGTCTTCTTTGGGGATGCAATGCATTATCGGGGAATACGTATGATTCCTCGATAATGCATTGCATTACGATCTCTACGAATTCGGAAGTCGCAAGAACAAATTGCATTACGATCAATACGAATTCGGAAGTCGCAAGAACAAATTGTTGCGTGCGAAAGTAAATATTATTTTGATTTAAATGTATAATTCAACGATATCTAAGGGGCATTGCGACCTTGACTACGAATTCGGGAGTCGCAAGTTCGAATTGTGGCGTGCAGAGGTAATTTTTATTTGATACGTTTGTATAATACAACAATAATGCAGTGCAGTGCGATCTTGACTACGAATTCGGATGTCGCAAGTTTAAATGGCATGCGCCAGTTAATTTTATTTTGATAAATACATATAATTCCTCGATAATGCACTGCCTCACTATCTTGGCTACGAATTCGGAAGTCGCCAGTTCGAATTGTGGCGTGCGGAGGTAATTTTTATTTGAAACGTTTGTATAATACGAATTCGGATGTCGCAAGTTCGGATATTGATTTTGATTTTGGTTTTGGTTTGAGATTTTAATTTTGATTTGGTCTTTGACTTTGATTTTGGTGTTGGTTTGAGATTTTGATTTTGATTTTGATTTTGAATTTGATTTTGACTTTTGATTTCGATTTCGATTTCGATTTAGATTTAGATTTTGACTTTTGATTTTGATTATAAAAGTGCAATATAAAATAACTCAATGTCTATTTTTAAATTATTGTGGCATTGTAAATGAGGTTTTTTCGTAACTCAAATTCTCAATAGAAATCAACACAAACAGGCAATTCCGAAAGCGTTGTTAAAATCAATGAAATAGACGTAAGCTTCTACATTCATTTTAATTTTAAAATACTTACGTAATACAATGTTATTTTAACTAATTAATTATTTTGACAAATGCCTATTTATTTGATTGAAAATTAGTTACTGTTGTTGAATAATAATATTAATTATAAGACATTATAATATCTATGTATTTACAAATGACAGCAATTGGGATCAGTTTTTATTTTTATCGTTTTATTGTTCATTTTTCATATTATAATATCAAAATATATTATAATATGAAAAAAGTTTAACATTTTACTAACATTACTTTGCGAAACTAACATCAAAGATCATTTACTAACTGACCATAAACATATAACAAAAATACAATAAAATAAGGTATAAAGGTTGGTTTTATTTTTTATTTTTTATTGTAACTGCAAAATTTCATCGACGGAGGAATTAATGTTTGGGTTAGTCTCATTTTGAGCCTTTATTGACTGGCCTACAAGGCAGGGGCCGCCTCTGGTTACCGGCTATTTTAAAATTATGTTTTCATAGCTTTTAAGGCGATCCACTAGTACAGGAAAAAATCGAAATTTGAATTCACGCCCTTTTATGGGAGGAGTTTAAAAATACTTGAGAAAAAGCTTTTGGAAAGGTTGGAAAAGATATTTGAGAATTTTTTTTACATGTTGATTTCGTAAAGGCCTGTAAAAAACATTAATTCCTTTTTTATGCATTGTTTATTGTAATAAAACGGAATTTTTAAATTGATTTCACGAAAACAAGCAGCGCGGACCCTAACACGTTGTTTCTCCGCTATATAAGAAACTGAATTTGCCACATTATGCAATAAAACCATATCCGAAAAAGTGTTTATAAGTAGGAGAGTTTGCACTAAAAAATGTTTTTTATAGACCTAATACTTTATTTTTTCTAAGCTTATTAAAAGACATTAAAAAAATGACCGATATTTTTAAGGGCCAAGGTATGTTCTACACGAAGTATTTAATTGAAGCATTTATAATACGTCTAAGCGGTCAAATTTTCAAAACAAAAACATACGATTTTGTATGATTTTGCATTATTTAGTATGGCTTCATCTTAATGACCTGAATTATGAGTTGGTTTCTTTCTGAGTTTGCATGGAACCAATCTAACACTATTTAAAGAGGAAAGATTTGATTGTTTGTTTGTTTGCATTGAATAGGCTCCGAAACTACTGAACCGATTTGAAAAATTCTTTCATTGGTAGGAAGCTACACTATTCCCGGTTGACATAGGCTATATGATATTTTCAAAAAAAATTAGGGATCGTTACTAAAACTCCAATAATGTAGCCCAAGGTGTAAAAAAAATACCTAAAATATTCTTTACATCGCGTGCGCTGCGAAAACTATTAACAATAGAATAAAATAATGTAGTACGACTTTGTAGAAAACATCATTATTTACAAAAAGTTTCGCGACAGCATATGTCTAACTATTATAGTTATGCCACAAAAAGTGTTTATTTATTTTAAAAATTTAATTAAAATGACGCCGCGTCAAATGGCTCTTTATTTGTATCTTGGTTTTAATCCTTATCAAAATAAATTACTTCATATTCAAGACTGCATCAATACCTTTATTTAACTTTTTGAATTATTCAATTCGGACATTTTATTCTAAAGTTACCACGAGTTTAAAAATAGCCCCGTTTGGGGAAAGGGTTGAGAAAGTCTGATTGGAGAATTCATAATCCATCCGGTCCGCCACGCAGTTGGTGGGTAAACGCATTCTCCGCCAAGACTTAGACAAATCTCAACTTCTAAACCCAGGCACCCCTGCTAAGTCACCAAACGTTGTGAACCACTTGGAGTAACCTACGGCAAGGATGTTGGTTATCCGATAAATAGTTCCCGGGGCGGAGTTACACATATCCGCCTCCAAATTGATATTCCTTTGTTGGGAGACGGGTCGAGGGACTAATATAGGTATTTTATGAATGTACCGCACAATAGTCCCAGATGCTCTCTTCTATCTGGAGCTAATGAAACTAAAGACGGGTTGTTTCAAAAAATTTTACGGATTCATCAAATATTTGAAATTATTTTTTTACGACCTGTGTAAGTTCTATTCAAATTCTGTATTATTTCAGATTGATAGAGCAACTGGCCTATAATGATATAATGACGGAACTTGAATAGAACGTGAAAATTATCTTAAAATATTTGATTATATTACAAAATTACAATTTGAGGTTTTACTCATAGTTAAAAATAAATATTCCTCCTAGACTTGCAGAAAAGTCAATAGACGTCGCATATTAAATAAAAATTGATAACTTTATCCAAGACACTATCTAGATTATATTTAGTTCTGGTTGAATTTTGCAATCTTTCATACAGATAGCAGCCAATAAAATTTGCGTTACGAAAATGAAGATAATGTAGTTTCTAGTCGAAGTATGAAACGGTTAAAAATGACAGAATCGGATGGGGACTAATTAATTAGCTTAGCGCAATGGTTAGAGCTGCTGCCCGGAAAGCCGAAGGTCCTGGCTTGGAGTCCCTGATGTGACCGTACCTCTTTCTGATTTTTCTGTTTCAGATTTTGGATTGAGTTTCGCTAATATTGTCTTCATTTATTTAAATTTTACAATTTGAAGTTTAACTCATTGTTCTAAATAAAAATAAATATTCATCCTAGACTTGCAGAAAATTTAATGGCCGTCCTTAACCAGTCTCTCGATCTCGATCCGGCCCGCCACGCAGCAGGTGGGCAGAGGCATCCATCGCCAAGGCCTGGACAAATCTTACCCGAGGAATCGGGCACGCCCGCTAAGTCACCGAACAGAGAGAACCACTTGGGGTGACCTATGGCAGAGGTGTTGGTTATCCAATAAATGGTTCTCGGGGCGACGATACACTTATCCACCTCCCATGTTATTCCCAGTTGAGAGGCGAGTTGAGGGAGTTCTAGGTTAGGACTCTTTCAATTAGTCTCTCCCAACCTGGCCCGCCACGCAGTAGGTGGGCAATCGCATTCGTCGCAAAGACCTGGACAAACCTCTCCCCTTAAAACCGGGAATCCCTGTTAAGTCACTAAACGTAGTGAGTTTCTTGCGGTGACCTATGGCGGAGGTGTTGGTTATCCAATAAATGGTTCCCGGGGCGATGGAACAAATCGGACTCTCTCAACCTCCCAAATTGGGTTGAGAGAGTCCAATAGAAGAGTTCTAGGTTAGGTCTCCTTCAATCAGTCTCTCCCGTTCTGGCCTGCCATGAAGTAAGTGGGCAAACACATTCTCCTCAAAGACCTAGACAAACCTCACCCCTTGAACCTGGGCACCCCTGCTAAGTCACTGAAAGTAGTGAACCGCTTGGTATGACCTATGGCAAAGGTTTGGTTAATCAATAAATGGTTCCCGGGGCGGTGGTGTGCGTAATCCTCTTCCCAATATACCTATAATATTAATGATAAGTTTTTAGATTTTCACGGCCAAAAGCATTTTCGTTGTTTGTTTTTTAGGTGTTATGCCGTGTTGCGCTACCTCCTTTTTTATCCGACGTTTTGGACAGCGTTGCAGTGTCCATCATCAGGGCAGATCCGGCAGATTGTCGCAGACATCGTCGGATCTGCTGGATCCGCCCTGACGATGAACACTGCAACGCTGTCCGAAACGTCTGCTAAAGAAGGAGGTAGCCAACACAAAACAAAAAACGAAAATATAATATTAATGTATGTAGGTTTGCTGAATTGCTGCCAAAAATATTTTAAAACATACATCATGTAACATGCATATCTTCAATGGATTACAAATGTCAAATATTTCAAAACGGTTCACAGCAATGTATTTTCTTTACTTTTACGTAAAAATTAAACCAACTCGTTCGGTATCATTTTTTACGGAGTGCCTTGAAAATAGTTTCCATAGTGTGGATTATCATTGTGGGTGGTAGAGCCCGTTCACACTTCTGGCTAGGCATGAGTGCAGGTGTTCAAAACAAACTGGGTGTTTAAAAATGTTTGGAAGAAAATAATTATCGATTTTTTCTTTTTTAATTATTTTATTTATATAGATGTTTTTATTATTTGGAATGGCTAAAAGCTTATCAACTTTGAACTTCAATGAAGAATGCCCGAAGTAAAAACCATTGAAATCCCGCTTTTTTAAATATTTAAAAACATCTAATCGCATATCCCATTACTAAAAATTGCGTTTTAACTGAGAAAAATGAAATTATGTGTGGTATATTTTTGTTTATCAGTTGTTTAAAAAATAAAGCACGTTTTAATAAGTAAGGACATTTTTTTCGAAAAGTAGTTCTTTAGAGTAGGTATTTATTATGTTATTTTTTTGGGCAAAAAATTGTGTTACCTTTACATAGTATAAAATGAAGTCGCTTCCGCTGTCTGTGCGCTTAGATCTTTTAAACTAAGCAACAAATTTTCATGCGGTTTTCACCAATAGATAGAGTGATTCATGAGGAAGGTTTTAGAGTATATAATTTGTCAAGGTTTTGTGTTAATTGGCTGAAATAGGGCTGGCAAGCAGGCAGTGGGCATCGGGCAGTCGGCAGCAAGCGGGCGGTGTCGATTTGATTTAACAGATGGCGTTGGTTATAAAGGTTGGGTAGTGGCGTGGCGTTGTGATGGCGTTATGTTTCGTTAGTCACAGCAACATGTGGCCTGGTCTGCTAGTTTTTAACTAAAAGTATACTATCTCGGGAATGACTAGCTTAATTAAAAAAAAAAAATTATATCATTGTTTTTACCTTACTTAAGAAAATATTTTAGAAATCATAATTAATATTTTCTTACGACGGCGACGGCCAAGGAGCCGCCTTTTTATATTAAAGTGATATTAAAAAGATTTCACAATCTACTCTTTCATAGATGGCGCAAGTTTAATTATTTTAGGGAACACGCTTTTTACAAGTAGTGCCTTATTAAGATGAATGAATTGTTAGCGCCCATTCATGCGTAATATGAATATGAATAAATAGTTTTTTTGGTTTAAATAAATCTTTCAAAAATGGCAAACAAATACCATATTGTATCGGTAATTCAATCCATTATTGTATTTGTACGCCTTTCTTGAAAGATTTATTCAAACCAAAAAAACTATTTATTCATATTCATATTGCAACTGTACGGGCGCAAACAATTAATTCATCTTAATATTTTAAAGCACAACTTAAAAACAAAAGTTTTACGCTAAAATAATTAAACTCGCGCCATCTACATATAATATAGAGGCGTTCTTTTAAGGTGAAGTTATACGTGAAATCCTATTTAGATTAATCTTTATGACGAATTGGCTTACAGTATCAACATCAAAAAATATGCTACGGATAAATTGAAGCTTTTACTAGGTTTTTTATGTAATGGAATTAGAATAAAATTATTATTTACATAACAAAAACAAAATAAGCGTAAACCACTAAAAAAATGTTTTTTCATGACTTAACTATGAAGTAATACAAGAAACATTTTTATAAAAATACTCCTTTATGGGTAAGACCATTTTTGAGGTTTTCTATGTTCTAACTTTTTTTCACTCTTATAAAATTATGGACAAAATAAATAAAAACCACTTTTTCGCTTACTTGCCGCGCGTAAATAAGACGCTCGATTGCAAATTTTGCAGGCACGAGAATCGAAATACTTCTAGCGTTTATATTCCTCTTAAGTATCACATTTACTTGGAATTCTGAGTTTGTTTGAGTCTCAAAAGTCTAAAAAATCCACTTTCCGTCACATAATCGAGATGAAACTTGGTACACAGTCGATTCTTTCTGTCCCTGAAATTTTATGTTTATGTAATAAATAAAATTTGCCAATGCAGTTCGGCCCACATTTTCATTAATTAATACTAATGAGGCTACTGTGAAATAAGTTTTAACATAAAACATAATCGTAAAAATTGATTAATTTTTATTGAATTTGTTACCACACTGTAGATTTGCTAAAAATTAAAAATAATATTCAGATATATTTTTAAATAGCGGCAACATGAATATATCAAGTTACCGACATCCGGTCTTTAATACAATGGTTTTTAGAATATTTCAACCACTCGGATACGTAAGCGTGTTAATATATATAACAATAGCCGTAAAATAAGCGCGTTTTTTCGTGTGTTCCCACAGAAGTCGTTATAACTCTGTTATTGTTCTAGTGATAACCCTAAAACAAAAAGTAGAAGATCCATATTGAATGCTTCACATTTCTATTCAAAGTTGTCCATAGAAGTACATAAAAAATACTAATTTTGTAGAAACAGTTTTCACCCCCAAATCACCTACGCGCTGTTAGACATTATTAATTTTTTAAATATTCTTGTATGAAATGGTAAAAGGTAGGTGACAAAATTGTTTATTTATTCAATAGAATAAGTGTTATTTTTACATAATCAGTGATTTTAGTACCGTTTCCACATAAAAACATCGCGTGAGTCATTTTTACAATATTTTTATGTTTGCTTTCTAAATTTTAATATTTATAAATGTTAATATTTTTTTGTAATATAACAATTTGAAACCTTATTTCAAACAAACGTTTCAAGTTTTTAGTTTTTTTCTGTTATTTGTTTATGGGGTGTTATACCGTGTTGCGCTACCTCCTTCTTTGGCCGACGTTTCGGACAGCGTTGCAGTGTCCTTCATCAGGGCAGATCCGGCAGATGTGTGACAGTTTTTAGTATTCGGCTACGTTCAGATATGTTCCATTTATTGACCCTTAATTGTGAAGCGGAAATAACACAAAGTTTTATAAATCTGGCAGTTCGTTTAAGACAAAAAACTTGCATAATCGCAAAATACCTGAGTGGTTAAAATATTGTGATACATATTAATTTTAAAAGTAAACAAACGATTTCCGACCAGAGGTGACCATAATTTCTGTTGAACATTTACAGGAAATACAGTTTTCTACTCCAAAACTTATGGGAAAACTATAATTTTAATCAATGTGAATAGTGTTATAATCACCGCCAGACTTGGCAATGTCTGTAATCATGACGTCTGTTTATCGTGTATATTAATTAGTGCATGATGCACATTCGAAATCAAATATGAAGTGTAGGTAATTTTTTTTTCTTCAAACTTCGCAAATAAACTTTGTGGCTTCATTATTGCTTCAATGAGAATAAGAAATTTTGTAAACACCACTATTTTATTAATATTATCGACATGTTTCAAAAACAATGTTATCTTCGTCAGCATAAAAGATTAATAATTTTAACAATTAATCATTATCCGGTTATTATCAATTGAACTACGGTGTCCCCATACAACATATTGCGTGGCTGAAAAACTTTATAAGTAAATGAATAATACTATGAAGTACACTCCCAAACCAGATCGTGTTTTAGATTTTTTGTGAAATTCTTTCTAAACTAAATGTAGCTTCGTTCTTTCAAAAAAATTAGAGTCCTTGCGAGAGCCTTGAAGGAGTAACCATCTGTTACTTATACCAGGGCGGGTAAGTGGTGGATAATAACCTCCAATGCTCGTAGCCAGTAGGACTATTGCATCCCTAATTGGGATATGTTGTGAGGCTGAAGGGTGTGAAAGCTCAACTGTTTGACTACCGGTGTGACTCCAAAGTTCATCAAATTATTGTAGATTACCGGTTTCACTTTAAACCAAAGTTCACCGGATAGTAGTTTACCGGTTTGACTTAAACCAAACCAATTTTTTAATGTAGTTCAAGTACCGTACCGATCAAAGTTCATAAGAATTGAGCTGTAGCTCAAATGTGTTGCTGTAGGCAAATCGCCGGTCAGCAGCTCTGACCACTGAGCTATGGCGGCTTATGGCTTTGGCGGGTATTAGATAAGCCGCCATAGCTCAGTGGTCAGAGCTGCTGACCGGCAATCAGATGGTCACGGGTTCAATTCCCGTTGGCGGCCAGTATCTTTTCTCGGAAGATTTTTTCAATGTAGATGAGTGTTTCAGGCTGATAATTATTGATTATAATATTTGGAATCTTATTTTATATAATTACATTTTTACAGTACCCGTATTTGATTGTGTAACATTTAAAAAAAAAAATTATTATACTTTATACTTGATCGACGCTTTTATTGCACATTATTAATTATTTTATTGAGACTAAATTTGGTAAACTTCTTTTCAAGGGATTATTTCATAAAAAAATATTTTGCATTATGATAAACTAATAATTATTATCTACCTTAAAAACAAACTAAAACTACGAAACTAAAAACTACGTATCCGCTGGTTGAATTCCTTTGTACAATTCACTTATCGAATACTCATACCTCTCATACACAATGAGTATTCGATAAGTGAATTGTACAAAGGAATTCAACCAACCTTTGTACAATTCACTTATCGAATACTCATTGTGTATGAGAGGTATGAGTATTCGATAAGTGAATTGTACAAAGGAATTCAACCACCGGATTCGTAGCTTTTAGTTTAGATTTAGTTTGTTTTTAGAGTAGATAATAATTATTAGTTTATCATAATGCAAAATATTTTTTTATGAAATAAACACTTGTGTTGTGCCTACTTATGTCTCTCATGCTCTGTTTATTATTTTATGTATTATGTACTTCTTATTATGCTATATACTTGTTGTAATGCTCCTGTACAATTTAATCACATGTAAAATCCATCAAGTCGTAAACAAATAAATAAATAAAATAATATTATTATTTGTAATTAACTGTATTTCATTTACCCCGTCCCATATACATCGATTTAAAATTTCTCCCCATATTTAAAATTATTCCCCGTCCACATCGATTTTAAAAAAATGTCCTCCATATCCCAATTCATTTTGCCTCAGAATTACTAGCCTAAAGGTTGTTTAGTAATTTATTATAAAAAAAATGTAGAGAGGGAGTAAACTGGCATTCTACCAACGGTTTATCCATGGAACATGTTTTTTTATTCAAAAGTTGTGTGTTTTCGTACGCTTGAATACTATTTTATTTAAGTACATTGTCTTTAAATTAAAAAAGATAGGTCTTCATAGATGACGATTTTTATCGGTGCTTTATTAGAAAAACCTTGGTAAAAAAAATTTGGTTTGAAGTATTATTGCATACCTATATCACACAAAAGCAATAAAAAAGAAAGATTTTATTAAATAATTCAAAAAGTTGTATACAGATATTGAAACAGTCTTGAATATGAAGTAATTTATTTTGATAAGGATTAAAACCAAGATACAAATAAATAGCCTTTTCAAGCGCGACATTTTAATAATTTTTTTAAAATAAAAGAATAATTATTGTGGCATAACCATAATAGTTAGACATATGCTGTCGCGACCTTTTTTGTAAATAATGATGTGTTCTACAAAGTCGTTTTACATTATTTTATTCTATCATTAATAGTTTTCGCAGCGCACGCGATGTAAAGAATATTTTAGGTAATTTTTATACACCTTGGGTTACATTATTGGACTTTTAGTAACGATCCCTAATTTTTTTTGAAAATATCATATAGCCTATGTCAACCGGGGATAGTGTAGCTTCCCAACAGCGAAAGAATTTTTCAAATCGGTTCAGTAGTTTCGGAGCCTATTCAATGCAAACAAACAAACTAACAAACAAACAAATCTTACCTCTTTATAGTGTAGTAGATAGTAGAAGTGTGTTAGATTAGAATGATCGCCTTTCGGAACGGTGAACGGTGGAACAACTCATAATGAAACATACTGAGAAGCACTTCAGAAAACATAGGTTGAATAGGTTAAGTTAGGTTAGGGTTACCGGCTTTTTTTAAATTATATTTTCATAGCATTTAATGACCTTTCTAAGGAGGTTCTGAGTTATAATGAGTTGGTTTATTTCTGAGTTGACATGGAACCTTTCGGAACATCGCCTTGCAACGAAATGGGAGGGATGGATTCACACGTCCGTCACTCCTAGACATACTGACCCCCAGATTCCTACTCACACCTACTACCCCATTCCTTCCCTGAACATCCTCTTTTTCCTTTCCTAAAAATACGCTCCACACTGCATCCCTAAAGATGACATTGGCCTTGAGGGGATTTATTTTCTTCAGGGCTTCCTGTGTGGAGCTAATGTAAGAAAAAAGGTCTCCCTCAACCAGTCTCTCCCGATCCAGTCCGTAACGCAGTAGGTGGGCAAACCCGTTCGCCGCAAAGACCTAGACAAATCTCATCCCTTGAACCCGAGCATATACATATATTATCAAAATAAAATACAATATGAACTTACGACTGTATTGTAATGCGTTACCGAGGAATAAAACAAATTTATTAAATAAAATTTACTGGTGCACGCCAATTTTGAACTTGCGACATCCGAATTCGTAGTCAAAGATCATAATGCAACGCATTATTGAGGAATCATACATAGATATTTATCAAAATAAAATTTACTTGTGAACGCCAATTTTGTACTTGCGACCTCCGAATTCGTAGTCAAGGATCACAATGCAACGCATTATTGAGGAATCATGCATAGATATTTATCAACATAAAATTTACTTACGCACGCCAATTTTGAACTTGCGACTTCCGAATTTGTAGTCAAGATCGTACCGCAACGCATTATCGAGGAATTATATCTAAATATTTACCAACATAAAATTTATTATTTTTGAACTTGTGACTTCCGAAATCATAACCAAGATCGTAATGCAACGCGTTATCGAGGAATTATAAAAATTTAACAAAATAAAATTTACTTGCGCACGCCAATTTTGAACTTGCGACATCCGAATTCATAGTCAAGGATCATAATGCAACGCATTATTGAGGAATAATACATAGATATTTATCAAAATAAAATTTACTTGCGCACGCCAATTTTGAAATTGCGACATCCGAATTCGTAGTCAAGGATCATAATGCAACGCATTATTGAGGAATTACATATAGATATTTATCAAAATAAAATTTACTTGCGCACGCCAATTTTGAACTTGCGACATCCGAATTCGTAGTCAAGGTTCATAATGCAACGCATTATTGAGGAATCATACATAGACTTTTATCAAAATAAAATTTACTTGTGCACGCCAATTTTGTACTTGCGACATCCGAATTCGTAGTCAAGGATCATAATGCAACGCATTATTGAGTAATCATACGTAGATATTTATCAAAATTATATTTACTTGCGCACGCCAATTTTGAACTTGCGACTTCCGAATTCGTAGTCAAGATCGTACTGCATCGCATTATCGAGGAATTATATCTAAATATTTACCAACATAAAGTTTATTATTTTTGAACTTGTGACTTCCAAATTCATAACCAAGATCGTAATGCAACGCGTTATCGAGGAATTATACAAATTTAACAAAATAAAATTTACTTGCGCACGCCAATTTTGAACTTGCGACATCCGAATTCGTAGCCAAGATCGTAATGCAACGCATTATCACCCCTCGAACCCGGGCACCCTTGCTAAGTCATCAAAAGTATCGAACCACTTGGGCTGACGTATGACAGATGTGTTTATCCAATAAATGTTTCCCGGGCGGCGGAGCCTAGCAACAAAAACCCGCGGAAGTATATTATTAGAATTTTATAAAATACAGAAAGATATATTTTTCAAGTCGGTGCCGCGGCCGTTATAATATTACGTTTTGCAACTTCCATATCGGCTCAACCAATGAGCAGTAAAACCAGATATAGGTATATGTTTTTTTATGACCAATCAGAAGGCTTCGTTCATAACGCCATCTTGAACGCCATTCTGATTGGTCATTGTCAGATCAACAATTTTATAGTAAAAGCACATATAGGTACATAAGATATACGATTATGTGGATCAACAACGCATGGCAATTTGGGCGGATCATCAACGCATGGTAAATTGGGCGGATCAACAGTTACGAAGCGTATGATTTCCATACAAACATCGAAAATTTTATGTGTAGTATTTCGTTTACTTTTACTGGGAAACTGGCAACCTTGCTATTTAATGTAACGTTGTTGCAAATTCATACAGAAGTAATCCATTAAAGCCAAGTTATTCGGTGTTAAAGGTGGATCAACACTGTCAAATAACTTCTTACTGGATCAGCATATTACGAGAAGAGGTCAATATATATATATATATATATATATATTTTAATTTTCTTAGGTAGCCTCCTCATTTTAATCACAAACACCATTTATAACTCCAGACCGGCTGGACCGATTTTTATGATCTTTGATTTGTTAGGTTAGTCTCCGCCCCGAATAGCAGAATAGCTATAATAAAAATTTTTTTAAAAAAATTTCCCCTATATTATGTATGGAATGAATTCTCATCTTTTGGAAGAGCTGCAGCAATGTTGTGATAAACATAATATTGAATAGGGGGTGAATTTCGAAAATTCAGAAACGTCAAATGTCAATGCGTCGATTGTTTTGCTTTTGTTCTTAAACATATGATGCTGACCCTCTTTCTTACACACTAAATGTCAATAGTCGAAAATGAGATAAACGGTGGACGTACATCTGCACCGTCCGAAGGAAAAATACAATAATTATAACAAATCTCCCTCACACGTATAAAGAAAATGAAACGCAATTCCCGTAAGCGGAAAAATAAGAAAATCACAAAAAAAAAAAATATATATATATCCGTACACAACGCCATCTCTGATACTGACAAAAACAAAACATGGACAGTTGCGCATCAAAAATTGCCTCATTGCGTAATTTTTAACTTTATAAAAATACTGAATTTAATTCAGCTGATAAGTTAACACAACAGTTATAGATTCTGAGGCGGTATGAAGTTCTCCGGGTCAGCTAGTATTAAATAAATCTATTTTTGGCGACGTAAATTGATAATTCGGTCTAGTGCGCGACGTACAAATGTCACGGAAAGGTCGTTCAATATTTAGGAACTTTATAAATAAAAAATAAGTAACCTACCAATATATAAATAAACGCTTCGCAACGGCTAAGTCACGTCCAGATGGGTGTAAGTGTAAAAAAGCGGGCGAGTGTCTATTTTTTATTATATCGGGTTCCGTAATGAACATCCTTTTTTGCAATGTATTTTCTCTTATAGTGGATTTGATACATAAAATATACCATGCAAATAAGTAAAATGAATTTTAAAATGTTAGTCAGAACTTTGCGTCTCTACCAAGGACAAAATAATATCGAATTTTATGATGAAAAAGGACAAAATTAAGTACGACAAAGTCACATAGGCAACTGCATGATGATGTTGCAGAAGATTTTTTGTCAAGTATTAACAATGAATAATAAAAAGATAAATGTTATATTAGCGCCGTCCGAGTATACATTTAGGCACAATCAAGTTTTAAAAATAATTCACCAAAGTTTGGTAATTAAACATAACTTGATAGACTGCCGTAATGTACCATATTATGAATATGAACCAAATTCATTTTTAGAAAATGAATTTTATAAAATTTATTATGATAAAACTATTCTGACAGACAGAACAATTAGTCATAATAGACCCGATATAGTTTTACACGACAAAATTAAGAAAATAACTTATATCATTGATGTTGCTATTCCAAATTCTTGTAATATTCAGAAAACTGTTTCTGAAAAAATAAGAAAATATACAGATTTAGGAAATGAAATTAAATGAATTTGGCATTCTCAGACTATAAAAATATTACCATTTGTTATTTCGGCTACTGGCATTATACCTAGCTCTCTCATTCAAAATTTAGGCGTATTAGATTTGTCAAAAAATTTGTACATAAAAATGCAAAAGTCGGTCATTTTAAATACATGTAGGATTACGAAAGATTTTTTAAATATTTATATTGAGGGATCAGTAGGATTTATCGGACCAGTTAGGATTTCATCAGAGCCGAACCCTCTGATATGAAAATATCTGGAGTCGGTGAAATATTTTCCCATTATGTTTCTGGTGGATTGACGTATTGTTCTTGTATTGTTTTATTCTTATATAGTGCACTTACATTGCGTTAATTTACTAGATATTCATTTGTGGAAAAGTGTGTGGAAGGGTTTAGTCTTTCATTTGGGAAAGATTCAACCCGGACATAAAATCTGAAGCACCGTAAAAAATAATTGGTTGTTTTTTGTGAGAAATCATCTCACGGGCGCTGTACAATTTATTATGAAAAACTGAAAATATACTTACCTGGCAGGTCGTTTCTGATAAACACACTAGACTGTTTAAAGCTTGGAGAAGATACGACTTTGCACGTGGAGGACGTTTTTAAAACTCTGGAAATTGCATGAATTTACGTTTGCTATCCCCATCACTGTTGATATTTTTATAAGAAGACTCAATTAGATGATATTATTTCTATCAATAATATCTGAACCCTTTGGATTTGTAATCGTCTCGAATCGACAATGAACGGACTGCAAACACGAGCCCTTGCCGGTAGCGCTAGCTGAGAAGGTATGTAAGTATATATTATGTTGATCGTTGTGTGTCTATTTATTATTATTTCTATAAATCTGTACCTACGTGGTTCGAAATCGAGTCATCTGTAACATATATTTCTCACTATGGTAGTATCTCACACCAGAGTGGAAGATACTATCAGTATTGCCTTGGATCAGAAGATCACCATTCAGAATTAAAACGTTGCTTGAAATGGCTTTAGCCGTGTTTGGTGACCAGATCTGAATAGCCAGGTACATCTCCACCTTCCCCTTTCCCATCTCCTTCCCCACCCCCTACCTTCAGCCTCACAACATACCCCAATTGGGGATGCCATAGTCTCACTGGCTCCAGACGGGAGCAGTTGGGAATCTTGTGCGGTATTCATATAAAAAAAAACGTATTGTGAGATCATTTTCTATTGTTTAATTGATTACTTTTTTGAGATTTGTTAAATTGAAAACTATTTAAATGTACTGAGCATTTAGAATCGGTGCAAAATGATGGTGAAACTATTATCCTGCTGCGGTTATGTTAGTTTCATGCCAGTCCATATTCCTACAATTTTCTGAAAATTTCCAACACCTATAATTTTTAATTTATTTATGAAACAAATTTTACATACAAAACACCTTAATTCCACACTTCATTCCGGTAATCTGAACCCTTTCGCAACTTGCTAATCCGCATCATTTGAAAATATGTAAATGCAAGTTAATTTATTTTACAGGGCTTTGTTTTAATTTAAGAGATAGTAGCCAAGTATTTTCTACGTAATTTTTTTTATTTTTTATTTTATTTTTTTATTTATTCAACGCCCAGGGGGCTTTTACATGTTTCGTAGTACAATTTATTCATGACAGATGATTTTTAAGCAGATAAAGAAATAATAAAAATAAAATTAGATTAAAAATGCACACCAGTCACAAAAATTAAAAAAAAACAGCGATTTGATAGCGAAGTTTACAAAAATACAGATATGTTTAGGAATAGTTTTGGAATAAGTTTTTTACAAGATCTACAAAATTTGCCATGTTGATGTTAAATATGTCAACATAACTTAAGTACTGATTTCCCATAGTGTAAAATCGTTGTATCGGAGAGTGGGCAATGTAGTTCCGCTTATGAATGCTGCAGTACAATAGTGTATTTTGTCGTGTGGTTACTGTCGGTATTCGTAAGGTTATGAGTTGCAGGAGTTCGCAATAGTCGAATTTAGAGTTACGTATTTTGAATAAAAATGTTAGGTCGTTTATTTTACGTCTGTCTTCTAGTGTGTTTATTTTTTTATTATTTAGTAATAGATTATATTTTGTATCTTCTAGTGGGATATTTAATTTAAAATTTTTAAAACGCAGAATTTTTAATTGTATTCGCTCAATGTTATAAACGAGAATTTTTTTTGAGATGCAGACCAAACTACCGAGTTATATTCAATTTGGCTTCTAACTAGAGATACAGAGTTGTTCTTAATACGAAGCCTAGTGTTTTCATACCTTTGTTCATAATTTGATGAATATGATTGGCGAAACTTAGTTTTTCATCCAAAATAATTCCAAAATTTCTCATTGTTTTTTTACTAAAGATGTGTTATTGATGGAATATTCGAATAAAACAAGATTTTTATTTCTGATGAGAGTCAAGGTTTTGCACTTTTCTACATTTAAAAATAAATTATTTTGAACGAACCAATCTTTAAACTTACTAATATTTGACTGTAGTATATGGCAACGATTTATATTAGCTATTTTCTTGTAAAGCTTGATGTCATCAGCAAAGAGCAATACCTCGACATCATTGAAGCAATTGGTTATTTCATTGATGAAAATGAGGATGTAATAATAGTTGAAAGTGGTATTGAGATCATTTTCTCTTATTTTTATTTTATTTTATGAAAAAGTCTCATTGGGTAGGTAGGTACTGTTAGTTGGAATTCTATGGTGGTTGAACACTCAAATTTTAAAAAGATTAGTTCAATATTTAGTCTCCATTTAACGTACCTAAACAATTCCAGGAGTGCTTAAAAAACTTTTAAATATACAAAATTATTTTTCCCGTAAAATAATTATACGTATTTTCGGCACTGAATAACACAAACATGGTACATAATGTCATCTATTTTTATTTATCAATCGTCCCACTGTTTTATGATTTTGAAAACTTTGTTATCTACGTATTACGTAAATCTGAGATCCTAATACGGTTTTTCCAATAGATTAAATCTGTATTCTTTCTATTTGAATAGGATTAAATATAGAAACACAAATATCGTAAAATTATATAGAATGCAAGACGCTTGCTCTTTATTTTTTTTTTAACATTAGCTCTGTACAGGAGGCCCTGAGGAAAATAACCATTCTCTCCCGGCCGTTGGTGGGTAGATGTATCCGCCGCCAAGACCTGGACAAACCTCACCACATGAACCCTGCTAAGCCACAAAACGTAGCGCACCACTTGGGGTGATCTATGGCAGAGGTGTTAGTTATCCAATAAATGGTTCCCGGGGCGGCGGTACCCATACCCGCCTCCCAAATTAAAATTTGTGTAAAGATATTCCCGCTAAGACCAAAAAATGTACATGCGTTGTGTTGTATATTTTACTACTTTCGTATTTTAACGATTTTATAGCAATACTCGCACTAAAAATCTTACAAATTATGCTGGTACAAAGAAAACTTATTCAATAAGAATCATCCTGTGTAGATAACTTATTCAATAAGAATCATCCTGTGTAGATAACTTATTCAATAAGAATCATCCTGTGTAGATAACTTATTCAATAAGAATCATCCTGTGTAGATAACTTATTCAATAATAATCATCCTGTGCAGATAACTTATTCAATAAGAATCATTCTGTGTAGATAACTTATTCAATAAGAATCATCCTAAAATCATTCCTACTTCGATGCCGTAAGTTTAAAAAAAAAAATTATATTTTTTCTACCTTAAAAACAACCCAACTGCTTTAGTAAATTGCATTTACTATTATCCCCGAACAATCGCTATATTCACCTCCTAACCCCACTTTAAATTGGTGTCCCCGACGCAGCGTGACAAAATAATTGCGTGGGTAAGTACCTACCCTCTTCCAGGCTTGTTCACACCGCGGTAGTTTGAGAAGAACAACATTTCTTGATAAGTGATTAAAATATAAATACAAACACACGTACATGGTATTGAAATTGTCACTTAAGCAACGAACAAAGCCGCATAGGCTCTACAAATATCTTGTATGGAACATCTAACTGCCTTATTACGTTTCCAAATCAGTGTTGGGGCATTGTTATAGATTTCACTAGAGTGGTTGGGATGGATGTGCTGATCGTCGAACGAAGTCAGCCTGAATCTACTACTCAGCATGTTTGACATGGTCAAGCCAAAGCCACGGCTAAACTTAACCACGATTCTTTCAATGATGTATTTGAACTGTATTATAATTTATTGTAATTGTAAAACTGTTTTGTATTTAAAATAAATAAAATTTGGAGTTTGGGGAGGACTAGTAAGCAAATATAGAGTTTGACAAAGAAAAAGCGCCGTCATAAGATGCTTCCACTCGATTCTTCGTGTCAAAATCTTCAATCTTATAAAAAATATATCAAAACTTGGTTAAAAAACACTGAAACAGATATTTTTTTCTAATAAGTTTTAACAAAGCCATTTATATAAGTATATTTTCAATTATACAGCTTTTAGAGTATATACATAGACATATTATGTTATTTGTCATTTTTTTCTTTTAATTACACTTATAACATTAATTCTTGTAAAACTTTCACCAATGTGGTAATAACAGTGTAGACTGTTATTAAGTTGTAGTTTTTATTATTGCATTTATTCAGTTACTCTTTTGAAATTGAAATGGAATTATGTTCAGGTTCAATGTAAGTGTAGTGTAATTAATACGGCAGAGCAGAGACCACAGCTCAGGATTATGGGACTAGTTTTCTGTCAAGTAGGTAGGAAATCAGTAAATAAAAGAAGATGAACTTTATAAAACTATATTGTAGCCATAAAAAAACAAACATGTCAGTGCAAATTTATACCAATGTAATATTAAGAATACAAAACATAAACATACCAGATGGACTCCTGGACACGCTAAGCTAACTAACGAAGCCGAATATTGTAGGAAAACACCGGATGACGAACGAAAACTTGGTTCGTAGAGAGAAACGGTCCCGGGACGGGACTTCCGGCCTCATCAACCGGGGACGGCGCGGAATCCAGGGAGCCTAGGTCTTCCTTCTATTTGGGAAGAAGGCCGCTACACCTCCAAGGAGCGTCTCCAGCCTCAGGCTGTCTCAACAATCTCCATCCGAAACGCACTTGGCCCAACCACTCTCCAAGACTTACGGATTTCGGAAGAACTATCAGCAATCCGTGACTTCGCGACGCGGGGTCAAAAAGGCATATTATTTTAGCCACAACAAGGACCAATCACCTTAAAATTTCATTTCCAAAAAACATTTCCACAAAATGGCCAACTGCCAACACCGGAAAAAAGTGGGATTAACATATCATCCACTAAAAATAATACCGTACACGAACTACTCGTGTTACGAAAAAAACACCCGCGCCCTTTTTAAGATAAAATCAATTTGGATTCACATGATTTACAGTGATTAAAACACCTCCATGGTGAGTGACCAATTCACGAACAGCCAGCCCATAGCTGTCCGGGAGGAAGTGCCCATCAAAAAAAAAAACAATATGTCTTCCCCAAAAAATTACCAGTCTCCAAAAAAAAAACACCATAGACAAAATATCCAAATAGGCAAGAACTGCACTAGTCACATAATATTTTTGTGACAAAATATATAATTTATATTTGATACTTAAATCTACGGTTTAACCATAGAAATACAATCAAAATCAATATAACACCCACGCACACAGGCGTTGCCTTTGAGGGTTTTTGAAGTAAAATTTCTTTACGCACGCTCGACGCTTAGGGGTAAAATGATGAATACGTTATGAAACGTTACGAAAAAATATGAAACGTTACGAAAAAATAAGAAACGTTACGAAAAAATAAGAAACGTTTCGAAAAAATGTGACACGCTAATCAATATTAAACGTTATCAATGTGAAACGCTAATCAATGATATGAGTTGAGTTTAATTGAGTTTAGTTGAGTTGAGTTGAGTTGAGTTGAGTTGTTTTGAGTTGAGTTTAGAGCTGAGAGCTGAGAGCTGAGAGCTGATAGCTGAGAGCTGAGAGATGAGAGCGGAGAACTGAGAGCTGAGAGCTGAGGGCTGAGAGTTGAGAGTTTAGTTGAGTTGATGGGGATGTTGAGGGGATGGGGATATTTTTATTCCTGTTATTGTTATATTGTTAATGGACGGCATAAGTTAGTGAAGTTTTACTTCAGTCGTGTGGTCTAAAGCACACTCGTTGTTTTTTGTCATACATTTATTAAATTAAGTTTTTTTACATTCTTTTCATTATTTTATTGTATTAAAAAATTTTCTATAAAAATTATTAAAAATTATAAAGATTCGAATAATCGTGTCCCGGGTACAGTGGCAGCGGTAGACTGTGTGAAACTCCTTATAAATATGGCCTACAGGCCATTTCGACAGTCAGTTCAACATTCGTCTCGTCAAGATTTTCTATAAATTAAAAAAAAGAAAAATCAGGAATCGTGTCCCGGATACAGTGGCAGCGGTAGATTATGTGAAACTCCCTATAAATACGGGCTACAGACTATTTCGAAAGTCAGTTTCCTCTCGTCTCTCTCTCTCTCTCTCACTCTCTGCTTGCCCGCCTAACCTCGCTCCGACCTTGCATCTCCTCCTAGTCATCATCCTCGCTTCGTTTTTCTACTGACCATCCTTATCTTGGACTGCAGATTACAATACCTCTCTCTGGACCAGACCGGGCTACGTCATACGGAAAGAGCCATTAGAGAATCTCGGACCGCTCTTCAGCAGACAAAACAGACTATGTTCTTCCTTCACACCTGGTTAAAAGAACGATACTTGCACCTCCGTGGATTGGGACTTCAAGCTTATCTTACAGTACTTACGTGTCTCTCTGTCTGGCATAATTGTTTATATTGTAATAATAATAATAATTGGATGAATTTATAGCACCGCACTTCCTGGAATACATAAAGTCGCCGCAATTTACTGAAATGAGCACCTACAGCTCCACAGATTTCCTGGATGGACGCTGTAGGGTGAAGATTATCCTGATAACAGTCAACCTTCCATAGGAGGAGTTACCAGATCCACTGTATTTTTATGCAATAGGAATCGTATAGATAGAAGTATCAGATCTTGCATCTCATAATGCAGGGAAACATTGCCGGAAGATGGGGCCCTGAAAGAAGGAGAACCTCATGGCTGAAAAATCTGAGACAGTGGTTTGGCCAGTCTACGTAGAGCTGTTTCGGACCATAGTAAACAAAGTTCACATAGCCTGGATGAAAGCCAACGTCCGTTGAACGAACAGGGCACAAGAAGAAGAAGATGAAATATATCGGACACCATCTTAAAAGAAGGAAAGACAAGAAACATTTCAGGCTTAAAAATAACCTGAAAATATTTAAAAATCTCCCACTACAATCGCAATAAGCGGAAAATGTTCTGGTGTATGATGGATAGCCAGACGAGGAATTAAAATGGCGACGCATGGGTGAGATTCAAACGTGATGCCAACTCGGCCAGTAGAAATCTCGCTTCTTTGTACGACGATTTATATAAGAAATCGAAACTAAATAGATTTTTTTTCTTCGACTATTTCAAATATCTTGGACATGTGATGAGACATCCAGAGAAGTATGAGATCTTGCACCTCATAATGCAGGTAAACATTGCCGGAAGATGGGGCCCTGGAAGAAGGAGAACCTCGTGGCTGAAAAACCTGAGCCAGTGGTTTGGCCAGTCTACCGTAGAGCTGTTCCGGGCCGCAGTAAACAAAGTCTGCATATCCAACATGATAGCCAACGTCCGTTGAACAGACAGGGCACAAGAAGAAGGAGAAGAAGGAATCGTAAAATATTATGCCATCTTTATCACCTCCCCCTCTCCATTCCCTTCATATGCACAAGATATCGCAATTGGAGATGGCTCGGTCACATTTAACACAATATATTTGTAAAATTTGAAAGGACACCTTCTAGCATTTTGTACACCATTGGCATTTTTGGACAATTATTATTCTGGCTATTGCGGCCTTATGGCGCTCATGAATGTTATATTTTAGATTTTCATTCGGCGAGGCTTTCCCGTAATGTGTAGCCGCATGGTCACAATGACCCGGCGATGCTCGGGCGGGCCCTAAATGTGACATTAGCGTTACATACATAAGTCGGCGTAACATAACTTTAACGTCCCGTTACGTCATCAAACGTGACGTTATTTCCGTCCTTGTGAATGGAGCCTGCAATGCAAGATCTAATAGCTTGCCTATTTGTCATGGGAAACATACATATCACCTTTCTTAAATATTTTTTTCATACAGCGAAAAAAATAAGAACATTTTATTGTTGTTTTTCTAGAACCTATGTATAATCCAAAAGATTTGCAGTACCAACCGTTTCCCTAAGCTAAACATGTATTTAAAAGGTTCAGTTCTGTGACTATCGAACTCATATCTTTTTAAAGTTTTTTTATAACGGCAAAGCTTAATGCTAAATTACCGTTTTAGATTATTTTTTACTACTAATCGGTGTACATTATAAATACCAAAAAATACATATAGTCTGAATAAATTGAAACTTTCCCTACCGTTTCCTTTGAATAGAATTTTAAAAAATATATAATTATTACTTTATAAAAATTGCAAGCGTTCAATAATAATCGCATGTATGAAAAAACTTTTAAAAATTAATTTCATGGCCAAATTAATCTGTGACGGTTTCCCTTGATTAATTTTTTTCTTTCTGATAAAATATTTCATAAATAAATTAAAACCACTTTTGCGCTCGTAATTGCCAATTCTAGACTCCGTTTGCCAAGCGATTTTATGCATATTTTTTGTATTTGTGGCGACATAAGGCACATTAAGATTACATATATTTTTGGCTTATTGCGTCATCTTAATGAAAATACAAAGTAGGCATACTGCATAGTATGTAGTTTATTCACAGACCCCTTCACTCGGGATTTTCGCCCTGCTCTGCACGCAACTCCGCCTTAGATGATGCAATGTGTATGCCTGCATCATTTACATTCAAACTCAATAACAAGCGTACCGTTCTGTTATTCTGACTTGGGTAAACATTTTATTAACTTGATGTCTTTCTGGAGCATCCCCGACTTCTTAAGCTTCCTCGGTTTATTTTTATTTTCCTGACATTCATTTCTGAGTTTCATAATAAAGATTAAATTTCCATTTTATACAAAATCAGAATTTTGATTCTGTTTCTACATAACAAACAAATTGAAAAGATATAGTTCAGAGACAATTATCATAGGAAAAGTAATTCACTGTTTCTTATGATAAACGCTAAACTTGCAAATGAATATTTTAAAGAAATTATTTTTAAAACGAAATAACTATTAACTAAAAAGTCACTAGATAAATTTATCTTTGAAAGAAAATGCTCTCCTGGAATTGCCATCGGAAATAGTTTATTTTCATTTAAAGTGGCGGGTATGGGTACCGCCGTCCAAAGAACCGTTCATGGGATAACCAACATCTCTACCGTAATTCACGTGCGCACGGGTTCATGGGTTGAGGTTTATCCAGGTCTTTGCGGCGGATGCGTCTGCCCATCAACTGCGTGACGAGCTGGATTGGAAGAGGCTGGTTGAGGGATATCCTTCTTTCGACCCATCCATCCTCTCATGACCCTTGCACCACAGTGGAAGTATTGGATTCATACATCTGTCACTCCTGGACTCAATAAGCCCCAGATTGATAACCAACCCTTTTCTTAGAAGATTTCCTTAGAAGACCTTCAACATCCCCAAAGATGACACAGGCCCTAAGATAAAATGTTTTCCTCGGTGGCACTTTTGTGGAGCCATTTGTTTTTTAAAATGTATTGACTTATTTAATAATTGTTTACCAAGAAGAAAGCTGAATATTGAAACTTTTAATGCAATTTCTAATAATATCTAGTAATGTTACATAATATATTTTTTATTATGCAATTGTAAATGTTCTCCAAAATGACCTGGAAGGAATCTCATCCTTGCGATCTCTCAAAAGAAACCATTCATTTGTTCTGAATGCCAATATTAATGTTCTCCAAAATGACCTTGATCACGTCAACTTTGCGATTCTTTTAAGAATATAAAGAAACCATCCCTTTATTTTGAATGCAATTTGTCAGACAAAGCATCATTTTGTAGTAATACATATATAAATAAAATAAAATAAATACAGTTTGATTAAATATCAGTGTACGTTGCTCATTTTCCCTCACTAAGGATTCATCACGAAATCGTATACCTATGGTATAAGCTTAGACTTTAGATGATACCCTTTGCGTCTGTCATATTCACCCCTTATAATTAATAATAATTCTGGGAAATAGCATAATGCCATGCAGCTCAGTGTTCAAATGGAAATGTCTCTACCGCGTTACTATGGCGGTGAAATTAAGTAGACACCTACCAATTACGGACGAGATTGCCTTGTCTCAGGGAAGGCGAACCTATTATTACAAAGTGTAGAAAATAGTAAAATCAACGTTTTCGCGTATTATGGCACGGGAAGCTACGAAACTTTATGCCGTTCTTCTATAGCGATGTGCAGGTATCTGATACTCGTCCAATATCTTAGCGACTACGGCCAGGTTGCCTACCATCAGATCTGCGCGAAAGTTCGTATACAGACAGAACAGGCGACCAGCTGATATAAATTATTAAGACCGATGATAAGGCCCGATGGCAAACTTAACCGGACTGTAATACTGAAGATATTGAACATTTGATTGCATATTTTTGAAGTGAAACTTTTTTAACCTCGTTAATGATTTGAAAATCGGATGAAATGGAAATACGTCACAAATTTATTATTTGGCGGTCATCAGTTCTAATATAATTCGGTAAATTCGCACCTCGGCACTATTAAAATATAGAGCAAAATATAGATTACCACTAGCGCCATCTGTTGGCCTATATTTGTAGCAAACCTACCTGTTAATTGTGTATTGACGCAAATAAAGTTCCTTAGTTTTTCTCACGTAAAAACCTGCGTTTTATTACAGGTTATGGGCTCAGATCATTCCCAAGCGGTTTTAAATCATCAGTCACGATAATTTAAATGGTATTTGGGTTAAAAATTCATTTTCAATTGTCGCGGATGTATTTGTTCGTTTTGAGAATAGAGCAAGGAGTTATTGCGAATGCGAACTCGCATTTAGTGCTGGGACATTTTTAACAATAATGGCGGCGACATCATACCTCACAAGTATACCCAAGTTGGTTGGACGACAAAACTACGATGAATGGTCGTATGCTGTGGAAAATCTACTTATATTGGATGGTATGGAGAAATGTATCAAGGCCGAAGAAACTGTGAACATTGCCGTTGCAGATGATGCAAAAACAAAAGCGAAGATTGTCCTCACTATAGATCCTTCGCTGTATGTACACATTAAACAAGTTACGTCTACTGCAGACTTATGGAAAAGGCTAAAGCAAATGTTCGATGATAATGGTTTTTCAAGACGCATTTCCTTATTAAGGAGTTTGATGTCGATTCGTCTTGAAACTTGTGACTCGATGCAGAGTTACGTCACGCAAATTATTGAAACTGGCCAGAAATTATCCGGAACTGGATTTAATGTGAACAATGAATGGATTGGGTGCCTTTTGCTAGCTGGTCTACCAGAAAAATTCTACCCCATGATATTAGCTATCGAGCATAGTGGAATAATAATTTCTGCAGATGCAATAAAAACAAAATTGCTTGACATGGCAGGAAATGACGTCGAGTCAGTTGGGGCATTGTCCGCCAGAGTGCACCAGCGCCGCAATATTGCCGGAAATACATCGAAAGTCAAAAAAGTAACGAAACCTGTTAAATCCATCAGGTGTTATCGATGTCAACAAGAAGGGCATTTTAAAAATCAGTGTCCTGTTGGACAATCAGAGCATATGAAGAAATCTAATGCATTTTCTGTTGTGTTTTTGAGCGGGAACTACAATAAAATGGATTGGTTTATGTGCAATGCTTCGAATCGGACGAGTGTAAAGGAAATAATTGCAGCTAATAAGAGTGCTATGCCTGTTTTATGCTCGGGAGAAGTTAATATTGTGACTTTAACCTCGAAATGTAAATATGAAGTTACGTTAAAAGATGTTTTGTGCGTACCTAACCTTACGACAAACTTGATATCTGTCAGTCAGTTAATTAAAAATGTAAATAGAGTTGATTTCAAAAGAAAATGCTGCTATGTTTATAATAAACAGAACGAGTTAGTTGCTATAGCAGATATGAAAGGTGGTGTTTATAAACTAAGGATGGAATACAAGTTAAAAGTTCCTGAAAGTATAATGTCTAATTTAGCGGTTTCAGGCAATACTTGGCACCGCAGATTGGGTCATGTTAATAGTAATTATCTGAATAAAATGACCAGTTCTGTAGAAGGAATAAATCTTCGAGAAAAAGTTGATCTTTGCAAAAGAAGAGAAGATTCAATTGTTTCTATGGAGAGTGCTAATGACATGGATGAAACCTTTGTACCAGATGAGGCAGATGAGGAGTCCATGACAACAGAAGAAGAGTCACAATCGGACATCATAATAAAAAAAATTCCAGAGAAGGAGAGAAAACAACCCGATAGATTTGGATATATTTGTACAGAAAAATATAATAAATCTTTCAGTGATGAAATGACATTAGAGGAAGCGCTGCAGGGACCAGAAAAGGAGCATTGGGAACAAGCTATCAAAGAGGAGGTGAAAAGTTTTGAAGACAACCACGGTTGGAACGTTGTTGATATTCCTTTGAATGGAAATATAGTGAAGTGCAAGTGGGTTCTAAAAAAGAAGTGCGATTCTGAAAATAATGTCCGGTATCGAGCCAGGCTTGTGCCTAAGGGGTGTTCTCAAAATTATGGTATATAAATACTGTTGGTAGTAGTGAAACTATCGTGACTTTGTACGTTGATGATTTTTTTGTTGTTGTATTTTAAGTGACAAAATTGAAGCTTAAAAACATGTTAAGTAAGAATTTTGGTACCTATATTGATAAATTACTTTCTAAGTTTAATATTGCAGTTTGAAAAACAGTTAATATTGAAGGCTGTGCAGACTGGAGCAATTATATTAGTGATAGAAAATCATATTCTGGATTTTGTTATACTTTGTCAGGATCTGTTATATCTTGGAGCTGTAGTAAGCAAAAATGTATTGCACTTTCTAGCACAGAAGCCGAATATGTATCAATTTCTGAGGCCTGCAAAGAAGAGGTATATTTAAGAAACTTGCAATACGAAGTGACCAAAAAATTGTATAAGATTATCATATATAATGATAGTATGAGTGCGCAAAAACTATTGTTTATTATTTGTGTACATCAGATATGCCTGCTGACTTGCTTACTAAGAGTTTAGGTGCAGTAAAACATTATAAACATGTAAACGCTTTAGGAATTGTTAAAGTGTAATTTTATTTTGTTATAATACGTTCTTATGTAATCTGTATTTTGAGAGGAAGTGTTAAAATATAGAGCAAAATATAGATTACCACTAGCGCCATCTGTTGACCTATATTTGTAGCAAACCTACCTGTTAATTGTGTATTGACGCAAATAAAGTTCCTTAGTTTTTCTCACGTAAAAACCTGCGTTTTATTACAGGCACGTGCCCCCCATAGCGCAGTGGGCAGGGCGCCTGACAAGTCTCAGCGGCCAGAGAGGCAGACATCAAGTGAACAGAGGTTCGAATTCTACGAAATAAAAAATAAAAAACACTTTTTATTTTTGTGAAATTTTTATTATTTTTTTATTTTTTTTATTTGAAATATACATATATATATAACAGATTTAAGAAAGAAAATATTTGGTTCTTAAAAACTAATTACAGATAAAGTTATTTCTTGTTAATGAATCTACCCAATTTAAAAGAGAAAACATTTATCGTGTTTGAATTGGGGAGATGTGCTATTATAGAAAAAGATAAAGTAAAAATAATATACATAAATATAATCTTTTTTTAAATTAAGAAAATAAACTTACGAATGATAACAAATTAATATTGATTAATAAATTTACTAACATAGCAGTTACTAAATTAGATATACATGATACATGTAGTATAGATAATTAAAAGTAAAAATAATATTATTACATTTCTCGTAACGGGTAGGTGTTAGATGGTAAGTACATATAGTTGATTCTAACAATTGGATTAGCTGATAATAATTGCAGGAGTAGGTACATAATGTTAAGTTACAACAATAATCGCTTAATTTCAGTTCAAATGCTGATGAAATATTTTAAGAGGATATGTAAAAATGAGAAGAATACATTAATTTATAATTTTTTTTTTTGTTAATTAATGAAGGAATTAAATGATTAATTTGGAACTAAAGTACCAAATATAATAAATATGACTTGATAATCAATAATCAATATCCAATCTTCAAACCACCTTAAAATGAACAGGCAAATGAAAATATAGCGACTTTCTAGTTTCACTTCTACCGTGTGTGAATTACACACCCCGATTTTTTTTATCACAGGACAAGAGCATGATGGGAAAAACCAAAGATATTGAAATATAAAAAATGTGCTATCCGCAGTTTTTACTGGGTGAGACTGTGTTTCCTGGCGTCGCGCGTCGCCGATTTTGTTATTCAATACTACTACACACCTTTAGAAAATCAACTAAATGCCCATTAGGTAGTAGTCCGCCGATTGTCGGGCGGTCATCATAGCATATCTATTTAATTTCAATATTTTAGAAAAAAGCCCTACCTTTTAATATGTTGATCCACACTAAAAGGTAGGGATTGAATGGTTCATCCACAGGTCCCAATTATTTAGGTTGTCACAATTACACCGTAATAGTATCACATACATTATATGAATCGAGTTTCGAGATAGAATCAATAATTGCTACCAGAGCGACAATATTTCAACTGACAGTGTGGGTATTTTAAAATGATACTACAATAATATTTCGAACTTGCCAAGTAGTTAGAATTGTAATCGTCTTTTTCTTTCTTCTCCCAGGACGGATTTTGTAGGGAAGGGTGGGACAATGGGAGATGAATACATTGAACTATCTTTTCTCGGGAGACTTTTTCAATGTTGATGAGTGTTTCAGGCTAATAATTATTGCTTATAATAATTGTTATTTTAGTACTGCAATCTAATATAATTTAAGGTTATAAAATGTTAAAACTATGTAATATAATGTAAAAACTACATTATTCAATATTCTAGTTAAGTCAGTGAAAATGTTATTTTCTTTTTTACTGGAATAAAAACTTATGAAAAAAAACAGGACTTTTAGAAATGGATTAGTACCAAAGCTGTTTCAACACTAAACAGAAGTCGTCACCACTCGCAAAGTCAAGATTTAAAAATGGTGGAGCAATTATTAATATTCTTACAAAAAGGGTCGTCTCATATAATACTGTAAATACTGAAAACGAAACGAGACGAAATGGTGTTTGCTGGGATTGGGTGACAATATGTGTAGGTAAAACAAGGTATGCAATGAAAAGGGAAAACCAATCACTTACCACACAGAGCACACGGCACAACCACAATAAATAGTTATATAGTTCCACTGCGATACCTCGAGGTAATTATCGTCACTACAAAACGAGTACCAAACAATATTACATACTTCCGACACGTAATATATAGACGTGTATATGAAAAACACCAACAACTTACTGAGTGAATGCAGGTAAATAAATTTAAAGCGTAGGTTGTGGTAAAACTCATTTAACCTAAAAAAAACTTTGTTTTATTTTTATTTATTTATTTTATGAATCTTAACTTAGTTCACATCTTTGTGTGTGCTAATATTATTATAAGTTTGAATTTTTAGTAATAAATATGAACACGGGGAAATAAAACAACAACTTTGGAACAATTATTGAAATTGATAAAGATATGATACACTTGTTAGATTTATATGACATGTTGATGACGGTTATGACAGCGGAAGCGTGTTTGAATATTGAATATGTACACTGAGGTGGGTGATTTAAAAAAAAAAATATTTTTAAATTCTAAGAGCGATAAAAGGATGCCAAATGGGTTCAAAACGACGTGACGTGTTTAATTTTTTTAAATTTCTGATACGATCTTCTTCCTCCGGATTCACTTCAAAGTTTTGAAAATTTTCTTTTTTAAACGACTTCGAAAAGGAGGAGGTTATCAACTCGACGGTATTTTTTATTTTTTTATTGTTACCTCAGAACTTTCGATTGGGTGCACCGATATTGATGATCCTTTTTTTAATTAGAAAGCTGGTGCATCCCGTGTGGTCCCATTTTAATTTGGTCTAGTTCTGACAATGGGATCTATGAGAAAACCATATATGTCTTAAATTTGCAATAAGTATGTGCGCGACAAATGGACGAATAACTTAATATTACGCCAACAGATTTCGATGATTCTTTTTTTGAAGTAAAACTTCTTTACGTACGCTCGTCACAAAAATTAAAAAATAAACAAAAATTTTAACAAAGCAAACTGGCTGACACCAACTCCAAAAATAACAATCGTACGAAATTATTTTTTACCTCTTAGTGCATTTTTTAAGTAGTTTTTTGTTTTGTTAAAATTTTTGTTTATTAGCGGTTATTTCTAGTGTTTAAAAAATAAAATAAAAGTTATTATGAATCCTTTAATCTTTAAACCATATTTTTTGTAATCTTCCATGGCAAATGTAGTATATATTTACGAAATCATTTACAAAAAGTCCCAAGATTAAGTCTCGCAAAATAATGCCGAAATTTGAGAGTAAGAAGGATTTTGCAGGTGTTTGAATACACTGCCTTGAGATAATTTGAACTATTATTTATATATGTATTTTTAAATAAATAAATCAAAATATTCCCTCTATTTCGTGGTTTATTGAAAAGTTATTAATTTTTATTGGTTTATCCAACATTTTTTTTACATTTAACAAGGGTGGGTTTTTCTCTATTATGTGAAATTTCAAAGTCAATTCGGAGGAAGAAGATGATATCCAAATATTATTAAAAAAAATTGCGTGATTTCATATTTTCATTTAACACCCTTTTATCACTATTAGACAAATCAACACAAGAATTTTTTTCGGTACATTTGTGACCCACCTTAATGTACAGTAATATACACTCTCAGTGACGCCCAGGTGAAAGACTACTTTTCATAATCAAAACGTTGCGTGAAATGGCATTAGCCGAGTATTGTGACCAGATCAGAATAGTTACATAATTTCCATCCTCATCTTTCTCCTTCTATCCCATCTTCATTCAGTGTCACAGCACATATACTCAAACCTCAAATTGGGGATGCGAAAAATTGTTCACAAGGTATTTATTGGAAATAATTCCAGTAATTTAACCGGCTTAATAAAATGTTCCTACAATCGAAAAATGAATTTTGGTAAACTCATATTTCTCCCGTCAAATGTATCACAGTTCTAGTTTTTGGTTATATAATAAATTCGAGACGTATTTTTCACCACTCCTTGAAATCAAAATGAGAATTGACAACGGCTTGTAGCGAAATTTCAAAACGTTGAAAATACATCCAATAAAAACACTGAAAGAACAAAATTTCGAATAAATATTTATAATTCTATTTCTACCAAAATAGAGCATCTATAAAACATTTCCGAACTTTGAAATAACATAAACAAGTAAAACAACATCAATTATTCCACGAGTTTAGTTTAATAATGTGCTTTAAAAAGTTTCAACGATTATTATTTGCATCCAAAATGTTTTTCAAATAAGTTTAAAATACTTTTAAATCCGGGAATGTTATTCTTTGTTATAAATCATTTTTTATTAAATTCAGCTGTAGAACGAATTAATTTACCCAGAAATTTAGGAGGTAGAGGTATAGTCAAAATAACATCTTTAAAACATAATCAGGTAGAAATGCTAAGAAATTTTTTCCATAGGAAAGCTGATAGTTCAGAAATGCACAAAATAATTTGCAAGGCAGATAGAAATATTTCACCATTAAATTTATACGACGAGAATGCCAGCATTCTTATAAATACCAACCAGGAATTATTAGATTCCTGGTCAAATAAAATTCTTCACGCAAAACACTTCAATTATCTCAACCAAACATATGTTGACAAATTTTCGTCAAACAGATGGTTGAGTATTGGAGAGTTGAGCGCAGAAATAGAAGGCTTTATGCTTGCCATTCAAGATAGAGTCATTAATACTAAAAATTATAGGAAGCATATCATCAAAGATGCAAATCAAATTGATGATTTATGTAGAAAATCCCCCTCCCCCCTCCCGCTTTCCCCTTCCACCTTTCCTTTATCTGCGTCTATTTTCCCAGGCGTCACCGTCTCCGTCCCCGTTACCCTTCAACTTTTAAAATTCGTCCAACCAGCTCTGTAAGTTTAGGAATCTATGGATTAAAGGCAAATTTTAAAGAAATATATTAGATTAAAGATCAGATTTGTTTTAGGTAGATAACGGAAATCCCGGAGAGAATTTTCTATGACCATGTGCGAGTATTTTCAGATTGTCATAATAAAGTTTCACTGTATATGTACGTATTATTTATTAGAAGTTTGAAAATAATTCAAAAGACAGTCACATCAGAAAGATGTACATAATAGTAGGGTCCTACTATTGCCAGAACAAGAAGTTATTACGCATATTCTTGAGCCAAATGACAAAAAGCACTTTAAAATACTGATGTAAAAATGACACATTATCGCTGTAAGCTCCGCGTCCCAGCTGAAATGCTTGCTGAAAAAAAAACAGGAATTTTGAATTCACAAAGGAACCATTTTTCTTGTTTTCACGAAAAATGTTTTTACGCTTTCGTACGATTTAAAGCATTGTTAACATTTATTTTATTCCTTCCTGTGTTGGATTATCATGTTGATGACTGTTTATATATTGCTAACACAACTTAGGTCGTGATGTTTCAAACTCTAACATATTTACTGATCATCAAACTATAACCGCATGATCGTTATACTTGATAGCAGGGAAGTTTGATCAAATTCTGAAACGGGAAAAAATCGGCGTGCGGGAACCGTTTACATGTCAAAATTCAAAATCGCATTAATCTTCGGTATGACGGCTATCAAATGTTGTAATTTAAAGCACTCCGACAATAGCAGGTGAGACCGATTAAACAATATAGTCGACTTCTGTAACTTCTTTCTTCTTTTCTGGTGCCATATCCTAATAGGTTGACTATCAACACATTTAAAAATAATATTGCCTTTTTTAGTAATCTGACCCCATTCAATTTTACAATGTTGTCAAGGGACGAACTTGACTTACCTTAACCAATGATTCCTGAAATTATTTGGACTAAAAATGTGATCTCCTGTGACTTTTTTTTAAACTTAAAACATAATAAAATCGATAGGTGTATAATTGTAAAACAAAAAAAAATTCACCAAACACCAGAATTTCGTGCACATTTTTAGTTCAGATGATGTCAGGAATTACTTGCGAAGATTCGTTCGCCCCTTAACACCCTGTGTATATATCGACGAAAATGTCTACTTCATTATGTATATTCAATTTGGGAGGCGGGTATGGGTACCGCCGCGCCGCATTGGGAACCGTTCATTGGATAACCAACACCGGTTTGGAGACTTAGCGGAGGTGCCCAAGTTCACGAGGTTTGTCCAGGTCTTGGTGACGGATGCGAGTGTCCACCAGCTACGCAGTAGACCAAATCGGGAGATTATGGTTGATGGAGTCCCTTCAAACTCTCCACCACCGTGCACCGCAGTGGGAAGGATGGATTGATATGTTCGTCACTCCTGGACCCAATGACCCCCAAATTCCTACCCGCCCCTCATACATTTTTCCTTTCCCTTCCTCTTCTTAACTTTCCTAAAAAAACACTCCATACAGCATCCCAAAAGATAACATAGGCCCTGAGGGAAATTATTTTTCTCAGGGCCTCCCGTGTGCTTATGTAAAAAAAATCTGAATGAAACTAGAAAGCCTCTAGATGTCTCTCTAGCCGCTGAGATTTGTCGGCGCTTTAGGCCGCTGCGCTATCGCAGGCTCGCATGGAGCCGTGAATTTACCGCATTATATTAGAACCGAGGACCCGTCAAATAATTAATTTTAGTTTGTATAGTAAATGTTTGAAATAAAATAAATAATTAAAAATAAAATAATTTTTTTTTTTCTGTTTGATCCGAAATTTAAATCACAACGAGGCAAAAGAAGTTTCACTTATAAAAAAAAACTAATAAAATTTAGGAATGAAACATTCTCCACGTGACAATAAATCTGAACGTAGAAGTTTGTTTACTAAGTTTTTAGTATTTTCTCTGCACCACATTTCAGAATGCAGGTATTCTTTGCCAGCGGAATGTGAACGCTTTCAGGTCGCAGGTTTGCTTCGGGGGTTTAGTGAAGCAGTCAATTAAGCGTACTCCGCGCCTCGTAAGCTGTAAGCAGTAAACGTTTGGGGTAAGAAAATGATAAACGACTGCACATTCTCACTTAGTGCATTTATAGGACTTAAGTTTGCCGGGAACAAATTTCACAAAAGGGGATGGACTGGGAAGGTTTCGATGGTAACAATTTTCTGGTAGGCCCGTTGTTACTTTATTTACATATTTACGGACAAATAGTCCGTAAATACGAATAGAAAAAGAGATGACAACGAAAGGAGAGTACCTACATATAGATGAAGAGCATTGATAATATACATATATTACAGAAGTATATATTATAATAAAGTAGCTTGAAGATGGATTTAAAAGGCTTTAAAAAATCACATTGCGTATCGATTGCTGAAAGTCATTTAGGCTTACACCGAAAAATGCAATGTTTAATTTGCGTTGACAGGTCTCAACATTCTGGATAAAGGAGAATGATATCCATTATTAGTAGATACGGGAAGGGATTTTGAACTGTATGAGTTGTAACAAAGCAAGCGTGTCAGTAATACTGTTGATAATTTTGATTATGCAAATTTGATCAGAGTCCTTTCTTCGTTTTTCTAAAGAAGAAATGTTTAAAGTTTGTTCAATTTCATCATATGAGTACTCGCCTCTTCCAAGTCATAACCTCCAAACAATTCTTCGTAAGAAGCGATGTTGAACAGATTCAATGTGACCAATGTACACAGCATAGAAAGGAGACCAAATGACACTAGCGTATTCAAGGTGAGGGTGAACCTCCAAATTGTAAAAATTTTTAGTGTACTTAAATGTTTAAGGCCAGAGGTACTTCTATGAATGAAGCCGAGTAGTTTAAGTGATTTGTCTACGATGTTATTAATGTGATCACGGAAAGAAAGTTTGTAGTCTAGAGTGACCACAAGGTCCTTGATAGATTTGACAGTAGAGAGACAAACATAATTTAGCTTATAACCAAACTGAATAGTTTTTTTGGTTCTATAGAAGGAATGTTTAAAGACCTGGACGACCTGCTGATGGACGTGCGCTGCTCATCATATGCAGAATTCAAAAGAGCCGCACAAGACAGGGAAGAATGGAAAAGAAAATTAAAGGAAATTGCTGCAAACCAATCCCAGGATTGAAACCAGAGAGAGAGAGAAGGACAAAATTTTGCATTTATCAACATTAAGTTCCATGCAGTTTATTTTGCACCAATCATTAAATGAATCAATATCAAGTTGAAAAAGTAAACAATCAACATGGGATTTAATTATCTTAAGAATCTTATTGTCATCGGCAAAAAGCCGAAAACATGTGTGAGAAAAAACTTAAGTGATATCGTTAATAAAAAGTTTAAAAAGAAGTGGGGCCAAATGGGCTCCTTGCGGAACGCCGGACTTTACATCAATATTAAAGGATTCAAAGTTATTTATTTTAACCCTTTGTTTTCTATCACTCAAGTAATAGTGAAAGTATTAATAATTTATATCAACCACTTGAGCCACGTGGTGCTGTATTTGCCACGAAATATCAAAAGCCGTTAAGTCACATTAGATTGTGTTATATTAGTATATAAATATGTCTTTAAAAGAGCCCTAAGTAATACCCAGAAGGGTCAAGTGAACAGAGGATATGCAGATGATACTGTTGACAGAATCATTGACCTCCAAGACCTATAATAACCTTTTATTAATAATGCTGGTGAGCAACTGGGCCTAACAATCAACATCAATAAAACTAAATGGATGACCTTTGGACAACTAAATCATTTTTGTTCAATGATACAGTTAAATGGCTGTAATGTCGAAAAGGTGGAGAGATTTAGATACCTCGCCAGTATTCTCACGGAGACTCTTGACCCAGATATAGAGATTAAGTGCAGAATTGAAGCAGCAAGAACTGCGTTCAATAAAATGAAATCCCTCTTCTGCAATGACAATATCAGCTTAAAACTAAGGCAGAGAATGATATAATTTTATGTGTGTTCGGTCTTGCTGTATGAATGCGAAACATGGACCTTGAAAATAAATACCATGAACAGGTTAGAGGCTTTTAAAATGTGGCTTTACCGGAGAATGCTCAAGGTCCCATTGACCGACATGATCTCCAACACAGAAATTCTCAGGCGGGCTAGAGCAGAAAGAGAACTGCTTACATTAATAAAAATCAAGAAAACTTCATATCTGGGTCATATACTTCGAGGGGAAAAGTATTACTTGCTCCATTTAATATTGAAAGGCAAGATAGAGGGTTGCCGAGGGCCTGGTAGGAGACAAATGTCTTGACTGCGAAATATACGAGAGTGGACCGGCATTAGAAGTGTGGAGGAGTTATTCCGGGCAGCACAAGACAGAGAGACATTTTCAAGAGTGATCGCCAACGTCGGGAGGACCTGATAGGGCACACAAAGAAGAAGAAGATATTAGTATATCTGATGCCAACTGTCTTAAAAAAACTCATTTTGTTTTCTTTTTATTATGTTCTCATGTACTCGTACCATGTAAACCAGTTACAAATATAGAACACCAAGCCTTCTCTTTGAAACTAAATGTTCTTCTTATATGGTATATGTTGAAAAACTACACATGTAACAGTGCGGCTGTTATTAAAACCAAACAAAATAAAATCGTTTAAAAAAATTATTATGCGGAAGTATTTCAACGTAATCTGACATGTTTTGTAACATGATAATATGTTTCATATTGTCTAGACCCGATGGTTTTTTCAAGGAAGAAAGGAGAGGAAGTTTTGAGAAAGAAAAAGGTTTTTAATGTATCTGGGGGGTCAATTTGTCTAAGAGTAATGGACGCATGAAGTCATTATGGTGCAAGCCGGAGTTGGAGGAATGAATTCGTACGTAGAGCTCTCCAGCCAAGAGAGGTCTAGCTAGTTTAGATCTAATTCTAACATATATCTAAAGTATAGATTAAACAATAAGGCGTCTCGTTTGATTTTTCAATAATCTACAGCTGTTAGTGAAAATTACGTTGGGGGCTGAAAATAAGTAACTATGACACCCCCGAGTTAGGAAATATTGGGGGGCTGGAAGAAGTGCTAGAGAGAAAAAAATAAACATTATGCGTTTCCTAAAAAGTTATTCAGATTTGGTTGCTACACATGTCTTGCCCTGTACAAATCTCAAGTAGGGTTGGGAGCAACTGGGACTCTTGTACAGTATTCGCATTTTTTAAAATACATCTTATACCATGGCCAGTTCTCCCCTGACCCGAAAGGTCATTTAAACTCGGCAAGTGAGCATCTGTGCATGTTTGCTTATTTAATAATATGTACACTGTTACAGTAAAGTTCAGACTGTGGTACACAGTTCCAGAGTTTAGATTATGATGACAGGGGTAATCCTGTTTGTTGGTGCTTCAACCATGTTTGGTATTTTCATGTTGAACGTATTATATGAACTTGATTTTAACGAAACACAAACTTTTTGAAAGGCTTTTATGTGTAAATACAATATGATTAATTATTAGTATAATGTATTATAACTATTATAATCGATAATTTAATTAAATTTAACTTTCTTCCTGAGTGGTTGGGACGGCATCTAATCACCCTTCCTTGAATGGGTATATAATAAAACATATTCACGACAAATTCATTATCGTTATTCTATTTAGTAATCTGGGAGCCTGTTTTGTCACAATTAGAGACATATAATTTACACAATGTTAATTTATTATCATAAAAACCGTCTATCCGTAAAAAATAAATATAAGGGTAACGAGACAAAATCGCGCGAGCTCGTATACTTGCGAGCTCTCACCTAGGGACACGATATCGAATAGAAAATATCGATACTGTACTCATGGGTAGAACCGGAAAAAAAGTATCGTTCTCGTAAAAGTATTGAAACGAAGATATCGATACTTCAAAGTATCGAGTACATTTCATAGGGACTGATTTACAGCTCTTCAAATTCAAGTATCTATTTTAGTTAGAAAAGGTAAAAGGACGTCAACGTCAGTGAAATGAATCAATAATAAAAAAGGAACTGTAAATTCACAAATTTCTATCTTAGGTACTCATAAAAAAGTGTAACTTTTAGATGTATATAATCAACTGCAAAACTTAACGTGCGTAATAAAAAAATAATGAAACACAGCTGCCCTATTAAAACACGAACTAAAAAGTAAAACAAAAATTTTGCAATACATTTTTATCTACTTTGTGTTTTGGCAGGACAGACAAAACATTTTAGTATATAAAATTATTTATTTATTACTTTACCAGTTATGGACATATTTTTTCTTATCACTATTCTAGAAGTGGAGGCTCAGAGGCTTCTGAGTTGACATAGGATTTTTTTGGAACACACGCTAGATTACTTGTGCTTGCAATTATACCAACGCAATGGAATGTTTTAGAAGGTTTGCTGTTATCGAACTAGATGGCGTTGCCATAAACATGAGCTGCTTGGCCAATTTTTTAAAGGTATCGATACTTGCCAAAAAAATTCGTTGAGTAAAAGTATCGAATACAAATTATTAAGTACAAAAGTATCGGTATCGAAAGGAAAATTACTCGATACCACAAAGTATCGATACTTTTTTCGTGTCCTACTCACCTAATACGGCATTCTTGTCGACGTACGGATAACATGGTGGATCTTTTATTGGTTACGTAATTAATAAATCAACTAATCAGTGGGCGACTCCCCGCTACCTAACGAAGGGTGTACCACAGCCGTTCCTATATAAGAAGTCGCATGTCGCACGAGATCCCTGAGGCGTATGTGTGGTAAAACAATGTATGATCGTGTGAGAAATGTGGATATCCGCAAAGAATGTAAGGCTGATGTATGCATAATGAGTAAGATTAAGAAAGGGACCCTCAGATGGTTTGGGCATGTAGAGCGAATGAACGAAGAAAGCAGTGTAAGAAGAATATACGACGCAAATGTGAACGGTAGAAGAAGTCGTGGACGTCCGAGGAAGACATGGCACGATCAAGTGAATCAGATACTTGAGTCGGGCCATGTCAAAAGTCAGAATAATAGAAGAGAATGTATGAGACGATGTATGAATGTGAGTGAGGCAAAGAGTGTGTGCCAAGACCGAGTTGTTTGGCGGTCCGTCCTCTCTGCCTACCCCTGCGGGGAAACGGCGTGATGGTTAGTTAGTTAGTTAATTAGCATGTCGCACGGCCTTGAACAGGCGGAGATCCAGATCAAGCCCTAGGATCAATATACGTAGGGGAACCCAAAAGTAATGAGAATTGGGTGGTAGAGTGGAGAAGTGGAGAAGGAACAGGTTTTGTGTGGTTGGCTGCGAAGGTGCGAAGCGGCGTCGCTGTGGGTCCACGCGTTCGTCCAAAGTTTAATTTTAAGTAAATCAAGATTTCTTCTTTCGGCGAAAATGCGAAAATCTCCTCTCTGAGGATCAAAGAGAGCCTTCACCTTCAAGCCTGCCACGAATTGATACATCAGCTGGAAGAGGACCCCGATTTTTTTTCAAGGTTATTATTGGTGATAAATGTTGAGTAATGGTGTTATGGGTACGATCCTGAAACCAAGCAACAGTCAAGCCAATGGAAGAGTGCTCTCTCTCAGAAAAAAAGTCAGGTGAAATCAAACATCAAGACAATGCTCATTGTTTTTTTCAGAGATGTTGTGGACACAGAGTTTGTTCCTCCAGGCCAAACAGTTAACCGCCAGTTCCGCGTGGAGGTACTAAAGAGTTTGCGAGAGAGCATCAAGAAAAATCGTCAAAAAAGGTCGAATACCTGGCGCAACGGAAATGGTTCTTCAACCAGGACAACACCGTGTTGTCTGTAAAGCAGTATTTAAGCAAACATGGAATGCGCCGATTGTTCACCCGCCTATTCACCTGACCTGTCTCCCTGTGACGTCTTTCTGCTCCCTAGGATGAAAAGGGACCTTAGGGGATAGAGGGCTACCACACCATATAACTCCCTTGATCACACCGGAATTCCTTCTGACTTTAGCAGGTCGCACACTTTCATGCACTTTCTTTTATAATATATATTGATTAGGTACCTAAAATTAGGTAATTTTGATTAAATATTTACGTATTTAATTTAAGTGCTTTGTTTTTATTTCATTAAAATGACTCTACAAAGAGAATTTGCTATTATTGGAAAAGAAATTAAATTTTTATTTCAGTTTCATCCAAGTTTTCATATCTTTCTTTCTCGAAATTAAAACAGCGTGATTGTTTATTTAGAGACATTGAAAGTAGCGAAAAATAAATGCAGCCAACTCTCAAGATCCAACTCTTGTAAAAACTGGTCCAATCTGAGTTTATCTCAGCAATATTATATGCTCTTCGTAATGAAAACTGTTGCCAAGCTACTCTTTTTACTGATGGAACTAAGAATCAAAGGAATTCGCTTAAATCTTTTTAATTTTGTCTTAGACTTTGCACCTTTAACCAGCGATAATCGGCAGAGAAGAATTTTTTTTTAAACTGTTTTAGTGTTCCTGTTTAGTGAAAGTGAAAGGTATTAATTATTCTTCCCATTTCCTTTACCTTTCCATCCATATCACATTCTTAACACAAATTCATTTTTAGGTCCCTAATTTGGGTTCGAAAATGCCCCCACTCTATTTAGAATTTATAATATTGTCTCTTGTTACAGTAACAGCCATAGCAATATTCTGTTAACTTTTTGTCTATGGCTTCAAATGTCACTTGTTTTCAAATTTGAAATTTTTAAATTAAAATTCAAATTCAAATGGTTTCAAATTTAAATGTCACCTGCCATGGTAATTTCAAGGTTTTGTTTTTAAATTCACTGTTATAGTTGTTGATATGTTATCACTATGATTATTTAATAATTGGAATAAGCTTCACTTTCTTAATATGATACACTTAGTTTTGTGCGGAAAACACAATGCAGATATCGATTTTTGGAACTTTTTGTAGGACTAAATATTTGGTTGCTTTAAATAAAAACTCCATGAACATCCGAAGCATCGCAAAAAACCTCGATGAATTTTTAATCAATATTAATGATCTGTTTTTATCGCCCGTCTGCATAGTGTTAACAGAAACGTACTGTAATAACGATCAACACATTAATGCGCTACCCAACTACAAAGACATCGCAACAACATCACCAATTAACAAAAAAGTGGTATAATTACATTTTTTCATGACGAGTGTGAAATTACAAACATTGAAGAAATTTATATACAACATGTAAATTGTCTAAAAATAGATTTAAAATTTAAAAATAAATTATACCGAATTATAACAGTGTACAGAACACACAAATCAAATATTCTAAAAATACACACACTAGAAGACAGACGTAAAATAAACGACTTGACATTTTTATTCAAAATACTTAACTCTAAATTCGACTGTTGCGAACTCCTACAACTCATAAACTTACGAATACCGACAGTAACCACACGACAAAATACCCTATTCTACTGCAGCATTCATAAGCGGAATTACATTGCCCACTCTCCGATACAAAGATTTCACACTATGTACCTAAGTGATGTTGACATATTCAACATCAACTTGGCGAATATTGTGGATTTTGTAAAAAACTTATTCCAAAACTATTCCTAAACATATATGTATTTTTGTAAACTTATCAAATCACTGTATTTTTGTATTTTTGTGACTTGTGTGCATTTTTATTTAATTTTATTGTTATCATTTCTCTATCTGTTTAAAAATCATCTGTCGTCTGTCTATGTGTTTAAAAATCATCTGTCATAAACAAATTGTACTACTGTAAAAGCCCTCTGGGCGTTGAATAAATAAATAAATAAATAAATAACTAACTTCATAAATGAAATATGTGAATATCTAAGTAAATTATCGAGAATGCCTTCTTTTATGTGCGGTGATTTCAATATAAACTTTTCTACAAACCATAACTAAATAGAAAAAAATAATTTCATTAACATGATGACACACCTCAATTTTAAATCTTGTATTAACAGTAAGACTCGCGAAATTAAAAACCAAACGCCATCATGTATAGATCATATATGGTGTAATGTACATTTAAATGAAATAAAAAATATTAAATCTACTGTTTGGAAAACCAATATAACTGACCACTACGCCTGTCTTATATTACATGAAACAAATAAAAGACTAAACACGAGAGCCAAATTAAATCTTACATATTCCTAAGTAGACTACAATTTATTAGAAAAATCATTAATAACTGAAAAAATGGAAGAAGTTTTAAAAAATAAATGTGCCAACAAAAGTGCCTTACTGTTCGAAAACACTTTAACTAAACACGTTGTAGAAGCAACAAAAACAACACAGATCGTCCCCAATTCAAAAACAAGGAAAATTAAACCCTGGATTACCCAAGGATTAATAAAAGCCATTAGAAAAAAATAAACTTTTTAAAATAACACAAAGGCCACTAGTTAACAATAAAATTATACTATATTATAAAAAGTATAAAAATATATTAACTACTCTAATAAGAAAAACGAAAAACGACTATTACTCAAAAATTATAACAGAAGCTAAAGACAATAATAAAAATATATGGTCAACAATAAATGAAATAATAAACAAAAATCAGATGGGAAGTTAATATATAACGTACAAAATGACACAAAAAAATGTTGTGATAACTATTTTAATAACGTTTGAAAAAACCTAGCAAAATCCATAAATACGACCGAAATATCAAATCCACAACAAATAACACAATGTCAAATAAATAAATTTCACCCAGTCACAGAAGCCGATATTGACAGAACTATTTCGGAACTAAAAGGAGGTTCTGCCCCCGGCTTTGATAACATTGATGCTTAGACAATAAAAGCTATGAAAACATACTTAGTTCTCCCCATAACACATATAATAAACCTTAGTCTAGCAAATGGCGAATTTCCCAATAATTATAAAAGAGCAATTATAACTCCCATTTGTAAAACAGACTGTCGTAAAGATCCACAAAATTACCGCCCGATTTCTCTTCTATCAAAAATATATGAGAAAATTGTAAAAAAAACAAATTAGGACATTCTTAGAAAAAAATAAAATAATTAATGATAACCAATTCGGCTTCAAAAAAAAAATACAAGTACTCATGACGCGATAGCAAAAATAACCAACTATTTATACACGGCCCTAGATTCCGATAAAAAATGTATCGGAATATTTATAGACCAGAAAAAAGCTTTCGACAGCATATCACATAAAAAATTAATAAATAAATTAAAATCCATAGGAATTAATGGGAAAGTATTAGCATGGATAACTAGTTATTTACACAAAAGACCTCAACAAGTAAAATTACTCACTCAAATCAGTGACTCAAAATATAGCGACTTTTCGATACCCCAAGGTACAGTTTTGGGACCGTTGTTATTTATTATATATGTTAATGATATATTCCATAATTCCAAATTTGGAGACATTGTATCCTACGCTGATGACACAGTCCTACTACTAAAAGCAAACACCTGGTCTGAATTAAATAAAATGGCAAATACAGATATCAATGCACTAAAATTATGGTTTGATAAAAACCTGTTGACTTTAAATTCTAAAAAAACCTATTATTTACCATTTTTCATTAGAAAACAAGAAACACCTAAAGAAATAAACATAATAATACACTCTGTGACAAATTCAGAAAACCACAAATGCAATATATTATGTTCAAACGTAGAAAGCAAGACCAATATTAAGTACCTGGGCATAACAATATACCAGCGTTTAAAATGGTCCCCACACATAAATATTCTGAACAACAGAATAAGGAAACCAACATATATATTTAGATGTTTAAGAGATATTTTAAACGAAAAATTACTTAGAACCACATACTTCGCTTTCTGTCAATCAATTATACAATACGGCATTATAGGAGGGGGCGGTACATATACAAATCAAACACAAACAATTTACATATCACAAAAACTAATAATAAAAACAATTTTAAAAAAACCCTACTCATATTCGTCAGAACTTTTATTCCAACAATTTAAAGTCAGAAAATTAAGTGCAATATATTTTTTATCATGCAACATTACAAATTTATAAAGATAATATTCAAAATAAAGTTGCAGAATTTAAAAACAACAGAAATCTTACACAAACATCAATACTTCCTACTCCAAAATGTAAAAAAACACTAGGACAGTTAAGTCATAAATATTTCGGAGTAAAATTTTTTAATTCACTTCCTGAAAAATCAGAAACATGAACAGTAATATCAAAAAATTTAAAACTCACCTTAAAAATTATACCGAAAATTTGAACTGAATATAAAAAATAAAACAATTAAACCAATATAATAACACCCCCATACACACAAGCCCTGCTTTTTTATGGGGATAAATCAAATATGTACACATATTATGTAATTAATTATTATATTGAATTTATTGTAATTTATGAATCTTTCTCTGAATAAAAAAATTTAAAAAAAATAACATTCTCCACATTAACTCAGATAGCCCTGTATAATTTCGTATGTTTTTTAAATATTTTTTTCGAGTTCCATCTTTAAAAAAATCACATTAAAAAATATTTTCGTTTGAAATTGTGGGAGTGAGGAGGTGTTCTAATTTTGGTTATTTGCAAATTTTGCTTATTTGTTCGCATTCGTCATCATAATATTCTTCCAGAAAAGACAGTTTTTAATGCACAAGCAACAGATTTTTTTTTAAAGAAAACACGTTGGATGCCCATGACCCTACTGTACCAAAATTGGAATACAAATTTTTGGTACACAAAAAGTATTGTAAAATTATGTTACCAATGATTTTTGTTGCAATATAAAAACAAACGCATGTTGATATAAATCGCATTTTTTTCATAAACTCTTTAACTATTGTACTACACATATATTTATCGACAACAAATGCGCTGTTTGATGTTAAAATCGTAAAGTCTAGTACACCTACAGTTATACAAGCCATAGAAAAAGTTATTTTTACGAAGTGAAAACTTCTTTATCATCGTTGTGATTTAGCGACACTAAAAAGAGACAAACACATACATCTGTAGGTGACCAATGAGATAGACTAATCGGTCTCCTCTTCATGCGGTGCTTTGTAGCCTCCTACTCTTTACTTCAGTTTTGTGAAGGTTACACTTCTACCGCGTGTGAATTGCACTCTGATTTTTTTAAAGCGAAACTTCTTTAGCCTCGTTGTGATTTGGAATTCGGAAGAAACGGAAGGGACTTATTACAGCACCTGCGAAGCATCAAACTGCGCTCATTGGCCGCTCTGATTACGATGTCACTTTTCAAGGCTCCTATTGGTTGATATATGAAATGGAAATTATGCTAGGTCGGCGCTCATTGGCCGCTTGATTTTGACCACACGTTTAAATGCTCCTGTTGGTTAAGATTTTTTTAAAACTTTATGCCTACTTATAATTACTTTTGGTTCGTACCAAAATTGGTACGGCAGAGCTACGTGGGTTAATCAAGTTTTACCGAATACAAATTCTCAGAACTTGTTCATGTTATTTAATTATTGAATTTGGAATTATCGGACTCCCAATAAATAATAATTTCCAAAAACCTTGCACACCTTTTTTGTTGAGAAACCCTCTCCTCTCTAAAAAATCTCCTTTCATTCCCCAAATTATCGAAAATGTTTATGGAAATGTTGTGAGGCAAATAAAAAGCAGGAAGAGAAGGAGAAGTGGAAATAGGACAGGAAGTGTAACAGGAAGTGAAACGGGAACTTGGAAAGTTCTTGGTTACAGCAATAATACAGTATTAATTTGTTAACATTAATTAATATTATTTCACGATATTTCAAACAACGTTTTTATTAACTGTCTTATGGTAAAAGGCGCTATTCATATTGGTGAGGAAAATTACGCCTTGGTGGCCTATAATACGCCCTTAAAAACATCAGCTGTTTTTCAACATACCGCAATGCAGAAGAGATATCCTATTTTTCAATTTTAAATTTTCTTTTTTTTTTCTTATTTGTTTTTGGGGTGTTATGCCGTATTGCGCTACCTCCTTCTTTAGCCAACGTTTCGGACAGCGTTGCGGTGTCCATAATCAGGGCAGATCTGGCAGATATGTAATTGTTAGTGGTTAAATTTGTACTTATGTACTTGGAAGCGATACCGTATTGCTAGCTTCACTACACTACGAGCTGGTATTACAGTATACTTCAAAAATGGTTGTAGATTTGAATTGCCTTCGTAATCAGGCGTGTTACAATAACAATACAATAGGAACCGGTTCCAAAAAACTGTTCCTTGAATCAACTGTCGTCCAGTGATCGCTAGTCACCGGTACAAAGTAACCGAGACAGGCGATGGCGCACGAACTGGTTCCAAAATAGCTTGTTAAAATTAAATAGAATTATCGTTTCCAAAACTTGCTTGCCAAAATTGTGGTACCGTTTAAGGCTCAGTTCCCGGCCCCAAAAAGAAGAAGATGGAGAGCTATGAAATTACGAATGTTAGAAGAGCGCGCTAACATTTACAGCGATAAAATTGATGCAAAAATCATGAAAATCTTTAATAAAACACGACTCGTCAAAAATAGAGCAAAAATCTCGCGATAATTGTCTTTAATTTTATTTAAAGAAACGCTGTGAATTTTTTCATAAATATAACTTGTAAAATAACCGAAACAAACGTGTTTATAATCATTTTTGGAGCATACTTTGCGATTTTTTTCTATCGAGGGAATTTTATATAATTTGCGTTTCGTCGCGATAAATGTCTAGATATTATCTTCAAGAATAACACATATTTTTTTAAGAGCTTAAAAACTTCAAATGTTTAAGGGAGGTTTGCAAGAAATCGGTTTAAATTCGGAGAACCGCCTCTTAAGAAAACCCAGTTGAGATCATGAAAAAACGGCATTCATTGTACCTACAATATTTGTCGTAAAATGTCAATGTTTGTCTAGTTGTTTGTGTAGGTACATGTACATTTATTAATTGTAGGAGTTCATAAAAATCGAATTTAGAGTTAAATAATTTTAATAAAAAGGTTATATTATTTACGTTTCGTCTGTTTTCTAAAGTTGAAATATTTTAAATATTTAAACGAAGGTTAATTTATGTGCTCTAAATTATGTGTTAAAAATTTACGAAACGTAGAAATTTTACATTGAATATGTATGTAGTTGGTATAATATGTATAATACGGGTATATTCCTGGTGTAGTAGCCGAAAAGCCTGTAAAAAACTGTAAACAAAAATTATTTACGAATAAAGAATAAAAAAATATTAAATTAAACGAAGAAAATCTGGAGACAGCAAAATCAGAAAAAGATATTTGCAACTCTGTGACTCGAACCCAGGACCTTCTGCTTTCATGGCAACAGCTCTACCAACTGAGTAGTTCTTAGTGAGGTAGTTCTTAGTCGAAGTATGATACAGTTAAAGTGGCCGAATTGGGTTCGAGTCCCAGAGGCGCCAATATCTTTTTCTGATTTTTTGTCTCCAGATTTTTGATTGAATTTTGTAAATATTGTCTTCATTTCATTAAATATAACAATTTGAGGTTTTACTCATATAGTTAAAAAAAATAAAAAAAATATGTATTCATGGGACATCCACTCTTTATCGTAGATTCGTTATTTCCTCTGTGTTTTAGTGCGATGGGACTGCAATGGATAAATTGCAGCATTATTTCCGTGACTAATGCGTCTTTGAATGCACTTAAAGTAATGAATGGAGTACATGCAGCGCTACAAGATTTAAAAGCTGGGAGTAAATGTCGGCCCGGATGTTCCGCCCTCACTGGAACCAGCACCACCATAAGTACTCTGCTAGGAGCACCAGAAGAGATAGTGCTTATTTATTAGCACCGTTAATCCGCCGAGAGACAATTAAACAGTTTTTTATGGCTAAATAATTGAGAGGACGATTCATCCACAATTGCACGGTGCACACAAACACAATTGGTATATTGAACTGACGGTCGCAAATAGAAATCAAATTAAAAAATGGACTGTAATCATAATTTTAGAAATTAATTCTAATAAAATAATAAGGCGTTTCAAAAACTACACACAACTATGGGGATGGTGAACATTGGATGCTAGAAGTGTCAACTGACTTTCCCACCGCATGTTCTTATTGTGTTATTATGTCACCGATAATCACTTGGCTGAGCACATGCACAAGAATCTGTTTGAATCGAAATTGAACTGAGAGATCAACTCATATATGAGTTGGTCATTGCACTGGTTCCTAACATCTTCGTTCCTTGACTTCTTTAACAGTCGATATTGATTGTACTGAGAGATTACTGTGGACCATTGCATAGCACATTATATATTGATTGTTCTACAGGTAGGTAATATTGACACAGGTAATATTGTCAAATGTAATATTTACAGACATAGGTTTTAATGGTAGGCAGAATGACGAAAAAATGTATTTATATATAATGTACCTGTCTTTTCGTGTAATAAACCAAAAAAAGTAATAATTAAATAAAAAAAATACCCAGTTGCGTAAACAAGGGGTAATGAAGGTTATTTGATAAGTAAATAGATTGTTTGATAAGTAAGTAGGGCCTCAAAATAAAGCGCCCACCCACGGTTTGTTGTTTATTTAAGCGAACACCGCACAATGGTCCCAATTGTTTCGCTTGCGAGGTGGGTATGGATACCGCTGCCCCGGGAACCATTTAATGGATACCTACACTTCTTCCGTAGGCCACCCCAAGAGGTTCGCTGCGTTTGGTGACTTAGTAGGGGTTCCCGGGTATATAGGGTAAGGATTGTCGGGATCTTGGCGGCGGATACGTCTGCCTAGCGGCGTGGCAGGCCAGATTGGGAAAGACTGGTTGAGGGATACTTTTTGACCTCTCTAGCAGGACTCTCTCGGATCATCGCCTTACACCGCAGTGATACGTCCGCCACTTCTGGACATACCTACTGACCACCAGATCTCTACCCACCCTCATACCTCTTTCCTTCCCAGAACTTACTTTCCATAAGAAGACCCTCTACACAGCACCTCTATAGAAGACATATGCCCTGAGGGGAATTATTTTCCTCGGGGTCTCCTGTGTAGAGATAATATAAAAAAAGAAAAAAGGTGTATTCGGATCTAGTAGGACCATGCCATCCCCAATTCGAGTATATTATGCTGTTTAAGGCGCCGCAACTGGGCTCAAAACGAAGAAGATGGAGAGATATGAAACTACAAATATTAGAGGAGCGCGCTAATATTAAAAGCGACAAAACCGATGCGAAAATTGTAAAAATGTTTAATAAAGTACGAATCGTTTAAAATGGAGCGAATAAAAATGGAGGGGTTGTCTTTAACAGCATTTAAAAAATCATTGTGAATTTTTTCATTCATATAACTTGTAAAATAACTGAAACAAATGTGTTTATAATAAATTTTGAAGCATACTTTGCGATTTTTTTCTATCGAGGGAATTTTATATAAATCATTCGCAAATAAATTTGCGTTTCAGCGCGGGGAATATTATCTTTAAAAATAACATATATTTTTTTAAGAGCTTTAAAACTTAACGTGTTTAAGAGAGATTATGTAAGAAATCAGTAGAAATTCGGGTAGCGGCGGCTTAAGGGTATAAGGAAGGGAAGGAGATGGAAATAGAAGGCATTAATTTAATGAAATATTCAATACAAGAAGTTGAAAAGAAAAACCATATTTTGGTAGGCATATAAATATTTTTCAAAAAAAAAAAAAAAATTCTAACCATTTTACCAGTATTAACTACCTCGTCTCCAATAAACGTAAGAACTCAACCACACTGTTCTCATTCCGATCCATTTATTGTCAATTTTTCATTTTGTATACTTTTGGAAAATGACGTAAATTTAAATACAAAAAACACTGGAAACAATTTTAAGCTAAAAACATTTCCATCACCTCAATTTCGTTGTAGTTTCATGACTTTAAAATACCTTGGTAAACCAACGTGGCTGTCTACATTGTAGTTTTCCCGTGTTATTTTGTGTTTGTTCTGTATAAATTGACTACTGGCTTGAACCTCCAACAGCTCATTTCTCGAGTATAAACCAAAATAGTTGCAAAGCTACACAACAACATACAATTTGGTGCGAGTACGTGAACTTGGAAGCGAATTCGCTATGCGCCTGCCAACGTCAGAGGTGGTGCAGCTCGATTAATGACTAACTCATGGCAAGTTTTCAATACAAACAAACTGCCTAGCTCTACTTCGAATTATTTCGACTTTTCCCAATTTACTATTTTTCCACCATGCATAGTGGAGTATTTTGTTTTTGTAATGTTATACTCATTAAAACTCATTTTTACATAAAAATGTTACAGATATAATATTAACATATGCTTATTTTACATAAAAATATTACAGATATTAAATTAGATAATTTAGAAGATTTAGAAATTAGGAAATCAGTAAAAATATAAATGTCAGAATTACTTAATAACCAAATTAAATTAACCAATCAAAAAAATTCACCCTATAGTCCTATATTTAACTTGTTTCCTGCAATCCATTCTAATCCATGATATTATGTATGTGTTTTATTGTTATTCTAAGGTCCTTAATTAATAATATTATCATATATATAAATAGAGTAGAATTCTGATATAACGACTTCGCGTATAAAGGCCTACCGTTTTTAGCGACGACAATGTAAACTCAAGTTAGGTTTCATAGCTTTTAGAATGAAAACGTATCCCTTTAGTAAGACTTCATTTTAAGTGACCATCTGCTTAAAGCAACCTTTTTTGACCTATTTTGTCCAGTTAGAATGACGCGCATTGTTTTGTTTCCTTAATGTAAAATACATCAAACTTTAAATATCCCATTGAATACCGTTAACTGTTGGTTGTACATTTACTTGTGATTGGATGTATATTGTTGTCTCCCTCCCACTAATCGATTATCCATTGTACCTCTTTCAAATACTTTGTCTCTGTCTAATTATGTTCTTTTGTAATATTCTTTCTCCTTCTATCTCTCAACGTATATATAAACGATAACTCTGTATTTTTAAATTTTATGAGTAAAACCTCAAATTGTAATATTTAATAAAATGAAGACAATACTATCAAAAATCAATCGAAAATCTGGAAACAGAAAAATCAGAAAAACATATTTGCACCTCTGGGACTCGAACCCAGGACCTTTCGCTTTCCGAGCAAATGCGCTAACCACTGTCATTTTTAACTGTATCATACTTCGACTAAGAACCACCCACGGTATCTTCATTTTTATAGCTCATATTTTATTGGCTACTATTTTTATGTATGATTGCAAGATTCAAACCCGTACTAAATGCCTTACAGACACTGTCATGGTTAATGTTAATGTTTCGTATCAGGACACTATTATGGCAGTCGGTTAAAACTACGATTTTATTGGCAGCAAAAAGCAACACTTGTCTATTATCTTTTTAACGTTTTTTAAAATGTACCAATTTTATTTTTCTGCAATTGAAAGCGGTCCAAAATTGGACCAAATTTTCCTACCATTCGTAAAACAGTTATTGTAATACTTTAAAAAATTTCCTTAGCCAGCCATTTATTTTAAAACTAAGCTATTGAAATGCTTTATCTATTTTGACCATAAATGTGGAATTTTTTTAAAAATAAATTTTTAATCGGCTGTTTACGGATAAAATTAGGTCCTTTTTTCATAGATACATATGCAACTTGCATTATCAAGTATTCAACATAAATCTAATTTATTCTATGTTGACTAGAGTAAGTACCCCTCAAGTCAGTAAAAAACAAAGTAAAAAACACAGGATTCGCGCGGTTATGAACTATTTGATTTTTTTTTGTATGAATTCTACAATTATGAGATAAACGGTAAAATAAAGGTTAGTTCATTTGCTATATAGCACTCTAAAAAGTTTTTATGTCTGCATGTTAAAATTCGAAGGTATGATATACATTATTTTGGCGAAAAAAAAACGATCTTCAAAAAATATATATTTATTTCGCGTGATCGCACCGGTGGTTAGGACTCTTAAGACTGGGAAATCATTATGAAATGACTTTTACAAAAGCTTACAAAAAATAAGAATTTGCTTACAATTTTAATCAATTAGTTATTTACAATGTCGCGGGCTGTGAAGGTGAAGGTGAGAGGTTTGTTAGATTTTTTTTGAAATTATCCCAAATCCTTCGCTAGGAGAATAATTATGGAACCAAGAAAGAACATAATAATATTTTTCAAAATGATTTGCTTCGAGCTCGTGTGTAATTTTGTATGCACGGTTTGGCCGTGTGCGGGCGGAGTAGCGGAGTATTCAAGTCACTTTGCAAAATATCATATTTGGAATGCAAGCGTGTTTTCGAATTCGGCATATTGCATGAGTGGCCAATGAAAAATGGTCTTCACGATCTCACAGTAGCGGGGTAAATATTTGCGGTGGTGGTTCCGCCAATATGGTGCCGCAATGGACGTGATACATGCAAACTTGTGTCCGCTACTGTATTGAGCTAGTTACCATGATGGTCTACCGCGAAACGTTTATTTAATAATAATAATTTTGCAAAGTTTGATTAAGGCGCCGCATCCGCCCTCAAAAAGAAGAAGATGGAGAGATGTAATTACGAATGTTAGAGGAGCGCGCTTACATTTGAATCGATAAAATCTGTTTGTTTAAATTAGAGCAAAAATCTCGTGGAAGGCGTTTTAAGTACCATTTAAAGAAACATTAAGATTTTTTTCACAACTAGAACTTGTAAAATAACTGAAACAAACGTGTTTTTTCTATCAAGGGAATTTTATATAATTTGCGTTTCGGCGTGGAACTCATCTAGATATTATCTTAAAAAATAACTTTTTTTAGAGCTTAAAAACTTCAAATGGTTAAGAGAAATATCTAAGAAATTGTTAGAAATTCGGGTAGCAGCGGCTTAAAAACACTGCTTTACAGTAGTTTTCACAATTTAGGAGGCAGGTATGAGTACTTCCGCCCGGGGAACCGTTTATTAGATAACCAACACCTCTGCCATAGGTCACCCCAAGTGATTCGCTACGTTTGGTGACTTAGGAGGGGTACTCGGGTTCATGGGGTGAGGTTTAACGAGCCTTGGCGGCGGATGCGTCTGCCCACCAGCTGCATGGCAGGCCAGATAGGGAGAGAATGGTTGAGGGACCCTATGACTTCTCCAGCCGTACTCTCTCGGAACATCGCCTTGCAGTGGGAGCAATGGATTCATATACGTCTGTCACTTCTGGATACACTGACCCCCAGATTCCTACCCACCCCTTATACCCTTCTCCTTCTCAGAACTTCTACTCCTAAAAAGACCCTCCATACAGCATCCCCAAAGATGACATAGGCCATGAGGGGAATTATATTCAAATTTTATTCAAGTTACGTAGTAATAAAGAAATCGTAAAGGTAGAAACAATTGTACTAATCTGAAGATAGCCTTAACAGGCTGAAACCGATTTAGATCGCAAATAAATTAAGCGGAAAAAAAAGTTATTTTTTTAAATATTATTAATTAGTATGATCTCGTTTATAAATAAAGATATCTTTTCTTCTGGAGTGAATTTATGACAAAAAATCAAATTGCAGCATTCCACACCATCGACCATATTCATTTTTTGATCATTGGTTGGGATAGCCGAAACTTTATGCTGTAAAACTCAGTCAGGGAAGGAGTGATCCTAAACTAACCAACTAACCGTAATGCCGTCTCCTCGCAGGGTTATGCAGAGACGACACACCACCACACAGCAGTGTCTGGACAAACACTCCTTGCTTCAAGTTTCTAAGTTTATTTCAACTTCGGGCAAACTTGCAAACTGAGACAACTTTTTGAAACTTCCCTTCTTACAACTTTCCGTGCGAATTTTGAATATGTGCTAAAGAAGGTATCAAATAAAGTAAATTGAAACACTGCAGCGCTCATTTTTAAAACTTTAGTTTCTCTACATTTAGATTACTGCTCTGAGATATTATATTTGGCCAATGAAGGAAACTTGACCCAACTAGAAATCATGCAAAACAGGGCTTTGTATGAAATTTATACTAAGTAAATGTAAATATGCAAAAATTAATCAAATGAGAAAGGTGCTAAATTGATTTCCAATAATAAAAGAGACTGCTATAATGTAACATGTTATTTTTATATATAAAATTATTAAAAGCCTGTTGCATAAATACTTTATGGATAATATTGTTTTTAATGAAAATTTACACAATTATGAAACCAATTATGCAAATAGAATAATAATGCTGCATATGAGAAAAACAGAGTCACAAAACTGTAAAGGACAAAAATTTTCTGATGCCAGATGCCAGAAATTCTGAAGAATGAATTTATCTAAAAATAGCTGGTACGCTTACAGTAAACATCTAATTTTAATAACAATGAGATTTAACCTTAGGAATATTAATTTATATATGAATGTGTAATAAAAACTAACTCAAATGACAAAAAAGATGTTCAGAGAAATTCTAGAAGACTTCCTATGTATATCTTTATTTTCTTTGGGTTTTTTATACAAAACTGAATTTTGGATTTAAGGCCAAAATAAACAAACAAACTTAATGATTTAAAAAGACATCAAAATGAAGAGCATATATCTAATACGGGTATGAGCCATTTTGACGTCTGTGCGTCGTCCTGTTTTAACTCGATCATTTGCTTTTCACCGGTTTGTAAATTTGTTTGCCACGTTCCGGTTCCAGTTCCACATGGTCGCCGTGTTGGATTTAACTATTTTTATCCCGACGGATTTCGCGTAATCGTGATTCCTACTACAAGATGGCAAATCGTAATATTGAATTTTATGGTACCTACCGGTACCATAAAATTCATTATTCCGGTATAAGTTTGAAAAAAAAATCCTTGTTCGAAATATTTATGGTTTACTCTACTTACAAATCTTATGATTTCAGATGAAATTTTGGATTCTATTTGTTAAATAAGAGAAAATTAGAAACTTTTTTAGACGAGGGATCTACAATTTTCACAAAACACTTGTTTATTATAAGTCTTTGAATTTTGAAATAAATTTCTGATTTTTAATTATTTTGGAGGTAACTTAGCCATTTTTAATGATTGGATATATACTATTATTAAATTCCTCCCATCCGCCAAAATCATCAGAGTAGTAGAAAAAAAATCAATTTAGTTTTGGTTATTTACAAAAATCGTCGTACAAGAAGCGAGTTTTCTACTGGGCGAGTTGGCGTCGCGTTTAAGTGTTTAAGTGCCACCCAGGCGTCGTGCTTTCAATTCCTCATCTGGCTATCCATCATACACAAGCACATATTCCGCTTATTGAGATGGTAGTAGGAGGTTTTTAAATATTGTCAGGTTATTTGTAACCCAGGAATGTTTCTTGTCTTTCTTTAAAAAATATGTATATTCCCCAGCGCCACTATGCGATGTCCGACGTGTCCGATATATTTCATCAGTTGAAGTAGGTACCTATTCAACTGCGTACCCGTATAGAATGAGGATATTATGAGTCTACACTAGCCTTCGCTCCGAGTTTCAACGGTGTTATGATATATTCCTGGTTATCGCATCCTTCAACATTTGATAAAACCTGAGTTGGTGGAGCGGAGTGATTTGTGCTCCGTGATGCTCAGTTCATGCTGTTGTAGCTTGAATTCATCATGCGTTGGTTATCTGAACTAACTAACGAATCATCACGCCATTTCCAACTCGGTCTTGTCACTCTTTGCCTCATTCACATTCACACATTGTCTCATACAGAATCTTCTTTTATTTTGACTCTTTACATGGCCCGACTCAACTTTCTGATTCACTTGATCTTGTCATATCTTCCTCGGGCGTCCCCGACTTTTTCTGCCATTCACATTTGCGTAATATATTCTCCTTATACTCCTTTCCTCGTTCATTCGTTCTATATTCACAAACCATATGAGGGTTGTCCATATTCCAAAATAAATGGAAATAAACATATTTATTTTATATTATTAATATTATTGAAGGCCTTAAATGCCCCGGAAACGGTCAATACCAATTGTCAAGGCTTACATGAATTTACAACAGTGATGCACCCAATTGATAGTTTACAGTGCGATTAAAACGATTGACAATATTTTCGACTTCTCATTGACGGTGGAATGATGGGAATTTTGATTGCGTGCATTATCAAGCGGTATTACCATAGACATATGAATATTGATAGACCAGAACAGACAAAAGAGGGGTAATAACCAACAATAGCGGGGCGCGGAGTGGCAAAATTATTGGTATGATATGTGATTCGTCCATTAATCAATCCAACAGTATATAGGCATGTCGCATTATAATATGACCATTTCGTTCTTAAAAGTAAAATCTGCTTTTGAATGAATAGAACTTTTTACATGGGAGCGCGAATTGCTAGCCACGTTATGAACAATTTTGCAAAGTCCAAACATGTCAAAGTAAAGTTCACCTAATTTCATAGGCGGATATGTTGTTTCCGTATTTAATTAAGACACTTTTACAAATGTTTCATAATTTACTTACCCCAGTAAATAGCGGCTTTGTGTTTCGCGTAGCCGTGAATCGCGTGAAGCGTGAATCTACTGTGCGTCGTATTTGTTGTCATATTATATTCCTATTAACTGAATAAACTTAAAATAGAGTAAAATAATGCTTACCTATGGAATGTTATACCACAATTGGGTTTATTATCTTTTTCTTTTCTATTTTTACACGTTTTTATAGCACAAGCCACCATTTTGCCGTGTTATTTCATAAATGTACGATGAGAGCTCGACACTGGTCTGGACAAGAATGATGACGTAACATTTTTTAGATTGACGCGAGGCTCTCGCAAGCCCAGCCGGTTCCGAAAAATGGTTCCAATGCGAGTGGGAAATAATACGCCTTTTATCACTTAGGGCATATCCATCTATTTTGTACGTCCGTGGGTATTACGCTCTGTTGATGATATTAATCATTTAAAAGTATTAGAAACATTATATTTATTCTTAATATACGAGTATAACAAATAATGTTTCTATGTTTGACCCTTATGCGTTCCTAAAGCATTCATCCGATTGCGATGAAACTTTGGTGATTTGTTGAAAGCATGCCCACGATGGTTTACTGCGTGTGAATTGCAGACTCTGATTTTTTTTAATCAGTTATTTAACTCTTGTTAAATCGCTTTAAAACGTCGTTCTCAACCTGGCTATTCATCTCGTCAATAAACACGGCTAAAACCATTTCAAGCAAAGTTTCAATAGTTCAGAATGGTTGTCAGTTACATCAGGGCGATTCTGTACCCGGAAGCATACGGATGCAAGTCCAAAAAGGTAAATGTTCAGGTGAGCCAAAAAACTATTTCTTTCTGTAACTATGGTCTCATAACTTCTTCAAATATCCATGCAGATAGAAAAAAAAGTAATTACTAAAACAATTAGTTTTGTTTTAAAAACGAGCAAATAAAACGAAATATTTTATACATAAAGCTTTTAAAAATATTGTTTAAAAAAACGCTGACTTGAGTCAAACAAAAACACGGACTTGAGTCCTTCTGCTTCAAAATGAGGTGGAATATTTTGTTATGACATGTGGTTTATTACGGAAGTATCAATGTTTGAAAAAATTTTACTTTCATAGAAAGCGTAGTAATATATAATTTGAGTCAGGACACTACATTATACGTAGGTTTTGAGTCGTAATACACAAAATACAACTAAATCATAAAGATGCAAGTCCGTTTACATCTTTGTGTTTCTAAGATAGTTTTTTCATCGAATGTAGTTGCAACCGTTTATATTTTTGAAAATCCTATTTTTCTTCATGATAGTACCTGTATCTTTCTGCCACTGATAAACATGATAATTTACTCCAATCTCTGCATCAAAAACTCATTTCTTCAAATTTTGGACTTGCATCCATATGCTTCATGGGTACAGAAATATTCCTTAGATTATTTTTAATTAATTAATCCTGAAATAACACAAATAAATCAAATGAAATTTATTTGCGCACGCCGGGACATGAACCCGCGACCTTCATTGCTACTAATCGAGAGCCTTATCCCATAGACATGGAAAATCATGAGGAAACCATAATCGTGGTATGTATACGCCGGGCGTGTTTTATTTTCCTGGTGAAAATTAAAGTAGTATTTATTTAAATTACGGAAAACTTTTTGCTCAAATACAATATTCCATTACAAAGTTAAACAAGAATATCATATTTCAGTATTTAGTTTAGCATTGCCTTAGTTGGTATTAAGATCGAACGTGTTTGTATTATCTACAATAATTATCCCTAACTAATTTAATTGGCTAAGTAATTAACCCATATTTGATACCAGGCGCGTGTTTTGAATTCAAATAATTATTTTATTTATACATAAATGTAAGTCTGAGGCGCGTAATTAACCCCAGACATTATATACGAAAGATTATAGATTGATGAATCTACTCGCGGCAAAAATATGTCAAAAGAATGGTAAACAGTAGTCTAAATGTATAACAAAAGACACTAAACTTATAGAGCGGTCGTCTGCTACAAAGGCGGATGGTTTCCGCACGTTAGAATCAACAAGCACGATTTAAGACCATTTTGATCCAGCAAGAGCAAAATTAACAATGAATTTCCAGGTTTTTGTTTTTCACATTATTTGAAAAAATCCTTCCAAACGGACACCTGCACGCCGTCTGTGGTTCTTTCGCAGTACAATGGGCACAAATACTTGTCATCGTTATTATTTAGAGACAGTCAAACAACCATTTTTTATGATATTTTATTTATTTTATTTATAAACAGAAACAAACAGTACATTATATTAATTAAATAATTAAAACACTTTTTTTTACCACAATAATCTTTATTTAAAAAGTCGACATGTTTCGAGAACGATGTTCTCTTCATCAGGACATTATATGTACTTATATACATCGTTCTCGAAACATTTCGACTTTTTAAATAAAGATTATTGGGGTAAAAACAAAGTGATTTAATTAATAAAATGGTGCCACAAAGTGAATTTGCAAAATTTTAAGAAGCACATTATATTATCTATTGGTGAAAATTGACCTAATGCTCTTTTTAAATTTGGGCAGTGAATCGGATAAAATGTTGATGTTAGAATTTAGATTAAGATTATTGAATATACTACACTCAAAGTAACTATCCTTAATTAATCACCATGAAACAGGCAGCCGCCTAGTATGGTGATTTAATAAATCTTATCTATGTAAATGTCTAACATATGTAACATGTATTTTATAAATAAATAAATAAAATGAAGAGCACAATTGATTGGCGGATTAGTTGCTGCATTTGTCTTGTAATTAAGCGTGTGGAATAGTTCTGTATGGCGTGTACGTCTTATTGGTATGTTAAAATTAACTAGGGATGGAATGAATTAATTAATTAGTTCGGTATAGTCAATGTTATTATTTTTAATTTTGTGTATAAATGTCAAGTCGGCAATTACTCGTCTTTGTTGCAAAGTTTGAAATGTGTATTCATAGTTATTGTTGAATTTGAAGGTAAGATATTTTATAAAATAGTTTTGAATATGTTCTATGCTATGTATGTATACTTTGTACTGCGGGTTCCAAATTGGCGAGGCATATTCCACTATACTTCTGACTAATGCAAAATATAACATAACTATTGTATGCGGGTTACTGAACACTTTACTTATACGAAGAACAAAACCAAGCATTTTATATGACCTGTGACCGATTGAGTAGATGTGATTATTAAATATAAGTTTGCTATCTAGGTAAACACCAAGATCTTTACATTCCATTTTAGAGATGACAGGTTCATTGTTGGGTGAATAAGAGTACTTAATTACATGTTTATTTCTGGTGAATGTCATAGTATGACGTTTGGAAACATTGATATCTAAACAGTTAACTTTGCAATAATTGCAAATCCAATCTAGGTCACTTTATAAAGCTTCACAGTCAGAGAGAGAATGCACAACTTTGAATATTTTATATGTCATCAGCGTAAAGCACATATTCGGAATTTTGAAAGCATGATCCAATGTCGTTTATATAAATGTTGAAGAATAGGTGGGAAGGTGGGAACCTTGCGGGACACCGGATATTACCTCTATAGACTTTGAGTAGACACCGTTGATTAATATTACCTGATTGCGATTACTAATGTAGGACTTAATTCATCTAAATAGGTCGCCATGTATACCAAGTAGGATGAGTTTCTTCAAAAGAATTGAGTGAATTACGCGATCAAAGGCTTTAGAGAAGTCTGTACACATAGTATCAACTTGCTCCTTATCGTCCATCTTGCTATGCAAGAAGTTAATGAAAATGGCAAGGTCGCAACAAATATTTAACAAATTTTTCGCCATCAAAAACAAAGTACATTCTATAAAGCCTAACCAACTATGTAGATATTGAATACTTTGATAAATATTTTAAATTGAAATATATCAATAACCAGAATTTAGTTCTTTTTTGATTTTTTTTACTTTTACATATTTAATAATTATGATTGGCTGCGCTAGTTGAATTATTTTTGTGTTTATTTGGAAATTAAAATATTTTTATCTATGGCAATAATTTATTCCCTTCCCCTTTCTTCTCATCTTCCCCCAAAAACGTCAATGTTATGAAGCAGCGCCGCGATAACACGCATTGCAAGGTTTCTTAGAAAATATTCACATTCGCGGTTAAATCATTAAAAAAACACAGTGAAGTAACGCCGAGAAGAATTTCGCTTCTAAAATACATAATTCATTGAACACCGAAATAAACTCAAATAATTGTATTCCTGGTGAAAGGTTGACATTTAGAAACGAAACGTAAATTGTTCACAGACAAAAATGCATTGAAATATTTAGCAAAAGGTGACAAACACGTTAAATTTATGGGTAAAAGAGGCTACAGATCTAAGTTAAGAAAAATTATGAAATGCTAAGTTCTAAATGATTTTAAATATTAGATATAGGACAACTCAAAACTCAACAATAACATACCTCAATATCTCAATCTTAGCATAATACCTACTATTATTCTGCAAAGGTTTCATATAATTTGATCAGCATAATTTATTTCATGATTACTGTTCCACAAAATTATTTTGTACATCTCACATTTTTTTTAATTCGCGTAATGGCGTATTTTGTTTTTTTTTCCCTCAATTCTATAGAGGAGCGTATTAACATACATTAATATCAATAAATATTAATATAAGCATATTTTAACATCAATAAATATTAATATAAGCGTATTTTAACATCAATAAATAAAAATAAATGTTCAATTTTTTTATAAGAAAAACTTTATTTTTATAACTTTGCTTGAAAGTTATTCCCATCAATATAATATATTCTTGAAGAAGAAGATAACAATAATAATCTTAACGAAAATATGAAAGAGAACAAGGCACAGAAATATATAAAAAGACATTGGTCGCAACTGGGACTCGAACCCAGGCCTCCCGTCTAACTGTGTTAACCAATTTCGCTATTGCCACCTTCTGTGAAACCGTCTTTCTCATATTTAAAATTTTAGAATTAACGATATTATCTTCAACTACTAAGTAAGGCTGAAAAATAATGCACATAACATGCTTTTAGGCGCGAACAAGATGACCTTCAGAAGTTTTTTAGGTGGAATATATTTTTTTTATTTTTTTATTTATTACATAAAATACATTTATGCCACAAAAATAACATAATAATAATATTTCTAAATAAATGTTAATGTTAAAATGGGTGCAAGTGTTATTATGCCTTTTTTGTCTATATTTGTTTCTAGCTAGGCAGATTTCCCGTTCTAAGGAATTAAATGCTGGTGAAAAATGCCAAAAATGTATGTATTCAGTACAAAAAAAAAATGGAAGTGACATTCCTCCTCTATACGTACGCGTACCTAATTATTAATTACGGTTCGAGTCCGAATTGCGACCATTGTCTTTTTATATTTTTCTGTGTCTTGTTCTCATTCATATTTTCACTTAGATTATTATTGGAATCTTCTTTTTCAAAAATATAAATGTATTCAAAGAAAATGTGTTTCCATGAACCCGCATATGTATTACGAAAACCAATGAGATATCAGGAGTTCAGAAACGTAAGAATATGAATTGAGATTAGATATACCTACGTACTCATGCCTGAAGTATGTACAGACATGCAGCCAAGAGCCGTGTGCCGGTTGCTAGCAAGTACCGAGCACCAGGTAAAGTTTCCCTGTACTCTACGAAGCCTCTGCAAACCGCCGAAACTTTGGGCGGACCGCGCTCCGGGCAACATCGAAAGCAACTCAAGAAAAACAAACTCCCAAACATCAAAGGTTTTTTAGGATAGCATTGATATAAAAGTACACGGTGTTCCTTTTAAGCAATCATTCAAAGAGATTCAAACCACTGATTCCAAACCTCTATCGCACCGAAGACGTCCAGTTGATTAGCCAGACATCTCTGAAAAATTTAAATTTCAGTTGAGTATGCAGTTATTTGTAAAAACCTCTACCTGTACAATACACAGATTACTCATAAACACCACCACATAAATTTAAATCATCGGTGTTATTTTATAGCATATTCATTTTAATATGTCAAACAGACCTGTAAATACTATTTGATTTATGGTGAGTATTCGATTATTGCTTTCCTCACTATCTATATCTATGTCTAATACTTGCTATTTGGATATTTATGACTTATTAACTGACGATCGATACCCACATTATTTTCTTACCAGCCTAATATCAAATTAATTACCTGATATCTGAATAATCAAATGATCCTAAGATCGAATGATTCGGAAATCTCAATCCCGTTTAATTTCTTTGGTAGTAAATGCGTAGGGCAAGTGATCAGTGCACAAGTGTAATTGGACGCGAAGTGAACACGCGAATAGTGTAACATATCATTTAACCTCTCACTATGCAGTGTGTAATAACGATATTGTGTGACAAAGCTTTAATACCATTTATTACATGATAAATACAATAGATTTGGAGGTAAAGTGGAAGATTCATATTATTTCCAATACAATAGAATAAATTTAATTTTTATACAACAGGTGGAAAATCATATGTTAACTCCCTAATACTCTGTATTATTAGCGAAATAGATTTTGCAGCTTGGCATAGTCAGAAAACCACATAATAATTTAGAAAAGAAATATAAGCAATTTGCATAATATAGTATATAGTAGTGTATTTATAAATCGACGAATAACATTGTAATAACGCGAGACGGAAGCTATTTTTTTACTTTAGCTCCATAAAAGAGGCTATAAGGAAAAAAGAATTCCCTCAAGGCCTATGTCATCTTTGGAGATGCTGTACGAAAGTTTTTTTAGGTAAAGAAAAGAGTGAAAGTTCTAGGAAGGAAGAGGGTTCAAGAAGTCGCTAGGAATCTGGAGGTTTGTGTGTTCAGAAGCGACGGACATACGAATCCATCGAGAGGTTTAGAATAAGTTTCCATTAATCAGTTTCTCTAATCCATGCAGTAGTGGGCAAACGGGCAAACGCATTCGCCGCCGAGACCTAGACAAACCTCACCCCATGAACCCGGGCACCCCTGCTAAGTAACCAAACGTAGTGACCCACTTAGGGTGACCTATGGCACATATATTCACAAACGCGATATTATCAGACAAGCCTTGAAACAAGGACGTTAATATGTAAAAACTACGAAATTGCAAGAGACATTCAAAATAGTAAGACGATTGTTTTTTTAAACCGCTCCAGCGCAGGCGCTGCAGTTTGGCAATTTATTAAACATTGCAGGCATTTAAAAATCGAATTACTAATAGTTCCTACACTAATATCTAAGCAGATGATTATTTATAAATAGCCTTCGCGTATGACAGTAGAGAATATGGATATTTTAAATGTGGAAAATTTTATTTTTATTTATTTTAGACAGCAAATCAGAGATTACAGAATAATACAAAAATAAGATGTTAATTATGCCAATTATGAACTTTCCACTGATGATAGTGAATGAGAAAGTGTGACATTGTAAGGGGTGTTTCTTAATTAATTTATTTTTGTTATAAAATATATGACAAAAGGAGGGGGGGAGGCATAGGAATAGGATTAAGAGGCAAAGGACGGGAATATGAATAAATTTAACTTTCTAGTTTGAGTCATGTTGCTTAGTGAGTTTTCGTTTTATGTCACGTAAAGTCGAGTTAAAAATGTCAAATGTGGTAATAATTTAAGTTAAATGAGTATGTGGATCAGTAGATGAATGAGTTCTGTTTGGAATTGGTCTTGCAAAGAGGGAGATTAAAGGTAAGCGACTGTCTGCTGTTGCGATTTGGAATATGGAATAATAGGCGTCGAAGAAGATCAAGACCACTGATTAAATTATGTGTAATTTTAAATAACATTACCGAATCTGCAATATTTTTTGACAATTAACGTATGTATTTTGAACACTTTGCAGTCTTCATTACTAATATGGGATCGAAAAGAGCGGAAATGGAGGTACCTTAAAAATACATTTTCAACGCTTTCAATTCTTTTTTGTGTACTGCATAGCCTGGGTTCCACACTTGACATGCGTATTCAAGGATACTACGAACATATGAGAAATACAGTCTATATTTTTTAAGCAAAGTAATAAAAACGAAACATCTAATGAATTCTTCAACATTGCTGAATGTTACACGTTACATCAACCATGCACGTCTGTGATACGTGTTTAGTTAATGTTATGTTACGCCGTGCCCGAGCGGCATGTAATACGCACTTTTGCTACAAACCCCACCCCAGATATACGCACATATCACGTAACGCTCAGATCTGGATCATGTCTGAATGAGATTGAAATATTCGCAAATTCAATGCAATATCCATCTTCTGAAGGAAAACGATGTTCCCTTTCATAAATATATTTCACCCTCAGCATCGCGGCACGTGCTATAAGCACCCTGAAACTTTACGAAAATGTTCTTGCGAATTACGAAAATGTTCTTACGAAAATATTCCAGCGTAATTTGATTCCCGTAAAGCGCCCTCTTCCTTGGCGTCAAAATTATGCGCCCGGCGCGCGTCGGTAAATATTTTCGTCAACAGAATTGACGCATCTCAGTCCTTATTTGGGTGGAATTTCTTCCACAGCGTAATAAGTTATTTACTGGATGTAGTATGAATACGGCGTACAGTTAAGAAAATCACTTAGCTGCGGTACACCATATTATTACAGTGTAGGAACGAGATTATTCTTGTGATGGTACGTAATAAATATTCTCGTACGTTGTATAATTTACGACCAAGAGTGTTTTGGTCGTTTTGGTAGATTTTATGTCGCTGTTAGTGCGATATGGGTCTAGCCCAATTTTGGAAATGCTATTATTATTTTCTTATAAAAAGCGAGTAGGTACGTGGAAAGCAGTAAATATTTTGTGGTGTTACATCATAAATAAAAATTAGACAAAATATTTTGGCACAACTTCCAGCATGAAAATGAAATGTGGTTTAGAAGGTTAAGACCATTTATAAGCCTTTGAATTTAAGATACCAGGGTCCAGTTGTTTCATAATTTTAACAATTCATTAAATTTCAAATTTTATATTCAAATTCTGTTATTGTTTCAGTTCCGTGTAACAATTAGCACATAATAATAAAAAAAAAATATTCACCCATTTATTATTACAATTTTATACATTTTGTTTATTTATTATTGATTCTATTGACAAGGGGGTCACTGCCCAGCTATACATTCAGGATTTCTCCTGAGTGTAGCTGGTTTTAAAAATTGAATCAAAATAAATATAATTAATTTTTATTAGAACAACTATCTTTTTATAACTTTTGAAGGTTATTCCCATCAATGTAATATATCATTGAAGACTAAGATAACACTAATGATCTAAACGAAAATATGAAACAGAACAAGACACAGAAAAATAAATAGAGTGCGGCTGCAACCGGGACTTGAACTTTTTTTGAAAAATGAAGTTGCAAAAAATATATAAAAATTAGTCGAAGATAATATTGTTTTTTCTGAAATTTGGAATATGAGATTGAAAATTTGACGGTAACAAGGGGTGACAATAGCCTTTTTGGAAAGGCGTTCGTCCAGGTAAGACGAGAAGTTCTGGGTTGGAGTCTCATTTATCTTATTCTATGTTATTTACTGTAATTGTATATATATCATTGAAGAAGAAGATAGCACTTATAATATATGAAACAGAAAAAGACACAGAAAAACAAATAGATACTGATCGCAATTGAGACTCGAATCCAGAACCTCTCGTTTTACCGGGACAAACGCATTACCAATTCAGCTACCGCCTCCTCTTCAATGATATATTAGATTAATTGGAATAACCTTCAAAAGTTATAAAAGCAGATTTCTAATAATACGAAAGTTGTTGTAAGCAAAATTAGAGTGTGTAATTCTTACGCGGTAGAAGTGAAACTAGAAAGTCGCTAGATGTCTCTTCCCTTTCTTTTGCATGATTATTTAAAGTGGTTTGAAGATTGGATATTTTTTAAATTTTTATTTTCGATTTCAAAGAATTCGAACCTCCGTTCGATTGATGTCTGTCTCTCTGGCCGCTGAGACTTGTCAGGCGCCCTGCTCACTGCGCTATGGGAGGCAGCACTGAGGTGCGAATTTACTGCATTATATTAGAACCGAAGACCGCCAAATAATAAATTTGTGACGTATTTCCGCTTTATCCGAATTTCAAATCACTAACGGCGCTAAAGAAGTTTTACTTCAATAAAAACAGTTTTGGATTCGAGTCCCAGTTGCAACAGTTATCTTTTTATTTTCCTGTGTCTTGTTCTCTTTCGGATTTTCGTTTAGATTATTAGTGTTATTTTTTTCTTTAATATGTATTACTTTTTTTCCACATTAATATTATTTTTATAAATTTATTGCCTTCAAAAAAAAATATTATTTTTCCCACGGTCAGCGGTTCTCTAGTTTTTGTTTTGTTTTCTTGATTGAACGAAGAAATGAGTGGTAGGAGGATATTTTAATTTATTTTCTTTTATTTCATATTATTAGTGAGATCTGCATATTATTAACATTATATACATTAAAGAAAATAACAAATTATAATAATTATTTTATAACCCAATTACAAATGTTCACATCATGCAAAAAAAATAAATAAAAAGTCAATAATTATTAATTTTTTTAACACTCTCAAATTAATGAAATAATTTAGTCGGGCCATGTCAAAAATCAGAATATTGTAAGGGTACGTATGATGATGAATAAATATGAATAAAGCAAGGAGTATATGCCAAGACCGTGTTTTTAGCGGTCCATAATCTCTGCCCGCCCCTGCGGGAAGTAATTTGCGAGACGGAAATGGGTACCGCCGCCCGGGAACAATTTACTAGATAACCAACAACTCTGCTATAGGTCACTTCAAGTGGTTCGCCGCGTTTGGTGACTTGGCAGGGGTGCCCGGTGTCACGATAATAATTATTATATACTAATAATTATTCTCCTGACCTAATAAACCTCCACCTCTCCGCTTACGTTAATTGTTGATTCGCCGTTTATTTTATTTTTGCGTGTGGCAACTAGATTAGAGAGTTTGCGGGGGGCTTTTTGAATTTCTGCCGTTCGGGAGCGCGACGGATATTTGACTGGTCACCTAAGTGATAGTGTTTTTGGAGTTTTAACATGGGATAATTTCTTTGATTTATTTTAATATTACGATCCGCGAGCCGGATTCTTAATTTTGATATTTTTATCAGCGCTTTCCGTCGAAGCTAAACTGGCGTAATCGGTCGTTTTGTGGAGACCCACACATGGCTTCGCCATGTTGTGTTGAGAATAATCGAAGTAATCCTCTTTGGTACGGCGTCGTATATACGCGCGAGAGCACCTTTATGGTCGTGCTGGGCCTTTAGTAACCGTAGTTGTGGCGAATTCCCGGCGGAATTTCTTTAACGCAGCTCTCTTTCTGAACTTGGCAAATACCCCGGATTCCTTGGTTTCCTCAGTCGGCAATCCTGGCCATCAGCGTGGAACCTGCTGCCCGGCGAGGCGAAGGGGCCTGAGCCCCGGATGCGATCCATACGTTTCCTTTCGAGTCTTCGGTTTGTGCACGCGTTCCTCGGATGCGACACTCGTACGCGTTACTTGGAGACTTCCCCATGGGATCACGGCTGCAGCCCATCAGCACGTGAAAAAGCGTTCATTAAAGTGTCCTCGAGTTTTAGTGGTTATTTAGCAATCATGTCCCGGTCCACAGGTACGCTAATTTTCTGTATATTTACTAGACATAGACAATTTGTCGTCTTTACAGGTTAGGTCTAGGGGTATTTGTTACTCTATTCCTCAACGAGCAGTTCTTGCTTTGTTAATTGTTTTCTTAAATATATATTTGGTTTCTGTTATATGGAATTGTACTCTTTTTATTTACAAAGAAACCTTACCCTACCGGGGAGAAACATGTATTTCATCCCACCATCTTGAGAGAGAGATTCTTTTGCTCTACTATAAAAAAGGTAACAAAGCAGTATACTCATTTACACCGGGTTAATTGGGAGAGGTTTGTCTAGTTCTTGGCGGCAGATGCATTTACCCACCGACTGCATGGCGAGCCGGATGAGGGAGACTTTTTGATTTCTCCAGCCGGACTCTCTCGACCCATCGCCATACACCGCAGTGGGAGGAATGCATTTATTCGTACGTCACTCCTGAACACCCTGACCCTCAGATTCCTACCCACCCCTCATACCTGATTCCTTCCCAGAACCTCTTGTACTTTCTTTCCATTAAAGACCCTTCACAGCATCCCTTAAGATGACATAGACCCAGATGGAAATTATTTCCTCAGAAACTCTTGTGTGGAGCTAATAGTAAAAAAAGTTAATTTTTTTCATAATGGTCAAATTTTATAGGAATTAGGTGTATTGGGGTCACATTATTTCAAAACTCATACTTCGTGAAAGCGTTTTTTTTTTCATAATGCGAAATGAAGTATTCATTCTGAAAATTTTAATGGCGTCACATACAAAAATACTCCGCCCTTATATTGATCTGGGTTCCCAATAAAGGCTTCTCGGGTGAAAGGGACCTATAAGGGGGCCTTCGGAAATGGGGGTCGCAACCCTTTAACCAGTGATTTTAAGGGTTGATATGTATTTCGTATTCAAAAATACCGCGAGCTTCCGTCTGCATAAAGGCCTACCCTTCTTTAGCAGGGACATTTATATTCTTGCAAATCGTAAAAAGAATTTGCTTAGCAAATACATTATCCCTTCCAAGCTCGCGACTAGCTGTGGTGTAAGCTGAAATGAAAATTATTGCAAATATAACTCATCTTCAATTTGCAAAGGCTTCTTAGGTTATTATGGCTTCAGTCTTCATGACCGCAACAATACGATGCCAAAAAATACATTAAGGGCTATTAACCAGCGGCCGAGAATTTAAATTTCGTCGAACAATGATCTTGCGATCGTAACCTTGCAACTGTACAAGGCGGTTCCGATGAGAAAGATTAATTATTCTCCATACCAGCATTTTAACATAATAACTTAATATCCATTTTATTTTATTCGCATTTTGCTTTGATAAATACCTACATACCTACATTCAAAAATGCTCAAACTTGTGTTGATAAAACTATTAAAATTATGAACTTTTTGTTATTGTTTTTTGATCAAAAGTATTTATAATTCTTCAATAATATCTAAGAATAAGTAAAATAAGAATATAAAAATTCTTAAATATACCTATTACTTTGTAAGACCGTAAATAAATAGACAAACTGAAGTATTTTCGTCACAAAACACGTGCGCGGATTTTTTAAAATGATTTTATTTAAAGTAATTTAAAATTCTGAAACATAGCTTTCCAAGAATTTTTTTTTACTGCCTAATTATATTTTTTGAAATGTGTGTTGCATAAATTTTGTTTGAAAATTTTACAAATCTGCCAACGACCTACGGGAAAACCTTATTGTACTAAAAATTCATTACACTTAGTAAAAATACATTGTACAAACCCACTATTTTGTAATTGTCAAGTTATTATACGTTTGCCCTGAGGAAGGAACGGTCGTTCCGAAACCGGTCGGCTTTAAACAAATATACAAGTGGTTCAAACAAAGTATCTAACAATGTTTTTTTTCTCTATGAACATATTTTCTCAAAATTTAAAACATAGCTTTACTGGATAAAAGAACAGTCTTTCGAAATCAATTTATAGTTTTTTTGGAAAAGAGTCAAACCGTTTAAAATTTTATTTAAAAATGATACATTATTCCCTTTTAATACATAGGCAGAATGTACAAGATGTTTCCTTCGCGACGTTATTTTCTTGGTTTATGATGGCCCTAAGGAAAAAAATATTCCTTTAGAGCCTATGACGTCTTTGGGGATGCTATGTGGAGAGTTTTAAGGGAAATAAGTTCTGGGAAGGAAAAAGGTATGAGGGGTGGGTAGATAGGTATATGGGATCAACGTGTCCAGGAGTGAAAGACGTATGAATCCATCCCTCCCACTGCGGTGCGAGGTGTGTCAAGAGAGTCCGGCTGGAGAGGTCTAGATTATGTCTACCTCAAGCAGTCTCTCCTGATCCAGCCAGAGCAAAACGCATTCACCACTAAGACCTAGACAAATCTCACTCCAAATAAATCACCAAATGAAGCGTACCATTTTGGGTGATCTATAATATCGGTTTTGGTTATCTAATAAATGGTTTACGGGGTTAAAGTATTATTATAAAACCGTCACTATTTTTTTAAACCACTAAGAAAATGTCATTCAAACTATAGATCGTGTAATATATATTTAAGAAAATAGTAAGTCATGTTTATATAATATATTTGGAATAATCACGAGTCAAATCTGCAACGTCCCTACTCAGATCGACTGCATTTTTCACAAGGAATTTAGACCGTGAATTACGTTTTCCAATTATTATTATTTTTTTCTACTTGGGAAAATTTTTGCAAAGAGCCGATTTTTTTATTCATTTTCGGGGGTAGTCTAATATTAACGGTGTCTTTGTACAAAGCATGCGTATGTCAACAGAATTTTCTGTTTGTTTTTGCGTATGCTTGATAAATTTTACCGGTATATTTATGTTAGTATTGGTTTGTCGAAATGTGATCAAAAAATGTACTTTAGTAGTGTCATTATGAATATATTGCGATATAAATCTAGTACAAGTCTAGTACTATTTTGAATATATTTTTTAATCTATATATATCAATCATTCTTTATTTTTAAGCATTACCTTTAAATATTGTTTTCTGTGCAATTTCAATACGCCGACAGCTTAACCCCACAGACTTATTTGTTCGCTTTTCGTAACAACTCATATAGGTCTCATATAAATCGTTGTGTTTCCATTACTATCATGGTTAGAAATATGATCTAGACGTTGTTAGAAAGAGAAAATACCACGCTTTATTTTCATATCTCAAAGTTAACCAAAAAATAATTAAAATGTACACCTTTATGATTTGAAGAAAACTTGAGAATTTTTTAGTTATTATTTTTACAAAAAAGTGAATTGACGATGACTTTTATAATACATCTACCTACTTTTTATTTTATCATTATCGATAATTTTAGTTAGAGAAGACGTGCAGTGTGCTATTTTTAAAAGCTTCTTATCTTTGCATTCAAAATGTTTGTATTTCAATTCAACCTTTGAAAAAGCAAACTATGGCATAAATGTAGTAAAACACTGGTTAGATTCCAACCTCCTCACTCTTTATATTGATAAAACAAAATACCTATTTTTTCTATACGGAAACCAAATCTCCCCCAAAACTATCATAAACTTACCATACATTCATGTTCACAGAACCCTAACACGCCTACATCACTTCACATGAATTGCTCATGCGATGACCTAAAAACATCAAACGAAATTAAGTACTTAGGGGTTATTATTGACGATCAACTGCGTTGGGAGGCACATATCAATTCTGCAACAAAAAGGCTTCGCAAATTATTCTACATTTTCTACTCTCTCAGATCTATTCTTAACCTACAAACACTGAAATGTGTTTACTTTGCACTTTTCCAATCAATTGCTACATATGGTATTGTGGGATGGGGAGGGTGTGCAATGTCAATTCTTTATCCCATGGTCTTAATTCAAAAACTTCTGCTAAGAATAATATTCAAATGTAACCCATCACACCCATCAGACCCACTTTTTAAAAAACTCACAGTGTTAGACATCCGACAAATATATATTAAGACAATTCTCATATTCTTATGGAAAAATGATTTGATGGAAAAAACACAAAAAAAATTCACACTCGGTACTCTTCACACCTAAAATGCATAATTTCTACAACTAAAACAACTTTTGCACAGCGACAGTTCTCCTATATTGCCCCCAAAATGTTTAACTTACTGAGTATTGATACAAGGAAATCGAAAACTGACAAGCTTTATATCATAAATGTACAGGATTGGTTATTTACAAAGGGGAGGAACTATTTTAAAGAATGCCTGAAGTCAACAAATTAAGTTAATTTGTTTTATTATTATTATTTTTAATTTTATTTTATTTTATTTTACATTCAAATAAAAAAATAAAAATAAAAACCTTTTGATGATGATCATATTAATATTTATATTTGGATGAATTATTTTCACAATCTCCACAAGAAGAGTTATTCATTTATTTATCTATCTATCATGTATTTATGTACAAGCGAAAAAGCAGCCAACAATAAGAATGGTTTATTGCTTATACTATCTACTTAACCTTTCCCATACCATGCTAAAAATACCCTCGACAAACTGTCATGTTACACAGCGTTACTGTATGGGATTTGGAAATTATTTCGGGTTTTTTGTAAAAATATTGATGTGAATATTTTTTATATGGCTTATATTAATTTATTGTAAGAAAAAACACTGATTTTGTGCTTAATAACTGAAATATTAAAAAAAATCATCATTCATAATAAATAATCAAATATTATTTGCAACGCCCAGTGAGGCGTGCGCTTGTGACAGCCGACCGCCTAGGGTCACATTAGCATTCAGAGTAACACTATTGTTTCAAAAAGCCACATGTGGAATGCGCTAGGTACTGGTAAGGGCTGCCACCGACCTACAATCATTTTTTAAATATATTTACAAAAATACTTTATCTTAAAGAGTTTTTTTAATGTTTGATTATCTAATTTAATACCAGATTGAATGGTTTTAACACCACTTGCGTAGAGAAATAGATTACAAGAAAAATACAATACTTACAGAATACTCGAATTTTAAAAAAAGTACAGTTTTACGCATAAACAAACCACGAAAAAAATAATTTTACAATTATTTCGAAGTGAAAATTCTTCAGCACCGTTATGATTTGAACCTGGTTGAAACGAAAAAGCGACACTAAAAAGAGACAAACACATGCATATGGCATTTATATTCGGTCTCCTCTTTATGCGGTGCTTCGTAGCCTCCCCACTTTTACCTACTGTAATTTTCTGAAGGTTTCGCTTCTACCGGTGTGAACTGCACACTTGTATTTTTTATAATACTTGTATGTTTTAATATTTTTGAGAAATTTATTTATTATAGGAATTGTTAGAAGAAAAAATTTCCTTTTATGAGTGGAAATAGTTTACATAGCAAATTAAAAACATTTATTTGACAGAAACATAACGACAAAAACCAATTAGTTAATTCTTATTTAAACATTAATCTGACATGTTTATCATACCAAAATGTAATTAAAAATGTTAATGTAAAAGATATATATTTTTTTACATTAACTCCACACAGGAGGCCTTGAGGAAAAAATTTCCCTCAGGGCCTATGTCATCTGAGATGCTGTGTAGAGGGTCGTTTTGAAGAGAGGAAGGAATGAACATTGGTCTTGAAGAGACCCATGTTGTAGGAAGGAGGAAACACAGAGGCCGGCAAATTGTTCCACAGCCGAGCTGTTGAACACAGGAACGAGTCGAAGAAACGAAACGTTCTCATGTGACAAATGTCAACCTTGTACATATGTTGGGCACGTGTTTGGCGAGTTTCCCGACTATGCACTGGTGCCGAAGGGACCAAGGACGCTAGTTCCTCGGAGCATCTTCCAATGTAATACCGGTAGAATAAGGATAGCATTCCCACCCGACGCCTGTGCTTTAAAGATTGCAATCCATCTGTTAAGATGGGAGAATCTATCAAACGGACCGCCCGTTTTTGCGCAGAGTCGAAGGTATTTTTAGATATATGAAACACTTTTTTTTTTCTACAAAAAAGCAAAACAAAGACTTTGTTATTATATTTACCTACATATGTAATGCATTTGTCTATAGCCTATAGCAAATCTACAATAAATCGTAAAATTAGTAGTGCGGACATACAGTATTTTTTTTTAAATTAGCTCCACACATGAGGCCCCGAGGAAAATAATTCGCCTCAGAGCCTATGTCATCTTTGGGGACGCAATGTGGAGGGTCTTTTTAGGAAATGAGGGGATATGAATCCGGGGTTCAGTATGTCCAGGGGTGACGGACGTATAAATCCAACCGTCCATCAGTGGCACAAGGTGCTGTTCCGAGAGAGTCCTGCTGGAGAGGTCAAAGGGTCTCCCTCAACCAGTCTCTCCCAACCCGGCCAGCCACGCAGAGCCAGTTGGTAGACAGACGTATCCGCTGCTAAGATCCGCAAGCAAACCTACCCCATGAACCTGGGCACCCCTGCTTAGTCACCAAACGTAGCAAACTACTTGAGGTCACGTATGGCAGAAGTATTTGTTATCCAATAAATGGTTTCCGGGGCGGCGGCATGCCGTTATTATGAAAAAAAATGCATTTTAGAAAATGATCTTAATAGAAAGTTAAACAAGGACACTTTGAGCGTTCTAAAATAGTAAAAAAAATATTCTAAGAATCCCAACATTCGTTGCAAATTGTACCTTCAATTCGTTGAAAACTAACAATCTATATTTATTGCTACTTCCTTCCATGTAATAATCATTTGTAAAGATGTCACTTAACTACTGTTTCAATGGAAAGAAATAAATAATTATTTTATGGGGGTAGTTTTAGTAAAAAAAAACAAGTAGGTAAGATTCTAAATATTGCACCCTACCCTCACAAAAGAGTTTTATGGTGGTGCAGTAATAAATGTTTACAATCGTATTTTGGTTGAAGTATAGTCTTCGATACCGAAATTACATCATGTCGTGCTGAGTAGATAGGACATACCACCAAAACCCTCTGTCTCGACACACACTTCTTGCTTCATTCGCATTCATAAATCGTCTAATACAGATAAATCTGAATAAATAGAATTTTTTTTTTAATATGTTTATTCAGTTTTAATTTTACAATATTTTATTTTACAAATCTTACGAAACTGAACAATCTGTTTGATTGTAAGAAATTGCTTTATATTGTAAGATGCTTGGATGCGTTACGGTGCACTCTATCGGAGGACTACAGCGAGGTAAAAGATACATTCAAACGTACTCTATTTAAAATGATTTATCTGTATATTTCTATTATTCTATCTCTTCGCGTGGCCCGACTGAAAGTATTTGATTCACTTGATCATGCCATGACTTTCTTGGCTTTCTCTGACTTCTTCCACAATTCACTTCGCGTCATATATTCCTTTTTTAATGCCCTAACTAACTAAGCGTACCTTTCAATCCTACCCATCAAGTGCACCAGAGGTGATTTATCAAATATATTTTTATATTTGTCACATTTATCATATTTATTTTATTTATAGAAGTGGTGCTATAAAAAGGTGAAAATGATTATAATTTTTATCGGCCTTGTATTCCTTCCAGATCTCCACAATTTAACATGGCTATACCCATAATTTAACTATATGGTTTTACAACACATAGGTACATATCAGGAATCTCATTTATACAGCATATCTACATTCATTCTTCCTCTGCCAGTTCAATGCCTCACGTTTCAATTTGGGAGGCGGGTATGGGTATCGCCACCCCGGGAACTATTATTAGATAACCAAAACCTCTGCCATTGGTTATCCCAAGTAGTTCACTACGTTTGGTGACTTAGTAGGGGTAACCGGGTTCATGGGTTGAGGTTTGTCCGGGTCTTGGCGGCGAATGCATCTGCCTACCAGCTGCATGGCAGGCCGTATCGAGAGAGAATGGTTGAGGGAGTATCTTTGACTTCTCCAGCTGTTATCACTCGGAACATCGCCTTGCACCGCAGTGGAAGTGATGGATTAATACGTCCGTCACTCTTGGACACACTGACACCCAGAATCCTAGCGTCCCTTATAACCTTTTCCTTCCCTGAACTTCCTTACCTTCCTTTCCTAAACAGACCCTCCACAGGTCATCCCCAAAGATGACATAGGCCCTGTGGGGAACTATTTACCTCAGGGCCTCCTGTATGGAGCCAATGTAAAAAAAAAACACTGCATTGTCATTGTCTTACATCCTTGAAAATCAAGTCTTCCACGAAAAGATTATTTGATAAAAACAAAATTAAAAAATACCTATAAACATTTATTATGAACTAATGTGACATGACCCTGCAAATAACCCAAAACCCATAAAACTAAGCAAAAAACATCCCCCTTGTCCAATTGCCTACACTCGTCCCATGTTGTCGTAAATTTTAAGGAAATATGCAGAAAGGGATTAAAAAATTAATCTGGTTTGAGGCTAAGATGGTCGGTCGGCCGAACCTTCCGATGTGGTTCCTTATTTTTTTTGTGGCTCTTTTTTTAATGTGAACGGAAAGTCTAGCAACTTAAGTTTTTTGCAGTAAGATAATTAATATTGTCATCTCTGTTTTTAGACATTTCAAATTAATGCACTAGAAAGAGACGACACACGTAATATCATGTCAACTTTGAGAAGTAAAATAGTCTCTACAGATAGACAAAATATTTAAACGTTTTATTTTGCATCTCTTTTTGTTATACATAACTAAAAAGAGATCGTAATATTGCACGTAGGTTTATTAGGTTGGAATGAATTAATGTTTTGTTTTCTCTGTTATTCCCATATAAATTTGAAATTTGTTGTCTCTATCTGACACAGAAATATTTCGATATTTAGGAAAACATTTTTATCATTTTATACAGAATCATTGCAATTTTTTAAGTATTTTTCACGAATGCAAAAATAATTTTTTTAGGAATACCTAAAATGTAGGTTTAATGATTAATATATTTAAGAATTTATTGATGTTTTAAAGAGCGTTGTAGACTAAAATCGCACCGCGGAAACGGGAGTGTTAATTGCGAAATCACTTAAAGAATTCGTTGTTATACAAAAATATTGTACCTAACTAAACTATGTATTAACCAATAACAATTCTTACATTTATATCATTCGACTACCATAATACGGGCATTTGCCTAGCGTGGTAGTCGAATCACTGTAAAACTGTACACAAATTATATAATGAATAAAGAAAAATAAAATAAATAAAAAATAAATAAAAATTCAAATTTGTTTATTTCGAATTATAAAATTTTAAATCATATTTCATCACCTTTCAAAAACATTTCGTGGTTTTTTGATACGTTCACATATATCCCACTTATTCGTATTTTAATGTTAACACCTCTGCCATAGGTCACCTAAAGTGGTTCGCTACGTTTGGTGATTGAGCAGGGGTGCCCGGGTTCATGGGGTGAGGTTTGTCTAGGTCTTGGAGGCGGACGACCAGGATAAACTGAACCCCAACCCCTTTAACCCTTTTCCTTCCCAGAACTCTCCTTTCCTTCCTTTCCCCAAAAAAAACTTTCCTCACAGCATCCCCAAAGATGACATAAGCCCTGAGGGAAAATATTTTCCTCAGGGCCTCCTGTGTGGAGCTCATATAAAAAAAGGGGAAATATTTTGACCTTCGGACAAAATAGGCCCGAGGCCAGAGGGGTTAATAAAAAGGTACCTATTCATGTAAGGTAAATAAGTAGGTAAAATGAAGGCAGCGTTGCAGTTTCACCGCATCCCTTGAATAGTAATTTAGCGAGGCCAACGCATTTGATAAACGGAGTCACCGCCACCGGAAATTTGTTGAAATAACTTTTCATAATGGGTTAACGTAAATGAAATATTGTCCACCGTAACGACTTTCGCCTGCAAAGTAGGCATCCCGGAGTACCCGAGTACCCGGAGTACCCGGAGTAGGCATCCCGGTAAATAACTGTGTTACTTTATTTCTCTGGTGCATTGTCCGGTCGTTTGCATTCTTGTGTAAGTGTATCATTGTACCCGAGGGGGGTGAAATGTTAAAATATCAAATATTGTGGTATTTAAGTTTAGCCATAGACATATGAATATTACTAAACCAGAACAGAAAGGTGAGGGGTAGAAACCAAATTCAGCGGGACGAAGAGCGGGAAGATGACTTTGGTGATATGTGACTCGTCAAAACTCAATTTGACAGTATAAAGGCATCTCGCATTATAATATCACCATTTAGTTCTTAAAAGTAAACTCTGATTTTGAATCAGTAGACCTTTTAACATGGGAGCGCCAATTGCTCGCCGAGTAATGGACAAATTTGCAAAGTCAAAATACGGCAAAGAAAAGTTCGCCTATTTTCTTGCCGTATTTAGTTAAGACACTTTTACAAAATTTTCATAATTTACTTACCCCAGTAAACAGCGACGCGCACACGCCATGTATCTTGAGTGACAGTATAGGTATGTTACAAAAACGATCATATTATGTGATATGAATAGCCTAAAATAAAGTAAAATAATGCTTGCCTATGGAATGCAAAACGACAATTCTTCACACGTCTTCAAAACACAAGCAAAATTTTTGCCACGTTATTTCGTGAAATGCACCGATGAGTGCTCGACGCTGGCTCGCAGAAGAATGATGACGTCAAATTTTTTATAAACCCTCTTCCTTTGCAGAACTATCCTCTCCTTCCTTTTCTTTACAAAAACCCCTCCACACAGAATCCCCAAAGATGACATAGGCCATGAGAGAAATTATTTTCCTCAGGGCCTCCTGTGGGGAGCTCATTTAGAGAAAAAAAAACATTCTTTGGGTTTAAGGGATCACATAATAATGAGAAAAAAAATATGTACATATATATATATTATTATTATTTTATATAAATAAAAATGAATCGCCGAAATGTATGTACGCGCATAACTTCCGAATGATTGCACAAAATTGGATTTTTTTTTGTGATCGTTATTGTCAGGACAATGTTTGTATAAAACTATTGGTGAACAACAAAGCAAGCACGCCGAGTACCAGCTCGTAATATTATAAAATATTTATTATTGTGCCAAATAAATAAATAAATAGATTAATAGATAAATACTTTCTATGAATAGCAAAGCAAGCATGCCGGGTACCAGCTAGTAATATCATAAAATGTAAATTATTGCACCAAATAAATAAATAGATGAATAGATAAATATTTTTTTATGAATACATGACAATGTTTCTTGTGATGTAAGTAAAATAATAATAATATTTCTTTATTGTAAGAAATTTGCAACAATGACTAAAAATACATGTTAAGTATAGTAATATCTGTCTCTCTCTGGTTTCAATCCTGGGATTAGTTTGCAGCAATTTTATCTAATCTTCTCTTCCATTCTTCCCTGTCTTGTACAGACTTCAAAAGAGCCGCACAAGACAGGGAAGAATAGTAATATACATTAAACAAATTAGAAAATGCATTAAATTAACAACATAAAATAATATGTAAACATTACACTTGCTTTATTAGGAGAGTATATAAAATATGTAATGCTATATTATGTTATATTGTGTAAATGTAAAATAAATAAATATATATAATAATAAATAAAAAAAATGTATAAAATATGTAAAGAATAGAAATGTATATTATTCATAAGTGAAGGTTTCTCATAACCCGCCTCACTATATTAGCCTGTGTTTTTAGACTGAGTCAGTAATTTTTTAATATATTTTTAAGTACCTACATATGGGTAGCGGCTCAAAAGGGTATTTTTTGTTAAAAAATAAAACAATGTGTTATGTTTAAACTGAACTATATTAAATATTTGATAAATTGTATCACTATGACCTCAAATGACCTTAACTTTTAAGAAAGTTCTTCCATTTACTTATATATTACTAGCTTTTGCCCCCGGCTTCGCTCGCATATTCGCCACCCCTTTCCCCCCTCCCCCCCCCCCCGCCGTTTCGCATTCATAATATTAGTATAGCTGTTGGCTAAGGTCAAAATGTAGATAAATACCTATTTACTAAATATTCATATTAGAATACTCATATTTGAATTTTTGCTATCAAAGAAATCTCCATAGTAACCTAAACAAATAACAAAATGACAGCCCACGTCAAACATTTAATTACCAACACGCTTTGCCAATAAACGTACATTAAATAATTTCATAAAGACACAGCTTATTCATAACGCCAGAGCTTACCAATATGGCAATATATATAGCCTATATTACTCGCAAATAATGTAGCTTTCGATTAGTAAAAGAATGTTTTAATTCCTTTCGGTATTTATTGCGTGAAAGAGTAACACACATCCATCCATCTACACATTCGCATTTATAATATTAGTAAGATTGTTCTTATAAAAAACGAAAACAATCAGACTAATTTCAGGTGTTTTTTTTTGTTTCTGTAATAATATTTGTGTCAAGGCTAGCTGTCACACGCTGACAAGATTGTCAGATCTGTCGCGTCGACTATTCACCCGGTGATTTACATACATGTTCTTCCATCGCATCGACGAAAGAACCTTCAGGCGTCCTCGTCCTGCGCTACATCTACGATCATGACAGATCCAGCCTCTCCTCATACCACGATTTTTTTTCTCGATAAAGCTAGTGTGTACGGATTTATATTTTTTGTAATTTTCTTACTTTTCCACTTACTTACGGGAATAACCTTCTAACTTAAATAACTGCATTCTTTTTTTTTTAGAGTTAGTTTTAATAGTTAAAATAATTGTCAAAGTTTTAATTTTTCGAGATCCCTCGAAAACCGCCATATCTATGATGAATTTTGTGACGTCATCTACTAAATAACGATACACGTATTTTATAATTTTTATGTTGGTTTCCTTGAATCTCACATAGATCTGCGCAGGCGCGCGGCCATCTGGTTTATTGTTGCGCGTTGATTGGTTTATTTATGGCAAATGGCGAGATCAAATACTTCGCATAAAACAATGTTTGAATTAATGAATTTTATTTGCAATTTTATGCTTTAGAAGATAATTTTCGTTTAAATGATCAATTCACTGTGATATTAGTGTAATTCAGCCTAAGTACTTTCGTTACTTTTTTTCAGTTTTAGTCCTTTAAATAGTGTTTTGTTGGTGATTTATTTTCGTTTTACGATAGGTTTAGGTTACGTCTGAATTTTTTTTTAATGACTTTTTCGCGTGAATTTAATAAAACTTCCTTAAAGGTAAAATATTATTTAATAATTTAAAAGCCTTATGCATGTGCAAATAAATACAAAATAGAGATATCAACGCATTAATTGCGTAACACCGAATTCCAAGATGTCATATTTTTCCGTTATTTTTTCGGAATCATTAAAATATTTTTTTTATCCTTTTTAGTTGTATGAACCAGATAAAAATAGAAGTGACAGTTTTATTACAAATTCATAAAGTAAGAGGACCGTATTTTTTAAATTTTGAATTTTCCTAAATTTTTTGACCATTTAGTAGAATATGTTTACAGTATGATGATTTTTTTTTAAATTTTTTAATTTTGAAACTTAAAATACTGCAATTTTCAAACACGATCGTATATGTCAGATACAAAAATCTAAAAGGCAATTCTATTTAGTTTCTATAAAGGTATATGCTTGTACGACATCTTCAAAATAAGATATATATAGAACATTCGCTTGTGTCGTACCTAAATTCCCATACAAATGACCCAAATGACGTACAGTGATCAACATCGTGACGTCACCATACAGCATTATACAGCATACCAACTTGACGTGGTGTTTTAACGAGAATATTAAAAATGCATTTTTTAATATCTGTTTAAAAACTGTACGTTTAATATTATTAAAAAAGACATATATTCAGAATCAGCGTTTATTGGTCTATACGAAAATATTTTTTGAAAGCCATAATATTTTTTACTGGAGTTTCTTATTGCGTTTTATTTTCTTTATACGTGTGAGAGAGATTTATTATAATTATTGTTTTTTTCCTTTGGAGGGGTGCAGACATACGTTCACCGTTTGTCTCATTTTCGACTGTTGACATTTAGTGTGTAAGAAAAAGGGGCAACATTATATGTTTAAGAACAAAGGCAAATCAATCAGCGCATTGACATTTGACTATTTTTAATTTTTGGAATTCATCACTACTCAATCTTATACTTATCACAATATTCCTGCAGCTCTTTCAAAAGATGAGAGTTCGTTCTATACAAAAAGAATTATCTTCATAATGGGTTTTTCGTGAATTTTTCCGATGTTTTAATAGCTTTTCTGCTATTCGGGGCGAAAACCAATCCAACAAATTAAATATCATAATAATCGGTCCAGCCGTTCTCGAGTTATAAATATTATAACTAACCCGACATTGTTTTATACATTAAGATTAAGTTCTAAAGTATTGATTACAGTCCGATTGATTCTCATTATATTTATGAATACAGAATCAAAGGACCAAAACAACTCAACTAATTAGGAGAGGTCGTAATTTTGTGTATATGATTTCAAATAAGCTAGGAGCCTGACGATTTTCTATTATCCCTTATCCTGCCACTGTCAACCTTTGTTCATTTTCACTTCAAGGGGGTTTATAATAGGCTTAATGCATTTTTTATCTTTCTTTCTTTTCCAGGAAGGCTCGTTGGATCCAGTCAATCGGGCTGCTCTGGGTTTCCATTATATTATTTTAACGCCTTAGGAGATTCTTCAGAGAGAATTCCAATCTTCACAACAAAACAAACTCAACAAAATAACAAACTATCTGCATTTAACGGATTCCCCGAAATCTCCATCTTCGTGTTTTTAATCATCTTAATTTCCATTATATTATTTTAACGCCTTAGGAGATTCTTCAGAGAGAATTCCAATCTTCACAACAAAACAAACTCAACAAAATAACAAACTATCTGCATTTAACGGATTCCCCGAAATCTCCATCTTCGTGTTTTTAATCATCTTATATTATACGTAGTTCATGTATTTCATGTAAATATAAGATGAAATAATATTACGTTGTTAGGAATGATATACATAAGATCGCTTATTTCTTTATCTTTAACACAAAAATCTCTAATTGCGAGAACTATTTTGAAATTCAGAAAGATTTTTTCTGAACAAAATGCAAATTTTCTACGGTACATCGCATGCTTTCTAAACTATCTAGAATGTTGTGAGGTTGAAAGAGGCGAGAAAAGCCGGTAACGCGGGATGAGATTATGTTTAAAATAGTATAGATTCACAATTTTTATTTTATTTTATTTTTTTTTTATTTTTTTTTTTTTCAGTGAGACTATGGCATCCCCAATTGGGGTATGTTGTGAGGCTGAAGGTAGTGGGGAGGGGAAGGAGGTGGGGAAGAGGAAGGTTGGGAAGTACCTGGCTATTCAGATCTGGTCACCAAACACGGCTAAAGGAGTGGTGGGAGTGAGAGGAAGTGGGGAAGAGAATGAGATGGGGAAGAGGGAGGTGGGGAGGTACCTGTCCATTCAGATCTGGTCACCAAACACGGCTAAAGCCATTTTCAAGCAACGTTTCAATTCTGAATGGTGGTCTTACACCAGGGCGATACTGATAGTATCTTCCACTCTGGAACGTGCCGCAAATATACTATATATTATTTTAAATGAATTAATTGTGAAATAACACAAATTAATCAAATAAAATTTATTTGCGCACGCCGGGTTCGAACCCGCGACCTCCGGATTGTGAGTCAAGAGTCTTAACCACTGAACTACGGAGGTCGTCAGACAAATGCGACAAACTAGACAAGGCTTGAAACGCGGAGTTAAAAATAATATTTAGAAACTATGTATCGAGTTATTATCAACCACCACGTGAAATTTGCCTCGATTGCTCGAGATTTCCCAGAGATAATTTTTTTAAATTTTCGCCAACTTAAAAAAAATCATATCTTCGAATTTTAACATGGAGACATAAAAACTTATTATAGTGCTTTATATTTAACGAATTAACCTGTATTTTACCGTTTATTTCGGAATTGTAAAATTTATAAAAAAAAAATTGAAAAATCGTAAAGTTTATAACCGCGCGAATCCTGCGTGTTTATTACTTTGAAACTGCCGTGAGGGATACTTATTCGAGTCAAAATAGAACATTTTAGATTTCTGTGCGTTGTCTGTGGTATACTTGACAATGAAAGTTGCATAGGTATATATGGAGAAAGGACTTAATTTTAACCGTAAACAGCTGATCAAAAATTCGGCGGGAATTTTTTTTTTCAAATTTACTTTTAACATATTTCAAAAATAGTCTACGAAGTTCGGATTTGCGAGATCCATTGTCATAATAGATAAAACATTTCAATTGCTGTGTTTTAAAATAAATGGCTGGCCAGGGAAATTTTAATAGCGTTTTAAATATTTACAATAAATGTTTTACGAATAGTAGGAAAATATGGTCCAATTTTGGACCCCTGTAAATCGCAGAAAACTAAAAGTGGTCCATTTTTCGACCGTAATGCTCCAGTGAAGCAATATCCGGAACAGAATGACGTTTTGTTTTTAAACCACAGTATGGCAATTCAATAAACATTGTCAGCATTAAAAAATCGTAATTCCTTCACCAGTAATACATTGCTTCCAAATATTAGTTTTTTCGTCATTTTCTCATTTCTCTACAAGAAAAAAAATGAACCAGTAGATTAAAAGTTATATAAATTTGGTTAGCCGTATCCTATATATTATATCCTATATATTATTCCTTTATAAACTAAAACGAATCTATTTTGAACTTTCCACAATCAGATTTAACGTTTAGTCCCTAGCTTGATTAAGCTTCTTTCGAATACCCAAAGAAGTCATTGTCAATTGTTTTCTAAAACTTGAACATCTGACTAACTAACTAACTAACCATCCGACCGTTTCCCCGCGGGGTAGGCAGAGAGGACGGACTACCAAACAACTCTGTCTTGGCACACACTCCTTGCCTCGTTCACATTCATACATCGTCTCATACATGCTCTTCTATTATTCTGACTCTTGACATGGCCCGACTCAAGTATCTGATTCACTTGGTCGTGCCATGTCTGTCCCCGACTACTTCTACCATTCACATTTGCGTTATATATTCTCCTTACTCTCCTTTCCTCGCTCATTCGATTTACATGCCCAAACCATCGGAGCGTTCCTTTCTTAATCTTACTCATTACGCTTACATCAGCTTGCATTATTTGCATATCTCCGCGATTCTCACACGATCGTACATGGTTTTACCACAAACACGCCTCAGGGATCTCATTTCTACAGCATTCAGTCTACTTTCATCCTTCCTCTGCCAGTTCCATGCCTCACTGCCATACACAGGGTTGGACAGTTTTTTGTTGGTGCCAACCGCTGTTCAGTCCTTCATTAATAGAGTAACTTGCATTCACCATTCTTTCAATATCTCTATCAGCCTTCCCGTTTCTCGTAAACGTACTTCACAACTATGTTGCACATTGTTTTCGTTTTATTTCAAATACCATGACTTTAGAATTACTTACAATCATCATTAACTCATTCTTCATACATACTTCGTTCATCCTAGATATGACGTATCAAAGCTGCGTTTTAAAATTTCTGTGGCTATATACATTACTAGTGGACTATAGAACCCTACAAAATAGGTAACGAACATGATTAATGAATTCATGCGTTGAAAAATTTTAACGTACATATATAATTTTATTATTATTATAACATAAATATAAGGGATAAAACGGTGAAATATAGGTGGATTCATTGGCGTTAAACGACAGAAAGCAGTTTGTATGTTTGATTTACGGAATGCCGAATCCAAAACCGAACGTACGGAAATCTTTATCGCTGTGGTCGCTTTGGTCTATCTTAACAGGACTCTTATAATAAACCTTTCTTAGCAGAGAATAAGGATCCTCCACCCATAAAAGCAATAATGTTTTAAATAATATTTGTATTTGAGAAGTCATTAGTTCCCCCTAATCTGACACGTTCTTGGAAAGACCTGATTCCCAGTCCGTTACTTGATTCCAATATTACTTCCATCCAAGTCCCAATTTTTCTGTTTGTTTCCTTAGCCTCATCTATTTTTCTTCCGATAAAAATAATTGAATCACTACGCCGTCGATTCTCGGCGTTTGGGCGAGAAAATACTATCCGGAGAAAGGGAAAAAGAAATTTGACATTAAGGCTGGAATCCTCGAGTGCTTTTCAAAAGGAATTCCTTTTTTATTTTGATGCTAGCTGACCCGGCGAACTTCGTACCGCCTCAGATTTAAAAAAAAACTCTTGTTTTAACTTATTAGCTTAATTTTTTTTTATTAAGTTAAAAAATACACAACGATTGAAATTGCGTCTCTATATGAGGGAAGCGTTGCATGTATTAGGGTGAACGGCGATTTTACGGAGTGGTTTGACATCACAAAAGGTGTTAAACAAGGCTGCGTAATGTCACCGTGATTATTCAATCTATACATGGATAATTGTATGCAATAATTGAAAGAGATGGGATTGGGTGTTTTGTATTAGTAAGTATTTTGCCTATTGTATGCTGATGATGCGGTGCTAATTTCTAACAGGATAGAAGATCTACAGTCTCTCGTGTCTAGGATGAACGAAGTATGTATGAAGAATGAGTTAATGATGAATGTAAGTAAGTCTAAAGTCGTTTGAAAGAGAGAGAACGAAAACAGTATGCAATATAGTTGTGAATGATGAATACTTGGAGCAGATGGATGAGTTTGTGTATCTGGGTAGTATGTTTACGAAAGATGGGAAGGCTGATAGAGATATTGAAAGAAGGGTGAATACCGGTAACTCCATTAATGGAGAAATGAATGCCGTTGGCGGTAATAAAAAACTGTCCAAAGACGCGAAACTAGCCGTCCATAATGGAGTGCTGGTACCTACCCTGATGTATGGCAGTGAGGCATGGAACTGGCAGAGGAAGGATGAAAGTATACTGAATGCTATAGAAATGAGATCCCTGAGGCGAATGTGTGGTAAAACCATGTACGATCGTGAGAGAAACGTGGATATCCGCAAAGAATGCAAGGCTGATGTAAGCGTGATGTGTAAGATTAAGAAAGGGACTCTCCGATGGTTTGGACATGTAGAGCGAATGAACGAAGAAAGGAGTGTAAGGAGAATATATGATGCAAATGTGAATGGTAGAAGAAGTCGGGGACGTCCGAGGAAGACATGGCACGACCAAGTAAATCAGATACTTGAGTCTGGCCATGTGAAGAGTCGGAATAATAGAAGAGCATGTGTGAGACGATGTATGAATGTGAACGAGGCAAAGAGTGTGTGCCAAGATCGAGTTGTGTGGCGGTCCGTCCTCTCTGCCTACTCCTGCGGGGAAACCGCTGGATGGTTAGTTAAAAAATACACAGTGAAGCAATTATTGACGTGGTTCACCGTTTGTCTCATTTTTGACTGTTGACATTTAATGTTTAAGAAAGAGGGGCAGCATTTTTATTTAAGAACAAATTTAATGCAAATGAATCAGCGCATTTACGTTTGATGTTTTTGAATTTTTGAAATTCACTCACTACTCAATATTATACTTATCACAATATTGCTGTAGCTCTTTCAACAGATGAGAATTCGTTCCATACAAAATGTATGAGGAAATGAATTTTAAATTTATAATTTTTTTTTCGTGAATTTTTCCGATGTTTTAATAGCTATTCTGCTATTCGGGTTGGAGACAAATCCAACAAAACAAAGATCATGAAAATCGGTTCAGCCTTTCTTGAGTTATATGGTGTAACTAACACGACTTTGTTTTATATTGTAAAGATTGCTTTAGACTTTTGGGGTTATGGACTATATTGCACTTCCTACTTCTTTTAGAGCTAAGGTTTCAAACAGCCTTGCTATATTATGGGTTAGTGGCTGAGTTCACAGACGCATCTGGTTCCCACCCGTTTTGGGACGGGGTTCAATTTATCTCCTAACAAGGTTCTCCATCAATGAACACGCTAGATCTCCCACTTATTATGATAGTAGTTTTCGAATGATAGAACTTCAAATGTTGTCAGGCTGTTCGTAACCCGAGAATATTTCTGTTTAAAAAAGCAATTAAGACAAGATTCGTCATCATCATCAGAATAAATTTTTTTGCTCAGCGTAAAAAAGGTATTTAAGTAATTTTAGATGTCAATTCCCAGCTTTAAATGGATATTTATTTTATTAAGCAAACACAACCCGTCAGACTAATTTGTTCACTTTTCGTAACAAACAAAACAGTCCTCTTAGAAATCATTGTGTCTCCCTTATTATCATAGTGAGAAATGAGATAAAAACGGTGTTAGAGGAAACACCACGCATTTTCAAATTTAAAAATTAACCACAAAAGAGGTAGTGTACAGTGTACACCTTTATGAATCCAAAGTTTCGGATCGCAAATTGAAAAACAAATAATAAAACTTAGGGAATTTTTATTCATTATTTTTACATGGAACGATAAAAAAATGAGGTGACAATGACGTTTATAATACTTATCTTTCTAATAAAATATGCTTGTGTTTCATTTTTTTCGTTAATTTTTGTAATTTTTTTATGTTTGCATGCAATATATAAATGTTTGTTTTATAAGTTATATGTTTTTTCGGTTTATAAAATTTGAAAGCGTATTTTATTACCTTTCAAAAACAGTTTTTAGTTTTCAGATACGTTCAGAAATATTCCATTTATTTGGATTTCATGCAGAGAGGAAATATTTTAAAACTCAGAAAAAATATGTTCGAGGGGCTAGTAACACCCTAACACAACAACTATTCCTCAGATTTAAAAAAAAAACAAGAGTTAGAAAAGCCGCATATATCGAAAAGAATCTGAGAAGTCCGCTCTTAAGTGAAAATAAAACCTGGTGAAAAGGGAGAGAAATATATGATTATTTACGGAGAATTCTTTGAAGATAAAGGGAGAAAGCTATAGCACTATTTAGAGAATAAATGAAAAAAGAAATGGCAGAATAACATGGTTTCACCTTGGACAGCAAAATTCCAATCTTTTGATAGATTGAAAGCGTTCGCCTAAAGTTTTTCTCGATATTGTCTGTTGATTGCATTTTAAAACAATCTATATTTACATGTATGTAGGAAATTTAGCATTTAGAGAAACGTCAATTAATTCCGAGGCTTAGAAATATTTACAAGTATTTAAAAAACATTTTTTGGGTCTGTCCTTTTAATAATTTAACCACCTCTCAAGTCTCAAGTGAGATAATAAGCACACTGTTTAATTTAATTTATTTATAAAGTCTCATTCAATTGACAATTATTTATGAGGTTATTTTTTCTAACGCTTTTTTGCTTTTTTTTACATTAGCTCCACAAAGGAGGTCCTGAGGAAAATAATTTCCCTCGGGTCCTATGTCATCTGAGATGCTGTGTGGAGGGTTTTTTTGAGGAAAGGAAGGGTGAACATGGGTTTTGAAGAGACCCATGTTGTAGGAGGGAGGAAACACAGAGGCCGGCAAATCTTTCCACAGCCGTTCTCATGTGACTAATGTCAACCGCGTACAAATGTTGGGCGCGTGTTTGGCGTGTTTCCTGACTACGCACCGGTGCCGAGGGGATCAATGACGCTAGTTCCTCGGAGCATCTTCCATTGTAATACCGATAGAACAAGGACAGGATTTCCACCTGACGCCTGTGCTCTAAAGATTGCAATCCGTCTGTTAAGATAGGAGAATTTATCAAACGGACCGCCCGTTTCTGCACAGAGTCAAGGGTTTTTTTTATATATTTTGGAGCTCCCGAACGGAGTTGGCTGCCAAATTCAACAGTGGGCGCACTAGTGATTTGTACAGGGTTAGCAGTTGTGTACTTTTAAAGTATCTGCGGGCCTTGTACAATACGCACAGTTTCTGGATAGAGCCCCCGTACCTGAGCTGGTCACTTAGAATGAGACTAGATTATCATTTCAATCCTTTTTAGACTTATCAGACATGATTGGGTCTTTGAAACATTAAATTCGACGAGGTTATTCTTACCCCAAGAGAAAATACTTTCGAGGTAACGCTATGCGGAATATTAATTATACGTCTCGATCCCTCGTGGGTCTAAACAATTTCTTAGTTTGTTGGCTGAATTATGGGCAAAGAGAAAGATTAAGGAATCCCATTGTATTTATGAAAATGGTAAGACTAACATAATGAAAAACAAACAACACATACAGTGGGTTGCCATATTAATAGGGACAGTTCCAAAATTTTGCATTTTTTGTGATTACATTGTCTCTACTTTTAAAATATCTAGATATGATGACCATTCTTTTATTATTTTTGCTGCCGGTATCATTACTGACTATTTTAAGAGGTGGAAATACTAGCAATGTATCACATTTCTCAAAAATTTATGTTTGTATCCACGTGGCCAGCATTTTTGTGAAATCGCGTGATCGTAGGTCTTGCAAATAAATATGCTTAATAATTATTTTAACGAGTTTTAACAGTTCAACTGTATAAAAACTTAAGTAATTATTCATTATCTATCACTTTTGTAAAGTTTGTGTTCATTTCTTATTTCAATTAATAGTTCTGCCGTGTTAAACCCAATATTGGATTTTTTCAATATGGCCAGGTCTTCAGACACGTCTCCAAGAAAATGTGCGGAAGTGAAGGCACTCTTATTAAACACCAAACATTTCCAAAGATAAATAGCAGCGCTGACAAGTATTTCAAAGTCTTTAGTTAAAAGGGTAAAGGAAAAAAGCAATCAAAACCTGCCCTTCGAAGTGAATCGTGATGGGAAATGTAGCAGAAAACGAGTCACCACGCCTCGTACTGATGGCAAATGTCTTCAAAATCGCAAAACGAGTGTTGATTATCTCACCCCGATGATCAATGAAGAAGGTATCGAGGTCTCCCAAAGGACAGATCAGAGATGAATGACTGAGGAGAGCCTCATTAAAAATCGGGTAGCTGAAAAATTTTGCCAGACGGTAGCTAGGCGGAAAAAACGACTAGGATGGGTCAAGGCATGCCAAAATATGACTATTGAGGGCTGGATGGTAGGAAAAGCATATTTTCGTAGTTTTCAAGCTTTTAAAAAAATCTAGTGGTCTGATCATGATATTTTTAGGTATGCTTCTCTGATGAGTCTACATTCCAAATTTTGGTGGAAAAATAATCTTTCGTCCGACGACTCTAAGTGGAGAAATTCGATCCGGACTGCCTTGTGGAGACGATCAAATACTCTAACAGTATCATGGTATGCTCAACCATCTCTTCCAATGGAATTGGGCGACTCCACATCATGCAAGGGACCATGAGGCAGGATCAGTAGAGAAAAGTACTGGAAAATCGGTTGCTGCCTCAAGTCGGAGAAAGGTTCCCTGGTGGTCAGGAGTATGTATTTATGCACGATTCTGCACCCTGCCATAAAGCCAGAATGTCACAGTATTCCTGGCTAAAAAAAGTGCAGGTTTTACCTTGTCTGCGGAATTCCCCCAACGTGAACCCCTATGAAAACCTGTGAGAGCTCAAGACGACGAAGATTGCCAAGGAGGTGATCACAACCAGGGAGCAGATCATCGAAATCCTCATCAGAGAGTAACATTACTCTTCTGAGCTAAAGCGCAATGCAAAACTGTGCATTGAGAGCATGTCATGGCTTGTACAAGCTGTAGTTGCGGCTAAAGGCGATTTTTACAAAATATTAACTTTCTTTGCGATAATGTTTCAAAATAAATTACCAAAAAAAATAAATGCAAATTAAGATCAAATATTATGTTAAAATAATCAAAACCAAATGTTCTTCTAAAAACTGTACCTAAAATCATAAATACCTTTGTTTTACGAATACAAAAGTGAGAAAACACATTTTTCAAAGGTGTCCCTATTAATATGGCAACCCACTGTAACTGTCAAGTGGACATGACTGACTGAGTTACAAATCTGTTTTACCTTATTTATGATGATTAGTTCCTAAAACCAATACCAGGGGGGGTTCAGCTAAGTGCCGAACCAGCCTATTATTAATTATTAATTGTTTTTGTGTTTAATTCGTAGAACTCCATTTTAATTTTTAGAAATTTAATTAAATTTAAATTTGATATGTTAATATCGAGTTCTGGGATTCGAATTTTGAACATTTGGCTGTCACCAGTTGTTTTGTTTTCTCTCTTAAAAAAATAATATTTTTTATTATTTTAACTAATATTTTTATGTTTTCTGGTCAATAAAGTGTAGTGTGTTGTTCCTTGAGGATTCTTCTCCCCTCTGATCTTCCAGGAGTCACTTTTCGTCACTGATTTCCAGATATTCATAACCTTTTTTTCACTACTGTCACTTTCCATACATATTTTTTTTTGTAATTTTGTGAACAATGGAGGAGGATTTCCCTCCTGGACATCCTAAAAAGCCCCCAGATCCTCCCCCTGACCCCCCAGATGGTGAAAATATTGTAATTTCTGACAGTGAATCTGTCATTCTAACTTCTACAAAAAAAAGGAAGTTTAGTCCCTCTTCCCCAGTAAAGCATGACTCTCCTTCTACTTCTCAGTCTCTACCAGATCTTCCTCAACCCCCTCCAACCAATTTTTACTCTACTCATTCCTGTGGCCCCTACATTGTTTATGCGCAAAAAACTGAGCAAGGTAAAACCATTCATCCTCTTGAATTTGGTAAATTCCTTTCAACCAACAAGAATCATTCGATTAAGCCCGGAGGTGTAAAAGCCGAGGGTCGCTTCCGAATCTCTGTTGAATTCCTCTCAGGTTCAGCCGCCAACAACTTTATTAAAAACTTTTTATTACATCTAATTCTAAATTCAAGGCGTACATCCCAACTTTCAATGTCACTCGTATGGGCCTGGTCAGGGGTATCTCGACCGATCTGTCCATTCCAGAAATTCTTTCTTCTCTTTCAACCCCTCAACATATCGGCAATCCCATAAAAGCCAGGAGGCTAAATTATAAGGACACCTCTGAGGGCAACGTTTCCTGGAAACCCTCCCAATCTGTTGTGATCACATTCGAAGGACAATCTCTTCCCTCCCATATTTATTTATTTTTCAACTCCTTACCAGTTGAAATTTACACTTACCCCACCACCCAATGCTACAATTGCTGCCGTTTTGGTCATAACAAAGCTGCATGCAGATCCCCTCCCAGATGCTTCAAATGTGGAGAAAACCACACGGCTGACCAATGTTCTTCTCTCTCTTCACCTAAATGTTTTAACTGCTCAGGCGCTCATTCCGCCATTCACTCTTCTTGTCCTGAACAAACTCGCCAAAAAAATATAAAAATTTCCATGGCCTCTGAAAACTTGTCTTTTCTGCAGGCTTCTAAACTATTCCCGCCTGTCAAAAAATCTTTTGCCGAGGTTTTATCCAGTAACTCTCCATCCAATCCTCTCCCCTTCTCCTCAACATCTTCTCGTTCAACTAAATTAATGTACAAAAACCCTGTCTCTAAACCGGCTCCTGGATACGATCGGCAACAACACAACTCACTTCTCTTAAATCCCAATGGTTCTCCTCTTTCAAATGCCACAAATGGGTGCGCAAACAACTATAATTCGTCCTCAACAAACCATCAAAAGCTTTCTGAACAACTCTCGCAAGATAATTCTTCATTTATACAAACTCTTATTATGCTTCTAATTGACCTAATTTCTTCTCAAACTAATCTACCGTCCAACGCTGCTTCTATTATTTCCACGTTAAAATCATTTGTTCAAAATGGCACTTCAAGATGTCAGAATACTTCAGTGGAATAGCCGCAGTGCTATTTCTAACAAATCGAACCTTCTTAACCTATTAAATTCAAACCTTGTTTCTGTGGCTGCTGTCTCGGAGACATGGTTTACTCCATCCACCCACTTTAATGTGGGAGGGTACTCCTGTCTCCGTGATGATCGCCTGGAAGGTACGGGTGGCGGTGCTGCCCTTTTTATTAAAAAATCCCTTCCGTTTTCCCCAATAAATAATATTAAACCCCCCAATGCTGACGTTCAAATGGTTGCAGCTAAAATAAAGGACACATCCTTTGTTTCTATCTATATTCCCCCATCATCTCACTTCAATAAGCAAGCTTGGTTACAAATTGTCCGTCAACTAAGCCCTCCATTCTTTTTATTGGGCGATTTTAATGCCCATTCCCCCGTCTGGGGTTCTGCTTTTTCTGATCGAGATGGTCGAAATGTTATGGATTTTTTAGATGAATCCAACCTTTTCCTTTTGAACGACGGATCTCCTACGAGAATCTCTCGCCCCAACACAAACCCCAGTGCAGTGGATCTCTCCATATGCTCTACAAATCTGGCACCTCTCTCCTCGTGGGTGGTGTCCCCCGATCCTTGCTCCAGTGATCATTTCCCGATCACCATCACTTATCAATCTTCTTTCCATTCAGAAAAGTCCCATATTTCGACGAAGATTAAAACAAAACACACCAAATGGGACGAATTTAACTCGCATATGGATAAGTTTATACAAAATTTACCCTCTTCCGATGTATTATCTGTCAAAGATGACTACGATAACTTCAAATCGATGCTCATAACTGCAATACATAAATCAAATCCTCCCCCTAAAACCAAATCTCTTAAAAAACTCCCTCCGACTCCCTGGTGGGATGAAGAATGTTCTAAGGTAGTGAGAATTCGGAAAGCTAAATCTCTTTCGTATCGTCACAATATGACTATGGAGAACTATCTTATATACAAAAATGCCGAAGCCAATGCCAAAAGGGTATTGAGGTCAAAAAAAAGATCTGGGTGGTACAACTTCTGCAGTTCAGTATCTCCGAATACTCCAATTTCGGAAGTTTGGTCTATGATTCGAAGATTTCGATCCTCCTTCAGTTCAACATCTCCTCGAGCGTCTCATTCTAAATGGATAGATGAGTTCTTGGACAAAATTGCCCCCCCTTCTGTACCTAATTTAGATGAAATAACTCCCATCCACAACACTCCTATGTCTGATCATTGGCTAGACTCTCCATTCACTTTAATTGAATTAAAAAATTGTTTATCAACAGTCAAAGACTCATCTCCAGGCAGAGATGGTATTCCTTATAGCATTATCAAGAATAGTAATGATAATGTTCTAAATCACTTCCTAAGCATCTTAAATAAAATCTTCCAGTCTGGCATAATGCCTGATGACTGGAGTTCTCAAATAATCATCCCAATCCTAAAATCAAACAAATCACCCAATTCTGGATCCAACTACAGGCCAATTGCTCTTTCATCCACCCTCAGTAAAATTTATGAAAAATTAATTAAAAACCGGTTAGAATTTTTTGTCGAAAGTAATCAGCTTCTCTCTCCATCTCAATTTGGATTTAGGAAAAAAAAATCTACGCAAGATAACCTTGCCATCATCAGCACTGATATTAATTTATCCATTTCTAACCATGAAGTATGTCTTGCAGTCTTTATAGACATAGAAGGTGCCTTTGACAATGTTTCCATCCCAATCCTTAAAAAAAAACTTTTAGGCCTTGGCCTTCCCCCCATGTTTGTCCAATCTATTATTAATCTATTTCTTGATAGAAAAATTTTCATTGAGCTACCAGATGTTACTCCTCAGAGTAGATCAATTTGGAAAGGTTTACCCCAAGGCGATGTATTATCCCCTATACTGTATAATATATACACGTACGATATGCATGTCTCTATTCCCCCTCAAGTAAAAGTTATTGAGTTCGCAGATGATTTAGCTTTCTTCTTATCATCCAAAATCATCCCACTTGCCGTCAAATATCTTAATGAAGCCATGGATGCCCTTTGCACATGGCTCACTTTAAATGGTCTGGAACTTTCAGTCCAAAAGAGTCAGTGTGTCACCTTCTCGAACCGTCATAAAAATCCTCCTGTTCAAATTTTATTTAAAAACTCTCCAATCCCCAACGCCTCTGAAGTAAAATTTTTAGGAGTAACATTTGATAGGAAACTTAAATGGTCTTCCCATATTCACAATATAGTTACAAAATGTGAAAAAAATTTAAATATCATCAGATCATTGACTGGCGTTTGGTGGGGTGCTCACCCTACCTGCATTAAGTTGCTTTACAATGCACTTATTCGAAGTCATCTCGACTATGCCTGCCCACTTTTTAGTACGGCCTCCAAAAATGCACTCAGTAAATTAGACAAAATTCAATCGAAGTCATTGCGAATAATAACTGGAGCGATGCAGTCATCGCCCATCAATTCCCTTCAAGTGGAATGTTCTGATCCCCCACTTTATTTAAGGCGACAACTGTTTGCTGACAAATTTGTTCTTAAATGTTTAAATTCTAAATGTCATCAGGTTATTCCCAGAGTTTCGTTGTTCAAAGACTCAACACATTCATCTACAATCAGAGCTCGAACTAAACCTCTTCCTGCCATCTGTAAAAATTTTCGCTCTCTCTCAGAGCTTCAAATTATCCAAAATGATCTTCTTCCACTATACAAATTAAAATATAGTCACGTCACCCTATCCCCAACAATTTTGGAAGGGATCGGCATCCTTAAAAGTCATTCCAATCTCCCAGCCCGTACTGTTAATAATATGTTCAATGACATTATTTCTTCTAAATGGCCCAACTCTTCTCTTTTATTTACTGATGGCTCCAAATCTCCTGACTCTCCTAACTGTGGTATAGGTATTAACGTTTACCAAAATAATTCTAATGATAGATTATTTTATTCAATTTCAAACCAATTTTCAATATTTTCTGCTGAGTGCATTGCAATAATTGAAGCACTCAAATATATAATCAAAAATAATTGTGAACATTCCCTTGTTCTCTCTGACTCTCTCAGTTCCCTCCAAAAACTTAAATCCTGTCCTCTTCTTCATCCTGATGATCACTTTGTATGCCTCATTAGAGTGCTGATAGCCTCCATTCAAAGCTCTGGAAAAACCGTAATTCTTGTTTGGATCCCTGGACACATTGGCATAGTGGGTAACGATATTGCAGATTCTTTGGCAAAACAAGGAGCGTCCAACCCTATTGTTACCCTCGTTAACCATATTCCCCTATCTGATATTTTTTCCATCATCAAAGATAGATCCCGCAATGTTTGGACAGAGTATTGGAACATTGCCAGTCAATTCAAGGGAGCTCGCTACGCCTCAATACAAAGGACTATCCCATCAAAACCGTGGTTTCAAAAATTTCCCCATTTTTCCAAAAAAGAAATTTCCTCACTTATTCGAATGAGAATCGGTCATTGTTCCGTTCCTTCTCACCTTTTTAAAATTCACATCCTTGACTCCCCAGATTGTACGTTCTGTGGTCTAGATGTGGGCACTTTAGATCACATATTTTTTGGTTGTCCCTCTCTAAATAAGTATCCTCTCTTCTATCAAGCGTTATCTAAAATTGCCTCCCCTCCATTCAACATTTCATCTCTTCTAAGTCTGAACTCGACTCCAATCTTCCATACAATTCTGAAATTTGTACATTTAAATAAAATTAATATATAAATTTATCTATCCCTTTCTCTGTAATTTTAAATGATGGCCTAGAACACCCTTGAAGGGTGAAAGCCAGAAATAATTGAAAAAAAAAAAAAAATATCGAGTTCTGCAAGTATTTAAGAAAGTATTTTAGTTACAGCTGTTTCGACTTGTGAGGTCATTTTCAAACTGTGGTGAAGCCACGTACGGACGACTTATTTATAACATTTCAAATGTCAATTTATGAACGTGTCAAAATTGATTTATTACCGGTAAATCCAATTTGCAGAGACACTAATTGAGAGAGTGATTAAGTGGGATTCCGAATCTTTCCCTTTTTGGTTTCACTTGCACTAAGTGCAAGGGTTTTCTTTATTGATTTAGAATGATGTTATTTCTATGACTCATTTAAGTGCATTATATTGTTTAGGTTTGGTAAAAATACTAAGTAGTGGAGAATAAATAATTTTCCTTACTTTATTAATTAGTGTTATGTTGGGGTCATTCGTTCGTTTATTGATTTCTAATTGTTCAAGCAAATTTAATCTAAGACCCTTTCGTTCTATATGTAATGGTTTTAGCTGGTTGTTTTTAAGTGGAACGTGATTATTTTCTAAGAGATGTTCTGCGAATTTTGAAGCGGTGTTTTTATTTTTATAACATCGTAAATGTTCTTTGAATCTAGTTGAGAATGCCCTACCCGTTTGTCCGATGTAAGTAGCATTACAGTCGGCGTGGTTACATTTTAATTCATATATGCCACCGTTATTTAGTTTAGGATTTTTACTTTTTGAGTTTTTAAGGTTTGTTCCCATATTATTATTGGTTCTAAAAGCTATATTTAAACCACATTTTTTAATTTCTTTTGCAATTTTTAAAGATATTGGGCCGAGAAATTCGAGACATGCAAATTTTTCTAATTTTTTGTTTTGAACCGGATATATTAAATTAATTTTATTTTTGTATTTCTTGTTTTTTATTATTTTTTCAATGTTTTTTGCCTCATAGCCGTTATTAATCGCGATTATTTTAATAGTTTCCTTTTCTTTTACGTATGCTTTATTATCTAAGGGAATGTTTATGAGTCTATGTACCATTGAATGGTAAGCTGATAATTTGTGGGACCTAGGATGAGTTGAATTTGCATTTATTGTAGTATCAGTAAATGTTGGTTTTCTAAATATTTCGAAGGTATGTTTATTATTACTTCTACCGATTGTCAGATCTAAAAAAATGATTTTACCTTCAATCTCATGTTCAACTGTGAAGCAGATTTTATTATTAATGGTGTTGACCCAATTGGTAAAGATATCTAACTGTCGGTTGGTGCCGTTCCAACAAATAAGGATGTCGTCTACATATCTGACATAGTATATTATGTGTTTTGCTAAGGGAGATTTAAGAATTATATTTTCTATATAATCCATAAATATCTCTGCTAGAAGTGGACTTAATGGTGACCCCATAGGGAGACCATCGTTTTGTTCATAGTATGTATCATTAAAAAGGAAATAATTAGTTTCGACGCAAATTTTTATGAGTTGGAATAGCTCTTTTCTTATTACCGGGTTAATATTACATTTTTCCAAGATATTTTCAATTATTTTAAGGCATTCTTCAATGGGAATATTACTAAATAAGGATTTTACGTCTAATGAAATGAATTGGCAGTTATGTGGAAGATCAAAATTTTTAATTTTATTAACTAGTTCTATCGAGTTTTTAACGCTGTATCGTGGTGAAAAATTAGTATATTTTTTGAAGATGAAGTTAAGCCTTTTCGCTAAGTTTGTCGTAGGAGCATTAATAAACGATACAACGGGTCTTATGGGAATATTGATTTTGTGAATTTTAGGTTGGCCATACAAAGCTGGGGCTCTTGGGTTCATAACCCTGACATTTTTCTTGGACCATTCGGTGGGAAATATGGCGTTACAACTATTTATAAGGATGTTGACATTATTAACAATTTTATTGGTTGGGTCTTTAGTTAGAATTTTAAAATTTTCCGGTAACAAGAAGTCTTCCACTTTACTGATGTAATCTATTCTATCAAGAATTACTATTGAATTACCTTTGTCGGCTTTGGTTATCCGTCTTAGATGTATATTTGTACTTGTTTTGTTGATAGGAAATCAACCCCCTGGGTTTGAAGCATGATGGAATAATAAATTATAAAATATCTATAAAAATCCCCTACTCAATTATTATTACGATCTGAAAACACATAAAATCTCAGCGAACAAAATTTATTCTACTACCTCGTAAAGAATTTATGTAACGTGCATATTTTATTACAAAGAGTTTAAATCTGAACCTTTGTTTCCGCTCAGGCCATTGCTAAATTATTCACTAGGTGAACCCTCGACAACAGTTGATTCCAATTTAAAACTCGAGCTTAGTAGACGTATATTCATCATCATCTTCCTCCGCTTGTCCTTTTTGGGTTGGGGACCCACTACGTCGACAAGGCGCCTTCATTCGTCCCTGTCTTGCGCTGATTGTTCGGTCTCTATCCACGGCAGTCCAATCCCCTCCTCGCACAGTTTCTGTAGTTGTCTCGCCCAATTGTGTCTGGGGCGGCCCACTGGACTTCTAACCTCAGGAATCGCACTCCGTATTTTCCTAGGAATTCAGTCAAACGACATTTTTAGTACGTGCACAAGCCACCTCATGCGAATTTTTTATGAAGAGTAACAGTGATTCAATATTTTAAATCATCTCGAATCTTCGAGTTTCTTATTTGATCCCATTTCTTAACTCCTGCCAGTCTTCTCAGGTTCCTCATTTCAGCTTAGACTCTAGAGCGTGTTCGTTCGTTAAGCATCCTTAACTGGTGACTTAACTGGAATGTATATTGTTTTGAACACTGCCGTATTTGTCTTGATACTAAGCTCAGCTTTCCTTATCATTGAGCTGTAGAGAGGACACAACACATCCTTGCCGCACTTATTCACAAAAGTGACAGCGCGTATTCGAGCGACAGTTTGCTTGCCACTGCCTTTTTAGCATGGAGAATGACACCATGACCAAATCTAAAGCATTAAAGCTGAGAATCGGCACATGGAAAATCACATTATATTCAATATGTTAAAATATTTTTTTTAATATTATACCCAACAATGTAATATTTAATTTAATTTTCATTGGAATAATTCTTGTTATTACAAAATTTTTACGTTATACCCATCCATGTAATATATTATTGAAGAAGAAGATAATACTAATTAATCTAAACAAAAATAAGAAAAAGAACAAGACAAAAAAAAATTAACGGTCGCAACTAGGACACGAACCCAGGATCTCTTGTCTTACCGGGACAAAACGCCACGCAACGCGGCCATTGGGACCTCTTATTTATCTTTTGAAAGTTATATCCATCAATTGAAAAAGAAGATAATACTAATAAATTGAAACTAAAATATGGAAAAGATCGAACAGGCTCTCTGTACTACCACGACAATGTGTTTAATGACTCAGCCATCGATATGCTTATTTTACGTCATTTTTGCCAAACTCACGTATCTTAATCGATGAGTTACCAATATTACCCTCTAATATCTTTTTTTTGGATCATCACATCTTTTTGTAGATGCTGTCTTTGTAGGATTACAAAGTTATATATTTATAACCTAAATAGTGTCTCGGAAGAACCTACCTGGGTTTTTATTTTTTGTGATTTATTCTGTTTCATGTTTCACTTATATTTATTAGTAATATTTTCTACTTCAATAATGAACATTGTATTATTGGAGTGTGAAGCGGGGTAGTTCTCACTCTTCTGATTGTATTTATCTATTCTACCCTGTCTAACTATGCTTTAAATTTAAATGAAAACATTATATCTAAAGAAATGCCTGGTAGAGTGGATTTTCAAATATTTCTTGCATATTGTAGGTGTGATATGGTCTAAAATCTGACACCATTTTGCTCAAGAGTCGCACATTGTAAAATGTTTAGCTATATAAATAAGAAACCTGAAAGATTTTGTTCGCTTTTCACCAAAACTAGGTTACTACACTCTTCTGGGATTCTGAGCACATGTCCGAGCCACCTCATCCGGGACTTTTCTATAGAGAGGAGTGGGTTCGATGACAAGCACTTACACGTGCTGGCCCAGGGCAATGGTCCACCAGAGGAAGAATATTGTGACCATAATTTCAGCAATTTCAGAGAGTTTTTCGTGCTTCTAAACTACTCAACTGATGTTCTTTCCTTCAAGGAGGTTGCTGACATGGTTTTTTCGAAACCAATTTTTAACAACACTGTTATTTATTTATTTATTTTATTTTATTTATTTATTTAACGCCCAGAGGGCTTTTACGCTCTTTTCGTATTTTCTTGATGTGGTTTATATAATTCGATTATGAATTTAATTTGTTTTAAGTACCTACATGAATCCTGTGTTGTAAAGATAAATTAATAAATAATTTTATTTTACCGTTATTTTTTTAATGAAATTCAGAAATGTGGAGATCCGAAATGAATGCAAGACTATTTCGTAATAAGTAATATTAAGAAAGGGACAATTTTTTTGATGTAGTTTATTTAATTCTGTTATGAATTTAATTTGTTTTAAGTACATTAATCCTGTGTTCTAAGGATTATTTAATAAATAATTTTATTTCACTGTTATTTTTTAAATGAAATTAAGAAATGTGTGATCCGAAAAGAATGCAAGAGTATATTTATCATAATATGTAAGATTAACAAAGGGACGCTTAGATGGTTTGGGCATGTAAAGAGAATGAATAAAGGAGTGTAAAGACATATGACGTAAATGTGAATGGTAGAAAAAGTCGGGGACGCCCGAAGAAGAAAAAATGGCACGATCAAGTAAATAAGATACTGATATACAGATAGAGTCGGGCCTTGTCAAAAGTCAGAATAATGATACGATGAATGAATGTGAATGAGACAAGGAGTATGTGCCAATTCAGAGTTGTTTGGCGGTCCATCATCTCTGCCTACCCCTGCAGAAAACGACGTGTTGGTTAATTAGTTTTTTTTTGTTAAATATGTACACGCTTTTGAAACTTTACAAAAACTAATGATGGTTTACCATAAAAAATCCTAGAATATCCTATTCACGAAGGTCGTATTTAGCCCCGCCGAGGCCAGTATTGTGTAATTCATAGTAGTGGTTCAAACATTTATACTTTCCGCAATCATTTAAGTACCCACAAAGTTATGTTTGATGTTCATTGTTCCCCTTTTTTTGTAAACTGTAGTAACCTCTTTCCTTAGAAAGAATTTTAATCAGGGATATAAACACGGATTTCGTTGTGTAGGAAACGGTCGCAGTTCGCAGTTTACTGGAATCCGCAAACATAAACCTCAATGTTGATTGTTGGTGTAATGCGACATGTTTGGAAAACATTGCCACGTACAAAGATATTATTTTGTTTTTTATCCATGTTAAGATTCTGAATTTTTTATGTGTTTGATTGATGAAATTGATTTTTTGTCTCCATCTGAAAATATGAATAATATTTTTAATCTATTCAAAAACTTTAATTAATAACCAAATCTTTCAACTTTCAATTCATGCGGCTTTTCAAGTCAGCATTTTTTGTGTCAAGTCATCTACCTACTTGCCCCAAGTCATCTGTGGTATGGATGTAAAAAGAAGCTTTGTAATTAAAAACATTTTCCTGTTCTTGAAAATCAAAGTTATTTCGTTATTTTTATGTGTTTATTTGTAACTATTCTCGAACGTACATTTTACAAATGATTCCAGTAGTTATAAGTTCCAAAAATATACAAAAAAAATGTTATTAGATGTATGTCAATACATTAGTAGTAGTGTTTTGTGAACACCTCACTAGGAAAACCTGTGATGAGGTGTTCGCATGTTTTAGAGTAAGTGGTATTCTGTCGTCATAAGTAAAAACACTGTATCTTCACAGAAGGGCACTATGGTTCCACCCATGGCGATAGAATCATAAACAAAAAATTAAGATTAGTAGCAGTTAAAGTTAGATAAACAATTATCTTGTAATCAGGTAGGTAAATTTTTCTATGGACCACATGCCACTAGTACTAATAATATTATGGTAATATTTTTTATCCAGAAACAAAGTTAATTTTTTTATACATATTTTTTTTTATTGTTTGGGTTGGGTTTTATCTGGTTATACTGTTTTGAATAAAGTGAATGCCTTGTTTTTTTTATCCAAGCTGTGATATGTTTTTGATAATAGATATTTTTAGTTATTATAATTGCAGATGTATTTGTAGATAGTAAATAATGTTCAGTGTGATGGGCATGCAGTTATAAAATTTGATTGCGTAGTACACAAAGATTCTCTGCCTGTGTAAGGTATGTGCTATCGGTATATTTAGTTTTTTTGTGGAGGTTCTGGTTTTAACTGCTGTTTGAGGTTGCATTGAAATGTAGTACTTACATATGTTGGAAGAAGTATAGTAGTACAGATTTTACAAAAAGTTTTCTTATTGTCATATCATGTTTATACATTTTATAAAAAAGACAGGTTTACTTGATAGTTCAGAATTTTACAAACACAGAATTTTTCCACCATACATTCCCAATTTCAAAATAGTGGGAATGTTAATATATTTTGTTACAGTTGTGCAGTCGCAGCGGAAACATAAACAACAGCTTCAGAATGTAAAATATTATTGAAAGTTGCGATGCAATTTCAAATTGGAAATCATCAGCACGTACCCTGCTTTTTAAGTTATCTTTTTTTCTTTGATGTTTTCGTTTGACGAGACCGCATTTTTTGATTCCACCATTCCAACGATTTTTTTAAAATCTGAATACCGAAAAAGAGTCCCAACTGTTCCAAAGCATCTGGAGCCAGTGAGACCATGGTATACCTAATTGGGGTATGTTGTGAGGCTGAAGGTAAGTGGGTAGGGGAAGGAGATGCGTGGAGGAAGGTGGCTATTTAGATCTAGTCACCAAACACGGCTAAAGATATTTCAAGCAACGTTTCAATTCTGAATGTTGGTCTTACATCAGGGCGATACTGAGTGTGTTTCCACTATGGAACGTGCCGCAAATTTACTATATATTATTTTAAATGAATTAATTGTGAAATAACACAAATTAATCAAATAAAATTTATTTGATTAATTTGTGTTATTATATAAAATTTATTTGCAATTTGGAATTCGATCCCGCAACCTTCGTATTGCAAGACAAAAGCCTTACCGCTAGACCACGCCGGCCGTCTCACTCCCATAATGTTATGCTGCTATAATTATTTTACTCGCTTAAGCAAATGCTAGCATTCATATTTTTAAATATTTTTAAAAATGTGAATGCTAAAAGTTTATTTTAAAATTTTTCTGTCATTGTTAGCAGGAAAAACTATTTTTAGTTTAATTGATTCGTAAAATGTACGATCAACCATTCAAAAGATGAATTGGTTCAGGTGTGTGTCATCCTATTTGAAACATTTAACTTCGTTTTCTACCTATCAATTTATATTTAAACGCACCTTAATTTATTTCCGTCTTGGAATGGACTTTTACATTCAATTTAACATATGTGTCGTATTGATCTTGATTTGAATACTATAAAATTGTATTTATATCATTTTGTCTAAGATGCTTTCCCAAGAAGCAAAAAGTGACAAATCAATTGGTAACTATTGCCATCAATTCCTTGCAAAAATGCAATAATTTTCTTTGTAAAAGTTTTACAGCCAGCGTGCAAAATCGTCTCACCTTTATTGCAAGGTTCTCTGAATTATTTATACGCACTAATCAATATACCAGTAATTTCACACAAGTGTTTTAGTTTCAATAATATTATTATTATTACCTTAATCCTTACTGTACGATCCTTTTATTTTTTGGGAGGACGAAAAAAGTCAAACAAGGAGCTCGATTTTCAACCGACTGTAGACTTTCAGAGTTCTTCAAGGGATCGAACAATTATGTGTGAAGAGTTTAGACATAAAATTAATTTCTTATGCCCGAAAGACTAGCAATTCCTGAAGGTATTTAAAGTTTTAAATGTGGATTTCATTTTGCTGTCCGACGATTTTTTTTTTTCAATTACCTCCTTATACGGAACCCAAAAAAATAATACCGCACATTCCATAGAAAAGTGTTGTAAGTCAAAAATTTCTATTATACGTTTTATCTCTGAAAAGAAAAGTTATTGCGATTATCTATGCCACAAGAAAACCGTATTTAAGTCAGATATCTCCGTCACTGCGATATGTCGCTAGTATCTCTTTTTGACGGACCTCTTGTTCATCATTTATTCATTTGATTTCGCTCTTTCGTAAAATTAACTTTTTTATATATCTCTGACCACCGTATGTAGTCAAAATATTGCATTAGTTATTTGTAGTTTGTGAATATTACCTATTGAATAACGAAGTATTTACATGCGTAAATTATTCGTAGAATCAATCTCGTCGCTCTCTTATTCTGCACAATATTTCCCAATAAATCATATGATGCCATAGTCCTGCTGATTTTTGTGTTGTGTGGTTCTCATCGTTATAAAATGTTGTTCAGAAGACACTCATCAATTTGATTTTCCGCGGCAGATAGTTGCCGCTGCCTAAAAAAAAACCAAATGACTTCCTTAACGACGCGATACATTCCCGACCATTCCACAAATTTCCTGAATAATTTTCTTTCGTCTCTTGCAATTTCAAATACATTACAGCCTTGGTATAGAATAAACTAGGAGGGTCCTCCAGACTAATGTACTAGTATTAGCAGTGGCGGACTAATGGGGGGCGGGGGGGGGGGGGGGCCGTCCCGAGCCCCTGGTCCTGGGGGGCCCCAAACGCCTCCATATTCTCTTGATCAAATCCTAAAGAAGGATTTAAGGTACTAGGACACCGTAAACAAAAAAAACGTCATTTTTTATTTCATTTTTTGAAAGATGCACTTCTTAAGAATATCTCAACAAATGTTTTAAAGAAATTCTATAAAATATAGTAATCTATAATGGAGATATAAAATCTTATGTGAAACCGTGTGAAATAGTTTGTATGTTGAATTTTCCTTCAGCAAAACTTTGAATGCGTTTTTATCGAAACTTTTTTAACATGTTTTTCAACCAGGTTGACAACATATTAAACAAACTATACATCCGATGTGCATGCACCAATTCTTAAACTGTTCGAAAATCCAATCTCTATGGCACCATGAAGGTAAATTTCGACATCTGAAAAAAGAAGAAAATTGCATACCAGCTAATTTTATTTTATAACTTCTTAAACAAGGAGGGGGGGCCCATTCATCTTTGCCGCCCCGGGCCTCTGACGGGCTTAGTCCGCGACTATTATTACAGTATTAGATAGAGGGACAATTAGATATAGACTCCAAGTATCAACAATAAAAAGTTATGTAAGCAAATAGTTTAACATGAAACTAAGACAAGAAGGTACATGACAAATCCACGCAAACTTTGAAATCTTTCATTGCTTTCAATTGACATTTTTTGTATACATATATTTGTATCCAATTCAACTACATTAGTTGTATTTTTATTGTAATTAAGTTTATTTCGCAGAACTCCATTTTAATTTTTTTGTATACATATATTTGTATCCAATTCAACTACATTTAACTACATTAGTTGTATTTTTATTGTAATTAAGTTTATTTCGCAGAACTCCATTTTATTTTTTTATGATAGAATATATTATAATGATATGAATAATTACAAAACAGAACTTGTTTATGATAAACTGTTTTTACATTAAATAATAATATTATTGAATATATATAAAAGAAATAAAAACATTAGTTGTAGTAATTATGGCAAACGCATAGAGAAGTATTTCAGGTTTCTGTTTCAAAATTTCTTTTGAGAGTCATTGATTAAATATTACAATTTGAGGTTTTACTCAATAAATAATTTAAAAAAAAAAATCATCATGAACTTAAGATTTCGTACATTAAAATAAAATTGTAGACATTGTGGTTGTATCTCATTCAGTTCGGGAAGAATTTGCAATCATACATAAAGAATGCTGCCAATAAAAATATGCGTTAAGAAAATGAGGATAATTCTTAATCGGAGTATTATATAGTTATACTAGCTGACCCGGTGAACTTCGTACCACCTCAGAATCAATAACTGTTACGTTAACTTATTAGCTGAATTAAATTCAGTTTTTTTATTAAGTTAAAAATTACACAATGAAGCAATTATCGATGCGCAACAGTCAGTCCTTTGTTTTTGACAGTATCAGAGATGGCGTTGTGTACGGATTTATATTTTTTGTGATTTTCTTACTTTTCCACTTACTTACGGGAACTGCGTTTCATTTTCTTTATATGACGGCCGGCGTAGCGCAACGGTAAGACGCTTGACTCGCGCACCGAAGGTCGCGGGATCGAATCCCGGCGTGGCAAATAAATTTTATTTGAACATTTTGTGTTATTTCACAATTTATTCATTTAAAATGATAAATAGTATATTTGCGGCACGTTCCAGAGTGGAAGATACTCCCTGTATTGCCCTGGTGTAAGACCACCATTCAGAATTGAAACGTTGCTTGAAACGGCATTAGCCGTGTTTGGTGACCAGATCTGAATAGCCAGGTACTACCCCACCTTCCTCTTCCCTATTTCCTTCCCCTCCCCACTACCCTCAGCCTCACAACATACCCCAATTGGGGATGCCATAGTCTCACTGGCTTCAGACGGTAGCAGTTGGGACTCTTGTGAGGTATTCGTATGTGAGGGAGATTTATTATAATTATTGCATTTTTGTCCCATTTTCGGCTGTTGACATTTAGTGTGTAAGAAAGAGGGTGAGCATTATATGTTTAAGAAGAAAATATGAGAATTCGTTCCACACAAAATATATGAGAAAAATAATTTTCTTCATAATTTACTTTTTCATGAATTTTTTCGAATTTCGTTATTTGTTTTGGGGTGTTATGCCGTGTTGCGCTACCTCCTTCTTTAGCCAACGTTTCGGACAGCGTTACAGTGTCCATCATCAGGGCATCAACACATCTGTCGGATCTGCCGGATCTGCCCTGATGATGGATACTGCAACGCTGTCCGAAACGTTGGCTAAAGAGGGAGGTAGCGCAACACGGCATAACCCCAAAAACAAATAAGGAAAATGCTTTTGGCCGTGAAAATCTAAAAAATATCAATTTTTTTTCGATATTTAAATAGCTATTCTGCTATTCGGGGTGGAGACAAATCCAACAAAACAAAGGTCATAAAAATCGGTCCAGCCGTTCTGGAGTTATAAATGGTGTAACTAACCTGACTTATATATTAAGATTTGAACAAAGGGGATAGGCATGGCAAGGCCTAGGGTTCAATTCCTAGATGCGACCGAACCTTTTTCCGATTTTATAATTACAAATTTTCATTTGAAAGTCGTTAATATAGTTTTCAATGAATAAATATTGCAACTTTAGGTTTTACTCATTAAGTTATTCCAAAAAAAATTTAAAAAACACTTTAGTTCTGTCAAATAAAATAACAATTTGAGGAATACACAATCTTATTTGCATGAAAATAAGCTGAGAAGTTCCTTCACCACCAAAAAGCATCTTTGACAATACGAAATTAGCAGCCTTTTTTGCTACAAATTCTAAGTTTAACATGCAATACCGATATATTCCCAAAACTATAAAGATGTCATATATCCATTTAACTGATAAAGTACAGGTCAAGACGCCACGAGTGGTTCGAAGGTAAATAAATTACTTAGTTAAGTACTGCTTCGTAATACATTTATTAATACTTTAATTTTATATATTTTTAATCTCACAATAGGTACTATCTCGTGCTCTTTGTGCCCTTTAAATTCAGCATCAGGCGATTATTACACGCGTGAAAAATTCACCGCTTTCATTATTAATCATAAACATTCTTCTCCGTCACAGGCAACACCGAGCCGTTTTATTACAGCTTTGGATTTGTGAATCTATCATGGCGATAGCGCCCTCCTTCCTCCGCCCTCCGCCCTCCAACCCCAGTTATAATTTCACGCCACGAGACAAATTGTAGGCTGTTATTGTGCCAACCAGCGATGGGCAATCCATTCCACCCTGTTTTAAATACCTACTCATGGTGGCATGTCGTTTAATATTTTCCTTAGACTAAGGCTTAGGAAAATATTAAACGAGGGGGCGAAGGCTAAAAATCAAAAAGAACTTTATCGTCAAAGGGCCGTTTGGGCGGCGGGTATTCAATTTGGGAGGCGAATGTGGTTTGCCCTGTCCATTCAACCATCTTTGGCTATCGTGTTGACTATGCGGAATTTGTTTACTGCGGCCCCGAACAGCTCTACAGTAACCTCGCCAAACCTCTGTCTCAGGTTTTTCAGCCATGGGCTCTTCTTCCAGAGCCCCGACTTCCGTCAATATTTCCTTGCATTATGAGATGCAAGATCTCATACTTCTCCGAATGTCTCATCACATATCCTGGATATGGAAGTTTACGGATTTTTATTGTTTTAATAACTTCTTTTTTTATTCATCGGAACCATAACATCTTCATTCGTAATTCCGTCCATCTAGTTTATTTTGAGTACCTATTCTTCTGTAGATCCACATCTCGAATGCCTCAAGTCGCTTTATCAGTTCTGCATTAAGCGTTCATGCTTCCATTCCATAAAATAATACCGAAAACACGTATCATCTGACCATTCGCATTCATAATCCAACTGCAGAACATCCTTTTCATGCGGATAAAGCTTGCACGAGGTTGCTCAATGCGGCATTTTCAGCTGAAGGATTCCATCTTTCATTTGAATTGCAGCCCACGTATACAATTTCCTTTATTGAAAAAGGTTAATCTTATTTGATTTTTACAGCAGAAAAAATGTGTATTTTTATATGAAGATACTATCCATAAGAAAACTCATTTGGAAAAGTTAGGAGTCGTCATCTTATCACAGCATTAATAATTCTAGATCTTGCAATTGTAAAGGAACAATAAATTAATAAATTAATATTGTCATGAAGTTCAAAATAATATTCGCAAAAGGTTTCTTACTTTACCGATCGTGAAACCTTGTAGTAATGGGCACTTCCTTCAAAATCTCACTGGTGATTCAGCTGGTGTATTAGCTTAAGGAGTGTCGGTAGAAAACCACCTTACCAATTAAATTACCAGCAAATATGCTTGTACCTTTATTGTTTGCGACTCTCCTGACTAGTCAGACAAAATTGAATGGAATAAATTACAACAAATATTCATGAAATTCTACCCAGTACTCCTTGCGGAAGGTTTGTAGTCATTATAATAAGAATAATCGTTTCACATCATGCACTCTTGTTAACCTAAGGTTTGAAATGCAAGGTTTAATTTACTGCATTACTTAAAACTCCCAGTTCATGGTACTTGCACAATATTATGTTAATGCAACACGTGAATACTTAACACGTGCGCTGATTATTGCCTACTGCACGACTAAAACAACACAAACAAAGTGATCGTTGCATTATACGATTATACCATACACAACAATGTTTGCGCTGCCTGAAATCAAACGGGCAACCTCCCTACTGAGCCAAATTCAAATACCATTTGTAGGTACTCTAAGCACTACGCTGTAAAATACTACGTTTCTTACCCCTAACACCAGTTTTCATTCCCTCAAATAAATATAATCATTACAAATCATTGAATACTCATGAAATATGCATTCGTGTTCTAATCTTTTGTGTGATTTTACGAGACTTTATTCTGTCTACGTAACAAGTTTTTTCGTAAAACTTTTATTACGTACTAGTTCTGACCTGTGAAAAATCACTCGACATTACAATTGTAGGATGTGAAGCTGAAATTATTTATAAAATCTTAGCGAGTTGGCGGCATCCCTTGCAATTCCACGAGAATTTTAATATTTTAATTCGGTTTTTCATACAGCTGTCCATCTGAAAAGCATGGATTTTCCAAATTCATCCTCTGCTATTCCCTACCGCCGCAAATCTCTCTCCTTCATTCCCCTTCCCCCTTCCAGATTCCCCTCCCCATCCTTCCCTGCCACTAAACTCAATGAAATTCACACACTTCTCAAAGCTGTCCGAGTGAGAAGCATGAATTTTCCAAATGTACTCCCTGCTATCCGCTATGGCTACGATGGGCCCTTTAAAATTCTTCTTTCCGCCCATCCTTCATCCCTCCCCTGCATATCCTTTCCCATGCTTCCCCGTCCCCCTTCAAGTCCCCTTACACCTACCCCGCCTTTCCAACCTATCTCGCTATCCCCCCCCCCTCTCTCCCGCTTTCCTCTTCCACATTCCTCGCCTTCTTCCCCTTCCTCCTTCCTTGTTCCTCCTTTCGTTTACCCCTTCTTTAATTCTCCTTCCCCTCTCCCGGATTTCCCTCTTCCACCCTCCTACCCTCCCTTCCGCTAAACTGTATGAAATACACACTACTCACAGCTTTCCGTGTGCGAAGCATGGATTTTCCAAATTTACCTCCTGTTATCTCCTACCGCTACTATATCTCCTTTGAAATCCCTCCCTCTATCCCTCCTTCTGCCCCTCCCTCATCCTCCTGTCTTGGCACACACTCTTTGCTTCATTCTCATTCATGTAACGATCGTATGTACTCATCTGGTGTTCTTATTTTCCACGCGACCCGACTCAAGCATTCGATTTACTTGATTAAGCCATGTTTTCCTCGGGCATTCTCTAACCTTTGTTTTTTTGATTGAAGGTATTCCAAAACCACAAAGATTCATTTATAAACTTCAAAATATATATGCTGAATTTAACTTAAACATTACATGTTTGAAAAAACCTTAATTTACTTTATAACATTGGTACTACTTTTGTTGTTTGATCATCATAATATTATTATTGTATTTTTGTGGTTCTGCAATTATGCATACAGTTTATGTCCAGTTTACATCCAGGAAATTTACATAGTGTTATGTGAATCAACAGTGCTTCCAAGGAAATCAAAATTTGCATATTACAAACATAACGCTCCATGGTATGTAATGTAAACGATTTTTTTTTAATATATTTACAATCAGATTATATACGGAATACATTAAAAAAACTGTGGTGAATGTACAAATGACCACAAAATGATATATAGAACCCAAGAAGACAGAACTAATCACTTTCCACCACGGAAAAAATTCCAAGAAATTGCTCCCCGTACAACTTAATGAGGTTAACATAAATACATAAATTTGGGAGGCGTTTATGGGTACCGCCACCTTGGGAACCATTCATTGGATTACCAACACCTCTGCCGTAGGTCACCCTTAGTGATTTGTTGCGTTCGGTGACTTGGCAAAGGTGCTCGGGTTCATGAGGTGAGGTTTCTCCGGGTCTTGGCGGCGAATGTGCACCTCAGTGGAAGAGATAGATTCATACATCCGTTACTGCTGGAAACACTGATCCCTAGATTCCTATCCGCCCATCATACCTTTTTCCTTCACAAAACTTCCTCTCCTTCCTTTCCTAAAAATACCCTCCACACAGTATCCCCAAAGATGACGTCGGCCCTTAGGGGAATTATTTTTCATAGGGCCTCCTGCGTGAAGATAATGTAAAAAAATAAAAATAATAATCTAAGAACGTAAACCCTTTGGGGACTTCATTACCGAAGACCTCTAGGACGACCATGAAAGATTTGTATTTTATAATTGTTTGGTGTGTTACGTGTATATTTTTATTTTTTGAAACTTCACATTACGGCGAAAGATGTTCTTACGATCGTACAGGGTGGTTTCAATAAGAAAGATTAATTACTCTCCGTACCAGCTTTTTAAAATTATAACTAAATATCGATTTTATTTCATATCGAATTTATACTTACATCCAAAAATGCTGGAAGGCGTGATGATAAAACTATTAAAATTGTGTACTCTTTGTAATTATTTTTTATCTTAAGTATTTATCATTTTTCAATAATGTCTAAGCAAAATAAGAATGCAAAACAATCTGAAATATGTATTAGTTTGTAAGTGAAATAAACGAACCCCGAATTTTCGTCAAGAAACACGTGTACGTATATATTTTTTAATGATTTTATTTAAACTAAAATTAAAATTCTGTAACATGCGATTCCCAGAAAATGTATTGATTCATTTTACTGCATGATTATATGATTTGAAATGGGTGTTGTATAATACAAAATCTTTTTTTGAAAATTTAACAAATCTGCCAACGACCTATGGTATAACCTTATTATACTAAAAATAAACATTTTTTCTTAAAGATAAAAGAACAATCTTTCTAAATAAATTAAAAAAAATTTGTGGAAAAGTGCCAATACGTATAAAATCTGATTTAAAAATGACATATTTCTGGTTTTCTCTGGTTATACCCTCTTAAGCCGTTTTTTTTTTTAATTTTGTATCTGTATTTATTTTTAATTTCCTCAATTTTGTTTCAAGTGAGACTGTTGAATGCTATTATAACACGGTATTTGTGGTGTCTTGGTCCAAAACTTGTGAACACCGTCGGAGTTTTCTTTGTACCCTTGTCTAATTGGACTATCTTATATGATTTCCCGAAAATTATTCCAATGCAGCAATAATGTTAACATTGTTCAAAGCATTTTATACTAGCCCATACGCTTGCGAAACGTGATGTCTCTATCGAATCAGCTCGATTGGACGATTCCGGATCCAATATAATAAAGCCTGCAGAATTATATTTGGATACAGGGGTATAGCAGCGCATCGGTAATGTTTGATACGCTGCGCTGGTCTGATGATACACCGGGTCACAGGAGCCAGGATGCGGCTAATGGCCTCCGAATACATGGTGGTGAATGAAGCTTTCCGGCACCAAGCGAACTCACCCAAGACCGCGCCCTATACATTTGATTATTGTTTTTCTTAATATTTTTTGCATTTACATTTTATTATACTAAAATATGTCGATCGTCCAGTTGATTAGACAGACATCTCCAAATCCTAAGTTTTAAGATACTGAGGAAAGCAATATTCGATTTTTTTAACATTAGCTCCATTGCGGAGGCCCTGATGAAAATAATTTCCCTAAGGGCCTACGTTATCTTAAGGGATGCTGTGTGGAGGGTTTTTTTATAAGAAAAGGAAGGAGAGGAATTTCTGGGAAGGAAAAGGAAATGAAAAGTCGGTAGGAATCTGGGGGTCAGTGGTCCAGCATCCATCCTTCCAACTGCGGTGCAAAGCAGTGGGTCGAGAGATTCTGGTAGGAGAGGAAAAAATACTTCCCTCAACCAGTCTCTCTCGATCCTGCCCACCTTGCGGCAGGTGGTCAGACGCATCGGCCGCCAAAACCTGAACAAACCTCACCCAATGAATTCGGCACCTTTGCTAAGACACCTAACGTAGCAAACCACTTGGGGTGACCTATGGCAGAGGTGTTGATTAGCCAATAAATGGTACCCATACCCGCCTCCCAAATTGAATGCTCACCATAAATAAATAAATTATTTACACGTGTCTGGGTTTTATGTATTAAATATACTAATAGATAATACCGGGTGGCATAACGATCCATTACATAAGTATGAAATTTTGAAATATCTACAAAACTAGCGACCCAGAAAACATCAATATTTTGTTTAATTCACTACAATTTTTGCAACATTATAATAGATTTGGTGTTGTTTTTTAATAGAACTATTGTACCTAATAGAGGGTACAATTTAACACGTAACTCCCCACATACTGGAATAAAATTATTATGAATTTGTCTATAAACATATTTATGTATTGAAATTTGTTATGTTTGTGAATAATTATCGTAAAGTGATGTTCAAAAAATGTTTCACTCTTGCCTTGGTAACCAAAAAGGGTTGCAAATATATTCATAAACCTATTATTTACAAAATTTACGAAAATTAAGATCAAAAGAGAAAATGGAAAAGCATTTTGAATTTTTCAAACGGATCTGTCGGTACAGATGAGAATAAGGAAACGTTAGATAACATTATTACGTCAGAATATCCCCATGAAAATATGAAAATTCGCTCTCCAATCCAGACATTTTTCTTTGTAGGGAACATTGTTTATGCGTAATACTAAACCTTAACAGAAATTTAGAAAAACTTGACAGGGGTATGATGTACAACTGACTCGAGCATTTTTTCTCCTGGCAAATACTTACCTATTAATAATTTATGGGCACCAGTTATCTAAAGGTTTGTGACGCGGAGTAGGGATGGGGCTATACAATGAAATGTTTTTATTTATTTATTCTATTTTTTTTTATTTAGGAAACAAACAGTCATACAAAATGATAATATAACAAAGAACATTCATGTGTTGTAGACCAATTTAGTTCCATTAAGATAAAATTTGATATAGTATTTTTACCTATTCAACTTATGTGACAAAAAAATAAACATAATAAGGAAAAACATAAAAAAGAAAAACATATAAAGTAATAAAGAAAAAAAGTAAAGTTATTAACAAACAAAGTTATACTATTTGCTACGGATAATAATAATATTATAAATTTTCACAAAAAAGAAAAAAAAAAGTATTTTAAGTTATTAATATATTAAGCTGCATTTTATATGATTTCAAATCATGGTTGAAAATGTCTACATCTCGTAAGGCATTGTAAGTTTCACAGATACGTATTATTACAGAGTTTTGCGCGTATTTTGATTTACTGTGTGGTATTCTAAATAAGTCGTTTGATCTGGTATTTTGTTTGGGGCAACGAAATGCAATATTTTCTAACAGATATGATGAATCAACAAGGCAGTTCATGATTTTGTATAAGAATAATGCATCAAAGATTTTTCTGCGTTTATATAAGGCGATAGGGTCAAATTGATGATCACTAAAGCGATACGATAGGTGTTTTATAAATTGTTTCTGGATATTTTCAATGCGATGAATATATGTTTGATATTGAGGATTCCAAATTACTGAGGCGAACTCGAGTTGTGACCGTACATATGACATATATAACAGAATTAGGGTATGTGCTATAGTAAATGTTATGTTATTAAAGGGACGTCGGTTTAAGACAACGTATTATAATTGTTAGGTTTGATGTTTTTATCGTAACCGATGCTAAAGCATATCGAGTTTATCAATGAATTAAAAATTGGACACACTAATAAGTGGGCACTATCGAAATTCAACCGAATGTCCAAATCTCTTTTAATTATTTTGAACTTCTTCAGCACCGTTTAACAAACACATATATCTTTAGAATTTAACCTGTGAGAGAATGAGACAGACTAATCGGTGTTTTCTTTGTACGATGCTTCGTAGCCTATCAGCCTCATATTTGTGCGGTGCTTTGTAGAATAAAATTAAAAATAATTTTTAATCTTGGGAAAAATATTTAAAAAAATAAATCCTCCAATTATCTTACTCCTGATACTCTGCATTCGTCTCATTCTCTCGAATTTTAGTTTTCAGAGGGTTTCAATTGTACAGCGTGTGAACTGCACACAATTCTTTTTTTCTTATAGCACATTTAAAATATTATTTGATGTATATATTCTTGTGTGGAGCTTAGTGGATATTTCGAAGCTGCATACTTCATAGTTCATAATGAAAATTATGATTCGAGCTCCAAGTATTAAGGATTACCAAAAATGTGTAGTGCGCGATTTTCACGATGATCGCTCGTGAGATTTTAATATCCAAAACAATAGTCAATTTTGGCAAATTTACAAATAACAGCCGGTACACTAACCAAAAAATTGGGGACAAAAGTGAAACATTTTTACAGTTGTTGATATATAATATCGTCTCGTTTTTTACTCATTTTTGCTGTTAAACAGCACGAAAGTGCTACTCAAGCATGCGTTTTTCATCTCATTTAATCGGATTCTCTTACGACGAGTACTAACATCGTTCTACCCATAGAGCCTTCTTTTTCCCGCCGCATATCGCTAGCGTTATTGAACTCACCGATTTTTTAAATTTTATTTTAATATCTCACAAGAGGTATTCAAATAAAATTTATTAGAATACCTCACAATGGTGCTTCCGTCTGGAGCCAGTGAGACTATGTCATCAATTAGGGTACGTTGTGAGGCTAAAAGTATTGGAGAAGGGAAGGAGATGGTTAAGAGGAAGGTAGGGAAGTACCTGGCTATTCACATCTGGTCACCAAACACGGCTAAAGCCATTTCAAGCGATGTTTCAATTCTGAATGGCGGTCTTACACCGGGGTGATATTAAGAGTATCTTCCACTCTGGAATGTGCCACAAATATACTATATACTATTTTTAATTAATTAATTGTGAAATTAAACGAATTAACAAAATAAAATTTATTCGCCCACGCCGGGATTCGATTACATTCAACGAATGAATTTAAAATATGCCGGGTGTACCTAAAAGTATATTATTGTAAACCGATTAAACCAGTTATAAGACATTGATGTTTACGATGCAGAAAACACCATCCCTATCCTATTCCAGAGGTGAGGGTAAAGTTTCTTCCTGCTCTACCTTTGTCAACTCGGCTGAATATCTTTTTTATTTGCCAAAAACAACCGAAATGGTAAAACCCATTTTGGGAGGGTTCTCCAAGATAAAAATGTGCTGAATTGTCGACTTGGTAGAATTCTGTCGGTTAGAATTCGCCTGAAATTATAACCGACGCGCGGCGCTTTAAAAGGCGCCGGGTTTAAATTTCTGAAATATTTTCTTTCTACGCGAGTTTGCCGATAAGCTCTGAACAGTGACATTTAAAATACAAATTGAGAACTAATAGATGGGAAGTGTGGCGAGAAATAGAATAAAGATTTTATGCTTTTGTGGTTAGGTTTCGTTTTCTTTTTCTTGTGGAATATTTACGCGGGAAGCAGAGTAGCCTTTATAGCAGCTTTATTACTAATAATTACAATTTTCAAAGATTCAGAAACCTTATATACAAACGTGACATAAAAAAAATGTATGTGACATAGTAAAATATAGTACGCAATTATGCGGAGCTAGTTTGAGCTGCCACCTACAGTTAGAAGTACGTTACAGAAATTTCGAAGGTTCTTGGTTGCTCATATTATAATACATAAGATAAGAAAAAGCAAGAAAAAGATAATATTTCTGAATAGAGTTGTGATTGTATATGTTACAATTAAAACCCATTCTTAGTTATAACGCGTTTTCTCTAGTATAAACTAGTTTTCATTAATGCCTTTGTAATAACTAGAATTAACTGCTGAATATCAGTGATAACTAGTTCTAATTAGACAAAACGCGTTTTCTCGAAATAATTCTGTTAAAACTGTTTCAACTTATGTCAAAGTTCTTCGTGCTTTATTCTGATTGGTCGGGTGACATCAGGTTAGGTTGCGCTAGGTTAGTTTAGGTTAGGTAAGGTTAGGTTAGATCAGGTAAGGTTAGGTTAGGTTTTTAATTAACAGTTATTTAATATTTTATAAACATTATCTATCTGTATTTTCAATCCCAATTTCAGTTTTAACAAAGGCAGTTATAACACATTATAACTAAAAATGAGTTAAGTTTTAACGAACTTTAACATATATAAACAAATGAAAACATGTTCGACGGAAATCTTAGTCTAGTAAGAATATTATTTTAAACAAAAATAAAACGTGTCTTTTGTATTCAGTAAGCCTAAACCAGTAAGGCATCCCAATACCTAGTCATAAGAAAATCAGATCACAGTGTTCGAGTGGTAAAACGCGTTGTTCCCGTACGATAGAAATCCTGTGTTCGATTCCCAATTCTTTTACTTATATTAGCTTCTTCTTAAATGATTAAATATTATATTGATGACGACGTGCGATCAGACGGGCAGTCACAAGCACACTTGTTGAGGATCGCACGACGATCGCGTGGCCCTCCAAAAAAATGCATATACATAAATATAAAACTAATTGTCGGCCGCTGGCATATAGGATGTAGCACATGATCACATAATACATCAATGAAACAAACATAATGACGAGAAGTTAAGCCTCATTAGCCGACAGTGCACGAAATATTCTACCATGCAAATTTCATTATAATATTAATACGTATTTGCATAGGTTGATTGCGGTAATTACAAGCACAATAATTTATTCAAAGGTTTTGAAATTATGACTTCATCCAGTATCCGATTTGCGGTAAAACTTGACACAAGTGGGCATTTCATAAAATACCGCACAACTTCCAAATGCTCCCGTCTGGAGCCAGGGATACTATGGCATCCCTGATTGAGGTATGTTCTGAGGGTGTTGGATAAAGGAAGGAGATAGCCAATAGCAATGTGAGTAAGTGTAGCTGACAGATCTGGTCGCAAAATACGGCTAAAGCGCTTTTAAACAACGTTTCAATTCTGAATGGTGGTCTTACAACAGGACGATAATGAGAGTAGGTATATTTCACTCTGAAAATTAAATTATTTATTAAAAAAATTATGCTAATACATTATTTCTAGAACTATTTTCTATTGGTGTTAAACAATCAAAACTTGTGACTTAATGTCAAAACAGAACCGTTTTGAAGTAAAACTTCTTTAGCCCGTTGCGATTTGAAATTTGGATGAAACGGAAGTGCATCACTAAAATTTATTATTTGACGGGTCCTCTGTTCTAATATAATGCGGTAAATTCACGGTACCGCGCGAGCCTCCGGTAGCGCAGCGGCTTAAAGCACGTGATAAATTTCATCGGCCAGAGACGTCCAGCGAACGGAGATTCGAGTCCTACGAAATCCAAAAAAAATTAAAATCCAAGTTTTTATTTTTGAAAAATTAATATCCAATCGTCAAACCACTTTAAAATAAACAGGCAAAAGAAAAGAATGCGACATCTAGCGACTTTCTAGTTTCATTTCTACCGCGTGTGAATTTCACTCTCTGTTTTTTTTAATGCGTAGATTTCAGGCGAAGTATTTAGTGTGATTACAGCCATTATTCAGAGAACTTGCAATCATCCCTTTCCATAAAAAGACCCTCCCCACAGCATTAATATAAGCAACATTATGTTTCTGAACGGTGGTCTTAAAGTGGGCGATACCACGAGTCACACCATATCCAAGAGGAATGCGTAAGTATACCAATGATTCTTTGTTTCAAAACTGATTAGGTTATAATTAAATAAATTATCAATTAGTATAAGCAATAATTATTAGCCTGAAACACTCATCAACATTGAAAAAATCTCCCGAGAAAAGATAAATGCCGCCGACGGGACTTGAACCCGCGTCCTTCTGATATCCGGTCAACTACTCTACCAACTGAGCTACGTAGTTGAGTTGAGTTGGTAGAGTAGTTGACCGGATATCAGAAGGACGCGGGTTCAAGTCCCGTCGGCGGCATTTATCTTTCCTCGGGAGATTTTTTCAATGTTGATGAGTGTTTCAGGCTAATAATTATTGCTTATAATAATTGTTACCCTTTGTGCTATGCATAAAAATCTTGTCTTAAACATTAGTTTACCAATTAAAAATAATAAATAAATTATCCCTTACAACTGCTGAAGAGGTGACATATTTATCTGTCAGCTGCGACTCTAAACCAGCGTTTCTCAAATTACCATCGCTAGGCAATTTAACGATTTTGCGAAAAAATTAAGACATTAAAACTTCGTGCGTATTTTTTAAGTCTGACAGACGAAACGAGAGTGCCTGCATTATTTATAGAGCGTAAACATTTTTTTTTTCAAATCCAAAAGCATATTTTGTCATTTCAATGAAAAAATTTTTTTACGAAAAGATAATACCTGTATTTAATGTTAGTAGGAACTTATAAATTAACCATTGAAAAAAGTTTAAAAAAATAATTATTCGGTTAATAAATTATTATTAAATATTAAGATTGATAATTTATAAATTATATATTTGTTAAACAAGCTGAAATAATTCAGAAAATTTATACCGGTTTATTACATATTTTCCTTAAAAATTTAAGTTTTAAAGCTCTTAAAAAAATATATGTTATTCTTGAAGATTAAATCTACACATTACCTACGTCGAAACGGCAATTGTATGAAATTCCCTCGATAGAAACAATCTCAAAATATGCTCCGAATTTTTTTATAAACACATCTGTTTCAGTTATATTTATGGAAAAATTCACAATGTTTTTTTTATATGCTGTTAAAGACAATCCCACAAGATTTTTGCTCTATTTAAAAACGATTTTATTAAACATTTTCATAATTTTCGCTAAACTATTATCGTTTTTAATATTAGTGCTCTCTCTAACATTCGTATTTATATATGTCTCCATCTTATTTTTTTTGTATTTTTTTACATTTTTTACTTTTGGGTTTACCAGGCCTTAAGGCAATTTTCTGATCGTCGACGCTGAGGCCAATATTTTTTTTATAAATAGTTTCAGCTTCGCAAATCACATTTTTTTAATAATTCTTAATTTTTAATTGATCTGCAAGAGATCAACATAAATATAAATTAACAGTACTTTCACTTAAGCACTTAAAATAGTACAATATGTTTTAAGAACAAACGTTAAAGTGAATCTTCAATAAATGTAGTGTTCTCTGAATTATTTCCAAACATTAATCTCATAACAGGTTCAGAAATAAGTCTTCATTTTCATGTAAATTTGAAATAAATTCTAATCGGAGCCCTCTTGATGCAGGCGAAAGAGGTCATGAAACGTTTTCCTTGTAGGACGCGGCGTGAATCATTTTGTCTCCGAAACTTTGCGGGGGATTTGTGGGGTAACGCTTTTGGAAAATGGGGTCATCCCTCGCCCACACTCTCGGATAACCCCCTCCCCCCTCCCCCCACGCCTCTTACTTTTCCAAAGAGGTCACAGGCTATTTTTGAGCAGATGGGTACTGTGACCTTGGAAGAAATCCGATTCATTGACAATGCAATTTTGATGTTTTGCTATAAAATTGAGGAGTTTTTAGCTTTAGTATATCGCAGTTATAATAACAGTAGGTAATAAAAGTATTATTTGTTAATTGCATATATTATTATTTATTTAATAAATACGATTACGGTACAAAAAAAACATTCGTTTTTGTATATAAAGATAATTAAATAAGACAGTTATCGAGAGTGAGGTAAAATACCTTCGCGTAGATTCACTGTAACTATTACACGATTAACTTTTAACCTTTAACATACTGGCATACAGAGCTCCGGGCTAAATAAGGCCCCTTTCTCTTTCATCATGAGTTTATGATGGTTGTAGAAAAATTGATTTTTTTGATTTTGATGATTGAAAATTGAAAAATTTGACCGAACTCGAAATATTTCAATATTCTCTAAACACTCCTCTCTCCATACAATCGTTTACACTTTTTCACGAAATGGTTTGAAAGGGACATATGTAAATACTATGAATGTTAGAGAAAGCGTGCTAATATTGTATAAATGTTTCATAAAATACGACTCGTTTAAAATAGATCAAATTCTCTCGACTAATGCGTATGTTGCATTTTAAGATACACATTGATTTTTTTTCATACCCTTGACATGTTAAATAACAGAACAAAATTTGTTTTTTAATAATATTACATTATAGTAGGGGAGGAATTAACGCTAAATGGGTAGTTACTCGAGCGTTGTGGGGACCTATTGGATTGCAAAGATTAGATGCTAAAAAGAAAAAAAGTTCATGTGATGTTTGCCATTTCAGTGGTGGGGGGAGCGAGTATAAATTATCAAAAATGTTAAAAAAAATCGTCACATTGACTTACTCGAGCGCGTCAGATATTAATAGCGTATACGCCCTACGTGTTTCTGGTAACGGAAAGATATTAATCTGACGACTTCAGTGGTGGGGGTGGCCGTATGAAGAGGTAGAAAATTGAAAAAAAATGGATTTATTCGAGCGTGTCAGATTAAGGTAATGTGCGTTAATTACATGCAGAAAAGCTTACATTTCAATAATCTGACGATTTGGACGTAACCTAAACTCGTGGCTGTTTGTTGAAAATGTAAAAAAAAATCGTGACCTTGACTTACTCGAGCGCGTCAGATTTTTATACAGATGGTTCAGCTTGATGTCCTGGTTGTGCTGACCTATAATCTGACAATTATGTGGAGGGGTTTTCTTAATCTGACAGTTTTAAGTTTATTTTTTATTACTGAATAGAATTACAATGAACAAAAAAGAATGTATACCCATTATAACGATTAAAATAAAATTGCTTAATTAAACTTCTTAAAAATTTCACTTATTAAATTTCTTTACACAATAAATAAACTAAAGCGTTGTACACGAACGCGCGGCCTAAGGGCCTCCGGCTCTGCGACAGAATATAAATAGCAAGCGCCCGTCAACGTACTACTCGACCATAGACATTCATATTAATAGACCTGCTAAAATTATCAAATAAAATTATCTAATATTATTATATGATTATATCAAATAAAATTTATTATCAAATAAAATTTATTTTTCGGTATGCGAGTCACGATCCTTACCGCTGGACTACGCTGGCCGGTATCTGCGGACCCTGTACAGTACGCCCAGTTTCTGAGAGGCTAACTTAACATTGATAGAGCCCCCTACCTGAGCTGGTTACTTTTAAGAGTTACACCAAGCATATCAATGGAGGGTTTGTGCGGAAGATTGCTTCCTTAGTTAGGTACTCGAAGAATTAGATAAGCAAACGTGTATTTGTTCTTATTTCAAAATTAGATGTAAAATGTGTAAGGTGAATGAATGTCTGTTGTTTTAGAATTAGATTTTATCCCTATTTAGCCAGTCTAGTTTGTAGTTTCAGGCCGCCGCGCAGAAAAATCTCACAGTGAACTGCCCTGTAACCGATATCTCACTTTCGATCTTTACCTTTCTGCGCGGTGGCCAGAAGTGGCGCGCTCCAAGTGCCCGTGTGGGGATTCATAACTGCGCTGCCTCACCAGGGTATGTTGCTTCCAGATTTCTGGACACGTAACAAATCCGTTACTGAACTACCTTGCGCGACTGATGTCTCAGCATATGCCCACCCTAAGCGTTTTGCCGCACGTTCGTGTGTTTTTTTTCTCATTAAAAGTTCGCAATTACGATGCTTGTAATTTACCACCTTGCCAATCAGAGCTACGGCAGCATTTATTACGAACGCAATACATCGCACGCTTGTGGAGGAATGCCCACTGTCGAGTCGTCACTGAGATGCTAGCAACAGATTTCGGGTGAAAAAATGTGGATGGAAAGTTGGAGATGACTTGGTTCGTTGGCAACCAACTACCAGACGCATATCAAGATATTGTCACGACACCTGACACTCTAGGGGATACTCCAGATTCAGGTATGTTTTATTTTTAATGTAATAATAATATCATAAAATAAATAAACGTTGTTAAGTTTCATAACCATTTTTTGATTACAGATACGCAAGACGTTGATGAAGGTGACCAAATCGATTAGAATTTGCAGTACGAAGACGATTCCACTGATGATGACGACGATTAAAACTCATTCTCAACCTTTTTTTTCACTTAGAGATTTTCTTTTTATCATTATACCTATATTATTTTTTGTTCATTGTAATTCTATTCAATAATAAAAACAAATATATGTATATTTTTGAACAAATTAATTTTCTTCGGCAAAGGGCAGGTCTATTAATATTCATATGTCTATGGACTCAACAGTTAGTGGGCAGTTCTCAGCGCCGTCAGCTACTGTACGATCCACATTCAATGATGATTTTAGCTTCTTCGACATTTTGAAATCGTCAGATTATACTATTTCCGTGATCCTTACATTATTTCCTTCAAAATAAAAGAAAAATGAACCGCGCTCGAGTAAATCCACGTGACGTTTTTTTTTTGCAACTTTGTGACTCGCTAATTTTCTTACGTCACGTTCAAATCGTCAGATTATTGAAATGTAAACTTTTCTGTATGTAATTAACTCACAATACCTTAATCTGACACGCTCGAGTAACTACAGGGATCGATTTTTTTTTACTAATCTGATCAGTACTCCTAGCCGTACCCACCAATATTATGGGTTCATATATGGTGGTAGTCCATAACAGGGTCGGGAGGTATCTCCCCTTAGTTAATCTGACGCGCTTGAGTAAATCCCAAAATTCCTGCTTCGCCTCCCGTACTATTACTAACTTTGTGATTTTTTTCTTTCGAGCGAATTTCAAATAATTACCGTTTCGGCTCTACAAATTTATAGATATAATATTAAAAAATTATGAATTTTTTTAGAAACTTAAAAACTTAAAGTGTTCAAGAGAAATATGTTACAAAAAGGTAGAAATTCGGAATGTGGTGCTTTATTATTTTTTTTTTACATTAACTCTACACAGGAGGCTCTGAGGAAAATAATTTCCCTCAAGGCCAATGTCATCTGATGCTGTGTTGAGGGTCTTTGTGAGGAGAGGGAGGAATGAAACATTGTTTTTGAAGAGACTCATGATGTAGGAAAGAGGAAACGCAGAGGCCGGCAAATCGTTCCACAGCCGAGGTTGTTGAACACAAGAACGAGTCGAAGAAGCGACCCGTTCTCATGTTACAAATGTCGAACGTGTACATATGTTGGGCACGCGTTCAGCGTACTTCTCGACTATGCACCGGTGCCGAAGGGATCAATGATGCCAGTTCCTTGGAGCATCTTCCATTAAAATACCGGTAGAACAAGGATAGCATTCCCACCCGACGGCTGTGCTTTAAAGATTGCAATCCATTTGTTAAGATGGGAGAATCTGTCAAACGGACCACCTATTTCTACACAGAGTCGAGGGTATTTTTCAGGTATTTTGGAGCTCCAGTCCAGAGGTGGCTGCCAAATTCAACCGTGGGGCGCACTTGTGATTTGTATAGGGTTGGCAATTGTGCACTATTAAAGTATCTCCGGGCCCTGTACAGTATGCCCAGTTTTTGAGAGGCGAACTTCACTCTGGCTTTAATGGAGACCCCATATCTGAGCTGGTCACTTAGAGTTACACCAAACATATCAATGGAGAGCCTTTTCGGAAAATTGCTTCAGTTTTATACAAGACGTGGTAAAACGTTTGGCTTTGTATCAAGTGCTAGCGCGCTCGATCTTATCAATTAAAAAAATAGTTACTTACAGTTTTGAACATTGTATATGTTTCCATCAAATATATCACATTAATGAAAAGAATTTATACTTATTATAAAAATTGAGCGTTTCCGCAAAAACCTTCAGAATCTAAAATCTACACAAAAGTACTTCTTATTGCCATAAATATTTTTCGAGCAATCTTATTTGGCAAAGATAAATTGCGCGTAGGAAAAAGCACTATGTTGGTTGACACTGCGCCAAATCCCGGATTAATAATACCTTACGTAACGTCGGAATAATATCATATCTCTTGCAGATAGTCTGAATATGCTATTAAACATTTAGCCGTACGACAATGCAACCTTAATTGGTAAACTTGAAAATGGAAATTTAGTGCTGAATCTATTACTGAGAACAGAATATCACACTGTTACCAACTTGTATCTTACGATCTTCGGTTAATCTATTTTAGTTCTCTGGATTAAAAACTTGTTTATAAAGGCTTACTGATTACTGAATAAACATTCAGTAATCAGTAAACTAATGGCGTGACTAAATGTGTATACTAAATCATCAGTTTTTCTTTTTTATAGAAAACCCCTTAAAGAACTAAATGCCCATGCATTTTTTTATACTAACTCAACACAGGAGGCCATGAGGAAAAAAATTTACCTCAGGGCCAATGTCATCTTTCAAGTTACTGTTGTGGAAGATCTTTTTGAGGAGAGGAAGGAATGAATATGGGTCTTGAAGAGAGTCGAAATACAGAGGCCGGCAAATCGTTACACTAGTAGTTCAATTGTTCCGAGTAGTAGAAGCGACCCGTTCTCGTGTGACAAATCAACCGTGTACATAAGTTACTACATATGTTGGGCGGGCGTTTGGGTTTCCCGACTATGCACCGGTGCCGAGGGTATCAATGACGCTAGTTCCTCGGATGATCTTCCATTGAAATACCAGTAGAACATGGATAGTATTCCCACCCGACGCCTGTGCTCTAAATTGCAATCCGTTGGTTAATATAGAAGAATCCAGCAAACGGATCGCCAGTTTCTGTACAGAATCGGGGGTTTCTCAGGTGTGGAAATAATTAATTCGACACACTTGCAATTTTTACAGGGTTCGCTCAACGTTCATTTGTCCATTTGTTGTTGAAAAAATAATTAATTTCTTATTTAAAAAAACTTTAAATAAAGTAACCTGAAACTATGAGCATTTCTATCGATGTTTTATGTAGGTACTCCAATGAAAAATCTCAATGGATGGGTTGTTCCAAAAAATTTGAACAATTTATCAAACATTTGAAATTAATTTCACGTTCTGTGAATGTTTTATTCAAATTCTGTGATTATTTCAGTTTTATGAAGCAACTGGCCTATCATGAAATAATAACAGTACGTGAATAGAACTTACACAGAACCTCAAAATTAACTTAAAATATTTGATGAATGAACTCTTTCATTTTACTAATAATTTATTAATAGTTAGTATTTAGTGTTCGTGGTTATTCATTTATGAAATAATATTCGTTTTTGTTTAAAGTGCTAACATCGATTCAATCTATTTATTATATATTGTATTACGTATTTTCTTTTCTCATTGTATTATATTTTCTTCATTGTTTTTATACTCAACTTATAAACTATCATGTAAAAGCCCATCAGGGCGTGTAATAAATAAATAAATAAATATTTAAAACTTCTGTTAACTCATGAGTTTTTTTTTTTTTTTTAAAGAAAGACAAACATTCCCGGGTTACGAATAACCCAACAATGTGTGAAAATCTCCAACTACCACTACAGAAAGCCGAAAGTGTTGCTTGTGTTGTGATGGTGGACTTAGCCAGCCGAGGAATCGGACACGCGACGCCCAGGTGGGACCCAAGCGCTATGCCCACTCAACCACTGACCGGTCGATGTGATGTTTCATAGATCAATAGAATGTAAATATGTACTAGTTGAATTTCTAGGTTTCACTATAGACAATAGTCTTTCTCTTGAGTCACAAATTTCAAAATCTGTAAGTTCAGGCTTTTTCCATCTAAGACAGATAAAATCAATCAGGCGTTTCCTTCCCTCTGATGCAGCAAAATCACTCATAAATTCGTTCGTTGTCTCACGTATGGACTATTGTAATAGTGCATATGCGGGCTTACCTAAAAAACAATTCAATAGAATGCAGTCCGTTTTCAATGCTGCGGCGAGAATGATTTTAAGTGAATTTAAGTATTGCCGTGTAACCCCGCTTCTAAGGGATCGCCTTGTGATATTCTCGTTTTCTCTCGTCTCTTCGTTTGAATTCTTTTTTTTTTTAATATTTACTATTTTTGAATTCTTTCATCCTTTCAAGTTTTCTTGAACTTTTCTTTTGGCTCTGATCGATATTTAATTTTCTCAAAGGCTTTATATGTATGACACACAAGCCTTCATGAAAATGTGACCCTTATTTTCTTTGATTACTACAGGAAGCTATTTAAAACTCCCTTGTACTACATATCTTTATAGATATAAGTACTTAATTAATTAATACGTTATCTACGACCTTGAACGTAAATTTTCGTATTTATGTTGTAAATAAATTCCACCAAACGTTGTGTTATTTTTTTTGATTTATGGTGTGGGAACTTAATTACTTTGGTTTTGTGGTACCCTTTGATTCTGAAAGGAGCGTTGAGCATCGAATTTGATTGGTCTATTTCTTGCAATTCTAAATTTTATTTTATTTTCTTTATGAACTAAACTTTCCCTAAACACTATTTCGACTTCCTACCTCTAATGAATTCGTAATATACCTGTAATTAATGACATTTACCTGTTCAATTGTTTGTATAATTAAGAATGACTCAAATGGTTACTTGTTAGTGAAGTCTTTTGTTACTCAAGATTTATTTACTGCTTGGCTCTCCCCTATTTTGGTCCTGATGCTATAACGTACATATGACATTGTTTTAGTAGATTATTGTTATTTATTGATTGTCTTTTAGAACGAACTCAGAAATGCTCTTTTGCTTGCATAATTTGGCTCCATTCCTCCTGCAGATAAACAGGGTGGTCAAAGATCAACTAGAACTTCGCACAGTCAGCCGACGCGATTTTCCAGAGGGCCGTTATACCTTGTTCTGTCAATCTTCCATGTCGTCGTGTACGTTACTCAGGTCTTTCTCTAAGCCCCGAAATCTCCAAATTCCAACTCCTCCGAAGTCTACTATTTACTTAGAGCGAACCGGTTTCGTTCTATACACAATCATATACTCACGGTCTTTGCAAGAGTTCGAGTCGTGAATTCTAATTTCTCGCATGCAAGAGACGATGTGAGGATGCCCCTGTCGAGACTAAAGCGCTAGCTGTAAGCGAGTCCACATCATCCAATGCACAGTACATAAGAAGATATATATGTATACATACGTTTGGGAAGGATTATAACTCGCAATGTGAAGCTAGCTAGCCTCGCATTCCAAGCTCGGATTTCGTGAAAAGGAATTCTGCGAAAAACCTTAGCCGATGACCGAATATATACATATTAAGAGTAGGAAATATCAATATATAAGAATAAACTAAGAATATTTATTAGTTTTATTAATGGAGAGCTAATAACTCCAGGCTTTTGTTTGTTTGGTTGACAATTTTATTTAAGAGATTGCCATCTCTATTGATTTCTTGATTTGTTTGGTTGACAATTTTATTTAAGAGATTGCCATCTCTATTGGTTTCTTGATTTGTTTTGTTGAACTGTTATTCTAGATTTTCCCCCTCCCCAGATTCAACTCTTTGATATAGACTTTTATTATCCCGTGATTTTTCAAAAGTCTCATGTAAATGATTGATACGTGTGAGTTTTTTTTATTCCCATAACTTCAAATGTTTTCATGTAATTCCTCAATTCATTTTTATACTACTATCCCGTGATTTTTCAAATGTCAAATGTAAATATAAACTGTAATTTAATCTTCTTGTTACTTTTTCAAATCATATTTCGTTGCTATCCCGTGAACTTTCCAAATGTTTCAAATAGATGATTTATACTTTTTTTTTTGTAAAATAAATACTAATTTCATTTTATATAAATTGGTTTTTTAATCCCTTTGTATTTTAATATCGTAGTAATGTTAGCCCGAAGCAATTAAAGAATGTCAATTGTTTATTTTACCTTTAAATTTATAAACAAAACCGTCACTGACTTCGTGACCCACTAACCCAATAACATACTCTCGAATAAGTACGTGAAATGACACGTGTTTTTGTTTACACTATGCATTCCAAAACAATTTGCCCTAATTAAATTTCTTTATTTCATTGTATTGGTTTCACTTTATATCTGATCGAAGCCCCGTCTGCTAATTTATTATTCAGTATATATATATAACTATATTTATATAGGCTTTATACGTAAATAAATGTGGTTTATATTCTAAATACACATATACATATATTACTTATAAGAGATAATTTCGCATAGAATAAATTTACATAAACTACATATTTTTAATAAATTAAATATAAGATATATGACTCTATAGGAACACGGAAATTATTCAAGTGTAGATATATTTAAAAGGTAGGTATCTGAGATAGATATCACTCAATTTCAATATAAAAGATGTTTTGTTTAATTAACCTCTTTTTTCTGGGAATGTAAATATATATATTTAATTACCCATATATGGATAACATATCAATATAAAAGATATATATGTAATAAACATTTAATCATAATTGTGCAATATCTCTCTGAGATATTTTATTTACGGAATATAATATATAGAAATACATATACATACATACAAGTATAATTCGAAATACATATTTTTATACATTATTTTTAATATACATATATAGCACAGATTTGAATCAAGTAATATTTTGTCGTAATAATATAAATTTTTATACCGATGATCAGCTGTTCTCTCCTCGTCCATGATTCTGAAAATATTTATACTTATGAAAAACTCACCCCTACATGTCGATTCCAGTCGGGTTCTACACGACCACCATTTTTGTTTATATATTTTTTTTTCTAACTAATTCAGCTATTGTCTAACTAAATCTAAATTAATCCTTTCGATTTATTATTCCGCTATTTTGTTGAATCTAAACTGAATTAATTGACGACTAATCTTTATTAATCAAAATGTATTTTATTTTCAAAACTCGTTGATTAACCTAACACTTTGTTAAATTAAGTTTAACAAATTAATTCATAATTATTATCCGGAGTAATATTATCATTATTTATTTCGTGTTCTCTTTTTTCACCGAACTTTTATCTAGCAACAAAGTACTATACAATTAAATACCGAATAGATTTTTATCATTTATTGTATTTATTATTTATCTTAACTTCCAGATTTATTATTATAGTTATTCCATTATTAGAATAACATTCTGCTTAAATTATAATTTTTAAGCAATAACCACTTCACGATTATTTACGAAATAATAGATTTATTATTATTTAATCTAACAATAGATTAATACTTTGTGATAGAAATGTTCCGTTCAATCGTACGTTATCTAGCCGAATTAATTCGATGTTAATTTTTTTTAGATTAATGTGGTTCGACAATTATTCTCTAAACACTATTAATTTTTTTTAAATCGTTACACTATATTATAACCTTTTTATTTTAATGATAAGTTGAATTTATAAATAAATATATTATTATTCACTGCTGTTATAAAATTCTTTAAACACTGTTGATTTTATTTAAATTCGCTACACTTTATAAATTTTTTATTTTAATGACAAGTTGAATTTATAAATAAATATATTATTATTCACTGCTGTTATAAAATTCTTTAAACACTGTTGTTTCTTTTTAAATTCGCTACACTATATAAACTTTTTATTTTAATGACAAGTTGAATTTATAAATAAATATATTATTATTCACTGCTGTTATAAAATTCTTTAAACACTGTTGTTTCTTTTTAAATTCGCTACACTATATAAACTTTTTATTTTAATGATAAGTTGAATTTATAGATAGATATATTATTATTCAATGCTGTTATAAAATTCTTTAAACACTGTTGATTTTCTTTAAATTCGCTACACTATATAAACTTTTTATTTTAATGACAAGTTAAATTTATTGTAAAACTATATAAAACACTTTATTTAATTTTCAACACTTCACAGATTTAATCACTAACACTGACTGTAATTTTTTTTTTATAAGTCCCAGAATTCCCACTCCCAATTTTTCTAAGTCCCAAAATTTTTACAACACTTAGAAAATTTTCAACTAATAACCGTATTAGACACTACGTCACGTAACTTCCACGATTTTAATCCGACGATTGGTCCCCGACGACTCCTTCACGACAACTAACTCCGAAAACTGATCTCGATTCTTCTAAGTCCTAAGTTTTATATGTACCTCCAGGATTAGAACATCTTAATTACGCGTTCATTGATTTTCTAATTTAAACTCTAACAACTCGAGATTTCATATATCAATTCTGTCATTTTCGTATCAACGTGTTAAGTCCGGCCCCCTAGATTTTCGAAATCTTCTATCTCTTACGTAAATTGTTCCAGAGTCGAACCTACCATTATGTCAAATTTTGCCCCGTCGTTCCTTTGTCTTCTGGTCTTACGAATTTAACTAAAATATCATGATTTTCGTGTCCTTTTTTCTCTCAATATATAATAGGTACGTCTTCAATAAACTGTATATAATTCTCAATTTGGTTTATCGCTACCAGAACACGAACAAACTCATGTCGAAATCTTCATTACGCATTTTCCAATTTTCATTTCCCTAAATTTCCCCACATTTTCATGTTTCCTATATGAATCAATTCAATTTTAAGCTGTATTGTCTCTACTTATGTCGTAGACTTGAATTTTCTTATTTTCTTCAATTATATTTTATATACGACGTTATTTTTATGATTTCTCTGCTTCATTCTTATGTCATTGTCCATAACTATATGATTAGTTATATTCCAAGCCAAATTTACTGTTTTCATCAATACTTCTGTATTTTCATGAGTTTTCCTTACGGAATCGTCTTTAAACTGTCTTTTACTTCATTCTTTACCATCATTTGTATAATTTCCAATGCTTATCTTCTCTTAGAAAACTTCACCTTCTAGTCATAAATATTCAATCTGCTATTTTTTCATAATTTTCATAGAAGAAAATTCCAATTTGACTCTGGGATATGTGTCAGGTTAATTGCTTCGTATAAAAACGTATAAAATTGTGTCTCGTTTCATCCCAAAACCCCATAAAGTATCATCGCTGACATATGTTGATGTTTTCGATTTCTACGTACTTGGTCGTAAATAATAAATTAATATTAACTCGTTAAATTTAATCTCTTTTATCTTATCCAAATATTGCATAAGTTCCATGTTAACTTTTATTGCCCCAAAAGCAATAAAGACTCTTCTAATCACCCAAAACCATGTCGGAAATCTTATTGTTTTAACAACAAAATCATGTGTGAGCTCGACAACCTTTTTTTACATCAATTGCCTCAGCAATTTGTTCTATCGTCTATAGTATTTTCTCATAGCAAACGACGTAAAAACGATCCCTTCCTTTGAATTAATCTAACGTAATATAACTAGAATAACCATCCTATTTCAAATATATAACGATATCTATTTAAACTCGTCTGAAAACGCAAAATTAAGCCGAAATCTTATATTGTTCAATAAATACTTCCGTTTAAATGTCCGTTTTTTTTTCATTAGATTTTCTTTTCAAATCGTTTTCCCTGACCGTATTGCTTCATTTAAAAGTGACATTCCTAATTTCCATCGTTTTTCTTTCTTTTAAATATCAAACGTACGTTTTCCTCTGAATCTGGCCTCCTTTTGTTCTTCACGTTCTCGTTATGCAATTGAGTATCCCTACAGTAGCTTTTCCCACGTTTTCCAGGTCTTTTCTTCAATCTTCCGTTCATTATATTTCCTTGCTATTTTATTGCATCATTTTTTCAACATAATATGGATTTATTTGTTCGTTAACTGCGGTTGTCGATTCCTCTGTTGCACTCAATATTTATCTTACATCTAGGGTCATTGTACCAAATGCACCGAACGTGGGATTGTGTTTATCTTAAAGCGTATTGATCTCTCGGGTTGATGATGATTTTTACCCCATAAATCTCAGACTAATGGTCTAGTCCAAAGTCCATCTCTTTGTCTTGAAAAAAGGTAACCTCCCCCTTCTCTGATTGGTTGATCAATCTTAAGTGTTTATAATTGGATCCCTCTGTGTTCTATTTATCTAAACTTGACATTAATTTAATAATTATAGATCTCTGCAGTCTCCATGGCCCAATCAAACTTAATCCGCTAGGTGTCGCTAGTGTGTTGATTTCGTTATAATTCTGAATTATTATTTATTCATTCGTAAGGTGGAAGCTACTATATTTTCGTATCCACTGCGATTCATCACAGCCTTCATTGGCTTCGATGCCCTGAAAGAATAGAGTTCAAGATCAGCTTAATGACCTTCAAAGCATTGCAAGGAATGGCACCAGCCTATATATCGGAACTATGTGTCCGACAAAACTTAAGTGACAGACAGCTTACTCTAAGGTCAGCAGATCTTGATGTTAATAATCTAATCGAACTTTCTAGGTCAAATCGAGCCGTTTCTATCGAGCATGCAGCGTTTCTCTCAGCAGAATCAAATACTGCGAAATATTACAATTCTTGTCTAAACAACAAAGATTTGTTTACTATGCTTTAATCTCACATGCCGGCCTCAAGTTTGTGCCACGGTCTTGTTCGGGAGTATTAATTTCTTTTTACCATTAATATTATTGTATGTCCATACATTATGGCCCCTGTACGGACACATTACTACATTTGGTGAAACAATGCCAATTGTCACCTTTAAATTTTATATTTTTTCTCCTTTTGCATCTTTTGTGTTGTATATAAAATCATCCAACTCACCCTTGTCATTTTCACACGTTTACACCTTTTTTCGAAATTGATCACTTCGGAAAAGAGACACCCTACGTCGCGGTTGATGTTTTTTTGGTTTGCGCAGACCCAAAAGTGCACCTTACCCGCGTAACTTACACACCAAGTTCAGTGGACTTGTTCATTTTGTCACTCGTGTAAACAATACACATCACTTTTTTTTGTTTCCTTTGTCTTGCATAACATGATATTGTCTATAACATACACTTACCCAAATAATTGTTTCCTGGTGGTTGCTTTTCGGTCATATTGCAAGTGTAAATTCCAGTTTTGGTATCGTCATGTGACTCGAAAGTACATAGTACATTGGCAACCCCTAGTTAATTGTAGTTTTTCAAATCTCCAAAAAATTGAATGGTGCTCAATTTTATACCCGGTTGTTCTGGTTGTTTTTTCAGAATTGGATAGAATCTTATCTTTTCTGAATACAAGTTATTGTTATGGCGAACAAACAGCGTTTCGTTCCCCGCACCAATAACAATTTGGTATTTTATCTTTAATCTTGCTGTCATGTTAAGGTTAAAATTTTTGTAAACTTGACTTAGTCACTTGTACATTTTTGTTTCTTTTTCTCAATCAAAAAGTATGTAAAACCAACCTCGGTCTCTTCTACAATCATAAGCTGCCCTGTGAAGTAAACTCTACCTCGCAGCACACGCTTTTGTTTAAGACTTGTAAGGCTCCTTGAAACCTTAACTTGTCAATTTTGTGTATCATGTCATATCAGCTGCCTTGCTTGTGCCGCTTGTGTATGTACTGTTCACACCTTCCGTATTGAAAAGGTTAAAAATTTTGTATTGTGTGAACAAATTATGTTTTGTAACCATTACACGAGAGATCGTTATAAAATCTAACGCTATACATGAGAATGTTATAATATCAACCATTACACGAGGGAACGTCATAAAATCTACCATGATACGAGAAGTTCGTTATAATAACTTATGCTAGGTAACACAAGTTGCTACCGAAAACATATTTCTTGCATTAACTTGTAATAAATACTACTGTCTTGTCCCCTTTCAATACTGGACATAATGTTTAATAATTTGTTCAAATTACATATGATACGTGTAGACGTCATAATACTTACCATGAGTCGTGAGAACGATATAATATCCTTTGGCCTTCGTAAAGATGTTGCCGTCTTATGTGGATCACCAGACTTGATTCATATGAATTTTTCCCGGATTTGACTGTCATAAATAGTTGACACATTGTTATAGTTGCCTTGCAGCAAAGCTTTCTTCTTGAAAGAAAGAATTTTTTTTTCTTTATGAAAAAAATCAAAATGAAGCTGTGTATTAAGCAAGTTTCGGTCGTATTAATACCTGTGGACTTCTTGTAATTAAACCCAAGAACCATCTACTATCCATTTGACCATGGACTAACATTCAGCTTCACTGTCGGTTATGAGGTATAGTGTCGGGGAGGTCAGACGGGACATTGACACAAAACACCTGTGTTGTCTGGGAGACGAATAAGAAAACTTCCAGGTTTGTGAAATTTGAGCGAAGGGTCTGTCATTTTCTCACAATCATGAAGAAGTCTAAAACGACCCCTAGCCTTTCACCCAATTCACGTGAAAGACTAGAATTGTTTGTTAGTGTATTCCCTCATCTCATCATCATTTTTCCCTCGTGTACAATTGTCATGAGCCGGGAAAACTGCCGTTAACCATGTTTCGCTCTTCCTACAAGATCGAACCCGGACTGTGGCCAGTTTGCTGCAGATTTCCCCACTCAATTCCAATTCCCCATCCTTTCTTCCTATTCACTGAGTATTCTCATATGTGGAAAAGTACGTTATGCACTCAGCATATCGGCTGTCTAAATAATGACAATCCACATGCCAGGATTCTCAAATTTGTTTCACCTTCTCATCATCACAATAAGACATTATATATTTAGTTTCTGTGCTCTTGAAAGCCTTATATTGTTACCGCATTTTGCGTTGGCATTGACCAAGGAAGGTCAATAATTTTCAAGCCCACATTGTTATAAGTATAAATACATGTACTGGTGTCATTGGAATTGTATTCAGTACTATCGCACTGGATGGACCATACAGGGTCTCCTTTGACACAGAATATTGTGTTGCCATGTCATGTCAGCTAGCCTAGGAATCTCTCTCTCTAGTTTCAATTCTCGGCAAACCCTCGTTTTGTTCTCTCTCACAGCACAATTGTTTCTCTCCAAACTTCTTTTGCATCACTAGCCAGGTAAACTTCTAGAATTTGGTTCTAATAATAATTTCCCCCTGGATTAACAAGAAGCCCAGCTGCCCCGTCCTGCCCAGCCGAGCCTCGCTTCCTGCTGTCTACGTTACTATTACAGAGGTCCCTTCTCTCCAGCCCCTGCGTACCAAAAGCACCTGACCACACCCACAACCTCGTGTGAGTCATACGTGTAGTTGCGAACCATGTCACCTGGCCGACACCTCAACAATCTTCGAGCATGCCAGCTCTTGGGTTAATGTTCCTGTTGCCTGTGCAAATGTTATGTTGCCTGTTGCAAATTTTCCTGTTGCCTGTGCAAATGTTATGTTGCCTGTTGCAAATGTTCCTGTTGCCTGTTGCAAATTAATGTTCATGTTGCCTGTTGCAAATGTTCCTGTTGCCTGTGCAAGTGTTGTGTTGCCTGCCGCAAACGCTCCTGTTGCCTGTTGCAAACGCCCAGTCGCCACGTGCAAATACCCAATGAAATCGCAAATAAACTACCACCAAAAGCAATGGCATACCGCCCCACTATCCACCATACTACAAATGGATAACCATCTTGTGAACCCACTACCACCTTAACGGATCCACGCTGCCCCAGGACCCAGACGCAGCCACCCTCGTGACCTCTGTAATCAGTAACAAACCCCCCTTCAACCTGGATGCTCCAGTCAGCGTTCTTCGTTCTTCATCTCCAAACCCAAGTGTTAAGTGAAAAACCCCATTAAATTCAAGCAAGTGCAAATTGCTAAGTGCTCCGTCAAAATCTAAGTCCATTCCAAACACAACTACGCTTCACAAAACTCAGCTTCCAGACCAATGATAAACTTAGAATCTCTTTCTGATTGCATATTTTGTCATACTTGTCACATGTGTAATTGTCTCATACATACCTCATCTCCATGTATGTAACCTCATGCCTTCAAATGTTGTCATCACTGTTGTGTTCATTTCATCTTCTATGTTTTCATGTTCTATGTTTTAATAATATGTTTTCATGTTCTATGTTTCATGTTCCATGTTTCATATAATTTTATCCCCCCACACTTAACAATGTACCCTGTTTTAGGCAGCCTTAGGAACTTGTGCTCTCTCTCTCTCTCTCAGGCCTTCATTCTCTCGTGCAAAATTTCAAATTTTCAAATCCAATCCATCCAAAAGGGGAAGGATTTTTTTTGCCCTGTTGCTCCATTGCCACGTCGCTTTTTTTGCGGCGAGCGGGCAGGTGTTACGATACGCATTTTACTATTCAAACTCCCGCTTGAATTGAAATCACTGCCGAAAAGAGGGCGCTAACGGCGTGCGTTCCCGCGCACGCCAGCGGCGCTCCAGGTGACCGAACCCGGACACCTCGCTCCGCACCGCAAGCAAAGCGCGGTGGCCATTCCCTCCCGCACGGGCTCAAAGTGAACACCTCCCGCGCATGTTGCGTCTGTGATTGTACCGACGCGAGCCGCGTCTAGCCAGCGTTCTGGAAACCGCCATTTTGGTGGGCTCCAAGAATGCTACGAAGCAGGACTCCCGACATGGAACGCCAAGAGAGACTCTCCTGACACAGTAAGCCAACCCAATCCCCTTTATTTGTGCTGATTTAACTGTTTGCATCACCGCGGAAACCCGGGATGAAATCCAAGAGAGAAAAATTGCGTTTTATAGCATAGAGATACTCATGTGTTCCATTGTTCAAACCTTGTAATTTATGATGTTCTGCCGTCGTGTTTCAAGGAATAAATGAAGTAAAGGAAATTTCTCTTCTTATTTCGCTAACAAATTAACCTAAAACAATCTAGGCCTCCCTACGAGGCATGGTGAATCACAGCTGTGGCTGGATTCATGACCTTGTACATCATGCACCTGCCGAATGAGCTATGCCGCAGGTAGGTTGACGCCTTCGCAGTTAACACTTGCGCTTTCAACGTGTGCCCCAAACTAAAACCCTCCTTAAAAGGTGCGTATTAATAACCCAACATTATTCAATGAATAACTCAACTTTGATAGTTTACAACATTATTACGGGCAAGAGCTCAATTATAATTGAAATTTATCTTGTTGTTTTCTACCGAAATAGCTTTTTAAAATTTGTTTAGATTAAAAAGATTTTAATTTTGTAAATATGATTTTGTTGAAAGTTATTGACCACATTTTGAGTATCCTTAACAAACTATTAATAATTGTTTGAGAAACCCACACGTGTTGTCGTCTGGTATCCTAAGGTCCTAAGCAATAGTTTGAGCAATTTTAGGCGTTATGGCTCTACTCTGGGCATGGCCTATGATCTGCCTTTGTATCAGAAACTCATTAGTACCTATATTATGCTACGTTATAGTGTTACTGGGTGAGCTGCTTATATATTACTTAAAGTAAATAGTTCTGGGATCAGGGGTGGACCTAGACCAAATAGAATTCCATGTATTTGTGGTTCGCCGATGTGACGGTTTTTATTTAAAGTTAAAGTATTGTTTTAACCACATGAAGGGGGTTTGTAATTTTAATATTAATTCCCGTTTTCGGGAATGGGGCGTTTGAAAGGCAATGGAAGAAACCGTGTGTGTCGGGTTGACAGTAGTATCAGATAGAAAGGGTACTTTTGCTAAGACGGCCTCCTTAGTCGAGGCGGATTGACTCGCAATCCGAAGGTCGCGGGATCGAATCCCGGCGTGCGCAAACAAATGTATTTGATTAACTTGTTCAATTAATTCATTAAAAAAATATGTTTAGTATATTTGCGGCACGTTCCACGTGCGGCAAGTTATTTGATTTATTAAAGAAAATAAATAATGCCATCACAAAGTGAAAACCATTACGAAGAATTTTTTTTCGAAAACTTTGTATCTTTTCTATGTGAATGTTGTCATAATAAATAATTATAATGGTTCACATCATTCTTTCAAACCAGTCTGCTCCTGGCTGTTATCTCCAAGTGATAATTACTCCTTCATAACTACACATACGAACTTTGAATAATTAATTTCCGAATACCCCAACCCTGTTCATAATTATTATACAAGTAATACGTTTTGGTGACTGTGTCAATGAACCCTGTAGCTGGGTAGATGGGTAGCTGGGAATACTTGTGTTATTATGAACAGATTTGCCTCCCTCGATTCTCCCAAGCCACTACTAATTTGGCAAATTAATTGTATTCAATAATGTTGTTACATATACATAGGTCGCTCAACGAGAGTTGAGGTGACCAACACATACTTAAGGCTGTTTGTATTGATGCGTGTGCGTACTGTAATCGCAAATATATTGCGAATCAATTGAGACTGTATAATAACAATAATTTAGAACACAATCAAACACATATGGCGTTTCAATATAACACGACTATTGAGATGGTGAATGGATCCTGATTTCTCACAGCATCTTCTTGTTGTGTTATTATGTCATCGATAACCACTTGGCTGAGCACATGCACAAGTCTCTGTTTATATGAACTGAGAGATAATTGCACTGGTTCCTAACAGATTTCTTTAACAGTCGATATTGAATGCACCGAGAGACCACATTGCACAGCACATAACACACTGATTTTTCATCTGTGTTGCTTATGCCTACTAATAGTTATTAGCGAGAAAGGGACAATAATTGCACACAAACATTCGAGGGCACCCACCACTTTCCCGAACCGTTTTAAGTAGCAGATAGGTCCCTCTATGGGTTCTCACGTCAAGACTCTACATTTGTTTTTAAAATGAAGCTACTATAAAACGATTCTAAAAGCTTCCGACTGTCCCTACACGGCATAAATACATTTATACATACCAAACTTTCATGTGTTCTCATCCGAGGCAGTTTATTCTTGTTCTTGAAGCTAGCGGATAGACAGCATTTTTATAGATGAGCATACATTAGACAATAAAAGCAATTTACAAATAAAAGCAATTCATAACACGTTCCCACGGCAGCAACTCAAGAACAGCATTTAGAGCTTCTGGCAAAGGCACGGGCAGTCCCGAGGATAGACAGTGAGCAGTGGGACGGGGAGGTGGTCCTTAAAACCTTTCAAACCGTCCCCGGTAGCACAGTGGCCAGACTTGTCCCCTATGAAGATGGTGGGATAGTGGAGAAGAGACTTCTGAAGAACCCAGGGGACTAAGTAACTTACCCCAGCCGACAGGACCGCAGGAGAACTGGAGATCAGGGTCGAAGGTGACCCCCCCCTTTCACTGCTACCGCTACATTAGGGCTGGCGCAGTGGGCAGTGCAGGAAACTAAGAGCTTGCAGAAGATATAAAATAAGGACACCACCTGTGCCAGGCAGGGACAAGGGGCTATTCCACCCCCTTATGGGGAGGGAGTAGCAGTACAGACGAAGATGCAATACAATTCTAGCCAGTTTGATAATCATTAAAATATTAAAAGATTCCAGTATCATTCCTAGAAGAAAAACTAATTTTTAAAAAAAAACAAAGAAATTCATAAAATTTATAACCTAGTTTATATTGCCGTAAAATATGTTATAATTACAATAAAATAAATACAAAAAAAAAACATTCATACAATAATATACAGTAATTAAGACAGTAGTAGCAGAGAAAAATAAGTAAAATAATAATTAAGTTACACAGCATAAATCATGGCTTACGATTCAAAACATTTCTAATTCCCAAGGATACTAGTCCCTGAAGAAGCAGCGCACCTGGCACCTGAAACGAAGTAATGATTTTATTGTTCAGTGACTCTAAGCGCATCCCATCTCTTCTCCCATACGGTAACAATTTTTTTTTTAGGCACTCAAAATTCACCTTGTTCGATACCTCCAGGTAGGTATGGTGCTGTATATATTTTCTGCCTGCACAGTCCATTTTTACAGCATCATCGCGTTTATTGGTCAAATCATTGTACGTAATATATTTCGTATCGGTGATCGATGAACCGGTGGATGCAATTTTTGGCCATAAGTTGTTGCAGTGGTTTATCTAGTTTTTAGTTAGAAGTAAGATTGTAAAATGTGTTGTAAGTTTGTAAAGCGCCCTTGAGGTGATTTTTCGCAGAAACGGCGCTATACAAGTCATCGAAATATAATAATTATTATTATTTCACCAAAATTGAATATTTGGAAAGCTTGATTTTTACAGTTATTCTAAAAGTTTCAGTGCGTTCCTATATAATGTACCTTTTTTACATTAGCTCCACACAGGTGGCTCTGAGGAAAAAAAATCCTCTGAGGACCTATGTCATCTTTGGGGATGCTGTGTGGAGAGTATTTTTAGAAAAGGAAGGAGAGGAAGTTCGGGTATGGAAAAGGTATAAGGGGTGGGTAGAAATCTGGGGGTCAATAACTAAACAGCTTTATTGCTTGTCTGATTTTATTTATTATTATCAGTTCCAATGCTAAAAATGGAAAGTTTTTTTTGGTTGAAATTTTATGATACCATGTTAGCCATTTAATCCGTTTCTTATTCTCAGCGGGAGCTCAGAATCTGGGGACAATATTGAGCGCGTTTGAATGAAAGAGCATGACAACGTAGAATATAAACGGTACTTTATTTTCAAGGGTTCATTGGCCGTTTACATAAATATGTATATTATATTTGAATACATTGGTACTCTCATTCCTTCATTTTGAGTGAATCGCGCTCAGTCGATATTTTCCACCATTGTGAGCTTTCGTGGATATGTTGTTTTAGTTCTTTTAGAACATCTATTTGAATTTCACTTTTTTTTCTTTATTGAATGACTAGCTGGTTCCCGGCATGCGTTGCAATGCCAGTCAAATAAATAAATTGATTCTCCCCGCATATCCTTTCCCTTGCGTCCCCGTTCCCTTCCAAGGTGACAAATCAGAGCAGATAGTAGATTCAGATCAATCAACCAAAAACCCATTTTTTACATTTTAAAGACATCTGAAATATAGATTTATTAGTGTTAGAGCAATAAACTTAAGTTTTTACCATTTGTTCTTTGTCGTAAAATAACCTACTTACTCGAATAGGTAAAACATTAATGAATTTATAAGGTTTAATAATCGACTTCACCTAATTTTCTACATTCCTGTTCCTTGCCGAACAAGCAAACTGACCATCAGGTCTTTTTCAGCAGTGGTAGGCAGAGAGGATGGATCACCACACAACTCTTAAGAGAAGGCTTAACAAGATGTCGGCAACACATGTGCTTGTACTTGTACGATCCTCCATGCAGATATTATATATTGTAGCGGCCAAGATACTTAAATCGTGGTGTCTCGGATTCTTAACCTTGTGGACGAAGGGCCTCAGACAGAAAAGCATTGCGAAGTTCATGACGCCAGAGCTCACGGTTCGAAAGCTTTTCAAATGAACTTATTCTATACCATGGCGGTATACACATTTACAATCTCCTTCCCGAAAACGGAAAATCAAATAAATTTTAAAAAGTTAAAGACAGGTGAACACTATTATAATGTACCAAAAAGTGGAATAATTTTTAAAACAATATGTTATGTTAGAATTAACATTAAAAAAACTTTTTCACTTTGTTCCACTTATTTATTTTCACCAGGACCGGTTTCATCCTAGTTTTGTCCTAGTCCATATAGGTAGTTGAAACTCTTATGCTACGGAATTTATACAAACGTAGGCAGGGGTACACAACATTGTCTCTAAATAATGAATGTTTCTATTTTGATAATTAAGATATTATAAGTTATTTTGTTAATTTAGAGTAGGTACATATAGGTAATTATAAAGTTTATTATGGAAATTATGAATGATGTTACATAGAAAATGGATACTTTTAATTCACATGAATATATATGAATTTATTTTTTAAATATCCATTATAATACACTTAGAATAATTTAACTTCAGAGAGCAGTGGTAGAATTTAAGTATGTATTTTAAAAATGTAATAATCCAAATATGCGGAGAACCCTAATAGAAATAATTATCATAGTGTTACCAATATTTGACAATTGAGCCCTAAGCAGCAAGAAGGGAATATTATCCCAACATCACAAAAATAAAATATTAGAAATCACATACCTTTTCAATTATATAAATTCATATATATTCATTTGAATTAAAAGTATTTATTTACTATGTAACATCATGCATAATTTCAATAATAAACTTTATAATTGCCTATATGTACCCTAAATTAACATAATAACTTATAATACCTTAAATTAACCAAATAGAAACATTCATTATTTAGAGACAATGTTGTGTACCCCTGCCTAAGTTTGTATAAATTCCGTAGCATAAGAGTTTCAACTACCAATCTGAAAATGTCCGTGGTAGGATGAAACCGGTCCTGTTGAAAATAAATAAGTGGAACAAACTGAAAAAGTTTTTAAGAATTTTAATTCTAATACAATGGAATTTTATTCCACCACGAATTAACAGTTCAAAAACTAGACTCAATATGTTGTATATTATTATTCTATTAATATTAAATCGCTTTGAGTGTTTATTTCACCATCCTCTTGATGGCTATCAATGGAATAACATATATTAATAAATAAACAAATACACACTCTCTCTTTTCTCTTTCTGACACCGTTTCGATCATATTTCTCATCATGGTAGTAAAGGAGATACAACGATTTCTGGGAGACCTATAAGAGTTGTTTCCAAAGTGAATAAATTAGCCTGAGGGGTTAATCCGAGTTAAAAACCAACCTAAATACCGGTATTAAGTGGACCAAGGGAGCATGGTGTGTATGCACAAATGAACAGATCGATACTGCATAATATCTGAGTGACGCGATCCGTTGAATCGACGATGTGTCCTTATTTATTATGCAGTCCCTGCAGACATTTACCTGAATTATTATGCAATATTCCGTCAATTAGTTCCGGCGTCGATAGCGGGCGCCGCGGGCCGATCATCAAGCGCGGTCGGATTGGTTGACCAATGGGAGCCTTTTATTTACGATGCCTTAAACCGCATAGAGAATAATAAATTAACTGCGGTATTGATACCGTCATTCTATAACTAGGCAGAATAGTAAGTCATTATAGGTATTTACATAAATTACGTTATTATGGGCTCTCCATACTACCGATTAAATTATCTTGAAAATATGTATCGATTATTACTTTTATTCATCCTTATTAATTTTTGACGTACAATTTGTTTTATTCTCTGCCGGTCTCACAAGGAGAACCTGTGTTGAGAGCAGGCGCTTCAATAACATGCTCCGCATCGAAGGAGTACAGTCGCGAATTTTTTGTGACAAGTAAAACAATAAATATAGTTTACTATTACATACATTAATAACCCGCCCATCTGGGTGATCCATTCCAACCAATATGGAAACAGAAGTAATATTTGGAAACATCAAAGAGTTAATGAATAAAATAACTTCAGTGAAGGACTCAAAAATAAAATCATCACTAGAACAAAATATTACAACACTGGAAGAAAAAATTCAACATGAACTAATTAGTCTACAAAAGAAGATTATAGATTTACAAGAAATTAATATTAAAAATAATCATCACTACACAGAGAAACTTGTAGAATTTCATCTTAATAACAAAAAATCCTATGCAAATGTCACGCAAATGTCAGGTGACAATAAAAACTTTATAAATACATCATACAACACAGAACAGAAATATGCCATATTAGTTACCTCAAAAAACACCTTAAAGGCCGAGGATATAAAAATAAAAATTCAAAAAAATATTAATTTATCAAAAATACAAGTCGGAGTTAATGGAGTAAAAAAGATCCGAGAACAGAAATTACTGATTTCATGCCAAAAAAAAGAAGAAGCAGAAAAATTAACTGAAGAAATAAATAAGGTAATTGGAAAAGAAATATCAGCCGAAGAAACAAAAAAAAAAGAAAACGTTCTTAATGTTGAAAAGGCTACAATGCCAATTGTCTGAAGAGGAAATTATAGATGAGATTGTTCAACAAAATGAAGGATTAACCATAGACGACAAAAATAACATTAAACTTATCAAGGAATTAAAAAACAAGTACAATGAAGGAAAAGAAAATGACACCACCAACTACATTATTGAAACAACCGGTAAATTAAGAAAAATACTTATTGATAAAAAAAAATAAATATCAAATTCCAAAGAGTTTACGTAGAGGACTGCAATCCGATCACCCAATGTTACCATTGCCTCAAATTCGGTCACACAGCACAAAGATGTCTCGCCAGGACGCAGCCCCCCATATGCCCACATTGCACTAAGGAGCACACACTTTCAAAATGTGAAAATAAAGAAAAATGCCAATATGCAACAATTGTTGTATCCAAAATAAAAGGTTTGATACAAATTATTCCACTGAACATAGAGTCGATAGCATAAAATGTCTATACCGTCAAAAAATGCTTCAAATTGCTAGAGAGCGCATTGACTATGAATAAATTTTGGATTTTTTTATTTACTCAAATTCTAAAAAAAAAAAAAAAAAAGAATGATTTTTTATGTAACGCACTAGATAAAAAAATGTGTATAGAAGAAAAATTATGTCACTCCTTAAGAGATTTCAATTTAATTTGTACTGAAAAAGGATTTACCCTATTTCATATAAATATTAAAAGCATAGAAAAAAACCTAGAAGAATTAATAATATCATTACAAGATTTAAATTTTTTCCCGGGCCTGATTGTGTTGTCTGAAACACATTCTGCAGGCGAATTGAACTACTCTATTCCTGGGTACTCATATCATACAACAATAACAAAAATTAACAAAAACTCTTGTATTGGAATATTCATTTTAAACCTTTTTTTTACGGTGCTCCAGATTTTATGTCCGGGTTGAATCTTTCCCAAATGAAAGACTAAACCCTTCCACACACTTTTCCACAAATGAATATCTAGTAAATTAACGCAATGTAAGTGCACTATATAAGAATAAAACAATACAAGAACAATACGTCAATCCACCAGAAACATAATGGGAAAATATTTCACCGACTCCAGATATTTTCATATCAGAGGGTTCGGCTCTGATGAAATCCTAACTGGTCCGATAAATCCTACTGATCCCTCAATATAAATATTTAAAAGATCTTTCGTAATCCTACATGTATTTAAAATGACCGACTTTTGCATTTTTATGTATAAATTTTTTGACAAATCTAATACGCCTAAATTTTGAATGAGAGAGCTAGGTATAATGCCAGTAGCCGAAATAACAAATGGTAATATTTTTATAGTCTGAGAATGCCAAATTCTTTTAATTTCATTTCCTAAATCTGTATATTTTCTTATTTTTTCAGAAACAGTTTTCTGAATATTACAAGAATTTGGAATAGCGACATCAATGATATAAGTTATTTTCTTAATTTTGTCATGTAAAACTATATCGGGTCTATTATGACTAATTGTTCTGTCTGTCAGAATAGTTTTATCATAATAAATTTTATAAAATTTATTTTCTAAAAATGAATTTGGTTCATATTCATAATATGGTACATTACGGCAGTCAATCAAGTTATGTTTAATTACCAAACTTTGGTGAATTATTTTTAAAACTTGATTGTGCCTAAATGTATACTCGGACGGCGCTAATACAGAACATCCCGATATAATATGTTCTATAGTTTCCGGAAAAGCCAAACATTTTCTACATAAATCATCAATTTGATTTGCATCTTTGATGATATGCTTCCTATAATTTTTAGTATTAATGACTCTATCTTGTATGGCAAGCATAAAGCCTTCTATTTCTGCAATAATTTATATTTAATATTATCAATATTAGAGAGATAATTAAAATTAGTAATGTTAACATTTTAAATATAGAAATTAAAGATGTAAATAAATATTATAATATATTGCTATTTATAGTACACATAAATCGATACTACCACAATTTATAGATGGATTAAAAAACATTTTACTAAATTTTAGAAATAAAAATAATATTCTTGTGGGAGATGTGAATTTAAATATTGCAAACGATTCCTCTAGTAAGAATAAAGATGATTACCTTAATATGTTGGCCGAACTAAACTACATCTCATGCATAAATCATTATACAAGAAACGTCCGAGGTCAACGGCCTTCGTGTCTAGGTCTATTTACAAATATCCCTTGCATTAAAAATATAACCTCAGCTGTCATACATACGACTATCACTGATCATTATTCATGTATATTTAATTATAAATGCAGTAATCCATCTTCTCCATTACCTAACCAAATTAATGCCTCAAAAAAATACTTAATATGGATACGTTACTACATAAATTTGAATCAGAAAACTGGAATAAATTACTACAATATAATGATGTCAATATTTGCTGCAATTTGTTTGAAGAAAAAATATCTACATACATAAACGATTCGACAAAAAATATTAATATTTCCAAATCCAAACAATCTAAGTACAAACAAAAAACCGTGGGTTACCGTGGTCTTATAATATCTGTACGACATAAACAAGCCCTTTACGAGTTAATTACCCAACAACCAAATAATAAAAATTTACTAAACAGTTTTAAGATATATAAAAACAAACTTTCATATATTATAAAACACAGAAAAGAAAGTTATTATAAACAAAAGATTGATCAGGCGGAAAATGATAGTAAAAGAGTGTGGACGGTTATAAATGAAATAATTGATAAGAAAAAATGCAGGAATAATGAAATCAATGCTATTACTCACGATAACTCGAAAATATGCTGTAAAGAAAACCCGTCAAAAGCTGCAAATATATTTAACACGTTCTTTGCAAACATAGGAAAAAATCTTGCAAATCACATAAATACCAACTCAATTTCAGATTGCAATATTGATACAGAAAATAAAATAGCAAAATTTCAAGTCACAACAGAGGATGAAATAGTATCTATCATAAACGATATGAAAGGAGGTTCTGCACCGGGATTTGATGGAGTTACGGTTAATATTTTAAAAAATATTAAAAATCAAATTTCTAAACCATTAATGCGTATAGTAAATTTAAGTTTCCAAAGCGGTGTGTTCCCATCTATTTACAAGCAAACTATCATTACTCCAATATTTAAATCTGGTAATCCAGAAGAAGTAAGCAACTACCGACCAATATCAGTAATCTCAAAAATAGCAAAAAATTTTGAAAAGATAGTAAAAAAGAGAATGAACCAGTTTATAAAATGTAACAAAATAATTGATGAAAATCAGTTTGGATTTATGGAAGGTAGAAGCACACAGGATGCAATTGCAAAATTAACTAGCCTTGTTCTCAATTCATTAGATAAATCATTCAAATGTATTGGAATTTTCATAGATCTCAAAAAAGCGTTTGACAGCATATCACATGACAAACTCGTAACTAAATTAAGAAACATTGGATTAAACGGTGCAGCTCTAGAATGGATAAAAAGCTACCTTTTCAAACGCCCTCAAGTTGTAAAAATCAACAATGTGCTTAGCCAACAAGATACAAGTAATTTTGGTATACCTCAAGGTACAGTCCTGGGGCCGTTACTGTTTATCATCTATGTAAATGATATATTCACACAAAGAATAAACGGAAAAATAATATCTTATGCTGATGACACTGTCATAATAATTGAAGGTGCTGAATGGAATACTGTGAACAACCTAGCGAATATTGACATCAATACACTGAAAAACTGGTTCGATAAAAATATCCTCTCTTTAAATAACGAAAAAACAAACTTTATCCCATTCTCTATCAATAAATTTAAATCTAAACCAGAAATAAAAATTTCTAATACATCAGAGTAAATGTAGTGGAACTAATTGCACTCCAGAATGTTCTACACTTAATTCAACTTCCAAAATTAAATATCTTGGTGTATATATAGATCAACATTTTAAATGGAAAACACATATTTGTGAACTTGTCAAAAGAATTAGGAAATGTATATATATATTTATAAGACTCAGAAATATTCTTAGACTGGAAAACCTAAAAAGAGTGTACTATTCAATTGTTCAATCTATATTACAATACGGTATTATAGGATGGGGAAGAACATATGATGTTATTTTAAATCCTCTCAAAATAGTTCAAAGATTAATAATTAAGATTATATTGAAAAAACCATCTACATTTTCTACCGAAAAAATCTTTTCAATATTCAAAGTAACTACAATAGACAATTTATATAAAAAATATTCAATTCTACAAACTTTCAAAGAAATACAGCTAAAAAAATTACATTTCAATATCTCAGCAAGATATCAAAACAATATTAAAATCCCAAAATTTAATACAAAGCACATCCAAAATTCCTATCTGTATCATGGTATAAATTATTTCAACAAACTCCCATTAGAAGTAAAAATTATTGAAAATAAAAGTAAATTCCAAACTAAATTAAAAAAATTACCTGAAACAACTGTAAGAGTTACATTACTATTTCACTTCATTTAAATCTGTTAATCGACACATCTCAAGTTTCTCTTACTTATTGATAACATAATTGAGTATGAATTCACTCACCAAACACAAGAGCCTTGTCTCTTTATGGTGAGGAAAGGCTTTTATTACATTAATATTACAAATCTGTTTAATATGTAAAAAAAATGTATAATTATTGTAAAAACAAACGAATATTAAATAAATAAAAAATAAAAAAATTTAAAAAATGAGTAGTTTATAATTATAAAAACATACAAAATACAAATAATAACACAATATTACAAGTAACAATTAATCATCAATGTATTCATTGTTAGGTATTTAGCAATCATTGAAATCGATAGAAAATTTATTTGTTATGAAGTTATTGTAGCAAATCGGCATTTTCGATTTATGGTGAATTATAGCTTACATATATAAATAGGTATTATACAGATATAACTTTGAATAAATAATAGATTTCGCTACAATTTAACGTGAATTTGGACGCCAGTGTTGAATGTATGAAGGACCATTAAAATGGTTTTAATATTGCAAAAGGTTTTACTTTACAGCATGTAGCAGCTTTTAAAAAATAAATAAATGATTTCGGGAATAACGTACAGCTTACGGACGATTTAAAATACATTTAAAATACCAGTCGTGTAAAACAGAATAATGCGAATCATGCATTAAATCATGTTTATATTATTTTTTTTAACTCGTCATGCATATTTTTAAGCAAGGTAAATAAATTCATTATTATTATTCGTACCCTTCTTACCCTGTATATCCTTTCCCGTGCGTCCCCGTTCCTTTCCACCTTCCCCGCCTTCCCCCTCCCTCGTCTCTTCCCTCACCACGAAACTCACCTCCCCCGTTCCCCTTTCCCCTGCCTATTCTCCCGGCCGCTAAAATATATGAAATACACACATTTTCATTTATACAAATTTCATAACGCCAGAGCTTACCATTATACATAGCCTATATATTATTCTGATGTATGAGCTATATTATTGTAAAGTTTCATTAAAATCCATTCAGTAGTTTTATGCGTGAAAGATTAACAAACACGCATACATCAGTACAAACTTTCGCGTTAATAATATAATTAAGAATATATTACAATTTAGGTATATATTTTAAATTGTTTTTCCTACATTACAAAGAATAAAATTATTATTATCATTAAAAAATGCATCATATTATTCGCAATTTGGGAGGCGGGTATGGGTACAGCCACCCCGGGAACCATTTATTGCCACCAGCTGCATCGCAGGCCGGATTGGGAGGGGACTCGTTGAGGGAGTCATTATTACTACCCACCCCTCATATCCTCTTCCTTCCCAGAACTTCCTCTCCTTCCTGTTCTTTATTTATTTATTTTATTTATTGGAAAATCAACAGATGTTTTACATTTATAATAAAGACAATAATAATACACATAATATCTAATGATAGATTTTCACATAATTATTTATTTATTATTTCTATTCTTTAACATACATACAGATTACAGATAATTACATTGGTATACATAGATATTAAGTTTAGTAATAAGGAAAAAAAATGTTACTGGTCCGTAACTGTATGTAGGTAAGTACCTAGTAGTATTTTGTGAACACCTCACTAGGCGAACCTGTGCTGAGGTGTTCCCATGTTTTGTAATAATTGCAATTCTGGCGAGAAAAGTAGAAACACCGTATCCTCCTTGATTTTTGTCAAGAAGGAGACTGTGGGTCGACCCATGGCGGCAGTATCGTATACATAAAATAAAAGATTAGTTGCAGTTAGGATCTATATATTCATAGATAAATAAAATTATAATTAAAAAGGAAAGGTCCTGTACCCGTAAGAAGTTAACAAAAATATAACCTTGAAAAAAGTGTAAAAAAGGAGATGTAAAAACACAATATAAACTATAATATAAACTAATAATCTGCTGACTAAATTTCAAAACATGAAGTAGTCAGAATCAGAAATCTATAACTTCACAACAGCAATAATAATATGTACATTGTACATACCTACAACTCAGAGTGAACACAATAGTAAGTCGAATGGCAAGTAACTGGAAAGGATCCACAACAATAATATGATAACTTGCAAAACGGTCAAAAAATTATTTAATGTTAGCTAAAGCAAATTTTTGAGGTACTTAAATTACATGAGAATATGTCTATATTATAAATTTTTTTATTAAATTCATTACAACCTCTGAATATAAAAGCATTTTGTATGAGATTAGTAGAACATTTTTGAAGATGAAAGAGTGATTTTTCTCTGGTTCTAACGCCTGGGACTCCAAAATTAATCTCAGCCAAAAGGGGCGAAAAATCAATAAAACCATTAATAATTTTATGAAGATATATTACATCTGCAGAGTCTCTTCTAATTTTTAATGGTTTGAGTTCATAAAAGTCCATCGAGCTGTTTATGTCATGATAACCAATATTAAACTGTAAATTTAAATGATGAACAAATTTTCTTTGGATGGCTTCAATGCCTTTAATATAAATATTTTATTAAGGATTCCATATTTGAGAAGCGAATTCAAGATGACTGCGAACATATGAAAAATACAGTATTTTAAGTGTCTAAATGTCCTTGAATTCTTTTCCAATACGGAATAAAAATCCTAACATTCTAAGGGCTTTCTTCACAATCATTTTAAAATGTGTCTCGAATGTAAGTTTACTGTCAAGTAGAACACCTAGAACTTTTCTAAAAAAAAACCTCCACACAGCATCCCCAAAGATGACATAGGCCCTGAGGGGGAATTATTTTCCTCATGGTCTCCTGTGTGGAGCTAATGTAAAAAAAAATTATCATTTATTTATACGATTACCGCACAAGAGCCCCAACTGCTCCCAACCGTTGACACTTGACCATACAACGATCAGGCGAACTGGCTATCCTGGGTCGATCGTGAATGACCCACTCATTGAAACCCGCTCACGAGCAACCAACGAGCGAGTAGGTCAATTGTTCAAATAACATAATCAAGTATGGATACTTCTCCAAATATTCCAAATATTAAAAAATCCTTCACAAGAATTTTGTTTTTCCAAAATTAGACTACGGAAGACTAAACTTATCAATATAATATGATAACATTTTAAAGGTCTTTTTTTATCCAAAAAGTCGCAAAACTGGGTGGCGATACGGTTCCCTGGTTTCACAATGAATTCTAAATTATATAAAAAATCATGAAATACGTATGTAAAATAAATGTTACCATTAATTGGGGTCTTTTGTGCTACCATTATGGGTAAAATTAAAGTCATAAATATGTCTTGTAATGTTATATTATCATGAAAACAAGCATATGGGTCCGAGTGGTCAACACAAATATATGTTTTATCTATGATTTTAGAATGAAACAACATATTTACCAGAGAGTAGATGTGATTATTTATATTTTTAATGAGAGTTCTCACGTCTTTTAGTTCCGTGGAATAAACTCATTGTGCAGAACGAGGCACATTCAGATGATGTAATCCACAAAGTTTATTACTCTCACACAATCAACTATCACTAAAAATAACACTTTCCTTTTTGGATATCTCGAAAGTTGCCAGAACTTTTAATGGTCTGCAAACGCAAGCATATTTCGAAATTCCAATAAACTTAACCGCACGGAAAAAAATATGTGCTTTGTCACGTGATGCCAAAAAATGTCGCGCTCTCAGAAATAGAATTCATTTGAAAATTTTATTGGAGAGAAAGAACTAGGTTCTCTAAAGTTTAAATTATTAATGCTTTAATTAAAATAGATAGGCCCCATTTTTTTAAATCAATTCTCGTTTTAAAATTTAACATCGCTAAAATTCTGTTTTAGTGACTCGAATTCCTGAAATATCTTAACATTTGTCTTTTATTTGTCAATAGTAACTTCAAATTGATTTTGCATTTGAGTTGTTTTAAAATTAGTTGTAATAAATTGGTTTCCATTTCTCATTAGTTTGTAAAATTCTTGATATTCTTTGTTATTTTTTACTTTACACATTTTTATAACAGAAGATTGCTTTAATATGTCATCGACATTTAGTACTGAAAACAATTTAAAAAGTTAATTAGTTAGTTTTAGTTTACATTAATTATTTAAGTTTTAAGAATTGTTCACATCTCTGGCGAAATTACCTAATAATATTCCATTGTGCCTTACGGAATAGGTACTACAACCATGTAATAATATAATTTAATATACCTATAACTTTTAGCGTAATGTACTTTGTATACCTTAATAAACATGATCTAAATTTAAAATCAGTATTTTTTAAGTGTTTTTATTATTAGCAAAAAGCAGCTTACCTGGGTGCGATGTTTTGCTCTATTTTGAAGCCATCTACTTTGGAAAATATCGGAATTGTTTTCAAGAAATTCATAACAGCTATATCTTATTACATTCACAGAATGCGATTCGGTAAGTCAAATGTTGCGAATTCGCAATATCGTGTATTTTTTCGTAGTACTTTCACACAAATGAAGTATTGAATTCCGTAAGACTAAACTTAAACTTAAGGGCGCGCAATACAATTATTTTTATCAATTTCGGAGGCGGGTATGGGTATCACCGCCCGGGAACCATTTATTGGATAACCAGCACCCCTGTCATAGGTCACCCCAAGTGGTTTTCTATGTTTGGTGACTTAGCAGTGGTGTTAGTGTTCATGAGGTTAGGATCGGAAGAGACTTTGAGGGAGGCCTTGTGACCTCTCCACCCGGACTCTCTCTCGACCCTGCGCCGCAGTGGGAGTGATAGATTGATTGTTGTTCATCACTCCTGAACACATTGACTCTACTTCCTATCCACCCCTCTTACCTTTTTCCTTCCCAGAAGTTCCTCTCAGTTCTCTCCCTGAAAAGACGTCACCTCCATACAGCATCCCCAAAGACGTCATAGGCCCTATATTTTGGTCCTATGGGCTCCTGTTTTTTTAAATTTTTATATATGAATACCGTACAAGAGTCCCAAATGCTCCCTTCTGGAGCCAGTGGGACTACGGCATCCCCAATTGGGGTATGTTGTGAGGCTGAAGGTAGTGGGAAGGGGAAGGAAATAGGGAAGAGGAAGGTGGGGAAGTAACCGGCTATTCAGATCTGGTCACCAAACACGGCTAAAGCCATTTCAAGCAACGCTTCAATTCTGAATGATGGTCTTACTTCAGGGCGATGCTGAGAGTATCTTCCACTGCCGCAAATATACTATATATTATTTTAAATGAATAAATTGTGAAATAACACAAATTAATCAAATAAATTTTATTTGCCACGCCGGGATTCGATCCCGCGATCTTCGGAGTACGAGTCAAGAGCCTTATCACTGGACTACGTCGGTCAATAGTGGTATTTAAACAGAAAAATAATATTTTTATTTAGGCAGTGATTCATTACAGGAGAAATATTTCCACTCGTTTTCAAGTCCATTTGCAATATTATACTATATTATCTCCACTCTACCCACAGAAGGCTCCACCGCTAAAATCATAAATCCTCATTTTAATTTAATTTTACCTGTCGGCTCTGCGGGTTGTGAATGGTTTGAAATACCATCCGGATTAAAATGGGACAAACCGCCGATGTTTGTTTAATTTTATAAACATTAAATTGGTCCACTTTTGGGAGGTACTGATTGTTTAAATTTTTCCGGGAGCTTAATAATTATAAATTTGAAATATTGACGGATTTTGACGGTTGGTGTTAGCTTTTCTAATCCCACTAAATACATGGCCGTTGAAGAGTGGGTAGTGTAAAATTGAAAAGGTTTTGTCCTTTTTCAATAAGGTTACATTACTGGTGTCCAGCACATCTTTAATAAAATAAATAAAACTAAGTGGAATAAAGTTTTTTATTTGTTTTATTATAATCTATTATAATGGACTTCCACCACGAATTATCAGTTTCAAAAATAGAAATATTAAAAATTAAGACTTGTTTGTTGTTTGTTGTTAAGAATTTAAACAAACAAATTTATAGATATATTATATTCAGAATACAAACAAATTTGTGGATATATTATGTTCAGAATACAAACAAATTTATAGATTTATTACATTTAGAATACAAACAAATTTATAGATATATTACATTCAGAATACAAGGAAATCTATAGATATATTATATTCAGAATACAAATAAATTTAAAGATATATTATATTCAGAATACAAACAAATTTATAGATATAATAATAATAATAAATAAATAAATAATAATAATAAAGGTCTTTATTCCAGGATGTGGGGAGGAGAGTGCAATCCCACACATCCCATACAGAGTATAGGTACAGCATGTAATAAAATCATAGATAATTATAAATAAATAAGAGTTAAGATGAAACAGAGTCAAGGCTAAAAAATAATAAAATAGATTAAAAATAAAAATCGAAGGCAAAGAAAAATAGGAAAGTGACAATAATATAGTAAGATTGAATTTAGAAAGATAAAAATAAAATAAAAGAAGTAATATTATTAGATAATAATAAGGATTCATAGATCTTTTAATTCTCAATCTTTTACTGAGCTCTTATTGTGGGAGCCAGTGTCTTTCTCCAGTGTTCTTCGATGCTCGAACCTGAAGACAGACGGGATTCTATGATGAGAATATTTCTGGAGTAGTTTATCCTTTCCCTCAGTCCTGCAATCCTGGTCCTTAATAGAGCTTTAAATCCTGGAACTCGTCCTTCTGTAAACATTGAGGAGGCACTGCAGTGCCTGGGGAGTCCGAACATCAGACGGTAAGCATTATTATATTGTACACGAAGCCTTTCCATGGTTCTTTTTTTGAAGTTTGCCCAAAGCTCGCATGTGTACAGGGTGGTGCAGAAGGCTAAGAAGAGCGTCCTTTTCACCCGTGGACTGCAGAGTCGAAATCTTCTACTGAGCATGTTGCATTTTATGCTCAGTACACGCCTCTGCCTGTCAATATCTTCGTCATCTGTTAATGTATTGTTGATGATATGTCCTAGATATTTGGTGGATTCTACTGTTTTTAGAAGTTCGCCGTTCAAAAAGGCGGGGGGAATATTTTTTGGGCCTTCCCCGTATTTTATGACCAACAGTGCTGTTTTTTTCGCATTATAGATCATGTTGGTTTCGTGTGCGAATTCTTCACAGATCTTTAGGAGGATTCGCAATCCCCTTATTGAAGGTGCCATCAGGACCATATCATCTGCGTAGCTCATATTGTTGATACATTGACCTCCGATGTGGCAGCCCACTGCAGCATTGTTTAACCTGTGGGTTAGTTCATCCATGTATATGTTAAACAGTACTGGGGACATGCATCCTCCCTGTCTGACCCCGCTTTTCAGGAAATAGGGTTCAGAAAATCCATCTTTCCACTTTACAAGGTTTTCCTGTTGACGGTGCCATATTTCGAGAATTTTTACCACTTTCCAAGGTATACCTCTTTCCTTTAGTTTTTTCCATAATAAGGGGTGGGAAACTCGGTCAAAAGCCTTACTTAGGTCCAGAAAGCATGCAAAAGTTGATGTTTTCTTCTTCCTGTAGTATTCCAACGTCCGTTTAACGCAAAAAATAGCCGAGTCCGTAGAGCACTCTCTCTTGAAGCCCATCTGATTATCGTTCGTTTTCATGTAAGATCCGACTTGATCCAAGAGAACTCGTTCAAATATTCGAGCGATAGCCGTGGCGATGGATATCGGTCTGTAGTTTTCCTGTAGAGTTATGTCTGTCAGTTTGGATTTTATTATAGGTATTATAATTGTTTTTGTCATGTCTTTAGGTAGATAGCCACTCTTTAAGATATCGGTAAATAGTATTGCCATTAGTTCCATAATCGCTGCCCCTGCATATTTGAAGTGTTCGGTGCTTAAACCGTCGTGCCCTGCAGACGTTCCAGATTTCATGTTACTAATGGCCGATTTTATCATGTTAGTTGTAACAATGGGATCGATATCATCATAAGCAGTCAAATGCGTTTCATTTGCGTCGATAGTCGGCGTAGTGGTTGCGAAGTGTTCTTTAAAAATGTTTGCAATTACTTCCGGATTCGATTCACCGTTTATGTTGCACGAGATTTTGCAACGCATGTTTAACAGTTTATTAGACTTGTTCCAAAATTGTCCCGATTTTCTAAGTCCTCTGCTATTTTATCCATCTGAAGTTGAATCAAGTTCTTTTGACATAGTTTGAGTGCTGTTTTAAAGGCAGCACGCTTTGCCCTTCTATCCTCTGCGACAGGTCCATCGCGCGGTCTCCCATTCATTATCCATGTGTGCATCGCTTGTCTGGATTCATTGTATTTATTTGCTACATGTTCGTTCCACCCACATACTTGCTTGTGTTTTTGAATAGTACACTTAGTAAATACAGAGATGGCACTACTTCGTAGAGCTTCTACTATACTCTCGTAGAGGTATTTTATTTTGGCGTGTACAGGGTTACCACCGTCCTCAGGAAATGAGTATGTTGGCTTGATTTTTACGAGAAAAGTTTCCGAGCACGAGTTGTATTTTCCTATATCACGTATATTATTCGGATTCCATAATGCTGGATCCCTGATTGCAGAAGTAAAGACTTCCGTTTTCGCCAATCCCACCGTTTGTAAGGTCAGCTCGAGAGGCCGGTGATCTGTCCAATCTATATCGTAGTGTATTTTCATATCGACAATTTGCTTCAGAATATTTTTCGTAACTAGACAATGGTCTAACCACCTGGTGGTGCTGTGTGCGTCACTGATATATGTATAAGAATCCAAAGGTAAAATTTCAATGTCAGCACATATATATTCAAATTCTTGACAAAAAGATATTAGCTCCGTTCCAAAAAGTGAATCGGGATTGGCGTTAAAGTCTCCGATTATAATTGTATTAATGTAATCTTTATCGTCAATTATTGCTTGTAAGGAAGCAAGGCAGTTAGAATATTCCTCGAAGTTGTCAGTTGAACAAGTCGGCATGTAAACTGTAAAAATGCTTAAGGTTTCAGTAATCAAACTAACCTCGATTCCGGCCATTCGACAATTATTCATCGGGATTGCGGTAACCCTAAGATTTTGTCTATAAATTATCCCCACTCCGCCGTGAGGTCTTCCAAGTAGTGGCCCGTCGGCGATATTCACGGCAGAGGTTCCCAAGCTGTTGAAATCCGGGTGAATATGAGATAGAAAGTCGATATCTGTAGGGAGTAACCAAGTTTCTTGGACTACTATAATATCATGTAATTCGCAGAGATCATGAATAAATTTTTCAGAGCTGCGAACTGATCTGCAGTTCACGGATATAATTCTTAAGTTATTGCTTGTCATTTTGATGTTTGGTAGGTATGCGCGGTTCTATAAATTTTCGGAATGCAATTCCCTCCGGCCAAAGTTCTTCTGCCAGGAATTTCTTTATCTCGCTCGCTTTAACAGTGAGTTTAAAGGTGTTAAATGGCGTAGGTCGAAAAGGCTTGATTTTTTCAATCTTGGTACATTCTAGACCCTTTTCTACTAGGTAAGCATTGATGTTTTCCTCTGTAGTTTCCACCGTAAACCTCGAAATGTATACCGTTGTGAGTATGTCAGCTGATTTTAATGTTGTTGACGTTGCCTTCCCTCTCAAATTTCGGTTGAATTTCCGCGTTACTAATGTGAATCCGTTTTCGTCAGTCGCGGATGGCCGGGGTTGGGACCGCGGGCCGTGATCGCGCGTTCCCTGTTTATTTGCTGTGTTTTCGGGCCTAGGTTCAAAGTCCGAAATCGGTTGTTCAAATACAAACAAATTTATAGATATATTATATTCAGACTACAAACAAATTTATAGATAAATGAAATGCCAAACGATCGAGTTAAGACAGGACTCTGTTCGCTTTGTCAATTAGGTTTCATTTTACAACATAAAAGGTCACATTCATCCTTATCATTTTTACCCAAGTTCACCGCAGTTAAATAGCATGAAAGATAAACACAAAAAGGACCGTTTATTTTGACAAGACTAATAAAAAATTCGTGTATATGAGTGGCGGGTAAATCCTTCCCCTTTTTGCCGGTTTATCCCCTTTTCCGGTTAGGGATAATGCACCCGCGACAGGTCGCTGCCAGAATGGGGAATATAAAATGGCGTCGTGTCAACTGTAAGCTTCCCACACGTCCGTCACGTGGGAACGGTGACACGTACATGTTATTTGTATGTTCACAGTATTTACGTTTGCTTTTGAGCCGTGGAACAGTATTCGTGTTATTTTATTGCAGCATGATTGGATCTGTGATGTACATAGAGGCAGAAATTCGACCAAAATTATGCCTTTTCGGTCCCAAAACACTGAAGCCATGATTTTTTTTTTTGTGCTTGAAATTGTGGTTTTCAATTTTTTGGCAGATGGGGAATCGTTGTGACGCCACTTGGACGACTGTTTTTTTTCAGGCGTGTAATGAGTCACCCACTATCATCTCCAGTCACAATAGAGCTCAGAAATCCTCACCTTTTTTTCTTGCATATGTTATTTCTTCCGTGAGTAGGACCGCACTTGGCGGGATTTTTTGCCGACATCTTTCACGCAACTGGACACTACAACGTGAGTTTACGTACTACAATATTCCTGCAATGCTCGCTCTGGTCCGGAGATCCCCCTCTACCACTTATTGTTACCAACCTTCAAAAAACTAAAAACCAACTTCCGTTATGGTCACAGTACACTTACTTTCTGAACATGCAAGTATAATAAAATCCTTCAGCAGCGAAACTTACATACAATTGATGTAGATTCATCGATTTCCCACATATTCTACGAGTTTTCGGACACAGTGTATATCCAATTCCTTCAAGCAAAATTAAATTTTGATAAAAAGAGGGTTTAAACCGAAGATTTAAAGTACAACTCCTTCAAAAATCCCATCTGTTTTGCATTAAAAAAATAAGAACCCTGTTTTGGGGGTATCAGCTTACATCGGCTAGTCCCCCGCCTCAACTCCGTGAGTTTGCACTATGGCGCGTGGCGCGTGGCGCGTGGCACGCGGTGGGATAGAAAATATTTTAAAACATCATGTTCACAGAATATTATTATTTTTATTTTCCAGAAATAATTTACCGTAACAGATACGGGTTTCCAGAAAGGACTGTTTAACTTAAAAAAAGTTTAACTTTTATTAGGTGTAACTTTAAAAAAACATTTGTTTTAAAATCACTAATGGTAATGAGTAACGAGTTATCCTTTTTATTTAATGATATTGTCGCTACGTTATCCAAACTGTTTTGGAAACATGTACTCGGCGATTCTTCCCTTCTGGTTTTCCAAGTATTTTAATTACTCTAATGACAGCATTTTGCGTAATGAAAGTAAAAATGTCGTATTGTTCGCAAGCTTCTTTTTCAAAAATGATTTAACGGTGTTCATTTAGGAAAGGGAAGTTAAAACTTTATCGACAAAATTGCGTAAAATTAACGAGAGTTGTTTATTTTTTTTATTTATTTATTTATTTATTTCTATATATTACAGTTTTTACCTTATATTTAATATTTTTACATAATATATTTTGAAAACATTTTTAAATATTAATATTACATTTTATTATGTTGGGTGTAAGGTAGGTTTGAGAAGGTGAAACTGTTGGTTAATAATGTTGTATGTTTCATGGACACCTCACTAGGAGAACCTGTGCTGAGGTGTTTACGTGTTTATGATTCAGTGTGACAAGTACAGGTGTTGTAGTAGAAAGTAAGTTCTTTTTTTTTCTTTTTTTTTTACATTTTAATGGTTATTGTACATGGATTATTTAGAAGAAAAAAATATATATAAATATATATGTTTATATGAATAGTTGGTAAATTCTTGAAAGACATGTTTATTTTACTTTTTTTATAGTTTTGTTAAGTTTGGTCAGGGATTAGGAAATTTTGTATAAAGTGAATATCTTGATTTTTGATCCAGGCTGTGATATGTTTTTTGTGAATGTTTGTGTTTGATTTGTACTGTTAGAATTTGGTAAGCTGGAAGGGATGCCTGCATACTCATAAAGAGGACATTTTTTACACTACCTCCACACAGGAGGATCTGAGGAAAATAATTTTTAATGTTGTGTGGAGGTTTTTTTAGGGAAAAGAAGGAGAGGAAGTTCTGGGAAGGAAGAAGGAATAAAGGGTGGGTGGGATTCCGGAGATAAGTGTGTCCTAGAGTGACAGACTTATGAATTCATTCTTCCTACTGTGGTGCAAGACGATGGGTCCAGAGAGTTCTGGTGGAGACTTGAAATGGTCTTCCTCAACCAGTCTCTCCCAACCCGGCCCTCCATGCAGTAGTAAGGTAAACACATCCGCCGCCTAGACCTAGACAAACCTTGCCCCATGGCCCGTGCAAAGCAAGTCACCAAACGTAGCGAACTACTCGGTTGCTACTACTATGGCACAGGTGTTGGTTATCCAATAAAAAGTTCCCTGTTCGGCGGTACCCGTACCCGCCTCACAAAGATATTCTCTAATAACAATGAGTCCAGTGATTTTGACAAATTTTTTTGTTGTTTCAAAATTTTTGTCTTCAAAATCAATAAAAAAAAAATCTCAACGTGTCGTCACTAGTCACTCAGCCGAGTAACCAACCAACCCCTTACCCCGCCTCCAACTATCCAACATCTACCATTTTTTAATATATAAAAAAAACGGCGAAAAAACCAATAAATAAATTTTTTAAATATAAAATAGGTTTTTACTATCGAAAAAATTCATTTTACAAAGCTAAACGTTGAGTATTCATCTTTTGTTATGTGTTTTCATTAAACTATAAGCGCTTTGCATATGAATTGAGTAGCTTGGTCTAGAGATAATATGATGTATAATATTACGAACCTCACGAGTTATCGTTATCTTTTTAATTTTTCTGTATCTTGTTCTCTTCTTTTTTTTCGTTTAGATTTTATTGTCTTATCTAATTCGTAAGATATGTTACAACTATGGAAATAATCACCAAAAATTATAAAAATATGGTTGTTCTAATACAAATTAAATGATCGTTTAGACTTTTACAAAAATGTCATTAAGTATTCCATATATTAACTCTATTATACTTCGACTAAGAACTACAAACATTATTTTCATTTTCTTAACGCACATATTATTGGCCGCTATCTTTATATATGATTGCAAGAGGTGCCAATATCTTTTTCTGTCTCCAGAGTTTCGCTAATATTGTCTTCATTTACTCATAAAATTAAAAATACAAACAAATAACTTAGTTTACATCACTTTATTTGTATGTACACAGTCTACATGTTTCGTGAACAATGTTTTTATCATCAGGAGTTATGTATACTTTAACTTTATGTTGTAAACATTGTTCACACAAGTCATATAAAAGTTTTTCAAATTTTTCAAATTCACTTTGTGGCACCATTTTATTAATTAAATAATTAAAACACTTTGTTTTTACCACAATAATCTTTATTTAAAAAGTCGACATGTTTCGAGAACGATTTTCTCTTCATCAGGACATTATATGTACAAAATGTTGTTACAAAATGACTTTTTAAATGTTACAAAATGGCTTTTTAAATAAAAATTATTGTGGTAAAAACAAAGTGCTTAAATTATTTAATTCATATAAAAGTTATTTGATTTTTTAGTAAAATAAATAATGTCATCACAAAAAGAAAACCTTTCAGAAGAAGTTTTCTTGGAAAAAAAAGTGTTTAAGGATGTTTTAGAAAGGGATTTGTTAGTGTTCGTGTTGAAGAAGACCAAATTAAATGAAGGAGATAATATATACGTACGAATGTAGGCAACTAGTTCCACGTGTATTCTGCTTTACACATTGAGTACTCGAAAAAACAATTCGTACTTAATATTCCGACACGAAAATTTGAAAGGCTGGTTATTTTCCAGAAAATGCTAACTCACTTCCTCATCGAGTTTTACGTTTCTTGACAACAATGTTTTTATGTTCTTTCTATTCAACATTACTCTTGGCTCTACAACCCCTGGTGGGTCTTGGCCTCTTCAAGAGTCTTCCTCCACTCATCTCGGTTTTGTGCCGGCTCTCTCCAGAAGCTCCAAGGTAGATATATCTTTGAGGATGTTGTCGCTCCATCTTAATCTTGGCCTTCCCAGGCTCCTTCGCCCTATCGGTTTTGAGTTCAGCAGGAACTTTGATGCTTGATGCTCGGTCATTCTCTATATATGGCCCAGCCACCGAAGTCTTCCCAATTTTATAAATTTTGTGACGTTTAGATCCGTAAATAGAGTATATAACTCACTATTGTAACGTCTGCGCCAAAATCCATTTTCTAAAACCGGTCCAAACCTCAAAATTTTCATTTCAAAAATGTCCAGTGCTCGCTCATTCTTTTTCGTTAGTATCCAAGTCTCAGCTGCGTATGTGAATACTGATCTAATAAGTGTTTTGTTCACTAATATCTTGGTGTTTCTGGACAGCAGTCTGCATTTTATTTGGTTTTGTAGGCAGAAATATCAGAGGGAAAACGTTCTTTCTATTGAATTGCTTTTTAACATAAGAAAAATATATTACTCTATTTTTAGACATGATATTTTATAATTCTTTACATTCCAGCTGCATTCTCCACAAAGTAATGAAATTTTCCTAGACTTGTAAAGAGCACTCAATCCATATTATTAATTTGAATCCCTCCCTTGCCTGTTCATCAAACTTTCCCCCTTTCTTTTTATACTTTAACTTCGCAATAGCTTCATAACCTTATTATTCTCTTAGGAACTTTAAAAGTCTGCAAAAATAAACAAGTGTTGTAGACTTGAATTGATTAATCGTGGAGGGTGCGCCAAATATGAACATAAAAACACTTCATTACAACTAGGTCAAAAAAGTCTAAATCTATATAAATATCAGTAAAAATACCATTTCGTGTTTGCCATTACATTAAAAAAATATTTAATTAAATGAAGACAATATTAGCGAAACTCAATCGAAAATCTGGAGACAGAAAAATCAGAAAAAGATATTGGTTCCACTGGGACTCGAACACAGGGCCCTTTGCTGACATGGCAAGAACTCTACCAACTGAAATAGTTAAAAATAAAAATAAATATTATTAATTAAATCTTTTTTAGTTGTTAAGAGATATTAAAGGTAGGTAAAATTGTATTCATATAATGTAAAATGTTTTTTGCGTGTGTAAGTAAAGATATGTAAAATGTTTTATGCGTGGATAATTCAGGTATATTTTACAACATTTATGCATTGTTTTGGAACATTTACATTTCGCCTCTCAAAAACTGAGCATATATAACAGCCCGCAGATAAGTACGGTTGAATTTGGCAGCCACCTCTCGTCTGGAGCCCCAAAATACATGGAAAAAAAATATTATTTTATTTTGCATTATTTTTACAGTTTTGTGTGTAAAAAGTATACTTTACGGGAAGTAACTTATCCTTTTGACGGTAATTTTGAGTCTAAACTTGTTTAAATTTACGGTCTCGATTATAATTTTAGTTGACTGAGACAAATAAATTTCTCCAAACCAAAGGTTTTTAAAATTATAAAGCAAAATGCTTAGCGATATTTCTTATACTCTTATGTCGTAGTATCTATAATTTTTGTACGATTCCAGAGGGTAGACGTCCAGTGGGTCGCCCCAGAGACAACTCCAAAAACTGTGTGAGGAGGGGGTGGGGCTGCCATGGACGGAGGCCGAACAATCAGAGCAAGACAGGGACGAATAGAGGCGTCTTGTCGATGCAGTGGTTCCCCGACCCGAATATGATAAGGGGGAGAAGATGATGACTTCTTAAATTAAATGAATAAATATCACTTTGTAAAACACCACTTATTTATCAATTTTGATTGATTAAGTAATAACACGCAAAGTAATTACATGCCAAATTATGTTAATGGCACATTTTGTGCCGTGAATATGGAAACAAATAAATAATTTGATAATTTTTATTAAATAAATGGTGTTTCACACAGTCATATATTTTCATTTAATTAAAAATGACGCAACAAAGTAAATGTGCAAAAATTAAAGAAGTACCTTCTAAAATTCTGTAAATAAAATAAGAAAACACAAGATAGAAGAGGTTGTTTCAAAAAATTTTTGCAATTCATCAAATATTTTAAGTTAATTTTCATGTTTTGAATCTAATCAAGTTCTGTGATTACTTCGGTTTTATAAAGCCACTGGCCTATAATTATGTAATAACATAACTTACACAGAACATGAAAATTATCTTCAAATATTTGATGAATTTTTCAAATTATTGTATTAAACCCGTCCTTTAGCTTCTAAATCGTCAAATAAAACGATGACAGGTAACAACAGTTGAAACAGAACCCTCGATATTAATTCATCTTTGTTTTAGTCCTGTCCCCCTTTCGATATTCTGAAGGCATTTCGGAAGCTTATAATTTAAGGGTGAGTAAACTTCCTCTCCATAAACCTCCAACGAACTTTTTAACGGCAAGCAGTAAACACATAAAACCCTCAACAAAATTAGCCCCCTGTTTTCAGCGTTTCTCCCTGAAAGAAATCTAATAACAACAAGACAATTTCAGGCAACGTTATTTTTTACCTCGTTCGCAAAACTGGCAACAAACAGCGATTCTGCCGAAATTTCGGAAAGTGTTTGCATACATTATTATGTCAATAATTCATTATTATGTGTACACGGAGATGTGTATACGATAAAATTATACAATCGATGTAAAATATAAAAGCAAATAACGTGCTTTAAATTAAAACGCTTGGCATACAATTTTAAAAAATCCTTTCAGCTTCCCTTTTATTTTCTTTGTTGGCATATAATTCATAACTCAGCGATTCATTATTTTGAGTTGTACGGAAATGTGAATGTACTGATCGACTAATAAAACTAACCAAACAACTAACTAACCAAACAACCAACTAACCAAACAAACTGTTGCCATTAGATTTTCTGTACCACATGGGAGAATAATCTTTGCTGCGAAGCTGAAAATCCATTTTTATGACCCGTTAAATTCTCTCAGACGATAAGCTATGGTATTATGAAATTTTCCCAGTTGCTCCATTAAGAGTACTGGGCTAATGCAACTGTCTTCAATTCGAAACTAAACTTCAATCATAAGCTTTGGAGTATGTAGTATTATTTTATCTGACAAAAAACACGATATTGTTTATGACTTTTTTATTTCTTAATAAGGAGTTATATAGATCAAAAATTAATACCCATTGGAAAATATTTTAATAAATACGTAGTGGACGGATGATTGTCGACTTCAATGCATACAATTTTTTGTTTGTGGATAAATTGGACACCGGTTCAGCTCTGACGTCGTCAGATACCGGAACGCCATCGATGAGAGATTGACAAATACATGTAACTTGATCTGACACAAGTTCAAAGTAATTTTACTGGAATCAACTAAGTGTAAACAGTTGAATTTGCGAATACTGAAGAAAAAATTACTCCAATCCTTCATTTTGCAGAATGTTTTGTTAATATTAACATATTTTTAAACCTTATAGATGCCCAGATCATAGGAATCCAGATGATCAGAAGCCGATATCATTTCTAACAGGTGAACCAATGAAACGTGATGATTAATGATGAAAACAAAATCTACTCGATTGTAAATTTTGTGTAAGTGCAAAATCGTTCATTTTTAAAAATAATTGTCCTTTGGAAGGCCTCTATTTTGTTGCAAACATTCTTGCAGCCTCGTTGCAAAGCTGCTTATAACTTTGCGCAATATTTCTGGTGGTATTACGACCACTTCACATCGAATCCTTTACTTTAATGCCTGGAGAGTATTAGGTACCCCGAAAGAAAAAGTCAAAGTATTGAGTATCTAAAAACAACCAGTATTTTAAAGTAACCCCTCAAGGACTATCCAGGCCTAAAAATAGAGAATTCTACAAGAAGTTGCCTCAATACTGCTCAAAGTTATGGACAGCTTTGGGATGAGGCTGCAAGAATGTGTGCGACAAAATGGAGAACAACCCAAGGACATTATTTAAAAATAAAACGAACGATTGTGCATTTACGCAAAATTTCCACTAGTGAAAATTATGTTTTCATCAATAAATTTTACGTAAGATGATTTATTTATTGTTGTTATTCGCCCATAGGGGCTTTTACATAGATTATAAAATAATATTCAAGTTGTCGAGGATAACCAATACATAGAATTTATACCAAAAGTTATAAAAGTTTTAAGAATATACAAGTAGTTTTTAAAAAATACAGCGTAAAACCGTGAGATATTTTAAACAATATAACCTTTGACAATAACATAGAACAAAATATAATATAAAACATTACAATAACACATCAAATCGTTAAATATATTATACCCACGTTACAATAATTTGTAGGATTCCACAAAGATTGCATTTTAGATTATAAAGGGAATCAGCGAATATATCTACAATGCCACCAAACTTGTTGCCTAAATCATGTAGATATCCTATTGGTAAGTGAGTGTGATTGATAGTTGGCTGTGTATGTGTTGCAAAAGAATGTTGTATTTTGTCTAGTATTCCTTGGTTACATGGAGTTTAATAGTAGCAACGATAACAGGGCTGTCACTTAGGTTGTTCATGACTCCGTATAATGAAATTAGGTCTGAAATGATTATTTTGTCAGACAGGGTAATTAAATTAAATCGATTCATCAAACTTAAATAATTAATGTTTATGGCTATTCATCAAACTTAAATAATAAATAATTTATGGCTCACTTGTTATAATTTCATAAAAAGTTTTATAATAATAATGAACAATTAAGTCCCTAATTTACCTCACACAACGTGAAGCTTTCCTCCATATCAACCTCCGGCTTAGATCAAACTTACCTTGTTTACAGCTTACACTTCTGTACGGGAGCTCCTGAGGAGTTAAAATCTTGTTCATACAGTGTTGTAGCATTAAACCACAAATAATAACATTATATATGTAAGTCTGTTGGAAACTTTGCTTTGAACTTTGCATAAATTACTGCCGAGTTAGCACCCACACTCGAATATAAACATTATTCCTAATTTCAAGACCAAATTTGATAAACTGTTGTATTGTTTGCTTAAGAATTTTCCGAAATGTCACCTCTGTCGTTGTTATTGTGTTTGTACGAAAGTTATTTCTTTTATACCTGTAAAAAGTTTTTAAAGATTGGGTTACCAGGGGAAAAGAATAAGGTGATATTCTCCAGGCTTTGTCAAATAAATGCCTAGAGAAATCACTCAAAATGATTTATCTCGTGACTCGATGGATTTGGCATTGCGTCCCATTATTCGGATCATGGCTTACTCTAGTTACAGAATAATAGAAGAAAAAATAATCAAAAAACAATCGAATCATTAAATTAATTGAGTAAGAAAGTGAGTTTTTTTGTCATCCATGTAATCTTTGGGGATGCTGTGGGCATGGTATTTTTAGAAAAAGGAAGGAGAAAAATTTTTGAGAAGGAAAAGGGTACGAACGGTGGGTATGAATCAGAAACTGACGTATGGATCCTCCCACTGCGATGTAAGGAAATGTTTCGAGAGAGTCTTGCAGGAGACGTCAAAGGGTATCTTTCAACCAGTCACTCCAGATCCGGCCTGCCACGCAGTTGATGGCCAGACGCATCCTCCTCCAAGATATGAAAAAACCTATCCCTATAAACCCGGGCACCTCTGCTAATTCACCAAACGTAGCGAACTATTAGGGGTGACCTAGGGCAGAGGTATGGTTATCCGATAAATGGTTGCAATAATCAGCAGTGATATCTTGTAAGTATATTATTTTCTGGGTTCCCGGGTTCCTGGTTTCCTGGGTTTTTCTGATTTTTCTGTTTTCAGATTTTATTCTATGTACACGGAGATGTGTATACGATAAAATTATTTGAATTGAGATAAAATTATTATACAGTCGATGTAAAATATAAAAAAAATTACGTGCCTGAAATTAAAATATGCCTTGGCATAAAATTTAAAATAATCGTTTTCAGATTGTAGATTGAGTGTCGCTAATATTGTCTTCGTTTAATTAAATATTATTTTCTGTTGTTCTTTATGTAGTTATCTAATTTATAAAATAATATAAACTGGTAACACTGAACATTTATTTTTTTGTTGTAGATGCAAATAAAGATATTATTATTATTTGTACATCTAGCACCTAACCCATGATGTGTACCACTTTACCAAAGAGGTAATCATAAAAACCTTTTAATTTGCATTATTTTTCTGGGAAGCCCTTCATAACTTCGCGATCAATATTCTTTACAAATTTCCCAAAGCTTTGAAGGGACGCAAACAATTTTAAAGAAATGATACATTTCATATTCCATTTTGCCATTCTGTACAAAGACGTTTGTAGGCTATATTTCACATTCGATACTATCAAAGCCTGGGCCGGTGACCATAAACCTTCTGAAGGAGGCTCGCATCTCCGTTTGTAAGAATACAAGGGACGCGATCCGCTTACAAACTGCTACAGTACGTTTTGGGAATAATAAAATGATACATCATGTGACCCATTACCTTTTGCTAGCCTCGTGAACCACCCCATTCCGACATACGGCACACAGTACAGCCTTCCAGGAGGGGTGGGACTGCTTTACAGGGTGTGACGCATCCTTTTATATTTTATAATATTTGGAAATTGAAAATTTGAGAAGGAATATTGGAAGAAAAATGTTAAGTTAAATGTTAAAAAATCGCTAAGTTTTTCTGGGCTGCAATGTGTAGAGTAAATGTTGTATTATGATATCCAACCTCAGAAACTCACTGCACCATTCATACTCGTATAACATTTTGAAAATGATTATTTTTCAGAAAATTCTTAAACTATAAAATATGTTTATGAGGTGTTCGACTTTTTTGGGATCGCGGTGCAATTCTGTCTTCTATATATATTGTTAAACTATTTATTGTTAGGTTACACGTACATCACTTAAAATATTATATTTTCAAATAAATATGTAAATCGTGTAACATTAAAATTTATTTTAACTTGATTTTTTTTCTTATTTATTTTAGTGCATAAAACAGGCATGTTGTCCAATAAATAACTGACTTTAAATAAGTTTAAAAGCTAACGTCATTAAAAATTTTATTAATCAAGTTTTAAATAATACTTTTTATCGCAAAACAATCTATATGATATAATGAAGTTGATGAGAACGTTGAAAATGGATCTAGCTGGCTAATCAAAGGAAGAAGACTTTTCAGAATTTTACGTATTTTACAAACAATTATTTTTACCTGTAAATCCATACCTTTTCTCTCAAAGAAATACATACGTCATAAGTAAAAATTGAGTACAAATTTGCCACATAAAAATAAAATTAAATATGCTTTAGTGATGCTAAATACGCAGCTCGCGAACTCCTCGTAATGACCAACGTAAATTTCCAAAATAATATTAAATGTTGTATTTCGCAATTGTATCGCTTTTTATTACACTTTATATTTAGAACCTCCCAATAAAACCCAAGAAAGAGAGGGCTTACCTGTCATCTTTCATCCCTCTCCCTTCACGTTTTGTTGCCAAGAATGTCACTGTCACATTATGTTAAGATGTGAATAATTGTATCAGAATTTTTTTCATTCAACTTTGAAATATTTCTCTTTGAAGTTTTTTAATGTACGGGCCCTGAGAGTATTTAATAAAATATAAACGAAAATTTTTGTGAATGAATACTTTGAATAAAAAAGTACCTAATACAGGAAAACATAATTTTTCTAACACACCCAAATAAGATGTCGAACCATAAAGATGATTTTGTTTAACGAAAATATAAATAAAATTAATTAAATAAGCATAATTTAGGATTTATTTTTATTTTTATTTCAGTACATTCTAGCTGGGTACCTACTTGTGACTATTTTCAGCTCGTGTTGTCATGTAGATCATAAGTTTTATAGAAAAACATTTAACGCAAAATGCATTTATATTTTTTACATGAGCTCCACCGGAAAGAGAGATACCTTGAGGAAAATAATTTCTCTCAGGGCCTATGTTATCTTTGAGGATGCTGTGTGGTGGGATTTCTTTAAGGAAAGAAAGGAGAGGATAGTTCTGGAAAGGAAGAGGGTTTAAGGGGTGGGTAAGAATCTGGGATTCAGTGCGTCCTGGTCATCCGCCTCCAAGACCAAGACAAACCTCACCCCGTGGGCACGGGCACCTCTGCTAAATCACCAAACATAGCGAACCACTTGGGGTGACCTATGGCAGAGTTGTTGGTTAAGGTAAGGTTGGTAAAGGTTCCCAGGGCGGCGGTACCCATTCTCGCCTCCCAAAGTATATGAGATTTAAAAAAAAGAATCGTATTGCACTTCCTCTTCCTTCTAAACTATGTAATATTGTTTGTAATCTTTAATATGCATAATGATGTTTTTATTTATGTCTCCTATTTTCCATTATAATGTACTTTTTAATGTGTTCCAAAACAATTAAACATTTTTGTGTTCATATCGCACTTATTTATGTGAGTACAAATCGCCCGAAGCTAGCGATTTACAGCAACCCTATTTTTAAAATGCTACGGGACATATATGAATGCATGGGGCTGAAGAAAGCGGGGTTAGGGAGGGGTAAGGTACGAGGCAGAGAAAGAGGAAGATTGGGGAGCATCACAGATAATAGAAACAAAGGGAGATATGCTACGTTGGCCGCCAGACCGTGGGCGGACTACGGCGTAATACGCGTAGTATGAATACGGAAAGAATTCGTTCATTTATTTGATTTTGTGTCGTAACCGAGCACGGTTTGTGCCCGTTTTATTCAAAATGCCGTCTTGTTCAATGCAACTTTGTAAAAATACGACAAGCAATGTGAACTTCAAGATAAATTGAGTTTTATTTCACCGCTAAGTACAAAATTAAAGTGAGTTATCATTTTTTAATGATTATTCAAAGTTATAATTGACGTAAGGCCCCGGTCAAGCAAACATCGCCGCCATGACGAAGCTAGTGAGGGGGACGCGAATTCTTTTAAAAACCGACTATCGATATTTCGTAAAATTAGCAGGGCTATGTAAAAAAAAATATACATATACAAACATATTATTTCTTTTGAATTTTTTTTTGTAGATAATTTTGTGTCAATGCTGATTTGTGGTAGAAAAAAATGCCATGCTTTTCTTTTCAAATCTTTATTTTTTATAAAAAAATTAATTTTCGTTGTAAGTTTTTGGGGTGTTATGCCGTGTTGCGCTACCTCCTACTATAGCCGACGTTTCGGACAGCGTTGCAGTGTCCATCATCAGGGCAGATCCGGTAGATCCGACGATGTATGATATACCGGATCTGCCCTGATGATGGACACTGCAACGCTGTCCGAAACGTCGGCTATAGTAGGAGGTAGCGCAACACGGCATAACACCCCAAAAACTTACAACGAAAATGCTTTTGGCCGTGAAAATCTAAAAACCTATCAAAAAATTAATTGTTTGTTTCGCATGTGTACCATTTATCCGATTTTCAATGAAACTTTGCTGATTTTTTGTGCCCGAGCCCGCGGAGGTTTCTATATATAGGAGTATAACAGTGGGCTCTAGCATTATGAAATTATTTCCTTTACCATACATCCGAATGGGATGAAACTTTGGTATTTTGGTGTGGGCACGTTCGTGAAGGTTTATATACATTTAACGGTAATCTCTGTTATGAAATTTGTATATTTTTGACGCGTGATCAGTTTGAAAAATGTGTGCAAATCATAAAGTTAAGCGGCAGGAAGGGAAGGAGTAGGGGAAGGGAATCCGGGACGACTGATCCGATAGGGAGAGGATAACGGGGGTGGGGGAGGGAAACGAAGGGGGGGGGGGGGGTTGGCAGGGGTGAGAGAGGGATGAAGGGGGGGGGGGGGGTTCGCGGGACGGGGAGAAGCATAACAAAAAAGACATTGGGGTGACATATGAAATTGGGGTGACATATGACCATGGGGTGACCTATGACCCTGATGTGACCTACGACCGTGGGGTGACCTATGACCTTGGGGTGACCTATGACATGGTTAGTCAACAAATGATTCATTTTGCTCGCACCTCTCCATAACATTTTTCGTTACGCATTCGCCAGCTTACTCCCCAAGAAGTTGAAGTAAAACTTCTTTACGCACGCTCGACTGGGGGGTAAGCTGGTGAATGCGTTACGAAAAGAGTGATGTTACGAAAAGTGTGATGCGAACGGTAATCGATGCGAACGGTAATCGATGCGAACGGTGATAGGGCGAGGTGAACGGTCGGGCCTTGATGCACGCTTGACTTAGGGAGTAAGCTGGTAAATGTGTTACGAAGTGTTATGGAGAGGTGCGAGCACAAGGAATCATTTGTTGAATAACCATGCCATAGGTTAACCCAAGGTCGTAGGTCTCCCCAAGGTCGTAGGTCACCCCGAGGTAGTAGGTCACTCCAAGGTCATAGGTCACCCCACAGTTTTAGGTCACTCCAGGGTCACAGGTCACCCCATAGTCATATGTCACCCCAATGTTATATGTCACCCCAATCTCAATGTCAATGTCACCCCAATGTCATGTGTTCTTTTATAAGTTAGTGAAGTTTTACTTCAGTCGTGTGGTCTAAAGCACACTCGTTTTTTTTTAAAATGAAAGACAAACATTCCCGGGTAACGAATAACCCGACAATATTTGAAAATCTCCTACCACCACCTCAGTAAGCAGAAAATGTTGCTTGAGTCGTGATGGAGGACTCAGCCAGCCGAGGAATCGAACACGGAACGCCTGGGTGGGACCCAAACACGATGCCCACTCAACCACTGTCCGGTCATACTATGTTTCGATGTGTTTTCTATTTAGTTTTTACAAAGCATATTTAAGATGAGATGGCTGTTAAACAGACATTCAGAGTGGGATAGTACACAGATGCATGGGACTCTTGTGAAGTACTCAAATACAAAATAAATTAACATAAGTAAAAAATTAGAATTTCTTTTTATGGATTTTTACAACAAAAGCACAATTTGAATGTTATTGTGATTAATATTATTGAACAAAATCAAAAACTGTTAAAATTCTAAATAGATTAGAAACAATTGATGTGGATTTGTTACGAATGGGACACGTTACGATTTGGACACACTCACTACGATTTATCGGTTCTGAGAATAGATCACACTTATTCCGGTTTATCGGTTCTGAGAATAAGAATTTTTCATCCAAATCTCAACTGGAATAATTTTAAAATTAAAATACCGATTGCTGTCGATTTATATTGTTGCAATCTTTATTCGTTTTCATTTGAATGTATTGCTAATTGCGAATGCAGCCGATGCGTGTACGAATAGAAATCTGTCCTAAGTAATAGTGCCAACGAAAACGACAAGTTTCAAGTGTGAGTTCGAAAAGGGGCGGATACTTTAGCGTAAGCGAAGGTGTGTAATAGTATTGGTTAGCAAAATCGGCGACACGAGGTAACGCAGTTCTAAAGGGTTCAAACTGCCTATAGCATATCTTGGGTTTCTAATATCTTTGGGGAGCATCTTGCTACTCACGTGTGTTGACAAAATAAAGTTATTTCCGTTTCAAACAACTTTTCAGCACCGTACTGCAGTGTTGTTTTTTCGCAATCCTGGATTTGAACCTGTAACCTCTGAGTTTGGAGCCGTGAAACTTACTAACTACTTTAGAGGTAGGTAGTCTGAGATCAAGGAAACTGACAAGTAAAATACTGGATTTGCTATATTACCGAATAGTCACCGAAGTATCTATAAATAAATAAAATAATTGAATAATATGGATTGTATACGTTGAACGATTTGCATACATAAGAAACTACTATTAAAATATTTATCAGGGCCACAGTAACGGTGTTCCCTTGGGTCAACAAGGTTCTATCAAAAATTTTGGCCAAAATTGTCGCTTTTGCATTACAAAAATTACAAATTATCAAAACGTTCTGTATATTCACTTTTTCATAAATTTCATATGTTTGTATTTTATACGAGATTCAAACTATGAACCTCAATATATCGTAGCAAGAAAGCAATACTGAAAGTTACAGCCAAAAACCAATTTTTTCACCAATGCCAAAAAACTTTTCAGATTTTAGAAAAAAATTCGTAACTCTTGAACCAGTGGTTACGGAAAAGCCATTTTTAAAATGCTTCGCTGAAAAAATATGATTTATCAAATGGTTATATTTAAATATTTTATAAGTGGAGAAGGACAGTGTTTTTGGCGCTTACAGCAATTGAATTTTTTTTGTGTACGCCAAAAATGTTGTAAACACCGTATGATAATTTAAAATGTATAATATGGATTGAAAATAAATATCCTTTTCAGCTGGATAAATTTTCAGTATGAAATGAAAACGGATGTAAAAGTAATTGACAATCTTTATTTGAAACTTTTAAATTGTTAACAGTACACATTATTATACCACAGAAGACAAATATGTACTTATTAAAATGAGATAAAACAAAACTTACAAAATTTTCGATCTTTCATTAAGAACAAAAATACATTAAGTGAAGGAAGAAAATAGAACATCGTGCTACCTAATTCTTCTAATACGCATGGGAATGGGTACATGGAGTTGAATGAAGTTGTATTAAATGACAAGTATTATTAGAAAGCAAATAAATAAAAGTAGTAACACTTAAACGCAATCGAACCCTTAAATGAATCTTTGGAAATACTGTAAGCACCAACCGAACGTGTAATATTTCGGTTTAAGTGATTTTGTCGTTTCTTTAAAAATTGAATATTGTCGTTACCGCTAAACGTAAAAAAACATTGGATTTTGGGGTGTGTACATCAATTTAAAAACGTATTATTGACAACACAACAAGTTTTTCATTTATCTTCATAGACTCACGGGACCGAGATAGATCGACGCAGAAAAAAAAACTCAAAATGTTGTATAAAACGTATTTTCATATGTAGTGGCGGTTACAGCAGTATTGCTTTCCTGCGACTATATCTATTTTACACCAATGGCATATATGACCTTGCTGTTCTAATGGTACGGTAGTTCAAATACATTTTTTCCAAGGCTCGAGAGTAAAGGGATAAAGGATAAGTATTCTCAAACTGAAATTGATATGGATATCTTTGGGACGTGTTTCGCATTCAGATTCAGGTTTTCATTCGCATTTCTCTACTTTTCGCTGTGCCCCTGAATTTATCTTCATTGTCTTTTTCAGAAATGTTTATATTAAAAGTAGGGTTTTCTGTTAAAAATAACCTGAGCCCTTAAATTCTGTTTCTAATACCATGACCAATTTGGAAACGGTGAAGTAATTGTTTTTTTATCAAGTCCTTTATATGTATTGTCCTTATCGCGATGGTTTAGGAAGATGCGATCGTTCGGTATTCAAGCGTAACACTTTTTGAAGTAAAACTTCTTTAAGCACGCTCGATTTGGGGGTTAAGCTGGTGAATGCGTTACGAAAAGTGTGATGCGAACGGTAATCGATGCGAATGGTTATCGATGCGAACGGTGAACGGGCGAGGCGTACATACTGCAAAACTTAGATAAAGCGTACATACTAAGCCAAGGTCGTAGGTCACCCCAAGGTCGTAGGTCACCCCAAGGTGGTAGGTCACCCCAACGTCGTAGATCCTCCCAAGGTCGTAGGTCACCCCAAGGTCGTAGGTCACCCCAAGGTCATAGGTCACCCCACGGTCATAGGTCACCCCAGGGTCATAGGTCACCATATGTTTATATGTCACCCCAATATCATATGTCACCCCAATTTCAAATGTTCTTTTAGAAGTTAGTGAAGTTTTACTTCAGTCGTGTGTAGGGTTGCCATCTGTCCGGTTTTAGCCGGACATGTTTGGTTTTTTTTAGCTCGTGTCTGGCTAAATATTTATATTTCCGGCCTGTACGGCTTTTGTTAGGCTTTTTTTTAGTGTAACGCGGTTCTGCAGAACGAACGCAATGCCAGCTACGCAAGGCGCAACGTGGTAAGGACGAGGCGGGGGCGGGGGACAGTGGCTATTCTTGGTTCGCACGGGTTTGCGCAAATCAACTTCACATAATATTTCAGTCAACGAAGTGATTGATCAGTATTCACAAAGAATGGACATTATAAATGATAGACTGGAACAATGACCAATTAAGGCAACCGCACTTTAAGTGGATGACTTTAGCTGAGATACCAAGCTGGGAACACGTACCAGAAACGATAGACATTCTTGTAAAATACAGTTAAACTTTTTGACCAATGGCAGAACTTTGTAATTTTTTTTTAAAACTGAAGGATAACTCTGACTTCAAAAAACTACTGGCACATCAAAAGTAGACTGCTTACTTTAAATCATTTTTTAATGAAGAATTTCATTCCGAACTTCTGAAATTGGCGGAATATTACATTGCAATTTCAGGCCATAACGAATCCAGGCCATAATGTTGAAAGAGTTTTCTCTTTAATAAACGTCCATTGGACCAAGGAACGTAATAAATTACAAACAAAAACAATTTCTAAGATGATGTACACATTGTGTAATTTAAAAATGACTAGTCAAAAATTTTATTAAATGATTTCCAAAGAAATCGACGTTTTGGATAAAGTAGACGAAAAGGCCAAATATACAAAATTGTAGATTTTTGTAATTTTTTAAATATTTTGGAGAAGTCGAGATTTCATTTTAATTTTTTTTTATCGTTTTTGTCCTCAAAGTAAATGAATGTTTTTAGTCAACTGTTTAACCAGAAAACGAGTTATTTTTTGTTTTGTTTGTTTATTATGTTGTCTACAGACAGAAGAGTCAATATTTTTTATTTATATTTTACTTCTCACAAAAATAAGGTTGGTTGTTTTCAGGTGGAAAATTTTAATAAGCAGTAATTGTTGAATGAAACACTAGTATATATTGAATTATTTGTCGGGTATCAGATAAGCCGACTTAGCTCAGTGGTAGAGCACCTGACCGGCAATCAAAAGGACACGGGTTCAAGTCCCATTGGCGGCATGTATCTTTTCTCGGAAGATTTTTTCAATGTAGATGAGTGTTTCAGGCTGATAATTATTGCTTATAATAATTGTTACTCTATAATTCTTCGTTTAACTTCTTTTTAATGTAGTTCTTCGTTTATTTCCGTTAAAGTTAATAAATTATTAGTGTAATAAAACCAAAACTTTTTATCTTTATTTTTAAAAACCTCATGTTGTAATATTGAATTGATGAAGACAATATTAGCAAAACTCAATCCAAAATCTAAAACAGAAAAATCAGACAAAGATTCGGTAGCATTTGGTACATCATAAATATAGCAGCCAATAAAAATATGCGTTAAGAAAATGAAGATAGTTTTGGTAGTTCTTGGTCGAAGAATGGTACAGTTAAATATGACAGCATCGGACAGGGACACATAGGTCCTGGATTCGAGTCCCAGATGTGACCTAACTTTTTCTGATTTTTCTTTTTCAGTTTTTCGATATAATATATTATATTACATTTATATTGTCTTCATTAATTAAATGACTTTATTTGTAACCACGACATTTATTTTATTTTTTACGATTGAGCGGTCGCAAATGCAGGTAACTCGGACTGAACGCTGTTGGCGCTAAAAAGACTGTCCATAGGATCGAAGCTAGCAGTCCACAATGGAGTGCTGTTACTTACCCTGATGTACGGCAGTGAAGCATGGACCTGGCAGAGGAAGGATAAACGTAGACTGAATGCTTTAAAATTGAAATCCCTGAGGCGCATTTATGATAAAACCAGGTATGATCATGTGAGAAATGTGGAGATCCGAAAAGATGTAAGGCTGATGTTAGCGTAATAAGGAAGATTAAGAAAGTGACGCTTAGATGGTTTGGGCATGGCACGAAGAAAGGAGTGTAAATATAATACATGAAACAAATGTGAATGGTAGAAGTCGGGGATCCCCGAAGAAGGAGTGGCACGATCAAGTGAATCAGATACTTGAGTCTGGTCATGTCAAAAGTCAGAAATAATAGAATAGAAAAGAAAAAGAACAGACGACTATCTATGAGACGATGATGAATGTGAATGAGGCAAGGAATATATGCCAAGACCGAATGGTTTGGCGATCCGTCGTCTCTGCCTACCCGTGTAGCGAAACGGCCTGATAGTTAGTTAATTTTTAGTTAGCTACGACTGACTTGTTTAGCTTAGCACAAACATCAGCATGGTGCACATTAAACTTGAATAAAGCAAATACTTACTCTTATTTTTACATAAATACATTTGTACGTATTTTAGAACTAAAATGTAGAGCATATTTTTCGTTTTGTAAAAACTTTTTTTTCCAAATATATTGTAACTAGCTGACCCGACTCAGAATCAATAACTATTGTGTTAACTTATTTGCTGAATCAAATTCAGTTTTTTTTAATAACTTAAAAAATACACATTGTAGCAATTATCGATGCGCAATTGTCAGTGCTTTGTTTTTGTCAGTAACAGATGTAATGTTGTGTAAGGATTTATTTTTTTGGGATTTTCTTACTTTTCCACATAATTACGGGAATTGCGTTTCATTTTCTTTATACGTGTGAGGGGGATTTATTATTTTTTTTTTTTTCTTTGGAGGGGTGCAGACATGCGTTCACCGTTTGTGTCATTTTGACTGTTGACATTGAGTGTGTAAGAAAGAGAGGCAGCATTGTATGTTTAAGAACGAAAACAAAACAATCAGTGCATTGACATTTGACGTTTTTGAATTTTTGGAATTCACTCACTATTCAATATTATACTTATCACAATATTGCTGCAGCTTTTTCAAAATAGGAGAATTCATTCCATTCAAAATGTTTGAGGAAAAGAATTTTCTTAATATTTTTTTTCGTGAATTTTTCCGGTGTTTTAATAGCTATTCTGCTATTCAGGGTGGAGACAAATCCAACAAATCAAAGATCATAAAAATCGGTCCAGCCGTTCTTGAGTTATAAATGGTGTAACTAACGCGACTTTGTTTTATATATTAAGATTATTATCTCTTTTGGGAATATTCGCAATTTTCGACTTCTTTTAAATTGATGGCTTTTCAGAAATGAATTGCTTTTTCTTATTATTTAACGTGTCTAATGTTTACTTACTCCTTGACAAAATTCAAACAAGTTATAAAGAAATGGATTGTAAATATTGGACGCCACACTACTGCAAAAATCTGTAAAATAAATTACACATAGACAGAAATAACAATTTACATACGACCTTACCCATATAAAATGAATCAAAATAATAGAATCCTATCAAATCTAACTTCATAAATAGTTTTGACAGGATCTACTAATTTATCTCTTCCTAAATTAACTCTCTTTAAGGGATTTACCTACGACTCCAATCACTTTTCTGTTTTAATTGTATTCAAATTAATATGTTACCAATTATCTTGTAACCACGATATTTATTTATGTACCTCTACGCCTGTCTCGCCACGGTTAGGTATATCCCAGTGATATAGGCATCGAGAAATCCAATGTAAAAATCTTTCTTATAGATTAATAACCAAAACAAATAACAATCATCATGGTATTAAAGATTTAACATTTCAGAAAATACAAATAGGTTTGCAACACCACCGACCTTAAATATTCTTGTAACTACGATATTTATTGTGGTGAACGTATGTCTTGCGGTATGAAAGAGACATGCGTGTATGAGTGAGACAACATGAGGAACGTATAAAAGGGTACATCACGAGACTACCTACGTCTTCTTATTGTATTGAAACCCTGTACTGAGATCATCATATACAGAGGAATCTGGATCCATCAAAGGGAGTCCAGATTATTATGGGATAACCGGTTACGGTCATCACATTGGCGCAGCCGAAACAGGACAGCCATCACATTGGCGCAGCCTAAGTAGGACAGCCATCACATTGGCTGTTATCAGGACTGAGATAAAGGTTACAGTGGACTCCACATAATTGCGGAGCAAGGAAGAAGAAGAGCAGCAGAAGAAGCATCCTAGGAACATCAAGGCGCTGGATAAGGCTATTCAGTGCCGAGAACCTGGAGGGGTATTCGCGTAAGGCGTGGATACAGCAGTTCCGGATCTTCAGGAGAAGAGCTGGGACCTGGTGCAGACCTCACGGAAGGGCATTAGAAGGAAGACCAGGGTTCAGGAGCGAGAGACGGTTCGCGGAAGGGCGAGATCAAGCAGCATCCAGTCATCAGAGTCGTGAGTTGAGTGCTGTTTGTAATTTTTTTCTGCTTTTATTGATTGCATCTGTGTGGAAATGGAAGGAGGAGAACTGCCCAGGTTTTGTCATTTGAGGGACAAGCTGGAGACATTCGTTCTTCAGTACGAGCAGTTTATCCTAGTCAATGATGACAAAATTAATTCGGTTGAGAAAAAGAGAGCGGTTTTAATATCTCATTTGCACACAGAGACAATAGATTTATCGATTGATTTGTGTTTTCCAAAAAAAATTACGGATATATTAGAGAATCATGTAGGTATAAAAAGAAATGTGTTTAAGGAACGCGAAATTTTTTTTGCTACGAAACAAAAAGTTACAGAATCCGTGAATGATTTTATAGCGCGATTACGGAAGTTAGTTAGATTTTGCAAATTCGAAGACAGACTAGAACATAATTTAAAAGATGTTTTTATCACCGGTCTTCGAGTGAGTCGTATCAAAGAAAAATTATTTGTCGAGGCTGAAAACTTTTCATTAAAGAAAGTTTTAGATTGTGCGATGGATTCGTTTGATGTAATTAATGAGCACATTAAATCGGAAAGTGTAAATCAAGTTGCTAAAAATAATAATCGGAACGAAATGTTACCGGCTGGGAAACATTTTTTCAGGCCTACAGATAAAAATGTTGCATTGTCCAGACCGAAGTCAATAGACCGCGCTTTAAGATGTAAACATTGTGGGAAGTATCACGAATCGGTAATATGTAAATTTAAAGACGCAACATGTTATAAATGCAATCGCAGTGGTCACATAACATAAGTAAAATTTGTCGCAGTGATAATAAAAAAGTTATTTCTTCTGTATTTGTGAACGCGCAGGGAAATAAAAAAAAAGTTATGGATAAACACAGTGTATTCAATAGAGCCAATATTGTGCAAAATCTTAGTGAATAATATTGAATTAATGGGTTTACTGGATACAGGAGCGGCAGTTTCGGTTTTAACAGACAGAGATTATGTTAAATACTTCAAACAGTTGGATTTAAAACCAAAAGATTTAACCTTAACGGGTTACGCTAAATGTAAGTTGAATTTATTGGGGTTGTAGTTTATTAACAGTTGATTATAACGGTTATAGGGAAGTGTTAAAGTGTTAGAATTTTGCGTTGTAAAAAATGGAACAACTAATGTTCTAGGGCGTGACTTTATAAAAAAGTTTAATATTGGATTTACGGGGTTACAATCCACTGCAACCCAGGAGGGTAGTGATATTTTTTCTCACAATGTAGTTGAGAATGATAGAAGTGAATTGGACAAATTAATTCGAAAATTCCCAGAGGTTTTTTCGGAGAAATTAGGTAAATTTAATAAAAATAAAGTGCATTTGAAATTAAAAGAGAACGCCGAACCAAAATTCTGCAATCCGAGAAATATACCTTTTGCTTTAAAAGCAAAGGTTGAAACGGAATTAGGCCGTTTGCAATCGGAAAATATTTTAGTTCCGGTAAATTATAGTAAGTTTGGAAGGAAACTAAGGTCTAACTTTAACAGTTTTGTACCGAGAGGGGGGAGAGGTAAGAATAATAAAATTAATAAAGAAACTAAAATTAAAATGTCTAAATGTCAGGAAAATCAGAAATATTATTATAAGAGAAATAATAAAGAATCGGTAGTTTTTTCAATTAATCAAAAAGTAATGGTTAGAGATTTTAGAGACCAAAACAAGGATAAATGGGTACAAGGGAAAATACATAAACAATTAGGAAAAAAATTGTATTTAATTGAGGTTAATTTAAATGGAAAACTTATGTATTGGAAAAGGCATTTTGATCAGTTGTCTAAATTGTGTGTATCATGGGAAAAGAATACCAGCAATCCTTATATCGCGTCTGTCTGAGACGAAGAGACTGTCGTATGATGATTACGATGTCTCCAGCTTTGTGCCGGATGACAATCTAATGGGTGATTCTCCTTTTACTTCCAGCTCCAGTGATCCGGTGGCTTCCACGTCGGGAAATTGGAAGGACCGATTACGACCACGGACACACAGATGAGTCAATGAAGACAGGACTCAGCTCTCGACTCAACATGAAAATGAATTACTTACTGTAAATAATGAATATTTGTATGTATTGTAATTATTATTATCATAAATCATGTTGTGTAACTGTCTTCAGATTTAAGTGTGGAGGGATGTGGTGAACGTATGTCTTGCGGTATGAAAGAGACATGCGTGTATGAGTGAGACAACATGAGGAACGTATAAAAGGGTGTGATTGTTGTCCATTCGTCCTCTTACCATCAGACTTCCTTAGAATAACATTGTACCTTATCCCGGAATAAACATCACGAGACTACCTACGTCTTCTTATTGTATCGAAACCCTGTACTGAGATCATCATATACAGAGGAATCTGGATCCATCAAAGGGAGTCCAGATTATTATGGGATAACCGGCCACGGTCATCACATTTATGTATGTACCTACCTCTACGCCTGTCTCGACACAAGGTAGGTATATCCCAGTGAGATAGGCATCGAAAAATCTAATGTAAAAATACTTTATATAGATAAATAAATAAAATTAAAATTATTACAATCATCATGGTATTAAAGATTTAACATTTTAGAAAATACAAATAGGTTTGCAACACCACCAACTGCAAATATTATCTATGTACCCTACCCCTTGCGGCCTGCGAACAAATTGAAAATGGATAAAGCGGCCCTCCAACTAAAAAGGTTGATTATCACTGCCCTCTAGATCCTCGGTAGAGCCCGCACCGCAGATTCAGCATCGAAGCAAACAGATCCTAAATACGACCCTGGAGGATGAGGCTATTAAGTTAACACAGTTATTCACTCTTAAAAAGGAGACAGTTGACAAATTTAAGGTTGTTTTCGGTATTTTAACAGAGATGTAGGTACATGGTTTCCCAAGGAAACTAATTTCAAAATTGAACAAAGAAATAAGAATTTTAATACCACCGATTTTGCTTTTTAGCTAGCTTCCCCAAACTTACGAAAAATATGCGTGTTTGACGTCAAAACTTAATACTTATGTAATATCAAGGGAAATTACATGTTTTTACATTATTGCTTTCATAGGTAACGATATAAATTAAACTAAAAACATAACTTCACGAAATAACCACAAATTTAATATTATAAAATCCCATTTTCTGGTCTATTAGCGACTCGACTATTATTACGTAAAATAATGTCGGTGATTAATATAGTGCTCCATAACCGAAACATTCAGTGGCGTGTCAACCAAATTGCAATAGGAAAATGATATAAAGGAGTCAAGATTGGTCTCTGCTACTCCGAAGATGACTTGCTGTCCGGTCTGTATTGTATTGTAAGTATGGAAAAATCCTTTAATAAATATATTTATTGTGAGACCAAAAAAAAAGGGATAGACAAAGCCATGGTTGGGAAGTTCCTGGCCCTTGTAATTAACAAAAAAATATATCTTACCATGTCCCACATCGGTTCAATAATAACTAAATGGTTGATTGGCTTGGGTAGGGCGTAATCTGAAAAACTATCATATAATGTCAATTAATGTAAGTTACTGTGTACTAATATTGAAATGAAAACTTCAACCAAATATCTAGGAATCACTATTCACCAATGTCTAAAATGGATACCGCATATAACCATTCTTAAAAACAGAGTACGAAAATTGACCTATATTTTTAGCTGTTTGAGACACATTCTAAATAAAGAACTACTGAGAATGACGTATTTCGCTTTCTGTCAATCCATAATCCAATACGGTATAATAGGATGGGGTGGCGCCTATAAAACTCACACATAATCTCTTTACATTGGGCAAAAACTAATAATTAAAATAATATTAAAAAATTCATTTTTATATCCATCCGAACTCATATTCAAAGAATTTTAAGTCAGAAAATTAAATACTCTTTTTCTGTATCACTCAACCTTACAAGTTTACAAAGAGGATATCCTAAAAAAAACAAAACCTTTCAAAAACACAGCAAAAGTCAGGCAAAAATACATGTTACCAATTCCCATTTGTAAAAAAACTTTGGGCCAACAAAACTATAAATACTTGGGAACAAATTTCTTTATTAAATTACGAGAAAATATAAGATCCCTTAGTGACAGTTTCAAAAATTTCAAAACACTTTTCACAAACGATTTTCGGTTACAAGTTATAAGGCTGCTTTACTATTTGAGCTTAGTGTTCTCGAGAGTGGATCTCAAGTATGAGGGCCAAGATAAAAAAAAATACTATACCTCTGTATGAGAGAGTTCGGCTTTTACAGCCTATATCCAACAGCATTTATCTCGCCTTATGCATAATGCTGGGTATCTGCAGCCTTAGTTCTACGAGGGATGTCGTATTATTGCATATGACTTAAAAGATTCTGAACGGTTCCTTATCAATCCAGATATTCGGGATTAAAAAGGATAGCATGTTCCGTACAATTTCAATTTCTGATTCTTCCAAGGTTCTTCAACATTCTTCCAGAACTAACTTACAATGGTGATGCCCCTGGGAAGACTTACGAGATTAATTAACTGCCTTGCAGGAAACGTGGATATTTTCCGCATTTCCTTCATTAACTTTAACCCTCGACCCGTCGCGTGGGGTCTTTAAAAGCCCAGGTTTTACAGGAATGGTAATTATGTACATTTGAAATGTTCCCACGGATTTTACTTTAGGTAGCTTCCTAAAAGGGACTATACTTGAAGCTAGCGCCGCCAACATTCAGTCTGCGCATGTGCGATGTGAGATACAGACTTTTGTTTCGTCGTAAATCTCAAAATTCAACAAAATTAACAAAATACAATGAAAAACCAAGTTTATGTGTTTTTTCATTGTATTTTGTTGATTTTTTTTCTAATAAAAAAAAGTCTGTATCAATCTCAAATAATTATAAGTTTGATAGAAATTGGTTAGATTTTTTTAAAGTTTTCTATTAAAAAAGTATGATTCAAAATTATAAAAAAATATTCCTTGTTAATTTTTAAGCTTTTACATTGGAAATAAATATCTAATTTTTAATATTTCTAGTTATTTCAATGCAGTAATTATCACCTAACTATAATCAGTTAAAATAACAATTAAAACGTAAGCTATAACAACAATTTAATCATATTTATTTTTGGGGTCCTTAACGACCCCGCGCGACACCTCGCTTTAAAAAAAACGCGCGACGGGTGGATGGTTAAGTACGAAGTATCTTTGAAGTTTTAACTATATGTGCATACATATAAACTTGTTTATTTTACTTGAGAGTAGTCTAATAGATATTTAAGATGTTATCTATAGTTTTTGATATTGTTTGTTGCTTTTATACTGTTTTAGTAAAATAAATTAATTTTGAATAATTTAAATTACACCAATCTAGTAAATTCTATTTGAATGCATAAGGGTTATTTTGTCAGTAGAAATATGGCACGAGAAGCCGCCACCAGTACGAATACGGCCACTAGCCCCAAGGCTACGCTCCAACCCCTACTTTATTTTCATAAACGGCCCCTTTTCCACCCTCAAAGAGACCGCCCCATATCTGGCGAAGGCTGCTCGCCTGATCATGAGCCATCCAAAAAATATTCACGTCCTTAATGTCAGCCTTTTGACGATTATCGAGCTCTACTACGTGACGGAAACGGGAAATTTAGGGATATTGATTATATAATATGAACTGTCATATTCACGACTCGCAGTGGGCGAGCTTAAATCGTTTCCAGGGGTGTCCTATGACTTTCTCGAAAGTTATAATCAAATAAAAATAAAATATAAAAAAAATTATTCTACTGTGCTAAAAAACTGTTTCAGTATTTAATTTGACATCGGTGGTGACATTCTTCCCTCACATAATCAAGTAAGTAGTGATGTCGTATGAAAAACATTCGATTCTAATAAATTGTGATAAAATTGAAATTAGAATTAAAATTGAAATACTATTAACGAATGGATTCAAAATATCAACTTTGCCTTTCGCGGTAGGTTTATCGGTTGCCTCGATTACCAAATAGGCGCTTTTAATAAGCCGATGTTCACGGAACGGCGACGGTACAAAAAGGCATTTTAAACCTTCGTTCCTTATCACAATTATACTGCAGCTCTTTTTTACACATTAAATAATGCTGAGACAAAAGATGAAAATGTCTGTTTCCTTCAAAGGAAAAGAGTAGTACTTTCAAAAAAACAGACATACATGCATTGTTTGTCTCACCATTATTTAATGTGTAAGAAAGAGCTGTAGCATTATTGTGATAAGTATTGTCTTTTTATTGCATTTTTTGTACTGTCGCCGTTCCGTAAACGTGAGAATATTATAAACGTCTAATGGCTTTGGGTAGGAATTACTAATCATAATTAAATTTATTAGTAAAACTGACTAACTTTACCTCGTCTTATCCATAGATTCTTTTTTTTACTGAAAAAAACTAAAATATTTATAAAAAAAAACGGCGCGCCGCTGGTGCGTGTTATGGAAATATAGAAAATACAGAAACAGCATTTGGCGTTATGGCGCCCAATCAATTTCATTAGTTTAGTTACATCGTACGAATTTACTGTGATTTTTTTATCCTTTAACTGTTGACGTGGGTTAGTTTGTGCACTATTGCAGATTTTATTATGTAGATACTACTTACTACCTTCAGCATGCGGTACAAACATGAAAAAATCTGTTCAAAATGTTTATCTGGATATTTTTATCATTTTTGAAAAAAAAACTAGCACGATATAACTAAAATTCTGAATTAGACGAACTTCATTAACTTATAAGACAAAAATAATGAATTTTAACAAGTTTTTTTTTAATAACATAAAAGATTTTATTTGCATGTGCAAGCAAACAGAGACTAAAATTAAATTTAGTACATAAGGGCGACATGACACACTGCTGCAATCGGTACTGACATATTAGCTTCTTGCATGACCAACAGGCAAAGCACGTGCGTCTTTTGATTTGAAAGGATATTTCGAACAGTTCTTCCTGTCGGGCACAGCAGGTTCGTCATGGACTGCTTCTGGTTAGGGTGGTGAAGGTTTGTCTTAACCCTTTACCCTTTCGATAGTAATTCTCAGTTCTCTTGGCAGCCTTTTCATTGTAGATTCACTGTTTTAATTGTGGTAAAAGAAGTTCCCTTGCTAGCTGTTTCATGAAAAGATTTCTTTCCATAGGTTTACTTCGGTGGTACAATAGCCGGGGTGCCTCGTATCGTCATCACCGCTAAAATCTTCACCAATTGAATCGTGGAGCCAAGCCTCAAATTGTTGAGTAGTATCAATATATCTTCTCCCGTGACTTAGTCCAGGAACTTGAGGAGATGTTTGCTCGTCGCATCTAGATTGATGTTAAGCTTTTCTTTTTCTTCCGCAACTTGATTCAGGATCATGAGGTTGTGCCATCTGAATATAGCACAATATTATTGTTGACCATACGTCTATGAGTTTCATTATGAGAAAATCACTAATACTAAAAACCGGCCTCAGAGAAGGCAAATAAATACTTAAGACATTGCTGACTTCAAGCCTACCAGGCGTACCCATGCGTCGAATACTGTTACTGCGTCGACCACACAACTGCAAGGGATGGAGGAATGAAGGTCTTAGAGCAGCGATCGGGGAACCGGGGTAAATTACCCCAAATGGGGTAAAAATGTTTTTTTTTTTGGGTAATACTTTTGATGACATCAACGATACGGTTATAAAACATCTTACCAAACTCAGAGAGCGGTTCTCTGACTACTTTCCAGATCTTGATATACATACTTTCAATTGGGTTGTAGATCCTTTTAAATGTGAAATTGCTAACGTACCAGAAACAATGCTTGAACTTTGATCTAATACTGAAGCACGTATTCAATTTGAGAGCAAAGCCAATCTGTTGTCTTTTTGGATGTCAAAAGCTACGAAGGCTTTCAAAATTGCACATGAGGAGGAGGTAAAAAAATTTGCAACAACCTATCTTTGTAAACAAGGCTAATGAACATAAAAACGAAGAACAGAAATCGATTAAACGCTGAAGACATTCCTGACAAACTACTGCAGTTAAAATTCAAAATTTGGTGAAATATTTCATTTAGATTTATTTAAGTGTACTTAATTGTAAAACAATATTTTAAATGAAGGGTCAATATAATATTTTTCCACATTACTAATTGTTTCCACTCTTGGTTCGCGATGAAAATAACACAATGTTCAAATAAGTTTAAAGGCATTTATCTTAAAACTATCTTTTTGGAGATACAGCATATTGCCATTACACCGGCTGGGTGCGCAGACTGTAATTTATTATGGTTGAGAAGCGCAAAGCCGCTTTTACATTGACTAGCGTAATTATTATTCCCATTGGTCTCGCTAAACCAGCACAGCGGCAGGAGAGCCAGTCTACTGACGTAGATTAGTCATGTGTGCCGAGCGAGGAGGACCGACCGATTAAAAATAGGTACCAAAAATTGAATAAATTATGTATTTTGTGTACACACCTCACAAACATTAATAAATAATTAAACAAACCAAAAACAGGATGGCCAGACGTTCTGTAGGGAATCCGTCTGCCTAGCACGGGTGTGAATAGGCCACTTGCATGGATTTCATGACTTGGAAAAATCGTGTGAATAGATTTTTCTACTAAGATTACGAAAATGTTACATTTTTTTTTTTAAATATAAAGTTTTTTTTTTAATACAAAAATCCGTTTTTCGGGCTCATCTTTTTTTCGGAAAATCAAGGCCTAATAATGATGAAAATGTTCCGATTAAATGTTAAATGTTTAAAATTAGTCTCCGATAATATTCAATTAATTTTTTTAAATTCCACACTATTTTTTGTTTTCCGGCGAATTTTTGAATTCGACACTTAAAATTCACTAGCTTTATTGTTTGTTACATGAGAACTTAGGTTTGGTTTCACATTTTGACAGATGTTATAAAGTGAACATCGTACAGATGCTTTCCGCAACGGCTGTCTAAGGAGCGTAATGGTAATGGTGCTGATTTTAACAAAATCAAATTTTATAATATATTTTTATAATTAACAAGTACAAGTTTATTACATTGGATTTTGTCATATATAGACGTTGAACATTATACTGATTAATGATCAATAAGATGGATCAAGGAAAAAAAAATTTATGAGATGTAATATTTTTGGTATGTCTCGTTATTAACCTGTGCCATTCTTGTGGAATACGTCGTTTTTTTAAATTATTTTCGGCTATGTGATTTTTTCGCACCCATAAAATTGTGTCCCGTCTTTTCGGTTTATAAAAAATGTTCCGATTTTTCGAATTGAAAGTTTTAAAAAATCGCCAGGGTTTCAAAAATACGATAGAAAAACGGATTGTCTTAGTATATTTGCCTAAACCGGAAAAAAAATTGTGATGCTAGTTGCGTATTGTGGGTACTTAATTAAATATTGTATTAAAGTGGAAAACAGTCAATAATATATTATATTAGTAAACATATAATTAAACTTTAAACTTTTTTGTACTTTAAATGATTTAGTACATACATTACTATAGTAGTCTATTGGCTCTTGTGGTCACATTGTCTTTTTGTCGAGTTGTATCGAAAGTGACCGAAGGTAGATTTAAGAATTCAGGCGCTCTCGATATCATAATGTTTTAAATTATTAAAAAATGTGTTTATTTTTAGCATAATAAGGTTATACCGTAGGTCGTCGACAGATTTGTTAAATTTTCAAACAATTTTTTTATTATACAACACACAATTCAAATCATATAATCATGCAGTAAAATAAATTAATAAATTATCTTGGAAAAATATGTTTCAGAATTTTAATTTTAGTAAATAATTTAAATAAAATCATTCAACAAAAATTTTAACAAAACAAAAAACTTCAAAAAATGCACTAAAATTCGTTTTTTGTTTTGTTAATTTTTTTGTTTATTTTTTGATTTTTAGTGATGAGCGTGCGTAAAGTAGTTACACTTCAAAAAAAAATCATCGAAATCTGTTGGCGTAATATTGAGTTATTCGTCCATTTATCGCGCACATGCTTATTGCAAATATAAGATATATATGGTTTTCTCATGGATACCATTTTCAGAACTGGACCAAATTAAAATGGGACCACACGGAAAGTACCAGCTTTCTAATAAAAAAAGAATCATCAATATCGGTTCACCCAATCGAAAGTTCTGAGGAAAAACATAAAAAAAAATTTAAAAATGTCGAATTGAGAATCTCCTCCTTTTCGAAGTCGTTTAATAAAGATCCGCGCACGTGTTTTGTGATGAAAATACTTCAGTTTGTCTATTTATTTACGGTCTTACTGAATAAAATATTAAAGATTTTTCTACATTCTTATTTTGCTTAGGTAGACATTATTGAAAAATTATAAAGACTTCTGATCGAAAAATAATTACAAAAAGTACGTAATTTTAATAGTTTTATCATCACGCCTTTCAGCATTTTTCGATGTGGGTATAAATTAAAGCAAATTCTGAATGAAATAAAATCGATTTGAGTTATAATTTTAAAAAGCTGGTAGGGAGAATAACTAATCTTTCTCATTGGAACCGCCCTGTACGATCGTAAGAACATCTTTCGATGAAATTTCGAATTCTCGGTTACTGGTTGGTTAAAGGCCCTTAAGAAAGAAAATAATAAAAAAATCGTATAAAGGAAATGATTGGTTAAATTGTAGAATAATATATTTTGGTAAAAGCAACAGATTTTCAGAAATGGATCATCGAGGAATCTAAAGCTCTGTAAAGCTCTAAATCTAAATGTTGTCGGCGTTAATAAAGATTCCCTTATCGATTTAGTATTTCTTCTTCACAAACCTCTGCTAATCAAGAATAGTCTCACTTCAGCGTAAAGGTTGTGACGGTAATCTTGCTCCTAACCCACTCGTTTGTCTTTCTATCACCTCAACATATTTTTTTTCTCTACGTTCTAGTCTCCGAAAACTCAGAATTTTTAAAATTGACTTATTAATTGTGATTCACGGTACTTTATAAATAAATGAATTCTTTAATACCCACAATTAGTTTGCATTTTTTTTTAAACTTAGAGATGAGTCTCATATTGTGAAAAATTATGAACGATAAAATGTTTAACTTACTGATCTACTGTTTGAAAGATTAAAAAAAAAATAACGTAATTAAACAAAACCATAAATCAACGTCTTAGCAACGGCATCAAAATGCGGGGGGGGGGGGTTTGGCCCTAAGAAGGGAGATGTTGGATCCATTGGCGGGGCATGGGAGAAAGGGAAGGGGTGGAAAATTTATTAGAAAGAATTTGAGACCTCTAATTACCACAACAACTTATCATTTATATCACATTGAAAAAAAAACATTTGATGTGTGTACCGGTGTTTCTGTATTTGCATGCATTTGTACGTATCTGCACTTGTATGTTAGGTGGCGGGAACGAGCACCACCGCCCCGGGAAGCGTATTTCCAATCCCTAATAAAATCAAATCAACCGGTCAGTGGTTGAGTGGGCAATGCGTTTGGGTCCCACCCAGGCTAAGTCCTCTATCTCCAACAACTCAACATTTTCGACATACTGTGATGGTAGTAGGAGATTCCCAAAAATTAACGGGTTATTCGTAACCCGGAAATGTTGAAATTCTTTGAAAAAATTCTTTGAAAAAAAATCATCTCGCGTTAGGTATTACCAATAATTACAAGATTTAGAAAAAAGCTGGTTTGATTGACAAGTTTGATTTTTAAATGATTCTACCCGCTGCATATCATCGGAAATCATTCTACAATAGGCCACTTGCATGGATTTCACAACGACTTAGAAAAAATCGTGTGGATAGATTTTTTTACTAAGATTACGAAAACGTTAGTAAAATTTTTTAGAAATGTATAATTTTTTTTTTTAATAAATAAATCCATTATTTGAGCTCGTGACGTCACTACATGAAAATGTCCCGTCTCCGATTATGTTTTATTAATTTTGTAAAATTCCACACTGATTTATTTTTTTTACATGGCAACACTTTGATTTCAGGCGAATTTTTGAATTTGACGTTTAACATTCACTAGATTTATTGTTTGTTCTCTGCGAACTTATCCTTCGGTTTGACGATTTGATAAAGATGGTGGTGTTTGACAGATGTAACGAAGAGAACCCCGTACAATTTATTGCTTCTGTACCTGTTTTAGAAGTATAATGGTAATGGTGCTGATTTTAACAAAATCAAAATTTATAATATATCAAAAAATAAATTAATAAATTTATAATTTATTTATCTTATTATTATTATAATTTACAAGTACAAGTATATTACATTGGATTTACTCTTATATAGAGGTTGAATATTATAATGATTAATGATCAATAAGATGGATCGAGGAAAAAAATATTTATGGGATGTTATATTTTTGGTATGCCTCGTTATTCTCCTGTGCCATTCGTGTGGAAAACGTTCTTTTTTTAATGATTTTCGGCTATGTAATTATCGTTTTTTTGCACCCATAAAATTATGTCCCGTCTTTCCGGTTTAAAAAAAATGGTCCGATTTTTGGATTGAAATTTTCAAAAAATCGCCAGGATTTCAAAAATTCGATAAAAAAATACTGAACGTCTTAGAATATTTGCTTAAACCGGATTTTTTTTTTAAATTTGATGCAAGTGGCCTATTATTGTTCATTTATTTTATACCTACACATTGGTCCCAGATTCTGGCCAATATTAAAGTCTGGAACCAAGGGCATAAGTATTAAGTATGAGGCAAGCTTAAGGTTTTAAACCACCCTAGTACGTATTTTAAAGTTTAATTTAGTTACCGTTCTCGTTCAGTTTTTTAGATCAGCTTAAGTATCAGTTCTTTATTAATTTATTGAGAAATTGTAAACGTTCAAAAATATTTTATCTGTTTAATAGGGAACACTAACTTATTTATGAAAATTAAATCACATCCTTTGTTTACAAAAAAGGTTGTTATTTTCTTTTATTGAAAAGCCAAGCAGTGATTTTACTTTATTGAAGAACTTTTTAACGTATTGAAAAACATTTTGTGTTCAATTTTTTGTATTTAAATTTTACCTTTAACCCCTCAGGCCTCTAACATTTTGTCAGAAGGTCAAAATATTTCCGCTTTGCATTGAAATCTTTATACTTAGAATATAAAAACCGTTTATGAAAGGTGATAAAATACACTGTCAAATTTTATAATTTAAAGTAAACATAATTTAATTTTTTTAATATTAAAATTTTCAATGCAAACACAAAAAAGTTATGAAAATGACTCACCTGTTTTTTCAAACTAAAATTACTTATAACAAAACAAATAAAATACACGTATATTTTATTATAAAAATACTGTTTCGACGTTTCATGTTAAAATAATTAATTCAAAATTCCAAATGTTTAATTTTTTTTTCAAATTGCGGTCGAAAACTTTAGCATCATAAAGGTGTACATTTTTTTTCATAAGTTTTTATTCTAGTAAAGAAGAAAAAAACATTTTCACTTACTTAACTCGAATATTGAATTATGAACTTTTTACAATATATTACATAGTTTTTACATTACATTATATTACATAGTTTTTACATTTCATAACCTTAAATTACATTAGATTACAGTACTTACATTTTCATTACATTTCTTACCATACGATATTATTCACTTTCACTACTTTGTTTTTTGTTAATGAGTTATTTGTGAATAATTTTTTTTTTGAATTTGCACTCACTTTTTTCGTTTTTGATATCATCTAGAAGGCAATTATATAAAATGCCCCCCTCTCGTAACTAATTCAATGCTTACCGTAGTTAGTATGAATAGTGTTTATACGTATGTTATCGTGTAAAATGTTTGTGTACTTGGGACGAAATAGTTTTTTGATTAGCTTATTTTGAATTACCTGTAATTCATTGATGTTTATTTCATACGCATTTCCCCAGATTTCAATCAGGTCATTTAGGTGTGAGTGTACGAGACTATAATATAAACTTATTTTTAATTTAATTGGTAATAGATACGATAACCAGCTAAAAACGCTAATTAAGGGTGTGATTTTATCTTTTACATCTTGTATGTGTTGTTTAACAGTTAAATGCTTATCGATGCACAGCATAAGATATTTTTCCTGTATCAGGATTTGCAAATCGTTATTTTCAATGTTTAAAGGTACATGAGGAGGAATTATTTTACGGGTTGAGCTTGAAATCATGTATCTTGTTTTTTTATATTCATTGTTAGGATATTTGATTGGAGCCAACTGCAAATTCTTTCTAGGTCACTTTGTGCATTTTATAGTAGTATGTTTAGATCTTTAACCCAGTAGAATATTGCAGTATCATCTACATATAATATTTTAATAATTTGTGGTTACACAAAGCGTAGTGTTTACTCTTTCTAATATAAAGGGTAGTGTTTTCACTTTCTAATACTGTTTAGATCGTATTTTTCACAATGATGGTAAGGGAGACTTGAAAGAGTTGTTCCCAAAAGCTAACAAATTAGTCTATTAGTTTATTAGAGGGGCTAACTTTTTTTCCTTTTGGTAGGTAGGTAATACATTCATCAAAATAATTCATTTGTAATAATCTGACTGAATTAAACATAGTCAAACTACATTGTTACAGTTCTGATTTTTTTTTTACAGCTTTGATATTACAAATCTTACGAAACTGATCAATCAGTTAAATTTTTTTTCTCATTTTTTTCTAATTAATTAATATTATATACTTTTCAGTTTTACATAGTAAATACTAAATATAATACTTAATATTATGAGTTATAGTATGATAAAATCGTCGATGAATAAAACATGTGTACTTATTTCATTTTAAAATTTATCCCTCCAGATAAAACTGTACTAATCACCACCCACAAAACTAATAATTTCCAAATTGCATTCAGAATTTTATCAAGTTTCGAGCATTCCTATTAGATTTGAATGTTCAAACGCCACCGCCATAGTTGAAAAACACACAAAGTCAGTTTCCGAGTGGAAAGTTCCTCTTGCCCAACCTGCAAACTCTGATATAGTTCTACAGGCGGTCTGCGGAACAGCAGAAGCCGGCTGAGGGACGGTAATCGAGTTGGGGAGCAACAATATACAAATTTGGCGCATTTCGCACGGTGAAGTAGTGGCGGTGTTTACCGGTGACCAAATGAAATAACAGAGGAATTTATCTCGGTATCGCTGGTTCGTTTCCCGTCTTGTCTGTGGACTTGTTATAATAAGTAGATTCTCAACAAACTTACACAATCATACTTCGACAAATATTATTATATAAACATACTTATATTACTTCCGACAACCATTCTTGTTTAAATATACTTGAACAGCAATATACAACGTGCATCAAGAATGTTAATTTATTTATTTTATCTACTGTTTTTAATCACATTTTGGTCAATTTGAAAACACCCGCAAGGGACACTGGGATCTTCTATAATAACATGGCTAACTTTATAGTTTCACCGTTAAACAAGAGATGTCTCGCATCTTTTCTTAATTATTTTTTTTGACATTCCGCGAACCGAAAATATTAAGAATTTAGTCAACCTCATTATTTTATTTACTCAGGGGACGCTGAATTTCAAAATTTTAAGAACCTTACAAAAGCCGCCGTCGCGACGGAAGAAATTCAAGTTAATAATTTATTAACGAAAGACTGAAAAAAACAGCTTAGTACAGAATTATTTATTTATTTAACGTAAATTTCGTTCGTCGTATAAAGCTTCGAGAAAATCTTTTCGATGTGCTTTCCAGTGTACTCTGTATTCATGACGTACAATCTCTAAGTATAGGTTGAACACGTGATTGCCATATTCCCCATAAAGGCAGGTGCTCTAAGCTTTGAAGACCTACTAGAACGCCTTTGTTATGTAAATAACTAGAAAAATAAATATGAGACCTTGTATTTGATGAACTTCGAAAAAACGCCAAAACGTAAAAAAAACTATTCACTTTATGGAAAATTGTGCAAACATTCAAGGTGAAAATGGATTTTATAATGAGTTAAGACAGAATGAAGGATAAAAGAAGTCTATTGGAATATGTAATAGGATCCCTAAGGCAGCCTCTATGGTCGAGGGGTAAGGATCTTGACTCACAATCCGAAGGTCGAGGGTTGGATCCCGGCATGTGCAAATAAATTTTATTTTATTAATTTGTGTTATTTCACAATTAATTCACTTAAAATCATATATAATATTATTTTTGCGGCACATTCCAGAGTGGAAGATACTCTCAGTATCGCCCACCATAAGAAGATAAGACCATCATTCAGAATTGAAACGTTGCTTAAAATGGCTTTAGCCGTGTTTGGCGAGAAAATCTGAATAGCCAGGTGCTTCCTCACTCTCTTCCCCTCCTCGTCACCCTCAGCCTCACAACATACCCCCAAGTGGAGATGCCATAGTCTCACTATCTCCAGGCGGGAGCAGCTGGGACTCTTGCAAGCTATTCACACAAAAAACGTTGGTTTTTACGATTAGGAATGTAAGAACTAATCTAGGAGAATTAATGATGCGCAAGTTAATGGATAGCAGTAAGAATAAAACGTCCTAATAAGATGCAATCTAATTGATAAAATTCTTGAATCTAGTCTTATGAAATGGAGAAATAACGGATGAGACATGATTACATGTAGGTGAAAAAAAAGAGTGTGCTTTAGCAGACCACACGACTGAAGTAAAACTTCACAAACTTATAAAAGGAGAGAGAAAGAAAATGTTCGCGCGCACTGCTCTCTCTTGCTCCTACAGTGTGATACAGACAATAGGCCTGCACTGTGTCGATATACGAAACGTAACTGGCTATGAGAGAAAGAAAATTTGTGCTCGAACCTTTCTCTCTTGCCCCTACAGTAACACGAAACATAACTCTCTCTCTCTCTCTCTTTCTATCTTCACTACTTTATATCTCCCTCTCAACTTCCGTTCGCCTCGCCCGATCACACTTTTCGTAACGCTCTCGTCACGCATTCACCTTCTTACTCCCCAAGTCAAGCGTGCATAAAGAAGTTTTACTTCAATAACCTGTGAACAGAACACCTAGCGCCCAAAAGGTAAATTTCTAATTTCTCTTATTCATTGAAATATTTGCAAATAGCTATTTAAATAATAATAATAATAATAATAACGTAATATTTGTATAGCGCAGTTTTGTGTCATTTCACTTCAAGTGCGCTTAACTATAATAAATTTAAAAATAATCCTACAGTGTTCCTTACGAGATCATTACAAAATATTTATAAAATAATACCTATGAAATAAAGAATATACAGTATTTACAAAACAATGACAAGAGAACAAAGATTAACAAAACAGTGCTGTTATAGCACAGAGGAAAATAATAATATACAAAAACAGTGTTATTGTATCACAGGACAAAACAAGAACTTTTAAACTAAAATATAATACACTAACTTCTTACAAAAAATTCAGATATTAAACATAAAAGTACAATTAGGAGGAAACCGAAACCAAACGATTACCGGATACTTGAGAACATGACTTATTACTTGTATTGAAAAGATGTTAGGATTCATGAATGGTACGATTTTTTAAATAATTTTGTTTTTAAAGCCCGTTTAAATTCTGCCAAATTCTGGATATTAGTAAGAGCTGAGGGAAGTTTATTCCAAATGAGAGGGCCAGTTACACGAAAAGAGCGATCATAGTAAACGGCTCGATTTGACCGAGAAAGTTCGATCAAACGATTAGTAACATCCAGATCTGCTGACCTTAGAGTAAGCTGTCTCTCGCTTAAGTTTTGTCGGACACATAGTTCCGATATATAGGCAGGCGCCATTCCTTGCAATGCTTTGAAGGTCATTAAGCAGATCTTGAACTCTATTCTTTCAGGACATCTAAGCCAATGAAGACGATCCCTTAGAAGCGGGGTTATATGACAGTACTTAGATTCACCAAAAATCATTCTCGCCGCAGCATTGAAGACGGACTGTATTCTATTTAATTGTGTTTTAGGTAGGCCAGCATATGCACTATTACAATAGTCCATACGTGAGACAACGAACGAATTTATGAGGGACTTTGCTCCATCAGAAGGAAGGCATCTCCTGATTGACTTTATCTGCCGTAGATGGAAAAAGCCAGAACTCACAGCTTTTGAAATTTGCGACTCAAGAGAAAGACTATTGTCTAGAGTGAAACCAAGAAATTTTATTTCTGTAGAAGGAATTATATCTGTGTCCTGAATACGGATTGGACTGAAATCTATGAGGGCTTGCCTTCCAGGAGAAGCTATCCAAAATAATTCCGTCTTTGTCGGGTTAAATACCTACCTATTTAATTATAAAAATTTTATTTTATATACCTAACACTTTTAATTTAATGTAAGGAATTATACAGTGTGTCCAAATTTTAATTTTAATTTTTATTATTATTATTATGTTAAAAGAAATATATTATTTCGCTTTCCTAACTTAAGAGCGTATAACCAGAGAACACCACAAATATGTCATTTTTAAATCAGTGTTTAGACGTATTGACTCTTTTCCACAAAAAAATTATAAATTGGTTTCGAAAGATTTGTCTTTTATCTAGTAAACGTATGTTTAAAATTTTCAGTTAAAATGATAATTTTTAGTATAATAAAGTTATACCATAGGACGTTGGCGGATTTGTTAAATTTTCAAAAAAGTACATTTATTATACAACACCCATTTCAAATCTTATAATCATGCAGTAAAATAAATCAATACATTATCTGGTAAACGCATGTAACAGAATTTTAATTTTAGTTTAAATAAAATCTTAAAAAAATATATAAGTACATGTGTTTCTTGACGAAAATTGGTTCGTTTGTGTATTTATTTGCGCACTTAAAGACTAATATATTCCATTTTTAAAAAATGAAAAATACTTATGATCAAAAAATAATTTTAAAAAAAGTACATAATTTTAATAGTTTTATCAACACGCCTTTCAGCATTTTTGGATGTAGGTATAAATTAAAGCAAATTTGGAATGAAAGAAAATCGATATTGAGTTATAATTTTCAAAAACTGGTACGGAGAGTAATTAATCTTTCTCGTTGCAACCTCCCTGTACGATCGTAACAACCTCTTTCGACGAAATGTGGATTTTCGGCCGCTGGCTGGTTATACGCTCTTAAGTACAGAGTATAGTAGTATATACATATATATATACATATAAAGCATGGTACAGAAGTAATATTTTTAATTTTTCTCTAACGACTTAAGTTGAAATAGTTTTTTTAAGGTATTTATACTCTTCTCTATTTTTAGGTTATCTGGAAGGAGATTACATGTGTACCTCCTCGTGGCCAATGTTTCTCTTTCCACTTTCAGTCTTGACGGTATTTGTGTACAATTTATTATGTTGTCTAATATAATTTTCGTGTACTTGTGATGTTTTTTTATAAATTTTGTTTTTGTGTGACTAAACGTCACTATCTAAATAAAATGTAATATGCGCAAAGACAAAGTTGTGTGGCATTTAAAGCTATCCTTCCCCTTTCGGGAAAACGACGAAATGCCTGGTTAGAGATTTGGTCGATTTTACGAAAGTTTAGTCAGGAAATAATAAAATTATGTTTAAATTTTAACGTTATCATCATTAAGTACAAATTCATTTTAGTTGTCGGTGCATGGGTGCATGCGTAATTTGAATACGTAATGCATAAAATTATGCAAGTTTTATATTTTTTTTGTTTTCAAAATTGGAACCAAAAAATTGAATTAATATTAGACACCAAAAATATTTTATTAGTTACCTAGTAGTTCTATATTTGATATGGGTATTCCTTTTGTTTAAGTTTTGACGGATGCTTAGATGAATAAAAAAACACACAATTATACGCGGTGCAAAATTTTTTTGTTCGATTAGTAATAACGTGACTTGTATTTTTATAACGTCTTTACATAGAAGTCGTAATTTTTTAAGTATTCAATACTTTCAACTATCCTAATACCATTTATCTCACTTATCCCTCCCCTACAATTTGGGAGGCCGGTATGGGGACCGCTACCCCGGGAACCATTTTTGGAAAACAAACACCTCTGCCATAGGTCACCCCAAGTGGTTCGCTACGTTTGGTGACTTAACAGGAGTGCCCGGGTTCTTGGGGTGAGATTTGTTTAGGTTTTGGTGACGGATGAGTTTGCCCAACTATTGCGTGGCAGGCCGGATCGGGAGACTGATTGAGGGAGACCTTTTGACCTCCCCAGATGGACTCTTTCGACTTATCAGCTCGAAGCACAGTGTTAGGAATGGATTCATACGTTCGTCACTCCAGATTACCCACCCCTCATACCGTATTCCTTCCCAGCTCCTTTCTTTCCATAAAAGACCCTCCACACAGCATTCCCAAAGATGAAATAGGCCCTGAGAATTTGTTTTTCCTCAGAACTTCCCGTGTGAAGCTAATGTTAAAAAAATCCCAAAGTATGATATTCGTGATTTTTCACTTTTCACTGCTGGTATTAAATTAAAATCCTTTCTAAAATACAGTAAAATCTTGATTCAGTAAGTTACACTTACTTGTGAAAACAGATCATTTTTTTATTTTCTAAAATAGCTGAAGTTTGAATGGAATAAATATTATAAAAATATAGCGAAAATGATTTTTTCTCGGAAATGGGAAGAGCACAATGTCATTTTATATAATAATCCAATATGTCTCCGACTTAGAAAAATAACAACGTTACTAGGGATTATGCCGCTGAAACAAGTAGGTATAGAATTATTCGGTCAAGGACAAAACTCTATGAAAAAATAAGGGTCGTTGAAAACCGAATGGACTTTTCATTATTTTTAACAAGCTGATATGTCTACGATAACGCGAGAGTGATGACCCTGACACCGTTTGTTTTACAACCTTATCACACGTCTGAAAATTTTATGAAGATAAGAAAAAAACGTGAAAGTCATTTTAATATTGCAATTTGAACCGTTTATTGGATAAACAACACCCCGGCCATCGGTTACCCCAAGTGGTTGGCTACGTTTGGTGACTACAGGAGTGCCCGGGTTCATGGGGTGAGGTTTGACCATACATTTGTCCACCTACTACGTGACGGGCCAAATCGGGAGAGACTGGTTGTGAGAGTCCTTTCAAACTCTCCAGCCGACCCATCGCCTTGCACCGCAGTGAGAGGGATGGACTCGTACATTCGTCACTCTTTAACACACTAACACTAAGATTTCTACCCACCCCTCATACCTTCCTATCCTCTCTTTCCTTAAAAAGACCGTTCACACAGCATTTCCAAAGATGACAAAGGCCCTGAGAGATTTTTTATTGCTCACGACCTAGATAAAAAGTAAAGTTATTAACAAACATAGTTATACTATTTACTACGGATAAAAATATTATAAATTGTCACAAAAAAGAAAAAAAAAGTATTTTATGTTATTAATATATTAAGCTGCATTTTATACGATTTCAAGTCATGGTTGAAAATGTCTACATCTCGTAAGGCATTGTAAGTTTCACAGATACGTATTATTACATACGTATTATTACAGAGTTTTGCACGTATTTGGATTTACTGTGTGGTATTCTAAAAAAGTCGTTCGATCTGATATTTTGTTTGGGGCAACGAAATGCAATATTTTCTAACAGATATGATGAATCAACAATGCAGTTCATGATTTTGTATAAGAATAATGCATCAGAAATTTTTCTTCGTTTATATAAGGCGATAGGGATATGATAGGATAGGATAGTTTATATAGATATATCTGATAAATAATTTCACAACTAAATTTCCCTATTTTTTTCGGACAATTCCTGATAACAATAATTATCATGGTGTCGGTATCTTAATCACTTTTGAATTTAATTTAATTTTTGCGATATCCATTTGTTCTATAACATATGTTGCATCGTTTGAATAATATGCATATACTACAATGCCTAACCGTATGTTTGTTAGATTGCTTAATGTAAGTAGTGTTGGGAAACTTTAATTTAGAACCCATAAATATAGTAGCTAAATATCTTACGGTTTTTGTTGGTATAGAGGAGTATTGAACTTTGGTAAAATATGTACAGTTGTACATCCTAAAATTGCACTGTGCATACATGTTTAGTGTATATGGTAAATTATATATGTTAATATGATTTATGTCATAATATCTGTATAATAATAAATAGTCGCTCTCTTTCTTTTTCCGGTCAACTTTCTACAGCAGAATCTCTAATCGCGAGGGGAAGGTGTTTATTTTACCATTAGAAAGCTTCGTTGTTTTTTTAGGGGTTTTTAAATCTCTATTTAATCACGCTACCTGTTTGGTACTTTGCAGTCTCTTAACTAGACGACTAGATTTGCTGGAGGGATGATGTGAGTTTAAGTAACCTTTTTTATTACTTATCAATTCCATAAACTTTATGGTCTAGTTCAGAGGTCCCCATCCTGTGGGACCCACTGATGTCTCTACACATAATCCAAATTCGTGTGCGAATGTTTCGAAAAAATATATTTAAATCACAAGTTAAATAGATGGAAGCACTATTTGCTCAAAAAAATAATTTACTGGATAATAAACTAAAACCCTCTTATTTCACTTTTTATCAAAAATATAAAATTTCTTCAACACCGAGACATCTGTTTCTATAAATTATTGATATTGATCTGTAAATAACATTTTTTTAATGTCTTTCAATAATTTTTAAGTAAATATCAATTTAATGTTTTGAGTGTCACGTATTTGAGAGGTGTGCACAAAATAACAGAGAAACGCACGAGATTTTGGAACAAAGCGATGCAATGTGACTTCGCGAAGCATCGCTTTTAAATTAAAAAATTACGCGCTTCAATTTTCAACAAAAGAATTAGAGAATTTGAATCCGCTGCATAATAGATCAAACATTTAGTTTTCATCGAGACAAAAAATAAATTCGTGCATTTGGAAGCAAAAAATCCTTGTTCCTAAAGTGTCTGGTGGTCCGACAAAGTTGTGGAAACCCCGGTCAAATGGGTTTCACGATCTGATAACTAATTTCGTAAAACTAAATTCTAGCACTAAAACTCAAATTCGCTCGATTTTCATGGAATCAACTTTTTGCTATAGTAGAAATTAGATCATTAGTACCTCTTCTCATAGACTGGTATTTGATATTTGACCTTTTTAAATGGGTACCTAGTTTAGTTAAAAGAGCAACCACGAATAAGGAGGTTATCGGGATGAACTTGTCGTAATAATTTGTCTCCCTCTTTTCTATTTGTATCTCTTTCTGTCACCAATCAGGTGCCTCCTTTGTATCTCTTCACTCATAGTTTTGGTATGTTATTTTTTTATGTGAATACCTCACAAGATCCCAGCTGCTTCCGTCTGGAGCCAGTGAGACTATGGCATCCCCAATTGGAGTATATTGAGGCTGAAGGTAGTGGGGGGAAGGAGATGAAGTACCAAGCTATTCAGATCTAGTTACCAAACACGGCTAAAGCTATTTCAAGTAAACTTGCCGGGTTTCGATCCCACGACCTTCGGATTGCGAGTCAATAGCCACCCTTCAGCAACCGAGGCCGTCACATATGTGTGCGTATGTAATTATCTTTAGTTAATATAATAAGCTTTGACGAAGCTTGAACTAATCGAAACATGGTTGGCTTTTAATTTTTTTTTTTAAATGGTGTGTTACAAAGTTGGTTTTTCAATTAATATAACTTATTATTTAATAATGAAATATTTTTACGGGTATTACCAAGTAGGTATTAAAATTATTTTTAAATTTTCAGTCATCCTTTTTTTCATTATGATATTGTCTCAAAACTAAGAGTAGGAAAATTTTGACGGAATTTCGTATTATTGTACATCAATTTAACATCAAAATAAATTATTATAAGCAAGGAAAGTATATTTATAACTACTTAAAAATTTAATTTAATTATAATATTTTATGAAAACATCCCATTTAAAACGTTCAATCAAACAACAAAATTTCTTAAGCTAAGTTTCTGGTTAACAATGCCAACGTTCTCCCGCACAAAGACGAAACATTCATTTTGTAGGATTGTTAATTGTTTTCCTGTTAGAGAGAAATTGTTTTAAATTGTAAAATTAAATAAATTGTTTGCTTCTTTGTAAAAGGATTATTCTATAAACCATTGTACAAAATGAAAACTTCAACCGTGATAATTAGAAATTGTGTTCCATAAACATGTATTTAACCAAACCCATTTTAAAAAAAAACTTTTGCAATTACATCACTTTGTTACTGTTTTATTTTATGCCTGTCTCACTAGAAGAACGTGTGTTGAGAGCAGGCGCTTAGCATGAGTAGTTTAAAATAATAACACATACAAAAAATATAAATAATAAGACAATATTACAACAGTTAATCATCAACGTACCATTGAAAAAAAATACTTAAGAGTTAGTTTTGAAAAATCTTGGATCTGTTTTGGCTGGTAATCCAGGACTTGGTGTCAGTTTTATATTTAAGATACATTGTGTTTTGTCTAATAGTTAACAATTTAGAATTATGTTCAATCTATATATATAAAAAATCTCGTGTCACGGTGATTGTGGTCGCACTCCTCCGAAACGGCTCTACCGATTTTTATGAATTTTTTGTATGTATATTTAGTTGGTATGAGAATAGGTCGTAAAGTATATTTCATACCGCTAGGTGATTATTGTGTCTCTAACCAAAACAGACGAGCGGGCTGGCAAGCGAACGGTGTGGATTTGATTTGTAGGCAAATCAACTCCACAACGTGGTTATAAATGTTAGGTAACCATCCTGTAGATGTCATTGTGTTTCGTTAGCCACAGCAACGCGTGGCCGAGTCAGCTAGTATCACATATAAAAAATCTATATTTAAAGAAAACGTTTTTCTCTAACCGGGTTATGGTCCCAGGGCCATATATAATATTGGTCGGAACTTTAATACCCACCTGCTGTTGATTCATAAATCGTCGCAATAAGTGGGTTTAAGGTCAGCAAAGCGACATGCCTCCCTTCCCACCTTTTTCTCTGTCGCACGTATTTTTTATGTATCTTTCTCTCGCTTTCAGTCATTGTAAAGTCGGTAAAGTGACTGTACTTGCGCGCAAATGGAGCGCACCAAGTTTAGGTCGGCATTTAAGTTTGCCGCATATTGTACTACTTAATTACCAAAGAGAATAATTTTGTATTGGTCTTAGTGTAAACGAGTTTATATAATACAGTATTCGGCGAAAATTAAAACGTCGCCCGGTTCTATATGTAGGTATTTCGTCCAGACACATTCTTTGATTATCTATCTTTATCATGCATGAATTTTGGAGGCGGGTATAGGTTTTGCAATTTAGGAGGCGGATATGAGTACCGCCGCCCCGGAAACCATTTATTGGTTAACTATGCCTCTGCCATACAGGTCACCCGAAGTGGTTCGCTAGGTTTGTCGACTTAAGCCGCCTCTACCCGAATTTCTATTGATTTCTTACATATCTCCCTTAGTTTTAAAGCTCTTAAAAAAATATATGTTATTCTTGAAGATAATATCTAGATATTCCGTGCGCCGAAACGCAAATTAAATAAAATTCTCTTGATAGAAACAAATCACAAAGTATGCTCCGAAAATTATTATAAACACGTTTGTTTCTGTTAGTTTTCAAGTTATATGTATAAAAAAATCACAGTGTTTCTTTAAATGCTGTTTAAGACAACGCCGCGAGATTTTCGCTCTATTTTTAAGAGGAAACCGGGTGGTGTTTTTTCCATACAAACGTATTCCTCATTTCCCTCTCTGAATTTTGACACTAGAGAAAATATTTTTTTTACATAATATGAATATTGACCGCAAGCGTGTCGGTACGTTTTGATTTTTTTGATAAGTTACTTTTTATAGGAGTTATAACCCTTCAAAAATTGTTAAAATTGCCTTTTTTTAACGCCATCAACAAACGTTCAGTATACAAATTAGACGATGTATTTTTAAAAAAAGCAAAAGGTACAGACATAGAATGTTTTCTTCCAATACATTTGGTAAAAAAAATCTTGGAAATTGGTTCAGTTTTGGAGTAGAAAAATGAGGACTACAAAACCTCGATTTTGACAATTTTATTTAGGTATTATCAGGCTGAGGTGCATGTGTCCCTTTCTCTCAGTATTCGGGGGTGAGGGGGGGCGGAGAGGGTTTTGTTGAATACGTATACAGTCAACGAAGTGATGTGACATTCTCAATAATTATATCGATACACTAGTCCACTAGTGTTGTCATGTCCCGAGTTATCGATGTTTTTTTAAAATTATTTTTCTGTTTGGTGACTTATTTTGAGTGTGCCAATACTTACCGAGCTTATTTACTAAAGTTATTGTGACAAATTTAATTTGTTTACGTCAAATAAATTAATGGAAAAAAATTGAAAAAAAAACACCTGTTACAGACAGACCCCCAGATGATTCCGTTCCGTATTGCCGAGTTGGATATGGAACACAAAAATTAATTAAAATATTTTTTGATAACTTTTGAAGGTTGTACTCAACATAATATTATCCCTTTATAGGACACTTTTTTTAAGATACAACTACCGAACCAAAAAAAAAACTTTTATATTTGACTAAATATATTGTTCTAGATTTTTTTTTCAAAAAAATTATATTTTACAAGAAAATGTGTGATGGTAAGTACATACACCACTGATCGTTTGATGGAATGCTGGTACAGCGTATGTTCAGTGGTACATGCATCTACCACATGTTGTTGAATCGATTATGTTATTATAATATCATATTATACAAATGAATATTGAAATCTATGTATAAGAGGCACCATATTGTTTATTGTGCTACATATTAGGTACATACACATAACTAGTTTAGTTTTTATTTAACTTTTTTAATACGTTATATTATTACAGAAAAATGCACTTTTGGGAATACCTCCTACATCACTTGACATTTTCAATCTTCTTCAATGATCTAATATTTTTTGTTTTTAAACGCTTTATTGTAAAAAAAATTACTGTTTAACATCTACACAATGAAATTAAAACAATTTATGGTCCAGACCTTTCCCTCGCCGGTAAATTTCTTGGTATGCGACCGTCAATTATTTCTGGTAAAAGGCATTGGTGGTAGAAATTTTCTAACAGTGGAACGATTTTTTGCCAGATTTCATCGTCCCTCTCAATTTTTTCATACAGCAAACCTTTTGGACTCCACACAACAAAATAACAATAATTACGACGAGTAATATGTAACTGGCCTTGTACTTGGTAGAAGTAATTATGATTCCGTTTTAATGTTAAAGAATGGTCTTCCAATTTACAGTAACCAATTATCTTTTGTGCAATTCCCTCTTCTGGTGACATATTTGCTATACTATAAGGGCATTTAATTTCAATTATAGAATCCTCACCGATAAGGCCATCCGGACTTGCCGCTAAAAAGTTTTTGGTTTTATCGATAAATAGCCCACAAGCGGATACCTGAAAACTTGTTTTTTTTGAAAATTGCTCTATTGCTAGGCTTTCATTTTCTTTTCCATAATTTGTGGCCATAGTTCCTTTGAATTGTGAGTACAGTAAAGAGTTTAGTACTCCCGTAACTGAAGTTTTTTGCCGAAGCTTATATATTTTTCCAAAGTTAGACGCCGTTATCCGCTTACGTCTTTCAATTGCCCACAGATTGTTATTGCTTTGGCCTACCGTATTCCGTTCGAGCTCTTCCTTATTGGTTGAAGATAATTCTTTGAGAAATTCCTCTTTTTTCGTTTCAAATATTTCAGGTGGCATATCTGGTTCTAATTCCAATTGACCATAATTTTCATCGGGCCCTGTAACTTTTTTTCTTTTTTCTGTCGTATTTTCATTATACTTTAGTTTTTTTTTTCGACACATTTGTTTATTCTCCTTCGAACGTCGTTTTCTCTCTATAAAGTGCTTCGTGTATTTGCCGGGACTGTGGCCTTGGATTTTCTTTTGTATTCTTGAATGGGTTGCCAATTCACTATTCCACGAAGTTACTGCTCCAAAACATCTTGCTTGGTAAGATCCTTTTGTAGTAAAATTTACCCTTTTTCCACCTATAAATTTGGCGATAACGTTGTTGAATTGCTCCACAGTGTTATTTGTCACGTCAATAATAAGACTTTCTGCATTTGCTATTAGAGACAATAAGAATTGTTGGATATCAGTCCATATTCCACAATCTCGAAGATCGCTTACTAAATTTGGATCATCAGTATACTTCTCCGGCTTGCAATAGTACGATGCACAATTTTTATGATCACCAAACACATGATTTGCGGTATTTTTTATGTCCATTTTCAAATTTTTTATTTTATCACTTTGTACTGTGTTTTCTTGCTCTTTCCTGTAATTTATTGCTCCAACTACAGCTCTTCTCATGCGTAAAACGTTTGCTTCAACCTTTTTCCTTATATGAACTGGTACAAAGCCTTTAGCGTTGTTGGTTTTTTTTCCAAGTGCTTTCATTTTGTTGCAAAAATTGCGGAGTAAGTGATTTTTGCACTCTATTTTTTGTACTATAAGGTTAGGACCATATGGCATTTGTTGCATTATTTTTTTCATGATGCTGGAGTCGCCATCACCAACTAGTTTGTTAAATTTCAATCCATGCATTTCCATGCTTCTCGAGAACCCTTCTGCTATAATGTGGGCTTCCATGGCATTAGCACTGTCACGCCAGTTTATGAAGCACCTGTGCTCAGAAGCAACTATGTGTAGTTTAGTAGCTCTAGCACATATGCAGCAGTATGAGTTTCGCACTCCCAGAAATAAAACCTTTTTAGTTCGTAGTCCAACTATGCACCCTGCGCCAGATGAGGAGCTAAATCCACTTTTGTACGACCTCTTTGCCCAGGAGCCATCTGCAACCACCGTTACCAAAGGATAGCCACCCTCGTCTACGTCACCGTTTAAAATGGCTAGCCTTTTTTCTTCTTCACCAGCTGCGATCATTTCTTCTAAGGCACATTCTTCAATTGTTGGCGCTAAACATTGTTCTATGTTCGTGTAAGTCTTACAATCCATATTTGGCATATTTAAAACCCCACAAATTTCATTCCATTGTGAATACCCATTTCCTGTACACATCACTCCTTCGACGACAGCAGTATTTATAGACATTTTCCGTTTCGGGTCTTCGGAGTGAATGTATTCTATTTTCTTGCACATTTTGCACTCGAAAACATACTGGCTTAGAAGACCATTTCGTCGTTCCTTCATAAATTTTAAATCGGAAAATGTGCAGTTGGTGTGTTCGTGCTTTATATTTGATATCTCCGAAAACAAATATTTTATATCCACAATTCTGCGACCTTCGAAATTATCGGTTTCATCAATATGGTCTGGTTCTATCACCAAATCATCAAGCGTTGTTGATGATGATGAACTTGCGTTTTCGTCTATATTTGGAGCAAATGATTCATCCATGGAAGTTTCATGCATTAGTGAAGATGTAGTTAAGTTTCCAAAAGTAGTATCGATGACATCCATATCCCTGTAAATGCAAATGATTTATTTATTTAAATTTGTCCATCCCATTTTCCCGTTATACATGCTACATAATACACGGCTCTCATAGCATAAATCTTTAGGTTTTTCTCGTAAGTCGCTCACGTAAGAGAGTTATGGCAAAATTATCAATGTAAACGATACCCATTGGTAATTTTGCCATAACTCTCTTATGTGAGCAACTTACGGGAAAAAAAACTTTACGTACGTAAAGGTAACCTTAGGAAGGTTCAGTAGTAAGAGTGACAGGAAAGCGATATTTCGACTTACCTAGATGTCGAACGTGGTGCAACATGAATTTGTCGTTTGATACTAATAATCGGTTTTTTTCGTCTAGTAGATAAAAACAAACGCGCTTTGTTTCCATTTCTTTTACCCATTATTTATCTGTAAGAAAAAATTTTTTGAGTTGAAGGTAGGTAATATAGTAGTCGATTTTATGTAACTCAATTTCTAAATACACATATCTTATGCTACGTATATATTTGCGAATAGTGGCGTGCACAGAATTTGAAAATTGAAATTTCGGAAAAAAAATAATTTTCAGCTTCGACAACATCATTAATGTCGTATTTTCAATCTTAGGATTCTAGCCCACTGAAAAATCAGTGCACGCCACTCTTTGCGGACAGAGACGCGAGCCGAACCACGAATTATGGTAAAGGTACGAAGCAACCGCAAGCGGCGCAGCGTTTCGGGCAGTTTGCTTTTGCTTCGTTCCTTTCCCATAATCCGTTGTTCGGCTGGCGTGTGTATACGCAGCCTAAGACGTAGAATAATATTTATTATAGGTTACTAGATATGTTAACAAATGTACCGACTTGCACTAATGCACTTTATGCATACAGTCAAAACTGATGAATTTACGTTATTCAGGGAGAGCCAAAAAACAACAACATTTTTAGCGATATTTATATGTTTAATTAAAAAAGGAAATTGTGTTGTAATATTGAGTTTTTATGAATGAATAGTTTATGTTTATAATAATAGTTTATGAATAATTTATGAATAGTTTAGTAGGTATCTACTCACCATATGTCCTATATGTGTAAATCGTGAGAAATGACCAAACAGATTTCAATATTCAAGGGGGTTTCAGGGTCAAAATTCGAAGGTCTGTATTTGACGTAGAATAGTTTCCAGTAAAAAGGCTAGTCAAAAACAGTAGAGTGATGCAGCCAGCGAAAAATAAAAACACTATACAATCACAAAGTACGTGATGTACCTACTGCGCCTATGCTGCCGTTTTATAAAAAAAGATGGTATGAATCTCCCGATATTACTAAACCAAAACAGCGTGCATCTTACTTTACTAATAGTAACAAGATGAATGAACTATGAGCGCAGAAGATATCTATTATATAGGAATACGCACGCTCAAGTCGCGACGCGTATTGACTTATCTGTTGCAGCAGGCAGCAACCTGTATACACGCACCCACAAGTCTCATTGACTTGTGCGTGTGCAGAAGATGAGCTCGGAGCAGGCAGTCACATGTATTTGTAGTAAGTAATAATAATAATAAAGTTAAGTACAATACAATATTAAATAATGTAGACCTCGCTATTTTATTACGAATATGTACCTAGGCACCTACTTAATTTTTGTAATAAATGAATAACAGTAAATGAAATAATAAGAACGCGAAGTCGCTGGCGGGCGCGGCGCGGCGATTCGTGCTTCCAACACCTGCAGCCACGCACACACACGCATTGGGGTTCACCAATACACCGATAGCGCTTTTGCTGTCCCCGCTGAGATGAACGAAATAGAAATAATTTTTACAAATACCTATCGTTAAAATTTCTCGGCGCTCCTGCGCGCTCTTAACGAGTCATGTTTTATTAAACATTTTCACAATTTTCGCATCGATTTGACGCATTAAATATTAGCGCTCCTCTAACATCCGTAATTTCATATATCTCTATCTCCTTCTTTTTGAGCCCGGTTGTGGCGCCTTAACATGGGGTTAGGATTGTCTGATGCGTCTCGCTCCAGCCAAAATCTCTCGACCCATCTCCTTGGACCTTCACATACTTCACACGGGCCCGCCCCTCAAACCAATTTCCTTCCCAGAACTTCCTCTCCATCCTTTCCTTAAAAAACCTCCACAGAGCATCCCCTAAAATGACAGGCCCTGAGGGAAAAATATTTTCCTCAGAGCCTCCTCTGTGGAGCATTAATATTTTACTGAAAACAAAAGAGTATTTTTTACTTGCCACATTGTATCTTCAGTTCGTGAGACAATGGCGAGTCTATGTGTTATGTTTAACGTCATTGCTTGTGGTTTGCTAATTACATTTTACTTACTGGTAATAAATTTGTTTCTCTTTTGATTACTGTTTTCCAACCTTAGAGAACCCATCGATCCCACTAACCTCTTTCGGTGATCGAAATTTATTAGTGATAAAACTGAACATGTTATAAAAAACGAGTGTACAAGACCACACGACTGAAGTGAAACTTCACTAACTTATAAAAGAAGAGAGAAACAAAATGTGGGCGCGCACTGCTCTCTCTTGCTCCTACAGTAATATACGAAGCGTTTGCCTCGCTTTTCGTAACGCTCTCGTCACGCATTCGCCAGCTTACTGCCCAAGTCAAGCGTGCGTAAAGAAGTTTTACTTCAAAAATAGGTTAGGTTAAGTCATTTTTTTTCTTCTCTTTTCTTCGACGTTCTGTTTAGTCATGGAACCACCTACATTACATTCAAATGCATTGAGAGTTGACATTAAATATTCCTTTCGCTATTTTTTTATAGAAATGTTTTCGGATTGAACTCCGGACTCCCATCGCAATAAATTGAACTGATAGCTAGTGCCCGATTCTAGTTTCATTCTTATTACGTAGTAACTAGAAACCACTAACGTCATGCGGCGCTGTGAAGGCGTACCACTGATAACTCCGTTGTAACCTTTCCCTATTTCTCGTAATAGACGTATGTAACAGAAAGGGAGGTTGCAGCGGAGCTCTTATTGGTAAAGTTGTATCTGCAATATCTGCAAGGAAGCGGGAAGAGGTGGCGAAATCAGTGGCAGTCTAAATTTAAAAAAAGTATAATATAATTTTTCCATTTAGTTTTGTGATTTGGTAAAAATATTTTTCATTGATGACAAGCTGGAACCCGGCATGCGTTGCTATGCCATTTAATAAAGAAATTGTTTCTCCCTGCGTGTCCTTTCCCATTCATACCGTTCCCCTTCCGCCTTCCCTTCCTCCCCCGTGTCCCCTTCCCCTCTCGCGTTTCCACTCCGCCTCCTCCACCTTCCCACTCCTCAATCCACTCCCCCCTTCCCCTGTCCCGCGAACCCACCTCCCGAGTTCCCCTCACCCCCTCCCCCAACCCCCCTCCACCCTCCCGCATTTCATACATTCATTCCCGGTACATTCAGTTTTCAAACAGTTCGCGTGCCACTTATTGCTTTTTTTTACAAATTTCATGATGCCAGAGCTCACCAGTAGTTTTATACAGACCTTGTCCTGAAAATAACAAACACAAAAAAAAATTATCCAATTTGGTACAGTCTTTCGGAAGTTATGCGCGTACATACATTTCGGCGATTCATTTTTATTAATATATGTAGATTCTAGCCACGTAGTTATAATAATTTGAATTTATTTTCACCTGATACTACTCTCTTAAATTCGTTCTTTACTTTTAAATGGTATTTTGGTGATGATATTTTAAATAACTGCTAAACAACCATTTATCATTTACTAGCTGGGTTACCCGGCTTTGCTAAGGACAACATTCGAGATTGTTCTGGAATGTTCCACAATGATGCGTCCGATTCCATATTCCCGAACATTCCACGACATACTATGCCACTCCTTCCAGAACTTTCTAGAGCTCTATTGAAGCTTCTAGAACTTTCCGGAAGACTGTTTTAAAAATTTCAAGAGGGCGAAACTTCCAGTCCTTATAACTTCAAAAGCACGCCTTTTAAGTAAAAACGGGAACCGTCATCCTGGAGGAGGATAAAGATCTACCACACCATATCTCTTAATCTGAGTTTTTGCAGGACGCACGATTCTTTTTGGATTTTCTTTTATAATATATAATTAATTATTTTATTATATTTAAATCACGTTTATTAGCAAGCCTGTGTGATGATCTCGCCTTTGGGCCTACGAAATGATTCTTTTAAAATTGAGAGATCAATTTGGAATTATATTCGATTTTGTAACAGGGAATGGTGTCAGCATACGACCCTCTGTTTCCAATTCATGGGGGTGATTTATGGGTCCTTACCACTAAATAACCACATGTGTTTACGTGGCCCAAGTGCATGAGAGCCCCGGCAAAGGCCATTCCTCACAAAACTAAGAAAGGACCCAGAATAACATTTAGAGGGATTTTTTTTTCAGGTTCATTATCAAGTCAGGGGCGGCCGATGGATATTTGCCCGAGTGGTGACTGACTTTAACGCGAGCAAATTGATTTGTGAAACAATTGTCTTGTGCATTTTCTATGGCAGTGGGGAGTTGAAAAATTAGGCAATAAAGATTGATCGTTGGTGCATTTAAATATACGAGAGCGACGCGCCGATTACGGGTTGAAATATTTGACATATTTGTCAAAATAAGATTGCAGAATTCGTTAAATAGTGACGCACGCAGAAAGAACGAAAACGTGTACAGACAATGCTTATATAATGTTATTATATAACCAATAAAGTCGACGCAAGTATTGAGAAAGAGTATTAGATTGAAGTACGCCACTGAGCTCTTCTTTTAAGCGTTATTGGGATAGTTTATGACTCTGGCGCAGACGAAATTAGTTTACACCACAAAAAATAACGAACATGGTTTCTACACAAAATTCTCTGAAATAAGAGTTATTATGTGACATTTTTTGACTATTAAACGTTGATATATGCATATTGGGAGATGTGCTTATCACTTAAGATTTGAAAAAAGTGACTAATAAATTATTGAAACCACACAAGTAGATGGGTGGGAGTCAGAAGGCAGGGGGTTGGAACTGGAGAGTCGGGGTAGAGAAGTGTTGGTGGACAGTGAGGGAAGGAACCTAGGGCCGCGCAGACGGGATAAAAAATCATCGAGTTTTGATAAACGGCAGAATAATAATTTGGTGCGCGTAAACCGGGAATAATTCATAAAATTAAAGGAAAATAGTTCACGCGATTGAGGGGAGTCAAGATTTGGTCGTTGGGAAGCAAGGTTTAAATTAAGGGATCGAGGTCCGATAGTCGCGAGGAGACCAGCTTGGTGCGCCTAAATCGGGGATATTTCATTTTGATTAAACAAAGGAAATTCCGTTTTATTAGACAAAAAGAGTCCACGCGAATAGGGAAGTCAGAGATTGAGGCTTGCGAGTTCATATCGGTGAAGTTAAATAATATAATTTGTAAATTGAGGCGGTCGGGACGTACTTTCGGGGCGTCTATCAGGGTCAGGGTGAAATTTAAAAAAGAAATCTACGCGAGAATTGTGTTTGACGGCTGCATCTTGGAATAAATAACTGCATGACGGGTTGTGGTTTAGAAGTGCTTGTTTAATTAAATATTATTGTAGTGAATTGATTAGTGAAATTATTTTGTGCAACAAGGCGAATTTGGTAAGTTTGTATAAAATTATTAACATATTTAGTACGGGCCTTGCAGGAAAGAGTCATTTAGGGTTTGTATACTACAAGCCTTAGGAATCTAGGACCCTTTTTTTTGTCGAGCGATGGGGAGCGAGGGGCTTTGCACGTTTCCGGGTTGACCGGCTAGCAAGTACCTTTGTTGGGTGAAGTTATTCTTGAGACAATAACGTTGTAAAATAATAATTTGGAGTTCAATGAACTAACTAGCATTTGAAGCACAAAGTGCGCTTTCGGGCAATAAATCTTAGACGAGAGACTTCATTTAAAAGACGGGATTTTGAAACCACAAAACAATAATAAAACCCTTTAAAAGTGCTTTGTTGGTGATCTAGAAAATTAGGTTACTGGGTATTCTCCAATACATAACGGGTACCAAAATACATAGGTATAGAATGTAGGTATAAATTAATTTGTAAAGCGCCTTGGAGGTGTTAATTATTATTTACGAGTTTCGTAATAATATTTTTAAACGTAGCTAGGGGACTATATTTAGGAAAGGGTTTTTGAAAAGGCATTGGGTAATTTAACAGGTTATAGAATGGTGCGTAGCATGGGCATCTTTGCTTACTAACAAAATCTGACATAATTGAATTCCCATTCCAAAAATTTCCCACACCTTATTCCAAATTTTAGGTATCACAACAAGTCTATTACATAGGACTTTGCATAAACTTGGTTCGATATCTAATCATATAATCACCTTTGGTTCACGTTTAGGTATATTTCTTTCGACTTAGCAAAAAACTTTCATATTGTCGGTTGAATGCAGCCGTCGGTAGGTATTCACATTTTAGCGTGATGTGCTATATCCACCTACTTAATTAACAAACTCTTTTTCTTCAAACTTAATTGAGCGGGTTACGACTCGAGGATGGACGGCGGTTGTCGAATGAATTAACGGGTCCGGCTTTCCTATTTCACCATGAGGAAGTATCTCACGCGACTTTATCGGGGGCGATGTGATCGAAATGCAGGTGGGCTTACACTATTTTCCTAATGTGGAGGCGAAGTAAGCGATGGTCGTGTCTGGTCCGAGCAAATTGGAATCCCTTGTGATCACATCTCGGTAACGTGGATCTCGTACCCGCTCTAGACTGGATTGGAAGCGTGGCCGGAGCCATTCCATGATGTCGACGTATGTACGTCACTAAGGCATTGGGGGACTTCAGGAGAACAAAGGACGTGCACCCATTTCGCCCTCCTTCTACCGCCGCTCCGAGGTACCAGCGGATAAAAGTTGTCGTCGCGGGAGGCCAGTTTGATGCAGGACGAAGATTACGATCTGGCCGGACTACCTTCGTCATGGGGGAAACGAAGTGACGAAATTTGCGTGGGCTTCACTACCTTTTAGGTTACGCTCGTGTGGGGTCTGCCTTGTCGGCGGAACGAAGGGAACATGACATATGGAATCGTTTGGCAACCGATCGGCGGTTCTTTGTTGGAATCCGGATAAGTTTTCTTAACTACTTTTGGTCTACGCTTAGGTAGGTATATTTCATTCGATATATTCGATTTAGCAAAAACTTTCACATTGTCGGTTGAATGAAGCCGTCGGTAGGTATTCATATTTTAAGCGTAATGCGCTATATCCACCTACATAAGTAGCAAAAGTTTTCTTAACTCCCTCACACTAGGAATAGGGATCATCCAGCATCAGGGTGGGAATGTACTCTGGACGAAAGCGCAGCCGGGGAAATAAAAGGGAGGGAAGCCAGATTCACGACCTGGTGCCTTTCATTCTTGGACCCAGCACCCTGGAAGCCGAGCTTGACATTCCTTCTTTGAGCTGATGTTTGAGTTTGAGGTTGGGGTACGCCTATCGTAGAGCATATGCCCGTGACATTTCGGGGAAGGTCCCACGTTACGCTTGTGTATGTTATGCGAGAGGACGTATTTTTCATTCAAATCAAATACCGATGACCATCGCGATTGCAGGCTGGCGCATGTTTTTGTAGCGCGCCTAGGAAAAACGTAATCATTATTTCTACTGGCTCGAGGCGGCGTGCTGGACGGAGAACGGGACTATTGAGGACATGAGTGACTGCCAAGGCGAGGATCGGTGACATCAAAATTTTCCTTAATTAAATTCATACATCGCCAGATCAGAGGAGAGAGCGGCCCCACCGATCTCCTGACATTGCCGATTGTCTAATCAACTTCGGTTTAATGTTTATGCCGGTGCTTTAGGAGTAAATGGAACTCAAGTCATCGGCATGCTGAAGAACTTCAAAATCATCACCATCATCATCAATCCAGAGTAGGATGTCACGATCTAAAACCTCGTGCCACCCACGCATTTCCTGAACAGTTCCTGACATCGGCTATCACGCCATTAATCGGAGCAGACCCTCATATCAAACGGTATGAGAGGACCTCTCATCATCATCATCAGCATATTTATAATTTGGCGGCTTATTGGTCGATAATATTCCCATTACCACTCTATGATCCAGAAACACACATCAAACCCTTTCCCGACAGAAGGCAAAACATGTCGATTTTCATTCGTCGCTTGCGACCTTAACATTCTCCGGAGGCGTTGGAATTGGAAGCTGATTCGGCGGTCTATGACCATCACCTTATCAGTTGGGCTATGGAGGAGTCCAATTATTTAAACAGCACATGTTCTGTCTCATGTTAATCCAAAATACCTACCCGTAGAATCAAATTAACAAGATAAAACAAGCTAGCTAACTAACAAACTGCATCTAGAACTGTGAGTGTAGAATCATTGCAATCCGTACTGCTTGAGTGTAAATCTTTTGTTAGAATGTACATAAATGTCAAATTATCTTCATGATAGCATTTTATAGAGCTGCAGAGAGTACGTGACATCGCATCGAAAGGTAGGATCTTCTCAATTCGCCGTTTGAATGTAAATTTATATATTAGATGCTAGGAGGGAAAATGCAGATTACTTCAATAAAAATAGTCGTCGATGAGCGTAGGTGTTTAACAGGTGCTAGGGGAGGAAGCTGAACGAATATAGTTAGATAATTAGTTATTTTTCAAGCTAGTCAGACTCAGTCATTGTTGTTCGAAGCCTTGCAAATTGTAACACGCCATATCTAAAAGAACAAGGGTTTACCACAAATAAATTATTAATTAAATTGGATTAACTATACCAAACCACTCAAACAAAAAAGTACACAACGTTGTGGGGTTAATTACAATTGATTAATTGAGAGCATCTCGTCACGTTTGCATAAAAGTATTACGTGATGGGGTTGAGAAGGCGCTTCAAAAGAAATGCAGGGGAGAGACGCGAGAACGGGCGAGCTACGAGCTTTTTAAAGGCCGACCGGGGTTGCGCCTGTAGCTGTAGCACTGTGGCAGCATTTGGATTCAAAAATTACTACTACTTCGTAGAGGGGGGGGGGGTTATCACAGTTTTGCTAAGTGACCAGGAGGTATGGTATTACAAAGTGTTGCATTTTGCTGGGTTTTATACAATGACTTAAACAAGAATAGAAAAAAAAAAAAATTAATACAGTAGGTATAACGGTTCGCATGTCATCCGAAAATGACTGAAAACACAACAAAAAAAAAAGTAAAGTACTAGGAAAATAGATGTGTAGCAGAGGAATTAACAATAACGTTTACATTAGCTTAACTAGATAAATATAGGAAAGATAGGCCGAAAATGTCCAACTTCCGATGAGACGCAGGTTAAAGGTGTCATGTTTTGAGGGGAGTAGCGCCGTACGTCTATAAAAAGTGAAACAAAAATTAATCAAGAGAGTAGGTAGTGTAATAATGTACACATTAGCTTAACCAGATAAATTTAGGAGAGGTTGGTTGACGATGTCCAACTTCCGATGAGACGCAGGTTAAAGGTATCATATTTTGAGGGGAGTAGCGCCATACGTCTATAAAAAGTGAAACAAAATAAATCAAGAGAGTAGGTAGTGCAATAATGTACACATTAGCTTAACCAGATAAATTTAGGAGAGGTTGGTTGATGATGTCCAATTTCCGATGAGACGCAGGTTAAAGGTATCATATTTTGAGGGGAGGAGCGCTGTACGTCAATAAAAAGTGTAACAAAATTAACCAAGAGAAATTAATGATATCCAACCTTCGATAAGTATTAGTGAGAAAGGGTGTTACGTTATTAGGGGAGATAATCCTTCAATAATGCATTCAATATCAAATCGCCAAGGTGATAATATCGATGTTAGTCAACTTTCAATTGGGTTTGAACGTTTGGTAAATTGGATACCGGACGATTAGTTAAAATAATAAAAATACAAAACATCGAGGAGTAGTTCTGGTTACCGAAGTAAACAAAACATTACAATTGTAATATTGATAAGTATTAGTGTCCTTTAGTGTCAACAATAGAAAAAAGGGTCTCTTTCATTTTGAGGGCAGATCATTTAAACATTTAACGCTCAGTGTGGAGAACAAAAAAAAGGGAGGTCATTAAACCGAGTGCCGACTAGCGGAGATATGTGTCAAATAGGTTTGTGCGTTTAACGTAACGGTAAATTGAAACCATGAACGGAGGTCTAGCCACGAGTGGTGGGACAGTGCGGCTTTGAAACAGAAACAATAAAGAGCATACCTTTTGGTGATGCATGGTTCGAGTGTAGGTACTTCTAAAGGGATAAGTAGGTCATTAAACCGAGTAGCGGTTAGTGGAGGTGTCTATAATAGAAAAAAAAAAAACCGTAGTTGGTAAAACAATAATAAAACTAACCAGTAGGTAGACATACGTTGGGCTAGGAAAACAAACTTTTCTTAACTAAATAGTTCAAAGAAACAGAATCTGTTGAGAAACAAAATACATGCAGAATAAACATTAGTGACGTGAACCGGATTAGGCGTGAAGACAATAAAACCAAATTAAAGATAGGAGAGGTAGGTAAAATGTTAGGCAACCTCCGATAAGTATAGGGAATAAAAGGTATTCCGATGTGAGGGGAGGAAGTCGGTTCTTGATGGCAAATTAAATTTTAAAAATAAATTGTTTGCTAATATTCAACCCGACTTACAGAATGAACGTATCCAAAACGTTTAATTCTAATAATGCACTAGATTTAAAGGACTACAATAATAATTACGTACTCAAACGTATGAATCTGGAGAAATAAAATGACTAGATACCTACTGTAGACAATTGGCATTTTTTAGCAGTTAAATACTTTTATGATGATATTGGTCCCCAGTACCAAATTGTTAAATTTAGAACAACGGTCAGGTCCATTTTGGGCAAAGTTCCGTAAGCGAAAAAAAAAAAAAAACAAACAAACAACAAGAAAGGTCGGTCAGACTTCGTATAATTACGGTAGGGATATTTTGGAGAAAAAAATGCAGACGGACCTTCGAGACGGCCATTATGTGAAACCGAAAGGAGCTTTTAAGGGGAGAAGTACCGACTTAAGCGATCTATGCTAGAATATGCTTGCCATTTTGTAAGGGAAGTTGTATGGGTGAAACGTCACCTGATCGCCTCTTAAAACCAGATAACAGCGGCTAAGCAAATACAGTTTCAACAGTGTTCTGAAAATGGGGAACATAGACAGAGCAAGCTTACGAGTGATAGTCGTGTTACCGTTAACAATGACAGGGCCGAATTGGGGAAAAACACTTCGGGTTATTTTATAGAGAAAAATAAAGTATGAATTTAGACACAGTGAGATGTGGAGCATTGGAACATTTACAATTTTAGTATTAGTTTGTGGAAGGGTTTGCGAATTGCGCAAACAGGGTTTATTGTGAAGCGGTGGGTATTTAAAATCAGCGTAAATAGGTGATAAAGTTAGGCAGAAATTAAAATTTGGATTAATTGGTTTAGAGGCAATAATAGATACCTAACTGCTCACATACTATATTGTCGGCTTATGTGGGGAGTACAATAGGAGACAGTTAGGGTACCATGACTAGGTACCGTTGTAGGTGGTAACCGGGACAAATTCCTGGAAATATGTAGGCGTAACGCAAGGTACATTGACCGTAGTTTCAACATTAGACAAACATTGGGCAAGGCCGACGAAGAAACGGAATAGGGAAGGGATGCGATGACGTACAGGACAGGGCCGGATTAGGAAATATTCATCATTACAATTTTGGAAAAAAAGGGCACAAAGATTTAAGGCGAGTTCAAACGGGCTGACTACTGCTGAAGTTCTGGAACAAAATAGGTGGTTGTAGTTTGGATTTATATCTACCTCCACTATTTTTTTCCATAAAGGGGAGACTGTGATGATCTCGCCTTTGGGCCTACGAAATGATTCTTTTAAAATTGAGAGATCAATTTGGAATTATATTCGATTTTGTAACAGGGAATGGTGTCAGCATACGACCCTCTGTTTCCAATTCATGGGGGTGATTTATGGGTCCTTACCACTAAATAACCACATGTGTTTACGTGGCCCAAGTGCATGAGAGCCCCGGCAAAGGCCATTCCTCACAAAACTAAGAAAGGACCCAGAATAACATTTAGAGGGATTTTTTTTTCAGGTTCATTATCAAGTCAGGGGCGGCCGATGGATATTTGCCCGAGTGGTGACTGACTTTAACGCGAGCAAATTGATTTGTGAAACAATTGTCTTGTGCATTTTCTATGGCAGTGGGGAGTTGAAAAATTAGGCAATAAAGATTGATCGTTGGTGCATTTAAATATACGAGAGCGACGCGCCGATTACGGGTTGAAATATTTGACATATTTGTCAAAATAAGATTGCAGAATTCGTTAAATAGTGACGCACGCAGAAAGAACGAAAACGTGTACAGACAATGCTTATATAATGTTATTATATAACCAATAAAGTCGACGCAAGTATTGAGAAAGAGTATTAGATTGAAGTACGCCACTGAGCTCTTCTTTTAAGCGTTATTGGGATAGTTTATGACTCTGGCGCAGACGAAATTAGTTTACACCACAAAAAATAACGAACATGGTTTCTACACAAAATTCTCTGAAATAAGAGTTATTATGTGACATTTTTTGACTATTAAACGTTGATATATGCATATTGGGAGATGTGCTTATCACTTAAGATTTGAAAAAAGTGACTAATAAATTATTGAAACCACACAAGTAGATGGGTGGGAGTCAGAAGGCAGGGGGTTGGAACTGGAGAGTCGGGGTAGAGAAGTGTTGGTGGACAGTGAGGGAAGGAACCTAGGGCCGCGCAGACGGGATAAAAAATCATCGAGTTTTGATAAACGGCAGAATAATAATTTGGTGCGCGTAAACCGGGAATAATTCATAAAATTAAAGGAAAATAGTTCACGCGATTGAGGGGAGTCAAGATTTGGTCGTTGGGAAGCAAGGTTTAAATTAAGGGATCGAGGTCCGATAGTCGCGAGGAGACCAGCTTGGTGCGCCTAAATCGGGGATATTTCATTTTGATTAAACAAAGGAAATTCCGTTTTATTAGACAAAAAGAGTCCACGCGAATAGGGAAGTCAGAGATTGAGGCTTGCGAGTTCATATCGGTGAAGTTAAATAATATAATTTGTAAATTGAGGCGGTCGGGACGTACTTTCGGGGCGTCTATCAGGGTCAGGGTGAAATTTAAAAAAGAAATCTACGCGAGAATTGTGTTTGACGGCTGCATCTTGGAATAAATAACTGCATGACGGGTTGTGGTTTAGAAGTGCTTGTTTAATTAAATATTATTGTAGTGAATTGATTAGTGAAATTATTTTGTGCAACAAGGCGAATTTGGTAAGTTTGTATAAAATTATTAACATATTTAGTACGGGCCTTGCAGGAAAGAGTCATTTAGGGTTTGTATACTACAAGCCTTAGGAATCTAGGACCCTTTTTTTTGTCGAGCGATGGGGAGCGAGGGGCTTTGCACGTTTCCGGGTTGACCGGCTAGCAAGTACCTTTGTTGGGTGAAGTTATTCTTGAGACAATAACGTTGTAAAATAATAATTTGGAGTTCAATGAACTAACTAGCATTTGAAGCACAAAGTGCGCTTTCGGGCAATAAATCTTAGACGAGAGACTTCATTTAAAAGACGGGATTTTGAAACCACAAAACAATAATAAAACCCTTTAAAAGTGCTTTGTTGGTGATCTAGAAAATTAGGTTACTGGGTATTCTCCAATACATAACGGGTACCAAAATACATAGGTATAGAATGTAGGTATAAATTAATTTGTAAAGCGCCTTGGAGGTGTTAATTATTATTTACGAGTTTCGTAATAATATTTTTAAACGTAGCTAGGGGACTATATTTAGGAAAGGGTTTTTGAAAAGGCATTGGGTAATTTAACAGGTTATAGAATGGTGCGTAGCATGGGCATCTTTGCTTACTAACAAAATCTGACATAATTGAATTCCCATTCCAAAAATTTCCCACACCTTATTCCAAATTTTAGGTATCACAACAAGTCTATTACATAGGACTTTGCATAAACTTGGTTCGATATCTAATCATATAATCACCTTTGGTTCACGTTTAGGTATATTTCTTTCGACTTAGCAAAAAACTTTCATATTGTCGGTTGAATGCAGCCGTCGGTAGGTATTCACATTTTAGCGTGATGTGCTATATCCACCTACTTAATTAACAAACTCTTTTTCTTCAAACTTAATTGAGCGGGTTACGACTCGAGGATGGACGGCGGTTGTCGAATGAATTAACGGGTCCGGCTTTCCTATTTCACCATGAGGAAGTATCTCACGCGACTTTATCGGGGGCGATGTGATCGAAATGCAGGTGGGCTTACACTATTTTCCTAATGTGGAGGCGAAGTAAGCGATGGTCGTGTCTGGTCCGAGCAAATTGGAATCCCTTGTGATCACATCTCGGTAACGTGGATCTCGTACCCGCTCTAGACTGGATTGGAAGCGTGGCCGGAGCCATTCCATGATGTCGACGTATGTACGTCACTAAGGCATTGGGGGACTTCAGGAGAACAAAGGACGTGCACCCATTTCGCCCTCCTTCTACCGCCGCTCCGAGGTACCAGCGGATAAAAGTTGTCGTCGCGGGAGGCCAGTTTGATGCAGGACGAAGATTACGATCTGGCCGGACTACCTTCGTCATGGGGGAAACGAAGTGACGAAATTTGCGTGGGCTTCACTACCTTTTAGGTTACGCTCGTGTGGGGTCTGCCTTGTCGGCGGAACGAAGGGAACATGACATATGGAATCGTTTGGCAACCGATCGGCGGTTCTTTGTTGGAATCCGGATAAGTTTTCTTAACTACTTTTGGTCTACGCTTAGGTAGGTATATTTCATTCGATATATTCGATTTAGCAAAAACTTTCACATTGTCGGTTGAATGAAGCCGTCGGTAGGTATTCATATTTTAAGCGTAATGCGCTATATCCACCTACATAAGTAGCAAAAGTTTTCTTAACTCCCTCACACTAGGAATAGGGATCATCCAGCATCAGGGTGGGAATGTACTCTGGACGAAAGCGCAGCCGGGGAAATAAAAGGGAGGGAAGCCAGATTCACGACCTGGTGCCTTTCATTCTTGGACCCAGCACCCTGGAAGCCGAGCTTGACATTCCTTCTTTGAGCTGATGTTTGAGTTTGAGGTTGGGGTACGCCTATCGTAGAGCATATGCCCGTGACATTTCGGGGAAGGTCCCACGTTACGCTTGTGTATGTTATGCGAGAGGACGTATTTTTCATTCAAATCAAATACCGATGACCATCGCGATTGCAGGCTGGCGCATGTTTTTGTAGCGCGCCTAGGAAAAACGTAATCATTATTTCTACTGGCTCGAGGCGGCGTGCTGGACGGAGAACGGGACTATTGAGGACATGAGTGACTGCCAAGGCGAGGATCGGTGACATCAAAATTTTCCTTAATTAAATTCATACATCGCCAGATCAGAGGAGAGAGCGGCCCCACCGATCTCCTGACATTGCCGATTGTCTAATCAACTTCGGTTTAATGTTTATGCCGGTGCTTTAGGAGTAAATGGAACTCAAGTCATCGGCATGCTGAAGAACTTCAAAATCATCACCATCATCATCAATCCAGAGTAGGATGTCACGATCTAAAACCTCGTGCCACCCACGCATTTCCTGAACAGTTCCTGACATCGGCTATCACGCCATTAATCGGAGCAGACCCTCATATCAAACGGTATGAGAGGACCTCTCATCATCATCATCAGCATATTTATAATTTGGCGGCTTATTGGTCGATAATATTCCCATTACCACTCTATGATCCAGAAACACACATCAAACCCTTTCCCGACAGAAGGCAAAACATGTCGATTTTCATTCGTCGCTTGCGACCTTAACATTCTCCGGAGGCGTTGGAATTGGAAGCTGATTCGGCGGTCTATGACCATCACCTTATCAGTTGGGCTATGGAGGAGTCCAATTATTTAAACAGCACATGTTCTGTCTCATGTTAATCCAAAATACCTACCCGTAGAATCAAATTAACAAGATAAAACAAGCTAGCTAACTAACAAACTGCATCTAGAACTGTGAGTGTAGAATCATTGCAATCCGTACTGCTTGAGTGTAAATCTTTTGTTAGAATGTACATAAATGTCAAATTATCTTCATGATAGCATTTTATAGAGCTGCAGAGAGTACGTGACATCGCATCGAAAGGTAGGATCTTCTCAATTCGCCGTTTGAATGTAAATTTATATATTAGATGCTAGGAGGGAAAATGCAGATTACTTCAATAAAAATAGTCGTCGATGAGCGTAGGTGTTTAACAGGTGCTAGGGGAGGAAGCTGAACGAATATAGTTAGATAATTAGTTATTTTTCAAGCTAGTCAGACTCAGTCATTGTTGTTCGAAGCCTTGCAAATTGTAACACGCCATATCTAAAAGAACAAGGGTTTACCACAAATAAATTATTAATTAAATTGGATTAACTATACCAAACCACTCAAACAAAAAAGTACACAACGTTGTGGGGTTAATTACAATTGATTAATTGAGAGCATCTCGTCACGTTTGCATAAAAGTATTACGTGATGGGGTTGAGAAGGCGCTTCAAAAGAAATGCAGGGGAGAGACGCGAGAACGGGCGAGCTACGAGCTTTTTAAAGGCCGACCGGGGTTGCGCCTGTAGCTGTAGCAATGTAGCAGCATTTGGAAACCAAGTGAAGGTTTTACTACTACTTCGTAGAGGGGGGGGGGGTTATCACACCTGCTAACTAGGTAGAAACCGTTGAACATGTAGTAAGTGATCGTTTTTCTGTACTAATTGGTTCTGTATGTATCATAGTGAATTTTGTTAAAAGTCCCAACCGACCAACGTGTTACTAAAAAAAACACTCCATACGAATCATCGCTCATCGTTCGCAGTGAGAAACGTTTTCAACACTTCTTAATATATAAAAAAATAACGTTTCTTTGTTTGTCCCTTATGCGGTTCCTAAACCGTTCATCCGATTGCAAAGAAGCTTTGGTGTATTGTCGTACGTATACTCGGGAAGGTTTCTAAACAAGCAATTCTCTAAAACACAGTAAATTTAATTTGTGGAACCAATTTATTTCAAAATTAACAGAACACTTAGTGTTAACCATGTTTATTGTTTTAAAAAACCGACGTGTTTCGTAAATTATAATTACTTCATCACAAAACGAGTTTTTTTTAAACAATAAACGTGGTTAAAACCAAGTACCTATTCTATTAATTTTGAATAAATAAAACATTTTCCCGAAGCAAACAAAGACGATGAGATGAAGGAATTTTCGAGACATTTAAAAATCTGATTTTAAGGTCTAAATGCGGGGCTCCAGCGCCCGATTAGTCTGGTCCGCGACCGCTTTAATAATTTGATGTCCATTAGCGCGGTAGTGGGTACATGTACGTCCTAGACCTTCCCATGAGGTGCGGGTGGTTCCTTGGCTAATTAGTGAAATTAGTCCGGCTCCGGGGTTACCGCGCAGTTGATCACCGTCTAGGTCTAGAGGTCGTGCGATAGCTAAAACTGCACTCGGTCTGAGGGCTATCTTATCTACCGCACGACCTCCACTAAAGTATCAAAAGAAACGAAATCAAAGTGTTCACAGATAATCTAAATTCGGAAATACAAATTTTGATACACGAATGAAATACGGTCCACATAGCACTCTTTTTATGGTGAATTGCCTATTTCAAAAAAAACGTACGATTTGGTCATGACGAGGGATGTAAGACAAGTTTCTTCTCAAGATTCTTGCATACGATAAAGGAATGCTGTCTTAGAATTTAATCTATGTAGATAAGTTTGGCGTATTGTGGCAATAAATCGCTCAAAAAGTTTTGAAAAAGTGTCGTAATATGCCAAAAATCACTTGAGCGGTTGGAAAACTGTAAATACTTGCTGGCGAATGAAAATTTTTAACTGTTTTCTTTTAAATTCCATATGAAATATGTATTGTAATATGTATATAACCTTAGAAAATTCTTTGGCGGATGTACTCCCTGCTCCTATTATAGACATTTTTTTCAAAAAATTCTTCCTTAATCTCAAAGTAATTATGATTTAGAACCACGTAAATGAATTAAAAATACCTCAGTGTATCTAGATTTTCACAATTACTCGCCCAAACTTTCTGAATTTTCAGATCCTTTTCCGCCATGAGATAATCCTGAGAATATTTCTGATGTTTACGATTTTATAGTATTTTTTCATAAATCCTACGAATATGTGGTAATCAAAATAATCTAGGTGAATTCAGTGGCTATATAGAACTATAATCAGTTTGTATATCTCCTTATTAAAATTTGGAGGTATGATTTTTTTTAAGGTTGGCGGAAAATATTAAAAACCGAGAAAAAAGTTTCAATTTCGGCTGTCGCTCCAGTGGTTAAGTACTTAAGATAGTTTATATCATGTCAGTCCTAAAGTCCTAAACGAAATTAGTTGACAATTGTGTATTATAAACCAAATGGACATGTTATCGCTAATTTTGAAGGTTTGCAACATCCATAGGTAACCAGTTTAAAGTTTATAGTGCAGAACTTTATCTAGAACTGCAAAATATAGTTTATTTCTATACGAATTCTTTGAAGTACACTTATCAACTTTCATAAATTAATATCTCTGATTTTGTTAAAGATCCTTGTTAAAATGCCAATTTTTACTAGATACCTACGTTCGTTACTTGCTTTATAAAAGGTTTTAAACATTTTTACGTACTTCTTCCTTGCCTATAAAAAATATCATGTAAAGGCCATACACTGTACGTGTACTGTAATACGGGTGTGTGTAATATTTCATGGTAAGAGTCTTCGGGTCCCATTGTTGAGAATTTATGCTCTTACGACGAAAATAGAAACCTTTTAACTTAGGTTCACTTATTTCTCCTCCTTTATATCCTACCCTCCATCTCCCACGACTTTTGTCACGTGTTAGCCCTCTTTAACAACGTTTGACCGTGTCTTCTATATATGTATGCATACATATGTGGGTATGCATCTTATTATATTGGAATATTGACATTAAAAGCCAAAAAGTATTAAAGTAAATATTAGCTATCAGATATTAATAGTTTTTGTGTTTAATTCGTAGGACTCCATTTAATCAAAAAAAGATTTAATTTTACTTTCCACTTAACAACCATCACATATAGAAAGAAAGGGTCTTAGATTAAATTTACTTATATTTAACATTTGGAAATCATTGAACGAACGAATATACCCTAACTCTAATTAATGAAGTAAGGAAAATGATTTATTTTCCTCGTCCTTTCCTTTGTATGTTAACAAAACATAAACAATATAACACATTTAAATAAGTCAATGGCAGCACATTATTTTAAAACAGTTTAATATCAAATCATTAACATTTATTGTGGAGAAAACAGAAATCAAAGTTCCGCGTAACAATTATTTTCTCAATTACTCGGTTTAACCGGTGATAAATCAATATAAGGAACCTTCAAAATTAAAATTTAGAAATCTATAAATAAGTGATAATATGCTGATGGTTAATTAAATTTTATAATATTATAAACTTATGCTGGAGCAGCAAACTCTCAAATAGTAAGGTCTGATGTTAAAAAAAATTTGGAGCTTTTTTCTGGAATTAATTTTGCTATCACAGCTTTCCAGCCGAAGAATTAATTTCCTAAAATAACGAGCTTTAAAATAACCATTTAGGGCTAGTTACACCTATCGCAGAATTTGAAAAATTCATCAAAAATCAAAGTTCATTTTCACGTTTTGTGAAAGTTTAAGTCATTTTAACAAAAACTAAAGCGTCCTTGACGTAATTTTATCACTAAATGGATAAAAGTTATTGTAATTTTAAGAAGAATCAAATAATATTATTTAATCCAATTTGGCACAGAAGGGGTGTAATATGTAGGTATTTTCTGCTTAAGGTCCCAGGATCAGCCCTTTGATCTGACCCCTCCTAGCTATGAGAGCCTTGAGGTTATCTGCCATTGTCAACTAATTCGAGATCCAATCTCACAAAGATTATAGAAAAAGCCACGTTTTAACACCGTAAGAAGGGAATATAATTAAGGTCTTGCTGTGATGATGCTGATTCAATCCGCTGGAAGGACCATGCTTAGGGTACCAGGGTCTGGCCTCCGGACAGCCTACCGTCGCGCGTCGTGTGTAAAGTGAGCAGTTTCATTGACTTCTGTCGTTTCCAAAACCAGGAAACCGTACAGTGAGAGGTGATGATTTAAGAGGTTATCCCTTGTTTTAAGTAAAAACACTTTGTTTCATACTGGGAATATTGTTGTAAACTTTAGTTTATTCAGATGAACATTAAGTTGAACAGAGTTTCGATTCTATTTTGTGAACTGAGTTTCAAATTGTAAAATGTAGAAAAGGATGACACTCCAATAGGCAAAAAGCTTATTTATAACGCAAAAGTAATGAGTAAAGGACTCTAAACATCGAGATTAGGCAAGATGATAAAAATAGAAGTGCTCTGAAATAGGACAATCACAACATACAACACCTTCTACTGACTGAAAAAGGGCTTCAACGAAATTATTTATTTACGAACATGATTATCTGTGGAGATTAGAGTTGAGTTTCGTTCTGAATTCTAACTGAGGGAGAACCAGATAATAGTATCAAAACAATATATTATTGCAATTTTAAATATTGTCGTGTTAAATGTTGATTTCCAAATATAAAGTCTCCGGCTTTGTATCTCCCATTCATAACATAATAAATGATAATATTATGCATTATTAAGCCTACCGAAGCATTTAGTATTCCTTCCACCAGATGATAAACGCTCCCCGAGGATTAAGACCTCTATACAATATACGATTCCAGCACTTGTATTTCTCGGCTATACAATAATTACACGCGCTTCTGCTTTATTAGATATAAAAGGCCAGTATTTCTGGCGGAAGGTAATTTCTAAAGTAACATAACTCATATAACTCGCTTAGCGTAAAGTTAGAACATTTAAAGCGGCTTTAATGTTCTGAACATTTTACCAATATTTACTTAGAAATAGGAAACGGTAAAAGATATACTTGGAAATAATTCTTAAATAAATTAAAAGCACCTACAAAAACTTATGTGGGTTTTGCGTGGATATTTTAATTCCTACCTTTTTGGTTTTTTATATTTATTCATAGTATATATTATACATTACAAAGATATAGTATATTGTCCTCCACACTAGGAGATCACCTGTGTTGTAGAGGACATTTTTCAGATGTAAATTATAAATTATAAATTGTATTAACCTTCACCTAGGATAGGTTAGGCACGTACCTATTATCGTTGATAGCAGGTCATTACGATGGCCTCCATGGTCGAGGGGTAAGGCCCTTGGCTTCATTTTTTTTCATCACAATATATTCATTTAAAATAACATTTAGTATTTTTGTGGTACGTTTCAGAGTGGAAGATATTCTCAGTATTGCCCTGGTGTAAGACGACCATTCAGAATTGAAACTGTGCTTGAAATGGCTTTAACCGTGTTTGGTCACCAGATCTGAATATCCAGGTACTTCCCCACTTGCCTCATCCCAACTCCTTCCCCTCCCACCACTTTTAGCCTCACAACATTTAATTTTTTATTTTTTTATTTCAAGAATTTTGTTTTTACATCTCAAATGATTACATGTGCAGGGTTATACAATAATTCATTTTATATTCTACTACTCCATAATACATACCTCCACATACCCCAATTGGGGATGCCATAGTGCCTGCCTGGAAAATCAAACAGGGAGCAGGTGGGATTCTTGTAGGGTAGTTAGTTCACTTTAAAAAATATATAATAATATTTAGATGAGCCACGAAGCGAAAAAATCGGTTCCATTTTTCCCCACAAGTTAAGTCTAATTTGACCTCCAACGCTCTAAGCTCGAGCGACCGAATCCGGTCCCTACGCGCTGCCACTCGCATGATAAGAGTGGTACATGTTTCAATGAGGTATACGCAATACTACCTCAATAATTACCCTGTGATTCTTCACGAGTCTGCGCTAGCATTATAACAGTCATCGATATTAATATTACTAAGAAATTGAGAATAGTTAACGAATGTTATTAAGTTACTGTCACTGGAGCAAAATATAGACCGAGATTGAAGTTCGCAAAGTGTAACCACTGGAGCGATCGCGCGAAATAAATAAATTTGCCTCGATTGCTCGCGATTTTCCAGATCATTTTTTAAATTTTTCGCCAACAAAAAAAAATCATACCTTCGAATTTTAACATGGAAACACAAAAACTTATTATAGTGCTATATAGCCAATGAATTAACCTGTATTTTACCTTTTTTAAATATTTGTAGGATATAGAAAAAATATTTTAAAAATCGTAAAGTTTATAACCGCGCAAATCCTGCGTGTTGTTAATGCGGGGTACGCCTTTGAAACTGCCGTAAGGGGTACTTATTCGAGTCAACATAGAATATTTTCGATTTCTGTATGTTGTATGTGGTGTACTTGATAATACAAGATGCATATCTATGGAAAAGGGACTTAATTTTATCCGTAAACAGCTGATCAAAAATTCGACTTAAATTTTTTTTTTAACTAATTTTTTTTTAACATCGTTCTACCACGAAGTTCGGATTTGCAACATCTATCATAATAAACAAAGCATTTATATAGCTTGGTTTCAAAATAAATGGCTGGCCTAGGAAATAGTTTTAATAATTACAATAAATGTTTTACAAATAGTAAGAAAAGGTGGTCCAAATTTGGACCGCTTTCAATCGCAGAAAAATAAAAGTGGACAATTTTTCGACCGTAATAGCTCCAATGGGTAGTGCGATATCCATTGCCAAGATATGGGTTGGTCGACCTAAAACTTGACAACATTATTACCGAGAACCTATAATAAAGTCTAAACTAAAAATAGAAAACTCACGCTCAGGCCAGTAAAGACATTAACCTGTTGGTTAATGTATTTTACAAAATAGGGGACAATTTTATGAAATAAGTTCATACAGTTTGTTGACGCATGACCAAGTGATTTATCGGTACCATATAACATAACAAGAACATATTCAGGGAAATCCAGCCTGTCCACTGTTCACATATCCCAATATTCATACTAACTCTTATCGTATCTTGATTTTCCGCTAAGCAGTGGCGTAGCAAGGGGGGGCGGACCGCTCCGGGTGCCACCCGAGGGAGGGGTGAAACTCGAACGTGGATAAAAAACTTACCTAAGTGCAAAATTGCAGCAAAAAATATTTTACACGTAAACACTGACTGTTTCACGATTTAAATTTAAGAGTGAATCTGTATTCGGTAACTTGTTATAATTAAACTACACCAATAACATGAAAATGGTTTTCTCAGATATTTGCAGCACGTAGTCTGAAACTTTCATATCTTGCAACTCGGGAAATATCTTGCAATAGTGGAACTCGGAAATGGTGTTTTCGAAATGGGGTCACAGATGAAACGGGTTTCAAATGAAATTTCAAAGTAAACTATTTTCGAGTTCCACGTGCAAGATTTGAAAGTTGCACAATATGTGCTACAAAGATCGGAGTAAAACCAATATTCGTGTACTGCGTGCATTAATAATTAAATCTGGGGACTCACCTTTACTATCTCACAAATGAAATTGTATCGTTTCACTCTGAACACAAAACTGGTTTCAACTTAAGAATGAGTTGTTAAAATTATATCTTCACTCCGGAAAACGATTTTCCTCAGAATTTTGAAGCATATTAGAATTTGAATTTTATCCTGCATTTGAAGAACAAAACTGGTTTTAACTTTCCCAGGTTCAAAACTGAATCCAGAACTCAAAAATGGTTTTCCTCAGATTTTTGCACCACATATCATGCAACTTGAATGTTTTAACTGCACTTGGAAAATGAGAATGGTTTCCTTCAAAATGCGTCAGCACATGCACCCGCATCTGGATATTTTTTTGAAATTCTGAACACAAGACTTGTTTTACCTTAAGAATAAATCTGGTAAGAGTCCACCGGTTTAAATTTCAAAACTGGTTTAAATTTAAGAGTGAATCTGTATTCGGTAACTCGTTTTAATTAGAACTACACCCATAACATCGACCAGTCAGTGGTTGAGTGGGCATAGCGCTTGGGTCCCACCCGGGCGTCGCATGTTCAGTTCCTCTGCTGGCTAAGTCCTCCATCACAACACAAGCTACATTTTCGGCTTTCTGTGGTGGTAGTAGGAGATTTTCAAACATTGCTGGGTTATTCGTAATCCGGGAATGTTTGTCTTTTAAAAAAAAAAAAACATGAAAATGGTTTTCCTCCGATATTTGCAGCTCGTAGTCTGAAACTTTCATATTTTGCAACTCGGGGAATATCTTGCAATAGTGGAACTCGGGAACGGTTTCCTTCGAAATGGGTCCGCAGATGAACAAAGTTTCAAATGAAATTTCAAAGAAAACCATTTTCGAGTTCGAGCAAGATTTGAAAGTTGCAGACTATGTGCTGCAAAGATCGGAGGAAAACCATTTTCGTGTACTGCGTGCATTAATAATTAAAACTGGGGACTTACACCTTTACTATTTCACAATTGAAATTATATCATTACACTCTGAACACAAAACTGGTTTTGACTTAAGTATGGGTTTTTAAAATTATGTGTTCATGCTAGACTCCACTCGGAGCTCTGTTATTTTTAGCTCTATGGCTCGGTCGTTCGGGATTCCCCAAAAATTTTGTTGTTTTATTTTCGTTCCTAGCTCATACTATTGCTTTGTGGGAGATTCCCCTGAAATATTCCTTGCTTATCATCTGTGTCATTCTCATTTCTTTCATACATTGTGATTGACGGTAACTCGTGAAGGGAATTATTACCTATTAATTTTGAAAAAGTTGTTATTCTGACAGTGTTTTAAAAGGTGTTTTAATTTTGAGGATTGCGAAATTTTCGTTTACATAGTTATTAATGTTTTTATTTTTAAGGAGGTCGAAATTTGCGTTTTAAATTTCTTAAAGTAAACTTTAATGGGAGGGAGGCTGACACCACGTTTTCCGCCCCGGGTGCCACCCATGCTAGCTATGCCACTGCCGCTAAGCACTTGCATACTGCTTACTAACAACGTATGCAGGGACACTGGAGGTCTAGATTCGTTAAAAATTAAATGAAGATTCGTTCATTCCAAAAAATTAGAGTACTTGCGAGAGCCTTGAAGGAGTAACCATCAGCTACTTATACCAGGGCAGTTAAGTGGTGGATAACCTCCAATATCCCAATAGTTGTGTCATATTGAAATGCAATTTTTTTTATTAAATTCAATTTTTTTTTTTTAACTTAATGAGTAAAACCTCAAATTGTAATATTATTTAATTAATGAAGACATTATTGGCGAAACTCAATCGAAAATCTGAAACACAAAAACCACTGGGTTCGTGACCCAGATGTTACCGTATCTTTTTCTAATTTTTCTGTTTCAGATTTTTAATTGAGTTTTGCTAATATTGTCTTCTAAATTATTGATTACATTCCAATTGATTCGCAATTTTTCTGCGACTACACTCTTTGAAATAGCAGCCTTGCGATATAAGATCTCCGATGGGGAAGACAACTCAAATTTAAATTGCTTCAATCAAAACCTAAGTACCTATTATACTCAGGGGCCTCAAAATGTTGTATCACAATAAAAAAAACCCTTATCGCTAAACTTAAATCAAATGCCGCATTGAGCAAGCTCGTGCAACCTTTATCCGCATGAAAAAGATGTTCTGCAGTCATGATCTCAACCTTGGATTACGAATGCGAATGGTCAGATGCTACGTGTTTTCGATATTATTTTATGGAATTGATGCAGGGACGCTTACGGAAAAACTAATTAGGCGACTTGAGGCATTCAAGGTGTGGATCTACAGAAGAATACTTAAAATAAGCTAGATGGACAGGCTTCGAATGAAGATGTGATAGTTCGGATAAATAAAGAAAAAAAGTTATAAAAACTATAAAAATCCGAAAACTTCAATATTATGGACATGTGTTAAGACATCCAGCAAAGTTTGAGATCTTGCATCTCATAATGTAGTGAACGTTTGCCGGAAGACGGAGCTCTGGAAGAAGGAGAACCTCATGGCTGAAAAACCTGAGACAGGGGTTTGGCCAGTCTACTGTAGAGCTGTTCCAGGCCGCAGTAAACAAAGTCCGCATAGCCAACATGACAGCCAACGTCCGTTGAACGGACAAGGCACAAGAAGAAGAATCGCTAAACTATTTACTAAACGACGCAGTATAAAATAGTTCCGAGAAAAAAATAATAATTCATCGGGTAGGTACATTACAAAAGCGAGTTCAAAAGGATGTTGTCGGATTCCTAAGTAGTGGTTTCCTTGTTGTTTCGTTCTTGGGAAAATTTCATATGTGTATTTGGTCACGCCGCGGCCGTTCCACGACTATCTCAAGAAAGAAATAACAGCGTACGTGATAGCTGAAGCCAAAATCAATGCTTTGTTGTAAGTCGTGACTTGTGTTAATGTTTCCCTTTAATGGGTTCAATCAAACAAAGTATTACCAGCTTAAGCCTTTAACGGGAAAGCTTTGTGTTAGATCTGAGAGAATATCGCACTAAGTTACATTTTAGGTATTTTTAAAAATATAGTCAATAATAATAAAAGTTTTTTTTTTATATTAAAAATGATACATATTATGATATTACTTGTCTTCCATTAAAATCATTTGATTGTGGATGGAGGAATTATGAATTATGAAGCGATTGTGATTATGACACATAAAACGTTCCACCCGCTCAGTAGCGAACTAGCTAGCGAAAAGCTGACCTAAAATAATGACTCCCACGCGAACTAATTCTGTCGTCATTTTCAGATTGTACAACGAATAATCCAGATCATGCAGTAGTTTGATAGCTACGAAATCAGCGGTTCGAGAGCCGCCATCTTGCCATCCGCCGTACACGCTAGCGAGTAGCGAGCAAAGTTGACCCCCTTTCAACTTTTCTCGTAGGTGGTTCACAATCTGCTAGTATCTGTTACACTGAGCGAGTTTACTAGCAGATAGTAAATTCACCGGCCCGTAGCTTTTAAACTCACTCAATGCCATCGAGGCTTAAACTCAGAAGTAAAAAGTGATGAAAAAGTTGAATAGTGGTATTTAACATTGAATGCCACCTTTATTTTTCCTTTTTAGAGAATAATTGCTTACCTACGCACCTATTATAATGTGTAGATTGTAGATGTAAAATTTTATTAATTAATTAATATGTATTTTTCGTTCAAAATTGTTTGAAGTAGCCCCAATTAACGTCCTTTTTTATTTCAACCAAAAATAATGAATGACGATGAATGCTTCAAGTTTTCTCTCCAATTTTCCCGTCAGTTGACTAATTTCAGTAACGACACTTCACCTTGGGGCGGGTCCAGATTGCGAATAGGGGATAATGCGATTCCTTTTCATGGGCCTAAAGAGGCGTAGGCCATAAATCAAGATGAAGAACGTAAAATTTACGACGTTTCAATAAAACAGAATCTTATAGCGGCGATAAAATGTCAAAGATCTCTAAGATAGGAAAACATTTATGGTGCAGGGGTCGACAAACTTCTGTGGCAAGAGAAGCATCGTATCGCACTCCCTATTAATATCGCTATCTTGTAACTTGTCGTATTTGTCCAATAGATCATTAGAAAATTTTACAGGATCAGAAGACTTTCTTTTATTATTTCAATGAAACATTATGACAAGTGTTTAAGATGAAGCTATTTCCGTAAAGGTAAAGGTCTCATTAGTTTAAATAATTCTTAGTTAAGTGATTAACTGTCATTTTTATGCTTTATTTTTAATTTTAAAGTGGAGATTGAACATAAACTAAAATGGTCAATTGGACAAATAAGAACTGAGGCGACGACTACGCTAAGCTTAGTCAAATTTGGCCACACTGAGATTGTGAAAATATACTGACGACGCTTACAATACAAAATATTATATATGTGTACGAGTACGTATTTAAATATGAATCAATTTGTGCATCACAATTTGAAAGTTTGTTTTAAAGTGTATAATTGTGATTAGAGTTGTATCCACATATAGTTGAACGCTATGACAGTGTAGTAGACATAAAACTAGAAAAAGTCTAAAAAGGTTTTAGGTTTAGATTTAGTAGGTACTTTTACTGGATGTTAAAATGAGTACTTTCTATATAATTAAGTAGGAAATAACTACCGCAAAACTCCTATTGTTTACACAATATCGTGGGGTAATTACTATGACTAGGTAACTCTGGAATGAGCTCCGAAATTATAAGAAGATAATTTAAAAAATTTAAAGACTTACCTAGTAAATATGCACAAAATGCAACGAAATCAACATTAGCAATTCCACAAATTTTAGTGCTATTACTAGCTAGTTTCCCAATTAAAACATGGAAAAGAACTCGTGGTAAATAGAGTTATCTAATAATAGAATTAAACGATAAGTACTGTTTTTTGGAGATACCCACAAAAAACATATTCAAATAACTTATCAGGCACAAGAGCTCCTCTTTTCTGATAAGGTATACATGACCAATAACGACCTTTATTATAATATTTTGTAAAATATATATGTATACATATAACTCATGTTTAATATTACATTAAAAAAAAAATAAAAATAAAAATAAAAAACTTGATGATTCCAATGCGTTATGACTTTTCTGTTTGTAGCATTCATAGTAGAGTAAAGTTTTCTTCGAAAGTTATTCTTTTATAATGTAACTCAAAAACGCTGATTTCGAAGTAATCTGGTTGAAGTAATTGCCTCACAATATAATAGTGTAGTTGTTCAATTTTGAATGTCGTTGGTAAATTACTAATACTTACTAATAACAACTTAACCACTTACTTACTGATTCAAAGTCACTACCTAAATGTCGAAATGTTTATAGTTTTTTTTTTGCTGTCAAAAAATAAACCAACTAATACAAGTACAAGGTCAAAATAATATTCTACGGAGAAAAAAAAACAATTAAAAATTAATGAAAATGTTTTTAAATAAAAATAAGTTTTCAAATAAGATGTGAGTGTTATTGTTCGTTGCCCTTTTAAAATAAATTATTTTTACGTTTAACATGCCAGCTAAACCTATAACTTTTAATGCATAAAAGTTTTTTTTTTTTCAATTTTAAGTAATATTTTGGCTGAAGGGAGGTTTTTTAAGGCTCTTTATTAGTACTTTTAATTTTTGTTCTGGTGCAATATTCTTCTACTGCCATCTGGGTTACAGGCTGCAATCGGGACAATCATAAGAAATGCGTTCGTGCCATTTCTTTATATTAATTTAATGTACAAAAATCATTCCGCCGGCTTACTTAAGACAAAATCGGCTCACGAGATTTCAAGAGCGATTTGTTTTCCAATTAACTCGTTATGGTATATGGATAGGCTAACTCGTTTTCTTTTACCCAATATCGAAACAAGCACATATTCGAATGGTGGAACCAAGCTCGAGGGCCCCGCTGTACGGACCCCTGAACTAAAAAGACTGAAGTAATGGTCGAGTGGCTACACTATTTTGCATGAAACCCTTACTAACATCTGTTTTGTGTTCTTACAGACACAAGTAAAACGCCACGCTTAAAGGCCTGCCGTAAATATAAAGGTAAAAGCACTAAATACAAAAATTTAGATTTTTCTGTGAACGTCTTTCTTAGAAATGTTTTTCTGCAGCGTTGGTTAGCGGTAGTCTTTTTAAGTGACACCACATTTAAAATAAATGTTACTTGCATGCTGCACAAGAGTTTCAACTCCTAATATATCTTAAATCTATCTTGTGAATCTGCAGGGATTGGGGAATGCAAGTGGATGGGGTAGAAGAAGTTGGGAAGTGCCTGACAGTTCGGATCTGGTGCTAAACATAGCTAAAGTCATTTTTAGCAATATTTGGACTCTGAATTCTGCTGTTTCACCGGAGCGATGATACTGGTACGTTATACCACTGTTGAACTTCTCTCAAAAATACTCAGAAAATAAATTTACTTATTTCTATTTTTGATACAACAATTCGTGGTCGAATTCCATCATTGTAATTTGTGCAAAAAAAAAATTCCACTTCATTTATTTCTGACTGTACCTATTTCAGCCTATTAAGGCCACCTTGAAGTAGGCAATAAGTTACTTAAATTATCGTATCCGTTGATTGTTGTGTAATTCTTTACTTCTTTGCTTATCTGCAGGTATTTCAAAATTAAGATAAACAGTTTTCAAACTTGGATACAAAGACATAGCTGTCCTAGTTCATTAATTAATTGATTGTTCACATATGCTTGCCGTGCGTCAGATACAAATTAGTCTCACCAAAATCCACTAGTTACCAGGTTCACCTGCTTAACACTAGATAGTTCAGCGGCGTGTAGGCGTTACGACGCAGCCGCCCGGGACCCCGTGTTTCCAAAGGGTTATAAAAAATATTCATTCAATCAAATAAATTTAACTTAAACTTCGGTAAATACGTATCGATAATGACGACGCGAAACTGTGACGGTTAATACAAACATCACACCCATTATCTACCCATCTCAGTAATACGCGGAGTGGCTATCTTGGACTCTTCCCCTTTACTCGAATATATAGATAAAACCCTATATCAATCCGATATTGACCAAATTTATGGTCAGTTATCAACTATTGGTAAGAGATATTCCGACCGACTTTTAGCCCGGCCTCCATAGTATCTGTAAGTTTCGGTTAACTGTCAATACGCGTATTTATTTAGATAATGTCGTTCGTTATGCAAAAATACTGACTTAACTACCAAAGCTTTTGTATTGAAAGAAGTCGTATACGTGATCCATGGACCAAAGAAATAATTAACTAAATGACCCTATTGATATATATATATATACAATGACTCCCGTTTGAACGGAGTTTAACTACCAAAGCTTTTTGTATTGAAAGAAGTCGTATACGTGATTCATGGACTAAAGAAATAATTAACTAAATGACTCCATTGATATTATTTTTTTTATTTTTTTTTTTAAAGAAAGACAAACATTCCCGGGTTACGAATAACCCAACAATGTTTGAAAATCTCCTACTACCACCACAGAAAGCCGAAAATGTTGCTTGTGTTGTGATGGAGGACTTAGCCAGCCGAGGAATCGAACATGCGACGCCCGGGTGGGACCCAAGCGCTATGCCCACTCAACCACTGACCGGTCCAAATATATACAATGACTCCCGTTTAGTGTCATAAAAATGAACTGCCAATGCATATTTAGGTTGTTAATTCAATTCAACATTGCCAAATTTTTAATATTTTTACGTAATTGATTAGCGTTTGACGTTTCATAATGTGAATTCGTGGACAGATCTGTCAGTTTTACCAGCATACATCGATTTCTGATTTATTCCTTGTCAATATCGGTTTGGCTACCAACTTTTAAACTGTGCTAGGAATGTCGATATAAAATCATCGGAAGTTATTATTTTTTACAATATCAATCCAATATTGTAAAATTATCGATTTATCGTGCTAAAGCTGGTGATCCGTTTGATATGTTTCTTGCCACGCCACTGTGGCAGTAATATACGTAGGTTTCAGCATTTCGGTCATTTGCACAGACAAATCCTCCCTGATTTGCTGTTGACTGCGCCTACCTGTTTAGTTAGTTAGTTTGTCTATCATATTGTGTTTGTTTCGGAGTTTAGCTGGCTTCAAAGCTAATTGCTACATTTCAATTACAGGGTAGGAAACAGGAGGAACAGTACAATAGGGCTTTGGGAGGTTACTTATCGCGGCTTAATACAAGATCGGCAATCGAGCCGTAAGCAATGCGTATCCGGTTTCATTGATTAAGGATGGCAATCAATGGAGATCATTTCAAAGACATTTATGAGAACTGGCACAATGCAAGCTTGTATCCTGTTTTATCATTACACACTATGTACCTAAAAATGACGCAGATCCATGACCCATTTCGTTAGGAGTTTTTTTCAACTTACAACAGGATAAACCTCGTTAGTTACGATATCACACTGCTCAATTTGGGAGGAAACCATTTATTGGATAACCAACACCCCTGTCATAGGTCACCCTAAGTAGTTCGCTACGTTTGGTGATCTAGCAGGGATGCCCAGGTTCTTGGGGTGTGGTTTGTGGTTGAGGGAAACCTCTTGACTTCTCCAGTCGGTCTTTCTCGACCCATCACTTTGCATCGCAGTGGGAGGAATGGATTCATACGTTCGTCACTCCTGGACGTAATTAATTCTAATCGACCCAAGATTCCTACCCACCCCTCATATTTTTTTTATTCCCAGAACCTGCTCTTCTTATTTTAATAAAGAGACCTTCCACACAGCATCCCCAAAGATGACAAAGGACTTGAAAGATTTTTTTATCAAGGCCTGTGTAAAGCTAATGAAAAAAAATGAAAATAAATAAGGGCTTTCAAAAAATGTAATAAACTTCATGGGTTATATTTTTTGAAAAGGTGCGTCAAAGCATTTTTCAGTTACTTTCGAATAAGCTCAAGTTTCGAAACGGGTTAGGTACTTTTTTCAGACTTAGGTACATCATTTTTTTTTACTTTATGGTATTTGTAATACCTACCCTATATTATGAGGTAATATACAAATTGTTACGAAAATATTTTATGGTTATTAATTTGTGAGTTGGCAATCTAATTCTTTTTTAGGTATTTCCCCATCTATTTCTAAACGAGAAAATAATTGCTAATTTGTAACCTTTTCATTTATTTCAGCACGACTCCTTTACCAACCTACGCCTACACTCGAAGAGTATTTTATTTTTATTTCTATATAATAACTTGCCTTAACTCTGTACATGCATCTCTAAATATGTGTATAACCAGTACCCGTTTACTCAAACATAGCTTTTATATTGTTTTGAAGAGTTTTTAGTTATCTGCTACCGGTTTCTACACATCCGTGGCATTCACCAGCAAACTTAAAACTTTTTTTAGATTGTTTTGAGATTACTAGTGAATGACACGGATGTGTCAAAACCGGTAGCAGATCAATAGCATGTAGAGTAACAAATATACATGTGAAATAAAACTATTTAAAACAAAATGTTTAGAAATTGTTACACAGTTAATGACCATAAATTCAAAAAACATAGCTTTTACAGTAAAACTAAACATCATGACCCTTTGGTGAAGTAGGTTGTAGAATTGCTGTACAACAATCTACCACAGAACCAAATAGACCTGTTTCAAAAAATTTACGTAAGCATGCAATTTTTCATTATGAACTTTCAAAATCACTGGACACATGTATATATCGCAGTTCACATGTACCCATTTCAAGATATACCTAAATGTGTTCACTTTTACATTATTCACAGTTCAAGTTAGTGAAAATATACCTATGTCACGAGCCTGATGATATTTACATTTCCTGGAGGAGTTGTGATTGAGACCATAAAATAGGGTATCGAAATGCCACTCAAACTTCCCGCTGCATCCAGTGAACAGATTGCTTGGACCTAGAAAAGGCGAATAGGCCTCAATGATATAAATATGTAGATATAGTGCACTGACACGGCAGTTGTTGGTGATCGCGACGTAACAGTATAATTATTGCATATTTTTGGGTATACGTCAATTAATGATTGATAAATAATAATAAAAATAAAATCGTTTATTCATCAATAGATTTTTACAATATTACACATTTTGTTATTTTATCTTTGATTCTATTGATTAAAGGTTACTACTCAGCAACCATTCAGGATTTCTCCTGGAATGCACCTGGTTTTCAGCAGTGCCTCCGTCATTTAATATGTATATAATAAATTATACACATATTGTATAATAAATTATACGCATATTAAATGACGTTAATATGTGTATAATTTATTTGGGAGCCGGGTATGGGTACTGCCGCCCTGGAATCATTTATTGGATAACCAACACCTCTGCCATTGGTCACCCCTGTAAGTGATTCACTACGTTTGGTGACTTGGTAGTAGTGTCCGGGTTCACGGGGTGAGGCTTGTCCGGGTCTTGGCAACGGATGCGTCTGCCCACCACATGCACGGCAGCCGGCAGGCTCGTGACATAAGTATATTTTCACTAACTTGAACTGTGAATAATGTGAAATTGAACACGTTTAGGTATATCTTGAAATGGGTACATGTGAACTGCGATGTATATGTATAATGAAAAATTGCATGTTTATGTAAATTTTTTGAAACAGGTCTATTTGGTTCTGTGGTAGATTGTTGTACAGCAATTCTACAATCTACTTCACCAAAGGGTCATGAAGTTTAGTTTTACTGTAAAAGCTATGTTTTTTGAATTTATGGTCATTAACTTCGTAACAATTTCTGGACATTTTGTTTTAAATTGTTTTATTTCACATGTATATTTGTTACTTTACATGCTATTGATCTGCTACCGGTTTTGACACATCCGTGTCATTCACTAGTAATCTCAAAATAATCTAAAAAAAATTTTAAGTTTGCTGGTGAATTCCACGGATGTGTGGAAACCGGTAGCAGATAACTAAAAACTCTGGTTGAGGGAGACCTTTTGACCTTTCCAGCCGGACTCTCTCGACTTCCTCTCGTAAAAATACCCTCCACACAGCATCCCCAAAGATGACACCGGCCCTGATGGAATTATTTTCGCCTGGGTCAGGGTCTCTTGCGTGAAGCTAATGTAAAAAAAAGGTGATAATATCACCAAGTTTACGTAAAAAGAGTGGTAGGTTTCCATCACGCCTTTTTTTCCAGGGGTGGGCAGATATGATAAACCGAAAAACAACTCTTATTGTTTTTTGTCAAAGTAAAAATAAAGTGTAGCCATTTGAAATATTAAAGTTTTCTTCCTTTTTAAGGACGTTAAAAAATATAAAAAATGAACCCGTTAATCTATTGAAAAAATGTTCAGAAAATTAATTTTAAAGATACCCTTTCTTGGGTAATTGGTCTGCTTGTTTACTGGGTGGATGAAGAAATATTTTATTTTATTTTAATTAATAAGGTGATTGCTCGAGAGAGAACTAAAGGTCTCCTTCAAGTATTCTCTCCCGATCCAGCCCACCACGCAATAGGTCGACAAATGCATCCACAGAGAAGAACTAGACTAACCTCACCCCATTAACCCTGGCATCCCTGCTAAATCATCCAACGTAGCGAACCACTTGGGGTGACCTATGGCAAGGGTGTTGGTTATCCAATAAATGGTTCTCGGGGCGGCAGTACCCGTAATTGTGACACGCAGATCATCTCACAAGCATAGAACCGATAAACTGACTTTTTTTTTTTGTGAGCGGGTCGTGCATTCTAAGTAAGCTCAATTTTTCCTTACCTCTGGCGAAATCGTTTTCTAATATCAACTTTATTTTTAGAGCAAATAATAATTTTCGTTGACCTCTCTGGAGCATGGGAGTCAAAATCTTGGTGCATAATTTGGCGAAATTAGTTTTCTTTCAAATTGGCATAGATTGCACGTCTAGGGATTATCTGTTCACTGATCACAATGCATTAAGCACTCCACAATACCCTACCTATGCTTGGGGCCCCGTTCCCTCCTCGTCTCCATTACGGGCTCACTACTTCAGCGTCATTACTGGGGGGCTCACCCACAACCTCGCAGGTAGGATAGTATGCAATGCCTTTGGTAAAGCAGGAAAATATGTTTTTTTATAACGCCGATTAGCGGATTTACCTTTTTATAAATAACGTATTTATAGGTTAACCACAATTCCATTATAAATAAGTGATTGGTGCAAAATATGTCGACGATAAAATACAGTAACTGTATCGTCATTTATTTACATTTCTGTAATCTACAAAAGGGTTAGGCAAACGATGGTCAAATCTGGCCCACTGCTATTTTAATCCTGGAAATATTAATTGAAATAAAACTTTGTTTGTAACCACGATTTTTTATTTAATTATTTTAATACCGACTGGTTTCGCTTAGCACAAGCATCTTCTGGGTATAAAATTAAACTGAACAAAAAATATACATTGTATGAACTTATATATACATACAGAAAGAAACAAAACATAATATAAAGGAACAGTGAGAGAGTAAAATTAACCTCTTACATGTAAGTAACATGGTGATAAGAATTAAAGAGACGGGTGATATCTAATGAATTACCAAACCGAATCGGGAGAGTCTGGTTGAGGGAGACCTTTTGACCTCTCCAGCAGGACTCTCTCAGAACAACTCCTTGCACCGCGGAGGAACGGATGGATTCACACGTCCATCACTCCTGGAGACGCTGACCCTCAGATTCCTACCCATCCCTCATACCTTTTTTCTACTCAGATGGTTTGGGCATGTTTGGCGAATGAACGAAGAAAGTAGTGTATGAAGAAAATATGACGCAAATGTGAATGGTTGAAGAAGTCGAGGACGCCCGAGGAAGATATGGCACGATCAAGCGAATCAGATACTTGAGACGGGCCATGTCAAGAGTCAGAATAATATAAGAGTATGTACGAGAATATGTATGAATGTGAAGAATCTAAAGCGCACTTAAGGTAAATTTCATAAAAATGACGCAAGTAGTATTATTATTATACACGGAGAAACGGAAATAACGCTTTCTGTACTTAGAAGTGGGGTGTTTTAAGCCCCAACCAGTGGGAAAAGGTTTCCTTAAAGCTGTTTTCAGAGACTTAATGAAATATTGATATAAAGCCTTTGTCAAATCAATTTCCAGAAACGCATTGTTATTTATGTAATATTTGATTTCTCTTGGATTGTACATTCATAATAAAATTTATTTTCTGAAACGTTAACTGAACTGTTATTGTGTAAACAGACGACTCAGCGATTCAGAAAACCAATCCTAAAATAATCGCAGTGCGAAAATAGCTTTTGTCAACACAACATCGATTAAATGATAGGTATAAAAACATGTGTAAAATTTAATAAGTTGAAGATATTAGAAATTATTGGAAAAAACAGCTTTACGAAAGGAATAGGCCACTTGCATGAATTTCATAATGACTTGGAAAAAATCATGTGGATTGATTTTTCTACTAAGATTACGAAAATGTTACAATTTTTATTTTTTTTAAATTTATATATGTATTTTTTTTAAATAAACAAATCCTTTTTTGGGCTCGTGACGTTACTACATGAAAATTTTCCGTCTTCAATAATATTCAATTAATTTTATAAAATTCCACACTGATTTTTTTAAATATATTGCAACACTTTGATTTCCGACGAATTTTTGAATTTGACACTAATGGTACGGTGACGCTGGGGACAACTTCCAACTGCAAAGGTTTGGATGATTTGGCCCCACACATCAGTCGGCGCAATATTATTACGGGAGAGTGGTAAAAAATATTATTGTAGCGGACAAATATTATTTAAAAAATTTTTAACTTTACGAATCGAAATCAATATTATGAAACCGAAGTATCGCCTGCACAATTGTAGGCAACTGATAAGATACAGCGCCGAATCAGCTGTTCTATGTCCGCCATTTTGGAGTTCGAAGTTCGGAGTTGGAAGGTTAGCTTTGGTGTGGAAGTAGCATAAAATTCATTTACATTAAAACGTTCTTAAATAACTTAACACAGCGTCAAAATTCGAATTGAAATGATTTGGTTTTACGTTTTGACAGATATTACAGACGGTTTTTTTTTTAATTTTTCTTCGCAACCATAAAATTATTTCCCGTCTTTCCGGTTTATAAAAAATGATCCGATTTTTCGGATTGAACTTATCAAAAAATCGCCAGGGTTTCAAAATTACAATAAAAAATACGATAAAAATAAATAAAAGTGTCTTAGGGTATTTGCCTAAGCGGATTATTTTTTTTTTAAGTTGATTCAAGTGGCCTATTACGAAAGGTTAAATTTTTTATCAAAATAAAAACAAAAATTGACAATTTTTTTAGGATTCCAGATAACTGACGGTTGGAATATTCAAAACGAAGAACAAATAATGTGAAACTATCAAATCAGTAATTTCTGAGCACGAGTAAAAAATAAGCTTTCAAAAACCACGCACGAATGTAGTTACAAGTGCCTGCCACCAATTTACTTAAAATGGTTTAAAAATTCGTATTTACGACGAAATTAAAAAAAAAAATCTAAGTAAATCACTCGTATTGATGAATTTTTATTACAGTCCATTTATAAATCATTTAGCTTCATAGAACATTCAGAATTCAGACGGTTCCAATCGTTAACCAAACGATTATTTATGACGTTTTTATTCATCAATTTAAATATCCCCAAGTGGTAAAAATGAATATGCCTATTACTCAATGACTGGTAAAAGGTTTTATTCAATGGTATTAATTAAAGGGATCATCGAATTCAATATAGGCCCCTAGGGACCATCATTAAATCATCAAAATTGATTAACGTATTTTAAAATCTTCTTTGTGTGAATGTTTAACAGAAATGATCAAAAGAAAAATTCAGTTTATTTTACAAGAAATAAAATTTTTCTTGGATTTGAGTTATTTCTTTAATAAAACGGTTTCCCAGTGAACGTTGGCTGTTTTGTATTCTTACAAAACATATTTTTTAACCAATATTTAAATGGAATAAGTAAATAATTAAACGAACAAAATAATATGAACTTAATGGATTATTATTTGATTAACCTACATAAGATGACGTGATACCGGACATTAATTAAAGGGACGTACTTGACTTTGGTCACCGGTGATATTATTATTTTTTTCACTTAAAACCTAATAAAAATCCGTAGACATTGGACAATTAGGGACGGGGTGACGGCTTGTTTGGTTACTCGGCTGAATGACAGTGACATGTGAAAATCGGTTAGGATTTGCGATTTTTTTTTTTTTCAAGTTCTTACATCCATTTTTTTTTCTTCTACCTTACGTCATTGGTCCCTCAGTCGGTTAATAACCCAACCCCTCACCCCGATCCTACCTGTCCCATAACTACTAATTTTAAACGTTATAAGTTGATTAAAAAAATAATTTTAAAAAAATCAAATCAAAATTTCATTTAGATTTTTTACTCCAAAAAATGTCAAGAATCACCGGTTAAAGTAAATCAAGTACGTCACTTAACACCCCGCATATTTCGCAATGAGACCTTTAACCTATTGATGGTTGTTCATTATGTTTATTGATTTTTGTTTATTTCAAAAACTGTGTTTTTTATACTTTAAAAAACATATCACAGTTTATTATAAACAAGTTCTTCTGTGCAATTATTATTACGCGTGACAGCTGTTTCACCTTCTGAAGGCATTATCAAACTGAGGTCATGCCACTTACAGGATAGATGTAGTTTAAATACATTGTCTGTAAGTGGATTGGCCACAGTTTAATAATGCCTTCAGAAGGTAGTTATACTACATATATATGTAGTACTAGATGTAGTTATACTACATATAGATGTAGTAGTAGATGAAGTTACACTACATATAAATGTAGTAGGTATAAATACATTGTCTGTAAGTGGCATGACCACAGTTTGATAATGCCTTCAGAAGGCGAAACGCTTAATAATAATTACACAGCAGAACTTTTTTATAATAAACTGTTTTTATAGATTAAAAAATTATAATAATATTATTAAATATATTAAAAAAAAAAAAAATTAAAATGGAGTTCTACAAAAAAAAACTTGATAACAACAAACAAAAATTCCTACCTGTTCCCTCTGCCTTCAGCCTCACAACATACCCCCATTAGAGATGCCGTAGTAGCACAGGCTCAAAATGGTTAGGAGCAGTTGGGACTCTTACTTGGTATTATCTTTTACTTATTTTTTTAATGTAGCCCTTAAACTAAACTATGCGCGTTTGACTGCGTATTCAAAGGTGAAATAGTCACGCCAAATTATGTTTTTCAGCGAATAACAGTTTCATTCTCCCATATATCCGAATTTGATCATTGAGAATAGTCTATTTCTATGGGTATATGTGTAAAAACAATGTTTCTCTAAATCTAAAATACGTGTTTAACGGTGTACCAATGCCATTAACATTAATGTTTATTAAATAGTTACGATGTTTAAACAACTTTGTGCGAGTAACCTGAAGTAACAAAGACACTCGGAATAGTAATCCATGTAAATATCATTATTGAAAGGTCAAGTCCTTGGAGCAGACCGCGGGTGAAATGTACTTAAATTACGCCATATCAATATCAATATACATATTAATATTCATAATGGTTCGGTTCATGTACATCAGTACATTATATATGAAGATCCTAAAATCTCAGACACTTAGTTTCTTGCAAAGATAATAATAAATAAATAAATTAGCCTTTATTGCTTTAAACTTATAAACATTTTTCTAATCAACTTAATATATATAAATATATATATATATATATATATATATATGTATATATTTTTTGTTAAATATTTTTCAAGATTATCAGCGTTCGAGTCGTTATTTTTAGAAACAGCTTGTCTTTCGACGTAGGCCTCCTCTAAAGATTTCCATTTTTCTCTATCCTTTGCAACTCTAATCCATTCCGAAAAATCCACGTCCATCTTTTTAATTACTTTTTCTTGTCGAAGCTTTTGAGAATGCTAAGTTTGTTTGGTAAAGTGAATGTGACTATCCTTGCACCATTTTTACTTCTTTTGCCGTGTCCATATTTGCCAATTGTGTATTTTTCTCCATTATCGCATGTTCCAATCTGGTCGTTAAAACCACAATGATTTGTTTGTGTGTGTTTTTTTTTGTACGGTTGTTTGCAAATCATGGTAGAACTTTTCTATCTTCATTATATCTTCTTTTTTATTTGATTCTGTAGGCGAATATGGTTGAATGATTGACCATTTGTCCTCTTTGCTAACTGGTAGTAATATGTTTAAGATAGCTATTCTTAGGTGTCCTTAACGATCTTGAGTTAAATGTTGCTATATATGTGTATCTGAAGTTCTTTTGTTTATCTTTAATAATATAAAGGGTCTTGGTCATTTTCCCCCACGAGGAGTAGTCGGCTTTGGGCAAAGGTAATAATAATAATTGGATGATTTGCCAAGAATCCATGGATTTTTGCAAATCATCTCCCCCCCCCCCCCCCCCCCCCCCTGGATCCGCCCTTGTATTTACATCAATACATCCTTCAAAATGGAAGGTAACGCTTTAGGAATTAAAACAACCCTTCGAATGTTCCAGTGAGGCTTACCAGGCGCACTTTGCTTTTTTCATATAGAAGCCAACAATACTAATGCAGCAAATAACTCAGCAATTACTCGCGCAATCTTAATTTATTTCCACTACTTGAAATTACTACACTTGGACATTTAAAAAAATTTCTTATTTACATATACTTAAATCTATTAAAATTTCTTAGCATGGTTTAAATTATTTTAAAACTACTTTCATCAATCAGTCAAATACAATTCGTGAGCATTTAAGTCTAGATTATAAAATATCTCTTTATCTCTCCGTGTACTTTCTTCCTTGTTATTACTAGGTATGTATTACTCGTATCTCCATTAGTTCATTATTCAGGCAAAATAACGTACTATTATACTACAACCCTGTAATAATATATTTTAATGTATCTTATAACTTGTAGCATAAAGTATACTGTGTACGAATAGGGACCCAAAAGTAACAGGAATAGTCCTGTGGTGGAGAGGAAGAGTGGAGGAACCCATTTTTCGACCAGGTGTGCGTTAGGGTTACTTCTCCTGAGTCAGAGAGCGAAGTTCGCCCTTGAAATTTTTTTTAGTACAACAACTTTTTTTTTATTTCAGTGAAAACGTGATGGCAGATTGTCGAGAGCAATGCACGGCGTGTCGTAATGTCTTAATAAAAATATTTACCGTAATATTTTTAATGTTTTTATTATCTATCGGTTTCGTTTACACCTGAGCTTTGAGTACATTTATTGTCAAGTTAAAGCGACAAAAATATTGATAAGTTCTCTCAAAGAAAATATTGTTTTATTTCGCATTCTAGTCAATCCACAAAAAATGTAATATTCAAGTTTATGTTCAGGTATTACAAACCACCAGAATTTATTGTTTTTTGATTCGAAAGAAAGTTTTTATGCCATTTTTTTGCAAGTTCCAAGTTATATTTTCTCTATCTAGTTATTTGTCATTTCGAACACGCTCCGGCAAAACTTCGCATTTCTTTCTGGGCTCGCGCTCCTTTTCCCTCGCTATTCTCCAACAATCGCGGAATGTTATTCAAATTTTTAATGAAGTTACAAGCACTCCTCCGCTGTAATTGGTCGGTTCAAGGCTTACCAGACACGAATATGCCAAGGAAAGGTTGGAGGGAAGGGTTGAAAAAGAGACGCGAGGAAAATGGCTAAAGAGAAACATTTTTGGGGAAATATCGTAAGTTTTCATTTCAGAGTAGGTTCAGAATCTGACTTTGACAGGTAACTATGTAGGTACCTACTTGTAATGGGGTATTTTCTTAATTTTTTTAGAAACATCTACTGTGATGACCGTGTCCGGTTATCCCATAATAATCTGGACTCCCTTTGATGGATCCAGATTCCTCTGTATATGATGATCTCAGTACAGGGTTTCAATACAATAAGAAGACGTAGGTAGTCTCGTGATGTTTATTCCGGGATAAGGTACAATGTTATTCTAAGGAAGTCTGATGGTAAGAGGACGAATGGACAACAATCACACCCTTTTATACGTTCCTCATGTTGTCTCACTCATACACGCATGTATCTTTCTTACCGCAAGACATACGTTCACCACATCCCTCCACACTTAAATCTGAAGAAGACAGTTACACAACATGATGATGATAATAATAATTACAATACATACAAATATTCATTATTTAAAGTAAGTAATTCATTTTCATGTTGAGTCGAGAGCTGAGTCCTGTCTTCATTGACTCATCTGTGTGTCCGTGGTCGTAATCGGTCCTTCCAATTTCCCGACGTGGAAGCCACCGGATCACTGGAGCTGGAAGTAAAAGGAGAATCACCCATTAGATTGTCATCCGGCACAAAGCTGGAGACATCGTAATCATCATACGACAGTCTCTTCGTCTCAGACAGACGCGATATAAGGATTGCTGGTATTCTTTTCCCATGATACACACTCTGACTTTCCCATGATATCCCATGATACACACTCTGATGATAGACAACTGATCAAAATGTCTTTTCCAATACATAAGTTTTCCATTTAAATTAACCTCAATTAGACACAATTTTTTTCCTAATTCTTTATGTATTTTCCCTTGTATCCATTTATCCTTGTTTTGGTCTCTAAAATCTCTAACCATTACGTTTTTATTAATTGAAAAACCTACCGATTCTTTATTATTTCTCTTATAATAATATTTCTGATTTTCCTGACATTTAGACATTTTAATTTTAGTTTCTTTATTAATTTTATTATCCTTATCTCTCCCCCCTCTCGGTACAAAACTGTTAAAGTTAGACCTTAGTTTCCCTCCAAACTTACTATAATTTACCGTAACTAAAATATCTTCCGATTGCAAACGGCCTAATTCCGTTTCAACCTTTGCCTTTAAAACAAAAGGTATATTTCTCGGATTGCAGAATTTTGGTTCGGCGTTCTCTTTTAATTTCAAATGCACTTTATTTTTATTAAATTTACCTAATTTCTCCGAAAAAACCTTCGAATTAATTTGTCCAATTCACTTCTATCATTATCAACTACATTGTGAGAAAAAATATCACTACCCTCCTGGGTTGCAGTGGATTGTAACCCCGTAAATCCAATGTTAAACTTTTTTATAAAGTCACGCCCTAGAACATTAGTTGTTCCATTTTTTACAACGCAAAATTCTAACACTTCCCTATAACCGTTATAATCAACTGTTAATAAAATACAAACCAATAAATTCAACTTACATTTAGCGTTACCCGTTAAGGTTAAATCTTTTGGTTTTAAATCCAACTGTTTGAAGTATTTAACATAATCTATGTCTGTTAAAATCGAAACTGCCGCTCCTGTATCCAGTAAACCCATTAATTCAATATTATTCACTAAGATTTTGCACAATATTGGCTCTATTGAATACACTGTGTTTATCCATAACTTTTTTTTATTTCCCTGCGCGTTCACAAATACAGAAGAAATAACTTTTTTACTATCACTGCGACAAATTTTACTTATGTGACCACTGCGATTGCATTTATAACATGTCATGTCTTTAAATTTACAAATTACCGATTCGTGATACTTCCCACAATGTTTACACATCTTACGTTGTTTTACTTTAATGTTGCGTCACGTTTTAGAGTAAAAGATACTTTCAGTATCGCCCTGGTGTAAGACCGTGGCCGGTTATCCCATAATAATCTGGACTCCCTTTGATGGATCCAGATTCATCTGTATATGATGATCTCAGTACAGGGTTTCAATACAATAAGAAGACGTAGGTAGTCTCGCGATGTTTATTCCGGGATAAGGTACAATGTTATTCTAAGGAAGTCTGATGGTAAGAGGACGAATGGACAACAATCACACCCTTTTATACGTTCCTCATGTTGTCTCACTCATACACGCATGTCTCTTTCATACCGCAAGACATACGTTCACCACATCTACAAAGACATTTATAAAGACTTTCTTGTTTCAAATTTAGATAAGGGTAAAAAATGCATTTCTATCTTCCTAGACCTCTCAAAAGCTTTTGATACTATTTCCCTTGACATCCTTGTTAACAAACTACTTGTTAATAAGACCTAGAATTTATTCAAAATTACTTAACTAATCGAACTCAAAGTGTCAAAATCAAAAACAAATTCAGCCAACCCCTCCCTATAACCTACGGAGTTCCCCAAGGAAGCGTCTTAGGCCCTACTTTGTTTCACATACATGTACATAAATGATCTTTGTAACCTAATGATAGATGGAAAAATTGTAAGTTTTGCTGACGATACTGTGCTACTCATTCAATCCGATACTTGGTTAGACGCATACAAAATGGCTGAGAAATCAATTAACTCTGTTAAAAAATGGCTAGATATAAATTCTCTTGCACTAAATACTACCAAAACAAAATACATTACTTTTAGTATGAATATCGTTGGCCAACCTTATCAAGATGTTGAAATAAAAGTGCATGAAAGTTCTTGTATTCACGATACATTCTGTCAATGTCCTCGCCTAGATCGAACGGACCATATCAAATACCTTGGTCTTACATTTGATCAATTTCTTATGTGGAATAAACATTAGAAACATACTAGATTCCAAATCTATGAAAATTGTTTATTACTCTCTTTGTCAATCAATCATTGAATACGAAATAATCGCATGGGGAGGTGCAACACTATCAGCTATAGATTCATTATCGAAGACACAAAAATTAATTATAAAAATTATTCTTAAAGTTCCCATAATAACAACTACTGTAGATATATTCAACAAATTCCATGTATTAGATATTCGACAAATTTACACAAAAACAATCTTAACTCATTTGTTTAAAAATAAAACACATAAATTTTATGAAAATACCCAAAATATTGTAAACACGCAGCACAAAACCAAAGAACTCATACAAACACCTAAAACAAACACAACATTTGGTCCAAGAAATTTCAAATACATTACGTCTAAAATATGCAATATCAAACAATGGATCATCGAAAAAGGTCGTGCAATAATTAATCACCTCACCCCATTGACGTAGGGTATACTTGGTCGAAGCGTCACCCAAATATAATCCTCTTATCGCATTATTGTTACCAACCAGAAATTTTTTAAACTTTATTGAAAAATGTACTTTATTTAATATTTATAAAATGTTTGTAAACTAGTCTGTCTTGATACAGGATTTCCTGTAAACCTTTTTTATGTAGATGTACAAAATAAATATAAAAATCAAAATATATTTTCTTGGGTGTATATGAGTACTTGAGTGAGTATATGAGATGTCTATGTGTTGCTAAACCATTCATCCGATTGAAATAAAACTTTGGGGATTTGATGTGAGCAATGGGCATGCCCGCGATGATGTCTGTATATAATAGTGAGTTCTGGCATCATGAAATCATGCGTTGCTAACCGTTTAACCGATTGCGATGAAACTTTGGGGATTTGATGTGTGCGCATTGATATATACACATAGATGAGACATTTAGCGAATAAATTGGTTCAACGGAATCGTAGGTTAGTACCTTCATTTCTACAACAATAACAAGAAAATGATGAAACCATGGGCTTGAGTAAAAGGAAAGGCCGGTCTGACGGCCGAGCCTTTTGACGCGGTGGCTTCAGTTAGAATAGGCCTGTTCATGAATGATATGAACACGAATCTCGGAGAATTATGTACGGGATAGCGCCTCTATCGTATATCTCTATGTGTATGCGTGCCCGCCATGGTTTCTATATACAGGGTTTTCCAATAAGAGGTGTTATTTTGATATTCAAAGAAAAATGTAATTTTTAATAAAAATGATCAGATGTTTATTTCATTATAAAGAGGAAGGTATGCCGAAAATAACATCAGGCAAATGACCACTACAACCACGCTTACAGGACCATATCCTTTTCATGAAATTTTCCATAACTAAATCGCAAAGTGGCTGCCCTATGTCCTCGATAGCCCGCGAGTTCCATCTTTGAGGTCTCGAATCGACGCTGGGCTGTTGGCGTAGACCTTCTCTTTCACGTGGCCTCAAAGGAAGTAGTCGCAAGGTGTTAATCACAAGATCTCGGTGGCCAATAGTGATCACCTCTTCGAGAGATAACACGGTCCGGAGACTTTTCCCGTAAAAGATCAATGATTTCGTTGCTTGTGTGGCACGTAGCGCCATCTTGTTGAAAATAAACGTTGTCCAAATCAATACCATCCAATCCCGGCCATAAAAATCATTAATCATCTCTCGATAGCGCAATCCATTCACCATAACTGTTGCTCCAGCCTCATTTTCGAAAAAGTAAGATCCAATGACTCCGCCGGACCATAAACCTCACCAAACAGTCACACGTTGTGGATAGAGAGGCTTTTCAACAATAACTCTTGGGTTTTCAGAGCCCCAGATGCGACAATTTTGCTTGTTGAGGAAGCCACCCAGGTGGAAATGGGCCTCATCACTCAAGATGATTTTTCGATGGAATTCCGGATCATTTTCATGCATTTCAAGGACCCAATCAGCAAAGACATGACGTTGTTGATGATCGGCCGGCTTGAGTTCTTGTGTTAACTGAACTTTATAAGCCTTAAGACCCAAATCTTTATGCAAAATACGGTGTAATGACGTTTGTGGAATGCCTAATTTCAAAGAACGGCGAGGAATGGACAAACCTGGGTTTTCTTCAACACTTTCGGCTACAGAAGCAATATTCTCGGCTGTTCTTGAGCAACGTGCACGGGTTTTATTCTTCACATCACTAAGTTGTCCCAACAGCTCGAATTTTTCCATCAATTTCTGTATTGCGGTCCGATAAGGTGCTTCATGACAACCAAAAAATGTTCGAGTTTTACGAGCCATCTCTGCCAAATTTTCACCATTTTTATAGTGAATTTTAATAATTTCAATGCGTTGTTGAAGCGTGTATCGTTCCATTTTTATTAATAGCGTAGTTCCTACTTGTCAAATGTCAAAAAATGACAGCGTCAAAAGTGACATCTACCGAAATATTTATACCAAAATAACACCTCTTATTGGAATACCCTGTATAATAGTGAGCTCCGGCGTCATGAAAGTGCATTCATTCGATTGCGAGGAAACTTTGGTGAGTTGTTGTCAACACGCCCGTGAAGGTTTCTATATATTCTGGTGAGCTTAATGTACCGGGACTGAATGTATGGAAAGTGAGAAGGGGAGGAGAACTCGGGAGGGGAGAGGGAAACTCGGGAGGGAAGTTCGCGGGACGGGAGATGCGAGAAAGGGGAGAGGGAAGGCAGAGAAGGCGGAGTTGGAACAAGTGAGGGAAGGGGATGGGGAAGCGGAACGGGACGAAGGGAAAGGACACGCAGGGAGAAACAATTTCTTTATTTAGTGGCATAGCAACGCATGCCAGGAACTCGGGAAGTGTTTTATATTTAAAGAGTTATTAACGACAGTAAAAAAAAAATCATGAGTGTTCAAATGTGATATACAGCGCAAATTTTATTTATCAAAAAAGTTTGCTCTGTATATCACACTTGAAAGCTTTCTGCAACAAAATTTTGTTATTTCAATACCTATATTATTTTGTGTTATTTTGTAGAATTGTTAACTTTAACACAGGCTGGTCCTAGGAAGGTTATAAATTGAATTGTAAACATAATACTTACCATGCAAAAAAAAACAAATAAATAAATAAATGACCTGCATTGAAGCACAACATCGGCGCAAAACGAAAGGCGAAAAATCAACTAATGGGATATATTCTATAAACAAAAGTATTGGTACATAATCCCAATTAATCACACACTCGAATAAAATCCTCACATCCATTAATACACCATCGTACAAAATCTCGCCTACAGTCTTACAGGCTATTTCTCCAAATTTCATCAGGGTTCAAATATCGTTTGTTCTCTACTTAATCACTACCTACTTAATTTATATTGCATTTGTTCCCTCTGGCTAAAAATTATTATTAATGTAAGGCTTACCGACGTGACCCTCGAGAACTCTCTTATCGTTTGACTAGCGCAAAATGTAATCAAATATTGGACTGCTGGAGAAGTGACGATAATTTTTTTATTTATTTATTTACCCATTGATGGTTTTTACATGTAAGTCATACAGGAGCATCATAACAAGTATATATCTGGTACATAAAATAGTAAACTGAGCATGAAAGACATAAGTAGGCACAACACAAGTACCTCGGTATGAGTATTCGATAAATAAATTGTACAAAGGAGTTCAACCAGCAGATTCGTATTTGGGCTCAGGCTACAGTAGATTCAGCAATTATTGTCACAATATTACACAAAACATAATTCCAAACCCACTCGAAACATACCGGTGACAGTAATGTAAAACATTTTTTAGCAATTAATATAAAAGTAGGTAATTTTCGTGTCATTTAAATTTTTCTTTCTGCTATTATAAGTGTACGTGAATTTTTTATTATTATTATAAAAAAAAAGATACACACAACAATTACATTTATAAAGAAGTAAGTGGGTACCACAAAAGTAATAACAGAGAAGTGTGTATTGAATTTTTATTTAAATGAAGATAATATTAGTGAAACTTAATCGAAAATCAATGAATTTCATTGATAATATTAACTTAATTATTGTATGCCAAAACGTATTGTCGGATTCAATATACAAAGAAAAAGTTGATCATGCACATGGCACTAGATTTAGTAAAAATGAGGGTTTATCCATTCCGAAAATTATAAATAAATACGGGCAACGGACTCTCACTTATCTTGTCCCTACCATATTTAATAAGATGCCAATGAACATAAAAATCGAATCAAATTGCACCACCGATCTCAAAAAAAAAAATAAAAAATGGCTAATGGATCAAAACTTTTTATATTGATATTGTTTGTAATCTTATGTATAAATATGACTTTGCCTGTATAATATCTGTCTGTCTGTATATTTTATGTCTTTGTATTCTACTTAAAAGTTATTCTTCTGTATCTATTTTGCATATTGTGGTTTCTTGTTATATTTGTGCTTTAGTGTTATATTAATATTGTTAAATTGACCTGCTGACAAACTGCCTTGGCGGTTTAGCGGGTGCTTAAAATGAAGAATAAAAAAAATAAAAAAAAAATTTTAAAAATTAAAATTTGAAGTTTTACTCATAAATTAAAAAAAAAGTATTGGATTTGTTTCTGTTAACAATCTGAAACATTTAAGGATTGTTGCATAATATCTGCATATATATACGCTTTTTAAACGAAGCCATTTTTTTAGAAAAAAATATGTCAACATAGCAAGTTTCAATCCCCACACGATGTAATCTAATAAGACAAGAGTTGAACATAAAATTAGTGCAAAAAGCAACTATATTATGGAGCATGGAATCCAGTGTTGTAATTATTGGGTTCTTGATAATTTATCATATTCACTAGTTCAGGGCTATCCAAATATCCGTTGATGATTTTAAAGAATAATAAAACATCACAGAATTTTTTTATGATGCAGCAATATATTTTCTTGAATGTTTGATTAATTTCTCAATTTGGGAGGTGGGTATGGGTACCGCTGCCCAAGGAACCATTAATTGGATAACCAACTGTTATAGGTCACCCCAAGTGGTTTGCTACGTTTGGTGATTTAGCAGGGGTGCCCGGGCTCTTGGGGTGAGGTTTGTCCGAGTCTTGCGGCGAATGCGCTTGCCCACCTATGGCGACACGAGTCGGTTCGGGATAGACTGGTTGAGAAAGATCTAATCTAGACCTCTCCAGCCGAACTCTCTTCACCCATTGCTTTATCCTGCATTGGAAGGGATGGATTCATACGTCTGTCACCACTTCCACAGATTCCTATATTATATTATTTTCCTCAGGGCCTTCTGTGTGGATTTAATAATAAAAAATATCCTACCTACCTCTCGCACCTTTTTCCTTTCCAGAACTTCTTCTTCTTTCTTTGCCTAAAAAGCCCCCTACACAGCATCCCCAATTATGATGTAGGTTCAGAGAGTTTTTTTTTCTTCGGGACCCCCTGTTGAGCTAATGTAAAAAATAATAATTGATTATAAATGTACATACTTAAATAAAAAGTATACAATATTAAGAACTCTATGGATATAAGTTTATTAAATTTTACGCCAAGTTCAAAAAGAACCAATATAATATAGCGCATTTAAAACACTTAGAAATAATCCGAATTTCGATAAGAAATTTCAAGTGCTTCAAGTTAATACAACAAATAAACCACTCACTTCGACTTTATAAATATTCGTATAACTTTTTTCGGTTTTTAAATATAGTCAATTTCAGTTTACTATTAATGTTTTACGTACACGCTTGTTTATCAGGTGTATAAAACTTAAATATATAGATACTCGGAAGACTTCGGTGGCTGGGTCATGTAGAGAGAATGACCGAGCATCAAGCACCAAAATCCTTGCTGAACTCAAGACCGATAGGGCAAAGAAACCTGGGAAGACCAAGATTAAGATGGAGCGACAACGTCCTCAAAGATATATCTACCTTGGAGCTTCTAAACTGGAGAGAACTGGCACAAAACCGAGATGAGTGGAGGTAGACTCTTGAGAAGGCCAAGACCCACCAGGGATTTTAGAGACAAGGTTGCTGATGATGATAAAACTTAAGCCTCGTTTATTGGTACGGGCGTAAATATTTTATGGATATATTTACCCCACAAGAGTTACAATTGCTCCCTATTAATCGGAGGCAGTATGACTACAGATCCCAATTGGGGTATATTGTGAGGCTGAATGGGAAGAGAAGGAGGTGGGGGAAAGAGGAAGATGGGGACGTAACTGGCTATTCAGATCTGGTCCCCAAATACATCTCAAATCATTTCAATTACCGTTTCGTTTCTAAATGGTGGTCATTAACCAGGGCGACCCTTAGAGCTCTAGAATAGTAAAAAATGTTTTTAAATTTACGTGAAATCAAGAAGTATCATGAAGTTTAGACGAATTTTGCCTAGAACACAATCTCTCTAAAAGAATAAACTAGAAACGTTCGTTTATATTTTCCGAGAATTTCTGATAAGTAGAAAAATAAAAGAAAAAAATAGAATCAATCTCAAATATATATAATTTTAAAAAACTCATTTAGGTAAATTTCCGAACAAGAATTGTTAAGGATCTTTATTTACCCAAATAAATGTTTTTTTCCCAATACAGAAAAAGAAACCCTATAAATTTAATTAAAACAATTCAAATATTATTGTCAGTAAACAAAATTCCACGATATAAAAAATACTGAAAACAAGTTTTTCTTTTCCTTCTCGCATTAAAGGGGATATTGAAGGAAATAATTAAGGCCTGTTTTTTTTCAAATAGCCCTCAACGAAATTGAAGCAGGAAATCAGTGCAAAATAACCCTGTAACGCCATAGAAATACAATTTATCAGATAAGACCTTGCGGTGGTAGTTAGTATTTACATTGCTGTATAATTAAACAAAAAATTCGGTTGTTGGTGCGTGGGCAAGTTAGTAATGTGAAATATTCCTGCATTATGCGTAACTTTATTTACCTAAGCTCAGAGAACTTTTATTTTCAAAATTAATAAATCAATCTTCTTCTTCCTTGCGCTGTCCCAACTCGTTAACTAGGTGGACTGTTGGAGTCGGCTCTTCTCGTTCTCAGGTTGTAGCTTCTTCGCTTCTGAGTATCGCCTTCATCCAGGCCGTTTCTCTGAAATATTTTGGAGCATTGAGTCATCCAGGAGTTCTTTGGTCTTCCTCTGGATGACTGTCGATGAAGCTCCATAGACATTGCCTGCTTCTACATGGTCTCCGTGCTATGTGCCCATACCATCTTAACTCCAGCTTACTGTTTATTTCCGTGATACCCAGGCTACCACGAATGCGTGAACTTTTAATCTTATCTTTTACTGATACTTCTGCCGACTATCTAAGCATTCTCATTTTTCCTGTTATAGATTTGAATTTAATCTATCCCACACCTATTCTATGGAAGACATCCCACACCTATTCTGTGGATGAGTGAGCCCAGATACTTAAATGTCTAATGTTACTCCATCCAGCTGCATCGAAGGAGTTACAGCATGTGTGTCTTCAAATGGCAAATACAAATATTCAGTATTTTTCCTGCTAATTTTTATGCCATTATCCTCCAGGATCATTCTCCACCTTTCCAGGCTATTCTTTAAGTCACAATGATTATCTGCTATCAGTACCAACTGTATCATCTACAAAAAGCATAAAAAAATAATAAATCAATACAAGCGAAAAAGTATTAAAACTAGTTCCAGCGACACCTTGTACAAATATCACCGACGTTCGTCCTCTTCCTTCTCATGCGTCTTGTTTAAAAACGACAAAGAAAGAAGGTTAGATAACGATGACGTCACACACGATCTCTCGCTAGCGATCTCTCGATGGACTAGTACGGGTATCAAAATTATTTTGTGAAAAAATTTAAATATTCTTTATTCTTAATGCTTATTTGTTTAGTTCAAACGCTTGAAATTGGTATAGTGAAGACACGTTCAGTGTCGTTCAGGACTGAACCAAGTCTAGTGCAAATGCTTTAGTGGCCCGTTTGGGTATATATTCTTTGAATATGTTTACTTTTCATGAGTGGTGCTACATTTTTTTATTATTATGTATATAAAATATTTAAGGTGCCTTATATTTCTATAATGTCATTGCTTAGAGCAGGTTCCATTAATTCAGCATGCTTTCATTGCATCTGTGTATTCAGAATAGTAATCGGCCCTTCTTTGGTCAACTTTTCAGATAGCGTTAGAGTGATATAAAAGGAACATTGATATACGAAATGTGATATACCTAAAGATTAGATTAGATTTTAGAATTTGACTGTCCTAAAACGGGAATCCTCCTAGTTGGGCAGTCAAAAAATTTCTTAAATAATGTATATAAATGTATAATCTTTTACTAAATAAAATAAATAAATAAAAAAAATAAAAAAATAAAGTCATTAAAAGTTGCGAAAAACCTTATCTAAAAACCCAACCTTACTACATTTTTTTTCTTCGTGACTTTATCTCACTTTTCAAGAGATGCTGATGTGTTTTTTTAGGGAGGGATACGAAAATAATCATTAAAAAAAGGAAAAATGATATATATTTAGTAGGTATCTGTATTCGTACGCAGCGACAAATAATATTAAAAAAATATATATATATAATCTATCGGGATGTGTCCATCGATTTGTCCATTAGTAGGGGGTGGGGGGGGGTTGTAATCAATAGGTTCCGATAGATAAAATTTGAAGTTCAGGTGCCTTTCGAGCTCTGATTTTAAGAACAGTTTATGAAAATCAATTTATGAACAAATTATTGTACGAATTACCACCATTTGTAAAAATTATACATCTAACATCATAAAAATAATTAAATTTTTATTTGTAAATAAATATCAACCAATGAAACTGTCTGCCGATTTATAATCAGCTTATAATCACTCTCCATAAAAACATATTTTGTTGCATACTGTTAAAACAATATTTTTTCAGTTAGTTGTCGAAAATATTATATTTGCAAAAACACGCTGCCTAGTGTGCCCTATATCATCGGTTGAAGTCAGAGCTTCCCAAACCTGGGTGGAAAAGGTTTTATTATTTTGAAAAATTATTTTTTCATAGCTTTTAATGACCTTTCTGAGGTGATTCTGAGTTGATTTCATTCTGTGTTGGCATGGAACCCTTTTCGATAGGACCGCTTGTTCTTTATTCATTCATTTGTTTTCGTTCTCCTTTAAAATTAACTTTTTTGACTTCACTTTGTACATATATATTGTAATGTCCTTCAATAACGTTGTAGCTCACTAGCCCACAATTACTTATAAATGACTACAGCGTAAGTTCGTTCTTCTTGTTTATTGTGAATTACAATCGGGACAATATTATATATTAATTTCTGGTTTTGGGATTGAATGCAGGACCTCTATTTAGATCAGAAGTCGGATCGCCCAACGACCGACCGCTTTGCAAGTACGTTCGTTCGGAAACATTCGGCTCCGCCGACCATCTCCGAACGAACGTGGTCTTATTGTCTATACACTATATACATACACAACATATGTATATACTATCTATATTTTTAATTTTCAATACCGGGTATTACAACCCGTACCCTAGTATATGATATGTTTTCTTATATCTAAATTGATTTTTAGAAAATCCTTTTCATTTAAACGGTCTTGGATAAAAAAAGTTCTTGAAGCCCTGGTTTAGGGGCCTAACTTCCCCGCTTTTTACATTATATAATATCTTTTAATTGAGGCCAAATGCGATACAGATTGTTCCGACTGAATAAGCACATTACCAGAAAAAATATGGCAGAGCTTTTGGGTTAATGATATCGCGAAAACATTCAAAATACAGCGGAGTTCGTTGAAAACGGGTGATTTTTAAATTATCCTAAAAGCTTTTTTAATACTTTTATCTGTTGACAAATTTGTACGCAGATTATACGTAAAACATTATTTTTTTCGATTAAAATGCAAAATTTTGATGAGTTGGTTTGTTTTTTTTCTTATGCCAACAATTTAGAGGTAGGTGCTCTAGGGAGCAGACATGTTTTTCGAAATCATATTTTCGAAATCAATTGTTCGAATTTCAGTTTTCGAACAGCAATTGACCGAAAGACATATTTTTCGAATTTGTTAATCAACTTCACTTGCTTATGACTAACGAGATACTGTTAGTTTAGGTTAGGTTAGTTGATATTGTCCATCCTATAATAAAATACTCTTATACGTACTGTATACATACATATCAATTCGAAAAACTAGTGTTTCGGTCAATTGATGTTCGAAAAATATGTTTTCGAAAAATTGCATTCCGAACACGGACGTACAAAATATATGGACATGCCCTTACGTGTTAAAAAACGTGTTATTTCCCCCTCCCATTGGAACCATTTTTCGGAACCGGCTGGGCGTGTCCGGACCAATGCCGTGCTCTCGTCGTACATTTTACGCGCGGACGCTGTATGTCTATGAAACACATACTTAGACAATGAAGAAGACTTGGCGAATCACAAGTCTCTTTCCTCTCTTCGCCCCGCCATAGTTGGTTTTTACCCCTCATCTGTAAGTTCTCGTCTAGTTATTTGTATGTCTATGATTCCGAACAATTGTAAATTTTTAACAAATTTGTAAATCTCTTATGTAAACGCCCCGAAAAAGGGCGTAAATAAATAAATTGAATTCGAAAAAATGAAATTCGTTAAATTTACCTATGGTAGACCCGGTGCTCTAGAACTAGAGTCATTGATTCCTTTGGCATACGAATGCCTCTCATATACGGGTGCCTACACGGTTGATATTGACCGAATAAGTATAATGTACTAGCGAGTACCCGGCATGCGTTGAATACCACTCACAGAAAGAATTTTTTTCTCCTTGTGTGATGCGTCTCCAAGCGTCTCTGTTCCCACCTCTCATTCCCTCCCGCGACTCCTTCCTCTCCCATATTCCCTTTCCACCCAATCCCCTCTTATAAACTTTCTCTAAACCTTTCGTTTCTTCCGAAGCTTCCCTAAGGTTATATGTTATGATTTGTATGTTCCTTAAAGTGTTTAATTTAAGAATCAGTAATAATATTTTGCCCCAACTTGCCCCCTTTTCTGAAATTGGCTTAATGCTGATAGTGAGCGCTGCGTAAAAAATCGAAAAAAGAGAATACTTAACGTAATTATCACAATAATGTCCTTATTACTTATATGATATTCCTTTTATAACTTCATTTTTTACTATTTTCACATATATTTATGCTCACAATACATACCAATCATTAATTTAAAATTTGAAAAAATCAATAATTTGAGCCCTGAATTGAAGAATAATCTGTTAAGTTAACTTGATAATGACGGAATAAATAATTTAAATTTTCCTAAAGATGAAACCTTAGCTATCTACGTGTACTTAAATTTATCCAGGAATAATTACCAACTTTAAAAAAGGTTCTAGATGACAAAAAAATATTAGAAGCGAAAACAGAATTTTATTCTGAAGGTATTAACTGTAACCGATTTTAAGTGTAAAACTACAGGATCTTTTTAACCCGCCACTAAATGTGTTTCTGACAATGATGGGAAGGTAACACAAGTGTCGACAGATATCCCGTCTTCTTCAGCATGCACAATATGTCTGACAAAACCTCCCAAAATGAATAATCTAGAAGTTATTAGAAATAAACAAGACAGGCAAGAATTCTACAGATACGGGCCCTCAACATTACATTGTTGGATCCGATTTATGGGATGTATTTTACATATTTTGTATAGTTTACATTTAAAAAAAAATGTCAGCTCGTAATGAAGAAGATAAAACTCTTAAAAAGAGAAAAAAAAAAGTCCAACAAAGTTTCAGATACATGCTTGAGCTTATTATCGACAAACCCCGCCAGGGAAGTGGCAATTCTAATGACGGAAACGCGTTACCTATTCATGTAGCGCAAATATAACTGGTGTGAAAGAGGAACTTATCAAGAGATTTTTCATAATTTTACAAACCATGGCTAGAGACTCGAAAAAATTCGGAGAATACGCAGCGCCACAGCTGAATATTATGTACAAAAGTATGAATGGTACTATATACCTGCTTCTGTACATAAGGTACTAACCCATGGAGATAAAATCATAAAATACTATTTTTGTTACCATTTGGACAACTTTCAGAGGATACCCAAGAAGCAAGAAACAAGGATTATAAATTTGTTCGCCTTCATCATGATAGAAAATGCTCACGATCATCAACAAATGAAGACGTAATGCACACTCTCATGCACAATTCTGATCCACACACTTCAGTTCCATACAAGTTTTACCAAAGGACGCAAAGTTCTGTAATTATTAGATGAAGCTTGTTAAATTTTGAGAACGAATCAGAATATTAATTATAGACTAATAATGAATTGCGTGCAGTTTCATTGTGAAATTGTGTAAGATTTTTTTTATATTTATCCGTTTTTAAATGTTAAGTATTATTCGTTAACACTTTTTTGTGTTTTATAAATGTTTTGTTAATAAATAAGACATTATTTTAAATTTGTAATTTTGAAATATTTTTTTTTTAACTTTTTGATATTACATCTTTTGTAATATTTTTAACAATCTTAATCAATTACAAATCTATACACATTCATTAACTTATATTCTAAAAAAATCACCTCAATATTCGTATTATTTTAAAAGTTATTGATTTTTGAGATGATATGCACCATTTGGCCCCATAGTGGAGCGGCCCGGTTGACAGATTCTAACAAACGGATTGCAATCTTTAGAATACAGGCGATGATGTCCTCGTTATACCGGTATTTCAATGGAAGATGCGCCATTTATTCCTTCAGAACCAGTGCACAGTTGTGAAACACGTCAAATACCCGCTTAACATTTGCATATCCGGCTCGTTATTATATTCAACAGATCGGCTGTGGATCGATGTGGCGGCCTTTGCGTTTCCTCCCTCCTACAACATGGGTCTCTTCCAGGTTAACTCTTACTTTTCCTCAAAAAGACCCTCCACACAGCATCCCAAAAGATGAAATAGGCTCTGATGGAACTATTTTCCTGTTGACCCCTGTACTAAGTTAATGTAAAAAAAAAAAATTCTAAAAAAATATATCTTCTTCTTTTATTTTATTTTCAGTCATAAAGTTACTAATAATCGATAAAGATTTTTCTTTTCTCGAAATGAATGTAATGAATAAATCCTAAATAATAAATATTGTTGATGTTATTTTTATTAATAATATCCCTTCACTATGAATTAATGCGAAAGGCCTCGGAACTAAAGCGGTCCATAATGTTGTTTTCCGGGAGGAATTTATAGATATATTGACAGCCCAATCACTCTCACTCTCGTGGCGGGACTTATTCCATAATCATGGTTTATCGTTTGACTTTCATCTGCTACCGAAGCTTGCTTATCCCCATAGAAATAATTTATTTTCTTTGATTTTAATTATTATAACCAATAAAGCCTGAAACACTCAACTACATTGAAAAAATCTTCCGAGAAAAGATACATGCCGCCAACGGGACTTATTCACGTATCTTATCGTATCTTTTCTCGGAAGATGTTTTCAATGTAGATGAGTGTTTCAGGCTGATAATTATTGCTTATAATAATTGTTACCCTTTGTGCTATGCTTAAAAATCTTGTCTTAAAAAACGTTGGTTTATCAATTAAAAATAATAATTAATATTTGACAAGTTAAAGTATTTCACCAAAAAATGTAGACATAATTTGTCTCGACGCCACCTAGCGAGAGATTTAGAATTAACAATGCCTCTCTCACAAAAATAAAGTTGGTTGTTTTCAGGTGGAAAAATGAAATAAGCAGTAATTGTTGAATGAAACACTAGTATAAATTGAATTATTTAGCGGGTATTAGATAAGCCGACATAGTTCAGTGGTAGAGCACCTGACCGGCAATCAGAAGGAAACGGGTTCATGTCCCGTTGGCGGCATATATCTTTTCTCGGAAGATTTTTCAATGTAGATGAGTGTTTCAGGCTGACAATTATTGCTTATAATAATTGTTACCCTTTGTGCTATGCATAAAAATCTTGTCTTAAAAAACCTTAGTTTATCAATTAAAAATCATAATTACTTTGATTTAGATAGAATTTTGCGAAATTCGTTTTTGCGGAAAAATGTATGTTTTTACAATTGTCAATTATTTTTTTCAAGATTTTTTGTATTCGTATTAGTAAATAACAAATAAATTATTAAGATTTAAAGGCATTCACAAGAAAAGGATGTCGATCAATTTTAGAACGCATCCACATGTCTGGAAGAATTGGAAAGGTATTGAAAATTTAATAAAGGAAGCAAACAGAGTAGTAGAAAAATGGTCCGTCAAATCCTGAATTTTCTAAATTTCGTCAGAGGAATGTGAAACTCCATTTTGAAGAAATTTGCGAAGATGAGAATCTCCAAGTTCCGGAAAGTTTGTTTAAAGTGAACATATTTTATCGAGTATTGGACATCATTATTAATCAACTGAAACCGCGTTCCCTTCCATTGAATGATATTGTTTCCAATTTCAGTGTTTGCAACCTGCCACTTTTTAGATGATACTGATCTTTTTAAAAAAGCTTTAGAATTTGTTAATATGACATAACTGAATCATTTGCCAGGGAAATTCTCAGTTTTCGGTCCACCTTCAGAGACGAAATAGAAAAGGCTTCGTGTATTAGAGAACTTGTTGATTTATTAATAAGAAAGAACCATTTTATGTCGTGCAGCTTTCTCGAAGTACGTACTGCATTAATGTTATTTGTCACAATTACTGTGGCTATAACTAGTGCTAAAAGATCATGTTCGAAACTAAAATTATTAAAAAAACTATTTAAGAAACTCAATGTTACAAGACAGGCTACTTAACTTGGCTTTTCTGTCTATTGAAAATTCTTTGGCCCGATCTTTAAGGCTCCGCATCCGAGCTCAAAGAGAAGAAGATGGAGAGATATGAAATTACTAATGTTAGAGGAGCGCGCTTAATATTTGAAGCGATAAAATCGATGCGAAAATTGCGAAAATGTTTAATAAAACACAACCCGTTTAGAATAGAGCAAAAATCTCGTGGAACGTATATTAAGTAACATTTAAAGAAACATTGTGAGTTTTTTCACAACTATAACTTATAAAATAACTGAAACAAACGTGTTTATAATAATTTTCGGAGCATACTTTGCGATTTTTTTCTATCGAGGGAATTTTATATAATTTGCATTTCGGCGTGGAACGAGTCTAGATACTATCTTAAAAAATAACACTTTCTTTTTAAGAGCTTAATAACTTCAAATGTTTAAGCGAGATGTGTAAGAAATCGGTAGAATTTCGGGTAGCGGTGGCTTAAACTTTGATGACATCATCGATACTTTTGCGGAACAGAAAGCTCGGAGAAAATAATTTTATTAATAAATATAGTGTAAAGAATAAAATATTATTTCATTATAAATATGTACATATTTAAGAAAGATGCACACAATATTATAAGTACTGTTCGGTAACTTCTTAAGTGATTTATTAAAATTCAATTAAAACCTGATGTTTTTTACTGCAGGGGCCCCATCCAATGAATTGCCACGGGCCTCAGATGGTATAGTTACGCCACTGCTACGAATACTAAATACTTGGGGCACATCATCGCTGAAGACCTCTCGGATGACGGTGATATTAAACGACAGGGGAGAAGTATCAGTGTTTTGTCAAATATGATTGCCCGAAGATTTTTCCGATGTGATGTTAAAAAAACATTGTTCAACGCATTCTGCACTAGCCTGTATACATGTGAAACATGATGTCAATACCGAGTGAGCTGGATGGAACGTCTCCGGATCCAATATAATGATGCATTCAGAATCATATTTGGATTCAGAAGGTATAGCAGCGATGATAATCGGAATAAGGACTCCATGGATTCTCCAGCCTGATGAGACACTGGGTCACTGGAGCCAGGATGCGGCTAACAGCACCAAGCGCCACTCCTGAGTGAGCGTTGGGCCCGAGGTCACTCAAGACCACGCCCTGCATAATAATGGATTATTTATTTTTGTCATTATAATTTTTTTTCTTGTTTTTTACTGTGTAAATATATAAATATGTATAACTATATAAGACGTGTGGGATTGCACTATCCTCCTCACATTCTGGAATAAAGAATTATTTATTATTACGGTCGACAGTGTTTTCATCTTTTGATGATTGAAACTGCCAACAAACAAGCATTATGTGTGGTCAATACTAGACTACACTTCTCGCCCTTTTTATTTATTTATTCATACAATATAAATGTTTTTGAATAAAAGTTGTTACATTACTTTCGACTATCAGACCAGGCAGATGCCCGTAATGTGGTAGTAGAGATTTATTTTATGGATATCGATATTAAAGGGTAAGGTGATAATATTATGTTTATTCTCAATATGTATAAAGCCTTTTCTTACTAATTTGTAACCTGAATATTTTTATTTCGGTGTCTGATTAATGATACTCTTAGTGGAATGGAAAACTCTAATAAATTATCTCACTAACTGCTCTGCCTCTCAAATTCTAAGCAACTGCGAGCCACATACTGTACACACTAATAGAGTCCGATATGTTACTTCTGGCGGCTGCAATGTTAAGGGATTTTAAAAATATATTACATAATTTTGGTTTATTTTCCAGTAAAATAAATTGTAAATCGTACACTTCTCCCATATAAGAAGTCAATTTTTTTCTTTACTATAACGGTAAATAAAATAAGAAAAATTTGTATTTTCTTCCCGAAACTACAATTTAGTGATGTAATTGATGTGATGTGTATGTTGGGCGGATATTTTGTGTCATTTCTGAAAACTCTAAATTTTATTTTATTTCATAATTTAATCATTTGAAAATATAAGGTTTATTTGCGGCTCGTTGCAGAGAGGAAGTTGCTTTCGGTATCACCTTGGTGTAAGACACCACCATTCAGAATTTAAACGATGCTTGAAATAGCTTTAGCCGTGTTTGCTAACTAGATCTGAATTTCCAGGTACTCCCTCCCCCCTTCCTCTTTTCTATCTTTTTTCTTACCCAATACCTTCAGCCTCATAACATACCACAATTGGGAAATCCATATTCTCACTGGCCCAGACTGTAGGGAAAAGTTGGGACTCTTGTGTGGTATTTATTTTATTTTTTATGACTTTTGTGGAGCGCTCTGAAGATATCTATAACGGAGTGAAACCGGTCCGGATCAAAATACGTAAGTGGAACAAAGCTATACTGTTTTAATAATAATCATTTTCAATAACCAGATATTAAATACGTCCCAACTTCTTCTATTTTGCAAGAGCTCTCTAACGCCCAACTTTGTTCAAAAGCCTCTCTCATTTTTTTTTCAAGTTTGCCGATCTTTGACAGGTCTTATCCATCGAAAGCTTGCGGTTCTCTTAAGAATTTCATCTCCATCTCATCTATGGTTGACTTCTGCTTCTCTTTCCTAGCCATAATTCAAAATAGAACGGTTTTCAATGGCGCACAAATCGCTCATTATAATTTTACATCACCTCTTTTTTTATTGAATTAGTTTATGCTACATGAATATAAACTAATAAGCACAATGTAACATTTCTTTTGATAAATTTAAATATTTTTGCAGTAAGCGTGTTTTTTTTTAAATGCATTCATTATTTCTTCATTCTTCATACTTTCAGGCATTTCATCATACATCTTTAGTCCTCTATATATTAGGCAGTTCTGTGATTTTGATTTCTTCATTTGTGGCAATCAAACTCTGTTTATATTTCTTGTTTCGTAAATATGTACGTCTCTATTAAAACCTCTTACCTATTTTGTTTGTGAAGTTGATTAGAAACAACATTCGTTAGTAAGCAACTTCATTTTAGCCACACATTTGATAAGCCAATGTGTAGCTAAATGTGGCTAAATATGGCACACGCAATGTGTGGCTGGTTAAAATCAATCAGACGCCTTAAATCAATAAATCGACGGAACTCTCCGATTTACTTTTCCCACAAAAAGTTTTTTATAAGAAATTGTTTTTGTTTGTAAAAATAATTCCCGAAACCTTTTAGCCTGCATCTTTTTCGAGAACATTGTAGAGCGAAGATCATACTACCAAAAGTTACAGACAACCGCTGGAACGAGGAAGAATTTATCCTTTTTATGGCCTCATCCAAACATTACAGGTTCGCGGTACTTTCTAGATAAATCTTCCGCTCTTCACCTCATATTCTAATGAGGAAAATCTCTCCCTTGGAACTTGCCAACTTCCACTTCCAAGGGTGATTCGAGTCGGTAATAAATACCACTTTTTCAGTCAATAACGGTGGCCTTAAGTATTTGAACTCTGATACTTTCCATGTAAAACAGGGTTTCTTTAATATCTTCCGATGGATGAGATCAAAAATTGACCCGCGATTATTTTTGTAATGTAATCTTGGAAGCACCTGATGAGGAGCAGCCGAAGAATATTATGTTCCCTCGATATTAAAAAAAAACTTTTAAATTTCTCGAATAATAAAAATGGCCATTTCTCAAGAATATCTTAAATTTTATTCATCTCTTCAGAATGGTTGAACACTTTATTTTATTCCATCGTACAAAACAAAGAATTTATAAATTTATTTTAACTATCATTTTTGTTATTATTGGGGTAATAATCCGAGTTTTACCACCTCCTCCTTTCAGTGTCCATCATCAAAGGCATGAATTACAATCCATTAATTTTCTTTATTGTCGTTGTTTATAATAGTCATTAATTTAATCTAAAAATAGACGTTTTGCCTTATTTTAAAGTTCACCTTTCTCAATCGTGCCTACATTAATAAAAACAAGACAGTAGATTTATGGAAAAGTTTGTTGAAAGACGGACAAAACCGGAACCTAACATCACAAGCATGCCATATAAGGTCTAATCTGTAGAATTGTCTATTTACCTCTACTTTAAAAAATGTTAACACATTTTCTCGGCTTCTGATAAAGACGTTGCATGGGCAAGAAATGCAACCTCTGTTGAATAATTGACCGGGCCACATCCCGACCACATCCCGAGCACTCCCGAGACATCTCCATCCAATAGAGAACCCGACCAGTAATACCTGGTGACCCCGCAGAAGTGATTCTTTTTACACTATATTTGAGGTGTAATAGATTCATAAATTCATGATATGTCCCCGGGCCTCGTTTAAACTTTGTAATTTATATATTGCGAAAATAAGCAAAAAAAAGTTTTTCTTATAATTCTGTTTTTTAACAGTGCGTGTTCAAATTTGATTGTTGGATTATTTGGGCGATTTTGAAGAAAAATTATTTATAAACTGTGCATACTGATGAATTGTTAAAGATTTTTCTAATAACCTACTACGTCGTGGAAGTGGATGGAAAAGTAATCTGGGATATTCCTTAAAAATAATAGGCATAGTCAAAATAATCAAATCAGTAAATTAAATTAATTAATACAAGAGATTAATTATATTACGTCTCAAGCAAGGAGAATTGTGGAACGTTTAATTCACTATTTCTACACATCCAGGGTAAAAGCGTTATGACTAGTAAGGATTTAATTATTAATGTTTTATTTTGGGCCGCACGGTCTACATGGTGAAGATTGCAGTTTGAAGATTTCATCGGAAGTAGGATATGTATATGAAATATTTAATACCAGTTGAAGCACCCGGCGTTGCCTGACTTTTATTCTGCTTTAGAGGGTGGAAAAAGTGGATGTTTTGATTTTTCGAAATATTCCGTAAACAGTGACCTTCCACATGTTTTGAACGTTAATTGAGCAAAACTTTATTAACCCATGAAAAAAATTGTTGATTTGTATACAAATCAAACCCACGCCGTCCCCACGCCAACCTGCCCGCCAGCAACAACCGACACTCTCCTTAACATATTTAAACAGAAAATCCTTACCATTTGCTTGATATTTTAGAATTTACCAACTTTCCATAGAAACTACTTATTCTTAAAATATGTAGATGTAATTAAATCTGCTTTCAATTTCATAGCCTATTTTCTTAAAGATTTTCCAAAAAGCTCTTTAAAAAAAAACTAGAATTTTTTTTGCAAACTATGATTGCTTAAATTCTGACTTATTTCTCCGAAGCAATTGTCTTATTAACCTAAGCTCAAGATTGAATTATTTAAGCCCAAAATACGCAAACGAAAGGAGGCATATTTTACAAAACGTTTTCCAAGAAAATACAAGTTAAATAAACATTCTATGAGCTCGAACGTATCGAAGCACATATAATTATTCAAGCTTTTGAGATCGCTGTCTAGCAGAGTTACTTGCAGACAACTTTTACGAATTATTCGAGTGTTTGTGGAAATATAAAATTTGTTCTGGATAATTATTCCCGCTTTTGAGATTGCTATATCTAGCAGAGTTACTTGCAGACAACTTTTAGGAATTATTCGAGTGTTTGTGGAAGGCCGAAAGCGAGATAAGAGTTAGATCATAAAATCCAAGGAGAACTTTTTTGCCAAGACCTTCGTGCTTGTTATTGGTCCTAGTCTAAGCACTGACAACTAAATTATTTCGAATAGCGAATAACAAACAATGGCGGTGTTATAATATTCCTTTTATCGTTCGAATCATGTTCTAAGTACAACATTACAAGATTACATGATTCCAAGTTTGCAATATTGAAAAGTTACAGATTTCAAGGTTACAAGATTAAAAGATTAGTATATTGCAAGTTTACAAGATTACAAGATTACAATTATTACAAGATTACAAGATTGCGACATCACAATATTATAAGATTGCGATTTTTTTATTAGTTTACAATGGCGCCACACAGAAAGTCCTGAGGGAAATAATCCACAGAGCCAGTGTCAGTGGGATGCTGTGTGGAGGGTATTTTTAGGGATAGGAAGGAGAGTAAGTTCTGGAAAGGAAAAAGGAGTGAGGAGTGAGTAGGAATGTGGTCTAGATTATGTCTGCCTTAAGCAGTCTCTCCCGATCTGTCCCGCCATGCAGTAGGTAAGCAAATGCATTCGCCACAAGACCTAGATAAACTTCAACCCAAGAACCCGCACACCCCTGCTAAATCACCAACATAGCGAACCCTCGGGGTGACCTTATGGTGGGGGTGTTGGTTATCCAAAAAATAGTTCCCGGGGTGGCTGCGGTGGTACCCATACCCGCATCACAAATTGATTACAAGATTTCAAAACGCTTTTCTTTGAATTTTTAAGTGGATTTGATTACCTAATAATTCCTCGATCCATTTATGAAGTGAGATTTGTCGAACAGAATGCATGGCCTACTTTTTCATAATTTTTTTTTTTTTTAATTTATTTATTTTATTTAGCAAAAGATTATACATTTGTATACATTATTTAAGAATTTTTAACCTATGGACGTGAAATAAAAATCACACTCCCATGGACGTCGCGTCGGGTCACACAGACCCCTTCATAATTTTTTCCTAATTTTCATATCTAGACCAATCTGACTTTAGGAAGGAGTTTAAATGTATAAAGTATTAATAAATAAAAGATCGAGTTATATGAATAATCAACTTTTATTCATATTTTAATAATTATCTCCAAATTTAACAAACTCAGTCAGTTTTCAGTCTTAATTGACTTGAGATCATATTAAGGCCCCTTGATTATAATAGGTATCACATAAATCAAAACTTATATTTTTTCCTAGCTAATAAAAAAAAAACAATAACAAAAACACATATAAAAAACTTCTGAAAGAAATAAAATAAAAATTCTAACAAGAATCAAACTTATGTAAAATTAAAATTATTAAACGAAGGATCATCTACAAATGTTCTTTTGTTGGTTGGGCACCACGTTTCACAGCTGATGTACTCGGCTAACTACTGTCCGCCATTTTGTTTTCAAAATCTAGAACAAATTAAAAAAATATTATAATATTAAAATTTAAGAGAATTATAGTAGGCGGGTCACATAGGCCCGAGTATATTTGTATGGAAATTATAGTCAGCGGGTCTCACAAACCCTGATCAAATTTTAAATGATTATAACTTACGTGATATGTGCCGGACGACGCGACTTTCTCCCTCCTTGGTCCAAACATAACTAAAACCGAAGCTATTGAGGAGCGCGGGTGTGGCGCGCGCGGGGAAGGTGTGTATTTCGAGAAATTGAAGAAGGGGCTGGGCCTCTGAGACCCGGCGTCTACAGTTAAAGGTTAAAAATATATTTTAATACTGTCTGGTGGTTGGTGTACAATCGTTATCCTCCATAAAGATTATGTTCGGAAGATTTCAAATAAAACGAATTAAGGAATTCAAACAGACAGGCAATAAAGGTTTCCGGGGCGGCGGTACCCATTCGGTACGCCTCCCAAATTTGGACTTAGCCAGCCAAGAAATTTAACACATGAAGCCTGGGTCGGACTCGAACGAAAACGAGAAACTCGGTCACTGACGGAGAGTTCACGTTTTACTTTTGAATCATCTCAGTATCGCCAATGAAAGCAATTTAAAAGTTTTCAGCGTCCTCCACTTTTCCTACTGCTCTTTGTTAAGCTGTACGTAATGTGACATCCGATATTGTAATGTATTGATATATTTTACTTTTATCAGGAAATTGGTTGGCTTTAGCCGTGGAGTCTCGATAAATAAACTGCTCCATTGATTTATCCCAGGATCGCTTAAATTTGCATGAATGTCTCATTGTATACATAATATACTCATAACATGTTTTCTCCGTATAAACAAATGGATAAAAACGGTGTTCGATTTATCCAGCGAAGAAAAAGCAAAGCTCTTACTTCAATTTGAAAAGACTTAGTTACAATTATTTATGAAGACCCAATGGCAATCAGTTTTTTATTATTCTCTAATGTTTGGAGCTCTTTGACTAAACAAAGGAAGGAAAAGATTGATTTTGAAGAACTATTGAGGACCGATACAATTGAAATAATAGATGTTGTTTGATAAATGCGGTTGGTTTTTAAATACATGGTTTATTATATTTTCCCATTCTCCAATCAAAACTTACCAATGTAGGTTTATTTGTTTGAAACCCTGTCACATTATTTGCAATTGTCATGAAATCGGAATTTTGATTTTTGTTAATATTTGAACTGTCTCTGTTAAGCACCGATTCTCGGACCGTCACGCTTGGACCTTAGTCGAATACTTACTACATCCAACATGAGTATCTTACTAACTAACTAGAGAATATAGACACATATTGAAGCCAATTTTTTGGTATACAAACGCTCGATATTTTAAATGCTCAGAATCATGATATAATAAAAAAATTAAATTTAGAAGTAACGTAGACACAAGACCGTTTGTTGTTCCGAGAACAGAACTAACCTACTATTCATTGGTTATGACACTGACATAGATTTTTTTTATTTATTTTAGCGACTATTTAAAATAATGGTTACATACAAGATATAATGGTGAAATTAAGTATAAATTATTGTATTTCTTAGTCCTCCTCACTAGGGGGTCCTGTGCCGAGGCGGACTAAAGTTATTTAAATATGATTTATTTGTCTTCTATGTCGTTTTTAATGTCTTCATTAGGGTTCATTAGATATTTTTTAATTTTTAAATCGTATTGTTATTTAACAACCTAAAATAATTTGTATATATTATTGGTTGTGATTTCTGTAAATGTAATAATTGTATGGTTTGTATATCGCAGTTTTTTTGTGAGAAATCACCTCATGACCGGACACCCAGGTGGATGGAGAAAGGGGGAAGATTTAGACTGAGGTGGTAAGAGGGGATGCAGCACAGCTTCTCCAGGTAACAAACTGGAAGTCAGCCGCTGGGGACAAGAGTAGTTGGAGGTGAATGTTGCGGGAGGCCAAAGCTCGATATGGGCTGTAGCGCCATCAAAGAAGAAGAAGAATCACCTAACCTGGAAGGTCACTTCCGACAACCACACTTTAGTTAGAGAGTTTATGCTTTGGAACAAACGACTTTGTACGCAGAGGGCATTATATTTAAAACACCGGACATTGCAATGACTTTACGTTTGCTACCCCCATCAGTGTTGATAATACTTTAGTAAGAAGATTAGTGCCAAAAGTTGAGTTTTGAACGGCTGAAGAATATAGGACTTTTTAGAACTGGAGATTTTTTATAAAATGACTTTTATAAATAAGAATTTGCTTACGTTTTTGTACAATTAGTTTTTTACCATATCGCGGGCTGTGAAGTTGAAGGTGAAGGTTTTTGACTTTATGGATACGATTGTCTGAAAAGGTGAGTTTTGAGTTTGGCTCTAGTAGATAAAAATTAAATCAGAAACGTCCTAACTCAATGTCAAATGGGTTAGTTCATGTTCATAACCATATTATCTTCATCTTAAAAGGTTTACCGTATTCTTCATGAAATAATCATACTCATTAATCACAATCCTTACTCACATTCTTCAAGCTTTCTTCGTAAAGAATGTTGAATAAAACATGAAGGAAAAACTGTCCCCACGTCAAAAAATCCTGTCAATATAATGTACCTACAATACGTAGGGGAGGAGATTCCGTTAAGGAAAATGTTGATATTTATTATTTGGTGTCCGTTGAACAAAGCACAGCCCTGGATTTTGTAAAGGTTAATCTTCAGAATTGTGACAGCCCTGGAAGCTAATGAAGTGAAAATGCCTGTCATGGAGAAAAATTGTTCGTATACAAGGGGTAAATTTTAAAAAGTTATGCAAGGAATAATTTGTCACTCATCAATGTCAGTTCGATGAAGGTTCGGTTTATATATTTATTTTGGGCTTAGGTTTATTTTTTTTTAACACAAGTATTTCAGTGACAAAATACAAACTTTTAAATACCGATTTAGGCATTTGTTTCTAATTGACATTCTTCGCTTTTCCCCTACGGTCTAAATAGAAAATGACGGCACCTTCTCCCGTAGTATGGTCATTCCGCGCAAGCCCTCGTCGGCACTGATTAGGTATTTTGTTTTCTATTTATATACTAGCTGGTCCCTTGTAATTCATTCAAAGAAATAAATAGATTCTCCCTGCATGTCCTTTCCCGTGCGTCCCCGTTCCCTTCCACTTTCCCCGCCTTCTCCCTCCCTCGTCTCTTCCCTCTCCGTAAACCCCACTTCCCCCCGTTCCCCTTCCCCCTACCTTTCCCCCCTGCTGATAAATATATGAAATACACACATTTTCATTTGTACAAATTTCATAATGCCATAGCTTACCATTATATATAGCCTATATGTTATTCTGATGTATGAGCTACATTATTGTAAAGTTTCATTAAAATCCATTCAGTAGTTTTTGCGTGAAAGAGTAACAAACATACATCCTTACAAACTTTCGCGTTTATAATTTTAGTAAGATTGTATTTTTCCTTTGGAGGAGTTCAGACATACGTTCACCGTTTGTCCCATTTTCGACTGTTGACATTAGCGTGTAAGAAAGAGGGGCAGCATTATATATTTAAGAACAAAAGCAAAACAATCTATGCATTGACATTTGATGTTTTTGATTTTTCGGAATTCACTCACTACTCAATATTATACTTATCACAATATTCCCGCAGCTCTTTCAAAAGATGAGAATTCTTTCCATACAAAATGTATGAGTAAATTATGTATGCTAAGTACATATTGTATGCTAAATACAAAATGTATGAGGAAAAATTTTTTATTAAAAAATTTTTTTTCGTTAATTTTTTTGATGTTTTAATAGCTATTCTGCCATTCGGGGCGGTGACAAATCCAACAAATCAAAGAACATAAAAATCCGCCTAGCCGTTCTCGAGTTATAAATAATTATGTAACTAAACCGACTTTATTTTATACTCGTATATTAAGATTTTATGATACAATTAATTTCTTTAATTTGTTAAAAACGTTCGTAAAAAAAGTGTTTCCAAATAATATTATAATTAGTTGATATTACGGGTAAACATGCTTTGTTGTGTCTTTCTCGTGATTGATTGAAAGTCAATATTTCCCCACATTTTTTCGTATATATTTCTTTCCTAATCTGCCGACTTAACAGAATGCTGTTTTTCTTGGAACAAAATAATATTTTTCCACAATTTGATTGCTAAGCATAAAATAATGTTAAGACGTTTTTAATTGTCCAATGAAAATAATTCTGTGAGAATATATTTTCGAATTCCTGCGAGAATAAAATAAATATTTAATTCAAATTAAGAGCAACTTAAATACATTTCCTAAATTACGCTTTACGTAAATCAATTGTTTAATTTAAGTTTAACGGTTCTAAATTAACTTCAAATTACTGTCAATTTATTGCTGATTATCTTAAATAATGGCTTCGTAGTTAAATTCCTCGTTTGCATAGTTAGTTGACAAAGGAATTTCTCGTGTTATGAATATTCATCCGCTTTAAAGTTCGCAAATTATTACTTTGGTTGGAGGAAGATTTTTCCTGCTGATACATGTTACTTGTTACTTGATAGTAATAACAAGTAATAGATCAACCACAGAATCTTTTTGAGCATGTCGTTAAGTCAAATAAAACGTGGCATTATAATAATAATATAAAATAAAATAAAAAGTCTTTTATTTCTTGCAAATAGGTATGTTACTGAGTTTTAAAAAGTATAATTAATGCTGTTTACGAAAATTTTAAAATAGGTATCTTAATTGTTTCATAAGCAAGAACCCCTCTCTCAGGCGAAGGTGAAGGCATCCTCTAAAGAATTCCATTTATCTCTTGTTTTGTTCGTAGGGTAAAGTATTTCTTGTGTTCGTATAACTTCTCGTATTTTTGAGGAAGTTGAAAATTTCTTCTTCAGAGGGTTTTGGTCTTGATCTTTCACGGTGACCAGCCGGGTTGGAAGATGACGTTTGGTTTTCATAGTTTTTTTTTATTTATTTTTTATATTGTTGTTTTTTTTATAATTGTTTTTATGTATTGTTGTTTTTTGCATATTACCTATGTCGTTAAACGTTACATATGTATTTTTAATTAATGGACGTGGATGATAAGAAAAAACACTATCGTACTTGATATATTAGACCTTTATTTAAGAATTTAGTAAATTTAGAAAACACTATTAATACTCGTACTTATTAGACCTTTATTTATCACGACTGTTGACAGATTAGGCATTTTAGAATATAAACCATAGATAATCAGTAGGGTTGTGAGGGATAACATTATAGTGATGTGACATCCCCCTTCTTAAATATATTAACTCTTTGAGGGAGTGGGTTCGTATCCCACTTCTGACACCATGTATTGTTAATTAATTGGCTTAGATGATAAGGAAAACACTACTGCACTTGATTTATATATTAGACCTTTATTTATTATTATTGTCGACGGATTAGACATTTTAGAATATAAACCATAGACAATCAGTAAGGATGTGAGGGACATCAGAATAGTGATGTGACATCCCCCTTCTTAATATATTAACAATATTAACTCTTTGAGGGAATGGGTTCGTATCCTACTTCTGACACCATGTATTATTAATTAATTGACTTTGATGATAAGGAAAAAACTATTGTACATGGTTTTTAAATTAGATCTTGGTTTATTACCACTGTGGACGGATTAGACATATTAGGATATATACCACAGATAATCAGTAAGGATGTGAGGGACATCATAATAGTGATGTGACATCCCCTTCTTAAATATATTAACAATTTTAACTCTTCGAGAGAGTGGGTGAGTGTCCCACTTCTGACACCATGTATTATTAATTAATTGGCTTGGGTGAAAAAAGGAAAACACCATTATACATGATTTATATATTAGACCATTAATATTTCACGACTGTTGACAGATTAGACATTTTATAAAATAAACCATTGACAATATAACACTATTATAACATAAAAGGGATGTGATAGCAATCAGAATGTAAAATCTCGTATTTCTGGTTGACATTGTCATAATAAAATGTTAAGTCGCCATAGTATTTTACCTTTAATTTTAGGATATAGTTGAAATCTAATTAGGTATTTTACGAAGCAGCAAAAACTATCGTACGGTAATTGCTGAGTGCTGAAGCTGCCTGTTGAATTTCTAGGTAAGCGCTATTACCATCGTTATAACTGTCGCGAGTTTTGAAACTGTAGTTGAAATGAATAATAAAATCCGGAAATATAATACTCTTTATTGATTATTTCATAATGTTCATATGTCTATTTTTGATACTGAATATGGTGACTTGTAACTTTATACGGTGGTGGAATTCCGTCATAATAATATAATAAAACAAATATCAACTTATTTGCACTTAATTTATTTGTGACCGTAACCGGTCTCAGCCTGTTAAGAGGAATATAAACGCTAGAAATATTTCATTTCTCACGCTTTCAAAATTTAAAATCGAGCGTCTTATTTGCACGTGGCAAGTTAGCGCCATAGTTTTTAAAAATTCAAATGGAGTTCTACGAATTAAACACAAAAACAATTAATAAGCGCCATAGTGTTTTTTATTTATTTTGTGCCTAATTTTATAAGAATGAAAAAATAGAATTGAAATTAAAAAAACTTTTTCACTTTGTTCCACTTATTTATTATTACCAGGACCGGTTTCATCCTACTACGGACATTTTCAGACTGGTAGTAACGCTTATGCTATTGATTTTATACAAACTTAGGCAGGGGTACACAACATTATCTATATATGTTGAATGATTCTATTGTGTTAATTTAAGGTATTATAAGTTATTTTGTTAATTTAGGGTACATTAGGTAATTATAAAGTGTATTTTTAAAAATTATGAATAATGTTACATTAAAAATATTTACTTACTATGTAACATTATTCATAATTTTTAAAAATACACTTTATAATTACCTAATGTACCCTAAATTAACAAAATAACTTATAATACCTTAAATTAACACAATAGAATCATTCAACATATATAGACAATGTTGTGTACCCCTGCCTAAGTTTGTATAAAATCAATAGCATAAGAGTTTCAACTACCAGTCTGAAAATGTCCGTAGTAGGATGAAACCGGTCCTGGTAATAATAAATAAGTGGAACAAAGTGAAAAAAAATTTTAATTTCAATTCTATTACAATGGAATTCCACCACGAATTAACAGTGCAAAAACTAGACTCATTAGAATGAAAAAAAGTTAGATTATACAAAACGTCAAAAATATTCTTAGCCATAAAGGGGTATTTTTAAAAATTGTTTCTTACATTACATCATTGTTAAGTCATGAGAAAACATTTTTTTAGTATTTTACGCTTATATTTTTGTTGCGTAAATAATATTTTTTTTTTATTATTTTCTCTTTATTCTTTGCAAAAATATTATGGTTAAATTTTTGACAATTTTTCGACCACCATGCAAGGCTGATGCCCTTATTAAATATTATATTAACAATACAAAGAAAAGTTAGTAAAAGCTTCAATTTATCCGTAGCATATATTTTGATGTTCATAACGTAAAACGATTCGTAGTCAAGATTAATCTAAATAGGATTTCACGTAAAGCTTAATCTTAAGACCATCTTCAAACTGATACAATTGTTTTTTTTAATCTACAGTAGTTTATATGCATAACATATAGTGAAGAGGGAGTGGGGGGGGGTCGACAAAAATTTTATTATATTTATATAGGATTCCGTATTTGGCGCTGTATTTGTTGCTACACATTTTGCTCTATTCGTTGCAATATTCGTTGTTATATTTGTTGCTATGCTCGTTGTTATATTTGTGTCAATCGTCAAAGATTTTTTGCAACATCTATAGAAACCCCAGATAAATTGAATAAAATCCTTGTAGGCTACCCCTCTCTCTCTCCTTTATATGTTATGTATTTGTTATGTAGATTAGAAAAAATTGTATTGGTCTGAAGATAGCCTTAATAGGCTGAAACCGGTTACGGTCAGATTAGAAACAATTGTATTGGTCTGAAGACAGCCTTAATAGGCTGAAACCGGTTACGATCACTAATAAATTAAGTGGAAATTAGTTTGGTTTTTGTTTTATTATATTATACAATTTGGGAGCCGGATATGGGTACCGCCGCCCCGGGAACCATTTATTGGATAACCAACACCTATGCCATAGGTTCGGTGACTTAGCAGAGGTGCCCGGGTTCATGGGGTGAGGTTTGTCCAGGTCTTGGCGGCAGATGCTTCTGCCCACCTGCTGTGTGGTGGGTCGGATCGAGAGAGACTGGTTGAGAGAGGCTTTTTGACCTTTCCAGCCGGACTCTCTCAACCCATCGCCTTGCACCGCAATTGGAGGGATGGATTCACACGTTTGTAACTCCTGGGCACACTGACCCCCAGATTCCTACCCACCCCTCATACTTTTTCCTTCCCACGACTTCTTTCCTCTTAAAAGACCCTCCACACAGCATCCCCAAAGTTGACATAGGCCCTGAGGGGAATTATTTTCCTCAGGGCCTCCTGTGTGGAGCTAATGTAAAAAAATATTTAAAAAAATCATAATTTTCAGTTTTTCGAAGAAAAAAAAAAATTCGCAGCTGCCATTTTTTAGCAAATACCATTTTACAATCAGAAGTTAAATATGTATTGCATTGGTATCTACCTACATAAATAATACAATGTTTATTGCTTCAAATATTATTTACTTGAACCGACTCCAGTTTTCCTTTGCATAGAGCTAAATATAATTCTCACTTTCCCATACCACTGGCGATTCTAGTAACATTCACTGCACTAAATTCACTGCGGAGAATTCACGGTAGGGAATACACACCGCACACAAGAGACAAAATTAAGTATCGAACTACCGATATATCTTTAATAGTAACAAGTTTATTTAATCTAAACTGACCAAACCTAACCATATCAAACCTAACCTAAACTAATCTAACCTAACTAAACTAATAAAACTATTAATTACTTAGTTATTCGGCGGTGAATTGCGGGCGGTGACCGAATCCCACCATTGAGATATTTTCAAAGTGAACTAGCATTCCTGAAAATGTTCCAAATCCATCCCCGCTATTGCATCAGCCTTGGACTGATAACAAAACAACTATAAAGTATTATCCCTCGCAGTTTCCTCTGCCGTTTCATCGGATGCACAATGGACAAAAGCACAATGCAAAACAGCAAAACTATGCCATTTTAAATGATGTTTTAATAATTCATAAGTTTGCTCGAGATTCCTCGCAGCAGTGTAGAATATCTAAGCTATGTTTTGGGATGCACTTTCTTCTTTCGCCAGAACTTTAGCAGCATCCCGTCAGAGTTGAAATACACATTTTCTCTGAATTTGTAAATGAATTTACTCCCGCCTGTCGCCGAGGACATTCCATTGTGTTTTGAGAACTTAGTTCCTGTAAATGCGATCATAAGTTGGCCGGACTGGAACTGAGGTCAGCAGGGCGAACTGAGGGTGGCGGAGGATAATGAGAGAAGTGGGAGTTGAAGGAAGATTTGGGTTGGGCGGTTCGGAAGGGGATGCCGGTTGGTATGGGCCGCCCCGCAAGCCTTACAAGCCGTCTGAAGCGAAATTCGTAAGTACATATAATATATTCCTTTCGTCCAGTAACCGTTTTGCTGAAGATCAGATAAAATCCAACACTCGGAAAACAAAAGAATTTCCAGAAAATTCAATTCATTTTTTCCATCCGTTCACTTTTATATCTTCTAGAATATTAGATTACTCGTCAAATGATTTCGAGAAAGTCGAACTGGAAATAATTGTGTAGGTTCATATAAAGTTAAAATGTGAAACCGATTTGATTTGTTTATTAACTTACCAGTTTTATTTTATAATGTAATAAAACCTTTTTTTCAAACACTGCTGATTTTTGTTCTGTTATTACAAGCAGGTAATAAATCACCATCATTACAATCAAATTTTCATCATTACACGGTATAAAATGTAGTCGCTCAAGATGTTTGTGCGCTTAGATCTTTTAAACTACGCATCGAAATTTTTAAACGATTTTCATGCGGTTTTCACCAATAAATAGAGTGATTCAAGAGGAAGGTTTATATGTATACATGCTTATTATAGAAGAGAAAGTCGAGAAAATCAAATATTCAATTCAGGCAGCGCGCAACTGGCAAGCGGGTGGTGTGGATTTTTATAAAGGTTGGGTAATGGCGTTGTGTTTCGTTAGCCACAGCAACGTGTGGCCGGGTCTGCTAGTAATACTACAAAACAAATATAAAACTTCTTTTCACTTAACGGTCACCGGATTCAGCGTATTAAGGCCATCTTCAGACTGGTACCATTGTTTCTTAATCTACATTTTATATGTGTCGTAGGCCGATGGTAAAATCACACAGATCATGATGCGCCTAGCCACATCGTGATCTGCGGCATCTTAAAATGGCTGCAGATCGTGATGTGGCACATCATGATAATAATTCTAATTTTAAAATTGGCCTGCTACATATACGTAAAATGTGGGGGAGATTTTTTCGATTTATATGGGTTTCCCAAATTTGTTGCTATGTCATCTTTGAAGATTTGAATTCTAGTTATTTGGCTATTAGCAGTAGACATAATTATATCGGGCTTATTGATTACTTTAAAGTTGTCTTGGTAATACCTTGTTAAATAATTTGAATTATTAACAACCCATTTTACGATTGTCATGTCTATTGTCTACTGAAATATTATTATATTTGTTTATATATGAATCCATTACATATTAATAAAAATATATTTAAAAAAGGAGTGTGCTTTAGACCACACGACTGAAGTAAAACTTCACTAACTTATGCCGTCCATTAACAATATAACAATAACAGATAAATATCCACATCCAATCAACATCCCCATCAACTCAACTCAACTCTCAACTCTCAACTCTCAACTCTCAACTCTCAACTCTCAACTCTCAACTCTCAACTCTCAACTCTCAACTCTCAACTCTCAACTCTCAACAGCTCTCAACTCTCAGCTCTCAGCTCTCAGCTCTCAGCTCTCAGCTCTCAGCTCTCAGCTCTCAGCTCTCAGCTCTCAGCTCTCAGCTCTCAGCTCTCAGCTCTCAGCTCTCAACTCAACTCAACTCAATTCAATTCAACTCAACTCATATCATTGATTGGCGTTTCACATTGATAAGCGTTTCATATTGATTAGCGTTTTACATTTTTTCGTAACGTTTCACATTTTATCGTAACGTTTCATATTTTTTCATAACGTTTCATATTTTTTGGTAACGTATTCATCATTTTACCCCCAAGTGTGGAGCGTGCGTAAAGAAGTTTTACTTCAATAAAATAAAATTCATTTGACTGGCTTACAACTAAGATTTATAAAGGCAAATAATTAAAACAACCAATTTCACGAAGAAATCATGACCCTTTACACCGTTGCCAGATTTACAACGTGTTTTAAAGTGAAAAACGTTTTTAGTAATATTTAGTGTTTTAGTGTAAATTTGTTTTATTGATGTTGCTGCAAAAACACAGGTTATCGGTCGTGCTGTGGTTTTTTTTAGTAAGGCTGTTTAGGTGTAGGTACAAACAGATTACATAGAAGTAAGTTATTGCTACAAGTCGAAACAGATTGAGGATTTTATACACCTACGTATTATGTACTTCAAATTTAAATCATATTTTATACCCTTTTTAATATTAATATTGTTAGCGCCAGAAGAAGAAGGAAGATCGTATATAAACACGGTTTGAAAATGATTTTAATGGGTTTGCTTTATTTATAGAGATTTCTTAAATTAATCGTCGATCTTTACTGCATTAAGATTATTCATAGTTGTACATTAAACAGATTTGGAGGTTTCAACTGACATTTTCCATTGGTAGATACATCAATATCACTTTGACTTTAGGTATCATGAGTAGGGATGTTATGGATATGAAATTTCGGATCTGGATACGGATACGGATATAGGAATAATATTATACCGGTTTCGGATACGGATACGGATATAAAATTATTTCGGATTATCCGCTAGTTTCGGATAATTTCGGTTACGGATATTAGAATTTTAAAATTTTAAAAGTAAAATACAAACAGAAAGATTTGAATTTTATTTCTAGTCTATATTATCAAATGTTTTTGCAATCAGTCAAATAAACAACTATTATTTTAGCAACTTTAAGTGATATGTAGGTTTGTAGGTACATATGAACTGTGAAGGTATGTAGTACATACATAAATACATACTATGTACTTAGAAATATAAAAAAGAAAATTATAAAAACAAAAATAATATTGCAATAAAACCTTGGTACACTGTTACTGTAATCTAAGTAGGTACATAATAACAAAAACAGTTCTTAATGAATTTTGTAAATAATGAAACCATTACAAAATGTTTATTAAAAAACTTAAACCTTAATTGTAATTTTAATACTCAAAAACTCCCACTTTGAACTCTACGTGTAGGAGAGACTATTTTGTTATACCCGCCTGCACGCGTGGCTTGTGTGACAAGTAGCGCCTCAGCCGGGCAAAACAAACAAAAACAGGTCGTAACCTGTCATTTAGACTCCGCCTTTATCCGAAACTATCCGAAACTTTTATATCGGTTTCGGTTACGGTTACGGATATTTTTTTTATTTCGGATATCCGATAGTTTCGGTTACGGATACGGAGCTCCATAACATCCCTAATCATGAGCAAGGAATTGTAAAAAACATATCTTTATACATATATTATATTTGTTTTTTTCGTGGACTCAGCAATTATTAGACATTGATATATATACATTATTAGAGTATAAATAAACACTCACGAAAATAGCAATATTTGAAATGAATGTCTGAAAAGGTTAGTTTTTAGTTTGGATATAAATACAGTTGAGGGAGCTGGCGTGATCACGTCGGGGTCACCAGTTGATTTACTCGTCCCCGCCTCTGCCGATCCGCGCGTCCGCTCCCTCAACTGGTGAAAAGGGGGTATGTGGCGACCAGAACGGTCGCCCCCTTTAGCCAAAATCATTGCGCCGCCACTGGAAGAAATTACCAGACATACAATTGTTGTGTTTCACGCCGCACACGGCTACATATTTCGGGAAGCACATCGAAAGGCCTCGACTCAACAGCCGTTGCATAGTTACGGCCGCGGAAGGTTCGAGAGGCTTCTCCCTTTTGCGCGGGCATGCAACAATATTACTTGGCGCTGCGGGAAGTTACTCACACGGTCGGCTATATAAGCGCAGCGACACAGCGCTAGTCAGTCAGTCAGTTCCAGTCTCTAGTTCAGTAACAGTTCACCAACACATAGACAGTGCATCATAACGTTCCAGTGCAGTAACCCGCCAGGTCCACGGCGACATGTCGGACCTGTGCCGGTGCATCATCAACCTTCGAGGACGCAACATCTCGCAGCTAACATGGTCCATCGCGCCATCAGCTCAAGAAACACAATTGCCCACGACAAGTCCCGCGGCGGGCCTTCTTGTCACGCAGGCAGCAACTTCTCAGGCATATCGAAGCCCATCGCGCTTCGCTGCCACTGAGAATTCAATTCTCCTCTCAAGGTTCACCGCAGCCCATCTCCGCAACTCACTGCGTCGATCATCCACCCTGGACGTCAAGGTCATCTCCACCAACACGGTGCGCAACTACATGCTGGCGACATGCAGACCCGTGGTCTGCTCCACCACGCATCACCGACCTTCATCACTGCATCACCTACGAGCCTCATCATTATCGCTCCTGTCTGCACCCTGTTACTCCACACTAAATTTACCATCGCTACGTAGCAGCAATAAACGACTGACTCAATACCTCGACTGATGCCTTTATTTAATCGTCTCTCGTCTTTACCGATCCGCGCGTCCGCTCCTTCACTGTAAATGTAATACTATTCCTACTCCAATCTAAAATATGTTTCCATTTAAAATCTAATTATTATCAAATAAATAAAATAAAAAACTAGTGTGCTTTAGACCACATGACAGAAGTAAAACTTCACAAACTTAACTTAACTTAACTTAACCTAACTTAACTTAACTAAACTCAACTTAACTCAACTCAACTCAACTCAACTCTTAACTCAACATAACTTTTAAATCAACTTAACTTTTAACTCAACTCAACTCAAATCAACTCAACTCAGCTCAGCTCAACTCAGCTCAGCTCAGCTCAGCTCAGCTCATCTCAGCTCAGCTCAGCTCAACTCAACTCAACTCAACTCAACTCAACTCAACTCACCTCAACTCAACTCAACTCTTTAATTAGCGTCCGCATCGATTAGCGTTTCATATCGATTAGCGTTTCACATCAATTAGCGTTTCATATGGCAAAATATATGGCGTTTCACATTAAATATATGCGTTTCATAGCGTTTCGTGCGTTTCACGGCGTTTCACATTAAGTATATGGTTCTTTTTCGTAACGCATTCATCATTTTACCCCCAAGTATCGAGCGTGCGTAAAGAAGTTTTACTTCAAAAAATTTCAAGTTACCATAAATCGAATAAAATCCTTCTGTCTCCTCCCTGCGTTATGTATATAAACTGTATATTAAAAAACAATTGAACCAGTCTGAAGATGGCCTTAACAGGCTGAAACCGGTTACGGTCACAAATAAATTAAGTGGAAATAAGTTTTATATTTGTTTTACTATGTTATTATAAGGAAATTCCATCACGAATTGCCTATATCAAAAATAGAAATATTACCAAATTACTAGACTCATCTCATGAAATATTCCATTATTATTTACGGAATCAAACCTTAGGCGAAGCAAAGCTAGTGCTTTGGAGGTTTCATATTATTGGGAATAGATCACGACATTATTTATTACCTGGCATTCTTTTTACTCGAGACTCGTCGAATATTCTGGAATAACATATTCAAAGCTGGGAATTTATCGATAAATTTAAGGTTGCCAAAGGTTGGGTCACAGTTGCAACTCTCCGTGGCCGTTTTACATATATATTTCACTTGATCCATACAATTTGTCACCAAGGAAAAAACCAGCCTGCCGAGGCCAGACCCTAACCAGGTCAAATCAAAAAAAGTCTGAATGTTAGACATTCAAAAATATATATCTGAACGTTTTCGATAAATAATTTTTACAAATTAAACTATGCTGGTGGCCAAAGGAGTAACTAAAGACCCATTTATATAATATACACATTTTATATAATACCGAAAGTAGCGACATCTAGACTTCACATAAAAGTTCGTAGATTTGTAGGAAGTTTAATACTTTTTAACAATCAAATACGTTTCTAGATTTTTTAGATCACTTTATTTTAAGTTTCTAATGACATAATAAAAATAAATATAAATTTTAAGACAATTTGTGTGATATTGATTTAATTTGGGGTATAACGCCGTGTGTCCATTGTAGTATCCATCATTAAATATGTATGACGTTTTTTTTAAGACGACAATATACCCTAAAATATATTCACAATCTTAACGGCGTAAGTAAAGAAGTCGTGTATACAAATTGCGACTCGCGACTCGTCTATTGGACGGACCTACTCTCGAATTTGCCCTATCAAAGAAAAGAAGAAGAAGACAAATAATACGGGATCTTAACGACGTAAGTGAATAAAGCGTGTAAACAAATATGCGCCCGCGGCACGGCGTATTGGACGAACATGCGGTAGAATTCACCCTAGCAGGCCTGGAGATTCGACCTTTCCACCGCGTTCATTTTAATCAATTCTGAAGAACGTGTTACAAATATTTCAAATATGTCTCCACGTCTCACTCCCGAAGTTACTAATTCATCGTCTGGAAAAATAAAATCTGGTGTTTACCCCTAACTTTATAGCTGAAAAACGGGTTATAAAGTTTTAAAATCGCTGTACGTAAAATATATTAACGGTAAGGAATTGTTTTTATTAATCTTAAATACAAATAACTTACATCCCCAGTATTCTGTTGGAATAAAAAAGTTATTATAGTTACGAATTCGCCGGAAATGGTTAAAATGTGAGATTGGAGCGAACAAAAATCGTTAGGGTTGTGTACTGCCTTAAATAATCAATCAATTTATTATTTAAGGTGAAACAGATGTGACCATTCCCATACAATCTATTTTTCAACCGCATTTGAAAACTACAGATAATATTTTATTTATTTTAATGTCGAAAAATAATACTCATAATGAAATATTCGCGAACGAAAATTTCACAGTTCTATCACTTATAATAACCCAGTAATTAAATTAACAAAACTAATTATTTTGTGCAAAAACTGCGAGCCAAAATGCCCTAATCTGCGTTAGAAGGAGACAAACCTATGTGCGAGCCATACGTTTCACGTGCACGCTTTCAACCCATTCCTATGGTGTTAAAGGGGTCAGTATATTTGTAGTAAAAATGTCAATTTGCGTGGCGCGATTTGTTATTCTGATAGAATGTTCGTTTTGCTTTTTTATGAATGTTCCAGTATTACTCGGCGCAAGGAACATTTGCGGTTTTGGCACGCAGTAAAAAAGGACAAATTAACTATATAATTATAGTGAGAACGACTGTAATTATTTAGAACTTTCTAAAATCTCCAACTATCACTAGACGCCCGCCTAGTTATTTTGTTATTGAGACTTGCTAAACAATAAAATGCATAGATCGAGCTGGGTACCTACATTCTGTCCGATTCTCGTCTGTCTGCCACGAGTTTTAGTTGAAGCTTTTTTCGACTTTGTAGTTTTGTACAACGCATTATTGTTATTCCATAAAAATGAGGCGTGCTCTTTATAAGAAACAAAAGTATTATTAGAGAGCATACTTGGTCGAAGGTAGAGAGTGAATCCAAGACTAAGTTACAATTTTTTTTACAAATATTTTATCGGTAACTACCTAACTAACCATCACGCCGGTTCTCCGTGGGGGAAGGCAGAGAGGACGGACCGCCAAACAACTCGGTCTTGGCACACACTATTTGCCTCACTCACATTCATACATCGTCTCATACATAGTCTTCTATTATTCTGACTTTTGACATGACCCGACTCAAGTATCTGATTCATTTGATCGTGCCATGTCTACCTCGTGCGTCCCCAACTTCTTCTACCATTCATATTTGCGTCATATATTCTTCTTATACTACCTAGGTACTTTCTTCATTAATTCGCTCTATATCCACATTTTCTAGGTACATTCTGTAGTAATTTATATAAAATTAAAATTAAATAATAAATATTTTAATTAATAATAGATATTTTATATACTAAAAAATATTTTAATTACTATTTTAATTTTAATAATTAAATTATTTTATTCTGCAGTAATTATTACATTCTGTAGTAATTGTGTAATTTTTACTAATTATCTATCCCCGTTTTCTCGCTGAGAGGATGGGTCACAACTAAGAGTTGAAAGAGAATGTGAAGAATGCAATTATTCACATTCATACACATCTCTTCTATTATTCCGACTGACTGTTCCCAAATAATTAATTCGCTTGATTGCGCCGTTTTTTGCGAAAAATTATCTCAGCGAGCTGACACCAAATCACACCACATAGGCATATACTATATTATTATTCATTGTTTTGTTGTTATGTGAAGCCATCGTATCCTGACTTGAGCACACGACAAATTTGTTTCTCCATCTGGCAATTCTAACCACTTCGTTGGTTTGATAAATGCACCCCATAGAAATGTAAGAATTAAATGTAACTTTTTGACTTATTCACGAAATATTAACGAGCAAGCAACCGAGAGGTATGTACCTACATCGCTTGTCATGAATAAGCCTGTTTAGCAAAGGCGGCCTCTAAAAAAAGATCCAGTTAACACCAGCTCCCGCCACACATGCCGTTGTTCCCAGCCGGTTCCTTTTATAAATTTATTCAATCTTCCCAGGCGTTGATTTAATTTACTGAATACAACAAACCTCTATCTCGCGTCTCTCTTCCACGCATGCGAGACATCGTAAAATTTTTGAAATACATCTTTTTCGCGAATGTTTTTTGGTTGGGTAAATAAAAATGTTCTTTACCAACGCGCGCGGAGCTGTGGAAAATGTCTTTTGTGCATATTTTTTTGCAATGAAATTGTGTATTTTTCACCCGTTCTCTACGATTATGTAATTATAGGTACCAATTTTTTTTTAAATATAGATTAATATTACTAATATACGTTCGCGAACCAATAATTCATCTCAATATTAAAAAGCATAACGTGTTAAAAGTGTTTTATTAGACGATATTGAAAATAGCACCATCTATCGGCGTAAAGTTTCTAAAAATATTTTGAGAATACCCTTAATCCATAAAAACAGTTTATTTATATCAAGTTCTGCTATGTAATTATTATTAAGCGTGACGGCTATTTCTACTTACAGATGATGTATTTATATTATTACTTCTAGATAGGTCCTTATTATGAAAACTAATTGCTTTATTTTTATTACCTATGCCCTTATTGATTTCCGAGTAAAATGTTGAAAATCATTAATGATTATTACCCTTTTAAAGTTTCCCCAAATACGGCATTGTTTAAATTTGACTGAAGGTTAGTCGTTAACTGAGTAATTCCCAAATGATGACCATGGGGTTTATTTTTCCAGGATAATTAAGTATTTTAATGCCCTCTAATATTTACATTTGGCTGAAACATATCTAAGAGTGGCGAGCGAAGTATATTTTTTTGTTAATTTATCAAATTTGCGTTTGGATTATTAGAAATTGTGTTAATTTCTAACTGTTCTAAAATATTGAGTTTCCGGAATTAATTCTGTATGTATAACGGAGTTGGCTTGTTTTTAACAATAAGTGATTTTTATCTAGGTCATCTAGGAGATGTTTATTTTGCAAATTGTGGCTGTATTTCATTATAATTTTTAAACGATCGCGTGTGTTCTTTAATTCAATTAAAATACCGTTTTAACATAAACAGCCTTGCATTCGACACACTGGATAAATGTCGCTGTTTTTTAGTTTGAGTACTTTACTTCTTAAGTTTTTAAGAGGTGATCCTTAATTATTATTAATATCTAAGCCACAACTTTGAGAACCTTAACGATTTTATCAGATGTTTGTCCGACAAATTCCAAACACTCAAATTTATTATTCGGTTTTTTATTATCGATACCAATGTCGATTTCGAAACAGCTTTCATGGTTAATGATAATTAAATTTGAGAGGCGAGTAAAGGTACCAGTGTACCCCGGAAACCTTTTATTTTTAACCAACACCTCTGTCATAGGTCACCCCGCGATTCCTTAGCAGGATACATCAGGATGAGACTGATTAAAGGAGACCTTTTGACCTCTCCAGCAGGACTCTCTGGGAACATTGCCTCGCACCGCAGTAGGAGGGATGGATTCGTACGTCCGTCACTCCTGTAGACACTGATCCCCAGATTCCTACCCACCTCTCATACTTTTTTCCTTCACAGATCTTCGTCTCCTTCCTTTCCTCAAAAGATCCTCCACATAGCATTCCTAAAAAAGACATAAGCTCTGAGGGAAATTATTTTCGTTAGAGCCTCCTGGGTGGAGATAATATATTTTTAAAAAATCAGAGTGTGCAATACAAACGCAGTGGAAGTGAAGCTAGAAAGTCAGAGTGTGCAATACAAACGCAGTGGAAGTGAAGCTAAAAAATCAGAGTGCAATACAAACGCAGTGGAAGTTGTAATAGTCCGCCACTCTTGGCTTTTGACTCCAATTGTGATGAACCCTACCTAGCTGATTTACTTTTCTAAGCTTCTACCTCGTAGTTTAAATCTCGTAGCTCCTGTCTCGTAGCCACGCTCATAATTCTACCCTTATGTCCTACTGATCACACCACTAGGTATGATGGCCTAACTCAACCCTCCTTTCGGTTTATTTCTACCTCAGGCTCGTGATTTCTAAACCCCTATACCTTATAATCTAGCTAAACCTACCCTATCTTCTTAAATCCCTGCGATTTTCTCACAGTAATCAAGATTTAAGATTTTTGTTCACATTATTTCTATAATCTGCGTTGTGTAATTTTTTTGTTTTAGATTTTACATCTGTTTGCATACTTAATATGCACACATATGTAGAGAAGATAATGTATTACGTGTGGTAACCCATAGATTCTTTTAGAGAAAGGGTGAGAATTTTCCGATCAATTTATTTATTATTATTTTAGAATATTTAACCGAGTTTGATAAACTACCCCGCCCTAAACCTTGTGTCTATTTGATTTCCATAGGAATTTAGTGTGTTTATTTAATTCTTCCTATCACCGCTGATACATCGGTAACATAAACAACAGTTAATAAATTATACATTTCAAGAAAGCAAACCTTACCTTAGGATGATCGAACTCGAAGGTCCAGTTTTCTCAATTGAAGTCCTTGTCTGCAACTTCTCCTAACATAATGTGTTTGTAGTCATAGTTAGTGCTATTGGTTAGTATTCGCAAAATTGTTGAAAGAGCAGGAATGGAGGGATATGGGGAGGGGATAATATGTTTGCTTAAAAAGTCGGCACCTCCGCTAACCAAGTGAAAACCGATGAACAACAATTCCAAACCGGATTCTCCCAAGTACGTTTGCTAAGCTTATCCTTAAGTCCGAGTTTTACTCTCTTCGACGAGCGTCTCTTGTTACGAAAGGGACTCTTCACGCCAGATGGGGGAATACCAAGTCTTCATGCCGTTTTTCTGCCTCACTCCGACTTCCATCTCCGCCGGATTGAATTTAACTCTACTGAGTCTAGAAGGGGTATTTCATGTCTTCCCTTATCATGCCTCTATCCGTTAAATGTGGCGTAAGCTTGTGACGGGCAGATCCTTCCTCCCACGTAACCGACCCAGCGTTACATTCCACCTCTGACTAGCTGACATAAAACTCACCTCGTGAACCTTATGTTTGCTTTCAGGTTCGACAAGACTCACGGTATGTAAATAACCTGTGGCTTTAATGCCGCGTCAGCGTACTGTCCGCATACGTCCTTCCTCTTCCCCGCATGCCCACCTCGACAATACCGCCACAAGATCAAAGCCGTCCGTTCGAGAAAGGTTGACACTTACATTTCCAGATGGCTCATACCTACATACAGAAGCCTTGAAGTTTACGTTCGAAGACAAGTTAGGATTCAGGACTGTATGAGTATTTGAACACCAGTGTTGTTTAAATGAGGTCACTAGCTCCTCGTGTGTTAGGTATTTAGGATAATGGGTATTTATGGGTTCTTGGATACCTACTTCCTATAAGAAAGATTTAAAAATGAGATAAATCAAGTCGACATTGAATCAATGACCTCCTGAATAATTGTGATGTGCTCTCTTAGAGTTTGAAGCTAGTCGCAGTACTTTACTTTGCGAGATTTTTGCATGCTGAATCAATGCTACCTATGGGCGATCGTTCTAGTAAAATCAAGTCGAATTGAGTGAATTTAACGTCAATGTCGCCTTCACATATTGACCGCAGATTTCATCTCAAGCTATAATTGATAAACTTGTCCCTGACGTTAAGTTTTGTTTTGTTTATTCGTTAATGAATTTAGGTGACTGGGTCAATGGATGGCCTTGAACTCAAATCGAAATTTTGGTACACTATCGAAGGTCATATAGCCATACCCTAATCGTGCTAGTGAAAAGAAATGATAGGTATTTATCTTACAAATACGCTAAGATACCAAAATTGATTTAGTGATGCGTTTCTATCTAATTATGTGTTAAGTATTTGTTTAGCAACATTTCATTCCGTATGGGAGGTGTGACATGCGATTGCTAATAAATTGGTTAGTTATTTATTTACCCTTACTTGGCGTTACGTCCATCAGTGTCAGGATATCCACAGGAACCTGTAAAAGCTTAAATATTGTAAGGGCTCACCAAGCTCTAATGTCTTAATTTCAGCTCCACCGGGTTACTATCATCGGCGAGAAACTTATTAGAGCATCCAGACTACCTGTGTAACTTTCGCACTTTTATTTCGACTTCCCACTTTTAACGATTTAATCCTACAAGATCCGGAACTCATCTCCTTCCTTCCTCCTTTGAATAGATCTCTGATGTAAAAAATCCTCACGTTTTCCTTTAATATCTGCCGTTATTATTGAAGAAGAACGATCCTATCTAATTATGCGTTAAGTATTTTCCAGATTTCGGATCAATTATTATTATTGCGTTGTCACCTAACGATAATTAATATCTCGTAATAAAATTTCCAACTTTCGACCTAAACGTAAATTTTTTTATTTAATGAAACTTATTAGACTGTAATTTTCTTTATATAACCTCGGACTAAATAACTCTATTTTAACCTTCATAGTACAAATTTAAAGCAATTCAAACACACTATATTAAACTCCTCCCGCATTGAATTTGTAATTAATTAATTAATTATTAGATTTTATTGAATCGGAAATTATTGCAAACACTGATTTTAGATTTATTATAAGATCATACACTCCGTTAAATTGCACGATTAACCCTATCCGGGCACTTCACTTCCTGTTTTATCAAAGTATAAAACTGATGGTAGACTCTATTTTACCACTGAATTTTTTTAGTATAAAAACTGATTCTAGATTCTATTAATTAATTACCAGGGTAATTCTCACAACATGCGCGACGTTTTAATCAACCTTGCCAGTTGTCGAAGGACCCCTTTTTTATTTTAATGATAAGTTGAATTTATAAATAGATATATTATTATTCAATGCTGTTATAAAATTCTTTAAACACTGTTGTTTCTTTTTAAATTAGCTACACTATATAAACTTTTTATTTTAATGACAAGTTGAATTTATAAATAAATATATTATTATTCACTGCTGTTAAAAAATTCTTTAAACACTGTTGTTTCTTTTTAAATTCGCTACACTATATAAACTTTTTATTTTAATGACAAGTTGAATTTATTGTAAAACTATATAAAACACTTTATTTAATTTTCAACACTCCACAGATTTAATCACGACCGTAATTTTTATAAGTCCCAGAATTCCCACTCCGAATTTTTCTAAGTCTCAAAATTTTACAACACTTAAGAAATTTTCAACTAATAACCGTTTTAGACGCTACGTCACGTAACTTCCACGTTTTAACCCGACGATTGGTCCCCGACGACTCCTTCCCGACAACTCACACCGAAAACTGATCCTCGATTCTTCTAAGTCCTCAGTTTTATATGTACCTCCAGGATTAGAACATCTTAATTACGCGTTCATTGATTTTCTAATTCAAACTCTAACAACTCGAGATTTCATATATCAATTCTGTTATATTCGTATCAACGTGTTAAGTCCGGCCCCTTTGATTTTAGAAATCTTCCGTCTCTTACGTAAATTGTTCCAGTGTCGAACCTACCATTATGTCAAATTTTGCCCCGTCGTTCCTTTGTCTTCAGGCCTTACAAATTTAACTAAAATATCATGATTTTCGTGTCCTTTTTTCTCTCAATATATAATAGGTACGTCTTCAATAAACTGTATGTAATTCTCAATTTGGTTTATCGTTACCAGAACACGAACAAACTCATGTCGAAATCTTCATTACGCATTTTCCAATTTTCATTTCCCTAAATTTCCCCACATTTTCATGTTTCCTATATGAATCAATTCAATTTTAAGCTGTATTGTCTCTACTTATGTCGTAGACTTGAATTTTCTTATTTTCTTCAATTATATTTTATATACGACGTTATTTTTATGATTTCTCTGCTTCATTCTTATGTCATTGTCCATAACTATATGATTAGTTATATTCCAAGCCAAATTTACTGTTTTCATCAATACTTCTGAATTTTCATGAGTTTTTCCTTACGGAATCGTCTTTAAACTGTCTTTACTTCATTCTTTACCATCATTTGCATAATTTCCAATGCTTATCTTCTCTTAGAAAACTTCACCTTCTAGTCATAAATATTCAATCTGCTATTTTTTCATAATTTTCATAGAAGAAAATTCCAATTTGACTCTGGGATATGTGTCCGGTTAATTGCTTCGTATAAAAACGTATAAAATTGTGTCTCGTTTCATCCCAAAACCCCATAAAGTATCATCGCTGACATATGTTGATGTTTTCGATTTCTACGTACTTGGTCGTAAATAATAAATTAATATTAACTCGTTAAATTTAATCTCTTTTATCTTATCCAAATATTGCATAAGTTCCATGTTAACTTTTATTGCCCCAAAAGCAATAAAGACTATCATAATCACCCAAAACCATGTCGGAAATATTATTGTTTAAACAACAAAATCGTGTGTGAGCTCGACAACCTTTTTTTACATCAATTGCCTCAGCAATTTGTTCTATCGTCTATAGTATTTTCTCATAGCAAATGACGTAAAACGATCCCTTCCTTTGAATTAATCTAACGTAATATAACTAGAATAACCATCCTATTTCAAATATATAACGATATCTATTTAAACTCGTCTGAAAACGCAAAATTAAGTCGAAATCTTATATTGTTCAATAAATACTTCCGTTTAAATGTCCGTTTTTTTTATTAGATTTTCTTTTCAAATCGTTTTCCCTGACCGTATTGCTTCATTTAAAAGTGACATTCCTAATTTCCATCGTTTTTCTTTCTTTTAAATATCAAACGTACGTTTTCCTCTGAATCTGGCCTCCTTTTGTTCTTCACGTTCTCGTTATGCAATTGAGTATCCCTACAGTAGCTTTTCCCACGTTTTCCAGGTCTTTTCTTTAATCTTCCGTTCATTATATTTCCTTGCTATTTTATTGCATCATTTTTTCAACATAATATGGATTTATTTGTTCGTTAACTGCGGTTGTCGATTCCTCTGTTGCACTCAATATTTACCTTTAAAATTAGGGTCATTGTACCAAATGCACCGAACGTGGGATTGTGTTTATCTTAAAGCGTATTGATCTCTCGGGTTGATGATGATTTTTACCCCATAAATCTCAGACTAATGGTCTAGTCCAAAGTTCATCTCTTTGTCTTGAAAAAAGGTAACCTCCCCCTTCTCTGATTGGTAGATCAATCTTAAGTGTTTATAATTGGATCCCTCTGTGTTCTATTTATCAAAACTTGACATTAATTTAATAATTATAGATCTCTGCAGTCTCCATGGCTCAATCAAACTTAATCAGCTAGGTGTCGCTAGTGTGTTGATTTCGTTATAATTCTGAATTATTATTTATTCATTCGTAAGGTGGAAGCTACTATATTTTCGTATCCACTGCGATCCATCACAGCCCCCCTATAGTTATAATTCCAGCGGTAAACACGCCTCCTAGTGTTAGTTGATGGAATTAAAACTAAACATAGGCGATCTAATTTTCTACAATTTTCTTTAAGTCTTCTTTATTCTTATTTGCATTTTTTTTTTTTCGAAATTCTAACTGGTTGCGCGCCCCTACCTTTCACTATTTCATATCGTAGAATCCTGTTCGGTGTTCCTCTGAGCTGAAACCATTTTTCAATTTACTCTTGTCTACCCAATGGCCTATTTAAGTCGGCTAACTTACGTCAGTTGCTGTCCCTACTCTTTGTCCTACCCCCCTAAGATTCTTACCCCTATACCTTCCCCCCTATGACCCTTACTCCCTCTTCTTCATCGAGACGGTTTCCAACCTTTGATTTTCCTTATTCATATTTTATTTTTTTTTTTTTTTTTTTTCGCGATTCTAGAATTCCACACGAATTTTTCTCGCAGGAACGTTTTAATGGCAACAATGCGCATATGAACATACACGTATTACACATATATGCACACATACACACCCTTTTTTTTTTTTGAATGGGATCAACTTTTATGTAATCTCTTCATATGCTGTTCTTATTTATCTTTTATCTGAGGTTTATTTGATCTATGTTGTATGTTTACTCATCCGAATGCACTCCATAACGTTTACTATCTCATTTTTTCTTTTTCACACCGGCTTTGTTTGTTTATTTATTTATTTGCACGTATACACAATTGTATAATGTACCTAAACCCCGTTTTAAACAAGCCCCCCCCTCCTAAATTCGTATGCGTTTTAAACCACTCCGCTTATTTGCTCTTTATTGCAAATCGGAAATAAACCGGTCACCCGAGAAATATGCCAACCCCCAGTAAGGCTAAATTTCTAATTTATTCAGCTGACATCTATGTAATGGTGTATCTAAAGGTCCAATCCACCCCTGTTAAATGTTTGAATGCAACGATTTGAAAGCTCACTTTTATGTTTTATGTGTAATATTTTATTTTATTTTTATCCGTCCTTTGCTTTGTATGTTATGTTGATTTTATTTATTTTTATGTCGCCGTGTCAAAAGAAGTATTTATTTATAAAATCCTTCAACTCGAAGGAACCAATAATACCCTCGACCACTATTAACATAAACAACGTCATTTGATTAACTATCTAAGTATCTCTTTATTATTTAAAGTAATATCTCGAGATGTTCCAATGCGAACATAACAAAGATTTATCTATTCTGTTACGAACATATTTATCAGTAAGACCACTTATGTTTGTGGCAACACAAACATACCCTCGCGACGGTGTCTATTCAATCGCTTGTTTACATTCGGGCTTCAGTCAATGAACCAATTTGAATGATAATTTTATTGATCACCGAAGGAATGCGCTTTTATTTATATAACGGCTTTTTTTTTTTCAATACGCACCACCCTTCTAAATCTGGGTCAACATTCCTAGGCGTTATGTGATTTATGATTTTTATCTGGTATAAGGCACGTTTTTCACTTTTCGTTTTAAAATATTTGGTTTTTGAGTTATTATTATTTTTTTTTTCCGACTGTTTTATTTAATGGTACGTTTTTTTTTTTCCACTTGTTTCACGTTTAATGAAGATGTTTTAATGGCACGTTTTTCACTTTTCGTTTAAATTATTTTTTGATTTATTGTTATATTTCTACTGTATAATTTAATGATGCGAATTTTTTTATTCCACTTGTTTTATGTAGTCTGAAGTTGTTTTAATGGCACGTTTTTCACTTTTCGTTTAAAATATTCACTTTTTTTTTCCATTTAATTATAATTTCATTTATTTGTTCATTCTATTTTATTTTTATAATATCTCAGAATTCTCTCAACTTGTAACCTTTACTCTCCTGGTCACGCGGCAACAGTTGTAATAGTCCGCCACTCTTGGCTTTTGACTCCAATTGTGATGAACCCTACCTAGCTGATTTACTTTTCTAAGCTTCTACCTCGTAGTTTAAATCTCGTAGCTCCTGTCTCGTAGCCACGCTCATAATTCTACCCTTATGTCCTACTGATCACACCACTAGGTATGATGGCCTAACTCAACCCTCCTTTCAGTTTATTTCTACCTCAGGCTCGTGATTTCTAAACCCCTATACCTTATAATCTAGCTAAACCTACCCTATCTTCTTAAATCCCTGCGATTTTCTCACAGTAATCAAGATTTAAGATTTTTGTTCACATTATTTCTATAATCTGCGTTGTGTAATTTTTTTGTTTTAGATTTTACATCTGTTTGCATACTTAATATGCACACATATGTAGAGAAGATAATGTATTACGTGTGGTAACCCATAGATTCTTTTAGAGAAAGGGTGAGAATTTTCCGATCAATTTATTTATTATTATTTTAGAATATTTAACCGAGTTTGATAAACTACCCCGCCCTAAACCTTGTGTCTATTTGATTTCCATAGGAATTTAGTGTGTTTATTTAATTCTTCCTATCACCGCTGATACATCGGTAACATAAACAACAGTTAATAAATTATACATTTCAAGAAAGCAAACCTTACCTTAGGATGATCGAACTCGAAGGTCCAGTTTTCTCAATTGAAGTCCTTGTCTGCAACTTCTCCTAACATAATGTGTTTGTAGTCATAGTTAGTGCTATTGGTTAGTATTCGCAAAATTGTTGAAAGAGCAGGAATGGAGGGATATGGGGAGGGGATAATATGTTTGCTTAAAAAGTCGGCACCTCCGCTAACCAAGTGAAAACCGATGAACAACAATTCCAAACCGGATTCTCCCAAGTACGTTTGCTAAGCTTATCCTTAAGTCCGAGTTTTACTCTCTTCGACGAGCGTCTCTTGTTACGAAAGGGACTCTTCACGCCAGATGGGGGAATACCAAGTCTTCATGCCGTTTTTCTGCCTCACTCCGACTTCCATCTCCGCCGGATTGAATTTAACTCTACTGAGTCTAGAAGGGGTATTTCATGTCTTCCCTTATCATGCCTCTATCCGTTAAATGTGGCGTAAGCTTGTGACGGGCAGATCCTTCCTCCCACGTAACCGACCCAGCGTTACATTCCACCTCTGACTAGCTGACATAAAACTCACCTCGTGAACCTTATGTTTGCTTTCAGGTTCGACAAGACTCACGGTATGTAAATAACCTGTGGCTTTAATGCCGCGTCAGCGTACTGTCCGCATACGTCCTTCCTCTTCCCCGCATGCCCACCTCGACAATACCGCCACAAGATCAAAGCCGTCCGTTCGAGAAAGGTTGACACTTACATTTCCAGATGGCTCATACCTACATACAGAAGCCTTGAAGTTTACGTTCGAAGACAAGTTAGGATTCAGGACTGTATGAGTATTTGAACACCAGTGTTGTTTAAATGAGGTCACTAGCTCCTCGTGTGTTAGGTATTTAGGATAATGGGTATTTATGGGTTCTTGGATACCTACTTCCTATAAGAAAGATTTAAAAATGAGATAAATCAAGTCGACATTGAATCAATGACCTCCTGAATAATTGTGATGTGCTCTCTTAGAGTTTGAAGCTAGTCGCAGTACTTTACTTTGCGAGATTTTTGCATGCTGAATCAATGCTACCTATGGGCGATCGTTCTAGTAAAATCAAGTCGAATTGAGTGAATTTAACGTCAATGTCGCCTTCACATATTGACCGCAGATTTCATCTCAAGCTATAATTGATAAACTTGTCCCTGACGTTAAGTTTTGTTTTGTTTATTCGTTAATGAATTTAGGTGACTGGGTCAATGGATGGCCTTGAACTCAAATCGAAATTTTGGTACACTATCGAAGGTCATATAGCCATACCCTAATCGTGCTAGTGAAAAGAAATGATAGGTATTTATCTTACAAATACGCTAAGATACCAAAATTGATTTAGTGATGCGTTTCTATCTAATTATGTGTTAAGTATTTGTTTAGCAACATTTCATTCCGTATGGGAGGTGTGACATGCGATTGCTAATAAATTGGTTAGTTATTTATTTACCCTTACTTGGCGTTACGTCCATCAGTGTCAGGATATCCACAGGAACCTGTAAAAGCTTAAATATTGTAAGGGCTCACCAAGCTCTAATGTCTTAATTTCAGCTCCACCGGGTTACTATCATCGGCGAGAAACTTATTAGAGCATCCAGACTACCTGTGTAACTTTCGCACTTTTATTTCGACTTCCCACTTTTAACGATTTAATCCTACAAGATCCGGAACTCATCTCCTTCCTTCCTCCTTTGAATAGATCTCTGATGTAAAAAATCCTCACGTTTTCCTTTAATATCTGCCGTTATTATTGAAGAAGAACGATCCTATCTAATTATGCGTTAAGTATTTTCCAGATTTCGGATCAATTATTATTATTGCGTTGTCACCTAACGATAATTAATATCTCGTAATAAAATTTCCAACTTTCGACCTAAACGTAAATTTTTTTATTTAATGAAACTTATTAGACTGTAATTTTCTTTATATAACCTCGGACTAAATAACTCTATTTTAACCTTCATAGTACAAATTTAAAGCAATTCAAACACACTATATTAAACTCCTCCCGCATTGAATTTGTAATTAATTAATTAATTATTAGATTTTATTGAATCGGAAATTATTGCAAACACTGATTTTAGATTTATTATAAGATCATACACTCCGTTAAATTGCACGATTAACCCTATCCGGGCACTTCACTTCCTGTTTTATCAAAGTATAAAACTGATGGTAGACTCTATTTTACCACTGAATTTTTTTAGTATAAAAACTGATTCTAGATTCTATTAATTAATTACCAGGGTAATTCTCACAACATGCGCGACGTTTTAATCAACCTTGCCAGTTGTCGAAGGACCCCTTTTTTATTTTAATGATAAGTTGAATTTATAAATAGATATATTATTATTCAATGCTGTTATAAAATTCTTTAAACACTGTTGTTTCTTTTTAAATTAGCTACACTATATAAACTTTTTATTTTAATGACAAGTTGAATTTATAAATAAATATATTATTATTCACTGCTGTTAAAAAATTCTTTAAACACTGTTGTTTCTTTTTAAATTCGCTACACTATATAAACTTTTTATTTTAATGACAAGTTGAATTTATTGTAAAACTATATAAAACACTTTATTTAATTTTCAACACTCCACAGATTTAATCACGACCGTAATTTTTATAAGTCCCAGAATTCCCACTCCGAATTTTTCTAAGTCTCAAAATTTTACAACACTTAAGAAATTTTCAACTAATAACCGTTTTAGACGCTACGTCACGTAACTTCCACGTTTTAACCCGACGATTGGTCCCCGACGACTCCTTCCCGACAACTCACACCGAAAACTGATCCTCGATTCTTCTAAGTCCTCAGTTTTATATGTACCTCCAGGATTAGAACATCTTAATTACGCGTTCATTGATTTTCTAATTCAAACTCTAACAACTCGAGATTTCATATATCAATTCTGTTATATTCGTATCAACGTGTTAAGTCCGGCCCCTTTGATTTTAGAAATCTTCCGTCTCTTACGTAAATTGTTCCAGTGTCGAACCTACCATTATGTCAAATTTTGCCCCGTCGTTCCTTTGTCTTCAGGCCTTACAAATTTAACTAAAATATCATGATTTTCGTGTCCTTTTTTCTCTCAATATATAATAGGTACGTCTTCAATAAACTGTATGTAATTCTCAATTTGGTTTATCGTTACCAGAACACGAACAAACTCATGTCGAAATCTTCATTACGCATTTTCCAATTTTCATTTCCCTAAATTTCCCCACATTTTCATGTTTCCTATATGAATCAATTCAATTTTAAGCTGTATTGTCTCTACTTATGTCGTAGACTTGAATTTTCTTATTTTCTTCAATTATATTTTATATACGACGTTATTTTTATGATTTCTCTGCTTCATTCTTATGTCATTGTCCATAACTATATGATTAGTTATATTCCAAGCCAAATTTACTGTTTTCATCAATACTTCTGAATTTTCATGAGTTTTTCCTTACGGAATCGTCTTTAAACTGTCTTTACTTCATTCTTTACCATCATTTGCATAATTTCCAATGCTTATCTTCTCTTAGAAAACTTCACCTTCTAGTCATAAATATTCAATCTGCTATTTTTTCATAATTTTCATAGAAGAAAATTCCAATTTGACTCTGGGATATGTGTCCGGTTAATTGCTTCGTATAAAAACGTATAAAATTGTGTCTCGTTTCATCCCAAAACCCCATAAAGTATCATCGCTGACATATGTTGATGTTTTCGATTTCTACGTACTTGGTCGTAAATAATAAATTAATATTAACTCGTTAAATTTAATCTCTTTTATCTTATCCAAATATTGCATAAGTTCCATGTTAACTTTTATTGCCCCAAAAGCAATAAAGACTATCATAATCACCCAAAACCATGTCGGAAATATTATTGTTTAAACAACAAAATCGTGTGTGAGCTCGACAACCTTTTTTTACATCAATTGCCTCAGCAATTTGTTCTATCGTCTATAGTATTTTCTCATAGCAAATGACGTAAAACGATCCCTTCCTTTGAATTAATCTAACGTAATATAACTAGAATAACCATCCTATTTCAAATATATAACGATATCTATTTAAACTCGTCTGAAAACGCAAAATTAAGTCGAAATCTTATATTGTTCAATAAATACTTCCGTTTAAATGTCCGTTTTTTTTATTAGATTTTCTTTTCAAATCGTTTTCCCTGACCGTATTGCTTCATTTAAAAGTGACATTCCTAATTTCCATCGTTTTTCTTTCTTTTAAATATCAAACGTACGTTTTCCTCTGAATCTGGCCTCCTTTTGTTCTTCACGTTCTCGTTATGCAATTGAGTATCCCTACAGTAGCTTTTCCCACGTTTTCCAGGTCTTTTCTTTAATCTTCCGTTCATTATATTTCCTTGCTATTTTATTGCATCATTTTTTCAACATAATATGGATTTATTTGTTCGTTAACTGCGGTTGTCGATTCCTCTGTTGCACTCAATATTTACCTTTAAAATTAGGGTCATTGTACCAAATGCACCGAACGTGGGATTGTGTTTATCTTAAAGCGTATTGATCTCTCGGGTTGATGATGATTTTTACCCCATAAATCTCAGACTAATGGTCTAGTCCAAAGTTCATCTCTTTGTCTTGAAAAAAGGTAACCTCCCCCTTCTCTGATTGGTAGATCAATCTTAAGTGTTTATAATTGGATCCCTCTGTGTTCTATTTATCAAAACTTGACATTAATTTAATAATTATAGATCTCTGCAGTCTCCATGGCTCAATCAAACTTAATCAGCTAGGTGTCGCTAGTGTGTTGATTTCGTTATAATTCTGAATTATTATTTATTCATTCGTAAGGTGGAAGCTACTATATTTTCGTATCCACTGCGATCCATCACAAAGTGAAGCTAGAAAGTCGCTGGATATCGCTTTTTTCTTTTGCCTGTTTATTTTAAAGTTGTTTGAAGATTGGATATTGATTTTACAAAAATAAAAATGTTTATTTTTTTGGATTTGGCATGTTTCGAACCTCCGTACGCTGGATGTCTCTCTGAGAATCAGGCGCTTCATACCGCGGCGCTGTTGTGTGAATTTATCGAACCGAGAACCGTGAAATAATATTTTTTGTGACGAATGCGTCACGGAAATGTCCGTTTCATCCGAATTTCAAATCACTAACGGGGCTAAAGAAGTTTCACTTCAAAAACACATCTCAGAACTTGTTTATAAACAAAGTATTTTTTTTATAAATTGATTAATAACATTATTGAACACACACGTAAAAGAAAGCTTTAAAATAAATTGGAGTTCTACAAATTAAACTTGATAAAAAACCAAATTATTTTGTAACCTTGGAAACAAATCAATGCTTTATTTGCAACGAACGATTTTCAAATGATCCAAAATAAATTTCGAAAATCTCCAAGACATTTGATTAATTCTTCACAAAACATTGCTGTGTGGCTCGTAGTTTGGAAGAACAAGAGAGCCAAAACGAATTTTTGAAAGTTGGCAGGCAATCCTTTACCTACGTAGGTTGAATAAAAGATTCAGGGATTCGGAATGTTTCTGTCCGGTGATTCCTGACAGACATTTAATATTTAAATTCAAATAGTTCTGAAATCCACTGCCAAAGTTTTGGACAAGCAATTTCTTCGCAGTTGAAAAAATCAGGCACCCGTTTACATTTCGTTCTTTTGGACGAGTCAGAATTTATAAAACTGTATTTGTATTCTTTGAATAAAAATCAGCGAAATTCAAACGGCCTCCAAATATTCTTCCACGAACCAAATGGAATATAACTAATGTTAGACGATTTTAACCACATCAATGTGCGACAGGTTCATTTTTTTTTATTGTTTTGAGGTAATCATGAAATGTATTAAAATATGTATTCGTGAAACGAATTAGGGAGGGATAATGTTATTTTTCTTTTAAATAATAACCGCTGTTTCAACCTAACCATAGTCTTCAAAGCGATTAGGTACATGTGACATTTGTTATTGCAAATAATAATAATAACAATGGATCATTTCTATAGCGCCGTTTTCGTGAGAAAATCACTCAAGGGCGCTTTAAAACGATTAACGCAAATTTGTATGACTAAATACTTGTACTCATAACTGATTTCGTCAAAAAAGAATTATCGAGTTTGTCACAATACGATGCCACTCATACAAGTCACTTTTGCAGAACCATGTTTATTTAAATAAATTCTTAAAACTTAGGTAACTATTCTCGGTTTCTTCAGTCAACATTGTTTTAATTACAATTTATGTAACGCGCATCTAGCAATGCATCTTAAATATGAACATTATCTCTATTATATTTTCAACGACATACGAGGCATGTTCAGAAAGAAAGTGTACTGATTTTTTTAGAAAAAAATACAGGATATTGTTGATACACTTGTTGAATATTTTTCCAGAAAATCGCCAACCCGTTCAATGCATGTGGTGAGTCGTGGCACAAGTTTCTTTATGCCCCCTGCTCCTTCCCCCACTTCACAGATGGGGAATTAGTGTGACTCCACTTTGACGACTGTTTTTTTCCCAGGTGTGAAATGAGTCACCCACTGTCATCTACAGTCACAATAGAGCCCAGAAATCCTCACCTTTTTTTCTTGTAGGTGTTACTCCTTCCGTGAGTAAAAAGCGGATCACAGCATTTGACGTATTTTTTGCCGACATCTTTCACGCAACTGGACACAACAACGAGAGTTTACGTACTACAATGTTCCTGCGATGCTCGTTCTGGTCAAGAGACCCCCCCTCTACCACTCAGTGTTGCCAACCCTGAATAAACTAAAACCCATCGCCCGTTATGTTCGCAGTACGCTTACTTTCTGAAAATGCTAAGTATATCAGTAACAAATCTACGGCGTAACGGTTTTACTGTTATGTTTTCAGATATTCCATTTCTTCCTTTCTAATTGCATAATATATTATTATGTTACCAGATCTTTAGTGTCATTCATATTCAAGGGCGGATCCAGGATTTTTTCTGGGAGGGGCACCCCCCCCCCCCCCCCCCCCCCCAGGATAGACCAATTTTTTATGAAGTCGAAATTTGTGTTTGTCAACTTTAATGGGGGGGGCGGGCTTTTCGGATCGCGCTTTCCCCCGACCGTACCGCTCTCGCAAACGCTGATTATCATCTTTCATTTGCAAGTGCACGAATGGGATGCAACGAACTAAATTCGCAATTTCAGCCAGAAACAGACAAGAATTTGATTCATGTTCTTTCTGTTATTTTATTCATATATTTTAACAACACCCATAAGTTTATTTGCTTCCAAGTATGTACCTACTGTGATGGAATCTCCACAGTACACAAACAAAAATACCGTCCGGGGGGGGGGGGGCGTGCCCCCGTGCCCCGTGCCCCCCCCCCCCCCCCCTAAAATCCGCCCTTGTTCATATTATTATACGTACATACTTCGGCATCATTCCCACATCAGAAAGAAATTTATTATTAGACTTGAGGCCACAAGATTCAGAGGGACTGTACATCAGCCAATCCTCCTTCAAACTAGATATCATTTAATATCGCTTTTCGGGGAACACATTTTTACTACCATCATATATTGTGCTTAATTATCAATATCACAATATAATCATCCGAGCATGATGTGTGTCGTAGTTAACTTATCTTAGCAGAATAATCCTCAGAGGAGGAATATTCTCAATTTATGAAGTTTGGACAAAAAATCTTTTAATCCAACAATAAGAGGTTTGGGACCGGTGGGAAAACGATACAAACTTTTCTAATCAATAATTATCAGCCTGAAACACTCATCTACATTGAAAAAATCTTCCGAGAAAAGATAGGCTGATAATTATTGATTATAATATTTGTTATCTACCCTTTGTGCTATGCATAAAAATCTTGTTTAAACGTTAGTTTATCAATAAAAAAACAAACTTTTCGTTTTCAAATCCGATCGACAAAGCAAGTTCTTAGCTATTGCCTCCGGTAATCAATTAATAAAAATCGTAATAGAACTAATTTTTCTATTGAGGAGCAATTTTGTAAAAGTCGCTTTAATATTTTAATTGCATAAAACTTCCATTTACATTCGCGGTCGATATTAATAGATTTCGGAACAAAGGCTAACAGACATTAAATGACTAGAAGGCATAGTTTTTTCTATTACGTATACCTTACTATTATTATTTTCATTAGCAAGCACTAAACATCAAGCTCACTATCAGATCATCTCATTTATCGCCCTATTATGTACAAAATATTTAAAATTAGTATTAATACCGTGCAATATGAACCAAACACAAGCATTATCTCCATTAACTAACATAAAACTTCATAAATTTAAATATTTTTATTGTCTAATCTCCCTCTATGCAATTGTAAATATAGGCCTAGTACTCAGCGATCCTAAGATAACATTTCATAATATATCTAAAACAAAATGGTTTAAAACGCTTATATGGAAATCTTACTAATATTATAAATGCGAAAGTTTGTATGCATGGATGGTCCTTACTCTTTCACGCAATAAATCTTACTAATATTATAAATGCGAAAGTTTGTACGCATGGATGGTCCTTACTCTTTCACGCAATAAATACCGAATGGAATATAAAAATTCTTTCACTAATCGAAAGCTACATTTTTTGCGAGTAACATAGGCAGTAATATATTGGTAAGCTCTGGCGTTAGTTTTTTATTTATTTTTATTTTAAATACATGAACGGCTATACTGCCTTTTATAAATAATCATATAATAGAGTACAAAAGTAAGAAAAATAATATCATTACATAGTAGTTGTTTTAAACTTAAAAATAACATACAACCATTTTGTGTATCACAACAAAAAATAACAAAAAAGAACAATGAGAAATATCATCATTTCATTTCAACATGTCCATATTGTGTATATAAAGTTACATTGTGGAAAAATAATTTTTGAGTGCATGTTTATATTGCGCTAATTTTAAGAAATAAATGTCGCCGATGTTAGCATGTTCATTTCCCAAAATGTGTAATCGACTGATTGGTGAGTAATAATGTGATAATGTATGTGTGTTATTATAGTAGAACGGTAGAGTGAGGCTATTGTTAGCGCGACCAGGGCAATAAAATCGTATTAGTTCTATTAAATCACAGGGATCCAGGACCGAGTGAATTATTTTATATAATATTAATAGATCACAGATTTTTCTGCGATCTGATAAATTTACGAGATTATTCCAGTTTAATAACAAATTATAGTCCACGGATTCTCTTGGAATACCTAATTTAAAATTAATATACCTAAGGAATCTATGCTGGACTTTTTCAATCGCTTGAATATGGATATTGTAATGTGGAGCCCAAATCGTAGAATTATATTCCAAAATGCTTCTCACTAGCGTTATGTATAAAATGCGAATAGTATCAACGTCGGCCTACTGGCAAAGTCCACTAAGTCACTAAAACACAATCCTGAGATAATCGCATTTTAATATTTAGCGATTTTGGAAAGGCTGTAAGTGGATGAATATCTCCGAAATGATTTTTTTTTATACTTTATAATTTAAAATGAACCCTTAAGAACCTTATCAATACACAATATTAGTTGTTAGCTATAACAGCAACCTCTAATCAAAGATTTACAAAAAAATGAGCTGGACTTAGTGGTTTTTACCGGTCAATAATGACTTAGTATGCTTTGCTTGTTAAGATTACTGTCAAATTGTTGACTGTAATGCTGCAAAATAGCTTTAAGATTATTTTAATTATAATATTTAATTATTAAATACCAATTATTATTTCTTATAATAATTTCTAAATAAGAAAAATGTTTATTTTAGGTAGTTTTTATTAAAATAATAATAATTACAAATTATTGTTGGTACCTACTGAAATACAGATATTCAAAGCTACAAAATAAATATTTATGATAATAATAATTACATAAAAGATATTATGATAAATATCTGTAAAAATAAACAATGTGTGTGTTTAGATGAAATAAAAAAGAGTATAAAAATATTAATCAACGTAAAAATAAGCAATGTTTTTAATGTTTATAATATTTAGTTGAAATAAACAAATATGTAAACCAAGGAAGCAATAAAAAATGTAATATTTTTATTACAATTAAATAATAATAATTACCAATCATTATTGGTGTTTACTGAAAGACACATTCACAATATTTTATAATAATAAGAAACGGCTATAACGGCTTTTAAGGATGCGTACACGTGTAGACGTGTAGGTAAGGTACAGTCTACTCGTCTTCAACATCCGAATCAGAAAAGCTGGGCTCGGGAGATATATTTTTGGTGCTACTTAAACATGGTATATTTTCATACCAGTTATGTAAGGCTTGTGCAATAATATTGGTCTTACATAGTTTTAACAGGTCATTTTTTTGCGACTGATATTGGAATGGGCTTTGTATAAAGCTTTGGTATTATAACATTGCTTTGCTCTTCGATCTGTACAAGTGTTATTTTATTTCTAATTGGTCGTAAAAGGAAGGCAACGGAAATGCTCTTGTAATCACTGGAATAGATATTCTATAACGTTTGGTATTTTTTTCTGATATCGAAAGCATTTAACTTTTAGCCATTTGACAATGTTGGAATCCTCATCAACCTTCTTATTTTTTATTGTCATTTCAACCAACTTTTTCAGATCTAAAAAATCTGTAAATAAAACTTCTTATGGAGGCTTTTAATTTTTTGGTTTGTAAGATCGAGCCATTTTAAAAACGTTGATCCATTCGTGCACACTAAAGATATCCAAATGTTTTGTTTTGTTTTCAATTGCACTATGCATTGAGTCTACTTCCATAAATGAATGACCGCTTTCAAGATTTTTTTGTTAAATAACACACATGGAAGTGTTTTGGACGAAATGCTGGAACAGTGCGGAAATTTGTATATTTCTATTTTGTCCACCACTAGTATCTGAAAATATAGATACTTCAGTGATTTGCGGTGGGAGTTGTTTTAAATAAAGGGCCATGCAGGTTATAATTTCACAACTCGTTTTCCCGTTATTTTCTGTCCAAAGGTAACCTTAGAGACCCTTATTTGGAGGTGCCGCTTCATAAATTGTAAAATTATACAAATTTTACTTCCGCAAATAATAAAGTAAGCTCACTTGGGAGCAAGATAATTGCAAAACACTTTGCAAGTCACATGTTATAGACGTGAAAGTAGAATCCTAAATAGCTCTTTTCTTATCTTCGTCTTTGGCTTTCATGGATGCAGTTTTGGTGTTGTTGATAGTTATCTTCAAGGGTTTTCTTTTCTGGGGCACCTGCCTTGTTGTATACTGAACAGGTGACGCATTGATCTTTCTTCGGCTTGAAGAAGGACAAGTTATAGTTCTGGCAGAATATTCTTCGGTAAGTTATAAGACTAACAGGATTGTCATCACCGTCTTCTGTACACTTCCCTTCATACAGCAAATGCATTTTTGCAATGCTGAGTTTGGAGTCTAAATTTTGCCTCTTTGTGGATGTCCGTGTACAGTGGCTCTCTACTGAAAGAAAGCTTTCAATCTTTCAATGTGTTGCTTCACTCGTCAGTTTTTTTAGATGTTTCATCGTCAGTTTTGTTATATGGAGCCTTTCGCCCTCGAATATCGATATTAATAAAATTTCCATATTCATTGCATCCTTTAAAAGCCGTTATAACAGAAATGTTTGATATGCAGAGAGTTTTGCAAAAAAAAACATTTGTCACACTTGAATTTTCTCTGTATTTCTATCAAAAAATTGCTTGAAGTGTGTTCAAAAAAGAAACCCATAGACAAGTAATATCCACTAAGTCAATCAAAGCCTACTACTTAGTGGATTTTGCTTGTATTTTAACGATCTAAATCGATGAATTATCGACATGTAGAGTAAAACGTTTGACTTAATGTGTTTTGCTTGCCAATAATATTGGATTTATGACTTAGTGTGAATTTAAAAACACGTTTAAATCGAAAACGATTAAATATACGACTTAATGGAGTATGCCAGTCGAAAAAGGACGTTTTTTTACATAAGACCTCATACTTAAGTCATTTCATGAAAAAACGTGACTTAGTGGACTTTGCCAGTAGGCCGACGCAATGTTACTAAATTGTTTGGTTATTCTAATAATAAATCCTAAAATCTTCATTGCTCTATTAATAATATTAGTTATATGGCTAATAAATGTAAGTTTTGAGTTAAAAATAATACCTAGATCATTTATTGTTTCAACTGAGTTTATAATTTTGTCAAGATTGTATTCATAAATGGTTGGTTTCTTTATTTTATAAAATTTTATTATTTGACATTTACTAATGTTAAGTGCCAGTTTATTGCTTATACACCAATTAAACAAGTTGTTTAAATTTTTTTGTGAAATTATGCAATCAGAAGTATTTTTATTTTTTTAATATAATTTTAAATCATCAGCAAATAACAGGATATCAACATCGGAAAAAACGTCTGCAATGTCATTAATAAATAAAATAAACAGTACTGGTCCTTAATGGGAGCCCTGTGGCACACCACTAGTGGCAGAAAAGGCATCCGATATTACGTCATTTAACTTTACAAACAGTTGCCTATTTGTTAAATAACTCTCTACCCATTTAAGAAAGTTTCCGGGTTATACGCATTCTCCTTAATTTATTTATCAATATTTTCTGACAAACCTTATCGAACGCCTTGCTGAAGTCAGTATATATCGAGTCTACTTGACATTTATCTGCAAAGGCATTCGCTATAAAGTTTTCATATATCAGTAGATTTGTCAGAGTTGATCTATTCTTCATGAAACCGTGTTGAAACCTTGTTATAATCCCATTTAATTTAAAACTTATTTTATCCAAAATATTTTTTTCAAATAGTTTTGGAATAGTTGACTGTATACACACAGCTCTATAGTTGCGTATATCGCATTTGTCACCTTTTTTTAAATATGGATGTGATGTAACTATTTTTCCATGCAATTGGAAAATATCCCGATGACAATGACATATTAAAAATTAAATAGAGGGGATACGACAGTATTCTTTGTAACAATTTTTAGAAAGATCATGACATTGGCGTCGAATTGAATTGAATTGAATATAATCTTTAATTGATTTAGAATGTTTGTACTTTTTATGTATTTTCTTCTTCAATAGAGTCAAGTCAATTAAATCTTTATTGAACCACTGAGGGAAAACATTTTTTTAACATTTAATGTAAGGCACACTTTTTTCTATGATATTGTGAATTATTTTATAGAATACGTTGATATTTTCTTTAATATTTTCTTGTTTTAAAAAAGTCCAATCAGTAGCATTTAAGCATTCATTAATATGATTAAAATCAGCTTTATTAAAATTGTGAAGTGATTTTTTGCACTGTAGATTTTGTATTTTATTTATTGATACGCTAATATTTAATGGAGGATGAGAGTTATCTACAGGTAATATTATTTCACTTGATTTTACTACAGTTACTGAAGTATCACTTGAAAATACCAAGTCCAGTATTTTGTTATTACAATTTTCGAATTTATTTAATTGTGTTAGATTTATAAGATTTGACATGCTTATAACTTCTTTGTTTATAGTTGACAAGCCAGCGTTTTCTATACCTGTCAATTCCATAAAGTTTCGATTCCAAATGATTTTCGGAAGATTATAATCGCCAGTTAAAATTATTATTACTTTTGGATATTTTAATTGTAAAATTTCAATATCTTCAAAATGCTTATTATAAATACTAATATCCGATTTAGGCGGAATGTACACATTACCCAAGAAAATTCTGTTTTTACCTGTATTAATCATTACAAATAATTGCTCTGTTTCAACGTTTTTTGTATTTAACTGTCTGGAGACAATATTTTTCGCTACTGCAATCAGAACTCCACCACCTCTTCTTTTATTGTTTTTAATGTCATCGTTTTATTGTTTTAAATTGTTTTTAATATCATGTTATGAATTAGCTGTGGTGTTATGAAATTATTTATTATGCGTTTTTTGGCAAAGCGTGTTGCTAAGTAAATGTTTGACGTAAGCTGTCATTTTGTTATTTGTTTAGGTTACTATGGGGATTTCTTTGATAGCGAAAAATTCAAATATGAATATTCTAATATAAATATTTAATGTAGGTAGATACAAATATAAAATAGGTACTAATCTACATTTTGACCTAAGCCAACAGCTATACTAATATTATGAATGCGAAACCGAGCGTATTTGATTGTTGATTGATTGGGGGAGGGGGAGGGGTAGTGCGTTGGGAGTAGGGGGGGGGGGAGTGGGGTGATGGGGGGGAAGTGGGTTGGAGTGGGAGGGGAGTTGGGGGGGGAGTGGGGGGGGGGGACGAATATGCGAGCGAAGCCGGGGGCAAAAGCTAGTATGTAATATTGGAGAACCAAGCAATGAATTTATCATAGAAGAAATTGATGAACTCAAAGAATTTAACTGGAGTTTAAAGAAAATTATTATTATAGGTACGTCAAAATATCCATACAATGGAAAATCTTGATGACTTTCTTTTATTTTTAGACAGTTTTAAGTCGACTGTGAGATTTCATAGAACAATCCTTACAGAATGCAGACTGAATGACTCATATCTCGCTAAACAAATTACAGGATATCATGAATATTAATTATTATTTTTTATTGATAAACTAACGTTTAAGACAAGATTTTTATGCATAGCACAAAGGGTAACAATTATTATAAGCAATAATTATCAGCCTGAAACATTTTTTTATCTTTTCTCGGAAGATTTTTTCATTGTAGATTAGTGTTTCAGGCTGATAATTATTGCTTATAATAATTGTTATCATGAATATCATCAACACCACAATTAAATCAAAACATTGGAGTCAAAACACAAAAACAAACAGTTTGACCGGTCAGTGGTTGAGTGGGCATAGCGCTTGGGTCCCACCCGGGCGTCGCATGTTCGATTCCTCTGCTGGCTAAGTCCTCCATCACAACACAAGCAACATTTTCGGCTTTCTGTGGTGGTAGTAGGAGATTTTCAAACATTGTTTAGTTATTCGTAACCCGGGAATGTTTGTCTTTCTTTTAAAAAAAAAAAAAAAAAAACTTACATTTGCGATGACATCCACTCTCAAGTTCAAGAAATTTGTATCAGTCAATTAAATTTTCTGATATTAGTAATTAATTGTGTGATAAACCCCACCCCCCTACGAAGTAATCCCTATAATTTTTTTTTTTTTAATCCAAATGCTGCTAGATACAGCTACCCTACCGGCACAACCCCGCTCGGCCTTTAAAAGCTCGTAGTTCGCCCGTTCTCGCGTCTCTCCCCTGCATTTCTTTTGCAGCGCTTTCTCAACCCCATCACGTAATACTTTTATGCAAACGTGACGAGATGCTTCTAATTAATCAATTTGTAATTAACACCACAACGTTGTGTACTTTTTTGTTTTAGTGGTTTGGTATAGTTAATCCAATTTAATTAATAATTTATTTGTGGTAAACCCTTGTTCTTTTAGGTATGGCGTGTTACAATTTGCAAGGCTTCGAATAACAATGACTGAGTCTGACTATCTTGAAAATTAACTAATTATCTATCTATATTCGTTCAGTTTCCTCCCCTAGCTCCTGTCATACACCTACGCTCATCGACGACTATTTTTCTTGAAGTAATCCGCATTTTCCCTCCTAGCACCTAGTATATAAATTTACATTTAAACGGCGAATTGAGAAGATCCTACCTTTCGATGCGATGTCGCGTACTCTCTGCGGCTCTATAAAATGCTATCATGAAAATAATTTGACATTTATGTATATTCTAACAAAAGATTTACACTCAAAGCAGTACGGAGCGCAATAATTCTACACTCACAGTTCTAGATGCAGTTTTTTAGTTAGCTAGCTTGTTTTATTTTGTTAATTTGATTCTACGGGTAGGTATTTTGGATTAACATGAGACAGAACATGTGCTGTTTAAATAATTGGACTCATAGCCCAACTGATAAGGTGATGGTCATAGACCGCCAAATCAGATTCCAATTCCAACGCCTCCAGAGAATGTTAAGGTCACAAGCGACGAATGAAAATCGACATGTTTTGCCTTCTGTCGGGAAAGGGTTTGATGTGTGTTTCTGGATCATAGAGTGGTAATGGGAATAATATCGACCAATACGCCGCCAAATTATAAATGTGTTGATGATGATGATGAAAAGCCTCCTGTCAGGAAAGGGTTTGATGTGTGTTTCTGGATCATAGGGTCGTAATGGGAATAATGTCGACCAATACGCCGCCAAATTATAAATGTGTTGATGATGATGATGAAAGGTCATCTCATACCGTTTGATATGAGGGTCTGCTCCGATTAATAGCGTGACAGCCGATGTCAGAAACTGTTCAGGAAATGCGTGGGTGGTACGAGGTTTTAGATTGTGACATCCTACTCTGGATTGAAGATGATGATGATGATGTTGAAGTTCTTCAGCATGCCGATGACTTGAGTTCCATTAACTTCTAAAGCATCGAGCATAAACATTAAACCGAAGTTGATTAGACAATCGGCAATGTCAGGAGATCGGGGGGCCGCTCTCTCCTCTGATCTGGCGATGTATGAATTTAATTAAGGAAGATTTTGATGTCACCGATCCTCGCCTTGGCAGTCACTCATGTCCTCAATAGTCCCGTTCTCCGTCCAGCACGCCACCTCGAACCAGTAGAAATAATGATAAGGTACGTTTTTCCTAGGCACGTTACAGAAACATGCGCCAGCCTGCTATCGCGATGGTCATCAGTGTTTGATTTGAATGAAAAATACGTCCTCTCGCATAACATACACAAGCATAACTTGAGACCTTCCCCGATATGTTGTCACGGGCATATGCTCTAAGGTAGGCGTACCCCAAGTTCAAACTCAAATATCAGCTCAAAGAAAGGAATGTCAAGCTCTGCTTTCAGGGTGCTGGGTCCAAGAATGAAAGGCACCAGGTCGTGAATCTGGCTTCCGTTCCTTCTATTTCCCCTGCTGCGCTTTCGTCCAGAGTACATTCCCAACCTGATGCTGGATGATCCCTACTTCTAGTTTTGTGGAAGTTAAGAAAACTTATCCGGATTCCAACAAAGAACCGCCGATCGGTTGCCAAAACGATTCCATATGTCATGTTTCCTTCGTTCCGCCGACAAGGCAGTCCCCACACGAGCGTAACCTAAAGGTAGTGAAGCCCACGCAAATTTCGTCACTTCGTTTCCCCCATGACGAAGGTAGTCCGGCCAGATCATAATCTCCGTCCTGCATCAAATTGACCTCCCGCGACAACAACTTTTATCCGCTGGTACCTCGGAGCAACGGTAGAGGGGGGGGGGGGGAATGGGTGCACGACCTTTGTTCTCCTGAAGTCCCCCAATGCCTTAGTGACGTACATACGTCGACATCATGAAATGGCTCCGGCCACGCTTTCAATCAGGTCTAGAGCCGGTACGAGATCCACGTTACCGAGATGTGATCACAAGGGATTCCAATTTGCTCGGACCAGACACGACCATCGCTTACTTCGCCTCCACATTAGAAAAATAGTGTAAGCCCACCTGCATTTCGATCACATTGCCCCCAGATAAAGTCGCGTGAGATACTTCCTCATGGTGGAATAGGAGAGCTGGACCCGTAAATCCGTTCGACAACCGCCGTCCATTCTCGAGTCGTAACCCGCTCAATTAAGTTTGAAGAAAAAGAGTTTGTTAATTATGTAGGTGGATATAGCGCATTACGCCTAAAATATAAATACCTACCGACGGCTTCATTCAACCGACAATATGAAAGTTTTTGCTAAATCGAATATATCGAATGAAATATACTTGAACGTGAACCAAAAAGTGATTACACGATAAGATATCGAACCAAGTTTATGTAAAGTCCTATGTAATAGATTTGTTGTGATACCTAAAATTTTGAATAAGGTATGGGAAATTTTAGGAGTGGGAATTCAATTATGTCAGATTTCGTTAGTAAACAAAGGTGCCCATGCTACGCACCTTTTATAAACTGTTATATTACCTAATGCCTTTTCTAACAAACCTTTCCTGAATATAGTCCCCTAGCTACGTTTAAAAATATTATTGCGAGACTCGTAAATAATAATTATAACCTCAAAGGCGCTTTACACATTAATTTATACCAATATTCTATACCTATGTATTTTGTTACCCGTTATGCATGGGATTATACATAACCCAATAACCTAGTTTTCTCGTTCACCAACAAAGCACTTTTAAAGGATTTTATTATTGTTTTTGTGGTTTCAATATCACGTCCTTTAAATAAAGTCCCTCGTCTAAGATTTATGGTCCGAAAGTGCCTTTTGTGCTTCAAATAGTATTTAGTTCATTGTACCCCAAATTATTATTTTACAACGGTCTTGTCTCAAGAAATCGTCACCGGTCAACATCAGGCAGCCCCGGATCGACTTACGGAGGGAACGCCCTTTTTTTTCGATTACCAGTAATTATCCGATAGCTCTTTAAATTTTACCGTTATAATTTTCCGGTTAAATCATCCGACTTAGATGACATGGTTCCTTATTAAAGGCCTCATTAAAGTAGCTATAATAATAATACTAATATTTGAACGATCCACATAGCACCGTTTTTATGGAAAATCACCTCAAGGGCGCTATATAAACTATAATACATGTTTAAAATCTAGAACACTACAAGCTAGACGAACAATTATAAACAATTAAAATACTCGGGGAGTAATGATGATTCTATTGTTTTAACCCTAGTTTGTACGAAATCCAAACATTAATGTTGTTAATAATTAATTTAATTTGTCAAACTTACCCCTCTCATGCACACTAAAACACGACATGCACGAATCACAATCCAAAACCAGCATCCCTCGTGCACTAATTGATTAATCACTAATTAAAGCACTTATTATTTCGGTCTAACTTTCGCGTCGGTTTGTATTAAATTTTATCCTGTCCCTGACAAATGCCCCGAAAGTACGTCCCGTATTGGTATTGACCGCCTCAATTTACAAATTATATTTTTTTAACTTCACAGATATGACCTCGCAAGCCGCAATCTCTGACTTCCTTATTCGCGTGGACTCTTTTTGTTTAATAAAAACGAAATATCCTTTGTTTAATTAAAATGAAATATCCCCGATTTAGACGCACCGAACTGGTCTCCTCGCGACTATCAGAACTCGACGATTTTTCTCAACTCTCCTCTCCAACGACCAAACCTTCACTGTCCTCAATCGCGTGGACTATTTTCCTTTAATTAAATGAATTTTTCCCGTTTACGCGCACCAAATTATTATTCTACCGTTTATCAAAACTCGATGATTTTTATCTCGACCGTGCGCCCCCAGAATCTTTCCCCCGACTGTCTTATTCGCGTGAATTAATTTTTTGTTATCTAACGAAATATCCCCGATTTAGAAGCACCGAACTGGTCTCCTCGCGACTATCAGAACTCGACGATTTTTCTCAACTGCCCTCTCCAACGACCAAACCTTCACTGTCCTCCATCGCGTGGACTATTTTCCTTTAATTAAATGAATTATTCCCGTTTACGCGCACCAAATTATTATTCTACCGTTTATTAAACCTCGATGATTTTAATCTACCCCGTGAACCACCAGGATCTCTTTTCGACCGTCTTCCCACACTTCCGTACCCCAACTCCCTTCTCTTTGTGTGGCTTCATCAATTCATTGGTCACCTCTTAAAAATCTCAAGTGACAAGCATATTTGCCGATATGCATATTTCAACGTTTAATAGTGTTCTGTCACATTACATCCCAAATTTCAAGAATTCAGTGCAATTTTCATGTTTGCTATTTTTTTTTGTGTGTAACTTTAAATAACAAAATACCAACTAATTTTGTCTGCGCCGGAGTCATAAATTATCCCAATTACGCTTAAAAGAAGAGCTCAGTGGCGTACTTCCATCTTCTACTCTTCATCAGTACTTGCGTTGACTCTATTGGTTATATAATAACATTATATATTCTTTGCTTGTACACGTTTTCGTTCTTTCTGCGTGCGTCACTATTTAACGAATTCCGCAATCTTATTTTGACAAATATGTTAAATATTTTAACCCCTAATCGGCGCGTTTCTCTAGTATATTTAAATGCACCAACGATTAATCTTTATTGCCTAATTTTCAATGTCCTACTACCATAGAAAATTCACCGTTTCAGTTTTCATTCAGTTTCGCAAATCAATTTGCTCGCGTTAAAGTCAGTCACCACTCGGGTAAATATTCATCAGCCGCCCTTGACTTGATAATGACATATCCTTTAGGATTCCTTCTTCAACCAAAGTGTTTTGGCACACGTGTTTATCCTAGTGATCCGGATCAATAAATCACCCTTAAGAATTTGGAACAGAGAATCGTATGCTGAAACCGTTCCCTGTTACAAAATTAAATATATTTCTAAATCGATCTCTCAATTTTTAAAGAATTATTTCATAGGCCCAAAGGCGAGATCATCACAATTGATATCTATGTAGTTAAGCCATTTACGAATCACCATCATTCCACGACATTCATCCATTTCTGGATAATCTCATGTCTTTTTTTTTGCATTATTTGTTTTCACTAAAATTTAAAAAAAGCGTTTCTTTTTACATTAACTCCATACAGGAGGCCCTAAGGAAAATAATTTCCCTCGGGGCCTATGTCATTTGAGATGCTATGTAGAGGGTCTTTTTGAGGAGAGGAAGGAATGAACATTGGTCTTGATGAGACCCATGTTGTAGGAAGGAGGAAACACAGAGGCTGGCAAATCGTTCCACAACCGAGCTGTTGAACACAAGAACGAGTCGAAGAAGCGGCTCGTTCCCATATGACTAATTTCAACATATATTGAGCAAGCGTTTGGAGTGTTTCCTAACTATGCACCGGTGCCTAAGGGATCAATGACGCTAGTTCCTCGGAGCATGTTCCATTTAAATACCGGTAGCACAAGGACAGCTGTCCCACCCGATGCCTGTGCTCTAAAGATTGCAATCCGTCTGTTAAGATGGGAGAATCTATCAAACGGACCGCCCGTTTTTTTTAAATGCCTTGATTGCTCCGTTATCAATTTAAATTCTTTTAATGTCTCAAAATCATCATTTTGACCAGATGCCGTAGAAAAATTGGAAATAAAAAACCTTCCTCTATTCAAATCAATAGAAATACTCTAAAAACAATGATCGAACTCGCCAACGCTCTTCTATAATTCAATATCAGAAAAGATTCGTAAAATTTTAGACGCTATTTTGTTTAAAAACCCGAGTCTTGAATACATGAAGAAGTACATCAACGGCACAGGTCATACTCTGCCTAAACAGCCGAGCAATTCTATATCTTTTGTGGGATCGTTATCGAGATAACGGACGCGATCTCCTGTCAGGTTTGTGTGATTTATTTGCTTTATTTATTCATTTAATGTACAACGTACATTAAAAGAATAAATAATCATGCATATTTGCAAGAATTCGTATTTAAAGCGATCTAAAGTTAAATATGTGACAGTAAATATATAAAAATCACACAAATCTGACAGATCATGTCCGTTATCTCGATAACGATCCCACAAAAAATACAGAATCGCTCGGCAGGTATTTCTAGAAATAGCGCCAAATTTTAAATTCTGTCGAATGACGTCAGTTGACGTAGAGAGGTCGTTTTTGGCGTAAAAATTAATACTGGGTGACAAACGTCACAAATTTGGCTCGAAAATTTGGAAAATACTTAATTGACATTTCCACAAAAACTATGCATAATTTAAAGAATATTTCACTGTTTTTGTATAGTCTTTAATTTAAAAAAATTAAAAATAAAAATGGTTTTTTGATTTTGCATTGTGCATATTTTGGGCATATCAAGTTTTTAGTGCACATTTCGGCCCTTTTTGCATAATTGCAGGCATATTTTGGCACTTTGTTATTGCATATAATCCGATGTCTACTAATTACTAATGTGTTGTACAGGTGAGAGCAAGCTGAGGAAGGTTGATAGAGAAGACGCTAGATGATTATTTCTTCATTTAAAGTCGTATCTTGACCCTAATATGACCCTAATGCATCACTAAATTAATAAAGTAAGAAAAATTATTTATTCTACACGTATGTTTATAGACCAAAACAATATAACATATTTCAATGAGTCATTAGCCGTTAAATCCTTATTAAACAACTAAGAACATATTAACATTTCATGCGGGGAAAAGAGATTTCAATGTACCCCGTCAAAACTACTTTCTCAATAAATCGGTTTAATCGGTAATAAATCAATTTACGCACCTTAAAAATTGAAATTTAGAAACATAAATAAGCCTTCTCAAAGTGGTCAAACCGCAGTTTGAAAATGGTCTTGTAAGCCGAAACAGCTGTCACAATAATAATAAAAACTTAAATACTTTCAGAACCTAATAACAATATTATTAACTTTACATGTTAATAATATTACATGCGTACCTGTGTTGTACCTGCTTGTATCCTTAATGTTCAGTCTATTATGTTATATACTACACTCTTATTATTATACTCATGAACAACGTATGTATCTACGAGTATAATAACGTATAGGTACACGTAAAAACCTTCAAGGCTCAATAAAATAAAATAAAAACGTTTTTAAGAAATTGAATGCATTTTTACGAATTAAACACAAAATAATTCATATCACGGTTCATACATAATCGAGAAATTCACAGTTAATTTATACATTTTTTATGTGAAGACCAGGGGATACATTATTGTCCTCCGAGTAATTTAAATAGTCTAATAAGAAATGCAAGTGAGGATGAGCTAGGGTCTCTTTAGGAGGAAAGAAACATTACACAACCGACCTATTAGAATTACAAAAAAGAACGAGACTATTAGAATAGTGGCAAATGACATCAAGAGTAAAAATAAGTTGAAATATCACAGAATCATTGAAATTTTATTGGAATAAACACTAGAACGCTCAAATTGTATTATATCTACAGTAAGCCAGAATGCTACACAACATATTAGGCATTAGCTTCGTACGGGCACTCCACACAACGCATGTGAGCCGTTCCCAACTAGGAAGTAATTTACTAAATATTTTAACATTGTTGGGAAGGCACGAACATATCATTCCATTTATGATGCCATACCATCTTTTCCCTTTTGACTTCATAATTAATTATTTTTTAACATTGGGAACATTTCACATGCTTTGTGTGGAGTAACTGAACGAAGATATTGATAAGATTCAATTAAATTATGACAATATTAGCGAAGCTCAATCGAAAATCTGGAGACAGAAAAATCAGAAAAAGATGTTGGCTCCACTGGGATTTTCGGTTGAGTTTCGCTAATATTGTCTTCATTTAATTAAATATTATAATTTGAGATTTTACTCATAAAGTTAAAAATAAAAATAAATATTGAGAAGAAGTTTAAAAAAAGTTAAATATATCATTGACGAAGAGGATAACATATAATCTTAAACTAAAATATGAAAGGGAAAAATGCACAGAAAAATAAAAAGATAACGGTCAAAATTGGGACTCGAACCCCGAACTTCGAACCCCGATACTTCTTACCGGATTTAAGATTATTATTTTTTATTTTCAATTAACATTATTACTTAGTGTTATCTTCTTCTTCAATGATACATCACTTTGATGGGAATAATCTTCAAAAGTTATAAAAGAGAGTTTTTGTAATAAGAATTATTGAAGAATGTTAAAATTAAATGAAAGAAGGGAAATGTTGTGGCATGAGAAAAAATAATTTTTAAGAAGAAGATACCCATTATTCTATTTCATTATCTCGATATATATGGGTTTTTGTCTCTTTTTAGTGTTGTTTTTTCGTTTCATCGAGTTTCAAATCACGACAGTGTTAAAGAAGGGAATAAAACGCTTTGCGTATTTTGATTCCGTAAAGGCCAACCTTGTGAAAGAAATTTCAACGGTCCTGCAGGTGAGGGATGGTGGTAAAGGGTAGAAAGCCTAGAAGTATTTTACGTCCTGACGTAATGAACGGCTCTCGTTAGCTTCGAATTTGCGCCGCCAGGTGGGAATGCGGCGCTTGTGAGCGGTGGAGGCATTAATTACTATAACGCGAGCGGAGACCGCCGCCGCTGATATAGATATTTCAGCATTTCAGGAATTTTCACTTTTATTTAGGAAAAATCTTAACGTCGTTATATATTTTTTGACGTAATGAAAAATAATAAAACTAAAATGATGCATTCGCTAACGAGCTTGCTGAAGTATTTTGCAACTTTTTGACCTGGCTGAAGTGTACACTGTACCTACACGTGCGGTGTATGTTGCATTATCGTGGGTGGAGTGAGGCAATTAAATTTGAAGGACGTATCGTATTTTACTTTTCTAGATATATTTTGTGAATAATTAAACTTTTGGTACAAAGCAAATTTTTATTTTGCTGATTAATGTTCGCAGAGTTCACAACAAAGTAAAATGATTTGAAAGTGAAAACGAAAAATAAAAGTGGTGTTTACAACGTTTTGTTTTATTTTAAATTATAATGTCACATCACAAAGTAACTGCTTCATATGAACAAATATGATTTCCATTGAATTACCCAGTTTTATACGGTTCCGTGCCAACTCCGAAGGAAACTAACTCAGAACCATCTCTAACCTAACCTGACCTAAGCTAACCTAACCTAACCTAACCTAACTTAACCTATTTAACCAATTTTTAAAATATTTTTTTATCATGTGGTTCTGAGTTGGTTTCATTCTGAGTTGGCCGGTCACCGTTATGGTTCCATCCCAACTCAGAATTAAAACAACTCGGAACCACCTCAGAAAGATCATTAAAAGCTTTGAAAAAATAATTTTAAAATAGCCGGTATCCCTAACCTAAGTTAACCTATTTAACCAATTTTTAAAATATTTTTTATACATACGTTACTACTAACATTTGTTTTTTTTTCATAGAAGCGAAAGTTTGTGTTTAGAAAAGGGATGATCATTTTTTTTGCTAAAGGTCCATACAGGAGCCTCGGGAAGCCCTGAGGAAAGAAGTATCCTCAGGGAGTATTTCATATTTGAGGATGCTGTGTGGGGGTACTTTAAGGGAAAGGAACGAGTGGAAGTTCTGGGAAGGAAAAGGGTATGAGGGGTGGTTAGAAATCTGGGGGTCAATGATTCCAGGAGTGACGGACGTATGAATTCCCTCCTACTGCGGTGCAAGGCGATCAGTAAAATCGTGCGGCTGGATAATTATTGTTCCGGTAGGCTGATGAAGTGTTTGTTCCTAAAAATTATGTATATAAATGTTGCGCAAATGAGGTGTCATATTATTTTTTTTTTTTTTTTTTTAATTCTTCATTGTAGTGATTATAAGTATTGAGTGATGGGAATATTATTTTTTATGTGATGGGAAAGTATTTTTTTCGTATGCGACTTTCAGTAACTAAAACTGTATTTTTTTGTCTTTTATTATTTGAATTAGTATTTATCTGGTCTAGATTATTAAATTTTATTTATTTAAAATCTTTAAAAATACGGTGACCGGCAACCTCAGAATGAAACCAACTGAGAACTACCTTAGAAAGGTCATTAAGAGTGATGATAAAAAAAAATGGTTAAATAGGTTAAGTTAGGTTAGGGTTACCAGCTATTTTAAAATTATTTTTTCATTGCTTTTAATGACCTTTCCGAGGTGGTTCTGAGTTGTTTTCATTCTGAGTTGGCATGGAACCATAACGGTGACCGGCCAGCTCCAACGAATGAATGAAGACGAATCCAACTCAGAACCACATTGAAAGATTATTAAGAGTGATCATAAAAAATATTTAAAATATTGGTTTAATAGGTTAAGTTAGGATAGTTTAGGTTAGGTTAGGTTAGGTTAGGTTTAAGTTAGGTTTTAATATCCTTTCTGAGGTAATTCTAGATTGGTTTCATTCTGAATTGGCATGGAATCAAAATACATATCAGTGTCACAAGCAGATTTCCAATAATCTTAAAATTATATGGTATTTGTATTGCGATAATTTTAAGATGTCTGTCAAATATTTTCTTAATCTCGACGACAACCACTTCACTTTCAAAGTAATTGCGCAAAAATAGAGCTTCAAAGGCAAGCGAACTCCCCCTGGCCCTTAGGGGATGGAAGGGGGAGGCTGGCCGCGGCACTAAGCACCCTTTCCAATAATATCTACCTCTTTTTGATCAATTCAGGTATTTAGCCTTGTTCCGTGATCGCCCCTCGAAGGGTGCGTTTGATCGTCGGGCATTTCTGAAAGTGGTATTCTTACGACACATTGGTCAATGCTTAGGATGTAGGACTTAAAATAGCCGATCGGAATAAACCTGTCGTAGACACAGAAGTTAAATATATCCAGATTAGTTAAAATCGGCATTATGGGCGTTTTAAAAATACAAAGTAAGTATGCAAAATGATAATCTGTTATATAATAATTTTAAAGGTCGGTGGTTAAGTGGACATCGCGTATGGGTCCCACCCAGGTGTTCCGTGTTCGATTCCTTTGCTGGCTAAGTCCTCCATCACGACTCAGGCAACATTTTCGGCTTACTATGGTGGTTGTAGGAGATTTTCAAATATTGTCGGGTTATTCGTAACCCGGGAATGTTTTTCTTTCTTAAAAAAATAAAAAATAACATTCATAAAACCATTTTAATTATTCAGTTAGTAGAGAAACAAACTAAGCAATCGAACAATCTAGGGTCTAACTGGGGAGCTAATCTATTTACTAATACATATTTAGAAATAATAAAAGTACAACACACTGCTTTTAAATAGTAGGTATAGTTACCGAAAAATTCAGTATCTAAAATATTAAAAATTTTGGACTAAAACTTAAAATACGAGTATAAATAATAATAGCCACAGAAAATCATATTTACATTTACATATCTAGATATTATCCCTGATTTGTACGAAAAGAAGATCCATTTGTAAGAAGCATCGTGTAAGACTTGGTAAACACACATTAGGAATCTACTTAATAACAATTTAATATCACAATAAATTTTGTTTTATTGTTAAAGAAACTTTTACCTTGTTATAACGTTAGATCCATTCCAATGTTATTGCTAAGTGAGAGGTTTTAATTCTGAACACCACTTAAGATATTTGCCAATATTTAGGAAACGCGGAGCGTCTTGGTTGACAAGGGGAAAATCTGTCTGCTTACCACGCCTAATTACTAATTACTAAGCATTACTAAATTACCTTTATGATTCTACTCGATTCTGTCAGTTCAATTATCTGTATTGTGTTATTGTGTACATTGTATCTCCAACCAGGAGGAGGTTGTTAATGATTCTATAGAGTATAGAGTAACAAAAGCCAGCAATTGATTCGTGAAAAAAACATCATATTATGGTACAACCGATACGTAGGTACTCAAAAGTGGCACGTTTTATACGTCGTGTCATCCGTAAATCATTTCAAACTCTTCCCCTACTCAAAAATAAACGTGTGCTATGGGAACATATGGCACTTCTAGAAATGACAACGATCTATGGTCCTGGCGTAGACAGCCATAATAAAACGTTCTTACCTACGAAATGTTCGCATGCCTTCGGAATGTTTCTTTGAAATGTTCCCTAACCTACGCTGAATGAGCCAACGAAATGTTCAGCTGCCTACGAAAAATCTATGAAACGACTAGTTTCGTTTTACGTGCAGCTTTCACCGATACGGGATAACGGCATAGTTTACGCGCGTCGATGTTTTACGACAGGGACATCAATCTGGGGGACGGGTCCTGCGCGGCAGACCACCCTAAGCCCCGAAACAAACGGGTTGGGATCCTCTGCTCTCATCGTTAAACCGGCGATTGAAGAGAATGTATTGAAAAACAATTTTTAATTTTTCTCCCTTTGTAAACAAAACTGAGGATTAACAAAATTTATCTGGGTGGTGTTTGCTGTGAGGTTTATTTTGTGCTTTCGACACGTGCGGTGTTCCTAATGGATAGCTTTAAATTATTATTTTATGCTTTCGACAAGAGAGGTGTTTCTGTTGGATAACTTTAAATCATTATTTAAAGTTGCCGATAATGGGGCTTTAATGAATGGGGTTAATGAACTACATAATGTATCGATGAACTAAATTCTTTTAAGAATCAGATGTTTGCTGTTGTAAGATATAATATTCATACTATCTATGATTTTTCACGGGTTCACGCTAGGCATAAATATTAAACGTTAAAACGTGAACCCGCCGACAAGAACAGGGTACCATGAGCACAGAAAAAGGTTGGCTATTTCCATTTAGTAATTTTTATGAATATTTATTGCTCAGTGGCAGTTAGTACTTTTTATAAATTACATAGGGAGGAAACCATTTAAATTCGTTTAAATTTTTTTTTTTAATTTCCCTTAATTTCTGTATACCTACCATAAAAATTTGAAAATCGCGGTCTTTACGAAGAGATTTAAACTTTATCTATCAACATAATAAATCGTGAAGAACTACTCTTATTTGAATGTAGTAGATATTATATTCCTGGGTGCTTGTGCCGTGCGATAAAACCGTATTTCACTTATTACTAATTAGGTGATCCAAAACTAATGCAAATGTCTAATATGAAATGTAAAAATTCAATAGAAGTGCTAGGAGAAAATGTAATATGCAAGAAGTTGAATGAAGAAATCTATGGCGTCCCTTTTTACATTAAACCAACCTATTATTATTAAACAGAATTCTTGCCTGAATAGACTATGCAATAGGTACAATAACATATTATTCAAGGTCCACATTTTTAATAAGGAAGTTGAGTGAAAAATATTTTGACTTATAAAAAATATGTTCATGTAGATCAAAAAATATCGATTCTAAATATATAAATATATTTCTACATTGTTATTCTTAGAATTAATTAAACCTTCTTAAAAATCCATCAAAAAGCTACGAACTAAAAACGCTGAATGGTCGAAAGAATTCTGACGTCATAGGAACCTCAGTTTGTATGAAGAGCGGATCACGAAATGTCTATGGTGCATCTCAATGAAATGGGATGGTCCGATGCTCTGTGGGGAACCCGCTTGCACAGCGCGGGTGTAAACTGTGCGACCTAAAGTTTAAGTTTAGACTTACGGATTTCAATACTTCGTTTGTGTGAAAACACTATGAAACCAATACATGATTTTACTTCAATCTCTTTCTATTACACGAGAGATGGTTTGTGTATGATGAGAGAGGTGTATAGGCCAAACGTCGTTTACTTATGGGCCAAACGGTTTTGCATTCTATCCCCTAAAAGTCTTTTTAAGTTTAGTAATGGTGATTTGGTATATTTAATGGTTTAGTAAACAAAGTTTATGTAATGCAAAATCTGTTTAAAAAACCACATACCATGTCAGAAATCGGATATATTCAAGGCCAGTCCGACTACCTACAAATCGTTGATTCTGACATGTTGATTTTATATTTAAAATAGATAACACTGACCACATTAGTGCTGAAATTTGTGGAGTTAAAGCTTCCAAGTAAATACATCAAATTATTAATTGTGTTCATTTGTATGTTACAATAAATACAGTTTTTCAGTATTAAATAATAATCTTTGCGTATTCTTCCCATCTGACATCTGATGTTTCGCCGTAAACCTCACTAGTTTTGTACAAGTATATTAAATTTATTGATTGCGCAGAAAAGTCTCACAGTGAACTGCGCTGTAAACCGTTATCTTACTTTCGGTCTTTACTTTTTTGCGCGGCGGCCTGAATTGGCGGGTGACACTTCAACCAACGGCGATCGGCCAGCGACGGCAATACCGTGTTTGTCAAGAGTTTTGGCGGGAGAAACAAAAATTCTACCTTTAAATATTAATTTAACTATGAAAACTTGATCAATTTTCTTTTTTTTAAATAACATCAATTCTGATAGGCGGTTAACGTTGATAAAAAAAATTACTGGAATTCCTTATTGAAGAATTTGAAAAATCTCCATACAAAATGCCCAAGCGACGCAGTTTTCTCAGTTTAAATGACGTCACACCCACACCCCGCTTCTTACCGCTCGGATTCGCTTGTTTTGGCGGGCTTAATAAAATTTAAACTTTGAGAAGTAATTTTACTACGAAAAGGAACTTTAAAAAAAAAATACCAGTATTTAAGTTTGAATGCGAACATTGATAAAAAAAAATAAAAAAAATGGACTCAACTTCCTTGCGAACTTACCAAATATAAGAGGACCGTCAATAAAAGAGTATGTCTTTGATGTTTCGTGAAAATTATTATGTTTCTATTATTTATATTTCTGTTATGATTTGATTTGTATGTAAAATCTCTCTCCACGGCTACCAATGTATTGATATTTTTTTTGTTTTTTAATTTATTGTTTTATATATTTTTTTGTTTTATATAATTTTTGGCTTCATATTCCTTTCTTATACGTTTAATTTACTTATTACTTATTATGCTGTCTCAGTAGAGGTAAAGTCACAAGGAGGAAATCCATGACTGGTTTTATTTTTGCTATATAATAGGTACTTATGTACAAACTGAAATAATGTAAACTCTCGATTTCCCGAAAATTAATTTTAGTAAATTAAGTAATTAAGTAAATAAATTTTAGATTTCCTCCAAAATGATCAGAACAGACTTAAATAAAACCAAATCAAGTCACAATATTATACTATGACAGAACGTAGGTACACATTCGTCGAACAAGTTAAATTCATAACAGAATTATACTAGTACTAGCTGGTTTACCCGGCTTCGCTCAGGACAACATTAGAGAGTGTTCTGGAATGTTCCACACTGATGTTCCCGATTTCCTATTCCCGAAAATTCCACGACATACTCTGCCACTACTACCAGAATTTTCTAGAGCTCTATGGAACCTTCTAGAACTTTCCGAAAGATTGTTCTCGATATTTCAAGAGGGCGAAACTCCCACCCCTTATATCTTTAAAAGCACGCCCTTTAGGTAAAAATGGTTACCTACCCTTATTCCCTAGGGGGGATAGAGATGTAGATATCTATTATATATCTAGAGATATATAACTCCCTTGATCGTACCGGGACTCGTTTCTGAGTTTTTACGGTCCTCACTTTTTTAAAACTTTTTATAATATATAGCTGTTTCCCGGCATGCGTTGCAATGCCATATTCAAATAAATAAAATGTTACTCCTAGCATGTCCTTTCCCGTGCATTCCCCTCCAGGGTTTCACTTCCACCTTCCCCGCCACCGCTCTCCCGCTCCCCCGTCCCGCCAACCCCCCTGGCACTTCATTTCTTGACTCTTCTCCCGCCCGGCCCGTAGCCGAAACTTTTTTCTAATACTAACATTTTTAAACTCGTGATATCTTTCTAATTAAATATCCGAATTGAAAAATTCAAAAAGTTAAATAAAGGTATTGAAGCTGTATTGAATATGAAGGAATTTATTTTGATAAGGATTAAAACCAAGATACAAATAAAAAGCCTTTTCAATCAACGACATTTTAATTATTTTTTTTAAATAAAAGAATACTTATTGTGGCATAACCATAATAGTTAGACATATGCTGTCGCGATCTTTTTTGTAAATAATGATGTGTTCTACAAAGTCGTTGTACATTATTTTATTCTATCATCAATAGTTTTCGCAGCGCACGCGATGTAAAGAATATTTTAGGTAATTTTTTTACACCTTGGGTTATATTATTGAAGTTTTAGTAAGGATGCCTATTTTTATTGAAAATATAATATAGCCTATGTTACCCAGGGATAGTGTAGCTTCCCAACAGTGAAAGAATTTTTCAAATCGGTTCAGTAGTTTCGGAGCCTATTCAATGCAAACAAACAAACAAACAAACAAACAAACAAAAAAATCTTACCTCTTTATATAGTGTAGTAGATAAATAACAACGAAAGAGTAACTCAAGACATGTCATCAAAACAAGGACATTTTAAAATTATTCAGCTGGTAATTTAAAATATCCCTTGTTGAAAAAAGAATTTTGTTTACATTGTTTATTTCGCATTAATAGGATAAAGGACATTTTAAGTTATGATTAGTAGAGGTCCTAAAAAACCATAAATCCCCCCCCCCCCCCCCCCTCCTCCTTCACCCCGTATTTTAACTTTCAACTTCTCAGTTTAAAATCATAATTAATCAACTATATAGTTTACGTTCAAAACCAATCAAACATCAAAGTAGCCGATAAAATTCAAAAACAAATTAAGTTCTTACTTATCCCAAAGAGCCCGCAATGTAAAAAAAATGCCAAACAAACTTTAGTCCCACGAGGACTTTGATGAATATATTTCATCAGCATTGCCTTAAATTTAACGTGAAATACCGCAAAGACTCCACCGAGAAAATGGTCGCTATTCCGCCTAGCCGAGAGCATTTCTGTATAATACTAGTATGTCTACTTGTGTTTCTTGGAGACTACGGTTTCCTGTCATAAGAAACTATAGAACAGGGTGATTCAGAACTTCAAATGGGACTTAAGAGGTATTCAAATGACATTTTTATGTGACGTAATATTATTATTATTTAGGAATATCGCAATGGAGCAAATGCAAATATATTATTATATTCTTTCGGCCAGTAGTAAGGTTCGTAAAATTTAATTTAATTAATTTAATTTAAAGTTCGTAAAAATTCGTTTGTTAAAACGTGGTTAAAGTTTATACAATTGGTAAACAACCGTGTAAACTTCACTAATAGAAAATGACATCATATAGCTCATAGAAAGATAATATACCGTAGACTCATAGACATATGAATATTAGTGGACCTGCCCTAAGTAATAACAGCGTATTATTTCCCTCTCCCCTTACCGGTTCAATTTGGAGTCGGCTGGGCTCGCGTATGGCCTCGCGTAAATCTAGAAAATGTGACGTCATCGTTCTTGTGCGAACCAGCGTTTAGCTCTCATCGGTACATTTTACGAAATAACACGACAAAAATGGTGGCTTGTGCTAGGAAAACGTGTAAAAGTAGAAGTGAAAAAGAGAATAAACCCAATGGTCGTATTACATTCCATAGGTAAGCACTATTTTTCTTTCTTAAGCTTATTCAGATCATATAATATGATCAGTTTAAGTAAAATGAATTAATTTTTTTATCTATAAAAAGTGTATTTACTACTTATACTATCACATCGAGATACATGGCGAATGTATGCATTTCTCAAGTGTGCTGGTCGCTGTTTACTGGGATAATTAAACTATGGAACATTTGTAAAAGTATCTTCTAAGTACTTTCTTGAATCTTTACTTCCAACCCCTGTACGATGATTTGCGCTAGGTACTCGATATTTAATATTTTTAGTTGTAAGGTTGGCCACACCGACGTGCCTTCATTGGCCCAGATTTCGGTGGGAGGGGCAAGGGACGCGGCCAGAGGCTGGGTGAGGCATACAGGCTTCTTCTGGTGCTAGCTTTGCTACGGGTTGGTCATGGCGTTTTTCCTAGGCCATTGGTTTTCAAACAGTTGTTTTGAACACGTTATAAAAATTTTAGAATCACTCAGTGATGTTTCAGTTTCCTGACAAGGTCGTCTGCCCAGATGTGATCCGTGCAAATGTACGTAAGTCTTATTTAATTATGTTATCAATTCATTCCTTTTATTTCATCCTAGAATCGTTAACTATCCGTTCACAAAGAGATATACGCTTTTTCCTAGTAGCGCCGAATCACAAATAAATTCCTTAGTTTTTAAAGCGACAATAAATCTTGAGGGAGCGGGCAGCGATCGGCAGAGACGGGGACGGTTGATGAAAGACGTCAGTCAATGTATGAGTCAGTCTTTATTGCTGCTACGTAGCGTTGATATATTTAGTGTAGAGTAACAGGGTAGACAGGAGCGATGATGATGAGGCTCGTAGGTGTTGCAGTGATGAAGGTCTGTGATGCGTGGTGGAGCAGACCACGGGTCTGCATGTCGCCAGCATGTTGTTCCGCACCGTGGTGGTGGAGAAGACCTTGAAGTCCAGGATGGATGCTCGACGCGGTGTCGCGGAGATGGCTGCGGTGAACCTGAGGAGTTGCTGTGCACGTGACAAGAAGGCCCGCCGTGGGACTTGTCGTGGGCAATTGAGTCGCTTGTTGCGTCCTCGAAGGTTGATGATGCACCGGCACAGTCGGCAGTGAGTCGCCGAGAGTCTGGCCGGTGCCGCACTGGAACGTTATCACTGGATGCACTGTCTATGTGTTGGTGATGTTACTGATACTAGAGACTGGAACTGACTGACTGACTAGCGCGGTGTCGCTGCGCTTTATATAGCCGACCGTTGAGTACCCGGAACGCCAAGTAATGTTGAGCGCCCGCGCAAAGCGGAGAAGCCTCTGGAACATTCCGCGGCCGTAAGAATGTGACGGCTGCGAGTCGAGGCCTTTCGCTGCGCTTCCCGAAATGTTTAGCCGTGTGCGGCGTGAAACACTACAATATAGGTAGTATGTACATTTCGAGAATGTGCTTGCTATATCAGTGGCGGCGCAAGGATTGTGGCACAAGAGGGCGACCGTTCTGGTCGCCACAATCTTTTAATTTATTATAACCTCACCTGTATTTATTCTGTCAAGTCAGTGAGCGAACTGAAAACACGAGAATCTACCGAACGAGCTAGCGGTAAGCCTTGTAAGTATTTAAAATTGAACATTGTGTGGTTTTTCATTATTAATTTGCCTATAAGTCTGTAGTAACGGTACAAAACAGTGATTGCGTAACACTAAATACGGCAACAAAATATTCGACTCTGAAAGCAGGCGAACTTTACTTTACCGTATTTGGACTTCGCAAATGTGTTCATAACTTGGCAAGCAATTCGCGCTCCCATGAAAAAGGTCCATTCATTCTCAATCAAAAGCAGATTTTACTTTTAAGAACTAAATGGTCATATATTATAATGCGAGATGCCTATATACTATCAGATTGATTTATTGACGAATCACATATCATCAGAGTCATATTGCCCCATCTACGTTCCGCAGTGGCGTAGCGTGGGGGGGGGAGGCCCGCTCCGGGCGGCACTTTTGAGGGGGTGGCAAATTTTCCCAATAATGTTTCAAAATTATTTAAGAAAATAATTATTTTCATTAGAGAGAAACATAATGTAAACATCGTTGTACCTCAATGGCGTAGCGTGCGGGGAGTAAAGTAATTTTTTTTTTTAAATGTATAATAATTATTTGAAAATTTTCTACGATACTTTCGTTTACGAATACAACTCTTTCTTTTATTATTTATTATAAATGTCAATAATTATTTATTTTTAAGCTGCAAATTTCGTAATTCGTAGAAAAGCCGTACGCATATTATGAGAGAAATACTAACTAAATCTGGGAACTCGCAAACAAATTCACTCTTAATTAAAACCAGAATTGTGTTCAGAATGTAACGATTGAATTTCATTTGTGTATCCGTTGATACATTTCGAAGGAGACCATTATTTTATTCGAAGTGCATTGGAGGTTATCGACCACATACCCCCCCTCTTCTAGATCTAGAAACTAGACCTCCCTCTCTCGAAGTGCAGTTATAAAATTCTCTTTGCATACTATGTATATGCTGCCAGAATCAAAGAGAAACTATTTTCGTAAAGTATAGTTTTAATTCGCCACACACATATTTAATTTAACCCTTTCTCGTTATTTGTTTTTCCGGTGTTATGCCGTGTTGCGCTACCTCCTTCTTTAGCCAACGTTTCGGAAAGCGTTTCAGTTTCCAACATCAGAGCACATCCGACAAATATAGATATCCAAGGCATATCTGTCGGATCTGCCCTGATGATGGAGACTGCAACGCTGTCCGAAACGTCGGCTAAAGAAGGAAGTAGCGATACAAGGCGTAACACCCCAAAAACAAATAACGAAAATGCTTTTGGCCGTGAAAATCTAAAAACGTATCTTAATTTAACCCGTCTAATCACAGAGAGGCAAATTCTCCCACACATTCAATTTTAAAATAAAATTGTATTAATGCGATAAAAACTGAAGAAACAGTTTTAATAAAAAAAAAATGAGAAAAAGAATCTGTATTTAACATTTTATTTTAAGTACTTTAATTCAAATATTAGCAGGTGTGTATTTTTGAGCCAATTTACATTTCCAATATTAAAATGTCAATATTTAAAAACAAAAATGTTCTAATAAGTACGTCGTAAAAAATATTTATTTAGATTTTAGAACAATTTTATTTTTTGCAAAAGGGTAAATAAAATAACCAATAAAAAGGTCATTTAAAATGTACGTAAAGAACCGGGAATTTCGTGCGCATTCCTGACAGGCAAAAGTTTATAAATATTTTTTTCTTATTATTCGAAGAGTTAAACCAGTTTTCAGAATGCAAAATTCCAATTATGGATTCATCTGCTTACACAATTTGAAGGAAAACATTATCTTATCGAAGTTCAGTTAAACAATTCTAGTTGCAGACTCTGTACGTGCTGCCAAAATCAAAGAAAAACCATTTTCATGTTCTGAGTGTACTTTTAATGCGCCGCATACAGACTTAATGTAAACCAATTCGAGAATGTAAATTTCCAGTTGTGGATTCATCTGCTGGCACATTTTGAAGGAAAACATTTTCTTATTCGATGGGCAGTTATAAAATTCTAGTTGTAAACTATTTATTTAATGCCAGAAAAAAAAACGTTTTCATATTCTGAGTGTAGTTTTTATTCGCTTCAAACATACTGGTTTTTTGTTCACAATACAATGATAAATTAAATAACGTGTGTCAGATTCATCGTCTACCGAGTGAAGCTTTACATTTGAGTTGCATACAAAATGCTGCAAAAATCGTCTCGTATAAAAATAGATGGTAATAAAAAAAACGATTTCCACATACACCCCCCCCCCCCCCTTAAACCGGCGCTGGAAGTACCCAAACAAAGTGGCGGCGAAATTTTCCCCCGCCCCGGGCGGCCGATACCCACACTACGCCACTGACGTCCCGCTATAGTTGGTTTGTACCCCTCTCCTATACTCCTATCTGTTCTCGTCTACTTATATTCATATGTCTATGTCTATGTAATATACATTGTTTATATGTACATCCAAAGAGTATAAAGTTTAGTCGCACATGTGTTGTGGGTGTCTGGTGGCAGATTTATATTTTCAAACTTAAATAAAAAACGTAATAATTGACAGAAAGTTTTATTAAGAGCATTGAACGATAGAATAGAAATGCAGATTTCATTTTTTAAAGATTATGTCATCCAAATGTCTTCCGTCGAGTTGCACACACTGTTCAAAACGAAGCCTTGTGTTCTGCGCCACACGCAGCAGTAAACTTGGTTCAATTGAGCTGATTTCTCGACGAATATTTTCCTTTAAAGCCACAAGAGATTGGGGATTGTCATTATAAACCCTCTCTTTGAGGAAGCCCCATAAAAAATAAATCCATGGGAGTTAGATCAGGCCATGGGATGTCCCCAAAGCGACTAATTAGTTTTTGGGGGAAATTTTCCCGAAGCAAATTCATCGAAGATCTGGCTGTGTGTGCAGTCGCCCCATCCTGTTGAAACCACGTGTGTGAAGAGTACGATGGATGAGCTCGCAGGTTTGGCAAAAAGAAATCCGTAATCATGCGTCGATAATTTTCACCATTAACATTCGTCACCTGACCTCGAGAATTTTTGAAAAAAATGGTCTAATTATCCCATGCGTGGATAAGGCACACCAAACAGTTACCCTGGAGCAATGCAATGGTTTTTGATGTTTCAATCGAGGGTTGGGGGTTCTTGGAGACCTGTAACGGCAGTTTTGCTTGTTGACGTGGCCGTTTAAGTGAAAATGAGCCTCGTCGCTCCAAAAAATGGGATTTACAGTGCGAAAACGCTCCAACATCGTTTCACAAATTTTTTGCGTAAATCCAAGACACTTTCTTTCAGTTCTTGAACGATTTGAATTTTAAAAGGATGGAACTTCAGATCCTTTCTTGAAATTTCATGAATAATCGCTATTGGAAGTCCTAGTAAGACTGCTCTTTTCCGTATTGAAAGTCGCGGATTTTCACGTAAACTGCTTTCAACCAGTTCAATGTTTTCGGGAGTCCTTAAAGATCGACTGGGCCCTGGCCATGGGGCATTCATAGCCGAAGCAGTTGCGCGGAATCTCTCCACCCACGAACGAATAAAATTTACACTCGGTCCATCATGTATTCGCCAAATACCGAACTTTGAACAAAATTGTCGACGGGCAATTACATAAGAATCATTACTCTTAAAAAATGTCTACAGCGAACGCGCGATGCTCACTCGACCACTGCGACATCGTGACTGACAAATCAGACAAATCCGCACGAACGGTGATTCCAACGGCGCCACGCGCCACCCTCCCCCCAAACCGTTTATTACTTTTTGAAATAATCGTATTTAAAAATATAAATTTGCCACCAGACACACTGTATAAACTTAAATTTTTCTGATCCAATTTCAGAATATTTGCAAGGATTTTTAAATGTGATGACTTTTGTGATTGAAATATACCAAATATTTATAAATTTGAATATTTTCATTTCAAACGTGAAAAAAGTTGAAATAACTATTTATCCACAGTGTGTTTTATGCCATCTGCAGTTCATAGACTGTGTTTTTCTTCTTTCTTTTTCTTAAACATTTATACCTACCACGTATTATGTTCATTTTTTTTCTTAAGGCTCTCACAGAGGGTCGTGAAGAAAATAATTCCCCTCAGGGCCTAAGTTATCTATGGGGATGTTGTGTGGAGGTTATATTTAGGAAACGAAGGAGAAGAATTTCTAGGAAGAAAACTGGTAAGGGGGGTGAGTACCAATTGGGGGTCGGTGTGTCCAGGAGTGACGGACATTTGAAACCATCACTCCCACCCACCACGGTGCAAAGCGATGTTCCGATAGCCCTAGGTCAAAAGGTCTCCCTCAACCAATCTCTCCCAACCCGGCCTTCCACGCAGTTGGTGTACTTGATTGCTTATCGATAGGTAGGTTCTTTACCGCTTATCAGAATTCTCCGACCACTTCCAATTTTGAAAACGATGAGACTTAAAAGCAAAACAAATCTGAGTTCTAGAGATGACTTTGACACGTAACAACGACTAGTTAAGAGCCATTAACCAGCGGCAGAGAATTTAAATTTCGTCAAACGATGATGGTGCGATCGTACCCTTGCAACTGTACAGGGCGGTTCCGATGAGAAATTATTCACCATACCAGCATTTTAACATAATAATTTTTTTTCGGTTTAATTTCATTCGCAATTTTCTTTGATAAATACCTACATTCAAAAATTCTCAAACTCGTGATGATAAAACCATTAAAATTGCGTACTTTTTGTAATTATTTTTTTCATCATAATTATTCATATTTTTTCAATAATGTCTTCGCAAAATAAAAATGTAAATGAAGTCTTAAATATATTAGTTTGTAAGAACGTAAGTATTTTCGTCACAAAACACGTGCGCGGATCTTTTTTTAATGATTTTATTACTAAAATTTAAATTCTGAATCATAGCTTTCCCAAATAATTTATTGATTAATTTTACTGCCTGATTGAAATGTGTGTTGTATAATTCAAAATTGTGTTTGAAAATTTAATAAATCTGCCAACGACCTACGGTTTTTTTTTTTGTTTTTTTTTCGTTTTTTTTTTTTTAAAAAGAAAGACAAACATTCCCGGGTTACGAATAACCCAACAATGTTTGAAAATCTCCTACTACCACCACAGAAATCCGAAAATGTTGCTTGTGTTGTGATGGAGGACTTAGCCAGCCGAGGAATCGAACATGCGACGCCCGGGTGGGACCCAAGCGCTATGCCCACTCAATTACTGACCGGTCTAAAACCTTATTGTACTAAAAATAAGCTTAGTTTCTCAAAATTTAAAACATTGCTTTACTAGATAAAAGAACAGTCTTTCAAAATCAATTTATAATTTTTTGTGGAAAATTTATTTGAAATTAGTCTAAAATTAGTTTTAAAAATGACATATTTCCGGTTTTGTCTGATTATTCGCCCATAATAGTATTATTTTCCAAAAACCACCATATTAGTTTCGTCCAGTTGGTAATCATACTGTACTTTACACAATCCTTGCGGTAGATAGTTAAGTCTTCCCGAGGTTTACTTTTAAACTTTAGGATTCGGTTTGCATAAGACTTGCGAGAACCAGCAGTTTCCGAATGCCAAAACAGTGATGCGGTCTGGCTTTTTGATACATTTAGCCAGGAAGAACTATCGACGACAAAGGACGACGTGAAATATTTAATGTGATTCGTTACTAAAGGAAGTTTACGAATCAAATGTTTTTGTGAGCTAGCTTCGAGGGAGATAAAAACCCAGAGAAGTTTAGTTTTAATCAAAGTTGCGAATTGAAATATTACTTTAGAACTACTACTTTAGAAAAATAACATGAGTTATATGTGTTCAATTAAATGAAGAAAATATTAGCGAAACTCAATCGAAAATCTGGAACTTAGAAAATTAGAAATAAAGTCGATTAAAACATCGTTGTGATTTGAAACTCGATGAAAAAAAATAGCGACACTAAAAAGAGGCGAACACATGTGCCTAGGATTTAGCCTCCGAGAAAATGAGATAGACTAATCGGTCTCATCTTTGTGCGGTGCTTCGTAGCCTCCCCACTCTTGTTTACTTTAGTTTTCTAAAGGTTTCACTTCCCGTAGTTTTAATAAATATTATTATTAGACATCGGATTTTATGCATTTGCATATTTGCATATGCTAAGTGCATATTTTAAGCCTTTTTTCCCAATTGTGCATATTTCGTTTCGTTTTCGTCAATTTGACAATCCTGAGGCCATTGGAATTCAGTCAAGCAAGCTAGCATTTGAAAACGCATCCACTAAACAGAATATCACCCTCATCTCGACACATCTCCAGAAGTTACCAGATGCCATAGATAAATTGGAAACAAAAAATCTTCCTCTATTTAAATCAATAGAAATACTGGAAACAATTATCGAAATCGCCAACGCCCTTCCTAATTCAATATCGAAAAAGATTCGTAAAAATACGCTATTTTGCTTTAAAACCCGAGTCTTGAAGACGTGAAGAACATAAATGCCTGCATCAACGGTACAGGTCATATCGTGCCTAAACGTATCTCTAGAAATGGCGCCAATTTTTAAATTTTGTCCAATGACATAAGTTTTCGGCGTAAAAATTAATACTGGGTGACAAATGTCACAAATTTGCGCTCGAAAATTTGTAAAAACACTTAATTGTATATTGTCACAAAAACTATGAATAATTTTAAGAATACCTCGCTGTTATTGTACCGTCTTTATAAAATATATAAAAATAAAAATGGTTTTTTTGATTTTTCATTGCGCATATTTTGGGCATATCAAGAGTTTTTAGTGCACATTTCGGCCTTTTTAAATGCATATTTTGGCACTTTGTTAGTGCATATAATCCGATGTCTAATTATTATTGTTAAAATTCATAATTTGTCATGTTTACAATAACGTTGAAAGGCCAAACAGCTTTTACACGAAAAAAAATAACAATCCCAAAATAAAATTTATTCGATTTAAATCCAAAATATAATCATAATGAAAAAGATTGAAAATTATTATCTAAAAAAAAAATTAAAAAAGGTTTTACAAAATAATCACAAAAATAATAAATTCGAAAAAATTAAATTACTTAAATATTTTAGCTTCCAAACATTCTTCATTAATTTCTTGCCAACGGTATTAATATTATACAATTTTTTTTTAAATACATTTTTTGTAGAATCTTTTTTATTAAATTTGGATTTTCAAAAATTACTTGGTAGAACCACAAGTCAATTAGAAACCTAATTCAAGCACACATAAATCGTATCTTAATCAACATTATTTCCTCCAATATTCCTACAAATTTCACACGGCTTTCTTGTGATCGGGAATTGGGTAAAGCCTTGGTTCAAGGTACAATAAATAATTAAAATATGTATATAAAGCTTATATCAATTAATTTGGAAAATCGCTTTTGTTATTACGGATCCTGTGTACATAGATTGGCAAGAATTTCCTTTCACCGCTTTCCTCAAATTCTGAAAATTAATTGGCAATCATAAGACTGTTTTCTTTTATGAAAAATAATGACAAAGCTTCGTGAGACGTTGCCATTGTTTATTGATTTTTGCTGAGCAGACGACATTCAATTTACGTTGTAAACTAACAGGCCGCATTGTTAAAAAAGTTTATTCGGAAATAAGAACACAGAGAAGATAAAAAAAGCTATTTAGTTTGATCGAATTGGGAAATTCTGATTAATCGAACCTTTTAGGGTTATTTTTATGTTTTATTTTCCACTTTTGGAGGTTCGTTGTAAATTAAAGCTCCTCAACTAAATCCTATAGAAACAGAGGTCGCGCAGAGATGATGTGGGCTGACGACCTAACTATGGCTGCTGACCTCAGCTGATTCAGGTCTAGGTAAGACATGCACGTACTTCCAAAAGTGAGTAAGGAAGTACGTATGTAAAATTGTGTACTACTTTTCAGTCTATTGTCCACAACCAAAACGTGCCTAAAGTATTATTTCTTTATTTTTCAGTTGGTATGTGCGCTAAAAGCCATTTTTCAATGTGACTTTTGTAGGATCTAGCGATTAGATATTTTGAGTTTAATCGTGGAAAATGTTTGAAAAATCCGTTATTTAGATTCTGAAACCATTAAACTACTTAAACCTGAAAACATATTTTTTTATTGTTTAAAAAAATAAAAATAAAATAATTATTTTAATAAAAAGACAAATAAATTTTTGTTTACATCACTTTTATTGGTACACAATCAACATGTTTCGTAAACAATGTTTACTTCATCAGGATCAAACGTATATCCTGATGAAGTAAACATTGTTTACGAAACATGTTGATTGTGTACCAATAAAAGTGATGTAAACAAAGTAATTTGTCTTTTTATTAAAATAAATAATGCCATCACAAAGTGAAAACCTTTCCGAAGAAGTTTTCTTCGAAAAATTTAAATAATTATGTTTTTCGAAAATACTCGAATTGGCCTGTATTCAATATTCGATATAGGGTCATAAATATCTACTGTCAATGAATATGATAATGGAGGTTGCTAATTGAAGAGCTACGCGCAACTTATGAGTCTCTAGAGAAAGATACTATCTGATTTAATCGTATCAAATAGTATCAAGGTAGTCTCAGTTTTCCGTCAGAGCCGACTTCCTTTGAAGAACACTATCTCTATTCAGTGTTCATGATAAACCGACGCGGCAAGAGGGCGCTGATCGTCACTTTCGTCCAGAGATAGGGTACTTATATTATTTGCAATAGTGCAATGATACGATTATATCAACATACCATATAAAAGCAAAAATAAGTCCAAAGAGGCTTTATTGTGAAAGAGAAGGAAAAAAAGTGATGCCAACCCTCCGAAGCCAGTAGGAGTACGGCCTCTCCAACTGGGGTACTCTTGAAGCTGAAGGTATTTGGGAAGGGAAGGAGACTTGGAAGAGGAGGAGGGCGTAGTATCTGGCAATTCAGAACTGGTCATCAAACACGATTTAAGCCACTTCATTTAATTCAAATTAAATTTAATAATGTTATTATCAAGTTCTGCGAGTATTTTAATATTTATTTTTGTTACAGCTGTTTCGGCTTACAAGGCCATATCCAAACTGTGTTAAACCACTTTGAGACGACTTATTTATACGATTTTAAATGACAATTTTTGAAGCTGTCCAAACTGATTTATTACCGGTTAAACCAATTTGCTGAGACACTCTATTATGTGAGGTTCGGACTCTGTTTTACTCGCACTAAGTACGTGCAAGCCGAAACAGCATTAACCAAAATACTCGCAGAACTTGATAATAACAGTACTAAGTTTAATTTAAATTAAATTTTGAAAATAAATGGAGTTCCACGAATGAAACACAAAAACAATTCATAATTAGGCCACTTCAATCAACGCACCATTTCGATTCTGAATGGTGATCCTTCTCAAGGGTGATACTGAGTATTTTCTAATCTTCAATTAATAGACATATACATAAATATATATATATATATATATTTTAATATGGTTAAGGTTTTCACGGGTGTAAGATGTAAAACAATTTTCTCGGTTTACCCGCGTAACGTAGTCCTTAAAAGGACTTTTTAACTCCTGACGTTTCGGACAGATCACACTGTCCATCTTCAGAGGCCTTATGTCTTAAGTTTTTGTCTCAAACTGATAGCTTTCGCATGTCTGTTCGGTCCAGAAGCTAAGACTTAAGTGAGTGCAAGTCACTTCTTATGTCTAGAACGAAGTACCCGGGTTGAAGGTGATTGAAGATGGACAGTGTGATCTGTCCGAAACGTCAGGAGTTAAAAAGTCCTTTTAAGGACTACGTTACGCGGGTAAACCGAGAAAATTGTTTTACATATATATATATATATTTAGGAGTAAAAAATATGTAGCAGGAAATATTTTAATGTGGGTGCCATAAATCGTAACACTGCGACAAGCACTTTCTCACGCTATTTGGGTACTCGAGGAATTATATAAACACACTTGTATTTGTTCTTGTTTCAAAGATAGATCTAGATGGTGAATGTGTGTTGTTTTAGAATTAGATTTGGTTAAAATCAACACTCTGACTGCAGTGTTGTTTTTCTTTTAATGCAATATATACTAAATTTATATTCTACAATATTTATCAAAATATGTAACATTAAGTTGTCTTGAGGACTACTTTACATACGAAGATCAATTTAAAAATTTGTAAAACTATCACGCGGGGAAACAACTATTTACTGAGAAAAAATACATTGTGGTGTTCCCTATAAACTGCTTCACGGAAAATAGTTTTTGTGGTAAAATAAATGTTTTTTTTTTTACTTGAGTTCCAACTACCAATCAGTGATACTATGGCTCACTAGTTTAGGAGATTAAAGGAAATTTGAAGGGGGGAAGGGAAGGAAGATAAGGAAGATATGGTTGGGAAACGCCTGGTTATTTCGACGTGGTTACCAAACGTGGCCAAAGCCATTTTGAACAAAGGTTTCAATTCTAAAAGGTTTAATTACATCTAGAAATACTCTCAGCCGAATGCTAGCATTCATTGAAATGTTCCTTGAAATGGATTTAGCTTTGTTTATTTGTCTGCATCCTTTCTCGCCGCATACCGCTCTCCCAATTCATTTTTTCGCACAATATTTCCCAATATAAGGGGTGCTGCCATTGCAAAAATTCGATTAACAACGTTTGTTACCTTCTTGGTCCTTTTTAACAGCACAATATTATATGTTCTTAATAAATATGTAAAAATGGATATTCTTTGTTGGTCCCTTATACATTCCTAAACCATTCATCGGATTGCGATGAAACTTTGATGATTTGTTGTGCGCACGCCCGCAATATTTTCCATACAAAATGGTCAGCTCTGGTGTTATGAAATTTGTTAACTATATATTTTTTTATTAATTGTTCCGTAAGCCGCCGCACTTTTATTAGGCACAGATTTTGAAAAGTACACTACTTTTAAACTTAGTTACCATAAAAAATATCGGTTTCAGTCGAAACCGGTGGAAAAATATGCATTTAAATTTATATTTCATAAAAAAAAAATTGTACGTACTGACATTTCTTATTACATTATTTTGCATACTGACCGATTTCCAGGGTACCAATCGATAAATATTAAAAAAGATTGCCATATCGCAAAAAATCACACATATTCGAGGAAGGTACTAAAGGTTGCACTATACAAATTTTCATGTTCTGAATAAATACATAATTGGAGTATATTCTTTTGAATCACAAACCATGTTACACAAACCTAGCGTAGCCGCTAAACTACTTGAAAACTGGGATGTTTTTTTTTGCCTTAACGCGAGCAGGCGTTATAAAGGGGCACTTTCTTTTGTATCGCAAACCATGTTACACAAACCTAGCGTAGCCGCTAAACTACTTGAAAACTGGGATGTTTTTTTTTGCCTTGACGCGAGCAGGCGTTATAAAGGGGCACTTTCTTTTGTATCACAAACCATGTTACGCAAACCTAGCGTAGCCACTAAACTACTTGAAAACTGGGATGTTTTGTTTGCCTTGACGCGAGCAGGCGTTATAAAGGGGCACTTTCTTTTGTATCACAAACCATGTTACACAAACCTAGCGTAGCCGCTAAACTACTAGAAAACTGGGATGTTTTTCTTGAGGTAATAATTTTTCGGGTATGGCAACCTTTATTAATATTTAAAAATTGGTACCCCTTCAAAATGGAAAGAATACATCATGAAATGTCATTCGTAAAGGAAAAATTACGTACAAAAATTGTTTTATGAAATATAAATTTAAATGCATATTTTTCCCTCTTTTTCGACTGAAACCGATGGTTCTTGTGGTAATTAAGTTTATGGGTAGTTTATTTCTTTAAATGTATGCCTATTAAAAGTGAAGCGGCTTGCGGCCGTTAGGTAAAGTTTTACCTTTTTTTTCTATGGGCGACGCGCGAGTTGTGTGTATTTCATATGGTTTAGCGGCAGAAAGGGAGGGCGGGAGGGGAGGGTACTCCGAGAGGGTGGGAGGGGAAAGAAGGAGAGGTGAATGGGTGAGCCGGAGGGGGGAAGAGGGAGGAGGGAAGGCGGAGATGGGGAGGGAATTATAGGGAGGAGGGGAAGGTGGAAGGGGAATTTAGGAGGGGAAGGGGAGTGGAAGGGGAACGGTGCGGGAATGGGATCGCACGGGAAAGGGTGTGAGGGCTAGGAGCGATAGTGGGGAGGGGAAAGAGGGAGGGGCAATGGAATTTCAAAGGAAGCATAGTAGCGGTAGGGGATAGCAGGGGGTAAATTTGGAAAATCCTTGCTTCTCACATGTACAGATGTATGGGCCTGCTCACGCATCGGAAAAACAAAAAAATATTGTATGTCCAAAAGAACACGCTGTTGTACAGAATTAATACTCAAAACCCCATATTTCTTTGAGTGGCATGTATTACATAAAATTCAATATCAACACGTAATCATCTTTAATTTTCACTAAGTTATAATGAATTCACACACCTACAGCTTTAGTATCCATTTGTAAGATACATTCATTAAACAATATTATGCTTTCATGTTTTTATTATTTTATAAAATTATTTGCCTTAATATAAGCCAGTTCTAGTGAGGTTAAAAATTTAAGTTTAAACAATAATAGGTACCATTTAAAGAAACAATAAATAACCTGTAGGCAATATTCCAATACTTTTTAAACTTCTGTACGAGTATACATACTTACGACATTTAACAAACCATTAATGAAGTGCTGAAGATAGCAGTCAACTTTAATCTTATAGTCTTATAGATATTATAAAGGCGAAAGTGTGTATGAATGTGTGTTCGTTACTCTTTCACGCAATAAATATCGAATAGAATTTAAAAATTATTTCTCTAATCGAAAGCTACATTATATAAAAATTATCGTATATGGCTTGTGTGTAATTGCGTAACTACTGGAAGGAGAAAAGGAAGAGGAAGATTAAGAATTGCCTAACTATTGAGGTCTGATCACCAAATACTGTTAATACTACTGAGATCTACAACTATAAATGAGTCTGAGATGAGTATCTACCTTTCCAAAGAATGTAACTTTTGTTACTAATATGTTTTATGAGTCTACTCTTAGTGCGACTGACATGTCACGTGCATTTTCGTCGTGTGGCAATGGCGATGGAAAAAGCTACGAATTTAATTTGCATGTGACATTTTTAAATTTTATTTTACCTTCCTACACTCGGCGGGAAGAACACACTTAACAAACTAAAAGCACTCAAATGAAATAATGTCCTTTTTAGTGGAATGGCCAGAACATACGTAATGCTGAAACCAAAAGTAAACGCAACGTCAGCATAATGAGAGAATGTATTAAAGCCTCAGACGGGTGCAGCATTCCGAGAAAATAAAACAGTCACCAGCAACTACCTCGCGTCGGGGTGGCGGGTGACGAGAAGTGGGTGGCGGGTGGCGAGTGTTGACTTCCAGGTGGGGGAGTGTCAGGTGTAGGTGTAGGTTCCACGATGTAGCCTCCGAGGCCACCCCCTTCACACGATACAACACTGTGGGGTACATTTTTATAATGACGGCGGTCAGCTGAGTAAAATTTTAATTACAATTTCATCCCCAACTCACAACTGCCTCACGGTGCTTGTCTACACCTGACTCAGGGCCGGATGGGTCTTGGGTTTGAAACTAGCATAATCTACGATCAAATATGTGCTTTTTTAAGACATTTGAAAAACGACAAAGATACCCAAGTAGCACGCAGGAGGACGGCCAAAGTAAATTACGATGCCAAAAATAGGCATTGTCTTCGAACTAACCAAAAACACCTTTAAAATGTTTTCTATAGACCTGTTCCACCAATTGCCTGTCCATGTGTCGAAGATGTGCCCAAGTTGTGCTCAAGTTGTGCCCAATACTTCGCCTGAATCATTGACGGAGTTACAACGCTCATCCTATTTTCTGTATTTCAAAATCAAATTGGTTTTCAAAATGTGCAATTATTTTAATCTGCAATTATTGTTAAAATAACAGTTGTAAGTAATATAGATATAAATGTGTTACGAAATACTATTTTGTTAAAAGTATATTGATTTTTTTATTTTTTTTTATTTACTTATCTTTAAAAAGTTCATTTACATTGTTTTTTTTAATGCCTATCTCACTAGGATATACCTGTGTCGAGACAGGCGTACAGGTATATAAATGAATATCCTAGTTACAAGAATATTTAAGGTAAGATACATATTAATTTGAATAGAAATAAAACAGAAAGGTGGGTGGGTGGGTCAATATTTTAAAGAGAGTTATCTTATAGATGTAGGAGATGCAGTAAATTCTGTCTAATTAACAAAATTCGTAAATATTACTTTACTTGATATGCGGACAAATATCATACTTTGTCAATTTTATACGTTTTTACTGAAGGGGAAGCTAAAGGAGATTTTTTTTTCCATTAGTTCAACCGTTTCATTATATTATCGAAGAAAGCAAACACTTTGTGGCTTGAATGAAACAAGTTCTTTGTTTAAAGCCACTTTATTTTGATTTATATTTGTCGACCGGTTTCGATCGACCTCAACCTTCCTCAGGACAATAAGCATATAAACTAAATTACAGTACGGAGTTAAAATTATGAGGTTAACACAATAGAAAAAAGAGAGCACATAAGAGAGGGAGAGAACATCAGAGACTGGTTGGTGGAGGGGTAGGAGGAGTCAAGGGAGGGGTGGGGGTGAGTGGGATTTACATAGGGAGAAAAGGAATAACTTTAAAATCGGACTATTAATTCTAACTGTTTGTTTAAAATTTGTCAATGATTTTTCTTTGATTTTGAAATTTGTAATGCTTCTATATTTTTAAGGCGAATTTCTATTTAATTTATAGGTATGTATTATTTGGACTCCTGTATCAATTAAATGGTCAGCAAATTCTGAGAAACCTGTGCTTGTATGACACCTGACGTGAAACTTTAACTCTAATATTTACGTTTCACGCTGTTTTACCTATATATATGGCTGGGCAATCGTTGCAATTAAGTTTATTAATGTCAGAGTAGTTTAATTTATCCTCTTCGTCATTAGAATAATATTAAGATTAATATTTAATCAATATCTGTCTTCCGTCAAAGCGTAGGTACAACCAGCTCCAAAAGATTTTAGCTCAATCGAAACATCTGCACTGATGATGAACACTGTAACGCTGTCCAAAAAAGTGTCTACAGGAGGAGGAAGCACAACACGGCAAAATCATCTAAAAATGAATTACGATAATAATTTTAACCTTGAAAATTTAAAATCATGTTTGACGAAGATGTGTGAAAATTTATGAACTTTTATACTAAAGGATTTTTTACGGAGCATTCTTGTAAATTTTGAAAGTATCTTTAAAACTATTATTCCAGGAAAGTCTAAATATGTATTCCTAAATATGAGGACGCGGGAAAGTGAATTCCCTAATCCTTCCGGCGTGTGTTGTGTCATGCTCCTTCTCGTAGGTGAGATTTTTATTCACATGTTACCCTCTCCACAGTGGGGAAAGCATTCTAACGTAAAAAATACATGTTGTATGTTCTAGACTGGCTGTTCATTATGATAAGGATTCTTGGTACTGCGTCCATTATATGAAATCGAGACCCTGAACTAAAAGGGAGCAACTGTAGTGTCCACTTAGGTAATATCTCGAAGAGTTGAATGAAGGAGCATCTGTCGGCCTTTTGACGAAGCTCTACTTAGCTAGAAAACTTTCTTTTCCCGGTTTTCTCACCCTCCTACTATTGTACGGAAACGTAACACGGTGCGACATCTTTTGAGAGAAGGCAGAAGTAGTCAGCATATTTTCCTCTTTCCTCGTTGAAGTGCCTTTTTACTTATTATTAGATATGGTTTAGTGGGAATGCTATCCTTGTTCTACGGTAACCCAAGTGCTAAAATGAACGACCAATTAATTCAATGATTTTTTTTTCTTCTTTTGTAATTTTTTTTAATAATTTGTGTACAGACCTTAGACTTAGTAAGAATCCAAAATTTCAGTCGGCTCGGTACCATAGGGTCTAAGTTATGACCGACCACAAGTGTTAAAACGACCGACCCTAAGTGTTAAAACAACGATTTTTTTTATAAATTCTTCTATTGGAAGATTTTTTTAAAGATTTGTGTACAGACCATGATGATTCATAGTAAGACTCCAAAATTACAATGCGCCCCAAAAACGATTTTTTTTTTTTTAAATTAATCTTTTAGAAGATTTTTTTCCAAAACTTTTTTCAGACCATGATTCTTAGTAAGAATCCAAAATTTCAGTCGGTTCGGTGCCATAGAGCCGAAGTTTTGATCGACCCCAAGTGTTAAAACGACCGAACCCAAATGATAAAACGACTGACCCCAAGTGTTAAAACAATGATTTTTTTTTAAATTCTATTTGTAAGATTTTTAACTGATTCTTGTACAGAACATGAATTTTAGTAAGAATCCATAATTTCAGTCGGTTCGGTGCCATAGGGCAGAAGTTATGACCTACCCCAAGTATTAAAACAATGTTTTTTTAATATAAATTCCACTATTGGAAGATTTTTTGAATGATTTGTGTACAAACCATGATTCCATAGTAAGACTCCAAAATTTCAGTCGGCTCGGTGCCATAGGGTCTAAGTTATGACCGACAATAAGTGTTGTTGATTAACAGACAGACAGACCATGATTCTTAGTAAGAATCCAAAATTTCAGTCAGCTCAAACGATGCATTTTTAAAAAATTATTCTTTAGGAAGACTTTTTTACCGATTCTTCTACAGACCATGATTATTATTAAGAATCTAAAATTAAAGTCGATTTGGTGCCACAGAGTCGAAATTATGACCGACCCTAAGTGTTAAAACGACCGAAACCAAGTGCTAAAACGACCGACCCCAAGTGTTAAAACAAATACACCACCATAACACGGGCATCAGCCTAGCATGGTGGTCGAATAATCATCTAATAATGTAACCCTATTTTGTAAGTAATGAATAAAGAAATTTAAAAAAAAAAAAAACAAACAAACAAAAAAAAAATATTTTTTTATTTGAAAGATTTTTTACTGACCACAAGTGCTATAACGACCGACCCCAAGTGTAAAAAGATGATTTTTTTTTTTAATTCTTATTTTGGCAGATTTTTTTATTGATTCGTGTACAGACCATGATTCATAGTAAGAATAGGGCCGAAGTTAGAATGACCGAACACAAGTATTGTTAAAAAGCGCCCATAAAACGATGATTTATTTTAAATATTTCTTTTGGAATGAATTTTTATTGATTCGAGTAAAGACCATGATTCTTATAGTAGGGGAGGAAATAACGCTAAATGGGTAGTTACTCGAGCATTGTGGGGACCTATTGGATTGCAAAAATTAGATGCTAAAAAGAAAAAAAGTTCATGTGATGTATGCCCTTTCAGTGGTGGGGGGAGCGAGTATAAATTTTCAAAAATGTAAAAAAAAATCGTCACAATGACTTACTCGAGCGCGTCAGATATTAAAAGCGTATCCGCCCTACGTGTTTCTGGTAACGGAGAGTATTAAGCTGACGAGTTGAGTGGTGGGGGTGGCCGAATGAAGAGGTAGAAAATTGAAAAAAAAATAATTTATTCGAGCGTGTCAGATTAAGGTAATGTGAGTTAATTACATGCAGAAAAGTTTACATTTCAATAATCTGACGATTTGAACGTAACCTAAACTCGTGGCAGATTTTTGAAAATGTAAAAAAAAATCGTGACCTTGACATACTCGAGCGCGTCAGATTTTTATACGGACGGTTTAGTTTGATATCCTTGTTGTGCTGACCTATAATCTGACAATTATGTAATGGGGTTTTCTTAATCTGACAGTTTTAAGTTTTTTATTTTATTTTTTATTATTGAATAGAATTACAATGAACAAAAATAATATGTACCTATTATAATGATAAAAAGAAAATCGCTTAATTAAACTTCTTAAAAATTTCACTTATTAAATTTCTTTACACAATGAATAAACCAAGGCGTTGTACACGAACGCGCGGCCTAAGGGCCTCCGGCTCTGCGACAGAATATAAAACAAGCAAGCGCTTGTCAACGTACGACTCTACCATAGACATATGAATATTACTAGACCTGCCCTAAGTGATAAAAACGGTCTGCCTATATATAAAGAGGAAAGATCTGATTGATTGTTTGTTTGCATTGAATAGGCTCCGAAACTACTGAACGGATTTGAAAAATTCTTTCACTGTTAGGAAGCTACACTATCCCGGTGTGACAAGGGCTATACTATATTTTCAAAAAATTAGGTCTCCTTACTAAAACTCCAACCCAAGGTATAAAAAAATTACCAAAAATATTCTTTACATCGCGTGCGCTGCGAAAACTATTGATGATAGAATTAAATATTGTACCACGACTTTGCAAAACACATAATTTTTTACAAAAAGTGTCGCAACAGCATATGTCTAACTATTATAGTTATGCCACAATAAGTGTTATTTTGTTTTTAAAATTTAATTAAAATGTCGCCGCTTGAGTCATAGTAATTTTTCAAATCAGTTCAGTAGCTTCGGAGCCTATTCAATGCAAAGAAACAAACAATCAAATCTTTCCTTTTTAAATGTAGGCAGACCACTTGTATCACTTAGGGCAGGCCTAGTAATATTCATATGTCTATGGACTCGACAGTTGTAGGCAGTTCTCAGCGCCGTCAGCCGCTGTACGCTCTACACTCAGTGATGATTTTAGCTTCTTCGGCATGTTGAAATCGTCAAATTATATTATTTCTGTGATCCTTACATTATTTCCTTCAAAATAAAAAAAATAAAAATAACCGCGCTCGAGTAAATCCACGTGACGTTTTTTTTGCAACTTTGTGACTCGCTAATTTTCTTACGTCACGTTCAAATCGTCAGATTATTGAAATGTAAACTTTTCTACATGTAATTAACTCACAATACGTTAATCTGACACGCTCGAGTAACTACGGGGATCGATTTTTTTTACTAATCTGATCGGTTGCCCTAGCCGCACCCACCAATATTATTGGTTCATAAATGGTGGTAGTCCATAACAGGGTCGGGAGGTATCTCCCCTTAGTTAATCTGACGCGCTTGAGTAAATCCCAAAATCCCTGCTTCGCCTGCCCTACTATTAGTAAAAATCCAAAATTTCAGTCGGTTCGGTGCCATAGGGCCGAAGTTATGACCGACCCCAACTGTTAAAACGACCGAACCCAACTGCTAAAACGACCGACCCCAAGTGCTATAATGACCGACCCCAAGTGTTAAAGCGTTGATTTTTGTTTTAAATTCTTCTTTGGGCAGATTTTTTTAATGATTTTTGTGCGACCGGAAGAAATTTCGGTCGGCTTGATACCATAGGCAGGGTTTCTCAAACTGTGTTCCGCGGAAAACTAGGGTTCCGCTGAACCTGAATAGGGGTTCCGCGACAGTTTGTCGGAAGAATTTCATTTAATATAAACACATCATATTCATATTTCAACACTTCTGATATTATTCACAAGAAATTATTATTTGTATAAATATTTTACAATAGTTCTTAAGTTTGGTACTAGACCCGTCTTTAAGCTTTATGGAAGTTGAAAGAGCCGTTTAAGCTGTTATTGCAGTAAATCTCCATTTTACATCCAAAAAAATCTCTGAAGTGTATTACTATGCTTTATAATACTCTAATTAGAGTCAATAATATGAACATCTGTGCGATGTGGAAATAATAACAACGGGTTAACCATATTTTTTTCAAGGAATCCAACCATATTTTTTTCGAAATCAACTTTACCTGAAACTAAAATAATGTAAAAACCAATCAGTTTTCTTGCATCTTTGTTAGCAATTAGTCGAACTATAAAGGCGCATAATATATTGATGAAAAAAAACAATTTTGGATTTCGCCAGTTCAATCTAATCATTTTGATGGTTTTTCTGCCTCACATGAATGTTTGGATGAATTAAATTTTAAAGTAGATGAAGAGTTTTCCAAATAATTTTAAGAACACCTATATGTATGACTTGAAAATTACTCTTTTACTAATATTAATAATATTTTTTCCGCGTTCGCTAACCATATCATTGAAAATAACCATAGTTTTGAAAAAAATACGAGGATAAATATTTTTCATATCAACCATAAAGGAAAACGCTTAGATAACTTAGAAGCCTTGGAAATAAAAAAAAAACCCTTAAAAATAATGAATCCATTATAAACAACAAAAAAAAATTGTCTTATAGCCCAATCATGGATATGTTCCCCCACCCCCACTCTTAAATAATCCCTAGCCACACCTCCACCTTTGTAATAATTTGCACAACACTTTGTAATAACATATTGTACCCACCCACTATTTTGTAACTGTCAAATCAGTATATGTTTGCCCCGAGGAAGGGGAACGGTCGTTCCGAAAACGGTCGGCTTCAAACAAATATACAAGTGGTTCAAACAAAGTAACATTGTTTCATTTATCTATAATGGATTACCACAAAGTTATAGCTACATTCAAAAGTATATTATCTTTTTACCTCCGTTTTCTACAACCTATTTATGCGAAGCGGGATTTTCTTATTATGCTGCAACGAAGTCTAAAGTAAATGAACACGCTCGACGTCACACCAGACATTAGAATCCAACTTACCAATTGGCCTGATTTCAAAAAGATATGCATTCACGGACTCAAAAACGTCAAAATAACTAGGTGCTTTATTTTTTTTTGTTTATTTAAATTATCTGAATAATCAATAATTTATCTAAAAAAATAAGCCAAGTGTTCCATTAAAATTTACGGGTTCGCAAAAGTGTTCCATTGTAGATAAAGTTTGGGAAACCCTGCAATAGGGTCTAATTTATGACCGACCACACGTGTGTGGTAACAATGCGTCCGTAAAACGATGATTTTTTTAAAAATTATTCTTTTCGAAGATATTTTTACTGATAAGAATCAGTAAAAATATCTTCCAAAAATGATAAGAATCAGTAAAAATATCTTCCAAAAGATTCTTTCCAAGAATCATGGTCTGTACAAGAGTACAGACCATGATTCTTGGAAAGAATCTAACATTTAAGTAATGACCGACCCCAAATGTTAAAACGACCGAACCCAAATGCTAAAACGACCGATTCCAAGCGTTAAGACGATGATTTTTTTAAATTTTATTTGAAAGATTTTTTCTGCAAGTGCTATAACAACCGACCCCTAGTGTTAAAACGATGATTTTTTTTAATATTTTTTTTTCAATTATTTCTGGCTTTCACCCTACAAGGGTGTTCTAGGCCATCATTTAAAATTACAGAGGAAAGAAAGGAGAATTTATATATAAATTTTATTTAAATGTACATATTTCAGAATTATATGGAAGATTGGAGTCGAGTTCAGACTTAGAAGGGATGAAATGTTGAATGGATGGGAGGCAATTTTAGATAACGCTTGGTAGAAGAGAGGATATTTATTTAGAGAGGGACAAACAAAAAATATGTGATCTAAAGTGCCCACATCTAGACCACAGAATGTACAATCTGGGGAGTCAAGGATGTGAATTTTAAAAAGGTGAGAAGGAACGGAACAATTTCCGATTCTCATTCGAATAAGTGAGGAAATTTCTTTTTTGGAAAAATGGGGGAATTTTTGAAACCACGGTTTTGATGGGATAGTCCTTTGTATTGAGGCGTAGTGGGCTCCCTTGGATTGACTAGCAATGTTCCAATACTCTGTCCAAACATTGCGGGATCTATCTTTGATGATGGAAAAAATATCAGATAAGGAAATATGGTTTATGAGGGTAACAATAGGGTTGGACGCTCCTTGTTTTGCCAAAGAATCCGCAATATCGTTACCCACTATGCCAACATGTCCAGGGATCCAAACAAGAATTACAGTTTTTCCAGAGCTTTGAATGGAGGCTATCAGCACTCTAATAAGGCATATAAAGTGATCATCGGAATGAAGAAGAGGACAGGATTTAAGTTTTTGGAGGGAGCTGAGAGAGTCAGAGAGAACACAGCGCCCTTGAGGTGATTTTTCACAAAAACGGCGCTATATAAATCGTCCAAATTTTTTTTTACGGTGCTCCAGATTTTATGTCCGGGTTAAATCTTTCCCAAATGAAAGACTAAACCCTTTCACACACTTTTCCACAAATGAATATCTAGTAAATTCACGCAATGTAAGTGCACTATATAAGTATAATAAATACAAAACAATACAAGAACAATACGTCAATCCACCAGAAACATAATGGGAAAATATTTCACTGACTCCAGATATTTTCATATCAGAGGGTTCGGCTGTGATGAAATCCTAACTGGTCCGATAAATCCTACTGATCCCTCAATATAAATATTTAAAAAATCTTTCGTAATCTTACATGTATTTAAAATTACCGACTTTTGCATTTTTATGTACAAATTTTTTGACAAGAGAGAGCTAGGTATAATGCCAGTAGCCGAAATAACAAATGGTAATATTTTTATAGTCTGAGAATGCCAAATTCTTTTAATCTCATTTCCTAAATCTGTATATTTTCTTGTTTTTTCAGAAACAGTTTTCTGAATATTATAAGAATTTGAAATAGCGACATCAATGATAAAAGTTATTTTTTTAATTTTGTCATGTAAAACTATATCGGGTCTATTATGACTAATTGTTCTGTCTGTTAGAATAGTTTTATCATAATAAATTTTATAAAATTCATTTTCTAAAAATGAATTTGGTTCATATTCATAATATGGTACATTACGGCAGTCAATCAAGTTATGTTTAATTACCAAACTTTGGTGAATTATTTTTAAAACTTGATTGTGCCTAAATGTATACTCGGACGGCGCTAATACAGAACATCCCGATATAATATGTTCTATAGTTTCCGGAAAAGCCAAACATTTTCTACATAAATCATCAATTTGATTTGCATCTTTCATGATATACTTCCTATAATTTTTAGTATTAATGACTCTATCTTGAATGGCAAGCATAAAGCCTTCTATTTCTGCGCTCAACTCTCCAATACTCAACCATTTGTTTGACGAAAATTTGTCAACATATGTTTGGTTGAGATAATTGAAGTATTTTGCGTGAAGAATTTTATTTGACCAGGAATCTAATAATTCCTGGTTGGTATTTATAAGAATGCTGACATTCTCGTCGTATAAATTTAATGGCGAAATATTTCTATCTACCTTGCAAATTATTTTGTGCATTTCTGAACTATCAGCTTTCCTATGGAAAAAATTTCTTAGCATTTCTACCTGATTATATTTTAAAGATGTTATTTTGACTATACCTCTACCTCCTAAATTTCTAGGTAAATTAATTCGTTCCATAGCTGAATTTGGATGATGTGAATGAAATTTTGTTAATGTAGTTCTAATTAATCGTTCTAAGCTATCTAAATCTGTATTAGACCATTTAATTATGCCAAATAAGTAAGTTAATAGAGGTATTGCCCAAGTATTTATCGCCTTTACTAAATTTTTAGCAGATAGATTGCATTTTAAAAATTTTCTGATCCTAGTTTTAAATTTAATCCTAATATCATTTTTAATACTAGTATGATCTAAATATTTATAAACCTCATCCCCTTTCATACTTTCAATTTTGAAATTTCTAAATATACCCTCGTCTCCATCTACAATTTTACATTTCTCTATATGGATCGTTCTACATTTATCTAAACCAAAAGTCATTTTAATATATTATTATTATTAAGGGAATGTTCACAATTATTTTTGATTATATATATGAGTGCTTCAATTATTGCAATGCACTCAGCAGAAAATATTGAAAATTGGTTTGAAATTGAATAAAATATTCTATCATTAGAATTATTGTGGTAAACGTTAATACCTATACCACAGTTAGGAGAGTCTGGAGATTTGGAGCCATCAGTAAATAAAAGAGAAGAGTTGGGCCATTTAGAAGAGATAATGTCATTGAACATATTATTAACAGTATGGACTGGGAGATTGGAATGACTTTTAAGGATGCCGATCCCTTCTAAAATTGTTGGGGATAGGGTGACGTGACTATATTTTAATTTGTATAGTGGAAGAAGATCTTTTTGGATAATTTGAAGCTCTGAGAGAGAGCGAAAATTTTTACAGATGGCAGGAAGAGGTCTGATTGTAGATGAATGTGTTGAGTCTTTGAACAACGAAACTCTGGGAATAACCTGATGACATTTAGAATTTAAACACTTAAGAACAAAATTTTCAGCAAACAGTTGACGCCTTAAATAAATTGGGGGATCAGAACATTCGTCTTGAAGGGAATTGATGGGGGACGACTGCATCGCTCCAGTTATTATTCGCAATGACTTCGATTGAATTTTGTCTAATTTACTGAGTGCATTTTTGGATGCAGTACTAAAAAGTGGGCAGGCATAGTCGAGATGACTTCGAATAAGTGCATTGTAAAGCAACTTAATGCATGTAGGGTGAGCACCCCACCAAACGCCAGTCAATGATCTGATGATATTTAAAAAAAATTCACATTTAGTAACTATATGATGAATATCGAAAGACCATTTAAGTTTCCTATGAAATGTTACTCCCAAAAATTTTACTTCAGAGGCGTTAGGGATTGGAGAGTTTTTATATAAAATTTGAACAGGAGGATTTTTATGACGGTTTGAGAAGGTGACACACCGACTCTTTTGGACTGAAAGTTTCAGACCATTTATAGTGAGCCATGTGCAAAGGGCATCCATGGCTTCATTAAGATATTTGACGGCGAGTAGGATGATTTTGGATGATAAGAAGAAAGCTAAGTCATCTGCGAACTCAATAACTTTTACTTGAGGGGGAATAGAGACATGCATATCGTACGTGTATATATTATACAGTATGGGGGATAATACATCGCCTTGAGGTAAACCCTTCCAAATTGATCTACTCTGAGGAGTAATATCTGGTAGCTCAAGAAATTTTTTCTATCAAGAAATAGATTAATAATAGATTGGACAAACATGGGGGGTAGGCCAAGGCCTAAAAGTTTTTTTTTTAATGATTGAAATGGAAACATTATCAAAGGCGCCTTCTATGTCTATAAAGACTGCAAGACATACTTCATGATTAGAAATGGATAAATTAATATCAGTACTGATTTCTCAGAGGCCATGGAAATTTTAATATTTTTTTGGCGAGATTGTTCAGGGCAAGAAGAGTGAATGGCGGAATGAGCGCCTGAGCAGTTAAAACATTTAGGTGACGAGAGAGAAGAACATTGGTCAGCCGTGTGGTTTTCTCCACATTTGAAACATCTGGGAAGGGATCTGCATGCAGATTTGGTATGACCAAAACGGCAGCAATTGTAGCATTGGGTGGTGGGGTAAGTGTAAATTTCAACTGGTAAGGAGTTGTAAAATAAATAGATATGGGAGGGAAGAGATTGTCCTTCGAATGTATCACAACAGATTGGGAGGGCTTCCAGGAAACGTTGCCCTCAGAGGTGTCCTTATAATTTAGCCTCCTGGCTTTTATGGGATTGCCGATACGTTGAGGGGTTGAAAGAGAAGACCGAATTTCTGGAATGGACAGATCGGTTGAGATACCCCTGACCAGGCCCATACGAGCGTCATTGAAAGTTGGGATGAACGCCTTGAATTTAGAATTAGATGTAATAAATATGTTTTTAATGAAGTTGTTGGCGGCTGAACCTAAGAGGAATTCAACAGAGATTCGGAAGCGACCCTCGGCTTTTACACCTCCGGGCTTAATCGAAAGGTTCTTGTTGGTTGAAAGGAATTTACCAAATTCAAGAGGATGAATGGTTTTACCTTTCTCAGTTTTTTGCGCATAAACAATGTAGGGGCCACAGGAATGAGTAGAGTAAAAATTGGTTGAAGGAGGTTGAGGAAGAGCTGGTTGGGACTGAGAAGTAGAAGGAGAGTCATGCTTTACTGGGGAAGAGGGACTAAATTTCCTTTTTTTGTGGAAGTTAGAATGACAGATTCACTGTCAGAAATTACAATATTTTCACCATCTGGAGGGTCAGGGGGAGGATCTGGGGGCTTTTTAGGACGTCCAGGAGGGAAATTCTCACAAAATTACAAAAAAAATATGTATGGAAAGTGACAGTAGTGAAAAAAAGGTTATAAATATCTGGAAATCAGCGACGAAAAGTGACTCCTGGAAGATCAGAGGGGAGAAGAATGCTCAAGGAACAACACACTACACTTTATTGACCAGAAAACATAAAAATATTAGTTAAAATAATAAAAAAGATTATTTTTTTAAGAGAGAAAACAAAACAACTGATGACAGCCAAATGTTCAAAATTCGAATCCTTTTTTATTCTTATTTTCGCAGAATTTCTGATTGATTCGTGTACAGACCATGATTCATAGTAAGAATAGGGCCGAAGTAATGACCGACCACAAGTGTTGTTATAAAGCGCCCATAAAACGATTGATTTTTTTAAATTTTCCTTTGGAAGATTTTTTTATTGATTCGTGTAAAGACCATGATTCTTTGTAAGAATCCAAAATTTCAGTCGGTTCGGTACCATAGGGCCGATGTTTTGACCGTCCCCAAGTGTTAAAACGATGATTTTTTATGTTATTTATTCTTCTTTTGGCAGATTTTTTTTAATGATTTTTGTACAGACCATGATTTTTAGTAAGAATCCAAAATTGCAGTCGGTTCGGTGCCATGGGGCCGAAGTTATGACCGACCCCAAGTGTTAAAACGACCGAACCCAAGTGCTAAAACGACCTCCCCAATTGTCAAAACGATGATTTTTTTTAAATTCTTATTTTGGCGGATTTTTTTAATGATTTGTTCACAGACCATGATTCCTAGTAAGAATCCAAAATTTCAGTCAGCTCGGTGCAATAGGGTCTAAGTCAGAGGTTTCCAAAGTGGGTGCTGCGGCACCCTGGTGTGCCACGGAGGGAGGTCAGGGGTTCCGCGAGGCGCGAGGCTGATGTCTCTACTAAAAATCAAAATTGATAGTCCAGTCAGTGGGGAGTTTTACCTTGCAAATAGTTTTAGTTTTACCTTTTTTTTCATAATAGATGATCTGGTTCCAAAGAAAATAACCAATTCAACAAAATTTCCATCATGTATTCGGCTGCTTTAATTAATATAACAAAATAAAAATTAAAGTTTTTTCGTGCCTGGAAATGCTATAAGAATCCATTGGATTATCAATCTTTTGCATTACTCCGCAAAAGACAAAAGAAGATTTCTAGTCTTGCTCATAAAACCTATATTGCTACATTAAAATCCGACATTTTTTTTTTTTTTTATAACATACAACATAATGTTAAAAAAATATGGTGTTATGTTAAGACACAAAGAAAATCTCCCACTATACCAGAACACATGACGTATCATTCCACAACAGCACACGACAGCAAAGAAGTTACAGACCTTTTTGCTGATTACTTCTCAACGGTCTTTACAAATGAAATTCCAACTCATGATGCTGATTATAATGAAGATCCTCTTAACAACACATTAATATCCTCAATCAGAATAAACGAAGAAATCACCTTAAAATACCTATCAAACATAGATATTAATAAAGGACCAGGAATAGACAGGCTGCCTGGAATTTTTATACGTAACTGTAGTAAATATATCTGTCTTCCGGTTTGCGCCATTTATAAAAAGTCACTAACGGAAGGATCGTTTCCTGTCAAGTGGAAATCAGCTGTTATCACACCAATTTTTAAGACTGGTGATAAACATGACGTTAAAAACTACCGACCAATTTCCCAACTACCTATTTTAAGCAAAGTTCTTGAAAAAATCGTCTTTGATGAATTGTACTCGTCTATTTCGACAATCATTACGCCGAATCAGCACGGATTTATGAAAGGTAGGTCTACAACATCCAACCTCGCCCTTTTCATTAACTTCTTGCATAGCAAGATGGACGATAAGGAGCAAGTTGATACTATGTATACAGACTTCTCTAAAGCCTTTGACCGCGTAATTCACTCAATTCTTTTGAAGAAACTCATCCTACTTGGTATACATGACGACCTATTTAGATGGATTAAGTCCTTAGTAATCGCAATCAGGTAATATTAATAAACGGTGTTTACTCAAAGTCTGTAGAGGTAATATCTGGTGTCCCGCAAGGTTCCCACCTAGGTCCGCTATCCTTCAACATTTATATAAACGACATTGGATCATGCTTTCAAAATTCCGAATATGTGCTTTACGCTGATGACATGAAAATATTTAAAGTTGTGCATTCTCTATCTGACTGTGAAGCGTTACAAAGTGACCTAGATAGGCTTTGCAAGTATTGTAAAGTTAACTGTTTAGATATCAATGTTTCCAAATGTCATACTATGACATTCACCAGAAATAAAAATGTAATTAAGTACTCTTATTCACTCAACAATGAACCTGTCATCTCTAAAACGGAATGTAAAGACCTTGGTGTTTACCTTGATAGCAAACTTATTTTTAATATTCACATCGACTCAATCGTTCACAAGTCATATAAAATGCTTGGTTTTGTTCTTCGTATAAGTAAAGTGTTCAGTAACCCGCGCACAGTAGTTATGTTATATTTTGCATTAGTCAGAAGTATACTGGAATATGCCTCGCCAATTTGGAACCCGCAGTACAAATTACACATAGATAGCATAGAACATATTCAAAACAAATTTATAAAATATCTTAAATTCAAATTAAACAATAATTATGAATGCACATTTCAAACTTTACAACAAAGACGAGTAATTGCTGATTTGACATTTATACACAAAATTTTAAATAATTACATCGATTGTACCGAACTACTTTCCCTAATTAATTTTAACATACCATTAAGACGTACACGCCATACAGAACTATTCCACACGCTTAATTACAAGACTAATGCAGCAACTAATTCGCCAATCAATCGTGCTCTTCATGTATTCAATAATATTAATCTAAATTATAACATCGACATTTTCTCCGATTCACTGCCCAAATTTAAAAAGAGCATCATGTCAATCATATAGTTTAATGCGCATACTTACACACATACATACACACACACACACACACACACACACACACACACACACACACACACACACATACACACACCCTCCCACAACGCACATCACCCGGTAAAAATTTAATATAAACAAGATACTTCAATGAAACATATCATAGGTTCCTAACTTGAAATATACTTATTAACTTTTTTCACCAATGTAAATAATGTACTGTTTGTTTCTGTTAATAAATAAAATAAATTAAATAAATAAAATAAATAAAATAAATAAAATAAATAAAATAAATAAAATAAATAAAATAAATAAAATAAATTAAATAAATTAAATAAATTAAATAAATTAAATAAATTAAATAAATTAAATAAATTAAATAAATTAAATAAATTAAATAAATTAAATAAATTAAATAAATTAAATAAAATAAAATAAAATAAAATATATAAAATAAAATAATAATAGTAGCGATTTTGATATATGTAAGAAAGGCTGAAAAATACAATATTGGATTGAGTCACCGATACAATATTGTATTTTTCAGCCTTTCTTGAAAGATTCGGGTTTGTTTATGGACAAAACTATTTATTTACATTCTTATTGAATATGTACGTTCGCGAACAATTAAATTACCTTAATATTTTAAAGCGTAACGTGCAAAAAACATTAAAAACCTTAAATAATTTGAGTGGCGCCATCTGTGAATACGCAGATTATAACGTACGTGACGTTAAACCTTAAGATTAAGACTCTAAAGAAAAAAAAAAAGTTTTCGACCTAGGGGGGGGTCGATCTTGACCCGCCATCTTGGATTGAAGGTGCCAAAATTTGGTTTTTTTCAAAATTGTGAAATGGTTGATAACCAAATTGTTGAAGACAAACTTGAAGACAGCTAAATTACCTACATTTTTTGTTAAACAACTTTTTTGTAAGTCTCTAATAGGAAACGAGTTACAGTTGTTATAATTTTGTAAACTCATTTCCACACCACCATGAGGTAGAAAAAATGGGGCATTTCTTTATTGTGGTAACCCCAATAGGTTATCTTCTTCTTCAATGGCGCTATAACCTATTTCGAGCCTTGGCCTCCTTCAAAATAAGCCTCCACCGCCCTCTGTCCTCGGCCGTCGTCTTCCAATCTGCGACATTGAGTAGTACTCTTGCATCCTTCCTGACATCATCCTCCCATCTCAGCCTAGGTCTGCCCGCCTTTCGTTTACCTCCCGGGTCTCCTGTTAGAACCTTCTTCGGTACTCGTGTGCTTGGCATTCGATGCACATGTCCGGCCCATCTTATGGATAGAGGCCCATGAGCTTTAGATGGATATAGAGTCTGGGAGCTTGGTAAATATCATAGAGCCTTGTTGAGGCGGATTCTCCATGCCTCTCCCTCTCGCATCGCTGCTAAGATTCTTCGAAGTACCTTTCTTTCGAAGGTGTCCAGCTGTTCCGCAGATTTTACTGTTTTTCCCGCCTCACATCCATAGGCCAAGACCGTTCTAATATTTTTTTATATAGGGTTTTCCTATAGACGTTGCGGGTTTGAATACTAGCGACAACGCGAAGTAAGTGTTGTTAGCGTCTTCGTAGTCCTGCGTTATGATGGAGCCCAGGTATGTAAACTCTTCGACCACTTCGAAATTATAAGTGTCTTTAAATTTCGCTTTATCTTTTATTCTGCGGTGTGGGGTTCTTTTTTTTTTTTTTTACAGTTAATACCGCACAAGAATCTCAACTGCTCCCGTTGGGGAGGGGAAGGAGGTGGGGAAGAGGAAGGTTGAGAAGTACCTGGCTATTCAGATCTGGTCACCAAACACGGCTAAAGCCATTTTCAAGCAACGTTTCAATTCTGAATGGTGGTCTTACACCAGGGCGATACTGATAGTATCTTCCACTCTGGAACGTGCCGCAAATATACTATATATTATTTTTAATGAATTAATTGTGAAATAACACAAATTAATCAAATAAAACTTATTTGCGCACGCCGGGTTCGAACCCGCGACCTCCGGATTGTGAGTCAAGATTCTTAGCCACTGGACTACGGAGGTCTGGTTTACATCATGATTTTAGTTTTATTCTCATTGATTTGCAAACGCACCTCTCTTGCCGCAGTCTCCAAACCCCTCTCTTACGGCCTTTAGGGATCTTCCGACAATGTTAAGGTCAGTAGTTATATTCCAGGGATGGTAGATTTCGAAATGGCACTTGAACCGCACCGAGTTCGACTAGTATTCGTAATTACAAATACACTAGTGGACTTAAGTATTGACACTTTTCGAGATATCTTGTAACTTGCCGTTTGCCTTATAAAAAACAACTTATTTTGTTACGAAACCCGTCTAAGTTTTTTTTTAGTGTTCCTTGTGCTATAGTTGATTAATAGACGTACCATACGATATGCCATATGGTGATTTAAAATTCTTATCACTCTTTATGAGAAATGGAAGCAAACGCCTTTAAAACAACCGATTTTTGAGAATAATGTTTTTGAGTTTTGACAACCCTACAATGCCTCGTGTTCTGTCTAAACCAACCACAAAGTGCAGAGGATCGTCGTATGCTCCAAGCAGGACATTTTAAGATGCAACACTATTAAGTTTTACACCCGTGTTAGTCATTCATCCTTTAAAGAAAAGTGATATTGTTTTTTTTAATAAATATTATTAAAATGGCTCCTAAGGTGCCAAAACGTACCGATTGGTCGTCCAAAGAGAAGCAGAGTTGTTTCACTTTGTGAAGAAGGCTACACATAGGAAGGAATTGCAAAAATATTGGGTGGAGGAGCTACCAAGTCTGGAGTAAGAAAGGTTTGCCAACACTGTAAGGAGACTAAAACTACAAAAGCAGTCCGAAAATCGTCCAAAAGTCTAGGCTACTCCCCAAAATTAAAGGAGTATGTGTTGCCTTACCATGCAAAACCATCGTCAAACGTCCAAAGATATTAACAAAGTCGTTAAAGCTGCTGGATTCGATATTACTGATATACCATTTAGGAAGAAATTAGGCAAGAATAATAAAAGTCTAACCATAACTTGAAACAGAGGCATAAACGACTGGAATGGGCTGTAACACATAAGAAACGGACCTCAAAAGACTGGGGAAGCTGATATTGAGTGATGAGACCAAAATTTTCATTTTTTAGAATGATGGAATCAGATTTGTTCGTTGCCATCAAGTTGGAGATGTGATACCAGAATGCACTACTGCGACAATGAAACTTCCTCTGAGTGTAATGCTGTGGGTTTGCATGATAAGGGATAGTTTAGGATGCCTGGGAGTGGTAGAAGGCATAATTAAGGCTAACAGGCATCAATATGTGATTCTGGAGCCAAAATTATTGCCCAGCACAATGATTTGTTCGAAGATAACCGTGGTAAATGCAATTTCCAGCAGCATGGACCCCAATATAGCAAAATGAGCATGAAATGGTTATAGAACCACCATATTGTTGTTCTGCCTTGGCCAGGGAACCATCTGGACTTGAATCCTATTAAAAACCTCTGGTCTAGATTGAAAATACTAATTTCTCGTCGCAAACCCAGCAATAAATGAGAAATAATTGAAGCGATTATTCAAGCATGGTTCCATGTCATCAAACCTGAAAATTAGTGATGTTTGGTGGACTCATATGCCTAGAATAGTTGAGGAAGTTATTAAACTTAAACGATTCTAACGAAATACTAACGTTTAATGTTAATTTGAAATATTATGCAAAATCTTCGTAATTAATAAATATTTTGTGTTTTGCCATGTCGTTGTTTTATTCAGCATTTTTGTTATTTTTCTAAAAAAAACATTTAAATCTATTCAAAATATAACAGTAGGTACAATATGTTGTTGAATTAATTAGCTAACAAAATTTCAGTTAAACACCAAGGTGATTTAAAAAATAGCGAATGAACATCAAATACAAGAAATTTATAAAAAGTGTCCATACTTAAGTCCACTAGTGTAGGTCTACTAGTCGAACTCTGTGTTACATATTCGCTATTGCGTAATAATATTTTTGTGTTGATCCCGGTTGGTTGATATTGACATCTTAATAATAATTTTTTGAAGAAAACTTCTTCTAAAAGGTTGTCACTTTGTGATGTCATTATTTATTTATTAAAAGAAAATAACTTAGTTTACATCACTTTATTTTTTGTACACTATCAACATGTTTCGTGAACCATGTTCACTTCTTCAGGAATAAAAGTATACTAAAGTTAAAAAATTAATTATAGATTACATATGGAGAGAAGGAATTGAAAGAGGGGGAAGGGTTGACAATGGTGGGAGTTTCGAAGAATTGGGGATTACCATGCTATTAGAAGTGAAAGGCCGGTTAAGTGGGAAGATATTTAAAACAGGGTTAACAAAAATTTTTTGCTTATTAATTATGTCAGCTTTGGAATTTACATGTTTTCTTATTTCTAAAATTTCTAAATTATTGATTTGCGATGTTTTATATCCTGTATGTAATATTTGAAGACCTGAATTTATGTCAAAGCTGTGATCATATTTTAATAAATGGTCTGCGAACTCAGAATCGCTATTGCCATTTAGTGCTCTGAGGTGCTCTTTAACCCTAACCTCAAAGTTTCTATAAGTTCTACCTATATAAAACGAACTACAATCATTACAATTGAGTTTGTAAACCCCTGATTTTTTTGTTTTAATTTCGCTATCTTTATTGTTGAGTATATATTTCTTCAATTTGTTATTTGTGTAAAACGCTGGTTGAATAGTACCGGGAATATTTTTACTAATAATTTTTGACGTATCGTTGTCGACAAATAAAATTCTACGCCAATGTTTATTTTTATATTTAATGTTTAATATTTTTTCAAATTATATATTTACCCTATTTCGCCAATGTTTATTGTTATCTTTAGAAATAGGGTAAATATATAATTTGAAAAAATATTAAACATTAAATATAAAAATAAACATTGGCGTAGAATTTTATTTGTCGACAACGATACGTCAAAAATTATTAGTAAAAATATTCCCGGTACTATTCAACCAGCGTTTTACACAAATAACAAATTGAAGAAATATATACTCAACAATAAAGATAGCGAAATTAAAACAAAAAAATCAGGGGTTTACAAACTCAATTGTAATGATTGTAGTTCGTTTTATATAGGTAGAACTTATAGAAACTTTGAGGTTAGGGTTAAAGAGCACCTCAGAGCACTAAATGGCAATAGCGATTCTGAGTTCGCAGACCATTTATTAAAATATGATCACAGCTTTGACATAAATTCAGGTCTTCAAATATTACATACAGGATATAAAACATCGCAAATCAATAATTTAGAAATTTTAGAAATAAGAAAACATGTAAATTCCAAAGCTGACATAATTAATAAGCAAAAAAATTTTGTTAACCCTGTTTTAAATATCTTCCCACTTAACCGGCCTTTCACTTCTAATAGCATGGTAATCCCCAATTCTTCGAAACTCCCACCATTGTCAACCCTTCCCCCTCTTTCAATTCCTTCTCTCCATATGTAATCTATAATTAATTTTTTAACTTTAGTATACTTTTATTCCTGAAGAAGTGAACATGGTTCACGAAACATGTTGATAGTGTACAAAAAATAAAGTGATGTAAACTAAGTTATTTTCTTTTAATAAATCTTAATAATAGTCTTCGTCATCAATGTCATGATCTAACTCATTGCCCGTGGTACTGAGATTCTGGGTTTCCATTAATAAAATCTCTTCATATTCAATTGCATGAAATAAATTTTAATAAGTCTCGGGTGCTGGTTTCTTTGTCATTCTTACTAGCCCATTGGTGCCACGTTTCCAACCCCAGTTTTCTGGATTTTTTTGGTTTCCAAACCATCTTTGGACTTTATGGTATATCCTCAATGCATGGTACCGTGCAGCGCCATCCGTTGGTGGCAAAGGGGCAAGATTAAATTTGCTTTTTCTTGTCGACTTTGCGAAACGTTGGAAATGGACTTCTTCCAAGGTTTCCTCGTCCATTTCACCCCCGTACAAAGCAACAAGAAAGCGTGTTCCTGCATCTTCTATGTCTTCTGGTTTTGCATCATGTTGTTTTCATTCGTGTACTAGATGAAGACGCCCTGGCAGGCCAACCTTTTTAAGGCTTACTAAACGTTCATTATCAGTTTTTGTCAGAGTGTGATCTTAGCCCCTAGCCGGTAGCATTGGCGCTGAGCTGGCAACGCTGCAGTCAGGAATGCAGGCACGCGGTATGTTGCCGTCTCTTTCTCTCCTCTATGTAACACGAAAAATTGAAATAGATTTAGCCATATAATTATATTGTGTTGTGGAAATATCTTAAAATGATATTGTGTAATATGTTCTTACAAAATTTATCAAGAAAACTTGAGTTTTACGATTTTTTTTCAAAATTTTCTTAATAGACTTTCTTATTAGACTTACAAAAAAAAACTTTCCACACAAAATGTAGGTAATTTAGTTGTTTTCAAGTTTGCTTTCAACAATTTGGTTGTAAGATCAACCACTTCACAATTATTTTGAAAAAACCAAATTTCGGCACCTTCAATCCAAGATGGCGGGTCGAGCTCGACCCCCCCAAGGTCGAAAACTTTTTTTTTCCCTTAGAGTCTCAATCTTAACAACATATATCAAAATCGCTACTACCTGACCTTTTGCAAGGTGAAGCCCTTTTTTATCCCCCACTGACTGGACTATGACCTGAATACAAACATTTTACATTTGGACTGCGACAAGAAATTCACACTTTCCTGGAAGAAGATGATCATGTGAACGCCAACAATTTCGAGGATGAAGACTTTCTGCCGAAACTAGCATACTTGTGCGACATATTAGAAAAACTAAATGTCGTAAATCTGGCAATAACATGTAGGGGTAGGGTAAAGCAATGATATCTGGTGATACAGTAGAATTTTGGCATTATTCAATTAACGATGCAGTACCTACACAGCTTTTAAATTCGAATCATAGATGAAAAACAGACCTGTGAACCATAATAAATCAACTTTGGAAGTTTTTGCGTGGTCGGGAAAACAGAAAATAATTTTATTCAATTGAAAATAATGTTATCAACTGTCAGTGTGCTGGGGTGACTTCAAATTGTAATTTATCAAATATTCTGGGATTTCTGAAGGTATGTATACGTTATATAGCTTATTTTATTCAGAAAAGTATCTTGAATAGTCACAATTAAAAAAAGTGGCAACTGTCGTACTTTTTTTTCGGTAGGAGCTTAAGTAATTTGTGGGTAATATTAAGTTTTTTTTAATGTTTTTTGGACGAATTGTGATTTTTAACATTTATTATTATTTTATATAATTCAACTTCTGGTTTTATGGTGAATTATCATAAAGCATATTAAGTCGGTGAACAGTTTTAATGTTGTTTTCGTCCATTTAGGCATATCACTAAATTTCCCACCCTCATCAAATTACCTGTCACCAAGTTACCTATGTCTAATTCGTTAAATATTTATTTCATAAAAAAATATGCCTAATTTTTTTTGTTTTTTATAAATTCAATTCCACCAGAGAGACCAGTAGTTCTACTTATGGACTCTCGTGCCTTACACATCAATCCTGGAGTCATTGAGATAGCAAAGCAAAACGAAATATATTTTTTCACTTTTTCTGCTCATACTAGCTAACTCTTGCAAAACAAAACGAAATATATTTTTTCACTTTTCCTGCTCATACAAGCCACTTTTTGCAGCCGTTAGATACCGGAGTGCATCGTCCATTGAAAGCAGCCTGGAATCGGAGTTTGAATGAATTTATGATCTCCAAACTTAACCAAAGCTCTAAAACTTTTTCAGAAGACGACCAATATAAAACGGAAGTAAAGTGGGTTCATGTGCAATCTATTTTTTATATTCCCGTTAAAGATTTAAAAATACATTTGTTATTATTTTACCTATTTACAGTTGAAGTGAGGAGTATCACCAAATTAAACACCTCCTATAACCAAATTACCTTACCTATAACCAAATTACTTTTATCTTTTGGTGATTTACATTTATAAGGTTTTCTTGTGTTATGATAATTATTAGTATCTTTTTTCTTTTCAAAACATGTTTTGAAATAATGTACCTAAACAATAAACAATTTTGTAAATTTTAATGCCCTTCTTTTTCAAAGCACATTACGATAAATCAATCAAGAATATCACCAAATAACTACATTATTAAGCTTGTAGAGAAGATTTCATCATTCATGAAAAAACTACAACCGTGGAAGAGAAAAATGAGTGATAATGGAGGCAAGGAGTGCTTTCCAATATTGCGACAGTACATGGCCCATAGTGGAGTTAAGGTTTCATATAATTTGCTGGCCCTTTTCACTGAGCACCTATCACAGTTATGAGTCAACTGACGGGTTTGCAGTACTTCGCAGAAGACCAAGTGGAGAAGTTTGTGGGGAACCAAGATCCATTCCTTGCTCAAGCTCCACAAGATTTGTCTACGCAAGAAGAAGAAAATCTAATTGACCTCTCGAGCGACAACAGCCTAAAAACAAAATACGCTTGTTCGGATTTGATGGAGTTTTGGATATCAGTCGAAATGAGTACCTATCCTATTCTAAGTGCAAAAGCTGTAGGGTCCTCATTTCCTTTGCGACTTCATATCTTTGCGAAGCTGGATTTTCAGCGGTTGCTAAAGAGCAAATATCGCTCGAAAATAAATGTGAAAACTGAATGAAAGTAGCTGCATCAGGCCTTATTCCCCGGATCGAAAAATTGTGCAGTGAGCAGCAGGCTCACCCGTCGCACTAAACACACACACCCCAAGAGTATGTGGAAGGTTTTTGTTATTATATTTGCAAATTCTTTGTATTTTCACCACGTTTTCCTACCAATGAATGTACTTGTTTTTAAATACGAGTTGTATTAGTTTCTTACCTGGTCTCTTATTCATAGTAGTACAAATATTAAATATACCACTGATAGATATTATATAATTAGGGGTGCCGTGACAAAATTCCAGTTTTCTAAGTGTGCCACGACTTGGAAAAGTTTGGGAACCCCTGGTCTAAGTTATGTTACAATGCGCCCAATTTTTTTATTGATTTACAAAATTGATTTTTTTTTTAAACTATTATTTTAGAAGAATTTTTAATGATTCGTGTACAGACCTTGATTCTTATCAATAATCCAAAATTTCAGTCGGTTCGGTGCCATAGGGTCGAGGTTGTGGTAGACCAAGCGTTACAAAGCGCCCGTAAACGATTTTTTTTAAATGTATTATTTTGGAAGTTTTTTGATTGATTCAATGATACAATTTTTTTATTGGCCACGTTTTTTAGTAAGAATCCAAAAATTCAGTCGGCTGGGTGCCATAGGGCCTGAAAAAACGACTTTTGAGGTTCGACCCTAAGCCTTTCTATATGCCCGTAAAAATTACGAATTTGCAAAAAAAAATTCATTTGGAAATTTTTTTTATTGTATTGTGAAGATTTGTTTTGTAGGCACCTTGGTTTCAGCAGTTCAGACCATCAGCAACACCATTTGATTTTGATAATTGCAACACTGAATTTGTCAACGAGAGGCTACAGGAAGAAGAATTTAATATCCTTGGTTCATAAAATTCTTCAATATTTATATTAGAGTTTAAAAGACGATAAATCACATTGTTTTTGTAGCACATAATAAAGATTGCGAAACAATATATGCTCGAATATAATACACAAGGCCCATAATTATTATACAGTAATTTTTTCTTGGATGTAAATAATGTCATAAGGGTCATTTTAATAAGTATATTTTTTAAATGTCCTGCTAAGCTCCTAGCTCTGCATTTGTAATGGCGTACAGTCATTCGAGTCAGTTTTTTCGTGAAGTGTCAAGTCATAAATGTCAACAGTCGTATAAGCATTATTAAAACCATGTCTGAAAACAGAGAAGAAGCCTTGGCGAATTTTCAGGTATTTTTTTTTATTATTGGTAACTGTATTTAAAAAAATGATGCGATTCGTAGGCATGGTTAGCTATAAAAGGTTAGGATTTGATAGTGGATTCTCTTGTTCGCGAACACAAACTGTTGAAGGTCCACCTTTGTTTTGAAATGTGCATCTTTCGAGAGTTCTCTTAAGTCCAATAAAATATTTTCCCGAGCAATGAAAACACTACTGAATATATGCTTTGTTGTGAAGTTAAATAAATAATTATTTTCTTGAAAGTATTGGAACTTGTTTTTGTAATGCCCGATACCATTGTTTCATGCTATGATTCATTTGTTTTTTTTTTTATGTCATTTAAAAATATATTTAAAAACATTTCAATTTTGGAGATGTTTTCTTTGTCCTAAAGAATCGCATGTGGTGTTTCGGAGTTATTGGTTTATTTTTGATGCATGTTGTCAAGTGAACCATATTTTAAGGGTGATGTTTCTTCTTTGAATGATGTTTCTTTTTTGGATAAAATACTGCTGCCTACCTACCCCTGTATTTCGCATAAAAATATGTTTTCATAGCTGGATGCATATTTATTTTTTAGGGAATAACAGGCATTGAAGATGTGGCGGAGGCTATATTCCACTTGGAGGAAACAAACTGGGATTTGTTGGTATGTCTCAAACTTAATAATTATTTTATTGCAATGAATTCTTTCTGTGTGAAATCCATCATCTTGTTTCCAACATTATTACCTTCTGAACTTTTCAGTGGGTCGTGGTATTTTTGTTTTTATAAAGAACCAGCAGTTTGCTACAGGTATTTCTTTTACTCACGGTACACCGTCGAATGCGATAGGTACTAACATGATTTAAAAAAAAAAGGATTCAAACCTACTTTGTAATGATTTTCGGTGTCCTCTCATCTGACATTCTTTCTAGATGTCCACCACAGTCTTTGGGACGTACCGAAACTTGAATGAAAATTAATGGTCTCGTGCCGGTTTAGATTTTCTATTATCTTTTTTTTTTGCATTACATTGACCGCTGTCCCAAGTTCCATATTTATGGTTGGGAGCACAGACGATTTTTCAAAAGAGCACGCTTGTGTCTCACCTAATTTATAAATGGATTATTTCTTTGAAAAAATTCTTTAATTACAAACAATCGAGTTCACATTTAGCTGCAATCTTAAGCCGGGTGCAGACTCACGAAATGTTACATGCAATGAAAAAATTTTCCGTCTACATTGTCGCAATGTATCATATAACTAAACGGTTTTTTGTTCCTCCCGAAAACCTGTGTAAAATAAGATACGCGGTGTAATAATACAAGGATTGAATTTCGGTCCTGTGGGCATGCATATTCGCTTTCTGCTGGTGTTGCCGCCATTTTCAAAGTCTGCTCCTTTTGATGGTAACTTACTTATTCAAATATGTTTTTAGCTGGCCATTAATCGGGTTATGCCTCAGGACCTTACGGCATCCACCAGCAACTCCCATTCATCCAAAAATGACGCAGATGTTGATGTGGAGATGATTGACGAGGACATATCCATAATAAGGCCTAAACCTAAAAAAACTACTGCAGGTAAAGCATAAATTTAAACTGAATTTATCATTAAAAATTCTGTTGACCTTTTGAATTTTATAATTAAAATCAAATAGAATGTGTTTCTCAATACTTTAACCCCTCAGGCTAATTTGTTCGGTTTTCGGAACTATTCGTATAAGTCTCTTTTAGTATCACGGTGACAAATATGATCTAAACGGCGTTAGAAAGAGAAAATACCACATTTTATATTCATATCTAAAATTTAACCACAAAATAATTCAAATGTACACTTTTATAAAAAGCAACGATAACTTTTATAGCCCATTTGTCTAATAAAATTTGTGTGTTTTTATTTTTTGGTAATTCTTCGGAACAAACGTCAACGGTTAATATGCACTTTTTTTTGATAAAACTTTTAGATTCTTCTTAATTACCATAAAAGACAACTATCTGCATTGGGGGAGGTTGAAAATGTTACATTTTTAATTTTAGTTACATAAATTGAAAATTTGCTTTAACACTGTCAAATCACTCTGTTTGCAATATTATTGTTATTTTAATATGTTGGTATTACTGATATTTTACATTCCATGTTACACAAACCTAGCGTAGCCGCTAAACTACTTGAAAACTGGGATGTTTTTCTTGCCTTGACGTGAGTAGGCGTTATAAAGGGGCACTTTCTTTTGAATCACAAACCATGTTACACAAACCTAGCGTATAGGTTTTTTCGGTTACGCGCCTTTGAATATATTGCCATGAAGTCAGTTACGGTATGATGTAGCCTTCCATATAGTATCAGTAATACCAACATAATAAAATGACAATAATCATTACAAATTGCATATGGTGAAGCGTTGTGTCTAAATGCGAAAGCAAATTTTTAATTTACGTAACTAAAATTAAAAATGTAACATTTTCAACCTCCTCCAATGCAAATAGTTGTCTTTTATGGTAATTAAGAAGAATCTAAAGGTTTAAAAAAAAAAGTGCGTATTAACCGTTGACGTTTGTTCCGAATATTTACCTATTTTTTTTTCATTATCAGTAATTTTAGTTAGATAAAATATAAGGTGAGCCATTTTTAAAACTTTCTTATTGCATTTTTTAAATAATAAAATTGTATTTTTATTACTAATTACAAAATTTGAATGTGTATTTCATCACCTTTCAAAACAATTTTTAGTTATCGGATCTATTCAGAATTATTCCTTTTATTTCTGAGGGGTTAATACTTAGGAATTTGGGTTAACCACTCAGCAACGTAAGCAGATATACACGTTAATATGACAACATCAAGTACAATAAGCGTGTTTTCACGTCAACGCGTATGTTTCCACAGAAATCGTTATAACTCCGTTATTGTTCTAGTGACATCCCTAAAACAAAAAGTATAAGCTCCACAATAAATCAAGCTACCCATCACTATCCAAGTTATCCATAGAAATACATAAAAAAAAACTTTTATGTCAGATACATGATAGACCGCCAAATTGCCTACCCACTGTTAGACATTGTTATTTTTTTATTAAATATTCTTGTATGAAATGATAAAAAAGTTAGGTGACTAAATTGTTTATTATATATTTATACGATAGAATAAGTACCGTTTTCACATAAAAACATCGCGCGAGTCATTTATACATGTTTTTTATGTTTGCTTTCTAAATTTTAATATTTACAAATGTTAAAATTTATTTGTAATATAACAATTTGAAAGCTTATTTTCTAACCTTTCAAAAACAGTTTTTAGTATTCGGCGGCTACGTTCAGAAATGTTTCATTTATAGAGCTTTAATTGTGAAGCGGAAATAACATAAAGTTTTCGTAAATCTGACATGTCGTTTAAGACATAAAAAGTTCATATTCGCGATATATAGGAGTGGTTAATAAAGGGATTTTATACTTTAGATAGCCGGGAGTTCTATCATTAGCACCATACTGTTCAGAGTACCAAAGTTATTTAAATGTTTCAATATGAAAAAAAAAACATTAAAACTAATGCTAACGAAAGTATGATGTGTATTTAAAATTAATAATGTTGCTTGCTAGCCTAAAATAGGTAGTTATTTATCTTTAACTCTTTGAAAATTAAAGTTTTTTTTGCTTTCATGGCAAGAAGTGAAACATACCAGCTTGATCAAAAAAATTTAGGACCGATCAGCCAAATACATAAAGTTTTAGGACCGGTCAGCCAAATACATACATTTTTTTAATGTGTAGCCAATTACCTACCGAGATATAAAAAAAAGACTTGAAAAAAAAAATTGAAATACCGCACGTTAGTCCCAAATTGCCAATACCGCACATTAGTCCCAGTTACTCAATAGTCTCTCAGCCTGTGGAACTATGGCATCCCCAACCGGAGTACTTGGGTAAGTGACGAGATCAAAGGGAAGGGAAAATTTGATTTAAACGATGAAGACATGTAAAAGCTCCACAGGTGAAATTTTTTGCATGGTATCCCACGGAGAAGGGAATGGAATATGAATTGTCACATTCGCAGAGACCCAGAAAAAGCGCAGCAGGTGATTTTTTTGTTGTTGTTGTTGTTTATTTTAGGCAAATCAATAAATAAATGCTTTCGACTTCTGTTTTCTGGAAAGTCAGCATTCCAACAATGTTTAGACAACCTTTCGGTATTTTCTTAAATGGAAATCTTTTAATTTTGTTTAAAACGAAGCCTTTAAAAAACATATCGGCTAGTAGTCGAGTGGACAAATGCTTTGGATTCCCACCCAGGCGTTGTTACATATACCCCATAATTAATATTTTTCTTGTATATAGGGTGACCCAAAATCTTTTTTTAGATTTTTTTGTCAGACACTGTAGCTAAAACAGAAAAACACACTAAAATAGCCGTTCCTCAGATCCATTGACAGCCAGTCACTGGGACAAAGTAACCGCGATAGGCAATGACGTCAAATATATTATATAGACTAGAGATAAGTAAGATCTGCATTTTGCCGGAGGCCTCCAAGACGTGCTTCCTTTTAAAAGTACTTGAGTTCTTGGAGCAGGTCCCGGGAGCCACTCCAGACTCGCGAATGGCTCGGACCGAGACTAAAGAATTTGAACGCGCAACCTGCATCCGCCCTGATGATGGACACTGTAACGCTGTCCAAAATGTTGGCAAAAGAAGGAGGTAGTGCAACACGGCATAACATCCCAAAAATAAATAACGAAAATACTTTTGGCCGTGAAAATCTAAAATCATCTGACCTCTTAACTTTAAATGAAAAAATGAAAGTTTTACGAATGAATGATAGCGATGTTTGTTTGTTTTCTTGAAATACATGTTTTAATTTTTAGCATATTTTGTACATATGCACTATAGTCAACCGCTTTCACTAATTGAACCCTTGCCTGGTATTTGGGATGGCAGATTGGTGAAAGAGAACTGTATTTGTGATTTTCTTTTCTTTTTAGTAGTTCCCATGTATGATGACCTGCTTGCGCCATCCACATCTAATAGTTCTAGTGTAAAGACATTAAAGTTCCAAGTACATTATCAGGAGTCTTCGTTCACCATCGAAATAGCCGAGACTGCAACTGTTCGTAAGTAGAGAGAATTCAGAATTTTGTAAATCCAATGGTGACAATAGTCAGTGTCATAATTTGCAAGAAAGGACAAGCATTACTTAATTCATAGTGAGTTTTTTGATTCCTCACGTTATGTGCGACATAGCACCGATTAACATTTGGTTTTGCCAAAAGAATGTTAAACTCTTAATAAAATCTTAGTCTCATGTGTTCGACACATCTATTGGTAGATACTAGAGATGCCACGAATATTCGGCTACTATTCGATATTCGGCCACTTTTTTTACTATTCGGTATTCAGCCGAATATTGCAAACCATTCAGCCGAATACCGAATACCAAATAATGAAAAAAATTCATATAAATTTAATATTTAACATTTATTGTCCTTACTACGAATTTCATAATATTCCCAAATAGGTGATTTTTTATTAAATGGTGCCAGCCATTTTGTAAAGCTTTTCGCGAACAAGCAGACGTGATACACACTATAAGTAACACAATTTGATGTAACAATCAACAAATAATGCGCGTTGTGACACTACCTACTCGCAAATGAAACAAATACGTAGTTACCACACGCTCTTCAATGATGCCGGTCGGAACCTATCACCCGCGAAATGTACTAAGTGTCGCCGAATATTCGGTTGCCGAATATTCGGTATTCGGCAAAATCACTATTCGTGGCATCTCTAGTAGATACTCTCTGTATTGCTCTGGTGAAGGATCACCATTCAGAAAAAAGCGTTGCTTGAGTTGACTTTAGCCGTGATTGGGGACCAGCTCTGAATATCCCATATACTTCCCAACAGTGCTCTTCCCTATGTTCTCTCGCCATATCCTTCAACCTTACAGCATACCCAAATTGGGGATGCTATGATCCCACTGGCTCTGAGCTGGTAGAACTCACATAAAAAAAGTTGTACAGTATTTATGTAAATATAATGTACAGTAATAAATATGTAATAACTAACTCGCCAAAGGGCGTGCTAGTCGGGAGAGCAGTCTTGTTGTTATATAGAATCACTTTGAATATTGATATACATATTTAACATCAATGAAGCACAATTTAAACGACAAGCTTTGTTGCTGTTAGGCGGCCCCTAGACGACACAATTATATTGAGCAATATTACGAATTGTGTTAAATTATTGACCGTTTGGGGTGAATATTGAAGATTGCGCAAAATTAAACTCGCATAAATTTTGTTCAATAATTGCGCAATCTTCAACATTAACCCCAAACGGTCAATAATATTGTACAATTCATAATATTGCTCAATATAATTGATCGTCTAGGGGCCGCCTTAGTTTAAATCTTCTTATCTATCTAAAATATTTTATCTATACTCTCTTTTAAAAAATGCTTTGAAATTTTAATTTTGTAATGTTTTTAAAATAAATAAATTGAATTGAATGTTTAAGTACATATTGCCATCACCCATAAAATTTGTATGTGAGAAATGCGTATCGACGCTGAAAAGGAAAAATAACGTAATCACCATACAGCTGTGACATTAAAGATAAACCTGCACAATAAGCTATATTATTTGTTTGTTTCTATATTATTTGTTGGTTTTCCAAATGCTCTTGATTTTATGAACACAAGCAATACAGCTAGCTTATTAGGTAGGTTCATCTTTAATGTCACAGCAGTATGGTGCTTTAGCCATTTTTCCTTTGCGCTGTCGATATTATTTCTATATTAAATCATTTTTTTGCATTGGTTTTTTTCTTTATTTTTCGATTCCAGTAATCTGGCATCATAGTTTATTTTTATTTTGCCAGATTAGTGAAACTCTTCAGCATTTGCATAAGTCAATGATATATGTTAGGTGACCTGCGGCTACGCGTGACTGACCTGAGCGGCATTGCCCCGTGTCGCCAGCGACTAGATGGTCTGGGTTCTCCGCAGCGCCAGGTACCGCCCGCTAACGCCCCCCTCGCCTCGCTCAATCTGCCCGATGAGTGTCATCTGTTCCTCTCGGCGCCCGATGAACTTATACCGGACGATGAGTAAGCTATTTTCTATTTGTGTTTCAATTTTAACTGAATGCTTTGGAAATGAGATATCTGAGGTGTTTGTGGGTAAAACTTTTTATGACGGCATTCTAAATGTTGAGTAATCGTTAAGATTAAGAAATAGGCCCTTAGTTGGTTTGGCCATGCACAGCAGATGAATGAATAAATGGGTGTAAAGAGAATATATCGTCAGGTAAATTTGGGAAATACATACTGTTTTTTTTTACTTTTTCCCCACACAGGAGGCACCGAGGAAAAAATCCCTCAGCGCCTATGTCATCTTTAGGGATGTCATGTGGAGGGTCTTTTTAGGGAAAGGTAGTAGAGGACTATGAATCCATCCCTCCCACTGCGGTGCAAGGCGATGGGTCGAGAGAATCCGGCTGGAGAGGTCAAAAGTTTTCATTTAACCAGTCTCTCCCAATCTGGGCCGCCACGCGGTTGGTGGGCAAACGCCTCCTACACCAAGACCTAGACAAACCTCGCCCCATTAACCCGGGCACCCCTGCTAAGTCACCAAATGTGGCAAACCACTTGGGGTCACCTATGACAGGGATGTTGGTCACCCAATAGACGGTTCCCGGGGCGTCAGTAACCATATCCGCCTTCCACATTAAAAAATGTGTCAAATTGGTGACTCCGTACCCAATCCAAATTGAATCCTCACCAAAAACTAAACTCGGAAAACAAAAAAGTGTTCAGTTTATCAAAACGCCACAAACCATCTACTTTGTTGTAAAATGTCTTTTTAAAACTGCAGTTATGTGTTTTAGTTTTTGACTTGCCCATTTAATTACATTAAATGGGCGTAGGTGGCCCACAATCTTTAATTTCTAACTGTTTTTCAAGTTCAGTGTATTGTTTATTTATAAAATCAACATTAATAATATAACTCATTTTTTTCCATCATCAAAGATAGATCCCGCAATGTTTGGACAGAGTTTTGGAACATTGCTGGTCAATCCAAGGGTGCCCACTACACCTCAATACAAAGGACTATCCTACCAAAACCGTGGTTTTCAAAAATTCACCCATTTTTCCAAAAAAGATATTTCCTCACTTATTCTAATGAGAATCGGACATTATTCCATTCCTTCTCACCTTTTTAAAATTCATCTGTGGTCTAGATGTGGGAACTTTAGATTTTGGTTGATTATTTTTTGGTTGTCCCTCTCTAAATAAATATCCTCTCTTCTATCAAGCGTTATCTAAAATTGCCTCCCTTCCATTCAACATCTCATCTCTTCTAAGTCTGAACTCTACTCCAATCTTTCATATAATTCTGAAATTTGCACATTTAAATAAAATTAATGCATAAATTCACATTTCCTTTCTCTGTAATTTTAAATGACTAGAACACCCTTGCGGGTGATAGCCAGAAATAATTGAAAAAAATAGAACTCATGTTTTACTCTTCCTGTGGCATCATTGTTTAACATGCTACTGAACAAACCATCCCTTTTGATGTGGTGGAAAATTTTGGAATAATATTTGCAAAGCATTATACCTACGGTAGTACGGTGTCAACTAATTACAGAATTATGTAAACATTCTCGTTAAATCCTGCAAGATGTATGCAAAACGAACCACCTCTCTGGACAAAATGCAATGTTTTGTTATGCAAGCAGTTATGTAGACACCTATTGTATCTATGCATTATAACTGAATTGAGTTTAGTGATGTGATTTGTGATGAGGCATGTCGGAAATTTGGTACGTTTTTTTTTTTTTTTTATAAAGGGTCCGCCATCTAAAGTTTTTTTTTTCAACTAGTGCTTATTTCGTGAATGGTAACACTTAGCTCATGTCTGATTTGACAGATAATTAGTTTTATCCTTCCGCTGAGCGAATATGGTTGTGTATACGCTTGAACAACGCTGGGAAATATTGCGACATTACTTTTGCCGATTTTGCCAAAAAAATCATCTTTTCGGATGAAGCTCATTTTGATCTTGGCGGGTATGTAAACAAGCAAAATTGTCGTATTTGGGGCACAGAAAACCCGCACGCATACATTGAAAAGCCGGTACACCCAAAACGAGTCACTGTTTGGTGCGGATTTTGGTCCAGAGGCATAATTGGGCCATTTTTCTTTGAAAATGAGCAAGGAGTGGCCGTTACAGTCAATGGCGATCGTTATCGGGCCATGTTGAACGAATTTTTGTTCACAAAAATTGAAGAGGAGGATATTGGCAACATTTGGTTTCAACAGGACGGCGCTACTTGCCACACAGCCGAAGCTACACTCGATGTTTTGCGCCCTGTTTTTGAAGATCGCATTATCAGCCGCAGAGCTGATGTCGTTTGGCCACCTCGGAGCTGCGATTTGACACCGTTGGACTATTATTTGTGGGGTGCCCTCAAAGATAAATGTTACGCCGACAAGCCAGAGACAATTGACGCTTTAAAGGACAATATTCGTGAAGCCATTGGTGAAATACAGCTGCACACAATCGATAATGTGCTTAAAAATTGGACCGATCGTGTAGGCTACTGCATGGCCAGCCGAGGCAGCCATTTGAATGAAATTATTTTCCATTATCAACCGGAAGGATTGTACTTATAAATAAAAAAAGAAATTTGAGAAAATATTCAGTAGTTTTTTTTTTATAGCATTTTCAAAAAAAAAAAGTTATTTGGTGGACCCCGTAATTGCACGACAGACAGGTTAGTCCAATTATGGTACAATTTTCTTACAACTAACAATACATAATTTTTTTAAAACATGTTATAGTTATGTTAAACACATCTATATCCGCTGGTAGAGCATTAAGCAATGTCATACCACTTGTCATGCTATGTTGAGCCATGACATCTGTCCGCCCCTGCGGTATGTAGAATAGGGCGTGGCTACGAGTTCGACAGTATTTGTCAGGAACGAATAAGCCACAGCATGACAGGAGATATGGACAATCGATGAGGTTTTTTATTAACTTCAATTCAAATACCATGAGTCCGGCATTACGCCTGGTCTCCATGTTCTTCGGTGCTCGGGAATTTTTGATTGGCAGAAATTCACAGAGTACGTCACTCCTCTGCTTCAGAGCTGGCCGCCACTGAGTAGAATGATTCTTAATTCTTGTTGAATAAGAGTACTTGGCACCGAAGTGAGCAACACTTGAGTCATCAAAATCTACATAATTTAATATCTTTACTTCATCAGGAGCTACTGTTTATTTAGAGGTTTGAGAAGTATCAGGTATCACCGGCAAGTATCAGATTTCTCCTTCAATGCTTAGAGTGTGAGTACTCTATTAGTAATAATTTAATCTTACACTCGTTATATTTTTCCTCAAGTATGAAGTTACATTGTTTTTTGCCAATGATGCAATTGATTGAGTGAGTGTCAGCAAACAACCTTTATTTAGCTCACTGATGCTCTAGATACTGGCATTGTTGATCCTGAAGCTTGGAGCCTGGTAGAAGAGCACCCGGGAACTGCGACACCCCTCCAGTGGAGGATTTCAGATTGCTCGTTGCCCATTTTCATGATGAAGTTATGTTTAATTTTTATAAAATTGTAATTCTTGGTCACTTTCAGTTCTCTAGCCGAACGCCTAACATGGACCTACACACTTAACATAGAAAATGAGGACAAGACCTACAAGCTTCCTTTTCCCGGAACCCGGACTGTTCTCCAAGTTAAAACAGATCTATATTCACTTACAGACATTCCAGTCAGACATCAGGTAATACATTATACATACAGCAATTCTATCTTACACTTATTATTTACTCTAGTTGAACTCTGGAAAAAGTGTTGCAACATAACAGTGTTCATAATGCAAACTACACAATGTTTTGGAAGGGTAAAACAATTACGCATTGTTAATTTTGCACCAAACTAACAAGTCTTAGAAACTTATTATGTATTGTTTCAGATTTGGACGGGTTGGCCTATGACCATTAATTTGGATGATGCGGTGTTAGCTCTAACTGGAATAACATATCCCGAACATAACCTCAAGGTCCGAAGGGCACCTCAAAAACCACCTAATAAAGAAAGTAAAAGGGTAAATATTCCAAGTACTTATAAACGGGTAATTATTCCAAATTCTTTTAACACAATTAATCATTTTATTTATAAATATCTGCCATCAAAGATCATTCACACAATTAACAATTATTATTCAATTACTCATTCCTCATAGTATGCTGTACAGATAACAATTTTAAATTAAATTAAACCTTTAATGTATGGATTTTTTTAATGCCCTTTTTCTTCTAGATAATAGATAATTCGGATAGTGAAATCAGTTCCGTGGAAGAGTTTGAAGATGCCTCTGAGAGCTTTACAGTGGAGGATGATATATTTGTGGATAATGTACAATCGAGAAGAATAGAACCTTTACGTAAGTAAAACTCTTCCTTCTTCTTACGTGTAATATACCTTTTAATAAAAATTGCTTGCTGCTACAAAGCGGCATAAATTCTATCTTCGAATGAAGTCACATCAATGCTCCGTTATGTGCTAAACCAAAGCAAACAAAACGATTTACTTATTATAACTACAAAGTGTATTATTAATCCGCTACCCGAATTTCTACGGATTTCTTACATATCTCCCTTAAATATTTGAAGTTTTTAAGCTTTTAAAAAAATATATGTTATTTTTGAAGATAATATCTAGACGCGTTCCACGCCGAAACGCAAATTATATAAAATTCCCTCGATAGAAAAAAGAGAGTGCTGGGATATTTGCTAAGCAACTCTGGGCATTTTTGCAGCTCGGCTGCGATTTGTGTGCTACACTTAAGAGAGTTGAGTGTTTTGAAATACGGGCCAATGATGGTAGAGAAAATGTAAAAGTTTCTGAGATTTTTATATCTTAGGGACTTCAGATATTATCGCTAGTTATAAGGTCGTTAAAGGGAAAATTTCATTGCACGTAATCTTCTAAACGGATTTAATACAAAAATTTTAGTTTTATGTTCCCGACAACTTCACACTAGCATGCAGGACAGGACTTTTGTTGTTGTGAAATGCAGAACTAACCTATCATTGGTAATGCCGCTCGGAAAAATGATTCTGCTATTAAATAACTTATCCCCTGCTCAAAAATTTAAAAATGCTATTGCTAACTAAATATAATCATATTTTGATTGGTTATGTTAACTATAGATGTACGTTCAAAATAAAATAAATGTACTTAGCAAGGGAAGCTGTAGTCAACAAGCCTATAAATATTGAGTGTAACTTTAAGTGACCAACTTACTTTCTCGGGTTCAAGGCTGCTCCATCAAAGCCAGTTTGACAGACAGTTTCAGAGGTTGCTTCTGGCACCCTGACAATGCTATTGCAGTGATTATAATGCTATGAATGCAGTTCCAGATAATGTGGACGATGAGACTTTTGGCTGTATACAGTTTGCAGAGAGATTTCAAGAGAGGTACGGACCCCAGCACCCCATCTTCTTCCAGGGGTCACTAGAGAATGCCATCAAGGAGGCGTGTATGAAGCCTGCCAAGGATGTAAGTATAATTATCCTCTCCCTTAATATACTTTAACTGATTGCTCCCTATTTGTGCCTATTTACATTCAAAATAAATTATATTATTATATACAAAATATTCCAAATTCCATAGCATTTTTAAAAGAGAGAAAATATTATTATCAATGAAGCACAATCAGACTAACAGCAAAAAAACTCGCTGTCTAAACATAGCGATATTCAAAGTGATTCTTTTAACAACAAGACAGCTCTCTCGACTGGCATGACCATTGGCAAGTTAGTTCTGCAAGCCGGGAGATAAAACAGTATGCTGTCGGTGACGGAGATAACCATCGGGAATATAGAATCTGATGCTCTCCATGATGGTCAAGTTTTCGAAACATCCACGAATCAGTCTGAAGAAATGTGTTACAATGAGCACATCGCTTCTAACCCGTAGATGGTCAATATCATTATGAGGTCTCCAGTGACAAAAAACCATTAAATTCTATGAATTACATACAAAAAAGTCTGTAAATATAATCAGTGAAAGCATTATATTTTATTGTTAAAGTCGTTTTTTATAATAGAACTTAAAAGCCTACAGTTTTAAGAACTTTTTCTGAGATGCGTACTATAAAAGAAAGTCCAATATTTGTTGTAATGTAATTTTGTGAACTTTGTAGCGACGTCTCTTGGGCGTTTACCTCCACCACGAGGGCAGCGTGCTTTCTAATGTCTTCTGCGCTCAATTGCTTGGCTGTGATTCTGTTTTACAAATCCTCGCTAACAACTTCATTGTCTATGGCTGGGATCTGTCCTTTGAAGCTAACAAAAATATGTAAGTATTGTTTACTTCTGGCTACGCTTTAACTTAATATGATTAACCCCTAAGGGCCGGAGCCCTTTCAATAGCAGTGTTGAAGAATCGGTTCGAAACATTGCGTTTGCAGTGTCTCGACCCTGTGTATTCATTAAAGAATAATATTAAAATGTCACTTTATCAAGTATGGTATTGTCTTATTTGTTTGCTAATAAAAAACTTATTTTTATTTATTGAAATTTCAACATCTCATCTCTTCTAAGTCTGAACTCTACTCCAATCTTTCAAATAATTCTGAAATTTGCACATTTAAATAAAATTAATACATAAATTCACATTTCCTTTCTCTGTAATTTTAAATGACTTATATACAAAACTGTGCAAATCATTATCCTTTGGAATTAATAAAAAAAAACTTTCCACTTATTTATTTTTGACCATACTAATTTCACGAAATCGTTGTGACTCCCTTACAATCATGGTTAGAAATATAACCTAAACGGAGTTGGAACGATAAAACACCACACTTTATATTCAAATATAAAAATTAACCACAAAATCATTAAAATGTATACCTTTATGAAACCAAAGTTTCTGACCGCAATTTGAAAAAATTTATGAAACTTTGGAAATTTTTTATAAATTATTTTAACATGAAACGATAAAAAGGGAGTTGACCATAATGTGTATAATATATTTGCCTAATAAAATGTAAAAGTGTTTTTTTCCTTTTTTACGTTATCAGTAATTTTAGATATAAGGTGAGCCATTTTAAAAAAAAAATTGTGTTCAAAATTATTATGTTTTAAAAATTATATGTCTATTTCGAATTATAAAATTTGAAAGCATATTTCATCAACTTTTTAAAACAGTTTTTAGTTTTTGGATGCGTTCAGAAATATTCCAATTATTTCAAAGTGGAAATATTTTGACCTTCCGACAAAATAGGCCCGAGGCCTGAGGGGATAAAGATGGTACAGATTATATCTATTATTGGATATTTATTTATGACTTCTGTTTCGGAGATGAAAAGCTCATCCTACGCAACATTGAAAAGTTGAGATGAAACTGGTTGGTTCAAAAATGAATAAGTAAAATAAAATTAATTTTTAATCATTATATAACGATGAAATTCCATCATGAATCAACAGTTTAAAAATATGATAAAACCCATGAAATACCATCAATTTCTAACACAATATTTTTTTATGATACATACACATTTTTATGATCATAAGAAATTTATTGAGTAATAATTTTGTCCAGGCTCTTGTCGGCAGTATCAAATTCCCTGGGCAGCGTGGCCAGTATGACCGTGAGAAGTATTCCCCTGGAAAAATTGCCCGTCTTAATAATCATCATGAGAATTCGTTCCAATACAGAAATCTTCTCCGTTATCAATGGTAAGTTGTTAATGATTCTTATTCTGATTTTAGGACTCAACTGTATTATTTAATTTGTTCTTTCATCTCGCTCTCTAGTTGACATTTTAAGCTTGTCGAATGTTGTACATTGTTTAGTTCAAGATGTTGAAACCAAAAGTATCAATTTATGAATGTACAAGACAAATTTTCTCTCTATTTCTTCACAAAACTTAAATATATTTCTACATGAATATTTCAAAACTGCATTGCTTTTGATGAAAATGATTAGGGGCTGAAAATTCATGATGCTCACAGCTGAAGAGTTTTTGCTTATTTTGATTCACACAAAAAGATTCCCAAAACTTTACGGTCATAATTTAAGGTCAACGGTGTAAAAAACTAGATATAAAATAGTGTCAAAACCATAAATAAAAATACTATGGCAACACCGATTTTAGAACAAAAATTATGTTTGACTTCCGAATCTGGCTTGTTAGCTGAACTGGAGAAGTGATATAATAAAAATTTTCACAATTTTTTTTATTGAATACAATGAAATCTAAAAGTGAGCGCTTCTTCCACATAGTTTATATTATGATTTAACGTCTAATAAATTACTTAAAGTAGACCTAGAGAGAGATTATACGTGATGTCATAGTTTTAGTATCTTCTATCTTTTTCATTTTCATACAAGATGTATGAGAAAGAGGACGATCGTCGATGATGTACGGACAACCTCTCTCTGGGACCACTAAAACAAAACTTTTCTATGTAATTACATATATGGCTAAGTGTTAAAAAAATAACATGTTTGAATATTAAATTTCCTTTCAGGAATTACCACAAAATTTCTACACACCGTTTGATATGGCTGTGAATAATACAGTCAAACCCGCTTAAGAAGTTCCCGTTTAATATGTTTTCCCGCCTAAAAAGTTCAGTTTTTTCAACCCCGAAAAATTCCCATACAAAACACGCATTTTGTTCCCGTTTAATATGTTTCCCGCAAGAAAGGATTTCCCGCCTAAGAAGTTCAAAAATATAATCCCCCAACAAAATAATTACCCTCTTAAAAAGTTTTTACAGCACAAAATATAATTGAAAGCATTTAACTTGCCCAATAAAACAACCCATTTCGTGTTATATTATTAGTCATGCCGGTGCGCCGGATTTGTCCTTTGTTCTGCCTCTAAAAGGTCCAATAAACAAATAAAACCCATTTCACCTATTTGAAAAATGATCATTATCAATGCACTGGAATAACCCGAGACATAAACATGAGATAATGAGCTCTAAAATACACTACTCTAAAGACCATTATCGCATAACGGCGTTGTGTCAAATGGAACCCTTTTCATTCGGAAATTTTAATCTTCTTGCCTCTCCACTTTTACATAAATCACAATGCGTGTGATAGAGATAGAAGCTAAAGCTTTCTGACAGCTGGGATCGATGTGGTTTAAATAGAAAAAAGGTGGCATCTACACAAATCAAAAATAATAATTATTTATTTTAATAATGTTGGGGGTCGCGAAATTTCAATTCCGCGAAAATATGTCATCTTATCTCAAACAAAATCTGGTAAATCTGCATCTGACAAGCCTGTCTTTTACCATTTTTTTTCGATTTCGCCAATTTTTATGATTTTTTCCGAATAGGTATTTGAACAAGGGCCGGCCGCGATGGAATTCGGCCGCGATGGAATTCGGCCGCGAAAATTCAATTTACGCGAAATATATCTTATTCTGATGAATTTATTCCGAATAGGTTATCTGCATTATGGCCGGCCGTGACGGGATTCGGCCGCGATAATTCAATTTACGCGAAATATATCGTATTTTTATGAATTTATTCCGAATATGTATCTGAATTACAGCCGGCCGCGATGGGTATCGGCCACGAAAACTCAATTTACGCGAAATATATCGAATTTTTCCGATTTTTTCCGAATCAACAATCTGAACAAGTGCCGACCGCGATGGAATTCGGCCGCGAAAATTCGATTTACGCGAAATATATCGTATTTTTCTGAATTTATTCCAAATAGGTATCTGCATTATGGCCGGCAGCGACGGGATTCGGTCGTGAAATTTCGATGTACGCGAAATATACCGATTTTTTAATGATTTTTTTTCCGAATATGTATCTGAATTACAGCCGGCCGCGATTGGTATCGGCCACGAAAACTCAATTTACGCGAGATACATCGTATTTTCATGAATTTATTTTGAATACGTATCTGAATTATGGCCGGTCGTGAAATTTCGATTTTAGCGAAATTTATCGTATTTTTACGAATTTACTTCGAGTACCTGAATTCAAAGGGCCAGCTGCATCGGAAATAGGCTGCGAAATTTCGATTTACGCGGTAATACCTATATCACATTTTTTTGAGTTTAAAGGGATGTAACGGATGGCCGTAACGGTAATCGGCCGCGAAAATTTGATTTACTCAGAAAATATCGTATTTTTGTGTAATTATACTTCGAATAGAGGGCCGTCCGCGGCGGTACACGGCTGCGTAAACTCGATTTACCCAGGGAATAAGTCGTATTATTACGAATTTATTCCGAAGAACCTACCCGAATTTGAATTTGCCGCCAAGAAATTTAATTTTCGGCAATTTTTTTCCTTCCCTTCCCCACTACCTTCAGCCTCACATCATCATATCCCAATTGGCCATATGTCATATCATGATGCCATAGTCTCACTTGCTCCAGACGGGAGCAGCTGGGGCTCTTGTGAGGTTTTCACGTTTAAAAAAAATCATTTTTAAGGTTTTAAATTTTTTTAACAATTTTTAATGCAATATTAATATTTTGGAGATACGCTTTTTACTTTTAGACCATCATAACAACAGATGGTATCTATGCCCAGCTGACAAGTAGTGTAAGATTATGGTGTAAGGTAGCAGGTCGTGAAGTCAAATAATTGCCTTTACCAAAATTTGAAATGAGCTGGTTGATGAATACCTTTTCAAATACGTAAATTTTAACAAGTACTTTAATTTGATTTTCTTGGAAGTCGACAGTCGTCCGAAAAATTAGGCGGGAAAACCCAGTATTCCTTTGTAAATCGGCATTTAAAATAATGTGCCCATAAAAGTACCGCTAACCGGCATGTGTTGACATTTTTGTTATCACCTAACATGTTGGCAAAATAAATGCCTTTGGAATTTCCAAATTCAGAGTGTTTGAAATAAAGGCTCTACCAAGCTAACCGTGAACTCAGCAGAGGGTCAAACCATTGCTTTTGCCAAAATTTGAAATGAACTTGTTGGTGTATACCTTTTTCAAATATGTACGTAAATTTTATCAGAACATTTACGGAGTTTTACTATCCGACCGGCCAGTCAATACATACTGAGTAAACAAATCATCTTCACCTATTCAACTTTTGGGTTAGGTGCATGATACCTAACAGGGTGAAAGGAAATTTTACGAATTCAGAGTGTTTCAAATAATAAACTCTAAATTCTCTTCCCTTAGAGCCCATTATCGCATAAACTTTGCTTCGTCGGATGAATCTCTAAGAGATTGAAATATTAATCTAATTTGGTGATTGTATTTTTGACAGGTGTAAATTTTGAACACTTTGGAAAAATGGCTTATCCTGCCACTACATTAAATGAAACCTAGCATTTGGACGAAACATTTGACTTTTGTGAACTTTTCCCGCCCTTTTGATTTGTATCTTGGCTAGCCTTCCTTATCATGAAAATAAAAACAAAATGTTAGTTTCGGATAACGTTTCGTGGTTGCTATGTTTTTTAGTAAGATCGATACCCCAAAACAAGTAAGTTATTATTATTTTTTTTCAAAAACATATTTTTTTGTTAGGAATAAAATAATTCTTGACTTCTAATTTTAAGTAAAAGGAACTTTAAAAACTTTTAAAGTGAACTTTTTGTAGCAAGCTGACAATACATATTTTTATTTAACCTACCTATCGTACAACTACAATATTTATAAAACCGTTGATTGTATGTTAACTTGACAGTCAAATTTAATACAAAATTGAGAGAAAATTGAAAACCCTCTTAAGATGTTTTCCCGCCTAAGAAGTTTTTATTGACCGGTCCCTTGAAGAACTTCTTAACAGGGTTCGACTGTATTCACTTGAGCCATAGTGTTTTTTTAAATATTGCATTAATTTTCTTATCTTGGTTTTTTGGTATTGCCATTCAAAACCATTTAAACGATAACTGCGCCCTCCATTTTAGCGTATTTTATTTTGACAACCTGATAAACTTCAACCAAAAATGATAGTCATCAATGACATTATAAATAATATTACGTGTTGCAGGTAATGTGAGCGTGGCCGAGCTGCTGGGTCAGCTGGTGGAGGGGGTAGATCGGTGGCAGGGGAGGAGGGAGGAGGAGGTGGCAGAAGAAGAGGAGAGGGCAGATCGCCAGAGGGTCAAGTGGGAGCAAGACGAGGCTTACCGCCAGAGCCTGGAAGCAGACAGGTAATAAACCATTCCATGCTAAAACAGAACAGTAACAGCTTAATATTTCGTAAATCCAATCATGTCTGATTACATCTAAGCAGGGTTTTCTTCAACAGAAGCTTCCTATATGCTTGGTGTAACTCTTGAGTGACCAGCTCAGGCTCGGGGGCTCCATCGAAGCCAGAGTCTCGTTAACTTCTCATAAGCTGGGCGTACTGTACAGGACACGCAGATACTTTAATAGTATACAACTGCTGACCCTTTACAAATCCCGAGTGCCCTGCGCACAAATGGGCAGTCCGTTTGATAGACTCCCCTGTCTTAACAAATAGACTGCAATCTTTAGAGCACAGGAATCAGGTGGGATTGCTGTCCTTGTTCTATCAGTATTAGAGGAAATAGCCTCATTGATCCCTTCGGCACCAATGCATAGTACGGAGACACTTCAAATGTTTCCAACATTTGTGCACAGTTGTTATTTGTCACATAAGAATAGGTCATTTCTACACCTCAGCTCGGTTGTGGAACGATTTGCCAGCCTTTGTGTTTCCTCCCTCCTACCATATGGATCTCTTCCAAGACCCATGTTCATTCCTCAAAAAAACAACAATTATTCTATCGTATAAATGTATACTAAACAATTTAGTAAACTCACTTTTTTATCATTTCATACAAGAATATTTAATAAAAATTAACAATGTCTACTGGCCCGTAGGCAATATCGCGGGTAAGATATGTATAAACCATGTATCTGACAGAATAGGTATTTTTATGTATTTCTATGGACAACTTGAATAGTGATGGGTAGCTTGATTTATTATTGAGCTTCTACTTTTTGTTTTAGGGATGTCACTAGAACAATAACGGAGTTATAACGATTTCTGTGGAAACATACTCGTTGACGTGAAAACACGCTTATTGTACTTGACTGCTATTGTCATATTAACGTGTATACCTGCTTACGTTGCTGAGTGGTTAAAGCAGTACAATTTCCTTTGTCTAAATGCTCCAATTTTTTAATGTTTCAGAGCTAAAGAAAAGTTCAAGAAGGCGCAAGAGATGGCAGAGAACAAGGAGAAACAACGAGTTGAATCGGAAAGACAAGAAGCAGACGCAAAGAGAGAAGTAACTTTATTTTTTTTTTTTTAGAGTTAATTTTAATAGTTAAAATAATAGGCCACTTGCACAGATTTCATAATGACTTGGAAAAAATCGTGTGGATAGATTTTTTTACTAGGATTACGAAAATGTTAAAAAATTTTAGAAATGGATAGTTTTTTTTTATTTTGAAATAAATAAATCCATTATTTTAGCTCGTGACGTCACTACATGAAAATGCCCTTCTCCGATTATGTTCCTTTAATTTTGTAAAATTCCACACTGATTAATTTTTTTTTATATGGCAACACTTTGATTTCCGGCGAATTTTTGAACTTGCGTTTAACGTTCACTAGATTTATTGTTTGTTCTATGCGAACTTATCCTTTGGTTTGTTTTTTTGATAAAGATGGCGGTGTTTTTACAGATGTTACGAAGAGAACCCCGTACAATTTATTGCTATTCGTGTGGAAAACGTTCTTTTTTTAAATGATTTTCGGCTATGTAATTATCGTTTTTTCGCACCAATAAAATTATGTCCCGTCTCTCCGGTTTATAAAAAATGGTCTGATTTTTCGGATTGAAATGTTTAAAAAATCGCCAGGGTTTCAAAAATACGATAAAAAAAAATAAAAAAAATTCAGAATGTCTTAGAATATTTGCCTAAACCGGAATTTTTTTTTAAAAAATGTGATGCAAGTGGCCTGTTGTCAAAGTTTTAATTTTTCAAGATCCCCGAAAACCACCATATCTATGGTGGATCGTGTGACAATCAATCACGTCATCTACTATAAGATCGCGCAATCAGCCGTTCGACTCGCCGCCATTTTGAAATTTGGGGTTCGAAGTATTCTCCCTAGAAGTAACATTACTATTTTTTTTGTACAGTGGTTTTTGAATATTTTCAATAATAGAGATAAACTAAAAAGAGATATCTTTATTTTTTAAACTGAATTATTTAGACCTAAATAATGTTTCAATAAACACAACAACTAAATCTCTATAAACAGTATGTAAATAAACGAATTAAACAGTATGTAAATAAAAAAAGATGAAATGTTGTTAATACGATGGTTTGTGTCATAACTTCATTCCCGTATAATGACTCTACAGTGATCAGTGACGTCGCCACTAAACATTTTAGAATTACCAACTTGACGGCGTGTTTCAACGACAATATTAAAAATGCACTTTTTAATATATTTTTTAAAACTGTACGTTTAATATTATTTAATAAAACTTATATATTCAGAATCGGTGTTTATTGGTCTGTATGAACATATTTTTTTAAAGCCATAATATCTTTCACTGGAGTTCCTTATTGTAACATTTTTTCATTCGTAACTCATCATTATTTAAATTCCAGGCAATTCGTCAGATGGCATTATCTCGGCTACCCCTGGAGCCCTCTGCAGACAGCGCCGAAGCTGTAACGAAAATTAGAGTGAAACTGCCGCAGGGACGCTTTTTGGAAAGACGTTTCACAGTTGTGACACCGCTAAGGGTAACTATATAAACTCTATTCAGTTATTTTTTTTATCTCTTGGCTGTGTTTAGACCCCCGTCTGGTGCCAGTGGGACTATGGCAGGCTGAAAATAGTAGGGAGGGGAAGGAGATGGGGAATTACCTGGCTATTCAGATCTGATCACCAAACATGGCTAAAACCATTTCAAGCAATATTTCAATTCTGAATGGTTTTTTTTATATGAATACCGCACAAGATTCACCAACTGCTCCCGTCTGAAACCAGTGAGACTATGGCATCCCCAATTGGGGTATTTTGTAAAGCTGAAGGGAGTGGGGAGTGGTAGGAGTGAGAGGAAGTGGGGAAGAGGAAGGTGGGGAGGTACCTGTCCATTCAGATCTGGTCACCAAACACGGCTAAAGCCATTTCAAGCAACGTTTCAATTCTGAATGGTGGTCTTACACCAGGGCGATACTGAGAGTATCTGAGTGAAATACCACAAATAAATCAGATAAAATTTATTTGCACATGCCGGGTTCGAACCCGCGACCTTCGGATTGTGAGATCGCTAAATACCTTGTAATAACAAACCACACCAATGCTTGTGAAATTTTTGCATACATTCTTGGTTTGCCTATTCCTTTTTTGTTTTGATTATTATTATGTATTTTCAATATACTTTAATGTTTGTAGGCTTTACTAGATTACCTCACGGTGGAAGGCTTCCCCTCTGAGGAATTCAAGGTGATATCCAGTTGGCCGAGAAAAGACGTAAGTACTGTTATTTTATACATAACCCCTTAGGTTAATTTGTTGGCTTTTGGGAGCAACTCATATAGACCTCATAGAAATTGTTGTGTCTCCCTTGCTATCATGTTAGAAAGAGAAAACACCACGGTTTATATCAAATGTACACCTTTATGAAACCAAAATTTCTGACTGCATTAAAAAAAAATTACGTATCTTTGGGAATTTTTTATTTATAATTTTTACATGGCCCTATGGCATCATCACGTAACTGACAGTAAACGAATGACATAAGTGTTGCACTATTTCCAGCCTTAAGGCACTAGCCCACTGAAAACAAAAAACATTCTATTTTTTTTAATTTCATTTCCTGAAAGATGCATTTGTAAGAATGCTCTCACCAGATGTTTTAAAGAAATTCGTAAAATTGACATAGATACAGCATTTTAAATGAAACCGTTTAAAACAGTTTGTATGTTGAATTATCGTTAAGAAAAACTTCTAACGCGTTTTTCTCTAAACTACTTTTTTCAACCTGGTTGACAGCGTATTAAAAAAACTATACAGTCGAACCCTGTTAAGAAGTTCTTCAAGGGACCGGTCAATAAAAACTTCTTAAGCGGGAAAACATCTTAAGAGGGTTTTCAATTTTGTATTAAATTTGACTGTCAAGTTAACATCCAATCAACGGTTTTATAAATATTGTAGTTGTACGATAGGTAGGTCAAATAAAAATATGTATTGTTAGCTTGCTACAAAAATTTCACTTTAAAAGTTTTTAAAGTTCCTTTTACTTAAAATTAGAAGTCAAGAATTAATTTATTCATAACAAAAAAATATGTTTTTGAAAAAAAAAAAATAATAACATACTGGGTTTGGGGTATCGACCTTACTAAAAACATAGCAACCATGAAACGTTATCCGAAACTAACATTTTGTTTTTATTTTCATGGTAAGGAAGGCTAGCCAAGATACAAATCAAAAGGGCGGGAAAAGTTCACAAAAGTCAAATGTTTCGTCCAAATGCTAGGTTTCATTTAATGTAGTGGCAGGATAAGCCATTTTCCCAAAGTGTTCAAAATTTACACCAGTCAAAAATACAATCACAAAATTAGATTAATATTTCAACCTCTTAGAGATTCATCCGACAAAGCAAAGTTTATGGGATAATGGGCTCTAAGGGAAGATAATTTAGAGTTTATTATTTGAAACACTCTGAATTCGTAAAATTTCCTTTTACCTGTTAGGTATCATGCACCTAACCCAAAAGTTGAATAGGTGAAGATGATTTGTTTACTCAGTATTGACTGGCAGGTCGGATAGTAAAATTCCGTAAATGTTCTGATAAAATTTACGTACATATTTGAAAAAGGTATCCACCAACGAGTTCATTTCAAATTTTGGCAAAAGCAATGATTTGACCCTCTGCTGAGTTCACGGTTAACTTGGCAGAGCTCTTTATTTCAAACACTCTGAATTTGGAAATTCCAAAGGCATTTATTTTGCCAACATGTTAGAGGTGATAACAAAAATGAAAACACATGGGGGTTAGCGGTACTTTTATGGGCACATTATTTTAAATGCCGATTTACAAAGGAATACTAGGTTTTCCCGCCTAAATTTTCGGACGACTGTTGACTTCCAAGAAAATCAAATTAAAGTACTGTTAAAATTTACGTATTTGAAAAGGTATTCACCAACTAGCTCATTTCAAATTTTGGTGAAGGCAATTATTTGACTCTCTGTCGACTTCACAACCTGCTACCTTACACTACTTGTCAGCTGGGCACAGATACCATCTGTTGTTATGATTGACTAAAAGTAAAAAGCGTTTCTCCAAAATATTAATATTGCATTAAAAAATGTTAAAAAAATTTAAAACCTTAAAAACGATTTTTTTTTAATGTGAAAACCTCACAAGAGCCCCCCAGCTGCTCCCGTCTGGAGCAAGTGAGACTATGGCATCATGATATGACATATGGCCAATTGGGGTATGATGATGTGAGGCTGAAGGTAGTGGGGAAGGGAAGGAAAAAAATCGCCGAAAATTAAATTTCTTGGCGGCAAATTCAAATTCGGGTAGGTTCTTCGGAATAAATTCGTAATAATACGACTTGTTCCCTGGGTAAATCTAGTTAACGCAGTCGTGTAGCGCCGCGGACTGCGCCCTATTCGAAGTATAATTACAGAAAAATACGATATTTTCTGAGTAAATCAAATTTTCGGGGCCGATTACCGTTACGGCCATCCCTTTAAACTAAAAAAAAATGTGATATAAGTATTACCGCGTAAATCGAAATTTCGCAGCCTATTTCCGATGCAGCTGGCCCTTTGAATTCAGGTACTCGAAGTAAATTCGTAAAAATACGATAAATTTCGCTAAAATCGAAATTTCACGACCGAATACCGTCGCGGCCGGCCATAATGCAGATACGTATTCGGAATAAATTCATGAAAATACGATGTATTTCGCGTAAATTGAGTTTTCGTGGCTGATACCCATCGCGGCCGGCTGTAATTCAGATACGTATTCGGAAAAAATCGGTATATTTCGCGTATATCGAAATTTCACCACTGAATCCCGTCGCTGCCGGCCATAATGCAGATACCTATTTGGAATAAATTAAGAAAAATACGATATATTTCGCGCAAATCGAATTTTCGCGGCCGAATTCCATCGCGGCCGGCACTTTTTCAGATACCTATTCGGAAAAAATCGTAAAAATTCGATATATTTCGCGTAAATTGAGTTTTCGTGGCCGATACCCATCGCGGCCGGCTGTAATTCAGATACATATTCGGAATAAGTTCATAAAAATACGATATATTTCACCTAAATTGAATTTTCGCGGCTGAATCCCGTTGCGGCCGGCCATAAACAGATACCTATTGGGAATAAACTCATAAAAATACGATATATTTCGCGTAAATTGAATTTTCGCGGCTGAATTCGGTTGCGGCCGGTCATAATGCCGATACCTATTTGGAATAAATTCATAATAAAACGATATATTTCGCGTAAATCGAGTTTTCGCGGCCCAATCCTGTCGCCGCCGGCCATAATGCAGATACCTATTCGAAATAAATTTATAAAAATACGATATATTTCGCGTAAATTGAATTATCGCGGCCGAATCCCGTCGCGGCCGGCCATAATGCAGATACCTATTCGGAATAAATTCATCCAATTAAGAAATATTTCGCGTAAATTGAATTTTCGCGGCTGAATTCGGTTGCGGCCGGTCATAATGCCGATACCTATTTGGAATAAATTCATAATAAAACGATGTATTTCGCGTAAATTGAGTTTTCGCGGCCCAATCCTGTCGCCGCCGGCCATAATGCAGATACCTATTCGAAATAAATTTATAAAAATACGATATATTTCGCGTAAATTGAATTATCGCGGCCGAATCCCGTCGCGGCCGGCCATAATGCAAATACCTATTCGGAATAAATTCATCAAATTAAGAAATATTTCGCGTAAATCGAATTTTAGCGGCCGAATTCCATCGCGGCCGGCACTTGTTCAGATACCTATTCGGAAAAAAATCGTAAAAATTCGATATATTTCGCGTAAATTGAGTTTTCGTGGCCGATACCCATCGCGGCCGGCTGTAATTCAGATACATATTCGGAATAAATTTATAAAAATACGATATATTTCGCATAAATTGAATTATCGCGGCCGAATCCCGTCGCGGCCGGCTATAATGCAGATACCTATTCGGAATAAATTCATCAAATTAAGAAATATTTCGCGTAAATCGAATTTTCGTGGCCGAATTCCATCGCGGCCGGCCCTTGTTCAAATACCTATTCGGAAAAAATCATAAAAATTGGTGAAATCGAAAAAAATGGTAAAAGACGGGCTTGTCAGATGCAGATTTGCCAGATTTTGTTTGAGATAAGATGACACATTTCCGCGGAATTGAAATTTCGCGACCCCCAACATTATTAAAATAAATAATTTTATTTTTGATTTGTGTAGATGCCACCTTTTTCTATAAGCCACATCGATCCCAGCTCTCAGAAAGCTTTGGCTTCTATCTCTATCACATCCATTGTGATTTATGTGAAAGTGGAGAGAGGCAAGAGGATTAAAATTTTCGAATGAAAAGGGTTCCATTTGACACAACGACGTTATGCGATAATGGTCTTTAAAGTAGTAAATTTTAGAGCTCATTATCTCATGTTTATGTCTCGGGTTATTCCAGTGCATTGATAATGATAATTTTTCAAATAGGTGAAATGGGTTTTATTTGTTTATTGGACCTTTTAGAGGCAGAACAAAGGACAAAGCCGGCGCGCCGGCATGACTAATATAACACGAAATGGGTTGTTTTATTGGGCAAGTTAAATGCTTTCAATTATATTTTGTGCTGTAAAAACTTTTTAAGAGGGTAATTATTTTGTTGGGGGATTATATTTTTGAACTTCTTAGGCGGGAAATCCTTTCTTGCGGGAAACATATTAAACGGGAACAAAATGCGTGTTTTGTATGGGAATTTTTCGGGGTTGAAAAAACTGCACTTTTTAGGCGGGAAAACATATTAAACGGGAACTTCTTAAGCGGGTTTGACTGTACATCCGATTTGCATGCACCAAGTCTTAAACTTTTTGAAAATCCATTCTCTATGGCACCACGTAGGGATTTTTTTATAAAAGGCCCCCTTTTATTTATTTTTATTTTTATGAAAAAATTTTCAAAAAAACTGAATATAAAATCCGCTTGTCTGACATTTTTTTAGTTTTTTAGATATCAAAATTCCCTATGTGGTGCCGTAAACCTATATGTCTAGTTTCTAAATATATTTTTTATTTTAAATATCTGTATGGCTTAATCGTTGTCAGCCACCGAGCAGCAATTTCATCGGAGTGTTCTGTTGGAAGCAGCACCGCAAACCATACTTTAGATTCATGTAAAAAAAAATGTGTACAGCCTTCTATATGAATATATTGACTATGAGTTTTAATAAAAAAGATTCCATTTATCGTTAACAAATAATTATGAAAATCCACCCTTTTACCGCCCGCTCACAGTGGACTCCCCTTAACGAATCATGGTTTAGATATAAAATGTTTGTGTATATTTTCCAGTTGACTGCGATAGACGACCAGCAAACTCTCCAAGACTTGAAGCTCTGTCCGCAGGAAACGGTGATGCTGGAGGAGCGATAGTTGCGCCCGTCGCCCCCTCCGACTCCGAGGGATTCATGTATTTATTTAATCAATAATTGGTTTATATTCTTTCGTATAATACTACCAAATGCTATTTTCTATCGGATGCTACATTAAAACAATGAAACATTTTCCACTGGACCCTTTCTTTTTATTAAACAATGTAAACCTCACTGTCTAACATTAATATGCAATTGAACACAAATGATTCGAAAGATTACCTTGAAATTTCAACAAAACGTTAGCCGATTATTTAAACATTTTAAATAGAGCATCGTTATTTTAAGAAATTAACTCAAAAGTCAATTAGCGGCTATACTGCACTATTAACATTTTTTTAAATTTAATTAATCTAATTAGATCTAGGTGTCAATGGTTCGCTAAGGGGTGGTTTACAAATGATATCTTGTGATACCATAAGTTTATTTATTTAATACATGGTATGTAAAATAATACAAGTGTTCACAATATGTGCAAAAGTATTTAATTTGGGCTTATTAACTAACAATGGCCGCCTGTTTCAACGGTTGCTAGAGTAAAAGTTCAATATCATAAAAATGCGTTTTTCAATCAACTTAACCGCCTGTTTTATGTCACTTTTAACTTTTGCTTTTACTCTCTGAAAACCAATAGTTACTAGAGTTACTCGCTTCAGCGTTGATTATGAATCATGATTAATATCATAGAAGTTGATGATAGTGACGATGGATTCCTCATCCAATATGTCTTGCAATAAAAACCTGCCAAATATTTGTGATGCATTCAATTCAAGGAGATATTACAACTGCTGGAAAAAATAAATTATATTTTTTCCCGTGTAATATCATATATATTTTAATACGACTTCATTTATTTTTAAATATTCATACAAGTATTTTTATAGGTACAAAGCTGTCAGATTCCTACAATGATGTGAAACAAAATACGGATGGATATTTTAACAGTTGTTCTGGTTTTCATATTTAATTTATGTGGCCACACCAAAAAATACTGCTGTGCGTTTTTTTACACAATGTCGAGGAATATTCTGCTTTTTAGACTGGCCACACAACAAATTATTACTTTAGCAAAAGTACCTACACTTGAAACCACGCGTGTTCCTATTTAACATCCTTGTTACTTTAACTGATGGTTAAAATTTAAATTTTGTTCATGATTTAGCTTTCTGTTGAAAAAGTCAGCCCCAAATTTTTGCTTTGGCTATTTTATTGACGTCTATTGCGATTGTGCGAATACTTAATTAAAAAAATGGTGAAATGAAATTGAGTAAATTTTGTAAACTTAGCGTTTGCTCTAGATTAGTGAACATGACTGAATCTTTTACCAAACTTGAGAGAGAGAGAGAGAGAGATTATGAAGCCTATACATCATACCATAAACAAATCTAATAGAGATTTACATATTCTTTAGTGTCTGTAATTAATTGCACAAGTTAATTTTTCATTTTTTTTATTTTACGCCTTGATTGTGATTTGGTTTTATTGAATCTAATTTCAAGCAAAAGAAGAAGTATAGAAGTCAACATCCCTATTGCTAAAATCTCCAAAGCTGAAGAGAATTGTTTGATGGTCACTTTGGCAGATTCTACACTTTTCAAACAACGAGGTTTAGGTTCGTGCCAAATCCTTTTCTGATGATCCATGAGACCGGAAACAGATATTTTGCGCAGTCTAGAACAATAAATAATACACAATGAGAATCATTTATTTTAAAATTTTATAATGTAGGTAACTAATAGACATGGGCAGATTCATTCCCAGGAGTGAATCGATTCAGTCTGATTCTCCTGGCCTTTTGAATTGATTCCTTTTATTCATTCCTTTAATTCAATTCCAAAAAAAAAAAAAAAAACTAGTTTTTATATGTGTATATATTATTTACACGCTGTAAAATTGAAACCTTCAGAAAACAAAAGTAGACAAGAGTGGGGAAGCTACGAAGCACCACACAAAGAGGAGGCCGATTATACTATCATACTGTCTCATTCTCTCGCAGACTAAATCCTATAGATGTATGTATTTGCCTCTTTTTAGTGTCTTTTTTTCGTTTCATCGAGTTTCAAATCACAACAGTGTTAAAGAACACAAAGCACTCTTCTTAGGGTGAATTATGTCGTTCTGAAAAAATTGTACTAACGAGGCGCGAAGAGGTTAACGTAATATTTTAATGTGTCTTATATTGACAACAAAATGTTTTTTTGACAAAAAAATGTATTACTTAAGCTAGCAATAAATTTTTTAAATTAAACAGTTTGTGGTTTCACTCCTTAAGTTTTACTAATTTATTAAACTTAAAATTGTTCCACTTCATGTGATCTAATATAAATAAACATTTTAACAATATTTTGTGACGGCTGACCACAGCCGATTGGTCTTATAATATCTGCAAATTCACATATTATATCTACCTAACATCTGCATCTAAAAATATGTAGGTACTTATATTCCAATAGTTTTGGTACGTACCAAAAAACAACCAACAATGTAATGAAATTGACGGCTTGGCGCGCGGAGAGGAAAGAATAATGAACCTCACAGGCGGATACGCGGCAGGCATTCAGGAATGAATTAGTAACTTTTGACTAATGTCTGTAGTAACTCGCTAGCTGCGGACCAAGTAAAGACTTTAGCGTTTTGGACACTCGTGATCGATTCGTTTGAACATTTGGTCATTTGTCTGTCAACTGAACAAGACGCTAAAGTTAATTCCCGAATAGAGCGCTTCGGACATAACTCGATAGCGACAGACTAGACCCGCGGATCTGGAATGGGTGGGACCTCAGATTGACGGGGACAATACTGAATAGCGCGAATACATGTATTAATTCTTCACACAAGTGAAAGAGACACGACGCGTCTTGGTTTGGAACTCGGAACTAAATCGGCTCACTCGCTGCCAGTTTTTGCTTGTGCGGGGGACAATGATATACATACGCGTGATTTTATGAATGACGGCGCGTGAGTGGGATAGATAATTTACTTTAGGCAACTTCGCGGCGCGCCGCCCATAGAATAATATTTAAATACCTACGAAACATTATAAATTATAATCTTTTAATTGTTTACGGTACATATCATTAATTGAAATAATTTAACAGTAAAAAAAAATGGAAAATAAAAATTAATGTGCCGTTAAAAATCGTAGGATACAAGGTCAAATGTAAGGAATGAAGAATCAATTCCTTTTAAAATTGAGAATCAGATGGAGTGTGTCACAAGATTGAATTTATTCATTTAATTCAGTCATTCGATTTTGCCCACGTCTAGTAACTAACAATGTGACATAAGAATTTATGTTACATCATTTACAGAAAATAGTTACAATGTAAATATTACCACCATAATAAAGCTAGGCTTGTGTGTATGGGGGGTGTGTTATTTTGTTAGTTATTTCTTTATTCAGTTTATATTTCTGATACCTTCTGGCAAATTATTAAAAAACTTTACTCCAAGATATTTATAATTGGATGGCCTCATTGTTTTTTTTTTCTTTTTGTATTTGGAAGAAATGATGTTTGTCTGAGTTTTCTATTATTTTCAAATGTTGCAGTTTTATTTAGAATATTATCTTTGTAAATTTATAATGTTACGTGGTAGAAGTATAATGCATTTAGTTTTCTGACTTTAAATTCTACAAACAGATGTTCTGGTGAAGTATGGTTAAGTATTTTTTTTTAAATTTGTTTTTTTAATTTAAAACAGTTGTGTGTGTGTTTTTTTTTATAAGTTCAACCCCGTCCTGTAATGCCATATTGTATTACTGATTGGCAGAAGGCAAATAATTTTGTTCTGACTAAATCTTTATTTAGGATATGTCTTAGACATCTAAAGATGTATGTTAGTTTCCTCACTATGTCTTTGAGTATGTTTATCATTTTAGGAATTGTTCTACTGTAATGCTTAGATATTTTATTTCGGTTTTGCTTTCTATCACTAAACATGAGATATTGAAACCATTTTGTTGTGTGTATAATTATATCGACTATGTTTTGATAAAATCCTTTAAGACGCCTTTTTGAGAATACTTTTCAGTGGTTTCATGTAGAATAGTCTTCGAAGTACTACGGTAAAATAATTTTTGCTGATTTAGATATTTTTAATATTAACAACTGAATTTATACCCAATTTTTTTTTTGTTTTTTCGATAAAACCATAGATGAAATTACTCAATCCTCAAACCTTTTAAAATTATAAATAGAATTGCAATATTTTACCTCAACCTTGAAAAACACAAACACTTTCATATAAATTTCAAGATTTTTAATAAGTTTTACGAATTTATTTTTATTTTATTTTATTTTAGGTAAATATTTATTTTATCATTTCTATAAAGTTTTCATTTTGTGACAAAGGGATATACCAAACCGCAGTCGACGACATATCTTTACATAGTATAAAATGTCGCTCCCGCTGTCAGTGCGCTTAGATCTTTTAAACTACGCAACTGATTTTCATGCGGTTTTCACCAATAGATAAGAGTGATTCATAAGGAAGGTTTTTAGGTATATAATTTGTCGAGGTTTTGTGTAAATTTGTTGAAATACATAATATATCTGGCCAAGCGACAGCGGGCAACGTGGATTTGATTTAACAGACGGCATTGGTTATAAAGGTTTCATTAGCCGCAGCAACATGCTAGTAATATTATAATTGCAAAAGTCTGTATTTGTCCTTCTTTCACGTTGCAACGGAGCGATCGTTCGATGTGATTTTTTGCATAGGGATAGTTGGAAGACTGGGGAGTGACATAGGCTTCATTTGATCCCGGAAAAACATATCATTCCCATGGGAAAATTCTTTGTACAGTAATTTCTCCCTTATACCAAGCAAGTATTATATTTGTACAATGATAATAACATTAACAAATTAATAAAATGCATTTTTAAAGCAATAAAGATTTTAAACTCATACTGATTACAATCAATAAACATATTAGCTTTGTCTTTGAAATACATTATCATTAAAATATGCACTCAAGCACTTTTATCTTCTGTACTATCTTTAAGGTATGGAGTGTTTTATGACGTTTATTAATATGACATAAATAGCTGATGTCTAATAAAATAAGTGCAGATAATAAGTAATGAAACTCTAAATTTGCAGCTTCTAGATAAATAAAATTCGTTGCACAGTTTGTATAGATAAGTCTAACCCAGGGGTCTCCAAACTACGGCCCGCGGGCCACATCCGGCCCGCCAGTGTCATCAATCCGGCCCGCGACAGCTAATGACCGGTGTCATCAATCAGGCCCGCGACATCTAATGGCTTATTTTTTGTTGTGATAAGTTGGATAAAAAATACACAATGATAGTAACTAGGTTTTATTTACTTGCTAGGTAAAGCTTGACGACAAGTATAATATCGAACCAACGAGATTATTCGCGAAAAAGTACTTCTAGCAATATCTGTTAGCGATGGATTGTAGGTACTATCACTACCTATTTCCGCCTGTAACCTGTAACCACCAGATGTCGTCAAGTGTTGTAGTCGGGAAAATACAACACAACAGTAATTAACTAGCCAATTTAGCAAGCATATTTTTTTTTTACATTAACTCCATATCCCTGAAGAAAATATTTTCTATCAGGGCCTATGTCATTTTGGAGGATGGTTTGTGGAGGGTCTTTTTAAGGAAGGGAAGAATAGGAAGTTCTGGGAAGGAAAATGTAGGAGGGGTGGGTAGGAATCTGGGGGTTAATGTCTCGACTACCATAATACGGGCATTTGCCTAGCTTGGTAGTCGAAAAACCATGTAAAACAAACCTGTATCAAAATGAATAAAGAAAATTTAAAAAAAAAATGTGTCCAAGAATGACGGACGTATGAATCTATCCCTCCAACTGCGGTACAAGGCGATGGGTGAAGATAGTCCGGCTGGAAAGGTCTAAAGGCCTCCCTCACCCAGTCTCTGACCCGCCACGCAGCATGTGGGCAGACGCATCCCCTACCAAGACCTGGACAAACCTCACCCCATGAACCATGAATGATAATGGCAGGAAAATTAAACGGTTTTGGCCCTCGGAACTTACTGGAGTCATCAGTATGGCCCTAAGGCTGAAAAGTTTGGAGACCCCTGGTCTAACCCATTCACATGCGTTTAACAAAGTTAGCTCATACGATACTTTTTCGAAAAAAAAACACATCGGGCCGCTTTCGAAATTTCGAACGCGTGATATAGCATGAAGCAAAACACTGCCACTTGCAATTCAAATCCCCCAATGGAACATGAACTTCAAGCTAAGTCACGAATTTTTAACCAATCATCGCTCTAACCCCTCGATGAGCTAACCTTGTTAAACGAATTTTCTACAAACCTTGGGTTCGGATAAAATAGGTGACGCATGTCAATCTTGCCCAGTACAAAGCCAGCAGCGAACTTGTATGTTGTAAGTTATCCACTTAACACCTATATGAATGTAGGTTCAACCTAATTATAATAAGTGGATAAAATAGGTGGCGTATGTCAATCTTGCCCAGTACAAAGCCAGCAGCGAAAATTTATGTTGTAAGTTATTCTTAATCCTAATGAATCCTTTATGAATGTAGGTTCAACCTAATTATAATATGTGGCATATGTCAATCTTGCTCAGTACAAAGCCAGTAGCGAACTTGCATGTTATCGCTTACCACTTATTAATTATAATACTTGGATGAAAAATATTGTCACCGAACAAGTTAAACCATAATTATATAAGAGGTAATTTTTCATAAGTGGTGTCCACGCGTATTATTAATAATTTTTTAAAAAAAACTTTAGATTCGCTTTAATTACTATAAAAGGAAACTTTTTGCATTCCGGGAGGCGGAAAATTATGCATTTTAATTTTCAATTGCGTAAAACCAAAATTCACTTCGCGGATTGATCGGCGACTGTCAGCGGCCATTAGGTAAGTCACTGTTGTGTTGGTATCCCTGATGCATTAACAAGAGCTAAATACGACCGTAGCCATCATCCGTAGGGATACACGAAGACGCGCGTAATTATGAAAAACAGAATTAATAATATTTTTATTCAAACAGATAGATTTAGCTTTATTATCACGAAAAGTGAGTATTTATGTCGCGGGAGGCAAAAATACATGCAAAAAATATGCATTAAACATTTTAATTTGATTCGCTTACGCGGTAACGCCATTTTATATTTACCGTTTTTATTTCACAGACAATCAATCATAATTACACAAACCCGCTAGACAAACCCTGCTTTGCCAAACAAACCATTCAAAACCTGGGATGTTTTTTAAAATTATGATGACATGCAGCTTTCGTAGTTTAACCTCAAAGTTCCGTATTATCCGTGAGGTGGACTAAATGCACATTTACCATGATTTTTAGCTATAAAAAAATAATTTTACATTGAAAAATTTTCAATGTAAAAAAAAATTTTCAATGTAAAAAAACTTGCCTAAAGGCCTTTATTCATTTTATTTTCAGAATTTCGTCAGTGCTTAATTATATCCCTTTTAATTTTATCGTCTTTATCCGTTTAATTGTCGTGTTTTCTCATAATTACGCGCCTCTCATGTATCCCACGAAGATGGCTACGGTCGTATTTCTTCTTCTTCTTCGATGGCGCTACAGCCCATATCGAGCCTTGGCCTCCTGCAACAGTCGCCTCCAACTCCTCCTGTCCTCAGCGGCTGACTTCCAGTTTGGTACCTGGAGAAGCTGTGCTGCATCCCCTCTTACCTCGTCTTCCCACCTCAGTCTGGTTCTTCCCACTTTTCTCTTTCCACCTGGGTGTCCAGTCAATTGGGACGCGTGTATCCGGCATTCTCTGTACATGCCCAGCCCATCTCAGCCTGAGGAGTCTCATATGTGCTGAGATGCTAGGGGCCTTATATATGTCATACAATTCTGTATTTTGCCGGATGCGCCACTGTTCGCCCTCTTTCACGGGTCCGCATATTCTTCTCAGCACTTTTCTTTCAAAAGTATCCAGCATTTCAGCCATCTTTACCGTCAGTGTCAGCGCCTCACATCCATATGCCAATACCGTTCTAACAATGGTCTTATATATGGTTATTTTGGTTTTTCTGTGGACACTACGTGACTTAAACACTGGCAGCAAAGAAAAGTATGTTTTGTTGGCTGCTGTGATTCTCCTTCTGATTTCTGCTGGGTCCTCATTGTTCTCTGTTAGACTGGAGTCCAGGTAGGTGAATTGATCGACCACTTCGTATGAGTAGTTGTCTTTAAAATTGTGCACTACTTCTTCTGTGTGAAGGGTTCCTGCTCTGTACTATCATTTTCGTTTTATCAACATTAACCCGCGGTCCTACTTCTCGTGCCGCTGTTTCTAAAGGGTCGAAGACCTCCTTAATGGCTGAGATTGATCTTCCGATAATGTTGATGTCATCCGCATATCCGACAACTTGACTGCTCTTGAAACAAATATTGGAGCCAGGGTCTATTAGCGTTTTTCTTATTACATGTTCGAGCACAGTGTTGAAGAGAGTGGGAGCCAGACCGTCCCCCTGTTTTAGTCCCTGCGATACCGTGAATTCTTCCGACAGTTCTCCGTCTATTTTGACCTGACATCTTGAGTCTGACATTGTGGCTTTGATGAGCCTAACCAATTTAGGTGGGATCTGGAATTGAAGTAGTATGTCATATAGACACTCCCGATCTATGCTATCATATGCCTGCTTGAAGTCTATGAATAGTTGATGTACATCTATATCAAACTCCCAGCACTTTGCCAAGATCTGTCTGACGGTGAACAATTGGTCTGTTGTGGATCTACCTGTGCGGAAGCCTGCTTGATACTCTCCCAGTAGGTTTTCTGCATACTTATCAATTCTTTGTTTCACTATCATGGTGTAGATTTTATATGCTGTGCATAGAAGTGAAATGCCTCTATGATTTTCGCATTTTAATTTGTCACCTTTTTTGTGAATTGGGCATATTATGCTTATTTGCCATTCCTCAGGAATTTTTTCCAATTTCCATGTTTTTGTTTTAAGTAGCAGATTTTTCAGGTGCTCATTTCCATATTTGAACAACTCTGCCGGCAGGTTGTCTTTCCCAGGTGATTTGTTGTTTTTAAGTCTCTTTAGTGCAGCATTTATTTTTGACATTGTTGGTGAGTTCGCTGATTCTTCATTACTTGATTCAGTGGGGATGTTAGTAGGGTGGCTTCTCAGGTCGCTATTAGGGTTAAGAAGTTTATAGAAGTAGTTTTTCCATACTGTTTTAATTCGTTCCTTATCAGATATAATTGAACCATCAACGTCTTTGCATAGTGTTGTATTCGGTTTGAAACCCTTCTTGAAGAAGTTTACTCCCATATATGCCTCTCTAGTATTATTATCAACAAAGTCCTGTTTCATTTTTAGCAGTATATCATTCAAGAATTTTCTTTTCTTTCCCCTTATCAGCTTATTCGTTTCTTTTCTCGCTTGTTCGTACGCCTGTCTTTTGTTTCTTGTTGACCTTTCCAAGTACTTCTTTCTGAGTGTATTCTTTTCAGCTATCTTTCTTTCACACTCTTCATCAAACCAAGGGTTCTTGGGCTGTTTGGGCATGTTTCCGACACTTGATTCCACTGCTCTTACAATTGCTTCTTTTATATCATTTCAGTCTTTTTCGAGTGATTCCTGGGAGTTCTGCTCAGTGATCTGACCTGGTAGACTATTTACAAGGGCGAAATTTCAGGCGGTCGTATTTAGCTCTCGTTAATGCATCAGGGATACCAACATAACAGTGACTTACCTAATGGCCGCTGACAGTCGGCGATCGGTTCGCAAAGTGAATTTTGGTTTTACGCAATTGAAAATTAAAATGCATAATTTTCCCCCTCCCGGAATGCAAAAACTTTCCTTTTATAGTAATTAAGGCGAATCTAAAGTTTTTTTCTAAAAATTATTAATAATACCCATGGACACCACTTATGAAAATTTACCATATAAGACAAGGAAATAATCTTCGTTATTTGTTTTTGCGATGTTATGCCGTGTTGCGCTACCTCCTTCTTTAGCCAGCGGACTTTCGTCCTTCGGACAGCGTTACAGTGTCCATCATCAGGGCAAATGTGTGATGATGGGCTCTGTAACGCTGTCCAAAACGTTGGCTAAAGAAGGAGGTAGCGAAACACGGCATAACACCCCAAAAACAAATAACGAAAATACTTTTGGCTGTAAAAAACTAAAAACGTATCCAAGGAAATAATCTGTTTAACTTGGGAATTTTCCATGTAAGCAATCGCAAGATTATATCTGTTCTCTGGAGAATTACCATATCAAATTTTAATTGTAATAATTGTTGGATCACAAAATGAAGATGTTTCTATTGAGGTCTTATTAAGGACGAGTTGTTTCACATAATTTGAACAATTCATCAAAGCTTATTTTAAAGTTCTATTTAAGTACTGTTATTATTTCAGTTCTGTGAAGCAACTGGCTCATAATGATATAATAACAACTTGAAAATGAACGTTAAAATTTGATGATTTTTTTAAATTTTGTGAAACAAATCGCCCTAAGATTAGCCAAAGATTTCCAACTTTAACATCGGTGAAAACCGATGTATAATCTTTGCAATGGGCCCGTCTAAAGGCATGTTGTTAAAATCTCATATATGATAGAGCTGGATATGGGGCATGCTGCCTAAATCTCATTACATATGTCAGCCGCATCTAAGAATAATTACTTAATATTAAGATATAATACCATTAGATAATCACCCGTAAGTTACCAGCTTCCTGAAAGGGGATCTTTTCTGTACAATGGCCACCATTCTCTGTGGCGGGAACAGTTGAATTTCTGTCAACTCGCATATTTCTTTCTCCGTGAATGTTTCTCGTATTATTTTGTAGGCAGTTGCAATGTCCACGTGAAAAGCAAACCCTCCTTTCTTCACCATCGCCAAACCCCTCATTGGTTGGAAGAAGTTTTGCTTTTTGCCATTTGCTATCTTTGATTTATAGAGATTTAAAGCTGTGGGATCATTCGTTTTCTGAAATGTGTTGCAATGGTAAAAATTATCCAAGATAAGGAATTTGCTAAGCTGTAATGTATGAATTTTATTGCATTTTTTTATTGGTGGCTAATAAATTACAGTAAATAATATTCAGTAAAACATTATCAGTAGATGAGGTATGAAACAGTTTGTTTTCCCAAGGTCAACAGACTTCCTAGGCAATAATTTGATAGAGCCGTCTGAGGGGCTAATCAAATACAGTGAAACCCTCTTAAGAGGCCGGTATTCGAATTTCTACCGATTTCTTGCAAACCTTCCTTAAACATTTGAAGTTTTTAAGCTCTTAAAAAAATATATGTTATTCTTGAAGATAATATCTAGACATTAGTCACGCCCAAACGTAAATTATATAAAATTCCCTCGATAGAAAAAAATCGCAAAGTATGCTCCAAAAATTATTATAAACACTTTTGTTTCAGTTATTTTACAAGTTATATGTCTGAAAAAATTCACAGCGTTTCTTTAAATGCTGTTTAAGACAATTATCGCGAGATTTTTGCTCTATTTTAAACGAGTTGTGTTTTATTAAAGATTTTCATGATTTTTGCATTGATTTTATCTTTGTAAATGTTAGCGCGCTCTTCTAACATTCGTAATTTCATATCTCTCCGTCTTTTTCTTTTTGGGGCCGGGAACGGAGCCTTAAGAAGTTTTCCAAGGGACTGGAAAAAACAATCTTCTTAAGCAGGAAAAACTTATATTTTTGTCGGAAAAATTGGGCAATTTCAGACCGAGGGACCAAACTTCTTAAGCCACGAAACTTGTTGAGGGCTTCTCTGTAGTTACCATTCGCCGGTGGTGGCTGCTTTTGTGACTAAATAATCTTTTTAGTTTCAAATAACTCTGTTTGAATGAATTTGAAAGAAATTAAAGCGGAAAACTAAATAAGTGGTTATGAAAGAAATGCGGCTTAGCGGAGATTTTTTCTCGAACCACATTACATTTTCCATTATATCACAAATATAATATCATAAATAATGTATATTTCAATCATCCTATTGATAAGTCAGACATCTCTCAAAAATTGAAATTTGAGTTGTGTTAAACGTAAAAGTGTACCCTGTATCCGGTACCATACTCAGATTACTCTAAACACCATGAAATAAATTATAATGCAGAAAAACGAAGTTAATTAAATAAAGTGTTGAAACTTTCTGGGTCACTAGTAGGATATTTCAAAATGTCATATTAATATACTGGACTGTTATGCCCCCGGTGTTATTTTATAGCATATTTAATATCTAAAAGAACAGATACATGTAAACAATATTCGATTTACGGTGAACTATGATTGCCTTCCGCATTATCTCAAAATTTAGTATTCAGACATGTCTGACTAATCAACTGGAAGTTCGATATATATATCAAAGAAATAGTCATACATGAAAATAGTCTAATGTGTATAGAATATTTTCTATTCCAACTTTTAAGTCACTCTGCAGCAGGTCTTCGAGGGTTCTTATAGTCTTCAACGGCTCCATTAAAAGGGAAGAAACAATGCTAGCTGAATAATATTGGTAAAATAAAATGGCGAAAATAAATATTGCCAATGTTAGAATTTTCCCAGACAGCAAGATTAGATTGCTTTGCACTCCTGAAAATACACATTAATAATAAATCACATTTTATTTCATTTCATGTTATTAAATAGAATTATTTAAATGAGAACTCTAAAAATATAATGAGAGTAACTGAACCCAGAGCTAAAGTATTTCAAATTCATTTAATTGTAGTTGAAGATAATTTGGGGACACAAATTTATTTGTTAATGATCACTTTAATCTTGAAAAGGTACAAATTCAGTAAATTCTTAATTCAAAAGTTATCCATGCACGATAAAGATAGACATTCAAAGAATGTGTGTGTATGAACAACATAGATATAGGACCGGGCGGCGTTTTCATATTTTCACCGAAAACTCCAAAATTGTTGTATTAAGTTAGGTTATGAAATGATATAGGTACCAAAGTCTGTATTAAATTAATTTCACCTTGTTGGAATACTGCTCCCAATGTGTATATAATTGCATAGCTCCAAGTGGATTCTTCAGAGGTTTTAATCATCCTGTTTTGTAAATTGGTCAGAAGAAAGAAGCAAAATATAACTCCCAAAATTAAAGCCATGGCCAAGTACCAAACGCGGTCTTCAAAAGGACTGGTATATACTCTAAAAACTGCCTTGTTTTGGGATGGATTCCGTAAGATAAAACATGGCCTGAAAATAGCAAATATTTAATAATTGTTTTAACACCGCAAGTGAATTTTTATGTCGTTAATGGTTTTACCAACCTGGAAACCCAAGTTTGAATAGTGTGATCCACAACCCTTTGCCTTTCAATTCTGAAAAATATGGGCGAACCTCCGATGTCGACCAGCCCCTTCTCCAACTGTCCCACCATCCCATCGAAAGTTCCATTGTGGGAATATCCCCAAGAGTCCGTTCGGGACATGTCGTAACTATAAAAAAAACATGTGTTATTCATTTTTGGAAGCACCAAAAGTTAACCCTTAAAATGTATATTTTCCTTCTGTAATTTCCATGTTAATGTAACTGTTTTCTATGTGAAACTTCATTTTTAGCATGAGCTTTGTTTCATACATTTTAATGGTTCCGTCCACATGAATATAATAATAAAGCACATAATTTTCTGAACGGTCGTATCTGTATTCCTGATATGAAACAAAAATTTGAGTTTTATGTTCCCGACAACTTCACAAGAGCATGCAGGCACAGGTCTTTTGTTGTTACGAGATGTAGAACTAACCTATCATTAGTTATGCCGCATGTTCAACTGAATGTCAAAAATTTTAAATTTTATTAATTCAATTAAATATAATGTTTGTTTATTATTGGTTGATTTTATTTTATTTTAAATTAACATTTAAAATAAAATAAAATGAAGCCCGCATGACTCGCTGAGCCGCTCCCAACTAGCAAAAGGGCAAAATAAAGTGTACGGGTATTCCCATCAATGTTTAAGTATTTCTGAGTTTAATTGCTAGTTTTCTGAACTTATTCTCATTGTGCGGGCTTCTTGTGACTGATGTGTGTAGAAAAAAAGTCTCGAGAAGTCGAGTAGTGAAAGCAGTTATTTTACAATTCTAAAACATTTGTCAAACTTACCTGAAGTTGTATATATCCTTCAAATGCAACAACAAGGCATAGTTAAAACGATTCATAGAATCTATGTGTGTCTGAACCGGTTTCGATATGTAATCTATGAAAGTTTCATTGACTAGCTTCTTCGTCACTACTATCATACACTTTAGTACTACCCCTGTCATATTAGATCTCCTCACATATTTGTACAGTTGCAATTGTGGAAAACCATTACCTTTTTGCCATTTTCCAAACAGATTTAATAGTAGATTCCCACCGTGATATCTTCCCGTGTTGTAGACTTCATAAATATCATATTCGATATGTGCAGCATGAGAAATAGCTAGCCAAATTTCTGCATCAATATTCAAATCTAAATTTGAGAGTGTTTGCCATATTCTATTGTCAATTTTGTCGTTCAACATCAACCAATGATAATTGTAGCTATATATTGAATTTCTCTTGTTGAATGTCGGAATGTCTCTCAAAAATTCACTTGAACTTTCACAACTTAAATCAATGACAATACCTATTTTTTCGTATTTATCAATGTAGATTATTGACTCGAGTAAATTAATTTGTGACGGATTAAATATGTTGATCTGGAGACCGTTTTCTGCAAGCTGTTTGTACGTACGAATGGTATCTGTTGTAGAGAGACAACTAACTAATATGCCATCCTTGATGTCTTTTTCCACAAAAAAATCCTTTAAAATATCTATGGATATGATTACTCCAAATGATTCAGCTGTTAAGAAGGGAATACATAAATATACGATAAAGATCATCATTTTCAAATTTAATCGCTTACACAAATTTCAGTAAATTTTGTTAAGTTCTAAAATAATCGCTTTTTTCATATTCTCTTCTGGTTTCCTCTCCTATCGGAGATTGGCTTTTATCTGAGCAATATTTACCCTTTAGACTGCAGCCTGGAACAATTTAGCAGAACTCACCAAATGATAAAGGATATTTTTCCCGTGTTAGCATTTTTATTTATTTTCATTGGGCAGGGTTGCACAATCTTAAATATTATCATATTTTCTTTATAATGATATTTTCTACTAATGTCATAAAATGGAAATCAAAATAGATCTTCAGAACTAAATACATTTTTTATTATTTATTACGTAATATAAATATGTACACGATATGAAAATGACTCAGCTCAAGTATTTGGCAAAGATAACAAAAATATTCATTGATTGAGTCATGTAATAATTTCTAGTTAATATGATATCTGTTCCTCAGAGATGAAAAAGGTCAGGAAATTAATTTTTATAAGCCAAAAGAAAAAAAATAGTAATTTACATTCAACTCGGAATTACGTACCTATCTTCATATTTATAATGGATATTTTTAATCTGAATGAACAGTTAACCAAGAAGATGAATTGTATAAAATTGGATAAAACTTGTGTGGACTTAATTTTTTTTTAATTTATCCCGAGTGTTTGTAACCATTGGAACTATGGCAACCCCATTTGGGGAAATGTTGTAAAAATGAAGTAAGTGGAGGAGGGGTAAAGGAAGGTTGGAAAGTACATATTTGGCTATTCAGTTTTGGTCACTTATAACATATCTAAAGCTATTTCAAGAAACTTTTCAATTATAAAAGGTTGCACCAGGACGACATTCCCTTATTCCGATATATACTACACTAGCTGTTTCCCGCCATGCGTTGCAATGCCATAATCAAATAAATTAAATGTTACTCCTTGCATGTCCTTTCCCGTGCGTTCCCCTCCAGCGTTCCACTTCCACCTTCTCCGCCACCGCTCTCCCGCTCCCCCGTCCCGCCAACCCCCCTGGCACTTCATTTGTTGACTCCTCTCCCTCCCGGCCCGTAGCCGAAACTTTTTTTTGATACTAACATTTTTAAACTCGTGATATCTTTCTAATTAAATATCCGAATTGAAAAATTCAAAAAGTTAAAAAAAGGTATTGAAGCTGTCTTCAATATGAAGTAATTTATTTTGATAAGGATTAAAACCAAGATACAAATGAAGAGCCTTTTCAAGCGGCGACATTTTAATTAAATTTTTAAAATAAAAGAATACTTATTGTGACATAACCATAATAGTTAGACATATGCTGTCACAACCTTTTTTGTAAATAATGATGTGTTCTACAAAGTCGTAGCACATTATTTTATTCTATCAATAGTTTTCGCAGCGCACGCGATGTTAGAATATTTTAGGTAATTTTTTTACACCTTGGGTTACATTATTGAAGTTTTAGTAAGGATGTCTATTTTTTTTTTTAAATATAATATAGCCTAGTATAGGGATAGTGTAGCTTCCCAACAGTGAAAGAATTTTTGAAATCGGTTCATTAGTTTCGGAGCCTATTCAATGCAAACAAACAAACAAATCTTACCTCTTTATATAGTGTAGTAGATTATATAGGTACTATTTTATGTGCCGCAGCGGGTTTCGAACACTCAACGTCAAGCTTTGCCGCTGAGTTATCAACTTTATAAACTTATTAAATGTTTATGGAACTAGGACTGAATGGATTCCCCAGCTAGCGGAATCCACCGGACGAGACACCGGGTCACTGGAGCCAGGATATGACTAATGGCCTCCGATAACACGGTGGTGACTGCAGTCTTCCAGCATCAAGCGCCACTCCTGAGTGAGCACTGGGCCCGAGCTCACTCAAGACCAGGCCCTATATAATTGATTATTAATTTTATTTTTTTTTTAAATTAACTTATTATTTTTATTTTTTTCTATTTTACTTATTTCTTTACTTAAAATTTACTGTATAAATATGTGTTATTATATGGGATGTGTGGGTTTGCACTGTCCTCCCCACATCCTGGAATAAAACAATATTATTATTAGTATTAACATTTATAAATTATCTTATTTATGTATTTGAAAAACCCCTGAGTTGATGTAGCAAATGAATTTGTCTGTCAAAATAAATATTTAAGTGACAGGTTTTCAAAACCATTGACTTTCCATGTTATAAATTATTCATACATCATGTCAGTAGAGGTTTATTCTGTCGACATGCTGGCAATTGACAATAGCAGTGACATTTATGCTGTCGAGTGAAGGAATGTCTTGTCATTCCTAATTTTTAAATATTCATTATTTAGGTAGGTAGTACAAGAACACAAGTATAAGTTGGCAAAACAGAAGGGTACTGTGGAGTATGAAATTACAATAGTATGTGTGGTTGCCAGGTTAAAATATAAAGATTGTGATAAACTCGTTCTCTCTCGTCTCTTCTTTTGAATTCTTTTCAATTTTTAAATATTTTTCCATTTTAATTTTCTTGAACTTTTCTTTTTTGCAATAAAATAATATTTATACTATAAATTATTATTTTACTATAAATTATTATTTTACCGGAATAATTATTATTTTTTTAACACTCACGTATTTAACAACAAATCAATAGTTGATATTATTTATTTTAAATCTCAGATTAATTATTATCTTTGTGATAGAAGTATTCCGTTCAAATCTCACTTTATTTAACTGAAATATTACTGATGTGATTTTATCAACGATATTAAGTTCGAAAACCTAATACTAAACACTGATTTTAAGTTATCTATCGAACACAAAATAAAACACTGTTTCTATTATTATGTTCACTTTTAAACCGAAATAATGTCTTTTACTACAATTCAACACTTTACACTCAATTTAAATAACTTCCCCGTTTTACAAAACCGAACTTCAAAGCTGATCTCTCGCCACTGCCCTTATTTCAACTCAACACTTTACTCCGAACTGTGCATCACACGCGCCGTTCAAAAAACCCATCTCACGTTTCAATATCAACAAAACGTCCCCTGTCCCTCTTTCTTTTATGGATATCCATTTAAATTAAATTTTTTACGTATTTTGTCATAAATCAGTGTTTTTTTTATGGTCCACACTATTATTTTGAATTTAACATTTCTAAAATAAACATTGTCTCGCCTGTTCATTCCTGTGCTCCAATTCAAAACAAACGCGCAGTTGGCTTATGTAAACATTCATATTATTTTGTTTTCTATAGCTTGTTGCGGTCGTTGAACTCCACTCTCTTTGAAGATAAATTCAAGGTTACTTCCTCTCATTAAATGAGAATGATATTCCTTTGTATTATCTGAGATAATGAGATAAACGCGTCTCATCACAAGATATAGCTTTATTTTATTTTTATTTATTTATTTATTTCTATATATTACAGTTTTTACCTTATATTTAATATTTTTACATAATATATTTTGAAAACATTTTTACATATTAATATTACATTTTATTATGTTGGGTGTGTAAGGTAGGTTTGAGAAGGTGAAACTGTTAGATGATAATGTTGTATGTTTCGTGAACACCTCACTAGGAAAACCTGTGCTGAGGTGTTTACGTGGTTATGATTCAGTGTGACAAGTATAGGTATTTATGTGTTGTAGTAGAAAGTTAGTTTTTTTTTTCTTTATTTTTTATTTACATTTAATGGTTATTGTACATGGATTATTTGGAAGAAAAAAATATATAAAGTATATATAAATATATATGTATACATGAATAGTTGGTAAATTCTTGAAAGACATGTTTATTTATTTTACTAGATGATATTAGATGATATAAGTGCCAATATTATAAAAAGAGTTATGCACTATCAATTAATTTTGTAGATCTAGTGGTTTAATTTAAATACGAAGTGAATTTTTATGTTTGGTTTGGAGTAAAGAGGTTTTGGAAAAATAGTGTTCCTTTAGTTTTTATCCAGTCTGTGATTTGTTTTTTTAGTTTATTTTTTGGTGAATAATCAGCAAGATGTTTCAGAGAAGGTGGCATGCAGTTATATAGTTTAATGGAATAGTAGTTTAAGGATCTTTGTTCTAGTTTATGCCACCGCCAACTTACATGTGTCTCACTCTACCTACTTATGAAGAATTTCTTTACAATAAAGGCCCTTCTTATATATATTATCAATAAATTACTTACTAACCCCAGCCAGGAGTATTCCTGTCCCGGTAAGACAGGATTTTCAACAACAGTGGACCAATACAATGAGGTAATTATTACAAATACATATTCAGATTTTTATTATTGACACACCTAAATAAATTAGTGTATTTTACTTTACAAGCTACACCGAATAAAAAATATCTACCGATTGATTTGAGTGCCTACTTTAAAGAATCTCTATTTGGGAGCCACGTTTTCCCTGTAAAACAGATTAACAATTTGGGAGGCGAGTATGGGTACCGCCGACCCGAGAACATTGTTTATTGTATAACCAACACTCCTGCCATAGGTCACTCCAAGTGGTTCGCTGCGTTAGCAGGGTGCCCGGGTTCATGCCAAAGTTCGTAGAAAATGCGTTTATCAAAGGTAGCTCATCGATGGGATAGAGCAGTGATTGGCTATAAATTGGTGACATAGCTTGCAATCCATGTTCCACTCGGATATTTGAATTAACTACAATACAAGTGGCAGATTTTACTTTCAGCTACGTCACGCGTTTGAAATTTTGAAAGCGGTCGACAAGTTTTTTTCGAAAAAGGCATGTGTGTAATAACCTGCTCGGTTTAACATCTTTCCATATTTTCCTCACCTTTAGCCGCTGCTCCCTTGTACTTAATCAACATCACCCACGCACAGCAAAAATGCCCGCAATCGAAGTACGCAACGCTGCTCCCGCACCGCACAGACCCGTATATGGGTGCCAATAGAAATTTATGGAATATAGCGCTCTCGGAGTCACGTATTCTTACTGGTCCCGGGTTATGTTGATTCCTTACCGACTCATGTGAGGGAGCAGCATATACTTTTTAAATGGATATTCTTCATCATAATATATTAATAATTGGAATAATAAATCAAACACACCATTAATCTTTAATGATAATCTCCTCATTGCACTCTTGATAAGTGATAATGCATCTTAAATTGTGATTGATTGTATTATCACAAAATGAGGCAGATCACTGGTTGTTATTTAGTATTTTTATTTTTTATTTATTATTGTAAGAATAGTTATTACAAATCACAAACAAGTCCTGCTAAGCCAATTGAATTGGCTTGTCAGCAGGTGCTTATAATTAAGTTACATATAAATTTTCAATGTTATAATTTTACATCTTATACCTACAAATTCAACATTATTTATACAAATCAATCTAAATATAAATATTTTTTTCAGATATCCAATTTTTCAGCATATATTTAACCTTATTCATAGAATTACATTGCTTTATAGTATCAGGTAATAAATTAAATATTTTGTATTCAAACGTTCTCTGTCCGTACTTATTATTAAATTTCGGAACTATTAACCCGTCGTTGCGCGTGAATCTAGTGCTGTATTTATGTTCTAATTTCTCTTTATGCTGCTGGGTAAAAATATATGCTGAATTATAATTTTGTGCCGTAGTATTGCCTTCTTCTTATTCTATGATGCAGATTAAGTTCCTAATGTTGTCATTTTAATGTTTAAAGTTTTCCCATGCTCAAAAGAGTGATTGGAAAAACCAACCTATTGAATATTTTGCCATATAAAACTGACAATTATAATAATCTTCCATTAATAAGCAATTTTTAAAAGATAAAAGTAATCAAACTGAATGCGTATGTAAAAATCCAACAAATAAAAGTTTCATGAATATTTCTTGGAAATAATATTACTTTATTATACGTTTAATTCTGTAAAGGAAAAGATTACAGATATACTAAAAATAGGTACACACTGAACTTACTTAAGTAATTTATTTACACTGAGATAACAATATTATAATTAAACTAGAAGTACATAGTTACAAATAAATATACTAGTAAACATTATCCATTAATCCAAGCACCTGCAAAATAATTTTTTGAAATATTCTGTTACTTCATATAAATACAGATTTTCTTTTGTCATCAGTGACTTCCCTCTCTTCTGGTATTTCTATTGCATCTTCGTCAGCTTCTCTCCAGGTTATGAATATAATGGCACAGCTTATTATCAACAGTCCTGCACCAACTATTCCCAAAACCTAAAAAATAACAATAATTTATCAAGACAATAGAAATGATCACCAGCAGTGGCGGTTTTTCACGAGGGGGACAATCCCCGCGATTCCCAAAACCTACTGAAAAAAAAATTTGTCTAAGTTTGGTCCAAAATGATTAAAATACGAGGGCTGTCCATAAAATAAGGTCTCCAAGGTGCTGCGGTTTGGAGGAACAATTTTACACGAGACTCGGCAACACTTGGGTGTAGCCTGGTTTCCCTACGCCAAACCCTCACTACGATCCACTTTCTGCGACACTTAGTCTCGTCGTGGCAGCCGTTCGCGATGGAGCTTCCGCTCGCGGCACCCGCCAGGTGTGAATTACGCTCTATAATTAGTTTTTTTGTACAAAGAACAAAACCCCTGTAGAAATAAATTTTCAGCTACTTGAAGTGTACGGAAAACAGTATATGAAAACGTGCGCAAATGGTGCAGAGAATTTAAAAGCGTGCCGGATAGCCATCGGTTTCAGACGAAAAAATTGCCAAAGTGGAAAAAACATTGATTGCAGAACGACGGGTGACGGTTCGGGAACTCTGTCATATGATCCCTGATGTCAGTAAGACCACTACTGAGAAGATTTTGACAACATTTGGGAGATCACAAAATCTACCCAAGGTGGGTCCCAAAATGCTCACCCAAGATCACAAACAACGGGTTGAAACAGCCTGCGAATTCCTTGAGTGCTACAACGATGGCGAAGAATTCTTGGACTCAATTATTGTGACTGGGAACGAGACCCGGATACACTACACGACACCAGAGACAAAGGAACAATCCCAGTGGCGTCATTCAGGTCGCCGAAGCAAAGTTTAAAAACGAATTACAGAGCGTAACTCACACCTGGCGGGTGCGGCGAGTGGAAGCTCCATCGTGAACGGCTGCCACGCCGAGACTAAGCGTCACAGATAGTACAACGTGGTGGAGATTTGGAAAGGGGAAACCAGACTGTACGCCAGTGTTGCAGGAAATCGTTGCTCGCGGGACAGCCCTCGTAAAAGCAATTAACTTTATCAGAAATTTAATATAATATAAACATTTTGTTTGACTAATTTTTTGGCTCTAAATTTGAACATTTGCTCGGGGACAAACTAAAAATCCGTTGGGACGAATTACTGGTTTGTGTGTTTTACTTCATAAAAGTTGGGTTAGTTTCGGGCTTGGATCTTGCTCATTTCAATTAAGTTCAATGATCATCTTGCAAGATGTTGCATTATTTTAACTGTGCTATACAGGATGCCCCAAAAGTCAATGTTATCCTTTGGAGGGCTGATAGGCTCTCACAATGGACCAGAATATCTGTGTGGGGTAATTACTACTATTAGGTTGATTCTGAAATCAGTTTTGTTCGGAAATTAAATTATAAGATGGTAATCGAGCTGCAGCCCAGAAAGCCGAGGGTCCCGCTTTTGAGTTCCAGAGGTTCCAATATCTTTTTCTGATTTTTCTGTTTCCAGATTTTCAATCGAGTTTTGCTAGTGTTGTCTTCATTTTAATTAAATACATATTACAGTTCGAGGTTTTACTCATAAAGTTAAAAATAAAAATAAATCTTTTAAGTATGTTTTTATTTACGAAAATGGAATGACATACCTAGTCATTACATACAAAAAATGCAACGAAAGCAACTTAAGCAATTCCACAAATTTTAGTGCTATAACTAGCTAAATCTAGTTGCCTAATTGAAACATGGAAAAACCCTTGTAGTAACTAGAGTTACTTAATAATTTATGATTCTACTTTTTATAGCGCAACCCAGAATAGCCCTAAAAACAAAACTAATATTGCGTATACCTTTAGAAAATGAAAACATTTTCACTTTCAGATTGCAGCACCCTTTTATCAACTAGGAAGAAATACATTATTTATCCTCTTTGCAGCTCGCCATAACTGTCTGATGGTTTTAAATATATGTAGAATAAAGAAGAAGGTTGTAAAAGACAGTTCTTATTTTCATCAGTACTTTATGTGAAACTCTCTCATAACTTTTGAGATGTGCACAAATTAGGCATTTTAAAATTTTGGTTGAAACTGAAAATACAAAACTTCCATAGCGTTAACCTTTGGAACGCCAAGCTCCCGTGATCCCGTATCACAAAAAGAATACATATATTAATGTCGTATTACCCATTGCATACGGTGGGTACTTTTGGCACTTGAAAAGTTAAATGGTTTATTGTGCCAGCATTCAAAATATAAAAGCATACAACATAAAAGTGTGACAGTTATTCCCATTTCACTAGATAGACAAATTGAAAATATTATATTATTTGAATCTTTTCGTTTGGTTTATTTGGCTGTTAGTGGGTATTTGAATAACATGTACTTACGCCGGGAACAATGGAAATAGATTCATGATTCGAGCAGTTTGCCAAAAGTAGGATTGACACCACAACAGTCAATATTGAGATCACGCTGCAGCAAGACAAATCCTAAAATAATAAACACAGTCAATGTTTATTAACACATATAAACAATAGATTTTTGGATATACAGGGTGCGGCAAATCAAACAATGCAGTTATGAAAGGCCGGTACATCCCGTGTGGTGGGAGTAGAAACCTGGGAGTGGTCTCATTGTGTCGGGAGGGTCATGCCGTTTTTAGTCGTTGCCACCGTTTGGTCCGGACAACACCGGGGCTTTGCCGTCTGCAGGTATCTTGAAAATGACCAAAACAGGCAAAGTGACGAGGCCCACTTCCATCTCTGTGGAGCGGTGAATAAACCAAATTTTCGCTACTGGACTGAAAATAACCTGAGGCAAATTCACAAGAGACCTCTTCTCTCCCCAAAAGTGACCGTGTGGTGTGGGATTTCGAAATTTGGGTTGATTGGGCAGTATTTTTTCGAGGAAAATGGATGAACCGTGACTGTCAACGCTCGACGTTATGTTTCCATGTTAGAAATTTTTTTTTGAACTTCTATTGGAAGAACTAACGGAGGAAACAGATCTGAGAGACATCTGGTTTCAACAGACACCAGTGCTACGGCCCATACTGCTCGAGTTTCAATGATGAAACTGCTACAGATGTTCCCTGCACGCCCCGCCTTTCTGAGGGGTGGCCCACGCGCTCACTTGACTTAAGCATTTGCGACTTCTTACTTTGGGGCTATCTGAAGGAAAAAGTTTTCAAACATCGGCCTCACACCTTGGAAGAACTCAAGGATCGAATTCGGGAGGATATCGCCACTATGCCCATCGAGATGTGCCAAAATGCAGTTGAAAACTTCAGAAATCGTCTTCATCAATGTATCGTTGCTAAGGGCCATCATCTTTCTGATGTCATCTTCAGGACTTGATGCATAAAACGGCACGATCTTCTTCTTCTTTATGTGCCTTATCAGGTCCCCCCGACGTTGGCGATCACTCTTGAAAAGGTCTCTCTGTCTTGCGCTGCCCGGAATAGCTCCTCCACACTTCTAATACCTTTCACTCTTCATATTTCGCAGCCAAGACATTTGTCTCCTACCAGGCCCTCGGCGACCCTCTATCTAAACCCTATCTAAGACCCCTATCGGCGCCCCTCTATATAAACGGCACGATGTACCGAGTTAAATAAAATCAACCTCATTTCTCTAAGTGACGCCGTTTTTTTTTTAATAACATTTCAAAACTGCACTGTTTGATTTGCCACACCCTGTATATTGGTTTGTTAGGAATCTAGTTCTGGCCCCTTGGTATGAAATATCGATAAAGGATTTTTTGGATTGTCAGAAACTTGTTCATGTTCCTACAGACTCCCAATGAACCAACATTCATAGTATATTTAACCGACGTGAATTGTCGCTAGAACGTTGGGATCGGCAGTCGTTGGGAATGGTGGCAATTATTTTTATGATTTATCATTTTGGGAGGCGAATATGGGCACTGCCACCCCGGGAACCATTTATTGGATAATCAACACCCCTGCCGTAGGTCACCCCAAGTGGTTTGCTACATTTGGTGACTTAGGATTGGGAGAGGCTGGTTGAGGAAATAATATTTAAGTTATTCTAGGGGCATACACACACGCTCAAGTAAAGTCAAATGAGATCTGACACATCACAAATGCAGTAAACCGAAACTGCAACCAAAACTCCAAACTTCAGTCAGTCACCAATTATCATAATATAAAAAATAAGATTTTGACAGTGACTGGATAACTCTACACAATGGCACTTCAACATTCCTTTCAAAAGTGATATAAAGAAGTGAAAAGTGATGAAAAAAAACTAGGTTAAATGTATATTTTTTTTATATTAACTCCACACAGGAGGGAGGCCCTGAGGAAAATAATTTCCCTCAAGGCCTATGTCATCTGAGATGCTGTGTGGAGGGTCTTTTTGAGGAGAGAAAGGAATGAATGTTGGTCTTGAAGAAACCCATGTTGTAGGAAGGAAGAAACACATAGGCCGGCAAATCGTTCCACAGCTGAGCTGTTGAACTCGGCCGATTCGTTTGCGAAAGATGCCATTATTTCGGGGGATATTTTATATAAATTTTTAAACCCCGATGACATTTTCATAAAATTGAAAGAAAACATGATTTCCACATGGCAGAATCATTGGGATGAGTTTAGTAAAACAAAAGGTTATAACTTTTTCATAATTCAGCCGACGATTCCTTCAAAACCGTGGTTTTCTAGACTCTCTTTGAATAAATTCTCAACATCCTTAATTTGCCCCATGCGGATAGGGCATTGCTGCCATAATGTTCACTTGACAAAAATTCATGTTAAGAATTCTGCGATGTGTGAATGTCGTCTTGGTGACGAGGACCGCAATCATATTTTTTTCAGTTGCCGTATAAATAAATCATACACAAATTTCATCCCTCACCTAATCAGTTCGGGCATATTGCCTCCCTACAACATTGCATGTCTGTTATCCTCTGTGGACAAACACATTTATAGAATCTTAGCTAATTTCCTGAGTATTAATTAACAGCATCAATTTGTAACTGTAGGTTTAGTTTCATATTTTTAATTATTTAGTTTATTTTTTACGCATAATAAATTATATCAGCACATTTATTTATTTCCTGTTACTTCCACTTGTTATATGTAATTAAAATCATCTCGTATTGTACGAATTTAGCATATTAATATTATTATCTTGTTATTAAATCCAAATTTATAAATATTGAAACAAAATTACACTCACTAAATCATTCACATGACACTGGCCAGAATACTCCATTGGGGTGAAAAATCATTAAAAAAAAAAAAAATTAAAAAAAAGAACGTGGAAGAAGCAACCCATTCTCATGAGACAAATGTCAACCGTGTATATTATATATTGGGTACACTTTTGGCGTATTACTACGCACTACGCACCCCGGTGCGAGGGGATCACTGATGCTAGTTCCTCTTCCATTGAAATACTGGTAGAACAAGGATAGCATTCCCACCCGTTTATTAAGATGACAAAATCTATCAAACGGACCGCCCGTTTCTGCAGAGTCGAGGGTATTTTTCAGGTATTTTGGAGCTCCAGAACAGAGGTGGCTGCCAAAGTCAACCGTGGGGCTCACTTGCGATTTGTATAGAGTTAGTAGTTGTGTACTATTAAAGTATCTGCGGGCCCTGTACAGTACGCCCAGTTTCTGAGAGGCTAACTTAACTCTGATTTCGATGGAGCCCCCACAGGGGCCATCCATAAATTTCATAATTTTTTGGCCCCCCTTTCCCTGTCACACATCGTCACATTTGTGAGACTCTCTCCCCCCTAGTGTGCAATTTTTAAGTTTTATTTTAATAATTAACATTTTTACATGTGATGTCACATGACGCCCTCATAGCCCTTGTCGCACTACTATACTCCCCCCCCCCCTTTAAGATGTGACGTAATTTATGGATGGCCCCATACCTGAACTGGTCACTTATAGTTACACCAAGCATGTCAATGGAAGGCTTGTTTGGAAGATTACTTCGAGAATAGATTTTCATTTTGATCCCCTTTAGATGACGTAATCAGACATGATTTGGTCTTTGAAACATTAAATTCAACAAGGTTCAAATAGGTTAGATTATGGGCTATTTTTTTTCATCACTTTTAATGACTTTTCAAAGGTGTGTTATGGCAATCGAAAATGTCTTCTTACCACTTTAACCCAAATATTTGGGATCTTCTTGGCTAATCCCAGTATTGAGGAGGCATACAGTACGGCCACCACCACCCCACTAACTGCAGTCACAGTTGGGAATGTTATTGTTAGCCAATTATTTGCTTGGGAACAAACTTCTGATGTCAAAGATATAATAGATCCAATTAGAAGCAATATCTGAAAAGTTCAAAGAGCATAAATAAGTACATAATGTTTTCTAAATAGTACAGATTTATCTGGACGTGAGCTCGATGCTTTGGACTACTCGGTCATTAACTGGTCAATGAATTCTCAACAGAACAGATGATGTCATGAGTTTTACAGATAACAATATCTTGATTTTTACAAGCAATAATGAAAATCACTCCTGGAAAAAGAAAGACAAACATTCCCGGGTTACGAATAACCTGACTGTTTGAAAGTCTCCTACTACCTTCACAGTAAGCGGAAAATGTTGCTTGTATCGTGATGGAGGACTTAGCCAGCAGCCGAGGAATCGAACACGGGACGCCTGGGTGAGACTCGAACGCGATGCCAACTCAGCCACTGACCGGTCTAACTCATTACTTTGGAGCTTATTGTATCATATTTTCATTGAAAATTGAAAATCACCCATTGTTTTTTGGATTTTTGTGCCATGTTTTGCAAGAATACACAGTTCCACAATTTAATAAAAAGCATACAGCATTCCTGATAAAGCACACAAATCACACATACTTTTTTATTATTTTAAGCAAATCTGTAAGTCACATTTGGTAGACTAATTTTATGAATTTCAACGTGGAGATTTTCTGTCACTTCCTAACTAACCAACCCGTCATTTCCCAGCAGGGGTAGTCAGTAGTCAGAGAGGATGGACCACCACAGAACATTCATACACCGTATATTTAAGTATTTGAGATTTGCTGTGATCCTTATAAAACCAATCCTAACAACTAAGAAACAAAGGTAAGGTAGGGTGTTTGTCATCATCAAATGCCCTTTTAGGATGACTTGCGATGATGAATTTTCAGCTACAAATTATGTTAAGCCTCGATTACATTGAGCGAGTTTACAAGCTACTATCTAGAAAATTCACTATCTGTTAGTAAACTTGCTCAGTTTAATCGTATTATTATCGAACTGGCAGATTGTGGACAATCTACGAAAAAAGTTGAAAGGTAGTCAACTTTACTCGCTATTCGTCCAAGATGGCGGCCTACCAACAGCTGATTTCGCAACTGTCAGAATTAGTTCGCGCGGGAGCCGTTATTCTCGCTACTGGCTAGCGAATGGCATTACCTGCGAGCTCAATTTTTTTACAAAATATCGACCGAATTGTTTAGCGCGGGAGTCGTTATTTTAGCTGCTTCTGTCACCACTGAGCGAATAGAGAGTTTTGAATGAATCTGTCAATTCTGGCGCTTCCTATTGCTTCTTCTGCGTAACAAGAGAACAAGGAGATGTGCTTTCTCTTCAAAATCTATGGCGAACTGGTGAATGAATAGAAATGCTGTTGGCTCGACAGCAAAGTGTTGCCCTCCTGACAATCTGACAGATACCCACAGCGAACCCACACCCACAGTTAGACGACACCCACGATGGACTACTACTACAAACTGCTCGTCTCATAAATAAACCAAACCACATACGCTTGTCTATTGCAGCCATAACAGAAACCCTTGATGACTTGCTCTGGCTTCATGACACCTGCAGAACTTTTCTAAAAGAAATTCCTATGCAACTGCCTCTTAGTTTGAAATATTTTAAACAGCATAATTTCAACCCACAATACCACATTGTTAATTCCATAATTTTTAAATTATTCAATAAGAAAAAACGGTTAAAAGCCAGGAAGTAAAAGCCAATAGGCAATAAAAATAAAGTTTTATGACAAAACTGTTATGTTTATGGCCCAATTGCCAAATTAGGAGGCTTATCTTTTAACACACTTGTAAGAAAACAATGTGAAAATACTCACAGTTGATAAAAGCATTAATAATCCAACAGCTGACACAACAAACCGATGTCCAGAAAACCTCTTCCTCAGGGCCTCTTCGGGACTTACTGAGAATTGTCGGTTCATTCTAATGGTGCGTCGCATTGTCTAAACCAACTTTACTTTTAAATTGACTCAAATCTATGTAAATATTCACATTTTCTAGAAGAAAGCAACATGACATGCTTTTACAATCCTTTTCTTTCAATTACTAAAAAAATATTGCTTTTTTGAGCATACATTTTGTTATCTTATCAGACCGATAAAGTTTTTATGGCAAAATATAGATTACTTACTGACATAAATCAAATTATTATTTATATTTTCTTATTTACTTTAGATAATAGAATGTGCGTAATAATCCATTGTCTAATAACGCAACATAGTTATTACGTTCAAGAGTTATTACACTCCGTATGGTTATATCTCCCAGATTATCATCAAGTAATCCTTTTACCTAATCCTATTGAAGGGTTTTCTTTTTATTTATTTTAAAACCTTTATTTTTTTTTTAAACTTTGGTTTTTGACAAATTTATTTCTTACCCTTGGCCTTGCATCCTACGATTTTTTAACAGCACCATATTTCTTTTAATTTCTATTAATTTATTTTACCGTTAAATAATTCATGTTATTTTGAGGTAAGAAAATAATAATGTACTCTGTAAATATTGGATATTCGTTGCGCGGATAGGTAAACCTACTACAGGCGGCGCGCGCCGCGAAATTGCCCACCACGTGTAGTATCCCGCGTAGTAAATCTATACAAAAAACCCGTAAGCCAGAGAGTTCCCGTCCCCAGCTCAAGCGACAAAACCGCCAACCAACTGAACCGACAAGCGATCGAGTCATCCAAAAGTCAAGTAATTCTGAATTCCGAGTGTCGCGTCTATTTCACAGTAGTCCCGCCAGTCCCACTGTTCGTCATAGTCATAAATGAACTAATGCCGTCATAGTCCTACAAGTCTGTTCAATTCTCAACCCCAATCTCTGTTTCACTTATTCAATGAATCAAAACATTTGTGACGTCGTCGTACCAAATCACAAGTCCCACGGATCGAGTCGATCATCGGATCGAGTTCAATTCTAATCTGTTGAAGATATCGAGTCATTATTAGGTTCGCGGAATGCAATTTATTCAAGTCACAGCAATACAAAAGACACTTATTAGTCAGAAGTTCCTAATTCATTCCTTGATGCCCGCAGAGAATCGGTTCGTCGTTAGTTCCCGCGCGGCCAAGCCGTCATCTTTGGGCGAAGCTTGCACGGGACCCTGAAATTTTGCTAAAAGCGAAAGTTAATCCTATATTTTTTCTCCCTCACACGTGCGTAAATTATGCAATGCGTTTAGAAACAACGATGTTTATTTATATTATTCTTTATATGGTATCTGTCTACCTAGCCGTAAACAAAACACCAGTCGCTGTCGGACCGTGATACGTCATGATGATCGAGTGGTTTATTCCTTTATATTTGTAATAAATTGTATGACGCATGTCGCTCAGACTTTTAATTAGTTTTTATTCGGCGCATCGGTTTAACTTCACCATTGAGGTAAGTGCATTTAAAAATATATATTTGAGTGAAACTTATTCCACGTGACCGGATCGGATATATGAAAGCGCGATAATACTATGTTTTTTTATGTGAATACCGCAACTCCCAACTGCTCCCGTCTGGAGCTAATGAGACTATGGCATCCCCAATTAGGATATTTTGTGAGGCTGAAGGTAGTGGGAAGTTTGGATCACGTGAAGTAGATCAATTTTAAGTTTAATAAATAAGATAAAATTAGTGAAACTTTAGGGTGAACCACAAAAACTGTTCCATTTTAAGATTTAATTGATAGCCTAATATAAATACATTTTTCTTGTCAAAATTTGTTTTTTTTTGCAAAATAAGTACACATTAAAATATTTCATTAACTTCGTTTTTAGTACCTTCAATTTTTCAGAACGACATAATTCACCCTAAGAAGAGAGCTTTGCGCAGTGAAAACTTCTTTAGCACCGTTGTGATTTGAAACTCGATGAATAGAAAAATAACGACAATAAAAAGAGGCAAACACGTGCATCTAAAGGATGTAGTCCGCGGGAGAATGAGATAGTATTATCGGTCTCCTCTTTGTGCGGTGCTTCGTAGCCTCTCATGTTTACTTTAGTTTTCTTAAGTGAAAACCGCGTATTAGAAAATATATCTATGTATACATATAAATAAGGTTTTTTTTTTTTTTGGAATTAATTGAATTAAAAGGAACGAATAAAAGGAATCAATTCAAAAGGCCGGGAGAATCAGACTGAATCGATTCACTCCTGGGAATGAATCTGCCCATGTCTACTATCTACTACACATCTTCACATTCCCACTTGAGTGTTTATTACTTTACTTACTGAAAAAGCCTCTAAATTGGTAAATCTTAGATTTACTGGATTTACAGTAATATATTCACCAAATGGCAGTTTTCTATTTATTTTATCATACTTCTTTATATTTTGAGTACATTTGTTCTTTTTCTATGTTTTTGGTAAAAATAAAGCAAAAATTCATGTTTAAAAAAAACTTTATTGGTTCTCAATATCAAATTGGATTCATCTTTGAAAATGAAAATTTCAATAAAATAAGCACAAATAATACATTACACTCTATAATATAATAAAACATTAATTAAGATGATATGGAAAAAATGCTAGAAAATGTTTCAATAAATATTTAAAAGCTAAGATAAAAAAAGAACCTAGAGATAAAAATGATAAGTCTATGTACATCGATATAAAACTCTATTTGTAAATGGATACACTTATTCAAATAAATCATTATACAGCCGATTTAGGACCAAATCTCAAGGGCGGTGGAAAATATACAAACACTGGTCAGAACAAAGCGTTAATCTAAAACAGTTGTGTGAAATGAGATCACCACTCTTTAAGAGACATTTATAAATAATATAAAATATGGAAAATAAACTGTTGAAAACGTTCAGTTCATAAAACTAACTAAACTATGTTTGGCCATTCAAAACAATAATTTTACAGAAGTAATGAAAATGATTCTCTTATGTGTTAAATGTGGAAATACATAAATTTGTTTTTCTACAATTCAAAAACATTGTGCAAGATAAAAAGTATGTAAATTAGAAAACGCTTTATCTAAAAATGAAAGAAACAATGAAGGACTTTAAATCTAAGTTACACATGTAAAATAAACTAATGGCCAAGAATTACAAGTATTTTAATTAGTCACTTTTGATAAACTGAGATAATCTTGATACTTATGAAACATGTTAGATTAAAATTTCGAAAACTATTTTTTTTTAATTAACGTGAATAGATATGTTGTAAGATGCTATCTTTCCATTTACAATCTCAACAATATAACATCTAAATATTGTCATCTGACCATTTTTGTATACAAGTTTACCATAAAACAAGAAATTATACGCAGCAAATATGGAGATCTGAACAAGGAAACCATATATGAAATAATGAAGCAAAAACAGTAAAATTTTTACTGACATAAATAATGAAAATTAGTTTTAAGGAAATCTTAAATATTGAGCAAGAAATGGCAGGAATTAACCGTTAAATAACATATTAAAAACCCACACAAATCTGATCTACACAATAGCTAGCCATTCATACATTGGTCAAAGTCATAATTAAGCGAGTGTCATCGTAAATACTAGTCTGACTAACAAATTATATTCAGAGCAACCTCGCTAACCCAACCACATTTTAGAGCAATTTTGAATATCAGTAGGCTACAATAGATTTATTTTTGGATTTTATAATGCATTAAAAAATTCATTGAAAATGAAAAATAATTTCTTATCTTTACCGGAATGCAGAGAGATCTTCTACTTTTGATGATCAGTTGGTAGCATTTTTAACAAACATTTTCTATAATAGATTCACTGTTAACTTACTGCAAAAACCCGTGTCACATGCAAAAAATGTGAGCTTTTGAGAATGGTTTTGTACACATTTTTACCAATATGGTAAGTCTAGCGACAGATTTGGCAACAGAGTTTCAAATCTACTAGTCTAAAATAAATAAGATATAATATTATGTATTAACATTACTTGATATTATTTGGTAAGGTTTTAATACCGAGATCAGAATAGTTTGGATTTGCGAGGTTGTGCTTGCTTCAGTTACAACTAGATTTATCAGATACCTAGTGATTGTTTGGATCTTTGTTAAGACAGGATAATATCAAATGAGAAACAGCTAGGGGGAGTCTACTTAACATCGAGGGAGGGTTTACTTAGCATCGAGGGAGATGATAGATTGGCATCACGGTATATGTAACTATCTTCTTCACTTCGCTATCAGACTCATTTTGTATTACTGAGGTATTTCAAAAAACTACATAGACGGACAAATATTCAAAGAGACGCTAACAGTCCAAAATGTCACCGTTTCAATGGTTTTAACATTTCCCGTACGGTGCTGCCTATTGTCTTCAAAATTCTGTTAAAGATGATTGTACTGAAAATATTGTATTGAAGATGATTGTATTGAAGATGACTGTATTGAAGATGATCGTGTTGAAGATGATTGTATTGAAGATGATTGTGTTGAAGACAATTGTATAGAAGATGATTTTGTGTTTATTTAATATCAGCCCAAATAAATTCTGGTCTCGACATAAAGAAAGCAAGTAAGGAGTTCAACTAAACTTTGGAAATTTCATTGGTTAAAGCAACCAAGAAAACACTCAATGTGTCAAAATGTGTACTATGTTTTCCCAAATAAAATTAAATTTAAAAAACTAAAGGAAGTCTCTCTTCTCTTTGCCTATGCATGACTGGTTGCAAACAAGCCAGGTGGCAGTTAAGATCCTAGACGTGTTAAAAAAAAAAATGACAAACAGTACTACAAATTACTTTCGGCTTGAATGTATGTCGATCATCCAGTTGATTAGTCAGGCATCTCCAAATACTAAGTTTTGAAATAATAATAAGCAAAATTCGAATGCTCACCATAAATCAAATATTATTTACACATGTCCGTGTTTTACGTATTAAATACAGTATAAAATAACACAGGGAGGCATAACGGTCAGGTACATTAGTATGACATTTCGAAATAGCCTACACGTATTCACTACAAGTTTTTCTGCATTATAAGTGATTTGGTGGTGTTAATCTCTAAATATTATAAATTAAAGTCTGCTGCGTCTGTCTGTCTGTTCGCGATAAACTCAAAACTACTTAACGGATTTTCATGCAGTTTTCACCAATAGATAGAGTGATTCATGAGGAAGGTTTAGGTATATAATTTGTCAAGGTTTTGTGTAAATTGGTTGAAATATAAAGAGAATGTCTGTATGTGGTGGACAAGCGGGCGGTGTGGATTTGTATGCAAATCTACAGTTTTATGCCGAAGTTGATGAAATTTTGCACATGTGACCTTCAAAACAAGATGAAGGTCACTGTCTACATTTGATTTCCAAAACTCTGTGTAAAGCCCGGGCATTGCCGGGAACTTCAGCTAGTGAGTAATATGAGTATTTTACCAGATAGAGGGTACACTTTTACGTATTATGCACAATCAATTCAAATTTCGATTTTTCGGAGATGTCTAACTATGGACAGTCGATATCCTAAGAGAGAATGAAGTCACTAAGTGTTACAATTAGGTTTCATCAGCACCGTACGGGAAGGGTAAATGAAGATGAGTTTGTATTACGTACAAAGTGGAAAAATTACTCTAACAATAGAAAAACTAACGGTCACTAGCAAATATGGAAGAATTGGACACTCATTTGATATTACCCCGTCACCAGACAACTGGGCATTGGACAGAATATATTTAGACGAGGCTAAGATTATACACTATTACCCTTCCTTCAGGATTACCTTTACACTGTAGGTTTACACGGTTTGGGAGGTACGAGGTACAGAGAGACGGTCTCATCTCCGTTACATTAACACTGTATCTAAAAAAACTGCAACCCATTCCTTCAAATCAATTAAAACAAATTGCAACACGTGCCAAAAATTCCACAAATTGTTTTGGCTTAAATACATTTCCGATGGACATCAAATATCTTATCACTCGATTTTAACAAGGATGGATCAATAGCACATTTTTCCTACTTTTTGCCGGATCATACTTAAATTAAAACTGAAATGATGTTTAATATAAAATAAGTCAAATACATATATATATATTGTAATGTCATCGCCGTTTAAAGCAAAAATCACCAAACCACAACACACATATTTGAGATAAAAATTTAAAAAAAAAAAAACACAAATTTGAAAGTCAAAATATGTTACATAAACTTTAAAATAAAGTTTTACGGCCTTACTTATAAAAAAACACTGCACAACTGTTAACAGTGTTTTTGTTATAAGTTGTATAAAGACTGTACATTTTATTTTATGGAACATTACTAATGAAAAAATGATGTTATGTTGGGAACATTAAACTTCAGTAGATCTGCATACACGCGGATCCGTCGTGTTTTGAAATTACAGTTTTAACGTGAAATATTTTACCCGCGACTCATATAAACATAATTTCTATTCCAATGATCCATTCATTATTATATTAGTACAATTCAACATAATTACTTTTATTTGTGTTATTTTTTGTCAGCTTTTAATTAGTAAGGTTTCACATACACGGTCGTTTATCTTTTCACAACATTTTTTGGTAAGGCTGTTAAAGTTTATGTAATGAAATTAGAAATTTTAATCTACTCGCGCAATAATACAAAATTTAAAACATTCAAATAAGTTTATTTCTTTAAACCCTCAAGCCTCGGGCATATTCTGTAAGAAAAATGTCCACTTTGCAATAAAACCCTCATAAATTGAATGATTCTGAATGTATCTGAAAATTAAAAACTGTTTGTGAAAGGTGATGAAACAAGCTTTCAAATATTATTATTTGAAATAAACATATAAGTAATTTTAAATATATTTTGTAAATATTAAAACTCACATTTATTTAACTAAAAATTACTGATAGCGAAAAAAAAAAGAAAACAGCACCCATATTTTATTAGAACTGTGTATTATAAACATTATCAGTGTTACTCACAATCACAAAATAAGATACAACCACGAGAGCGAGGCCGGGGTAGGTGAAATTGTTACTCATCATGGCGCGCATCCGTGTTTTCTTACCCGCGTCGCTGTACGGGGAGTTGTAGTAGCTGTCAGAATTTAAACCGACCGGTCACCAGGGTTAACTCAGTACCACGGCGTTGTAACTTTCGAAATGGCGAACTTTTACGAGAATCTTGACGTTTTGAATGGAGCATTGGCAAATATTGACCGTATTCGCGGCATTCGTGTACCACGGCTACCGAAAAGCTACAAAAAAAGGTACGATCCATTTGTGGCACTTACGGAAGGAGATTTTAGGTCTAAATATAGATTTACAAAAGTTAATATGAGACGTTTGATTGATTTGGTGCGGCCGTATTTGGATGTGAACAATAAACGGGGTGGCAAAATATCTACCGATCTCCAAGTTCTTTGTGCCATACGATACTGGGGTAGAAATGAGGTGAGACAGTGTTTATAATTACCTACGTTCTTGTGAAACAAATCAGCGAAATCGTTAACCAAACAGGCTTTATTGTTATTATTTTTTTTTGCAGATACAGGATGATTGTGCCGACATACACGGATTTAGCCAACAAACAATGTCCCGTATAGCTAAAAGGGTTGCAACTGCATTTGCCCGCCTTGCTCCACAGTACATTAAAATGCCACAAAGTATTGAAGAACAACAAGCAACAGTTGCAAATTTCCAAGCAATAAAACGTTTTCCCGGAATAATGGGTGCCATCGACTGCACACATATTAAAATAAGGAATTCGAATATGTTGACGCTTGACGCTGTTCTGTTCTGTTCTGTTGACGTATGAATGAACGTGAAGTTGGCAACACGCCGCGAAATGCCAAATTTACCGCGTTTTTCAGCTTTGGAACAGAGTGTTGCTACCGCAAAAAAATCATAACAGCTGTCGAGTAACATTATGAAGATGAGTAAAGATTTTTACTCTGAGAGGTGTAGTGTACCCCCCTGTGTAGTTACCGCGACTCGGCAGAGTCGTGGTAGGGTTTCATTATGAGTAAGGCTGTATGGGTATATCATTTTTTGTCATTTTTCATAAATTTTTATCAAATTGCGGTCAGAATTTTTGGTTTCATGAAGGTGTATATTTTATTTATTTTGTGGTTAACTTTTAGATTTCAATATAAAGCACGGTGTTTTCTCTTTCTAATACCGTATAAATCATATTTTTCACCATTACAGTAAGGGAGATACAACTATTTTTTATGATATCTATGTGAGTTGTTCCAAAAACGAACAAATTAGTCTGAGGGGTTAACATTTAAATGAAGATATTATCAAAAAACGTTGTGTATGAGGGTCGGTGACTTTTGCTCAAATGGATCCATTATAAACCCATATTAATCAACTGGCAAGACAAAACTTACGCAGCGCTACCAAATGGATACATTATAAACCCATATTAATCAACTGGCAAGACAAAACTTACGCAGCGCTACCAAATGGATACATTATAAACCCATATTAATCAACTGGCAAGACAAAACTCACGCAGCGTTACCAAATGGATACATTATAAACCCATATTAATCAACTGGCAAGACAAAACTCACGCAGCGTTACCAAATGGATACATTATAAACCCATATTAATCAACTGGCAAGACAAAACTCACGCAGCGTTACCAAATGGATACATTATAAACCCATATTAATCAACTGGCAAGACAAAACTCACGCAGCGCTACCAAAATAAAATAAATTAAATGAAAATATGAAATTACACCATGAATCCAGTTAACTTCAGTTCAAGTAAACACATTCATCTTAAAATTATTTTTAAAATATTACAATTAATGATACATGAAACAGCAATGCCTTGTCCATACAATTGGTACATTCAATATTGTAAACAATTCTAAGTAAATACATACAACTGTTTTCGTTTTTAGTTTGTAGAACTACATTTTAATCTATTTATTATTATTTTTAAGTCAAAACTTTAACATTTCAAAGGCGATACAACTAACACACATTTTATAATAGTACATATTGTATTTGATTTAAAAATAATAATAAATTTTTCAACGTGAAACTTTTAAGCAATCTTGAATGGTTGAAATTTAGTTTTTCCAGTATTTTTATGTACATATCTTTTAAATTTCAACTTTTCCTTCATCAAATACATATTTATATTACCACATACCTATATGCGTATGATTTCTCCTTTTCAACTATATAAATATTTAAATGAATACAAATGCAAATAATTATTTTATCTTTGTGCCCGTGTTTTGGCAACATGCTGTTTCCCAAAAAAAATATAACAAAATTACGTAACATGTATTTTGTAAAAAAAATTTTTGTAACATTTTAAATGAAGATTCAATCTAACCTTTCTCCAAATTTAAAATTGTTACTACTATTAGTTTGCTAGAAAAATAACAAAATGTCCAAAAAATTTATCTCAAAACTAGCTTTTTGGAGATACAGCATAATGCCACAATACGGCCGAACAAGGCTGGGATAGCTGTCGATACGCGTGGCCAATACGCTATAACTCAAACATCTCCAGTGCGCATGCACTGTACCGACTCCCACACGGCAACAGCAAAACAGGCAATGCTGTATCTTAAAATGAAATTGTCTATCATTGGCCCTTGAGGTGATTTTTCACAAAAACGGCGCTCTATAAATTATCCAATTATTATTATTATTATTATTGCAGAAGTATTCTTTTTTTGCAATTACAGCATTGTGCCATCTCCAATTCATTGAGAAGTAACTATCTCCAATTCATTGAGAAGTAACTACAATAAACAAATAAAAGTAATAAATATTATTCAATGACAAATTCAATAAAATAAAAGTAAGTTCACATTATGTAACTCAAAGAATGGAATTGATTGAGAGTTGTAAAGTCAAAATGTTGTATTTATAGATACAGCATTTTGCCATAACACAGGCGATTGGTGCATTGAAGACCGAAGAGATAGACATTAACGCAAAATCTGGGTATTATTTCGACAAGCTGTATCTATGTAACAATCCTTTTGGCATCAGGAGGGATCGAGAATGCCTTGAATAAACTACAACATCATTCTTGGGTTGACCTCCAAAGAGTGCACTTATTGAATTGAAAAACTTATTCATAAGCATATTTTATTTTCAATGATTAAAATAGTAAAACTAATATGCCAGTTGCCTGTAGACTGACAGATTAATTTATTGACGAATCACTGAAGGGGACAAGCGCACATCACTTATGGCCATATGTGTTGTTTCTTTGATGAAACTGGGAGATCGCTTATTTGTTTAATCTGACGTCAGATGCGTCAGAGAAGGAATGAAGTGCAAGAAGCAAAGTCAGAGAACAATGGAAAAGCGCATGAAACGATAAGGAACATTTGAAATCATCTAACTACCAAGGCAATGCTGTACCTGTACACATATTGCAAACAGTTACAAAAAAAAATAAAGAAGTATTTACCAAATTGTTATATTATTTTGTCATCACTAAATCTAATACATTCTTCACAAAACAACATACACATAATATTATGTACTTAAGTATTAAATTGTGCTGCAAAGTAGACGTTACTTTTAAGATTTCTACTTGAACACGTTAATGAACCATTGGGAACGCAAATAGGCTTTGGATACCCTTAAAATTAATGTTGTTTTATAAAAATATACTTTGAAATCGCTATCAACAAAATGTGACTAGATAAAACTAGAATGAGATCATTTTAATATCAAATACACTTTTTTGTCGACTAGTCTTTTATATTGTATTAAATAAATTTGGGAAAGCCAGTCACGGAACTAATAATTAGTAACAAATGCACAAATTATATTTCAAATGTTTATAGAGATAAGTTTAATTAATAAAAGTCAGTACTAGATTGTATTATTTAAATAAAATAAACAATTATAATTATTAAACTGGTTCATGAATTCAATGTGCCATTTTTGTAGGGAGATCAATTAACCCATGGTTTGATCCGAGTTTTCTATTATACCTTTATCTCTGAAAAGTAAAGTGATTGTGATTATCTATGCCCCACGAAAACAGTATTTGATCACTCCATCTTGACAGTTGGCGCACTCAATTAATATTTTTCAGACGGCTGCTCGCCCAAACCATGGGTTAAATGAATACAGGCAATTCCGCTTAATTGGTACACCTGTTTATCGGGACATCCGGTTATTTAATAATAATATGTACTTATACATATAAAAAGGACAATATATCTTTTTTTTTACCCCGCTTAAACTTTGCTTATTTGGGACTAAATGTTTGTCTCGATGTCTCCCAATTAAGCGGAATTTACTAAATAAAAAAATTATTGTTTAAACTTATTTAATAAAAATCAATCACTCTGAAATATGAAGAAATAAAGTGAAATCCTCTTAAGAAGTTCTATCTTAAGACGTTTCGTGGCTTAAGAAGTTTGGTTCTTTCAGTCCCTCGGCTCAATATTGGCCCAATTTTTCCCACATATAAGGTTTTCCTGCTTAATAAGTTTGTTTTTACCGGTCCCTTCGAAAACTTCTTAAGAGGGTTTCACTGTACATCACAAAAACATCAGGTAAAATAATTTTACTAATAATCACTGAATAAATAAATAAAAAAATGTTCATTACTGCGTCAATTTCTCAGACTTCGAATTTTAGGTTAAAAAATAAAGAATATATAACACTGGCATGAAAATATTTTACAAAGTACTATGTATGTATTTACATGAAATAAAATTCAATGATTAAGGATTTGAAATACCGGGCAACAATTATACAAAAGAATTAAAAATATTTTTCTACATATTATGGTATACTTAAAAAAAAAAGAATAAATAATTAAAACTAAGAACCATAAATAATAATCATGTGTGGAAAACATACAACAGTTTTGAACATTGGGTGTAAATAAATAATAAAAACAAAATATCACAATGTAAATGAGTACAAACCTATTGGTAAATAATAAATACAAGATAATATTAACAAGGGTCTAAAATGATTTGAGATTCCAAAAATAAATCTACAAGCGACACATTATTAAAAATGTTTAGTTGGCCTTCTAGGCACCAAGTGGATCCTTACAGATTAATTGTGATTTAGAATGTGACAGCGACTGTATATTGTACGACGCTAGATCTCTCTTAATGAGTGATTTTGAAATAGAAAAATAAACATTCTCTACGTAGAAAAGAATTAAGAAAGTTTACAGGTAAAAGATAAATCACAATTCATCATGCAAAGTCAGAAGATTACGAGCGGTATATACAACATACACACCGCAATTAGTCCATAACAGTTGTTACTTCAGACAGTTCATTACCATTAGCATTAGCATAACCAATATACCCAGCCAGTGTCCTAGCAGCCGGTCTGGGCAGCTACCGTAAGGTCACAAGAGACAGCGGGGGATTATAGCTACGATCTACGATTCCCCGCCTAACCATATCACCAATAAGTTCATTACATCACTCACTAGAGAATGGTCGCTACCTTCCGCACATCGTTACACTTATCAACGTCCTATTGATTAACTAACTTCTAATACAGTCATCTGCAGCCAACAGTTGAGAAGTCCGCTGCCATGGCTGAAGATGACCACTTGACTATGGCTCTATCAGCGCAAAGTTACTACTGAACACTCTTTTACCACTTTTAGTATAACTACAAGAGACACAGATTACATTCCTTTTATTTATATTTACGCATAAAACATCAACTTTAAATAGATATAAATTGAATTTATTACAATTATTTTAAAAACTGATATTTAATTAGATAAGAAAAGTGAAATGAATCAGGTAGATGATTAAATTTAACTGTAGTACAAAAATTATAGGTTTAACTCTTCATATATTAGTTTTAAATTTTACTGGTATTTGTACGACAGCTATAAAGTTAGTTAAACTTTTCCAAAGGAAACGAGGCGACCAGCCCACGGTGGAGTTCTGATTCCGACCCTGATATATGGTGGTAGTAAGGCATAGCTGCCAGAGGAAGTAGACTCAATGCGGTAGAAATGAGTTCCCTGAGGCGCCCTAATGACCATGTTATTACAGATGTAAAGATACAAAAAGAAAGTCTATAAAGATGTAATGAATAAGATTAAGCAAAGAACTCTTAGATGGTTTGTACATGGATGGACGGAGAAAGGAGTCGGGGACGCCCCAGGAAGACAAATTGCTCCAGAAGTATATATCCGATCAAATGAATATTTGAGTAACGTCACGTCAAGAGTATATAATAAATATAATTGAGGCAAGGAAAATGTGCCAAGAAAGAGCTGTGTGGCGTTACATTGTCTCTTCCTACCACTGTATGGAAATAGTATGACGATTTATCGGTCGGTTTATACAATATACATATAATGGGTGATGTTGAATATTAAGTTGATGTTAAAGGTTGAGTTATTTCAAACTCCACAATCGAACTCGACCATCAAATCGACAAACAGCGCCATTGTGAAACTTTGACATCTGAACAGTCCCCGTTAACCTCTTATCTGTCGAGAGCCCGCGCTTTTAAATGCGATTTTAACCCTTATGTATAAAGAAACTGTACGAAGGACAAGGTCAGAATCCCTTGCGCCAATATCAATCTAAAATACCATCTAACATTCAACGGGTTAAACGCCAATTTTCAGTTTGTTTCAGCTTTTGATCAGATAAATTGCCTTCAAAAATATTTCCTCTGCATTGAGCTGCCTGCACTTGGAATGGTCAGTTGCATATAAGGTTTGCAAAATATCAATGCAATTATGGCGGGTACTTTACACATACATGTAAAAACTTAACCATTACAACGCTGACTGTTTTAATGCAATCTATCCCAACATGTGGCACATTTTCTGGATAGCCATACGCGACAGTCGCGTGGATCACGTTAAAATTCAATAAACTCCCGGGTTGCCGGCAATGGAATACAAATACGTAATTCAACAATTCAATTGATGCGTTAATGCGATGTTTCAAAAAGCGATCTGATCTGTGTCTCTCGGTTTATCGCATCGCCGTCGCCGTGAGCCGGTCACTATAAGGGCGCCTTGGAGCTGCACGGCAGCGGGTCGGGCTCGAGCGGGACGGGCAGGTAGCGCGTGGCCGGCGGCGGCGAGGGCGAGTGTCCCGGCGATAACGAGCCCGAGGGCGAGGGCGCCAGCAGCGCCGAGTCCAGCGACGGCACCGGCCGCCGGTAGCAGTATACCACCGCCGTAACGCCGCTGCACAGACCACCCATCAGCCCAAACGACTGTAAGAAACACACAAAATTATTAATATTGTTGATATTTTGGTGACAGGACAACTCAGAAACGTATAACTTCAACGTCTCCTTTGAAGTCATATAAAAAAAATTGTGCAATTCACAGATGGTAGAAATTAAACCATCAGAAAACAAAAGTAGACAGAGTAGGGGACTACGAACCACTTTTTTTATCAATGTGAAGGATGTTTTTTTCCATATTATTGTCGTTGAATCCCAGTACACCTTTTCCTATACATTTAGTCATCTTATTAGCATTTGTGTTTCCTTTGCCTTTTTGAAAATTTTTGAATACATAATAAATTTTTTTTTTTTGGATTTCGTAGAATTTGATCCTTGGTTTGCTGAATGTCTGGCCGCTAAGGTTCGTCGGGCGCTTTGTACCACTAGACCAAAAGAAACTTGTGTGGGATTGTGGATTTATTATATTGGAACCGAGTAGCCGTAAAATAAATAAATATTTTATTACTTTCTCATTCTCTCGCAGGCTAAATTCTAAAAATGCATGTGTTTGTCTCTTTTTAGTGTCGCTTGCTTGGGTTTCATCGAGTTTCAAATCACAACGGTGCTAAAGAAGTATTCTCTTAACGTATGATTGGCCGGAGCCGCGCGGTTGCGCGCGGAACAATGGTCAAAAAAAAAAAAAATTTGGATGCGATTTTGACCCTTATGTATAAAGAAACTGTATGAAAGATAAGGTCACAATCGATTGCGCCAATATCTCTCTTTGTAGCTTTAAAGATTTGATGCATGTGGCAACACTACACGATTTGTAATTGAATTATCTCTGACTTCGAAACGCTTTCAAAACTGGAAAGTAGGGAGAAAGCGGACTTTTTGTTCCTTTTTCAAATGCATTTAAAGGTATTTATTTATTAGCAATCACCTTTGAAATGTGTTTTTTCATGTAGGTTGTGTATTCAGGTTTGTGTCAAAATAACAACATCAGTTTATTTTCGTATTTATATGGATATTTAAGCAAAAGTCGGGAAGGTAATTTCAAATTCGCCTGGTAAATGATGGCCAATGATAGGTTAAAATTTTTTTTTTTTAAATTGGTTAAATAGGTTACGTTAGGTTAGGTTATAACTATTTTTAAAATAATTTTTTTCATTACTTTGATTTTTAAAAGGGGTGTTGAAATGCCACTTTTGTTGAGTTGTTGTGGAACTAATATTTCGAAGTAATTTCTTAAGCATTTGATAGTGTTTTTATCATGTAAATAGCATTTGGTAGTCCCAACGGTCTGGACAGTGGGACTATGGCATCCCCAATTGGTGTAATGTGAGATTGGAAGTAGCAGATAGGGGATAGAGGTATGTGGGGTATGGGGTAGGGGAAGGTGGGGAAGTACTGGCTATTCGGAATTAGTTACCAAACACAGAAAAAGCTATTGCAAGCAATAATTAGCATTGTTGTTATTCTGAATGGTGGTCTTTCACCATGGCGATACTGAGAGTATCTTTCAATCTGGAACATGTCACTAATACATATACCAAACATTATTTAAAACATACAAACCCTAAATATAATCTCTCCGGAGGTTAGGTTATGTCACAATATTTTAATATTATTTTACAAGGTTTTAAATTTAGTATGAGGATATTTTGTGAGGTTAATTAACCTAGAACCATGTTTGACAACTTCTATCAAAGATTTAAAGAATTGTAATAACATAAGAGTTGAAATGCTTACTGAAGAAGCGATGAGCATGTTGGTAGTGTGGACGGGCACCCACCAGTAGTCATCGCTCACCACGGCCGCCAGGGCTATGGACCCCGCGATGACGTACATGACCCCTACGCAAATATACAGCCAGGCGTTCTGTTGGGAAAAGGTTCATACACACACATAAAATACAAACAATGTGTGGCAAATTGGAAAAATATGCAAATATAGGTAATAAACACGCATGAAATATAAATAAAAATGTACTTTAATTTTAGCTTTAACCACTCAGCCGAGCTATTCTATATCTTTTGTGGGATCGTTATTAGATTACTCCTCTCCTGTCAGATTTGTGTGATTTTTATGGCTGTTATTTGCTTTTTCTATGTACAATGTACATTGAATGAATAAAATCATGCATACTTGCAGGAATTCATGTTTAAAACTATCTAAACTAAAATATGTGACAGTAAATATGTAAAAATCACACAAATCTGCAGGAGATAATGTCCGTTATTTAATAACGATCCCACATATATAGAAAATATATCCCAAATTTATAGAATCGCTCAGCAGGCCTTCAATTTTATAATTCAAATTAAACATATAATTTTTTAAATATAAAAATTTAGAAGGCAAACATAAAAAACGTTTTAAAAATGGCTCACCTTAGGTTTTCTCTAATTAAAATAATGATAATGAAATAAAATAAAAACACATATATATTTTATTAGGCAAGTTTATTATAAACAAAGAAGAAAATAATTAATAAAAAAATTTAAAGTTTCATAATTTTTTTTCAAATTGCGGCAAGTAACTTTGGAATCATAAAGGTGCAGGTGAATATGTATACATAATATTATTAATATTCTTTCGATTACATAATCATTTAAAGTAAAATTATTTACATTTACAAAATGAAAATCAAACATGTATAAAAGAAAAGATTTCAACGCAATCCATCCAACCATGCGGTACAATTTGACATAATGTATATATATATTAGACGACCGGTCAGTGGTTGAGTGGGCATCGCGTTTAGGTCCCACCCGGGCATCCCGTGTTCGATTCCTCGGCTGGCTAAGTCCTCCATCAAAACACAAGCAACATTTTCCGAATTCCGTGGCGGTAGTAGGAGATTTTCAAACATTGTTGGGTTATTCATAACCCGGGAATGTTTATCCTTCTTTTTAAAAATAAATATATTTATATATATTAGAAATATGCAAACCAAAAGTTTTTTTAAAAGTAAAATCATTGATTATCTCCAATAAACATATCCATCAGGAGTATTTCATAACACATTTATGCCTACTATGTACTGCATTTGTGTACATTTGACTAGGTTTCACTTGCCTTTTTTCTTATCATTTATTACTATGCCTTTTTGTCAAACTTAAATTTAATTGCTTCAAAATTATTCTCGTTTCGTCTTAATCTTCTACATTCATACTTGATGGTATAATTTAAAAAAAATAGAGATTTAATTTTTATCAGTCATTTTCATGGTAATATTTAAACAAAAATCTAGCTAACAACCACTCTGCAAATTGCCATCTCAACAAAGGCTGTTATTAAATTTAATATTAACCCGGCGTCATACGTTTTGTATATGAAAAATGTCTTTAAAAAAATTGCCGCACACAACCGTCTGTCTCAGTAGCTGCAGCTAAGTATCACCCAAGGAGCAACACGTGTGTAAACCTGGGACCGGGTATTTATGACCCAGCTAAACGGTGACGGTGCTTTGTGCCATATAGATCTCAAAGATCTCTCGAAACACCTTGAGTGAAATCAAAGCTTTTATTGAATTATTGTACATAGCTGGATTCCGTCGTTCTGTAAGACAGAAATTATATGATTTATGGATGTCTGATGGCACTGGTGTGGATATTTATCGTCTTACTATGTCACAGCAGCGTTTCCATTTCATAAACAGCTGTCTGTCTCTGTCTTGATGATAAGTCTACACGCAAATTCATTTATTACCAATGTGTCGTATTGCTGCTACTGATTATATATACAGTTATATATTATAAATATCAAATTTCAAAAATTAAATATTATTTTATACAAGGCAAAATAGTAACTATTGTAACAGGGTCATAATGACCCACCTCAACGTTAGTGTAACTTTTTTCCGCCACAATGACGCCGGGTTAAAATAAAATATAAAAATGTGTTAGGGAAAATGGTTCACATAATAAGCGACAGCCGCGTTTATAAGGTTAAAATATGTTTAAACAGGCTCCAGAAGTATGTAGCACATTATTGACTACCCGAAAAGTGACTCACAAGCTTGGCCCAGTTGAACGGAAAGAGATGCACCAGCCTGGAGATGTCCAGGAAGAGGAGTGCGGAACTGGACATGAGCGAGAAGAGGCCGGTGAACAGGAGAAGTCGCAGTCGCCCGGCGCCCGGCAACAACCACAGCTCCGCACCTCCCGCCGCATATTCCAAACAAACGCAGCACAGAGAAGTTACCTTTTAACAAACAAACAACATGTTAAGCCAATCAACGGAATGTATCCTGTCAATGTATGTGATTTAGTGAAATTTCATGGATCAAATCCGCGACATGCACATACGAAGACGCCGATGGATCACAATGCGTTAGCATGATTTTCTAGGCCAACCTTTCAGGTTAAAAGTAAGTTCCATTAATATACGAGGGTAGGCTGAAAAGTAATACACACATGCTTGTTACAATAAGGAAAAGTGAAAAATATTATGGCTTTAAATGTATGTTCATACAGACCAATAAACGCTGATTCTGAATATATAAGTTTTTTTTAATAATATTAAACGTACAGTTTTTAAAAAAATATTAAAAAGTACATTTTTAATATTCTCGTTAAAACACGCTGTCAAGTTGGTATTACAAAAAGGTTCATGGTGAAGCACTATGCTGATCACTGTAAGTCATTGTACGGGAATGTAGGTATGACACAAGCAATATTAGTTTATTTACATACAGCCTTACTAAAAAACCCTGAAAATTGAATTCAATTGACAAACTGCCGCGGATGTGAAAAAGTAATTAATTAAAAGATTGTTCATGGTAAGAAATACACATTGTTTACACAGCATGAGAGGGTAGTTTATCTCTGTTTTATTAATGATGTATGAACGAAATTTGGAATTTTTCCTAAGTATTTTGAATGTTCTAATATTTCTTATTTTTGAAGATGTTGTAAAAGCATATACCTTTATAGAAACTAAATAGAATTACCTTTTAGATTTTTGTATCTGACATATAGATCGTGTTTGAAAATTGCAGTATTTTAAGTTTCAACATGAAAATTTAAAAAAAAAAAAACAGCTAACTGTAAACATATTCTATTAAATGGTCGAAAAATTTTGGAAAATTCAGAAATTTAAAAAATACAGTCCTCTTACTTTATGAATTTGGAATAAAACTGTGACTTCACTTTTTATCTCGCTCATACAATTAAAAAGGATAAAAAAATATTATAATGATTCCGAAAAAATAACTGAAAAAATATGACATCTTGGATTCGGTGTTATGCAATGAATGCGTTGATTTGTCGATTTTGTATTTATTTACACATGCATAAGTCTTTTACATTATTAAATAATATTACTTTTATAGAAGTTTTATTAAATTCACCGAAAGTCATTAAAAAAAATTTTTCAGACGTAACCTAAAACCTATCATAAAACGAAAATAAATCAACAACATAACACTATTTAAAGGACTAAAACTGAAAAAAAAAAGTAACGTCAGCATTGGTACTTATGTTGAATTACACTAATATCACAGTGAATTGATCATTTAAACGAAAATTATCTTGAAAGACATAAAACTGCAAGTAAAAATCATCATGTGAAATATTGTTTCATAAATTTGCATTGTTTTGCCGTGTCCAGAAAGAACCCGCCATAAGCCATAAATAAACGAATCATACGCTTTAATAAAAAAAGATAGCCGTGGCGCCGGCGCAGATCTATGTAAGATTCCAGGGGTCCAACATAAAAATCATAAAATACGTGATATTGTTATTTTGTAGATGATGTGTTGATGACATCACACGACCCATCGCAGGTATGGTGGTTTTCGGGAGTTCTTAAAAAATTAAAACTTTGACAATTATTTTAACTATTAAAACTAACTCGAAAAAAAAAATATGCAGTTATTTAAAAATAAAAAATAAATTTAAAAAAAAAACTTTAGAAGGTGTATTCATAAAAAATAAAAAGTAGTAGGTAGGACTTCTCTATTCCCTGACCCTTCTGATCAGAACCATAGTCTTAAAATAGAAAGAATACAAAAAAGATTTATGCAATATTAAATACATCCATAACCCATTTTTATTTCCTGCATTTTTTTTACTGCAATGCTGGATCTCAACAGCCTGTAATCCCTTTGAAAAATGTCTTTTTGAGAAACTATAAGATAAAATTTATTTTTGGGAAACAAAAAGGGTGTTCAGACATGGCTATAAAATATAAAAGATCATTGTACGCCAAATAACGCTCTTTATACAATCCCTTCAGACCGTTCACACCTAAGCGGTTTATGCGCAGATCAACCATAGACAATACACATCTTACGCCGTAACTGCTCGTGAGGCGATATGCCAAAATTTAAGCGCCCCCTCTCCGACGAAAACAGGAGAGGGGGTCATTTCAACTAAGGAGCTGCCTAGACCGGTGGACGACAGGTGTCAAGTTGACAGATTCAGTAATAAAAATGTGCACTTCGTGGTCGCTCGCTAGTTCATCCGACCCCCTCTCCTTCCATAGGAAGAAATATTTGATAGCGTCGTGTGAACTGTATGAAACAATAAGCGCTCGCTGTTCAACAGATATCTGCTAGTGGTTTATAGCCGTGTCTGAACATCCTTTAAAAGATAAAAGTTGTTTTTCGGGAAACTATAAGATAAAGGTTGTTTTTTGGGAAACTACAAGAAAAAAGTTGTTTTTTTTGAGAAATTACAAAACAAAAGTTGTTTTTTGGGAAACCACAAGATAAAGGTTGTTTTTTGGGAAACCACAAGATAAAGGTTGTTTTTTGGGAAACTACAAGATAAAAGTTGTTTTTGAAAGTACACATAGTGGAGGTACAATATTGACTCTTGTCAATGCTCATTAACCGCAGTTAAAGGATCAAAAAGTGAAAGCACAGTGGCTGAGTTAACAAATGCCTTGTAGGTTCAATTCTTCTGCTAAGTCATCCATCATTTTACAAGCAACATCCGCTTATGATGATGGTAGTAGAAGTTTTTTCAAATATTGTCAAGTTATTCTTATCCCGGGAAAGTTTGTCTAACTTTAATATTCCACCATAGTAAAAGATACTCTCAGTTTTCACCACGTTTGGAGACGAAATCTGAATAGTCAGGTACTTCTCAACCTTTCTTATCCCCATCTCCTTCCCCTCCCCACTACTGTCAGCCTCACAACATACCCCAATTGGGGATGCCATAGTTCCACAGGCTTCAGAGTATTAATAAAGGGAATATTGTTTAGGAATCAATGTAAGAGGAGCGCACTTACGGCAATAAAGAGTCGAAGAGCTCCCACGCTGGTGGCCAGGTGGCCCGCGTGGCAGTAGAGCGGCGCTACGCGTGCCGGGGGCGGTGGGGGCGTGCGCCGGTAGTGCGGGTGGCTGTCCCAGCTGTGCACGGAGCCCTGCGGAGCCGTCTGGCTGCCGGCGATCTCAAAGTCCTGTACGTCGGGAGGCGGGCGCTCCAGCCCCCGGAGCTCTTCCAGCAGCAGCTCCACCTCGTCGGCCGCGTACAGCTCGCTCACGGAGCGCGTGCAGCCGCCTGCGCCCTGCATCCCCTCCCCTCCCCCTGCTCCTCCCTCACCTCCCAACCCCCTTACCCCTTCGTCTCACCGCTGCCCAACCGACCATCTCATCATCACGTCTGGAACAACAAGTACACAATCATTATTTCATACTACTTTACACTCAAAACTTTATTATTGTTTATTATAACCTTTGTGGAAAAAATTGTAAAGTTATATACCTACCCAATGTAAAAGCCTCATTTTTTTACATTAACTCCACACAGGAGGCCCTGAGAAAAAAATCACTGGGACCTATCTTATCCACTGGAGCGCATTTTGCTGAATGTTAGCATCCTCTACTAAACCTGGGTTTGCTTAGCTGCTGAAATTCAGCAAATTTTCCCTATTTTTTGTAATATTTTCAAATATGCCCGCAGTTTTATTTTGAAGTTTTTCAGTAGGTGGAAAGATACTACTTATATTCGTAACAACAGATGGCAGTGTACTCTAGTTATGTACAGAATATTTGGAAAGAAAGATTTATGTTTGGTAGATTTCTGTAAAATATTAAACTGTCAAAATGTGTCACTGTAAAATGCGGCATTTTATCGTGTTTTGGTGGATTTTTCTAACATATTCGTATTCCAGTGTTATTATGATTGAATTAGCAATGCATTCAACTGTTTTAACGTGTTTCAAACTTAAAAATTCAGTGATTATTTGGAAAACAAAAGTTTTGTGGTTATGTTTTTTCTATTTTTTTGCCAATGGGACTGAGTTTGACAATACAATATTTTCAATAAATAAACCAATAATCGAGTTAATTGGTATTGTGGATTTAAGATAATTGATGTATCTGTTTGATGTACTGCAGCTATTTTTGGTGAGTCCTTTATGAGTTCCATTTTAGTCTTATTAAAAGTGTCGCTTTTTTTTGACTAAATTTGAGTCAAAAATTGTTCTAAGGGAACATAAACAGTTCACAACATATCAAAATTCAGTTTTCTTATATTCATATGTAGATTGTGATTATAAATTAGACCATTTAAAAGAAACCTAATAGAAAATAATTAATGTGGAGGCAAAATCGAACTTCCTAGGAGTTTATAGGGAGAAAATCCTGAGAATAATTCCGTTTTAAATGTTTACAATTTTATAATATTTTTTTTATAAATCCTAGGAAAATGTGATAATCAACGTTTGAAGGTCTCCAGTGGTTATATTGTGGTGAAGTTCAGTAGTAAGAAATGTTTGCATTCAAAACTCACACAAATTATTTTTTAATCCTGACTACAATGTGGGAAGGAATGCACAGTTCACCAAATTCAGAACACTATTGAATTGTGCCCGGTTATGAACAAAGTTCTCAACGCAAAATGTGGCAATAGAGGACAATAATTTGAATATAAATCATACATTACCAAATGAATTTGCTGTGAAAAAGTTGACTCGATTGTTAGTATTTTAAGTAATAAATTAGAGATTTCATTCTTCAAAAAGATTAGATGGGCCACTTGCCCGAGTGCTCTTGTTGAATAACCATCCCTGATGAGCTAACGGTTTTTGCTAAAGTGGAAGGCTAGAGTAAGAGAGGAAAATTAACACCAATGCTCAATATGTTCGGGTCCAATGGAAAATGGATAGGGTGAAGGTTTGTATGGAAACCGGACTTTGGGAAATACATGGCTTTAATAATACTGCCTTCATAGAAAATTTTTAACACCGCATGCATTGTTTATTCTCTAACCAGTACTATAGGATCTAACGGGGAATGGACTATTATTCAGACATTTTTCAAGGTATCAAATGAATAAAAAACATTTTAGTTTCAAATTACTGACAATTGTTTAAAATTCAATGTTTTGAGTTACTAGTAGAAGCAAAAATATTATGAACATTGTTTATAGGCATTTAGCCCCAAAATAATAGTTAATGAACATCTGCCAACATCATACAATAAAAAATGTAAAGGCATGTGAATATGACAAAATATATGGTGGTTATTATTCTAATAGTATGTAAAGGGAACCTGGTGCATTTCTTTGATAACATTTGCACAATATGATTTTAAAAAATTAGGTATTAGGGGGCACAATATTGTTAGCACTTCATAAGAAAACGTGATTTAATCATTAAAACTGGTACATGCATTAATAATTGTACAAGGTAGCAGCAAAATTTGCCGTTTGTACGGTGTATTTAAAGTAAATATGACTGAAAAATATTTTAACATTGAATCAAATATCATTAGGTTATTTAAATATTTACAGGCGTTTGGTTACAAGTTCTAGCCTTATCGACTTACAATAAACAAAAATAGTTCAATTAACCGCTTGTGGGAAGGTTTTCTATCAGAAATGCTCTGTAAATACGTCAAAATGTTTATAAAACTAATAACAAAATTGATTGAAAGATACGATTTTTTGAGATTGTAAATGGTTTTTGAATCGGTATTAATCTAAAACATTAAAAGAGCGGTAATTATTATGTTTAAATTACTCACGTTTTTCAAAAACAATGAAATCAGTACAATGAAGCAAATAAACATTTCATAAAACAAATTTTGCAGCAAGACTCCGCCATGTTTACATGCCTTTCATAACATAGATAACAATGAATATTTGACGTTTCTTCGGACTTCCGGAAATTGGCTATGGTAATATTATTTTTCCAAAACTCCAAAGTCGACCAGCCGAGTGGCCAAAATTTAATTTTGTTCACCGTAGCGAACGATCAGAAAAATATATTTTGCAACATTTTTAACAATTGAATAACTGGTAGATAAAAGTTCAGCTTCCACGGGTTTTTTGAAGTAAAACTTCTTTACGCACGCTTGACTTGGTGAGTAAGCTGGTGAATGCGTGACGAGAGCGTTATGAAAAGTGTGATCGGGTGAGGCGAATGGAAGTTGAGAGGAAAATATAAGTTAATGAAGATAGAAAGAGAGAGTTACGTTTCATAATTACTGTAGTGGCAAGAGAGAGAGGTGCGAGCACATATTTTCTTTCTCTCTTTCTCTCATAGCCAGTTACGTTTCATCGACAAAGTGCAGGCCTTTTGTCACTGTAGGAGCAAGAGAGAGTAGTGCGCGCACACATTTTCTTTCTCTCTTCTTTTATAAGTTAGCGAAGTTTTACTTCAGTCGTGTGGTCTAAAGCACACTCGTTTTTTTTTGCTACTAGGCACTGCAGACGGTTTTTGATGGGCTTCGCCCAATTTAAAAAAAAAATCCCTGATAGTTAAGTTTTGCCCCTTTGTATGTTCAACAACAAATATTAGAATTTTTCTATCCAAATGAAAACCATTTTTGTGAATGCGTAAATAATAAATGTATGTCGTATAATTTCGTTCACCTGAAATTCATTGGACGAATGGAAACTAATTTTCACCTAAACATTATTATTAAATTCTGCTAAGTAGTAAATAGCACTAACAAATTTATTGCCAATCAGAACCCAAAAAATTAAAGAACGCCACCGAAATTGTATATTTTGACACAAAATTCGAGTTTCTCCTCCCCCTTAACTTATAACTATGTCCAATTGGTTTGAGAGCTCTAAGATTTCAAGATTACGCTTTATACAATATGTCATTTTACATACATTTTGTTTCTTTAATTTTATTTTCCTAAAAAAAATTCTCCTGGGAATAAAGGGCTAGAAATTTCTTCTGGGAAAATCGGAAAGGCTTTTCAAGGCTCCTATTGGTTGAGATATGAAACGGAAATGGCGCTAGGTCTGCGTTCATTAGTCGCTTTGATTATGACCTCACTTTTCAAGGCTTATTGATTGAGATTGTTTTGGTAGTTTCGCTTCTACCGCGTGTAAACTGCACTCGATTTTTTTTTTAACTTTCGGGAAAATAGGAAATTTTTAGTTGGTGGTGAATTTTTTTTATCCCGAAAAATTGATCGGAAAATGGATTGGGAAAATGTATAAAAGTTTTTTAAACTTATAAATACCAAGTTTCGGTCATTTTCTTTTAGATATTTTCTCGTTGGGGATGCTATTTACAACAATCCAAATTATGTAGTGAAATTTTCAGATTAGGCGCAGTTTTTCTTCCAATCGAGACAACCCCCCACCCAATCATATATTCTTTTCAAGTAACGTGAGATTTTGCTGGACCCCCCCCCCCCCCCCCCCCCCCCTTTTGAGCTTCTACTTAATATGCCCCTTTATCGTTTGCACGAAAGTTGGTAAAAAAAATGTTGTTAGTGGCATCACTTATCTGTCATTCCGAAGTGTATCTTTTTATTTTTTTAACATGGTAATCCTGCGGAGCCGCTGCTTTTTTATTGTTATTGTGACATGTCGCTCAGAGTCTAAATCAAAATTTTGAAATACATACTATTTGAAATTTTGTGTATGAAAAGGGTAAATATTTGAATAAACATGAAAATATATCTATGTCAATATTTTTTATGCAGTGTTATGCAATTAGATTTCTCTCGTTTCCGATATATTATTATGTAGAATGTGTTCCGTGGTATTTTTGAATTTTATTGTTCGACAAGAAGTGGAAAACAAACATATTTCATAGCATTTTTGTGTGTAAAGTCTAGCAAAGTTTTATATAAAACATCTGTTTTTTTTCTATTAGAATAGTCTTCTGCTTCAAAATCTTGGCTTCAGTTGGAATTTCTTACAATGTAACTTTCCCATATTATTTGGTACATGCATATTTATGTTACACTCCTTGTCATACGATTGCAATTGAATACCACGGTCGCCCCCATGTAAGTGTGTTTTCTAAAGTCATAGGGCGGTAAATATAAATTAAATAAGTACGGTGTATTCTTGTACATTTTGTTGCGATAACTGTCAAAGTTGCAGAGTATCACAACAGTCACTAACTAAAACTAACCATCACGCCGTTTCCCCGCAGGGGTAGGCAGAGAGGACGGACCGCCAAACAACTCGGTCTTGGCACACACTCCTTGCCTCGTTAACATTCATACATCGTCTCATACATGCTCTTCTATTATTCTGACTCTTGACATGGCCCGACTCAAGTATCTGATTCACTTGGTCGTGCCATGTCTTTCTCGGGCATCCCCGACTTCTTCTACCATTCACATTTGCGTCATATATTCTCCTTACACTCCTTTCCTCGTTCATTCTCTCTACATGCCCGAACCATCGGAGCGTTCCTTTCTTGATCTTACTCATCACGCTTACATCAGCCTCGCATTCTTTGCGGATCTCCGCGTTTCTCACACGATCATACATGGTTTTACCACACATACGCCTCAGGGATCTCATTTCTACAGCATTCAGTCTACTTTCATCCTTCCTCTGCCAGTTCCATGCCTCACTGCCATACATCAGGGTAGGTACCAGTACTCCATTATGGACGGCTAGTTTTGCGTCTTTGGACAGTTTTTTGTTGGTGCCAACGACGTTCAGTCCTCCATTAATAGAGTTACCTGCATTCACCCTTCTTTCAATATCTCTTTCAGCCTTCCCATCTCTCGTAAACATACTTCCCAAATAAACAAACTCATCCACCTGCTCCAAGTATTTGTCGTTCACAACTATATTGCATACTTTTTTCGTACTCTCTCTTTCAAACACCATGACTTTAGACTTACTTACATTCATCATTAAGTCATTCTTCATACATACTTTGTTCATCCTTGACACGAGAGACTGTAGATCTTCCATACTGTTAGATATCCGCACCGCATCATCAGCATACAACAGGCAACATACTTTCAGATTACTCAATTTCGCGCCCAATCCCATCTCTTTCAATTCTTGCATACAATTATCCATGTATAGATTGAATAACCACGGCGACATTACGCATCCTTGTTTAACACCTTTTGTGATGTCAAACCACCCCGTAAAATCGCCGTTCACCCTAATACATGCAACGCTTCCCTCATATAGAGACGCAATTGCCTGTATGAGATTCGTATTCACTCCATACTTGGACAATACCTTCCATAGCTTTTTCCTGTCAACTCGTTCGTATGTTTTTTGTAGATCTACAAAGGCACAGAAGAGTTTCTGGTTTTTTGCAAGAAACTTCTCAGTGAGCATACGCAATGAGAAAATCTGGTACATGCACCCCCTTCCACTCATAAAAGCACCTTGCACATCCCATATTTTATCTTTTGTTTCCATTCTTACCCTTTCAATCAATATTCTACCATATAGCTTGCCGACTGAACTAAGAAGGCTAATAGCCCTATGATTTCCACATTCCATACGTGACTCTTTACCTTTGTACAATGGCATGATTACAGCCCTTCTCCAATCTAGTGGCGTATAACCCTCCTCTAAACATTGGTTAAAAAGTTTGCACAACCATGTGAGAATAATATGGCTATCTCCCTTTAAGTATTCGGCAGCAATATTGTCGAAACCCACAGCCTTACCATTTTTCATACATTTAATAGATCTTTTTATTTCATCCATGCTGATTTTGGTAACATTCACTACATCATCGTTCACACCCGATTCACCGCTGGGATCACAGTCCCCCGGGTTACTTTCGAAGACTTCTTCGAAATATTTCATCCATCTCTCTTTGATTTCTTTCTCATTCGTCAACATTTGCCCATCTTTCGATTTTATCACTTTCATGCTTCCGTTCTCTGGACCACTCCGGGACCTTTTGACCTCCTTCCAAAACAGTTTAATGTTTTCTTGGAAGTGGTTTGTCATTTTTATCCCCTCTTCCTCTTCCAGGCGTTTCTTTCGTTCTTTCACTCCAACACTTACTCTTTTCTTGCATACCTTATACACTTCTTTCGCTCGATCTCTCTCTTCGCTTGGAGCACTGCCAGTCCCTATCAGACGTAACCAAGCTTCCTTCTTCTCTGAGACCAGTGCTTTGATCTCTTCATCCCACCATGCATCACCTTTCTTCCTACCTTGCTTACTTATTCCACACACGTCTCTAGCAGATTCACATAGACTTACCTTTATGTGGTTCCATGTTTCCTCTATGCTTAGACCGTCCATTTCTTTCTCATTCAATCTCTTGTCTGCACAATTCTCATACTCACTTCTGACATAATCGTTTTGTAGTTTTTCTATTTTGACTCTTGTTGGAGCTGATACCGTTTTCACTTTAGAGCGCCAGCCGCGGAAGAGGTTTACTCTCGATACCACGAGAAAGTGGTCAGTTTTAACCTCAGCCCCTCTGAAAACTCTTGTGTCCTCGGTAACGGCTCTCAACCTAGAGTCAATTACTACGAAATCGATTATTGATCTTTCATTCCCTCTTTCCCACGTATATTGATGGATACCTTTATGATCGAAAAAAGTATTCGATACAAAAAGGTTCCACTCTAAACATACTTCAAGTATTCTGTTCCCATTGTCATTCGTTCTTTTATCCCCGAACATACCTAAAGCCGGATCAAATCCGTCACGTCTAATTCCGACCCACCCGTTCAAATCGCCCGCTATTATAATCCTTTCATTCGAATCTTTTAGTCTCATTACATCGTTCACACTAGTCCAAAAATCATCTTTCACTTCGTCGCTTTCAGAATTAACAGGGGCATAGCAAATGACAAGAAACACCCTTGTCAAACCAATTTTGAGTCGGATCCACATTATTCTCGGATTTACACATTCATATTTTACCATACATTCAACCATTTTGGGAGACAGTATCGCTGCAACACCCTGACAAGCCCTCTCCGTATCTGGTCTCCCAGACCAGATGACGAACCTGTCATTATGCTGCATTGTACCACTCTCTTTTTTCATACTCTCTGTTACACAAAGTACGTCCAAACATTTTTCTTTCATTGTATCACATAATTCGTTCATCTTTCTTTCCATCCCTCCTCTTATATTCCAATTCGGCATTGCTCACGTTCCTTCCTCCTCTTTGCGCCACCGAAGGGTTGGCGATGTGATGGATAGCGAGTCTCATCGACACCTGTGTCGGCCATTCCCTTCCACGGACTACTTCTTACATTCTAGCTTAACATTATTACTCTAACTTACTCTACTTAATCTGACAACAGTCACAATTCATATAATCTCTTTTGTTTCCTTGGTTCAGCAGATTCGACAATGAATGTAAACTGTATCATATGCAGTGACCTTCTGGGTCCAACCAATGAAATATACGCTACCCAATGTGGACATGTTTTCCACCAAACTTGCTTGCTACAATGGATAGAAAGGTAATTTTCCATTGATATGTTTACTTGGCCCTTCAAATTTCAATTGTATTTTGTGTGCGCAATATTTAGTAGTAATTCATAAATAAAATGTCATATTTTCACACTGATGGAGTTGTCTTTATCAACTTTCATGAATAACTGTAGTAACATTGTCGGTATAAAATTTATCATTTAACCCTCGATTCAAAACAAAACTTGTGATGCCATGAGAGGTGACTTATCCCACGCATTTTATCACTTTTCACTTTAATGCCGTTTTCTCCATTTATTCATAATTTTCATTGAAAATTAATCTTTTGGCTTTACACATTGTGTTTTCGTGAAATGATAATAATAATAAAGTTAATTTTATAAAAACAACCCTCTTCTTTCATCAACGAAAATGGCCTCCTGCCAATGAACCTTGAAGTTTATAGGTAAGTTTACATGTTTGCATGAATCTGCAAAGCTTCAGCATAAAAACATATATAACAACTTTCACAATTTAAAAATAAATGGCAAATATGAAACAATATACAGTAGAATGAGTATAACGACCCTCAAGGGGCCGGCAATACTTCGTCATACTAACCAGACGACGCACAAAACGGCCGGATAATTTGTTTTTTAGTGAGACGCCGAACTCCTTCGCGAGGGTTACATTTGATTCACTGGCTTCTAAACGGTGTAATATAGCACTTTTTTTTTTAAATTGAAAAACACTTTCGCTTCACGGAACTCTTTGTGTTGAGCTTTTAACCTAGTCACAACAGATGATAATCACTGACTGTGATTTATGCGTGCTTATAAGGATAGGTATTAGCACACGGGGTGTAGCCGGGCGCGGTGAGAAGGCGAGGCGCGGGGCGGCGAGATATTTGTGCGTAGGTTTTGTAAACAAAACACTGCGCGTCGTTCTAACCGGACGAATTATCATTAAAATAGGTCAAAAATTTGAAGTAACCCCCTACACAAAAAAGAGCTGATGACCTTGAAACGCCTGGATAGATTTTCATGAATTGTAGCTAAGAACCATCTCGATCACTCAAACTTTCAAACAAAAAAAAACGCATCATCATCGGTCCATTCGTTTAGGAGCTACAATGCCACAGATAGACACACAGACATGTCAAACTTATAACACTGCTCCTTGCGTTGGGGGTTAAAAATAGGTTGCTTTAAGCAGTTGGTCGCTTAAAACGGAGTCGTACTAAACAGATATGTTTTCGTAGTACCTAACTATGAAACCTAATTTGAGTTTACATTGTCCTTGCTAAAAACGGTAAGCCATTATAAGGGAAGTCGTTATATCTGAATTCTACTGTATTTTACAATAATATTGACGCTGGAAAGGAAAAATGGTTAAAGCGCCATACAGCTGTGACATTAAAGATGAACCTACACAATGGCCCCCTGCTTTTTCTTATATTCATAAATGACCTTGGCTCGAAATTAAACTGTTATTATGCTTTTTTCGCCGATGATCTTAAAATTTTTTGTAAAATTAAGTCTGTTACCGACCATCAGCTGCTTCAAAATGACCTCGACACACTCAATAACTGGTGTACTGTCAATGATATGCACTTAAATGTTGAAAAATGTTACATTTTAAACTTTACTAGAAATAGAATTATAAAGGATTTTTCTTATGTTATCTACTATCTACTCTACTACACTATATAAAGAGGTAAGATTTGTTTGTTTGTTTGTTTGTTTGCATTGAATAGGCTCCGAAACTACTGAACCGATTTGAAAAATTCTTTCGCTGTTGGGAAGCTACACTACCCCCGGGTGACATAGGCTATATTATATTTTCAAAAAAATTAGGGATCCTTACTAAAACTCCAATAATGCAACCCAAGGTGTAAAAAAATTACCTAAAATATTCTTTACATCGCGTGCGCTGCGAAAACTATTGATGATAGAATAAAATAATGTACTACGACTTTGTAGAACACATCATTATTTACAAAAAAGGTCGCGACAGCATATTTCTAACTATTATGGTTATGCCACAATAAGTATTCTTTTATTTTAAAAATTTAATTAAAATGTCACCGCTTGAAAAGGCTCTTTATTTGTATCTTGGTGTTAATACTTATCAAAATAAATTACTTCATATTCAAGACAGCTTCAATACCTTTATTTAACTTTTTGAATTTTTCAATTCGGATATTTAATTAGAAAGATATCACGAGTTTAATAATGTTAGTATTAGAAAAAAGTTTCGGCTACGGGCCGGGCGGGAGAGGAGTCAAGAAATGAAGTGCCAGGGGGGTTGGCGGGACGGGGGAGCGAGAGAGCGGTGGCGGGGAAGGTGGAAGTGGAACACTGGAGGGGAACGCACGGGAAAGGACGTGCAAGGAGTAACATTTTATTTATTTGAATATGGCATTGCAACGCATGCCGGGAAACAGCTAGTCAATAATATTATTCTCAAAAAAGTTTCTTCAATAAGGGATCTAGGAATCACTCTTGATTCTAAATTCGTATTTGATGTACATATTAACAACATTAACTGCAAATCATTAAAAATGATGGGATTTATTCACAGAATATGTAAACCTTTCAAAGATCCTCGATCAATTCTAACTCTTTACAATGCCTTAATTAGAAGTAAACTTGAATATGGAAGCACTATTTGGAATCCACATTACTGCAAATATGAAAACATTGTAGAATCAGTTCAAAAAAAATTACTAAGAATGTTATCTTTCAAATGTGGACTACACAACCATCTCAGATCATACGATGTACGTCGTGATTACTTCAAGATTGATACACTTAAAACTAGAAGGCAATTGACTGATCTAATATGTTTCATTGACGTTATATTTAAATAGACTCGCCATAGTCTCACATACTCACAATATAATGTGGAAAGCAAGCAACACTCTTTTGTTTTCAGCGGTTTTCAGTTTAATTTCTAAATTCAAAACTTTATTCGTGTGTGATAAAGACAGACAATCAAAGAATGTATGGGAGTGAATGTCATAGATAAATGGTCGGGCAGCGTATTCATTTCGCCGAATACTACTGTCACATCATGGGTGTGACCTATGGGTGTGACTGAGATAACAAGATACTCTCACTCGGTTACACAATATGACAGGGAAGGGTAAAGGCGGGTAAAACGTGACACACGGGCAAATATTTTTATATTTATTATATGAGTTTTCATTATTAATACAACATTGGTACTATTATAGTAGTATTGTTAAGTACATATTTTATTATACAGTACAGGTTATAGGTTCAAATGATTATACAAATCTATACAGATTAATAACATCTAGGACCGTTACTATTTACAATTTTCATCAACGACATTATTAAATTAATGAACGCGTTACCCTTTGTACGTTTTACCCCATCTTTCCCAAAGGAATAAAACGAATGCGGGACGCTGTGTGAACCGACTTACTGTTAGTAGGTTGTCCTTGTTATGCTTATGTCACTTTGTGATGCAATTTTCGCTGTCTCCTTTTCGACTATTTGCCGAGTAATTGAAGCATTTTCTCATCACACAGGAGAGCTTTGCAATACAATTTACTTACTGGTAAGACACGACCTCACTCGACGCGTAGCAGTTTAGTACTAAAGTACTAGAAATAGAGACAGCTACAATCGTCTTGTGTTTGGCTTCCCACTTTTAGATTTCTACCCCGCGTCCAGTAGTAATGTCATTGATATGTTTACATAAAATTATTCACGGCCATCTTGATACTAAATTATGTCTTAACAGTATTAAAATTAATGTCCCCAATTCAAATTGTTTAAGACGCCATAACATTTTTCATATTAATACATTTAAAAATAATATCGCCCACTTCAGCCCTCTGACCCAGATGTGTCGACTGTATAACAAGATAGAGTGCGCTGATGTGGATATTTTCGTTGATAATTTGAACAGATTTAAAAAAAAAGTTCTAGCGCTGTTAAAAAGTTCTAACTAATTATATTGTGTGAATTGTCCCTCTATGCATGCTCGCGTATTTCATATGTCTTTTACCACTCATTGTAATGTGTTACTTGAGTGACCTTGTATAATTCTGTATTTTTATTTGTGATATTTTTGTTTTTCTAATTGTATTTAATTGTACGTAATTGTAGATTTTTATAATTGTGTAATAACTGAGTTTTATAACTGGATTGTTCTCATGTAAATGAAAACATCTGTAAAACCCAGTATAAATAAATAAACAATAAGCTATATTTTTTGTTTGTGCTTTTGTATAAAATCAAGTTTTCTGGTGTTTCCCAGAACATTTGGGAAACTCTAAAAAACTTGATGCAGAATTTTGGATGATATTTTGCACATTTGACTTTCAAAATAAGGGGAAAATTAATGTCTACACATGATTTTCAAAAACTCTCTGTAAAGCCCAGGCAACGTCAGGGACTTGAGCCAACAATAATGTAAAAAAATATACCTAAAACAATATTAATCTTGAATGAACCTTGTGAATTACTGCAGGTCAAAGACTTGCCCACAATGCAGAACGAAGGCAACGGAAAAGACAATATTCCGGATTTACTTCAATTTCCTGAACACGGATGGGATGACTCTAGATGCGGGCTCGTTGCAAGTGAAGCTCGATAATGTGGAATTCCAGTTGAAGCAAAATGAACAGGAACTCAGTAAAGAACAAGCTGGAAACCAACGTCTGCAATCGTTGCTTCATAAAACCGAGTGAGTTCTTGTTTTGTGTGGTCCGTCTGGCCCATCATTGCTTCCATCAATATTTTCCTCCCTGAGTGGGGGATGAGGTCATGTTGTGGCATTTTGAGAAGTTGTGGAGTACGGCACTTATTTTGCACCGTCCACCTTCAAACCATATCAAATATCCCAATCCCACCAGTGACAAATTGCCACTTTTCACAATTTTCTTAATTTATATACATGATAAAATTATATTGAAATCGTATGTAGCAGAGCTGAATTTCCGATTTGATTTTCGATTATAGCTTAGAATTCAAACTACTTGTATGAGAATATGGTCAGTAGTATGGAGGACCATTAAACTCTTGAACGCTAGTGTATTCTTAACCCCTCAGGCCAATTTGTTCAGTTTTCGGAACAATTGTGATGAAATTGTTGTGTCTCCCTTACTATGATGGTTAGAAATAACATATAAACAGTGTTAGAAAGATAAAACACCACATTTTATATTCAAATCTAAAAGTTGACCGCAAAATAATTAAAATGTACACCTTTGTGAAACCTAAGTTTCCGACCTCAATTTGAAAAAAATTATGAAACTTTGGGAATTTTTTATTAATTATTTTTACATGAAACATCAAAAAAGTGAGTTAACAACAACATTTGTATTACATTTGCCTAATAAAATATGTGTTTTTTTTTTTTTTTCATTATCGGTAATTTAAGTTAGAAAAAACGTGAGGTGAGCCATTTTTAAAACTTTTTTATTTTTGCATTCAAAAATTTTATATTTCCAAAATCATATGTTTATTTCGAATTATAAAATTTAAAAGCATATTTCATCACCTTTCAAAAACAGTTTTTTGTTTTCAGATGCGTGTCGAAACATTCCATTTATTTGGATTTTATTGAAAAGCGGAAATATTTTGACTTTTCGACAAAATAGGCCCGAGGTCTCAAGTGTTGAAGAAACTCTTTAAAAATAAAATCAATTGAAAATTATTTCTTTGAATATAACTAGCTATTCTTGGGGAAACTGCATATTATAGATTATTACTATTTATTTAAATATATAAATACATTATCTGGTAAGACAGTACAATTTACAACAGCATAATTTTGCAAAAAATAAGTAAGTTATTACGAAAATAGAAGCAGCTGTCGCGCAGCGAAAATTTAGCATCGGCCATCAAGAAGTTAAGCGAGTTTTTGTTTTTTCGAGAGGCACTGCTGAAAACCAACTGCATTCCGGGAGAAATCCTGACAGAATAGCTAAGCAGTGATCCATTTGTCAATAGAATAAATGTTATAAAAATAATCAAGATGTACAAATTTGTAAAAATCTATTGACAAATAAATAGTTTTATTATCAATCAAACAGTTGGCATCTGTCGTACACACTCGATTCACAAATAGATGCAAACATAAGTGCTGCCATCTATATTATTAATACGCTAAAAAAGGTACTTTTGTAATTCAGTTTCAAATTCAAGAATTCGTCAAAGCATGGCGCCACTTATGTTAGCAAATCGCATGAGGTTGTGCCCCACCTAGGTATAAGTACTACGAATTTGTAGAATTTGAGTGTCTCTCCGGATAGGAAAGATTGGCTGCAATACTTAGAGTTGTGAATAATAGTATCACGCGGCTATATATTACATGTGGTGTCATTGTCTGTCGCGGTTATTTTGTCCCAGTGACTAGCTGTCACTGGATCACAGTGGATCCGAGGAACCGGCTATTTTTGTAACCAATTCCTATCGGATTTATAAAATGGTCACCATCACTCAAGGGCGAAGCCGAATGAAAAGCCGCCCGCAGGGCCTAGCAGCAAAAACCTGCAGAGCGGGTTTTTAACTGCTAGTTATTATTTTGTCAATAGCTTTGTACAGACGGCTGTTACTCCAATGACGTTATATTATAAATAGACTCGCCATAGTCTCATATACTCACAATATAATGTGGAAAGCAAGCAACACTCTTTTGTTTTCAGCGGTTTTCAGTATAATTTCTAAATTCAAAAGTTCATTCCTGTGTGATAAAGACAGACAATCAAAGAATGTATGTGAGTGAATGTCATATGTAGATATATAGTAGGGCGGCTTATTAGTTTCTTCGCCGAATACTGTTGTCACATCACGGGTGTGACCTATGGGTGTGACTGAGATAACAAGATACTCTCACTCGGTTACACAATATGACAGGGAAGGGTAAAGGCGGGTAAAACGTGCAAATATTTTTTAATTTATTATATGAATTTTCATTAGTAATACAACATTGGTACTATTATTGTAGTATTGTTAAGTACATATTTTATTATACAGTACAGGTTATAGGTTCAAATGATTATACAAATCTATACAGATTAATAACACCTAGGACTGTTACTATTTACAATTTTCATCAACGACATTATTAAATTAATGAACGCGTTACCCTTTGTACGTTTTACCCCATCTTTCCCAAAGGAATAAAACGAATGCGGGACGCTGTGTGAACCGACTTACTGTTAGTAGGTTGTCCTGTTATGCTTATGTCACTTTGTGATGCAATTTTCGCTGTCTCCTTTTCGACTATTTGCCGAGTAATTGAAGCATTTTCTCATCACACAGGAGAGCTTTGCAATACAATTTACTTACTGGTAAGACACGACCTCACTCGACGCGTAGCAGTTTAGTACTAAAGTACTAGGAATAGAGACAGCTACAATCGTCTTGTGTTTGGCTTCCCACTTTGAGATTTCTACCCCGCGTCCAGTATTAATGTCTTTGTGTTACTCCTAATTTACTATCAAACAAATAGTTGGCCATTAAAATACAGTGTATTTAGGCCTTGCCATCAATCTTACTTGCTAGTCGGGCGTTCCCTTTTTGTTCACGTGCATTGGTACAAAGCTATTAATTCCTTCATTTATGTATTGTCCCACTTTGACTTGTAATAATCTTTTGTATGTTGTGTTTTGTTCGTGATGCAGAGAAACATTCTTGGCCTCAAAGGAGAAAATGAAAACTCAGGATGTGGCCATCAAAGGATTGCAAGACCAAATTGTTTACTTACGGCGGGAATGCGATGAAACAAATAAATTACGTGAGGAAAAGAAGGATCTGGAAAAGCACCTGACTATGCTAAAAGGGTTAGTATATTTCAACACAACTTTCCATAATATCGATGCTGAAAAGGATAAATGGCTAAAGCCCAATACTGCTAAAAGACGCTTTACCCATCTATACTTTCCAGCGTCTGTATGTGTATTAATTCTATTTAATGAAACACTTATTATCTCATTTTGCAGGAGAATGTCAAATAATAATCTTTATTTCATTTATCGATGGTTAGTTTGCCCATAAATAAACCACTCACTAGATTGATAACTTCGGGCATTTTGTGTGTGGAAAGTTTCGACACTATTTTTCCAGGAACATTTAAATTTTTCTACTGGACTCAATTATTTGACAAGTTTCGCATCCATGGGTGATGACTGGAAGTATACATGAGTTGAATACTTTACTTTTTATTTGCATGCTTAGCTCCTTGGATTTCAAGACTTCTTTCAAAGACCAGTATTTCCTCTCCTGGGTTTGCCATTATAACCAAAAACTCTTCTTCTTTTATTTCTGCTAGGCTGTTAATTGCGCCCCATTGCTGGCCATGTATAAATAAATGTGCATTACATTATGATAAAAAATAATTTATTTGTTTTTTTCATACAGAATGGAAGTAGTAACTTTAGGAACTGTCTCTGAAGTTGAAGAAATGGTGAGATGTCAAACGGATATCACTGCCATGTGTACTTATATAATAGCCCTTAAACGGTGAGTTTTTAAATTGTTTTTTTGAATGTTGTGAATAACGCTCAAGAGTCCCAACTGTTTCCAACCATTAAGCCAGTGAGACTATGGCCCTTATGTGGATAAACAGCGGTGAGTGTGTTCTCAGATATAGGCTGTTAACATAGACATATGAATATAAGTAGACGAGAACAAATAGAAGAAAGGTACAAACCAACTATAGCGGGACGCAGAGGGGCAAGATGACTCTGATGATATGTGATTCGTCAATAAATCAATCTGACAGTACTAATATCACCATTTAGTTATTAAAAGTAAAATCTGCTTTTGAATGAATAGTCCTTTTTACGTGGGAGCGCGAATTGCTCGCCACTTTATGAACAAATTTGTGAAGTCCAAATATGGCAAAGTAAAGTTTGCCTGTTTTCAGAGTCGAATATTTTGTTGCCGTATTTATTTTTATTTATTTTATTTTTATTTAAGTACATAAACAATTATGCCCAAAAAATTACATACATGGATGATTTAAATTACAGAAATTACAACAAAAATAGTATTAAAAATAATTAGTTACTCGTAAATATGCAAAACTGAATGACAAACAATAATAGTTAAATGTAGAATACAAAAGAATCACCAACAATTTATTATTGGCACCTGGATTTAGTAGGTACAATATTTCACATCTTTGAATAAAGGGCTTTATCACAATATCAGCTTTATACGATTGATGGTAAAATATGTTTTTGAAGTATTTAAATGGGTTATTAAAAATGTCAATTTCATTATTAGAGCAGTGTATAGTGTTATAATGTCTTAACGTTCGTGGTAAAGGGGAGAAATATCCTGTATTTGTGTGGTAGGTAGATACATAGAAAATATCTTGCAACCTCCTTGTTGAATTTCTTGATGGTGTGTTGATGTTAATTTGGGATAAAATGTTTGGTGTATCAACTGATGCATGTATAATTTTGTGCAGAAGCAATAAATCGGAAAGTTTCCGTCTTCTTGTCAGAGAGTGTATTTTGTAGTGTAGAATTCGGTCGTTATACATTCCAAATTGATCAGATAAACCTTCGCGATATGCAATAACACGGGTTAATTTTCTTTGTATGGATTCGATTCTATAATTGTGAATCTCATAATTGGGAGACCAAATAGTGGATCCGTATTCGAGAATACTTCGCACAATTGATTTGTATAATGTTAATGTTATTTCTGCACTTTTAAAGCAACTTGTGATTCTAAGAGTTAATCCTAATATTTGTGATGCACAAATATCTCGATGTGATATTACTAAAACTGATCATATTATATGATCTGAATAAGCTTAAAATAATGCTATGGAATGTAATACGACAATTGGGTTTATTCTCTTTTTCACTTCTATTTTTATATGTTTTCATAGCACAAGCCACCATTTTTGCCGTGTTATTTCGTGAAATGTACCGATGAGAACTCGACGCTGGTTCGCACAAGAATGATGACGTCGCATTTTCTAGATTCACGTGAGGCCATACGCGAGCCCAGTCGGCTGCAAATGAAACCAGTATGGGGAGGGGGAAATAATACGCTTTTATCACTTAGGGCAGATCTACTAATATTCATATGTCTATGGCTGTTAAACATTTCATTTGACTGTAGTTTATAAGAAAGAGGGAAAAGATACAATGGAATGGTACGCCTGTATACCCTCGTTACATTTTATGCTATTTTTTAGGGCTTCCGCTGATTTGCACAATAAGAAACAACGTTTAGCAGAAAGTGTGAGAAGTTTAAAAAATCAACTATCCAAAGCAAATATGGAAAATACCGACCACCAAATCAAAATTATGTATGTTTACTTTACGTTTTCTATTTCATTATATATATTTTTAATAATTTAGTTCTGAGTAGTTTCATCTACAGTTGAAAAATATGTTATTATTAATTGACAATGACTTAAATGGATATTTTAATAAATCATTGAAGAAAATAATACTTATCAATCGAAACATGAAGACACTAAATAAGACACCGAAAATAAAAGGTAACTGTCGCATTTAGTCACAATCGAGTGGATTGAGGCATTGTCCCATAAGACAAATATCCAGGGTTCGATTCCCAGTTGCTAGCGTTACCTTTTTTATTTTCTGTATCTTGTTCTGTATCATTTGGATTTATTAGTATTATCTTCTTCTTGTTCGTATTATATTCTTATTAAAAGTAATTCCACTTAAATTGGATATTTTAATGCTTATGATGGAATAAATTACAAGCTGAAAACAGTAATGTTAACTAAGAGAATCTGGCACTGGAGCTCATCATTCAAGAGTTTTCCTGTACACTGATTTTTTTGTTTCATTTATGTGTATGTAATAAGTTTCCATTACTTAAGAGACAATATTTTAATATATCTTTAAAACATTTTAGAACTTTAGAAGAGTCCCTCGTACATAATGAAGATGAAATTAAACAACTGAAGAACGAAGTGGGTGAAATGAAAACCCAGCTGCAGAACAGCTCTTCAGACACCAGAGCAAGTGTGAATAAAGAGAGTCCTCCAAGTGAAAACTGTAAAAGAAAATACAACATTGCTGACGACCTTGACCTGACTCTAAGTCCACCTAAACTGAGTAAAACCTCCAATATGCAAACTAAAGGAAACGAAAGGCTAGTCATGAAAACGTTTGTTGATTCGCAAGTAAGTTTGATTCTTTAAATAAGTACATACATATACATGCAAAAAGTCTTCTTCGACAATAATAAGAAGGACACATGCAACATTTTGAATTTCTTACTTTTAAAAAGTGATGCAAAGTCATAAAAAATGAGAAAAGCTAACCTAGTTTTTTTATATCTATTACATGACTTTTCAAAAGTGTTCTGTTTTGTCCAAAGATATTGGAATACAAGAGACATGGCTGTGATGGTCACCCGAACGTTGGGCAGGCAGGAAAATAGTTTGAATATGCAAAGAATTCATTCATTTAGTTGATATTGTGTTGTCGCCAGGGGCGTGCACAGAGTTTTTGATCAGGGTAGGCAGTAAGAAAATACAGCAAGTTTCACAGATAAAAATTTCCATATTCTATCAGATAATTTCAGAATTAAAGTACGACAATCGTTTTTGAACCGACTATTAGCATTTATGAAAGACAACTATTTGATAGAAATACATAACAACAGATGTTTTTGTCGTCACTGATTGCCATTTGCTTATTTTGTTCTAGAAAGCACTGCTTAATACTAACAAAAAAACCTCACAGAAGCAAATTCAAAACGACAGTTCTACTCTATGCTTTGTGCTTTTCGTAAACATTGAATTATGTCTTGTATGAAGTTAGCTCTAGTCAGAAATAATTCCTGCTTAGACCGCATTTCAGTGAGGCAGTTGGAGGGCGCGCGTGTAGTTTCTAGTTACAGTTTATGCCGCGTTTGTAGTATGCCGTTTAATGTGTCGCTCGCGTAGTTTCGGTTGCTCAGCTTTTTCGCGCTTATTTTTTAAAGTGTGTATTTATTTTAAGCAATAATTTTATAAATTATAATATTATTTACATGCTTATTACAAAAACGGCAGGGTAGGCAGTGCTTATGTGCCTATATGGAGTGCACGCCCCTGGTTGTCGCCTAGTATAAGTTCATCCTTGTTTTATTCAAAGTGCAACTTTTTAAAAAATACGACACGCCGAGTGAACTTCAAAACAAATTATCATTACACCAGAAAGTATAAAATTAGATAACGTTATTAATTTTTAATGATTTTTCAAAGTTTTTATTGACGTAAGCTCAGGTGAATGTTTCACGACTGTCACAATCATATCAAATGATGAGACGTGAATATGTTTCAATATCGACTCTCAATATTTCATAATATATATATTTTTTAATGAAATATCGATTAGTGTTCTAGCCAACCCTATACGTCGTTATTTGTTGTATTGCTAATCACAAATGCTGTCAGAACGTGTACGCACCGAAATATATGTTCTAGTATTAGTGCCAACGAAATCGACACATTTCGTGTGTAAGTTTCGAAATAGGAAAGCACTTGAGCGTAAGCGAAGGCGTGCACTTTTTTTATTTTTTTTATATGAATACCACACAAGAGTCCCAACTGCTCCCGTCTGAAGCCAGTGAGACTATGGCATCCCCAATCGGGGTATGTTGTGAGGCTGAGTAGTGGGGAGGGGAAGGAGATAGGGGAGAGGAAGGTGGGGAAGTACCTGGCTATTCAGATCTGGTCACCAAACACGGCTAATGCCATTTTAAGCAACGTTTCAATTCTGAATGGTGGTCTTACACCAGGGCGATACTGAGAGTATCTTCCACTCTGGAACGTGCCTCAAATATACTATATATGAATAAATTGTGAAATAACACAAATTAATCAAATAAATTTATTTGCCACGCCGGGATTCGATCCCGCGACCTTCGGTGTGCTATTCAAGCGCCTTACCGCTGCACTACGCCGGCCGTAAACCACCACTAGTGGTGGTTAACAATGTAGGCGACACTGGGTAACATAGCAGAAATGTGTGATCGCTTATCTCTTCATATTCTATTATCACTGTTCTGTTACCATTAACAGCTGATTCTCTGAGGAATAATAAGTGAAATAAATTTGATCACTCTGTTATTAGCGTGTATTAATAATGTAAATATGTATTTTCAGAGACTTGGTGTGAAAGCTGCTGCGGAATCTTATTCTCCATACTTGAAATTGAAACAAAATATTCCATTAGGCGCATATCGGATGAAAATGTCTGGCAGTGGTCCGGTCAAGGTAGTTTATATAAATGATAATTCTTATTTATACGACACACAATGTCACATGTGTTTTGTCACATTACATGTGTGTTTTGTGAAGTCCATGAAAATACTACTAAAATTCAAGACTTGATTGTTCTGCAATTGAACTACGGTCGAATTGTTGTATTGTCCCATTGTCAACAATATTGTCCTGTCTTCTACATTGTCCTCGTGTGAACTCTGTGTTAGTCATGCCCACTGTTTGATCTTTTCCAAAATATATTCGATAAGTCACACGTCGACCAAGGTCAATTGTTGTAGACCAACGTTGGAAGACAGCGTTGGGAGCCAAACCCCAAATAAGTGGATCCAATATTTTAACTTTGTGTTACATCTAAATAATATAATATGGTACATATTGACGCCAATACCTTGCTCTAACTCAGCCCTCTTACGTGCGGCCCGCGGCGCTCTTACTGCGGCCCGCGGTCATGTCTGACGAAATTCTTTTTTTTAAAGTATCGGGTACTTCAGAATGCATTTAAAATCACATTTAAGTTATTAAAACCAATAAAGTGTCTATAATTACACCAAATTTATGGGCTCAAGTATTATCTATGAGCTAAGTGATGCATGTTGTTATAAAAACAGTGAACTATATCCGTTCGCACGCAAAAGCGTCTTAAATTGACGATGCTGAAGACAGATCGTCAATTTAAGACATATCTCACTGAATTAGATTCTGAGTACGGCAACATTGTTTATTTTACCAATGTTAGATGGTTGAGTCACGGAAAATATTTAAGACGATTTTTTGAGATACGGGAAGAAATCAATTATTTTATGACCGGGGAGAATATGCCTATTCCCGAATTCAGAAATGAAGAGTGGTTGCAAGACTTATGTTTCTTGGTAAACATGAGGGAAAAATTGAATGAGTTAAATATAAAGTTGCAGAATCAGAATAATTTAATTACCGATGCTTGCAATTTAATTAAAGTGTTCCGGGTGAAGCTATTAATGTTTGAGAGCCAACTTAAAAATAATAAGGCACACCATTTCCCATTGTTGAAAGAATGCCCAAATAATATTTTTTCAAAATATTCGGACGAAATAAGAAAACTTATAGTAGCCTTTAATTGTCGTTTTAAAGAACTAGTAAATTATGAGAAATCATTTGAGATGTTCAGTTTTCCATTTGGTGTTGATGTTTCCACTGTTTCAGAAACGTTACAAATGGAATTAATCGACCTACAACGCACTATTGAACTAAAAAATATATACCCCACAATTCCAAAAATTGACAACAGAAAGTAAATCTCTAAAACCAGTTAAGGTGTGCAACTTCAACTATTGAAATAGATTTAGAAAAATTAAGTAAGCGAAAAGAGAAAAAAAAAATTAAGAAACTCAAACCTCGCACTGAAAGAAGTGGTCATGATAATTGGTTTTATTTCAAATAAAAAAAATAATATTGTTTGATTTATGTATCTTAATTAATAATTATGATTGTTAAAAATGTTAATTACTATAAAAATACATTTTTTTGGTTCAATGTGTGTTTTCTTTTCACATCTGGCTATAGTATTGTTTTTTTTTTTTCACAAATAACCTGATTGTACTTTCAGTTTACCTCTGTATTCAAATTATTTATAATACTTTTAAAAAAGAAATAAGTATTTATTTACTTATAAAGTACGTGTTACATAATTAAGACATTTACATGGAGTAGATTCAGTATGAAATTCATTGGAATAAAAAAATGTTATTATTTTTATATAATTTCTGTGTGTGCCGCCCTTGGGAAAATTGTAGGTTGTCAATGGGGCCCGGGGTGCAATTTGGGTTGGCCAGGACTGCTCTAACTGTTAATAAATTATATTCATTATAACAAAAATGAATTTGTATAATCAACTGGAATCTGAACGGTGGCTTAGCTTGATTGTTGAAAGTGACCATTTTAGAACTAAAAAATTAATAACAAATCTTTATTTTTACAGACATCTCAATTTACCATATTCAAAAGCCACAAATCAATGGAAAACACAGATGACATTTTCAAGGAAATGCGACAGAAGAGCCGGACCCTCGAGACGGCATATGACGGCTTTGGTGGCCACTCCCGAATGGATGTATTTCCCGTGCCTAAGAAACCTTTTGCATCTCCAACCAAGAGGCACGTCATATCCAAAGACAAGATGAAAGGCTTGGTTAGACCGGCAAACCAATCAACTATAGATAACCTCCTGAAGAAAAACTTTATGGATAAGTGATTTATTTGAGTGGGGAAACAAACAGTTAAAATGTATTTGTGCAGTTCATTGTTACCTTGATAATGCATTGTTGACCAGTTAATACTTAATACAAGATGTAACACTGAAAAATTATGTAATATTAGATGTTTTTGTTAGGTCTTTTGAGTTACGAAGTTTATCTAAAATATTAGGTCCTTGACCACTCGAGCAATTTTTGGCGTATTATGGCAAGATTGCAAAACGTCTTAGTAGGACTACCTAGAATACTTATTGAACCTAAACATATGGGATAAGCGATGAAATGTAGGTGGATTCATTGGCTTTAAACCGCAGTAAGCAGTTCATATAACCACTGGAGCACTTTTTGCCACAATATGGCACCATTTAAAATACCTTGGATTGCTTTCCTGCCAGTTTTAGGCAAATTTTCCCTAGATTTTTTTTCAAGTTCTCCATATTAAAATTCGGAGGTATGATTTTTTTATGTCCGCAGAAAATATTCAAAATGGTCACCAAAAAATCACGAGCAATTGGAGGAAAAGGTTAAAAATCGCGCTGTCGCTCGAGTGGATAATAATAATATTTGGATGATTGTATCGCTCCAATTTTTGTGAAAAATGACGTCAAGGGCGCTGTACAAATTTATAATATATTTCTATAATCTTACTTCTATTAACACACTTTAGGCGGTCGAAAACAAGGAAAGTGTTAGAAAAAATGGAATTTTAAAACCAATATATAGTTTTTGTACATTTGAATTAATTTTTTTAACTCTCAACACACCCCAACAAACTTGTATTGTCCAAAATTATAGCCATCTTGTAACAGGACTCCATAAACAGAAGACGGTGTTGGGCCATTTAGAGATGTTTTATGTGTAAAAAATGCACATATTTTATTACATTACAAAAAAATAACAATTTTACACATCTCCAGTGTCAAAGTTTAAGTTTTCTTTTGATAAAATATTCATCCACACAAAAGACAAGGAGATAAGAAGATTTCGTTATCTTGTATCACACGTACATTTATATGTCTTATACATGTAGCTGGTACCCTTACAAAGAGATTAGTGTACAATATTCACATAAATATTTTACAGCACAATAAGTAGGACCGGCGTAAAAGTTAGAACTATCCTTCCTACCTAAAAAGTGTTAATATTTTGGAGAATGATATTAATTAAATTGAATGGCCGAATCGCAAACCAAACACCCATTGCTCGAGTGGTTAAACGAACGTCTAAATTTTTATAATTTGTGAAATTGCCTGTCAAATTTGTAAAGTTGTTTATCAAACGGGTACAAAGGATGTAAATTTACTAATGCTTTTAACGCATTCAGCACTGCAATATTCAATTCTCATACATATTTTGTGAGAATTCTCAGGTGCGAGAATGCGAGTGTTAACCCAATAGTGGAGCATTTTCAGAGCCCCATTTCAGAGTATTTTTGTTAAAATTATTTCCCCAGTGAATCCTCACACATTTTATTGACTAATGAAAGACTACATTATTTTGTCTTTTGCATAGTGAGTCCTAGCGACCTAGCGAGACTACTTACTTCCCTCATCAACTTACAGGGTGAGGCCTTGAAATTTCAAGATAAAATAAAAAGTATTGCTGATGGACATAATTTATTTTTGGATAATGAAGGAACATAATTTAAAGAAACCATCTTTAAAACTGGAAATTTACATTTTGGGAGGCGGGGATGGGTACCGCCGCCCCGGGAACCCCAAGAGTTTCACAACATTTGGTGCAGGGGTGCCCGGATTCATGGGGTGAGGTTTGTACAATTTGGGAGGTGGGTATGGTAACACCACCCCGGGAATCATTTATTGGATAACCAACACCTCTGCCGTAGATTACCCCAAGTGGTTTGCTACATTTGGTGACTTGCAGGGGTGCCCGGGTTCATGGGGTGAGGTTTGTACAATTTGGGAGGTGGGTATGGTAACACCACCCCGGGAATCATTTATTGGATAACCAACACCTCTGCCGTAGATTACCCCAAGTGGTTTGCTACATTTGGTGACTTGCAGGGGTGCCCGGATTCATGGGGTGAGGTTTGTACAATTTGGGAGGTGGGTATGGTAACACCACCCCGGGAATCATTTATTGGATAACCAACACCTCTGCCGTAGATTACCCCAAGTGGTTTGCTACATTTGGTGACTTGCAGGGGTGCCCGGGTTCATGGGGTGAGGTTTGTACAATTTGGGAGGTGGGTATGGTAACACCACCCCGGGAATCATTTATTGGATAACCAACACCTCTGCCGTAGATTACCCCAAGTGGTTTGCTACATTTGGTGACTTGCAGGGGTGCCCGGATTCATGGGGTGAGGTTTGTACAATTTGGGAGGTGGGTATGGTAACACCACCCCGGGAATCATTTATTGGATAACCAACACCTCTGCCGTAGATTACCCCAAGTGGTTTGCTACATTTGGTGACTTGCAGGGGTGCCCGGGTTCATGGGGTGAGGTTTGTACAATTTGGGAGGTGGGTATGGTAACACCACCCCGGGAATCATTTATTGGATAACCAACACCTCTGCCGTAGATTACCCCAAGTGGTTTGCTACATTTGGTGACTTGCAGGGGTGCCTGGATTCATGGGGTGAGGTTTGTACAATTTGGGAGGTGGGTATGGTAACACCACCCCGGGAATCATTTATTGGATAACCAACACCTCTGCCGTAGATTACCCCAAGTGGTTTGCTACATTTGGTGACTTGCAGGGGTGCCCGGATTCATGGGGTGAGGTTTGTACAATTTGGGAGGTGGGTATGGTAACACCACCCCGGGAATCATTTATTGGATAACCAACACCTCTGCCGTAGATTACCCCAAGTGGTTTGCTACATTTGGTGACTTGTAGGGGTGCCCGGTTTGAGATTTGTCTGGGTCTTGGATGTGATGAGGGAGACCTTTTGATCTCTCCAGCAGGACTCTCTGGGACTAACACTGCAGTGGAGGGATGGATTTAAACTTCTGCCAATCCTGGACAAATTGACCCCCAGATTCCTATACACCCTTCATACCTTCCCAGAACTTCCTTTCCTCAAAAGAACCTCTACACAGCATCTCCAAAGAAGACATAGGCCCTGGGGAGAATTAATTCTTCAGGACCAGTCATTTCTCAGTGTGGAGTTAAGATTAAACAATTATCATGTAGGTGGTTCCCACCCGTTTGCCACCATTCTCTTCTTTCTTTCTGTGGGTTCTAACAGTCCACCTGAATTTGAGCTTTTTTCTGCTGAATAAGTTTCTTCAGTTGAAGCAGGGTTGTAAGGCGGTGTTTGTAAACCTCTGCCTTGTGACATCTTCATAAAAAAAAACTTATTTGAAAGCGTAGCATGGCGGGTGAAATTATACCAAAAAAATGTAATGAATGTACAATTTTCTTTTGTATGAATTAATAATTTATTTTTAAATATCACTTAAATTTCGGTGGAAATCTTGTAACATGTGAAAGAGAGCTTCAGAAATCGGTTGTATCAGTGCATAGAGAACTGTGGGCACTACCTAAAGGATGTTTTTTTAAACTGCTTTCACTTTCCACAAATAATTTTTTTTCCGTCAGCAAAACTTTTTTTATTTTATTTGCCTTAAAAAAAAGGAAGTTTCTAGGCTTATGCTGTATAATAACAATACTCATATAATAATATTGTTTATTCTTTACCACTTACTTTTCAAACATTGAGCTGAGTTTATTTTACTTCTTCAAAAGTTTATTTTGTCCGAAAATGAGTTTTCTTTGTTTTGTCAAAGATTTTACTAACTTTGAACATGTAAAATTAATGAAAATCATGCATTTAGTGAGTTTTCTTACACCACCATTACGGTGTATGTATTAATTATTGTTCAATAATCTTAATGTTATTTGCCAACCTGTGATTTAATTGTATTAGTAATTGTTGTTTGTTATAATTTAAAGTTTTAACCAGTTGTGTGTATTATGCATGAATTAATAAAAACAATCATTGCAAAGAATCTTTCATTGTTCCCTAATTTATACATAAATAATTTGTACATTTATTTATAACAAATTACATGCAATATAGCCTAAGACGTTATAATTGTACCATTTATGCAGTGTATATGCAATGCCAAAAATCTTACAAATGTGCTATAGGACACAAAAAATAAATCTGTTTTTATCCACCGCATTCAAAAAGCACGTAGCTCTCCCCACAGGTGAGTTCATAAATAAATTAGTGCGGCTTGCTCTACTATATAGGAGGTTGTGATGACGTCCTCGAGAGTGAGACTCTAGTACAAAAAAATTTAATGGGCCAGTATCTCATTATTAGATAAGTGACCGTTTATTACTTGAAAAAAATATTTAAGCAAAGCAATACCTCTACGTGTAATAGGTAATATTATAATAAAAGGTGTTTGGAAACTCGTACAAGCGGGAACTGGTGAATCTACATCATATTTGGAATCAAATTTGTGATATTTTTTTTAATATGAGCTTTCGTTTTCGAAAGTTGCAATTTGTTGTCAATATCTTCTACCAGGTGTTTAAAATCTTTTGAAATGCATCGAAGTGTAGAACTAATTTAAAAGTTTTATTTAACCACTCCGATACGTAAGCGGATATACACGATAGCAGTCAAGTACAATAAGCATGTTTTCACGTCAATGCGTGTTTCCACAGAAATCGTTATAACTCTGTTATTGTTCTAGTGACATCCCTAAAACAAAAAGTAGAAGGTCCATAATAAATCAAGCTACCCATCACTATTCAAGTTGTCCATAGAAATACATAAAAATACCTATTCTGTCAGATACACGGTTGATACATATTTTACCTGCGAAATTGCCTACGGGCTGCTAGACATTGTTAATTTTTATTAAATATTCTTGTATGATATGATAAAAAAGTAAGGTGACCAAATTGTTTATCATACATTTATACAATAGAATAAGTATTGTTTTTTACATAATCTGTGATTTTAGTACCGTTTTCACATAAACATCACGTGAGTCATTTTAACATTTTTTTTATGTTTGCATTCTAAATTTTAATATTTACAAATGTTAATATTTATTTGTAATATAACAATTTGAAAGCCTATTTCGTAACCTTTCAAAAACAGTTTTTAGTATTCGGCCTATGTTCAGAAATGTTTCATTTATAGAGCTTTAATTGTGAAGCAAATAACACAATGTTTTCATAAATCTGACATTTCGTTTAAGATGTAAAAAGTGCATATTCGCGATAGATTGGAGTGGTTAATAAGTCAGATACGGCTCATACGTCATACGTATGTCTGGTAATGTTATATTATCGTGGAAACAAGCTATGAGTCCGTGTGGTTAAACCCTTTAGTTGCCAAAAATTGTAAAATAGTTTAAAAAAAATCTAATTCAATCAGATAAAAAAGGGTTCTGTGTGATGTAGATTCACTGGTATCCCGCTTGTACTACGAGTTTCAATACACGATGTACGATTAATTATGTCAAATAAAATAATGCAGAAAATATTAATGCTCATTTATTAATTCTATTCAATGGATTAAAAAAAATAACAACTAATAAAGTAAACTCTTAAATACATTAATAAAGTACGGTAAACAATGGTTGAAGATATTAATGTATATATATACAGGGTGTTAGGGACGTGCTAGACTTACTTTAGTCAGTGGTTCCTGTTAATATTTGGAGTAAAAATTGTTAATGAAATTTTGGTCTCCGGTGACTTTTTTTATGACAAAAAAAAATTCCACGTGTCGTCACTGGTCACTCAGCCGAGTAATCAAACCATCCCTCATCCTGCCTCTAACTATCCAACACCTACCTTTATCATGTTTTTGTAAAAATGTCATCGGAGACCAAAATTTTATTTACTTTTTTTTACTCCAAATAATGTGACGAATCACTGGTTAAAGTAAGTCAAGTACTTCCCTTAACACCCTGTATATATTAAATATCTTCATGTAGCAGGAAGTTGGTGACTACAGCAATACTGGGTGAATAAATCTTTATTTGAAACTTTCTAATCTCTATTATCATTTTCGCCATTTTTATTTTCATCAGGCTTGGGTTGCTTTTCTTTGGTTGGCCTTTCTCCGGGCCTTGATAGCTCTTTTAAGGACATCTCAAACTGCACCGGTTCAATGAGTCTCTTTTTGCCATGTGGGGGAGGGCCAATGAGGGCTTCCACATCCTGGTAACTCAACGTTTCCTTTGCTAGCAATAGTTCTGCCATTGATTTTAATTTGTCGCTATTATCTTTCAAAAGCTTCTCAGTACGGAAGTAAGCTTTAGTAACCATGCTTCTGGTCTCAAGGTCTATTAGATTCTTTAGAGTATTACTATAGGGCGACTTTCCCGAATCCTTAGTTTGTTCATCGAAAGATAATAAGCCCACTTTTTCGGACATTCCGTACTGTCTCACTTGCGCGTAGGCCATGTTTGTAACTTTTTGTAAGTCATTCTGCGCCCCCGTGGTGATGCTGTTGAATGTGACGGCCTCCGCAACTCTTCCTCCAAGAGCCATACACATCCTGTCAAATAATTCTTCTTTTGAGAAAAGTTTTTGATCCGATGGCGTGTACTGAGCAAAGCCTAAAGCCAGACTGGTGCGGGGAACTATTGTGACTTTGAGTAAGGCGTCAGTATGCTCGAGGAGCCACCCCACGAGAGCGTGGCCAGATTCGTGATAAGCCACAATTCTTTTCTCCACTATGGACATTGCGTGGTTGCGCTTCTCTGTTCCACCAACTAGTCTTTCCACAGCATATTCCAAGTTTGCCCCCGTAACTATGGGTTGCTTAAATCTTGCCGCGTGTAAAGCGGATTCATTGCAAACATTGGCTATATCAGCTCCACTAAATCCAGGAGTTAAGTACGATAATCTCTTGGAGTAATACGAGGGCTCGTGTTCTAAAACAATGGATTTCAAGTGCCTTTCAAATATTTCTCGTCTTTCTTCCAAAGTGGGGAGGTCGATGAGGATATGTCTGTCAAACCTTCCGGGCCTCAGGAGAGCTCTGTCGAGGACATCAGCTCTGTTGGTGGAGGCCAACATGATAACTCCCTCCCGCGTGGAGATCCCATCCATTTCCACCAATAGCTGGTTGAGAGTCTGTTCCCCCTCTCCACTGGTACCTCCTGTCTGTCCTCCAGCACCCAGACCTGATCTCTTCCTTCCGATGGCGTCTATTTCATCTATGTAAATGATGCATGGGGAGCGTTTTCCTGCCTCCTTGAAGAGATCCCTCACACGGGCGGCTCCCAGCCCACCAATCATCTCAATAAACTCTGATCCGTTCATGGACAGAAAGGGAACGTTGGCTTCTGTGGCCACGGCTTTAGCGAGTAAAGTTTTTCCACAGCCCGGAGGGCCGAGGAGAAGTGCTCCTTTGGGCACTTTAGCTCCTAAACTCTTGTAGTAATCCGGCCGCTTCAGATAATCTACAAACTCCATTACTTCTATTTTGGCTTCTCTCAAACCGGCTACATCTTCAAACTTCACCCCTTTCCCAGACCCAGTCAGCGGATCCACGAGGGTAAACTTGGCTCGTCCCATTTGATTGAAGGAATCAAAACTAATGGGTGACTTGAGGCCTTTGCTTCGGGAAACAAATGAAAGCAGTAATCCGAGGAGGAGGAGGGTTATTAATATTCTCCCAGCTGCGTCGTTGCCCCTTTCGTATATAACTGGTACACCTTCCTTGACACCTAAACTCGCCTCCGCTTCCCTCAGCTTGTCTTCAAACCTGGTCATGTCTACAATGTTCATGTGGTATACGCGTTGTTCCACTTTTTTTCCCTTCACAATGGCTCCCTCTTGCAGAATAATGGTGACCACATCCAGATCGGGCCGCACTATAATTTCTTCAACTTCTCCCTTGGCTAACATTTGATAAAGGAACTCGTTCCAAGAAACATATCGCAGTAATTCAGGTTGATTGTTACCGGGGAATATGAGGGAGAGTATAGCGATGAGCAAGTAAGCTGTGAGCATCCAGAATACTGCTTTGGTAACAATAGTTTTCATTTTATTCTCTTCTTCGTCATCCTTTTTGTCTTTATTTGGATCTTGGGATTTATCCTTGTCTTTACCATTCTTTGGAGGGCCAAATGGAGGAGGTTCATGATGATTGGTTGCTGAAGTATGGAATTGATTGGATGATACTAATGAATTCGGCATCCCAACACCAAAAGATCGATGGAGCAATGAACACACAGCTTTATATTCATTGTGAAAGTTATTTAAGAGTTTTCGTGTTACTCGGGTCGTTTGTGGAGTTGCTGCACTTGAAATCGTTTTATTTGAATTTAGGTTAATTTTCGGAATACATTTCGATTCATCTAAATTTCGAATATTTCGTGTAATAACAGAATACAACGTTCGTTTATCCATCTGCATAAACGAGTATTTCAAAGTATTCTTTAAAGAGAACATGTTTGATTATTATGACGTTTTTTGGTTATGTATTATGCAATGTTATTATTATTGAAATCATCGCTTAGGCTAATTAATTAACAGTGGTTTATTTCATTTGCACTTCTACCACACGACTTTTGTGTGCATTGGTCGGTCAAAACAGTAAAAAAATACTTTTCGGTTCGTAAATCGCAAAATATCAACACAACCGCAGAATAAAAAACAGAACTGTCAAATCTGTCAAATTGTGTCAAATATTTTGTCAGTTTTGCCATTGCCAGTAGTAAAAATTACGATGATTAGCAAGAAGGGATAAGAACGATGACGAAATAATAATCGAAATTATTTAGCCATAAAAATAAAACAAATATTTTTGACGTTTGTGCGTGTGTTTTCATGCATTGAAATGTCAAATTTGATCAAACTTGCGAAATTAACGAAGTAAAAGTAATAGAATTAAAATATACAACTCGTTCAATATGTCGTTTCTGAGGGGATCCGCTAATTATGTATGGTGCACTACGAGCGTGTTAGGTAAAGGTGCTACCGGGGCTGTTTTCCAAGGTGTAAATAAAAACAACGGAGAACCAGTAGCTGTAAAAACATTCAATCAGCTGAGTCACATGCGTCCTCACGAAGTTCAGATCCGAGAGTTCGAAGTTTTGAAGAAAGTTAAACATGAAAACATTGTCAAATTATTAGCAATTGAAGAGGAACAGGAGAGCAGAGGGAAAGTGATTGTAATGGAACTCTGCACTGGGGGAAGCTTGTTCAATATATTGGATGACCCAGAAAATACCTATGGCCTCCAAGAAAAGGAGTTTCTTCTTGTTGTGGAACATTTATCTGCCGGAATGAAGCATCTGAGAGATAACAACATCGTGCACCGGGATCTCAAACCTGGTAACATTATGAAATTCATAAATGATGACGGAACGACAATATATAAACTGACAGACTTTGGAGCAGCTCGTGAACTGGAAGAAGACCAGCAATTTATGTCTCTTTACGGAACTGAAGAGTACCTACATCCAGATATGTATGAAAGGGCCGTTTTAAGAAGACCAGTGGGAAAGACATTTGGTGCAACTGTAGATCTATGGTCCATAGGAGTGACTTTATATCACGTGGCTACGGGAAATCTACCTTTTCGTCCTTTTGGTGGTAGGAAAAATAAAGAGACAATGTTTTATATCACAACAAGGAAAGCTTCTGGTGTGATATCAGGGACGCAGACCACAGAGAACGGTCATATAGAGTGGAATAGAGAGTTACCCACTCATTGTCAACTGACTGCGGGCTTGAAGAAAATAATTACTCCTCTGCTGGCTGGGCTCCTGGAAGTAGATCCTGAGAAGATTTGGAGCTTTGATCGCTTCTTCTCCGAGGTCCAGGACAGATTAAACTCTACGGCAATTCATATTTTCTTTGTAAATAAGGCCAGCTGTATTAAAGTAAGTGCCTTTTATCAATTAGATCAGCGGTTGTCAACCTTTTTGAGCCTGCGTACCCCTAGACTCATAAATTTATTGTACCCCGTACCCTCTCTACCTTGTATACATGTGTAATGAAAGTCATGTTTCATTTGTAATTTTTTAGTGTAACACGACTTTTTTAACCAGTGATTCTACATGTGAAATTTAACAAATTTTGTTCCACATCTTTTTATTTCGTCACAATTTTAAAATGTTGAGATGAGTTTTAAAACCTACATTCGTGCCACGATATTGTGTACCCCCAATTTTTGCTTCGTGTACCCCAAGGGGTACTCATACCACAGGTTGAAAACCGCTGAATTAGATTATAATTTATCAGATTTGATTAACAAATCTATTAAGAATTAATCTAACAAAGGATTCCTATATATAAATAATTTACCAATGAGTGTTATAATAGAAAATTGTTGCAAATAATAATGAAAAACTTTCTTTCCGTAGGTTTTCCTGAAAAACGAAGATTTCTTGAAGAATTTGCAATATCAAATATGTGAACAGACTGAAGTATTGCCAAATAATCAAATTTTACTTTACAAAGACATGTTGTTACAGTCAGTTATAGAAGAAACTACTTCAGGTAATATTTTATACCAATTATTAAACAATACTTAGAAAGAACAGAAAATAAAAATAAAATTAGTTTAACCTAAAGTATTCCTAAGTTTTCTGGTAACAATGCAAAAGATTTTATTACACCTTATCTATAAAGCAGACATTTTTTATATATTTTTTAAATTAGCTCCACAAAGGAGGCTCTGAGAAAAGTTTTTTTTTTTACGCAACTCCACACAGGAAGCCCTTAGGGAAATAATTTCCCTCAGGGCCTAGGTCATCTGGTATGCTGTGTGGGAAGTCTTTTTGATGAGAGGAAGGAATGAAAATTGGTCATGAAGAGACCCAAGTTGTAGGAAGGAGGAAACACAGAGGCCAGCAAATCTTTCCACAGCCGAACTGTTGAACTCAAGAACGAGTCGAAGAATGACCCGTTCTCATGTGACAAATGTTAACCGTGTACATATGTTGGGCGCATAGAGATATACTATAGAGGCGCTATCCCGTACGTAATTCTCCGAGATTTGTGTTCAAATCTTGCACGAACTGGCCTTCGGGAAAGTGAATTCTAACTGAAGCCACCGCGTCGAAAGGCTCGGCTGTCAGACCGTCCTTTCCTTTTACTCAAACCCATGGTTTCATCCTTTTCCATCCTACTTTGATACGTCACTAATACTAATAGAGAAATGGAGGTACTAACCTAAGATTCCGTTGAACCAATTTTCTCACTAAATGTCTCATCTATGTATATATCAATGGTTGGGCGCGTGTTTAGCGTGTTTCCCGACTATGCACCGGTGCCGAAGGGATCAATGATGCTAGTTTCTCGGAGCATCTTCCATTGAAATACTGGTAGAACAAGGATAGCATTGCAAGTAATTTCCCTCGGCAGGCGGGTAAAAGCATCAGCCACCAAGACCTGAACAAACCTCACCCTATGAACCCGGGCACTCCTGCTAAGTCACCAAACGAAGCGAACCACTTGGGATGACCTATGGCAGAGGTGTTGGGTATCCAGTAAATGGTTCCCTGGGCGGCGGTAGAATATTGCAAGTTGCACAATGGGCTTATGACTCAAGGGTTCGAGGGTTTTTACAAGAGACGAAGGTTGTCTCTATATCAATAATAATAAATATCTGTTCAGATTTGGAGAAAAAAGAAGCCAGGCGTTCTAGCCAAAGAAAGACACTTAAAAGATAGGTGTATTTATGTCAGAGAATTAGATTGTAAATAACAAATAATAAGCCAAACGACTTGTGTGGAATGCGTCAAATAATTGTACAAAAGTTAGGTAATCAACTTTGACTACCTACATCCGTTAGTCGTTGATCTTAAAGTATTCAGTCCATGTATACTAGGCAAGTCAGTATGATATGCGAAACTATTCTAGTAAACAAACTTTGGCTAAGTTGAGAGCCATTAACCAGCGGCCGAGAATTTAAATTTCTTCGAACGAAGATCTTGCGATCGTACCCTTGCAACTGTATAGGGCGGTTTCGATGAGAAAGATTAATTATTCTCGATACTAGCATTTTAACATAATAATTTAATATCGATTTTATTTCATTCCAAATTTGCTTTGATAAATACCTAAATTAAAAAATGCTCAAACTTGTGATGATAAAACTATTAAAATTGTGTACTTTTTGTAATTATTTTTTTATTATAAGTATTTATAATTTTTCAATAAAGTCTAAGCAAAATAAGAATGTAATTTTTTTTTAAATATACTAATTTGTAAGACCGTAAATAAATAGACAAACTGTTATATTTTCGTCACAAAACGCAGATGTTTTTTTATGATTTTATTTGAACTAAAATTAAAATTCTGAAAAGTAGCTTTCCCGAATAATTTATTGATTTATTTTACTGCATGATTATATGATTTGAAATGTGTGCTGTGTAATGCACAATTTTGTTTGAAAATTTAACAAATCTGCCAACGATCTACGATAAAACCTTATTATACTAAAAATAAAGATAAATTTTCGCAAAATTTAAAATGTAGCTTTACTAGATAAAAGAACAGTCTTTCGAAATCAATTTATAATTTTTTGTGGAAAAGAGTCAATACGTCTAAAATTTGATTTAAAAATGACATATTTCCGGTTTTGTCTGGTTATTACCTCTTTAGTACTTAAGAGGACATTACCAGAGAAACCAGAAATATGTCATTTTTAAATCAGTATTTAGACTTATTGACTCGTTTCCACAAAAAATTATAAATTGATTTTGAAAGATTGTTCTTTTATCTAGTAAAGGTATGGATAAAATTTTGAGAAAAAATGTTTATTTTAAGTATAATAAGGTTATACCATAGGTCGTTGGCAGATTTGTTATATTTTCAAAAAAGTACATGTATTATACAACACCAATTTCAAATCATATAATCATGCAGTAAAATAAATCAATACATTATCTGGTAAAATTATTTGTCAGAATTTTAATTTAAGTTTAAATAAAATTATTAAAAAATATATACGTACATGTGTTTCTTGACGAAAATTGGTCCGTTTGTTTATTTATTTGCGCACTTACTAACTAATATATTTCAGATTTTTTTACATACTTACTTTGCTAAGACATTATTGACAAATCATAAATAATTTTAATGGAAAAATAATTTTAGGGTGTATTTAATATTAATTAATTTACAGCTTCGCGTTTCACAATTTTTCTTATCGACGACAACACGAATCGAGAGCGCTCATTCAGACCGCAACTGCGGCCACTGGCGGTTGTCTTCGCGGCGCTCTACATCGCAACATTTTCAAACGAATAACGAAGCAAAATAAATAGGATTTCATGTTTGTAAAATTTATAGGGTTGCCCCAACGCAAAATTTCATGTTCATTGAATATTTTTATGATAAAATTTTTATAATTTTGAAATTTTTTTTATTGTAAATTATTCTTATGTGAATACCGCACAAGAGTCCCAACTGCTCCAAAATATTTATTTTCAAGTAAAACTTCTTTACGCACGCTCGACACTTGGGGGGTAAGCTGGTAAATGTGTTACGAAAAGTGGTGATTGTTACGAAAAATTTCCTTCGAACGGTAATCGATGCGAACGGTGATCGATTGCTAGGTGGGTCGTGCCTTTACGCACGCTTGTTATTCGTGTTATTGTTTTATTGTTAATAGACTATTTTTGCGTAAATAAATAGATAAATTAAATTATTTAAAAATATATACGTACATGTGTTTCTTGACGAAAATTGGTCCGTTTGTTTATTTATTTGCACACTTACAAACTAATATATTTCAGATTTTATTACATACTTATTTTACTAAGACATTATTGACAAATCATAAATAATTTTGATGGAAAAATAATAAACACGAGAATCGGGTATGGGTACCACCGCCCCGGGAACCAATTATTAGATAACCAACACGTCTGCCATAGGTCATCCCAAGTGGTTCGTAACATTTGGTGACTAGCAGGGGTGCCTAGGTTTAAGGGGGTGAGGTTTGTTTAGGTCTTGGCAGCGGATGCGTCTGCCCACCAGCTGCATGGCAGGTCGGATCTGGAAAAGTTAAGGGAGTCCCTTTGACTTCTCCAGCCTTACTCTCTCGGAACATCGCCTTGCACCGCAGTGGGAGGGATGGATTCATACATCCGCACTCCTGGACACGCTGACCCCCAGATTTCTACTCACCCCTAATATCCCTTTCCTTCTCCGAATTTCCTCTTCTTCCTTTCCCTAAAACGACCCTCCACACAGCATTCCCAAAGAAGAGATAAGCAGTGTGTCGAGCGAGTGTAAAAAAAACGGTCTCTCCCGATCCGGCCTTCCATGTAGTTGGTGGATGTACCTTCCAAATTACTGATACCACCTATTGACGGCCGGCGTGGTCAAGGGGTAAGGCTCTTGACTAGCAATCTGAAGGTCGTGGGATCGAATCCCGGCATAGGCAAATAAATTTTATTTGACTAATTTGGGTTATTTCACAATTATTTAATTTAAAAATAATATATTTGCGTCACGTTTTAGAGTAAAAGATACTTTCAGTATCGCCCTGGTGTAAGACCACCATTCAGAATTGAAACGTTGTTTATTGACCAGATCTGAATAGCCAGGTAATTCCTCGCCTTCCTCTTCCCCCACCACCTTCAGCCTCGCAATATACCCCATAGTCACGTCATAGTCTCACTGGCTCCAGTAGGAGCATTTGGGTCTCTTGTGCGGTATTCAGATAAATATAAAATAAAAAATTGTGCATACGAATAAATATTTCAAAATGAGACATTTTTTACAATCCAACTGAATATTACACTTTTTTCATAAATATACCGCACAAGAGTCCCAACTGCTCCTGTCTGGAGCCAGTGGGACTATGGCATCCCCAATTGGGGTATGTTGTAAGACTGAAGGTAGTGGGGAGGGTAAAAATATAGGGAAGAGGAAGGTGGGGAAGTACCTGGCTATTCAGATCTGGTCACCAAACACGGCTAAAGACATTTCAAGCAACGTTTCAAATCTTAATGGTGGTCTTACACCAGGGCGATACTGAGATATCTTTCGCTCTAATGGCCGTAAAATAAAATTAAAAAACAAAAAACCAAAATATTAAAAAGAATATAACAAATTGTTTATTCATGTAGGTATCTACTTAATACCTACTGTGTTTACGCATTTCACTTGTATCTATTTATGTTTATGCACTTCAATATACAAATTACAAATAACTACTACTAATTAAAATTCTGGAAGCGAGAATAGTAATATAAAGTAGTAATAGTAGCGGGTAGCCCTAGCTCGCGTGAACAAAACCCTCAAAACTCGGATTGCCGCGGAACGAAATTTAGTTCTGAAAACGCCCGCTCGCGAGCCCTGATGTGTTAGCGCTAGTGTCGGAATCGAAGTTGTCATGTGCTGGTTATTCACTCTTAAGTGGTAGAGGTCACTTAAACACTAGTAATCATATAAATACGTTTTAACAAAATTTCAGAATGTGCACTTTTATAATTACCGTGACCTTTCGTGGTTACGGTACCGTGACGGCAATAAACATAAGTTCCTTGACACAATAGTGCTACAGCTCTTTCAAAAGATGAGATACACAATGTACGTAGGTCTGTTTCCTCCAATCATTTTCTTGCCTCTCTCTCACACACCGCACCTTGATGTCTCCGTAGACCCCTACCGATGTGCCCCTAGTTGCCATGATGATAATTTTGAAAGTATGGAATATAGTTACAAGGATAATATTGAAGTGAGAGTGAATTCCAAAAATTCAAAAACATAAATGTCAATGCGCTGATGGTTTTGCTTTTGTTCTTAAACATATAATGCTGCAGCTCTTTCTTACCACTAAATACCAACAGTCGAAAATGAGACAAATGTTGAACGTATGTCTGCACTTCCCTAAACGAAAAATACAATCATTATCATAAGTCTCCCTCAAAAGTATTGTTATTTTTTTTTACATGAATACCGCACAAGAGTTCCAACTGCTCCCTTCTGGAGACTATGGCATCCCCAATTGGGGTATGTTGTGAGGCTGAAGGTAGTGGGAAGGGGAAGGAGACAGGGAAGAGAAAGGTGGGGAAGTACCTGGCTATTCAGATCTGGTCACCAAATACGGCTAAAGCCATTTCAAGCAAAGTTTCAATTCTGAATTGTGGTCTTACACCAGGGCGATACTGAGAGTATCTTCCACTCTGGAACGTGCCGCAAATATATTATATATTATTTTAAATTAATAAATTGTGAAATAACACAAATCAATCAAATAAAATTTATTTGCCACGCTGGGATTCGATCCCGCGACCTTCGGATTGCGAGTCAAGAGCCTTACCACTGGCCTATGCCGGTCGTCAACGTATAAAGAAAATGAAACGCAATTCCCGTCGCAAAAAGTAGTACTTAGAAGGAAACAGTCACACATATTTTGTGTGCCTCACCATTATTTAATGTGTAAGAAAGAGCTGCAGCATTATAGCGATAAGGAACGTTGCCGTTTTTCGTCACAGTACCGTAACTGTGAAACATGCTAATTATAAAAGCGTTTTCTATTTAAGTTCCAGTCAATGATTGAACTAAGCCAATTTAAAATATTTTATTTATAATTTTGCTGGAGAAGCATTATACAATTACATGATATTGTTGATCGATTCACCATATTATATCTGCATAATTCAACACTACGTAAAACACATACCTAAACCTGATCGAAACAATGAAAAGTGACAGGAATCATTAATATTTAATGTTTCTAACCGGAAATTAAATATTGCTCGTTCACTTAAAATAAAAATCTCAAATAATATTGTGGCAAACCAAACCATTGCTGACCAAACCATAATAATAATATTTGTGTTCATGTTATTACCCCTCAGGCCTCGAGCATATTTTGTCAGAGAATCTGTTGCTGAATCAGAAAAAATATCATGAAATTTGCAGATTGTTTTGCCCCTACTTCTAGGTCTATACAACTATTTTTAGATTGTTATGACTAGAGACCGGATTATATGCAAATGCATATTTGCATATGCATTTGCATATTTAGACCCTTTTCGGCAGAAGTTGCATATTTTAGCAAAAAAATTGAGATCATGCATATTTACGCTCGATATCGTTCATCGTTCAGATGCCTCACATAGTGACACCAATCAATGACTTCGATAGTGCAGAGGCTTTGGCAGTTTTCCAGTGAAAAGAAGCATTTGACGATACTAGTATTTAAAAAAAAACCTAGCTATGATTAGCACTCATTTCGCCACATACCTGCAAGTATAAAAACCAAAACGCTTGAAACTCATGGATTGGCGTTGATTGAATATATTCAGGTTGTGAAGAAAATCCGCCTTATGAATTCCTCGTTGTCAAAGCTTTCCCGAGTAAACTCAAAGAAAAGTTTGAAAACTTATGGAAAAATAACCCAGGGTTTGAACCCTTGTGACAAATTGATAGCTTCATTAACGGGGCAGGTGAAATTTTGCCCGGCACAATAAGTTCAAAAATCGCACCCAAATTTAAATTCTGTCCAGTCACACCAGTAGACGTAGAACGCTCCTTTCCGCTTATATTAAGCGATCGTAGACATAATTTGTCTACAGAACATTTAAAACAGTACTTAGTCATATAAGTTTTTAAAGGTAAACTGTAAATTTCATTGTTAAATACATTTTGTAATTGATATTTTCGAAAATACGTTTGTAATCCTTGAGAACTACCTAATAGCTTACTAAAATAAAATAAAATATTTAAAAATACGACTTCCTATATTATTTCATGTTGCATATTTTGGCCCTTTTTATGGATTTTCGTGCATATTTTAGCTATTTTTATTGCATATTTGCATGCATATTTTGGTCTTTTTTTGTTGCATATAATCCGGTCTTTAGTTATGACAATATCTGTAAATTGTTTGTTATTTTTCCAATTATTGTTTAATGACAAAATAGAATAAAAAAATGTTTCAACTTGTAAATAATGTATTATAATTATTTTTGCCTTGATTTTGATATTATCACAAAATAAAAAATCAATAAAAATTAGAACTTGGGCTAGTCAGGTAGAAAATACATAGTTATTTTATTACTACTTTTTTATTCAAAATTACATGTTATATTACAATAATCTTTTGCTGTCCAACTAGGAAATTTACCCGTTTTATGTGTATGTGTATTAATATGTGCCTAATCTCATTTAAGGTAAAAATTATCCTCTTACAACTGAAGAAGAACCCTTGATGTTGTTCAGCAGAAACAATACAACCTGCTGCTCCATAGGATTATCCTCTGAGAATGAAATTCCCAAGTTCCCCATCTTTCCTAGTTTAGTATCTGTGGAAAACGATGCTAGTCAAGCAAAGGTACGTTGGAAAATTATATTTCAGATTTAATTTATTTTAGCTTTTTGTTGCATGTTTTGTGTTTTATTTTAACTGTTCGGCAATATTTCACGAAACATACTTTTGAAATTATGTTCTGTTCTTTTTTTAAAAAGCTGTGTTGCAACAATTAAACCTCAAATGTACTGTTCTCTTTTTAATGAGTTGTGTTGGAAACATTAATTCCTCAAATATAAAGTTCTCTTTTTAAAAAGTTTTGTTACAACCATTAATTTTTCAAATATACTGTTCTCTTTTTAAAAGTTTTGTTGCAACCATTAATTCTTCAAATATACTGTTCTCTTTTTAAAAACTTGTGTTGCAGCCATTAATTAATTTATCAAATATTCTGTTCACTTTTTAACACTTTTCATAGATATGTCTAAAGTCGTTTTAGAGATGGAATATGTCACAATGCTCATGAATGTACCTATACATAGTCTGTTTATTTGTTGCAACATTTCTATACTTGATAGTGTCACACCCAATGACGTGGTTAACTTATTAAATTGAATGCTTTTCCCGGGCATTCCGCTCTACGGTCACTTGTATTTCATAAAAACTTACAGTCTAAAGCCTCGATGACACAGGGCGAGTTTACAAGCTACTATCTGGGAAATTCACTATCTGTTAGTAAACTCGCTCAGTGTCATCGTGTTACTTGCTAACTAGCAGATTGTTGACTATCTAAGGAAAAAGTTGAAAGGTCGTCAACTTTACTGGCCACTCGCCAACTCGTGATTGGTTTATTTATGTTTCCAATATTTTTTTTACATGAGCTCCACACAGAAGGCCCTGAGGAAAATAATTTCCCTCAGGGCCTATGTCATCTTTGGGGATGCTGTGTGGAGGTTTTTTTTAAGGAACGTAAGGAGAGGAGAGTTCTGGAAAGGAAAAAGGTTTAAAGGGTGGGTAGGAATCTGGGGTTCAGTATATCCTGGTCATCCGCCTCCAAGACCTAGACTAACCTCACCCCATGAACCCGGGCACCCCTGCTAAATCACCAAACGTAGCGAATCACTTGGGGTGACCTATGGCAGAGGTGTTGGTTATCCATTAAAGGTTCCCGGGGCGGTGGTACCCATTCCCGCCTCTCAAATTATGGATATGGCTGCCAATTAACAGCTGATTTCGACTGTTAAACGTCTGAAGAATTAGTTCACGTTATTCCCGCTACTGGCGCTAGCAGCTACGTGCGAGCCCAGTTTCCTGCAAAAATGTCATGAGCTACTGAGCGAGTGGACAGTTTTGTGTGTCATCATGACAATCTCACACGTCGATTTACCCGCTTTTAAACTTAGTAGATAGTAGCTTGTAAACTCGCCCTGTGTCATTGAGGCTTAATAAGTTGAGTGCCGATTGTCATCCGGGTGACAATATTTCAAGCATATGCGGCCACATTCGGCACACAACAAGTTAAGGAACTTTTTCAAACCTAACACATTTTCTTAATTACTCATAATATAAAATTTGCAGATAAAATTATTCATAGCATTTCTTTTTATGACTGTAAATACTTGCACACTTGTCTCCCGTTTCAAAGACATTATTAACTTTATATGTACTCCTCTAGAATCTATAACCTGAACGACAAATTGGCTATTAGTGTTTTCACTTCATACTGCTCTAACCATATTTTGGAAAATGCATCCAGACCCTTACAGACCCAGTCACTTGTAAATATACTTTAAAATCTCAAATAATATCATATTTATACATTTTCCAGGTTGCCTGCAGTGTGGGCCATGTCATAAAGCGTCGAGTGGAGATTTTATCTACCGGCACCCGCCTGACAAGCGAGTGTGTGATTCGGTGGGCGGCCATGCTGCGGAGGGTTCTCGCCGCACTTCACACTCGTGCCACATCGCTCAGCGCGCTCTCAGCCCTGCAAGCCGACACGGCCAAAGTATTGGACGCGGCTACACTGACGTCAGAACAGATTAACTGTACTGTAAGTTGCAATGGTGGTGGTTAATACCTAAAAATATTATAATTATTTAATTTATTTTTTTATTTTTTATTATCCCTTTCTTAATCTATTTAGCAATACATTTTTACATTAATTCCTCACGGACGTCCTGAGTTTTCTTGAATACCTACATCGTCTTCGGGAAGTGCAGAAGGTCTTTTTCAGGAAAAGAAAAAGTGAACCTGGATCTTGGAGGAGTTCATGTTGAAGTAGGAAGAAAACGCAAGTCGGTAAAGAATTCCACAGTCGTCTTGTTGAGCACATGAATGAGTTGTCGAAATGACACATTTTCACGGGACCAATAAAAAACATTTAAATACCGCCTGAACACAGTGTTGCCATCTTGGAATATACATACCCGCTAAAACCTACAGGAAAATCGGCCAAAATCCGTCAAGTTGGCAACACTGCCTGAAGGAGTAGTTAATAAATAAAATAATAGGCAATGCCAGTATTGCCAGCAATTGGAAAATTAAAACTGACAATTTTAATTCACTCCAGATAAGCAGGATTAACTTATGAAAATCTATCTACATGTTTGCAAATTTCAATAAGAAAGGGTTTATCGGCCAAACCATTCATTTGCATTCTTTTTACTAATGCCTTTATTTATCTTTTTAAGATATCAAACCTGCCCCAAGAGGAGTCCAGTGGCGGCAGCAAATGGTGCCGCGAGTCGCAAGCGCTCACGGAGGAGATGACAGCGGGGTGGATGGCGGCCGTGCTGCAGCTACACGCGCGCTACGTGGCAGGGGACATGCTGCGCACGGAGTGGGCCGGCGCCACCGCCGAGGTGCGCTGCCCACACAAGCAGCGTCTGCCGCACCGGGCCAAAACTTTGGTCGATAAGTGAGTCATTTCTAATACACTTGTGGGGAACGGCTGTGCAGCCCTTTTCGTACAAAACTTAAATGTGCATTTGAGGCCAAAATACTTAACCAAACTGAAAAATTATTTTTTTATACCAAAGGTATTGCAAATATCTAGTACGGATATGTGCTACTTTATTTATTTGTATTGTAAATTATAGGTTATTAAAGAATTATTTTTTTCACAATTTTAGAGGCAACTATATAATATATTATGATTAATTATAAAATAAAAAAAATTTAAATGTAAAATCATTTGATGTGCGTAAATTCAAATTACAAATGACCGATTGTTAACACAAATTTTTCACATATAGATTAAAATTTCTATCCAAAGAAATGCCTTTTTGATAGTCTTCATTTATTTTTTATAGGTATTTTTTTTTTTTTTGAATAAATTATAATTAACTAAAAAAAATGCCAAAGTTGCCTCTTTTTTTACATTAGCTCCACACAGGAGGGCCTGAGGAAAATAATTTCCCTCAGAGTCCTTATCTTAGGGGGATGCTGTGTGGAGGGTTTTTTAAGGAAAGGAAGAAGAGGAAGTTCTGGGAGAGAAATAGGGTGGGTAGGAATCTGGGGGTCAGTGTGTCCAGGAGTGACAGACATGAATCCATTCCTTCATCTGCGTTGCAAGGTGATGGGTTGGGGGATTCTGGCTGGAGAGGTCAAAAGACCTCAACCAGTCGATACGGCTCGCCACGAAGCAGGTGGGCAGACACATGGCCGCCAAGACCTTGACAAACCTCACCCATGAACCCGGGCACCCCTGGAAGAACAATAAATGGTTCCCGGGCCGGGGGTACCCAAACCTGCCTCCATCTAAAATCATGTAAAATTGAATTCTTTAATGACCAATGTATCATAAATTACAACAAAAATAAATAAAATAACACATATTCATTCTAGATATTTGCTACACCTTTTGGTTTGGTTGGGTATTTTGACCTCAAATCGGAATTTAAGTTTTCTAAGAAAACGGCTGCGCAGCCGTTCCTCTTAAAGCAGGAAGGGTACCTTCTTGTACCTTCAGTACCAGTACCTTCTAATCAACATCTTGTATTAACACAACAAACTTCACGATCTTTGGACTACGGTAATCCGGCTTACACAGGAAGGAAGCCTTGAGATAAGAATTTCCTTCAGGGCCTATCAGGGTCATCTTTGGATGTGCTTGTGGAGGTTCTTTTTCAGGAGAGGATAGAGTGAACATGGGTCTTGAAGAAAAGGAAGGAAACGTAGACGTCGGAAAATCGTTCCACAGCCGAGTTGTTGAACAAGAACGAATTGTATCCTCATGTAAACACAGGTCTCACACTTCTTTTGATTTATTTTGTATTGTATCATATAACCATTTTGTGTCCATCCCAGACTCCGTGACTCGTGGCAGCACCTGGTGCGAGACCGTGCCGCCCGCTCGCTGACGTACAACGACGAGCAGTTTCACGCGCTGGAGAGGGTGAAGGTGGCGGAGGCAGGGCGTGCTGCCCGCTCTCTTCTGGACCAGGACTGTGCACCGCACGCTGCCGCCACGGCCGAGGCGCTCGAGGACTGGTGAGTTAATATCGACCACCACTTAAACCGTAACCTAAAGCGGTGTGACCTATTATGTTGTGTCAAAACAGAACACAATGAAATAATGGGTTAGGTTACGTTTTTTTTTCTTAACTTTTCTTCAATGGACTGTTTTGTCATGGAACCTTAGGTCACATCGTTGTAGGTCGCAACGTTATAGGTCACACCGTTTTAGTTATAATTATACCAAACGTGTGACTACAACACCAACCACAGCAGTGTGACCTACAACAGTTTGACTTACAGCGTTATAAACTACAATGACCTATAACAGTGTGCCATGCCATACAATGCTCTGACTTTCATTACCATGTGTTTCTGCCGCATAAAACTCCACTACAGCTGTACGAGAACTGTTAACAATAAGCGCCGGCACACAGAGACGCCTGACAATCGAAATGTCTTGATAGAGATGTGTTCTCGCCTTGACAGCTGTTAAAGTTCCGTAGCATGGTAACAAGCGTCTATGCTGGACGGGCATCTTCTGCGCATTGAGGTGGAGTGGTATTGCGTCTTCCACCGTGCATTGTGAGATGGAATGCTCTTGCATCGGAGCATGTAGGCTGCGGTGGACGCTGGTTGCTAGTAATCGAGACGGGCTGCACCCCAGATGGTGTATGTTCTCATGGGTTGCTGCATACCTGGCATCAGCATCATAGGGGGTGGTCGCAGCAACTCACATGTTGATTGGCTTCAGGATAATCGGTCTGCTTTCTATTATTCTCTCTAAATGGTGTCATAATTTGACAGACGTTGCGTCACCATCAGGTAGGTCTGCATCCTTCATCAGGTAGGTGACTGCTAGGGCGGCCGCAGCCACTCACATGTTGATTGGCTTCAGGGTAATCGGTCTGCATTCTATTGGGCGTGCTGCGGGAGTCCTTATCATGTATCTTGCTCAGGCGTTATCATCAGGGCAGAGAGATGCAAGGGGGCCCCAGGCCTAGCGGCCCGGAGCAAGATGGCCAGGGGTAGCGCAGCGACTTCAAGGGCTTGGTAAGAATCAGCAAGTTCAAAGGAGCCCGAGGATGGCCATGGGGCTCAGACGTCAGCGTTTTGTAGGTAATATTCAGACACGCTGGCAGGCGATTCGCTCCGACGAATTCTTGAGGTGGAAATAGACTGCAGTCTTGAAGTTCCAACTGGTGACGGCGATACTGACGTCTTGAATCGGCGATACTGACGTCTTGACGGCGGATGACTGAATGAAGCTGCCCCTTTGGTACACTATTTATAGTAAGGTGGTAGGTGCAGGTGTTAGGTGATTCACATTTTAAATGTTGTGACATCAATATTTTCGCAGCGCCACGCAATGCAGAATTTGTCTTTAATAATAATGGAAGAAGGATTTGGCTGTGTATTTGCTACTTCTGATTGTTGTTTGCAGTTAAGAAAATATTGATAATAAAAAGTTAAGTTGCAAACATTGTATTCAATTTTTGGTTTTCTCCATTTAATCTATAATGTCATCTGTTATATATTAATTGTTCCAGGTACAAAGTAGCACAGACAGTATATTTGCAATCACAGATATTGGATAAGGATATAACAAATGCTGATTTGAAATTGCGTGCCCTGGGAGAGAAGATGAAGGACAGTGTCAATGGATTGAAGGATCAACTCGACTTGGCTGTAAAACAGGTTCATTCTTTTAACTACTTTCACCTCCTGACTTCGCTCAACTTTCAACACTCTTTCCTTTTTATTGAACATCTTTAATATATAAAACAAAGTCGGGTTAGTTACACCATTTATAACTCGAGAACAGCTGGATCGATTTTTATGATCTTTGGTTTGTTGGATTTGTCTCCGCCCCGAATAGCAGAATAACTATTAAAACATCAGCAAAATTCACAAAAAAAAAAATTATTAATTTATTATTTTCCTCATATGTATGGAACGAATTATCATCTTTTGAAAGAGCTGCAGGAATATTGTGATAAGTATAATATCAAGTAGTGAGTAAATTCCAAAAATTCAAAAACGTCAAATGTCAATGCACAGATTGTTTTGTTTTCGTTCTTAAACATATAATGCTGGCCTTCTTTCTTACACACTAACGGCCTTACTAAAAAAAAACCACAGCACGACCGATTACCTGTGTTTTTGTAGCATCATGGATACAACACATTTACACTAAAACACGAAATATTACTAAAAAAGAATTTCACTCTAAAACACGTTTTAAATTTGGCAACACTGCAATTTTTCAAATTTTCCATACAAATTTTGTTTTCATTCATAGCCGCTAGATGGTGATGACGTCGCGCCTGCACAACTTGCCCGCGCAAAAAACAGCAGTTGGTTTTCATGCATGACGGGAATATTTTTACTAAATGTTGAGATTTTACTGAATGATTTCTATTATAGTGATGAATTCACTCTTCTATTCATGTAATTAATACATTTGCCGTGTTATTTGTGTGGTATTACATCAGTTTTATCAAGTTATTGCACAATAAACAGTATTTAAAAGTTAAACTGTCAAAATATTGTTTTGGGTTACATAAAAGTTCAAATTTACATTTTTAAATCTTTATTTTATGAGAATTTCTTAAAAGTGGTGTTTTTTTTAAATATTAATATCAAATTCACGTGTTGGTAAACTTATCAAAGAAATTAACAACTTTAGTGGTGCAAGAAATGTGTTGAAATGTTAGAGATATTTTTAAGGTTATTTTTTTGGCATTAAAAAAAACTTTGAAATTTTTTATAATTTTTTTATTGTATGCACGGGGAAAAAGTGAGGTGACAGTTTCATTTCAAATTCATTATATAAAAGGTCTGTATTTTTTAAATTTTAATTTTTTAAATATTTCTGTACACTTTCATCAAAAATGTTTTGGTAAGAAATTATTTTACATTTTTTTCCGTGTTTTAAATCTTAAAATATGGCAGTTTTTAAAAACTAAAGTGTATTTCAAATACACAAATCTAAACGGTAAATTTTATCTAGTTTTTAAAAATGGTATTTGTTTATACGGCACCTTCAAAAATAAGAAATATATAGAACATTCAAAATACTTAGGAAAATTCCAAATTTCGTTCAGACATCATCCCTAAAACAGAGATAAACTACCCCCCCAGGCTGTGTAAACGGCGTGTATTTTTTTCCAAGAACAATTTTTTAATTAGTAATGTTTTCACATCCGCGGCCGTTTGTCAATTGAATAAATTTTTCACAGGGTTTTTTAGTAAGGCCGTAAATGTCAAAAGTGGGACAAATGGTGAACGTATTGTCTGTACCCCTCCACAGGAAAAATACAATAATTAAAATAAATCTCCGTCACACTTATAAAGAAAATGAAACGCGATTCTCGTAAGTAAGTGGAAAAGTGAGAAAATCACAAAATATAAATCCATACACAACGCCATCTCCTGATACTGACAAAAACAAAACACGGACAGTTGCGCATCGATAATTACTTCATTGTGTAATTTTTAACTTGATAAAAAACTGAATTTAACTCCTCTAATAAGTTAACACAACATTGATTTTGAGGCGGTACGAAGTTCGTCGGGTCAGCTAGTTTGAAATATATTTAATTTACAATATGGAATCTTATCTTGTTTTTTGACAGTTTTATCAAAAATCCGTTGCTCGATACATTGCGATCTGAAAATGGTTTTGTTGACCTAGGATTCCAAACAGAAAAAGCTTTGCAAATTTCTATACAAATTTTCATTCATGTTATCAATTCAATTTTTACTTTGGTTAGCGCTAATCATCTCCATAAGTGATAACTGTTTCGCCTACTTAGGGAAACTTGAATATACATTGTATTATTTTTTTTTTACAGGTGACAAAACTTCGAAAGGACACCACTTTAGCTCTCACAAAAACAGAGACCAACAGTACGCCCAAAGAAGAAAAGTCCGCTGAGTCGCAAACTAACAAGATTGCAGAAGAAAATCAGGCAGTCCTCACCAACATGGGCCTCAAGAACATGTTCTCCATGCAAGAAGAACTGGCCTCAGTTATCACCCAGAACACAGAACTCATCATGTACCTCCACAAGTTTCAGATGATATGCAAATGTGATAAGCTTCATAGCTAAGTCCGTGTTGGACTGAGGGATTGTGATTAAATTTAGTATAATGTGTGGACATTCCGTCAAAGTGACTCAGTTCTACAATCTTCCAATTCTTACAGTTTTATTTCTACCAATCAAGAATCATTTTGAATAACTCACGAGGTGATGAGCTTGTGGAGCAAGGAGACAACATGTCAATATTTATTTTTATATTAGTTTAAATACTACACAGGTTTTTGCTGCTAGGCCCTGCGGGCGGCTTTCGATTCGGCCAGTTTTGCCCAGTTTGAGTGCTGGTGACCATTTTATAAATCCGATAGGAACTGGTTCCAAAATTAGCCGGTTCCTCGGATCCACTGGGATCCAGTGACAGCTAGTCACCGGAAAAAAGTAACCGCGACTGACGATGTCATATAATATATATTATTCACAACTGCCCGTTACAATAATAATCATATTGTCGTCAATCTCTCCATATCTGGAGAGATTCATGAACTTACAAATCGAATAGAACTTACGCCTGCCATGTGATGCTAATCATGCGATCTGTTAACGGAAGTGGCACCATCTTTTGGCATTGCTTTAATTCGGTTCAATTACAAAAGTAGATTTGTACACTTACGAAAACTCCACGTACAAAAAGGTTTATCATACATCGTGGCGTCAGAGTTGCCTTAGCCGGATTTTTAAATTTCAATCATACAGTCTCTGGTCACTAATACTGTTTGATTATGTGAAGCAAACGGGCACCGAGGCGGGCTCCAATAAAGCACAATCAGGAAGTCCAATTTTTTAACACTTTTTCGAGCAGCTGGGGCCGTATACCGGCAATAACGCGGCGAATGTTGGCTTCCAAAATGTCCGTTGTCTCTGGTTTATTGACATAGACTAGCTACTTCACATATCCCCACAGAAAATAATAGAAAAGTGTTACATCATACTGTCTTCGAGACCAATTCACAAAACTCTTAGTTTTATTTTATTTTATAGTTCAAACATCTAAAAAACCATTAATGAAATTGGAAATCTTAATGAAAATAAAATCTTCTAAATAATTTTTTTTATTGTGACGTGAAGACCTAGATTTTGTATTTAGAGACAATAGATTATTTAATCCAATAATCCATGGTATCCTAGTTTATTTGTAAAGTAATTATAGAATAAATAAACAATAATGTATTATTGAAACACATCATACCATCCTGGTTTAGTATAGCATTATTTTATTCACAAATATTTTGGATTTTGGTAGCAATTTAGTTTTGATAAACATTATTATATAACACTGTTTTGTTATAATTGAGGAATATGAACCTCCATTATAAAATATATCTCCTAGTAATATATCGCCAGTTGATTCATTCTGTCAAATTTCCATTTTTATCATTACATATATGTAAGTATATTTATATTTGTTATCGTAATGATGGTGTAAAACACACTTATTGTATATCCAGAATAGTTGTTTTGAGAAAAATGCTTTAGAATGTTTAACTCATTGTGATAGGTGTATTAAATTTCTGTTTTAAAATGGTAAAACCTAATTATAAATGACTAGCGATTTCCCAGCATGCATTGCAATGCTACTTAATGAAGAAATTGTTTCTCCCTGTGTGTCCTTTCCCATTTGTTCCTTTCTCCTTCCGCCGCCCTTTCTCCTCCCAAGTCCCCTTCCCTTCTTCACGCGTTCTCCCTCCACCTTCCCTTTCCCGCTCCTCCGTAATGTATCACGCCAACCCCCCCCTGCATTCCATATATTCAGTCCTAGTACATTCAGTTTTCAAACAGCTCGCGTGCCACATATTATAATTTTTCTATTCAAATTTTCATATATTACAAGCATTCATTTTTATATATTATAAGAACATTCAATCAAATTTGGTACCTAACACAGGTACCTATTTAAAATACCTATGGTTCTTACTTAGTTCAAGTAAATTCATTAATTTAAAGAGTTTATTCGAAAATTGAATTTTGATTGAACAACCATTAATTAATTCACATAAAAAATATACATAAAGATGAACATTTTAAACTATACAACTTAAATTAATCTATACCTATAAGTGGATATTCAATAAGTGCGCTTTAAGCCATTGATAAGGGTCCAGGACTGAATTTATTTCCTACTCCCAAAGGGGAGTTTTTGTGACTCAACCTTCCACTTGCGAGGGCTGCATTTCTTATCTATATTCCATTCGCTGTAAAATATTATGTCATAATTCTGTGTTTCGGTGTAATACTTTATTCAGATTAATATTATAAATAGGTATACTATTTTTCCCGCCAAAACCATGACTCGAAAGTTGAAAATATATTCTATTTAATGAGAATTATTTAAGATTCCTATTGTGATCTCATCCTATCCATTATAATATTTTTGAAGGTACGTAGTTAATTTTAGTTTAATATAATGTATGTAGTAATTATTATTTTTAAGAGAAGTCCACTTAAAGCTAATGTTTCCAATTTATTCATTTTCAAGTTGTCAGTTTTATGTGGAAAGGGTGAATAAGCCATTTTTGGAAAAATGCATTTATTATAATGATAAAATACACAAATGATTATTTATGCATTGAACCGCTTACTCGTTAATACGGAGTATTTTTTATTCAAACAGTTAGATTTAGCTTTATTATTATGAAAAGTGATTATTTATGTCGGGGGAGACAAAAAATATGCATTTAACATTTTAATTTTGTGAAAATTAATTCACTTATGCGGATACGCCATTTTTTTATTTAACATTTCATAGACAATTAATCAATGCTGCCAATCATAGAAAAAATATTATTGCGATGTAAAACAATAATTTATTCACGTTAAATGTGAATGCATTATTGACAAGTTTGTACCTGTATTTATAACAGCAGAACATGGAAAGAAATGTATTAGAATAATTACACATACCCACTAGACAAACCCTGCTTTACCAAACAAACCATTAAAAACCTGGGATGTATATCTAAATTATGATGACATGCAGCTTTCGTAGTTTGAATCTCAACCCAATAATTCGAAGTAGGTACTTTTTTGTTTTTATTTTGATGAGAATTTTTTTTATAAGATTTGTACTTCTGACAAATGTCGTATTTGATTGTCTATTAGTTAATAGGAATATTCCGTATTATCCGTGCATCAAACTTCGACAACACGAACGTTCCGTATTATCCGTGAGGTGGACTCTATGCATATTTACCAAAAAATGTTTCACTCCTTGAGGCAAGTAATGGACTGTATACTTATTCATAAACATGCAATGATTTTCAAATCGTAAACAACTCACAAAGTAATAAAAAGTCTCCTGTAAAATTGTAATTTGTGGATTTTACCCTTTCTACCAAACACCAGCCGACAGTTGTCTTCCTTCCATTATTATAGATTTTTTTGAAATAAATGGTTTTTCAATGAAACAATCGACTGTTTTAAATTGGTTTCTAACTGGTGGCTTTTTTTAAACTCAAGAGGGCTAATGTCAAGGTTCGTATAAAATGCTTTTAACAAGGTTAGCTCATCTAGGGAGGGGTAGAGCGGTGATTGACTAAAAATTTGTGACGTAGCTTAGAGTACATGTTCCACTGGGAGATTTGAATAACTGCAATCATCTGCCCACTCACGCAATTTACGCAACAGCTTTTCAGTGTCTTTGCACAACGCATCGATCTCTAACAGGCGCATAGCTGCAAGCAAAAGGAACAGAGAATACGATGTATACAATGACGTGCGGCCACAAAGCATACTCGTTATATATGCAGTCATTCACTGCTACACCGTTTTTTTTGGCGCCAAGGAGCGTCATTGGTTGAAATTATATTTCGCTCCGCTGCTTGTCTACTGCCGAAGTTACATTATCTCAATACTTTGAACGGCTGTATCTCCCTCAATTTTGCCGAGCGCGCCTTAATTTTTTTTTATTCAGCTTCTCCACACTTTTCTCATCTAGAAAGTGCTTTTCTATTAAATTTCCAGATTTTGGCAGGATCTGCATTTCACCCGTGTTTTACTTCAAGCTACGTCACGCATTCCAAATTTCGAAAGCGGCCCCGACAGTTTATTTTTTATGGAAAAAGCCCCGTATAAGCTAACCTTGTTAACCACTCGGCAATGTAAGCAGATATACACGTTAATATGACGATAGCAGTCAAGTACAATAAGCGTGTTTTCACGTCAACGCGTATGTTTTCACAGAAATCATTATAACTCCGTTATTGTTCTAGCGACATCCCTAAAACAAAAAAGTAGGAAGCTCCATAATAAATCAAGCTACCCATTACTATTCAAGTTGTCATTAGAAATACAAAAAAAGACCTATTCTGTCAGATACATGGTAGACCGATAAATCACTTCCTGCTGTTAGATATTTTTATTAAATATTCTTGTATGAAATGATAAAAAGTGAGGTAACTTAATTGTTTATTATACAATTATACGATAGAATAAGTATTGTTTTTTACATAATCCCTGATTTAGTACCATTTTCACATAAAAACATTAAGTGAGTCATTTTTACATTTTTTTTTATCTTTGCATTCTAAATTTTAATATGTATTTACAAATGTTAATATTTATTTGTAATATAACAATTTGAAAGCTTATTTCGTAACCTTTCAAAAACAGTTTTTAGTATTCGGCTACGTTCAGAAATGTTTCATTTATAGAGCTTTGTGAAGCGGAAATAATACAAAGTTTTCGTAAATCTGTCATTTTGTTTAAGGCGTAAAAAGTGCATATTCGCAATAGATCGGAGTGGTTAAAATCATTTTCTACGAACCTTGGGCTAATCTAATTTATAACCAAAGTTCTTTTTTCCCGGCAATGTATAAATGTAGGTACCTACCTAAATGATTTCATTTTTCAGTATTAACCCTTCAATACATAAAATGTCACCTATCTTTTGTGGGAACGAGATAGTTCTCGGCCGAGATCTGCTGTCAGATTTGTGTGATTTTCTAAGGCTGTTAAATGAATAAATAATCATGCATTCTTGCATGAATTTGTGTTTAAAACAACCTAAACTAAAATACGTGACAGCTCACAGCTGAAATTCTGACATCAGCCCATAGAAAAAGCAAATAACAGCCATATAAAATCACACAAATCTGACAGCAGATCTCGGCCGAGAACTATCTCGTTCCCACAAAAGATATAGAATAGCTCGTCAGATGTCAACCTACTACGAAAATTGAAAGAAACAGATCAATGTTTTAAAGATTATTACATGTATATTTTATGTTATTAATTTCTACTTCAAGATTATTCCAAAAATCCTAAATGTATTTTATATTACTTTTGAATGTTATAAAAGGAGACAAAAATATTGTCATCAAGAAGTGCCTTTGTTAAAAGATTGTCTAGAATAAGTAGATATAATCTATCACCTTATTATTTTTAATTGTGCTGTTAAATTTTAATTAATTATTTAGTTGGGTTAATAAAAACAATTGTTTAAGTGTTGTATTCTGTATATTATATTAAATTGTTACAAATATACTCTTATTTACATTGTGTACATATATGAAATTTAAGAAAACATGATTTGTACCATAAAACACTTAAATAAACAAAATATTTTTCTAAAATGCTTTATTATTAAGCTCTAAAAGAGTGAGTTTATGAGAGAAAAAAGCATTGAAAAGAGTGAGATGTTTTTACCAGAAGATTTTTAAATTCTTATTTATAGTTTGTAATGTAAAACATAAATATGTATAACAAATATTATAATCAATAATTGTCAGCCTGAAACACTCATCTACATTGAAAAAATCTTCCGAGAAAAGATACTGGCCGCCAACGGGAATTGAACCCGTGACCTTCTGATTGCCGGTCAGCAGCTCTGACCACTGAGCTATGGCGGCTTATCTAATACCCGCCAAATAATTCAATATATACTAGTGTTTCATTCGACAATTACTTATTATTACATTTTTCCAACTGAAAACAACCAACTTTATTTTTGTGAGAGAGGTATTGTTAATACTAAATCTCCCGCTAGGTGGCGTCGAGACTAATTATGTCTGCATTTTTTGCTGAAATACTTTAACTTGTCAAATATTAATTATTATTTTTAATTGATAAACTAACGTTTAAACAAGATTTTTATGCATAGCACAAAGGGTAGATAACAAATATTATAATCAATAATTGTCAGCCTGAAACACTCATCTACATTGAAAAAATCTTCCGAGAAAAGATACTGGCCGCCAACGGGAATTGAACCCGTGACCTTCTGATTGCCGGTCAGCAGCTCTGACCACTGAGCCGCCATAGCTTTGTGCTATGCATAAAAATCTTGTTTAAACGTTAGTTTATCAATTAAAAATAATATAAATATGTATTGTTAAAAAATATCGATATAAGTAATATCAAAATAACAACAAAACATTTAATAATATAAAAAAAGTATCACCTATTATTGAAAATTAATAGGATTTCTACAAATAAACACATGTCCGTACTCCTTTTCGCGCAGTTTTTACAGACATAAACAGTGTGGTCATACTCTTCTAAAAGTTAACAAAAATTATGTTTGCTCTTAAAAAATTATAATATATAGGGTGTTAAGTTAATACTTGACTTACTTGAACCAGTGATTCCTGGCATTACATATTTGGAGTAAAAAATGCAAATGAAATTTTGGTCTCTGGTGACATTTTTAATGTCTTTTTTTCAACTTAAAACATTCAAAATCAGTAGGTATTGGACATTTACTTGAGTGGCTGAATGACCAGTGGTGGCATGCGGAAATTTTTTTTGTTTGCATATTTGTAAAAAGCATTAACTTTGTGGCTCACCATAATTTACAATTAAAACACATATAAATTTGTTGTAGACCACTTTTATTTTTTAAAAACACTCTACCGGTCTCGGAAGCACCCTTCCTTCGTCAGGAGAATATTATAACTATAAAAAAAAATTTAAATAAAAGTGGTCTACAACAAATTTATATGTTTTAATTGTTTTTTTTGTTTGGTTTAAAGAAAAAAAATAAAAAACACATAAAAAAGTCCCAAGAGACCAAAATTTAATTTATATTTTTTACTCCAAATAATGTCAGGAATCACTGGTTAAGTTAAAGTAAGTCAAGTACGTCCCTTAACACCCTGAGTAACAAAATAACTTCAATCTCAGTGCATCAATAAATAAAACCTGAATGATAGAACAGGGTGTCAAGTACGTCCTTGACACCCTGAGTAACAAAATAACTTCAATCTCAGTGCATCAATAAATAAAACCTGAATGATAGAACAGGGTGTCAAGTACGTCCTTGACACCCTGAGTAACAAAATAACTTCAATCTCAGTGCATCAATAAATAAAACCTGAATGATAGAACAGGGTGTCAAGTACGTCCTTGACACCCTGAGTAACAAAATAACTTCAATCTCAGTGCATCAATAAATAAAACCTGAATGATAGAACAGGGTGTCAAGTACGTCCTTGACACCCTGAGTAACAAAATAACTTCAATCTCAGTGCATCAATAAATAAAACCTGAATGATAGAACAGGGTGTCAAGTACGTCCTTGACACCCTGAGTAACAAAATAACTTCAATCTCAGTGCATCAATAAATAAAACCTGAATGATAGAACAGTTTTTTATAACATCAAATATATATTTTTTTTTTTCAATTGCATAAAATTTATATATGTATCTTCCTAAATCTGATTGTAAAAGATATTTGAGACAACAAGAAGCAAAGAAACAATTAACATATTTATTTACCTAAATTTGTATAGAATCGATAATATTTTATCCATATTGCGAATTTTTAAAGAATTATTATGCGCTATATAATTAGTTTTGGGAGAAAATTTAATCTAGTAATTCTAAACAAGGTACCTACTAAAAGTCTAAAATAAAGGAACTAAAAAATTTGTGTGTACTAAAAGTTTTTCACTCCAATTTTTTTTCCAGTTCGATGAGTTGTCAAAAATTATTAAATGTTAAAAGTCTGAAATGTATTAAAAATTAGACAACTCGGAACAAAATACGAGAATTTTATGAATATAAACGTGACCTGAAATGCGCGTCCTGTTAGGTAGACATGCTGGTGAAACTACCTCATAGGGTTAGAATCTAACCGACAGATTGAGAACTCAATGCCCCCACTCTAAGCTAGCAGTGCCTATGGATCTCGACAAATGCATTCGCATAACCCCAAATAGTAAAGTACGTCACAAAGGTACTCACAGTAGATTATCTTACTTGTAGGTTAGGATTCCTCGGTCGACACTTTAATGAATAAACCACAGGCACTCATTATACTTTTTTGTGAAGATTTTTTCATACAACGGTGGTATATTCAGTTGGTGAGTCAAGTATCTTGTAATGAAAATAACGATAAGAAATAAGCATTAGCGGTACGTAATGCCACGATGGGAACGATAAAAACGTTCACACTGAAGGCGGGTGACTATCGGCCGCTGGTTTTAGGTACCCAATGTGCAAATTAAAACCAGTAAGTTTGAATTCTCGCTCTACTATCGGCAGAGTAAAACAAATCTGTCAAAATCTAATTTGACATTCAAACAGCGGCCACAAGAGAGAATGTATAGCAAAACAGTAATAATTATTATTTAGTCAAGAGGGCCGTGCGAGAAGGCTCTTGGGCCTCATGAAATGGGCTCGAGGGCCACATGTTGTCTCATCACCGATTTAAAATAACTTGACGACAAAATCTCAGAATACCAGAGGTTAAATATTGAAAGAAATTTAACTAAATAAAATATTAATTTAACTCACCTAATCAATATTTAAGTGCATTAACCACTGCAGGAGACATTGATCTGTGTATCTGTGTAAAGATGTTTGTGTTCCGACTACTATGGTGACCGGCCAACTCAGAATGGAACCAACTTAGAACCACCTCAGAAAGGTCATGACAAGTGACGAAAGTGATGATAAAAAAATTGGTTAAATAGGTTAGGTTAGGGTTACTGGCTTTTTTAAAATTATTTTTTCAAAGCTTTTAATTCTGAGTTGGCATGGAACCGACTACTATACAGGGTTTTATATGACTTACTTTAACCAATGATTCCTGACATTATTTGGAGTAAAAAATGTAAATGAAATTTTGGTCTCCGGTGACTTTTTTATATTTATCATGAAGCATAAAAAATCAGTAGATATTGGACAGTTAGGGTCAGGGTGAGGGGTTTGGGCGGTTACTCGAATGAGTGACCAGTGATGAAATGTGCAAGAAAAATAAATTTTTGGGTTTTAAGGAAAAAAAAATCTCGAAAAGTTACAGTAGACCAAAACTTCGTTTACATTTTTCACTACAAATAATGTCAGTGGTTAAAGTAAGTCAAGTACGTCCCTTAACACCTTGCATAAATATATTACGTATTAAGTAATTAAAAGAATCCTTTGGTCAAAATTGGAAAACGCCATTTCGGTGAAACTCTAATAACTTGGAATGATGGTAAATTTTCACAAGAACAGAATACAATTTGAATTGGTCTTTGAATAAAAACTTGCATATTCGTTCGTTAATAATAAGCTGGTAACAAAAATTAAACCTATAAAAACTATACATTAATTAGACTATGGAACAAAACTGAGTTATGTCCAATCTTTGATCAATCGTCAAGAGTAATCCTGATCAGAGAGAGTCATATTTTTGGCCCGGTACGAAAGCTTGTAAACTCTGTGTTGCTCCTGCATGTTCAAGAAGTGTTCCAATAGTCCCTTGAAGTCCAGCTTGGCTCTGACATTGTCTTGCTTCAGCTTCTCATTATTTCTGGAAAAAATAATATTATAGGGTTATTCTGGAATATGTACATCTCCTACTCTAGGCAACTCGAAATAGCAGAAATGCAAATGCTTGGATGGTCGGCAGGAGTATCAATAAAAGTTCACGCATTCGTGGTTGGGTGTCACGGAAATAAACAGTAAGCTGGAGTTGAGATGTTATGTCCACCAGACCACACAGTGAAGCAGGCAATGTCTGTGGAGCTTCATCGACAGTCATCCAGGGGAAGACCAAAGGACTCCTGAATGACTCAATGCTCCAAAATATTACAAAGCAACGGCCTGGATGAAAGTGATACCCAGAACTGAAGAAGATATAGCCGGAGAATGAGAAGAGCTGACCCCAACAGCCTACCTAAGCAATGAGTTGGGACAGTGCAAGGAAGAAGAAGAAGGGTTATTCAATTCAAGTGGCATCACCTTCTATACTTAGTGAAATTAAATCTTCTCTAGCAGTCCAATTAAGGGAAGGGTTCGATCAGAAATGAGATTCCCGAGGCTCAAGCAAGGTGAATTTTATTTTTTTGGAAAAAAAATTCCCTCGGGGCATGTGACATCTTTGGGGATGATGTGTGGAGGATCTTTTAGAGAAAGAATGGAGAGGAAGTTCTGGGAAGGAAAAAGGTACGAGGGGTAGGTAAGAATCTGGGGTCAATGTGTTCAGGAGAGACAAACATGTGAAACGATCCCTCCTCTAGGGTGGAAAGAAGATATCTTGATAGTTTCAAACATTTCTTATGCTTAATATAGCAATACATAAACAACAAACAAACAAACAAGCAAGCAAACATACATTCATTTTTATATATATTTATTTATTATTGTTATACGCCCATAGGGGCTTTTACATAGATTATAAATAAGTTTTACAAAAGTTATCGAGTTAGAATTATAACCAAAGTTATAAAAGTGAAAAATTAAAAAATAGTATATACAAGTAGTTTTTGAGGAATATGGCGTAAAGAAATATTTTAAACAATATAATATTTGAGTTATCGAGTTAGAATTTATACCAAAAGTTATAAAAGTGAAAAATTAAAAAAATATATAAGTAGTTTTTGATGAACATGGCGTAAAGAAATATTTTAAACAATATAATATTGGAGTTATCGAGTTAGAATTTATACCAAAAGTTATAAAAGTGAACAATTAAAAAATAGTATATACAAGTAGTTTTTGAAGAATATGGCGTAAAGAAATATTTTAAACAATATAATATTTGACAATAACATAATATACAACATTACAATAACACATCAAATCGTTAAATATATTAAACCCGTTACAATAATTTGTAGGATTTCACAAAGTGTTGGTTTAATTTGCATTTAAGATTATAAAGGGAATCAGCAAATATATCTATAATACCACCAAACTTGTTGCCCAAATTATGCATCCTATTGGTAAGCGAGTGTGATTGATAGTTGGTTGTGTAAGTGTCGCAAAAGAATGTTGTACTTTGTCTAGTATTCCTTGTCGGTACATAGAGTTTAATAGCAGCAACGATGGCAGGGCTGTCAATAAGGTTGTTCATGACTCTGTATAATAAAATTAGATCTGAAATGGTTCTTCTGTCAGACAGCGTAATTAAATTAAGTCGATACATCAAATTTACATAATTTATGTTTTCTATTGGAATTGTGAGTTTGAAATTTAAGTACCTAAGAAATTTGTGTTAAACCCGTTCTAATTTGTTAGAGTGTACTTTATAGAAAGGAGACCAAATAGGTGAATTATATTCCACTTGGCTTCTAACTAGTGAAATGTAGAGTGTTTTCATGCAATACAAGGACTTAAAATCAGTTAGGGTTCTACAAAGGAAGCCAAGAATCTTTAAAGCCTTATTAGTTATATCATCTATATGTGCTGTGAATGTTAAGTTTGATTCGAATATAACTCCCAAGTCACGAATTTGTGATACTGGTGTTAATATAACATTATTTAAATTATATTCATGTAAGATATGAGAATGAGTTCTGGAAAATCGTATTACTTGACATTTCTCAATGTTCAAAAATAACATATTTTGTTCGCATTATTTAAAAAATTCATCTAAATTGGCTTGTAAAATTCGGCAATCATATATATTTCGTATTCTTTTAAACAATTTTAGGTCATATGCAAAAATTAGGACTTGTACATCTTTAAATATGTTTAAAATGTCATAATATATGTATAGATTATGAATTTGAGGATGTAACTCACTGATTTTGAACTGTCACAACGGTGTGCGGCACACATTGCAGTCTCTTTCTTAAAGTGTGGAATGCTTCTGTCTGCGGAAGGAGCATCAGCAGGCCGTAAAGGGCACTGCAAAGGGCCTCCGCCCCCCAACCCCCAAGTAATTCTAGCCGCAAATCTAGGCACAAATACATACATTCATTATTATAAGATTGTTAATGGAATCGATCGATATAGAATGGTAAACCAAGATCTTTTGCTCTATATTGCAAAAAATCTGTGTATTTAACATTTGAAATTAGAATGAAATAATAAGGAACTCCAGTCGCATTTATAATTTTTTTAATCAATAATGACCTTCTAACTTAAATATAGTACATTTTTTATTGTTAATAAGGAACTCCAGTGAAAAATATTATGGCTTTAAAAAAATATGCTCATATAGACCAATAAACGCTGATTCTGAATATATAAGTCTTTTTTAATAATATTAAACGTACAGTTTTTAAAAAAATTTTAAAAAGTGCATTTTTAATATTCTCGTTAAAACACAGCGTCAGGTTGGTATGCTGTGTGGTGACGTCACGATGGTAATCACTGTAATGACAGGTTTATTTATGCTGTACGTCATTTGTATGGAAATTTAGGTATGACACAAACGAATGTTCTATATATTTCTTATTTTTGAAGATGTCGTAAAAGCATATACCTTTATAGAAACTAAATAGAATTGCCTTTTAGATTTTTGTATCTGACGTATACGATAATTGCAGTATTTTAAGTTTCAAAATGAAAAAATTAAAAAAAACAGCTGACTGTAAACATAATCTATTAAATGGTTGAAAAATTTAGGAAAATTAAAAATTTTAAAGATACAGTCCTCTTACTTTATGAATTTGGAATAAAACTGTCACTTCACTTTTTATCTCGTTCATACAATTAAAAATGATAAAAAAATATTTTAATGATTCTGAAAAAATAACTTTAAAAATATGACATCTTGGATTTGGTGTTACGCAATTTAATGTGTTGATTTCTGTATTTTGTATTTATTTACACATGCATTAGTCTTTAACATTATTAAATAATATTACTTTTATGGAAGTTTTATTAAATTCACACGGAAAAGTCATTAAAAAAAAATTTCAGACGTAACCTTAAACCTATCGTACAACGGAAATACACCAACAAAACACTATTTAAAGGACTAAAACTGAAAAAAAAGTAACGCAGCATTGGTACTTATGATGAGTTACACTAATATCACAGTGAATTGATCATTTAAACGTAAATTAACTTCAAAAACATGAAACTGCAAGTAAAATTCATCATGTCATTTTTGCGAAGCTTCTGATCTCGCCGTCGCCATATTGCCATTGCCCATACACCATAAATAGACCAATCAACGCGTTAAGATGGCCGGCGGCGCCTGCGCAAATCTATGTGAGATTCAAGGAGACCAACATAAAAAACATGAAATGGAACTGTTGATGACGTCACAAAATACATCTTAAATTTGGCGGGTTTTTGAGGGACCTTGAAAAATTGAAACTTTGACAATTATTTTAACTATTAAAACTAACTCTAAAAAAAAAAAAAAAAATGCAGTTATTTAAGTTAGAAGGTCATTATTCATAAAAAAAAAATAAAAAAATTGGACTGGACTTCTCTATTATTTTAATAATTGAAGTAATTTTCAAAGTTTTAATTTTTCGGGTCTCCCAAGATCGCATCACCAGTTATCAGTTATCTGTGTGACGTCACCAGTCATAAAAAGCCTACGTTTAATTTAAATGGACACTGAATTTTGTATGGCAGCGTCGATAGTCGAGATGTTTTTTTATTCTTAAGTTTAACCGATTAATATTGAAGAACACTAGGTTAAAATGTCAGCATCTCATCACTACTATTCGAAGAGCCCGTGATGATCAGACCTTCGTTATTTTATAAATCCTGAAAGATTCTCTGTGTATGGCTCTAATACAGGTACCTTTACAACCTGCTATCTTTCAAGGCCACCGTGATCCAAACTTCATAGTCGGGGATCGTCTTTACCTGTATTAGGGATATACACAGAGTAACTTTCAGGTTTTATAAAATAACGAAGGTCTGATCGTCACGGGCTCTTGCTCTATACTGTTATTGTATTCTAAAAAAGTGCACAAATACATTTTTTTTTGTTTTAAATAAAGACAAACATTCTCGGGTTATGAATAACCCAACAATGTTTGAAAATCTCCTACTACCACCACAGAAAGCTGAAAATGTTGCTTGTGTTGTGATGGAGGACTTAGCCAGCCGAGGAATCGAACACGCGATGCCCAGGTGGGACCCAAGCACGATGCCCACTCAACCACAGACCGAATCATCTGATAAACAATTTATCAGTGTTCTAAAATCTGCATTACTATGAAAAAAATGCATTGTAAAATCAAAGGAAAGTAAAGAAAATTTCAAAGATATAATCATAACCTCACCGTTTTAGAGTTTTTGCTGCTCCTGACGAACGGATTATTTATCTTACAGACAAGATAGTTAACATATTTTTAACTTACATGCAAATATAGGTGATTCAATCAGCTGCACTAATTTATCTATTTCTGTCAGGAATTCCACGGTTACTTCTAGTTTACCACTATTATAAAGAGTTAAGGAGTAAAATTATTAATTAAATACAATTTTTTTTCAATTGGCTAAAATCCTTCGGATACGTGCTGTTTATTACAACCTGTACATTTATACTAATTATATGCAATTAATAAATTCATGCATTTCATATAGAATCCTACACAGGCATCCCACAAGACAAATGACCAAATTTTCATCGCAATCGGATGAATGGTTTAGGTACAGCACAGGGGACAAACAAAGAAACATTAATTTTTATATATGTATTAAGATTAAGGGAAGGATACAATAGTCGTATGAGCTGGTTGCAGTGACCATAGTTCTGCGTCAGGAAACACAGGGCAACCAGCGTTACAGGATTGTGACTCCAACTTTTATACAAACACACAAATAGTGTATGGCTGCTCTGGAATCACAAAATAAACACAAAATCATTAGAATTTTTCAAGATAGACATAATTTGATATTTTAGAGAATGCATTTATAATCTTTTATTATTCACGTGTATATAGCCTACCTCTGTATTAAACTCTTTCAATTGATTTCTAAGTTCAAATAACTCGGCAGAAGTCAAAAGGATCATGTTCAAGGTTTCCACCATTGTAGCGGCAAATTTAAGATTCTTTTCCTTCAGAAGAATTTCAGAGAGAGTTGTGTAAATATCTTCAGCATTCAGCAGGACACAAAGTTGCCTACAAATATAACACATTAAAATAACGCTTCAACAATAAATTACATATCACCAATGACGTTACAATACATATAAATATATGTGCTGAGAAATCTGTAAGTGGCAAGGCAAAAGTAAGTCAATTTTGGTGCTTCGATTTCATAGTTTTACTACTAAACTGCCACGTGTCGCATAAGGTTATGTGCTACCTCTAAGTAAATAGCATTAAAAATGTGCCAAAATGCCCCTGAGTAAACTTAAATAAACCTTGCTATTTAAAATATTTGCTCTGTTTATGTATATGCTTGCGGTAAACAACATACAAATCAGCAGTATCAACAACAATTGCTGCCGTTTGCAAAGTGTTGTTGCTCTCTTATGCCTTGTTCTGCTTGGGCAAGTATTTTAGTCGAGTAGCGAGTATTTTACTAACTAAACGTGTCTGAACACCATACATTTAGTAATAAGTAGGAGCATTTTGGTCAGTCAAGTGGCGAGTTACCCGCTGCTCGACTAAATTACTTGCCCGAACGGGGCTTTATAGCTTGATCATTGAAAGCCTCAAAGACCATCAAGCCCTGATCATTGTGAGAGATTATTTGAATTTCATAAGAATAGGAACTATATTATCAAAAATACTTTCTTATTTATAACATGCAAGTAGGTACTACCAAAGTATAAAATTATTAATTAAATTTATAACAGTACCTGACTATAAAAGAACCTCTATCGTCTAATAATGTGGCATCACAGCTAAACAGTTGCAGTAAATTGACTAAGAACTTTCTGTAGTAGGGACTTGATCGTACATCTCCTGTAAAAAGATATTAAGTAGGTATAATAAAATAATTCAGTAAATATTATTATTAAGGGTAACCCAGCATTATTACCTTGAGCATTAGAAGTGCAGGGTGTGGAGCATATTTCAGCTAAAACTGCCAAACATTGTCTCACCACATCGTCTGAAGGGTCGGACAAACTGCTTAGGAGCGCATCAAACATTTGTTCCGTGTGGGCAAACATCTGCATTCATTATAAAATAATAACAAATTAATAAGAATAAACACAAAAAAAAATCCATTTAGGACTATTGACTGAGTGACTTGTCATGGTGTTTGAAAGAGAAAGTACGAAAACAGTATGCAATATAGTTGTGAATGATGAAAACTTGGAGTAGGTGGATGAGTTTGGGTATCTAGGTAGTATGTTTACGAAAGATGGGAAGGCTGATAGAGATATTGAAAGAAGGGTGAACGCCGGTAACTCCATTAATGGAGGACTGAATGCCGTTGGCGCTAATAAAAAACTGTCCAAAGACGCGAAACTAGCCGTCTATAATGGAGTCCTGGTACCTACCCTGATGTATGGCAGTGAGGCATGGAACTGGCAGAGGAAGGATGAAAGTAAACTGCTGTTGAAATGAGATCTGTGTGGTAAAACAATGTATGATCGTGTGAGAAATGTGGATATCTGCAAAGAATGTAAGGCTGATGTAAGCATAATGAGTAAGATTAAGAAAGGGACCCTCAGATGGTTTGGGCATGTAGAGCGAATGAACGAGGAAAGTAGTGTAAGAAGAATATACGACGCAAATGTGAATGATAGAAGAAGTCGGGGACGTCCGAGGAAGACATGGCACGATCAAGTGAATCAGATACTTGAGTCGGGCCATGTCAAAAATCAGAATAATAGAAGAGAATGTATGAGACGATGTATGAATGTGAGTGAGGCAAAGAGTGTGTGCCAAGACCGAGTTGTTTGGCGGTCCGTCCTCTCTGCCCACCCCTGCGGGGAAACGGCGTGATGGTTAGTTAGTTAGTTAGACTGAGTGAGCTATTTATTGTGCGAACACTTAATTTAACTTATTAAATACACATAATTATGCATTTGGGAGGCACCCATGAATAATGCCGCCCCGGGAACTATTTATAGGATAACCATCACCCCTTCAATAGGTCACTCCAAGTGGTTTGGTGACTTAGCAGGGGTGCCCGGGATCATGAATTTGGTGAATAAATTGCATTGCACTAAGAGAATTGGAGAGAAGAAAGTTAGTGGGCACATAAGCTTTGTTTGTCGCTGAGACACATACAAGGTGGCGCAGAAGTCATCACCCTATCGGAAGATGCCATAACTTTTGCAAATGGCGGCAAATGTCAGTTCTGCTTGGACATTTGTGAAGTAAACAGATACAAAAAAAATACAAGTCAACAAGACAAAAATCCCTAAACTCCTCAAGAAGGCGGAAAAATTTTGAAAAAATGTTTTTCCGGGTCGCCTAATCTCTCATTTTGGTGATTTGCGCTGGCCGGCAAGATCTCCTGATTTAAGCGTTCCAGACTTCTTTTTGTGGAGTTTCTTGAAGTCACGAGTCTATGTCAACAAGCCTCAGACTCTTGAAGCCCTCAAAGAGAATATTTGTCAAGAATACAAGAACCTATCGCCGAAAGTTCTGGAAAGAGTGATGGAAAATGCCATAAATCGGGCCAGTAGTCATCAATTCTGGCGGCGGCCACTTGGCCGATATCATTTTCTCTATTTAATGGAAAAAAAATTAAGACATCAAATAAACACAATCCAAAAGCAGAACCAAAATTTTTCATTCATAAAAAAAATTACAGCCAAAGAACCTCGGTGACAACTTTTGCCCCACCTTGTAGAATTTTTTTTAAATGTACACATATAATATGATCATGATAAATGATGAGTAAAAACTTATTTATTACAAAAAAACTACCATCGCACAAGAGGTTGACAATCTTTTGTTTTAATAAAGTTACAATGATCAGTATTCAGGATATCGTCCTTACCAGTTATTCTTAGGTTGGTGTGTTTCGCAGAAATTTAAAATGTGGCATTTTCATCAAATGGTAAATCAGTGCCATTTTGTTTTTTTTTGACATTTGAAGATTAAATGCGGATTTTTTTTCCAGTATCAACTATTTAACAAATTGTGATCAGCAAAAAAGCACAACTGTCACCTCATTATACTTGTCAGCTGATTACAATAAGGAACTCCAGTGAAAAATATTATGGCTTTAAAAAAATATGTTCATATAGACCAATAAACGCTGATTCTGAATATATAAGTTTTAATAAATAATATTAAACGTACATTTTTTTAAAAAATATTAAAAAGTGCATTTTTAATATTCTCAATAAAACACAGCGTCAAGTTGGTATGCTGTGTAATGCTCTGTGGTGACGTCACGATGGTAATCACTGTACGTCACATAAATAAACCAGGTACGTCGTTTGTATGGGAATTTAGGTATGACACAAACGAATGTTCTATATATTTCTTATTTATTAATATGTCTTAAAGCATATACCTTTATAGAAACTAAATAGAATTGCCTTTTAGATTTTTGTATCTGACATATACGATCGTGTTTGAAAATTGCAGTATTTTAAGTTTCAAAATGAAAAAATTAAAAAAAACAGCTGACTGTAAACATAATCTATTAAATGGTTGAAAAATTTAGGAAAATTAAAAATTTTAAAGATACAGTCCTCTTACTTTATGAATTTGGAATAAAACTGTCACTTCACTTTTTATCTAGTTCATACAATTAAAAAGGATAAAAAAATATTTTAATGATTCCGAAAAAATAACTGGAAAAATATGACATCTTGGACTCGATTTTACGCAATTTAATGCGTTGATTTCTCTATTTTGTGTTTATTTACACATGCATAAGGCTTTTACATTATTAAATAATATTACTTTTATAGAAGTTTTATTAAATTCAAGCGGAAAGTCATTAAAAAAAATTTCAGACGTAACCTAAAATCTTTTGTAAAACGAAAATAAATCACCAAAACACTATTTAAAGGACTAAAACTGAAAAAAAAATTAACGCTAGCATTGGTAATTATGTTGAATTACACTAATATCACAGTGAATTGATCATTTAAACGAAAAATATCTTAAAATTAACTGCAAGCATAATTCAACATGTCATTTGCGAAGTACTTGATGTCGCTACGCCATGAAGTAAACCAATAAACGCGTATTAACAACAAGATGGCAGGCAACGCACAGTGGTTCCGAATACCCCAAAAGTTGGAAACAACAGGCAGGCATAACGAGGAAAAAAAGTGATATTATTTTTCGGTATGGTTACAAAAAATAAGAATATTTGATTTAAGTAAGTTTTACTGGATTTTATTAACGATTTCTGGATTTTATTAACAAGAATTTTTTTTTTTTTTAAATCTTAAAATTGAAATTATTTATATCCAGATCCATGTGAAAATAAAGGCTGAGTTTTTTTTTTTTTTTTTTTTTTTCAACATTCTGATGCAGACTATGAACAATCTTCATCATCGTCAGTGCCAAAGATATTTATATAATGAATATCCGGAGGAAATATTAAATCGAAAACTTCTTTAGGAAAACGATTTAATTGTTTATTTGGGGGTTACCTGTAACTAGTTATGACAGGATCAGATATAACTAACATTAAATTAAGAACATCCTCATTAAATTTCTCACTAGAACATTTTCTAGAATAGTTTTCGCGATATTTTAAAAAATCTTTCTTCCGAGCTTCCGGAGCCTCTTATGATAATCTTAATCGGGCGGCAATATCTGGTGAACGATGGGCAAGGATTTTGCTAAAATAGTCAGACTTCCTGCAAACTAATCGCATATGTAGGTACACTTGAAGATATAAAAATACTAGAATAATCGCATCCTCTCACGTCCTAATGAAAATCTGTTTTTAAGAAGAACGATTATCTTCAAATTTTTTGTACACTTGTCTGTTAAAAGATGAACGCCTAGAATAATGTCTTCTAATAATTTTGATGCAACCGATTGACCGAAAAGTGCACCTCTTTCTCAAACGCCAAATGAGAAAGTGGTGCACTTTTCCGAAGATCTTCGGTTTTCAAGCGCTTGGATCGGTCAGAACTACATTCAAATTGTGTTTTTGACCACGACGTGCCGTTTTTAGGGAAAATCGCGTGCAATATAAAACCAATCGGAGTCTCAAGTCACTTTTTTTTATTTTCCATCATAAATCTAGCTTCATCTCGACGAGCAATTTTCCATCTTTTTTTAAAGCAAAATTTGAAGCCCGCGATCTTTTTACAGAGTTTAACCAACCCCTCTTTAAGGCAATTGGTGAGGTTTTTAAGTTTTTTTTTTCAAATATAAAAATCTTTTTCCATCTGTTGACACTTTGAGTTCATCACTATGTCAAATAACTCCTTTTGTCTGAAGAAAAAATCCTTTGAAACCGAACCTGTGACAATAATGATATTTATGAAGCACTCAAATTTTACAGTAAGTAAATTACGTAAAAATTACTGGGCCGTAGAGACGCAAAAATAGGTAAGATTTTTTTTTTCACGGAATATTAAACTAAAACCTTAACTATTTCAGAAATCGTCGTATTTTTTTTTAATTCACGAGATGTTTTTTAAAAAAGATATCTTTAATTTGTCATATTAAATATATGAAAAAAATACTTTACATCTTTAGTACACACCCAAAGGTATTGGATCCATGTTGAAAAAAGATTGCCAGCAAGCGGTGTAAAAAGTTATTAGTCCCTAAATGTTATATAACAAAAGTTGCATTTTCACACAAACGTCCTGACTGCTCGGGAAGTCATTCTTTGCTGACGTGTTACGCAGTGACGAAACGTTTTGATGAGTTTGGTGGTATGGGGAAAGATGCGCTGTATGTGGTGTCAAGATATAGAAACAAAATTTAGTGATCCTTGCAATTTGAAATTTTGAATTGTTTCCAACTCTCCCATACTAGTAAAACCATTGTGCGGAGCCTGCGCAGATAGATCTATGTGAGATTCAGGGAGACCAACATAAAAAACATAAAATGCGTATCGTTATTAAGTAGGTGAACTGTTGATGACGTCACAAAATACATCTTAAATTTGGCGGGTTTTTGAGGGACCTTGAAAAATTGAAACTTTGACAATTATTTTAACTATTAAAACTAACTCTAAAAAAAAAAAAAAAATGCAGTTATTTAAGTTAGATGGTCATTATTCATAAAAAAAAAATAAAAAATTGGACTGGACTTCTCTATTCGAAAAAATGATGAAACGGACTTAGAATCGGCATTTAACAGGGACCTTTCAAATGTAAAAACAAAAAAGGCGCTGATTGGCCATTTGATGACAGTGCTAAGTTTGAATTTCTGTGAGACATCTCGACCACTGTCACACATAAAAGATAAATTGCAAGATAATAAAATAAAAGCTGATGAGGCGTACCTTCGCTGGAATCTTGTTATAAAGATGCAATATCCACCTCAGAACTGCCACTTTGGTCTGAACGGAATTATGGTGTAGCAGTTGATTCAGCACTTCAACCACAGATGGCAGGTCAAGTCTCTCGTGAAGCGCAGAACTGGACAAAGCGGGTTCGTCAGCTGATTCATCCTTCGTACTGATGCTCTTCACTCTACCAGACTTTTCCACAACCAGGTCTGACGCGTCCAGTGTAATCAGCTTCATGAGACTATAATTGACGGCTAAAGCAGTCTCCTTAATATCTGACACTAGAAATTAGGAAAAATATTGCTCAATTTACGACAATTTTCGGCAGTTAACCCCTCGAACCTCGAGCATATTGTGTCAGAAGGTCACAGGTTATTTCAGCTTTGCAATAAAATCCATACAAATGGAATATTTCTGAATGTTTCTGAAAACTAAAAACTGTTTTTGAAAGATGATGAAATACTCTTTCAAATTTATTACTAGAAATAAACATATCATTTTTGAAATACTAAAAATTGGAGGGCAAATATAAACTTTTAGAAATGGCTAACCTTACGTTTTTTATAATTAAAATTACTGATAATGAAAAAAACTAAAAACACACACACATTTTATTAGACAAATATATTGTAAACGTTATTGTCACCTTTTCTTGTCATTTCATGTAAAACTATTTAAAAAATTCACAAAGTTTCATAAAGTTTTCTCAAATTGTACATTGGGAAACTTCGATTGATTTGATGGTTACAATTCGGGGATTTTTCGACCACTGTGCTAGGCACGTGCCTGTATTATGGTGGTGGAATCCAGCATAGGGAGTGTGGCGAACCCATCGCTCAGGGAGTGGAAACACGACCTGCAATAGCCATCCCAAGCTAAGGTGTTAGCTACCGTGCTTAGGGCTGAATGGCACTGGGGAACAGTGTCACGAACGGTGCCTCCGAGACACAAGGTCGAATTTCGGAGTATTTAGATCTTACCCCAGCATTCGGGGCTCTGCTGGGGTGGACCATGTATTTCCCTAGATACTCGTGGGACCAAATATAGACTTAAGAAATAAAAAAAACAACAATGATGAGGGGCCCTTGGGGAACCTGAGGGGAGAGGAAGGGAGAGATGAGGCCACCTCGGTGGACTCTTCCCTCTTGGGGCCTTCGAGGAACCGAGAGGGAGTGGAAAGGAGAGATGAGACCACCGAGGTGGACTCTTCCCTTGTGGAACCCTCGGGGAACCCAAGAAAAGAAGAACCTCAAAAGAACTTAACGCGACTTGATACCTCCAGGGGATTCAGATGCGGGTAAGCAGGGACCTTTACGGGACCTGCAAACTAACTCCTGTAAGAACCCCCACCTCCAACCGGGACCCTCGAGGAACCGGAGGAGAGGGGGGGGCGTAAAGGAGGACCGTTCAACAGCCACCACGGAGAAAGGTGCGGTGAAGTCCCTTACGGATGAAGTGGGGAAAATCCGCATCAACAAAAGACGCAGTGGGGCTGCGAGGAAAAAATATAAGGAGAGGCGGGGTTCCGACCGGGAACCTCTGACACAGGGAACCGGTCAGGCAAAGCCGGGAACCTCTGGAGTCAACTGGCGACTAAAGAGAGGATACCAGGAGCAACCAGGGTCTTCTAAAGTCACCTGGGGACAGCCAGGGACCTCGAAGGACAGCCATACCGGGGCTCAAAAACCAGGGACAGACTGGAAGCAAACGGGGACCCTACAGGGTAACCGGGAGCAACCAGGAATGCCCAGGGAACAAAAGGCCGGAAAGAGGAGTAGGTCTTCACCGGAACGTAAACCCTCCGGGCTAACACCGGAAAATGCCCGGAAAAAGCCCCGAGGAACTCCCACCCCTGCCACCTACGCGGAAGCCGCTGACAATAAAATTAGGGTGGCTATTGTCCATAGGAACAGGGAGGAGGAGTTTACAAGGGAGCAGGAGGCCCTTGTGAGTGAGGGTGCCGGCGATCTGATTCTGAGCATCCCAAAAGGACAGTTCAGACTCGGATTCGACGAGTGCTTCATTCAGAAGGGCGTACTGAGAATGATCTGCTCCGACAAGGAGTCTGAGAAATGGCTGAGGAAGATAGTGCCGACCTTACGAAAATGGCAGGGTTGCGACCTGGAGGTGGTAGGGTTAGATGAACTGCCAAAGTATGTGAAGGTCAAGGCCGTAATCCCTGAAAACGGTGTAGTAAGCACCGAGAGGCTGCAACAGCTGGAGAACCAGACCCCGCGGCTTCACACAAAAAAGTGGATCGTCCACGACTCGATCAGGGAGAAAGATAGATATCGCCTGATCATGAGCGTGGACGAGGACAGTGTGAAAGTGCTGCGGGAAATGGGAATGACGGCGCACGTCGGTAAAAGGAAGGCCACCTTCACGGTGCGCGGACCCAACACCGAAGAGCGGATATTGGATGTAAAAGGTAAGGATTAGACGCCCAAAAATGGCTAAAAACTTACATTTCATCCAAATAAACTTACATCGCAGCCCAGCAGTGGCTGCCGTGCTCAAAAGGAGAGTTACCCGGGATCGTGTGGATGTCGCGCTGATTCAAGAACCTGGACCTACAGAGAGAAGATCAGAGGACTAAACATGAACCAAGGTCTACTCTACTACAAGGAGTCGGGGGACAGACCACGTGCCTGCATCCTCATCAGAGGGATAGCAGGCACACTGCTTCCCGAACACTGCAGCAGGGACCTGGTGGCTGTGAAGCTACAGGTCACGCTGGACCAAAGAAGCCGGGAAGTAGTGGTGGCGTCAGCGTACATGCCCTATAACTCTGCGGAACCACCACCCTCAAGGGAAATAACGAGACTCATCCAGGACTGCAGGGAGAAGGGTAGGGAACTGATACTCGGAGTATATGCTAACTCGCACCACACTGTGTGGGGGAGTACGGACATCAACAAACGAGGACAGGACCTCCTGGAATACCTGATGACAGTGAACCTTGAGATTCTCAATAGAGGTAGGGAACCCACCTTTGTTATAAGTAACAGACAGGAGGTGATAGACCTGACTCTAGGAACTTTGGGAGTCTCAGGATGGAGAGTTTCGGATGTACCATCCCTGTCGGATCACCGACACATAGTATTTAAACTAGAGGGAGAGACAAATAAAACGGGGACCGACACATACAGGAACCCAAAAGCAACTGACTGGACTCGGTATTCAGAGGAATTAAACATAGGAGGAGACAAGATTCCCAGCGAAATACGGCTGCCCTGAAGAAATTGAGGACGCAGTAGAAATACTGAGGGACTCTGATAGGGGTATACGAAAATAGCTGCCCTCTGAAGAAAAGTACCAGGGACAAAACACCGTGGTGGAGCAGAAAACTGCAGGAGCTACGGAAACTAGTAAGGCAAGCCTTCAGCAGGGCCAAAAAATCTGGAAACTGGGATGCTCACAAGCAATACCAGAAAGAGTACAAGGAAGCAATCCGGATAGCCAAAACAGGCTCCTGGGAGAAGTACGAAGTAAGAATTCAAAAAATTCTCGCTAAAGACCCAGGGGCAGCTAAAGGCCCATTTCGGAAAGCCGATGGATGCTTCACTGATAACTGCAAGGAGGAGCTGGAGGAACTGGAGGAAGGAGGAAAAAAAAAAAAAAAAAAGAAAAAAAAAACTGCTGGGGAAACATTTTCCCAGCTACAAAAAGTTAGAAGCAGGTGACACCGGTCCACCACCAGCCCGAGTTACACGGGATGGTAAGGACTGGGACACTGCCGCTAAAATAGTGACTCCCTCCAAAGTTAAATGGGCAATCGAAGGGTTCGACCCTTTTAAAAGCGCGGGAGAAGATGGTATCTTTCCGGCACTTCTGCAGAGAGGTTTGGATACAATCTTACTTCCGGTGACTAAGATCCTGAGGGCGTGCTGCGCCCTCGGATACATCCCCATACCATGGAGGAAAACAAGGGTAGTGTTCATACCTAAACCTGGGTGAACTGACTACGTCCAACCAGGCGCATTCCGTCCAATTAGCCTCACCTCTTTTCTTCAAAAGACAATGGAGAGGCTAATGGATAGACACATAAGAGACGGGGCACTGAGAGAAAAGCCCCTCCACGAGTTAAAATTTGCGTATCAACCAGGTAAGTCGGTTGACGCGGCACTGCACAGGTTGGTATACAAACTGGAGCAGGCGCAGGCAACTGGGGAACTAGCAGTAGGACTCTTCCTGGACGTAGAGGGAGCATTCAATTGCACCTCTATTAAATCCATCGATGAAGCGGCAGAAAGACATGGACTCGATAAAACCACCAGAAGGTGGCTGAAGAACATGCTTTCAGGTCGGATTCTTACGATGGAAAGGGGTGAGGTGAACCTCAGAGTATTGGTGACGCGAGGGTGTTCACAGGGAGGGGTCTTATCACCCTTGCTGTGGAGCCTGGTGGTGGACAACCTCATCAGGAAACTCAACAACAGGGGCCTGTATACTCAAGGGTATGCGGATGACATCGCAACCATAATAAGGTGTTGGGATGCAGCCACGTCCAGAGGCCTCATACAATCAATACTGGCAACAGTGGAAGAATGGTGTGAAGAAACAGGGCTGTCAGTCAATCCAGACAAGACAGAACTAGTAATCTTTACACGTAAAAGGAAACTAGAGCGATGGAGCAATCCAACCTTCTACGGAAAGGAGGTAGAACCCTCTGACACGGTTAAGTACCTCGGGGTCATCATAGATGCCAAACTGAGCTGGAAAAACCAGGTGGAAACTGTGGGCAGAAAAGCCTGTGCTCTCATGTGGGCAACTAGGCGAATCTGCGGCAGAACGTGGGGACTCAAAATGATGCAATGGCTGTACACAGCCGTTGTAAAACCAAGAATCATGCATGCAGCCTTGGTCTGGTGGAGGAGAACAACACTGAAAACAGTGATGGCCACACTCAACCACATACAGGGACTTGCATGCAGAGGAATCACAGGAACTATGCGAACCACCACTCCAATACTAGCCATGGGAGTGCTGCTGGACCTACCCCCACTAAACTTAGAAATAGAGGGGGCGGCGATAGCGGCAGCCTACAGGTTAAAATACAAAGGTCATTGGAGAGGTGAGTTGCCCAAAAACAGTCATACAGAGATCGGAACAAGACTGAGGGCAATTAGACCAACAGCTGGAATGAAGCAGGACGGCAAACAAGCTGAATACTTCTTCAGACAGCAGTTTGATGTGATGTACCCCACCCGGAAGGAGTGGGACATGGTCCCAGGTTTAACCTCCAGACAGGAACTAATCTGGTTCACAGATGGGTCGAAGATGGAGGAAGGAACGGGGGCCGGGGTATGTCTACAGGGATCCAAGAGGGAACTCAGTATACCTCTAGGAACTCACTGCACTGTGTTTCAGGCTGAGATTAAATCCATCATGGCCTGCACACAGGAGAATATACGTATCGGGTACAGGAATAAGAACATAACTATTTGTTCTGATAGCCAGGCAGCCCTAATGGCACTGGAAAGTAACCGATGCGACTCCAGACTGGTGATAGAATGCAGGACTGTTCTTACAGAACTCGCTACCATCAATAAAATAACACTGATATGGGTACCAGGACATAAGGGTATTGAGGGCAACGAGCGGGCTGACGAACTAACAAGGAAAGGGGCGAAAGCACCACTTGCGGGATCCCAGCCGGCCGTAGGATTAGCAGCTTGCCACACGAAATTACATATTGAGAGGTGGGTCAAGTCCCAGCACTGGAAGGAATGGGAGAGGGCACCCGGAATGAGGCAATCCAAAGTACTCATAAACGGACCGGACCCCAGACGGACCAGGAAACTACTCGATATGGACAGAAACTCGCTGAGGGAACTGGTAAGACTACTAACGGGACACTGCTATCTCAGGAGACACATGCAGCTATTGGGAGTGGAAAGCACCAATAGATGTAGAAAATGTGAAGAGGATGAAGAGACTCCAACTCACTTGTGGTGCCAATGTCCTGCCCTGGTGGGAACTAGGCTCAGATACCTGGGGAGACACATCGTGGAACCAGAAGACTTAGCCACATATCCAATGACAACTCTGGTGAACTTCATTAAAGGGACTGGGTTATTATTAAAGGATTGAGGTAAAATGGGAGATAGTACAATGGGCCTATGGCCTAAGTACTCACGGGAACTAACTGTAAACCGTCTCCGCAAGTATAAAAAAAAAAAAAAATGGTGGTTGAATATATGTATGTGTACATTTTAATTCTTCTGAGGTTAACTTTTAGATTTGAATATAAAGCGTGGTGTTTTCTCTTTCTAACACCATTTAGATCATATTTCTCACCATGACAGTAAAAGGGAAACAAAAATGTTGAGACCTATATTAGCTGTTACCAAAAGCAAACAAATTAGCCTGAGGGGTTAAAATGTTGATAAACAGCTTGAGTTGTTATTGGTTGAAATATTGCCACAATACGATAGCACAGATTGTTGTAGCTCAACAAGCTATCACAACACAAAAGCATGAATTATAAGTTAACATCATACAATAAAACAAAGCATGTATTATAGGTTAACATCATACCATAAAACAAAGAATGTATTATAGGTTAACATCATACCATAAAACGAAGTATGTATTATAGGTTAACATCATACCATAAAACAAAGCACATATGTGTTATATGTTAACATCATACCATAAAACAAAGTATGTGTTATATGTTAACATCATATCATAAAACAAAGTATGTACTATAGGGTAACATCATACCATAAAACAAAGCATGTACAGTGAAACCCTCTTAAGAAGTTTCGTGGCTTAAGAAGTTTGGTTTTTCGGTCCCTCGGTCCAAAATTGGCCCAATTTTTCCCACATATAAGGTTTTCCTGCTTAAGAAGTTTGTTTTTTCCGGTCCCTTGGAAAACTTCTTAAGAGGGTTTCACTGTATTAGGTTAACATTATATCACAAAATACAAGAGCAAGGATTATATATTAACATGTTGTCACAAAACACAATAGCATGGGTTGTTATTGGTTAAAATGTTACAACAAAAGATAATTTTGTGTTGTTTAATTTTTAAATTGACATCACCATTATGATGGATGCAGATTGGATGTTTGTTAGTTTCTGAATGCAGTGAGTCACAAACAAAAATAATCAAAAAGGATACTTTTTCTGGCATCGCCGTTGTACGAAAGGCACGGAAGAACTGCGGTAAATATTCCAGACATGTATGGTAACATCTCTATTCCTGACAGCTGCACAAACTCCTTTATCCAAGTTATTGCAGTGAACTGGAACATTACAAAACATTGTAGAAATAGAACACATAATAATATACCTACACATAATTATCTTTGAGAAAACATCGTAGAGTCAATAACTCAGTAACACCTCATACATATGTCTGGCCATGTTATATTATCGTGGAAACAAGCTTATGGGTTTAATAGACATTTCAATTTAACTAACAATAAAACATTACATACAGGGTGTTAAGGGACGTACTTGACTTACTTTAACCAGTGATTCCTGACATTATTTGGAGCAAAAAATGTAAATGATATTTTGGTCTCCGGTTACATTTTAGGGGGCATCCATTAATTACGTGAGCACAAACGGGGGGGGGGGGGGGGGCAGCAAAATCTCACGTTACTTGAAAAGAATGTATGAAGTGGCCCAAATTTATCTCACTGAGGGGGGCGGGGGGGTCTAGATTGGAATAAAAACTGCTCAAGTAATTAATGGATGCCCCTTTAGAAGTTTGTTTTGTTTTTATCAATAAATAAAATAAAGAAAAAGGTGTTTAAAAGTCAACTAAATGATTAAAACTGAAAAAAATTGTTTGGTTTCTCTTCGTGATGTAGATTCCCCAGTTTTCTAAGTGAACCATAATTTCGAGAAATAACTAATATGTAATGGTCAGCTACAAAATAAAGACAAAAACAATCTGTACTGTACTGGCAGTGGACCATAAGTAAGATTCCTTTAGAAAACATACAAATATTTTTTAAGCCTTCAGTGAGGCTCCATTCATAAAATCGAAAGTGGAATATAAAGTTTTATTAGTGCAAGCGATTCTGATTATGTCCTGTATACATTTTTCAAAGCATAAAGGTCAAAATCGCATCGCAAATAATTCTAAGGATAATTTATTTATTTATTGTAAGAAACAAACAGCAATTTTTATACAAGATGAGTTATACAAGAGGTTAAACATGAGGTAAGCCAAAACAGTTTCTTATGCAAATGTTGGTTATTATGATATAATATAAAATTGTAATTGGTAGTAACCATTAAATGAAAATGAAAATAACAAAGAAAAAATATATATGTATATAAGTATATTGGAAGGAAGAAGGAATAGGAAAGGGCAAGAGGCAGAGGAAGATGGGATGGGGATAGGGGATAATATTAGAATGAACACATGTTCTCTGGAGACCTACTGGCATTCAACTGGTTTAAAAGAAGTAATGCAAGTAAAGAGTCCCATCACCTGGATAGTTGAACTAAGGTACTCCCAATTGAGGAAAGTTGTGAGGTGGAAGGAAATGGGAAAGGGAACGTAGAAGAGGAAAAGAATAGATAGTGATTTATAACCAAGAAGATTACCTCGAGAGTGTTTTCTCTTGGGGTAAGAATAACCTCGTCGAATTTAATGTTTCAAAGACCCAATCATGTTTGATAACGTCTAAAAGGGATCGAAATGATAATCTAGTCTCCTTCAATGGAAGCATTCTTCCGAACAGGACCTCCATTGATATGCTTGGTGTAACTCTAAGTGACCAGCTCAGGTATGGGGGCTCCATCGAAACCAGAGTTGAGTTAGCCTCTCAGAAACTGGGCGTACTGTACAGGGCCCGCAGATACTCTAATAGTACACAACTGCTAACCCTGTACAAATCGCAAGTGCGCCTCACGGTTGAATTTGGCAGCCACCTCTGTTCTGGAGCTCCTAAATACCTAAAAAAAACCCTTGACTCTGTGCATAAACGGGCGGTCCGTTTGATAGATTCTCCCATCTTAACAGATGGATTGCAATCTTTAAAGCACAGGCGTCAGGTGGGAATGCTGTCCTTGTTCTACCGGTATTACAATGGAAGATGCTCCGAGGAACTAGCGTCATTGATCCCCTCGGCACCGGTGCATAGTCGGGAAACACGCCAAACACGAGCCCAACATTTGTACACGGTTGACATTAGTCACATGAGAACAGGTCGTTTTTACGATTCGTTCTTAAGTTCAACAGCTCGACTGTGGAACGATTTACCGGCCTCTGTGTGTCCTCCCTCCTACAACATGGGTCTCTTCAAGACCCATGTTCACTCCTTCCTTTCCTCAAAAAGGCCCTCCACACAGCATCCTCAAAGATGACATAGGCCCTGAGGGAAATTATTTTCCTCAGGGCCTCCTGTGCGGAGTTAATGTAAAAAAAAATAAAAAAATAACCAGGGTAAGACTAATATCTGCAGAGCCAAAGTTGTTTCCATTCTGCGATTAAGCTCGCCTTTACCTAAAAATAATATGAAATAACAAAAGACATGGCTAACTTACTTGCATGACTTCATCAGACGACTGGGCGTGAATAATCAAAATATTGATCATGCTGGCAAAATCAACTCTTGAGGGATCATTCTTAATGCTTTGTAAGAATAAAGAAAGCTGAGCACTACACCTGGAACACAAAGTATTAAACATACATTAATTAACCAATACAAATTAATTCACATAATAAAACAGGAAGGGCCAGTTGTTTCATAGAAATTCAAATGTAACATTGTCATCAAATGACCATTCCCCATTAAATGCCGATTCTAAGTCCGTTTCAGCTTTGGAACAAATTGTGATCAGCAGAAGACGATAACTATGTTGTTAAGCTTGTCAGCTTATTACAATTTGATAGAAAACTGAAACGCACCTAGAATTAGCGTTTTATGGCCATTTGATGATATGTAATGTCATGTGTGAATTTCTGCAAAACAACTGGGCCTTACACTAATTATGCTCATTTTAGTTGTCTGTGCATCCTGTGTAACTCTGATTTTCTGAACTCAAATTTGCTCTGAATTTGAGTGTCATTTTCAAAATTGGAACTGATTGTGTGAAGAATTCAGAAAAGCGAAGACTTACAATATAATATTTTTGACAGAAAAATATTTTTTTCATTTTCAAAATTGAAACTGATTTGTCAAGAATTCTGAATATCCCACGATTTTTCACAGATCTCCGCTAGTAACTACATAAAATACACAGTACTACATATAATCACAGGAAATCGATATTGAAACAACGGTCACAAAAACTAATACTTTATATCTAGGAAAAATCTGGGTCAGGTGGTTCTATAAAGATTTTTAACCATTGGTTGAAAATTCACAATCCATTTTCTAAATTACGACATTAAGTTAATTAAGTTTTTGAAGCCTAATTTAAAATTTAAATGTTTATTTATAGCGTAAATAATAAAATTTAAATGTACAAATAAAAGCACTCACATTTTCTTAATTTCTGGCATAGGGTCATCCAGTATTTTAAACAAGCCATCCAGAATCTCAGGTAGAAAAATAACCAGATCTATATCAGGTACAGAATCCAATACAGAAACCCACGAGATTATAAATTGGCGGGCAAAAGTATTGCGAGTGTAGATCCGTTCCCGCAGCAAAGGAATGAAGGCGCACAAGTCAAACGATGCGCTCTCCGTCACAATATCCTAAAAACAATATCACAACAATTAGGTTAGTGTATTTTACACAAATTCAAATGTAACAATGTCATCAAACGGCCAATCAGCGCCATTTTGTTTTTTTATCATTTTAAATTTCCCCGAACAAGAAAGGTGGGTAAATTTGCCACTTTATGGCAAGCGATCGCTCAAGTCGTTTTGCAAACATGCCGTAATATACCAAAGATCGCTTGAGTGGTTAAATGATTTAATCACTTATTTTTTATTCAAAATATTCATATGTTTTCTGATTTCATTTACAGGCGGTTAATAGCACAGAGGATAGGATGCCACCCCCGGGAGGCGGGTATGGGCACCGCCTGGGAATCATTAATTGGATAATCAACACCTCTGCTATAGGTCACCCCAAGTGGTTCGCTACATTTGGTGACTTAACAGAGGTGCCCGGGTTCATGTGGTGAGGTTGTTTGGCAGACCATCCTGTCTGCCCAAAAGTGTCGGATGGTTAGTTATTTAGATTTACCTTGATTATTCGGTCCAACAGTTCAGAGGCGGATTTCATACTCTGTTCAGGATCGATGGCAGACTTGCTGAGGGCATTGAAGATGTCGGTAAAGTGAACGAGGATTGCACCCCGAGTTACTTTGGCCACATTGTACAGGGCCTCGCAGGCAAAATAGCGCACTCGCACTTCCGTATCAGAGAAACAAGCCAGTATTGGGTGGACCAATTCAGTCAGGTACTCGGAACTATCCTGAAATTAATAAAATTAAATCTTACAAATTTTTTTAAAGTGGCTCTTTAGAAGGGTAAATTTTTTGGAACTCTATTTGAAATTCGTAATGAATTGGGATTTTAAACATTTTTAAATAATGTTTTTTTTTCAAGACAGTCAAGAAACCAATACATCAAGGGCGCTTTTATTGACAAAAAAAAATAATATATTTACTATAGACTCTAACAGGAATCAACCCCTGATCTTCGGATTAAAGGTTATCTTATTCAATAACCATGATAATTTTACAAGGAAATTTCAAATGCATCCTTGTAAAATAGATAAACAGTAGAATCCGGATATAACAACCTTGAGGGGCCAGAGATACTTTGTCGACGCACAAAGCGGTCAGATAATTTATTTAAGCTTGTTTTTACATGAGACACGCCGAACTTCTTCGTGAGGATTTCATTTGAAACATCGGCTTCTAAACGGTGTAATATAGCACTTTTTTCTTCAATTGAAAACACTTTCACTTCACGGAACTCTTGTTGTCGAGCTTTTAACCTATCCACAACAGTTGATAAACACTGACTGTGATTTACTCGTGCTAATAAGGATAGGTGCTAGCACGCAGGGAGTAGCCGGGCACAGGGAGTAGATGAGGTATGGGGCGGTGAGGTATTGGTGTGTAGGTTTTGTAAACAAAACATTATTATTAAAATAGGTCGCTTTAAGCAGTTGGTCGCTTAAAACTGAGTCGTACCAAACGGATATGTTTTCCTAGTACCTAACTATGAAACCTAACTTGAGTTTACACGGTCGTCGCTAAAAACGGTAAACCGGTATAAGCGAAGTCGTTGTATCCGAATTCTACTGAACTAACGAAATTTAAAAAAAATAAGTTTGCAAACAATAAATAAGATGACAATCTGAAAATGGATATTCACAATAGATGCACAGTAATAATAAATTTTATTGAAAGAAATTTTCTCGGTTTTCTTAAATACATAATTGTATTTTTGGTCATGCGTTTAAATTGGGTCAAAAACATGACAAGAAATAATAATACACCCAAGAAACAAAAATTTTCAAGTGTTTGTATTGTCACATACATAGATAAGGTAGCACTGATAATTAGTACGAGGAGAACTAGAGATGCAAGATAAAATAATTCATTATGTTATTGACAGTCAAACAATATCCTGATTGAAAATATTGTGGGATGCATCATGCATGATCTTGAAGAAGTCGCCCTTGAGGTGATTTTCTCACAAAACGGCGGTCTAGAAATGATCCAACCATTATCATTACTGATATTAAGTGCCTTGTAGAGGCCTTTACTAGAAGGGGGTTGAAAAATTCTGATGATAAAACTATATTATTATTAACCCATCAGGATAATTTTTTCAGTTTTCGGAACAACTCAAATAAGTCTCATAAAAATCGTTGTCTGTCTTACTATAATGGTTAGAAATACGATCTAAACGGTGTTAGAAAGAGAAAACACCAAACTTTGGGAATTTTTTCTCAATTATTTTAACATGAAAAGACAAAAAAGTGAGTTGATGATGACGTTTTTTGGATTTATTTGGATTTTATTGCAAAGCTGAAATATTTTAACCCTCCTACAAAGTTGGCTCGAGGCCCGAGTGGTTAAAACATGTCTGTTTAATTTTTATTTTATACAAAACAAAGTACACTACTTGCTACAACACAGCCCAAGCTACCAAACCAGCGTAGTAGCAAGTAGGAAAAAACAATAAAATATAAGAAAAAATGTAATAACATAATAAATAAACCCAGTTTGTTAACGGTTGCCAATTTCAGTACGAGAAGATTTCCCTCTACCACTAGTGGTTAATGGTCAACACTATCTATTTTTATAAATGAACCCAGTTTGTGAACGGTTGCCATTTCAGTGTGAAAAGGATTCCCTCAACCAACTCGTGTTAGTGGTCAACACTATATATTTTTGTAAATAATTAATAAACCCAGTGTGTGAACAGTTGTCAATTTCAGATCGGTTCAGTTTTGGTATAATTACAGTGAAACCCTCTTAAGTTTCGTGGCAAGAGGTTTGGTTTTTTCAGTCCCTCAGCCCTAAATTGGCTCAATTTTTCCCACATATAAGGTTTTCCTGCTTAAGAAGTTAGTTTTTTCCGTTCCGAAAAAATTCGAGGGTTTCACTGTAACTGGTTTTCGTATATTCTTTTCCTTAAAAGACGACACTAGCCCTGAAGTTTCCCTGTAACATATAAATCAAAATCTTACAGATCCCAATGCAACAGCGACTGCTCCTAGACCCAGAAGTCCTCCTTTCCGGGTGTGGGGGTTTTGGGACGTGGCAAAGTCCGACCCCAAAACACGCAATATCTTCCTTATCTGGTTCGTATTGTTGGCTGCTTTGAAATCTCTCACCATCCTGAAATACATAATATTATTTCTTGCATTCCTCTTTTAAATTTCAAATCAAATTCAAATGGTGTCTACCATGCTCAAAATAAAGAAATTGAATAAAAAATCAAAAGTAATTTCTAAACATTTAGTATGGTCGTTGTGTTTGAAAACATTTTTACTTTAGTAAGAACTAACATTAAAGATTACAATGTAGTGACAGAAAAATTCCTAAAGTAACGCTGACAAATAAGGGAAAAGTAAATATTATTCATGGAATTAGATGCATAACAATAGAGCTCCATGAGAACAGAAAGCTGAGTTTATATTTTGTTCTGTTAAATGATAGACAAAAAAAAGAGTAATATACTTTTCTATCTCCACAGCAGCCGCTTTAGTCTTTTCGTATATCTTGTCATTCAGGGCTCGCACACAGGCTGTACTCAAAGGGGCGTAATCGGTCATCTCAGAAAATCTTCAGTCCAATAATGTGGTAAACAATGTACTTTAACACAAGAATTTAATTATTATAATTTTGGCTAGGTGATACAACACAAGTAACAAATTGTTATTTTCGAGAACCTGTGTTCAACATTGAGTTTACAACTATTTTATTTATTTCAGGCAGAACTAAATAATTACGACAACTGTCACCGACCGGTGGGCATAAATTGGCATAAATAAACCCATAAATAAACCAATCACCCGGTGAGCAGTGAACAAGGATAAATGAAAAAATGAATGGAACAGATCGAACAGATAACAGGGTATTAGTTCATTTATGGAATATGGCATAAATATACTAACCGAATATGGATAACAGATCATGACGGAATTTGACAGGAAACAGAATGTTGCCAAAATGTAAAATAAAAAAATCTATGCAAAACCAACAGCGGCCATTACACGTACAGTTCAATCTGAGGGTCCCACAACACCACGCTCCAAAACGTTGGTCGAAACGTATGTGTAATAGCAATCGACTCGCAGTCCGGACGGCCGGTTCACCCGCGAGATGACTCGATATTAATTTTTCCGGCTGATGAAAGTTGTGCCGCAGCTAGGTTTGTTATTTATTTATTAACGCCGATTAAAGCGGCTTTTACAAAAGAATTACAATTATTTTACATATGAATACAGAATATATATATAGTGAAATAAAAAATATATATATAAATATAAAATACATAAAAGAGAACAATAGAAATTGTAGTATCAACATAAAAAAGTACAGCGAGTAGGTTATTATAAATACAATACTACATATTATAAATCCCGGATAATATGTATTAAGAAATTAATACTTCAAAACTGTATTTGATTATAATTAAGCTGAGAAGCGCTGACAGACAGTTTTAATTAAGTAGTGTTTATATGAGGTTAAACTAGCAATGTTTATAGATTTATCCAAAACATATTTATTTCCAAGTACATGCAGGCGATTCATTATGGAATTGAGTTCAGCGTTAGATCCTGTATTGTTGCAATGATAAGGTAATTTGAAACGAACTGATCGACTAGGTACATGGAAACATATTAACGAAAGAAGTTCAGGGGAGTTCAACAGGTTGGTAACGATTTTAAATAAATAAAATAGGTCTGAACAAATTCTTCTTTCTTTTAATGTATCGAGTCACAGTAATTGTAACAGAGAGGGGTAATTAATGTTTTCGATGAATATTCCCAATTTAAAATTAATATAACGTAAAAATTTATGTTGGACTCGCTCAAGGGAATTCTCATGTACACTGTAGTAAGAATTCCAAATGGTGGACTTGAATTCTAGTTGGCTTCTAACAAGTGAAGTGTAAAGTAATTTGACAGTTTTTAAATTTTTAAAATCCTTTGAAATCCGTAAGACAAATCCTAACATTTGCATTGCTTTACTGGTTATATTTTATAATATGTTTAATCAATGTTAATTTAGTGTCAAAGGTTACACCACGGAGTAGTGGAGCTCTCATTAATTAATTAAACTGTTTTTTTTTTTCTTTTTGTAATATAAACTTTAATATGGCTATTACCATTAACACTTATGAAGAACTAAGTGAACAAGATAATTTGTTTACCACATCAGATGCTAAAATATGTAAATATCTGACAGCCGATCTAAAAAACATTACTATTATGCAACAAAATATTAGGTCAATTAATAAAAATTACTAAATAATAATACAGCGTAACCACCTAAATATAGACTTCGATGTTATTATTCTTACAGAATGTTGGTTGACAAATATTTACACCACAAAATTTATAACTCATCACTCAACCTTCAATTCGTCAAACCATGATAGTCAGAACGATGGAGTTGTGGTATACATAAAAAATGTTCTAAATTCCATTGTAACTGAAGTAAACATTATTGACGCGAACTGTATGCAAATAACGTTTAATAATGACACATGCATTCTAGCGATATACCGCTCTCCATCTATCCGAAACATCACACCATTTATTAATAGTCTTAACAGCATACTCTGTAACCTTTCCTATATTAAAAATTTAATAATTATGGGAGATTTAAATATCAACATACTCCCAAATAATCCACACCACTAATGTCACGACTACCTGAACATGTTAGAGTTCCATGAATTAATTAGTACCATCAATACACCAACAAGAATAGCTAATGAATCTACATCATGCATTGATCACATAATGGTTAAAACTAATAAACAAAATAAAAACATCGTTTACAAATCAACAATCACAGACCATTACACAACAACATTCACATTGCAATCCGACACCACAAAAAACAGAAGAGATCAGTCAATCGTATACAATAATATATATTTTGATAATTTAAAAAACACAATTAAAAATAAGTCTTGGCAAGAACTTTTCCAAATAAAAAACACAGATGACGCATGGTGATATTTTGTTGACTTTTTGAAACATGAATTAACTAATAATACCACAAATTTGACAAAAAAAAATCCAAACAAAATTAAACCCTTGAAATCTTGGATAAACTATTCAATCATCAACTGCATTCACAGAAGAAACACACTACACAAAAAAGTGAAAGAAAATCCTTACGATATAATATCACTAAACATCTACAAAAGATATAGAAATACGTGCGGCGAGGTCATTAGAAAGGCAAAAGAAATCTACTATCGAGACAAAATCAAAGAAAGTAACAACGATCCCAAAAAAATGTGGCAGATTCTAAGAGAAGCCACAAATACACAAAATACCAAAGACAAACAGGACATAAGTAAACTTTGTATTGATGGAAAAAAAATTTATACCTCAAAAAACCCAAAGCTCATTGCCGATTACATCAATAATTTTTTTACAAACATTGGTTCAAATCTTGCTTCTCGTCTACCAAATTGTGGGAATGTTCAACCTACTGAAGCAGAACTTCAATTTTCCAAAAGGAGGTTCAATTTTCAAACTGTGTCAGCAGAAGAGATCCTTAACATTATTAACTCCCTAATAAACACTTCTTCTGCCGGGGTTGATGGAATAAAGACCAAGATTTTGAAAACACTATCTATGGAAATTGCATTGCCCCTTGAATATCTAATAAACCTTAGCATCAATCAGGGACACTTCCCCTCAAACCTGAAACATGGTATTGTTATCCCCATACATAAAACAGGTAACAAGACAGACATAAACAATTACAGACCAATAACTCTACTGACCAGTCTATCTAAAGTATTTGAAAAAATTTTCAATGCTCAGTTGGTTAAATTTCTTGCTAGCCATAAACTATTATCAGAAAACCAATACGGGTTTCAAGAAAACAAGAGTACCGCAGACGCATAAATATACCAAACCACCCACCGCAGACGCTATTGCCGCCGTAACTGATTTCATTGTCAAAAACCTCGATAAAAGCAAAAAAAATATTTCAATCTTTCTAGACCTCTCCAAAGCCTTTGATACAATATCACACAGTAAATTAATAAACAAACTTATAAAAATCGGTATTACAGGTAACGAACTTAACTTTTTTAAAAGCTACCTTAACAATCGCAAGCAACAAGTTCAAGTAAATAAAACACTTAGCGATCAGTTCTCCTCTAACTATGGGATTCCTCAGGGTAGCATATTAGCACCATCTTTGTTCCTTTTGTACATTAACGAATTATGCAACATTAATATTCAGGGGAAAATTGTTAGTTTTGCCGATGACACTGTCATACTCTTTGAAGCTGACACTTGGCAAGCGCTGTCTACGAAAAAGCTGAAACGTATATAAGCATTATAAAAAAGTGGTTAGATACGAATACACTCACACTGAACACCGAGAAAACTAAATACATCACATCAAGCATAAATATTACAGGACAACCTCACGATGATGCCTCTATTAGAATACACACATGTTTAAATTCCAATGAATATTGCCAGTGTCCTTACATTGAGCGCACTACACAGATGAAATACCTCGGCCTCACCATTGATCCATATCTCAAATGAATTCTTCACTCTCAAATAGTTGTAAACAAAATAAGAAAAACAATGCACTTTTTCAGAACAATACGAAACTTTCTCGACTTAGAACACTTGAAAATGATTTATTTTGCAGTATGTCGATCTATTATTGAGTATGGCATCATAGCATGGGGAGGTGACACTGCATCTGTACTAGACCCAATCATTAAGGCACAGAAAACTATTATAAAAATAATCCTTAGACTACCTTTAATTACAGACTCGATTTTTATCTTTAATATTGTGAATGTGTTTGACGTTAGGCAGATATACGCAAAAACAATCCTCAATCATCTGTACACAAATATACATAAATTCTATGAAAAAAGATTAAATACACGCTATACACGAAACAATAACAGAGACTTACTTCAAATTCCCATAACGCATACTACTTTTGGTCAACGAAGCTTCAGATACCTTGCATCAAGACTTTATAACATTCTTCCATATAGAGTAAAAAAATGTGATTCACAAAAAAATTCCAAAAATTTGAATAAAAAATAATGATACGGCCTTTACCGGCGCGCTCACCCAAATTCGTAACTAAACCAATGTACTGATTGTTATTATTTATTGTTAATGCAACCAATCTATTGTATGATTATATTTTAATATAAGTGTAGGTATGTTAATAAGAAATATAAATTAACTTAAAAATTACTGCCTCAACACAGGCTAGCCTAGTGAGGTGGATTACGAAAAACCATAATTTATAACTATTTTCTATTCTTCAAGTAGGTACCTTCTGTTAATATTTATATTTATCTTCTGTTGCTAATCTTTTGTAGTTACATAAACCATTGTAAATATTAACACTGAATATGTATGTTTCTTTTTTTTGTTATAAATCTTGCAAATTTTGTTGAATAAAGATTGACCGGTCAGTGGTTGAGTGGGCATAGCGCTTGGGTCCCACCCGGGCGTCGCATGTTCGATTCCTGTGCTGGCTAAGTCCTCCATCACAACACAAGCAACATTTTCGGCTTTCTGTGGTGGTAGTAGGAGATTTTCAAACGTTGTTGGGTTATTCGTAACCCGGGAACGTTTGTCTTTCTTTTAAAAAAAAAAAAAAAAATACATATTATTATTATTATATTATTGAGAAAGTAGGTGAACAACAATGGTTTTTTTTTGTGGAATCTCATAAGTTGACATTTTTTTACATTGAGACTTAATTTGTTTATAAGATACCAATCATAAAAGCTATTAATATTAGATTGAAGTGTCAGACAGTCCTCGATATTATCAATAATTCTATATATCTTCATATCATCAGCGAACATTAAAATGAGAACACGGGTGAATATGTTTGATACATCATTAATGAATAAATTAAAAAGTAAAAGACCAAGATGCGAACCCTGGGGTACGCCACTGGTAGCTTCGAACGTGTAGGATAAGTGATCATTAATACAGACAGTTAACAGACGCCTAAGTATGTAACTCTTAAACCAAGATAAAAGGTTTCCATTAATGCCGACTTTCAAAAGTTTATTAATGAGGATTTTAAGACAGACCTTATCAACAGTGTTGCCAACTCAGCTCCTTTAGAGCTAGATCTGGCTCTAAATCGACTTCGTCAGCTCCAAAAAAAGTCATTTAGCTTCTTAGCTCGTTTTTCGGATATTTCAGCTCTTATTCACGTGAAATAATATTTGCAATAATATTCCAAAAATGCAACATTGGGACGAGGACTTCCCAAAAAAGAGATTCCCTGAACTCCTGCACAAGTAAACAGTTACTAAAAATGCTATGGTGGAAACATCGGTACAGGAACTTTCCGAAAAAATGAAACTGTCAAAAACTCCCATACAAGTAACTTGCCTAGGTCTGCTATTGCGTATTGCATATTACATTGCGTCTTGCGTCAGTCTCCTTCGAATTCGAATGCGTGCACAGTCAAGTTTAGTTTTGGGCTGAGGTTGAGTAGGTGAGGTGAAGTATCGTGATGCCGCTGATGAAAATCCTGTCCACGAAATCAGCTCTTTCGCAGTTTCGGTACTTGCTCTGCCGTGGTCAAACGGAGAAGTGGAACGAGTTTTTAGCCAGTTAAATATTGTAAAAAATAAAACCAGAAATAGACTTGGCAATGACATGGTTAATTCGATCGTGCCCAGGCGACACAACAAATGTTGCGAGGATTGTGAACTTCCCAAAAAAAAAATTGGAACGATGGCTGCTGTATACGAAAAAAATCCTGATGAAGCCGGTCCTAGTAGCGCGATGGTACAGGAATTGGAACCGGATGACTACTTAGATTTTTTAGAGGACTAGTCGCTGTCTAACAAAAAAAAATTTAAAAAAAAACAATAAAAAAATCCTGAAGACTTCGATGTTATCAAAAATAATTGTGTACTGAAAATTATAAAAAATAAACAAGTGTATTGTGAGTATTTGTTATGGGTTGCCAACAAGAAGGACTACAGTCCCCCCTCTCAGAAATGGGAGAAGTTTTCTTCTCTGAAAGTCTCTAACAACCCCCCCCCCCCCATGCTTTTTGTCATTTTCAAAATTTTAGCTCCTTTTTGGCTCTTTTTTGGGTTTCGCCTAGCACTACTTTTAAATTCGAGTTGGCAACACTGCTTATCAAACGCCTTACTGAAGTCGGTGTATATAGAATCAACTTGTTGTTTGTTGGCAAGTGCATTAGAAATGAAATTTTCATATAATGTTAGGTTAGTCAAAGTTGATCTGCCGGAGATAAAGCCGTGTTGACAAGTTGCGATACAAGAGTTTACAAAGAAGCTGATTTTCATAAGTATTAATTTCTCAAAAAGTTTAGGTATAGACGATTGAATACAAATAGGCCGATAATTTTCAACAAAGGATTTATCACCACTTTTAAATACAGGAGTTAGGTAGCTAAGTTTCCATATTTGTGGAAAGTGTCCTGTAGAGAGTGACTTGTTAAAAAGTATATTAAGCGGAACAGATAAACTTTGGACACAATTCTTAAGTAAGATGGAAAGAATCTTATCAGGTCCCGAGCTTGTTTTGGGTTCAAGTGATTTAATACAGACTATAATGTCTTCAATATCGATGTGTATTTGCGATAAGTGTAAATTTATATCCGAATTGAAGTACGGAATTGAGTCATCTGGAATATCAGGTTCATACACGTCCTCAAAGTAATCAGCAAACATGTTAACAATTTCATAAATTTTACTGGAGCTGTTTTGTCTGTAACGTATATTACCGGAAATACCAGCATCATTGTTTTTCATTGATTTTGTGTATTTCCAAAAGTATTTTACATCATGAAGTATCGTGTTCTCAACCGAATTAATGTAATTATTATAACATCTTTTTGTCATTTTTTTGCAATCTCTTCTAATATTGTTGAATGCCATATAGTTGGGAATTGTTCTGTGTTCTTTATATTTTTTATGTTTTTCTTTTTTAATAACAATTAACTGAATTAATTATTAGCTGAACCATATCGGATACTTTCGTACTTTATGATGAATTAGAGGAATTGTGTGGGAAATGATACTATTCAGTTAAGAGTAAAATAGTTCTACGCTATAGTTGAGATCACCTTCCTTGAGAACAGACCAATTTACTTTGTTAAGTGCTTGATTAATGTCCTGGTAATTAGCATTAATGAAATTACGACTACAATTTTTAATTAGGGGGTCACACTCTATTGTATTAGGTACTAGTATTGTAAGTGGAGGGTGGTGATTATCAATTGGGTCAAAGGATTCGGCTTACTCATAGACTTTTATATCCTCATCAGTAGAAAAAATTAAATCAAGTGTCCGATTACTGCAATTCGGCACATTGTTACATTGAAATAGACCTAAATGTCTAAGATTTCTCTCTCGCACGCCGTTAATGGTAAGTAAACCAAATCATTAAATTTACAATTGGGTAGGTTATAATCACCACAAATTATAATATTGTGATTAGGGTGGTTAGATTTGAGTAGCTCGACATCTTCACAGTGATTTTTATACATTATTATATTAGAATTTGGTGGAATATATACACATCCGATGATAATTTTTTTGGATTTATCGTTTAACATTACAAAAATTTGCTCAACATCATTGTTTTTGTTTTTTAATAATTTAGATGAAATTTTTTTATTAACTGCTATCAGGACGCCTCCTCCTCTTGATTTGGAGCTGGTGTTTCGATTTCGGTAAACTCGGTAGATACTGTGGTTAGGTAGACCGAGCTCCGCTGAGTATATCGAACGTAGCGGTTGGCGGTTACGAGAGATAGAGAGTAACCCCCCGGCTGGAACCTGTGTGATAGTGGGTGCATTAGTTCTAAAGTCACTGAGTTTAATCAGAAGTCCCCTGACGTTCTGGTAGAAGATGTAACGTGGCACGGTTATAAGTTTTTTGGTATATTGGTTATAATTTTAGATCTATTGTTGATATATTTAATAATTAAATTATTTTCTCCCTTGCTTTTTTGATCCTCCAGCTCCTTCCACAAGTTTTGTACTTCTTGCCGTTGAAGCATTGTTAGGTCGTTCTTGGTCTTGATAGTAACACTTCCATATGGTATTCCTTTTTTTTCTGTAGAACAGTTCTGGCTTGATATTTATCGGAAAGTTCGATCTTGATGGGGCGTGTTTTATTAGTATCCTTTTTACCCAATCGATACACTTTAATTAGCGAGGTATCTACGTTATCAACATTGTTAAGAATATTCTTGACTTTATTCAGATCTTCACTCATTGTTGCAGTTTGAGAATTGCCCGAGCTTTCAGAAACATTGAACATTATTACATTTTTAGATAGCGATTTTCTCTCGTCCAGTTCAGCCAAAGTTTCGCAAATACCTGTTAGTTGTTCCGTTTCGATGTTGGAAGTTGACAAATGTTTTGAATGATTAGGTGAAATGTTGTTATGGAAAATTAAAAACAAAGAATTTTTAATTAAACTTTTTTGTTTAACTTTTTCATAAAATATTTTTGTAAATGCCTGTATTCTCATACAGTAAATTTAAAATTAAATAAAATTAAAAATTAAAATTCGTATTCGCACACAAACTTTTTGAAGTATTTTAGAATTTTAAGTTAGATTACCCAGAAACAGGAAACAGGCACTGCCGTAGTGGGTTCCCATTACTTACATTTTCTTATATTTATATAATAAGTTGAGAGGTTTAATTCCTTTCAATTAATTTATAAATAAAACAATAAAGTGTTGCAAAGTTTAACAAAGAAACGGCATTTTTATATGAGTTTCCTTTGAATGGTTTTTTCTAAAAAAAACTTATATTTTACAATAAAATAATAGAACAATAAAACAAGTGACAATTTATAATTACATTCTAACTGACACTATAAGATTCAAATTTAAAGGGAATATATTTCCTTTACATTTATTTACTTACTTTTACTTAAATGTCTTAAGTTTTAATATTACTGTATTTTAAATACGTAAAAAATATTTTTTTAAAGAATAAAAATAATGGGAATAAATAAATAATAAATACATATTAATTATATCTACCATAAGGAACTCTAGTGAAAAATACTATGGCTAATATATATTTATACAGATCAACAAAGGCCGATCCTGAATACATAAGTACATAAGTTTTATTACGCACGCATAATTTATAAATCGTCATTTAAAAATGAGTAAAACACCGTCACATTAAAAGAACCCCGTTTAGTTAGTACGACTTCTGTTGTCACGGGTCTCGGAACCAGTCCATAAAGTCCACATTTCATTCTGGTTTTGTATAGAGCAGTAAAGAATTTAAATAGATGAAACTTAGGTTCAAGTTCGATGGTGAAAGAGTTTGTACCCAACAATCACATATTTCAAAGGCAGAAGTATCCCTCCTTAAAACCTTCTTCTTAAATATAAATTACTAGCTGGGTTACCCGGCTTCGCTCAGGACAACATTCGAGAGTGTTCTGGAACGTTCCACACTGATGTTCCCGATTCCCTATTCCCGAAAATCCCACGACATACTCTGCCACTCCTACCAGAATTTTCGAGAGCTCTATGGAACCTTCTAGAACTTTCCGGAAGATTGTTCTCGAAATTTCAAGAGGGTGAAACATCCACCCCTTATATCTTGGCAAAATAAGGGTAACCGTTTTTACCTAAAAGGCGCAAAAGCACGCCCTTTAGGTAAAAACGGTTACCCTTATTCCCTAGGGGGGATGGAGATCTACCAAACTATATAACTCCCTTGATCGTACCGGGACTCGTTTCTGAATTTTTACGGTCCGCACGTTTTTTTACTTTCTTTTATAATATATAGCTGTTTCCTGGCATGCGTTGCAATGCCATATTCAAATAAATAAAATGTTACTCCTCGCATGTCCTTTCCCGTGCGTTCCCCTCCAGCGTTCCACTTCCACCTTCCCCGCCACCGCTCTCCCGCTCCCCCGTCCCGCCAACCCCCCTGGCACTTCATTTCTTGACTCTTCTTCCGCCCGGCCCGTAGCCGAAACTTTTTTCTAATACTAACATTTTTAAACTCGTGATATCTTTCTAATTAAATATCCGAATTGAAAAATTCAAAAAGTCAAATAAAGGTATTGAAGCTGTCTTGAATATGAAGTAATTTATTTTGATAAGGATTAAAACCAACATACAAATAAAGAGCCTTTTCAAGCGGCGACATTTTAATTAAATTTTTAAAATAAAAGAATACTTATTGTGGCATAACCATAATAGTTAGACATATGCTGTCGCGACCTTTTTTGTAAATAATGATGTGTTCTACAAAGTCGTGGTACATTATTTTATTCTATCATCAAGAGTTTTCGCAGCGCACGCGATGTAAAGAATATTTTAGGTAATTTTTTTATACCTTGGGTTGCATTATTGAAGTTTTAGTAAGGATGCCTATTTTTTTGAAAATATAATATAGCCTATGCTACCCGGGGATAGTGTAGCTTCCGAACAGCGAAAGAATTTTTCAAATCGGTTCAGTAGTTTCGGAGCCTATTCGATGCAAACAAACAAACAAACAAATCTTACCTCTTTATATAGTGTAGTAGAAGTAGAAGTAGATAGTAGATATAGTGTAGTAGATAGATATTCCAATACAATTATGTTCTATTTTAGATTATAGCCCTCTTCTTTCTTACCAATGCGGCAACGTTTCTTGGTATAAAATGTGTCGATCGAGTCATCACTAGTACAATTTCAACATTTAATGGTACGACGACACTGCGGCCAACTTCAAACATTAAATTTGGACGATTGTGCGGAGGGGTAGTTCGTGCGTTGGAAGTTCGAGTTGGAAGGTTGGAGTTCGAATTGGCCCGGGATCGCCTACGAGGTGACTGCGACGGCCAATAACTCACACGCACCAGCCTGCCGCAGCCGACCAGCCGTCCACACATCAGTCTGCGAACAGCAAGCGACGAAGCGATCAAGACACGCGTGCCGCGTACCATTAAAATGATAATATTATTACGAGACAGTGGTATAACAATTTTATACGTTTTTCAGATTTTCACAGCCAAAAGCATTCTCGTTATTTGTTTTTGGGATGCTATGCCGTGTTGTGCTACCTCCTTCTTTAGCCAACGTTTCGGGCAGCGTCGCAGTGTCTATCATCAGGACAGATCCGATAGATTTTATAACAATTATTTGAAAAATGTCGTATATATAAGTATATAATTAGTAACGTACGTAATAATTGTAGGCAACTGATAAGATACAGCGTAGCCACAGCTGTTCAACGTCCGCCATGTTGGAGTTCAGTGTTCGGAGTTGGAGGCATAAATAAACCAGTCATGTTGGAGGGTTGGCCGCAGCCACCACACCATCGGCCAACCTTCCAAACTACTACCACACCGATTGGTTTCGGTGTGGTAGTAGCATTAGTTTATGGAATAATATTATCGAATATTGTTCTTGAGTGGTGTAGCGTGTATCGTGTATCTATGGTTCGAGTGTTTATTTATGGTTCATGCTCAATGACATTTGATTATTTTTCTTTTTCATGTTTACATGTATTTTTTTTAAATTACATCTTTATAGCATTATATTTTTCTAAAGGGATTTCGGTAAATTAAAAGTGGAAAAAATATAACAAAATGTCTCAGATTACAAATTATCCTGTAGTTTATCTGCAGAGCGACTGGAACGAAACTCTTAGGTTAAAACTTATAGTTTTATGAATCATTTTCATTTTCTAACAGAATTTCAACTTTTTGTGATATTTTTCTTACTCATTATTGTATTTTGTTTATTTGTCTCGTAGATTACCTAATTCTGAAGCATGGATATCAGTAAAATACAGGAACGAAATTAGCATTCATGGAAAGATCAATTCCTGTGAAACCACTGACAATAAACCTAGGTTGACAATAACTCCAGAGTTCTCACTAATAAGCCAGACGACTAATATGATGGTTGTGAAACACCTTCAGAGTGAATTGGTTACGGCCTTTGTCGCACCCATGAAGGCTTATAAAGTTCACAACAAAGCTGTGTATTCCGTAACTGGTGCTGAGAACGCCATGGTGGTATCTTCTTCAGAAGATGATAAAATCGCTGTATGGGACAGTCGAACTGGTAAGTCATTATTATCTTTTATTTAAATCTCTGCTGCAGATTAGGTGCTTGTGAGGTGCAGCGGCTTATGAAGAGTTGATATGATGAAGACTATAATTTCGGTATACTTCTGCCTTTGAAATGTGTGACTGTTCTGTACAAAATCATTCTCCATTCGAATTTGAATCCTATTTTTTGGGTAATTCTTCGGAACAAACGTCAACGGTTAATACGCACTTTTTTTTGATAAAACTTTTAGATTCTTCTTAATTACCATAAAAGACAACTATTTGCATTGGGGGAGGTTGAAAATGTTACATTTTTAATTTTAGTTACGTAAATTGAAAATTTGCTTTAAACACTGTCAAATCACTCTGTTTGCAATATTATTGTTATTTTAATGTGTTGGTATTACTGATATTTTACATTCCATGTTACACTAACCTAGCGTAGCCGCTAAACTACTTGAAAACTGGGATGTTTTTCTTGCCTTGACGTGAGTAGGCGTTATAAAGGGGCACTTTCTTTTGAATCACAAACCTTGTTACACAAACCTAGCGTATAGGTTTTTTCGGTTACGTGCCTTTGAATATATTGCCATGAAGTCAGTTACGGTATGATGTAGCCTTCCATATAGTATCAGTAATACCAACATAATAAAATGACAATAATCATTACAAATTGCATATGGTGAAGCGTTGTGTCTAAATACGAAAGCAAATTTTCAATGTACGTAACTAAAATTAAAAATGTAACATTTTCAACCTCCTCCAATGCAAATAGTTGTCTTTTATGGAAATTAAGAAGAATCTAAAGGTTTTATAAAAAAAAGTGCGTATTAACCGTTGACGTTTGTTCCGAATATTTACCTTTTTTTGTATAGCACTATTTTGGTCAAGTTATATTATTTATTCCAGGCGATGAACTTCTGACCCTTCAGGGCCACGGAGGGCCAGCATATAAGTGCAGGTTTTTCCCTTCTGGTACTGTAGTTCTCACCGCAGGAGCTGATGGATCTCTCAAGGTCTGGTCGTCGGAAACTGGTATCAATCCAGTTACCCTAGCAGGCCATACTATGGCTGTGAATGACTGTGTTATCATAGACAAAGGGAGAAACGTGCTGTCTGCTAGCAAGTGAGTTTGTTGAATATACTACAGCCATACAATTATATAATTTCCTATATAAGTAATTTGCTATTTAATTAACAATATAATTTCCTTTGCAGAGATGGCAAGGTGAAACTCTGGGATGTAGGTGAAGCAAAATGCTTAGCAGATGTTCTGTCTACTGATGGAATAATAAATTGCTGTTGTATTGTTTCTTCCCCAAATGTAGAAGCAATTGCTAATCCAAGAGAAGTAAGTTATTTATTTATTAAAGCCCTTTTTAGGCACTTTTACATATGAATGATAATTATAAATGGTTAATATTTATACACAGTTTAATTATACTTATAATAAATTAATTAATAATAATAATAATAATTTAATTTACCTTAATTTAATTTAATTTACCCTTACTTGAACTGTAATATCTAATATTAAAAGTATATATATATATATACTGTTATTTGTCCTTCTAAAACTATTTTTTCTAAATTATGTACCTTTGTCAAGTAATATTTGTATTTATTTTCATAAGTTCTTTGATCATTGTTTAAACATCTCACTAAAACACTATTAATTTTTTTTTGCATGTTAATACTCCTCCCATAAACACGAGCTCTTGAGCTCAATTTATGGAGTAGTAGTAATATAAAATGAATTATTGTATAACCTTGCACATGTAACCATTTGTATTGTAAAAACAAAATTCTTGAAATAAATAAGTAAATAAATAAATTACTTATTGATTATACGTAACTGAACTGCCCCAGTAACAACATTTAGTATTTGTTTTGTGATATAATAAATCAGTATAATTATTTCCCCCCCAGTAGTGTTCTGGGCATAGAGGAATTAGTCCCAGAATTTCTGCACTGGTAGTTAGTCCCAGAATTTCTGCACTGAAATAAATCCTCACTTCTATAAGTAAAAATAAATTCTTATCATTTTTAAATTATAAATCATTGAAAGATCATTGCACGCACCAAAACGCTCTCCATACATTCCCATCAGACCTGTCACACCTAAGCAGTTTATGCGCTCGAAGCTCAAAGTTATACGCCGTAATCTGCCGTAACCGCTGCCGAGGCGAACAGGAGATGGGGTCATTTTAAATACGGAGCTGCCTAAACGGGCGGATGACCTGTCAAGTTGACAGATTCAGTATAAAGAAATGGCATTTCGTGGCAGCTCTCTAATTCATCTGACCCCCTCTCCTACCATAGGTAGAAATATTTTATAATGTTGCGAGGCTAATTTGTATGTTGTGAGGCTGAAGGCAGTGGGGAGGGGAAGGAGATGAGAAAGGCGGGGGAGTCCCTGGCTATTCAGATCTAATCACCAAACACGGCTGGAGCCAATTCAACCAACATTTCAATTCTGAATAGTGGTCTTACACCAGGGCGATACTGAGAGTATTTTCAACTCTGGAATGTGCCGCAAATATAATATATATTATTTTTAATTAATTAATTGTGAAATAACACAAATGAAATTTATTTGCACACACTGGGATTCGATCCCTCGACTTTTGGTTAAGAGAGTCTTATCCCTCGACCATGGAGGTCGTCATTCAATCAATCAATGTCTCGGTCAAAACTTAATCTAATTTTAATATTTTTTTTGCATATTCTTTCAATAATTAATATCGTAATGAAGCGTAAAGCTTTAAAAAGTTAATTTCAATTAAAAATAAATAGATGAATCATATACCAATCAGTCAATCCTAAAGCAATCAGTCAATTCTAAACCAATCGGTCAACCTAAACCAATCAGTCAACCTAAACCTATCAGTCAATTCTAAATCAATCAGTCAACCTAATCCTATCAGTCAATCCTAAACCTATCAGTCAATCCTAAACCAATCAGTCAACCTAAACCTATCAGTCAATCCTAAACTAATCTATATATTTTATGTTATATGACTTTTACGACAAAGTTTTATGAAGAGACATCAATAAGTTAGTTAAATTTAAAAGTAGTAATTTGTTTATTTATTTCAGGTAGCGACAGGAGATAAACTAGTGGTGGTGGGTTGTGAGAGTGGGTTTGTACAATGCGCCCATGTTGGAATGAGGGAAGTGATGTTTAATATCAAAATGGATTCCCCTGTCAATTGCTGCGCTGCTTTGGAAAATAATGTTCTCATAGGCTGTGAAGATGGAAAGGTAAATATCATATTTAATTTTATACAATAACTAGCTGACCCGGCATTGCTGTGGCCAAGGGTGGATTTAGGGGGCCTAGACGGTATTTTTGTGTACTGTGGAGATTCCATCACAGTCCATACTTAGAAGCAAAAACTGTCTTTATGAAACATTTAATTTTTCTATTGTTTTGACACTTTCATAAACATTCCTATACATACTTGAATTTGTAGAAATTGTTGATTTTTTTGCCCGTTCGCCCCTTGTGCCCCCCCCCCCCCCCCCCAGAAAAAAATCCTGGATCCGCCCTTGGCTGTGGCTAACGAAACACAACGCCATCTGCTGGATGGTTACTCAACCTTTTAAATCACACTGCCGTCTGTTAATTTGCATATAAATTTAATCCACACCGCCCGCTGGCCAGCCCGCTCGTCCACCACAAGCAGACATTCTCCTTTAATTATATATTTCAACCAATTTATAAAAATCCTTGACAAATTATATACCTAAACCTTCCTCGTGAATCACTCTATCTATTGGTCAAAACTGCATGGAAATCCGTTCAGTAGTTTTGAGTTTATCTCGACAGACAGACAGACGCGGCGGAGGACTTTAATTTATAATATGTAGAGATTGGTTGTTACTATCCGGTTATGCACGAGTCAAAAATATATATATATACTTATTCATATATGGAACAACCAATATTACGTCTTGTTGTAAGTTTTGTCTGTCAAATCGATATTAGCTCTATGTTGCTTGATATTTTAAAGCTCCTGGTTAAAGTTGTGTAATAAACATAATAGTTGCAATTATCTAGAATTTTCAGATAGAATACACTATAAATTAAATTTCTTGCTGATTCAGATAAAACGAATTTCTAATTTATAATAAATAAATAAATTTATCAATTTTCATTAGAATAATTCTCTTTTATAATAACTTTTGAAGGTTATTCTCAGATAATACTAATAAATCTAAACCAAAATATGAAAAAGAACAAGACACAAAAAAAAGGTAACGGTTGCAACTGGGACTCGAACCCAGGATCTCTTGTCTTACCGGGACAAGTGCCTCAACCAACATGGAAAAATAACAAAAAATATGAGATTGACAAAAATTACTGAAAATAAGAGGTCTCAATGGCCGAATTGGACAGTAAGACGAGAGATCCTGTGTTCGAATTGCCTTTTTATTTTTTATTTTCATGTATCTTTCATATTTTCGCTAGATTTATTAGTATGTATCTTCTTAAATGATATTCTAAATTATTGAATAAGATTTTTTTTTTTTTGAATGTAATTTATGGTTAAACGGCTGGATGTGCTTCCTTCCGTCAGAGAATTGTGGTTAATGATTATTTTGATCAAAATACAATTTTCCAGATTGTTCTTGTATCTACCGAAACCGGCACCATTATCAGTGAGTGGTGGGAGTCTGCGAGTCCAGTCATCAGCCTAGCCAGTGTGTCCAGCAGCAGGTTCCTGGCCGGGAGGCAGGACGGAGCCTGCGTCCTGCAGTCCCTGGAGCACCCTTCTGTCAGAGTCCAGCTCACCGGATCCAACTGCGATCCCATCCGAGATGTGTCCTTCAACGGCCGTTGGGTATTCACTGGTTGCCGAGACTGTCAGATTAGGAAATACGATTTTAATCAACTTGCCGTGCATTTTAAATGATATTTACCTAAATAAGATTACCAATTGATCATTACACATTATGAAACAAAGTTTATGTAAGCCAAGGATAACCAACCTACCAACTGGCTGGAAACCATAGACATATGAATATTAATAGACCAGAACAGAAAGGTGAGGGGAAGAAACCAACTGCAGCGGGACGAAGAGCAGGAATATGCTTTGGTGATATGTGATTCGTCGAAACTCAATCTGACAGTATATAGGCATCTTGCATTATAATATGACCATTTAGTTCTTAAAAGTAAACTCTGCTTTTGAATGAATAGACCTTTTTAGCTGCGTAATAAACAAATTTTCTAAGTCCAAATACGCCAAAGTAAGGTTGAGTAGAATATTTTGTTGCCGTATTTAGTCAAGACACTTTTACAAATGTTTCATAATTTACTTGCCCCAGTAAACAGCAAAAGGTACACGCCATGTATCTCGAGTGATAGTGTATGTTCAAAAACGATCATATTATCTGATCTGAATTAGCTTAAAATAATGTAAAATAATGCTTGCCTATGGAATGTAATACGATAATTGGGTTTATCTCTTTTTCACTTCTATTTTTAAACGTTTTTAAAACACAAGCCACTATTTTTACTGTGTTATTTCGTAAAATGCACCGATGAGTGCTCGACGCTGGCTCGCAGAGGAATGATGACGTCACATTTTTTAGATTAACGCGAAGCCATACTCGATCCCAGTCGGTTCCAATGGGAGGGGGAAATAATACGCTTTTATCACTTAGGGCAGGTTTACTAATATTCATATGTCTATGCTGGAAACAGAAAATATAATTAAGTATATTATATAATTTATAGTGTTGGTAAGAAAATATCCCATTGTATGAAGTTAATAAATATTTTAATTCAGTTTCAAGTAAATTTTACAAGGCTCATCATATTTATTCTAAAGTGTTGTAAAATTCTGTTTATGTAATTCAATTACATATTAATTTATCAATGTCTGACTCATTTCTTGTTAAAGGTAACCAATAAATAAATCTCTCCGTAAAATACACATACGCTTGATTTAATTTTGTTTCTTCCTTACAATGCAATAAAATATTTTGAAAAAAACTTCTTATCCCAATGATTTTTCTTTAATTAGTTACATATAATATGTAAAGGAATAGGTACCTACCTAGAAATGCATAGGATTCCTTTATGTTCGAATTTTAAATAGGCGTTGTCATGGAGACAGAAAATGATAGATGATTGTTGTTTTGTTGTCTAGCTGGGTAGCACAGATTGAAGTAATAAGAAGATTGAAAAATAAGTTTATAATTACAAAGTGATATAATATTTTGAAGACGGACAAATAACTTTAATTGTAGTTTCTTTGTCAGCAAAGCAACTCATGATATTTGTATGTCACATTATTAATAAAAAATTACAACAAATAGACAAATTGTCTTATATATTTTTTTTTTAATAAGTTAAAAAGTTAGTTTAAAATAAATATATTGACAGGTGATAAAAATCTCAAAGTGGTAAGCAAAAAACAAGGCAATTGTATTGTCCTCGATTTAATAGTTTTAGTACTCAACTGCCAAGAGTCGCGTAAGGTCGTTTCCTACCAATAAGTAAATTGCATTAAAAAACTGCTAAATGGCCTCGTGTGAGGAGAAAATGTTTCCATTACACGACAAACACTAGTAAAAGCCAAGGAATAACATTTCATTTGTAAATACATCAAGTTATTATAAAACATATAATTTTTTCGATTGTTTCCTGATGATTTTTATCGCCATTTGAGAGAGTGAGATAGCAAACGTAGCAACAATTAAGTATAAGAAGCAGTGACGGATTTATACTTTTCATAAGTATAGGCCATTTCGTTTGCACCCCCCCCCCTCTTCTTAGAAGTTGCCACCTATCATAATCACTCACTTGTAGGTTGCCGCCCCTAGGCCGCGGCCTATACGGCCTATTGACAAATCCAAGACTGATAAGATGGACAACCTAGGACACTAGGTCGTGGTCGTCCCATACAGCATTCCGTATTCGCCTTAGTGTAAGCGAGTAAGCATATCTTGGCATCTCAGTCACACCCATGATGTGGAATGTAGTATTTAACATCGCCTGGTCCTATAAGAGGGGAGCCCAAAATTAACGAGACTCGGGCGGTAGGGGGGAGAAGTGGAGGGAGAACGGGTTTTTGTGTGGTCGGCTGTTGTATAGAAACTCTTTCTCAGTCAGTGTGCGAAGCCGCGTCACTGTGAGCAGTGGCGGACTAAGGGGGGGGGGCGGCCCGCCCCGGGCCCCCTGTCCTGGGGAGCCCCCAAACGCCTCTATGTTCCCTTGATCAACTTCTAAACAAGGTTTTAAGGCACCACTGTAAAAAAAAAAATTATTTCATTTTTGATTGATGCACATGTTTAACAATGCTCAACCAAATGCTGTGAAACCGTTTGAAACAGCTCGTATGTTGAATTATCCTTCAGCAAAACTTTGAATGTGTTTTATTTTCGATTTTTATGGTAAATTTTCATCGTTCATAAAAATAAAAAAAATTGAAGGGGGCCATCTATAAAACAATCCCTACACATAGTCAGGGCCGGATTAAATATTTTGGGGCCCCTAGGCAAAGCACATCTCGGTTATTTAGTAACCATTAAATAAAGTTGGTTATTTCTATGTTGTCGGTGAAAGCTTTCACCTGAAATATATCCAGATTTTGATCCGTCATTATCTTAATTTCTTTATTTTGAAGTCTGTTAAGAATTCTTCTTTTCTTTAATTTGTTTGTATTCCTTTGAACATTACACCTGAATAAAGACATTTAAAAAATAAACACCCTGTTATACTTCCTCAGACAATTTTTTTTTTTGGACATTATTAATTTACATTTTACAGTATGATTAAATGTTGGGGTAAATTTACAACTACGTTAGCTCAAAAAATAAATAATTACACTAATATAAAACTTGACCCCTGCCACCTTGAAACGATATCGGTGAATCTGAGATTGGCATCACAAATAGCTTTCACATTGACAGAAAAGAAACCTTTTCAGTTCCGATAAATCTCTGCGTTGCGTCCACCTAAAATAATGATTCACTAATGATTAGTCTGCATATTCATAAGTCGAATAAGGTAAGCAAGCAAAGGGGGGACATGTTTGTTCATATTGGGGCAAGCACTTGGATAAAATGACGTTTACTTACCAGGGGACTATACCCGCACGTACCTGCAATTAAGATCACCAATCACTTTGGGGAAACGTGCTATTGCAAAAAAACCCTCTTTGTTTTTCTTCCAAATTTTCTGGATCATTTTTCAAAGTAATGAAAGCAGTTCTCAAACATGCAATTGATTGTAAAACTATCCAAATGCGCTTGCTTGCAGTGGTTTTGTGAACTCTGATTAAGTCCCCCACAGCAATCAGAATGGAGCCAGATGCTAGGTATCTGGTTGTCAAAAGTATCTGGTGTTTTGGAGTGAGTGCTTTATTCCTGAAATGAAAACAAACACACTATGCAGACAGGTACTACATTGTTAGCTACTTTTTTTGGTAAATATCGGTTGGGACTGGACACGCTTATTACGAATAATTTTTAGAAAAAAATTTTAGATTCGCCTTAATTAAACTTCGCCTTAAATAAACTTTACTGAATAAAGAACATTAAAAAAAATAAAAAAAATCAACTGGATGATCGACATGTATTTTATATTACGACATATAGGCCATTAAAGAAGTAAATTTTTCATGATTTTAGAGGTTTTAATACACACATATTTGAAAGTGCTGTTCCCGTCATAGTAAAAGATTATAATTTTTATATGAGAGGTGTCAATCATCACAGTGTGCTAGTTGAGTTGTGTGCATCATCAACATATGTTCCCGCGACCGGTCAGTGACTGAGTTGGCTTTGAATCTTGAAGAGACCCAAGTTTGTAGTAAGGAGGAAATACAGAGGCTGGCAAATCGTTCCACCGACGAGCTGTTGAACTCAAGAACGAGAAATACAAATGACCTGTCCTCATGTGACTAATGTCGTGACCGACCCAGTGGCTAAGTTGGCATCGCGTCCAGGAGTCCCATTGTACGATTCCTTGGCTGGCAAGTTCTGCATCACGACACAAGCAAAATTGTCGGGTTACTTGTAACCCGGGAATGTTTGTCTTTCTTTTTAAAAAATATAGATTATATTTTATGTACACGGTTGACATGCTTTTTTTTTCAAAGTCAAACATTCCCGAGTTACGAATAACCTGACAATGTTTGAAAATCTCCTACTACCACTACAGTCAGCCGAAAATTTTCCTTGGGTCGTGATGGAGGACTTAGCCAGCCGAAGAATTAAACACGCGATGCCCGAGTGGGACGCTTGTTGGATTGTCAACTCAGCCACTGACCGATCATGACATTTATCACACAAGAACGGGTAATTTTTAGGATTTGTTCTTGAGTTCAACAGCTCGGTGGTGGAACGATTTGCCAGCATCTGTGCTTCCTCTTCCTACAACTTGGGACCCATGTTCAGTCCTTCCTATTCTCAAAAAGACCTTCCACCCAGCATCATTTAGAAATTATTTTCTTCAGGGCCTCCTGTGTGGAGTTAGTATAAAAAATATCAACTTTTTAAATCCTAGCATAACCGAGACAACCTTTAATTTTATAAGTTATCACAACTATAGTTTATTTCTTCTGTTTTTTCAATGTAGTATGTAAATAAAAATATGTTTTATAAGGTAACAAAAATGTTTTATTTATCTTAATACTAACAAATTATGCACCTCTCTCTAACACAGTTAACAATGCTAAATAATGCCATCAGTCTAAGTCACCCTTGTCAAACCAATTTTGAATCGGATCCACATTATTCTCGGACTTACACAGTCATATTGCAACATACATTCCACCATTCTGGGAGACAGTAGCGCTGCAACACCCTGACAAGCCCTCTCCGTATCTGGTCTCCCAGACCAGATGACGAGCCTATCGTTATGCTGCATTCATACTCTCTGCCACACAAAGTAGGTCCAAACATTTACTATCCATTGTAAAATAAGTACACTTAAATTCTTTTACAATTTATTGTAATTATTTTACAATTTATTGTGGCATCATTCTAATGAAAATAATATGAAAAATAATTAACTTATGAAAATAACTAACTTCCCCTTTTAAACATTATCAAAATAATTATAATACGCTTGTAGCGTCAATGATAATATGGTATTTTTTTATTAAAATACTGGTTTACAATTTCATTCGTATAAATAATTCCTCGGCAACGCTAAAACTGTCAAAACATGATAGGTGACAGCTGACAAGCATGTGATAGGTATCATCGATATGGTCAAAACCAGTGTTGCCAACTCAACTACTTCAAAATATGCTAAAGTGATGTGAAAAATATGCCAGAAATATGCTAAATTAATTTATAAAATGCCAAAAAATATGCCAAGACGTTTTTTTAAATTAATATTCGTGCATTTTGTTCGATGTAACCTCATTTCGCTGTGTTTGATGTCAGAAAATCGGTATTTGCATAACTCCGATAAATGATCTACGGCTATAATTGAACAGTGCTCGCAAACAAACAAAGCTAGTGAAGATTCTGCTTTCTGGGTATTCAAATTTTTTTTACTATGGGAAAGTTAGTGATTTTTTGACTTTTCATTGGCTCTATTGATTTTCTGTGCTTTGTTGATAAAATATGTAGCTTCAAAATAGACATTTTCGCAATCATGTCGCACTTGCAGTACTTAGGGTACATACATTAATTACGTAAGCACTTTTTCTTCCGATCTAACCCCCCCTCCTCCCTTGGTGAGATAAATTTGGGCCACTTCGTATATTCTTTTCAAGTAACGTGAGATTTCGCTGGACCCCCCCCCCTTTTTGAGCTCACGTAATTAATGTATGCCCCCTACAAAAAATAGGCTTGTGATGTATCGTTTTCAACAGGTTGCAACCACTCTTTAAAGTCTGCCATTTTCTCCCAGTCTGACCGTTACTGTTGATTATACTTGGGCGACATAATGGTATGAAAATCAAATTGCAGAATTACACATATTGCACAGTAATAAACTTTTACTCTTAAAACAACACGCGAGACTAAATGCGACTAGTTAGGTGAATCCTATAGTATAGACGGTATAGAGAATCAACAAACGCCCGAAAAAGGATTGTCCATAGTGCAAGTGAGGTGGGGCACCGACAAAATTATCGATATAGTTTTGTTAAAATAAAATGGTTTTTATTATGTTCATGTTTCTGTAAAAATAAGCCAAATAAATATGCTATTTGCTAAAAGCCTAATAAGTATGCTAAACACGGAGTAATTATGCCAAATTTAGCATATAAATATAATATGCTAAATTGGCAACACTGGTCAAAACCAGGGGGGTATAACTCCGTCAGTTTTTGTAACCCAGTCACGTGATCATGACGACGTCATAGTAATGACTACCAATAGGAATCTTACAATTTCCATAGAAAAACTTTTGAGAACTGAGTGGTATATCCGGTGGGGTATCTATGGTTTTATATGTCAAATAGTGGGTGGTTTGGTATATTTATGGTCAAATAGCACGTTGGCCGAAACAATCCGAACATTCAAAACAACGAAATATTTTGAAAAAATGCTTCCTTAATATCGTTTCAGTGCCGAAGGTTTCAGTTCGACACAGAGTACCTAACTGCGAAAATAATGAGAGTCGTTATGGGAATGGGCGTTGAGAATCGGCAGATCTGACAGATATTGCTTATCCGATTTTGAGAAGTTGTGGTTATGTTTGGTTCCCATTTCACTAATAACTGCAAAAATTCCAATGGCACGTTAAAAAAAGACGCTTTGCCGACCCTTAATCTTCATTGAATCGGAAGACATCGGGGTTTACCTAAAGAAAACGTAAACGATCGTAGGATACCAAAATACAGGTGCGAATCTTTTGTTTGTTCAGTGTTCCTAATATACTTTGTAACTTTTCCCTAACTTCACCTAAAAATTGTATCTATTTTCATTTTTAGACTATCCATATTCTACCTGGAGTGTCCAGCACGAATGGTGCCGTCCAAGACCACAATTACAGTTTAAAAGGTATAAAGTCTTCTCTATGCTGATTCACTGAGTCTTTCTTATTATAAAGATATTCAATACATTTATTATTTCTTCAAACACAGCAATTCCATTATTATTAAGATATTTAATATGACAGGCGCGTATCCGAGACGCGTGGTCGTTGTTCTTAATTTATTTTCTCTTTTATACTCTGCAGTGGTAGGATATAGTTCATAGGATGAGGCTGGGTAATGTAATGAATTTTTTTTTGTTTCAGAACCAAGTGTGTTCTACCTGGGCCGAGTACCGTGCGTTTTGCTGCCAAAAAAGTAGTGGAAGATTATACAGGTATACATCTGGATTTATATTTCATTAAAGGAGATAATATTATATGTTTTGCTTGCGAACTTTGGTTAATGTGATGAATATGTTTATTTCAGAACCAAACGTGTTCCCTGGGCTGAGCAGCGTACCGTGTGTGAATTGCACTCTGTTATTACATTGTCTTCAGACCTCTGCAGCCATACTCGGTCAACCATCGCCTTAGCCGCAGTAAGACGGATAGATTCATACATCCATCACTCTTGAACATATTGACCCCCAGATTCCTAACTACCCCTCTGTACATTTTTCCTTCTCAAAACTTCCTCCCTTTCCTGTTCCTAAAAAGACTCCACACCGCATCCCTAAAGATGACATAGGCCCCGAGAGAATTTTTTCCTCAAGGCCTCCCATGTGGGCTAAAAATCTATCCAAACACTTCCTTTTTTATTATTATTACTCATATTTTCATTAATTATGATTAAGTTCCATCTAAATGTGTTTGCACATGATTGTATTTCCGTTTTTTTGTGTTATTCTGTATAAAGCAATAAAATACTACATGCAATTATGAGTTGTTCATTTTATTTTTAAAATAATTTTTAGGCTAATGATTTGGGTAGGTACTGATATTGTCCAAGGTAGTATCTTTTTTTTTTTTTTTTTACTTTCCTCTATCCTTGTCGATGGTCCGTGACGTCATAATCGCGGAATGAGCATTATTTATGGTCAAATAGTGTTGACACAGGGGCGTATAACTCTGTCAAAATTAGTGTCCTGTGACCATAAATAACTCTTACTCTAGCGAAAGTGCCACACACCACAGACAAAGCTGAATTCTAGATAGGTCTGTAATTTTGATTTTCGCCATCTCTCGCTCTCTACGTGTGTCAGAAAGAGATGCTCATACACCTACGTCACTAAAAAAAAGGTACCAAATGTGTGTATTATTTATGGTACCAAATGCAGGAAACCGCACACCGCACTATCTACAGGAAATAGACTCGCATCTATGGATTTGCCATGCGCCAGATTGCGCCATGTTATGTTTATTTACAGACGCCGTTGCACCATTTATGCGTTGCACGTTGTTTTAACAATTTACCGATGAACATAGGTATTTTATTCAAAAAATGCTTACATGAATTCTAGAGGTGAAATAAGTGTTTAGTGTTGATCAAGAAATCAGGTAATTAATTACATAAAACATTATTCACCTTAATTTATCTGTAAATCAATATTTGAGGTTAAAATATAGAGGTTTTTTTGATTTTATCGTAAAGGCAAGCTTATGGGTACTAGTGGTTTAATGTTTTTCCATATTTCGTTTCAGAAAATGTTCTACCACCTCATAAAAACGTTGTTAACGTATCGAAGCCTATACTTTAGGAACATTTCATAACATTGTTAACGTCAGATTTGTGACCATCATTGTGAGAACATACATTGTGGCTGGGGATGCGATGATGTCGTCTCTCTCCTGGCATGCCGCTTGAAGTCCCGAAAACCCTCTGGACAGAAGGAGACAAACTCATCCGACGATCGTCTTTCACCCCAGAAGATAAGCGGAGGCTTGAAACGTCAACGTTAAAAATGCCCATCTTATACAAGACTTCATACAAGACCTCGTACAAGGTAAAATTGATAATGCTTTAAAACAAACTATTACACTGTTTCCCCGCAGGATAGGCAGAGAGGACGGACCGTCAAACAACTCAGTCTTGGCATACACTCCTTGCCTTGTTCAATTTTACTTTAAATGTATGTGGGGTATTTAAATGGTAGCATTCAATACAAAATGCTGTTTAGTGAACATAAGTTTATCAGTTGTCATGCTAAATCTTAAGTAATATTTGAGATACAAATATTGTAAAAACTGTTTTCAATTTTCAGATATAACAGGAACACCAGAGGAGAGTTCAACGTAACAGCTGAAGATACGTCACATGATTCCAAAGAAAGGTGACTGTTTATTTCTCTATTTGCTATGATTACTTGCACATACATAGGGTCAAATAATGCTCGTAGAGCTTTAGTTTAACCTCTCGTTCTCCACCATAAAGAAAGAAAGGCCCTGTTGCAGACGATTATTAACAACTTGCTCTCCGCCATAAGCCTCTCACTTATTTGGACTCACCGAACTCATGTAAACCGACTAACACATACTATTCTGACTCTTGAAGTGGCCCGTCGCATATAAACTTTGTTCATCACAAGTATTCTATGTTCCGTTCCCAAACTTTGTTTAATGTGACATATTTATTTCAAAAGACATGTTGCAGTTTTTTTTATCAGTTGTCATGCCAAATCTTAAGTAATATTTGAGATACAAATATTGTAAAAACTGTTTTCAATTTTCAGGTATAACAGGAACACCAGAGGAGAGTTCAACGTCCCAGCTAAAGACACGTCGCATGATTCCAAAGAAAGGTGACAGTTTATTTCTCTTGCTGTAATTACTTGCACATATGTAGGGTCAAATAATGCTCGTAGAGCTTTAGTTTAACCTCTCGTTCTCCACCATAAAGAAAGAAAGGCCCTTTTACAGACGATTATTAACAACTTGCTCTCCGCCATAAGCCTCTCACTTATTTGGACTCACCGAACTCATGTAAACCGACTAACACATACTATTCTGACTCTTGAAGTGGCCCGTCACATATAAATTTTGTTCATCACAAGTATTCTATGTTCCGTTCCCAAACTTTGTTTAATGTGACATATTTATTTCAGAAGACATGTTGCAGTTTTTGCTGTGAGATGGCTGAAATATATCCACGGAAGGTATTTCATATTTTTGTGTAAAGCATTTTGTGTTTTTGTAACACTTATCCATTGTATTTGTGAAAATAAAAATAATATTTAAACATGTACCCCGAGTTTTCATTTTTCTAATGCAAGCAGAATTTCAAATTTTGCCGCTCTAAAGCATTTTTTTTTTTTTTATATAATTTATTGGGCTAATGAATCCATGAAGTGGGACAGAGCGATTATATTGTCTATGGTAGACATAAAATTCCTCTATCTTATAGTCAATTCGCGCCACGCAAGTCATTAGGGGCCATTACACGTACACTTCCGACCGCGTGCCTCGACCCCCAGGCTAAAGCGGCAGGCGACCATCCCGCCGAATCGCCGTGTCCGCCTGCAGGCCGACCCCTTGCGCTAAAAAGTCACCCCACTTCCGCGGGCAGGCCAAACCTTCAGTTCTGACCATAGATTATAGAAGCTCCATACAAATGTGCACTCACGAAGGTGGATGTCTATGGTGTTCGCCAAGCAGCCCGCCGAAACGCCGTGTCCGCCTGCCGGCCGAACAGGTACACTATTTTGGGTAAAAAAGTCGCCACAATTCCGCGGGCAGGCGAAATCGTTGAAAGGGTGACCTTGGGCGACCCTCGCGCGGAAGTGTACGTGTAAAGTGATTTTCAAGCGTTCGGAGCGAACTGTGGTGTGTCGCGGGACATGTCGTGCAGTTCAAAAGTTTTGCTGCGGTTTTGACCATATCGATGATACCTATCACATGCTTGTCAGCTGTCACCTATCATGTTTTGACAGTTTTAGAGGTGGCGACAAATTATTTATACGAATGAAATTGTAAACCAGTATTTTAATAAAAAATTACCATATTATTATTGACGCTACAAGTATATTTGAATTATTTTGATAATGTTTAAAAGGGTGAAGTTAGTTATTTTCATAAGTTAATTATTTTTCATATTATTTTCATTAGAATGATGCCACAATAAATTGTAAAATAATTACAATAAATTGTAAAAGAACTTAAGTGTACTTATTTTACAATGGATAGTAAATGTTTGGACGTACTTTGTGTGGCAGAGAGTATGAATGCAGCATAACGATAGGCTCGTCATCTGGTCTGGGAGACCAGATACGGAGAGGGCTTGTCAGGGTGTTGCAGCGCTACTGTCTCCCAGAATGGTGGAATGTATGTTGCAATATGACTGTGTAAGTCCGAGAATAATGTGGATCCGATTCAAAATTGGTTTGACTAGGGTGACTTAGACTGATGGCATTATTTAGCGTTGTTAACTGTGTTAGAGAGAGGTGCATAATTTGTTAGTATTAAGATAAATAAAACATTTTTGTTACCTTATAAAACATATTTTTATTTACATACTACATTGAAAAAACAGAAGAAATAAACTATAGCTGTGATAACTTATAAAATTAAAGGTTGTCTCGGTTTTGCTAGGATTTAAAAAGTTGATATTTTTTATACTAACTCCACACAGGAGGCCCTGAAGAAAATAATTTCTAAATGATGCTGGGTAGAAGGTCTTTTTGAGGATAGAAAGGACTGAACATGGGTCTTAAAGAGACCCAAGTTGTAGGAAGAGGAAGCACAGATGCTGGCAAATCGTTCCAACACCGAGCTGTTGAACTCAAGAGCAAATCCTAAAAATTACCCGTTCTTGTGTGATAAATGTCATGACCGGTCAGTGGCTGAGTTGGCAATCCAACAAGCGTCCCACTCAGGCATCGCGTGTTTAATTCTTCGGCTGGCTAAGTCCTCCATCACGACCCAAGGAAAATTTTCGGCTGACTGTAGTGGTAGTAGGAGATTTTCAAACATTGTCAGGTTATTCGTAACTCGGGAATGTTTGACTTTGAAAAAAAAAAAGCATGTCAACCGTGTACATAAAATATAATCTATATTTTTTAAAAAGAAAGACAAACATTCCCGGGTTACAAACAACCCGACAATTTTGCTTGTGTCGTGATGCAGAACTTGCCAGCCAAGGAATCGTACAATGGGACTCCTGGACGCGATGCCAACATAGCCACTGGGTCGGTCACGACATTAGTCACATGAGGACGGGTCATTTGTATTTCTCGTTCTTGAGTTCAACAGCTCGTCGGTGGCACGATTTGCCAGCCTCTGTATTTCCTCCCTACTACAAACTTGGGTCTCTTCAAGATTCAAAGCCAACTCAGTCACTGACCGGTCGCGGGAACATATGTTGATGATGCACACAACTCAACTAGCACACTGTGATGATTGACACCTCTCATATAAAAATTATAATCTTTTACTATGACGGGAACAGCACTTTCAAATATGTGTGTATTAAAACCTCTAAAATCATGAAAAATTTACTTCTTTAATGGCCTATATGTCGTAATATAAAATACATATCGATCATCCAGTTGATTAGTCAGACAACTCCGAAAAATCAATATTTGAGTTGAGTATGCAGTTATTTGTAATACTTAGTTTACTCATAAACACCATCAAATCAATTATAATGCAGAAAAACTTGTGAATTAAACAAACTGTTGATGTTTTTTGGGTCACTAGTAGGATATTTCAAAATTTCATACTAATATACTGGGCCGTTATGCCTCCCGGGGTTATTTTGTATCATTTTTAGTATATAAAACACAGACAAGTGTAAATAATATTTGATTTATAGTGAACATTCAAATGTTCCTTTCCTCATTATCCCAAAACTTAGTATTTGGAGATATCTGCTTAATCAACTGGACGATCAGTATCTGTTCTAGATATTTTATACACATTTGGATAAAAAAATTATATTCAGTTTGTTTGAGTATTTTAGGCTCAAATACAAATATAAAATTTGTTTGAAAAAGGCTGCGCAGCCGTTCCTCTTAAATGGGAAAATCGCTTTCCGGCTACAAAAACATTATCTTATTTGTTTTCATTTAATTGAAAATACTTTTGGCAATGAAAATCTGAAATCATATCTGAACTAACGTGGTTTATCCTTTAAGATGATAAGGTTTGTCATAGATGGCACTAGTTTTAATTATTTTAGAAAAAAACACTTTTTGCAACTTATGCTTAAAATATCAAGATGAATTAATTGTTTGCACATATAGCCCCTCAACACAGGCTTGACCTAGTGAGGTTATAAACTGAATTGTTAACAAAAAATAAATATGTATGATATGAATAAATAGTTTTGTCCATAAACAAAATCGATTCTTTCAAGAAAGGCATACAAATATAACAAAAATTGCCGATACATTATTGTATATAAGGGTTGTTATTACATTGTTAGTTGGTTGATAAATTATTGTATATTGTACGGGACAAGAAATTCAAAGCAAATTAGACTGCCGACAAGAAAAAAATCAAGCACCCTGAAATCTCTGATGTACCAGGCCGTCCAACTGTATAACAACATCCCGAATGAAATTACCGAGATAGAAAATATAAATAAGTTTAAAAAAGAATTACGAAAGTATGTCTACCTCAATTATTAATGTCTTTATTTATGTGTAATATTTAAAGAATGTTTATTTAATTATGTTTGCCAACCAATGTAAATGTTTATATCTTTATAAAATATTAGCACACACAAAGATGTGAGCTAACTTAAGATTAATAAATAAAAATAAATAAATAATGTGTACAAGTATTTATTCCTTTCTTGAAAGAATTGAGTTTGTTTATGGACCAAATTATTTATTTATATTCATATTGTATATGTAAACCATTAATTCCACTTAATATTTTAAAGTATAACTTGCAAAAAATGTTTTTCCTAAAAATAATGAAACTAGCGCCATCTGTTGTGAGAGTAGATTTTGAATTCTTGTTTCATTCGCCCTTTGCAAGGGATCATGAATATTATCGAGTTCTTTGGATTGATATTTTTCAAAATGTGGAAGGCATCATCTACCAGTAGACTCACTTTGAAGAGTTTTTGCATTATTATTTAAATGCAGGTTGGCTCGAGATTTGAGGAACCTGTTTTTTGACATTGCTTAACTTTAACATTGCTTAACGACTCAACTTAGTCTGCTCTACCGTATTGTTAATTATATCATTGTCAAAAAAAAAAACATTTTAAAATATCCAGCAGTAAAATTTTCAGACAGGTCAGAAAAGTTAAAATTGCAGGTTGTGTCTTGAGTATCAATGTAGCGCTGCCTCCAGTGAAGGTCTCGGTCCGTCATTGCCCTTGGCGGACGGATGAGGATGTTCATCAGTGGGGGTCTGCTGGCAACTCTTGGCCCCGTACTGGTTCTGTACCAGCTCGTACAATCTGAAATTAAGTGTGGTCCTTGATAAATAACATATACACACATTATTCATTACACAGACTTTTGTAGATAATCTTTCAATAACTTGTTTATATTAACGGGACAATACACTTTTATTAGAAAGTTAATAATAATTAAGATAAAGAGCTGTTTAAAATGGGGCCCTCAGCATTGGTAAGCCACACAGTGAGGCCAACATTATTAAATTATAAAAATGTAAAATATTAATGCTTGAAGATACGACTTTGTACGCAGAGGACACTATATTTAAAACACTGGACATTGCATGATTTTATATTTGCTACCCCCTGTGCCAAAAGTAGCATTAACAAACTTCAGGCGGGCGAAAACCAGGAACCCGTTGGTGAAAATGGGAGTTGTTTTAAATCGATGTATCTAATTTTTTTTTCTGTAGTTTGTTACTGTACAAGTTTTGTCCAAAATTATAGCCTAATTCGTAATAGGGATCCAAAAACAGAAGTTTAAGTCAGTGTAGGGACATTTAGTGACCTTTTTGTGTATAAAAAATGTTTGTATTTTATTACTTCACAAAAAAATTGCTTTTTACTTTGGTACAAATTATTACAAAAAAACGAACAATTTGATCTCTAATGCCAAAGTGTAAGTTTCCTTGTGATAAAAATTATTCCACACAAATGACAAGGAGATAAGAAGATTTCCCCGTCTTGTATCACATATACATATATATTATATACATATTTATATGTTTTTACATATACATATAGTTGGAACCCTTACCAAGAAATTGGTGTACAATCTCTACATATAATAAATTAAAGTCCTCCGACTGTCTATCTGTCTGTCCGCCATAAACTCAAAAATGACTTAACGGATTTTCATGCGGTGTTCACCAATAGATAGAGTGATTCATGAGGAAGGTTTAGGTATATAATTTAAGTTTTTGTGTAAATTGGTTGAAATATATAAAGAAGAATGTCTGCTGGCAAGCGGGCGGTGTTGATTTGATTTGTATGCAAATGAACAGATGGCGGTGGTTATAAAGGTTGGGTAACCATCCAGTAGATGGCGTTGTATTTCATTAGCAACAGCAACGCGTGGCCGAGTCAGCTAGTATTCATATAAAAATACTTGACACCATTACCTTTCCAGGTATTCAAGTAGAACCGGCGTAAAAGGTAGAACTATCCTTTCCACCTAAAGTGTTTCAATATAGTAATTATAGTTATATGTTATATATTATTAAGTATATTCGTATTGTCGTATAAAATAATATGTGAAAATAATCATGTTTGCACATAATTTATTACACATTGTAGTTACAATGCTTAAAAAAATCATATATATTATTGCATACATAAATTATATCCAATATTGTAAATTTGAATGTAGTTTCTCTTATAAGTGTACTATGTATTATAAGTTCACACTTCTAAATACATAACTTCATCTATATTGTAAATTATTTTGTGATTCCTCCATCTTGTTATTAGGTTTTTATCACTTTTCAATACCACTAACTTACCTACTTATACTTATCTCATACTCTGTAAATCCAAATATATTATATGTTACCAGGTTAATTCGGTAAATCCGAATTCAATATATGCTACCAGGTTACTTTTTCTATGTACATTGTCACAAAAAAATGTATGTATATATATATTTCTTCATTATACAACTTAGTTTCAGAGAAAATATATTTTTTTTGTTATGTAATTACATATACATTTCTGAAGGAATAATGTGAACTAAACCTGTCAATTTGTCTGTCCTGGAACGGGAAACTTTCCTAGTTGGACAGGCAAAACTACCTAATATGTATTTTGTACTTTATTTTGTATCTATCAGTAATAAATAAATAAACAAAGTATAGCATAGAAAGTATCTACAGAACAACAATTTATAATTTTGCATACCGTCATCGACAGCAAGTCTTTCTTCAACAAATACGTCCACCCATTCCTCGTCGGCGGTGTCACGGTTTCGCAATTCAGAATTCTTTCTAATGTTCTTCATTTTCGTCTTTCAACTCCTTGGCAGAGATCAGCCGCAGAGTTAATCATATTCCACCTCCACCATGTAGGAGACATTTTCTGCAAACGATAATCAAATAAAATGTATGAATTACAGACAAATGTAAGTCTTGCTTCTCATCAAAACACATAGTAATGGATAATTATATTATCTGGAGAAATAGTCGAAAAAATATTTTTAATTTTTGAACTGTCAGTTTTGAAATTTTATTTGCTCTAATAACCAGTGTTGTTTCGAAATTACAAAATAATACTCTGGGACAATAAAAACATACGTTATCTTTTCGCTTTAATTATATTTTGCTTGTAAGTATGTACATTTTTCTAACAAAAAAAAAGTAATGAAATAAAAATATAAAAACCTCATGACAGTCAATGACAGTTGACAGCGTTGACAGCATAAACAAACCAGTCATTGTTGACAGTTATTACTCGGAGAACTTGGAGGCCAAAGTAATGCAGTGTTGCCAACTCTCAAAAATAGGCACTGGAGCCTTCCTAAACTATTTTTTATCTAAAAAAAATTCAAAATGGATTTGAAATCAATTCCATAGCTTACCTGGATCCGGAGATATTTATGATGAGGGTAAGATCGCCTGTTTCAACCTGTTTAAAAAACGCGCCTCACAGTCTACACTTTAGCTTCCTAGAGCCGACCGAAGACCGAAGGGGGTGCGAAGCGTAATGAAATAGCGCTCCTGTAGAGGTATTGGCGCGTATTAAACACGGATACCGCCAAAATCGAGTTTTTCGGTCTTCCCCCAATTCCCGATTTACCCCAACTCACCCTATATAAAAAAAACAATACGATGTGCCGATAAATTGTATAACAGTAGAAAAAAAGGAAACATAAAAAAATAAGGTAATTATAATTATACATACGGTGTGCCAGGTTTGGGCTAGAAGAAAAAAAAATCTGAAAAAGACACAAGTAATTTAAAAGAGACAAAAAAGAGTTAGCTGAAGAAAGGAAGATAAAACAGTATTTTAGATACAATACAATTTAAGCCCATTTTAAAAAATTATTTTGTTAATTTATATTTAATAAAGTTTTTAAACTTACGAAATGATATTACTAAAAATTTTTCGATGCGGCACAACTTATAGGATTAATGTAACCAAATAAAACCTTAGTCAGCCTTTTGCCGTAAGCGAAAATGTTTACTAAAACACGGAAAGGCTATTGTTTTTTTTTTACATTAGCTCCACACAGGGGGCCTGAGGGAAATAATTTCCCTCAGGGCATATGTCATCTTTGGGGATGCTGTATGGAGTTTTTTAAGGAAAGGAAGGAGAGGAGAGTTCTGGGAAGGAAAAGGATTTAAGGGGTGGGTAGGAATCTGGGGTTCAGTCTGTGCTGGTCATCCGTCTCCAAGACCTAAACAAACTCACTCCATGAACCCGGGCACCCCTTCTAAATCACCAAACGTAGCGAACCACTTGGGGTGACCTATGGCAGAGGTGTTGGTTATCCAATGAAAGTTCCCGGGGTTTTGACGTTACTTTATAATTTTTCTTAGTAAATTAAAACTAAAACATTGGATACGCCCGGGTTCAAGGGAGTAATTCGCATTTTATTAAAAAACGTCGGATTTTCCATCATTTACGTCAATTTAAGGTCGGACTTTCGCAAAAAAAAAACAATATACAAACTTTAACTTAAATTTTCACAATATACAAACTTCGAGTATACAGATCGACGCAGTTTTTTTTCAAGTAAAATGGCATCAAAAACTGAAAATCGACCAAATGTTGGTTACGTCAATTAACCTTTCTTTTACACACTGGAAGAAATAGAAAAAAAATCTCAATGTAAATCCATTTTGTAATACAAAATACCGATGGTAAAGTAAGAATGATGTGTACTATAAATGACTAAATATAATATATAGTTTTTCGGGAACAACTTGCTAAGAGAACCATTTACCAATTTTAAAAGAATTGCGCCTTAACTATTCAGAAGATTATAAAAATTACTTACATACGAACTGGGAAATTTTCGATAGTTTACTTGCAATGGTCCATTAAAAATGACTAATACTGTTATGAGAAAATACATATTTATTATTAGAACAATAACATTTCACAGCCACATTGAAATTTCTTGCGACTGGTTGTACTTCCGAATAAAAAATAAAAAATAGTATCTGCATTAATTATACTAATTATTCTCGAAACGTGCAAAGCTATTTTAGAAGTTGATGATTAAACCTAGATGGTATTTTTTGCAAACAAATCCCGGTTTGAAAACATTTTTTTTAAAAGATTTAAAAAAAAAAATTCCTTCACAAAACTCACTAGCTTGTTATATATAACTAGCAGGGATACCCGGCCTCGCTCATGGAGTTATGTATAACTAGTTAAGTACCCGGCATCGCTCAGGGAGTTGATATGAGATTGAACTGAATTTCGAACCCACGATGTGTCTGGCTTTATATACCCCTGCCTATGAGTAGCCCCACGCCCCACCCATCCAAAAAGGCTTCCAATAGTCCACAATGTTCCAGAACATTCGAGAGTGATCTTGAATGATCTGGATGTTCCCGAACGTTTCAGACTATTCCCGAACATTCCACAATATCAGAATGTTCCGGGATGTTCTGGAATGTTGTGGAATACTCTCGAATGTTCTGTAATATTCTAGAAATTTCTAGAGTGCGAAACTCCCAGCCCTTACATCTTCAAAAGCACGTCCTTCAGGTAAAAACGGGAACCTTCTTCGTGAATGGGGGTTAGGGGGCACCACACCGTATTACTCCTTTGATCGTACTGGGACTCGTTTCTGAGTTTTAGCGGCACGTACATTGTACATTATCTTGTATAATATATAGGTACTGATTATATGTATATTTGCCTTTTTTGTTTATTGGTAGGTTTATGTAATGTGACGCCATTTCCCAAAAGTTAAAAAAAAAACATATTTCAGGGATAAGCAAACCACGTTTTACCATGTTTTTGAGGATAAAAAAATATTTTTAGAAAGACTCCATTGAAAATTTAAATAGGAAAATACTTATTAAAAAAACACCATACATATACTACATATATACATACCATATATATATATAACTTTTATTTTTTGTTTTATCAAGCTTAATTTACAGAATTCTATTTTCAATTAAATATTAAGATTAAAATATAAATAACAATAATAATAAAAAAATTACGGTACCTAGAGTAGGTACCTTATTAAAGTTACTTATATGGTTATATTCAAATCATTTTACTAATTTATTCATATCATTATTAAATAAAAAGACGCTGTGAACCCGTACACCCGTACTAAAGTTCAAGAACTACATTCCTGAATTCGGCATTTCACTCACGCTACCCATGCAAAAAAATCATATCCACTCAAAAGTAGATCATTTGGCGACCGCTAAAAAGACATGCCTTGTTCTGCCAAGATCTGCTTAATGACCTTCAAAGCATAGCAAGGAATGGCGCCAGCCTATATATCGGAACTATGTGTCCGAAAAAACTTAAGCGAGAGACAGTTTACTCTAAGGTTAGCAGATCTGGATGTTACTAATCGTTTAATCGAACTTTCTCGGTCAAATCGAGCCGTTTACTATGATCGCTCTTTTCGTGTAACTGGCCCTCTCATTTGGAATAAACTTCCCTCAGCTCTTACTAATATCCAGAATTTGGCAGAATTTAAACGGGCTTTAAAAACAAAATTATTTAAAAAATCGTACCATTCATGAATCCTAACATCTTTTCAATACAAGTAATAAGTCATGTTCTCAAGTGTCCGGTAATCGTTTGGTTTCGGTTTCCTCCTAATTGTACTTTTATGTTTAATATCTGAATTTTTTTAAAGAAGTTAGTGTATTATATTTTAGTGTATTATATTTTAGTTTAAAAGTTCTTGTTTTGTTCTGTGCTACAATGACACTGTTTTTGTATATTATTATTTTCCTCTGTGCAGCACTAACATAACAGCACTGTTTTGTTAATCTTTGTTCTCTTGTCATTGTTTTGTAAATACTGTATATTCTTTATTTCATAGGTATTATTTTATAAATATTTTGTAATGATCTCGTAAGGAACACTGTAGGATTATTTTTAAATTGATTATAGTTAAGCGCACTTGAAGTGAAATGACACAAAACTGCGCTATACAAATATTACGTTATTATTATTATTGTTCGATATGGTTTTTTGAGAAAACCGTGGAGGTTTAAACGACCCAAAAAAACCACGCATCTGGTAACAATGAATGGTAGATAAATTAATTCTTGAATAAAATCAGTCGGCATTAGTATATTTATGGTCGGCAAACAGCCATAAACAAACAAAAAAAGTGAAAGACATCTCGCGCGAACACCCGCTCCAACCCTTACGTGTGTTGGCTCAACCGGGCCAAACGCTGATACGAACTGGCGGGTGACCCGAGCGTTTCGCCTGCGAGTCGGTCGCCTTTACACGCACGTTTCCGCCAACGATTCGGCGCGAACTGTAGTGAGACTCGCAGGCCAAACTCTACGTCTAATGGCCGCTATTTTGACAGTTAAGTTTGACGACCAAATCACTAGTATGGAGAAAGCCCGAAGATATCGATCTAGGGGTTAGTATATTTATGGTTGACACCCGTTCCATACAAAAAGCCCGAAGATATCGATCTAGGTATTAGTTCATTTATGGTCAAAACCGCAGCAAAACTTTTGAACTGCACGACATGCAGTGTTGCCAACCCGTTTTTTGAAAAAGACGTAGATCGGACTAGAAAATTACGTAGAATCGTATAATTTGGATTATGAAAAGTTAGTAGATCTACGTACTTTTTTCTGAGTGAAATATAGAAGTTAGGGTAGGTGAACGTAATTATTTATTTCTTGTAATAATTAAGTTGAAATGTATCTACTATTTTTAATGCATTTTTTGCAAATTTTAATTTATTTTTTTTATGATTTATCATAGGTTCTCAACCTTGCCTCTCACTCTAGGTTCTCAATTTTGCCCACCGCCCACTTTAAGATTTTTTTTAGAGACCCCATTTTTCTTATGGGGGGGCTAATGGATTCAATTTTCTTCCACTTCCTCAACTAACGAAACATGTGAATTTTTCCACACGTGATAAAAATGATAACAATACATAAAATAACAAAAATTAACCAATATTAAAGTTTATTTTGCTTTATTAGTACGTGATGAGCGTGTTTTTTTTGTATTTTTAGACTATATTTTTTAGCTGCCCTCGCCATCACTGTGCCACCTCAACGCCCTCTCTATGGGTCTTCTACTGCCCCTGAAATTCTCAAACATCCACAAGGGGGCGTTATTTATTGCCCACGTTGAGAACCCAAGGTTTAAATGAAACGAAATATAGTTTTGGTAATTATGCAAATGTGGGGTAATAGGCAATATTTAGGAAAAAAACTTGAATATTGAGTAAACAGTTAAGGTCAAATACTAGCAATAAATAACTTAGCGATGCCTTTGTCTGAAATTGTGTATTTTACCGGGAAGTAGAAGATTACAACTCAAATAAAAAAAAAATTATGGTAATAGTTCGAAATTTTCCTAGATTTGTGCTGATTTCCCTTTTGCCTAAAAAATATTTTTCTCTCCTAGATCTAGGGTAATTTCCCTAGACATCCCAACTCCGGCGCGGACTCTAGTATGAAACGGAATGTTTGTTGGAGTCCGCACCACATACTTTGCCCCGCAGACGGGGGCTCCACCGTAAAGTAACGGAAAATAGGCTTCTTCTACCTAATGAGTTATTTTTGCAAATTTGTATAATTTGACCAAAAATACGTAGATTCTGGACTGAAGTTAGAATAGAAAAAAGTTAAAATAAAGTTTAAAGTTAAATAATTAAACTGAGTTTAAGCCCTAACTAAAGTTAAGCTGCATTTCAACACAATTGAGTTGCATCAACATTTAAATAGTTAGTTTAAAGTTACCAGTGTTGCCGTTGAAATGGCTTCGAATTTTCCTTGGATTTGATATATTTTTGTAAAAATAAACACACAATTATTTTTACGGGTGTGAACACCGTTTTGTAGATTGTATTCATTGTATTTGTTTGACGTTTATGAAGTTTTTGAGGGTTATGTTATTTGGGAATTGGTTTATTTATCGTTATTTGTTATTTCACACTTGCGGTTTAGAAACGTGAACAACGTTTGATGATATTATTATATTGTTGTCGAAGGTGGGCTATTATTGTTCTACCCCTGTCTATTTATTATACACGAGACAATACTTTTATGAACCCCAGAGATGTCTCCTGTAAATCTTTGCATCGTTCCCGTTGCATAAAAATGCAATGTTATTAGAACCTCGTACTCAGTTCCACAGCACAAGTAGCATGATTTCTGATATGACAAAAAAAATATTTTGTTTCAGTTCCGTTGCATTAATTGAAATATAAAAATGTTAGTAGGTATTATAAATTATCAAGAGAAGTGTAGATACTTATGTAAGTTTGAATAAACACTTGTTTGTAAAAATAATGTAGTTTGTCATTGGCAACGAGAAAAGTTAATAGTCTAACCATACTTTTGGACATCCGAAATTTGAAAATAGAATCTATTTCTTCCTACGGAAAATGATCGGTTCATGGTTTAATTCCTTATTTTACCTATTTCCTATATATTCTAATCAATTGATTACCAAAACCCGGGTTATCAAGACATTTTTAGTTAGAATGACAGCTAGCATCTTTACCAAAATCTAACTTTAAACTCCCAACATCGCTGGGTTAAATAAAAGTAAATATTTTGTAACTATTTAGTTAACTTTTATTTAAAGGAAGTTGAAACAACCCATTTTTGTGAGATATGATAAAAAAGTTACTTTTATTTAACTTTAACTAAAAAGTAACTTTAACTATTTTCGATGCAACTGGCCCTTAGTAGATGTTCAGGAAGGACCTAAAATACGTAGATCTACGTAAAAAGACGTAGAGTTGGCAACGCTGACGACATGTCCCGCGACACACCACAGTTCGCTCCGAACGCTTGAAAATCACTTTACACGTACAACCATCGTACAACGTACACTTCCGCGCGAGGGTCGCCCATAAATATACTAACCCCGGGTCGCCCAAGGTCTGGTCTGGGTCACCCTTTCAACGATTTCGCCTGCCCGCGGAATTGTGGCGACTTTTTTACCCAAAATAGTGTACCTGTTTGGCCGGCAGGCGGACACGGCGTTTCGGCGGGCTGCTTGGCGAACACCATAGACATCCACCTTCGTGAGTGCACATTTGTATGGAGCTTCTATAGTCTATGGTCAGAACTGAAGGTTTGGCCTTTATGGTTTGGCCTGCCCGCGGAAGTGGGGTGACTTTTTAGCGCAAGGGGTCGGCCTGCAGGCGGACACGGCGATTCGGCGGGATGGTCGCCTGCCGCTTTAGGGCTTTAGCCTGGGGGTCGAGGCACGCGGTCGGAAGTGTACGTGTAATGGGCCCTAATTGCCGCTGACAGTCACCGATCGGTTCGCGAAGTGAATTTTAATTTTACGCAATTGAAAATTAAAATGCATTATTTTCCGCCGCCCCCAAGCCAAAAAGTTTCCTTTTATAGTAAGTAGTAATTAAGGCGAATCTAAAGTTTTTTTCTAAAAATTATTCGTAATAAGCGTGTCCAGTCCCAACGAAACATTGCCAAATGTCAAATTTGACAGATGTGTTATTGCCAATAGCGCCACAGCGTCTAGCAAAGGAACTAAACATGGATTAAGCGGCCGATTTAGTCGGTTTAATTTGAGCTTAATCTGCTCCTTAGCAAAGACTGATATACCGGCCCATATAAATGAACTAATACCATCGGGGCTGAAAGTGACAGAATCACAGCTTCATTTCATGGTACGGCCACACTGAGGCCAACTTAAAAGTTAGGACGATTGTGTTCTAATTTGAAACTCAATGAAACAAAAAATGGCGACACTAAAAACAGACAAATACTGTAGAATATCTGTAGAATTTAGACCGCGAGAAAATGAGATAGTATAACCGGTCTCCTTTTTATGCGATGCTTCGTAGCCTTCCCGCTCTTGTCTACTTTAGTTTCTGAAGGTTTCACTTCTACTGCACGTGAATTGCACACTCTGATTTTTTATAAGCATTTAGGCAATTTGTAGGATTACGATTATTGAGATATTTACGTCGGGAAGTAAATTTATTTCATTTTTTAAGGGTAGAATGCCCGCTTAGTTTGGAGCTATTTACAGGCTCATGCAGCAGGATTTATTTACGTCTCCGTTCAGTTCCTCTTTGACTTAAATTCACCCAAGTAGTCCAGCTAGCCCTTTCACCACTCTCGTCCTATCAGCAACCACTGCAGACTGCACCTTTAATAATAACATTACGTTTATACAATAATCTTGACAGACCACCAATGACTAAACAAAATATATAATGAACATTCTGTCCAAATGGCTATACAATAATTGCGGCGGTGTCTATGGTTACTATTCAGTTTATATGAAAAAAAAAAATATTGGTTCCATATTGGCCGCCATTTTTGTACAACCGTTTGGACATAATGTTTTATTGTATGCCAAATCCTCTCTTAAACCGAATTTAAATTATATGAATAGAATAAAAATTTATGAATATATGAATTCTGAAAATATAAAAAAATAGCATAAATAGAAATTTATACCGCAATATCGCGTAAGTGCAATTATTTTGTGGCATGCAAGTAATGCATGCATGGTGAAACTCTATGTTTTCAGTGTTTACACGTGAAACTAGCAGTGGCTAATGACATGAAACAGCTTGTGCGCAACTAGTTGCTGAATGTAAATTCGGCTAAGGTTTTTATTTAGTCCATTTTGATTTAGTCATTGGTTTTTGGTTATTTTATATTCAATGAAAAATATTTATTTTATCTATGTATATGTATAAATGAAAAAAAATTGCATTTGTCTATGGGCGCGGCGGTCGCCGGATTTTTTGTCGAATCGCCGGTATTATTTTATCGCGATAATCTTTAATAATCCGTAAGTGAATGCATCTTTTAAATACGCGTATTGTCAATTTTTCAATTTAATTTTTCGTCTCGCATTTATTAATTGTTATTTGTATATTAAGTATTGTTCTTTTGGTGTTACTTGGCGTCTATGATGTTGACATTTACATGTTTCTAAAAAGAATTACAGTTACCCCTCATCAAATTACTTTTTTCTGTATATTTACTACACATATACAACTTTCTAACACTGTTCTATTTTATTTTGATTGGTTTTTATGTTTTACGTTTAATTTTTATTTAGAACAAATCAACTGGGATCATACTGTCGAAATATCAGAAATTTATGCCTAACGCCTGAACAAATCAGTTTCTCACAGCAATTTTGTGTGTTTTCAAGTTCTGGTTATCTGGCAAATGGTCATTAAATCTGGACAATGGCTGATTCTGATGTTATGCTAGCTGGGGACATGGAAGAGGAGACGAATGGAAATGTAAATATGGCTGATGCCAGCTATGAGGTAGATTTTATTTTATTTTGTTATCGTTTTTTTTATTTTGTTTTAGTATCATTTTTCACCAAACATACGTTACATTCTCTGAACTTACTACACTATAACATTTATTTTAATACATCACACTTTATGGCCAACATATTGGTTTTATCAAATCGTTTAAAAGTTTATCTGTAACCAGGACATGTACCTATACATCAAGATTGCATTAATAATCCTTATCACTTTGACATTATCTTCTAATTTTCCTAAACTAAAAAAGAAAATGCTGATTTGTGTTACATTTTATTAATTTAAAACTCTGATACAATGATTCACTATTTTATTTAACAAGATTTGACTTATTCGACTATTGAATGTTTTAGTGAGGTTTGGAAATGATGACAATGTTACCATAGTTAGTATTAAGTGTGTGCTATAAGTGAACCCTTGTGGTTATACTATGGAGACCATCATTGCTGCAAATAAGGTTGTAAATCTGAATTTATTTTCACCACTTCAATTATTACAATTTCTAAGAACCTATCCAATTTTATTTTTCCACTGTCTTGTGGCCCACACAACATGTTTTGAATCTGTAATTTTATTTACAGTAGTCGTATATTAATTGTATTTAACATAGTTTCAATCAATGGCTACTTTCACCAAGAATGTCTAACCCATTTCCAAATGATTATCTGCTATTGTTTTCAGTGTTTTTTATTATTATATCGCCTTCCATATGCATGCATGTTTCTATCTTTAAAAGTGTATTTTTGATGCCCCGCAATAATAAAAAGTTGCTTCTAGCCTTAATTTAATTAAATTAGATTTTCTAATAAACCCTCTGAAAGGGTCTAAAAAGCAAGACATTTCAGAATTTGAGTATCGTAAGTAAATATTTACTATTTAGAGTTTTTCTTAATATGCATAATTACCAAAACAACACTTCGCTTGAACTTAATTAACCCTAGATCACTAACCTTATTTTACAACACTTATTACTAACCTTCGTCGTTTCGGCTATGCGGTATAAAAGGGAGGCTTCTAAGGGTTTATGGAATAAAATATTTATATGTGTTTGACTTATTTACTTCATTATAATAATCATTTGTTAACATGTTTATAAGTTTTGTTTTTACTAAAATCACATTTTAATTACTTTGACAGTCTTTTAATTGAGACCAGAGTTTTTACTCATTTGAACATTTTTGTTTTTTTAAATTTAAATCTTATTAACTAAAAAAAACAAAGACTTTAAATATTAAAATTAAGTAATAAAATCAACAAAAGAAAGAAACATTTTAGGAAAAAAACTATTTAATACATTTGTGACAAACCAGCCACCATGAGTTGTCGATTCGACGACTCATGGCGGCTGGAACGGCGCACACAGGGCCCCTATGCAAAAAAACACTCCCGTGCGCCGCGTGAGCTGCGTGTCGACTGAGATTAACCGGAATCTGGAATGCGTACGATGACGCACTCAAAATTTATACCACTTTTTTCCAGTCCGCATCGTCGTTTTGACGAAGGTTAGTGATCTAGGGTTAATGTACGAAACAATAATGTTATCTGACAGGAAAATAATGCATTCAAATTCATATTTTCTTAAAATTAAAGTACGCATAATTTTCTCAAAGTTGTTGGTAGCGCCATCAATATGACAATTGGTTGTATTACCAACCATATAAAATGTTGCCATTATACAATAATCTGCATATTATTAGGTAGGTACTAGTATAGCGGAATTCTCATTACCTAATTTAGTATAAAAAATTAGCCTAAACACCTGTTAAGTATATATTTATACAGACTAGGATTTAAGGCTAGTTTTTCTTCTTTTTTTGATTAAACCCAAATAAAAAACGTAGGAACCTTATTTAGGTTCTTAATTTGGGTAATTAAAAAAAAAAATTGGCATTATTAGCTAATTTCATAAATTCAACATGGCGTGAATTAAAAATAGAAAATTACGCGTAATATATGAATTTTTACGAAATTGTTATTTATTTCCACTAACTTGAGATAATCATAATATTAAGAATGCGTCTGAATAGTTAATTATTACCGTATAATAAATACTTGATATATTTGTCTCATTAGGCCAAGTTTGTTTTCTATATTTTCAAATTTAATACACTCTTATAATAATAATTGCTAGTGCTACAGCAGAAAAATGATTGATTTATTCAGTCGTCTGATTAAGGCAACAAACTATTGGACAGTACAGTTACTTGGTTTAGATGAGAACTTTCATATATTAATAATTGATTTAGGCATCTGTGCAATACCAATGATAAGTCTTCAAAAAAGGGCCAAGTCACAATAATAATTTACCTATTCGTTACCTCAATATCGAACCCCACAAAACTACTGCATTGTAAAAACACAATGTATGGTTACTTATCAATTTAGTTGGACCTGTCTAAATCTTTATAGTGTAGTGGAATCAGCTCCAAATGGATAAGAATCTTTGTGGTCACAAGTGTCCCAAGGTCCAAGTAGCCCCAAATACATAGGAAAAGCTGGTATAGACAAGATTCTTGCTGGTAAAAACCCAGTTGGTGGCTGCAACTCCAATCACACTCGGAGCTCAACCTCTAAATGTATATGAAGGTTAGTCTTGTCAGCTCCAAGGCCAGTTAGGAATCTTAGTGGTAAATAGATGAGAATGCTGGTGACAACAGATCTTCCCCCTCTTCCTCTGACCTCTGTGGGTTCCTTATGTGTGTGTGACCACCAGGGCTCGGAGAAGGGAGCCGGTGCAGAGGGAGGTGAGGATCCGGAGCTGGCGGCCATCAAGGCGCGCATGCGAGAGATGGAGGAAGAGGCGGAGAAACTGAAGCAGCTGCAGACGGAGGTGGATAAGCAGCTCAGTCTGGCCAGCCCTGGAATTAGTAAGCACATCACACTCTTACACATCGTACATCATCTTCTTCCTCTTGTTATATTTGGATCGGGGATGGGATCCATCACATCGACATGCAACAATGGGCGACTTCAGTGGTCTCCATCCACAGCAGGCCCTCTCCTCGCACAGCCAAACTTATACTATATCTAGTAAATTAATTGATTATAATTTTTTTGTAGAAGAGGTAAAATCTCACATGAAATTTAATTCTTTTGGTTCTGCCTACACGCAATGACCTGCTGGCAGGTTCACTTCCCAAATTGTTACTTAAAACTTTGGCCTTTGAATACAAATTGAGTGATTTGGAATCTTATTGAGACTTGAAGCTGACTTGTGCTGTTGAAGTGTAAGATTAAGGATAGGTAGTTTTAAAAAATTTGATGAATTCATCAAATATTTTAAGTTAATTTTCACGTTCTGTATAAGTTCTATTAAAGTTCTGTGATTATTTCAGTTTCATGCAGCAACTGGCCAATAATGATATAATAACAGAATTTGAATAGAACCTCCACAGAACGTGATAATTAACACCAAATATTTGATGAATTCATAAAAAATTTAAAACAACCCGTCCTTACGCTAGGGCAGCACCTGCGTGTATCGACACAAAGCTTTGTGTTGTGCGTTATTGTCTCCTGCGCGATTACAGCCTGAATCTTCGCGACGATAGCCGATAAAGGCCGGTCTTATTTGCGCTTATCGTGTCATAGCACGAAGCTTGGTGACGATACACGCAGGTACGGCCCTAGCATAAGACTAGCTTAGGCAGTCTGCAAATTTGTAGTTCCTAATTTGCTGCCTTGAATGGTATATTTAATAAATGTACCGTTGCTAGAGTTAATTTATTCCCTGTGTGTGAACAGCCAGTCCCCTGAACATGTCCCTAGAGGAGAAGGGGGAGGTGGACAACCGCAGCGTGTATGTGGGCAATGTGGACTATGGAGCCACCGCCGAGGAGCTTGAGGAACACTTCCACGGCTGCGGATCCATTAACAGGTATTAACTTCTCAGGTATTTTGCCATTATGCAATTATTTTGTCTTAAACGAACTGCCAGATTTATAAAAACTTTGTGTTATTTCCGCTTCGCAATTAAAGCTCTATAAATGAAACATTTCTCAACGTAGTAAAAAAAAACTGTCTTTGAAAGGTTATGAAATAAGCTTTCAAATTGTTTTAATACAAATAAATATTAACATTTGTAATTATTAAAATTTAGAATGTAAACATAAAAAAAACTGTAAAAATGACTCACTGAATGTTTTTATGTGTAAACGGTACTAACGGTACTAAAATCATTTATGTAAAAAAAAACACATTCTATTGTATAAATGTATAATAAACAATTTTGTCCTCTCACTTTTTTTACCATTTTGTACAAGAATATTTGATAAAAAATTAACAATGTCTAACGGCACGTAGGCGATTTGGTGAATGAAAACTGTTTCTACAAAATAAATCTTTTTATGTAATTCTATGGACAACTTTGAATAGAAATGTGAAGCTTGAATCAATATGGATCTTCTACTTTTTGTTTTAGGGTTGTCACTAGAACAAGAACAGAGTTATAACGACTTTTGTGGGAACACACGCGTTAGCGTGAAAACACGCTTATTGTAATTGACTGCTACTGTTATATTGTCCTGTAAACACGCTTACGGGTCGGAGTGGTTAATATTCTCTCAGTATTGCCCTGGATCAGACCCGGACAGTCCAGTCCCCTTTTACCCTCCACCATACCTTAGGTTCCACGACAAAACAGAAAAATTTATGTAAAGTGACTAACCTAACCACTGGAGCTATTTCGGTCGAAAAATGTACCACTTTTATTTTTCTGCGATTGATTTCGGTCCAAAAATGGACCACATTTTCCTACCATTAGTAAAACATTTATTGTAATTATTTAAAACATTTCCTTGGCGTTTATTTTAACACGAAGCTATTGAAATGCTTTATCTATTATGACCATAGATGTCGCAAATCTGAACTTCGTAGACTATTTTAGAACAATGTTAAAAATAAATTTTTAAATTTTTTTTTCCTGCCGAATTTTTTAACAGCTGTTTATGGATAAAATTAAGTCCTTTTTCCATAGATATGAACCTTTCATTATCAAGTATATAGTATATCCAGACAATATACAGAAACTGAGCATATTCCATGTTGACCTGAATAAGTATCCCTCACGGCAGTTTCAAAAAAACACTTAGGATTCGCGTGACTTTACGATTTTTTAATATTTTTTTAATAAATCCTACAAATATGAAATAAACAGTAAAATACAGGTTAATTCATCGGCTATATAGCACTATAATAAGTTTTTATGTTTCCATGTTAAAATTCGAAGGTATGATTTTTTTAATGTTGGCGAAAAATTAAAAAAAAGGCTTTCTGGGAAATCTCAAGCAATCGAGGCAAATTTATTTATTTCGCATGATCGCTCCGGTGGCTAACAACAAACTGTTCAGTTTTGTCCGGCTACCGATAGAGGAGTATAATCAATCCAAATGTTTCTTGAAATAGCTTTAATTATGTTTTCAGGGACCAGATCTGATTAGCCAGATACTTTCCAATTTCCTCCAGTCTTAAACATTCCTCAAATTGGGGATGCCATAGTACTACTGGCTCCAGACAGTTGAAACCCTTCTGAGAAAAAATCATTAAAAAATGATAAATCAATGATAAAAAAACTACTTAATTTTTTGTTGTGTGGTTAAATATTTGAAAACAGTACTTTACATACGGCATGTCCGATACTGAAAATAGAATTTAATGTACTTGCATGTCTAACTATGAAATGGCAATTGTATCATCTTTTGTGTCATGCAATGGCCATGGTTAATGCGACTGTTTTCTATGCAGTCACTCATTTTCCTACTCAATGTTTTGTGGGAATTATAAAATATGAAGGGCAGAGAAATAATGCATTTATGATTTTCACAATAATAATTTGAAATAATTAAGTTTGGTAAGAAACTAAGCCCAGTTTTGTTAGTTGAATAACATTCTTTTATCCTGTCTTTATTGATGGTCTGTGGACTTTCACTTGGTACATACATATTCCAATATTGCTGGTAATCAAATTCAATAGTGAAAGTTTTCCCAATCTAAATGTTTTACGATTCATCACTGCAGTACGCACACTTTGAAATAGGTAAGGAAAATAGTGTTGTTTTCTTCACAAATGACTGTGAAATTTTCAACAGCAGTCTAAATGTTCAGGATAGACAATTTATTTAATTATCATGATTCAATTTTGAGTTATTATGAGATGTTGTGTTTCCTTCTTTAGCCGAATTTTCATATTTTTGGCATGTTAGTATTTGAGAAATCTGACATAGTTTACACCGATATCTGGCAAACTAGTATGGACCATAATTTCTTGCTGGTGAAAAGGGGTTGCTTTTGACCAGAATTTTTTTTATTTATTCCCAAGGAAATCAACATAACCATTTTACCTCAGCTTATTATTCAGTTCAAATAAATTGTTGTAGATCAAATGTTTTATGAATGTGTTATTTGTATGAGAAAAGTTTGCCATCGTGGTATTTTTTGTTTCCCTGTGTCATATCTCTTTTTATTAAATTTGCTGTGACAGATTGGTGCTGTAATATTTTTAGCATAGTCTGCACAGCCCCGGATCTGTGACTTTTTCAAACCAGGGTAGAAACTTGATAGTGGTGCCCCCTCTCGTGAGGCGAGTGATCGTCGCTTCGCTTGACGTTCGACCACTAGGGTTTATTCGGTTAAGCTCGTCCAACCCCTAGTTCTAGATGCGACAGAGATTCCCCTGGCAGAGACAATACTATGCACGCATTCAAAATCCACTTAGGATACGTTCATAAATCAACTTAGGATGTGCTCAAAAACCAACCGGGCGTTTTAAAATCAAATGAATAATTGATGGAACAACATGCGCTGGATGCCAGGCGCTTTGCGAATCAAGTTTTTTTCAATCAAACATATATATTAGGATTTTGGTGCCCCGTAAAACTGCTTGCCTCCCTTCCCCCCCTTAGATCCGGGCTGCACCCATAGATACATGTTCCGACAACAGAACAGCCATTTATTTAGCTTATTTTGAGTGTGTACTTATTTTGGGCATATATTTTTCTTTCCAGGGTGACCATATTATGCAATAAGTTCGACGGCCACCCGAAGGGCTTTGCTTATATAGAGTTTGGTGACAAAGATGGCGTACAGACTGCCATGGCCATGGACGAATCACTCTTCCGAGGGAGACAGATCAAGGTACGCCATTTTATGTCTCTATAATACAACTCTAACTCTGGCAATATCTGCAAATTGAATTTGTGATGAGATAGATTATGTTGGAAAAGGCCAGCATTTTAAAGGTTAATTTTAAAGATGCAAAAGATTCTGTGTTATTTTTTGATGTTTTAATAATATTTATTTATTTATTTGGTCCAATAATTTACATTTAACAACATTTTGATAATGTTAGACTCACTAGGTGGCTTACCCATCCTGAGGCCCATATTTTATAAGATAAAATTCAATGAGATGAAGTAATAAATATTAATAAAATGTGTAGTCAGTAATAAAAAAGGCATATATTATGAGTAAGGATTGTGTGCATTTTACAATGGTGTGTTCAAAGATATTAGAAACCCGAGATATGCTATAGGCAGTTTGAACCCTTTAGAACTGCGCTACCTCGTGTCGCCAATATTGCTAACCAATACTATTACACACCTTCGCTTACGCTAAAGTATCCGCCCCTTTTCGAACTCACACTTGAAACTTGTCGTTTTCGTTGGCACTAATACTTAGGACAGATTTCTATGCGAACACGTCTCGACTGCATTCGCAATTAGCAATACATTCAAATGACAACGAATAAAGATTGCAACAATATAAATCGATAGCAATCGTTATTTAAATTTTAAAATTATTCCAGTTGAAATTTGGATGAAAAATTCTTATTCTCAGAACCGATAAATCGGAATAAGTGTGATCTATTCTCAGAACCGATAAATCGGAATAAGTGTGTCCAAATCGTAACGTGTCCCATGAACAAAAATGCAATATTACATGAATTTTTTAACATAATAGAATAAAACATATATAAGTATAACACACTCACAGATAATAGAAACAAAGGGAGATATGCTACGTTGGCCGCCAGACCGTGGGCGGTACTACGGCGTAATGCGCGTAGTATGAATACGGAAAGAATCCGTTCATTTATTTGATTTTGTGTCGTAACCGAGCACGGTTTGTGCCTGTTTTATTCAAAATGCCGTCTTGTTCAATGCAACTATGTAAAAATACGACAAGCAATGTGAACTTCAAGATAAATTGAGTTTTATTTCACCACTAAGTACAAAATTAGAGTGAGTTATCATTTTTTAATGATTATTCAAAGTTATAATTGACGTAAGGCCCCGGTAAAGCAAACATCGCCGCCATGACGAAGCTAGTGAGGGGGACGCGAATTCTTTTAAAAACCGACTATCGATATTTCGTAAAATTAGCAGGGCTATGTAAAAAAAAAAATATATATACAAACATATTATTTCTTTTGAATTTTTTTTTGTAGATAATTATTGGTGTCAATGCTGATTTGTGGTAGAAAAAAATTCCATGCTTTTCTTTTCAAATCTTTATTTTTTATAAAAAATTAATTGTTTGTTCCGCATATGTACCAGATTTTCAATGAAACTTAGCTGATTTTTTGTGCCCGAGCCCGCGGAGGTTTCTATATATAGGAGTATAACGGTGGGCTCTAGCATTATGAAATTATTTCCTTTACCATACATCCGAATGGGAGGAAACTTTGGTATTTTGGTGTGGGCACGTCCGTGAAGGTTTATATACATTTAACGGTAACCTCTGGCGTTATGAAATTTGTATATTTTTTGACGAGTGATCAGTTTGAAAAATGTGTGCAATTCATAAAGTTAAGAGCGGGGAAGGGAAGGAGAAGGGGAAGGGAATCCGGGACGACTGATCCGATAGGGAGAGGATAACGGGGGTGGGGGAGGGAAACAAAAAGTAGAAGACGGTTCCGTGTTCGATTCCTCGGCTGGCTAAGTCCTCCATCACGACTCAAGCAACATTTTCGGCTTACTGAGGTGGTGGTAGGAGATTTTCAAATATTGTCGGGTTATTCGTTACCCGGGAATGTTTGTCTTTCATTTTTAAAAAAACGAGTGTGCTTTCGACCACACGACTGAAGTAAAACTTCAATAACTTATAAAAGAACACATGACATTGGGTTGACATTGACATTGGGGTGACATATAACATTGGGGTGACATATGACTATGGGGTGACATATGACTATGGGGTGACCTGTGACCCTGGGGTGACCTAAAACTGTGGGGTGACCTATGACCTTGGGGTGACCTATGACCTTGGGGTGAGCTACTACCTCGGGGTGACCTACGACCTTGGGGAGACCTACGACCTTGGGTTAACCTATGGCATGGTTATTCATCAAATGATTCCTTGTGCTCGCACCTCTCCATAACACTTCGTAACGCATTTACCAGCTTACTCCCTAAGTCAAGCGTGCGTCAACGCCCGACCGTTAACCTCGCCCTATCACCGTTCGCATCGATTACCGTTCGCATCACACTTTTCGTAACATCACTCTTTTCGTAACGCATTCACCAGCTTACCCCCCAAGTCGAGCGTGCGTAAAGAAGTTTTACTTCAACTTCTTGGGGAGTAAGCTGGCGAATGCGTTACGAAAAATGTTATGGAGATGTGCGAGCAAAATGAATCATTTGTTGACTAACCATGCTATAGGTCACCCCAAAGTCATAGGTCACCCCACGGTCGTAGGTCACAGGTCACCCCATGGTCATGTTACCCCAATGTCATATGTCACCCCAATGTCATATGTCACCCCAATGTCTTTTTTGTTATGCTTCTCCCCATCCCGCGAACCCCCCCCCCCCCCCCTTCATCCCTCTCTCACCCCTGCCAACCCCCCCCCCCCTTCGTTTCCCTCCCCCACCCCCGTTATCCTCTCCCTATCGGATCAGTCGTCCCGGATTCCCTTCCCCTTCTCCTTCCCTTCCCCGCTCTTAACTTTATGAATTGCACACATTTTTCAAACTGATCACTCGTCAAAAAATATACAAATTTCATAACGCCAGAGGTTACCGTTAAATGTATATAAACCTTCACGGACGTGCCCACACCAAAATACCAAAGTTTCATCCCATTCGGATGTATGGTAAAGGAAATAATTTCATAATGCTAGAGCCCACCGTTATACTCCTATATATAGAAACCTCCGCGGGCTCGGGCACAAAAATTCAGCTAAGTTTCATTGAAAATCTGGTACACATGCGGAACAAACAATTAATTTTTTATAAAAAATAAAGATTTGAAAAGAAAAGCATGGAATTTTTTTCTACCACAAATCAGCATTGACACCAATAATTATCTACAAAAAAAAATTCAAAAGAAATAATATGTTTGTATATATATATATTTTTTTTTACATAGCCCTGCTAATTTTACGAAATATCGATAGTCGGTTTTTAAAAGAATTCGCGTCCCCCTCACTAGCTTCGTCATGGCGGCGATGTTTGCTTTACCGGGGCCTTACGTCAATTATAACTTTGAATAATCATTAAAAAATGATAACTCACTCTAATTTTGTACTTAGTGGTGAAATAAAACTCAATTTATCTTGAAGTTCACATTGCTTGTCGTATTTTTACATAGTTGCATTGAACAAGACGGCATTTTGAATAAAACAGGCACAAACCGTGCTCGGTTACGACACAAAATCAAATAAATGAACGGATTCTTTCCGTATTCATACTACGCGCATTACGCCGTAGTACCGCCCACGGTCTGGCGGCCAACGTAGCATATCTCCCTTTGTTTCTATTATCTGTGAGTGTGTTATACTTATATATGTTTTATTCTATTATGTTAAAAAATTCATGTAATATTGCATTTTTGTTCTTAAATCCATCTTTTAATTTTATATCTGAATTTATTTTTGTTTTCCTCATTTTTAAAATCAAGTGAAAGATTGTTGAATGCTTTTATTGCATGGTATTTATGGTGTCTTTGTCCAAAGCTTGGGTTTACCATTGGAGTTTTTATGTTAACATGACAACTTGACTTGGTTTTCATGACCATTGAATATTTCTTTTATCACTTCTAAAACAGCAAACTTATTTTGTGGCACCATTTTAATTAAAATTAATAAATTACTTTGTTTTTACCACTATTATTGATTATAAAAAACCGACATGTTTCGTAAGCCAAGCTTACTTCATCAGGGTTTTAATAACTAGTTAATATAATAAGTATTATTAAAACCCTGATGAAGTAAGCTTGGCTTACGAAACATGTCGATTTTTTATAATCAATAATAGTGGTAAAAACAAAGTAATTTATTAATTTGAATTTCTTTTATCTTCAAATTCTGAATTTTTTTGGTTTTTAGGAAATGTAATGAGATAATTTACAGTAAGATTAGGTTCTATTTATGATGAAACTTAATGTATAAAGAATTCTGCAGAGACTGTTCACCCTGAAAGAAAGTAGCGAGCATGAAAAATCCTCTCAATCTGAAAGATTCTCCCAAACTAAAAGATTCTCCCAATCTGAAAGATTCTCCCAATCTTAAGGATTCTCGCAATCTGAAAGATTCTTCCATTCTGAAAGAATCAGTAGTAGTTATTACCGGTGTAATCTACATTCCAATCTATGAAAGAATCTATGCTAAGTACATTCAACAGAAATAAGTGATCATAATCTTCTGTTTGGTGCAGGTGATGCCCAAAAGGACAAACAGACCCGGCCTGAGTACCACCAACAGGTTCCCACGCGGCGCCCGGGGTCGGGGGCGCGGGGCTCCCCGCGGGGGTGGCGGCGCCTATGCAGGGGTCATGGGCATGATGGGCTTCCGTCCCACGCGTAGACCCAGGTAACTATCATCACACTTTGTATCAACTGCCCACTCCCAACGGATATTAAATCGTCTCCATTTTGAAATTGCTTATTTAATTCTAATTATACTCAAGAATAAGTTGTTTGTTAGCCATAATTAGTTCAATATTGTTGCTAAAGCAATATTTTAATGGACCTCATGAAAAACAGAATCTAGTGTTGTGTTTAGTCTTGAATCTCTTTTTTTTTGGCAATTGTTTTGGACAGCCTTGTATTGTGTGGATGATGTGGATTATGTGCAATGCTAGGTTGGCCAAAAACCTTGAAGGAGAATTCTCAAAACAGCAACTCCTAAAACTAAATTGATCGCCTTTTAAAAATTCATCACTAATACACTCTTATTTTTGGTGTTTGCCAATAGAAAAACCATAATCCTCATCACAGTTATGCTCTTCATTAAATTTGTTGTTAGTCGCATCATGTTAAAGAAAAAGGATCAATTTTATAAATTTGTTTAAAAACAATGTTTCACCACAAAACAGTTATTTCTTTTTACATGCTTACATGGTGTGTGGTATAAAAGAAAATAACAGTTCATAAAAATGTCCGTTAATGCAAATACCAAAACACACTTAGTAACAACATTGAACTAAATATATCTACTCTTGTTTAAATATTGGTGTCTTGCAACCAGCATAACTCAATTATTTCATACATCTATTTTTATAATTTTATATTATTTTATATTTTAAATTCTGAAGTCAACCCATTAATCTCAAAATTGAGGTATGTCAACTGTGTCTTGAAGGTGGAAATACGTTTTAATATCTGATTGTTAGGGCACAACTTAGAAGTAGAATTTATTTTAGAACAATATATCTCGTGATTCGTGTCAAGTATTCTTTTAGACTTTGCAATCTGATGTTAATATTTTAATGTCTACACAGATTTATGACCTGACAAATTGTTACATAATTTTTTTAAATATAATAAAATAATAGACTTGTGATGAAAATAGAAAAAAAAATAATTTAAATATGTTTAGTGAATCTTAAAAGGATTATCTGACGATAATTCAAGGTCGTTGACAAATTCTTAATCCAGCTGTATCAATATTGATACATAACTGATTCTAATTTATTTATGAGAAAATTGAAGTGACAAGCTCTCTACTAACCAAATAAGTTTGATCATTGCACAGTTTATTAACAGGCACAGGCAGCATTGTAACTTTAATAACAGTATAGTGCAGTTTACAAAGATAACATTTTTAATAAAATTATTTAGTAATACTCATAAATAACAAAATAATGTTTGTTATTACCTTTGTTTACGAAAAGTAGTAATTTTTATTTATATAATTAATATATTTATACTCTTTAACAATTTATTTCATATTACTAATTTATTAAAAAATGTTTATCCACTGGCTATTTATTAGTTGGTAGCCTCCTGGCCTCTATTTAAATATTAAAATTTTTATCTAATAATTTCTTAATTAATCATTTTTAATATTTGTATTATTATGTATGTAAAAAAAGAACGGCTAAAAAAATAGGGCGAATAGTAATAAAAAGAATGTGTCGGTGATTGAATATGATGTGATGAAACAGCGCCCAGCCAATAACGGATTTACTCACTTAATAATTTTGAATTCTTTCTAAATTGGTCAACTTGTGTTTTTTTTTGTCCACAGTTACGAAGACACGCGGATGTATTTTTGAAAAGTAGTTATTTTCATTGAGCTTTGAGTTTTATAACCCAGCATTAGATTTCAAAGGATATTAAGTTATTGTTTATATAATTCGAGTAGCTCCAAGATTCCTGTCCACACGAGCCACTGGCCCTGGCCTAGTGTGGAGTGTCCTCTATTCGGATTCGTGTTTATGTGTGTGCACAGTTATACACAAATATAATTGTTTATTTATATTTAGAATATTTGTTTACATATCACTTTATTGTATTTACATTGTTTATCTCCAAGTCATAGGTTGAGTCATAGATATTCATTTTACCTCTATTTCTCCATCAAATCCAAATGTAGCCGTCCACATCTGATGTGGATTAGTATTCTATTGGCGGCGAAATTGAATAAATCTAGTGCTTATAACATGTTATAATGTTATTTGTCTATTTACTTTATTGTCTATTTTCATTAAATCCTACTCATTTTGTAATGGTGCTAAATTTGTAGATTTCATATAATATTAAATTAACCTTGACATATAATTTTGGGAGCTTGAGTTTTCTCAAATATTTGACACTAGTCCTTACATAAGGTAAAGGTAGAACATTAAATGTTGCTAGAAATTTGTCTTTTTGAAAAGTATGATTGACAGTTACTATACCTATAGCGAGTGCCAGTGCCTTACTGAAGCACAATAAACTATTAACTTTTGTACATGAATATGTAAATCTGTCTTGTTTATAGAACATACCATGTCAGAAATTTATTGCAGCAAATTGATTTTATTTTCTTCCTAGATATTTATTATACCTTATTACATCCAATGCATGTTTATATGATCTTACTAAGCATGAAAAGTATTTTATACCCATATTCATGTCTATTGTTATGTTGATAGTATTTTATGAGAGTTTTCACGGCTGATGTAAATAATTGTTGATAGCTAGGAAAATGTTTATATTTGATAATAGTTTCCACTCAGGTTCTACTGGAACTTCTAAAAGCAAAAACTAAATTAGTGCTGACTTGATTTATTGAGAAAAATAGAAACATTCTTAGCTTTTTGTAAAACTATTTGGCAAATGGTATCTTTTAAAGATAAGTCCTAATATTTCACACATAATAAATAGACTGAAAACTGTTTTCATTGTTATATGTTGGTCTGTTTAATAATTTATTATTTTGTTAATTTTAATTGATAATGTTGGTTGTATGTTATTTGAAAAATAAAGTTGCGGTTTGAAAGTAATCATTGATTTGTTCTTTCACATTGCTTTCTACCTTTACTCACTGTGTAATCTCTAGTCATGTAATGGTAATGCAGTGGCCACCGCTACCAGCTCCAACTCCAACTCCCACTCTTCAACACTCTTCCACTTCAATACAATACTCGAGAGTCTAAATAAATGTACAACCAAAAAATCACTAATAAAAGAGTTCGCACACTAAAAAAAAATCTAAAAGAAAAATAATAAAAGATGCGTAAAAAAATCACATTGAAAATTTGGTTTACTACACATAAGGGAATAATGGACAACCTGCTGGGTGAAGATGACATCAGATAGATGAGCACAATATTTCCAATGGGTTTGAAAGGTAAGCTTTACCTGCCAAGTCTCAATGAAATCCTCTAACCTTTTCACCCTGTTCTTTAATCACTTTATTTTTCCTGATACCTTTTTTAAATAAATAAATTATATCTTGCTGAGTCTGCGGATCAGCTATAAATAAAAAGCTGGATACTGCTAATGATGAATAAGGATTTATTTTAACAAGTGGTAAATAACGAAAACTAAAAAAAAATTAAAACTGTTGTTTTTTTAACAATATGGAAATAAAAAAGATCTGTCGATATGACAGAATGCATGAACCCACGCAAGAAAAATAAATATGAAGGGCAACTAAAAAAGAAAAAAATATCACCTTGATGCAAAAAAAAAAATGAAAAGACCCATAAAAAAACATGTTGCATTGAAACAAGATAATCAGCAAAGAATCGACTTTCAAGACGAAGATAAATAAATGTAGACGTCCAGAAATACATCTCACTGGAAGAAGATTGTACTTTTTTATAATATTTTGTTTGTAAGATTTGAGTTGTGTGTTTTAGAGTGGTGATACCATGTAATAATATACATAATGTAAGAAGTGAGCGTACCAGTTCTATTAGGGGAGGTGTGCAGGTTTAGAGTTGTGTTGTGTTGTGTGTGTGGTGGTAATCTAATGAGGACCTAACTGTTGCAGGTCGTACAGACGCGGAGCTTACTACTCGCCTTACTGACCTCGTGGATATAACAGCCTCGGGAGGCACTTCTAGTGTCTGCCCAGCGCACGTGTCCGTATCGACGGACACGCCTCTTATCCTACACCCACCGCTACTGTGCGTATAAGTGTAGGATACTCATTTACCACTATGGTGTATAATGCAAAAACAAAATATACATCTTTGGAAATTCACTAATAACTTGTTGATATTGCAGCATTCGTAACTAGTGTCGTGCTTTTGCAATAATAATAAAGGCATTTTCCACATTTACCACATTTATCTGGTAAACTTTATTGAATGTTGGTGATGTGAATTGTTGTTCATTCTGTGCGTTATATGTTATAGTCTGTAAATATTAAACAAATGCTGTTCGCATTGAAATTTCATTTTTAATTTTGATTTTTTTTTCACTCTGTTATAAATATGGTTTTTTAAAAGGTAAAAGATTACAGACTCCATTAATTTTATTTATAAAACACGTTTTTTTTGTACTTCTTTAAAATCCCTCAACGTTTATTATTTGATTAGTCTGTTGTCTTAAAATTGCCTTTGAGAGGCGGAAAAAGGATTATTATTATGAAACAGTGGTCTGTAAAATGTAGCATGCCTTATTATATTATTATACTCTTAGGTGAGTAATGTTTTATAAAAAATGTATGTACATAGCCTAAGATCATCAAAAACAAATAGTGTTCCAATAAAAAAAAACAGCTTGTGAAATATGTATTTGTAATCTTGACTCAAATTATTTTTAAACTAATTTCGCTAAGCATTTGTGATGCATTGCAATAATAGAAAAAAAAGGTTTTAAATGGCAACACTGAGATGGCTCATAGGAAAATTAACATAAGTTTTAAAAAGCACAATGATTCCATTGCAATTTTTTTTACTTTTACCAAACTAGTGTTCAGAAATTAGTAATACCTCAAGAAAATATTCTAAGACAAGCATGTCAAACTCGCGGACCGCGACCAATATTCAGTATGTCTTTATTGAAACTGGATTAAATAACAGATCAGAATAGGAACGACTGGGTTAGTAGCTGAGTGGAAAAATACTATGGTTCCCTTTGCTGCGTCATGAGTTCAAATCTCCGGCCATATAAAAATTTTAGAATGGAACTGGTTTTAGACACATTCTGCTTAGGGGTTCTGTTTCCACCGGAGTCTGTCAACCAGCTTAATCCACCTCTGCCCTGAAGTAAGAAAGATGGTAGCAGATAAGAGATGCCAAGTACCATATGGCCAGGCAGAAAACATTATTTTTACCTTTCTTTTTTCTTTACTTTTCAAAATAAACCTATATACGAAATTCTCTTGGGGACAGACTGCCCGGCCTTTTTTTTACAAAACTTAAATTTGAATTTGAGTGCAAATAATTATTTTAACCAAGTAATTATTTTTTTAATCAAAAGTTGTAGCAAATATCTAGTACGGATATGTATTAATGTTTCAAATAATAAAATGTAAGAAATCAAATTTTTACTATTTTAGGGACAACTTTTGCAATTATTTATGATTAACCCATAAATAATATAATTATTATAAAATGATATTTTGCCCTATCTTCTATGTAAATATCGAAGCTGGAAAGGATTATGGCTAAATCTGTCCACCTGTATGGCCCTTGTCGATTTATCCTTTCCTGCGTCGATATAATGAAAAATAAAAGCAAAAATCATTAAAAATGTATTGTGATGAGCTTAAATTTAATTTACAAACGACCGATTTACATTGGAACAATTTTAAAATTTCAACTCAAAAATGCTTTTTCAATATATAATTTTTTTATTTTATTATATTTGCACAGTGGTTGGGCAAGATTATTTTTTTAATAATATCATTAAACTCACAAAAATTGTCAAAGGTAACTCTTAAATAGTGAAAAATAGAATTCTTTAGTGGTCTTTGTTTTATAATTTTTAAATACAAATACAGTGAAACCCTCTTAAGAAGTTTTCCAAGGGACCGGAAAAAACAAGCTTCTTAAGCCATGAAACTTCTTAAGAGAGAATTTCTTGAGAGGGTTTCACTGTGAATAAAGTAGCACGAATCAGTACTAGAATTTTGCTAGACCTTATGATTAAAAAAATAATTATTCACAACCAAATTTAAGTTTTGCATGAAAAAGGTTGCGCAGCCACTTCTCTTAAGATGTTTCCATTTAGAAGTTTGTTTATTTCAGTCTCTTGAAGACTGAATTTGAAAAATGGGCCAATTTTACCCTGGCACACCCAGGGTAGTATTTGGCCGCGGGGAACTTGGCATTCCAAGCGTGTCGCTACAGCTTACCAACTGTCAAACTTGAATGTGAAGAACAAAACATAATACAAAGTAAGTAGCTTGGTGTTGCCATACTAATGATAAAATTTAATATCAATTGAATAAATTTATAAAATATTACGCAAAGCTATGTGTATAGCTTATCTATTGTTTCTGTAGTGTACTCGTAATATATTGATAGATATGAGAACTTATCTAATTCATAATAGAACTTATCTAATACATACTGAGATAATAATTTAACTATCTTTATTTTTTTACTATCACCAACATTTTGAAAAAAGCAATAAAAATACCTTCAAATTGCGGCAATACAACTGACAAAATGCAGTCTAAATAATACCAATCTTCTTGTTTATAAAACTATAATTATTATTATAATGTAGATGAATTACTAAATATTGCAATCACTCTTGGTTATTTTAGGAAATTGCCTCATTGTATTTAGGGAATTATCAATACGTAAATAAACCTAAATCTTTTATTCATACCTATCTTTCTATGAATTGCATCGATTTATTTCTCAATAGCTTCCGACTGATTGTTATATGCACTGCTTCTATTAAGATTCACTGGTAAGTCTTCCTTCCCCTTCAATATCCATTCTCTTTTTACCAATGTACGTTTTTAAAGTGCAAATTACAAGAATTGTAAATCAATATCTACTAATTCTCAACCGCTTAACACAGGGACATACCTAGCATGGCGGACAAAAATATGTACTCTAAAAATTGTTCCGCACAATGTAATCTTTATTTGCATGTTATAAAAAAACATAGTACATTTAAAACATATTGTGAAATTATTCACAAACCATGAATATATGAAATTTTTGGCTTTTTGTAGCTTGAATAAATTAACATTAATTTTATATCGGCGCCCCCCACGCATAGCACTGTATCTGCAAATGTGTTGCTTTATAGAAGCAAACATTTAAGGGCCAGTTGTTTCACAAATTTGGAACATCAAATTTTGAAGTTATGTGAATCTACTCAAGTTGTATTATTATTTCAGTTCTCTGAAGCAACTGACAATAACAGAATTTGAATATAACTTTCACATAACTTGAAAATTTGTGAATATACTTCTTTACATACGGGCACGCCCATATTCAAGATCGTAATATAAACCATGCTAATGTGAGACTTTAAGAAAAAGTTCAAACAGTTTAAATGTTAAACGATTTACATTTAAAAATGCTTTGCTGGACTTATTCTGTGCTTTAACATGGAATATCACATATTTATCACACATTTTAAAATAAATATTGTATCTTACGAATGCTAAGCTTATGTGAGTGTTTTTATAATACAAAAATGTTTTGAGAAATTATCTGTAACCTATTTATTTTTATACCAATTTAGACTTGATTACAACATTCAATTACACTAGTACACCATCTTATGGAAAACTTAAACACTTAGGCCCTCTGTTCATGGAGATACTTACAATCCCAGCCACAAGTACCCTGCTGATGTACCACTCTTTAATGCTGGTCTCCATACACGGCGCTATCCTAAATATACTGAACTTGATAATTTTCCATGTGCAGCCGTGGAGTTAACACGATGTCAAGCGATGTCACATGACTTTTTTTCCGACATCAATCCATGCCTTCTCCACTAAATCCTTTCTTACATATTCTGGTAAAGTAGAGTTATATAAACATAAATTTTTTCCACTTCTAAAACAAATCTAACATTACTTTCATGTTCCGACGCCATTTCTGTCAAACGTCAAACGAAAAAGTATCAGATAAAAATGATGCGATGCGTCGCGTGCGATCAGCACCGTCGGTATCGTGATACTGATTTGGAAACCGACAGCCACCGCATAGCTTTGTGTACGGACACCAGCAAAACCGTATGGGGGTGCTTACGATCGCCGCGTATGATACGCGCACGAGGATCGAGTAGCTTGTAAGTATCATCATGTACGGAGGCACTTAGTTTGAAAAATCCAGAAAAAAGTTGTGCATTGATTTAGTTCATTAATTTCAGTTTAATTATTACATTTGATCAGAAATCGGATGATTAGTATTGCTGGGGACCTCCCTATATATAATATGTAATTACAACTAAATGATGTAATCACATTCATGTCAAAATATTCAAGTAATTAACTATAACCAATATGTATTGTATTATACGTAAGTAGAAATACCTACTTAATATTATCAAACCATCTTGCAATCAAATATGTATGTGTTTCTGTGCATGTGAAGAAAGATATTTTTTTAGGGACAAATTATTAATTTAATTTTTGCTCACTCTGAACTGAAATTTATTCATAATGCTGATGTACATATATATTATATCAATTGACTTTGAAATAATTGTTTAACAAAGTTTTACAACCACACTTAGCATCACACGATGCATAATATTTAAAATACAGTGAAACTATTTTATAAGGTCCTTCAATCTAGAGAAAAGTTTTTTAGTTGCGGGAAAACCTTACATTGTTGATGGCAAACTATCATTGCTTATGACTTACCATGTAAGTTATTCAGAACATTTGACGGCAGGTATAAACATTGATGGGTAGTTTTTGAATAGGATTTTTTCAAAGTAATGGAATTTGTCCTACATCGAAAACACTTGCATCGCACTTCTTTTTTTGTGTAAAATTGCTGCCGGTTTTTTGTCTCTACTTTAAAGTGGCCAAACACATTGTTCGTGGTGATGGATTGCCTTCGATGATATTATGTATGTGGGTTGGTTTAGGCTGTTTTTTTTTAAATATTTTTCAGTTATTATGTAAAATTAATACATCTTTTGCTTGAAAACTGCTTACGTCGTAACCTTATAATATTATATGAGTTTTACTGTTATAGGTTGTAAGATTTCCAAAATGTATGTATCTTCATCATTTATTGTTTTACTGGTGACAATATTATATTTTGTATATAAATTAATAGCTCTTGGTGTTCTAACAATAAAGGGAAAAAATTATGGCTAAAAAAAATGCAACAAAAGATTGTGTTGCTTTATTATTTAAAACTGAGAGCTTATTGTATTTTCCTGTTTTGTCTACTTATTTCTTGTAATTACTCGAGATGTAAAGAAAGAAGTAATAATGATTAACTATTATCTATTTATGTGTTTCGCAGTACTTAATTTTTAAATTTATTATTTTCAATTTTAATTATTCATTCAAAAGCATAAAAAACAGTAATCGTTGCACGTTTTATAAAGCTAAAATTCTTTACATCCTTCAGTTTTAAGAGATTCCTTCAGTTTTAAGAGATTTACTATAATACAATTACTCTTGTGCAAGCAAAAAAAAAATATTATATAGAAATAACTTCCACCACTTTCCAGGTTCACTCCCGCAAGCTTTGGACAGAGATAGCTTTCAAAATGTCACCGCTTTGCTATGGTTAAAAGTAATTTACCTAGATTTTAAATTTTATTGATTGGTTGGGAGAAAAATAAAAAAAACTGGAAAAATCGCACATGGGTTGACAATTCATTAATGTAAAATGAATTAATACACTTGGCCAATTGGCTGAGCCGGCAGTGAACCTGTTATAAAATTATGGTTTCCCCTTTCGGATTCCAAAATTTTGTAATCATAAACCCTTTAACGCAATCCCACCTCCACTGAACCCACTTTATAATTTGTTTAATATCCAATAATAATTATGAATGAACATGAGTGCTATTGACTATGTATTTGACTGGTTTGTAATGTTTTTTTTTAAATAATTAATCTATAGCCCATTCAATCTGGCACGATTATAGGGACAACAAAATAAACTGCCATCTCCAACCAAAATTCTCTGGAATGGTGAATTTTTAATGTTTATTTTGGCATTATTTGTGTTTGTGCAATATGTTTTTGTTGATTTCATTCCTCTCAAAGATTGCAGAATGCTTGTAGATTTTTGAGAATTAAAAAAAGGATATAAAATAACTTAGCGAATGAAAGGTTTTCTTGAAGCAATATTATTAACTCTGCTTTTGCCGAACTAAAAGCAATATTTTTATAGTTGTACTTCCGTAACAAAGTTCAAATGAATGTTTGCATATTTTCTTCCTATTTATGGTCCCTCAAACATTTGTTGTAAAATTGCATTGGGACAGAATTACTCACCTTACCCTGCTTCTGCAGATTTATAAAACCAACATCTTTATTTTGTCCAGTTTTTGCAGTTATAAAACCAACATCTTTATATTATTTGTGTGAGAGATAATGATCATTATGTAAAAGAAAACGTCAATTTGTTTACATAATTTTGTTTACATGAGCAACCAACTAGTTTTGACATAAGTGTGCCTTTGTTAGAGCAGGTTGTTTGCATATATCTGTCCTAATGAATCCACGCCATTTATGCCAAAACTGGTTAGCGTGTTTACACAAACATAAAGTGATAAACACAAAGCTACTGTGTTATTTCATGATCATTTTATTTGTTTAATAATTTTGTTTGGACCTTGAGATATTCTGAATGTTTAATTGTGTCAATTTATTTGATTTTTGTTCAAATGTGCAAATGGGAAGGATGAAGTATTCCAAATGGTGTATTATGAAGGTGGTGGGGAAGAATGGTTTCTTAGCCTGGCATAATTTTTATTTAATTTTTTATAATCTTCACTCCCTTTTTATAATTCCCACTTTTTCTTTCGTATTTTTTTTTTCACAATTTCTGTTAGTTCAGGGCTAAGAAACTGCCAAAATCTAGGGAATAACTGAGGCTTCAATTAAAATGTCTGATTGCGTGATTCATGAATGACTTATTTTTTTTTAATTGGGTGAAATAAAAACATACCATGGTTCAATTTTTTAATATAACTTATTTCAGAGCTTAGCTTGTATCTGTATTACTTGGAAAATATTACCTATTTGATGCAGAAAATAGTAAAGATCTTGAAATTGTCAATTTCTAAAATTTTGGACTCAAAGGTAGGTTTGCTATTTCACCCTGAATTTAAACATTTGTAGCCCACAAATGTTTATTCAGGTAAGTGTGTACTTTTTAATAATCATACAAAATACACAATTATTGGAAAAGATAAAGTAATATACATAAAAAAATTAAAATTATTGTGGTAAAAAAAAAGTATGTAATGAAGATTTAATAATGAAATAAAAATTAAATATAAAAATCTGGTTTTATTTCTGACTTTATTTTTGACATTTGTAATGGTTTCCAATCCCTTTTGTAGATTTTCAAACATGCCTCTGTAGGCAGCTAGAAGAGGAACGTTTTTGAACTGGTCAAGCACAATATTGAGCAACCACAACTGTACAGCTAAGTTTGTAAGTCTATCAATACGGAGAAGTTTACCATAACAATCCATAGAAGACCAAATGTCAAAATTCTTGTCTTTTGGCTGGATGTGAAAGGCAGCTTGTCCATTTAATATTTCTAAAGACACTTCAAGCAGGGTCTGACATCTGTATACATTTCTCACTAGTGCAATACTGAAAGAAGGTACCTATGAGGTGTATTTTGAAAGTAACCAGTGTTCGAACGCACCCACAGTGTAATAGCGCTGTATGGTTTCAGCAGAAATAAATTCTTTAGAAATAATGCATGATTTGTGTATAACGTCATTGTGTATACTACAAAATAAGTGCACACGAATCTCCCTACCCTCGTTCAGTACGTGCTTATTTTGGATATACGCTAGGCCAAAACCCACCCATAGCATACTAATGCTGTAAGTTTTCATAAATTAAATTCAAATAATAAACCCAAACTAAGAACCTAGTTTTTTATTTAACAAACTGGTTAATCATTTGGGTAAGTTTTTATTTAATAGAAAAATAGGTAGGTACTTTGGATCTTGGTTTGGGTTTATTTTTTAAATTTAATCTATAATAATATAATGGGGTGGGTGGAGGGGAGAACAGTTTTGATGGTGAATATTTACAATATTACAGGCAGTTTTATTATCTTAATGACTATGCAGTATAGGATTATTGTTAACTGATGGCGCCCTTTGTTATTTTTTATAAATGATGGGAAAATGTCAAAAAGAAAATTTGGAAAATTCTTCTGTTTCGAAAAGCTTTAAACAATCATTTTCCCGTTATCACGGAAGAATTTTTCAAAAAATAATTTTCCAGTTCCAAAAGTTTTCCAACTTGTAAAATTTCCAAACATCACACAGTAAAATCAAAAAGATATGTATGTTTTTCATAAAAAATTGCCATTTCAATTAATTTTTAGAGCTAAAATTTCCATTTCTTACTGAAATTTTTTTTTAAAATATAAAATTTCCTATCATGGAAAATTTGGAAAGTATAATATCAAGATAAAGTCTTAAAATTTGTTCCTACCATTTTTTATTTCCAACATGAAAAAATTCCAAACTTCATACAACAAATTCAAAAAGATAAATGTATAATATTTATCATGTACAAAAAGAATGTTTCTAAACAATAAAATTTCATATATTTAACAAAAATGTATCAAATACGATTCTGCTAACATTTTATGTAAATATTAAACTAAAACAACGGTTCTTCACTTTTTTTTGTCCCAGTGACTTTGCTAACACTCAATCGCTCGATATTATTTTTATCGGCAATTTTTAAATCGGTTCCTTTTGGTTTTTAGAAAATAAATTTGAGCTTTTCCTAAGAGCAAAAAATGTATCTAAAATTATATAAATAAATAAATAATAATCTTTAAATTTAGAGCTCTCAAACTGATTTGGTTAAAAATTGCTACAGGGGAGCTGATGTCAAAATACACAACTTCGGTGGCGTTCTTTAATTTTTTGAGTTCCGTTTGGCCGTAAATTTCTTAGTTGGGAGAAAATAGTTTTCATTCGTCCAGTGAATTTCAAACGAACAAACTAGCCTTCTCTCAACAATTCTCGCCTTTTTTTCAATTCTATACTTGAATGACTTCAATATTCGATTTGTCCTATTCTTTTATAGATTATCCTCAAAATTATAACTATCTTTCTTAACTTTATCAGCACAAAGCACTCTTTTTAGGATGAATTGCCTATTTCAAAAAATCATTTAACGGTAGGTACCTTGTAGGTAGGTGTAGACAGTGGCGTAACTGGGGAGGGGGGGGCGCCCCTGGTGCCACCCGATGGGGGGGGAGGGGGGTGACACCCGACGGAGTGTCCATTCTCTAGCCACCTCCGAAAAGTCGAAGTCGAAATTTGCGTTTGTCAACTTTAATGTGGGGGGGGGGGGGGGGGGGTGTCACCACGTTATCCACCCCGGGTACCACCCATGCTAGCTACGCCACTGGGTGTATATAATAGTTACAAGTAAAAAGTAGGTATTTTATTAAGTACTTAAATAAAATCTATACCTATTGTGACAAAAAATATATAAAAACATTACATTTAACAATTTTAAGTGGTCCACTAGGTCCTGGACCCAGCCCAGGGGGGGGGGGGTCATGACCCCCCCTGGATCCGCAAGGGGGAGCAGTTTTTCTTCAAATCTAGACCCCCCTCCCCTCGGTGAGATAAATTTGGGCCAATTCGTATATTTTTTTCAAATAACGTGAGATTTTGCTGGACCCCCCCACCGTTTGTGCTCACATAATTAATGGATGCCCCCTAAGTATAATGAAAAGCTCAAAATAATTCAATATAATGGATTGTTTGCTACTTAAATTCAAATAAATTTTTATAAGAAAACTTTATTTTTATTTTTTTTTACTTTTTGAAGGTTGGACGGAGAGGTCTGGGTTCGAGTCCCAGTTGCGACCATTGTCTTTTTCTGTTTTTCTGTCTCTTGTTCTCTTCCATATTTTCGTTTAGATTATCTAATATGATATATTTCACTGATGGGAAAACGAAACCGACGGAAAACCTTCAAAAAAGTATTAAAAAATAAGTTTTTCTTATAAAAATTGAATATTCATTTTAGACTTTCGTAAAAAGTCGATTGTTCCATATAAATAAATTCGGATATATCTATCCGAGACGCTATCCAGGTTACAAACCAATTCTTAGAATGATTGTTTCCAATGAAAAGGGTAGTTGCCCGTAATATGGAGAAAAAAATAATTAGTTGATAATAATGTAATTCTAAAATTTAGAAAATATGAGATTGACAAATATGACGGCTTTGACAGAAGGTGGCAATAGCGAAATTGGTTAACGCGCTTGTCCCGGTTAGACGGAGAGGTCTGGGTTTGAGTCCCAGTTGTGACCATTGTCTTTTTTCTGTGTCTTGTTCTCTTTCATATTTTCGTTTAGATTATTATTGTTAACTTATTCTAATATGATATATTTCACTGATGGGAATAACCTTCAAAAAAGTATAAAAAGAAAGTTTTTCTTATAAAAATTGAATATTCATTTAGACTTTTATAAAAGTCTATTGTTCCATATAAATAAATTCGGATATATCTATCCGAGACGCTATCCAGGTTACAAACCAATTCTTAGGATGATTGTTTCCAATGAAAAGGGTAGTTGCCCGTAATATGGAGAAAAATAATTAGTTGATAATAATGTATTTCTAAAATTTGAAAATATAAGATTGACAAATATGACGGTTTGACAGAAGGTGGCAATAGCGAAATTGGTTAACGCGCTCGTCCCGGTTAGACGGATAGGTCTGGGTTCGAGTCCCAGTTGCGACCATTGTCTTTTTTTGTTTTTCTGTGTCTTGTTCTCTTTCATATTTTCGTTTAGATTATTATTGTTTACTTATTCTAACATCAAATATTTTTTCTTACAGTCAAGTTTCATATCACATCATAGTGTTTCCACACAAACGAAGTATGAAATCCGTAAGTCTAAGCTTTAACTTTACAATGCACAGTTTACACCCGCGCTGTGCAAGCGGATTCCCTACGGAGCAAACGAAATGTTTTTTTTTGGCAATTATCCATGTTTAAGAGGATGTCTAAATTAATAGTGCATATTTATAAGCGCCCTTGAGGCGATTTTCTTACGAAAACGGTGCCATAACTGTGACCTAAACATAAATTACCTTTTCAGAAAGTTTTTGGGATTTTTACTCACCAAGAATTATTTTCATCATTGCTAAAAGAGATAGGTGCAAATAATATTATTGTATTTTCCAGGAATATAATCTATGGTACATTTAGGTACATTTAGGCCCGGCGCAAATTTAGCCCAGCCCACTCACAGTAGGTATTCACACAGCACACGCGTGTATTATTTTGTAGAACATGGTTTCTGTCGGAGTGGCGCATATCAAACCCATTCCATGGCTAGTCCAGTCCCAAGCTTTGACGACCTCCGTAGTACAGTGGCTAAGACTCTTGACTCACAATCCGGAGGTCGCGGGTTCGAACCCGGCGTGCGCAAATAAATTATATTTGATTAATTTGTGTTATTTCACAATTAATTCATTTAAAATAATATATAGTATATTTGCGGCACGTTCCAGAGTGGAAGATACTATCAGTATCGCCCTGGTGTAAGACCACCATTCAGAATTGAAACGTTGCTTGAAAAATGGCTTTAGCCGTGTTTGGTGACCAGATCTGAATAATAGTCAGGTATTTCCCAACCTTCCTCTTTCCCACTTCCTTCCCCTCCCCACTACCTTCAGCCTCACAACATACCCCAATTGGGGATGCCATAGTCTCACTGGCTCCAGACGGGATCAGTTGAGATTCTTGTGCGGTATTGACTGTAAAAAAAAAAAAAGCTATGTGGCGCGTGGACGTTTTGTGCTTGCCGGGCCTGTTCTCGAAGAAATCATCTTTCAGTTATGCTCTAATGCAGGGGTTCCCAAACTTTTCCAAGTCGCGGCACCCTTAGAAAATTTGAATTTTCTCACGGCACCCCTGTCATATAATGTCTATCTGTGGTAGCCTCGGGACCGCCCCAAGGGCACAATTCTCTAGCCACCCCCCTCCCCCCACCCCCCCAAAACTTACAAAGAAAATGCAAATATACCTAATACAAGTACAAAAACTGTTTAGCTCGCTGCAAAATTTTTCAAACCGGGGAATAAGGCTTAATACAGCTACTCCTCATTTATTTTTCCACATTTTTTTTTGAGCGATATTTGCTCTTTATAACCGCACCCGCTGAAAATCCAGCTTCGCACAGATATGAAGTAGCAAAGGGAATGAGGACCCTTTCAGCTTTTCCACTTTGAATCGGATACTGATTTCTGACTGATATCCAAAACTCCGTCAAATCCGAACAAGCGTATTTCATTTTTAGGCTGCTGTCGGTTGAGAGGTCAATTAAATCTTCTTTTTCCTGCGTAGTAAAATCTTGGGGAGCTTGAGCACGGAATGGATCTTGGATCCATACAAACTTCTCCACTTGGTCTTCTGCGAAGTACTTGGCAAACCAGTCAGTTTAACTGTGATAGGTGCTCTGTGAAAAGGGTCAGCAAGTTATTTGAAACCTTAACTCCATGTACTGTTGCAATATTGGAAAACAATATTTGCCTTCATCATCACCCATTTTTCTCTTCGACACTTGTAGTTTTTTTCCTGAATGATGAAATCTTGAAATAAAAAAACTACAAGCGAATGCGGCACGTGGCCGCTGCAAGCGCAGCACCACAACAACAACCGGCGCCTCGCGGCACCCCTGACCTCTGTCCGCGGCACCCCAGGGTGCCGCGGCACCCACTTTGGGAACCTCTGCTCTAATGTAATCTTCTTTAACTATTTCAATTGATTTTTCCATTTTCTAGTAACAAAAACAATATTCACACAGGCAAAACTAGGGAGCCACGATCCACGAAACTGTGTTGCAAGCACAACACATCCACGCGCTATGAAGTGGGACTGGCATAAATATACTAACCCCCGGACTGGCCGTGGATGGTTGTAATATGCGCCACTCTGACAGAAACCATGTTCTACAAAATGATCCACGCGTGTGCTGTGTGAGCACTGTACGTGGGCTGGGCTAAATTTGCGCTGGCCCTAAATAAAATAGGCGCTATTCAAGGTTTTTCAGCTGTTCATATTTTATTTTGCTCTGCTATTTATTTTCATGCTTGCTATTTATTATGTGGACTAAATATACGCCACGGTGTCAATTATGACTGCATGAATTGCTTCCGTGCCTGTCTCTGATCAAATTAGCAGCTCGCCTACTAATAAAAATAACAACATTACTAAATGCGTGCAGGGTGACGCGTCGTCTATTTACTAGAAGAATCAGCTTTCTGGTAAGATTGGAAAATCCGTTACAAATGATTATTTCAAACAAGTTACCAGAATATTGCTACCCAATATATAAATTTATTTAAAAACCTTAGAATGTAAATTACACTAAAGTGTAATCCAATGCTGCGTATACCCGGGTAGGTATTACCCCCACGAATTATAGGAAAGGAATTGAAGCAATCGCAAACGTTACAACATCCGAATTTTATCTGAATAAATACAATTACAACACCCAGTGGCGGCACTAGGAAACATGGACTGTATGATGGACGGCACCGGGCGTCGTCATCAGAGGGGGTGACAAAAATGTTATTGTTTTTGGTAATTTTTGGAGATCGCTGGCAACGGTTAATATGAACTATATATTTTCCACTTCCCCCAATGCAAATAGTTGTCTTTTAATGTAATTAAGGTGAATCAAAAGATTTTTTCAAAAAAAGTGCGTATTAACCATTGCCAGCGATCTCAAAAATTTACCTTGTTTTTTTGTTAATTTTTTAAAAAGTTCTTTTTGAACATAAATATTACACACAAACGATGAACGATATTTTGATAATAATTATTATTATTTTCATTTTGTCTCCTGTGCTGAGGGTTTCATTTTCACATTAAAATTTAAATACCTGTATGAGTAACATGAAGTCACCGAAAGAATTACAAATATACCATACTAGCTGGGTTACCTGGCTTCGCTCAGGACAACATTGGAGAGTTTTCTGGAGTATTCCACAATGATGTTCCCGATTCCTTATTTCCGAACATTTCACGACATACTCCGCCACCCCTTCCAGAACTTTCTAGAGCTCTACGTAATCTTCTAGAACTTTCCGGAAGACTGTTCGAGAAATTTCAAGAGGGCGAAACTCCCAGCCCTTATATCTTTAAAAAACACGCTCTTTAGTTAAAAACGGGAACCGTCATCCTAGAGGGGGGATAGATATCTACCACACCATATAACTCCCTTGATCGTACCAGGACTCGTTTCTGAATTTTTGCGGCCCGCACGTTTTTTTAAACTTTCTTTTATAATATATCATATTGATTACCCTACCTATTTTTTTCAGTGTCAGTGTTTTCTATTTCTGATCTCACTTGCACCCAAAATATTAAATTAATAAAGTTTAGTAGTGTTGGGTAGGACACGACATCAGGATGAGTTTGTATGAGGTACTCAAATACTGAAATCCGCCTCAATTGAGGTGAGGTGTGACAATATTTTAGCTTACGGGTGTGAATGGGGGTGGCTAACGTGATTTTTACACTAGCTCCACACAGGAAGCCCTGAAGAAAATAATTCCCCTGAGACGCATCCGCCGCCAAGACCTGGACAAACCTAATAATTTACTATTAAAAAAAAATTGGGGTAGTTGGGACTCTTGTGCGGTATTCACATAACAATAATTTACAAAAAAAAAAAATGGAGCGGTTTGGACTCTTATGCGGTATTCACATAAAATAATTTGCAATAAAAGATATAAAAAAATTTTTTTTTAGGCAGTTGGGACTCTTGTGCGGTATTCACATAAAAATAATTAACAATAAAAAATATTTAAAAAAAAAAACAGTTGGGATTCTTAACTCGGAAAAAATTTAAAAACAACAAAAAAATTTCACTTAGCCATATCACACCTCATGGATCTAATACAAAAATGTCATGCATTACAAGAATTACCTCACCTCGCCACCTCATACATTTGTCCCACCTCACATTTGTCCCATGCGTGACAACGTGACATGACATGTAGTCCAATACACCAACCACCTCACACCTCATATTTGTCCCCCCTTCATATTTGTCCCATACGTGACAATATCGCGCTAGCGACTGAAATGCGTTAGGGATTGTTATGCATAAATCCCCTTACAAATCCTATACTATACTGATTCAATCGCCTACGCGCTTCGTTGCTGTATCTGTTTCTGTGAGAGCGACGACCGTAATTGTAGAGTAGTTTTTTGATAATAATAATTAAATGTGTACAATACACAGTGGCGTAGCGTGGCTATCAGCCGCCCGGGCGGAGGAAAAGTTTGCCCCCCCCCCCTTATATAGGTACTTCTTCAGGGGGGGGGGGAGGGGTGGTAGTGATCCTTTTTTTTATTTTAATATTTATTTGCCGATTTTTATTAATTAAATCTGTATGCGGTGAATTAAAACTACACTCAGAACATGAAAACGGTTTTTCTTTGGTTCTGGCAGCACATAAATTGTATGCAACTAGAATTTTATATTTGCACTTCGAAAAAAGTTATGTTTTCCTTCGAAATATATCAGCAGATGAATACACAATTGGAATTTTACATTCTGAACACAAAAGTGGTTTTGATTAAATCTGTAAGCGGTGAATTAAAACTACACTCAGAACATGAAAATGTTTTTTCTTTGATTCTGGCGGCACATAAATTGTCTGCAAGAATTTTATAAAGCACTTCAAATAATATGTTTTCCTTCGAAATGTGTCGTTAGATGAATCCAAAACTGGAATTTTACATTCTGACCACAAAACTACTTTTAATTAAATCTGTATGCGGTGAATTAAAACTACACTCAGAACATAAAAAGGTTTTTCTTTAATTCTGGCGGCACATAAATTTTCTGCAAGAATTTTATAAAGCACTTCAAATAATATAATTTTTTCCTTCGAAATGTGTCGTGAGATGAATCTACAACTGGAATTTTACATTTTGGACACAAAACTGCTTTTAATTAAATATGTATGCGGTGAATTAAAACTACACTCAGAACATAAAAATGGTTTTTCTTTGATTCTGGCAGCACATAGATAGTGTGCATCTAGCATTTTATAACTGCACTTCGAATAAGAATGCACAAACCTGTCAGCTATTTAACTTTTCTGTGATAATAAACTTAAAATATATACACCGTGATATATACGTGGAAGAAAACCGTATAAGTGTAATTTTTTGTGCGCTTTCAGCAGGGCGCACAAAGCTTCGCGAATATAAAACACAAATCGACTATCAATTAGAGGTAAAATGATACTGTTGCTATTTACATTTTTATTTAAAAATAATGTATGTGTTAGAAATAAAAGCAAAACGTCTGTCATTAATATTTTGATTTTAACAGTATATAAAACTTTAGAAAGATGTTAAGAAACTATAAACTATAAAAAACTTTTAAGTCCTGACGCGAGAATCGAACCCACGACTTCCCCAATCCAAATTTTTACAAGATGATTATTGATTGTGAAATTTTGCCGCCCCCCCAAAAGTGCCGCCCGGGGCGGGCCGCCCCCCCCCCCGCCCCCCCCACGCTACGCCACTGACAATACATGCATTATATTCTTAAATATAATTCCCATATAGCTAGCATTTTATTCCCAAAAGGTCAGATACCCATTGTGGTGTCTTTAATAGTATCTACAGTACTACAGTGACAGTTCACGTATACGATGTAGACATGTAATTACCCAACATACTATAATGATGGTATTATAGTATGTTGGGGTAACTGAACCATTAGGTATAGGGCTTGTAGGTAAATGTGACAATGAATGAATGTCACTGAAGCAAGGAGCAGGCAGTAAATGACGAAATATTTATTGCTAGTTTTAATTACATGTCTACTTCGTCTACATGTACCGTCACTGTACTATTAAAGACCCCACAATGGGTATCTTACCTTTTGGCAATAAAATGCTAGCTATATGGGAATTATATTTGGGAATATAATGCATATATTGTACACATTTAATTATTATTATCAAAAAACTACTCTATAATTACGGTCGTCGCTTTCACAGAAACAGATACAGCAACGAAGCGCGTAGACGACTGAATCAGTATAGGATTTGTAAGGGGATTTATGCATAACAATCCCTAACGCATTTAGCGCAGGGATTGTTATGCAAAGAAACGCGGTAGTAGGCCAGTGCAATTAGCGCAAAAAAGGGGGTTGCGATCGGAATTATTCCGGTAGTCCCAATTTTTTTATATGTTTTATATACTCATCTTGTGATGTAAAATCTGAGTTTTCGACCTTGGGTAACTTGAGCTTTCGCCGCCATTTTGAAAAAATCAGCCGAAATCGAGCCAAAATTTTGTTTTTCTCAAATATCTCGTTTCCAATAAAAATTTCGGCTAAAGTAACTTAACAAGTTTAGTAGAACATAAAATTACCTATAATTTTTAACTTCAAAAATTTCTTCCATCTCTAATAAATATCGAGATATGCAGTCGTAAAGATATGTATAAATTTATAAAAACAGGTGAATTGCTCAACTTGGTTCGGTTTTTCGTGCGTATCTCTTTTCCAGTACAATATTGTGAAAAAATGACTGAAACTAATTTTGTAGAGAATAAAATTTCTAAAAATATGTGTGGTTTAAAGGTTTTTTGTAGGTTTTTTATTGATATATAGTATTTATAAACATATATCGGTAGGTGAAACAGAAAATTTATCACGATATTACCACGTTATTCGACTTTTGTTCACATAACATTTTTACATATTGTGATGACCGTGGCCGGTTATCCCATAATAATCTGGACTCCCTTTGATGGATCCAGATTCCTCTGTATATGATGATCTCAGTACAGGGTTTCAATACAATAAGAAGACGTAGGTAGTCTCGTGATGTTTATTCCGGGATAAGGTACAATGGTAATTCTTAGGAAGTCTGATGGTAAGAGGACGAATGGACAACAATCGCACCCTTTTATACGTTCCTCATGTTGTCTCACTCATACACGCATGTCTCTTTCATACCGCAAGACATACGTTCACCACATCCCTCCACACTTAAATCTGAAGACAGTTACACAACATGATGATGATAATAATAATTACAATACATACAAATATTCATTATTTACAGTCAGTAATTCATTTTCATGTTGAGTCGAGAGCTGAGTCCTAGGTATTATTTATTTATTTATTTATTTATTTATACTGGGTTTTACAGATGTTTACACTTACATGAGAACAATCCAGTTATAAAACTCAGTTATTACACAATTATAAAAATCTACAATTACATACAATTAAATACAAATAAATACAATTAGAAAAACAAAAACATCACAAATAAAAATACAGAATTATATACAAGGTCACTCAAGTAACACATTGCAATGAGTGGTAAAAGACATATGAAATACGCGAGCATGCATAGAAAGACAATTCACACAACATAATTAGTTAGTACTTTTTAACAGCGCTAGAACTTTTTTTTTAAATCCGTACAAATTGTCAACGAAAATATCCACATCAGCGCACTCTATCTTGTTATACAGTCGACACATCTGGGTCAGAGGGCTAAAGTAGGCGATATTATTTTTAAATGTATTCATATGAAAAATGTTATGGCGTCTTAAACAATGGGAATTGGGGACATTAATTTCACAAGATGGCCGTGAATAATTTTATGTAAACATATTAGATCAGTCAATTGCCTTCTAGTTTTAAGTGTATCAATCTTGAAGTAATCACGACGTACATCGTATGATCTGAGATGGTCGTGTAGTCCACATTTGAAGGATAACATTCTTAGTAATTTTTTTTGAACTGATTCTATAATGTTTTCATATTTGCAGTAATGTGGATTCCAAATAGTGCTTCCATATTCAAGTTTACTTCTAATTAAGGCATTGTAAAGTGTTAGAATTGATTGAGGATCTTTGAAAGGTTTACATATTCTGTGAATAAATCCCATCATTTTTAATGATTTGCACTTAATGTTGTTAATATGTACATCAAATATGAATTTAGAATCAAGAGTGATTCCTAGATCCCTTATTGAAGAAACTTTTTTGAGAATAATATTATTGATAACATAAGAAAAATCTTTTATAATTCTATTTCTAGTAAAGTTTAAAATGTAACATTTTTCAACATTTAAGTGCATATCATTGACAGTACACCAGTTATTGAGTGTGTCGAGGTCATTTTGAAGCAGCTGATGATCGGAAACAGACTTAATTTTACGAAAAATTTTAAGATCATCGGCGAAAAAAGCATAATCACAGTTTAATTTCGAGCCAAGGTCATTTATGAATATAAGAAAAAGCAGGGGGCCAAGATTTGAACCCTGTGGTACACCAGAAGTTACAATTATAGGGGATGATTTGTATCCATTAATAAGAACTAATTGAGTTCTGTTATACAAATATGATTTCACCCAGCGTAATAGGTCTCCATGTATTCCAATTTGTTCAAGTTTTTTTAGTAAGATGGAGTGGTTAACTCTATCAAAAGCTTTTTGGAAATCAGTATAAATTGTATCTACTTGTAATCTTTCATTAAAAGAATTACAAACATAATTACAAAATTCCAAAAGATTTGAGTTGATTGATCTTTGAGGAACAAACCCATGTTGCCTAGTGCAGAGAAGGGGTTTAAAATGTGAAAAAATACTTTTATATATCAGAGATTCAAAAACTTTAGCAAAACAGGATAGTATACTGATTGGCCTATAATTTTTTATTAAAGATTGGTCTCCCGATTTTAATACTGGGACCACGTGTGCTTTTTTCCACAGATCGGGAAAAGTTCCCGTGGTAAGGGATGCATTAAAAATTATAAAAAGCGGTAAACATAAAGAGTCTGCACAGCAACTAACAAAGAAAGGAGGAATTTTATCAGGTCCTGGGCCCTTACTGGGATCTATTTTACTCAAAAAACATTTTATTTCATCTGCACTAATATGTATTTTACCCAAATTGCTTTGATTGTGTTCAGTTATGTTAGGCATTGAATCATTAGTAGATGATTCCGACTTGGTATAAACAGATGAAAAAAATTTAGAGAATATGTTTGCTATGTTCTCACCGTCATTCGCGGAAATATCGTCAAGATGCATTACTTTAGGAATACAATTATTTTTTCGTAATGATTTTGAGTACGACCAGAATAACTTTATGTTACCTTGCAGACCACTTTCGACAGAGTTGATATATGATTTATAACATTCGCTTTGTATTTTTTTTGTAAATTTCCTTAAATAAGAGAATTCCCTATAATCTGACTCATAACCATGTTTTTTTACCTTAAGTCTAACATTGTTTTTTTTCTTAAGAAGAGCAATCAATTGCTGATTAAACCAGACAGGATATTGATTTTTTGTTTGAGTACCATATTTTTTAAAGTATTTGTCAATAATTTCCCACAATTTTTCATATAATAAGATTACCATGCTATTCACATTTTTATTTTTAAAGAGAGTTATCCAATTAACAGACAATAGATCCTGTCGACATTCATCAAAGTTTCCCTTCCTGAAGTTATATTTTGAATCGCTTCTATTCATTTCTAAGAATTGATCTTTATTTTGTTTCACTATAATTTCAAATGAAGGGTGATATTGATCCAATTTGGTTAAGCCTGGTGCTATATGTATATCAATGTTAACTTTATCTGAAAAAACAAGATCCAATAAATTTTCATTTCTATTTAGTACATAATTGAATTGATACAAATTGCAAATTGATGAGAGATTGACAAGACTATGTGCTTTCATGCATTTATAATTAGAAGGGGAAAGTACATTATTTTTGAATGAATTGTCAGGTATCCATTTAATTTCGGGCAAATTAAAATCACCAACAAAAATAAACTGCGAATTGGAAGTTGAAAACTTTAAATACAGATCCTGTAATTTTTCAATATGTTTACAATAATTATCAACGGTTACACTAGGAGGAATATAGAGGATGCATATAAAGATGAGCGAGTTGGAACGAGACTTAATTACAAGCCACAAATCTTCATTGTCACTCTCCCACTCCGTTTTTCTTGACATAAGAAGTTTTTTAGAAACGGCGGCTAGAACTCCGCCACCTTCTTTAGACACAGATTTGGTTGACTCACGATCTCTTCTAAATATTACATATCTATCATCAAACAATTCTTCACTAAATATCGTTGAGTTCAGCCATGTTTCGGAAAAACAAATAATGTCATAATTATTGATTAAAATATTATTGCGTACACTTACAGTCTTTGTTCGAATACCCCTCACATTTTGATATAATATATTTAATGCATCAACAGCAAGTACCTCGCCATCTATTTCGGTATGCTTAGATGCCATAGTCAATGGTGGAGAGGTCCTTCAATAGTGCTGCTTTGTAGGCCGGACAATCCTTATCTCCGGTGGGGTGGGCACGCGAAGCTGCAGGCTTTCCAAAACGTGCGCATGTGGCGCAACTGGGTGCTGCAGCAGCAGCGGGGCAGGCCTCACGCGCGTGTCCTTCTACACCGCAGTGGGAGCATCTCTTGGTATCTTTACAATACTTGTGCGAGTGTCCGACCATTTGGCAATTCAAACACACTGTAAGTCCAACAAAGTCACGCACACCGCAAACGGTCCAGTCCACAAATACGCGTCCTTGTTGCACCAACGCATGACGAATGTTAGCAGGCACCGAGTACACTCTGTGGCAAGACGGTCCGGTTCGAGCTCCAGCCATATGACTTAATTTGCACTTGGATACACACTCTTTGAAGTCACCAGCTTCAGAGATTCCGGAGAGGGCCTTCTCTAAGAAGTTCTCGTCTGAAAGTTCACGGGTCCTGTCTTCATTGACTCATCTGTGTGTCCGTGGTCGTAATCGGTCCTTCCAATTTCCCGACGTGGAAGCCACCGGATCACTGGAGCTGGAAGTAAAAGGAGAATCACCCATTAGATTGTCATCCGGCACAAAGCTGGAGACATCGTAATCATCATACGACAGTCTCTTCGTCTCAGACGCGATATAAGGATTGCTGGTATTTTTTTCCCATGATACACACAATTTAGACAACTGATCAAAATGCCTTTTCCAATACATAAGTTTTCCATTTAAATTAACCTCAATTAAATACAATTTTTTTCCTAATTGTTTATGTATTTTCCCTTGTACCCATTTATCCTTGTTTTGGTCTCTAAAATCTCTAACCATTACTTTTTGATTAATTAAAAAACCTACCGATTCTTTATTATTTCTCTTATAATAATATTTCTGATTTTCCTGACATTTAGACATTTTAATTTTAGTTTACACCTTTTCAAGACATACGTTCACCACACATATTATAACTATAAATTAACGAGAGTGGGGGTCCTCCCCTTTCACCCCTCCCCCCACCTCTCACCCCTTCTCTACCCTGGTTCCCTGCAGTTGGCGCTCTAGGACGGGCCATAGGGATAGTTCTAAATTGAGGTTGTCAGCTCCAAAAGTATGGCTTCTTTAATTCTTAGATGGCTTTTTCAGATAATTTTGAAGCTGTTCGGGGCCCGTAAGTGGCAGGAAGAAACTAAAGTCAATAGTCATAAATTTTAAGAAAATACAATATTTTTTCTTATTTTTACTACATCTGTGTACCTTAATTAATCATTTTATTTATATGTTGCGATTAAATTGATGGTTAATGTTGATATTATGTATGTGTGTTACATGTTATTTCAACAATAATTGTTTGAAAAAAAAGAATAATCAAGGTATCCCTAGATTAAAATACTATTCTTCTGATTCAATTTTTGACCTAATTTTACCTAATACCTAATTGCGATAAAAACATTAAACATATATCTAGATCTTTTATGAAATATTATTCTCTACAAAATTAATATCAATAATTTTTTCACAAAATTGAACTAAAAAAGAGATACGCAAGAAAAACCGAACCAAGTCGAGCAAATTACCTGTTTTTATAAATCAATACACATTTTTACGACTGCATATCTCGATATTTATTAGAGATAGAAAAAAAATTTCAATGTAAAAATTGTAGGTAATTTTATGTTATACTAAATTTGTAAAGCTACTTTAGCCGAATTTTTTATTGGAAACGAGATATTTGAGAAAAACTAGATTTTGCACGCCATGCAAATGTTTCAGCTAAGCCCTTGAGCCATGGCAAGTAATATCCATGTAGTATGCCTTTTAGTATGGGAATACTAACAATAGGGGTCGATATATTGTCACCAAAGCAACAAAGAGTCTAGGCTTTGTACTGAGAACATGCAAATTTTTCAAAAATACTAAGACTTATCTGATTCTGTACAATTCACATGTTCGTCCTCACCTGGAATACTGTTCACAGGTTTGGAACCCGCGCTATATTGTTTATGTTAACAGGTTAGAAAGAGTTCAGGAGCGATTTCTCAAATTTCTCAATTTTAAATCATTCAACATATACAATTCTTACGACGAAATCGAGAAACATTTTCGAATCTCGAAACTGCTCAATAGGAGGCTTGTCGCTGATCAGATGCTCCTGTACAAAATTATTAACTCAAAAGTTGACTGCCCGGAGCTGCTAAATAAAATAAATTTCCACACGCCGACTAGATACAGCAGACAAAATACCCTTTTCTACATTGATAGATGCAACACTAATTCCAACCAAAATGAATTTATACAAAGGGCATGTAAATACTATAATAATAAACTTGCACATATAGACACACTTGCTGACATATTCACTGCTAGTTACTGTCGTTACAGAATTTCTTTATTACATTCTATGTAGGTGCGAATAACACATTTTCATGACTAAATTCATTGTACCTAATATTATTATATTACTTGCGTGGCAACTTTCCCTTATCCCTCTCCTCCCCTTACCCGTCCCAACCCAAATACCTATTTCGCAGTCTATTTAAGTATTGTTTTAATTATTTTATTATTGTTTATAACATGTTTATCACTTGTTGACTTAACATCTGTATTATTTTTTTTTTTTAAATTGCTGCTTAGTTCTGTTTTTATTTTTTCTGTTTTTCTTAAATTTTCTAGTTTACATTCAGTTACTTTTATGTTTCTAAATACCTATCTGTGAACATTAATAATTGGTCTGTTTTTTTGCCATCCTCTTATGTATATTTTATTACTATGACTGTTTATGTTCCTTAAATAAATAAATAAATAAATAAATAAATAAATATATCCGTCATTTTTAATAATGTTATCATTAGGCTTATCTTGCCAAGGCCCCTACCAGATAGCAATGTGACTGACGTAAAAATCTCACAAATTGTTAAAAAGCAACTACAATACCGACCCTTCGTCTACTTTTAGGAGCAACTGAAGTACCGGGCTTAGCGGGCAGGGCTTGTTTTACGCCACTTTATTACGGAAAAAAATATATGTATTTATGTATCATCATCATCACTGTTGGCTCTACAACCTTTGGTGGGTCTTGGCCTCCTCAAGAGTCTTCCTCCACTCGTCACGGTTTAGTGCCAGCTCTCTCCAGTTAACAATCTCCAAGGTGGATAAGTCTTTGAGGACTTTGTCGCTCCACCTTAAACATGGTCTTCCCAGGCTCCTTCGCCCTGTCGGTCTCGAGTTCAGAAGGGACTTCGGTGCTTGATGCTCAGTCATTCTCTCTACATGACCCAGCCACCGAAGTCTTCCCATTTTAATAATTTTTTTGACGTTTAGATCTTTAAATAGAGTATACAGCTCATTGTTATAATGTCTGCGCCAAAATTCATTTTCTGAAACCGGTCCGAAGATACGCCTCAAAATGTCTGTATGTATATATATCTATAATGTATATATGTATTTATTTTATAAGTCTATTAAATATAAGTGACATAAAACATTTTTGGAATTTCACAAAGTCATTGAAAAATGATGACGTTAGTATACCCTCTAACATGTGCTACGAAAGTAAAAGAGCCAACGACACTCAAAACATAGCTCACCTATTTGCAGACTTTTTTAAAAGTGTTTATGTCCGTGACTCAACAGCAGTCAATGATTGCTCGCCCAGTTTTTCCTCAGATCATTATTTAAATTTATCTAATGTAACAATTGAATATAACGATGTACCTACTGACTCAGCTAAAACAACTGGATCAAAGTAAGAGCGGTGGTCCTGATAATATCCCACCTGTTTTCTTAAAGAATTGTGCCACCACTCTTGCATATCCACTACATTTTCTTTTCAACCGGTCGTTACAAACGGGACATTTTCCTGAAAAATGGAAATACAGTTTCCTCACCCCGATATTTAAAAAAGGAGACAAAAACGAGGTGAGCAATTATAGACCGATCTGCCTGTTATCAACCATTCCAAAATTGTTTGAGAAACTTATTTTAAATAAAATCATCCACTGTATCAAGCCAGTAATTTTACCTAACCAACATGGTTTCACTTCAGGAAAATCTACCTTGTCTAATCTTTTAATTTACCAAAACTATATATCCGAATCCATGTCTAATAAGTTACAAGTTGATTCAGTCTATACCGATTTCAGCAAAGCATTCGACAGAGTTAACCATGAGCTCTTGTTAAAAAAACTTCACAAATTAGGAATAGTGGGGTATTTATACGAGTGGTTTAAAAGTTATTTAAGTAACAGGCAATTAGCCGTTAAAATCGACGGCTTTACTTCATATATATTTATCGCTACTAGCGGCGTTCTTTCTATTTTCAACGATGTTCAAGTTTTAATGTTTGCGGACGATATGAAAATATATAAAGCTATAAGAAATATTAATGACTGTCAAACATTGTCTAATAACTTGTTTAAACTTTTTGTTTGGTGCCAAGAGAACTATCTACAACTTAATTTAAGTAAATATCTTATTATGAGATTTCATAGAATAAAAAATCCAATAATTTATGAATACTCCATTAATGATATAGTACTAACAGCTGTAACCGAGGTGAATGATTTAGGTGTAAACTTTGATCAAAAACTGAAATTTATAAATCATATTGAAATTACATCAAATAAAGCTTTGAAAATGCTGGGTTTTGTAATAAGAATTTGCAGCCAATTTAAAAATATTCAAACCATTAAAAAATTGTACATGTCATTGGTTAGGAGTCAAATCGAGTACAACTCGACAGTATGGGCACCTAGTTATGCTAGTCATTCAATCACGATAGAAAGAATTAAAAAAAAATTTCTTAAGATATATTAATTTCAGAATGGGTAATACAAGCGAATGTATCAACTATGATTATCTACTATGTCAACTTAATTTATTAAAATTATCCGAACGTAGAATAGTATATGACCTAACATGTTTACATAAAATCATAAATTCAATAATTGACAGCCCTGAACTTTTATACTTGATTTCTTTCCATATACCTCGCAATTCAACATCGAGGCACTATCTACCATTCTATTGTGACAACTCCAACACCGAATCACAATTGTATACCCCCGTTCGCCGTATACAAAATTTGGGTAATGACTATAAAGATGTTGTTGACATATTTAACACATCATTCACTAAATATAAACAAGCCATAGTAGAATTTATATCAGAAAGAAGAACCACAAATCTCATTTATCCAACTGCATAGCTCTGCTTCGATTTATTCCATATGTATTGCACTTTTCCCAGTTTTCCGTTTTTCCATCTTGCATGGTGGTGTGTTTTGTTTTTATTTCAATTTGTTTTTTACTCTATTTTTGTTTTAGATTTGATATTTGATTGATATTGATATTGATATTGATATTGATATTGATATTGATTATGATTATGATTATGATTATGATTATGATTATGATTATGATTATGATTATGATTTTGATTTTGATATTGATATTGATATTGATATTGATTCTGATTTTGATTTTGTTTTTGTTTTGTTTATGATTTTGTTTTTTTTTATTATTTTGTAATGCACATTTAGATTTAGATGTTCTTTGTTTAAAAAAATGCATGTAAAAGCCCAGCCGGGCGTGAAATTCCAAATAAATAAATAAATAAATTATTTCAGTTAATTTCACGTAGCGTAGAGTGTAGGTACCAAAGTTGCCTGCCCACAGAACTTTAGATAGGTTTCACTGTAATACGACGCATTTAAATAAGATGATGCGTAATATATAAATTAATAATACATTGTACGGCTTCTCGCATGTGACAAGGAGCTAATTGATGACATCTTTAAAATGTAACACCTTCCTAGCTATAAATTAATACCTTGGATAATCCTTGGAGACAGTTGATCTCAGAAAGTGCAAGATGCATACCATTAAACGCTTCATTTGGTGCTCCGCCTGACAGTTACTACTAAAAAGTCTTGATAAATCAAAATATTTTGTTTCAATTTGCTTTTTCAAAATTACCTTACTCGATTGAACATCCACAGATATGATGAAGCACGCTTTGGAATTTGTAAGTGTTACCTTTAAATATCTTATACCTACTTATCGAAATATTGTTATGATGTTTGTGTCGCGTTTATTTAAACATACTCGATTTAGTTTCAGTGTCGACAACCCGTTATTTTAATTTATTTTTATTTATGTAAATGGGTTTCTTTTACCCGCTTTACTAGACAAGGTATGTTCGAAGCGAGTAATTAACGTATTATATTTATTTATAAAAATGTGCATATATACCGCAAGCGGAGTGAAATGCTAAAGTAAAATACGAGAAGTTAATTAATATAATAACAGGAGAGCGAAAAGAAAGCTTTTTTTCCAAAAAAATCAAATTTCTTGTTTTTGTAGACCTTATAATATTTTTATTTTAAATAACAGTGAATAGATCTGTGTGAATACCTAATATTTTTTTGTAAATTTATTTAATGTCAGAAATTAATTAATTTTTAATTTTTCAAAAAAAAAACTCTTAAAATGCGTATCGTAAAGGACACAATTATTTTCCTAAAAATATTTCGACAACGCATATCGGAATACAGAAAAAACGGAGAAAAATGAGATGTTTAGCTCATTTTTGGATTTCTTGCCCTTTACACCCTTTACTGCATTTTAAATTTCCGCTATCGAATATGATACGTATACGATTGCATATTATACTTACTGTTGTGTTCGGAATCGTTGAAATACTGAGGCGATTTATTATAAACAATATTATTTTAAATATAGGAAGTGTTGGAGATTAACTATTTTGTAATAGATAGTAGGTCAAATCTATTTTTTTTTGTTTAAGGCAATTCACCCTAAAAAGAGTGCTATGTGAACCTAATTTAATTACTTATCACTAACAAAATTCTTTGATGTCATTCATAAATGGCATCAAAGTACCTACGTAATTAGCTTTCTACACATGTTTAATATTCAAACCAATATTGCGGGATAATTTAGTATTATTAAATTATGTAGCATTAAATAAATTAATATAACAGAAGAGTCAGAAAAAGTTCAGTCGCATCTAGGAATTGAACCCAAGGCCTCTTCCTTGCCGGGGAAGTGTTCTGAGCTAATTCAACCACTGAGCTAATTCGACTCTATCAACTAGCGTCAATTTTAACTGTATCCACCAACAAAGAGCCACCAACATTATCTTGATTTTCTTAACTTACCTAATAAGATAACAACATAATGATGGCAGCTCTCAGTGGAAGTATGACACAGTTAAAAATAACGTAATTTGATAGATATATGGTCGATTTAGCTTCACTTTCCCGGCAATGAAGAGGTCCTGGGTTCAGTTCCTCGATGCCACTGAATCTTTTTCTGTCTTTTCTGATAAACATTTTTTCGTTTGAGAGTCGTTAATGTTAGCTTAAATGATTAAATATTAAAATTTGATGTTTTACCCTATAAGTAAAGGTTATTCTACCATAAAAAAATATTGTTATTCTAAACGTAACAATGATGATATTTAAAATTATTTGATACTTCCGGCTTGATTTCTAATGATGGCTTATTTTCTTGCAGAAGCTGATGGTCCTCATTACCTTTTCCAATATTTTTCAACTGGTGCGATTCTCTGAACAGCGTCCCCAAAATGCAGACGAAGTGGGCTATTATTCAGTGGCTCAGCCCTTTACCGACGAGTCCAGCCAGTACGATGACACGCCCATGGTACCCTCAGATGATTCTCCAGCCCAAGATGACGAATATTCATCGGAAGATTGCGAAAAAAGAAGTATACCAAATGAACCAAGTCACGTAAAGGGGTCTCATTTTAAAAGAAGAGACGCTACAAACGCTACATTTGCAAATGTCAAAAATCCGGAAGATAAAATCCCGATTTTAGAGCACGATTCTCTCGATCGGAAAAAGCGTTCTACAGAAGACGCACATGGAAATAGAAAAATCAGAATGTCTGATTGGAAAAAAGGTTTCCCTAGATCCTTCAAGAAGAGAAGCTTCAGAGATGATAATGAAGAAATTTATAAAGAACGCGGATTGATCAGCGGAGATGAAAGATTTCCTCATGACATTTTCAGAATACGTCGTTCTGCGGATGATGAAAAAAAATCTGATGGTGACTCTTCAAACGCGTCTCTTCCTACTTTAAGCATTCAACAGTTGGATAAAAGCACGGAAATTAATGCATCCATCTCCAGTCCGGATACAAGTACTACAGTCCACCTCCCCCTTGAGGATGTGCTGTCGCTGATCAAGGTGAAGAGGTCAGTCTATGACAACGAGGGACTAGATGACAGCAGTATTTCAAGTCTTGAAAACGGAGAGGAAATCTTCTCCATCGAAAGTAAAGAGGAAATAGCCGATTTAGATGTTGCAGAAAGTAGCGTCATATTCAAACCCCTTTTTCGGTATAGGTCACAGATTGGCCAACGAAGGAGAGTTTACAATAATTATTAATAATCCTTTTTATTAAAATAATATTGGCATTTTGACAATGATTGTTGCCGACAACCATTGTTAGTAAAACATTAAAACCTACGCTCTGTTATTATTTTTAAAATTAGATATTTTAATAACTGTTAAAGAAGTATGGATATAATTTTGGTGGATAAAGAAGGCTTATAGTCAGTAGGTACATGTACAAATAAAACCGCGCCCATTTTAACGTTTCCTTTTTCATTAAAAAATTATACACTCGTATAGGTGTGCGGTATACCTAATCATGTTTATTTAAGCAGAGCTTATGATTTTACAAAATGTTAAATAAAATATTGTACCTACTTGTAAATCTACCTATTGTAATTATTTTGGATGGGTTATACGTAACGTCTATTGCCCAGTTCACGCGACGCTCATGAATAAAAAGTAATTATAATTTAAAGTATTAATGTTACGTATTTTATTCACCATTCAAATGCCAATAAAATGAAGAATTGAAAAGACCCCCTGTTTTTATTTTTAATTCATGGATGTATACATATAATATTTGTATCAAAATACATGCTTCATATGAAATAATTTTCTCAGAAAGTTATGTTTGGTTCATATACAACCAATGTTTTGTTATAATATAACCGTTTCATAATGTCAAACCACAATTTCCTACGAACACAAATTATTGCAGTTATATTACATTAGGTAGGTATATTAGAAAATGATAAAGGATATCTAGAATAACAATAAATAAATGAGCTCTTGCCCTCTTTACCCCACAACATAATTAAAATACGATAAATTTTACTGGTTTTCTGATGAAGTGTTCCTAGGTATCCCACATAGCCTGAAAGAATAATTGCCCTTTTTTTTAAATAAATTATTTATTTATTATTATTATTATTTATCTTATTTGCTTTCCAGGAAAACACCAAGTTGGAGTTTTAAACATAAATTACATAAAAAAAATACTTTAGTATTTATTATCTCTTATTTGCATTGCAGGAAAATACCAAATTGCAGTTTATAACATAAATTACATAAAACATACTTTAGTATTTAACTATTATTATTAAAAGTTTTCCAGATGGCGCAGCCTATAAAAATACGGAAAAATACTTGAGAATAATGTTGGTAATTCTTTGATTGCAATATAATCATAATTTAATAAGGTCTCAGTAGCTCATTTGTTACATTGTTTGTCTCGGTAAAACTAGATGACCTTGGTTCAAGTCCCAGTTACGGCCATCATCTTTTTATTCTATTTTCACCGAGAGTTGTATTATTTTAAATGATTAGATATGAAAATATTGTTTCTTCCATGTGATCTCCCTACATGTATGGCTTAGCCAGATACTAAGAACCGAACAGTGGCTAAGCAGAACGTGATAAAGTAATAGATTAGGTTTTGTTAGTTTAGATTAGGGTAGATTAGGTAAGGCTAGGTTTTCTCCTTCACTTTTCATATCGATTGTGGAAATTAGAAATGCTGAAAATGACAATAAATCCAAAAATGAGTTAAATGTGTCATTTTTCTCCGTTTTTTTCTCTTTCGATCTGCGTCTTTAAAATATTTCTAGGAAAATAAGTGCGTGTTTTCGGATGACGTATATTTCAATTTTTTTCTTCTGATAAGTTAATATTAAATTAAAACCTGTTTTTAAAATAAATTACAAAACATCTGTTGTATTCTGAAAGTTTTATTCAACGTTATTGTAAAATAAAAATTAATATTTCTATAGGTCTACGAAAGCAAGAGATATGATTTTTTGAAAAGATAAAAACTTTCTTTTCGCTCTCCTGAACAATTAAAATTTTGTAGTTTACAGGATTTCAAATTTCCATGATCGATGTATTCTGTTTTGTCGTTGAACTCTAAGTATAATCCCTCATAACTCCCTCACTGAAGCCAACAGCATTCCTCTTATTATTTTTAATTGCTCCATTTGTTCGATCCCAACAAATGTCCCTCTGTTGGGTTAGGTTAGGTTAGATCGATATAACAGTCACGTAACAATAAAGATGTGTTCAAATAAAGTTGCAGTGTTTACTTAAAAAGCCTACGTGCTTCGACTAAGTATTACGTGCTTTGGTATTTGATGCGTAGCTTCTAATAATTGTTTGTTAGCTGTTTATTAGCTATAGCATTTAGCACTCCTCAATGGTAGTGACAATTCTGACAGTTGTACGCCTGATTAGATTAGGAACCTTCTGACTTGTGACGGTGTGCAGCTGCAATTATCACCTCATCATCTCGCCGCTTCTCGTGGCTCTGTCCAAGGACTTGACCATCGTCACAAGTTCAGGATAGATTTAAAATACAGTAAGATGCAAACATAAGATACAAGTAACTACGTTACTTGTATCTTATGTTTGCATAAGTTGCACAAGTTAGCAAAAAGTAAATATATACATAAGACCAAAGTAGGTAATGGGAACCTACAAAGGCACTGCCTGTGCGTGGGTAATGTAAACAAAAGGGCAAAATTAAATCAACAAGTACAAATTGTAAATTTTAAAGTAAAAGTTTACAAATATAAATATTTGTGAAACTATTGTAGTAAAAAAGTGAAACATAAAAGTTTGTTGAAGTTTCATGGAAGTAAATAAAGTTATAGTAGAATGTATTGAAAAAGGAAGCATGAAAGTTTACGCAGAATTTATAGGAAAAGTGTTTCAACATCTGCATCATAGCATCATTCAGCCATAATTTTAATTCTTTTATGTAAAGTGGTATTTTATCTGTCATTTGAATTTGTTTTGATAGAGGATTAAATATGGACGATCAAAATTATGCACTGAATTCGGTATCAAACCTTAGACCTCACTAATCAAAATCAAAAGCGTTGACCACGAAGCTGCACTGATGACATAATATAATGAAAGAAATGTCAATAGGTAACACAAATTCAGTAGTTTAAAAATATTTATTTGGAGATTATAATAATACACCATTAGAATAGCTCATAATTCAGGAAAAAAAATTGTATTGATCATTGTGACTGGAATTCATTTGTAATGATCATATACCAACCACCTACTTATGACCTTCTTCGATTACTTTCTCAGGAGTATTAAAAATGCTTGTTTCCCACATACAGAGTCGCAATTGCCTGTATGAGATTTGTATTCACTCCATACTTGGGCAACACCTTTCATTGCTTTTTCCTGTCGACTCGGTCGTACGCTTTTTGTAGATCTATAAATGAACAGACGAGTTTCTGTTTTTTTGCCGGAAACTTCTCAGTGAGCATACGCAAAGAGAAAATCTGACCCATGCACCCCCTCCCACTCATAAAAGCACCTTGCACGTTCCATATTTTATCCTTTGTTTCCATCATTACCATTTAAATCGATTCTCTGAACGTAGGCTAATAAATAGCCCTATGATCCGCACATCCCATACGTTACCCTTTACCGTTCTATAACGGCATGATTACAGCCCTTCTCCAATATAATGGCATGTAACCCTCCTCTAAACACTAAAAAACACTGGTTAAAAAGTTTGCACAACCAAGTGAGGATAATACGTCTCTTTTAAAGTATTCGGCAGCAATAATGTCGAAACCAACAGCCTTACCATTCTTCATACTTTTAATAGAGCTTTTTATTTCGTGCAGGCTGATTTTGGTAACATTCACCCATCATCAAATTAGGTACAAAATAGTGTGAAAATTGCTTATTGGTGCTAATATTTTATAGGTAGGTATTAGAAAGAAATAACTCTCAAATCTGGTTGTATTTTTTTTTCTAAAGCGATTTTTAAACAGTCAATCCGTAAAAATCTGACTCACTAAATTCTTCAGTGATTTTTTAAACAATAGTGGGTACTCTTTTTCAGTCACGATACAAAGGCTTAAATCTCTAATCGACGGCGCTCGCAATCAATCAAAGTGCGTACATTGGTCGACTTTGTTTTTCTCGACCCTCGTCGAAGGTAGATACATTCTTTGATGCCAAAGTCGTTTGATTTTGTTTCTCTTCCTCTACCTCCTTAAACCAAAGTTTCGGAGAAATTTCTAGTTTCTTTTGCCAGGGAAGATTTAAAAATAACAGGAATTATAAGGCCCAATACAAATAAAGCAACTTAAGGTCATGCACCACGTCGTGCGGAATTCGGGATCAGGCCGCTAACAATAACATTCCTTATGTAGATGGCGATAAGATTTAATTTCCCGTAAAAGGCGGCTGGCCTTAAGGCCAGCCGCCTTTTTTGTATTCACGAAAATATTCGCGAAAAAAAACCATGGCCAAAAAGGTTGTTCTATTTTATTTGGCGAAGTAGAAGCACAAATATTTAAATGTTTTACTATGATTTTCTAAAGAATTCAATTTTCCACGTTGTAAAATATATTATTATAACCGTAACTGAAAAGCGGTTCGTGAGTAGGAGATTTTGAACTTTGAAGCAGTTTTTATGGGCCTGATATACCTAAATATATATTTTTTTGAGCTTATATAAAAAAGTACTCGATTTAAAAAAGTACTGATAAATTAAAATTCGACGAACACTTAGAATACATAACAAAAAAAATTGCTAAAAAAGTTGGATTCTTAAAAAGGATCAGAAATAACTTGGATCTCAAGACAACGCGCCTTGTTTACAATTCTATTGTAACTCCGCATTTAAATTTTTGTTCTAGTGTTTTATTCCTATGTAACGAAGCCCAAAATAATAAACTACAGGTTATACAAAATAGGGGGATGAGGATGATTTAAAAATACAATATGTTTACAAGAGTCAAAATTATGTTACAAAATCTAAATATGATGACGACAAAACAACATATAACATATAATGTATTAACAATGATTTACAAACTGAAAAATAATATGCTACCAAATTATCTGAAGAGTAACATTATGTTTCACGAAAATGTTCACAACTATCCTACGAGAAGACGCGGAGACTTTAGGCTTCCCAAAACTAAACTTTCGTGCACACAAAATAGCGCGTTTTATAAAGGACAAAAACTTTTTAACAGCCTGCCGAATGCCGTTAAGGAAGCCTCAAGTCTTAGCACTTTTCGTAGGATGTGTGCATTATATGTGAAGAATGTTTTTTGATTCATAATAATCGTACCAATATTATTGTCATATCTGTTTCCTCAAAATGTATTTTTATTTATGTAATCTTTTCTTTTTTTCCTCTTAAAATGTATTTTAAAAATGTAACTGTATCAATTGTATTTGTTTATATTTTCTTACTAGATGTATGAAAAAAATTTTGCATACATCTAAATAAATATTCAAAAACAAAACGAATATGCGTTTTACTCGCAGTATTTAATTAAAGCATCTAAGTACCTACATATAATTTTCGAAACAAAATCACATGATTTTGCATTGCTTAGTAATGCATCACCTTAAGAACATTGGTTTTGAGAATATTTTAAGATACCATAATAAAAGTTATCTGTTTTTCTAGAATGTGCAATAAATTTCAGAGAATCTGGAAAAGGCGGATAATGACGCTTTCCCGATCGTGATACCACTATCTGCTGCAGACAGACAGAATGGAAGTGTTGTTGACATTATTGCTTACTAGGAAGCCCATAAAATGAGATATTGACAAATATACCTACATAACGTTTCAATTCAAACAAAGGATTCAGTCATTTTTATTTGCACATAATTGTTTTATTTATTAATTTTAAACGATGACACAGTATTATATTACTATTAAATTTGTGACAATCACTTTACATGATTTCATTAATATTATTGGATTTAATATTTTTATGAATTTAAAAAATGTTTTTTTTTTATTATTTTGCCTACAAACTTCTAGGATTCATCAAAAGACTAACTAAATCATCTAAACTACCACCTAAATACTATATTAAAATGAAATACATTTGTTCGCTTAATATTAGAATGTATTTCAGTAATTTAAAGTAAACATTGAAAAATTAGGAAAAATCAATCAATCTCACCAGGATTACATAAAGTTATCATTACCAAGCAAAGCAAAAATTATTTCGAAATTCCTATTCAAAATCATCAACACATTTTTTGTGTTTCACAAATGTCTTGTATACGCAGCATTAGATGAAAATGGTAATATAATACATGGTGCCTACATACTACATAACCAGATGAATCTCTGTAGAAACACAACTGATTGGCAACAAATACCTATGTACATATATCAATTATGTATTACGAGCACCTTATATATTTCTTTTGTTTCCAAAATTTTTATTTTTATTTTCTTTTTCTTTTACTTACTGTTTTTCTTGTTTAATCATTTCGTTTAATATATTATAATTATGTAAAAGCAAATTGTGAAGTTTAACTTTACTTAATTCTTTATGAATCATATGTACCAACCAACCTAATATGAATATTATGTCAATTTGACTGTCCTAGAACGGGAGACCATCTAGTTGGACAGTCAAAGCTTCCTTATACTGAATGTATTTTATAACAAATAAAATAAATAAATATCAATAAGTTAGCTGTTCTTACAAAGTGCATCAATTATATTATAATTGTATCAAACTTTATGGATTACACAAATAAGTTGTCAACACGGGCATCAGCCTAGCATTGTGGCCGAAAAATCCACAAAAATGTAACCATAATATTTGTGCAATGAATAAAGAAAAATTAAAAAAACAAATTAATTAATTTTTATAAGAAAAACTTTCTTTGTATACTTTTTTGAAGGTTATTCCCATCAGTGATATATATCATATTAGAATAAGTTAACAATAATAATCTAAACGAAAATATGAAAGAGAACAAGACACAGAAAAACAGAAAAAAGACAATGGTCACAACTGGGACTCGAACCCAGACCTCTCCGTCTAACCGGGACGAGCGCGTTAACCAATTTCGCTATTGCCACCTTCTGTCAAAGCCGTCATATTTGTCAATCTCATATTTTTCAAATTTTAGAATTACATTATTATCAACTAATTATTTTTTTCTCCATATTACGGGCAACTACCCTTTTCATTGGAAACAATCATTCTAAGAATTGGTTTGTAACCTGGATAGCGTCTCGGATAGATATATCCGAATTTATTTATATGGAACAATTGACTTTTATAAAAGTCTAAAGTCTAAATAAATATTCAATTTTAGTTGATAATAATGTAATTCTACAATTTTAAAATATGAGATTGACAAATATGACGGTTTGACAGAAGATGGTAGGTACTAGCGAAAAAACGTCCCGGTTAGACGGAGAGGTCTGGGTTCGAGTCCCAGTTGCGACCATTGTCTTTTTTCTGTTTTTCTGTGTCTTGTTCTCTTTCATATTTTCGTTTAGATTATTATTGTTAACTTATTCTAATACAAATTTATTAATTTATGTTTTGAATAGCTTAATAATATTTATAAAGTATCCTCCGGTGTTTAATTGCAAAAAATAAATTAAATAGTGTTTAAGGGATCGAAATATAATCATAGTATATTATTTTACTATAAAATCTAGAAATCGTAAAACCAATACTGCTGTAGTCTTCTCTTCGGTTCATTACTTTGTTGATAGCTATTACTTTTGGGTCGTATTTTCGATCTGTAAGCAAGCCTCCTCTGCTGTAAGCGTCTGTAAGCAAATAGAGGTCTGAAGACAATGTTATCTTCAGCCGTTTCTAATATTTCCTCATTATCGGAATTGCCAATTTCACTTTCCAAAGTATTGAACTGTTGTTCGTTATTGATTGTGTTGGTTTCAGTGAGTTCTTCCAATATTATGTCGTAGGTGTCACCGATCACAGAACCTTTCGAAGACATTTCAGAACTTTCAGATTCTGTCGGTTTTGAAGAAGCACAATGAACGAAACATAAAATGCTCAAAGCAATTGTTGATTGCTAAAATAAACAGAATAAATGATGAAGAACATGGTTTTATACACTTTAGAAATTAAATATACATTTTATCGCCTTACTTTTTAATTGTCCACCATTTTAGTTTTTGTTCAATCTCTCCTTTAAAATTAAAAATGAATAATAAAAAAATAGTTAATCACTTAATTATTGAAATTATTAAGACCTTCACATTTACAGAAGTAGCTTTATCTTAAACACTTACTGAAAGAAAACCTTCCCCTCCTGAAATTTTTTCTTATAGTCGTTTGGACAATCAAGAACTAAGGCGACGATTTGACTCGACACCCATACAAAATAAAGCGCCCGTTAAGGCTTTTTGAGACTGGTGACGACACAAAGATAACCACAGATTTAGTGCCATTTTGGGTGACCACAAAATTTAAAAAAAAAATCGAAAATTATTTTAACTATTAAAACTAATAATAACAATAAACAATGTACTGGTATTTATGTTAGAAAGTCATTATTGATTCAAAATAAATAAAAAAGGATTTAGAGTTTCTTATTGTTAAAGCAAGCCACAATGTAACTACTATATTAAAGAACTTATAAATCATTTCTTACCTTCATATTAAGTTATAGAAAGAAGTCAATATTATTTTCCTTTATGAAGGGGTATATTTTGTAGTATAATTTTTATTTCTTTGGGGGATGTTTTGAACGATTTAACGAATGTTGGATAAGCTATACTGTCTCTGCTGGCAATTCAAATGGAACTTTGAACTGTTTAATATTGTATCGTATTTTATACGCAAGGATAAGAGAAGTGTTAATTTTTCACTCGCATGATAATTGGGCGCTTTGGCACTTTAAAACGAACATTAGATTGAATGCAAATTTTACGCCTCAGTGAAGTATGCAAATAAGTCCAACAATAACAGAATAAATCAAAGTAAATTACGCTTAAGTGACTTTTATATAAAGGAAACCAAGAAATCGAATAACGAAATAACTATATATGAAATTAATCGAATTTCGAATGACGAAATTGACGCTGATCAGATGATGTTCCTGTACAAAATTATTAACACAAAAGTTTACTGCCCGGAGTTGTTAAACAAAATATATTATAGCAGACAGAACACCATTTTCTACATTGATACCTGCAACGTCAATTCCAATTTTGATTTTGTGAGAAATGAATTTATGAGAAATACATGTATCTGCCTAAACATTAAACTTGCAAATGCATATATACCCGCTGACATATTAACCACTGCTAGTTGCTATCGTTACAGAAGTTCATTAATCACATTCTAAGTGCGAATTCATGATGACTAAATTAATTGTACCTATTATTTTCATTTTACTTGCGCGGCAACATCCCTTTATCCTTTTACTAGCGCGCGCCGCGCCGTTTGTCTCAGGACCGCGGCCGGCCCTGTAGAGGACTCTATGTTGCAGGTTCATTCCTTCCGCTTATTAAACAGATCCTCTGCTCAGCATCCCTACAGAGGAGATAATACGTTAAATGTTAGACCATTCCACCACTGACTCAAATAAGTATTCGTATACTCGTATGTCAGGGCCCATAAATAGGGTAAAATCTTCATGACTAATAATTAGATGTCCACTCTCACAGATAATTACCTAATATACTGTATCTACAGAGGAGTAGTGCTACAGAGTAGTAAGGGGCCGAAGACCAACAGGTCTCCCGGCCAAGGTGAATCACTAAATATCGGGGAAAAAATTAGACCCCACCGAGAGACAGCCTTGGTTCTCATTGCCTCCCAAACTCTGGTCCGCCATCAATAGAATAAGGTGCTCCCATAGCCGTTGTGCCCAAATGATGTGTAGATTGGGCCAGAGTCGGCGATGTGTGAATGCGGTACGGGGCAGACCATCGTCAACGAATGCCTCTCCATTCATTCCCCGACGGTTTGATGAGGTTCGTAGGGCGACACCTGAGGCACTAGACTGGCTTACAGACCTAGAAGTCCCCCTCTAACCCCCCACCATACGAAAGAAGAATAAGTAGTGCGACGTGTTTTTCCACAATTTTCCAAAAGAAAAGTTAAGGTTTTGCTTTCTTCAAAACAACATTTTTAGAAAATGCTTACTAAAATATGAATTACGTAACCAATCGTAGATTAGTTATTCGTTAAATTTCCAGACATTTTTTAAAAATTAAAAACATGTTGATCGAAGGTCAAATATAATTAAAATAAACGTCAAATGGTTCTGCACCTGAACTTGCAACTTACGAATGGTAGAGCTACTCATGATAAAAACAAAAGTATGTTCCAATTTGGAGAAAAACACAAATAAATATGTTTTATCTCACCTCCCCCCTCCCAACAAACTTTTTTCTTGTTTTATTTTTATCGTGATAACATAATATAAACAAATTAAATTGCGTTACAGTTTTTATAGTATTATAATTATAAATATAATATAATTTTGGTTTTATCTAAAATACATACACATAAAAGATATAAAAAGGAAAACATATGGTTTTTAAAACTAATTACAATAAATTAATTTCTTGTTCGAGACTACCCAACTCAACAGAGAGTATACTTGTAGGCAGGGGCGTGCACAGAGTTTTTGATCAGGGTAGGCAGTAGGAAAATACAACAAGTTTCACAGGTTAAAATTTCCATATTTTATCAAATAATTTCAGAATTAAAGTACGACAAACCTTTTTGAACCGACAATTAGCATTTATGAAAGACAACTATTTGATAGAAATACATAACAACAGATGTTTTTGTCATCACTGATTGCCATTTGCTAATTTTGTTCTAGAAAGCACTGCTTAATACTAACAAAAAAATCTCATAGAGGCAAATTCAAAAGTTCAGTACAGCAAATTCAAACAGTTCTACTCTATGCTTTGTGCATTTCGTAAACATTGCATTATATATTGTATGAAGTTTCAGAAATAATTCCTGTTGGGCAGTCGGAGGGCGCGCGTTTAGTTTCTAGTTACAGTTTATGCCGCGTTTGTAGTATGCCGTTTTATGTGTCCCGTATAATATGTTTGATGATGGTTGCTCATTTTTTTCGCGCTTATTTTTGAAAGTGTGTATTTATTTTTAGTCATAATTTAATATTATTTAGATGCTTATGTTTTACAAATACGGCAGGGTAGGCAGTGCTTATGTGCCTATATGGAGTGCACGCCCCTGCTTGTAGGGATTAGATATATAGTATACATAATATATGTATGTATAATGGATTTTATTCTAGTGATTATAGTATGATATATTTTAGTGATTACATTTTTAAGTATACATTATATTGTTGTGAATATATTTCATACATTTTATATATATACAGTACATTTTTCATATATAAAGGTGTCGGGCGGGAGGTAACGTGCATATACCTACTTCGGGAGGTGAACCTACACGTTAGTACAAGTAAAAAGATAAATTACTTTTTTCGAAATTCCAATGTTTTAGGGAAGTTTTCGGAAATAAAGTTGAATTGTTTGTATGGAAAAAATAATATTCTTATATGGAAAAAACAAATTGCATGGGAAAATAATGGCATTTCGAAGAAAGTTTATCTATTTTAGTCATGTAGAATCGTCATGTAGAATCACCCTCCGAAGTTTGTGCACTTTACCCACGGACATCCCGTATAATATGTTCAATTATTGTGATTGTATTTTTATATACATTACGTAAGTATATATGTGTATATAGTATATTATATTGAAGTGATTATATTTTTAGTAAATATATGTATATATTATATATTATATTATATTGTAGTGATTATATTTTAGAACTTCTGTGTATTAATATCTACTGGGTTTAATTTTTGATATTTTTAGAGGACGATCGTAATGGCCTATTCACACGAGGCCAGATAGTAGAGTAATGTAATGGCAACTAAAACGTAAAATTAATTTGATGGAACTGTCCAAATGTGGACCACTAAATCACTCTAATAACACTGGTATTGTTTAAAAAGTCCATTAGACGAACCTTCGGGATCTTTGTGCGGGGTTATATAGCAAGGAAGGAAATAAGCCGACTATCAAAGGGCTTCTCTATCTGAGGCGCTGAGGCGTTGAGGCGAGGCGAAGAGGCGGCGAAGAGGCGAAGAGGCGAAGAGGCGAAGAGGCGAAGAGGCGAAGAGGCGAAGAGGCGAAGAGGCGAAGAGGCGAAGAGGCGAAGAGGCGAAGAGGCGAAGAGGCGAAGAGGCGAAGAGGCGAAGAGTCGAAGAGGCGAATAGTGGAAAACGCGAATGTGCGAAGAGACGAACACCAGCACTGGGCATAAATAACTATAGAAAATTACGGTTATTGGCAGGAGTGCAAGCGAAGAGGAGGCAAAGACTCTTCAAGGGTTGTAGCAGCACGTTCGATGATGACCGATGACAGTGATGACTTAAAGATAATCAGACCTTTTTTCTGCAAACAAATATAAATATGGGTACCATTTGAACAGATAATCCTCCTCTTCGCTTCTAGTCACTCTTCCACCTTTAAGCAATTTAAGTTTTTGTCTCCTGTTTCGCCTTTCATTTTCTCTCTTCTTTATCAGTCTATAAAGGAAAAGTGGCCTGAACACATTGTCTTCGGCGGTCTGCAATATTTCATCAATTATTATAATTTCCTTTGCGCCATTTTTTTCCACAATAGTCGTTATCAATGAAAAATGTTGTAAGTGTTCTTCAGTACTTTCCGGAGGTTCCAATTGATCAAATTCGCTCGTTTTGTTTTCTATTGACGCATTCTCATCAATTTTGTATGTCTCTTCTGGGTGTAAAGTAGCATCTTTTTCTTGTACTGCCAATGTATCATTTTGATTGGAAATTTTCGTCAATACGTAGCATGAGATCTCGCAATAAATTATACTAAAAAACAACACAAGCTTGAAATTTGTAATCTGAAAAAAAAATGCTAATGAAAATTAAATCGGAAACATATTCAGTATGTATAAAATATGAGGAGACACAGCAGTGAGAAAGGTTTGTAAAATATGAAAACATGTGATAAATGTAGGATCATGTATTAATATTAATATAATCAATTAAAATAATATTAACACCTCTACGGAAACATAAAAGTTGAATAAGACACCAAAAATTAAAAAGATAACAATGACAAAAGATTTTCTCGAGTTTTTCCGCAACTACACAACCAATTACTGCTGACGCATAAAATAAGTTGTTTCGGTTAATCTCAAATTTCAATTAAAGAATTATTAACATTATCCTCAATTAATTATTTTTTAATAATTCTAAAGATGGCAGCCTATATCATATTTTTTTTCGGTGGCTTATTCCAGTTTTAAATACATCTTTTTGAATTTCTATTTCATTTTCTAGAAGTAATGAATGCAAAATTTTGAAAGTGGAAATTAAACCAATTCTGATATCAACTATGCATAATGCATTCTGTCAACTTTTGGTGGCACACATGCACACCCACGCATTTCTCTGTAATTGGATGAAATGTAGGACCACGGCGGAAAGTCGATACTGTTTAAAATAGATGTATTATAGTAAAAAAAACTATATTTTTTCATGTATTCATAAATAGTTGTTAATATTATTTTTAGAGAGAGCTGTTTATTATTTTCTTTGATTAAATAAAAATATTTACTCACCATATTGTCACAATTTATTTTTAATCACGTTTAAGCCGATTAAGTAATCAATTTTGTAAAAAAAATTAAAAAGTGCATTTACTGCATGATTTCAGCATGAAGATTTTTTGTAGGCTTTTATTTTACAAAAAACAACCGTGCATTGCTTTATATATAGGAACTCAATTTGAACGTCTGTTGTGTTAGGATTCAAGATATATACTGGTCGATATACTTCAAAGGGAATGTTTATATTTATACGATCGATGTTTTTTTGGTATTTTTAGCCGTGTTAATTACTATTATCTTTAAAAAATCCACAAGTTTTTCAATTTTCTCATGAAAAAAATTAAATTAGAAAAACAAACAACAGAGTGCATTAGGACTATTAGGTTAATGGTTACTTGTAAACGAGTCACTAACTATTTAGTGCTGTATGTTCGAAGGACTCAAGGGAATTTCATAATTAGACTTTGATTGTCTCGGCCGCAAATCTTATCCGTATGTACTCTTAGGGGGCATACATTAATTACGTGAGCAGTTTTTCTTCCAATCTAGACCCCACCCCTCCTTTGGTGAGATAAATTTGGGCCACTTCGTATATTATTTTCAAGTAACGTGAGATTTTGCTGGACCCCCCCCCCCCCCTCCCCCATTTTGAGCTCACGTAATTAATGTATGCCCCCTTAGTTCGTAATTTTACAGGAGGAGAAGGTTTTCTTTCACTATTTCATTGAAACATTATGAAAGGTGTTTAAGTTATAGCCATTTCCATAAAGGTAAAGGTCTCATTAGTTTAAATAATTCTTAATTCAGTGATTAATTATTATACTAAAGTGATGGAGATTGAACAAAAACTAAAATGGTCGTTTGGACAATTAAGAACTAAGGCGTCGAAATTTAATGTAAACAAAGAAGCATCAACAATCAATGTATTATCATAGGTCAAGAATGTTTGTTTAGTCTCTTATGTCAACTAAATAGTCAGATGGACGGCCTTTAGTAGACCGTTAAATCAGATATGTGTTTGTCAATTTAAAAAATAGACTTCTAAGTAAGCATAGGTATCTCACTTGTCTTAAAAAATGAGAAAATGCCAAGTTGGTATATAACTACCCACTGCGAGTTTGAGATCGATAATAAATCTGTTCATAATGGATTTAATCTCACAAAGAAATCTATTTGACAATTTCTGAAAAAATCAGATTGTTAAAACCAAAATGAGCTTTCAAAATATTACTTGTCAAGTCCACAGTAAAAAGCCTTCATTGAAATCTGTTTACTTTTATACATATGAAGTGATGGAAAATGAGAACACCTTAAAGATCAATAGGAAATTCTATAATAAAGAGATTTTTTTAATTACCACATAAGGCTATGTGATATGTGGAATAATCCAAACTCATGAATATTCTTCGCATATAATATGTATGTAAGTACGACAAATAAAAACATATCCAAGATGTCCAGCGTCGAAGATAAAAAAAAATTAAGATATATTGTGAAGTTTATATATTTAAAAGCTTAAGTAGACATGTATCTACCTATTGCAGCATGAAAATGATATTTTTTGCAGTTTAGCTCAAACATTGTCTTGTGGGGTATTTGTATGTGAAAGTCAGAAACCTCGACAGTAACCAAATAACAATTAAAAAAGGCTGTTGGAGGAAATAATTCAATCGTAATATCAATGCAAAGTATCTCAGCCGAGAAGCTTTAAAGTAAATGGGAGAGTGAGAATACGAATATTTCTACTTCATTGTGGGTTTTCGATTTGGTAGGTGGGTATGGGTACCGCCGCCCCGGGAACCATTTATTGGATAACCAACACCTCTGCTATAGGTCACCCCAAGTGGCGGGCCGGATCGAGGGAGACTGGTTGAGGGAGACCTTTTGACCTTTCCAACCGGACTCTCTCGATCCATCGCCTTGCACCGCAGTTGGAGGGATGGATTCATACGTCCGTCACTCCTGGACACACTCACCTCCAGAACTTCCTATATTTCTCTTCCTTAAAAAGACCCTCCACACAGCATCCCCTAAGATGCCATAGGCCCAGAGGTAAATTATTTTCCTCAGGGCCTCCTGCGTGGAGTTAATGTAAAAAAAAATCGCTGGAATAATCTTGAAGTCCATACATACATTTTCACTCCACCTCGCATCGACTACATTTAAGGGTTAGGAATAAGGGGTGAAAAGCATTCTCCGTAGCGTTTTCGTTATTTGGCTTGAGACGGGAAAATAGGTGAACGATCCCCGCCGCAGCGCAAATATACCACAAGTAAACAAAAATTACAGCTTTTAAGTACCTATAGCACACGTAAATAAAATTATTGTAATTTTTTATGCTCAATTTATTAAACATTATAAAAGGTAAATATGTATAATTGAGACAAAATTTCTCCTTTAATGTCTTTCGTTTATAGGTACCTGTATGGTACCTTCTTACCCATGACATTATTCGCATCCATTAATGGGATTTATAATGGTACAGTGAATATTAAAAATAGCATTATAAACAATTTCATTTACGTTAATTGTTGCTGTGAGTTATTTTTTGTCTTTGAACCACGTCGTTAAACCTGCCCATATTTCCATTATTTTAAATTATATTAATGAATTAAAAATCACGAAATGTCTCTTCAGTAAAAGCAGCGCATATATTCGATAGCTCCACACAGCGATCTATCAAAGCTGTTGAGATTCATGGTACCTCGTTTCCTGACGAAGCAACTAATCACTTGAGATTATCCGCCAAAAACGGGCAATGGCCGTCTGATCCTCTTCCTTCCAACAAAATAAGAATAATAGGGGTTAAAGGTATTCTCAGAGTCACTAATTAGATCAAAATTGTAATCAAAGCCTTCTATGTCATCAAGTTGGCGTTTGTGAATCCTGTGATAGATATCTATATCTCCAGTTCTTGGAACAATACGTTCGTTTGCATCAAAAAGTCCAGTGTTTATTCCGTCACTCAAATCTGGTTGATTAGAGACAAAAGTTTCTTCAATTGGATATTCGACGAGATCGTTATTGTTTTCTTTTATGGTTTCTGTATGGTTGTCATCTGAAACAGCTACGTAGTTAATTTCTTTCAGGTTTAAGGGTAGGGCGTCAGAATTCAGTCGGACTAGTTCAACTTGTCTCAAATTTGCATCTGTGTCTTCTTGGAAGGTGTTTAACGGCCCTGAAGGCATCTGCACGGAAGATCCCAAGAGGGTCACAAATATCAAACTCACTGAAGATCTTCTTGACATTTTGATAAAATTTGTTGTTCACGATTCACGCTTTACAACGAAAATGTTAGTTTACCAAGTTGTTTAAAATATATTCTAAATCTCTTACAACAGAAGATTTCCACTATATTCAGCGACAGCAAATTTGATAGATGTACAATTTACTCAAAAGCCAACTTACTGTAAGAGTGGTACGAAAACACTTAAACAAATTCATATACGAAATGATCTTATATAGAGGAGAATTAATGCGCTTGTTTGCCGATTCAGAAAATTTATTTCAACACACTCAAGAAATGGTTAGAAAATACGCGAAAAATTGCGCATGACTTGTTTAGACAACATATTTGCATGCTCCTGAAAATGCGAGCGGGCCCGTTCGGGCAAAACAAATTGGTTAACTCCACAATGTTTATCTCCGTAGTTGACTCAAACAATTAGTTGAGCTTCAAGAGCCGTCCATTTGCTTCCGTTATTAACATCATCGAGTTCTTGACATTTGTTAGACGTTTGGAAAACACCTTGATCCCCAGATCCGGTGACAAGTTGACTGCACTTTCCTAGAATTATTATTAATACTTTTCTAAGAGGAGATTTTATTTGTCAATCGGTTTTAATAAGCACGCATACCTAAAATTTCTGTAAGGGAAATTATTTACTAGGTTTTACTTTAGACAAGCTGTGATGTGAATACGTATATAAAGTGAAGGAAATTATTCAAGAAAATTAGTCACTTGTACTCCCGAATGGAGAACACAAGTTTAGTTGTGTTTGCTTCTATAACATATTTCCAAATGTCGCCTATAAAATGTATAATATTATTATGTCTTTTTTTTTTTTTACATTAACTCCACACAGGAGGCCCTGAGGAAAATAATTTCCCACAGGGCCTATGTCATCTTTGAGGATGCTGTGTGGAGGGTCTTTTTGAGGAAAGAAGGAGTAAACATGGGTATTGAAGAGACCCATGTTGTAAGAGGGAGGAAACACAGAGGCCGGTAAATCGTTCCACAGCCGAGCTGTTGAACTCAATAACGAGTCGTAAAAACGACCCGTTCTCATGTGACTAATGTCAACCGTGTACAAATGTTAGGCGCGTGTTTGGCGTGTTTCCCGACTATGCACCGGTGCCGAGGGGATCAATGACGCTAGTTACTCGGAGCATCTTCCATTGTAATACCGGTAGAACAAGGACACCATTTCCACCTGACGCCTGTGCTCTAAAGATTGCAATCCGTCAGTTAAAATGGGAGAATCTATCCAACGGACCGCCCGTTTCTGCACAAAGTCAAGGTTTTTTTTTTTAAAGGTATTTTGGAGCTCCAGACCAAAGGTGGCTGCCAAATTCAACCGTGGGGCGCACTTGCGATTTGTACAGGGTTAGCAGTTGTGTACTATTAAATTATCTGCGGGCCCTGTACAGTACGCCCTTTCTGAGAGGCTAACTTAACTCTGATTTCGATGGAGCCCATACCTGAGCTGGTCACTTAGAGTTACACCAAGCATATCAATGGAGGTCTTGTTCGGAAGAATGCTTCCATTGAAGGAGACTAGATTATCATTTCGATCCCTTTTAGACGTTATCAGACATGATTGGGTCTTTGAAACATTATTTTTCGTGTGAAAAATGTCTAATGTTCTTATCAACTTATTAGTATATCCATTTATATTTAAGTAGATTTTGAATACTCACCCGAAAATGTGAGCAAGTAGAAAGCGACCCAAACGCAGACCGAGGAAGAGGTGGATGGACTGCTGGGAAGAAGATTCAATCAGGACGGGAAGGACTGAGCATTGTGGATTAGGAACCGCAGCCAACGGAGAACATTAGTGGAGGAGGCCAAATTGAGTCCAAATGAGATGTAACACATGGGATGTATTCAATAATGTTGTTTTGATAAAAAAGTATGAAAATTTTGTTTTGTTTTTCTGTGAATATTATTAATGAAATATCTCTAATGCCCGGATAAAGTGGAATTGAGCCAAACACAAAAATGAGTGATGTTGTAACGCTACTTTTAGGCAGGAATTAATAAAAAAACAATCAGGATTATTATCACGCCCAAAATAGCGACTTTCAGAGGAAGGCACAAAATGACTGGCTAAGAAGATCCGTTGGTAATTAAAAAGTAAGGAGCGAAAGAAGGACGTAGTTTTTTTTTTCTTTTTTAAAAAGACAGACAAACATTCGCGGGTTATGAATAACCCAATAATGTTTAAAAATTTCCTACTACCATCATACTAAGCTGAAAATGTTGCTTGTGTCGTGATGGAGGACTTCGAACGTGCGACTCCCGACTGTCCACTCGGCCACTGACCGGTTAAAGGTTATTATTTATATGACCTTTTTAGGGTTTTTACATAGAAATAGACAAAATTATCTATATGGTAATAACAACGTTTTGTGATTGTTAATTGATAAATTGTAGATGTCCACTGTCTCGGTCGAATTATTACCCTCCTCTGATCAATGAGAAATACATATTTATGGTAGAAATAAATCCCAACTTCTAGTTTTACGTAGTGGAATCCCAAAGCTTCTCAATGCAATCATTTCCGGACTAACAAATGCATAATTTAGAATTTTAGTTAGAAATACCAAGTTGGTGAAAAAAATTCTGTCTGAAAATTTAAGCATACTCATTTCATTTAAAAGAGTAAATCAACAAAATTAATGAAATACATACCCATTTTAAAACCGTATAAGAATTTTTATGTATTATTTCAATAACTTGTAGAATGTAGGTACCAATATGAAAATTGAAATGTAGGTTCCAAACGGGAAAAAGGTGTTCAAGTTGATATCTAACAAAGCAAAATATATTATTGCTGAAATTTTTAGATAACACATAAATCCTTGCGAAATATCCAATGTGATGAAGATACCTGACTATTACGGTAAATTTCCAAACAATATTGTTTAATTTGTATGATACCTATGTAGGTACCATACGTATATATATATATATACTTATATTCTTTAAAAGTTTATTAGCAACGCTGTTTTTTTTACATTAGCTCCACACAGGAGGCCCTGAGGAAAATAATTTCCCTCCGGGATTAAGTATGTCATCTTAGGGGATGCTGTGTAGGGGGTCTTTTTAAGGAAAGGAAGGAGAGGAAGTTCTGGGAAGGAAAAAGGTTGGAAGGGTGGGTACGGACGTATGAATGCATCCCTTCAACTGCGGTGCAAGGTGATAGATCGACAGAGTCCTGCTGGAGGTCAAAAGGCCTTCCTCGACCAGTCTCTCTCGATCCGGATTGTCGCGCAGCAGGTGGGCAGACGCATCCGCCGCCAAGACCCGAACAAACCTCACTCCATGAACCCGGGCACCCCTGCGAAGTCATTAAATGTATTTAATCAAAAGTAGCAAACTACTTGAGGTAACGAATGGCAAACGCATTTCTGATGAGCTTTGAAAAATGTACTTACTAACTATCCGACGAACGACACGCCATTCTGTTTTTGTTCCACGTGTTCTCCAGTCTAGACCCCGGCAATGTCCGGCAGTAACTACTTGTATCTGGTATTACATAAAAACCAACAATGTTCAAACCTTCGGACAAATTCATCTTACACCTGTGATAAATATATTAACAAACAACTTTCAGACCTTCCGACGTAGGTATACCTCCAATTAAAATAGCATCGAAGGGCACCATTTTGGAGTGACTTTTTTCAGTCAATAATGTGAATCGGTTGAATATGCCACTGTGATAGACCCTTTGCTGTCGCCTACTTATTTAATACTTTTATGCCTGTGTCAGACCACACTATATGCGTCTAGAGGTTTTTGGGCATGGCCTATACAGATAATATATGTTGCAGTGTCACAAGAAGCTATATCTTCCTCTCCCTACGGCAGGAGAGGAGGTTAGATCAATTGGGGAGCTGCCGCGGAATAACCTTGACAGCCGAAAGCTGCGTGACCACGTTTGACCAGGACGGACCAGATCTGAACAACCAGGCTCTTCCCAACCTCCATCTTCTCTTCTCCATCCCCTCCCTCACTTCCTGTGCAATCACAATGGTTAAATGTTACCGACATTTTTGCAGGTAAAAGGAATAGAGCCATTAGCTCCATCGCATTGCTGTTTGCTATATTATTATGTAAATTACGCAATACGCAACAATCTAAACTTAAATAGCAGGTTTTTTTTATTGATAAACAACATTCTCTTGTCAATAGTTCTCAGAATTGCCGCAAGATGGGATGAATCTAACTTTGTTATCAACTGGTCATGTGATAAGTGGTAGGTATGTGCTTTGAGTACGTATGGCATGTTTTTAAGGGGTATGTATACGGGTTTTTTTATTGATGAAATTCGTAGTATTACTATCTCGCATTTACGCAAATTCACAGAAATCAATATCCAGTTTAGCTGGAGAAAAAAAAAACAAAATAATTTCGTAGATCTGCCACAAACAATAGTAAAAGAAACAATCACGAATGTGTAAATTATTAAATGACGATGCAGGTAGAAGTTATTTTATTAAATTGGTGTCCTTATACATACATACAGCTTAAGACAATATAGATTCACAGTATGATGATGTATTTTATTAAAAAGAATTGGTGGATTATAAATTAATAAAAAAGGCATAACTAAGCCACAAATAGTTACCTAAACTATTTGACGTCGGTGCTATTTAAACGGTTATCTAAACTTTTTTGATGTCGGTAATTTATATACGGTTTCCTAAGTTTTTTAACGTATTCAGTATATAAACGGTTACCTAAGCATTTTGAAGTAGGTACTTTATAAACAGTACCTAAGCTTTTTAACGTAGGTAGTATATAAACCTAAGCTTTTTGAGGTAGGTACTATATAAACAGATTAGAAAAAACTGAACTCAAAGACACAGACGCGGCGGCGAGTCGCTGGCGCCGCTATTTTGCTCGCTTTGTTGACTTCCGTCGTCTAAGTTAAAATCATAATACGCATTGGTTTAAAGGGATTTGCTACGACACTAAGAAAAAAATATATTACTTTATTTCAATTTTAGTTAAAATATATGTAGTGTTCCTAGGAAAGCCAATTTTTCGATCGGCCTTCTTAGTAAGACCATCAAAAATTGACAGTTGGCTTTGATAGGGCACAAAGGCCTTACTAGAAATATCTAGGAATCACGAAAAGTTAATACTTAGTTTTTAGTTATAAATACGTATTGGGAAAGGTAAAACAATTTATAAGTTTCTAATATAATTACTTACAATCTTGCTTTAAATAATTTTATTTTAAGAACATTTTGGCCTTACAAGGAACGGACCCAGAAGAAGGTCATTTTGATCGGTAATATATTTTTTGAATTTCATTATAAAGGTTATTGGCAACTTATTTGATATTGATGTATTTTAAAAATATTTTTACGAATATATTCTTAGTTGTTTTACGATAGTGTTCAAGTAATGTTGGTTGAGTATTTTTTTGTGAATTTAATATGGTGAGTGTTTAAGGTTTCAATTTAATGAAAGATCTTTTAAGTAGTTTAAGTATAAGCAGATATTTTGATCGTCACAACGTTAGCTTTTGTTTATCGACTGATTTATTGTATCGGTCATGTATGGAGCCTTGTCCCTTGCAAGACCGCTTGGAAAAGTTTAATAAAACTTAATTTTTAATAAATTATTATTAACTCTGTCAATGATTTTTTTTATTACTTACATAATAAAACAAAGTGTTACTTAATAATTTGTTTGTTTCATTTATCCAGTAAATAAAGAAATAATAACAAAGATTGAAGAAGAAAATAATAACTGTTTATTTGTTATGGTGGCCTTTGCAATATATTATAAATTATACATATTATGTAATTCACCAAATATTAAACCAGATCCCGTTAAGAATTGTTATTTAGTTTAAAAAAATAATATGTGATTCGTTGTTATGGGTTGCCCATAATTCATACGAACATACTATACAAGCGGCAGGCAGCTGTGTGTCACGTGCTCAGTACATGTACATTCTCGCGTGATTATTGCTGTCCCTCTCAGGCTGGCAGAAGACATTACCATATATGGCTACACGGCGCGAAATCCAGCCAATGGCAGAAGACATTGCCTTATAGGGCACACGTTCGAGTCTTCCGTCTCGCTCATCACGGACAGAGAACTCCGGCCACCGTTCACCGAAGCATCAGACCTATTCTAGAGAGCGGCGCGAGCAGTCGTACGTACTACTACGTACTGTCGGGCAGTATGCCACCCTTTGACGCGGCTAATTAAGTCTTCACTTACGATCCCAGTATGGCGCTATCACGACAGACGCCTGTATAATCCTACTGCCGCCTACTTTATACCATGGCAGCCCTGGCCGCCCGGCTTTTAATCCGCCTACATTGCCGATAGCCGCTTAATTCACCGTTATCACCCACCGGTTCGGTAAGCTGACCGAATCCGCCCACCATGACGCCGAGAAGCCGCCCACGCACCCCGAGCCGCCCCGTTCCTGCACCCGATCTATGAGCTTTGCTCTAGATCTCTCCACTTCGTAGGAAGCTGCCTGCATCCGTACGACGCCACGTGAGATTTTAAACCCTCTTATAGTATTTCCGAGCCTAAATTCAGTAGTATTTCTAGTGCCTCTCTCTCTCTTATGCTAGGCCTTAAACAGCTTACCTGGTTGCCTGTAATGTTCACCCTTGCATTATTGAATACATTTGAATTGTGCCTAAACCTTGTTTCATTGGAGTCAACCATCGACAGCCTCGGAGGAGCCCTACTACCCTGAGCTGAGCCTTCCAAGCCGAGGCATATTGCCCCCGGGGGGCCTGCTTAACACTTGTTCCCCCCCCGGGAGGGACATATTTCTGGAGACCAGAAGTATAACACTGGACCCTACGTGGCTTCAGTATCACCCTGGCCCCAGGAAGTATGACACTGGCGCGCCAACTGGGCCGAAGTCTTGTCGATTGTTGTCTCCCTAGAAACATAATTATGTAATCTTAGCTATAAATATTTTATATTTGTGCTCCCATCAACAACGGTAGTTCTGTGTGAATTATTCTAAACGTCGCGAGTCCGTCGGCTAGTGCTATTCGAGTGTTAGGTATTTTAAACATCGCTTACTACCGTAGCATTCATTCCCACGCTATTACGTTTCTATCGTGGCATCTTGGCTATAAATATTTTATATTTGTGCTCCCATCAACAACGGTAGTTCTGTGTGAATTATTCTAAACGTCGCGAGTCCGTCGGCTAGTGCTATTCGAGTGTTAGGTATTTTAAACATCGCTTATTACCGTAACGTCTTACGCTATTACGTTCTATCGCGGCAGTCAGAGTTGTTCGTCATTCGCGCGGAATTTTTTTTTAATTGAGTAATGAATCTCGTTATTTTAAATTCTCCGAGTGGCTGCTGTGTAAGTTGCGTTATTTCTTCCTTGAAGAGCAGTGGTTGTTTCCAATAAAAGGTAGTAACTACTGTCGGATTGTGCTCGTTCACATCCGTTCCCCTGTAATAGGAAGTTGTAAATGCGACTGCCAGCAACTGCTCTCGTCTTATATTATTCGTCCGAAATTTTTTTTGCTTTGTTCATTATAATAACGCAAAATCATGGAGGCCACCATACCAATAATGGATAGAATATTAAATTTCGAGAAAGCAAACGCGTCGGTAATAAGAAAAATGTTGATGGATAGAGGCATAGTCCCCAAAAGGGCTTTGTTGTCTTTACGGAAACAATGTGTCGAGTTTAATGAATCCCTTAGTGGGCGGGTGGAGTCTCCTGCTATTTTATTAAATTCTCCAAGTGTAGCAACCACCCCAAAAACTAGTAATTCGGGAAACCTCGTTAACATAGTATCCTCGCCTACGCAAAATCACTATGAAAGGACTACCACAAGGTACGTTGAAAGAAAAATAGTTAATTTAACAAATTGGAAAATTTCTTTTGACGGGAATTCGGATGTCCGTGCTTTTTTAGACAGAATCGCTGAATTACAATACGCGAGGGGCGTTGATTGTCAAGATTTGGCTAGGGGTTTTGTCGAACTTCTCACTGGTTCAGCACTATTATTCTATAGGAAAATTTTCAAAACTAATCTAAAGTGGGAAGAAATTAAAACAGCCTTTTTGAAGAGATTCGAGGACCCGACGTTTCAAATGACTGAGAAGTCGAAGTTATTTAACTTGTGTCAAAATAATAACGAAAGAGCTGCGGATTTTATTTTGGAAGCTTTAGCTATCAATTCCAAGCTGAATTTGCCGTTAGAAGAGTCGGAACTTTTATCGTTAGTCACAAAAGGTCTCACGCCAGATTACGCACAACTGAAGATCGGTAAAAATATCACCAACGTTTCGGAGTTACAAGCATTATGTGAGGAGATGGATAAAATCAAATTCAGTCGCGCATCAAGTAAAAAGGCAGTCGAGCCGGAGGTCGTCTCAAGTTATAAGGAGGTTGACAGTGATTTGGGAATTAAATCTAAAATTCACCGTTACAAGCAAATGTATAACGTACCGGTTCGGCAGTATGTAAATCTAATATCATCCCTGAATGATAAGTTATCATCACCATTGTCTGAATTAGACTTGGTTCTTATAATTAAAAATGGGTTGTTGCACAAATATAGTAAACTATTCTCGTACGATGTGCCCCGTACTTGCGCGGAGGTAATACAAAGATGCGAGATCTTAGAAGATACTCATTTCGATAGTTCCCAACAGAATCACAGGGTTAGAACTTTCGGCCGTAATAAGAACTCACAGCTCGCGGCGATTTCACAAAGAACCACGGATATCGCTAATCGTGCTTGTTTTAAATGCAATCAAAACGGTCACTTTGCAAAAAATTGCAATAAAATTAACAGCAACAGCGTCCCGCGCCGTAGCCCACGATGGAAAAAGCCTGATTACAGCAGAGCAAACGATTTTCCTGATCTCTCTAAACCACCCCCGACTCATTGTAATTCGAATCAAAAAAACTTCTAGGCGGTCATTGCAGTCCAAAGCCATCAGCAGAGACAATCGAAAAGGAATGGAATGACTGGTTAGGTTACGTGAAGGTTTTTCTGAATACCGATCCACTCGAGGCAGTGAATGTGAAGTGTAGCGGAGATGGCCGGCCACATGTCACATTCAAAGTTAAAAATCGTGTTTTATCAGGTTTACTAGACTCGGGTGCGTCACTATCTTGTATAGGTGGGAATTTGCACAAACAATTCACGTCTCGTGCGCTGTCCCCTTGTGATCTGGTAATTACTACAGCAGATAACAAGAGACAGGAAGTTTCTGGCAAGCTGTCACTTCCAGTAGTTTATAACGATAAGTTGCAGACCATAGACTTTGTAGTGATACCTTCGCTCGGCCGGAAAATTATTTTAGGCGTGGATTTTTGGAAAAAATTCAACATAGCTCCAAATTTATTTACAGCAAATCAAAGCATTACGTATACTTCCATCTCAGAAGTTAACGTAGTAAGGTCAAAAAACGATCTCACACCCGCGCAACTAAAAACACTTAGTGATGTGATAGAGGAATTTCAATCCATATCTTTTGCTAAACGCGGTTTAGGTAAAACTAATTTGATCGAACATGTTATCGAAACTGAAGGAACCCCAATAAAACAACGTTATTACCCCCTGTCACCAGTAAGGTTGAAACAGCTAGAATGTGAGGTGGATAAAATGTTGGAATTAGGCGTAATCGTTAAAAGTAAATCTCCTTGGTCAAACCCGGTTATTTTAGTTCCCAAAAAGGACGGAACAGCTAGGTTCTGTTTGGACAGTAGAAGACTCAATGCTGTTACAAGGGCACAAATTTATCCGTTGCCAAACGTTCATCGTATTCTTGATAACTTACGGCATGCAAACTTTATTACTTCCTTAGACTTGCTTAAAGCTTTCTGGCAGATACCCTTGCACCCTTCGTCTTGTGAGAAAACTAGTTTCGTAGTTCCAGGTAGGGGTACCTTCATGTTCGTAAGACTACCCTTCGGGCTACGTAATGCTCCTAGCGAACTGCAACGCCTCGTGGACACCTTATTTGGTCCAGAATTCGAACCCAACCTTTTTGCATATCTAGATGATCTAATAATTATCTCACGTACCTTTGAAGAACATATTGAACTCCTTAAAAAGGTTTGTAATATTTTAAAGGCCGCCGGATTAACATTAAATATAGAAAAGTCGGAATTCTGTAAATCAAGACTCAAATATTTAGGTTTCGTAGTGGACAAGGAAGGTCTCCGAACAGACCCGGCAAAGATAGATACTATCAAAAATTTCCCCCGACCTCAGAATACAAAACAGGTAAAATCATTCCTTGGATTATGCAGTTATTATAGACGTTTTATCAACAACTTTTCAAATATTGCAGCCCCTTTAACTCACATAACTGGTGGTAAAAAGAACCTACCTAATTTTACGTGGAATGAGGAGATAGAAAAATCATTTTCCGCCTTGAAGAATGCCTTAATTTCAGCGCCGGTACTAAGCTGCCCTGATTTTAAGTTACCCTTTATAATACAATGTGACAGTTCCAATTTCGCCATCGGAGCGTGCCTTTCACAACAATTTGAGGACGCAGAACACCCCGTCGCGTATTACTCCAGAGTACTCTCTAAAACGGAGAGAAACTATAGTACAACTGAACGCGAATTATTGGCCATTCTTGACGCCGTATACAACTTTCGCTCGTACGTCGAAGGGTCAAAATTCACAGTGGTCACGGACCATTCAAGTTTAAAATGGCTTATGTCACTCGAGAATCCAACAGGTAGACTTGCCAGGTGGGGGACACGCTTGTCTCAGTTCGATTTTGACATAATTCACCGTAAAGGCTCCCTTCATGTAGTTCCAGACGTACTATCTCGTATTGAAGTTACCCAATTAAATTCATTACTTGGCACGCCTGGCTCTAAAGACAAGTGGTACTCAGAGCTGTATAATAAGTGCGCCAATAACCCACAAGCTAGTCCTAATTTCTTAATACAAGGTAATAGGTTGTATAAGCATTGTAAAGCTGATTTTTCCTTACATACAGACTACGAATGGAAATTAGTATCCCCGGTAGAGGATAGACAGGCCTTAATCTCGGAATGTCATAATTCACCCACAGCAATACACCCAGGTGTGTTTAAAACCTTTAAAAAATTATCGTTAAGGAATTTCTGGCCCGGAATGTATAATGATGTAAAAAAATTAGTGTCCAATTGCAATATTTGCAAGGCTTATAAACATTCAACTAAGCCAGCCTTAGGTCATATGTCCCACCCCAAAAACGTAGATCGCCCAATGCAAAGTCTTAGCGTAGATTTGATAGGTCCCTTTCCGAAAGGTTATGACGGAAACTTTCATATTCTGAGCGTGGTAGACGTTTTTACTAAGTACTGCTGGTTATTCCCATTACGCCACGCGACGGCAAAAACCATAATAGAAGCCTTGGAATACAATATATTTTTACCAATCTCTGTACCTAGAACACTCATAGTTGATAACGGTCGCCAGTTCACTTCAGGTGCTTTTAAAGCCTTCTTGTCTCAATACGGCGTTCCTGATGTATTTTATAATTCTTTCTATACTCCTATGAACAACACGGTAGAGCGCTATAACCAAACCATCGGAACCTCATTGGCTATTTTGGTGGGCAACGATCACCGTCAGTGGTCAAAGCACGTCAGAACGGTACAAGCAGCAATTAATAATACGGTCAACCTTACTACTGGATACACCCCGTTTTTCCTCATGCACGGCTTTGAACAGACAGTGCATGGCACGTCACATTGGCGTATCTCCCCGGGTGCTAGTCAAAATAACACACAACCAGATACGGTAGTGGATTATGCAAATAAACTACAAGAACTTGTAGCCGTGTATGACAAGGTGAGCGATTCACTCGCCGCCGCGTATAAACAAAGTGCTTTTCGTTATAACACTAGACACAAGTTGGAATCCTATAAAATCGGAGACAGAGTTTGGAGAAGAAACTTCCCTCAATCTAAGGCAGGCGTATATTTTTCAGCCAAACTGGCACCCCGTTTTGTAGAAAACAGAATAAAGGAAAAAATCTCTAGCACGGTATATGTACTAGAGAATTTAAATGGAAAAATTGTCGGTAAATTCCACATTAAAGACATAGTAAAAAAGGGTAGTGACACCCCGGTCGTTGCAACCTTATAAGTGTTTTTATTTATGTTTTTGTTGTTATTTTCTCTGATTAGTCCGGTTATTAGTTGAGATATAATTATTACCCCTTAGGTACAACCCTAGGACGTCATGAACCCTAGTGGTTAGTACGAGGTTATAACGCATATAACTTAACCTTTGTTATTAGAGAACTATACAATTCCTTCCTTAATGGATCGTCATCACAAGTATTGACAATCCGGGACGCCGGTATGTCTGCACGTGAAGACTTGTGTTATTATTGTTATTATTATAAAAAAAAGAGGTAACTCACCTTACACTAGTGAAATTACTGATGCGATATTTAGTTCATTTATTGTAATGACTATTATTGGTAGTAATAATTTATTACTTTTCCATCCTAGTGCGTAGCCACTTAGGTTGTTTTTTTTAAAAAAAAAAAATGTTTTTTAAATTTATATATGAATATGGTTACATAAGTATATAAATTCGTCTAAGAAACACGACACGATACACTGATTGAGGGCGTAGTTCAAGGAACCCTAAATTAGGCTAGGTTTTTCATTAGAAAAAACTGCGTTAGGTATTCAGTATCCTGCCCGGGACCGAAGTAGAGACCTAATTTCTATTTTCGTGGAACAATTTGCATTCTAAAAAGTACTTAATTTTAGATGCAATGAAAGAATATGCAAGCATATTCTTTTCTTTTCGTTGACAAGAGACGGCATAAGAAAATTCTTGTACAAGTGGTAGGTATAAAGGCACCTAGTTCTCATACTGGGATAGGTCATTGGGTAGTAAGAAACTTAGGAACCTTATGGTTGTAAATAACCTTGTGTATATATTAATATAAGGTCATGTATAAATGAAAATATCATTTCAATTATAATTTTTTTTATTTTTTGTCCTTTTTTTTTTCGGGTTTTTCAATCTCTTTCATTGTCGAATTATTCTCACATGTAGGTTAAATCGTTATAGTATTGGACATCTCACACGTTGCGATATAGGAGAAATTGGGGCGGTAAAACGTTCACAATCGGGTAGTTACCCACTCCTTAACGGGGTATGTCTCAATTCTAGCGTATGTTGGAGTGAATTCACGATGAAAAGGCAATGTAATAATAATATTACCACATTTTTGTTATCAGAATCGGCCCAATAGACAACACTATTCGGTTCACATAGGTTGTGGTGGTATCGAATTTTAACCTTCTTCCGCGATCATATAACAACGGTTACTCGTTGTGTGGTATTATAGAGCTGTTACAAGTCCGATAGGATGGAACTTGGGTATCGACCTAACGTGTCATTCGGCAGGTAAACTATAATCCAAAGCGTGATAGGATGGCTAAACTCCTTAGAATTAGAGCAGAAGGATTGTTGGAAACGCGAATTTCCGAACAATGGAAGTATATATGATTCCGGTGTTAGGAAGAAATTCGTTACTCAATTAAAAAAAAAAATTTTTCCTCTTCTAATAACATTGTCGGTAGTATTAAATTTTCGTATTTTTTGGTAAAAATACGTGGCGTTGTTGTTATTTATTTTAATTTTTTTTTCTTCTCTCCTTACGTAGTCAAACCCTGAGAGTTTAAGTTGAGTTGAGACAAACTCGAATTGAAAGTTATTTAACAAAATTGTACTCACACACATAGAGTTTTTGGTGGGTAAACAAATGTATATTCAAGTGTTTTAATTATGATAAATGTAATTAATTAAATTACTATATAAATATTTTGTAAACACGTAATTGATTACTTCGGTATCAATATGGTAAGCCAGCGTGTAAAGTCCTTGCCATATCAGGACGCAATTGTACGGTAATTTGTAACTTGCTATATCACTGTATTCAAATAAGGAGTAGTACTTCTCGTAGTAAGAAGATTTAAGAGTATGCACCCAGTTGAGTAAATTAGCTCGGTAATGTCATAAAGTTATGTCATTCGGGTCGTATTGTTCTTATTAGAGAATAATGTAATTGCACTTATGGTCATTACGGTTCGTCTGGTTATTTTGGTGGGAACACCTAGAGGGTGTCCTATGTGGTTTCGTCGAACGCAAGTTCACCGTGAGGATTCCAAGGGATCTATCCGGTTGTCTATGTCGTTGCGGCAAGGGTATATTTCTAGTATACCAAGTACAGCGCTGTACGGGTCACCGAGGGTGAGTCGAGAAAACATGAGAGGATTCATATTATGCCTGAAAATTAATATTCATGATAGGTTTTGTAGCATTACCTTACAATTATATGCGAACATGAGAGGATGGTCGTTTATGCCTGATAATTAAATGCAAACCAGACAAACCATGACAAGCTGAGAGTGCGGGAAACTAACATTTGGGTTAGAATTGAATTGTGAAAATAGCATAAAGTGTATAAAAACAAAGTTGTATAATTTTAAGAATTCTATTGTAAGACGCGAATATGAGTGATTTCGATCATTTCATGACATTGGTCAGCGTACAATATTCCATAACAGGAATAAAGTGTATAAAAAAAAAGTTGTATAATTTTAAGAATTCTATTGTAAGACGCGAATATGAGTGATTTCGATCATTTCATGACATTGGTCAGCGTACAATATTCCATAACAGGAATAAAGTGTATAAAAACAAAGTTGTATAATTTTAAGAATTCTATTGTAAGACGCGAATATGAGTTGGTTTCGATCATTTCATGACATTGGTCAGCGTACAATATTCCATAACAGGAATAGTGTTGGAAATTTTTTGTCTAATTTTAAGATTTTTACATGGTAGTAATCCTTCTCGGAAGGGTCATGTTTTCTTTATTTCTTCATGCACCTTCGTTAGCGTGTCTTGTATCGCACTAGGTACGTCACATTTTTTTAATTTCTTGAGAGAGTTGGCAACCTTTGTTCAGTTATTGCTAGTTTTTTTAGCTTGGCTCACAGGTAGTTAAAATTTTGTTGGCTCTTAGGTAGGGAGTGTTTAAATCCTGGTGAAGAGGTAGCTCTGTACCTCACATTGTGGCAATCATCGCATCACATGCTGTATGGAAGGTCGTGGTCCCCTGCATCAGCCTCGCTGCCTTTTCCCTTCATTTTTCAGGGGGAGGAGGGTAGTGTTATGGGTTGCCCATAATTCATACGAACATACTATACAAGCGGCAGGCAGCTGTGTGTCACGTGCTCAGTACATGTACATTCTCGCGTGATTATTGCTGTCCCTCTCAGGCTGGCAGAAGACATTACCATATATGGCTACACGGCGCGAAATCCAGCCAATGGCAGAAGACATTGCCTTATAGGGCACACGTTCGAGTCTTCCGTCTCGCTCATCACGGACAGAGAACTCCGGCCACCGTTCACCGAAGCATCAGACCTATTCTAGAGAGCGGCGCGAGCAGTCGTACGTACTACTACGTACTGTCGGGCAGTATGCCACCCTTTGACGCGGCTAATTAAGTCTTCACTTACGATCCCAGTATGGCGCTATCACGACAGACGCCTGTATAATCCTACTGCCGCCTACTTTATACCATGGCAGCCCTGGCCGCCCGGCTTTTAATCCGCCTACATTGCCGATAGCCGCTTAATTCACCGTTATCACCCACCGGTTCGGTAAGCTGACCGAATCCGCCCACCATGACGCCGAGAAGCCGCCCACGCACCCCGAGCCGCCCCGTTCCTGCACCCGATCTATGAGCTTTGCTCTAGATCTCTCCACTTCGTAGGAAGCTGCCTGCATCCGTACGACGCCACGTGAGATTTTAAACCCTCTTATAGTATTTCCGAGCCTAAATTCAGTAGTATTTCTAGTGCCTCTCTCTCTCTTATGCTAGGCCTTAAACAGCTTACCTGGTTGCCTGTAATGTTCACCCTTGCATTATTGAATACATTTGAATTGTGCCTAAACCTTGTTTCATTGGAGTCAACCATCGACAGCCTCGGAGGAGCCCTACTACCCTGAGCTGAGCCTTCCAAGCCGAGGCATATTGCCCCCGGGGGGCCTGCTTAACACTTGTTCCCCCCCCGGGAGGGACATATTTCTGGAGACCAGAAGTATAACACTGGACCCTACGTGGCTTCAGTATCACCCTGGCCCCAGGAAGTATGACATCGTATGAACACAATACAAAGTTTAAAACAACAAGTTTAATAGCATAATAAAAAAATAAACAGCCTAAACAAACAACATTACACAAATTAATATTATGTCATCGGTAAAACACACAGAAAACTGTTTTGTAAACAAACATTGACCTAAATATTTGAGTTCATGATGTAAATTTAATACGTAAAATAGTATATTATTATTTATAGAAGTCTAGACTAAGTACCAATCGTCACCTCATTTGGATATGATTCTAACTTTAATTTACCTTGTTCTGAGATATGAGGTGTCAAAGTTTGCAAAGACCTGCACTCATTATCTATTTACCAATTTCTGATTTTGAGGTTGAACATTGTGTAAAGTATTTTAATAGAACATATTTTGAAGGAAAATATTCAAATAGGACGTATTCCTACCATTTTAGAAAATACCTAAATATGCAAATAGAACTATATGCAACCAGCTGGGGCATAATAATTCATTGCATAAGGTTCTAATTACATATCCCGAATGAAATTCCAAGCCTATTCCTATTTAAATATTTTCAATTGAAGTATGATAAACTAAATTAATTGAATTAAAATCGAAACACTAAATAAAATAAAACGGTAATTATATTACAAAAAATCGTCTTTGCAAGCTTTGAAACCTCAAAATATGATAAGGCGAAGTTAGAAACGTATCCAACCAATGCGCCTCGTATCAAACCCTTGCCACACACACAGCTATAAAAGATAAAAGATCATCGCCCGCCCAATATCGCTCTCCATACAACCCCATCTAATTGTCACACCTAAGCAGTTTATGCGCAGATCAAGACAATACAGATCTTATGCCGTAACTGCTCCTGGGGCGATATGCGAAAAGTTATGCGACCCCCTTTCTGCCGAAAATAGGAGAGGGGGTAATTTTAATTACGGAACTACCTAAATGGGCGGATGACATCTGTCAAGTTGAGAGATTCAGTACAAATAATTGGCATTTCGTGGCAGCTCTGAAATTCAACTGACCCCCTCTCCTACCATAGGAAGAAATATTTGATAGCGTCGTGTGACGGTACAACACATAAGCGCTCGCGGTTCAACAGGGATCTGCTCGTGCTTTTATAGCTTTGTGTGTCACCTACATTAACGATCAACCGTCAGATATAAACAAAATACATAGTGTAAATGATGTTAGAAACTTGTATAATAAATTATCATTATTCAAAATACTCGATGTTAGAACTTTTAAACATACCTAACATCTACAAAACCACAATACAGATAGATGGATTTGAAAATTATTTTGGGTAGGATAGAAATGAGCAAAAGAAATGCTTTGGCATTCAAAGGTAATTTTTGAAAAAAATATCTGTTAGAATCTTATCCAAATGAGGTGACGCAATGTCATTTTAGTTTATTATTTGATGTTTTTGGAAATTATCGTCAATTTTTGATTTATTGCATTTAGGAAAGTACCTCTGTAGTACGAAACACGTTTTTAAAATACGTATTGTCATTTTTTATTTTTGAAAAACTTTCCTTTTTAAAATGCTTACCAATCAGAATCCACGAGCTACTTAAAATATCAACCTTCCTCTTTCCATCTCCTACACCTTTGTATTATAAATTCAACCTCCAAACCATAACAGACACAATTAAGAATGACGTAGTCACACTGGCTCTTTTGGGGATTCACAACTGATACACTATATTTATTACTATCAAATCTATGTATTTTCGAAACAACATTAAAAATATAAAACAAGTTAAATTTTTTTTTAAAAAAGCTCGTTAGATAACAATTTTGTTATCTAACAAGCATCAAGCTATTGAAAAAAAAAAGTTTTGACTGTATATTAGTTTACTCGTACGTTAATTGCCAGGCCAAAATGGTATAAAATAATCTACAACATTTACATTGTCTTCCTCTTCTTCCTTGCGCTGTCCCAACTCATTGTATGTATTATTACGGTGCTCCAGATTTTATGTCCGGGTTAAATCTTTCCCAAATGAAAGCCTAATCCCTTCCACACACTTTTCCACAAATGATTATCTAGTAAATTCACGCAATGTAAGTGCACTATATAAGTACCTATAATAAATACTAAACAATACAAGAACAATACGTCAATGTATTTTTTATGTTTTTTATTACAGAGAAATAAACATTTCGCCTTTGGAAACTTATGAATATATTATTACATTATGTTTTATAATTTTAAAATTAAATTTTGGATCAGATTATTCTCATTCGAATTCCACTGAATAATCAAATACTTCCATACTGAATTTTCCTCAATTCGACCAATTTAATCTTACAAAAAGGCTCAGTACCAGATCGGTGGCGGATTTATACTTTTCATAAGTGTGTATGTTGATCTATTTAGATGGCTTAAATCTTACTTGGAAAGCAGGACGCAACTATTTAGTTCTTTTAAATGGGTACAAGTCACCTCCGATAATTGTACCATCGGGTGTACCCGGGGGTCCAGTGCTTTTTTAAATCTTCGTTAATGACCTTGGCCCCACGTTAAGCTGTGATTTTGTTTTATTTGCTGATGATCTCAAGATTTACAGTAAATTTTTCACTGATTCTGATCATGTTATGCTTCAAGAAGACTTTTCTTTACAAACGAAATAACTGATGTATTAAAAACGATATATTTCCAAATATTGAAAAATATTGTAACTAAAGACGAAAGGATTGCGCAAGTTAATGCATTCATAATGTTAGTTTAAATGCAGTTACTACTACAAGAGATCCAGGAATCACTCTTGATTCAAAATTTATGTTTCATGTAGACTGTATCAGTTTGGTATATCAGTAATATCGCGATTAAATCCTTGAAATCGATGGGATTCATGTATAGAAAATCAAAACCATTCAAAAACCCCCAAATCAATTATAACCGTGCAACTCATTAAAATTAAATCGGAATATGGGAGTATTTTATGGAACCCACGCTATTCAAAAAGCAAAAATAAATAAAGTAGCTCATATCCGTACTTGATATTAGATCCGTATTTCATATACCTTTTGATTACAAAAAGTATTTTTACAGTTTGGTTGGGTATTTTGATCTCAAATCCAAAATTAAGATTTGTATGAAACGGGCCGAAATGAGCCGAGCAAACGTTCCTCTTAGTGGACTGAACGCGGTTGGCAGTTGGCACTAAGGGGTCGTCCATTAATCACGTGATGTTTTTTAGCAACTTTTTAACCCCCCCCCCTGGTGATATGTGGTGAGGTTTTAGACTAACCCCCCCCCCCCAAATCACGTGTATTTTTTTAAAGTATAGGACGTTTACCTTTAGAAATCGTGCATTCAATAAAAATAAATACACTCATTTTACCCCCCCCCACCCCTCGTGATGTTTCGTGATTTTTTTCCGAGCCCCCACCCCCCCTTTCGAGCCTCACGTGATTAATGGACGACCCTTAATAAGAAATGTTTCTAGAACAAAATAGAATTTTCATGATAGAATAATGTATGTTTACAGAAGGTATGTTAATTGGAGTAAGCATCTGAAGGTCGTGTTCAAGTTCGCACGTATTTATTTTTGCGAAGAATTATGCTGAACGTGATAAACGAATTTGTCAACCAATTAAGGTAAAACGTCTATGTCAGCCATTCTAAACCTTTTCTTCTTGTCGGGACGGATTTGTCTATTAGCAAAGATACGCAGTGCCCAATATAGTACACCATATAATTGACTTCCGTTGAAGGATTTTTTTTCGATGTAATATCAGAAGTGTGCAGTGTGTAGTTCTTTGGCACGACTTTCATTAATATTAAGCCCAGTACCGAAAACCCAGTAAGAAAAGTACCGAAAAACAGGACGGTCTCATTAAAACCGGGAAGTATGTATGGTCACGATAACAATACCTCAAAAAGGCGGGTATGAGTGGCGCCGCCCCACAAGCCATTTAGTGGGTAACCAACACCTCTGCCTCCACCACCTCCACCTCAAGTGATCCATTAAGTTTGGTGACTTGACAAGGATTCACGGGTTCATAGGGTAAGGTTTTTCAAGGTCTATGTAGGGGATGTTTCTGGTCATCGATTGCGTGGCGGGCCGGACCCGAAAGCCTGGTTGAGACCGTTGAACTCTCCAGCAGGACTTTATCGACCCATCGCCTTGCACCGCAGAAGGAGGGACGGACTCACACGTCATTCCATAGTTCCCAGAATCCAACCGACCCATCTCGCGTCGTACCATTTTCTTTCACAGAATTTCCTATCCTTCCTGTCCTTGAAAATACCCTTCACACAACATCCCCAACAGGATCAGTTAGCCAATTTCTTTACAGGTACGTTCTTCATATATTTCATTTTAGAATAGGAAAATTCGCAATCATTTTTGATTAGGAAGATTCGCAATCATATTTCATTTTAGAAAAGGAAGCCTACATTGATGCGAACCACGTGAGTAACAAGTGGACATATTTTGGTAGGGTTGTATTTTACCCCTTTCTTTAAAAATAACTTCCAGATTCGTAAAGTTTTTGAGGTTCATTATTTCACCATACCTACTCGTAATAATCCAATAAAGCTACTTCTACGTGCGATGGATTTTCGGCAAGCAACAGTTAATTTCTTTTTTGTTTTACTTTAACTCCACAATGGAGGCATGAAGGAAAAACTCCGTCAGGGCCTATGTTATCCTTGGAGATGCTGGTTTCTTTTAGAGAAAGGAAAAGAAGTTCTGGGAAGGAAAAAGGTATGAGGGGTGAGAAGGAATCTTCAGGAATCAATGCGATTGGTCAAGAGAATCCGGCTGGAGAGATCTAGGTTAGGTCTACCTCAACCAGACTCCTCAATCTAGCCCAGTAGGTGGGCAAAGGCACTCTCCGCCAATACCTAGACAAACCTCAACCCATGAATCCGGGCACCCCTGCTATGTCACCAAACGTAGCGAGCCGCTTGGGGTGGCCTATGGCAGGGGTGATGGGTATCCAATAAATGGTTCCTGGTCCGGTGGTATCCAAACCCGCCTTCCAAATTATCAGATACATAAAAGCTTAGCGAGCATATGAGGCCGAGGGCCGCAGGTTGCGAATGGCTGATCGATACGATTATCAAGAGTTGGTATATTTTGTATCATTTAACTAACACAACGTTTGCGAATATATTGCCACAGGAATGCGTAAGATATCATAAATATTTTTTAATCATTTCGGTCTTAGGTAAAAATTTATTTAAAGTGGAATATAAAGTGTTTATGTTATTTTCTGAGGCAAAAAAAATCCTCGAGCGGTGAGATCTGGCGTCCTGAAAATTTCACAGACGTTTTTATATTCTGAGCTGTATAGTGTATAGGTATGAGGTATACAGTTAAAAAATCAATTTAACTGTCAAAAATAAGACAATTCGCAATATTATCGTGTGTTACATGTTTTTCAATAATTGTAAAATAATCAAAAATATTTATCTTGAAAAAAGGCACACGCCAAGCACACCGATAGGATCGAAAGTTTCAAAAAAGTTTATCAAACTTATTTTGATCCACCCTGTACACTACTACACAAGCAAGGGTTTCTTTAAAATGATGTGTCTGTACTACTAACTGTCATTATAATTGTCATTATCATTATACATGGTTGTTATAATGATAATGACAATTATAATTTAATAGTTTTAAAGTTAACAAGAAACCCAAATTTACGCAAAATTAGATATTTAGGTGCCTACTTTCCTGTCATAGGTACCAACATCCAAGCATAATATTCAACCTTTATTTATTATGTAGTCTCGTGAAAAATCATGTATAGGCTGAATTCTCGAAAAATTAGTTTCAATTTTGAAAATGGAAATTAAAATAACTTTCTGTTAAAAATATTGCACAATATGTTAGTACTTAATTGCTTGTCTGCATTCTCCAAACAAATGGACAACATCATCTAGTGGGTGGTTTGGTACATTTATGATCGTCTATCTGTCATTTTGAAAATGACAGGTATGACTCAACCGAAATTAGTGTTTTTAATTATTTGGTTGTCATTTACTGGACAACCAATACCTCTGCCACAGGTCTCCCCGAGTGGTTCCCTACGTTTGATGACTTTGCAGGGGGTCCATCAACTTGATAGCACCAACTGCATGGCAGGCCGGATCAGTAGAGACTAGAGGGATTTTTTTGATCTCTTCAAACTCTCTCAAACTCTCAAACTCTTGCACCCTTGGGAGGGTTGGATTCATACGCCCGTTCCCAGGACGCACCAACCCAAATTCTTACAAACCCGTCATACTATTTTCGTTCTTAGAATTTATTCACCTTTCTTTTCTAAAAAGATCCTCAACATAGCATCCCAAAACATGACGTAGGCCCCGAAGGGAATTATTTTCCCTAGAAATTTAATATAAAAAAGTACCATAGATTGCAATTTAATTAAAAAATTAGATAGGTATTATTCAAAATTCTTATAAACAACATGTTGATCGTGAAATTCCAGAATGTTTGGGTCACTTAATTTGCACATAAATATTATATAATTCGCAGAAACAGAAAAAAATATTAGGAAAGCGTAAATATTATTGAGAAATGTTTTTGAACTCGGCGCACCCACCCACTGATTGTTTTCTAACACACCTCCACCCATTATGATACTTGTCAATTGAATTTGCCAAAGTAAATAATTGTCATCACGGGACCTGCTGACAATGAAGTAAAGAACTTAATTCCTTAAGTAATCAGAACAACCGTATAAATGCCAGGACAAAAATTGAATACTCACAAACATTCATATTGTGCAACATTGATCAGATAGACCAAGTGACAAAGCTATCAAACAGTTCTACTTGTGATTATAAAGTGTTTAGAAATGTCAATCAAAATGATTTCAATGATCACGTTTGTTTTTGTGACAACGTTGTTGGCCATGTCAGAACAGCACCCCGTCCAGCCAGCTGCTAAACCTGAAACATTCATCGCTCAGGAAGACGACCATAAGATCCATCATGCTGCAGTCCCAGCTGTTGCAGCAGTTTCTCCAGTCAAACCAAAACTTCCTCTTACTGAAGTCAGAAAGCCAGTTGTTTTACAGAATACCAAAGGGTCCAGTGTCCAGAAGCCCGTTGCTCCTGTAGCTCCGTCCCAGCATTCCATTAAAGTCAGAGATGTGAACATCAATCTCCACGACGATCTTCTTCCGTCCCCAGGAGACCAGGAACACTCAGCATTTGGAGAGGAAAGCGCGCTGGAAGGAAGGAACAGGCGTATCAAAGTTCTACCAGCCTTCCTAGGATAAAAACCCACAAATTGGTGCTTCGAATTGAAAAGAAAACTATTTAAACTCACCGAATTATTTATATAATCTAATTACTTTGTATTATCATTCTTATAATGAATTAACCATGGTTAATCAACAAAAAATATTGTGATGAGTAGATTTGATGAAATAATCAAACTTATTTAAGGCGTAGAAATGAAATAACAAAAAAATGTTTGTATGACATTTGACTCAAGCATTATTTTTGCTTTTGTTTAGTATTTGTATAATAACTTTGTGAATTCTCTGTAAATATTTATTATGTTAAATTATTCTATTTAAAATATTTAATAAAATTAATAAAAATATATTTATATTTGCCCTTTTAATAATCCTTTCAATCGTTTCATAAAATTAGTGACGATGATAATGATGATGTTAGGAAAATAAATTCGCACGTTTTTGGAGTTTATGAAATACCCTTTTTATAGCATGACTAGTGAATGAGGTTTGCTATCATTTATTTTATTCACCCGGGCTTTTATTGACTTTTAATTGAATATTGGATTTATATGATAATTTTATAATTCCCATTTTTATGTTTGTAATCTTTTTCTTCGATAATACTTGGATTCCCAGTATTTCATACAATCACATATATATTGTGTCAATCCTATCGATCTTTTGCACAATCGTGAATTTTTCTAACTAATCACCACTCCATTTCCCCACAGGGGCTCTTTATTGGTCAACACTCCTTGGCTTCATTCACACTTGAACGTGCTAATCTGTTATATCATCTCTCGGTTTAATTCGAGTCAAGTATTGGATTCACTTAATCGTGCCATGTCTTCTTATGTCTACATCCCGACCCCGACTTCTTCTACTATTATTTTTATTTTTGGAGTCATCTCCATCTCTTTTGACACTAATTTCTGTATCTATTCACTCTACACGTTCATGACCTGTACGAGTTCCTTTTTTGATCTTGTAAATTCAACTTCAGTTGGTTCAGAGCGGTTGGTTGAGTGGGCATCGCGTTTGGGTCCCACCCAGGCGTTCCGTGTTAGATTCTTCGGCTGGCTAAGTCCTCCATCACGACTCAAGCAACATTTTTGGCTTACTGTGGTGGTAGTAGGAGATTTTCAAATATTGTCGGGCTATTCGCAACCCGGGAATGTTTGTCTTTCTTTAAAAAAAAAACAAACTTAAATATATCCTTGCTTTTGTAAAATGGTCATTTATTTATTAATTAACGCCCTTTAAGGAGCTTTTACATATGGATAGTAAAAATTTTACGGTAATTATTGAACATAACTGAATTGCTTCAGTAACAATATTTTGTATTTGTTTATTGACGAATTGAAGATTCATAGAATTGGTATAATTATTTCCCTCCATTGGTATTCTGGGCAAAGAGGAATACATATGGTAGTTAGAACCCAGAATTACTGCACTGAAATAAATCCCAAATTCTAGTCTTACGTAGTGGAACCCGAGAGCTTATCAATGCGAGCAATACCTGACTATCAACTACATCATTTAATATTTCGTACAAAAATACCAAGTCAGTGAAAACCCTTCTGTCTGACAATGCAATTTCATTTCATTTAAAAGAGTGTTGTAGTTCAACATAATTGCAGTAATATAATGCAGAATATATTGCAAGAATAAGTGCGTAATTACCGAAAAAACTTATTACGTACCTACAGTCTGAAAGAAAACGCAGTAAATATCAATCCTGCCAAGTTCAAAACAGAAATTGTCTTATGGGTCTAACAAGTTATAACTCCTTTTTTATCGTAACGTAGAATATTTTGGAATTACGATAACTAGTAATATTAATTGGAATAATAAAATATTTTCATTTTTTTAATTTTTTTAAATTATTATGAGTAAACTGATGAGTATACCCCAAATTGTAAAATTTAATTAAATGAAGACAATATTAGCGACACTCTATTGAAAATGTGGAAACAGAAAAATCAGAAAAATATTTTGGCACCTCTGGGACAAGAACCCAGGACCTTCGTCTTTCCGGGCCGCAGCTGTTAAAAGACAGAATCGGATAGGGACACCTTAGCTCAGTTGGTACGAGTCCTAGAGGTGCCAATATCTTTTTCTGATTTTTCTATTTCCAGATTTTCGATCGAGTTCCGCTAATATTGTCTCATTTAATTAAATTCACTTTTGATACAATGAGAAAATTATTTTGCATATTGTTTTTATTTCAGAAGATCTAATTCCATTATTATTGGTTGGGAAACTAGCTTTAAGCTAGTAAGCACTGAAACTAAGCACGTATGATCTTAAGCCCTATTGATTCTAAGTATTCCTGCACAATGCGTAACATTAATCAATTTAAATGAACTTATAAGTAATAAATCATTTCAAGCGAGCGATAAAGTAGGTTAAAAAATAATTTTATTTTAATAATTAAAAATATACTTCTTTTTTTTTTTTAAGAAAGAAAAACATTTCCGGGTTACGAATAACCCAACAATGTTTGAAAATCTACTACCACCACAGAAAGTCGAAAATGTTGCTTGTGTTGTGATGGAGGACTTAGCCAGCCGAGGAATCGAACATGCGACGCCCGGGTGGGACCCAAGCGCTATGCCCACTCAACCACTGACCGGTCTACTGATTTTTATTTTGCTAGTTTTTGAAATGTCTTTTGATTACTTCTTTACAGACTTAAATCTTTTACAGATGTAAATCTGAATAATGATTTTTATATTTAACGGTATCCACCCAAATGGTAAATTTCTGATTGCCTATTTATTATTTTTGATAGGCCTCTTTATTATTATTTTATAGCTAACACCTTGACATTGTTCTTTGAGACTTTCGAAATATTTTTATTCACGCATGCATTGTTGTTTTTGAATATAGTGTAAAACTTGTTTACTTTTTTTTTAAATGGGTTATATAAGAAAACATATTTATGAAAGGCGTCAAATAATAATTGCTAGGTATGAAAAATAGCATAAAGAAGCTTTTATTATTTATCAAATAATGTTTTATAAATTATAATAATGTTTTATTGTACCTATTTCTTCAGTTGACAACATTAAATAAAAATCCATTTCTTTCATCTAAATCTCCATAAGAATATCTGCGGTAATATGACGAACTATACGGATAATAACTGGGATAATAGTAGTAGACATACACTGGTTGAACGCTGACAGGCTTCACAGATTTGACAGGCTTGATGGTTTTGGTGGGTTTGATCGGTCTGCTTGTGACAGCATTACTTGGTTTTGCAGTGGTCGTTTGATTTCTTTGCCGCTTTCTCTTAAGAGCTTGCTTTCTTTTGAATATAAGAGAAGGCGTGAATACCACGCCATTTTCAGCTGCAGTTAAAATTTCGCCAATGTTGATTTGGTCATCTTCAATTTCGTCACCATCATCGCCATTATACAAGTCATAATATGTGGTATCGGCTTTCACTTCGCTTATAATATTTATTTCATCAGGTCGGGTTTCTTGTTGTGAAGGGTAAATTGGTGTAATAATGTCATCTATTTCAGCATTTACAATGTCTTCAAAATAACTTGTCAATACATCTGGTTCACCTACGTATGACGTATTAGTTGAAATCACATTTTCGGGGTAATCGTAATTTAAAATTGTTTGGTTTGAGTTGATATCATCCACTGATTGATCCGTGTTCAAATCGTTCACTGATTGATTCGAGTTGAAATCATTTATTGATTGATTTGATTTTTGAATGTCGTGCAAAATTTCTCCAGTTGTGATTTCATCATTTACTGGCAATGATACCGCCAAATAACTGACACTTAACACTATGACTAATAACACACGGGTCAAAAACATGTTAATAAATCAATAGCTATTGGCAAATCAACAAGGTTACTTTGAAGGTATTACGAGATGAATGACTTATCAGAAAAGCGTCTTGCAGTTTATATTAAAAACAAGAGAAAGCAGAACGGTGGAAAAGTAGTACGCGTAATAACAGAACATTTAGCGGGAAATTTTCTGGAAATAATTATTGTTTATCCACAAGTGCTAAAACATATTACTGAAAACATGATACTGAAAACATGATGCTGGAAACATAATACTGAAAAAATGTTACTAAAAACATAATACTGAAAATATAATACTGATACTGATTTAGCCGTACTTCCCCACCTTCCTCTTTCTTATTTCCTACCCCTCCCCACTTACCTTCAAACTCATAACATATCCCAATTGGGGATTCTCTCACTGGTTCTAGATTGAAGCAGATGAGACTCTTGAGATATTCACATAAAAAATTAAAAATCAAACTGTGTAAATTAAGAAAAGAGGACCTGCACTTTATATTACAAACATAGTGGCAAAAACATCATTCCTTTGAAAAGTCATTAAAAGGTTTTAAAAAGCTATGTTAAATAGGTTACATCAGGTTAGTTTATAGACTATTTTTAATGACTTTTCAAAGGGGTGTTGAAATCCACATTGTTTAGTTGTCATGGAAGCTAACAAAAAAGTTATTTTAAGTTCAAATAAAAATAACTCTTTATCGTGAAACAGAAAATCTGTTAGTTTATTCGTTCTAGTCTGGTATCGAAAATTTGAACTGTTTCTTACTGTCTGGAATTTTTGGGTCAATATTTTTTTAAAAATTAATTTAAGATGACAACATACCCTAAAATATATTCAGAATCTTAACGTCGTAAGTAAAGAAGCCGTGTATACAAATAGAGTCTCGCGACCAGTGTATTGCACGGACCTACTGTCGAATTTGCCCTATCAAAGAAAAGAAGAAGAAGACAAATAATGTGGGAATCTTAACGACGTAAGTAAAGAAAGCGTGTAAACAAATATGCGCCCGCCGCACGGCGTACTGGATGAACGTACGGCGGAATTCACCCTAGCAGGCATGGAGATTAGACCTTTTCACCGCGTTCAATTTAATTAATTCTGAAGAACGTGTTACAAATATTGAAAATGTGGGATGATGTCGCACTGCCGAAGTTATTAATTTATCGTCTAGAAAAATAAAATCTGGTGCTTACCGCTAAGTACAACGTATTACAATTTTTTAAAGGCGTTGTACGTAAAATATATTAACGGTAAGGTATTGTTTTTATAAATCTTAAATACGAAGAACTTACATCCCCAGGACAACATCTGAATAAAAAAGTTAATATAGTTACGAATTCGCCGGAAATGATTAAAAAGTGAGTTTTGAGCAAACAAAAATTATTAGGATTGTGTACCGCCTTAACTGCCGGTAACCCGGGCGTTTATTGAGACACAACATTCTGATAATGCTAGTAAGTTACCCGCCTCACTAGACGATGTCTGCTACTACTATTTTCAGTTAGCAGGCTCATATCCGTCGAGAACCATTGACCATAGATATATATCTATTTTACAGTAAAAAAAATTACAAGATGCTATCGTGAAGATTGCTAAATCCTAAATTGTTTGTTATTTTTAATTACAAATAAAAAAAGAGCAGGCAACAAAAAGAAGAATAAGAAGTGTGCAAAAAAAAATGAAGATTAAAGAAGACAAGTTTTATAAATTGATGAATTTTATTACAAAATATTACATAGTCAGTATAAAAATTAATGTAAAATAAATATATGCATCTAAATACAACATGTGACGTGTAAATTTGAACATTTTGGTACCTATCAACTTCTCAAAGAAATTTAATTATAATCGTTTTTTTTTGGTTTGGCATTTTCAAAGTACAGCCATTATGTAGGTACTCTAAGTAGTATATAAATTATATTTTTATCTCTTTGATTACTAAACTAATGTTTTAGAATCTCTTTGAAACAAAATTATTATAATTAAGTACAAACAATTCATATTAAGTCAACCGAAGAGGGCAATGAAAGATAATTATGTCTGTACAGGGTGTAACAGTATGTACCCGAAGGATATTAACCAGAGATTCCTGAGCATATTTGGAGTAAAAAATGTAGATGTCATTTTGGTGTACAATTCAAAATAATAAAAAAATATGTAACCGAGTAGTCGGGTATATTCTAGCAGGCCACGATAAGCACTCCGTCTCGTTACAGCAGCACGGTAACACACGAAACAGCGTGCATATCCGGTTTTGTCGTGTAGGAGTGTGATCAGTGGCGACGTGTTCCTAAGTGTCCAACACCTACTGATTTTTTCATGTTTTTTGTTTAAAAAAAAACATCAAAATTGTCACTGGAAACCAAAATTTCGTTTCCAATTTTTACTGTAAATAATGTCAGGAATAATTGGTTAAAGTAAGTCAAATACGTCCCTTAACACCCTGAATAGGGTGCTGGCTGGTTTTGAAAAGGGAAATATAAATACATTTATAAAAACAGGGTTTGTGAATAGCAGAAAACTATAAAGTGAAGCCTGAATGATATTAAATAAACTAAAAATTCTGATGTTAAAAAGTTATCTTCGTTAAAGTTAGTAGGTATAATGTTATTTTATTCATAAAACATTGATATTACAAGAATTTTAACAATAAGAAAAAAATTGGACAATCAGTATCCAAAACTGTCACATGGCGGCATGTCTCCAAATTCTACATTTTTTAAATTAATTTAAGGAACATGGTAATGGTAAATTTATGGTAAATTAAGTTAAATTAAATTTCACAACAGTGCAAAAAATCTAACTCCTTTAACCTCTCTTTCTTACGTAATGCACTGACTTGTAAAATAAAATATTACTAACACATGAACTTATTTCTTCAAATACAGCAAATTCATTTTGTGGCACCTTTTTAATTCAAAATTAAGAGATTTCTTTGTTTTAACCACTTTTAATGTCTATAAAACCGACATATTTAGAGAGCAAAGCTCTCTTCCTTAACTTAACGGTGTAAATGGAAAGGTAGGAATGGGAAGGGGGAATGGGGATAATTGAGAGCCCAATTTACAAAGGGAACAGGTTCAATAGTGGATCATTTAAAAATATTTTCTGATTATTTATAATATTTAGATTTGAATTTCCCCCCTTCCTATTCCTACCTTTCGATTGACACTGTTAAGTTTATAGTAAACCCCGAGGAAGAGAGCATCGCACTCGAAACATGTCGATTTTATAGATATTAAGAGTGGTTAAAACAAAGAAATATTTTAATTTTGCATGAACTTATTTACGAAAATCTCTCCATGTTTCTTATGGAACTAATGCATAATATAAAATCACTGATGTCGTTAAATGTCTAACATAAATATGGCAAGTTAAAACGAGACTGGTTTTTAAGGGCAACGCTGTATTGCCCTTCTTCAGTCCTTAGCCAATGTTTGTTACAGTATTGCTCATCATCTGCACTGGTGATGGACACTGTAAAGTTGTCTGAAACGTTGACATAAGAAAGAGGAAGCGCAATACGGCAAAATTCCCGAAAAACTAATGATTGATTAATTATTGTAGCTTTTAACGGGATAATAACCGCCTGTAACTCTGTCGTAGACCAAGATTGCAGGGGGGCTCTTCTTATAAGTGACAGGCGCATCTGATACAAAAGAAGGCTTGGCGTACACCTGTCCAGTACTGTCTTTGTACACCCTCTTCTTAGCGATACTCTTTTTCCTGTATCGGAACAGAGGCCTGAAGACGATGGTTTCTGCCGTCTCCATATCATCACCAGGGTCCGAGTAATCATCATCACCTAGTACACTCTTCCCCGAGACTTGAATGATTGCGACTGCGTCATCGTCGTCATCCCCACCTCTCATATTCCTAAATGACGGCCGCTCGGGTATTTTGTCTTCTTCTGAGATAGAATTGAGGTTTTCGTCAATGGGCGTGTTGACTTCTTGTCCTCTCGACTGGATCTGTATTTTTTTGTCCATCGATTTGTCACTGAAGTCCAGATCGTCCTGATTCTGCCTCCGATTGAATATCTTGTCGATATCTTCTTGTAGTAAATCCTCCGCATGGACGTCTAACGATCCTTGGATCACCGCACACACCTGAAAAAATATAATTTTAATAACGCAATAGAAAAAATATATACTGGAGGCAATTTAACTTTCACCAAAAATCTATCTTCTGTAGGTACATGGTGAAATAATTTTGCAATTTGGGAGGCGGTTATCATTTATAGTTCACCCCGAGTGGTTCGCTACATTTGGTGACTTAGCAGGGGTTCCCGGGTTAATAGGAAGAGGTTTGTCCGGGTTTTTGCGGCTGATGTATCTGCCCACCAACTGCGTCAGGCTGAATCGAGAGAATCGTCTATCGTCGCAGAGGGAGGGATGGATACGTCCTATGATAACATCCATAACTCCTGGACACACCCAGTCCCAGATTCTATCCACCCCTCATACATTTTTACTTCCCAGAACTTCCTCTTCTTCCTCCAAAGGCCCCTCCACACAGCATCCTCAAAGATCACATAGGACCTGAGGGGAATTAATTTCCTCAGGGCCTCATGTGTGGAGCTAAAGTGCAAACAAAAATCGCGAATATATACGAGTGTATTTGAAGAAAAAATAATTATGTATAAGCATATTTGAATTAAAAAAAGTAGATGTCATTTTGCTGTTAGAGTTTTTTTTTTCTTTCAATTAACAACAAAAAAGTTATATTTCTGTCACATGTCACCTCTGATCACACTGCTACTCTCTCTCTCTCTTCTCTGTAACCGTGCTGCTAGAACGAGAACGAGTGGGTAACACGAGATCCGTGTTTGCTCCACCCAATTAATCCATCCCTCCAACTGCGGTGCAAGGCGATGGGTCGAGAGAGTCCGGTTGGAAAGGTCAAAAGGCCTCCCTCAACCAGCCTCTCTCGATCTGGCCTTCCACGCAACGGGTAGGCAGACGCCGCCAAGATCTAGACAAACCTCATCCCATGAACTCGTGGTGGAAAAATATATTTATTGTTTTAAATGAACGGCATAACGACTTCTATTTTTTTAACTCCAAATATGCCCAGGAATCGCTGGTTAAAATCCTTTGGGTATGTTCGTACATAAATAAAATGCAAAGTTCCCATGTGTGTGCCCTATAAACTCAAAAATCCACGAGTGATTTCGCTGAAAATTTCAAATTGTGTTCTTATCAGGAGTGTTTAGATTTAGAGAGTGGTTTGAATAGTAGAAAAAGTTGGGGACGTCCGAGGATTAAAAATGTAAAATACTTCATCATACTTCAATTTGGGAGGTGGGTATGGGTACCGCTGCCCCGGGAACCATTTATTGGATAACCAACTGCCGTAGGTCACCCCAAGTGGCTCGCTACGTTTGGTGACTTATCAGGGATGACCGGATTTATGGGGAGAGGTTTGTCCAGGTCTTGGCGGCGGATGCGTCTACCCATCTGCTGCGTGGCGGGCCGGATCGAGAGAGACTGGTTGAGGGAGGCCTTTTGACCTTAGCAGCCAGACTCTTGACCCATCGCCTTGCAACGCAGTTGGAGAGATGGATTTATACGTCCGTCACTCCTGGACACACTAACCCCAGATTCCTACCCACCCCTCGTACCTTTTTCCTTCCCAGAACTTCTTATCCTTCCGTTCCTTGAAAAGACCCTCCACACAGCATCACCTAAGATAACATAGGCCCTGAAGGAAATTATTTTCCTCAGGGCCTCCTGTGTAGAGCTAATTTAAAAAAAAATACTACATGAAACTAATAGTTACTAAAACGGGGACGCCCGTGGAAGACATCAATCAAAAATTTATTTATGGTAAAAAGAGGCGTGATGAACAAAGAAAATGGTGTAAAGAGAATGTATGAAGAGGGAGTGAATTATAGAAGTTGGGGACATCCGAAGAAGACATTCCAAGATCAAGTGAAACAAATATTTGGAAAAATAAACTTTTTCTCTTCATAACAATGATATCATTTCAACCTTAAAACTACACACGGTTTTCAGTTAGAATTCACAACTCCAAAACTTTACTCAAAACTATTCATAACCCCGAGAAATGCCGGGTACACGTCAACTGATGTCAAATAAACGGTTCCATGCCAACTCTGAATGAAACCAACTCAGAACTACCTCAGAAAGGTCATTAAAAGCTATGAAAAAATAATTTAAAATAGCCGGTAACCCTAATCTAATTTAACCTATTTAACTAATTTTTTTATCATCACTCTTAATGACCTTTCTGAGGTGGTTCTGAGCTGGTTTCATTCTGAGTTGGCCGGTCACCCAAATAAATATATCTACCTAAAATGTAAAACAGATAAAATAGAAATCAGTGAAATAACATTTGCTCGCTAAGTGTCCACCGAGTATTGAGGTGCGAAGTAAAGAATAAATAATATCAAATATGGACGATAAGAGGTGTTTAATTTGGATTATTAAGTCGACAGCATTTTTATTTGCAAAACACTTACCACGAGAGTCCAAAACATCTTCATTGTAGCGGGCTTTGTTAATCGGTACAACTATATTATGTTCACGGAAATACGAGGAATTCAAAAATATTACACTGCGGTTTCCTTTAACAGATTAAGGACTTGAAGTGACGCATTCGAATGTATATTGACACAAAACTTTGTAGAAACTAACCTTCTGGAATTCTCGCATCCATATTTATAAGCTTAGCGGTTAACACTAAGTACTTTGAATATCCGGTGTGTGGATTAAAAAATAATCGACACCACCATGTGAAAAAATCACATTAGTCAGGTGAGCTTAAAAGTGTTATTTGTGCATAAACAATCATCTCAAGTGACAAGGGTAAATGGAATTTAGCACTTACTCGATATGTTTTCTTGTGAAGATGGACGGCGTGCCGTGAAACTTGAGATACTTAATCTGCAGTGGCGTAGCGACAAGGTGGCCGAAACAGGACCCCTAGCACGGCCGGTCGATAAGGATTTACATGATAAATTTCGGTAAGGGGGCATGCATTAATTACGTGAGCTCAAAAGGGTTGGGGGGGGGTCTAGCAAAATTTCACATTACTTGAAAAGAATATACGAAGTGGCCCAAATTTATCTCACCAAGGGTGGATCAGAAGAAAAACTGCTCACGCAATTAACGTGTGCCCCCTAACTTATCATCGTCCTTAGCATGACTGCAGATCGCCAACAAATAATATACCATTGATCTGTTCAGAATACCGAACCGACATCGCAAAACAATACCATGACGAGGGGAGTGGTGCTGTTAAATCATAGGTTCTCAACGTGGGCGATAACGCTCCCTTAGGGGGCGTTTCAGACCTTCAGGGGGGCGGTAAAAGACCAAGAGAAAATTGGGGGCGTTTCATACTTTCAGGGGGGGGGGGTGATTAGAGACCCAGAGAAACCCATCCCATCTTGCCCCATCCCATTCCATTAAACCGCCCCCCCCCCCGTTGAAGACAATTGCTGTTGCAGTTTCACGAGTTAGGGGGCGCTAGAAAGAATTTATATTCTCAAAGTGAACGGTGGGCAAAAAAAGTTTGAGAATCTATGTGTTAAATGAACTTGTAAACCATTTGGATGTAAGTGACTGTTCTCTATAACTCTATATGCCTTAAAACTATTATTGAATAGTCACTTGCCTAAATGCTGACATGGCGACTACATTAAACTGTAATTAGAATAATATTATGTTGTACAATACTCGTAACTAAAAGAGGCAGCGTTGATATGATGTACGTTTATTATTATAGGTGGATAAACATGAAAGGTCGTAAGGCTCAGTTCCCGGCCCCAAAAAGAAGAAGACGGAGAGATATGAAATTACGAATGTAAGAAGAGCGCGCTAACATTTACAGCGATAAAATTGATGCAAAAATCATGAAAATTTTTAATAAAACACGACTTGTTAAAAATATAGCAAAAATCTCGCGATAATTGTCTTTAATTTTATTTAAAGAAACACTGAATTTTTTCATACATATAACTTGTAAAATAACCGAAACAAGCGTGTTTATAATCATTTTTGGAGCAGACTTTGCGATTTTTTTCTATCGAGGGAATTTTATATAATTTGCGTTTCGGCGCGATAAATATCTAGATATTATCTTCAAGAATAATATATATTTTTTTAAGTGCTTAAAAACTTCAAATGTTTAAGGGAGGTTTGCAAGAAATCGGTTGAAATTCGGAGAACCGCCTCTTAACAAATGCATCTTTTAAAAAATGAAATTTAAAAAAAATATTAACATTTTTTATTTACAGTGCCTTGGTGCCTTAAAGCCTTGTTTAGGATTTGATCAAGGGAACATGGAAACGTTTGGAGACCCCCCAGGATCAGAGGCCCGGGCGGGCCGCCCCTTCCGCCCCCCCCCCCCCTGTTAGTCCGCCACTGGGTATCACTAGGCTTATCTTGCCAGGGCTCCTATCAGAGAGCTACTTGACGGACTAAAATCTCTCTCATAGCGAGCATAAAAGCATTTGATATACCGGCCCTATCTATTATTTATTTGTGAAAAGGGTTTTCCTAAACATACCCACGAATGGATACGATTTTGGATTTTCACGGCCAAAACTATTTCTTTATTTATTTTGTGGTGTTATGCCGTGTTGTGCTACCTCCTTTCGCCAATGTTTCGGACAGCGTTACAGTGTCCATCATCACACATCTGCCCACCACCATTGCCACTGTAACGCTGCCCGAAACGTTGGCTAAAGAAGGAGGTAGCGCAACACTGCATAGCACCCCAAAAATAAATAACGAAAATACCCACGAAAAACGAAATAAACCATGAAAAAGAATTAGAATCATGAATTTTTTTTTTTTCGTGGGTAGTTTTATTATTTTGTAAATTATCCCCACACAGGAGATACTGAAAATAATTCGTTTCAGTGCCTATGTCATTTTTGGAGATAATGTATGGAGGGTTTATTTATTAGGGAAATTTGAATACTGGCCTCTTAAGTACCGGAATATGACCATTGAATATTCCAACTGTCTTTTTGCTTATGGCAGCAATACACACGTTACATGAAGCGATCGCTTGCTGCGCAAAATAAATTAAACAGAAACCATGCAAATCATTATATCGACGTTAGTCCAACAATTAACACATAATATGTTTTGGTGGAAAACAATCACTTAGTTAGTTTTTTAAATGAATTTATTGTTAAAAACAAAGCGTTTGTTTCATTGATACATATATGTATGTTTTCTATACATATTAATATACCTACGAATGGCCGTGAAAACAAACGGAGAACAGGATTACAATCTTGCACGGAGATAGAAAATTTATCATTACGCCCCTGCTAATATGCAACTAGTCACGCATTATTCATAATTGTAAGTGCAATGATGAACCAGCTCTTTCTACAATATAGATTTGTTTTCGGAAATTTTATGGATAAATTCCAGATTCATACATTTTACTTTATTTAATTAATGGTTCCGTCCACACGATGCCCACACAACGCGAAATTAAAATTAAAATAAATTAAAACGTTAAATTGATCAAAAAAGACAAATAATAATTTAGCCCAATTCGTTTTTTGAGGATTTTAAAAGACCTTACAATCGTCGACCATATATATATATATGTATGTAAAGGAATAGGTACCTACCTAGAAATGCATAGGGTTCCTTTATGTTCGAATTTTAAATAGGTGTTGTCATGGAGACAGAAAATGATAGATGATGGTTGTTTTGTTGTCTAGCTGGGTAGCACAGATTGAAGTAATAAGAAGATTGAATAATAAGTATATAATTACGAAGTGATATAATATTTTGAAGACGGACAAATAACTTTAACTGTTGTTTCTTTGTCAGCAAAGCAACTCGTGATATTTGTATGTCACATTATTAATAAAAAATTACAACAAATAGACAAATTGTCTTATAAAACTACAATTTTAGTGAAGAGAACAATAACAAAACGGCAGCCTGCCGCAACGCTATACATCAGTCAGTCAGTCAGCTCAGTTTAGAGATGTTTTTAAATGAAAACAGAAACATTTAACTGTCAATATAGGTTCGCTTTTCTCAAGAGCTACTAAAGCACAGGAAACAGCTCTGGAAGCATCATACAGAGTAAGTTATAGCATCGCTAAATCAGGTAAAAATCATACAATTGAAGAGGATTTAATTATACCGTGTGCCACAGACATTGTCCAATGCATGCTCGGCCACGAAATATCAAATAAAATAACAAACACACCGCTGCAGATAGGACTATTAGATAGGTCTGTTTCCCGGCGAATTCAGGAAATTTCTCAAGATGTCGAGATGTCAGTTGTATGCAGAGTAAAAAAGAGTAAATATTTTTCTGTGCAAGTAGACGAAAGTACCTACAGATATTTTAAGTCAGACCGAACTTTTTGTTGATGTTCGCCATATTCATCGTGTTGTAATTTGGGGAGGGAAGAGGGGGGGGGGGTGACACCTATGCCAGTTACACCACTAGTTACGGGGTACAACAAATTTGTAGTAAGGGTCAAGGGGTACGCAGGCTCAAAAAGGTTGAAAACCGCTGCTCTACACCATTGATTTCGGAACATGTTGATAATTTTGATTAAATAATTGGTATACACATATAATATATGTTACTATGAAAGCCCGTAAATTGGTAAATTTTAGGTTTTACTAGTAAATCTTAGGATTTACCAACGGACTTTTGCCATTAAAAGTTGGTAAATCTTAGAATTTACTGGAAAATCTTAAGATTTACCGTAGTGCGGGCTTTTACAGTAACATATCCAAATTTGTTTTAATTTAAAATATGTACGAGTGCCTAGATCATATATTCACAACCTTTTTTTGCCCACAGCCCACTTTGAGAATATTTTTTTTTCTAGCGCCCCCTACCTCGTGAATCTGAAACAGTAATTGTCTAACCACCACGGGGAGGGGGGGGGGCGTAATGGGATGAGAAGGGGCAAGATTGGATGGTTTTCTCTGAGTCTTCTACAGCCCCCCTGAAAGTCTGAAACACCCCCCAATTTTCTCTTGGTCTTCTAACGCCCCCCCCCCCCTGAAGGTCTGAAACGCCCCCAAGGGGGTGTTATCGCCCACATTGAGAACCTATGGCCTAGATAAATATTACTAAAGTTCACTAAAAAAGTAGACGTTTTAAAATATTATAATAACTTTGTTTTGATTGAAATTTGGTACTTACGTGATGTCAGCATTATTTATAAACAAAATTGTATTATTTTTTTGGGTCAAAGCAATTCAAATTAAAAACATTGATAACGTCGTCCATCTGCAATAGTGTCATTCATTATTTGATAACTGTAAAGCATTATACATAACTTTTTTTCGACGTTTCTTTTAATTTATTTTTATATCTTGCCACATAGTTTTTTGGCAGAGACTTGATAAGAAAAGAAGTTCGTGCCTAAATACTACACATCATATGAAAATCCCCTCCAGTCTTTTCGTATCGACATTAATGACGTAATAAACTCCTTTCCACATCCACGTATCGAAAGAATTCAATGAGATTTTTTAATCGCATAAATTATGGACTTAACTTAAACTTTACAAATCACACCGATTCTTTTAAATTTCTCAACTTCAACTACCTTCATGAAAGAAAGTTATTTTTTTCAAATTCTGTTATTCGAAATATCGAACAGAAGTAATGCTTGACGACTGATCATAATGATGCTTGACTGATCAAAAATTAATACAGGAGTGTGAAATGTTTCGGGAGTATCTCCTATTATTATCCTAGTTTTCTCTTCCATTTACCGATTAATTAGTTTTAAGACCCTAAAACCCTTACCTCTCAGAAACTTTAGCCCAAGAAACTTTTTTGACTTAGCTTTAATTAACTTCATATTATATACATAGATATATTATATAAGCTGTTTGTTTCTTACAAATTAATATAAATAAATAAAAATTATTCTAACCGAATTGAAAATATTCAAACAGAAATTTGTTTAGTTTTCTGTTGTGTAGTTTTGAAAATCATCAACACAACCCTGTTGCTCTTTAGGAATTCTTTCTGTATAAAATTGTTAACTTTATTTTTGATTCATCAGCCCTTTAGAAAGGATTTCATTTCTGTTTTTCATTATATGTTTGCCCTGAACGCAATACAAGACCGAATACCTTATTTTAAATCGAGATACACATTTTTACTTATACTATGTACTACTATAACTTTTAATAACTAGGTATTTGCTTCCTAATCTATAACCATAACCAAAATATTATAAATGGAACGCGTTAATAAGCAATGCAAAATCACGTGATTTTGGATTGAAAGTTTTAGATGCTTTGGATAAATATTATATTTTTTTGATTAATCTTTTTATAAGCCCAGAAAAAAATAAAGTATCTGGCCTCTAAAAATTGCTTTAAAGCCCAAAATCTCGTAAGTAGGAGTAAAACCCCTTCCGGGTTGTGGTTTTATTGTACATTGTGAAAATTTTATTTTTTAGTAAATTATCGCCAAATATTTGTGACTGAGCTTCACAAAATAACCCCAAGTACCAACATTCGTAGTACCCTGTCTTCATTGTAATGCCTATCGGAAGAGGGGTTTGTGTGACAAAATTTTAAGAGCCACTTTTCATATACAATGAAAAATGCACTACAAACACAAAATAATGTTGGTTCAGGTTTTAAAATACATATACGTAGATTTAAAATTTGGAAAATTACATTAAGCATATTTTTTTATAGTTGCTCATCACAGAACGTTAAGAGGAAAATAATTTCCTTCAGGATGTATTTATTCTTTTAGGATACTGGAGGGTCTTTTAAAGAAAGGAAATAGGAATCGTGGAAAGTGAGTAGGAATCTGGGGTCAGTCCGGTCTAAGACTGACGGACGTATGAATCCATCCCCCCCAAGGGCGGATTTAGGGGGGGGGGGGGCACGGGGGCACGTGCCCCCCCCAGGATGGTATTTTTGTGTACTGTGGAGATTCCATCACAGTACATACTTAGAAGCAAATCAAATTATCAGAGTTGTTAAAATAACAGAAAGAACATGAGTCAAACTTTTGTCTATTTCTGGCTGGAATAGGCCACTTGCATCACATTTTAAAAAAAAAATTTCCGGTTTAGGCAAATATTCTAAGACATTCCGTTTTTTTTTTAATCGTATTTTTGAAACCCTGGTGATTTTTTGAAAATTTCAATCCGAAAAATCAGACCATTTTTTATAAACCGGAAATACGGGACATAATTTTATGGGTGTGAAAAAACGATAATTACATAGCCGAAAATCATTTTTAAAAAAAGAACGTTTTCCACACGAATAGTAATAAAACACCGCCATCTTTATCAAAAAATCAAACCAAAGGATAAGTTCGCATAGAACAAACAGTAAATCTAGTGAACGTTAAACGAAAATTCAAAAATTCGCCGGAAATCAAAGTGTTGCCATATAAAAAAATAATAATCAGTGTGGAATTTTACAAAGTTAAGGGAACATAATTGGAGACGGGACATTTACATGTAGTGACGCCACGAGCTCAAATAATGGATTTATTTATTTAAAAATAAAAAAAACTATATATTTCTAAAAATTTTTACTAACATTTTCGAAATCTTAGTTCAAACATCTATCCACACGATTTTTTCCAAGTCGTTATGAAATCCATGCAAGTGGCCTATTGCGAATTTCGTTCGTTGTATCCTATTCATGCACTTGCAAATGAAAGATAATAATCAGCATTTGCGAGAGCGGTACGGTTGGGGGAAAGCGCGGTCGGAAATGCCCCCCCCCCATTAAAGTTGACAAACTCAAATTTCAACTTCATAAAAAATTGGTCCGTCCTGGGGGGGGGGGGGATTGTGCTCTTGAGGGGTACCCCCCCCCATCGGGGTGGCACCCGGGGCGGGCCGCCCCCCCTCCGCCCCTTGTGCCCCCGCCAGAAAAAAATCCTGGATCCGCCCTTGATCCCCCCCACTACGGTGCAAGGCTATGGGTCGAGAGTCCTGCTGGAGAGGCCATGGTCTTCCGCAACCATTCGCATCCTAGAAGATCTTGGCAAACCTAAATCCCTGCTAAGTCGCCAAAAGTAGAAAACCTCTTGGGGGGACCTATGGTAGAAGTGTTGGTTCACAAAAAAATAGTTCCAGGGGAGGGGGTACCCGTACTCGCCTCTAAAAATACCTAACCTTGGAAAAAAGGACCAAACGGTTGTCACTACTACTTCCAAACATTCTTTCTAACACTTCTTTCTATCTAAAATTCTTTCTATCTGACCCCTAAAGAAGAATTGCGACATTCAACTGCTTGGTTTTAAGAGGAAGATTGTCAAACAAATAAACGTCCCTTTGCGCTTTTTGACACACATTATGTACGTACATAGGTACAGATAAATTGCATTCTGCAGTGTTTGATATTATGAACCACGTCCGGTGATAATTGATGACTCTGGTTTTGAAGTTAAGTGCTAGAATAAATGCAAGGCTTAATGTTTGCAATAATATTTTTAATCATCGGTACGCAGTACCTTAGTAAGGAAATGAATCACAACATTTTATCGACCCATTGCTTACGCCATGATTCTAAAATCCCAAAGCTGGTTTACGTATTTTGTAGCAGAAGTAACAGATAAATGAAAGGTCAGTTCGTAGGAAATTCTTAAGTTTCATAAAAGTAATTACTAAGTTACTTTCCCAATTTCCTCTTTCATAACTCCTCCTCCTTAATTCCGCTAGCCTCAAAACATAGACTAGAAGCCATAGATAATAGTTTATAGGGAACTTTGGCAACCATGGTGTTAAATACATAATGTTCATAATCACTTAACTTTTATTGACTGAGCTTAGCTAAGTCCTGTTTTAACTGAGTATTTGGTATTTCATCTGTCTGTATTTTTTTTGTAAAAAGTCTGTAAAAGTTGCGTTCCGGTTCTGGCTCAAGGTGGTTGATGGTCGTAGTGACGAATACTGTCTTTTATCTCGCCATTTTTATCCACCTTTTTTTGAAAAGAAAAGTGTAATAAACCATCTTATTGTTTCCGAGCATATATTGGTTAGTTCTTTGATCTTTTATTCTTTCCCATTCCCGCATCGCTTCGTCTCTTACTAATTATAGAACGAAGGATGCTTTTAATTAATTTTCATAGATGTCACAGCTGGGATGACCGATATAAGGTTACGTGATAACTCTAGAGAGAGGGTACGTTGCTCTCCGGCTCTTACCGCGCATCTTCAGAAAAACTCTGGCAGTAATGAAATGATTATATCTAACCTAGAGATAATGTACTCGTTAAAAACCTTTTGGTAAAAGGTAAAACGAGCGGTTAAGGAAACAATTAATTTTCCTTCGAGAGTAAACCCATTAAGTTAATGTTAAAGTTTATTATTCTATCTTGATATTATTGCACCGTGTTATAACTTGCAAATTGATTTTGCCCAACTTAAAGCATAATTGTGTTTAACTTTAAATTGTGCATTTTATTTAATTACCCCGTTACAAAGTACCGGTTTTTACATTGGTACTTAATGTTGAGAGATCCATTGAAAATTTTACATTTTTCTCATAAATGTCGTAGGTATATAACGGAGCCCTCAGTACAGGACAGTATTACAAAGAAAGTCAATAACCGAGGGACTTTCCTAGAATTTAGACTACTCCCATTGATGTATTGTATTTAGGTGAGACACGAAGAAATAACTTATAAATAATAATAAACTAATTTCACCTCTAACGCTCCCAAAGCTCTGACGCCGAACGACCTGAAACTACTGAATGCGGTCCCCGCGCACTGCTACCTGCGTGATAATATTAGATCACGTTATCTGCGCTAGTACGGAAATATAATGTCATGGAAGTCCCCTAGTTTTAACAGCCTGATGGAATCCTTATCAAAATGGTTCAAGGTTTAAAACGTTGACGAAGAATAACGAAAATTACTTTCCTAACAACAATAATAATAACCGCGCTAAACCCATTTGTCCCGACGTATATTTGAAAATATATTAAATTCTAATTTTTTCCACTTTCTCTAAAGCAGTGGTCTTCAACCTTTTTGAGCCAGCGCCGGCGTACCCCCCGTCTCTCACTACAAATTTGTTGTTCCCCGTACCTTCCATCTATCTTTTTTACATGTGTCATGAAATACGTGTTTCATTTGTAATTTTTAATACTCTAATTATTACATGAATTTAACAATCGAGTCACACAATTACAATCAAGTAATGCAATTTTATACAGAGTTGTAACACGACTTCAGGCATTTTAACCAGTGATTCTACATCCTACTACACCAAAAATGTGTATGTTTTACTACTGCTAGTTTTTATTCAGGTCTAAAAGGATTAACGAGGTATAAAAATATTTTACCACTGCTAGTTTTAATTCAGGTCTAAAAGGATTAACGAGATATAAAAATATTTTAGCAGTTTTAATTCAAGTCTAGAAGGATTAATGAGGTATAAACATATATTACCACTGCCAGTTTTAATTCAAGTCTACAAGGATTAACGAGGTATACACATATATTACCACTGCTAGTTTTAATTGAAATCTAAAAGGATTAACGAGGTATAAACATATTTTACCACTGCTAGTTTTAATTCAGGTTTAGAAAAATTAACGAGGTATTAACATATTTTACCACTGCTAGTTTTAATTCAGGTCTAAAAGGGTTCACAAGGTATAAATATATATTACCACTGCTAGTTTTAATTAAAATCTAAAAGGATTAACGAGGTTTAAACATATTTTACCACTGCTAGTTTTAATTCAGGTCAAAAAGGGTTTACGAGGTATAAACATATAGTTTATACCTTGCTAGTTTTAATTCAGGTCTAGAAGGATTAACGAGGTATAAACATATATTACCACTGCTAATTTTAATTCAGGTCTTAAAGGATTAACGAGGTATAAACATATTTTACCAGTTTTAATTCAAGTCTAGAAGAATTAATGAGGTATTAAACATATATTACTACTGCTAGTTTTAACTCAGGTCTAGAAGGATTAACGAGGTATACACATATATTGCCAATGCTAGTTTTATTCAGGTCTAGAAGGGTTAACGAGGTACACACATATTTTACCACTGTTAGTTTTAATTCGGGTCTAGAAGGATTAATAAGGTATAAACATATTTTACTACTGCTAGTTTTAATTCAGGTCTAGAAGGATTATCGAGGTATAAATATATTTTACCACTGCTAGTTTTAATTCAGGTATGAAAGGGTTGAAACGGTACAAATATGTTTAACCTCTGACAGTTTTGATTCAGGTCTGAAAGGGTTGAAGCGGTACGTCAATTGAAAATGCGTACATTCCAATGTGTTTAGTTTTTATTTTGTAAATGTTTCTTAGCGCATTGATAAAAAGTGGTTAACCACAAAAGATAACCTAACGACATACGCAAATAAATGTAAAGGACAACAATAATTATAAATTTAGAAATGATGTAGATGATGTAAACGCAGATACAAATCTATACGCTAGCATATCGCAATGGGGATCCCATCATCAACTTCTGTACGAGGAACCGGTTACGTCAGAACTTGAATTTATCTATGAAAAAGATCAGTGAGATGAGAACTGGCCTTTTATCTACGGAATAGTAACCTTAAGTTGAAAATCGACTTTAACTATCGTCCTATAATTTGACAATTGATTATCGAATAGATCAAGTGCAAGAACGCGTCATTAGCATATTGCTCTCTCTGTAATGATTATTCTACCTAAATGGTACCTTAATTTAGTCGGATTTCGACGGTAGCCGAGACAATCTTCATCTCCAGTCGGTTCCTCATTGCTGAGGGTCATGACTAGAGATGCCACGAATATTCGGCTACTATTCGGTATTCGGCTACTTTTTTCACTATTCGGTATTCGGCCGAATATTGCTTACTATTCGGCCGAATACCGAATACCAAAAGAAAAAACACATCATGAAAAATAAACGCATAATAAATATAAAAAAATACTACTTCGGTCGCCGAATATTCGGTATTCGGCCGAGAGCCTAGCCGAATATTCGGTATTCGGTATTCGGCAAAATCGCTATTTTTTTTTTTTTTTTTTTTTTAAACTTTATTTATTCTCATTTCTTTTTACATATAATGTATAATAGAAAATTAATAGTATATTATAACATAAAACATAATAACATATAGTATAAACAAGAAATGAAAACCCACTAAGGCACTGCCTGAGTGTGGGTAATATTAAAAACAAAATACTATATTTCTAAGTACACAAAGTATAAAATAGACTTTAAAAAAAAAAAAACATATAAAATATAAAGTTAGTATTTTATAGTTAGAGTAAATGAAAAAGGTTTTATTCGACTATTATATATGTAAAATAAAAATATGGATAAAAACATACTGATTTTAAATATTTTTTTTAATATTTTTTTTTTTTGAAAACATATTGTACTGAAAAAGGTTTTTTTCGACTATTATATAAGTAAAATAAAAATATGGATAAAAACATACTGATTTTAAATTTTTTTTTTTTTAAATATTTTTTCTTTTTTTTTTTAGTTTTTAAAGAAAAAAAAAAAATAATAAAAATAAACATAAAACATATTGTACTACAGTTTAGTAAGTTACAGAAAGTGAGTTGTATGAAGATGGATAAATTTATAGAAAAAGTGTTTCAATATCAACATTATTCAACCATAATTTTACCTCTTTTATATATTTAATCATTTTATTTATCATTTGAGTTTGTAGTGGTAGAAGGTTAAATGTACGAGGACCAATGAAACTGCTATGTGTCTGTAATAATTTAGTATTGGTTTGTGGGGTGTAAAATGTATTATTTGTTCTTTTGCTCATTCTGTTTTCATTTATTTCGAAATTATATTTGTTTTTAAATACATATTTCAAAGTTTGTAATATAAATAATTTACGAATATTAAATATTTTAGTTTCTTTGTATAATAAGTTTGTCGAGAATGTTTTATTTTTGTTAAATATGACTTTAATTATGTGTTTTTGAACTATTTGTAGAGGCTTAATAAATGTATCAAGTGCACCACCCCATCCTATAATGCCATAAGTGATTGAAGATTGCACTAGGGAAAAGTAGATCATTTTCAATTTCTCAATGTTTAGAACTTCCTTAAGTCTATAAAATATGTAGGTCAGATATCTCAATTTAGAAGTGATTTGATTAATATGTGATTTCCAATTAAGATTTACATCTATTGATACTCCTAAATATTTTATATTTTCGACATAAGTGAGTTCGTTGCACATGAAGCACATTTCTTGATTGCAACTAGTATTATGGATTCTAATTTTAAGGTTGTCTTTAGGTTTATTTTTAATGGTTTTATAAAAAGGTAAGTAATATGTTTTGCTATAGTTTAAAACGAGTTTGTTGTATTTTAGCCATGTTGAAACCAGTGAAATACAATCAGTTGCTTTCGAAAAAGTTTCTTTCCAATGATTACCATCCACTATTATTGCCGTGTCGTCTGCGTATGAAACAATTTTACCAGGGATTACAAAATTACATAAATCATTAATATAAATTAAGAATAAAATCGGGCCAAGCACAGTTCCCTGTGGAACTCCATTTTTTATCTTTGACTCTGAACTATAATCATTCCCAATTTTTGTTTTTTGTATTCTGTCTTTAAGATAGTTAGAGAGTAGTTTTAGTGTGTCTTTTTTGAAGCCTAGTTGATTTATTTTTGTAATGAGTATATCATGATTTACGGTGTCGAAAGCTTTTCTTAAATCTAGGAATATGGCAAGACATTTCTTTTTTTTATCGATAGATGAGTATATCTTTTTTGTCAATTCATATATCGCATCCTCGGTGCTTAAGTCTTTACGAAAGCCGTATTGGTTTTTCGATAGAATTTTATATTTTTCTAAGTGTTCAATGACTCTAAACTTGATGCATTTTTCGAATATTTTCGAGAGGTTTGAAACAAGAGATATTGGTCTATAATTGTCTAATTTATTCTTATCTCCAGATTTATGAATAGGTATTATAGTGGAGATTTTAAATTGCTCTGGAAAATGACCATTTTTGAGGCATGTATTAAAGATATGTTGCAATGGAATTAGGACATGTTGTTTTATTTTTTTTAACGTATCACAAGATAATCCATCATTACCCTTAGAGTTGGATGGTTTTAGAGTATCAATATATTTTTCAATTTCTTTAAATGTAATAGGAGAAAAATATTCTATAGAGTTAATTGAATCATTATTTGAATCTAATTGAGGAGAAGTCTCCATATGAGCATCATTAATATTAATGCCGGATGATTCAAGTACTACGTCTACTACATTTGTAAAATAGTTATTAAAGCTTTCTGCAATGGTCGATTTTTTAGTTATTATTTCATTATTTATTATAACCTCATTTACAATATTTGAAGACATACTTTTTTTGTTGGCAATTTCATTTATAATATTCCAAGTTTTTTTAGTATTATTTTTAGCATTTTCAATTTGTATACTATAGTATTTCTTTTTGCAGTTTCGTATCAGCCTATTAAGTAAGTTACGATACATTAGATATTTTGTTTTCAGATAAGGCATTGTTCTGAGATTATTCTTTTGACAATCTATTTGATATTTAAACATTTCTCTATATAATTTATCTCTTTGTTTAATTGATATAATTAATCCAACTGTTATCCAAGGCTTAATTTTTTAAAATTTATTGTTAGTGACAACTATTTTACTTTCACTTTTAAGAGTATGATCTCTCAGAGTTTTATAGAAATTCTCTAGTGCGAGATGTGGATTTTCTATTGATATCACATTTTCCCAATTTTCTGATCGAAGTAAAGAGTTTAGAGTTACATAATCAATGTCTACTTTTTCTAGATTTTCAGAATTTTGGTTTAGAGGAGTATTTTTGAAATGGTGTCCATAAAAGGTCGGGTAATGATCTGTGATATTTGTTTCGAGAATTGAAGAGATGATATTAACCGCCTTGTGCGACTTGACAAATATGTGGTCTAAACATGCCGAGTGACTTAAGGTTACTCTTGTTGGTGAGTTAATATATGACATATGTCCAGAGCTTGATAAACAATCAAGATACTCATTTTTACAATTCACATTTGTATTATTATCATTAATATTTATATTAATGTCTCCTGTCACAATGGAAAAAGTGAAATTGTTTCTGTCAAGTTTACTAACAAAAGATTTTAGTTCTTTTACAAATAGAAAATCATTTAATGAAGGGGATCTATATATGGCTAGTATATGATATTTATAGTTGTTTTGACAAAAGGTTACTTTTATTGCATTGGCTGTTTTAAATTCAATAAATTCAGCGGTAACATTTTTCAGAGTATTATGACAGAAGACAGTAACTCCATCATGACCAGTATGCTTACAGGCAGATGAAATTGTTGTATATTCTGGTAAGTTATATGGAATTACTTGTTTCATTTGAGTTTCAGTTAAAACAATTACGCTTGGAGAAAAATCTAGGTTATTAATAAGTACACAGAGCTCATCGAAGTTTTTCCTTATACTCCTAATATTCATGTTTAAGATCGAGAAATTAACATTTTTAAATAGGTGATTTAGTCCACATGGGTTATTACATTTATAATTTTCGTATGTATAGTTTTCTTCAGACATTTTGAAAGGTTAATAGTAGTTTGCTATGTGGTTTTATTATCCTTTATTCGGAGGGGATGTCTTCTGGCGTTCTTATGAGAAAGATTGGGGATGTTTCATTTTTTCTCATCCATATTTTTCCATTTTTTGCCCATATAAATTTGTACCCAAGTCTTGACGATTTAGCTAGGTATAGTAGGTGTTTATTAAATTGGGTCAGTTGTTCGTTAATATATATCGTGTTGTTTTCTTCAAAATTCATGTTTTTTGCGTATAAAATACCATATTTTTTTTTATGTGCTATAATTACGTCTTTACTTTCTTTGTTTTGTAGGGATACTACTATGGCAGTATTTTTATTCATCGGGTTTTTATTTTTGCTTCTGAAAATATTTGACACGTTAATCGTTTCTTTATCACATTTGAGGATATCTAATATATTATTAAATACATTTGTGATATTTTCATTTTCCTTAAAAGGAACACCCTGTATTTCAATATTGTTTTGTTTTTCATTTTGCTCCATTCTATTAATGTGTAGTTTTATTTCTTTATTTTCTGCTTGAAGTTGTTTAATCAGTATTTCTTTATTTTTGTTTTTTTCTTCATATTCGTCTAATTTCTCACAGCAAAATTCGACGGACTTCTTAAGTTCTTTTATCTGTTCATTAAAAGATTTCATAAGTTGATTGGTTAATTCATTAAATTTTTTTTCAATGCATTTAATCATTTTATTAGTCATTGTGTCTTCTTCTTCCGAGTCGCTAGATGGCGCCTTTTTTTGGGGTTTCTTCTGTTTATTCATTTTGAAAAATGGTTCGAGGATTGGATATATATTTAATTTATAAATAAAAATTAAAAAATATTTTTTTTCTGTCGGCTACAGTAGGATTCGAACCGAGGTCGCCAGAAAATGTCTGCACAAACTTAGTCAGTTGTTTACACCACTGACCCACGAAGACCTTGAAGTGATCCGTGAATATACCAGACTATAATAGGAACTGAGCACCAAAGAAATAAAAATAATTGCTTATTTTATTGTTGTGTTTACTGATTGGTGTTAATGGTGAATGATCACTTCACAGTTGTTCAACTGTCACTTCACTTTATTATTAGTTCACAAATGTTTATTAATATTTCTTAGTATATACGTTAGTTTAAAATTGAAATCCTTCACTGTAAAATACTGCTAAAACTTTTAACTTTGTGTTTCATGAGTTATTAACCATATATTTTTAAATGTTTGTTCGGAGCGATTAAGATGCGTGTATACTGTGAGTACTTAGTTATATTCGTGGCATCTCTAGTCGTGACCCCTACTCCAATTTCCTCGCTGCCCTGCGTTGCGTGGAGAGCTGCGGACACCGACGTACCAGACGTCGCGCGTCGGTGATACTTGGTCACGCCAGTGCATTGGTATTCCTCTGCTTCTTCTGCCTTCCACTTTGCCAGTGACTATTAGTTTCTCTAAGTTGGAGTCCTCAGTTTGGCGAGCAACCTGTCCAAAGTACATTAAGATATGTTGTAGGCAGATAGTTGAAAGCCTATTGTGGATGCCTACCCAGTGGCGGACTAAGGGGGGGGGGGCGGGGGGGGGGCGGCCCGCCCCGGGCCCCCGGTCCTGGGGGGGCCCCAAATGCCTCCATGTTCCCTCGATCAAATTCTAAACAAGGCTTTAAGGCACCACTGAAAAAAAAAAATTTTTTTTATTTCATTTTGCGATTGATGCACTTGTTAAGGATGCTCTCACCAATTTTTTTAAATATAAATTTGAAATTTTATGTGAAACTGTTTGAAACAGTTTGTATGTTGAATTTTCACCTTGAAGGCGTTTAATTTTTGAATGAATTTTTACCCTAGGGACCCCTACCCAATATGGGGCCCCTAGGCAGTTGCCTATACGTCTTATGGATAATACGGAATATAATGAATTTTATTTTAGATTCTTTACGGTAAATTGTAATCGTTCATAAAAAAAATAATGGGGGTTATTTGTAAAACAATCATAGTCAGGGCCGGATTAAACATGTTGGGGCCCCTAGGCAGAGGCCTACACTGCCTTATGGACAATAGGGCCCTGCCAAGGCCGCCTTAAACATGTCGGGGCCCCTACGCAATGCACATCTCGGGGCTCCTACCCGATGCGGGGCCCCTAGATAGTGGTCTACGCTGCCTAATGGACAATTGGGCCCTGCCAGGGCCGGCTGAAACATGTCGGGGCCCTTATGCAATGCACGTCTTGGGGCCCCTTTACCCTAGGGGGCCCTACCAAATGCGGGGCCCCTAGGCAGTTGCCTATACGTCTTATGGATGGTACGGAATATTATGAATTTTATTTTAGATTTTTTACGGTAAATTTTCATCGTTAATAAAAATAAAAATAAATGGAAGGTGGCCATATATAAAACAATCAGTCAGAGCTGGTTTAAACATGTCGAGGCCCCTAGGTAGTGGTCTTCACTGCCTTATGGACAATAGGGCCCTGCCAGAGCCGGCTGAAACATGTCGGGGTCCCTAGGCAATGCAGGTCTTGGGGCCCCTTTACCCTAGGTGGCCGTACCAAATGCGGGGCTCCTAGGCAGTTGCCTATACATCTTATGGATAGTACGGAATATTATTAATATTATTAATTTTCATCATTCATAAATAATAAAAAAATGCAAGGTGGCCATTTATAGAACAATCATAGTCAGGGCCGGTTTTAAACATGTCGGGGCCCCTAGGCAGAGGCCTACACTGCCTTATGGACAATAGGGTCCTGCCAAGGCCGGCTTAAACATGTCGGGGCCCCTAGGAATGCACGTCTCGGGGCGTCGGGGGTCCCGATGAGGGGACCCTATGTAGTGGTCTTCACTGCCTTATAGACAATATGGCACTGCCAAGGCCGGCTTAAACATGCCTCATTACCCCTTGAGGCCACTACCCAACGCGGGCCCGCTAGGCAGTTGCCTATATGTCTTATGAATAATACGGCCCCGGCTATAGTGACTGGATTTTCGAATAGTTTAAGACTTGGTGCATGGTGCATGCAAATCAGATGCGTAGTTTTTCTAATGTGTTGTCAACACTGGTTGACAACACATGAAAAACATAGTTTTGAGAAAAACGCGTTCAAAGTTTTGCTAAAGAATAATATTTTTTATGGAAAAATTTTAAAAAAAATAGAAGGAGGCCCTTTATAACAGCATGGTGACTGGATTTTCTAACAATTTAAGAAGCCGCTACCCGTATTTCTACCGATTCTTACATATCTCCTAAATATTTGAAGTTTTTAAGATCTTAAAAAAATATGTGTTATTTTTGAAGATAATGTTTAGACGCGTTCCACGCCGAAATGCAAATTATATGAAATTCCCTCGGTAGAAAAAAATCGCAAAATTTGCTCCGAAAATTATTATAAACAAGTTTGTTTCAGTTATTTTACAAGTTATAGTTGTGAAAAAATTCACAATGTTTCTTTAAATAATACTTAAGACGCCTTCCACGAGATTTTTGCTCTATTTTAAACGAGTCGTGTTTTATTAAACATTTTCACAATTTTCGCATCGATTTTATCGCTTAAATATAAGCGTGCTCCTCTAACATTCGTAATTACATATCTCTCCATCTTCTTATTTTTGAACGCGGATGCTGCGCCTTAAGACTTGATGCATGTAAATCGGATGTATAGTTTTTCTAATATCTTGTCAACCAGGTTTTAAAACGTAGTTTCGAGAAAAATGCGTTCAAAGTTTTTCTGAAGGTTAATTCAACATACAAACTGTATAAAGCATTCCTGAATTTTTTTTGAATTTTCTTAAAACATGTAATAGCATTATTAACAAATGCAATTTTTAGAAAATGAAATACAAAAAAGACGATTTTTTTTAGTGAGGCCCCCAGGACCAGAGGCCCGAATAAAAATCTTGTAAAATTACAGGGCCTCTGAAGGGCTTAGTCCGCCACTGTGCCTACCTCTTCCAGAATGGATAAATTTGTACCTCTGACTGTGTAAGTAAATACTCGTATAAGGTAGGTATTTACCGCAATCGATTGAAAATGTATTTATGTTATGTTTATGGGTGACAGAGTTGCATTTTCGATTGGAATTTTTATCACGTAATTTTTTTGGCCATTAAAAACATTTTTCAATTTGCATGTGTGGACCGTAACAAAAGTCAACACAATTTTTTTATCAAATTAACTGTACAGGGCTAAAAGCAGAACCAATGATTGCAATTATTATTTAGCACTGCGTAGAATAATTGCTGTTTTTCCCTGTATCTACAATAATTAGAGTGGCGACATCCCATATACTAAGTACACAGATAGGTTAGCACGTCTATATAGGTAGATTTAAAAAAATATCTTTCCAGGCCGTCAAAAAAGAAATGAACGAATGAATATTATTTTGTGTGAATGTGTTTTTTTTTTAAATAAAAACACGTGGTTAAATTCCTGGGTGTGACCTTATTTTTTCTGATTTCGAAATTTTCGATTGAGAGTCGCTAATATTGTCTTCACTAACAGTTTTTACTCACTACAAGTTATTACAAAAATAAATAAAATATTATATAAATATTGGGATGATTTGTAAAGCGCCGTTTTTGTGAAAAATCACCTTATGTGCGCGCTGTACAAATTTATAATATTTTTCTAAAATCTTACTTCTAACTACAGACTAGATATACCATTATTTCAACTTATGGCTAAATAAATTGCCACCATCGATTCATCGATCACTGATACAAAACTATATGTGCAATGCTTTTGACCAATGAACGCAATGCTGCGTAAAATTATCATTTATATATATATATTGTTTTATTTATAATCTTTACATGCAGAAAATATACCGTAGCGTTTATTAATTTAATATTAACGGTACGAACATAAGATAAACAAAAAATTCATGTCACAATTAAATACAAGCATTTTTTGGCATTCTGAAACTGTAAATGGTAGAAGTCTATTTTGCCCTTTAGCCGCAATTAAAAATATAACGCACTCTTTGACCAACGATAATAGCATTATTTCATAAGCATGGTACCTACATAACTCTGTATCAAAATATGAACAAAATATTTATTTTAATTGTATGATAGTGGAGTGGACCTCTAAATAAATTCGGCTGAATGTATTAATCAGACAAACATCGCATTTATAATATTTTATGAATTATGAACTTTAACCTGCCACAATGAACTGAGAGAAAAATTATATAAGGGCATAAGTTTATCTACATATGTACTCGTAGGTAGGTGTGCTTACCAAATATAAACAAACCATTTGGAGAGTGGGTTCATCTATTCCAAAAATAGAAACCAAACAATTTAAGAAGCTAGAGTTTGAACTGCAACTCTGGGCCAGTATATCGGTATTTTTTAGTAATGGTTTCACCAGTGGCGGACTAAGTTCGTCAGAGGCACGGGGCGGCAAAGTTGAATGAGCCCCCCCCCCTAGTTTAAAGTTAATGTAATTTTACAAGCTTTTTATTCAGTTCACATGGGTTTTTGGTCCTGGGGGGCCTCCATACGCCTCCACGTTCCTTTGATCAAATCTTAATCAAGTCTGACACCAGGACACTGTAATTTTTTTTGTTTTTTATTTTTTTTTTCTGAAAGATGCATTTGTTAATTTTCCATTATCAAATATTTTAAGGAAATTCGAAAAATTTAACGGAGATACAGCATTTTATATGAAACCATTTTAAACAGTTTGCATTTTGAATTATCCTTCAGCAAAACTTTGAACGCGTTTTTCTAGAAACTTCTTTTCAACTAACTGTTGTTAGCAACTAATTAGAAAAACTATACCTCCGGTTTGCATGCACTAAGTATAACACCATGGCACCATGCAGGGATTTTTTTTATAAATCGCCCCCTTCTATTTTTTTTATGAAAGTAGACAATTTTTATAAAAAATCTAAAATAAAATTCTCTGGTTCGCTATTTTTTCTTTTTTTTTTTACATATCAAAATTCTCCTACATGGTCCAATAGACACTGGATTTTCAAACAGTTTAAGACTTGAATGTAAATCGGTTGTTTAATTTTTTAATAGGTTGTCAACCAGGTTGAAAAACGTGTTAAAAAAGTTTCGAGAAAAACGTATTCAAAGTTTTGCTGAAGGATAATTCAACATAAAAACTGTTTCAAACATAAAATACAGCTTCTCCGTCAATTTTTCGAAATTTTTTAAAACATTTGGTGAGAGCTTTCTCAGGCTCTGAAGGCTCAGTTCCCGGCCCCAAAAAGAAGAAGATGGAGAAATATGAAATTACGAATGTTAGAAGAGCGCGCTAACATTTACAGCGATAAAATTGATGCAAAAATCATGAAATTTTTTAATAAAACACGACTTGTTAAAAATATAGCAAAAATCTCGCGATAATTGTCTTTAATTTTATTTAAAGAAACACTGAATTTTTTCATACATATAACTTGTAAAATAACCAAAACAAGCAGACTTTGCGATTTTTTTCTATCGAGGGAATTTTATATAATTTGCGTATCTTCAAGAATAACATATATTTTTTTAAGAGCTTAAAAACTTCAAATGTTTAAGGGAGGTTTGCAAGAAATCTGTTGAAATAACCGCCTCTTAACAAATGCATCATTTTTTATTTACTGTGCCTTGGTGCCTTAAAGCCTTGTTTAGGATTTGATCAAGGGAACATGGAGACGTTTGGAGGCCCCCCAGGATCAGAGGCCCGGGCGGGCCGCCCCTTCCGCCCCCCCCCTGTTAGTCCGCCACTGGGTATCACTAGGCTTATCTTGCCAGGGCTCCTATCAGAGAGCTACTTGACGGACTTAAATCTCTCTCATAGCGAGCATAAAAGCATTTGATATACCGGCCCTATCTATTATTTATTTGTGAAAAGGGTTTTCCTAAACATACCCACGAATGGATACGATTTTGGATTTTCAAGGCCAAAACTATTTCTTTATTTATTTTGTGGTGTTATGCCGTGTTGTGCTACCTCCTTTAGCCAACGTTTTGGACAGCGTTACAGTGTCCATCATCACACATCTGCCCGCCACCATGGCCACTGTAACGCTGCCCGAAACGTTGGCTAAAGAAGGAGGTAGCGCAACACTGCATAGCACCCCAAAAATAAATAACGAAAATACCCACGAAAAACGAAATAAACCATGAAAAAGAATTAGAATCATGAAAATATTTTTTTTTCGTGGGTAGTTTTATTATTCTGTAAATTATCTTCACACAGGAGATACTGAAAATAATTTGTTTCAGTGCCTATGTCATCTTTGGAGATAATGTATGGAGGGTTTATTTAGGAAGTATAGTAAGTTCAGGGAAATAAAAAATATGTGGGGCGGGTAGGAATCTGGGAGTCAGTGTGTCCATGAGTGAAGGTCGTATGATTCCATCCCTCCCGCAATAAGTATATTCATCGGACTAACAAATATGATTACCGAAACTAACACACTGTTTAAAAAAACCCCAAGCCCGACTGTAACATTTTATTTAAAAAGATTTAATTACGAATTTTATATATTTGATAAGTATAATCTAACAATGCAGAAATATCATTACTGATGAATCAAAGCAGGATACCAGCAATGTTTAATTTGCAATATCCGTTTCAGATGTCTTCATTCTTCATAATGTCTCAATACTTTTATGATGTAGTAGTATATTATAATTTCTAATTACTAACGTGGTATGCGGATTCTTTCTTACTTTCGTTATCATTAGCAGGTAATGCAAATAGTTCATAATAACGTTAATTTATTTATTATTAACCATTGAATTCGAACCGCTCAATGGAGGAATACTAACGATTATTAGGTATACGAAATATTTATATATATATAAATAATTACATTTTTTCTGTGGTCTCATGGTTTCACAAATCATTAAATACTAAATGCAACATTGATCAGAATCTGTATAAACACTTGTAAACAATAAAATATTCTGTATAAACATAATAGGTATTATAGGCACGTACGATAGACAGTATATAGTCTTAAATTATCATTAAATACTAACATGCAGCATTGATCAGAATCTGTACAAACATTCATAATATTATAGTCACGTAAGATAGACAGTATAAAGTCTTAAATTATCATTAAATACTAACATGCAGCAATGATCAGAATCTGTATAAATACTCATAATATTAAATAGTCACGTACGATAGACAGTAGATAAAGTCTTAAATTAGTACCACTAGTCAAATTACAGCTCGGCATGTACAAAATATCAAAATAAACAAATATTTCTGAAAAATTGAACACGATACTTTTAATAAAACAGAATTTTTTTTATTTACTATCATATCAGCTTTATTAAAAATCATTTTATATTGAACGTGTAATTGGATACCTTAATTTTAATAGAACATAAGTCAAATTAGTAAACTTTTCAAGAACAGGAAAGACTTATCAATTGTAGTCTTGATTTCGAAAAAAAAAAAAAATTTCGTGCTATTAGAACAGCCGTAACTACCTTCTTTTTAGTTAATCCATAGGATAACGTATATTTTCAATTTCCGATTTATTTAGTTTGCGAGTGTTTATTTTTTTTTTAAATATTCGCTATACCGTGGATCTCAAAAATATGGTGAATACCCCGTCATTCTAATAGCACGTAATACATTTTTTGAGAAATCAAGACTATGACTGATCAAGTCTTTTTGTTCTCCTGTAAATTTTACAAATTTTCTTTTTTATTAGAATTGAGTTAACGAATTGTAAAATTCTTAGGACCCACCATAAGAATTATTTTAAAAATAAAAACACAAATTGTATAAATTTAAGTTGGAGAACATACTGATACGTTTTAATTTAAGAATTGTTTTAATCTGTACGTAACAGAAGAACTGCAACTGTAATATTATTAATCCGTTATGAATTTATTGTTTCATTAGAAATTAATAACGCTATCAAATAATCGCAGGTAGTCTTCCCCGCTTGAGAAACAACTGATTGAACCACCTTAAATTTTTGACATTTTGTAATTACTTTTGACAGCTCTTTCGCAAATGATCGAGCTCCCAAAATATAAAAGGGAACATTTTTTTCTAGGAATCGTCAGTGTCAGTTTACTAGTGCATCGGGTCATATTGACATAAATACTACATTTTTATCATCACACACAATATGAAGAACTTAAAATATTCTGTCGTGTTAGCGGTGAGTGAAGTTTTTATAGTCAGTAGGTAGTGTTTTCTAATTTTGAAGTAGATTCGTGGTGGAATTCCATTCAATATGACTTTAAAAAAAAGTCATAAGTGTATTTGTGTTTGTCTTAGTACTATTGATATGATAAAAGAAAATAGTATAATTATTTCTTCAAACACAGCAAACTTATTTTGTGACGCCATTTCAATTCAAAGTTAATAGATTACTTGGTTTTAACCACGTTTCTTGTTTATTAAAAACCCAACACGTTTCGTAAGCAATGCTTACTCTATCAGGGTGTATACTTAAACGTTTTAAGTAAACTCTGAAGAAGTAAACATTGCTTACGAAACTTGTCGGTTTTTTTATAAACAATAAACGTGGTAAAAACTAAGTAATCTATTAATTTTGAACTATACTTATGTTGGTGTGATAACATGCTTAGTAGCAAAAGTTTATCGTCTATGTGACGTTATTTAACGTTTTTTGTATAATTTGGAATTGTTAATCATTTGGATTCTTTTAAAAACCGTCGAAAAGTTATTCATTAACTTTATTAGGGCTTACACAGGTTTAAATACCATTTTAAACGTTTTCTGGTAGGTGCGGTCCATTTTTGAATGTTTTAAGTACAAATCAGATGGTTTTTCTGACTTATTATCCACAAGAGGTGCTCAGCGGAAGAGTGGCCCAACTCAAATCAGCGAAAACATAACATTTTTGTCATATCTATGAAGCTACAGTGGTCCAATTTTAGTTTTCACTGATTTCAAAGGATCTTTGAAACTAAAATTGGGCCACTGTGACTTCTTAGGCATGACAAAAATATATTAAAAAATGATATTTTCACTGATTACAAATTTTTGTGGGTTGGGCCACTCTTCCACTGAGCGCCTCATAATATGAGTGAGTTTCAGTGAAAACACGCTAATAAATAATAACAATCCATATATATATATTTTTTAAATATCACGTTCAGTTGTCTTGTCGAAGCAGAGCTAGGCAATTTGTTTAATAATATATAAATTTCCGAGATAAATTCTATTCATTTTATTATACAATGTATAATTCAATAGCAATTCTTTTTTTGGTCTTGTTTTGCGGTTTTGAAAAATTATTTTGTGCGGTTATAAGTAACACGTTCCTAGTTCGATTCTCGGTCGCACCCAAATATTTTTTTCTTGACCATATAAATTCTTTAATATTATAATTAAAAAATTTAATAGGTATCATAAAAGAACTGTAATTTGAATATAGTAATTTTATTAAATAAAAAAATGTTCAGGTGAGGACTTGTACAATTTATCTGAATAAGATATTTATTTTTACGCCATCTGCAATTTAAATTTATTTTGATTGATTTTTTTTACAATATATTATATTAAACTTTTAAATGCATCTTTATATCTACCATGTATTATCGTCTTTTTGTAACAGTTTTTTTTTAAACTTTTTTTTTTGTCTACACATTAAAAACGCTTGTTGTCTCTGCGTATCATGCAGAACATCTTGTAATATATTGATATTGTGAATGCCTATTACTACTAGCACAGTCGATCGATAAGGATTGATAGAAAAAATTTCGGTAACTTCTCATCGTTCCCTAGGTCAACTGCAGATCGCTAACGTACAAACAATAGTTGACATCGAATATTTTAAGAACACATAGTCATTGTGAACCATTTCTTATTCGTTGGCAATCTGCAGTCATGCTAGGGAACGATAAGAAGTTACAGAAAGTTATCCTATCAATCCTTATCGATCGACTGTGCTAGGGGGCCAGGGCATATAAAATTAATAAGTAAATAAAGAAATGATAAATTTGAAATATTCAGAATCAGCGGTTAGTCAGACATCTCCGACAAAAGGAAATTTGAGTTGTGTATGCAGTTATGTATATGTAAAAATGTACCCACAATCTGGTACAGTACTCAGATTACTCATAAACATCAACAAATCAATTATATTGCAGAAAAACTTGTAGTGAATTAAACAAAATGTTATGTTTTCTTGGTCACGACCAGGATATTTCAAAACTTCATAGTAATGTACCGGGCCGTTAAGTCTTCCTGTGTTATTTTATAGCATTTTTATGTAAACTACAAACACAAATACCTAAAACTTAGTTTATGGAGAGCATTCGAATATTGATTTCCTCATTATCTCAAAACTTAGTATTCGAAGATGTCTGACTAATCAACTGGACGATCGATATTATATCATACTATTTTTCACTGGATTTCCTAATTGTTGTGTAACAAAAAATAACCCTTTGCACGCCAGTAAACGCTTTATGGTTGTTCACGGGAAAGTCTATAAATGCCAACCACGATCGTTATATGAGAAATGATTGGAATTCAGAATAAATTATAATAGAATTATTTTTTCTCAGTTGTTAGCGCTAGCCGTCGCGCCCAGCAGTGCTCTATGGCACAAATGGCAAACCAAGGAGAAAGACGTGGTGGTGGTTCCCATACAACTGCAGCCAGTCCAGCAAGTGCACCACGTGGAGCACGTGGATCAGGATCAGGTAAGGGTGAACTACATTATTTTTATGATTTTGTTAACTTTATATAATATTATAATAATTAAAATAAAATAACTTTGTTTGAGTCCACTTGTCCACTCGTCAATGTCACTAGTTCCTCGGAGCATATTCCATTGAAATACAATAGAACAAGAATGGCTGACAAGAACTGACGTCTGTGTTCTAAAGATAGCAATTCGTTGGTTAACATAATTCGTTTAATTTGTGATGCAATGCAAAATTTAAATATTTGTTCCTGAGCTTTGCGAAATAAAATAAAATAAAATTTTCAGCGTTTTTTCCGTGAATAAATCAGAACAGGCATCTGGTGTTAAACGGGAATTTAAACCTTATCGCCATCTACACAAGGAGTTTTATCTTTAGCGGCCTGATCCCGAATTTTACACGACGTGGTGCATCACTTTATATACGTACACTTTTTTGCATTAATCGCCACATTCCATTAGTAATCAAACTGCTTATGTATTTTATCAAAACACTTTAATAATCGAATGATCATCAAAACTTGTTTATCAAAAAAACAGAACATAATCACTGTTTATTTTATTTTTAGGTACAACCCATCAATGACGAGCCCGGACAGATCGTAAAACTCTGGAGTCATGTAAAAGACAAGACCATCGTTCCTCTGAAGAAGATATTCACCAAAAAGGCTCAAGTTCTGACCCCGATTACAGACTACAAGTACGTTAATACAAACATTATATGCTTTATCATATTAGTCAACAAGTATCATGTCATCTTCAGGGATCAACAAAAAATTGGTTTGGTTGGGTTAGTATGCCCTATTCAAAATCTTAAAGGGGCGGAAAAAGTTACAAGAAATTTTGTCAACCGGTAAAAGGGTTAGCCTATTACATTTTTTTTTACACAGGAGGTCCTCAGGAATAAAACATCTCTCAGGGCCAATATCATCTTTGGAGATGCTGTGTGAATGGTCTTTTTAGGGAAAGGAAGGAGAGAAACTTCTAGGAAGGAAAGAGTTATGAGGGGTGCTTAGGAATCTTGGGCTCAATGTGTCTCAATCCATCCCGCACTGCGGTGCAAGGCGAGGGTCGAGAGAGTCCGGCTGGAGAGTTCAAAAGGTCTCCCTTAACCAGTCTCTCACGATCCGGCCCACAACGCAGGAAGTGCAAGACGATGGGTCGAGAAAGTCCTGCTGGAGAGTTCAAAAGGTTTCCATCAATCAGTCTCTCCCGATCCGGCCCGCCACGCAGCAGGTGGGTAAACGCGTCCGCCGCCAAGACCGCACCCCCCCATGAACCCGGTCACCCCTGATATATCAAGAAAAAGAAGTGAACTATTTGGGGATACCCATGCAGGAGTGTTGGTTATCCAATAATATAATAATTCCCTTTCTAATAATTAAGGGCAACGGTCCCCATACACGCTTCCAAAATTTTACATATCGCCAATTATCGCATGCCTATCTTTATGTAGCCACGTCTATCTGCATATAAATCACAACCTGTTAATCCGAATGTTATTGAACTATTTTTTATTTAAATAAACTAGTTTAGCGACTCTCAAAACAAAACAGAGCATTATAAGCGGAATGCCGACAAGGTCAAATTTGTTTATGTTATCTATTTGAATTAGAGGGTAATCTAATATCATTTTGTTTTTTTAGGGTCTGGCCATCTCTAGGATTCTCCCATTACAAGAAGGTGCAGTACTACCCGACTCAAGAACATGCGATTGTTGATCCTCATATCCCCTTGGAGTTCCCCAAGGTCTACGTGGAGAAGATCCCAGAATATTTTGACGGGTACAAGCCTTACCCCGTCCCGATTCAGCCGCACCAGGAATACAATGTGCCCTACCCTCCTGCATCTATTCTGCCCTACCCACTAGCAGTCCACGTACCGCATCAGGAGTACAACGTTCCACATCAGGAGTACAACGTTCCGCATCAGGAGTACGTGCCGCATCAGGAGTATAACGTACCTTATCCGTACCCCCAACCACAGGAGAGCAATCATGAAGCCCCCGGTTCCCCCGGTGCGGAATTTGCTCAAGATTCCGCATAAACACCCGTCTCTGTAAAGTAGAGATTTGAGAAACCATTGTAAAGACTGTTACAGTTTGTGCAAGAGACACTCATATAATATTATTATGAATTGTGAGAGATTTGTTTATGTTTTTTGGTATGGGGACAGTTTCTGCATGTCCGAAATGGTATGCATTTCAAAACAATATAAGAAACTGAGATGTTAATTTCTGCGTAATAAAATGCAGATGTTAATAATAAAAGTTAAGCTTTTTGAGAAACCTCTTGAAATAAAATTATTTTAGGTCGTATTGCGAGAGACACTTCCAGAAACTTTGACCGAAACAAATAATGTGTGTTGTTTGTTAACCAAATTGTCATAGGTAGTGACAATTAACTTAACCTGACTGAACTAGTACAACAACTGAAGGATGGTGATTCTAAAACATCAAAACGAATTTCGTGATGTTTTATCTCTAACGCAACCGCGTTTTAAAAAAATTTCCAACTTGCGTCACCTATTTTTACAAAGCATGGACATCGTCTGCACATCTCATCAATATTATTAAGTATTTATTAATTACGTATTTTAATTTAATTTCTTTACTTTTTAATGAAAATAAAATTTATTTCATATAATTTTTTGTCTTTTTAAATCTTCCATTTACCGCATGATGGTCGCATTTCGTTAAAATAATCAATACAGAAGTATGATAAAGAAACTTTAGAAATCATCCAAGAAGGATAGTTTGAGAAAACATGGAAGCGAGAATTTTACTAAAAAAACTATATAATACTTCTATGACTTGCTTATTTTATAATGCAAATTATGTAGCTTTTAAACGCTGCCACTTGTATTGCAGTTAATTCAAATCAGTGGAACATGGACTTCAAGCTACGTCGCAAATTTTTAGCTAATCACCGCTCTACTCCCTCCATAGCTAACCTTGTTAAACGCATTTTCTATGTACCTTGACTACCGATTATTTTAAGAACGGCGGTAGAAATTCTTTATTTTTTAATGAACATAAGAATTAATGAATTTTAGAATGTTACATATTCACCGTTATCCGAATTATTCGTTGAAAAACAGAGAGGTTCACCTACAGAGTTAATTTTTTTAATGAAATAACTCTTTATCATCATAATATTATCATAATCAGTGTATGTTTGACCCCTTCAAGTGATTTATTTAGTGGTTCGTTGTACATTTTGTTTATTACCAAAATTATTGTTAGAAAAACACTTTCACAATTTTTTTGTTTTTTTTTTATGTGAATACCGGTAAAGCGTATCAACCACACCCACTCGTTTGGAGCCAGTGAGACTATGGCATCCCCAATTGGGGTACTCTGTGAGGCTGAGAGTACTGGGTAGGGGGAGGAGATGAGGAGAAATACCTGGCTATTCAGATAAGACACGAGTAAAGCATTTTCAATTCAATTTGGGAGGCGGGTATGGGTACCGCTCCCCGGGAACCATTTATTGAATAACCAACACATCTGCCGTAGGTCACCCATGTAGTAGGTTCATGGGGTGAGGTTTGTCCGGGTCTTGACGCCGGATGCATCTGCTCACCAGCTGCTTGGCAGGCCGGATCGGGAGAGAATGGTTGAGGGAGTCCCTTTGACTTCTCCAGCCGTACTCTCTCGGAAAATCGCGTTGCACCGCAGTGGGAGGGATGGATTCGTATATCCGTCACTTCTGGACACACTGACCCCCAGATTCTTACCCACCCCTAATACTCTTTTCCTTTCCAGAACTTCTTCTCCTTCCTTTCCTAAAAAGACCCTCCATACAACATTCTCAAAGATGACATAGGCCTTGAGGGGAATTATTTTCCTCAGGGCCTCCTGTGTGGAGATAAAAAAGCAACTTTTCAAATCTGATTGGTAGTCTTTCACCAGGAGGACACTGAGAAAATCTTCTAATCTGAAACAACTGTCTGTTTACCAACTAAAAAAATGTACACATAATACAAGTATTATGCAAAAAAACGATAATATAGTAAAACAAAGTTAATCAATAATATTATGATATTATCACCATGTCGTTTGGTCATGAAACGAGAATTACGCATTTTATCCTAAAAAAACGGAAAAATTGATTAACAGGAAAAATATGTCATTTTTAAATCAAATTTTAGACGTATTGACTCTTTTCCACAAAAAATTATAAATTGATTTCAAAAGATTGTTCTTTTATCTAGTAAACGCATGTTTTAAATTTTGAGAAAAAATAATTATTTTTAGTATAATAAGGTTACACCGTAGGTCGTTGGCAGATTTGTTAAAATTTCAAACGAAAAATCTTATTTTACAAGACATATTTTTCTATCAAGTTATCTAGTAAATGCATGATTCAAAATTTTAATTTTAGTTCAATAAAATCATTAAAAAATATATCCGAAAACGAAATGAAAATTTCTCTATTTTGTCAATCTATTTACGGTCTTACAAATTAACATATTTCAGATTTTTTTTGCACACTTATTTTGCTTAGACATTATTGAAAAATTATAAATACTTAGAATTTTTGGATGGTATAAATTAAAGCAAATTTGGAATAAAATAAAATCGATATTGAGTTATAATTTTAAAAAGCTGGTACGGAGAGTAATTAATCTTTCTCATTGGAACCGTCCTGTACGATCGTAAGAAAATCTTTCGACGAAATGTGGATTTTCGGCCGCTGGCTGGTTAAAGGCCCTTAACCTAACCAAGAGAAGATTAATACATTTCGTAGAATTAATATTATAAATGCTATCAATGTTTTTTTTAATGCTGCGAAGCGGGGAAATGTATAAATGTATACGTAGGTATGTAAATTATTTAGATTGGTTGCCTAAGTTATAAAATTTAAACGGGGTTTTATTTTACACGAGCTTTTGCCCCCGGCTTCGTTCGCGTATTCGCCCACACCCCTTCCAAAGATAAATGAACAATAAAATACGCGCCGTTTCGAATTCATAATAGTAGGTCAAAATGTAGATTAGTTCCTATTTTGTATTTTTACACTAAATATTCATATAAGAATACTCGTACTTGAATTTTTGCTATCAAAGAAATCTCCACAGTAACCTAAAAAAATAACAAAATGACAGCCAACGTCTAACATTTACTTAGCAACACGCTTTGCCAATAGAATTATAATAAATAATTTCATAACGCCAAAGCTTATTTACAACGACAGAGATTGCCAATGTATATAGCCTATTAGCTATAGCAAATAATGTAGCTTTCGATTAGTGAAATAATTTTTAAATTCCATTCGGTATTTATTGCGAGAAAGAGTAACGAACACACATCCATACAAACTTTCGCCTTTATAATATCTATACTATAAGATTAAGAGCCAGCGCCAGCGGCCGAGAATTTAAATTTCGTCGAACGATGATCTTGCGATCTTACCCTTGAAACTGTACAGGGCGGTTCCAACGAGAAAGATTAATTATTCTCATACAAGCATTTTAACTCAATATCGATTTTATTTCATTCGCAATTTGCTTTGGTAATTACCTTCATTCCAAAATGCTCAAACTCGTGACGACAAAACTAATAAAATTATGTACTTTTTGTGATTACTTTTTGGATTATAAGTTTTTATAATTTTTCAATAATGTCTAAGTAAAATAAGAATCTAAAAAAAATCTTAAATATATTAGTTTGTAAGACCGTAAATAAATAAACTAACTGAAGTATTTTCTTCACAAAACACATGCGCGAATCTTTTTTTTTAATGATTTTATTTAAAAATCTGAAACATAACTTTCCCAGATAATTTTTTGATTATTTTACTGCACGATTATATATGATTTGAAATATGTGTTGTACTTATAATACAAAATTTTGTTTGAAAAGTTAAAAAATCTGTCAATCTACGGTAAAACCTTATTGATTTTACTATAAATACACATATTTTCTCAAAATTTAAAACATAGCTTTACTAGATAAAAGAACAGTCTTTCGAAATCAATTTATAATTTTTTGGGGAAAAGAGTCAATACGTCTAAAATTTGATTAAAAAATGACATATTTCCGGTTTTGTCTGGTTATTCTCTCTTAACTCCTCCATAGGAGGCCCTCGCGAAAAAAATACAAGTGTGCAGTTCACATGTGATGTTGTGATGTAAGTGAAACCTGTAGAAGTGAAACCTTCAGAAAAACTAAAGTAGACAAAAGTGTGGAGGCTATTAAGCACCCACAAATAGGATACCGATTATTCTATCTCATTCTCTCGCAGGATAAATCCTAAATTCAGATGTGTGTTTGTCTCTTTTTAGTGTCGCTTTTTCGATTCATCGAGTTTCAAATCACAACGGTGCTACAGAAGTTTTCATTTCAAAAATAACTTTTCTTTATTTGCTATAAAATATGATGAAATATAAAATAAAAATGTAAAAATCATTTGATGGGCGTAAATGCAAATTACAAACGGACGATTTACGTTGTTAAGGTTAAACGTCACGTACGTTATAATCTACGCATTCACAGATGGCGCCGACCAAATTATTTTAGGTTTTTAATGCTTTTTGCACCTTACGCTTTAAAATATTAAGGTAAATTAATTGTTCACGCCCGTACACATTTAATTAGAATATAAATAAATAGTCTTGTCCATAAACAAACCCAAATCTTTCAAGAAAGGCTGAAAAATACAATATTGGATTGAGTCACCGATACAAAATTGAATTTTTCAGCCTTTCTTGAAAGATTAGGGTTTTTTTATGGGCAGAACTATTTATTTATATTCTAATTAAATGTTAACAATTAATTTACCTTAATATTTTAAAGAGTAAGGTGCAAAAAGCATTAAAAACCTAAAATAATTTGATTGGCGCCATCTGTGAATGCGTATATTATAACGTATGTTACGTTTAACCTTAATACAAATTTGTCGCACATAAATTTAAATTCTCTCTCTCTGGTTTCAATCCAGGGATTGGTTTGAAGCAATTTCCTCTAATCTTCTCTTCCATTCTTCCCTGTCTTGTGCGGCTCTTTTGAATTCTGAATATGATGAGCAGCGCACGTCCACCAGCAGGTCCTCCAAGTACTATCGGCGTGGGGGTCCCCTGGAGTTTGTCCCCTCGGTCATACCCTCCATTATGGCATGCAAGAGGCCTTCTTGTCGTATAACATGGCCGATCCATCTTGCACGCTTTTCGGACAAGGTCCTGAGCAGTTTAAATTAGTTCCTATGAATTACTAGTTTTTATGAAGTTTCATTTTAAACGTTTTTTATCAATTAAAAATAATAATTAATATTTGACAAGTTAAAGTATTTCAGCAATAAATGCAGACATAATTAGTCTCGACGCCATCTAGCGGGAGATTTAGTACTTAACAATACCTCTCTCACAAAAATAAAGTTGGTTGTTTTCAGTTGGAAAAATGTAATAATAAGTAATTGTCGAATGAAACACTAGTATATATTGAATTATTTGGCGAGTATTAGATAAGCCGCCATAGCACAGTGGTCAGAGCTCCTGACCGGCAATCAGAGGGACACGGGTTCAATTCCCGTTGGCGGACAGTATCTTTTCTGGGAAGATTTTTACAATGTAGATGAGTGTTTCAGGCTGATAATTATTGATTATAATATTTGTTATCTACCCTTTGTGCTTTGCATAAAAATCTTGTTTAGACGTTAGTTTATCAATTAAAAATAATAATTAATATTTGACAAGTTAAAGTATTTCAGCAATAAATGCAGACATAATTAGTCTCGACGCCACCTAGCGGGAGATTTAGTACTTAACAATACCTCTCTCACAAAAATAAAGTTGGTTGTTTTCAGTTGGAAAAATGTAATAATAAGTAATTGTCGAATGAAACACTAGTATATATTGAATTATTTGGCGGGTATTAGATAAGCCGCCATAGCTCAGTGGTCAGAGCTCCTGACCGGCAATCAGAGGGACACGGGTTCAATTCCCGTTGGCGGCCAGTATCTTTTCTCGGAAGATTTTTTCAATGTAGATGAGTGTTTCAGGCTGATAATTATTGATTATAATATTTGTTATCTACCCTTTGTGCTATGCATAAAAATCTTGTTTAAACTTTAGTTTATCAATTAAAAATAATAATTAAATGTTTCATTATAGTACCTAAAAAGGTAGGCTGAGATTATTTTTTTAATAATTATAATTAACTTACAAAAAATACCAAAGTTGCCTATAAAATCAAGATTTCAGCAGTGCTACAGAAAGCTACTTTCATCCGCGTCGTTTAATTCATGTTGATCATTTTTTCTTACGTTTTATTTAATTTAGATTATTAATCAAGCTACCTCGTCTCAGGGGTCAAAATATATGACTTGTTCACGATCTTGCTTATGGCAAATGTTCTTATTTTCGGTGGGTATTTCGTTATCTCTGAGTTTGTCACGTAAACCTTTTTTGTATCTACCGAAAATTGCATGAATACAAGTTCTAGATTTTATGTTTTACTTTGAAAAAAATAAACTAGTTCTAGAGATCCTATGCACTGAGCAACTTAATAATCACTTTTTGGAATGTATGCTATATATTATATAGTAATGAAAATAACCGAATTTGAGATCAGAAACGAGTTTTAATAATAATATATTAATAAATAAAAATAGGGTTGCATAATTTCAGCCGTGGTCGGGAGGCATGGCTCTCGACTAGCGATCCGAAGATCGCGGGTTCAAATCCCGGCGTGCGCAAGTTAACTTTATTTGACAGATTTGTGTTTTCATAATTTAATCATTTAAAAAAAATTGCAATTCCAGAGAAGTTCCAGAGTGAAAGACATTCTTAGTATAGCTCTGATGTAAAGCCACGTTTGACCGGTCAGTGGCTGAGTTAGCGTCGCGTTTGGGTCCCACCCAGGTGTCGCATGTTCGATTCCTCGTCTGGCTAAGTACTCCATCACGACACAAGCAACATTTTCCGCTTACTGTGGTGATAGTAGGATTTTTTCAAATATTGTTTGGTTATTCGTAACCCGGGAATGTTTGTCTTTCTTTAAAAAAATAAAGCTGCTTGAAATGGCTTTAGCCGTGTTTGGTGACTACCTCTGAATAGCCAAGTACTTCCCCACCTTTCCCTTCCTTATTTATATCAATTAAACTACACAAACCGTAAACATTTTTCTAACAACCTTATTTTTATTTCTATTTAAAATCTCACATTATAGAAATATATTATGAAACTATACCCGTGTAGGTATTTTGATTATTGCAACCCTCGGGCTTGGATTTCAGTTGCATGGCTTGATAAAAATTTAAGTACGTAAAGTTGCCATCGGTTAGATTTCTTGACAAGCCTTGTAAGCAACTGAAATATCGGTCCTTGGCAATGCGACGTGAAATAATAAGAATAATTGGATAATTTGTATCCTTTTTTTGAAACTCGAGGGCGCTGTACATTTCAAGGGTTCCGCGACTTTTCATCCCGCGACAAAACATCCCCGACAATAATATCCTCTGACAAAATATTCTACGGACAGAACATCCCCTAACAAAATATATACTAAAACCTAACCTAACCTAACCAAAAATGGGATAAAATAATACAGACATCCTGTTAAACAATGCATTATTGTTATCTGCATTATTTATGTCAATTTTTTTGTTACATTTCAGGAAACTTGGTCCATTTAAAAGGATCAGATCTATTAAAATCCATGTATTGATTAGAAGCGTTTTCAAATTCAGATTGGTTTTTTCAAAATTCAAAGTTTCATAATATTTATAGGGTTAGAAGTTGACATATGTATTTCCAGAAAGTAGAATGCAGGACGGCTATTTTAGAGAAGTTGCAGTTTTGTATTGTAGTTCCTAGGTACATACCTTTTTGAACATTGGGTAGTCTTCTACTACGTGATAATAAATAGCGACATGTTGTACCACCCCTGTTTACAATTTTATAGTATTTTGGTGAATCTTTGATAACGCTGTAATTCAAGGAAACGCACGTAAATTCCCAAATGTGTAGCCGAATCAGGTATATAAACTCGACCATATCTCTAATTCAGCACAGTCTTTCTTGTTAGTTTATCGACAAAGACAGCATTCAAAATGAAGTTCCTGGTAAGATTTTTTAATATTCTTCTTAAGTCTCTTTTCATATATTTTTATTTTTTTAATAATACGTAATACCTATATTTATTTAGAAATTTAAAAAAAATGTTAAATTTCTAAATAAACTCTCTAATATACCTTCAATCACAAATAATTGTGAACGTTACTTTGTTCTCTCTGACTCTCTCAGTCCACTCCTAAAACTTAAATCCACTCCTATTGTTTATCCCAATGATAACTTTGAAGCCTTATTCAAGTGCTGATAGTCTTCATTCAAAGCTCTGGTAAAACCGTAACTGTGATTTGGATTCCTGGACATTTAGGCATCGTGGGTAAATATATTGTAGATTTCTTGGCAAAGAAAACAAGGAGCATCCATTGCATATGTTAGCATCATAAACCACATTCCCCTATGTCAAATATTTTCTGTACTCAAAGATAGATTTCAGCAAGTTTACCAGAGTATCGGCAATTGTTAGTCAATTAAAGGGAACTGTGCCTCAATACAATCAACAAGTTCAATCCCTATATATTCCTGTCCTTTGCCTCTTAATCCTATTCCTATGTTCCCCCCCCCCATTTTTTCATTTATTGTAACTAAAAATAAATTAATTAAGAAAACACCCTTAAAATGTCACACTTTATCATTCACCATCATCAGTGGAAAGTTCATAATTGGCATAATAAAAAATATAAACATCTTATTATTGTATTATTATGTAATCTCTGATTTGCTGTCAACTTTCTCTAAAACAAATAAAATAAAATAAATTTAAATATAATATATTCGAAAAAAGAAATTTCCCCACTTACGTGAGAATCGAAAGCTGCTCTCTTCCTTCTCACTTTTTACAATTGTGCTTGTCTCGCAAGGTTGTACTTTCTGTGACCTAGAAGTGGGAACTTTAGATTCATATGTATATTTTGGTCCTTCTCTAAACAAATCTCCTCTCTCCTGTCAAGCCTTAACTAGAGGGATGGTCTGAAACGTAAAAAACGTCGAAACGTCTGTTCGTGTGAAAGCACTAATTTCTTTTTTTTATTTTACTTCAATCTTTCAAATAATATTGGAATTTTATTAACCTTCCTTCTCTCCATAATTTAAATTCATAGCCTAGAACACTTTTGATGGGTGAAAGTGACATCTGAAAAAAAAATCTTTATACATTTAACTCTCTTCTCCTGTAGAATATTATTTAATGCTTGCTATAGTTGAGCAGATAGCTTTAACGAGAATCGTGGGTCACCACCGCGTTCCTGTCATTCTTTTTATAACATTTTCTTTTGTAGAATACTTTCAATCTCAACCAAAATTTGGAAAAATCCTAATGGTCTACAAAACATTGGTATTTGGTTTACATTATGTTTATTTTGTTTATTATTAATTATGTTCATTGTGTATTTATAATTGTATAACATGATTTTTCACTTGTTCTATATTATTACAGAGACGATGGTTTGAAAGCATAATATTTGCATACGATCTCACAATCCGTTTTTTTTTTTATAAATGTACATTTTAAGAATAAACAAACTTGAACGGTAATATCATGACCATGTTTTGTATATTTACAGTTCCTGATTACCTTCTTCATGATGGCAGCATTCGTGTTCGCCAGCCCCCCTCAGCATGGACACCATGACTCCCACGGCAAGAGTGGTAAGAATTCTGCCTAACCAGACAAAACCGGAAATATGTTATTTTTAAATTAAATTTTAGACGTTTTGACTTTTTTCTACAAAAATTATAATAAAAAAATATGTTTTTTTATCTGAGAAAGTTATGTTTTAAATTTTGAGAAAATATGTTTGTTTTTAAGGTGTAACCGTAGGTCGTTGGCAGATTCGTTAAATTTTGAAACAAAATTTTACAACATACATTTCATATCATATAGTCCAGTAAAATAAATCAATAAATTATTTGGGAAAGCTGCTTTTCAGAATTTCAATTTAAGTTCAAATAAAACCATAAAAAAATATCCGCGCCCTTGTTTTGTGACGAAAATACTTCAGTTTGTCTATTTATTTACGGTCTTACAAACTAATGTAGGTATTTAAAAATAAAACATTATTATTTTGCTTAGACATTATTGAAAAATTATAAATACTTATGATTAAAAAATAATTGCAAAAAGGACATAATTTTAAGAGTTTTATCATCTCGAGTTTGAGCATTTTTGAATGTAGTTATTTATCAAAGAAATTTTGAATGAAATAAAATCGATATTGAGTTATTATGTTAAATTGTTGCTATGGAGAGTAATTAATCTCTCTTAACGGTAAAAGAGATATTTCTTGTGATTTACAAAGCTTTCGTATAAACACACCTTTCTAAATATCATTTCTTCCCACATAGTCAACGTTCTACTTAAAATTTTAAATGTTGTGAGTTGTGAGGGTGATCAAATTGTTATCAGAATTATTCACATGAGTAAAGCGATTACAATCACAATATTTTTTGTTTGGTTAGAATTGTTATGTTTTAAAATAATAATAATAAAGTTTCGCGGTATGGACGTGGAATACGGTGTATATAAATATGTATAGCTTATGAACTTACCTAATTATAAAATATTTTTTTGTTTTTACAGGACACGGTGCCGTCCACGGTGGAGGTAAAATATCTTTTTCCATATTTCAATATATCTATTCTGAATAAATTGCACAAAAAACATAAGTCGCGCCTTGTAAATTATATTTTGCAAGGAACATTGAGTCCGACCGAAAGGGATTTAGATACATATCACGCTATTCATACAATTTCAAGGTTATTTTAATTTTATTATTATTTTTTATTGATTTATATATCAAATCTGTCCACCAAACAAGACTAAAGCCATTTCAAGCCATGTTTAAATTCCGAATGGTTGGCTTTCACCATGGCGATATTGAGAGTATCTTCCACTCTGGAATGTGCCCCAAATTTACTTTATATTATGTTAATGACCAAATTGTGAAATGCACAAATTAATAAAACAAAATTTACTTGCCCACTCTGGGAATAGAACCCGCCACCTCCAGATTGCCAGTCGAGAGCCTTACCCCTAGGCGACGTGGTACGACGTAGTGGTACCTATTCGCGTATAATGTTATCTTACTTGTAACAAGTTTTCTAGGAAAATGTATTAAATTAACTCTTGTATTAAAAAAATCTTGGATTAATCAGATAAATCTTGGATTAATAAAATACTGATAAAAATCTTGGATGAATCAGATAAATCCTAATCAGAAAAAAATCGATAAATAAAATAAAGATGAAAAAGCCTTGAAACTTAAATAAATAAATACACATAAAAAATCATGAATAAGTCGGATGAATTTTGGATAAATAAAAAAAAGATCAAAAAATCTTCAATTAATCAGATAAATCTTGGATAAATAAAATACAGATAAAAAATTTGGTAAATCTTCATAAGAGTTCTAATAAATTATAAGCATACTTTGTATTTTACTTTGACTTTGTTTATTTGCAGGTCATGGAGGACACGGAGAACACGGAGGTCATGGCGGCCACGGCTGGCAGCCACGCGACCATCACGGCCATCATTAGGGTCTTCTGAAAAAGCCTAAATATAATAAATAAGTTTTTTTTACCACAACATAATTTCTTTTGTATGTGCCATTCCTATTCCTTGATTTCCTTAGTTTCTTTTAATTTAGTAATGAAAAATATGAAATAATATATTCCGAAAGGCATGAAACAAAAACAGCAACTTAGCTATATTTTTGCGATTCCCATAAGACAACTTAATATAAGCAACCCGACTCAATGGCCAGATTGAGAAAGATTTGGAGGGATTGCTAGCAGGAAGATTGGAGCGGGGTAGGAAATAGAGAGGACTGGAGGCAAGTTGCAACGGTCCGCAGCCAGTGTAGATCATTGGTGGAGGAGGCCAACTTTCACCCTGGGATTTAGAGCCGTGATGATATGACGTGTTCATAACGCCCTTACTCCCAATGGCTCCCAAGTGTAGAGGGTCACGCAGATTGTCGGGAACAGTCGCATCTTCACCCTGCGTATGCTAAACGCTCTTTTCTGTGGGTATTTCTTATCTCTGTGTTTGTCACGTAAATAATTGTTACGAAAGTGGTTACATATCTAACAAAAATTGCATGAACACAAGTTCTAGTTTTCATTTTTTACCTTGGAAACAATAAACAAGTCCCAGAGATCCTATGCACTGAGCAAGATGATAATATCTTGTTTCTTAAATTTTATAATATATTTATATCTGAGGCCTAATTTGTGAATCGTTCAGGAATGAATATTTGTTTATCGATTTCTTAGTGTAAAAAACACTGAACAAATTTAACTTTTGCATTCGATAGTCTACAATTTCATCAACGTAAAGCACCTGACATTGGTTAACATGGCATTCAAATAAGTGTCGCTTTAAAGTACTTCCTGGTACATAAATCTAATTACCGATAACTGACATAGACACTTCTCATTTAGCCCCCATATATAACAATGAAAATATCTGAATGTGGAGATCAGAAACGCGTTTAAATAATAATATTAGATGATAAATAAAAATTGGGTTGCATTATTTCAGCAGCTCCGAGTAATGAAAACCCTCAATAAAACAGTCACTTCCGAAAGCGCATTGTACGTTGTAGTGTACAACGCTCTGAATTACAAAAAAATGAGCGTAGCGAAGTCCTGTTATACCTCGACCGTTTGGCATTACATCTGTCTGTTAAGTTGTTTGTGTGTTTCATTTCCAATTTCGAAAATCTACCGCATCCACTTTATTTCATTAATTTATTATTTACGTTAGCTCCTTCACAGAAGGAAAAAAATCCCTCTGGCCCTATGTCACCTTTGGGGATGCCTGTGTCACCTTTGGGGATGCCTATGTCATCTTTTGAAATGGCTGTCACCTTTGGGGATGACTATGTCCCCTTTGGGGATATTTGGGAGGCGGGAATGGATACCGCCGCCCCGGGAACCTTTATTGGATGACCAACACCTCTGCCATAGGTCACCCCAAGTGGTTCGCTAAGTTTGGTGATTTAGCAGGGGTGCCCGTGTTCTTGGAGTTAGGTTTCTCTAGGTCGTGGAGGCGGATGACCTTGACAAACTGAATCCCAGATTCCTACCCACCCCCTATACCCTTTTCCTTCCCAGAACGCTCTTCTCCCTCCTTTCCTTAAAAAACCCACCACACAGCATCCCCAAAGATGACATAGGCCCTGAGGGAAATTATTTTCCTCAGGGCCTTCTGTGTGGAGCTCATTTAAAAAAAAACATATAGACATATTTAACGAGAATCATGGGTCACCACCGCGTTCCTGTAATTTTTTTCAATGACATTACTTTTTTTTAGGAATACATTGCTATTTTGTTTACATAGAAGTAAAGCTGTATTAAGTACTTACGTTAAATATAATTTATTTCTGTACATTATATATTTTAAATTTAATGTGAAACTTAATTCGCTACTTTTACTATATTATTACACAGTCGATGGCTCGAAAGCATTATATTTGCATACGAATTCACAATCCGTTTTTTGTAACTAACTAACCGTCACGCCGTTTCCCCGCAGAGGTAGGCAGAGAGGACGGACCGCCAAACAACTCGGTCTTGGCACACACTCTCTGCCTCATTCACATACTCATCTCATACATACTCTTCCTTTATTCTGACTCTTGACATGGCCCATCTCAAGTATCTGATTCAGCCATGTCTTCCTCGGGCGTCCCCGACTTCTTCTACCATTCACGTTTGCGTCATATATTCTCCTTACACTCCTTTCCTCGTTAATTCGCTCTACATGCCCAAACCACCTGAGGGTCCCTTTCTTAATCTTTCCCATTGCGCTTACATCAGCCTTGCATTCTTTGCGTATCTCTACATTTCTCACACGATGAAACATGGTTTTACCACACATACGCTTCAGGGATCTCATTTTAACAGCATTCAGTCTGCTTTCATCCTTCCTCTGCCAGTTCCATGCCTCACTGCTATGGTAGGTACTAGAACTCCATTGTGGACTGCTAGCTTCGCTTCTTTTGACAGTTTTTCATTAGCGCCAACGGCATTCAGTTCTACGGTTCTTCGGAGCTACCTACATTTACCCTTCTGTTAATATCTCTATTAGCCTTCCCATTTCTCGTAAATATACTACCCAGATACGCAAACATATCCACCTCCTCCAAGTTTTCATCATTCACAACTATATTGCGCACTGTTTTCGTACTTTCTCTTTCAAATACCATGACTTTAGACTTACTTACATTCATCATTAACTCATTCTTCGTACGTTTCTTCATACATTCTTCCGTTTTTTGTATAAACTTAAAAATCTACATTTTAAAAATATACAAACCTGAATGATTGTAACTTAACAACGCAAACACAATTATATCACGACTATGTTTTGTATATTTACAGTTTCTGATTACCTTCTTCATGATGGCAGCATTCGTGTTCGCCAGCCCCCCTCAGCATGGACACCATGACTCCCCCAAGAATGGTTAGAAATCTGCCTAAAAAAAAGATACATTTCTTTTTTTGTGTGCTTTACGAAGCTTTTGTATAAACACACCTTTATAATATTATTTCTTCCCACTTGGTCAGCTGTTCTGAAATGTCGTGAGGGTGGTGATGTTATTATCCGACACGGGCGTTAATCACAAAAGTAAGGCTACGATTTCACACAAACAATTTTTTTGTTGGTGAATAGAACTATTTTGTTTTAAAATAATTCCCATAGTTTAGCGGTATAAGTGTGGAATACGGTGTGTATAATTATGAATAGCTTGTGAACTTGCCTTATTATAAAATGTTTAACAGAAAGGTGGGAAAGGACTTGGCTATTCAGATCTGGCTATCAAACACGGCTAAAGCCATTTCTACCTACACTTCAATTCTGAACGGTGGTCTTAAACCAGGGCGATGCTGAGAGTATCTTCCACTCTGGAATGTGCTGCCAATTTCCTTTATATTATTTTAATGACTAAATTTTAAAATAAATTTTATTTACGTACGCCGGGAATTTAACCCGCGACCTCCAAATTGCTCGTCAAAAGCCACGGAGGCCGTTAAATTAAAAGCAAAGTATATTTTATTTTGCATTAGTCAGAAGTATACTGGAATATGCCTCGCCAATTTGGAACCCGCCGTACAAAGTATACATAGATTAGATAGCAATGATAGCATAGAACATATTCAAAACAAATTTATAAAATATCTTACCTTTAAATTCAACAATAACTATGAATGCACATTTCAAACTTTGCAACAAAGACAAGTAATTACTGATTTGACATTTTTACACAAATTTTAAATAATAACATTGACTGTACCGAACTTCTTTCCCTAGTTAATTTTAACATACCATTAAGACGAACACGCTATACAGAACTATTCCACACGCTTAATTACAAGACAATTAAAAAGAGCATCATGTCAATCATATAAATTGTTTAATGCGCATATTACATTACATACATACATACACACATATTCACACACACACACACCTTCCCACTACACACATTACCCGGTAATTACTTAATATGCACACCATATATAATACACTACAATGAAACACATAATCCCACCATGAATTATATTTATTAATTGTAAATTTTCACCAATGGATAATATAATGTACTGTTGGTTTCTGTTTATGAATAAAATACAATAAATAAATATTATTATATTTACTCGCGTATTACGTTATTTTACTTGTAACAAGTTTTATAGGAAAATATATTAAATTAATTAGTAAAGGGAACGCGAAACAGATAAAAAAATCTGAGTAAATCTTCATAAAAGTTCTCATACCATACTTACTAAATTAACATTACCATACTAAATTATAACCTCTCCCTCTTTCCAACAGTCAATCAACACAAGTAACAGAGATACTGCAGCGGAGTTCTCAGTGGCAGAATTAATCTCGAACTTCGATTTTGTTTATTTGCAGGTCATGGAGGACACGGAGAACACGGAGGTCATGGAGGTCATGGTCAGGGCGGCCACGGCTGGCAGGCACGCGACCATCACGGCCATCATTAAACTCTTCTGAAAAATCCTAAATATAATAAATAAGTTTTTTTACCACAACGTAATGTCTTTAGTGTGAGCCATACCTATTCCTTGATTTCCTTAGTTTCTATTAATTAATTTAGTAATGAAAAATATGGAGTAATATAATTCCGGAAGGTATGAAATAAAAACAGCAGCTTATTCGCAGATTTCTATAAGACCGATAAGCACCCTGTATCTAGGGTTATAGCGCACATTGAACATGTTCATGACTCGGAGGCAGATTGAGAAAGAGAGTCTGTGGAGGAAGATTGGAGCAGGGCGGGAAAGACAGAGGACTGGAATCAATTATCGAGGGATTGTATCCAATGGGAAGAGGGTATGGGTACCGCCGTCCCGGGAATCATTTATTGGAAAACCAACACACTGCCATAGGTCACTCCAAGTGGTTCGCTACGTTTGGTGACTTAGCAGGGGTGCCCGGGTTCATGGATCAGGTTTGCCTGGTTCTTGCGTAGCAGGCCTGGTTGGGAGAGACTGGTTGCGGGAGATCTTTTGACTTCTTCAGCAGGACTCTGCCACAACAGTGGAAAGGATGGACTCATTCGTCCGTCCCTCCTGGACACACTGACCCCCAAATTCCTACGCACCCCTCATACCGTTTTCCTTCCCAGAATTTCCTCTACTTCCTTCCCGTAAAAAGATCCTCCACAGCAGCCCCAAAGATGAAAAGGCCCTGAGTGGTATTATGTTCCTTGTGTATCTGTGAGCTCAGAGAGTAGAGGGTCGTGCAGAATGTCAGAAACAGTCGGTTTTTCACCAGTTGCTGACTACAATGATTACCTACATCTACTTTAGAAGGTCTAGCATGGACGATCGATAAAACCCTGTATCAATATGATATTGACTAAATCGTAATTCATAAATATTTGCAAGCTTGGTGAACGGTTGATATCAGATATTCCGACCAACACGCGACGATTGATACCTACATTTTAGGGCGGCCTATGTTTGTATATATATATATGTTTCGGTTAACTTTTTTTATTTTTTATTATTTATTGAGTTAGTTTATACTACATGAATATAAACTAATAAGCACAATGTAACATTTCATTTGATAAATTTGAAATATTTTTACAGTAAGCATAACATTTCTTTTTAAATACATTCATTCTTCATACTTTCAGGCATTTCATCATACATCTTTAGTTCTCTATACATTAGGCAGTTCTGTGATTTTGATTTCTTCATTTGTGGCAATCGAACTCTGTTTATATTTCTTGTTTCGTAATTATGTACGTTTCTATTAAAAATAATTTCATCCAGTATTTTGGCATTTGGTTTTTCATAATTTTATGCACAAAAATTAACACATTAAATAGAAGTCTTTTTTTATTGGAATCCAATTTAGCTCCCCTCTCATTTGATTAATCCTTGCGTATTTGCCTTTCCCCAGTATACATCTCATAGCTCTGTTCTGTATAACTTCTAGTTTGTTTAAATTTCCTTCATTGGCCAAATATAACATCATAGAGCAGTAATCCAAATGTGGAGCAACAATAGTTTTATAAATGAGCTACGTAGTGTTTCTATTTAATTTATATCTTAGTCTTTTAAGAAAATTTACCTTTTTTGATACCTTTTTTAGCACATATTCAAAGTTTGCTGTGAAAGTCAGTTTTGAATCGAGTATTACACCCAGGTATTTGATTACACATACACATATTTTTAAATAATATCGTTGGTTATGCAAACTTACTAACTTCTTTAATGAAAGGATTCAACTGATTAAAAAAAGTCGTATAGGCGATCCATAGACTTACTTATAAACTTATTTATTCCGACCGCAATCTTTGAGAAACGAAATGGTTGAAATATGATTAAAGACAAAAAGTGTCAAAAAGTAAATGCAGTGTGCCAATGCATATTAAGGTCAGTATTTCAATTCAATATTGCCAATTTATTATTATTTTTACGTAATACTCGTAGTTCGGCGTTTGTCGTTTCAAAATGTGAATTCAAAGACAGATCCGCCAGTGTTGCCAGCTTGTTTCAATTTCTAATTTATTATCTGTCAATATTGGCTCAGCTGTCAACAATTAAACCGTGCTCGGTATATCAATATAAAATCCTCGGAAGTTACGCCTATCGATCCGATATTGTAAAGTTATTTAATTTCTTTGATAATCGATTAAGACAGAGGTTTCTAACCTTTTTGGGCACATTTCAAGTATGTATTTCTTCAGCCCCTTCCCAAAATATGACTTGGTATGCTCAAGGACAAACCGATGAATGCTATTGATTCTCATCACTAGAATTACAAAAAAATTAAACGCCACGAAATTTTTTGGAATGTTGAGAATCACTGGGTTAAGTCAAAACCTCCTGTTAAGATGACTAAAATGTGTCCCAAAAATGCCCTCATTGCAATTACACAAACGTCAATAGATTGTATATTGTATATATAACTCAACATGCCTATATGTTAGTTTAGGTCCTCGCTGTTCTCTTTTTTTTTACATTAGCCGTACACAGGAGGCCCTGAGGAAAATAATTTCCCTCAGGGCCTATGTCATCTCAGGGGATGCTATGTGGAGGGTCTTTTTAAGGAAGGGAAGGATAGGAAGTTCTGGGAAGGAAAAATATATGCGGGGTGGGTATAAGAATCTGGGGGTCAGTGTATCCAGGAGTGACAGACATATCAATCCATCCCTCCAACTGCGGTGCAAGGAAATGGATCAAGAGTCCGGCTGGAAAGATCAAAAGGCTTCCCTCAACCAGTCTCTCTAGATCCGGCCCGCCATACAACAGACAACAGGTGAGCAGACGCATCAGCCGCTAAGACCTGGACAAACCTCACCCCGTGAACCCGGGCACCCCTGCCAAGTCACCAAACGTGGCGAACCACTTGGGGTGACCTATGGCCCGCCTCCCAAATTGGAAAGGCCTCCCTAATACGATAAAAACTTATGGTAGGTTTAAAATTACAGATTTTAACAAAAAAAAAACATGCAGAATAAAACGCACAGAAAAAAGGCTTAAAAAACTAATACGATATAATCTTTTCATACAAAATACACCCAGCCACCTTATGATTTGAGAAAACCCGGACGCAGAGAAATTTGAACAATAAGTATTTCAGATTTTTTTTTTAAAACTAATAAAATATAATCATTTCATACCAAGTACCTTAAAACCTTTTGATGTTAAGAGGAAGCCCGCGAGAATTTTGAATACTATTTATTTCACCAAACTGTTGCTGTTACTGTTGCTTTTACACCGCCGAATACTGATCAAAAGTGACAACTGCACCTCGGGCTGATAATACCTAAACAAAATCGTCAAAAACGAGATTTTGTGTTTCCGATTTTTCTCCCCCAAAACTAAAAATGAAAAATTTTAAAGATTTTTTTTACCAACTGTATAAGAAGAAAATATTTAACATGTTATTCTTCAAATACATTATCTAGAACGATTATTGATGGCATTCTGAACAAGAATTTTAACGGTTTCTGGAGGGTCCTACCTAACTCCAATAAGAACAAACGTGTAAAAAAAGCAAAATTTACCGACACGCTAGTGGTCGATATCTATATTATATAAAAAAAAAACATTTCCACTAGTGTCAAAATCCAGAGAGGAAATTATGAAATACGTTTGTATGAAAAAACCGCCGCCTGGTTTCCTCTTAACCCTAGAAGTATAATCTGCGACGCTGCAACGTATCTGACTATAAAATGTAGCTCTCTATCTCTTTCTAAACAAAACACTAATAATCTAAATGAAAGTATGAAAGAGAACAATACACAGAAAAATTAAACAGATAAAGGTAGCACTGGGACTCGAACTCAGAATTTCTCGTCTTACCGGGACGAACGCCTTATCCAATTAGGTCACTGCCACTTCTTATTAAACCGTCATATTTGACAATCTCATATTTAAAATTTCAGAATTAACAATATTATCTTCTACTATTTTTTCCGTATTATTGGCAACTACCTTTCTCATTGGAAACACTCGTTCAAAGAACTGGTTTGTAACCTAGATAGTGTATCGAAGATTTTTAAAGTAGGTTATTCCTAGATAGATGTGCGATTTTGGAAGTTCTGGGAAGGAAAAAGGTATGAAAACGTTGGCAACTAGCCCTTCCACGGCGCGCGGCGGTGCGAGGCGTTGGATCGAGAGTCCGGCTGGAGGGGTCAAAGGTTCTCCCTCAACCGCCATCTTCCACCAAACGTAGCGAACCACTTTGGGTGGCCTATGGCAGGGATGTTGGTTAACTAATAAATGGTTCCCTGGGCGGCGGTACCCATTTCCGAATCCCGAATTGATATAATTATTACAGGTAACTACATTGAATATCGTCAAAATCGTTTCAGTAGAAAACGTTGATGATTTTTTTAAAGATTACCTTAATCTGAATTACCTTGTAGATATAAATATTATGATTCGTCCCACCCTAGCCAATAACACCATACTGCAGCATAATGCTAATGTCACACCTAGCGTTAGAAGCACCAGCGTTTTTTGGCTTGGCATATCGTTATGCTGAAATGGGCCAAGCCTAAAAACGCTGACACTTTTAACGCTAGGATGACACTACCATAAACTTAAGAATAAATTGCATAAAACACTCTATGTAGTTTGGAAAACGGGTATGGGCCGCCCTTGTTGTCCCCTACATTTGGTGACTAAGCAGGGGTACGGAATTCACGGTGTGATGTTAGTCCAGGTCTTGGTGGCTGATTGGTGGTGCAGTGATCGATCATCACAATTTTCAATTTGGGAGGCGGGAATGGTACCGCCACCCTGGGAACCTTTATTGGATAACCAACACCTCTGCCATAGGTCACCCCAAGTGGTTTGCTACGTTTGGTGTTTTAGCAGAGGTGCCCGGATTCATGGAGTGAGGATTTTCTAGGTCTTGGAGGCGGATGACTAGGACGCACTGAACCCCAGATACCTACCCAACCTTAAACCCTTTTCCTTCCCAAAACTCTTCTCTCCTTCCTTTCCTTAAAAAAACCCTCCACACAGCATCCTCAAAGATGACATAGGCCCTGAGGGTAATTATTTTCCTCAAGGCCTCCTGTGTGGAGCTCATGTAAAAAAAAAAAAATCACTCCTGGACATACGACCCCATACTTTCTGACTCATACCCTATTTCTTCCCAGAACTTCCACTTTCATCCTGCGTGGAGTTAATGTTAAAAAGGATATTTTCAACTCTATGCCCGCATTTAATTTTTTTATGTATGCGATATAAAGATTCATAAATTTGTGATAAAGTAACTTATGTAAATAAATATGGGAGTGTTTATCTATACTTACACAAATACATATTATACTGTTCAGGATTTAGACAAAAACATTTAAAACTACTTCCTGCTTTTAGCAAGGCAGATAACCCGCATATGATAACCATATTGTTGTTTACCATATTTTGGGAATTTTTCATTACAAACAAAATAAATTACCACTCGGGTACGTCGTAAGTAGACCATATTTTAGAGCAATCGGTCCTCTTTGACCCTCGCTAGCAAAACAACCAATTGTTATATTTCAGGGCCTGACAAACAAAATTTCATTAACTAGGTACTAACAAAATATCGGGTAACATTTTAAAATATTAACTTCAAATTCAGTAAATTTAAATGATTCACCTCTCCACGGCATATAAGAATCTAGTAAATAAAAAAAAATTAATCGACAAGTTTTCAGTTATATGTACGAGTAATAGTGTATCCTCTATCTGGTACAATACTCAGGTTGCTCATAAACACCACCAAATCAATTATATTACAGAAAAACTCGTAATGAATTAATGTTGATGTATTCTGGGTCATTAGTAAGATATTTCAAAATGTGGTACTAATGTACCGGACCGTTATGCATCCCGGTGTTATTTTATAGCATATTTAATATGTAAAACACTGACACGTGTAAATAATATTTGATTTTTCGTGATTATTCGAATATTGCTTTCCTCATAATCACAAAACTTAGTATTTGGAGATGTCTGACTAATCAATTAGGAGAGGAAAAATAATAGTGGGTATATCAACAATATGGAATTTTTTTATAGGTTTGTAAAATAAATCCATAATTCATGACAGAAGACATCGCGGGATAAAAATAGTTGCGTTGATGTAGAAATTACCGACAAAAAAAAACACAAAAACAAAATTTTTGAACTACATACCTATTCATAAGGTCTAACTACTTAAATTGCAGCATCTTACCCCATTTCGATTGTATTAGAATATTTCGTGGCCTTCCTTCCATACCATATCAATAATTTTAATTGACCTGTTGTGCCATCCCTATTCAAAGCTCATATCGGATATTTCATAAAAATAATAGTGAATCTGTGATAAACACTGTAATTCAAGGAAGCTTACGTAAAACCCCAAATGTGAGGCAGAATCAGGTATATAAACCCACCCATATTTCTCATTCAGCATAGTCTTGTTTTAATCACATAGACAGCATTCAAAATGAAGTTCCTGGTAATATTTTAAATATTTCATAATGTTATTTCTATTAATTCTATTCTAATGCTAATCACACACACGCGTTAAAATACTATCATGACTTGGCCCTTTTCACCATACTGGTAAAATAAGCTAATTAAGCCGACCATATACGAGTTTTGCTATGTATTTTGGATCATAGTTATTTTATTTTAACATAATTTTAGCATTTTGTAACTGTACTATTTATATTGGTATATTTATTCAATTCAAACATCGTGCCGTTTCCATGGGGTTGGTAGGCAGAGTAGAGCGCCATATAACACTATCTCGGCACACATTCCTTGCTTCACTCACTTTCAAATATCATATTTGTTAGTAATTTGTATGTTTTTAATATTACAGTTCTTGATTACCTTCTTCGTGTTGGCCGCATTCGTGTACGGCAACCCACACGGACACCATGACTCCTACCCCAAGAACGGTAAGAAATAATATTATTATATAATCTGATAGGCACAAAGCAGAAAATCTGTGTGTAGATAAATCATTCAATCATATTTTAAGGCCCCTTAGTAAGTGTTCAAAAAGAAGAAGAGCGCGCTGATATTAAAAAAAAAACGATTTTAATTTTCTCCAAGCACGCTGTCTAATTTTTGATCACACTTATTGTTTAAAATTCTAAATAAAGGCCTGGACTCACCAGCAGTGGCGGCTCGTGACTTTTGGGTGTGCTAGGGTGCTAATATTAAAAAAATGGCATCATGGATGTTGTCAAGGGCGAAAAATTTTTTTTTTTTTCAAAAATAGGTGTTTTCTTTGAAGATTTTCAGGAAATCCGTGCGACACACGGCCAAACTGAAAATTCCTGAAAATTTTCATTCCAAAAACGGATTTTCAAAAAAAAAATTTTTTTTCGGCCACAACAACATCAATAATATATAAACACTCTAGCACACCCAAAAGTCACGAGCCGCCGCTGCTCACCAGAGCTCACCAGCTTATTAAATTTTCATGTTCCGTCAAGATCAACCCGACAATCCGATTTATTTTATTTGCCCTCATTTAGAACAAATATTATTAAAAATTCCCCAATTCCTCGTGTATGGGCACAATATTTATTCACTGGATTGACATTTTTAGTAATAACCTAAAGAAATATCGATACGAAGTAACGCGAACGATCGATTATTATTAACATGAGAGTATGTAATGTATCGGGAGCATCTCCTATCCTTTTCCTATGTTAATCTTCCTCTCCCCTTCCTATAACCAGAAATTACTTTTAAGATATTAAAACTTCATTTCCAACGAACTTTAGCATAAGAAACTTTTGTGGCTTAACTTCAATTCACTTGTTATCATTGTATATTATGTAAAAGCTGTTTGTTTCTTTCAAAAATAAATAAATAAACTCAGAATCACGCGATTTCAACATCTCCCTTGAAATTACCTCAAAACTGATACAAAATGTATTTTTATTTTTACAGATCATGGTCCCCAGCACGGAGGGCAGCATCATGGAGGTAAATTTAAATATTTTAATATTACTATTCCTGAATAAATCACACAAACCGTAAAGTTCACACGATAATCTAATGTTAATAATATTATGTACCTACCTTTAAAAAGTTCTATGATAGAGTAAATCGTCCCACAATAATTTGATTATACAATACGAATAATATTAATAACGGAAATTTGAAAAGCTGTAAGGAAAAAATGTTAATTGTTCAGGAGAGCGGAAATAAGTGTTTTTTCAATAAATCTTATCTCCTGTTTGGAGACCTATTATCATGATTTTTTATTATAAAATAACATTGAGCAGATCTTTCACAATGTAATATTTATTTTTTTATTTCCTAAATAACAGAATTTAATTTAATTTTTATTTTAATTATTAAGAAAAAAATCCTCTTAAAATGCTCGTGGTAAAAGACGGACTTCATTTTCCTAGAAAGATTTTTGGATTTATTGTCCTTTATAGAATTTCAAATTTCTGCTATAGATAATATTTGATAATAATTAATAACGGTGGTTGATGCAGACCTTTGTTCTTACATAGCATAAATACCACAAGACTTTTTGTGGCTAATATAAATTATTCATATATTGTTTCGTAATTCAGATACAGTTTCGTATTAATTTAACTCGTAACAACTGATAAGAATTGAAAAATAATATTTGATAATTCATAATAATTAATAATTTTATTGTTTATTCTTATATTTAGGTCACGGACCTAACATAGGCCATGGAGGTCACGGAGGACACAATGACCACGGAGCTCTCACCGGCCACGGAGGTAAAAATGATCATGGAGCTCTCACCCCCCACGGAGGTCACAACGACCACGGAGCTCTCACCCACGGAGGTCATGGAGGACACGACCAGGGTCATGGCCATGGCGGCCACGGCTGGCAGGGACGCGATCACCATGGTCATCATTAGGGTCTTCTGAATAAACCGAAATATAATAAATAAGTTGTTGTAATAAAACAATAATTGTGTTTTTTGTGGATTCCCTGATTTTTTTTTAACATTAACTCCACACAGGAGGCCTTGATGAAAAAATTGCCTCAGGGCCTATGTCATCTGAGATGCTGTGTGGAAGGTCTTTTTGAGAAGAGGAAGGAATGTACATTGGTCTTGAAGAGACCCATGTTGTAGGAAGGAGGAAACACAGAGGCCGGTAAATCGTTCCACAGCCGAGCTGTTAAACACAAGACCCGTTCTCATGTGGCAAATGTCAACCGTGTACATATGTTGGGCACGCGTTTGGCGTGTTTCCCGACCATGCACCGGTGCCGAAGGGATCAACGACGCTAGTTCCTCGGAGCATCTTCCATTGTAATACCGGTAGAACAAGGATAGCATTCCTACCCGACGCCTGTGCTCTAAAGATTGCAATCCGTCTATTAAGATGGGTGAAACTATCAAACGGACCGCCCGTTTTTGCACAGAGTCGAGGGTATTTTTCAGGTATTTTGGAGCTCCAGACCAGCGTGGGGCGCACTTGTGATTTGTAAAGGGTTAGCAGTTGTGTACTGTTAAAGTATCTGCGGGCCCTGTACAGTACGCCCAGTTTTTGGTAGGCTAACTTTATTCTGGCTTCGATGGAGCCCCCATTTCTGAGCTAGTTACGGTTACACCTGATTTCCTCAGTCTGTTAATGGGTTTAGATCGCTTCACAGAAATTCAAACATATTGACGTAAAATGGCTATTCAGCGCCATTTTGTTATATTTTTTTACATTTGAAAGATCCACGTTTTATGCCATATGTTACATGTCCAATAATGCTTTTGAACGAATTGTGATCAGTAAAAAGACAACTATCACATTGTTAAGCTGTCAACTCATTACAATTTTACAGAAAAGCTGCAACGCACCTAAAATCGGCGTTTTAATGGCGCTGAATAGCCACTTGACGACAATGTCACATGTGAATTACTGCAAACAACTGAACCTAAGAAAAACAAACAAAAACAATTCAAAGTCATTGATACGAGTATATCTTTATGTTCAAAGCTCGAAGCTCGAAAACTCAACAGGTCGAAGAGGAAAAAAATTGTATTTATCTGAAATGTGTAGCCAGCCTTATTATAATTTTTAACTAAATTCGAAAGATAAGACTTCTAATCAATTCTATGAAATAAAAGAATCAAATAGATAGTAAAATATCAAAACATTCATATTTCTATCGCAAATAAATATATTCAGACGTACTTAAACTGTTCACTGAATATAAACGTATCTTATAATGTGTTGTTGGTGAGATAAATTACGCGAAATGAATTTAATGGTAAGTTTGAAATGATATATTTAAATAATTGAAATTTAAATCAAACACGAAAATTAATATGTTTGTTTCGTATCTGATATCTTAAAGGCGTGTCTCCTGCGACCTCAGCCATGAACAATAACTTGAACTTTCGCTTGAACATCACTATAAACTTTGTCAATGGGGGCATGGCTTTGAACAATTCTTGCTGTGTTCAAGCTTTCCATGGGCGATGGAAAAAATTCCCTTCCTGGGTGAAGCGGGAAGGCAGGCGGGTGGGGGGGGGGGGGGGATTAGTTCATTTTTTTTACAGCAGCGTCAGTCACGGAGAAGTTTTTGGGGTTATGTTAACTGCGCGAGCTAGGTCAATGGCGCGAGCCTAATAATTATGTGTTTAAATTGTTATTTATTTTTTTTAAATTTATTTATTTATTTTATACATTTTACAAATACAAGACAAAAAGTCCCGATAAACTACTTTTTAGCAGTTTGTCTAACGGGTTCTTTACGTTAACGATCTTATAATAGTGATTTAATAGTTACATTTTTACAATTATATAAAATAAAATTTAATTTTTTACAGAAATATAGATAAAAATAAAATTTTGAAAACATAAATAACATTTTTAAAGTCTTTAGAATAATATGTCATTGTAAGCTAATACAAATTAATTCTTTCCGTAAGCCAAGTCTTCAGTAAATTCATCAATTGTTTGTTTTGGGCACAGTTTTTAATTTCAGCAGGTAACATATTTAAACAACTGGGAATCATGTAATTTAACGTTCTTTGTCCATATTTATTTGTATGCTTAGGTACAATTAGCCCTTCATTAAAGTTAAAACGAGTATTATGGTTGTGTTCCAGCCTGTTAATATATAAAGGATTATTTATGTGCTGAAATATAATTTTGTACCACAGAATTGCTATCACTGAAAGAACTTTGAGACTCTGATAAAAGTATGGAATATTATGCCTTTCTTTGTATAAAATTTTTTCAGCTAATAATTTAACCAATGAATTTTGCACTGATTGAACATGGTCTATATTTGTTTTACAGGAAAATCCCCAAGCTGTTATTCCATACCTTATAACAGATTCAGTTAGAGATAAATAAATTATTCGAAGTGTGCAGATAGGAACAAAAAATTTTAGTTTATACAATCTGCTTACAATTGATCTTAGTCGTGCACAAACTTTGTTTATTTGTATATCCCACTTGAAAAAGCAATCAATAATAACACCTAAATAAACATATTCTTTAACTAGTTCCATATTTTCACATGTACACGTTGCAGGAATACCATTGTGTAAACAATCTGATGTATGTGTCTTTATTTCAGGTGTAATATATACCTTAACATTAGGGGATCTTATATGTAACAATTTAGTTTTTTTGGCATTTATGACTAAGCCAGAGTCATGAGACCACTTTAAGAGTTCAATGTAGTCTTTTTGTAAAAGATCTATACAAGTTTGCAAATCACTGCTAGAAATCACTAAAGCAGTATCATCCGCGTATACAAAGTACTTTACATGTCTAAAAATTAATTTAATAAAAGATACATATATAATATACAGAATTGGACCTAACATGGAACCTTGAGGAACGCCGGCAAAAAACTTCTTTTTTTTACTTAAAGAGTTTAAGAGTTTTAATTTCATGCATCGGTTGTTTAAGTAATTTTCAAAAAGTTTTAGTAGTTTTCCTCGTATTCCTATAATTTCTAGTATTTTAAGTAATTTACCATGATCAATAGTATCAAAAGCTTTCGAATAATCTATAAATAAGACTAATGTATGTTTTTTACAGTTTAATTCATTATTTATCATGTTGGCAAATTTTTGAAGCAGCAATTCTGTACTCTTTTTTTTTTTGAAACCGTATTGATTAGTATCTATTATAGAAAAATCTTCTAAATATTTTATTAATTTTATTTGAATATATTTTTCAAGAATTTTTTTTAGAGATGGTAAGATACTAATTGGTCTGTAGTTACCCAATACAGTGTGGTCACCTCCTTTATATACAGGTCTTATGATACTACATTTTAAGTCATCGGGGATTTTTGCTTGAAATAAGATTCTGTTTATAAAATGGGTTATAATTGGACCTAGGATTAAAATATGTTTTATAATATCGCTCATTCTGATACTATCAATTCCTGGAGAAGAACTCTTCATTTGTCTAACAATGCTTTCTATATCCGCCGCTGTTGCCCTCGGTAGGTACATCCTTTGAGGCATCGCCTCTGGTTCAAATTTAGTTGTCTTATGGTTGCACTTATGTAACATATTGTAAACACTTTCAGAGAAATAATCAACAAAATCATTAATTAAACCTTCTTTTGTTCGACCTTTCATCAGATATTTAGAAGCATTTTCATCACAGTCATTTTTACATTTAGTTCTTAAAATTTTATTACACTCCTCCCATGTTTTTTTTGAGTCTTGAAAATAGTTTTTGAATTTATCATTATAGTAAGAAGTTTTTAATTTAACTAATAATTTATTTAACACATTTCTAAAACATTTATATTCTTTCTCGTAATATTTGTTTGTTGGAGAATTTTTCCAGCGTTTATATAAATTATCTCTTTTTTTAATTTTACATAAAACATCGGAAGATATCCAATCGTTTTTCGCATAAGGCCGAGTTTTGGATTTTTTACTTATCACAATTGTGCTATTTTTATACAAGTCATCAAAATAATTCTGAAATTTTGAGTAAATAATAGAACAGTCATTTTTTTCTAAAAGTGAATTCCAATCATAATTTTGGATATTATTGTCGATACGTCTCTGCGAAAGAATCGTTAAATTTTCAGTTTTGTTCAAGTTTACTTGTTCTATAGAATCTAACTGAACATTAATAGCCGTGGTGTGATGATCACATACGCATGAGGAAATTGAACTCACACCTGTGAAAGCTCCAGCGGATTGTCTTCCGCTAATCTTTACAAAAAAATGATCGATACACGAGCTGTTTATTTTCTGTTGAACTATCACTTCTCTTGTTACATCATCTATACATTTTATAAAATAATTATTTGCAAGGATATTTTCATAAGTTATTATGACTGAATCATTTCTATTTAATAAGTTTAAATTGATGTCACCAAAATATATGACACTTTCATTTGGGTCAATATTATTTTTAAACACAGAAGATATTTCAGACAAAAATGCTTGTTTATTGAGATTCGGAGGTCGGTATATAGCTAAAAGATTTAAATTTTTGTTATTTTTAAATGTCAATTTTCCAAAAACGTTTTCAAAATATATTGTGTCTATAAATATTTGCGAGAAGGTGAGATTATTTCTTACATATAACAAGATACCTCCACCGGATTTGTAACTTCTGCAATAGTGATATGAATTAAACCCGGGAATTTCATATAAACCAACATGTTCTGAACGTATTGCTGTTTCACAAAGCATAAGTATGTCAATGTGATTTATACAGTTTTTAAAATAAGCATGAAAGAGATCCCAATACTTGCAAATTGACCTAATGTTTAGTTCTACACAAGTTAGATTATTTGTTTCACATTTTCTTGTAGTCTGCATTTGAATCCATTCATGCAAATTATTAACTTTACAATAATTTATATCTCTTTCATCATCAATATAACTAAAAGACATTTTTTATTTGAAAATATTCACTTGAAATCCTACCATCAGTATGTTTAGAGTGTAATAGGCGTGAAAAATAAAAATAAACAATTATTTTTATACGAGAGTAACATGTAACAATGTTATCAATATAAAGTGAATTTGTTTTAGTTATACAGTTTGATATATACATTAAAAGCCTTAACATTCATTTGCTGCCAACAACAGTATAGTGAGAGTATACATATCACATACACATGTAAATTAAATTGATTATCTTCATTAATGTTAATTATCAAAATACTAAAATATAACAAAAGATTTTTATTTAGAATATATTGTTGCATATTTTTTGATATGATAAAATTAATATTCAATATTTTGTTCAGCAATTGCGAGCATTTTTTTATATACCTTACAGTTGTTTTTGTCATTTGCTCTATGATATATAGAGCAAATGACACTCTCTCATATGTTAATGAATATTGTCGTAATGGATGATTATTTCTATCGTGAAATCACTTGTAGTCTACTAATTTATATGTGGAGGGCCCTTAAACCTAGGTAAAATTTATGATAATACCTACTTGTGGTTTTAAATTCTAAAATGGTACATTTAGATTATGTGCGAATGCTAGTAGCCAGAAATATTAATGTAATTGCAATTCGTATTTCTGGCGAAATTTTTCTTGCACATAGTAGGTAGTATAATTACACCCAGTTCTTCAAAATCGGTTTCAAAGACACGGAAGAAATTGACCAATTTAAATCGGTATGCTATTCTTAATTCCTGATAAATAAATACCTAATAAAATTTCGAGGTAGTACGGTCTAACTAAAAACCTGCGTTTTCTCTTTGATACTTACATGTAACATCTACAATCTTATCGCTTTAACCGTAAAAATTTCGTTCAGATCAGAACTCGACGTTTTTTGACGTCTACGTAATTATTTACAGGATAAAATTTGTAAATTTAGGTCGTGCAATAATGGATATTAGTCGGAAATCTTTTCTGATAAATAAATATCTATTAAAATTTCAATGAAATGTATCCTGATATAGCATCTCTTCTTCATCAGACCTCATAAACGCCAAACGTCAAGTGTTCAGTGCGTACGCGTAAATACGTCCTTACCACGGACCACTAGCCAAATTATCTGTGGGCGCGCCCACTTCGCCCTACTATTTCAACCTTGTTTCAACAAACGAAGGAGACTGAAAACAAAAAATGTTTGTAGTAATGTTCAAGCAAAGGTTCGTGTTCATATTCATGGCGGAGGTGGCAGGAGTCACGCCTTAAGAGGAAACCGGGCGGCGTTTTGATCAAAATTGTATTCCTTAATTTTCTCTTTGGATTTTGACACAAGTGCGAATAATTTTAATTTAATATAGATATCGACCACTAGCATGTCGGTATGTTTTGCTTTTTTGATAAGTTACTTCTTATACGAAGTAGGACCCTCCAATTTTTTTAAATTGCCTGGATTGAATGCCATCAGTTCTAAACTTCATAATATAAAAATTTCTGCGTTTTTATAAATTTTAAATTAAATAAAATATAATCTATTACTAAATATTCTAAAAATACACACACTATAAGACAAACGTAAAATAAATGACTTAACATTTTTATTCAAAATACTTAACTCTTAATTCGACTGTTGCGAACTCCTGCAACTCATTAACTTACAAATACCGACAGTAACCACACGATAAAATACACTATTCTACTGCAGCATTCATAAGCGGAACTACATTCCCCACTTTCCGATACAACGATTTCACACTATGTACTATCAGTAGGTACTTAGGTGATGTTGACATATTTAACATCAACTTGGCAAATTTTGTGGATCTTGTAAAAAACTTATTTCAAAACTATTCCTAAACATATCTGTATTTTTGTAAAACTATCAAATCGCTTAATTTGTGTGCATTTTTTAACCAATTTTATTTATAATTTTTCTTTGTCTGCTTAAAATCATTTATCATGAATTAATTTTACTATCAAACATGTAAAAGCACTCTAGGCGTTAAATAAATAAATAGTTATAAACTAGAAAATGTATTTTTTAAGCAAAACGTACAGACAGAATATTATACGTTGGTTAAAAAAAATTGGTCCAATTTGTAAGTGAAAAACGGGGAATAAAAAATCCCGTTTTTTAAACGATTTGATTATTTTAGGTATTATCAGCCTAAGGTGCAGTTGCCCCTTTCGCTCAGTATTCGAGAGAGGGGGGGGGGGAGGTAATAGCGACAGTAACGGTAACAGCTTGGTAAAATATCTATTATTCAAATTTCTCAACGAACATATATCCTCTTAATCCTGCTATTTCTCATTTCGCTTCCTAGCAAAATAATATCAAGTCTTTAATTAATTTCCGTAATGTGAATTCTTATTCGCATTGCGCAAGCTCGTGCAACTTTTATTCGCATGAAAAATATATTCTGATTACGAATGCGAGTGGTCAGATGCTACGTGTTTTCGATATTATTTTATGGAATGGAAGCATGGACGCTTACTGAAGAACTAATTAGGCGACTTAAGACATTCGAGATGTTGATCTACATAAGAATGCTTAAAATAAGCTGGATGGCTAGGGTTACGAATGAAGATGTTATTGTTCGGATGAATAAAGAAAAATAAATTATTAAAACTATAAAAATCCGAAAACTTCAATATCTTTGACATGTGATGAGACATCCAGAGAAGTATAAGATTGCATCTCATAATGCAGGGAAAGATTACCGGAAGACGGGGTCCTGGAAGAAGGAGAACCTCATGGCTGAAAAACCTGAGACAGTGGTTTGGCCAGTCTACTGTGGAGATGTTCCGGGCAGGGCCGGATTAACCATGTCGGGGCCCGTAGGCAATGCACTTCTCGGGGCCCCTTTACCAATGGTGGACTAACGGGGGGGGGGGGGGGGGCGGCTTTAATGCCATTAATCAGCAGCCGAAAATTTAAATTTCGTCGAACGATGATCTTGCGATCGTACCCTTGCAACTGTACAGGGCGGTTCCGATGAGTTTTAATATATTTTTTTAATATATTAGCAGATCTTTTTTTAAATGATTTTATTTAAACTAAAATTAAAATTCTGAAGCATATCTTTCCCAGATAATTTATTGATTTATTTTACTCCATGATTATACAATTTAAAATGTGTTTTGCATAATACAAAATTTTGTTTGAAAATTTAACAAATCTGCCAATGCCCTACGGTAAAACCTTAATGAACTAAAAATAAACATATTTTCTCAAAATTTAAAACTTAGCTTTACTAGATAAAAGAACAGTCTTTCGAAATCAATTTATAATTTTGTGGTAAAAAAGAGTCAATACGTCTAAAATTTTATTTAAAAACGACATATTTCCGGTTTTGTCTGGTGATTCCCACTTAAGGCGGACACTGCAAAAAAATTTTTTTTTGTTTCATTTTCTGAAAGACGCATTTGTTAAAAACGCTCTCACCAAATGTTTTAAAAATATTCGAAAAATTGAAGGAGATTCAGAATTTTATGTGAAACAATAACTTAGTAAACACCACTTTTATGATATGTAATATATGCCGACCGGGTTTCACTACAACCGTAGGTTCTTCAGGGCAGTTTGTATGTTGAATTATCCCTTAGCAAAGCTTTGAATGTGTTTTTCTCTAAACTTTGTTAACACATTTTTTAACCTCTATACATCCAATTTGCAGGTCTTAAACTGTTCGAAAAATCTAGTGTCTATTTCACCACGTGGGTGAATTTTGTTTAAAAATAAGGAAAAATGGCGGACCAACGAATTTTAATTTCGATTTTTTATGGAAAATTTTCATTGTTCATAAAAAAAAATAGAAGGGGGCCCATTATAAAAAAATCCCTAAGTGATGCCATACTGACTGGATTTACTAACAGTTTAAGATTTAGTATATACATGCAAATCGGACGTATAGTTTTTCCAATATGTTGTCAACCGTGTTGAAAAAAGCAGTTTCGAGAAAAACGCGTTCAAAGTTTTGCTGAATGTTAATTCAATATACAAACTGTTTAAAATGGTTTTATATAAAATGATGTAGGTATCTCCGTCAATTTTACGAATTTCCTTAAAACATTTGGTGAGAGCATTATTAACAAATGCATCTTCAGAAAATTAATTTTTAAAAATGCCAATTTTTTTACAGTGGCCTGGTGCCTTAAAGCCTTGTTTAGGATTTGATCAAAGGAACATGGAGGCGTTTGGAGGCCCCCAGAGTTAGAGGCCCGTGTGAACTGAAGAAAAAGCTTGTAAAATTACATCAACTTCTTAAACTAGGGGGGGGGGGGGAGCGGTTCATCCAGTTTTTCCACTCCGGGCCTCTGACGGGCTTAGTCCGCCACTGCACTTACCTACCCTTTTCTAACTTCAAAACTTTTTTTTTCTACCACAACGTAATTTTATTCATAATTAATCTGTTTTTTTACTACATTTCGAAGGTATGCCTTCACCCTCATTCAATTAAAAAAATGAAACGAAAACAATAGTACAATGAGCGTTCTTATCACCAAAGTGATCTCTTCCAGACAACCTTGGTATGAAGAGAAACAAAGAATCTTAGCAAGCAGATAGGTAGTGCACACTTAAGCTTGTACAATATTTATTTTTTAAACATTAGAAATAAAAGCAAAAAAAAAAAACAAAACAAATGCCAATATAAACCACACACGGCACCTATAATCATATCCCCATTGATACGAAGGCAAATAAAGTAAAATACAACGATGTTTAAATATTTGTTTTAATTATTGACTTTATATTTATTATTTGTGCGCGATGTGAACAGTTATTGGGTTATAACCTAATTATTATAATTTGTTGTTTTCTTTAATGCATGTAATGTTATTAACCTATAAATGTTCGTAATAAAAAAATAAAATATTTAAAACATCTTGAAAGCTGACTTTTTCCAAAAGTGTGCCGGAGTTCCTCACTAATTGTGAGTCGAACCGTTGACGCAAGTTATTTTTTCTTGGGGCGCGGGGCCCCCAGCCGATGCGGGGCCCCTAGGCAGTTGCCTACTCTGCCTTAGGGATAATCCGGTACTGGTTCCGGGCCGCATTAAACAAAGTCCCCGTAGCCAACATGATCCGCCAACATTCATTGAATGGACAGGGCACAAGAAAAAGAAGAAGAAGGATTCTTATTATAAAATTATACTCGTTCTAGACTTTTTATACGTAACGCAGAGATGCTGAAAACGTCTCTACTAATTAATGTAAATCCGCTGTACAGTGAGTTAGGTAAATGCAAGATTGCATATCTACTCAAACTAAGATTGAAAATGATCCAATGTTAGTATTTTGTTGCATCACTCATTCTCCAATATACATAATCCATATTTTGTTCTTGAACATTTTTAAGCACTCCCATTTATTCATATATGTAGATAAATTAAAAGATATTGTACAATTCAATAAGTTTTGTGATTTTTGGGACTAATTTTTTGAGTTTATTTTCTACATTGTTCGCCTCGGTTGCCTCCGTGGTCGGGGGGTAGAATAATGTCTTCGGCTAGGAATCCGTAGGTCGTGGGTTTGAATCCCGTCATCTCGTCCCGTCACTACATATATCGTCAGCTTCGCAACATATCTCAATAAAATTGCGGATGCCATTGTCTCTTTGGCTGCGGTTAGCAGGGATCAGTTGAGACGGTTCCGCGCTATTCATTTTTCAATTTTAAACTCTGTAACTCTTTTTCAGCTTTTTAAAAATGTGATATTGTCAAAAGTTCTCGGAGAGAGTTTTAAAAGATTTTTTTTTACTCCGGAAAACACTGTTTAAAAATATAAAATAGGTAAGTAAGTTTTCTCTTCTCCCAGAGTCAAAAGCGGAATTGAAAAACTTCGTGACTTTTTTTTTTAAAATTTATGTTTCAGTTATTTACAACCTGCACGGCGCTGGTGCTGGCCTTCGCCTGCAGTGGGCGGACTACTGGTATGTTCTTAAAACATTTTTATTCAATAATTGTTATGATGTGAGCAAGTGATAGGGGAGGTACAGCGATGCATTTGCAGAAGGCATATTGGTAACGGGACTAATTGGATGTGGGTATTTTGGATTAAAATGGTCAGACATATTCGGAATACAGTCATTTACGTAAAAGTATATTATACACCTCTGTGTTTCCTCCTTCCTACAACATGGGTCTCTTCAAGACCAATGCTCGTTCCTTCCTCTCCTCAAAAAGACCCTCAACACAGCATCTCAGATGACATAGGCTCTGAGGGAAATTATATTCCTCAGAACCTCCTGTGTGGAATTAATGTAAAAAATATATATTATACATAACTGAACTGCCTCTTGTATAAGTAACAACTTCTTGTATTTGTTTGGTGATAAATTGAAGATGTCCACTGACTCGGGACAATTATTTCCCACCATTAATATTTTATTTTATTTTATTTATTAGCGTTATAAATAGTCTTAATTCATAAATGACAGTGATAATAATATGTATGTCATTGACCAATAAAATAACGACAAATAGAAATTTAGAACCATAATACAAAAATAAACAACAATACCTATACCTGATATAAACAATTCTGATAAAGTGCACCTTCTTACTTAAATCTACAAAAAGTGTTCAATGAAATTTTTCAAGGGATTACATTTAAATTTTGCTAAATATCAATAATATCTTTCAGGAAGTGATTTTATTTGAATTCGAACTGCTAAAGGTAGGAGAGAAAATGTGGTGAACTAAAAATAAAAAAAGAGAAATACAGAAATCAATCAAATATTAAGTTAGTAGTTAAACATGTGGCATTCAATAGAGTGTTATTTTTTATGCATGCTTTGAATTTATCAAGGTTTGTGTTAAACACATCGATATTTGGGCATAATCTGTTAAATGTGCTACAGCTTCCTCTTATAAATACATTTTCAAGACAATTTGTGTTGCTCTTAGGGATATAAAATGTGTTCGGAGATCGAGTAACTCTTAATGGACACCTGAAATTAATATTTTGTAGTAAGTATGGGCTATCAATTTTAGAATAATCTTATAGAGCATTAATAGGTCTCTGAAAGCAAGACTGCAACTGATGCCGCTCAGCACAAATTAGACGTACTGTCTAGTGAATGGAAAGACCAGTACAAGAAAATCTCCACACTATCTGTCTTTCTCTGGCCTACAACAATTTAACAGTTTTACTTATGCTAATGAAAGAATACTACACCTTATCTTATCCAATATAAATCTGAAAGTCTTATTGCCTTAATAACCTTTAGTTCCAGAAGACATACACCACAATGCGTTACATGTTGACTAACCTTTCAATATCTTATCCACGCTTGTACATAACAAAGCTCAAAAATACATATTCGCCAAAGGAAACTATGATGAAATCAATACTCACATATTTAACATTGACTGGCCTACAAAACTTAATAACACTAATATAGATATAGCAATCGAGAAATTTTGTAATGAATTAAACATTGTTATAAACCAATTTATACCTACCAAATTTATTCAAGTACTAAAGTAGCCCTCATTAAAATAACAAGAGAAAAACGTAAATATCTATCGGAATTCAAGAAATATAATAATCCATCTGATTACGAAGCTTTCTCAATTCTATGAATAAGGCAAACAATATGTCCAAAGAGTGTCACCAAAATTTTGTTCTCAATGCAGAACGGAATATTCATCGAAATTCTAAATCTCTCTTTTCGTACATAAAATCTAAACGTTCAACATCATCCATTCCTAGTACTATGAATTATCAAAACGAAATTGCTCATAGCGGTCAAGAAATTTCGCAGCTGTTCTCGTCGATCTTTTATTCAGTATACGAGAAATGTGATGTCCCCAATGTAAACTCTCATGCAGACCAAAGCGTTGCCGAAATTAGTGATTTAGAGATTAGTTATGATCTAATTTTGAAGTACATAAACCAAAACGATTCTAACAAAGGTGCTGGTCCAGATAGAATTCCACCTATATTTATCTCCAAATGCTCAAAAATTTAGCGTATCCATTATTAATATTATTTAAACGTTCGTTACAAACGGGTAAATTTCCTTCTATGTGGAAACAAGCATTTGTAACCCCAATATACAAGTCCGGTCCGCAAAATCTTGTACAAAATTACAGGCCAATATCCAAACTATCAATTTTCTCAAAATTATTCGAAAAACTTGCAGCAGACCAAATTTCCAACGCATTAATGAACATTCTTAGTGAACACCAACATGGCTTCAGAAGCGGTAAATCCGTCACTACTAACTTAGCTTGTTTTACGAACTTTATACTTCATAATATGGATAAACGTATTCAAACTGACGCCATTTATACAGATTACAGCAAGGCGTTCGATAAAATTAACCATTCCATTCTGTTTAGTAAACTAAAACTCGCGGGTATCCATGGAGATCTACTAAGATGGCTAGAATCATATATCAGAAACCGTTTGCAAGCTGTTGTGCTAAGTGGTTTCAAATCAAACTGGGTCAATATTACATCAGGAGTTCCACAAGGATCAATTTTGGGTCCTCTCCTGTTTAATATCTATATTAATGACATTACAAGTTGTTTTAAACACTGCAAGGCAATTTTATATGCAGACGATATGAAACTATACCTTCCAATCGATGATATCGCGTGCTGCTTAAAAATACAGGAGGATCTTAATAATCTCATGGAAAATTGCAAAATTAACTGCTTGTTCCTAAATATAGATAAATGTTACTCAATATCGTTTACAAGAAATAGGACCAAAATAATATTTAAATATTCAATAAACAATGTCGATATTAAAAAAAAAAAATCAGTTCGGGACCTGGGTGTTACCTTATGGTAAGCCCACACTGCGGCCAACGTTCCAACTTCAAACGTTTGGACGATCGTGTGGAGGGGAGTTCGTGCGTTGGAAGTTCGAGTTGGAAGGTTGGAGTTCGAGTTGGCCCGGGATCGCCTTCGAGGCGATCCCGACGGCCAACTCACAAGAACCAGCCTGCCGCAGCTGTCCACACATCCGTCTGCGAACAGCAGGCGATCAAGACGCGAGTGCCGCGTACTATTAAAATGACGATATTATTACGGAGAGTGGTATAACAATTGTTTGAAAACATGTCGTGTATATAAGTACATAATAATACGTACGTAATAATTATAGGCAACCTGATAAGATACAACGTAGCTACAGCTGTTCCATGTCCGCCATTTTGGAGTTCGGAATTCGGGGTTGGAGGGTTGGCCGCAGCCACCACACGATCGACCAACCTTCCAACTCCGAACTAAGTTCGGAGTTGGAAGGTTGGCTTCGGTGTGGACCTAGCATTAGATTCCAAACTTACATTCCAATTACATATTAATAACATTGTCATTAAAGCCACCCAAATGTTAGGATTTATACTACGAACATCAAAACTATTTTATTATCTCGATACATTTATTTTGCTATATTATCCGTCCGCCCCTAGAACACGCCTCACAAATTTGGAAACCAAGATATATAACATATGTTCATAGAATAGAACGTGTTCAGGAAAAATTTCTCTCCTACATAAATTTTCGGTTATGCATTCCAATCAAATGAAGATATTCGTCAATTCTTTAAAATCCCGAAATTAAATTGTAGGAGAATTATTTCTGATCAATTGTTATTGTACAGAATCCTAAATAATACGATATCTTCCCCGTATCTCTTACAAAAAATAGATATTAGAGTTCCTGGTCGCAATGGCAGAAACATATCCCTTTTTTATAACAGCCGCTCCAACACCAACTACTTACAAAATGAATTCATACATCGAGCCTGCTACTATCATAACACACACCTCACATATACAGACATCTTCAATATAACTTTCAACAAATTGAAAGCAACACTATCAGATAAATGTAATGCATCACAACACACCACTTAACATCCATATTTATATTTATTTATTATATTATTTATTATATTATTAATCAGATTTCTTTTCCTAATTTGCAATATATTTACATATTCCCTAATTACATATATATCATCCATATACTCCTATAAGATCATAAGCTTACCCTTTATTGTGTTTTTCTATATTTTATCATGCATATTTAAGTATTTAGCTTCTCCTAACTATTTTTTTTCTTAGTTTTTTCTTTATGTTTTAATTAGGCTTCTCTTAACTATTTTTTTCTTAGTTTTTCTTTATGTTTTACTTGTCAGCGAAAAAAAAAAAATTATCAGCGAAAACATGTTTTTAGGCTTACTGTTTTATTTTAGCACTCTTTATTTTTATGTATCTTTGTAAAGCTGTTATCCAAATAAATATATTATTATTATTATTATTATCTCGGCGTTGATCAAGAAATTTAAGGTTTACGGGGACATAGTTTTCATCATTTCGCACGTGATAAGAGACATATTTCATAAACTTTTTCTGAACTCTTTCTATATTTGCTATATATGTAGAACAATGAGGGTTCCACACTGTAGAAGCATACTCCAGGTGGCTTCTAACATAGGATATGTAGAGAGTCTTAAATGTTTGTGGATTTTTGAAAACTGAATTTACTCTAAGAATAAATCCCAACATTTTCAAAGCCTTTGACGTGATATGCTCGACGTGAGATTGAAAAAGAAGCTTACTATCTAATATAACACCAAGATCTCTTATTACATTTACTCTATTTAAAATATCGTTCTTAATAATGTAGGGATATAATATTGTGTGTTTTTTTCGAGGATAAGATATGACACTACATTTATCTGCATTCAAAAGAAGGCGATTTTCTAGACAATATACATCATAGGTTCTCAACGTGGGCGATAACGCCCCCTTGGGGTCGTTTCAGACCTTCAGGGGGGCGATAGAAGACAAAGAGAAAATTGGGGGGCGTTTCAGACTTTCAGGGGGGCGGTAGGAGACCCAGAGAAACCCATCCCACCCCATTAGTGCTCCAGATAGTTCGCCGGCAGGACGTACGTCTTTTTCGCCGCGCGGGTAATTTTAAAATGATTAAAATCATTTACAGGTTTATTCTAATATAATGGATATCAACGAGGAAACGAGTGCGCTTTTTTTGCTAACGACAGGCGGTGGTGGTCGCAAGTACCCGAAGTGGTCCCCGAGAGAAGTCATCTCGAATATATAACAAACATGCCCTCATATCAAACATGCCCTTATAAGTGTTGGAAAGCTGGAGGCCTTCAGAATGAATACGTTTTGTTAAGTTTTTAACGTTAGTTAAGCGCGAGGTTCGAGTGGCCTATCGAGCTTACGTGTCTGAAATCGAGGAAAACATCATGCATGATCCCAAGATGTTTTGGCACTATATAAAATCCCTTTGGAAGGATAGTGGTCTTGAATACACCATGATGAAAGGTAATCTGGAATTTAGTGGCTTGGGTGTGGCTAACGCATTTGCTGATCGTTTTCAAACGGTCTACAATAAAGACTCTCCACTTCTAGACATTAATAATGCGGCCATATTTAATACCAGAGCTTCAAACGTCGATTTAGATATATTAACGGAATCTGACGTTATGAGTGCCATAAATCTCATGAAGAACTCACACTTCATCGGACCAAACTTCGTTCCCGTATTTTTTTATTGAAGGGTTCGCCGAGTTCCTAAAAACGCCATTATGTCTTATCTTTAACTTAACTATCTATTAGTACTTCCACTTTTCCTGAAGTTTGGAAAACTTCCAAAATATGTCCTATTTTTAAGAAAGGTTCGAAAAAGTTAATAAAAAATTATAGACCAGTTGCCATACTATCAGCTCCTGCTAAACTACTTGAAAAATGAATGAGACATTATCCCCGGAACAGCATAGTTTCAGGAAAGGAAGATCCACTGAAACCAATCTGAAGGTTTTTACCGACTATATTGCTAGGTCCTAGACAGTGGATACCAAGTAGACTGTTAGTATAACGACTTCTCCAAAGCCTTTGATTCTGTGAATCACGATTAGTCATAAAACTTGCCCTGATGGGTTTTTCCCTTCGGATGTTAAAGTTTTTTAAAAGTTACCTGAAGAACAGAAAGCAATTTGTCACACACGGAATCTTCCAATCTGCTGAATTTCTTGTTTTTTCTGGGGTTCCCCAAGGATCGATTCTGGGGCCTCTTCTCTTTTCCATTTTTATTAACGACATTGTTGGAGTCATCCGTTTTTCTCGCTTTTTATTGTTCGCTGACGATCTAAAATTATATCTTCTAATGAGAAATATTGAGGACTGCCTGCGCCTTCAAGCTGATGTTGATAATATTTCAGAATGGAGTCAACGAAACCAGCTTCATTTCAATGTCTTGAAATTCGTAGTTCTGACTTTTACCAGACGATTTAGTCTCGCCTACAACAGTTACACTATGCTCGGTCATAATCTCAGACGAGTTATAATATAAAGGATCTTGGGATCGTGTATGAAAGTAGGTTGAAATTTCGCCCTCATATCGAAGGAGTGTGCCAGTCGGCCTTAAAAATATTAGGGTTTGTTCTCCGAACCATCAGAATTTTTCGGGATACCCGTTCTCCGAAGATTTTATACCTTTCCCTGGTCCGCAGTACGCTGGAGAGTTGTTCGCTTATCTGGAATCCTCATGAGGTGGGGTGCTCCCTCATGTTGGAGAGGGTTCAAAAAAGTTTCTAAGATTTATCTACATGAGGAAGTATCCCGAAATCTATCTATGGCTCTACCCGACGAACTTTCTTCTGGGCATGCTGGGACTTCACTCCCTGCAGCTCAGAAGAGAGGGGAATGCCGCCACCGACTTATTTATACTGCTGCGAGGCTATATTGAGAACTCAGCCATTTTGGAGTGCCTGAGTCTCTATGTTCCAGATGACTATCTTAGACAGCGTCATCATAGATTATTATATCTTCCTGCCTGAAGGACTAACCAGCCAACGGTTTTCCCGGTAGGGAGGAGAATATTGCTCCTGAACCAAATCTCCTCCGAGATTGATGCATTTGGCGTCAGTGACGACAGATTCAAAAGGGGAATTATTTTGATTCTTGAAAGAGTCTCTCCACATCGACAAAATTTTCACCACCGCCTGAAATTTTTTTTTAAATTGCAATTTTTCTTAAAATTTCTTTTTTGTATAAATATTTGTACAAATTTTTCTGTTAAATATTTATATGGCGTTATTTCTTATATGTAATAAACTCAAATTTGTAATGGTGTAAGAAATTAATAAAAATAATCATTATATCCCAACCTTTCCCATACCATTAACCCCCCCCCCCCCCCCCCCCGTTGTAGTAAATATACGACGACAATTGCTTTTTTTGCGATTTAGGGGGCGCTAGAAAAATTACTATTCTCAAAGGGGGCGGTGGGCAAAAAAAGGTTGAGAATCTATGATATACATTAACCAGAGAGTCAAGGTCATTCTGGAGCTCTAGACAATCCATCTCAGATTTAATGATTTTGACAATCTTTTTGTCATCCGCATATAGGTACAGTTGAGAGTTACGGATAGTTTATTCTGGATAAAGAGGAAATAAATCCCGTCTTCTAGTGGAATCATTCAATTCGCAGTGGAATCGAAAAGCTTATCAATGCAAGCAAATCTGAACTATCAAATGCATATATATTTTTTTAATAATAAATACCAAGTCAGCGAAAATCCTTTTGTCTGACAATTTAAGCAAAGATATTCATATCATTTAAAAGAGTGTTGTAGTTTAACAAATAGCCGGAATACTAATTTTAAAACATAGAAAACGTAAGAATTTATTTTGTATTCTATCAATAGCTTGTACGTATGAATATTGAAATGTAGGTCCAAGACGGGAGAATTATAACCTTGAAAGTGAATATTTAGCTCTAACCAAGTTTTGGAACGTATGTAAATGTCGTGCCCAAACATTGGTAGGATAACTGAAGTAAACTTGAGATATTTATAAAAGTCTAAATAATTATTCAATTTTTTATAGTACAACCCTCTTTTTATAACTTTTGAAGGATATTCCCATCAATGTAATATGTAATTGAAGAACAAGATAACACTAATAATCTAAACGAAAATATGAAAGACAACAAGACCCAGAAAAATAGAAAATGAACCCAGAACCTCTCGTCGTTAATAGTGCTGGAGCATTTTCCATAAGTAGGTAGGTATTTATTTTATATCTAAATTATTAAAGCGAAGTGTCTTATCGCGCATTTCGACAATTGTGATATATTTTTGTCGTCTTTTAGTTTTTTTTTTGCTTTAAAACAAATGATTAACGGCCGAGGGTCAATTGTTGTATATCTTTAAATTAGTTAGTTCAAATCAAAGGCGTAGCCAGTGCTCTAGGGGGGTACACCAAAGCACCAAAATATGGAGTGTATATATCTAGTCTAGTCGTTCGAAACTATGTTTATTAGTAGAAATAAGTATGTAGGTACTCGTAAATAACATGACATGTCTTGAGATTTTCATGTTCAAGGGTATTATCATGATTTATTTTTGGGATATTATGGGTAGTGCTACCTCCTGCTAGTTATACATATTATTATGGGTAGTGCTACGTCCTTCTTTGGCCAACATTTTGCACATGGTACAAGGCAGGACACACACATGTGGGCAATTTGAGCATTATAGATCTGCCCTGTTGATGGACGGTGTAACCCTGATGGATAAACATCAGAAAACTTAGAATCATCCTGCCATCGCAGTTTCTTGTCTCTTCATTTCCATTTTTTTCCATCTCAATTCAAAATAGGGACTATTACACCAATCTTTAAATCAGAAAGATATCAATAACTACAGACCAATCACAATTCTAAACACATTATCTAAAATCTTAGAAATAACAGTTTAAACTCAACTCGTCGACTACCTAGAATCAAATAAACTATTATCACCAAAACAATTTGGCTTCAGAAAAATTTAGGAACATCCAACGCCATAGCCTTAGTAACTGAATATATTAAAAATTTTCTAGACTCACATAAAAAATGCATTGGCATATTTCTCGACTTTTCTAAAGCCTTCGACACAATAAATCACTCACATCTTTTTGAAAAACTAGAGAACATAGGAATTACTGATATTGAACTAATATTTTTAAAAAGTTACATGGGAAATAGAAAGCAAACTGTGAAACTTAACAACATAACCAGTGAGTGTATTGATGTCAAATTCGGGGTGCCTCAAGGAAGTATTCTGGGTCCGATTCTGTTCCTTATTTATATTAATGACCTATGCCACATAGAATGTGACGGAGAAATCATCAGTTTTGCGGATGATACTGTTCTCCTAATAAATGGGAAAAATTGGGCAGAAACATTTAAGAAAGCAGGAGACACACTTAAAAGAATTAAAAATTGGCTAGACTACCATTAACTTACACTAAATGCTAATAAAACCAAATTCATCACTTTCAAAAAAAAAAAATAAGAAAAAATCTGAAGAAAACCTGAACTTGAAAATTCATAGTCAGCATCACTTAAATGAGCACTGTAATTGTCCCTCATTAGAAAACGTTGCCCATATAACGTATCTGGGTCTAAAACTTGACCAAAACTTAAAATGGACCGAACATATTACCTATTTAAATAATAAAATTAAAAAACTAAGTTATTTTTTCAAAACTATCAGGAATGTCCTCATTAAAAAAGACTTAATCAAGATTTACACGGCTCTCTGCCAATCACTGTTAGAATACGGTATTATCGGATGGGGCAGTGCAAATAAAAACATACTAAATCCACTAATAAAAACTCAAAAATCCATAATGAAAATTATGCTGAAAGTTCCTGTAAGAACTAGCACTGACGAAATCTTCAACAATCTTAACATCATGTCAATTAAACAACTGTATTCTAAAACTATACTCATTTACATTCATAAGTACAAAACCCAAGAAATGACAACTTACATGTACATTAGAAAAACTAGATCTCATGGCCAAAAACATATCCAACAATTAATTCTTGTATTATGGTATTAAACTTTACAATAAAATAACACTCTCACTTAAAAACCTCAACAGTATAACATTTAAATATCAAATAAAAAGCTGGATACTAAATATAGGGAGAACAGAAATAGAAAATATACTGATATCAAATACAAACTAAAACCGAATCTACTGAACTGAATTATAAAAAAAACACAATTTTATTTAATTTTTAATTATTTAAAAAAATACTACATGATACCTTTATGTTTATAACTAATTCATATTAATTTCTTATAATTAAATTATAATATGTAAATGAAATCCTCAGCACGGGAAATCCCAGTGAGGATATCATTATCTTTAGATGTTTGTAAAGAAAGGAAGACAATAAATCATTATTATTATTATTATTTGACCACTTTGGAATCTTCAATAGCTTGATACTGGTAACCTAATCGAACCTTATTTTTTAGTATATCAGCGGTGTACCGTGACCTCAACGAATGCAGCCGGAGAGTGTATTCACATTTCCCAATGCAAACCTATTTTAGACGCAGCCATGACAGGAATAGTTCCAGAGGTACGTTGAAACTACTTAATATATGATTCGCTACGTTTGTTGACTTAGCAGGGGTGTCCAGGTTCACGGGGTATGGTTTGTCTAGGTCTTGGCGGCGGATGCGTCTGCCCACCAGCTGAATGGAAGGCTGGATAAGGAGAGAATGGTTGAGTTCCCTTTGACTTCTCCAGCCGTACTCTCTCAGAACATCGCCTTGCATAGCAGTGGGAGGAATAGATTCATACGTCCGTCACTCTTGGACGCTCAGATTCCTAGCCACCCCTCATCTTACTCTTTTTTTTCCCAGAACTTCCTCTCCTTCCTTACCTAAATCAATCGTGATTGAAAATCATGAAAAAATCAAATAAGGTCCATGATATTTTTTCGATGTAAATACATTCGCATCCACTAGGGAATGCAATCTCGTGACATTTTTCGGGATCAATCCCGAAGCATAATATGACGAGATCCCGTTCGAGATCGACGGCTTTGTGCGGCAGTAGTCAGCGACGCTACACACGTCAAAACACTACACACCTAAAAACTCCTCTCAGAAAAGTTGGTCTCTTCGATGAACAATCGTATCTCCGAGCGTCGCATAAATGCAACTGCAGCGCTGTTATATTTGAAAAATCCGAATAATTATTAAAAGGACTTAGAGCTATGGGAAGGCAATGAAACTTTCCAATTGCCTAGCAAATATCTCGTACGGAAAGAAATTAAAAATATAATCAAACAATTACATCGTAAACAACCAGACTCAACTTCTGGTACCATGATTAATACCACAGTAGCAAACACAGAAAACGAAGATGACTTATGAGCGTAATACACGAGCCCGATTTTCAGCCCGATTCCAATTAGAGACAAAAGTCAACATTTTTCGATTTGCGCGATCGCTATTTTCACCTCTATTTTCATATCTACGATTTCAATTTTCATCACTGCAAACAACACACGAACCATACTGTTTGTTGTGATGCCTACTGAAATCGTAGATATTTATTTATTTATTTATTATTGTTATACGCCCATAGGGGCTTTTACATAGATTATAAATAAGTTTTACAAAAGTTATCGAGTTAGTATTTATACCAAAGTTATAAAGTGAAAAATTTAAAAATAGTATATACAAGAAGTTTATGAAGAAAATGGCGTAAAGAAATATTTTAAACAATATAATATTTGAGTTATCCAGTTAGAATTTATACGAAAAGTTATAAAAGTGAAAAATTAAAAGAAAATATAAGTAGTTTTTGAAGAACATGGCGTAAAGAAATATTTTAAACAATAGAATAATTGACAATAACATAATATACAACATTACAATAACACATCAAATCGTTAAATATATTAAACCCGTTACAATAATGTGTGGGATTCCACAAAGTGTTGGTTTAATTTGCATTTAAGATTATAAAGGGAATCAGCAAATATATCTATAATACCACCAAACTTGTTGCCCAAATTATGCATCCTATTGGTAAGCGAGTGTGATTGATAGTTGGTTGTGTATGTGTCGCAAAAGAATGTTGTACTTTGTCTAGTATTCCTTGTCGGTACATAGAGTTTAATAGCAGCAACGATGGCAGGGCTGTCAATAAGGTTGTTCATGACTCTGTATAATAAAATTAGATCAGAAATGGTTCTTCTGTCAGACAGCGTAATTAAATTAAGTCGATACATCAAATTTACATAATTTATGTTTTCTATTGGAATTTTGAGTTTGAAATTTAAGTACCTAAGAAATTTGTGTTGAACCCGTTCTAATTTGTTAGAGTGTACTTTATAGAAAGGAGACCAAATAGGTGAATTATATTCCACTTGGCTTCTAACTAGTGAAATGTAGAGTGTTTTCATGCAATACAAGGACTTAAAATCAGTTAGGGTTCTACAAAGGAAGCCAAGAATCTTTAAAGCCTTATTAGTTATATCATCTATATGTGCTGTGAATGTTAAGTTTGATTCGAATATAACTCCCAAGTCACGAATTTGTGATACTGGTGTTAATTTAACATTATTTAAATTATATTCATGTAAGATATGAGAATGAGTTCTGGAAAATCGTATTACTTGACATTTCTCAATGTTCAAAAATAACATATTTTGTTCGCACCATTTAAAAAATTCATCTATATTAGCTTGTAAAATTAGGCAATCATATATATTTCGTATTCTTTTAAACAATTTTAGATCATCTGCAAAAATTAGGACTTGTACATCTTTAAATATGTTTACAATGTCATTAATGAATATTAAGAATAATATTGGGCCGAGATGGGACCCTTGCGGGACACCACTTGTGGCCTCGAATACATAGGATTCTATAAAATTAATCCTAACACTGAGCACTCTATTACTGATGTAACTGATAATCCATGTCAATAAACTACCTTTGATGCCTAACAGTCGGAGTTTGGCTATAAGAATGTGATGTCGAACCTTATCAAATGCTTTACTGAAATCGGTGTATATAGAATCCACTTGTTGTTTCAAACTAAGGGATTCGGATATGTAATTATTATAGATAGTTAAATTACTTAAGGTAGATCGACCTCTGATAAAGCCATGTTGGTTAGGAACAATAATATTGTTGATAGGTTTTACAATGGTATCTAATACTAATGACTCGAAAAGTTTGGGTAAAGTAGACATAATACAAATAGGTCTATAGTTTGATATATCGCTTTTGTCGCCTTTTTTATGAATGGGTGTTAAATAACTCTTTTTCCACAGAGCCGGATATATGAAAATAGAGACGAAAACAGCGATCGCGTAAAGCGAAAAATGTTGACTTTTGTCTCCAATTGGAATCGGGCTGAAAAAAGGTGTCGTGTATAACGGCCTTTACCTCTTTCTATGACTAATACGTCACAAACTAATACTTCACTTCAAGAGATATTAGAAGAGATTCTAAGAGTATCTAAGAGTCCTTTTTAGCGTGTATCCACGAGTTAAGATAAATTAGAGTCAGTCATAAAAAAGAAATGGATCTATTGAGTCGGAGAGGGCATTTTCAGCAGCTGGGTACATTGCAATGGACATTAGATGCCGTTTAGCAGATTTGTTTTTTAAGAAGTTACTTTCAAAATCACCCGTAATTACTTTCTAATGTCATTAAGCTATATCTTTTCTTTTGATTATTTTTAATTAAAAGAAAACTGTAAATCATTTAGTAACTGATATTAAAGAATAAAGGTTATTGTTTTCTTTCAAATAATATTTTATTTTAATTAATGAGGTCCCGAAAATTCCGAGATCTCGCGAGATTGTAATTTCTAATCTCGCAAGATCTCGAATTTGCGATCTCGAGTCAAGATTGCATTTCCTAGTATCCACCTAAGCCGAAGTTGAAAGACATATAGATCTTGGGAAGAAATGAAAGATTTCTTAACTATCTCCGAGGATCTTGGTGTACCTTGGAAGACCCCTAAGAGATCCCCTAGGTGCTTATGTCCCCTTGAGAGGTGGTACTGAAACCTTTCATAACTCCCTCTATTTTTCTTGATTTACCTTGAAATGCCCCCAAGATATCCCTTAGATTGTCCACTGATAGATTTCATAACTCCTCCCGAGAATCTTCGTATACCTTGGAAGACCTCTAAGAGATCCCTTAGGGGGCATCCATTAATTACGTGAGCACAACGGGGGGGGGGGGGGGGGTGGGGGGGGGTCCAGCAAAATCTCACGTTACTTGAAAAAAATATACGAATTGGCCCAAATTTATCTCACCGAGGGGGAGGGGGGGGGGGGGTCTAGATTGGAAGAAAAATTGCTCACGTAATTAATGGATGCTCCCTTAGGTTCTTACGTCTACTTGAAAAATGGAAAGGTTTCGTAACTCCCTCCAAGGATTTTAGCATATAACACACTACCAGAAACTCTAAAGTCCTCACCAATTGAAAAGTTCAAGATGTATTGTAGGAGCTACATAAAACAAAAACAAAAATAAAGTGAATTTCAAATATTATAATTAATTAGCTGCAATATGAAATATTATAATTAATTAGAAATTTGTAACCTTAAATGTACAAATTATTAAAATAAAATTCAAATTTAAAAAAAATATATATACCTTGATAGCCCTCTAAGATATTCTTTAGGTACTTAAGTACTTGGGTTCATGAAAGGTTCGAAACCTGGAAATTGTCGGATTGTCCTCTACAGCATATTCATTTTTGAATGAACGTTTATTTACTTATTTATTCATTTTACGGAAATCTACAATTTACATTTTGGCCGTTCGTACGTGTGTAAGTGTGTAGTGTAGCCAAAATCAAATCATTGTGGATTACATCCTTGTCACTTTACCTACAATAAGACAACATAAAAAAACAGGGTTTGCAATTCAAACGCGGTAGAATTAAAACCTTCAGAAAACTAAAGTAGACAAGAGTGGGGAGGCTACGAATCACCGCACAAAGAGGAGACCGATTGTACTATCTCATTCTCTCGCAGGCTAAATCCTATAGATGTATGTGTTTGTCTCTTTTTAGTGTCGCTATTTTTTGTTTCATCTAGTTTCAAATCACAACGGTGCTAAAAAAGTTTTCACCTCAAAAAAAATCTTTTAATAAATTAAAGAATGTCGGGTTAGTTACACTATTTATAACTCGAGAACGGCTAGATCGATTTTTATGATCTTTGATTTGTTGGATTTGTCTCCACCCCGAATAGAAGAAAAATCACAAAAAATGAAGATTAAAATTCTTTTCCTCATTCATTTTGTATGGAACGAATTCTCATATTTTGAAAGACCTGCAGGAATATTGTGATAAGTATAATATTGAGTAGTCAGTGAATTAAAAAAAATCGAAAACATCAAAAAATGTCAATGGGCTAATTGTTTTGCTTTTGTTCTTAAACATATAATGCTGCCCCCCTTTCTTACACACTATGTAAATGTCAACAGTCGAAAATGGGACAAACGGTGAACTTATGTCTGCACCCCTCCAAAGGAAAAATATAATAATTATTATAAGTCTCCCTCACACGTGTAAAGGAAATGAAACACAATTCCCGTAAGTAGGTGGAGAAGTAAGAAAATCACAAAAATTATAAATCCGTATACAACGCCATCTCTGATACTGACAAAAACAAAACATGGAGAGTTGCGCATCGATAATAATTGCTTCAGTGTGTAATTTAAAAAAAAACTGAATCTGATTCAGCTAATAAGTTAACACAGCAGTTATTGATTTTGAATCGGTACGAAGTTCGCCGGGTCATAAAATATCAAAAAAATAAAATAAAATTTATGAACAAAAATTTAATATGGTAAAAATAACTATAAAGATATTTTACAGGATATTTGCGTATTTTTACAGGATATTTGCTATTACACTGGTTCAGTTGCAGTCGTTTGCTGCGACCGGAGGTCTGTGGATATTCCGCCAGGTGATTAAGTTTATACTATTCTCATAACATAATAAGCCAAATTCACTTCGATGATAAAGGCCTCCACCTATTTAATATCACAGACAGATCAATTTTGTGTCGTGGATTTCCTAGCGTATAAATAATGACTATATGATAACAGTAAAAAACTTAGTTTGTTGTAATCAGTGGCGTAGCAAGGGGGGGGGGCGCACCGCCCCCGGACGGGGGGGTGACACTCGGTCGGGTGACACCTCCCCAAACACATTTTCTCCTAGCCACCCCCCCCCCCCCCAGGACAGACCAATTTTTTATGAGTCGAACGGGGGGGGTGACACCAACCACGTTATCCGCCCTATCTGCCCTGGGTGCAACCCATGATAGCTACGCCACTGGTTGTACTGTACCTACATACTCTTAGATATGACTCGCCCTTGAAAAAGTAACGTAACTAAGTTTGTAGGTGCATTGCAATCGCATCAGTAATTTCATGCTTGACTTCTTATAAATTATATTGGTCTGTGAGACTACCGATAACCTAACAAGCAATGAGTGAAATTTTAAACATTCATTTTATTATGTTATTGTCATACGATAATCATTTTTTAATATTTTATTGTTGGAAATTTATTTGTATAAACATCAATATAATTTTTATACTTAAGCACCCTTGAGGTGATTTTTCACAAAAACGGCGCTCTACAAATTGTCCAATTATTATTATTATTATTAAGAGTAATAATTACGTATTAAATTTTAATAATTTTTTATCTATATTTTTATTTAAAGATGTACTCCCTTAGAAAGCTAAATTGCGTGTCAGGTGCCGTGGTCAAAGGGTAGGGCTCTTGACTCGCAATCCGAAGTCTGAAGGCCGCGGGATCAAATCCTGGCGTATGCAAATAAATTTTATGTGATTAATTTATGCTATTTCACCTTTAATTCATTTAAAAATAAAATATAGTGTATTTGCGGCACTTTCCGGAGTGGAAGATACTCTAAGTATCGCCCTGGTGTAAGATCACCATTCCGAATTGAAGCGTTGCCATGGTCTCACGGGCTCCAGACGAAAGCAGCTGGGACTGTTGTGAGGTATATAAGTACACTTAAAAGAAGGAAGCTGTTATATTTTTTTTATTTAAGATTTTTTTTTTTTTGTTGTTTTTATTATGTAGTTGTAATTTTTTATAACAGTATAATTTTTATTTTAGTTGCAGTTTTCTGTACATTTTTCAAATTGTGTTTTGATTTCTTTGAAGCTATTGTTAAAGAACCTTCCTATTTTCTGGCATTTATTAAAGAAAAATTGTTCCTAGGTAGGTATTTGTAATTTTTTTGACCGAAGTTTTTTTGCCTGAGATTTGCTGTGTTTATTAAATTTTTGAAGTGGAAATTAACCCACTTCCCGGCATCCGATCGAGCTGAAACTCGTTGTCGGTCAGATGGACTCGTTGTCGATGACTATGCGTTCTGTCAAATTTTGGTGGTACTCACGTACACACGTGCATTTTTATGAAATTGGATATTAACAATTAACAGCAGTTAGCATTCGAAATAAATATCTGGACAGCCCAATTACAGGATTTGGCATGGGTGTGGTTGATTTTCACTTATTTTAGACAGTCCCTGGGGAGGAAGGTTCAATCCTCTGTGAAACAAACAAAAAAATTTGTAATTGGTAATTAATCGGCCGGCCCAAGAGATTGCGAAACAATGTCGAAAATTGAAAATAAACGTAATACGAGTATATAGGTATAAACGTAGCGTCGGCTTCAGTTTCTTAACAAAAACAAAATTATTGTTACAATAAATTATTTTTTGATCCACCCAGTAACTACACAAGCAACGGTCTCAAAGATAAAATAATTTACCTGTACTGATATTGTGTATTGTTGCAGTGGATTCAGGAAACAGAATAGACAATGGAGACAGAAGAAATGGTGGTAACGGTGGAAACAGAGACACTTGGGCTAATAGTGGAAATAACCGAAACCGCGAAAGCAGTGGAAGTAGCGGTAGCAGCGGAAGCAGCGGAAGTAGCGGAAGCAGTGGAAGCAGCGGAAGCAGTGGAAGCAGCGGAAGCAGTGGAAGTAGTGGAAACAGTGACACTTGGTTTAATAGTGGAAATAACGGAAACCGCGGAAGCAGTGTAAGTAGCGGTAGCAGAGGAAACAGTGACACTTGGGTTAATAGTGGAAATAACGGAAACCGCGGAAGCAGTGTAAGTAGCGGTAGCAGAGGAAACAGTGACACTTGGGTTAATAGTGGAAAAAACGGAAACCGCGGAAGCAGTGGAAGTAGCGGTAGCAGCGGAAACAGTGACGCTTGGGTTAATAGTGGAAATAACGGAAACCGCGGAAGCAGCGGTAACAGTGGAAGTAGCGGAAGTAGTGGAAGTAGCGGTAGCAGTGGAAGTACAGGAAGCAGTGGAAGCAGTGGAAGTAGCGGAAGCAGCGGAAGTAGCGGTAGCAGCGGAAGCAGTGGAAGTAGTGGAAACAGGGGAAGCTGGGGAAATTGGGGAAACTGGGGTAGATGGCATTGGTGATGAAGCTTTGACAACGGGTACCATGACAACTAAACAAAGTGGCATTTCAACTAACGACTTTTCAAAGATTTGATCAAGTGCCACTTTGTTGAGTTGTCTATTCACCATGACAAATGATAAATAATAGATGCAATACAAATTACAAGAACGTAAATAATCGCAGTACCAACCGTACCCACCGTTAAAAAACAAAGCAGTGGAGGTACCTTTCGAAGGTTATATCCATCAATATAACATTAACTTATTGAAGATGAAAAAAAAAATATGTACTATTAAATTTAAATGAATCATGAAAATGAATGAGACATAGAAAAATGGGAAATTAGTCGAGGAGAATATTGGAAATTCTTAGATTGCGATACGAGATCGACAAAAATGACGGAAAATAATTAGGTCTTAATGGTGGGGTGTGGTTAAAAGCATTGCCTCGGTAAGACAGAGATCCTAGTTTCGATTGTCTTGTTCTGTTTAATTTTTCCTTTAGATTTGTTAGTATTACGTTCTTCTTCAATAATTATATTTAAAAATTGTTTATACAACAAAAATGTTGTTATTTTAATACATCCTTTTTATTCCATTCCTTGTTCATACTTTAACCTTGTTGTCATCTCAAAAAACTAATAAATGCTATTAATTGGAAATCTAGTTTTATTATCGATGTAAAATAAAAATACTAAACGTAAGTCGTTCGTCCTATCATAGCGATTAATCCATACAGGGTGTAAAGGGACGTACTTGACTTATTTTAACCAGTGATTCCTGAAATTATTCGGAATAAAAAATATAAAAGAACAAAAATAATTTGGGAGGTGGGTATGGGTACCGCCACCCCGGAAACCATTTATTGGATAACCTACACCTCTGCCATAGGTCACTCCAAGTGGTTTGATGACTTAGCAGAGATGCCCGGGTACATGGGGTGATGTTTGTCCCGATCTTGGCCGCAGATGCGTTTGCCCACCAACTGCGTGGCAGGCCAGATCGGAAGATACTGGTTGAGGAAGACTTTTTAACCTCTCCAACAGGACTCCGCATGTATGATTGCAATATTCAAACATAACTAAATGCTATCTAGATAGTGTCTAGGATAAATTTATACATTTTTATTTAATAAGATTGTTCGATCCTCTGTTAGGACTCAACCATCTAACGTCTAAGCCAGGCAAGCCCAACCTGCGGCCCAATTTAAGATCTTTGATGAAAATTATATATTCAGCTTTCAATTTTTTGTATTTTGGTATTCATACGAAAAAGGAAAAATATTTCCCTATTACTTTGATGCCTTCTAGCATTGAAGGTATTCATATTATTAAAAATACCTTAACAATTAAATGAAAGTAAATTACTATCTATACCTTCACCATTTACATAATCAAAAATTATTTACGTGTTTCGGTATCAATGGTTCCTTCGTCAGGATAAAATTAAAATCGCCAATTTTCTAATCGCAAGAATTTTTTCCTACAAACATTTCGTAAACTGTCAACAAAAACAAAATGAATTATTATTTTTAATTGATAAACTAATGTTTAAGACAAGGTTTTTATGCATAGCACAAAGGGTAAAAATTATTATAATCAATAATTATTAGCCTGAAACACTCATCTACATCGAAAAAATCTCCCGAGAAAAGATACATGCCGGGCCCAAGGACGCGGGTTCGAGTCCCGTCGGCGGCATGTATCTTTTCTCGGGAGATTTTTTCAATGTAGATGAGTGTTTCAGGCTGATAATTATTGCTTATAATAATTAAAAACAAAATGGTTGCATGGCAGTTATATCTAAATCATGAAGTCCAAGGAATCTTCAACAAAGGTTGTAGTTTTAATTAGCGTTCGCTCAGATTGATTGGTGAAAGAGGCTGTTAATGTATTTCTAATTTCTATGTCGTTTAACCCATTACAGTCAAGCTCTATTGAAATGAGAAGAACTTACATTTTAATAACGTCCGTATATTTATTTATTAGGTTCTTTATAAAGTAAATCTTAGTATCGTCACAAGCACTACGCTCGGGTTCTAACATGGTCGATCGAAAATGATTGATAGGATAACTTTAGGTAACTTCGTTGTCTATGATAATAACGTACAAACGTTGACGTCAAATACGTGGGTAGGCTGAAAAGTAATGCAAACATGCTTTTACAGCGTGAACAAAATGACCATCAGAAGCGCGTCAGATGGAATATGGAAGTGAAATTCATCCTCTGTACGTACGCGCAACTTTGAGGTCGTTGAATTCATCCAGTGTATTTTGAGAAGTGGAAGTATGGAGACTTATTTTAGTATAATGTCAACGCAGGGTAAACAGCGTGCTGTTATCGAATTTTTAACTACTGAAAAAGAGACTTCTACTGAGATTAATCGTCGTTTAAAGAATGTTTATGGTGACGATGCTGTTGATGGGTCTACTGTAAATCTATGGGTATTAAAATTTCATGATTGTGAGCCTGGAAAAGCAATAATTGTCGATGAAACACGTGGTGAACGTCCGATCATTGATGCAGACGATTAACAATCCAAACTTGCCCACGATTTGATTCATAATGATCGGCGAATCACTCAAAAGCGAATCACAAACCATTTTGAAATATCAAAGGAACGTGTCGGCTTCATTGTCAAACAATTAGGATACCGTTAAATCTGTAGACAATGGATACCACGGCGTTTCACAGATGAGAACAAACAGATTAGTTGACAAAACCTGAAGTTTGAACCGATTCCACACCCTTCTCACTCCCCCGATATTTCATCTTGCGATTTTTATTTTTTTCCTCTACTCAAGAGACACCTCAAGGGTAATCATTACACCTCGGACAATGAGGTGAAGGCATCTGTCAAGTCCTGGATTCGAGAAATGTCGGAAGAATTTTCAGTTATGTAATGAAAAAACTTGTTACACATTGGAAAAAATGCGTTAGCCTTAACGCTGACCATGTTGAAAAATAAATATACGATTTTGAAGCTTAGGGATCGTACTTTAATGTACTTTTTGACCGATGTTGCTATTTTTTTGTTCGTGTTTTACAAGCATGTGTGCAATACTTTTCAGCCCACCCTAGTTTATTAAGAACATTTAGTCATTGTGAACTGTTACTAACTTATTCGTTAGTGATCTGCAAGGAAACGATGAGAAGTTACCGAAATTTATCCTATCAATCCTTATCGATCGACTGTGCAATGACCTCCGGTCATAGAAATTGCAAATTTAATGAAATTTTCTTAATTTGCAGAAATTATTAAATTTGTTATGAACTCGTCCTAAATCAGATATTGCTCGTGGTTTCACAATAATTTCATTTTTGGACACCGAATTACCGGTAAAAATTAACGGTAATATCTACCTGTGTTCAAGGACGGATCTAAGCAAATGCTGACTGCCCAAATGCTATTAAATTCATTGTTTTATTTAATTTTGGCCTTCTAGCTATTTGGGTTGGTTACCACTTGTCTAAGCGATCTCATTTTAATTGTTACACACTCTTATTTCATTAAAAAATGCATTGCATAGTAAAAAAAGAGATTTTTCTCTTTTTATCAGTATTTCGCGAGGACGTTTATAAGTCATGTTATAACTTAAACGCAATGAGCAGTGGAAAATCCACGTGATATTATAAATATTTATTATGTAGCACACAAAGTTATACACGGTGTTCGGAAACTAGTGGTATAAACGAGAAATTGTTCAATATACATCACTCAATTTGGGAGGCGGGTATGAGTACCGCCGCCAAGCATTTATTGGATAATTAACACCTCTGCCATGTGTCACCCCAGGTGGTTCACTACGCATGTAGTCTTAGCAGGGGTGCCCTGGTTCACGGGAAGAGATTTTTCCGGATCTTTGCGGCAGATGCGTCTGTCCACCTGTTGCGTGGAGGACTGGATTGAGAGAGACTGGTTGGGGGAAGTATTTTGACTTCTCCAGCCGGATTCTCTACCTTGCACCGCAATTGGAGGGATGGGTTCACACATATGTTACTCCTGAACACTGACCCCCATATTCCTATCCACCCTTCATACCTTGTTCCTTTCCAGAACTTCATCTTCTTCTTTTCCTTAAAAATACCCTCCACACAGCATCATAAGATGACATAGGCCCTAAGGGAAATTATTTTCTTAGGATCTCCTATATGGAGCTAACGTAAAAAAAAACAAACAAAGCCAAAAATGTTGTTTTTTTCGATTTGATATTTATTTTTTCCCCTTTTTCGGTAACAAAAGGTTGAATAATAACGATGATCTGTTTGACCGTTGAGGCGCTTTTTTAAATAAAATAGGCAGCTGATAGTACCTAGTAAAAACCGATTAAAAAATGAATTGATTTACTCGAAAATGAAAGCACAATTCAAAAATAGTTACACTAACACAAAATCAATGTGATTGTAGGTTCAGCAGATTCCCGTTTGTACCGCTTCCGAACTCCATGTATAGTAACAAGCATATTAATTATGCACATTTATAATCATAATAATATAAAACAGAGAAAAGGTCCTGAAGTCCTAAGCATTTAAAATATGCAATGATCATTACCACTAGCAGAGGTATTTTCCTGTAACCTCTAACGTCAGTTATAAAGATAAATTTGTCTCATAAAATACAACTGTACCTACAATGAACAAAAATTATAATAATAATAAATTAGTGTTGTTTATCAGAAGCTTAGTGGTAAGAACTCCGATTGTGGGCCTGAAATGTACCGCTTCATTTTCAAAGAAGTGATGAAATAATAATTACAATTCCGAGATCAACACATACTTTTTAATAATAATAATATGTTTAATCGAAATTTTACATGCACAGTGTTAAGGGATGTATGACTGTTGGGGGTGAGGTAAGAGGTTGGGCGGTTAATCGGCTGAGTGACCAGTAACGACATGCAGAAGATTTTTTTTTGTTTGATTTCAAAGAAAAAAAGATGAAAACCAAAAAGGCATCGAAAAAGTCACCGGAGAGCCAAATATCATTTACATTTTTTAATTTTTTACTCCAAATGATGTCAGGAATCACTGGTTAAAGTAAGTTAAGTACGTCCCTTGACACCCTGTATAACATTTCAAAGTACATTTAGACTTAAAACTCTTTATACATTTATTTTAATTTGATTAAATATAAATACGAGTATAATACATAACATACCTTAATGAAACCAAAAAAAAAAGAATTTTGGAGGTACATTAAGATATTCAAAGATTAACATGTATTGGTCATTTATTAACCGCAGCTTTGTCATTTTGGAACAGGAAATGGGTTAGAAATTTGGATAAACATAAAATAACACGTCTATGATGTGTAAAAGATTAAAAGTAATTAATATAAAGTCAGATTTTACTATTAAAGTCTAATATGTAATATTAATTTTAGACCCTTCGACCAAGGAAGCATTGGGTTCTAAGTTTTTGTTCTTTCGCAAATCGATTCGATCTTGCATCGATCATCCAACCTTGAAACGACTTTTGATTGCGATGGTTTTTTAATCGAAGTAGTTTCATAGGAACATAAAAAATTATGTTTTTTTTTAAATTAATATTATCACCATTGTTTTATACTGAAAAATTTCACAGCAATTTACGATTTTTACATAAAACCTCGCAGTAAAGTTAACAATATAAATAACGCTTAACTGTTATAATCGTTGAGGAATATAAAATGTGTTTACGTTTTTCATTATCTGAAAATAACTAAGAGAGAATAACCAGACAAAACCGGAAATATGTCATTTTTAAATAAAATTTTAGCCGTATTGACTCTTTTCCACAAAAAAAATATAAATTGATTTCGAAAGATTGTTCTTTTATCTGGTAAAGTTATGTTTTAAATTGTGAGAAAATATGTTAATTTTTAGCATTATAAGGTTATTCCGTAGTCCGCTGGCATATTTGTTAAATTTTCAAACAAAATTTTGTATTATACAACACATATTTAAAATCATATAATTATGCAGCAAAATAAGTCAATAAATTATCTGGGAAAGCTATGTTTCAGAATTTTAATTTAAATAAAATCACAAAAAAAAGATCCTTGCAGGTATTTTGTGACGAAAATACTTCAGTTTGTCTATTTATTTACTGTCTTACAAACTAATATATTTAAGATTTTTCATTTTTCTTGCTTAGACATTATTGAAAAATTAAAAATACTTATGATCAAAAAATAATTACAAAAAGTATATAATTTTAATGGTTTTATTATCACGCCTTTCAACGTTTTTGAATGTAGGTATAAATTAAAGCAAATTTTGAATGAATGAATGAGTTATTATGTAAAAAAGCTGGTACCGAGAATAATTAATCTTTCTCATTGGAACCGCGCTGTACGATCGTAAGAATATATTTTGACGAAATTTGAATTCTCGGCCGCTGGCTTGTTAATGGCCCTAAAAGACCTTCACAATTCAACCATCAATATTTTTGAACGGAACTAGAAACCAACTAATTTGTATCTTATTTCAAAGAGTTATTGTATTCGTGTTTTGTTCCTTCAATAGGCCTTTTACGACTTAGTTGCCTACTCCAGACAAAGTAAGAGTAGGATTTATATTTCAGGAATGCGAGACATATATGAAGGGAGATTCAGTGGTTAGAGTGTAGAATGTATGGATATCTATGATTTAAATGTAAAGTGTTATTTATGTTTTGAATGGAGTTGGATTTCGGTTGAAGATTTTTAGCCATAATAGGCGTAATAACCGTGGCTGAATATTAAAAACATGTTAAATAAGTGCAGTTTAACACGACAAATAATAATTAATTGCAGGTATTCATTCTTAAGTACCTGCATTACTTAAGTAGGTACCTGCCTAAACATAAAATCACGTTCGTCACAGGTCACAGGTGTATACTGCAAAAATGTATACTACAGCGGGAACCAAATGAAATAAAAATAATATGAATTAAAAAAAAAAAACTAAATAAACGCCAATCCCCAACTGAAAAACAATACCTACCTATTTTTACCCACTCGTAAAATAAAAACTCTATTGAGCTATATTACTAGCTAGCTAGCTTTTTGTGACTAGCAAATTTTTTTAAAAACAAAAGTAACGTAACATAATATCTGTTATACATATATAGATATAGGATTATATGTGTAGATTCAACATCCTTCAACAGAGTCGTTAGTACAGATAATTATATGGCGGGAGGCGGGTATGGGTACCGCCACCCCGGGAAACATTTATTGGATAACCAACACCTCTGCCATAGGTCACCCCAAGTGATTCGCTACGTTTGGTGACTTAGCAGGGGTGCCCGGGTTCATGGGGTGAGATTTATCTAGGTCTTGGCTTCCTCTTTGAACTTCCTCTTCTTCCTTTCCTTAAGAAAACCCTCTACACAGCATCCCCTAAGATGACATAGGCCCTGAAAGAAATCATTTTCCTCAGGGCCTCCTGTGTGGAGCTAATGAAAAAAAAATAGTTTTGAGGTGTCTAGTGCACGAACTATTACGAAAATAGCCGATGATACACGATTGACAGCTGAAGCTGAGATGGGCTCCCTCAGTGTCGGTTTTCTGGATTCAGAATTACTTAAATCAAGTTAGATAAGTATTCATTGTAAACCCTACGATAACCTAAATAAAGTAATTTGTATTGTAATCTCGACGAACCTCGATCTTTATTGGAGTTTCCCAAACGTGCTTCAAGTAATGTCAATCACTAGGATTCAAAAACATTACATATAACTTGGGAGGCTGGTATGGATAGCGCCGCCTCGGGAACCATTTATTGGATAACCAACACCTCTGCCATAGGTCACTCCGTGGTTCGCTACTTTTGGTGACTTAGCAGGGGTGCCCGGGTTCATTTTGTGAGGTTTGTCCGGGTCTGGCGGCGCGCGGCGGTTGTGGCAGGCCGGATCGATAGAGACTGGTTGAGGGAGATCTTGTGACCTGTCAAGCAGAACTCGTTTGGAACATCACGTTTCTTATTCTTCCCAGAACTTCCTATCCTTCCCTGAACTTCCTATCCTTCCTTTCTTGTAAAAGACCCTCCGCGCAGTATCCCCAAATATGACATAGGCCCTGAGGGAAAAGACTTTCCTCAGGGCCTCCTGTGTGAAGGAATTGAAAAAAACTGTTATGGTTTGTTGGTCGATATTATGATTTAATGAAGTATTTATTGTAAGATTTTTGTCTTAGGGATAATTCTGAGTATAATCAGCTGTGTGCTCCGCGTGATCAATCTGGTTTTACAACGTGTCTTGCGATTTTTTTTCTAGAAGTTTTGTTGTCAACAAAGTCTGTTTTTATATGAACATAATGTAGAAGTTCCTACCTGTTAGATTAGTTCAGGGTTACATAAGCAAGCCCCCTCCCCTCTCCAGGCTTTGCAAAATACTGAGAATAAACTTGTTATTTTAATTAATTGTTATTAATATGTAAGCATTTATGTTTTTGTATTTCCTCAAGATATATTATAATAATAAAATGTATTATTGCATATGAGCTCAATCGGAGAGTAGTATTTACATTTACGATTAATTACAAAGGAGGCGCGATCTTTTAGTGTGATTCGTATAGAGTCTGATATCAATTGGTTTTGATTTTTGACAGTGTTTACTAAAAGCTCTAAGATTCTTACGCGCCGGTTCAGCATTGGTATAGGTAAGCCGGCCTTCAGACCCGGTTGTCGTTTACACTATTTCAAACCATTTTGAGCCAATATCTTTGTGCAAACACTTTGGGGGCATACATTAATTACGTTAGCTCAAAAGGGGGGGGGGGGGGGTCTAGATTGTAAAAAAAATCTTCTCACGTAATTAATGTATACCCCCTTTCAAACGTGCGCTCTTCAACCCCCCCTCCCCGTATACTGAATTTTCACCGATTAGTCACATATCTCTTTTGAAAAAAATATGTTTTTAAGTTCTTAAAAAAATATATGTTATTTTTTAAAGATAATATCTATTCATTTTGTAGAGTCCAAACGGTAATTAATTCAACGTAGGCATTTGTCAAGAGATTTTTGCTCTATTTAAAGCGAGTCATGTTTAATTAAATATTTTCACAATTTTCGCTTAATTATTATCGTTTTTAATGTTAGCGCGCTCCCTCTAATATCCTTATTTACATATCTCCCTTTCAAAACATCGTCTTCTTCTTTTTGAACGCATACTAAGGAGCCTTTAAATGATTTGCCTGTACACTGGGTAGGTACGGAAAACTGAATAAAAGTGAATAAAATTGAGAGAACATTGTTTTTATAAAAACATATATTATACGGTCATCGACCGGTCAGTGGTTGAGAGGGCATCGCGTTTGGGTCCCACCCAGGCGTTCAGTGTTCGATTCCTCGGCTGGATAAGTCCTCCATCACGACTCAAGCAACGTTTTCGGCTTACTGTGGTAGTTTTAGGAGATTTTAAAAATTGTCGGATTGTTCGTAACCCGGGAATGTTTGTCTTTCTTTTTTTTTTTAAATTTTAACATAATTAATTAATGGAAACAAGTCGCTACACGCCACTGCTACTTTATAAACAATGATATGACATTGATAGTTATGCTATATCGATGACATTGAAATGCGAACAAATCGATATTTCATAATCAGAATTATACACACTCTGACTTAATTACGGCAGGTGACATAAACACATGAAACGATTATTTGACAATATACCTACTCGTACACAACATAACTGTTGTATTTTGGCACTGGATTTCTAGGAAATACAGACAACATATATTATTATGTTAGTGATAGTTATAATACCTAAAACTATCTAAAATAATGTATCTACTTATATTATTATATCTCTTAGTTTAATTAATTTTATTTTGTGAATAATTTTGTAAGAAAGAAGAACGTTAATCAATTGCAAAGGTCACAGATAATTGTAGCCATAAAATTGTATTTTTTTAAAGTTTTTTTTATATGCGTTCTTATATTTTTTTCTAAAAAAAATATTTTTTATTAGTTTTAATTTTTGTGAAGTATTTCGTCGTTTAATGCATGTGACGTCACAAAGCTGATGGACCCCCCCCCCCCTTCTTACCCCTTGTCACACAAGTCACACTTCTCTACTCCCCTCCCCCCCCCCCCTTTAAGATGAGACGTAATTTATGGATGGCCTCTAATTAAGAATTGCATTTTAAAATGGAAACGGTAGGAAGAGCTTCTATATATCCAAAGAATATCTTTTGTCATTATAATGTAAGCCGATTCGCAGTAAAGCTTAAGTAGTGGTTTAGCATCAAGCTTCGCCTTAGCACACTTCAGTTTCAATTTGGGATGTGGGTACAGGCATCGGGAATCACTGGGAATCAACAATTGGATACCGACACCTTTGCCATAGGACACCCCCCATTGGTTCGCTACATTTGGTGACTTATCAGGGTTCATGGGATGATGTTTGTCCAGGTCTTGGCTTCTGCCCACCAACTGACAAGCGGGTTGGATTGCACCGCAGAGGGAGGGATGAATTTATACGTACGAACTTATGAACACATTGACCCCCGGATTCCTACCCATCCCTCATAACTTTTTCCTTCCGGAACATCCACTCCTTCCTTTTTTTATTTTTCTTTATGCCACCGCCATACAGACAGAACGCCCCCACAGAATCTCAAATTATGATATTGATTTTAGGGAAATAATGATCCTCAGGGTCATCTTCTTGTATTCAGCAGTAATATTGTCAAAACCAAAAGCCTTAGATACCATTTTTCATATATTTATTATCTCTTTTCATTTTTCCAAAGAATACTATTTCATAAACACAATTTCTTAGAAAGCAATCACTATTGGATTTGAAATTAGGTGTATAATACCCTTGTGAAATAAATCACATAGTGAATGCTTTACAATTTTTTCTAACTTAAAAGCGTATCATTCGTAACCGTTGCTTTGAAACCTGTTCACACCGCGTGTTGATGTAATTTAATTAATATGCCTAATACATTATTCAAACCTCCGCCATTGGATACCTCTGGCTTTGGAAAATAATAACAAATTTTATTATTGTTTTTCCACGGGCCATCAAGAGCATTTTTTGTTTTGGTTTCTATGCAGAAGCGTATAAAAGGAGAGTTTTCAAGTATGTTTAATCATTACCTGTGAGGTTTCTGTCATTTATACATCACTTTATTACACAAAAATCCACTATTAACATGAAGTTCTTAGTAAGTTTATTTGAACTATTTTCTTATTTTATTTTTACTATTAGTAAAATGCATTGCATTCTGAAACCAAGACGTATTTGGTGTAATCTTGAACAAAGTTATTGAATCCAGAAAATCATTTTGTCATTAAAATATAATAATTAATATAAAATAAATAACGTATTTTAAAGCAATAAAAATAAATTTCTTTATGGAACTGAGGTTAAAATATAAATAGTTGTATTTAAATATCTGCTAGTACGTGGATTCACGTATATTTAAATGGAACGGCTGCTCTGCCTTTTTCATACAAAACTTAATTTTGGTTTTGAGGCCAAAATACCCAATGAAATTAAATATATATAGTATATATATATATATATATATATATATATATATAAATCAAAAGGTAATGCAAATATCAAGGACAGATGTGTTCTGCTTTATGTAATTTTTTACTAAATTATAAAGTACAGGCCATTAAATAAATCAATTTTTCGTGATTTTAGAGGCAACTTTGGCAACTTTGGCAATTATTTGTGAGTTAATGATACTTATTTAAAAAAATTCCTCTATTTCTTACAGAAGTATGATAAAATATATGTATAATGAAAAAAATTATATTATTCAAAAAAGGTAATTTGATTACTTGATTTACGTTGGAATACAAATTTGTCGTTACTTATTTTTCGTTATATTATCGCAGTAGGTGCAAGATTATTGAAGTGAAAACTTCTTAAGCACCGTTGTGATTTGAAACTTGATGAAACGAAAAAGCGACCCTAAAAATACACAAACACATCTATAGGATTTAACCTGCGAGAGAACGAGGTCTCCTCTTTGTGCGGTGCTTAGTACCCTTCCACTCTTGCCTTTTTATAGTTTTCTGAAGGTTTTCTTCCGCGTGTGAACTGTGCAGTTGTATTTTGTTTTGTAATAATTATACTTGTACTAAAAAAATGCCAAAGTTGCCACTAAAATCATGCAAAATTAAATTCCTTAATTAACTATATTTTTTAATTTAAAATAAATAAAGTATCACGTTTCCGTACTATAAATTTTCTACATCTTTTAATTTTAAAAAATATTTATCAGTTTGAGTGGGTATTTTCGCGTCAAATCAAATAAGGCTGCTGTTCCTCTTAAGCATTTAATTTTTTAAGGTTATATTTTTTAAGATTCTTAGTCCTTCGGGATATTTCTTAGAAGTAAATAAAATACATTACATAGACAAATATAACAAGATGAAAGTATATAATCAAATGCTTTTATCAATCTTTATCTCCTGTACTGTCCTGAAGAAGTCACGGTCGTGTCCGAAACTTGACTTGAATTTTCCAACACAAATTTACCAACTTTCATAATATTGATACATATTTTATTTACATCTACATAAAAGCACCTTTATGTAGATGTAAATAAAATCATGAACAGATAAAATACCAAAATAAAAAAATTAAAATAAGGAAGATTACCTGTAGCACAGGTACTAATCAAAAACTAACTACTCGTATTTCCCAATGTTAAAACACGATGGTTTTTTTCTCTACTAAATATTTTCGCTTTTATTTACTTTTAATATAAAAATTTATTATGGACCTGGCTAATAACAATAACACTCATTATATAGACGGCGATAAGGTTTAAATTTCCGTTTAACACCACTAGTCTGTTTTGATTTATTCAAGAAAAACATCACATTTTGTTTTGCGAAATTCCGAGATTAATATTTGAAAGTTTTCTGATAATTTGTAAAAGAATTTAATTTTCCACATTATTCAATAAAACTGTAACCAAAAAGGGGTTCGTAAGTAGGAGATTTTGAACTTTAAATAATTTTTATAGACCTGTTTCTTTATTTCTTTCGGTGCGTATAAAACACGAATCAAAAAATTACTCGATTGTTTCAAATATGTATGTCCTACTCGAAGTACTTAATTAAAATATTTTTATTCTGAAATATTTCTAAACGATATACTTTTCAAATCCAAATGATTTTGCATCACTTCGCAGTGCAATTAATTAATAAAAAGGTATCACTAGATAAAGCTAAAGCTCATAAATACATTTTGAAAAATAATCCAATCCATTCGTAACGGCGCGTATAAACTTGCCTTTCGAACCGCGAGCTGAACCACGAGTCATGGGAAATGAACAAATCTTTCACCCCCTTATTAATAATATACATAAAGCTTATAGTATTTTTCTATTTAAGCCTATTACCTCAATTTAAAGAAATTGTTAATTAAATTATTATGGCGATGTTTAGCTATATTATTATAGATGAAAATCTGTTTTATTAGCCTCAAAAGCTCTCGGAAAGTGAGCTTTGATTTCAAGAAATCTGTACAGCTTTTTTCCATCTGGAATTTGACCATCAACGTAACTTTTTTAATCAGGAGTGTCATTTCCATGATGTTTAATTAGATTTTTTTTTTATTATTTTTTTTTTTTATTATTTGAAATATACATATATATATATAACAGATTTAAAAAGAAAATATTTGGTTCTTAAAAACTAATTACAGATAAGTTATTTCTTGTTAATAAATCTACCCAATTTAAAAGAGAAAACATTTCTCGTGTTTGAATTGGGGAGTTATGCTATTATAGAAAAAGATAAAGTAAAAATAATATACATATATATAATCTTTTTTTTAAATTAAGAAAATAAACTTATGAATGATAAAAATATTGATTAATAAATTTACTAAAATAGCAGTGACTAAATTAGATATACATGATACATGTAGTATAGATAATTAAAAGTACAAATAATATTATTACATTTCTCGTAATAGGTAGGTGTTAGATGGTAAGTACATAATATTTGATTCTAACAATTGGATTAGCTGATAATAATTGCAGGAGTAGGAACATAATGTTAAGTTACAACAATAATCGCTTCATTTCAGTTCAAATGCTGATGAAATATTTTAAGAGGATATGTGAAAATGAGAAGAATACATTAATTTTTTTTTTTTTTCATTAATGAAGGAATTAAATGATTAATTTTGAACTAAAGTACCAAATATTATAATTATGACTTGATCAAGTACTACTAATCGGTACAAATTCGTTCAGTGGAATTAAAATTTATAATTTGTGTTGGGTTGATATTATTGTTATTATGGTAAAAAGGTTTCGAAAAACGCATTTTGATCGCATGAAATAGTTTTGATACTTGTTCAAAAAGAAGTAAAAGGGTAGATATAAAGATAAAAAACCTGACTACCAGATATTGTAAGAAGTTTACAAACAATAAATATAATATTTATTTGTAGTATCTTGGATTCGGTGACAATATGCAGTCGGTTTAGGGAAAATACTATATACTTACTTTCACTAAACATAACTAAATATCCCCAAAGTGGTGTGCAGAGAAGATGAACCGCAGAAAATAAATCATATTTCCATTCAAATGCATCAAGGATAAAACACTGTATACTGAATACACCAGCATATAAACACAAAAATCAACGCTGTAAATAAATTCGTTTGATATCCATGCCAACTTGTTGTTCAAGAAGTCGATTTTAGGTTTGAAATTGGTAAATAATGCACAAAAGATATAATTTGGTAATACTATTATAAGTTCGGGAGGCCAACTGTCGGGGGATTAACTGTCGGGACACTAGTAGCTTTTTAGGGTCCAAAATTGTGTATATTTATTTAAATGCATTTGGTACCTATAATACCCACATAATTATTGGTCAGCTTTGATCTCTTCTTTAGTAGAGATCACTTTTCTTACAAAGGATTGAGTTGTAAATAAACATAATTTCATAAAAAAATGTTTAATTTTCTTTTCTTTTCTAGGGAGTTTTCCTTTTCCTCGTCATCGCTTTCTTCGCCGTATCTATGGCCGACCATCACAATACTGGTAAGAAATTATTATAAATATAAGTAAATAAATTGCCAAACTAACTGATACTGCTCTCATAATATATAGTGGTATTATGACATCCCCAAGTTGGGGTATGTTGTGAGGCTAAAGGAAGTAGAGAGGGAGGGAGATGGGAAAGAGAAGGGTGGGAAATAGCTGATGCTAATTTCAATAGAATGTGTTTTAATTGTGGAGGTAAAGGAGCTTTTGGGGAATTTGGAAATCTATTGTGGGTATTTTAGTGACCTTGTGTTCCAAGTATATTCGTGATTCCCATAATACATCACGAAACACGAGGTTTTTCGTCTCCCCAGCGGGCTATTTTGACATTTTTGCTAAGAATGCGCAGGCGCGAACTGATATCGGATTGACATGAGCATGCTGATAAGCTAGTCTGTTCACACATGCTACAAGGCTTCCCCTTCCACCCGATAATCCAATGAGCATTCTCATTAATCAAACGGATGTTGACTTTTGAGCAAGCCCATTCGGCTTCAAATGAGCTTGCTCATTACTAGCAACGTCACTGACACACATGCTACTAGGTAGCATGCTCTTTGGCTTCGAATGAGCAAGTGTGCCCGTAGCATTACTAATCATGGCGTACTTTTACTTTTACTTAGCTTTTCGATACTGAATTGTATGGGATTTCCCAAAAGTCGACGTTATCCCTTGCTGATAGGCAGACTAATGACGTAACAAAATATCATAACATGACTTTGCTAAAATGTCCTTAGTTTTTGAGTTATTGGCTAAAATCAGTTTCTCAAGATTATTATAATCGATTGCAGGTTTCTTTAAAGGGCACTTACGTGCAGTGAATTTCCTTGAAAACAGAAGACAAACTTGTATTACAATTTTTCAGCAGCAGCTTTAAACAGCGCACAATTTTATTATCAATGCTGCCCAAGAATAATAATACTGCCCATTGCCCAAGAGCGAGTCCAAAATGAAACCCATTGTGCTAAACAAATTCCGCACCTATGGAATTCCTGTCCTTAGAAATAGTTCACAAAATAAACCAAAACATACTAAGTAGCACCAGGGAGATAATCTTGCGAAGCTTGGACATTTACTAACTAACCGCGCGCGCAGCGAATATGGGATATGACACCAAATTTGTTTTAAATAGTATTAATATATTAACTTATTATAATTATTTATTTCAGAGCATGGACACGATGAGCACGGAAGCCACGGCTCTGAGCACGGCAGCCACTCCGGCCACGGAGTAGAGCACGGAAGTCACGTAACAGACCACGGAAAGGACCATTTGGTTGTCGGAGCAGACCACGGAAAGGACCATGGAAAGGACATCGGAAAAGACCACGGAAGCCATGGATCTGAGCATCATCATTAGGGCTTAACCAAACTATAATATGATTTTGATGCCGCTTTAAAATGCCTTAAAAACTTCTTATGAACTTTTAAGAACATTATGAAAAAGCATTGATATCCTTATTTTTGTAATAATAAATCATTTTCGATCTATAATTTTGTTAATACGAGTATTATGCTCAATATTTTTCAAACTAATCATTCTTTGCAATAAAAATTTCCAAGTAAATTCTTGATGTTTGCTATGTAAATACTGAAATAAATAGCCAGCGTTCATTTTTACATGATATTACTCCTGTGTACTTTCACTTTGCTTTAATACCTTATTTGAACCGATTGTAATACATGCATTGTTATCTTAAATAATAATAAAGGTGTTAGCACTAACATTACGATCACTTTTATTCGTTTTAAAGCAATTTTTAAGCAAAAAAAAAAACAATCAACACAAAGGGTACCCTTGACAATATTATGTTTGAATAGCAACACAGAAGTATCTATCTTTCTTGTTGAAAGTATCTTCACAATTACTGTCATTTGGTGGAAGGTTATTTATTTATGGATTTTTACGTTGGGTACACATAATTGTTATATTTTTTTACACAACATGTAATTTTTGTATTTTTTTACATGTGGTTTAAAATTGTATAAAAATTTTAAAAATCGTAAAATATTTTCAGAAATAATATTTTGACAAGAAGATTTGTTTGGATGTACAACATCGATTTTTATGTTCGAAATGTCGATTCCATTTATATGTAGGCGAGGAATTGGCGAGTATGCTACCGGTGACCAAACAGCTGAATTATACTCTAATTGGCTACAAACTAATGTACATATCTTTGGATGGAAGTTGGTTGGTAAAGAGAAACAGAAGTCATCCACAAATGTAATACGTTGACAACCCAAAAAAACAGCCGGCTGCGTTTGGGTGAGATGAGAAATCCACCAAGAATCTGTGGAAATCAGAGGTCTGTGTCCAAAATAGAACGACTGTATGTTATGAACAATATTAGATACGGGCCGGGCCAAGTTCAACTTTCCAAGTATCGTCGTTGATACTGTTGGTCGCACGTAAGAAAAAGTTATTTGGTTTTTTGATGGACAAATACACATTTTAAATTTTTACATCATGTCAAAACGTCTTTTGTCTATGAACAGTATCAATATACCTACAGATTAAATGACAATTTGTTATTTTTTAAGTTAATCTCACCACGGATAATCCAATTTCGTCACTTGTCAGGTGACATACAACGTTTTGCGACGTCATACGAGAATATTAATATTTATATCGAAATAGATCCACCGACTGCAAACCAATCGTGCTACCTTCTTGACTATGATGATTTCAACTTGGTTGTTCTGAAATGTTGCTATATTAACTAGAAATTAGCACTGGAAATAGATTAATAAATTACCAAAATCTAAAATACTTATTCATTTTATGAAATATAATCGTCTGTTGTTAATAGTCATAACCTTTGCTTGAACTTCGAATCTAATCAAAATTGAACTCGCTTATCTATTCAAATAATGGCTCCCCGCTGGCTGCTGGTAATAATGGTTTATCAACATTCGGTAATAATATTGTTGTGAATCAAGAAAATGTACAATATTTGCTAATTAAATTTGTATCTCACTTATAAATAAGATCATTATGTAAACTTGATTCGACAGCATTCTGTTCACGTGATTAATGGACGACCCCTAACCTGGACAAGGCGGCGTCAATAAACTGCTCACTTCAATGACTTTGGATGGCTCATATTATATATATTTAGAGCCCGAACTTGGGTCTACAAGGGAGAGATAAAAACATCTTCCAAGTTGAAGATAAAATTGAAATGACGCTAAAAAAGCTTGACCTGTGGACAAATCGTACAATTCAAAAAATCTATAATCACGGGGGAGGGGGGGGGGGGAGGGGGGGGGGGAGGGGGCGGCCCGCCCCGGGTGGCACTTTTAAGAGGGGCGGCAATTTTGCAAGAATGTGGACCGTCATTTAACAATTCCGTCCATAACAATTTAGCAATTATGCCAGAATGTAAACCATTTTCATGTTCTGAGTTAAGTTTTAATATTTAACCCGTCTTAGCACAGGAGACGCAAATTGTCCATATATTTAATTTTAAAATAAAATTGTATGAATGCCATAAAAAGTGAAGAGAAGTTTTATGACAATTTTTTTTAAGAATGGGTGTCTGTATTTAAATGTTTAAGTATATTCTATTTTAAGTACTTTAATTCGAATATTCGCAGGTGTGTTCTTTTGGGCCAATTTACATTTCCAATAAGAACATTTAGAAACATAAATATTCTAATAACCACGTCGGAAAAATTAGTTTTACCTATATTTTAGAAGAATTTTGTTCTTTGCAAAAGGATAAATAAAATAGCCAATAAAAAGGAACATTTAAAATCCATGGGAAGAACCGGGAATTTTGTGCGCAAACCTTGACAGGCAAAAGTTAAAAGATATTTTTTCTTATTATTCGGAGGGTTAAACCAGTTTTTGGAATGTAAAATTCCAATTGTGAATTCATCCGCTAACACAATTTGAAGAAAAACATTATCTTATTCGAAGTGCAGTTAATAAAATTCTAGTTGCAGACTCTGTATACGCTGCAAGAATCTAAAAAAAAAAAAAAAAAGGATGATTTTTTTCCATATTTTTGTCGTCGAATTCCCAGAATTGCATGAATTGATAAACTATTGGTCATGTTCTGAATGTACCCAATTTTAATTCGTCGCATACAGATTTAATTTACTCCAATTTTGTGTTGAGAATATAAATTTCCAGTTGTGGATTCATCTGCTGACATATTTCGAATGAAAACATTATCTTAGTCGAAATGCAGTTATAAAATTCTAGTTGCAGACTGTGTATGTGCTGCCAGAATCAAAGAAAAACCATGTTTATGTTCTGAGTGTAGTTTTAATTCGCCAGGTACAGATTTAATTTAAACCAGTTTGGTGTTCAGAATGGAAAATTCCAGTTGGATTCATCTGCTGACACATTTCGAAGGAAAAAATTCTCTTATTCGATGTGCAGTTGAAAAATTCTAGTTGCAGACTGTTTATTTGTTGCCAGAAACTAATTTTATGTTCTGAGTGTAATTTAAATTCACCGCATACAAACTGGTGTTGTGTTCAGAATACAACGATAAATTAAATAACGAGTTGCAGATTCATCGTGTACCGAGTGAAGCTTTACATTTGAGTTGTAAACCAAATGCTGCAAAATTCTGAGAAATTGATTGTTCCGTGTGTAACTATTATTTGGGGACTCTAGCGCAGAATCAATCGTTAGTTAAAACCGAGATTGAAATCCTTTTACACGGATACCATTCTCGATTTCAGACAGCAGTATCAACTTTGTAGTCGAAAATCGGCTTGTATATATACCTAGGTCGTAATAAAATAATCTGATTTCCACATGCACCCCCCCCCCCCCCCCCCGCCCCCCGCCGGAGCTTGTGCTTGTACCCATATAAGGGGGCGGTGAAATTTTCCTCCGCCCCGGGCGGCCAACACCCACGCTACGCCACTGACAAGACATGAACACCTCCGTGCTTTAAGGTCTTCGTTTCTGGATTATTTTCTGGTACCTTCCCGACAAAAAAAGGATATTAGACCCTTTCAACACAGATGTGGTTGGAAAACCAATTAATAGAAATATCTTGTGATTCTCTGAAAGAATTCTCTTTATCAAGTTTTTGGGTAAATGCATAGACATACAAATAGCTAGACGAGAACTTACAGATGAGGGGTAAAAACCAACTATGGCGGGACGAAGAGAGGAAAGAGACTTGTGATTCGCCAATAAATCAATTTAACAGTATATAGGCACCTCGCACTATAAAATCACCATTTAGTTCTTGAAAGTAAAATCTGCTTTTGAATAAATAGACCTTTTTATATGGGAGAGCGAATTGCTTGCCACGTTATGAACAGATGTGTCAAGTCCAAATTCGCAAAGTAAGGTTCTGAGTATTTTCATAGTGCAATATTTTGTTTCCGTAGACACTTTTACAAATGTTTCATGATTTACTTACCCCAGTAAACAGCGGCTTTGTGTTTCGCGTCGCCATGTATCTCGATGTCATAGTATATGTTCCATAGACATACAACGTCCGTGCGTAAAATGTACGTTAAGAGCTCGACACTGGTCCGGACAAGAATGATGACGTCACATTTTTAAGATTAACGCGGGGCTCTCGCAAGCCCAGCCGGTTCCGAAAAATGGTTCCAATGGGAGGGGGAAATAACATGCCTTTTAGCACGTAAGGGCAAGTCCATGTATTTTGTACGTCCGTGGGTAAATGAAAAGAAAAATTATAAGGAAATATCAGAAGAAGCACTGAAACATTTACTGCTTTTCTCAACCACTTATCTCTGTGAAAAGGTATTCTCTGCTCTTGTATATACACGAAAATCAATCTATATCCAATAAAAGTTACTTTTATGGCGAAAATAAACTATATTTAATTAAGGAGAATCCAAAATTTCAGTCAGTTCGGTGTATATACTAAAAACAAATTCAGAAACAGATTACAAGTGGAGTCAGATTTAAGATTACAACATAGCAGTAACCAACCCAAATATCACTAATTTTGTTGTAAAAAAGCAACGCCAACCTTCACATTAATTAACCGTCACTTTGATTAGTGAGTTATTTTTATGTAATCTACATCGTGGGAGTGAGTTATTTATCAAGTTTTTCTTAATTTTTTTTATCGATTTAATTAATTATTTTCTTACTTTTTTTAATTACAGAAGTTCATTTCGGAGATTTTCTCATTACTATATATAAACTTATCTTATTGAATTGTAAATTTAGTTGCACAAATTCAGTGGTTCTCAACATTTTACAAATAAAAAATACTTAATTTTTTTTTTATATAAAAAGAAATGTAAAAAAATAAAGGGATAATACTACAAATATAAAAGGTGGACCAATCCAGTGGTTCTGAACATTTTTTCAAAAAATGATTTCAAAAATTATTATTTTTATTTATAAAAAAAGAAATATACAATAAAACATAATACTAAAAATAAAAAAAAAGTATAATTAAAGTCTTATAAAAAGTTGTACAAATTCAGTGGCCCTCAACATTTTACAAATAAAAAGTTTTAAATTTTATTTATTTATATAAAGATAAATGTTCAATAATAAAGGGGTAATACTAAAAATAAAAAGTAGACAAATCCAGTGGCTCTCAACATTTTGCAAATAGTGGTTTAAAAAAAACAAATGTATTTATATAAAAAGAAATGTAGACTAGTAAATAGATAATACTAATAATAAAAATAGACTACAAATTCAGTGGTTCTCAACAAAGAAATTATGTTAGTTTTAGATTTCGTATTTGTTTTGTCAAACTTTTACTAGCTAAAATATTCTTTTCGTGTGGTATTCCTCAAAAAACGTATAAGGGCATTAAAAAATGCACGGAAAAGTGCTTTTTTTCACGGTCGGGTGTCACCCCTCATCGGAGCCGAGTTTCACCCCTCTTCGGGCGGCACCCGGGCGGACCCCCCCCCCCCCCCCCCCCGTCGCTAGGAATCACACACCATCTGTCGTAATTTTTTTATACAAATTTCATAAGACCAAAAAAGCTTACCAATATATATGTATAGAAATAGTCTTCTTCTAAAATGCAATGTTCAGTAAAAAAAATTGAGTAAACCCATCGATTACTTTCTGAGATTTGCGGACAAAAACATACGGAACCTAAATTTGTATATATATTGTGAAATGTTGAGAGCCACTGAATTTGTCCAACTAAGTATAAGACCTTGCGTATACTTTTGTTTTTATTTTTAGTAATATCTTTTTACTATTGTACATTTATTTTTTATAAATATATATTTTTTTAAACACTATTTGTAAAATGTTGAGAGCCACTGGATTAGTCTACTTTTTTATTTTTAGTATTATCGCTTTATTATTGTACATTTATCTTAACATAAATAAAATTTAAAAAAATTGAAAACTTTTTATTTGTAAATTGTTGAGAGCCACTGCATTTGTTCAACTTATTATAAGACTTTACTTATACTTTGGTTTTTATTTTTAGTATCATCTTTTTATTATGGTACATTTCTTTTTTATAAAAAAAAAAAATATTTTTTTTAAAACACTATTTGTAAAATTTGGAGAGCCACTGGATTAGTCATTTTTTAAAAATTTTTGTATTATCCCTTTATTATTGTACATTTATCTTTACATAAATAAAATAAATTTAAAATCTTGAAAACTTTTTATTAGTAAATTGTTGAGAGCCACTGAATTAGTAATTTATATTTATATTTATGTATTTAGATACACAACAATTTTTGTAAGAATACGTAAAAATGTTTGACAACTATATTTGTACTATCTATAAATCATAATTTAATCGAAATTACAAACATGGCATAGAAAAAACTTAATAAAGTCGTAAGGCCGCACGTATGCGGCAATATCTATTTGGATCGTCGAGTGCCGCCACATACATGCGGCGATACTCCTCAAAGGGTTAGTGTTGGTGTTGTTGTTCATTATTACGTATTTTTAATAAAAAAAGTATTTTTTATTTGTAATACTAAAATAAATGGTCAAAATGTATTGCTGGTTTTTTTATTAAGGGGGTCCTTGAAGATTTCCTAGGGGTCCGTGGCTGAAAAAGGTTAGTAAACGCTGGGTTAGAGTAATTCCACTACGCCCGTCTAATTTAAATTCTACAATTAAATAGCTTTTGAGCTATGCAGATTGCGGCACTAAAGTTTGCGGGGCGTTTCGAAGAACTTTTACATATTTGGTTTTGTGAAAGGGACTAAAAAGTCAATTTACATTGAATGGATTTTTTAAAACAAATTAACATTTATTAAGTTATTACCTATAGTTATTACTATTAAATTGCGAGTTACAAATATAGCCCCTTAAACATTTTCACTTATTCTAGTCTACAAATATTTTTTAATCTTTGAGAACAACGCAATAAGTAATGTGAAACACATATTTTAAAAATTTGATTTGCAATCGTATTGTGTTTAGTTCATAAAATTTGTTTTTAACAGTATGATAATTTTAAGACTTCGTACAAAATCTAAATTTTTTCAATGATTCATTTAATTTTATGATACAACAAAGGCGAACAATTGTAAAACTTGGACAGAATCAATTATTAGATTAGATGCAGGCCGTATATGGAGTTGTAGATGCCGAGGCTGAACCTGTGCCTCCGAGTGCGGCCGTAGTCTAGGAGGTTTTGGTGCGGCCCCTACCGGGAAGTGTGGGAGTAATTTTTTTTTTTTGTTGTTTAAGAGGAATATAAACGCTAGAAATATTTCGATTCTCGTGCCTGCAAAATTTTCAATCGAGCGTCTTATTTGCGCGCGGCAAGTAAGCGAAAAAGTGGTTTTTATTTATTTTGTCCATAATTTTATAAGAGTGAAAAAAAGTTAGAACATAGAAAACCTCAAAAATGGTCTTAGCCATAAAGAGGTATTTTTACAAAAATCTTTCTTGTATTACTTCATAGATAGTCATGAAAAAACATATTTTTTAGTGGTTTACGCTTATTTTTTTGTTATTATATAAATTATAATTTTATTGTAATTCCGTTACATAGAAAGTCTAGTAAAAGCTTCAATTTATCCGTAGCATATTTTTAGATGTTCATACTGTAAGCCAATTCGTCGTAAAGATTAATCTAAATAGGATTTCACGTATAACTTCACCTTAAGGCAATTCACCCTAAAAAGAGTGCTATGTGGAGTAATTTGTTGAAAATTAGCCTGCACAATTTACAGCAAAACCTAAAAAGGAACATTTATTTATTTATTTACGCCTATTTAGGCTTTTACGTGTACATGCATAACAATATTTACAAAATTATACTCACAAATAGCGCAGGAAACGACTGTTTAAAGCACTTGCACAAAAGTAAAGTATAAAGTAAAAATAATATTGAATTTGATCCATACATTTTCGTTGTTAGTTTTGGGGTGTTATGCCGTGTTGCGCTACCTCCTAAAAAAAAACTTACTTGATCCATACAGTACCTATGCAGGTACAAAATATTAAAAAATCCAAAATGTTTTTTTTTTCTTTCAGCCGACAAAATACTGTTTGTGTTAGTCAATTTAAATAGTTTATCAAAATATTTCCCTACTTGATGAAAAAAACTTCAATAAAGTATAATAATAATAATAATAATATTTGGACGATTTATATAGCGCCGTTTTTGTGAAAAATCACCTCAAGGGCGCTGTACAAACTTACCATGCATGCCTAAAATCTAGAAAGACTACAAGCTAGACAAACAATTAAAAACAACTTATGGCTAAAAATTGCATACACCGGTTTATTGATCACCGATACGAAAATATATGTACAATATTTTGACCAATGAACGCGATGCCTTTGCTTATATATATTAAAATTGACGTAGGTACTAAATATATCAACAACATCAGAGTATTTGTTTCCTAGCTGTTGAATCCGTCGCATAGAAGTGTAATATTGGGATATTGATGTGGAATTATTACAATAATATGGTAGGTACTGTCTTCTAACTGACCTGCCTGAAGTATGAAAAGAGATATATAATAAATCAGGGGTATCAAACATTGAATTAATGATTCTATACAAACAGGCTAAATTTGAAATGATTCTAAGATCAGATAACTTTATTAAATTTAATGAACAAAGTACGTTCTCGTAATTTAGGCAGTATCTTAAAAATTTATTTTGGATTCTTTCAATCGCATGTGAATGAACCTCATAATTTGGGGACCAAACCGTGGAATTGTATTCTATATGACTCCTTACTAGTGACATATTTAATGTTTTTACAGTATTGGCATTATTGAAATCACTAGATACCCTTAAAATAAATCCCAACATTTTTAAAACTTTATTGGTTATTATTTCTATACGCTTGATAAAGATGAGTTTCGTGTCAAACCAAATACCTAAGTCATTAATTTCCGAGACAAATACTAACGACATTTTGTTAATGGAATAATCGAAAAATATTGGTTTCTTTATTCGATAAAACCTCATAATTTGACATTTGCTTATGTTAAGTTGCAAGCGGTTATCATGACACCATATAATAAATCTCAACAAGTTATTTGACAATATATGGCAATCATTAATGTTTCTTATTGCTTTGAATAATTTCAGGTTGTCTGCAAACATTAATACTTGAACATCACTGAAAATATATAACACACCATTAACAAATAATAAAAACAGGATTGGACCTAAATGTGACCCAATGAAATGTAACATTTAAAGTTTATTATAAAATTGTAGAAATTTGTATCGTTTTAATTAAGAACTTGATGACATAACGAGATAAAAATGAAAATTATTATAGTTCAACGATTCCGGTCGTTCCCAGGCTGTTCGATTGTTCCGTGTTCGATTCCTCGGCTGGCCAAGTCCTCCATCACGACACAACAACAAGCAACATCTTCCGCTTACTGTGGTGGTAGCAGGAGGTTTTCAAATATTGTCAGGTTATTCGTAGCCCGTGAATGATTGTCTTAATTATATATTTTTTTAAATTCGTATTGCCGTAAACTCCTCACGATAATTTTTTCACTTTTCGGAACAACTCATGTAGGTCTCATAGAAATCGTTGTGCCTTTCTTACTATCATAGTGAGAAATATGATTTAAACTAAACGGTGTAAGAAAGAGAAAATACCACGCTGTATAATCAAATCTAAAAATTAACAACAAAATAAGTAAAATGTACCCCTTTATGAAACCAAATTTCCGGACCACAATTTGAAAAATAATAGTATACCTGGGAATTTTAGGCTATAATAATAGGCTCTCGTAATTTGTAAAACGAATTTAGACCTCCCATGTCCCTGCATACGTTGTTAGTAAGCAGTATGCAAGTGCTTTGCGGGAAATCCAAGATACAATATGTGTAGGTATGACAAAATATAGACGAGAAAACGGGACAGGTTGGTGAAAGTCCAAGAGGTGGCAATTGTATGATATTGAAAAAATAAAAATAATAAAAAAAAAACACAATTGGCTGGGTGATTGTATGATATTGAAATCGAGAAAGGACAGGCAGAGAGAAACCATTTATTTCTTTGAATGTAACATTGTAACGCACGCCGGGAAACGTTAGTAACTTTATAAATGGTGAAATGGGATATGGGCCCATAGGCTGCAGCCTTGATAACCTGCACCGATTTCTTGCAAACCTCCCTTAAACATTTGAAGTTTTTAAGCTCTTAAAAAAATATATGTTATTTTTTAAGATAATATCTATACATTCCCCATGCCGAAACGCAAATTATATGAAATTCCCTCAAAATTCGCAAAATTACAAAAATCGCAAAGTATGCTTTAATTTTTTATATTTTCAAGTAAGTTTCCGTTATTTTACAAGTTACATGAGATTTTTGCTCTATTTTAAACGAGTCGTGTTTTATTAAAGATTTTCGCAGTTTTTGCATCGATTTTGGCGCTGTAAATGTTAGCGCTCTCCTCTAACATTCGTAATTTCGTATAGCTCCATCTTCTTCTTTTTGGGCCGGTAACGGAGCCTTAAATGCGGCACTGATTATACTCGTATGCTTATATTGTATTGAACAAAATAAATAACGAACAAGTCACGCACACGAGGAATACAGCAAGGCATAGATCACGTACCTACTTAGTACTGAGTACGTGATCTATAGCAACGATAATCCTAGATTATGTAACTACGTTTTATACGTAAGTACTAAAAATCAAATAATAATCTAATAATAAAAAATACCAGTGTGTAGTTCACACGCGGTAGAAGTGCAACCTTCAAAAACTAAAGTAGACAAAAGTAGGGAGGCTACGAAGCACAGCACAAAGAAGAGACCGATAGGCCACGAAGCACTACACAATTAGGAGACCGATTATTATTTATCTTATTCTCTTGCAGCGATTTTGGTTTGAAAATTAGATGTCTTAGAAGTATTTTCGCTCCTTTAATTAAATACTTATTTTACATTAGCTTCACAAAGGAGGCCCTGAGGAAAATAATTTCCCTTTGGGGATGTTGTCTGGTGGTCTTTTTAGTAAAGTAAGGAGAGGATTTTCTGGGCAGGAAAAGGTATGATGGGTGGATAGAAATCTGGGGGTCAATGTGTATGTATCCATCCCCGAGGCGGTGCGACGGGTCGAGAGACTCCGGCAGCAGAGATCAAAAGGTCTCCCTCAACCAGTCTCTTCCCATGAGACCTGCCACGCACCTACCACCATGAACTACGGCATCCCTGCTAAGCCACCAAACGTAGCGAACCACTTTGGGTGACCTATGGCAGAGGTGTTGGTTATCCAATAAATGACGGTTCCCATACCCGCCTACGAAATGAATGGTATGGAAACGAAATGAATGTATTTACATGTGTCGATTTTTTGCACTTACACTCTGGTATATACAGTACTAGCTTTTGCCCCCGGCTTCGCTCGCCCCCCCCCCCCCCCACTCTCCCCGAACTAACCCCCCCCCTCCGACCCCCCTCCCCTCTTCCCTTCCCCCAATCAATCAACAATCAAATACGCGCCGTTTCGCATTCATAATATTTTTAGTATCTATAGTTGTTGGCTTAGGTCAAAATGTAGATTAGTACCTATTTTATATATGTACACTAAACATTCATATTAGAATACTCATATTTGAAATTTTGCTATCAAAGAAATTTCCATAGTAACCTGAACAAATAACAAAATGACCGCCCACGTCAAACATTTACTTAGTAACACGCTTTGGCAATAAACGTATAATAAATAATTTCATAACGCCACAGTTTATTCATAACGCCGAGCTTCCCAATATATATAGCCTGTATTACTCGCAAATAATGTAGCTTTCGATTAGTCAAAGAATTTTTAAATTCCACTCGGTATTTATTGCGTGAAAGAGTAACAAATATCCATCCATACAAACATTCGCATTTATAATATTAGTAAGATTGGTAAATACGATAAGCAGTTTTCTTTTTTTGATGCATTTGAATGAAGATATGTTTTATACTTTTATTATTCGGCGGCATACCCTCTCTACACACTAGTCCGGAGTGAAAGTGGTCGAAAATTTTTTTTATTCGAATTTCGTTAACCCTATATTATTTAATGTTGCTATGGAAAATGGTTGTTGAAAAATATTTTTTAGTTTTTTTTCACATATGATCCTCAGGTGGCGCAGAGAACTTGAAATTTTGAAAAAATGATCGATTCTTGAAAATTAAATTTTTTTTAAATGAATATTATTATTAAATTTTACTTTGTTATCTGCATTACAATATAAAGAATAACACGAAAATGTATTTTTTAAACAATTTCAGTCTTCCGTCGTGTCATCTGCATATGGAGTAGCTCCCTGAAATCAGAGGAAAAGTGTGATTTTGTTTCGAATTTCGGCATTTCTTTTCTCGATTTTATTCTTGCTCGAATATATTCATCGCGTAGGTACTATACTTCTGCAAACAGCCAAACTAGCTTCAGTGACCAGCTTCACACCTCCCTCTCGCCTGTGCGTGACAGGGAAAATTTCCAATACGGATATTTATATCTTCGCTCATGATTTTCGCATAATTTACTGACACCGTATTTTTTTGTGAATGGTGGCTCAAATATTGGTTCTGTTTTCCAGTCTATAAAATCATAATAATCTTTGGCTTCGAGGTGTAATTTTGGAGTCACGAATGTACTTACTTTCTTCGCCTTTGCATTTTGTCGGGCTTTAAGAAATCTGCTTACTGCTAATTCTTTAATATGTTGTCTTTCGTCCTGTAGCATCGCTAATAAAATATTTTCAGAATGTGCGAAGAAAGAGTTATTCGAAAAGCCGCTCGATTATTCGAAAAGCAATTGTTTTCAGCTCATATTTTAAATATAAGCTGAAAATAATTAATTAAAGGACGTATTTCGGACCATCTTTACATGAAAGTTTTGCTTTTTATGGTAGGTATGGTAGGTAGGTATGGTATGTTGGCGCGTACATTTTTATCACAATTTGATTGTTTGGATCTTGATTGTCTGTCTGATAATCGAACACTATCATTCGAGGTCTCTGCAGTCAATGTTGTATCTGGTGAAGCACTCAGAGGTTTCTCAACAGTCTGATTTTGAAGTAATTTATTTTGCATCATCAGTTGTAATTGCCTTGGTTGCCAAAGCCTTGGTTGCCACTATATCTTTTGAGCCGATATATTTTTTTGTCTACCTCTCTGATATTGCTGGAATTCCAGCTCCTCTTTGGGCATTTTTAATAAACATTTACAAAAATCGATACAAACGCACTTGAACACATCAATATCTAAAAGGTTTTTTGTGGCATCTTCATAAAATTTAGATTTCTTTTTAGGTATTCGTCATTTCTTTAAGCATTGATAATACCGGGTTAGTCTACTTACAATTTGACGTAGAGTAACAATAGGAATAGAAGCTTTATTCCTCAACTTAATTGGATCGATTGCAATTATTTCACATATTTGTCACGGAAGGATCTTTTCTATTGGATAACCACTGCAAGTCATTTCTAATCCACAAATAATACTTTATTACGTCCGAATAAGTTTGTAACATATTGTCTTTTAATTTTTTTTGGCCACCAAACACAGGACACAATGAATTTTTTCTTGTTTTAGGCATACTGCAAACAAATCACAATCAAGTTTGTGTGGTTATTTCAACGAAATTGCGCACCACGCTGATGTCCATTTTTTTACTGATTAAGTGCATCTGTTGTACCGCAAAATAGTGTCAAAGGGTGGGGAGAAGAAGGATAAGTTAGATGGGTGAAAATAAAATCTATTTTGTAACGTTTAAACAAGATTAGATGAGGTGTTTGTTTAATAACAAAATCTGAAAAATCCCACTTTTTGCAGAACTTTAGGGCCAATGCGCCACCTGAAGATGAAGTAAGAATTTAATGATATTTTGTGTACTTTACAGACCAAGGCACCCATTGGTAATATAGGAAACACGAAATTTGAAAAAAAGTTTTTACACTCCGCCCTACTACACACCCCTTTGGAGACCCTTAGTTGTTAATTGTGTAAGAAGGTTTACCGATTTTTTTTTTGAGAAATTTGAAATAATAAATAAAAACATTACTACCTAGTCAAATGTAAATTGATATATCCTGGGGGGGGGGGGCTCCTCCCCCCCCTCTAGCAACGCCACTACATGCAACAATCAAAAAGCAAATTAAATTCTTAGAACGCATATTTAATAGAAAAACACATCCTTTAGCTATGTCAAACTGGTTTATTTACCGAAATTACCTCGATTCTGACTCTTGACATCGGTCCTACTTAAGTATCTGATTCACTTGTTCGTGATATACTTGTGTCGACACATATCAAAATCGCCAAAGTCCCGTTCAAACATTTTTCGAATAATGATGATTTTTTCTAGTTAGAACTTTTAGCTAGTAAAAACCTGTGAATATTACTTTATGTTATGAATTTTGCACCTGGTAACACAGAAAAATAAAAATCAAAATAAATTTCTCGAAGTATATATGCATTTTTGATGATTTTTTAATGGACTTTGGCGCATTTGATATAATATCTATGGACATAGTCGATATTGAAATAGAATTACTGGACTTAGGTGTGTTTGAATTAAAGAAGAAGGACTTGAGTGAGTTTGAACAAACACAAATGGCGGCCATGGCAGAGTGAAGACGACGTATGGTTAGCTGTAATGGACTTTGGCTCATAATATTTGAAGCGGGTGTGGGATGTGGGACTTAGGTTGGATTGAAAAAATCTATCAACTTTCACCCTTAATTTATTTGGGAAGCCGTGGACTTCGGTTATATTGATCTAAAGCAAAAGATAGTTTTTTTTGCTGAATCGAATACACAAAAAAAAATACAAAATGGTTGGTAGTGGACTTTGGCGAGTTTGGTTGGTGCCAGGTCTTCCTCCGGCCTCTCTGACTTCTTCTACCCTTCACATTTGCAGCATATTATATTCTTCACTACTTTCTTCGTTCATTCGCTCTACATGCCTAAACTAATCGAGGGTCCGAGCGAAGCTAACAGTCCACAGTGCTAAGAGTGCTGGTATCTACCCTGATGTATGGCAGTGAGGCTTGGAACTGGCAGAGGAAGGATGCAAGTAGGCTAAACGTTGTTGAAATGAGATGTGTGCTAAAACCATGTATGATCGTGTGATAGTAGGAGAGCCGAAGACATTAAACCTGTACGGATAGGTCTCCCAAAGTTCATACATAAATAACGTAATTTCATTCATAGGGGAACACAAAATGGACGTGCTGCCGTGTCCAGGACCGGTCTAGGCCTAAAAAAAAATTTTTGAAAAAAAAATTTTTTTGAGGTTTCTGTACATATAAGTCTCCCGTATAATGATTGTTCCTCGTGACAGGGGAGGGGTAGGACTATACTAAAAAGCAGTGCTGCCGGTCCCCATGATGGGCCGTATCAGTTTTTGCCGAGAAATACGAGACACCTTCGTACAGGTTATCTGTACATATCGGTCTCCTCAAAAAACCAAAGTTTATCTGAAAGATCATCAATTTTTGTGTAAGAAAAACCACTGCTGCCTTTTCCAAACAATGGAGAAGACGGCGGCAGCAGCGTTTGAAAGTCGCCCTCCGGGCAACCGAAATTGGCGCTCTAATTCGGTTTTATCAGCAATCGCCCGGTTTTTTTTCGATTTGTATTATTGAAATACCCCAGCCACTATCACGAACAATAATTTTTGATTGTTTAAATAAATGAAATCGCCTATTTTATATGATATTTTTCGATTTTTCAGCCGTTTTCAATGTGTTTTTTTTTATATATTTTCTTATGTCTTTCGTTATCCAGTTATCTATACTCATCGATCTCCTCAAAAAAAACAAATCTTATCTGAAAGATCATCAATTTTTGTGTAAGAAAAACCACTGCTGCGGTTTCCAAGCAGTGGATAAGACGGCGGCAGCAGCGATCGAAAGTCGCCCTCCGCGCAACCGAAATTGCTGCTTCAATTCGGTTTTATCAGCAATCGCCCGGATTTTTCGATTTGTATTTTGAAATACACCTGTCACTATCAAGAAAATTTAATTTTACGTGTCCTTGATTGTTTAAATAAATGAAATCGCATATTTTATATGATATTTTTCAGCTGTTTTCATTGTGTTTTTTTATACTTTCTTACGTTTTCGTTACCCGGTTATCTATACATATCGATCTCCTCAAAAAAACCAAAGCTTATCTGAACGATCATCAATTTTTGTGTAAGAAAAACCACTGCTGCCGTTTCCAAACAGTGGAGAAGACGGCGGCAGCAGCGTTTGAAAGTCGCCCTCCGCGCGACCGAAATTAGTGCTTCAATTCGGTTTTATCAGCAATCGCCTGGTTTTTTTCGATTTGTATTATTGAAATACACCTGCCACTATCACGAACAATGAATTTTACGTGTCCTTGATTGTTTAAATAAATGAAATCGCATATTTTATAATATGATATTTTTCGATTTTTTAGCCGTTTTCATTGTGTTTTTTTATACTTTCTTATGTCTTTCGTTACCCGGTTATCTATACATATCGATCTCCTCAAAACAACAAAGCTTATCTGAAAGATCATCAATTTTTGTGTAAGAAAAACCACTGCTGCCGTTTCCAAACAGTGGATAAGACGGCGGCAGCAGAGATCGAAAGTCACCCTCCGCGCAACCGAAATTGCTGCTTCAATTCGGTTTTATCAGCAATCGCCCAGTTTTTTTCGATTTAAATTATTGAAATACCTCAGCCACTACCACGAACAATAATTTTTGATTGTTTAAATAAATGAAATCGCCTATTTTATATGATATTTTACGATTTTTCAGCCGTTTTCAATGTGTTTTTTTATACTTTCTTATGTCTTTCGTTATCCAGTTATCTATACTCATCGGTCTCCTCAAAAAAACAAATCTTATCTGAAAGATCATCAATTTTTGTGTAAGAAAAACCACTGCTGCCGTTTCCAAACAGTGGATAAGACGGCGGCAGCAGCGATAGAAAGTCACCCTTCACGCAACCGAAATTGGCGCTCTAATTCGGTTTTATCAGAAATCGCTCGGTATTTTTCGATTTATATTATTTGAAAAAGGAGATCGATATGTATAGATAACCGGGGAACGAAAACATAAGAAAGTATAAAAAACACAATGAAAGCGGCTGAAAAATCGAAAAATATCATATTAAATATGCGATTTCATTTATTTAAACAATCAAGGACACGTAAAATTAAATTTTCTTGATAGTGACAGGTGTATTTCAAAATACAAATCGAAAAATCCGGGCGATTGCTGATAAAACCGAATTGAAGCAGCAATTTCGGTTGCGCGGAGGGCGACTTTCGATCGCTGCTGCCGCCGTCTTCTCCACTGTTTGGAAACGGCAGCAGTGGTTTTTCTTACACAAAAATTGATGATCTTTCAGATAAACTTTGGTTTTTTTAGGAGACCGATATGTACAGATAACCTGTACGAAGGTGTCTCGTATTTCTCGGCAAAAACTGATACGGCCCATCATGGGGACCGGCAGCACTGCTTTTTAGTATAGTCCTTCCCCTCCCCTGTCACGAGGAACAATCATTATACGGGAGACTTATATGTACAGAAACCTCAAAAAAAAATTTTTTTCAAAAAAATTTTTTTAGGCTTTGACCGGTCCTGGACACGGCAGCACGTCCATTTTGCGTTCCCCTATGAATGAAATTACGTTATTTATGTATGAACTCTGGGAGACCTATCCGTACAGGTTTAATGTCGTCGGCTCCTAGACTATGAGAAATGTGGAGATCCGCAAAGAATGAAAGGCTGGTGTAAGCGTAATGATTAATAGGTAAGTAAGATTAATAGTACCTACCTACTTATAATTTGACTTTAACTATATAGGTATATCATAGGTCATAGAATAAATAAAATTAGTCTTTACGACATTTTGAGATAGTTTCGTCATTATGACATTTTGATATCGATCAAATAAAATGACAATATTCGATTTCATGCAGAGTAAAAGATTCAGAACGCTTGCTAATTGGGATATATCCAAAAAATACTAAGTAAGTGAATGCTTTTATATTTACCTTGAGGATTCACGATAACGGAACCATGACGGCAAAAAAGGCAATAAACATACGTTCCTTATCACTATTATGCTGCAGCTGTTTCTTACACATTAAATAATGGTGAGACACACAAAATACGTGTAACTATTTCCGTCAAAGTAGGTACTATTTTTTAATACGGGATTTGCGTTTAATTTTCTTTATAAGTGTGAAGGAGACGTATGAAAATGATTGTTTTTTTTCGGGGGGGTGCAGACACACGTTCACCGTTTGTTTTATTTTCGACTGTTGTCATTTAGTGTGTAAGAAAGAGCGGCATCATTGTATATGTATTTAAGAACAAAAGCAAAACCATCAGCGCATTGTCATTTGGCTTTTTTGAATTTTTGGAATTCACTCACACTTTAGAATCCTTGTATCTATATTCCATACTTTCAAAATTTTCGTCACGGCTAGTAGTACTTATTGGTAGGGATCTGCGGAGTAAACGGACCTACGTACATTGTGTATCTAATCTTTTGGAAGAGCTGCAGCAATATATGTTGATAAGGAACGTACGTTTATTGCCTTTTTTATGCCGTCACGGTACCGTTACCGTGAATCGTCACGGTAAATATAATAGCGTCCAGTGGCGACATTGGTTTCCTTTAAGATCTACACGGAATGAATTTATCTTATGTATTATTTATACTGTGTTGAGGTAGGTAGGTACCTACAGCACGAACCAAAACTTTGTAAAAAAAATGCCAAAAAAAAGAGAAGTTAGGTACTTCTTTGTGAGTGCGGATTGATGACCTTGCACCTGAGCCCTCCACGTTCCACGTAATTATATGTAGTGTTGTATATTACGAATACGTGTCTCGTTGCACAGTTTTACCGGCTATCATTAATTAATATTCTGTGGGCGCCATGGCTCGGCTCAATGTCAATTTTATTATTCGGCGGTTCACAACACAAACGTCACAAACTGCCCGTTCTTATAATCGATCACATTGATCTATTAGATATAGAAAACTTTTTTTTATGCAGACCTAAAGCCCTTAAGAGCGAATAACTAGACAAAACCGAAAATATGTAATTTTTAAATAAAATTTTAGCCGTGTTGACTCTTTTCCACAAAAAAAGTATAAATTGATTTAGAAAGAAGAGAAGTTATGTTTTAAATTATGAGAAAATGTGTTTATTTTTAGCATAATAAGGTTATACCGTAGGTCGTTGGCAGATTTGTTAAATTTTCAAACAAAATGTTGTATTATACAACACACATTTCAAATCACATATTCATGCATTAAATAAATCAATAAATTATCTCGGAAAGCTATGTTTCAGAATTTAAATTTTAGTTTATATAAAATCATTAAAAAAAGGTCCGCGCCCGTGTTTTGATAGGCACTACTAAAAATACTTCAGTTTGTCTATTTATTTACGGTCTTACAAACTAATATATTTAAGATTTTTTGTACATTCTTATTTTGCTAAGACATTATTGAAAAATTAAAAATACTTACGGTTAAAAAATAATTACAAAAAGTACATCATTTAAATAGTTTTATCATCATGCCTTTCAGCATTTTTGAATGTCGGTATAAATTAAAGCAAATTTTGAATGAAATAAAATCGATATTGAGTTATTGTTTTAAAAAGCTGGTAGGGAGAATATTTAATCTGTCTCACTGGAACCGCCCTGTACGATCGTAAGAAAATCTTTCGACGAAATTCGAATTCGCGGCCGCTGGCTGGTTAATGGCCCTTAAAAGGAAACCGGGAGGCGTTTTGTCCATACAAACGTATTCCCCAATTTCCTCTCTGGATTTTGAAACTAATGCAAATATTTTTAATGTAATATAGATATAGACCACATTTTGCTTTTTTTGAAGTGAAAACTTCTTTAGCACCGTTGAAAAAACTAAAAAGAGTCAAACACATACATCTATGGGATTTAGCCTGCGAGAGAATGAGATAGGATAATCGATCTCCTCTTTGTTTTTATTTTGTATTTTATTTATTAAGGAAAATCAACAGATATTTTACATTTATAATAATAACGACATTAATAATACACATAATATCAAATGAACGATTTTCACATGATTAAAATTACAATTAAAAAGTAAGGGTCCTATACCCGTAAGAAGTTAACAAAAATGTAACCTTAAAAAAAGTGTAAAAAAAGAAGATATAAAAACACAATATAAACTATAATATAAGCTAATAATCTGCTTACTAAATTTCAAATCAGAATCTGAAATCTATTATCACTCCACGACAGCAATAATAATATGAACATACCTACAACTCGGAGTGAACACAATAGTACGTCGAATGGCAAGTAACTGGAAAGGATCCACGGCAATAATATGATAACTTTCAAAACGGTCAAAAAATTATTTTATGTTAGCTATAACATATTTTTTAAGGTACAAATTACATGAGCATATGTCTATATTATTACAATTCTTATTAAATACATTACAAGCTCTGAATATAAAAGCATTTTGTCTGAGATTAGTAGAACGTTTTTGAAGATGAAAAAGTGATTTTTCTCTGGTTCTAACGCCTTGGACTCTAAAATTAATCTCAGCCAAAAGGGGTGAACAATCAATAAAACCATTGATAATTTTATGAAGATATATTAGATTTGCAGAGTCTCTTCTAATTTTTAATGTTTGGAGTCCATAAAAGTCCATCGAGCGGTTTATGTCATGATAACTTAAAATTTAAATGATGAACAAATTTTCTTTGGATGGCTTCAATGCGTTTAATACAAATATTATATTGAGCAATCCATATTTGCGAAGCGAATTCAAGATGACTGCGAACATTTAAGTGTTTGAATGTTCTTGAATTCTTTTCCAATACGGAATAAGAATCCTAACATTCGAAGGGCTTTCTTCACAATCATGATAATATGTGCCTCGAATGTAAGTTTACTGTCAAGTAGAACACCTAAATCACTAATTTGAGTAGCTAACCCTTTTCAGTGATTGGCTAGCTATAAGGTAGGTATGGTCAAATTTAATTTTATTTCTAGTGAAGGTAATCACATAACATTTAGAGGTGTTCATGTTGAGATTATTAACTATACATTAGTCATTAAGCCTAAATATATCTTCTTGTAATTTAGAGCAGTCAATGATATTCTAATCGGAAGAAATATTTGTGCGGTGCTTCTTAGCCTCTCGGTCTCTTCTTTGTGCAGTGCTTCGCATCCTCCCCACTCTTGTCTACTTAAGTTTTCTGAATGTTTCACTTCTACCGCGTGTAACGCTGTTTTCTTAAAATAGAGAAGTCCAGTCCAATTTTTTAATTTTTTTTTATGAATAATGAATGACCTTCTAACTTAATCAACTGCATTTTTTTTTAGTTAATTTTAATAGTTAAAATAATTGTCAAAGTTTTAATTTTTCAAGATCCCTCCAAAACCACCGTATCTGCGGTGGATCGTGTGACGTCATCAACATGTCATCTACAAAATAACGATATCACGTATTTTATGATTTTTATGTCTAATCTCACATAGATCTGCGCCGGTGCCGCGGCCATCTTTTTTTATTAAAGCGTAGGTATGATTGGTTTATTGATGGCGTATGGCGATTTCTTTCTGGACGCGGTAAAACAATGCACATTTATGAAACAATGTTTGACATGATGAATTTTACTTGCAGTTTTATGTTTTTTAAGATAATTTTCGTTTAAATGATCAATGCACTGTGATATTAGTGTAATTCAACATAAGTACCAATGCTGGTGTTACTTTTTTTTAAGTTTCAGTTTTTAGTCCTTTAAATAGTGCTTTGTTGGTGATTTATTTTCGTTTTACGATAGGTTTTAGGTAACGTCTGAAAAAAAAAATTTAATGACTTTTTCGCGTGAATTTAATAAAACTTCCATAAAAGTAATATTATTTAATAATGTAAAAGCCTTATGCATGTTTAAATAAATACAAAATCGAGAAATCAACGCATTAATTGCGTAATACCGAATCCAAGATGTCATATTTTTTCATTTATTTTTTCGGAATCATTATAATATTTTTATATCCTTTTTAATTGTATGAACGAGATAAAAAGTGAAGTGACCGTTTTATTCCAAATTCATAAAGTAAGAGTACTGCATTTTTAAAATTTTGTATTTTCCTAAATTTTTCGACCATTTAATAGAATATGTTTACAGTGACCTGTTTTTTTTTTTTTTAAATTCATGTTGAAACTTAAAATACTGCAATTTTCAAACACGATCGTATATGTCAGATACAAAAATCTAAAAGGCAATTCTATTTACTTTCTATAAATGCTTTTACGATATCTTCAAAAACAAGAAATATATAGAACATTCAAAATACTTTGGAAAAATTCCAAATTTCGTTCATACATCATTAATAAAACAGAGATAAACTATCCTCTCATGCTGTTAAAAACTATCCTTTCACATCCGCGGCAGTTTGTCGGGGGTAATTTATATAATTGCCTTCCAGATGATTTCAAAAACGAAAAAAGTGTGTGCAAATTAAAAAAAAAATTATTCATGTTTATTCACAAAAAACAAAGTAGTGAAAGTGAATAATATCCTGTAAATGTAATGTAAATGTAAGTACTGTAATCTAATGTAATTTAAGGTTATGAAATGTAAAAACTATGTAATATAATCTAAAAAGTACATTATTCAATATTCTAGTTAAGTGAGTGAAAATTTTATTTTCTTTTTACTGGTGTAAAAACTTATGAAAAAAAAACGTGGTGCAACACTCCCCTAAGGAAGGTGAAAAAATGTTTAAAAACTGGGTCGGGCAGTCGAGTTATGTTTTCTTCATGCTGAAACAATGAGACTGCTCCCAAAATGACGTAAAATAAATTGGTCCCAATGGCCGAGTTGTGTACCGGTAGACAAGAGATCCTACCTACAAGAGAGTAACCTTTTTTTATTTTTCTAAATGTTGTTCTATTTCATGTTTCGTTTAGATTTATTAGTATTACCATCATCTTTAAAGATTTAAAATAATGATTTGGTGATACCATTTTAGTGGTCACGTTCTTCAAACTACTTCTACAGTTCTCCTTACATAATATTGATAAAATACCATGAAAGTTTTAAACGATAGGATTTAAAAAAACTATTTTGTTCTTAAAGCCCGCTTGAACTTTGCTATATTCTCGATGTTTTGAAACCTGTGTTCACTCTTCCTGGACGGATGCGAAACCTGGATACTAAAAAGGGATTCTTGATTTAAAAAATCATCCGGATGGCATTAGATTCCTTAACATTCAATGCCTAAGTTAGAAAACCAGATCAACTGCATTCGGGAACTGGTGATATCAGATCCATCGAGTGATATTAAGACTGCCTTTTTAGGACCCCTACCGAGTGGAGACCATTACCAATAAGGCTTTTCAAGATGTGTTCCGGAGGGAAGACCTCTGGAAGATTCTGAGAAAGAATGTAGATGTAGCCAGCGAATGAATAACACCAAAAAAATTACACGAACGGCGCGTGACAAAAGGGAGATGAAAATTATTTTCAAAATTGTAAATTACCACGTAGAATCTCCCCTCTGGCCACAATCAAAATTAAAATATCAATGATCGTCATCTAAGAAACCCCCAAACTTTCTATATACCTTTTCTAAGAACCAAACTTCTCCCAATCTCTTGTGCGATCGATTCAACTTTGAACCTCAATATCTCAGTTTCACACAAATGGCAGATGGAACCTTGTTGTTCTAAGGGGACTACTGGCAGGGGTGGTGGCGTTTCTTAGTGGTGGCCAGGAGGCGGATTCCCATTATTTATCCTTGGCCAGGGACATGTCCTTTTTTTTATAACTTTTAATGGCTTTCCAAAGCGGTGTTGAAATTGCATGATTTGTTGTCATGTTGTCAAAATTGAGTTGTCATGGAACCATTGTGAGTGCCTTATTTTTTCTGGTGGCCTCTCCTATTGGAAGTTTGCTATCATTGGGGCATCATCAAAACGGTGACCGGAGAACTCAGAATGAAATCAACTCAGAACTTCCTTTGAAAACTCATTAAAAGTGATGAAAAAAAATTTGGTCAAATATGTTAAGTTATGTTAGGGTTGTGAGCTATTTTAAAATGATTTTTTTCATAGCTTTTAATGACTTTTCCAAGAGGTGTTGAGTTGATTCTGAGTTGGCATGGAATCCATCAAAACATACCCAATGCTATAAAATTAATTTTACCAAATGTTTGATTTTTTTATTATGTTGTTTACAAATAAAGACTTAAGTGTATGTTGTAATGTCCGATGAAACATAAAAAACCGCACAAAAATACCAAGAAAGCCGCAAGTTTCCACGGAGCTCCTAGTCAGCGCTGCAGAGACTACCGGAATACTTACATCAGATCTACCACCGATACAATCATCGCTCCGTATTCCCATTCATACAGTGATTCTTAAATGTTTGGCAGTTGTTACTATTTTAAGTAATTTTCAACAATATTTTTGCAATATACCTACATCTACATACTTAAATTTGAAAAAACTTGGTTTAGTGGTATATTATCAAGCTTATTTAAGGCACCATGACACTGTAAAAAAGAAATTGTCATTTTGTTATTTCATTTTCTGAAAGATTCACCAAATGTTTTAAAGTTAACCGCAAAAAAAAAAAATTTTATGAACTATGAAAATTTTACATGAAAATCGGGAATAAAATTCGCTGGTCCGCCATTTTCCTTTTTTAGATATTAAAATTCCCATATATGGTGCCGTAGAGACTGGATCTTTGAATAGTTTGTGTTTAAGACTTGGAACATGCAAATCCGATGTATAATGTATAGTTTTTTTTTTTATATATTGTCAAGGTTAAAAAACGTAGTTTCTAGAAAAACACGTACAAAGTTTTACTGAAGGATAATTCAACATACAAACTGTTTCAAACGGTTTCACATAAAATGCTGTATGTCCGTCAATTTAACGAACTTCTTTAAAACATTCTTAATAAATACATACTTCAGAAAATGAAATTTAAAAATGACAAAAAATATTTTTATAATGTCCTGGTGCCAGCGTACTTATTATTTTTCCATTTCAGTTTTGTGAAGATAGTCGTTGTAAGTTGAAAACCTTCCAAAAGCTCTTCGCTCTCCTAAAGGGTTTTAGTTCCAGCATAATAAATTTAACGACTGCTCAAGGGGGGGGGGGGGGGTTCGGTAATTACTAATTACGGATGACCTAAAATATTAATAATACGTACCTACTTTAATTACGTCTAACTCCAGTAAATTATTGACAGTATTTGCAACTTGGCCACTAGAGGCACTAGTGTAGTATCTATTTTGAAGGTGACATTCTTTCAATGGCGGTAAATTGAATTTATTTAATAGTTAGCGGCGTTGTTTTGGATCGCTAATTTGTATTTGGATCAATATTGATAAGAACATACAAAAATGTCTCAAGAAGTAGGTTATGTATGTCCAGTTTGTGGATGTAATAATTACAGACACCTAAAACACTTCAAGACGTCTTTCAGGATGCAAAAAACGCTGATAGGTTATTTGGCGAAATATAATATGAGTTCGTTAAATCCTAGCAAATCTAAGTGTTCTTGATTACCTAGATAAAAAGTGAATGTGCCATGAAAAATTAATTATAAAAAAATAATGGTTAATTCAGCAAAGCTGTATTAGTTCCATGTAGCATTCTGTGTTCGTGTTGAAGTTGTCTACTTAATTGAAGTTGTAACACAATTGTTGGTAAAATGTTATTTATTGAAGGTAAGTTCACAGATCACATATAGTAAAAATAGTCACAATGTATCAAATCACAATAATAATTAACTGAGCAAGGGATCGGAGGGAACCTTGCTGATTAGTCTTTGGGAACAACAAAACTGACTCGTGCCGTTATAGTAACGGGCGGCGGCGACTGTGTTCTACTTAGAGGGTCGTACCATAGGACGAAGCGCAACTAAAGTGGTCTCCACACGGTGCTGCCGCAGCACCAACTGCCGAAGAACTGTAGACTGTAGTCAAAAGCGCCAGCCGTATTGTTATTATAATAACAATACGGCTGGCGCTTTTGACTACAGTTCTGCGGCAGTTGGTACTGCGGCAGCATCGTGTGGAGACCCCTTAAGGCAGCAGTCGGGGTCTGGTTGGTGCTTTGCTTATGGAAGTAGAATACTCCTTAGAGGGTCGTGCCAAAGGACGATGCGCAACTAAGAGAGTGTACTATCCAAGGGCGAGCTGCAGACGAACTGGTTGAATTAGGGCGCGCAGCTCTTTATATAGGTCATTCCTTGTAGCGGGGCGTGGTTTATGGGGCGACTCGAGGGTAGAAAATGCGCAGAAGGCGTCTGCGCAGCCTGGTTCACCTAGGTTTGGATGGCGCTGTACGGGGGAAAGAGATGGTGTAGTGGCAAGCGTAAAAACGGTGCGCTACAAAGTATATTATTATCAAAAGAAGAACGATTCAAATTAATTTTTGCTGTCAATTAAACAAACACTCACTATATCTCCGAGTATTATCTAAACATAAAATAAATCTTATAGAAAAAGTCACCTACAATTCCAGATATGAACTGAAATCGAGCAAGAATACCGTAACACAAATTATGTGCATTATTACTTACTCATTTACTCGTAAAATTATATATATATTTTTTATCACACCTAAATAAACACAATGGAAAATTTTTACTTAAGTGAAATTGATTTAAATCTAAATATAGAAGAATACGTATGTGAATCAGCCAGTGAGTGTAATAAGATCTATAACAATACAATAAATAGACTAACTATCTTACACCTAAACATAAGAAGTATAAATAGAAACATGGATGAACTTCTGGTATCCCTAAATACATTATGTTCACAACCAGATTTCATAATACTATCCGAGGCGCACATACATGCAAACATAAATATACCAATCATCCCAAACTACAAAAATTACAATACAAATTATCAGATTAATAAAAATAGTGGAATTGTAGTATACGCTAAAGAAAAATTTACTGATATCAATATTACCGAAATACACATATGCAACGCAAATTGTTTGTCATTTAATTTTGTTTTAAATAACATGCCATTCAATATAATCGCAATATATCGAACACACAGCTCTGATGTACCTATATTTATAGAAGAATTTAAAAAAAATACTATATAACAAAAACCATCTAAATTGTATCGTAATAGGTGATTTTAATATTAATATTGGTCCGAATAACCACGGTAAAAATAAAATAGATTATATATATGCTATGAATGAAACGAACTTTATATCATGTGTAAATAATTTCACGAGAGAATTTGCAAACCAATCGCCATCATGCCTGGACCACATATAGAGCAATATTAAACACATAGAAAAAATTAAATCTATTATATGGAAAAATGATATAACAGATCACCATACAAATATTTTTATTTATAATCTAAATAAAAACTCAGGATTAAATAACTCTAGAAAAAATATTAACATAATTTCCAAACTAAACAACTTAAAATTAAATAATAAATTACGTAACGAATCTTGGTCCTCAACACTAAATTGCCAAAACCCAGACATGTGCGCAAACTTCTTTGAATAAACTTTAAATGCTCATATCGCAGACTGTACAACCTTTATAAATAATCAACCTAGTTCTAAATTAAGGAAAATCAAAGCATGGATTACGCAAGGATTACTCAAAAGAAAAACTCTTCATACATACAAAAAAAACCCTACCAATAGTCAAGTAAAAAACGAATACTAAATATTCCGGAAAAAGCTCATTAAAATTATCAAAGACACAAAAGAAAAATATTACAGTGAGAAGATAATCGTCACAAAGGAAAGCCCTAAAAAAACATGGGACACTATAAACGAAATAATGAATAAAAACAATAAAAATAAGTCTACAATAAATGTCATAAACAATACATAAAAATCGGTGCTTAGCAACGCTATAGAGACATTTGCATTTCATTAGCTCTCTGATTTTTCATTATATCAGATAGAAAATAATTAGTTTTGATCCCAAAAAATATAAATATTTGAAAATAAGTATATTAGATTACGTAATAAATAAACTGCCAGTAAACCATAGGTTATTTAGATAAATAAATAGGATATAAAAAATCTCTTTTGTGAAGGCTCCAGTAACCAAGGTAAACAATAATATTTGAGATTAATTTGTAATATATTTTAAAGGTAAATTTAATTACATATATTTTATTTTGATAGCAGTATTCTAAAATATAATATATTATAGATTTGTAACGTTGAAAGGTAAAAGGTTTAAATTAAAATATTTAATTTGGGCATTTTGAAAATTATTTGTTGACAATTGACAATTAACAAATGATATTACTAGGTAACGATAGTTGCTTGGTTACTGGAATGTAGGAACTAATAATAATAATCATTTTCGTGTTGTTTTGTAAATTGATAATATGTCATTTACAACCAACCGAAATGAAGAGAGGTCTGTTATGTCATCTACACAGATGAACAATGATAGTCTGAGACCACCAAAAACAAAAGCAGGTATTCCTAGGCAGCGTATGAAATGGACGAACGATGTCAATATGTTCATCGTTCGTTCATATTTTTATGTAACTAAATTAGAAACAGATATGTTATTGTATAGGAAAAAATTACATTTAATTTTCTCACAAAATTATCCGATTGCCCAAGTAAACGAACAAAGATTAGCAGACCAAAAGAGGGCAATTTTCAAAAATAATTTAATTCCTGTAGTAACATTAGATCAGATAAAAAAGGAAGTAGCAGGTAGATTGCAATTAGAAAATAATTTAGAACAAGTTAATACGAGTAGTAATGTTATATCAGATACATTGAACGTAGATAGTTCAGATAATATACTAGTCGAAGAATCCAATGATATTACAGTAGACTCAAATAACTTAGACGTTATTTATAATCTTAGGGAAATCAACATTGCAAATTTAAACTTACTAGATGAAAATATTATAGAATTAGCTAACTTACTTCATAATAATATAAACAGATATATAGATATAGAGCCCACAGTTAGACCAAAATTACCAAAATTACATACTTCAAAGAAATTATCTAAATTAATTTCTGAATTAAATAATATAATTTTACCAAAAATTATATTTGATGACGTTAGTTTTTTAGATCTTCATACAATAGTGTACGCTAGTGCTATCACTATATGTAATAAGTTAGGAGTTAAATTAACGTCTTCTGATGATAGATCATATAATTATAGAAAACCAGAATGGCAGAGTAGATTAGAAAATGATATAGTATTTTTAAGAAGTAGCATAGCTAGAATAATAGAGTATAAAAACGGAAATAGAAGTAGGAATATTTTGAGACATGTAGATGTAATTGGGAGAAAATTTGGTTATAGCATTGGTAGTAATAATAATGAAAATATAATCAATGATTTATTAGATTTGTTAAAACAAAAATTAGGTGTAAAAGCTAGTAGATTAAAAAGATATAATTATACGTATAATAAAAAAAATAATAACAGATTATTTCAGAAAAATGAGAAAATATTTTATTCCAAACTTGACGATAAACAAAATATTATTTCGAATAATAATAATCCGTTGCCATCTGAATCAGATATGCGCGATTTTTGGACAAATATTTGGAGTAAAGATATAAAACATAACGAGTCAGGTCCGTGGATAGAAAATGAAGAACTCAATTGTTCAGACATTGAACAAATGAGTTTTTCTGATATATCGGTTGAATTGTTAGCCAAAATTATAAAAAGTACTCATAATTGGAAAGCCACGGGTTGCGATTGGATACATAATTTTTGGTATAAACGTCTGACTACTTTACATCCCCTTTTGGCAAAAAATCTTTCAAAATTTATCAGAGAACCTCAAAATTTTCCAAATTTTCTAACTAAGGGCATTACTTATATGTTGCCTAAAAGCGAACATATTAATAATCCCTCTCAGTATAGACCCATTACATGTTTACCGACAATATATAAAATTTTAACCTCTTGCTTGACAGATTTAATATACACTCATTTAGATGAAAAAAATGTTTTATCTGAACAACAAAAAGGTTGTCGCAGAAAACATATGGGATGTAAAGAACAATTAGTTATTGATTCTGTAATTCTAAAACAGATTCAAACCCAAAAACGTAATTTACATATTTGTTATATAGATTACCAAAAGGCTTATGATAGTGTCCCGCACTCGTGGCTGATAAAAGTTTTAAATATATACAAAATTAACCCAATTATTATTAGCTTTTTGGAAAAAATTATGGCATTTTGGAATACCGATTTGCTTTTGAATTTGAAAGATAAGAAAATTATAGTACCGGGCATTTCAATAAAAAGAGGGATTTTTCAAGGAGACTCATTGAGTCCTCTTTGGTTTTGCTTAGCATTAAATCCTCTATCTAAAATGTTAATTAAAAGCAAGTTTGGAATAAAAATTAAAGGTAATACTAGAGAGAGAAATATAATTTCTCATTTATTATTTATGGATGATTTAAAATTATATTCGAATTCTGAACCAAATTTAGAGAAAATGATTAAAGTAGTTAAATTTTTTTCAGATGATATTAAAATGACTTTTGGTTTAGATAAATGTAGAACGATCCATATAGAGAAAGGTAAAATTGTAGATGGAGACGAGGGTGTATTTAGAAATTTCAAAATCGAAAGTATGAAAGGGGGTGAGGTTTATAAATATTTAGGATATCCGCAATCAAATAGATTAGATCATACTAGTATTAAAAATGATATTAGGATTAAATTTAAAACTAGGATCAGAAAAAATTTGAAATGCAATCTATCTGCTAAAAATTTAGTAAAGGCGATAAATACTTGGGCAATACCTCTATTAACTTACTCATTTGGCATAATTAAATGGTCTAATACAGATTTAGATAGCTTAGAACGATTGATTAGAACTATATTAACAAAATTTCATTGCCATCATCCAAATTCAGCTGTAGAACGAATTAATTTACCCAGAAATTTAGGAGGTAGAGGTATAGTCAAAATAACATCTTTAAAACATAATCAGGTTGAAATGCTAAGAAATTTTTTCAATAGGAAAGCTGATAGTTCAGAAATGCACAAAATTATTTGCAAGGCAGATAGAAATATTTCACCATTAAATTTATACGACGAGAATGCCAGCATTCTTATAAATACCAACCAGGAATTATTAGATTCCTGGTCAAATAAAATTCTTCACGCAAAACACTTCAATTATCTCAACCAAACATATGTTGACAAATTTTCGTCAAACAAATGGTTGAGTATTGGAGAGTTGAGCGCAGAAATAGAAGGCTTTATGCTTGCCATACAAGATAGAGTCATTAATACTAAAAATTATAGGAAGCATATCATCAAAGATGCAAATCAAATTGATGATTTATGTAGAAAATGTTTGGCTTTTCCAGAAACTATAGAACATATTATATCGGGATGTTCTGTATTAGCGCCGTCCGAGTATACATTTAGGCACAATCAAGTTTTAAAAATAATTCACCAAAGTTTGGTAATTAAACATAACTTGATTGACTGCCGTAATGTACCATATTATGAATATGAACCAAATTCATTTTTAGAAAATGAATTTTATAAAATTTATTATGATAAAACTATTCTGACAGACAGAACAATTAGTCATAATAGACCCGATATAGTTTTACATGACAAAATTAAGAAAATAACTTATATCATTGATGTTGCTATTCCAAATTCTTGTAATATTCAGAAAACTGTTTCTGAAAAAATAAGAAAATATACAGATTTAGGAAATGAAATTAAAAGAATTTGGCATTCTCAGACTATAAAAATATTACCATTTGTTATTTCGGCTACTGGCATTATACCTAGCTCTCTCATTCAAAATTTAGGCGTATTAGATTTGTCAAAAAATTTGTTCATAAAAATGCAAAAGTCGGTCATTTTAAATACATGTAGGATTACGAAAGATTTTTTAAATATTTATATTGAGGGATCAGTAGGATTTATCGGACCAGTTAGGATTTCATCAGAGCCGAACCCTCTGATATGAAAATATCTGGAGTCGGTGAAATATTTTCCCATTATGTTTCTGGTGGATTGACGTATTGTTCTTGTATTGTTTTATTCTTATATAGTGCACTTACATTGCGTTCATTTACTAGATATTCATTTGTGGAAAAGTTTGTGGAAGGGTTTAGTCTTTCATTTGGGAAAGATTCAACCCGGACATAAAATCTGGAGCACCGTATAAAAAATATTAATATTAAAATTTAAAAAAATATATATATATAAAAAAAAAAAATAAAAAAAAATTAAAATAAAAAAATAAAATAAAATAAAAAAATATAAAATTATAATAATAATTAATAGTTAATAGTTCATTTAAAATTTGTACGTAAAAATGCAAAAGTCGGTCATTTTAAATACATGTAGGATTACGAAAGATTTTTTAAATGTTTATATTGAGGGATCAGTAGGATTTATCGGACCAGTTAGGATTTCATCAGAGCCGAACCCTCTGATATGAAAATATCTGGAGTCGGTGAAATATTTTCCCATTATGTTTCTGGTGGATTGACGTATTGTTCTTGTATTGTTTTATTCTTATATGGTGCACTTACATTGCGTTAATTTACTAGATATTCATTTGTGGAAAAGTGTGTGGAAGGGTTTAGTCTTTCATTTGGGAAAGATTCAACCCGGACATAAAATCTGGAGCACCGTATGGAACTAATATAAATGCTATCCGTGAACCAAAAATGTGCGCAAATATTTTCAACAAATATTTCGCTACCGTCGGTCAAAAACTTGCATATAAAATTGACCAAAATTATCAACCTGATGATATACATGACGATAAAATGACATAAAACAATTTATCAATTTTTTAAACCGACTATAGAAATAAATATTCAATACATAATACAATCACTTAAAAATGGTAGTGCGCCAGGATACGACGGTATAAAACAGAAATCTTGAAAAAATACTACAATTTCCTAACCAAACCGATTACGCATATAATTAAAGTAAGCACTAAATATGGAATATTGCCGTCAAACTACAAAAAAGCCATTATAATCCCAGTATACAAATCCGGAGATTTAAAAGAAGTAAACAATTACCGCCCAATATCCATATTATCCAACATTGCAAAAATACACGAAAAAGAAATAAAAAAAAAACAAATTACTGATTATACAGATAACCAAAAATGTATTAACCCTAGTCAATACGGTTTCAGAGATAAACAAGACGCAATTGCATAATTAACTAAGCTTATTTACAAAACATTAGATGGAGGCAAAAAATGCTTAAGTATATTCATTGACCTCCGTAAAGCTTTTGATAGTGTCTCACAATCAAAATTAATTAATAAACTAAATAGTATAGGAATAACTGGCAAAGCTGAATCATAGTTAAAAAGCTATCTCTATCAAAGAACTCAACAGGTAAAAGTAAACAACGAACTAAGTGAAATAGAAAATATAGATTTTGTAATTCCACAAGGAACTGTTTTAGGACTTTTACTATTCATATTATATGTTAATGAACTTTTTGAACTCCCAATCATTTTAAACATTATATCATACGCAGATGATACAGTGATAAATATTGAAGGAAATACTTGGAATGAGGTCGAAATATTAGCTGATAATGCAATAAATATCGTAAAATTATGGTTTGACGAAAACTTATTGACACTAAATGTCGAGAAAACCCATTTTATACCTTATAGCCTAACAGGGAATATCTCAAATAAAAATCTAAACATAAAAATTTACGGAAGAAATTGCCTCCTTAGAATCGCACCCTGTAACTCAAACTGTATAAACGTTAGTAGTAAAGAATAAATAAAATATCTTGGAATGATTTTCGATAAGAACATCAAATGGAAAAGTCAAATAAATTCCACAGTAGACAGAATGAGAAAACTGATCTATATATTTTTTAGATTAAGAAATACTGTATCATTAAAAACACTAAAAGATATTTATTATGCACTTGCGCACTCTGTACTACAATATGGAATCGTGGCTTGGGGGGGTGCATACAAAGCAACCCTTCTCCCATTGGAAACAATTAAAAAAATATTAATAAAAATCATCCTAAAAAAGCCCTACGACTATCCAACTATAAATGTTTTTCAAGATTTCCCGGTTCCCCCACTTACAAAAATCTATGACAAAATTGCACTATTACAAATACACAAAGATTTCTTTAGTAAAAATAATTTACCACAATTAAATATAAGCAAAAGAATAATATCTGTTGGAGGATTTACCGTGCCACTAGTGCGAACCACAATAGCACAGCATCACTATGTATTCAAGGGTATAAAATTATTTAATAAATTACCCCTTGATATACGATCGGAAGACAGCTACGAAAAATATAAAAAAAAATATATATATATTCTTGTATCACCTCATAACTTAACTTATTGTATATTATATCTAGAAATATGTATTGCAAATTTAGAAATATTTTTTTTGCCTCATCAATACTTTAAATCATTTATTCTAACTAACCTATATTTTTATTACTTTTATCTGTATTTTCTCATAAAATCACTAATATTTTTTGTTAAATTACTAATATTTTTTGTTAAATTACTAATATTTTTTGTTTTAATTTAAACAAATGTAATTTTTTTAGTTGTCCTCTCCTAAACACGAGCAGCTGCTTTATTAGGAGAGTGATTGAAATATTAATGTATATAATATGTTGTAAAACAGTAACCTTGTTATATTTTTAAATAAAACATTTAAAAAAATATTCATCGTCAAAAGCAGTGAGGTCGTATGTAGTTACCAATTTTTTTAAAGTATTCTGCCATCAGAACGTATGGGAAATGTCAGAACTTGAAGTTGAAATTTTGGAGTATTTGGTAATTATAATTATTAAATCGTATCAATTAATTAAATAATATAATAAGCAGAGTCTGCCGACCCACTGTGTGGCGGGCTGTATTTGGAGAGGCTGCTTTAGGGAGATCTGTTTACCTCTCCAGCAGAACTCTCTCGACCCATCGCTTTGCACTGCACGGATTCATACGTCCGTCACTCCTAGACACACCCCCAGGTTCCTACCCACCCTCCTTCTTTTCATAAAAAAATCCTCCACACCACGTCCCCAAAAATGACATAAACCTTGAGGGAAATTATTTTCCTCAGGGTCTCCTGTGTGGAGCTAATGTAAACAATACATATCTGAGTACTTACATATACTTACTTAACGATCATAATAAAATCATCGAATAAATATTCCAGGCTTGTGTCGTAGGTACATATCTACATCTACATGTCCTACATTACCTACTTTGAACCTGGCTTACCCCCACCTAACCAACTATTCCGGCACTTCTTTGAACTTAACTTAACCTAACTTTAAAAAAAAAAAAGTTCATTGAACCTAACCTTCTTGCAGTTCTTTGAAACTAACCCATAACTAACCTAAGCAACTGTACCAACTAACAGTTATTTAAACCTTCAGAAAATCAATTTATTCAACGTTTGAGATTCATTGCCAATTAGATATCAATTTGTTTTGATCCATCGATATAATTATTCCACGCATCCTGAGTCACATTTGGATGGCACTGAGTTGACAATGAACACTAACATTGTACCTACTGTATACCCTGGTAGATACATAAAAGGACAGTCTGACCACAAGAAGTGATGTTCTTTATGCGTAGAATTTAAACTAGATTTATTAATTTTCCTGTCTCTAAATGATAGTATAAAAGGAAGCGAGACTTCCATTGACTGTGCACTTTGTCTTCCGCAGAGGAAGAAGATAGTGTCTTCGTCGAATATACACATAGTTTATTATTTACAAATACAAGATGAAGACCTTCGCTTTTGTGCTGGTAAGTGCAGTTTTGGATTAATATTTAGATAATTAAGGTCACACGTTAATCTAATGGTTTCCTGCACGATTTACCAGACCAATAAAAATTAGCTTTGTAGCCATGGTCAATATTTTTTATCACGTAATTTTATGTTGTGATTTGTATGCCCTCGATTTTTTTCTGGTTTAGAAACATTTGAAATACCTGTGGCAGTTTCTTAACATACTCGTATCAGTCAATCGAAATTATATTTTTTTTTCAAAGCATGTTCTTAGATTGATGAGGATCATTTCGATTCTCGATTATTTGATTGATATAATAGCACACAGCAACTTTTTTTAACAGCCGAACTGACTAAATTATTTAGATTTTTTAATAGTATGTACCAAAGATATTCAATACTTCAATATCTTTGGAATGTAACTATTTGGCCATTTTTAATAGTTTTCAATAAATTTGATTCTAGATGCCGTTCTAGTATAGTGTGTATGAATTCTTTATCGGGTGTGCCACCAAAAGTTGATAGAATGCATTGTCATCGACAACGAGTCTATCTGCCGAGTTTCAGCTTGGTCGGTTGTCGGTGAGTGGGTTAATTTCCACTTCCAAGATTTGCATTTATTCATTCACGAAAATAAAATCGTAATCAAATAGATGTTTTTAAAAATAATCAAAAAGGTATAAATACGAAGAATAATCAAAGAACTTTTGAAAAATAAATAATGGATATTGGCTTTTTCGATGGATTTTCTACTTTCCACAATTAACCCTTTATGATAAATAAGTTGTCCGGTAAGTGGTGGATAACCTTTCAACTGTGGATGGGGGATTCCAAGCTTTGGTAAAAGGACCCGTGTTTAGTAAAAGTCGCCTAGTTTTCGAATTAATTGGCCTTTTTTGAAATTTTCTAAAACTGACACCCTTGCTCACTCTCTTTAGTGACATGGTCTCTATTAATTTTCTGTCCGTTTTTTTTAAATGTTATTCTTGAATAATAGTGTTTTTATCAGAAATACTTTACTATTTTTTTTTGTAGTCAGCTGCGCTTTACCTCTCTTAGGGGCAGTTGTTTGCAGGATTTGAACAATTCATCAAATTTCAAAGTTTAAATTCAAGATCCGTGAAATGTCTATTCACGTTCTGTTATTATTTCATAATGGGCTAATTATTTCCTTTGATTATCAAAGATTATTTCATAGCACTTGGATAATAACAGAACCTGAATTTTATCTATCAAATTGATGAATTGTTCAAATTCTGTGAAACAACCCATCCTTGGTATTTTAGTCATATTCGATCCACCGCCCACAGTGCGGATTTAACCATTCGGTCGTATACGTGAATTAACAAGCATCTAAATAATTATTTTTGTTTTAGATTTTAGTGGTTTCTACGGCTTTTGCCGCGCCCATGGAAGATAGAGAGAGTGAGGGTGTCAAGGGCCTGATTAGTCCATTCTTCAAATCTGTCTTCCATCATCACCACCGTGGCCCGACGAGCACCATGCCTCCCGAGGACAACACAGACGACGGACAAAACATTCCTGCCGTATACACCCCATCAGAAGAAACTTCGACAAGTGATGATGAAATGGTGACTCCATTCGAAATTACAACAAGTGCTGATGATCTTCCCGCAAGTGCTGGAAGTGTACCAGTCCTTATTCCAATAGACAGTGATGATGGTATTGCTGATTCAGGAAAAGTCCCCGCTGAAGCAGAAGCTGATGTTGACCTGACTTACGCTGCTTCTGAATCGAAGGACGAGCCTGATTGCTGCTTCAATAAGGGAATACATGAGCAACCTCATTCTCACGCTACTGCTGATAGTGACGACGGTGAGAAAGGTAAATGTGTTCATTTTTTCTATAATAATTAAAGGCTTTATAATTGACTAGCGGTAGGAAAAAATGTATCTTAGCACATCGAACTATGGTTCTGTCCTTCAAAATTTGACACAACGAGTCGGATTGTTGTAAGACCTCTCATAGTTCAACTTGGCTAACACTTGATAGAAGAGGCCCCTTGTGTAAAATAGGTACAATCTTAGAGAGAATAAATTAGATGTTAATCTTCAAGGGGATCCGTAGGTTCATTCTGTACCTAAGTGTAGCTTGCTGAAAGAATCCATAGGTTCATTCTGTAAGTAAACCAAAGTGACGATACATTCGGCACAACCTAAGTATAATTTAGCTATTTACGATTGTGCGTCAAAAGATTTCCCGTTTTTAATCCCCATGACAGGAGTATTTTCATTTTACATTCTTTACAGAACGATAAAGTTTGTTTGTTTTTCCTATCATAGATCAAAAAGAAGAGGAGCCAGCCGAATCCCAGAATTCTTACGACAAAGTCATCCCTGACACCATCATGGAGGACATCCCAGTAGAAGCTGAAACTTCAGAATCTGATTATAAGCCAGACGAACTCAGCAGAGAACTCAAGCCCCCTCACCAAGAGAGTACATGGGGAGACGATGAACAAAAGGATGTCGAAGAAGGAGAAATCAAAACAGTCGAAGAAGAACAACCTAGACCTAAAGAGGGAGAATCCAGGGAAGATGGCACCATTTACAAGAAGCCCGTTGATTCTGGAAGAGGGTTCATCAAGGGAGGATCGTACGTCCCTACCTGGTCGAAATATTAAAAAGTAGCCCACTGTGATTTTGTAATTTATGATTATGTTATCAACTCTAAGTCAATATTGCAAAAATGTTTGTACCTAGTTTTTAAGAAATAAAAGTTTGTGTATTGAGGAAGAAGGTGAAATATTTTCATTAGGTAGTTTTTTTACGGAAATGAAAGTAATCAAGAAGATTATTTATAAATCAAGTACAAATCACAAATCTAGGTTTTTTAAAGTGAATATCGCACAGCCTAGAAATTGTGGAATCCGAAATGGGGTATGAAGGAGTAGGGAAGAGTAGTAGAAGACGGGGAGAAGAAGTACCTGGCATCACTGGAATGGTGGTCTTTTACCAGAGCAGTTCTTATATCTACTACTCTGGAACATGGCAAGCAAGTAAGAATTTTTTAAATTTAGTATTATGACCTTAATGATAGGTTATTTATTTATTTTGCAAAAACAGTACAAAAACCAATTTACAAAAACGATTAAAAATATAGAAAGTACATAGTCAGCGTAGATAATGTAGGAAAAAGGGTTAGATGTAGGCACCTACTAGATAAATAATATTATGTACCTACTTCGTAAAGGATATTCGTGCTTAAATCTGATGAACGACACGTGGAAAATATATCGTCTCACCTTTGGTAAGTTAGTCTGGCTCCTGTGAAGAATTAGAAACCTGTGTTAACGGTCTCGCGCGATATTCGTATTTTTGCAAGAATGTCATGTTGATACTAACACACACTGATACTGGACATCAGCAGTAATGCGGCATTCCTCCTAGAACAAAGCCTGCAGATACCCAACATTCCCCAGATGGGTAAAAAGTAAGAACCGCACTCTCTCATGTAGAGCGTAGAGGTAGAGGGTAGAGGTATCGTAAAAACTCATTTTTCGAACATTGTTCTCAGGCCTCCATGCCTGAGATCCAAGAATGAGATCCAAGAATGCTACGCAGTAAGCTAAAGTAAAGCAACCTTAAAATGAAATGTTGGTGGAACCTAAAATAGACTTCAAAGAAAAGGCCACGGGTCCATCCACCATAAATTCGTGTAAATACGTCCAAGCAAACGACGTACATTTTGTGGCATGTCTCAGTGACGTGCTAATATCTTTTCTTTGATTTTAGCTGGAAAGTGTAAAACTGCTGATGTCCCGAATATAATTCAATACATTATATGCGTAGAAGTGGCGTGCATTGTTCTATGACCAGCGATGTTTAGGTTTTCAAATTCAGGTATGATTTTTATAGTGTTGTAGGTAGTGACTTCGTCTTATTTGATAAATTCCAATTGAAGTAAAAAATACTTCTTCAAGAAGACACGATATTTTACTATGTAGAACCACGGCTGTTTGAAAAGTATAGTAGAAATATGTTAAGTATGAACATGTTATTATTGTAGAACAATTGTGGAAAAAAATAACACTTATTTGAATTCAGTTTTTTTTTCGTTTTTAGGATGTAGGCACATCTTTTATTCTTTTACTCCAATTTAGGAGGCGTGTATGATACGGGAACCGTTTATTGGATAACCAACACCTCTGCCATATGTCACCCCAAGTGGTTCGCTACGTTTGAACATAGCGGGGGTGCCCGGGTTCATGAGGGTGAGGTTTGTCCGGGTCTTCGCGGTGGATGCGTCTGCCCAACAACTGCGTGGCAGGCCAGATCGGGAGAGACTGAGGGAGACTTTTTGACCTCTCAAGCAGGATTCTCTCGAAACATCGCCTTGTATTAGTTGTATTGCAGTGGGAGGGGTGGATTCATAATTCATGCGTCCGTCACTCCTGGACACAGTTTCCCCCAGATTTCTACCCATCCCTCGTAGAACTAGAACTTCCACTCCTTACTTTCCTAAAAATATCCCCCACACAGCAACCCCAAAAATGACATAGGCATGTAGGGAATTATTTTCCTCAGGGCCTCCTGTGTGGAGCAAATGTATTAATATATTTATGGGATTGCACGCCATTGCTACGTAGCTTCACGAAGAGATTTCTTCTATATATTTAAAAGCAAATTTTCATCCGGTGTTCTCATAAACAAAATAAGAGACATGATGACAAAGCAGTCCTGGATTTGTCAATAGGCTGCACAGGCCGCGGCCAAGGGGCGGCAGCAGTGGCGTACCGTGGGTATCAGCCGCCCGGGGCGGAGGAAAATTTTGCCGCCCCCCCCCCCCCTATATAGGTACTTCTTCAGGGAGGGGGGGGGGGGGGTAGTGATCCTTTTTTTTTAATTTTTTTTTTTTAATATTTATCAATTAAATCTGTATGCGGTGAATTAAAACTACACTCAGAACGTGAAAACGGTTTTTCTTTGGTTCTGGCAGCACATAAATTGTCTGCAACTAGAATTTTATATTTGCACTTCGAAAAAAGTTATGTTTTCCTTCGAAATATGTCAGCAGATGAATACACAATTGGAATTTTACATTCTGAACAATAAAACTGGCTTAAATTTCATCTGTATGCGGTGAATTAAAACTACACTCAGAACATGAAAAAGGTTTTTATTTGACTCTGGCGGCACATAACTTGTCTGGAAGAATTTTATTAAGCACTTCAAATAAGTTTTTTCTTCGAAATGTGTCGCCGGATGAATTCACAACTGGAATTTTACATTCTGAACACAAAAGAGGTTTTAATTAAATCTCTAAGCGGTGAATTAAGACTACACTCGGAACATGAAAATGTTTTTTCTTTGATTCTGGCGGCACATAAATTGTCTGCAAGAATTTTATAAAGCACTTTAAATAATATAATGTTTTCCTTCGAAATGTGTCGTCAGATGAATCCACAACTGGAATTATACATTTTGAACACAAAACTGCTTTTAATTAAATATGTATGCGGTGAATTAAAACTTCACTCAGAATATAAAAATGGTTTTTCTTTGATTCTGGCAACACATAGATAGTGTGCATCTAGAATTTTATAACTGCAATTCGAATAAGTATGCACACACCTGTCAGCTATTTAACTTTTCTGTGATAATAAATTTAAAATATATCACCGTGATATATACGTGGAAGAAAACCGTATAAGTGTAATTTTTTGTGCGCTTTCAGCAGGGCGCACAAAAAATAATAAAACACAAATCGACTATCAATTAGAGCTAAAATGATACTGTTGCCATTTACATTTTTATTTAAAAATAATGTATGTGTTAAAAATAAAAACAAAACGTCTGTCATTAATATTTTGATTTTAACAGTATATAAAACTTAAGAAAGATGTTAAGAAACTATAAACTAGAAAAAACTTTTAAGTCCTGACGCGAGAATAGAACCCGCGACTTCCCCAATCCAAATTTTTACAAGATGATTATTGATTGTGAAATTTGGCCGCCCCCCCAAAAGTGCCGCCCGGGGCGGGCCGCCCTCCCCCCGCCCCCCCCCCCCACGGTACGCCACTGGGCGGCAGCCTACAGCCTACAAGTGAGTGATTATAATAAGAAGGAGGAAGGGGCGGCGCAAATCAAGTGGCCTGTAGGCTATAGGTATCTACTTATGAAAAATATAAATTCGTCACTGCGGACAAAGCAATACCTATAAATATTGTGCTGGTATAATAATTGATGATATATAGGTACCTAATTGAATATGTGTACCTTTGTGCATAGGTAGTTAATAATTTAAATGCGTAATATAACTATCTTACGCCCATTTAGAATTTGTATTCCACACATACAATAGAAGTATCCGACATCAACTAGGAAGAATATAATTACTAAATAATAAACAGCACAATACCGCGACGATGGGATAACCATGATGAAAAATCTATAGAAGACAAGTTTCAACGATCGAGGAAACCGTTTGTTTGCTCATCAAGGATTTCTAATAGCTTGCTTCAAAAATTCAAAATCATTTTATACCGAACAATCTTTTATCAATTTGGGACGTGGGTAGGGTACCGCCACCCCGGGAATTGTTTGGTGACTTAGCAAGGGTGCCCGGGTTCACGAGGTGAGGTTTGCCCAGATCTTGGCGGCGTCTGCCAACCAGCTGCATTACAGGTCGGAACACGCCTTGCACCGCAGTGGAGGAATTCATATGTTCGTCACTCCTGGATACACTGACCCCAGATTTCTACCCACCCCTCACACACTTTTCCATCCCAGAACTTCCTATCTCTCCTTTACTAAAAAATACCCTACACACAGCACCCCCAAAGATGACATAGGCCCCGAGGGGAATTATTTTCCTCAGGGCCTTCTGTGTGGAGCTGTAAAAAATATATATTTATGGGGCTGCACGCCATTGCTACGTAGCTTCGCGTTCTTCTTGAAAAAAACAAACATTAAAAAAAAATAATAAACGAAACCAAGTTTAAACTTTTAATAGTATTTGAAAAGACTTAAAAGTTTTTAAAAGTCTCTAGGACTGAAGTTGGAATTCACAGAAATTGAACAATTCTTCGAATTATTCAAGTTCTGGAAAGTCCAAATAAATGTTTTATTATCCAAGTACGAGTATTTACTGTGAAATAGCCCACCCGCGATGAAATTATAATAAACAGAACTTTCACAGAAATTGAAAGATAACTTCGAAATTTGTTAAATTGTTCAAATTCTATGAAATAACCCAATCTCATTCCTAAAGATTTTTTTAAAACTTTTAACAGTATTTTCAAAACCTTCTCGCAATTTTATTGAAAATTTCATTTTTATACTCTTAAAAAAGAGTGCTTATTTAAGAGTTCTCAAATAAACCCATACATTAACCAAACCACTCACCATATCGGAAAGGAGAACATCAAATTTAATTTAGTTTAAAAACAAACTACGTAGCTCTGCTTCGACTTATCTTACCAATGTACAATATTATACTTTTCCAATAGGTATACTTTTTTCGTCTTGCATGGGGAGTATTTTGATTTTATTTTATTTCGTTTTCGAGTTTCTTTTTATTTAATTTTGTTTTTGATTTTGTTTTGTTGTGCTTATTTAAATGCTCTTTATAAAAAAATATAAAAACAACCTGTAAAAAAAAACCAGCCGGACGTAAAATAAAAAAAAATAAAAAATAATAAACTAATCTCGATGTCAGTATATTTTTGCCATTTGATCCATACATAATAAGCCACCCACATTTGACCATAGATATAGCTGCTCTAACTGCTCAATACAAAACGCGCGCTGTTCGAGCTTGTGGAGGCAACGACGAGCATAGTTCCAAGCAAGTTCCAAGTCAACAGGTTCGATCGAGCCAAACAGTGGCAGGAACCATCTCTCCACCCCTCTGAGTGGTCACCCAGGACCTCTGAGACAATTAGTTCCCCGGCAGCGGAGGCAGACGTCTCCACGCCTCGGAGAGGCCGCTAAGGACTTACCGGTGACTTCCACCAAGGAAGATACTGGCTCCCTGGCCTAACTGGGAGTCTAGGAAATTTGTTAAAATATTTATTTGTGAGTCCTATGTCTTCAATGCGTACCATTTTGGCACATCTAGCCGGGGCCCACTCTGAAGTGGGAGCCCTGGAAATGTTTCGAAATATTTGTTTCCCCAAGTTCTGTGCCTTCGATGAGTATCATTTTGGCACCTAGCCTCTGAAGTGGGAACCCTAGGATAGTTGAAATATTCTTTCCAAATCCTATGTCTTCAATGTGTATCCAAGTCCTATGTGTGGTACGTGTACCATTTTGGCAACTAGCCGGAGAGCCTTCCGAATTGGGGGCCCCAGAAAATGTGTTGAAATATTTGTCAAAAAAAGTCCCTGGCCGGAGGCCCTCAGATATTGGGGGACTAGACTCGGGCCTATATGGCCTCTAGTGGAAGTCCGGCTCTGTCCCCAAACCGTTTGCACTGTTTGCAGGCCCCTATACAAATATATAATCAGTGGGCTCTTAGTAATCTCAGTATAACGCACTCGGTGTTTGTCGATTATTTATCGACTCATGGAACCACCGCCTTTATTGACATGGACATCCAATACATGAAGGCATTTGGGTGATTAATCAAGGGGCGGGGTAAAATTACTTTTTAAAATACAATACATTGGTGAGTGTAAAAAAAACGTAATCCAATCAGGACTTTCCGATGCGCCAGAATGATTTCAAAACTAATTTACCCGCTAAAAAACTATTATGATTAATACAATTTAAGCTTGAATTATTTATGTGGAAAGAAAAAAATATGCTTGGCGCAATCAAGGTTAAAAAATTAGTCGCAAAAGTTTTATTTTAAATACTCGACCAAAAGTGGTCATACAAAAATTGGGATAGATACGTTTCCATAGACAATTTCCTTGTGTATTATTTTTGTAAATAATATTTATCTCGGTATTTAAATTAGGCAGGTACATGGCAGGTAGCTATTTAAAATTTCTACAGGTATTTGTTTGTTGGATCGTTTTCTTTTGCTTTTCTTTGAACACTTTTACATCTCTCCGTTTTCTTATATGAAAAATGTGTTGTGGTGATTTTTAGATTCGGATCGCCGAAAATGGCTGAGAGAAGGCCGCCCGGGAACAACGATGTATTGGATATCCCGGAAAACCGCAAAGAATACCGTACAAACAATGAATTCAAAACTTTTACGAATTTCGATATGTTTTGTGTATTTTTTTCCATGGGAACCTTTGTTGCCGATCTCACAACAGGTGAAATAACTTTTGTTTATAAGTTTTGAATTTGTAAAGTTTACTTTCCTCGCTTTATAAATTTGGCATGAGGTCACTTTGAACCAAACTTACCTCATCAGTCAGTGCAATTTTAAACTTTGTTGTTTTCGTCATAGATATAATTTTAGTAGCAGACTATTGGAGAAAGGAACACTTTTATTGGTCTCTTGGGACGTTCCTTTTGATCCTGGTGCCTGCCATATTAATTCAGCTATTTTCCATGAGATGGCATCTGATGGACGAAGCTGTCTCACTATGGCACTGGATCACTCATGTCTTCCTCGTTGGAGTCTTGCACAGGTACGAACATTAATTCCTCAGGGGTAAACTATACTATACTCTTTCTAAACTGTTTGATATTTGCTCATGCATCCATATCTGTAGTATTTTAAACTGACTTGATATTTCCTCATATTGTAGGTATTATTACATCTGTAAACAGTTACTGTTCTGTAGTGTTTACTAAATGGACTTGATATTTTATAATACATCTGCAGTATTTCGTAAACTGACTAGTTTATAAACTGCTCTATAGTATTCTCTAAACTGACTTAACCGCTCAGACCTCGACCATATTTTGTCAGAGTGTCAAAATATTTCTGCTTTACAATAAAATCCAAAAAAATGGAATACTTCTGAACACATCCCTATAAAAATTGTTTTTGGAAGATGATAAAATACGCTTTCAAATTTTACAAATCGAAATAAACATATAATTTTTCAAGTACATGTAAACATTTTGCATGCAAACATAAAAAGTTTTTAAAATGGCTCACCTTACGTTTTTTTAAATTACTGACAACGAAAAAAATAATAACGCATACATATTTTATTATTTAGAGAAATGTATTATAAACGTTATTGTCAGCTCATTTTTTTGTTGTTCCATGTAAAAATAATTAATAAAAAATTCCCAAAGTTTCATACATTTTTTTCAGATTGTGATTCGAAACTTTGGTTTCATAAAGGTATACATTTTACTTATTTTGTGGTTAACTTGTATACATTTAAATATAAAGCAAGGTGTTTTCTCTTTTTAATATCGTTTATATCATATTTCTCACTATGAGAGTAAGGGAGTTACAACGATTTCTATGAGTTGTTCCAAAAAGCAAACAAATTAGCCTGAGGGTTTAATAAACATTTATTATCAAGAGTTTAAAGAAGTTAACTGTGATGGCGATTTAATTCCAGATATACCGTAGTGCTGAAGACTGGATTCGAGGCTAGGGAATCCAAGTCGGCCCACGATGTGCAGAGGCTGTACCTGCAGCAGAGTGACATCTGCATGCTGCACCTCTTTGAATCTTTCTTGGAGGCGGCCCCGCAGCTCATCCTGCAGCTCTACATCATGGTGGTCATGAGAGATTGGCACTTCTTCACTGGTGAAATTATATTCTTCTTTAATAATAAATATGTGTTTTAATGAATCTTAATGGATTACATTTGCAACATCCGCGTAGAGGGATAGCCGCCGATTTATCACATATATATGAGGGTCAGTCAAAAACTAATACCCCCTATATTTTTTTTCTCCTTTTAATTGTCAAGAAATTAAAATGCAATTACACAGGTTGAAAACCAAACTATTGACAATTAATTTGTCACTTTTCAATTTAGTCTCCGTCTATTTCCACAGTTTTGGTCCATCTTATAACATGGGCATGTATCCCAGAGTGGTAAAAAGAATGATACTGTTTCCTAAGCCATTGACGCACGGACATTTTCATGGCCTCCTCATCTTCATCTTCAAGTGAATCCCACGATGAGCTTGTTTTAGCGGTCCGAACAGAAGGAAATCTGATGGCGCCAGGTCAGAACTGTAAGGAGGATGAGGCGAGACTACCCCTCCAATTTTCACAATCTCTTCAGTGGTATGACGAATGGTGTGTGGTCTTGCATCGTCATGCAAAAGAAGAACATCCGCCCTAGCTTTTGTTGGGCGAACTCACTGAAGACGTGCTGTATGCTTTTTAAGGGTTGTGACATATTGGACAGAATTCATTGTGCATCCCTGCTTCAAAAAATCAACCACAATCACACCCTCTGCATCCCAGAACACTGTCGCCATAACTTTCCCTGCCAATCGCACAGTTTAGAATTTTTTCATCCTCAATGAGTTTGTGTGATGCCATTCCATTGACTGCCTATTTGATTCAGGTTCTAAATAATGAACCCATGTTTCGTTTCTGGTCACAATTCTTTCCAGAAACCCTTCTCCCTCCAAACGGAAGTCCTGCAAGTGTTGTGAGGCTATTGTTTTTCTTGTTTCTTTATTCTGGTCGGTTAACATTCTTGGTACCCACCTTGCACAAACTTTTTAGTACCCCAGTTATCGAATAATCATCATCACACGGCTTTTACTTACTGAGGGAGAGAATGCGACACAATTGATCTGTAGTTATTCTGCGGTCATCACGAATGAAGCCGTTGACTTGCTGAATGTTGTAATTGAATCATTTTGTGTTAGGATTACGCACCATGTTTTACAACACCATAGGTAGCAACTTGTCTTATTTTCGTTTAATAAATGAGTAGCTTGGTTCTCGGTCAGAAGGGATGAGCTAAAGATGTCAATATTCATTATCTATGTTGTGAAGTCTCGGTATTGGAGAATGGGCATGTACATACATTAGTTAGTGCATTTATTTATTATTGCCTATTGTATTTGCAGGTTTATCGGCTGTGGCCTCTCTGTGCTCCCTCTCATGGGCCGTGGTGAGCTACGTGCGAGCGCTGAGGCGGTCTCGGGCAGGGACGTGCGGGGCCTCCTGCCGTGCAGGCCGCCCGCTGTCTCTGGCTCTGCAGGCCACGTGGCGGGGGGCCATGCTAGCGGCCCGCCTTGCAGCCCTGCTCATGTTTGCCGTGGCCTTTCAGCACTGGATATTTACTCTGTTAGGTGAGTAATCTAAATATTTTTATTTATTTATTTAAAATGTACACAATACATTGGTACTGTACTCCAAAGAGTTAAGGCCCATTAACCAGTGGCCGAGAATTCAGATTTCATCAAAAGACTGTCTTGCGATCGGAGCGTATTCTTCCTAAAGTTCGGCCTTATCACTTGCAACTGTACGGTATGTAGGTATAACTGTACGCGAGGTCTGCTGTTGACAGAAATATTAGTATATTATTGAGCGGCCGTATGCCTTCCGCTTTCTCTTGAATTGAATTGGCCAATCTTTTCCAGGCATCCATTGGCTGGTGATGACAATGTGGGTTATCCAGCAGAAGACGGACTTCTGCCCGTCGCGCCTGGAGGAGGTGTTCTACAACTGCGTGGTGGGCGTCATCTACTGCTTCTGCTTCTTCAACCTACGCGAGGGCCAGGCCCGCTACCGCATGATCGCCTTCTACACCGTGATGGTGTCGCAGAACTTGGTCTGCCTGCTGCTCTTCCTCTTCCTTCACCCCGGCGCCATGAACAGGGATCTCGTCATCATCACCTCCTCTATCATCATAAGTGGGACCTTTCTGGGTAAACAATATATTTTTTATGACCCTTGAGGCACCGCTGTCATTGATATATAACAACAATAGAATTATTTCACAATTTAATCATAAAATAAAGTAAGATATTTTTTCGGCACTTTTCTAATTGGAAGATAATCTCAGTATCGCCCTGATAATATACAACTATTAAGAATAGAAACGTTGCTTGAAATGGCTTTTGGTGACCAGATCTGAACAGTCAACTATTTCCCCACCTTCCTCTTTTCATCTCCTTCCCCTCCCTACTACCGCCAGCCTCACAACATACCCCAATTTCGGGATGTTATGGTCTTACTGGCTCATAGTGATTAGGACTTTTGTGTGGTATTCACATTAAAAAATAAAATATTAGCCCTCTCATCAGTACCGGATTATCCTTTAGGGCCTCTTTTCATGGAGATACTGACAATCTACGTAATTGTGACGCAACCACAAGTACCCTGCTGATATACAACTTTTTAATGCTGGTCTCCATACACGGCGCTACCCGAAATATACTGAACTTAATCATTTTTCACGTGCAGCCGCGCAGTAAACACGATGTCAAGCGATTCTAGCGACCAAGATAATAGAATAAAAATCGATGTAATAGGAGATTTTGGGTTCACCCATACATCGAAAAAAATCTGAACTGTAGGGCATTCGTTGCCGCCAAGGGACTGCATGAGAATGATGACAACAAGTTTAATTGAATGTCGGAGGATACTTACTTAAACTTGGTGCAATTATTGACCCCTAGTATCCATTACAAAAATACAACTATGCGGGAGTGTGTCAGTATCGAGGGAAAATATTAATAAAGCTCAGGTAAGAAAAGCATTATATATGTTTATTTATTACTTATACATAGTGGGTAACTTAAGATAAGTTTAATTTTTCGCCGTTTAAATCAGATTCTGGGATCACAATTTCTGAATCATCGGGTTCTGGGATTACAATTGCTGTAAAGTTTTGATAAAATAGAACCACCTCCGAATTTTCCATTTAATAAGTTGTAGTGTAAATTGTATGACTTCATTTAAATAGTAAGGTTTCTTTTTCTTCGCTGCTGATCCACTTTTTGCAGGTATCAGATTTCGGACAAAAACATTGCGAATATTCCTCCATGTTTCTTTACATTCGGGTCCTAAAAAAGATAACAGAAGTTTTAATTTAATAATTATTTTTTCCAGGTACTTAGTTGAAGGATCGACATTTACGAGCCTGGCTTTTTATTTCGCGAGAGGAGAATGTACAATTTCAAAAGTCGTTGAAGAAACGGTTATCATTATATGGAATGTATTAAATGGATGCCAATCCCAAGTATGAACGATTATTTAGCCAACTATTTTATCACTCCTCGGGCTTCGCTAACTTGGCAGTTCAATTATTGTATTTGATATTATTTGTGACAAAAGTAAACAACATTACGTACCTGTCAAATTTACTTTTATTCCAACATCAATCCATGCCCTGCTCCACTAAATCCTTTCTTACGTATTCTGGTAAAGCATAGTTGTATAAACACGTTTGTTTTTCCACTTCCAGATCAAACCTAATATTACTTTCTTGTTCCGATTTCCGATTGATGATCGATGAATGACGCGACGCATCGCGTGCGACCAGCACTGTCGGTATCGTGGAACTGAGTGGAAACCGACAGTCACAGTTTTTCTCGGGGCCCCGCGCCCCGAGAAAAAATGACTTGCGTCAATGGTGAGCAAGTACTTACTGTCAATTAGTGAGCAACTCCGGCACCGATTTTGGAAAATGTCAACTTTCAAGATGTTTTAATTTTTTATTAAGAACATTTACACGTTAATAACATTACATGCATTAAAGAAAACAACAAATTATAATAATTACGTTATAACCCAATAACTAATGTGCACATCATGCACAAATATTAAAAAAAGTTAATAATTAAAATAAATATTTAAACGTAGTTGTATTTTACTTTCCATCTATTCATTAAGCAGCATTACTTAGTATCAATGGGGATGTGATTGTAGGTGCCGTGTGTGGTTTGTTTTAGTATTTGTTTTGTTTGAGTTTTTTTTTGCTTTTATTTCTAATTATATGTTTAAAATATAAATGTTGTACAAGCTTTTGTGTGCACTACCTATCTGCTTGCTAAAATTCTTTGTTTCTCTTCGTACCAAGGTTGTCTGGAAGAGATCACATTAGTGATCAGACCGCTCATTGTAGTTTTTTTTTTTTACATATTTTTGTTTTTATGTATGTGTCCTTTTAGTGCAATAAAGAGTTATTGTGTTTTATTCGTTTAATCTTTTTAATGAATGGGGTGATGGCATACCTTCGTAATGTAGTTAAAAACAGATTAATTATGAAAAAAATTGGTTGTGGTAGAAAAATAATAATTTTGGAAGTTAGAAAAGGGTAAATTGAAGTGGCGGACTAAGCCCGTCAGAGGCCCGGGGCGGCAAAGCAGAATGAGCCCCCCCCCCCCTAGTTTAAGAAGTTGATGTAATTTTACAAGATTTTTATTCAGTTCACACGGGCCTCTGACTCTGGGGGGCCTCCAAAGGCATCCATGTTCCCTTGATCAAATCCTAAACAATCTTTAAGGCACCAGGACACTGTAAAAAAAGTAATTTTTTAAATTCATTTTCTGATAGATTCATTTGTTAACCTCTCAGAAATAGAAGTTTTGTTTATTATGTGTCCCTTAGAAAACTGTCAAAACGTGATAATATTTGTGTTATTTACGATTTTTACTAAAAGCTTCATATACAGTGAAACCCTCTTAAGAAGTTTTCCAAGGGACCGGAAAAAACAAATTGCTTAAGCAGGAAAACCTTATATGTGGGAAATATTGGGCCGAGGGACCGAAAAAACCTAACTTCTTAAGCCACGAAACCTCTTAAGAGAGAACTTCTTAAGAGGGTTTCACTGTATCACGTTTTGGGAAACGTAGCCTCATTCTAAAAACTGTTTTGAAAAGGTTATGAAATAAACTTTCAAATTGTATTATTACAAATAAATAATAACATTTGTAAATATTAAAATTTAGAATGCAAACATAAAAACATTGTAAAAATGACCCATGTGATGTTTTATGTGAAAAGGGTACTAAAATCACAGTTTATGTAAAAAAAAATACTTATTCTATCGTACAAATGTATAATAAACAATTTTGTCACCTCACTTTTTTACCATTTCATACAAAAATATTTTAATAAAAACTAACAATGTCTTGAACAAATGACAATCAAAGAAGATGGAGGTTCCATTCGGCTCAGATAATTAATCTCTATGTTCCATAGATATTTTTGAATACAGACGCTTACCGTTGTTCATTATCGATATTGAGTTTTTTATTTCATGGTAATCCGTATACTAGTGATAGAAATAAATCAATTTTTGTAAAATCTCGCGCGTTGACGTCAAAAGACTCTCTAATGTCTTGACCGCTATTATTATATTTGCGTCTTTTGACGCTCTAATGTTCCGAGTGGTTAATAAGCTTTCACCAAATGTTTAAGGAAATTCGTAAAATTGACGGAGATACAGCATTTTACATGAAACCATTTTAAACAGTTTGCATCCTTCAGCAAAACTTTTAACGCCTTTTTCAATCTGGTTGACAACATATTAGAAAAACCATACATCCGATTTGCACGCACTAAGTCTTAACCTTTAAAATGCCAGTAGGTAGAGGTGTAGCTGTGTACAGCAGGCCGTTAACTTTTAATCAAAATAAATCATTTTTACATCTTATTTAAAAATAATTAAAAAAATCAAAAAAAAAAAAATCAAAATCATCCCAATGTCGTCTCTGTGTGTTCCATATTTTAAATTAATAAAAAACGGGACATATGTATGATACAGAGGCTCAAAAAGAGCGAGTAAACTCGCTATTTTTCTATGGCCGGCCTGCTGGACACGACCAAGGATGCGAGAAATCTCGCTCTTGGCACAGAAGCGGTTAAACTGTTAAAAAGTCCAGTCACTATGGAACCACTTAGGGATTTTTTTTATAAAGGATCCCCCTCTATTTTTCTTTTATGAAATGAAAATTTTCCATAAAAAATCGAAAATGAAATTCGATGATGAATGGGATGTATAGTTTTTTAACCTGTCGTCAATCAGGTTGAAAAACGTGTTAAAAGAGTTTCGAGAAAAACGCATTCATAGTTTTGCCGAAGGATAATTCCTCATACAAACTGTTTCAAACGGTTTCACATTAAAATATTTGGTGAGAGCATTTTTAACAAATGCATCTTTTAGAAAATGAAATAAAAAAAAATTACAAACCGGGGCGGGCCGCCCCTTCCACCCGTTAGTCTGCCATTGGTAAAGGGGCCCGGAGACGTGCATTGCCTAGGGGCCCCGATATAGTTAATCCGGCTCTGCCTCTCATTCCTAATTTCAATCTAAAAATAACACCCCTAAGAGTAATTTCATAATACAACACCCCATAGAATTCCGAAGCCTAGAAATACATAACAAGTTCCCTGCAATATAAAACAGCATAGATTTATCGCTCATTTCCCATATTGTAATTTGCTCATTTTATCAGCCAATACCGAGGCCTAAAAAGCATCGCGTCACAAGATATATAGATGAACTTACATTACAACCCAACTTGACGCAAATTTGTTGTACAAGCAAAACTTCTAAAAACGTAAGCAAAACCAGCGAAGATCATTCATTTTGTGGCAAAAGTATTGTCGTAATTTTTGCATGACTTCTTTATTTTGCTAGAAAGAAATGTAAAAATTTTATACATAATTTCATCAAGTGTATCGTATTTCAGGACTAAGCAGCATGTTGATTTACTACCGTTGGCTGCATCCGGCAGGTCCCATCAGGTGGTGGAGCGACAAGGAGCAGTGCCCTGAGCAGGAACAGAGCCCCCAGCCCAATGGGGCCCACATCAAGGCTGCCGAAAGTAGCGCTGATCCACTGGCCAACGTGACCCTGAGGTCCCTGAAGTCAGCCTGGCATGATGCATCAGAAAATACTACAAAGTAATTCTACTACATTATTCACAGTCCTATCTCGGTTTTCTCTAATTTAAAAACCAAATTCATAACGCATCATTCCCCAATTAGCTCATGATGGAAATGATGCATTAAACCTACAAATTTCGGAATGAAAGGCTATACAAATTATTCAAACTTTCTGTTTGAGAGTTATTTTTGCATTTTCAGATTTGTTAAAATCAAGAACAATTGAAAAACAATGTTGAATTTGCTAAAAATTGAAAATCGTTGTGTTATCTTATTTTAATTCCCTTTTGATGATTTAAAAGAAATGAAATCCTAAATAACAAAACAACAGTATATTTCTTGATCTTGAAAACAGTAAAAATGCAGAAACGAAACTTTAAACAGCTCTACTGCGAAACTTCAAATTCGATATTAAGTATATTGGAAGCATCATACCTTATACAGTAAGACTATTTATAATTAGTGTTTTAATTGACTTTATAGGTGTGAAGAGTCCCCACAGTGTGCAGAAAACTCACCTCAGTCAGATACTGAATGCACCGACAAGAAGTTGCTACTCGATCACTGGATCGCTCGTGCCGGGAGCCCCACCTTCGCTTCTGCCCCTATCGACAATGCTGATGCCACTGACATCACAGGAATAGAATTCTACTCGGTCGCCAATACTCCTGAGAAAAACAACAGAATCCATCCTGATAAATTAGGAAATTTAAATGTATCCTTCCAATTTGAAAATGAAACTGGCAACAGAATAAAATGTGATAATTCGAATGAATCCAATACTGCCAACAAAAACAAAAGAAGAGGAATATGTTCCACGACAGAACTAGGAGTTAAGTTTACAAAAATGGAACAAGATCAAAGTTGTTTGAAAGATATTCCAGAGGGGAATGAGGCCATAGATATGACCGCCCAGAAGCGCAGAGGAATCTGTTCTTCCGGGCAGCTCAAGGATGATATGGAGCGCATGAACTCTCACCGCGACCAACCCATGGAAACTCTCAGGTCGGTGAGTGACGGCTCGGAAGATGATCTCGGCAACGATGGCAAAACTTCTAGTGATTCTTTAAATTTAGACCTAGATCTTAGTTTTAGTGACATAAATAGTTCGGATATTAACGAGTTTAATGAGAATATTGTGCAAAAGTTATGTTTGAGCACTTTAAAGAATATTAAAAATGTCCACCAAGATGCGGATATTCGTAATATTCAGAAGATAGCTCTGGAAATATTGAAAGATCTGTACAGCAAAGGAGGGGTAAAGGATGATCAAGACTTAGAATCAGAACTCAGTTCCTCAGTCGGTCGGGATCTAGAAACTCCTAGTGAAGTACTGTCTGCGCACGACTATGAGAATATTTGTGCCGTGAACATTGCTAGGGAGGCATGGGGCCTACGCTCCTGGCGAGGCTGCTCCGACATGGGTGGCTCCCCTCCCCCGGCCCCGCCGCCCCCACCGCCCTCCCAACGGCGTCCCGCTCCCCCACCTCCCCACCACAACTACATCACCACCGTAGCCTACGAGCTTGCCAAATGCGAAGACAGCCGCTGCCAACTGATGAACACTCCTGAATACCACAAGGAGCCTGAATCTTCCGTATTCATAGCCAAACCATACGTGGATCAGAATGAGGGAATATTTCCAATATCCACTCCACTAGAACCCATTCTGGAAGAATTGGATGAAATAATAGACGGTGGCAGCACAATGCGAAGGAGACAAAGACACAATTCTGAAAGTGCGCTGGTCGCAACTATTGACGAAATAAGGAATGACACCATCACAGATTCCCCCAGGAATGTGTATCATCGGGCCGTCTGGGAATCTCCTTGCCCTAACTTCGAGAGTGAAACTGAAAAAAATTATACCGATACTTTCCGGAAAGCCACCATGAACAATCTGAGAAAAGTTCTTTGGAAAGAAGAACCTCGAAATGAAGGAAGTCCGAGGGATCAAGGTGACCAGAACTTACATCCCAAAAAGCTGGACTATTCCAAGGAAGAATGTAGAAAATTTCCCCCGACCAATAATCCTGTGAGAGTTGCTATAAAAACTGAAAAATCTTCTAAAAATATGTGTGAATTTAAATTAAAGAATGACTGTGATGTAGGTAATAAACATTTTAGAAATATGGAGGATAGGCAGAAAGTAGGAAAAAGTAATAGTCATAAGAAGGGCAACGGAGCCAGAGTTCATTTCCAGAAGAAAGACCCCTTCAGGCAGTCGCCCAAAGTTAAAATGGCCAGAGATGAACCCATCACCAAATTGCCTATTGAATTTCAACGCAATTGCTATGAGGAAGTGTCATTTAGATCTCAATTAGTTAAGGATACTACGAAAAAATGTAATATCACTTCAACGGAGGATGTATCTAATTTAGGCATCAGTTCGTCTTTACAATCTCTCATAGATAGAGATTGCCAAAGTGACATAGCCATGCCAAAAACCAACACTGAAACTCGTCCAAATGCCAAACGAAATAATGGAAACCGACCGAGGAGAAAATTTTCATTACTTAGGGAAAAGTTTGAACCAAAATCCAATAAACATTCTGACGAGGAAATGCTGTTTCAAAGTTTGGAGAGCGTTAGGTCGCTGACCCACGAGTTGGATATTACATCTAGTCGAAGTTGTTTAAAGAACAATGCCAATATAGTGTTTGTGAACCAAGAAGCTAAAGTGAGCAAGGACAAGGAGAACCTCACCCCCCCCGCCCTGGAGAGGGGCATGTGCCCCCTACCCCCCCGCGAGGAAGTCGTCTTGTCCTTGACGCCCTGTGACCTGCCAATACATAGTGAACAGACTAGTGCCAATCTCAAAGAAAAGCGAACTATTTTCCTTGAACAAGTTCTAAGTCCGCCCAAAATGAACAGTTGGATTAAAAAAAATTTAAACGAATATGTGAATTAAGAAACGTGTCTATTTTCTGATATTTTATTGTACATTCAACATTATAATACTTTTTTATGTAATAATGAACTGTGATTAAATAAGTGGCTTGCAACACTACTTAAACCTAGTTAGTTAAGAATGCATTTAGTATGTATTGTAATAATGGACTAAATGGATACTTTTTACTAAAATTAACTCCCTTGTTTTTAAGGAGTTTAAAGATAGATGAAGAAAATGTAAAGATCTGAAAGTACACCACCAATATTATTATATGAACTAAGGGATGCCTTCTATGTAAAATTCCGTCCTATTATTTTATAAATGAAAAGTTGTTATTTTGTCACGTGTTACATTGTGCTTTTGTGATTCCATGATCCAGTTGATCATCCCCCGACAGTCGGCCCCCCGGCATACTTATATATAATATGCAGTAATTTTAGGGAACATATGGTATATCTACTCGCACAAAATATAATTAAGTGTCCCGAAGGGATGTGCAGAGAGGATGTACCGCCGAATAACAAACAAAAGTATAAAACATATTTTCATTGAAATGCATCAAGTGTAAAACTGCTTTGTCTATAGACAGCGTATAAGTACAAAAAATCGACACTAAATAAATTCGTTTGATATCCATAACTAAGGTATTTTTGAAGTCGATTTTTAGGTTTGAAATTGGTAAATGATGCACTAATAATTGTATTTTTGGGCGGCCAACTGTCGGGTGACCGCTTTTATGTAGTAAGTATGTACATACATAAATAACAAAAGAAAATTAGAAAAACCCTTCTAACACATTTTGAACGGTTCTGATTGTAAATATTTTATATCCATAGATTCGCTTTTTTTGAATTTTATATCGATGTACGAGGGTGGATCAATAAGTTCCCATGTTAGGAATGAAGATGTAGGTTTTAAAAAAATATATTATTTTTTTCAACATTATTATCTTTTAGATCGATACACTTTTCCCAATGTTTCAAAGCGTTTCTGTTTTGGCGATAACCTCGTTTAAACTGATTAATTTTTCCTCCTAGCCTTTTTTTATGTTGGGGAATAGAAAGAAGTCGCAGGGAGCCAGGTCGGCCGAGTACGGTGGATGCGGCAGCAATTCATAACATAATTCATTCATAGCAAGTTATCTGCTCGTTAAACAATCGTGGCACCCATCGGGCCGACACCTTTCTCACACCTAACTATCGGGTAAAGTATTAATTGCCATACGTGCCATTTGCTTCTTCGCTCACTTTACTTCGGCAATCAGCAAGAATCATGTCATGGATCTTTTCAACAATTTCCTCGGCAACCACATCTGCAGGGTGGCCTGGCCGCTCCTCATCAAAAATAGATGTAAGACCAAATTTAAATTTGTTGATCCAAAATCTCACGGTTGTGATAAACGGTGAAGGGTCTCAAGAGACACCATCCAACTTTGTTTTTATTTCTTCGCATGTTTTTTCCATCCAAAAATAAAAAGCGAATTATGGATCAATGTTGCTCTTTTTCCATTTGATCGAGAAACACGTGTGATACAACTGTCTGCCAAATAAAAAATAACCTGTGAATCAGTCTGAAATTTATGGTATCGTTTGACAGATGGCAGTACACGACGGTAATGTCAACTTTCCTCTGCAGCGCCACCTAGCTTCAAACACGGGTATTTATCGATCAACCCTCGTAAACTATTATTTAGACTTTTTAAAATATAATCTTTTTCTACATATTTTTTTGTTCATGTGTGCCAATAAAGGGTAAAAATGTAAATGGTAAATTTTACCACAAATAACATGTCGCAGCCATACACCATTGTAGGAAAATAATTTAAAAGAAATAAACATTCTGTATTATGTTTACAGAAAAACTTTGAATTTACATTATTCACCGCTTAGAATATTTAAAATATTCTCAATTATATTTTAGAATATACCTAGCCAAAATTTATTTTACATATATTTATATCAAATTGATAGCACAACATACACATACATAATACATATTTGTACTTACAGGTAAATCGTTTTAAAGAGATCCTTGCTTGTAATTGTCTACAGGATCAAAAAATAATTTAATTTAATAATAATTTTGTTTTTGTTAGGAAGCTGAAGAATAATTTTAAATGGAATTGATAAACATTAATTTACACCTTTGGGCATTTTCGGGGTAAGACTGTGGGCTAGTGTTCCAAACTAGTTTGAAAAGCTTTTTTGAAACTTTCGATACTATCGGTAAGCACAAATAAATTCAAACGCATCCTCTTTAAAATGATTTGCCTGTACGTACTATAATATAAATTTAAAACAATTGCGTAGTCAGCACCACTTTTACTGGTTGAAACCACTGAGTAGATAATATACACTAGAAATTTCTGTATTTAAAACCAATTTTTTTTCAAACAAAAGACATACATATATGTACTAATGAATAAAATATCTCCAGTTTTCAATCAAGGCGGCCTTCATCCATTACCGGTAGCTGTCTTCATCTCATCAGTTGGTTTCAACCAACAATAAAGTGATTCTTACAAACAGTTCTTTTTAAAAATATTTTTCCAGAATGTATTTCGATTACTTTATTTATTCAATGTCTTCCGAATTTTTTATTTTTTACAAATACATGCAATGAATCCAAAACATATTTTATTAAAGCCCACCGCATTCTTTTAATCATAATATTTAATACTAATAATTGACACTCTACTAGTCCAAGCGAGAGCTCGTACGTATGTCATCAACGTTCGTCCTCTTCCTTAACCTTTTAAATGCCAGTAGGTAGAAGTGTAGCTGTGTAGAGCAGGCCGTGAACTTTTAATCGAAATAAATCATTTTTATATCTTATTTAAAAAAAAAAATCAAAATCATCCCAATGTCGTCTCTGTGTGTTCCATATTTTAAATTAATAAAAAACGGGACATATGTATGATACAGAGGCTCAAAGAAGAGCGAGTAAACTCGCCATTTTTCTATGGCCGGCCTGCTGGACACGACCAAGGATGCGAGAAATCTCGCTCTTGGCACAGAAGCGGTTAAACGCCCTTTATGAAAATGAAAGAGACAAGATACAAACGTTCAACCTCTCGCTGGGCCTAGTTTACTATTGTTATTTTGACATATCAACCCCCAGACAGCGGTTAACAACTGCAATGCACAGTTGAAAGAAATTGTAACTAGTTTCTGCAGGACTACTGCTGTAGTGAGAAGATTTGGATAGTTTAACCCCTATAGCGGCTGGCTAGATTTGCAGTCCAATGAAATAATGACTACCTTGAGGGGCATTGCAGTTTACCGTGTGTAGAGCTAGGTTTTAGAAGTTTTTCATTACCACACTTTTATCTCTATATATTTTTTTTTACATAGATTTCAGAAGAATTATTCCACGGGCTGCCACATTTATTTCTCTTTTGTATTATGTTAATGTAAATACTGATTACTAACCCCGTATGCATGGACATTGAAGGGTCTAGAGTCGTTCAAATAAATGAGAATTATTCCACGGGCTGCCACATTTATTCCTCTTTTGTATTATGTTAATGTAAATACTGATTACTAACCCCGTATGCATGGACATTGAAGGGTCTAGAGTCGTTCAAATAAATGTAGCTTCGTACAATCAAAAATAGAGTCTTGACGTGTGCGGTGAAGGAGGAAACCATATGTTTCCTTATAACGCCGTTGGGAAAGTGGTGGGGTCCCCTCCAATGTATTTCATTGCCGTCAATGAAAATTTTAAAGTAAAAATGTTGCTATTGTAGAAGTTTGTCTTTGGTTTCAAATATAATTTTCAATACAGTTTGAGATATTTACTGAATTTAAGCCGCACACTAGGGGTTAACGGATTTGTTATTCTCAGGAAAACAACAAAGTAAATAAAGAGTCATTGCAATATTAAAAAAAAAAGTTTATTTCTTTTATTTATAGATGTAATGTAATGGATTACTTTATACTTTGGAAATATTGGCAGTTTCCTAAGGGTTAAAACAATAATGCTTCCTTTAACCCGTCTGCTTGGTTCAATATATTCGCACCTCACAATCCGGAAGCCTCGGTTTCGTGAAACCGTCACTTTGGATCGAGATTGTAAAATATCTCTGCAAGATAGCTTTCATATTTCAAAGACAATAAGAAGCATTATTTCGTTCTCTTTCTGGTTAAAAGAAAAATACATATGTTTGCATGAGAGGAAGAGAGATGCGAGAGAGCGAAATGTAAGGTCGCTCTGGGACGTTTTTGGTCTTATGAAAGTATAATGCGATTACGTGTTTTGGGATGTATTTATTCATAAACAAGCAGACAGGTTAATCGGGGGCTTAAAAAAGAAATACCAATAATAATTAATGGTATGATTTTTTGTAGATAACATTGTTTGACTTTAAGCCCTCGTAATATTCCAGTATGTCTAGAGGTGGGTAAGTTCTGCATTTTGCCGGAAGCCTCCGAGACTTGCTTTCTTTTAAAAGTACAAGAGTTCTAGGAGCAGGTCCCGGGTCCGAGTTCTTAGGTGCGGACTGAGCACTGGGTGTTGTTGCGGCGCACCTCGGAGCCAGGACCTACTCGTAGAACCCGCACGAGAACTCAGAACCCCGGATCCGGAAAAGACCCGCACGAGGGCTCGGACCCGTCACCCGTGTAATGTAGATAGAGTGTATTCGAAAATAATATTCATATATTCAAAAATCGAATCTAATAAACAATCCCGCGATGACGTGACACACGGGCAGGGAGCAGTATACTGTTACATCAAGCGGTCACGCACGTGTGTTGGTTAACGCCGGCGATCGAAAGACCGCCGACCGGTCGCGACGTGTCTTGAGTCAAGGGGTGCCAGAATGTGTCCATAGTTCACGGTCGCGGGAGTGTTTCACGGTTCACGAAGTTCCGAGGACCCGAGTACTCGGGAGTGGAGCGGAGCGCGAACACGGAGACGCCGGCCAGTGGTTCCTAGTTCTCACTAGTACCGGAGTACTCGCGAATGGAGCGGTGTGCAAACACGGGGACGCCGCCGGCCGGTGGAGGCATCCGAGTTTCGGGTTTGGGAACGAGCCCGAGTTCCAGGACAGGGTTTTCTTGAAGTAGTCGATTTGAAAAAGGAGTGGGAGTAGGAACCGCTTCCCGCAAAGGTGCGGATCACACGAGCCCATTCCAGCTGAACCGACACATCGCTAGTATGTACGTGCACTAAATTGTACGTACAATATAACTGCAGAAAATCCATAAATGACTATGTTAAAACCAATAAAAAAAACAACCTGTAAAAAACAAAGTTTTTTTTAACTATAATACATACATCTATTTATTTTTAATTTTTGTGCCTTTGCTAGATGAGGAAGTCAGAAAGAAAAGGAATTATCTATAAACAGGATGTATGAGAGCTTGGAGAAACAAAGCCTTTTTATTAATATTTTACAAACAAAGCCTTTTTATTAATATTTAATCAAAAAGCACGTAGATGTTCGCACTCTGGGGATCGGTGTTGCACGCATGCGAAAATCGAATAACAGTGACAAATTAATCTTCAATATGGTCTCCCTGGAAGATAAAAAAAAATATAAAAGAGAAATAAATTGAATCCTTTGGTTATAATTAGAGGCCTTATCAAGGCAGCAACTAATGATGACCTAATGCATTCCCTGGAGAAACAAAATAATGGGATAGGTATAGATTTCTCGGAAAAAATATCCATTAAATACAAAAAAAATCATAGGAATACATTTCTTTGCAATACCATATTAGAATTATCGCCAAAAAACTGGAAAAGCTGATAGAAGCTGGCCTGGAATGTAGGATACCAACGTTTAAAAGTGGAGGATCAGTCACCATTGGTCCAATGCTATAAATGTATGGGTTATGGACACACCCAATTGTTCTGCAAGGAAGAAACGGCCTGTGTTCACTGCGGCGGCAACCACAAATTCGAGGCCTGCCCTAACAAAAAAGAGCAGCCTACATGTACCAACTGTAATAATGTAAGTCATAACGACCACAGAGCCACCAGCCCAGAATGTCCAATCTGGAAGATGATGGATGAACGTGTTAGTGAAAAAGTGGACTACGCTGGAATGTGTTGAAAAAGCTGCTGACTAATACAAAGTACCATTCGGTGGATGTCTATATACCTATAAAAATAGTTTGAGAGTCCTGTACATTAATGCCAGAAGTATTAGAAACAAAATAGACGAAATAGAAGAAACGCTCAAAAGAATAACGGATACTGTGCACGTTTTAGTTGTTACCGAAACATGGCTGGGAGATGGAGAAGGATTTTTGTTCAACATCAATGGCTACCAGGGTACTTTTGCTTCCCGGACTACCGGAAGAGGAGGAGTGGCGATATATACTCACAATACATTTAACTGTGAAGTTATTGAAAAGTGGTCAACGAATAACTCTTTTTTAGGAGTTAGGGTAAAATATAAACATTTTAAACCATTAAATATATATGCTATATACAGGAAACCTATCAACAATATAAATGATTTTCTAGTATCTCTTTAATCTATTTTACAAAAAAGTAGCCTAGATACACTCATCTTCGGGGATTTAAACATTAATATTCTTTAAAAAAATGATAAAACAAAAAAATATATCAACACTTTATTTTCATATAATTATTTCATATGTAACAATACACATCCCACGAGAGTTACGGAAACCTGCAGTTCTCTCTTAGACCATATTATATCAAATAGAGAAAACATATCTTCAATGACCTCCAATATTGATAACCAGATAAGTGATCATAGTATAATGATGTTAGACTACCAAAACTCTTTGAAACACCACTCTAACAACAGAATACCACCAAACATAAACATCAGCATCATTAAGAGGGCCTTGAGAACATATCTTGAAACCCAACCATTTTCTCTTAACACCACCAACATAACCGACAATTTTAATCAATTCTTTAAATATATCAAAACAGCAATTGACACTTGCAAATTTAAGCCAACAATACGAATAGGAAACCCTAAGCAAGGTAATACACCATGGTTTGACAAAAAACTGGATCTTCTTATTAGAGAACGAAATACTAACTACAAACAGTGGAAGAAAGATCCGCAAAACAGTCTTCTTATATCACAAAAAAATAAGTCAAGAAATTCGATAACTAATTACAGACGTTTCGCTAAAACAAAATATTACACAGATATTTTTAAAGAAAACATACATAATCCAAGACAAACCTGGAAGACAATAAATTCAATCATAACTAACAGTCCAAAGAACTCGACAAATAAAATTGAAACTCTTACCATCAATAATATAGACATAAATGACCCGAAGCAGATATGTACAGCGTTTAATGACTTCTTTACATCGGTTGGTGAAAATTTAGCTGCGAGTATCCGATCTTATTCAGATGACGAAAATACAATAAACATGGAACCAAAGCCATTAGAGTCCCTCTACATGGCCAATACAAACAAACTAGAAGTTTTAAAAATTATTATCTCAAAACTAAAAACTAATGCATCTCCAGGAGTCGATGGTATGACAACTAACTAACTCAGATTCTGTAAAGAAAAATTAGTGGATCATCTTGTTATTCTAATTAATCAATCATTAGTGAGTGGACTGTTTCCGGATCAATTAAAGCTAGCAAAAATCGTTCCAATTCACAAAGAAGACTGCAAAAAAAATCCATCTAATTATCGTCCAATATCAATACTCTCAGTCTTCTCCAAAGTATTTGAACATGTAATTAAAAATAGACTAACTAAATATCTCACTACTAATAATACTCTCACGCCTCAACAATATGGGTTCAGAAAATTCTCCAACACGAAATGTGCTGCCTTTGATTTTATACTAACTCTTCAAAAACACTTAGATCAAGGAAAATATGCAGCGGGCATTTTCATAGACCTCAAAAAGGCATTCGATACGGTTGATCACAAGTTCTATTAAAAAAGCTTGAATATCTGGGCATCGTGGGCAATAGTCTAAAACTTTTATCTAGTTATCTTACGGGTAGGTGCTGTTCGGTTGTTATTGGAAAAGAATCAAGTGATCATAGAAATATAACATGTGGTGTACCACAGGGCTTGATTCTCGGGCCATTATTATTTTTAATTTATATAAATGATATTGCAAAATGGGGAGTGAAAGGTACACTTCAACTTTATGCTGATGACACAATATTATTCTACCATAATACTAATTTAAACGAAATGGAAAAGGACATGGAAAGGGATTTGGCTCATCTAGCCGAGTGGCTGAGAATTAATAAACTTAGCCTTAATATTAAAAAGACTCACTATGTGCTATTCGGGAATAGGAGAGGACAACGCCTAAACATTTCCCTTGGAATAAACAAACTGGAACGAAATATCTAGGATTTTTAATTAACTCGCAGCCAGGGCTGGGCAGTATTTGAATTACTTGTAATTGAAATACGTATTTGAAATACAAATACGTATTTTGTATTTGTATTTCAATTACTTCCTAAAAATGTATTTTGTAATTGGTATTTCAATTACCCGATGCTGAGGTATTTTGTAATTTGTATTTCAAATGCTTTTTTAAATTATGGCTTCAAAATACATTTTCAAATACATTTAGCGATCTTAGTAATGATAATGAAAAATAAACTGACGTAGATAATAAATAGACTAAAAACGTTAGAATCCTGCGCAATATATAAGAGTAAGTTGGCAACACTATTTGTATCGTATTATATTATTAGTGTCTGACCGAAACAGGACTTTCTACCGAAACCGAAACCGAATCTTCGGTATCTGTCTCAGTTTTGGCCGAAACTGATTCTTTTTCAGCTGTTGTATACAATGTATATACTGAAGTTTGGCTTATTTTTACACTTATACAGACAAAACACGTGTTAAATGAAATAAAAAACAATTATTGAAGTACGTGTAAAAAAATATTATATTAAAATAAGTTAACAATAATAATCTAAACGAAAATATGAAAGAGAACAAGACACAGAAAAAAGACAATGGTCGCAACTGGGACTTGAAACTCTAAACATTAACCAATTTCGCTATTGCCACCTTCTGTCAAACCGTCATATTTGTCAATCTCATATTTTCAAATTTTAGAATTACAATATTATCAACTAATTATTTTTTCTCCATATTACGGGCAACTACCCTTTTCATTGGAAACAATCATTCTAAGAATTGGTTTGTAACCTGGATAGCGTCTCGGATAGATATATCCAATTTATTTATATGGAACAACGCAGACGCAACGTTAGACGAAGAGGTCTGGGTTCTAGTCCCAGTTGCGACTATTGTCTCTTTTCTGTTTTTCTGTGTCTTGTTCTCTTTCATATTTTCGTTTAGATTATTATTGTTAACTTATTCTAATATGATATATTTCACTAATGGGAATAACCTTTAAAAAAAGTATAAAAAGAAAGTTTTCCTTATAAAAATTGAAAATTGAAAACCGCGGTGCAAGGCGATAGGTCGAGATATTCCTATTGGGTTCCGATTGGAGATGATAAAAGACCTCCCTCAACCAGTATTTCTTGATCCTGCACACCACGTAGCAGGCAGACAGACGCATTAGTCCCCAAGACCTGGACAAACTTCACCCCATGAACCCTGGCACGCCTATAAAGACACCAAACGTATCGAACCACTTAAGGTGACCTATGGAAGAAGTGTTGATTTTGCAATAAATGGTTCCTGGGGCGGCGGTACCCTTACCCGCCTCCCAATTTAGGCGGCGGGTTTTATTACCGGTACATTACTGTTATAAAACAAATAAAAAATTTAAAAATTAACCAATATTTTAACTACTTATTAGAACAAAAATTTGGCGAACGAGCCACGAACTTACCCGATGTCAACCGAACTACGCGCGATATTTCACGAATGCAGAGTTTCGGTGGGGCCGAAGGTTTCGGCAGAAAATCTGCCGAAAACTGATGCCGAAACTATATTTTTTTGCCGAAACTTGCCGAAACCGAACCTTTGGTCGATCACTATATATTATACTTGTCATTGCTTTGTATTGTACATTTTTGTGTCACAGTATTAGATCAAGCACTATGAGAATAATTTGAAATAACACAAAACTGCGCTATGAAAATGTCTTGTTATTAAAACAATAATTATCCATCACCTAGGAAGTGCGTAGCGAAGGGGGGGCGGTCCTACGGATCCGACCGAGTGTCACCCCCCAAAAGCACAATTCTCTAGCCGCCAACTCCCCCCCCCTTCCTTAGGATGGAGCAATTTTTGATGAGATCAATAGGGGGGGGGGGTGTTACCCGCCCTATCTGCCCGGGTGCCACCCATGCTAGCTACACTACTGCACCTTTGTCCTATACCAAAAAACTTTACAAGTGGAGCGAGGATGAGATGTGTCTTCTAAGCAATATGATGGGTCAATTTTTGCACGTCTCTGTTTCACTTTGCTCAGCTTTGCTTCTATGGAAACGCACACCTAGATAAGTACACTTTCGACAATTTATTGCAACCAAAGGTTCTACCAAAACCAAATGTATTTTGTATTTTGTAATTTGTATTTGAAATAAAAAAAATGGTTAAAATACTGTATTTTGTATTTCAAATACACCACTACAAAGTATTTTGTATTTCGTATTTTAAATACATGCGAAAAAGTATTTTGTAATTTGTATTTCAATTACAGCAAAGCATGTATTTTGCCCAGCCCTGCTCACAGCTTACATGGAAAAACCATTTTGACCAAGTTAAATCAAAGATTGCTCCAGTGACCGGTGTAATGTACAGACTACGTAGATTGCTTCCCACAGCCATACTGCGATCTTTGTACTATGCTATGATTCACTCCCACTTGGCATACCTTTCGAGTATCTGGGGTTTTGCTACCAAAAAAATGATATCGGAGGTGCAAATAATCCAAAATAGAGCCCTACGTAACATTTTTGGTTTGCCTTGGGTACACCTGTTAAAGATATTTACCATCACGCACTTGTATTGCCATTTAAGATTGTTCCTAGCTTTGAGATAACAAACACCATTTTAAATATTATTCAGTGCAACACCCACACAAATATAAAACTGAACTATAACAACGACGTTCACCAATATAATACATGACAACACAACAAACTACACATATCAAAAATACACTCAACAAAGTTCGGACTGAAATCATTAGAATACATTTCCTACACTAACTATAACAAACTGCCTGAAAATTTGAGACAGGTATGCCCAGTGGCGTTGCGTGTGGGGGGCGGGTGGGGCAGCCTGCCCCGGGCGGCACTTTTGAGGGGGGCGGCAAATTTTCACAAAAAAAAACTATTTAAGGGCCAGGTATCAAACCGCGCTAACGCTGCAGTTAAGTATTTCTTGTACTTGTAGACAAACACGGCCGCAGCTGGCCGCCTGCGTCTGACTAGAGGAGATGTGGGTATACTAGACACTACGGACTTACGAAATAAAAATATACTTGCCTTATAAAATTAAAATTTAGTTTCTACTATAATGGATACAGCTTAACATACTAAGAATCATATTGTGGAATAGCGTGGATAGCTCATAGAGACATTTGCGCCTGGGTCAAACTGCCCATTCACGGCAGTTAGGTATTTTTGGTAGTTGCAAACAAGCTCGGTCGCCGCGAGCCGCGAGCCAGCCGCTCGATCTACTGTGTATTTCGGTTAGATTCAGGCACAACTGGTCAGCATTTAGATAAAATACGGAAGAAAAATACACTTGCTTTATAAAAAAATTAATTTATTTGCAACATAATTGATACAGATCGACAGACTATAAATCATATTATGCAAGGGCAAGGATACATAGACTTTTTTTAGCCCCTGGACCTTTACAGACGTCTTAGTTTTTGACCCAATGTGACATAGAATCTCATGGTGTTTTGATGTGGAAAAAATTTCTGGTTCATATATGGTTTGTTTTCAATTGCAGCCAACACTTTCCTAAAAAAACATTAAATTTATTTGTAATAATACAACCCAGAATTTACCCAACATCGAAATTCATTCGATTTATCAATGGATCTGACAGCCGTTGTTTTCAATAAAACTTAGTGACTATTTGAACGGAATCGGTAGAGAACTCAAAATGGTTGTCGAAATTATGCATTTTGACATTAAATTCGAGTTCGGTGAACCTCAAACTCCTTAAACCTGATTTTGAACCAAATCGTCAAAGTACTTAAGATATTCAAGATGGATGCCGAAATTTTGCATTTTGACATTAGATCCGAGTTCAGTGCACTTCCAAACGCCCGAATCCTGATATTGAACCAAATCGGTAGATAACTAGAGAAATTCAAGATGGATGCCGAAATTTTCCATTTTGACATTAGATCCGAGTTCAGTGCACGTCCAAACGCCCTAATCCTGATTTTGAACCAAATAGGTAGATATTAGAGAAATTTAAGATGGATGCCGAAATGTTGCATTTTGACATTAGATCCGAGTTCAGTGCACCTCCAAACGCCCTTATCCTGATTTTGAACCAAATAGGTAGATAACTAGAGAAATTCAAGATGAATGCCGAAATTTTACATTTGGACATAGATCCGAGTTCAGTGCTCGCCAATACTCCCTAATACTGATTTTGAACCAGATCGGTAGAGAACACGAGAAATTCAATATGAATGCCAAAATTTTGCATTTTGACATTAGATTCGAGTTCAGTGCACTTCTAAACGCCAGAATTCTGATATTGAACCAAATCGGTAGATAACTAGAGAAATTCAAGATGGATGCCGAAATTTTTAGATGCCAAAATGCAAAATGACTTCAGTCCACCTTCAAACTACCTTTGATAGAAATCAGTAAAAAATTTAAATGTTGACATTATTACCTTATTCTCCTTTTCTTCCATTGGGTGGGTCTATTTTTATGGCACGGTAAGCAAGGCTTCCTTTATTTTTACCCATTTTGAAGGTACATGAAGTTTAAAAAAAAAAAAAATCTGTAAAACTGTAAATCAAGTTAAAAATAATTTATTAGATAATAATAAATATATTTTATTTCTACTTACCCGGTTTCTGTAACACCTATCTCCTCAATGATTTCTTCAAAAATCAAAGACACAGCGAACAAAATTGCCGCGAAAAAAATATGCGTGCTCCCGCCGTGACCGCTTTCTCACAACTGAATGAATTCTGTGAAATTCAACAGACATTTAGACATCGCGCGGTGAATATTATTCCGCCATACATTTTTGTATGGCGGAGGATAGTTGAAAAATTCAGAAAGTTTAGGCGAATTACAATAAAAATCTAGATACACTGAAGTGCTTTAAATTTAATAGCGTGTTTTAACATAATGTTTACTCTGAGATTACGGAAGGATTTTTGTTAAAAACGTTTACAACAGGTTCAGGAGAGATAATCGCGAAGGCCTTTTTCAACGTTTTAACTAAAGTTGCAGCATGTATAACTTATAGAATTTGTAAGATTACAGTAAAAAAAATTTAATCACTAGTAACTTTACACATTTTTCTAACTACCCCTATATAATTTTCTAGTATTGCTGCTACTAGATGCGGATGCTACTGATAATGCGGAGCGATGTTTTCCAAACCCTACCCTTAAGAAAATAATTATTATCATTAGAGAGAAACATAATGAAAACATTGTTATACCTCAGTGGCGTTGCTTGGGGGGAGTAAAGTAAGTTATTTTTTTTAAATGTATTATAATTATTGGAAAATGTTCTACGATACTTACGATAAGTTTTTAGATTTTCACGGCCAAAAGCATTTTTGTTGTTAGTTTTTGGGGTGTTATGCCGTGTTGCGCTACCTCCTTCTATAGCCGACGTTTCGGACAGCGTTGCAGTGTGCAACGATGTCCGAAACGTCGGCTATAGAAGGAGGTAGCGCAACACGGCATAACACCCCAAAAACTAACAACAAAAATACGATACTTTCGTTTACGAATCCAACTCTTTCTTTTATTATTTATTATAAATGTCAATAATTATATTTTTTTAAGCTGCAAATTTCGTAATTCGTAGGAAACCCATACGAATATTATGAGAGAAAAACTAATTAAAGCTAGGAACTAGCAAAAAAAATCACTATTAATTAAAATCAGAATTGTGTTCAGAATGTAACGATTGAATTTCAGTTGTGTATTCATCAGCTGATACATTTCGAAGGAGACCATCATTTTTTTCGAAGTGTATTTGTGTTATTGGAGATTATCCACCACATACCCGCCCCTATACTATACCTCCCTCACTCGAAGTGCAGTTATAAAATTCTAGTTGCAGTCTATATATGTATATGCTTCCAGAATCAACGAGAAACCATTTTCATATTCTGAGTATAATTTTAATTCGCCACATACAGCTTAATTTAACCCGTCTAATCACAGAGACGCAAATTGTCCTACAGATGTAATTTTAAAATAAAATAGTATGAATGCGGTAAAAACTGAAGACACAAGTTTATTATAATTTTTTTTAGAAAAAATAATCTGTATTTAAAATTTGTTTGTATTTTTGAGCCAATTTACATTTCCAATATTAAAATTTTAATATTTAGAATCAAAAATGTTTTGATAAGCACGTCGGAAAAATTATTTTATCTAGATATTAGAACAATTTTGTTTTTTACAAAACGGAAAAAAAAAAAAAGAATAAAAAAGCAACATTTAAAATGCATGGGAAGAACCTGAAATATTGTGAGCAAACCTTGACAGGCAAAAGTTTAGAGATACTTTTCTTATTATTCGAAGGGTTAAACCCATTGACGTATGATATCTAGACAAGCCCTGTGAAATTCAAAATGACGCAAGAAGCCAGCAAAAGCAGGCTCAAGGCCAATTTATGAAAAAGTGCCTGCATTGTTTTGCACCGTTCAGATCGCATAGTGCTTTGTGTTGTATCTTTTATCGGTTTACAAGATCTACACTGAAACTAATTTGTGTGTCAGCCGTCCGGACCGAGTTAATTTTTTTAAAACACAAAAATATACCACTTCCGAATATTGTACAAGGTACACAACGCGGACTTTATTTTTGAAAATGTAGTCAGCTATCTGAATACAACAAAAAAAATATACCTTACAGATGTCTTTTAGGCAGCGTTTCAATAAACGTAATAATGTTAAAGAAATTACTTTTGGTCGAGCAATATTTCTGACGTCATGCCACGTAGCCCGGTTCGTTCACTAATACATTGACATACAGGCTCAAAACAAAACATAACGGCTTGTTTAAAATTAAAAGACCACATCTTGTCACACACTAAACGCCCTCGGGTTATTTCTTCAAGCGACTTAGCGAGCGTGTACGGCTAGTTTATACCAAGTAGGAGTGATAAATTCAACTCCACAATAGTGTCGCGTGATATTCAAGGCATCTGATTGGTTGATGAATGTCAAAACTACATAATGGGATTTGAGAACGAACTTTGTGTTTTAGGAACTGGCTTCTCTAGGCTTTTTGAGCGAGGCGGTGGAATACGATGAAGAGTTGTATTGTTAACATTAATATCATGGCGTCATTATTCACAGGCAAGTTAGTTAGGTAGGGCTTATCTAGACTTAATTGATCGAAGGTTAAACCAGTTTTCAGAATGTTAAACTCCAATTGTGGATTCATCTGCTGACATAATTCGTAGGAAAACATTATCTTATTCGAAGTGCAGTAATAAAATTCTAGTTGCAGACTCTGTATGTGCTGCCAGAAAGAAAAACCATTTTCATATTCTGAGTGTACTTTTAATACGCCGCATACAGACTTAATTCAAACCAATTTTGTATTGAGAATGTAGATTTCCAGTTGTGGATTCATCTGCTGACATATTTCGAAGGAAAACATTTACCAATACATTTAAAACACATAAGCGCAGTTATGAAATTCTAGTTGTAGACTATTTATTTCATGCCAATATCAAAGAAAAACCTTTTCATGTTCTGAGTGTAATTTTAATTCACCAAATACAAACTGGATTTGTGTTCAGAATAACACGATAAAATAAATGAAGAGTTGTAGATTCGTCATGTACCAAGTGAAGCTTTACATTTGACTTGCATACCAAATGCTGCAAAATTCTGAGAAATTGATTGCCCCCCCCCCCCCCGCTAGAAGTTCCCAAATAAGGGGGCGGTGGAATTTTCCCCCGCCCTGGGCGTCTGACACCCACGCTACGCCACTGGGTATGCCTCCAACAAATCTCGAAATGATATAATATTGAAATCCTATTTTTTCAAATGTTATTTGGAAAACGAGTCATAAGTAGGTAAAAACTCTGTTCTTATAGCCCTGATTATCTCCAAATATCAAACTTATAATATTATGGGCGCAGTTTAAACCCTTTTTAAATCTTGTCATGTATTTGTGTGTAAACATCTTGTATTAGGTCTGTATATTTTTGAGCCCGAGCCTTTTATTGTATTTTCCAGATTTTGTTTTCATGCATTTCTTAGTCCATTTCATCTTAGTCCATCATGGAGGATACTTTATTTTAACTTTTTGACACCAAAAGCACATAAATCAAATGAGTGGTTATAAAAATTCATAAAATCTTATAAGACATGTTTCTGTGAAATATTTGTTAAGTGATTCTTCATATGTATGTTGTGTCTGAATGTTGCTTCTGTGAAATGTTTTTATTCATATATTGTGTCTACATATGTATTGTGTTGAATTGGGTTAAACTTCTCAAAAGTACCAATTGGCGATCCCTTAATGAGTTTTGATAACTCATGGGAGTGCAACTTTGTTGTATATTTTATTTAATAATAAAAAATAAAAATATTGATTTGTCATAGGATTATTTTATTTTCCTATTAATTTGTCATACCTAGGAACGAAAATTTAATACTCAAGTGCCACAGTTGCGGACATAATTCCAGTATACATACAGTGATCAGAACCTTATCAAAGATTCATCAATAATATTTTAGGTTACATACATTCCTGCTGTCCGATACAACGCCTGGTGAAAGACAGCCATTCAGAATCGAAACATTGCTTGAAATGGCTTTAGTCTTGTTTGGTGACCAATTGGTGACCACATCTGAATGGCCAGGTACTTCCCCACCTTCTTCCCGATCTCCTTTTCTCTCTCCTTCAATATCACAACACACCCCAATATGGGATGCCATAGTCTCACTGGTCTAGTCTCTCACTAAAAAAGTCCAATCAACTCAAAAAACTTTTACTAAATATGATATTCAATTTTCGGAACAGCCTCGAGAGTCCCCCATCCACAGTTGAAAGGTTATTCACTACTTATCTGGACACCCTTTATGTGGAGTTTGGCAAATATGGGAATTTGTCTGATAGTTGACGTGCAGAGACCAAAATTTGGTAGGAGGCAGGGTCAACTGGAAAAATCATCATTCTGGATTCCCAAAGAACTCTGAATAACTTCGGCAAAGCTGCTCACAAAGGAAAAAGCGCATTCTTTAGTTTGCCAAGCTTTAACAGAATCTGCATCCAAGGATTGAATAAGTCAATAGTGTTATTACAGGAACTACATTCCCGGCTTGACTAAGCCAATCCTGATATAACAGGTTCTTTATCTAGATCGACTAAGTCAATAGTGTAATAAAAGAATCTGCATCCACAGCTCAACTAAGTCAATTGTGATATAACGAGATTCGCATTCACGTCTTGACTAAGTCAATCATGTTACAACGGAATCTGCATCCATGGCTAGAGTCAATCGTGATATAACGGGATCTGCATCCACAGCTTGGCTAAGTCAATCATGTTATAATGGAATCTGCATCCACAGCTTGAGTAAGGGCTCGTACACATAAATACGATACGACGTCGCATCGTGCTACGACGCGGCATGGCTTTGGCCCTGGCAAAGGAAGTTAATCTTTTAACGGTAATGCCGTAGCATGACGTCTTATCGTGTTTATGTGTACGAGCCCTAAGTCAATTGCGTTATAACCAGGACCGTATTATCCATAAGGCCGGTGTAGGGGCCCCGCATCCAAAGCTTGACTAAGTCACTCGTGATATAATATGATGTTAAATAATAGCCGTGGAATTTTGTGATATACCTATAGAAATAAAGAACAACGTAATAAATGTTATAATTATAATACATTTAAAATATCACAATAAATAGTAGGAATGTAACAAGTGTAAATTCAAATTTGATCAGCACATATTTTTAAATGATTAATATAATAGATATAATTCATCACACAATTTTCACAAGAAAAAAATTAGTATTTTTCAAAAATAAATGCTAAGTATTAATGTATAATATAATAATAAATGCATATTTTTATAATAGGGAATAAAATATTTTCTATAGAATATAAATTAAAGACAAAGTTTTGAAAATAAAATGTCCTGAAATTGGCTACCATCGACTCCTGGGGAAATCAACAATTTCTTGACATAATCAGGATTTTTCTGAAAATTAATATTTCCCCTTCATACCAATTTTATTAGACCTCTACCTTTTACGAAAATTCCTAATTAACTTGAATTCCTAATTAAATCACTATCAAATTCTATGACAAATGATGTCTAAATTTCTACAAATCTATTTCTACACATAAATTCAGTGCCAGTATGATAATAAATGCAATTATGTAACTAAAGTGTACACAATGTAATGTAATATACATTATGTAACTGTCTAAAGCTTAAAATTTATGAAAGCGTAAATAATACATTCAAATTAATATAAGATGGTTTCGCAAGAAACAACAATATCTAAATAAAATTAGATGACTTTTTAATTAAAGCAAATACATAATACACTTAAGACTTGAAAAAATAGTTTCTTAAAAAACGAGAGTGACACAAAAGCTCTCGATGGTTTAAAAATGAGGGAAATCCTTCGATGGAATCGATAATAATTACGCAAATTAATGCTTAAATTTTATTATGATAAATTATGTTTTTATTTAAGTCTGTCTGCTGGCCTTTTGATTTATATCTTATGATTGTGTAAAAAAAATTAATACATTTTCATATAAGTTTTGTTTTCCGGTCCCCTGAAAACGCTGGCCTTTTGATTTATATCTTATGATTGTGTAAAAAAAATTAATACATTTTCATATAAGTTTTGTTTTCCGGTCCCCTGAAAACCTTGTTACTGTAGTTCCCATAATTAAAACAAATTATCGAATACTGAATATCGGGATGCAAGAATTCCATTATCAAGAAGACTCCTAGATCAATTATTGTTAATTTTAGATTAGTCATGGTTTTGCTTGGTTAGCAGATTTTCACCACATTATTCAGTTTGCTGAAATATATCTGTAGCACTGTTTTTCTTCAATTATTTGACTTACTCTTCATTTTAAAGATATTTTTCATTTGCACTCCCCACCCCACACCTCCAGGAAAACAAGGGCCAGTTTCACAGAACCGCCTATTAACATCCCATATAGATGCTCAGTAGTGCAAACACACCACAATCACACATAGTCGTGACTTTAAGGTTAAATATACGCATCAAATGAGCAGAATGACTGTGGAAACACCTTTTTCTGTCGATGGAGGACCAGATTTTTCTCTTTCACAGAGTTATGAGCAACACCAAAGAAAGATTAAAAAAATAAATATAATCAGCATGATAAAAAAAAAAACAAACAATGCAAAAAATGATAATGTAAATAAATTCTCTCAAATGGCGCGGTGACGAGAGATGAAACAATAATCCCTCTTTACAGTGGTGATAAGCGATGATGCGAAAGAAAGATGGGTGAGTTTAATCGTGCGTCCCGTGGTAGGGTGCAATACCCCCGTGGTCCGTTGCCATGCCAACGTAGCACAGGGTGGCCTCATCTCAAATGTGCGCCTGGCCGACCTCCTCCTTGTTCTCACACTTGCACAGTGCCTTCATTATCTGCCACACCGTCTCTCCTTGCCTAGAAGGTAAATCATTGCATTACTACTTATATTACATCAAGCACGAGAGATCGAAGACATTTAGTCTACATGACCTTCAAACTACTCCTATCCCCTTATCCCACCTCATAAAGCAGAATTTAGATACATGGTGATGAAATTTTGTATACATGATATTCAAAATAAGAGGACCATTACTGTGTCCATCTGAAAAACTAGCCCGGGAAACACCAGGGGCATAAAACTTACTTCCACTTTCATGAGAAACTTAAAGACCAAAAGCTCACTCAACAAAGCTCAATACTCAAAGGTCAAAGCTCAAGCAAAAGCTTAAAAATTGAAGTTCAAAGCTCAAATCTTAAATCTCAAAACTAAAGCCAAAATTCAATATTATGCATTATTATACCAATCAAAAGCAACAGGTTATTCCAATAAAAATTGAAAATTATTTCTGTGCAAGGTGGTTTTATTGAACTTGAGCAGATAGCCAAGTTGTTTATTCATAACATTAAAAAAAAATCAAATAAATCCCAATATATTTTGTAGTGATTATGTGTACAAAAACCGAGTCTTAAGTTCCGCATGCATGGAACAATGTTCCAAACAGGGACATGTGTGATGAAAGGTTAGATATTAGTTTAACAGAAAAGGGGGGCACAAGGTGAAACACAAAGCTTTCTTGCGTATGTCAGTATGGAACAGCCATGAGAAGAAAAAGATTAATAAAACCTAACATACCTTTCATATATTTTAGTCTGAATTTGGGCGAGAGTCTTGCATCTAGTGTTGGGCAGTATCAAGTAGAATATTACAAAAGTTAACACGCTCAACACGCTGAACATCAGCAGCATGCCGTAAAGATGTACTGAAAAATAAAACAAAACATTAATCAAGCAACCCGCCGTATTCACTGATTAAGGAGCTCTGTATTTAAAAAAAAATACTAGTGTGCAATTCACATGCGGTATAAGTGAAACCTTCAGAAAACTAAAGTAGACAAGAGTGGGAAGGCTACAGGCTACTAAGAATAGATTTAATGTGAACTGCATGAAGTACCGAACCATTTCAGTAGCAATAGGCCACTTGCATCAAATTAAAAAAAAAAAATTCCGGTTAGGCAAATATCCTAAGACATTCTCTATTTTTTTTTTTTTTTATCGTATTTTTGAAACCCTGGCGTATTTTTGAAAATTTCAATCCGAAAAATCATACAATTTTTTATAAACCGGAAAGACGGGACATAATTTTATGGGTACGGGGTAGTTTATTGTACGGGGTTCTCTTCGTAACATCTGTAAAAACACCGCCATCTTTATCAAAAAATCAAACCAAAGGATAAATTCGCAGAGAACAAACAATAAATCTAGTGAATGTTAAACGCAAATTAAAAAATTCGCTGGAAATCAAAGTGTTGCCATATAAAAAAAAAATTATCAGTGTGGAATTTTACAAAATTAAGGGAACATAATCGGAGACGGGACATTTTCATGTAGTGACGTCACGAGCTCAAATAATGGATTTATTTATTTAAAAATAAAAAAACTATGCATTTCTAAAAAATTTTACTAACATTTTCGTAATCTTAGTAAAAAAATCTATCCACACAATTTTTTTCCAAGTCGTTATGAAATCAATGCAAGTGGCCTATTCTATTAAAGTGTTAAAATTATTGGTTATTGAACAGTTCTTCCTCTCAGCTCCGGCAAGTAGGTTGTGTCACTGATTAAGAGAATCAATTAAAAATATTGTTGACAACTAAGCAGAACTCAACATGTTTTTTTTTTCTTCACTTTTCTTCAATGTTTTGTTTTATCATAGAACAAATATTGTAAAGGTAAAACAATTTAAACTTTTAATTCTCACATGGCATCTTCAGAAACGTCAACTGCACAATCAGATCTATGACGAAGTAGAGTCCAACGGATATGCCGAGGCCCCGGGCCCTCCACGCCGTGGGGAACATCTCGCAGACCAGCAGCCAGCCCAGGGAGCCAAAGCCGAAGGTGTGGAAGAACTCGTACAACAGCACAATGCACACCCCGATTATTCGCAGACTCAGGATCAGGGTGGACGGAGGCAGCAGGTCGTCCGGGGGGCAGTTTAAGGGGTTCTCATTGCTGTAGTAAGAATTGTCTCGCAATGCCACGGGAGTGGGCAGTAAGGGGTAAGGTGGGCGAATGGAGCCTTCTGGAAATATAATACATAATAATAGTTTATTTTATTGATGTATGAATGTGAAAAAATCAAGGACTGTGTGCAAAGACAGTTTGTTTTATTTGTTTAAGTAGAAAATACAGATAAGTACACACAGTAATTAACAAGACGGATTTGGACCGTTGCTGTTCTTCAAAATATGGAGAATTTACCAGGAATAGACAAAGAGAATAACACAAGCAACGCTGCTCATACAGGGAGTAATTATAGTACCAAACAGCAGTAAAAAAGCAAACTAATAAACATTTGCATTTTACAAACAAAATCTTATGGACGATAATATGTAGCTGTTGTTTTACAGAAGTACCATATTTTTGGTAGACAATTTTTTTAAACGTGGACCTTTGAGGTTTTGAGATTTTGGAACTAGATATGCATCTCATAGCATATTTTATAAGGAATAAAACAGTTTTTGGAAAAAAAATCACTCAAATGACTGATTTTGAGAATAGAGAAGTCCAGTCAAATTTTTTTTTTTTTTTTATGAATAATGACCTTCTAACTTAAATAACTGCTTTTTTTTTTTTTTTTTAGAGTTAGTTTTAATAGTTAAAATAATTGTCAAAGTTTCAATTTTTCAAGGTCCCTCAAAAACCCGCCAAATTAAGATGTATTTTGTGACGTCATCAACAGTTCCATTTCATGTTTTTTATGTTGGTCTCCTTGAATCTCACATAGATTTGCGCAGGCGCCGCCGGCCATCTTAACGCGTTGATTGGTCTATTTATGGTGTATGGGCAATGGCAATATGGCGACGGCGAGATCAGAAGCTTGGCAAAAATGACATGATGAATTTTACTTGCAGTTTTATGTTTTTGAAGTTAATTCAGTTTTATGTTTTTGAAGTTAATTTACGTTTAAATGATCAATTCACTGTGATATTAGTGTAATTCATCATAAGTACCAATGCTGCGTTACTTTTTTTTCAGTTTTAGTCCTTTAAATAGTGTTTTGTTGGTGTATTTCCGTTGTACGATAGGTTTAAGGTTACGTCTGAAATTTTTTTTTTAATGACTTTTCCGCGTGAATTTAATAAAACTTCCATAAAAGTAATATTATTTAATAGTGTTAAAGACTAATGCATGTGTAAATAAATACAAAATACAGAAATCAACACATTAAATTGCGTAACACTGAATCCAAGATGTCATATTTTTAAAGTTATTTTTTCGGAATCATTAAAATATTTTTTTATCATTTTTAATTGTATGAACGAGATAAAAAGTGAAGTGACAGTTTTATTCCAAATTCATAAAGTAAGAGGACTGTATCTTTAAAATTTTTAATTTTCCTAAATTTTTCAACCATTTAATAGATTATGTTTACAGTCAGCTGTTTTTTTTAATTTTTTCATTTTGAAACTTAAAATACTGCAATTTTCAAACGCGATCGTATATGTCAGATACAAAAATCTAAAAGGCAATTCTATTTAGTTTCTATAAAGGTATATGCTTTTAGGACATCTTCAAAAATAAGAAATATATAGAACATTCGTTTGTGTCATACCTAAATTCCCATACAAATGACGTACAGCATAAATAAACCTGTCATTACAGTGATTACCATCGTGACGTCACCACACAGCATACCAACCTGACGCTGTGTTTTAACGAGAATATTAAAAATGCACTTTTTAATATTTTTTTAATAACTGTACGTTTAATATTATTGAATAAAAGTTATATATTCAGAATCAGCGTTATTGGTCTATATGAGCATATTTTTTTAAAGCCATTATATTTTCACTGGAGTTCCTTATTGCAGTAACAATTTTGAGAATTGCAGTAACAAAATACAATTTTTGGTGTAAAATAATATAAAAATCAAATCCCCCACCCCGGTTTATAAGGAATTGACCCTAATGTCACTTTTGTCCAAATCCACAAATAGTGGAAATTAATACTGGTAGCCTTATGTGTTTCATAGAAGAAAACGGAAAAGAATGATTATCTTACCGATAGTTTCAGCAGCTTGAAAGTTGGGTTCCGCATCATGGGCCATTGGCAGCATTCCGATGGAGCCGTAAATAGGCAATACATTGCAGACACGGGGACCGGGAGACATGGCCGGGGTGTGCTTGCTGTCGAAGCACGCCACGGTGCTCAGGAAAGCCATGAGGAAAGCCATAAAGCCCACGGAGATCAGAATGCAATATTTCGTGCCAATTCGGGACACCATGAACCACAGAGCTGTTGCTGACAACATCTGGAAACCAAATTAATCTTCTGTTATTCTCACTCTTGACATGGCTGACTGATTAATGACCTGACCAAATTTGAAAAACGCCTATTACTGAGGGAGGACTAAGCCAGCAGAGAAATTGAACTCACAATGCTTGGGTGGTAACACGACACTTTTGTCAACTCAGCCATTGACCGGTCAATTTGAATAACTTAATCATGCCATGTATTCCTTGGACGTCCCTGACTTCTTCTACTGTTCACTTCCGCTTCATATATCCTCCTCACACTCCTTTCTTCATACCTCCACTTACATGTCCAAACTATCTAAGCATCCCTTTCTTAATCTTATCCATTACGTTTGCATTCACATCAAACCCAAACACACCAAAATACAAAACAGAAAGCTGAAAATTTCATTTTGGGCCGCAAAGATCTTCCATTTGGCCGCAGGTTGGGTATGCCTGATTTAGACCTAACCCCAGCCTTCGAATTTCTGTTGAGGTGGAACATTTGTTTCACTTTGGGACCAAAAATTGACCATTCAAACAAAAAACTAACATCGACGAGGAGCCTTTCAGGAAACTAGTGGAAATGGAGAGGAGAGCTGAGATCACCTTGGTGGACTCTTCCCTCGTGGGAACCTTCGGGGAAGCTAAACAAAGACTGTCTTCTGATGGGAAAATCCTCACAGCTACAGGATCTTCCAGGAGAGATCCCTGATGTATACATGGGAAAACAGGAACCAGGAAACAAACTCAAAGGAATGAGATGAAAAGGGAGATAGCACAATGGGCCCAAGGCCTGAATGCTCAAGGGAACTATCTGCATACCGTTGACGCATAAATAAGACATCCAACCGATTTATAAAAAATAAGGTTTTGTAGCACAGTGTTTGCAAAAGGGGGTGGGAGAAACAATTTTCTGGGTTTGATGCATGTCCAATAAGTTACAGTAGGACATAATAGTAGGGGAGGCGAAGCAGGGATTTGTGGATTTACTCCAGCGCGTCAGATTAACTAAGGGGAGATACCTCCCGACCCTGTTATGGACTACCACCATTTATGAAGCAATAATATTGGTGGGTGCGGCTAGGACAACCGATCAGATTAGTAAAAAAAAATCGATCCCCGTAGTTACTCGAGCGTGTCAGATTAAGGTATTGTGAGTTAATTACATGCAGAAAAGTTTACATTTCAATAATCTGATTTGAACGTGACGTAAGAAAATTAGCGAGTCACAAAGTTGCAAAAAAAAAAACGTCACGTGGATTTACTCGAGCGCGGTTCATTTTTTATTTTGAAGGAAATAATCTAAGGATCACGGAAATAATATAATCTGACGATTTCAACATGCCGAAGAAGCTAAAATCATCACGGAGTGTGGAGCGTACAGCGGCTGACGGCGCTGAGAACTGCCTACTAACTGTCGAGTCCATAGACATATGAATATTACTAGACCTGCCCTCAGTGATAAAAGCGGTCTGCCTATGTATAAAGAGGAAAGATTTGATTGTTTGTTTGTTTGCATTGAATAGGCTCCGAAACTACTGAACCAATTTGAAAAATTCTTTCACTGTTAGGAAGCTACACTATCCCCGTGTGACATACGCTATATTATATTTTCAAAAAAATTAGGGATCCTTACTAAAACTCCAATAATGTAACCCAAGGTGTAAAAAAATTACCCAAAATATTCTTTACATATGGCGTGCTCTGCGAAACCTATTGATGATTAGATGTGGGCAAAATTGAATGATTGAATTAAATGAATAAATTCAATCTTGTGACACACTCAATCTGATTCTCATTTTCAAAAGGAATTAAATCTTTATTTCTTACCCTTGGCCTTGCATCCTACGATTTTTTAACAGCACCATATTTCTTTTAATTTCTATTAATTTATTTTACCGTTAAATAATTCATGTTATTTTGAGGTAAGAAAATAATAATGTACTCTGTAAATATTGGATATTTGTTGCGCCGATAGGTACCCTACTACAGGCGGCGCGCGCCGCGAAACTGCCTACCACGTGTAGTATCCCGCGTAGTAAATCTATACAAAAAAAACCCCATAGGCCATAGAGTTCCCGTCCCCAGCCCAAGCGACAAAACCGCCAACCGACTGAACCGACAAGCGATCGAGTCATCCAAGAGTCAAGTAATTCTGAATTCCGAGTGTCGCGTCTATTTCACAGCCGTCCCGCCAGTCCCACTGTTCGTCATAGTCCTACAAGTCTGTTCAATTCTCAACCCCAATCTCTGTTTCACTTATTCAAGGAATCAAAACATCTGTGACGTCGTCGTACCAAATCACAAGTCCCACGAATCGAGTCGATCAATTCTAATCTGTTGAAGATATCGAGTCATTAGTAGGTCCGCGGAATGCAAGTTATTCAAGTCACAGCAAGACAAAAGACACTTATTAGTCAGAAGTTCCTAATTCATTCCTTGATGCCCGCAGAGAATCGGTTCGTCGTTAGTTCCCGCGCGGCCAAGCCGTCATCTTTGGGCGAAACTTGAACGGGACCCTGAACTTTTGCTTAAGACCAAAAAGCGAAAGTTAATCCTATATTTTTTCTCCCTCACACATGCGTAAATTATGCAATGCGTTTAGAAACAACAATGTTTATTTATATTATTGTTTTTATGGTATCTGTCTACCTAGCCGTAAACAAAACATCAGTCGCTGTCGGACTTGATGATCGAGTGGTTTATTCCTTTATTTTTTTAATAAATTGTATGACGCGTGTCGCTCAGACTTTTAATTAGTTTTTATTCGGCGCATGGTTTTAAATTCAACATTGAGGTAGGTGCATTTAAAAATATATATTTGAGTGAAACTTATTCCAGGTGACCGGATCGGATATATGAGTCGTATAGTTCCTATCTACGATAAGTCCACTGGGGTGAAATGTCGGCAAACCATTTGTTTTTCTATTATAATTTAAAAAAATAAAAACCTAGAAAATTATTTATTTCGTGAGATTTGTTGTTGGACTACCTACGATTGGCACATTAAATAAATAATTTTCTATATTTTTATTTTTAAAAGTTATAATAGAAAAACTAATGGTGTGCCAACATTTTACTCGAGTGGACTTATCGTGGATAGGAACTATACGACTCATATGAAAGCGCGATAATAGTATGTTTTTTTATGTGAATACCGCAAGTCCCAACTGCTCCCGTCTGGAGCTAATAAGACTATGGCATCCCCAATTGCGATATTTTGTGAGGCTGAAGGTAGTGGGAAGTTTAGATCACGTGAAGTAGACCAATTTTAAGTTGAATAAATAAAATAAAATTAGTGAAACTTTAGGGTGAACCACAAAAACTGTTTCATTTTAAGATTTAATTGCTAGCCTAATATAAATACATTTTTCTTGTCAAAATTTGTTTTTTTTGCAAAATAAGTACACATTAAAATATTTCATTAACTTCGTTTTTAGTACCTACAATTTTTCAGAACAACATAATTCACCGTAAGAAGAGTGCTTTGCGTAGTGAAAACTTCTTTGGCACCGTTGTGATTTGAAACTCGATGAAACGAAAAATAACGACAATAAAAAGAGGCAAACACATGCATCTAAAGGATGTAGTCTGCGAGAGAATGAGATAGTATTATCGGTCTCCTCTTTGTGCGGTTTTTCGTCGTAGCCTTTCGGCCTCCTCTTTGTGCGGTGCTTCGTAGCCTCTCATGTATACTTTAGTTTTCTTAAGTGAAAACCGCGTATTAGATAATATATATCTATGTATACATATAAATAAGGTTTTTTTTTTTTTTTTGGAATCAATTGAATTAAAGGAACGAATAAAAGGAATCAATTCAAAAGGCCGGGGAATCAGACTGAATCGATTCACTGCTGGGAATGAATCTGCCCATTTCTTGTATGGAACGAGTTGTTTTATGATTTATTCTTCACATTTTCCACAAGTAAATTACGAAAATTGATGATAGAATAAAATAATGTACTACGACTTGCAGAACACATCATTATTTACAAAAAGTGTCGCGACAGCATATGTCTAACTAGTATAGTTATGCCACAATAAGTGTTCTTTTATTTTAAAAATTTAATTAAAATGTCGCTGCTTGAAAAGGCTCTTTATTTGTAAAAAATAAATTGATTTTCGGGAGCTCCGACCCGCGATAGGCCAACATACAGTTGGCCATGAGTAAAACATTATTTTCGTAGGTCGATCCAATTATTAGATCCCGGGTGGTTATGTTCTGAAAACTGAAACATATACAACACAGTTTAAAATACAATTTAAACAATACATTTCAAAAAATACTTTAGGAACACTGAAATAACAACCAAAGGAAGACTCCCACCTGTAATTTTGTTCCAATTACGGGTCCTTGGCCGCGCGGCACTTCATTTCTTGACTCCCCCCCCCCCCTCTTCCCCCCGCCTGGCCCGGAATTGAATAATTCAAAAAGTTAAATAAATATATTGAAGCAGTCTTAATATGAAGTTGTGGCGACCAGAACGGTCGCCCCCTTTAGCCACAATCATTGCGCCGCCACTGGAAGAACTTACCAGACAACCTATCTACAATTGTTGTGTTTCACGCCACAACAATTTATCATTATAATAGGTATATATATTTTTTTTTTCATTGTAATTCTATTCAGTAATAAAAAATAAAATAAAAAACTTAAAAATGTCAGATTAAGAAAACCCCTCCGCATAATTGTCAGATTATAGGTCAGCACAACAAGGACATCAAACTGAACCGTTTGTATAAAAATCTGACGAGCTCGAGTATGTCAAGGTCACGATATTTTTTTTACACTTTCAAAAATCAGCCACGAGTTTAGGTTACGTCCAAATCGTCAGATTATTGAAATGTAAACTGTTCTGCATGTAATTAACTCACATTACCTTAATCTGACACGCTCGAATAAATCTTTTTTTTTTTCAATTTTCTACCTTTTCATACGGCCACCCCCACCACTCAACTCGTCAGATTAATATCTCCCCGTTACCAGAAACACGTAGGGCGTATACGCTATTAATATCTGACGCGCTCGAGTAAGTCATTGTGACGATTTTTTTTAACATTTTTGAAAATTTATACTCGCTCCCCCCACCAGTGAAAGGGCATACATCACATAAACTTTTTTTTCTTTTTAGCATCTAATCTTTGCAATCCAATAGGTCCCCACAACGCTCGAGTAACTACCCGTTTAGCGTTAATCCCTCCCATACTATAATTTGAAAGTGAATGAAAACATACCCTGACAATGGAGGTGGTCAATGCTACTGTGCTGTCTGCGATGCTGTTGCATACACCAACTAGGGAAAAAAGCCTGGGGCCGTACGATAGCACCCAAGTCCTGCCGCACAGCTGCGTGAGGACCACCAGCCCGATAGACCTGGACAGGGCCCACATCGCTCCATTCCTGCCCAGCTTCTCTTCGTTCCTGCCCACCGAGTCTCCCTTCTTGTACAGCCGCTCTGTTAGGTTTAGTCCAACCTCTCGGGAAATAATGTAGTGTGGAGATTCAGGGAGAAAGAGATATGTGACGATGAAAATGCTTATGCCGAATGCGAAGATCATTCCTGAAACAATAAATTAAAACTCATCTTATTTTGGAAAATACATACGTACATAGTAATTTTGGAATGAAACATTTCCCATTATGTAAATGAAATACAATAACTGAGTGTTTTTTATATTAACTCCTATCTAAAGACCTGAAAAAACCCTATAAACCAGGGGACCCCTGCCAAGCCACCAAAAGTAGCGATCCACTTGAGGTGACCTATGTCAGAGGTGTTGGTTATCCAATGCATGGTTTCTAGAGTATCGGTAATCAGACCCACCTCCCGTTTGTGTCGAAACTAGTTAACTTCTGGGTCCAGAACCACTCTGACACGGAGCCTATTAATTCTGAAATTGTTTACAGTCTATTCAGCGGATAAATCGAAGAGCACATGAAATGGACTCTTAAAATTGGGTTTTACACCAATCGAGGGCTTAAAGCTAAACAAAGTTATGTATCTACAAAAAAAAATATAAACAAATCTAGGTCTTAAAGTTAAATAATGTTATCTACAAAAACACATATATATATATATACTAGCTGGGTTACCCGGCTTCGCTCAGGACAACATTCGAGAGTGTTCTGGAATCTTCCACACTGATGTTCCCGATTCCCTATTCCCGAAAATTCCACGACATACTCTGCCACTCCTACCAGAATTTTCTAGAGCTCTATGGAACCTTCTAAAACTTTCCGGAAGATTGTTCTCGAAATTTCAAGAGGGCGAAACTTCCACCCCTTATATCTTTAAAAGCACACCCTTTAGGTAAAAACGGTTACCCTTATTCCCTAGGGGGGATAGAGATCTACCACACCATATAACTCCCTTGATCGTACCGGGACTCGTTTCTGAGTTTTTACGGTCCGCACGTTTTTTTTTACTTTCTTTTATAATATATAGCTGTTTCCCGGCAATGCCATATTAAAATAAATAAAATGTTACTCCTTGCATGTCCTTTCCCGTGCGTTCCCCTCCAGCGTTCCACTTCCACCTTCCCCGCCACCGCTCTCCCGTTCCCCCGTCCCGCCAACCCCCCTGGCACTTCATTTCTTGACTCTTCTCCCGCCCGGCTCGTAGCCGAAACTTTTTTCTAATACTAACATTTTTAAACTCATAATAGTTAGACATATGCGACCTTTTTTGTAAATAATGATGTGTTCTACAAAGTCGTAGTACATTATTTTATTCTATTATCAATAGTTTTCGCAGCGCACGCGATGTAAAGAATATTATAGGTAATTTTTTTACACCTTGGGTTGCATTATTGAAGTTTTAGTAAGGATGCCTACTTTTTTTGAAAAAATAATATAGACTATGTTACCCAGGGATAGTGTAGCTTCCCAACAGCGAAAGAATTTTTCAAATTGGTTCAGTAGTTTCGGAGCCTATTCAATGCAAACAAACAAACAAACAAACAAATCTTACCTCTTTATATAGTGTAGTCAATAGTCAATATATACCAATAATTCAAGGGCTTAAAGTCAAACAACGTTATCTACAAAAAATATGCCAATACTAATTATTGGTAAGTTTTTTTGTAGATAACATTGTTTGACTTTAAGCCCTCGCACTGATCTAAATAATAACCTGTGAAAATGTGGAATAACTGGTTGTCTTGTGTGGTGGCATTTTGTATTCCCACCAGGGCGGAGAACAGAATGCCCATCTGCAGAAAAATTTGCTGGCACGCCAGGAGACGGGTGCGATCACTGCGGCAAGTTTCAGTTATGTACACGCACTGGACCATCAGCAGACTGCAAACTGGAATGTTCAATAATACATACACCATGAGCTGAGCATACAATTGCTGGCTAGTTGAGATTGAGTTTTTTTTGCATGGATAGAGGCTTATAGTTTCGTAACTTATATGCTACGAGAGTACTAAAAATAAAGTAGGTAATATGTACACAAAAAGTTAAAGTAAATTTGTTATTATTATTATAAAAATAAATACAAAGAGTTTTTTTTATTTAATTAAATGAAGACAATATTAGCGAAACTAAATTGAAAATCTGAAAAATCAGAAAAAGATATAGGCACCTCTGGGACTCGAACCCAGGACCTTCTGCTTATATGGTAACAGCTCTACCAACTGAGCTAAGGTGTCTATATCCAATTCGGTCACTTTTAACTGTATCATACTTCAACTAAGAAATACCAACATTATCTTCATTTTCTTAACGCACACATCATTGGCTGCTATCTTTATGCATTTTATTTTTAATATCTGACATCTATTGACTTTTCTGTAAGTCTAGGATGAATATTAATTTTAATTTTTAACTTTATGAGTAAAATCTCAAAGTAATAAATAATTAAATATTAAAATTTGAGGTTTTATTCATAAAATTAAAAATAAAAAGTTTTGTTGTAAAGCATGCTTATAATTAGCAACCTTTATTACGCCCGATTGCGTGTTTTACAGAAAGTAGATAAGTTATAATATAACGATAAAGATGCACATGAAAAAAATTTATACACTGTTACAAACATTCTAATAGACTAAATTTTAGTTTGGACACTGATTGGTAGCAGTAAACATTGATAGAACTATACTTATTTTATTACTAAAGACCGGATTATATGCAAATGCATATTTGCATACGCATTTGCATATTTAGAACCTTTTCAGCGGTAGTTGCACATTTTAGCAAAAAAATTTGAGATCTTGCATATTTACGCTCGATCTCGTTCATCGTTCATATGCCTCACATAGTGACACTATAAACGTCAAATAGCTAAGTATTTTATTCCAATTTGATTCATGTGACGTGTTTTGCTCACGGAGTACACAGACTCGCCGAAGAAGTGAGATCTACGTTTGCGAATGTAAATAAACTGATTTCAACAGCAAAGAAAGTGTTCCTTAAGGCGCCTGCTCGTATAAAGGCCTACAAAGAAAAACTTCCAAATGTCCCTTTACCTCCCGAGCCAGTAATAACACGTTGGGGTACATGGATCGAAGCTGCGATGTTTTTCCATGAACATTTTGAGGCTATCAATGGTGTTATCAATGACTTCGATAGTGCAGAGGCTTTGGCAGTTTTCCAGTGCAAAGAAGAGTTTGACGATATTTAAAAAAAACTTAGCTATGATTAGCACTCATTTCGCCTACATACCTGCAAGTATAAAAACGCTTGAAACTCATGGATTGGTGTTGAATATCTATTCAGGTTATGAAGAAAATTCGCCTTATGAATTCTTCGTTGCCAAAGCTATTCCCGAATAAACACAAAGAAAATTTTGAAAACTTACTTAACAATAATAACCCAGGGTTTAAAATCTTGTGCCAAATTGATGGATTCATCAACGGGGCAGGTGAAATTTTGCCTGGCAGAATAAGTTCGAAAATTGCACACAAATTTAAATTCCGTCCAGTCACATCAGTAGACGTAGAACGCTCCTTTTCCGCTTACAAAAATATATTAAGCGATACAGAACATTTAGAAAAGCACGTAGTCAAAATACGTTTTTAAAGGTAAATTGTAAGTTTCATTGTTACATTTTGTAATTGATATTTTCAATATTTTCGCTTACTAAAATAAAAAAAATATATATAAAAATACGACTTCATGTTGCATATTTTGGCCTTTTTTATGGATTTTCGTGCATATTTTAGCTATTTTTATTGGATATTTGCATGCATATTTTGGGCTGTTTTTGTTGCATATAATCCGGTCTTTACTTATTACAAAGTCTGTGCAGCCTTTGAATAGACGAATTTCGAAATAATTATTAGCAGTCTCGCCTAGCAAGTTAATAAGGCTCGTTAAATCCATGGCGTCCAATCTGCCATTCGATATTTTGAAAAGATACACTAAATTGCTCACTGTGTGCCTTGATGATAAGTCGGTTGAGTTTAGTAAGTTAAATAAAAAAGTATAATTAAAATCTTCGATTGTAATTCCTAATTTATTAATAAATCTCAGAAACTTATGCTCAATTTTTAGTTGGTGAATCTAATAAAATAGAGTCCAGGTTGTTGAATTATACTCTAGATTGCTTCTCACCAACCCTAATAGTAATTTAAAGAAATTCATTAATATAAAATCTTTGACCATCCTCAAAATAAACCCCAAGCATTTCATGGCCTTGTTAGTTATTTCATTTATATGAGGAACAAAAGATAATTTACTTTAAAAAATAATACAACATCCTTTTTTTACATTAGCTCCACACAGGAGGCCCTGAGGAAAAAATTTCCCTCCGGGCCTATGTCATCTGAGATGCTGTGTGGAGGGTCTTTTTGAGGAGAGGAAGGAATGAACATTGGTCTTGAAGAGACCCATGTTGTAGGAGGGAGGAAACACAGAGGCCGGCAAATCGTTCCACAGCCGAGCTGTTGAACACAAGAACGAGTCGAAGAAACGACCCGTTCTCATGTGACAAATGTCAACCGTGTACATATGTATGTACTAAAACATGTACAAATGTATGTACTTAATTTACTAAACTCTTTTTTAGGAAAATGCTGTTATAGCTATATTGTGATGCATAATGGGATTGTTGATTCAGGCAAAAGTTATAATTTGACATTTTTCAATATTGAGAAACAGTTGATTATGGGTGCAACACTCTTGTATAGGGATGTTCCGATACCATCAAAGTATCAATGACTACTCATATCATAGTACTCAAATCATTTTTCGATACTACTCATATAAATACTCCTAATGTATCGATACTTACTGATATCGATACTTTTAGAATATTTTTTAATGAAACTAACGTAGCAAATATTGTTAAAGGACAATAATTATGTGAGGGCAAAAATTAAAAGTAAAGTAATTAATTAACTAATTTTTATTTAATTAACAAAAATTATCTTTTATCAACAAGTATATTTATTAGGCAAAAAAAATCTTAAGCATCAAGATTGCCCAAAAACAGTAACTGCTCTAGGTATTTTGGAGACAATCTGTTCCTTGTTTGCGACATTGTTGCTCCAGCTTTGGAAAATAAGCACTCGCTTGGAACCGATGCGACTACAATTAAATATTATTGTGCATATTTGTACAGACAAGGAAATACAAATTTCATACCATCCCATTCAGCAAATGGGTTGCTTTTAAGGGAAACTACTGGATTTGATAAATAAAGAGAAACTTCATCGCTCTGAAGAGATTTCTTCTTCTTCTTGTGTCCGTGTGCTAACTCCTTATGATGTTTCCAAAAATCATATTCGGGTGGTGCAGTAGTTGAGGCATCATCTTCTGACTCACTTGGACAGTGACAGACAATTAAGGTGAAATGGCAGCTCTCTCGGTCTCGGCTCGGCTGAAGTCGGAACCCATCCGAGAGACGCGAGACACGTCACACGCGATGAATGGCGCGCTTTACCGATAACCTTTGATTATATAATGTCTAGATAGAGTGTTGCGCTGTAAATCCGACAAAAACAACAGGCCAGATTTGAAACACTAGTGTGTGTGATGCGCACACAACTACGCGTAACTTCTATAGTTTTACAAGCCCTCTACGTCGCTGAGTGATACCAGCTCCCGAGTATTTACCATAAAAGTGGGTAAAAATATGTTTCGATTTTGCGGAACCTATAATTCTTTTAATTTTGAATTCATATAAGTAAGATAGTTTTCTACATATAATGATATAAATGAAAAGAAAATCATTGTTAAAAGAGATTTATTTTTATTTGATTATTTTTAACAAATAAAGACAACGAAAAGCATTAGAAACGGTTTTATTTAGTTATATAATAAAGACAAAATACATTTAAAAAAATTGAGTTAAACAGTTGTTTTGATCAGAGCAAATAACAGTTATTTTAGCTGGTTGCCTGACATCCTCTCCGCGGCTTTTTCTTATTATTTCTATACACTTACTTCGTAATATAGGATCATTAGGTATTCTGTAAAATATGTATGAATAAAATTAAAAGTTTACTTGATACTTCACCAAACAAACCTGTCACATTTTTTGTAATTTTAATAAATAAATTTCATATTCATAACTTTTTTAAATATAGTGTCAACGCGAAGAATTTACAAACACTTAAACATAAAGGCAAACTTTCACATTTACAATATTATTATATATAGTGTACTTTTGGGTAATTATTAAAAACCTATTTTAAAATTAACAACGCACTCATGGGAAAATTTAATTTGAAGAACAGGCAACCCCGTAAACATGGCGTCAAATAGCGTTGTCCTAAGACCAAACTGTCAGACCAAATTACACTATTAAAATTGAATTGTTTCTTTGACTAAATGATTATTTAAAGGTAACATACCGATTATAGGTAACATTTTTAGTTGTTTTCAATCGTTCTTTGTAATTCCTGCACACTGTTATAGCGCAAATCGTCATTTCAAAATGACGCACAACACGTGTTTACCGCACAACGATAGTGTCGCCACTGAGCGGACAGGACGAGCTTATCAGTGAACAGATCACTGATATTTTTTTTGGCGTTTCGTCGCTCAAGCGCTCTATCTAGACATTATATAATCAAAGCCGATAACCGAGCAAGAGAGGGCTTTCGCTCTCTCGTTCTGTCTGATTCGATTCGATACTAAGTACTTTTGTTTCGATACCGAGTAGGTATCGCAAGATTGATTCGATGCTATTAGTACTTGGTATCGAATCATAAGTATCGAGTACCTACTCGTATTTACTAGTATCGGAATGTCCCTACTCTTGTAGCCTCATAAGATTTAATTGTAATACGTAACAGTCATTGCGATTAGTAATAGTTTTGTAAATTTTAATATCATCAACAAGTAAGATTATCATAACTCCATCAAAAACAGTAGTTATGTGTAAGGAAAACAATACTGGTCCCAAATGTGACTCCTATGGAACACCGGTGAAGATTTCAAATTGGCCACTGGTGTGAAAAGTACAAAAATTGAGTTTGACTGATATTTTTCTTTTATGGAGATAAATTTCAAACCATCTCAAAATATTCCCCATTATTCTAAGGGTTCTTAGTTTATGTATGAGAATTTTATGTGAGACTTTGTCGAAAGCCTTACTAAGTTATTGTATACTACGTCTGTTTGAAGATGCTTGTGCATATCGTCGACGGCATTCCATCACCGCGTATGTAACATCACCGCGTAAGTCATCCTGAAATGCCATTCGACGGCGGTCATACACCTACATCGGTGGGATTATTATAGGATTTTTTCAATGTAAGGAAATAGTCCTACAACGAAAAGAGTATCACCGCGCATCTTATTTGCCTTCCGTTTGGGTAAAATCATCGCCTATCTCAGTCGTTGACCAACCGTCATTGCCGCAACACGTTATTTTGCTTATTACAACGATTTTTTAAAAATTTATGTGATTTTTGTTCATCGGAAGTCTTACAAAAGGTATGTATTATGAGACTAAGTAATTATATATTGCAAACATTGTTTTGTGCACACGGTAAACGTTATTATTAATCATTATGGACTTACGCGTTGATACACTTCGTAATGTTTCGTTCCATTGTATCGGAAAACGTGAGATACGCGCTGATTCATTATTTTTTGATTTGTGCTTTTTGAATTACTTTACTAATAATTATATATTATACTTAACTATTACAATATTATAATATACTTTATTATTATTTTTTATAGTATATAGCGAAACAAATATATTAATTATATTTTTTAAATTTTATTTCAGTAACAAAATGTTCGATTCTAGCAATGATGAGTTATTTGTTGATGCCATGTGCAAAGAACTCGGAATAAATACATTATCTAACAAACAAGGCAGTGGAAAAAAAGTTGGTGAATGTTCTACAAATGAAAATATAGAAAACATTGACATAAATAATTTGGAATTTTCAATCGTTGATTATTCCCAAAATCAGCCACCAACAACAACAGAAGACAGTGCGGAGTTGATCTCGATGGTATCTCCTGAGTACATAATATGCCAAGATATTCATAGCATTAATAATAATTCAACATCTTTTGATATAATAAATAATGACAAAATTATAGTAGATTCAACTTCAATTGAAATGCAGGTGGTGGATTACGGTAATCCTACACCAGGTACTATATTATCTCCTTCGGAAATAATAGCATCACCATGAAATCGGCCGAGTGATGGCGACATACACGCAGATTCATCAAGATTAATAAACTAGAAATTAAGGATGCAAGGGAAAGATTATTTAGGCTACAGAAGAAGTTTACTGGAAGATGGGAAATTTAACATGGTACACGATGTGCCTAAAGAAGCTCGTCAAATGGGTCCAGCTTGCAAATCCAAAATTTGCTTTCGATCAAAACTACGAAACTGTCCCAAACTGCCCAAAACTTTGACATTCGATTTCTTTTTGAATTATGCACAAAAAAAAGCTTTTTTATACGATTCGATCAGGCCAGGCAGAACAGTAAGTGATCAAACTGTTAATAACCTACGTGTTTTACAATACTCACCAGATGGGATCATTCGTTTAAAAATAAACTTCGAAGACGATTTTGCCGAATTGCCATGACGACCAAAATCGTCGAATAATATAAATTATAATGAAATTATTCCAAAACTTTATAAAGATAGAATTAAAATAAAAGAATCCAAGTGGAAACATTTACAGGAACTAAAATCTGTAATACCGCAAGATTGTCATAGTTATTATGATTCATTACTGCTATAATTTTTAACATTACAAGAGGTACCTACAATTGTAAGTTTTTTTTTCAATTAAAAAATTGATGTGCTTAATTTTTACGTTGATGATTGTCGGTGTCATTGAGTAACTAATAATTTTGTATATTTTTATGATTAGGTACCTATCTACTATTTTATTTACATAATATTGCTTCGTTGTAAAATTAATAACATTTTTTTAAATAAATAACATTTGTTTCCACTTTCCCGTGTATTAAAACGATAATAATATTATATACCTACCTCCCAACAAGAATAAATTTCCGCGTAAGTCAAAACTTTTGCCGTATTTTACTGAACATCACCGTCATCACAGTCATTTATTATTTTATTTTCGGTTAAAAACGTATATGTGTTTAAATACATAATAGAAAAGACAATTGAACACGAAAAATAAAATGGTTTGCCGCGATTTCGATGTAAATACATTAAGAAAAGTGGTTTTATGTCTCTCCTGAAAAGTGGCCAAATATGATTTACGCGGTGATGGATTGCCGTCGACGATATTCTGTTTCATATTTCTTTTAGATTCATTAGTATTATCTTCTTCAATGATATAAATAATAGATTACCTGAACATCCTGACAGAAAACGTGGAATGAATGGAATTAAGTAGGTCCCACTCATGACACCCAGGAGAGAGCTTATTGACAGGATCAGAGATGCACCAAGCATCGTCCCGCGACGACCACATTTATCCATTACGAATCCTAAAAATAACAAAAACAATTGGACAATTTACAAAAGAGTGTTTGTTTTCATCATAATCACAAAATAAGCTTTTAATTTGATTATTGTCTTGACTTGAATATACAATTATTTATTTTATTTTATTTGATGCAATATATTTACATTTTATACACAATTCAATGATGTTGGCCTCACTGGGTGGTTTACCCGTGCTGAGGCCTCCATTTCATATACAAGATTATACACAATACATATAAATATAAGACTTTTTTTTTATTTTTTTATTTATTTTTATTTATTTATTGTTTGAAAATATTACATAATACAATATAGTGAACTTAAAATGTCCAACTAGGCAATTGCCCGTTTTAGGACATTCCAGTATGATAATGTTTTTACATGTAAATTATAGTAAATTATAGTGTTGACTATTCTGTTGGTAAAATAATACATATGTATATTCATATTCTAGAATACTTTCAGTTATACCACGACATTTTTTACTATTGTTTAGCTGACATAATAAACTAAAGAAATATTAATAGATAAAACAAGAAAAATGAATTTGAAAATGAAAATGAATGAAGAAATTCTGTTGGTAAAATAATACATATATGTATATATTCATAATCTAGTATACTTTCAGTTATATCACGACATTTTTTTGCTATTGTTTAGCTGACATAATAAACTAAAGAGATGTTAATAGATAAAACAAGAAAATGAAAAATAAAAATGAAAGTAAAGAAGGAACTTTTCCTTTAAGGAAAAATATCACGAAGAATTGAGCAATTTTCGAAGTTACTTTATGTAAAAATACAGTTACTGTAATGCTAATATAATACCAATATAAATTAAAATGTAAAGAAAAACAAAAATTACAATTCAATTACTGTTGTTTAGCATATTCTCGCATTCAGCTCTCCCCAAGACCAGAAGCCAATTAGTAACCTGCATACGCAGAATATTAGTACTCATTGCCTTCCATGCATCAGGTATGAAATTGAGCAATTTAGGGCCTAGGTATGAGAATTGTCTCTGTGCTAAAGATGAGGAGGTGGTGGGCGGAACTATTGGGTTAAACTTGATCTATGTATTTGCCTAAAAAGGTGGGTTGTAAGTTTGAAGAAATAATAATTTAAAATCTTGGTAAAATTTGGATAGGGCCTGACACGCTTATTACGAATAATTTTTAGAAAAAAACTTTATATTCGCCTTAATTACTATAAAAGGAAACTTTTTGCATTCCGGGAGGCGGAAAATTATGCATTTTAATTTTCAATTGCGTAAATCCAAAATTCACTTCGAACCGGTCGGCGACTGTCAGCGGCCATTAGATACGTCACTGTTATGTTGGTATCACTGATGCATTAACAAGAGCTAAATACGACCGTAGCCATCTTCGTGGGTAACACAAAGAGGCGCGGAATTATGAAAAACAGCGCATTAGGAATAAATAATGTAGATAAACGAACCTCTAATCAGAATCACTTCAGAGTCTAGCTGAGGCACTGGAATCATGTGTTGGATTTCATCGTCATTATAGTTGGAGGTGTTGGTATTCGTCGCATTAATAATTGAAGAATAGAAATAATAATAATAATAGCTAGAAGTTACGTAAAATAAAAATAAAACGTGCGCATTAGGTAAGCACTACTTTGACGAAATTCTGAAAATAAAATGAATAAAGGCCTTTAGGCAAGTTTTTTTATGTTGAAAATTTTATTTTTACATTGAAAAAAAAATTTTTAAGTAAAAAAAAAAAAACGCCGCGTTTTTTTTTTTTACTTAAAATTTTTTTTTTCAATGTAAAAATAAAATTTTCAACGTAAAAAAACTTGCCTAAAGGCCTTTATTCATTTTATTTTCAGAATTTCGTCAAAGTAGTGCTTACCTAATGCGCACGTTTTATTTTTATTTTACGTAACTTCTAGCTAATCGTTATTTTATGGTAATAATAAATATACATAATATAATATACGAATAGAGGTTTGTTAATATTATAATTCTGTTGTGTTTTCATAATTCCGCGCCTCTTTGTGTTACCCACGAAGATGGCTACGGTCGTATTTAGCTCTTGTTAATGCATCAGGGATACCAACATAACAGTGACGTACCTAATGCCCGCTGACAGCCGCCGGTCGCTTCGCGAAGTGAATTTTGGGTTTACGCAATTGAAAATTAAAATCCATAATTTTCCGCCTCCCGGAATGCAGAAAGTTTCCACTTATAGTAATTAAGGCGAATCTAAAGTTTTTTTCTAAAAAATATTCATAATAAGCGTGTCAGGCCCTATCCAAAAATTACCAAAATCTTAAATCATAGGATACTGCGTTATGTAGAGTAACTATTAAAATATTATTACCTCCAAATGGGGCAGCAATGATGACTCCAGCAATCCAACCATTGATTAGCATTCGATGTTCGAAGCAATTTAGATCCAAAATACTGCCAAGGGAGAAAAGGAGATTGGTGCCTATTGTCATATCAAATCCAAAGGAAAGGCCCACCAACAAAGCAACTGATCCTTCCACATAAGATTGGATCGGCGTGAATGTCGCGAAGACATGTTTGCGTCCATTCAGCCCAAAAGAATTATTCTTCTGTTTGGTATTCGGAACACCGTCAGTTACCTCTCTGGGTTTTACATTTTCAGTGATCAAAATCAAGGGTTTACGGAAATCGGATGGTTTTGAACCCAATAGCTGCGCCGTATCTTCCGAATCAGACATTACCTACAAAGGCAAGAATTTTGAATGGGAAAATTGCGCGAATTTGCTAAACAGCGAATACCAGATATCTCCGAAAGAGCGAAAATACCACAATCCCAATTAATCAATACATATATACCCAAACTATTCCCTACACGACACTTGCAGTTTTGTATTATTATTTATATATTTTATATACAAACACAAATATGTCACATAACACTGCGCAGTGTTGCTATCATAAATAAACCAGTCCCTACCCTAATACCAGTCATTAGATTGATAACATGATAACTTCGTGCTTTTTGTATAGACAATTTTTCGACGCTATTTTACGCCTTTATTTTTCAGGGAGTACAACTGACGTCACACATACCATCGACAAGGATAGAGGAAACAAAAAAAAAAAGGATCGACCATAGACAATATAATTCTCTTTCGGTACCTACCCAATACCACCCAAATCATTAGCCTAAAATATTATTTTAAAAATAAAACTCGTAATTACATAAAGAGAATTTTATTGTAAACATTTAGAAACAGGAAATACAAGACAGAATATATAATTAAAATATGATTATGCGTTTCTACGAAACTACTGAATTTAAAAAATCTTATAACAGAAAAATGTAAAACTCAGAATTACATGTTCTTGTTTTAAACAAGAATATAATATAAGCAGGTTATATTTCTGTAGCAAATTGCCACATGAAGACGTTGTTTTAAAGATAAATTTCTCCTTTAAACGTACCTATACAAGTCATCCAACAATTATTAAGATATAAGATATATTAAGGTATAAATATACCTTTGATGTAATTATGCTCTTGATATACATCAATGTGCTCTTGGGCAACTTCAAAATTCGTGTTGCATCTTAGTGGTGTACGGATGCGGTCTAAAAATTAAAAATAGATACATTAGTATAGATACAACACATCAGGAAAGCAAAACATTACACAAAGACAGTTTCCCACCTGTACTTGGGTTACAATTACCGATCTTCTTTTCACGAGGAAAATCGGGATATTTTGGGATATCGGGAAGATTTTGTGTGAGCAATGCATTTGGTTTTAACCGTACATTTCTTTTTTTGCATTCGAATGCGAAATGAGATCCACATACACGGGCAAGAGTCTCCATAATCGGGTAATCAACATATTAGAGTCTGCCAATTCTCATCGACCATTCCCGAAACACATTCTCCTTGTTTTCCCTGGATGGAAGCCTATGCCGGGGTGAATATGCGTCTACACAACCTTTCACACAACACTGAGTTTAAGGCATTTCACAAAAAATAAACCGAATATTTACGTTGAGTCGAAGTTGAGAGCTTCAATTTTGTTAGGTTAGATTTTACTGGATCTTACCGCCAGCTGTCAACAATAACAAAGCCATAAATGAACTAATACCAACAAAGCTCTTGCCTTGCCATGCTCTTGCTAACAAAGCTTTCCATTGGACGAGCGAGGTGAAGCGTACAGGTGACGTCACACAGTCATAAATATTTTCCATCTTCGATCCGGTTGAATTTTTGAATCGGAGTTATGATATCCCACTGCAAACCACTCAGTTTTTCTTTGGACTTGGAAGTCCGTATGAAGATTTCTATTGGTGGATCAAATCTAAAGATGGCAGAAATGATATTTATTACGTCACGAGCCATAGACATTGATTTGGTCACAAAATAAGTCGGAGTTATACCCCCTGTAATACCTTGATAAATAACCTTCACCATAAATAAACCAATCATACCTTCACCAATCATAGATAAACCTGAATAAACCAATCCCCAGTGTGGCCAACTCTCAAAAATATTTATCCCTAAACCAAACTCAAAAACCCCTAGAAACCGGCATATTACTTGAAAATACCCCTAAAAAATATTTTGTAAAAATAATGAATAAAAATTAATAAATGATACGCTAAAATGTTTTTTAATAATATTTATTAATGAATTATTGAAAACATCAAATATTGCATCATTTTCTTGAGAAGAATCAGATTTTTTAAATCATACATAAAATTGTGAAGTGTGTGATCGCTCCGTGTATAAGATGTAATAAAAAATTTAAAAAATATATGGAATCACCAAACCCCCAAAAATAGCCCAAAACATATAAAACCCCTAAAAAAATCCCATCCTTCTTATTTTCCCGCTAAATCTGGGGGGAAAAACCCCAAAGTTGGCAGCCCTGCCAATCCCCAATCCCTACATAAAATAGAAATAGTATCGATATCTTCGGGCCTTCTCCATACTAGCACTGTGTCATCAACGTCACCACAGATGAACCGATAAAATGAAACGAGATGCCGCAAATAGACTAAAGAGAGAGGAAGTTTATTTGTCTACCATAGACAATGAACTCGACCTACTGCAATCCATTAGCCCAATAAACCTATACCGTATATCTATGGAATAACATATCTTTCAATTTCAAATTTCAATCTTTGCTTTGCACTTTGCATAATATATCTAATATCTATGATAATGTCAGATTGCCAAACTCGCGGTGTACGATTTTGAGTATTTTTATTTATTTTGAAAGTAGACGACATTGAAGTTCTTAATTTTAATTAATTGAATCATTTCTTAAACATCAGGAATCAGATTCATTGCAAGGTAGGATAGTCTTCACACATAATACAGGACAAAATGTCAATGGTTTTTTGTTTATTTGCCGGTTGTTTTTAATATTTTGTTTCCTTTTTAGCAATACGGTTGCTGAATAATATCTTGGCACATTGAGAAGTCTTTTTACAGCACTAAACATCATGAATCCTATGGTTCACTGTCAGCTATGGATGGGAAATGTAAGTTTTATTTTATTTTGCCTGTGAATACGTTGTGAAGCTGAAGGGAGTGGGGAAGGATGAAGTACTGGCTGTTCAGATTCGGTTACCTAACATGGCTAGAGCCATTTCAAGCAACGTTGGAAAACTTTCAAAATTACTGGTCACCCAATACATATATTTTTTAGAAAAAACCTTTTAATTCACCTTAATTTCTGTAAAAGGCAACTTATTTCATTGCCAAGAATGCATAGTTGCTTTTTATAATAATTAAGGTGAATATAAAGTGACCTCCAAGACCTATTAAATCTTGTTAATAACACTGGTGAGCAACTGGGCCTAACAATCAACGTCAATAAAACCAAATAAATTACTTTTAGATAAAATAAATTATCTAAATAAATGACTAGATCACTCTGGATCAATGATACAGTTAAATGGTTGTAATGTCGAAAAGGTGGAGAGATTTAGATACCTCGGCAGTATTCTCACGGAGACTCTTGACCCAGATATAGAGATTAGGTGCAGAATTGAAGCAGTAAGAACTGCATTCATAAAAATGAAATCCCTCTTCTGCAATGACAATATCAGCTTAAAACTAAGGCAGAGAATGCTAAAATGTTATGTGTGGTCGGTGTTGCTGTATGGTTGTGAAACATGGACCTTGAAAATAAATACCATGAACACTTGGGTATAAGGTATAAGGTGAAAAAATACTTTCGTCCTAATGCCGGCCTGACCCCTCTAATATTTGCCATTTGTCTAGAAAATAAGATTTGGAAAGTTTTAGCTCAATTGGATAATGTTAACCCGTGCCTCATCGAGATTAAATTTGTAAAAACGATTTTTTGCAAAAAAAAATCGCCATTTTTTCCTCATAAAATGAAAACTATTTGTCTTAGAAATTTTATTCTTATTTCATTTCATAGGAAATGTTGCTATCCTTAAGTTTTACTCTAATCACTTTTTTGTTAAAACGTTTATATTTGAAGATATCTATTATTTTCCGGACATGATCCGAATCTTCAGAGTCGCTATTTTTAGAAAATATGGAAAATGGCAATAAAGATACTTAATTTAATCACTTTTGATCAAATTTTGTTTCCTTTGAACATTATACATTATTAAACAATATAATAAACAACATCATATTTAATAAAATAATATAATACATAATAAAACATAAAACAATGGCAATGTGTTTTGATACCACTGCGGTAAATACTAGTCGCTTCAACGGAACCTGCGTTTTATTGGAGCAATTAATAGAGAAAAATCTTCTTTATTTAGTATGTCGCCACCATATTTTAGAAATTATTCTCAAATCAGTTTTTGATTTAAAAATGGGCACAACTACTGGACCCCACTCAAATATTTTTAAAAACTTTCAGACTGGATGGTCGAAGCTAGACAAGACAAAATACAAAACTGCTTTTGAAAATAAAAATATTAGACATAAAATAGGGAATTCAGATGAAATATCAATTTTTCTTACAGAACAATTAAAAAACCAACAGCCAAGGTATGATTACAAAGAATTAATTCAACTTTCGTTAGTTGTGTTAGGACGTACTCCCCCAAAAGATACTTTTTTCAAAGTTCCTGGTGCCATTCATCATGCTAGATGGATGGCAAAGGCCTCAAAATATATCTTTTCAGGGATCAATTTACATTAACAAATTTAGAAAAAAAAGCTTTCACTGACATTTGTTTATTTTTAATAAACATTTATGTAAAAGCGTGGTTTAACGCCCCCAAACCCACTTTGGCCCCCAACCAAGACCTACAATTTTTAAAATCTCTTGTAAAATATAGAGAAATCGATAAAGAACTTGCAGACAAGGCACTGTCTAAAATGATAAATCATCTGTGGTACCTCAATTCTGAGCAAGTCGTATTTTCTTTCTTTGATGAAAATTTTGAAAAAAGTGTCAAAACAAGCATGGCTGTAAAAAGTCTACAATTGAAGAACAAACATGTGATAGGAATGTGAAAGCAAAACTCAGTCTCCATCAAGTGGATAATTTATTGGACAAAGCTATCGATTTTTTTGTTTCTCATCAAACTCTAAATTTTTTCAAAAGATTTGAAATTGATACAGAATTTTTAAATACGGACCCTGATATATGGTGTGAAAATGCACATTATTTAAAAGCAAAAAGAATAGTGAACGGTTTCAAGGTTGTCAATGACACAGCTGAAAGAGGGGTAAAATTAATCCAAGACTTCAATTCCTGTTTGACAAAAGACGAAGAACAACGACAGTTTCTGTTACAAGTTGTATCGGAATGTCAAAAAAATTTTCCTGACTCTTCAAAAGCCACGTTATCTAAGCCATTACCACCTTAATCTGATAATTAAATGTAAATAATAATAATAACTATAACTTCTTTCTTTTATAATGCTTTCTTTTGTATATTTTAAATAATTAAACTTTGAACATTATTTCTTCTTGTTTTTTATACCTTTTTGCATGTCTGTTTTCGTAAATCAATCATTTTCAATTTGGATTGTGCTGTATTTACTTTGAAAACAGTTTTAACTACACCCTTTTTTATGTACCAATTGAGAAAATAAATAAAGCAAAATCTGGACAGCACATGTAATTAAATCTTGCAATATTGTTAGGTATTTTATAAAAATAAAAAAAATTTATAGAAAGTTAAACTTCAACCTTGATGAGGCACGGGTTAACCTTATCCAATTGAGCTGAAACTTCACCAATCTCATATTTTAGCCAATTGGCAGCTTTTAGGGGGGTCAGCACAAAAAATTCCAACATTGATTTTTTTGTAACCACCCTATGAACAGGTTAGAGGTTTTCGAAATGTGGCTTCACCGGAGAATGCTCAAGGTCCCATGGACTGACATGATCACCAACACAGAAATTCTCAGGCAGGCTAGAGCAGATAGAAAACTGCTTACATTAATAAAAATCTAGAAAATTTCATATCTGGGTCATATACTTCGAGGGGAGAAGTATCACTTGCTCCATTTAATATTGAAAGGCAAGATAGAGGGTCGCCGAGGGCCTGGTAGGAGACGAATGTCTTGGCTGCGAAATATACGAGAGTGGACCGGCATTAGAAATGTGGAGGAGCTATTCCAGGCAGCGCAAGACAGAGAGACCTTTTCAAGAGTGATCGCCAACGTCGGGGGGACCTGATAGAGCACACAAAGAAGAAGATAAAATTTTTTTCAAAAAAAATATTTGTAGATATTAAGCGTGTCCAGTGATTTCTAAAGTTTACCCATAATTTTTATTTGTATACCAACATCTCTTCAATTATACGAACATATCAACCAGTTTTGGCACAATCCTCTCTTCATCAGAGCAGATATAAAACGTTGTGGTAATTTTGACAACGCTTTTCTAATAAAAGACAAACATTCCCGGGTTGCAAATAACCTGAAAATATTTTTAATTCTTCCAAGTACTACCACCACAGGAACCCGAAAATATTGCTTGTGCTGTGATGGAAGACTTAGCCAGCCAATGAATTTAAGCCATACCGTGGACATTAATTTTTAGCCACTTACCATATCCTTGATATGTTTTTTTTGTGGTATGATGATGCTAAAACCATTCAAAATTTCTAGTTGGAGCCCAATATGACGGAAAGTTTCATAATGGCCGCCTTCCAGAAGATGGGAGAACATCCTCAGAACGTCAAGGTATACTTCATTACATTAAAATGGCAAAATACGCACTATGCACTAACAAATGCCAAAATACATGTGCCTAATTTATGCAATAAAAATAGGAATTTTTCTTCAAAATTCAAACGCATCTTCTACTACATACATAATTATTTTAAAATATCCAAAAATTATCGTTTCAATAGAAAACACCATTTCTAGTTTGAATCGGTCATATTTTGAAGAATAAAATGGCTGAAATATACGTACATACATAATGTCACTTCACCACTAAACTATCATGCCATTTCCCCGGAGACTTTTTGGCGGGCTTTTTCCATCTTAATTATCATCATGCACTTCTGTTATTCTATTTTTTTTTTTAAATATTGGCAAAAACTTGTTGCTTAAATTCATAAATTTTTTTGTCAATACAGTAAAACCTCTATCTATCGTTTTTGAAGGGACCTATTGAAATAAACTATGGATGCGGGAAAACAATGATTGCGGGAATATAGAAAAAAACAATAATATTAAAAGGTTTAATAATATTATGTAACTATGTACATACTTATTCCAAAAAAAAAAAAACAAATTATTCAGGTATAAATCAATTTGTTTAAATACAAAATATCGTAACAAAATAAAAAAAGGAAGCTGCACAGAGAAAAAAAAATTACACTTTGTGCTGTGTATAATCTTTCAGTGGCTTTTTTTGTTGCCGTAGGAAATCAGTATTTTTTCGATGTTACAAATAATTTTTTTTCAGAATCAGTTGTTGGATGTGCATAAAAGAAAGATTTCAATCTTTGGAACATCGTGTTCGCTTCCGAGAATGAAGGGACCGATGGCGGATCCTCTTCATCGACCACTCTACAGTCTCTTTCAAGCTTACGTCACACAAATTTTTTATTGTTTCAATCCCGCATGTTGGAATATTGTCATAGAAAGTAATAAAATTATTTAAGTTTATTTCTGTTTCCAATCTCAGCCAACCATCTTCAGAAACCTCAATTTGTTCTTCTTGTTGTTCATCTGATGGTGCTGCTACACACAATCACACTTCTTAAAACAGTTTACGAAATTTTCCACATAATTTAAACAATGAATGCGGTAAAGAGAAACGATCAATGCGATCTACTTTTGTTTGTTTTATATGAAATTAATTCAGGACTACAAGAAATAACGTACAGGAAAACGATTATTCGAGGAACGATAGATAGAGGTTTCACTGTATATATTTTACAATTATTCAAAATTGATCGTTTACTATTGGCGAATCCGATGCCTTAGATCTAGTTTGTATTAGATTATGATTGTTAGGTATTGTGAATGATTATTTTAATGAAATAAAGTGACTCACAACTGATAAATGAATTGTGGTCACCCCACATACTTTATGCTCAGTGGTAAACAAAATTTAATATTGTAGGTACAAATTTATTGTTTGGAATACTAAGAGTAGTAAATAGTGGAGTATCACAAAGCAGAAACTCCTGTCCTCCCTCAACAATAATATTGTCATTACATCTATGATGAATTTTATGACGTCATCTACTAAATTTTATGATTTTTATGTTGGTTTCCTTGAATCTCAAATAGATCTTGTTTATTATTACGCGCCATCTTGTTTATTATTACGCGTTGATTGGTTTATTTATGGCAAATGGCGAGATCAATTACTTCGCAAAAAACAATGTTTGACTTGATGAATTTTACTTGCAGTTTTATGTTTTTGAAGATAATTTTCGTTTAAATGATCAATTCACTGTGATATTAGTGTAATTCTGCATAAGTACCAATGCTGGCGTTACTTTTTTTCAGTTTTAGTCCTTTAAATAGTGTTTTGTTGGTGATTTATTTTCATTTTACAATAGGTTTAGGTTACGTCTGAAATTTTTGGTAAATTTTGGATAGGGCCTGACACGCTTATTACGAATAATTTTTAGAAAAAAACTTTATATTCGCCTTAATTACTATAAAAGGAAACTTTTTGCATTCCGGGAGGTGGAAAATTATACATTTTAATTTTCAATTCCGTAAATCCAAAATTTACTTCGCGAACCGGTCGGCGACTGTCAGCGGCCATTAGGTACGTCACTGTTATGTTGGTATCACTGATGCATTAACAAGAGCTAAATACGACTGTAGCCATCTTCGTGGGATACACAAAGAGGCGCGGAAGAGGACTTTTCCGCGTGAATTTAATAAAACTTCCATAAAAGTAATATTATTTAATAATTTAAAAGCCTTAGGGGTCGTCCATTAATCATGTGAGGCTTGAAAGGGGGGGGGGGGTCGAAAAAAATCACGAAACATCACGAGGGGGGGGGGGGGGGGGATAAAATGAGATATCACGTGTATTTATTTTTCATTGAACGCACGATTTCTAAAGGTGAACGTCCTATACTTTGTACTAAAAAAATACACATGATTTTTGGGGGGGGGGGGAGGAGTTAGCCTAAAACCTCACCACATATCACCAGGGGGGGGGAGAGGGTCAAAAAGTTGCTAAAAAAACATCAGGTGATTAATGGACGACCCCTTATGCATGTGTAAATAAATACAAAATAGAGAAATCAACGCATTAATTGCGTAACCCCGAATCCAAGATGTCATATTTTTTCAGTTATTTTTTCGGAATCATTAAAATATTTTTTTATCATTTTTAATTGTATGAACGAGATAAAAAGTGAAGTGACAGTTTTATTCCAAATTCATAAAGTAAGAGGATTGTATTTTTTTAAATTTCTTTTCAACCATTTAATAGAATATGTTTACAGTCAGCTGTTTTTTTTTTCATTTTTTCATTTTGAAACTTAAAATACTGCAATTTTCAAACACAATCGTGTATGTCAGATACAAAAATCTAAAAGGCAATTCCATTTAGTTTCTATAAAGGTATATGCTTTTACGACATCTTCAAAAATAAGAAATATATAGAACATTCGCTTGTGTCATACCTAATTTCCCATAAAAATGACGTACAGTGATTAACATCGTGACGTCACCATACAGCATTACACAGCATACCAACTTGACGCTGTGTTTTAACGAGAATATTAAAAATGCTCTTTTTAAATATTGTTTTAAAAACTGTACTTTTAATATTATGAAAAAAGACTTATATATTCAGAATCAGCGTTTATTGGTCTATATGAACATATTTTTTAAAAGCCATAATATTTTTCACTGGAGTTCCTTATTGCGATCGCAGGTGATGCGGAACAAGTACACAGGAGAACCCGCCGGATACTGCTTCGTGCACTTTGGCACGGACGAGGCGGCTATCGACGCCATGCACAAGCTCAACGGCAAGCCCATCCCGGGAACCAACCCTGTGGTGCGCTTCCGCCTGAACAACGCCAGCCGCGAGAGCAAGGCCCAAGCCCCCACCGAGCGAGAGTTCTCGCTGTGGGTCGGCGATCTCACCACGGACGTGGACGACTACAGCCTGTACCGAGTTTTCTCGCAGAAGTACGCCTCCATCAAAACAGCTAAAGGTAAAACTCACATCTTCTAGTCCCACAGGCTTCTCCTGGCGTCCTTGTCCTACGCTAATTAACTGGTCCTCGTGCAGCTTCTGGAGTTGCTTCTCCTAACTAGGTCTGGAGCTGTCCACTGGCTCAACTCACCGCACTTGCCTCGATTTTATTGTATTATGAACCTTAAAAAATGTTCCTAGTGTTATGTCTTCTGTGTTGTGATTGTCCTATTTGATATTTAAAATCATTCTTTTCTAAACACTTTTCATTCTCAGTATTTATTTCGATGTGTACAGTCCTTTACTTTAAATCTTTATGTCTATGCTACTTCATAGTGAAATATTGTCATCAATTATTCATCATCTATATTGTCTTTTCTCTGTGGTCACGTCAAAGGTTTCGTTGTTGATAAATACTCGGGTCAATGTTTTGCAATCTCATTCTTTCACTGATTCTCTTTAATATCTTTCTCCACTCTCTCTCTACTAACTTTGGACTCAATTAAGCATTAACTAATTGCCAGTCAACCTCTGATTGTAAAGTTATTAATAAAGTTACAATTCATCCAAAACACAAGTGTTTTAAGGATAACAACAATCTCTCCTCCCAATATGCCCATCTTGGCGTTGAAACGAAAGAGGTCAAAAAAGCAGCGCAGCCTTACAACCTGACTGCAGACTTCCTGAGACCTCGCCAGGACGCCTACTTCATGGTCCTTCGAGCCGGATGGACCATGAAGTAGGTGTCCTGGTGAGGTCTCAGGAAGTCTGCAGTCAGGTTGTAAGGCTGCGCTGCTTTTTTGGCTTCTTTAAGTTTCAACGCCAAGATGGGCGTACTGGGACGGAGAGATTTGAGGTTATCCTTGAAACACTTGTGTTTTTGTATGGATATAACTGTAACTTTATTGATAACTTTACAATCAGAGGTTGACTGGCAATTAATTTGTTAATACAAGAAATAAATAATAACACTAATTTAAAACAAGTTAATTTTACACACAAAGCAAAAAAAATTCAACTATGGATAACAAAAGGAATATTAAAATGTATTCGTACACGAGACAAAATTCACAAACAAATTAAACATACGCCATACGACATGGAACAATTTAATTACTATAAAAGATATAGAAACATCTGCATGAAAATTATTAGTGTAGCAAAGGAGTTATACTATAGAGAAAAACTTAAAAAAGAAAACAATAACCCAAAGGAAATATGGAAAATATTAAAAGAAGTAACATATACACAAAAATACAAACAAAAATATACTATCGAACATCTTAACATTAATTCAAAGAAAATAGATGCCAATACAAATGCAGAAACTATAACAAATCATGTGAATGATTTCTTTGCAAATATAGGAAAAGTTTTAGCGAACCGTAAAATACATAACACAAACACACTAACACAAACAAACATACCGAACAATACACAATCGACACATCACAGATTTATAATTAAAACAACTTCAGTAGAGGAAATTGACAAAATAATAAACACATTAAAAAATAAAATTGCACCTGGATTAGATGAGATAACAACGGATTGCATTAAAATAATAAAAAATGAAATATTAAAACCTATAACACACTTAATAAACCTTGGTATACCACACTCCTGCTTTCCTAGTTCTCTTAAAACAGGACTGGTGATCCCTATTTATAAATCCGGAGACAAAATGGAAATAACTAACTAATAGACCAATCACATTATTAAACTCGCTATCAAAGATTTTCGAAAAAGTCTTAAAAAACCAAATCATAAAATACTTGGAAGAAAACAAATTAATCTCAGATAAACAATATGGATTTAGAGAAAAGAGAGGTACAAAAGAAGCTTTGGCATGTACTATAGATTATATACATAGCAACTTAGATCAAGGATACAAATGTATAGCGATATATCTAGATTTAGCTAAAGCCTTTGATTCAATCTGCCACAATACACTTTTTAAAAAATTAGAAAATATGGGTATCAAAGACAAGGAACTCCAACTATTAAAAAGTTATGAGTGATAGAACACAACAAGTCAAAATTAATAACCATACTAGTAAACCACTGCCGACTACATACGGAGTTCCGCAAGGAAGCATACTAGGGCCCGTTCTTTTCACTATTTACATAAATGAACTTTGTAGCATGGAAATAAACGGTGAAATAATTAGTTATGCAGATGACACAGTTTTACTCTTTAAATCTAAGGATTGGAATAATGTATTTAACATAGCAAATTTAGAAATCAGGCGGGTGAAAACTTGGCTAGACTCAAACATACTTACACTAAATATATCGAAAACAAAATTTATGACGTACAGTATAAATAGTACAGGACAACCAAGAAACAACTCAAACACCATAAAAATACACAAATGTTTAAATACTAATATCTGCAGTTGCCCTTCTCTAGAAAAAACAGAACAAATAAAATATCTAGGAATCATAATGGACACATCATATCAAACAAATCACAAATAAACTCCTCAAAACAATACACATTTTCCTAAACATAAGAAACATATATAATATAAAACAAATGAAAACAATATATTTTGCACTTTGTCAGTCAATAATAGAATATGGATTAATTATCTGGCGAGGAGCAACAAACTCAGCTATTGATCACTTAGAAATCGCGCAGAAAACGATCTTAAAGGTAATACTTAAAAAACATAGACTGACTGACACAAACCAAATATTCAACAGTTGTAACGTATTAGATATACGCCAATTATATGTTAAAACACTGCTAAACTACATTTTTGACCAGAAAAACAAATTTCAACAATCTCAAAATATCACTAACAGACCAGTTAGACAATCGTACAAAAATAACCTAAAAACTCCGACGGTAAATACAAGCTTTGGACAAAGGCACTATAAATATCATGCTATAAAAGCATTCAACAGTCTTACCCTTGAAATTAAAATGGAAGAAAACAAAAATAATTTCGTACTCAAAATTACAAAATGGATTAAAGAACAAAAAAGACAATATTACCAAAATTTCATTACAAAATAAAAATAAAACACAACTACACGAAACACTCAAAACCAATATAAAATACACATCACTCACAAACACACAACACATAATATATGTAATATATACCGATTTAAATTTATTTTTTTAGTAATAAAATAATTCATTTTATCCTATAATTTTAACTTAATATAAATTTTAATTTTTAGTTTATTTTGTTTTTGTTTTATATAATGGAGGCCTCAGCACAGGTGAGCTACCCAGTGAGGCCGACATTGTTGATTTTATTTTTGAAATGTAAAATATTATGTCAAACAAATGAATAAATAAATAAATTAGTTAGAGCTTAATTGAGTCGATAAGCGATTAGAGAGAGAGTGGAGAATTCGAGAATATATTAAAGAGAATCAGAGAGAGAATGTCTGCTCCATGGGTAGCAGACTGAGACGGTTGACAGCCCTTGTCACCGTCAATTTAGCGGTAGCGATAGTAGCTGCTCGTGCGATGCCATCTGCGCCAGGGCGTAACATCAGGATACGACCAAGCGCCCACTTGGTAGGAGGTAAGTTGTCCTCAGACAGCAGCACCAAGGAGCCTGGTTGCAGCACGTCTGGGGTCTTCGTCCTCCATTTAGCTCGTTCCTGCAAGAGAGAGAGGTACTCCTTAGACCACCTTTGCCAAAAATGTTGAACGAGCTGAGTGGTACGTTCAAATCTGGACAGCCTTCCAGGATTCGTAGCGGTCAGGTCCAGTTGTGGTGCAGCAACCAAAGATTCGCCAATAAGGAAATGACCAGGGGTGAGAGGAGAGAGGTCAGATGGATCAGTTGAGAGGGGGTCAGAAGAGGACGAGAATTGAGGCATGCCTCGACCTGTGTTAAAACAGTATACATTTCCTCAAAGGTCAATGACAAGTTACGGAGAACTCTGGTCAAATTATGCTTGGCTGACTTTACTGCACTTTCTCATAACCCGCCAAAATGAGGAGACCTAGCTGGAATAAAATGCCATTGAATGGAGTGAGAACCAAAAAAATTCGAAAATTCATTTTGAGTTGAAGAATTCTGTAAGAAAGAGATTAAAGATTTGAGGTCATTTGAAGCTCCTGCAAAATTCCCAGCATTGTCTGAGTAGATATGAGCACATTTTCCACGTCGTGCGATAAAGCGATTGAAATATTTGAGGAAACCAGTAGTAGATAAATCCGTAGCGAGTTCAAGATGAACTGCCTTGGTAGAGAAGCACACAAAGATACACAAATAAACCTTGAGAGTTGTTTTACTACGAACATTTCCTGATTTAATATGATAGGGACCTGCATAATCAACACCACATGTAAGAAACGGGCGTGTTGGTTGCAGTCTAGAATGCGGTTGGTTTCCCATCACCTAGCATTACTAAAATAAATTTTATTTTTATTTTTAACTTTTATGAGTAAAAACTCAAATTATAATATTGTCTTCACTTAATTAAATAAATTTTATTCACTTAGAAATTAAATAATGTATTTTAATATTATTCTAGCTTGTCGTTTTGTCACATGCAAACATTGATTTTTTTCAGTGAAAATGCATGTTGCAAATTCTGTATCAAATGTCATAAGTTTTCACTTTCAACTCACTTGTCACAGTACTGTATGTATTTACAGGAAAGCCTCATAATGACTTATTTTTATTGTGAAGAACATTTTTTTAAGGCGGTGTGTGCACCAACTAAATAATACAAAATCATGTGTTGATCCAAAATCAATGATGTTCTCATTCTGAGTAGCTTTCTTTAATGTGGGTCTAATGCACACATAATGATTTTCTCATTCTGACTATTTTTCTTTAATGTGGGTCTAATGCACACATAATGATTGTTCTCTTCTGAGTGTCTTTCTTTAATGTGGGTCTAATTCACACATAATGATTGTTCTCATTCCGAGTGTCTTTGTTTGATGTGGGTCTAATGCACACATAATGATTGCAGTGATCCTGGACAGTTCAGGCTTCAGCAAAGGCTATGGCTTTGTCCGCTTCGGCAGTGAGGAGGAGCAGAAGCATGCGCTGTGGGCCATGAACGGCTACTCGGGCCTCGGCTCCAAGCTGCTGAAGATCTGCAATGCCGTGCCCAAACCCAAGAGCGTCTCCAGCGCCGGTGGGAACTCTCAGCAGTTCGTCACCGTGCCCACTGTAAGTCCTTTAATAACCACACCAAACCCTATGTAAGAAAAAGCCCTTTCTCCGGAATGGTTCAAATGATTCCAAAGCTGTTTGTATATCCAGATAGAAGATAGGTTACTCAGATAATGCTAGTGGCTTCACTGAACTAGGTCCAGTGGAGATAATTGAGATTTACTGCATTTAGTATCACACATAAATTCATTCGTCAGAAAATATGCTGTCACCTGCTGCTATAAACACGCCATTCTTTCTTATGAAAAAATGGCTTCAATGCGCTTTTGAGAGGTGCAAAATTCATTTGTGAGCAAAAACCAGATCTGATAGAGTTTCTTTCCATTTCCAAATATGTACTGTACTATTTGTACAAATGGTGACCCGACAACGGTCCTGTGTCAGTTGGTCCATCGACAGTTGATCCTTCCGACAGTTGATCCAGCTGACAATTGGTCCGGCCGACAATTGAACCTTCCGACAGTTGATCCTTTAGAAGATTTTTTCTTCCAGTAAGTATGCAAAGAAAGTCGATATACTTATATCTGAAGGCATCTTGAATGAAAATCTGCTGTAGAAATGTTTTTACTAACAATAAGGAGCTATAAAAGATCATGTGGCTTGGTGTATTTCGGCATATCGCTCGCCGTACATTCCCGATGGGAATATATGGCGAGTGATATGCTGAAATAGGCCAAGCCAAATGATCTTTTATAGCTAAGTGTGACGGCCCCCTAAATGACAAAATAAAATAATGCGAGATAGCGAAAGAAGCAATAATAACAAAGTAGTAAATAATAAGTACAAGGACTCTGTGGTTTATACTACTGCCAATAGGTGGTCTCATACAGCGTTCCTTATTCGCTTGGTGTAAGCGTATCTTGTCATCTCAGTTACACCCGTGATGTAGAATGTAATATTTGCCGCAGCTTTTAAGTTTGTAAATGCTGCCCGGTCCTATATCTATTTCATTCATACGCACATATTCTTTGAACGTCTATCTTTGTCATACCGAATAACATTTGAATCAGGAATTTACTGGAAACTTAACTTTTTGCTTATTATTAACCCCCCCCCTCCCCCTCATCAGCAAAAGTAAGCAAAGCTCTTACCCCCCCCCCCCTCCCCCCTCCCATGCTTACGTAAACATTGGTACATGAATTTAATGTATTATGGTTTCTTTATTGATATCGGTTAGTAGAAAATCTGAAAAAGTAAAAAAAAAATTATTGATACTGCTGACGTTAACACCATCCAGACTCCCCCACCCCCCATGTAAAAAATTAGCAAAGCGAAGACCCCCCCTGTAGTGCTTACGTAATACATTAATCGAATTTTCACGGCCGAATCCCGTCGCAGCCGGCCATAATGCGGATACCTTTTCGGAATAAATTCATGAAAATACAATAAATATCGCGTTAATCGAATTTTCGCGGCCGAATTCAGTCGCGGCCGGCCCTATTCAGACACCTATTCGAAAAAAAATCATAAAAATATGATATATTTCGCGTTATTATTATGGTTTTTTCCCTATAATCCAGTAATCCGAACATTCCAATAATCTCGGCTAGCAATTACATTATTGACATTATTCTCCAGTCTATGCTGATAATAATCAATAATCTGAAATGTGTCACATTCCAGGACTACAGCCAACAGCAGTATTACGACCCATCGGCCTACTGGCAGAACTACTCGGCAGCCTGGTCGGGGTACTACGGGGGCACCGGCGGTGGGGAGGAGCCCCAGGCTGCAGCCCCTGCGCCCGACACCTCGCACCCCCCGCCCGCTACGCAGGATCACAGCCTCGCCCTCATAGGTACCACTTCACTAACATTCCATTAACCAGCGTACACCAAATAGCCACTAATCTCAAGTTCGTCCGACAGTTGAATTTAGGAACCACTTCTGAGACAGAGCTTTCCAATACTTGATGAACCTGCTTGATTCCGTGCAATTGAGGGCGGTCTGTCTGTTTTGCAATATTTAATGCACAGATACAGTGTATGTACCCAGAATCTGTTCTGCAGGTGATTGACTGCCAAAAAAACCAGTGGCGGCTCGAGCACTTCTTTAGTGGTGGGGATCGACATTTTTTACGTACTGTACCGTAATCTCACCAACTGTAGAATTTAATATAAAATTTCTCAAAAAAAATTTTTGATGGTCTAATCATGCTAGTCGGATATATTTTACACAAAATAACATAAAATGTCTATAGATGTATGCCATTTTACAGTATAGTATAATAAAAATAAAGCTTTATCTTGCAAGATTATTATCAAATAATAAGGGCGTCGCATGTTCGATTCCTCGGCTGGCTAAGTCCTCCATCACAACACAAGCAACATTTTCGGCTTTCTGTGGTGGTAGTAGGAGATTTTCAAACATTGTTGGGTTATTCGTAACCCGGGAATGTTTGTCTTTCTTTTAAAAAAAAAAAAAAAAAAAAAAAAAAAAAAAAAAAAAAAAAAAAAAAAAAAAAAAAAAAAAAAATTTGAACGCGAGCGATTGCCGCCTGTAACTTCGCAAACAAATGGTTCTGTGGGGATCCAAAGAATTGTCCCCACGCGTATTTGAATTCACATACGACTGCGCATCGTGAAACAACGCAAGGAAAGTATGGGGATAGTTCGGATCGTCCCCCAAGTGCGCATTAGATTCTGCGCACTGAGAAATAGACCCGCTGTTTTTCGCGCCGTACATTGTTCGCTGTACGCGCGTGTCTTATTAAAATCGTCCGGAATAATCGTTTGTATTTTATTTCTGCAAATGTTAATTACTTTTATGTTTAAAGAATTGATTCATTTTGGTGATAACAAAGCATCGACTGTTATTTCCTTTAGTAGGTTTTGAGTGGAACTGGTGGGGACTGTCCCCATTGTCCCCCTGTGAAGAACCGCCACTGAAACAAACATTAAATCTATCAAAGTTCTGCTCTTTTTAAATACATCTACGTATTTTAATTTCGAATTTGTTTTCTTGAATGAATGCAAATTATGGAAGTGGAAATTAACCCATTTCCCGACATCCGATCGAAACTCTGCATTTAGACTCGTTTTCGATGACGATGCATTCTATCAATTTTTGGTAGCACTCACATACTTCTCTGAAATTGGCTACTAGCCGGTCCAAGAGATGGTGAAAATAGTTTGAATATTTAAAATAGATGTACTAAATTTAAAAAAAAGTTGCAGGTTGATTTTTTATAATGTTTAACCCCTCAGGCCTCCGGCCTATTTTATCGGAGGTCAAAATATTTTCACTTTGCAATAAAATCCAAATAAATGAAATATTGAACGCACCCTAAAACTGAGTTTGAAAGCTGATGAAATAAGCTTTCAAATTTAACAATTCGAAATAAATATATAATTTTTGAATTATAAAAATTTTGCATGCCAACATAAAAAAGTTTAAAAAATGGTTCAGTTTATGTTTTTCTAACTAAAATTACTGATAACAAAAAATAAATAAAAACACACATATTTCATTAGGCAAATGTATTATAAGTGTCATCGTCAACTCGCTTTTTTGTCATATCATGTGAAAATAATTTATAAATTTTTAAGTTTTATACATTTTTTTGAAATTACGGTCGGAAACTTTGGTTTCATAAAGGTGTACATTTGGATTATTTTGTGGATTTACATTTGAATATAAAGCATGGTGTTTTCAGATCATATTTCTTACCATGATAGTAAGGGGGACTCAACGATTTCTGTGATATATATGAGTTGTTCGAAAGAGCGTAAAAATTAGTCCAAGGGGTTAATATTATCATGGGCGATGCATCGTAAAATTTTGTCTTTATAACATCATTATTAAATGATAAAAAATATACAAAAGATTTTAAACTCTTTTCCTTCTTAAACTTCTGACCGTTACCGGTTTCAGCTTATCACGGGCATCTTCAAACTGGCAGTCATAGATTGAAACTGGTAACGGTCAGAAACAAAAAAAGGGAACCTGAGCACCCCTGCCAAGTCATCAAATGTAGTGAACCACTCGGGTGACCTTTGGTAGAAATTTGAAACGAGAAACCTTTTATTTATGTCAGATAATCTTCTACTTAAAAGCATTTAAATCTGAAAAATACATAACCCTTTCCGACCGGCTTCATACGAGCGTGAGTTTGTCTTTAAAAAAAAACTTGATAGAAAATAAATCTGTTTTTGGGAACAAAGCCGGTGTCGATGGAACGTGCGGGAGCTGCTTGTGTAGGGTACCTTCACGCGCACATGTTCAACCAGTAAGTCGCCCAGCACTACGGGGATCATAATTAAGAGCTTGACTGGTGGGGCCCATCAAAATTTGGACATTTTTTGCCGGTTGGAAACGGATTCAGAAATGTGTGGGATCTTGTTCTAATGATATACAGTGAAACCCTCTTAAGAAGTTTGGTTTTTTCAGTCCCTCAGCCCAAAATTGGCCCAATTTTTCCCACATACAAGGTTTCCCTGCTAGAAGCGTTGTTTTTCCGGTCCCTTAGAAAACTTCGTAAGAGGGTTTCACAGTAATATAATCTAAGGGTCGACCGAGACAGGTTTTTCATTCTCGGCCGAGACCGAGACCGATAATAAATTAAAATCTCGGCCGAGACCGAGAGCCGAGACCGAGAATAGATAAATTGAACAAAAAAATGAAATAGCGCTATTTTTGCATAATTACTATATTTTTAAGAATGTAATAATGTTTAATTATATAATAATTTGAGATTTTATATAATATATCTAATATTAAATATTTAATTAAAGAATAATTTGAGATTTTATATAATGTATCTAATATTAAATATTTAATTTAACAATAATTTGAGATTGTCGATTAGTTGATTTGTATGTTCATTGCTGTTTTTGGCAGTTTATTATGAACAAAGTTCTAAGAAAAATAGCAACGAACATACAAATCAGCGAATCGATGTGTTCGAGTTCTGATGAATGTGGCCAGTGAATCTAAAAAATCTTCGTACACTTACCAGCTTTCCAACATACCTACAAAATAATACGTAATGATCTTAAAATTCACTTAACAAGTTTATGTAATTATTCTGGCTAGTAAAGTAATTATAATTAATCACAACAACATATAAAAGAACTTACTTTTTTCTAGAGCTGTCGTGACACCAAGTGACGAATTTGGACGCGCGCGGTAGATTTGAATCCCATTATCCTATACCGTACCTACTTACAACGGTCTCGGTTACTGTCTCGGTTCTCGGCGATTTTTTGCCGAGAACCGAGACAGAGTTCTCGGTAGAATTTGTAGCCGAGAATGCCGAGACCGAGACCAAGATCTCGGTCGACCCTTAATATAATCCTCCCTTCATTTCGTCGCCGTGTATTTTTTTTTAAATTGCAGTCTTCTCTTGTAATCAACACTATCCTCGACTTGAACCTTTACTTCCAGATCACAAGGTCCCTCTGAATGTGGACCAGCTCAACCGGGAGTGTGTGGAAGCCGACTGCAACCTCTGGGACGCCCTCGACGCCTCCAGGTGGCTGCCCAATGACATCATGGAGGTGTACTAGCTCGTCTGCTGATTGTGACCATCTACTAGGGATATTTTTGCTGTTCTGTGTTTTGTAATTCGATGTTCGAAGGGCTTAGTAAGCCTCTCCAGGGGTCTTCTGGTGGTCTGAAGTCTAATATGACCGAGTTCTTCCCAGATTTCCACAGCACACCAAAACCAAAAATACAAATGGATCCACAAATTTATTTTTTTTATTTATTTGAAGGAACATTTGTGCAAAAACTTTATGTTTTCTCCTCCCCCAGTAACAGGCATAGCAAAAAGCATTTTAATATTAATTTGTTATCAAGATTAATAAATAAAAAAATTTTATCCCACAGGCCTCAACCGTATTATATCAGAGGGTGAAAATATTTGGTTTGCAATAAAATTCAAATTAATGTAATATTTCTGAACATATCTGAAAACTAAAAACTGTTTTGGAAAGGTGATGAAATACGCTTTCAAATTTTATAATTAAAAATAAATATAATTCAGACAGTAGTAGAGGTTTGTGACTATCTAGTAGGGTTTTCTAGACCTCTCCCTGGGATCTTCTTTCTCTTCGTTCTGGATTGCAATGCTAGAGGTTTTCTCAACATGCAAATGTAAAAATAGAATATGTTTGCAAATTGTGTTATTATGATAGGTATGTAATTTTAAGATAGAATAAAGTACTTTCAATAAATAATTTTTATTTTTCATATATACACACTATCCATGAGATTAAATTATCAATAAATACAAAAGGTCGTTTAAATTAATTAAACTAAAAACTTTTTTCAATAAGATTCAAATGCACAGCATCTTAACAATTATGATAAATTAAATGGTTTGAAAACCAAGAGAGACTTATGTCTCGAACGCAAAGCAAGAAAAATACTTTTGTTATTACATACACAGTTCATTCTAGGATGCAACCCGATCCCAGGTAATGGTGATATGGACCACAGCTTATTGAAGTAAAACTTCTTTAGGCACGCTCGACACTTGGGGGTAAAATGATGAATACGTTATGAAACGTTATGAAAAAATGTGACACGCTAATCAATATGAGACGTTATCAATGTGAAACGCTAATCAATGATATGAGTTGAGTTGAATTGAGGAGTTGAGTTGAGAGTTGAGTTGAGTTGATGGGGATGTTGAGGGGATGGGGATATTTTTATTCCTGTTATTGTTATATTGTTAATGGACGGCATAAGTTAGTGAAGTTTTACTTCAATCGTGTGGTCTGAAGCACACTCGTTTTTTTACATTCCTTTCAAGCATGTCTTAAACATAATTATAATTTGTACTGGCCAAAGGAAAGCATAACAAGAGCCTGCTTTCAAAGAAAAAAAAACTATTTAAAATTGTGATCACTAAACTTGGAGAAACCTGATACTATTGAAAACTTAATTATTTGGTCAATATAATTATTATGTATATAAAATAAGCAAAATTACAATCTTTTAGGGTCATTTGTTATTTCACAGAAATTCAATGTAACTTGTCAACAAATAGCCAATCTCACAGGGTTTTTATTTATTTTTTATTTGAAAGGTTCCCGTTAAATGCCGATTATTATAAGTCTGTTTCAACTTTTGAACAAATTGTGATCAGCAAAAAAGCACGACTGTCATGTTATGCTTGTCAGCTGAACGCAATTTGATAAAAAGCTGAAACGATCCTAGAGTGGGTATTTAACCGGGACCTTTCAAATGGCACTGATTTTGATGACAATCATAGACATATAAATATAAGTAGACCTGCCCTAAGCGATAAAAGCGTATTATTTCCCCCTCCCATTGGAACCATTCCATTGGAACCGGCTGGGATCGTGTATGGCTTCGCGTTAATCTAAAAAATGTGACGTCATCATTCTTCTGCAAGCCAGCGTCGAGCACTCATCGGTGCATTTTACGAAATAAAACGGTAAACATAGTGGCTTGTGTTTTGAGAACGTGTAAAAATAGAAGTGAAAAAGAGAATAAACGAAATTGTCATATTACATTCCATAGGCAAGCATTATTTTACACTATTTTAAGCCAATTCAGATCACATAATATGATCATTTTTGTAACATACACTGTCACTCGAGATACATGGCGTGTGCCCGTCCCTGTTTACTGGAGTAAGTAAATTATGAAACATTTAAAAAAGTGTCTTCACTTAATACAGCAACAAAATATTGAACTCGACCTTATAGGCGACCTTACTTTGCATATTTGGACTTCGCAAATGTGTTCATTACGCGGCGAACAATTCGCGCTCCCATGTAAAAAGGTATATTCATTCAAAAGCAGAGTTTACTTTTAAAAACGAAAGTGTGATATTATAATGCGAGATGCCTATATACTGTCAGATTGAGTTTTGACGAATCACATATCACCAAAGCCGTCTTCCTGCCCTTCGTCCCGCTGTAGTTGGTTTCTACCCCTCACCTTTCTGTTCTGGTCTATTAATATTCATAGGTCTATGATGACAATGTTACATTTGAATTTCCGGAAAACAATCCAATCTTAGTGTCACGCCGGGTCAGGCTGTGACGTGACTCCAACCTGCGCTGCGATAGTCTTGACGACGTCTGCAGGTAGATTGGCGGGGCATAGGCGCGGCTTGCCATCCACCAGCTGCACGATGAACGCCCTCAGCTCCCGCTTGGGTGGCGCCCCCGAAAGGATCACCAGCGAACCGGGCTCCACGTTGGGAGGCACCAGGTCCCCGGGGCTGGCTCCCACCTCGCCGTGGCCCCCGGAGGCCCGGAGGAGGTTTACCGCCTCCTGCGCCAGGGCATCGGAGGCCAGGCTCTTGGGACGGACGCTCTTGTATTTCTTGCCGCCGTAGGTCAACACGTCGGGAGGTGCTTCTTCGACATCTTCTGTAATACTGTTGAGGGCTACGCCTGGAACCAACAATATGTTTATGAAAATCTTTTAATTACTAAAGTCAGCTAAAATTTTTATCCACTTGATAACCACTATTGAGTTGTGGAATTGAAAAACTCGCCCTAGAATTTTTTCCTGGTTTTGAAAAATTCCCAAATAGTGTTGAATATCATAATATTATTTAGACATTTAGCAAATATGTGAATTCTTTTTATTTTCAATGTTTTATGTTCCAATAAATTTTTTTTTGACCATGTCCAGATATTAAAAGTTTCCATAGAGGGTTTTCCAACTTGACGACTTATAACATACGAAGGTCATGCATCATTGTAAGAATTTTTAAAGGGAACTTACAAAATGCATCATAATCTTGAACAAATGCAGGATCTTCAATGATGTTATTGGTAACAAAAGCAGTAAATTTATCAGAGGGAAGAGAAATGGCACTCGGATAAAAAAAAAAATAGACTTGAAAAGGCGACTAGCCGACCCCTGAAAAACAATGCGCGACAGCCACATAGATCAAATTGAAAATGACTCACTTGTTTTCTCCGCCTTCCGCTTCCTCTCCTTGCGCTTCTTGGGTGGCTTCACCTGCTCATCGTCCTTGCAGGCCAGCAATGCCGCCTCTTCCTCCAGATGGCCAATGTCAAACTGCAGCGGGTTCATAAGTGCGCGGTCGACCAGCGCACCGTTTTGCCGCTCCTCCTTCTTGAACTGCCACAAACAATTTACCATTTAAAGCACACATAATAGAAACAAGGCAGTAAGGTGCTCCCACAGTTGCTATACCCGCATGTACTGTTTAAAGAGTCAAGGTAAGAACATACTGGGTCGACGTGTGCTATGTAAGCGACATGATATCTGTACTACTTACAATCTCTACATTTTCTTTGGAAATGGACACTTCAGAATCGCAGTGGCCACATGCATTGCACCTGTGGCCAGTGTGTTTATGAGGCATCTATTTCCATAGAAAATTGACAGGGAAACTCCCGAGGCCGTAGAATGGCTTGCAGACCTAGATGTCCCCTCCCCGCAACATGAAAGATGAATAGAAACAAGGGGTAATAAACAATGGGCTGTGAGTCCATTAGTACGAAAACACACACACACAAAAGTGTACGTAAACACTAGCAAAATAGTATTTTTTTTATTTTAGGGAAAGTTGACAGCAAATCTGAGATTACACAATAGTAAGAGAGTTAATTATGCCAATTATGAACTTTCCACTGATGTAGTGAATGAACGATAAAGTGTGACATTGTAAGGGTGTTTTCTTAATTAATTTATTTTTTGTTACGATATATGAAAGGGGAGGGGGGAGGAGGAACATAGAATTAGGATTACGAGGCAAAGGACGGGAATATATGGGGATTAAACTTTCTAGTTTGAGTCATGTTGCTTAGTGAGTTTTTGTTGTCACGTAAGGTCGAGAAAAATGTCAATGTGGTAATAATTTAAGTTGAACGAGTGTGTGGATGTGTAGATAAATGAGTTCTGATTGGAGTTGGTTTTGCAAAGAGGGAGATTAAAAGTAAGCGACTGTCTGCTGTTGCGATTTGGAACATGGAATGATAGGCGTTAAAGAAGATCAGGACTATCAATTAAGTTGTGTGTAATTTTAAATAACATTACCGAATCTGCTATATTTCTTCGGCCAGTTAACGTCTGTGTATTGAAGAACTTTGCAGAGTCTTCATTACTAACATGAGATCGCAAAGAGGGGAAGTTAAGGTACCTTAAAAATCTATTTTGAACACTTTCAATTCTATTTTTGTGTATTGCATAGCCTGGGTTCCACACTTGAGATGCGTATTCAAGGATACTACAAACGCATGAGAAGTATAGTATTTTGAAAGTAATAAGATCTTTGAATTGTTTACAGGAACAGATTATGAAACCAAGCACAGAAGATGCGTTAGTGACTATGTGGTCGATATGTTTATTGAAATTCAATTTACTATCAAGTATAACCCCAAGGTACTTAATTTCTGATTTGACAGATTGATGATTGAGTATTCGTAGATAAATATGTTTTTATTTCTGGTGAAGCGCACGACGAAGCACTTAGATATATGTATTTATTTCCAGACAATGGGGCATTACAATATATGTTCAAACGTTTCAAATCATCTTGCAGCTTCTGACAGTCCTCAATTGAGTTTATAGGTGAAAAGATTTTAATGTCATCTGCATACAGGATGGTTTGCGAGTTTAAAAAACAGTTACCAACATCATTGATGTAGATGTTAAATAATAATGGTCCCAACAAGCTGCCTTGAGGAACTCCCGATGTAACAGCAACAGAATCGGATTTAAATCCAGCAACCACTACTATTTGATTATGGTATGGCGGATACTCACGAGTGGAGGGTATGCTACGCAAAACTTAAGGTATAACACACAAAACTCAAGTCACTTGTAAGTATCTCTGTGTATGAATTTATCAGTTGTGTAAAATTTAAAATAAGTTTATTAGTAAGGAGGGTAGATAAAAAATTAGGGGTATGGTGATCATTTAAATGACAACCAAGTTGGTTCAAAGGAAAAAGCAGGTAACTTTCAAAAAGGCACCATGGCTCCGGGACATGTTTTTAAAATTATTAACTTTGCAATAAATAATAAATGGCGCTAACTGACCATTTGATGGCGAATGTTACATTTGAATTTGTGCGAAACACGCACACCTTAGTGAAAGTAATATATAATAAACGCAGTCTACCTTAACTTTGAGGTCCCGCCTCGATCTGCCAGGAAACAGGGACAGCATGAGTGAGAAGTCGGTACCGAGTGTGTGCAGGGCGCGGTAGAAGCGCAGAGTCTCGGCGCTGCCCCACTCCCGACAGCGGCGCCCCCGCCCATATACCCCTCGGCCCCCCGTGCCCCCGTCCCACACCACCGACAGCTGCGACAGGCGCTGGCGGCTGCGCACGGCTTCCGAAGTCTCTATCACCTGAAGAGTCACATAAAAACAAAGATATTGGAAAATTGCAATAATCGAAAACATGTTTTTTTAAGATAAACAATTAATCCTGCATAATGAATAACCTGACAATGTTTGAAAATCTCCTACTGCCATCATTATAAGCGGAAAATGTTGCTTGTGTAATGATGGAGGGCTTAGCTAGCAGAGGAATCGAACCCGCAATGCCAAAGTAGGAACCAGCTCAACCATTAACCGTCAGGACTGAAATTATTTATGAATTTATCAAAATCTTAACTCCTAGAGAAATTTTGAGAGATATTATCTCTCAGATGTCAACTATCCATAGAGTCTTTTTGGGAGATAGTTCTCCCATAAAGACTCAAAGAAGTCATGTTAACTTATTTTGTATTATGGTGAAATTGATGTACCTTTAGGTATATTAATGCCAAAAATTTACAGAATTGAAAAAGATGTGCGATCTTTTCCCAGCTGGCTTAACTAGCGTGAATAAGGCGGTAAACCCAAAGGGGTCTTAAAATATTTAGGCAGGAAGTCGTCATAATTTTAGAAATAAGAAATAATATAACAATAAAATTTGTAACTAGCGGCTAAAGCCAAAGAAGCATAATAAAAATTGGAAAGTTAGGATGTTTTCGGTGTCGCCGCTCACCATCCACCCTGTCCACCGAGGACACGGTCCGACAGTGAGTCACTGTTTTACAGGCTGACAAGGCGCTGTGAAAACGTGCCGGGAACCGCGCGAACCGAACTCCCGACCAGGGGGTCCCAAGGATCTTTGTGGCAGCCCAGCCGGGGCTCCACCGAGGCTCACTCACATCCGCCAACTCGGGCGCCCTCCCGACAAGGGAGTTTTGTGCAATTTCCTGTTTGCGCAAATTTTCACTACAAATAACTTTCGCAACTTCTGATTTGTGCAATAATAAGTGAAACAATTAATAAATTAGTTAAGTGACAGTGTATCACCCAGAACGATCAGTTACATGCGGAGACTCCATCATCAGCAACCAAAGGGAAGTGACTGAACATTTTATTCATTTTTACCGCCAAAGTTATTAAACTCTGAACAATTACATAAAGACTTTTACCGTAGAATTAAGCAAACAGACAATCTAATTTTAACATGAATTAATTAAGTACCTAGTTATAATACTAATATTAGAATAACAATTAAAACCTGATTTTTTGTATTAATAGAATAAATTTGTCATGTCTGAAATCGATAGCTTTTTAATTTGTTCCTCCTTAAATTTAGGTTTGTAGTTTAAGTATGAACCCCGCCACACACGAGGGCGTATCAAAATATATGATTTAAGCAGTGTTAAAAAGAGAGAAAATTGCGATTTGTGTTTGCGTTTCTTACCATAGACACTCCTGAAAATTTACAAATAAATCTACATAATGTGAATACATTTCTTGCACATCTACATTTTGACAGTTTTTTTTTTGTCTATGGCAATTCACCACAGAGAGTGCTATGTGATTTTGACAGTTCAAACATTGCAAACCATAGGGTAAAACAGTTATAATATTTAGGTAGATATATAATGTAAAAGAGTCATTATTATCTTATTTCAATGTATCCGAGTGACTTAAATTTAAAAAAAAACTTTATATCTGATTACTTATTAATATTTTGGTAAATTTTGGAGATCGCTGTCAACGGTTAATATGCACTTTTAAAAAAAAAAATCTTTTGATTCACCTTAATTACATTAAAAGGCGGTAAATATTCGGAACAAACGTCAACGGTTAATACGCACTTTTTTTTGATAAAACTTTTAGATTCTTCTTAATTACCATAAAATACAACTATTTGCATTGGGGGAGGTTGAAAATGTTACATTTTTAATTTTAGTTACGTAAATTGAAAATTTGCTTTCGTATTTAGACACAACGCTTCACCATATGCAATTTGTAATGATTATTGTCATTTTATTATGTTGGTATTACTGATACTATATGGAAGGCTACATCATACCGTAACTGACTTCATGGCAATATATTCAAAGGCGCGTAACCGAAAAAACCTATACGCTAGGTGCTAGGTTTGTGAAACATGGTTTGTGATTCAAAAGAAAGTGCCCCTTTATAACGCCTACTCACGTCAAGGCAAGAAAAACATCCCAGTTTTCAAGTAGTTTAGCGGCTACGCTAGGTTTGTGTAACATGGATTGTAAAATATCAGTAATACCAACATATTAAAATAACAATAATATCGCAAACAGAGTGATTTGACAGTTTAAAGCAAATTTTCAATTTACGTAACTAAAATTAAAAATGTAACATTTTAAACCTCCCCCAATGCAAATAGTTGTATTTTATGGTAATTAAGAAGAATCTAAAAGTTTTATAAAAAAAAGTGCGTATTAACCGTTGACGTTTGTTCCGAAGAATTACCTAAAAGGCAACTATTTGCATTGGGGGAAGTGGAAAATATTTCACTCTAAATTTCGATTACGTAAAATTAAAATTAGCTTTCGTTCTGTGAAATGAGACCGTCCATTTTCAAACATTATTTTCAAATCATCTCACATAGGGATCTGCTCACGGCCATGAATATGCTACAGCAGGATTTCATAGCATTACTAAAATGGTCTCACGACTCTGGTTTAGTTATAAATGCACAAAAAACAAAACTAATGCACATAAGATCGCCTCATGCCAGATATACAATAGCACCTTCAATAGTATCACATAACTTTGACTGCATACATAATAACTGTACACAGCCCTGCACCTGTGGAAGTATTGACCTAGTAAAAGAATATGTCTACTTAGGGGTGACGGTGGATTGTAATATGAAATGGGATATCCATATTGTTAAGCTATGTAAACGCCTTCGAACGATTGTAGGCAAACTGTATAAACTTAAATATTATGTGCCCATCAAAACCATGAAACTAATCTATTTGTCCCTGGCTGAATCTAATGTGAGATATGGTATAACTTCTTGGGGGCACTCATGTAAGACAAACATCCAACATGTGCAGTCAATCCAAAACGCCATGGTCAAATTACTCGTCAGCAAAGCAGTTTATGACCAGCGTCAAAATATCACTAGAATGTATAAATCCATAAATGTTTTACCTATTAGAGCTCTTTTTTGGCATAAAATCTGTATGCAACATATCCTAGATAGCCCATACAAAACAATGGTGGATCACGTGCACAATACTAGGCTTACACAAAATGAAGGTATGATAGTACCTAGATTTTCTAATAAACATGGCCAGCGAACTTTTGAATACATTGTACCATTTATATTTAATATGCTGCCATATGATTTGAAAAAATGTTGCTCGACACCTAAATTTGCACTATTGTTAAAAACATGGCTTTTGGAATCAGATTTTCTATATTAACTGACTCCTCGTGCATTTTAAATTTTTTTTTAGACGTTGTCTTCATATTTTTATTTTTTTTATACTTATTTATACCATCTATTATTATCTATTATTATTATTATTGCATCTATTATTATCTATTATTATTTATCTATTATGTACTCGTATTTTATCAAATTGCAATATTTTTTTCTTCTTTTGTAAGACTTTATACTGTACTATATTTTTGTCCACACTATTTTCCTGCCGACAAGCTACTTGCAGTAGCTTTGCAGGTTGTAATGTAAACAAGAAAAAAACCTATTTTCTTTAATAAAAAAAAAAAAAAAAAAAAAAAAAAAAAAAAAAAAAAAAAAAAAAATGTCATTTTGTTATGTTGGTATTCTTGTTACTCAGGGGCGTATAACTCTGTCAAAATTTGTGTCCTGTGACCATAAATAACTCTTACTCTAGCGAAAGTGCCACACACCACAGACAAAGCTGAATTTTAGATAGGTCTGTAATTTTGATTTTCGCCATCTCTCGCTCTCTGCGTGTGTCAGAAAGAGATGCTCATACACCTACGTCACTAAAAAAAAAGGTACCAAATGTATGTATTATTTATGGTACCAAATGCAGGAAACCGCACACCGCACTATCTGCAGGAAATAGACTTGCATCTATGGATTTGCCATCCGCCATGTTATGTTTATTTACGGACGCCGTTGCACGTTGTTTTAATAATTTGCCGATGAACATATTTTATTCAAAAATGCTTACATGAATTCTAGAGGTGAAACAAGTGTTTAGTGTTGATCAAGAAATCAGGTAATTAATTACATAAAACATTATTCACCTTAATTTAACTGTAAATCAATATTTGAGGTTAAAATATAGAGGTTTTTTGATTTTATCGTAAAGGCAAGCTTATGGGTACTAGTGGTTAATGTTTTTCCATATTTCGTTTCAGAAAATGTTCTACCGCCTCATAAAAACGTTGTTAACGTATCGAAGCCTATACTTTAGGAGCATTTCATAACATTGTTAACGTCAGATTTGTGACCATCATTGTGAGATCATACATTGTGGCTGGGGATGCGATGATGTCGTCTCTCACCTGGCATGCCGCTTGAAGTCCCGAAAACCCTCTGGACAGAAGGAGAAAGACTCATCCGTCGATCGTCTTTCACCCCAGAAGATAGGCGGAGGCTTGAAACGTCAATGTTAAAAATGCCCATCTTATACAAGACTTCATACAAGACCTCGTACAAGGTAAAATTGATAATGCTTTAAAACAAACTATTACACTGTTTCCCTGCAGGATAGGCAGAGAGGACGGACCGTCAAACATCTCAGTCTTCGCATACACTCCTTGCCTTGTTCAATTTTACTTTCAATGTATGTGGGGTATTTAAATGGTAGCATTCAATACAAAATGTTGTTTAGTGAACATAAGTTTATCAGTTGTCATGCTAAATCTTAAGTAATATTTGAGATACAATTATTGTAAAAACTGTTTTCAATTTTCAGGTATAACAGGAACACCAGAGGAGAGTTCAACGTCCCAGCTGAAGATATGTCGCATGATTCCAAAGAAAGGTGACTGTTTATTTCTCTATTTGCTATGATTACTTGCACATACATAGGGTCAAATAATGCTCGTAGAGCTTTAGTTTAACCTCTCGTTCTCCACCATAAAGAAAGAAAGGCCCTGTTGCAGACGATTATTAACAACTTGTTCTCCGCCATAAGCCTCTCACTTATTTGGACTCACCGAACTAACGTAAACCGACTAACACATACTATTCTGACTCTTGAAGTGGCCCGTCGCATATAAACTTTGTTCATCACAAGTATTCTATGTTCCGTTCCCAAACTTTGTTTAATGTGACATATTTATTTCAGAAGACGTGTTGCAGTTTTTGCTGTGAGATGGCTGAAATATATCCACGGAAGGTATTTCATATTTTTGTATAAAGCATCTTGTGTTTTTGGAACACTTATCCATTTATCCATTGTATTTGTGAAAATAAAAATAATATCTAAACATTTACCCTGAGTTTTCATTTTTCTAATGCAAGCAGAATTTCAAATTTTGCCGCTCTAAAGCATTTTTATTTTTTATATTATTTATTGGGCTAATGAATCCATGAAGCAGGATAGAGCGATTATATTGTCTATGGTAGAGAAATAAACTTCCTCTATCTTTTAGTCAATTCGCGCCACGCAAGTCATTTTGACAGTTAAGTTTGACGACCAAGTCACTAGTATGGAGAAAGCCCGAAGATATCGATCTAGGGGTTAGTATATTTATGTTGTTACTGTACGAAAATATGCTAGAGCAAAGCGTAGCAGACTTCATGGGAATTCGGCGCGTAAATACCGCCTGCTCGCGTTAAGGCAAGAAAAACATCCCAGTTTTCAAGTAGTTTAGCGGCTACGCTAGGTTTGTGTAACATGGTTTGTGATACAAAAGAAAGTGCCCCTTTATAACGCCTACTCGCGTCAAGGCAAGAAAAACATTGCAGTTTTCAAGTAGTTTAGCGGCTACGCTAGGTTTGTGTAACATGGTTTGTGATACAAAAGAAAGTGCCCCTTTATAATGCCTACTCGCGTCAAGGCAAGAAAAACATCCCAGTTTTCAAGTAGTTTAGCGGCTACGCTAGGTTTGTGTAACATGGTTTGTGATTCAAAAGTGAATGTATTATTTATAAAAAATAATTACCGAAATTAAAAAATGTTTTTTTCCGTCATTTTATTCCCAAAACTCCGATAATTTAGTACTTACCTTTCCAGATTTCGTGGTACCTTCAAAATCTTCTAGCCGTTCGTTATACATTCAAGCGTATCAGGAATACCAACATACCAAAGTGACAGCGAAATAGCTAATGGCGTACAATCTCACAAGACGAAAGCTAATTTTAATTTTAAGTAATCGAAATTTAGAATGAAATATTTTCCACACTTCCCCCAATGCAAATAGTTGCCTTTTAATGTAATTAAGGTGAATCAAAAGATTTTTTTTTAAAAAAGTGCATATTAACCGTTGACAGCGATCTCCAAAAATTACCAATATTTTTACCTAGGTTTTAAGAATTTTTTGTATGGACATATCGACGGAAGGTGTTATATTTTTAATTTTCAAGAAAAAAATAATATTTTTAAAGGTAGAATTAGGTACTTTGAAAGATTATTTTTATTAAAAACAATAATTTTTACTTAGAACTCAAATGTAATGATACTTCGCTTTGTGAAAACTTTTTTCCCAAATATGTAGATATTTCTCTTTTGTCAAAATTCGCAATTTTCGATTGCTTTTTATATAAAGTTGGCTTTTCAAGAATGAATTGAGTTTTCTTATTATTCATCATCTCTCTAACAGTTAATTGAATTTGCGTTTAAAGATTATCATAAAATATTGACTTTGAGTGATTATTCACTTCAAACTCTAATGAAAAAAAAAAAATTGGAGATATTTATATTTCTCTACGAGATATTTATATTGCACTATATCGAGATATTTATATTGTACTTGCTGTATGGTTATGAAACATGGAACTTGAAAATAAATACCATCAACAGGTTAGAGGCTTTCGAAATGTGGCTTCACCGGAGATGCTAAAGGTCCCGTGGACTGACATGATCACCAACACAGAAATTCTCAGGTGAGCTAGAGCAGATAGAGAACTGCTTACATTAATAAAAATCAGGAAAATTTCATATCTGGGTCATATACTTCGAGGGGAGAAGTATCACTTGCTCCATTTAATATTGAAAGGCAAGATAGAGGGTCGCCGAAGGCCTGGTAGGAGACAAATGTCTTGGCTGCGAAATGTACGAGAGTGGACCGGCATTAGAAGTGTAGAGGAGCTATTCCGGGCAGCGCAAGACAGAGAGACCTTTTCAAGAGTGATTGCCAACGTTGGGGGGACCTGGTAGGGCACACAAAGAAGAAGATATTTCTCTTTGTGAAAATGCTTCTAAATCATACTTTTTTACCCATTTGATATTTAACATGTAGAAGCACTTTACTTAACCTCCGGCCACCTTGTGTACTCCAACTATCGTTATCTTATCTCAAACTCGAAAATTATCATTATCTTATTAATTTATTATTAATAAGATAATGATAATTTTCTTTTGTTCATTGTTCACTTTTTAAGAATTAGCCGGATCATGCCATTATTAATTATTGCATCAGTCGTCTGACAAGTGCCTGAGTGTTTAGTCTTTTATGTATACCTACCCTATCTGTATTTTCAAAGACTCCTTGACCCAGTTATTCCTTGAACACTTTAACTGTTTAAATTTTCGACTTTTCTTTCTTTTTTCAAAAGTAAATATTGCACAAACTGCTTCTTACTAACTGGAGCTAGTGATACTATGGCATCCCCAATCGGGGAATGTTGTGAGGCTGAAGGGTGCGGAGGGGGGACAGATATGGGGAAGTACCTGGCTATTCCGATATGGTCACCAAAAACAACCAAAGACAACTTTTCTGTTCTGAATTGCGGTCTTTCACCAGGACAATACTGAGAGTATCTACCACTCTGGTACGAACAACAAATTTTATCTAAATTGTATCTGTACATTATTTGATGTGAATCAAATGTAAATGAACATTGCGCACTCCGGGATTCAAGACAGCGACCTCCAGATTCTTAGCCAAGACACAGCGGAGTTCATGGATTGGTTTTATTGAAAATGGAAGAACGCCACCGTGTGATGTGTAAAAGAGGGCTTAATCACAATAGATATCGCCATCACCTTTTAAAGGCAGACCTTTCGCAAATACCACCTGAGTTTTGCATCACACATACAATAAAGCGCATCATTAGAGGTTTGTAACTATTATATTTAAGTAATCTCGCTGTACAAGTGTCACTCTCTGTTATTCTCCATATAAAATGGATATGGTTTACATAGTTACTGTAAGCACTCGGGCAATGGACCCATTGCGGTATCACTCATTGTACCTCATTCCTTTTATAGTAACCTGGTCACTTTAATAAAGTTCATCAGGGTTGTCATTGGATATTCAGCTATAAATTGGTTCCACAATCTGTGTTCCCAGGTAGCCGAGCCTTTGGATTGTCTCATTCCAAGTGCACTCTCCCATCCCTTCCAATTTTGGGATTTGACCCAACTTTCAATAAATAGTTTGGTGTAGCAAGCTGCCACTCCTACGGCCGGCTCGGATCCTGCAACCGCTGCTTCCGTCCCTTTCCCTGCTAGTCTGTCAGCCCTAGACGTAATAGTAACTAATGCTTTATTTAACCCTTCGTACATGGACTTCACAACAGTTGTATTGTGAAAAGCTGTGCCCCATACGCGGACATAAAAAGAGTTACCTTGCGAACCTATCATCGAAATGTCGAAACGAAATTTAAAGAGTTAAAAAAGTGGTGGGCCCAGGTTCCGTACACTTTCAACCTTTCTCCTTACCTCACTAAACTTGTTCTAATGAAAAATTATATTTCCGCCTACCTTTTTTTAATTCAAGAGCCCCTCTCCACGATTGTATCAACCTATTGTGGTTTAGAATTGAGAATTTTAGATAACATATTTTTTGGTTTTCCCCTCTAAACAAATCTATTTTCTATCAAGTTTAATCTAGAATTGCCTCCCCCCCCTTTACATTCCATCCCGCTTTTCTCAAGTCTCTTCAATTTTCCAAGTAATGTATGAGTCTATTTAAATGACAATAACCTTATTTACGCAGCTGTTGGAAATGTGATCAATGATCAATCCTTTTGTATAGAAGTCACACATGTGATCCACTAAAACACATATGATGGGATAAATAGTGTTGAAAAGGTCAGCATTGTAAAGGTGAAGGATTAAATTCGCCTTCCCTTTCTCTAACTATTGACACAATCGCCATAAATAAAACTCATATTTTATGCTTACCAAACTCTGCTCATCAATGACAATTTCTCCATTGGGTCCCAGCTTGACTTGGGGCACGGGGGCTGCCTCGGGGGCCTCAGGCATCGGAGGGGAGGGGGATGGGAGCTCCACCACAGTGGGCTCCAGTGGCGCCACTTGAGGGGGTTCATGTCTGGGGAACATCATCGTATTGAGCACATTATAATTTTCAAAGAAGTTTTATTTTTTGGTCCAAGAGATTCATAGTACTTAAAACATCATAAGAGTTTCACTGTATTTGGAAAGAATATATACATCGATAGAAAAATATATTTTTATTAGAGTGGCAGCGCTTCATTTTCTATTTTTTGGATTTCAATAGCGGATCTTCGAATAAATCGTTGATTTGGATGCTAGTGCGGACGAACATTAAGTGAAACTGCACAAGAGTCCCAATAACTCTGAGGCAGTAGGACTATAGCATCTAATGCAATATCGCAATTGTCTATATCACAATTATTACATTTTGTGAGGTTGAACGGAGTGGGGAGGGAAAGGAGAAGAGAAGAGGAAGGTGGAAAGTAACTGGCTCTTTGTCACCAATCAAAGCTAAAGACATTTCAAGCAAAGTTTAATTTTAATGGTAGTCTTTCACCAGGGCGATAATGGTGTTATCTACCACTCAAGGATTTATTTTAGAAGGTAACCGGATAATAAATAATAGACTAAGTTAGGTTTGTTGTTTCATAACTATTTTTCTGTTTTGTCACGGCTTTGTGTTGTAATGGGTGGCTGTGATCAAATACCCAATAATAGTAATACACACAACTCTAGTAAAATATTGGCAGTATTTACCCAAAGCTGGCCGCTAGAGGCGCTAATGTTGCATGTTGACATTCCTTTTGTACATTCCCAGACAATGGTGGCCAAATAATTAAATATATATAGTACTTGGTGGCGGTGTTTTGTATTTTCTAACAAGTATTTTAATCAATATTAATAAAAAAATAATAATATTAAAAGGTCTGTATGTAAGTCACCAATTTTTTTTATTTAATTTTTGATTTCTATAATAATTTATTAAAGTAAAATAAGGAAAACATTTCAAATAAAATCCATTAAAATGTGTGAAAGAAAATAAAGCCATGAAGTTGTGCCGCTAAGAGGCGCTAGTGTAGCGTTATTGCAATCAGAATGAAACAAGTGGGAAATATTGTCACTATTATGAAGAAAGTGATCCATTAGTGGGAATACCCATACGCAGATGTCGCATATGTCATCCATGAAGTTTCAATAAAATAGATACATTGTGTCAAATACGGTGAGATAGATTTCGCTGAAAAGGTGTTGAAAGCATTGTAAAGGTTAAATTTAGTAAAATGATAGAACTCACTTGATGGCATTATTGGGCGGGTTATAGAAGATCAGGTCGTACATTGTGAGGGCGTTGTGAGTGGCAGGCAGACGAGCTTTAGAGCCCCCCTGGCTGCTGCGGCCGCCGCGGGGGCCCCGGGGGCGGGGGGCACGGGCCGGGGGAGGAGCCGGTGCTCCGGGTGGCACGGGCATGGGGGAGGGGGGTACGGGCGGGGGTTCCATCGCTGCTTCTTCTGTCTCACTTGCACTGCCCTGGAAGAACATTATTATGAATACAGTAAGCACACAAGGAAGACAAAATTCTTACTTATCGTAGTACAAATGCGTTCGTTAATTGAATTAAAATATTTGACAAGTTAACACACTTCACACGGGCCAAAACAAGGTTCCCATTCGTGAAAATAGATTTTGTTTTAAACCTCTATATCTATACAATCATCATCATCATCACTCTTGGCTCTACAACCCCTGGTGGGTCTTGGCCTCCTCAAGAGTCTTTCTCCACTCGTCACGGTTTTGTGCCAGCTCTCTCCAGTTTAAAATCTCCAAGGTGGATAAATCTTTGAGGAGGTTGTCGCTCTATCTTAAACATGATCTTCCCAAGCTCCTTCGCCCTGTCGGTATTGAGTTCAGTAGATACCTTGGTGCTTGATGCTCAGTCATTCTCTCTACATGACCCAGCCACCGAAGTCTTCCCAGTTTAATAAATTTTGTGATGTTTTTATTTTATTTATTTATTTGTTTCTTTACATGGTACCTAGGACTAATGTTAACAATTCAGTTTATAACCTCACTAGGTCAAGCCTGTATTGAGGTTAACAACTCTACAATTTAATAAAATAACACAAAATAATACAGTTATTGAAGAACAATATTTTTGTATGTTTCATGCAGATTATGAGTTTAATTAGTAACTAATTAGCTGAAGGCGATAGTACATTACAATGAAAGCATGTAGGGTGACCATAATGTTGAGATTTGACTTTTAGAAAAAAAAAAATATATTTTCGAAGAATTAAGATGAGAAATATTTATATATTGCGCTATTAATTTAGCAAGAGAAGGATTAAAAAAAATAGTTAAGACAAAATTAAATGATATTAATTTAGAAAGGATAAAGTAGTGAACAATTTACAATCCTCGGCTAACACAAATAATTTGACGGTCTTTTTAAAAATGCTCAAGGAATTAGATGACTTAATATGATCTGGAAGGCTATTAAATAGGAGTGGAGCCCGATAAAAATAATTCCTTTGACCAAAAGAAGATTTAGTATGAATTGCCATAAAGTTCAGACCAGAGCCAACTCTAGTAATACGAATTTGCTGTGTTCTTTCTGAAATACCAATATTATTAAAAAATCTACAAAGCGTTTGTGTAATATATAGCTGTTTAACATTCATGACATTACATTCCTTATAAAGTAAATTCGTTGGATATCTAAAATTTTTTTTAACATAACTTTAAGAATCAGCTTTTGTGCAATATTAAGTGGTTTTATATGAGTCTTTTGACAGGATCCCCAGCACACTATATTATAAGAAAGCATAGACTGGATTATTGCAAAATAAATCGTTTTTAATTTTTCTTTGCCTAGTATATGTCTGAGTTCTTTAAAGATATAGGAAGTCTCCTAGTATTATTTACCAACATATTGACATGATCATTCCATCTCAAAAATTTATCTATTATTACACCAAGGTATTTTACGTTGGTTACATTTTCTAAGGGGTTGCAGTTACATGTTTGCAAGCAATTATGTATAATCAAATTATGAGTGGCAGAAGGCTGACTTTTACATGAAATGCTAAAAGTAATATATTTAATAAGTCTAGTTTTTGCACTGTTAATTCGTGGTGGAATTCCATTGTAATAGAATTGAAATTAAAAAAAAAAAAAAAAAAAAAAAAAAAAAAAAAAAAAAAAAAAAAAAAAATTGATCATATGGACCGGTACGCAGAGGCAACTAGATATCTTCATCAAAGAAATAAATCAAATCAATAAGTCAATTCAATTCACGATGGAGATAGGAGGAGATAAAATAAACTTTTTAGATATAGGAATTAATATCGTTAATAACAAATTACAATTTGCAATATACAGGAAACCGACATATAGCGATAATATCATTCACAGCTCCTCAAGACACCACATTTCACACAAATTGTCAGTATTCCATTCTTTAATCCATAGACTATTACATGTACCACTAAACGATATAAATTACAGCAATGAATTAAATGTTATCAAAACTATTGCAAAAAATAATGGTTACGATAGCAGAATAATTGATAATTTAATAAAGAAGAAGAATAAAAAACTCACCGTAGCTTCAATTACATATGGCCTTACGCCAGACAAGGAGATAGGAACAAAACAATGGACTAAAATACCGTACCTTGGCAAAATATCAAATAAAATTTCAAAATTAATAGACAGTGACAAAAAATGTAAGACGGCCTTTTATAACGTAAATTCTTTGGGTAAAATATTTATAAATAATAAAGATAAAAGAGGTAATCTGGAAAACTCTGGAGTCTACCAGGTGAACTGCTCGAATTGCCCCGCGTATTACGTAGGACAAACAGGAAGAGCAGTATCAACCCGTATAAAAGAACATTTCGCTAGTTGGGTTAATCAAAAAGGAGATTTATCAAACGTCGCCTTGCATCTACTAGAAAATCAACACACTTTTGACAAAGATAGAGATGTAAAAATCCTTCATGTTTGCAACAAAGGACAAAAATTAGACAGATTAGAGTCATTAGAAATCAATCGCTTAACGAAGAAAATAGATCTTAAATATGTTATGAATAAACAGTTAGAACATAATGCTCAATCACCATTAATTTACCCATTATAATAATCTTAGAATAATTTTACTTCAGAGAGCAGTGGTATAATTTAAGTATGTACTTTAAAAATGTAATAACCCAAATATGTGGAGAACCCTAACAATAATAATTACTTTAGTGCTACCAATATTTGACAATAAGCCCTAAGCAACAACAGGGAATATCCCAACATTACAAAAATAAAATTTCAGAAATCACAAACCTTTTTAATTATATAAATTCTTTTATATTCATGTGAACTAAAAATATTTACTTACTATGTAACATTATTCATAATTTTTAAAAATACACTTTATAATTACCTAATGTACCCTAAATTAACAAAATAACTTATAATACCTTAAATTAGCACAATAGAATCATTCAGCATATATAGACAATGTTGTGTACCCCTGCCTAAGTTTGTATAAAATCAATAGCATAAGAGTTTCAACTACCAGTCTGAAAATGTCCGTAGTAGGATGAAACCGGTCCTGGTAATAATAAATAAGTGGAACAAAGTGAAAAAGTTTTTTAATTTCAATTCTATTAGTAATATATTTGGTTTTCTGTGTGTTCAGAGTTAAAATATTATTATTCAACCAACTATTTACCACTCTTAAACCTATATTGCATTTGTCAAAAGCTTCAACCCAAGTTTTTCCCTCAAATATTAAGGCAGTGTCATCTGCAAAACTAACAATGTTACCAGGAATATTAAGACGGCATAAATCATTTATATAAATTAGAAACAATATTGGCCCAAGTACACTACCTTGCGGGACTCCAAAGGAGATGGATTTACTATTGCTTAACACATTATTTATCTCTACTTGCTGTTTTCTATCACTAAGATAAGACCTGAACCAATCCATTGCTGTATTATTAATGCCTAAGGATAATAATTTTTTAAGGAGCAATTCGTGGGAAACAGTATCAAATGCTTTTGATAAGTTCAAAAACACTGCTATAGCTTTGTTGCCATGGTCCAGCGCGCTCATAACATTAGTCAGTACCTTTAATACAGCATCACGTGTACCTTTATTCTCTCTGAAACCGAATTGATTGTCGGAGAGTATTTTGTATTTTTCTAACAATGAAACTAATCTTGACTTAGCCAATCTCTCTATTACTTTTGAGAGAGTATTAAGCAAAGATATGGGTCGGTAATTGTTAACATCTAGGTGGTCTCCACCTTTGAACAGAGGTATAATCTTAGCATTCTTACAATGAGAAGGAAATATGCCATTCTCAAAACTAAGGTTAACAATATGAGATATGGGACCAGCCAACACAGAAACATGCTGTTTGTATACCATGATACTTAAGCCACAGGAAAAAGACATTTTTAATTCATTTATCACTTTTGAAACTTCATAAATGCTAGTAGTTTTAAATTCAAAGCTATCTCCTGAAAATTGACTACAAGGTATAAAATTGTTAACAAGACACATTTCGGTAGTTTTATTTGCACTGAACAATTGTTTTGCGAATCTAGGACCAATATCACTGAAAAAGTTATTTACGTGATTAGTGATTATATTTGGATTCTCTTCCATTGAGATAATATTGTTATTGATTTTTAATTTTTTTATAGACACTTGCTCCTTTTGTATATTTACAGCCTCCTTTATAATCTTCCACTGTTGCTTGGTATTTCCATTTACGTTGTCCAGTTTCCTTTTGTAATATGCTTGCTTTGTATATTTTATAATTTTTGTACACCAGTTTCTATATCTTTTGTAATAATCCAGCAGTTGAATATTATTTAAATCTGTTCGACATTTGTTGTGTAATTTGTCTCGGTTTCTGAGACATTTAATAATTCCATCATTTATCCAAGGTTTTAAATATTTCATTTTATGCTTTAAACTTCGTACAGATGAACAACTTTCTACATGCATTTTTAAACATTTTATGAAATTTTCAGCAGCTAAATTAACATCTTGCGATGACAGTACTGACTGCCATGATTCCTCCTTTAATTTGACCTTCAAAAGATTGTTATCGATGACGGTTTTTATGTTTTCATTATCTTTTGCTATTTTCTTTAGTGTAAAGCTCATAAATCTCAGCAATATCACATCATGATCTGTTATGTCAGTAGTGAAGACAGCTTCCTGTGGTTCAAATTTAGATTTTACCATAATATGATCGATGCAGCTTGAAATGGTAGAAGAAACTCTGGTAGGTGAAATTATGAATGGCTTCAAGCCATGAAAAGCCAAAGAGAGAGGTATTTTTGAGTTTTCATATTGCTCAAATCCAAAGTATTAATATTTATGTCGCCACATAAAATAATCTCCTTATTTTGTATTGATGTAGAGTCAAGAAGTTCACTCAGTGATTCAAGGAAATTATCTATATGAGCCAGGGACGGAGATCTGTAAACAGCTATTATACACAAGGTACTCGATATCTGCATTTTTAAGCAGTTTGTTCCAGGGAAAACAACTTCCTCAACAGTCGCGTGAACATTTTGTTTTACATAGGCAACTACACCATCATTTTGCAAATAGTTATTATTTGTGTTGTAAACTGCGTATCCGGGGATGTTAGGTATATTGGTAAAATTTTTCAGCCAAGCTTCTGTGAAAACGAGTACCTCAGGACGATGCTCAATACCATCCAGCATGGTTATGGTTTCATCAAAGTTTTTGTTTAAACTTCTAACGTTCAAACAAAGTAAAGAAAATTTGGAATGTTTTAAAAAGTTTTTGCAAGTTAATGAATCTTTAATAGTTAAATTAGATTCTGTATTGTCTTTCAAGTCGATGTATTTTCCAAAATCGATATCCATTTTTAATGATGAAAATATTTTTTGGTGCCTTTCACTATTAAACTTCTATTATAATCTATTAAGGTCATCTTCGTGTTTAATTTCCTTGATTTTTTTTCCTTCTTCTTCTTTCATCAGAATGGCTCCATTTCTAAACCAAATGTATTTTAACTCTTTTTCCTTAGTTTTGGCTTTCCAGAGAAGTTCCTTGAAGTAAGGAGATAGTGATTCTCCTAGGAAAACCTTTTTTTCATGATTAGAAATTACCTTTTTATTAGCTAATAATTTTAATCTAGTTTCTGGGTTTCTAATTTTTAGGATAATTTTTTTCGGATGTCCTGGTCTTCTGTCATATTGTCTTACTGCGGAGGCAATATCCTCTGAATTTATTTTGATATTAGCACCTTCTATCAGTTTTATAGCGGTTATTTTGGGATGTTCTTCAGTCTTTTCCTCAATGCCTGTTATTTCGATACAGTCATCAAGGTTCGACTGTTCCAAGCAAGCCACTCTGGTTTCCAGATGCTTAATATTTTTGCTTTTATTTGCCAAATCATTTTTTAAACGTTCAACTTCTCCTTTAACCTCATTCATGGAGTCTAAGCGGGTAATTATGTCGTCATATTTTTGACAAATGAATTCGGTAGTTTTTTGAAATTCTAACATTTTTTTGTCAATGTTTTCAAGGATTTGGGTTTTTATTTTCTCTAATTTTACATCTACGTAAGACGAAAATTTTGAAAAGGCATCTTCTTCTGTGTTAATGTCTTCAGATAGTGTATTCATTTTGTTTTTGGACCTTGTGGTTGTGCATAAATTTTCTTGTTGTTGGGAACCGTTTTTTTTGCTCAAACTCATGGTCACCCTAGCAGTAGTTTGTATTGTATATCGGCAGAAATAGTACAACACGTAAGTACTGACTAGTACAGCGAGCAAGCTGTATGGTCAGTGTAAGAAAGATGGCGACGGTTTTGGCCAATCACAAGAGCTCCACTAACTGTCAAATATATTTCAAATACACTGTCACTATTTTCCGATATTAATTATTCGAAATTCACTTGAATAATATAATTGCAATGTTCAAAATTTATATCACTATTAATGTAGTGGACACTTGGGTGAATCTCGCAAGAGTTTCGGATTGTATTGTTTACTAATTATACACAATTATGCGATATTTTTTATGGATCACTTAAACTGTGTGTTATTTAGATTCGGTAGGTAGGCTATGAGTTATATATATGTTTAGATCCTTAAATAGAGTATATAGTTCATTGTTGTAACGTCTGCGCCAAAATACATTTTCTGAAACCGGTCCGAAGATACGCCTCAAAATTTTCCATTCAAAAACATCCAGTGCTCGCTCATTCCTTTTAGTTAGTGCCCAAGTCTCAGCTGCGTATGTGAGTACTGGTCTGATAAGTGTTTTGTACACTAATATCTTGGTGTTTCTGGACAGCAGTCTGGATTTTATTAGGTTTTGTAGGCGGTCTTAACGGCGATTTGCATTCACTATGCGCTTCTGGATGTCCTCTGTGGTATTATTCTTGATTGTTATCAGGGAGCCTAGGTATGTGAATCTTTGAACCGTTTCAAAATTATGGTTTCTACATGAGAAAGTTGGGGTTTGTTGGGCGCATCCTACTGCCATGTATTTGGTCTTCTGCTGGTTTACTGGACCCATATTTTTAGCAGAACTTTCAAGATTTATGAAGGCGTCACGTAAAGCATCGGGAGTTTTCGCGATTATGTCGATATCATCAGTGTAACTCAATAGTTCCACAGAGTTGTTAAATATCGTTGCTTTTATCTCAATACCTGAGTCACAAATAACTTTTTCTAAGGCTATGTTGAATAAGTTTTAAAAATGGCCCATATTATAATTTTTCTAACTAAAGTTTCTGATAATGGAAAAAAGAAAAACACACAAATATTTTACTAGACAAATGTATTATAAACGTTACTGCCAACTCACTTTTTAGTCGTTTCATAAAAAAAAATAATTAATAAAAAATTCAGAAAGTTAAGTAATAAAAAATTGTGGTCGAAAACTTTGGTATCAAAAAGGGGCACATTTTAATTTTTCTGTGGTTAACTTCTAGATTCAAATATAAAGCGTGGTGTCTTCTCTTTTTAACACCGTTTTGATTGTATTCCTCACCATAATAGTAAGAGAGATGCAATGATTTTCAAGAGACCTTCCCAAAAGAGAACAAATTAGCCTGAGGTATATTAAAAATGTACTTATTTAAATTTCTTTTGTGAAGTTAGCAACACGTGAAGTGAAGTGAATTTATTAATGCGACCTATCCCGAATATGCGAGTTTTGCGTCTTAAACGAAATGTCAAATTTACAAAAACTTTGTGTTGTTTCCGCTTCACAATTAAAGTTCTATAAATGAAACATTTCTGAATGTAGCTGAATACTAAAAACTGTTCTTGAAAGGTTACAAAATAAGCTTTCAAATTGTTATATTACAAATTTACTTTTTACGGTGCTCCAGATTTCATGTCCGGGTTGAATCTTTCCCAAATGAAAGACTAAACCCTTCCACACACTTTTCCACAAATGAATATCTAGTAAATTAACGCAATGTAATTGCACTATATAAGAATAAAACAATACAAGAACAATACGTCAATCCACCAGAAACATAATGGGAAAATATTTCACCGACTCCAGATATTTTCATATCAGAGGGTTCGGCTCTGATGAAATCCTAACTGGTCCGATAAATCCTACTGATCCCTCAATATAAATATTTAAAAAATCTTTCGTAATCCTACATGTATTTAAAATGACCGACTTTTGCATTTTTATGTACAAATTTTTTGACAAATCTAATACGCCTAAATTTTGAATGAGAGAGCTAGGTATAATGCCAGTAGCCGAAATAACAAATGGTAATATTTTTATAGTCTGAGAATGCCAAATTCTTTTAATTTCATTTCCTAAATCTGTATATTTTCTTATTTTTTCAGAAACAGTTTTCTGAATATTACAAGAATTTGGTATAGCGACATCAATGATATAAGTTATTTTCTTAATTTTGTCATGTAAAACTATATCGGGTCTATTATGACTAATTGTTCTGTCTGTCAGAATAGTTTTATCATAATAAATTTTATAAAATTCATTTTCTAAAAATGAATTTGGTTCATATTCATAATATGGTACATTACGGCAGTCAATCAAGTTATGTTTAATTACCAAACTTTGGTGAATTATTTTTAAAACTTGATTGTGCCTAAATGTATACTCGGACGGCGCTAATACAGAACATCCCGATATAATATGTTCTATAGTTTCCGGAAAAGCCAAACATTTTCTACATAAATCATCAATTTGATTTGCATCTTTGATGATATGCTTCCTATAATTTTTAGTATTAATGACTCTATCTTGTATGGCAAGCATAAAGCCTTCTATTTCAGCGCTCAACTCTCCAATACTCAACCATTTGTTTGACGAAAATTTGTCAACATATGTTTGGTTGAGATAATTGAAGTGTTTTGCGTGAAGAATTTTATTTGACCAGGAATCTAATAATTCCTGGTTGGTATTTATAAGAATGCTGGCATTCTCGTCGTATAAATTATATTATTACAAATAAATATTAACATTTGTAAATATTAAATTTTTTTAATTAAACATAAAAAAAATTTAAAATGACTCACGTGATGTTTTTATCTGTACTAAAATCACGGATTATGTAAAAAAACAATTCTTATTCTATTGTATAAACGTATAATTAACAATTTATTCACCTCACTTTTTATCATCTCATACAAGAATATTTAATTAAAAAAATAACAATGTTTAGCGGCGCGTAGGCGATTTGGCAGGTAAAATCTGTACCTATTGTGTATCTGACAGAATACGTCTTTTTATGTATTTCTATGGACAACTTGAATAGGGACGTGCAGCTTGATTTATTATCGACCTTCTGCTTTTTGTTTTAGGGATGCCACTAGAACAATAACGAAGTTATTACAATTTCTGTGGAAACACACGCGTTGACGTGAAAACACGCTTATTGCACTTGACTGCTATTTTTATATTATCGTGTATATCCACTTACGTATCTGAGTGGTTAACATTAACTCATAATTTTAGCTGCATATCTGTAGTTATTTAAAAAAAAAATTGTTTTATTTAGATGTAATTAATTTATAAATAAAATTATTGTAAATACATTCACATCATATCTTTCCATCCGTGTTATGGATGATATGCATGTCAAATCTTTTAATTTTATTGATTATGCTATCAAAGCATTATCAGTATATGTATAGAATTTTTTTAAAAACAACTTGCTTTGTAATTTGAAACATGAATGCTTGTAAATCTTTTGTAATTTATTGAAAAGTTTTATTGATATAGTGCAAGATAAGCACAAATTCACTTGTTTTTATAAAATTTTGCAAACTTAAACAAAGAAAATAGTACATCCATTTGTAACAGCTCTATTACAATATATTCCCAATGTTGGGCTACAAAGCCTCTAGTACTCTCTAACGTATTATTTTCCCTATCTAGCCTCTCATTTCCCTAGCTTTGGTGTAATTTCTTTTATGGGTTCACAGAGAAATAGGTTACACCCATCTCAGTCCTCCCAAAGGAACTTTATTAGCTCCCGTTACTGAAAACCAGGATATACCTTTAACCCGTTTAATCACAGGAGACCCAAATTGTCCCAAAACATCATATGCCGTTATAATAACAGGAGACCCAAATTGTACCAGAGCGACCGTGCATTATTAAAAGTTAGATATCTCTCTTCCTGTCATGCGAACATTTGTGATTTCTTTTATGTTAGAAAGCGAAAGAAACAATGCTTTTCATCGCATTAGGAATATACGAGCAGTGTAATTCAGATATTTTACAAACCCGATCATCTTACAATAAATAAATCTTTTTGTACCCCAACCAAAACAACAAAATGTAACATTTAATTTTAAAATAAAATTGTATGAATATGGTAAAAAGTGACAGTTTATTAAAAATTTTCAAGGAATCTGTATTTAACATTTTAAGTTTCTTTTATTTTACGTACTTTTTCGGGGAATCCGCATGTATGTATTTTTTAAAGTCAATTTACATTTTCAATATCAAAATTTAAATATTTAGAAACAAAATTAATCATTTCTAATATACAAATTGGAAAGATTATTTTATCTAGACTTTAGAACAATTTTTATTTTTTCAAAGAGAAAAAAAATAAGCAGTATAAAATTATATTTACAATATGAAGAATTGGGAATTTTGCGCGCCAACCTTGACTGGCAAAAGTTAATGGATATTATTTTCTTATTATTCGAAGGGTTAAGGGTTAAAGCCCCTTGTGGTAGTAATTACACAAATATACTCTGGTTAAGAGGCCGCTTTCCGAATTTCTACCGATTTCTTGCAAACCTCCCTTAAACATTTGAAGTTTTTGAGCTCTTAAAAAAATATATGTCATTCTTTAAGATAGTATCTATACATTCCCCACGCCGAAATGATAATTATATAAAATTCCCTCGATAGAAATAAATCGCAAAGTATGCTCCGAAAACTTTTATTTTCACGCCTGGTTCTATTATTTAACAAGTTATGTGTATGAAAAAAATCACAATATTTAATTAAATGATAGTTAACACAGCCCCCACGAGATTTTTGCTCTTTTTTAAACATGTCGTTTTTAATTAAATATATTCAAAATAGTCGCTTACGTCTTTTCATATCAATGTCTTTTAACATTATCGCGCTTGCTCCGTCTTCAGAATTTACGTATTTCCCTTTCAAACCGTCTCATTCGCCATCAGACTGGCTTGCTGGACGGACCTATGCTAGTAGTTCCGGCAACTAAAATTACGGGAATTGACAAAAATATATGTATATCTTGCTGTTCTAAAAAATGATTATATTTATTACAAATAAGTACTATCACAAACAAACATTATATCTCATCATACCTCTCCATTTTTATGCACTATGTAGGTACCTACGTCACATTTTAAACAATAACTTCTGTCTTTCATTTTATAGAAATAAACTAGTTTTGCTAAGTTTTTAGATTTTCACGGGCAAAAGTATTTTTATTTATTTATTTTTGGGGTGTTATGCCGTGTTGCGCTACCTCCTTCTTAAGCCAACGTTTAAAAAAAACTAGTTTATTTTCTTTATTTGTTTTTGGGGTGTTATGCCGTGTTGCGCTACTTCTTTAGCCAACGTTTCGGACAGCGTTGCAGTGTCCATCATCATCAGATCCGGCAGATGAGATAATCACTTCAACTCTGTCCGAAAGTTGGCTAAAGAAGTAGCGCAACATGGCATAACACCCCAAAAACAAATAATGAAAATAAACTAGTTTTTTTAATCGCTCTACACAGCAGACCCTGAAAAAAAATATTTTCCCTTTGTCATCTTTGGAGATGCTGTGTGTGGGTTTATTAAAGGAAAGGGAGGAGAGGAGCTTCTGGTAAGGATAAGGTAAGAGGGGTGGGTAGGAATCTGCGGGACGGACGTATAAATCCATCCCTCCATCCCGCGTCCCAAATTGTTACAGAAAAAGAAATATGTAATTATAATAAGTACCTATCTGTTATTATTATTCGATTGTCGTTGCATATTCAAAATACGTTCCGTAAATGTAAGTAAAAAAAAGTTTGGCTTGTTTACTAAAACCAACTATATTGTTATAAGTAATTACTTTGACCTTTTTATAAATGTTCAATCATTTAAATTCCATCGGTTGACTCGTCATGTCGTCACAGCACTGCCATCTTTATTTTACGATGGCAGTGGTCGTAACGTGCGGCTACTGGCTATTTTTACTTAGGGCTGCCACAGTACGAACACGTTAATAATATTAAATAACAATATTTTTGAATAATTTGTTTTTGTGAAAAAATGCGTTAGTCTTTAATACATTATAATAAAAAATTATTTATTACCTACACATTGCATTCTCGCTCTTTATTTATAAAATTTGTCCGGGGGTAAAGTGCATAAACTTCGGGAGGTGATCAGGCGCGGCCGGTGCCTTAAATTTTTGGTGGTTCAACGAGTAATTCATCAAAAACGTAAAACAAAAGTAGGTACTTAAGTAAATAAATAAAAATAAAATTAGACAGAGCCTAGTAACTCATAACTCGTACAGTGTCCTTGAGGTGATTATTCACAAAAAAACGGCGCTATACAAAGTATTCATTTCAAAGTTTTCTTTGCGGATTTACTATCTTGGTTGATAATTAAATGTAGTTTTGGTGGGCCATTGGCTATAATTCTGCTTTTATTTTCATGGTTCATATATTTGTAATATAGTCTATAGATATTTATTATTAAATCACTAATTTTAAAAAGGCAAGGAAATTTAATGATATCTATAAACAGCGATATCAGAATATTTCTATAATATAATGATTTAGTAGGCGGCTGACGGAGGCAAAATGCATGGCGAGCGATATGCTGAAATAGGCCAAAACCAAATGATATTTTATCTATTATAGCTAAGACTGTTGGCCCATAAAACAAATTTAACCGGTTAAATAATTATAACTTAATTGTTTCGCCTTTAACAATAAGCGGCTCTGGAATCTTTGATTTGCCACCGCCAGCCGCCTACAAAATGAATAACACAATAACAATACACAGTGACACAGTAAACGTTTCTCTTTGTAGCGCGGGTTTTACCGAGTGAATTTTGCAATATGTGACAAAAATTCACACAAACAAAAGGTCACAAAAACTAATAATGACAATGTGAAATCGGTTCGCTCTCGATCAAGATAATATCGCACCCGCTGACCCGTTGACTCATCATTACATTTTACAAGACCAAAATACAATTACTATCATATTCAAACCCGACGTAAGAATAGTCATTTCGCTGGAACCATTTCTTTGGATATCTTCGGGCCTTCGGGCATTTCCGTCATCCGCACGCCGCACGGGCAGCCGGCATTTTTTCGCTACAATTGCCTGTTTTGACAGTCTGAATATGTTGCTGGGGACTTCATACAAATGATAATTCTCAAACGGCGCATTACTAAAGCGCGCGGCGCGGCGGCGGAATGGTATGTAACTCGGTTCCTGGGCGATATAAAGTGCGCGCGGGAAGCAATGCTTTAGGCCCCGATAACTATTCTCTACCAAATTCATGTACATTTAGATAGGTAGCAAATTTTTTTTAACATTAAAAAATGTGACGAATTTTATAATTAAAAATATTATGTATGAGTATGATGAGCTGCAAAATGTTGTTCAATTTTGTTGGCGGTTCGGCGCACTAGTGCACTTTAGGACGGGCCGCGCCTGGAGGTGATTCTACATGATGGTGAATGTAAGAAAGAAAAATAACTTTTTTCTAAATCCCAAATTTTTCCCTATCCAAAATTATTTTTCCATAGAAGAATATTATGTTTTTCATATAAACAACAAAACTTTTTTACCCGTAACTACCTTAAAACGTTTTGAAAAAAGTTTTCTTTCTTTTTTTACTTGTACTGTCGGGTAGAATTACCTCCGGATATCATGTATAAATAAAGAGCAAAAAGGCGCATGTAGGTAAAAACAGGGTGTGCAATTCACATGAGGTAGAAGTGAAACCTTCAGAAAACTAACTTAGACAAGAGTGGGGAGGCTACAAAACACCGCAAAAAGAGGACACCAATTATATTATCTCATTCTCTCGCATGCTAAATCATATAGATGTATGTGTTTGTCTCTTTTTGTGTCACTACTTTTCGTTTCATCGAGCTTCAAATCACAACAGTGCTAAAGAAGTTTTCACTTCAATAAATAGATTTTTATTATAATATATTAAACGCCAAGGCATTTTTTTCAGAAAAACGGCTCTACACAAATATTATTAAAATGTACACTTCACCCCCAGACACCCGTGTAATGTCATTTTTTTAATAAGACTCTATAGAAATATGGAAATGGACCCTTATGAAAAACGGCGTGATAGTTAGTTAGCTATTTTTGTAAAATAACACATCGATGGTGCTTTACGAAAGCTAGACAATAACAATCGATAGTTAAAATAATATTTTTAAGATTGATATATATGCTCGGTAATATAAAGGATAATTTGAATGCATATTATACCCACCCCTTCACACAGTATGCCTGTGGATGCCGTAGGCCCTGAGCGAAATAATTGCAAAAGTTAATATATAAAAATGAATGTTTCTTTGTTTTTATGCATTACTGGACCATTCTTCCGAATGCGATGAAACTTTGGTGATATGTTGTGAGCACGACTGTAATGGTTTCTGTATTTAAGGTGAGCTCTGGCATTATTTCCTATACAATTCATCAGATAGCGATTAAGCTTTGGTGATTTGTCTGTACGTATTGGCGAGCTCTGAACTGTAAATGAATTATAGGTGGTGCGCGAGTTGCTTGAAAAATGTGTGTATTCCATAGAGTTAAGTTACAGGGAGAGAAAGAAGGAGTGGGAGGTGGATATGGGAAGGTGGAGGGGAACGAAGGAGGGGGTTCACGGGAGAGAAATGCGGGGAGGATGCGGATTCGCAGGCTGGGGGGACGCGGGAAGAAAGAATTTCGATTTTTTAGAGAGCGTTTGACCAATTTCACCAGAACTTAAGAACAATTATAAGCTAACTTTGAACACACGGACACCCCTACAACACACTTCTTGCTATGCAATTATGGTTTGATTGCGATTTTAGAAAAAAAGTTAGGACTTGTGAGACAAAACTGTCAAAATTACACACACAAAACAAAAACAAGGAAGGACATCGTAGACCAAAGATTTCACATTTGTTCAATTTGTGATTTCGTCTCAAACCCTAGCTGTTTTAACAGTCAGTGGCTTAATTGAAAAATGGGTCGGGTCAAGATGTTCAATTCCTCTGCCGATTAAATCCTCTTTCAATGCACAAGCAACATCTTTCGCTTATTATGATGCCAGTAGGAGATTTTCAAATTGTCAGGTTATTCTTAAACCGGGAATATGAATTATGAATAATTGTCTTTTAAAAAAAGTCGTACCCAATAAATAGACAAGCCTCACCCCACGAACCCGGGCACCTCCACTAAGTCACCAAACGTAGGGAACTACTTGGGTGACCCATGGCAGGGGTATTGGTTATCTAATGAATGGTTGCCGGGGCGGCTATAGTCACCTTCCAAAATTATACCTCATCCCATGACCCGGACACCCCTGCTAAGTCACCAAACGTACGAACCACTTGGGTGACCTACGGCAGGGGTGTTAATTATCCCAAAAAAAAAATCCGGGGCGGCGGTACCCATACCCGTCTCTCAAATTGATAAGAGAAATTAAAGAGAAACAATGATAATAGTAGTTCCGTTCTAATAATATAGCTTTGTTTTGTGAACGTTCACCTCAAGTGCACATTACACTATAGTAACCTAACGTAATACATTGAGAAAATAACAGATATTTTCGTACAAATATTATGTCGGCATAATTTAATATTGTGGCAACCCTACCGCTTTGTTTGTGTTACTCCATAATATTTTCAATGGCTTGAGACGTGACTGTTTTTGCTTCTCAGGTATTATTATTAGTAGGTATTAGCCAGGATCCAAACCAGATGTCTACGCTTACACTTTATTGACTCGAGCGCTGCATATACACCTCCTTTGGAAGGATTTGATAACTGAATAACGCGACTGCTCCAAATCGTAATTTCTCGTGCGAAGAGTGGAGTCTTAAATTACAGGTGGATTGACATATTTGTATAAAAATAATTAATAGTTAAATTAAACAATAAATACCTGCAGACTGTTCCTTCGCATTGCTAGCTTCGGTATTGGCCTAAGTTTGGGTCGGTTCTTGTTATTAGTAGGAAGAGGGATGATCGGATCGAAGAGACATTCTTCCGTCAGGTCCATAGGCTCCTCTCCCTTTTCAAGGCACTCTTTCTTCCTATCAGGACTGGGTTGACCCTGGACGGAACTACGAGGAACCCGAGCTGGACTGGCAAGGGCCCAAGTGGGGCTTTTCGGACCATTATTAGTTGACTTGGTTGGGCTCTGAAAAGTCCTACAAGGGCTAGGTGGAGCCCTAGCAGGACTTTTAACTCTAGCACAGGCTTTGGTGGGACTCTGGGGCGCTCTTGAAGGGCTTGGAGGAGCTCCAGCGGGGCTTTGGGGAGTTCTAGCAGGGCTGGCAGGAGCTTTAACTGGCGTCTTGGCGGGTCTGGCGGGGGTCTGCACAGCTGGACGGTACGCCCGCCTCCGAGGAGTTTCCGCAACAGGTTCTACGGGAGCTACTGCTGCTACACTTTCCTTTTTCGACGACAAAACATCTTCACTTGCTGGCTTCGGGAGCTCATCAAGCGCAATAGTGGCCTTTGTAGGGGGCGCCTGATCAGTCTCCTTGACTGGGCCCTTCCTCCGCACGGGGAGCGAAGTCACAGCTTTAATCCGAGCTCTTCTTGTCGACATCTTTATAACTTTGTTGGTTTTATCTCAAATTCTCGCGGTCAACCTACAACCTAAATGTAATAGTTCGTTAATTTTAAATTAATTCTGAAATCATAGCTGCGCAGCAATGAATACGTTTATTAGCTAGGGTTCACAAAAGGGTAATATTTTAATTCAATGTTTTGTAGAATCATGGTATTGCATGGCGGCATGGCAAATCACGACCATCACGATCATATCACGATCTGGCAAACGTCAAGTTTTACGCAGATTTTACACGTAATCATAGACACGAGTGTCTTCTGCCCTACTGTCACTATTTCTATGTAATAAAAAAAAACGTTATCGTAAAAGAACGTTGACTACGGATATTGCAGTTTTTTTTATTATTTTAGTTTCATTTCTGAGGGCCGGTCGGGGCTGGTATTTCAGTACGCTCAATCAGTTACATAGCAGTTTATCAGTTGTCTTATATTGTCAACGTTCCTACCGGAGGGCAACTTGACGAACGTAAATATCTCTCAAAACAAGCAATTAAAATATAGGCCCTGAATCTGGTTCGTAGAAAATGTTATGGTACGGCCACAAAATATAGTGTCGACTTTCATCGTGAAGCACGTTAATAATGATAAAATCACACATTCACATTAGGCCGAGTTTTAGAATCAATTGAAAAACTTGAGCACAGAAGACGATGAGAATTATGGATCAGTAGATTGTTTTCAAAAGTAACAATATTTCTGAAAAATGAATTTAGAATACGTAAAAATAATTTTCAGATAAGATAATAAATTGACTCAAAGAATTTTCCATTTTCTTAGAAAATTGCAATGCAAAATAGCACCTCCCATACGGCCATTTCGGAGCAACCGAGTCCCTCACCAGTTCAGGCCGCTGCGCAGAAAAGTCTCACAGTGAACTGCGCTTTAAACCTTTCGGAATCAGGGCTCGGGGCCCGGTCCGAAGTGGCCTTGTGGATTATAAATAAACCAATACCGTGTGGATATTATGGCAGCACAGATAAGACCAAGCTACCAATGATCATGCCTTTGGGGAGATTCGGCGAGAATGATAACACACTACACGCGATCCACCACGGCGTGCAATATTTGGAATCGAACCGCTAACAAATAACACTCCTCATGTAAATGGCGATATGGTTTAAATTCCTAATTATTACCAGCCGCCTATTTTGCTGCATGCGAGAAAAATCATTGCCAAAAAGCGTTCGTTATTTTATTGCTCTAAATTCAGGCACAAATATATTTTTTTACGATGATTTCCATAAAAAGCATTCGAATTTTTTTTTATCCTTCAAAATTTGGTAAAACTTGTTTTTTCCCCTAAAACATGTTTATTTTTGGGACATGTCGTCATAGGATACAACTGGGCACATGCCTGGCATAAATATACCAAACCACCCGCACTGGGTACAACAACTGGGTGTCTTTAATGGTACGGCCACACAACTTCAAACGTTTGGACGATTGTGTGGAGGGGCAGTTCGTGCGTTGGAAGTTCGATTTGGAAGGTTGGAGTTCGAGTTGGCCCTAGATCGCCTCCGAGCCGATCGGCGATGGCTGGTTCGTGCGGGTTGGCTCGATACATCAGTCTGAGCAATATTATTACGGGAGAGTTCTATAAAAAAATATTTAAATTATTATTTTTTTAACTTTACGAATCGAAATCAATATTATGGAAACCGAAGCACCGCCTGCAACTTTTAAGATACGGCACCGAATCAGCTGTTCGACGTCCGACATTTTGGAGTTAGGAGTTGGAGGATTGGCCGCAGGCACCACACGATCGGCCAACCTTCCAACGGTTAGTATATTTATGCTTCCAACTCCGCGGAGCTGGAAGGTTGGCTTCGGTGTGGTTGTAGCATCACACCATTTGACATTTGACACCTTTGACAGAAGACAGTACGGTATCTATGGCTCGAACTTTCAGTATTTATTATGACTGGTTGATTTATGGGTATATTCAGGTATATTCGTATATTTATGGTTCAATGTTTCTGGGGATTGGTTTGCTTTATTTTATGAGTTTCTGACGTTTCTGTTTCGGTACAACAAAATATTTTTGCATTGAGTTGCTCTTGCGCGAATTTCTTGCAAGTGCAAGAATGTCTGTGAGTCACGAAATAATAGTAATTAAAATTTGCATTAGTAAATAATGCAAATGTGTTTCAAGCTGTCTCAAGTCTCGACTGAACAACTCGGTCGCCAATTTTAAAGAATTTACTAACAATCATACGTCTCGAGCTTTCATTTTTGTAATATAAGGTGCAGTGTTCCTTTTTAATTTGGGTTTAAAAAAAGTGTCATTAGAGTTCGTTAATCCACTCTATTTGCCGTCTATGTAATATAATGTTGCACTAACTTACTGAACTAATTAGTATAATTATATTGTTTGTAAACATCAAAATTTAATTCTCTTTGTTGTTCACGTTTCATATCTGTTAAAATGAATCTTTCCAATAATTTCTCTTGTGTCTGAATACTCACGTCTTGAAACAATAAAACATCAACATATCTGTGTATGTAAATTTTTTAATATCATTAATTTAAGACTTATCACTTCTTTTATTTAGTGTTCAACACACTTACCGAAGCTTGTATATAATTCCTGATTCCTGGTTGAGCTAGTCATGGCACATTAATATATATTTTTGGTAAATATCGGTTGGGACTGGACACGCTTATTACGAATAATTTTTTAGAAAAAAACTTTAGATTCGCCTTAATTACTATAAAAGGAAACTTTTTGGCTTGGGGGCGGCGGAAAATAATGCATTTTAATTTTCAATTGCGTAAATTAAAATTTACTTCGCGAATCTACACGATGTCAAATCGCGGCTATCAGGTACGTCACTGTTATGTTGGTATCCCTGATACATTGCAAATAACTGAATACTACTGTGGCCAACTTCGTGGGATACGTAAAAACACGGTTAAACTACGAAAGCTGCATGTCATCAAACTATAAAAAAACATCCCAGGTTTTGAATGGTTTGTTTGGCAAAGCAGGGTTTGTCTAGCGGGTTTGTGTAATTATGATTGATTGTCTGTGAAATAAAAACAAATGTTAGTTCTTTGCAATGTATCAGTGATACCAACATAAAAGCGACGTGCCTAATGGCCGCTGACAGTCACCGATCGGTTCGCGAAGTGAGTTTTAATTTTACGCAATTGAAAATTAAAATGCATTATTTTCCGCCGCCCTCAAGCCAAAAAGTTTCCTTTTATAGTAATTAAGGCGAATCTGAAGTTTTTTTCTAAAAATTATTCGTAATAAGCGTGTCCAGTCCGAACCGATAATTACCATATTTTTAAATACATCTACCTACCTATTTATTTTCTTGAAAGAATGAATGAATTAAATTGTATCTTTGAAAAGGAAATTAAGCCACCTCCCAACATCCGATTGAACTGAAAGTTTGCAGTTATCGATGACAATGCATTCTATCAACTTTTGGTGGCAATCATACATGCACAAGGGACATGTATGCATTCTGAAATTGGATGACATTATATTAAAAAATTTACATCAGTTAATATACGAAATAAATCTCACTCCTGTCCATTTGGGTTTTGGCTTAGATGTTAACGCCGTTAACGGTGTTCACTTACTTTAGTCAATCCCTGGGGAGGAAGGTTCAATCCTCAATCAAACCAAAAAAAATTAAGTTTTGAAGTTTCAAAGCAGAATCAAACCAAAAAAGGAAAATTGAAGTATTATAGTAGAAAAATTTTGCTTTTTAAGGGTTGATTTTTTTTACAAGTCATAATCGTAATATATGTCTAACTTTTATTCAAATAACAAAAAAATTATGACAGTAGGTAGGTATTAATTTATTTTGAGGAATATATTGCACACGAATTTTGACTTTACTAAAAACATCCCAATCCCAAATCCTGACTGTCCAGAGCCAGTGGGACCATGGCATCCCGAATTGTGGTATGTTGTGAGGCTGATGAATGCGGAAGAGGGAAAGAGATGGGGAAGAGAAAGTACCTGGCTATTCAGATCGTGTCACCAAACATGGCGAGAGTCATTTGAATCAACATTTCGATTCTGAATGGTGGTCTTTCACTTGAAAATATCTTATACTCTGGAACGTGCCGCAATGACTATTTATTATTTTGTATTACTTAATTAAATTAAATTACACTTGTTAATTCAATAATATTTATTTGCGCTTGCTATTAACCACTCTTGGTCGTCATTTATATTAGGGATGTTATGGATATGCAATTTCGGATCTGGATATGGATACGGATATAGGAATAATATTATACCGGTTTCGGATACGGTTACGGATATGAAATTATTTCGGATTATCCGCTAGTTTCGGATAATTTCGGTTACGGATATTAGAATTTTAAAATTATAAAAGTAAATTACAAATGGCAAGATTTGACTTTTATTTCTAGTCTAAATTATCATTTGTTTTTACAATCAGTCACGCGCGGCTTTTATGACAAATGACGGCTCGGCTATGTCATTTAGACTCCGCCTTTATCCAAAACTATCCGAAACTTTTATATCGGTTTCGGTTACGGATACGGATATCCGATAGTTTCGGATACGGTTACGGATCTCCATAACATCCCTAATTTATATATTTAAAATTACAATGGAAGTTTGAGAAGTTCAGAAAGTATAGGATAATATCCCCTCTAACATTATTGAGCTCTTAACTTGTCCTTATCTTATCTTAGGTCGCTCCCTCGTATGGTGAATGATCCCACCAGATATTTTTGAAACCTAGTAAAAGAAAAATAGTCGAAACTTTGTCTTCATCAAAATGAATAATTTCTTTAACCATGGTAATTATTTAATAAAATATTTTAAATAATTTTTAAGTTTGAAATTTTAAAAGTTCTTTCAGACGAACTGACGTCTGCTCCGCGTACTTCTTTATAGCATTCTAACACACTCAAGCCTGAGTGACTGTCATGTGTAGGTCAGATAGGTTATGTGCTAACAGAAATACAATCGATCGTATTGTATAATTCATATTGATTGTCCAGTTGATTAGTCAGACATCTCTAAATACTAAGTTTTGAGATAATGAGGAAAGTAATATTAAAATGCCCACCATAAATCATTTATTATTTACACATGTTTGTGTTTTACATATTAAATATGGCATGGCATATCCTACTAATTACCCAGAAAACATCAACATATTGTTTAATTCACTGCAAGTTTATCTGCATAATATTTGATTTAGTAGGGTTGATTAATCTGAGTATTGTACCAAATGGAGGGTACACTTTTACGTATAACTGCATATTCAACTCGAATTTCGATTTTTCGGAGATGTCTAATCAACTGGATGATCGATATATGAAATGGAGCACTTTCGGTATCTATTCTTACTACGCGCGGTTTATGTTGATTCCTTACTGAGCCATGAGGGAGCGGCCTTACCTACGCGTAAGAGAATTTTATAATTTTATATTATGAGGCAAGAATTCTGATATGGATTTGTTTGGCAATGTTTTTTCATTTTGTTAATTTGACTAATTAGTAACTTTGTTGACAAATGCGTTCGTTTACACATAAATTGTGAGTTCAGTCCTCTGCTCGATAAGTCCTCCACCACGACACAGGCGGCATTTTCTGCTTGTATGCTAATAACAATAATAATACAAATTGTAGAGTGCCGTTTTTGTGAAAAATCACCTCAAGGGCGCTGCACAATTTATTATAATTTCTTAAGTTCAATCTAATTCTATTATTTACAAACAGATACAGAAAACAAATTATGGTAGTAGGAGTTCAAATATTATCAGGTTATTCGTAATCCGGGATTTTTTTTCATTCTTAAAATTAGAAAATAAGAAAGCTAACTAATGCAATCCAAATAACTCATAAATGAATTATTTGCTCTAATTTTTGTTGTAAGTTACAACATCCGTGATTTGAGTCAATATTATTGTGAAATTGTTTTGTTTTGTTAATATCTACAATGAATATGAAACAATGGATAGTCATGTGGCATGTTTTGAAACAATGATTCAATTTTTATCTTTTTGTCAACAAAAACTTTTTATTACTGTCCAAGTGCAAACAAGCAACTTTAGTTGCTGCGATAGTTGGCAACAATTTCAAAATCCATGTACGCAACGCAACTGTTGCCACCAATTGCCCGCAACTAAAGTTGCTTGTGTGCCAGGCACATAACTAGTTATTTATAAAGTTATTAGAATTATTATTGGGTGGCGTATGCACTAAATATGTGATATATTATCTTTGGGTTTTTTCATATAAAATATGTTTTATCAGAACATTTTATTGATTTAAGCGCCCCTGAGGTGATTTTATATTTCACGAAAATGATTCTTTATTAATCATCTAACTATTATTGAATATTGAACTCATAGAACCGTAGAAAGTGTCTTAATAAGATGTTTAAAAACATGGCAAGGAGATTTAGAGTACTAGCTGAAAGTTAGCTAATTTGTCATCACTTTTTTCCTTCCACTTTCTGAAATGGTATCTAGATAAAACAGAATACGATAATATAATTTAGGTTAGGTTTTTTATTTTTTAAACTTTTCTTCACTGTTCTGTTTTGTCGCCGATCTGTCTTGTCACTGTTCAGTTTTGTTACCGCTCAGTTAGTTACTGTTCAGTTTTGTTACTGTTCAGTTTTGTTACTTTTTGGTTTTATTATTGTTTAGTTTTGTTTCTGTTCGGTTTATCACTATTCTGTTTTATCATGGAATCCTCTGAAATAATCTGTATGGTATTTATTTTGTAGCCATGGTTCTGTCTGGTCTTGGTGTCCTGCTGTGGAAGCATGGGCGAGTGCGTCTCCGGCGCTGGATCCTCGGCCTGTTGGAGGTGGGGGTGGCTTTGGGCCCCCTCATCCTGCTGGTGGCTCTGGGGCTGCGCCTGGCTGCCCGGCCCTCGCCCCCCGAGCCCTCAATGGCACCCCCGCTGCCAGTTCAGGCACTGTGGGAAGATTCCTATCCCTCCAAATTGCTGTGGGCCCCCGAAACTCCGTTCCTTAGCGATGTGGTGCAAAAAGCAGCCAAACGGTTGAACTTAAGAGATGATGGTGAGGTTTTACTGTTGTTAGACTGTCACATATGTGAATCATCAGCGACTTTCCGTGTAAGCAGATAAGCGGATGTGATTAAATTTCACTACAACACATTAATGGAGTTGCAAAACCCAAACTGGATTTTTTCAGAAATCTGGAGATGTCACGAAAGTCTGTTTGGAACTCTTTGAATATACATTTTATTCTAAACATCATCAATTGATAACAATAAACTTTCGGATTCCACTACATGATACTAGAAGTCGGGATTTATTTGAGTGCAGAAACTCTGGGACTAACTACCATACGTATTCCTCTCTGCCTAGAATACTAATGGAGGGAAATAATTATATCAAGTCAGTGGATATTTTCAGTTTATCCCAGTGAGACCCTCTTAACTCTCGACAGGCCAAGATGCCAACCATAACCATGTGGGTCGGCCGATGACCCCATGCATTTTCCTGTCTTATAATCATAGAAATCGCCTTTTTATTTATTTTTTCTTTTTTTGTTATTTGTCCATTTATTGGGCAGGGAATATTACCTATATTTGAAAAAAAAAAAATTCCTGGGATTAACGATTTTTTCAAATTTTTTTTAAACAGCACATTATGTATCTGGAGATGTCAGTCTCCTATGACGCTTCCAAAACTCCATATCTGTCAAAAAACGAAAATCAAACCAAAACAATTCAATTCGAATTCTGGTACGTTTAAAAAAATATATAAAAATGGATTCGTGTAACTACCGTACAAAAGTACCTGTCACAAACTTCGCAAGCTACAAACTACACTGCGTAGCTCGACTCAAGCCATGACGGATGCCGTCGGCATTTTTCCAGTGACGAGGTTTTGGTTCATTCTTCATGCTGGTATCACTATCTATAATTACTATTCGCGTGTAAATGTCCATAAAAAGGGCGTTAATAAATAAATAAATAGTAAATAATTATTCATTATTCTTTTGATATTTAGCGAAAAATATTAATAATTTATTTATTTTTTGTGAATGTATCAAATCCAGCAGAAATTTATAGAGTAGGTTTTGTATCTCCATGACTCATATATTGTATCAAAATGTGGCATGTGATGGGATATGTAGTGTTGTAAAGGCCAGCTTGTTAAGGACAAGAAACTTCTTAGTTCCCACAGCTCAAGCTGTTACAATACTTCTCGGTTTGGTGGGGGGTTCACCTAGGCGTGCGAGCCAGTCCTGTGGATCTCATCGATCCCTGTGGAGAATGGACAGCGAATGCATTCATTGACCATATCTTCTGTGGTCTTTCTCGCACCGCATTCACACATTGCTAACTTTTTTAGCCCTGCCTGTGCATCATGTGGGCACAACGGCTGATATCTTACCTTTCCTTATCTTTATAATTGATAATCTTCAATAACAAATTTTACAAAATGTGTTGCTCTGATGGGCAGGAGACATAGCAAGAATGGAAGAAAGGACAATCAACCACCAAAAAGACTTCTCTAAGTTTTGTCAATGTTTTATAAAAAGTGAAATATGCTACATGCAAACTATGCATCTGTGTGAGTGCTGTGTTAGATTCTACTCTTACCACTATACCTATAATTCTCGCCTGTCTCGACACAGGTATACCCTAGTGAGACAGGCATCGAATAATATATTGTAAACATCACGTATATAGATCAATAAAAAAATAAAAAATTATGGTGTTTTTTTTACCTTGATAATAATAATGTGATGTCATTTTCTGTTTTAGCTTTGCTGGGATTTGAGAGTGAAGAAGTCTTGATGCAAAAGAAGAAAAACATAACCGAATACAATACCATAGCCATCATATTCCAGGTAGGCATTAGTGCCATTCAGCTATCTATCAAATAATGTCAGTGGTAAGCAAATAGTATGGAACTCCACAAAAAATGCTTTGAGTGATGAAGGTTTACAGGAGTTCGGTTTTGGATTCGCCATCCTCATTAAAATAAATCCTACCTCTGAATATTAATACAGAAACATATAAACTGCTTACTGATGGCTAACAAAACACAACGCCATTACCCAACCTTTATAAAATCCACACCACCCGCTTGCCAACTGCCCGCTGTCTGCTGCCTGAATTGAATATTTGAATTTCTCGGCTTTTCTCTAATATAATAAGCATGTATTATGCATATAAACCTTCTTCTTGAATCACTCTATCTATAGGTGAAAACCGTTGCGTAGTTTAAAAGATCTAAGCGCACATACAGCGGGAGCGACTTCATTTTATACTTTGTAATGATACGTGAGTTTTATAAAAAAAATCTTAAAAAATAAATTGAAAAAAAATTTGCAAAAACCACTTACCTAAATTTAGTCGGCCATGTCTCAAGGCCTGAAGCGATGAGACCTAAATATGTGTACCCATCGTTAATTAATACCCATCGTTTGACTGGCTAAAACTAATACATATTTATGACCAAGTGAGTCTTAATACATAATACTACTAAAATATTTATCCTAGATGCTTCAGAGAATATGATATTATCGCCCTATTCAAAATCGAAATACAGCTTAAAATTACTTTAGCTATTTTCTCAACCTTCTCTACATGGTTTTATTATAAATTCTCCCCATTAGATGATAATGGCACTTGACCACCTCCACAAATGATATCCACTTGCTAGGGTTCTAAGCGCCCTTGAGGTGATTTTCTCACTAAAATGGCGCTATAAAAATTATCCAATAATAATAATTATTATTATATAATAATATAATATATAATTAATATTCAGAAAACTGTTTCTGAAAAAATAAGAAAATATACAGATTTAGGAAATGAAATTAAAAGAATTTGGCATTCTCAGACTATAAAAATATTACAATTTGTTATTTCGGCTACTGGCATTATACCTAGCTCTCTCATTCAAAATTTAGGCGTATTAGATTTGTCAAAAAATTTGTACATAAAAATGCAAAAGTCGGTCATTTTAAATACATGTAGGATTACGAAAGATTTTTTAAATATTTATAATGAGGGATCAGTAGGATTTATCGGACCAGTTAGGATTTCATCAGAGCCGAACCCTCTGATATGAAAATATCTGGAGTCGGTGAAATATTTTCCCATTATGTTTCTGGTGGATTGACGTATTGTTCTTGTATTGTTTTATTCTTATATAGTTCACTTACATTGCGTTAATTTACTAGATATTCATTTGTGGAAAAGTGTGTGGAAGGGTTTAGTCTTTCATTTGGGAAAGATTCAACCCGGACATAAAATCTGGAGCACCGTAAAATAGGGTTCCTCTCTCCGCCTTGAGTCCTCAGTCCTTTCCTTCCTGCTCCAATCCTCTTCCACTATTTCATTGTACGCCTCTGGGTCGCTTCACATTGTCTCACGGCTGTGGCATGGGAGTGATAGTTTCACTTACGATTGTTTAATATTTTGTGGATTTTGCAGAATGCAAGCAGAGACAGCATTCCAGCATCCTTCGAGTATCGGATCCGTTCTTCAAAGTCTTACGATACTTCCAGAGTTTCACCCGAAGTGAATTTCCCCGGCCCTCATGAACAATATGGTGAGACAACGGCTTAGTCAGAGTTTATTTGACAATAAAACTTAGAAATTTAATTAATTAATTTATTTTCCTTACTATGGCAACACCGATTATGGAAAAAATTAAAATTACATTCAGTTGTGAGGTTATGTTTGACCCTCGAATTCGACATTTAACATGAAATATGGCGTTAAAAACATTTTTATAATTTAAAAAAAAATGCTAAATACGCCTTTCTTCCACATAGAGTTTATTTTGATTTAACACCTAATAAATAATGGCTTCTTTGATCTCATTTACGAAGTTTAAGATATTATTATTAGACAATATATCTAGATTATACTTAGATAGTTTATCTAGTTCCTATCTCTATAATATTAGGTTAAAAAAAGAAAAAAAAGTTAATAATTATTGATTATTTAGGCATGATGTGAACATTTGTTATTGGATTATAACCTAATTATTATAATTTATTGTTTTATTGAATGCATGTAATGTTATTAATCTGTAAATGTTCCAAATAAAAAATAAAATAAAAATAAATAAATAAGTAAAATTTTATGTAACCCTTGATACAAAAAAGAGCTGATGACCTTGAAACGCCTGCACAGATTTTCATGAATTGTAGCTAAGAAATATCTCGATCACGTCAGCTTTCGAACAAAAAAAAACGCATTATTAGTGATCCATTAGTTTAGGAACTACGAAGCCACAGACAGACACACAGACTGCGGTCAAACTTATAACCCCTGTCCGTTTTGCGTCCGTTTTGCGTCCGTTTTGCGTCCGTTTTAAAAGGGACACTGTCAGTTATCCATATATATATTTTTGCAATTTAGCCTTAAAATCGGAATATCTTCTAAATTCTTAAAGTTCTATTCAATTTCAAGAAAGGATTTTTAGATTTTTAGGGGTCAATTTTACACTAGAAAATCACTTTCCTTAAAATTAAAACTTGCTAAAAAGACAAATTCTACATCAGCCTCGTGAAATTTGGAAAAAAACTGCCAGAGGCCTTTTTACCAGCAAGCCGCAGAAATATCCTTAACCTTTCGAATAATAAGAAAATAATATCTATGAACTTTTGCCTGTCAAGGTTTGCGTGCAATATTCCCCGTTCTTCCCAAGCATTTTAAATGTTCCTTTTTATTGGTTATATTACATTCATACAATTTTATTTTAAAATGAAGCGTTTCTTACATCACAAATTGGCGCAAAATAAAATCGTCACTTATGATCGGGTTCGTAAAATATCTGAACAATATAGCTCGTATATTCCTATGGCAATGAGAAGCATTATTTCTTTCGCTTTCTAACATAAAAGAAATCATAAATGTTTGCATAACAGGAAGAGAGATATCGAACTTTTAATAATGCACGGTTGCTCTGGGACAATCTGGGTCTTGGAACTTATCACTTATCTTATCATAACGGCATATGATGTTTCGGGACAACTTGGGTCTCCTGTGATTAAACGGGTTAAAATATATTGTAGAATTATCTCCTTTGGGAAAGTCGAGCATCCTAGTTTGGCAAATATAACAATGTCTGACTTTATTTCTAGCTCAAAGGTATGAAATTTTTGTGGCTCTTCAGACTGCTATCGATGTGTCATACATAGAAACCAAATCTGGAAGTAAAATTAATAAGGTAACAACATCTTTTATCATTTTTAATTATTGTGTTTGTTTTTGTTATTTATGGGTTTTGTGGTCAGTTGGTTGACTCCACATAATTTGTTTTTATTACACATTGTATATTATCTACCTATTTGTGGCCTTGGACACAAAACATGTTTTGTAAATTGGCAACAACCGTTTTCTTTAATATATTTATATATATTTTTTACTTTAAAAAAAAAAAACATTCCCGGGTTAGGAATAACCTGATAATATTTGAAAATCTCCTACTACCGCCACAAGCGGAAAATGTTGCTTGTGTCGTGTTGGAGGACTTAGCCAGCTGACAAAATCGAACACGCGACGCCCGAGTGAGTACCGAATGCGATGTCAACTTGTTATAAGGAAGAGATGACTTGGGTCATTATGTAATGTTGGGCGTCAAAATTTTATAGAAAGTATATAATTTAGAGAGAGCATGAGACAATGAGAGATTATTACAGTGGACTTTATATCTCAGGTGGTAGACTTTGAGCAGGCGGCTGTGTAAAATACCTTGTATGAGGGGAGGTTATTTAAATAAAATAGTTTGGTGCTTAGACACAGTTAAGTTAATTTATTAATTAAGAAGTACAAATAGCAAAAATGACTAAACTAAATACTGGATGGGCAATATTATGGAGCGTTAGTACCGTTTATCTTGAGGAGTTGATGTGTGGGCGATGTCATAGGCGATTCATGCTGCTGCCTTCGGAGATATGCGGTCAGCTCCCTCTGCTGCTGACATATGCTGAAACGGCGGGCTGGAGCAAGAGACAGGTCTCCAGTTTCCCGGCGACGTCAAGTCCCAGGGCGGTTGCCAGCCAGCCGACTACGTTGATGACGGCCAAGGTCATCCATCTTGGGCCTCATCTCTGCAAGCACCTCTGGCTCCAGATGTAGTCGGAAGGTCTTATGAAGGCTGCGTCTGCCGATGCTGGATTTAGTTAACTCCAGCAGAAATAATGTTCTCCCATGGCACTCCGCTTCTGATCTAGGATTTCAATGAATTTGCTGATGGTCTTGAATTGTGGATGCCACTGATGGGCGCGGATTTACTAATCTTCACATGTTGTTAAAATAATGGCGGACTATGACTATGTGACGCGTCAACCCACCACAGGGACGGAGCTATTGTCATGTCAACAAAGGGCCCTGGGTTCGAGTCCCAGTGGAACCAATATCTTTTTCTGTCTCTAGATTTTCTATCGAGTTTCGCTAATATTGTCTTCATTTAATTAAATAATATAATTTGAGATTTTACTCAAAAATAAAAATAAATTATTCCGTTTCAGTCTCTCAGCTTCCAGCAGTTCCCATACCCCCCGTTTGAGCACGACGAGGTTTTCTGGATCAGATTCAGTGTGCTCCTCCCGGTGGCTAGCGTCCTGGGGCTGCTGCCAGCCCTAGTTACCACCGTCGCACGCCTCGTGGCGGAGAAGATCTCCGGAATCAAGGTAAATAGTGGGACATCACTTTTCTTTTAAATCAGTACGGATCACACTTCTAACACTATTCGTTTTGCTATTAATTTTACCTTATCCATCAAACTAGCATTAAACTAGTCCCAGCGAGAGCTCGTGCAGACGTCATCTACATTCTTCCTTCTCACGCATCTTGTTTCAAAATGAAAAAGACAGAAAATTCTAGAATGATGAGTGGGACCAGTAAACTATACAAAATTAATTGAAATAGTACAAAATTATCTTTTTACTATAGAACTACATAATTTATTATGATTTCTATCTGTTCAGTATGGTTAATTAATTTTAGTGACAAAATAATTCTTGCTGACTTATAATTTTTATAAATATAGTATGAGCTCTTTAATTTGTTTTCCTGATATGTTTCCTTATTTTTATGCATACCAATTAGATTTACTAGGTCAACTACTACATTTTACTGTGTAAACGATTTATTTAGTTCACTATGCTTACCTAGATTTCATAACCTAGGAAATGAAAATGGGCGCATACATAATCGATACTTTTAATGAAACTTCTAATAATCAAATCTGAACTATAGGAAAATAAAAGTATCAAAAGTTTAAAAAAAAGTTTTTCACCCTAGTTTCCAACATCTGCCCACAGTCCCCTCTTAACCCACAAAGAGCCGAAGATATGTTTATTTATTCTGTTTAAATTAGGCCTCGCAATTCAATTTGATAATGTTTTCAATGTTTTTGTTTCATTCTTCAGCTTCATCCAGCCAGTAAACCACTACACAAGCAAGGGTCTCTTTAAAATGATTTAACTGTACTCTTGTATTTATTATTCAACTCATTGACTGCTGATCACTCCCATGGGAGTTGCATTTGTGTATATGGCATAGCTGTTGGTTCCCAGGGCGGCAGTACCCATACCTGCCTCTCAAAATGAGAATCACTGTCCATGTCAATGATATAAACTGAATAATACACACTCATACATCTACACACACACACACACACACCCTTGTTTGTCCAATGCCGATTTCGAGGACTTCAACTGGCTACCCGAATTCGAGGTCCTGTTATATTATACAAAGTAGACATGTATTCTACACTTATACGTATACTCAAGTTAATCATGATCGTTGCTGTCTATTCGGTTTCATCATACACCCGGAAAGCACCTAGAAAACGGTCCTCAAAAAAACGGAATACACACCCATTAACTGAGGACTTCCCATATCCGAGGCCTGTCCACGTAATCAGGATTACACATACGTAAAATACACGGATCTCGGAAGGTCCTCGTTTTAGTTGTCTGTAGTTTTTGGAGGTCTTGGGTCCTCGAAATAGTGTGGAACAAATTTCTTACACGTATCTTGGAAGCAGGCGCGGCTCGTCACGTTAGGACGAGCCGCGCCTGCTTCCAAGAAGTTGACAGTTGACGATTTTGTCGAATTGATAGGCATGAATTTCACGAACGAAGTGTCTACTCATGTCCTGAACACGTCCTATACCCAGAAATGGAATAAGCCGGTCATATTGCCCTTGGCTGAAGACATTAAGACGTTAACGGAGTATTTAAAACTAAAAGCACTACAAGTTGTCAACGGAATAAAGGTCGCTTGTGTCCCTTCTCTATGGATCAAGTTGAGTGAAATCGCGTTGACTCAAACATTGCTTTTTAATCGCCGCCGGCCAGGAGAGGTCGACAGGATGTATTTAAAAACATATGAGTTACATGATCAAATCGCGATGAATGAAGAAGTACTCAACACTCTTAGTGAAGTTGAAAAAAAATCGCTAGCAACTTGACTCGATTTGAAAGAGGGAAAAGAGGAAGAAAGGTTCCTATTTTACTTACCAACGATCTTAAACTACAAATTGATTTGCTTTGCGAAAAGAGGTCGTCTATGGCAATTTTAAATAGAAACGTATACCTATTTGCTAAAATAAATTCGCTTATGTTCTTGAGATCAGACACATCATTACGACAATTCGCTTTGGAATGTGGTGCTAAAGATTCCAAAGCTCTGACATCCAAAAAATTACGGAAGCAAGTGGCAACTGCATCTCAGCTATTGAACCTCAAAAATAACAAAATGGACCAACTGGCAACATACATGGGCCATGACATTCGGGTTCATAGAGAGTTTTACCGTCTTCCTGAAATACAATTGAGCAAGGTGAGTAAACTCTTGCCGACCTTCAAGAAAAATCCGTTTCCGCGAAAATATTACCGTCTTCGGTATCCATTCCTTCGATTCCCAATGGTACAAACGTGGAAAATGAAGATTGGGATTCAGATGACCACGGAGTAAGTACGGATGAGATTCCAACAATAAATGCACATGTCACTAGGAAAAAGAAAATAACAGCAAGGAAAATGTGGACTTCTGCTGAGAAGAATGCCGTATCAAGGCAAATGGCTGTCTTCTGGATAAGAAAAAAATTCCAAACAAAAAAGAGTGCGAAGAATGTTTGACCAATGAACCAGATTTAAGACACAGAACATGGAAAAGCATTAAGTTTTATGTGCACAACATCATGAAAAAGAACGCCAAGAAATAAAATATAAAGGATCATGCCTGGAAGAAAAGAATATTGGTTCAATAATTTTAATTATAAACGACTTTGTTGCCTTAATTTTTTTGTCAGACTACCTAAAAAACCATAATTTTTTTTTAACGATTTTGTATGTTTTATTTGATGATAATGTTACTCTGCGTTTGGTAATTTTTTCAGTATTTTTTTCCGACTTCAAGATCCGCATTAATAAAACCCTTCCTACAGCTCCTCCCTAAAGCCCTGTTTATAATAGGAATAAGCGATAAGAATAGGCCGGTGCCGTAATCCGTAATATTTTAGAACGTCTTTTATAATAGAATAGAATACGCCCATAGAAGTGACTATGCCGTTGTCACTTGTCTACGTCAACTGTCAACCGATAATATATTATACTTTGTTTTATATAAATAAATATTGAAACGATGGATTCGTCGGACATTGTTGCATGTGGAATGTTTTTGTTTATTTTGGGGCTAGCATAAATTGCATATGGTGACGTACAGTTGACGAAACAAACACAAATAAATAACGTTTTCTACGACAAATCTGCCTTTATAATCTTTTTCTCTCTTGTTATATAAAAGACGAAATTGTTCGACCCAAGAAATTAATTCTGCGTCATTTAAGTATATTCATTTTTATATTTATATTAGATCATTTTCGTCTTCAGCAAATATATATAAAATAAAATTATTGTTCAACTAAACTGAATATTGAATCCAAAGCCATAGAGTATCGATCGAAAATACATAAATCTCAGCATATATCTAAGCTTTCTGCAAGCCGTAACCGTAAAAGATAAAGTTGAACCATCTTTTCGGTTATGGAAAAAGTTAACGGCTTATTGCCATCTATTATAAACGGATACACAGGTTTCCTATCTTCCAACTTCTACGGCTTACAGCTTACGGCCTACGGCTTACGGCTTATTCCTATTATAAACGGGCCTTAACCCGCTTGACAACATCACCCATCCAGGTGGCGATATTCTTCCCTTGTCCTTAATTCAGACAGAGGCGTTTTTGTGAGGTGTAGCTAATAGGGTCATAGACGGATTGACGAAGAATGGAGTGATAGAAGAATATATGACGCGGATTAATCAAATACTTGAGCAGGTGTCCTAATTACTTATTAAATATTACAATACCGTACAGCGAATTAAACAGTATTACAGAACATAGTTCACAATACAAACAAAACGCAATATTGAATTTTGTTTCTACTGTCAAAAACTGAATTCCTTGTCGGCACAATCTTAATAGTGCAATACTTGTTATATTCACATGCACGTAGGAATTTCGAACGACGGGTCCTCGGTTTAGGGCGTAGGTGAGATTTCTTGACACTCGAGCATGCAGCGCCTCCTGGTGTTCACATTCCGGTGATCGGCACCTTTTAACATGAAACCGAGGACTTTGAGAGAGTCCTCGCTTTAGGGTCTGTGTGTGATTTCCAGCATTAGCGGCACCGCCCTGGTGGTCACACACCCGTACTAATGAAACACTAGCCAAATTAAACACGATATTATGTGTGTCGTTGCTCATCCAGAATATATATATAATGTGAGATATCGCGCTTATTTCTCGCTAGCGCCAGTCGTATCTGTTGCTATATCTTGAATTTCCCGCCTTCCTTTTGTAGCTCCCTTCAGTTGTATAATTGTCACCTTGCAGTTGGCGTCCTGAGACGCCATTTCCTCCAATTTTGGCGTCTATTTCACCTACGCCGGTCGTGAAATTTTGTTTCGTAATTATATTAACGAAAACGAATCTGTTGCTACCCGCAAATTGTCGTAATTTTGTGTAAATCTAGTGCTGAGTGATTGTGCGATTATTTATAAAGTTATTTGCGCATATTTGCGTCTTACTGCTACGCAGAATAAACTGCGCCGCTTTATTTCGCGTACCCAAACATTTTTGTGCACGGGTCAAAATGCCCTTAGACAAGGAGCATGTAGAAGAAGAGGATGTAACCTCTAAACGACGTGATCGAAGAAGGCCACGCCGTTCAATGTCAACCAGTTCTTCGAGTTCGCAATCTAGCGGTTCGGCATCGAAGAGTAGTAGGCGTCGCAAGCGTACGAAAAGACGAAAGCGGAATGACAGACATCTGCTTAAAAGATTAGCATATCAGTTCAAGACCCTGCAGGATCTTGTCATGGATAGGTCAACGCAGGAAATCACTGTCAGCACGCCAAATATAGCGGCATCTTCGCATGCATCCGGGAGCGTTTGCTCGTTGTCGCCTGAAAGGCAGTATCAGATGCCGGGTCCCTCTACTGTTCTGAAGGAGTCTGCAGCGCCAAAACCTTCTACAACACATCTGGGTTTGGTGGAGAATCTCCAACGCTTCAACTCGAGCGACTGGGCCAATGTCCGCTACGCATCTGCTTTAAAGGAATATTTAGCTGATCCAGGCTTCAAGGAGCTGGAAGTAAACTGTGAGGTGCTGGCATTTGACACCGCCTCTCCGATATTTCCTGCCATGGAAAAGATGCTGGCTGCGGTAACGCATGCCTCATTGAAGCAGAGAGAGTGCCTTCAACAGGCTCTCCAGAAACTTATCAAATGGGGAAGTAGTTCAGAAGGTTCTCTGTCAAGTGAAGCTTTAGAGGAACAACTGAACATCCTGTTAGGAGAGGACTCCGAGCATATAAAATGCTCCGACGATATACTGCAGATAACGTGCGGAAAGCGAGCTGAAGTAATTCAGCACAGAAGGGATAAGATTTTGGGCAGCTGTAAGACGGGAGTGGAACGGAAGCTATTCAGCAGAATTCCTCCTTCTTCCACTCATCTTTTTGGGGAAGAAGCAATGTCCGCTCAGTTGCAGAAACTAGGTGGTGTAACAAAGTGCTTTAATCCAGTGCGCCTACCTCAGGGTAGCCACTCGGCGCACAACCGCCCTTCAACATCTAAGGAGGTTGTTGCCTTTCCCCCCAAGCAGACATCAAAGGAAAATATGGCATTTCCCTCGTTTCCCCGGCGGGCAGACCACGGGCGAGACCCCCACTATTCCTCCGGTACAAGGCGTAAGGGGAGGGAACAGAAGCGTGGCGCGAGGGGGCAGACCTCTCGTGGCCGCTTCAACAAGTGACAATCAACCATTTCGGGCGGGTCAACTACAGGATTATTGGAGAGAATGGCGGGCCCTAGATGCCCCAGAGACCATCTTACGTATGATAAGAGGATACCGCATACCATTCATCCGAAAGCCCTTGTTGATAAGTCCAAGCCATGCTTCCGCAAGGAGGTTCAAGACGAAAGTAACCCCGGAAATGACCCTCGTAATAAAAAAGATGATGAGAGATGGTACACTGGAAAGAGCTGGCGACAATGCCTCCTTCCTATCAACACTTTTTCTTGTTCAAAAGAGCGACGGCTCAAAACGGCCAATCCTCAATTTAAAAGCTCTCAATTTAGATGTAGCTTGGAAAAAGTTTTCTCTGATATCTCACCACAAAGTCCCACACTTTCTTCAAGCCAACGATTGGATGACAAAAATAGACCTTTCGCAGGCCTACTTCCACATACCGGTCGCAAAAGCTCACCGTTGCTTTCTGAGATTGTATTACGGAGGTCTTCACTTACAGATGACATGCCTGCCTCAAGGCTTGAGCAGTGCACCACAGGCCTTTGCAGCTATCACAAATTGGATTGCAGAAATCCTGCGGAGACGGGGTATCAGGGTCATTGTGTACCTAGACGACTTTCTCCTGGCTCATCAGACCAGAGAGGTCCTCCTCAGTCAAACACGGGAAGCCCTTCATTTGTTGGAGCGGTTAGGTTGGTCACTGAATCTCCAGAAGTGTATCAGTCAGCCAGCACAATCAGTGGAATACCTGGGAGTTGTGTGGGACCCTCATCTAAATCAGAAGTATTTGACCAAATTCAGACGCCAAGGTCTTTGGATTTCACTTCGGGGCTTCGTGACAAGACGAAGATGGACTCTAAAAGAAGCTCAGAGTATTCTCGGGAAGTTGAATTTTGCTACCTTTGTGGTCCCCAGAGGTCGACTCCATACTCGGCTGATGCAATTACAGTTGCAGTTAATGCTGAAGCTGACCCCTCAGCAGAAGTCCCCGATAAAGAAGGAGGTCTTGTCGGAAATGAAATGGTGGATGACCAACTTAGATCATGTTTCAACTCTTCATGTTCCCAGCCCAACACACTTTCTGACTACGGATGCGGCGGATCACGGCTGGGGAGCCCTGATCGACGATGTACCTCTGTCGGGTTGTTGGACAGACAGTCAGAGGGGGGGACATTGCAACATAAAGGAGATGACAGCAATCTTAAATGCCTTAACATCTGTGACTCAGAATTTGAGAAGTTCTTCGTTACTCATTCAATCAGACAACAGGACAGTCGTAGCCTACTTGAGGAACGAGGGAGGCACCAAGTCGATGGGTCTCCTTTATCTGACATTTCAGATTCTTGCTCTTTTGGACAAGCGCAGAATCGCTTTACAATATTTGCCAGGACGCTACAATGGCCTCGCGGATCATCTATCCCGAGGGATGACATTACCAGAATGGCACCTTCTTCCCCCAGCGGTAAGAGCTGTTTTTCACAAGTGGGGCAATCCAGTAGTGGACCTATTCGCTTCTTCGAGGGCTCACGTGGTGGATCAGTATGTCTCGATAGATTCCCACGACAAGAGAGCGATGTTTCACAACGCGTTCAGCAGGAGTTGGCATTTCCCCTTGGCATGGATCTTTCCTCCCCCTTGTTTAATGCCACGAGTGCTTGCACACCTGAACAAGTCATCAGGGGTGTACCTGGTCGTAGCCCCAAATTGGCCAAAAGTGTTTTGGTTACCAGACCTAAAGAGAAGAGCCCTAGACCGACCTCACATAATACCCATGTTGGTCGACAACTTGATAGACTTATCGACAGGACTTCATCCTCAACAGGTCCAGAAGCTCCAGCTACAGGTGTGGAAGATTGGGGGTGGAGTGAAGCATTGAACGATTGGTCACAGCAAGAGAAAGCTCTGTTGAATGCGGGTTGGCGCAAATCTACGCTTTCAACTTATCACATGGCATGGAAGAGCTGGAAGGAATGGTGCTCCATTAATAATACGCATCCTAATAACCCTTCGGGATCTCAGCTGGCACGGTTTTTGGCATACTTAAGGGTGAAGAAAGGCTTGGCTCCCAGTACTATAGCACTTCACAAGTCTGCAGTGTCGGTTTTGTGTGACCCCAACGGCGATTTGAGGATAAGTAATCATCCCTTGGTCAAGCGAGTGATGAGAGGTATAGGAAATTCTGCAAATAAGAAGCCTAGAGCATTTACTTGGGATCCAGGATACTTGGTATCTTGGCTTTGTAAAAATCCTCCAAAGGACCTGACTCTTTTCGAAGCATCTCGTAGATGTTCTGTGATTTTACTTCTGGCATCAGGAAGACCAGTACATGATCTGACTTTACTACATACATCTCCTGATAATCTTGTGGACAATGATGATCACATTATATTATGGCCAATTTTTGGTTCTAAAACAGACACCTCTACACATAGACAGTCTGGTTGGAAACTTTGCAAAGCAGAGGATTGTAATATAGATCCTATATTTTGGTTGAGAAAGCTTATGTCTTTGGGTGAGAACAGGAGACACGAAGCTGGTGTTGAATGTCTGTTTATTTCCACATTGGGGCCTGCCAGGCCAGCCTCGAAAACTGTTATTGGTGGATGGATTAAAACAATTTTGAAGGACGCTGGGATTGATGCCTCCCCTGGGAGTTTGAGATCAGCAGTAGCCTCAAGGAGTTGGCTGGAAGAGTGTCCTATAGACACCATTTTGGAAAGAGGAAACTGGCGTTCAGAAAACACTTTCAAGAAATATTATAGAAAGCAGATCAGAGGTCTCAATGTTGAGGTGCTGAATCCACCCATTCACTCTCAGTCTTTGACCAAGTTATTTCAAGCAATACAGTAATAGTCACAATTTTGGCTTTAGAATTGTCACCAAGCGATAACAAACACTTCTCACATTATATATATATTCTGGATGAGCAACGACACACATAATGTTGGAGTTTTACCTACCATTAAAACTCTTATTATGTTGTCTTGCTCATCCAGAATATATATTCAAGCTCTGCTTGGTGAGTCCAAATTGAAGGAAATGGCGTCTCAGGACGCCAACTGCAAGGTGACAATTATACAACTGAAGGGAGCTACAAAAGGAAGGCGGGAAATTCAAGATATAGCAACAGATACGACTGGCGCTAGCGAGAAATAAGCGCGATATCTCACATTATATATATATTCTGGATGAGCAAGACAACATAATAAGAGTTTTAATGGTAGGTAAAACTCCAACATTTTTCACCACGAAAATGAGGACTCTCTCCGATTGGCCCAAAATTTCGACAGTTGACCAATCAGAACGCATAGATCATAGGTACATATCCAGTTTTTCGAATCCGAGGACGTCCTCGGATTCGTGCGAGTCCTCGGATTCTGGGTCTAAAGGCCTGTGAAGGTCCTCGAATAAAGGTGCATACCAATTCACATCTATGCACTACACAGTACACACTTGACCCGGTAATTACTAAATCTACATACCACTTATGTATAAGACATTACAAAGAAAAATATCATGGTACTCACTATGATATTAAATAGTTTCATCACTGTAATCAATAATACAGTGAAACCCTCTTAAGAAGTTCCCTATTAAGATGCTTCGTGGCTTAAGAAGTTTGATTTTTTCGGTCCCTTAACCCAAAATTTGCCCAATTCTTCCCACATATAAGGTTTCACTGTAAACTGTTTTGTTTCTAAAATATAAAATAAATACATAAAAATTTCACGGTTACCAGGAGCTGATGAAGATGATGGGGGTCAGCTCCAACCTGCTGTGGGTGTCACACTATGTGAACTGCATCCTGCCGCACGTGGGGATTCTGGCGGTGCAGCTGTGCCTGCTAAAGCTGGGCAGCGCCCCGCTGGTGCCTCACACCAACACTTTCATCCTCGCCGTGTCGCTGTTCCTCTACACTAACTACATGGTGTTCTTCGCTTTCCTCTTCAGCACGTTGTTTACTAGAGGTGGGTGTCTACACCGTATCATAAAATAACAACTTTAATAAGAAAATAAAACACAACGTTCACAATATTTTTTTTGATTCTAGCAAAATACTATTCTGTACAAATTTGGTATTCAAATCTCAAAGTGCAGCAAATTTTTGCAAAAATTTTGAGTTTTTTTTTTGATTCTAGTAAAATACTATTCTATAGAAATTTGGTGTTAAAATCTCATAGGTGCAGTGAACTAGGAAGTAAGTAGATCCCAAGGTTTGCAGGTCTACCGCTCGGGCGCCACTATGTGGTGTATTTTGTATGAACCTAAAAAATATGAGGAGAGGTCCCATTGGTGCTGATGTTCATAACGCACCTGTGGGATTTGGGATTCATTTCGGAGTATCATTCGGTCGGGTTAATCTTTTTAGCACAGAATTTGATTGACCTGCTTTTTAAAGTAGGGTAAATTTTATTATAAGGGGGCATTCATTAATTACGTGAGCAGTTTTTCTTCCAATATAGACCCCATCATCACTTTTAAAGACTTTTCAAAGGAGGTGTTGAGTTGAATTCATTCTGAGTTGTCCGTTCACCATTAAAATGGATGTTAGGGGGCATACATTAATTACGTGAGAAGTTTTTCTTTCAATCTAGACCCCCCCCCACCCCCCCCTTGGTGAGATAAATTTGGGCCACTTTGTATATTCTTTTCAAGTAGACGTGAGATTTTGCCTGACCTCCCCCCCTTCCTTTTTGAGCTCACGTAATTAATGTATGCCCCCTAAATTACACGTTTGTCTTATTTCCTAATATTTTTTTATGGTAGTTCACTGCACTAACGCACTTTAGAATAAACCGCCAATGGTTCTTATAAAACATTTAATCCCTCGGGCCTTGGCCATGTTTTGTCAGAGGGTCAAAATATTTCCGCTTCGCAATAAAATCTAAATAAATTAAATATTTCTGAACGTATTTGAAAACTAAAAGCGGTTTTTGAAAAGTGATAAAATACCCTTTCAAATTTTATATAGAAATAAACATATATTTTTTGAAATATATAAATTTATAGTGTGAGTGTGCTATTCACATGCGGTAGGAGTGAAACTTGAAACTAAAATAGACAAGAGTGGGGAGACTACGAAGCATCGCACAAAGAGGAGACCGATAGGCTACGAAGCACCGCACAAAGAGGAGACCGATTATCTCATTTGTGGTGACCGGTCAACTCAGAATGAAACCAACTCAGAACTACCTCAGAAAGGTCATTAAGAGTGATAAAAAAATGGTTAAATAGGTTAAGTTAGGTGAGGGTTACCGGCTATTTTTAAATTATTTTTTCATAGCTTTTAATGACCTTGCTGAGGGGGTTCTGAGTTGGTTTCATTCTGAATTGGCATGGAACCCTCATTTGTATGTGTTTGTCATTGTTTTTCATTTCATCGAGTTTCAAATCACAACAGTGCTAAGAAGTTTTCACTTCAAAAAGTTATAAAATCTTGCATTTTTAACTAAAATTACTGATGAAAAAAAATAAAAACAACAACGTTATTGTCACCTCATTTTTTTGTCATTCCATGTAAAAATAATGAATAAAAAAAAAAAAATAATAATTCAAATTGCGATCCGAAACTTTGGTTTTATAAAGGTGTTCCTTTTAATTCTTTTGAGACCTATATGAGTTGTTCTGAAAAGTGAACAAATTGGCCTGACAAGTTAAGCTAGATTTAAATAAATAATATTATAGATTAGATTAGGTTAAAATCATTTTACCTTCTACTGTGTTTGACATTATTGACTATTAACCTGTTAATTTGTGTCCAGTTCTGCTGGCGTGCGTGATGGCTTCCCTGGTGTGGATTACCACGCTGGCGGTGGCCATGACCCCGGGCCTGGGACACTCGCTACTGCCTACCCTTGGGCTGTCCTGCCTGCCCAATATGCCCATCTTCTGGATGTACCAGCTCGTGGGGGTGCAGGAGATGGACGGTGAGTGTTGCCAATCTGTTTGTTTAAAATTGTTTACTCCGACTTTACCCCTAAGATCTCTCAATTGTGTACGTAATCCGCATGAATATGTCTCAATTATTTACATTGTGGTCACTGCTGGACACAGAATAAAATAACTAACTACATACTTACAGCCTTACAAAAAAAAAACCACAGCACGACCGATGACCTGTGTTTTTGCAGCAACATCAATTAAACAAATTTACACTAAAACACGAAATATTACTAATAAGCTTTATCACTTTAAAATACGTTTTAAATTTGGCAACAGTGCAATTTTTCATAATCTTCATATAAAATTTTGTTTTCATTCATAGCCGCTAGATGGATAGATGGAAGCGCCAGCGCATTTGCAGTTCGCAATGAAAACATATTAAAGTCGTGAAAGATTTTTTGGGTACGGCGATGTGTTTTGTAATATTACAAAAGTGTTCGTAATTTTTATTAATATGACTAATTCACTCTTATATTCATATAATTGATATATTTACCGTGTTTTTGTGGTTTTTCATAAGTTTTGGTGAAGTTATAATAACAATAATTGTACTTTCAAAGTTGAAATGTCAAAAAGTATTTTATATGATACATAAAAATTCAAATTTACGTTTAATGATATTTATTTTATGAGAATTTCATGAAAGTGGTGTTTTTTTTAAAATATTAATATCTAATACATGTGGTGGTAAACTTATCAAAGAAATTAACATCTTTAGTGGTGCAAGAAATGTGTTGAAATGTCAGAGATATTTTTAGGTTATTTTTTTTGGCAATAAAAAAAACTTTGAAATTTTTTATTATTTTTTTATTGTATGAACGAGGAAAAAGTGAGGTGACAGTTTCATTCCAAATTCATTATATAAAAGGACTGTATTTTTTAAATTTGGATTTTTTTAAAATTTTTGTACACTTTCATCAAAAATGTTTTGGTAAGAATTTTTTTTCCATTTTTTCCGTGTTTGAATCTTAAAATATGGCAGTTTTTTTAAAACTAAAGTGTATTTCAAATACACAAATCTAAAAGGTAATTTTATCTAGTTTTTATAAATGGTATTTGTTTTTACGACACCTTCAAAAATAAGAAATATATAGAAAATTCAAAATTCTTTAGAAAATTCCAAATTTCGTTCAGACATCATTATTAAAACAGAGACAAACTACCCTCCCAGGCTGTGTAAACAGTGTGTTGCAGTGTGTATTTCTTTCCAAAAATAATTTTTTAATTAGTAATGTTTTTCATATCCGCGGCCGTTTGTCAATTGAATAAAATTTTCACGGGGTTTTTTAACCTGTTATTAGCCACTATTCACCGGCCCTCTTCTTTTTTCCTAACTTTTGAATTTTGAAGTACCACTTTGAATTTTGAATTGATTGTTTTGTGGATTAATTTTGAGCTATTATATATTTTATTGACTGAACCACATTCCTAGAACAATAAACTATGTACCAAAACTGCATTACGTGCGTTAATTTGATGAATTGATAGGTTTTACGATGTTTTCGTAAAGAATTCCGCATCAGATTTAATCGCGGCAAAATTTGACACTTCGACTCCACAGATAAAAATCATTTAAAAATATTCTGGTGCTGCCAGGTGAATGAAACTAGTGGCTATATCTTCTACGATATTTGGGAAAGCTATTCTGACCTTATTCTTCATACAAATTCTGTACACAGAAGGGTCAAAATCGCATTAAAAAATATTTTTTTCGAAGTTTTTTCCGCGCGCATGCGCACAGACCGCGCGCATCCGCGCGGCTCCGGCCAATAATAGGTTAAAGGCCGTTACAATTTATAATTTTCAAAAATCAAAATTTTTTCATTTATATATTAAAATTACTAACCAAATTTTTAACAATGTTTTACTTTTTATTTTATTTTTCATTATATTAACAAAGGAGATAAGGCAGGATATGTTTTTTTTACACTATAGGAGGACGGAAATATATATATACTATATATTAATGCTCAGTTTTTGAAAAAACTCACTTTTTCCTTGATGCGAAAATCGACCTCACCGCCCCTCGCGTTTCACCAACCTCAAGGTTCACTTTGGCTTGGCGACGCAAAAATGCCGCTGGCACGCCAAAACGACCTCTCCGATCCTCGAGTTTCGCACACCTCAGGGTTCAATTTTGTTCAAAGGAAATTATCCCGACGGCTGACACGCGAGAATGGACATTAGCGTTCGGTATTTTAAAACACTTCAAGGTTCACAATCCTTCGAAGAGTCGATTATTTTCCAGCCACTAGCAGTTGTTTTTTTTTTTGATAGGGGAAACATTTTTCGTCGTTATCAATATGTTTGCCAAAACTTTACGGGAGACTTCTAGCGGTGCGGAATACAAGTATGGATTATTCACATTAGAAAAAATCAAATGTCTATCGAATACTGTTGTAGTTCTATTTTCATCCGTTCGAAATGGCAGCTTCGTCTGAATTTAAATAAATACGCTAGCTTCACGATTTTCACAAAAAAATAGACTAGACAGGAAACTCACATAAAATTGAACTGACACATTTTAAGAGCGAAAATTACATAAAATTTGCGGCGAAAACTGGAACTACTCATTCAATCAACCAATTCGGCTCAGTTAAAGTTCCCGCCGACAGGTTCGCATTAAAAAAAAAACCACAAATTAGGCCTTAGTTTCAATGCAATGGAAAATACTAGAGAGAATGTTGAGACAGATCAGTTATCCGAGATGTCAAAACAAAACGGATCTCTCAGCGGTTTGGGTTGTTGTTTTTCGGGAAACGGCATTGCAGCCGAAAAAACGATCCCCGGTTAGATGTTTTTGAAAAATTCGGTACCCGGCAATATAAGGCAACTTTTAACACCAAAGTTTTGCGTCCGTTCCATGTAAAAAATTTCAGGGTCGCCGAAAAACCTATAAAATTTTCAAAAAAAAACAAGAAAATTGGTGTCCATAGATTCACTTCAGTAGGGTGGATATTTACCGGCCAGTAGGTACAAATTGAAATGTTATTAATTCAGGGTAGGTACCTACTTATCTCGGTAGTATTGCAAATATGATGAGAAAAGCAAACACATTGCCGGAATTTTATAAGGAAATGCGCCGGTACCTGCCGGAATAGGTAGTTGGACAATTATTTAGTTTTTGATGCAATTTATTTTACTAAGGTAATGTTGTTTCCACGATACTGAATAATTTAACATTTTTTTAAAGTTCATTTTCACGTTCTGTGTAAGTTCTGTTTTTTTATCAGTAAATGCCAGTTGCATCATAAAACTGAAATAATTACAGAACTTGAATAGAATTCGAACCGAACTTTTACAGAACGTTAAAATTGACTTGAAAAATTAAAAAAATTTTAATTTCGTTAAACAACCCAGCCTAAATATGAGTTTTTTTTTACGTATGTATGCAAGTACCTATACTCAGAATATAAGTAGGTTCCTACCTGCACATAAACACTCGATATCATCCGACGATATTGCATACGTATTAGTTTTCTAATTTTACAATGAAATTACTCGAAGTTGAACGGAAATTTTTTTAAAAGTATTAAATTCATATAGCGCTTTATTTTAAGCAGTAAAACTACTGGTGAGTTCTGGCATTATAAAATTTGCATGAAAATGTACGTACGCTCATAACTTCCGAAGGACTGCAACAAATTGAAAAATTCTTTTTTTGTTGTGTTCGTTATTGTTAGTACAAGGTTTGTATAAAATTACTGGTGAGTTCTGGCATTACGAAATTTGTAAAAAAAAAAATTATAGATGGCGCGCGAGCTGTTTGAAAAATAAATGTACCGGGAATTAGTGTATTAATAATGCGGCAAGTGGGGGGAGGTGGAAACAGGAAGGGGGGGAGGGGAACTCGGGAGGGGGTTTACGATACGGAGAAGCCTAGGAGTGAAGTGGGGGTGAGCTCTGGCAACACGAAATTACGCATTGCTCAACCGTTCATCCGATTGTGATGAAACTTTGGGGATTTAATGTGTGCATTTCTACAATGGTGTTTATATACTAACGTATAGCAGGTTTTTGCTGCTAGGTCCTGCGGACGGCTTTATACATGGTTGTATGTTTAACCGCTAAGCGTTTCTAAACCATTCATCCGATTGCGATGAAAATTTGAGGATTTGATGTGTGCATGCCCACGACGGTTTCTGTATACAAAAGTGTGCTCTGGCATCATGAAATTACGCATTGCTAAACCATTCATCCGATTGCGATGAAACTTTGGGAATTTTATGTGTGCATGTCTACAATGGTGTTTATATACTAACGTATGGCAGGTTTTTGCTGCTAGGTCCTGCGGGCGGCTTTATACATAGTTGTATGTTTAACCGCTAAGCGTTGCTAAACCATTCATCCGATTGCGATGAAAATTTGTAGATTTGATGTGTGCATGCTCACGACGGTTTCTGTATACAAAAGTGAGCTCTGGCATCATGAAATTACGCATTGCTAAACCGTTCATCCGATTGCGATGAAACTTTGGGGATTTGATGTGTGCATGCCTACAATGGTGTCTATATACTAACGGATGGCAGATTTTTGCTGCTAGGCCCTGTGGGCGGCTTTATATATATTTGTATATTTAACCGTAGGTACCTACCCGCTTACTATGAATTTTTTTTCTGTTAGTTAGTAAGTCAAGTTAGTTTTAACCCGTTAGTTGCATTTGCAACAGGCATAAGCTAGTTATATATTAATGCTCAGTTTTTCAAAAAACTCACTTTTTCCTTGATGCGAAAATCGACCTCACCGCCCCTCGCGTTTCACCAACCTCAAGGTTCACTTTGGTTTGAAGTCTAGAATTATCCCTTCGGCTGACACGCGAGAATGGACATTAGCGCTCGCTATTTTGGAACGCTTCAAAGTTCACAATCCTTCGAAGAGTCGATTATTTTCCAGCCACTAGCTTTTGTTTCGTTTTTGTTAGGGGAAACATTTTTCATCGTTATCAATATGTTTGCCAAAACTTTACGGGAGACATCTAGCGGTGCGGAATACAAGTATGGATTATTCACATTAGAACTAAATCAAATGTCTATCGAATACTGTTGTAGTTCTATTTTCATCCGTTCGAAATGGCAGCTTCGTCTGAATTTAAAGAAATACGCTAGCTTCACGATTTTCACAAAAAAAATAGACTAGACAGGAAACTCACATAAAATTGAACTGACACATTTTAAGAGCGAAAAATTATTTAAATTTGCGGCGAAAACTGAAACTACTCATAAAATCACTCCATTCGGCTAGGTTATATTTCCCGCCGACAGGTTCGCCCCTTTAAAAACGTCGGATCGAGAAGGGAAGTAAAAAAAAGTTAGTTTCCCGTACAAAACTGATTTTGCTAGGAATTTATTCTAATTAATTAAACGGCTTCGAGAAAGTTCTTGAGAAAAATTGACATTTTATAAGGGCATTACGGAATTAAAGATTGCGTTAAAAGTACACCTTCCGGCGAAGATGTTTTTTAATAAACATAAACAATACAAGTTTTAGAAACTTTTAAAACCAAAACATGTTTAGCTTCCCCTTGAAAATGTTTCACAATATTGCATTCAAATTCGACATTTTTCTGACATTTGCGAAAAATTCGCTTTCATCGATAAATGCAAATCGTTTGCAGCCCGTAAAATTGGCTGGTATATTAAAATTTTATAATTTTTCTCGAACTTTGCAACACTGAAGATGGAGTCGTGATGGCGTTAAAAGCCACTACCACCTTAAAAAAAGCCGACCCCGCCCTAATAGGTTTTGTATGAAGAATTTTTTTTTTTAATGGCGGATTTCAAATTGTGTCGTTCGGCAGGGCCTTAATTTCAGCGGGAATTGTGCAAATTTGTGCATCGGTCTTGCCTGTGTAAAAAATATAATTATGGAATATTATCTGTCTGTGTATGATATATATTAGGTAAGTACCTAATACAAAAGCGCTAGATTTACCCGCGCTTCAACAGCAAATTGAAATGTCAAAAGAAAACGGATCTCTCAGCGGTTTGGGTTGTTGTTTTTCGGGAAACGGCATTGCAGCCGGAAAAACGATTCTGGCTTGGATGTTTCTAGAAAATACGGTACCCTGAAATATTAGGCAACGTTTAACAGTAATTTTACGGGTCCGTGTCATGAAAAAAAGTTCAGGGTCGCCGAAAAACCTATAAAATTTTCCAAAAAAAACAAGAAAATACGTGTCCATAGATTCACTTCTGAAGGGTAGATTTTTACCGGCCAGTACAAAGTACCTACTTATCTCGATAGTATTGCAAATATTATAAAAAAGCGAAACCATTGCCGGAATTTTGTAAGGAAAAGCGCCGGTACCTACCGGAATGGGTAGTTAGACAATTATTTAGGTTTAAATGCAATTTAATTTACTTCGTAATGTTGTTTCACCGATACTGAATAGTTTAACAATTTTTTTAAGTTCATTTTCACGTTCGAGGGAAGTTCTATTTTTTTTATCAGTAAATGCCAGTTGCATCATTAAACAAAAATATCTATAGAACTTGAATAGAATTAGAACAGAACTTTTACAGAAATTACCCGAAGTTGAACGGGATATTTTTTAAAGTATTAAATTCGTATAGCGCTTTTTTAAAGCAGTAAAACTACTGGTGAGTTCTGGCATTATAAAATTTTTATGAAAATGTACGTACGCTCATAACTTCTGAAGGACTGCAACAAATTGAAAAATTCTTTTTTTGTTGTGTTTGTTATTGTTAATACAAGGTTTGTATAAAACTACTGGTGAGTTCTGGCTTCACGAAATTTGTATAAAAAAATTAAATAGGTGGCGCACGAGCTGTTTGAAAACTAAATGTACCGGGAATTAGTGTATGTAGTGTGGCAGCTTTTTGCTGCTAGGTCCTGCGGGCGGCTTTATACATAATTGTGTGTTTAACCGCTAAGCGTTGCTAAACCATTCATCCGATTGCGATAAAAAATTGTAGATTTGATGTGTGCATGCCCACGACGGTTTCTGTATACAAAAGTGAGCTCTGGCATCATGAAATTACGCATTGCTTAACCGTTCATCCGATTGCGATGAAACTTTGGAGATTTGATGTGTGCATGCCTACAATGGTGTTTATATACTAACGTATGGCAGGTTTTTGCTGCTAGGCCCTGTGGGTGGCTTTATATATATTTGTATGTTTAACTGTAGGTACATACCCGCTTACTATGAAATATATATTTTTTTCGGTTAGTAAGTAAGTCAAGTTAGTTTTAACCCGTTAGTTGCATTTGCAATGGGCATAAGCTAGTTATATATTAATGCTCAGTTTTTCAAAAAACTCACTTTTCGCTTGACGGGAAAATCGACCTCACCGCCCCTCGCGTTTCACCAACCTCAAGGTTTAATTTGGCTTGGCGACGCAAAAATGCCGCTGGCACGCCAAAACGACCTCTCCGATCCTCGAGTTTCGCACACCTCAAGGTTCAATTTTGTTCAAAGGAAATTATCCCGACGGCTGACACGCGAGAATGGACATTAGCGTTCGGTATTTTAAAACACTTCAAGGTTCACAATCCTTCGAAGAGTCGATTATTTTCCAGCCACTAGCAGTTGTTTTTTTTTTGATAGGGGAAACATTTTTCATCGTTATCAATATGTTTGCCAAAACTTTACGGGAGACTTCTAGCGGTGCGGAATACAAGTATGGATTATTCACATTAGAAAAAATCAAATGTCTATCGAATACTGTTGTAGTTCTATTTTCATCCGTTCGAAATGGCAGCTTCGTCTGAATTTAAATAAATACGCTAGCTTCACGATTTTCACAAAAAAAATAGACTAGACAGGAAACTCACATAAAATTGAACTGACACATTTTAAGAGCGAAAATTATATAAATTTGCGGCGAAAACTGGAACTACTCATTAAATCAACAAATTCGACTCAGTTATAGTTCCCGCCGACAGGTTCGCATTAAAAAAAAAAACACAAATTAGGCCTTAGTTTCAATGCAATGGAAAATACTAGAGAGAATGTTGAGACAGGTCAGTTATCAGTTATCCGAGATGTCAAAACAAAACGGATCTCTCAGCGGTTTGGGTTGTTGTTTTTTGGAAAATGGCATTGCAGCCGAAAAAACGATCCCCGGTTAGATGTTTTTGAAAAATTCGGTACCCGGAAATATAAGGCAACTTTTAATAACGATATAAAGTGTCCGTCCCATGTAAAAAAGTTCAGGGTCGCCGAAAAACCTATAAAATTTTCCAAAAAAAACAAGAAAATTGGTGTCCATAGATTCACTTCAGTAGGGTGGATATTTACCGGCCAGTACATTGAAATGTTATTAATTCAGGGTAGGTACCTACTTATCTCGGTAGTATTGCAAATATGATGAAAAAAGCAAAACCATTGCCGGAATTTTGTAAGGAGATGCGCCGGTACCTACCGGAATGGGTAGTTTAACAATTATTTAGGTTTTTGATGCAATTTAATTTACTAAGGTAATGTTGTTTCCACGATACTGAATAATTTAACAATTTTTTAAAGTTCATTTTCACTTTCTGTGTAAGTTCTGTTTTTTTATCAGTAAATGCCAGTTGCATCATAAAACTGAAATAATTACAGAACTTGAATAGAATTCGAACCGAACTTTTACAGAACGTTAAAATTGACTTGAAAAATTGAAGAATTTTTAATTTTGTTAAACAACCCAGCCTAAATATGTGTTTTCTTACTCACTCTTTTTGCACTCGGAATTTAGGTAGGTACCCATCTGCACATAAAAACTCGATATCATCCAACTATATTGCATACCTATTAGTTTTCTAATTTTACAATTAAATTACTCGAAGTTGAACGGAATATTTTTTTAAAAGTATTAAATTCATATAGCGCTTTATTTTAAGCAGTAAAACTACAGGTGAGTTCTGGCATTATAAAATTTGTATGAAAATGTACGTACGCTCATAACTTCCGAAGGACTCCAAGAATTTGAAAAATTCTTTTTTTGTTGTGTTCGTTATTGTTAGTACAAGGTTTGTATAAAATTACTGGTGAGTTCTGGCATTACGAAATTTGTAAAAAAAAAATTATAGGTGGCGCGCGAGCTGTTTGAAAACTAAATGTACCGGGAATTAGTATATGTAATGCGGCAGGTGGGGGGGGGGGGTGGAAACAGGAAGGGGGGGGAGCCTAAGAGGGGGGAGGGGAACTCGGGAGGGGGTTTACGATGCGGAGAAGCCTAGGAGTGAAGTGGGGTAGGGAAGGTGAGGGAGGCGGAGTGGAAAGGGGAAGAGGACGCTGGTGAGGAAGGGGGGGGGGGGGGATTCCTGGTTCCTGTATACAATAGTGAGCTCTGGCAACACGAAATTACGCATTGCTAAGCCGTTCATCCGATTGTGATGAAACTTTGGGGATTTGATGTGTGCATTTCTACAATGGTGTTTATATACTAACGTATAGCAGATTTTTGCTGCTAGGCCCTGTGGGCGGCTTTATATATATTTGTATGTTTAACCGTAGGTACCTACCCGCTTACTTTCATTTTTTTTTTCTGTTAGTTAGTAAGTCAAGTTAGTTTTAACCCGTTAGTTGCATTTGCAATGGGCATAAGCTGTATCAAAATAAATTGATGCACTCAGTGGGTAGGTACTGAAAGCAGGAATTATATTTTCGCTTTATCCACATACAAACATCGTTCTTTTCTTCAAATATTTAATGTAACACTTGCTTTGTGTTTTAACCCGTTAGTTGCTTTGCAACGGGCAAACTTCTAGTATATATTATATATTAATGCTCAGTTTTTCAAAAAACTCACTTTTCGCTTGACGGGAAAATCGACCTCACCGCCCCTCGCGTTTCACCAACCTCAAGGTTTAATTTGGCTTGGCGACGCAAAAATGCCGCTGGCACGCCAAAACGACCTCTCCGATCCTCGAGTTTCGCACACCTCAAGGTTCAATTTTGTTCAAAGGAAATTATCCCTACGGCTGACACGCGAGAATGGACATTAGCGTTCGGTATTTTAAAACACTTCAAGGTTCACAATCCTTCGAAGAGTCGATTATTTTCCAGCCACTAGCAGTTGTTTTTTTTTTTGATAGGGGAAACATTTTTCGTCGTTATCAATATGTTTGCCAAAACTTTACGGGAGACTTCTAGCGGTGCGGAATACAAGTATGGATTATTCACATTAGAAAAAATCAAATGTCTATCGAATACTGTTGTAGTTCTATTTTCATCCGTTCGAAATGGCAGCTTCGTCTGAATTTAAATAAATACGCTAGCTTCACGATTTTCACAAAAAAATAGACTAGACAGGAAACTCACATAAAATTGAACTGACACATTTTAAGAGCGAAAATTATATAAAATTTGCGGCGAAAACTGGAACTACTCATTCAATCAACCAATTCGGCTCAGTTAAAGTTCCCGCCGACAGGTTCGCATTAAAAAAAAGACCACAAATTAGGCCTTAGTTTCAATGCAATGGAAAATACTAGAGAGAATGTTGAGACAGGTCAGTTATCCGAGATGTCAAAACAAAACGGATCTCTCAGCGGTTTGGGTTGTTGTTTTTCGGGAAACGGCATTGCAGCCGAAAAAACGATCCCCGGTTAGATGTTTTTGAAAAATTCGGTACCCGGCAATATAAGGCAACTTTTAACACCAAAATTTTGCGTCCGTTCCATGTAAAAAATTTCAGGGTCGCCGAAAAACCTATAAAATTTTCCAAAAAAAACAAGAAAATTGGTGTCCATAGATTCACTTCAGTAGGGTGGATATTTACCGGCCAGTAGGTACAAATTGAAATGTTATTAATTCAGGGTAGGTACCTACTTATCTCGGTAGTATTGCAAATATGATGAGAAAAGCAAACACATTGCCGGAATTTTGTAAGGAAATGCGCCGGTACCTGCCGGAATAGGTAGTTGGACAATTATTTAGGTTTTTGATGCAATTTATTTTACTAAGGTAATGTTGTTTCCACGATACTGAATAATTTAACAATTTTTTAAAGTTCATTTTCACGTTCTGTGTAAGTTCTGTTTTTTTATCAGTAAATGCCAGTTGCATCATAAAACTGAAATAATTACAGAACTTGAATAGAATTCGAACCGAACTTTTACAGAACGTTAAAATTGACTTGAAAAATTAAAAAAATTTTAACTTCGTTAAACAACCCAGCCTAAATATTAGTTTTTTTTTACGTATGTATGCAAGTACCTATACTCAGAATATAAGTAGGTTCCTACCTGCACATAAACACTCGATATCATCCGACGATATTGCATACGTATTAGTTTTCTAATTTTACAATGAAATTACTCGAAGTTGAACGGAAATTTCATTATATTAAATTCATATAGCGCTTTATTTTAAGCAGTAAAACTACTGGTGAGTTCTGGCATTATAAAATTTGTATGAAAATGTACGTACGCTCATAACTTCCGAAGGACTGCAACAAATTGAAAAATTCTTTTTTTGTTGTGTTCGTTATTGTTAGTACAAGGTTTGTATAAAATTACTGGTGAGTTCTGGCATTACGAAATTTGTAAAAAAAAAAATTATAGATGGCGCGCGAGCTGTTTGAAAAATAAATGTACCGGGAATTAGTGTATTAATAATGCGGCAAGTGGGGGGGGGGGGGTGGAAACAGGAAGGGGGGGAGGGGAACTCGGGAGGGGGTTTACGATACGGAGAAGCCTAGGAGTGAAGTGGGGGTGAGCTCTGGCAACACGAAATTACGCATTGCTCAACCGTTCATCCGATTGTGATGAAACTTTGGGGATTTGATGTGTGCATTTCTACAATGGTGTTTATATATATTTTTATTTTATTTTATTTTTTTTATTATTTCATCAATTTTTACAAGTTACATAATACAGCCAATTTTTTAAACTACCATACTAGGCTATTGCCCGTGCTGTGGTAGTCAGAACCTGCTATACTAACGTATAGCAGGTTTTTGCTGCTAGGTCCTGCGGACGGCTTTATACGTGGTTGTTTGTTTAACCGCTAAGCGTTTCTAAACCATTCATCCGATTGCGATGAAAATTTGACGATTTGATGTGTGCATGCCCACGACGGTTTCTGTATACAAAAGTGTGCTCTGGCATCATGAAATTACGCATTGCTAAACCATTCATCCGATTGCGATGAAACTTTGGGAATTTTATGTGTGCATGTCTACAATGGTGTTTATATACTAACGTATGGCAGGTTTTTGCTGCTAGGTCCTGCGGGCGGCTTTATACATAGTTGTATGTTTAACCGCTAAGCGTTGCTAAACCATTCATCCGATTGCGATGAAAATTTGTAGATTTGATGTGTGCATGCTCACGACGGTTTCTGTATACAAAAGTGAGCTCTGGCATCATGAAATTACGCATTGCTAAACCGTTCATCCGATTGCGATGAAACTTTGGGGATTTGATGTGTGCATGCCTACAATGGTGTCTATATACTAACGGATGGCAGATTTTTGCTGCTAGGCCCTGTATGCGGCTTTATATATATTTGTATGTTTAACCGTAGGTACCTACCCGCTTACTATGAATTTTTTTTCTGTTAGTTAGTAAGTCAAGTTAGTTTTAACCCGTTAGTTGCATTTGCAACAGGCATAAGCTAGTTATATATTATTGTTTGGTTTTTCAAAAAACTCACTTTTTCTGGCACGCCAAAATCGACCGCACCGCCCCTTAAGTTTCACCAACCTCGAGGTTCACATTCGGGTACAACCGATTAAGACTTTTGATGGATCCGAAAGTGACTTCTCCGCTCCTCGAGTTTCAAAGACCGCAGAGACCATATTCGGTTCACGGGAAACTCACATAAAATCGAACCGCTACATAATTGACAGCGCCAAATTACGCAAATCAGCGGCGAAAACTAGAACCTCTGACTAAATCTATCACCTTTGGCCTCGGTTATATTTTCCGCCGACAGGTTTGCACTCCAAAAAAGGCAGAGAAAAATTAAGACACTCATTTCCATACAATGAGAAATTTATTCTTATTTATTGTACGGCGTTTTTGAGAAAAAATGACATTTTAAACGTGCTTTGCGGGATCGTAGATTACGTAAAAAAAACACTTTCTGCCGGAGATGTTTTTTAATAAATATAAACATTACAAGTTTTAAAAACTTTTAAAATCAAAACATGTGTAGCTCTCCCTTGAAAATGTTTCACAATATTGCATTCAAATTCGACATTTTTCTGACATTTGCGAAAAATTCACTTTCATCGATAAATGCAAATCGTTTGCAGCCTGTAAAATTGGCTGGTATATTAAAATTTTATAATTTTTCTCGAACTTTGCAACACTGAAGATGGAGTCGTGATGGCGTTAAAATCCACTACCACCTTAAAAAAAGCAGACCCCGCCCTAATAGGTTTTGTATGAAGAATTTTTTTTTTTAATGGCGGATTTCAAATTGCATAGCTCGACAGGGCCTAAATTTAAGCAGGATTGGTGCAAATTTGTGCATCGGTCTTGCCTGTGTAAAAAATATTATTATGGAATATTATCTGTCTGTGTATGATATAGTAGGTAAGTACCTAATACAAAAGCGCTAGATTTACCCGCGCTTCAACAGCAAATTAAAATGTCAAAAGAAAACGGATCTCTCAGCGGTTTGGGTTGTTGTTTTTCGGGAAACGGCATTGCGGCCGGAAAAACGATTCTGGCTTGGATGTTTTTAGAAAATACGGTACCCTGAAATATAAGGCAACTTTTAACAGTAATATAACGTGTCCGTCTCATGAAAAAATGTTCATGAGGATATGATAAACATATAACATTTTCCAAAAAAATGAGGAAAACGCGTGCCATAGATTTCAGAAGTGGAGATTTTTACTGGCCAGTTTAAATATGTTCCTTCAGGGTAGGTACTTATTTCAGTGGTATTGCAAATATGATGAAAAAGCAAATATTGCCGGAATTTTAGTAACAAATGCGGAGGTACCTACCCGAATACGTAGCTACACAATTAAATGCAATACTTAGGTTAGGTTGTTGTACAACGATACTGAATAATTCAACATTTTTTTAAGGTTCATTTTCAAGTTCTTCGTAAGTTCTATTCAAGTTCTGTTATTTTATCAGTACATGCCAGTTGCATCATAAAACTGAAATAATAACTGAACTTGAATAGAATTTGAACCGAACTTTTACAGAACGTTAAAATTGACTTGAAAAATTGAAGAATTTTTAATTTCGTTAAACAACCCAGCCTAAATATGTGTTTTTTTTTACGTATGTATGCAAGTACCAGCACTCAAAATTTAGGTAGGTACCCATCTGCATATAACAACTCGGTATCATCCGACTATATTGCATACGTATTAGTTTTCTAATTTTACAATGAAATGTTGAACGGGATATTTTTTAAAAGTATTAAATTCATATAGCGCTTTATTTTAAGCAGTAAAACTACTGGTGAGTTCTGGAATTATAAAATTTGTATGAAAATGTACGTACGCTCATAACTTCCGAAGGACTGCAACAATTTGAAAAATTCTTTTTTTGTTGTGTTCGTTATTGTTAGTACAAGGTTTGTATAAAATTACTGGTGAGTTCTGGCATAACGAAATTTGTAAAAAAAATTATAGGTGGCGCGCGAGCTGTTTGAAAAATAAATGTACCGGGAATTAGTGTATGTAATGCGGCAGGTGGGGGGGGGGGGGGGTGGAAACAGTAAGGGGGGAGGGGAGCCTGGGAGGGGGGAGGGGAACTCGGGAGGGGGTTTACGGGACGGGGAAGGGGGGGAGTGAAGTGGAGGGGGGGAAGGTGGGAGAGGTAGAGTGGAAACGCGAGAAAGGAAGAGGACGTATGGTAGGTTTTTTGCTGCTAGGCACTGCGGGCGGCTTAATATATATTTGTGTGTTGAACCGCTAAGCCTTGCTAAACCATTCATCCAATTGCGATGAAACTTTGGGGATTTGATGTGCGCATGCTCACGATGGTTTCTGTATACAATAGTGAGCTCTGGCATCATGAAATTACGCATTGCTAAGCCGTTCATCCGATTGGGATGAAACTTTGGGGATTTGATTTGTGCATGCCTACAATGGTGTATATATACTAACGAATGACAGTTTTTTGCTGCTAGGCCCTGCAGGCGGCTTTATAAATATTTGTATGTTTAACCGCTAAGCGTTGCTAAACCATTCATCCGATTGCGATGAAACTTTAAGGATTTGATGTGCGCATACTCGCGATGGTTTCTATATGCAATAGTGAGCTCTGGCATCATGAAATTACGCATTGCTAAGCCGATCATCCGATTGGGATGAAACTTTGGGGATTTGATTTGTGCATGCCCACAATGGTGTATATATACTAACGAATGGCAGTTTTTTGCTGCTAGGCCCTGCAGGCGGCTTTATAAATATTTGTATGTTTAACCGCTAAGCGTTGCTAAACCATTCATCCGATTGCGATGAAACTTTAAGGATTTGATGTGCGCATACTCGCGATGGTTTCTATATGCAATATTGAGCTCTGGCATCATGAAATTACGCATTGCTAAACCGTTTATCCGATTGCGATGAAACTTTAGGGATTTGATGTGTGCATGCCTACAATGGTGTCTATATACTAACTTATGGTAGGTTTTTGCTACTAGGCCCTGCGGGCGGCTTTATATGTATTTGTATGTTTAACCGCTAAGCGTTGCTAAACCATTCATTCGATTGCGATGAAAATTTGAGGATTTGATGTGTACATAACCACGACGGTTTTTGTATACAAAAGTGAGCTCTGGCATCATGAAACTACGCATGGATTAACCGTTCATCCGATTGCGATGAAACTTTGGGGATTTGATGTGTGCATGCCTACAACAGTGTCTATATACTAACGTATGGTAGGTTTTTGCTACTAGGCCCTGCGGGCGGCTTTATATACATTTGTATGTTTAACCGCTAAGCGTTGCTTAACCATTCATCGGATTGCGATGAAACTTTAGGTTTTGATGTGCGCATGCCTACCATGCCTTTATGGCAGTAGGTTCTTACCCGCTTACTATGAAATATTATTTTTTTCTGTAAGTAAGTCAAGTTAGTTTTAACCCGTTAGTTGCATTTGCAACAGGCATAAGCTAGTACTATATATTATTGTTTGGTTTCGAAAAAACTCACTTTTTTTCCGGATGCGAAAATCGACCGCACCCCCCTCGAGTTTCACCCACCTCAAGGTTCACTTTCGCGTGAAGATCGTTTTTTCCCGCACGCGAAAAGGGACCGCACCGCCTTCGCGTTTCGCACACCTCAAGGTTCACTCTCGCTTGAGGAAAAAATTCAGCCCGAAAATTAAGCCTCGAAAGCTCACTTTTTACGCGAAAATCGACCGTACCGCCCCTCAAGTTTCACCAACCTCAAGGTTCACTTTGGCATGCAAATAAAAATTAAGCCCGAAAATTAAGCCTCGAAAAATTCAGCCTCGGAAAAAAAGCCTGACAAAATTAATGTCGCTAGGGATCTATTCTCTCATACGAATCAACGGCGCAAACTGGAACCTCTAATTAAATCACTCATTTCGGCTAGGTTATAATTCCCGCCGACAGGTTCGCCCCTTTAAAAACGTCGGATCGAAAATGTAAGTAAAAAAAAGTTAGTTTCCCCTACAAAACTGATTTTGCTAGGAATTTATACTCATTAATTAAATGGCTTCGAGAAAGTTCTTGAGAAAAATTGACATTTTATAGGGACATTACGGAATTAAAGATTACGTTAAAAGTACACCTTCCGGCGGAGATGTTTTTTAATAATCATAAACGATACAAGTTTTAGGAACTTTTAAAGCCACGACATGTCCCGCAATTCATTCAAAATGTGTCACAATATTGCATCAAACATTGTAATAATTCTGACATCTGTTGAAATTGATCTGTCCTCGACAATGAAAAATCTTTGCGGCCAATTAAAATGAATTCGAGGTAGGTACCTACCGGCGTTGAAAGGCGAATAATTTAAAGGCAGAAAATAAATTATACCTAGGTATATGAAATCAAATGAGATCAGTACTGCTAACTGCTACGAAGGTACTCAATTCCATAGAAAATTAAATAAAACGATAAAGATTTTATAATGCTGCATTCACATTTAATTCGCCAGTACGTACTAACGTACAGTGGGAACTGATTTATTGTTGAAATAATGTGAAATATTTGGCCAGTACCTACCTACTTAATTACGTGGGAACATTATTGTTTAAATATTGAAAAAACTACAAATGGTCATTTTTTTTCAAATGGTTAATTTTTCTTTACATTTTCGATGATATTAAGTAAAGTCAAAATAATTATTTTTTCAACAAAAATATTTACAGTTACGTAGGAATATACACGGATATTCTAAGTAAGAGTAAATTGGTGTGCTTTTGGGAAGGTACTGTAGGTTTTTCTTTGCACATTTAATTAATTACAATTTGGAAGGCGGGTATAAGTACCGCCGCCCCGGGAACCATTTATTGGATAACCAACACCTCTGCGATAGGTCATCCCAAGTGGTTCGCTATATTTGGTGACCTAGCAGGGGTGCCCGGGTTCTGGGTCAATTAATAAATTAATTATCCGGGTCTTGGCATCGCGCCGCGGATGAAAAAATGATTTTTCTGGAAAAATATTAAATTTACATAGCGCCGTTGTCGGATTTCGCTTCTTAATGGTAATCATTCAACATGGGAGGCGAGCATTGGTACCGCCGCCCCAAAAAGCAGTTTATCAGTGACATTTTGCATCAATTGTTATATGCACCAATACACACAATCATAAGGCCCTGTTTTTTGTGTTTTTAACCCTTACAAGGTACCTATCTATTCGATTACTGTATTAGAACACTGGGATAAATGCCAGGAGTGCAGAACTTAACAATTTTTATTGAGAAAATGCTTAGGTACCTACTCGAATATTATTTATCTCGGTATTTACCAGGTAGGTACCGGCTCATGTAGATTGTAGGGTATTCTTTCCTTTAAATATTAAGTAGAAAATTAATGATATGAAATAAAAGAATTCACTCAAGATGGTTACTTTTTGCCAGCACGCGCAGTTAAATAAATATACCAAACCACCCACCGCAGTTATGTACACGGAGGTAGCTTCTGTAGGAACTTAGTATCTATGGGACAACCACTGTAGGTAGGAACTTTTTTTTTAATTAGTCGGGTTCAAATGCAATGCTAAATAGTTTTCATTTATGAATCTTAATAAGTAACGAGGTGGCTTCGTTCGCTTTGAACACTATTAAAAATAAATACGGATAAGTACCTACTTGGATAGTAATACATTCACCAGGATAATAGAAATAGGAGCAGTTAGAATATCATAATGTTTTGAATTAAATTAAATATTTATTGACAACTATTTTTTTTTGTGAAAAGACGAATTGTTAACATATTGTTAACATTGTAAAATAATAATTTTTTTCCTGTATTTATTATTGCAATAAAATAAAGTTTCAAGTATTTTTTTTCCATAATTAAAAAAAAATTATAGCGCCATTTTTGTGAAAAATCCACTAAAGGACGCTTTACTCCCGTTGAAAATTTATCAGGAGCACATAATTTTGCTGAGGTAATAATATATTGCTAATAACTAAGAATGATCCTTTTTTTGCCAAATGGTGTAGATACCTACCTAAATAATTTACAAATAATTTTGCCAAATGGTGTAGATACCTACCTAAATAAATACATTTTAAATTCAATTTTAATATGAATACCGCACAAGAGTCCCAACTACGGGAGCCAATGAGACTATGGCATTCCCAGTTGGGGTACGTTGTGAGGCTGAAGATAGTAGGGAGGGAAAGAGGAAGATGGGGAAGTACCTGGCTATTCAGATCTGGTCACCAAACACGGTTAAAACCATTTCAAGCAAATTTCCAATTCCTAATGGTGGTCTTATCACTGAAAGCAGGAATTATATATTTCGCCTTATCCACATTGAAACATCGTTTTTTTCTTCATATATATAATTAAGCATCCGCTCTTCGCTTCATCCACGTTCACACATCAAATCGCATAGTGTTTTAACCCGTTAGTTGCATTTGCAACAGGCATAAGCTAGTACTATATATTATTGTTTGGTTTTGAAAAAACTCACTTTTTTTCCGGATGCGAAAATCGACCGCACCCCCCTCGAGTTTCACCCACCTCAAGGTTCACTTTCGCGTGAAGATCGTTTTTTCCCGCACGCGAAAAGGGACCGCACCGCCTTCGCGTTCGCACACCTCAAGGTTCACTCTTGCTTGAGGAAAAAGTTCAGTGCGAAAAATGAAGCCTCGAAAGCTCACTCTTTACGCGAAAATCGACCGCACCGCCCCTCGAGTTTCACACACCTCAAGGTTCATTTTCGCTTGAGGAAAAAATTCAGCCCGAAAATTAAGCCTCGAAAAATTCAGCCTCGGAAAAAAAGCCTGACAAAATTAATGTCGCTAGGGATCTATTCTCTCATACGAATCAACGGCGCAAACTGGAACCTCTAATTAAATCACTCAATTCGGCTAGGTTATAATTCCCGCCGACAGGTTCGCCCCTTTAAAAACGTCGGATCGAAAATGTAAGTAAAAAAAAGTTAGTTTCCTGTACAAAACTGATTTTGCTAGGAATTTATACTCATTAATTAAACGGCTTCGAGAAAGTTCTTGAGAAAAATTGACATTTTATAGGGGCATTACGGAATTAAAGATTACGTTAAAAGTACACCTTCCGGCGGAGATGTTTTTTAATAATCATAAACGATACAAGTTTTAGGAACTTTTAAAGCCACGACATGTCCCCCAATTCATTCAAAATGTGTCACAATTTTGCATCAAACATTGTAATAATTCTGACATCTGTTGAAATTGATCTGTCCTCGACAATGAAAAATCTTTGCGGCCAGTTAAAATGGATTCGAGGTAGGTACCTACCGGCGTTGAAAGGCGAATAATTTACAGGCAGAAAATAAATAGTACCTAGGTATATGAAACCATATGAGATCAGTACTACTACGAAGGTACTCAATTCCATAGAAAATTAAATAAAACGATAAAGATTTTATAATGCTGCATTCACATTTAATTCGCCAGTACGTACTAACGTACAATGGGAACTGATTTATTGTTGAAATAATTTGAAATATTTGGCCAGTACCTACCTACTTAATTACGTGGGAACATTATTGTTTAAATATTGAAAAAACTACAAATGGTCATTTTTTTGCCAAATGGTTAATTTTTCTTTACATTTTCGATGATATTAAGTAAAGTCAAAATAATTATTTTTTCAACAAAAATATTTACAGTTACGTAGGAATATACACGGATATTCTAAGTAAGAGTAAATTGGTGTGCTTTTGGGAAGGTACTGTAGGTTTTTCTTTGCACATTTATTTAATTACAATTTGGAAGGCGGGTATAAGTACCGCTGCCCCGGGAACCATTTATTGGATAACCAACACCTCTGCGATAGGTCATCCCAAGTGGTTCGCTATATTTGGTGACCTAGCAGGGGTGCCCGGGTTCTGGGTCAATTAGTAAATTAATTATCCGGGTCTTGGCGGCGCGCCGCGGATGGAAAAATGATTTATCGGGAAAAATATTAAATTTATCATAGCGCCGTTGTTGTATTTCGCTTCGCTAATGGTAATCATTCAACATGGGAGGCGAGCATTGGTACCGCCGCCCCAAAAGCAGTTTCTCAGTGATATTTTGCATCAATTATTATATGCACCAATACACACAATCCTAAGGCCCCGTTTTTTGTGTTTTTAACCCTTACTAGATACCTATCTATTCGATTGCTGTATTAGAACACTGGGATAAATGCCAGGAGTGCAGAACTTAACAATGTTTATTGAGAAAATGCGTAGGTACCTAGGTACTCGAATATTCTTTATCTCGGTATTTATCAGGTAGGTACCGGCTCATGTAGATAATAGGGTATTCTTTCCGTTAAATATTAAATCAAAAATGAATGATATGAAATAAAAGAATTCACTCATGATGGTCACTTTTTGCCGGCACACGCAGTTATGTACACGGAGGTAGCTTCTGTAGGAACTTAGTATGGGATAACCACTGTACGTAGGAATTTTTTTTCTAATTAGTCGGGTTCAAATGCAATGTTAAATAGTTTTCATTTATGAATCTTAATAGGTAAAGAGGTGGTTCGTTCGCTTTGAACACTTTTAAAAATAAATACGGATATGTAACTACTTGGATAGTGATACATATAATAGGATAATAGAAATAGGAGCAGTTACAATATCATGTTTTTAATTATATTAAATATTTATTGACTAATATTTTTTTTGGGAAAAGACGAATTGTAAAATATTGTAAACATATTGTTAACATTGTAAAATATATTTTTTTTCCTGTATTTATTATTGCAATAAAATAAAGTTTCAAGTATTTTTTTTCCATAATTAAAAAAAAATTATAGCGCCATTTTTGTGAAAAATCAACTAAAGGACGCTGTACTTCCGTTGAAAATGTACCAGGAGCACAGAATTTTGCTGAGGTATATATATATTGTTAATAACTAAGAATGATCCTTTTTTTTTTTGGCCAAATGGTATAGATACCTACCCAAAAAACACACTGGAACTACATTTGTTCTGTACATTTTTAATTCAATTTTAATGTGAATACTGCACAAGAGTCCCAACTAATGGAGCCAATGAGACTATGGCATCCCCAGGTGGGGTACGTTGTGAGGCTGAAGATAGTAGGGAGGGAAAGGACACGGGAAAGAGGAAAGTGGGGAAGTACCTGGCTATTCAGATCTGGTCACCAAACACGGTTAAAGCCATTTCAAGCAAAGTTTCAAATGGTGGTCTTATCACGTATCGACCTGTACAACCCGAATGGCACTGTGAAAAAATTTAGCAGGAAGCTCCTTGGCCCCCTTTTACGAGAGTGGGTGTACGAAATTGAGCGGTCGACTGCCTGTGCCACACATATGTTTAAATGCGGATAGTTTCAACCCGTTAGTTACTTTGCAACGGGCAAAAGCTGTTTCAAAATAAATTGATGAACTCAGTGAGTAGGTACTGAAAGAAGGAACTATTTTTTCGTTTTATCCACATTGAAACATCATTTTTTTCTTCATATATTTAATTAAACACCCGCTCCTCGCTTCATCCACGTTCACACGTCAAATCGCAGTGTTTTAACCCGTTAGTTGCTTTGCAACAGGCATAAGCTAGTATATATATTAATGTCCGGTTTCGATTGACAGCTTACGTTTTCCTTGATGCGAAAATCGACCGCACCGCCCCTCGAGTTTCATCAACCTCAAGGTTCACTTTAGCTTGCAGTAAAATTAAGCCTCAGCTCAATTTTTCCTTGATGCGAAAATCGACCGCACCGCCCCTCGAGTTTCACCAACCTCAAGGTTCACTTTAGCTCCCAGTTAAAATTCAGTGTGGAAAATTAAGCCTCGACAGCTCACTTACTTGATGCGAAAATCAACCGCACCGCCCCTCGAGTTTCACCAACTTCAAGGTTCACTTTAGCTTGCAGTTAAAATTCAGTGCGGAATATTAAGCCTCGGAAATGGGGAGTTTTTGGGGAGAGAATTTTTTCCGACAAAATTAATGTCGCTAGCGATTTATTCTCTCATACGAATCAACGGCGAAAACTGGAACTTCTCATTAAATCATCCAATTCGGCTCAGGTATATTTCCCGCAGACAGGTGTTGCGTCAAAAAGTTGGTTGTTTTCAACCGCATTTCTAAGGTGGTTGTTTTCAGGTGGAAAATTGTAATAAGCAGTAATTGTTGAATGAAGCACTAGTATATATTGAATTATTTGGCGGGTTTTAGGTAAGCCGCCATAGCTCAGTGGTAGAGCTCCTGACCGGCAATCAGAGGGACACGGGTTCGAGTCCCGTTGGCGGCCAGTATCTTTTCTCGGAAATTTTTTTCAATGTAGATGAGTGTTTCAGGCTGATAATTATTGCTTATAATAATTGATACCCTTTGTGCTATGCATAAAAATCTTGTCTTAAACGTTATTTTATCAATTAAAAATAATAATTAATTATGTCTTAATGCAATACTAAGGTAATGTTGTTTCCACGATACTGAATAATGCAACAATTTTTTAAAGTTCATTTTCACGTTCGGTGTAAGTTCTATTCAAGTTCTGTTTTTTTATCAGTACATGCCAGTTGCATTATAAAACTGAAATAATTACAGAACTTGAATAGAATTTGAACAGAATTTTTACAGAACGTTAAAATTGACTTGAAAAATTGAACAATTGTTAATTTTGTGAAACAACCCAGCCTAAATATGTTTCTTTTTTTTTTTACGTATGTGCAAGTACCTGAACTCAGAATCTAAGTAGGTACCTATCTGCTCGGTATCAACTGTTTTTCTAAAAATATTTTATTCATGGAACCCTACAGTACCCGAGATGGATATCAAATTACGCGTCTCAACCTGTACAATCCGAAAGGCTGAGTGAAAAAATTGAGCGGTAAACTCCTAGGCCTCCTTTTTCGAGATAAGGCTCTATTGGTTTTTCTTAATTAAATTAAATGAAATACTGAACGCTCATTGAAGTCAGGAGGCTGAATTGCTTTAGTAGCAGATGTACTGAATTGAGCGGTAAGCTCCCTGGGCCGTTTTCAAAATGTCGGCGATTTAAGTGTCTCAGTGGTAAGAGTCTTCTTTGCAACAGAACGGGTATCAACTTACGCGTATCGACCTGTACAATTCGAATGGTGCAGTGAAAAATTGAGCAGGAAGCTCCTCGCCCCCCTTTTGCCAGAAAAGGCCCTTACTGAACGCCATGAACCGGGCGACCGAAGCAGCCCGAGAGCGGGTGTAAGAAATTGAGCGGTCGACTATCTGTGCCCTTTGTAGGCGCACACTCCTCGCTTTATCCACATTCAAACATCGTTTTTTTCTTCGTACATTTAATTAAACACCCGCTCTTCGCTTCATCCACGTTCACACATCAAATCGCGTAGTGTTTTAACCTGTTAGTTGCCTTTGCAACGGGCAAACTGCTAGTTCATTATATGAAAGTGTAAAATAATGTTGATTTGGGTTATAGGAACCTAAATCTATTAATTTTGTAAATGGATTTTATAAAATCTTCGTTTCTTCTAATTATGCCCGAAAAACCTGGAAAAGTCCAAATATTCCACTTAAAAAACCCATTGGGTAAATCAATTTTGAAAAAGCCCAAATTCTTTCCTGGACATGGTCGGGACACATGACCAGTCAGAGGCTGAGTTGGCATGGCGTTTGGGTCCCACCCAGGCATCCCGTGTTCGATTCCTCGGCTGGCTAAGTCCTCCATCACGACCCAAGCAACATTTTCAGCTTACTGTGGTGGTAGTAGGAGATTTTCAAATATTGTTGGAATATTCGTAACCCGGGAATGTTTGTCATTCTTTTTTTTTTTAAAAGTGTCCGGCATCCGACACTACTTGGACTACACGAATTGGACGGGCCACACCTCTTGTTTTCTATCTTGTGCATGGTGATACAATGTTTTTTATGTTTTTAGGCAGCGGTCTCGGATGGGGCACTCTGTTGACGCGCCCCTCGGAGTCCTGCCTCAGCCTGGGGCTCGTGTGGCTGCTGACGGTGCTCCATTGTGCTCTGTACGCCTTGCTGGCCTGGTACGTGGAGCAGGTTAGACCCGGCCCCATTGGGGTTGCTCGACCTTTGGGATTCTTCCTCCAGGTAACACTATTGTAATGCATAACTGTAAATGAAATCTGAAGTGAGAATTTGAAGAGGGGTGGCAGGAGTTGGGAGTGGCACAAAATGGAAATAAGATGTTCGACGATTCTAGATGAGATATGAATTTACTTGCCCATGGGTAAGTTGTACGTGTTGGATTGAAACAGTCATCAGGCACAACTTCACGAGAAGTTTCAGTTGTCAACAGCTTTAAGCCACATATCATATTAAATTATTCGGAAGTCAAAAGACTTATGTGGCTCGTCTCCATTGACTGCTTTAATTTATGTGTGATAGATCTATTGGAAATTTAATAAATAGTTATAAATGGGGTGTTCTGAGGCTCAAATCCATTGACCAGTGCATCTTTGATGATGTTAAGTACAAGAAAGTAGTTAAGTACTTTTACCTTGGCCCACTTGACATACACGGCTATGATAAAATAATGAAATAAATTTAAAAAAAACTCCAAATTAATTTGTTCTTGCAGAGATCCTTCTGGTCTGCCCAGCAGGTCGCACCGGAGGAGTGTGAGCCGGAGGATGCGCTGAATGAGGAGCATGATCCCGCCTACTTCGAGAGCCCCGCCAAGAATGCAGAAGTTGGCATTGACATCAGAAATATGTGGAAGGTAAACCTATAAGAAAGTTTCACTGAATGGGTTACCTACAAGAGACAAGAGACCTAAAAAGCAAACCACAAGAGCATTTTTTGACATGGGTTTCACTGTACATAATTACAAAATAAAAATAAAATATTTTATTAAACTTTGATTTTAGATCTTCAGTTAGATCTCAGATTTTGTAATATAATTGTTACATATTAATTAAACTAATAAGAATATTGTTGTGTATAAATTACACTTATGATAATAAGATTGTTGAGTACTAATTACACTTAACCGCTTCTGTGCCAAGAGCGAGATATCTCGCATTCTTGGCCGTGCCCAGCAGGCCGGCCATAGAAAAATAGCGAGTATTCTCGCTCTTTTTGAGCCTCTGTATCATACATATGTCCCATTTTTTATTAATTTAAAATATGTAACACACAGAGAGATCTATTGTGATGATTTTGAATTTTTTATTTATTTTTTTATTTTGATTTTTTTTTTTTTTTTTAAATAAGATTTAAAAATGATTTATTTTGATTAAAGGTTCACGGCCTGCTGTGCACAGCTGCACTTCTACCTACTGGCATTTAAAAGGTTAAATACTGTCAATAAGATGGTAGTTTATTAATTATACTTTAATAAGATTGTTTTTTATTCAGGTGTACGGAGGCTGGGGTGATGTCCGCCACACAGCGCTGGCCGGGGTCAACATGCAGATCCTGGACGGGGGCATCACGGTGCTGCTGGGTCACAATGGAGCCGGCAAGACCACCCTCATGAGCATCATCACCGGTAACTTCCCGTTCTGCATCATACCATGAAGATACCGCATTCAGAATACAGTGGAACCCATTGGTGTGGGATTTACACCAGTCATTCGCCGACCATGCAAATTGTTGATTCGTCAGGACTCAGGTGAAGGAAAACGCTAGCACCAAAGTAGTTGCTGTTGCAAACAGATCGCATGCCGTCGGTGACAAAAGATGAAAAAGGTAAAAAGGGTCGCAGGAGATCACTCGCCACATAAACTTGTCCGTGAACATGACCTAATGAATTATTTCGACACTAGCATGTAGCAAGTCTTTTCTGCTATTTTTAAACAAAATGAAACTAGTCTCATCGATATTAATCGATTGTGAAACTGAAATGGATGTGAGGAGAGTCACTATGATACGACAAAGCGACTAGCCGCATGGCAAAATCGATAGTGTAAATCCTCCATTAGCATTTATCATTGTGAATATAATGTCTGAATTTTTATGAAATTTGCTAAATGTCACTTTTATAATATGTTATGCACTCAATTCCGCTTAATTGGTCCACCGGTTTATTGGATCGGCTGGTTATTTGGGACAAAACCCAAGAAACAGAAACCAAATGAAGAAACTTCTGATTCTTATTTACTTTGGTTATCTGGGACACCATTCCATTCAATTGGAACAAATTCCTACCTGAAGTCAAAGCAAAATGTGTCTCAAAAGAATTTTGGTTAAGAAGGGCGGGAGTGCGGTATGCGGCACATGTGAGGTGAGGAATTTTTTCAGGTTTGGTTATAACATCGATATATCAACTCTAAACATGGCATCTCTTACAAATTCAGTCAAATAATTCGGCCCACCAATGAGTAATTTATAAGAAACTCCCCGTCCCCATCTAATTTTGTCGCCTCGCTTTGAGAGCATAATAAATTGGAAGACAAATTTGTCCCTTGCAATAAAAGGTAAAAAGCAATTCATCTTGCCATATTGTTGTTTAGTATTGAAACAGCTTTGGGACTTCTGTGTTGTCATCTCCCATTGTTTCTCTCCTTCCTTACAAAGCCTTAGGAATCAGAAGAAAGAAGAAGATGACTAAATCATATCTACTGACGCCAGTTCAAAAATATCGTTTGTAGTCATTTTGAAGTACCCACATTAATCAGTTGAAATATCGTCTCGATCGTGACCACACCAGTTTTTTTGAAACTCTCACGTTCATCATGTTTAGATGATACTTTTTATGTTAACCATCGGGTATAACTGTGCCAAGTGACCAGTGGATGGTAGGGCTTTCTCCCGTCACTCTTTTTCCAGTGATAAAAAAACGCAATTGAACGTTCTTTATATTTGGTAAGTATTTTACAGTCTATTTAACCACTCCGATCTATCGCGTATATGCAAGCTTTTTGTCTTAAACGAAATTTCAGATTTACAAAAACTTTGTGTTGTTTCCGCTTCGCAATTAAAGCTCCATAAATAAAACATTTCTGAACTTAGCCAAATACTATAAACTGTTTTTGAAAGGTTATGAAATAAGCTTTCAAATTGTATTATTACAAATAAATATTAAAATGTGTAAATATTAAAATTTAGAATGCAAACATAAACAAAATGTTAAAATGACTCATGTGATGTTTTTATGTGAAAAAGGTACTAAAATCACAGATTATGTAAAAAAAAAATACTTATTTTATTGTATAAATGTATAATAAACAATTTAGTCACCTCACTTTTTTATCGTTTCATACAAGAATATTTGATATAAAAATAACAATGTCTAACGGCGCGTAGGCGATTTGGCGGGTAAAATCTGTATCTACAGAATAGGTGTTTTTATGTATTTCTATGGATAACTTTGAATAGAGATGTCCAGCTTGATTTATGTATCTTCTATTTTTTGTTTTAGGGATGTCACTAGAACAATAATGGAGTTATAACGATTTCTGTGGAAACACACACGTTGACGTGAAAACACGCTTATTGTACTTGACTGCTAATGTTATATTATGGTGTATATTCGCTTACGTATCGGAGTGGTTAAGTTGCCAACCAGGCATTAAACACATTACATCCCTATTATGTAGTTTGAACTCTGATTGAACTCCCATTAAGAATGAACACAAACACAACGTTGGTCTGTCTCTGTCCAGGCATGCAGCAAGCGACGCGGGGCACCATCAAACTGGGGCAGGCAGGCCACCTCTCCATGGGCCTGTGCCCCCAAGACAACCTGACCTTCCCAGACCTGACCCTGAGGGAGCATCTCATCTTCTTCGGCATGATCAAGGGACTGAGCTACGAGGCAGCGGTGACCGAGGGAGTTGATGTACTGGAGAGGATACAGCTGGTTGAGAAGGTATATGTAGTTCAGTTTTTCAGGTTAACATCATCATTTAATATCAGTGAATTTTTTTTATTACTAATAAAATTGCCAATAGGGCACTGGTGATGGTTCTAATATTATCCATGCTGGAATTTTTGCCACCGCGATGCAATTTTGACATTCGTGTTTTGAAAATTGTGTATTCCTCTTTGCCCAGAATACTAATGGAGGGAAATAATTACAGTGAAACCCTCTTAAGAAGTTTTCCAAGGGACTGGAAAAAACAAACTTCTTGCTGGAAAACCATATATGTGGGAAAAATTGGGCTAATTTTGGGCTGAGGGACCGAAAAAACCAAACTTCTTAAGCCACGAAACTTCTTAAGCGAGAATGTCTTAAGATTGTTTCACTGTATACCAAGTCAGCGGATATCTTCAATTTATCACTAAACAAATACAAAGTGTTGTTACTGAGGCAGTTTAGTTATGTACAATGAATACTGTATAATTTTTACTACTCATATGTAAAAGCCCTTAAAGGGTGTTAATAAATAAATAAATTATAATCACTTGCATTAATAACCCTGTATATTCTACTTTTTAATTCATTATTGTAGTAAGATGTGTTGGTTTGCCACTCTGTCGAGTTGTCATGGAACCCATTTTATCGTAACACAGGAATGTTTGTTCCTTTAAAAAAAGTGGAATACCTCAGTGACTCTTCAACGTCAAGTTTTGTTTGGTATCTTGGCATGAAGGTTTTTTGTATCTTGGTTGAAGTGCACTTCTATAGTCAAGTATATTCTACATCATTTTAAATTTGTCTTTACCAGAGTCGGCAACTCTTACTTTTTGTTCGGCTGGGTATTTATTGGAAGTAATGAATGCTTCAGGCAGATTGGCTGTGTGCGGCGTTGTCAGGGGGCCAGAGGCGGCGGGCCCAGCTGGCCCTGGCGCTGGTAGGCCGGCCCAAGCTGCTGATCCTGGACGAGCCCACCACGGGCCTGGATCCACATTCCCGCCGCCAGCTGTGGGACATTCTGCTGGTGAGTTATCTAACCTTAACTTAACCTCTAAACTGACCACTCTTCTATAACTTAGATAACAGTCTGAATCTGACCACTTTTCTATGATTTATAATAGTATGAATCTAAACATTTATCTATGATTGTTAACACTTCGAATCTGACCACTTTTTCATGATTGTTAACAGTCCAATCCGAATCTGATAACTTTTCTACGATTGTAAACAGTACGAGTCTGATTACTTTTTTATGATTATTAACTGTGCGAATCTGATCACAGTTCTACAATTAATATCAGACTGAATCTGACCACTTTTCTATGATTGATAACAGTCTGAATCTGACGTCTTTTCATTCCTCATTCCTCATCTATCAGGAGATTAGAGAGAAGCACACCATCCTCATAACCACCCACTTCATGGAGGAGGCGGATGTTCTTGGAGACCGAGTGGCAATTCTGGACCATGGTCAACTGAGATGCTACGGAACTTCCATGTTCTTGAAGAAGGCTTTTGGTAAATATTAATTGGTTCTACTATAAGAATTCCTTCATAAATTGACCACAGTTGAGGTAAACTTGATCCTAGCGAGTTGGGAAATTTCGTAATTTAGTTAGAGGAACAGAAAAGATCATTTCTGTAAATAAATTAAAGTAAATTACAAATTAAATTTTATTATTATTAGTACATGTTAAATTGGTTCCATGACAACTCAGAATCAACTCAACTCAACACCTCGTTGAAAAGTCATAAGCTATGAAAAAAAATAATCAGTGTGCAATTCACATGTGGTAGAAGTGAAACCTTCAGAAGACTAAAGTAGTGGGGAGGCTATGAAGCACCGCACAAAGAGGAGACCGATAGGCTACGAAGCATTGAACAAAGAGGAAGCCGATTATACTACCTCATTCTCTCGCAGGACAATTCGTATAGATTTATATATTTGTCTCTTTTTAGTGTCGCTATTTTTCGTTTCATCGAGTTTCTAATCACAACGGTGCTAAAGAAGTTTTCACTTGAAAAATTGAAAAATAGCCCATAACCTAACATAACGTAACCTATGATCACTTATATCTACTATCACTTAAAAACCTAACCTAACATAACGTAACCTATGATCACTTATACCTACGATCACTTAAAAAATTGAAAAATAGCCCATAACCTAACATAACGTAACCTATGATCACTTATATCTACTATCACTTAAAAACCTAACCTAACATAACGTAACCTATGATCACTTATACCTACTGTCATTAAAAAAATTGAAAAATAGCCCATAACCTAACATAACGTAAACTAACTAACTAACCGATGGTTAGTTAGTTAGTTCGTTAACCCATTCCACTACTAATTATATAACTTAATTTGTTAATTAAAAACACTATTTAATTATTACGTTCATTTCAAAGAAACCAACACTAAACTTCACATAAAATTGAAACGGTACAACATAAAACTATAATTTTTTTAATGTTATTTGGATATTTGTTTAATCTTCATCTTCAATTTGGGAGGCGGGAATGGGTACCGCCGCCCCGAGAACCTTTATTGGATAACCAACACCTCTGCCATAGGTCACCCCAAGAGGTTCGCTATGTTTGGTGATTTACCAGGGGTGCCCGGGATGAGGTTTGTCTAGGTCTTGGAGGTGGATGACCAGGACACACTGAACCCCGGATTCCTACCCACCCCTTAAACCCTTTTCCTTCCCAGAACTCTCCTCTCCTTTCTTTCCCTAAAAAACCCTAGGTACACACAGCATCACCAAAGATGACATATATCTTCAGGGAAATTATTTTCCTCAGGGCCTCCTGTATGCAGCTCATTTAAAAAAAATAAAAAAGTTTGGAATTTTGGATTTTTTATGCATAAAATGATTACGCAAAGACAGACCGGCATTTCGCCGGCTTAGTGCTTTAATACCATTTTATAGTTGACGGGCAATTCGCCGGCTTCGTATGTCAATGGGTTAATATTGGTTCCAGGCACAGGCTACACTCTCAACATAGTGCTCCAAGATGGCAGCGATGCGGCGGACGAGGCGGTGGTAGAGCGAGTGGTGCGGCGGCATGTGAACTGCGTCGGATCGGCGGGGCGAGCGGGCTGCCTTCGCTGGCGCCTGCCCCCGGGCTCGCCCCCCGCTGCGCTGCCCGCCCTGTTCCGCGCGCTCGAGAGGGAGAAGGCGGCCCTGGGGATCGCGAGCATGGGGCTGGCGCTCACCACACTTGAGGAGGTTTTCCTGAGGTACGTGAACATCGCACTAGAGTCCCAACTGTCCCAAGAGCCGGTTGAAAAATGTCACCTCTAATAATTAATTATGTTGTTAGACTGCCGGTAGTGGGGAGAAGAGGAAAATGAGAAAGTTACTGACCAAACTCAACTAAAGCCATATCAAGCAATGTTTCGATCCTGAATGGTGGTCTTTCATGACCTGGTGGTTCTTATTTAACCCCTTGCGTCTTTTTGTGCCCATTAGTATACCTACAGTACACCGACAGCAGTAAGTAGAGTATTCTTGTGTACTTTATGACGCAAACTAATTTGGAGTCATTAAAGTCATTTTATTTCCTTTTTGTATTACTGTGAGATATATTATTTAGGCAGTGTTGGAAAATGGCCACATAACGCCATTTGTATTTGTATTTAAAAATTTACTGTAGACACTTCCAAACATTTAATTATAATTATATTCCAAATATATAGTCATTGACCGCCATTGCTTGCATGTTTGCGAAAGATTTGTTAAGGCTTGTGAATTTTTAAAAAATTATTTTTATATGAAGCGAAAACAAAGTGAAGTGATAAATAATATCCTTAATTAATATACATATATTAATAAAATAAATTATTCATAAAACATATTTGATTACATATTTTTGTAATGAAATACTTTTTTTAGTTTTGAATAAAGGGGTATTATTACAGTTTACAAGAAAAATACAATTGGTAAGCGTCAAATCAATTATTATAAAAAAATGTCTCTATATTGGAAATTACTGTATAAAGAATTTTCCCACCGAAATGAAATGTTTTTTCCAGGATAAAAATAAGTGTCATTTCCTAGTCCTCCAATTATCTCTGTTCAAAAAAATCACGTCGATCGGTCACTCCATTTATATTATTATAGCGAGTTCCCGGCATGCGTTGCCATGCCACTTAGGGGGCGTTCAAGTATTACGTAACCCAATTTTTGAAGATTTTTGACCCCCCCCCCCTCCCCCCCCTGCAACGCACCGTAACGTTTCCCTGTGCACCCCCCCCCCCACCCCTTAAACGTTACGTAACGCCCAAATGACAATTTTTACCTGAAAGTCACAATTAAGTTACGCAAAATACAGGAAAGTCGCTTAAATACCTTTTTTCTTGTATCAATCGCCTTTGCGGTAATAAATACTAACTCGTGATACATGCGTATATTGTATATTTGATTTATTCATTTACTATTTCTAAAAAAAATTATGAATATTTTTATCGGCCTTGTATTCCTTCTGGATCTCTACAATTTAACACTGTCTTTTCTCATATTCCGAATGCAGTTATACAAGTTCTCAAAAGGAAGATTTAAAAATCCACAGTATGATTCACAGAAGAGAAAAACCTTTTTCATGTCCTGACTGCAACTATTCGTGTTCTCAAAAGGGATACCTAAGAAGTCACTTGCTGACTCGTAGTGGAGAAAAATCTTTTTAAAGTTCCGACTGCAACTATTCATGTACTACGAAGTAAACGAAAATCTAAAAATCACATGTTTACCCACAGCGGGGAAAAACCTATTTCATGTCCTGACTGCAACTATTCTTTTTCTCGAAAAAAAAAACTAAAATGGTACTTGCTGAGTCACGGTGATGAAAAACCTTTTTCATGTCCCGACTGCAACTATTCATGCTCTACAAAACGATACCTAAAAATTCACACTTTGCCCAAAGTGGAAAGAAACTTTTTTCATGCCCCGACTGCAATTATTCGTGTTGTACAAAGTACAAAGGAACTTCTTAGAAATCATTGCTGACTCACAGTGACATAAAACCTTTTACATGTTTCTACTGCAAGTATTCACGTTCTTCAAAGAGGTACCAAGAAAATCACATGTTTATCCACAGCGGACAAAACCATTTTAATGTCCCGAATGCAGTTATCCAAGTTCTCGACAGGGAAATTTTAAAATCCACAGCACGATTCATAGTGGAGAAGAAACCTTTTTCGTGTTCTGAGTATAACTATGCATATACGAAGAGAAATCTAAAAAAATCGCATTGTTTTCCCATAGTGGATAAAAACCTTTTTCGTGTCCCGGCTGCAAATATACATGTTCTACAAAATAACATATAACACGTCACATATTTACCCAGAGAGTAGAAAAATCTTTTTCATGTCCCAATAGCCACTATTCATGTTATCGCAAGGGACATCTAAAATATCACGTGTTAACCCACAGTAGACACATAACCTTTTTCGTGTCCCGACTGCAACTAATCATGTTCTCAAAAGGGATCTTAATCTTTTTCGTGTACTGACTGCAACTATTCATGTACTACAAAGGGATATCTAAAAATCATATATTTACCCACAGTGGAGAAAAACCTTTATCAGAAAATTTTTCAAAATAGTGCTAGTAAGTTTAGAGGTTTAGAAAAGTGCTTTTTTGATGAATGTATCCATCTACAATCTGCCCCGAAAAACCAAAGTGATTTTACATTTTAGGTTCTAAGAAATATAGCACTTAAAACAATTTACCCAAACATTGACATAGCCTTAAGAATGTGCATTAAGTTTCTAATTCCCTATTTTTTATTTAAAAAAAAAAACATGTTACGTAACGCGTTATTCGACCCCCCCCCCCCCCCCCGTTATGTGCAGTAACCTTTTACTAGACCCCCCCTCCCCCCCCAAGTGCGTTACGTAATACTTGAACGGCCCCTTAATAAAGAATTGTTTCTTCCTGCGTGTCTTTTCCCATTCGTCCCATTCCTCTTCTGCCTCCCCTTCCTCTCCCGCATCCCCTTTTCCCCTCTCACCTACACATTCCGCCTTCCCTCTCCCCACTCCCCTCTCCAAAGTTTCATCGCAATTCGATGAGCGGTTAGCAAAGCATAATTTCATGATGCCAGAACTCACTATTATATATTGAAACCATCGTGGGCATGCACACATCAAATCCCCAAAGTTTCATCACAATCGGATATTCGGTTAGCAATTCATAATTTCATGATGCCAGAACTCACTATTGTATATATAGAAACCATCGCGGGCATGCACACATCAAATCCCCAAAGTTTCATCGCAATCGGATGAATGGTTTAGCAATGCATAGGCATCTCACATATATACAAACCTAAAAACTAAACTTAAACTAACTAAAAAGGTTGGGATGGAGAGGCCAATCCTGCAGGCGTGCCAGGCTATGGCAAACCTGCCTCCGTCAACTATCTCAGTCGTTCCGGCACAAGCAGGCTCTCTTCAATCAGGGCGCAGGTTGGCAGCTAAAAAAAGGTTAATTGGGGGGGGGGGAAACTCCACACATGATCTGTCTCAAATCAAAGAATGCTTCAAGATAACAAAAGCAGTGTATTGTATCCTATAGTTGGTTACATCGTACATGGATTATAAAACAGGGTAAAATTGGCTAACCTGAATCTATCTCTCTCCAAGTCTGGGTTTATCGCGCAGGTGAAAGGCAATTTACATGGACACAATTAAGTGGGATATTGGGGCAACTCACTGCGTATAGTCGGGCGGACGGCGTTTCCCTCTCAGCCGTCACGTGGTCCATAGGCGAGGAAAGGCATAGCGAGTTCCAAAGGAATGCCCGAGAACACAGCGTACGTTAATTTGAAATCTACTGTAGTAGAAAAACACTGCCGGAACGGGGGACCAACACAAATTCCTCCCCGCCCATAGATTAGGCACGCGTGAATCTACATGTTTGTTAAATGGAAACGGACCGGGCAAGAAGCACGGGTCTGTTTGGTTTGGCGGCTCGTTGCTTTCTGGGGACGCGGGCTCTCTCCGGACCGCGGGCGGAAAAGGCGGGAGCGGGGGAAGGGCAAGGGGTGCCCGCAGCGGTCAGCCGATTGGTAGAGACACACCTTTCAGTGCAAGCTGTCAGTGTGGCCATTGCAAAAACAATTCCTTCCGGTAACTACTATGCACCTAACCGTGTTACATAACAATATATATAGATTAAAGAGCCTTTTAGTTACTTTCAAATATATTATTTAAATGTCTGATATGTGACCCACGAAGCTTCACTACAACATATGCTTTGTATTAAAATATGCCGCATGATGGGGATAAATTGTGTTAAAAATGGTATAAAGTTTAAACTGCTTAGAATAATTCCACCACGGTGTTACAATGACAAAAAGCACTACCGTCGAGAAAAAATTTATGTTTTCTCAATCGATAATCAATCAATACTGAACTATTTTACCGTCACCTCATACCAAATATTAGTGCAAAATCTTCTTTAGAGTTGTCAGTATTGTACAGTTGTCGATACATTAAAACTGTGTACAGACACAGCTATAAACCGCAAGCAGATATCTGTTGAATCGCGAGCACTTATGATTTGTTCCGTTCACACAACGCTATCAAATATTTCTTCCTATGGTAGGAGAAGGGGTCAGATGAATTACATAGGGAGCTCCCATGGCATGCACATTTTTTGTACTGAATCTGTCAACTTGACATCTGTCATCCACCGGTCTAGGCAGCTCCGTAATTAAAATGACCACCTCTCCTGTTTTAGTTGGAGAGGGGGGGTACATAACTTTTCATATATCGCCTCAGAAGCGGTTACGGCGTAAGATGTGTATTGTCTATGGTTGATCTGTGCTTAAACCGCTTAGGTGTGAACGGTCTGAAGGGATGGTATGGAGAGCGTTATTTGGCGTGCGATCATCTTTTATATTTGATAGCCGTGTCTGAACACTCCTTCAGGGCATTCACTGCCGGCCTTGTTATTTATCTTTTTATTATATAATTCATTTGAACTAAGTTTTATGTGAAGTCTATAATGTTATAACCTACTCACCCAAGAAGGCTAAGGACGGCTGTTTCATGTTTAAAAGTTCATTTTCAAGTTCTGTGATAGTCCTATTCAAGTGCTATGAAACAACTGGCCCAAGACGAAATAATAACTTGGAATAGAACTTTCACAAAACTTGAATTTTATCTTTGAAATTTGATGAATTTTTTTGTCTTTATGATCCATTTCATGTACTTTATTCTTTCGTGTTACTTCATCAGGGTGACTGAAGGTGCTGCAGATGAGCCTTTACCTCCCGGAGAAGGTGTTTTACCCGACCTTCAAGAAGGTACAACTTTTTAATTTTTAGTTTTTTCAATTTTTTTGTTTTTTAATAAACCGTAAGATTTTTAGTACCTACATTTTTTTTTCGCTAAACATAACTCATTCTGTAACACAACTCTCTCTAGAATCATAAAGTTATACATAATATATATTTTTTATAAACACAGTAAAACTCTCATATAAGGTTCCCGCATAAAAAGTTTTCACGGTTACGGCAATGCACCACGTCATTTCAAATTGAAATCGGGCCGCTAAAATAAAATCTTTATGTAGATAGCTGTAAGGTTTAATTTAAACAGCAAAAACATCACCAAAAAGCGTGTTTTATTTTACCTAGTTCATGCACAAATATTTTAATGGTTTATGATCATTTTCTAAAACACTTAATTTTCCACATTGTGCAATAAAACCATAACCCAAAAGGGGTTTGTAAGTAGGAGATTTTAAACTTTAAAGCAGTTTTTTCAGAGCTGATACTTTATTTTTTTCTGGGCTCATAAAAAGATTTGTCAAAAAAATACTTAATTACTTTGAAGGCCTAGATGTGTTCCATTTGTAGTACTCGTATTTAGAGCACCTAACATTTTTTTCAGCAATTGAATTTTCAAACCAAAAACACATGATTTTGCATTATTTTGTAGTGCTTTATTAGTCCAGTAACTTTGTCGCCTGAATGTATGGGGTAGTATGCGTTAAATCCGGTAGTTCTGATTTTTTGCAGGCTTGTTTATAATGTTGGCCTAATGAATAATCCAAGTTTTTGACCTCGACCGCCGAACGCAACTTTGTCAAAAATCGAAAAAACCGCGAAAAAATCGTTATTTTTTCAAATCTTGGCGATTATAACCCTAAAGGACTAGTTTTTTAAAAAACTTTTTTTTTCGTTTTTAAAGTAAACTAAATTTGCTACAAAATGATACTATAACTTTCTCTGTAAATCTAATAGTTTTTGAGATTAAGCCTTTCAAAGTTTGTGACCTCGAGCGCAAACCGCGAAAAAAACGTTATTTTTTTCAAATTTTGGTGATTATAACCCTAAAGGACTAGTTTTAGAAAAAACTTTTCTAAAATAGACTAAATTTGCTACAATATCATACTAGAATTGTCTCTGAAGACCCAATAGTTTCCGAGATTAAGCCTTTCAAAATGTATCATTTTTTTCGAACTTCGCAATTTTTTACAATTCTGTCTTTCTGAATGAATTTTGACCCTGATTTTTCTATCGAAGCCCTGTACTTTTATGATGGGGTCATGATGTATAAGCTAAGCTACAAATAATGAAGTAAAAAAGATAAATAACAAATAAACTTATTAACTTTTGTTGTACTTATCTTTTTTTAAATAAATAAAAAAATAAAAAGAAAATACTTTGTTTTTTATCTTTTTTACTTCATTGTTCGTAGCTTAGCTTATACATCATCATCACATCATAAAAGTACAGGGCTTCGATAGAATAATCAGGGTCAAAATTCATTCAGAAAAACAGAATTGCAAAAAATTTCGAAGTTCGAAAAAAATGATAAATTTTGAAAGGCTTAATCTCGGAAACTATTGGGTCTACAGAGACAATTCTAATATCATATTGTAGCAAATTTAGTCTTCTTTAAAAACACTTCCGAAAAGTTTTTTATAAAACTAGCCGTTTAGGGTTATAATCGCCAAAATTTGAAAAAAATAACGTTTTTTTTCGCGGTTTGCGCTCGAGGTCACAAACTTTGAAAGGCTTAATCTCAAAAACCATTGGGTTTACAGAGACAATTATAGTATTATTTTGTAGAAAATTTAGTTTACTTTAAAAACAAAAAAATTTTTTTTTTTAAAACTAGTCCTTTAGGGTTATAATCGCCAAAATTTGAAAAAATAACGATTTTTTCGCGGTTTTTTCGATTTTTGACAAAGTTGCGTTCGGCGGTCGAGGTCAAAAACTTGGATTATTCATTAGGCTAACATTATAAACAAGCCTGCAAAAAATCAGAACTACCGGATTTAACGCATACTGTGATGTATAAAGTTACTGGACTATATCTTTGAAGAAGTTTTTTTTTTGCTTTTTTTTTTTATCTTTGTAACTGTAAACAACTTGTAGTATAAGCAGGAAATCTACATTAAATTTAGAGTCGATTATATGGTATACCTTTTTTTTAATTTGTGCTTTCGTTTTCGAGTAAATCGAGTTCAAAGTTGGAATTTTTCAGGTTAAGTTTGAAAAAAAAATCGGTCGATAGATGGTTAATATTAGCTGATTCGTGTCTTTTAAAATGCATCAAACCCAGCTCCATAAGCTTTTTAACATCTTAGTTGCCGAAAAAAAAAACAAAAAAATAGAAATGAACCGATCGAAACTTTCTTTTTGTTGGGTTCTCTATGTGATGAGATTGTCCATTTTCCCACTTGTACTACGAGTTTCCGGATACCATATATACAGTAATATTATTTTAAAGAGTTTCTTGTTTGTGTAGTGGTGTACTGTTTGATGTTAATTTTGAACCACTAGCGGTGTGAACAAATATATTAAAGCAGGCACTCTATAAAATGATTTGCCTGTATATTACATAACTTTACACTTATAGTTTTGTTGCTTCGAATAACATTTATGTTCTTTAAAAGTGAAAAAATTAATATAATGAATGTGGTAGGTAACAGTGGTGAATATCTGAGTGGAGGGGTCCTGTTAGTGAGCCAGGCGAGGGCCCTGCTCGTCAGGAAGGGCCTGTACTTCTTGTCCATCAAGATGTCTCTTATCTTTCAGGTTAGTTATATTTTTGTGTATTTTTTTTTGTTTTGTCATTAAGTTATTTTGATTTTTTTTAATATTGGTTTTACGTGAACACTTTCACACTTTGAACATATTATCTGAGCTTGATCAAAGGATGGATTGTTTCACACAAATTGAACAATTCATCAAAATTGAAATTTAAGTTCTATTCATGTTCTGTTATTGTTTCACGATAGGCAGGTTGTTTCACATTACTTTGATGGTAAAATTACTTGAATTATAGAACTTTAATATTAACTTCCAAATTTGATGATTTGTTGCAAATTCTGTGAAACAACCCGTCCTAAGTGAGAGAGATTTTATTATTGATTTCAACGGAATTTGAAGGATGTACTCTAAAATTTATACAAATTTATCTACGTTTGAATACATATTTAAGTTTACATGTTGATTATTTAGTCATCAAACTTACAGTCGCAGTCGATGATTTTGCTAGAAGCCACAATTTTTTATAATATACCTCTTTGGTTTTGAAATGATAATATGCGTAGTTCCTACCAGGATGTCATCTATCCAGTACCTAGCCTCCGTAACAATATTACCTTGCTGAAGAAAGCATTTTGAAAATAGAACAATTACAAGACTGAATCGAAGTGCATTTTTTTGTGAAAAAACAGAAGATTTGGAACATTTGAACCAATTGGTTGGTGTTCTTCGTTTTATGTTATATTTTCGTTTTTGTGAACTAAAAGAAGGTTTTTGACCTTGAAACCTCGAGGTGCCATGGTGGACTAATATAACGTACATTTGTGATTGTGTCGTGTTCGGCTTCTCAGAGGTAAGTGATTGGTTATTCCTTGCTTCCCTTGTAATCTTCCCATACACATATTATCACCCAATTCTAACAAACACCGTTTTCGTATCATCTAATTTACAGTCCATTACCTACATACAGTGAAACTCAGGTAAAGGTATTGTTGTGTATCTTTGTGTTATGGTTCTTAATTTCCATTTGTCGTTATTTTATTGGTCAATGACATACATATTCTTAACACTGTCATATATGAATTTATAAAGACTGGTTATAACGCTAATAAATAAAATAAAATAAAAATAAAACTCTCTTATGAAGTTTTCAAAGTGCTCAAAGTGCCCAAAACCTTCTATGTGGGATAAATTAGACCATTTTTCAAATTCAGTCTTTAAGATACTGAAAAACTAAACTTAGCATGAAAACTTCTGAAGAGGAAACTTGTTAAGCGAATTTCTATTTACATTTTATAACAGTTAAGTTAAAGAATTGTGTAATATATATTTATAAAACATGATAGATAACAACTGGTGTACTTTCCAAAAGTGCTATTTTCTTTTTATGAGATGGAGGAGAAGAAGGTTGGGAAGTATGCACCAGGCTATTCAGATCTGATCACCTTACGACCACCCATTGTTTATATCAATATTCTTACACAATAATAAAGACAATACATTGATAATGTATCAGTAAAAAATAGAACTGTACTTAAGAAGATTTTTTCCGATCTTCGAAAAAGCTTTATAAGATGGTTTCACTGTATGAAGAATTTTCCAATGTTCTTAGGTGGCTCTGTCCTGCAGCATGTTCCTGCTCCCCCTGCTGACCTTCCAGGGGGGCCCCGACCCTGGCCTGTGGCCCCCGTTACGCCTAGCGCCCCCGCCCTACCCGGGGGCCCTGCTGCTGCCCTACTCCACCAATGGGAGTATGGCGCCCCCAGCTCTGGCACGTCTGGGGGCCCTGTTCAACATGACGCTCAATAATACGGGAAGTGATGTACATCAGGGTTAGTATCTTTCACTCCGGAACGAGAGGCAAATATACTGTGCTCATTATTTTCGATATCATACGTAACCACCGGAATCTGGGGATTTGCTACAAAAAAAATGATTTCAGAAGTCCAAGTCGTTCAAAATAGAGCCCTGCGAAATATATTCAGTTTACCTTGGGATACATACGTCAAAGACATTTACAGAAACACCCAAATACTTCCTTTTAACACCATTCCCACTTTTGAAATAACAAAAACTATATTACAAGTAATTCAACACTCGGCACATTCCAACACTACACTCAATTACAATTGCGACGTACACCAACACAACACAAGAAATCACAACAAACTTCATATACCAAAAATCAAATCAACAAAATATGGACTAAGATCCCTAGAATACATAGCTTACACAAAATATAATCAACTACCCAACGAGATCAAATGTGCAAGTCAATGTAAAAAGACCCAAACTAAAATGCTCAAACTTCATTTTATGAATGACTATCTGAAATAATAATGTTGTGTATGTCCTATGATATGTCCATTTAATACATACAGCTATATGTTTCATGTAATGCGTATCATTCCCGCAATGAGTTTATTAACTCTTGGGAGTACAATGCTTTATATAATATACTATATTCTGTATTGTATACTTTTAATAAATAAAAAAAAATAAAAAAATAACCTAAATGTCAAAAAAAAAAAAAAAAACCATAAGAAAACTAAATAAAAAAACGCTTTTTAACATTAAAACTCAAATCTTGGTTTTAATAACACAAACATGTAACACCTCATTTGCGCAACATCAGTACAAATATCTAGGGCAAAAATATTTCCGAAAAGATAAGAATAATAGAAGACTATAAATGTCTACTAAAAGTGATCAAAAAAAAATTTTATTCAATGCAAATTCAAGGTAAATTCAATGTAAAAATAACATAACGATGAAATTGTCTTCATAATTTATTTATTTATTGTTTCTTTACACTGTAGGTAAAATGTTTACAGTACAATTTGTCACCTCACTAGGACAAGCCTGTGCCGAGGTTAACAATTTTACAAATTAACAAAATAACACAAAATTATACAGATATTGAAAGAACAATATTGTTGTATGTCTTAAGTCGGGTCCATTGCGCGGGCAAACGCCAGACTTTTGCTTTAACAGTCCCATACCACACTCAAGGTCATAAATGTTTGACAATTTTAGTCAACATTCAAGGTCAATGTTTGACAATTTTTGTAGTGTTTGAGCTTCCCGTGTTTGGCGGAAAACATTAAACTTAAACATCCCATTATTCTGATTCTCAATAGAGGTAGGGAACCTATCTTTGTTATAAGTAACAGACAGGAGGTGATAGACCTGACTCTAGGAACTTTGGGAGTCTCAGGATGGAGAGTTTCGGATGAACCATCCCTGTCGGATCACCGACACATAATATTTAAACTAGAGGGAGAGACAAATAAAACGGGGACCGACACATACAGGAACCCAAAAGCAACTGACTGGACTCGGTATTCAGAGAAATTAAACATAGGAATTACAAGATTCCCAGCGAAATACGGCTGCCCTGAAGAAATTGAGGATGCAGTAGAAATACTGAGGGACTCAATGATAGGGGCATACGAAAATAGCTGCCCTCTGAAGACAAGTACCAGGGACAAAACACCGTGGTGGAGCAGAAAACTGCAGGAGCTACGGAAACTAGTAAGGCAAGCCTTCAACAGGACCAAAAAATCTGGAAACTGGGATGCTCACAAGCAATACCAGAAAGAGTACAAGGAAGCAATCCGGATAGCCAAAACAGGCTCCTGGGAGAAGTACTGCGGGGAGGTGGAAACCATCCCGCAGGCTGCAAGAATTCAAAAAATTCTCGCTAAAGACCCAGGGGCAGCTAAAGGCCCATTTCGGAAAGCCGATGGAGGCTTCACCGATAACTGCGAGGAAGAGTTGGAGGAACTGCTGGGGAAACATTTTCCCGGCTACAAAAAGTTAGAAGCAGGTGACACCGGTCCACCACCAGCCCGAGTTATACGGGATGGTAAGGACTGGGACACTGCCGCTAAAATAGTCACTCCCTCCAAAGTTAAATGGGCAATCGAAGGGTTCGACCCTTTTAAAAGCGCGGGAGAAGATGTCATCTTTCCGGCACTTCTGCAGAGAGGTCTGGATACAATCTTACTTCCGGTGACTAAGATCCTGAGGGCGTGCTGCGCCCTCGGATACATTCCCATACCATGGAGGAAAACAAGGGTAGTGTTCATACCTAAACCTGGGAGAACTGACTACGACCAACCAGGCGCATTCCGTCCAATTAGCCTCACCTCTTTTCTTCTAAAGACAATGGAGAGGCTAATGGATAGACACATAGAGACGGGGCACTGAGAGAAAAGCCCCTCCACGAGTTACAATTTGCGTATCAACCAGGTAAGTCGGTTGACGCGGCACTGCACAGGTTGGTATACAAACTGGAGCAGGCCCAGGCAACCGGGGAACTAGCAGTAGGACTCTTCCTGGACATAGAGGGAGCATTTAATTGCACCTCTATTAAATCCATCGATGAAGCGGCAGAAAGACATGGACTCGATAAAACCACCAGAAGGTGGCTGAAGAACATGCTTTCAGGTCGGATTCTTACGATGGAAAAGGGTGAGGTGAACCTCAGAGTATTGGTGACGCGAGGGTGTCCACAGGGAGGGGTCTTGTCACCCTTGCTGTGGAGCCTGGTGGTGGACAACCTCATCAGGAAACTCAACAACAGGGGCCTGTATACTCAAGGGTATGCGGATGACATCGCAACCATAATAAGGTGTTGGGATGCAGACACGTCCAGAGGCCTCATACAATCAACACTGGCAACAGTGGAAGAATGGTGTGAAGAAACAGGGCTGTCGGTCAATCTCAAAGCGGACCACAGCGTTGCCGAAATTAGTGATTTAGAGATTAGTTATGATTTAATTTTGAAGTACATAAACCAAATCGATTCTAAAAAAGGTGCTGGTCCAGATGGAATTCCACCTATATTTATCTCCAAATGCTCAAAGAATTTAGCGTATCCATTATTAATATTATTTAAACGTTCGTTACAAACGGGTAAATTTCCTTCTATGTGGAAACAAGCATTTGTATCCCCAATATACAAGTCCGGTCTGCGAAATCTTGTACAAAATTATAGGCCAATATCCAAACTATCAATTTTCTCAAAATTATTCGAAAAAATTGCAGCAGACCAAATTTCCAACGCATTAAAGAACATTCTTAGTGAACACCAACATGGCTTCAGAAGCGGTAAATCCGTCACTACTAACTTAGCTTGTTTTACGAACTTTATACTTCATAATATGGATAAGCGTATTCAAACTGACCCCCCCCCCCCCCCCTCCAAAGGGGGGTATCACATGTATTTATTTTTCATTGAACGCACGATTTCTAAAGGTGAAACGTCCTAAACTTTGTACTAAAAAAAATATACGTGATTTGGGGGGGGGGGGGTCTGGGGGGTTAGCCTAAAACCTCACCACATATCACCAGGGGGGGGGGGGAGGGACGACCCCTTAGTAAACTAAAACTCGCGGGTATCCATTCTACTAAGACGGCTAGACTCATATATCAGAAACCGTTCGCAAGCTGTTTTGCTAAGTGGTTTCAAATCAAACTGGGTCAATATTACATCAGGAGTTCCAAGGTCCAGTACTTAGATTCCAAACTTACATTCCAATTACATATTAATAACATTGTCACTAAAGCCATCCAAATGTTAGGATTTATACTACGAACATCAAAACTATTTTATTATCTCGATACATTTATTTTGCTATATTATACCTATGTTCGTCCGCACCTAGAACACGCCTCACAAATTTGGAATCCAAGATATATAACATATGTTCATAGAATAGAACGTGTTCAGGAAAAATGTCTCTCCTACATAAAAATTCAATCGTTTTATGCATTCCAATCAAATGAAGATATTCGTCAATTCTTTAAAATCCCGAAATTGAATTGTAGGAGAATTATTTCTGATCAATTGTTATTGTACAGAATCCTAAATAATACGATATCTTCCCCGTATTTTTTACAAAAAATAGATATAGTTCCTGGTCGCAATGGGAGAAACATATCCCTTTTTTATAACAACCACTCCAAAACCAACTAATTACAAAATGAATTCATACATCGAGCCTGCCACTATCATAACACACACCTCACATATACAGACATCTTCAATATAACTTTCAACAAATTCAAAGCCGATTTCTTTTCCTAATTTGCAATATATTTACATATTCCCTAATTACATATACATCATCCATATACTCCTATAAGATCATAAGCTTACCCTTTATTGTGTTTTTCTATATTTCATCATGCATATTTAAGTATTTAGCTTCTCCTAACTATTTTTTTTCTTAGTTTTTCTTTATGTTTTAATTTAGCTTATCTTAATTATTTTTTTCTTAGTTTTTCTTTATGTTATTCTTGTCAGCGAAAAAAAAAATTTATCAGCGAAAACATGTTTTTAGGCTTGCTGTTTTATTTTAGCACTCTTTATTTTTATGTATCTTTGTAAAGCTGTTTGTTTTCCAAATAAAGATATTACATTATTATATTATATGTAGTGAACGTATGTCTTGCAGTATGAAAGAGACATGCGTGTATGAGTGAGACAGCATGCGGAACGTATAAAAGGTGTGAATGTTGTCCATTCGTCCTCTTTGCCATCAGACTTCCTTAGAAGAACCATTGTACCTAATCCTGGAATAAACATCCGTATAATACCTACGTATTATTATTGTCATCACCCTATACTGAGATCAGCATAGTCAGGGAGATCTGGATCCATATTGGGAGTCCAGAATAGTAATGGGATAACCGGCCACGGTCATCACATTATATATTATACAGGGTGCGGCAGAGAGGACGGACGGTTTTAAAAAAAATCATAAAATAGTTAATTTATACTCAAAAACTAATTTATTGATGGAATCAGGTTCGCAAGGAAATAGCATTTGAGACAGTCAAGTGTGGAAAATCACATTAGGCATGTGGTGGCCGAAATCGTTGATGCAGTGCTGGAGGCGTTCTTGGAAGTTCACGTAAACTCTCTCCAACATCGCTCTCTCAACTTGGGCGACTTCCATGCGAATTGCGTCCTTCAATTCGTCCAGAGTTCGGGGCTTGTTCTCTTATACTCTAGCCTTGAGGTGTCCCCATAAGAAAAAATCGCATATGGATAAATCTGGGGACCGAGGAGGCCAATGAACATCGCCAAACCTGGAAATAAGGCGACCAGGTAAGAGAGGGCGAATAACGTCCATTGATGCTCTGGCTGTGTGGGTGGTCGCCCCATCCTGCTGGAACCACACACGTCGGATTGGAACACGTCGCCGTCGTAATTCAGGGAAAAAGAAGTTGGTGATCATTTCGACGTAGCGCTCTGAGTTCACGGTAACAGCACGACCATTACCGTCTTCGAAGAAGTAAGGGCCAATGATGCAAGTTTGCGATACAGCGCACCAAACCGTTACTTTTGGGCTGTGCAGCGGTCTGTCGTGTAACTTTTGTGGATTTTCATTAGCCCAATAACGGAAATTCTGCTTGTTAACCATGTTGTTTAGGTGAAATTGGGCTTCGTCACTCATGAACAAAATGAGGTTCTCATTTTGATCTATCAGTGCTTCCATTTCACGGTCAATTTTATAGGGGTGAAAGCGGAGATCCATATGCAAAATTCGCCTTACCGAACGATCACTGAGGCGAAGTGCAGCAGCATGTTTCCGGGCAGATCGAGTCAGACTGCGAAGAAAGGCTTGTCGAACGTGTTCAACATTTTCAGGAGTTCGAACTGTTCGCGGAGCTCCTCTTGGTCTTCTGTTGATCAGTTCACCACGCCTGCGAAGTGATTCAACCCAACGAAGGATGTTGTTTCGAGAGGGAACAGCTCTATTCCGATGAATGTTGAAGTGGCGACGAAACTCACGCTGGACGACGGTGACTGACTCATTATTTCGGACGAAACAATCATAGGCGAAAACGCGGTGCTCCACCGTCCACGGCTCCATGACGACAACTGGTAAAACAATGCTAGGAACTCACGAGTCAAGCGGCACCCCCCCACCTCTCTCATAGACGGAGGGGGAGAGTACTACCCATCTCAAAAACATCCGTCCTCTCTGCCGCATCCTGTATAAGAATAAATGCAAAACAATCAGCGCATTGACATTTGACATTTTTGAATTTTTGGAATTCACTCACTACTCAATATTATAGGTACTTATCCCAAAATTCCCGCAGCCTTTTCAAAATATGAGAATTCGTTCGATACAAAATGTATGGGGAAAAGAATTTTCTTAACAACAATTTTTTTCATTAATCTTTGTGATGTTTTAATAGTTATTATGTTATCCGGGGCGGGGACAAATCCAACAAATCAAAGATCATTAAAATCGGCCCAGCCGTTCTCGAGTTATAAATAGTGTAACTAACCCGACTTTGTTTTATATATTAAGATAATCGTTTAACTGCTTCTGTGCCAAGAGCGAGATATCTCGCATTCTTGGCCGTGCCCAGCAGGCCGGCCATAGAAAAATAGCGAGTATTCTCGCTCTTTTTGAGCCTCTGTATCATACATATGTCACATTTTTTATTAATTTAAAATATGGAACACACAGAGAGATCTATTGGGATGATTTCAATTTTTTTATTTATTTTTTTTTTTGTGTTTTTTTTTAAAAATAAGATTTAAAAATGATTTATTTTGATTAAAAGTTCACGGCCTGCTGTGCACAGCTACACTTCTACCTACTGGAGGGATAGATTCAATGTCTGTCACTTCCAATATCCCAAGACACTGATCCCCAGATTCCTACCCATCCCTCATACCTTTAGTCTTCCCAGAACTTCCACTTTCCTCTATTTAAAAAAAAAAATTAAAATTTATTTTAGAGAAAGTGGACAGCAAATCAGAGATTACAAAATAATATGATGTTAATTACGCCAATTATGAATTTTCCACTGGTGATAGTGAATGATAAAGTGTGACATTGTAAGGGTGTTTTCTTAATTAATTTATTTTTTAGTTACAATATATGAAAAAGAGGGGAGGGGGAGGAGGAACATAGGAATAGGATTAAGAGGCAAAGGGACCGTTCAAGTATTACGTAACGCACTTGGGGGGGGAGGGGGGGTCTAGTAAAACGTTACTGCGCGTTACGGGAGGGGAGGGGGGGGGTCGAACAACGCGTTACGTAACATGTTTTTTTTATTATTTAAATAAAAAACAGGGAATTAGAAACTTAATGCACATTCTTAAGGCTATGTCAATGTTTGGGTAAATTGTTTTAAGTTCTTTATTTCTTAGAACCTAAAATGTTAAATCGCTTTGGTTTTTCGGGGCGGTTCTCCATCTCAAGCTATCGTTGTTAAATAAGATTATAGATGGATACATTCATCAAAAAACACTTTTCAAAACCTCCAAAATTATGTCGTTAATAATAAACTTAGTAGCACTATTTAGAACTTCTTCAGTGTTAAATTTTGATGGAATAAAAATTTTCTGATAAAAGTTTTTCTCCACTATGATTTTTAGATATCCCTTTGTAGTACATGAATAGTTGCAGTCAGTACACGAAAAAGGTTACTCTCCACTGTGAATAAGCGAGTGCGTTCTTGGACGTCTCTTTTGAGAACATGATTAGTTGCAGTCGGGACACGAAAAAGGTTTTTGTCCACTGTGGGTTAACACGTGATTTTTTAGATGTCCCTTGCGATACCATGAATAGTGGCTATCGGGAAAGGTTTTATGTCACTGTAAGTCAGTAAATGATTTCTAAGAAGTTCCTTGGTACAACATGAATAATTGCAGTCGGGGCATGAAAAAGGTTTCTTTCCACTTTGGGTAAACGTGCGAATTTTTAGATATCATTTTGTAGCGCATGAATAGTTTTCATCACCGTGACTCAGCAAGTGCCGTTTTAGTTTTTTTTTTTTTGAGAAAATGAATAGTTGCAGTCAGGACATGAAATAGGTTTTTCTCCACTGTGGATAAACGTGTAATTTTTAGATTTTCGTTTACTTCGTAGTACACGAATAGTTGCAGTCGGAACTTTAAAAAGATTTTTCTCCACTACGAGTCAGCAAGTGACTTAGGTATCCCTTTTGAGAACACGAATAGTCGCAGTCAGGACATGAAAAATGTTTTTCTCTTCTGTGAATCATACTATGAATTTTTAAATCTTCCTTTTGAGAACTTGTATAACTGCATTCGGAACATGAGGAAAGACAGTGTTAAATTGTGGAGACCCGGACAAGGCCGATAAAAATATTAATAATTTCCAAATTTTTTATAAATGGCAACATGAATAAATCAAATACACAATATACGCATGTATCGCGAGTTAGTATTTATTACCGCAAAGGCGATTAAAACAAGAAATAAGGTATTTAAGCGACTTTCCAGTACTTGCGCAACTTAATTGTGACTTTCAGGTAAAAATTGTCACTTGGGCATTACGTAACGTTTAGGTGGGGGGAGGGGGGGTATGCACAGGAAAACGTTACGGCACGTTACAGGGGAGGGAGGGGGGGTCAAAAATCTTCAAAAATTGCGTTACGTAATACTTGAACGCCCCCAAAGAACAGGAATATATTATAGGAATTGAACTTCCTAGTTTGAGTCGTGTTGCTTGGTGAGATTTCGTTTTATGTCACGTAACGTCGAGTTAAAAATGTCAATGTGGTAATAATTTAAGTTAAATGAATGTGTGGATCTGTAGATAAATGAGTTATGTTTGGAGCTAGTCTTGTAAAAAGAGAGATTAAAAGTAAGCGACTGGCTATTGTTGCGATTTGGAACGTGGAATGATAGGCGTTGAAGAAGATCAAGACTATCGATTAAGTTATGTGTAATTTTGAATAACATTACCGAATCTGCTATATTTCTTCAACAAGTTAACGTCTGTATTTTGAAAATATTTGCATTAAAATACCCATCTACACAGCATCCTCAAAGATGTCAAGGCCCTGAGGGATTTTTTTCTTCAGGGCCTACTGTGTAGAGCTAAAGTAAACAACAAAAATATTGTGCATTACTTTTAAGTGAATTTCACTGTTACTGAGGAGAGACATTATATTAACGTAAATAATGTGCTTTAAATTCCAGCTATCCTGGAGCTTGGACGGCAGCACCCCGAGCGGGGCTACCCGGGCCCCATGCTTCTCGGCCTGTCCCTGTTCCCGGGCGAGTACCGGGTCCTGTACTCGACGAGCGTGTACCACGGGCTGCCCAGCGCGGCAGCCCTGCTGGCCAACCTGCTGGCTCTGGAGGCGGGTCTGCCCCCTGTGCGGGCCCAGGCCCACCCCTGGCCCCCCAATCCGGCCACCAGGATCCACGAGAAGTACGAGGGGAAGAGCTTCACTGATATCATCTTTTGGACATGCTGCGTTGTCACAGGTGAAACAATATTCTACTAATGAAAAATTATGATTGTAGAAAGTTGAAATATTTATTAAAAAATATATATTTGGCTTAGGATAATTGCTTTTCAAAAGTTAATTACAAATTTACCTTTCAAATGATTACTGTTAGTATACTTGGAAAATTACGAGAGGGGACCCAAAAGTAACGGGATTTTCTTTATAAATTTTTTATTTTTCAATATTTTTACACCAAAATTTGGTCGCCTTCAAATTGTTCACCATTAGAGTGTATGCACTTGTCCAACCTGTTTTTCCACTGTTCAAAACAATTTTGAAACTCATAGATTGGAATGTCCTTTATGGCCTCCAGCGATTTTGTTTTCACATCTTCAACAGTATGAAAACATTTCCCTTTCAAGTCCCTTTTTTATCCTAGGGAGCAGAATGAAGACACAGAAGATAGATTTGGAAGAAAAAGTGCTCACCTAATTAATGTATCCCCCCTATGTATTCAGATTTGTGTAGAAATAATAAAATCATTTTATATTTGTGTGATTATATTTTTTGACAATTATTTCCAAAAAGGAGATTTTTTAATCTTTTTTTTATAGTTAGTTAGCTATTCTGGAAAAACCTCTTTACGTTATTATCTTGTAATATACATGAATAAATATTATCTGGTAAACAGAAATTTTACAATAAATATTATCTGGTAAACAAAATTTTTTTACATAGATATTTGACCACAAAGCAACAAGGTAATTTTCGCGCGGTTTTTTTAAATACCATCCGACATTCAACAGGTTAATTGAAAAAAAAAATCATCAAACAGCAAAACTTTTTTACTCCAAATATGTTCAGGAATTGCGGGTTAAAATCCTTCGGGTATGTGCTGTTACACCCTGAACATATCATGTACTTATTTGTTAATGGTTTTTCTCTAATATATAATAATTTGCTTCAGGTTGCAACGCCCTTGTGGCCCTGATGCTCCCCTTCAGCACGAGCCAGCGCACCAACGGCAGCGCCTCCCTTCTGGGGACCGGCGGAGCCGCACCCCCCCTGCGACTTCTCTGCTTCGCTGCCCCCGACCTGCTGCTACTGCTCGTCGTTGCGGGGCTGCTCACGCTGGCCACGGGGGCACTGGACCCCGAGCTGCGGGGCGCCCAGGTGCCACTGCTGGCGCTGCTGTGGAGCCACCTGCCCGCGGCGCTGGTGGCCTTGTACGCGGTCACGCTAGTTGTCAGGCAGCCGGCTGCCGGATACATTACAGTCCTGGTCATAACCATCATTTTTGGTTAGTAACATCCTCAAGTCATTTATTCCCAGGTATTTAACTAATGTTACGTATGAGGTCATTTAGTAGATACATAATATATTAACCCATCCAGAGAGCTAACGCAAAATATTTAAAATGCACGCCTTTATGAATTGAAAGTTTCCAACCGCAATTTGAAAAAAAATTATGAAACTTTGAGAATTTTTTGTTTATTGAACGAGAAAAAATTGAGTTGACGATAACGTTTCTAATAATTTCCCTAATAAATTATGTACGTGTTTTTTTTTTCTTGTTAACAGTAATTTTAGTAAGAAAAAACTTAAGGTGAGCCACTTTTAAAACCTTTTTTATGTTTACATGCAAAATTTATGTATCTCAAATATGACATTTTTATTTTGAATTATAAAATTTGAGAGTTTATTTCATCACCTTTTCAAAACAGTTTTTAGTTTTCGGATTACATTCAGAAATACAGTGAAACCCTCTTAAGAAGTTTTCTCCTAAGAAGTTTTGTGGCTTAAGAAGTTTGGTTTTTTCGTCCCCTCAGCCCAAAATTGGCCCAATTTTCCTGCTTAAGAAGTTTATTTTTTCCGGTCCCTAGGGAAACTTCTTAAGAGGGTTTCACTGTATTCCATTTATTTGGATTTTATTGAAAAATGAAAATATTTCGACTCTGACTAAATACGGTTGATGCCTGAGAGGTTAAAAAGAGTTATAAATGCCAACATTTTATTGAAACCATCCATAAACCTACGGATGAGGGTTTTTTACCTTTTAGTATATGAGTCGTCAACTTGCAGAACCTGCTTTGGAATTTTTTAGAAATCTGTAGATGTCACGAAAAACTGCTTGGAAAACTTTGAATATAAAAAGAATATACCTTTTGTGTAAAATATCTAAACAATTATACATTATTCTTTTGATATTTAGCGAAAAATATTAATAATTTGTTTGTTTTTAATTTACTTTAAGCACTTTATGTGAGCGTACCAGTAGAAATTTCCAGAGCGGGTTTTGCAAGTCGACGACTCATATCGTTGTTGCACTTGCAAGACCCGCTATTTGAGTTTTATCAAATTTTATGGGGGAAGCAAAAAACTTCCCAATTTTTTTATGATGCATCAACAAACAAGATTTAAATCAGTTTTGTGCAATTACCTTTAAACTTCCTTGATTTAAAAAAAAAATGGTTTAATAAACAGTTTGCGGAAATCATAGCCCTTTTTGCAAGCGCAATGGCGATATATAATTCAATACCTCGGTTCCAGAGTAAATGTAAATTTCGTTTAATTTTTATTCAATATTTAATTTTCAGTTCCAATGTAAATGGTTTTTATCATTTGTGTAAAATTTAAAACTCCTTTGTTAGTAAATAAAGTTATAAATGTAAACCCATGTAAAATTCATATTTTTCATTTATATGATTCCAGTAGGTGTAATTTAAGTAGTTGTAATTCTCTCCATGTGTAATTCCGTCAGTGTGTAATTTCGGTGATGTGTCTTTGTGTACTCCAGTTCAATGACCTCTAGAACTAGGATTTGCTTTGATTTTCAAAATTGGAAATGATTGTGGGATCGATTCAGATAAGGGATAAAGTAGGAACCAAAATTATTTTATTATTTAATGTTTCCATATTTAAAATGTGTAATTTTTTAAAATTAGATGTCTTATTTTCAAAGACATTAATACTGGACGCGGGGTAGAAATCTCAAAGTGGGAAGCCAAACACAATACGATTGTAGCTGTCTCTATTCCTAGTACTTTAGTACTAAACTGCTACGCGTCGAGTGAGGTCGTGTCTTACCAGTAAGTAAATTGCATTGCAAAGCGCCAAAATGCCCTCCTGTGTGATGAGAAAATGCTTCAATTACACGACAAATAGTCGTAAAGGCCAAAGGAATAGCACTTCATTTCTAAGTACACGCAAATTACTTATTATTATCAATTTTTATAATTATTACAATCAATTTTCATGTTTCCCGCCCGCAATAATATATGAGTAAAGGAGACAGCGAACGCTGCATCACAAAGTGACATATGCATAACAAGGAAAACCTACTAACAGTAGGTCGGTTCACACAGCGTCCCACATTCGTTTTATTCCATTGGGAAAGATGGGGTAAGACGTACAAAGGGTAACGCGTTCATTAATTTAATAATGTCGTTGATGAAAATTGTAAATAGTAACGGTTCTAGGTGTTATTAATCTGTATAGATTTGTATAATCGTTTGAACCTATAACCTGTACTGTATGATAAAATATGTACTTAAAAATACTACTATAATAGTACCAATATTGTATTACTAATGAAAACTCATGTAATAAATATAAAAAATATTTGCCCGTGTGTCACGTTTTACCCGCCTTTACCCTTCCCTGTCATATTGTGTAACCCATAGATTCTCAACCTTTTTTTGCCCACCGCCCCCTTTGACAATATTTTTTTTTCTGGCGCCCCCCAACTGCTTTTACATTCCATCTTGGGGGAGGGGGGGGGGGGAGGGCGATGGGTTATGGCTCGTATCCTATTTCTGAGAAGAAGTTTGTTAATTAAAACGCGTAACGTAGAGAAGTATTTTTAATAACATAAAAAAGGTATTTAATTTATAACTTATTTAATGAGATGGTTGAATTTGATGCGTTTTAAGAAGTTTATATTAGGCTCGATTTTACTTAAGAACATACTTAAGTCGCCGCGTTCAGTAATATGGAGCCTATTTCTCTTGTTGGTTACCAACGTTGCTACAGCACTGAATCCACGTTCAACTAAATAGGACGATGGGAATGCTATTAAAAATCGTTGAACTATCGACCATAATCCTGGGTATAGTTGCGAAATCGGTTTCTGCAGCCAAAACTCTTGGTAGCCAATCTTAAATTAAATTTTTAATTCCTCATTTTTCGTCAGTTCTATTAGTTCTTCTTCTAACTGGGATGATCCTGCTGTGTTGACATTTGAAAAAGGATCAAAAACCCAATCTGGTATGTCCGTGTTTAAAACATCCTGGAATCGTTCCTTGAAATCACTGTGGAGGTTTTCCAAGTGTTGACTGTAAATAAGCAAGTCGTCGTTCTTGAATGATACTGCTGATAAATTTGGGAAGTTATTAAATTCCCGTCTGCCGATATTTCTTTTGTATAATAGCAGTTTGGATACAAAAGCTGCAACACAATTTTTTGTCTTAATCAAATTTAAGTCGTCGCCTTGAAGTTGGAGATTGATATGATTAAACAATTTATACAGGTCTGTCAAGTACGCAATATCGTTCTTCGATGAGGTGTGGTTGTCGCGCAATTCTGTGTCTTTGTTTCCTAGGAACTCTATCACAGACTCAAACAGATTGTAAAATCGAGTCAAACATGAACCTTTTGACAGCCAACGCACCTCTGTGTGAAGCAGCAATCGGTTGAAATCTTCATCATTGGCAATGCAAAGCTGTCTAAATAATCTGTCATTCAATGAGTTACTTCTGATTTTATTAACTGCTCTGATAACATATTGCAGTGATGTATGGAGGCGTTCGCTGGCGATGAATTACGCAATGCATAGCAAGCAAGTCAGGATCTTTATTTTTTAAGCACGCTATGAAGCCTTTGTGACGCCCTGTCATAGCCGGGGCGCCATCCGTAGCAGCTGACAAAATATTATTTAAAGGAATTTTCTTTTCGTCACAAAACTTTTCCAGTGTATTAAATATGATTTCTCCTTTTGTATCGGTTTCCAAATTTGTAACAAACAATAATTCTTGACATATTTTCTCATCTTCGATGAATCTCACGTATGACAATAACAATGCTTCATTGGTTGGTAAAGTGGACTCATCCAGCTGAATTGAAAATCGACAAGACTGCAGATGACTGCACAATGATTCTACAATGTTTTCAGCCATTTCATCAATTCGTCTTTGCACAGAACTATTGCTCAAAGGAATTTTTCGGATAATATCTGCAGCTGGTTTATGGAGCACAGTGGTTATTACTTCTTTTACTGCTGGTAAAATTAAATCTTCCCCAATAGTATGTGGTTTGCCTGTTTTAGCAATCAACAATGAGATATTCTACGAAGCTCGAAGTCCATCATCGTCTTGCTTAGAAGCTGTCGAAAATTGTTTTGATATATTTGGCTGAATTTCGTACTTCTTTTTCATGTCTTGAAAATAGTTCACATATTTGTCTTTCCTATCCGGGTGGATTTTATTAAAATGATCTTGAAGCCTAGAAGGCTTTATCGCTTCATTTGAAAATGTTTTTCGACAAATAAGGCACATTGGCGATGATTGATTTGTAGGATTTTCGATAAATCCGTTTTTAATACAATCCACACAATATTGCCGTATCTTCTTTTTTACTTCCGACATTTAGAGATACGTGAGTAAAAGATTAACTCTTAAAACCCTGTTATTAATGGCGCGCATTAATGTTAATGAACATAAAATGATAAATCGGTGCCATTATATAGGTTGGAGACATATAACACGCTTCGACAGGAATAAAATAAACACGCAGTGACTCGCTTTCAGCACCCGGTCGCGTATTTAGAAAACCTATTACGGTTCAGTCATGGCGGCGACTGAAATGGGATAGGTTTTGTTGTGCAAAATCATCAACAAACCTAATACCATTTCAGTCGCCAACGCGCTTCGTTGCTCTATATATCTGTTTATATACCTAGAAATAAAACGCGGACTTGTCGCGGAGACAAAGGCGACGCAGGAACAGAATGGATCGGGGGCTAAGGGGCTGTCTTGTCGACGCATGTAAACTCACTCGTTGACTCCCAAATGCATTGACGGCACTGAGCAAGTTAGATCAATACACAGATAATACTGTCAATTCTTGCAGGATTGCAAAAATCCCGTTATTTAACAAAAAACGTTACAATTTAATAGCTACAAACTTTTTATTTATTAACAGGCTTTTATTAACTTCGCCTGTATTTTATGTATGTATGAGATATTTCACGTGAAATCGGAAGATTTAAATTAAAAAAATTTTTTATTCTAATCAACAAATTAAAATTTTAATGTAGATCTGAATGTAACGGAATCTATCAGTTCAATTTTTATTCACTTCCCAAACTCTCGAATGAATTTTCGCTAACGTGATAAAAATGATAAAATGCACACAATAACAAAAATTACCCATTAAAGTTCACTTTGCTTTATTAGTATGTGATTAGCGTGTTTTGTTTGTCTTTTTTAGACCATATTTTTTTACTTGCCAACGCCCCCCTGTGCCATCTCAACGCCCCCCAATTGTCTCTGGATCTTCTACCGCCCCCCTGAAGGTCTCAAACGCCCCCAAGGGGGCGTTATCGCCCACGTTGAGAACCTATGGTGTAACCGAATAAGAGTATCTTCTTATCTCAGTCACACCCATAGGTCACATCCGTGATGTGACAGTAGTATTCGGCGAAGAAACTAATAAGCCGCCCTACTATGAATCTATGTCATTCACTCCCATACATTCTTTGATTGTCTGTCTTTATCACACAGGAATGAACTTTTGAATTTAGAAATTATACTGAAAACCGCTGAAAACAAAAGAGTGTTGCTTGCTTTCCACATTATATTGTGAGTATGTGAGACTATGGCGAGTCTATTTATAATATAACGTCATTGCTTATTTTATCGAGATTTCTAACTGTGTTCATTCGAAAGCAGTGGCGGTTTGTGGTCTTTTTAACAGGGGGTTTAGAAATCCGAGAGAAATTTATCTAATCAAAATTTACTTTCAGAGGTATTAATGTTTTTTACAGCAATGCACGTTGCTAATTATTATTGTTTTTACAACAAGAATAATTACGTAGAATATATAAGTGGACGCGGAGGCCTTTTTATTTTTATTTTCCAGCCTTTTTTCATGAGTATGAGCATTATTTTTTATGTACCCAACACTGCATTCAGCGATTGTGTAAAAAAATTAAGACAGAATATTAGCGACAACGTGGGTGGGTGGGTGGTTTGGTATATTTATGGTCAAAACAATACTGAAGTAAGTTCAACACAAAATTACATAACTAGCCACTTGACAATGCGACGTTTGCCAAAAATAATCTAAAAAAGAGGAATATTAACGCTAGAAATATTTTGATTCTCACACCTTCAAAATTTAAAATCGACCTTCTTTTTTGTACGAGGCAAGTAAGCGCCAAAGTGTTTTATTTATTTATTTTGTGTATAATTTTATAAGATTTAAAAAATGTTAGATCATACAAAACGGCAAAAATAGTCTAAGCCATAAATGGGTATAGTTACTTAAGTCATGAAAAACATTGTTTTAGTAGTTTACGCTTATATTGCGTAATTCCAATCCATTCAAAAGGTAGTAAAAGCTTCAGTTTATCCCTAGCATATTTTTTGATGTTCATAATGTAAACCGATTCGTAGTAAAGATTATTCTAAATACATAGTATCTAAATGAGAGTTCACGTATAGTTTCACCGTATAGTTGCATCCGGCGCAAAGGCAACTTGTCACTCTCCGACGCACTTGATCGGTAATACTCGTGAAAGATCGGAGATCACGTGATATCCATGGAATGAATTTGGCAAGGAAATGGATAGTTTCGTTCAAATCACCATCAGAGGGATCAGTATGGGCCAGGATGTTTTTGTAAGGAGAATTTTGCGCGCGACCACATCACGCACCAAATGGACATAGGTACCGATTTCGACGCGGTGCGCGGTGGCGCGAGTTTAAAATACGGATTTTAATGGAGCCCTATTTATAATGTGATTATAAACTTGTTTTATAATGATTCCAAACTTGTTTTATAATAATATATGGTATTATTATAAAACGAGTTTGTTTTATTTTATCATCTTTCAATGGGGGTTCACTGCACAAACGCACTTTAGAGCAAACCGCCACTGTTCGAAAGGTAAATTTCTTATTGTCTTTTGAAAGGCTGATTGCGAGACAAATATATTTGGGGGCATACATTAATTACGTGAGCCCAAAAGGGTATGGGGTTTCCAGCAAAATCTCACGTTACTTAAAAAGAATATACGAAGTGGCCCAAATTTATCTCACCAAGGGGGGGGAGTCTAGATTGGAAGAAAAACTGCTCACTTAATTAATGTATGCCCCCTTTTTTAATAAATACCTTCGGCCTCACAAATCCTACATATATTTTTATAGTACTTTCTAATAATACTTCACTGTAATTTTTAATTAAAATTTGTGTGTAGACATTAACCTTGTTGTTTCAGGTCTCCTGATGCCGATGTGGGTGTTCATCACGGGCCAGATGGAGGATGACAGCTCGGGGGCCACGAGCGGGTTGCTCCGGGGAGCCGTGGCCCTTCTGGTGCCCCCCTACCCACTGTGCCACGGCCTCTTGTCTCTGGGATTTGTGTCGCGGGAGAACAGGCAGTGCCTGGAATACACTAGCCGGCATAATCGGACAAAACTTTGCTGCAGTATGTTCATTTTATTTACTTTTTGTGTGAATACCGCACAGGAATCCCAAGTGCTCCCAACTGCCTGAAGCCAGCGGGACTATGGCGTCCCCATTTGGGTGGGTTGTGAGGCTGAAGGTATTGGAGAGGGGAAGGAGATGGGGATGTGAAGGTGGGAAAATTAGGTCTGATTAGTGGATCGGTGAATGGTGGTCTTTCATCAGGGTGATACAGAGCATATTCCATATTTTTTGGTAGTGATCAGAGATAATTGAAGTGCTCAAAAATAGTAGTAATATTAATTATCAGCCTGATATTATTAATTATTGATTTGATTATTGGGTTCAATTCCCGTTGGCAGCCAGTATCTTTTCTCGGAAGATTTTTTCAATGTAGATGAGTGTCTCAGGCTGATAATTATTGATTATAATATTTGTTATCTACCCTTTGTGCTATGCATAAAAATCTTGTTTAAACGTTAGTTTATCAATTAAAAATAATAATTAATATTTGACAAGTTAAAGTATTTCAGCAATAAATGCAGACATAATTAGTCTCGACGCCACCTAGCGGGAGATTTAGTTCTTAACAATACCTCTCTCACAAAAATAAAGTTGGTTTTTTTCAGTTGGAAAAATGTAATAATGAGTAATTGTCGAATGAAACACTAGTATATATTGAATTATTTGGCGGGTATTAGATAAGCCGCCATAGCTCAGTGGTCAGAGCAGCTGACCGGCAATCAGAGGGACACGGGTTCAATTCCCGTTGGCGGCCAGTATCTTTTCTCGGAAGATTTTTTCAATGTAGATGAGTGTCTCAGGCTGATAATTATTGATTATAATATTTGTTATCTACCCTTTGTGCTATGCATAAAAATCTTGTTTAAACGTTAGTTTATCAATTAAAAATAATAATTATGATAGGTGTTTGATAAAATGGTGTTTGTAAAGGTAAAGGTCTCATTAGTTTAAATAATTCTTAGTAAAGTGAATTACTATCATTTTTAAAACTTTACTTTTAATTTTAATGTGGATATTGAACATATTTTAAAATGGTCTATTGGACAAATAAGAACTGAAGCGACGACATGTCTACAGGAAATGTTTGTCAGTAAAAAGGGTTGCCGAGTTTTGTTATGCAAGTTTATTGGGATATTATAGGTTTCGAAAGAACAGAGGGACAAAGGGTTCGACAATTGTGACAGTCCATATATGACATCCGATAAGGATTTGCATGTATAAAAAAAATTGTTAATTGCAAACCATCAACCCCCCCCCCCCCCCCCCTCTGCTGTGTGTAAGATCTTGTAAGTTATTTTCTCATTTTAATTTTTTCTTTCTTCATCTTTGAACATGATTTAAGTATTTATTATTTTTAAATACATAGGTACTTAGTTTAATTTTACATTATCTTATTAGATTTCTTTTTTTTAATATTTTCTTTTTCTGTCATTCTGCTTATATTTTTCTGTAATCATTTATGGTTTTTCTTTAATATATAATACGAATCTTATGCTTATTTTAATAAAATATATAAGTGTTGGTTTCCTCAATAAACCAAAATAAAAATATGGCGATGTATGGGAATCCTACTCGGGGGACAGTTGCAGCTGTTGGGAGTGGAAAGCATCAATAGCCATAGGAAATGTGAAGAGGATTAAGATACTCCAATTCCCTCATGGTGCCAATGTCTTGCTTGACAGGCAGAATACAAATTCTTTCAGGGTCCTTTGTGTGCTTACAGGTAAAGACGAGGTGACTGGAGAATGCACAGGCCTACTAGACTACTACTCCCACAAGCAGTATGGAATATCCTCACACATCATGTACATGGTAGCCGGTACCATCTTCTATGCGGTTAGTTACCTGATAACAGCAATATTAATTATATAATTACTTTTGCAAAATTGACGACGGAGTGTTGGGAGATCTAAGCTTTGGTTGCCTCAGGCATAAGGAACTGGCCAAGATCTTCAAAGGTTGTGGCGCCAATGATTTGTGTATGTTGTATATATATGTGTACATACTCAAAATTACTTCAATTTGTTTCTAAATATTAATTTTAAGTTGTAATGACCTCCGTAGTCCTGTAACCTGTTAAGGCTCTCCACTAGCAATCCGGTGGTCGCAGGTTCGAATCTCGGCATTTGCAAATAAATTTTATTTGATTAATTTGTGTTATTTTACAATTTATTTGTTTTGAAATAATATTACATATTATATTTGCAGTACATTCAAGAGTGAACGATACTATCAGTATCACCCTGGTGTAAGACCACCATTAAGAATTGAAACGTTGCTTAAAATGGCTTTAGCCATATATGATGAGAAAATCTGAATAGCCAGGTAATTTTCACCTACTTCGTATCCATCTCCTTCACCACCCGACCACCTTGAGCATCACAACATACCCAAATTGGGGATGCCATAGTCTCACTTTCTCCAGACGGTTGGGGGGCATACATTAATTACGTGAGCAGTTTTTCTACTAATCTAGACCCCTCCCCCCCTTAGTGAGATAAATTTGGGCTACTTTGTATATTCTTTTCAAGTAACGTGAGATTTTGCTGGACCCCCTTCCCCCCCCTTTTTGAGCTCACGTAATTAATGTATGCCCCCTTGGGAGCAGTTGAGACTCTTGTAGGGTATTCACATTAAGTTGTCGTTGCCGTTTAATGGGCTTGCTAATCGTATGTTCAATGTTATGAGTAGTAACTTGGCAGTTGACCGGGAGATGGTGAATTGTCCCGTGGGTGATACAATATTTGTTTGTTCAGGCGGTTCTGGTCCTGTATGAGTACCACGTGTGGCAGAGTCTCTGGGAGACTTGGAACAGCCAGGGCTTCAAATATCCTGATCTGACTCTGGGAGACACAGATGTGGACAAGGAAAGGAAGGCTGTTCAGGATGAGGTGGACTCGGGTAAGTCCTCCTAACCTTATCCATGTACATCTTAGGAAATATGTAGCCTCATTTAACTAACCTAATCTCACTAAATATATTGTTACTTGGACTTCGCATAGCTTATGTGTATATGGTATCATTGCGATAATAACTGTCAAATTTGTACTTCACAACATTGAAACAGTGCAAACTTAGCAAACATCAAGTGCATATGCAGAACATAATAGTGCTAAATGACATTTTTTTTTAGTAAAATAGATTTTAGTAAAGGTCCTGGACCTGATAAAATTCCTCTTTTCTTTCTCAATTGCTGTGCAGATTTATTTATGTATTTATATATTTTTAACAATAAAAAAAAAAACAAAAAATTGCCTTTCCTCACCATAAAGAGACACTCTTGTGTTTGGTGAGGGAATTCTAGCTCAATTAGTAAATTAAAAGATCGTGTAAGTTAGTAATAACGGCTATTGTAAATAATAAGTAAGGTTAGAAAATCATGTATAAATTTAAAAATAAATTTCTTTATGTTTATCGATTTTTATTATTTTTAACGAATCTTTGACCACCGGATCTTTTCCTTACTTATGGAAAGAAGCACATGTGGTACCAGTATTCAAATCAGGTGACTAATCCTTAATTTAAAAAATATAGATCAATTAGTATACTATCGTGTTTTGAATGATGTACTTCAATCTAAGTCTTGTGTAATCAATCTCTCTGTGTTCTTATCCTAAATAGCATGTGGGTAAAGGGTGAAAAAATCTGGTTTGTGTGGTTACAGGTAACAAGGGAGAGTCCTGTGTGTTAATGCACCGTCTCTCCAAGCGTTACAGGACAGGCCTGCTGAGAAGGAGTCATGTGGCAGTCAAGGATCTTAGCCTGAGTATCAAAGAAGGTATGTAATACACAGTGGCGTGCACAGAGCTTTTGATCAGGGTAGGCAGTAAGAAAACCGCCGAATTCATTAAAATAAATAAAAAATAAACTTACCACAGATAACTTCCTTCGTACAAGTTTTCGCTAAATGTGCTTGCTGCTGGCTGCAGATGATGTAGGTTTGGATTATTTAAGCCACATCAAATATCCAATAATAATATTAATAAATAATCGCTTCATTTGTGCATATTATCACAAGCCAATTACTGGATATCCGAGGTGGCCTTGATAAAGGCCGTTGGCGTTGTCTCACACTTCATACTTCAGATAACAACAGATGTCACTGTATAATACTAACAAAAAAACTCATAGAAGCAAATTCAAAACGACAGTTCTACTCTATGCTACGTGCATTTCGTAAACATTGATATTATATCTTGTCTGAAGTTAGCTCTAAGCAGAAATAATTCCTGCTTAGCCCGCATTTTAGTGATGCAGTCGGAGGAGTAGTTTCTAGTTACAGTGTTTGATGTGGCACTCGCGTAGTTTCGGTTGCTCATCTTTGTCGCGCTTATTTTTGAAAGTGTGTATTTATTTTTAGCAATAATTTAATAAATTATAATATTATTTACATGCTTATGTTTTACAAATACGTTAGGGTAGGCAGTGCTTATGTGCCTATATGGAGTGCACGCCCCTGGTAATACATATTTATAATACATACAATATTAGCAGGCAAAAATCCAAAGTAAGGAAAACTTCAACAGTTTTCTTTGAATATTAGAGATGGCAGAACTTCCGTGTGTAGCTAGAATGTGGAACAAGTGTGCACTACAGAAGTATCAATATTAATACTATCAGACGTATGTAAATTTTTTTTCAAATTTTTTTCAGGTTTAATATTTAATTTATTTCAATACAGAATGTCTATAATTTGTATGAAAATTTTCAGGATTCTTTCAGTTTAGGGATGTGCCTCATCCACATTTCAGTACGTCTTCATATAAAGAGTTGAAATAAAAAATTAAAATATCGTTTTCAGCTGCAACAACGTCAATAAGGTCATATTTTTCAATCTTAACACTCTAGCTCACTGAAAACTCACAGACCACCACTGGTGTTACCATACCCCCATCTCGCATGTTTGCACAAACATTGAAACAATTGTTAGAACTGAACAATGCGTCTGCTTACAAACATGTATGCAGCCACACCCCCATTTTTCATATTTGCGTAAATGTTTGGTTCAATAATGTGCAAACAGTGTCGAAGTAAACACGGCTTAACTAGTTGTTGCCTGTGAAAAATCACGGGATGTAACTGAATGAAATAACTGTAATGAGGTAAGGTAGTCTCTTGATGATTCTAGAATTTTTTTTTTATTGCTTTTTTCGTAAGTATGCATGGATTTCAGAAAATTGGATACTCAGAGTGTCACCCCGGTGAAAAAACCATCAGAATCAAAATGTTGCTTGTAATGGCAATCGGTGGTTTCTTTTAACTATCTTACTATTAACGACTTAGAAAATTTCAACGAGTAATTATTAATACTAATTTAACATTTTTATTTTTATTTTTAACTTTTATGAGTAAAAACTCAAATTATAATATTTAATTAAATGAAGACAATATTAGCGAAACTCAATCAAAATCTGAAGACAGAAAAATCAGAAAAAGATATTGGTTCCACTGGGACTCGAACCCAGATACCTTAGCATTTATGGCCATCTATCTTTATGTATGATTGCAAGATTCAACCCGAACTGATAAATATTTATCCAGACACTATCTAGATAGCATTTAGTTCGGGTTGAATCTTGCAATCATATATAAAGATAGCAGCCAATAATATGTGCGTTAAGAAAAATGAAGATAGTGTTGGTAGTTCTTAGTCGAAGTATGAAACAGTTAAAAGTGATCGAATTGGAAATGGGTTCCATAACTCAATCGGTAGAGCAGTTGGCCATGAATGCTAAGGTATCTGCGTTCGAGTCCCAGTGGAACCAATATCTTTTTCTGATTTTTCTGTCTTCAGATTTTGATTGAGTTTCGCTAATATTGTCTTCATTTAATTAAATAACTAATTTAACAATTAATTGATTTTCAGGAGAGTGCCTCGGTCTACTGGGGGCGAATGGGGCGGGTAAGAGTACAACCTTCGGAATGTTAGTCGGAGACCTGATACCCACACGTGGAACTGTGGTGAGCACTTACATCTTTTACTTCTCCATAAGCCTTCTGGTATCCAGCCAGGACATGGGCCTCCCTCGAAAGTCTCCATTTTTGTTCTGTTAATCAGAACATTTTATAATATTGGTTTTCACCATGAAGAGATAAGCTTGAAGTACCTTCCTTCACATCACATTTTTATCATTGTGTTTACATTATACAACTTCATAACAAACTATAATTATTTATCATTACATAATTATTATATTAATTAATACATATTTATTGATAATACTTTTTTATTATCTCTTCCGTAATAATATTATGTATTAGATAATTAGATAACCAAAAAATTAACATAACATGTTATAAACGTAATTTAAATATACTTGTCTATATCTATATATGGTATCCGAAAACTCATAGTACAAACGGTAAACTGATAAATCTATATCACATTTGGAGTTGATTTTGTGGTACATATAACTTTTTGGTTTTGGGCTTTCGTTTTCGAGTAAATAATTTGAATCCGGAGTTAGAATTTTTTCCCACAAAATATAAAAAAAAATAACATTTTTGTACATACCTTTGGGAAAATCTAGGACCCTATTAAGCATGGTTATTAAAATAATATTATATGAAAATCGTGTAAAAAAGACAGTGTTGAAACAGAATTGGCGGTAATACTGATTTTTTCGTTTTTTTTTCAGTTCCGTCCCTCAGTGGGCTACTGCCCCCAGTTTGATGCGCTGGATGGCTTTCTCACAGGCTCCCAAGTCCTGCAGTTGTTCTGTTTGTTGCGCGGACACCATAGATCGCGCGTGGCAGCCACCGTGGACGCCATGCTCTGCTCAGCTGGTCTCAAGGAGCACGGCGCTGTTATGTGCCGCAAGTACAGGTCAGGATGCTTCTCCGTTATCTTATAACAGACTTCACATCAAGGCAGGACATTGGCACCATGGATGAATGGGTGTTTATTCTTCCTCTTCACATTTCCTACTGCTATTAGTATTTGGTTGCGGCTCCCTACAGTTGCATGTGTCTTCTTAGGTGTCCTGTTAACCCCTCAGGCTAATTTGTTAGCTTTTGGGAATAGCTCGAATAGGTCTCATACAAATCGTTGTATCTGCCTTACTGTCGTGGTAAGAAATATGATACAAAAAATTGAGGTGACAGTAAAGTTTATAATACATTTCTTTAATAATTTTTTTTTTTTTTTCTTTTAGTTAGAAAAAATGTAAGGTGAGCCATAATTAAAACTTTTTTTTATTTGCATTAAAAATTTTGTTTCTAATAATAACATTTGAAAAGGTCACCTTTCAAAAACAGTTTTTAGTTTTCGGATACAATCAGAAATTTTCCATTTATTAAGATTTTATTGCAAAGTGGAAATTTTCTGACCTGACAGAATATTCCCAAGGCCTGTGGGGTTATTAGAATATTGGTAACTGATTTAATTTTTCTTCATAAAATCATTAATTCCACTATTGATAACCCTGGATTACTATAACTAATAACTAATCTCTTTACATAAACATTCCTTATAGAATCAAGCTTACCAAAAGGCTTTTTCATTGTAAAAATAAATTCAAAAGTACTTTATTTATAAACTCTCTTACACCACGCATGCCTAGCCCAGGTCAGAGGTTCCTGAAGCGGATTCCGTAATGGTTTTTGAGCACCGCAAAATTTTTAATTTTCAGCGGAGGCCAGCGTCGCAAGCTTTCCGCCCTCGTGGCACTGTTGGGCCGGGGGGCCGTGCTTCTGGACGAGCCCTCCGCCGGAGTAGACCCTCGCGCTCGCCGTTCGCTGCACCAGCTGCTCCGCGGAGCGCGTCTCGCGGGCCGCTCTGTGCTGCTGTCCTCGCACAGCATGGAGGAGTGCGAGCAGCTGGTCAGCCGACTGGCCATCCTGTCGGGCGGGGAGCTGTCCTGCCTGGGGCCGGTGCAGACACTGAAGGAGCGATATGGAGCGGGATTCTTGCTGTCGTTGCGCATCAGAACGCACCCACTGCCATCGGCTTACGACACCGTGGACTCTAGAACTGGTAATTGTCCTAATAAATATCATTAAATGAAACACATTACAATTAGTTTTAAATATATTGATTGTTTACACACGGGACTGAATTAATTCTAATTGTAGATTTGATTCCCATGGCTTCCCTGGACTCCGCAGAGAACCTGGTGAACCGCCTGAAGACCTCCATCCATGCTGCCTTTCCTTGCCAACTGAAGGACCAACACTTGGTGAGTGTGATTCCTTACCAACAAACAGCCAGTCAAGCTATTTATCATAGAAGCTAGGGAGATGGCCAAGGACATTATTAGTATGAATCCCACACGCATTTTTATTTCTACCTAAACACCAAACACATGATTTTCATTGGCTCCGCCGCTTTGATAGTCCGTGTAGTTTGGTCGTATCTTGGTGATTTCCCACGCTTCCATGCCATATCTTCCTTTGATTCAATTATCTATGAATACCACGTTTTTTGTGACTAATAAATATTTCCTTTCGCCTTTAACCTCTCTGCAAGTAAGTTTTGGCGAACAAAACCGTACGTGAGAAGTGAGTTTTTTTTTTCGTTAATTTTTAAAATATTTATAATGATATTTTTAGTCTTGCATAAAAATAAAGACGCAATTGTGTTTCTCTGTAATGAACAAAAGAAACAACATTTAAAGTCCTTATTTCAGGTTTCTTTAAGTATAATATAAGATAGTATTTTAATAAAATACTTCTGTTTAATGTTTGTTTAATGATCGTTACTAAGGTTACTGTAGCTAACATCACATCTGTCAGCAGTGATATCTAGTGAGCCACCAACTAACTTGTCGGTAATACAAATTAAAGGAAAGCACTCATAAGCGGTTTTCTTTACATATTTAAAAAAAAAATGATATTTTGTATTAAAGGTCATCGTCATCAATCCACGAAAATAAACCTACATCAAAAAAAAACATGTCCGTACAAAAAAACTGCTTCCTTCCTCTGACGACTGCTAAATAACACAAAAAGAAATTTACTTAACTAAAACTGTGAAGTCGGTATTGTAGGTATGTCTTCCAAAACTTCGACAAACTACGCGCAAATGTCAATAGATACCTACTACAAGTAAAATATTTTCATTAAATATGACGGCATTTGAATAATAGCCGCGGACGAAACGTTTTGGCCATACTCTTCTGGGCATTTTTTCGCTTCGCCGAACCGTTTCGGCCATACTCATGGAGAGGTTAACTAAAGTTATCAAAGAAATGATTTTGTTGCCCTTGATTTGAAAGTGGTTCTGAATCATTTTATGCCTACAATTTATGAAACTATGAATGATTTTGGAAAATTGGCTCTAGTTTTTATTTAAATCTACATTTTCTTATTACACTACAAAAATCAAAATGAAATTACTAGTATATTCTTTAATTTCAATTTTTTTATTGAAAAAAATTACGAATTGTTCTGTTTTAGTGTTTAATTGATATAAGTAAAAATAAAAAGAGAGAAAACATTATAAAGCATATGTTATACTTCAAAGAAACACCTTTTCTAAGATTTTCTTCCATATTTTGTTTGAGGACAATCTCTTTTTAAACACCAGCAGTAACCTGCCATCATGCGATGGCCCTATCTACCCTTTTAACTTTCCTCCACCACTTTTAACTCCTGGTGGAAGCACTCTCTCTGTTCCTCAAAAAAAAATTCACCATCAATACAAAACTCCTCTAAGCTTCACCTTCAAAATCAGTCACAACTTTTATAAAATTTGTATCTTTCATTAATGTCCGAATTTGAGGACTATTCGGAGGATTATTCCGGCTTTTAAAATTTCCGTACTCAGGAAATGTTTTACAAATGTATTTAAAGCATTCTTCTTCCTTGAAGTGTGATTTTTTCTCTAAGCTAATTTATTGCATTGGCTTTACCAACACTAAGGATTCTCCATATGAGGCATGCGGGGGGGGGGGTCAAGTGATGTCTCTATGCACGAAATAAAGTCGCAGAAAGCAAATTTTACCAAAAAACTAAACTCTTATTAATAACTCTAGTTCTGAAGAGCCAACTTACCTGTTAATTATTTTAAACTAGCAGACTCAGCCAAACGTTGCTGTGGCTAACGAAACACAACGCCGTCTACTGACAACGCATTTACCCAACCTTTATAACAAACGCCATCTGCTAATTTGCATACATATCTAATCCACATCGCCCGCTTGCCAGCCTGCTGCCGCTGCTTGCATATATTATATATTTCAACCAATTTACACAAAACCTTGACAAATTATATGCCTAAAAACCTTCCTCATGAATCACTCTATCTATTGGTGAAAACCGCATGAAAATCCGTTGCATAGTTTAAAAGATCTAAGCGTACAGACCACGGGAGCGGCTTTTCTTTATACTATGTAATGATGATATAAGATATGCCAAAATCATAAAAACCAGAGCCAATTCAGTACTTTCATGAATGTATCCGTAAACTGGGTACTTGAAAGTATAAAAATCCGCAGAGATATCCAGGGCAACAAAAAAAATTACGTTTTTTGTTGAGCTGTGTTATTTCTGTTCCAGACCATCCTGCAGTACCACATCAGTGACAAGGAATGCCAGTACAGCGAGCTGTTCTCTCGCATGGAGGAGATCAGGGACCGAAACGGGGATATCCTCGAGGACTACACTATCAGCAACACCACCCTGGAGCAGGTGTTTCTGTCCCTCAGCAGTGGTGCAGCCAAAACCAATTCTGACTCCGTCACTGTCTAACTACTACCATCGTACATATGTAATTCGTTGACCCCACATTTGTTGGTTTGCATTGCACTGCATTCACACTTTGCCGATTCTTTAAGGCCCCTCCTGTGTGTCACATGGTACAATTTGTAGAGGCACCTTATCTTATTAATGGAGGACTAGGGCTTAGAGGCAGTGAGAAACCAGACTGTCTTTCGGCAGGGTAAGGTGTGAGATGGACATTTCTCGAGCCAGCCGATTGCCACCTTTTTTCCAACATTTCCACCTGTCTTGCGGTGTGAGATAGAGATGGGTAAGTTCTGCATTTTGCTGGAGTACTCCGAGACCTGATTCCTTTTAAAAGTACTCAAGTTCTAGGAGCAGGTCCCGGGTCCGACTTCTTAGGTGCGGACTGAGCACTGGGCCCGGGACGCACGGGTTCAAAGAACTCGGAGCCAGGACCTACTCGTAGAACCCACACAAGAACTCAGAACCTCGGAGCCGGACAAGACCCGCACGCGGGCTCGAACCCGTCACCCGTGCAATGTAGGTACTTTCAATGTACCTGCACGGGCTTTTATTCAGAATTTAAATAAGTTAATTAGCTGTAAGCTGTAATGCTTTATTATAAACTATTATTTTATAATGCACTTCACCCGTTGATTAACAACACCAAGATACGCTCTAATTAAAAACGACTCCGTGTCTAGTCGAATATTAAAAAATCGAATGTACTAAACAATCCCGCGATGACGTGGCGTATGGGCAGGGAGCAGTATACTGTTACGTCACGCACGTGTGTGTTTATCGGCGACTGGCGATCGAATGAGTACAAGAGCCCATTCCAGCTGTGAGTGGGGCAGAGCGCGAACACGGGAACGCCGGCCGGTGGTTCCTAGTAGTTCCTACTACTCACTAGTACCGGAGAACTCCGCGACTCGTGAGTGGAGCGAATACGGGGACGCCGCCGGCTGGTGGAGGCATTTGGATTTCCGGGTTTCGGGTTTCCAAGTTTCGCGTTAAGGACCGAGCCCGAGTTCTGGGGCTGGGTTCTCTTGGAGTAGTCGATTTTAAAAAGGAGTGGGAGCCCATTCCAGCTGAACCGACACATCGCTAGTGTGAGATAGAGATGGGTAGGTTCTGCATTTTGCCAGAGGCGTCCGAGACGTGCTTCCTTTTAAAAGTACTTGAGTTCTAGGAGCAGGTACTGGGTCCGAGTTCTTGGGTGCGGACTGGGGACTGGGTGCTGTTGCAGCTACCGGGATGCAGGAGTTCGGCTGGAGCCAGACCTCGGAGCCGGAACCCGCAAAAGAACTCGAACCCGGGAGCTGCTCCCGACTTGCGAGTGGCTCGGACTGCAAAAACAGGGATGCCGGTGGAAGCATCCGGCACCGAGTCCGGCTCCGAGTCCGGCTCCGAGTCCGCACCGAGTCCGGCTCCAGTACGGCTACAGGTTTGAGTCTGAGTCCTTGACCGGGTTCTCTGGGAGTCGATTTGAAAAAGGAGTAGGAGTAGGATCTGCTTCTCGCGAAGAATCCGAGTTCGAGAGCCCACTCCAGCTGAACCTACACATCGCTAGTGTGAGATCTAACCGGAGAAATCTCTCTCCTTTTATCACATTGAAAGAAGAAGAATGTGTAATATAATCATTCAGGCTACAGCTCTTAGAGAATCTTGGCCACCTCTTTTTTAAATGCGTCAACGCGTTTAAAATCAAAATGGTCCATGACTAACACATTCCGTTTGCATGAACCTGAGCACCCCACACACATATGTATGTAATAGCTTCTCGTTGGGCTTGACTTGTGCATTGGCCACGTTTAAAGGCTTAAAATTGGTTTATGACACTGTATAGTTGTATACCCTATGACTTTTTTTATTTACAAATGAATTTTAATTCTTTCTGCAAAAAAACTTTATTTTTTGATTTTTATGCTTGTGTCTTGGGTTTTTCCCTAAAGATATATAGATAAGTCATATATAATATATCTTCACCATGAGCTTGTGAGCTAAGCACGACTCATACAATTCGAGTCAGAAAAACTCATTACTAGGACCCGGTGACAACTATTCTGGGTCCTACTTATTACATGCACAATTAATTCATCTTTCACTTTTCAAGCCTTGTACTTTATTTAACCCTAGGAAGATCTTGTTTTGACCTATGTTAAATATAATGATACATCTTAGACGTATTGAAGTTTAAAAGTGTATATTTGACATATTACAGCGCCCTTGAGGTGATTTTTCACAAAAACGGCGCTATATAAATCGTCCAAATATTATTATTATTATTATTATATTATTAGACTTGAACAGTCTTACTAAAAAAAAAACTTCCACGGCCGATAACCTGTATTGTTGCAACAACATAAATAAAGCCCGTATACACTAAAACACAATGTGTTACTACTAATGAGCTTTCTTCCGTGGTCACGCTGTAAAATTCAACTAATTCAATTGTCAACATTGTATGTATATGGTTATACTTGGTAAAAATGATTGTTTTAATTCTTTTCCACAAGGGGGCGTTATTGGCGCGCCTGCGCATTTGTCCTCCGCGGCCCGCTCTGAAAAAACAGTTTGGTATATTTATGGTGGGATGTTAGTAAATTTTGTTAGTAAATATTGTTAACTTACTTAATGATTTCTATTATAGCGACCAATTCATTATTCTATTTATATAATTCAAATATTATCGTGTTTCTTGTGGTTTTTCATCAGTTTTAATCAAGTAATTAGCACAATAATCGTACTTTGAAAGTTGAACTGTCAGAAAATAGTTTTATAGGTTACATAAAAAATCTAATTTACTTTTTAGGGTCTATATATTTCGAGAATTTATTCAAAGTTATGTTTTTTGATATAACTTAAATATCTAATGCATGTGTTGGTAAACGTATCAAAGAAATTAACGTCTTAAGATGTTTAAGCAATGCATTAGAATTTCAGTTTTTTTAATTATTAATTTTTTGGAATTAAAACCAAACTTCAAATTTTTTTTGATTTTTTCATTGTATGAAACAGAAAAAGTGAAGTGACAGTTTTCTTCCTAATTTATTAAATAAGAGGACTGTGTTTTTTATATTTTGAATTTTCCGCAATTTTTTAACTGTTTAATAGAGTATGTTTACGGTAAGCTGTTTTTTTAAACTTTTTTCGTGTTTGAAGTTTAAAATACTGCAATTTCTAAAATTTCTATTCTTAAGTATTTTTCAAATACAAAAATCTAAAAGGTAATTTTATCTAGTTTCTATAAAGGTATATGATTTTACGACATCTTAAAAAATAAGAAATATACAAGTCATTTAAAATACGTGGGAAAAATTCCAAAATTCATTCAGAAATTATTAAAAAAACAGTTGTATATAATGGATAAACTACCCCCTCGTGCTGTGTTAGCCATGTATATATCTTTCCATGAACAATTTTTTAATTTTAATGTTTTCACATCCGCGGCCGTTTATCAATTGAATAAAATTTTCACGGGGTTTTTCAGTAAGGCTGAAACAGTTTAAAGATAGTTGAATAATTAGTTTAGAGTTTTGTGCTTCAAATAAAACCAAAATATATAGTAATAAAAAAAAAATAAGAAAATGCTGTAAACCTCTTACAAATCAACCATAAACTATTAAGTCTTTTTTTAATGAAAAATAAGGTTTTATTTTATGTCTAAATCATATTTTTTTATATAATAATAATAATAAAAATATCTTTTTAAACAAAATTTGCAAGATTTATAACTAAAAAAAAAAATAAACGTACATATTCATAATATTTACAATGGTTTATATAAGTAAAAAAGATTAACAACAGAAAATAATATAAATATGAACAGTAGGTTGAAGAATAGAAAATAGTTATAAATTTGGGTTTTTCGTAATCCGCCTCACTAGGCTAGCCTGTGTTGAGGCAGTAATTTTTAAGTCAATTTATATTACTTATTAACATACCTACACTTATATTAAAATATAATCATACAATAGATTTGTTGCATTAACAATAATTTTGAATAATAACAATCAGTACATTGGTTTAATTTCGAATTTGGGTGAGCGCGCCGGTAAAGGCCCTATCATTATTTTTTATCCAAATTTTTATGTTATTTTTGAAAAATTTTTGTGAATCACATTTTTTTACTCTATATGGAAGAATGTTATAAAATCTTGTTGTAAGGTATCTGAAATTTCGTTGACCAAAAGTAGTATGCATTATGGGAATTTGTAGTAAGTCTCTGTTATTGTTTCGTGTACAGCGAGTATTTAATCTTTTCTCATAGTATTTATGTATATTTGTGTATAGATGATTGAGGATTGTTTTTGCGTATATCTGCCGAATGTCAAACACATTCATAATATTAAAGATAAAGTTCGAGTCTGTAGTTAGAGGTAGTCTAAGGATTATTTTTATAATAGTTTTCTGTGCCTTTATGATTGGGTCTAGTGCTGATGCAGTACCGCCTCCCCATGCTATGATACCATACTCAATAATAGATTGACAGACTGCAAAATAAATCATTTTCAAGTGTTGTAAGTCGAGAAAGTTTCGTATCGTTCTGAAAAAGTGCATGGTTTTTCTTATTTTGTTTGCAATTATTTGAGTGTGAATATTCCATTTGAGATATTGTTCAAATGTGAGGCCGAGATACTTCATCTGTGTAGTGCGCTCAATGTAGGGACACTGACAAGATTCATTGGAATTTAAAAATGTATGTATTCTAATAGAGGCATCATCACAAGGTTGACCTTTTATATTTATGCTTGATGTGACATATTTAGTTTTTTCCGTGTTCAATGTGAGCGTATTTGTATCTAACCTCGTTTTTACAATGTTTATATCCGTTTCAGCTTTTTTGTATACATCAAGCCAAGTGTCAGCTTCAAACAGTAAAACAGTGTCATCGGCAAAACTAATTATTTTCCCCTGAATATTAATGTTACATAAGTCATTGATATAAAAAAGGAACAGAGACGGTCCTAATATGCTACCCTGAGGAATCCCATACATAGTTAGAGGAGAATTGATCGCTAAGTGTTTTATTTACTTTAACTCGTTGCTTGCGATTGTTAATATGCTATGTAAGTTTGAATGCTAATCACTTACTTAAAAATAATAACATTTTTTTATGTTAAATCACATTTATAAGATGTCCGAAAGTTACATAAAAGATAATCAAACGTCTTTCGAATGTATGGTATATGTATGACTCTATAATTATTGTACTTACCGTGGTGACACAGCCGCCCTGCGCAAGCTCTGCTCGGCAACTGAGCTAACTGAGAATAACAGCGCGCTGCACTGTGAAATTAAAAGAATACTGTAATACTTATGTCTCGCTTATGTCACAAAGACGCAGATTACCTTTCTAGAGTTAACTAAATTATATTTAGCTTTTCTTACTTTGCTACTTTTGTAATTATGGAGGTGTTTCCACAGCTGAGTAACACTACCTGTCAAGGAAATGCTAGTTTTTACAGCCAAGTTAATATGTACTATTATTAAAGTTATTTTACGTGAGAGGTGGTGAAATACCTCTTAAATCTTAAATATTACTGTAGGTAGGTAAGATATATTATTGATTTATATTAATTTTAACATATTTAATGGGAAAATATAAGTTATTACATATGTATATTTTCTAGTCGCGAGGGTTTTCTTACCAAGCGGATTAAATTTATTCTTATACATATAACTCCAAAGCTCTCTAAGTATGTATATCTTTAGACATTATTTTTATAAGAGATGTGAAAATTGGTGGTTACGTGTTATTGATTTTACAGGTGATTCTAGATTATTTTGCAGCTTTGAATTCCATGGCTTATGATGGAAATGGCACTGCAGGCTGAAAATATTTTCATTATCCTTGAAATTACGATGATTCATGATGCCAGAGTTCACCATTTGAGAGTTTTTACTGTTTCAAAAAACAGGGCCTCTGCTTTATACTTAAGACAAAAACCAAAAGTTTATTTTACTCATTCTATGTATAGAAGATCTCCCAAAAGTTTATTTTACTCATTCTATGTATAGAAGATCTCCCAAAGGTTTTTATCTTTTCCACTGAACCCCTTGACCTAGCACACAATACTTAGGGCTAGCATTTTTACCAAAAATTATCTTTATTTATCAAGGACTTGGCTCTGTGATAATCAATTGTAACTGACCATGTTTCTGTTGTTAAAATTAAAATTCTGGAATGTTTCGATTGTTAAAATGATGGATCATTTCTGAATGTTTTTTTTTGTAAAATGGTTGATCATTCCGGAATGTTTCGATTGTTAAAATGTGTTATCATTCCGGAATGTTGCGATTGTTAAATTGATTTTTAAAATGAATGATTTTTTTTTTTTAAGAAGAAAGACAAACATTCCCGGATTACGAATAACCTGACAATGTTTTAAGATCTCCTGCTACCATTACATTCAGTAGAAAATGTTGCTTATGTCGTGATGGAGGACTTAGCCAGCCGAAGAATCGAACACTCGACGCCCCAAACGCGATGCCAACTCAGGCACTGACTGGTTGAATCATTAACCTCTTGTGTTTAAATGTGTGGAATGTTTCGATTGTTAAAATGATTGATCATTCCGCAATGTTTCAGTTGTTAAAATGTGTGATCATTCAGTAATCTTTTAATTGTTAAAATGTGTGGTCATTCAGTAATCTTTTAATTGTTAAAATGTGTGGTCATTCAGTAATCTTTTAATTGTTAAAATGTGTGATCATTCAGTAATCTTTTAATTGTTAAAATGTGTGATCATTCAGTAATCTTTTAATTGTTAAAATGTGTGGTCATTCCGGAATGTTGCGATTGTTAAAATGGAATGTTTTGATTATCTCTTCTTTGGAATTGAACTCAATTGTGATTGTCCCTGGCTGGTAAGGACCTTTAGATATAATGTTTACAGTGTAGACGTAATATTTATTTAATAATTTGCTGACTTACCATTTGATGGTGCAAACTTCCAAAGAATTATGAAAGATTCGATTTTGGTTTGAGAGATTACATATCATTTCGTGCGGTTCTTGGTTACATATTTTATAATGGTGCTTATGTTATATTGTGGTCAATGCACTTTTTTTTATAAGGTTAAAAATAAGGATAGAATAATAATAAATTGCGTTATATGTTCCATTCTTCATAATTTGTCTTTGCCGGGCTGTTCTTTTGATACATTCTCTCAGCCATGCATTGTGTGGCGAGGCTGTAAAAGTGTGTAAAGGAAGAAGATAGGTAAGAAAAAGGTTGAGAAGTAATATACATATACCTATATATATATAAATGTCACCGGAGACCAAAATTTCATCTATATTTTTACTTCAAATAAGGTCAGGAATCACTGGTTAGTAAGTCACTTAACATCCTGCACGTAAGTAGTTTGATTATTTGTATCTGATCACTAAACATAGTTTTCACCCAGGCAATAAGTACACAATGCAAATATACTATGTATTTTAATTAATTTACTGTGTGAAATAAACCATAATACCAATTAAATTTTATTTTATTCACCCACGCCGGGTACCAATACTGTTACGATCACTGGGTAGGAAGTCCAGAAGCTTACCGCTCTTTCACGGAGACCGTAAAACATAACGGGCAAACTTAATGTGTTGCCAAATAAAAGACAGTGAACCAACAAAGGTTGTGTAAAGCATTTCTAATAAACTACTACTAAATAAGTATATTAGGTACTTTAACCCCTATAGCGCGGCTGGCTAGAAGTTGTCTTTTATTTCAAATATAATTTTGAATATTATATTTACCTTTGAGATATTTACTAAATTTAAGCCGCGCCATATGGGTTAAGCGTTAAAAACTAACACTTTGAGAAAGGGTTGTCAGCCCAGCCACTATGTGCAAGTATGACCAAGGAAGTATTTAGTTCTATGTAAGACTGAGATACTTGAACATTTCTTAGGTAACCTGTAAAATTTTATGGATGAGCTGAATTACCTTATTTAAGTAAAATTATGTTTTTGATATAAGTACATTATTGATTATGCATCTACAGCTTAGTAATATTACCACCTATCATTTGTGTAACTTGTTGAAGATTTCCAAAAAGATGAGTGGAATTGAAGTTGAGCAGTTTACAAACTCAACAGTTTACGAAGGATGTATTTTAAAATTTATAAACTTATTTTTATACTTTATTATTATTTGTAAACTTATTTTATTTTCATGTTTTTAATCATTAGTATTATTACTCAATTTCAGATATTGATAAAAACATTTCAGACACAATTAAAAAATGGATTAAAGAACAAAAAAGGCAATATTATAAAAAAAATTATAACATAAAAGAATAAAGCATATATAAGGGCTGTCGGTAAAATAAGGTCTACATGGTGCTGCGGTCGCGAGGCAAAACTGGCGTGCAGCCTAGTTCCTCCACGCCAAATGCCACGCAAAAGCGTTATTCACACCTGGCGGGCACAGCGAGTAGAATCGCGAATGGCTAAGTGCCGCGTGGTGGGCATTTGGGTGACCGCAGCACCTTGGAGACCTTATTTTACGGACAGCCCTTGTACAATACCATTACAATACACACTTTATATACAACTGTATCTCATAATATTTGCTGATATATTTTTTTTCATTACTACCTATATTAATATTAATTATTATCAATTTTATTTCAATTTATTATTTCATACAATCTTTTTATTAAATTGTAAAATGGGAGCCTCAGCAGGGGAAAGTACCCAATTAGGCCCCCATTTGAAAATACGTAATATTATTGTATCAAATTGTTTTTCAAATTGAACTTGAAAACAATAAAAAAAGTAATTTTCTGCTCGTTTAGTTTGTTTATGACATACGAAGTACAAACAGAAAGCGGCAGTTTTACAGCTGATTTTATGTTATTTTAGTCTATGTTCTATGTTCCGAGTCTATTTTCTAGACACAATATTTCAGGGTGGTACTGCAAAACTTCAAGAGATGATTATTCACTTTATTATATAGCCACAAATAACCGTTATCCTACAAACACCAGAATTGAAGTAAAAAGGTTAATGAAAAATAATTATTAACATTTTTCCTTACTTATTGATGAATAAGTTAAAATGAAAAATCCCTTAGAAATTGGCGGTACCACCTTGAAACACGGTGTAAATTGTGCCGTAAAAGGCACACATGTGTTAGTTAAGTCACAAAAGGGTATTGAACTTTCATCTATTTATTTAATAGGAATGTTGCTTTCATTGAGATATAGCTAAAAAAGTTAAAATAAAGATATTTATATATCGAAATAGTCTACCAATTACAGATGTTTTATTTCCCACTTTTTCTAACCATAATTTACTCTTTTTAATTTTATTAATTTCTAACCATCACAAACAAAACAAAAGTGAATGTGGAAAAATCGAGAGCATTTTTTTCCTGTCAGAACAAAAAAAAAACTGTTTTGGAAGTTGAAAAGTTTTTTTTTTAAAGTTGTTTTTTTTTATTTTTAAAGAAAGACAAACATTTCCGGGTTAAGAATAACCCGACAATATTTGAAAATCTCTATCTACTACTACAGTAAGCCGAAAATGTCGCTTGAGTTGTGATGGAGGACTTAGCCAGTCGAGGAATCGAACACGGAACGCCTGGGTGGGACCCAAACGCAATGCCCACTGAACCACTGACCGGTCGTATTTCGATTCATATTCATTGTTATTACCTTGAAGTATCGCGCTTGTCATTATTATTGTGCTATAATTATTGAAGATATAAACTGATAGAAGTTTATTGTGGTTGTATCCATGCAGTGGTGTGCAGTCCATAAAGGTTAAAATGCTGTACCTATCCTAAGAAAAACGAATAACACTCCCAATAGCTGCATATGTCTCCTGAGATGACAGATCCCATTCGTAGTCCTACCAGTTTCCTCAGTGAGTTTCTGTACATATCGAGTAGTTGCCTGGTCCATCTGGGTTTCCGGTCTGTTTTTTTGGATTGCCTCATACCGGGCGCCCTCTCCCGTTCCTTCCAGTACTGGGATTTGACCCAATTTTCAGTATATATTTTATTGTGGCAAGCTGCTACTCCTACGGCCGGCTCGGATCCCGCAAGCGACGCTTTCACCCCTTTCCTTGCTAGTTCGTCAGCCTGCTAGTTGCCCTCTATACCTTTTTGTCCTGGTACCCAGATCAGGGTTAATGTCTTTGGTTTTTACTCTACAGAGGGCAATGGTAATTAGTTTTTAAGCCTATTGCTTTTTTAACAAAATCTTTGGCTCAAGAAAATTATTATCTCGAATCGACCTCTATGAACGGCATGAACGCATTATTAATATATTCTCTTTTATTTCGTTTTATCAATTGATTGAAATGTATTCAGTATGTACGGTTGTAAAATACCAAAAAATGATATCCGTAAGGTTTCCTTCTTAGCCGACAGATGACAGCAGAACCAAAATTTTATATCGTCTACTTATTTTTATCTTATCTTAATAATTATTATTATTATCTTATTTCACAGAATCATATTCTAGAATCGTTTAAGATGTGTGGACATGAATTGTCTTAATTTGATATTTGATGTGCATATATACTAGCAATTTATGCATATATACTAGCTACATACTAGGCAATTTATTACTTTTGTGAAATCGTGCAGTTTAAACGATATTAGTGTAGTACTGACGACAATATCTGTGACTCAAGTGCATTTCTGCGTAAAATTTGACATTTTTGGGTGTGGCCTTGTGCAATTTGTTGATACTATTGTGAAATTCTGTAACTTAATAGTTTGATTTCAAAAATGAGTTTATCGTGTATCCTAAGGATGGGGTTGGTTATGTTTATATTATTGCTTGGGGTAGCCAGTCCACACGTGATTTTGAAAGAATTTGACAATGAAGCTAAAGACATTAAAAAGTGTATACTGAATGTTACAGATCCAAGCGGTTTATATAAGTTTAAACCTTACGTCTTTAAGCTAGTATTCGAACAAAAAGCATTCCCTAACGGAAAAGTGGAAAATTGTAGATGGTACTCTGTGGAAGATCGTTTCAAACAAAATAAAATTCTCATCATGAAAAATTCCATTGCTGTCTTCGATTCTTGCAATATTTCCGAAGCACAAGCCAATAGTCTAAAAGGGAGGATTGTGAGAAGCAATTTAGAGCTGGTAACTATGAAAGAATTGCAAGAGAGAGAGGAAGACTTGAAACAGCATTGTTCAAACACAACAAATGCTCCACCAAATTCTACCCAAGTTTCAACATCACCTGGGAAGGTTGCCACAATCGTTTATGCCTGTTGTGGGATTGTAGCTGGGATCATGGTTGTGGTTGTGGTCGCCTGGGTACTCAAAAAACATTATTGTAGCAATAATAAAACCGAAATAAGGGAACCAGTTGAAGAATCTGAGATGACAAAGTTTACAGGTCAGAAAATCTATTTATAACTTATACAGAATGGTGCAAAATGACCTCTATACTTTGAATTTATTATAACTTTTTATTTCAGAGTAAATTATGTTAATTTTTTTGAGTAGCGTTTACAAATAGGGAATTTTATTGGCCTAAATGTGAAAGGTTATGTCTCGCAAATAGAAGCCATTTTCGGCTTTGCACGTTCCTGCTTTTTCCAACATGTTTTCCATCACCTTTTGCAAAATTTCAGGCACGAATTTCATTGCGAATATTGGTATTCAGTTGAGGGATGGTCGCTGGTTTAGTAATGTACACTCGTTCTTTGAAATAGGCCCAAAGAACAGTCGGGAGCAGCTAAATCCGGTGAACGTGGTGACCAATTGACGCAAAAAAATACACTCTTCGAAAACGTCTCGTATCAGAGCAATTGATTTTTGTTCATTGTTCAGCTGTATATCTGACTCTTCCTTAAAGACAAAAACTTGCATAATCGCAAAATACCTGGGTGGTTCATATTTCCTGGATCATTTAAAAAGTACCCATATATGGAAAAATTATTATGCACTAGCAACACCCACCTTTCAAATCTCTCTAACAGTTCAGCGCAGGTATTGTGACTGTAGATGGGTAAGTTCTGCATATTGCCGGAGGCCTTCGAGACGTGCTTCCTTTTAAAAGTACTCAAGTTCTTAGAGCAGGTACCGGGAGCCACTCCCGACTCGCGAGTGGCTCGGACCTAGACACACGGGTTCGACCGGAGCCGAACCTTGAAGCTGAAACCGCAAAATAACTTGAACCCGGGACCTGCTGCTCCCGACTGGTAAGTGGCTCGGACCATTGAGTTCTGGGTTTGGGTCCGAGTACTGGACCGGGTTCTCTGGAAGTAGAGGATTTGAAAAAGGAGTAGGAGTAGAATCTGCTTCCCGCGAAGAACCCAAGTTCAAGAGCCCACTCCAGCTAAACCTACACATCGCTATTGTGTGCATTCATACTTGAAAGTTTCCAAGTTAAAAATTTGTCATGGTTTTTTTACAAATATGTATATTTAATTAGAATGTAAGATCTATTTTTCCATGTGTCTCTTTCGATGAATGGATGCGATAAAAATTCAATTACCAATCATAATGCATATTTTTTGTTCCCATTTGCAACTAAATGCTGGGACCAATAGTTTGTTATGGAGATATTTTAAAAATGTCATAATTGAGAGCTTATTTCTCTGTTAAACTCTTGTCTTACAACCAATTGAGGATTCAATGCCTGTTGTTATCGCAAACCGCCGCCTTCTGGCGCTCGTGTACATGAATCTAAAGGACAGAGTGCAATGTTGTATGAATGACACACATTGAATATTATTTTATACCTATTGTACCACTACACGAATATTAAAAAACATTGTGCGCATTTTACCTTTTAAATTGCCGGGTTAGTCAGTTCATTTAGTTTTAGTTATCTTTTAGGTATCAAAACACAGATGAACAATTTTTTTTTCAGGGGGTAAGAGTTTTTAATCTCAGTAAATAAAAATGTGGGGGAGGGCGCCATCGGTACTTACTGCACAGGGCCCTGCTGTGAGACCACCATTCAAAATTGAAACTTGCTGGAAATGGCTTTAGCCGTGTTTGGTGACTAGTTCTGAATAGCCAGGTAATTCCCCGCCTTCCTCTTCCCCATCTCCTTCTCCTCCTTCAGGCTCACAACATACCCCAATTGGGGATGCCATAGTCTCACTGGCTCCATACAGGAGCAGCTGGGACTCTTGTGAGGTATTCACGTAAAAAAAAGGACACCAGATTTCGTAGATCCGGCAATGCATACAAGTATCTCTTCTCAAGTCTCCGTCTGTAAGGGTTGTCTTCTTCATTTTACAATACCTCAATTTAATGACAATTTTAGTGTGAAGAAATGATCTTGGTATTCCTTGTGTGGTTAGTCATAAGAGTGTGTCTACTTACTACTTATCACCATCTTACAAACATTACGTCGGCATGTTACTGTTCCCGCATGGGAAGTAGGAAGGGGTGAGACAAATGTCTATTGTCGCCCGAATGTTTTGGACAGCAAAAGCCCACAGCACTTGAGTTTCTGACGTGCCAACTTTAAATGCTCCTTGAGTTTTTTTACATTAAAAAGCCAATTTATATGATTATTGATTATGTATTGTAAAACCCTAATACCGATGAAAGTTTATACCAGCGCTTTTTTGTATCTTTTCCAGAGCGATTTGTAAAGATGTTAGAGTAGGTACTTGTATACTTGTAGGCATAATAATAATAATAAAGTTTGTTGATTTCAGCTGAACAGAGCTGTGAGTGCAATACTCTGTTTGCAATATAAAAATATATGTGTATAATTATTACAAGATATTATAACAGAATATTGAATACAAGATAAAATAAAATAAAATGGTAAACATATTTAGTACTTGTACTACGCAGGCTTCAGGTAAATTCTCCATGTATTGTTAGGGATGCCTGGACAAGGCTGTTTTCCGATTGACTCGTCCTGGCTATTATATGGCACATCAAAGCAGCGAGCCCATGTACCCTTCCCTCTGCGAACATCTGCGATGCGCTGCATCGCCAAGGTAGGCCGAACAGCTCTCCGTATGCATATGCATATTGTACTCAGTATGCATATTGTACTCCGTATGGTACTCAGAGTGTGTTCATGATGCCTTGTAAGTATCTTGTCCATAGTTCACTAGTATCTATGTCTGGAATAGTTGCTTCTTCACGTGAGGATTGCACCTGTTGAATCTCCTGGCGAGCGTATTGGCTCGCACACTCAGAACTCTTCTTTGGCGTTCTATGTTATTTTTATCATTTCGGTCATCAGTGACGACATGCCCCAAATATTTTATTTCACTGCAGATTTTGATACAGTGAAACCCTCTTAAGAAATTTTCCAAGGGACCAGAAACAACTTCTTAAGCAGGAAAACCTTATATGTGGGAAAAGTTGAGCCAATTTTGGATTGCTCAACTAAGCCACGAAATTTCTCAAGAGAGAACTTCTTAAGAGGGTTTCACTGTATTGGCTCTGCCGAGACATATGGGAGGAACGACAGCAGGACCAGTATTTGTTTTAAATATCAGCAGAGAAGATTTTTTGACTTGCCCATGACTATCAACATATGCTTTGTATATGGCCAGAAGTTTTCTCATTGCTCTTACCGGTGGGGCTAGTATGACCATGTCATCTGCATAGCTAATGTCGTTCATACATACCCTGGCAATACGGCACCCGATTCTTGTTTTGTTCAGTGTTTCACTAAGCTCATCCATATTCATGTTGAACAGCGCTAGGGACATTGCGCCTCCTTGTCTAACCCCTCGTACCCAATGTACTTGATATATTTACAATTTGTGGAGGTACTTATCGATCGGTCAGTTTTTTCCACAACTTATCATGACTAACAATATGAAAAACTTTGCTTAAGTTTAGGAGGCTTGTGTATAGCGATGTTTTTCTGGCTTTATAGTATTCAATTGATAGTTTCATGTAATATATGGCTGTATTGGTCAGGTTCAGTTGTCAGTTTTTTGGGATTGAAACTATTTTTGTTTTGGACAGTTCTTTCGGAATGTGTCCATATGCCCGATCATGGCAGTTAAAAGCGAAGCAAGCAGTGTCTGCCGCGTGCTTTACATGTTCTATGACAAGTCCTTCGTGACCACCTCCTGATACCTCCTGCTATGTTGTATATTGCTCGCTGAATCATCTCAGATAAGATGACAACGCACAGCTGTTGTTCTGGTTGATGCGTTGGTGTATCAATCTGTTTATCCATTGTTTGTGGTTGAACTGGTGCGGGGTAGAAAGTGTTTTGGAAAACTTCAGCTATATCTTTATTTTCAGTTTGTCCATCAAAGTGGCTCTTTGCAGTATGTTTTCCTTTCAATTCAGCATTGGTTTTCTTCCAGAAAGACGAAAAATTCTTGCATTTAAGGCTGATTGCTATTTTATCCATTTTGTTCTGTTCAGAATTTCTTTGACATTTCTTTTACTTTTTATATGATGGTATCATCAGCAGGTAGTCCATTCTGCAGCCATTTTGTGTGTGCATTTCTCGATGTTCCATAATGTAAGGCAACCTTCTCATTCCATTTTCGCCCAGTTGTAGACTTTCTTCCTATATGTATTAAACGCAGATATTGCTGAGGTACGTAATACTTGTACAATGTTTTTATATAGGTCATCCATTTAGACTGTATTTATCATTCGTGCTGTCATCAATTTACTGTGTTAATTCCACCAATTATCTTGAGTTGACCTATTGATAGTTGGACATATCTGGAGTAGGACTGCACCTGTGCTTGTGACTTTTGGGCCTCCATCTGCATGGATCCCTTACTATTGTAACCCAATAAATTAGTGTGCATTGATCTGTGATCAAACCGGATTGGTTTATTTATGTCTGATGCAGTCATTTCTAATTTCACAATAAGTTTAAGAATAATTTCGTTGGTATAAATTAAAAATTTTGTTAATCCTTCTCTCCAGAAAAGTTTCCAATCGAACTTTAAATTGATTAATATTTGTAACATCAATGACATGTTATGGAAATTTGTTCCATGCTTCCACTATTCTATTTGCAAAGAAGTGTTTCCGTGGCTTAAGAAGTTTCGATAGTGGTGAAGATTTAATACCATAAATAAGTCACCCCTTTCTCTTCTTTCTTTTAAAATTTGTAATTTTAGTTCCTTGAGTCTATCTTTATATTGCCAGTGTAAGAGATGTTTCCGTCCTTCACACAGACTGTAAAATAGGGGGCGCCGGGGGTCTATGTCAGCCGCTGGGTCTCATGAAATAAAAAGTCGAGTTGTTGTGAATTTCCGTCGAGAGATGGGTCCGGTTTGCAGAGAGAAAGGGTAGCTATCGTGCCGGTACTGGAATGCGTTAGTTCCCGGGCCGCACCGGTATTTATTGAAAACCGAGTGGATGGCTTTTGGTGCGGCCCAATTCTTGAAAGTTAATGTTTAGAAGATCGTAACCTCCGACACGATTCGCGTGACGGGCGTTGTGACCTCTGGAACTACCCCTTTTTCCATGTTCTCTCTGCCGATCAAAACCACCTCTCTCCAGCATGTTTATTAATTAAAAGAAAATACAAATACAAAATGTTCGCGGGTCCCCCGGCCCAACAACGTTCAGGGGAATTCAAATTAAGACAATTAAACTTACACTAACATTATTACTTATCAACTAATTATGCAAAGTGGAGTTCGGCCTACCATTCAATATCATTTATTCGTCAATATTACAGGCCAAACTCCTTTAAATCAAAACATAAACATAACATAATCAGAATTCAAACTACCGCACAGATCCTACCAAATGATAATCGGCGCTCTGATTGGTTGGCTGTGCGGTAGGGTGCCCGCCGCAGCCTGAAGCGGGAGGGGAGGGGAAACGGTACGGCAGTTCAGAGTAAATAGCTAGCCCTGGCTGCTGCCGCTACCAAACAATAATGCCAACTGACGGGGAAGGGTGTCTGCCGAGCGACAGGAAATTAGAAAACGAGGAAGTTTAGCAAACACTCCTCGTCTTCTGTTTCCCCGATAACACGTCCGGTACAGGCAGTCTTCCAAATCTCCGGGAATTTTTGTGAACCGTCTTTATGCCCTCTCTATTAGATCTACACCTACCGTTTTGCAAAATATGTACTCCATATTTGGAAAGCATATTCCGGGAGAGGTCGCACATATGTTTTTTTTAACATCATGTCCAGCGTTAGATCAAGGAAGGCTTTCCTAATTAATTATGTTATTGAATTTGCTCTTTTTATGATCTGATAGGTGGTTCCCATTTTCAAGTTGTGTGATATGGTAACTCCTATCTTTTGTTGTAGAAGTGTTCTATTAAATTTGTGAGCAAGAATAGAAATTAATGTAAGACAGTGCTTTTTCAAAATTAAGTTTTATGAATCAATCTTTTGTTCATTGATATATTTCATTTATGTCATTGTCATCAGCTTAAGTCTGAGATAATATTATACAACTGAATGGTATTGCCGAGACAGGAATAAATCCAATGCTTGCTGATGACGTCATTCGGAACACCGGTCTGTGAAAGTATTCCGCATTCACTCATTCGGGCTTCGGATATATTATCTTCAATTTTATAGTAGCAAAGCCCACAACTGCACCATCTGTGATGGTATTAATCAACTAAATAATCATGTTTCTTCTTTTTTGTTGCATGAATCATAATTCTTCAGGATCTCGTGAAATCTCTTCAGGAGGCAACATAAAATCAGAAGACCAGGCAGAACTAACAGAACTGGTCTATAAAATGGCTGCTGCAACTGACGAAGGAAGCGGCCAAGCTAAACCACTATCGATTCGTCTGGGTCCGGAACTGCAGAATCCTTGTTAGAATCAGAGGGTTCGCACATCAGAGTAATCCTCAAACCAGATTATTTAAACAGAATTATAAAAAAATTTCAACTTACGTGGGCCACCAAAATATTTCCAATTTTATTGTTTATCTTCTTAGGTGCTTCTCAGGCCCTTGAGGTGATTTTTCACAAAAACGGCGCTCTATAAATTATCCAATTATTATTATTATTAGGTATATAGCTTTTAATATGTAATCCTAGGCACAAGTTAATGATTTCATAATAACACTATATTATTTTTTTTATGTTCCCATCATGTGTTGCAATGCCACTTAATAAGGAAATTGTTTCTGCCCGCGTGTGCTTTCCCATTCGTCCCCTTCCGTCTCCCCTATCTCTCCCGTGTCCCCTTCCCCTTGTTCCCCAGATGAATGGTTTAGTATTAATTTATATATATATATAAATCAAAATATACTTGTATGCATGTGTGTTTCTTATGCGTTGCTAAACCATTCATCTGGGGAACAAGGGGAAGGGGACACACATATATAGATTTTTTATCTTCTCAAGTATGTACTTTTAGCATATAAATAATTGCTTCTTAATTCCAGATGCAAGTTACAGGTACCTATTATAAAAACTGCTCATCATTATTTTTATGGATTATTTTGTATCTTGTGTTTTTATTGCGTAATTGCTTCATAATTCTAGGTACAAGTTACCGGTATTATATTATAATTTTTATTGACAATTTTTCATCTTAAGTATGTGCTCTTAATGTCTATATCTATGTTTGACTTACATGTTCCATACAAATGTATATTATCGGTGATTTGAATATTTATTATCAAAATGTTAGAGGTCTTCCAACAAAACCCCATGTATCCCTTTCCAGTGTTTTGAATGCCATTCATGACGTGATATGCCTGACTGAGACTTAGCACTTGACATATTTGGCTCGGAATTATTAGATGAACGATATGTAGTGTATCGTTGTGATCGCGACTATATGTTGTTGGGCCAGGCACTTGGCGGCGGTTCACTTATTGCAGTGCGCCGTGAACTGTCCGCGAGCCCCTCACCCTCCCACCCGCGTATTAAGCGTGCAGAGATAGCCACAGCTACTCTTGCACTAGGCTCTGGAGCCCGTGCTTCCAAACTATGTATATACTGCTCATATTTCGTGCAGGGTGCAGAGCAGATTAAGTGACTTTTGTGAATTTATATCTATGGTGCATACCAATTTCCCCAATGATGAATTCCTTCTATTAAGAGATTTTAACATAGGACATGCCCCATGGCTTCTGCCTTCGACTGTGGACGGTTCCCTGGTATTTAATCGATCCTCAATTAATGCACTGACTTCAACTCTTTCTGATTTTTTAGACTATACCGATTTCCGTCAATTCAACAAACAGCTTAATATAAACGAGCGTGTTCTGGACCTGGTGATATCGAGTTGCATGTGCACTGTAATTGAGTGCGACACGCCGCTAATGCCGGAGGATGCACACCACCGCTTACTGGAGGTGTTGTTGCGCACGGTCCGCTCCTATCACAGCACACAGCACTGATCTATGTGCAGATTAATAACGCCTTAGCAGCCGTCGACTGGACATCGACTCACAGCAGCAATGTAGACTCAATTAGGGCACGTTTATATTCCGAATTAAATATGGTAATTGTCACGCATGTACCATCTAGAATCTAGATCAGGGGTCTCCAAACTACGGCCCGCGGGCCAAGTCCGGCCCGCCAGTGTCATCAATCCGGCCCGCGACAGCTTATGACAAGTGTCATCAATCAGGCCCGCGACAGCTAACGGCTTATTGTTGTTGTGATAAGTTGGACAAAAACACAAAATGGTAGTAACTCGGTTTTATTTACTTGCTTGGTAAAGCTTGCTGACAAGTATAAAATCAAACCAACGAGATTATTCGAGAAAAAGTACTACTAGCACTATCTGTGCGATGGATAGAGGGTACTTTCACTACCTATTTCTGCGTGTAACCACCTAGATGCCGTATTGTAGTCGTGAAAATACAGTACAATACAATAGTAATAAGCAAGCGTATTTTTTCTTTTTACATTAACTCCACACAGGAGGCCCTGAAGAAAATATTTTGCCTCGGGGCCTATGTCATCTTAGCGGATGCTGTGTGAAAGTTTTTCTAAGAAAGGGAAGGATAGGAAGTTCTGGGAAGGAAAAGATATGAGTGGTGGGTAGGAATCTGGGGGTTAGTGTCCAGGAGTATCAGACGTATGAATCCGTCCCTCCAACTGCGGTGCAAGGTGATAGTTCGGCTGGAAGGGTCAAAAATCACCCAGTCTCTCTCGATCCGGCCCGCCACGCAGCAGATGGGCAGACTCATCCGCCGAAAAGACCTAGACAAACCTCACCCCATGAACCATCCATGAATGATAATGGTAGGAAAATTAAAACGATTTTGGCCCTTGGAACTTACTGGAGGGAACAGTATGGCCCTAAGGCTGAAAAGTTTGGAGACCCCTGATCTAGATCAATTAACATAGACTCCATGACAGTGGCGTAGCTAGCATGGGTGGCACCCGGGGCAGATAGGGCGGATAACGTGGTTGGTGTCACCCCCCCCCATTAAAGTTGTCAAACAGAAATTTCGACTCATAAAAAATTGGTCTGTCCTGGGGGAGGGGGGGGAGGGTGACTATAGAATTGTGATCTTGGCACCCCCTCATCGGGTGGCACCCGGGGCAGTCCGCCCCCCTTGCTACGCCACTGCTCCAGGTATCCTCCTTGCTACAGATCTACATTAAAAAAGTAATTAAAGATAAACTTAAATTTCCCAATAAATACAAAATTTATAACCGTAATTCTGACTATCAAACTTTCTCTCATCTTTCTTTCTTCTCCGAGAACGAAAAAAGTGTATGGAAATAGTGTGTTATGATAATTTCATTAATATGGCTGAAATTAATATTAATACCGATCCCAAACACTTTTGGACCTTTGTTAAATTTAAACAAAAATCTCTGAAATTCCTAACAATATGTTTCTTAGCTCTCAGCATGTATCGGGTGGGGAAGATATAAGTAAATTATTAACATGCATTTCCAATCCTCCTTTGAATCCCCTGCCCCGTGCACCTCGTCTACAACTCGAATATATAATCCAAACACCTCAGTTCACAATTTGATCATGTTAATATAGACGACACTGAATTAGTTAATAAATATCTTAAATCCTAGACCCTACCAAAGGCAGTGGGTCTGATGGTATACGGTATTCACCCTGTATTTTTAAAGAATTGCGCTAGTTTTTTTATGTAATCCACTAAGTCAAATATTCAAAACTTCATTGTGTTCTAGCATTTCTCCGCAGGAATGGAAAAGTATTATACATTAAAAAAAGGAGACATGCACAATATTGAAAATTACACACCAATCTCCATGTTAAAAAATGTAATGTTAATTAAATGTCATTTTAATTGGAGATCTAAATATAAATATTTTGGTTAACGGTCATGCCAAAAAAAAAATTTTTTTTTTACATGAGCTCCACACAGGAGGCCGTCATCTTTGGAGATGCTGTGTGGAGGTTTTTTTTAAACGAAAGTAAGGAGAGGAGAGTTCTGGGAAGGAAAAAGGTTTAAGAGAGAGGGTAGGAATCTGAGGTTCAGTATGTCCTGGTCATTCGCCTCCAAGACCTAGACAAACCTCACCCCATGAACCCGGGCACCCCTGCTAAATCACCAATGTAGCGAACCACTTGGGGTGACTTATAGCAGAGGTGTTGGTTATCCATTAAAGGTTCCGGGGCAGCGGTACCCATTCCCGCCTCCCAAATTGCAGACATTAGCCTCTCACAATCTTAAAAGACTTGTAAGTAAATGAACCCATTCGAAAATTTGACAATTCCAAAACCTGTGGCCATATTATGAGTAAAACTAAAAAACATATCCAATCTGTCATATACGAATCAACAATAACTTTACATAATTAATCATTTTACAGCAATCCTAGCAATAAACCAAAACAAAGAAAGGAAAACTCAAAATAGACCGATGATAATATAAAATTCTGAAACAAACTGGAATGCCGTTAAGCAAAGCTTGCAATGTACTGATATGCAAAATATTGACAACACAAATGATGTGTTGAATAGCTTCGTTGATATAATCAAAGTGTCAAATAACAAAAAAAAAGCATAAGAATATACACATTAAGCCTTGGATCTCACAGAATATTATAAACTGTATACGAAAAAGAGATGAATTACATAAAAAAACTAAAACAAAAACCTTATGATATACACATATAGCACGGTATTACAAAAGATACAGAAAAATTTGCAATAACATCATAAACTCCACAAAAGAATCCTGCTATAAAAATAAAATAGACCATTTAACAATAATCCCCGAAAAATGTGGCATATTATAAATGAAGTAATCAATTCGAAATCCACCAGTAATACATCAAAAATCGATGAACTGAACGTAAACAAGATTCCCACGCCATATGCCAAAAACCCTGACAAAATTCTTGATCATGTTAAATAGATTTTTTACAAATAAGGGATCAAAATTAGCTAAACAAATCACACTTTGTGTTAATGATGCAGTTGAACCAAATGAAGCTTGCAATCTGGAAAGGGAACTTGATTTTTAAAAAATAACCTTTGACGAAATCAAAAACGTAATTATGTATGTACTTCCTTAAATCCAAATTTTTCAAGTAATCTCAACCAATGCAATACAACACCTCAGTGAATAAATTACCTTCCCACCGATGATATCAATAACTATCAACCGATAAGTCTTCTGAGTACCTTTTCTAAAATACTAGAAAAAGTACTAAAAAAACAACTTATGATGTACCTAGAAGATAATAACGTAATATCGAAATCTCAGTATGGTTTTAGACAAAACTTGGGTACTGCCGACACCATAGACGATGTCATAAATAAGATCACGAAAAGCTTAGATGGAGGAAATAAATCTTTGGCAATTGTTATAGACCTGCTAAAGGCCTTTGATATGATAGACCATAAAATCCTTTTCAAGAAACTGAAAACAATTGGGATGTCAAACGCAACTTTAAATCTGCTAATAAGTTACATGTCAGAACTTTCACAGCGCGTTAAAATTAAGCTTAAAAGTAAACCTCTCCCAATCAATTACGGTGTACCTCAAGGAAGTGTCTTAGGACCTTTATTATTTTTTAAATATATAAATGATATCTGCAACTTACACACCAAAGGAAAAATCATTAGTTTTGCCGACGACACTGTAATTTTTTTTTTTTTTTGAATTAGTCAATTCACCCTAAAAAGAGTGCAATGAAAATGATTGGATAACCACTTACAAAGAAGCTGAACACGGTATTGTACATCTGGAAAAATGGCTTAAGCAAAACTCACTTACATTTAAGTTAACAAAACTAAATATTTAACGTTTTCTATAACAGCCAGAGGACAACCAGCTGAGGATTATGCTCTCAAATTACATGATTGTCATAAAAAAAACTTTATGCAATCATGCCACTGCCCCACCATAACACACTTTAGATGGGACTTCCACATAAATAGCATTACAAAAAAACTCATAAAGCTCATTTACTACTTTAGAAACATATGCAATATACTAAATAAAAATGATTTACATACTACTACGCTCTTTGCCAATCAAGCATAGAATATGAGATTATTGGATGGGGATCTGCCTTAAACATCCACATGAAGCAGCTTGTTAAAACACAAAAGGTAATAATAAAAATAATCCTGAAAGTACCCATAAGAAATCCATCAAAAGAAATTTTTAAAAACTTTAATCTGTTCAACATTATTAAATTATACTCAAAAAATGCAATCCTCAAATTTATAGAAAAATGTGAGTACCTTGTTGACCAACAAACCTAGAGTACAATGACGAAATCCTCAAAACTACTGAACATCCCGAAATTAAATACATCTTTTGGCAATAAAAACCATAATTTCCAAGTTACAAAATTATATACATAATGCCCTTCCAACTTAAATTAAAAACACTATGGAGATACAAAAGTTTAAAAAAGACATCAAATTATGGCTAACTAAACATGAAGATGAGGAAATCATAAAAATTACAAAGTAACCCAATGCAACCTACAGACAACAAACATGAATACTTTTTATTTTATTTAAGTATTGGTTATTTTGTGGAAACCAAAAAACTAGAAGATGAGGAAATCATGAACAACACCCATACAACAACCTCCAGTCCGCCTCGGAACAGGAATGCCTAGAGAAGAGGACTGTGAACAAACTACTTTACTTTGTACTTTTACTTTACTTTATATTGTCATTAAATTTAAAAAACGGGTAAACTTTTTGTGAAAAAATAGTTTTTGATATAATTTTTTCTTGTACATATCATTTCGAATCAACACAGCTTTGTCACCAAAAAATCAACAGAAACTAATTTATGTGAGTTTGTTGACACAATCCTTGTTGCTATGGATAATGGATTTCAAGTCGATGTAGTCCACCCAGACTACTCCAAAGCCTTTGATAAAATCCCACACAGCATCTTAATTGAGAAATTCGAAGCAATGGGTATACACAGTGACCTCCTTCGTTGGTTAGCCTATTATCTCGACAATCGTAAGCAAGCTGTAACTGTACAAGGGTTCTGCTCTAGCTTCATCTTCTTAACCTCAGGAGTTCCCCAAGGATCTCACCTTTGTCCCTCTTATATAATATTTTTAAAAATGATGTTAACAAAACTATCCGTAACTCTCGGCTGTAACTATATGCGGATGACAAAAAGATTGTTAACATCATCAAGTCTAAAATGGATTATATGGGGCTCCAGAATGACATGGACTCTCTGGTTAATGTATATTGTCTAGAAAATCGCCTACTTTTGAATGCAGATAATTTTTTTTTTTTTTAAAAGAAAGACAAACATTCCCGGGTTACGAATAACCCAACAATGTTTGAAAATCTCCTACTACCACCACAGAAAGCCGAAAATGTTGCTTGTGTTGTGATGGAGGACTTAGCCAGTCGAGGAATCGAACACGCGACGCCCGGGTGGGACCCAAGCGCTATGCCCACTCAACCACTGACCGGTCAAATGTAGCATCATATCTTATTCTCGAAAGAAACACACAATTAAGAACAATATTTCTAACAGAATAAATGTGATAAGAGATCTTGGAGTTCTATTAGACAGTAAGCTTCTTTTTCAATCTCACGTTGAGCATATCACGCCGAAGGCTTTGAAAATATTGGGATTTATATGTTGAGTAAGTTCAGTTTTCAAAAATCCACAAAAATTTTAGATTCTCTACATATCCTATGTCAGAAGCCACCTAGAGCACGCTTCAACAGTGTGGAAGAGAAATCTAGAAAGAGTTCAGAAAAAGTTTATGAAATATGTCTCTTATAGCATGTGAAATGATGAAAACTATGTCCCCATAAACCTTAAATCTCTTGATCAAAGCTGATATACGAGGGTGGGTTTTTAAGTTCGCAGAATGGGAGGTAAGGAATGGAAATAAAAATCCAAAACTATTTTTCCTTTTCAATATATGTATTCACCTGCTACCCTGACAAATTTTTCGGATCTTTCAATTTACTTGTATATATTCTAAAAAAAAATATTTTTCTTTGTCTAAAAAATACGCCGAAATTGCATCCTTCACTTCTTCATCACTTGAAAACTTTTTCCCATGAAGTCCTTTTTTCAAGTTTGGAAATGGGTAATAATCACTGGGAGCCAGGTAGGGACCGCAAAGGGGGTGTGACAAAATTTCAAAGTCCGCCTTCTGCAGGGCAGCCGTCGCAACACGGCTCTTGTGAACAGGCATGTTGTCGTGCAGAAGGACACCTTTGGTCAATTTTCCCCTTCTCCACGCGCTGTTGTTTTGGTGGCGGGTGAGCATTCCCAGCACCCATCTTGTGCTGACTTTAGTCATGCCAAGATGGTCGTGAAGAATTTTGAAAATGGTTGTATCTGATACTTTAACTATTTCTGAGAGTATTTTTTCTTTAGTCGGGCATCTTCTAATATTTATTTTTTGATGTTTTGAATAATTCCCATAGTGGTCACCTCGATCGGCCTTCCTGGCCGTGGGTCGTCTTCAAGTGATTCCCTGCCTTGTTTAAAGAGAGTATGCCACTTGTAAACCATAGTTTTACATGGACAAGAGTTCCCGTAAACGGATAACATCTATGTATTTCAGTATGGTCTGAACTGATTTTCCTTGCTTGGTAAGGAACTTTATAACAGCGTGGAACTCGATTTTCTCCATATTTCACAATTTCTTCCCGATTGACTTGTTTTGTCAACGATAGCTCAGAGACTAATGACCTAATTACGATAAAACCCAGTATTTATACTAATAATGAGTTGTTCAATTAGTATCTAATTCAGCAATACACCTTCTAATCACCTACCTACCAATTCCGCGGACTTAAAACCTCCCCTCGTAACAGAACCCTATTAATGCTCTTTAAGATAATTCATAACTTTATTGATAGCCCTTAATTACTACAAAATATTCATTTCAGATGTCCATTCTCAGTTAGTCAATCTCCGGACTCATTTTATATTCCTAAAAGCAATACAAATTACCTTGAAAATGTATTTATAAGAAGAAGCTGTAAGCACATTTAATAAATTATACTCAAACATCGGCTTGTTTAACACAAACCTACGAACCTTGCTAAATTCACAGCATTCGTAAAAAAATGACACTCAATCGAATGCCATATGTACCAAAAACTTAATATAACATTGATTTTTTTTTTTTTAGTTCATCACATTACCTCTTTTACTTTTAGCAGTTTGAATTTGAATAAAGTCACTTCCTCAAAGATATTATTTGCTATTCATTAAAATTTAAATGTAAACCATGGAAATATTTCATAAAACATTTTGTAGATTTAAGTAAGAAGATGCACTTTATCAGAATTGTTTATATTACAAATTGTTTGGTATTTTTCTATTATGGTACTAAATTTCAATGTCCTTATTTTATTGGTCAATGACATAAATATTCTTATAAAATATGCATAATTTTTTTTTTGTTGTATATTTTATTTAATTATAATTTTTGAATCTAATATTGACGGTCACAAACTTTCTCTGTGCCTCATTGCAATAATTTCATAATCTCATTTACTCAAGCTTATATTATTATTTACAAGTTAAGATTGTTTTGCTGATTTTTTGTAATTTAATTTTTATCTTAGTTCAGCAGTTTATTTTTTATAAATTTGCTTTTACTCTCTATAACCTGATCGAATAGCTCATTATTCATTAACATAATCATTAGTGGTAGTTTATAATTATTTCAACTAATAATTTAAGTGTGTTCAATAATTTTATTAAATAATGAAATTCATGTTATTAAGTGTTACACAATATTCACTTCCTAAAAAAAAATTTCTGCTGGTTTGTAAACACATACTTCTTTAAAATTTGATATTGTAATGTGTTTTATTTGCTGTTCTATGATTTCCATAATAATTCATGTACCTAATTATGATAGTACTACTATAAATACTATACTACAAACTTTTTATAAATAAAGGTAGGAACTTCTGTAGAAGTCAAATACGGCAGTGGTTCCCAATTAGTTTTTTGTGAGTACCCTTTCTAACACCAATGTCGATTGAACATGAGGGAGCTGCTCATTTAGGGTACCTTCACGCCAACGTGTTTCAAACAGTAAATTACTCAGCCCTATGGGATCATAATTAATACCTTTAGATGTGGCCCATTAAAATTCGGAATTTTTTACCAGTTGCAAAGATGTGTGTTTCACATAATAAAAATATATCCTAAAAGTTATGGTATCTCTTTTTTACAAAAATTATAACATCATAAAAAGTATTGCTATATTATAAATAAATATTGCTGTTTTATGAAACTCTACGTTTTTTTGGTACTGAGTATGTTTCACATATTAAAAATATATCAAGCGTTTATTTTGAACAAAATTTTTAACTAATACTTTTTTGAGTTGGAACATTATGATGTCATTATGATTATCAGTGTTTTCGAGTGCAGTTATATTTGAGATAACAACCGATTTCAGTATATATTTTTACTTTTTATCAATATATATTATAATGTAACCTGTGTTGTTTTGGGTTGAAAACAAAGACCAAATAAATTATATTCAATGGTTTACAATTTGTTTTATTTGAAGTTTTATTGGTGTTTGCAAATAATGATCTGTAACAGGCATGGGCAACCTTTCCTACGTCTGGGGCCAAATTAATATTCTGTCTTCGGGTCAAGGGCCGGTCCAAATTATTAAATATAGTAAATTAATATTAAATAAAATAAAACACGTTGCTACTTCTCATATATATTTTTTTAATATATAATGAACGACATAATATTAATATTATATACTGATTACTTTGTGTGAAAAAATCTCTCCCTGGAAGTATTAATTTCTTTCTCTATTAATTTGCTGAGATGAATCAGGGCCGGACAAAATAGCCTGGCGGGCCGGATCCGGCCTGTGGTTGCCTATGTGTGTCCTATAACATAGGATTATGATCAATCTATTTTAATGAGATCATCGAAGAACTTTCTCCTGATAGATTTGTTGACAATGGTGATAATAATTTGTTGACAATGATGATGCTTGTATAAGTAGTGCAACAACACTTATGTGATTTGATACCATCTTTGCGGGAAATTTTTGAAAATGAACCGGAAATGATTGATTTGGAGAAGATTTTCATATTATTGTCAGAAGAATTTATTATTCAGAAGACGATATTGCATTAATCCAAGTTCGAGGCCAGGCTTGGAAAAGACGGCCATTTTCTTTTGTGCATCATTTTTTCGATTTTTTTTATTATTGCACAACAAATCAGTCATCCCATTACAGTACAATTTTCTCACTCTTAACACCTGGGAAGATTATTGTTTCTGAAATTTCATTCAACATCACAATTTCTCTTGTCATGTGTGCTAGAACATCTGTTCTGCTGTATTGTATTTTGAACAAGTCGTGTCGACGACTATGGCTGAATTTCAGGCCCGTATAAGCCATAGCATTCCAAAAGGAATGGGCCATCAAGACAGTTTTGAATTATGTTAAAACTAAGTATTGTGTCTAGTTTCTAGGATAAATCTAAGGACACACCACCAGCATACTCCAGCTTACTTCTTGTGACGCCATTGAATATGGCTCATTGCATCTGGGTCATTAAATTGTTTACATTTTCTGATGATAAATCCCAGGATTCATAGCGTGCTTAATGTGAGCCGTGATATGTGGTCCGAGAACTTTGATTTATTTAAATTTTTTTTTTTAATGTATAATTTATTTATTACATAAGATACATTATTTATACTGCAAAAATAACATAATATTTATATTTCAAAACAACTTTTTTTTTTTAATACAAAATAAATTTTCAATGATTATTTTTTTTTTTTTTTTAATGATATTTATTTTCTATGGAAGCAGACGCTTGTGATTAGAAGAGGGACGAGTATCGGGATGAAAGTATATTTACAAAATATATTTTGTGTCTTATAATTTAATTATTGTAGATACTTAAGGGGTCGTCCATTAATCACGTGAGGCTCGAAAGGGGGGGGGGGGGGTCGAAAAAATATCACGAAACATCACGAGGGGGGGGGGGTAAAATGAGATATCACATGTATTTATTTTTCATTGAACGCACGATTTCTAAAGGTGAACGTCCTATACTTTGTACTAAAAAAAATACACGTGATTTGGGGGGGGGGGGGGGTTAGCCTAAAACCTCACCACATATCACCAGGGGGGGGAGGGGGTCAAAAAGTTGCTAAAAAACATCATGTGATTAATGGACGACCCCTAAAAAAAAACAAATTTAAAAGTTATATAAGTTTTAAGATAATTTTATCAATTTGTTATTTTTACTTTGAATTGCTCTTTAATTGCTTTTAGTAACTTGATAGATTGAACTTAGTTTGGGATCAAAGACGATACCGAGATCTTTAAAACTATTGACTCCGCATAATGTTTATCCTTTAATGATGTACTAAAAAACTATGGGCTGCTGGGAAAGGGACATTGTGACGTGATGTCGGATTGAATTAACAACGGAGGAAACAAAAATATGATAGAAAGTGTAAAAAAGTTCAATAAACAACAAAAAAATTACAAGTGTGCAGTTCATACACGGTAGAAGTAAAACCTTCAGAAAACTAAAGTAGATATATAGATTGTAGACACATCAATGTTAGTTGACTTCATCACACAGATGCACAACTTATGTACAGTGTGCGTTTCATTTGGACTTACATTAAAGCAAATAATGATTATTTCACAATTCAGAGTTTGAAGCCAAAGCGTGTTGAAGTTGGTTATATAAAATGTATTTTGGCTTGCCGAATATTGTTTCATTTCATCATTATTAAAATACTCTCGGTTATTAACCACTCGGACCCATAAGATATGACGTGGAGGCCTTATTAAAATAAAGTTAAATGCGTAAAAAACAATCATAAGTTTTGCGTTCTTAGAATATTCTTAAATATGCTATCCCTTTTACATTAGTCAAAAATAAGTAGAAGTAAATGAGACTAAAGACATCGACATATACATACTACAGCGAAATCAACTTCTATTGGAAGTATATGTAGTCCAATAAATAAATGAGATCAAGAGTAAAATAAACAAATTGTAGCAGAAAAACTGACACAAATGAAACTAAACATGTTGTTTGCATGGTACACTAAAACATGCATTTTTCATATTGTTGGTAAAAAGCGGAAGACACTTTAAAGTGTGTTTTATATTTGCATACTATAGGTACACGGCGGGTAACGCAAAGACATGTTGTTATTTCAAGTAAAAATTAGGCACGAAATCTCATGAAGCGTGTACTAGGTACCTCGTAGTTGTGCATGTGGATGTCTGAATTGCACTATACATATGCCCACAAAGCACGTAGTGAAACACGAAATATGTATGTTTAAATTCTATGATGTAACATTACATAAATGGAACCTTTTCCAACGATTCATACTTTGAAAAATATTAATGTTAATCTTTTTATATTTTACAAAATATATGACTATGAAAGTGCATAAAATAGCAAATTATTGTTAGACAATATCTGAAAAGTGCAGTTTTTTTCAAAAATTTTAAATTCATCCATGAATAAAGTAATTTTCGTGCGTATCTGAAAAAATCGCCCGATAGAGGAGGTTGATAAAAACCACCTGCATGCATTGTTTTAATAATGATGCAAACTTAAAATTCGGCAGTCCCTTATATATTCCGTTATATGTAAAACAGACTGCAATCTTTAGAACATAAGCGTCAAGTGGGAATGCTGTCCTTGTTCTACTGGTATTTCAATGGGAGATGCACCTAGGAACTAGTAGTGACAATAAGCAGGCGTAAACAAGAAGAAGGGAATTGTTTCTCACCGGTGGAAGTGTATACCGATGCACAAACACATTGAATGCTAAGCTTTTTTATTAGGCTACTCTCGCTGTATACAACCTATACCTTCAGGTAAGTAAAGGTTGAAAATGCCAAAAAACGTGAAACGCTTCACGATTTTGCATGTCATACTTGCGCAGGGGCCAAACATTCCCGGGTTACGAATAACCCGACAATATTTGAAAATCTTCTACTACCACCGCAGTAAGCCGAAAATGTTGCTTGAGTCGTGATGGAGGACTTAGCCAGCCGAGGTATCGAACACGGAACACCTGGGTGGGACCCAAACGCGATGCCCACTCAACCACTGACCGGTTGAAATTTCGATATTTGGTTCATTTATCAGTTAAGAAAATATAGCCAACAATACACAAAACATACCTAACAGAGAGACCTTAAGTAGTAAAATTAAACCAATCATTTAGTACATCTCTCACAAGTAAATTTGGCATCCCTCAAGGTACCGTCCTGGGACCATTATTATTCCTAATATATGTGAATGACATTTTCTAACAGGAAATTAAATGTGAATTAATCTCTTATGATGACAGTGTATTGTTAATAAAAGGTCAAACATGGGAACTAGTTAAGAGCGTATAACCAGCAAATTTAAATTCAGATTCCGACGTCAGCGCTCCACACATCAGAACTCGCTAGCCGGCGTTTTTAGAACTAGATTTCGTTCCGCTCCAAACTTGGTTTCGAGTATCTACTAGCTCACGCACAGCTAGGACTATAGACGCTACAGTATGGGTCAGATGAAGATGTTAAATTCTCGCTTCCAGAATTTTAATTAGTAGTAGTTATTTGTAATTTGTATATCGAAGTGCATAAACATAAATAGATACAAGTAAAATGCGTAAACCCAGTAGGTATTAAGTAGATACCTACATGAATTCACAATTTGTTATATTCTTTTTAATATTTTGTTTTTAATTGTATTTTATGGCCATTAGAGTGGAAAATATCTCAGTATCGCCCTGATGTAAGACCACCATTAAGAATTGAAACGTTGCTTGAAATGGCTTTAGCCGTGTTTAGTGACCAGATCTGAATAGCCAGGTACTTCCCCACCTTCCTCTTCCCTATATCCTTCCCCTCCCCACTACCTCCAGTCTTACAACATACCCCAATTGGGGATGCCATAGTCCCACTGGCTCCAGACGGGAGCAGTTGGGACTCTTGGGCGGTACTAATGAAAAAAAAGAGTAATATTCAGTTGGATTTAAAAAAATGTCTCATTTTGAAATATTTATTCGTGTGCATAATTTTTTATTTTATATTTATGTGAATACCGCACAAGAGACCCAAATGCTCCCATCTGGAGCCGGTGAGACTATGACGTGACTATGGGGTATATTATAAGGCTGAAGGTGGTGGGGAGGGGAAGGAGATGGGGAAGAGGAAGGCGAGGAATTACCTGGCTATTCAGATCTGGTCACCAAACACGGCCATAGCCATTTCTAGCAAGTTTCACTTCTGAATGGTGGTCTTACACCACTCAGGGCGATACTGAAAGTATTTTCCACTCTGGAACGTGACGCAAATATATTATTTTTAATTTAAATAATTGTGAAATAACCCAAATTATTCAAATAAAATTTATTTGCCCACACCGGGATTCAGTAATTTGGAAGGCGGGTATGGGTACCGCCGCCCCGGGAACCAAGTTTTGGATTATCAACACCTCTGCCATAGGTCACCCCAAGTGACTTAGCAGGGGAGCCCGGGTTCATGGGGCGAGGTTTGTCAGGATCTCGCTGGCGCGGCAGTTGCGTCTGCCCACCAACTACTTGGAAGGTCGGATCAGGAGAGACCGTTTTTTTTACAATCGCTCGACACACTGCCTATCTCTACTTTGGGAATGCTGTGTGGAGGGTCGTTTTAGGGAAAGGAACCTGACCTAAATTTGAAAAATGAATTCTCGTGTTTGTTATTTTTGTAATACGAAAAATGTATATAAAAAAGGCCTATCCTCCCGCCCCCTCTCAACCCCCCCAAATATAATCCTATCCAAAAGCACTTCAACAAACAGAATTAAAGCGCACAAACCCTTTCTTTCTTTGAGTGGCCTTGCAACGCATGCCGGGTACCCGTTGTATATAATATTATATGGTACAGGTGCTTGCAATATAATGTAGTTTCCCGGGACTTGGGATGGAACCATAACAGTTTAGTTGACCGCGAGGTTACAGTGACCTTGCAATGCATGCCGGGTAGCAGGTGTATATAATGTTATACAGTGCAGGCACTTGCATTATAATGTAGTTTCCCGGGACTTGGGATAGAACCATTACAGTTTAGTTAACCCCGAGGTTACATTGGTTTTGCAACGCATGCCGGGTACCCACTGTATATAATTTTTTTATTTATTTACGGAAAAATAGTCCATTAACAATAATACGAATAACATGCGTTCGTTAAGGCCCGACCCGCCTAGCAATCGATCACCGTTCGCATCGATTACTGTTCGCAGGACATTTTTTGTAACAATCATCACTTTTCGTAACGCATTTACCAGCTTACCCCCCATGTGTCGAGCGTGCGTAAAGTAGTTTTACTTCAAAAAAATTGTTTTGAAGCAGTTCTTTTTGAATTTTGAAGCTCTTGTACGGTATTCACATAAGAATAATTTACAATAAAAAATATTCAAAATTATAAAAAAATTGGCATAAAAATATTCAATGAACATGAATTTTTGCATTCGGTAAACCCTGTAGTTTTTACAAACATGAAACAATGAAATCGTATTATTTGGTTTCGTTTTAAATTCGTCATTTCAAAATGTTACGATACAGAGCGCCGCGGAAACAACCGCCGGCTGCCACGTTTGCGGGCAGAGTGACTTCTCAATTCTATGTCGTCGAGCTATAAGAAAAATGGTAAAACGCGAGCTGTAAATTAATTAATATTAATTACTTCTTATGATTATTTTTCGATCAAAATTTTTATGACTTGTCAATAATGTCTTAGCAAAATAAGTATGTAAAAAAATAAGTGCGCAAATAAATACACAAACTGGCCAATTTTCATCAAGAAACACATCTACGTATATATATTTTGAATGATTTTATTTAAACTAAAATTAAAATTCTAAAACATATGTTTACCAGATAATGTATTGATTTATTTTACTGCATGATTATATGATTTGAAATGGGTGTTGTATAATACATGTACTTTTTTGAAAATATAACAAATCTGTCAACGACCTATGGTATATAATATACTTAAAATAATATGTATAATATACTTAAAATAAACATTTTTTCTCAAAATTGAAATCATACGTTTACTAGATAAAAGAGCAATCTTTCGATATCAATTTATAATTTTTTGTGGAAACGAGTCAATACGTCTAAACCTGATTTAAAAATGACATATTTCTGGTTTCTATGGTAATATACTCTTAACAAATTGGCAAATGAAGATATTAACATCTTAAAATCATGGTTCGATAATAACTTACTCACACTTATTGCTAAAAAAAAACTAAAATTTGATATATCTTTTGATTACAAAAATTATTATTCAGTTTAGTTGGGTATTTTGATCTCAAATCCAAATCTAAGATTTGTATGAACGCGCCGAAATGGGCCACGCATACGTTCCCCTTAACATTGTAATCCATGACAAAAATGTGATCATGTACTCTGTAAACAAGATAATCCTATTTGGCTAGAGAATTTCTGAAATATCTGTTAAGCTACCACAGGTAACTTGTACATATTTGGTTTACAGTTATTAATTACATTGGGATTGTATGGCGAGCGATATGCTGAAATAGGCCAAAATTTTTATCTTTTATACCTAAGTCTGTTGGACCCATAAAACAAATTTCACCGGTAAAATAACTATATTTTAATTGTTTTGTCTTAAATGAATGGCTCTTGAATTTTCGTTTTGCCTCCGTCAGCCACCTGCTATTAATTAAGTTCATATAAGTATATTATACATTTTTTTTTTTTTTAAATTACATAATTATTGTAAAGCTGCATATAATATTGATACAGGAATGGCTAGTGAGATTTTAAGCTTATGTTTTTTATGTATTACATTATTTTTTTGATAAATAAATATGTGAAAATAATTGAACTGAAATTTTAACGATAATAATATACATTATTTTGCAACAATAAAAATATTATTTATTCATTTAGTATAAAACTATTTCAAGATTTAAGTTCATTTAGTTGATTTTTTTAAGGTGTGTAATAGTATTGTTTAACAAAATAGTTTGAATACGGAAAGAATTCATTAATTTAGTTAATTTTTTTTAAGGTGTGCAGTAGTATTGGTTAACAATATCGGCGACGCCAGGAAACATAGTCCCACCCAGTAAAAACTGCGGATAGCACATCTATTGCATTTCAATATCTTTGAGTACAATAGTCACCTGGTAAATACCACCAAATGAATTATAATGCAGAAAAACTTGTAGCGAATTAAGCAAAATGTTGATATTTTCTGGGTCACAAGTAAGATATTTCAAAATGTCATACTAACGTACCGGACCGTTACGCCTCCCGGTGTTATTTTATAACATAGTTAACATGTAAAACACAGACATGTGTAAATTATTTTTGATTTATGGTGAGCATTAGAATAGTACTTACCTCATTATTTCAAAACTTAGTATTTGGGATGTCTGACTAATCAACTGGACTATCGATATGCAGAAACTTTAAATAACATCTACGAAGCGTAAGCGCTCGGATGGCGTTCCGATCACTTCCACGGCGCGAATTAGTATTACGCTAAAAACATCAAACATAAACTTAAAGTAGCAAACATCAAAGAACAGTACACAACATTCTCTAGCAGAACCTGGGCAGAAAGTCTTGTACCAAACTTACCGGTATTTTAATGACTCCAGATACTAATATCTACAGCCTGTATGTCGGACGAATATCTACAGCTCATATGTTGGACAAATATCTGAGAATTTCAGAGTGAAGACTAATATCTACAGAGCTAAGGTTGGATAAATATCTACGACGGTCCCGGTGGTGACGGATATCTATGGAGCGTAGGTGGGACTAATATCTACAGAGGGCAGCTGAGCAAGAGGTGGTACGGAAAAGCATAAATTACTTCAATTACGTAATACTAACCTAACCTAACCTAACTTAACATAAATTAAGTTTTTTAAACTGCATACGCAATACTACGTTATGCCAATATGCTATACATAATTATAAATCCAACCTCTGGCAGTGCTGTAGATATTCGTCGACATCACCTGTTCCATAGATATTAGTCAGCAGTTTGAGCTGTAGATATTCGTCCTCACTTTGGTACTCATAGATATTAGTCCGCAGTTTGAGCTGTAGATATTCGTCCTCACTTTGGTTCTCATAGATATTAGTCCGATTTGTTCAGTTTTTGGAATTCCTCTAGATATTAGTAGACGCCTCCTTTTATAACACTTGGCTTGGGTATTTCGAACTACATATTGCCAATGTCGGTTCATGTTTTAATAATATTTAGTTGACAATACGAAAAGTAATTATAATATGAATGATTTTTACTCACACAGGAGGCCCTGAGGAAAATAATTCCCCTCAGGGCCTATATCATCTTCGGGGATGCTGTGTGGAGGGTCTTTGTGGAGGATGCTGTGTGGAGGGTCTGAAGGAGATTTTTTATTATTTTTTTTTATTATTTATTGAGTTAGTTTATACTACATGAATAAAAACTAATAAGCACAATGTAACATTTCATTTGATAAATTTAAATATTTTTACAGTAAGCATAACATTTCTTTTTAAATACATTCATTCTTTCTTCATTCTTCATACTTTCAGGCATTTCATCATACATCTTTAGTCCTTTAGTTCTGTGATTTTGATTTCTTCATTTGTGGCAATCGAACTCTGTTTATATTTCTTGTTTCATAATTATGTACGTTTCTATTAAAAACAATTTCATCCTTAAAGTATTTTGGCATTTGGTTTTTCATAATTTTATGCACAAAAATTAACACATTAAATAGTAGTCTTTTTTTTATTGGAATCCAATTTAGCTTCTCTCTCATTTGATTAATCCTTGCGTATTTGTCTTTTCCCAGTATACATCTCATAGCTCTGTTCTGTATAACTTCTAGTTTGTTTAAATTTCCTTCATTGGCCAAATATAACATCGTAGAGCAGTAATCCAAATGTGGAGCAACAATAGTTTTATAAATGAGCTCATTAGTGTTTCTATTTAATTTATGTCGTCTTCTAAGAAAATTTACCTTTTTTGACACCTTTTTTAGCACATATTCAAAGTTTGCTGTGAAAGTCAGTTTTGAATCGAGTATTACACCCAGGTATTTGATTTCATCTACTTTTCCAATTTTTTCACCATTAATTGTCATATTTAACCCTGTGTTATGCTTTTTATTGCCTATTTCCATATATTTTGTTTTGTTTACGTTGAAGATGAAGTTCTAGGAAAGAAAAAGGTTTGAGGGGTGGGTAGGAATCTGTGGGTCAGTATCTCCAGGAGTGACGGACGTATAAATCCATCCCTCCCACTGCGGTGCAAGGCGATGTTCCAAGAGAGACCTGCTGGAGAGGTCAAAAGGTCTCCCTCAACCACTCTCTCCCGATCCGGTCTGCCACGCAGCTGGTGGGCAGATGCATCCACCACCAAAACCCAGACAAACCTCACCCCATGATCTGGGCATCCCTGCTAAGTCACCAAACGTAGCGAACCACTTGGGATTGTTCTATGGCAGAGGTGTTGGTTATCCAATAAATGGTTCCCGGGGCAGCGATCGCGATAATGTGACAATATTTTTTGTTGTTAGATAGGTATGTATTTGTTTTTTCCTTGTTATATTGTTAGAGGTTGAATAGCTTGTATTATAAGCTGATAATAATATTAAAAATAGATGGGACTGGCGGCCTCCGTGGTCCCGAGGTAAGACTCTCGACTCACAATCCGAAGGTTGCGGATTCGAACCCGGCGTGCGCAAATAATTTTTTTTAGATTAATATGTGGTATTTCACAATTAATTACTTTAAAATAATATGTAGTATATTTGCGGCATGTTCCAGAGTGGAAGATACTCCCAGTAGCGCCCTGGTGTAAGACCCTGGTGTAAGGGGAAGGGGCTTCAACCCTAAGGGGAGGTTCGATCCTGGAGGGGAGCAATAATAAATTGGGGGGGAGGAAGGGTTGGAAAATATATTTAAAAAAATTACTTAATGTCATCGGACAAGATTGAAAGCTTTCGCGGTAAGTTGGTGTTTATGAATCAGCTAATGAAATATTTTCAAATGTCATGGCTGCCGATTCAGAAAAAATAGTGCAGGCTTTGATAGTGAAATTTGAACAGAAAAAATGAACTCATATTTTCAAGCGTGACCTCGAACCTATGGACTGGGTACGAAATACATTCTCAGGTAGAATTTCCCTTGGATACTTATCTATAAATGAGCAGGAAGAATTCGGACATTAACTATTGACATTAATTAGAGCTAAAAACTGATCGGACATTAACAGGAACGTTTACCCGGTCCGTTTTATAAAAATCTTAATTTTGGTTTTGAGATCAAAATACCCAACACAACTAAAAAACTCTTTTTGTAATCAAAAGGTATATTAAATATCTAGTACGGATGTTAGCTACTTAATTTATTTTTGCTGATATAGACCATTAAAGATTTTAATGTTTCATTATTTTAGAGGCAACTTTGTGAGTAAATTTAAAATATTAAAAAAATAATTGTAATATGCTTGATTTTAAAACATGGTGAAATAAAATAAAAAATACAAAAGCGTTTTAAGATGCATTTTTTGGGTATTAATTTTAATATTTAATTGACAATTATTTTTAGAGACATAAATAGGTTATTTGTAATTTAAATTTACACCTGTCAAAATGTTGTATTTTATTTTATTTTATTTTATATTTCATCATATTTTTATAATAAAACAAGCTGGTACTCGGCATGCGTTGCAATGCCATTAAAGAAAAAAATGGTTTCTCCCTGCATCTCCATTCCCATGGGTCCCCGTTCCCCTCCCGTGACCCCTTTCTCTCCTGCGTCCCCTTTTCACCTTCTCCGCCTTCCTCCTCCTTCGTTACCCTTCCAGCAAACCCCACCTCCTTCGTTACCCTTCCCCTTCTGCCTTTCCTCCCTGCCGCTAACATACATGAAATACACACATTTTCAAACCACTCGCAGTAATTTTTTAATAACAATTTCATAATACCAGAGCTTATCCATTATACATATATAGAAACACTCTTCAGCTAAAATGCAATATTCTGTAAAATTTTTGAGTCCATTACTTTCCAAGATTTGCGGACGCAATATGGAACCTAAATTAATATGTATACATATATATATATATATATAGATACAGAAAAATTATTTTTTTAAATGTTTTTCATTTAGTCGCAAAATAATTGACCAAGTTTCCTCTAAGATCGTGAACATTTAAATCTTTAATGGCCTAAAATTCAAAATTTATAGCAAAAATAAATAAATTAGCTCACTTCCGTACTAGATATTTGATACAGGTACCTTTTGATTACAGAAATAATTTTTCAGTTTTGTTGGGTATTTTCATCCCAAATCCAAAATTAAAATTTGTGTGAAACGTGCCGAAACGGACCTCTAAAACGTTCCACTTAAAACTAAAATTTTCCGAAGGAGAGTTAGCACATTTTTGGCTGCATATAAAAAATGAGTATCCACTGCTTTCAAAGCGTGCTATTGCAATTCTCTCATCATTTGCCCTATAGATGACCTACTTTTGCGAATTGGGGTTTTCAACCCTCAATATGATTAAATAAATAAAAAAAGAGAACGCCTGAGGACGATTGACGAAGAGATGCGAGCTTATCAACGATTGATCCAAATTTTGAGCGCCTGTGCTCAGTTAAGCAGGCTTACCTTTCTCATTGAACATCTTTTCATATTTTATTGATTTTAATAATAAATATTAAATAAAAATAAAAATAAAATTCTTTGGTGTACCTCTAAAATATCTTGATTTGGTAGGTGTACCTTGAACACAAAAAGTTTGTGGAACACTGATCTAAACAATTATAATAACGTAATATGCGTTATATAGATGATGCTCGTCTTTTAGGCACGCGATCGGTTGGCATGTCTCAAATATGTTAATTAGTTTTGTCGGTTTGTATTATTTGTTTGTATAGATAAATATAACACAAGTATATATAAATATTTTATCAACACTAAAAAAAACATTTTATGATCTTTTTTTATTAATTTTCACTTAAGATATAAAAATGTTAGGAAAATAAAAAATAACTTAAAATTTTTTTCATCGTAGATGGTACATAATATATACATATAATTAATATAAATAAATCTATCAGTGGGTATACAACACATTGACAATTCCTACGAAAGGAAATAATTGTCACACAATATAATATCTAAATAGGTTGCAGAAAGTTAAATATTATCAGTATCACAGAAGAGTATTATGTATGAATTAAGATTCTCTGCCTACCCCTGAGTTTCTTTCTGGTTTTCTGATTATGTGTTGTTGTCCTTAGTGAGATTTCTGAAAAAGAGAAACTTGTTTATATTATTAGTTAATACATAGATAATTAAAACAGGGAAGATGGCTATGAACCATTATTAGTATAAAACCGCACGCACAATGCGTGTCGCCAACGTCGTTCAACCACTCTATTGGAAATCGCGCTTTTAGTATTCCCATGTTTACGGAACGGCGACAGTACGAAAAGGTATTAAACATACGTTCCTTTTCACAATAATGCTGCAGCTCTTTCTTACACATTAAATCCTGGTGAAACAAAAGATGACACACACAATGCATATATGTCTGTTTCCTCCAAAGGAAAAGTAGACTTAGGAGGAAACAGACATAAGTACATTGTGTGTCATCTTTTGCCTCACCATTATTAATTGTGTTAGAAAGAGCTACAGCATTATTGTGATAAGGAACGTATGTTTATTGCCTTTTTTGTTGCATGGGAACATCAAATGCGCCTATTGGTTACTTGTAAAGTGAGGTAACTATTTTAAAGAATATACTACATTGTTAAATAGGCAAATTTCTCTTAATATTTATCATCAAAAATACTAATTTCGGTTTTGTGTCTATCTGTAACTCCGAATCAATGAACTCTACAACTCGGGTTTGCTTTGAATTTAAGTTACATTTTTGAAATTGGACCTGATTGTAAGACCTGATTGCCAGGCGCCCAAATGTATCTATTCTGGAAGAACTAAACATCCATGATAGGCTTTTAACTATCTATCTACATTTTTTAAGATACATACTTAAGATTCCCAACCTGAAGAAACTCATAATCACTGGTAAAGTGAAAGGCAGGAGAAGCAGAGGAAGGTCACCAATACGCTGGAGTGACCAAGTATTACTAGCGTCTGGTATGTCGGTGCCCGCAGCTCTCCACAAAGCGCAGAACCGCAAAAAGTGGAGGAGCTTGTCCACCACGCAATTTGGCATAGGATCGTGATCCTCAGGAATGAGGGAACTGACTTAAGAAGAAGTAATAAAGCGACAAATCTATTAAGGTAGGTACCTATCTAAAATATAACATTTAACAGAAAATAATTTTAATTGCCATTTTCAAAATTATAACTGATTTGTCGAGAATGAAGTCGTCTCCTACAAGGAAGTTCAGTTTTTTTACAAATGTAACACACTAATTAGAGCATGCTGAGAAAAGAACTTTTTCAATTTTTGGTGGTACTGCAGCACTGCCAATCGAATTATGAATAATTCATGAACTGTGCTGACTCACAACACTGGGTACAGAAAAAGGTTGATAATACATAATCTTACACGGTAAAAAGCTGACAGCATACACAGTGGCGTACCGTGGGTATCAGCCGCCCGGGGCGGAGGAAAATTTTGCCGCCCCCCCCCCCCCCCCTATATAGGTACTTCTTCAGGGAGGGGGGGGGGGGGTAGTGATCCTTTTTTTTTTAAATATTTATTAATTAAATCTGTATGCGGTGAATTAAAACTACACTCAGAACATGAAAAAGGTTTTTATTTGACTCTGGCGGCACATAACTTGTCTGGAAGAATTTTATTAAGCACTTCAAATAAGTTTTTTCTTCGAAATGTGTCGTCGGATGAATTCACAACTGGAATTTTACATTCTGAACACAAAAGGGGTTTTAATTAAATCTCTAAGCGGTGAATTAAGACTACACTCGGAACATGAAAATGTTTTTTCTTTGATTCTGGCGGCACATAAATTGTCTGCAAGAATTTTATAAAGCACTTTAAATAATATAATGTTTTCCTTCGAAATGTGTCGTCAGATGAATCCACAACTGGAATTATACATTTTGAACACAAAACTGCTTTTAATTAAATATTTATGCGGTGAATTAAAACTTCACTCAGAACATTAAAATGGTTTTTCTTTGATTCTGGCAGCACATAGATAGTGTGCATCTAGAATTTTATAACTGCAATTCGAATAAGTATGCACACACCTGTCAGCTATTTAACTTTTCTGTGATAATAAATTTAAAATATATCACCGTGATATATACGTGGAAGAAAACCGTATAAGTGTAATTTTTTGTGCGCTTTCAGCAGGGCGCACAAAGCTTCACGAATATAAAACACAAATCGACTATCAATTAGAGCTAAAATGATACTGTTGCCATTTACATTTTTATTTAAAAATAATGTATGTGTTAGAAATAAAAACAAAACATCTGTCATTAATATTTTGATTTTAACAGTAAATAAAACTTAAGAAAGATGTTAAGAAACTATAAACTAGAAAAAACTTTTAAGTCCTGACGCGAGAATAGAACCCGCGACTTCCCCAATCCAAATTTTTACAAGATGATTATTGATTGTGAAATTTTGCCGCCCCCCCAAAAGTGCCGCCCGGGGCGGGCCGCCCCCCCCCACGGTACGCCACTGAGCATACATGTATTTTGCATGGTGGATAAAAAAAGAACAAAAGCCAGTAGTTAATGAGTCAAGGAGTTAAAGGCGTTATTATGCTACCAACACAACATAAATAATAAAATTTTTCGTACCTCTCTGTAAATTAGCCATCTCTGATCCCTCGATGGCTTCCTATTTTTGCTTTTATTAATGTTATAATAATATGTAAATCCTGCAACGACCATGACCACAGCTCAAGCCCATCTTCTGATGTCTAATATTGCATTGTTCTGGAACTCATTACAATGATCTTCCAAGAGTGGGTCCGCTTCTCTAATTAATAATTCTTTCAGAGTTATCCTCTCTAACCCGAGGATTGCAATTAACCCTCTTAGACTCCTGGCAGCCATTCTGTTGAGAATCTTGCATTTATTGAAAATTGCACTAAATTTTTTTATGATAACAATTTCATCTTGAAGTGACCATCTGTCATCTGGCATATAGTGCGTGCAAATATCGAACAACTTGCGAACAGTGATTGGCTTAAATACACAGGGAATCATTTCATAATTTCCACTATCTGTAATATTCATGATGCACCTGTTTTGAGTCTTGGCTTGCAATGGTTCGAATTCCTCTGAAGATGATGAAATCAGATCTGAACTGGTTACTGCAAGAGCCATGAGCAGTATGCAAAGCCTTGCCATTTTAAAAACCACTGATTGAAACGCACAATTTAAATTTTAAGTCCACTGACAGCTATTAAATAATCTATATGACATGTGCAATAATCTAATCCATGCGGATTAGTGAGTTTAGTTTTTACGCACAAGAAAACTGAAGTGGTACAAACACTGTAATGAGAATCGTTTAAAAAAGTGACGTCGAACTAAATTATTTGCTTATCAATCTTTCTACAGTGATGCACAACCTTTTAAAGGTTTTTTCACTATGTTTAATAAATATTTAAGATTGCACATTGGTAGGTGAATAAAACGTTTTTCTAAATTAAATAATTTGGGCCGCGGGTTGTCTATCAATGAAAATTGAAAGAGATGGTCGATATTCCTCTCCCAGTTTTCTCACGGGCAATACTGAGAATTTACTAAAAAAGTTACATGCATTAAAAAAAAATCAATTGTTTTCGGTCAATATGATCTCGCGACCTCCCTCCTAACAGAAGAGATAAAAAATTATAATTATTTATCAGTGTTACAAGTAAATAATTCTAAGAAAAACACTAGGTTGGTACTCACATAAACTTTTAAAATTTGTAAATGTTCCTTGCCATAATGTTTATTGTAAACACATCCTGTCCCAGCTATTGGGAGCTAGTAGGACTATGGCATCACCAATTGGGGTATGTGAGATTGGAGAGAATGGGAAGAGGAAGGAGATCGGAAAGAGAGAGGTTGAAAGCGGTTTGGTAAGCGTTTTTTGGGATTTTAATTAGTGACACATGAATTGGACTCTTGGTTTAGTTTCCTGATTTGTTATTAAAATTAAAACTATTTAATAAAAACAAAAAATAATCTTAAAAAATCAGAGTGTGCAATTCACATGCGGTAGAAATGAAACCTTCAGAAAACTAAACTAGACAAGAGTAAGAAGACTACGAAGCACAGCACAAAGGGGAGACCGAAAGACTACGAAGCATCGCACAAAAAGGAGAACGATTATCTCATTCTCTCGCAAGCCAAATCCTATAAATGTATGTGTTTGTCTCTTTTTAGTGACACTATTTTTCATCAAGTTTGAAATAACAACAGTGCTAAAGATGTCACTTCAATAACTAAATAAATAACACCTTTCTTCCATACCCAAAAGAAGAGCTTTTTATGAAAGTAAATCTTTAAATATAAAATATAGATACAAAATTATTAAATTGAAATTATTTTTACACGTAATTATTACTTTGATATTTTGTAAAATCAATTTTCAATTAAAAAAAAAAAAAGATTTGTGTTCATCAATACATAAAAATGAATGTTTCTTTGTTTGTCCCTGCATAAACTATTCATCCGATTGCAATGAAACTTTGGTGATTTGTCGTGCGCATGCCCATAAAAGCTTCTACATATAAAAGTGAGCTCTAGCATAATGAAATTATTTCCAATACCATATATCCGATTGCGATGAAACTTTGGCGAGTTATTATGCGCAGTATAAAAAAAGTTGTTTGAAAAATGTATGTACCTGTTTCATAAAGTTTAGCGGCAGGGAAGGAATGAATGAGGAGGGGAAATTCGGGAGGGGGAAGGGGAACGAAGGAGAGGATTCGCGGAAGGGGGAAGATGGGGAAGGTGGAAAGGGATCGCGAGAGGAGTAGGGAGCGCGGAAGGGGAACGAGGGCGCATTCTAAAGGACAAGCTGGGGAGGGTAGACAGAGGGATGGGGGACAAGGGAGAAGCAGAGGGAAGGATTACAAGGAGACATAGTAGCGGTAGGGGATAGCAGGGGGTAAATTTGGGAACCCAGGCTTCTCACACGCACAGCTGTGAGAAGTGTGTATTTGATATAGTTTAGCGACATGGAGGGAAGTAGGGAGGAAGAATGGAATTCGGGAGGCGGGAGGAGAAGATGGGAACGAAGAAGGGGGTGTTCGCGGGACGGCGGGTCGCGGAAGTGGGGGATTATAAGGAAGGTAGAAGGGGAGCGCGGGAGAGAAAGTGGACGTGGGAGGAAAAAGGGGGCGGGAAGGGTGACGCATGAGAAGGGACACACGGGGAAGGGGTGATGGAAGGGTGGGGAATGAGGGATGTGGGGCAGAGAGAGGGATGGCGCAAAGGTGAGTAACGGTAGGGGAAATAAGGGGGTAAATTTGGAAAATTCACTTTTCCTCTTCTCACAGTTGTCCACGAAGTTAGCCGCCATTGCGGCCGCTGCGAACCTCACGAGAGGGCATAATGTGTTTTTTCGCATGCTCAAAGTAAATATTTTGTCGATGTTGTTGGATGTTTCGTGTTTTAGTGAGGCGTCAAATTCTAATTATTGCCCAATGGTAAGTGCCTACAATTAAGATAATAATAATGTATCTATTTTATGGATTTTTCTGCATGATTTATGTGTCGGTAAAAATCTGTTATTTTTAACCTTCGGGGCACGTTCGTACGCCATCTCAAGGGGCACATTCGTATTAACGAATTTCTTTTCATTTCAGAAAATTTGCAAAAATGTATTATATGGAATTATAAGAAATAGGCGCACAATAATAAATTAAGAAAATATGTCTGCGGCAATAAAAGATGTTTTGAAAGGAAAATTATCTTACAGAAAAAGAGTCTCTTGGAGAGTCGAGTAAAGTAAAAAAAAGATAAACCTGATGATGATGGCATGAGCCGCAGTACATATATTAGTCTAAATACGCAAGTTACCAAGTATTTTCTACCGAAGAAGTCACACTGAATGTTCCCCTACCCATGTACGAATGTACCCCGTTAGTGGGGGAGAATCGGACATTTGTCAGCTTTTGTTAAAATTCAATACATTAATTTATTTTCAAAGTTATTGACTTCCAACTTTTTGAATAAGGAGCGGAACATATGCTGTTATGTTATAATAACTGATTGAGAAATCTATCTTTAATTATCAATTTTTGAAAAATCAAAGTCTAAAAAGTGTACGAATGGTGCCAATCTTCCCCTACACATGCTCAAACAAATCTAAAAACACGAAAATTGAGTTAAATAAATACTCTCTATCTGGTTCCAACCAACTTTATTTTTTTAATTTTTGTAGAAGTTTATCCGGAAGTTATCTCCTTTTCATTATCACTTTTAAAATATGCTGTTTCAAGGCACCATGACCTTTCAGACATATTATCAGAACAGTGTAACAGCAGTAAATGGAGAAATGATAAGCAAGAGAATGGTAGAAATCAGGGACATCTTAGGAACACATGACACCATCCAGTAAAAACATGTAAAATCACATTATGAATGCGGAGACCCATAGAATAAAAAATAATACTACAAATGCCTTCCATACAAATTTAAATAGAAACCAATGTAGCCATTGACTTATTATCTTTTAGTTCTAGACCGTTCTGCTCTGTCTCTCTTACACATGCCTGATTTCATAATGAGAGTGAAATATGTATTGGAAATTAAAGGCACGATTGGCGAGTGTTCTTTGGGAACAACTTAAGAACACCGGCATCTAAAAACACATGAAATTACAGGATCACCTTATTGCATAAAAACGCAATAGGCCACTTGCATGGATTTCATAACGACTTGGAAAAAATCGTGTGGATAGATTTTTTTACTAAGATTACGAAAATGTTAGTAAATTTTTTTAGAAATGAATAGTTTTTTTTATTTTTAAATAAATAAATCCATAATTAATTTGAGCTTGTGACGTCACTATATGAAAATGTCCCGTCTCTGATTATGTTCCCTTAATTTTGTAAAATTCCACACTGATTAATTTTGTTATATATGGCAACACTTTGATTTCCGGCGAATTTTTGAATTTGCGTTTAACGTTCACTAGATTTATTGTTTGTTCTATGCGAACTTATAGTTGGTTTGATTTTTTGATAAAGATGGCGGTGTTTTTACAGATGTTACGAAGAGAACCCCGTACAATTTATTGCTATTCGTGTGGAAAACGTTCTTTTTTAAAAATGATTTTCGGCTATGTAATAATCGTTTTTTCGCACACATAAAATTATGTCCCGTCTTTCCGGTTTATAAAAAATGGTCTGATTTTCCAGATTGAAATTTTCAAAAAATCACCAGGGTTTCAAAAATACGATTAAAAAAAAACAGAATGTCTTAGAATATTTGCCTAAACAGGATTTTTTTTTTTTAAATGTGATGCAAGTGGTCTATTCAATAACTTAGAAGTACTTACTAAACTAACTAACTAACCATCACGCCGTTTCTCCGCAGGGGTAGGCAGAGAGGACGGACCGCCAAACAACTCGGTCTTGGCACACACTCCTTGCCTCGTTCACATTCATACATCGTTTCATACATCCTCTTCTATTATTGACTCTTGACATGGCCCGACTCAAGTATCTGATTCACTTAGTCGTGCCATGTCTTTCTCGGGCGTCCCCGACTTCTTCTACCATTCACATTTGCGTCATATATTCTCCTTACACTCCTTTCCTCGTTCATTCGCTCTACATGCCCGAACCATCGGAGTGTTCCTTTCTTGATCTACTAGAGAAAAGGATATCCAAAAACACTAATAGCAAAGTAATTAACCACCAAATAGATCTAAATAAAAGTCCGAAATTTGGGTTGTTCCCCATTGACAAAGAACACTCACTTCCCAATTTTCCATTTACCCTTACTGCTATTACTTTCTTAACTGGAGCTCAGCCCAATTTTTTTCAATCCACTGCAGAATATATTATTTATAACACATGTCATAGTATTATACTGCCCTGAAGAAGCTTAGGTTGTAGCGAAACCCAGTCGGCATGTACACAAAAAAGTAGTGTTATAATAAGTTATTATTTTATTTTAAATTATGATTATTGGTTGATAAAATTGTTATTTTTAGATTGACCGAAATTTAGGGAGTGCGTTACTCCTTAGGGACGCCACTGCTCACAACGAGCCTCAATTGGGGATGCGATTATGCCACTGGCTCCAGGTGGTTACCGCTCTAAAGTTGTTAATACAACAAATAAAAGGGAAGCAATTTAAACAGGTCCTCCCTTAGTTTGGATCACTGTTTTGTGAAGGAAGGATAAAAATTAATAAACCATTGAATGAACTTCCAATTTATGTTTAATTTTATTAGCATTTTACTAGAAACACAGTTTGGAAGTCAAAATAACTCTGACTAATCAAAACTAGAAACCAACGGAAGATTGTTTAATGCAACCATAATAACTTTTCCTTTATTCTCAGTAATCAAACAGAAAGGATGACAAAAAAAGACAGTTGTTCTAAAACACCTCACACATGATCCGATACAAAGCACTGCCTGCAGGACTGCATGCAAAGTCTCTGCAAATTGGATTGGATCAGAGTCTCTGCCAAGGGCGGATCCAGCTTTGGCGCCAGGGGGGGGGGGGGGGGGGGGGGGGTCATATAGTTGTGGTCAAGTCACAAGAAGTTATAATTTAATTTTGGTAATAATAGATATAAGTAAAAAGTATTTTATTAAGTACTTAAATAAAATCTATATTGTGACAAAAAATAAATAAAAACATTATGTTTAAAATTTTTAATTAGTGGTCCACCTAGGTCCTGGACCCAGCCCAGGGGGGGGTCATGACTCCCATGACCCCCCCTGGATACGCCCTTGGTCTCTGGAAATCGGATAGCGTGTAAGGTATTTATTAATTATATTCAGTTGGTTTCTCAAGTAACAAACATAAATCAATAAATACATGGTGCGGCTACATTAGTTACATATTACGCACATAAATTAGTATTTTTGCATTAAATCTGACAGGAGTTTGCACATGCGTGAAGTATCTTCCTACACAAATGTCTTGACATAGCTAAGATGGTTGTCAAGCTTGCACAAACGTAATCTTTCACACGGTGGAAATTTATTTAATTACTCAAGTTCTTATCTGTAATAACACAGCAGTAAATACAAAACAAAATACAAATGCTGAATTCAAACAAGATGCCTATGAATCAGTTCCACGACAACTCAACAAAGTGCCATTTCAACACCCCTTTCAAGTCATTAAAGGTTATGAAAAAAATGTTTTTGAAAACTTAGCCCATAACCTAACATAACCAATTTTTAAATTATTTTTCCATTACTTTTCAGAGGAGACAAAGTTGCATGTTGAGTTGCATGGGTAAATCACAATTTCAGAATGATATTGTATGAGGCGTTTCAACGCTGAAATGAGGTGTTGAGGTGTTCCACCCCGAATGAGGTGAGGTGTGAAGTGTGAAAGAGCCAAAAAGAGGCGACAGCCAAAGGAAAATATTTGTATTAATACAAAACCTGTTTTGTGAGGTGGCGGTACATCTTATGTTTTTGCATGAGATATTTGTAGTGCATCGTGTATGAGATATTCAACACTACTGAATTCTTCCCACAATCAGTTCCAATTTTGAAAATGATATTTAAATTCAAAGCAAATTCGAAAACATTGAACCAAATTTCAACTAGGACTAAGGCACAGACAACCGAAATTAGTATATTTGTTTATAGAGTTTAGTTACAGATGGCCAATCTTCAGTTTCATAGAATTTTTTTATTAAATTTTTATCTAAAATCAGTGTTTATTGTTCTTAACAAAAACCCCCTATTGTAAATATTACAGTGTGTAAAGTCGGAATAGTGAAAAACTTGGCTTATCACCACGGCATTTGCATGGTTAAAACGGCCTTAAACCAGGCTTAAGGCCGGCTTTACCACAACCGGCGTATAAGAATAATTATTGTAAAACAACTAAATACGAAATGTGATCATCTTGTTTGAGGTACTTTTTGTCTGCTTGAAAATGCATGTTAAACCTAAAAAAATGTGTTAACTCAAAGATGAAAGTTTAATGTTAACTCTACAATATTTTTCAATTAAACACATCTTTGGGAGTCATTTCGCCCTTTGAAGATTAATTGTCCGACATCAAACCGACTTCTTGCAACACGTTAGTCATAAAAACCCTTGGCGCTTATGATAATTCTCACACTTACAATGGCGTGAAGTCGAACATTTACTTGAAAACACTTTACAAAAAACCAATAAATAAGTTTTACATACATATGTATTATCTGAAATCAATTTGAAAAGTAAATGCTAGGTTCAACAGTTCAGGTTTAAGAAACATGGCCTAATGAACTTCACTTTAATGCATTCAAGGAAACAACTATTGATGTTGTTTTAGAGCAAATGTGATATGATACAATGTAAACATACATCTTTCACTAAATCACTAAAGAGCCGTTCGCACACGGCACGTATTTTAGTCGAGTAGCGAGTATATTAGTAACTAAATGCGTCCGAACACTACAATTTTAGTAGAGTAGTTTAGTCAGCTTTTTAGTAGAGTCAATCCATTTCGTTCTATTTTTTTCGGACGAGTAGCGACCCCCGTATTAGCGTATTTACTTTGTTGCGTGGCAGCCCGTCATCTTGCAACGCGCGGTTCTCTAATGAACTCTACTTGAACATAATACAAACGCTTTTCGGCGAGTCAAGTAGCAAGTTACTCGCTACTCGACTAAACTACTCTCCCCACGCGAACAAGCCATAAGGGACGCATACGACACAACGGTCTAATTGTGTTAAGAACAGCGCTTTGCGATTTAACAATAAACAATTCGGTAAAGAGAATATACACAAAAACCACATCACTTCGTTTTGATTGAAAACTAATGTCAACGGAGACCAAAATCTTTTATAATCTCATCTTATCCACATTTTTTACTCCAAATAAGTTGAGTAATTGCTGCTGGTTCTATTCTGATGGGGTCTGATAACCTGTACACAGGGTGTAAAAGCACCTGTTATTCTTTATTCTATTTTAGTACCTGAAGGATTTTAACCGGTGATTCTTGAACATGTTTGGAGTATAAAATGTTGATGTCATTTTGTTGTACGATGATTTTATTTCATTTAAAAACAAAACAAAAAAAAATTCTATCACTCGTCGCCATTGATCACACTGCTTTACATCGAGACTGGTCACATGCTCTGTCTCATCTGTTACCGTGCTGCTGGTTAAAGGCCTTCAGGTACATGCTGTTACACCCTATATATAATATTTTTTTTACATAAAGCCCTTACATAATGTTTAGTATTTCATAAACGATTACAAACAATACATACGTAATACCAATTTTGTAATACAATACATGCACTAATCTAATCACATCTACTGTGTGTAATGTTTGCAATAAAACATTGATTCAAATGACAAGTAGAGTAGGTACTAATACAATATAACAACATAGTAATACGAATAAATTATGTATACACATGATTACAGATTAAATACCTGCAGAAAAAATTGTTTACTTCAAGGATTTACTGGCCATGATTATAAATAATAAGTCATGATAATTTGCTAACAAAGTGAAGGTTCTTTTTTATGGCCATTGGATTCATTATATACATAACACAGGTACTAATTTAGCAACTGCCATTTAAGGTTGGGTTGCTATTCTTTCTTGCCCAAGTGTAGCAATTCTGTCCCGGTGTATTTGTGTTTTGCTAAATGCAAGAATCCCTTTTTTGTGAGTTGTAATAAGTAAATACCGTTTTATCCAATTAAGCTAACACTACAGAGGAAGCCATCCATTGGAAATATCTCCGAGTCACTACAACTAGATGATTAGATCCCCTAGCTTTGCTTCGTGTACCTTAAGCTACTAATGGTAAAATTTTGACTATTTTTTTTACATTTTTCAATCAATAACATTCATGGAACATGGTTCAGTATCATAGTATTCTACCTCTACGGTACAAGGTGCATAGTTACAGCAAAAACTGTTATAATAATATACATTATAAATAGTAAATATTAGCGACATTCTGTTTCCCTGGTTTTACATAATTAAAGTAAAATCTTTTTTGGTTGTAAGCATAATAAAAAAATATTCCTTTATATATAAAGCCTGTTCGTATTGGGAAGGAAAAAGGAGCTTTCGACTCCCATTACGCACAAGACATTAGTTTATCAAAACATATTCAACTTAGTACCTAGTGTAGAACTTTACATTACGCAGAGCGTAGAACGGAGAAGGGACTGGAATGAGCGCTACACAACAAGCATCGAGCTTACGCAGGTTTTCCGGCGAACTTATTGAAGGCCTCCTTGACCTTCTGGAAGACCTGATCGGGGCCGGCGGAGGCGTCGATGCGGGCCACCAGGCCCTCCTGCTCGTAGTGCTTGATGATGGGCAGCGTGTCGTTGAGGTAGGTGTCGAAGCGCTTCTTCAGGGACTCCAAATTGTCGTCGGAGCGGCCACTGCCCGCTGCGCCGCGACCGAGGCAGCGCGCCGTGCACGCCTCCTCCGGACAGTCCAGGAACAGCACAAACTTCAGCAGCGCCTTATCCGCCATGGCGCGCTGCCAGCCCTGCAGGTTGTCCTCGTTGCGCGGGAAGCCGTCGATCAGGAACTTGCTCTGGCCGGACAGCTCCATGGCGCGCGCGATCAGCGAGCAAGTCACTTCGACGGGCACTATCTTGCCGTTGCGGATCATCTCCTCGATCATGTCCCCGTACTGCGAGTCGGGCCGCACGCGCTCTTCACGCAGCAGGTCACCGGCCGACAGGTGCACGAGGCCGAACTCGCGCACGATGTTCTGACACTGCGTCCCCTTGCCCGCGCCGGGCCCGCCGAGCACGAAAACAACTTCGGGTAACATTCTGAACTTTGACAGGTTACTGGCCGCTTTGCTTATCGCACGTCCACTCATAAAAACTTCGTAACTCGGTTGATTTTATCAAACGATAGCCGATAGGCGGCTTTACGTCAGGTGGTGCGGAAGTCCTTGTCCTTGAACGTCAATTATTTTGACAGTTGTCGGAGACCGGGGATGCCATACATGAAAAAAGTACTTATTTTGACATTTCAATGAAACGGTAGGTACAAATATATTATAATGCCGCAACCGCACGCTTGCCACTTGCCGCAAACTCCGAATTGCTCCAAATCCCTACAAACGTTTGGCTTGATTTTGGAATTCAAACGTATGTGCGTTTATATGTGTGTGTATTTATATAAATATTATTATTTATTTGTATTTAGTGTGTTTAATGAATCTTTCATTCTTTCATTGTTTGCCTGCGATCAGTTACGACAATGTTGTAGATACTAAAGTACCTCTCGGCATCAACACTATTGACAGGGCAATTGAGACATTGGATAGCTGCTTCCGCAAATCCAGGGTAGCAAGATTTTGATGTAACTAAAACTTGCATTACATCCACAGGAGCTTCTTGGCCGACCAATCGAAGTAATTGTCTGAAAATGAGAGTACCCGTCAATTAGTTCTTCTTGTGGTAGACTTTTGAAAAACGGAATTTTTGCGAAGCTTTCCACTATGGGGGGGGGGGGGAGGGGTAGTGATCCTTTTTTTTAAAATTTTTTTTTTAAAAATATTTATTAATTAAATCTGTATGCGGTGAATTAAAACTACAATCAGAACATGAAAACGGTTTTTCTTTGGTTCTGGCAGCACATAAATTGTCTGCAACTAGAATTTTATATTTGCACTTCGAAAAAAGTTATGTTTTCCTTCGAAATATGTCTGCAGATGAATACACAATTGGAATTTTACATTCTGAACAATAAACTGCCTTAAATTTTATCTGTATGCGGTGAATTAAAACTACACTCAGAACATGAAAAAGGTTTTTATTTGACTCTGGCGGCACAAAGCTTGTCTGGAAGAATTTTATTAAGCACTTCAAATAAGTTTTTCCTTCGAAATGTGTTGTCGGATGAATTCACAACTGGAATTTTACATTCTGAACACAAAAGGGGTTTTAATTAAATCTGTAAGCGGTGAATTAAAACTACACTCGGAACATGAAAATGTTTTTTCCTTGATTCTGGCGGCACATAAATTGTCTGCAAGAATTTTATAAAGCACTTTAAATAATATAATGTTTTCCTTCGAAATGTGTCGTCAGATGAATCCACAACTGGAATTATATATTTTGAATACAAAACTGCTTTTAATTAAATATGTATGCGGTGAATTAAAACTACACTCAGAACATAAAAATGTTTTTTCTTTGATTCTGGCAGCATATAGATAGTGTGCATCTAGAATTTTATAACTGCAATTCGAATAAGTATGCACAAACCTGTCAGCTATTTAACTTTTCTGTGATAATAAATTTAAAATATATACACCGTGATATATACGTGGAAGAAAACCGTATAAGTGTAATTTTTTGTGCGCTTTCAGCAGGGCGCACAAACTTCACGAATATAAACAGTCACTTAATGGTAGTATAACCTCTTATGCCGACGATACAGTACTTATTGAAAGTGGAATCACATGGCAAGTTGTAAAACAAAAAGCAACAGAAGACATAAACATACTTAAACACTGGTTTGATATAAATCTACTATCTCTTAATAGTGAAAAAACTCACGTTATACCATTTGCAATAAAATCAAAGGACGTTCCGGTAAATTTTGATATAATTATACATGACAATTCTAAAGATCACAAAAAAAATAACTGTAAAATAAACTGTTCCACATTAAAAATTTCGAATAAAATCAAATACTTAGGAATAACAATAGACAAAAACCTGAACTGGAAGGATCAAATCAACCTTACCGTTAACAAAATAAGGAAATTAATTTACATATTTTTAAAAATCCGAAACTTTCTCTCATTAGAAAATCTAACATCAGTCTACCATGCTATAGTACAGTCAAATCTCCAATACTCTGTAGTAAGCTGGGGAGCTGCATACAAAACAAATCTACTCCCTGTTGAAATTGTGCAACGTCTAATTATAAAAATTATATTGAAAAAACGAAGAGATTATCCAACTCACCTTATTTTTGAAGAATTTAAAGTATTAAAATTTAATGATCTAGTTCGAAAAAATATAATAATCCAAATAATAAAAGAAAAACAAAATCATAGCTTTTTAACTGAAAGTCGTACTCATCAAAAGCATATATTTCCAACACAAAAATGTAACACCTCATTTGCACAACATCATTACACATATCTAGGAAAAAAATACTTCAATAGCCTACCTGAAAAAACAAGAACAATCGAAGACGATAAATGCCTACTAAAAGCAATTAAAGAGCAATTTAAAGTAAAAATAAAAAATTGATAAAATTTATCATCATAACTCATATAACTGGTAAATTTGTTTTTTTTTTTTAATTATCTACCACAATTAAATCAAAAGATTCAAAATATATTTTGTTAATATATTTTAAATATTTTTTCATCCCGATACTCGTCCCTCTTCTAATCACAAGCGTCTGCTTCTATAGAAGAGAAATATCATACAAAAAAAAATAAAAAAATCAGTGAAAATTTATTATATAGTTTATTTGTATCAAAAAAAGATTATTTTGAAATATAAATATTATATTTTATATGTTATTTTTGCTGTATAAATAATGTATCTTCTGTAATAAAAAAAAAAAAAAAAAATAAAAAAATAAATAAAAAAAAAAATAAAAAAAAAACACAAATCGACTATCAATTAGAGCTAACATGATACTGTTGCTATTTACATTTTTATTTAAAAGTAATGTATGTGTTAGAAATAAAAACAAAACGTCTGTCATTAATATTTTGATTTTAACAGTATATAAAACTTTAGAAAGATGTTAAGAAACTATAAACTAGAAAAAACTTTTAAGTCCTGACGCGAGAATCGAACCCGCGACTTCCCCAATCCAAATTTTTACAAGATGATTATTGATTGTGAAATTTTGCCGCCCCCCCAAAAATAAATAAAATAAAATGCTAGTCTAAAAGGGGGTCTAGTTTTGATTGATTTAAATGTAGAGTCGTTCAATTAAAAAAAATAGAGTCCTTCTTACATGAACTGAGATTCTAACCTCCAATGCTGAATAGAGATTCCTCAAACTACACAACTTCAAAGCTACGCAGTTTGATGGAACCCTCTTTAAAGGCGGAGTTTGACGCCTACTTAATAGAGATTCCGCAAACTACACAGCTTCGAAGCTTCGCAGATAGTGGAAACTCTGTTTAAAGGCGCAGTTTGGCGCCGGTGTAAAGAGATTCTCCAAACTACACAGCTTCTAAGCTACGCATATAGTGGAAACTCTGCTTTAAGGCGCAGTTTGGCGCCTACGAGATTTTACGAGTTTACCGCAAACTACACAGCTTTAAAGCTACGCAGATTGTGAACTCTGTTTTAAGGCGCAGTTTGACGCCTGCTGAATAGAGATTCCGCAAAACGAAACAACTGCAAGACGTTGTATCATGCGGAAATTTTTTTTAAGGCGCGCTTTTGTAACCTGCTGAGTAGAGATTTCGCAAACGACACAACTTCAAAGCTATGCAGGTTGCGGATTTTCGGAAGCGAATACTTCTTTAGCACTGTTGTGATTTTAAACTGGATGAAACGAAAAATAGCGACACTAAAAGGAGACAAACACACACGTCTATAGGATTTAGCCTGCGAGAGAATGCGATAGTATAATCTGTCTCCTCTTTGTGCGGTGCTTCGTAGCCTATCTGTCTCTTCTTTGTGGGGTGCTTTTTAGTTTCCCCACTCCTTTTTACTTTAGTTTTCTGAAGCTTTCACTTCTACCGCATGAGAATTGAACCCTCTGTTTTTTTTAAAGGCTAAAATTTGGCGCCTGCTGAACATATTTGAATTTTTATTGAATGAATGATTACAAATGTTGAAAGTGGAAATATTGACCCACTTCCCGACATCTGATCGAGCTCAGATACACTCTATACAGATAAACTCGACAGATACACTCTTTGTCATTTTTGTCTTTTGGTGGCACTCAAACACATGTGCACACATTTCCCTGAAATTGGCTACTAGCCGGCCCTAGAAATTTCCTGGAGATTTTAACGTAAAATTATGCTCAATTTTATGTTAAAATCAGCAACGAAAGTGAACAATTCGTATGGGCTGCTAATGCAGTCATCCGCAGTGTGGGCTCGAATTTTTTTGACTGCTATTGCAGCCAGCTGCACTCTAACAATTAATTGATCTAGAATTTGTATTTTTATTATGTTTATACTTAAATTTTATTATGTTTATTACATTTAGTAAAATCAAAACCTTGTTCGCTAAAAGATTTATTTACAAAAATAGGTAGGTAGAAACAATTATTTACAAATCAATTATTTACATAATGTTAGTGTTTTAGTATACTCTAATAATATACTATATAATCTAATAATAAAAAATATATAATAAAACCAATCCAAAGAAATTTTTGTGTAGGTCTACAATTTACTCTTGTATGTTTGGAGTTTCCAGAGTGATTGCACTTCTGGTTGCTTCACTTCAAGTTCATTAAAAACCGATGGGGCTAAAACAAAAAGAAAAATTATTGAATATATATTTAAAATTGTATAAATAAACCTCACTTCCTACTTCATAAATTGAATTACTAAAGCAAAATATTTAACACACATCGAGGACTTAAAAAAATGTTAAATACAAAATTATAAATAAAAAATGAAAAAAATAATATTATAATAATATTAAATAGAAAATGTTAAATCAAAAAAATGTTAAATACAAAATTATAACTTTAATATAAGTATGTAGTATTTTAACTATTAAAAACACAAGGGTATTAGGCTCCTGTAAAGTTGAACTGTTGTACATAACTTTGTTTGGTTGCGCCATATTTTACATTATTCATGCAACACACTACAAAATGACCAAACATACAAAATCACTGTACATGGGTAGATATATGTTGTATTTCCGTGATTCCCGTTTACCTACCCGACATCTGAGCCACATGCGTGTAATGCTGTTAATCGTTACCTTCGGAATTTAAGGCTAGTCGACAAGATGCTCTCTCAAACTAACGTAAAAATCGTGTAAAAACATCTGCACCGCTAACAATAATTAATGATCCACTCTACGATTCAACATAATGATTCGTAATTGCATTTGCAGTGTAAACTATTAGGGCTCCAGAGATTTAGATACCACAGAATTACGCAGTAAGTCCTATCTTGTTCCTTTCCTTGGTGTGAAATTTTTTCTCATAATATTTATGCACAAATATTAACGCTCCTTCGAACGTCAATGAACATTTACACGAATACACAACAATTTGAGTTAAAACCCTCAATATTTAAAAAAAAAATTAAATTGACTCACTAGGATTTTGCATAAACTTGTTAAGTGCTTCCTGAAAGACGCCGGTGGGGATTGCCATATTGACATTTGGAAACTTGGTGTTGTTTTTTTCATCGATGGTATTGGAGGTGATTATCCCAAGCAGTTGGCAGGAGAGGGTCCTGTGGCCCCCTTGCTCCCCCCGTCCCCCCAGTAGGCGCAGCACGGCCCCCCCGCTGCTCCCCGACTGCACGCAGCACGACGTCTGCAGCATGTTGGGGAGAGACTTAGTGACAGAGCCCTTGGTTATGGTTGCCCGCAGGGCGTCCGTATGTGCCTCACTGAAAAAGGGGAATCCAACGGCGACGACAGTTTCTCCTGGAAAAAATTTCTGTGTTATTTTATGCATGGAACATATCTTTAAATTTATATTTTATTTTTTAATTTATTTATGCACCAAAATTATTTATTACACATTTAATAGGTAGTCCAACAAAACTGTCACAAGACAGCTCGTCTGTAGGTTCTACCAAATCAATATATCTTAATGTTTAATACATAATATACATTTCTAAATACATTCATTAACAGTCTTACTAAAAAAAAAAAACCTAAACGATTGTTAAATCCTATATCTGTTGCATACCCTATGAGTCCATCTCTATTATTTTTCCAGTAAAATACCAGCTATGGTGGTAGTGAACCTTGATTTACATTTTACATAATAAAAGTGTTATTTAAAACTAATTGATGTCAAATCATATTGTAAAACATACAATTTGTTCAAAATATTGAGTATTTTTATCACCTCTCACAGCGGGTTCAGAGGCCAACTCCAAGGCCTTGGAAGAAATAAAGTCATCAGAATGGAGCACGGCGAAGTCATAGGCAACGTTGTTGGGAGTTTTGAATATTAGATTGGCTTTACCAGTTTTTCCCTTGCAGAATATTGAAAGGCCGTATTTGCCATGCTGAAACAGTAACAAACACTCACTTATTACTCACATTCAATTATACATACATTGACTAGTAGTTCTGTGAACAGTTGACTTAGCATCTAAATCAGAGGTTCCCAAACTCTTTTTTCTCGTAGACCCCTTTCAAAATTTTACTGGCTTCGGTGGACCCCCTGCTGCTTGGACCGTATTCCCAAAATTCGTCAAAAAATGTGAAGATTAGAACTAACAATGGAAATTGGCATCACGGCTGAGTTCCATCCCTAAATTCGGAGTGGTATAAATAAAAAGAAAAATAGTATATTTCTTGTGTTCCATTTATTAAAATAATATGATTTTTTTTGCCTTAACTCCACACAGGAGGCCCTGAGGAAGATAATTTCCCTCAGGGCCTATGTCATCTGAGATACTGTGTGGAGGGTCTTTTGTGGAGAGGAAGGAATGAACATTGATCTTGAAGAGACCCATGTTGCAGAAATTGCAACCTATTGAGCCCGCAAGCGACCAGAATGCTCTGCTGCCATGAGGGCACGCAGCCAGCTTTTTGCTGATCTGCAGGTCGTGTTCGAATTTTGACCTATTTATGATTCTTTTGGTTTCCTTTGCCATTTTGTTGTATGCCGTTCTGTCTTCGGATGTTCTAGATGTGCTGGTAAGCTCGGTATGTGCTGGTATGCTCGGTAAGCCCCATTTTTTCATCGCACTGCTTCAGAGCATCGTCGACCCCATCGTTTAGCCCTTTCTTTAACAGTTGATAATTACAGACTTAATGGAATTAAATATCAAATATACAAGTTTTTACAAGTAACAGTCGCTGATCTTCCTAAAATGCACTACACAAAAAAATTAAGGGAGGTTTAAAAAAAAAATTCATGCTAAATAAACAGGCTATCTGGTCCATAAGCCGGCCTTACTGAAAAAAAAATTTCAAAATAATTTTTTTGAGCTATTTGTTAGGATTACGTGAGAACCGTAGCTCCTAAAAAAAAATGCAAAAAAAAATGAAAACTTCAAAATGATTTTTCACCGAAATACAGCCTGTTAAAAATCACCGTAAAATAGTTTTTTTTTGCCCCCTTAATTTTTTTAGTTGTTTATTATCTGCCTACATTGATAGGTAAAGCCAAGCCAAAATTTTTGTTCTTTACTATCGAAACCAGATAAATTTTCGTGGACCCCCATTTTTTTATCACGCCAGCGTAGACCCCCGTCGAGCCGGAAAATGTTGATTGTGTTGTGATGGAGGACTTTGCCAGCCGAGCCGACCCAAACGCGATGTCCACTCAGCCACTGACTGGACCAGTAGATACTTAAATACCTACCAACTTAATTAAAAACCACACACATTTTAAGCTTTTATTTTTCAAATAAGCAATTACACTAATTTATTAATTTGTCCAAAGAAATGTTACCATCTCAATGACAATTCTTTTTTTAAATTTCCTTCGGACTGGAAAGAACCATAATATTGATTATTCCAATTTGACAGCGCTTGGTAGGATCATGCAATCTCTCCGGGATAAAAAGGTAGTATCCGACAAGGCCACTTTCTTGAACCAGAACCGGAACGTAACAAACAAATTTACAGACAGATGAAATGCCAAATGGTCGAGTTGAAACAGTAGGTACTTCGCAACGCTCAGTCAATTTTGTAGTTGAATTTATATATAAAAATATTTAACTATTCTACTTAGATTTCACAACAAAAAATAATTGTAGTAAAGGGGGTTTAAAAGAGTGTTTATTTTTTTTTAAATTAGTGGGTAGAATTTTGCATAAATCGGTCATCCAATTGTTTAGTAAGATATCTCAGAAAAATCGATATTTGAGTTGAGTATGCAATAGGCCACTTGCATGGATTTCATAACGACTTGGAAAAAATCATGTGGATAGATTTTTTTTATTTAGAATACGAAAATGTGATTACGAATTTGCGTTTAACGTTCACTAGATTTATTGTTTGTTCTATGCGAACTTATCCTTTGGTTTGATTTTTTGATAAAGATGGCGGAGTTTTTACAGATGTTACAAAGAGAACCCCGTAAAATTTATTGTTATTCGTGTAGAAAATGTTCTTTTTTTAAATGATTTTTGGCTATGTAATTATCGTTTTTTTTTATAAAATTATGTCCCGTCTTTCCGGCTTATAAAAAATGATCTGATTTTTCTGATTGAAAATTTCAAAAAATCGCCAGGGTTTCAAAAATACAATTAAAAAAAACAAAAAAAATACAGAATGGCTTAGAATATTTGCGTAAACCGGAAAAAAATGAAAAAAATGTGATGCAAGTGGCCTATTGTATGTAAAAGTGTATTCTTTATCTGATATAATACTCAGATTAATCATGAACAGGACCAAATCAATTATAATGCAAAAAAAATTGTAGTGAATTAAACAAAATATTAATTTTTCTGTGGCACTAGTAGGATATTATTTCGAAATGTCATACTAATATCCCAGACGTTATGCCACCTGGGGTTTTTTTTAGCATAATGTAAAACACAGACACGTGAAAATAATATTTGATTTATGGTGAGCATTTGAAAATCGCTTTCCTTATTATCTCAAAACTTAGTGTTTGGAGATGTCTGACTAATCAACTGGATAATTGCTCTCTTTTTAAATAGTAAACTTACATTTTGGACGACATGTGCACAGGTGATGATGTAGCCTTTACCCACCACGACTCCAGACCCCCAGGACTCTCCACATCGTACCAGGACTATAGTGCTGTCTATTATATCTGGAATTATTTATTTATTTTTATTTATTATCTTAAGTTAGCTCACATCTTTGTGTGTGCTAATATTTTATAAAGATATAAACATTTACATTGGTTGGCAAACATAATCATTCTTTAAATATTACACATAAATAAAGACATTAATAATTGAGGTAGACATACTTTCGTAATTCTTTTTTAAACTTATTTATATTTTCTGTCTCAGTAATTTCATTCGGGATGTTGTTATACAGTTGGATGATTTCTGGGTGCTTGATTTTTTTCTTGTGGGCAGTCTAATTTGCTTTGAATTTCTTGTTCCGTGTCCGTGCGTTTCGTTATTATAATGTATTTTTCTTTTTAATTCCTTATAGACATCGTCCCCATGTTAATTTTATGTAAAAAAATAAGTACATTCAAGTACACAGTTTGCTTCACCGTCAACATATTTAGCTCTTTTAGCATGTCTCGTATCCGTGTGTATATGTTGCGCTTAAGTATTATTCGCATTGCTTTATTTTGCAGTATTTGCATTTTTTTCATTTTCTCTTCATTGCAGAGAAAAAGAATACTTGAACAGTAATTAAAGTGTGGTGATATAATTGTATTATATATTATCTCTCATGTTTCTTTATTTATTTTGTTTCTGATTCTACCAAGAAATGATTATTTTTTTTGCAATTTTTTTAATTGTGTAATCTGCATTTTTTGAGAAGTTCAATTTTGAGTCTATGATGACAGCAAGATATTTAATTTCTTCCACTTTTTTTATGATTTCTCCATTTATAGAAACCTTTGGTTCATCATGCGTATTTGTTCTACCTATATGCATGTATTTTGTCTTATTTACATTTAGTTTCAATTTATTTAATTTTTGAGCCATTTTGACAAAGTTTCTAAGTCACTATTTATCTTTTTGATTGCGTTCTCATAATTATCTTCTGCAATATAAATCAGTGCGTCGTCTGCAAACAGTCTTATTTTGCAATGTTTTAGTATTTTTACCATATCATTTATGTAGAGTATAAACAATATCGGACCCAATACCGATCCTTGCGGTACCGCCAGCATATTTTCAATCGGATTTGATACATTGTTTCTTATCTTTGTTGTTTTTTGTCTGTTGCTTAAATAATTTTTAAACCATTCCAATTCTTTCACTTTTATTCCAAATTTTTTAAATTTTTTAATAACTCTTTTTCTATCTATTGTTTCAAAAGCTCTTTGAAAATCTAAAAACACCACAACAGTATACAAATTTTTATCTATATCTTCCTTCCAATCAATTTAACGCTGTTTCACATGAATTATTGTTCCTAAATCCAGATTGTTCGTCACAAAGGATGCTATTATTTTCCAAGTATTCTTCAAGTTGAGATTTAATTATGTATTCCATCACTTGCTCATATTTTGGTAACATATTTACTGGTCGAAAGTCTTCACATTTTTTGAGTTCGAAATCTTTGGAATTGGTATCACCATAGACGTTTTCCATGATTCGGGAAACTTCCCTGTTTCTAAAAATTCGTTTATTAAACTAAGAAACTGTTCTCCTATTACAGGTAGTGCATCTTTTAATGTTTGAATTGTGATCCCATCTTGGCTGGGCTTTGATTTGATATTGGACAGTATTCTTTGGAGTTTCTGGCCGTCTATTTTCTTGAACTTGAATTCACAAGTTTTTTCCTCAAAGTTGAAAATTTCTTCTTCTTTTATGATTGGGATATTTTTGTTAATTTCTTCTATACTTGTCACAAAATATTTATTAAACTTATCGGCAAGGTTCTTCTCGTCAGCCAATTCTTTTGGGAATATGATATCTTTTTCCACATCTTCACATTTATTTTTCATAAGTGTTTTACACATTTTCGTTGGATCTTCCCTTTCCTGCTCAATTTTTTTGAGGAAATATTCATTTTTTGTAGCCTTTATTAGTTTTGAGTACTTGTTTCGAATTGTTTTAAATTTATTCCAATGTTCGTTATCCTTTGTAATTTTTGCATTTGTATTAGTTTTCTAAAATACCATTGATTATTGGTTTTAATTAATATACTTTGTTCAGGCATTATTTTATTTATTGAATCATTCATATTGGTTACTATAGTTTCGGCTTTTTTGTGAAAATCTAAGTTATTTACATCTTTCCAATCTTGAATCAATAATTCCTGAATCATTTTGCTCTTATCGTATCTTTTCAGATTTCTTCTTACAATAACTTTTTTGATATTTTTTGTATTTTTATTTTTTGACATCACTATATTAATGATGCTGTGATCTGTTATTTTAGGTGTATCTAATGTTTTCACATTTAGTTCATATTCATTTGATAAAACAAGATCTACCTATGAGCGTACAGGTAGATTGTGTTATCCCAGTGTATTCTTTGACTAACTGTTTCATTCCTATAATGTTGATTATGTTTTTCATTTTCTTTGTATAAAAATCTGTGTCACATTTCATGTTTATATTAAAGTTTCCAATAATTATATTGACATCAGTCTCTTTTAAAAAGTTTGAACACCAGTTTTCAAAATAATTTAAAAAGTCACTTTTACTGGCATTTGGGGAGTGATAAATTACACAGTATACTCCTGGTCTAAATCCTTTCTTCGTTCCACGTACAGTTGTGGTGATTTTTGTTGGAAATTGTTTCAAAATCTATATAATCTTTCAGTAATATACTAACTTTACTCCGCCTGTATGCCGACTATTCGAATTACATCTTATTACCTTATAGTTCGTAAATTTTATTTCAACTTCTTCTATATCTGCTGTGACATGAGTTTCACTGAGCATGATCATTTGAGGTTTTCGTTCTTCGAGCAAAATTTGTAACTCTTCGTGGTGTGCAGGCAAGCTTTGTATATTTAGGTACAAGATCTCTTCGGTTTCTAATTTGTTGTCCGAAAGTAATTTTATGTTACTGTTTATATTAGAGCAGGTCTTTAGTGACATAAAAAATCAATTTTCTTTTTTCCGCTTCAATTTTTCTCATGTGCACTGAACATTCATCACTCCAAGCAAAGTGGTTAATTGGCAGTTGTAATTTTAGCCGATCATTCATTTTTTTGCAGTTGACGCATTGGATGTCTCTTTGACAGTTTTCATTGTCGTTGTCATGCGTCCCGGAACATCGAGTGCATGCTTTTTCACTTCTGCAGTCTTGTGCCTTGTGCATGTAGCCATTGCACTTATAACATTTTAAAAGTGAAATGTTGTCGAACACTCGACATCTATCCCATCCAATATTTACTTTGCCTTCTTGTAACATTCTATGGTATGTTTTTCCATCAACTTCTGTGAAAATTGTGTAGTTAACGTCCCCTCGTTTGGTTTTGACTTCTTTTATAAATTTTATTTCAATTTTTGAGTCAATTGTTTGTAGGTAATCATTTTGCATTTTAATTTTTGACACAATTTCTTCCGGAGTATATTTATCCGATAAACCAATAATTTTAAGTTTGGGATTCTTAGGTTTTGGTGTATTAATATCATATTTTTCTCCCATCTTTGAAAGAATTTGTTCTTCCATCTTTTTTGTTGCATTTATATTCTTACATTCTACTATAACTGCCCCTTGTTTAAAGTTTCTAATCCCGGTGACACCAAAATCAACAGGATCAATATTTTGTTTTATTTCATCTTTCGTAACCGTATTTTTTTGTTCTATATCTTTCGGCTTAACAATAATGATTGGTTCTTGTTTCTTGCATTTCGATGCTTCTACATTAATTGTATCATTTCTCGTTATATTTCAGCATACGTTTTTGTTTCTATATTTAATTTAATGTCTTCAATGTTTTTGTCAATTTTAGTTCTGACAGTTTTATTTTCTTTAATAATTAATTCTTTGATCTCACAAATATGTTTGGCCAGTGGTCGTAAACTTTTTAATTCTCCCCTCATTTCAGACATTTCCGTGTTCATATGGCCGACCAAACCAAATAAATTTTCCATAACAACATAAATAGTATCTCTTTGCATCACAGATATCTTTCCTTTACATTCAGTAATGGTTGTTTTTATTGTATGTATTAAGATATTTTCTTACTGTTGTCATTGCATATCTGTTGTTAGTAATTTTAGCATCCATTTGTAAAGAATCATCACTAATATCCCCTGATTTTTTCGGGCTTATAGTATAATCTTCAGGGTCAGACGCGACTTCAGACGTTGTGCGTACGGCACGATTACTTCTGTTATCTTGATTAGGCGATCGTGGTGTTAGTATAGTGTCCCATATGGGTTTGTTTCTTTCATCGGAGAATCACCATGCTGCATTTTGGTTTTAGTATTTATATTTAGTTCCCTTTTCTTTAAATAGATGGTGTAGGTTTATTATTTAATAAAAAAGAAAAGAAAATAAATTTTACTTTTGGCCGGTGTATAAATTAAATTTAAAATTAAATTTATTTTATTTCATCCAAAAAAATATATGAACACATAATATAATATCATATTACAGTCGGTATTGGTTACATTTTAAGTACATTTTCCCTTTTTATTTTCTGCCTTTTCTTTTACACAGAAGTAATAATAACATAATTTTAATGGCAAAAACATGTTACTTACAAAGTTAAAAACATAAGGTAATAAATGATGAATTAGTAAGTAAATATCTATAAGTTATTAACATTGTTATAAGAATAATGTTATAATAATAATTGATGCCAATAAAGCAGTATCAAAATAGGAAAAAAGATATGGAGGTAAGAACTGTTTTATAGAAGTAACATAATATATATTTTAAGTTGTGCATAGTCTGCCTCACTAGGCGAACCTGTATTGAGGCAGAATTTTTAGTAAAATTGTTTCTCGTATTTTTGTCTATGGTTTACGTATGAATGTATAATATATGTTCTTATACAGCAATACTTTGTTTCTGTTTACATTATTGCTGATACACAATACAAAAACAGCAATTTTATTACTACAATAACCGTCAATGACAAGGCGTTTGGGTGAGGGCACCAGTAAAGGATCGATCATTAGAACATATCCAAATTTTAACATTTTTTTAAAATTCTTTCTGTGTTTGACTCAGTTTGATATTATCAGGAAGCATGTTGAATATTTTTGTGGCAAAGTATCTAAAACTATGTTGTCCAAAGGTGGTGGAGAGTGCTGGAACTTGCAATGTGTCTTTGTTAGAATTACGTGTAAATCTTAAGTATATATTTTTTTCGTAAAGTACGTGTTTGTTTTTAAAGAGATGCATGAGGATAGTTTTTACATATATCTGTCGAACATCAAATACTCTCATTATATTAAATATTAAGTCACTGTTTGCAGTTAGAGGAAGTTTGAGAATAATTTTCATAATTGTTTTCTGCGCCTTTTCAACAGGATCTAGAGCTGATGTTCACAAAAACGGCGCTCTATAAATTATCCAATTATTATTATTATTATTATTATGAAGTACCCCCTCCCCATGCAATGATACCATACTCAAGGATAGATTGGGTGATTGCAAAATAGATCGTTTTTAGAAGTTGTAAGTTAAGAAAGTTCCTAATGGATCTGAAGAAGTGTATTGTTTTTCTAATTTTATTTGCAATATTCTGTGTGTGTAGATTCCATTTGAGGTATGGGTCAATGGTGAGCCCTAGGTACTTCATCTGTGATGTGCGCTCTATACTGGGGCACTCACTGCATTCATTGGAATTCGTACATCTATGTATTTTAATGGAATAATCATCATTAGGTTGGCCTGTAGTATTGATGCTTGAAGTGACATATTTGGTTTTCTTCGTGTTAAGGGTAAGCGTGTTGATATCTAACCATTTTTTAACGAAGTTAATATTTCTTTCAGCTTTTTTAAATACCGCTGGCCAATTGTTGTCTTCGAACAATAGGACCGTATCGTCTGCAAAGCTAACAATTTTTCCTTGAATTTCAAGGTTGAATTGTAAGAACAGAGTCGGTCCCAAAACGCTTCCTTGTGGAATTCCATAGTCAGTTGAGCGCTGATCACTAAGGGTATTCTGTATTTTAACCTGTTGTTTGCGTCCATTTAAATAGCTTCTAAAGAAGTTTAGCTCTTTGTCCGTAATGCCGATTTTTTCTAGTTTTTGAATTAGTTTAACATGTGATATTGTATCAAAAGCCTTAGAAAGGTCTAAAAATATTGAGATACATTTTTTTCCTTTATCAAGGCTTTTTACAATGAAGTCTGTCACACTAGCAATGGCATCTGAGGTACTTTTATTTTTTGAAATCCATATTGGTTTTCTGAAAGTATTTTATGGCTCTCGACGAATTTTAAAAGTTGTGCATTAATGAGGTTTTCAAAAACTTTGGACAAGCTATTCAGTAAAGTAATTGGTCTGTAGTTATTGGTATCTGACTTGTTTCCAGATTTGTAGATGGGAATTACGATACTTTGTTTTAAGTTAGAGGGGAAGTAGCCCTGTGTAATGCTTAAGTTTATAAGATATTCCAGAGGTAATGTGATATCTGAAGACAGCATTTTAAGGATTTTGGTTGTAATTTCATCTGGTCCAGCAGAGGAAGTGTTTTTTAGAGATTTAATTGTCCTGAAAATGTCCTCCTTTGATACAGTTTGAAAGAGAAATTTTATATTTTTGTTATTTGCTTGATCCTCTGTATCGGTAGATCGGGTGATTTCACTCTGGGGAATTTTTGAAGCAAGATTAGGACCAATATTAATAAAAAAATTGTTTACATGATCAGCAACGAGTTTAGGATTTTTTGTGGTTTCAACAATACGTCCATCAATAGAGAGTTTATTTATGCTCTGTTTCTCTTTTTTAGTTTGCGAGTTTGTGGCTTCTCTTAGTATTTCCCATAATTTTTTGGGATTGTTGTTACTTTCTTTAATTTTTTCTGAATAGTAAATTTCTTTTGCTTTTCTGATGACGTTACAACACATGTTTCTATATCTTTTATAGTAGTTGGATGTTATTTGGTCATATGGATTATCTTTGGTTTTTTTGTGTAGCGTATTTCTTTTGTGTATGCAATTTATAATAGAGTGGTTAATCCATGGTTTTAGGGGTTTTAGTTTATTAGATATATTTTTTGTCAACGTCGTGGAATGGTTGTGTAATTCGTTTTTCAAGTAAGCATCGAACTCGGGTTGACAGCGGCCAGCGCAAGAGACAGCGCATTAATCCACTCTGCCACCGCTCTGGTGTTCGAAGTCGCGAATTTCACTGTTATGTACTTGAGATTTCGCAATTACAATTTATGAACACTGTATTGTCGCATTTATAAATAAATATATAATTTTTTTTTTTTCTCTGTATTTTAGTTATTTTGGAATGTTCACTTATATTTATTTTTACATCACTTAAATAATAATCGTTCACGATAATATTTATAGTGTTTAATATCACTTATATAAAAATAGTTCACTATAATGTTTGACGTTTGCCGTTTATCACTTCGAATAAGTATCACTTGAAATATTTTTGTCTAGAGTTTTTTAGAGTTCGGTGCACTTGTACATACAATTAATTTATTATATTTAGTACTCTGAAAATCACTGTTGTGATTATATCACTTGTAAAGAAGTGTGTTTCACTTTTAACTCTTTGAATTTCTATTTATTTGTGGAGCGTAAATAAAGCAACTGTCATTGTAGATGTCTCTATTGCATATGTTACAATCAACATTATTAATACCGTAACGTCTGCATGGTTGAATTTCAGAGCCCGGTTTCGGTTGCATGTCTGACGCCACGCCTTACACGCTGCGCTACAAATAACATCTGTGTACGTGGATTTTCAGACAAAGCTACAGTTGTAATTCGGTTTCTAATTCAAGAATTCGTCACAAGATGTCGCCAGTTTCGTCGGCAAGACGCATAGGGACGTGTCCTTCCTAGGCATAAGTTCTACGAATTTGAGAACGTGGAGTATCTCCCGGATTTCGAAAGATTGACGAAAATACTTAGTTGTATATTACATATGATGTCATCGCCCAACTCGGTACCCGGTTACTTTGTCACGGTGACTACCCATCACTGGTTGACATGTAGACAGTGGATACGAGGAACGGGCCAATTTTGGAACCAGTTCCTATTGGATCAATAACTGGGCGAACCTGAAGTAAAAGCAGCCCGCAGGGCCTAGCAATAAAAACCTACGAAGCGGGTTTTAAACTGCTATTTATTATTATTTTGTTAAACACCACTTTTGGTGATTCATGAATCATGAATCACAGTTGAGAAAAAAATACAGGAAAAATTGTACATGTAGGTAGATATCCTCAAGATCGATGCAATATTTTTGTTTGTTTATTTTTTAAAGTTTTCTTTATTCATTGAATTTTTTTTAAAATAAATTGGGGATTTTTCGACCACCATGCTAGGCACGTGCCCGTGTTGTGGTGGTCGATTAATAACAAACTTTAAATAGTTATGAATAGGATTACCTAATAACTTACTTTTTTTGAAATCTTGTTATTAAACTATCATATTATAAATTTATTGAACTCATTTGTATAACTTTGTATGACAAAATAATTGGAAAAAAAACCCTGACTGCGTTGAAACGGGTGGTCCCACATTTTTATTTGATAGATTCCTCAATCTTAACAAACGGATTGCAATCTTTAGAGCACAGGTGTCAGGTGGGAATTCTGTTCTTGTTCTACCAGTAATTCAAAGGAAAATGCCAAGGGAACTAGCGTTATTGATCCCTTCGGCACCAACGCATAGTCGGTAAACACGCCAAACATTTATACAAGGTTGAAGTTTGTCAAAGGAGAATGGGTTGTTTCTACGACTCGTGTTTCCTTACTCCTACAAGTTCACTACTTTCTCTCCTCAAAAAAACCCTCCGCCCAGCATCCCCAAAGGTGACATAGGCCCTGAGGAAAATTATTTTCCTCAGGGTTTCCTGTGTGAAGTTAATGTAAGAAAAATTGACTGATTAATTCAGTTGTGTAAAATTTATAAGTAAGGCTTATTTACCAGTAATAGCAAGTACCGGGAGCTCCTTGGGCATGGAGAACTGCATCAGGGCAGTGGGGGCGGGGGGCGGAGCCAGCAGGTGGCGCAGCGAGGGCCTCAGGCACCCCACCAAGGAGAGCCCCACCCACTCCCCACTGTTCCACGACAGGCTGTTCAGGGTCATACCAAACAGGCGGCCTGCATTCAGACTGTTTCTGAAGAAGACATATATGTTGAAGAGAAGACATACAAGACTGCACAAGAAGACATACAACACTGACAAGAAGACTGCACAAAGAAGACATACAAGACTGTTTCTGAAGAAGACATACATAAGTTATTTAATTTTCTTAATGGATTGAGAAAAACATCAGTGATATTACAACCATAAGATCTAACAACAGACAACAGCATGACGGTTCCTTTATTTCAATTTTTTTATGTTATAACAGTCTGGAGATAGCAAGACTATGACATCCCTAATTGGGGCATGTTGTGAGGCTGTATATATTGGGGAGGAGAAAAGAAAGGTGGGGAAGTAACTGAAAATTGGAATATCTATTTGATCAAAAGATATTAAAATAAATAGATAAAATACCCTAAGGGCCAATGTCAATGGAAAGGAAGTTCTGGGAAGGAAAAAGGTATGAACGGTGGGTAGAAATCTGGGGACCAATGTGTCCAGGAGTGACGGACATATGAATCCATCCCTCCTACAGTGGTGCAAGGCGATGGGTCAAGAGAGTCCAGCTGGAGAGGTCTAGGTTAGGTCTCCCTCAACTAGCCCCTCCCTATCTGATCCGCCACGCAGTAGGGCAAATGCATTCACCGCCAAGACTTAGACAAACCTCACCGGGCACTCCTGCTAGGTCACCAGCGTAGCGAACCACTTGGGGTATGGTAGGGGTGTTGGTAATTCAATAAATAGTTAATGGGGCGCCGGCTTCCCAAATTAAAATTTATTAAAATTAAAAAAAAAAAAATTATAAGATGTTTTTTACTAGCCACTGTCAGGAAGGTCGTACTTACTTGTCTTCAAGATAAGCAGGGCCCCCCTCACAACCCAACGTGGTGGAGGCATCGCACAGCAGCAGTTGGGGGCCCTCACCCAGGCAGTTGCAGGCGAGCCCCCGAGATAGGGAGTTGAGGAACACCTCATGGCCGAAGGGGGTCCCTTGCAGCAGCAACCCCTCGCCGCGCTGGGGCTCCACTGGAGCCAGGAGTTTTAGAAGGTGAGTGAGAGCATCGCGCACTGAGGGGGCACTGGAAGGATCTGGAATATCGTAATTTAAACAAATAAAAGTTGCAGACTCTGAAATGCACTTCATTGTGAGACTTCACTGTCTATTTTTATGTATCTACAAACAAATTAATGGCTTAATCGTTTAATTACTGCGCAAGGTCCAGAAGATTGGAAGTCACACCAGTTAAGTACCTACATAACATCATGGTCTATAAAACTGTGCATACCCAAAATAAAATTATGACAAAAATAAGAATAATACCAGTAAAATAATAATAATATTATATAAGTTGAAATAAAAAAAAAAAAGTTATTTCATTACCTCCAATATCTATCAACACGAAAACTGGAAGAAAGGTTTTTCCAGTTTCATCTTGGTCCTGCATATCTCCTTGCTTGTGGCCCATCGTCCAATTGGTAAATAGATTGTCAACAATGTTAGCTAGCAATTCGCATTTCCATAAAAATCTTATTTTTCCTTTGGAAACCACCACATTCGACACTTCCCTGCCATCTATCGGCGAATTTTTTAAGCTTTCTCTAACATCAGCGGGGTTCCGAACCGTAACATTCTCGTTCGATTCGTAGCTTACAGAAACTGTTGGTAGGGCTTTATATCTTTTGTCTCCTTGGGAATTCACGCAATTTTCATGATTGTTTAGTATTTTTTTTGCGGCATTCAATGGGGAAATCAATGATCCGTGCGTCAGGACCCATCTTCTCCCAAATTTTATGCCAGATGAGAAAAATTGAAGATTATTGGCTACACTACTTTCTGAATTTCCTATATTGTACGTGACGAGGGCACCCGCAGAATTCATTATTTTTCTTCACGTCTACCCACTCCTGAAAAAAATTATAAATTGGGAAATTAATTGGATAATTTTATGGCATTGGCTGTCAAAAGATTTATTTAAGATTAATTGAAGATTGTAAAAATATAAATAAATATTGAAGGTAACATCAATCACGAAAATATTTTATATTTTAAATATTGATACAAAAATTTAAACACAGGAAAACAAAAACCGAGGCGGTCAGCGCAAAAGCGGTGTGACCCACAAAATTATAAAGTTATTAGTGACCGACCGAAGTTTCGGTTTCGGTTTCGGCAGAAAAATCTAGTTTCGGCATCAGTTTCGGTTTCGGCATAAAATCTGCCGAACCTTCGGCCGCACCAAAACTCGATTGTGTTTTGAATTTAAGTTTGTAATATAAATAAAATATTTGTTAGTTTTATAGCAAATATATCAAAAAAATTAATAATTATTTTTTCACACACTTCAATTATTGTTCTTTTTTTTTTAATTTCATTTAACACGTGTAATAAAGATAAGAATGTTGTGATTGTAAAAGCAATTAACATTCAATCAATTAATGAGGTCCTCCCCTTTATAATGTAAGTGTTGATTATTGACAATTTTTGTTCTAAGAATTACTTAACATGTTTTGTTAATTTTTATAATTTTTGTTTGTTTTATAGCAGATTATTGATTGATTATTGATTATTGACAATTTTTGTTCTAAGAATTACTTAACATGTTTTGTTAATTTTTATAATTTTTGTTTGTTTTATAGCAGTAATATAAAAATAATAAATCTAAAAAATTTCACATACCTACTTCAATTATTGTTTTATTTAATTTAACACGTGTTAACTAACTGTCTGTATAAGGATAAAAAAATAAGCCAAATTTCAGTAAACAACAGATTTTTAACATGTCTAAAAAAGTTTCGGTTTCAATCTCGGCCGAAACTGAGACAGATAACGAAGATTCGGTTTCGGTAGAAAGTCCTGTTTCGGTCGGAAACTAAAAATTATATTATGTTTCATGAAATAAAAGTGGAAAGAAGCACAAAAATATATATTTCACAGTGAATTTCACGTTTTATGATGCTACTTTTACATGTAATTTTTTTTTGTGGGTTACCACAATCCGCCTCAATCTTCCAATAAACATATTGCTTTTTGGTTGGTAAATTTTCTATGGCTAAACTTTTGTAAGCAAACTGGAATGGCAAAGTATTGCAATAAAAAATTAAAATGTAACTAGTTTCTGGAGTAATCGCCTTGAATTCGATCTACCATAAATCAGCAAAAGGTCACGGGTTCAAAATCCGACGAGTGCAAATAAAAACGAATCTATCAATTTAAATTTGGGAGGCGGGTATGGTTACCTCTGATCCGGGAATCCTATATTGGATAACCAACACTCCTGCCATAGGTCAGCCCGAGTGGTGCTCGACATTTAGTGACTTTGCAAGGGTGCCCAGGTTCATAGGGTGAGGTTTGTCAATTTGGGTGTCAATTTGTTTGTCAATTCGGGTTTGGGTACCTACCGCCGCCCTGGGAGTCATTCATTAGATGACTCCTGCCATAGGTCACCCGATGTGATTCGCCACGTTTGGTGACATAACAGGGGTGCCCGGGGTCACGGAGTGAGGTTTGTCTAGGTCTTGGCAGCGGATGCGTTTGTCCACTTGCTGCATGGCGGACCGGATCGAGAGAGACTGGTTGTGAGACTCCAGCAGGACTCTCACGAACCATCATCGTGCACTGCAGTTGGTGGGATGGATTCATACTTCCGACTTTCCTGAACAGATTCCTACTCAACCCTTATGCCTTTTTCCTCTCCTTCCTTTCCTCTAAAAGACACTTCACACTACATCCCCTAACATGACACAGGATTGAACCCACGTCACCTTTGCGGGAACCCGACGCTTTGGACAACTCGACAAACCAACCAATAATTTTTCACTACCTCACAATATATGACATGAGAAGTAATTTTAATTCCTGGGCGAAGCCGGGAACTCACCGCAAATAAATAACATTGCCAGTCAATTATATGGCGGAAGGTAATGACAATGACTAATGAATGAATAATGAAAGGGGGCGGTAGAAAAAGTGATGTGATTAAAGATCCAAAGGTGAAACTGCACTTTTATTATACATCATTGTAATGATAGGGGTAACGTCAAGTGCCGGCCCGCCCCCGGCAGGACCGGCCTGGCGCGGGGGCGATCTTTAAAATAAATGGCGCCTGAAACAGATGAAATGGCGCCAGAATTAGATGGAAAGGAACCAGAATCAGATTGAATTACTCCAGCAGCAGGTGGACCGGCGCTATTATTTTTATTTAATATATATACAATGTTTATTTATATGATATAATTATTTAAGTAGAGTCACGTGGGGTAACCGTACGCGGACAAGATCGTACCTGTTTCGCGTCCGCGCGTTCCTTAATTAAATAGCGTTTTGGGTCGCACTAAAGCGGGACATGTGTACAGTGAATCTTAATTTGAATATAAAAATGGTTGGTAAATTACTTTTTTTCGCGCTTTTCTTAAATTTTTCATCTCCGTTACCGATGTGTGCTGTTGTGTAACTAACTGTGTCAGAGCGATCTAGTATATGATAATTTTTGGTGAAATATTGTTAGTTATACGGGTGCAAAGTGGTAATTCTAATAAAGATAACGACTAATCTGATTTTTAAAGTTAATTGAATGTCTATGTGAAGGGGTAAGTGTCCTGGGGTAAACGTACGCAGTTGGATGAGTGCGAACACTTACCCCTCTACATAAAATTGTGTAATACTTCAACTCTCGTTATTAACAAATCAGTCCTTTACGTCCCAATATTTGATATAAGCCATCTGCCAAAAGCAACGCATGCACGAAACGACGAAAAAATGTTTGAAATTTGAAATAAGTCCCTATAAAAAAACTTCAGGAAAAACAGAGAAAGGCCGAAAACCGAAAAATAAAAACATGGAAATCGTACGACCACCTCATTGCAAGAAAGCCGCACCACAAAGCTTATCGCGAGATTATTATAAGGACTATTTTTGCCCACAGTGAAAGGAGAAATATCGAGATCCGCCAATAGAAGATTGGATGGAATGTATTCTCTGTAAAGCATGGCGGCATGAGAACTGCACAGACCACGATAAGGGGCAATTTAAGTGTGATCATTGCAATAGGGCGTAACTGTTCGCAGTGCGAACACTTACCCTACGGTATGCGAATACTTACCTACCCCACACATGGGGTTAAGTGTGCGCAATCGACATGCATGTAAACTTTTTTATATAACTTTTTGATTTATGAACCGTATGAGGTTTTTATGTTTGTTTGAGATACTTTAATAATCAATCATGTTAATAAACAAGAAAAAAATATAAGATACCTAAAGATTTTTAATACAAAAATTCCAATGTAAAAATTGCGCACGGTTACCCCACGCGACTCTACATATGTTCAAATATTTTAATACCACTCTTCCATGGAAGCATTAGCTTGTGTCTGGAAGAGTAGTGTACATTTTTAATGTTATATTGTAATTAAATTACATGTAATGGTAAAAAAAACAATAAGTTGTAAGATTGGTGTTATGTAATTAAAGTCTCTACTGTCAAACAATTTTACTCTGTATATGAATAATGTATCTAGAAATATTGTTATTAGTTATTAAAAACAAAACAAAATTTAACTTTTTGAAGAATAGTGTATCACTTGGAAATTGAGTTATGATTAAGTTCTCAATTTTAAATTAGTCCCAAACTTTTTTTTTTAGAATAGCTTTAAAATATTTTTGTAGAGCGTTTATTAATCGGATTTTATCGTTAATGTTTCTAATTTCTTTCGGAAGTTGATTGAAAAAAAGTCTTCTTTGGTAAGTATAATAATTTTGTGCAAAGGAAGTGTTTAATTTTGGGCATGGAAAAATATATTTATGTCTAGTACGGTTTTCAGTTATAAATTGATACTTGTCTTTTTCTTTTAAATTTGAATCAATGCATTTTTATTGCACAGATCTTTAAATGAAGGTACTTGGAATTCTTTAAATAGTCGATCCGTTGGGTAGTCGGAAGGTTTTTTAGTATGATTTTATAATCTATAGCTATAAAGAGATAATGGCGCCTGATTCAGATTGAACAGCGACTGAATCTGGTTGAATGGCACCTGAATCAAATAGAAAGGAATCAGACTAAGGATAAATAGTTCCAGAACCAGAAGTGTGAATTGGGGCAGACAGACTGCTGCCTGTATCAGGTTGAGCGGCGCCTGAATCAGATGGGATGGTGCCAAAATCAGGTTAAATATCGCAAAATTAAGTACAATGCCATCTGGATCAAATTGAATGGAGCCTAGAGCAGATAAACTGACGCCTGATCAGGATGACTAGCACCCGCATTAGTTGGAATGGCGCCAGAATCAGGTTGAATGGCGCCGAAATCAGATCGGATTGCGCCTACAGACTAAATAATATCATCTGCCAACTGTGTATTATTTTAGCAAAATTATACCTTAACACTATTGCACACGTAGATGATGTTATGAATATCGGTAACAAGTAATTGAAAAAATATTTTCTGTGATGATTGCAGAAGCGTATTAATTACACACGCCGCTTTTATATCCCGCGACCTTCGAGCCCGAAGCAGAGGTCTTAACCACTCGGCCACGGAGGTCAAATTTGTTGATGTCCAGTCCGCCCCTGCGAGCCGAAGGTGGTTGTGTTTATATTTAGAAGTGACGCCATCGCGTTAGAGGAATGGCATGGTGATGGAGGGGGAGAGAGTTGCTGGTGAGATCACCGGTGTAACCCACAGCCCCGGCTATCTGGACCACATTACCGAGCGGTTTAGCACGCCTTCTACCAGACGCCTTGGACAGCGGTTGTCAAGCGAAAATATGCCAACTCTAACCTAGCTAGATATTGACGGTTCTACTACAGTTGATTCGCCGACAACTGGTCCCCCGGCGTACTTATATATTCTTTTTTTTTTATTCCAGTTTTAAAAGAAAATTACATTTTCACTCATTTAACTATAAATAATTAAACACATTAAAATAAACTATTCCATTTCATTATTTTGTTTATCAAGAAAGAATATTATCTAATAATTTATTTTTAAATTTACCCAGCTTTTTTCGTTTTTGATGTCGTTTGGGAGGCAATAATTATATAAGTTGCCCCCCTCGTAACCAATGGATTGTTTACAATAGTTAGTGTGGATGGTGTTTAAATGTATGTTATCTTGTAAAGTGTTTGTGTACTTGGGACGTTTAAATGAATGCTGTGTTTGTGTGTTTTATTGTTTATTTTGTGTACAAGGAGACATGTATTTGTATTCATAAAATTTCTTAATGTTAATAGTTTTGTTAACATATATAATTTTTTGTGGATGTTCTTGCTTGTAGTTAAATACTTTTTTGATTACCTTGTTTTGTATTACCTGTAATTCATTTATGTATGTTTCACATGCGTTTCCCCAGATTTCAATCAAATAATTTAAATGTAAATGTACGAGACTATAATATAAACCTTTTTAAAAATTATTTGGCAAAATATATGATAGCCGGCTAAATACGATAATTAAGGGGATGATTTAGTCTATAATACCTTGTAATGTGCTCTTTAAATGTCACATATACAATGTGTAGTCGGTTTTGCGAAAAAACGGTATACCTAATTACACAAAACATAACCAAGTGACCCCGAAGGGATGTGCAGAGAGGATGTACCGCCGAATAACAAAAGTATAAAACATATTTTCATTTAAATGCTTCAAGGAAAAATCTGCTTCTCTATATAGACCAGGAGACGAGGTAGGTAAACCCTACGTCATCGAGTACACGGATGAAACTACTTTTTAGTGATAATGGACACTTAGAAAACCTTAAAAAAGCTGGTCTGCCGGTGCGCCTCTTGGCAGGAGCCGCGCTGCCATGGAAATAGTCAGCGTTTTTTTTCGAAAAAATTACGTCATCGAGTACACGAACGGGAATGGTGTCATATGATAAAGGTCGATTAGAAAATGAGAAAAAAGCAGGGCTGCCAACTGGCAGCCTGGCAAGTTCGCAGGCAGCCGGCGTCAAAGTGGGGTAAAAAATAGTAATTTTTACGTCATCGAGTACACGAATGAAACTAATGAATAACTATAGTCCAGATCATTCCGTTTAAGAATTTCTTGGTCTGCCGACCAGCAGCCTGGCAAATTTTTGTGTACGATTTTTTTAAGTTTTTTTTTTTTTTTTTTAATTTTTCGTTTATCTTTATTATTATTTTTATTTCATTATATTTTTAAAAACTTTGAATACCATATTTTAAAAATATGAACGATAAGGATAAAAAAAAATAATTTGAGAGTTCCGAGTTTACCCATCCGTCAGGTGAGCCGTTCGACGCCAAACCACTTACGAAACCTGTCGCGGTGCCCCTCACCGCTGTCGCGTGTCAATATTATTGTACAAATTTATAATATTAATAGTCCTTTTAAAATTGCCTAATAGTCCATAGTAGTTGGAAGTTCGAAAAACCAACGCACCATCGCTGTGAGAGCTGCGTTCGTCCGTAAAACGACGGAAATTTCTGAAACCCCGTTCGTTTCAAATCGGTTTCGCTTGCCCTGCTGCACCGATTACATCGAATACAAGATCGAAACTAATGAAAAACTGTAGTCTAGATTATCTCAATCATGACTTCTTTGGTCTGCTACCAGCAGCCAGGTAGTTTTTTGTGTACGATTTTTTAAAGTTTTAATTTTTATTTTTAATTCTTAAATATTTTTTTTCAAAATCTTTATTATTATTTTTATTTCAATATGGTTTTAAAAACTAAGAATGCCAGATTTTAAATAAAATTAATAGTTATGATAAAAAAATAAATTTTGAGTGTTCCGAGTGTAATCGATGCAGCAGGGCAAGCGAAACCGATGTGAAACGCACTGGGTTTTGAAATTTTCGTCGTTTTTCAGACGAACACAGCTCTTATGGCGACGGTGTGATGGTTGTTCGAACTTCCAACCACTATGTTCTATTAGGTTATTTAAAAAAAATTATTATTATTATAAATTTGTATAATAATATGGGCATGCGATGGCGGTGAAAAGCTCCGCGGCCAGTTTCCAGTAAGTTGTTTCGCGTCGAAAGGCGTTCCCGTTCGATGGGTACACTCGGAACACTCAAAATTATTTTTTTTATCATTGCCACTTATTTTATTTAAAATCTGGCATACTAAGTATTCAAAACCATATTGAAATAAAAAAGTAATAAAGATATTGAAAATATTTTTTTTTAAATTAAAAAAAAAATTATAACTTCAAAAAATTGTACACAAAAAACTGCCAAGCTGCTGGTCGACAGACCAAAAAAGTCATAAACGGGATCATCTAGACTACAGTTTTTCGTTAGTTTTGATCTTGTACTCGAGTAATCTATGTAGCATGGCAAGCGAAACCGATATGAAACGGACAGGGCCCGGAAATTTCCGTCGTTTTCCGGACGAACGCAGTACTTACGGCGACGGTGTGGTAGTTGTTCGAACTTCCAACCACTATGTTCTATTAGGTAATTTTGAAAATATTATTATTATTATAATTTTGTATAATAATATGGGCATGTGATAGCGGTGAAGGGCCCTGCGGCCAGTTTCCAGTAAGTTGTTTCGCGTCGAAAGGCTCTCCCGTCCTATGGGTACACTCGGAACACTCAAAATGTATTTTTTATCATTATCACTTTTTTTTTAAATCTGGCGTTCTAAGGTTTTAAAACCATATTAAAATTAAAATAATAATAAAGATATTGAAAATAATAACAAAAAATAAATAAAATAAAATTAAAATTAAAATCGTACATAAAAAACTACCAGGCTGCTGTCTAGCAGACCAAAGAAATCATGAAGGAGATGATCTAGACTACAGTTTTTCGTTAGTTTTGATCTTATACTCGTGTAATCGATGTAGCAGGCCAAGCGAAACCGATATGAAACGGACGGGGCCCGGAAATTTACGTCGTTTTCCGGACGAACGTAGCACTTACGGTGACGGTGCAGTGGTTATTTAAACTTCCAACCATTATGGACTATTAGGTTACCTTAAAAAGACTATAATTATTATAAATTTGTATAATGATATGGGCATGCAATGGCAGCGAAGGGCTCCGCGGCCAGTTTCCAGTAAGCTGTTTCGCGACGAAAGGCTCTCCCGTCCGATGGGTACACTTGGAAGACTCAAATTTTTTTTTATCATTACCACTTATTTTATTTAAAATCTGGCATTCAAAGTTTTTAAAACCATATTGAAATAAAAATAATAATAAAGATATTGAAAATATATTTTTTAAATTAAAAAATGAATTAGAACTAAAAAAAATCGTACACAAAAAACTGCCAGGCTGCTGGTCGGCAGACCATAGAAGTCATGAATGGGATGATCTATACTACAGCTTTTAATTAGTTTTGATCTTGCGTTCGACGTAATCGATGCAGCAGGGCAAGCGAAACCGATATGAAACGGACGAGGCTCGGAAATTTCCGTCGTTTTCCGGACGAACGCAGCTCTCACGACGATGGTGCGGTAGTTTTTCGAACTTCCAACCACTATGGACTATTAGGTTATCTTAAAAAAATTATTATTTTTATAAATTTGTATAATAATATGGGCATGCGATGGCGACGAAGGGCTCCGCGGCCAGTTTTCAGTAAGTTATTTCGCGTCGAAAGGCTCTCCCGTCCGATGAGTACACTCGGAATACCAAAAATTTATTTTTTTATCATTACCACTTATTTTATTTAAAATTTGGCATTCTAAGTTTTTAAAACCATATTGAAATAAAAATAATAATAAAGATATTGAAAAAATTTATTTAAGAATTAAAAATAAAAATTAAAACTTTAAAAAATCGTACACAAAAAACTGCCTGGCTGCTGGTAGCAGACCAAAGGAGTCATGATTGAGATAATCTAGACTACAGTTTTTCATTAGTTTCGATCTTGTATTCGATGTAATCGGTGCAGCAGGGCAAGCGAAACCGATTTGAAACGAACGGGGTTTCAGAAATTTCTGTCGTTTTACGGACGAACGCAGCTCTTACAGTGATGGTGCGTTGGTTTTTCGAACTTCCAACTACTATGAACTATTAGGCAATTTTAAAAGGACTATTAATATTATAAATTTGTTCAATAATATTGACACGCGACAGCGGTGAGGGGCACCGCGACAGGTTTCGTAAGTGGTTTGGCGTCGAACGGCTCACCTGACGGATGGGTAAACTCGGAACTCTCAAATTATTTTTTTTTATCATTATTGTTCATATTTTTAAAATATGGCATTCAAAGTTTTTAAAAATATAATGAAATAAAAATAATAATAAAGATAAACGAAAAATTAAAAAAAAAAAAAAAAAACTTAAAAAAATCGTACACAAAAATTTGCCAGGCTGACCAAGAAATTCTTAAACGGAATGATCTGGACTATAGTTATTCATTAGTTTCATTCGTGTACTCGATGACGTAAAAATTACTATTTTTTACCCCACTTTGATGCCGGCTGCCTGCGAACTTGCCAGGCTGCCGGTTGGCAGCCCTACTTTTTTCTCATTTTCTAATCGACCTTTATCATATGACACCATTCCCGTTCGTGTACTCGATGACGTAATTTTTTCGAAAAAAAACGCTGACTATTTCCATGGCAGCGCGGCTCCTGCCAAGAGGCGCACCGGCAGACCAGCTTTTTTAAGGTTTTCTAAGTGTCCATTATCACTAAAAAGTAGTTTCATCCGTGTACTCGATGACGTAGGGTTTACCTACCTCGTCTCCTAGTCTAATAGGTACACTGCGTAAGTGCGTATACCAGAGCATAAGTATAAAAAAATCGACACTGTAGGTATATAAGTTCGTTTGCTATTTATCCCAACTTATTCAACCAGCCAGCGGCCGAAAATCCACATTTAGTCGAAAAATGTTCTTACGATCGTACAGGGCGGTTCCAATGAGAAAGATTAATTATTCTCCGTACCAGCTTTTAAAAATTATAACTCAATATAGATTTTATTTCATTCCAAAGTTGCTTTAATTTATACCTGCATCCAAAAATGCTGAAAGGCGTGACGATAAAACTATTAAAATTATGTACTTTTTGTAATTATTTTTTGATCATAAGTATTTACCATTTTCAATAATGTCTAAGCAAAATAAGAATGTAAAAGAATCTGAAATATATTAGTTTGTAGGTGCGCAAATAAATACACAAACGGACCAATTTTCTTCAAGGAACACATGTACGTATATATTTCTGAATGATTTTATTTAAACTAAAATTAAAATTCTGAAACATACGTTTACCAGATAATGTATTGATTTATTTTACTGTATGATTATATGATACGCATACTTGTGTGCGTATCACGCACACTAGGGTTTCAAATCTGGCCTGTTGTTTTTGCCGGAATTACAGCGCAACACTCCATCTAGACATTATATAATCAAAGTTTATCACATTGGCCACATCCTATTTAAATATTTTCCATTAAATATTATTTTAATGGAAAATATTTAAATAGGACGTGGCCCTGGCTAGGAATTGCATTAGGGAAATGTAATTAGAACCTTGTGCAATGAATTATTATGCCTTATGGTTGCACAAGGTTCTATTTGCATGTTTAACACTATAAATTACACAGATATCCTGTAAAGACAATACATGTGTTATTTTTGTCCCATTTTACTATTTTTGAACAATAATTTATTGTCTTTACAGGATGTCTGAATTATTTTTGTCCCATTTTTTGTAAGGTTAGGTTAGGTTAAGTTTTAGTAGATATTTTGTTGGGGGATGTTTTGTCCGTAGAATATTTTGTCGGAATATATTTTGTCGGGGATATTTTGTCAAGGGATGATAACGCGAATTACCCTCATTTTGTAACTCCTACAAATGCTCTCAAAAATCTATTTATGTCATACTGCGAATCTACAATCAACAATTCATTATTATTTGTTCCTTCACTCCACTATACTTAGAAATCCCACAATCTGTAATAAACACTAATAACAAAGTAGCGTAAAAGTTCCATATTTTGTCCCTGTGGGGGTAACTTTGCCACAATAAAAAAGTTTTCTTGTTGGAAAATGTTAAACGCTGGGGTTATATAATATCAGCCCCCCTATCACAGTCGATCGTAAGGATTGATATGATAACTTTCGTTAACTTTTCATCGTTCCCTAGCATGACTGAAGATCGCCAACGAATAAGTAACAGTTTACAATCACTAAGTGTTTTTAATGCATTCGACGTCAAATGTTGTTTGTACGTTAGCGATCTGCAGTTGTCTTAGGGAACGATGAAAAGTTACCTGAAGTTATCCTATCAATCCTTATAGATCGACCGTGCTAGGGGGCCAGATCTGTATATTATTATTGATTATTACATTTATCAAGATTATAAATAAAACTAATTAATAAACATAGATTATTTAAGTATTTATTTATTTCAGGTTCTTCATAAAATAGTTACACTAAAATATTGTGGAGGATTGCAACATTTAAAAAAAAAGCGCATGGGGACAGTTTTACTAGGTTGTGACGTCTGTCAAAAGTTTTTACTGAACTCTCTGCTCTGTACGTGACGTTGAAGATGTCGATGCTCTATGCAGAATCGTAAAGCAGTTGAGTTGCTCTGATACGTAGAGTTGATGGTGCATTCTGATACACAGAAGTTCTCGCTTTCGGAGCATAAAAGGTGCGTGGGATCTCCCACGAGTGTACGCATTAGGGACAAATAAGTATATTATAAATAATCAACAAATCTAGAAGCTCCGGCTCGGTTCTGGCGTCACAGATACCGCCCGCGACGCCATCGCAGACGAAATTGTATGGCAGACGATAAATCCCTTTTAGGAGCTTAAACATATTGAACTATGAATATTGCAAAAATAATATAGTTTTAAGCAGTGAGCTGTGAAAAATTATAATTGGAATTATTTTTTTATAAATTACCACAGATCCATAAAAATACACGGGATATTATAATTGTAGGATATGTGAAGCTGAAAGTATTCACATTCACACATTTCCTTTCAAAAACAAATTTTGCTAATTTTTTTAAAAATATTTTTTTTTACAAATTACCGAGACGTCCGATATTTAAACCTTTTAAATTTAAATGAACACCGTTAGTAAACTTGAAAAATCATTTGTCAAAAATTTAAACGAAAGAAATACACATTTAAAGGTTAAGTTTATAAATAAATAAAAAACAAAATAATCTTCTGATTACAGGTTAATTATAGTTTATCGCTGACCTAAATTTACACAATCAGTTGCAATTTTTTAAATTTCGAGGCTAGTTTGAGTTCATTGAGAAATGGAAAGAGTTTATGAAGAACGAAATATTCTGTTTCCAATCTTTTTTCGGGAAGAAAACTTAAGTTTTGCACGTGAACAATTATTATAAGATATAAGTCCCTTGCGTGCTAGCACTATATACCTACTATAATTGTTTAATAACCACTTGATTCATAATCACATAAATATTATAGATTCATAATCACTAAATACTATAAATGGAACTTAACTGGTTTAAATTATATTCACTATTTAATGTAGAATTACTTTATACACAAATGTATGCTTCCTAAATAAACATAGATAAATAAACAAAAAAAGTCCAATTTCATGAAAAAAAAATAACAGCGCAGTATTTTAAGAGACATTTGAATATACTTATATCATGTTTTTTTTCGAATGAGTCAAAGTTACTCCCGTAGAAACAAAGTTAGCACTTTTACGGCACTTATCATCTGAAGCGTTGGCAACTCTGGAGAGGTGATGACTGGATAGCTTCATTATGAACTCTTCAAGAATACGATGGTAATAATAGGGCAGAGTCCAATGAGTTCTTTACAATTTGCGTTCAGCATTTTATTAGAGCAATAATGCCGACTTTGGAAATAAAAGAATTATCTTACAAGTGTCCAAAAATCCATGATAATATAATTTATTTTTAGACGGTGAAGTTGGGTAAAAGCAGTAAATAAATGTAACACTTCTTTCTTCTTCTTTAAAAAGAAAACATTCCCGGGTTACGAATAACCCGACAATATTGGAAAATCTCTTACTACCACCACAGTAAGCCGAAAATGTTGCTCGAGTCTTGACGGAGGATTTAGCCAGTCGAGGAATCGAACACGGAATGCCTGGGTGGGACCCAAACGCGATGCCCACTCAACCACTAACCAGTAAAGCGGTGCCACACGCGCAGATAAAAAAATCATCGCACGCCAAATAACGCTCTTCAAACGATCCAGGAGGGGAGGGTCATGAGCATAGTTATGAGTCATGACCCCCCCCCCCTGGGCTGGGTCCAGGACCTAGGTGGACCACTAATTAAAGTTGTTAAACATAATGTTTTTATATATTAGTTATCACAATATAGATTTTATTTAAGTACTTGATAAAATACCTACTTTTTATTTGTACCTATTAATATCAAAATTAAATTATAACTTCTTGTGACTTGACCACGACTATGTGACCCCCCCCCCTGGCGCAAAGCTGGATCCGCCCTTGCCCATTAGGCCTGTCACACCTAAGCGGTTTAAGCGCAAATCAACCGTAGACAATAGGTACATAGCATACCTGAGGCGATATACGAAAAGTTATGCAACCCCCTCTTCGCCGAAAACAGGAGAGGGGGTCATTTTAATTACGGAGCTGCCTAAACGGGCAGATGACCGCTGTCAAGTTAATTCAGTACAAAGAAATGGCATTTCGTGGCAGCTCTGTAATTCAACTGACACCCTCTCCTAAAATAGGAATAAAAATTTGTTTCCGTCGTGTGACGGTACAATACACAAGCGCTTGCGGTTCAACAGATATCTGCTCGCGCTTTTGCTCTCAATGCGTTATTTGGGTGTGGCCATATCAACATATTGCTCACCTTACACTCCCATACTCACACGAGACAGATAATATTTTATACGTTTGGGCTTGGCTTATATGATATGCTAGCCGAGCGATATTTGAAAATGATGCTACCCTCTCTCCAGCCTACACTGGCAGGTGATCAGATAAACTAAAATAAATATGTGGAAAGGTTAAAAAAAATCACATTAAATTCCATTGATCTAAAAAATTCGAAAATTGAGATCTGGCAAATAAAAACTACTTTTTCTTGTTCTTATTAGTTACTAGCTTTTACCCCCGGCTTCGCTCGCATATTCGACCCCCCCCCCCCATTCCCCCCCCCCCCTCCCGCACTACCACTCCCCCTCCCCCAATCAATCAACAATCAAATACGCTTCTTTTCGCATTCATAATATTAGTATAGCTGTTGGCTTAGGTCAAAATGTAGATAAGTACCTATTTTATATTTGTATCTACCTATACTAAATATTCATATTAGAATACTAATATTTGAATTTTCGCTATCAAAAAAATAATATTGACAGCCCACGTCAAAAATTTACTTAGTAACACGCTTTGCCAATAAACGTATAATTTCATAACGCCACTTATTCATAACGCCAGAGCTTACCAATATATATAGCCTATGTTACTCCATTCCATTCGATATTTATTGCGTGAAAGAGTAAAATCCAACCATCCATACAAACTTTCGCATTTACAATATTAGTATTAGTAAGATTATAAAAAAGAAAAACAATATTCAAAATAGTTACCTAATCATTTTCTTTGTATTTTATAAGATTTTAACTGCTAAAACATTGACTATAAAATCTGTAGTAATCGATTTTATGGCTGATTTTATATAATGTACAAACAAAATTATACACGCATACAAATGTTTAATCGATTTTCATGGAAATAATGTAAGTGATTATTATTTTTTTGCTGATTTTGGTAAATTAAAAACAATAGATGAATTATTTAGGGAGAATACAATATTACAAATCGACAAACTTTACGCAGCCGGTGGCGTCATCACTATATAAATTATACAGTAGGGGGCATCCAATAATTACGTGAGCAGTTTTTCTTCCAATCTAGACCCCCCCCTCCTCCTGGGTGAGATAAATTTGGGCCAATTCGTATATTTTTTCAAGTAACGTGAGATTTTGCTGGACCCCCCCCCCCCCCCGTTTGTGCTCACGTAATTAATGGATGCCTCCTAACCAGTAAGCCACAATGAATTAATAAAAAAAATCATAGTGTGCAATTCACACCCGGTAAAAGTGAAGCCTTCAGAAAACTAAACTAGCCAAGAGTGGGGAAACTACGAAGCACTTTTTTTTATCAATGTGAAAGATGATTTTTTCCATTTTTTGTCGTCGAATTCCAGTGCACCTATTCCTGTACATTTGGTCATTTAATTAGTATTTGTATTTTCTTCTTCGGAGTCGTTAGATGTCGCTTTCTTTTGTGTTTTATTTTGCCTGCTCATTTTGGATTGGGTTGAAGATTGGATATTGATTTAAAAAATTTTTTTTTTGTTTGATTTCGTAGGATTCTATCCTTGGTCCGCTGAATAACTGCAGAGGTTGGTCAAGCATTTTATACCACTCCACCACAGGAGACTTGCGTGGGACTGTAGATTTATCGTATTATATTGTAACCGAAAACCCGTGAATTAAATAAATATTTGAATACGTTAAAAATAATTTATTTGTCACTAGCGGAATCTACTATCAGATACGGAATAACGTCTTGGGGAAACTAGTGCAAGACAAATATAGGCTAGATTCAAACAATTCAAAACTCTCTGACAAGCTCCTGGTAAGCAAACGTATTTATGCACAAAGAAGAGACATAAAATTATTATATGAATCAGTAAATATATTACCTGTTCGAGGGATATTATGGTTTAAAATTGTATGCCAAAACCTAATGCCGGATTCAATAAACAAAGAAAAAGTTGATCATGCACATGGCACCAGATTCAGTAAAAATTAAGGTTTATCCGATCCGAAAATTATAAATAAATACGGGCAACGGATTCTCACTTATCTTGTCCCTACCATATTTAATACGTTGCCAATGAACATAAAAATCGAGTCAAATTACACCACCGATCTCAAAAAAAATTAAAAAATGGCTAATGGATCAAAACTTTTTAAATTGATATTGTTTGTAATCTTATGTATAAATATGACTATGAGTAATTTGCCTGTGTTATTTCTGTCTGTCTGTATATTTTATGCCTTTGTATTGTAGCTACTTAAAAGTTATTCTTCTGTATCTATTTTTTATAATATTGTGGTTTCTTGTTATATTTGTGCCTAAGTGTTATATTAATATTGTTAAATTGACCTACCGACAAACTGCTTTGGCGGTTTAACGGGTGCTTAAAATAAAAAATAAAAATAATAAAAAAATGCTATCTCATACCCTCGCAGGCTAAATCCTATAGATATAGATGTATGTGGTTGCCTCACAAATTAAATTACACTAAATTCAGATAAATTCTGTACATTAATAAACCTTAAAGGATGTTCATACTTTGATCAAAGGCAGATATTTTAAGTTATTATGACATCAAGGTAGATATTTTAAGTTATTGTGACACCAAGGTAGATATTTTAAGTTATTATGACACGGCAACCATACAGGCAACAATTTGGCTTTACATATTATTATTGCTACTTGTCGATTGAGAAGTGTAAGCCAACTAATGTCTCAAACATTGCCGTAGGTACTGCTTTTGGCATTTCTCTACGGGCCCATAACAGTACGAAACAATTTTGCTATAACATAATATTATCTCTTTTCATTTCCAATTTATCCCTTAACTTTTATACGACTGTAAAGGTTTTTGTACGGTTTCATATCGATAGTTGGAAAGGGTTTATATATTTCTATCTATGTGTTGTTAATTTCTACGAACCGCGTCTAAAGCATTTCGTCGGTTTGTTGAGAAAGTCATTATACATACCTAGGTATCGTAGCCAAACTTTACACAATACAATTCTAACAAAGATGCCATTGCATGCAGGCAACATATTTCAACTGTGACCGGACTACTCAACAAAGTGGCTCTTCATCATCCCTTTGAAGTCATAAAAGTGATGAAAAACTAGTTAACGTTAGATTAGGTTATAGGCAATTTGGGAGGCGAGAATGGTTACCGCCGCCCCGGGAACCTTTATTGGATAACCATCACCTCTGCCATAGGTCACCCCAAGTGGTTCGCAACGTTTGGTGATTTAGCAGGGGTGCCCGGGTTCATGGGATGAGGTTTGTCTAGGTCTTGGAGGCGGATGACCAGGACACAATGAACCCCAGATTCCTACTCACCCCTTAAACCCTTTTCCTTCCCATAACTCTCATCTCCTTCATTTCCTTAAAAAAACCTCAACACAGCATCCCCAAAGATGACAAAGGCCCTGAGGGAAATTGTTTTCCTCAGGGCCTCCTGAAAAAAAGGGTATTGATTTTGTCATCACTTTTAATGACTTTTCAAACGGGTGATGATATGCTACATTGTTGAGTTATCGTGGAACCGCTTCAAAACTTGACATACCTAAACTCAAGAATTTGATTAATTGATCTTGTCGTGTCTCCCTGGGACGTCCCTGACTTTTTCTTTCATTCACTTGGTCTCTAACAAAATAGCACATGGAATTTTCTTAATTGTACAACTTACAAAATAATAATTTTAATATTTGAAAAACACATCCGCCCACAGTGGGTAATGCGTTCCTTAAAAATATGATAAAATCATAACACCCGCTGGGAAACATACAAAATAAAACATTAAATAACTCAAATTAGCCTCGCATAATTAGCAAGCCACATAAACCATAGACTAGAGGAGAAAATAAGATGTGCGATATGGGCGTGTTTCATGATCCAAAAATCTGACAATGATTACATTTCCGCATTGAAATTTGTTTCACCATCATTATGAATTTTTCACATCGATCAAAAGGAATGGCATTATACGATGTCAGGCAGTGTAAGAGAGAAATAGGGCGTGTGCTATGTGGACTAGAACCAAAATGTAGGTACTAAGTTGTAGTTTCAGCTTAGATGAATTAATGGTAAATGTATACAGAAAATACGGACAATAAATAGGGAAATCAATTAGTTTCGTTTTTAAAAACGAGCCAATTAAACGAAATATGTTATATGTAAAGCCTTTAAAAATATTGTTTAAAAAAATGCTACAAAAAACACGGACTTGAGTCCTTCTGCTTCAAAATGAAATGGAATATTTTGTTACGACATGTGGCGTATTATGAAAGGATCAATGTTTGAAAATTGTTTACTTCCATAGAAAGCGTAGTAATGTTAGAGGCAGAAGGATGCAAATGTGTTTGAGTCGTAATACTCAAAGTGCAACTAAATCACAAAGACGCAAGTGCATGTGCATGACCGGTCAGTGGTTGAGTGGGCATAGCGCTTGGGTCCCACCCGTGCGTCGCGTGTTCGATTCCTCGGCTGGCTGAGTCCTCCATCACAACACAAGCAACATTTTCGGCTTTCTGTGGTGGTAGTAGGAGATTTTCAAATATTATTGGGTTTATTTGTAACCTGGAAATGTTTGACTTTCTTTTTTTAAAAAAGTACATTATTCTGCTTCTAAGATAGTAGATTGCATCAATGGTAGTTGCATCCGTATACATTTTTGAAAACCCTATTATTCTTCATGATAGGACTTGTATCTTTGTGCCACTGGTAAACATGATAATTTACTTCAAGTCTGCATCAAAAACTCTTTTCTTCAAATTTTGGACTTGCATCCATATGCTTCTCGGGTACAGAATTTTTGCATGAAAAATTTTAATATTTCATAAATTATACGTTTATTTTGAATTATAACATTATTACTACAAAAATAGTTTTTAGTTTTGGGATATGTTCAGAAATATTAAATATTCCATTTTATTGTAAAGCGGAAATATTTTGACCATCTGAAAAATACGCCTAATTTCTGAAGGGTTAAGTAACAAAGTTAGATAATATAATTATGAGAAGTAAGTATTTCTGTTTGCGAAAATAAAAAAAATAATGCATTTTAGCAGATATTTCGTTAAAAAACAGATAAATTTACATTGAGGTACATATAGGTACATCAATGTAAATTTACCTATTTTTTTCATGCCATGTTTTGACATAATAATAATAAAATATTTCTTTTAGGCTAGTTATATAATTATAAACCGAAAATAAGAACCTAAAAAACCTACTTTAGGATCTTAGGTTAACATTTTGGGTTAAATAAGAGAAAAAAAAACATTTTTTTTTTTTTTAATTTTAACGAAATAACTATTAAAATACATTATTTTCCAATTCCGGAAACTGAAATACTTACTTCTCATTATTATGTAACTACTAAAAAGTGTTTTTTTTTATATCTATAATTATGAAGCTTGCCCCTATTTCTTATATATTTTCCGAAATATTAGAGTGAAGATGCAGTACTGGGACACGGTGCATTGTTTCGCTGAACCAGGTCCAGTGGACATACTTTAGCCAACCGTTCACGTAGCCCTCATACATTTCAATGGAGCTGTTCACAATACACGGCGGGACGACGGATCCGTTTTGAACCCGCCACACCCCGCTTCACACTTCACCACCGCCCGCTCCCAGACGCAAGCGAGCAGGCAAATTGTATTTTTATTTGGCGTTTATAATATTATTATATAATATATATGTTCGTTCCAGAATGCGATTTTTTCTATTTAATCTCAAGAAAATATTTAGTCATATCATTCTTGTTTTTTAGTCATTTTAGTTATAATAATTGCTGGATGATTTTCGCGTACTTTCTCCTTTTCAAGTATGCAAACCAAATATTCTCCCACGGTTTGAACAAATAAGGTCCGACCCCTGAGGTAATTTTATGGCTGGTATTACATCAATACATTCCCTTACCGATTTGGAAGAAAAAGTTTATTATTTAAATTGTTTTATTTTTAAGTAGGTATTTGTACATTTCAAATAGCGCCTATAACTATTTATTCTAAAATAATTAAAGAACTTTAGTTCATCACTTCTCAACTCACCAATTAACACTTGGAAAGTTCCTACAGAAAATCTTTCAGCTATAATTGGGTGTACCCAAAATTTTCTTTTCACTTTTTTACTTCTTTTTAATAAGTACCACATGACAACAAGAGCTTCATCGTCGTCCATTGCGCAGTGCGCACGACCGTCTACTGAAGAATGATAAAATGTTTTGGTCGTTGTTTTCGTAGAGTAGGATCCGTCTTGAAAACGGAAATGTGAACAGGGGCCTAGGGCTTCCGTCTTAACGACGGAACCCGTCTCCGTTTTTACGAAGTGTGAACGGGCTGCGTATTCCCAATCCCTAACGCGTGCGTTTCAGTCGCTCTACCGACTAAAACGCGTTAGGGTTTGGAATGCATAAATCACCTTACAAACACTACCGCGTTCCAGTCGCCTTCGCTCTTTAATGCTCTCTGTTTCTACGACCGTAATTATAGAAAGGTAAGCAGAGAGGATGGACCGCGTTTTTTTTTTTTACTTACAAAAACTTTTTTTACATTGAAAATATTTATTTAAGTTAAAAAAACGCGCGTTTTTTTTTTACTTAAAAAATAAATATTTTCGATGTAAAAAAAGATATTGTAAGTAAAAAAAAAACGCGGTCCATCCTCTCTGCTTACCCTTCTATAAGTTGGTTCGTCACCCTCACAGAAACAGAGAGCAATAAAGCGCGAAGGCGACCGAAACGCGGTAGTGTTTGTAAGGTGATTTATGCATTCTAATCCCTTACCGACTGAAACGCGTTAGGGATTGGGAATACGCGAATGGGCTCATACACACACATTCTTTGAATGGCATTTTTTCATAAGCGATACAACATTTTGTTGTACGATCAGTATGAATATAACACGTCTTGTATTTTAATAATATCATTGGGCTACTTGGTTACTTTCAAAACTATTTATTGATTTTATTTATATTCTTGAACATACACATTACAGATTAATTACTATATTTGTTTACACAGATAATACGTTTAGTAATAAGAAAAAAAATGTTAATAATCCATAACTGTATGTAAATAGTATAGTAGTATTTTGTGAAAACCTCACTAGGCGAACCTGTGCTGAGGAGTTCCCATGTTTTGGAATAATAATGCTATCCTGTCAACATAAGAAGAAACACCGTATTCTCCTCGATATTGCCAAGAAGAACTATTTACTACAATGATAATTAATGCAAGTGAAGGCAATTCTAGATTTTATTATCTATTCAGTGGTAATTGGTACACGTGTCTCTAAACGCTGCAAAATTCGAGCACGAAAATACACTTTACAGAAGTTAAAAAGAGGCCACGAATTAATGATTATTATTTAGTTGTTTGGCTATAATACCGAGAGAGATACCCTATACCTATACCAACTGTAAAATATATGGATTGCAGTACTGTAGGTATTAGGTATCAAAATATAACCAGCTGTTCGAAATAACAGCTATACCATCGTCAACGCCCAACGCGCTATTGAGGAAAGAGCGTTTAACCAGCCAGCGGCCGAAAATCCACATTTTGTCGAAAGATGTTCTTACGATCGTACAGGGCGGTTCCAATGAGAAAGATTAATTACTCTCTGTACCAGCTTTTTAAAATTATACCTCAATATCGATTTTATTTCATTCCAAATTTGCTTTAATTTATACCTACATCTAAAAATGCTGAAAGACGATAAAACTATTCAAATGATGTACTTTTTGTAATTATTTATGGATCATAAGTATTTATCATTTTTTAATCACGTCTGAGCAAAATAAGAATGTTAAAAAAATCTGAAATACATCAGTCTATAATTGCGCAAATAAATACACAAACGGACCAAATTTCGTCAAGAAACACATGTAGGTAGATACTTATATATTTTTTATGATTCTATTTAAACTAAAATTAAAATTCCGTTACATACGTTTACCAGATATTTATTTTACTGCATGATTATATGATTTGAAATGGGTGTTGAATAATACATGTACTTTTTTGAATATTTAACAAATCTGCCAACGACCTAAGGTATAACCTTATTTTACTTAAAATAAACATTTTTTCTTAAAATTTAAAACATACGTTTACTAGATAAAAGAACAATCTTTCGAAATCAATTTATGATTTTTTGTGGAAAAGAGTCAATACGTCTAAACACTGATTTAAAAATGACATATTTCTGGTCTTCTCTGGTTATACGCTCTTAAGTTTCTCTTAGAAGAATATATGTATATGTTATAGGTACTATCTATAACATATATATTCTTGAAGGTACTATCTATACTAGGGTTTCCCAAACTGTGTTCCGCGGAACACCAGGGTTCCGCTGAACCTGAATAGGGGTTCTGCGGCAATTTGGAGTTTCACTTAATATAATATACACATATTCATATTCAGTACTGCTGAAATTATTCATAAGAAATTATTATTTGTATACACAATAGTTCTTAAGTTAGGTACTAGATCCTTCCAGGTACAGAGACTAAGCTTTATGGAAGTTGAAAGAATCGTTTATGCTGTTATTGCAGTAAATCTTTCTTCATCAATTAGTCTTACTGCATCTTTGTTAGCAATTAATCGAACTATAAAATCGCATGGTGCGTAAATTGAAAAAGTTGGTGAAAAAGTGAAAAAAAATTACAATTTTGGATTTCATCAGTTCAATCTAGCCATTTTGATTGTTTTCTTACACGAATGTTTGAATGAATTAAATTCAAGTAGATTAAAAGGTTTCCAAAGAACTTCAAGTACACGTACATAACTTGAAAACAACTCTTTTGCAATTTTTTCAGAAAACGTGAGTACTATTTCTCGGTATGTAGTATGAAAATCTAATTGATTTAATTACTGACTCGAAATTGAAACCAAAATACAAAGATAAGCCTTTAATTAATTTCTGGGCGAGTTTGTCAGAAGAGTACCCCAATTTATCGAAAGTTTATAATTATGATGCAACGAAGTGCGGAACAGGCTCGACGCCACACCAGATATTAGAATCCAACTTACCAATATTGTGCCTGATCTTTAGAAGAAATGCAATTCACGAACTCAAAATCGTCAAAATAGTGGCGTAGCGTGGGGGGTGGCCCGCCCCGGGCGGCACTTTTAAGGGGGGCGGCAAGTTTGCCAGAAAAAAGAGAAACCATTTTCATGTTCTGAGTTTAGTTTTAATATTTAACCCGTCTAATCACAACACATTTAATTTTAAAATAAAAATTTTATGAATGCGATAAAAAAGTGAAGAGACAGTTTTATTAATTTTTTTTAAAGAAAAGGTATCTGTATTTAAAATTTTAAGTATATTCTATTTTAAGTACTTTCATTCGAATATTCGCTGGTGTGTACTTTTGAGCCAATTTACATTTCCAATACAAAATTGTATTATTTAGTAACATAAATGTTCTAATAAACACGTCGGAAAATTTATTTTATCTATATTTTAGAATAATTTTGTTTTTTGCAAAAGGGTAAAAAAAATAGCCAGTAAAAAGAAACATTTAAAATGCATGGGGAGAACCTTGACTTTAGTGCGCAAACCTTGACAGACTTTTTCTTTTTATTCAAAGGGTTAAACCAGTTTTCAGAATGCAAAATTTCAATTGTGGATTCTGTTGCAGACTCTGTATATGCTGCCAGAATCAAAGAAAAACAATTTTCATGTTCTGAGTGTACTTTTAATTCGCCGCATACAGACTTAATTTAAAGCAATTTTGTGTTGAGAATATAAATTTCCAGTTGTGGATTCATCTGCGGACACATTTCGAATTAAAACATTCTCTTATTCGAAATGCAGTTATAAAATTCTAGTTGCAGACTATGTATGTGCTGCCAGAATCAAAGAAAAAAACATTTTCATATTCTGAGTGTAGTTTTAATTCGCCAGGTACAGATTTAATTTAAACCAGTTTGGTGTCCAGAATGTAAAATTCCAGTTGGATTCATCTGCTGACACATTTCGAAGGAAAATATTCTCTTATTCGATGCGCAGTTGTAAAATTCTAGTTGCCGACTATTTATTTAATGCCAGAATCAAAGAAAAAACATTTTTATGTTCTGAGTGTAGTTTTAATTCACCGCATACAAACTGGTTTTGTGTTCAGAATACAACGATAAATAAAATAACGAGTTGCAGATTCATCGTGTACCGAGTGAAGCTTTACATTTGAGTTGCATACCAAATGCTGTAAAATTCTGTGAAATTGATTGTTCCGTGTGTAACTATTTTTTGGGGACTCTGCAGAATGCAGAATCAATCGCTGGTTAAAACCTAACTAAAGAGTTCGAGATGCGAAATCCTTTTACATGGATACCATTCTCAATTTCAGACAGAAGTTTTAAACTTTGTAGTAATCCCCCCTCACCGGCGCTTGTACCCATATAAGAGGGGGCGGCAAAATTTTCCTCCGCCCCGGGCGGCCGACACCCGCGCTACGCCACTGCGTCAAAAGTCATGCCAAAGGTGCTTTATTTATTTCATTTTCTGTTTACATACCTACACCTATAATAATGGGCTTAATATATATTTTTTAAATCTTTACTATTAGAAATTACAAACCCAAAACATAAGCTAAGTGTTCCGTTAAAATTTACGGGTTTGCAAAGTGTTCCATTGCATAAAAAGTTTGGGAAACCCTGATCTAAAGTATAGATTCTATTCGTTTCCCACGCCGAAACAGCAATTATATAAAATTTCCTCGATAGAAAAAAATCGCAAAGTGGTCTAACGGTTATATTCAACCGTTGACGTTTTTTCGAATACTTGTCATCAACGCTCAGTACTGCCAGCACTAATAGGTTATATTATAATGTTTTGTCGAGGTTGGGCCCAAGGCTTATTAGCCCAGCAGGGGATGAGGTAGTTAGGTTGATTAAGACCATTGTGGGTATGTGAGAAGATGCGTTCAGAGTAAGGCTCTCACAGCATAGAGGGATGTTCCAACACATATGTAAAAATATTATTAATTACATTTTTAAAACAATATCACATTTAATATTCAAATAATATGAAACGTAAGAAGTAAGAAGACACAAAATAAAAATGATAGTGCGTAATTCACACGCGGTAGAAGTGAAAATATAAAGTCGCTAGATGTCGCTTTCTTTTCTTTTGCCTGTTAATTTTAAAGTGGTTTGGAGATTGGATATTTATTTTACAAAAAATAAAAAAGTTTATTTTTTTGAATTTCGTAGGATTCGAACCTCCGTTCGCTGGATGTCTCTCTGGGCGCTGAGATTTGTCAGACGCTTTACGCCGCTACGCTATCGGAAGCTCGCGCGGAGCCGTGAATTTATCGCATTATATTAGAACCGAGGACCCGTCAAATAATAAATTCTAGTGACACACTTCCGTTTCATCTGAATTTCAAATCACAACGAGGCTAAAGAAGTTTCACTTCAATAATAATCTTAGTTTGCGACTGAGACTCGAACTCAAGACTTTTTTTATTCTCAAAATTAACCAGCAGGCAAATATTAATTACATTATTAAACCAATATCTCATATAATATTCAAAGAATATGAAATGTAAGAAGACACAAAATAAAATAAAAATCTTAGGTTGCGACTGACACTTGAACTCAGGACTTTTTATTCTTAAAATTATCCAGCAAACCCCGAGAAAAAAAAATCCCTCAGGTCCTGTCTTCTTTGAGGGTGCTGTGTGGAGGGTATTTTTATTGATAGGGAGGAGAGGGGGTTAAGGAGGAGGTTACGAGGGGTGGGTAGGTATCTGAAGCTCAGTGTGTCCAGGGGTGACGGACTTATGAACCCATCCCTCCAACTGCGGAACGAGGCGATATTTCGAGAGATCCTGCTGGAAAGGTCAAAAAGTCTCCCTCAATCATTCTCTCCTGGGGATGATGTGTGGAGGGTCTTTTTAGAGTAAGGAATAAGAGGAAGTTCGGAGAAGGAAAAGGTATGAAGGGTGGGTATGAATCGACCAGCCTGGTGGGCAGACGCAACCGCTGCCAAGAACAACCTCACCCCATGAATCCAGGCGCCCGGCCCCCCACTAAGTTACCAATGGCAGAGTTGTTGTCAATCAAGTGAATGGTTCTCGGGGCGGCGGCACCGATACCCGCCTTACCTGCATACTCTACTAAGCATATTATCCGGGAATAAAGCATCCACCACTGAAAAAACAAAAAAAGTGGTCATCTACTCTTAAAATTTGAGGTGAAATGGACCATTGCGTTAATTTGGCTTGGTTTTGGATTCTACATTTAAAACATATGTAAACATAGAATGAGTCTCCTATTGAAATATGTGGACAATAAATTTATAATATTTTTGTTGCTTACCTAATTACAAAATATAAAATGATTTTTTGTAGGATTTTTTTTGGGAAATACCTGTCGATTGAAAGCGGCTTTTAGAACATTATGTCCAATAGTCGGCGGGTATAAAGCTCGGCTGACGGTTGTTCCGCTCAAGTTCGATGCTGTTAGCGGATACCGTCTAACTCCCTGTACTTATTATGACAAAAAATGCAATAGATAGTTACCTAATTTATCATTTTTTAATATTTGAATCTGAACCTCCCCTAGATGCAAAACGGCAAAAACCTCCTTCAGTAGTTCTACGTCACCGCAAGAATTAAAGAAGACGATAACCGTGCAGGGTGGCTGATTGCTCGTGTATTCGCACAAGTCTATTTCTATTGCTGATCATCACCCCCCCCCCCCCCCACTTAAAGCCACCCTAACGCTCCACAGACAGGGCGGAGTGTCATCGCACAGGATGGCCCTATATAAATCCTCTCCGTCAGATCTCGTAGCTCGTCTCCCAACATCCTCCGGGGAAGAAGGGCGCGTTAATTCGAGTCAACATCCAACGGGTATTGTGACGTCATAAGTACCCAAAAATTTCCACATTCGCGATTTTTTTTTTTTAATATTGTGTGGTTTTTTTCTTTAAGAAATACTTTTGGCTAAAGCCTGTGCGTCTGGAATCTAGTGTATTTTGGAGTTTTTCGGTGACAACTTCGTAACAGATTAAACATGGTAAGTTTTAAAGTTTATTTTTTTATAAAAAAATTTTCATACAGGTTATTTTTTAAGGAACTTATGACCACCAGACTGGGAGGATGTCCATAATAAAATATTATAGATTATAATAAAAAAAAATAAAAAAAAACTTTGTACCACTTTAGACTGGTGGGATACGTGGGATTCGTAGACTAAGAATTATTTTTACCAGTCTGAAGATGACTCTGACGAGCTGAAACCGGTTACGGTCAATAAAATTAAATGGAATAAAGTATTTCATTTGTTTTATTATAATGGAATTCCACCACGAATTGTCAGTTTCAAAAAGAGAAATATTAATACATTATTAATATAGCGGTCGAACTTTGTATGCAGTACATTTTGTACATGCATAAAATAACATATTAACGAAAACTGGGTGATCAAAAAAAAAACAAGTTTGTAGGTAAATTAAACATCTTTTTAGAAAATTTAATAAGAACAAAAGACGCGTTTCGTTCTCCCGTAGTCAGAAGCAGAAGACGCTAGGATATTAATAATATTTTTATTTGATGTCTTTAAATGTAATTTTTTTTCTAAATAATAGCAAAAACTGTCCGATTTCATCTACCTTTATGTAATATTTAAGTAGGTGGTAATATCGTGAATATAATTAAGAAAACAATTATAAATGTTTTTGACACCAAGATTTTATGTTTCATTTTTTTAAAACTTTAAAAAAATTATGGGTGCATTAAAAATATATAACATGTATATATTGTATATATATATATATTTTTTTTTTTTAAATATATATTTATTTTTAAAATATTACATGGTTAATACATTATATAAAGTTTTTATTTCAAGAATACATGGTTTAATAAGTTTACACCTTTTTTTAGGAGCAAAGCTCGTGACAAAAAAGGCGGAGAAAACGAATGTAGTTAAAAAATAAACAAATTTACTAATGGTAAAGTAACACATATTTTTTTATATATACGAGTATAAAACTAAGAATAGGTAATATAATTAACAGTAATCTAGAAAAATCGTTTATATTATATAATATGTCTACATATTTTTATATAGTATATGTATGAAACATATAAAAGAAGTAATGTAATACAACGAAGAGGAGGAGATAAAAAAAGAAAGGATGAAGATAAAGAAAGAAAAAGGATATCTGATATTACAAGTTGTGTTGAGAAATATAGTATTTAAAAAGATGAAGTGATTGTAATAAGCTATATATAAAGAGCTTTTATTGATTTTTTGAATTTTTTATAATTTTTTTCCAATCTTAAGTTAGCTGGTAATTGGTTAAACCATTTAACTCCAATATATTTATAGTATTTTTGGGCTGTGGTGGTGTTACAGCGTGGGAGAGTCATAGTGCCGAGAATATGTGTTCTAATGCTGTTAGAAAAAGGAGTAAAGCTCTCATTATTAAAGCAATCTTTGTGTATTTGTAAGATTGTGATTTTTTTGTAGATAACATGAAGTGAATGTACTTTAAAATCTTGAAATAGTTTGACGGTGGGGTAATCGTATGGCCTTTTTAAAATTATTTTTATGATTATTCTTTGAATGATTTCCAATGGTAAAAGAGAAGTTTTGAAGGCACCCCCCCAACCTACAATTCCATATTGTAGCACTGATTGGATTAAGGAAAAGTAAATAGTTCTTAATATCGTAATGTTTAAAATGTTTCGAATTTTAATGAAAATGTATATTAATTTTCTTAGTCTCTCGACTGTTGTACAAATTTGCATCTTCCACTTTATGTTACTATCTATAGTTACACGAGGTATTTATCATATATTTATGAATATACATCAAATGTGTCCGGAGTAAAGTAAACTAACATCGAGATCGAAGGGTGATTTTCAACGTGATGGTATACATCAGCGGTTGTCAAACTTTTTGAGTCTGCATACCCCTTGACTCTTACTACATTTTTTGTATCCCGTACCCTCATCTATCTTGTGTACATATGTAATTAAAGACATATTTCATTTGTAATTTTTTAATACTCTCATTATTACATGAATATAACAATCAAGTCACACAAATAAAATTAATGCAATTTTATACAGAGTGCAACTCAACTTCGGGCATTTTTCACCAGTAATTCTACAACATGCGAAATTTAACAAACCTACATTCGGGCCAGGATATTTCGTACCCCCTATTTTTGCTTCGCGTACCCCAAGGGGTACACGTGCCACAGGTTAAAAACCATTGATGTATATAAGTGAAAAATACCAATAAACTTTATTCAAAATAACATGGTTTTTTAACCCATGCAAAAACATGTTTCCACCTTTTTACTTGACTACTTTAAAACGTTTGAATTTTTTAAATTATTTTTTGTCTACTATCATGTAAGTATAACAATAGTCGCAAGTCACAATCTGCGGCTCACGAGCCGGATCTTGGGCTATTTTAGTGCGGCTCTTCGAGACTACCTGCTTAAAATACATTTTATTTTATTAATAATTAATAACATTAATTTAATTAATCTCAAAAAATATTTTTAATCGAAAATAAAAATTACAGGAAGTAGGTACTAAACAATTCAAAACAAGGACTCTGGTTTAGGTACAGGTAAGGCTGCGAACATATGCATGTATCGAAACGCGAACCGAACCACGCATTATGGGAAAGGAATGAAGCAATAGCAAACAACGCAGCGAGAGTTGCAAACAATTAAAAAGCTAAAAAATGTTAAGTCGGGCGTTCGTGATTTCTCTCTCCCCTCTCCCGCTCCCCCGTCCCGCCAACCCCCCACCCGCGTTCCATATATTCATTCCCAGTACATTCAGTTTTCAAACTGCTCGCGTGCCACCTATTACAATTTTTTTATTCAAATATTCATTTTTCATTCATAACAAATATTCATTTTTGTTTATTATAAGAACAATCAATCAAATTTGGTATCTATCATAGGTACCTATTTAAATTATCTATAATTCTTGATTCGATTCAAAGTATTAGGCGAGTACTTCAAATAAATCATCATGAGTTTCGAAAATTGAATTTTGATTTAACGATCATTGTTTTGTCTGTTTTGCAAGGGTTTTTGAAATGATTAAAAAACTTTTCAGATGTATTGTCATGTGGTTGTAATAATCCAGAAACCTTTGCGGAGGTTTAAATAAGATATTTTGAAAGTTTCAAACATTTCCTATGCTTAATAAAGCAATACATAGACATCTTATATACTAATATATCCCCAAGCAAAAATATTTTGATTTTTATATATGTAGATATATAAGATAAAACTAATTTTTTAATCGTTGTTAATTCTAAAGTTTTGTGTGTCCTTGTTAGGAAGTTTTGTAGATATTTAATACATTTACCACAAATAACAGCCAACACATTGGAAGTATATAATATTCTCTTTACAATCATCAATAATAAAAATCTCGACTATTGCTTTATTTATTTCAAATTTATACAGTCATTATGCTGAAATATTACAATGCAAAACGCATAACGACGAGATTTAACAATTTTTTTTTGAAAAAAAATCATTATTTTTAGATTCGCTTGACTTTAAAACTTAAGTGGAATAAAGTTTTTTAATTGTTTTATTATAAATCTAATTTAAAACTCGTTAAATAAATAGATAATTCAATTAGTTATGTAATCAAAATTGAATAAAACAAACCTTTCGTAACCTTTAATTATATTCATAAGCGATACTTTATCAACTTTAAAATTGTGGTTATGTAATTTTTAACAACCTTACCGTATTTTTCACAATATTTCAAAAACAATGTAATCTTCTAATGGGGTAATATTTTACCTAACTGTTGCTGTCATTGTCGCTTTTACCCCACGAATTCTGAGCGAAGGGGATAACTGCACCTCAGGCTTATATCTACGACCTAAATAAAATCGTCAAAATCAAGATTTTGTAATCCCCTTTTTTCTCCTTTATTTTTAAGAATTTTTTATACAAACTGTGTTATAAGAAAATATTCTACGTTTGTACATTTAAAAAAAAAATAGTCTTGTTTGCATACTAAACGTCTGTTGATGGCGACAAAAACTAGGCAATTTTAACGATTTTTGGAGGGTCCTAATTTCTATAAGAAGTAACCTATCAAAAAAGCTAAACGCACCGACACGCTTAGTTTTCGATATCTACATTAGGTATATAAAAAAAACATTTGCACTGGTGTCAAAATCGGGCGAAGAAATTGGGGAATACTTTAGTATGAAAAAAACTGGAAAATCAAGGGTGAAAAAGGATGAAAATCAATGGCCGTCGATCAGATATGCTTAGTCGTTGGTTAAAGCCTTAGAGTAACAATATTGTTTCTCTAAGGTTATAGCTACCTCTATTTTGGCAACACGGCTGCAGACGACAAAAGACAATTTATTATTTCTGTAACTCGGCTCAGAAATTCCAGAGCAAAGCGAATAACTCCAGCTTTATCCTGTTCTGGAACTGGACAGTGACTGGAAATCATTGAAACAATTATTGCATTATTGTCAATGATTCACGACTCTTTATAATAATTTTGAGTGAAACAAAATTTACATCCAATTAATCACGCAGTTTAAAAATGCCTGTAGGTACTTATTTCAATCAAAAAACGAAAAAGTAATAGGTAAGTACTGCATGTATTTTGTAATATTTCAATTAATTTATATAGCAAAAGAATTGAAAATAAATATTTAGTTAAAATGTTTAATTATTTAAAAACAACAAAAATAAACGAAACAAAAAACTTTGTTTCCGCCCGGGATCGAACCGGGGGCCTTGTGCGTGTGAAGCACACGTGATAACCGCTACACTACGGAAACTTGACAGCTAACTGTATATTTTATGTTCAAAAGCATACGGTACGAAGAATAAGTGGTGTGAAATGTTTCCAAAATAAATATATTATTAATAAATTATTAAAAAATTAGTTTCTCCCTGCATGTCCTTTCCTGTGCGTCAAAAGTGCAAAGTTAAAAAATAATCGTTAAGTTTTCTGAAATTATCCAATTTCCTGCGCAATTTTCTTAATTTTTCTTTCAGTAAGAACCTTCTACAAAGTATTAGAAAACTTTAAAAAAATGAATGAATTAGGTAAATTCGTTCTGAAGTTACGGCGTGACCAAGGGAAACAGGGATTCGTTTTTAACCCCCTAACTAACTAACTAATGATTTTAAAATAGCCGGTAACCCTAAGCTAACCTAAAATATTTAATCATTTTTTATATTTTTTTATCATCACTCAACGACCTTTCTGAGGTGATTCTGAGTTGGTTTCATTCTGAGTTGACCGGTCACCGCGACAAACACAGCTATAAAAGATCATGTGGCTTGGGGTATTTCGGCATATCACTCGCCGTACATTCCCGATGGGAATATATAGCGAGCGGTATGCCGAAATAGGCCACGCCAAAAGATCTTTGATCAAAGCGCAAATAGAAAAAATATATAAGTCATTTATAGATAAGCTATCGAGAGGATGGCGAAACACCCCATATAAGTAATTATTAAAAACATAATTATGTACCAGTTGACTTTGTTGTGGGTAGCTTTAACAAATTTAAAATGATTTTTTTTTTGCATGAATTAAAATAAATTTCCGCACTTAAACAAAAAAAAATTATAAATGCAACAAAAAAATAAATAGAAAGCAATAAAAAAACAGAAAATTAAAAAATCATATCGATTCCTTCGAGCCGGATTTGAACCAGCGACCTATGGATATCTAATTGAAAACCTCTACAGTCCACCGCTCTACCAACTGAGCTATCGAAGGCATGAAGAGGGGTGCGAAAATAGGGTTGAAAAATATAAAGGCGCAATTTAAGGGTAGAAAAAGCTAGGGGATAAAAAAATAAAATCTTTTTTTTAAAGCTTTTACTATTTTTACCCGAAGTAACAAAAAACAGTTTTTTTATTTTTTATTATTATTGCTTGTATAGTGGTGTACCTACTGGATGGATAAAAAAATGTTGTTTTTTAACGCTTCACGTTTTTGGATGCAATATTTTTAAAATCTTTATTGTATATAATAAAATAAAATATAAAGTGAAAATGGAAAAGGTGAAGCTAATTACATTCTATTTCTTAAAGTTAACCTATTTAAAAATCCCAAACTTCATTTAGCCGGTTATCATATCTGTTACCAAATAAATTTTAAAATGTCTATATTATATTCTCGTACATCGATATTTAAATTATTTCATTTAAATTTGGGGAAACGCTTATGAAACACACATATGAATGAATTACAGGGAATTCAAAATAAGGTAATCAAAAAATTATTTCACTACAGATCCAGAACATCCACAAAAAATTGATATGGATGTAACAATTAAGAAAACTATACACCTATGAATACAATACATGTCTCCTAATATATAAAATAAATAATAAACTCGCATATACAAACACAGTATTGATTTAACCGTCCCAAGTGCAGACACTCTTTACACGACACCACGATAACAAAAAATATTTAAACACATTGCGTACTAACTATGATAAGCAATCCATTGGTTACGAGGTGGGCAATTTATATAATTGCCAGACCACATCAAAAATGAAAAAGCGTAAGTGGATTTAAATTTTTTATTTATAATCAACAAAATAATGAATGTGAATAATATTATATTGTAATGTAATGTAAAATGTAGGTATGTAGTTAGATTTCTTTTAAGATAAGTGAAGTAATTTCCTTTTTTAGGATAAAAACTTTTAAAAAATCTAATTTTAGCGAAAAGCTGTGTTTGTGGCAGTCATTTTTAAAATGGTTTTTTTTTCCAAAAGAATTTTTTTTTAAGTGAAAATTTATTTAGCTCCGTTGTGATTTGAAACTCGACGAAACGAAAAATAGCGACACCGAAAAGAGACAAACAATAACATATACAGACAAATAATAAAATATACATCTATAGGATTTAGCATGCGAGAGAATGAGATACTATAATCGGTCTCCTCTTTGTGCGGTGCTTCGTAGCCTACCCACTCTTGTCTACTTTAGTTTTCTGAAGGTTTCACTTCAACCTCGTGTGTGCTGTATTAAAGCTGTATTAAATGGACAAATTACTCGTACGTGTATTGACCATATATTTGTCAAATTTAGAGGCAAGAAAATAACTGCTTGCGTCTGTGAAAATAATATCGCCGATCATTTTATCACTGCTATTAATATAAGATCTCATAAACGTCAGGTAGACTTTGCAAATAAGTACATTCAAATCATCTCACAAAATGCTATTGCTAGATATATCAGAGATTATAACTGGAGTAAACTTATAGAGGAGAAAGATTTATTTCATTATATGAAAAAAAAAAACTGTATTTAACAAATTTTACAAGAGTAGTTCTAAAACGATAGTGCAAAAACCGAAAACACGACCTTATGTAATACATGAATGGATAAGCAGTGAATTATTATGTCATATAAATAAAAGGGATAAACTATATAAAAAATGGAAAAATACACCAACTAACAAAACATATGAAACAGAATACAAAAAAACACGAAACCTTGTCAATAAACTTATTAATAAAGATAAAACTAACTACTATAATAATAAATTTAAACACTGTTTTAATGATACTAAAAAAACCTGGGACGAGATAAATAATATCTCAGGACGTAAACCCAAAAACGATTGTGATGAAACTATAGCACGATATATGTTAAAAGATAGAACTGAGGATTCTGTGTCAAATGATTTTGTTAATTACTTCTCGGATAGCATCAGTAATATGTTACATAAATGCAATCACAAAGCTACTAATATAGTACTGGAAGAACTACCTCACAGTTTATATATACCAAGAGCTACTATAGCTGATATTGAAAACATTGTTAAAAAAATGAAAAACTCTAAAAGCACAGGTATTGACAATATAAGAATGTTTGATTTAAAAAGAAATATAAAAACTCTAAACTAACTAACTAACTAACCATCACGCCGTTTCCCCGCAGGGGTAGGCAGAGAGGACGGACCGCCACACAACTCGATCTTGGCACACACTCTTTGCCTCGTTCACATTCATACATCGTCTCATACATGCTCTTCTATTATTCCGACTCTTCACATGGCCCGACTCAAGTAACTGATTCACTTGGTCGTGCCATGTCTTCCTCGGGCGTCCTCGACTTCTTCTACCATTCAAATTTGCATCATATATTCTCCTTACACTCCTTTCCTCGTTCATTCGCTCTACATGCCCAAACCATCGGAGAGTCCCTTTCTTAATCTTACACATCACGCTTACATCAGCCTTGCATTCTTTGCGGATATCCACGTTTCTCTCACGATCGTACATGGTTTTACCACACATTCGCCTCAGGGATCTCATTTCTACAGCATTCAGTCTGCTTTCATCCTTCCTCTGCCAGTTCCATGCCTCACTGCCATACATCAGGGTAGGTACCAGCACTCCATTATGGACGGCTAGTTTCGCGTCTTTGGACAGTTTTTTATTACCGCCAACGGCATTCAGTCCTCCATTAATGGAGTTACCGGCATTCACCCTTCTTTCAATATCTCTATCAGCCTTCCCATCTTTCGTAAACATACTACCCAGATACACAAACTCATCCACCTGCTCCAAGTATTCATCATTCACAACTATATTGCATACTGTTTTCGTACTCTCTCTTTCAAACACCATGACTTTAGACTTACTTACATTCATCATTAACTCATTCTTCATACATACTTCGTTCATCCTAGACACGAGAGACTGTAGATCTTCCATACTGTTAGAAATTAGCACCGCATCATCAGCATACAATAGGCAACATACTTCCAGATTACTTGGGCCAATAATTACTCATTTAATCAATATGATAATAAAGCAAACAAAAATTCCACAAGAATTTAAATGTAGTATAACTAGACCAATATTTAAAGGTGGAAAACACATTGAACTGGGAAATTATAGGTCTATTATTATCTATATTACCAGCATTAGAAAAAAATCTCGAAAAATTTTTATCAAATAAATTAAATAACTACATTAAAAAATTCGCTATCATAGATCCAAATCAATATGGCTTCCAAAGAAAAAAAATACTTAAAAACTTCTGCAAGAGTTTTACAATTACATTAACAATCAATTGAATAATAAATTACATGTTATTGTTTTATTTATCGATAACTCTAAAGCTTTTGACACAATTAACTCAAAAAAACTGCTAAAAACTCTAGAAAAAATTGAAATAAGAGGAAGTGTGTTAAATTTATTTAAAGATTATCTTAGAGATAGAAAAATATGTATCAAAATAAATAATACTTTTAGTAAAACAAAAAATGTATCTGCAGGAGTTCCACAAGGTTCCATATTGGGACCTACACTGTATATAATTTATGTAACTATAATGAAAAAACTTTTCTCTTTTGTTATACATTTTGTATTCGCAGATGATACGGCATTGGTCATATCACATAAATATCTAAAAAGTGCAATTGAACTCATGCAAATTGACTTTAATCAACTTTGTAAATGGTCTCATGATGCAGGATATTAATAAATGCCAAAAAAAAACAAAGTAATGCATATAAGATCACCTAATGCCAAATTCCAATTTAATCCTCATATTATTTCTCTTAATTTTAATTGCATCCATAAAAATATTCCAACTAATTGTAAATGTGAAAGTTTAGAATTAGTTACGGAATATGTGTATCTTGGCGTTACCGTAGATTGTTTTTTTAAATGGGACAAACATATTAAAAAACCTGTAAAAGACTCAGATCAATTGCTGGCAGAATGTACACATTAAATTTTTTCTTACCAATTGAAACACTAAAAATAATTTATATGTCACTGGCAGAATCCATTATAAGATATGGATTAACAATATGGGGAAATACTTCTATAACAAATCTGAAGCAAGTCCAAGTTGTACAAAACGCAATTGTAAAATTATTAGTCGTTCCTAATATTTTCAAACAGATACATAATACACCATTACTGTTTCAGAGTGCTAAAATTTTACCTGTTAAGGCAATACTATGGCACAAAAATATAATTCAGTATATATTTACCCAGCAGCATAAAGAGAAATTAGAACATAAATACAGCACTAGATTCACGCGCAACGACGAGTTAAAAGTTCCGAAATTTAAAAATAAGTACGGACAGAGAACGTTTGAATACAACATACCGAAAATATTTAATTTATTACCTGATACTATAAAGCAATGTAATGCTATGAATAAGGTTAAATATATGCTGAAAAATTGGCTATCGGAAAAAAGTATTTATATTTAGATTGATTTGTTTGAATAATGTTGAATTTGTAGATATAAGATGTAAAATTATAACATTTAAAATTTATATGTAACTTAATTATAAGCACCTGCTGACAAGCCAATTCAATTGGCTTAGCAGGACTTGTTTGTGATTTGTAATAGATAACTATTCTTACAATAATAAATAAAATAAAATAAAAAAAAACCAAGATTGTGGGCGTGATTTCATTTTCATTTTGTTAGACACCCATCGTATCGCCGAAACGTTGCTTTAAATTCCTAGTGAGGAGGACTGTGAAAAAAAAACATGTACTTTATAATACCTAAAAAAAAAAATTACTTTATAATACCTTAATATAATATAATTTATAAATACATTATGTACAAATTTTGCTATAGATACTAATAAAAAATAAAATAAAAAAATACTTTAGTTTGTTTGGTGACCAGATCTGAATTTCCAGATACTTCCTAATCGTATTCATTCCCTCTCCCACCGGTAGACCAACATTAATGAAAATGGGGACTTAAAAAAATTGTGTTAATATCGCACTAGTATGCCAGTTATCCGGAGCCAGTGGGACTATATCAACCTCAAATAGGGTATGTTGTAAGGCTGAAGGGGTGGAGCACCTAGTCAGTAGAGTTAGGGCAGTGGCGTAGCATAGTGGGGGCGGCAAAATTTCAAAATAAATAATAATAATATTTTGTAAAAATTTGAACCATCTCATTTCATATTTTGGTCGCACCTACGATTCGGACCGATTGAAATGAGCACGTATTTTTTCATTACTTATTCTGTGAGGAAACCGGGGAATCCCCTTTCTTTAAATGAATGCATAATAATGACATCTTGTTTATTGTAGTGCAACACCAATTGAACTGGATTGCAGGAATTCCCCGTATTTTATTTTGGGCGTTTATGGCTAATATTCAGCGAGAATGACTTCAGGGAAGTCCACGAGCGATTGGTGAGAGAATAATTGTAGAAATTCGTGAGCGTTTTCAGCACCTACAGAATTTGGTGGATAAGTTTGCTTAATTAAATCAAGTTATATTACTAGATTCGGACGACTCTAAATGTAATCTAGACTACGCATATGCCGAAATTGACGAGCAGGACTTCAGACTTCAAACTTTCATTGCTGCCTCAGGCAACGAAAATAAATTGATTAATGATTGAATTATTAAAATTTATTGTGAAATCCAAGCTGGATGATTCTCTGCCAAATATTATTATAATATTATTTTTATAAGCAATGTCAGCTGTGAGAGAAGTTTTCCAAAATTGAAATTGATCGAAAATTCATTACGATCAACAATGAGTTATTTAAGCCTAACCAATCTGGCTAGCTTGTCTATTGAGCAAGAGGTATGTGATGCTATAGACATTTACAGTGCAATAAAAGACTTTGCTCTTAAAAAAAGTAGACGATTAAAGTTTTAGAAACAGAAGTTTTGAAAATATAAACAAGAAAAAACTTTTTAGTCCTGAAGCGGGAATCGAACCCTGGATCAGCGGTCAGAGTTGTATATATATCAATGGTCAGAGTATTCGCTTCGATAGCGGAGATCGCCGGTTCTATTCCCGCTTCAGGACTAAAAAGTTTTTTCTAGTTTATAGTTTCATAAAATCTTTCTAACATTTAATATAAAAATCAAAAATACATAATTCTTAATTATTCATTTTATATCCCAAGGTCGGCGCTAGACGTCAATTAATTTCTAATAAGCCAAATATTACCTCAAGTCAAATACCAATGACGGCGCTAAACGTCAAATAATTTCTAATAAGCCAAATATTACCTCAAGTCAAAGACCAATGCACGCCACTGTAATTAGTCAGATTTTAATACATGCATGCTTGACGAAATATAATTCTACAAGAATACGTGCACGTTGCATAGGTGCGGTTTTCACTAAAATCAATATCGTAAAAGATTTGAGTGCGGAATAAACCCGCAAATATTTTGAATTGAATCACACGGCCAAAAATAAAATTTGATGATTCAATGCTCCAACTCGATGGCGTGATTTTTAGGCATGGCAGTGTCTTCAATTAAATTAATTGAGATGTCAAACAAAAAACTACGTCAGCGGTTTTTTTTCTTGGGAATCTAATATATTAGTTATGAAGGGTAAACTTTTCATGCTAGTTTTGGGTACATGCTATTTATTATACCTACCGATTATCTACCGATTTATTATATATTTTCCTTACACACTTTAAGTTTCAAAGCAATATATATATGTGTTATCTTTGAAGATAATATCTATACATTCCCATGCCGAAACAAGCGGCGATTATATGAAATTCCCTCGATAGAAAAAAATCGCAAAGTATGCTCCGAAAATTATTATAAACACGTTTTTTTAGTTATTTAAGAAGTAATGTGTATGAAAAAATTTAGGGTGTTCCATTAAATGCTATTTTAGACATTTCCAGCGGGATTTTTGCTCTATTTTAAATGAGTCGCGTTTTATTAAACATTTTCACAATTTCCGCTTCAATATTATCATTTTTAATATTAGCACGCTACCTCAAACATTCGTATTTACCTACATAATAATAATAATAATAATTTATTTCACATAAAATTAAACAATAAATACATACTCGTATCTCTTCTTCTTTTTGAGCGAGTATAAGAAACCGGGAGAAGTTTTGTCCACACAAACGAATTTATACAATTTCCTCTCTAGATTTTGACACTAGTAAAAGTTTTAATATAATATAGACATTGACCACTTGCGTTTCGGTACGTTATTTTTATAAGTTAATTCTTCTAGGATCTATGACCTTCCAAAAATCGTTCAAATTGCCTGGTTTGAACGCCATCAACAGATGTTCTGTGTTCTGTATACAAACTAGACATTGTATTTAAGAAATACAGTTGGTAAAATCACTCATCTACCAGAGGAAAGCGTGTGGTGCCTATTTCGCACGAAAATTTGTTTTGGATTTATGGATGTTATATCTAAAAACTGAAATATTTTTTTCAAAAGGTAGATATGCCGTGTAATTTAGAAGGTAGTAAAGAGTAACCACATATGTAGATGTTTTGCATGTATGCATCATTTTTCATACATGTTTTACCGTTCAGCTGGTCTAGTGATCGTAGCTTTACGATAGATATTGGTTTTTGGGGTATTATGCCGTGTTGCGTCTCCGATTTCTTTAGACAGAACGGACCATTTCCCAAACGATATCAGAACACTTTCGAGCCTGCAAACTCGGCCATCGTGACAAATTGGCAATTGCCGTGAATAATTGAAACCGTTCATTACGTTGGATTTGTTCCTGAAGTCCTGGGAAAAACCAAAACGCATCGAGCACGCCTCATTATTCATTATGGAGACAATTGAAATTCACAAAAACCCCATTAATATTAATAGAAATGACAGAGCTAAGCTTTTAATTATTATTGGTATCCGGTACTTGATGGCCACACCTAAACTTAAGACAAAAAACCATTCGCATTTTCACTTCAATTATACCAAAATACCGCCTTTAAGAGGGTTCGATCAACTCCAATAATAATTCATGATAATAGTTTTGGCCGTGAAAATATCAAATCCTAACTTCACCAGGATTGTTTTCAAACAATATCACGAATAATCACTTCCTCAAGTATTGCAAAAAACTTAAGACAACGTGTAAAAATAAATGTACCTACCTATATATTTTCATTAAAAAAAAATTCACTGGAATTCCTTTTTCCGATATTTCAAAAGACTCTGAAATAATTTATTAAAGAAATATAATGATTCATCCCTTACGAAGAATAATGAAACTTGATTTATTTATTCTTCCAAGTCGGAATGAAAGATTCCATTCACAAATATTTCCACGTGGTTGCGTCAATCATCGTCATGAGTCTATATTGAATTTTACTAAGAAGAGTAATAACATGTTTTATGTCTGTACCTACTACAATATTATTGCATTATTGCTTCCAGTGGTTGTGCATTTATAGGCCATTTAAAAGAGATAATCCGATAGAAGCATAGAATAAATAATTGTTCTTCTACGGATAGAAGTAGAGATGTTTGATACCTGAAATGGGTTGTCACTGCGGTTCCAGTTACCGGAGGCCGATGGCGATGTCAGTTTTAGAACCGGTTCCTCGGATAATAATATCGACGGTTCCAGTGACAGCAAATGAACTGGTTTGTTGTAACCGGGACAGGAACATCGACCATCAACAAGACAGAAGTGTGTCCCTGCGTCCGAATTTCAATTTTTACTTACTCACCTCTAGTGAAATTGTTTAAGAATTAAACAATTAGGTATAGCCTGAAAGTCAAAGTTCAAAATTGTTGTTTCTCTGAAATTGGCATGGATCATATTAAACTGTATATTAAACATTACTCGGTAAATTACATATTACTTAAATCGATTATGAAGAAAAAAACAAGAGAAAAAATACCGCTGACGTCATTTGAACCCAATCGCAACACAATTGCTGAAGAGATTTTAGTTACGCGATAGAAAATTTTTAAAAAGTTGACTGAAGTTAATAATTTCGGCTTACTGAGTGGTGACAAAAATGTAGGTACTAATTATAGACGATTATCTACATATGTCAGGCGTACAACAAATGCTAAAAAATCTAGTTTTTCGAACATTATTACAGGGCGATCGATAAGGATTGACAGGATAACTTTCGATAACTTATCATCGTTCCCTAGCATGATTAGCAGAATTGACAGTTTACAATTACTTACAATTAATTACTTACGATTGTAGTTATAGTGAACACCAGAACTGGTGAGATAGAGTAAACCAATTTTGGTATTATTTTTGTGAAGGATGATATACAGTGTATAACAGTATGTACCCGAAGGATTTTAACCAGCGATTCCTGAGCATATCTGGAGTAAAAAATGTAGATGTCATTTTACTGTGCGATATTAATAGCCATTGTAGCCAAGCGAGTTAAGTAATAAGCAATCCGTCTCGTTCCAGCACGGTAACACACGAAACAGCGTGCGACTCACGTGAACCTGCCGCGGCGTATATGAATCTGATCAGTGGCGACGTGTGATTAAAAAATATTTTCTTGTTTGAATAAAAAAAAAAAATCATAGGGCAGCAAAAAAACATCCACATTTTTCCTCAAAATATACTCAGGATACCTGGATAAAATCATTTGGTTACACGCTGTTACACCCTGTATAACTTAGATTTTATTTTTGTTCTTAGTTTCTATTCACATTTTTACCAATGCATTTTATTTTTATTTCATGTTTTTGTTATTTACTACTTTTCATTTATGTTTATATTTTCTTTAATTGTATCATTTTTTTTATAGTTCTGTGATTGACAAACAGCTTGTAAAATATAATGCAAAAGCCCTCTAGGACGTTCAATAATTATAAAAATAATAATATAAACAAACAAACAAACAAAAAAAAACGCTCGAAAACACCAACCACAGTACGCCACTGATGCACTTATTAACAGTAGATACCAAAACTTCTTAGAAAATGGTTCGATTATAAAAATAGGTGCTACCGGAACTGAAGGAATTCTACAGCACTATTGTAGTACAATATAAGGTTCCCGGGAATTGATTTTTATGTTAATATGATATTTCATTATTCTTATAGTACCGGGTCCGTCAACTTGATCTAAATGTTATTAAATAAAACACTGTCGTGTTGTATATTTATTATCATATTTTTACTTCATTTCAATCGTGAGATATGGAACTTAAACAAGCATTGTCAGATGTTCAAAAAAGAAGACGCAATATGTATTTATTTTCGTTTACAGAACTTTAAAAAAAAATTATTTATTTGGGAAATCTACTTATTAAGTTATAATAAGTACCTAAGTATGTTAAATAAATAATATAAGATTAACGAAAACCTACACATGGGTATTAAGTATATGTAGTTATCTCTTAGGTAGATGTAATAGTTGAAGTAAAATATAATGTTTCTTGAGAAAAATAGTTAAAATATTGAGGCAATTAAATAAATAATTGCTTCTAAATCTTGTAACCATACAATTTTACACGTTGTCATTGATCTTAACGCATATTTTGATTGACTGATATCTTTATGTATGATTGCAAGATTCAACCAGAACTAAATGTAAATGCCATACAGATAATGTCTTGGATAAATCTATCCATTTTTATTTAATATGCGACATCTATTGACTTTTCTGCAAGTCTAGGATAAATATTTATTTTTAACTTAACGAGTAAAATATCAAATTATAATATCTAATTAAAGAAGACAATATTAGCGAAACTCAATAGAAAATCTGAAACAGAAAAATCAGAAAAAAGATACGGTCACGGTTAAGAAAATGAAGATAATGTTGGCAGTTCTTGGTCGAAGAATGATACAGTCAAATATGACCGAATCGGATAAAGACACATTAGCTCAGTTGGTAGAGCACTGATCCGGCAAGTTATAGAGTTCTAGAGTTTCGCTAAAATTGTCTTCATTAATTAAATATTACAATTTGAGGTTTTATTCAATACAAATAAAAATAAAGGGTAATATTTAATTAAATTATGATTAATGATAATAATAATTTTTTAGTAGGTACATATTAGAAAAGGAAATAAAAAATTGGTATTATTTTTTTTATTTTTAAGCTATTTTTATCTTCAAGGCAAACGCGGGTGGCGTTTTGTTCCTACAAACGTATTTCCCTGTTTACTCTCTGGATTTTGACATTGGTGCATATTTTATTTTTTATCACAATATAGATATCGATCGCTGGCATGTTATTTTGTTTATCGAAAAGTTATTTTTTATAGTAGTTAGGTAGTTAGGACCCTCCTAAAATTCTTAAAATTGGCTAGTTTGAACGCCATCAACAGACGTTCAGTATACAAATTTGAAAATGTATTTTTAAAAAGGCAAAAAGAATAGTCATAATTTTTTTTTTCTCGAATACATTTTGTGGAATCGGTCCAGTTTTGGAGGAGAAAATAGGGGAATACAAAACCTCGATATTGACGATTTTATTTAGATATAATCAGGGGGGGGGGTAACAGCGACAGTGATAGCAACATATTTAAAAAAAATACCCTTTAATCAAATTTCTCGGCGTCCGCCTTGGAGGCCGATATATTTTCACAAAAAATACGCAAAAATTTTCAAAGTTATATTTTCATTTCCTTTGGGGTACCCTGTACGTACAGTCTACAGTCATCATGATCTGCATTCATAAGTACACATACAAAGTGCAATTATTCACGTCTCGCAAGACAAGTACCTACGTGATAATTGCACGTAATTATTAATTTATTAACAAGGCTCCATCTATCGTGACTCGGCATAAACTTGCCAGTCTGCAGTCGGCTCTCTGTAATACTTCCTTGCAACAATGAGATGCAGCAGGGAATCCCACAGATTATCTTTTTCGTCACAAGTGATAACATATTATTACCCTATTCCAAAGAATTAGTTTTTCCACAATTAATTCAGTAATGACGAATAAATTATACTTTTTAATAATCGGGCCAAACGTGTAAAGGTCGCGCAATTACAGTTGACCCGAACAACACAAACCTAGGATCTAGGATGCATAATTCCGGTCAGTGGCTGAGTTAGCGTAGCGTCTGGTGTCGTGGGTTCAATTCCCCAGCTAGCCAAGTCCTCTAACACGACATAAGCAACATTTTCCGCTGTGTTTACTCCTTCCTACAACATGGGTATCAAGGCCAATGTTCATTCCTTCCTCTCCTCAAAAATACCCTCCATACAGCATATCAGATGACATAGGCCGAGGGAAATTAGTTTTCCTCAAGCAATGCATCTATATAAAGTACGTACTGTATCGCTTAAACTCTGGCTGCAATACCTGTAGCTACCTACTGGCTATATATGAGTTGCTTAAAAAACACTTGAAACTGTTAAAAAAACTAAACTTAACATCTTTTAATCCATATTATTCAAACGAACAACACAAAAAGCCGGGTTATCAATCAATCTGTTATCATTACATAACAATTAATAATTTTCTTATTATTACTACTTAATAGCAAAGAGCTTTTAGTTATAAACTTTTAGTATTGTTATCTCATGTAGGATTGAGTTTATGGTAAGCTAAAGGATTTCAAGTGCACATTAACCGGTAAATCTGTGAGCATAATAAATTGGTAATTGGCACGTACAAAATAGCGAGTTTTCAATGAGGCCACAAAACAAGCTCGATGACATAAAATAACAACTATTTCGTTATTTTTTTCAACAGTGATTTTCCTGAGCCCAAATTTTTTAAGAAACCTTTTTATTTTCTTGTATCTCGTTCTGTTTCATGTTTAGAGTTTAGACCAATTTAATACTAGTTCATAGCGTTACCCGGGATTTATACATGGTTTTTCGACGTTTTTCGTTTTTCGTGTAGACATTAATTTTCATCTTATTTTAAACGTCAATTGTGCAAAATGTGGTAAATTATCGAATTTCTGCTTTAAGGGATGAGAAAAAGGTGGCTTTTGAAATGTCATATAGATACTGACCTTCCTCTTATTTTGTATGCAAGTGTGCAAAATTTCATCAACCTCGGAATAAAACTGTGAATTTGTATAAAAATCAAATCCACGTCACCCGCCACCCCCATAGGTCACAGACACACTTCTTTATAATAAGAGGGAATAACCAGACACAACCGGAAATAAGTCATTTTTAAATAAAATCTTAGCCCTATTGACTCTTTTCCACAAAAAAGTATAAATTGATTTCGAAAGATTGTTATTTTATCTGGTAAACGTTTTAAATTACAAGAAAATATGTTTATTTTTAGCATAATAAGGTTATACCGTAGGTCGTTAGCAGATTTGTTTTTCAAAGCATAATCATGCAGTAAAATAAATCAATAAATTATCTGGGAAAGCTATTTTTCAGAATTTTAATTTTAGTTTAAATAAAACCATTAAAAAAACATCGGCGCACGTGTTTTGTGACGAAAATACTTCAGTTTATCATTTATTTAGGGTCTTACAAAGTTTTTTTTTCTTATTTTGCTAAGGTACAATTGAAAAACTATAAATATGTACTTATGATCAAAAAATAATTACAAAAAGTAGGTAAGTACATAATTTTAATAGTTTTATCATCACGCCTTTCAGCATTTTTGAATGTAGGTTAGGTATAAATTAAAGCAAATTTTGAATGAAATAAAATCGATATTAAGTTATAATTTAAAATATCTGGTACGGATAACAATTAATCTTTCTCATTGGAACCGCTCTGTACGATCGTAAGAACATCTTTCGACGAAATATGAATTCTCGGCCGCTGGCTGGTTAATGGCCTTAAGAGGAAATAACTTGATACAACCCGAAATATGACATTTTTAAATCAAATTCTGGACGTGTCGACGCTAGTATACATTTTTTAAAATTGATTACGAAAGGTTGTACATTAATGTTGCGTCATTTATGTAGCCCCAGTTTACAGCTGGCAGATACGCCGAAGTCTCGCAATATACACATAAATATATTTTTTAATACTAAACTCTTTGTCTAATTCCGGGAGAGAAACCCGAATTTCCAGAAATTGTTTGGTTACTAATACTGATAACAAGTATCTGTACCCCATGTACATAATCAAACAATTAAAAAAATAATCTGCGAGCTTTTCTGATAAAAGATGAACATACTAGTACTTATACAATATCTGGAACTTCCATCTGTTTAGGAATTAATCATGGGTAGTGAGGTAGTGACGAATCATCATGGCGCCATGAATCTGCGCTTTATAAATGGTTTAATGCTTATCAGCGCTGGAGTCATCTAATATCTAAAATATATAAAGATTAGTTAGAATTCACCGATGCATTTTACTGGAAAAAATAACCATTCACCTATCCCGGATACAAATGATTATGTACACAATATTTATTATCTATTCTGTAACATCTGCAATTTTGAGTATGCACGTAATATTTATTATCTACATGTTTTTTTTAAATTATTTATTTAACGCCCATAGGGTTTTTAAATGTTTGGTAGTAGGTACCCTTCGACCAAGTATCATACGTCAATGGTAGTACCATTAATTCATGAAAAATGATTTTTAAACATAAAGATAAAGAAATAATAAAAATAAAATTAGATGCACACAAATATAAAATAAAATAAAATGCACACAAGTTATAAAATTACAAAAATACAGCGATTTGGTAGGTTTACAAAAATATAGATATGTTTAGGAATAGTTTTGGAATACACTTTTTACAAGATCCACAAAATTTGCCAAGTTGTTGTTAAATATGTCAACATCACCTAAATACTGATTTCCCGTAGTGTGAAATCGTTGTATCGGAGGGTGGGCAATGTAGTTCCGCTTATGAATGCTACAGTAGAATAGTGTATTTTGTCGTATAGTAATTCTGTAACATCTGCAAAATTTAAAAGTTTTTTTCTCTACTCAGGGGGATATGAGGCTTCAATAAGAGTCTCCGTCATCTTTGGGTCCGCGGTGTGGAAGACTTCTTCAAGGGTTGGTACCTAATAAAAATCTCCTCAAGACTTTGACTCAAAAATGGCATCTAGTAATTTTATTTTTAAGATTGTAATTATTTATTTATAATATTAACGCCGTTCGGCTTTTACATAATCTATCTATATAAATAAAAATGAACCACCGAAATGTATGTACATATCTTCCGAACGACTGCACCAAATTGGATACTTCTTTTTTTTGTGTTCGTTATTGTCAGGACAAGGTTTGTATAAAATAAGCGGTGAGCTCTGGCATAATGAAATTTGTATAAAAAAATTGCAATAGGTGGCACGCGAGCTGTTTGAAAACTAAATGTACCGGGACTGAATGTATGGAATGCGGAAGGGGGGGGCGGAACTGGGGAGGGGGAGGGGAACTCGAAAGGGGGTTCGCGGAGCGGTGGAAGCGGGAGAGGGGAGTGGGGAGAGGGAAGGCGGAGAAGGCGGAGTGGGAACGCGTGAGAGGAAGGGGATGCGGAAGGGGAATGGGACGAATGGGAAAGGACACGCAAGGAGAAACAATTTTTTTTATTAAGTGGCATAGCAACGCATGCCGGGAACTCTCTAGTGTAACATAGAATCAAGGATAACTACAACATGAAAAAAAAGCCCTAGTGAGATTGTAAAAAAAAGAAATACCTGGAAAACAGAAGTTAAGAAAGACATGTGTAGATTTCAAATCAAACAATAAATACTACAATATGTAAGTATTAGGTACAATATTGCAAATTGAAACAATAAAAAAATATATTTATATAATATATGTAAATAACTTAACATAAAGATGAGGCACGTTGAAAATGTTAATTGTTTGGTAAATAATAAGTAATATATATAGGTATAGTAAGTTGAGAAGACGTATATTATAGTGTAGATTACAAATATCTAACCTTCTTTACCGTTAAACAGTATAGACCTCGCTTTCAGAAAAGTATGTTTCTAATTTTCTCCTATTTAATTAATCAAACCGAAATTTCCTCTGAAATCAAATAACTTATAAGAAGATATTTTAAAAGGTACCTACTTGAAAATGATTTGAGATTATGCGGCCAAAAGTAATATCATGATTTATTTTTTTCGCTATCTCTTTCTTGGTTCCACGACAACACAGTCATTCAACTTCAACAACCCTTTGATAAAGTCATTTTAAGTTATGATTTTTTTTTAAATAGCCCTAACCTAACGTTAAATTTTCAACCATTTTTTTTTTTAAATTTTCAATATTTTTAATAACATTTCAAAGGAAGTGTTGAAGATGTATGATTCTGAGTTATCCGGTCACCCTCCATCTTTAGCCAACGTTTCTGACATTCCAACCTACCTACTTAATGCATTGATATATATATACAACTTAATTATATATTTATGTAACTTACGTATATTTTATGCAAAAAAAATCTAAGAACTGAGGCCCTATCAGCGCCTTTGAGGCGCTGAAAGGGCCTCTAACTAAAACATCGCTCTATAAATCACCCAATAATAATAATTATACAATTTATCCTAAGAAACGTCACTATCTCAATGATAACTCTTTTTTTTAATTTTCTTCCGTAGGTACCATAATATTGAAAAAAATCGAATAAGAAAGTCAAAATAAACACGACGATTACAGATTTGAATAAATAATATTTACTAAACCATAGTCAAAGATATACACCTAGCTAAAGTTAGCCATCTATTAAAAGTAAGGCTTGCTTGAATAATATAGTGGATACTACAGATTTACGGAAACGGAACGCACAAATAAATTTACTGACACACGAAATGCAAAACCATGGAGTTGAAATACATAGGACAGAAGAAATACTTAAAAACTTTCATGTCTACAAAGTACAGACTCTTTATTCAAAAAATATTTAATTGGAACTAAAAAAAACATATCTGAATACTTCGCTGTCCAACATTCACACTTAACCAGGGCAATAAGGCAGAATATACTGGTTACTCTCAATTTTAACATATGTTTTGGACAAAGAAATATTAAATTCTATGCTACGAAAATATAAATATAATGCACTACCAACTCAAACAAAAAAATAATGGAAATTAATAAAGAACAAAGTTATAATCAACTTAAAAAAATTATGAAGACGATGCAAACGCATCTTGAAACTAAATAAAAAAAAGTTTAAAAAAAAACTGCAGGCCGCCTCAGAACAGGAAATCCCAGTAAGGACTGTGAAAAAAAAATTATACTTTTTATTATTTATACTATATTGAAATTAATTAAAAAAAAAAAAAAAAACAAGAACAAAATTAGTGAATAATTTAAAAAATAGGACAATTTTATAAATAGATACCTACAGTATAAAAAAAACTTTAAAATTACTCTTTACAATATTTTGCTATCCAAGATTCTGCTTTCATGTGATAAATAAATGAGGGAGTTTTTCAAAATAGGTTGAATATTGGGAAGATCAATTCTGTAGGTGGGTGTCAAAGGACTGAGGACCTAATAAGATTAAATTCATAAACTGTTAAACTCGTATTTAGGTCACCCTTAACAGAAATATGGCTACCACTATTTTCGTCGAATATATAGTAAAAAAGGGCGACGAACGTTTCGTCCATAAAAACTTACGAGTATTCCCCAATTCCTCTCTGGATTTTGACAACAGTGCAAACGGCCGGCATGGTCAGGGGTAAGGCTCTTGACTCGCAATCCAAAAGGTCGCGGGATCGAATTTCGGCGTGGGCAAATTTCAATTGAACGATTTGTGCTTTTTAACAATTAATTAATTAAAAATAATATGTGGTATATTTGCGACACGTTCCAGGGTGAAAGATACTCTCAGTATAGCCCTGGTGTAAGGCCACCATTCAGAATTGATGCGTTGCTTGAAATTACTTTAGCTGTGGCGTTATGTAATTTGTATAAATGAAAATGTGTGTATATCATATATTTTAGCGGCAGGGACAAAAGGCAGGGTGGGGTTCGAGGAGAGGGAAGAGACAAGGGAGTGGGAAGACGGGGAAGGTGGAAGGGAACGGGGACGCACGGGAAAGCACATGCAAGGAGAATCAATTTATTTCTTTGAATGGCATTGCAACGTTTGCCGGGTACCAGCTAGTATTCAGTATAAAGTTATAGTGAGTTATGACTAATGTAACCAGACGTCCCGTTTTACCGGGACAGTCCCGTTTTCAGGCATCGTGTCCCGGTGTCCCCGAACACAGCTTCGGGACGCCAAAATGTCCCGCTTTCATTTTTTTTTCACATACTGGTAATCTTGAAATACATACATATACATACATAATATAAAATAGCTAACCCTAATATGACACGAAAAAACATCACTATCTTGTCAATTGTATTGTATAAAAGTTCCTAAAGCTCCTAAAACGAATAAGTTTATAAGATATTTAAACCCTTCAAAAATTTGGCATTTTTTTCAGATGGTTTAAATATTTTAGCTTTACAATAAAATGCAAATATTTGGAATATTTCTCAGCACATTCAAAAACTAAAACTGTTTTAGAAAGGTGATGAAATACGCTTTCGAATTATTTAATTCGAAATAAACATATATTTTTTTAATTATAAAATTTTTGCATACAAACATAAAAAAAGTTTTAAAAATAGCTCACCTTACGTTTTTTCTAACTAAAGTTACTGATAATAAATAAATAAAAAATACATATTTTATTAAACACATGTATAACAAAAACACATATTTTAATCTCACTTTTTTGTCGCTCTATGTAAAAATAATGAATAAAAAATTCCCGAAGTTTCAAATTTGTTTTTCAATTTGCGATTCAAAACTTTGTATACATAAAAGTGTACATTTTACTTTTTTGGTGGCTATTTTTTAGATTGTAATATAAAGCGTGGTATTTTCCCTTTCTAACACAGTTTAGAATATATTTTTCACTACGATAGTAAGGGAGTTACAGCGTTTTATACGAGACCTGTGTGCGTTGGGACAAATATGGTCTCCTGCTATTCAAAGGGTTGGGGCTAGAATTCCAATTATCCTTGCGCTTAGTAGCTGCAAGAAGATTTGTGATCTAGCCTCCTACCTACATAGCAAAGTAAATTCACTCGTACAATCCATGCTAGTTTTGGTCAACAATATTTTTAGTGTAACATACTGCTTTATGTTGTTTAAATTTTGACTTAATATAAAAATATCTCTTTACATTTTTAACAAGGGTCTAGAATGAATTGTAATCTAGCCTCTTTTGTACAGCGCTCTTGAGGCGATTTTTCGCGCAAAGAGCGCTATATAAGTTGTTCAAATTTATTATTATTATCAAGTATCTGCCTTTTTTTCGATGTCCCGGTTTGGGGGAAATAATAAATGGTCACGTAAGTTATGACTTATGACATGGTTGTTTTATAAAAAAACTAGGCAGTTAATAAAATTGACTTTCGCATCGTGTAATCAACATGGTTAACTCCATGATTGATAAAGGTCGTCGGAAACAATAATAATTGGCAAAATGCCATTTGCTCAATTCAGAATCTATTGTTTGTTATTAGCTATCTACCTACCAGGATGTAGTGTGTTTCTGAGAAACCGTATTTGTATTTAAAAAAAACTCAATAATAAAGTCTATTCAATCTAAGTCTTTATTGTAACTTAAACAGGACTTAATACTTTGAGAGCCAAATTATATTCTTAGTGTAAATGAACTAGGTGAAAGACCACCAGGTATTGCTTAAATTATAATAAATAAATAATAATACAAAATGTTGTTGCTGAGGCAGTACCTACAGATAAATATAAAACGAAAGAAAAAACTATACAGCTGGAATAGCACGCACCCTAAGGATTTTAACCAGTGATTCCTGAGCATATTTGGAGTAAAAATGTAGAGGTCATTTTCCTGTCCGATGATATCTTTTTCGATTTAAAAAAATGTATATATTTTTAAATCAAACGCTGCAACTGATCCCACTCCTATACATCACGGTGGGAATAAGTGATACGCGCCCTGTTTCATGTGTTTCCGTGCTGACGGAAAGAGACGGAGTTTTATATGACCCGCCGTTATGCTATACCCGGCTAGTCAGTTGACACGTGTGATATATTTTTTAATTGAAAGGATATGTAATCGGACGGCAAAATTAAATATATCTACATTTTTAACTGGTCAGGAATCGCTCAATGAAATTCTTCGGTTACGTGCTGTTACACCTGTGTGTATAGGTACACTTTAAAGTGAACATTTCTTTAGCACCGTTGTGATTTGAAGCTCGATGAAACGAAAAAGTGGCACTAAAAAGAGACAAACACATACATTTATAGGATTTAGCCTGCGAGAGAATGAGATAGAATAATCGATCACCTCTTTGTGCGGTGCTTCGTAACCTCCCCACTCTTGTCTACTTTTTTCTGAAGGTTTCACTTCTGCCGCATGTGAACTGCACACTTGTAATTTTTGAAGTGAAATTACTTTAACCCCGCTGTGATTTGGAATTCGGATGAAACGGAATGACGCATTACCGCACATGCGAAGCATCAAACTGCGCTCGTTGGCCGCTTTGATTATGATGTCACTTTTCAAGACTCATTGGTGGAGATATTTTTTTTTATTTAAAAATATAAAAAGGTTACAGTTTAATATACAACATAATATATACAATTAATATTTCAATCACTCTCCTAATAAAGCAGCTGCTTGTGTTTAGGAGAGGTCAACTAAAAAAAAATTACATTTGTTTAAATTAAAACAAAAAATATTATTAATTTAACAAAAAATATGAGTGATTTCATGAGAAAATACGGATAAAAGTAATAAAAAAATAGGTTAGTTAAAATAAATGATTTAAAGTATTGATAAGGCAAAAACATATTTCTAAATATGCAATACATATTTCTAGATATAATATACAATAAGTTAAATTATGAGGTAATACTAGAATATTTTAATTTAATTTTTTTAAATATTTTTCTTAGCTTTCATCCGATCGTATATCAAGGGGTAATTTATTAAATAATTTTATACCCTTGAATACATAGTGATGCTGTGCTGTTGTGGTTCGCACTAGTGGCACGGTAAATCCTCCAACAGATATTATTCTTTTGCTTATATTTAATTGTGGTAAATTATTTTTACTAAAGAAATCTTTATGTATTTGTAATAGTGCAATTTTGTCATAGATTTTTGTAAGTGGGGGAACGGGGAAATCTTGAAAAACATTTATAGTTAATATGAAATAAAAATGATCCTAGTTCTGCGCTCATTGGCCGCTTTGATTATGACCTCACTTTTCAAGTATCGGTTGAGATTGTTTTGGTAATGTTTCGATTCTACCGCGTGTAGACTGCACTCGATTTTTTCTTTCAATTTTACCTGTATTGCCCCATTTAATTTTATTTATTTATTTATAACATGTTACATATATATTTGACATTTCTATAGATAAGATTTAGTAAATCACCATACTAGGCGAATGCCTGTTTCATGGTGATTAATTAAGGATAGTAACTTTGAGTGTAGTCTAGTGTAAACAAATGGTTAAATTGGTAAAGTTATTCTAGGCATTACAATTTGTTTGGTATGGAAACCTCTATCTGAATTCTGATTATTAGGGTTTTTTTTGTAGTAATTTAAATAATTGATTTTTATTATATTCTTGATTTTAGACAGTAAATAATATGGTAGTTAGTCCCAGAATTTCTCCACTGGAACAAATAACTTGTAGAAAAATCGCTCTCGACATGTTTAATAACCAGATCTAAATAGCAAGAACACCAGCTTTCCCATAATATCCTTTCTCTTTAGCCATCGCAATAATCCCATCATTGGAAGAACTTGAATAAAACTTTAACAGAAGTTTATGATGAAATTTTCCAATAACGAACTCCAGTAAAAAATATTATGGCTTTAAAAAAATATGTTCATACAGAGATGCCAATGTACCAATAAACGCTGATTCTGAATATATAAGTTTTATTGAATAATATTAAACGCAGAGTTTTTAAAAAAATATTAAAAAGTCCATTTTTTACCGTGTCATTGAAACACGCCGTCAAGTTGGTATTATTAAAATGTTTAGTCACTGACGTCACTGATCACCGTAAAGTCATTGTATGGGAATGTATGTAGGTATGACACGAGCCATCGTATTAACAACATTTCATCTTATTCGTTTATTTACTTTATAGAGATTTAGTTGTTGGGTTTATTGAAACATTATTTAGGCCTAAATAATTCAGTTTCAAAAATAAAGATATCTTTTATTAGTTTGTCTCTATTATTTAAAATATTAAAAAAATACTGTTAAAAAAAAGAGTAATGCTACTTCTAGGGAGAATACTTTGAACTCCGAATTTCAAAATGGCGTCAGTCATTCGAACAGCTGATTGCGCGATCTTAGAGTAGAGGAGCCCGAGAGGCTAAATGGGTAGTTACTTGAGCGTTGTGGGGACCTATTGGATTGAGTGAATCCCAAAATCCCAGCTTGGGCTCCTCTACTATTATCAGTTCAGTGCTTCGGTTTCCATTAATATTGATTTCGATTCTTAAAAGCCAAAAAAATAATAATTTCAAACAACTTTCATACCACTATCCCGTAATAATATTGAAAAATATAATAATATAATAAATATATTATAATATAATAAATAAATAATTCCACCTAAATAATGTTTTAACTTATCGAAAAGTATCATACTTTCTTCCATAAAATTGTCATAGTGGGTGGTTTGGTATATTTATGCTGTCATATAAAATGACAACACAACCTGATGACGTCACACGATTCACTACACATACGGTGGTTTTCGGGATCTTGAAAAATTAAAACTTTGACAATTATTTGAACTATTAAAACTAACTCTAAAAATAAATAATAAATATGCAGTTATTTAAGTTAGAAGGTCATTATTATTCATTAAAAAAATAAAATAAATGGACTGGAGTTCCTTATTGCATCAACAACTGGCCCTTAAAATGTAATATGTAATGATTTCGGTCAGTTGAAATTCTTGCTAGTTTTTATAAGATTAAAAAGGTTACATTCTTAACGAAAACCCGTTTTTTCTCATTGTCGAAGGATGTCCGTAAATAAGTGGAGTGCGTAATTCATAATGGTCCCGTTGAATTAAATACGCATTGAATCAATCAACCGCTCCTCCTCTGTTGATCTCCGCGAGTCACTAAAGCTAAAGACTTGTTGTGGGTTGCCAGTGACGTAACACGGCGAGCCCCTTATATCACGTGAGAATACCACTTATCTATAGATAGAGAATCGAGGTATGTATGCTGTATTGACTACAGAATACCCTCGATCCATCAGATTCGACTTAATCGGGACGTTTCAAAGAACTTAAAGATTTGTTTAAGTAAAAATAAAAAAATTGTATTTTTCTTCCTCTTTTTATAGCCATGATAAGGATCCCTGACTTTAATGGTTTCAGGCCCAGCTCTCCTCGCACAGCGTCTGCAGCAAGTGCGTTCCCTTCAAACTTCATTGTGTTCAAAGTCAAAAATAATATTTAATTAAATTAAGACAATATTAGCGAAACTCAATCGAAAATCTGGAGATAGAAAAATCAGAAAAAGATATTGGCACCTCTGGGACTCGAACCCGGGACCTTCTGCTTACATGGCAAATGTTCTATTTTTTTATTCCGAATAAATAACTACTGACTCTTTTTTTTCTATAAACTGTACTAGATACTGCAATTTAATGACACCGTCCTATCCATAGAGACATGATACATATCGACATTTCGCGACGCACGAAGCGAGTCGAAATACATAATATAGGGCTGTCCATAAAATAAGGTCAACAAGTTGCTGCGGTCGCGAGGAACAGTTTTATGCGAGATCCGGTAACACTGCCTTATAGTCTGGTTTCCCTAAACCAAATCCCCACCACGCTGCACTCTCTGCGATACTTAGTCTCGGCGTGGCCGCCGTTCGCGATGGAGCTAGGTGTGAATTACGCTCAATAATTATTTTTTTGAGGGTGAAACGTGGTGAGGATTTGGCAAGGGGAAACCAGGCTACACGCCAGTGTTGCAGGAATGTGCGTAAAATCATTCCTCGCGACCGCAGCACCTTGGAGACTTTATTTTACGGACAGCCCTCGTACATCATGCTCGAACACACAGATACCACTGTAGACACTAATCGTAATTTGGTTTTAAATACTGGCAATATTTATCCAGTTGCCACATTGAAACGCATGCGCGTTGGACCGCGTTTCTGAACGAAAGAGCGGTTTCAAAATGAACTACCGTTCTTTATCGAGTGTCGTTCGTAATAACATCATACTTCTTAACTACCGTGTTTCGTACAAATTTTTCAACATCCCTTCTACAAAAAGTCACCGACCACGTAGCTGCTTCCCTCAGTTTATCGTTGGGCGATTCACTGAAGATCTTTCCTCTGGAATTGCCGCCTATTCTTTCTACTCCCATCATAAGAAAACTGAAATTGTTGCTTGTGCTACGATGGAGGACAGATAACAGAGAATTGAACCCGCAACAATTTGGACCACTTGTCTGCAAACCGGGTGTGTTTAGGTCTATATGCTCTATATGTATACTTACATAGTTGTTGTAGATGTATTAGAGAATATGTTTGAAAATTTTAATTTATCTGGATACTATTTAACCGAGATATATGTAAAGAAAACCGCTTATGAGTGCTTTCCTTTAATTTGTATTACCGACAAGTTAGTTTGTGGCTCACTAGAAGTCACTGCTGACAGATGTGATGTTAGCTACAGTAACCTTAGTAACGACCAAACAAGTTATAAAGAAAAACATTAAACAGAAGTATTTCATTAAAATAATATTTTATATTATACTTAAAGAAACCTGAAATAAGGACTTTAAATGTTGTTTCTTTTGTTCGTTACAGGTAAATGAATATCTTTTTAATAAAATAATGTGATTGTGAGTTGTAAAAACGTAGTATTAATAAATCTTTTGTTCGTTACAGAGAAACACAATTGCGTCTTTATTTATAAGCAAGACTAAAAATATCATTATAAAACAACATTTACTACAACTATTTCACGGAACATGGAAAAATTGAGGTTCGATTTTGCTGTGAGACCAACGGCAGATGGAAAATCAAACGTCGTATGCATAACCTCGATCGCTACACCTGACGGACGAATTTTTGAAATACCACCCGAAGCAGCCTACAAATCTACACCAAGGAATTACAAGCACTCCAAACTATGCTGAGGTAAAAAAATCTTTAAATAAAAGCCATCAAACAAGAAAAATATGGATAACCTTGACGGATGATATGTCAAAAATATATTTAGATACGGAACAAAACTTACAGTTTAATGATATTTACCTAGAAGAAATGATGGAAAACACAAATAAGGCTGAATCTATACTTGGTGGATCAAGTCAAACGCTGGAAAAACTTTTAGAGGCATTGCTTGAAGGGAAACAAACAAAATATGAAACTCAAAATTCAGGGAAAATTGCAAAGGATTTCATGATTGGCAAATTCACTGGCAGGAGCTCAAATGCAAAACAGTGGATTGAAGATTTTAATAAAGAATGTGAACGCTTCAAAATCAACGAAGACAAAAAGAAAATTGAAATTTTGAAACATTTTATGGAATACTTCGGTGTAGAGTGGTACAGCTGCATGCTAATGAAACTTACAGTGGAATCGGAATGGGACACATGGGAAAAAAACTTTTGTGATACGTTTGCAAACAAAGGATGGTCACCTATTAGATATGCTCTCGCCTTTAAATATCAAACAGGTTCGTTGCTCGAGTATGCTTTAAAAAAAGAAAAATTACTGCTGGAAGTAAGGAAATCAATTGATACTGGGACACTTATCGACCTCATAGCATTTGGCCTACCTAATTATGTGATTGATAAAATTGACAGAGAAATTTTACAAGGAACGGAAGATCTTTACAATAAAATAGGAAAATTGGTACATCTTGTTGGGAAGAATAAGTACGAAAAAAAAAGTATTATATATTCTGGCGCTAAATCCAAAGAAATTGAAGAAAAAAAACCATGCCGAATCTGTGTTAATTAGAAAAAAGGGAAACGTTACCATCTTGAGGAAAATTGCTGGTTTAAGGAGAAAAATCAAAAAGCAGTTGTAAAAACGGTAAATAACTCTGAATTGGAAATTGAAATGAATGAGAACAATCCAAAAAACTAGTGGTGCCACCATTAATAGAAGTCAAGTTACTATTAAATGATGCTTTAAAAGTTTCTGGAATTTATGATTCGGGATCAAATGTGTCATTAATTAATGCAAAATTATTAAAGATACAGCCAAGAGCATATACAAGGGATATACAAACAGTTAACTTAAAGACTATTAATGGTGAGAAGAAAACAAAAGGTATGGTAACACTAAAAATAAAAATCTTCAATATAGAAAGAATTATGGACATATTTGTAGTAGATAATGAACATTTTAATTACGATTTTCTAATTGGTTTGGATTGTATAAAAAAGTTCAAATTAATGCAAAACGAAGAATTAAAGATTATACAATGCAACAACCCAGAAGAAGTGACCTCAAGAGATGAGGATATAAAAAAAAATAACTACTCAAAAAATGATACTTCAAATATAACAAATATCAACATTCCTGATGTACTAGGTGAAAAAATTAAAGAAAGGTTATTTTTACATTCTGAGGAACAAGACACCAAAAACATAAACAAAGGTGAAATAAATTTCAATGAACATATAAACACGGATGGATTTGAACTGATAATAAACCATCTAGATTTATATCAACAATCAGAAATTGATAAGTTGATAGAAAAATATAAACCAGTCTTCGCCAAAGATAAATATGACGTCGGTACTGTAAAACATTATGAAGCTCATATTGACTTGATAGTGGATAAATACTGTTACAAACGTCCATACATATGCACAGCGGAAGATAGAAGAGAAATAGAATATCAAATATCAAAACTATTAGAGAAGAATTTAATTGAGGAATCTTATAGCCCATTTGCTGCTCCAGTAACTATGGCATATAAAAAAGAAGATGAACAAAAAACAAGGTTATGTATAGATTTCAGAGAATTGAACAAAATTGTCGTCCCTCAGTCTCAACCTTTTCCGTTGATTGAGGATTTGATGGTTAAAACCGTAAACTGTAAATATTTTTCTACTTTTGACATAAATTCGGCATTTTGGTCAATTCCTTTGAAAATTCAAGATAGATATAAAACTGCATTTGTTACACAAGAAGGTCATTTTCAATGGACGTGTCTCCCGTTTGGATTAAGGACGGCCCCGGCCATTTTTCAAAGAATATTGAGCAACATCATAAGAAAATACAAACTCTCCAGTTTTGTAGTAAATTTTATAGACGACATAATAATTTTTTCAAGAACTTTTGAAGAACATATGCTACATATATCAAGACTAATGGAGGCAATTCTAACAGAAGGTTTTAGACTAAAATTTTCGAAATGTACTTTTGCAAAAAAATATGCCAAGTATTTAGGTCACATAATAGAAAACAATTCAATCAGACCTCTGAAAGATTATTTAACCGCTGTCAAAAACTTTCCAATTCCGGAAACAAAAAAAATATACGCCAATTCCTAGGAAAAATAAATTTTCATCATAAATTTGTGCCACACAGTGCGATTATCCTGGACCCGTTACACAATTTATTACGGAAAGATGTGAAATTCATATGGTCCACAGAATGTCAGAAAACATTTGATAAAATAAAAGCATTGGTATGTTCAGAACCACTTCTAAATATCTTTGACCCCGAACTACCAATAAGCATTTTCACAGACGCTAGTATCAAAGGAGTGGGAGCAGTGCTGAAACAAAAAGATAAAAACGGGGATAGTAAGCCGGTTGCTTATTTTTCAAAAAAATTGACTGAAGCTCAAAAAAAGAAGAAAGCAATATACCTAGAATGTCTGGCAATAAAAGAAGCTGTGAAATATTGGCAGCACTGGCTTATGGGAAAAGAATTTACGGTCTACTCAGATCATAAACCATTAGAAAATATGAACACAAAGGCTAGAACTGACGAAGAACTAGGGGATTTGATGTATTATTTATCCAAATATCAATTTAACATTAAATATAACCCAGGAAAATTAAACCAAGAAGCAGACTGTTTAAGCAGAAACCCAGTTCTAGAACCTTATGAAAATACTGATGATTTTTTAAAAGTAGTAAATTTGATAAACCTAGAAGATATAAAAAAGGACCAACACACCAATCTAGACTTACAAAATGGAAAACTTATATTGGAGAATGAAATATACTACAAAAAGAATAAAAAAAGCAAAAAAATTGTACTATCAGAACAACTTAGCAAAAGTCTAATATCAAATGTCCACGATACTTACTGCCACATTGGGAGAACCCAGATGACAAATAAAATAACACCATTCTACACAGCAAAGAATATCATCGAAAACATTAAACAAATTTGTGATGAATGTGAAATTTGTATAAAAAACAAATCAAGGAGGAAGCCAAAATATGGTTTAATGTCACATTTAGGTCCAGCAACACGCCCATTTGAAATTATATCTATTGATACCATTAGAGGCTTTGGAGGGTCACGCTCAACAAAGAAATATTTACATCTTCTGGTTGATCATTTCACAAGAAATGCCTATATTTTCACATCAATAAATCAAAGCTCGAGTGATTTTATAAAATTAATAAAAAATGTGACACAAGGATACAACATTGATATGGTATTAACGGACCAATACCCTGGTATAAATTCCAAAGAATTTAAAGAATTTCTGAAGAAGGAGAACATAAGAATGGTTTTCACTGCTGTGGACGCACCATTTTCAAACGGGCTGAATGAAAGGCTAAATCAAACTTTAGTCAATAAGATAAGATGTAAAATAAATGAAAATGATAAGAAAACAGCATGGACTACGATTGCACAGAAATGTGTAGAAAAATATAATGAAACAGAACACACAGTCACCAAGTTTGCTCCAAAATACCTCTTGGAAGGCGAAAATGTTAATATTCTACCACTTGAATTAAAATCAAGACATACAAGTGAAGACCTGAAAAGAGATAGGGAACTAGCTCTTAAAAACACAATAAAATCACACAACTACAATAAAAAAATATTCGACCTGCACAGGGAAGAATATAAATTTGAAGTGGGAGACAGAGTCTACGTGGAAAACGGAAATCGATTAAATAGGAAGAAATTGGAGGAATTGCGGATTGGACCATACAAAATTCTAAAGAAGATCTCAAATTCAATATATGAAGTTGATGCCGGACACAGGAAAGCAGAATCAAACCTCTACCACATTACAAAACTGTGTCCAGTGTTTGCTAGTATATAAAAAATTGCGTGCATTCTCTTTTGCGATTGTTTCTACCTAGGGGGGGAGATGTAAAGAAAACCGCTTATGAGTGCTTTCCTTTAATTTGTATTACCGACAAGTTAGTTTGTGGCTCACTAGAAGTCACTGCTGACAGATGTGATGTTAGCTACAGTAACCTTAGTAACGACCAAACAAGTTATAAAGAAAAACATTAAACAGAAGTATTTCATTAAAATAATATTTTATATTATACTTAAAGAAACCTGAAATAAGGACTTTAAATGTTGTTTCTTTTGTTCGTTACAGGTAAATGAATATCTTTTTAATAAAAGAATGTGATTGTGAGTTGTAAATACGTAGTATTAATAAATCTTTTGTTCGTTACAGAGAAACACAATTGCGTCTTTATTTATAAGCAAGACTAAAAATATCATTATATATATTTCACCTCTATTCAGCTAAATCGAGAGACTACTGTATCTGTTTTCGATATGAACATCGATATTATAACAAATACCTTTAATTTATTCTAAGTCACAATAACAAGCAATTAAATCAGAATAATCGAGATCAATAACAAAACAAACGAGGAATTAAACGCGATAAATGATTTTCTTGTTAGCACGCATTATAAAAAAAATAAAAAGGTGAGGCTAGCATTCCATGGTGGAGTTCTGATATCAACCTTGATGGCAATGTCTCCTGGCTCCACAATATGGCTTTCTACCTTCCAAAGTATATGAACCTTCTTACCATCCAAATGACATTGGCTTCATAGGGAGGAGCTCTGATAAATAAGATGTAGAACTGGCATAAGGACGAAATTAGACAGAATTCAGTAAAATGATACGCGTATGTGTGGTAAAAAATGAAATCTGAAAATTAAAACAAGGCAATAAGCAATAAGTAAAGTGAACATGATTTCGAAAGAAGTTTTGATCGTGCAGATCGAAAGTCCGTAGAAAATAATCTTATGGGAATTCATGACGCCAAAGTGGATGGAAAAAGAAGTCGAGTGCGCCAATAAACAATGTTGGTTCTGCACATCGGAAGCCAGGATAATATCTGTAATTGCAGCGTTAGCTAATTGTCTTATTTTAGACAATATCATTATTACACACAAGTAACTATTTGTACATAATATCTCCAGGTTTCCATAATTTTAAAGTTAAGCAGTCTCAATTTAGCTTAGTTGGGAAGATCCACGAGTAATATCTCTCAAAGAGCTTCTTCGAGAATATTTTGGACTATTTTTGAGCAATTGGGGAGCAATTCAATTAATGCACTGCCCAGTCCAGTGGTCCATGTTGATGCCTGTTTCCAGCAAGTAAAATGAATGGTTTACCTAGTGTTTTCAGCATCAGTTTTTCGTGGAGCTTTAAAACTCCATAAACTAGAGTAAAAGCAGTTTAAAATAACAATAATGCAGTTGCATCCCGAATTTCATCAACGTCATGGTGCATATTGCGTTCAGTGTTGAACGAAGGCCTCCCGTTGGATCTCCGATCCATCATATTAACCGTAAAGTTGTCTTAAGCTAAAATCATTTTGTAGAAGCTACTTCTAGAAGGTAGGATGTCTTCAGTGAGAGGGTGTTTGGTCTATCTTTTTTGCGGCCCCTTCCAGGTTTCTCTTGAGCGCTTATAGAATCGACCTAGTGTTCTCTAAATATATTAAATAATGATGTCATTCTTTTCCCACAACCATTTGTAATTTGCAATCTTTTTTCAATCGATGTCGGACCATTTTTTTGAATCATGTTCCCGCAAGGATGTACATATTATTCTTATATCGAATATTATTTAGTTCCTATACCCACATGAGAAAAAATTGCGAGGCGAGATTTATATTCAGTAAATTTAAATGATTCACCTCTTCAACTTATATAAGAATCTAGAAAAAAAATCCTGGACGGTTCTTTTTTAAAGATCAGGTGTTTTATAAGTACATAATTGAGCGCGGTCAGGACATACGTGACGAAAGTCTTTACCAAAGCTATATTTCATACAAGGACATTTTAAGGTAGGTAATTTTTGTTTAAAATTGTTATATTGATGAACGTGGTATTTCTTACATCATTTTAGTAATGAAGTATATCATTTTAATTCAAAAACCCGAAGCCGTGGCTTTTCCTTTACAAAATAAGCCACATCAATACGCATTGCTTTCTGGTTTACGTTGATAACTTCCTGGCTTGACCAATAAAAAACCTCATTCACTTTCACTTCACACTTAATAATCCGTATCTTTTGCATCACCGTAGAGGTAATCACGTCTCTTATCGTTCGTCGTCAACAAGTCTGCGAAATTCTCGTCTCACTTCTTCGAGTCTGAATCTGGATTTAACTAGTGTTGATGCCGATTAAGCCATTTTTACAATGGTTAAGTTGACACCGTTAACTTTGCGTGAGGCATGCATAGAATGCCAATCTCCGTGTCCATTTTCTAGGTTAACCTAACAACCCGCGGTTGAACCAACCGGCTATGGAATAGTTACTGAGTGCCGAGTAACTGCGCAGTTTAGAAAGGAGCTGACACGATTAATCTCAAATACAGAGTATCTGGCTTTAGTATAGCTATGACGCAATCTGCAGCCTGCGTTACTTTACGTTAACATCGATAGGTTCAGAGAAACGGGTTGGTCCCTACAAATATTTTACCTTGGGACAAACGCAACAAATGGCTGCTTAGAAGGTCGACTGGGGGCCTTGAAAGAATACCACCATTGGTTTATATTGATAAAAAATATATATTTTAGTAAAATAAAACACGTTTTATTGTGTTAAAGTAAAGCGGAACTCAATTGGTTATTTGGCGGAAATTCAGGACAACTCAAGCCAATTCTCATTACTGATTGTGATTACTATCAATCTGCGAAATCAACGCAGTATTCTAAAGCACGAGTGCCCGCAATCGTGGAAAAAACATTGCAATAAGTCATCTAGGAAAATGACGTACGTGTGGAAAAGTCTCACGCAACAGGGAATGAAAAAAATCACTCGAGTTACTTCATCTCCGTTAATTATTTCCAACGTCACAGAAACCTGCATGGCCCAAGATGGCATCCGAGAGACGGATAAGGATGGGGCTATGGAGGGAGTGAGAGTGCGAGCGAGGTGACCGGGGCTGGGCAAGGCCATTGGTGGGGCCTGGCCCCAGCTCGGGCTGTGATTGGTCGAGAGCGATGGCGCGGTCCGCAGTGAAAGCCGTCGGAAGCGTTCTGGAAAAGCTGCATTTTTCCAGAGCCGCGTTTTTTCCTTTTGATTATTTTCTCGAGGGACAGATCAGATACTAGGCCACTCTGATGCGGCGTCACATAAAAACACGTCGACGAGGAAAACTCGCATCATCGTACGTAACCATCATAACATAACAAGCGGCAAAACAACAGTAAACAAGACATTCAATAAATTGCATCTTAACAGATCACGATCTGGTGGTAACATTGCAATTAAAGACAATTCCCACTTAAGCGAAAATGGAGCTCCGTACAATAATAATAATAATTTATTGTGCCTACTTGACTCGTGTCTACAGCAACATTATGATAAAAGGCTGGAAAGCATCTAAAACAAAAGTTAAAGTTACTGTAAAAGCGAAACTGTACAGTGAAGTGACTGCAAAAAAACGGTTGATGGCATATCCCGCTGACTAAGTAGAAATCCCTTCCATGTAGATTTGAATGGAAATTATTATCTTTTGGTTTTAGTCCATTTAGCAGTTTCTCTTACATTGCCTGACATCGTTATCGTATCATATGTATCGCTATCCTAAATTTCTGAATTATCGCCATTCTAAATGAAAATTTCTGAATGATGATGAAATTTTTTTTTTACATTGGAAAAGACGTAGAGGAAGTTCCGGGAAGGAAAAAGTATGAGGGTTGGATAGGAATCTAGGGATCAGTGTGTTCAGGATTGACGGACGTATGAAACCAGTTGCAACCGTCGCCAAGACCTGGGGTATCCATACCCGTCCCCCAAAATGAATGAAAATTTAAGCAATGATTGGTCTGAGTTTTGGATCACGAAACACGTTCGCATCGTATTTATAGCGTTATTTGTTTATTGCATTTCCATATTTACAGATATTTAAGTACGCGAGTTGTAAAAAGATATGAACACACAAAAAATGTTAAAAAATTAAACACACATAAACCAAATACATACAAAAAAGTGTAAAAAACCAAAAGATATTCATGAAATGATGTACAACTGGCTAGATCTTAAAATGAGGGAAACAACTCTGTTCTCTAATAATTATAGATGATAAGCTATGATCTTTCAAGAAATGAGTTTTGCTCTTCTATCAGTTATGGTTCTCCTAAAGCACGATCTTTTAGTTCCTGAGGTTGCAAATTCCTCAAAATAGGGCAATCAGAATGATACTTAGGCGAAATAGATTTTCAAAAGTAAATAAAATGTTCAAGGAACTAAATTGGCTAAGAGTGAAACAGATGCTGACGTTGAACGCGATGATATCTGTAGCTAAAATAATAAACAACCCGTTACCAAAATACTTTTCAAGTGATATTACACACAACAAGGACATTCACATACATAACACAAGGAAATCAGACTACCAAAAAGGACCAAGCGAATACACAAAATTATAAGGCGCTGCCGGAAACTTTCACTAGTAGCAGCCACGATAGGCAATAAAAAGTGTAATACATAATTTATAATTAACTAGTAGTTTGTAAACTTTGATGTACAAAATAGTAAACTAAAATTAATATTTTAAAAATCAAAAATGAGGTGCGATTAGTTCTTCCGAACATTCGATAACTGATGAAGTTGTTGGTCAAATATTTGACTTTCGTGAATTGGTAGTCTCAGGATGTACAATAGGCCACTTGCATCACATTTAAAAAAAAAATCCGGTTTAGGCAAATATTCTAAGACATTCTGTATTTTTTTAATCGTATTTTTGAAACCCTGGCAATTTTTTGAAAATTTCAATCCGAAAAATCATACCATTTTTTATAAACCGGAAAGACGGGACATAATTTCATGGGTGCGAAAAAAGGATAATTACATAAAAAAAGAACGTTTTCCACACGAATAGCAATAAATTGTACGGAGTTCTCTTCGTAACATCTGTAAAAACACCGCCATCTTTATGAAAAAATCAAACCAAAGGATAAGTTCGCATAGAACAAACAATGAATCTAGTGAACGTTAAACGCAAATTCAAAAATTCGCCGGAAATCAAAGTGTTGCCATATAAAAAAAAAAAATTCAGTGTGGAACTTTACAAAATTAAGGGAACATAATCGGAGACGTCACGAGCTCAAATAATGGATTTATTTATTTAAAAATAAAAAAAAACTATCCATTTCTAAAAATTTTTACTAACATTTTCGTAATCTCGGTAAAAAAATCTATCTACACGATTTTTTCCAAGTCGTTACGAAATCCATGCAAGTGCATTCGGACGACGAATAAGGCTATTTGATTCCTTTATTGGTTAATACCATCCAGCAAAATTTTACTGGATTACGCCAGACATTTCAAAATCTTTTTTTTTGTTTTATGTTAGAAAGCACATTCTTGAAAATATTATCAAATTTCGAAAGTTAAGCGCTTAGAAAGAGTTTGAAAACATCAGATGAGGCAATGAAGATAAATCGTAAGGCAGTCCTTAAACGTTGCACGTTAATTATATTTTTGCATACTTATTGCATATTGCACAATTTATTATTCCATTCGACAGTTCTGCGTAATGTTAATTGGCATGCATGACAAAACAATGGAAACTGAATCTGATCAAATAATGGTTCAAAAAGTCATACATAAATAATTATACTTCAATCATTGACATAAAAATTGCTAGATGATAGCCAGGAGATTAAAATTTGCAAATTTTAACATTTTTACACAGATCATGAAGATTTATGCAGTTTAATGCCAGCATATCAGTAGATTGGTCAACTTCTTTAACCAACACTTAAGGGCCATTAACCAGCCAGCGACCGAGAATTCAAATTTCGTCGAAAGATGTTCTAACGATCGTACAGGTCGGTTCCAATGCGAAAGATTAATTATTCTCCGTACCAGTTTTTAAAAAATTATAACTCAATATCGATTTTATTGCATTCAAAATTTGCTTTAACTTGGGTATACCTACATTCTAAAATACTGAAAGGCGTGATGATAAAACTTTTAAAATTATGTACTTTTTGTAATTATTTGAATTATTGAAGATGCTCTGAGTAACTAACGTCTTTGATCCCTTCGGCACCGGTGCATAGTCGGGAAACACGCCAAACGCGTGCCCAACATATGTAGACGGTTGACATTTGTCACATTAGAACGGGTCGCTTCTTCGACTCGTTTTTGTGTTCAACAGATCGGCTGTGGAACGATTTGCCGGCCTCTGTGTTTCCTCCTTCCTACAACATGGGTCTCTTCAAGACCAATGTTTATTCTTTCCTCTCCTCAAAAAGACCCTCCACGCAGCATCTCAGATGACGTAGGCCCTGAGGAAAATTATTTTACTCAAGATGGTGGTTATATATATAGATACGATGGTGGTTTTCTTTAGTGGAATCAGTTTCATATATTTATTAGAATTAATTAGAATTAGAATATCTATAAAGAAATCTTTATTTAATTAGAATTAGAATATCTATAAAGAAATCTTTATTTAATTAGAATTTGAATATCTATAAAGAAAAATCGGTGTGAATTTCATGACGTCAAATTCCACTGTTCGATAGTTCTTATAATAACCAAACAGATTTCCCATTTAATACATAATGAAAATAATTTTTCCGCACAATTTCTTGGATTTAATATCAATGATTGTGACGTAAATAAAATTCGCTAAATTTGATTCAAATCCTCAGCAGAGGTCCACGACATTCTTTGCCCACTTTTTCAAACAGGTTTTCAATGATGCGATGACTCAGCCAGTGGTGAGTCACTTCTTGTAGTAAATTTTACGGTTGCGTACGCGAAGCAAAAACGTTATTGGCACAGAGGTGGACCTGGTCAACAAAGCCACTATCCTAACGAATGGATTACAGTGTTATAATATTGACTTTAGGTGCACACTGCACATGCTGTGCATATTCTACCAGAATCCAGCGTAATTGAAACTTTCGGTATCGATGTGCAGCTGTGAGGCACGCCAAATACGTGTTTTAAGTTTACCACTACAGCTTCTACGGCTTAGTTTGTGTGGATTTGCTTGTGTTCCTCACTCACATAACTCGAGTTTCTTGAAGACTAACGGCCGTTGTTCCCAAGTTTTCGATAGATCAATCTGAGTCTCCGATCAGCTAAGTGATTTGTTTAGTAACGCTAACGGTCAGAGAGTTGTGTTGGGAAGAGCGTAATTGTGCATTTGAGGAGTGTTGAGCCAAAGTTTCGGATCAATCGTTGATCAGTAGGATTGGGAACAACGGCCGTAAGATTCACTTCCATCTTTTCTTAAATATACCCCCCTCACAGCATGAAATCTAAGGAACACGCTCAGGGTCTTTTGTGTTAATAATTTTTTTAGTAAGCCGCAATGTTAATAACATGCGGAAATTATACAATTTCATATGTAGAAATACGTCATTGAAGGTGGCAAAAAGGCCATAAGAAGGTATGTAAAGCATAAAAGTATAATCATATTCACATGAAGAAAAAACTGAACTGGAATGAACATGGCTAATCAAATACCCAAATCTCGTATCAACGAGATTTAAGTATTTGATTAGATTGGGTATTATTAAAGCAGTAAAGATTGACGAGTTTTTACGATATTTTACGGTTATCAAAAAATTGTTGTCGGTTATCAATTAATAATTTATTTTGCACGTATTCTGTTACATTACTAATTTTGAGATAAGTTCTCTGATCTTAAAGCTATCGTAACTGCTATTAAGATTGATGAAAATTGGTTCACCTATGATATAGAAATACTCTCACCTGAACTTCAAATGGATCCAGTAGAAAATGTGGGCTGAAAAAGTTTTGAAACCCCTGGTCTAGAGTCTAGACAGCAGATGCTGAGATCAGGAGATGAATGAATAATAATGCTAATAAGAGTTGGAAAAATGACATCTTGGTCATCTGGGATTTTACAATGACAAGACAGAAGGCGCAGTATATCTATATGAATTTATTACGAAAGCGTGAATGAAAAAAACAAAAATTTGCATAGCCGTGCTAAGAATATTAGCACGAATTTTTGGATGGATGTTCTATTTCACCTTGTACCGAGAATTCTATGCAATAGTTATGACTAGCATCACTTCGACATTTGTTTGACAGCATAGCGTCCAAAAAATGTCCAAAATACCATTTTTGCTTTGGCATAACTTATCTCTCTCCGTTTTGTTTCCATATTTAAAATATCATTATAATTTTTCTACTTCTATGATGGAAAGATTAAGTGTCACGGTATTAATAGTGTATCTGTTATATCCCTCTGATTTTCTCAATGGAATGCAAGGACTAGATGGTCTAGAAGTCAGGAGAAAAATTGCAATGATATTAGTAGCAGATAAGTTGCTAAATGAGTTTTTTGGTCCTTGTAACTTCACCAGAGCTAGAGAGCACCGTTTTTTTCCCAATAGGCAGGATTAACTTACCAAAGATTATGCCTTTGGTAAGAACGACTACACCACTAAAACACCTTTCTACTGAGAAATACATTTTTCATTTAAAACACAGTGACTTAAAGATCGCAATTAATGTTTTTTAACACAGGGCAGCACTCAAATGGTATCTATAATTAATGTACCTGTAATTAAATGCGTGTATGTTATTAACTGTAAATTGTGAAATGCAATTGGTTTAACTGTTTTTCACTTCAATAAATAAAAAAATTCGTAGCAGGGAGAACCATCATATATTATGTAATAAAATCATCGAGGATTGTCCGAAGTTAAAAGTTTTCATAATTTGAGTTTTTATATGACTCCTCACAAGAGCTTCCTGTACAGAGTAAAGCCATATGAACTATATCACCACCCGACTTTGTGAGGCGGGTTAAGAAAGGGATTCGAGGGGTAGGTGTTTAATGTAGGTCTTCAGGCCAGGACAAAACTAATGTGGAAGAAGCAAGAATAAATAGAAAAACTGGACCATTTTCATTAAGCAGAGAAGCCGATCAACTACTATAAGCCGGTGTTCAAGTTTCATTGAAGAATCTGCAAAAGAGACTACGCATACCTACGTTGCATCTGTTCATTGATGTGTCAATCGATCTGATGGAAGTAGAATCTTTAATATTAATATGGCTAGCAAATAAAATTATCTATTGAAACATGAATGCGCTTCTGTATAGCATGAAGTATAACTGCTTGAACCAAAGTGAAATAAAAACCGGTTGTCAGAGTGTTAGAATATATCTCAAACAATTAACAGGTATAACAATTCAATGGTGATTGTTAGTTCTGCTGTCGGGTTAAAAATAATTGGTGCTAAATGCTGAACGCTTTACGTCACCTCTAAGCACTTGCAAGAGGGGTTTTTCCAAAGAACCGCCTTTTGCCAAATCACTTTGTAATTACTAATTAGATTTTAATTGCAACGTTGGTTCGTCATTCAAGTAAACTTTTTTAGTCTTGCTCGTTTTTCTTAATAACGAAAATTGGTTCTGTTATTTTTTGTGGCTACAAATTAATAATCTGCTATGCTATGCAGGGTGGTAAGTGGTACTTTAACCAATGATTACTGACATTATTTTGAGTAAAAAATGTAAATGAAATTTTGGTTATGTTTTTTTAATTTTTTTTTTCTCAAAACATACAAAAACAATCTTTCACATGCCGTCGTCTCTGGTAATTCGGCAGAGTTATCGCCCAACCCCTCACCCAGATCCTAACTGTCCTTATACCTCCTGATTTTTAAAGCTTTTATATTTTTTAAAAAAGCTACCGTAGACCAAAATGTCATCCACCCATTTTACTGTAAATAAACTCAGGGATCACTGGTTAAAGTACGCCAGGTACTAAGTCTCTTAACGTTTTGAATATAGAATTAGACAAAAAGGTACCTATTTTAAGAAATCTCACTTCCTGTGGTAAATTCAAAAGCAACTTCTGGAGTTCAAAAAATTCGAGCGAAGAAATATTTATATAATGAGCATGCATGCACTGACCCATAACACAAATAGCCCATAACCTTAAGTAACTAATTTAACTAATTTGTTTCAACACTTTTAATGACTCTCAAAGGAAGTATTGAAGTTGGATGATTCGGAGTTGTCAGGCCACCAAATTTCAGATAAAAAATCTGACCGAAATTTATGACTTCGTGGGTTTTATTGATGCTTCAGACAAAAAAGAGAAGATTTTTACAAGATTGTTCGAATTAGACAATAACTATTTCACCCTGCTACGGTCGTCTTCATATTAGTATATTTTTAGCAAAAGCGAGAATTTATAATAACTAGGTCAATCCAAACCCGACTTCGTCAAATACAATTGTTTAATTAAAAATATACGAAAGAAAAAAAATAAGCTGACACAAATTCATGGTTTAAGTAGATAGAATAAGGAGGTCTACCAGCAATGACTGTTCAATCAATAATGTATTCCAACTATCTGCCAATGACTATTGTTTATTTTTTGCTTCATTGACGTCCTCGAGGGTTAAAAGTCAAATAGTCGCATAGAAATGCATGCTTCTTTCTGACTCAACTATTGTTTCTGTGTCAACACTTGTCACTCCTTGTTAGACATTCTTAACCATTTTGCTTGATCGATGCTATTTTTTTTTCAAGACGACCTTAGCGTGTACAAGAGCCATCCAAATTTATATAAGATCATAACGGACTTAAAATATATCCTAAATATTTCTATTTTGGAAACTGCTATGGAGGAATTCCACTGTGTAATTCTATAAACTAAAATTCTAAACCGGTGTATTTCCATCTCCTTTCCCGCTGTTCACATTTTTTCTTCGTATACATATTTTTGGTAAGAACAATAGGATGAAATATTATATAAAATAAGTTTGCCTAGTTTGTAGTTGTACTAAAAGATACTGTATCTGGTGCTTAGTGTGGGACTTACACTTGCTAATATAAGTGTTATGGCTATTACCTACATTTTCCTTACATGGTGTTATTTAAGACAATTAATTCATTTTAGATAATAGCACAATAAGATAAGAAGTTGTACAAATATTCATCATATTAAAGGTTGGGGTTAAAAGGAACCATTGTTCGTATTTATTTATGTTGTAGAAACAAAACAAACAATGTTCGACCGAAACAGGACTTTCCACCGAAACCGAATCTTCGGTGTCTGTCTCAGTTTCGGCCGAAACCGAAACCGAAACTTTTTTAGACATGTTAAAAATCGATTGTTAACTGTTATTTGGCTTATTTTTACACTTATTACAGTAAACACGTGTTAAATTAAATAAATAAAAAATAAATAATTGAAGTACGTGAAATTTTTTTTTTTTTTATATTACTTTTATAAAACAGACAAAATTTATAAAAAATAACAAAACATGTTAACTATTTCTTGGAACAAAAAATTATCAATAATCAACACCTACATTATAAAGGAAGGACCTCATTAATTGAGAATTTTTAATTTTTATATCGTTTACAATTACAAAGATCTTTTTATACGTGTTAAATGAAATTAAAAAAAAAAAAAAAATAATTGAAGTACGTAAAAAAATTTTTTTTTTTTTTGATATTACTGCTATAATAAACATGTTAACTACTTCTTGGAACAAACATTTGTCAATAATCAACACTTAAAGGAAGGACGTCATTAATTGAGTATTTTGCTAATGATGGCGGGTGACATACGAGCCACGAACTCATCCGAATTCGGCCGAACGAGAAGTTACAAGAAGAAATTAACATGTTTTGTTATATTTTATAAATTTGTTTTGTTTTATATAAGTAATACAAAAAAAATATTTTTTTCACCTACTTCAATTTATTGTTTTGTTTATTAATTTAATTTAACACGTGTTAACTGTCTGAGTAAGTGTAAAAAATAAGCCAAATAACAGTAGACAATCGATTTTTAACATATCTAAAAAAGTTTCGGTTTAGGTTTCGGCAGATTTTCCGAAAGCCGAAACGATTTCGATTTCAGCGATTCATTTTTAGAGATACATATTAACAACGACGCCAACAAAGCACTCTTTTTAGGGTGAATTGCCTAATTAAAAAAAAACATCGTTTACAAGGCAACAATTTCTTTGCTTTTCTTCTGACGTTTGCAATAACTCGATTTTGTTATTCTGAACAGTTTATATGGGAAAATGAAATTGTAGTTTTTACTATCTTCCTCGCAATTTTTCCATATTTTCTCACCGTTTGAACCTACCCTGGAATACGACAAACATTTCAAAACCAAAATCAGCTAAATCGGCCCAGCCGTTCTCGAGTTTTAGCGAGACAAACGAACACCATTTGATTTTTATATATGTATGTATATATATATATTTATTTATTTATTTATTTAAAGAATTTTGTTTTTACAATACAAATGATTACATGTGCAAGGTTATACAACAATTCATTTTATATTACTACTACTCCATAAATTGAGCTCAAGAGCTCGTGTTTATGGGAGGAGTATTAACATGCAAAAAAAATTAATAGTGTTTTAATGAGATGTTTAAACAATGATCAAAGAACTGAAAATAAATACAAATATTACTTGACAAAGGTACATAATTAATAACAGTATATATATATATATATATATAGATAGATTATCTTCTAACCCCTTACTAATGAACATTAATATGTGGCAAATGGTTTGTTTACCAGTTGTGTAAACTCAAAACACCTTCATTAGTAAGGCCCTTAATGCGTATTTTTGTTCTTCATATTTACGTAGTAATCTTTTCTTTCAATTATATTCTTTCTGATTGTGTGTATTATATTGTGATATAATTGAACGTTGGTTAGTAATCAAAAAAATAAATAATCTTCATCATTTTCTCTTCATTTTCCTAATCGGTCTGGGACCCATTGCTTTTACAAGTTGCCTCCAGAAGTCCTCGTCTTTTCAGGTCGAAAATTTACATATTCACATAAGTATGTAAATAATGATATGTAATAAATTATTTTAAGTTTTTCTCTGACTAAGTTATCTGTGTTGAAACTGCGCGAACACGCAGTCACTTCACTGTCTTCTTATAAGGTGAAATTTTAACATAAAGCGCACGTTCAGTTTTGATTGGCGAAATCGGACGCAGGTACATACTACCGTAATTTAAGTCTACAGTAAAATTACTAGCGTAATTATATCCACCATACAATAATATCTAGGTTGCTCTGGCGACTAAGTACAGATAATATGTATGGGGTTTGAGCTATGAGTCACTAGCTCCATAAAAACTTCAACATCCATCATTCCATTCATCTTAGATACATTTACATAAGTAACGTGAAACGGGGTGTATAGGGACTTAAGTCTAAATAGGGACAAGTTTGGGTAAAAATGTTGGTAACACATTTATTCCATACCATTATACTCTACATCAAAAACCGCAACATTATTAGGTAGGGAAATGTATTTTTTTGACGATAGCAACATTGCGAACTGTCAGAAGTGTCGCTTTCTTAATCTAAAAATCATTATTTAGCAAAGCGTTCTGGCGTTCAGAATATCTCAGTGCAAAACTTTCTGAAAAAAGTGTGCGCAGGCCTTGAAACCCTCTGAAAAAGCTTGTCAATTGTGAAGAATAAGATTCCTTCATCAGGAGGAAGTTATTAGTGAGTTTAATTATGTATTAAATTAATTTTCTTTAGAACTGAAAGTGAATCCACAGACAATTTAATTATATTGTGGGGAGAATAGGGACGCCATATGGGGTGAATGGGGACGCTATACGGGGTGAATGGGGACGCTATATGGGGTGAATGGGGACGCCATACGGGGTGAATAGGGACAGGGCATACTCAATTTAGTTTTAATTTTTTAGTATTTAATCTTTAATATGTTCGTTCTATTAAAATATCTCTTATTAAAGTAAAAACCCTATTTATTAATTCCAGAAAATGCCACGAACCTACAAGCCCGACCCGAGGAGTAGTAAAAGATACAACTATGAGAATATCAAAAATGCGTTGGAATTAGTGAAGAATGGTAAAAGCTATCGTGAAGTGGCTTCTGAATTTGGAATATCCAAGAGTGTACTTTGTCGCCATAATTTGCGTCACACAAAAAAACAAGGTGGCTAGAAAGTTCTATTGGATGAAATAGAAAATTTTATAATTGAAAACATCAACATTTGTGCTGAATGCGGTTATCCATTAGACACCTATGATCTTCGGCTAATAGTTAAACGATACCTTGACGACATGGGAAGAATATACCAATATTTTTTTTAAGGTTTTGATGCCTGTTAACTAATTATTAAATTCGATTCTTATTCACCCCTAAAGATATCCCCAATGATCCCAAAAACTTCTCCAATTACCCCATAGGCGTCCCCAATCACCCCAAAGGCGTCCCCAATCACCCCAAAGGCATCCCTAAACACCCCGCATTGCAGGTAAATAGGAACACATGCTTTTTTTGCGTTTATTGAAGAATGTGTAATGGCAACCCTCAAAATAGGGAAACGTATAATTAAAGAAGCATGAGAACATATTTTCTGCATAGAATTATCGTCCCTATGCAGGGCCGGATTAACCATGTCGGGGCCACTAGGCAGTGCACGTCTCGGGGCCCCTTTACCAATGGTGGACTAACGGGGGGGGGGGGGGGGAGGGGGGGGGGGGGGCGGCCCGCCCCGGGCCTCTGGTCCTCGGGGGCCTTCAAACGCCTCCATGTCCCCTTTATCAAATCCTTAACAAGGCTTTAATGCCATTTTTATTTAATTATTTATAATGTATTACAAAAATATGGTAAGTAACACATTATTCCCAATGAGTTGAGAAAAAAACTCATTACGGGAAGCTCATTACATTTAATCAGCGGCCGAGAATTTAAATTTCGTCGAACTATGATCTTGCGATCGTACCCTTGCAACTGTACAGGGCGGTTCCGATGAGTAAGATTAATTATTCTCATAATTGCTCAATACCAATATTATTTCATTCACAATATTTGCTTTGATAAATACCTAAATTCAAAAATGCTCAAACTCGTGATGATGAAACTATTCAAATTATGTACTTTTTTTATCATTTTTTGATCATACGTATTTATAATTATTCAATAATGTCTAAGCAAAATAAAAATGTAATTTTTTTTAAATATGTGCGCGGATCTTTTTTTTAATGATTTTATTTAAACTAAAATTAAAATTCTGAAACATATCTTTCCCAGATAATTTATTGATTTATTGTACTCCATGATTATATAATTTGAAATGTGTGTTGTATAATACAAAATTTTGTTTGAAAATTTAACGAATCTGCCAACGCCCTACGGTAAAACCTTAATGAACTAAAAATAAACATATTTTCTCAAAATTTAAAACTTAGCTTTGCTAGATAAAAGAACAGTCTTTCGAAATCAATTTATAATTTTGTGGTGAAAAAGAGTCAATACGTCTAAAATTTGATTTAAAAACGACATATTTCCGGTTTTGTCTGGTGATTCCCACTTAAGGCGGACACTGTAAAAAAAAATTTTTGTTAATTTTATTTTTTTATTTCATTTTCTGAAAGACGCATTTGTTAAAAATGCTCTCACCAAAAGTTTTAAAGATATTCGAAAAATTGACAGAGATACAGCATTTTATGTGAAACAATAACTTAGTAAACACCACTTTTATTATACATACTTATGCCGACCAGGTTTCGCTACAACCGTAGGTTTTTCAGGGCAGTTTGTATGTTGAATTATCATCCTTCAGCAAAACTTTGACTGTGTTTTTCTCAAAACTTTGTAAACACATTTTTTAACCTCCATACATCCGATTTGCAGGTCTTAAACTGTTTGAAAATCTAGTGTCTATTTCACCACGTAGGTGAATTTTGTTTAAAAATAAGGAAAAATGGCGGACCAACGAATTTTAATTTCGATTTTTTATGGAAAATTTTTATTGTTTATAAAAAAAAGAGGGCCCATTATAAAAAAATCCCTAAGTGGTGCCATACTGAATGGATTTACTAACAGTTTAAGATTTAGTACATGCAAATCGGACGTATAGTTTTTCTAATATGTTGTCAACCGTGTTGAAAAAAGCAGTTTAGAGAAAAACGCGTTCAAAGTTTTGCTGAACGTTAATTCAACATACAAACTGTTTAAAATGGTTTCATAAATATGTTGTAGGTATCTCCCGTCAATTTTGCGAATTTCCTTAAAACATTTGGTGAGAGCATTATTAACAAATGCATTTTCAGAAAATTAATTTTTATAAATGACAATTTTTTTTACAGTGGCCTGGTGCCTTAAAGCCTTGTTTAGGATTTGATCAAAGGAACAAGGAGGCGTTTGGAGGCCCCCCAGAGTCAGAGGCCCGTGTGAACTGAAGAAAAAGCTTGTAAAATGACCAAATAAAGATATTATTATTATTAAAATGACATCAACTTCTTAAACTAGGGGGGGGAGCGGTTCATCCAGCTTTTCCACCCCGAGCCTCTGACGGGCATAGTCCGCCACTGCACTTTACCCTTTTCTAACTTCCAAACTTTTTTTTTTCTACCACAACGTAATTTTATTCATAATTAATCTGTTTTTTTACTACATTTCGAAGGTATGCCTTCACCCCCATTCAATAAAAAAAATAAACGAATACAATAGTACAATGAGCGGTCTTATCACTAAAGTGATCTCTTCCAGACAACCTTAGAATGAAGAGAAACAAAGAATTTTAGCAAGCAGATAGGTAGTGCACACTAAAGCTTGTACAACATTTATATTTTAAACATTAGAAATAAAAGCAAAAAAAAACAAAAACAAAACAAATGCCAATATAAACCACACACGGCACCTATAATCATATCAACTATGAAAAATACAACTATGTTTAAATATTTGTTTTAATTATTGACTTGTTATTTATCATTTGTGCGTGATGTGAACAGTTATTGGGTTATAACCTAATTATTATAATTTGTTGTTTTGTTTAATGCATGTAATGTTATTAACCTATAAATGTTCGTAATAAAAATTTAAAATATTTAAAACATCTTGAAAGCTGACTTTTTCCAAAAGTGTGCCGGAGTTGCTCACTAATTGTGAGTCGAACCGTTGACGAAAGTTATTTTTTCTTGGGGCGCGGGGCCCCTTGCCGATGCGGGGCCCCTAGGCAGTTGCCTACTCTGCCTTAGGGATAATCCGGTACTGTCCCTATGGCTGAACGAAAAAGAGCTATGTTTACTTGAAGATCATAAACTGTCCCTATACACCCCGTTTACATATGCATTCCACCTACAAAGCAATAAATAGCGTTATACATTACATCATTACATACTTTGTGTTCAGCCTATATATAGGTATCTACCTAGTTTATTCAAATTTCTAAATGTAGAATCCCATTGACAGATATTAATGCTTCAAAAAACCAACTAAATCTTTTTGGCGTACCGAAAGGATTCCATTCAGCCCCTGGTTTAAATTAATTTTTGTTGTTAATTAGTTGTGGATAATATGACAATGAATAAGAAATACTGAAAAATAAATTATGTCCTTTCGAGTTTAAACGTCATATAATTTATCGCAGAACTAAATTAATACTCAAATATGGCGTGGCAACCCACAAGGATTTCATATTTGGGAGGCGGGGATTCAATTCAATCAAGTCGTCTTGCACCGCAGTAAGAGGGATGGATTCATACGTCCGTCACTTCTGGACACATTGTCCCCCCGATTTATACCCATTCGTACCATTTTCCTTCCCCGAACTTTCTCTCCTTCCTTTCCCTAAAAAGACCCTCCACACGGCATCCCCAAAGATGAGATAGACTCTGAGAGAATTTTTCCCTCAGAGCCTCCTGTGAGGAACTAACGTGAAATTAGCCCTCCTACAGTTGTTGATGTTGGTTTCCAATTCTGGGTGATGTGACGTGTGACATTGATTGTTAAGTTGAGAGAACCTGACAAAATTGTAGTAAGAAAAATGAAAATAAAAAAGAGTGTCAATTTAACGCATTTCAATAGATAACCATTTTTTGGAGCGGCATATCACAAGGATGCCACGTTAACCCTCTCGAATTAAAAACTTTATTGCATCAATAATATTGTGGCGTCATAGTTTTGCACGTTAAAAAATATATCTCAAGAACGTAAGCATTTCGTCAGCAATGCACACAAGAGTTCACTGTTGTCTCAAGGTCATTATATTCATTCACAAAACATAAATCGTAGCCTGTGGGCATAATGATACATAGTTTGTTATCTTTGGTAAACAGAAAGCTAAGTTGGTGAAGAAAAGTATGTGTAATGTGGCGCCACACTCAATTTTGCCATTCGCGGTATTAGCTTTATTATTGGGAACACGTCTTTCAATATCACGCCACTTGTACGTAACTGAATTGCTGAATAAATAAGCATCAGATTTGCCAGGAAAGGCAAAAGACGTATTCAAATAATAGGGGCCAAGGAAAACTTTGAGGAAAAAGAACTTCACCTTTTCGTGCGTAAGGTTTCGGATGATTCATTGGGGTGTTTTGGAATAATCAAATAATGACGAAAGCAAAAGCATAAAAACCCAAATAAATTTATAATTAATTTAGCCCCGTTATCGATAAATTGTATTAGACACAAAAAGAGAAAGCTCTAATTGTTGGTCTCTCATGTTGTTAAAGGGAGCGATATAAAGGTTACCCACCTTTCAATGCAAGGAAATATTGATGAAAACGTAGTAACATCATGGCTTCGAAACCTTAGTTACTGGTAAGAGTAAAACTTTCCTTATTTCTTCTGGACAGAAGTCCGCAACGTAAAAGTTGCCCTGATAATAATAATAATAATATTTATATTGGGGGATCAGTAGGATTTATCGGTCCAGTTAGGAGTTCCACCGCGCCGAACCCTCTGATATAATATATCTGAAGTCGGTGAATTATTTTCCCATTTGGTTTCTGGTGGATTGACGTATTGTTCTTATATTGTTTCGTATTTATTATACTTATATAGTGGACTTACAAATAATCATTTGTGGAAAAGTGTGTGGAAGGGTTTAGTCTTTCCTGTGGGGAAGATTTAACCCGGACATAAAATCTGAAGCACCAATAATTGGATAATTTGTAGAGCGCTGTTTTTGTGAAAAATCACCTTAAGGGCGCTTTACAATTTATTATGAATTCTTAGGTTCTATCTAATTTTACTATTTACAAATAGATACAGAAACATACTTACCTGGCAGATCACTTCCGTTAAACACACTTTATTAGAAAGTTAATGCTTGGGGAAGATACGACTTTGCACGTGAAGGACATTATATTGAAAAACACTGGACATTGCATGATTTTGCCTTTGCTACCCTCATCACTTTCGGTTTTACATTTTTAAGAAGATTAATGCCAAAGTTGAGTAAATATTTATTTTGAAAGACTATGATAATAGCTAATGTCCAGAGGGCAGCATAGGAAGAAAGAATATCAGATGGACTGCTAGCCATACTTCCTCTGACCACTTATAAAATGTTGATTAGGGTATGCTGCGGTTTCGAAGGGGTTTAGGGAGGGGATGGAGATGGAGAAGAGGAAGGTTGAGAAGTACCTGGCTATTCGGATCTGGTCACTTTTTTGCATTAGGTCCACACAGGAGGCCCTGAGGAAAATAATTCTCCTCGGGTATTATGTCAACTTAGAGGATGTTGTGTGGAGGGTCTTTTTAAGGAAGGGAAGGATAGGAAGTTCTGGGTAGGAAAAAGGTATGAGGGGTGGGTAGGAATCTGGGGGTCAGTGTAGGGGACGTATGAATCCGTCCCTCCAACTGCGGTGCAAGGCGAAGGGTCGAGAGAGTTCGGCTGGAAAGGTCAAAAGGCATCCCTCAAGCAGTCTGTCTCGATCCAGTCTCTCTCGATCTCAGCCCGCCACGCAGCAGGTGGGCAAACTCATCCTTGACAAACCTATGAACCCGGGCACCCCTGCTAAATCACCAAACGTAGCGAACCACTTGAGGTGAACTATGGCAAAGGTGTTATCCAATCAATGATTCCCGGGGCGGCTGTACCCATACCCGCCTCTCAAATTAAATAATAAACACGGCTATTGCCATTTCAAGTAACGCCAAAGCTTCGACCTTTTCTCTCAATTTTCAAATTGTTGAACTTCAGGGGTGATAAGCCGTGTTGGGCTTCCTTTTTTAGCCAACGTTTTGCACAAGCTTTCAGGGTCCATCACCACGTCTCTTCTGATGAATACTAGTAACCGTGAAGATCTTAAGATTTGGAAAAGGCTTTCGAAACATACATAGTGTAGAATTTAAAACTCTTACTTGTTTATATCTTTGATCAACTCTAAAGCTATGAACACATGTACATTCATGCTCGTCGTTTTGACTCGATCGAACATGTTGTCTTGGAACCATGCTCGAGCAGTTCGATCCAAGACCCCATAGATATACCACTAAGACGCTAAGATAAATCGTAAATTTCTGTCGAACGTCGAGCAAGAATTACGGCTCTTGAATCTTTGGCCCGATAACGAAAAAAAAGCATCGAGCGAGGTAGTACTCACGTTGAGACTTGTTCAAATGAGCGTTAAACCATCGAACACGAACGAGCGTGGATACTGCATGATGCGTGACGCATGTAACAGAAAGATAGGATACAACGGAACTCTCAGCAATAGGTCCAAATCCAGATTCATCCCACTGGCGGTAAAATTAAAACCTGGGTATATAATATTATCTACTATTAGTATTGTTTGTTTGAAATCATTTGTTGCAAAAGGACATCCCAGTCAGTGGCAGGTGTGCGACCTACGACCGCCATCCGTCTCCCTCTTCCACGTGTGAATGTGAGGGGCGGGAAGGGGAAGGAGTAGCGGTGCCGGCAGGACGCAGGCGATGTCCTCACGCAAACTGGATAATGAGCGGATTCCCTAAGCGGACGGAGACAGCTATTCCGTTCCCTGAGTGAAGCAGATCATAATTTTAAAAGAAAATCCGAAAAAAAAACGATTTTCCTCGAAGTTTCAAAGAGTTTTCCAGTTGCCAGTTGTGGCTGAATTCCATTTCTAAAGATCATTTCTGCATGACAGGTATCTTATGAAGGGTCCACCTCCAATAATGATGAATATCCTTGGTTTTTTGTTGTAACATAATTGGGTTGTTTATAAACGGTGAAAGAAAACTTGACCACACTTGATTCCTATGGACTATAATTAAAATATCTGTGAAACATGGGTCGTGGATGTTCTTTCTGGACTCTAAATTGATGGACATTTATCATTATTGCCGTGAACACCTGTGTCATTGAGCGTTCTAGCCGTGTAGCGAAATATTAAAAACATATTTATATGAAAGCGTTATTACTGAGTTTGTAAGCAAGATTACTAACTACATATATATGTCAAGTGATCGAATGACATTATGCTCACTTAGATTTAAATGTTTTTTGGAAATTCATCATTATTGCAGTAGATCCCCCAATTTTGGAGGCGGGAATGGATACTGCCGCCCCGGGAACCTTTATTGGATAACCAACACCTCTGCTATAGGATACCCCAAGTGGTTCGCTACGTTTGGTGATCTAGCAGGGGTGCCCGGGTTCATGGGGTGAGGTTTGTCTAGATCTTGGAGGCGGATGACCAGGACACACTGACCCCAGATTCCTACCCACCCCTTCCCTTTTCCTTCCCAGAACTCTCCTCTCCTTCCTTTCCTAAAAAAACCTTAACACAGCATCCCCAAAGATGACATAGGTTCTGAGGGAAATTATTTTTCTCAGAGCCTCCTGTGTGGAGCTACAGAGTTACTATGATAATTGATAATAACTCTTATATATCTACGGCGTTCCTCAAGGGATGATATTGAGTCCACTTTAATTAAATCTGATATAGATATCAAAACTCGAAAGCATATCTGTTATTTTTTATTAATCTTGGCTAAGCTTACATCGTCGTGTGTGCTAATAATTATAAATAAAATTTACATAATTTGGCAAAATTAATATATATTCTTAAATATTTGAAATATATCTAAGTTCATCCAATCACAAAAAAATATTAATATTTGAGGTAGACATACTTTCTTAATTCCTTTTTAAAATTGATCAAATTTTAATCTGAAGAACAGAAAAGATGACATGAAACACAAATGACGTCGCGAGATGAAACTAATGGCGTTGACATTGGAGTCCAGACAGAAAAAGATTTCCGCTAGAGAATTTTTTTTGGAAACACTCTCACAGATGTTGTGTTTGGGAATCGAATAGAAATATTGACAATTTTTATTTATTTATTAACGCCCTTTTTCGGGGCTTTTACAAATGAATAGTAAGAAATATACAGTATTTATTGTACATAACTGAACTGCCTCAGTAACAATATTTTATATAAAGATAAATTAAAGATGTCCACTGACTTGGTATAATTGTTTCCCTCCATTGGTATTCTGGGCAAAGAGGAATACAAATGGTAGTTAATTCCAGAATTTCTGCACTGAAATAAATCCTGACTTCTAGTATTACGTAGTGGAATCCGGAAGCTTATCAATTAGAGCAATACCGGGCTATCAATTACTTACACAACGCTCAAATATAATGTATCTGCTTATCTTTTATGTTTTCTAACAAAGAAAGCATTTGACACTGGGTTATTATTTAAATTGAAGAGATTTTTATTTTATTTATTCTTCTATTAACGGTAAGGGATCCTTTCTCATACTGCTAATAGCATTGCTTTTTAATTTTAACCAAACAACAGAAACTTCATTTGTATGTCTCACCACAAAGTCTCTAACGTGACGATATTTTAAGGACGAGGACAAATAATAAGACAAGTTGACGTATTGATAAATAATTGATGATACACACCCCTCTCCTAAAACTTATCCTCGTTGATTCTGTAAGAAATCATTCATGTCTAGTTTTTGTCACGCATTGCTAATCCCAGGTTATATAATCCGCCACAAGTCACGGAATGGAAGTTCTCCTCATTGTCTGAGGTGAGTGGTCAGCCAGTGGGTGGGGGGGAGGAGAAGGAGGCAGGGAAGGGTGGTCTCACTAACTCCGAACCACTGTCGCTAATTCGGACCAAGCAGTCTCTGACAGAGCGAAACCATATATTCCAAACTCTTTTATTTCCAACCCATTCGTAATCCCAAGGACCTCGTTCAAAGTTTTAAATCTCTTATCGGTGTTCACCAAGGGTCTGTTATTGCGTCTTTTTGTTAAGGTCGTACTCAAAACCATGCTGCAAAATGACTGCTGAGGTCACAAGGTCAGCTAAAGGTAGTGAACACCCACACCACAAATAAATAACACATTAAACAACACAAATAAACAGTGGCGAGCAACAGTGAGCAAAAAAGTGGTTTAAATAATAATTGTTTGGGGAGTTTTGTGACCAGATTTACTGTTTTTGCGCTTTATGTCCAAGTTTTTATACGATCTTGAAAGTGAAAACAGAAAACAAACACGTTTGACTAGAAGTTAAAAATGACTAATGATTCAAACAAGAAAACAATAAAAAAGTTGTTGTGCGTTTTTTTGATGGTTTAAATTTTTGGGACCTTGTAAGAGATAAAAAGTGAATTCTCAATCGGACATGTAGTGCCATTTATCATATTTTCCTTCGGTGATCGTTCTATACAGACACTGCGCTAAAGTAATAAGTAATGAGCTGCATCCTGTAGTACCAGCACGTATCCAAACGTTCTCGCACACACCCGCACGACGCGACGCGACACGGACATTATTTAGTCGGAAGCGACGTCTGACAACATCGTACGGCAAGCAGGAGTAAACTGTCCTAAACGCAAACAAAAGCGGGGCAGATTGTTTCCCTTCCCCAAAGAATACTGTGAAATTATTTTAAACAAAAACATGTATTGTGATGATTAATGTGTAATTGACGAGATTCGAAGCGCTTAACAACGCCTGAGGTTGTGGTGATCGCAAGTTTGTAATTGTTAAATAGTTTATTGTGATCTGCGGTAATTATTCCGTGATGCGACATTTAATTAAATTCGAAAAGAATACAAAGCGAAAAAAAAGAGTCCTCACAGATTTCAACCTAGACCACTACAACATATTAGGTAAGTACCAGCACGAAATATAAAATAGCAAAAACATATTTATAAACCATTGCTTGAAATTTAAAAAAAAAGAATTGTAGGTACCTATGTATGATACATTTTTAGATTTTCACGGACAAAAGTATTTTCATTATTTGTTTTTGGGGTGTCATGCCGTTTTGCGCTACCTCCTTCTTTAGCCAACGTTTCGGACAGCGTTGCAGTGTCCATCGTCAGGGCAGATCCGACATTGTATGTATGTTTGTTTTGTCGTATTAAATAAAGCATACAGAAGCAATGATTTCGAGATAACTGTTTCAAATGTATAGTTCCTGGAAACATGAATATCATTGTGAATCATTTAAATGTTGAAAATTCCACAAAAACTTATTTGGGAATTGCAGACTGCATCTATACCCAGGGACGGCCGGTGCCATGGTGCAATTGTGCAACGCACCCTCAAAATGACTGTTTTCCCATCATTAAAATACCGGATTTAAAAAAAAAAATTGTCGCCTGTACAGGGTCATAACCAGTGGCGGCTGGTGTTCATAAAAATAGGTGGTGCACTAAAATAATAATAATAATGGTCTTTATTTCAAGATGTGGTAAGGTGAGTGCAATCCCACACATCCCATAGAGATATCCCATAAATCTTGGACCTACCTACTCTAATTAAAATAAATTCAACTATGAAAAAATCCTACCTATTTGTAAATTAGGTCGATCCTCCATTATCTCTGGGCGCATGCAACACATTGAGTCTAAATTAATTTTATTTATTAAGATAGATTAAATTCTTTTAAAGTTTAACAACATCGATCAATCTAAACAGATGTCATAAGGATTGTGAGGAACAACTCACTGAAAAAGCATTCCATATTCCATTATTTTAAAAGAGTTCTAGTAAAATAAATATTGATCCATCACCATTTTTAAAGTCGCCGCGATTGTAAATTCAAATTCAATAACAGTTGACTCCTATCCAGAAAATTGTATGTAGATACTTATTGGCACGAAAATCGAGTTAAAAAAATGTTCAGTTTATCACACATCCGAAAGTCTTCCTTACGCTCCGAAACTCCAATGAAATATATACTGTCATAACTCATAACAAATAATGTCCGCAATGTTTGTTGTTATGCTGTCGTTGGTCGATGCTGAGTGAAACATAGCATGAAAAAGAGTAGATATTAAAATAAAGACACGATATGGATAATAATATGGCACAAACGTGTCCCCGTTTAACATGCTACAGAACGAACCATTCCTTTTGATGTGGTGGAAATTTTTGGATCGTCACCTACGATTTCGTAAAATTTGCAAAGCGTTCAACCTACCTACGATTTTGGCTCATTATAGAATTATAGAAGAACTCCTGTGATCGCTTTGCAAAACGAACCACCACTCTGAATACAGGCACACAACGATCTGCTGTGTTACGCGGGCAGTCCAGTAGGCACCTATATTACGCATGCATTATAACCGAGTGTATATTGTGAACTGTGATGAGGCGTGTCGGAAATAAGTATGTTTTTTGGCGCTCGGGAATTTTTTGATTTAAATTAATTAATTAGATTAGATTTAAATTAATAGATATATTTTGGGAGTGCGGCGCTCCTCCGCACCTTAGAGCTGGCCGCCACTGGTCATAACTCGTAACTATATCTGTATTTAGTAAACCCGGATTCGAAAACGCTTCCACGATAACTCAACATAGTGGCATTTTAACACCCCTTCGAGAAGTCATTAAAAGTGATGAAAAAAATAGCCCATAACCTAACCTGACGGAACCTATTTTAAACAAGTTTTTTAAAATTTTATTTTTTGTTTTCATTACTTTTAATGACTTTACAAAGGTGTGATGAAGTTGCAAGATGTTGAGTTGTCCGGTCACCCTCGAAAACATGGGCGGTGAATTCCCGCAATCTGAAAGTCAGAAAAATAATATTTTGAACCCTCCCCATGACTTCGGTTGTCAGTGATCTTCGTTAAAAATAATTAAATGGTTTGTAAAAAGTATTAACTTTGTGGCTTGCCATAATTTACAATAAAAACACATATAAATTTGTTGTAGACCATAAAAGTGGTCTACAACAAATGTGTGTTTTTATTGTAGAATTAAATGGTTTAAAGGCAATGTCCCAAAACGTAGGCGATGAATTCCCGCAATCTTAAAGTCAGATATATAATATTTTGAACCCTCCCCATGACCAGTTGTCAGTGATCTTCGTTAAAAAGAATTAAATGGTTTTAATGCAATGTCCCAAAACATAGGCGGTGAATTCCCGCAATCTGAAAGTCAGTAACATAATATTTTGATCCCTTCCCATGACTTCGATTGTCAGAGAACTTCGTTAAAATAGTCGGCAATGTTCCAAAAAATACAAAAATCTACATAACTAACTTTAACTAAGTATTTTTACATTAGCTCTACACAGGAGGCCCTGAGGAAAACAATTTCCTTCAGGGTCTTTGTCATCTTTCGGGGTGCTGTGTGGAAGGTCTTTTTAGGGAAAGGAAGTAGATGAAGTTCTGGGAAGGTATGTCCAGGACTCCAATGAGTGACGGACGTACGAATCCATTCCTCCCACTGCGGTGTAAGGCAATGGATCGAGAGAGTCCGGAGGTCAAAAGATCTCCCTCAAACAGACTCCGATCCGCAGTAGATGGGCAAACGCATTCATCGCCAAGGCCTAGACAAATCTCATCCCATGATCCCGGGCACCCCTGGGAAGTCACCAAAGATAACGAACCACTTGGCGTGACCTATGGCAATAAATAATATACTTGGTTATCCAATAACTAATTTAGTTAAAGTGTTATAACTTGCTAAAGAGTTATTAATTTTTGTTTTGCATGGCACATTCGTGCCATTTACATGCCTGTAATGTATTTAATCCCTTATTTAGTACCCCTTGAACCTAGACAAAATAACATCATGTCATCTAATATTCGCGCTTTACATTCAATTTCAAACAGATTCGCGGTTTTTGGAAATATCCCAAAATGGAATACTTTTTTTGAAAGCAGATCAAAGACCCTTTCAGACAAACATATGATGGACATAGATAATGTTATCGTTTAGGACAATATTAGCGCCTCTCAAACGATAATTGTAAAGAAAAAGATACGGTCGCATCAATTACATCTAGACTTGCAGAAAAGTCAATAGATGTCGCACTTTTTTTCTCTTTCTTTATTCATGATATAACTTTTATACAGTTTTTACAGGTTTTTCGACTACCACACTATGCACATGCCCGTATTATGGAAGTCGAAATTATAATAAAAATTGATATATTTATCCAGGACACCATCTAGATTGCATTTAATTCCCAAAGAATCTTGCAATCATACATAAAGATAGCAGCCAATAAAAGTTTGCGTTAAGAAAATAATTGGTAGTTCTTAGTCGAAGTATGTTACAGTTAAATATGACCGAAGGGGACAGGGTTGGATTAGCTCAGTGGTTAGAGCAGAGCCCCAGCAAGTTCCATTCCTAGATGCGACTTAAACTTGGGGTGCACAGTTTACACCCGCGCTGTGCAAGCGGGTTACCTACAGAGCATCAAGCAATAGGCCACTTGCATCACATATTTTTTTTTTCCGGTTTAGGCCAATATTCTAAGACATTCTGTATTTTTTTTTAAATCGTATTTTCGAAACCCTGGCGATTTTTTGAAAATTTCAATCCGAAAAATCAGACTATTTTTTATAAACCGGAAAGACGGGACATAATTTTATGGGTGCGAAAAAACGATAATTACATAGCCGAAAATCATTTTAAAAAAGAACGTTTTCCTCACGAATAGCAATAAATTGTACGGGGTTCTCTTCGTAACATCTGTAAACACACCGCCATCTTTATCAAAAAATCAAACCAAAGGATAAGTTCGCATAGAACAAACAATAAATCTAGTGAGCGTTAAACGCAAATTCAAAAATTCGCCGGAAATCGAAGTGTTGCCATATAAAAAAAATAATCAGTATGGACTTTTACAAAATTAAGGGAACATAATCGGAGACGGGACATTTTCATGTAATGACGTCACGAGCTCAAATAATGGATTTATTTATTTAAAAATAAAAAAAAAACTATACATTTATAAAAATTTTTACTAACATTTTCGTAATCTTAGTAAAAAAAATCTATCCACACGATTTTTTCCAAGTCGTTATGAAATCCATGCAAGTGGCCTATTAAAACTAAGATTTTATTTTATTGCATCCTCATAAATATAGGTCACCGGCCGCCACTGCAAATAGCCCTGAAATATGTAATTTGTTTCAGCAGAAAAACTAAACAAAGGAAAAAAATGTTTCCCACATAGGGGACTTAAACATAATTATACCTGCATGATTATTAACAGTAGTTCTTGGGACTATTTTTGTTAACCAATACAGCTGTAAAAATCACAGTTTATTTGAATTCAATTAACATAAAAATATCTCGGTACCGCATTATTTTACAACGTTGATTATTTGAAATATATTTATTCAATGATTATTTATAATCTAATCAGCCATTCACAGTTCGTATCGGATTCCCGCCTTTACGCTAGAACGCATTACAAACTGAATGCTGTCCAGCGTTGCCAACTTGACGAATTTCCCGTCATATCTGGCGGATTGGAGTGTCCCGAAACGGGAAAGTTTTTTGTCTATTGAAATTTACAGGATACCGTAATCGAATAAAATAACAGAGTACAATTTTATAGGCGAAAATAGCCTATATTTATGAATACGAAAATGAAAAAATGTATAAGACATTCTCACATAAATATAACGATAATTTGTAGAGAAATTTGTATTCCCAAAATTCTCTAGCCAACCCCATTTCCCAAGATGGAAGAAAATATGGGGATATCTGACGGCATTATGATCCGTTAGGTTTTAGCGGGAACAGATATTCCGAGTTGGCAACACTGCTGCTGTCAACATTATTTGGGGTTATGTTGACGTCAGATTGTAAACATTAAAACAACTAATGTGAATAGTAAGATCTTACCTTAAATATCGCCAGATTTAAAAGAAACGATGTTCTGATTATCTTATTTTATGTTTAAACTTCACTTATTGGTTTTATTGAACATATTTGCCACGAAAATGCTACAAGCAAAAACTTCTCACACAGCAACTGACAGTTCTATCGGAAGGACAAGTATGAAGTTAGGCTCGGGCCTCTGGCCGCTCGGGAACAAAGTACAATCCGGCCTAGTGTGGAAAATTGATAAGTAGCCTACATATTTAGCTTTTTTTATGTTATCAATATTTTTTAAATAATATTATATGATCAGGTGACAGGTATCACAGATAGCATCATGATATTAAAAAATATTTTTTATGTTTTATTATTACAATTAATTTTTGCTCAACATGCCTAATTAGTTTCTATTGCATAATATGTCTAAAATTTATTATTTTGTAGAAATTGTATTCGCTTGAAATGAAAAACTATTTTATTTTTTGTTCTTAACTAACTTGATAAATTCTCCGCGTAGGTTGGATAGGCAAAGAAGATGGAACGCCATAGAGCTTTGTGATTTTCTTATGTTGATTTATATTACCAAACTCTAGAATTTGATTCGCTTAAACGTGCCATGTCTTCCTCTGACGTCATCAACTTTTTCTTTCACGCACTTCCACTTCAAAATGTTATCTTGGTATTCTGTTCTCCGTTCATGCTCTTAAGTGCCCAATCAAACCATCTAAGGGCTTTCACCTGTTTTTTTCAAATGTCGACATTCGCACGTATCTTTGTCTCATTATTGTACCTATATGAATTATCTATGCATACTCATAAAAAAAACAAATATAAAAATTGCAGAATAAAATATTGTAAGTAGGTATTATGTAAAATACATTATTAACGTTATATAAAATAAGTTAAAAATACGTTATAATTAATATCGAAAAATACCTTTTTATTAAGAACTAGCTGGTACCCGGCATGCGTTGCTATGACATTTAATAAAGAAATTGTTTCTCCCTGCGTGTCCTTTCTCATTCGTCCCGTTCCCCTTCCGCGTCCCCTTTCCCTCTCGCGTTCCCACTCCGTCTCCTCCACCTGCCCTCTCCCCACTCCACTCCCCCCCTTCCCCCGTCCGGGAACCGCCCTCCCGAGTTCCCCTCCCCCTCCCAGGTTCCCCTCCCCCTCTCCCTGGTTCCCCTCCCCCCTCCAAATTTCATAATGCCAGAGCTCACCAGGAGTTTTATACAAACCTTGTCTTGACAATAACGAACACAAAAAAAAATCCAATTTGGTGCAGTTGTTCGGAAGTTATGCGCGTACAGCGTACATACATTTCGGCGATTATTTTTTTTTAAATTTTTTATATATAGAATATAGAATAGATGGTTCCATGCCAACTCAGAATGAAATCAACTCAGAAACACCTCAGAAAGGTCATTAAAAGCTACGAAAAAATAATTAAAAAATAGCCGGTAACCCTAACCTAACTTACCTATTTAACCATTTTTTTATATCTGAGTTGTCTTGTCACCGGAATAGATAGATAGATAATGAACGAGTACATACTTACCGAGAATTGTGTGGGACGTATTACGTGATTAGAAATAAATAAAACAACCATAAATATTTTTCATATAAAAAAAAACTAAATCGGAAAATCCTTTTTTATTGAGCAAAGAACGAATATTATTATTTACTTCTATAACATAGTGCTAAGATTTCAGCAGTTGTTGCAATTTTATTTTGCTCACCACAAATGGGTTTATTGCATTTTTACATATTTTTTGGTAGGTTGTGGTGTAATCTTCGTTTTGTACTAGTGTTCGTATCTCACAATCCGAAGGTCGTGGGCTCTTCACCCGTCAAAATGTTGTCTGGGGCCTAAATTGACAACAATGGTTTTCTTTCTTATCGGTAGGTATATCTCACACTTTTTCTGTGTCATCTTTCATCAAGTTTAATTCTCTGAACACGTGGGTATATAATTAGATACCTACCAAAGCTGGTAGAAAACATTTTTTGTGAAAAACAAATAAAGGTTTAATTGATTCCACTTATCAAAATAAACATCCTATTTTATCGCCGATGAGTGATTTCATTCAAATCCTAAACAAATATTGAAAATATTTTAATAAATTGTGGCATGGCTTTACATACAAATATTGATATAGAGAATTAATTAATCGGGAAATTAATATTTTTTGGAAATTCTTAAAAAAACATTTATTTAAATGGAATCACCTGTCGAATCGAATCAGTTAGGCAGGTGCCTATACACGGTGTCCCGAAACTCGTAGTACCTACAAGTCGGAATTTGGTGAATCTACATCACATTTGAAGCAACACAAACTCAGGCTCTTGTGTGTATTGGTGTGTATGTATGCAGTGATATCCTTACCAAACGCACTGAGAAACATCCTTTTGTTATGTTTACGCTAGCTTATTATTTTCATCGTAAAGGCGAAAACAAGAAGCGTGATACGTCGATTGAAATTGAATATTTCAAAAGTTTTACGTTAGCTACCTAGGTACTTCTACTCAAGGGCGTAGCTATAGCATTCACATGGCGTAGAGGTTCAATTCTGGCTGGAGGCAAGGCAGAAAGGGGAGGATGGAAAATTTCTCAGACCTCTACTTACCGCAACTTATTTATTTACATTGTCATTTTATCACATTGACAAAACAGATGGAACAAACAAGATCGCACAACACTGCAACATTGTGGCCGATTGGGGGGGGGGAGGGGTTGAACACCCTAACCCTCCCCCCTCTTATATACGCCCTTGCTTCCACTTTTTTGTATTAAAGATAAACATAAAACATTATCGCGTGAATTTCTTTTTTCTGAAATTGAATAACAGCCTTGAAATATGCTACAAGCAATGCATCAGTAATGATAGGTATTGATTTCGTGTCAATTTGACTGTGATGGTCTACGAATGAATTTCGCAGACTTGACCTTCAAAACAAGAGAAAGGTTACTGTCTACATCCGATTTCGAAAAATTCTGCGTAAAGCCCGTGCAAAGGCGGGGACTTTAGCTATTTTTTTAATGAAAAACAATAATTGCACAAAACGTTTCAATTTCTTAAAATGCTCTTACGTCAATTATCAATAACAATCTTGATACCAATTTCACAGTAGTGTGAACATTTCCAGCACACAAGGAAACTGCTAAATCAACCAAAAACGGTTTAACCCAGTGGGGAGAACGTTTTGTTAAAAATAAACCGCAAAGAAATGCGAAAATTTTCTCTCACCGCAAATTAGTTAATTGGTCTGCCACGGTTAAATGCTTTCCTCTAATGTTATTATGTAAGTATATACCAACAGTAAAGCCTAGATTTTCGGCTTAACTGGATAGCGGCTAATCCGGGATTTTTTTTAAATAAATAAAATGTTGGTTCAGTCAATAAAAACAGGGTCTATATATCTTCTTTAATCCTCTCTCACCTTATGTTAACTAGTTGTCAAAACTGAACTTTATTTTAGTAGTCGCAAAAATATTTTGTTATTGTTTTCCCGTGATACCCGAAAAACTTAGGTGTTAATGCTTACTATTGAAGATAAGATTTTTACGTTGGAAATCGACGATTAACCGGTTTAAAAATGTGTATAAAGTGACGTATACCCACTTCCAGTTTTTGATTGTGCAATATCTTCCTTAAGCGTCCTCGACTTCTTCTACAATTCACTTCCACGTCATCCATTATTCTTAAATCCCTTTTTTCGTTCATCACAAACTCCTGTTATGCAAATTTCATCTGCAATTTATACGGTTCAAGGAAGACTGTAGATTGTTCTAGACGAGCTTTTGTACAGGCCGGGATCGACTTTCACAGCGGGTAACCGATTTATCCCTTTTCAAAATAAAGTTATGCTTAGTGAAAAGGTATGCATTACATTAGGAGATCTTAGGGGATTAAACTTCTTAAAAATACACGAATCCAATTCCCAAAATAGGCTTACAAAAAGAACGCAGAACCTTTTACCCCCTCTCAGGATCCGGTCATTTCCAAAAATGCTTTCCCAGCTTTTTAAAGGCTCACCGATCCTCCAGTCAGGTATGCCTCGTACGTCATACACATGTCTGGTAATGTTAAATTATCGTGAAAACAAACTTATGGGTCCGAATGGTACAAGCATAGAAGTACGACGAAGTCGGAAGATCATTTGGCAACACTGGTTTTCCTTCAAATCGACACAGAACATACTTTCGCAGTTCGGTATCAACCGGAAAAACGATTTTTTTCAACATTTCCGGCGAATCGAGAGCCTACTGTAAGTACCCAATCGAGGCTGGAAAACCATTAACAAAAGGTTAACGATCTAGTTTTAACGTGGGGAATCCGTAACTACGTATCATATACGTCACAGATGCGGTCTTCGGACTTTCCTGCGCCGTGTAGTAAACTATCCAAGTATTAAGGAAAGAATGTAGGTACTGAAGGAAGGTAAGAAGGTAGGTAGGTATTACTGCTAAGATGTTCCATGTAAAAAAAAAAAATTGCCGAACGGAGTTACATTCCTTTAAGGTCTGCGTTCAAGGTGACACGATAGTTGATCCCCTACGGTTGCCCCCCCCCCAACAATATAATTATAATATTTAATTAAATGAAGACAATATTAGCGAAACTCAATGTAAAGAAATTAATACAGAGAGCAATTTTCTGAAGAATCTTGAATCTTGACACAAGTAAAAAAACAGTTTTAAGAAATATTTATTGTGAGAATACCAAAAAATTTCAAAGGAAATCTTATTAATTTATTTATAGCAAATAGAAAGAATTTATATGTATATATTTTTAAATCTTAACTTATCATCATCATCACTCTTGGCTCTACAACCTACAACCCCTGGTGGGTCTTGGCCTCCTTAAGAGTCTTCCTCCACTCATCTCGGTTTTGTGCCAGCTCTCTCCAGTTTAGAAGCTCCAAGGTGAGGACGTTGTCGCTCCATCCTTCCCAGGCTCCTTCGCCCTGTCGGTCTTGAGTTCAGCAGGGACTTTGATGCTTGATGCTCGGTCATTCTCTCTACATGACTTAGCCACCGAAGTCTTCACAGTTTTATAAATTTAAATATTTTTAATAAATAATATTAAATGTTAATATAATATTTTTAGTTTTCTAAATCTTAACTTTAAATCAGAAATATAATATTGAAGCATAAAATAAATAAATATTTATCGATAGTTTAGTGCTGGCGTCATTTGCACATTTTTAAATCTAGATTTTCGAGAGAAAAATAACTAATTTCATTCCGCTACGTCATGTTGACCATGAGCTTTGGAAGCTTTGAATACCAGTTAGGTAACTATAGAAAAATTAGACATTATTCCATATTCTCCAACTCTAATACAGGATAAATGGAAAACTAGTTATTCAAACATGCTAGCCATAGTGTTTGGTGACTAGATCTGAATAACCAGATACTTCCCCACATTCCTCTTCACCATCTCCTCCCCCCCCCTCACAACATACCCCTATTGGGGATGTCATAATCTCACTGGCTCCAGGCGGTTGGGAGCGGAGTGTACTCTTGTGCTATATCCGCATTTAAAAATGTTGTTTTCTGTGAGGATACGCATGATTGTGAAATATTCATGCGTAATGAAACGTGAAAATTATTCACGTTCAATGAACTTTTCATTTTCAAAATTGTAACCGTGTGTGGGAATCAAGTGATAAAGTAGGTTTCAAAATTATTATATTTCAATAATCAATTTATATTATAAAAAAAACATGCGGACCGCAAAAACTCAGAAACAAGTCCCGGTACGATCAAGGGAGTTAAATGGTGTGGTAGACCTCTATCCCCCCTAGAGAATAAGAGTACCCGTTTTTACCTAAAGGGCTTGTTTTTTAAAGATATAAGGGTTGAAAGTTCTAAGAAGACTCTAGAAATTTCAAGAAGACTCTAAGGAAACTTCTAGAAGATTCGAAAAACTCTAGAAAGTTCTGGAAGGAGTGAAGGAGTATGTCAGCGAGTCTAGAAGGTTCCGGAAAGTGCTATAAGGTTCCATAGAGCTCTAGAAACTTCTGGAGGAAGTGGCGGAGTATATCGTGGAATGTTCGGGATTAGGGAATCGGGAACATCATTGTGGGACATTTCAGAACACTCTCGAATGTTGTCCTGAGCGAAGTCGGGTAACCCAGCTAGTATTTCTATGTATTTATTGATATAATATCTTACATTTCAAATATAATTCAGCAATGTCGGCCTCACTGGGTAGCTCACCTGTGCTGAGGCCTCCATTTTATAAAACCAAATAAACTAAAAATTAAAATTTATAATTTAGGTAAAATTATAGGTACAATGAATTATTTTATTATCTAAATAAAATTAAAATCAGTATATATAATGTGTTGTGTGTTTGTGAGTGATGTGTGTTTTATATTGGTTTTGAGTGTTACGTGTAGTTATGTGTTTTATTCTTATTTTGTTATGAATTATTAATTATTAATAAATTATTTTAAAAAAAAAACTTTTATAATGTCACACTTTATCTTTCACTACCATCAGTGGAAAGTTCATAATTGGCATAATTAACATCTAATTATTGCATTAATTTGTTATCTCTGATTTGCTGTCAACTTTCTCTAAAACAAATAAAATATGAAATAAAAAATTAAATTTTGGTAATATTGTCTTTTTTGTTCTTTAATCGATTTTGTTTTTTTTTGTAAGAGTACGAATTTATTTTTATTTTCTTCCATTTTATTTTCAAGGATAAGACTGTTGAATGCTTTTATAGCATGATATTTATAGTGTCTTTGTCCAAAGCTTGTATTTGCCGTCGGAGTTTTTATATTATTTTTGTACGATCGTCTAATTACTCTAACTGGTCTGTTAGTGATATTTTGAGATTGTTGAAAGATGTTTTTCTGGTCAAAAATGTAGTTTAGTAGTGTTTTAACATATAATTGGCGTATATCTAGTACGTCACAACTGTTGACTATTTGGTTTGTATCAGTCAGAATATTATATTTATATCTATATTTGAAATGTGCGTGTTTTTGTTAAATTTTATTACCTAATCTGAAACGCTAATGATTTTTAAAGTTTACCGACGGTGTTCATTTGAAAGGTAAAATTAAAGATCTTACCGTCTCTCTAATATTTTTTTTGATTGGAACATTCTTTCAGCTACAAAAATCCTACAATTAAAATGGTTCCATGCCAACTGAGAATAAAGTCTACCCAACACCTTGAAAAGTCATTAAAAGCTATGAAAAAAATCATTTTAAATTAGCCGATAACCCTAACCTAATCTATTTAAGGACCTTTAACCAGCTAGATATTCTTACGATCGTACAGGGCGGTTCCAATGAGAAAGGTTAATTATTCTCCGTACCAGCTTTTTAAAATTATGACTCAAATTCGATTTTATTTCATTCCAAATTCGCTTTAATTTATACGTATATCCAAAAATACTGAAAGACGTGATGATAAAACTATTAAAATTATGTACATTTTGAAATTAATTTTTTATCATAAGTAGATATTTATAATTTTTCAATAATGTCTAAGCAAAATAAATGCAAAAAAAAAGAAATATATTAATTTGTAAGACAGTAAATAAGTGTTCGTAATTTTTTTAATGGTTTTATTTGAACTAAAATTAAAATTTTGAAACATGCGTTTACTAGATAACGTATTGATTTACAATAGATTGAATGTATGATATGAAATATGTCTTGTAAAATGAGATTTTTCGTTTGAAAATTTAACAAATCTGCCAATGACCTATGGTACCTATAACCTATAACCTTATTATACTAAAAATAAATAATTAAAAAAAAAACAACATTTAAAACATGCGTTTACTAGATAAAAGAACAATCTTTCGAAATCAATTTATAATTTTTTGTGGAAAAGAGTCAATACGTCTAAAATGTATTTTAAAAATGACATATTTCCGGTTTTCTCTGGTTATTTTTTTATATTAGGTACCTACTCTAAATGACTTATCTGAGATGGTTCTGAGTTGGTTTCATTCCGAGTTTTCCGGTCACTAATTAAAATATCTGATCGTCTCCAATATTGTTTTTTACAGGAAATAATACTTTCAGCTTCTCAAATCTTACAATTAAAATATCCCGTAATATTTCATGGCTATGCGCTAGTCAGCTAGTGTACCTATCTATAAATATCTAGTTTAAAATTATAAACATTTTGTCAAATTATATCTAACTCGCAAAAACAGGCGCAAATTTAACTAATGCCTTTAAATTCTTAACTGGGTATTCTACACAAAAAGTTAACTTTACAAATTTTTTTCTGCCAAAACCGGATGGTTAATTAGAATTTTCAAAACTACTTTTAAAAATGTACCTATATATTAAATCCACAATTTAGGCATTCTTGACATTTTTGTTTTTTAGTTAAATTTTATTAATAAAAATTTTGTACAACTTTTACTACTCATATAAGCATAAAATATAAACAATATTTCAAGTACCTCGTACAATGACTTTTCGATTACCCAATTAAATAAAAAAAATAACCGTGGCAACACGCTCATAAAAACTTGAACTAAATAGCCTTGGAGTAAGAGTTTTTACGAACTATTAAAACTTCCTAAAAAAAACAAGGAATTCCATAATAAGTACCTACCTACCTAAAAGGCAATTTTCGATTTATTGCGATGTTTTTTGTATATAATTTCAAAAAAACTTTTTAATGTTTCTAGACGAGACAGGTTACATACTTTTTTTAACCCCTCGGGCCTATTTTGTCGGAAGGTCAAAATATTTCCGCTTCTAAAAATTAAAAACAGTTTTTTAAGGTGATGAAACTGGTGAATTAAGCTTTCAAATTTTATAATTCGAAATATTATATAATTTTTTTTATTATTAAAATTTTGAAGACAAACATAAAAAAGTTTTAAAATAGGCTCGCTTCACGCCTTTCAAATTAAAATCGGGTACTAATAATGAAAAAATAAATAAAAGGTGTACATTTTAATTATTTTGTGTCAATTTTTAAATTTGAATATAAAACGTGGTGTTTTTTCTTTCTAGTGCCGTTTAGATCATAGTTCTAACCATGAAAGTAAGGGAGACAACGATTTCTGTAAGACCTTTATGAGGTTTAAAAAACATTTCCCGTTTTTTTCAACGATACCTAAATTCCTAAATAAGTACCATTCGGTAAAAAGCGGTTACTTAGTAACTTTCCTTATTTAGACTATGTTTGACTCTCAATCCCTGGGTTTGGAACCCCATGCCATACAATATTTTTTATTTTATTTTATTTGGGAGGGAGTTCACGGGTACCGCCAACCCGGGAACCATACTCTGGGGTAAATGAATTGCAAAAAATTATTCTTTGAAGTTACTTTCATTGAAAATTTTCCTCAAAATTTTGTTAAAAGAATTTTGAAAAAAAAAGTTGTTCATAAGTTTAAATAAGGAAATCGATAATGTTGTTTTACGGTCCATAAAATATATGCACGAGTAACAAACATTACATTTTTTAAGATGAACAGAAAAAATACTAAAAAATGTTAGTTAAAAAATAGGTTTGTTACCTAAACATGATTGTTTTGTAAAACCACATTAGATTATTGCTTCCTGGAGTCAGACAGACTATGGCTACTAATATTTTTACAAAAAATTTCCACACCACGGCAAAGATCCGGGACAAGAAAATTCTTGGGTCTGAAAGTCGACAAAGGGAGCGGGCCTGACGAAATGCCTGTCCTGGTCCTGAAGAGGTGGTATGCTGAATTAATTCCAGCACTTTAAAAATTATTAAAACTCTCTCTCAAAAGTGGAAAGGTGCCAGATCTTTGGAAAAATGCAAAAGTCCACCCAAACCCTAAGAAGGGAGACCGCTCCAATCCGTCTAATTACCGCCCCATAGCCATCACTTCGGTACTCTCAAAGCCTTTGGAGTCAAAGGTATTGGAAAGTAGCGGTTATAACAATAATAATAATAATATTTGGACGATTTATATAGCGCCGTTCCTGTGAAAAATCACCTAAAGGGCGCTGTACAAACTTACCATACATGCCTAAAATCTAGAAAGACTACAAGCTAGACAAACAATTAAAAACAACTTATGGCTAAAAATTGCATACACTGGTTCATCGATCACCGATACGAAAATATATGTACAATATTCTGACCAATGAATGCGATGCTGCCTAAAAATGAATTAATACAGGACCATACTTACCTGGGAGGTCGCTTGAAATTAACACTGTTTATTGTCTATTTAAAGAAATTTGGATAGAGTTCGCACGCAGAGGACATAATTGTGAACCCATGTTGTTTAATCCTGAAAATATTTTAATATTAATATGTAATATATTCTTTAATGAGTGTATTTTGGAAAGTAAAAGCAACATTTAATGGTGGGCGGTGCAGTAGTACAAGGATTTGATCTTCCGATAGACAGATTGATGTGTAAGGATTCGAGTAATTTTAATTCAGTAAGAAAAGTGTGATTAAGACATATCATAGGCAATACAAGTATGATACTCTCAGATAGGTATATTTAAATTAAGTTAAGGGTATGAGAGCTCGAAAAGGTAGGTTTTTAGTTTGGACCTAAACTCTGTTGGGCTTTTTATGCATCTTAATTCCGGAGGGAGTCTATTCCAAGCCTTAGGCCCAGATACTCCGAAAGCACGATCTCCTAACTTAGTATTTGGTTTTCGTTTGGGTTCTATTAGTCTGCCTATAGCAGATGAAGTTGCCGGTTGGTCACATGCCTCGAGAATAACTACATCGTAAGCGATCGGCCAAATGGATTTCGAATAAATCGATCGTGTGGCGCGGATATGTAACGCATATTTGGGGACGGTTCTTCGTTTTGGAAAAACTCAAACCGGATCGATCCATCCAACCCTGCATACTTGGGTTGCGAGCTTTCTCAAGGGAAGAAACAATTAATTGACACCCGCTCACAGTTGATTTTGGCTTCGGGAGAACAGGTCGTTTCATCGAATCGTTTTTATGCCTCTTCAAGTTTTCTTCTAGTATTACATAATTCTTATTTTTTTCGGATCTTGGAAATAGCGTTGCTATTTTCGTTAAGAATCTGCGAATAAACAACACTTATTTAAACTTTTGAACAAAAGTTTTTTTTTTTATTCATTCCACAAAATTTTAAAGTTCGATTTGAAAATTTTCGCTAAAAATAACTTCATAGAATAATGTTTCCAAATCACCTTTGTTAGAACATTAATAATTATTTGAAAGTTTTTTCTAGAATAAAGATTCACAAGAGCCTTGAAAAAAAAGTAAATCATTTAATAATAATATAATCTTACTTAATTACGATTCAATCATTGAAATAGATTTCCATTTGTAATATATTTTTCCTCTATAATGATTTAATTATAAAAATAACTTTATAGTTTCTCATTATCAGTATCCGGATGGAAGTGGAAAAACGATGTCATTATGTTATTTTTATAAACATGGTATTTTTTTATAGAACCGTGGAAATATGGGAAAGGAGTTCAAAGGAAATCTACTCTTTGGAAAAAAATAATAGGTAGGTACTTAAGGCTCCGCATCCGAGCTCAAAAAGAAGAAGATAGAGAGATATGAAATTACGTATGTTAGAGGAGCGCGCTAATATTTGAAGCGATAAAATCGATGCGAAAATTGCGAAAATGTTTAATAAAACACGACTCGTTTAGAATAGAGCAAAAATCTTGTGGAACATAGCTTAATGATCATTTAAAGAAATATTGTGAATTTTTTCCCAACCATAACTTGTAAAATAACTAAAACAAACGTGTTTGTAATAATTTTTGGAGCATACTTTGCGATTTTTTTCTATCCAGGGAATTTTGTATAATTAGCGTTTCGGCGTGGAACGCGTCTAGATATTGTCTTCAAAAATAACATATATTTTTTTGAGAGCTTAAAAACTTCAAATGTTTAAGGAAGATATGTAAGAAATCGGTAGAAATTCGGGTAGCGGAGGCTTTACCTGAATTTATGTATTTAAAATTTAATAGCACAAGGTAGATAACCCGTATAAAGTTCGAGATCTTACCATGAACAATAACACTCATTACGTAGTTGGTGATAAGGTTTATTTCTCTTTTAACACAAGCCGCCTGTTTTGATTAATTCAACAAATATAACATCGCCAAAAAACGTGTTTTTTTTTAAATTTATTTAGAAACTCAGGCAGAAATATTGAAATTTTTCGCGTTCATGTTTCTAAAGAATTTAATTTTCCACACAACACAATAAAACCATAGCTGAAAAGTGATTCGCAAGTATGAGATTTTGAATTTTAAAGCAGTTTTTATAGGCCTGATACTTTATTTTTTTCTGGGCTTATAAAAAGACTACATAAAAAAATGCTTGATTATTTCAAAGGCAAATAAATATGTGTTCCACTGGCAGTATTTAATTAAAGCATCTAAAATATTCCTTTGCGATCTAATTTTCGTACCAAAATCACAGGATTATGCATTTCTTAGTGGAACACAAAAACTTACTTACTTACCTTAAATAATGTTGAAAATTTTTATTACAACAAAAATCACGGACTTGTCAAGCAGAAAAAAGAAAATAAAAGTGCATTAGTTGCACTTTTGAAAATGGCCAGCGAAAGCTAAGTGCAGAATAATTTATCGAATAAAATGCTAAAATCTGTTTTATTATAAAGTACTTACCGAGGTAATTTATCACTTGTCTGAATTTGAAAAGATCATTTTTACAATTTGAAAATAATATTTAAAAGAGTGTTGCGATATCTAACTTACCATTAAGCCATTTCTCCACAGACAAGTGAAATATTTTTTTGGTTTTAATTATTGTGTTATTTTTATGCGTCTTTACTAAAGACCTTTCTTTGGACGTTCATTATACATGTCCAAAACATGTAAGCCTTCCTTTCTTAAGGTTAAACGTCACGTACGTTATAATCTACGCATTCACAGATGGCGCCAATCAAATTATTTTAGGTTTTTAATGCTTTTTGCACGTTACGCTTTACAATATTAACATAAATTAATTGTTCACGACCGTACATATTTAATTAGAATATAAATAAATAGTTTTGTCCATAAACAAACCCAAATCTTTCAAGAAAGGCTGAAAAATTCAATTTTGTATCGGTGACTCAATCCAATATTGTATTTTTCAGCCTTTCTTGAAAGATTTGGGTTTGTTTATGGACTAAACTATTTATTTATTTTCTAATTAAATGTGTACGGTCGCGAATAATTATTTTACCTTAATATTTTAAAGCGTAATTTGATTGGCGCCATCTGTGAATGCGTAAATTGTCACGTACGTTATAATCTATGCATTCACAGATGGCGCCAATCAAATTACTTTAGGTTTTTAATAATTTTTGCACGTTAAGCTTTGAAATATGAAGGTAAATTAATTGTTCGCGATTGTACAAATTTAATTAGAATATAAATAAATAGTTTTGTCCATAAAAAAAACCAAATCTTTGAAAAAAAGGCTGAAAAATACAATATTGGATTGAGTCACTTATATAAAATTGAATTTTTCAGCCTTTCTTGAAAGATTTGGGTTTGTTTGTAGATTTGACTATTTATTTATACTCTAATTAAATATGTACGATCGCGAACAATTAATTTACTTTAATATTTTAAAGCGTAACGTGCAAAAAGCATTAAAAACCTAAAATAATTTGATTGGCGCCATCTGTGAATGCGTAGATTATAACGTACGTGACGTTTAACCTTAATCTACATTTTTAAACACGGTCATACACGGTTTTACCAGACATTCACCTCAAGAATTTCACTTCCAAAGCATTCTGTCTACTTTCATCCGTCCACTGCCAGTTCAAATAAAATGTTTATTAGTAAGACATTTTCAAATATACTGTCAGGTTATTCGTAACTAGATAATATTTAATATATCTTTATTTTTTAAATTAATTAAAATTATAATGGTTTTAATTAGGCAGGAATCTTGCTAAATCAACGTTTCTACGTTAGTAACGCAACACGAAGCAGGATCTCCGCATGGGTAGGCAGATGGGGTAGAACTAGACACCGCTGACCTTCTTGGAGGACTCTGCTCCGCTTGTAAAGGTTGCGGGTTCGAACCCAGGCCAAGTGTAAAGCTCGGGTGTTCAACGACTCATGCTAAATTATTGTCATTACTAAATTGACGGGGAATAAAGCGACCGGCTCTTACCAGTTTGGTAATTAAGCGAAGAAAATTATGAGAACAGATGTGCAGTATTAATTATTATTATTGCTAAAGGACTACTTGCCCCCCTTTTATTAATGATGTTAATCGATGTTTGAAATAATACTTTACTCTATAAGTACGATAACTTTTCAGGATTAAAAATAAAGCGGAGTTATAATTATTTTTAGAAAAGAGATGGCGAGTTTTATAATTAAGAATTTTCAGTTAAAATTTAGACCCCCCTTTAAAAGTCCTCTAATCACAGTTAGCTTGCTGTCAAGCGATTGAAAAAATGCAACTATTTTTCAATAGGCATATTTTATCCAATCCACCCACCTGATTATTAAAGATATAAATAATTTTATTATTTTGTGTACTTTTACGAAGTCTGTCAAATTGAAAACGTTGTGACTTTGCCTGGTTGCCTCGGAGAGCTTTGACACTTTGAAATTGAAATTTTAATAATTAGGTTTCTAAAAATAAGGGCCCCTCTTTCGAATTTCTAACGAAATACAACATACTTGAACATACTCGTATTTGAACAGTTTGAGTTTTAAAGTTCGTAAAAAAATATATGTTATTTTTTTAGATAATATTTATAGTAAATTTGCCGAGTTGAAAAGTAATTACATGAAATTCGTTTGATAGAAAAAAACGGAACGAAAAAGGGAACTCTACAAAAAAGCTCCCTTTCAACTAATGGGAATAATATATAATATCTTAAAAATGACTAAATAATTATTTAATGAAATAATATTAATAGAGAGCTTGACATGGTGATATAGATTACAAAATTCATCGAAGACAACAAGTTCCTAACTACACCAACACAACAACCTAAGCCTCGGAACAGGAGTCCGTAGAGAGGAGGACTGGGAATATAAAGAACTTCTATAAAACTGAAGTGACTGAAGTTACGAGTATATACCTACCTATTTTCTGCCATTACGGTACATTTTTGCGTTCATCGCGTTCATTGGTCAAATCATTGTACATATGCATAGTTTCGTATTGGTGATCGATGAACCAGTGGGTGCAACTTTTAGCCATAATTTGTTATATTGATTGTCTAGTTTGTAGTTAGAAGTAAGATTGTAGATATATGTTGTGAGTTTGTACAGCTTGTACACTTGAGGTGATTTTTCACAAAAACGGCGCTATAAAAGTCATCCAAATATTATTATTATTAAAACTTACTTAACTTATTAACACATGACAAATAACGTATCAAATAATGGTAATTATAAAACAATTTTTTAAATCCTTAACCTTTAAGTATGGACGTGGAGTCTCAGAGGCTCCGCGCGGTTCTCAAGTTCTTTGTTTCACACACTTCCCCCCGCTCCCCGAACCCGGGCCTCTCAGTAGGAGGACGAAACGACCTCGTCGAAACGACCTCGACGAAACGACCGTCGACGAAACCTCCTCCCTCCTCTGAGGGAGGAGGTTTCGTCGCTGGGTGCATAGCATGTGAGTAATAATCATCGAAATATTGGCTGGAGCCTGTCAGGCTCCACGTCCACGTATAAAATATTTTGATAGTTTTTATGTTTTTTTTAGATTTTGTTATTAAAAATGTTTTTTTTACGTTCGTATATTAAATTAGTAGATAAAGAAGTTTTTTGTGTGCTATATTTAGTTACTTTTAATGTGTCAAAATGATAAGTCTGAAAAAGTGCTATTATAGTTGATTTTTCATATTTTGTATAATTATAATAAAGAAAATTGATTACAAATACTTATTTTTTTCTCATTAAAGACCTATATTTAGATATAGACGGGGTTTTGCCGCGGCTCGAAATCTGTTTCTGGAAGAAAATTATGTGTAGTATATAGTAGCCTGAGAGACTCCACGTCTGCACTAGTGTTAAAAATATTTGACGTCCATACTTAAAGGTTAAGTCAATATTCGTCGGTTAATCCTTTTAAAAGATAAAAATCATAAATAATTGTGTTATTATGTACCTGTATAATTTAAAAAATAAACAGATAAAACGCAATACAGGCAAATCATTTAAAAGAGGATACGTTTGAATGTATTTGTGCACACCGATATTATTGAAAATTTCAAAAAATTATTCGAACTAGTTCTGTTGAGAATTAATATTCAATATGTCTGTGACCGACAAATTTCGAGCCCCATACAGGTACATAATAATAATTATTTAAAAACAATCCGGAATGGGTGCAGGGGTAGTGCAATGCAATACATTCGTAAATGACGAAAAAAATATATACTTAGGCAAAAAATAACTACGGAATATAAACACTAAAAACATATCAGATAGGTAGAGACTTGTTGAGGGAGACCTTTCGACCTCTCCAGTCGGGCTCTCTCGACCCATCGCTCTGCACCGCAGTTGGAGGGATGGATTCATACGTCCGTCCTTCCTGGACACACTGAACCCCGTATTCCTACCAACTGCTAATTTCTTTTTCCTTCCCAGACAAAAGACCCTCCAAACAGCATCTCCAAAGATGATACAGGCAGTAACGATTTTTTCCCTCAGGGCCTCCTGTGTGGAGATAATGTAAAATGTATATTTTAGAATATCGTATGCGTTACAAAGATACGGTTAAATAAAATCTAGATGACCGCGAAAACAAACCTATTTATACCTACTGCAAGTGCTAGTAATATTCATTCCATAGTAGGTATCTATACCTGTTTCCAAATAAATTAATTGTATAATAGTAAAATGTAAAAAAATGTACCAACAACTTTTTAGATGCTTTACAACATGAATTATGGTAGGTACTGGTACCCATGTACGTATCGTAAATCGGAGTGCTGATAAAAAAGCTTTCAATTTTCATCCGGCAACAATTATCGACAGGCTGGTTTTTAATTCCTTTACGATTTTATTATTATTGTAGGAGAATGATGACAGACTGTATTGAGATTTCAATATCCCTATAGCTTACAATATACGACTCATTAACCACCCGGGCTAATTTGTTCGGTTTTGCGAACAAACAGCTATTACTACCCGTATATTCATTTTTTTGATGAGAGAAATATTTTTGTCTTCCATAGAGAAATTACGAAAAATACGATGCGATGTTTGAAAAATAAAACATCACGATTTTCAAATTTAGAAATTAATTACGAAATAATTAAAACGTGAACCCATACGAAATCACAGGATCCGATCGCAATTTAAGAAAAATGTACGAAATTTCAGAAATTAAAAAATAAATTAATTGTTTTTATAAGAATCGACAAAGAAGTAAGGTAACAATTACTTTTATAATCCATTTCTCTAATAAAATTTGTGACATAAAACGTTTTTATGTTTGCATTAAAAATTTAATATCCCAAAAATAATGTACCTACCTATTATTTACAATAATAAAATTTGAAGGCGTATTTCATCACCTTTGGAAAATAGTTTTTAATTTTCGAAAACGTTCAGAAATATTCCATTTATTTGATTTTATTGCAAAACGGAAATACACACAAATTCTCCGACTCCTCCGAATTAAGCTAAGGTGGTAATATAAAAAAAAAATTGAACTAGTATTGCTGGTAACATGATACGTACTTATAACTCCGCATATTGTTTTGTTGAATTTTTAGATAGGATAGAACCTCAACAGTACCTTCTACGGATGAATTATTGTTGAAATGTGAAATGACTGGATACAAAAGAGCCGGAAGGGAAGTGTATATGTAATAGATTTATGAACGCAAATGAAACCAAGAGTTTTTGTAAACCAAGAGATTTAGTTGTGTAACGTTTCCACCCTCTATGTCTACATAAATAGCGGCTAATGAAAAGTTTATTAACCAACATCCGTTTTCTCCGGAAACCATTTTTAAAAGTTCTGCAAAGTTTAGTTTTTCTATTTTCATTTTATGAAAATTATTAATATTCTTGAGGTACCTAATCAATTTTTTCATATTTTTTATTTGTGATGGAATATGTCCTGCCATATTAGTTTCCGCATTTCAGGCGCTTTATCTCCCCAATGCGCAGGGAGAACTTATCATTTTCTTGCAGACTCATTCAACGACTCGGAAGATTATCTGTTAGTACGCACCACTACACTATGCGTGCACTTCCTCAGACGTAGTACGTACCATTTCCAGATGAACTCTCGGGGAACTTCTCCAACGCTGATACGCTCTCGGGGCTGCAGCGGCTGCGGGAAGTTTCCTGACTTCTACGAACCCTCTTGCAGACGTTAGCCAGCGGTCAGCACTTTAGTCAGCAGAAAACTGACGGATCCGAGGTCCGCGGAAGATTGCAGATTACCGTCTCGAGGTGGTCCATAGCGGGGAGTGGTGCGGCGGGCGGGGTCGGGTGGGGAACCGACTATAATACCAGCGCCGCACGCGAACCACAGCACTAGCGATCTGACACTCAACAAGCTCACTCACTAATAAAACAGGCCCCACTCCAGAACCTTGCAGAACCCTTCCTTCGCAAATCAGTTCTCTTTTTTACCAACAAAAAAGCGCGCGGATTACACTTATAACTCATAATAATCACGCAAATTGAATTGATTCTTGCTGAATTCGTGCAAATTTAAAGTGAAGTCTGCAGTGAACGCCGTTTTATGTTGTTTTAACCATTATAATTTCAATTGTTTATAAGATCAGTTCTTTAGCTTTTCTCGTGTGCATCCGCGAATACATATTCAAGGTTTCTAATCACATCCGCTGCAGGAAGTTTGTTACCTTGCAAGTGCTATTGATCGATTTTATTATTATTATTGTGAAATTGATTGATACCTGTGATACCAGTTGACAGTGAAGTAATTAACTAACGTTTATAGTTTTCCATTTATTTGGAAAATTATCCTGGCTTATACAAGGGATAGCTCCACCGTCCGTCGGAATACTGTGAGTACCAACTTTATCCAAAAATAACAACAATTTATAAATATCTAAACTGACTAATACCCGTACAAATTTTTACGGAACATGAAAATGTAACACCAACGTACAAATAAAATATATATATATATATATATATATATAATATGTAATACTTTCAAATTATTTGTATTATGGTAAAATAAGACGCTCTTCTTTAAACGATTAATTCTTGATTAACCAATGTGTAATAATGTCAATTATATTTTTACTATTTCTTTAGCATCTAAAATACCCATGAATTTTTATTTCAAAAACTTTCAAATATTTTATCAGCTGCCAAGAAATGTTGAAGATTTAAAAGTTATTAACGTTGACTAAATTAAGTAATTTAAAAAAACTTTTAAATTAATTCACATTTTGATTTTTTTTAAATAAATTCATTTCTGTCATATAAATAGGTAAGCTGACGTCGCAGACGATGCTAAGCACATGTTTAAATCATTATTTTACACGATTCGAAGAGCATCATTGCAGTGAAAGTTTATTATTGCGACTTTTACATCTTCCGTGAGCGCTAATGTGGGCCACCCGATACGGCTAACACGGTCTACCTCCATACAATATACTCCTAACAGTCGTTACTAGCTTCTTACACTTTAAAATGATTGTCCATAAATCGTACTCCTCACAATAGGCTTTTAATTCCATAAAATTGTACAATGCTTCTTTTCCTACAATCTATTCAGTCTTTACTAGATTGTTATACCATGAAATTCTAACATTCTCGATAAAGTCTTTACAGGATTCTAACAGCTCCACACTGCAGTTTACGTATGCTCCCACAATGAGTAAAGTTACATCAGCTAAAATTGTACTGACATTGAGTTCACTGTAACGCCCAACAGTCAAAGAGTATTTTTATATCATCTGCTCTCACCGGCGATTTAACTAGGCTTTGGAATGCACAAAAAATGTGGAAGCATTAAAATTTTTGCGAATTTCATAATAGTAATGTTATAAAAATGCATATTCTCAAATAAAAGATTTAGTTTGCTACCTGCATTAAAATGGTCAAAACATCACCTCATGAATAACCTAGTTAAAATTCCTTAGCACTTGTTCAGATACGAGGTTTTATGAAAAAGTTAAAATTGTTGATTTTATGTCATGTAACAGTTAGACTAATTTAATAGTTTTTATTGAATCGTGAGTTCTGGCGGTGTGGAATCTTCACAGCCTTTTCTGTCTGGATTTTTTAAAGTTCAATACAACTTTTTTCAAATCATATTCATTGTGAGCTATAATTTAAATTATCTCAAAAATAATATAAGCAGTTATATTACATGTTCTACAACATTGACAAAAAATAGTATTAACTCGATAAATCCGGAGAGAAAAGGGATTAAGATAAATACATTAAAATCTTACTCTTTAATAGATTTGCCACGTTTTCTATGTACGGATACCCATAAATTATCGATATCGCACAATAGAGTCATACCTGCTGTAATATTTCATTCGGTTACATTCTCAGTTTGTGATAGAGGGCGCGGTTAGAACGGACATATCAGCGGACCGCCTTTATCACGATAATTTCTCAAAAATGCATTTCCAAGAAATTGGGTTCGCTTCAAGCGCCCTCTGTCCTGTATTTTTTTACCGCTTTTTTCTTTGCGGCTGGGGCCACTCTTTTATCTGGGCCCTGATAACCCATATCTCGGGTGGTGACGTCACTCAGGGCGATATCTTTATCCGCCATGTGCGGCACATGGGCTGGCCAACCTCCCGACGCCGGGGCACGTTATTCAACACGGGTCAGTTGAATAATCATCATCACCTAAAGTCAATTAAAAGTCTAACACGCTATTGTGGAGAGGAAAGCTTAACCTGATTATAACCAAGGCAAGAAAAACAAAGAGATATAGTTATTATACAAGAATCGAGCAAAAATTTTTTTTTACCCAATGTTCATCTAAAAGGGAACATTATAGAAACACATCAAGCTTGGAAATTAGATGAAAGGTTTAGAATAAAGCAGGCAAAATCATTGAATATATCAATATTTATAAACAATTGAAACAAATAGGTAATCTATTTGTGAATGAATTTGAATGTTTAAAAACTCCAGAAGATGAGATCTGGCGTCTTAATATTTGCATAGCTACTTCTATACGTATTTTGTGGTAACCGGTCAACTCAGAATGAAACCAACTCAGAATGGAGTGACGATAAAAAATATTTTTAAAAATTGGTTAAATGGGTAAAGTTAGGTTAGCGTTACCGAATATTTTAAACTTATTTTTTCATAGCTTTTAATTACCTTTTTGAGGTGGTTCTGAGTTGGTTTCATTCTGAGTTGGCATGGAATCGTATTTTGTAGGTCATTGCAGTATTCAGATCAATATTACATTTTGAAATGCCAATAAATAAGACAAGACGCCATCTTTATTCTTTCAAATGTTTTATTGTTCAATTATTGAAAAAAATGCTAAAACTCGGACGAATCTTGGTAGTATCGGTATATATTGGTAATAGTTATTACAAAAATGATATGGTTAAAATTTGAAATTTTTTATGAGTAAAAAGAAAAAAATGTCAAAACTTCAACAAGTTTAACATCGTTTGAAAAAATAGTCCTGTGTATTCTTTGTAGGTACCTTATACAAACACTTGTTTGAATAAAAAAAAAACATGAACGGACCCTTTTTTACAAAGGTCTGCCGGCTTTACTACGAAATTTACGATACTTCAAGATACTCTGGCCTATAATGGAGTCCCTAGGTATGCGTCAGGACCGACAGGAGCTACGTGCTAGGTGTTTTTTTTATAAATGTTATGCGTCACTGGAATACCGCTAGAGCCTGATACCCATCGTATCCCTCGCTTGGATAAATAATAGTGTAATAGGAAGACACATGAGGGAGAAGTCACAATTTTGATATTACGTATTTATAGCGCTGTTTGCACGCGAACTTACCGAAAAGTCAACCATTAATTTAACCCCATTATCGAGGTTGACTGAAAGAGCTAAACTTACTTTATTATTGATCATAAAATGTGTTCTACACGTGTTTATTTGCTGACGTGTGCAGTGTTTGTCTCGTTCGCACCATTTTAAGACTACTAAATGGCCATTTCATACATTATTAATGATCAATAACATGAATGTAGAACTTGCTGAAGAGTTATAAATAATTTAACATCTTGATATTGAAGTCTGCTTCAATAAAACCACTACAAGATTATCGCCAGAAAACATATTAGAATACATGCGATTCGGTACTGAAATAATAAGTAAATATTATGTAGATACATGTCATTCATATTTACTAGTGTACCATCGAATATTTATCTAGCTACCGTGGTTTAAAAAAAACGAAGATCCAAAGAAGCAGAAACTCGCCCAAAATAATCTCAATTTAATCTTTTCCATGTTTGTGTACGGTGTGAAAAGCCAGTTAAAGGACTACAAAACTTGGTGTTGGGGAAACATCCTTAGGACACCTTGGATAATCATACCAACAATTATATTTAGGAAGGGCTAGGCATTTAAAACACTATCTACCGACAACGTATCATGATTTCCTTAGCGTGAGATTTCCGGAGAAACTTGGAAACCCGCTGGATGACAACTCTGCTCACAAGCGTCCATAAAAATCTGATTCCACACCTCTTCATTCAGAACCTTTAAGGAGGGAAGGAAACTAGTTCATCAGGATAAATTTTGTTGAGGGCTCAACTCTTAGCTGTGAGAGAAAGAACACATTTTTAATATAGATTTTCAGACATATTTTTCATTGCATTATGGAAGTAAATATTCTATCCAGTAGATTTTTAATGGTGTCATCTCCCACCACGAGACTAAAGTTCACAGATGGAGTATATTTAGAATCTATGAAAAAAGGTATTCTTCGCAGAACAGTCTAATTATAGCTGATTGAATGATTTCTGAGTAAACGAAGTTTTTTAATTGGCACCTAACGTGAGCGGAAACATTCAACAGTCTGACGACTTTAGTGCCAACTTTTAAAACATCGCCAAGAAACACATCAATGATAATTAGGTTTTTATTTGATGGAACATGGAAAGTTCCAGAATGTCCAAAAACTATCGCTTTCGTAATTAAAATAGTAATGCCTAGTACCTGAATACAACGTCTTACAAACAGATACATGACACGCGAACTTGGTATTTTCATGAATTCAATTAACTTTCATACATATCTTACGCCATTTACAAAAGGTTATTACAAAAGGTATTACAATCATTAATAAACCATACCTTTTAAATTGAAATCAGTCGATTACAAAAACAACGTTATAAATAAATGTTGTCTTTTACTTCTTATTCGTTGTCAGAAGACCGAAAATCGAAACGCAAAACCAAAAACTCTGTCCCACCCAACTTGCATCGTGTTACTGTCAAACTTATCTGAAAATGTATAGGTACTACTTCAATTTATTGTTTCACTTCTTGCAGCAATCAAATGGCTTTTTATAAAAATCCTTCTATATTTATAAATACCAACATTCTGACCGCCAGCATGGCCCCTTTGATTTACTAAAATTTTTTAAATGGTTGATACTGACCTATTAATTATTTAAAAAAAAACGTAATTTAAGTTAAGTTAAGTTAGTCGTGTATGAATTGCAAGATAAGTATGCATCGTTAGCAAAGAAGCACTGTTAATGTCTAGACATTAACTTGGGAATATTTTGGCTTTTGATACATGACGTAAAAGTCCAAAATGCATCTGTTTCCCCAATCATCTACCTATGCATATTTATAAATTGACAAAAGTGATTACCTGGCGCCTGTGAGTCGTTCAGATGCTGCTTTTTTTCAGGCAACGTCATAAACCTGAGATCATATTAGTCTTTAAAAACTGCGTCACGCCAACAAGTTCGAATGTACCATAAATAAAATTATACAAATTTAGCGTAAAAAGTTGTTTCATTCAATTTTCGTGAAGGTCGGGCACAAAAAACATTTCCCAGAAGAATGACATTGGTTTTGAGTTTATTCGAGTGAATCATTGCTTCACATTATGTGAGAGTTGGTAATTCTCACAGCCGCTCTCTAAAATTCGTCAATATTGATAATTTGCAATAAAAATTATAGGTTTGAGGCTTGTCCACACTTGCGAATCTCTTGTGTGTGACCACAATCAACTCATTGTAATTATTTGGGACTGGAAGTCTAATTCGAAGCTTCGGACACTGATTACAAAACATTTACAACGGTCTTCTAAGAGAGTGAGTTTTTGAGGGAACAAAGGCTGACGACCTTGAAACGCTTGAAAAGATTTTCATGAAATGTAGCTAAGAACTATTTCGATCACGTCAGCTTTCAAACAAAAAAACGCATCATAATCGGTCCATTCGTTTAGGAGCTACGATGCCACAGACAAACACACAGACAGACATACAGAAAGTCAAACTTATAACACCGCTCCTTGCGTCAGGGGTTAAAAAGACATGGTGGTTAGAAAGACAGGGGGATGTTTACACACACCACCGCACCCTCTTCTAAAAGTTAATAGATTTATATAAAAATGAATTATTGCGAAACTGCAGTAGACGTTCATTTATTCAATTTCAATGAGAGTATATCCAAAAATAGACAAAAATTTGCAATCGTTATTGCATGTTTAAATATCAGGAAACAACTGCGTTAAAAAAATCAAACTTGCTCAATAACCATTGCTGATACATAGTCATTTCGCCTGCGGCTCTGGGTGTTTTTAGCTTCTGACTAATTCGATGAGAGGCTCTTGTGCGAATAGTTTTGAGAGGTTAATTACTACACTCAGTCGATTGCCTGTGGCTATGAGTATTTCACGAGTTATTAAAATGATAGACGAGAATGTACCTTCCAGTGACAGGCCAGACGTGAATTCACCGCTGCAGTGCCAATTACAGACAGGGGCAGATGACCACGGGCTTTCTACCAATCGGGCAATTCCTGAAAACTAAGCATAGTTAATTTGCAAACATAGTACCTACTACCTACCTTTATAACCACATCATTTGTATCGTAGAATAAAAAGGAAAATGAGAAATGTCATGTGGGTGTTGTTTGATCCAAAAGTCTGGCCAATCGGCCTTAAATTTCCAATATAAACCAAAGTGATGATTATGAAATTCAAATGGGATGGTGATATACGATTTCAGACAAGTATAAGAGGGAGGGAGCGTAATAAATGGCACTAAGTCAGTGGCGACATTTGTTTCCAATTAAAATATTATGATCTACATATATTTTTTTTTTCTCAATTATTTGTTTTACCTACCACCTGAAAAACTCTTTGTAAGAAATTAGTTAGTTAACTGAAAAAAACGGCTACCCGTGCAGGCGTGCATCGATTAAGTAACTATGCGATTTGTTGTTCGAGAAAGACACTTTTTTATTTAACCTTTAACGGATTTAATAGATTTTTAACGGATCTTCAATGGATTTCGCTCCTGATGACAAGTAATCGTTAGCTTTGTAAATGTATTTTAGTGATGATTAGGTACATAATGATTGTTTATCATGATTAACAGATTAAACGGATCTTTAACGGATTGCTAACTCCGCCACTGTTCGTCGGTAGTTTGCACTGGTATCCACTGAGAATCAGTAGCTTCATTGAAAACCCACATTTTTTTAAAATGACCACTATCCGAATGAATCGCATCTTTAACGGATATTTAACGGATGTTTAACCGATTGCTTACTCCGCCCCTGACCCTATGACTGTGAATTGGCGAGAATTAATAAGCCAATCTGCGGCGTGTCGGTGAATAATTTATTACTGTATTTTAATGGCAATAACCGGAGTCAAGGAGCTTCCGAGAATGGGCTATTTTTAGAGAGATTTATTTATACTCCTATTAGAAGTTGGTAACCAATAACTAGGAATTCACGTAATGTTCATCGCTCGAATATTGTGTAGGTACTCTGCACTCCATAAAAGCCGGTACAGTAGGTACGTAGTAATAAGTTTTATGAATCAGTAAAATATGATACCTATCATTAAATTTTGGATTGTTAATGGGCTGATATAAATGGAGAAGGAAGGAGAAAAGAAATGGGAAGGCTTTGAAGAACGTGTATGGGTATCTAGGTATATGAGATATGATCACAAAATACGGCTAAAGTAATTTAAAGTGTCGTTTCTAGTCTGAGTCGTTTTCTCTCACCGGGTCGGTACCACTCACACACGGTACACACAAGAGTCTCAACTGCTCACCACCATATTTTAAGACTGAATGTAGTGTGGAGTGGAAGGAAATGGTGGGGGGAAAAGGGGGAGGTGGGGAAGCACCTGGCTATTCAGATCTTGTCACCAAACACTGCCAAAGCCATTTCCACAAAATTTCGATTCTGAATGGTGGTATTTAACCAGGGCGATACTGAAAGTACCAACTACTCTGGAAAGTCCGGCAAATATAAGATACATTATTTTTTAAAGAATGAATTGTGAATTAATCAAATATAATATTAATATAATATTAATATAGTTTTAATATTAATAATAATATGATAATTTGATATAATTTATAGAATAATTTACTGTAATTTACTATGTACTTACATTTTATAATTTACAACTGAAAAATGTCCTCTACAATACAGGTGAACTCCTAGTGTGGAGGACAATATACTATACCTTTGTAATGTAAATATACTAAGAACAAATAAATTAAAAAAAAAAAAAATTGCTGTGCACGCCGCAAATTGGATCTGCGACCTCCGGATTCGTAGCCAAGGATCGTAATACCTAACCACAGAGGCCGTCGTATATTTTCCATTCTCCTTCTCTTTCACCCCTTACCCTTTTCAGTCTATCGACATTCCCCAAATGGAGCTCCTATTGCTTCAATGGTTCCGTACATTTCTAACTCTCGAACGGTATAATATGAACAATATTGAACAATCATACAATTAAAACCTTTTTGTATTGTCGGGTGACACATTTCGTGATATCTATAAATAACATAAATGATTCAAATATTGTTTTCTAAACTATACGAGACGCATAATGAAAAGTATAGACTGAATGATGAAACAGTTTCCGCGTTAAAACGCCAACTGACTACCTGAACGGCGCAATGCGATCTTCTTGTAATGTTTCATTCAACAGTGATTAGATCTGAACGGCCAGGCCCCTTGGCCATTTGGTATTCAGGCTTCACCTGCACGGACCACCTGCCATGTCGGACATGCTGGCTGATGAGACGCATTGGGAATTAGAATAAATAAAATTCACTCACTAATCATTGCTCCAAATACCAAAAAAAAAACAGAACCTACCTACCTTGTTGCTATGCCACATTTTCACCCAATTAAGAGGTACCTAACACCGGTGTTCTGAAAGAGAATAACTTAAGTTTTTTTTCTCGTACATACAGTTTACAAATGTTTATAGGTACTTGTTATATAGGTAATAAGTACCAGTATTATAAGGTAATCATTAACTGTATGAGAATACGTTTTTGATAATGTTCTGTGAACACCTCACTAAGAAAACCGGTGCTGAGGTGTTCGCGTATTTTAGATAAAGTGATATTCTGTCGTTATAAGTAAAAACACACCATCGTCTTTGAGATTCTCAAGGAGGATACTGTGCTTCTATCCAAGGCGGCAGTATTGTATATTTATTTATTTCAACGCCATAAAATGACTTTTAAAATCCGGTGAAACATGATGCACAGTGGTACACAGGAGGGTAATTATAATAATAACAAAATAATAATGTACATTAAACAAAATACATATGAATGATAGGAATGGGCTAAAATTTAGTAATTTAGTAATAATACTATTTTTTCGCATTGATGTTAGTAGCAGTTAAAGTGCATCATAATAAATAGTATAAAGACACAACATTGTAATAACAGTGACCGGTCAGTGGCTATGTTGGCATCGCGTTTTGTCCCAGTCGCGTCAAGCAATATTTCCCTCTTACTAATAACCCGGTAACCCGGGATTGTTTATTTTGCATAAAATATATATACATAACTACATACATATTATATACAGGATGTTAAGTGACGTACTTGTTGACGTACCAGTGATTCTTGACATTATTTGGAGTAAAAAATGTTAAAGAAATTTTGGTCTCCGGTGACATTTTTGATGGTGTTTTTTTTCAACTAAAAACATTAAAAAAAGGTATTGGATAGTTAAGGGCGGGTTGAGGGGTCGTTGACTGCTTGGCTGAGTGAACCGAAATTTCAAAATAATTTCAGGAATTAAAGGATGAAAGTAAGCATGTGCGTCCCTTAACATGATGTATGCATAGTAAAAAGATAATGATTCTACACGAACTGAATTTAATGTTGCGATTAAGACGTAAAGGGAACAGAATGAATAGGTAACTTATCGAAAGATAAGTTCGTATTCCATTTTTTTTCTTTGATACATCAATGGATGGATGACGTACCTACCTACTACCTAGTAGAGAAAAACGCTGCACTGTATAGCTTTGACAATTATATGCAACGATAGCCTATCTCCGACAGGAGAGTTCAACAGAACAAGAAAAAGAGACACCAAGCGCTAGCAATATAGTCTTTAGAAGCAAAATGCATTATTTATTGAATGATCGTGAGTTTCTGTAAATCTAAATATAATGACTGTTTGCTGAAAATATGACATAAAAAGAATGCCAAAAGTCCGGACGTTGAAAGTTATGACCATGACCTAATAGGTATACTCCAGAGGAACCTACCTTACTCTATGAATGTTTGAATGTTTTAAAAAACATCTAAATGAACTAGAAACTATCATAAGAGTTTGTAGGTCTCAATGACTGTAGCTGGCTGGACAATAGGGAAAGATATAATGACAGGACGCCAGAAATCTTGACCAAAGGATTGAGCTAACTAAAGGCAGACCAAAGAAGACGTGAACTGACTGTGTAGAAGAATGGCTAAGGATTGGACCGGAGTTAGACGAGAACATATTATTTGAAGAGCAGGCTAAAACATAATTTTAAAAATTGTAGGGTTTTACATTTAATTTGATACTTTATATGCTGTATTTATTCTGTAAGAAGTGAAAGGGGAATGTCTCAACAGTTTCTGTAATGTGTACCATTACGCCGTTGCCTTGCACTAGGGGCGAGCCACTCAGTCAAAAGTCAAAACCTCCGACCATACAAATATACTATTAGAGAAAACCTTTATTCCTAGAGATTTCCTTTTCACCAAGTGCCAGTCTGATTAAAGGCTACCAATTTAACACACCATGTGCCGATTTCTACATAATATTATATAGATAGAATATAATATTATTTTATAAAGAATGATGCACATGTTGCATACAAATATATGTATATGTGTTAGTTATAACAACTACGAACGTATAAACATTAATATTTCAAGTAAAAAAAGCTTCCAGTTGCGTCTCAAACAAATCAAGTTTTCCGTCAAGCATAAATACACCGCCATCAAAACGTAAATTAATAAATTAACCAGAAAAAGTATATATTTAGAAAATGGTCTCACTTTTTGATTAGTGGTCTTTGTTTTGTCATACGCTTTCCCGGTTAGTGGTCTTGCTCAGGATGGCTCTACCAGACTATCTGGCAACGTGCTCGTCGGCACGTAAAGACGGAATATTTTATTATTGCGAATTTATTTTTAGTTATTTATTATGTTAAATTTATATTTTCATATTTATGTTTATCCTTTTGCAACACGATTGCCCTCGCCCCCCGAGGTTAAACTGCGGTGGATCAAAGAAAAAATAAATTCGACAGAATAATACTCAATATTATTACGGCATTTATTGTAATAAATGTTGAAATTTATTGATAGTTCATTTATGTATATGTCTTATTAATGGTTTGCAGGTGTGTTTTTGAAATCTTGTATTTTTATTGAGTAGGTTCAATCTTTCTTGAAATACGGAAATAAACCATATGGCGTATTGTCTAATATTTGCTATAAATTACGTAGCGAGCTGATAATGGTTAATTAACTAGAATTTAACGATGGAAATGCAAATCTCTTGTCACCATATTTTAAAAACACAAATAGATATTCTGATTTAAAATTCAGATAATCAGAAAGGACATATTTGCATCTAACGTAACAACATCGCTAATTTGTAAATGGGAAATGATTATTTTGTTTCGAATTCTATTTTTTTTATTTATTTCTATATTCACTCTAGGCAAACCTTGCTTTGTGTATATATACTTTTTATCTAAAATCAAAATAGGATTACATTGGAGTGAAGTCTTAAAAAATTGGCTTGTAAAAACGTATTATGGTGAGATAACCCCTAATTAATATGTTAGATAAAAAAAATCATTATTATTCTTCTGTTTTCAGTTTTTTCTCTTTTGAGCACCGCGTGCATTATTCATTATTAAGTTTAATGTTTCTAGGTCCTAGAGTCTAATGTTCAATGGTGAATGATATCATAAAATTATTAAGATTACGTCAACAGTAGACAGATAATAGACCAATGCTGCTCAGGGTCATTAAGTTTGATATAATATGTTTCATATCTATAAAGGCATACTTAGATATGTAAGTAATGTTATTTAATAGTTAAGGGGCAATCCATAAATTACGTTACATGATTTTCATGATATTTTTACCCCCCCCCCCAGTCCCTTTTTTTACATGTCACGTCACAGAGCTGATAACCCCCCTTAAGTTGTTACGTAATTTATGGATGGCCCCTAATTGTTCAAATTTCAAATGTCCAATTACTTATTACTGAAAAATTAAGCGGTATAAAATTGGAATGAAAATTGCGAATTCTTACTCAATACTTTGTTGGTAAGTTGGGAGAAATGTTGAGTACCGATGGTAATATTAGATATCATAAGGAATACTAAATTGGTAGATTAATAAATACCAAATTTCCCATTAGGTTCTTACCTAATATCAAAAATCTATCTATTAATTTTGGGACTCTCTTGGCAGCTAAGAGTCCTGAGAGGAAAATATTTTAATATTTGTTTACTATTTTTAGGCATTGAATGTCGTGAAAAAAAAGGTTTTTCTTTCGTTTTACTGCAAAAGCTCCAAAGGCAAAACCGCAATAACTCCCAAGCTATAAGTAATATAAAAAAATTTAGACAGTTTTTTTGTCTTCAATTTCTATTCCAAATTCCAATGAAACTCCCTTTAATCAGGAACCATGGAACTTTTAAATATTGGTTTATCTGATCATAAACACATATACCATGTTTTTTACGTAATTTTTAAACGTTCAATTAAAATAAAGATTAACGAGTGATGAAACTCGTGTGAAGCCGGGTAGTAACTTTTAACGACACTAGTAAATACCAGTGGGTTCGTACGTACAATCTGATATTAGATTTTATTATTCCTAATAGTAGACATAAAATAACACATCTAATTTTATTTATGTGTGTAGTTAGGTTAGGAAAAACGATCTTTAAAATTAATCCAGCAATTACCCGCAATATAGTTATTTTTAATTATCAACTTGTTCCGAGAAAAGCCTATTGAAAAAAAATCATTAAAAACGAATGTTTTTTAGAGTCATAAATCATGCTATTATATTCAACGACGCATTGATATTTTTTTTTTCTAATTATTTTCAAATAATCACTTCAATATCAACATTATAAGAATCGTTTTCTCTTGCTTTGAATGTAAATCCGTACTTTATTCCATTTCGTATAAATATATAAAACTATTGCGGCAGATGTTATTATTTAATTCATGTTCATATCTGTGATTCATCGAATATTTAAACTGACAAGTATAAATAAATTATATATTTTTTATTTTACTAACTTACGTACGGTTGCTGATAAAACCTAATTATTCCTATACTTGTGTAATACAGCAACAAAGCCAGAAAATTGCTTACATTTGAATACTTTAGCTAGTAAGCAGTTAGGTATTACCACGTCTGAGTTTAAATATATGTTTTTCTTATCCAACAAGTGAAAACAAAGGAAAATTCATATGTCATCGCTCATAATGGAAATTGGTTATAAATTTAATACAGGAGTAACTGTGCAAATTTCGCGACGCCTCAGCTTATCGTTAGCGAGTTATTACGCTTTTCATTTAAGAAAGCCAAAAATATTACGACCACTCTATGGCCGTTCGAATTAATGAATAATATAATAACTCCAAATATTAATACGGAAACATATCAACTACTTACTGCGGTTTAATTTTAACAAAACGAAAAACGTGAAACGATCTCACATTATGAATCTGAAGCTTAGCCTGCATGCTTTGTTCTGAGCCTTAGCACCCCCCACACTGACACTTCGGAGCGACCGTGCCACGCGTCTTTCAGTGAACTGAGCTGTGGACCGTTATCTTAATAATAATAATATTTGGACGATTCATATAGCGCCGTTTTTGTGAAAAATCACCTCAAGGGCGCTGTACAAACTTACCATATACATGCCTAAAATCTAGAAAAACTACAAGCTAGACAAATAATTAAAAACAACTTATGGCTAAAATTGCATACACTGGCTCATTGATCGCCGATACGAAAATATATATTTTGACCAATGAACGCGATGCTGCCTAAAAATGAATTAATACAGGACCATACTTACCTTTGGGTCTTTACTTTTCTGGGCAGCAGCCTGAAGTGGTACATGGCACGGTCACTCCGAAGTGTCCGGGGGGGAGGGGGCTGCTGAATCGATCCAAATTTCACGTTTTAGGCGTTAGAAATCGTTAAATTTATAATTCATAAAAATTACCTACCGACATTATTATTTAGGTAGCCATCGTTCGAGTGGTTTATAAATTTATTATTATTGTCCCCTGTTTAACGTCCTCGTTGTTATAACTTTACTTTTTAATATTATATTTGTCATCACATCAGTCTTTCACGTGTCTCTAAATCGACTTGACAAAGAAATAAACCAGAGTTACTGTGGTCTGCGAATGTCGAAATTAAAGACATCAACCTTTAGGAGGTCCCACAAATCCTTCAACATCTCACAGTATTAACTACAAGTCCTCGAACAAGAAACTGGACTTCCTGATTAAAAATAAAGCTGTATTGAATTTAAATGCCCTCGGAGCTATGCAGTAAAATTCACAAAAAAATAGAGTACCTATTGTTAGAAACGGACTAGCGAAAATAGAAAACAGAAATCGGTTTATCTGAAATATAAGTTCAGGCGTCTTGAAAAATGCATAGTTGGGTTTAAATTTTATGATCAAGCCAACATGTTTTTTTCATCATAAGCTTTCAGGATATAAATAATAATTTAAAATACCTATGTAAAAAATTAGGCATCATCTTAGGCCTAATTGTAGTTCCATCGTTTTCAATTAAAGTTTACAGCGAAACCGGTTTAGTAAAGCAAGTAACTAATGCCCTCTCCTATGGGAAGTTGGCTATCATCAGGGTAATCTTCAGACTTCGGACTGCAACCCTTAACAATTCTGGAATTGCACTCCAATCTTGTATCAGTAACTTAGGTTTCTAGTTAATTTGCATTTTGTTTTTATTTAAGTACCGCACAACAGTTCCAACTGCTCCCAACCTTCTGGAGGCAGAGAGACTATGGCATCCCAAATCGTGGTGTGTTGTAAGGATGAAAGTAATGGGGAGGGCAAGGAGATGACGGAGAGGAAGGTGATAAAGTACCTGGCTATTCAGATCTGGTCACCAAAACACAGCTAAAGCCATTTCAAGCAACGTTTCTGTTCTGAATGTTGGTCTTTCACCAGGGCTAAACTGAAAGTATCTACCACCCTAAAACGTACCGCAAAAAAACTATATATTATTTTAAATTAATAAATGGTGAAATATCACAATTTGTTTTGAACCCGCGACCTCCGGATTCATAGCCGAGGATCGTAACGTGTGACAAATCACCGCAAAGGCTCATACCGGTCACATAGCCCAGGAATGCGTCGTCTTTCTTTTCTACGTCTCCTATCAATACAAAAAAAAATCGTGGTACAACGATGTCAGTCAACAAAAACTACATTTCAAAGCAAATTTTCAGGATTTCAGTACTAAAGCTTTCATTGCCTGTAGACTTGTGCGCGTTTACTCAGCATTTAATCGGCGATCTCTTTTATAAGACCGCTGTTGACAATTTATCGAAAAAACTATTAGAGACGCTTATTTATGACATCGGCTGCTTTCAGTATTAAAGAGAGATATGTTGCTATCTCATAATGTACATAGTACCGTAGATCGGTTCTATACGCCAGGATGAATGGTTGCATCTGAATTCTTCAACCAAGGTGCCCATGATTATTTAAAAAAATAATAATGTTTAGAGAGTTAATATAAAACAATTACTTTAAAAGTTTTGAATTTTTTTATTGCACATTTGATAACCTTTGTATACCAAAATTTCAGCAATACTAATTGTTTATAGATTAATTGTTATAAACATTTCAAAGTTGATACTTAAGGTCTGTGAAAGTAAAGTAACGGAATAATAATAGAACTTGAATATAACTTTTACAGAACTTGAATATATTAATTAATATTAAATCTTGGAATACTAAGTCTTGGGTCTGAATCTTGCAATCATACATAAAGATAGCAGCCAATAAAATATGCATTAAAAAAATGAAGATAATGTGAGTGGTTCTTAGTTGAAGTATGTGATACAGTTAAAAATGACCGAAACGGATGTCGACGCCTTGGCGCAGTGGTTAGCGTGTTTGTCCGTAAAGCGAGGTCCTGTGTTCGCGTCCCAGAGGTGCAAGTTTGAATCACTGAATATATGAATTCGTACGAGTTTTAAATAATATTTTTATTTATTTTTTATTATATACCTAACTGTTCTGGTCCACCAGTTTGAGAGGTTGTGAGACGCCAAGTCTAGTGATACTCCGTCACTTGCCTTCGGAGCGGCGGCCAAATCTCGCGGACTTGCCGCCCGTAAGTTGCCACAAATCTGCTGACACCTCCTACGTCTTCCAGAGACGATGGACATGACCGAAGAGTGAAACCCTCGGCGTTTATTCCACCAAAGTCACTGCAATGTCAGTCAGATCTCCTTACTTCCTCCGCTCCAGAGCGATGATCTGCGCTATTGTCTATTATTTATCCTCATGCTCTTAATATTGTTATTTTGCCAGACGTTTTGAGTCTTGAATGAAAGTGAGTTCTGAATGGTACTGTTTCTTAGTAATCTATAAATATATTGTTGGTCGGTGTATCTTTTTAAAGCGGTACCTTCTCTACTTTGCACTTCACGTATTATTATAAATTTCTTTAACACTTTCCAGAATGTTGGCTCAATAAGGAATATTTCATCCACCCCACAATTTATTATTGGCCACGATTATTACCGTGAAATCCTTGATCTTACCAGATAAATAACTAATTATCGTAAATTCTCCTTTGTTTAATTTATTCTCGACTTGACCCCATTGAATTATAATATTTTTTCCTGGGGTATGGCCCACTTCTATCGACCCTCCTTTCTCTGTTTATTTTGCAAATGGCATCGAGACACGATGTGCAACGCAAATCAACAAATAATAACCTCAAAGACTTGTCATGTTTACAGAAAAAAAACCTTAAATTAAAACAGCGGAAAAATATTGATCGAGACTTGCATTTCCCGTAAAGTCGGATGAAAATAAGGATGTCCTTGCTTCCCTTCTCGGCGATTAGCGTGACACGCTGTTTATTTGGGTTTTACATATTGCGCATGAATGGGACGTCTCGTGCGGCCGTTGTCACCTCGTAAAGTGACAAAGTAACAGCGTGCCCGTTGTCACTATCACACTGTCAGACTGTCAGATTCAACATAACAAAACCGAATTTACGTAGAAGCGGGAATGAACCATAAGCGGGTCACGGATTCACAAGGCGAATGCTGGAGAGAGGGGATAAGGGGCAGATCCCCCGCAGCTTCGATCCTTTCTTCCCTTCCTTCCACTTAACTCGGGTTGATTCTGTCTTCTGGGAACCGATGACGTTACCGTTGGAAGAATGCCGAACTTTGAGTGACCGCGTCCACTTTTTGCCGAAGGAAACCAGAAAGGTTTAATTGTTTGATCCTTGATTTAATGGCCCCTTGTCTGACGGAATAACTCCAGCATCACGTCACTTCCCGATAGGTATACATTCATCATTCATTATTACGGTCGGTTCAAGAACCAATTTAGCATAAAACAGGTCCATCGGCTTCATTCTGATTTTAAAACAAATATTTAAGAACTCATTATGCTGGAAGAACGAGTTCAGGAGCAGTAGGAACCTTCTTCTTTACGTAGGGCTTTTTGTGAAATATCAGCTTTAGGGCTCTTTTATAGTCTAAAATCACTTTAAACTATGCATTGTTTAACATAAATCCTTAGATGCTTCCAAACTACCTACTTGGAAGGCGCGCTCTCTAAACATAGTATCTGGAGTATGCTTTGGTTGCTTCAACCTTCCAATACCAATTTGTGATTTGTTTAATAAACAAGTTATGTATCATTATTGGATATATTTTATCACTGTTTCTAGCCCTACCACAAGTTTCTATGCTAATGATTTCACAAATTTAGATTTACAGCTATTACATAATTTAATATCTTGAAGGTAAAAAAGTTAGTAGAAGTAGCACTCAGCTGCCATTGAAATCCGAATGATATTCATTTTGTCAAATATTATTCAACATTTAAAGCATGACAATATGACAGATCTCCATTCGGCCTTATGAGGTGATAAGTTTGCTGCACGTCATCATTGCCATCTGCTACCATTTCTGTTATAAATGCCTTTATTAATACGTTCTTGACTTTTAACAGTCAATTGGAAGTGTGACCAAACTCAATGAGATTCTTCAAGCTGACAGGACATTTGATTCGTCTCATATCAAACGTGCATCATATCATGATGTTATAAAAAAACCACCATCATCTTTTTGATTCATCCCTTAATAGCTTAAAAACTTTTTAAATATCCTTTGTTTGTTCATAGTTTAGAACTCAAATTGTTTTTTTGTCGTAGGTACCGACATATCTCTTCTTGATTCAATCCCTTTCAAATTGTATCCTTTTTTCATTATGATCTCAGATTCGATTTCATTTGTGATTTAGGTTCCTATAGAAACTTGAACGTTGTGTTGACTTTCTTTACCTTTTGGCAGCCATTCGGTAATTTTGTCACCAAGTCCAATAAACCTGTTGCCATCATTATTTCTTAATCACAAGCGTCGGGCAGACCCCACAAAGTCGCACTTAATACTAATACACGCGTAAAGCGGTTGTCATCTCGTCTATCGATGAAAGTAGTTTCTTGACATGAGGAGGTCTTGGAGAACTTCCAACGGAATGGAGTTATTATCTCTGAATACATAATATTATATACCTACAGAGCGCGCTTCCGTCCCCTGTACCAGTCTAGAGATGATTTCAAAACATCAACACTTCTTGAATTAAAGTCACGTTCAACACTGTTTACAAAATATTAAAAATTATTAAAATTGACCATGGCATCCAATAAAAGCAAGCGCCAGTTTTTCCTCCACGATATTTCTATATAAATAGCAATCACGCCACATTTCGCAGGGGTCGAAAGATAATATATGAAGGAACGATACACAACTCTGCATAGCACCCACTTCGTACTTTATATACTGTTCTATCAAACCAACATTTGACATGACCTGACTCAAGTATTTGATTCTCTTGTTGTGTTCTTCCTATTGCTTCCCTGAGTCCTTCCAAAGCATCTCGTTTTCATATCGTTATAATCATAAAATGAATTCATAAAATTTATAATCCTTACCTTCTACAACATTCACTTTCTTAATTGGCAATCTAAAGTAATATTGATCGAGCCCGTGTTACTAAGGCCAAGTTAATGTTTATCAATTTCTCAACCGCAACAACATTTTATCAAATCGATAACACACATTTCTCTTATGAAAATTATAACAATTAATGTTTAATCTTTCTGGCACTTCAATTCAATGCCTCGACTCATTTAGTTTTCAGTAAATACGTTATTTTAACATGCTTTAATTAGGTTAATTTGCACTAATTTTGTGAATACCTAACGAGACCACGTATCGAGCATCCAATCATTACTTCTTTGCCATCTATTGAATATCTACCTTGTAAATAAGGTATTACCTCTACAATCACAGTGTAAGTGTGTCACCTAACTCGAAAAAATACTTCCTAATATCGCAAATCAATCCAAAAATAGAATCTAATGGCACTAAATTATAAATGTTGTTAGCTCAGCAAATTGAAGATCTTGTAATGAAAATTGAAAGGCCACACTCGCTAAAATCTCTGCAAACACAGAGCTAAATGTAGCTGTAAATGACGAACGCTACAAGAATGGCTACAAGGAATTGAATCGTGTTCGATTATTGCAATATTTCTATCCTAATCCTTGATCTTACCAGATAAATAACTAATTATCGTAAATTCTCCTTTGTTTAATTTATTCTCGACTTGACCCCATTGAATTATAATATTTTTTCCTGGGGTATGGCCCACTTCTATCGACCCTCCTTTCTCTGTTTATTTTGCAAATGGCATCGAGACACGATGTGCAACGCAAATCAACAAATAATAACCTCAAAGACTTGTCATGTTTACAGAAAAAAAACCTTAAATTAAAACAGCGGAAAAATATTGATCGAGACTTGCATTTCCCGTAAAGTCGGATGAAAATAAGGATGTCCTTGCTTCCCTTCTCGGCGATTAGCGTGACACGCTGTTTATTTGGGTTTTACATATTGCGCATGAATGGGACGTCTCGTGCGGCCGTTGTCACCTCGTAAAGTGACAAAGTAACAGCGTGCCCGTTGTCACTATCACACTGTCAGACTGTCAGATTCAACATAACAAAACCGAATTTACGTAGAAGCGGGAATGAACCATAAGCGGGTCACGGATTCACAAGGCGAATGCTGGAGAGAGGGGATAAGGGGCAGATCCCCCGCAGCTTCGATCCTTTCTTCCCTTCCTTCCACTTAACTCGGGTTGATTCTGTCTTCTGGGAACCGATGACGTTACCGTTGGAAGAATGCCGAACTTTGAGTGACCGCGTCCACTTTTTGCCGAAGGAAACCAGAAAGGTTTAATTGTTTGATCCTTGATTTAATGGCCCCTTGTCTGACGGAATAACTCCAGCATCACGTCACTTCCCGATAGGTATACATTCATCATTCATTATTACGGTCGGTTCAAGAACCAATTTAGCATAAAACAGGTCCATCGGCTTCATTCTGATTTTAAAACAAATATTTAAGAACTCATTATGCTGGAAGAACGAGTTCAGGAGCAGTAGGAACCTTCTTCTTTACGTAGGGCTTTTTGTGAAATATCAGCTTTAGGGCTCTTTTATAGTCTAAAATCACTTTAAACTATGCATTGTTTAACATAAATCCTTAGATGCTTCCAAACTACCTACTTGGAAGGCGCGCTCTCTAAACATAGTATCTGGAGTATGCTTTGGTTGCTTCAACCTTCCAATACCAATTTGTGATTTGTTTAATAAACAAGTTATGTATCATTATTGGATATATTTTATCACTGTTTCTAGCCCTACCACAAGTTTCTATGCTAATGATTTCACAAATTTAGATTTACAGCTATTACATAATTTAATATCTTGAAGGTAAAAAAGTTAGTAGAAGTAGCACTCAGCTGCCATTGAAATCCGAATGATATTCATTTTGTCAAATATTATTCAACATTTAAAGCATGACAATATGACAGATCTCCATTCGGCCTTATGAGGTGATAAGTTTGCTGCACGTCATCATTGCCATCTGCTACCATTTCTGTTATAAATGCCTTTATTAATACGTTCTTGACTTTTAACAGTCAATTGGAAGTGTGACCAAACTCAATGAGATTCTTCAAGCTGACAGGACATTTGATTCGTCTCATATCAAACGTGCATCATATCATGATGTTATAAAAAAACCACCATCATCTTTTTGATTCATCCCTTAATAGCTTAAAAACTTTTTAAATATCCTTTGTTTGTTCATAGTTTAGAACTCAAATTGTTTTTTTGTCGTAGGTACCGACATATCTCTTCTTGATTCAATCCCTTTCAAATTGTATCCTTTTTTCATTATGATCTCAGATTCGATTTCATTTGTGATTTAGGTTCCTATAGAAACTTGAACGTTGTGTTGACTTTCTTTACCTTTTGGCAGCCATTCGGTAATTTTGTCACCAAGTCCAATAAACCTGTTGCCATCATTATTTCTTAATCACAAGCGTCGGGCAGACCCCACAAAGTCGCACTTAATACTAATACACGCGTAAAGCGGTTGTCATCTCGTCTATCGATGAAAGTAGTTTCTTGACATGAGGAGGTCTTGGAGAACTTCCAACGGAATGGAGTTATTATCTCTGAATACATAATATTATATACCTACAGAGCGCGCTTCCGTCCCCTGTACCAGTCTAGAGATGATTTCAAAACATCAACACTTCTTGAATTAAAGTCACGTTCAACACTGTTTACAAAATATTAAAAATTATTAAAATTGACCATGGCATCCAATAAAAGCAAGCGCCAGTTTTTCCTCCACGATATTTCTATATAAATAGCAATCACGCCACATTTCGCAGGGGTCGAAAGATAATATATGAAGGAACGATACACAACTCTGCATAGCACCCACTTCGTACTTTATATACTGTTCTATCAAACCAACATTTGACATGACCTGACTCAAGTATTTGATTCTCTTGTTGTGTTCTTCCTATTGCTTCCCTGAGTCCTTCCAAAGCATCTCGTTTTCATATCGTTATAATCATAAAATGAATTCATAAAATTTATAATCCTTACCTTCTACAACATTCACTTTCTTAATTGGCAATCTAAAGTAATATTGATCGAGCCCGTGTTACTAAGGCCAAGTTAATGTTTATCAATTTCTCAACCGCAACAACATTTTATCAAATCGATAACACACATTTCTCTTATGAAAATTATAACAATTAATGTTTAATCTTTCTGGCACTTCAATTCAATGCCTCGACTCATTTAGTTTTCAGTAAATACGTTATTTTAACATGCTTTAATTAGGTTAATTTGCACTAATTTTGTGAATACCTAACGAGACCACGTATCGAGCATCCAATCATTACTTCTTTGCCATCTATTGAATATCTACCTTGTAAATAAGGTATTACCTCTACAATCACAGTGTAAGTGTGTCACCTAACTCGAAAAAATACTTCCTAATATCGCAAATCAATCCAAAAATAGAATCTAATGGCACTAAATTATAAATGTTGTTAGCTCAGCAAATTGAAGATCTTGTAATGAAAATTGAAAGGCCACACTCGCTAAAATCTCTGCAAACACAGAGCTAAATGTAGCTGTAAATGACGAACGCTACAAGAATGGCTACAAGGAATTGAATCGTGTTCGATTATTGCAATATTTCTAACTAACTCCTCCACATTATGAGTACGGAAGTAATACAAAAAACAAACATAGTTATTATAAATCTGGAAATTGTAAACAGTAGCATTTCCACCGAGGACAAAGCGTCATCGACAGGTAAAATCTCCAATTTATCCGTTTTTGTAACACGGTCCCAATCGAATATACAATTAATTTTATATTTCATGAAAATACAAGTGGTAGCTTCTTGAAACAAAATCCACGACTCTCTTATTTTCCTTGGCTTATCTTTTACTTTTCTAATATAGATATATATCGTTTTTTAAACACACAAACATAATGTAAACACATAATCTTTTTGTGTGCCTCACTAATAACTCTCAACCGGTAAGTTCTGGGGTCATGAAACTTTCACTCTAGATTTTCGTCGCTTTAAAACATAATTTTAACTATATTGAAAATTAAGACTACAACATACCTAATAAAATTTTCATTATTTTAAAAGATGACTGTAAAAACTTAGACGATGCCCGGTAGCAACTTCTAAAAGCTATAGGTAATTTGTTACATTTTGAATTGCTTTTTCAAAACCTTGGAAACTAGATTCTGCCCTACCAGGGGGATAGAAGTTGCAAGAGGTGTTCGCTGCAGTTTGCAGTAGTATTGGCAGCGTGCGGTGTGTGGTCCATTGCTAGCTCTCCCCCGGGCTGAGCGGGTAGATTGGCTGATAGCAGTTCTGGTACCAGTTCGTTCAGCTCTCGTGTCGAGTGGCCCGCAGCGGGGATTATGCTCTCTTTGGTTCGCGAGAGACTGGTTTAGGGCCTGTCTTTCTTTTGGCTGGTTTATAACATGAACTACTAGTTTTAGTCCAATATACTTAAATAAAAATGTAAAGATTTTTTCTCAGATGAAACAGAACAAACTGCAATGCTTATTTCTTGGAATGCCTGTCAAAGCTTATCAAATAGTTGTTTTGTGATAAATAACATTTTTCCCACAATATGTATCAATTTTCTGTACAATTTCTTTAAGTTAAATAATTTTGCGTAAAAAATACAGTGTCAGAATTTGTTGAGCAAATAACCCCCTAGTCCGATTAATTTGTTTTGTCGGTAGGTATGTAAGTCAAGTTTTTCTATAGCTTTCATCTGAACTACAAAGTAGAAAATCGGTTTGTATAACTCCATATAAATCGAACGGTGAATCCTATCGTAATGTAGTTCTGATTCAAGCTGGAACTTCTGGTCCAAAGCAATTACCCCGATAATGAACTTTTAAAAGTCCTACAAACTGTCATATCATCAAGATGCCAGTTTGTTTCTTTCATGAACGAGTAACACCAATTGAATTAATATTAAAAATATAATGATGTGGGTAGTGGCAGCCCTAGGTGGAACTGGTTACTTAACTAACTGGCCACGACTCGGCAAATACTGGCCGTTAATTGGTCCATTTGGCCGCTATGCAGATATTGCAGATGTGGTCCCTTGGACTTTACCGACCGAAGTGTGGTCCCCTGCACCTCCTTTACCCCACCTTCCGCTCCAGACCTCCACACCCCCCTCAGCGGCACCTTTTAGATGTTATCTCTTATCCGTTTGGATAAAAGCGCTCTGCTGATAGGTATATTGTGACCTCTCCTTCTCTCTCATGAAGGACGCGTGGAACAGTAAGAAAAGTTACGACTGAGCTCTAAGTGGCAGGACCATACTTAACGAGCTGATATTTTTTCTTTCTGCCCAGAGCGCAGGAAGCTAAAGTTGTGTAAAGTCTCCTTTTTGCTTCTTGACCGGTCTGACCGTTCGAATAAAACGTTCATTCAGGTTTCACTTACACTTTTATGGTTCTCCCGCTGGAAGATCCGTTGTATTTTCTTTCTGTGCTACGAACATCGTTTGTGGGGATGAGGGAGATATTACAAATAATAAGTATATTTATTTGAACAACTGTCACGCAATGAAATCTTCATCCTAAATTCATTAAATATTTTGTATAATTCTGAGACTCTGCTGTTAAGTACACCGATTATATACAGCTAATAAACGACCGGAAGATGTGAAGAAAGATGAGCCAAACCAGAAGATCTGGAGAGAGGCCAATAGCCAGCTGGACCGAGGACGTGAAGAGAGAAAAATGACTCGAAACTTGAGAGACTTGTATTCAAGGAAGATCAAAGCTCCCTCAATAAAACAATATAGCAAACAATATTAGGATAAAATACGTTACCATTAAAAATAAGAAGTCTTTCGATCGCAATGAATTACTAGTGACAACGTTTTGATTTTAATTAAACTCTTGGCCATTCATATGTCAAAATACAAGCAATAGATATTGAGAAATTTCCAAAAGATTTCCAAAAGACCTCGACCCATATTGTGTAGTAGGTATGTTGTAGAAATGATAGGCAGATAATTATTTGTCTATTCTCGTCATGTTTATGCGGGTTTTAAATTATTAATTAGGTGCCTCACGCCACTTGTGTCAGTATTCTAGTCCCTATGCCAAAACGGTGACACTTTCTAAATTTCGAAATAATTTCTTAATTATGTTAGTTGTTTGTCTTTTGCGGTATTGAGTCGTATTGCGGAACCTCCTCCTTTTTGATTCATCGTTTCAGACAGTCTTGCAATGTTCACATCAGACGTACTGTTGAGAATTTGTGAGGCTGATAATATTAAAGTTTTATATTTTTTGTTTGTTAAAATGTCTACTTTAAAAATGTATTTCCAAGAATGATAGAAATCATGATATTTCATACGAAAGTAATCACGGGAATCCTCTTGCTGTCGCAACGCAAATCAAATTAATAAAAATAAATAATAAAGAACTCGGAAAACAAAACTGTTCCAGTTGACCCTCGATGGATAAAGATTTCTCTCTCAAGTTAAATTGTAGCATTGAATTCGGTCGTTGGTCCAGAGCGCTTTCCTTGAATCTCAATTTATGTGCTTTTATTATTAGTTTGGCATCTTTGCTCTGATTCCTCGATTCAGTGTATTTATCTTTTAATAACTCATCCTCATCATTCATCATCAACGGCAATTGTCGTTATTGTCTCTGTGGAATCCGAGCTCTCGTACACAGCCACGTGCTCTTGTGGTGTTGGCGTATCACACAATATTATGACAACATTGGTGTGTGGTGGGCTGTGATAGTGTTGGTGTATCACAGACTGTTACGATGTTGGCGTTTGGGTGTGGAACCACATGCCCGCCACACCAGACGGCGTGGCGACACATACTTCAATCAACACAGTTCCAGAATAATGGGCCGCCGCCGTTTACCGTACAAGTATTTAATTCTACCTTACTGACGGAGATGTGCTTTGAACAGTTTCCAAATAACAAAAAAATATTTTCAGTATATGTACTTACCTACTCTGTTTTAAAACCCAAATTGTTCCTGCAGAAGGCCTAAACCCATGTAGCCATTTCGCATGCTAATAACCGTTTCGCATAATATAGTCATAAATACGAAATATCTAAAAAGTCATGTATTCAAGATTATCAGAAATAAGTTATATTGATCTGAACTCTGACAAATATTAGTCGAAATAGACTTCAAGTCGTTTCTTCAAGAAAACATAATTTTATTTATTTATTTATTACACGCCCTAGTGGGCTTTTATTATAATTTTTTTACAAACTATTTGTATCAAAGTAAATACTTAAAAATTTAAACAATAAAGAAAAATATAAAGATAATAACAAAGAACGTTGAAACAAAAAACAAAACAAAATACATAGATAAAAATGTAAACAGAAACTAATAATCCTCACATTTGAATTTAAAAGATTCTACAAAACAAAATAGTAGCAGCATAGAAGTTATTTGGTAGTACGAGTATGTACCTACCAAATAACTTCTATGCTATGGTCTACTTGTGTCAAAGAATAAAAGTGATAAAATAAACAAAATTTATACTGATTAGTTTTGAGATGAAATATATCGCCCAGATCATTTTTATCACAGATATGGTTTAATTTTCAATTCATATCTTAAAAATAGATTGAATCTTTCCATAGGTACGAAACAAAACTAAAATGTTTCCATTCCTGAAGTTGCCAATTATCTTCAGCAAGACGGCGAACATTTCATTCGTTCAACTCCCGGTTTTCTGGCCTGTTATTTTCCCAGAAGCGGAGATCAACACGCCCCGAAATAAGCCAACATAACGTTTTGCCACAAATTGACACGATCGCCTAGAACATTCCATGTTTAATTGAGTTAACCGGCCAGCGACTAGAAACCAGGTGTTGGTGGAAGCAGATATTCGTGTACCCGACCAACGGCCTGGAGTATACGGAGAAGAGAACGCTGCAAACAGTAGACTGCTTGGCGCGACTAAGTTCGTTCACTCCACCTAACTAACCTGCCCTCACTCTGTGTCTTTATATTTTCCTGACATCTCACGCTGCGTTTCTGGTTTCTTGACATCTTCAAAGTCTACAAAAACAGTTTTTCAAAACTAGTGTTCACATTTCACATCTACCTATTTCTTTGTCCTAACTATAAGACCAAAAATAATATAATATCTCGTTCTGTTTGTTTAAATGGAGTAATTTTACATTATAATCGAATAAACAAGTATATTTAACTTGATTAATTTATATGCTTTAGAAGTTATCAAATTATATTTCAAAATTATGTGTAAAATGTACGTACATATTTCAAACCCATTGTCCAAAATTTTACGGAATCGTCTAGTTATCTGACCAATTCAACATATGTATGAAAGTTATCTTATAACTTCTCAAATGGTATTTGTCCAGATTGTTACACCTTGTACCTACTGAATATTAGTACGTAATAATTTTACAGCACATTTCATAAATTTTGTTTAACAAAATTCACAGAGTTGATCATCCTGCGTCGGAGGTCAATGCAATTTCACAACTATGATGATAATGTTATTAATATTTTCTAAATAAACATCACCAACTCATCGCGAATGTATTTTCCATAGATAAAATCATTTGACCACACTTTAATGAGTTAAATATATCGTAGCAAATGATTGTGGTGAGTTAACACACTTAAAGCGAAGAGTTTAACAATAAAAGCCATTCAGAATAATTAGCCAGTGACATCTTTATACATGTATGATGGTTGTAATAAATTCCGCATCAGACACAAACCCAGTTTGGTATTTACTGACATAAATTATATGGATACTAAACTAAGTACCTACTAGTATGGTTAGTTAGTCGCTGCTAGATGGCCGAGTCATGTAGTTTTTAGTCCATATTATGTAATCCAGAGATAAAGTAAAACTATATAGAGTAAAGCTTGTTTGAAAATTTCACCAAAAGCTTTAATAACTAAAAGGTTTAGGCTTTAGGTTGATTAATTAGGGAGTTCATTTTCGCGAAGACTAGTTTCAGATCACGAGTTCACTTTGTGGCGTCATTTTTATTTCATAAAAATAAATCGCTTTTTTTAAGATCAACCACAGAGTTAGCTAATTTTACTTATCAATATAATTGTAACTTAGTTTATATGGAAACAGGTAATTTTCTATTGCATTTCACATTTTTTGAGCAATTCTGGGTCGTCAATACAAATCTCAGGCACGTGTAATTCATAGTATTAATACTATTGAGATGATTTTATATTATTGTAAGTCGTATTTTTATAGAGATCGGATCGTAGTTATTCTATTACAGTGTCATTCTTACCTAATGCAATTGCATTAATCGCCTTGTGTGTGCATATAACTTTCCCTTATATGTGCAGGCCTGTTAATGAACACTGAACGCTGCTGCTTGGTGCATTGGCTCAGCCGTTCAGAGTGCACAGTACACAGTAGTGGTTATTGTGTACAGTTGCCTTCGTTTGTGAATACGAGAAAAATGTTAATTGGCATCAACTGTGCAACGGACCACATTGCCTCGACAGGGCTGTGCCCGACTTATCGAATTACCAATATGATAATACAAGCCTCGTACACGTGGAACCGATCTCATAGCACGAAGACTATCAAAAAGGTCAAAAGCGAGAAATTCACCCTTCAAGGGATTGCGAGAGGAATTTCTGTACCTTGTGGTTATGTGTAGAACCTTTAGATAATTAGCAACATATTGGCTTAGAGAGGTGTTTAGAAGCAAAGATAGCAAAATTCAATATTTTTTGTAGCCGTGCTATTTTCATAATATTATTTAGGAACGGAAAACTTTAGCTGTCGAAATGATTTATTTTGATAAACTATGAAATATTAACAAAAAATAATTACTAACGCTGGAGGAGAATTCTGTGCTTCCATCTATATCCTTCTGTACGAAAACAGTATTCTAATTGGCAAAAGTTAGGCTATCATCTAGGTTTTCTTCGTAGGTACCTGCGTGAAAGAGATGAAAACAAAGTGAAGGAATCATTCTTATTAATAAATTTCCAAATACATAAGAATCTAATAGTGTAGCCCTACCAGTCTTTCAGTTTAATTGAGTGTCCTTCTTTTGGGAGTTTGACCTATAATTTATTCACTGTCAGCCTCACTGAGTCCCTTGCTGGGAGATCTTTCCATGATATATTTATTATGCGCGTATTGAGCTTTCACGGTGGCCGCAACCAGCAGCTGAAACACATGCATTAATAATCCTACCAAGGACTCCAGGTTTTATCGACTCAACGATTTCATTAAAATATTAAAATTTCCAGTTTCTCTCCCGAGCTCGTGGTATTATTCCATAATGTTGCATTGGTCGACGATTAACCATAAGCAATTTGAATTTTTACTAAAAACACAACATGTCTAGTCGTGTCTTTTTCTTTTCTTTAAATGATCGCGGAGTATCGGTGGAGGTCATAATGGAATGCTATAAGATTATATCTAGCCATCTATTGAATTCTTTGAAATATTGCGCTTCAAATAAAGAATTCAGAGGAAGAAAGATATTCAAAATAGGTACAAAAATGGAAGAAAGGATGTTTAAGTTTTTCTGTTCATGCAGTAGTTTTATACTAGTACTCAAAACGTTAACCGCGTTGGTAGCGTTTTCAGCCTTTTTCAGTAAAGAAATGTAGAGAAACTTAATATCTTAATGCTCCTAGAATGGAGCCAGACAGGTGTGACAGGAATCTAAGCTGTCAGTATCAGCGGGTAAAAACTAGCTTAACGTCTTCTCAATTGATAAATAAATATGTTGTTATCGTATCATCGGAACGCGGCTTTCAAGACATTGGCCAAACAACGCAAGTTGATGCAACAATACACTTATATTGTCACGATTAGTTAGTGAATAAATAAATCGATCCAAAATCCTCGAGGTACACTGGAGTGTGAGAAAAATAAAGAAATATTTTGCCTTTTTATACTACCACAGATTTAATACTTTTAAAATAACTTAATTTAAAAAATCAGATCATGATAAGTATGTTATTGTGTCATAAAAAAAATTGTACCACAATAAACATTGCCCCTATTAATTTATTAATAAAGGTCCAAAGTAGCTTCCTTGGGGAATACCTGCGTACCTCCTATATCTAAGAAAAAAATTGTTTTTTTAACTTTATCACAAACTCATCATTTTAATGTGTTTTTTTATAATATCAGAACGTAATGCAAAGCACGAACACGACTAGATTTTAATGTGCCATAAATTATGAATTCATTCACGGTTGCACCTGTGTGTACAAAAAAGACACCATATCACGTTTCCCAATTGATGTTAAAACTTCCCGTGGCATAAACATAATAATATATTAGTCATCAGAGGTATAAAAAGGGAATAAATACAGCCGTGTGCACATGTGTACAGGTGGTATGTGCGTGTCTGTGAGATCGCACACGGATCATGGGTGCTTGTTACTGACAATGGTTAGCCGCAACCTAACGGGTTATTTTATGAAATCTTGCCACATAACGTCGCATTTTGTCGTTGCTGGCTTTTAGACATTAACGTGGCGATCATTGTGGTGCAGATTGATAACAAAAGCATAATAATAGCACCATTTGACGGCTTTTGCATTTGGGCCGTGAATTATATTTATGGTCAGTTGCTCTCCCGGTATAAATGGACACAGAGGTAGAGTCGCAGAAATGGTCAAAAGGTAGGCCTGTTCTCGTGTGCATATTATTATTACGTTGACTAGTTACACTTTGATTAACGCAGCAAAAACTCTCGAACGGTGAACTTTGGCATTATGAAATTTTCGTAGCTTTTTCTTTCTAGAACATTTATTTCAGAGCAACCATTCTCTCACCATCGCGCTTTGTCACTTCCATCATAGGCTTTGATAATTCATTAAATTGTCAAAAAAAGGCAATACGCCAAAGTGTTGGTTTTTCAAAAGTTTGGAAAATCCGAATTCAAAAATGTGACATCTTTGTAAATTAATTGCGTTTACTTTAAAATTGATTGTAGATATCAAAGGTACACCTTTATATACATTTTCACTTCATTAAGGTGTAAATAACGACTTCCTTAGAGCCAATAAAGTTTTATTTAAGTATCCGATAACATAATCTTTTCTCAGTTTATCGTTTCTTCCTGTTTCTTTTATTGGGCCATATTTCACTGTTGTCATCTGTGATTTCGTTCGTTGCAAGGACAGCCAATAAAATCTGCGAGTTATACTATAACTATAAATTATTCTGGTAAGCCGGCGTAAGTCTCTGTAGGAATAATAATTCTCCTCTTTACAATCAAGGTAGCGATCTCGCGTGCAAGAATTTTCTCCTACCGACGAATGCACCACCGGTACGCCAGTACGCCTGTCTCTGTGGGAGACATGAGTGCAGTAACTCTGATACCTGCCTGCAGTACCTGGGATTGCACTGCAGACTGCATGCCGCTAGCTGCACTGGTTACTGGTTACTTTCCCACCATCGGGCTGTGCGAGTATTGCTGCGACTGCATCTGATGAATCAATCACCCGCATTGCACCATCCGCGCATGTTGCTTTCAACTTTAACGATCTTCCAATTACTGGACTCCCCGATTGTCGAGATAATTATGAGAATTTTTTAAACGTTGGTGGTCGGCGCGGATTCACTTCTTTGTCTTGTTAGTTTGTTTTGCGCGTTGATTGTGATTATTATTGATACAGGCCCATAGGACCACTGCAATACGTTCCATGTTTCAATTTAACCTTCTACCACTACAAACTCAAATGATAAATAAAATGATAAAATATGTAAAGAGGTAAAATTATGGTTGAATAATGTAGATATTGAAACGCTTTTTCTATAAATTTATCCATCCTTCTACAACTCACTTTCTGTAACTTTCTAAACTTTCTTAGGTTTTCATTTTTGGTGTTTGATGAAATTTTGTACTAGTTCCACAAAAGTAGCTTCTTAAGTGTCTGAGATTTTGAGGGAACGTTAGCATCAAAATACGCTGCAAACAAGTAATTGCGCTGTATAACCAAAAAGGATGCCCATCATATCACAGGTGTTTGTCGAAAATTCGACCCTTAAAAAGATTCATCGAGGACAGAAAACATTTAATTTGGATGAATACATATCTTCTGATACTTCATCTAATATAAACACCTCCCTCTAACTCTAACCACCCATTCGTCTCTCACTTCACCAAATCTTAGAAATCTCACCCATCTAGAGTAGCCAGTTTTATTACGGTCCTCAGTTATGTTCTTGGTGATAATCCAAGTTTGCACTCCAAACTTTAGAACGTTTTAATTTAATGTAAGCGTTCAAAAAGAAGAAGAAGATTACTGAAAATGGTTTTAAATGAAAGTATTTAAATATGAATGGTAGGGGGAGTTCGCTAATATTTAAAAAAAAACGGTTATAATTAAAAGCGAAAATATTTAATAAAACAGGACTTATTTCAAAATATAGCGAAAACCTCTTGCGATCTGAGAAGAAGCATTTGATGATAAGTGATACGAATAACGTGTAAAACTTCAGAACTAGGTAGGTTTTTAATAATTTTTGGAAAATACGATTTTTTTTTACTATATACTATATTATCTTTAAAAAAAACAGAAATTCAGAAAGCGGGGTCTTAAATAAGAGATTTTATCCCTAAAACAGATGATACTGAATCTAGGAAAGTGGCGTGGGAAATCAGATCGAGAAAAAGTGTACGTGCAAAACATCATGTCTCCAACATAATCCCCTCTCTGTAATACGGCTGAAGTTTTCGCAGGAAGTCAGTTGTCAATTAACAAATCAAACCGGAGAGTAAAAAAGAACTTTTAGTGACGTTTAGATGTAACCTAATAATAATAAACCCCCATAAAAACATACCCCAACATTCAATCCTGTAATACGAATATGAACATGAACTGCTGGTCTGTAACCAGATCTACTCGACTTTAAAAAAAGATATACTTATGTATATAAAAAGCTGTTACATTGTGGCTTGTCATGGTGGTCGAAGAGTTTTCTTGCCTTAGTACTTTGGTAAAAAACGAGATGCATGTTTCATTTATCATAATATAACAATATGTTGTGAAGATCTAATCTATTAGTAAAGTTTATATCATTTTGTTACCACTAATCCGATTCTAGCAAGGCTCTAGCTCTAGATTTTAAATGTAAAGTTTACTTATTGTACCTACTCAATTTGATACTCTTATTTATGGTCAGTGAAACGAGGCTTGGCAATAGCGATTAATTGGGATATAAAACAACGCTCTAGGTTTTAAATGTAATTGTGGCTGATTAGTACAGAAAATTGTGACTAATATCTGAACGACCATGGAAATACGAAACCAAAGATAAAACTTATCCTTTCGAATTTATGATTCATACCTCTATATATTTATAGATACTCTACCGTTCAAAATCGAATCTCTGAACCTAAAATTTTCTCCGTGATACAACTTTCATTTCTAAGTTTCTTCGATACAATTCATTATTATTAAAAGGGGTTTGAATATTTCTGGATGGGTTGAGGATCTTCGGAAGACTCGGCATTGATGGAAGAAAAAATCGCTTCTCCAACGATTCCCGAAGAATGCAAGTATTGTATGCGACACGCAACGCGAATGCCAACGACTGCAGTGAACATACAGGCTCTGTAATTCCTATTCTAGTCCACCTGCTGCAGTACCTACCTTATTACAATACTGCAACGACCTACCGGCTCTTATGCCACACACAACGATCTGCGAAAAACACACGATGAATATGACGAAACTCAAGTAAACTATCAATATAAAACTCTCCATTTCAGACTGGTGTGATCTTGATCACGGGGAATGGATTAGGCACACCTGCAAATAATAAAAATCATAACAGATAAATTTGGTGCCATTCGATATAACAAGGACAATGCAAAACACGTTTAAGTCGGCGACGATACGACGGTGTTTGTAATTTTGAAAGTTTTTCCTGCTTGTAAATAATATCTTTAATTTAATATCTAACCTTTATTGAATACTTCACAAAGCCTTCTGTTTTTGACTGGATCTGTAAGGTTAATATAATTTGATTTTAAAATACCAACTTTTTAGCACATTAATCCTTATATTTGGCACGGAAAAGTATACAATACATAAAAAAAACTTTATTCACATTCGTAATAAATATAGAATTACTTGCGGCCGTCTAGACCACGTAACTCTATACTTTAGCTGTCTCTCATTGTGATTCTTGTATTTTATACAACCGCGAACTGGGTACCAGTGTAAGTCCAATGTCGACCAATGTTAATGTTTTTCCAAATTCCAATTGAAAACAAAATAACCTTTCGTATTTCTAACGCCTTTAACATTTTGCACCAATTACAATCGTTCTTTTTTATAGCGTATTTTTGTTATACCTCTTCTAGGGCGCTTTAAAAAGTTAGATTTTTTTATGTACAATAGTTAAATTACCAAAATACTAGGTTCTTAGGTATTAATAAATGTTGCAGGCTGTAAAAAGGGTTCAAATTTGTTAAACAATTAAATTAGATTTTAAATGACATCTCAATTTATTAGATGCAAAAAAGTGAAAATTGGCTCCATGTTTGCGTGAATATAGGAGATAATACTTGAATAGGAAAACTGTGCACAGTCAAAAGCTGGTAGGCAAGGACGTAAGTATAGCCTTCACAATTTCACAAGGGTGGGTTCGATCATGGGGTGGGGGGGAGAGCAAAGAGAAAAGTGGGAGGGGGGGGGGGGGGGGGGGGGGACGGTTAAAAAAATTATTAGAAAAGTTTTTAGGATCACTACCTTCCACAACTTATATTCTGTCAATGAATTGGCTGATTCTTTCATGAATCACCGGCAGCAAGTGGTATAAACTGTACAGCCTTTAAAGGCCCCAAAGGTCGTTTTGTTCCCCTCCACTTCGGTCCGCCGACTTCGACCAGTGACGTAGTGTCCGCACGGTGTACTGCACGGTACACACCTGTTGTCGGAAAAGAAGAAAGAAAAACCTGCCGGACGAAATTCGAACCTACTCCGTCTGGGATCGTGGGCAGCTTCCGGACTCAGCGAGGAATCTGTTCTCGGAAAGACGCCCGACCGAAGTGTCCCTCAACGGGCGATTTGGCCAGAAAAACGTGCCGGTAGACCCGCAAACAAGTTAGCAACAGCAACCATTCACCATTGTTAACTAATGACTTATCGTTAATGGTTGGTTACTTTGACCACTTGGGTTATAAATAGATAACATGGCTCATACTAATGATGCTTGAATTATTTGCGTTTGGAATTCGGAAATCCTTGCTGAATTTTAATGATGCTGCAGTCATTCCTGTGAAAATAGGTCTGCACACTAATTAGCATTTTTGCGAATTTGTATTTAGTGACCAGCTCTGTTTTATGTGAGGTGATTAGTCGTTTAGTTTGTCATTATCTTCTCTCCCTTATATTTTATCCTCCACACAACAATACACGATATATTATTAGTCTTGCATCAACATCATACAATTTAAAACACAATTAATATCCCTCCATACAAAGTCGATCCATTATTGGTTTAGGGATCGGATATGAATAGCCAATCTTCCTCATCCTCTTCTTCTTCTACCCTCCGCTTCCTACAGCCCCACAACTTTTACCACAAAAAAGAACTCCTGTTCCACTGGACTTTTGAAATCAACGAACATATTTTAGAAATTAATTTACATAGGTTCGGTTAGATTAGATTATTAATATCACATTTAAAAACTTAATGACAACAGTAGCCGTGACATCAAGGGGTGTTTTGTAACTTGTAACCACCCTTCAAAAACCCCTTGTCCAAGAACTTATGATTGGCTCTATGACTAACTTGCTTCTTTTCGTGGTTGTTTTAGATGGTCGTTAGGTGGTGGGGCGGCTTGTGGGCGGCGGCGCTGGTGGCCCTGGCGGCTGCAGGGCCTGCGCAGCCACCTCAGTCTCTGCACCACCTCACCAAGAGGTCGTTCTTCGAGATCCAGTGCAAGGGGGTCTACGACAAGTCCATCTTCGCCCGGATCGACAGAATCTGCGATGATTGCTACAACCTCTTCAGGGAGCCACAACTGCATACGCTATGCAGGTTTGTTCAATCGCCATGATGTCAATTAAATAGGAAATTAAATCAAATTCAAATTCAAAAGTGGACCTAACGTCGTGCCCTGCGGAACACCGTTCCTACTATTTGAGCAATTTTCAAAAATGTTGCCTAGTAACTAAATTGAAGGTATAATGTAATCTTAATGTGAAATTGGGCCGTAACAGCATGGGTACGCATATGCGTGTGGTTGATAGACTTGATTGTTCTAAATGTAAACATAAATGGATTTTTAATATCAAAGGTACCAAGTGGACCTAAAATCAATCCTTCAGGAAAGCCACACAGCCGAAAAATTAACTCTTACTGCATTCTAAGTTTTTAAACGTTTTGAAGTGTTTCGGGCACAAAACGGCGCTTCATAAAAAAAGTATGCTTTTTTAATGTTGCTAATCAAATTATTTTGAACGATTTCCACACCTGCAACCGATGGACAACATTAACGAGGCACAGAAACATGAAATGACTGGTTATTGACTTTTCAGGAATGATTGTTTTACGTCAGACTACTTCAAAGGCTGCCTGGAGGCACTGCAGATGACGGACGAGATAGAGCAGATCCAAGTATGGATAAAACAACTTCACGGGGCGGAACCTGGGGTTTAGGTATTGTTTTATCCCCTTTCATTTTGATTTTTCCTTCATTTTTACCTAACATTTTTTTTCTCCTTATATGACTAACCATTTTAATATAATTTTAGTTTATTATCCGTTTTTCTTGGATCGAACCTAAAAAAAGTCATTGTTTGGCGATTCCATTCGTTTACTAGTATTATTTATTAACCACAACGCTTTATCTAATAGAAATAGATATTAATTTTACCCACATTTTTAAAATTCTTATTTAACTAACCTACCTGTACTCTTTCTATCTTCTTTTTTTATCTTTTTCTTTTGGTTCTATCTTTAAAAAAAATAAATATTATATATAAAAATATAATTAATAAAATAAAAAAATAAAAAATATATGTTCCTAAGCGAAAAAGGTATAATATTTAAAATAATGTGTATATATATTATTTTTGTTTTTATTTAACATTCATTATTTACCTTTATATTAAAATTTAATGCAAAAATGTTTCCAGCTTATTTTACAAACCATTTACATGTTTAGTTTTCTTCTAAAATATATCATCTTTTGTTGTTTTCCAACATACTTTTCAATATTTTTAACCACATTTTTTTCTACCTCTTTTTCGCTCTTTTAACCAATATTTTTTATTTCACTTACTCAACTGATCTCCTAATGTTTCATCTTTCTATTACCTTTACACATTTCCAAAATCATTCCATTTTCTTCCTCTGGGGTGGTCTTCAAACTAATCTAACACAACTTTTTTCATCTTCACTAACAAATGTCCTTCTTTCTAGCAAATTTCTTCTGCTCGAGCCTGCACATAACACCTTCTTGTCTTTACTAACCCATGCTTTGTCTTGTCTGTTTTCTCACCTGTTTCCTGTCTAATAGTTTCTGACTGTTTTCTAATTGTAATTATATCAACTGTCTTATAACATTTGTACATAATTCGTCTGTAAATCTTTAATGTATACAAAATGTTGTGAAAACACCCAACAGTGAAATTTAATAGCATTAATGGAATTAAAATAATCCCGTATCTTCAGTAGGAAAGAAACAAGTTTGGATAACTTTAATAAATCAATACTTATTCACGAATGTATGTATTGCGCAACAGGGATAGAGAAGTCTGTCCAACTGAATGAGATACCCAACCGTTCAGAAGCATAAAATCAAATAGAGAATCTCCATCAAAATAAAGAGAAGATAATTATAATGAATATATTCCTTTCTCGACTATATTTTTATAATTAATAAAAAATAATAATATCCATACGGCAATGACTAATGATTGAATGCATTGTTTCTTGCAGGCTCCAATGTTTCACGACACCATACTTTAAGGGCTGCTTGGAGGCCTTGCTCCTCACGGAGGAGGAAGAGAAGTTCAGTCAGATGGTAGAGTTCCTGGGGAAGAAGAAGTGATCCACCCGACCTAGCCAGGACCCGACCCGGCCGGGCGCCACCACCACCATCTAGTGGCAGCTTTCGCAAGCTCGCAGACAGACCAGGCACGCAGCACACTATCTAGCGACAGCTGCTGCAAGCTCGCAGCCGGACCAAGCACACCATGACCGCCAGGGAACTTCCGCCATCTGATATCTATCCTCATTCAATCTAGTCGCAAATCATCGATGTATTTTTAATAGTTTATTATCATATAGCTGTAAAAAGTAGAAAAACAGGCCATATTGATCTTAGCTTAATTTAAAATAAAGCACCATTGAAAATGAGAAAAAAAAAACTTGTAATATATATTTTTGTAATGTAAGCTAGGGTTATTTTTGTGACTTGTATTATTTAATGGTAAAATAATCTTGGTTTTGCTACGCATATTCGAGTATTCTTCCATGTAAAATATATTGATTAAAATATAGTAATTAGAAGAGCTAGAAGGAATGTTGCCAACCAAAGGAAGTAGGAAACACACTGTCTGTGAAGTAACAAAGTTTACTTTCAAATCTGACAAGAAGTTTCTTTTTCTATTCAAATAATAATTATTGTGATTTTGAAGGTCCTACCAACGCACATTGTTTTATATTTTTGACTGATAGCTTAAGGAATACATAGTTCTCAAATTGTGTACATTTAATACTAACTACATAATATATTAAATATGTGAAATAGTAATGTTTATGCAATAGTCCTACCTTTCTTACACATGGCCAAAGAATGTAATTCACTCGGTACGATATCCTCAAATATTCATACAAGTACATACTAGTTAATTCACTTTCTGAAGAAATACAGATACATTTAAGATACCAATGTCCCGATTCCTTGATGGAAAGATGACTCAGATACCTGGGGAACCAGGAGACATCGCCGAACAAAGTAAAACATGAGAGATAGGACTTAGGACATAATGATCTATGTCCTAAGCATTAGGACAAGCTAAGGACATAATGACTTATATACTAAGCTTGCGGAGTTCTGCAAACAGTCTCCAAATAAATAAATAAATCACTTCTCTATAAAAGACTTGTTTTAAATGCATCTCATTATTAAAATCTGAAATAAAATTTACTCCGTTGAACTCAAAGTATTATTGTATTATGCCAAGCATCAATATTGAGCCTGATTAACAATGATTTGTATAGGGAATCATGATATGTAATATATGGTCACACCGACTCTTAGGTTGGAATGGCTGGCCGACCTGCGCTCGGTATGACTATATATCATGGAAAGTGACAAGTGACCCCATAGACAGGTGACTGGACACGGATAGCGGGTACCCCTGACCTGGCATATGAAGTACCTATAATAATCACACTATTTTACTAAAGAAGCACTCGAAGTGTTATGTATTAGGTGTAAATAAACTAACTAATTTAAAAGAACTTATATTGTAAAAGGGTATTTTTGAAGAAATATTTTTTGACATAATATTGAATTTTGACTTGTGAGCCTAATGAATATAAAATAATAAAAAATAGCTAATATATGTGCCAATTGTATATTAACTATCAGTGAATCCTTACTAATGTTTTATAATTATTTTTATTCAATTAGTTTTACGATATTTGCAGCATTCCACTCTCAGTATTCAACGTGTACATTATTTCTTATTTATTTATTTATTCCTTCATATCATGAATCACTACATTTTATTTATTTACACAAATTCATTTATTTAATTCAATATCATTAACAACCTTTAAAAATTACAATATACAATTGTAGCAAAACAAATATAAGAGATCTCTCATAGATGAAATATATGTATTTTGGTTTTTCTTTTAATCTCTCTTTAGTCGAATCTCTCTAGAATTTTTTGTTCCTCAATGCAGCTCCTTAATTAAACATATTGTATTAGATCAGTATTGATTTCCTAGACATAAAACTTTTTACTATGTACAGAAAAGTATTATTTTGGGTCACTTTATTATAATTTGTAAAATATTTATACGGAATATGTCTCTCTCTAAATCAATTACTATAAGGGATATATTTATCGTAACCGCAAGGTATAAATTATGCTATATATATTTATATATCTCTTGTCATTGTATTTATATTACATATATTTAATAAATAGCTTTTTGCAACGACAACATTGTTTTTTATTTTTCTGAAAAAATGTGAGTGAAGTTATCAAACCATTGTTGTTTACAACGTGTCCCGTATAGGGGGAGGGGGGGGGGGGGAGGAGGTTTTCTTTTCCAACCCTGTACTTCTTTCACTGTAATTTGAAAAAAATTACATTTAATATTATCTGTCCTAACACAAAATAAATGATGTAGAAGTCAAATGAATCATCTTTATAGATGTGCAAAAGAGAACGATATAAAAATTCAATATGAACCAGTATAAAAAATTACATTTTCTCATTCGGAAAATGTTGAGTATTCTAATTTAGGCACACGCTTGTTGTGTCACCCGGCTGCGCTCCGATGTTGATGGAATATTTAACTTAATAACTGGTTAGTAGCTGAGTGATCAAATGCGTCAGATTCTCACCCAGGCGTCATGGGTTCAATTCTCTGCAAGCTAAATCCTCCATCACATTGCACAAGCAACGCTTTCCTTTTATAATGATAGTAGTATGAGATTTTAAACTTCTTTTTTTTCTTTAAAAAAATCTATTTCTTCAGAGAACCTTTCATTGAATTACTAATTTAATGATATTACTGAAAAGGACAAATATCTGATGAATAAATGATCTGGACCAGATGTGATAGCCAGGTACTTCCCCACCTTCCTCTTCCCCATCTCCTTCCTCTCCCCACTATCTTCAGCCTCACAACATACCCCAATTGCGGATGCCATAGTCTCACTGGCTCCAGACGGGAGCAGCTGGTACTCTTGTGAGGTATTAATATTTAAAAAAAATCTAATAATAATTAATAGCATAGCAAAGAGATGCTTCAAATAGTATATAGGTATATTATTTATTTTCTATTTACGTGCATTTAGGTGTGGTTATCTTTTTCATATAGTAAAAACAGTTTTTACTATTTTGTATTTTGCGAATAACTTTTACATATAGCTTTATCTTTCGCCTATGGTTTTCTTCATCTTTCTCAGTGATTTGGGGACACGGTCAAGAGAATGTTAACAAGTTAATAGCCATATACTATTAACTTGTTAACATTCTACCAGAATAGAAATGATCTGCACCCAAGAAATAAATGATTTTCCTTGGGCAATTAAAATACAGAATGGAATAACATTTGTAACTTTAATCTTAAAACATTTTATAAAATTCTTAGTAAATTATTAACAAGATACTTACTGATACTATAAGTATACTATGTAAAAATGATATAACTTGCATACATTATGGTAATGATGATTTTTTAACAATATTGCATGTACACATTAAATAGAAATAACATAATATTAGATTACACATAATTTTTTGATATAAATCTAGAAATATGGCACTGTGCCGTGAAAATAATTTACATTAACATTGAAATTAACAGTTAACATTGATATTCCGGTCAGAAAACTGAGCAAATTTCATCACATCAGAGCTCACTATATGAGAGGTTTTTAAGTGGGATACATAGTTTTAATGCCTTTTTGAAATGCTAAAGCTTTTGTTGAGACGTCAGACACATTTTCATTATAATAAAACTGATTCTATGAAAAAATTACCATCTTTTCAGAAAAATCTATTCAAAATGCATTGCAGATAATAATGATATTTTTATAAAATCTATTGAGGTGTAGAACGATATAACATATAGAGAAAAATGTTTTACATATTTATAGAGGTACCTATCAAAAATTCTAATAGAAAAAAATCATAACAGTTGGAATTACATATGTATTACCATGTTATAATATGGTTTATTGTCTTTTGATATTAATGGAAGTACGGAATTATTGCGCTGTATATACAATATTCTTGATTTTGAGCTTCTCCGACAGTTCCTTGCAGGATTTGATCTGGTTGGGCACGTACGAGATAGTGCCTTCCTTGTCAGTTCTGGCGCAGTTCTTGGCTGCTTTGTCTCCCGCAATGAATACTGGTTTGGACGGGTCCACCTAGAATACCACACCATTTGATATTATAATTTTGTAAACATGGGAACAGTTAAGTGAGAACGCCCTATTAAACACTGTAAAGATACTGCACAAGCAGTCAGTGAAATTATGGCATCAGGGCTGGCCGTGTATGGCATCACTAATCGGGGTATGTTGTGAGGCTAAATGTAGTGGGGAGGGGAGGGAGATGTGGGAGAGGAAGGTAGAGGAGGATTCAGATCTGTTCAACAAACCAAACCTGGTTAATGCCATTTTAAGCAAAGTTTCGATTCTGAATGGTGATCACCAGAGCGATACTGAAAGTAGCTACCACATTGAAACGTTTCGAAAATACACCTACTATACATTAATTTAAAGTTTAAATGAATAATTGTGAAATAACACAAATTTATCATAAAATTTACATGAGCATGCCGATATTTGAACCTGCGACTTCCAGATTCGTAGCCAAAGATTGTTACCATTGAATTACGGAGGCTGTCAAAGTTAGCATTAAATAGAAAATTTAAAGAAGCACGATTTTTACAGATTTGAAAGGATTTCGTTAACATAAAACAAACCTTTTGACTCCGGCCATAAATAAGCCAAGGAAATGAAGCTTATTTTTTGCACACGCACTTGCCTACATAGCACTTCTATCGGTTCTACGTTTCAGTGGAATCAAAAAACTAAGGGTCTCCTGGTGGTGGTGAAGAAAATCGATAGAAATTCCAAACAGAAAAGTTGCACAATTTTCACGATGCCAGAACTCATTGTTCAATTGCGTACAACTCACTTATACAGGTTTTCTGCTTTATAGTTAGGATGAGAAAATAATTGTCGGCAATAACAATCAATACTCGTTACTACTTATTAGTAACATTGATAAAATAAGTTTCTTACGGGTTCGAGTCCCCTGATATGTGTGAGCATGTCGCTCATCCTGCCCTGGAAGCCGGGAGCGAAGCAGTCAGGGTCCACCGCGATGAAGCACTGCCCCAGGTTGGCTTCTCCACCAACTCCTGTGTGGGACCAGCTGCGGATGTGGTGGCCGTAGAGTGAACCTGGAATAAACAATTCAAATTGATAGTATATTCAGTAAGATACTTTTATTTGAAATTCGGTAGGTACATACATATTCTTTGACTTAAAAAAAAAATCGAATTGAAATTATACTAGATTTTGTCAATGGCAATAAACAAAGCACTTAAGGTTAAACGTCAATCACTTTATAATCTACGCATTCACAGATGGCGCAAATCAAATTAATTTAGGTTTTTAATGCTTTTTTCACGTTACGCTTTAAAATATTAAGGTAAATTAATTGTTCGCGCCCGTACATATTTAATTAGAATATAAATAAATAGTTTTGTCCATAAACAAACCCAATTTTTTTAAGAAAGGCTGAAAAATACAATATTGGATTGAGTCACCGATACAAAATTGAATTTTTCAGCCTTTCTTGAAAGGTTAGGGTTTGTTTATGTACAAAATTATTTATTTGTATTCTAATTAAGTATGTGCGATCGCGAACAATTAATTTACCTTAATATTTTAAAGCGTAACGTGCAAAAAGCATTAAAAACCTCAAATAATTTGATTGGCGCCATCTGTGAATGCGTAGATTATAACGTACGTGACGTTTAACCTTAAGGTTAAACGTCACGTACGTTATAATCTACGCATTCACAGATGGCGCCAATCAAATTATTTCAGGTTTTTAATGCTTTTTGCACGTTAGGCTTTAAAATATTAAGGTAAATTAATTGTTCGCGATCGTACATATTTAATTAGAATATAAATATATAGTTTTGTCCATTATCAAACCCAAATCTTTCAAGAAAGGCTGAAAAATTCAATTTTGTATCGGTGACTCAATCCAATATTGTATTTTTCAGCCTTTCTTCAAAGATTTGGGTTTGTTTGTGGACAAAACTATTTATTTATATTCTAATTAAATATGTACAATCGCGAACAATTCTTTTACCTTAATATTTTAAAGCGTAACATGCAAAAAGCATTAAAAACCTAAAATAATTTGATTGGCGCCATCTGTGAATGCGTAGATTATAACGTACGTGACGTTTAACCTTAAGGTTAAACGTCACGCGAGTTATAATCTACGCATTCATAGATGGCGCCAATCAAATTATTTTCAGTTTTTAATGCTTTTTGCACATTACGCTTAAAAATATTAAGGTAAATTAATTGTTCGCGCATGTACACATTTAATTCGAATTTAAATAAATAGTTTTGTCCATAAATAAACCCAAATCTTTCTAGAAAGGCTGAAAAACGCATTATTGGATTGAAACATCGATACAAAATTGAATTTTTCAGCCTTTCTTGAAAGATTTGGGTTTATTTATGGACAAAACTATTTATTTATATTCTAATTAAATATGTACGTGCGCGAACAATTAATTTACCTCAATATTTTAAAGCGTAACGTGCAAAAAGCAATAAAAACCAAAAATATTTTGATTGGCGCCATCTGTGAATGCGTAGATTATAACGTACGTGACGTTTAACCTTAAGGTTAAACGTCACGCACGTTATAATCTACGCTTTCACAGGTGGCGCCAATCAAATTATTTTAGGTTTTTAATGCTTTTTGCACGTTACGCTTTAAAATATTAAGGTAAATTAATTGTTCGCGCATGTACATATTTAAATAGAATATAAATAAATAGTTTTGTCCATAAATAAACCCAAATCTTTCAAGAAAGGCTGAAAAATTCAATTTTGTATCGATGACTCAATCCAATAATGTATTATTCAGCCTTTCTAGAAAGATTTGGGTTTATTTATGGACAAAACTATTTATTTATATTCTAATTAAATGTGTACGTGCGCGAATAATTAATTTACCTTAATAATTTAAAGCGTAACGTGCAAAAAGCATTAAAAACCGGAAATAATTTGATTGGCGCCATCTATGAATTCGTAGATTATAACGCGCGTGACGTTTAACCTTAAGGTTAAACATCACGTACGTTATAATCTACGCATTTACAGATGGCGCCAATCAAATTATGTTAGGTTTTTAATGCTTTTTGCACGTTACGCTTTACAATATTTAGGTAAATTAATTGTTCGTGATTGTACATATTTAATTAGAATATAAATAAATAGTTTTGTTCATAAAAAAACCCAAATCTTTCAAGAAAGGCGGAAAAATTCAATTTTGTATCGGTGACTCAATCCAATATTGTATTTTTCATCCTTTCTTCAAAGATTTGGGTTTGTTTATGGACAAAATTATTTATTTATATTCTAATTAAATATGTACGGGCGCGATAACCAATTTCAAGATTTTGAAAAGCATTGTGTGCATTTTTGCATTTGCAACGCCATTCTGCGTAGACGTAAATTTATTGCCAGGAATTTTACAAATGGAACATTGTGAAAAGTGTTGTGATGCACAGTTAAAGGAGAAATTCAATCAGGTTGGTTTGAAAGAGATTTACACAACATATTTGGACAAGGAGAAATATCCTGCACTTTACAAACAGGCTCTATCGATGATTTCGCTATTTGCTAAACGTGTAAACAGCTCTTTAGTCGAATGAAGCATATGAAATCTCAAATGAGAACACGAATCACTGATGAGCATTTGGAAAACTATTTGCATGTAGCAACAACATCAATCGTTATCAACATTGATGCACTTAGTTCAGACAAACAAAATGAGACGTCTCACCAAAAAAAATTATATTTTGTTTATTAATTTTTATTATTATTTTTTGAATTGTTATTGTTTGCTTTGAATAATAAAATAAATTTTGTTGTGCGGCCCGGTAGGAAATCTCATTTGTGAAATCTGGCCCGGCTGCTGAAAAGGTTGGCCACCCATGCTTTAGACAACACGACTAAAGCAAAACTTCACTAACTTATAAAACAGCATATGACATTGATTGGGGTGACATTGACATTGACATTCCAGACAATATGGTTTGTTGCATTTCGCACAGTAGTACACACAGGGCCGGATTAACCATGTCGGGGCCCGTAGGCAATGCACTTCTCGGGGCCCCTTTACCAATGGTGGACTAACGGGGGGGGGGGGGGGGGCGGCTTTAATGCCATTAATCAGCAGCCGAAAATTTAAATTTCGTCGAACGATGATCTTGCGATCGTACCCTTGCAACTGTACAGGGCGGTTCCGATGAGTTTTAATATATTTTTTTAATATATTAGCAGATCTTTTTTTAAATGATTTTATTTAAACTAAAATTAAAATTCTGAAGCATATCTTTCCCAGATAATTTATTGATTTATTTTACTCCATGATTATACAATTTAAAATGTGTTTTGCATAATACAAAATTTTGTTTGAAAATTTAACAAATCTGCCAATGCCCTACGGTAAAACCTTAATGAACTAAAAATAAACATATTTTCTCAAAATTTAAAACTTAGCTTTACTAGATAAAAGAACAGTCTTTCGAAATCAATTTATAATTTTGTGGTAAAAAAGAGTCAATACGTCTAAAATTTTATTTAAAAACGACATATTTCCGGTTTTGTCTGGTGATTCCCACTTAAGGCGGACACTGCAAAAATTTTTTTTTTTGTTTCATTTTCTGAAAGACGCATTTGTTAAAAACGCTCTCACCAAATGTTTTAAAAATATTCGAAAAATTGAAGGAGATTCAGAATTTTATGTGAAACAATAACTTAGTAAACACCACTTTTATGATATGTAATATATGCCGACCGGGTTTCACTACAACCGTAGGTTCTTCAGGGCAGTTTGTATGTTGAATTATCCCTTAGCAAAGCTTTGAATGTGTTTTTCTCTAAACTTTGTTAACACATTTTTTAACCTCTATACATCCAATTTGCAGGTCTTAAACTGTTCGAAAAATCTAGTGTCTATTTCACCACGTGGGTGAATTTTGTTTAAAAATAAGGAAAAATGGCGGACCAACGAATTTTAATTTCGATTTTTTATGGAAAATTTTCATTGTTCATAAAAAAAAATAGAAGGGGGCCCATTATAAAAAAATCCCTAAGTGATGCCATACTGACTGGATTTACTAACAGTTTAAGATTTAGTATATACATGCAAATCGGACGTATAGTTTTTCCAATATGTTGTCAACCGTGTTGAAAAAAGCAGTTTCGAGAAAAACGCGTTCAAAGTTTTGCTGAATGTTAATTCAATATACAAACTGTTTAAAATGGTTTTATATAAAATGATGTAGGTATCTCCGTCAATTTTACGAATTTCCTTAAAACATTTGGTGAGAGCATTATTAACAAATGCATCTTCAGAAAATTAATTTTTAAAAATGCCAATTTTTTTACAGTGGCCTGGTGCCTTAAAGCCTTGTTTAGGATTTGATCAAAGGAACATGGAGGCGTTTGGAGGCCCCCAGAGTTAGAGGCCCGTGTGAACTGAAGAAAAAGCTTGTAAAATTACATCAACTTCTTAAACTAGGGGGGGGGGGGGGAGCGGTTCATCCAGTTTTTCCACTCCGGGCCTCTGACGGGCTTAGTCCGCCACTGCACTTACCTACCCTTTTCTAACTTCAAAACTTTTTTTTTCTACCACAACGTAATTTTATTCATAATTAATCTGTTTTTTTACTACATTTCGAAGGTATGCCTTCACCCTCATTCAATTAAAAAAATGAAACGAAAACAATAGTACAATGAGCGTTCTTATCACCAAAGTGATCTCTTCCAGACAACCTTGGTATGAAGAGAAACAAAGAATCTTAGCAAGCAGATAGGTAGTGCACACTTAAGCTTGTACAATATTTATTTTTTAAACATTAGAAATAAAAGCAAAAAAAAAAAACAAAACAAATGCCAATATAAACCACACACGGCACCTATAATCATATCCCCATTGATACGAAGGCAAATAAAGTAAAATACAACGATGTTTAAATATTTGTTTTAATTATTGACTTTATATTTATTATTTGTGCGCGATGTGAACAGTTATTGGGTTATAACCTAATTATTATAATTTGTTGTTTTCTTTAATGCATGTAATGTTATTAACCTATAAATTGTTCGTAATAAAAAAATAAAATATTTAAAACATCTTGAAAGCTGACTTTTTCCAAAAGTGTGCCGGAGTTCCTCACTAATTGTGAGTTGAACCGTTGACGCAAGTTATTTTTTCTTGGGGCGCGGGGCCCCCAGCCGATGCGGGGCCCCTAGGCAGTTGCCTACTCTGCCTTAGGGATAATCCGGTACTGAGTACACACTCAGGCGTCTTTTTTTCGCTGGGCAAAAGTTGCACATGCTTTTTTAATGACATTGATGATTGATCACCGTTCGCATTAATTACCGTTCGAATCGATTACCGTTCCCATGAAATTTTTCGTAACAATCACTACTTTTCGTAACACATTCACCAGTTTATCCCCAAGTGTCGAGCGTGCGTAAAGAAGTTTTACTTCAATAACTTTATCCAACACACTGATGAAGTAATTAACAAAGCCAATAAAATGCTGGGATTTATGATTCGTATAGCAAAACCCTTTCACAATATAAACACTCCCTTTACACCTCATATATTCACCCGCACTTGGAACACTGTACACCGATCTGGACTCCTTTATACCAAGCCCATATTGAAAGAATAGAAAGAATTCAAAGAAAATTTTTAAACACATAAATTCAAATTACACTTCTCAAATTATACCGAATCAATTAAATTTCACAATTTCATATCCCTCCAAACACAATGTCTAATTTTTGATCTAACCCTATTGTTTAAAATTCTAAATAATGGCCTGGACTCACCAGAACTTACCAATTTAATAAATTTTCATATTCTGTCAAGATCAACCCGATTTATTTTATTACCTCTTGTTGAACAAACATTAGAAAAAACTCCCCAATTCCTTGTGTATGTGCACAATATAATACAAAATTTCACAGCATTGACATTTTTAGTAACAACCTTAAGAAATATCGATATGATGTAACGCGTAGAATCGATTATTAATATGAGAATATAAAATATATCGTGACCATCTCCTATCCTTTTCCTATATTCCTCTTCCTCTCCTTTCCCTAAAACCCAAAATTAAATATAATATAATAAAACTTTATTTCCGACGTACTTGACCATAAGAAACTTCTGTGACTTGACTCCAGTTCAGTTATATATTTATCACTGTATATGTATTATGTAGAAGCTGTTTGTTTCTTACAAATAAATAAATAAATAAACTTCGTAAAGTAGGTACATTTAAAAATCTCAGAAGAAAACTGTGTCTTGAACAATATAACCATTCAAAGTAATTGATATATATACATATCTCTATGTTCAAAGTATGTTTTATTATAAGTAATCGAACTGAGAAGTGCTGACAAAATAATTTTTGTTTTTTTTTGATATTCTTTCAATATTTAGATATATATAGCATGTTTCTACAAACCTGCAGATATTCCACAGAGAATTTCAACCAAAGCACCTAGCCCAAATCCTTTGTATCCAGAAGTGGTCTCAGGTCCTCCCAGCGGCATGAGGGTGCCTGACTCGAAAGCCACATCGGCATCAGTAGTCACTCTTCCTTCAGGGTCCTATTCATGTTTTTTTGTTGATTATTATTGAAAGATTATAAAATGAAAATTGTAATGTAATTATTGCCATCTGTGTCACATTGTGTAACTATTTAATAGCTTCGACTATTCACCGCAATGTCATAAAAGAGCGCCGTTCAAGGAGTGGTGTGTTTCTGCGCTAAAAACTCTCAGTAGTTCTCCTATTACAGTTTTTTCAAAAAGTTAAGATGACGATAGGGACCATTTTATTTGATCAAAAAAAGAACTCGAATGAGTGCTTCTCGTACTTCTGTGATATAGATTCAATGACGTTGGAAATTCTAAAAATAGTCATTTGTAAACAGAATTTTTGCCGTCCGGCTCGCCGTCCTCGGTAGTATAGTGGTAAGTATCCCCGCCTGTCACGCGGGAGACCGGGGTTCGATTCCCCGCCGGGGAGATTTTTTTGCATTTGTTTTTTAAATTATTATTATTATTTTACATTACTTTTAATTAAAAAATCGTTACATAATACGAGTATATCATGAAAATATTATTTACCTGAGCCCATCCTTCTGGAATTGGTTCTCCTTTCCTCCTTTGAATTTCAATCTGAAAATGAAAATCCGAAATAAAAACTTATACATATATATGTAGGGTTGCCATCTCTAAAATTTGGCAAGACGCGTGAAAACCCCGGATTTTAGAGCCCTAAACCCAGACATTTCAACAGGTTTTTTCAACATAGTCAGTGTAATAAAAAAACAGTTGAAAAATGTTTTAAATTTTTAAACCCGGACTACAAATGAAACCCCGCCCGCCCGGACGCTCCCCGGACGCCCTCTAAACTAGGACAAATCCGGGGAAACCCGGACGGATGGCAACCCTATATATACGTAAAAATTTTAAAAAGTCGTCATGGAATTCCCCCATGATTTAACTGTTCCAAAATTAGAAAAAAGTAATTTCAAAACATTTGAACAATTAATTCATCAAATATTTTAACTTTATTTTCACGTGATGTATAGTTCTATTCAAGTTCTGTTATTATATAATTATAGACCAGTTGCTTCACAAAATTGAAATTGTCACAGAATTTTAATAGAACTTTCACAGAACGTGAAAATTAATTCAAATATTTTTTGAAACAACCCCAATCTAATAATTGATAATTTTTAATAAGGCAACATTTTAAAAGTTGCCCATTGAAATATTATGATAACGTTGTTTTCTAAAATGACAAAATATTTTATTTGTTTTTCTACGAAATAAAATAAACAAATCTTGCCATGTAAAAAAAACAAAAATAAACGTGGCCCATGAGGGGATCGAACCCGCGACCTTCGCGTTATTAGCACGACGCTCTAACCAACTGAGCTAATGGGCCAGTGCTGCTAGCCGTCCGAAACAATGTATTCAAGTTAAAGAACGATGGCTGCCAAATGATTCAATACATTATTTACAGTACAGGCGCTAGAGGTAGTCGAGTAGGCAAAATGTGAGGACCGAATTCCACCAATGAATTTGAGAATATTAATATAATGTGGATCTTGCCGGTCAATTTTTTGGTCCATTTTTTTTTACCCCCTCTACTCTTATTTGTAAAGGGAATGTATTGAGCACATGATATTATATCATTTTATTGATTATTTCAGTTATAATTTATAGTTTTTTGTAATGGTAAAAGTGAGGATGTATTCTTGAATGAAAAAGAAAACGAAATAAAAAAATATGATTTTATTACTTTTATTTTCGTTTTCTTTTTCATTCAAGAACACATCCTCACTTTTACCATTAGAATAAACTATAAATTATAACTGAAATAATCAATAAAATGAGTACTCAATACATTCCCTTTACAAATAAGAGTAGAGGGGGTAAAAAAAATGGACCAAAAAATTGACCGGCAAGATCCACATTATTAATCTTTGACCCTCAAATCCATTGGTGGAATTCGGTCCTCACATTTTGCATACTCAACTACCTCTAGCGCCCGGTCTATTATTTATTATCTGAATTTTATCAGCATAAAATAATTTCAGTTTTATTTCGGCCACAATTATGATCTTGATAATATTATTATGATATCGTTTTAGAATGTTGGGTATTAATATTTACCTTTCCTACTGCCACAGCTGTTGTAGCCATATCTAGTAGGAATCTGTCGCCATTCTCTGCAGGAGCTCCCATTGCCAAGGGATTTGTTCCTAGTGCCCCCTGAAAAAAAAAACACAACTTGTTTCATCTGACATCTTCATTTTCCATTTGCGAAGAGTTTTATACGATATAGTAATAATGACTTCAGACATCTTAAAAAAATAAATTATTCGGGACCTTCTACATGAAAATAAAGGATACGTACCTACTTTCAAAAGTCAAATCACGACGACTCTAATTATTTATTACATACCTACTTATAAGGTTTGCTAAAAAGAGCACTCGAATAATTTTGGGAAAGGAAGGGATAATGAGGAACGAGGATAAAGCATAGATAAAAATAATTAGATAATGTGACATCATTTTTTAGGTTAGGAGAATTCAGGTTAGATTAGTTTAATTTATGTGAGAAAAGGTGAGGCTGGATGAGAATATATTGGGCTAACCTAGCCAGCCCCTTTAATCACAGGAAATCAAATTTGTACCAGCTTATGGTCTCAGCTTATGGTCCCAGCTCACATAGGTCTCACATAAATCGCTGTAACTCCCTTACTATCATTGTCAGAAATATGTTTTAAACGGTGTTAAAAAGGAAAACCACCACGCTTTATATTCAAATCTAAAAAAATAACCACCAAAAAAGTAAAATGTACACCTTTATGAAACCAAAGTATTGAATCGCAATTTGAAAAAATAAATTGAAATTTTGGGATTTTTTTAATAATTACTTTTTACATGGAATGACAACAAAGTGAGGTGACAATAACGTATATAATACATTTATCTAATAACATAAATATGCATTTTTATTTATTTTCTCGTTCAGTAACTTTATTTAGAAAAAACGTAAGTTGAGCCATTTTAAAATTTTTTAAAGTTTGCTTGCAAATTTTTTATACTTAAAATATTGTATGTTGATTAAGAATTATAAAATTTGAAAGCGTATTTCATCACCTTTTAAAAACCGTTTTTATTTTTCGGATATGTTTAGAAATATATAATTTACTTGCATTTTATTGTAAAGCGGAAATATTTTGACCATTTGAAAAATATGTAAAATTTCTGAAGGGCTAGATTTGGTTAGGTTAGGTTAGGCAGTTAGGCCAAGTGAGGTAAAGTTAGGTGAGGTTAGATTACCTGTTTACTGCGAGTGGGCGCCATGAGGGGAGAGGTGTTGGTGAAACTCATTCCGATTAGTCCCTGGTCAAGAGCTCTCATGGCGTACCAGCCCGCAATGCCGTAGTGGTTGGAATCTGCATGGGACATTGATATGTTAGTATATCTCTATGGCATGGGAATATTCATTGTAATTGATTAATATTGTATACCAGGTGATGTTCCCGGCGATGCCCGGGCTTTACACAGATTTTTCGAAATCAAAGGTAGACAGTGAGTGATCTTGCTTTGCATATAAATCAAATCAACACCGCCCGCTTGTCAGTCCGCTCGTCTACTATACACAGACATTCTCATTTATATATTATTATGTAAATATTATAAACACGAAAGTTTGTATGGATGTATTTATGTTTGTTACTCTTTCACACAAAAACTACTGAATGGATTTTAATGAAACTTACAATAATATAGCACATTCATCAGCATAACGTAATGGTTACATAATGGTAAGCTCTGGCGTTATGAAATTTGTATTCATGAAAATGTTTGTATTTCATATATTTTAGCGGAAGGGAGGAAAGGCAGGGGGAAGGGGAACGAGGGAGGTGGGGTTCGCGGAGAGGAAAGAGACGAGGGAGGGGGAAGGCGGGAAGGTGGAAGGGAACGGGGACGCACGTGAAAGGACATGCAGGGAGAATCAATTTATTTCTTTGAATGGCATTGCAATGCATGTCGGGGACCAGTAGTATTAAATATTTCAACCAATTTACACAAAACCTTGACAAATTATATACCTAAACTTCTCATGAATCACTCCATCTATTGGTGAAAACCGCATGAAAATCCGTTCAGCAGTTTTTGAGATTATCGCGAACAGACAGACAGACAGACAGACGCGGAGGAGGAAATTAATTTATAATATGTAGAGATATAACTTTCTACAGAAACAAAAACGCGTGACAAATAATATCAATTAGATACCAATCTGGTCCAAGTTTTTTCACGAGTCAATCAATAGCTCACCAACTATATCCAGTGATTACATATAATACACACACTCCACACTTTCAAATTCATAGAAATGCTTTTCATCGTAGTATATTCTTTATTCTGTGCCTTCCATGTAAATTTGAATGTATACTAGCTGATGTATACTAACCGATGTCACCACCGACTTAAAAGGTACCTTTTGACAATTAGATCGAGAAAGACAATCAACGACGTTGCGTACTTTGTCTCTCTTACACCGCAGACATCGTATTATTCGCCATTTCACTAGATTCTTAATTTTTTGGTACCGACTGAGTTTAACTTAATTAAAGCTGAATTCAAACCATTCAAGACATTAAACATACTCCTCTTGAATATTTAAGTTTTTAGTTCTAAAAACATACTCTCGAAAAAAGTAATTATATGAAATTCTCTCGATAGAAAAATCGCTAAATAGGCTCAAAATATTGCAAAAATTATTATAAAAGAAAAAACAAAATTTGTTGATATGACCACTACAGTGGCGGATACCCAAATGTAGGTGGACGATTTTTATGAATTAAAATAAATTATAAATTTTACTGTTTTTATTTTAAAATTTATAAAACCTACAAATTTAATGTAGGATAAGTGGTGAAGTTTTAACCGCAGTTGTTTCTATATAAATATTTGGATGTATGATATTAATTAAATCGATTGGTAGAATCGAAAACCGAACACCCAGAAACCTCCATTGCTTGAGTGGACAGTATGAAAAAAATCCGAGTGTTTCTTTGAATGCTTCTTAACTCGGATGTCGAGAGGTTTTTGCTCTAAAACATTGTAACATTACAAAAAAAACATACCGTTGAAACCATTTTCAGTAATTTTGTTCTTCTGAAGGGTCAGACGATTAATTAATTTTTAAATTCTTTGTTAATACTGATAAAGATTTATATAAATACAGTACCTACGTATGTAATGATCAACTAGCAATTAGTCAAATGGGGTGAACTCACGTTTAGCAGAAACCCAACCGACTCCACAAGTCTTGGCCTTCTGGATGGCCAGGTCCATGCAAAAGTCCCCCACGGTGGCACCTAGGGCTCCCTCTCCATCGACCCACGCAGTGGCTGGTGTCTGCTTCAGGATGGTTGGCGTTGCGTTGGGGTGGCAGGCCCCCGTCAGGATATCGTTCACATACATGGCTGTAAAGGGAAATGAAGTCGGTTAGTATGTTGAAGTTTGGGTTTGGAATGAAGTCGTTAGATGATGGAGTTGCTGGAGCGGTAAGCTGGAGCTACGGCTAAAGTTTGGAGTGAAGTCTGTTAGTATGCTGAAGTTTGGGTTTGGAATGAAGTCGGTCAGTTGATGGAGTTGCTGGAGCGGTAAGCTGGAGCTACGGCTAAAGTTTGGAGTGAAGTCTGTTAGTATGTTGAAGTTTGGGTTTGGAATGAAATCGGTTAGTTGGTGGAGTTGCTGGAATGGAAAGATAGTTGATGGATTTGTTGGAGTTATATGCTGGAACCTGTAGCTATGGCTAGAGTATGGAATGAAGAAGGTTAACACGTTGAAGCTACAGCTAGAATTGGGAATGAAGTCGGTTGGTGTGTTGGAGCTTTCGCTGGACTACGACATTAAATCGGCTGTTACATGTTTAATACTCATACAAAGGAAGCATTGCTGGAAAAAGTGGAACGAAGAAGAAAAGTGAATCAAGAAAAACTGGTATATAAAATGAAGTTCGTTACGATGAATGCAATGTACAGAATGTGAAGTAGGTTTTCGAAAATATTATTTTATGACTAACGAAGCGTAGTAAACCTATAAAATTATTACTTATAATGTCCCAAAAATACAAAAACAGAAAATAAACCGAGTTAAAATATTTATATTTTTTTATTGCACGCACTGAACAAAAACTACCTAGATGTGTAATTTACAACAATTTGAAATAATGCTAATGTGACTAATTTGCATAAGACCTCTTCTTATGCTCCAACCAGGCTTACCTATTTGTTAAGAAATATTTTCAATGTTTGAAAATTTTGACCAATTACTCCCGAAGTATGATAAAACTGATCTTACTTTGGGTTAACAGTAATGCCCGTAACACACTTTTACCGATTTAGAATTCAGTGATACTCGCTTTCTTAGGACGAGTTGTTTAAAAAAAATTGAACAATTCATAAAATATTTTAAGTTAATTTTCACGTTCTGTATGAGTTTTATTACAGTTCTGTTATTGTATCATTATAGGCCAGTTGCTTCATAAAAATGATATAATCACAGAACTTGAATAGAACTTTCAAAGAAGTGAAAATTAACTTCAAATATTTTATGAATTGTTCAAATTTTTTGGAAACAACCAATCCATGGTTTTGATAATATTCAATACATACAATACATTCATACTTTTCCAAGGTCCCAATGAGATCAAAAAACTCATTCATTACCACCTTATTCAAAAATATTTTTAAGCTATCATGCTTCTCTTGTGATATAACCAGTGGTACGCGGAACCGTAACATTAGTTTCTTGGGCCAAGAACTTAATGGTCTGACAAATGAATGAATATTTTTCCTAGACTGCGTCACACGTCCGTAATACTTTTCGTACTGTACAATAAATTATACTTGTTGTATTTTTAGGAAAACGAAGTTTTAGCGGTACTACGAAGCATTTATAATTTTTTTTTCGTAAACAGGTGTAGATACATGTCTGAATCCATTTTTAGATAATTGAGAGCTCGTGGACAAAACGAAACAAAAATTGGACGAAGGGGGTCTGAATAACGATAGCTTTGTTTGGTTCTATTGAAATAAACTGTTATCGAAATTGTGCACATAAAAATATATCAATTGTAAAGTTAATGAAAAAAAACGACTTTGCTAGTAATAATAAAAATTCACATACGAATGATAAAACACATTACTATTTTGATATCAAATATTTGTTCGTAAGTGCAGAATAAGCAGTATGATAATTTGATAAAAACGGAAAATGAAACAAGAGAACTGAACAATAAATGTTGTTGTAAATGCCAATATTAAATAACGACATTGAAAAATTCTGTAGGTCCCAAAGGGTCCGATGTGCTGGACGTATAGGACGAAAGCCGGATGACGTGACGCCAAAAATATGACCAAGTGGGTGCCCAATGGAGGAAGAGGTGGATGACTGTGTGGAAGAGGATTATAGTAAGGAGGGAAGGACTGACGACTGAAGTCGTATGGCGAGGTGAAGGAAGTTAAATACCGCACTAAAGCCCGTGAAGATGATGGTAATGATGTCACAGACGAATCACCCCCTTCTTCTGAGGTCTCGTAAGACAGATTCTAATAAACACTATTCTTGAGAAAGATTAAATCTAATAATATCAATAAAACACTCGACATCCGACATATAGCTCCAATGACCTCAACTCAGATGGTTGGACGATGTGGAGGGGAACACCGCACCATGGATAGAACTGGAACATAAATTAAACTAGAGGGAATTAGCAGGAGACTAGCAGAAGTGGAAGCATTTGCAATAGGAAGGTAGCCAGATGGGCGATTCCATTTTTTCTTAAAGGTAAGTAATTGTCCTTCATCTTAAAATTCACGTTCTTTTCGCTCTTTCATCCGAGAGAACCGGAATTATAACTAACGCAAAATCCGTCGTTGAAGTTAAGGATAATTCAGCTGGCATCCGAAAGAACTGAAATCGCAGTTAACGTAAAAGCCGTCAACAGCTTTAAAAGGTTAAAAATAATTCCTTATCCTTAAGTAGAACCAGAATCTCCCTTCAGGACTTCTATGGTTGCAGCACTGATAATAATGGTGAAATGTAATTTGTTTGCTCAAGGTGGTCCTCAAGATAATAAGCGTAGGTAATGTTTATTCATTAGGCCTTTAATCTATTACAACGAAGTCAAGGTTAAAGCGTGTTATATAACCGAATAATTTGTAAATATTATACATAATGTTGTGTGAAATGTCTGCTTAGGCTCGCTCTAAACAAATCGTTAATCGCTATTGTTTCAGGAACAATGGTTTAATTTTCCCATCACTTGCACTTTCAATTAAATATCATGTCCGTGTTTAGAGCAAATAGCGGTTAATTAAAGTCTGTAAAATTCGTTAAAATTAAGTGGCTATCTAATGCGAAATGGGCGGAACTGGGTCTTTGTAGTGCTGGCTGTAACATGATAATTGTGCATTGTGCTTTTACATAGATCTGGATAAAATTATACAACTAGTTGCTACATCTATCACAGTTTAGTTTGGTTCTAGCTATAGCATAATTAATTTCCCGGTAATTTCTTCCAACCGTCAAGCAGTTGTAGCTATGTTTTACGTTTTAACTATGAAATAATCAGAAGTGGAGGGTGGAAATTTCAAGAGTTCCCTCGCCACTTCAGCAAAGAGAGAGCCCGTACTTGAATTTAGTATCCGGTGTAATGGGACTCACCGAGCCTGTTCATGCCGTGGCTGTAGTGTCCCTGGCGGTCGGCCTCCAGCATGACAGCAGTCTGCTGAGCAGCGGCCGCTGCTGGTGCCCCCGCGGCTACCAGGCAGTCCTGCATGAAGCGCCGGGCTTCATCCTGGTGCACGTTCAAATCTGCAAGCAAATAATAGTTTGGTCAGCTGGATCCTGGATTTCTTTTGAGTTGACCTACAAAGTAAGACCCAAATCAAGAGACGTTTCACATCTGCAAACAAAAAATAATCTGATTGGCTAGACCAAAATCAAAGACCGTCTGATTTGCAAACAAAGAATACTTTGGTCAGTTGGATCATGGATTTCTTCGGAATTGACCTACAAAGTTAGACCAAGATCAAAAGACCTATCACATCTGCAAACAAAAAATGATTTGGTAAGTTTGATCGTGGTCATGATCGTGATCATTCGGAATTGACCTACAAAGTTAGACCAAAACAAAAGATCTTTCATATCTGCAAACAAAGAATAATTTGGTCAGTTGGATAATGTATTTCTTTGAAGTTGCACCTACCACGCTAGACCGAAATCAAAGACCGTTCATATCTACAAAGAAAGAATAATTCGGGCAGTTGAATCCTGGATTTCTTTGGAGTTGACCTGCAAAGTTAGACCAAAATCAAAAGACCGTCCCGTATTGCTGGTCCTAAACAAAGGGAGGTGCTATGTGCGGCGAGTGCGGTGTAACAAGCCACCAAGTCCTAGAAAACCACAAATAAACCTTACCCTTTCTGCGCATGGAAAGGGACTGCCTCTGCGAACCTTCTTTTGCTTGCGGTTCAAAACCTAACGGACATTTATTTATTTAAAATTTACGGCACAAAGTGCCATTTACAAACATCTGTTTGTTAAAAAAATTTTAACAGTCGTAATACACTGAAGAAAGAAAAGTTTTTTTTTATTTTTAATAATTTACATTATTAAAAATAAGTAGGTAAATTAAAGTGAATCATCTTTAATATATCAGGGCTATTTAAATGATAATTTACAATTTTAAATTAATTTATTTAAATTAGATAAAAAAATTCTGTTACTTAACTTCAACAATTTCAATGAATTTAATAAAAAATCATAATTTATTGATTCTAAAGGAATTTCAAGTCTAAAATTAATACACCTCAAAAATTTGCGTTGGACTCTTTCAATAATATTAATGTGATTATTAAAGACAGGTGACCAATTTGTAGAATTATATTCTAGAATGCTTCTAACGAGAGATGTGAACATAATTTTTAATGTATGAATATTTTTAAAATCTTTGGAAATCCTTAATATAAAACCTAACATTTTCATAGCCCTACGATGTTTAAACTGCAATCTTGAAACTACATAATTTGGAGTAATAGTTATGTAAAGGCCCCATGAGTGTGTAATGCAGGTACATAATTTAATTTTTTTTTACTCTTTGTTATATTATAATTGCAGGTACATTTACAGTAATTATAACCAATAATAAACAAACTTTATATTTTATGGTTTAATAATAATAAAACGATTTTTAAATCTTTCATCGTTCAACTGAAAAATTTCTATATTGGTTGACAAGTTATTAGTAGAATCACTGAGCAGCATTACTAATGTTAGGTTAGTTCTGCATCTTGAAACAACAAAAGTCCTGTGCCTGCATGCTCTTGTAAAATTGTGGGGAGCATAAAACTAAATTGTTTACGGCCGTTCGGAAGGTTATGTGCTGTTATCAGCAAAGCAGTTTTCCTTACATCGATGAAGATATTAATACTCATACCAGAGAGAAAGGCTGTCGGATACAACCAGGAAAATACCCAAAGACCCAAAGGATATCTGAAAATTATTTTGTACACAAATAATAAGTAGGTAGGTAGTTTTTATACACAATACACTTGCTCGAGAGTCATAGGTTTGCCATTTCTCGCCTGTGATGCAGATAATTAAACGAAGATGTCACGGGAACATAAAATAAAGCTTTATTATTAAATTTTCAAAGTTGTAATGTTGTCTAGACATTTAGCAAAAAATACGTAGGTACCTATTTAACAAAAAAAAAAAGAATTTTATTTCAGTGACATAACAGGCATTAAATAATAATGTTTATTCAGGTGGTTTGAGGACAGGTAAATATTAATTACGTACATGGTTCCAATTCTCCAAGTTCAAAGGAAACGGTATGTACGAGATGTAAGTATGTCTGAAATAACTAACGATTTATTCATTTTTCAAACGGTTAGATACATATTTTGAGTCCTAGTTAAATTTTTGAGTTTCGAGATATTTCTTTAAAAATTTAATTAAATTAAATTTAATAATGTTATTATCAAGTTCTGCAAGTATTTTAGTATGTATTTTGGTTACAGCTGTTTCGGTTTACAAGACCATTTTCAAACTGTCGGCTTAAAATTGGCAGTTTTGGAAAATGGTCTTGTAAACCGAAACAGCTGTAACAAAAATACATACTAAAATACTTGCTGAATTTGATATTTACATTATTAAATTTAATTTGAATATATTTAAAACGTTCTACGAATTAAACACAATAATTAATCCATAAACTGGAGTCGACATCTCTATCAATTGCTCTAAATTGATAATGCGTATTTGTCCACTTTGTATATGTGATTGCCACCAAAAGTTGATGGAATGCATTGTCATCGACAACGAGTTCATCTGCCGATTTTCAGCCCGATCGGATGTCGGGAAGTAGGCCACTTCCAAGATTCCATTTCATTCATTCATACAAACAAAAGCGAAATTCAAATAGAGTATTTAAGAAAACTAAAGATGATGATCTGTATTACACTTGCAAGCATCAAATGACTTTGTTGTGTTACGATTGTACCTACAGCTAGAAAACGTTGATAGGAAAATAAATGCATGTAATGCTGGTGACAGACCTAGCTACAAAAGCACCAGCGTTTTTCGCCTTGGTCTATTTCAGCATAATGTTCGCCGTACATTCCCATTGGGAATGCTGAAATATGCTAAGCCAAAAAGCTGGCGCTTTTATAGCTACACTAGCTTAAATGTCATGGGGACAGCTTTACAATTATGTTGTCAAAATATGGTTCTAAGTGACAGAAGTGTAAATGATCTTTCTACTTATCTAATATAAATGTTTCCTAACCTAGTCAAACTACAACAGTAATCCATAATACGTCAAAACAATAAAAATGAACAGATTCAAATAACTTGAAGTAAAATTATGAGTTCGTTGTTAATATGACCTCAGACAAACCGACAAAACAAATAATAAGTTGCAGATAAAACTAAAAATAGCATTAACGCGATAAAGTCTTAAATAATATTTTCGGGCTATTTAAATTTATGTAACAGATAAAAAATTAGAAATATGAGATTTATAACGAGTTGCTATACTGAATTTTAATTTTACTCAAAACCGTTTTTTTCGTTTCGATTACTAATGCATCCGAATTAATTGGGTGCATTACAAATGTTACTAATTGATTATTAATTTTTTTTAAAGTTAATTTTTTTTTTTTAATAAGAACTATTACATTCCTTTTCTGAAAATATGTAGATGTATTGTGATGTTGATGTTTTTAGTAGTTTGTCTAGCCGGTACTTTTTTCAAAGTCTTGTTATACGTAAGTATTTAGTTTACACACACACTACTATACTATACGCCAAAGAGACCATTTACCGTTCTCCCTAGACATAAAACTGGTGTATTTGAGGATAGTTTCAGCTATTCATCATCAAAACTTGAGAATAAAATACCATTATCGAATTCGAATACCGACATCGCTGCAGTGCTTCAAGAAACTCAATTTTTACTCAGAATTTACGGTGAAAGGAATACCTACTGGTTTTTGTGATTGTGTTATGTATTTTGCATTTTTCAAATTATTATCTGCTTATTTTGAATTTTGATTTATACGATTTAAGAGCTTTTAACCAGCCAGCGGCCGAAAATTCACATTTCGTCGAAAGATGTTCTTACGATCGTACAGAGCGGTTCCAATGAGAAAAATTAATTACTCTCCGTACCTAAAATTATAACTCAATATCGACATTATTTAATTCCAAATTTGCTTTTATTTATACCTACATCCAAAAATGCTGAAAGGTGTGTTGATAAAACTATTAAAATTATGTACTTTTGTAATTATTTTTTGATCATAAGTATTTATCATTTTTCAATAATGTCTGAACAAAATAATAATGTAAAAAAATCTGAAATATATTAGTCTGTAAGTGCGCAAATAAATACACAAACGGACCAAATTTCGTTCAGATAATGTATTGATTTATTTAATTGCATGATTATATGATTTGAAATGGGTGTTGTATAATACAAAATCTTTTTATATTATACCTATGGTATTACCTTATTTTACATTTTTTTTCTCAAAATTTAAAACATTCGTTTACTAGATAAAAGAACAATCTTTAGAGATCAATTTATAGTTTTTTGTGGAAAAGAGTCAATACGTCTAAACACTGATTTAAAAATGACATATTTCGGGTTTTCTCTGGTTATACGCTCTTAATGTTAATTTTATTTTTTGAAGTAAAAACTTCTTTAGCACCGTTGGGATTTGAAACTCGATGAAACGAAAAATAGCGACGTGAATGAGATAGTATAGTCAGTCTCCTCTTTGTGCAGTTATTCACGCGACCAATAATGATTTCCCAACCCGCTTTGTTCTTAAAACGATCACAGAGAAGGAAGTTTCTATAGTAATAAACTCGCTCAAAAACTCTTCATCAACCGGCATTGATGAAATACCCAACAATGTTCTTAAAAAAATTGCCCCTGGTATACTTCAACCATTAACGCATCTACTTAATATTAGCATCCGCCAAGGGCTATTTACCTCCATTCTAAAACAAGGTCTCGTTATCCCTATTTTTAAAACTGGCTCCAAACTTGATATTAGTAATTATCGTCCTATTACATTGCTAAATTCCCTCTCAAAAGTATTCGAAAAGATCGTCAATAATAGTCTCATGGAATATCTCGAAACCAATAACTTAATATCGCCGCGGCAATTTGGTTTCAGAAAACATAAAAGCACCAACGATGCTATAGCCACAGTCACTGACCATATTTCTGGCCACCTGGATAAGGGCTTGAAATGTCTATCGGTATTTCTCGACCTATGTAAAGCATTTGATACAATCTCACACAGCAAATTAAAACGCAAAATGTTTAACATAGGTATTAGGAACAAAGAATTAGGCCTCCTCTCCAGCTTCTTATCTGACAGATCCCAATGTGTTAAACTCAGTACCACAAAGAGCCAGAATTTGCCCATTAGTTACGGGGTCCCTCAAGGCAGTGTTATAGGTCCAACCCTCTTTCTAATATATATTAACGAGCTATGCAACCTAGATATCGATGCCACTATTATCAGTTTCGCCGATGACACTGTCCTACTCTTTCAAGCAAAAGATTGGCTTACCGCTTATTCCAAAGCGGAGGAAGGAATACAACAGGTAAAATATTGGCTTGACTCTAACATATTAACTCTAAATGTACAGAAAACTAAATACTTACTGTCTAGTCTCACCAATATCCCAAAGTCAAACCTACCCCCGCCATTAAAAATACACGTATGTAAATATTCATCTCTAAACCGGAACTGTGACTGCCCATGCCTAGAGCAAGTAAACATTATCAAATATTTAGGAGTAACCTTCGATACACACCTAAATTGGAAGCAACATATACATAATACTACAAACAAAATCCGCAAATCTATATACTTTTTCAAACAAACACGCAATTTCCTTAACCTAAAACTTTTAAAAACAGTATATTACTCACTGTGCCAATCTCACATCGAATACGGAATTTTAGCCTGGGGTAATGCATATTGCAATGCCCTTGATCCCATCATGAAAGCACAGAAACTAATCATAAAAATAATTCTCAAAATGCCACTTACTACCAGCACGGATACTATTTTCAATTACTTCAACGTTATGGACATAAAACAGCTCTACTCAAGATCCATACTAATTAATCTATACAAAAACAACAAAACACTATACAAAGCTACACAATACCGGAGCCAATAACAACGAACTTCTCCAAACTCCTTTTTTCAAAACCACCTTCGGGCAAAGACACTCTAAATACATAGCTTGCAAACTATACAATACACTACCAACTACGATCAGACAAACTGACTCCTTTACAAAATTCAAACAAGATATTAAAAAATGGATTATAAGTATTGGACGCCTCACTATTACAAACATCTGTAAAATAAATCACACATAGACAAAAATAACTATGCACATACAACCTAACCTATATAAAATAAATGAAAATAATGGAATCCTGTCAAATTGACCTTTAAATAGATTAGGCAGAATTTACTTCTCTACTTCATCTCCAACATTTATAAAATAACTCTCTTTAAAAGATTTATCACCCTTCCAATCACCTTTCTGTTTTAATTCTATTCAAAGTGATATGTATTTTACCTTAAATATCCTTGTAACTACAATATTCATTTATATACCTGTACGCCTGTCTCGACACAGGTATACCCTAGTGAGACAGGCATATACATAAAACCATTGTAAATATATTTTATTATAGATAAATAAATAAATAAAATAAAAAAATTCTTAGCCTCTCCACTCTTGTCTACTTTAGTTTTCTAAAGGTTTCACTTCTACCGCTTGTGAATTGCACACTCGGTACACACAAACGTGAGGTGAGGGAATTCATGCTCAATTATATGTAATCATGAAAGTAATTAAATAATACAATATTGCAAATACATAATAACAAAAAGATAAGTAAGAAGAGCTTAAGAAATATCAATAAATAGATTTAAATATTTAAAATAAATAATAATAATAATAATAGATATGAACTCTTAGAGTACTTTCAGGTAATTTTAAAAATTTCATTTGGAATTCATGATTATTTTCGATACTTTTTAGATTTAACAAGTAATAATAACCGTACACAAGTTTTATTATTATTATATGAAATAAAACGTTAATAGCTTTACAACATAAAAATTAATCAATCAAACTATTTCTACTTAAGATGGAGTAACCAGACAAAATCGGAAATATGTCATTTTTAAATAAAATTTTAGACGTATTGACTCTTTTCCACAAAAAATATAAATTAATTTCGAAAGACTGTTCTTTCACCTAGTAAAGCCATGTTTTAAATTTTGAGAAAATATATTTATTTTTTGTACAATAAGGTTTTACCGTAGGTCGGTAGCAGATTTGTTAAAGTTTCAAAAAAAAAATTTATTATACAACACACATTTCAAATCATATTCAAAGCAGTAAAATAAATCAATAACTTATCTGGGAAAGCTGTGATTCAGAATTTTAATTTTAGTTTTAAAAAAAATCATTTAAAAAAAGATCCGCACACGTGTTTTGTGACGAAAATACTCCAGTTTGTCTATTTATTTACGGTCTTACAAACTAATGTATTTAAGATTTTTTTTACATTCTTATTTTGCTTAAACATTATTGAACACTTATAAATACTTATGATCAAAAAATAATTACGAAAAGTCGGTACATAATTTTAATAGTTTTATCATCACACCTTTCAGCATTTTTGTATGTAGGTATTTATCAAGGCAAATTTTGAATGAAATAAAATCGATATTGAGTTATTATGTTAAAATGCTGGTATGGAGAATAATTAACCTTTCTCATCGGAACCACCCTGTACAGTTGCAAGGGTATGATCGCAAGATTATCATTGGACGAAATTTAAATTCTCGGCCGCTGGTTAATAGATCTTAAATATAAAAAGAAGAAATAAGACATAAATAACAACATTAAGTATTGAAATTTTTTTTAACATTTTCTTTCGTTTTCGATTAGTTTGATTATTTACAATCTGATATCGATCACATTCCCTTTTTTCAATCATCAGTCATAGTTAAAAATAAGGAAGAGGAGATGAGAGGGGTGTAATAATTCTGCTATGGTGATTCATTCGAAACGTCATCCGATTGTTAGAACGTTTCCTACACGTGTCGATTATGTCCACGTCCACCACTAGCGTTTATGTTCACTACTACTACTAACTGTGTCTAATAATTCCTGGCAATTAGGGTTAATATGCCGCAACTTCTAAAGAGTATACAATTGGAAAATTATTCTGAAATATTGTAACCATCTGTTAGATAATTTTAACATTGATGCAGTAATATTAAGAAATTATTTTGCCAATCTACAATCTTAATCAATACACGATAAGACCAAAAATGTTATTTAATATTTCGATTACGTATTGTTATCACTATAAAAGCAGGGTGACCAATCCAAATCGTTTGGTGGTCCAAAAAAAATACTATTGAGCTTAGGGGGAGGGGGGGGGGGGGGGGGGGGGGGGTTAATTTTTACCGGTTGTTCGGTGTCCAAAATTTCTATTATTTTGAAACGGCTACGTTTAATGCTAGAAGGCATAGATTGACAGAACACCCGTGTGAGTCCTTTTGTACTCACCCCCACTTAAGAAAATCAGGCCAATTGAATTTTGATCTTCCGAGAAACTGAGGAAAAAATATGCTTGCTGGAATTGGTGGCGATTAGGGATGTGACTTTTAGATAAGTAAAATCGATTATTAAATAATCGGTTCTTTTTCTTAGCATGAAAAAGAGATTTTTAAATAATCGATTTTTAGAAAATTAAAATCGCTTAATAAAATCGATTTTTTAATAGTTCATTATTTTTTCACATCCCTATTCCGGACTAATAACTAGGCGCAGCAGGGCTGTGAATTAAAAAATCGGCTATTTAAAAAAAAAATATTGCTAATTAATCGATTTTTATTGGCAATGCGCCTGACACTTTTCAAACAATAAATCAAAAACCCGATTCAGAGTCCGAGGTCTAATAACAATCTAATAAGTTATAATTTCACAAAATATAGTACAATTAATTGTGATATTTACGAGAACGGTTATTTCTTTTTTGGTATGAATACCAAAATCCAAAATATAAAACTGAAAAAATTCAAGCTGAAAAATTCAATTTTGGGCGACAAAAATTCTTTAATTGCACAGCACGCGGCTGCAGGTTGGGCTTGCCTGCTTTAAAACATGCTTTTAAAATTTACTTGAAACGGTAATTTATTGTTAAGTGTAATAGGAGCTCTTTTTTCTAGCTGAACAAATGAAATAATTTAAACAGTAACTTTACAGTATGATCTCATTTAATCAAGTATTTTTTTACAAGCTCCGTAGCTCATGATTAATAAAAATTGGCGCAAGAAACTATAAACTTCCAGCAGAAGAAGCTCTGCAAAATTGTGATACTACAATTACACAATTCGGGAGTTTTAGCGCTTGTGACGAACAGATTTTCTGCAATCTTTACGGTAGCAATGGAGACAATGTTTTTAAAATCTACGTAATAAAAAGCTACTAAATTCCGAAAATGTTTACACGATGAAAGAATCGCCGGTTTACAATCATAACTTTAAATGTTATCATTTTATTATATCACGCAGGTAACCTAGTGCCATATTATAAAGATAAATATTATTGTGAATCTGATATACACTAACTTTTACTAAACAAATTACCGCTATCAACAGCAAATAAAGGCAGGCTCCATAAAGATAACATTAATAAATCCATGGCACTGATCTTTACTCTATTTTTACACGTTTGCCTACATATCTAATGTTGTACACGTGATACATAAATCACTTTATATATCACGTGTACAACATTGGATTTTCGAAAGGCGACGAGCGAACTTCAAAGAATAGGTACATGAGTTCTTAACACTAAATTAATAATTTTTCCATTTTAAAATTTTATTTCTATTATTCTTTAAAATATTTTTTTTTCTCGTGTTTTACTTAATTTTATTTATGTTCTATATGTGTTTATCTATGTATATGTTTTATTTATATTTTTGTGTAGAACACATATGTAATCTCTGTAATATATTGGCGTACAATTGTTCTATGGAGGCTATGATACAAAGTTTAATTGATAAATTATAATAAATAAATCTTAGAAGGAACTGCAAATTAAATTACCAGGAAGTGCATAGAAAAACATGTATTTATAAAAAAATACAAACAGGTTATATGTGAAAATAAAAGTAATGCCAAAAAGTAATCAAATTTTCAAGAAAGTTGATAAAAACAGCACTCTTCATAGCAACAAAATAATCAAAAAATAAAATCAAGTTTAAAACTCAGGAGACTTCATGAAAACGTCAGGTATCAAAATGTAATAAATTTGTTTATAAACATTGAGAATAAAAAGCTTTTTTCTCCATAAAAATAATAACATCTGTCAAAGAAAAGCTAAAAAAGTATCATGAAAAGTTTAAGAAAAACTTAATCCTACTTAAAAAACATGTCGAAAGAAAACTATATAGTTAAAAAGATGAGATTTAACTTCTCTTGCAGAAAAACCAAGATGTTTATAAAAACATCCCTCAACATAAAAATAAACTGTTCGGTAAAGAAAAAATAACAATAAAAAACTAAGTTAAAAGACAATCACATACTCAACACAAAAAGCGAACGGAAAACTCTTTTCATAGTTTTTTTTAATAACAGGTGATCAAAAAACAATCAAACTATCTAGACTTGTTGATAAAACAATTCGGGGAAAATAATAAAACACGAGAAAAACAGTGAAATTTCTTATAAAAGTTGAGGAAAAACTTCATTCGACATAAAAACTATGTACTTATATGTTAAACAAAATTATTAAAACGTGACTTCAAAAGCAATCCAAGTTTTCCGTCATAACATGATAACAAAAAACAAATAAATTATCAAGAAATGTAGAGAAGAAACTCCGCTCTCCATAAAGATAAAGCATTAAACATAACTCCAAAAGGAATGCAAACTTACTGTCATTTCCCATGGTGCAGTATTGTGATTTTCCCGTCACGTGTTTGGATGCAAATAATATTTTTCTTTGATTGGAACGAATTGAGTTGGCGCAGCACACACCGCGCACTGTCACCGAAGTCCCGCCAAATTTGAAACTGAGCCGTGAAGTAAAACCTCCCGCCCTAGGCATCGAGTATTTCAAGATGTCTGGCCGCACGTAAACAAATCGTACAGAAGTGGAAAACATTTTAAGGCCGTACCGCACTATTTAATTTATTAATTCACAGAGGAACACCACGGTAACACACTGAAATCATGAATAGTTAAATCAGCTGATAAGATTATTATTACTTTTTTTAGGTTATGTGATAATGTAGTTCTGTGTTTCACCGCTAGGTTTAACGACAAACTTCCCAAGCAAGTAATCATAGGACACTAAGCTAACGATTCGTTTGAATGGTTTAATGACGAGAACTGTGCAAGTAACTACATTAGATATGTCGTATATTGTGTAATTTTAACGTCAAGGTTTCCCACGTGAGCTGATTCAAACGCGATCGCCAAAGAATTAACGTAACACGTTGGGTACGGAACGGAACACAGTTCACGCATAAATTTATTTATATCTTGTCGATAGTAAATGTGCTTACTCGAATTATTATTATTTTAATGGTTGTCGTTCGCTCCTGATCTCCAAACCAATCGTATACAATAGTTTGGTACTATTTTTTGTTGTTTTTCACGGTAAATTTTTGTTGCTCATAAGGTTTGCCAATGAGTTAAACCTCAAAAATATTGTTTTAATATATTTTTAGAATCACTATCACGTATGCAGATGTTAAAATAATACTCTAACCACAATATTTTTAGATATGATTTTTAAGTGGTAAAGAAAACCAATTTAAAGTATTAGAAATTGAAGTATTTATAATAAACAATTATTAAAGGTTATTGCTTTATTAGATTAGATAAGATAAATCGAATAAGTACATTAATATTTGAGTCACAAATTTTTATCAAACACGAAAAAATATTACTTTAACCAATATTTAAAAAACTTGTGGATATCAAATTGGATTAATGATTACTGATTTGTGTTGTGTATATGTTATATAAATAAACTACTCGATAACATCACATTTCACAATAATAACATACCAAATTTAATAACCGTTTTATGAAAACAAACTCATAATCTGACTGAAATTATGGCTTTTTTTTAAAAAAACTTTAGATGCATATCGTTTTGATTTTAATGTCAGAAGTTACGAAATATTTATGTTTTTAATCAGAACTGCGGGATATCGACGCGAAAGCTAAGCCGGAACGAGAAACGTCAAAATATAGGCATACGCATGCGCACAAGGGTTGAAGGTAGGGCATGCGCTATGCATTATTTTTATCAGTACCACATATCGATGTAGTACGAAAAATAGCGCGTTATCGCTATATTTCTAATTTTGTTTGCACCAATTATAAGCAGTACTGTGAACAAGTGAAATACGTGTACAACTATTCGCACTTCAGGTGATAATTAAAAGAATTCAAAACCTACTCTTTCATAGATAGCGCGACTATAATTATTTTTAGGATAAACGCTTTCTATAACTTATGCTTTAAAATATTAAGATAAATTAATTGTTTGCGCCCGAACATATGCAATATGAATACGAATAAATAGTTTTGTCCATAAAGAAACTCAAATCTCTCCAGAAAGACCAACAAATACAATTTTGTTTCGTTGATTCAACCCAATATTGTATTTGTTAGACTTTGTTGAAAGATTTGAGATTGTTTACGGATAAAACTATTTATTTGTATTTATATCAATATGTGCGGGCGCAAACAATCAATTCATCAATATTCTAAATCGTAAATTGTAAAAAGCGTTTTTCCCAAAAATAATTAAACTCGCGCCATCTGTGAAAGAGTAGATTATGAATTCTTTTACTAAATTCCCTTGAAATTATTATGAAATCTAAGATTTTTTAATTTTTACCGGCAACTCGTTGTGTTAATTGAATTTCATACTGAATATATTCACGTTATCCACCTCACTAGACGATGTCTGTTTTGAGAGGGGTAGCAATAATCTTATGTAAAAATGTTTGAGATTCAAGCTACAAATCGCAAAAAATGCAATTATGCTACCAAAATATGAAAATACCTTTTCGTATGTTCTAATTTACAATTTATTTTCATTAAAGTCCTAGAATACGAGTAGATAATAGGCACTAAAAAAATGCCTTCCATGTACATTCAAATAGACACGAATGCCACTGACTTAGTATCTTTTGGTTCTAGCCCATTTAGCATGCGTTCTGTCTCTCTCATACTTCCTGACATTGTATATAGCCATTCCAAAATGGAATGGGTAGGCTGGATGAACGACACACAACTCTAATTTGGCACAAATTTCTTGCTTCATTCACATTCATTTACCTTTTCATATTCTGTCCTATTCTATTCCGGCCCCTATAGCCACCGGAGTCTTCTGCAATGTGATATTTTTGTAAATTTACTGCCTTCATTAAAAAAAGTCATGGCTTATTGTGATAGAGAGCCATAATGCTCCTGCATTTAATGGTTCATTTCATATTTTTAGGATTAAAAAAACATATATGCATTAAAAATCGATAAATATATAAAAGTGTGAATTCTGCGAAATAGTGACTTAAAAAATTGGCGTACATGGTAACTATTTGAAGAATATTACATATTATGACTTCTGCATACTGTCTATGGCCTAATTGATAATCACAGATATGTATAAAAATAAATTTGAACTAACATTTTTTTAATTTATGTAAACACATGATGAAAGATTTTAAAAAAAATATTTTCAATAATTTTGGAGATATGTGAGACAACTATTGTTAAACTACTAATTTAGCCTTGTGATTATCCGAGAATCGCGATACGCGGGAACTTAAAAAAATCCAAATTTTTAAGAATTATTTCTTCAAATTGGTTACATTTTAGCCAGTGGGCGCTCCAGTGGTTAACATGTCCTGACTCATGATTGACTCTTTTGATTGTACTTCACTTCGTGGGGTTAATGATTATAATTTACCAATGTACTTTTTATACTTCTGAAATTCTTCGTTCATCTGGTTTACATATCCAAACTATCCAAGCGTTCTTCATTTTTAAGCTTGTTCATCTTGCAATATTAAATCGCATAAATAAAAATAAGCCACGTACCAACTTCACATAAACATTTTTTTATTTTTTATTAGTAACAAATAGATACATAAATTACAAATAAATTTTATACAGTAATTAATTACATGTTAGATATATTTGATGTTCCCCCATAAGTAAGCGGGGCTTGTGTGTATGGGGGGGGGGGGGGGGGGGTGGGAATAGAACTATAAACTTCATTATTTATGCCTTACTCCGCTTACTCATTAATACGGAATATTTTTATTCAAACAGTTAGATTTAGCTTTATTATCACGAAAAGTGAGTATTTATGTCGCGGGAGACAAAAATATGCATTTAACATTTTAATTTTGTTAAAATTAATTCCCTTACGCGGTAACGCCATTTTGCATTAACTGTTTTTATTTCATAGACAATCAATCATAATTACACAAACCTGATTATAACCTGCCTTGATAAACAAATCATTCAAAACCTGGGATGTTTTTTAAAGTTGCGATGACATGCAGCTTTTGCTCAACCTAAAAAAGGAATATTCCGTATTATCCGTGCCTCAAACTTCGACAACACGAACGTTTCGTATTATCCGTGAGGTGGAACAAATGCATATTTACCTAATCTTCACATAACACATAATTTTAAAATATCCGCAATGAATACTACTTTCGGACAAAGAACAGAGAGCAGTCACAGCACTACTTATCTAGCTTTCGAAAACAAATAAGAAAAACTGGATCCAGTCAATAGAACAAGAGATTTCACAAAAAACACACAAACCATAAACACAACACAGAAGCAACATACCTAGATCTATTCTGTGTTTATTTTTTATATTAAAGTTTCAAATCTCCATAGAAGAATGTAAAACGATAAATAATTATTTTAATGTTATAAGTATTGTAATAATAAGTTGACTTCAAAACAGGTATAAAACTACCAGAATCATGTCTATCAAACCTCTCTTCTACAACTCAGAATCATGCAACTTCCCCACCACCTTTGAACAGTCATTAAAAGTGATGAAAAAAATGTTAAAAATTTGTTTGAAACTTTGTTTTGAAGAGTTTTGATTTTCAATGTACATTTGTTACTTAAATTTTCAATTTTCTGCGACCGGTTTCGACACATCCGTGTCATTCACGAGCAAACTTAAAACTAAAATTTTAACTAAAAATTTAAGTAACAAATGTACATTGAAAATTAAAACTCTTCAAAACAAAATTTCTAGAAATTGTTACATAGTTAATGCCCAAGAAATACAAAAAAATGGTTAAATACGTTAGTTTAGGTTATGGGATATTTTTCATAACTTTTCAAAGGGGTGTTAAAATTGCTTGATTACCAGTTTTCATGGAACCGTTAGGAAATAAGAAAAAATAAATAATATGTATGTAACTCTTTTTCAAATAAATAAATACATAACATATTCAAATTTAAAAAAAATCTAACCACTAAACACCAATGACGTTTACTGGTTGACAGTCTAAAAAAAATTATAAAAATGAATTTAATTTTTTTCCCTAAAAGGTACATTAAATTTATAATTTAAATACAACGTTTTAAACTAAAACTATCAGTTGAGTACACCTGTTTACCTATGCTAAATTATTCTAACAGTAAAAAAATACAGACAGACTTCGTCCATTCAAAACGAGTTTTGAACGGACGCTCTCGATGGCAATACGATTATGATACGTAGGTACGTGTTTCAATGTCATGATCGCTTCACATTGCTTCGACATGCTTCGGCATTACTAAAACACACTAAATTCCTCGAATACCTACTTGTCAATACAGTAACAAACATAAGAATCTTCTCGTTTCATTTAGTATACCTACTATCGTATTGATAATTATATCATAATATGTGTAGATATTTTACACTGTTACGTAGAAGTTTTTGTAGAATTTTTTTTTGAAGTGACAACTTCTTTAACACCGTTGTGATTTGAAACTCGATGGAACGAAAAATCAACACTAAACAAAGACAAACATACACACACCTATAGGATGTAGCCTGCGAGAAAATGAGATAGTATAAGCGGTCTCCTCTTTGTGCTATGTTTCGTAGCCTCCCCACTCATTTCTTCTTTAGTTTTCTCTGTTTTTTTAATTTTATTTTTATAAGTTTGATTCAATTGACAAATGGTTTACTGCTCAGCTATACATTCAGGATCTCTCCCGGAATGCAGCTGGTTTTCTGGCCTGTAATATAATATTTAAGCATGTATCTATATTTATATTTTATGTACATAATAATTCAAATGAAATTGAAATCATTAAAATTAAATCAAATAATACTAAAATTAAAAATAAATAATTTAATCACAAACACAAGACACGTGTTTTTTACATTTAATTAATTTAAAATTAAAATTCCATTGGCCGAGTTTTTTGAGGCGTTCTCCCGGTAAGACAGAGAGACAGGGTTCGATCCCCAGTTTCGAACGTAAACTTTTTATGTTTTGTTTAGATTTATTAATATAATCTTCATCTTGAACCGTAAAAAACGATTCATTTAAATATTCGGCACATTCTAGAGTGGTAGATATAAAATACAAGTGTAAGAAGAATATATGAGGCGAAAGCGAATGGTAGAATGAGTTGGGAATGGCCAAGGCATGATCAAATGAAACAATTACTCGAGTCGTATCATATCAAGAGTAAGTTTAAGAGAAGCGGTTAAGAGTAATATAAGAGTACGACTGTGAATGAAGCAAGGAGTGTGCGCCAAAACACAGTTTTGTGGCGGTCAATTCTATCTGCCTACCACCTCTGCAGTGATGAGCGATGGATGGCTAGTTAAGACGACACTTTACCCTAAAATATAATCAGAATCTCAACGACGCGACGTAAGTAAAGAAGCCCTGTATACAAATTGCGACTCGCGACGCGTGTACTCGACGGACCTACTGTCGAATTTGCCCTATCAAAGAAAAGAAGAAATATAATGTGGGAATCTTAATAACGTAAGTGAAGAAAGCGTGTAAACAAATATGCGCCCGCGGCACGGTGTATTGGACGGACGTAGCAGGCCTGGAGATTCAACCTTTCCGCCGGGTGCATTTTAATTAATCCTGAAGAACGTGTTACTAATATTTAAGATGTTTCTAAATGGACACCTCCCGAAGTTATTAATTCATCTTCTAGAAAAATAAAATCTGGTGCTCACCGCTAACTTCAGTTTCACAAGAGACCCAAGCGTTTCTAACTTTGTGGAACCAGTAAGACTGGTGACCGGAAAACTCAACACAGTGGCAAATCAACACACCATTGAAAAGTGATGAAAAAATCTGGGTTCAATAGGTTACGTTAGGTTTAGTTATCGGCTCTTTTTTCCAACATTTTTAATGACTGCGACACTTTTCAAAGATGTGTTGATTTGCCACTGTGCTGAGTTGTTATTGAACCGTGAGATTATGTCATTCCAAATTGGTGTACGTTGTGAGGCTGAGGAAGTGGGAAGGAGATATGGAGGAGGAAGGTGGAGAAATACCTGGCTTTTCAGATCTGCTATCAAATACGGCTAATGACATTTCAAGCAACTTTTCAATTCTGAATGGCGGTCTTCTACCACGGCGGTGCGGGAAATTTTTATAAAGTTCGATTCTGAAAGATGTTTTCTCTGTTTATACGTAATAATTATGAAGAATAATAAATTGAAAACATGCAAAAAAAGTGTGCTGTTCCGGATCGTGAAACATAAGAAAAAACCGTTCCGGTACGTTTAACAAAAACTGTAAGTACTGCAAGATGTTAAAAATACACTTCTTTTCGTCCAACGCTGATAAAAAGCAAATCATTTTCATTTAATTTTCAAGTCTTGAGAATAAGTTTCGAAAAAATAAGAAAATATCGTTCCAGGTTCAATCAATAAATAATATTCCGTCCAAATCGAAACCAACGTTCCGGTAGTTACATTGTTGACATTGACTATAAAACTCAAGCAAAAAGATTTTACTTTTTTGGTCGAGTTAGTTACATACAAAAGTAAGATACATATTTAAAAAATGTTACAGGTCAGGGGCTGAGAGCTACTAACTCTAAGAGAGCATTTTTTAAGTTCTTAAAAATATAAAAATATTTAATTTAAAATGCAATCAATAGTTAAATGTCTTCGTTGCATTGGGGACTAAGGATGCTATTGGTTAAATTTTGACCCTACCGCTCAGGCTTCGATATTTTTCTGCTCTGACATGTCAAAACATGACAATTTTGACAGGTCGTGAGCCGCTACCATGGCAACCTGTCAACAAGGCAACCAGCAGTGTTGGTGGCCGCGGCAGTCGCGTTTCAGTTGCTATGTTGATGGTTTGCCATTGTAGCGACTCGCGACCTGTCAAGTTTCGAGTAATCTGCGATATGTAAGATCAGAAAAATATTGATTTTGTTCAGGAGGTTGATTGCGATTGCGTCGCTAATTGTTTTTTTCAGTTTCTCCAAGAGCGGAAGGCCTTATATTTTCTTCATAACAACTAGAAATGAAAAAAAAAAAATGACTGTGACCGATGGTGCACCAAATATGGTGGGAAGGAATAATCGTCCATTCAGAGAGTCAGAGGTCGGAAGGGAGTAGGTACTTCGCGGGCCACAACAGGCCCACGGGCCGCCAACTGCCGATCGCTGGCTTAGGGCCTAAGTATTTGTAATGGTGTTATGCAGCTGTCATGTTGCAACTAGGTACATAATAAAATGCAACTAAACAACCCATCCATCAACGATGGAAAATTATACTTAAATAATGTTGTTGATTAATGAGTGAGATTATTTAATATGCAATATGTCACTTTATTGTGTTATTATAAAGGCTTATAATATAATATAATTCGTATGTTAATATAAAGGCCGGTCTCCTGCGACCGTTTCCACAAACAACCTCAAACATAACCATAAACATGGAGCAGAGCCACAACGTTTTATTTTTATTTTTGATCGGCAACGGAAATCAAAAACATTGTGACCCCGACTAAGCCATCTACAAAATGCTTGCTGACAATGCTGACTGGCCTTTAGTCGTATAATACCTAAGCGAATAAATAATCTACAATTTACGTAATTAAGTTCAGTTCAGTGCGTAACCCAGCGCTTATTTGTTTATATAATTTTCGTACAAAATAAAATAACAATATTAGTAAGTTACATAATTAATTTTCCATGTAACTTATTTTTATTAATTAATTACTTATTAATTCATTACCTAATATAATTATTTTTGGTTAATTATTTAATGTAATTAATTTATCTTTATTAATTAATCAATTTATTAATTATTTAATTAAATAACTTGATTAATTAATTAAATAATTTAATTAAATATTTATTTATTAAATTAATTAATTGATTAATTCATGAATTAATTTATTATTAATTAATTTATGAATTTATTTAATAATTAATTTATTTATATCAATATACCTACCTATTAATTTAATTAGACAGCACCAAAGAAATATGTCATGCAATGTTATTGATATTAGGTAAATTATTTTAAAGAGAAAAATTAATTAAGTATTTGATGGATGCAGAAAAAGAGTATCTAATGTTTAGAAAAAACATTTCCGTAAAAGAGTTATATTTTTACAATTAAATTTTTTTACCCGAACTACCTTAAAACAAAAAAATCCATTCATTTTTTTGCCTGTACTATCACGAATCACTTCCCGAAAAACTTCTGAAAAACTGCCTAAGCATGCACCTATCCCCGTACCTACCCTGTATAAAAGAATAAAATGTCATTGGAAAACATTTCATAAGATCTTCAATTTCCTTATCTTTTCTCATTCAGTGATGTTTTCGTTGAGGGAATACATACTCGTACATATTGGTTGTTGCTATGGTCTGTATTGTTGTCGTATACTTGAGCCGCTGTACAGATATATTATGATAAGGAGTGTCGGCAGAGAGGACAGGGGAGGGTGTAGCTGACACTCTCCGTAGACAAATTGGTGAAAAAACAAGTTTGTTTTTAATTACAAAACAGTTATTTATTATAATACACATTGAGGATAACGTGATACACATTGAGGTTAAATGACATACTATAATATAAGTTTTTTTTTTAAATAATTAAAACGCAACTGAGGTGGTTGCGCACGTAGGTAGGTACTAAGAATATCTGATGACCGAATTCCTAGGAAAATACTGGGTGCGATTCCAGAGAGTAGACGACCAGTGGGCCGCCGCCGCCCAGACACAGTTGGGTGAGACAACTTCAGAAACTGTGTGAGGAGAGGATGGGACTGCCATGGAGGGAGGTCGAACAATCAGCGCAAGACAGGGACGAATGGAGGCGCCTTGTCAATGCAGTGGGTCCCCGACCCGAATAGGACAAGGGGAAGAAGATGATGATATTTTTATGTAAATTAAAAACGCGACGCCTTGGAGGGAATCCAATTTATTTATCCACTCTGCTACCAGCTGGTTAAGCTAATACCTTTGAAAGGTTTCCGTTTTAAACAACACAAAAATATTTCCGTTTAAGAAAAAACTTAAGGTTTTTCGTCTAAATATTATTGGAAAACTGACTTTCTGAAAAATAAAAAAGTAAGTATTATTGGTTTGCGCTTCGACCTACACATTTTTTCTAATTTTCCACTCCCTTCGCACTCGATACTTGCTCCAATTGGGGATGCCATAGATCCACCGGTTCCGAGGTTAGTGAGGAATTGGGACTGATCTCCGGTAATCGGTGGCGGCTCGACTTGTGGGTGCGCTAGAGCGCTAACACAAAAAATGGCAATATTGATGTTGTTGTAGCCGAAAATCGTTTTTTGTGTTATTTTTTGGAAATTGGTTTTTGAGTGAAGATTTTCAGGAAATTACAGTTCAATTCATGCAAGCGAACAGAAAACGGATTTCTTGGAATTCTTCATACAAAATACCGAAATTTCGAAAAAAAAATTTCAGCCACAGCACCAATAATGCGAATTTAAAAAAATATATTTGCACTAGAGCACATCTAAAAGTCACGACTGCCACTGGCGGTAATTGCAATAATTCTTTCCAAAGACTTTTTTTATATTTATTACCTCAAAATTAATATTTGCAGTGTTTACAATTTTTTCCAAAGATTAAACTTTGAAAAACATCTTCACGAACCTTTTCAATAAAATTATAGAAAACAATTTTGTATTCTTATTTTCTTTCAGGGTTATGACTTGGGGATAATGGGTTAGATTTTGTAAGGGGATTTTGCACAACAAACCCTATACCGATTCAGTCGCCAACGCGCTTCGTTCCTCTATCTGTTTCAGTGAGGGTGACGACCGTAATTATAGAGGGGTAAGCAGAGAATATAGACGGCGTTTTTTTTTAATTAAATAATTTTTTGCATAAAATATATTTTTTAAATGATGGTGACGACCGTAATTATAGATTGACCGCGTTTCTTTTTTAACGTAAAAAAATGTTTTTCTTTGATAATTTATTTTTAAAGCAAAAGCATTTTTTTTGTGATTTATGCACAACAAACCCTACCGCGTTTCAGTCGCTACCGCCTTTCAGACTGAACCGGTATAGGTTTTGGAAATACGCCGCCGGGCAAACGTCAGCTTGTGTATAAATATTTCTTGTTTATTCCGACTACTTTTTAGTTTCTTACCCGTTCGCTAAATTCTTATTATTATTAATTACTTTAGCGATACATTGATACTTATTCGTCAATCGATTAATACATTTTAAAAAATTTATTAATCGTAAAAAATAAAAATAAAAACATAATGCAAACCACTGCGTATTACATATTGCGTTTTTCATCTTCGAAGTTACCTCACTCGTTTGGGATTCGTTTATCAGCCTGACATGTTTCCGATTAAACTAAATATATATAATAATAAACCAAATAAACTAAATATAAATAAATAGCATTTAATTAAAATAAAATATAATAGCATCTTACAGAGAACTGCATTTGCACGGGAAATGGAAACCGCCACATTAGTTTCAGAATTCGCCGATAGATGTCACACGTGTGAAATAATTTTCTATAGACACAGAGATAATCCTTACAAGCGTGTTCTAGGTATTTCGATTTGAAAGAAAAAACGATTGTCGCCAATTTTAAACATTGTACAAAACTATTCGACTCCTAGGCCTTAGTCAGACCAATAAAGCATGTTTTATGTTAAATAATAAATTTGGATATTTAAAATAGTATGAAAAATTTATCATTCCAAGTTATAAAACCACATTCGGACAGAGCAACTACACTATTTTGCAACTAAACTCCATAATGTTCTTCCCCAAGACATAAAACTAATAAAAAAAATTAATTAGTAAAAATCAAGAATAAAAACATGGCTGAAAGAGGTCAACGAAAACACCCTAATGAAGACACTAAAAACGACATAGAAGACAAATAAACTATAATTAAACAATTTTAGTCCACCTCGGCACAGGAACGTATATAGAATTATTTTATATACCTAGTAGCTTAAATTTTAAAAAAGTAAGGAAACAGTGGTATTGCTGCAGTGTTTCAAGAAGTGTTTGAAACCTAATGAGGCAGCAAATAAATAACTCCGAAGATGAGTTCTGGGTTCATGAAATTTGCACAGTGTTTTCTATATTATTTCCATTATGAGAAGTTAAGCTTTGAAAAATTCTTTTACGATGACCTGATCCCCCGACAATTGGCACCTCTAATTTATAATAATTATTAAAAAATAATTTTTTAAATCCCAATTTAAATCCAAAAATCGACTTAAAAATATCAAACGAATTCAGAAAGTGTCGATTTTTTGTACATACATAAGGTTACAATATATTGATATAAGTTTCGAAGACAACTCAATAAAGTGACATTTCAACACCCTTTTGAAAAATCGTTAAAAGTGATATAAAAATAGCCCATAACCTAACCTAACGTAAACAATTTTACCAAGGTTTTTTCTTTTCAAGTGAAAACTTCTTTAGCACCGTCGTGATTTGAAACGCACAAAAATACAAACACATATATCTATAGGATTTAGCCTGCGAAAGGATGAGACTGGCCAACAGGCTCCTCTTTGTGCGGTGCTTTGTAGCCTATCGGTCTCCTCTTTGCACGGTGCCCCCTTTGTTTACTTTAGTTTTCTGATGGTTTCACTTCTATCGCGTGTGAACTGCACACTCTGATTTATTATCAACTACCAGACCCGACCTGGCTAACGAAACCTTTATAACCATCGCCATCTGTTAAATCAAATCCACACCAAGCTGCCGCCGCCCGCTGCCCGCTGCCCGCTGCCGCTTGGCCAGATATATTATGTATTTCATCCAATTTACACAAAATCTCGACAAATTATATACCTAAAAACCTTCCTCGTGAATCACTCTATCTATTGGTGAAAACCGCATGAAAATCCGTTGCGTAGTTTAAAAGATCTAAGCGCACATACAGCGTGAGCGACTTCATTTTATGCCTAAGTAAAGATAAATATAAGGTTTTTGTATTTCTTCTCAAAGGAGTGATGAATCTGCACGTTGTTGAGTTGTCCGGTCGTCACAGTATAGTATAGAGACAAATAGTTTTTCTTCGATGCATTTGAATGAAAATTTGTTTTAAATTTTTATTATTTGGTGGTGGATTCTCTAATTTTTGTGTAAGTAGGTATACTGATTTTCCCTAAACCGACGGCATATTATATGTATGTAGGTATGCCGAGGGGGCCAACTGTCGGGGGATCAACTGTCGTGGAACTATTTTTCACCAAATTGTTCCACAAAAGAAGCCAGGTTGGCCTAAGTGGGTCAAGTACAAAATTAAAATAGTTTAACTCAGGTAGGTCCCACAGCAAAATTATGTTTATATTGAAAGGTACTTACATACAACCGCAACATTAAATGTGTCACAACGATACACGCCTACGTGTTTGTTACATATTAGGTATTATATTTTATTACGATTGTATGCAAACAGGATGTAAGAAATTATACAAAAATGGCGTGAAATGATTTTACATCATATTTTATGGCAACCATATTTATCGCTAGCAAATTAACTACATTATTAGATAAAATCAGGGCTGACCCTGAGCCAAACGGCGCGGTGCCGCGGCGCTAGGCGCGAGTAACGTTTTGGATCCTTTTTTCAAAACCACTAGACGCCTAGGTAGCTTAGCACTGTAAACAATAATAATATTTGGATAAGTTTTAGATTTTCACGGCCAAAAGCATTTTCGTTGTTTGTTTTTGGGGTGTTATGCCGTGGTGCGCTACCTCCTTCTTTAGCCGACGTTTCGGACAGGACGGATCGTCGGATCTGCCGGATCTGCCTTGATGATGGACGCTGCAACGCTGTCCGAAACGTCGGCTAAAGAAGGAGGTAGCGCAACACGGCACAACACCCCAAAAACAAATAACGAAAATAATAATATTTGGATGATTTGTATTTTTGTGCAGCGCCGTTGTTTATGAAAAATATTTCAAGGGCGGTGTGATAGGAGTTTTGTCAGCGCCTTTGCGCTTTAGAAATTCGGCGCCCATAGCGCTGCTCCAAGGCGCCCAGGTAGGGCCGGCCCTGGATATGTTTGTAATTAATTAGATACGTTCTAGTTACCCACATAATATTAACTTCAATACTGGCTAATATTTGGAGAGTAATTTTTGTGAAATCTCAACTCGATGTCACTTATTATATTATTTTATAACTGGCAGATTCGGCCACACGTTGCTTTATCTAACGACACACCGCGCCATTTACTGACAACGCCATTACCCAACCTTTATAACCAACGCCATCTGTTAATTTGTATACATATCAAATCCTCACCGCCCGCTTGTCAGCTCGCTGTCCGCTACCCGCTTGCCAGGTCGCTACCTTTATATATTATATATTTCAACCAATTTACACAAAGCCTTGACAAATTATATACCTTAACCTTCCTCATGAATCACTCTATCTATTGGTGAAATCCGCATGAAAATCCGTTGCGTAGTTTAGAAGATCTAAGCGCACAGACAGCGGGAGCAACTACATTTTATATACTATGTAAAGATATTCTAAATATGAAATGGTTTTATTACGAAACAAAATTTATTAAACATGCGACATTTCCAATTAAAATAGTTGGGTTCGTTAAATAATGACAGACGTCATAATCATTAATAATAATTTGGGTTGTTGGTGCGTGAAGTGAAATAATTCACGTTGAATGAAAACAAAATATATTTCGTATTCTTGTGCCTGAAATAAACTGTGGAGTAATTTGCCGACCTCTGTTTTTCCTCCCTCATACAACATGGGTCTCTTTAAGACCCAGGTTCACCCCTTCCTATCCTCAAAAAGACCCTTCACACAGCATCTTCAAAGTTGACATAGGCCCCGAGAGAAATTATTTCCTCAGGAACTAATGTGTGGAATCAATATAGAAAAAAACGATTTAAATTAACAGCAAAAAAGCATACCGTCTAAATTGTGCTTCATGGATGTTCGAAGTGATTCTATTTAACAACAAGACCGTTCTCCCGACTGGCAGCCCATTTGCAAGTTAGTCTGCAAGCTGGGAGATAAAACAGCCCATGCTGTCGGTGACTGATGCTTTCCATGATAGTCCTGAAAAACTACATCTTGAAAAAAGCCCATTTTTGTCAGTTTACTACCACTTCTTTGAATTCGTACATAATATATGTCTTTCCAATGCAATGAGTGGAGAAGGGTTGGATTAGGCGGAATTTATTTCATTCGACAAATCTGCGCAGTTGGGTACTAGGTACATAATTTAGTCATCGATTAATCATTGTGTAATCTACATTCATCCTTGTGTCGATGTCCTTATCAGCCTTTCCATTTCTGCCGAACATGCGCACTTCCTAAGTTAACAAACTTATCCGAATTATCTACAATTCCTGATAAACTTTAACCAAGCGATTCCTGTCCTTTTTTGGAGTAAATAATGTAAATAAAATGTTGGTCTCTTGCAATAACTTTTTTTCTCCATTCAAAAGCAGTAGAATACTTAATTTCAACCACGTTTAATGTTTAAGATGAAGCCATACTAAATAATGCAAAATCATACAAAATCGTATGTTTTTGTTTTGAAAATTTGACCGCTTAGAAGTATTATAGATGCTTCAATTAAATACTGCGTGTACAACATACCTTGGCCCTTAAAAATATTGGTTATTTTTTTTAATAAGTCTTTTAATAAGCTTAGAAAAAAATAAAGTATTAGGTCTATAAAAAATATTTTCAACTGAAAACTCTCCTACTTATAAACACTTTTTCGGATATAATTTTATTGCATAATGTGGCAAATTCAGTTTCTTATATAATTATCGCGAAAAAAAATTATATTTACGCCCGAACCTCACAAAATAAAATATAATATGCATTTTCGCGTTGGTATTTTTGACATCACGGCGACAATACGGCAGTCGACGAATTTGTTATATCAAAGTGAACCTTATACCGTCCACCGAAGAACGACTGGCAGCCGCCCCATTCTTCTGTCATTACTCCTCCTCCTCCGGCCGGAGCGGAGAAACAACGTGTTAGCGTCCGCGCTGCTTGTTTTCGTGAAATCAATTTAAAAATTCCGTTTTATTACAATAAACAATGCATGAAAAAGGAATTAATGTTTTTTACAGGCCTTTACGAAATCAACATGTAAAAAAAAATCTCAAATATCTTTTCCAACCTTTCCAAAAGCTTTTTCTAAAGTATTTTTAAACTCCTCCCATAAAAGGGCGTGAATTCCGATTTCGATTTTTTCCTGTACAAGTGGATCGCCTTAACCCTTTCAGCACTGGTTGATACGATCGTGCGGGTCCGTTTATAAAAATATTTCTCGAAAACGGTTTTAAATTTCGTTGGTATTCCGGCCTACAATGACCGTGCGGGCTTGTATCTAAGCCCTACTGGCCATTGTTTCCAAAATTTACCGCTAGGGGCTTCATTAAAAACTGTCAAAATGTCGCGTCAACAACGGAGCCAACCTCTCCTCGCAAGTTATTTATAAATACAAATATATAAACTATTTAAGTAATTCACCGTGTTATTATTGTAGTTAACATGTTAATCAATGAGTTAATTCTATTTTTTTAGTATGACATTCAGCATTGTGTTATTTATTAATGAAAATATTAACACCAGCACGGGCGTGCTGGTCAGGTTTATTCTCATACATTCCATTCCAATTCTGTCCGATAAATATTTGCGAAGTGTTATAATTTTTCTCTTTTTCTTTCTTTTTCAATGATATGATGTCTCACTAATAACACCAGATATTCATTGTAATGTTTGGGCATAATAAAATTGTATTGGAGTATGTTTTTAAATTTTTTTAAGGTGAAATTCCTGAAATATCACCAGATGATGAAGGATTCGAAAATTTTGTCCTGAATGCTATTGGAGATGGAAACGATTCGGAAATAGAAGGATTTTCGAGTGAGGATGAGGACCTTGTTGCTGATACCCTCGCATTATTAGCGGACAGATCCATTCCTCAGATTCCAGACGTGGAAGAGAATGACGATCAAAATGATGATGTGTTGGATGATGTAGAACCTGTTGCATCTACTTCATCTACTATCGGTAAATTCATGGTTGTTGTATCGCGAAGAATTAAAAAAAAACTGCAAATAAAAAGCCTTTAGACTTATTAAAATTTCGTTTGGAAGTTGGTGAAGCGCTTACTACAACTCCAGAACGTAAAAGAAAGTCACCTGAGGATCTGAACGAAGAAGAATGTGAGCATACCCAAAATAAACAGTACAAGCCTGTGAATCTGCCAGTAACAGATATGAGATATGACGGTTATGACCATTTGGCAATATTTGATGATAATATTGTTACACCAAGAATTTGTCGCATGGAAAATTGTAAAAGCCGAAGAAAATTTTATGTGAAAAATGTAAAACCTACCTGTGTCTTTCACGAAATAAACACTGTTTTAAATTATTTGACACTAAATCCAAGTAGTTGTTAGTTATTTTCGTATTCAAACATAATAAATCTTAATTTCGCACAAATAAATTGGTTTTATTACTCTTTTTCGTAAGTCATTGCTACAAACAAATTTATCTTGGTTTGTATAAAGATAGTCCTGACCGTCACGATCATTCGGAAAATTGGATTTTCCGAATTTTTCCAATATTTTTCTGTGCATTTATGGGATTGAATTATTCTAAAAATAACAAAATTCTGGAAAAAAAACTTTTTTTTTTCTTCAGTGCTGAAAGGGTTAAGGTGAAGTTATACGTGAAATCCTATTTAGATTAATCTTTACGACGAATTGGCTTTCAGTATGAACATCAAAAAATATGCCACACATAAATTGAAGCATTTACTAGCTTTTCAATGTATCGAAATTACAATATAATTATTATTTACGTAACAAAAAATATAAGCGTAAACCACAAAAAAAAATGTTTTTTCAAGACTTTACTATGAAGTAATGTAAGAAACAATAAAAAATACCCCTTTATGGCTAAGACTATTTTTGAGATTTTCTATGTTCTAACTTTTTTTCATTCTTATAAAATTATGCACAGAATAAATAAAAAACACTTTTTCGCTAACTTGCCTCGCGCAAATAAGACGCTCGATTTAAAATTTTGCAGGCATGAGAATCGAAATATTTCTATCATTTATTTTCCTCTTAAAAAACCAAGATTTATCGTAAGCAATGCTTATTTCAACAGTCAAAGTAGTTTTACTTACAGTTGTTAGTAAACCATGAGAAACGGGGAGATCCGCAAAGAATGCAAGGCTGATATAAGCGTAATGCGTAAGATCAAGAAAGGAACGCTCCGATGATTTGGGCATGTAGAGCGAATGAACGAGGAAAGAAGTGTAAGGAGAGTATATAACGCAAATGTGAATGGTTGAAGAAATCGGGGACGCCCGAGAAAGACATGGCACGACTAAGTGAATCAGATACTTGAGTCGGGCCATGTCAAGAGTCAGAATAATAGAAGAGCATGTAGGTATGAGACGATGTATGAATGTGAACGAGGCAAGGAGTGTGTGCCAAGACCGAGTTGTTTGGCGGTCCGTCCTCTCTGCCTATCCCTGTGGGGAAACGGCGTGAGGGTTAGTTAGTAAATCATGATGAAATAAGCATTGCTTACGAAACATGTTTGTGTTTTAAAGAATAAATGTGGTTAAAACTAAGTATTCTATTAATTATGAATTAAAATGGTGCCACAAAATAAGTTTTCTGTGTTTAATTGTTGCGATAACTCCTCCTTTAGCAAGTGTTTCGGACAGATTACAGTGTCCATAGTCAGGGCAGATGTGTCGTGTGATTTAAGTGTAATGCTGTCCGAAACGTTGGCTAAGGAAGGACACAGCGCAATTTAAAAAAAATCTTGCACTTGTCATCACTGCGTAACCTCAGTTGGATAATGTGACTGGACTGACTGACTGGATTGAAATTTTTTTTCAAAAATGATATGCCTTTGAATGCAAAACCATTATTTCTTTTGCTCATTTCTATATCTAAGATAATTTTCAGAGCCATCTGTATTTTATTTGTATTTCCTTAGATATTTGCATGACGAAGTTCTAACATTTTTTTTTTGGTTTAAGGCAATTCACCCTAAAGTAAGTATAGGTATTGTTAAAGCTTCCATCTATTTTAAAAGGTTTTAACATCACTTTGAACTTTTTGCAATTGCTATTTTGTTTGCATCGACAGTTGATCGTTTTTACGAGGCGCTATTGTTTTGTTGTATATTTAGATAATATGGATGTGTAATAGAAAACACTTTGTTATTTTATAATAAAGACTTTTATTGACTAGGTATCTACACTATTGACATTACTTCGAGAGTGACTATAGACGACAATTATTATAAGAAGTAGTTCATCACTAGTGATGAGCAACATATAACATTACAAGGATTTAACCGCCCGACCCTAACTGTTACCTACCAACTGATTTTTTTTCTTGTATGTGGTGAACAAAAAAAAGTCACCGGAGACCAAGGTCATTGCCCACTTCACTCACAATGTAATATAACGTAGGCATTCCATTGCTAGCTCCATCGTAACCTCTCCCTCTCCCTCATAAACGATATGTGTTAAAGAAAGAGAGGTTTTAACGAGTTCACAGCGGCAGAACCTTAAATGGATATCCCTTACTTGTACCTACATATATGGAGTACAATGCCTGATTATTATTTTTTTCACTAACATTTCTTTTTTGCATGTAGAGTGACTTGATGACGTTTGTAAGATTCGGTTGATTTATAGAAACCCACATCATTATAATATGGATATTAGTGGGATAGTTACTCGTAAGTCTCGTTCAGTGAACTCAAGAACTCAGAATTTTAGTGTCAATGTCAAAATTAGTACTGATTGTTGATACAAGCGTTAAAGTAGGTACCTACCGATAATAATTTATTTTTATTTAATTGTAATAATTCTATTCTATCTTTGAATTGTGTTTTTGTTTTTAATTTTTTATATTTTCGAGCTTTCTACTAGACAAAGTCGATCTAGCATCCTCCAGTAGAGATGTGAAGGATTCTGTCCAACATTGGTCTATGCCACTGCTTCAGAGATGTCTTCTCTGGTCTCTATTTCAGGAATGAAAGAAGAAAATTATGATGCACTGAACCCGGCTGACAAATATCCAGGTGTATTAGATATTAGAGTCTATCGAGTGCTCAGAAATTCACTATTTGGCTCTAGGTACTCCCCTGTTTCTGGCCTTCCTTTCAATTAATTGCTTCCGTTAAGGGGTCGATCCTGTATTAGGCCCACCCACGTATTAGGCTTTTAGGTAAAGAATATTTTCAATTGTACCTACCTCTACTGGAAATTTCGTACTTCACTAGTAATTTATTTTTGTATTCATATGAGTATAAGAATATTTATACATATATTGTCAACGAACAATATCGTTACGCGAGAGAGGATGGAGTGTAAATTTTTATTTATGTGAAACAAGATAATTGACGGCGTTTTTTTAAAGTATCACAAGAAATGGCAATTGGAAAGGAGAAAGCCCCTAACCTGTGCTGGGTTCATATGCTGTGATGGTGCAATCTTGATGATGGCTGCTCTCCACGATAATAGCACAAAGGGTGGTCACAATTATCGACACTTTTGGTATTCATTAGCACTTTTTAGGACCTTTCAAGCGAGATTTCAATAACGAGGTGTGAACGATTTCACGACGTTTTTTCAACTGATTCATGTGGGTAATTTTCGATTTTTGTGCGATATCGTGAATGTGTACCAAGTAGGTAGTCAACATCTTCTTCTTTTTGTAGTAAATAGACTTTCAAGGAAGGAGAGGAACAAAGGGAGAAAATAACAATGCAAGGACTTGGGAAAATGGGTTTCGGTTTTTAAGCTGTTTCAGAAATAAACATATATATTTTACAAAATATTATATTTAGATGATAAAATATTTTCAGCTTCATAAATCTCACAATTTTAACGTCCAATGGTTTTTCTTGAGTAGCGTTAGTAATGAAGGCTATATTGGCCCAACCTGGTTGGTGCACAGGAACAGCATTACAGGTTGCAGGTTGCGCACCTTGGCTGCATATAAAAAGTGGATTTTCGCTCATGTGGTCGTGGTTACATAACGGATCTGCACAGGTTACTGACCTCCCCTTACGGACTTTTATCACCTTAAACACACAGACCTCATCCACAAGTAGACAGGTAGGTAACTGTACGATTATTATCCGTGTCCATTTCAGGCGGTACGGAAATGCTGGTGATATTTTTAGTACCTACGATTTTCAGGAATTAGGTACAGATCCCCATTTAGCAGGTGACATACAAGAAAAAAGAATCAGAAACCATAGTAAAACCAAGTGTCACGAAGGAACTTTTAAAGTCTTTTGTTTCTTATCATATTGTCATCGCAAATTATATTATCTAAATATGTATATTTATATTCAACTATACATATTATGAATTAAAGTCCTCCGCCGCCTCTGTCTGTCTGTTCGCGATAAACTCAAAATCACTGAACGGATTGAATAGATATAGTGATTTATGAGGAAGCTTTAGGTATATTATTTGTCAAGGTTTTGTGTAAATTGGTTGAAATATGTAAATAAAGGGAGCGGGCTGGCAAGCGGGCAGCGGGCAGCGAACTACGAAGCGGGCGGTGTGGATTTGATTTAACAGATGGCGTTGGTTATAAAGATTGGGTAATGGCGTGGCGTTGTGTTTCGTTAGCCATAGGAACGTGTGACTGGGTCTGCTAGTATATAATATATGAAGGAGAATGTCTATATGTGGTGGACGAGCGGACTGGCAAGCGGGCGGTGTGGATTTGATTTGTATCGTCATAATAATTTAGTTTTTTTTTCAAACTTGAAGTGATTCCCAAAGTTAAATTTCTGCTGTGACTAGAAGAGTCCCAACTACCTGTAGCCAATGAAAGCTTGGCATGTACACAGTGAAGAGGAATATCGGAAATTACTTTGCTCTTCAGACATGGTCACAATTCACAATGGTTGGTTTTTTGGTGATTGGTTGAGACACACACAAACAGATGATCTTATTTATAGTTAAGATTGACTAACACATGTTTCTCGACATATGTTTGAAACGATGTTTCCTTGTTTCATTATTACGAATTATCGCGGCGCTGGAATGAGATACGCAGCCGAAATAAAAGTAGTTTTCCAAAAGTAACAACGTGGCATACTTCAACTTGACCTCCGAGGTTACCGGAGGCCGCAAAAGGTTGGATTAATGTTAAAAAATGAAATGTACATACTGGGAATAAATTGGAATAACGAATTTCTCATCAGTCACAACAAATTCAAATTTAGAGCTCCGTCCTGCGATCCCGATAAGTTTGAACATTGATTGAGTTTTTTTTTCATGAATTCCGCACAACAGTCCCAACTGCTCCTTATAAAGCCAGTGGGACTATGGGGTATACTATGTTAGGCTGAAGGTAGTGGAGGGGGGGAGATAGGTAAAGAGGAAGGTGGGGAAGTATCTGGCTATTCAGATCTGGTCACCAAACACGGCTAAAGCCATTTTAAGCAAGGTTTCAATTCTGAATGGTGGTCTTACACCAGGGCGACACGGAGAGTATCTTCCGCTCTGGAACGTGCCGCAAATATACTTTATATTATTTTTAATTAATAAATTGTGAAATAACACAAACTAATCAAATAAAATTTATTTGCCACGCCGGGATTCGATCCTGCGACCTTCGGAGTGCGAGTCAAGAGTACGCATGTCTGCGAAGGTTTCTTTGCAGAATGGTGAGCTCTGGCTTTATGAAATTATTTCCTACACCGTTCATCTAATTGCGATGAAACTATGGTGAGTTGTTGTGGGCAGGCCCACGGTGGTTTCTGTATATATTGTTGAGCTCTGGCGTTACGTAATTTATATTGAACGTATAAACCAAGGAGAGAGATCAAAATCGACTGGAAAGAAAACTGATGTCGCCAGTTTAGATAAGACCTTTCGACACCTAGGCCCCAAACAGATAAGAAAATATTTCCGATTTGCAATAAAAAACAAATAATTGGAATGTTTCTGAACGAAAGATACGAAAACTAAAAAGTGTTTTTGAAAGGTCATGAAAAACGCTTTAAAACTTTATAATTCTACAAAAACATTATTTCTTAATCGTAAACATTTTTAATTCAAACAAATTTTTATTTTAAAAATGGCTCAACCTATGTTTTTTCTAATTAAAATTACCTACTGATAACGAAAAAAATTGAAAACATACACATTATTTATTAGACAGATTTGGTATCAAGAACGATATCATTACCTACTTAACTTTTTTTTCATTTCATGTGAAAATAATTGAATAAAAAATTTACAAAGTTTCACATATTTTTTACAAATTGCGCTTGGAATCTTTGGTTTCATAAAGGTTTATATATAAGACATATACATTTTAAATATTTTGTGGTTAACTTTGAAATAAAAATTAACTAAAATTAGTGGTTAACTTTTAGATTTGAATATAAATCGTGATGTTTTCTCTTTCTAAAACCGTTTAGATTTTAGATCATATTTGAAATCATGATAGTAAGGGAGACATCACGATTTCTATGAATTGTTCCCGAAAACAAACAAATTAACCTGAGGTGTTAACTAGAAGATAGGTTAAATTTTCCTTACTTCGGGCACACTGCCACTCCCAAAGCACACTTCTAACGGTTTATCTCTCCAGTGATTTTGACAATTTTAACAATCCATTTAATATGGTGCAACTTTTTTTGCGCATCTGAAAATATAATTTTGAATGTATTAAGAATGCATAACAGTTTTTGCTATTTTAGAATTCACTTTCAGTTGAGTTCAGTCTAAACCCATTCAAAACCTGTTCTCTATGGACTGAGACATCGACCCACCTTCCGCCACAATATGCTTAGCTAAGTATATGCATGTATATTTTCAATAAATAAGTTATTAAGACCCGTTAGTAAGCGTTTAAAAAGAAGCAGAATATGGTTTTAAGGCGCGGTATACCCGCTCAAAAAGAAAAGCTGTAGAGATATGTAAATACGAATGTTAGAGAGAGAGCGCGTTATTGTTAAAAATGATAATATTTAAGCAAAGATTGTGAAAATATTTAATAAAACACGACTCGTTTTAAATAGAGCGAAAATCTCGTGGGATCGTTTAAAAGAGCATAAAGAAACGCTGTGAATTTTTTCATGCATATAACTTGTAATAACCGAAAAAACATGTTCATAATAATTGTCGGAGCATACTTTGCGATTTTTTTCTATAGAGGGAATTTCATTATAATTGCCGTTCCGTCGCGGCGCGACGTGGGGAATGTACAGATATTATCTTCAGGAAAATCATATATTTTTTTAAGAGCGTTAAAACTTAAAGTATTAAGGAAAATGTGTAATAAATCGATAGAAATGTGGGATGCCGCGGCTTAAGGCGCCGTACCCGGGCTCAAAAAAAGAAGATGGAGAGATATGTAATTACGAATGTTAGAGAAGTGCGCTAATATTTAAAGCGATAAAATCAGTGCGATAATTGTAAAAATGTTTAATAAAACACAACTCGTTTAAAATAGAGCCAAAATCTCGTGGGGTTGTCTTAAACAATATTTAAAGAAACACTGTGATTTTTTTCGTACATAACTTGTAAAATAACTGAAAAAACACGTTTATAATAATTTTCGGAGCATACTTTGCGATTTTTTTAAGGAAAATATGTAATAAATCGATTTAATGTAATAAGCACAATGTAACATTTCATTTGATACATTTAAATATTTTTACAGTAAGCATAACATTTCTTTTTAAATACATTCATTCTTTCTTCATTCTTCATACTTTCAGGCATTTCATCATACATCTTTAGTCTTCTATAAATTAGGCAGTTCTGTGATTTTGATTTCTTCATTTGTGGCAATCGAACTCTGTTTATATTTCTTGTTTCATAATTATGTACGTCTCTATTAAAAACAATTTCATCCTTAAAGTATTTTGGCATTTGGTTTGTCACAATTTTATGCACAAAAATTAACACATTAAATAGTAGTCTTTTTTTTATTGGAATCCAATTTAGCTCCTCTCTCATTTGATTAATCCTTGCGTATTTGCCTTTTCCAAGTATACATCTCATAGCTCTGTTCTGTATAACTTCTAGTTTGTTTAAATTTCCTTCATTGGCCAAATATAACATCGTAGAACAGTAATCCAAATGTGGAGCAACAATAGTTAATGACCAAATCTGAAAAGCCAGGTACTTCCCCACTATCCTCCTCTTTATCTCCTTGCTCTCCTGGCTATCTTCAACCTCACAAGATCCTCCGATTGGGGATGCCATAGTCTCAACTGTCAGTTCACCGTTATGTACATTATTGTACATTGTGTTGTTTTCGTTGTATTTATTTTGTATTAGCCCGATTATGGAGGTAGATATTATGTGCAAAAGCAAGAATATGTAATCGGTATGGTCGATACGATACGATTGTACCACCCCAGCCAGGAGAACTCCTGTCCCGGTGAGACCGGTACACCAGGGGGCACTGATTTGTTAGGACTTGGAACACGTGCTCTGGGATGGGAAGGAGTTGGAGTTTAATCGACCGGTATACATGGCAACCTAATAAGCCAATATTGGAATTGGGGATGGGCAGGAAAAATGGAATGGATTGAGCATTATTACTTTTTTTCCTTTCTTTATTCTTGCCTCTTCTTGGCTGTTCTTAGATCTTCTTGCCTATTTCCGGCTGTTCTTTGCTTTTCTTGCCTCTTGGTAGATTTTCTCGTCTCTTCATGACTCTTCTTGCCTCTTGACTCTCCTTGGCTCTTCTTGCCTTTTTGTGGCTTTTATTGACTCTTCTTATCGCTCATTGCGTCTTCTTGAATCTTGCTATATTTTTACTCTTCTTGCTTCTTCTTGGGTGTTCTCGCCTCTTCTTGTCTCTTATTGGATCTCCTCATAGCTTCTTTTCTCTTCTTGTCTCTGATTATCTCTACTTGTCTCTTCTAGGCTCTTCTTATAATTTCTTGTATCATATTGTCTATTATTAGGTCTTGGCTCTTGTAGCATCTTGGCTCTTCTTATCTAACCTTTGTTATTATTGTATCTTCTTTCAGATTCTAATCCATTGTTGGCTGGTGATTTTATATCTTCTTGCTCATTCTTGTTTCTTCTCGCCTCTTCTGATATTTTCATGTTCCTTTTCGGCTCTTCTGTTCTCGGCTCTTCTTGCCACTTCTCTGCTCTTTTCTTTTATTCTTACTTATCCTTACCTCATCTTGTTTCTTCTTGGTTGACTTGCTTCGTTTTACTTCCCCCTTCTTTTTTTCTTGCTTATTGTTAATTTAAATCAAAAATAAAAACGAGCGAACATTAAAAAGAGTGAAAGAAAGTTATAAAGGTGTTTTAATCGTAGTATAAATTATACAAATGGTTAAATAGGTACGCAAGAATTATACGTTGAATTATTATAAATGATTTGTGATAAAAACACAAAGGTAAAATACCCAACACGCGAAAGAAAGAAACATTAATTCCCTCGAATAATTCGCATCACAATGTGCAGCCCAACCGAAGACTAGTTTTTACCTGAGCGGTGAGATTTACCTGCTGCGAACCTGTCGGCGAATCCGTGAACTTTAAAAATCTCAGCCGTCCGAAGTTACCTACAGAGCCGAGACGCGCGTTTTTTTTATACCTTATTCTTAGTTTGACGTTTCGCTCTTTCGGTGTAACAGTGTTTCATCTTGTCTCTCCAGAATCATAACCTAAAATCCGCGAACTTGTAACTTATTGAGTTAAAACATAAAAATAACACATTTAATAAACTAAACAAAGTTATTAAAACGCGTTTATCATGAATTTTACTGTGGAAACTTATTTCAAAGTGTTTTAATAGCATATTTATAAAAATCGTGCTCTAAGAAAGTTTAAAAATAATTACAATAAATATTGTTATTCTTGAATTTGGTGTATGTACTCGGAGGAGAAATTTTATGTCTTCTTTGTTGTTTGATAATGTTTTGTGAATATATCTTATTTGGACAAGTATCTGCGTAGATATCTTAAATAAGTGTTTAAAAAGTTGTTTTAGTTTCGGTGTAAAGTTATTTTTAATCGTGTTTTTACCGTTTTGAATACAATTTGGGAGGATTTTAATTTTTTGGAGGACCTGTGTTCAATTTTATAAATTGGTAAGTACTTAAATGATTATGTTTTTAGGCTTTTTTTGTTATATTTTTACATGTTTTAAAACTAGTTTGTGATTGTTTATTTGTGAGTTGTTTTTAAATTTATTTTGAATCAGTCAAATTTTTTGTTATTGTTAAATTAATGGTGAAGTTTCAGATTTCCGCTGCACGTTTATTACGTATTTTTTTTCTAAAACCGTACTGATTTTTCAACCTAATTACCATAAGTAGTAATTAAGGTATTATGTTGAAGAAGAACCATGTTCTAAAAAAATACGTGCCTGTTAAACGTGCAGCGGAATTCTGAAACTTTACCATAACTATTAATGTAGGGGGGGGGGGGATTGGAAAATAATGCGTTAAAGTTCCACTTTTTTTCAAAGTTTCAAAATTTCAAGCGTTTTGAAAGTTTAGCCATGTTTTTTCTTATCTTAGCGTGTACAGTTAGGCACTCTACAACTTTACAACTTTAGGTATATATAATATAACATATTATAAATAATTATAATATATGGATTATTCCATCAAAACCGTGGTTCCAACAATTCCCCCATTTTTCCATAAAATAAATTTCCTCACCTATTCGAATGAGAATCAGTCATTGTTCCGTTCCTTCTCACCTGTTTTAAAATTCACCTCCTTGACTCCCCACATTGTACTTTCTGTGGTTTATAAGTGGGAACTTAAGATGACATATTTTTTGGTTGTCCCTCTCTAAACATATGTCCTCTCTTCTATTAAGTGTTATCTAAAATTGCCTCCCCTCCCTCAACATTTCATCTCTTCTATGTCGGAACTCGACTCCAATCATCCATATAGTTATGAAATTTTCCCATTTAATAATTAAATTCTCTTTTCCTTTCTACAATTTTTAAATGATGGGTGTCAGCCAGAAATCTTAATATATAAAACAATTAATATATAAAGTGGGGTTATTTACACTAATTATAACTCCAGAACGGCTAGACCTATTTTGATAACCTTTGATTTGTTGGATTTGTCTCCGCCCCGGATAACAAAATAACTATTAAAAGATCGCAAAAATTCACGAAAAAGAAAGTTATGAAGAAAATTTTTTTCCTCGTACATTTTGTATGGAACGAATTCCTATCTTTTGAAAAAACCTCTGGATAGAAAGTAAGACTTTCATAGGGATATGAGTATAAGGGGAGAGATTCATTTCTATAGGAGTTTGTGGATTCATACAAGAAAGAGTTGAAAGAGGAAAGAGTTGTTGTTATTGAACATATAATGCTGCCCCTCTTTCTTACACGCTAAATATCAACTGTCGAAGATGGAACACACGGTAAACGTATGTCCACACCCCTCCAAAGGGGTTAATTATAATAAATCTCCGTCACACGTATAAAGAAAATGAAACGCAATTCCCGTAAGTGAGTCGAAAAGTAAGGAAATCACATAAATTATAAATCCGTACACAACGCCATCTCTGATACTGACAAAAACAAAACGCGGACAGTTACGCATCGATAATTGCTTCATTGTGTAATTTTAACTTAAAAAAACTGAATTTAATTCAGCTAATAAGTTAACACAACAGTTATTGATTCTGAGGCGGTACGAAGTTCACCGGGTCAGCTAGTAATTGAATAAAAAAGAGAATCAAATATTAATTGGTTCTTTTATCGTATATATAGTAAAGGTATACTCTCCACCATTATAAACGGACTTGGCTCTCCGACTGCAAGATCGCCATTATTAATTAATAATACCTTTCATCTTGTTATCTACAGTAATTAATCACATTACAAGACACGTATTATTATTGCGTAATTATGTTACATCCATCATTGAAGAGATGATCCCCTCCGTGTGACCGAAGTAAGCTCAATCACCCCTTACTTCTGCTGAAATTGATCCAAATTTCTTCTCTAGCAGATTAATAATTTCATCGGCCTGTTAGGGTTCTGGGAGTCGGTAGGTTTTGTGCGCTTAAGATTAAACCAATATAGGTGTGTGGTAGGTCGTGAAAGGTAATATATTTTAAAGTTTATGAATACCGGTGTCAGTGCGACTATGACATCTTCAATTGGGGTATGTTGTGAGAGTGAAAGTAGTGGGGAGGGGAAGTAGATGGAGAAGAGGAATGTGGGGAATACCTGGCTACTCAGATCTGGTCATCAAAAAGAGAGACTAAATCCATTAATCCATACATAAATTAGCGATAGCAGTTTTCTTTCAATTCGGCATAGATCACACGTAAAGAAATTATCCTTCCAGCAGATTTGACCGTTGAAGATGTTTTATGAAGTAGCAATTTGAATTTATTATACGTAATTCGTGAATTTAAAATTTAAACGCTATCTGCCTATATTATTTTATTACAAATTAACGCCGACGAAGTGACGATATCTTCGTTATTAATTTTATTTGATAACACTTCTCGTAACTAATAAAATTGATGAAACCTACTTTCGGAATTCTTCTGTGACGAAATTTGTTTATGGGCGAAATGGAAATTCCGAAATTAAATCAAGTAATAATTAAATAATTTATTTTCCTTGTACCGACCTAGTTTATTTTCAAAAGTGATAAACAAATGTTTATTTATTATTTTTCTGAATACCGCAGAAGAACCTCAACTTTTTTTACAAGCAACCCGTTCTTATGTGACAAACGTCAACCGTGTACATATGTAGGGCACGAGTTTGGCGTTTTTCCTGACTATGCACCGGTGCCGAAGGGATCAATGACTCGGAGCATCTTCCATTGAAATACAGTAGAACAAGAATAGCATTCCCGCTCGACGCCTATGCTCTAAAGATTGCAATCCGTTTGTTAAATTAGGAGAATCTACATATCAGACGGACCGCACGTTTCTGCACAGAGTCGAGGGTTTTTTCATGTATTTTGGGACTCCAGACCAGAGGTGGCTGCCAAATTCAACCATGAGGCGCACTTGTGATTTGTACAGGGTAAGCAGTTGTGTATCTACTATTAAAAATATCTGCGGGCCCTGTACAGTACGCCCAGTTTTTGAGAGGCTATCTGAACTCTGGCTTCGATGGAGCCTGTATATATATATATATATCTGAGCTGGTCACTTAGAGTTACACCAAGCATATCAATAGAGGGCTTGTTCGGAAGATTGCTTCCGTTGAAGGAGACTAGAAGTACTTTTCTATCACGTTTAGACGTAATCGGACATGATTGGGTCTCTGAAACATTAAATTCAACGAGATTATTTTTACCCCAAGAGAAAACACTCTCGAGGTAACCGTCCATTATTTGCTTCAAAGCCCTCCGATCCGTTGGAGTTTGTGAACCCTTTGGGGGCTTGTCGAACAAAAAGATATCATGGGCTGTACTGTCATCCGCGTAACAATGATTTGGGCACATGTTAAAAGGTCTTCAAACTGCTCCCAACCGCCTGGAACCAGTAAGACTATGGCATCCTCGATTGGGGTATATTGTAAGGCTGACGGTAATGGGAAGAGGAAGGAGAGAGATCCAGTGATGATGATGAGATGAGATCCGGTCACCAAACGCGACTAAAGCCATTTAAATTCTGAATGGTGGTCTTGCACCAGGGCGATACTTTATTTATTAGCGTTATAAATTTTTATAAATTCGTATATGACAATGATAAGGATATTTATGTCATTGACCAATAAAATAATGATAAATTGAAATTTAGGATAATAATACAAAAATGCTCAACAATATCTACATCTTCTACTACATCTACTATCTTCTACTACACTATACATATAAAGAGGTAATATTTGTTTGTTTGTTTGCATCGAATAGGCTCCGATACTACTGAACCGATTTGAAAAAATTATTTCGCTGTTGGGAAGCTACACTATCCCTGGGTGACATAGGCTATATTATATTTAAAAAAAAGAGGCATCCTTACTAAAACTTCAATAATGTAACCCAGGGTGTAAAAAAGTAACCTAAAATATTCTTTAAATCGCGTGCGCTGCGAAAACTATTGATGATAGAATAAAATAATGTACGATGACTTTATAGAACAAATCATTATTTACAAAAAAAGTCACGACAGCATATGTCTAACTATTATGGTTATGCCACAATAAGTATTCTTTTATTTTTAAATTTTTATTAAAATGTCGCCGCTTGAAAAGGCTCTTTATTTGTATCTTGGTTTTAATCCTTATCAAAATAAATTACTTCATATTCAAGACAGCTTCAATACCATTATTTAACTTTTTGAATTTTTCAATTCGGATATTTAATTAGAAAGATATTACGAGTTTAAAAATGTTAGTATTAGAAAAAAGTTTCGGCTACGGGCCGGACGGGAGAAGTCAAGAAATGAAGTGCCAGGGGGGTTGGCGGGACGGGGGAGCGGGAGAGCGGTGGCGGGGAAGGTGGAAGTGGAACGCTGGAGGGGAACGCACGGGAAAGGACATGCAAGGAGTAACATTTTATTTATTTGAATATGGTATTGCAACGCATGCCCGGAAACAGCAATATATTATAAAAGAAAGTCCAAAAAAACATGCGGACCCCAAAACTCAGAAACGAGTCCCGGTACGATCAAGGGAGTTATATGGTGAGGTAGATCTCTATCCCCACTAGGGAATAAGGGTACCCGTTTTAACTAAAGGGCGTGCTTTTGAAGATATAAGGGCTGGAAGTTTCGCCCTCTTGAAATTTCAAGAATAGTCTTCCGGAAAGTTCTGTAAGGTTCCACAGAGCTCTAGAAAATTCTGGAAGATGTGGCGGAGTATGTCGTGAAATTTTCGGGGGAATCGGGAACATCATTGAGGAACATTCCAGAACACTCTCGAATTTTGTCCTGAGCGAAGCCGGGTAACCCAGGTAGTACCTAATACAAACAATTCTGATAAAGTGAATATAACTTAGTGAATCTTCCACTTCATTTTTTTTTTTTTTAATTTTCCTTATTCATTGCTTTGAATGGTTACATATTTTGTGGATTTTTCGACCACCATAACACGGGCATTGAATCCGAAGTTCGAGGGTTTTGAACCCTCGAACTTCGGATTGCTAGCCGAGAACCTTACCCGTCGACCACGATGGACCACCTGATGTATGTAAGAATCTTCTTCAATCCAGACAATAATTTTTTTCCATTAAAAAAGATATCAGTTTTCACCTTGGACAGTCAATCCCCAGATTTCTCCGATAATAAAAACAAAAGAAAAGTTAAAATAATTTTGGAAATTAGAGTTATTTAAATATAATATAATATAATTAAATATAATATTTTGTTAATTGCCTCTTCTTTTCAACTTAATTACTTAGTAGGTATAGGTTACAAGTTACAACAATGTTCGTCTTAAGAGATGGTAAAACATGTTTGTACCAATTCCCAATTTCCTGTGTCAATTATCAAAAGATGTTTTGCAGTCATGTTGGATTTTGTTAGTAGATATGATTCGATTTTTGACGAAAAGTTCCGCTTCAATCTAAAACGGTACGCATAATTTAATTAATACATCAAATTAAGAACCTAATACCCCATTTGGTGCAAATTCTCCGTAAATTGGTTTTTTTGGTACTTAACTCATTTTAAACGAAGTGTTATTTCAATATTTTTTGGCATATTAGCAGTTTGGAAGCATTACCATAATTTTCTACAAAGTAAATATAAACGAAAGAATAAAAAAATATTTTAAATACAAAATAAACATTTCTGAATTCAATAGAAGTTTATACCCATCATTATTATTTCAAAAATTATTATAATCAAACTTTCAATCTACAAAACAATTTTATTCCAGTTATTATTTTCGATGAATATTAAAATTATAAGAAATAACAATAACAAACAACATAATATTTTTACTACAAAAAATATCTGTTTTTTGTCAATAAGTGGTTGTTATACAAAATTTTATTTAATACTAGCTGGGTTACCCGGCTTCGCTCAGGACGACATTCGAGAGTGTTCTGGAATGCTTCACAATAATGTTAGCGATTCCCCATTCCCGAACATTCCACGACATACTCCGCCATTCCTTCCAGAACTTTCTAGAGCTCTATCGAAACTTTTTGAACTTTCCGGAAGACCGTTCTAGAAATTTGAAAAGGGCGAAACTTCCAGCCCTTCTATCTTCAAAAGCACGCCCTTTAGGCAAAAATGAGAACCGTCATCCTGGAGGGGGATAGAGATCTACCACACCACATAACTCCCTTGATCGTACCGGTACTAGTTTCTGAGTTTTTGCGGGACGCACGTTTTTTTGGACTTTCTTTTATAATATACTAGCAGACCCGGCCACACGTTGCTGTAGCTAACGAAACACAAAGCCATCTACTGACAACGCCTTTACCTAACCTTTATAACCAACGCCATCTGATAATTTGCATACATATCAATTCCATACCGCCCGCTTGCCAGCCTGTTGCCCGCTACCCGCTTGCTACCCCGCTTATTTTATTTATTATGTATTTCAACCAATTTACGCAAAACCATGACAAATTATATACCTAAACCTTCCTCATGAATCACTCTATCTACTGGTGAAAACCGGATGAAAATCCGTTCCGTGTTTTAAAAGATCTAAGTATACAGACAGCGGGAGCGACTTTGCTTTATACTATGTAAATATATTGATTATTATTATGGAATAACAAAAATTGGTTCAAGTACAATAAACTCCATCCATATTAAAATAGCAGAAGCAATATCCACGTAGTATAATAATTTCGCTAGTAAATGTAGAAGACAATACGTATGTAATAATGCCTTCAGTGAGAGGAAAATGACGTACCATATTATAATGCCACGAATTTTTTTGTAAGGATTTACATTGTATTGGGCATGATTGTATTCACGTGCATCAAAACAGCAGTCAATGTCGCGTCGCATGATAATGATATCGCGTGCAATTTTATCTAATAATAGTTTTACGGGCTCCGTGGTTGAGTGGTTACGATCTTTGGCCACGAATTCTGAAATCGCGAGTTCAAGTCCCGGCGTGGGCAACTGAATTTTATATAAAAAATATTATGTAGTATATTTGCGGCACGTCCCAGAGTGGTAGATACTTTCAGTACCGCCTGGTGAAAGACCGTCGTTCAGAATCGAAACGTTGTTTGAAATGGCTTTGGCTGTGTTTGGTAACCAGATTTGAATATCCAGGTACTTCCCCACCTACATCTTGCCCATCTCTTTTCACAACCTTCAGCCTCACAATAGGCCACGATTGGGGAAGCCGAATTCTTACTGGCTTCGGACCATCGATCAATGTTCGAAGCTTCAGACGGTTGTGAGCAATTGGGTCTTTTGCGCGGTATTCACATAAAAAAGCAAATACAACTCGGTTTCGTCCGAGTTTCTGCGTTCATTTTGTACCATTATTTTTCCGTTAATAAATGAAAAATGCTTCATTAATTCATTTTTGTTGGCAGTTAGTAATTGAATGTTATCAACGCAGTTCTTCGGTTTATTTCACAAATGTAAAAGTCGTGATGACATAAGACGCCATTTGCAAAAATGAGAGCACCTTTCGATAGGGTGATGACTTTTGCATCACCTAAAATTGGTTAATACCCGACACCCTTTTCTCATTAAACAAACATCATTAAAATTGGGACACACGGCATTAAGGTACCTATCTTTTATTATTTTTGTACTGTTTTAGGGATTTTCCGGAAAATTACTTTGTCTCTGCTGTAATTTGTATTAAATCTGATAACGGGAACACGCGATGCAGGTTTCAACAATAATCAGTTGAATCAATGCTGATATCTTATAACCTTCGTGCTTCGTTGGTACATTGAAAGCCAATCAAGGGAATTAAAAGTTGGTGTAGGTCCGCTTAAATTGACGACTCATTTGCTCACTGCAATGATCATACTCACTGCAACAATCATATTGTTTTTCACGATAAATTGAACTCGTAGTTAAATCAAGTGTCCTAATGACTGCGACGTGCTGGACATGTTGAAAGAATGCCAGAAGACAAAACGCCAAAAATGATGACCAAGAATAGATACTGCGTAGAACCAATGACGTTATATTATAAATGTCTTTGCGTAGAACAGGATGTCTTTGCGTAGAACAGGATTTGTATAGGACTGGAAGGGATGAGGACTGGACTTGATATTTTTTCCTTTTTTTTTAAAGAAAGACAAACATTTCAGGTTTACGAATAACCCGTCAACATTTAAAAATCTCCTACTATCACCACACTGATTGGAAATGTAGCTTGTGAGGTGATGGTGGACTAAGCCATTCGAGGAATTGAACATACGATGATTGGTGAGACCCAAAGAGCCACTGACCGACTATTATCGAGGGAATATCAATATCGAGGGAATACGGCCAGGGCATAAAAATGCTACTTATCTGTATGAAGTAAAACTGGCACGATCTTGGTGATTGTAGTTATAACTATTATTACCTTGCTGGCGCATGGCGGAACAACATTTGGATAATCCCTCATTTTCGCATTTCATTTTATTTTATTTTTATTCATTAATTTTATGACGTTGAAGCAAACTGTATACATATCTGAATGTATGTTTATTTGTACATGAAATGAACATTTCCCTATGCATAATTACATTCATCTAAATACATATTTTTTTTGTTTTTAAAATGAGGGTTAATTGATAAATAAACCTTATAAAATAGATCCACTTTATGTGGTCTGGTGTTAACGTAGGTACATTTTTAATTTCACCAGGAACAAAGCTATACATTTGAATTCCTGTATGCAGTAAACAATTCTGTGATTTTGTTACGTCGAATTTTTTCAGTCTGATGCTTTCTTTCTGTCTTGTTTGGTGTCTTTATTGTGTTGTAGTTTGTCTCTAATGCAAAAACTTTATCGAAAATTCTTCGTTTAATATCTAATTCTTTGCATTTTCTGTATTGAAATATATTTATTTCACTTCAGTAATAATTTGTCTCATTGCTCTATTTCAAATTATTTGGTTTTTTAAACCGTCTAAATTACTAATATATATAATAGGTACCAGAAGTACCAGAACAACCACAGAATAAGAAGTTACATATAATAATTATCGGAAGTACCAGAACAACAACATAACAACTAACAGATAATGGGTATCAGAACAATGGTCTATGAGTTGTGCCATAATTATTTTACAAATTAGCAAATTTTATTAATTAACGAATTTTTTCTTCTTCTTCCAAGTACTTAAGATACCTTCTTAGCTATTCGCAATAAAATCGGCATTTTCTTCTAGAGATTTCTTTGGAACCTAATCGCAAATTCACTTTATGATTTCATTTTAATTAAATGAAAACAAATCACTTTGTATACGAGTGTACCACTTATTTAATCAATATCATCAATTAATTTACATTTTATCCTGACGAAGAAACCGTTGGTGTAGATACACGGTATATTGATAATTTTGATTAAATAAATAGTGTATTTAAAGTGGATTATAATAATAATAATAATTGGATAATTTATGGACGCCGTTTTTGTGAAAAATTTTGATGACCGTCATCGTACTTTCGGTTACCATTAACCATATACTTTGTTAGTTTGTGTTTGATGATAGTTTCATCGCGTCAAAAGATTGAATTTGTGAACGAAGCAGTTTTGGCGTTGGCGGAACATCCTTTAAATAATTCCTCTCATTCATCGGCTGTGGCCCAGAAACAAGAAATATCCGACTTCTCGCGTCTCACTATTAATGCGTGGTCACTTAACCCGAGAACGAAGCCTTTACCGTTAATCTCATTATCATGCAAAGGTTGTTTCTGTTAGCTAAAAATATTATTGTTACATGTTGACTAGTTTACAGACGCCTCAACGGCGACTTACATGGAAGATCTGCTAGGTCCTTGGCTCTGCGCTGCCGCTCAAAGGTTGTAAGTTCAAAACATGGCAGAAAATAAAAATATGTTCTAAATAAAATATTCGCGTTTAAACATAATAAATATGGCTTCGTAGTAGGCATTAAATATCTTATTTGATTAAAAGTGTTAATGTTTAACAAATAACAATTTCACAAAAAAGAAACGGAAGTTTATTTAATTTTACTGATCATGAATTACGAGTATATACATAAAGCTTTTATTTTTATTGAAAACAATTTGTTGTGTTTCAACATGGCGATACTTAGAATATATTAACTTAGATGATAACCACAATTGATCAGAATAATGATGATTATATTGATGAACTAACAAAAATTTTCCCAACTTGTCTGTCTTATAAAAAATCTAAAAAAATAAGGTAGAGCTTCTGCTGTGGCGGGCGGCGTGCATTTGATTTGTATACAAATCTCTACAGTTTTATTCCGAAGTCAATAAAATTTTGCACAATTGACCTGCAAAACAAGAGGAAGGTCACTGTCAAATTTGTAATAAGCTCTGCGTAAAGCCCGGGCAACGCCACGTAGGTATATTGAGTGTAAATGATAGAAGAAATACAGTTTAAGCCGTTTATTTACTGAGAACAAATTATTTATAAACACAAACAAATTGTTTCAGAAACAAAATCTATGTGTTTCTGAAACAATGTAATATGTTTCTGATACATGTGAAACTGTTGCGGTAAACACTACGTGTTTCTCGTGATGTTTCTGTGCTCCACGATTGGTGTGGAGAGCACGGAAACAAATCGGTTTCGCAATAACTGTTTACAAGTGTGGACGTGTGTTTCAGTTGGTTATAAACATGACGGTAGTGTGGGAGGACAACATCGTTTTTAAATTAATAGAATTGAAACAACTGAGCGCGGACGGCTAAATTCCGAAACATTGTTTACAGTGAATACATAGCATTATCTTACATTATTTCTTTATTTAAGGCCAATTTGGGCTTTAATTTGTCGCATTATTCCGACTTAGCAGAGGTGCCCGGGTTCATGGGGCGCGGTTATCCGGGTCTTGGCGGCGGATGCGTCTGCCCACCAACTGCACGGTAGGCTCGATCGGGAGAAAGCGGTTGAGAGAGTCACTTTGCCTTCTCCAGCCGTACTATCTCAGAACAGCGCCTTGCACCGCAGTGGGAGGGATGGATTAATACGTTCGTCACTCCTGGACACACTGATCCCAAATTCCTACCCACCCTTTATACCCGTTTCCTTCCCAGAGCTTCCTCTTCTTCCTTTCCTAAAAAATACCTCTATACAGCATCCCCAAAGATGACATCATAGGCCCTGAGGGGAATTATTTTCCTCAGGGCCTCCTGTGTGGAGCAAATGTAAAAAAAAAACAGCACTCAAATCTCTAATTTATGGAAAATTAATTTGAATAATCCTAGGTACCTAACTAGGATGTTTTTCGTGGTTTTAGCAAAAAAAAATTATCGTCAATATTTTACGGTGATTTTGGTATATCGAAATCACCAAAATACCTGAAATTCAGCAATGCAATATATTCTGTCGTAATTGATTACCCAATTAACTTTAGGATAACTAAATAATTTAATCGGACAACCGATTACACTAATGAAATTTTATTAGGACGGAAAATTTCATCAAATCTATTAACCCATAGGTACATAAAATTCTTATGGAGATTTAAATAAGTATTACATTATTTTGCTCACTTCGAATATACGACTACCTTTTCATATTCCTGTGTGTTCTTCATACCTCTTGCTAAAAATCTAGATATTCTCGTAGGTCACGCAATTAGAATTGACCCAAACAACACAAACACTGTCCTTGCGAAAAGTTACTGAAAAACAGCCTTTTGTCTGGCTTATTCATTTTTATGCGCTGTCTATAAGAGTTTTAACTGCTCCTTGGAGACTAGGACTATGGCATCCCCCATTGCGATATGTTTTTAGGCTGAAAAAAGTTGAGACGAAAAGAGGAAGGTTGGGAAGTACTTGGCTTCAGATTTGGTAACCACATACAACTAGAGCCATTTCAAGCGACGTTTTTATACTGAATGGTGGTTTTGCACTGGATCGATACTTATCGATACTAGAGTCTCTACCACTAATCTCTATATAACATTAGTTGCTAGTTGCAAACGAATATCTGATTCAGTTCTAATATTGATGTTACAATACATTAAACGAAACGTTTTAGTTCAAACCTCTCCTGAATAAATGTTAGTTAATATGATTATGTAGGTTGAAGTCATTATTGGTGTTGGTAGAAATACACGTGGACCTATAGCAAGACCCTGCGTGCACCCGCATGTAACAACATTCATGAATATGAATAAGCTTCCCTATTCTTCGCGTTGCGTGCCACGACCAAAAAGATTCACGTTCTGCGTGGCTTCTTCAATAACAACCAACTTCATTTATGCAATAATTGCTAATTACATTTAATAATTAGTTGAATTATAAACCGGGAAGCTGGCTTGCCCAGAAGGCGGTAAAATTATTGAACGATATTAATTTAGCAGGGGATCATAAAATTTAATACTTATGTAATACTGTTTTCAGTCCAAAATTTGCTTAAAACAAATAGAAAAAAAAACTGTTTCGGTATTCCTCCTCAACCTTTCTGAGTACTTTTGAATGTCACTCCATTTTCTAGGTATATTTTAGAATTCATAATTTGAATTGTCGATTCTTCAAAAAAAGTTAATAGTTGAGATTATGGACCTTTGCTAAGTAATAATTTTGTAATTGAGCATTTGTCAAAGTAAATTTTGCACCTCTCATTTTATGACTAAACTCTTTTTGAAACCAAGGTCACGAAGCAGAGCATAATTTTCGGTATACCTATTATAAGGATCTAAATGAAAAAAATAACGACATTAAAATAATGCTTATTTTTGGAATACAATGTTTGAAAAACGTTTGCGTACATAAGTTTTACAGGTGTAATTTGACTAATAGCAGAATTAATATAATATCGTTCTTTGAAATTGATTAATCACACACGGACGAATTCTGGAACTCGATAATGTTACAATATCGGATCGCTAGGCGTAACTTCCGATGCTTTTATATCGATTTCCCGAGCACGGTTTCACCGTTGACAGCCGAACCGCTATTGACAGAGAATAAATAAGAAATCGATATACCTGGCAACACTGAAGTTATTTTCTATGAATTGGAAATCCGAAATGTCAAACGCCAAATAATTATGTTAACTATTCATAAATTGGCAATTTGAATTGAGATACTAGGGATGTTCAGAAAGTAAGTGTACCATGCCCATAACGGGCTGTGGTTTTTTTTTTTTTTTTGGGGGTTGGCGGTACTGAGTGGTAGAATGAGGTCTCCTGACCAGAACGAGCATCGCAGGAACGTGGTAGTATGTAAACTCCCGTTGTAGTGTCCAGTTGTGTGAAAGATGTCGGCAAAAAATCCCGCCAAGAAAAAACGGTGAGGATTTCTAAGCTACATTGCGAGGGCATTAAAAAAAAAAGGAGCATTCAAAACAAAAGGAAGGGAATGCTGACCAGAGAAGTGCGCTTTTTTTCAAGAAAACGACCGTCCTCACACTGCCTTAGCAACCAATACGATCATGGACTTATGAGTGGGATGTTTTGAACCACTCCCCGTAATCCCCCGACTTGGCGTCTTCAGATTATCGTATTTTCACCTCCCTTAAGGCATATATGGATGAAATTAAATTTTAAACCGTTGAGCAGGTGCAGAAAGTGGTTCTTAAGTGGGGGAAGGAACTGGCGGGAGAATTATTAGAGGAGGACATAAAGAAACTTGTGCCACGGCTCACCACATGCATTGAACGGGATGTCAATTATTTGGAAAAATTTTCAACAAGTGTATCAACAATATCCTGTTTTTTTTTTTAAATATGCCTTTTCGAAAAAAATTCAGCACACGCTTTTAAATATTTATTTATTTATTACGTAAGATGACTTAATTGATCGAAGCGTAAGATACATTATTTATACAGCAAAAATAACATAATGTTTATATTTCAAAATAACTTTTTTTTTGTACAAAATAAATTTTCACTGATTAATTTTTTTAAATGATATTTCTCTTCTGATTAGAAGAGGGCGAGTATCGGGATGAAAATATATTTACAAAATATATTTTGTATCTTATAATTTAATTATGGTAGATACTTAAAAAAAACAATTTTAAATGTCAAATAAGTTATGAAGATAATTTTATCAATTTGTTATTTTTACTTTGAATTGATCTTTAATTGCTTTCACATTTATCATCTTCGATTGTTCTTTTCTTTTCAGGTAGGCTATTGAAGTATTTTTTTCCTAGATATGTGTAATAATGTTGTACAAATGAGGTGTTACATTTTTGTGTTGGAAATATATGTTTTGGACGAGTACGACTTTCAGTTAAAAAGCTATGATTTTGTATTTCTTTTATTATTTGAATTATTATATTTTTTCGAAGTAGATCATTAAATTTTAATTCTTTAAATTCTTCAAAAATAAGGTGTGTTGGATAATCTCTTGGTTTTTTCAATATAATTTTTATAATTAGACGTTGCAATTTCAACAGGGAGTAGATTTGTTTTGTATGCGGCTCCCCAGCTTACTACAGCGTATTGGAGATTTGACTGTACTATGCATGGTAGACTGATGTTAGATTTTCTAATGAGAGAAAGTTTCGGATTTAAAAAAATATGTAAACTAATTTCCTTATTTTGTTAAAGGTAAGGTTAATTTGATCTTAGCAGTTCAGGTTTTTGTCTATTGTTAATCCTAAGTATTCAATTTTATCCGAAATTTTTAATGTGGAACAGTTTATTTTACAGTTATTTTTTGTGATCTTTAGAATTGACCTCTATAATTATATCAAAATTTACCGGAACGTCCTTTGATTTTATTGCAAATGGTATAACGTGAGTTTTTTCACTATTAAGAGATAGTAGATTTATATCAAACCAGTGTTTAAGTATGTTTATGTCTTCTCTTGCTTTTTGTTTTACTACTTTCCATGTGATTCCACTTTCAATCAGTACTGTATTGTGGGCATAAGAGGTTATACTACCATGGAGTGACGGTGAGAATATACCGTTTACATATAAGATTAATAATATAGGACCTAGCACAGTACCTTGTGGAATTCCATATTCAGATGTCTCTTCGTCGCTATGAATGTTATTTATTTTGACACATTGAGGACGATTTTTTAAGTAGCTTTTTATCCAATTTGCTACGTTTTCATTAATGTTCAAATCATCTAATTTTTCATAAGTTTTTTATGAGATATGCTGTCAAACGCTTGTCTCAGGTCTATAAAAATACCTATATATTTTTTGCTCGTATCAAGGTTTTTATATATGCGTTATGTGACATTTGCAATCGCGTCTTGTGTGCTGCGCGCTTTTCGGAATCCGTATTGATTGTCATGAAGTATTTTGTTATTTTCAATAAATTCCATTAGTTGAGATTTAACATTTTTTTCAAATATTTTGCCTGTATTTGAAATGAGGGAAATTGGTCGAAAGTTAGTTACATTTTGTGCGTTTCCGCCTTTGAATATAGGTGAGATAATTGTCTTCTTATAATTAGACGGAAATATTCCATTTTTTAAACTTAAATTAACTAGGTGAGTTAATGGTTTTATCACGTGGCTTTTAATAGATTTTAATATATTTACAGTTATGTTATCGAAACCCGGTGACGACCCTCCTTTCATATTTTCAATAATGTTTAGAAAATCTACTTCCTTGATAATTTTAAATTGGGACAGTGAGTTTACGCTTTGTATATCTTCAATAATTGGTTGAGTTGTCGCTCCCTTTGTTACATTAATTTTTTTAGCGAGGTTTTGTCCAACTTTCGCGAAGGAGTTGAATATATCAGCACATTTTTTAGGTTTTTCCTCTGCATTTATTTTTACGTCATTTTCGTCTACAATTACCTTGATTGAATGTTTTTGTTTATTGTTATCTATTGCACTATTAATTGTTTGCCAGATTATTTTTGGATTGTTTTCAGTACTTATTATTTTATGTTTGTAAAATTCATCTTTACTATTTTTTATTAAGCGTGTCAATTTATTTTTATATTTTTTATAATTAAATTGTATTTTTTTGTCGTTTGGGAATTTTATTGTTTTTTTGTAAAGCTGACCTTTTTCTTTAATTGAATTTAATAAACCCGGAGTGATCCATGGTTTCAAGTATTTTTTTAAAAATCTAAATTACGATATAGAATTTCTGTTTTTGAGTTTCCTACGTGCTTCGATAAAATGTTTTCAAAGTACTTTAAGCTTACTTTCTGAACATCCCTCGTACTTACCTAAATATGCATTGGTAGTCCGCATTTGCTTTAACACTAAACGGGAGTTAATTAGATATTAGTAGTATTTCAACCACTTTGGTTTCTCAAAGATCGAACGGAATAAATGGGTCGCGCCTTAATTGAATTATTTAATTATATGGATCGCGTGTACGACTTATTTCAATTCTAAGAGATTCATTAGTTTAACCCTGTTCATTAACAAGCCAGTAATTTTGCATACTGAACGACGTTATCCAAATAAATGCGTATGTCGACAGTTAACCGAACTTTATCTGAGACTATGGGAGCCAGGCTAAAATTTATAAATCGTCGGTCGGAATATCTCTTACCAATTGCTGACTTTGATCAAAAATATTGACCATAGATGACGGATTTAGTCAATATCGTATTGATTAGATACAGGGTTTTAGCGATCGTCCATTCTAGACTTTCAGATGTGATACTGCCCAAGACGTCCACAGTCACTGACATCTGATTTGGGTAAATGTGTTGCTAAAAACCATATTTTTTGCAACATCAAAATGGACCGTTTTGGTGGGATTTTAAAAATTCATGCTTTTGTTTGAAATTTCTTTTGAAAAAGTTCTTTAAAAATATTGTTTCACCGGTGTTGGTGAATTTTTATTAAAAAAACATTAGGTACTGCGTATCCTCGTTGTTTTCTTAGCGCATAATTTGAACCACTAATATACTTGTAATAATTAGTCTTTTGTTTATTGAATTTATTCTAAGAATGGGACGACCGTACGGCTTTTGCAATTGGCCCCAATTAGAGTCCAAGTAATTATCTCTATCTGCACAATTGCGATGGCAATCCTGTCTGTGTACACTCTGATGTGGCTGACAAGTATTATATTATTATTTCATCTTGGCGTGACGCGATAACCTTCAATTAGTTCAACTCCACCAGATATTTGATACCATCTGGAAATGAAACGAACTTAAAATCTTGATGAGCAAATGAGATGAAAAAATTATATAATGTATAATTAGTGTATCGGTAAAATGTATTGTCTCTAAATGCAATCTATTATGTGGCATTTAGAGAAATACACAATAAATCAAATTAAAACAATGGAAAATAATAATAAGTATATGTATTTGGAAAAGATCATTTATTTTTTTATTTATTTGACACAAACAGGATATTTACAAAAAAAATTTGCAGGTAATATAAAATAAATTCTAATAAAATATAAATATCCCTAGACTAATGTGTCTGCAGTAATAACATTTGCGTATTCACAGAAGCAACATGAAAAACAATGTAAGTATTATTTATAGATAACTTAAAAACTAAAATACAAAATATTGAAAACTAAAATACAAAACTTGAAATACATAATAAAAATATGAAATATTATAATATATGAAATATCATAGATTATAATGAAAAAATATAAAACTTTATTCCACTTTATTTTATTTATTTTAATATTTAGAATAACGATTTGACAATAAAATTAGTAATTAATAATTCATAATACTTGTGAGGATTTTCCCTAAACAATATTGAAGTGAGCTACAAACCCAAGGTAATTAACCTACTGGAATTACCAAAATATTTAGAAATTCGACAGTCTAAGTCTAAAACTACTTAGTAACAAATATAATTGATTAAAATCCTCGTAGACCACCCCTCTCCCCCTTCCCCATATGTTATGTATACAAACCGTAGACTAAGAATTATTTGCCTGAAGATGGTCTTACGAAGAATTACTTGTCTGAAGATGACTCTGACGAGCTTAAACCAGTTACGGTCAATAAAATTAAGCGAAATAAAGTTTTATATTTGTTTTATTATAATCTATCGTAATGTAATTCCACCACGAATTGTCAGTTTCAAAAATGGATAAGATCATTTAAATGTAGTATTTCCAAGGAGAACACCTGAATCTTTTAAGTTTACCTGTAAAATGAAACTGAAAAAGTTTGAGTGATTATTTGGTTTGGTGAATCATCTTGTGTATGTCTAAATAAGTTATATAAATCGTGCAAAAAACGACACAAATCTAACTGAATGTTTTGTGCACACCCGCAAGAAGAACATTTTTCAGATCATATTATATTGACCATTGACTATATATGTAGATATCTTCACCCAAAACTCGCCTTTTTTTCTCTCAACCTGCCATTTGCAAATATGAGTGCTTCTTCCTATAGGGTATTGGGGTGATGACTTTTGACCCACCTTGTACTACGTGGTGATGGTTACATATTTATTTACTCTAGTCCTAAGGTTTTTCTTATGATTTATATCTATTAAAATTGACTGACAAACTGAATGAGAAATTGAAAAAAAACGAGTGCAGTTAATACGCGGTAGAAGCGAAACTTTACCAAAATAATCTCAACCAATCTCGGCCAATGAGCGCAGACCCAGCGTCATTTCCTTTTCATATCTCAACCAATAGAAGCCTTGAAAAGTGACATCATAATCAAAGCGGCCAATGAGCGCTGTTTGATGCTTTGCAAGTGCTGTTATGCGTCATTTCCGTTTCATCCGAATTCCAAATCACAACGAGGCTAAAGAAGTTTCACGTTGACAACGTAATCGCAATCAACCTCCTGAACCAAATCGATATTTTTCTAATCTGTCAACAATGCAACTGAAACGCGACAGTTGGAATTTAAATTGTTGGATCTGAAAAATCTGAAAAACAGATGTTTTTATAATAATACAACCTACAAGAGAATAGGAGACATTCTACAAAATAATAATTTTGCAATGGTTTTAGGTAGACTTTAAGGACGTAACTCGTACTCACTGTTCAGGGGTTTTGTTTCTTAATCTATTTTGGTTGATTGAGCAAAACAACAACAGGAGAAATCGATGAAAAAACTCTGTGTTTCAAAGTAACAACGAAGAGCCAGGAAAATTAACGGAAACACAATTATTCATGCAGATCAACCGAGTGAACAGAGCTATTTTCTCTGACCATTATTTAAATTCTTGTCCTTCGTCGGCGGTATTATATTACGTAGGTTTTTGACCTCTCTAAATGCAGTAGTATTACCTACAGGTTATGAGTTATGATTTATGACTGTGTTATGACTTTTATGACGTTGTGGGTAACCTGGGACTACGTAGCATCGGGTTGTTATGTAATTAATTGAATGAGTCAAGTAATTTCTTGTGAAATCGGCTAACCTGTAATAATAGTGAGCGTAAAAAAATAGGCTCAATGCTGGCTTAACTATACCAAAGCTGAACCAGCGTGTAATAATTTAATAAATAAAATAGATGATTGTGGAGTAAAGTGGTCGACCGTTCCAATTTCAAGGGAATGAATCCTGCGAAAGAGGTGATCGCAGTTCGCAATCAGTTTGCTGATCGGGATTGGACTGATAAAGAAATGAGTGATGCCAAAGGATGAGCATGAATAAAATATAATTGAATTTTACTCTCTATTTAGGTTCCTTCTGAACCTTATCACCATCGATGCTCTTCGTCGTCCACGTTTCACGGATTTTTTTTTTACCATAAAACGATTTCTTTCTTTCTTCCTTCTAAAGAATCGTATTTGAAGTCTCTAACTATTAAGACAATGGTGTGCTATTTTACTATCAGTGTCCCCTAAAAGTTCATAAAATACCAAGTTCCTACCTGCCATCGATAGGAAAGAAACGAGGGCCATTTAATTTGTGACCCAGTTTTATGAATGTCACTATGTCAAAGTTAAAGGCGAGCATTTGACGTTTGAATATTTGAACAATACCTAAGATTTGGTAATACGAAATATATGTATTAATCCCAGTTACGCATCAAATAATAATCAAAGCGCTAAGAACTTTGGCCAAAGGTCACTGTTTCAAAATATGGGAAATAACAAAATAAATAAACGTTTGTTACGACGCCAAACATCATCATCAGACATTATTAATAGCCTTTCGTCTGTCGTAGACGCGCCATTCACAGATATATACAAACGGAAGTGCTACCATCTATATTATTAATACATTAAATAAACTACTTTTGTAATTCGGTTTCGAATTCAAGAATTCGTCAAAGGATGGCACTACGTTAGCAATGCGCATGTGGACGTGCCCCCACTAGGTATAAGTATCTACTATGGGTTTGTAGAAATTGAGTTTCTCTCCGGATTTGGAAAGATTGACAGTAATACTTAGAGTTGTGAATAATTGCAGCACGCGGCTATAAATTACATATGACGTCATTGCCTGTCGCGGTTACTTTTTCCCGGTGACTAGCTGTCACAGGATCACAGTGGTTCCGAGGAACCGGCTATTTTTGGAACCAGTTCCAAATCGAATTTATAAAATGGTCACCAACACACAAACTGGGCGAAGCTGAACCAAAAGCAGGGCCTAGCAGCGAAAACCTGCAGAGCGGGTTTTTATGCTAGTAAATATTATTGCCCGGAACCTGTGGAACCACGGAAATATTCCCAATTTTCAATAGAATCTCATAAAAACCCGTTACGAAAATCAGTTCGGTTACCCCGAGACGCTCATTTTATTTTTTAACTCGACGATGTACATTAATTTCACTTAGATTCTGACGATAGTTAGTTGATTTCTGTGTACATCATTATGTTAGGCACATTACGTGTGGCGTCGAGTAAGTCACGCTCTGATCCCGCTATATTCTCGAGAAGTCTAGGTGTGGTCGTGTGTGATGTGGTGATGATACCTTTACAACAAGTAGTTACAACAAAGGAATGTACGCGTTCTCACGTTTAAAGCACTTTTTCTAACTCCATTGTAGTACAACCACACGAGTACGGAATCTCTCTTTCGTACCATGCATCATTGTTTATGTTTATATCATGTGTAGCGAAGTCCTGTTTTGTCTGTCTGTAAATTTGTTTGTGTGTTCCGTGTCCGGCCATTTCTGTCAAGATGGTAGCCGTATTTGATAGTACCTTTTTATTCCGCCAGAGCACATGAGCGTTGAGTAATCATAATAACGCGAAGTTTACTGTTCACAGAATTACTAGTTATAATTCGAGTTTGTATTCAGTGCAGTCTTTTCAAATGATTTTTTTTTATAATTAATTAAATAGGCAATTCATCCTAAAAGGAGTGCTTTGTACCGATAAAGTTAAGAAAGATAGTTACATTTATGAGGATAATCTATAAGAGGACAGGAAAAATCAAATTTTGAAGTCATTCAAGTCTATGAACTTTTTCACACATTGTTACTCTTCGTATCAGGTTAGATAAATATTTTGTACGTATTTATTATCTATAGCAATCTTACATTGCGAGTATGGTAGTAAATTAGATGCTTGTTCTATGTTCGTACACAGTCGGGAATGATTGATGGGAATTGCAAATATTGTACTTCGACAAATTGTGAGTAGATTTTAGTCTAGATTTTTTGGAGCCCTAGTACAAAAAAATAATGATATTCGACTATCCAAGATACATTGTTTTTTGTACCTATCAATCCATCTCCCCAGCCTCTTTAAGTTGGTTAGCACGAATTACGGTCTTGATCTGCCCAAAGGCATGGTGCTAGATGATTTGACTCCTTATGCCCCCCCAAGAATACATGACCTATCCGTGCTAGCCGACAAGCTCTCACGACGCTGGTTATGAGGTTGATGGGTCAATCATGAAACGCGGATGTATATTACGTACTTAAAATAGGTAATGTACCTAAAATCACTAGGAGTTTGTATTCAAACCAAGAGATGCGTTGCTGATGCTTAATAGTCATTGTTCAAGACTTCACCACCCTAATGAATGGTTTGACAATGGCCTACCTCGAGTGCCTCTACCTGCCTAATGCCTGTTTATTCATGGTGTACAGAGCATTTTTCCAAGCACCTTACTAAGATCTTGAACAGAAATCAACAAATATAGATCCTCAAAACAAATATAGATCAGGGCAAAAAATGCATTGGAATATTCCTAGATCTGGCTAAAGCGTTTGACACAATTCACCATCAAAACCTATTCAATAAACTTAAAAACATCGGAATCAAGGGAACAGAACTCAAATTAATCGAAAGCTATATGGGAAATCGCACACAGTATACCTCAATAGAAAACACATGTAGTGACAAGGAACAAGTAACCTACGGAGTACCCCAAGGCAGCGTGCTTGGTCCAATCCTATTCCTTATATATATTAATGACCTGTGTCACCTCCAAATAGACGGGGAAATTATAAGTTTCGCTGATGATACTGTGTTACTCTTTAAGGCAAATGACTGGAAAACACTTATCACAAAAGCAGAACTTGGTTTAAATATTACTAAAAAATGGCTCGACTCTAACATATTAACTTTAAATATAGATAAAACGAAATTCATAACTTTTAGCATAAACTCAAGAGGCCAACCATCCAATAACATCCATCTTAAAATACATTCTTGTCAATCAACACACACCATATGCGATTGTCCCCCAATTACACAAACGGAAAATATTAAATATCTGGGCATATACTTCGACCGTTATATAAAATGGGATAGACATATAGATTCAGTAATAGGAAAAATAAACAAGTTGATTTACTTCTTTAAAAACGTGAGAAATATTCTAAACATATATGATATAAAAAATATATACCTCGCACTAGCACAATCCTTAATGGAGTACGGCATTATTGCCTGGGGCTGTGCCAGTAAAAATACATTAATACACTGTTTAAAGCTCAGAAAACCCTAATAAAAGTAATACTTAAATTACCAATACTAACACCCACTTCAATCATATTCGAAAAATTCCCAGTGCTGAAAATTCAAAAATTATATTCCAAACAAATACTAACTTTCCTTTACAAGAACTTAAACACATTTAATACTTCACAAAATTCTCGCAATACTAGAACAAGACATGCACACCAACTACAAATACCAAAAACAAACACATCCTTTGGACAAAAACACTACAGATATCAGGCTATTAAACTATACAATTCACTTCCAACACAATATAAAACAACTAATATTATTGAATACAAAAAAAACATATGGAACTGGCTACAATCCTTTTAACTTTTAATTTTATTGTTTCTGTATAATTTGATTTTTTATTGTTTCTTCTTTATATTAACTAAGACTACTGTTTGTTTTTGTTTTACTACTTACATTTTATAATTTATAATTTACAACTGTAAAATGTCCTTTACTACTTACATTTAATAATTTAATGAATATAATAATTTGTTAGTATTAATATTAATAATACATAATATGATATAATTTATAGAATCATTTACTGTAATTTACTATGTACTTACATTTTATAATTTACAACTGAAAAATGTCCTCTACAATACAGGTGAACTCCTAGTGTGGAGGACAATATACTATACCTTTGTAATGTAAATATACTAAGAATAAATAAATAAAATAAATAAAAAACAGAAGTGATCAACAGTTACATCGATTAAAATATAAGAGGGCCCAATATTTTATATAATATATAAAATATTGGGGGAAACCGGGAATTTAACTTTATTAAATGGTGCATATTAAAGATGATTGGACTAAATTCCATTATTAGACACCCTACGATTCCACGCTTACAATTACGCGTCGTAAGTTCAATTCCTGGATTGACTAAGACCTGCACCACGACACAAGTAACATTTTCCGCTTACTGTGGTGACAGTCTGAGATTTTCAAATATTATTGGGTTATTAGTTACCCGGAAATAGTGTCTTTCTTATATATCATTCAATATTGTTTAGTTTCCTGAAATCTTAATTTACAACTCCCTCTTTAGTATTTGATTGCATCTATTATTTTATAAGTCATTGTATTCAAACAAAACAATCCCACAAGGCACTTAACCTAACCTCACTTATTTTTATTCTAGAACTCCTTTTATTGGCTGCGGTTGCTTATTTAATAATTTTGTTTTTATTATTACTTACCTATCTAGTACCAGTTACCAGATATTTATCAATTGGTCAGTCAGCGATAGCCAATAATCCTCGCATTTAACGATTTTATTATATCAACGTGTATACTGTTGTAAAAAATTATGATAAAAGTTTATATAAAGATAACGTTGTAAAAATACTACAGAGAACAAGGTCACGGCGTCAACTAAGATAATTAATGTTTTACGACTTGAATTGCATAAGATTTGTATGACTTGGTAACCGATTATTATTGTTTGAATTGTCAGGGAGCTTAAATTAGTGTTTTCCGATAATCTTAGATCTCTTTCTTTTTTACTATTTTTTAAAACATTTATTTTTGAATTTCACTTTTGTTTTCTTGATTAAATGAATGTATGATTGTTTGATTAAGTGGAATCTTGAATGTGGAAATTAACCCACTTCCCGACATCCGATCTAGCTGAAACTCGGCAGATAGACTCATTGTCGATGACAAGGCTTTCTATCAACTTTTGGTGGCAACCACGCGCATTCGGACATATACGCATTTTTCAGAAATTCGATGACATTATTACAGTAGTTAAAATGTAGAATTAAATGTCGGTCATATCCGATTGGGATTAGCTGGTGGTTTACTCCAGTTCATGGTTAGGAAAGTTCGATCCTAAATCAAACCAAAATTTTTAATTTTTAAAAGTCATTTGAAAATAGATGTAGGTATTTTCTACCACACCACGAAGACACATTACCAGACGAACAGTTCGGATTCAGGAAAAGGCATTCCACTACCCACCAGCTCTCCAGAGTAGCGGAATTCATCGCCAGAAGATTCAACGAACATCGCTTCACCGCCGCCGCACTGCTAGACTTGGAGAAGGCATTTGACACCGTTTGGATCAGAGGGCTTCTCGCACAAGCTTCACAAACTTAACACGCCCATATACGTAACGAGAGTGATACAAGAGTACCTCAAGAACAGATCCTTCAAAGTCTTCATCAGGAACGCGCTTTCAACACTACGTGAGATTCCAAAAGGCGTGCCTCAAGGAAGTCTACTGGGACCTCATCTCTTCAACATCTTCACACATGACATCCCCCGAGATGAGAGATGCAACCTATCAATCTATGCAGACGACGTCAAACTCTAAATTTCCTCGCTGAAAGCAGACATGGCGGCCATGTACCTACAAAGGGTGCTCGACGCCCTCGTAGAGTTCTACAAAAAATGGCGACTCAAACTGAACGAGGCAAAGACCGAAGTCATAATGTGCTCGAGGAAACGCATCAGAACACCAGACGTCAACATCGAAATAGGAGGACACGTCTTAGAATGGAAGGATGAGGTCGTCTACCTGGGCCTTACGATGGACTCACGACTCAACTGGAAATCTCACGTAGCCAAGATGCACACGAGAGCCAGAAAGGCAGTCGGCGCGATGAAGCCAATCTTCAACAGAAGAAGTCCGCTTCATCCCAGAACCAAGCTCCTGATATACTACTCGCTCATTCGACCGGTACTGACTTATGCTATTACCGTGTGGGGTAGCATTTCATACTCTGACCATACTAAACTACAGACCTTACAAAATCTCTGCATTAAAATCACTCACAACACTAGAATCAGAACGAATCTGAAAAGACTACATGCCAGAGAAGACATACCGACCTTATTTGAATACACGCACAGACTGACAGACCGTTTTTTATAAGTCATTAAAACACAGTAAAAATAAACAAAACAAGGAAATCGGTCAATACAATGCACCTAGTGACCTTCCCTTCAGATACATACACAGACTACCTAAAGTACCTACCTAGTTCCAGAAGAGATGTCGCATTACTGCTGATGGCTTATAAGCTTCTAAATAGTTTTGTATCGGTACCAGATATTCTGGCTGAAATAGGATTCTATGTCCCGGATAATTTCACGCGAGGCCGCCAACACAGGCTTTTGATTCTTCCTAGGTGCAGAACTAACTTACCAATAGTGATGCCCCTGGGACGACTCACTAGGTTAATTAACTGCCTCGCAGGAAATGTGGATATATTCCACATTTCCTACAACGATTTTAAGCGTGAAATAACACTTATGTTTTAACGAAATGTATTACTTACTTTAACTGTAAATGTATTTATTATGTATATTTTCTTACCGCTCTTGCAATGTATTGGTTTTATGCTGTTTTTGCAAATAAATAAATAAATAAACATATCCTGATGGACCTAAATCACATTTGGCACAACTCTTTATCAAACGCGGACGACTAGGCGAGCAGTAGGTATTCCTAACCACCAGACTCCCCCCCCAACTTATGTTTATATATCTATTTATATATTTATACAATAATATTTATTTTATGTATGTTTATGTATGTCTATCCCAAATTTCCCATAAAGTATGTATTTCACATAAAAACAGACACACACACACACCCCTCACCACACAAAGCAGGATTTCATATACTGAAATCATTGAAGGCCGCCAAGTTTCATGTTGACTTTCGGCCGACTCTTCCCGGATGAGGTTTTTCATGGTTTCCTCATTCCCGAATGCAAATGCGGAAGAGCTCCAAATAAAAGGACATGACCGACTCCTTCCCACTCCAAACATAACACAAACACACACGTATGTATATATTCTTCCCGACTGCGGTTGTAATCTTGCTTGTTGGAGCTGTGCAAAACATGCAATTTTAGAAGGGTTTTTTACATAACATTTTTCCCTACCGATAAAACACAAGCGGCCTTACTAAAAAAAAACCACAGCACGCGCGATTACCTGTGTTTTTGTAGTATCATGGATACAAAACATTTACACTAAAACACGAAATATTACTAAAAAAGAATTTTACTCTAAAACACGTTTAAATTTGGCAACACTGCAATTTTTCAAATTTTATATACAATTTTTTTTGTTTTCATTCATAGCCGCTAGATGGTGATAGCGTCGCACCTGTACATTTGCACTATCTTGCCCGCGCAAAGAATAGCAGTTTACTTTTTATGTGGCGGGAATATTTCTAGTAAATATTGAGATTTTACTGAATGATTTCTATTATAGCGACCGATTCACTCTTCTATTCATGTAATTAATATATTTGCCGTGTTATTTATGTGGTTTTACATTAGTTTTATCAAGTTATTGCACAACAAACAGTACTTTAAAAGTTGAACTGTCAAAATATTGTTTTGGGTTACATAAAAGTTCAAATTTACGTTTTTAAATCTTTATTTTATGAGAATTTCTTAAAAGTGGTGTTTTTTTTAAATATAAATATCAAATTCACGTGTTGGTATACTTATCAAAGAAATTAACATCTTTAGTGGTGCAAGAAATTTGTTGAAATGTCAGAGATATTTTTAAGGTTATTTTTTTGGCATTAAAAAAACTTTGAAATTTTTTATCATTTTTTTATTGTATCCACGAGGAAAAAGTGAGGTGACAGTTTCGTTTCAAATTCATTATATAAAAGGTCTGTATTTTTTAAATTTTAATTTTTTTAATATTTCTGTACACTTTCATCAAAAATGTTTTGGTAAGAAAAGTTTTCCGTGTTTAAATCTTAAAATATGGCAGTTTCTTAAAACTAAAGTGTATTTCAAATACACAAATCTAAAAGGTAATTTTATCTAGTTTTTAAAAATGGTATTTGTTTTTACGGCACCTTCAAAAATAATAAATATATAGAACATTCAAAATACTTTGGAAAATTCCAAATTTCGTTCAGACATCATCCCTAAAACAGAGATAAACTATCCCCCCAGGCTGTGTAAACGGCGTGTATTTTTTTCCAAGAACAATTTTTTAATTAGTAATGTTTTCACATCCGCGGCCGTTTGTCAATTGAATAAATTTTTCACGGGGTTTTTTAGTAAGGCCGAAGATCTCTAAACCTATAATAGCCAGGTAATATTTTAAATACCCACAAGCGGTAAAAATTGCAAGGCGCAAATGACGCCGTTCTATTTGTATAAAGAACACTAACTTAAAATTCAGTAAATTTAAATGATTCATCTCCTCAAGAATATAAGAATCTAGTGAAAAAAAAAAACAAGATGTAAGTATTATATTAAAAAAACTTTGTTTTTACGGGTCGATTTTATTTGTTTTGTTGTAATTTTTTTATTATGTTTAACTTACACATGAGTTTATAACTACTCGTCATAGCCAGTGGTTTAGTCATTTAGCCAATTTTGATGTTCCCAATTGAGGAACTTTCTGACTCTGAAGGAATTAAAAAAAAAAGTTTGGATTATATGGTCACTAAATATAGTTAAAGTCATGATAAATACTCTAATTATCGCCCTGGTGAAAGTCAATCTTTCAGAATCAAACTTTGCCTTAAATGCCTTTAGCCGTGTTTAGTGGCCAGATTGATTCGGAAAGTACTTATAAACCTTCACTCACCTGCTTTCACTCCCCACTTAAGTCTCACGACATTTCTTTAATTAGGGATTGATAGTGGGTACTTACCACTGGCTCCCGGATACCGCAACCTAAGTATCCTGACACCGACACGGTGTAGGATTTATCGCTATAATCAATATATATTTCGCTTTCTGTCAATCCATAATCCAATATGGTATATAGATGTTACCAATTCCCATTTGTAAAAAAACTTTAGGCCAACAAAACTACAAATACTTGGGAACAAATTTCTTTAATAAATTACCAGAAAATATAAGATCCCTTTGTGACAGTTTCAAAAATTTCAAAACACAATTAAAAAAATATACTGAAAACCTTAACTAAAAAAATAAAATAATAATAATAATTATATATAAACATATATTTTTATAAACATACATTTATCTTATTATTTACATAAACTAAATTTCAAAGTTCTAAATATAAATAAAAACAGCAATAAAAAAAAATCAAAATAACCAAACAAATAATACTTCCTCCCGTACACACAAGCATTTGCTTATTATGGGAGAATAATTTAAAAAAATATGTATATAATTGTAATAATTATGATTGTATTAAGCTTTTATATACTTTCATTATATTTATGTATCTATTGTATTTATTGTACCAAAGGAAAATTTTTTCAAAAAAAAAAAAATATACATATATATATATATATATATATATATATATATGATCAATAATGGATTTATCGCCAATGCATCATTCCCGAGCACTACTGAAGATCGCTAACGTGAAACAACCGTTGTGAACTGTTGTTTGTTCGTTGGCGAATAGCAGTCGTGCCAGGGAAGACATTTTTTTTTTATTTTTTTTTTTTATTAGAAAAAAAGTAAATATTTGCAATAAATAATAATAATATATTACATTTCATATCAAACTTTTTTTGGTTACCCAATTAGTAGAGAAATATTCTCGGGTCTAACTGGGGAGCTAGTCTATGTAATTATATATACCTATAGATAATAACTAATATGCATAGTTATAAAAATGGAAAAATAATATTTTCAAAAATACTGTGAAATATTACAAAAATATTGTACAATAAGAAAATAACATATAATTAAAGAAACAGAATATCACCAAAAATCAACAAAAATAATAGCAACATATCTGAATATATCTGAAAATCATCGGTAAAAGTGAGTCAATCTTCTCTGACATCGGTAAAAGCGAGTCAATCTTCATCGACATTATCGATACAACCTTTTTCGATCGACTGTGGTAGATATTCGGTTCCTGAAGTGTCATTGTTCCCGACCACGGTTGAAGACCGCTAACAGAAAATAACGGTTTACATCAAATAAATGAGGAACGCTTCATTGTTTAAGTGTTGTTTGTTCGTTGGCGAACTGCAGTAATGCTGGGGAACGATGACGAGTTACCGAAATTATCGACAAAACCTTTATCGATCAATCATACCTACTATATACCCGGTACCTAACTTGTCATTGTTCCCGAGCACGACTGCAGATCGCTGTCATAGAACAATAGTTCACGTCGTATAAATGGGGAACACTTCGTCGTTGAACCTCTGTTTGTTCGTTTGCGATCTGCTGTCATACTCGAGAACGGTGATAAGTTACCGACATTATCGATAAATCCTAAATAGACTGACCATGCTAGATAGCCTGGGATTCTTGTGCGCTACTCACATTAAAAACAACAACGCACAACGATTCTCACCAGAGTGATACTGAGAGTATCTTCCACTCTGGATCGAGGTGTCTATGTGAAAGTCTTGTTCAATAATTATTACCAAACATAAGCCATTGGGCCAAAGACCAACCACTCTATCATAAAGTTCACCAAAATCGATCAATATATATATATATATATATATATATATATATATATATATATATATATATATATATATATATATTGACCTCTTCTCGTAGTATGCTGATCCAGTAAGAAGTTATTCGACAGTGTTGATCCACCTTTAACACCATATAACTTGGCTTTGATGGAATACTTCTGTATGATTTGGCAACAACGTTACATTAAATAGCATATATATATATATATATATATATATTTTTTTTTTTTTTTTTTTGCAACTTTGCAACAGAATACAAATGGCTAGATTTGGAATACACTTCCGGCGGCTAGCGGTGACAGACCGGAAGTCACGCCTCTGGCGAGCAGCGGCCTAACTAATTTCCTGAAAAGGAAGCAGTTTAGGTGCGGGGGAAGACCCACCTACCTAGACCCAGTCACTGGTCATGCGGCGATCTGGTTGATTGCGTCAATTATACCAACTGCGGTAACATTAAACTATTGTCCACCAAATAATGCGATATGTGGAAACGGCACAGTACTCAAATAGATGCATTGCTTGCATATAGCAGTCGAAGCATGTTTCAAACATGATTCGACTTTAGAAAAGAAAATTCTGGCGAAATGGAAAAAGTTCATGTGATTCTGTCTGTTGCTCCACGTGGTTCAATGAATTCTAGATCTTGGATTTGCTTTATCAATTCTTGTAGTTTAATTTTCAATTAGAACTTATTTTGGGATAAAATCGGAGAAGCGATAAAGTATGTACCCTCCAATATTTTTTAATTATAATTATTTAAGTGAATATTTCTTTAACACCGTTGTGATATGAAACGAAAGAGGGACAAGCATATACATCTATAGGATTTATAGCCTGCGAGAGAATGAGATAGAACTATCGGATCCCTATTTGTGCAGTGCTTCGTAGCCCTCCCCATTCTTATCTACTTTTGTTTTCTGAAGGATTCACTGCCACCGCGTGTGAACTGCACACTTTTTTTTTACATTAGCTCCACACAGGAGGCCCTTAGGAAAATAATATTCCTCAGGGCCTGTGTCATCTTAGCTTAGATGCTGTGTGGAGGATTTTTTTAAGGAAAGGAAGGAGAGAAAGTTCTGGGAAGAAAATAGGTATGAGGAGTGGGTAAGAAACTTAGGCTCAGTGTTTCCAGGAGTAACGTATGGTGCAAAGCGATGGGTCGAGAGATTCTGGCTGGAGGGTAAAAAATCTCCCTCAACCGGTCTCTCTCGATCCTGCCCACCACGCAGTAAGTGGACAGACGTATCGGCTGCCAAGACCTGGAAAAACCTCACCTCATGACATGAACCCGGGCTCCCCTGCTAAGTCACCAAACAGAGGTGTTGGTTATCCAATAAATGATTCCCGGGCGGCGGTACCCATACCCGCCTCCCAAATTGAAACACTTGTAATTTGTATGTGTTGCAAGTTTCGCCTAATTTTTGGCCGAAACCGAAACCGTGGCTGAAACTCGTTCATTGGCCGAAAGTGGCCGAAACCAAAACAGAAACTTCGTCACCATTTATAAGTTCGAAGTTTCAAAGTTGTTCAATCTCCCTTCTCGAACGGTTTGAAAAATTCAAAAATGATTTAATGGAAACGTCCACTTATCGACAGATAGATTAATGCACGAACGTAGATAGATTAATCACTCATCTGCCAACCCTGCCAAAGGTACAGCATGATGTATGTATCCGACTTTCCCGTAAGAAATCAGATTTCGCTGACGCGGTTTCCCTTGGTCGTGCCAACTTTTCCGTCTCGAGTAGTTAGGCAGGTACTTATCAATCTTCATATCCTTTCATCTTTACAATATAGAGGTAAGTAGATATTCGAGATGTTAACCCAACAGACACTGGTGTATCGTATATGAGATTATTAGAGCGTATCGTATTCGCGACTATCACATAAAATAATAAAATATAGTCTTTTAGTCTACATGGATTTGTTAGATTGCAGCACTCTTGTTGGGATTTTTTAAATTCTATAATTTAAATAACTATAAGTAACAGGCTAGATTTGTGAACGAGTACTTATTGAAGTGAGACTTCTTTAGCACCGTTATGATTTGAAACTCGACGAAACCGAAACGACACCAACAGGAGACAAACACATTTGTACATCTACAGGATTTAGCCTGCGAGAGAATGAGATAGAACGAAACCTTACCGCGTTGGCAGTTTTAATTATGAGCTCTCTTTTTAAGGCTCCTATTGGTTGAGATTGTTTGGTTTAGGTTTCACTCCGTGTCGTAACATTCCATAATTGAAAAATAATATAATGCTCACGTTTTTCATTACCAGACCAATATTTAACCCCAACGAGAACCAGGCCCTCTAGCACGGTCAATCGATAAGGATTGATAGGATACCTTTCGGTAACTTCTTATTATTCCCTAGGTTAACTGCAGATTGCTAACGTACAAAGAAAAGTTAACGTCTAATATATTAAGAACACTTATCATTGTGAACTGTTACTTATTCGTTGGCGATCTGCAGTCGTGCTAGGGAACGATAGAAATCGAGAAGTTACCGAAAGTTAACCTATCAATCCTTATTGATTCAACCATGCACCTATGTTTATGAAAATAAACCATGATTTGGACTTCACACCGTTTCAATTTGAGCCACGGTAGGGGGTTTAAATAATTTAGGAGGTGGGTAGGGGTCCCGCCGCTCCGGGAATCTTCGCCATACGTCACCCCAAGTGGTTCGCTACGTTTGATGACTTAGCAGGGGTGAGTAGGAATCTGGGGTTCACTGGGTCCTAGTCATCCGCCTCCAAAACCTAGACAAACCTAACCAAATGAAACCGGGCACTCCTGCTAAATCACCAAACGTAGCGAACCACTTTGGGTGACCTATGGTAGAGGTGTTGGTTATCTAATAAAGGTTCCGGGGCGGCGGTACCCATTCCCGCCTCCCAAATTGTGTAGTTTCATGAACATAATATTAGGTATATATTATAAATCAAAAAGTTAAGTAGTGCAATTTAAAAATAAATCCATTAAAATGTAGTAAAAATCCGGCATGATAAAGGATATCGCATTCAGATAGGCACTTGCGGAACAAAGCCGCTTCAAAATTATAGCCAAGAGTAAAATGCTTTTTTTCCGTTATTTATTTTTGGGGTGTTGTGCTGTGTACGCAACCGCAACTGTGTACGCAACCTCCTTCTTTAGCCACACAGCCAACATATCTGTCCTGATGATGGACACTGTAACGCTGTCCGAAAGAAGGAGGTAACCACGTTAGCACACGGCATAACACCCCAAAAATAAGTAATGAAAATACTTTTAGCCATAATAATCAAAAATTATATCCGACCAAAAAGCTGGATTCACATGCACGAGACTCTCATAATGTACGTGAGCTTGCTTGCTACATATTTCACCATATCGCTCGCTAATCCAATTGAGAATGTATAACGAGCGATATGTTGAAACTGGCCTAGCCCATGGGCGTAGGCATGGTGGGGCAAGGTGGGGCAAGGTGGGGCGTTTGCTCCACGGTGGTTTTACCTTCTTCCGTTCACATTCTTTGTATTCATAGAGACCAAAGCAGGAATTTGATGTAGAAGCCTACTTTTTTCGGTACCTACTCTAGATTTTTATTTTTTGGCCCACCCTAAAGAACCTGGCTACCCCCATGGCTTTATCCCACATATATATTATGAGAATATAGTGCTCGTGTGAGACTAGCATTACAATATGAAAGTTAGGTATACATATTGTCTTATTTGTTGACATTGATGGATATTCTGTATTTTTATATCGTGATATTAAAAACTTTATATTTATAGAGTGCCTTTTTGAAATTTCCGAATCGCCCAGCTATGAAGATTGAATATCGATTTCCTGGCGTAAAAAAACACTCAATAAAAATTTTGACTTCTACATTACATAGGTATTCATATAGCATTCAAATTAGACAAGTTTTAGAGTACTTTCTGGTACTTAAATCAAATTATCAAATCTGACATAGGCCCTTCCAGCATTATTTTTATTAGATTGCAATCAATTTGCTTATTTTATTTTTACTTTAAAATTGTGTTAAAATTATTAATTAGAAAAGCAGGTAAATCTCTTATAATCGGTGAGCTACTATATATAGTCTGATAAATTATGTACAGCTTTTATATCTGGAATTTCTAAATCAACCCAACTATTTTCAGATTTGACATTTCCATCGTGAGCTTTGGAACAATATTTAAAAAATCAGAGTGTGCAATTCACACGCGGTAGAAGTGAAACCTTCAGAAAACTAAAGTAGACAAGAATGGGGAGACTAAAAAGCACTTATTTTTAATCAACGTGAAGGATGACTTTTTCCATATTTTTGTCGTCGAATTCCAGTGCACCTTTTCCTACGCATTAGGTCATCTTATTAGCATTTGTGTTTTCTTCTTCAGAGTAGCTAGATGTCGCATTCTTTTGTGTTTTCTTGGCCTGTTCATTTTGGAGAAGTTTAAAGATTGGATATTGATTTACAAAAATAAAGAAATATGTTTTTGTTTTTATTTAATAGGATTCGACCCTTGGTCCGATGAATGTCTGGCGGCTAAGTTTCGTCAGGTGCTTTATTTAACCGAGTACCCATGAAATAAATAAATATTTTATTGCTATCTCAATCTCTTGCAGGCTAAATCCTATAGATGTATGTGTTTGTCTCTTTTTAGTGTCGCTCGCTTCCATTTCATCGAGTTTCAAATCACAACGGTGCTTAAGAAGTTTTCATTTCAAAAGGATAAGACGTCAAATTTCTTGTTACTTATTTATATTTTGAATTTTCGGACGAAGCCTTAAAACTCGTGGTCGATAGGAATAAACTGTTTTTGCACAATAAAATGTAAAAAAATAATGAAACAGGATAAAACCACGGGTTACATTAAATAGTATAATTTTTTTTTAAAAAGAGTCTTTTATTATTTTTAACAACTTATATAGCCTTAATCCATCACAACGCTCCGTCAATAAGGTCAGCATCGTGTGTAACATCGGTCCACTCTCGACCGCTCCACGTGGTGCGCTGACGCCATCGCTACACCCACCGCCCGGCCCCCACGTGGAGATTCACTCCTTCAAGTCGATCATAGCCCGAGCCCAACCCACTGCCCACTTTGCTACTTGGCACTGAGAGGACCTGCTATTGTTTTATACTGTGTAACGAGTATAACAGTACCTTTTATATGCCATTTACGATAGAGAGAATTCCTTGGCTTCTGAAGCCTCGATGACATTGGGCGAGTTTTCAAGCTAATCTCTGGGAAATTCACTATCTGTTAGTAAACTCGTTCAGTGTTATCGTATTACTTGCTAACTAGCAGATTGTTGACAATCTACGAAAAAAGTTGAAAGGTCGTCAACAAACGATAGAATTGGTTCATACAGGCGACGTTATTCTCTCTGCTGGGGCTGTGGAGCTAGCAGGGACCTACGAGCTCAATTTCCTACGCTACTGAGCGAGTGGATAGTTTTGTTTGTCATTATGACAATCTCACTCGCCGATTCACCCACCTTTAAACTTAGTAGATGGTAGCTTGTAAACTCGCCCAATGTAATCGAGGCTTAACGCAAACCTCGCGAGTTCAACATTAAATAAAAAAAGAAGATTTTATCATATAGGCAACACAAGATTTAGTTAAAATAAACATTTAATTCGGTTCTAATTCAATCGATTGCAGTGATCCTGTTGCTAAATCTAAAATCATGATTACCGTTTTGACTCTAAAATATATGAATTCGTTTTGACTCTAAAATATATGAATTCTTTTTTTTTTACTAAAAGAGACGTTTATTTAAGACCGCACGGTTTACATTTTTACAAGAAACCGTTTTCTGGTAAACCGCACGGTTTCCGTTAAACCTAGCAGCTGAATTTTTTTTAATTCAATACTTAAAAATTTAATGTAAATTGGTAGCAATATTATTGTTATTAACTGTTTCAAAGCGATTGTTTTTTTATTATTATTGGAAATGAAGTATTTTATGATTTTTTGTTAATAGCCAGCAAATGGGACCTTTTGTTCTCGGTAAATCAGTTATATCGAATTGGTTAATCCGCATCAAATACCCTTTGTTGTACATAATGTAGTAAAACCAGGTTTAATTGAAAAAGTGAAATAATAATAAACATGGTATCATTAAAATGGATTTTTGTTTCATTAGATTTATGTTTAGGTATTGTGAGCATTCATGAATAACAATATTAATAGGTATTAATTGCATTTTAGCTTATTTTAAGCTAGGTAAAGACAGTGTAACTCTGTTTACCCTATGGAGAATCAGTGTGAATCATGCTAGAATAGTATAGGGATATAGTAGGTATAGTATAAAGTTAATGTCAAAAAGGTGGATAGATTTAGATACCTCGGCAGTATCCTCATGGAGACTCTTGACACAGATATAGAGATTAGGTGCAGAATTGAAGCAGCAAGAACTGCGTTCATAAAAATGAAATCCCTCTTCTGCAATGACAATATGAGCTTAAAACTAAGGCAGAGAATGCTAAAATGTTATGTGTGGTCGGTCTTGCTGTATGGTTGTGAAACATGGACCTAGAAAATAAATACCATGAATAGGTTAGAGGTTTTCGAAATGTGGCTTCACCGGAGAATGCCCAAGGTCCCATGGACCGACATGATCACCAGCACAGAAATTCTCAGGCGGGCTAGAGCAGATAGAGAACTGCTTACATTAATTAAAATCAAGAAAATTTCATATCTGGGTCATATACTTCGAGGGGAGAAGTATCACTTGCTCCATTTAATATTGAAAGGCAAGATAGAGGGTCGCCGAGGGCCTGGTAGGAGACAAATGTCTTGGCTGCGACATATACGAGAATGGACCGGCATTAGAAGTGTGGATGAGCTATTCCGGGCAGCGCAAGACAGAGAGACCTTTTCAAGAGTGATCGCCAACGTCGGGGGGACCTGATAAGGCACACAAATAAGAAGATAGTATAGTTAGTTTAATAGTTTAGTTTTAGATATTGCAAAGTCACACGGATTATTCCATGGCGGATATTTGAAAGTGCTGCCAAGATAAGATAAACGCATGGAATGCGAGTAACTTTAGAGCCTAGTGCAATTTTTTAACTAGTGGTGCAATCATTCCGACAGCAATTTAAAACATCCTAATCGCAGTTTACGATACTATTTATCGAAATTTGTCTTTTAATAATTCCTGGAAAAGTATTGCGAGTCAATGGTAACCGCATTTCAAGCCTTTTTTTAATATGAATACCGCGTAATAGTTCCAACTTCTAACTTCCACCAATTGTCCGGAGGCAGTTGGACTATAATATCCCCAATAAAATTGGTGGATATTGAGTGGATAAGCGAATGAAATGTAGAAGAGGAGGGTTGGCAAGTATATGGCTATTAAGATCTAGTCACCAAATATGACTTACGTAATTTCAATCAACATGTGTCATATTAGTCATTGTATACTAGAGTGGAACACTTTTATATGATTTTTTTTTTCGAAATTCGAATTGGAATACCAGGTAAAACTTGCTTTATGTAATTGTAAATAACACTCCTTAATTTGAAAGTTCTAGCTCGACAGCTTGAGTTCCCGCCATAGACTTGAAATTTTATTTTTTAAGTTTTTATAGACGTTTTGTATTAGACACTCTATAAACAAAATAATAAGTAAATATAACATGTTATATGCATTAAATGATAAAATAGAAGTATATTTGAATTAAAAAAATCATTGGTTTCAAAAGTAAACACAGGTTCAGAAAGTTATGATGGTGTGAATAACATCATTTTTTATAACAAAAATCCTTTTTCGTCTCAAACTTTGGCGTGAGCTTTCGAGATGCTAATTTAGATTTTATGAATCCCTCTCGTTTTGTCTTGTCGCATACACTTAGAGCTGCTTCTGTCACAACTTTACAGATCTTTCGACAGGCTGGGTATGGTAAGACAGTCTCGTAAACTCCAATACTGTATCTTCTCCATTTTCAATAAGATCTTGTAACTGCTCATCGGAAATATTCATCAGTATTGGGGGTTCGTATATATTTTGTTGCTAGTCAAGTTTATGTAAGAACGTGTATTTAAGTCCACCTTTGGCACCTCAAACATGCGCGAAACAGAATTTTTATTAACTTGACGAGCCTCTAAAATGTGTTTTGCAGCGAGTTATCTAATGTGCTTACGTGAATCTGTTATCATACTCAAAAACAAGTTTTCTGGATGAGCAAAGTAACTGTTTCGAATTATAACAGGGTCCACTATCGCTAACAACGCATTGAACAAACATTTAGTGCTGTTAATAAGCTTCCATAAATGATTTGAATCATCTTTGCGTATGATTTTAGGAGCGTATGATTTTACGACTAACGTTGCAAAAGTCACAAAATTTTGTTGTGGATTTTCCGTAAAAGTATACAAACGCAGTATGCGATTAGCTCTTGTCAATCAGCGGACATGGGATAGTTTACCTGGGCTTCTCTGTAATAAATCAGGAGAGCAGGATTAATTTAGGACAGCAGTAGTAATTTCTTGTAAATATTTCTGGTCTGTACTGAGATCTGTGGATATTTGTAGAGGTAGTTCACCTTCTATTTTCTCAAAGTTGGCCAACGGCAGCCTCTCGCATATCTCTAATTCTTTACCAATTTGACCTGAAAATAATTTAGGTCCTGAGTAGGGCCATCCAATCAGGTAAACAAAGGCCTCAATGGTAACTCATTGGCGTGTAAGAGACAATGGTCGAGGTAGTCTGTTTTCCAAAAGACGAATCACGCCTCTCTAAACTATGAAGACTGGCATCCGTGAGCTTTATAGGCTTATGATTCACTGTGTTGACAAGACCATCTGCGGCCGACGAACAAAAAGGAAGTTCGGCATTAGAACTAACTTCAGATCTATTTAGCCGATATGAAGTAGAGGGAATTTCTTCAATTCGTGTCTTTGAATTATGCCTGATTTCTTGTTGCACTATTCAGCAATTTCTTACTCTGGATAAGATCCGTTCTTTCTAAAGCCATTAGTTTATTAGTAAGTTGGTCTTCTAAAAACAATTGTTCCTCTTTTGGCACTTTTTTTTCGCAAACAAGTACAGCTTACAAATTCTTTACACTTACATGCAGCTATGTCAAAAAGTTTTCTACTTTGTACTCTGAACTCTTCTAAATTTACTTCCTTAAGTTTCTTCAAAGACTTTTTCAAATTATAACACTTTGAGTGATAACTTTTTAGTAACTGTAAGAATCATTTGTGTGACAATTGGAATAGACGATTTTATCCACAATTCTTCAATTTTCGTTCGAACTTGAAGTCGTCTTGTCGAACCCATTCATAGAATTTCATCATATTTTCGTACGTATGTAGGATATTCTCTTTTAACTCAGCACTTTCACCAAATATCGGATATTTTAACTTTTGTCTTGTAGAAGTCATGTTAAATCACTTAAAAAACATTTATCAATAAGTAGTGGTGAATATAATTAATGCGCGTCCTTTCACCTTGAGAAAATAATAATTATAGACACTAGTTTAAACAAAACATTGCATTTCCTGGATTGTCACGTGTCGCCCCCCTTTTCGTCCCGCATTTTGCTCCTTTGTAACAGCGCCAAAGTATATAAAAAAAATAAAATATTTGGTTGCAACAGCTAGTTAACTATATTTGAATATGTGATTAAATAAAATAATCCTATTTTAATAAATTCTGTACTATTTTGTAGGCCGCGCAAATAGCCCCTAAACTGACATTTTTGTAAATGTTCGGTTCTTGGCGGGGGCTTTTACCGTTGTCTGGTATTATTAATATTTTTTAATTGAGGTAATTGATGGCAATTGGCAACATAATACAACTATTTCAAATAATAATTAGAAAAAAAAATTCGTTCCGCACTATTGTATACTCTCATGGAAATGATTAGTCAGAAAATGAGGTGATTACTATACACAATACTGTCAAGTGGTCGACTGTCATGAGTACTAATTTTACAGACGTTTTAATGGAGTGTGTTCACTTCTTAGTCATCCATCGTATTTACGATAACTCAATCATCACGGACGGTTCATTCAACATCGCAATTAGCATTTATTTCATGTGGTTAGAGCTAATAGCAACGCCAAGATCGCAGAATTGATCAACAGCAAAATTTAATAATAAGGTAGGTCACTTCTTTTATGTCATCCGCATAAGATAATTTTTTTTTGTTTATTATGTGGTTGGTTGGTTTACTGTTTAATTGTTGTCCTTCCTTTTCTCCAAATCCATCTTTCCCCAACTCATTTTAAGCCGTACAATATACCTCAATTGTGAATGCCATAGTTCCACTAGTTCGGATCAGTTTTAGGACTCTTGTGTAGTGGTTCACATAAAAAAGGTTTAAAAAATTAAATTGAAAGTTCAGTAGCAACTACTCGAATGAATGTAATAATAATATCAAATGTGAGATCCGAATGGTTGCTGACCGCACAACATTACAATTGATTCAATTTTCAATTAAAGGAATTCCTACTTGGGTTTGTGATTATATTATTTATATTGAAATTTAATAATATTATTTCTTTAATTTGAATTTTGATTTATGTGGTTTTAATTTCATTTTAATTATTTATTTTATTAGAGGCACTGCTGCATTTCGGGAGAAATCCTGAATTTGTAGCTGAACAGTGACCACAATACCACTTGCCAATAGAATTAATCTATTTTATCTAATACACTATATAAAGAGGAAAGATTTGATTGTTTGTTTGCATTGAATAGGCTCCGAAACTACTGAACCGATTTGAAAAATTCTTTCACTGTTAGGAAGCTACACTGTCCACGGTTATACAATTTAATACAATTTATAAAGTTAGATAGGAAGGTAACGCGGGAGAGGAATGGGGACGCACGGGAAAGGTGATTCCGGGAGAATAATGTATTTATTTGAATACGGAATTGCAACACATGCCGGGAACTAGCTAGTGTTAAATAAACAAGATGTATAAATTTGTAAGAATGTTTATAAGAATTTACAAATAAATGTTTTATTATTATTGTCTGATATTTTCTTGAATAAGGAAGAAGTACATATTATTAAAAACAGTTGAGTTATTTTATCTACATATTATTCAGATATAATAAATAAGAAAATTCCGATGAAGTAAGCATTGCTTACAAAACATGTTGGGTTTTTAAACAATAACAGTGGTTGAAACTGAGAATGTTATTAATATTGAAAAATAATATTATTTCTACACTAATTTCCTTTTATTCATTTTCAATTTGGCATGCTATTTATCCAAGATGATGCACTTGTTCTCACACTAAATAGCTCTAAAATGGCTTAACAAAAAACATTTTTTGGTAATAATCTCGAAACTCTATATATAAATATGGTTCACTTTTTAAATTTGAAGATAAAGGTATAGTTCAAATGAAACCAGTTAAATATGCACGTAAATAAGTACAAATACAAATCGATAATTTATAAGTAATCTGATCGATAAGGATAAGCACATATATATCAAAGGTAAACGAATACAAATAGTTCATTTTAAACGTAAGAATCCCGATGGTCCGTGCCCAAAAATGATATTATTTGCATACCTATTACATTAATATAGAGTCTACATTCGTACAAAAGATTGTGCACGTGTAGAGCTGTGTAACGTGCTCCCTGAATAGTACATAAATTAGCATATGAATACCGTGACCGTAGAAGTTTGTACCGCAACAACACCCAAAGCACATTGTTTCCCGGCGTCCAGACCGGCCGTCGCGACGCCTTGTAAACAAACCCCCTCCCCCCGGCGACACCTCCCGCGCACGCGCGTCGCTCCCCCTTGCACGACGCCTGCGCCGCTAACGTCACCGCGTGCCACTCCGCGCCCAGGCGGCGTGCTCAATATCGTCAACAACGTGCTCGAGCTAAATATAAACACTATTAAATATAGAATCAGCACTAATGTATCTAAGTTAGAACCAATATCAAGCATTAGCTCGGCGCGCTTACTAGCGTATAGACGTCGTATACTCACATCACTCACGTACTAAATTCAAAACTTGTTAATTTGACGTTAAACCCGCCCCCTTCTGAAAAAATACATAAAAAAATATTAAACCTTCAACAGGAAAAAACACCTAACATAAAAGTGTAGTGTTTATTTGAGTTTAGGAAAGATTTACGTCTTTTACGTGTGTTTGTCGCTGTCTTTACGTAATTTAAGACTGAGGTTATGTGCTTCGTTTCACCTGTCAACTTCATGTTGTGTTATTATCTTAGTGTTAAGTGTCTCATGTTGTGAAGTGATCCTTTTTTATTGAGTAAAGTGTTAATAAAAGAGTTATCATTGATAATTTATTTTGTGGCTTTAAAAACGAGTGAATGTAATTTTGTTTCGATTATAGGATAAGATAAGGATTAAAGGATCAAATCAAATCATATTGGTAAGTACCCTGATAATTTTTATTATAACTTTATTAATTGTGGGGAAAAAGATTTCCTAAAAATCCTGTTTCTTGATGAGTACGATTCATATTATGTTCTGTAATTATATTTTAGTTCTTCGTTAATCGAAAATTCACTTTGTAACCTAATTTTTTTTTGTTAATTTATAAAAGTTTGTAATATTATATACATAAATGTAATAATTACCTGTTATATTAATGCTTTTTTATGATATTTTTAACTAATTAATCACCACGTGAAACGCTTTATTGTCTGTAGGTAGGTACTTATTTGTCTGTACTTGTTTGTCTATTCTTATATTCGTTAATTTTAATTGCACGTTTATCCTGATCAAAAGAAGAAACTATTGGTTGTGAAACTTGTCAATTATTTGTATTAAATAGTGTTTATTATTTTGACAAAGTTTTATTATTTTCTTTTAATATTTTATTTTAGCATTTTTGAAAGGGGGTGATTTAAAAATGATCGTGTTATCCCCTTTACGACAGATGAAAACAATAACGTGTATTATTTACCTAGGGAGATATAAGGGTACCTAACACGAATATAAGGGTGGATACGTATATAGTCACGCCTTGCGGGAAATTGTCTAGACGACTAGACAACTTTTTTCTCTTTACATACGTAGGTGAGCTTCACAAAATTAAATAAATGCAGCAATCTACGAATCCACAATACGCAAACTTACATCTGTGATCTAAAAAGGGGGCATACATTAATTACGTGAGCTCAACGAGGGGGGGGGGGGGGGGATCTAGATTGGAAGGAAAACTGCTCACGTAATTAATGTATGCCCCCAAACTAATATTTTTAAATTAAACTAATACTTTCATATATTTAAAATATATCCTTGGTCGAGGTGTAAGTTAAAAATTACACAATGATGCAATCATCAATACGCAACTATCGTCAACGTGTTTTGTTTTTGTCAGCATCAGAGATGGCATTGTGTACGGATTTATAATTTTTGTGATTTTTTTATTTTTTCACTTATCTACTTACGGGAATTTGGGAGCGGGTATGAGTGCCGCCGCTCCGGGAACCATTTATTGGATAACCAACACCTCTGTCATACGTCACCCATAGGTCACCCTAAGTGGTTCGCCACGTTTGGTGATTTAGCAGGGGTGCCCGGGTTGCACCGCAGTTGGAGGGATGGATTCATACGTCCGTCACTCCCGGACACACTGCCCCAGATTCCTACCCACCCCTCATACCTTTTTCCTTCACAGAACTTCCTATCCTTCCCTTCCTTAAAAAGACCCTGCACACAGCATCCCATAAGATGACATAGGTCCTGAGGAAAATAATTTTCTTCGGGGCCTCATGTTTGAGCTGATGTAAAAAAAAATGCTTTTCATTTTCTTTATACGTGTGAGGGATTTTTATTATAATTATTGTATCTTTCCTTTGGATGGGTGGAGACATACGTTCACTGTTTGTCTCATTTTCGAATATTGACATTTAGTGTGTTAGAGAGGCAGCATTATATGTTTAAGAATAAAAACAAAACAATAATCAGCGCATTTACATTTGACGTTTTTGAATTTTTGGAACTCACTCACTACTCAATATTATAGGTACTTATCACAAAATTCCCGCAGCTCTTTCAAAATATGAGAATTCGTTCCATACAATGTATGGGGGAAATTATTTTCTTAATAACAAATTTTTTCGTTAATTTTTGTGATATTTTAAAAGTTAGTTTAATGTTATCCCGGGCGGAGACAAATGCGAGACGAATCATAGATCAACAAAATCGGCCCAGCCGTTCTCGAGTTATAAATAGTGTAACTAACCCGACTGTGTTTTATTTATTAAGATAATGAATGACCGGTTGACCGATCAGTGGTTGAGTGGGCATAGCGCTTGGGTCCCACCCGGGCGTTGCTTGTTCGATTCCTCGGCTGGCTACCAAAGATTTTCCTACCAAAAAATAATCGAGTTCTTTGTTGTTATGTATAGCTACAGCAACCAAAACAATTAATTATTTTATTGTAGTAACGTATTTTTTTTAATCGACAATATTCTATTTCTATGTAAAACATTTTATTACATGCCTTTAGGCTGTGTTCCTGTTTTTCATCTTTGTGTCGTTATCAATATAAAAATAAACGTAAATTTGATAACATATTCTGTCTGATAAGGAGAGATAAACTTATAAAGACGATTAATGTTTTTTCGAAGATAATAATGTGAAATACGCGACGACATCACCAGTAATCAATCGATTTATTTTGTTAAAAAATGCATTTTTTAAGTTCATTTCAGAAATTATACGTGAAAGGTACGTCCTTAGCAAATTTTACATATTAAGTAGAAGATTTGTTTTCTTACATAACAAAAATTCTTGAATGGTGAGCTGATGCATGTGACAGTCACTATCGCAAATGCATATGCATACTCCATAATACCTGCTTAGTTGATGCACTTGATATTAATCTTTTATGAATGAGAAATATTGTGGTGGACCCCCTATCATTCCTTGAAGAATATCATTGAATGTTGTTAAAAGTAAAACTTTTTCGACAGATGCATTATACAAAGAATCTAAACTATTTAGTCTTCGTAAACTATTTTTACTGCAAACTATGAAATATGTCTTTAAAATCAAAAACAAATTCGAAAAAAATGATAACAAAATCAATATTCAAAATAATAATGTATTTTATACCCCCAAAACGAATACCAAAACAATGCAAACGCACAGCACTTTCATTGGACCTCGTATTTTCAATATTTTACCAAAAATTATTCAGGTGGCAACCAAACTTCCCCAATACCTAAAAGAGTTTAAAATATGGCTTAACACACATACATATGTGGAAACTTTATTTTTGTAATTTATATCACTTTTATTTTTTCACACAAACTTTACACTTATTATTACACTATACCTACACTTATTATTACACTGTTTCACTATTGTATCACTTTTTGTACAAACTAGTTAGATAAAGTTAAATGATGTGTTTTGTTAAAAAAAAGTTCTGTTTTTCCCAGGTACAACAAAATATATTTAACTATATTACCAACGCACAGGCTGCGCCTTAGTGGGTCCAATAACTCTTATGATTTTCAAAATATGTATATTTAAAATGTAAAATTGGGAAAAATAAAGGATTTAAAAAAAACAAAATACTTGGAATAACATTTATAATAAACATTGTCATCAAATGAACGGTTCCCTTAATGAATTTGCTAAATATATAAGAACTATTGAAATGAAATTGACAACTGCGTGCAATATGCAGATATTTTTGCGCACATGATTACAATCTTGTATGAATTAGGAATATTGTGGTAGCAAAGTGAACAGTGAACCCAATGTATAGATGTCATCATTTGAACAAACTACAATAAATATGCCATCATACCTTGTAGAAATATCTTTATTTAAGAAAAAGTTCCGATGGGTTTATCCAATGTACAGTTATCATTGGATGGCGTCCTTGGTTGGTAAAGGGATGGAGAGTTTGCTCTCTTGGAGTTCTGTTAAGACTGCTTCTGACTGGAAGGTACATTTGTATCCTGTCAAATATGTAGATTTGAAGAGAAAAAATGTTCATTCAAAGCAATAATCAAAATAATTTACAAGTTGCTTGTTTGCTAAATTTTTTTTATATAATACGCGATGCCGCAGTTATTGGCAATCTTTTTTGGCTTTTTGTTAATTTGCATATTTTATTACCATGAAATGTATGTGTTCTCTTTTCCTTTGTAAATTTTTTTATCTTGAGATGTAGAGCAGTTCTTGTGCGAAACAATCAGTGGCACGATCTGTATAAATCTATGCAAATTGTATACCAATTGAAATATTTCGTAAAAGTATACAAATAATAGGTACAATGCGTGAGGTTGCGTGTGGAATTTCGCCTAGAGGTTTATTAGGTGCTTTTGATGCGTAGTAGTGACGGGTGCGAATGTTGAAATTTATTTATTTCGAAGTGATCATTTTTTTAATTACGAATATGTAACATTTTCATTATTAAGTGTTTATTTTTTAAAGTCAGTACTATTGTCGTCCTGTCTCCCGGTTCTATAACAACTCAGAACTATGTAATTTCAACACTTTGAGAAGTCATTAAAACTTATTAAAAAATTTTTGAAAAATAGCCCGTAACCTATTTACCTAACCATTTTTTATTGACTTTTAATGACTCTTCAAATGAGATGTTGAATTTGCATGATTCTGAGTTGTCCGTTCTCCCCGTCTCCCCCATTTAAGTATGCCCAAGGATGTTGCATTCCGTAAATCATCGTTACATCATAGTCAACAATTTTTTGTCGTCAATTACTCCTTAGTACAACATATTCATTATTTATTAGAAAGAATCCTCTTTGGTTGCTAGATATGGTTCCATGACAACTCAGAATCAACTCAACTCAACACCTCTTTGAAAAGTTATTAAAAGCTGTAAAACGAAATTTTTTGAAAAATTACCCATAACCTAACCTAACGTAATCAATTTTTATCACCTTTAATGACTTATCAAATTAGACGTTGGGTTGAATTCATTATAAGAAGTTGCCCGGTCACCGCTAGATATGTACCATCTATATGCTATTGCAGCTCGTCCTCTTAGCAAATCTGCAATGCACCATTTTATTGAATGACAAAAAATTTATATCACCTTTCAAATCCATTCGGTTGAATTCAAATCGAAATAATCGCTTGGACACCTACGAAATTATACTCGTACTTGTGAAAAAAGATGAACGATTTCAATTTCGAGAATTTAGACAGAAACTTAGCATCGAAGTCTGATACTAGGAACAAAAAATGGTGGTCATATTCTTTCGTTGACCCACCATGTTGCTGTCGTCGATTGTCGATTTTTAAAGTAATATATCATTTCCATCACTAGCAGTTAAAGTGTTCCCATTGTGTACACAGTGGACTGTTCTATGCAAAAGTCAGTCAACGTACAATTAATATGAAAACGGTTTGCGCAATATATTTAGCGTTATTGTCCTCCGAACAATCTAAAGCAGTGGTTCCCAAACTCTTTTGGCCCACGGGCCCCTTTACCAAACAATTATGACCCTCCGGACTCCCGGGCGGATGGCACTAGCACAACGGAGGGGGCGGAATGGGATAGAGTGGGACGGCAAATTTTCCGCAACGGAGGGGGCGAAATGGGATATGGAGTTTGAACGGGGTAGGTGGACCCCGATCCACCCCATATCCCATTAAATTTGGTGTCCCACGTGTCAAGGGGACCCCTGGGGGTGCGTACCTACGCACCACTTTGGGAACCACTGGCCTACATTGATAGGTAAATCCAAGCCAACATTTTTGCTCTTTACTATCGAAACCAGATACAAATTTTTGCGTGGACCCACACTTACAACTTGTGGACCCCCATTTTTTTTATCACGCCAACGTAGACCCCCGTCGGGCCTCCCGTGGACCCCTGGGGGTCCACCTGGAACACTTTGGGAAACACTGATCTGAAATAATCAGTTCAACCATTTCATGCACGAATAATGCATAAATAATTAAATCTATAATTTTTCCAATGTTCCCCAGAATAATTATTTTGTGTAATAGTATTCTATTATAGTACCTATACATAATCATTACATAGTATAAAATGAAGTCGCTTAAAATTTTTGTGCGCTTAGATCTTTTAAACTAAGCATTTTCATGCGGTTTTCACCAATACAATACGAGTGATTTAAGAAGAAGGTTTATATGTATAATACATGCTTATTATAGTAGAGAAAAGCCGAGAAATTCAAATATTCAATTCAGGCAGCGGAGAGCGGGCAGCTGGCAAGCGGGTGGTGAGGATTTTATAAACGTTGGGTAATGGCGTTTTGTTTCGTTAGCGTTAGTTATATTATAATATGTACATCCCCTAGAACAAAATTAAGTATAGATAATTCTACCTTTCGTATTGGTAATGAGATTAGTCATGTTGCTTAGTAAACCTAGAATTGTGTTTTTGTGTAGGTATATTTAAATAAACAAATGGGAAAAGCATAAATTATGTTTATGACTGGTTTATTTTGCCAAAAAATAAAAAAAAAATTAAAAAAGCGGATAATATTTAATAAGTTACATTACTTAGTCTTAAAATACAAAAAGTCACAAAATATACGAATTACATTATGAATTAACTTTTTCAAAATCAGAATAACAAAAAATTTTAAATACTAAAACAATAGAATTCACACAAAGAAATAGAAAAAACCGAAAAAATATTTAGTCGCTGCGCACCAGAATAGCGATTTAGCGAATAGGCCACTTGCATGGATTTCACAACGACTTGGAAAAAATCCTGTGGATAAATTGTTTTACTAAGATTACGAAAATGTTGGTAAAATTTTTAAGAAATGTATAGTTATTCTTATTTTTAAATAAATAAATCCATTATTTGAGCTCGTGACGTCACTACATGAAAATGTCCCGTCTCCGATTATGTTCCCTTAATTTTGTAAAATTCCACACTGATAATTTTTTTTTTATATGGCAACGCTTTGATTTCCGGCGAATTTTTTAATTTGCGTTTAACGTTCACTAGATTTATTGTTTGTTCTATGCGAACTTATCCTTTGGTTTGATTGTTCGATAAAGATGGCGGTGTTTTTACAGATGTTACAAACATTTATTAACCCCGTACAATTTATTGCTATTCGTGTGGAAAACGTTATTTTTTTAAAATGATTTTCGGCTATGTAATTATCGTTTTTTCGCACACATACATTTATGTCCCGTATTTCCGGTTTATAAAAAATGGTCTGGTTTTTCGGATTGAAATTTTCAAAAATACGATAAAAAAAATACAGAATGTCTTAGAATATTTGCCTTACCGGAAATTTTTTTTAAAAAATGTGATGCAAGTGGCCTATTATTATGGCGTATACGGCAACCGTACTTATGTTGGATGAAATTTCCTGTAGATGTAAGTGCGATCCGGGATTCGCGCATAAGGACTGCCGCGCTCTGTTCCTCTTGGTGGATTTTTTACTAGGAAGACTTGGCGCGCACTTTATTTCGTACGTGCAAATATTATAGATTAGTGGCGCGCTGTTAAGAGTGAATAACCAGCACATGACAACTTCGATTCCGACACTAGCGCTAACACATCAGGGCTCGCGAGCGGGCGTTTTCAGAACTAAATTTCGTTCCGCGGCAATCCGAGTTTTGAGGGTTTTGTTCACGCGAGCTAGGGCTACCCGCTACTATTACTACTTTATATTACTATTCTCGCTTCCAGAATTTTAATTAGTAGTAGTTATTTGTAATTTGTATATCGAAGTGCATAAACATAAATAGATACAAGTGAAATGCGTAAACACAGTAGGTATTAAGTAGATACCTACATGAATAAACAATTTGTTATATTCTTTTTAATATTTTGGTTTTTTGTTTTTTAATTGTATTTTACGGCCATTAGAGTGGAAGATACTCTCAGTATCGCCCTGGTGTAAGACCACCATTAAGAATTGAAACGTTGCTTGAAATGGCTTTAGCCGTGTTTATTGGCCAGATCTGAATAGCCAGGTACTTCCCCACCTTCCTCTTCCCTATATCCTTCCCCTCCCCACTACCTTCAGTCTTACAACATACCCCAAATTGGGGATGCAATAGTCCCACTGGCTCCAGACGAGAGCAGTTGGGACTCTTGTGCGGTATTCATGAAAAAACGAGTAATATTCAGTTGGATTGTAAAAAATGTCGCATTTTGAAATATTTATTTGTGTGCATAATTAATAATAAGCACTTCAACAAACAGAATTAAAGCGCACATACCCTTTCTTTCTTTGAGTGGCCTTGCAACGCATGCCAGGTACCCGCTGTGTATAATGTTATATAGTGCAGGCGCTTGCATTATAATTCCCGGGACTTGTGATGGAACCAGTTTAGTTGACCGCGAGGTTACAGTGCCTTGAAACGCATGCAGGGTACCCGCTGTTTATAATTTATTTATTTATTTATTGACAAATAGTCCATTAACAATATAACAATAACACGAAAAACAAGCGTGCGTAAAGGCCCGACCCGCCGAGCAATCGATCACCGTTCGCATTGATTACCGTTCGCATGTCATTTTTCGTAACAATCACCACTTTTCGTAACCCATTCACCAGTTTACCCCCAAGTGTCGAGCGTGCGTAAAAAAGATTTAACCCAAAAAATATTTTGGAGCAGTTGGGACTCTTGTGCGGTATTCACACAAGAATAATTTAAAATAAAATAAAATATTCGAAATTATAAAAATTTTTGCATAAAAATATTCAATGAACATGAAAAATTGCGTTCGGGCAACCCTGTAGATTTAACAAACATGAATCAAGGAATTCGTGTTTATTTCAAATTTCGTTTTCAAATTTCATTTCCAAATATTATTATTCAAAGCGTCGCGAAGACGTGCTCTCCTGGCCGCGTTTGGGCCCGTAATGAAATCTGAAATTTGTGTTTACGGGCTGCAATAAAAATGGTGAAATGCGATGTTCAAAATTATTTAAAATTAAATACTTCCTGAAATTATTTTACGATCAAATTATTTATGATTTGTCAATAACGTCTTAGCAAAATAAGTATGTAAAAAAATCCGAAATATATTTGTTTGTAAGTGCACAAATAAATGCACAAACCGACCAATTTTCGTCAAGAAACACATGTCCGTATATATTTTTTAATAATTTTATTTAAACTAAAATTAAAATTCTGAAACATACGTTTACCAGATAATGTATTGATTTATTTTACTGCATGATTATATGATTTGAAATGGGTGTTGTATAATAAATGTCCTTTTTTGAAAATTGAACAAATCTGCGAACGACCTATGGTATAACCTTTTTATTCTAAAAATAAACATTTTTTCTCAAAATCTAAAATATACGTTTACTAGATAAAAGAACAATCTTTTGAAATCCATTTATAGTTTTTTGTGGAAAAGAGTCAATACGTCTAACCACTGATTTAAAAATGACATATTTCTGGTTTCTCTGGTAATACACTCTTAATTTATAATCCAAACGAGTTTTGTTCGTCTTAGTTTTCTTTGAGAGTTCACTGCACAACCGCTTATTAGAGAAAACTGCCACTATTGATAATGTAGATTAAGAGGGAATAACCAGACAAAACCGGAGATATGTCATTTTAAATCAAAATTGACTCTTATCCACAAAAAATTATAAATTGTTGTTCTTTCATCTAATAAAGCTATGTTTTAAATTTTTAGAAAATATTTTTATTTTTAGTACAACAAGGATTTAGCGTAGGTCGTTGGCAGATTTGTTAAATTTTCAAACAAAATTTTTGTATCGTACACATATTTCAAATCATGTAATCATGCAGTAAAATAAATCAATAAATTATCTGGGAAAGCTATGTTTCAGAATTTTAATTTTAGTTTAAATAAAATCATTAAAAAAATATCCGCGCACGTATTTTGTGACGAAAATACTTCATTTTGTCTATTTATTTACGGTCTTACAAACTAATATATTTAAGATTTTTTTTACATTCTTATTTTGCTTAGAAATTATTGAAAAATTGTAAATATCAGCTTATGGTTAAAAAATAATTACAAAAAGTACATAATTTTAATAGTTTTATCATCACGAGTTTGATTATTTTTTAATGTAGGCATTTATCAAAACAAGTTGCCAATGAAATAAAATCGATATTGAGTAATAATTTAATATTTATTAATCGATATGAAATAAAATCGATATTTATTGCTGGTATGAATAATAAATCATCTTTCTCACCGGAACCGCCCTGTACAGTGGCAAGTATACGATCGCAAGATCATCGTACGACGAAATTTAAATTCTCGGCCTCTGGTTAATGGCTCTTCTTAATACAATTACAAAAATGATCTGATAAAATTATTATAAACACTCCGCAATGGAATTTGGTAGTGTTGAACAACGAATGAAAGATGTTGAAATTATGCGGTAAAATGATAATATTTAAAAAAAACAGCAATAAAGAGTAGATAGTAAATGCTTTTTATTAATGTGATACACATTCGTAGACGGCTTTAAAAGTGAAAGGTCTGCAATCCGATACAGTTTCTTTATACTATTCACTCGCGTTGCGAAAATTCTTATTTTTAAACTGGATTTGTATTTCATAGTATTATTTCATTCACCTAAAACTCGTTTTGAATCTGAACTACTTTACCTGCAAAGGTTAAAAGTAAGACTTCAATAAAGAAGTATGCACGAAGAGAACGAAAGAAACATTTAGTTTTTTACTTTAAAAACGATTGAATTTGGCAGACGTTAGCTATGGTCTGGAGCTCCCAAAACACCTGAATAATACACTTGGATTTTGGATTAGTGCTGAAATGAGCGGTACGTTTAACAAACACATCGCAGTCCTTGGAATCAGACCATATATATTGGAAATACTTTCTTAGTTCCACCGTTTTTGACATGGAAGACGCCCCGAGAAACTTGCTTCACTGGTAACTTCGATACCGGTGCACTGCTGGGATAAACACTAAACCATTCCCAACAGCTATACACTGTTGACATTTTTTATTTTTTTATTGTTGATACAATATTTTACATTTCAAAGTACAATTCAGTAATGTTGGCCTCACTAGGTTGTTTACCCGTGCTGAGGCCCCCTTTTTATAATATAAGAATTTATACATAATACAGTTTTTAAAAAAAATGTTGGTGACGAAAAAACACTTAAACTAAAGATCAATTTAAACCAAAATAAATATTAAAAATTAAGGTAAAATTAAAAACCTAAAAAAATTAAAATCGGCATTTATTATGATTTGTTTGTTTATGAGTGTTGCGGGTTTTATATTGGTTTTGTGTGTTGCATGTATATGTTTTATTATTTTATGTAATAAAATTTTGGTAATATTGTGTTTTTTTTTCTTTAATCCATTTATTTTATTTTGTCACTGAATTTATTTTTGTTTCAAGTGAAAGACTGTTGAATTCTTTTATGGCATGGTATTTATGGTGTCTTTGTCCGAAGGTAGTGTTTACAGTCGGAATTTTTAAGTTTTCTTTGTACGCTTGTCTAACCGCTCTGTTAGTGATATTTTGTGTTTGTTGGAGTTTGTTTTTTTGGTCAAAAATGTAGTTTAGTAGTGTTTTAACATATAATTGGCGTTTATCTAGTACGTCACAACTTTTGAATATTTGGTCTGTATAGGTCAGTCTATGTTTTTTAAGTATTACCTTTAAGATCGTTTTCTGTGCGATTTCTATTTGATCGATAGCTGCGTTTATTGCTCCTCTCCAAGCAATTATTCCATATTCTATTATTGATTGACAAAGTGCAAAATATATTGTTTTCATTTGTTTTGTTCTATATTTGTTTCTTATGTTTAGGAAAATGTGTATTGTTCTGACGAGTTTATTTGTGATTTGTTTGAAGTGATATGTCATTCTAAGATAATGGTCAATAACGATTCACCGCACGAGTACGGGCCGCTTCTACTCGTTTACAGTTCGACTGCGGAATGATTTGCCGGCCTCTGTGATTCCTCCTTGCTATAAAATGGGTATCTACAAGACGCAGGTTTACTGTTTCCTTTACAAAAAAATCCTCCGCACACCATTCCCAGGGCATTATCTTATTCGAAACCGACAGTTCTCTTCAAGTCATCAGTCTATGTATGGGTAAAGTGACCATTTATTTTTTCTCCCAAACCGGGACACCGAAAAAAGGTTTACGTACTTAATAATCGTAATATATTTGGACAACTTATATAGCGCTGTTTTCGGTAAAAATCGCCCCAAGAGCGCTGTGCAAAACAGGCTAGATTACAATTCATATTGCAGCTACCAATCGCATCGACGCCGACAATTGGAATACTAGACCTTTGTTCAAAATTTAAAGAGATTTTTTTTACCAATAAACGAAATAAAGCAATATGTTATGTAAAAATGTTTTTGTATGAGGATAGATCACAACTCACAACTCACATGGATTATTAGAATTCTAGCCCCTTAATAAATTAAATAAATTATCTTACAAACTTATTCGTTTTAGGAGGCTCACACTTTCATACAATAGAATTGACAAGACAGTATCTAATGTTTTTTTATGCATGTCATATTAGGGTTAGCTATTTTATAAATATATATGTATATATATATTTTTTTTAAAGAAAGACAAACATTCCTGGGTTACGAATAACACGACAATATTTGAAAATCTCTTCCTACCACCACATTAAGCCGAAAATGTTGCTTGAGTCGTGATGGAGGACTTAGCCAGCCGAGGAATCGAACACGAAACGCCTGGGTGGGACCCACACGCAATGCCCACTCAACCACTGACCGGTCATATATTTATGTATTTCAAGATTACCGGTAAGTTTATGTAGATGCATAACGCTTTCTTTTCGAAAACGGGACATTTTGGCGTCCCGAAGCTGTGTTTGGGGACACCGGGACACGCTGCCTGAAAACGGGGCTGTATGGGCGAACTTCGCTTGTCTTTCTCAACCGAGGATGCTATCCTTTTTTATATATTTTTATAATCAATGTTCAAGTTTGTAATACCTACTGCATGTTGACGTAGATATTAATCGTGTGCGTAATGCTAATATTTTCTGAAAATTTTGTTTTTGACAGATTGATTGATGCGTAGTAATATTTTGCTGAAAAATCAAGGTCGTTCAAGTACTCTCTTAAAAAAACCCATGGTTGTTTCCCTGTTTTCCGTGTATATTTTACATGCCGGATAGAGCTAATGGTAGTTTAGGTTCCGTTATTAGCATTAAAAAAGAAGTAGTTACCGCAGATGATTTGAATGATAGAGGGAGCACACTGATAAAAAAAAGATTACGATGAATCGGCGTAAGCGACTGCTGTGAAAATATTTAATAAAACAGAATTTATTTAATCCCATCAAAACCATCCTTTCCTCACACAGTTTCTTCGGTAGTTGCCTCGCCCAACTGTGTTTGGGGCGGCCCACTGGACGTCTTCCCTCTGGGATCGCATTAAGTGTTTTCCTAGGAAATCGGTCATCAACATTCTTAGTATGTGCCCAAGCCACCTCAGTTGCGATTTTTCTATGAAATATACAAACGTAGGTATTCATAGATATTTGGTCGATGTATATACTAAAATGTAAACAAAAACAAAAGAAAAAAATAACAATAGAACAAATAAACAATAAGAACAATGAAAACAGTAATAATAAGTTTCTAAAATTTTTGCATCATTGTTGAATGTTTTGCAAATACCTACGTCTCTTTGAAGAATTTTGCACATACTTGGACTTAAAATGTGTACTCTTCGATCACTAAAGGCTACATATTAGGCTATAAATATACTAGGTCAATGGTGGATAGAATAAATCATTCGATCAAAAGAACGATTCTATATTTTTGGTGGATACGGAATCGATTCCACATGTGTAACCGTTTAAGAATAACCTATTTAAGTCATAGCTATTGAGGCAAGATACACGTACAGAATAATTGAATATTTGAGGACGATATACATTAATTATTCCACTAACCACCGCACTTTTAGGCACGGATTATGGGAGTTATACTTTATTTAAACAAATACTACAAGAAACAACTATTTAGGTGCACAAATTAGGTTATGAGGTTCTTAATTTGGGCTAAATAAGTAATTCATGCGTATTTAGATTGAAACTGAAAATGCCAAATCTACGGTATACGACTTTAAATGAATAAATAATCGTAAGTATTCTTAGAGCATTTCGTGTTTTAAACTAGTTGAAATGGGCAACAGCTGACGTAGCAGCCCATAGAAAAAGCAACTGCAAGCCACAGACAATCACCCAAATTTGATAGTCGATTACATATGGAATCGATTCCGTATCCACAAAATAAACAGAATCGCATGGCTGGTGTAGCATTCAGGACACCGAAAGGAAACCCTTTCTGATTGACGTGATGATTCAATAATACAGTTAATAATTTCGTATTAGAATAATGCATCAGTTATTTTTCTGCGTGTATGTAGAGCAATGGGGTTAAATCATATTAATTACACATAAAGTTAACAATTAAAAGATGTGTACCTTAAAAACGCACATAAAAGAAGATAGAACAATTCGGTCGAGAATCACATTTGAAGATACACAAATATGTATTCCATAAACGGGTAAGAATATTCTGGAATGTTGTGGAATGTTCGGATACATCTGTTCGAAAACATCATTGTGGAACATTCCAGAACACTATCGAATGTTGTGGAATGTTCAAGAACATTATGGACCATTCGAAGTTTTTTTTTGTATGGGTCGGGCTACCCATTGGTAAGGGTATACAAAGCAAGATCAGTCGTGGGTTCGAACATCCGTTCAATCTCATATCAACTCCCTGAGCGAAGCCGGGTACCCCAGCTAGTTTTTAATAAAGTTTTCTTATCAAAGTAATTTGGATTTGGTTTTTAATGACTGCCGATAATAATAAAATGTTTAAAAAATAATATTTTGTACGCATTCTGTAATGACTGCGACTAACGACCAACTAACAACTTCTCCAATGGCGTCTGAGAGTGACCGTGACCGCCAGATAGTAGATGATTCTGTGGCGTGTAATAATGAAGTCATTATGTCACCAAGGCTGTCGTCGTTTTACTGATGTGTCTTGCCTTTTGCCCGATTTAAATGTGCTGAATTTCCGCTCGAAATCTGTCATACTGGAAATGATCTCACGATTCTTGTTGATATTAGCTATTTATTAGATTTTTTGCAGATTTTTAACATAACAATTTTTTTACGGTTTTATGATTATTTTTTTAATAACTTTGTCCTGGCAAACACTGCTTGTTTTATTACATTCGAGAATTTAATTTTATACATCCTTTTTAAATATAACATAAATACTATAAAATTAAAATATACCTACCACTTTTGAAGTTTAGGTAGTTGTTACATAATGCTGCAAAACTTTGTAAATGGAAAGATTTTTGTAAATATTTTTAAATTTCCTTCATGAAGTAAAGAGCTTTTAAGTAACAAGCTTTTTAAACACAATTGTTTTACATTGTTATACGGAAAAAGAACATTTGTTGAAACTCTGTCCAAGCCCGAACACATATTATTAATTCAAAATAATAAAACAGGTAGGTACTTAGTTTTTACCACTTTTATTATTTTTAACAACCAACATGTTTCGTGAGCAACGCTCACTTCTTCAGGGTTTAATAAAACTAATTATAAATAATAGACATAGACAATGGTGTCAATGGAACAATAATAGACATTCATCCATATCGCCCCTCTTCCTTCTACCCATTCTCATCTTTCCATTGTTACTATTGTTAATGTCTATTATTTTTCCATTGACACCATTGTCCATATCTATTATTTATAATTAGTCTTATTAAAACCCTGAAGAAGTGAGCGTTGCTCACGAAACATGTTGGTTGTTATAACAATAAAAGTGGTAAAAACTAAGTATTTTATTATTTTGAATTAAAATGGTGCCACAAAATAAGTTTGCTGTATTAGAAGAAAACATATTATTAAGCTCGTATATGTGAAAGCAGATTAAAAAACCATCGTTTATTTTTTTTTAAAAGGGTTTTCTATTTTTTACCCTTTCTCACTCGATATTTGCAATTGTGATGTAATCCTTTTGAAGGATTTTTAAGAATATTGTTAGGTGGAGTTTTGACGCTTTTACCAATACGTTATTATAATCAGGATCGTTATAACCAGGTTTCACTGTATTTCAATTACGTTTGATTAACATATGTACAAAAATAACTAGCCATCAGTATCCATTGCGTACATTTTACACTAATCTTACCATATCTTAACCACGTGGGAGTATCATCACAATTATTGCATTGCTTAGCCCACTAGCAAACGTTCCAATGGACCGAGTCAACTCGAATAACAGAATTCTATATACATATTGCAAGCTGATAATTTTATCGTCTAAACTCTAAAATCTGTATGCTTAATAATATGTATCCTTCTTTGGCTGTTTGAAGTAGATTACAACAGGAAAATAATTTGTTTAATTTAGATATACATAAATAAACAATATAATGTACTTGTGCTTCTGCGTGCGTATGAGCGTGACGTTTTCAAAATTGGAAGTGGCTCATAAACTGAAAAATTATCCAATTTTAAAAGGAATCTTTTCAAATCCAGACAAGCCAATAAATATCTACCTGTAACGCGTGTAACCCTTTTTTATCAGGCTATAATTTTAATTTACACATATTTGATCTGTGCGTTCATACGGCTTTATTATGTTTTTTGGCCATTTTTAAAAGTCGAACTAAAGGTGCTGGTAAACGAGCAAGATAAATTGCCTGTTATTGCCGAACAATTTTCTTCCCCGTCAAGTGTCTTGCCGGGCAAGGTTTTGGCCTTCAATATTGCTGTAATCAATATAATTATATTATAAAAGAAAGTCCAACAAAACGTAAATCATTAATTTTTTTCACCTTGCAATCTTTTCATATGATGTATTATATGTGTATAATATGGAACTCGTGGGACTGCACCACCCTCCCCGAGATTTCGAAATTGCGAAATTATTTGTTAATATTTGGTCCTTACATATGAAATTGGCGTTTTGCCGTACTGGCAACTTTGATCTCAAATATCTTTTCTTTGGTTAGGAATTCCAAATTCAAATTTATATAGCTATTTACTCATGTATTTGTGTTTCGAAAATTATAATTTATTTATTTTTTCCTTAATTGTTTTTTTTTCTTTGCTTCACTTAGTTTACAAAATGGAAAACTTGAAATATCGCGTTATTTACGAGTACGAGTTTCACCGTGGCACCAGTGCTGCAGAAACGGCTAAAAATCGAAGGATTAATGACGTGTATGGCGACGGTGCCGCAAAAGAAAACACAGTGCGTTTTTGGTTCCAACGTTTTCGTTCTGGAAATTTCGACCTGCAGAACAAGTCCCGTGGACGGCCGGAGACCAAAGTTGATAATGAAGAATTGAAGGTTATTGTGGAAGCGGATCCATCGCAAGCCACGTCCGAGTAAGCTGCAGGCTGCGGTGTTAGTGATAAAACTGTTTTAATCCACTTGAAGCAAATTGGAAAGGTGAAAAAGCTCCCATACAAAAAGCTCCCATACAAAGTTCCTCCCATAGAAAACGCCAATTTTATATGTAAGGACAGAGACGCTCATATATCTAACAGAGCAAGAAGGAAATAATTAAGTTTTTTTAAATTGCGGTGGGGAGAAATAAAATACTGCCAGGTTAATTGCAACCCGAGAAAGTTTGTCTATTTTTTAAAAATAATTACCGAATTTTATTATAAAAAAAGTATATTTGGAATCTAAGACATGTTGTAAGATAATGCCAAAATTGTGCGCGATTTAAGTGTGTGGAAAGGGGTCAATGACACCAAGTGTTCCGGTAATACCGAAATTAAAACACCTTCGTACCACTTTCGAATCATCTGCTGAATTAATTCGCATATATATTACTAAAATAAGTCACTCGAATTGACTTAATTAGGAACTTGTGTGAAAAATGTTATCGCTTAAAAATATGTACACTCTACAATCTCCACATATTCATGTAGATTATAGACGAACAAACTGATTCTAAACATGTTCAGCCTCGGATCGGATGTGTGCGGACGTTGGCCGTCCAATCCGGCTATTGGGGTATTTTATTTCAGATCCGGTAGTCGGATCGGACGTCTGCGGGCTTTCTCAACAAATCTACGATCAGACAATCGGAACCGACTATATGGGATGTGTGGGGCCGGCCTAACTGGGCTGCGAAAGATCTTTGTCACCAAAATTTGATGGAATGCATTTCATCGACAACGAGTTGGGAAGTGGGATGGAAGTCGGTTAGTTTCCACTACCAAGATTCCACTTCGTTCATACGTTCATTCAATCAAGAAAACAAAAATGAAATTCCAATGGATAAATGAAAATGTAGACATAATTTGTCTCGACGCCACCTAGCGAGCGATTTAGGATTAACAACGCCTCTCCCACAAAAAATAAAGTTTGTTGTTTTCAGGTGGAAAAATGTAATAAGCAGTAATTGTTGAATGAAGCACTAGTATATATTGAATTATTTGGCGGGTATTAGATGAGCCACCATAGCTCAGTGGTAGAGCTCCTGACCGGCAATCAAGGGACACGGGTTCGAGTCCCGTTGGCGGCCAGTATCTTTTCTCGGAAGATTTTTTCAATGTAGATGTTTCAGGGTGATAATTATTTTAATAAAAAGACAAATAACTTTGTTTACATCACTTTTATTGGTACACAATCAACATGTTTCGTAAACAATGTTTACTTCATCAGGATCAAACGTATACTGATGAAGTAAACATTGTTTACCAAACATGTTGATTGTGTACCAATAAAAGTGATGTTAACAAAGTTATTTGTCTTTTTATTAAAATAAATAATGCCATCACAAAGTGAAAACCTTTCCGAAGAAGTTTTCTTCGAAAAAAAAAAAATTGATAATTATTTCTTACAATAATTGTCAAATAGATATGTTTAAATTACACTAGATGTCGAAAAATAAAACACTGCCTGTTAATTATAAACACACTTTTATGAGTAGTGTATAGTGTATGCACGAGAGTGGGAATGTGTATGATCCTAGTAAGAGCGGGAGCCAATATACGTGCTGTTCTTATGAAGATTGCGTAAAAAAACACCTGAAAACTGAATCGACTTCACGTTTATATTCTATTCAATATTACATTTTTACAATGTGTTCCAGCCACTAAGAGCTCTTTGCCACGTCTCTTTCTGTCACATCCGCGGTTTACAGAAAAGAGGGAGAGATTACAATCTACAGGAAATTTTCGCCAACGGTTTACATTTTTGTACTGAAATTCACGTTGCTTCTATCTTTTGCCCTCGCCTGGAAACGGCTGGGAACAAAAATTCGTGCCCATGACTTATGTTCCCAGGTCATTGTTAAAAGTAGGTCAAACGTGCTGACGGGATGTGGTACTTTGTTAACAATAATTAATCATACCTCTTCACACTCTTTCAAATTAACGTAATTATTGAGTCTTTTCACCTAACAACCGTAAAAAATTGATGCCAGTTTTTCTTCAAAACGGTAAATTTTATTCCTGGTGCTATTGAGAGCTGTGGTTCAGTCGCATTTATTGTTATATCGATTATATATTCGGTTATATTGTTTTATAGATTAGAAGGAGGGAGATGTCGTTCATTCATCGTTTTTTTGTCGTTATTTCATAGTCCAAGAGCCCATGACGATCAGACCTTCGTTATTTTATAAAACCTGAAAGTTTCTCTGTGTATGTCCCTGATACAGATAAAGACGATCCCCGACTATGAAGTTTGGATCACGGTGGCTTTGAAAGATATTATATTAATTAATTATAATTGTACTTACGTTAAAGTATAAAAGCTGAATTTTATATATGTTACTTGAGGAACTATTAACATATGTTTGTTCAGTAATCAGACAGTTTCGATGGTTCCTTCTCCTTGTCAGATACATTAAAAGTCTACCATAGGTGCGAGCGCGATATATGCGTGCAAGCGGGTGGGATTAAAATAGTGCGAAATTTCGACGCTAGCAGACTACTTACTACCTTATAAAAGTGCGAGCAAAATGCTTTTGACATTGAGGTGCAATTTTATACACCTTTGCTACCTGCTATATTTCAAGGCCACCGTGATCCAAACTTCATAGTCGGGGATCGTCTATACCTTTATTAGGGAAATAGACAGAAAAACTTTAAGGTTTTATAAAATAACGAAGGTCAGATCGTCACGGCTCTTGCTCTACTACAAAATTCAGGCACAAGAAGCAGTACAAATTTAATTGCTCCAGGGTTCACCGTTAAAAAGATTTGCCTCTTGAAATAAACGAATTTTTGGTCTATACTCACTACGTTTTATACTGCTTTATAGCAGGGGCGTGCACAGAGTTTTTGATCAGGGTAGGCAGTAGGAAAATACAACAAGTTTCACAGGTTAAAATTTCCATATTTTATCAAATAATTTCAGAATTAAAGTACGACAAACCTTTTTGAACCGACAATTAGCATTTATGAAAGACAACTATTTGATAGAAATACATAACAACAGATGTTTTTGTCATCACTGATTGCCATTTGCTAATTTTGTTCTAGAAAGCACTGCTTAATACTAACAAAAAAATCTCATAGAGGCAAATTCAAAAGTTCAGTACAGCAAATTCAAACAGTTCTACTCTATGCTTTGTGCATTTCGTAAACATTGCATTATATATTGTATGAAGTTTCAGAAATAATTCCTGTTGGGCAGTCGGAGGGCGCGCGTTTAGTTTCTAGTTACAGTTTATGCCGCGTTTGTAGTATGCCGTTTTATGTGTCCCGTATAATATGTTTGATGATGGTTGCTCATTTTTTTCGCGCTTATTTTTGAAAGTGTGTATTTATTTTTAGTCATAATTTAATATTATTTAGATGCTTATGTTTTACAAATACGGCAGGGTAGGCAGTGCTTATGTGCCTATATGGAGTGCACGCCCCTGCTTTATAGGTACATATATTTGACAAGACTAGCTTTCATCATCACATTGTTTTCATTCTTTACATTTCAATCGACTAGAGGTCGATGGTTTGAAATATGTATGGCTTCACAAAGCCTTTAAACCTATTTATGTTGTCGTTTTCAGTCACTTTATTTGAGATTTAAAATGTAGACATCACCCCTACACTGCTTAACATCTGCTAACATTGTGTCAACATTGACATCATCATAATAAGTTTGTCTGAAGGAGAATAAGTTTTTTTTCTGAGCAGTGAAAAATTAAAGTTGATTAAATTAGTTTTTTTTAAAGTTGTCAATCTGACCATCGTTAAGTTATTTATTGTTAAGTATTTTCATCAATCAAACAGTATTAATAGACTAAAGACTGTACGGTTGAAATTTAAGAATCCGGCTAAGAATGCAACTCTGGCGCCGCGCCTTATACAAAACAGTTGTCGTACATAAAGTTTGTATGCAAATCGACTTTTGTAAAATAACCCAATTAAAGCAATGACAAAAGATGGCGCCACTTAAGTTAACAGCTGGCATGAGGAGCATACCCTGGCAGGCGTAATGCGTAAGTACTATTCGATTTGTAATTTCGTGAATCTTTCCGGATATGGAGAGATTCACGATAATATGATGATTATTCTAAGGAATTAAGTTTATTTATTTATTATTGTGACAGCTATTTCGGCATTCATTGTTAAGAGGTTATAACCGTAGAAAGCCGGAAATATGTCATTTTTAAATCAAATTTTAGACATATTGACTTTTTTCCACAAAAAATAATAAATATATGTATTTCGAAAGATTGTTCTTTCATCTAGTAAACGCATTAAATTTTGAGTTTTTTTTTGTATAAAAAGGTTATGCCATAGGTCTTTGGCTGATTTGTCAAATTTTCAAACGAAAATTCTTATTTTACAAGATATATTTCATATCATGTAATCATACATTATTGTAAATCAATATGCTATCTAGTAAACGCATGTTTCAAAATTTAAATTTTAGTTGAAATAAAATTTAAAAAAATATATATCTGAACACTTATTTATGACGAAAATTTCTCTATTTTGTCTATCTATTTACGGTCTTACAAATTAATATATTTCAAATTTTTTTTGCACATTCATTTTGCTTAGACATTATTGAAAAATTATAAATACTTATGATAAAAAAATAGTTACAAAAAGTACATAATTTTAATAGTTTTATCATCACGCCTTTCAGCATTTTTGGATGTAGGTATAAATTATGCAAATTGGGAATGAAATAAAATCGATATTGAGTTATAATTTTAAAGAGCTGGTACGGAGAATAATTAATCTTTCTCATTGTAACCGAACTACGATACCGAGGTACGATCGTAAGAACATCTTTCGACGAAATGTGGATTTTCGGCCGCTGGCTGGTTAAAGGCCTTCTGCAGTACCTAACGTTGATTCACCGAACAATTGAAATTCGTTAAAACTAGAGTCGTTATAAGTTTTTATCAGATGCCTTCTACTAAAGACACCTAATAAACATTGATTTGTTTTTGTGATAAAAAAAGTTTCTACCCTTTAAGATTATTTTCTTTTTCGTATTATGTAGGTACTATCTGTGTTGATTTTGATAGAGTAGGTACCTTCTTTCCACCCACTCCTTCCAGAGCAGTCAATTTCACTGACTTTTGATATTTCAATTTACTAAAGTAGGTGTCGGTTAATGTGATCATGTATGATGTATGTCGCGACTTTATCGTGGCGAAGTCCTATTTTAATTCGACCGCTTGGCTGTAAATTTGTCTGTAAATTTGTAGCTTTTATGTTCCGTTTCTACTTCCGTTTCGAAGATCTGCTGCATTAATTTTATTACTTCGTTTTAGTATTTGTTTCTTTAACAAGATGGCTGACTTTGACTAGGTAGTTAACTGTGACTAGATTATTAATGTTGACCAAATAGTTAACTTTGACTGAGCTTTACAATATTATGGTACCAAACCTGCCCGAAGAAACTTTGATAAAAAGTATTTAAAATTTTTTTGGACAAATTGCCTAATTCATTATTCGAATAAATAAATGCTACACTTTTTACAATTTTATGTAGTTTATGATTAAGTGGGTAGGAATTGAATAACGAATTCAAAATCTTATGGTTTTAGAGGAAATTTTGGTTTCGATTTCCACTGAAATAATAATATTTTTAATTTTGGATAGATATAAAAACAATAATAATAATTATGAGAAAGCAATTTCTTAGCGCACGGTAAAATACTATGTATTTTTCCGTGTGTTGTGCTATGAATGTTTATCATAGTAAGCGTTTGATTCTATTAACCATTTAGTACACTAACCGGGTCTGCTGTGTAATATAAAACGTGAAATGTGTTTGCTCAATTTTGCCAATTGACTTTTTGACATTACTTTATTATATGGATATTTTATTAATAGATATAGACATAACCAACTTCGTAGAATACTACAGTGTTGGTATTTTTTGTGGTAATTAATTGACTGAAATTGCGTTTAATTTTCACAATAACGACGCAAAAATATTTTGATTTATCAATAAATACCTTAGCGTGACGCATGATTGAGTTGAATTCTAAGATCAACGGAGCAGTTCATGTTAAGCCATCTATGTTTGTAGGGAGAGGTGTTGGAAAAAGTATTCTACAAGATCCACAAAACTCGCCAAGTTGATATTAAATATGTCAACATTACCTACATAAGTACTGATTTCCCATGGTGTTCAATCGTTTTATAGAGTGGGCAATGTAGTTCCGCTTATAAATGCTGCAGTAGAATAGTGTTTTTTGTCGTGTTGTTACTGTGGGTATTCGTAAGTTTATGAGTTGCAGGAGTTTGCAACAGTCGAACTAAGAGTTTAGTATTTTGAATAATGAGAAAGTCATTTATTTTACATCTGTCTTCTAATGTATGATTATGTATTTTTTGAATATTTAATAAGAAATAATTTTTTAAGTCTTTTTACTATCTAGTTGGATATTTATGTGAATTTTGTAAGATGGAGACCAAACTACCGAGTTACATTCTATTCTGCTCCTGACTAAATATATGCTTAATGGCTTCTATGGAATTAAAGTTTTTAGTTGTTCTTAATACTAGTACGAAGCCTAGTGTTTTCATACCTTTGTTCGCAATTTGATGGATATGATTGCGAAAACTCGTTGATGCAATTGGTTATTTCATTCATGGAAGGGCACCCCTAAATTAATGTAGATATCTTGGTTGATGATCCAAGAGTTGGTATCTGATTTATATTTCAAATAATAAATTATGTTCTACCCGAGAATAAATTGAAAATGGATAAATTTGCCCTCTAGTTTAAAAGGTTGCTCAACTCTTATCAATTTGAAAGCATTGATTTTTCAAACCTCCGGAAATTTTTATGTTTTTTTTTCTCCGGAATGCCTCATTATTCTACAAAATTGTTTAGTGCCCTACTTAAAAGAATGTACGCAAACTTCCTTATTAGTATTACCCGTTCTTTATCATTTTTATTTCTTCGTTTTATTGTTGAATGGCAACCCATTTCTTCAAATATTCGTGATAATGTTAAAGAATAAACATAACGTCTCTTTGTTAAACATAAGTACTTTCGTCTCTTCTCGTAATTGGTGTTTTTGGCCACTACAATGTATCCTAATATAATACCTTTCATAAAAATATACCATGTAAAATATGGGTTGTTAAATATTTAAAATGTTAACCACTGTAGGTAAGTTAGTTTCCTTAAATTTAATCCTTGAAGTACTTAAGTATCTAAAGTCTGCAGTATCAATAATGTTATTATATAAAATTTTGTTACGTAAAATAATCTATATTAAATTAATCTAAAAAAGTGAAAAACTTAATCGGAAACATCTCCAAACTGCGCTATATAAATGTTCCTATTTTGCAACATTTTCTATGGATCGCCTATCAATTTCACATATCTGATAGTATTAATACCCCAGCGAGTGTACGGTTGAAATTTAAGAACTCGACTTCGAGACATCTCGACACGCCGCGCCTTATATCTACGTGGAGTTTGTTTGTGACCGGCCAACTCAGAATAAAACCAACTCAGAATCACCTCAGAAAGGTTATTAAGAGCTGTTAAACAGGTTAAGTTAGGTTAGTGTTACCGGCTATTTCAAAAATTATTTTTTCATAGCTTTTAATGACCTTTCTGAGGTGGTTCTGAGTTGGTTTCATTCTGAGTTGGCATGGAACCACAAATTTATGATATATTTCTACAATGCTCTGTCTCACTTTTAACTGCAGACTAGACAAACTGTTACAACAAATTATTATACACCGGTTCGTCGATCACTAATACTCAACTATATTACAATGTATTTGACTAATGATCGTGCTGCTGCGATAAAATGTAGAAAATATACTAGTAAAATCGGTTTCCTCTCTGTGCGGTACTTTGTAGCCTTCCTATTGTCTACTTCAGTTTCACTATTGTCTACTTCAGTTTTTTTAAGGTTTCACTTCTACCGCGTGTGAACTGCACCCTCTGATTTTATTTACATTCGTTGTAAAATAAATTTAATGCTGCGTATGAAAAGGAGAAAAAAACCGCGAGACGAATCACGAATTATGGGAAAGGAACGTAGCAACCGCAAACGGCGCGAAACGCCGCTTTCCCATAGTCCGTGGTTTGGCTCACGGATTAATTCTCCTGTTTATACGCACCATAACGTACACACATACACTGCGTGGCCCGTTCATTTATTTATCTTCCACTTCTGTTTTTTTAATCACTTCCCTGACTCTCGTAATGTGATACAACATGGCTTCCTCATTGTATTATTTTATTAGCGTATTTAAACTGATATGTAATTAATTAAATATTAGTCTAAACAATAATTCATTTCATGACTGTAACACATTATCTCAATTTAGCGAACGAAATTCAGCAGAAAATTTTGATACATTTGGTTTATTATAATTTGCTTTGGTTTTGGGTCTATAATATTTTAAATATTTTTTCTAACAAAGCGTTCAGAATTGAAATGTGGCTTGAAATGGCTTTAGCCGTGTTTAGTGACCAGATCTAAATAGCCGTGTATGGCTCAACCTTCCTTGTCTGAGAAAGATTTCTTTATATGAGAATGCATGGTCCGCAATGAGTTGAAATGAGTTTGTCATGGCAGAGTGTATGGTGGTTCTCCTGCTTTCGTAATAAAGTAATAAGTATTGTAATGAGGAATAAAAGCAAAATAGAGGGTCGCCGAGGGCCTAGTAGTAGACAAATGTCTTGGTTGCGAAATGTACGAGGGTAGACCGGTATTAGAAGTGTGGAGGAGCTATTCCGGGCAGCGCAAAATAGAGATATGTACATTTACCAGAGTGATCGCCAACGTCGTGTCGGGGGGACTTGATAGGGAATAGTCCTACGGTCAGTGGTTGAGTGGGCATAGCGCTTGGGTCCCACTCGGGCGTCGCATGTTCGATTCCTCAGCTGGCTAAGTCCTCCATCACAACACAAGCAACATCTTCGGCTTTCTGTGATGGCAGTAGGAGATTTTCAAACATTGTTGGGTTATTCGTAGCCCGGAAATGTTTGTCTTTCTTTTTTAAAAAAAAATACAAAGAAGAAGAATAAGGAATAAGGAATGCACTATGGACTACACTGCAGTAGGTAGTACTATATAGATCTCTATGATTCTGTAACTCATTGCATTGTTTAATTCAGAGAATTCGTACTATTCATCGCCTATTATTTGCATCTTACAGTGCAATTCTCAGTACTATCTAACTTTAATAGCAATAACAATGGCAATACACATTATATATTATTTGTTACGCAATCATTTGGCCAGTAATAGCTGATCATATAATAGTGGCAGTATGCTTGATTGAAAGGTGGCTCCCAATTCAATAATGCGTTGATTGTGCCATTGATACATCGCGCAGTGACTGACAAACAGCGACTCTATGCTCCATGGGACTTTATTACACGTCATCACATGTTTCCTGTACACGTATAATACTGCACCAGTGAAGTAATATATCCTAGGTAACCTCTCTCCCAACGATTTTTTAAAAATGAGAAATTTGAACAATAGGTATTTTTACCAAACTGTTGCTGTCACTGTCGCTCTTCCTCCCCTGAATGCAGAGCGAAAAGGACAACTGCACCTTAGGCTGATAATACCTACATACAATCATCAAAATCGAGGTTTTGCATTTCCGATGTTTCTTCTCCATAACTGAACCGATTCTTAGCATTTTTTTCACCAACTGTATAAGAAAAAATACATTGTTTAGTCGAACTTTATTAATACCCCAGCGTCTGCGTGGTTGAATTTCAGAACCCATTCCCAGATGTTTCTTCCGTAGGCATAAGTACTTCGGATTTATAGAATTTAAGTGTCTTTACGGATATGGAGAGATTACATATGACGTCATTGCCTGTCACGGTTACTTTAACTCGGTGACTAGCTGTCACAGGATCACAGTGGATCCGAGTAACTGGAATTATGTTATTTTTGGAACCAGTTATTAGTTCTTATCGGATTTATAAAATGGTTACCTACGCTTAAACCGGGCGAAGCCGAAATAAATGCCGCCCGCAGGGCCAAGCAGCAAAATTCTGCGGAGAGCGTTTTTAACTGCTAGATTGTAGACTTAACGTCTGTTGATGGCATTTAAATCAAGTAATTTTAACGATTTTTCGAGGATCCTACCTCCTATAAGATGAAGTTTCTTAGTAGCTTTAAAATTGTAACGTTTATTTGTATAACCACATGCTTATTATCTGTTTTCTTTTTTTCAGGTAAGAACTTTCTTCAGTCCTCTTAATTTGATTTCTACGATGCAGGTTTAATGGTAAGTAGGTTACAACACCCTTTTAATCGGTGTATAATTTTTTTATCTACATATTTATTTATACAAAGAAAAATATCTTTCGTGGGTGGCCGCGAGGTGGGGGACCGCGCAGCCGATATATTTTTGCACACTTGACCTTCCAAACAAGAGGAAGGTCACTGAAATGTCGGTCGAAAAAGTCTGCGTAAAGCCCGGGCAACGCTGGGCATTCAGCTACTAGACTATGAAAAAAGGATCATTCGTGTCTCCCTGAGAGTGTGAAACATATCATATCACATGTCATGGAATAAATATAATGTGCTGTTAATGCATCCATAGATGGTGCGCATTCGGTTTTTAGCTCTTCCAGATAGAGCTAATTGACAATCGATGTACTCTCGAATAATGAGCTCTGATATGTAACTCTGATTTTTCTAGGTAAACCCACAGTTCGCAAAGTAATTTTCATAATGAGCTGTGAGACATGAAAGACAAGATTCTAAATTTTACCGATTTTTTTATTTATTTTTATTTTAACGCTCAGCTGGGTTTTTACAGGTTTTTTTATTTTAAAACAAAGAACAGCTAATTGATTAAGTACAATAACATAAAAATATATTTTTTTACAATAATTGTTTTTTACACACAGTTGTTTATTTTTTGTTTTGTTTTTTTATGGGGGCCAATGTCTTCAGGGTCATTCCTGGTGGTCACGTACGAATCCATCCCTCCCACTGCAGTGTAAGTCTATGTTCCGAGTGAGTCCTGCTGGAGAGGTCAAAAGGTCTATCTCAATCTCTCTCTCGTCTCTCCCGATTCGGCTTGCCATGCAACTGGTGGACAGTCCACCACCAAGACCCAGATAATATAGACCCAGATAATATAGACCGGTCAGTGGTTGAGTGGGCATAGCGCTTGGGTCCCACCCGGGCGTCGCATGTTCGATTCCTCGGCTGGCTAAGTCCTCCACCACAACACAAGCAACATTTTCGGCTTTCTGTGGTGGTAGTAGGAGATTTTCAAACATTGTTGGGTTATTCGTAACCCGGGAATGTTTGTCTTCTTTTTAAAAAAAAAAAAAATAAATAATCCTCACCCCAAGACCCCATGAACACGAGATTCCGGGCTAAGTCACCAGACGTAGTGAACCACTATACGAGTATATAACATGTATATAGTTTGAGAACTATACGGAAATTGGAGGGGACCCCACCCCTTTCCAAAGGCCTTATAACGGTTATATGGTTTCCTCCTTCACCGCACACGTTAAGACTCTACTTTTTCATTGAACGAAGCTACATTTATTTGAACGACTCTAGACCCTACAATGTCCATCCATATGTGGTTAGTAAGCAGTATGCAAAAATTTACATTAAGGCGATCCAATAGTCCAGGAAAAAAACGAAATCGGATTTCACGCCCTTTATGATAGGAGTTTAAAAATACTTGAGAAAAAGTTCTCAGAAAGGTTGGAATGCGTATTTGAGAGATTTTTTTACAGGTTGATTTCGTAAATTCCTGTAAAAAAACATTAATTCATTTTTTACGCATTGTTTATTGTAATAAAACGGAAATTTAATATTGATTTCAAGCAAAAAAAAACGTAAAATTGATGCAAGCGGCGCGGAGCCACACGTCTATTTCCCGTTATGGCCGGGGCGTGACTGACACGAAATGGGTTGTGTCCAGTGCATGGTTCTTGTGCCCTTGGGATAAGGGTCACTTCAAGATCCAAATTCGTAGAGTGCGGGCCGTATTGATTGATATCAAAAATAACAACGAGAAAATGCACGTTTTATTTTATTTTGTGAAGTTCGGGCGTAAATATCAATTTTTTTGCGATTATTATAAAATAAACTGAATTTGCCACATTATACAATAAAACCATGTCCGAAAATGGGTTTAGGAGAGTTTGCACTGGAAAGTGTTTTTTATACACCTTATAGTTTATTTTTTTCTAGGCTTATAAAAAAATGACCAATATTTTTAAGGGCTAAGGTATGTTCTACAAGCAGTATTTAATTGAAGCATCTATAATACTTTTCTAATCGATCAAATTTTTAAAACAAAAAACTTATGATTTTGTATGATTTTGCATTATTTAGTATGACTTCATCTTAATATTACACAAAAGATAAATAGAAATAGCAGCCCATAGAATAATACTTCAGAAATAGGTAACATGAAAATAGAAATAATAGTGTTAGTAAAAGAAAAAGAAAAGGCCTTCTAAAAAAACAAAGAAGAAACCTTCTGAAAATAAAAACAGTTATAACAGAAAAAAAAGTTATTTCATAATCTTATAATGTAAGTAATTACTATAATATCAGAAAGAAAATAAAATATATCAAAAGAAAAGAATAGCCAGAGAAGATACCTATTTCACAGACCACCAGGAAGTCCCAATGATAATGCGTATAGCTATCGGCACAACCGCAGATGATGCTCGAAGTCCGAAGCTATACGGAAAGAAATATATCGCCGTATATATCGGTCTATAATGAAAAATATGTTTATTCCCCTGCGAAGCCGGGTGGTGATCCTAGTTACTAATAAGCCTCAGCCAGATTTAAAATACGTAAAATTCCACCTCCTATATTTTTATCAGCAACCCACATGAGAGCTGCACGAGACAAGCTCCACAATAAACTCCTTTGTAACAAACGGATATTTGTATTGCGTCATCGCATATTATTAGACACTTTATTGACTACAAAATATTACAATAAATTTTTTACACAGTGATAAAGCAGAAGGAAACATCAAAATGTTTTTTTTACAAACAAATGTTGTCTGGTTACGTTTATCCTAACAATATTAGATTTCTGAAACCATGTAATGGTTTACCATAACAATGACCTACCATAAAAATGAGATGAAATGGAATGTTAAAATTCTTATCACATCTTTGTCCCCTTATTATGGAAAACTAGCTGGTTCTCGGCATGCGTTGCTATGCCATTTAATAAAGAAATTGTTTCTCCCTGTGTGTCCTTTCCCTTTCGTTCTGTTCCTCTCGCGTTTCCACTCCGCCTCCTCCACCTCCCTCTCCCCACTCCACTCCCCCCCCTTTCCCCTTTCCCGCCAATCCTTCTCTTGAGTTCCCCTCCCCCCCCCCCCCCCTCCCCCATTGCTCCATGCCCTCCCGCTTTCCATACATTCGGTCCATGTGTATTCAGTTTTCAAACAGCTCGCGTGCCACCTATTGTAATTTTTTTATACAAATTTCATAATGCCAGAGCTCACCAGTAGTTTTATACTATACATTGATTATATACGTTTAAATGCATTTCGGCGATTCATTTTTATTTATATAGATAGATAGATACATTTATATTTTTTTCATATTACTAGATCGGGAGAAAAACCTTTACTTTAGAAATTCATAATACCGAACAATTGCAGGTTCACAACTATTAATAAACACACGTTATCAATGACATTACATTTATACTAAACTTGTTGTAAAGACATGTTTTTTTATATGAATACCGCACAAGAGTCCCAACTGCTCCCGTCTGAAGCCAGTGAGACTATAATGGCATCCCCAATTGGGGTATGTTGTGCGGTTGAGGTTAGTGGGGAGGGGAAGGAGATAGGGAAGAGGAAGGTGGGGAAGTACCTGGCTATTCAGATCTGGTCACCAAACACGGCTAATGCCATTTCAAGCAACGTTTCAATTCTGAACGGTGGTCTTACACCAGGGCGATACAGGGAGTATCTTCCACGCTGGAACGTGCCGCAAATATACTATATATTATTTTAAATGAATAAATTGTGAAATAACACAAATTAATCATACAAAATTTATTTGCCACGCCGGGATTCGATCCCGCGACCTTCGGTGTGCGAGTCAAGCGTCTTACCGCTGCGCTACGCCGGCCGTCAAAAGTAGAGATCTTAAAAGTGACAAGTGAAAAACACGGCGATTGTCGTACTTTCGATTTAGTGGTTTTGGTGGGTACTAAAGTGTCACACGTCGCGTGGGGACGTACGCTCTCTCCAAGCAAATTCCGAAAATGAATACCAAAATGCACTTTTGTCTGATAAGAGAGTGTTTAACACTCTCTTATCAGCATTATTACACAGCAAACACCAGCCAAAGAATAATATTTAATTCGTTAATACATGCAAATTACTTATTATTATAAATAATACAGTTATTTCGATTGTATCGCGAAGATTTTAAGCGCCAAGACCGAGTTATTTGGCGGTCCGTCCTCTTTGCCTACTCCTGCGGAGAAACGGCGTGATGGTTAGTTAGTTAGTTAGGTTTTTGTTGTCAGTGATAATATTAAAAACCAAACAACAAACAAGCTTTGTAGGGAAATGCACAAATGCGTAACATACTCGTAGATAAGTTATTACTGCGGGTCGCAGCAGTTTTTTATACATTTCATACATATAACAATCTATTTTTTAATATTTTTTAGCGCCAGAAGAAGAAGAAAGTTCTTATATAATATTACAATTATAGAACACGGGTGCAATAATGTTCTTAATGAGTTAGCTGAATTTAAGATTTATGTGTTTATTTTTATTTTTAACTTTATGAGTAAAATCTCAAATTTTAATATTTAATGGATTGATATTGACTTGATTTATGTCATGATATTCTGTTATTTGTATAATGTGTAGTTTTAATTTTTCACTGCCTGCATCCCTCGCGTTCATTAACATTTAATACAGGTGCAATTAATAAAGTACGTTTTACCCACCTCTCTATCTTTTCTGAGAAGGGTAAAACTAATTTTTAAAAGTATAAGGTATTATACCAATGTTTTAAAAAAAATATATATGTTATGTATCTATATATAAATACATAAATGTCAAAATATCCTTACTTATATGTGTGTATGTATGCATATTGTTTATGTATTTCTATATTAAGCTTATACCTTCTTTTCACCCTCGCCAAGGTTTCTCAATCAAAATTTCTCAATCAAAATTCAATTTGCAATAAACTCTATAAATTAATGAATTTACTCTAAGTATTGTAAGTAATAATTATAGGCATTTTAAATAGGTACCTATGTTAGGTACCAAATTTTGATTGATTGTTCTTATAATACAGAAAAAATTAATGTTCGCGCCGCTTATAGGTAGTAACTTGGAGAGTTATTTTTGTGTTTATTTTGATTTAAATACTTTTATTTCATATGGCAATGATTATCTCCCGTCCCCCGCTCCCCGCATTGATTCCGCCCTGTTCCCCAACTCCTATCCACTCGCGAGAAGGTTTGACTGTCGCCGCGGCGGGACGAATCCTAATTAAAACTCTCGCAATTTTCGCATCGCATTTATGTAAAAGGTAATACCGGCTCCAAACACATGGCAAGCCTCCGCAAGCGTCCACAAGTCCCAGCGTCTGGAGCGCGCGTGTGGCTTGGGTTGCGTAAGCTTGCGTAAGCTTGCGAGAGCTTGTCGCCGATCCGATCGAGGTCGGATATTTTGGCCACCAAGCGGCAAACGCTGGCGTTGCATCCACACGTTGGTCCAACTTACGGACAATAAACAAAATATTAGAATACTAAATGAATTAACTGGTACGATTTCTATGGATTTTAATCATCCACTATCTTCTCTTTCGAATTCTTCGCTTTCTTTCGTTTTGTTTCGCTTTAAAATAGAAATAGCATTTTTCAAAAATGACAGCTGATGCAGCTGCTTCGACGTCCGCCATCTTTGGGCGCTGCGCGCGCAGCGAATGTACTGGCGCGCTTGCAAGTGTGGGGACGCCAGCCATTCGTTTGCCAGAGTTTGCGTGAGCTTGCGACAAGCAGCTTGTCGCAAGGGTCTGGCCGTAGCATATAATGTGCCGTTTCCACGCTTGCCAAGCCTACGCAAACCTCCACAAACGCCAGCGTGGAAACAGGTCGTTTGTCTTGGCTTGCGTAGGGTGGCGTAGGGTTTGCGTAAGCTTGCAAGAGCTTGCCGCCGATCCAGTCGGGGTCGGATCCAGCGGCAAGCTTCGGCAAACGCTCAGTGTAATTTCAGAACTGACGGCGAATGCACGCCGTTTTTGCTCCATGCGGTATATCGATAATTAACATTACGAGACATATGTATGACGAAAGAGGCATGCCTGACTTATTAAAATGTATAAGAACATAATTTGAATGCACTAATTTAATTTATTGGATTAACCTAAAAAGTCAATATAAATAAATAATCTTTTATTGATGATTTATTATTTATTACAATAAAAAACATATGATTTTTGTTGGAATAACTTTTTTTTATAATACAAGACAATATTATATTGTTTTTTTATACTTTGCTTGTATTTCAAATAAAAGTATGTTAAACCAAACGCAATAGCCTACACAAATTCGGCGTCCGCCATGCTCGGGTGTTGGTAGCTCACTGACGCAGTCACAAGCGTGTAAACGGCTTCCAAATGCCAGGCGAGATTTGCGTACGCTTGGAGCGTGTGGAGGTTTGCGTAGGCTTGGCAAGCATGGAAATGTACCATAATAATGCTACGGCCAGACCCTTGCGACAAGCTGCTTGTCGCAAGCTCACGCAAACTCTGGCAAACGAATGGCTGGCGTCCCCACACTTGCAAGCGCGCCAGTACATTCGCTGCGCGCGCAGCGCCCAAAGATGGCGGACGTCGAAGCAGCTGCATCAGCTGTCATTTTTGAAAAATGCTATTTCTATTTTAAAGCGAAACAAAACGAAAGAAAGCGAAGAATTCGAAAGAGAAGATAGTGGAAGATTAAAATCCATAGAAATCGTACCAGTTAATTCATTTAGTATTCTAATATTTTGTTTATTGTCCGTAAGTTGGACCAACGTGTGGATGCAACGCCAGCGTTTGCCGCTTGGTGGCCAAAATATCCGACCTCGATCGGATCGGCGACAAGCTCTCGCAAGCTTACGCAACCCAAGCCACACGCGCGCTCCAGACGCTGGGACTTGTGAACGCTTGCGGAGGCTTGCCATGTGTTTGGAGCCGGTATAACAATTCAGTGTCAAAGTGAACTGCAGATCAGATGGTGATCTCACCGGCGAAAAACCAATACATCACAGATGAACCTGCTTCCTGCTAATTTCCGTGAGTGTTTCCTACTATTTCCTACCGTTTCCTACCATAATTATTATTGTCATTGTATTTACACGGAAGTGGCTTGCCAAATATACAAATCCTTTAAGCGGGAACAATGAATGTTTGTAATATACAATAATGAAAATCTGAATAAAAAATTTGTAATAGGTGGCATGCGAGTTTTTTGAAAACTGAATGTACTGGGATTGAACATGTGGAAAGTGGGAGGGGAGTTGGCGGGACGGGGGAGTCGGAGAGGGGAGTAGGTAGGCGGGGAAGGCGGAGTGGGAATGCGGAAGGAGAAACAATGTCTTTAGTAAGTGGCATAGCAACGCGTGCCGGGAACTCGCGAGTTGTTAATAAAAATACAAAGCTTAGTATTATCGATTTTTAATCCATTTTACCCACTGTCACCACTTATTAAGGTCTGAATGTAGATGATAATAAATATTGATAATCTACTAAATTAGGTATCGTGGGGCTATTTGTAGCCCGGTACTTAATTATCCTCTGTTCGACGACGGGTGAAAAATTAATGATACTTATTAATACAAAATGTAATATCGATTAAAAAAATGATATTTCTGGGTAAAGTTTTCAGGGTGGTTGAATTCGGGGGTTCATATTGGATAGATTTTCAATTATGGAGCTATGCTTATTACAAGGATTACTAATATAATAAACACGTTTATCAATCGAATAATTTCATTTAAGAAAAATATAATATTAATAAATCTAAACGACAATACAAAAAATAATAAGATACAGAAAAATAAAAAAGGTAACGATTACAATTGGGACTCGAACCCAAAATCTCTTGTCTTACCGGGATAAACGTCTTCACAAACTCGGTCATTGGGACCTCTTTTTTAAGATGACAATATACCCTAAAATATATTCAGAATCTTAATGTCGTAAGTAAAGAAGCCGTGTATACAAATAGTGACTCGCGACCCGTGTATTGCACGGACCTATTGTCGAATTTGCCCTATAAAAGAAAAGAAGACAAATAATGTGGGAATCTTAACGACGTAAGTGAAGAAAGCGTGTAAACAAATATGCGCCCGCTGCACGGCGCGTACTGGACGAACGTACGGTGGAATTCACCCTAGCAGGCATGGAGATTAGACCTTTCTACCGCGTTCAATTTAATTAATTCTGAAGAACGTGTTACAAATATTGAAAATGTGCCATGATGTCGCACTACCGAAGTTATAAATTTATCGTCTAAAAAAATAAAATCTGGTGCTTACCGCTAACTTTATAGTTGTGCACGGGTTATAAAGTTTTAAAATCGTTGCACGTAAAATATATTAATGGTAAGGTATTGTTTTTATTAATCTTAAATACAAAGAACTTACATCCCCAGGACAAGATCTGAATAAAAAAGTTAATATAGATACGAATTCGCCGGACATTATTAAAAAATGAGTTTTGAGCAAACAAAAATTATTAGGATCGTGTACCGCCTTAAGTAATTTTTGTCAATTTCTATTTTCAACTAATTTTTCCGACTCCATGCGACTGCCCAGCAGCTTCGTGGCTTGCTAGATCGGGAGAGGCCGATTTGGGGAGACCCTTTGAACTCTTCAACTGGTCTCTCTCAAAACATCTTCCTGGAAGAATTCCTACGTCTGTAATTCCTTGTCACACTGACCTCTAAATTCCTACCCAACCCTCATACCTTTTTCCTTCTTAGAAGTTCCTCTTTTTCCTTTCCTTAAAAAGACCACCACCCAGTTTCCTCAAAGGTGACGTAGTCCCAGAGGAAAAGTATTTCCCTTAGGGCCTTATGTGTGGGCTTGATGTAAAATTACGTACTTTTTTCCCCAACAGCTATCGTTAATAATGCGAGATAAAATTTTTTTTAAAAAAAGTTATCTTATTACATATTTACGTTATTATAATTGCTGATATGACATAATGCTTTCTACAGATTATTTTATACTAATTATAAATGCGTGTGATAAGAGAGCAGGTGTTAGTAACTAAAAAATGTTATTACATTGTCACATGTCACATCATGCACTTATTTATGAATTGCACGGATCTAAGGACAGAATCTAGGTCACGAAGGAATAAAAAATTGATAGGTTGAAACAAATAATTTTTTTTTTTTGACTTAATGAGCAAAACCTTAAATTGTAATATTTAAATTAAATGAAAACAATATTAGCGAAACTCAATCCAAAATCTAAAAAAGGAAAATCAGAAAAAGATGCGGTCACATCTAGGACTCGAATTGCTCTAGTGTAGTCTGCAGGGCGTAGGTACATCATGATGAAATGAAATTTCTATAGCTGAAAATTATTTCTATAGATCAAATTTATAACATTCGCTGCTCCGTAGCAATTGTTTGTACGCGAAAAATGTCCCCCGATCAAAGAATTTGGCTACTGATTTCTTAAGATGACAAAGGATGATTGTATTCTTCCTTTATTTATATACAGCGTGTCCGGGGGTAAAGTGCACAAACTTCGGGATGTGATTCTACATGACGGTAGAAGTAAAAAAGATGAACGATTTCCAATGTTTTTTTTTCCACGCAAAAATATTTTTCCATAGAAGTAAGTCTTCGACGAAGTTTTCACTTTTTACACGAAAACTACCTTAAAACTTTGGAATTTCCAAAAAAGTTGCAATTTTTTTTCCTTGTACTATCGCACGACTTTGAATTGGATTTTAGAAGATTTGGTCATAATCTGACGTTATTATAACGTTAACATCTGTACTGTTGAAATTTAATACTCCGACTTCGATTAAAACTCTTACGCCTAAAAACGTTTTCGTACGTGGGAGTTTGTTACAAATATACTTTCGTAATAGAACCGAATTAAAGCAATTCCAAAAGATGGCACCACTTACCGTTAACAGCAAGCGTGAAGAACGTCGCCTGGCAAACGAAAGAACCATTGGATTCGTACTTTCGGGAATCGCTCCGGGTTGGAGAGATGGTTATGGATGGTATGGTTATTATTGTAACTGGCAGTTGTGATTAATAATACCACGTTGTGATTTCTACCAAATATCGAAATATCTATACAATATATATGACGTAATTGCCTGTCGCGGTTACTTTGTCCCAGTCCCTGTCACTGGATCCGAGGAACCTATTTTTGGAACTAGGCTAGTTTTGGAATCAGTTCCTATCGGACTTGTTAAATGGTCACCAAGACCTAAATTGGGCGAAGCCGAACCAAAAATCGCCTGCGGGGCCTAGCAGCAAAAACCTGCGGAGCGGGTTTTCAACTGCTAGTATATGTATAATATTATAATATAAGTCATCAGTCATCACCAATCTCGTAGGGTGTGCCATTTAATCTGATCTGGGCGCAAAATATTATAGGCCCACCCCTGGTTACTTCATAACCATGTCCATTGTTATTCTGTAGTGAAAACCTTTAGTTTTATTGTTATCCGCCACGGTTTTTACGTAAACACTCAGAAGTTCTGGTGACAATCGTCTAAGACTTCAATTAGGCGAACTGCTCTTAATTTCGGTGCAATTAATTATGCATTTGTTCTGCATGCCTGGAGGCTGGTCGTATTTAGGCCTCGGAAAACTTGATATTTAGTTATCTTGGTTGCTCCTTGATTGTGTTGTTTTAGTTTACCCACCCACAAAACACAACAGCAAAATCACATAATCAACTTCTAATGCCAAAAATTAAATCATCTTTTGCCAAAAAGCATGAATCCTACCTCGCACCTCTCATTTTTAACACCTTCCTAAAAGAAACCACGTATTGCATCACTAAAAAAAACCTCAAAAGTTTATATAAACATTTCAACACATGGTTACTACTCAAAAAGGGCATGCATTATTATTTTTTTTTTTTCATTTACAGACATTTATTACATAGATATTCGTCACCACTTGGACCGTCATAGATATTTATCCGACCTTAGCTCTGTAGATTGTCTTCACTCTAAAGTTCATAGATATTTGTCCAACATATGAGCTGTAGATATTCGTCCGACATACAGGCTGTAGATATTAATATCTGGAGTCCAAAGATGGCATAGGCCCGAGAGAAATTATTTTCCTTAGGTCCTTCTGTGTGTAGTTAATTAAAAAACTATTAATTTCACTGTTATTGGTTGATAAAATATCGATTATGTTAAGCGTTGATGTTTCACGAGCCTTATTGTCAGTTATAAATAAATTACATCACCCAGTAGATAGATAAACTGTCGGAATTTTCAAGTATGAATTTTCCTTTCATAATTGGGGATCTGTCATAATTATATTTTTCCTTATCTTTATTTACATAACACAAGGATAATTATTTATTTAAGGCTCAGTGCGTTACGGATAAGAATAGAAACTCGCAAATTTAACGCAGACGAGGTACCCCCCTATTTACTTTCTGTGGGTTTTTTGCACTGTAGTTAAGATTAGCTCACCATTCTCTCACTAGCGTCAAATTGGCGCCTGTACTCCGTATAACTGCAGGGTTACCAAATAAAGAAAGAAAATAATTTAAAAAACCAGCCAGCGGCCGAGAGTTCAAATTTCGATTTTATTTCATTCAGAATTTGCATTAATTTATTCCTACATTCAAAAATGCTGAAAGGCGTGATGATAAAACTATTAAAATTATGTACTTTTTGTAATTATTTTTTGATCATAAGTATTTATCATTTTTCAATAATGTCTGAGTAAAATAAGAATGTAAAAAAAACTTAAATATATTAGTTTGTAAGATCGTAAATAAATAGACAAACTAAAGTATTTTCGTCACAAAACAGGTGCGCGGATCTTTTTTTTAATGATTTTATTTAAACTAAAATTAAAAGTCTGAAAGATATTTTTCCCAGATAATTTATTGATTTATTTTTCTGCATGAATTATTATTTGAAATGTGTGTTGTAGAATACAAAATTTCATTTGAAAATTTAACAAATCTGCCAACGACCTACGGTATAAAATATGCCAAAAATAAACCTATTTTCTCATAATTTAAAACATAACTTTACCAGACAAAAGAAAAATCTTTCGAAATCAATATATACTTTTTTGTGGAAAAGAGTCAACAATAAATTTGATTTAAAAATGACATAAGCCCTAACATTATGGTATATTCACTACATAGGTGGGTACTACCTCTTTTAATAAGCATAACGTATGTCGAAACGAAGTCATTAGGGGCAGAAACATACTTGCGTGTCGTGACGCGCCAGAAGCACATCGTTTTCATACATTTATTATGGTTACAGATATATTTGTAGGTCGTGGCGCGTCGCCGTAATATATGAAACCGATGTGCTTCTGGCGCGTCACGTCACCCCACGACACGCAAGTATGTTTCTGCCTTTTTAATATTGACTTTTTAATGTCGTATTCATTATTTTATATACTAGTTTCGATTTTAGAATGACAAAAATAATTTGTTGTTAAAATAGTTACGTTATACATAGGTAGGTTTATAGCTTGTCTGATATCTTCTCACGAAACAGTTCCAATTTTGAAAAATGATACTTAAATTCAAAGCAAATTTGAATTCATTGGAGCAGAGTATACGGGAAAGCAGGACATACGGACAACTGAAATAAATATTTGATGATATTTCTACCTTATTTTTATGTTTCTTTCACTAAATACCCTATCATATTAAGAATAAGTCCAACTTCGGTAAAAATATTGGCAGAATCAACAACGCTGCCCGCTAGAGGCGCTAGCGTAGCATATTGACGTTGACGTTCCTTTCAATGGCGTCAAATTGAATTTATTTAGAACTTGGTGGCGGCGTGTGCGATTTCTAATTTGTATTTGGATTAATATTGATAAAAAATGGGTAAATATGCATTTGGTCCACCTCACGGATAATACGGAACGTTCGTGTTGTCGAAGTTTGATGCACGGATAATACGGAATATTCCTTTTTTAGGTTGAGGTTGAACTACAAAAGCTGTATGTCATCATAATTTAAAAAAAACATCCCAGATTTTGAATGGTTTATTTGGCAAGGCAGGGTTTATCCTAGCCGGTTTATGTAATTATGGTTGATTGTTTATGAAATAAAAACGATAAATTCAAAATGGCGTTACCGCGTAGGCGAATTAATTTTAACAAAATTAAAATGTTAAATGCGTATTTTTTGCATGTTTCTTTGTCTCCCCGACATAAATAGTCACTTTTCGTGATAATAAAGCTAAATCTAAATGTTTTAATAAAGAATATTCCGTATTAACGAGTAAGCGGAGTAAGATATATATATAATTTTTTTTAAATGTCCTAAAAAGTAGGTTCTGTATGTGTAGTTTACCGAAGTAATAATTACAAACAGCAAAACACTCATGAGTAGTTTCCAGTTTGGCAAATAACGTTGATAGTTTAGTTGGTGAAATATAATATAATGATAATAATAAATAATAATAATAGCCTCTATTCAGACAGTAAATTACATTACATTATTTATAATATTTATAACACTTATAATGCATCGACTGCCTGTCTGTATGTCACTAGTTGACAAAGGCCTCCTCCAACTGTTGCCATTTCTCTCTATCATTAGCTACAATTGTCCATGTACCACCTGCTATGGCTTTGATGTCGTCAACCCACCGTCTAAATGGTCTACCTCGTTTTCTCTTTTTGTCACTTGTAAACCAATTATTATTATTGAAATATAATATAAGTTCGTTTTAAATCCTGGTTTGGCAAATCTTATTATTTCGAGCGTATAAGTGATCAACCTCGAATACTTTCCTTTTCTCGTATCGCTTTTCTCTCACAGGTTAGGGACGAGGAATGCTATTGGTTGATGAATGTGAACCCCGCCGCTCAGGTTTACAAATGGTCCCATAAAAGGTCGTGTGAGACCTCGAGAAACTTAAGTTGCCTTCCAGATCTGTCCGCGCAATCTTCAGGAAACATTCTCTGGCAGGTCAGAAATATGTCAGCTAACCCAGAGATAACCATAGATACTCGTAATCCTTTTGTTAGAAAGTTTTAATAAGTGGTTGGGTTATTTATTGTTAACCCATAAAGCTACTGTTATAGTTTTGTACTATAGTTTTTAAACATGCAAATTGATTGTACCTACTCCAATATAGACTAATTGTGTTTACCGTATAAAGGTGTGGATTTTATTTCATTCACACCGGCAAGTAAAATGTTTATGATCACATAAAAATTGGATTAAACCACGAAAAATAAAATTATATATTTTAAGGTTAACTCAGTAAGGATGTACTGTTTTCATGTGTTGTCAGAAAGAAAATCAAGGCGCACAACTCAGGTCGCCAGGAGCCGCTAGTGTAGCATGCGGACATCAGAATGTATGGAAAAATTGAGATATTATTAATATAAATATTTGTTTCATTCAAGGGTACTCGTTTCCAATATAATACAATAAATCCACAGTCCCACGCAATTTTCCTATGGTGTAGTGTTATAAAGCGCCTGACGAACCTCTGCAGACATTTAACGGACCAAGGATCGAATCCTACGAAATCCAAAAAAACAATAAATATTTTAATTTTTGTAAAATCAATATCCAATCTTCAAACCACTCCAAAATTAACAGGCAAAAGAAAACACAAAAGAAAGAGACATCTAGCGACTCCCAAGAAGAAAACACAAATACTAATAAGATGACCAAATATATGTATAGGAAAAGGTGCACTGGAATTGGACGACAAAAATATGGAAAAAATCACCATCACATCGATAAATAAAGTCCTTCGTCGTCTCCCCACTCTTGTCTACTTAAGTTTTCTGAAGGTTTCTCTTCTACCGCGTGTGAATTGCACGCTCTGATTTTATTTGTTTACTTCTAATTTTCATGCAAAGATATGAGGTAGGTAGTAGGTATGTACCCATTCATAGAATTATCTATTCCCTTAAAAAAAAGTTGCTGAAAAGTGGCATTCAGTCCTCAAGGTAATAATTTCATCCAAAAACTGTCAAACTGCATATTTTATTTTCCGAAAGTTTGCGGTGACCCTCTAAAAGCCATTGTGCATTGAACCTGTTTATGGTAGGTGGTTTGATGGTGGTTTTCTGAATAGCCGGTATTATTCCCGAATATAATAAAACGCTTTTATATCTTGAAAAACAAAAGAGTTGTTGAAAATTTGACAGTCATAAACATCACGACGAAGAACAGTATATACATACAACACAAGCACTTGCTTTATTAGGAGAGTATATAAAATATGTAATATTAGAATGAAATAAACTTATTGTAAAAAATTTACTCAATAAAAAAAATAAAAAAATATGTTCTTAGTCATAAGGAGAAAAATATGTGAATTTGTTACATTAATGAAGATACAAATTTTATTGTTTTTATAACCCGTTTTATAGGCCCTTGAAAAATCACAGGAGATTTATATTGTAGGATTTGTGAAGCTGAAAATATTTATAAAATATATATATTTTTTTGCTCTAACGTGAAACAATAGGACATTTGTTAAAAATTTAAACAAAAGAAATACACATCTCGTGTATTGATTTATTAATTAACAACAAATTAATTTTGGTACATACTTTATCGATATCTGAATCGTTCACACAATCGATTCCAATTTTGAAAATCAAAACAAATTGGTGACTTAGCAGGGGTGTTGGGGTTCATCGGCTGAGGTTTGTCTAAGTCTTGGCGGCGGATGCGTTTGCCCACCTGCTGCGTGGCGGGCCGGATCGGTTTCATACGTCCGTCACTCCTCGATACACTGACCCCCAGATTTCCACCTAGAACTTCCTCTCCTTCCTTTCCATAAAATAACATCCACACAGCATCCCCAAAGATGACAGGCCCCGAGAGAAATTGTTTTCCTCAGGGCCTCACACGGTGACACCACTGAAATTATAAAACAGGGCATCCATGTTTATGTCTCACCAAAAAAAAAACTGACGGTAAATAAGCATTTTTAGGGCGTTGTACAAATTTTCTGTGAAGTACTTTGAGTTCCGCTTTCATCTACTTGAGTTTTGAGGCAAAAGTTCTTAACAGAATAATAATATTTATTTGATTTATTTGCATTATTATTTTGTGCACTCGCTCAAACTCTATGAATCCATTAACCATACAATGTAGAATGTAGACATTGTCACAATAAAACATGTAAAATATCACAAATAAACAATATAGCAAGCACAAAATAATACACCACGTATCTACATTGGATTCTTGTCACGTGGAAGCATTGTACTCGTGTTGAGGTTTTTTCGACCTCTGGAGTTGTAATAGAGCCTTAAACGTGATTCGATCCGTCATTTTCTGACAACTGAAGCAAATGTACTTACTGGAAAAATGACGGCTGATGTGTCACATACTTCTATACGTGATTACTTCAGCTGCTGTGCAACGGTATTATCTGTTAGGTAGGTTAATATCTTTCATTGGTAGAGACTTGACCTGAAAAATTGTTAAATAATTTCACCTAAAATAACATTCAGGCTCGATTGATAGACTTTAGTGAGACTATGGCAACCCAATTGGAGACAAAGGTGAGGAAGTACCTAAAAAATCAGAGCTGGTCACCAAACATGGCTAAAGCTATATAAAGCAACGCTTCAATTTTGAATGGTGGTTTACACCAGGAAGATACTAAGATTATCTTCCACTAACCATTAAACTGTTTTTATTATTATTATTTTCTTGAAATTATCAATTTTTACAAGCGTAAAAAAATAATGTCGGTCAATTTACGTCCCTTTTTATTATTTCTATTTAGTTTGGGAGGCGGGAATGGGTACCGCCGCCCAGGGAAGCATTTTTTGGATAACCAACACCTCTACCGTAGGTTACCCCTAGTGGTTCGCTACATTTGGTGACTTCAGGGGTGCCCGGGTTCTTGGGGTGAGGTTTGTCTAGGTTTTGGCGCTGGACCAACTGAACCCCAGATTCCTACCCACCCCTCATACTGTTTTCTTTTGCATAACTTCCTCTACTTCCTTTTCTTAAAAATACCTCCACACAGCATCTCCAAAGATGACAAAGGCCCTGAAGGTAAATATTTTCTTCAGGGCTATGGAACTTAATGTAAAAATTAATTGAATTTTTTTCAAGAAAAACATTTTAAAGAGACTCGCTTTTGTGGTAGTTTACTAGATGGATCAAATAATTATTTAATTTAATAATAATTGGATGCGGAAGAATGAAAAAAAAGCATATTGTCAAATTGATCATTTCAATTAATCCAAATTTAAACATACTCTATATATACGTTTTCACGGCCAAAAGTATTCTCGTTATTTGTTTTTGAGGTGTTACGCCGTGCTGCGCTACTGCGTTCTTCATCTGCCCTGATGATGGACACAGTAATGCTGTCGAAACGTTGGCTAAAGAAGGAGGTAGCCCAACACCCCAAAAACAAATAACTTATTAACATATAATTTATTGACATTTAATATCACGTAGACATATTTGGACATTTGCGAGGTAATAGAAGACAGCTGGGTGTTCCAAACTTGTTCTAATTAGAAACATGATAATGAGAAAGCAGTTTTTTGTAATAGAACTAATGGAATAAAAATGCCTTTCAATCCCAATCGGCCACCTAACTAATCTGAACCTACTTCCCGATATCCCACGGATAGCGAATAGAGGCCAACTGCCGCCCGATACATTAACAGCTGATAAGTGTATCCGTTAACGACCGTGGTTTATTAACTTAGCCGAAAGGTTCTTATCGGGTAGTGCTTTTCCTATATCGGTTGTATAGTAATGTATCTATGTCTCTCTACTATCTGGTATCTAGCTGGGATGGTTCTCTCGAGAGTATTGTACGACAATCTTTAGATTAGATTTCTTTACGTTAACTCCACACAGGAGGACTTGCGGAAAATAATTGGGGGTGGTGTGTAGAGGGTCTTTTTGAGGGAAGGAAGGGACAAACATAGGCCTTGAAGAGAGGAGGATGAAGAGACGGGCATTATAGTTCTCTCTTATAGTTCGCTAGCTTACGGACACCGTGTATAGTTAAATTATGGCTTCTTATTTCCTTATTATCTTGTCCTAATTTGACTGAAGATGCCTTACCTAAACTATCCACATCTGATCTAAGCGAAGCTTACCCAAACTAACCAAAACTATCATTATAAAAAAATACCTGTGGCTGAGCTGACAAATGCGTCGGGTTACCACCGGCGTAGTGGGTTCAATTTATCTGCTGGTTAAATCTTCCATCATTGCACAAGAAACACCTTCCTGATATTTGATTAAATCTTTTATAATAAATAATATCTTAGGTGTGTTTTTTTTACCATTATTGACTTAATTATTTTACCCGTGTTTGCGGTAATGATTATCAGATTTGTGTGGTTGATTGTAACACAAAACTAAAGAAAATTTTCAGGAAATGATATAAAACTGTAATTATTCATAATTACTTACATAAAATCACTATTATTGATAACACGACTATGCTTTGGTAATTATTATTAATACCTACACTTATTTTATTATTAATAATTATAAATCATTGGTTATACGCTTATCATCTTTTCCTATTTTATAAAAATAAACGAAACCAACTTTACTAGTACTTTTTTAAATACTTATAGGTTTTTATTCATTAGTTTATATGCCATAAGTTGTAAATTTGTAAATAACCACATTCACGTTATAGTACCTACTTATAGTGATTAGGTAATTTGAATAAATATTAATAAAATAGCGCGGCCTTTTTCATGCAAAACTTAGTTTTGAATTTGAGTCCAAAGCCATAAACCTGCAAGAAAACAGTAAAACGGATAAAATGTTTAATTAATTTTATTGAATTGGTTTTCCCAAGACCGTGCTATGACACTAAACTGTGATTCGGAGATGCGTGATAGGTAATATTAAAACATAATATAATGGTGTTCACTACGTATGGTGATTTGCAGGAGTGCCCGGATCCATAGGATAAGATGTCATCCCTCTATTTGAGCTCTATCTTCCCACCAGCTGCGTGGCGGGCTGGATCGAGAGAGGCCGGTTGAGGAAGACCCTTGGACCTCTTCAGCTGGACTCTCTTGACCTATCGCGCATCGTCTTGCACCTCGGTGGGGTGGGGGGGATGGATTCTTTAGTACTTCACTCCTGGACACTGAATACCAGATTACCCCGTCACATATTTTTCCTTCCCAGAACTTCATCAAATAGAATTTCCACACAGCATCCCCGATGATGATTAAAACTTCATTTCCGATGTACTTTAACATAATAAGAAACGTCTGTGGCTTGACTTCAGTTCACTTGTATATTTATCATTGTATATTATGTAAAAGCTATTTGTTTCTTACAAATAAATAAATGGGATATGGCCTTAGGGAAATTATTTTCCTCACGGTCTCGGTAAAAAATACGTACACCTTTATTTTTTAAAATGAGAAATTGATAAACGAAATGATAATATATGTTCCTTTTGTGGAAAATAGCCATCTTTTGACGAGTAGTAAAACTTCCTAGAGTATTCCTTGTAAAGAAAGCCTTCGTATGTGGAGACTGCCATCTATTGCCTGAATTTCCAAATACTTTACTGAAAGAAAATTCAAGCCTTCGCAAGAGTTTCGGTTTTTTGACGGTAGTTGGAAGAATTTAATATGTATTATAATAATATTTATTATTTATATTTTATTGGACAACAAACTAGAATAAAAGCTGGGAAAATATGTATTTAGATACAGTCACTGTGTACGACTTAGTTAAGTGTATCATTAGAACGATGACATTTTGTCTTGGTTAAAAAGATACCTAAGAAGACGAATCACACTTCTTTACATAGAGTCGAGCAAATGTAGCAACCGACGTATCGTCAGGGTTCTTATTCTAACTGACATTTTTTTCAAAAATGACCTTTGAATTCCAATGCATTTCTTTTGGTCATTTCTATTCCCAAAATAATTTTCAGAACCATCGGTGTTGTATTTTCGTAGATATATGTATGAAAAAGTTGTAACTTCAAGCATTTTCAATAATAATTTATTTTACAAGGTTCTATCGTCACTTACACACTCTATTTTGATTGTATCTGACAGTTGATCTAAATACGAGGCGCATTATGCATTATGGTTCGTCACTTCATTTGAATAGGGTTCTAACTACGCCTTACCATTTTCTAAGGTTTCTATGATTCCAAAGATGAATTTTCATCTATTTAACAATTTTAGTTCAAGTATTTTAGTTTATCATATTTTAATGTAAAATATTTAAATAGGACGTGGCCCTAGTTAGGAATTGCATTAAGGAAATGTAATTAGAACCTTGTGCAATGAATTATTGTGCCCTAACGCAGAGGTTCCCAAAGTGGGTGCCCCACTTTGGGAAGCCGCGGACAGAGGTCGCGAGGCGCCCCTGATGGCTCTGCTAAAAATCAAAATTGACATTTTACGGAATGGAAAATGACCCACGTGGCCGGTCCGCGCTCTGGGAATGGATTGGGTGGGAGGCACAGGAGTGGGGATACGGTTGTGGTGCTGTGCTTGCAGCGGCCGCGTGCCGCATTCACTTGTAGTTTTTTCATTCAAGATTTCATCATCAGGAAAAAACTATAAGTGTGGAAGAGAAGAATGGGTGATGATGGAGGCAAAGATTGTTTTCCAATATTGCAACAGTACATGGCCCATAGCGGAGTTAAGGTTTCAAATAGCACTTTTCACAGAGCACCTATCACAGTTAACTGACTGGTTTTCCAAGTACTTCGCAGAAGACCAAGTGGAGAAGTTTGTATGGATCCAAGATCCATTCCGTGCTCAAGCTCCCCAAGATTTTACTACGCAGGAAGAAGAAGATTTAATTGACCTCTCGACCGACAGCAGCCTAAAAATGAAATACGTTTGTTCGGATTTGACGGAGTTTTGGATATCAGTCAGAAATCAGTATCCGATTCAAAGTGGAAAAGCTGATATCGTTCGTATAAATAAACGTGGAAAAAGAAATGAGGAGCAGCTGTTTCAAGCCTTATTCCCCGGTTTGAAAAATGTGCAGCGAGCTGCAGGCTCACCCGTCGCACCAAACGGTTTTTGTACTTCCGGGTGACTGGAAAAGTTTGGGAACCCCTGCCCTAACTGGTTGCACAAGGTTCTATTTCCGTGTTTAGGTATGTTCTAAAATGGTAGATAGACGTCGTATTTAAATTACTTTACACAAGATTCAACCTCAAACCCGGAAATTGGTAAATAGATAATGAGAAATCGTCTTTGCAAACTTTGACACCTCATATCTCAGAACAAGGTGAAGTGAAGTTAGTTAAACATTATCCAAATGAAGTGACGGTATACTTAGAATTTAACATTTTTGATAACATGTGTCGAGGGGTAAGGAAGTCGCGGGTTCAATTCCCGGCTTGCATAAGTAAATTTTATTTGATTGATTTGTGTTTTCACAATTCAATAATTTAAAATAATAAAGGTATATTTGAGGCACATTGTAGAGTGGAAGATAATATCAGTATCGCGTGGTGTAAGATCACCATTCGGAATTGAAACGTTGCTTGAAATAAATTTAGCAGTGTATGGTGACTAGATCTTAATAGCCAGGTACTTCCGCAACTTATTCATCTCCATCTCCTTCACTTACCCACTTTCCTTTAGCCTCACAAATCATACCCCAGTTGGGGATGGTGTAGTCTCACTGACCCCAGGCAGTTGGGAGAAGTTGTGACTCTTGTGCGGTACCTATTCGAATTAAAAAAATGTAGGTATATATTATAATAACAAAAAATCATCGGGGGCCATGAACCGGGACGTTAACTCGAATTGTATATCCAACCGTGCATCCGTGCATGAGCAAGTATAAAAATGAGTTTTGTAATTTTATCAAGTAATTCTACAAAAAACGGCTTTGTTGTATTGTTGTAGCCTCTGTGTGCGAATCGATATTGATTTTCGCTTTAAAACATTCAAGGGCATAGTATAAAATAAACGTGATATTATTAGAACAGTATACATTAAATTACTTCAATGAAAAAATGTCACAAAGAACCTGACGTACGCTCTATAAATATGTGTTCTTGGAATACCACACAATTTTTTCAACTTATTTAGCCTTTCAAAGTTCGATAGTTCGCATGCTAAAAATAGTATTCAATACCTAGAAATTCCATCCAAAAAACTGTGCAAATTTCTTCCCAAAACAGTGTCGTCTTAATCGCTAAGATGTGTTACTATAAAACTGATATCGTAAGATCTGATCTGAAATTTATTTTAATTTTATATTTTAAAAAGTTTTATCACGTATTGCATAATGCACGACCTGTATCAACACATAAATATGTACTCAAATATAAAGTAAGGAAACTTACATATATCCATAATCATTTAGTATCTATATTTAAAGTTACACTATGTCTAAGACATAATGTTATTCTAAATAAAGAATTACCTAGAATGACGTACTTTGCTTTTGCCAATCAATAATACAAAATATGGCACTGTGGGAAGGGGTAGAACTTATAAAGTCACCCACAATCACTTTAATAACTCAAATTAATAACAAAAACAATTCTGACTAAGAAGTATAATCAGAAATTCTATTGAGAGAATTTAAAATCAGAAAACTTAAAGCGGTATATATATTACTACTTGCTAACCCAGCGAACTTCGTACCGCCTCAGAATCAATAACTGTTATGTTAACTTATTAGCTGAATTAAATTTAGTTTTTTTTATTGAGTTAAAAATTACTCAATGAAGCAATTAGCAAATTAGTGTTCTGTTTTTGTCAGTATCAGAGACTTATTTATTTATATATATTGGGTTTTACAGATTTTCACACTTACGTGACGGTGTGTACGGATTTATATTTTTAGTGATTGATTTTCTGACTTTATTATATATGTATATCATATTTTTCCTTTGGAGGGGTGCATTTTCGACTATTGACATTTAGTGTGTTAGAAAGAGGGGCAGCATTATATGTTTAAGAACAAAAGCAAAACAATCAGCGCATTGATATTTGACGTTATTGAATTTTTTGAATTCGCTCACTATTCAATATTATATTTACCACAATATTACTTTAAAATGATGAGAATTCGTTCCATACAAAATGTATGAGGAAAAAAATTTTCTTCATATTTTTTTTTTGGTGAATTTTTCCGATGTTTTAATAGCTATTCAGCAGAGGCAAGAGGCATAGGCAAATCCAACAAATCAAAGATCATAAAAATCGGTCCAGCTGCTCTTGAGTTATAAATGGTGTAAATAACTCGACTTTGTTTTACAAATTAAGATTAGAAAAAAAAAAATTGAATGTTTTTGGGGACCTCTCTCCTTTCTACCGGCCACAACTTTTTTTTACATCACATTGATGAAAGAAGCAGTGCAAATAATGTTGTTGTATTTTCCAGGAGTGTAATCTACGAATAATATTCTATTTTTCCTAAGGAGTGCGGTGAAGGAAGAGGAGGAGGGGGTCCGAACACCCCTCTGTCCTTTTTGTCCGGGTCATAGCGGCGGATGCGTCCTTCCAACTGCGTGGCAAGCAGGACCGGAATACCGGTTTTTGAACTCTCCAGCAGGGCTCTCTCGGAACATCACCTTGCATCGCAGTGGGAGGGATGGATTTATTCTTCCGTTACTCCTGAAAACCCTAACCCCCAGAATTCTTCTCATTCCTTTTTTCCTCCCTTTTTCTTCCCAGAACTTCCTCTGCTTCCTGTTAGGAAACGACCCTCCACAACATTAAGAAAAAATAACACAGCACCATACACACAACTCAGCTTAATTATAGGGTACATCCAATGTACATTTTTATATAAGTAATCAATTTTAAATTTTAATTGCTTCAAGAAAATTTCAAGACCCTCCGAATCGTAAGATTCCCGAAATGTAGACCTAAAGGAATACTAATATCATCACCTACCAAAAGCAATTACGCAGAGCAATCACACCTGCCTCGGATGTACCGGTGAACCACCTCCCATGTACAATGTACATGTACATACAAGTATAATTATTTATTTAACTTCTCTGCCGTGTAATTTATTACGTCAGCATAATTCCACGACATTTTCCATCCAACTGAGTAAGACCCGCTGCCTCAGGGACTACAGAAGAAATTCACTATATTCATATATTAAAGAATCCCATCTCTGAAATGTAAGTCATTGCATTATGTCACCCTACGAAGAAAATACAGGAGATTGGCCTTTTAGTGTAAAAAAGACCGAAAAACTCACGTCTTCTTTTTGCGACGAAAATAGCAAAACTGTTAAGCGCCTGGCATCCAGCGCACGTTGTTCTGTCGATTATTATTCATTTGATTTTAAAACGCCCAGTTGGTTTTTGAACACATTCTTAGTTGATTTATGAATGTATCCAAAGTCGATTTTGTACGCGTGCATAGTGTACGTCATAGGTTCTCAACGTGGGCGATAACGCCCCCTTGTGGACGTTTGATACTTTCAGGGGGGCAGTAGAATATCTAGAGAAAATTAGGGGGCGTTGAGATGGCACAGTGAGGTCGTGAGCAAGTAATAAAAATATGGTTTAAAAAAGACAAAAAAACTCGCTTATCACGTACTAATTCTCAAAGTAAAGTAAATAAAACTTTAATATTGGTTAATTTTCGTTATTGTAGTTATGTATTGTAATCATTTTTATCATGTGTGCGAAAATTCACGTATTTGGTAATTTTTATTTTTTATTATTATCCGTGTATTTTACGGTGCTCCAGATTTTATGTCCGGGTTGAATCTTTCCCAAATGAAAGACTAAACCCTTCCACACACTTTGCCACAAATGAATATCTAGTAAATTAACGCAATGTAAGTGCACTATATAAGAATAAAACAATACAAGAACAATACGTCAATCCACCAGAAACATAATGGGAAAATATTTCACCGACTCCAGATATTTTCATATCAGAGGGTTCGGCTCTGATGAAATCCTAACTGGTCCGATAAATCCTACTGATCCCTCAATATAAATATTTAAAAAATCTTTCGTAATCCTACATGTATTTAAAATGACCGACTTTTGCATTTTTATGTACAAATTTTTTGACAAATCTAATACGCCTAAATTTTGAATGAGAGAGCTAGGTATAATGCCAGTAGCCGAAATAACAAATGGTAATATTTTTATAGTCTGAGAATGCCAAATTCTTTTAATTTCATTTCCTAAATCTGTATATTTTCTTATTTTTTCAGAAACAGTTTTCTGAATATTACAAGAATTTGGAATAGCGACATCAATGATATAAGTTATTTTCTTAATTTTGTCATGTAAAACTATATCGGGTCTATTATGACTAATTGTTCTGTCTGTCAGAATAGTTTTATCATAATAAATTTTATAAAATTCATTTTCTAAAAATGAATTTGGTTCATATTCATAATATGGTACATTACGGCAGTCAATCAAGTTATGTTTAATTACCAAACTTTGGTGAATTATTTTTAAAACTTGATTGTGCCTAAATGTATACTCGGACGGCGTTAATACAGAACATCCAGATATAATATGTTCTATAGTTTCCGGAAAAGCCAAACATTTTCTACATAAATCATCAATTTGATTTGCATCTTTGATGATATGTTTCCTATAATTTTTAGTATTAATGACTCTATCTTGTATGGCAAGCATAAAGCCTTCTATTTCTGCGCTCAACTCTCCAATACTCAACCATTTGTTTGACGAAAATTTGTCAACATATGTTTGGTTGAGATAATTGAAGTGTTTTGCGTGAAGAATTTTATTTGACCAGGAATCTAATAATTCCTGGTTGGTATTTATAAGAATGCTGGCATTCTCGTCGTATAAATTTAATGGTGAAATATTTCTATCTGCCTTGCATATTATTTTGTGCATTTCTGAACTATCAGCTTTCCTATGGAAAAATTTTCTTAGCATTTCTACCTGATTATGTTTTAAAGATGTTATTTTGACTATACCTCTACCTCCTAAATTTCTGGGTAAATTAATACGTTCTATAGCTGAATTTGGATGATGACAATGAAATTTTGTTAATGTAGTTCTAATTAATCGTTCTAAGCTATCTAAATCTGTATTAGACCATTTAATTATGCCAAATGAGTAAGTCAATAGAGGTATTGCCCAAGTATTTATCGCCTTTACTAAATTTTTAGCAGATAGATTGCATTTCAAAATTTTTCTGATCCTAGTTTTAAATTTAATCCTAATATCATTTTTAATACTAGTATGATCTAATCTATTTGATTGCGGATATCCTAAATATTTATAAACCTCACCCCCTTTCATACTTTCAATTTTGAAATTTCTAAATATACCCTCGTCTCCATCTACAATTTTACCTTTCTCTATATGGATCGTTCTACATTTATCTAAACCAAAAGTCATTTTAATATCATCTGAAAAACTTTTAACTACTTTAATCATTTTCTCTAAATTTGGTTCAGAATTCGAATATAATTTTAAATCATCCATAAATAATAAATGAGAAATTATATTTCTCTCTCTAGTATTACCTTTAATTTTTATTCCAAACTTGCTTTTAATTAACATTTTAGATAGAGGATTTAATGCTAAGCAAAACCAAAGAGGACTCAATGAGTCTCCTTGAAAAATCCCTCTTTTTATTGAAATGCCCGGTACTATAATTTTCTTATCTTTCAAATTCAAAAGCAAATCGGTATTCCAAAATGCCATAATTTTTTCCAAAAAGCTAATAATAATTGGGTTAATTTTGTATATATTTAAAACTTTTATCAGCCACGAGTGCGGGACACTATCATAAGCTTTTTGGTAATCTATATAACAAATATGTAAATTACGTTTTTGGGTTTGAATCTGTTTTAGAATTACAGAATCAATAACTAATTGTTCTTTACATCCCATATGTTTTCTGCGACAACCTTTTTGTTGTTCAGATAAAACATTTTTTTCATCTAAATGAGTGTATATTATATCTGTCAAGCAAGAGGTTAAAATTTTATATATTGTCGGTAAACATGTAATGGGTCTATACTGAGAGGGATTATTAATATGTTCGCTTTTAGGCAACATATAAGTAATGCCCTTAGTTAGAAAATTTGGAAAATTTTGAGGTTCTCTAACAAATTTTGAAAGATTTTTTGCCAAAAGGGGATGTAAAGTAGTCAGACGTTTATACCAAAAATTATGTATCCAATCGCAACCCGTGGCTTTCCAATTATGAGTATTTTTTATAATTTTGGCTAACAATTCAACCGATATATCAGAAAAACTCATTTGTTCAATGTCTGAACAATTGAGTTCTTCATTTTCTATCCACGGACCTGACTCATTATGTTTTATATCTTTACTCCAAATATTTGTCCAAAAATCGCGCATATCTGATTCAGATGGCAACGGATTATTATTATTCGAAATAATATTTTGTTTATCGTCAAGTTTGGAATAAAATATTTTCTCATTTTTCTGAAATAATCTATTATTATTTTTTTTATTATACGTATAATTGTATCTTTTTAATCTACTAGCTTTTACACCTAATTTTTGTTTTAACAAATCTAATAAATCATTGATTATATTTTCATTATTATTACTACCAATGCTATAACCAAATTTTCTCCCAATTACATCTACATGTCTCAAAATATTCCTACTTCTATTTCCATTTTTATACTCTATTACTCTAGCTATGCTACTTCTTAAAAATACTACATCATTTTCTAATCTACTCTGCCATTCTGGTTTTCTATAATTATATGATCTATCATCAGAAGACGTTAATTTAACTCCTAACTTATTACATATAGTGATAGCACTAGCATACACTATTGTATGAAGATCTAAAAAACTAATGTCATCAAATATAATTTTTGGTAAAATTATATTATTTAATTCAGAAATTAATTTAGATAATTTCTTTGACGTATGTAATTTTGGTAATTTTGGTCTAACTGTGGGCTCTATATCTATATATCTATTTATATTATTATGAAGTAAGTTAGCTAATTCTATAATATTTTCATCTAGTAAGTTTAAATTTGCAATGTTGATTTCCCTAAGATTATAAATAACGTCTAAGTTATTTGAGTCTACTGTAATATCATTGGATTCTTCGACTAGAATATTATCTGAACTATCTACGTTCAATGTATCTGATATAACATTACTACTCGTATTAACTTGTTCTAAATTATTTTCTAATTGCAATCTATCTGCTACTTCCTTTTTTATCTGATCTAATGTTACTACAGGAATTAAATTATTTTTGAAAATTGCCCTCTTTTGGTCTGCTAATCTTTGTTCGTTTACTTGGGCAATCGGATAATTTTGTGAGAAAATTAAATGTAATTTTTTCCTATACAATAACATATCTGTTTCTAATTTAGTTACATAAAAATATGAACGAACGATGAACATATTGACATCGTTCGTCCATTTCATACGCTGCCTAGGAATACCTGCTTTTGTTTTTGGTGGTCTCAGACTATCATTGTTCATCTGTGTAGATGACATAACAGACCGCTCTTCATTTCGGTTGGTTGTAAATGACATATTATCAATTTACAAAACAACACGAAAATGATTATTTTTATTAGTTCCTACATTCCAGTAACCAAGCAACTATCGTTACCTAGTAATATCATTTGTTAATTGTCATTGTCAACAAATAATTTTCAAAATGCCCAAATAATTTTATGTCCGGGTTGAATCTTTCCCAAATGAAAGACTAAACCCTTCCACACACTTTTCCACAAATGAATATCTAGTAAATGAACGCAATGTAAGTGCACTATATAAGAATAAAACAATACAAGAACAATACGTCAATCCACCAGAAACATAATGGGAAAATATTTCACCGACTCCAGATATTTTCATATCAGAGGGTTCGGCTCTGATGAAATCCTAACTGGTCCGATAAATCCTACTGATCCCTCAATATAAATATTTAAAAAATCTTTCGTAATCCTACATGTATTTAAAATGACCGACTTTTGCATTTTTATGTACAAATTTTTTGACAAATCTAATACGCCTAAATTTTGAATGAGAGAGCTAGGTATAATGCCAGTAGCCGAAATAACAAATGGTAATATTTTTATAGTCTGAGAATGCCAAATTCTTTTAATTTCATTTCCTAAATCTGTATATTTTCTTATTTTTTCAGAAACAGTTTTCTGAATATTACAAGAATTTGGAATAGCGACATCAATGATATAAGTTATTTTCTTAATTTTGTCATGTAAAACTATATCGGGTCTATTATGACTAATTGTTCTGTCTGTCAGAATAGTTTTATCATAATAAATTTTATAAAATTCATTTTCTAAAAATGAATTTGGTTCATATTCATAATATGGTACATTACGGCAGTCAATCAAGTTATGTTTAATTACCAAACTTTGGTGAATTATTTTTAAAACTTGATTGTGCCTAAATGTATACTCGGACGGCGCTAATACAGAACATCCCGATATAATATGTTCTATAGTTTCCGGAAAAGCCAAACATTTTCTACATAAATCATCAATTTGATTTGCATCTTTGATGATATGCTTCCTATAATTTTTAGTATTAATGACTCTATCTTGTATGGCAAGCATAAAGCCTTCTATTTCTGCGCTCAACTCTCCAATACTCAACCATTTGTTTGACGAAAATTTGTCAACATATGTTTGGTTGAGATAATTGAAGTGTTTTGCGTGAAGAATTTTATTTGACCAGGAATCTAATAATTCCTGGTTGGTATTTATAAGAATGCTGGTATTCTCGTCGTATAAATTTAATGGTGAAATATTTCTATCTGCCTTGCAAATAATTTTGTGCATTTCTGAACTATCAGCTTTCCTATGGAAAAAATTTCTTAGCATTTCAACCTGATTATGTTTTAAAGATGTTATTTTGACTATACCTCTACCTCCTAAATTTCTGGGTAAATTAATTCGTTCTACAGCTGAATTTGGATGATGGCAATGAAATTTAGTTAATGTAGTTCTAATCAATCGTTCTAAGCTATCTAAATCTGTATTAGACCATTTAATTATGCCAAATGAGTAAGTTAATAGAGGTATTGCCCAAGTATTTATCGCCTTTACTAAATTTTTAGCAGATAGATTGCATTTCAAAATTTTTCTGATCCTAGTTTTAAATTTAATCCTAATATCATTTTTAATACTAGTATGATCTAATCTATTTGATTGCGGATATCCTAAATATTTATAAACCTCACCCCCTTTCATACTTTCAATTTTGAAATTTCTAAATATACCCTCGTCTCCATCTACAATTTTACCTTTCTCTATATGGATCGTTCTACATTTATCTAAACCAAAAGTCATTTTAATATCATCTGAAAAATTTTTAACTACTTTAATCATTTTCTCTAAATTTGGTTCAGAATTCGAATATAATTTTAAATCATCCATAAATAATAAATGAGAAATTATATTTCTCTCTCTAGTATTACCTTTAATTTTTATTCCAAACTTGCTTTTAATTAACATTTTAGATAGAGGATTTAATGCTAAGCAAAACCAAAGAGGACTCAATGAGTCTCCTTGAAAAATCCCTCTTTTTATTGAAATGCCCGGTACTATAATTTTCTTATCTTTCAAATTCAAAAGCAAATCGGTATTCCAAAATGCCATAATTTTTTCCAAAAAGCTAATAATAATTGGGTTAATTTTGTATATATTTAAAACTTTTATCAGCCACGAGTGCGGGACACTATCATAAGCCTTTTGGTAATCTATATAACAAATATGTAAATTACGTTTTTGGGTTTGAATCTGTTTTAGAATTACAGAATCAATAACTAATTGTTCTTTACATCCCATATGTTTTCTGCGACAACCTTTTTGTTGTTCAGATAAAACATTTTTTTCATCTAAATGAGTGTATATTAAATCTGTCAAGCAAGAGGTTAAAATTTTATATATTGTCGGTAAACATGTAATGGGTCTATACTGAGAGGGATTATTAATATGTTCGCTTTTAGGCAACATATAAGTAATGCCCTTAGTTAGAAAATTTGGAAAATTTTGAGGTTCTCTGACAAATTTTGAAAGATTTTTTGCCAAAAGGGGATGTAAAGTAGTCAGACGTTTATACCAAAAATTATGTATCCAATCGCAACCCGTGGCTTTCCAATTATGAGTACTTTTTATAATTTTGGCTAACAATTCAACCGATATATCAGAAAAACTCATTTGTTCAATGTCTGAACAATTGAGTTCTTCATTTTCTATCCACGGACCTGACTCGTTATGTTTTATATCTTTACTCCAAATATTTGTCCAAAAATCGCGCATATCTGATTCAGATGGCAACGGATTATTATTATTCGAAATAATATTTTGTTTATCGTCAAGTTTGGAATAAAATATTTTCTCATTTTTCTGAAATAATCTATTATTATTTTTTTTATTATACGTATAATTATATCTTTTTAATCTACTAGCTTTTACACCTAATTTTTGTTTTAACAAATCTAATAAATCATTGATTATATTTTCATTATTATTACTACCAATGCTATAACCAAATTTTCTCCCAATTACATCTACATGTCTCAAAATATTCCTACTTCTATTTCCGTTTTTATACTCTATTATTCTAGCTATGCTACTTCTTAAAAAAAATATTATTATTATTATTATTAAGAGTTAACATTATTTTAATTTTAAATACATAAACAGCTATACTGCCTTTATAAATAAACATATAATAGAGTACAAAAGTAAGAAAAATAATATAATTACATAATAAGATATTATATCATGAATACAAGAAAGAAGGAGGTAGCAAACCGATACAGTACAAAAGAATTGCTTTTTTAACTTGCCAAACAAAAAGGTATAACAAATAACTTAATAAATTTTTAATCGAATTAAGAGTTGAGCCGCCCCCTCCCCCCCACGATTCAAGGTACTACGAATTTGGGGGTCAATATCTCCAGTAGTCTAATTGTCTAATTCATTCCTCTCGCTTCGGTGCACGGCGATGGGTCCAAAGTCTGGCTGGTCCTCCTCAAACCTCCTCAAATGCATTGGGTAGACAAACCTCACCCCACGAACCATGGCTCCCCTGCTAAGTCATCAAAGGTACCGAACGACCTGGCGCAACCTATGCCAGGGGTGTTGATTACCCACTCAATGGTTCTTGGGGTGGCATATCAGCCTACCAAATCGGCTTTAATCAATCACCGACGACATCGGGACATCGTGGGACATATCTAGTGGTTTCTATATCAAAGCGCCAGTCTCATTTTCGCGTCTTCCATCCCTCCACCAGCAGATTGCCATAATGACTTAATTGCCCCTCTTCAGTAAATTGTAAATCCACCAACTCTTAGTCTCAGTGGGACCGCTCCTCGGGTCTTATCTCAGGTGCTATTAGAGCTGATTACCCTGAATTCACCGTAAATATACTTTAAATGACATATTCATCCGTACCTATCCATTAAACTCCCCTGGAACGTTAAAATTTCAAGTTCATCGTAGTTTTTGTCGGATGAAAACACAAATTTTCTTGACAGTATTAATAACTTATCTTAAAAAAGAATCCTATTTTCTTAGTTTGTACCAATACCTAAATAATATTACAATTCTTCTTCTTCTTTGCACTGTTCCAACTCATTGCCTGGGTAGGCAGTTGGGGTCGGATCTTCTCGTTCTCAGGCTATATCTTCTTTGGTTCTGGGTAATAATATTACAATTAATATTGTATTTTTTGTTAAATTATTACGCGGGCAATACCAGAACATGTATTTTTTAACCAAAGTGTGTTAGTTGTAAGTCTCTAACTTAAAAAAGTAATAGAGAAAGGGATATACGTAAACCATTAGTTTCTGTTTTATCTCCCGGTTAGCAGAACTAACTTGCCAATGGTTGTTAAATAGAATCTATTCGGATACCGATATGTTTAACATCAATGAAGCAAAATTCAAACGGCAAACTTTGTTGCTGTTAGTATAAATCTGTTTATCTCATCTAAAATATTTTTCTCTTTTAAAAACGCCTTGAAATTATAATTTTGTAATGTTTTAAAAATGAATTAATTAAATTGAATTGAATTAGAACTTAAGAGGGCGCACGCTAATAATAAAAAATTATATAAGCGAAATTTTGTCACCGAAAATATTAAAAAAAGCTTGACAATTTTGAAATATAGCAAATATTTCTCGACAAGTGTCCAAAGTAGCCCTTTGAATTTTTCCATACATGTGACGTGTTATAACCGAACAAAATGTGTCTTTTATAATTTTTGGAGTATGCTTTGCGAATTTTTTTCTGTCGTGGGGAATTTCATATAATTAATTTTTCGACTGAGCAAATGTATAGAGATTATATTAAAAATACACAGGTATATCTTTTTAAGAGCTTGAAAACTATTCTAAAGTACTCTAAGAAAATGTGTTATAATTTTTCAAAAGAAGCAAACTGCTTGTGACTTGACATTTTAAATAAATGAAACGAAAATACTTGGTTTTAAGTCACTTTATTGATACATTTTCACTATCTACCGGTTTCGGTACCTCCACATCATCATCAGGACTGTGGTAAAAATAATGAAAAATAATTAAACAGTGTTTTTATACAAGTCCTGATGATGGTACGGAGGTACCGTAACCGGAAGATAGTGAATATATGTCAATAAAGTGTCTTAAAGCCAAGTATTTTCTTTTAATTTATTTGAAATATTTTTTTTAAAAAGTAAAACTTCTTTACGCACGCTCGATCCTTGGGGGTAAACTGGTGGATGCGTTACGAAAAGTGTGATTGTTACGAAAAGTGTGATGCGAACGGTGATCAATGTCATTAAAAAAGGAAACGAAGCATGTGCAACTTTTTCCCAGCGAAAAAAAAAAACGCATAAGCGTGTACTACTGTGCGAAATGCAACAAATCATATTGTCTGGAACATCGATCGCCTAATTTCTTCACTTTTGAGAGAGATATAAGTTATGGAAGTTTTACTTTAGTCGTGTGGTCTAAAGTACACTCGTTTTTTTAAAATATGAATACCTCAGAAGAGTCTCAGCTGCTTCCGTCCGGAGCCAGTGAGACTACCTGTGTGGCTGAAGGTAGCGGGGAGGGGAAGGAGGTGGGGAAGAGGAGGGTGGGGAAGAACCTGGCTATTCAGATCCGGTCACCAAACACGGCTAAAGCCATTTTAAGCCACGTTTCAATTCTGAATGGTGGTCTTACACCAGGATGATACTGAGAGATAATGGAACGTGCGGCAAATATACTATATATTATTTTTAATGAATTAATTGTTTAAATAACAATTAAACAAATAAAATTTATTTGCCCATGCCGGGATTCGATCCCGCGACCATCGGATTGCGAGTCAAAAGCCTTACCGCTAGACGACGCCGGCCGTCGTGTTATAAATCGGGAGTAATTCAGGAAGTAAGCCACAGTTGCAAATAAATGTATGTCAATTTTAAATCAGCAATTATACGTCTTAGTTGTAAGTCACTAACTGTCGGTTTTGGATGTAATTCACTAGTTGTTATAAATCTTATTTTTAAGCCTGGTATATTAATTTTTATTATGCATGTTATATTTGCACAACGCCCATGAGGATAAAAAACCGCGCTATAAATATCAGATAACTTTTAATATTATTACAAGTAAGAGAGCGGCGCTAATTTCTTCTAATTTGTGGAACTCGAAATCTCTTCAACAATTTCCCGGGAACTTCCATGTTTCACCCGAGCAGATTCCACGATTTGGAAACCAAAGAACTACTGATTTCCTTGAAGTATTCAACGTGCCTGAGGCGGTAATGACATTCCTCGTGAGTGATTTGATAGCGAATCGTGACACGAAATTTCTTGGTAATGTAATACTTCCATCTTCTTGCTGATACTTCAAAGTTCACATTCACGCATGTGATAAACCCCCCCCCCTACGAAGTAGTAAAACCTACCACTTGATTTCCGAATGCTGCTACATTGCTACAGCTACAGGCGCAACCCCGCCCGGCCTTTAAAACTCGTAGCTCGCCCGTTCTCGCGTCTCTCCCCGGCATTTCTTTTGCAGCGCCTTCTCAACCCCATCACGTAATACTTTTATGCAAACGTGACGAGATGCTCTCAATTAATCAATTGTAATTAACCCCACAACGTTGTGTACTTTTTTGTTTGAGTGGTTTGGTATAGTTAATCCAATTTAATTAATAATTTATTTGTGGTAAACCCTTGTTCTTTTAGATATGGCGTGTTACAATTTGCAAGGCTTCGAATAACAATGACTGAGTCTGACTAGCTTGAAAATTAACTAATTATCTATCTATATTCGTTCAGCTTCCTCCCCTAGCACCTGTTATACACCTACGCTCATCGACGACTATTTTTATTGAAGTAATCTGCATTTTCCCTCCTAGCATCTAATATATAAATTTACATTCAAACGGCGAATTGAGAAGATCCTACCTTTCGATGCGATGTCACGTACTCTCTGCAGCTCTATAAAATGCTATCATGAAGATAATTTGACATTTATGTACATTCTAACAAAAGATTTACACTCAAGCAGTACGGATTGCAATGATTCTACACTCACAGTTCTAGATGCAGTTTGTTAGTTAGCTAGCTTGTTTTATCTTGTTAATTTGATTCTACGGGTAGGTATTTTGGATTAACATGAGACAGAACATGTGCTGTTTAAATAATTGGACTCCTCCATAGCCCAACTGATAAGGTGATGGTCATAGACCGCCGAATCAGCTTCCAATTCCAACGCCTCCGGAGAATGTTAAGGTCGCAAGCGACGAATGAAAATCGACATGTTTTGCCTTCTGTCGGGAAAGGGTTTGATGTGTGTTTCTGGATCATAGAGTGATAATGGGAATAATATCGACCACTACGCCGCCAAATTATAAATATGTTGATGATGATGATGAGAGGTCATCTCATACCGTTTGATATGAGGGTCTGCTCCGATTAATGGTGTGATAGCCGATGTCAGGAACTGTTCAGGAAATGTGTGGGTGGCACGAGGTTTTGGAACTTGACATCCTACTCTGGATTGATGATGATGTTGAAGTTCTTCAGCATGCCGATGACTTGAGTTCCATTAACTCCTAAAGCATCGGCATAAACATTAAACCGAAGTTGATTAGACAATCGGCAATGTCAGGAGATCGGTGGGGCCGCTCTCTCCTCTGATCTGGCGATGTATGAATTTAATTAAGGAAGATTTTGATGTCACCGATCCTCGCCTTGGCAGTCACTCATGTCCTCAATAGTCCCGTTCTCCGTCCAGCACGCCGCCTCGAACCAGTAGAAATAATGATTACGTTTTTCCTAGGCACGCTACAAAACATGCGCCAGCCTGCAATCGCGATGGTCATCGGTATTTGATTTGAATGAAAAATACGTCCTCTCGCATAACATACACAAGCGTAACTTGGGACCTTCCCCTATATGTGTTACGGGCATATGCTCTACGATAGGCGTACCCCAACCTCAAGCTCAAAAATCAGCTCAAAGAAGGAAGGTCAAGCTCGGCGTCCAGGGTGCTGGGTCCAAGAATGAAAGGCACCAGGTCGTGAATCTGGCTTCCCTCCCTTCTATTTCCCCCGCTGCACTTTCGTCCAGAGTACCTTCCCACCCTGATGCTGGATGATCCCTATTCCTAGTGTGAGGGAGTTAAGAGAACTTTTGCTACTTATGTAGGTGGATATAACGCATTACGCTTAAAATATGAATACCTACTGACGGCTTCATTCAACCGACAATGTGAAAGTTTTTGGCTAAATCGAATATCGAAGGAAATATACCTACCTAAGCGTAAACCAAAAGTAGTTAAGAAAACTTATCCGGATTCCAACAAAGAACCGCCGATCGGTTGCCAAACGATTCCATATGTCATGTTCCCTTCGTTCCGCCGACAAGGCAGACCCCACACGAGCGTAACCTAAAAGGTAGTGAAGCCCACGCAAATTTCGTCACTTCGTTTCCCCCATGACGAAGGTAGTCCGGCCAGATCGTAATCTTCGTCCTGCATCAAACTGGCCTCCCGCGACGACAACTTTTATCCGCTGGTACCTCGGAGCGGCGGTAGAGGGAGGGCGAAATGGGTGCACGTCCTTTGTTCTCCTGAAGTCCCCCAATGCCTTAGTGACGTACATACGTCGACATCATGGAATGGCTCCGGCCACGCTTCCAATCCAGTCTAGAGCGGGTACGAGATCCACGTTACCGAGATGTGATCACAAGGGAATCCAATTTGCTCGGACCAGACACGACCATCGCTTACTTCGCCTCCACATTAGGAAAATAGTGTAAGCCCACCTGCATTTCGATCACATCGCCCCCGATAAAGTCGCGTGAGATACTTCCTCATGGTGAAATAGGAAAGCCGGACCCGTTAATTCATTCGACAACCGCCGTCCATTCTCGAGTCGTAACCCGCTCAATTAAGTTTGAAGAAAAGAGTTTGTTAATTAAGTAGGTGGATATAGCGCATTACGCTAAAATGTGATTACCTACCGACGGCTTCATTCGACCGACAATATGAGAGTTTTTTGCTAAATCGAATATATCGAAGGAAATATGCCTGAACGTGAACCAAAGGTGATTATATGATAAGATATCGAACCAATTTTATGCAAAGTCTTGTGTAATCGACTTGTCGTGATACCTAAAATTTGGGATAAGATATGGGAAATTTTTTGGAGTGGGAAATTAATTATGTCAGATTTTGTTAGTAATCAAAGGTGCCCATGCTATGCACCATCATATAAACCGTTAAATTACCCAATGCCTTTTCAAAAACCCCTTCCTGAATATAGTCCCCTAGCTACGTTTAAAAATATTATTACGAAACTCGTAAATAATAATTAACACCTCAAAGGCGCTTTACACATTAATTTATACCTACATTCTATACCTATGTATTTTGTTACCCGTTATGTATTGGAGAATACCCAGTAACCTAATTTTCTAGATCACCAACAAAGCACTTTTAAAGGGTTTTATTATTGTTTTGTGGTTTCAAAATCCCGTCTTTTAAATGAAGTCTCTCGTCTAAGATTTATTGCCCGAAAGCGCACTTTGTGCTTCAAATGCTATTTTAGTCCATTGAACCCCAAATTATTATTTTTACAACGGTCTCGTCTCAAGAATAACTTCACCCAACAAAGGTACTTGCTAGCCGGTCAACCCGGAAACGTGCAAAGCTCCGCTCGACTTAAAAAAAAGGTCCTAGATTCCTAAGGCTTGTATATAAACCCTAATTGACTCTTTCCTGCAAGGCCCGTACTAAATATGTTAATAATTTTATACAAACTTACCAAATTCGCCTTGTTGCACAAAATAATTTCACAAATCAATTCACTACAATAATATTTAATTAAACAAGCACTTCTAAAACACAACCCGTCATGCAGTTATTTATTCCAAGATGCAGCCGTCGAACACAATTCTCGCGTTGATTTGTTTTATCCTGACTCTGCTAAGTGCCCCGTAAGTACGTCCCGACCGCCTCAATTTACAAATTATATTATCTAACTTTACAGATATGAACTCGCAAGCCTCAATCTCTGACTTCCTTATTCGCGTAGACTCTTTTTGTTTAATAAAGACGAACTATTCTTTGTTTAATTAAAATGATTTAGAAGCACCGAGCTGGTCTCCTCGCGACTCTCAGAACTTGACGATCTTAATTCTCAACAGGATCTCTCCCTGACTGTCCTCTAACACTTCCCTGCCCCGACTTCCTTTATTATTATATATAACTATCTGAATTATTCCCGGTTTACGCGCACCAAATTATTATTCTGCCGTTTATCAAAACTCGATGATTTTTATCCCGTCTGCGCGGCCCTAGGTTCCTTCCCTGACTGTCCTTTCTTATTATATATTACTATCTGAATTATTCCCGGTTTACGCGCACCAAATTATTATTCTCTCGTCTATCAAAACTCGATGATTTTTATCCCGTCTGCGCGGCCCTAGGTTCCTTCCCTGACTGTCCTTTCTTATTATATATTACTATCTGAATTATTCCCGGTTTACGCGCACCAAATTATTATTCTCTCGTCTATCAAAACTCGATGATTTTTATCCCGTCTGCGCGGCCCTAGGTTCCTTCCCTGACTGTCCTTTCTTATTATATATTACTATCTGAATTATTCCCGGTTTACGCGCACCAAATTATTATTCTCTCGTCTATCAAAACTCGATGATTTTTATCCCGTCTGCGCGGCCCTAGGTTCCTTCCCTGACTGTCCTTTCTTATTATATATTACTATCTGAATTATTCCCGGTTTACGCGCACCAAATTATTATTCTCTCGTCTATCAAAACTCGATGATTTTTATCCCGTCTGCGCGGCCCTAGGTTCCTTCCCTGACTGTCCTTTCTTATTATATATTACTATCTGAATTATTCCCGGTTTACGCGCACCAAATTATTATTCTCTCGTCTATCAAAACTCGATGATTTTTATCCCGTCTGCGCGGCCCTAGGTTCCTTCCCTGACTGTCCTCTAACACTCCTCTACCCCGACTTCCTTTATTATTATATATAACTATCTGAATTATTCCCGGTTTACGCGCACCAAATTATTATTCTGCCGTTTATCAAAACTCGATGATTTTTTTTTCCGTCTGCGCGGCCCTAGGTTCCTTCCCTGACTGTCCTTTCTTATTATATATTACTATCTGAATTATTCCCGGTTTACGCGCACCAAATTATTATTCTGCCGTTTATCAAAACTCGATGATTTTTATCCCGTCTGCGCGGCCCTAGGTTCCTTCCCTGACTGTCCTCTAACACTCCTCTACCCCGACTATCCTCCAACACTTCCCTGCCCCGCGACTCCCACCCATCTACTTGTGTGGTTTCAATAATTTATTAGTCACTTTTTTTCAAACCTTAAGTGATAAGCACATCTCCCAATATGCATATCTCAATCGTTTAATCGTGTTCTGTCACATAATAACTATTATTTCAGAGAATTTTGTGTAGAAACCATGTTCGTTATTTTTTGTGGTGTAAACTAATTTCGTCTGCGCCGGAGTCATAAACTATCCCAATAACGCTTAAAAGAAGAGCTCAGTGGCGTACTTCAATCTAATACTCTTTCTCAATACTTGCGTTGACTCTATTGGTTATATAATAACATTATATAAGCATTGTCTGTACACGTTTTCGTTCTTTCTGCGTGCGTCACTATTTAACGAATTCTGCAATCTTATTTTGACAAATATGTTAAATATTTTAACCCCTACTCGGCGCGTCGCTCTAGTATATTTAAATGCACCAACGATCAATCCTTATTGCCTAATTTTCAACTCCCCACTGCCATAGAAAATTCACCAGATAATTGTTTCGTAAATCCAATCTGCTCGCGTTAAGATCAACCACCCCACGGGCAAATATCCATCGGCCGCCCCTGACTTGATAATGAACCTGAAATATCCATTAGGATTCCTCCTCCAACCAAAGTATTTTGGCACACGTGTTTTTCCTAGTAATGGCCCGGTCTCATAAATCACCCTTAAGAGTTGGAACAGAGAATTGTATTCTGAAACCATACCCTGTTACAAAATTAAATATATTTCTAAATCGATCTCTCAATTTTAAAAGAATTATTTCGTAGGCCTAAAGGCGAGATCATCACACGCACTAAATTAGGGTAATGCGCGTTTTCATCCCGCGAAAAAATATCTCCGACAAAACATCCCCCGACAAAATATCCTACGGACAAAACATCCCCTAACAAAATATCTACTAAAACCAAACCTAACCTAATCTAACGTAACTTAATCAAACTTAACCTAACCTAACCAAACTTAACCTAACCTAACTTAATCTAACCTAACCAAAAATGGGACAAAAATAATGCAGACATCATGTAAAGTCAATAAATTATCTGTATTTTAAAAGTCAACATTTTTTTACAGATTACATTTTTCGCATTTTCACCATTGGTTCCTTAGAACGGGCAATTTGCCTAGCTAGTAACTAATATCGACCGTACGATCGATACAATCCATAATAACATTTGTACATATTTTAATGTCTATAGTTATTTTGAAATATTATTACTATGTTGTTTTTGCTATATAAATATATCTAATGTAATGAAATAAATGAAAAGTTAAAAAAAAAGTTTTTTCCCATTTCACTATTTTTGAACTATTGAAAATTATCTGTATTATTTTTGTCCCGTTTTACAATTTTTTAACAATAATTTATTGTCTTTAAAGAATGTCTGTATTATTTTTGTTCCATTTTTGTTAGGTTAGGTTTTAGTAGATATATTTTGTTGAAGGATGTTTTGCCTGTAGGATATTTTGCCGTGGGATGAAAACGCGCGGAACCCTAAATTAGTTGAATAATTTATGTCCTTCGTGGCAGAGGTCCAGGAACCAGAAATCATGTCGGAAACTTTGAAAATATGTGATATTTTATATTTAATTAACGTAAAAAAAATATTCAGAGACGCGGATACTCCGGAACTTGCAACAACTCGCTTTAAGCCGTATTTACCAAATGTTTAATGGACTTTGATACTCCATGTTAATGGATGGTTTTGTACTAAAACCAACCATAATACACTCTGTATTTTGAACGCTATGTATTCTGCAGTTTTTTTTCTATCCACCCTGTTTGCTCCTCTTAACCCCACTTCTCGTTTCGGGAAAATAATATTTTTCCAGTTTTACCGGTGAAAATATTTTAATGCAAATATTTACGCCGCGGGATGATAACGTTTGGAATATTTTGAATGCACTTTGCCATAATTTCGGCAGTTAAAAACGAAAATTAGTTTGTGAATAGCGAGCAGTGATGAAATTCATTATATTATTTGAAAAAAAAAAACGCTTTTATGGGACATAAAATTACTTTCATATATTAATATTTTAAAAGGTTTTAACATCGATAATCGAAACAAAGGGTTATTACAAGGTTATTACATTTGTTAGGGATGAACGAAATTAGCGACAATGATGTGAGCTCGTTTTCATACCAATGATGGTTAATGGCTCATCGCCTTTGTTCCTATTATCTATGAGTCGGCCAGCCGGCGTAGTCCAGCGGTAAGGCTCTTGACTTCCAGTCCGTAGATCGAATCCCTGCGTGGCAAATAAATTTTATTTGATTAATTTGTGTTATTTCACAATTTATTCATTTAAAATAATATGTAGTATATTTAAAGACTGTGATGATCTCGCCTAAAGGCGAGATCATCACAGTCTCCCCTTTATGGAAAAAAATAGTGGAGGTAGATATAAATCCAAACTACAACCACCTATTTTGTTCCAGAACTTCAGCAGTAGTCAGCCCGTTTGGACTCGCCTAAAATCTTTGTGCCTTCTTTTTTCCAAAATTGTAATGATGAATATTTCCTAATCCGGCCCTGTCCTGTACGTCATCGCATCCCTTCCCTATTCCGTTTCTACGTCGGCCTTGCCCAATGTTTGTCTAATGTTGAAACTACGGTCAATGTACCTTGCGTTACGCCTACATATTTCCAGGAATTTGTCCCGGTTACCACCTACAACGGTACCTAGTCATGGTACCCTCGCTGTCTCCCATTGTACTCCCCACATAAGCCGACAATATAGTATGTGAGCAGTTAGGTATCTATTATTGTCTCTAAACCAATTAATCCAAATTTTAATTTCTGCCTAACTTTATCACCTATTTACGCTGATTTTAAATACCCACCGCTTCACAATAAACTCTGTTTGCGTAATTTGTAAACCCTTCCACAATCTACTACTAAACATTATAAATGTTCCAATGCTCCACATCTCACTGTGTCTAAACTCATAATGTATTTTTCTCTATAAAATATCCCAGTGTTTTCCCCAATTCGGCTCTGTCATTGTTAACGGTAATACGGCTATCACTCGTAAACTTGCTCCGTCTATGTTCCCCTGTTTTCAAAACACTGTTGAAACTGTATTTGCTTAGTCGCTGTTATCTGTTTTTAAGAGGCGATCAGGTGACGTTTCACCCATACAACTTCCCTTACAAAATCGCAAGCATCTTCTCGCATAGATCGCTTAAGTCGGTACGTCTCTCCTTAATCGGTACTTTCGGTTTCACATAATGGCCGTCTCGAAGATCCGTCTGTATTTTTTTTCCCCATAAATATCCCTACCGTAATTATACGAGTGTGACCGACCTTTCCTTATTTTTTTGTTTGTTTTTTTTTGTTAAAGGAACTTTGCCCAAAATGGACCTGACCGTTGTTCTAAATTTAACAATTTGGTACTGGGGACCAATATCATCTATAAATTTTTAACTGCTGAGAAATCAACTGTCTACAATACCTAGTCATTTTTTTATTTCCTTAGATTCATACGTTTGAATACGTAATTATTATTGTAGTCCTTTAAATCTAGTGCATTATTAGAATTAAACATTTTGGATACGCTTATTCTGTAAGTCGGGTTGAATATTAGCAAACAATTTATTTTTAAATTTTTAATTTGCCATCAAGAACCGACTTCCTCCCCTCACATCGGAATACCTTTTATTCCCTATACTTATCGGAGGTTGCCTAACATTCTACCTACCTCTCCTATCTTTAATTTGTTTTTATTGTCTTCACGCCTAATCCGGTTCACGTCACTAATGTTTATTCTGCATGTATTTTGTTTCTCAACAGATTCTGTTTCTTTGAACTATTTAGTTAAACTAATTTCGTTTAATCCTGTACAGATTATTTTGAAATTACGTTTCAAAATAATGCTTTTATTCCGACTGTCACCCACTTCTTGTGATGACCGGCTGTAGGAAGGGTTTCAATTTACCGTTACGTTAAACGCACAAACCTATTTGACACACATCTCCGCTAGTCGGCACTCGGTTTAATGACCTCCCCTTTTTTTTTTGTTCTTCACGCTGAGTGTTAAATGTTTAAATGATCTACCCTCAAAATGAAAGAGACCCTTTTTTCTATTGTTGACACTAAAGGACACTAATACCTATCAATATTACAATTGAAATGTTTTGTTTACTTCGGTAACCAGAACTACTCGATGTCTTGTATTTTTATTATTTTAACTAATCGTCCGGTATCCAATTTACCAAACGTTCAAACCCAATTGAAAGTTGACTAACATCGATATTATCACCTTGGCGATTTGATATTGAATGCATTATTGAAGGACTATCTCCCCTAATAACGTAACACCCTTTCTCACTAATAGTTATCGAAGGTTGGATATCATTAATTTCTCTTGGTTAATTTTGTTACACTTTTTATTGACGTACAGCGCTTCTCCCCTCAAAATATGATACCTTTAATCTGCGTCTTATCAGAAATTGGACATCATCAACCAACCTCTCCTAAATTTATCTGGTTAAGCTAATGTGTACATTATTACACTACCTACTCTCTTGATTTATTTTGTTTCACTTTTTATAGACGTATGGCGCTACTCCCCTCAAAATATGATACCTTTAACCTGCGTCTCATCGGAAATTTTACATCATCAACCAACCTCTCCTAAATTTATCTGGTTAAGCTAATGTGTACATTATTGCACTACCTACTCTCTTGATTAATTTTGTTTCACCTTTTATAGACGTACGGCGCTACTCCCCTCAAAACATGACACCTTTAACCTGCGTCTCATCGGAAGTTGGACATCATCGGCCTATCTCTCCTATCTTCATCTAGTTAGCAAATGAACCTATGCATTAGCTGAAGTACCTACTCTTTGTTAAGTTTTGTTCCACTTTTTATAGCCGTACGAAGCTCCTTCCCTCAAAATACGATATCTTTAATCTGCGTCTTATCGGATGTTGGGCATCATCGTCCTATCTTTCCTATATTTATCTAATTAATCTAATGTAAACGTTATTGTTTCTAATTCCTCTACCACACATCTATTGTCCTAATATTTTACTTTTTTTTTTTCGTTGGGTTTTCAGTCATTTTCGGATGACATTTGAACCTGTTGCTAATTCCTCTGCTACACATCTATTGGCCTAGTATTTTACTTTTTTTTCGTTGTGTTTTCAGTCATCTTCGGATGACATGCGAACCGTTATACCTACTGTATTATTTTTTTTTTCTATTCTTGTTTAAGTCATTGTATAAAGCCCAGCAAAATGCAACACTTTGTAATACCATACCTCCTGGTCACTTAGCAAAACTGTGATAAACCCCCCCCCCTACTAAGTAATAAAACCTATCCTCAATCCAAATGCTACTAGATTGCTACAGCTACAGGCGCAACCCCGCCCGGCCTTTAAAACTCGTAGCTCGCCCGTTCTCGCGTCTCTCCCCGGCATTTCTTTTGCAGCGCCTTCTCAACCCCATCACGTAATACTTTTATGCAAACGTGACGAGATGCTCTCAATTAATCAATTGTAATTAACCCCACAACGTTGTGTACTTTTTTGTTTGAGTGGTTTGGTATAGTTAATCCAATTTAATTAATAATTTATTTGTGGTAAACCCTTGTTCTTTTAGATATGGCGTGTTACAATTTGCAAGGCTTCGAATAACAATGACTGAGTCTGACTAGCTTGAAAATTAACTAATTATCTATCTATATTCGTTCAGCTTCCTCCCCTAGCACCTGTTATACACCTACGCTCATCGACGACTATTTTTATTGAAGTAATCTGCATTTTCCCTCCTAGCATCTAATATATAAATTTACATTCAAACGGCGAATTGAGAAGATCCTACCTTTCGATGCGATGTCACGTACTCTCTGCAGCTCTATAAAATGCTATCATGAAGATAATTTGACATTTATGTACATTCTAACAAAAGATTTACACTCAAGCAGTACGGATTGCAATGATTCTACACTCACAGTTCTAGATGCAGTTTGTTAGTTAGCTAGCTTGTTTTATCTTGTTAATTTGATTCTACGGGTAGGTATTTTGGATTAACATGAGACAGAACATGTGCTGTTTAAATAATTGGACTCCTCCATAGCCCAACTGATAAGGTGATGGTCATAGACCGCCGAATCAGCTTCCAATTCCAACGCCTCCGGAGAATGTTAAGGTCGCAAGCGACGAATGAAAATCGACATGTTTTGCCTTCTGTCGGGAAAGGGTTTGATGTGTGTTTCTGGATCATAGAGTGATAATGGGAATAATATCGACCACTACGCCGCCAAATTATAAATATGTTGATGATGATGATGAGAGGTCATCTCATACCGTTTGATATGAGGGTCTGCTCCGATTAATGGTGTGATAGCCGATGTCAGGAACTGTTCAGGAAATGTGTGGGTGGCACGAGGTTTTGGAACTTGACATCCTACTCTGGATTGATGATGATGTTGAAGTTCTTCAGCATGCCGATGACTTGAGTTCCATTAACTCCTAAAGCATCGGCATAAACATTAAACCGAAGTTGATTAGACAATCGGCAATGTCAGGAGATCGGTGGGGCCGCTCTCTCCTCTGATCTGGCGATGTATGAATTTAATTAAGGAAGATTTTGATGTCACCGATCCTCGCCTTGGCAGTCACTCATGTCCTCAATAGTCCCGTTCTCCGTCCAGCACGCCGCCTCGAACCAGTAGAAATAATGATTACGTTTTTCCTAGGCACGCTACAAAACATGCGCCAGCCTGCAATCGCGATGGTCATCGGTATTTGATTTGAATGAAAAATACGTCCTCTCGCATAACATACACAAGCGTAACTTGGGACCTTCCCCTATATGTGTTACGGGCATATGCTCTACGATAGGCGTACCCCAACCTCAAGCTCAAAAATCAGCTCAAAGAAGGAAGGTCAAGCTCGGCGTCCAGGGTGCTGGGTCCAAGAATGAAAGGCACCAGGTCGTGAATCTGGCTTCCCTCCCTTCTATTTCCCCCGCTGCACTTTCGTCCAGAGTACCTTCCCACCCTGATGCTGGATGATCCCTATTCCTAGTGTGAGGGAGTTAAGAGAACTTTTGCTACTTATGTAGGTGGATATAACGCATTACGCTTAAAATATGAATACCTACTGACGGCTTCATTCAACCGACAATGTGAAAGTTTTTGGCTAAATCGAATATCGAAGGAAATATACCTACCTAAGCGTAAACCAAAAGTAGTTAAGAAAACTTATCCGGATTCCAACAAAGAACCGCCGATCGGTTGCCAAACGATTCCATATGTCATGTTCCCTTCGTTCCGCCGACAAGGCAGACCCCACACGAGCGTAACCTAAAAGGTAGTGAAGCCCACGCAAATTTCGTCACTTCGTTTCCCCCATGACGAAGGTAGTCCGGCCAGATCGTAATCTTCGTCCTGCATCAAACTGGCCTCCCGCGACGACAACTTTTATCCGCTGGTACCTCGGAGCGGCGGTAGAGGGAGGGCGAAATGGGTGCACGTCCTTTGTTCTCCTGAAGTCCCCCAATGCCTTAGTGACGTACATACGTCGACATCATGGAATGGCTCCGGCCACGCTTCCAATCCAGTCTAGAGCGGGTACGAGATCCACGTTACCGAGATGTGATCACAAGGGAATCCAATTTGCTCGGACCAGACACGACCATCGCTTACTTCGCCTCCACATTAGGAAAATAGTGTAAGCCCACCTGCATTTCGATCACATCGCCCCCGATAAAGTCGCGTGAGATACTTCCTCATGGTGAAATAGGAAAGCCGGACCCGTTAATTCATTCGACAACCGCCGTCCATTCTCGAGTCGTAACCCGCTCAATTAAGTTTGAAGAAAAGAGTTTGTTAATTAAGTAGGTGGATATAGCGCATTACGCTAAAATGTGATTACCTACCGACGGCTTCATTCGACCGACAATATGAGAGTTTTTTGCTAAATCGAATATATCGAAGGAAATATGCCTGAACGTGAACCAAAGGTGATTATATGATAAGATATCGAACCAATTTTATGCAAAGTCTTGTGTAATCGACTTGTCGTGATACCTAAAATTTGGGATAAGATATGGGAAATTTTTTGGAGTGGGAAATTAATTATGTCAGATTTTGTTAGTAATCAAAGGTGCCCATGCTATGCACCATCATATAAACCGTTAAATTACCCAATGCCTTTTCAAAAACCCCTTCCTGAATATAGTCCCCTAGCTACGTTTAAAAATATTATTACGAAACTCGTAAATAATAATTAACACCTCAAAGGCGCTTTACACATTAATTTATACCTACATTCTATACCTATGTATTTTGTTACCCGTTATGTATTGGAGAATACCCAGTAACCTAATTTTCTAGATCACCAACAAAGCACTTTTAAAGGGTTTTATTATTGTTTTGTGGTTTCAAAATCCCGTCTTTTAAATGAAGTCTCTCGTCTAAGATTTATTGCCCGAAAGCGCACTTTGTGCTTCAAATGCTATTTTAGTCCATTGAACCCCAAATTATTATTTTTACAACGGTCTCGTCTCAAGAATAACTTCACCCAACAAAGGTACTTGCTAGCCGGTCAACCCGGAAACGTGCAAAGCTCCGCTCGACTTAAAAAAAAGGTCCTAGATTCCTAAGGCTTGTATATAAACCCTAATTGACTCTTTCCTGCAAGGCCCGTACTAAATATGTTAATAATTTTATACAAACTTACCAAATTCGCCTTGTTGCACAAAATAATTTCACAAATCAATTCACTACAATAATATTTAATTAAACAAGCACTTCTAAAACACAACCCGTCATGCAGTTATTTATTCCAAGATGCAGCCGTCGAACACAATTCTCGCGTTGATTTGTTTTATCCTGACTCTGCTAAGTGCCCCGTAAGTACGTCCCGACCGCCTCAATTTACAAATTATATTATCTAACTTTACAGATATGAACTCGCAAGCCTCAATCTCTGACTTCCTTATTCGCGTAGACTCTTTTTGTTTAATAAAGACGAACTATTCTTTGTTTAATTAAAATGATTTAGAAGCACCGAGCTGGTCTCCTCGCGACTCTCAGAACTTGACGATCTTAATTCTCAACAGGATCTCTCCCTGACTGTCCTCTAACACTTCCCTGCCCCGACTTCCTTTATTATTATATATAACTATCTGAATTATTCCCGGTTTACGCGCACCAAATTATTATTCTGCCGTTTATCAAAACTCGATGATTTTTATCCCGTCTGCGCGGCCCTAGGTTCCTTCCCTGACTGTCCTTTCTTATTATATATTACTATCTGAATTATTCCCGGTTTACGCGCACCAAATTATTATTCTCTCGTCTATCAAAACTCGATGATTTTTATCCCGTCTGCGCGGCCCTAGGTTCCTTCCCTGACTGTCCTTTCTTATTATATATTACTATCTGAATTATTCCCGGTTTACGCGCACCAAATTATTATTCTCTCGTCTATCAAAACTCGATGATTTTTATCCCGTCTGCGCGGCCCTAGGTTCCTTCCCTGACTGTCCTTTCTTATTATATATTACTATCTGAATTATTCCCGGTTTACGCGCACCAAATTATTATTCTCTCGTCTATCAAAACTCGATGATTTTTATCCCGTCTGCGCGGCCCTAGGTTCCTTCCCTGACTGTCCTTTCTTATTATATATTACTATCTGAATTATTCCCGGTTTACGCGCACCAAATTATTATTCTCTCGTCTATCAAAACTCGATGATTTTTATCCCGTCTGCGCGGCCCTAGGTTCCTTCCCTGACTGTCCTTTCTTATTATATATTACTATCTGAATTATTCCCGGTTTACGCGCACCAAATTATTATTCTCTCGTCTATCAAAACTCGATGATTTTTATCCCGTCTGCGCGGCCCTAGGTTCCTTCCCTGACTGTCCTCTAACACTCCTCTACCCCGACTTCCTTTATTATTATATATAACTATCTGAATTATTCCCGGTTTACGCGCACCAAATTATTATTCTGCCGTTTATCAAAACTCGATGATTTTTTTTTCCGTCTGCGCGGCCCTAGGTTCCTTCCCTGACTGTCCTTTCTTATTATATATTACTATCTGAATTATTCCCGGTTTACGCGCACCAAATTATTATTCTGCCGTTTATCAAAACTCGATGATTTTTATCCCGTCTGCGCGGCCCTAGGTTCCTTCCCTGACTGTCCTCTAACACTCCTCTACCCCGACTATCCTCCAACACTTCCCTGCCCCGCGACTCCCACCCATCTACTTGTGTGGTTTCAATAATTTATTAGTCACTTTTTTTCAAACCTTAAGTGATAAGCACATCTCCCAATATGCATATCTCAATCGTTTAATCGTGTTCTGTCACATAATAACTATTATTTCAGAGAATTTTGTGTAGAAACCATGTTCGTTATTTTTTGTGGTGTAAACTAATTTCGTCTGCGCCGGAGTCATAAACTATCCCAATAACGCTTAAAAGAAGAGCTCAGTGGCGTACTTCAATCTAATACTCTTTCTCAATACTTGCGTTGACTCTATTGGTTATATAATAACATTATATAAGCATTGTCTGTACACGTTTTCGTTCTTTCTGCGTGCGTCACTATTTAACGAATTCTGCAATCTTATTTTGACAAATATGTTAAATATTTTAACCCCTACTCGGCGCGTCGCTCTAGTATATTTAAATGCACCAACGATCAATCCTTATTGCCTAATTTTCAACTCCCCACTGCCATAGAAAATTCACCAGATAATTGTTTCGTAAATCCAATCTGCTCGCGTTAAGATCAACCACCCCACGGGCAAATATCCATCGGCCGCCCCTGACTTGATAATGAACCTGAAATATCCATTAGGATTCCTCCTCCAACCAAAGTATTTTGGCACACGTGTTTTTCCTAGTAATGGCCCGGTCTCATAAATCACCCTTAAGAGTTGGAACAGAGAATTGTATTCTGAAACCATACCCTGTTACAAAATTAAATATATTTCTAAATCGATCTCTCAATTTTAAAAGAATTATTTCGTAGGCCTAAAGGCGAGATCATCACACGCACTAAATTAGGGTAATGCGCGTTTTCATCCCGCGAAAAAATATCTCCGACAAAACATCCCCCGACAAAATATCCTACGGACAAAACATCCCCTAACAAAATATCTACTAAAACCAAACCTAACCTAATCTAACGTAACTTAATCAAACTTAACCTAACCTAACCAAACTTAACCTAACCTAACTTAATCTAACCTAACCAAAAATGGGACAAAAATAATGCAGACATCATGTAAAGTCAATAAATTATCTGTATTTTAAAAGTCAACATTTTTTTACAGATTACATTTTTCGCATTTTCACCATTGGTTCCTTAGAACGGGCAATTTGCCTAGCTAGTAACTAATATCGACCGTACGATCGATACAATCCATAATAACATTTGTACATATTTTAATGTCTATAGTTATTTTGAAATATTATTACTATGTTGTTTTTGCTATATAAATATATCTAATGTAATGAAATAAATGAAAAGTTAAAAAAAAAGTTTTTTCCCATTTCACTATTTTTGAACTATTGAAAATTATCTGTATTATTTTTGTCCCGTTTTACAATTTTTTAACAATAATTTATTGTCTTTAAAGAATGTCTGTATTATTTTTGTTCCATTTTTGTTAGGTTAGGTTTTAGTAGATATATTTTGTTGAAGGATGTTTTGCCTGTAGGATATTTTGCCGTGGGATGAAAACGCGCGGAACCCTAAATTAGTTGAATAATTTATGTCCTTCGTGGCAGAGGTCCAGGAACCAGAAATCATGTCGGAAACTTTGAAAATATGTGATATTTTATATTTAATTAACGTAAAAAAAATATTCAGAGACGCGGATACTCCGGAACTTGCAACAACTCGCTTTAAGCCGTATTTACCAAATGTTTAATGGACTTTGATACTCCATGTTAATGGATGGTTTTGTACTAAAACCAACCATAATACACTCTGTATTTTGAACGCTATGTATTCTGCAGTTTTTTTTCTATCCACCCTGTTTGCTCCTCTTAACCCCACTTCTCGTTTCGGGAAAATAATATTTTTCCAGTTTTACCGGTGAAAATATTTTAATGCAAATATTTACGCCGCGGGATGATAACGTTTGGAATATTTTGAATGCACTTTGCCATAATTTCGGCAGTTAAAAACGAAAATTAGTTTGTGAATAGCGAGCAGTGATGAAATTCATTATATTATTTGAAAAAAAAAAACGCTTTTATGGGACATAAAATTACTTTCATATATTAATATTTTAAAAGGTTTTAACATCGATAATCGAAACAAAGGGTTATTACAAGGTTATTACATTTGTTAGGGATGAACGAAATTAGCGACAATGATGTGAGCTCGTTTTCATACCAATGATGGTTAATGGCTCATCGCCTTTGTTCCTATTATCTATGAGTCGGCCAGCCGGCGTAGTCCAGCGGTAAGGCTCTTGACTTCCAGTCCGTAGATCGAATCCCTGCGTGGCAAATAAATTTTATTTGATTAATTTGTGTTATTTCACAATTTATTCATTTAAAATAATATGTAGTATATTTGCGGCACGTTCCAGATTGGAAGATACTCTCAGTATCGCCCTGGTGTAAGACCACGATTCGGAATTGAAACGTGGCTTGAAATGGCACTAGCCGTGTTTGGTGACCAGATCTGAATAGCCAGGTACTTTCCCACATTTCTCTTCCCTATCTCCTTCCCCTCCCCACTACCTTCAGCCTCACAACATACCCCAATTGGGGATGCCATAGTCTCACTGGCTCCAGAGGGGAGCAGTTGGGACTGTTGTGTGGTATTCATATATAAAAAAAATTCTCGTATTTTATATTAATGTGAATACAATTTATTTATTTATTTTATTTATTTGTTGATTAACGCCCTTATTCGGGGGTTTTACATAATATAATAAGTATCTCAAGTGCTGCTGAATGTTCGGAACCAGTGCCATTATGGCATTCATAATTAAGGTATGTTGTTAAGGAAGTAAGGAAAGGAGAAGGTGAAAATAAAGGTTCATATGCAACTGGCTATTTTAGATCTGGTCTCCAAACACGTCTAAAGCCATTTTACCTAACGTTTCTAATCTAAATGGTGGTCTTTCACAAGGACGATTCTAAGGGTATCTACTCTCTACCAATGTGCTACTCTATATGCCCATTAGTTCTGGGATCGAAAAACCATCGAATCGCAAATGAAAAATATTTTAAGTTGACTTTTCACATATAAAACGAAAAATTTGAATAAATTACAGCATGCATATTTGCTTCGTAACATATTAGAATATAATGCTTTTCGTTCGTTGCATGTTTATAAACTAGATTTGAATGGCAATGTACTTCCCAAGTTATCTTATTTATTCCCAAGGTATCTATTCTTTCCATTCTATTCCCGGTTTCCATTTTATTTTGCTACACACTTATGTAAACAAAAACGCATTTGACATCCACTGTTAGAATTGTCTTGTCTAGAATGATATGTCAAAGTTGTTTTTTTGGATGTATAAGAAGATGATTTCGTGAAGCATTTTCTGATAAAATCGCTGAACGCACTTTCTGATGATGCTACGTAAGTCTACTTCTAAACTAAAGTACCAGACGAACAATTTGGAAACATCTTCCATACCATTTTTGTTTTTAGCAACACCTTTTTATACTTTCTTTCGTGATTAGGGATTTTACATAAAATAGGTCTTAATAAATTACATTAGTGCGTTAAATATATCATTGTATTAGTTTTGAATGTTTATACTTTTAATGTTATTTATAAGTTATATATTTTTATTTACTTATAATAATATAACCCTTGACTCTGTGCAGAAACGGGCGGTCCGTTTGATACTCGTAGATCTTAACAGACGGATTGCAATCTTTAGAGCACAGGCGTCAGGTGGATATGATCTCCTTGTTTCACTGGTATTACAATGGAAGATGCTCCGAGGAACTAGCGTCACTGATCCCCTCGGCACCGTTGCATTGTCGGGTAACACGCCAATCACGCGCAACATTTTTACACGGTTGACATAAGTCACATGTATCTACGACTCGTTCTTGAGTTCAATAGCTCGGCTGTGGAACGATTTGCCGGCCTCTGTGTTTCATCCCTCCTACAACAAGGGTCTCTTCAAGACCCATGTTCACTCCTTCCCTTCCTAAAAAAAACCCTCCACACAGCATCTTCAAAGATGACGTAGGCCCTGAGGGAAATTATTTTCCTCAGGGCCTCCTGTGTGGAGTTAATATATAAAAAAATATATATATATATATATATAAACTGCTAATTGAAAAGCTGCACTGCTTGATACCTGAATGTTCTACTGAGATTTTTCTTACATAAGGCCCTGAGGGAAGTTATTTTCCTTTGTTCCTTATTTCATCTTTGGGGTTGCTGTGTGGTAGGTCCTTTTAAGGAAAGTTGAAGTTCTAAGAAATAAAATGACATTTGGTGGGTTGGTGGGTAGGAATCTGGGGGTCAGTGGGTCCAGGAATGACGGACGTATGAATCCATTCCTCCCCCTGTGAAGCAAGGCGAGAGAGCGTCGATCATCACGAGAGCGTCGGCGGTCTAGAGTGTCCTGCTCAAAGGTTCCTCCTCCTGGTCAAATGATCTCCTTCAATCAGTCCCTCCCGATTCGACCCGTAGCAAATGGGCTAACGCATCCGCCTCCAAGTTCTAGACAAACTTCCTATCCTTTATTTTCCTAAAAAAAAGGTAAAAAAACAATTCATGAACTCACCGGAGTCCAAATAATGTTAGTAATCACTGGTTAAAATAAGTCAAGTGTCCCTTAACATTCTGTAAGGGATATTTCTCTTATTTCTTTCGGTTTATGATGGCGGTGGTAGTTTAGCTAACTGCCTATGTACCTACAGCTTGGAGGAATCTAGGAAGTATATACTTACTGGAAGTAATACTCGCTTATGACCTACAGTAATATGTAGAAATGTGCGCACGAACGCCTCAGACATAGACAACCATTCCAATAATGAGAATACGCGACATGTGAGAAGCTAAGAAGCATGCAGATTAGCAGTCCTCATGGGAAGTTATAATAAGACTGTCCACAGCAGCGGCGATATGTTGTAACACATTGTCATCTGCACGCTTGCATTCTACCCTGGTACCAAGTAGTCTCTGTTTGGGGTTAACTGCATATTGTTTTCATAGTTACAATGGCTATTGTTGAAATAAACCAGGAAATTAATTAATCTAACTGTCTCCACTATAATGGTCAAATTCTTTTGTTGTTAAAAGTTTTAGGTTCTATGTTTTTTATTTTAGTAACTATTATATTTATTATTTTTTTCATTTTTATATGAAACATTTTAGGTACTTTTGTTACTTAAAAAAATTAGTTAATAAAATAAAAGCACCCCGCAAATTTCCCTTATTACCAATGTTTTCATGTAATGTCGACTCGTCCCACCTTTCGTGCCCTCCCCCAAAATCACCCCTCTTACTACCCCCACCTAAGTACATCTAATATTTTTTGTACTTGCATAATAAATACGCTAATATTTTATTTTATGAAGTTCGGGTTTAAATTTTTTTTAAATTGCGATTATTATAAAAGAAACTGAATTTGCCATATTAAACAATAAAACCATATCCGAAAAGAGGTTTATAAATAGGAGAGTTTGGACTTGAAAATGTTTTTTATAGACCTTATACTTTATTTTTTATAGGCTTATTAAAAGAATATTAACAAAATGACCGATATTTTTAAGGGTCTACACGCAGTATTTAATTGAAGCATCTATAATAATTCTAAGCGATCAAATTTTCAAAACAAAAACATATGATTTTGCATTATTAAGTATTGCTGCATTTAAGTTAGTTTTAAGTTTGTTAGTAAATACACGGATGTGTCGAATCCGGTAAGTAGGTAACTTTTTTTTTTAAAGTAACAAATGTACATAGAAAACAAAACTTTTCAAAACAAAATGTCTAGAAATTGTTACATAGTAAATGCCTAAGAAATACAAAAATATGGTCTAATTCTTAATAGAGAAATCGTTTTTTTATGTGAATAGATACCGTATAAGTAGAGCCCCATCTACTGGTCCAGTGGGTTAATGGCATCCCCAATTAGGTTCCATGATGTGGCTGAAGGAGTGGGGAGAGGAAGGAGAAGAGGAAGGATGGGAAGAACTTGGCTTTTGTTAACTGGTTATTAAACACGGCTGTTGATATTTCGTCGATTCTGAATAGATTCAGAGCGATACTAAGATTAGCCCGACCATGATGGACATTGTAAAAAAATTCTGGAAGATTAAAGTTTATATTTCTGATTTTTATCATAGAACTAGAATCGTGTGATTTTAATATTTTTCTAACGATCTAAAACAAAGCATTCCTTTTTTTACATTAGCTTCACACATGAGACCCTAAGGAAAACATTTCCCCTCAGGGCCTATGTCGTCTGTGGGGATGCTGCGTTGAAGGTCTTTTTAGGAGAGGGAGTAGAGGGGAAGTTCTGGGAAGGAAAAGGGTATGGATGGGTGTGTAGTAATCTGGGGGTCAGAGTGTTCAGGAGTGACGGACGCATGAAGCCATCCCTCCCATTGCGGTGCAAGGCAATGTTCCGAGAGTACGGCCGGAGAAGTCAAAGGGACTCCCTCAACCATTCTCTTCCGATCCGGCATGCCATTTCTAAACCAATCTAGAATGAAATAAGATACGGGATCGAATTAAAGTTAATTTAATGCAGTTTTTTAACAGCAACCATGTGGTATGCTTCAACTTGTACTCTGATACACTCAATATACTCCTGGATACACTGATGCCTCACACTTGCTCACTATATGCACCATAATTTTTCCCATAGTTTCATTTCCCCTGGTGACATCTTAGACCACATTTTTCCTGAACGCTAAAACCATTAATGTTAGAATTTGCGTGTTCGCTACATATATTTTACCATTCGATTAATTTTATTTGAAAGATGATATGCTGATTTTTATAGCACCGCATTATTTACAAACCTGTTAATCTGTCCATAAAATTCTTATAATATGTATTTTCACATAGATTCAACAACCCCGGTATCAATTATTGTCGCGGACAAAAGATCTTAAATTTATTGCAAATCTATCTATATCAGTATGAAAAGAAAACATTGGGTGGGTAGCTTTGTTTTTATTCAAGACTACGGTTTTATTCCGATATTGACGATATTTTGCATACTTGACCGTTGAAATAAGAGGAAGGTCACTGCCTACGTGAGATTTCATAAAATCAAATATCTCTCTGCCCACCTCTTAAGCAGACTATACCCCAGGCAATGCCGGGGACTTAAACTGGCATTTTAGAAAAAGTACAATGTTGGTTGTCATTTGCAAATTTTTATTAAAATGTGTACGATTCTCAATCTTCTAACAATGTCTTCGGATTGCTTAATCTATTGTTCTTTCGTATTTATTAAAGAGCATTTTGTTACAGTTTTTATTTTTGGTTTGCAAGGGCGCCAATGGAGGTGACTTATTGTATTGGTTACGATGGTAATTTGTGCGTGTAATTACTAGGGTAATAGGCAAGGTTCGTGGAAAATGTGTTTTACAAGGTTAGCTCCTAGGCGCCTTTTTCGAAAAAAAAAACTCCTTGGGCCGCTTTCGAAATTTCGAACGCGTGACTTAGCTTGAAGTAAAACACTGCCACTTGTGTTGCAGTTAATTGAAATCTTTTAGTAAGACATGGATTTCAAGCTATGTCACGAATTTACAGTCAATCATCGCTCTACCGGTCTCTACCCCCTCGATGAGCTATCCTTGTTAAACGCATTTTCTACGAACCTTGCGTAATAGATATGTTTGGTTTTGAAATAAGAATATGCTTAGGTCCTACCAGGATGCCATTTATCCAGTTCCCTAACTATCATTTTGCTGGAATAACATTTGAAATTTGGAACAATGGCAAGAAAAATAATGAAAATTCGAGTGCATTTGTTTTGAAACCGGAAAACTTGAATTCATTAATTTGCAACTACCTTGGAAGCAAGTTGTTGGTGTTTTCGTGTATCTACACAATTTTGTTTTTAAGTAAAAATACGGAATTTGACCATCTTGGAAGTACATAATATGGTTTTGTACTCGTTCGTTTGGCCATAATTACCTCGAAAAGGCATCGCTGTGGAACCATATAACTATATTGTGGTTTGTCGTGTGCTGCTTCGCAGAGATGCATTGGTAAGTGATTGGTGATCCCCTTTTCTCGCATACCTTGTTTTTCCTTCACATATTATCTCCCAACTCCAGAAAACACGATATCGGCTCGTTTCGTTCTTGGTATTTACATTCCCTTTTCAAGTGCATTCATAAGCAGTGGATGTAGTTTTGGATGCAACAAGGTACTTATTAGTAATGCATAAGCTCATGATAATATTGCATTTGAGATCATCTGAGAACATATCGAATATTCATAAAGTGGCAGTAATTGGGTGGCGAATTGATTGCTTCGTAATTAGATTCACCTGTACATATTGAATGAACTTAGCTGGCATGCATTCCTACGTCGCTTCATCAGATTTGGCCAATGCCTACTTCACCTTAGTTAAGTTTTAGTTAAGTTAAGTTAAGTTTTTTTTACCGTTTCTTGATATTTTATTCGATCTGATTTTTGTTCGTATTTTAGAATCCCGATTATCCGTCTCTGTTATTCGGAGCTCAATTATTCGGAATATGACAAAAAGAGGGTTTATAAAAATTTGCTGCTTATTAATTATGTCTGCTTTATTATTTACATTTTTTCTAATTTCTAAAATTTCTAAATTATTTATCTGTGATGCCTTATAGCCTGTATGTAATATTTTAAGTAAATGGTTTTTGTCAAAAATATGATTATTTTTTATTAAATGATCTGCGAACTCAGACTCGCTGTTGCCATTTAATGCCCTGAGATGTTCTTTAACCCTTACTTCAAAGTTTCTATTTGTTCTACCTATATAAAAGCTATTACAATCTTTACAATCGAATTTATAAACGCCCGTTTTTTTGTTTTGATGTCGCTGTCTTTGTTGTTGAGGATGAATTTTTAAAATTTGTTATTTGTATAAAGTGCAGGTTGTATATTACTGGGAATATTTTTGCTAATTATTTTTGACATATCGTTATTAACAAATAAAAGTCTACGCCATTGATTATTATTATGTTTAGAAAAAGGGTAGAAATAAATAGTTTTAAGAATTTCCGTGTATTCTTTTCATTAAGTATTTGATCTATTAGTTTAGTAGAATAACCATTATTAACTGCTATTTGTTTAATGAGATTTAATTCCAAAGTAAAATTAGGAAGAGACAAAGGAATCGCAACTAATCTATTAACCATAGAGTGAAAGGCCGAGAGTGTCTGAGTGAAAGGATGATTAGATGAATTATGTATAACAGTATAGGTGTACGTATCTTTACGGAAAATATTGAAATCTATTTTTACCTATTAGTGTTAAATTTAAATCTAAGAAATTTAAACTCTTTTCTTTACCTATTTCTAGTGTGAATTGAATGTTTTTATGAAATTTATTTAAGAAGTTTAAGAATATGTTCAGTTGCCTTTCTGTACCTAACCAAATACATATTATATCATCGACATAACTTTTCCAGCAATATACGTATTTAAGTAAAAGCGCACCGCTATTAAAAATCTTATTCTCTATATTATTAACAAAAATATCTGCAATCAAAGGGCTCGTACTACTACCCATCGCGAAGCCATCTTTTTGTTTAAATATTGTATTATTGAATTGAAAGTAATTCTGTTTAAAAATAACATCAAATAATAAAATTAAATCTTTAATTAAGTCTTTCGGCAAGTTCGAAGAATTTAACAAATTATTAAAAATGGTTTTACTTTCTTCTATTGGAATATTTGGGAATAAATTGATCACATCAAAGGAAACCAACATAGCGTACCAATAAAAGTGATGTAAACAAAGTTATTTGTCTTTTTATTAAAATAAATAATGCCATCACAAAGTGAAAACCTTTCCGAAGAAGTTTACTTCGAAAAATTAAATTTAGATTTTATCTGATTAATTTCTGTTATATTAGCGATATTCTGGCTCAAATATTTTTTTTATCCCAGTCTCAAGAATGTCACCATCACCTCCTTTACTATAGAGCCCACCGCATCAAATTGTACATAAACTCACAAATGGGGAGAGTCAAGTAAGTACTTCTTAAACGCAGTTGATTAAAAGATCGATATGTTTTTCATGTCTTATAACGAATTAACAAGATTATTGGCACTGCAAATACATTGTTTAGAAAGATACTTTAAAGAATTCATAATCTACTCTTTCATAGATGGTGCGAGTTTAATTATTTTGAGGAAAAACTCTTTTTACAAAATCATGCTAATACATTAAGATGAATTATTTGTTTGCGCCCATATGTAAGCAAAATGAATATAAATAAATAGTTTTGTCCATCGAATCGAACTCGAATCTTTTAAGAAAGGCTAAAAAATACAATATTGTATCGGTGATTCAATCTAATATTGTATTTTTTAGCCTTTTTGAAGTATTTGAGTCGGTTCATGGACAAAACTAATTATTCATATTTGCGTATGTACGAGTGCAAACCAATATGTATCTATAAGCATATTGTACATCCCATATGTTAATCTTTGTTTCCATTCCCTTTCAATCAATATTCTTCCATACAGCTTGCCGACTGAACTTAGCAGGCTAATAGTTCTATGATTCCCACATTCCATACGTGACCCTTTACCTTTGTATAACAGCATGATTATAGCCTTTCTCCAATCTAATGGCGTGTAACCCTCCTCTGAACACTGGTTAAAAAGTTTGCACAACCATGTGAGAATAATATGGCGTAAGTATTCGGCAGCAATATTGTCAAAACCAACAGCCTTTCCATTCTTCATGCATTTAATCGATTAAGCAAAATGAATATGAATAAATAGTTTTGTCCATCGAATCGAACTAGAATCTTTCAAGAAAGGCAAACAAATATAATATTGTATCGTTGTTTTAACGTTGTCGTTACCAGTAGTTTTATACAAACCTTGTCCTGACAATAACGAACACAAAAAAAAGAATTATCCAATTTGGTTCTGTCGTTCGGAAGTTATGCGCGTACATACATTTTTGCGATTCATTTTAATTTAATTAATAAATTTTTCGTAATTTCATGATGCCAGAGCTCACTATTGTATACAGAAACCATCACGGGCATGCACACATCAAATACCCATAGGAATCACATCAAATAACCAATCGGAAGAATGGTTTAGAAACGCATGGCGGACATACAAACATTTTTAGATTTTTACGTAGTTAAAACAAAGAAATCTATTAATTTTTAATTAAAATGGTGCCACAAAATAAGTTTGCTGTTTTTGAAGAACCTTCTTAATTTAAATCACCCGCTTAAGTAGGTATTTATTTCGATGTGTGTGCGGCAAAGTGTATTCCGACGGTGTATTTTTTTACCCCGTGTAATGAAAAGTCACGATACCCGCAGGGGGTGGGAGTCCTACCCCCACATAAATTCCCTGAAGGACGAAGCGGGGTTTAGGGTTTTAAATTGCCCAGGACATGCAAGGTAAAAAAATCTCGTGAAGTTGGTAGTTGGTTTTTAAAACTATACACGTTGATATAATTTCTCATACTTCGCGTACTTCCATGAAATTAGTCTAGTTTGAAAAGCTTACCGCCTGGCTGTGCAGTTTTGAAGTCAAGTTGTTGTAATTAAAATAATATAAAAAATTTACAGTTGTTAAATGTAAATGTCAATTAATGATTGTTTTTACAATGATGTTTGCAATATGTAATGATTATTTTCCGACCGTTCCAAAAGTTACATACATTTTTTTTTCGTCCAATAATTATTAATGATTTGTGCCCCTCGAAAGCATTGATACATTGGACAGTTGCACCCCTTTTTATTAGTTAACTGAACGTAGCGAAGTCCTGCTTTAACTCGACCGTTTTGCATTCGCCTGTAAAGTTGTTTGTATGTTCCGTTTCAGTTTTAAGACGGTGATCGTTAGAATGGTTTCACGAATATTATTATTTCAAATGTGAAGTCGTCGTGTTTATTTAGATTTTCTTATTCGATTTTTTTCAATATTACGGTATCTACCTGCCTGAAGAAAGTTTGAAAAAAAAGATTGGCCATTGAGATACTGACGTTTCTTGGGACAAATTGTTTTCTTAATTTAATTTAAATTATTTATTATTTTTTAACCAAGATAATATTACAATATACCTAGGTACATTTTTATGGTATACACCACCTAACTAGGCTGAGCCCGTTCCGAGGTAGATAATTCTTCATTTGGTTTATAATTGAGTATTTAAATACCTACTTAAAAGCTTTTATTTTTGATTTATTAAATAAAAGAAAAATGAGCCGTTGCCCGGAATAATGTTGTATCCAAAGATATTGAAATAAAATATATATGCTATTATGGCCGCCCGACCTTCGGCGGACTGTTACCCAGTCAAATAAGATAAAAAGGGGGATAATCCCCAAATGAAACGGAATAAGCTGAAAATGTGTATAAACCTTTATTTTGGTATTATTCATGTTGCCTCAAAAGTCTCATAAGGTCAAGTGAGCGCGTCTTTGGATAATCAAGGTCAAAGGTCACGAAAATAAGTTTTTTGGAAATATCTCGCTTCCTATGCCTCGAATCGTATTTGCGTTCAATATAAAAGTTATAGAGTATAAAGTTCACTAAAAATTTTGTTTGAATTATTTTTTTATACGGTTAACCGTTTTTAAGATAAAGCCCGAAGAGTGTGGAGCGCTCAGCCGTATATGCCGTAGCGCAAGGTCAATAGCGAATCCCAGTTAATCGAACGTTTTTTTAACTTAATTATTGGTTAAATATTAGTTTATTAACTATTTAATATATTTTATTTATATAATATTTCTTATAAATCTTTAATTTATTAATTATTTTATTTATAAATATTTCTTATAATTCATTTAATATTACTTGCCTCTTTCAAATAAATAATAAAGTAATGTTTTTTAATGCTTCCGATTTTATGTCCGGGTTAAATCTTACCCCACAGGAAAAACTAAATCCTTCCACACACTTTTTCACAAATGATCATCTAGTCAATCCACGCTATGTAAGTGCACTATATAAGTATAATAAATACAAAACAATACAAGAACAATATGTCAATCTACCAGAGACCAAATGGGAAAATAATTCACCGACTCCAGATATTTTCATATCAGAGGGTTCGGTTCGGTAATTTATTTATTTTTAATATTATATTTTAATTATAATCTCATTAGAACAAGTAAGAAAGAAATAAGGAATACATTTTGTAATAATATTTTTATTTAGCAATCATCTATCAATAAATTTGTACAATCCAAGTTGAAGTTATTAATGGGAAGATTTTTTCTTACTTTCATTATTAGTTAGCCGGTATGGTAGTTAGTTTTCTTCTTCTTCATCATCATCTTCTTCTTCCGGTCGCTCAAAGTCATTATCATCATCCTCCTCGTTATCAATGACATCCATCTCCAAACCTTCAAAAACTTCAGGGTCATATGCGATTTCTTCATCGAGATCATATTGATACGATGAAGTGTTGAGACATGCATGTCCATTACATTGGCCACAAGCTAACGAACATTGCAACCCTGATTTCCGACATCCACAGCGAGAACCGCAACCATTCTTGCAGTTGCAGAATATTGTGCTAAGCAGTTCATCTGGTGCAGGTGGTAATGTTTTTATCGGTTCCAGGGCTTCATTTTGCAGCACCCAACCCCATCCCTGGGGTTCTAAATCATTGCCTAACCAAGTTTGAATTTGGTAATAGACACGTTTTATATCATATCTTAAGTTCAAAAAAAGAAAAACGCCGTCTCATAAACTTTTGCAAATAGAAGGAAAAAACCTATAAATTTCAGATAGTGAAAAATACCTGGGACTTCATATCGATAAACACTTATCTTTTAAACACCACATACAAAAAGCAAAAGAAAAAATTATCCCACTAATTGGTGTATTTGGCAGAATAGCCCATCTTCTACCAATACAAGTAAAGAGGGGATTATACTTTAGTTTAATTCAATCCCATCTAAATTATCTCATAGAAATATGGGGAAACACAAACATCACATATCTAAACGAAATTCAAATAATACAAAATAAAGTTATAAAAAAACTTTTTAACTATAGACCAGTTTCCCCCACCAAAAGAGTATACCAAGAAACTAACTTACTTAAAATTAGAAAACTGTACGAATACAACATATGCCTATTAATTCACAAAATCCAAAATGGCTTCATACACACAAATACTTCATTTATGAAAACATCACAAGTACATGACCACCACACAAGACAACATAATAAATTATATACAAATTCAGCAAAGACAGAGTGTGGTAAAAGAAACATAGGCCATGAGGGTGTACACATTTATAATCTCCTTCCTGATAGCCTAACAACCGTAAATAGAATAAATATATTTAAGAAAAAACTGTTTGCCCTCAAGATCAATGAGCAAAACCAAAATGCTCTTACTTAAGAAAAATATGTTACTTAGGTAGTAAACCATAATTATTAAGTTATAAATTATTTTTGTTCCTATCAATGTACACTTAAGTTAACAAAGCGAAATTTGTATTTCTTTCAACTTAATAAATAACTAAAAAAAATATGCTGGTGAACTGCTGCACTCGTTGGTGGAAGAGTTGAAAACTGCACAGGCTTACTTAATTTAGTTGACTTAATGAACTGTATGTAGCGAATATGATCGATACTGTCCTCAGATTCAAAAAATTCGTGTTCCATTTTCGAATAATATTTGCACAGGACAATGTAGGAGTATGTTTTTCCAGGAATACTCTTAATGGTGTTCTGTATTTCCAGATATACTCTTAATGTGTACGTAGACTCGGGTCTATGTACACATTTTAAAACCAAAATACCTTATTTCTTTCCTACTTAAAATACAATTATTCTTAATGAGATATGTTTCAAAATGTTTCCAAAAATTGACATAATTATTATTTGAAATAGGTAAGTAATTTGATTTATAAGTAACATTTATAAATAAAATATTAAATAGTTAATTTATAATATTTAACGAATATAGTTTAAAAAAAACCGCACCATGAACTTAAATTCGCCATTGACCTTGCGCCATGGCATGTACGGCTGTGCGCTCCGCTCTCTTCACGCTCAATCTTAAAAACAGTTAACCGTATAAAAAAATTATAAAAACAAAATTTGTAGAGAATTTTATACTCTACAACTTTTGTATGAATGCAAATTCGATTCGAGGAAAAGGAAGCGAGATATTTCCAAAAAACTGATTTTCGTGACCTTTGACCGTGAATATCCAAAGACGCGCACATTTGACCTTATGAGATTTTTGAGGCAACATGTAGAATACCATGATAAAGGTTTATACAAAGTTTCAGCTTATTCCGTTTCATTTAGGAGTGAAATCCTTATTTGACTGGACTATAAGGGGCAATTTTTGAATACGGAAAGAATTCGTTCATTTAGTGGATTTTTTGAAGGTATTGGTTAACGATAATAGTTTGAATACGGAAAGAATTAATTCATTTAGTTGATTTTTTGAAGGTGTGCAATGTGCAATAATTAACAATATCGTCAACGCCAGGAAACTCAGTCCCACACAGTAAACACTGCGGATAGAAAATCTCTTATATTTCAATATCTTTGGTTGTCTAACACACTATATAAAGAGGTAATATTTGTTTGTTTGTTTGTGTGTTTGTTTGCATCGAATAGGCTCCGAAACTACTGAACCGATTTGAAAAATTCTTTCGCTGTTAGGAAGCTACACTATCCCTGGGTGACATAGGCTACATTATATTTAAAAAAAAAATAGGCATCCTTACTAAAACTTCAATAATGTAACCCAGGGTGTAAAAAAATTACCTAAAATATTCTTTAAATCGCGTGCGCTGCGAAAACTATTGATGATAGAATAAAATAATGTACTACGACTTTATAGAACACATTATTTACAAAAAAGATCCCGACAGCATATGTCTAACTATTATGGTTATGCCACAATAAGTATTCTTTTATTTTAAAATTTTAATTAATATGTCGCCGCTTCTAAAGGCTCTTTATTTGTATCTTGGTTTTAATCCTTATCAAAATAAATTACTTCATATTCAAGACAGCTTCAATACCTTTATTTAACTTTTTGAATTTTTCAATTCGGATATTTAATTAGAAAGATATCACGAGTTTAAAAATGTTAGTATTAGAAAAAAGTTTCGGCTACGGGCCGCGCGGGAGAGGAGTCAAGAAATGCAGTGCCAGGGGGGTTTGCGGGACGGGGGAGCGGGAGAGCGGGGCGGGGAAGGTGGAAGTGGAACGCTGGAGGGGAACGCACGGGAAAGGACATAGAAGGAGTAACATTTTATTTATTTGAATATGGCATGTATTATAAAAGAAAGTCCAAAAAAACGTGCAGCTCGCAAAAACTCAGAAACGAGTCCCGGTTCGATCAAGGGAGTTATATGGTGTGGTAGATCTCTATCCCCCCTAGGGAATAAGGGTATCCGTTTTTACCTAAAGGCCGTGCTTTTAAAGATATAAGGGATGAAAATTTCGCCCTCTTGAAATTTCTAGAACAGTCTTCCGGAAAGTTCTAGAAGGTTCCATAGAGCTGTAGAAAGTTGTGGAAGGAGTGGCGGAGTATGTCGTGGAATGATCAGGAATAGGAAATCGGGAACATCATTGTGCAACATTCCAGAACACTATCTTATTGTCCTGAGCGAAGCCGGGTAACCCAGCTAGTATCCAATAAAACTATCAATGTTGAGTTATTGATGGAACACTAATTTAATTTCTTTTCATGTACATCTCTTAAAAATTGAATGTTTATTGTATTTTAAATGTAAAATGTAATGAAACGTAACTGGTTTCTAAAAACATTAATATTTTTGGATACAACATTATACCGGGAAAGGGCTCAATTACAAACGACCGACAAGAAATCACCTCGTATTCCCCGTGGAAGAAACTGAAAGGAACTATAAAAAAAATTATTGGCTGCCACGTCGCCATGCCACGTCGTTCTCAGACGTCCCCGACTACTTTATCCATTCATTTCAAAACAAATCAATAAACTCTTAAATTTAGCTAAAACAAATGTTACTTTTGTTTGGTGAAATGCCCGGGTATGGGTCGCCGTCTGTTTGCATTAAAAGTTTAACATGGAGTTTGTTCATGAGACGAATGGACTGCCAACCCCAATGAAACTAACTCTTCCTTAGCGTGGCTAAACTGCGGCGATATTTCCCCATAACACGGACAGTTACCGGACCAACCTCTTATGAAGAAGCATTATGCATTATGTTAAGACCCTAAGAGCGAGAAAACTACATTCTGTTCATCTAGAAGGAATCAGTCTTAAATTCAAACAAACACATTTTATTATAATTACAATAAAAATTACAACGGTCGTTCCGAAACCGGTCGGCTTCAAACAAATATACAAGTGGTTCAAACAAAGTAACATTGTTTCATTTAACAATAAAAGTAATTTATTCTAGACATGCGTAGAGCTAGTGCAAAATAATACCTTCTACATCTACAAATTAATGACAATTATTAATAAAAACAAACTTATAAGAGACGTGTGTGATCACAATTTTGATTTTTGTCTCTTAGGCACATATTACTTTTTTAATATTTGAAAGTTCCCTTCTAAACGCCAATTCAAGGTGTGTTTTAGCTTTCCATCAAATTGTAAAAAGCAGACAAACTTAACAAAATGGCAGTTGTTCTCCTGTGCCGATCACAATTTTTTCAAAAGCCGAATTCGGCATTTAACGGGGAACTTCCAAATGACAAAAATAAACAGAATGGCGCTGAATGACCATTTGATGACAATGTTAAATTTGAATTTCTGTCAAAATATTTATTTTTCATTCTCCCCTCAAGAGCCCTTACGATTTTTTTAATTAAAAAACTATTTTTAAAAAAAATCCTCCTTTATGTAATCCAAGCCTCTTTAAACCCCTACCTTAACCCGTCTTACCACGCTGTCCAACCAGGAGGCAACTATTTTCCATTTCTTTACACTTTGAAGATAGGAGCGCTATTGTAAGATGTAACATAAAATAAATAAAAAATATGTTTCAACAGTATCTGGAATATTTTCGAACAATCTCAAAGGAGGCATTTTTTTATCATCATCTTTCAGCACAAAGTACAGACCTCTGCAGTGAAAATTTATTTATTTTATCCTTGACCATACTAAGAGCATAAACGGTGTCGACAATATTTTACATGAGATATTTTTGAATCTTATAAAACTCAATAGATCAGCGATAACGTAGAGAGAAAACAGATATCAAAGCATTAATTATTAATAATGTGTAATACAATACTCTTATTTACTTTATATAATCCAAAAAACATGCTAAAACTTTTTTATTTTAATGTTGAAAATAAAGTTTTTTCAGCACACAGTGTAGTGGAATTTCATATTTTTATCGAAGGCGGTATTCAAAATGTCTTCGACTTTTCTTGAAATGCCCGTCCAGTTTATTGACAAAATAAACTCTTTTGCGAACAATGATTTGAAGAGCATTTATCACTTATTCACCCATGCGTGCAGATTAACGGAGTTATTATGGTTTTGTACATAAATTTATTTTTTATTTTTATATTTAACTTTTAGAGTAAAATCACAAATTGTAATATTTAATTAAATAAAGACAATATTAGCGAAACTCAATCGAAAATCTGGAGACAGAAAAATCATAAAAAAGATATTGGCACCTCGGGGGCACGAACCCAGGACCTTCTGTTTTCATGGCAACAGCTAAACCAATTGAGATAAGGTGTCTATATCCAATTTGGTCGCTTTTAACTGTTTTATACTTCGACTAAGAACTACCGACGTTATCTTCATTTTCTTAACGCACAAATTATTGGCTGCTATCTTTATATATATTTTTTAACATTAGCTCCACACAAAAGGCCCCGAGGAAAACCATTTACCTCGGAGCCTATGTCATTTTTGGGGATGCTGTCTGGAGGGTTTTTTAAGGGAAAGGAAGGAGAAGAAGATATGGGAAGGAAAAAGGTATGAGGGGTGGGTAGGAATCTAAGGGGCAGTGTGCCCAGGAGTGACGGACGTATTAATCTATTCCTCATACTGCGGTGCACGGCGATGGATCGGGAGGGTCCGGCTGGAGAGGTCAAAAGGCCGCCCTTAATCAGTTTGCTCCGATCCAGCCCGCCACGGAGTAGTTGGGAAAACGTATCCGCCACCAAGACCTAGACAAACCTCACCCCACGAACCCGGGTACTCCTGCTAACCATAAACGTATCGAACCACTTGTTATCCAATAAATGGTTCCCAGGGCAGCGGTACCCATACCTCCCAAATCGAGGCGGGAATATATATGATTGGCATGATTTTGGCACGTCAATATCTTTTTCTGATTTTTTTGTCTCCAGATTTTCGATTGAGTTTCGCGAATATTGTCTTCATTTAATTAATTAAAATATTTAAGTTCCGAAATTTACGCTAAATGTAACTAAATAAAGAATAATTCAAGGTAGTTTGCAGCTGTCCGACAACTTCCTGAAAACTGAAAGAGATTAAACATTTGCAAGGTTATGAGTTACGAGTTGCGCGGAAATTAAAGCTTTGAAACATTAAGAAACGTTGAGTAAGTTATCTTTCTCAATTAGAAAACTAACTTTTGCAGAAATCGCGGCATAAGTTTCGCACATTTGATTTTTTTTTCGAAATTTAATGCCACTTTCTTTAATATTTTTGACGGCCTCCGTGGTCAGGGGTAATACTCCCGAATACCAATCCGGGGGTCGCGGGTTCAAATCCTGACGTGCGTAAGTAAATTAGTGGTTATGTGTCAAATCTATAATTTGATGCATTCGAAGGTTCCTTCCTATCTGCAGTCTGTCAATCTGCAGTGCAACAACCACGCCTGAAAACTTTTTTTTATTGAAGCTGAAAACATCATATTTAATTATAAATATTTTTTTAGTATTTTAACAAATTCAAAGGTAAGCTGCTAATTTTATTTAATTTCTTGTCTGACGATACCTACACTGCGAATTAGTTATTTGCAAGATAGATAAATTAAAACAAGTTGGTGAGCCGTTTGGTCTAGTGAAGATATCCTAATACAAACATTCTTACCATCTTTACCAAGCATTAGAATAGAAATGGTGCACGCTAACACGTCCTCCGGTCGCTGAGACATCTCGGCTGAGCAATAACTGTTGCTTCTGGTCCGACAGACCGTAAACTATCCATGTTCGCGTTTCGTAATGTTGAAAACACCGTCTCAAAGGACCGAGTCATTATATCAAGTATTCCTAACCTTTTGCCCCTAATTGTCGGCGGGACGTTTCAGGCAGTGTCTACGTGACTGCAGCATTAGTTCTACATGTATTCCAAAGTGGTTTTAGTGACTTGGTAATTATATTTTCAATTATTTTTGAAGTGAAACATCTTTAGCCCTGCAAAGAAAGTACGTCATTAAAATTATTATTATTATTTATTATTCGACGGTCCTAGATTCTAATATAATGTGGTAAATTCACGACTACGTGCGGGCCTCCAACAGCGTCGCGGTTTAAAGCGCCTGAATCTCAGCCCCCAGAGAGACATCCTGCGAACGGAGGTTCGAAACCTACCAAAAATAAACGTTTTTTTGTAAAATCAATATTCAATCTTCAAACCAATTTAAAATAAACATGCAAAAGAAAAGAAAGCGACATCTAGCGACTTTCTAGTTTCACTTCTACTGCGTGTGAATTGCACACTCTGATTTATTAATATTATTTCACCAGCCGTGCGAGGAATGTCTTGTATTATAGCGAATTGAAGTTTGCAGATTGAAATCTTTACATAGTATGAAGTCGCTCCCGCTGTCTTTTGTGCGCTTAGATCTTTTAAACTACGTAATGGATTTTCATGCGGTTTTCACCAATAGATAGAGCGATTCATGAAGAATGTTTTTAGATATGTAATTTGTCAAGGTTTTGTGTAAATCGGTTGAAATATAAAATAAATAAAGGCAGCGGGCAGCGGGCAGCGCGCAGCGGGCAATGGGCAGCTGATTTGATTTAACAGATAGCGTTGGTTGTAAAGGTTGGGTAATGGCGTGGCATTGTGTTTCGTTAGCCACAGCAACGTGTGGCCTGGTCTGCTAGTTATTAATAATTTGATTGATCCTATAAATCATTAATTTAACAATTCAGATTTATTTATTAATAATATTTTGTATGAAAATTGAATTAAGAAATTTGGAAAGGGAATTTGATACATGAATAAAAGGAGATTAGATGGTTAGAGAGTAGAACGTATGGGTAAAAAAATGCAGATCCATATTCATGTGTATTTGTGCTCTGAAAGTATGGAGTTGGTTTTCGGTGTTTAAGTTATCAGGGAGAAGGTTGAAGATTTTAGGAGCTAGGTAGATGAATTGTCTATGTGCTGACGTAGCATGTAATGTTGGTACATTGTAGTGCTGGTTGATTATAGTCCTGAAGGTGTGATTGAGTTGTAAGAGTGTTCACAAGAAATATGTCAGCATAAATTTGAGATACGTGGAAAGTTTCGGAAAAGTTTGTGTTATTAGACTTTTTCTTCATATCCACTGTTTTAAGTTTTTCCTTTTTACAATAAATGACTTAGTATTACTGGTTTCAAATAACTTTTGTATGTTAGCAAAATGCATGCAGATAGTCTGTAATTTAGGTCACTTCTTATAATTAAAACTTTTGCCTTGAAAAAAAATCAGTTTTCGTTGAAAAGTTAAAAAAAGTCCGTACAAATCCAAACAGGAACTGCATGAATTTGTATGGGAAAGTGTAATTTGTTTCGCTGAGTGATATTTTCATTAAAAAATTTTTTAATGCAGACCGATACACTTGCTTTATAATCGAGGCCGATGCTGTGTAATATTTATGAAAAAAAAACACAATAAAGAAGATCTTTGAAGAAGAAGATAACAATAATTTTCTAAACGAAAATACGAAAGAGAACCAGACACAGAAAAATATAAAAAATATGTTTTTCTGTGTCTTGTTCTCTTTCATATTTTCGTTTAGATTATTTTTGTTAACTTCTTCTTCAATGATATATTACATTGATGGGAATAACCTTCAAAAGTTATAAAAAGAGAGTTTTTCTTATAAAAAATTGAACATTGTTATTACATTAATGGTCAATTTAAATATAGCGACGTTTTGTGATAAAATCACCTCAAGTACGCTTATTTCTCATTTTAATCATCTCAAAATTAATTAGATAACTGTATCAGGTTGTAACACCTTGGCCACCATTTACACCATGATCCTTTAACTTGAGGGAGGAAGTCCTGAAAGGCACAGCGTTGATTCATTTCGCAACAATTTCACCTGAAACCTAACAAGTAAGAGGGTTGATAAAATCCGTCATCGGAGGCAAAAATCATATTCATGGTCGCTGCATTAATTAGACTAAGAATAATTTTTCCTTTAAGTCAAAACGTTACTTGATGGTCTATCTTTTACTAACTCCAGCCACGATGTAGATTACTTCATCAAATAATTTGTTAATGAATTTCAGCGATATTTAGTAAAATAAAAGTTAATCATTCGCTCCATATGCTTTAAAGGTCAGAGGTATAATTCAACCCTTATTAAACGGCAGATTTACTGCCATAATGTTGGTTTTGCCCCAGACCCAGCCTGGGGGTAATAAAGAGACGCGTTTTGGTGTTTTCTACGAGAATTCGTGACGGCATTCCGGTACGGAGTTACAAAGTTCAGAGGGGTTTGTTAGTTGCCCCCGGAGTAATGATTAATGACTCGTGTTTGCAGCTGAAGATTTAGCACGGCGCGTCATTTTCTGAGTTCATTCCCCCAGCTAAATTAAACTTTGCACTATAGAATTTCAGTCTACGTTTTGAAAGACTGAAATGGACCATGAAATGGTAATTCGAGTCTGATGGATTTGTTTGTTCTTTCGTTCATTTAAAAAAATATTCTACCGGCTGCGCCAATTGTAGTGGCTAAGTCAAGATTCTCTTATGGCTTATCAGTAATTAATCCAATTCTTAATGATGAGGAGGGAAATAAAACACATCAAAGTGGGTGGTTGGTTTATTTACTACTAGTCGAAATGTTACAGGTATGAATAAAGGACTACACAAATCGCCGTACGCTTAACACATACAACCTATAATCTGTATCTCTCGTCTATTGTCCCTATCATATATTATACTTGGACTTAATTTCATTAGTAAAAGCTAGGTACTTCCCAGCCTTCCTCTTCTCCTTCTATTCCTCTTCACTCCGTCTAGACTAACAACATATCACAATTGGGGATACCACAATCCCTCTGTCTTCGGCCAGTTAAGTACAGTTGGTATGGTTGAGTATAGTAGTTCTGTAAAAAAATGCTAGCTTTTAGTCTCTAATCAACGAGTTCTTCTACTTCCATTCACGTGCTTATATTTGAATTGATTTTACTTTATAAGTATACTAGAAAAATATACTTGAACGTCACAAAAATTTTTATTAACCCTTAAGCATTTTTGAGCAATGTAATTTTCATGTGCACGATATGGTATGAATCTTTTATTTTTCTCATGAATATAGTATAAGGAATACTTCCAAGTTTTTTGTAGTGAATTGCAAATATAGTAGATATGTGTCAAAAAATCCGTCCATTTTAGTTAAAATTGTGTGTTTACGTGTGAAGAAAACAAATATTAACATAATAATTGCATGAGTTCAAAATAACCACTACACATTTTCAGTAGTCTTTTAGCACTAGACAATTATTTATATTTATCCCATATTCATCGGATGACTAACATAAGATAAAGTAATAACTTCTAATGTATGGGTGGTACTTACAACTCTGATTAAACATTACTATACGTGACAAATTGTTTATCTCAGTTGAAACTCAGTCGATGATCCCAATATATGACCAGATCATTGAAACATTATTATGAATGAATAGCCTTTTGGGTTACATGTGAAATATGATAAATCTTGTAATATTTCCATTTTGACTTATTTTGAAAATTGATTATGGAAATGTTTTATTATTGATTCCCAAATCTTTTGCTGAGGGTGGTTTTTACATCACTTACCGTTGTCTTAGTTATTATGATTTGTGAAAGCGGCCTGAAGTGAATTTAAATACCAAATCTATGCTCATTTTTTATTGAGTAATTTTTAGCTAAGTTTTTATTGTTGAAAGCAATGTTAGAATCGAATATTCCCCGAGTTATTCTAAGCTCAGTTTTATTTGGCGAAAGCGATGGAAATCAGATGAAATGGCTTTGAGTAGTAGGTACTTCGCTCATTCCCTAATTGAATAGCTTTAGCTCGGTTTTGATTGGTGTTACCAACCATAAGAAATTGATTTGTGTAATTTTGATTCAGATTTGATTTTATGAAAGCGATAATAAGAAAATAAATTCAGTGATACTTCACTCTTTACGCTGTTTTGATAACCTCATGAAAGCGATCGCAAGAAATGGAATAGAGTAATTATTATTAGCTAATTTTTTTATTAAGTAATTTTTGTCAAATTTAACGGTAAAATTGCGTTAAGCTAAAAAAATTAAAAAAAAAACAATTTTTAACCTACATAAAAAAGCTTTTGAAACAAAATTATTTTCAATTGATTGACATAATAAACTACCAGGAGTGAAGCAAGCGTAAGGATAATGTTAACCTTTACGTAATAATTGTTTAGTCACTAGTTGCGGCAGTCCGCGAGTGGCCCCAGAGGCCCGGGTAACAGAAAGCACGCGGACTATTCGTGTGAGGAATTCCTCTGTGTACTCGTAGCTTTACCCACCAAATTCAAACTCCCAAGCTCTTGCGTTCTCTGTGCTCCTGGTATCCTAACTGAATACTCAGCTAAGGTGTTGCTATATAAACATTTTTGAATCAATTGAAATTGTTTACGAAATTATTTATGTCTGCGCAGTAATTTTCTTCAGAAAACAGGGTTGTGGGTGGTATCCCTGTGCCCGAAGTACGCATTAACGTCTGGTGAAATTGATCAAATATTTTAAAATATATACTCGTAGCGGGTGGTATCAAAAAATTTTACGGATTCAATAATTATTTGAAGTTAATTTTCATGTTCTGTGTAAATTCTATTCAAGTTTCGTGATTATTTCAGTTTTACGAAGCAACTAGCCTATAATGATATAATCCGTCAAATTTTTTTAAACAACACGTCCAGACTAGTCGAACCAAAAATTAATTTAATTTGCCTCGCGTGGTCCTAGGAGTCTAACTTATACATAATAACGTGTACATTTTAAACTTCAACAAGCCATACTTATTTGTTTTTAGAAACTTCCTTTATTTGACATTATTTTCATTTATCTTAATTTCAATTAATTTTTAATTTTTTACCATCAATAAGTTTATATTATGTTTTCGAAAACGATACAGTGTATTCCATAATATTTCATACTTTAGTAAATTTTGAAAATGAGCATCACAACGGGATGGGATTTGTCCGGGTCTTGGCAGCGGATGCGTCTGCTCACCAGCGGCATGGCAGGCTGGGAGAGAATAGTTGAGGGAGTCCCTTTGACTGCTCCAGCCGTACTCTCTCAGAACATCGCCTTGCACCGCAGTGGTAGGGACGGATGCATACGTCCGTAACTCCTCGACACACTGACCCTCAAATTCCTTACCACCCTATTACGTCTTTCCTTCCCAGAACTTCCCCTCCTTTCCTAAAAAAACCCTCCAAACAGAATCCCCAAATATAACATAGGCCCTGAGGGGAATTATTTTCCTCATGGCCTCCTGTGTGGAGCTACTGTAAAAAAACATAAATACGCACACATTCACGAAAAAACTACTTTACGAATTGATTCATTTTCATATCAAAAGCGATCAACTGAGTTTTATTGACAAAAACATTGAAAAAAACTCTCGTAACTCATTCTATTCAAGCTTTATTTAAAGGTTTATTTGGGGGAAATCTCTCAATTTCATTTCCGCCGCTATACATTTCCTTTTACTCGTGACTCTTTTCATTCTTTCACTACATGGCCTGAATCCATTGATTATGGCAGGCCAATTTCTGCCACTGCATCATATTATTTTTCCGCGTGGTCTTTAGAAAAAAATCATCGCAAACAAAGGGACGTTTGCAGGGCAATTTTTAGAAAAATGTATTGATACACCCTAAGCACTCTAGATTTTCAAAGGACTAGGGCAGTTTATTCATCTTTTTTCGTATTATGTGAAATATGTATGTAGGAGAGGACACAAATTTTGTCTAGTATCTAGTCCAGGGGTCGGCAAACTTTCAAGTGAGAAGAGCCATTTTTTCCGAGTTATTCCGAGTGCAGTAAAAATTTATGTTTCGGATTGTGATGTTGCAAAAATCTCGATGTGCCGTAAATGAATGCTGGGGACTCGCACACAGATAAACCAGTTTTGTGTTCGGAATGTAAACAAATATTCCAGGTGTCTATTCATTCGCTGACGAATTTCGAAAGAAACCATTCTCATGTTACGAAAAAAATATAAAATTTTAGTTTCAGGTAAAATGCAGAAAAAATCGTAGGAAGACCATTGGCTTCGCGTGTAATAATAGTTTAAGCTTGTGGACTCTTTTGCAGAGTGCTTTAAACTAGAGATGCCACGAATAGTGATTTTGCCGAATACCGAATATTCGGCTAAGCTCTCGGCCGAATACCGAATATTCGGCGACACTTCGTACATTTCGCGGGTGACAGGTTCCGACCGGCAACATTGAAGTGCGTGTGGTAACTACTTATTTGTTTCATTTGCGAGTAGGTAGTGTCACAACGCGCATTATTTGTTGATTGTTACATCAAATTGTGTTACTTATAGTGTGTATCACGTCTGCTTGTTCGCGAAAAGCTTTACGAAATGGCACCATTTAATAAAAAATCACCTATTTGCGAATATTATGAAATTTGTAGTGAGGACAATAAATGTTAAGTATTAAATTTATATGCATTTTTTTCATCATTTGGTATTCGGTATTCGGCCGAATGGTTCGCAGTATTCGGCCGAATACCGAACAGTAAAAAAAGTGTCCGAATAGGCCGAATACCGAAAATTAGCCGAATATTCGTGGCATCTTTAGTTTAAGCCAACCTTAAAAAAAACTCTCCACACAGCATCCCCAAATATGACATAGGCCGGGAAATTATTTTCCTCGGGGCCTCCGGTATGGAGCTCATGTAAAAAAAAAAACTTGTGTTCCAAATGTTCCGAAACAAATATTTTCAAGGGACTCGTTCAATAGATCAAGCGTTCCAAGTGTAGCAGCATTTTCATATGCTGAGTTGGTAACACTGATATTGGTAGAGTCAAAGTTCGTTCGGCGGCTCCCACAAGGCAGGTTGAGTGAAGGTGAAATTGTAGTTGAAATCTGTTTATTTAATGTAACATGTGATGAGACATTCAGAGAAGTACAAGATCTTGCATCTTATTATGCAGGGGAAGATTGCCGGAAGACGGGGCCCTGGAATAAGGAGAACCTTATGGCTGAAAAACCTGAGACACTAGTTTGGCCAGTCTACTGTAGAGCTGTTTTTTTTTTTTCAATTATTTATTGAGTTAGTTTATACTACATGAATATAAACTAATAAGCACAATGTAACATTTCATTTGATAAATTTAAATATTTTTACATTAAGCATAACATTTCTTGTTACGGGCCACAGTAAACAAATTTCGCATAGCCAACATGATAGCCAACGCCCGTTGAACGGACAGGGCACAAGAAAAAGAAAAATATTATTTTAATCTTTAATAATTGTATTCGGACCCAAGCTGGAAATCGGATTGTAGTAAACTAAATTAAACCATGGTCTGATAGCGGGAGACATTCCTAAGATTCTATAGGTCTGAAAGGCGGCGACGGGCTGGACTTGGTCCGCAGGTTGTAGAATCGTGTTAATTAACATTTTTGGGATGATGCACTAGTTTTTAGAAATACTTAAGGTAGGTATGAATGTGTTGAAAAGCTACCAGACTAGCTGCCGACTTAGCATTTTGAGGAGTAAAAAGTTACAACATTTCTTTTTAGCGAAGAGAGGGCGCACAGAGCCGCAACAGTTGGTAGCATTTTTTATCGGAAGCGTTCCATCTAATTTTGAACTGAAATAAATAATTGATACGAAAAGTCACCTGAATTGATTTAAAAATAATGTTTTTTATGTGAGATTTGTTTTTATTGTTCGAAAAAAAGTGACACATAATAATATTTTTAAATAATAATTACTAATAAACATCCATAAAGTTTTTAAATGTGAATATTGAATAACACAACATCATTTCAACTTTTTTAAAGTATGTCTAAATAAAATTAATTTAAATTGCTTTACTTTGCTCGTACTTGTTTATTAGCGATGGGCATAAACGAAACATTTTACAAAGAGAAATTTTAATAAGAGAACAACTAAGGTTGGATTGTTTCACAGAAATTAAAATATAACACTGTCATCGAGTGCCCGTTCAGCACCATTTTGTCTTTTTTACAAGTTGAAAGGTCCCCAATAAATAACTATTCTAATTCGTTCCAGCTTTTCAACAAATTGTGATCAACAGAAGACGACTATCATGCTAGCATATCGATAGAAAGCTGAAACGTTTAATGTTCAAGGTCACCTTTCAAATATTTGAATTTCTCCCTTAGGTAGGCCTTAGTGTTTCGTGACATTTCAATTACGTACCATTTTATTTAAATACATTCGCACATTCAAAATAAATGTTTTTCAATATTGTTTGGAAACATTTCATAATTAATTTGTTATTATGATTTTGCCACGTTTAAACATTACCAATTGAATTGAAAACATTTTTATCACTATTTTATTAAAATGACTTGTTCATTTGTTAAAATGATTCAAAATGTTTCTTGAAATGGTCTCTACGAAAAAAACCGGGTGGTGTTTTTTTTCCATACAAACGCATTCCCCAATTTCCTCTCTAGATTTGACACTACTGCAAATATTTTTTTTAATATAATATAGATATCTACCACCAGCGTGGCGATACGTTTTGCTTATTTTGATAAGTTACTTCGTAAAGATGTTAGGACCCTCCAAAAATCGTTAAAACTGCCTGGTTAGACGCCATCAATAGACGTTCAGTATACAAACTAGACAATATATTTTTTACGAAAACAAAACGTTCAGACATAGACTATTTTCATCTAATACAGTTTGCAAAATAAATTCAATGTCAGTCCAGTTTTGGGGGAGAAAATGAGGAATACAAACCTCGACTAGATTAGGTATTATTAAGCTCAGTATTCTGGTGAGTAAGGGGGCATCCATTAATTACGTGAGCAGTTTTTCTTCCAATCTAGATCCCCCCCCCCTCCCCCTCGGTGAGATAAATTTGGGCCAATTCGTATATTTTTTTCAAGTAACGTGATATTTTGCTGGACCCCTCCCCCGTTTGTGCTCACGTAATTAATGGATGCCCCCTAACGGTAACAGTTTGGTAAAATAGGTATTGTTCAAATTTCTCGGGGACCGCGTCCTCTTAAGTTCGAAATAATTGATATCTGGATTATACCCATCTCTAATATAGTAACATGTACATAGAGATATCAACACTAATCATTTTGTTTATTTATGAATTTATATTTATTAATTATCTACAACTACGACACATTAATTATGTTTTATAATTTTAGTAAATATATTACAAATTTTTATCAGTTCATGAAGTTACTAACATTGATACTTAATTAAGTTGGTGTTTGTTGTTATTATTTTCTATTAAACCAAGTTCAAATTAGGAGACATAATTATACATATTACTTTAATTCATAAGGTATTTAGACATTTTAATTCTTATGGTCCTTATTATTCATTTACGTGTTTACATATTCACATCTAATTATTTAAATTTAAACATCGATAAAAAAATATTTCAAGCAAAAGTTAGAATTGTGTTTAAAAATGACTGTATAAATGCTACGGAATATTTTATTTACAAAAATAATGGTTACAATTGGTCCTTAGAACTACGTACGAACAATAGGCCAAAACTTGTTACAAAGTTTATACTTTGTATAATGAACTAGGTTCTTGTCTGAACAGAGGGAGATGTTTGCATTACAATCGCCGTCTATACTGCACGTATGTCAAAGGGCGAAATGTAGCTAATCGCTATGCGTAATTGCGATTTGCAGTAGTGGGGGTGAACGATGTTGGCGACACTTGCGGTGCGCGAGGTTTCATACTTACATAAATATAATTTTTCATGGCTCATCTCTCTTGTTTCTTCTATCTATGATAACGTGGATGACAGTGTCTTTGAAAGTTACCTGCTAAGTAAAGTTCTGCGCTTTGTCGTCATTGCTGGCATCACTCAATGTGAATTAGATTAGAACATGGTATCAGCTTTATTTCTTGAAGATGCAAATCGCTAAAGGCCTCTACTAAGAATTAATTGGTGAACGTTCCTTTATGCACCCCAAAGATTGCGATCGACTGGCCATGTGGAAATAATGAAAGATCTGAATGACACACAACCAAAAATCACGACTACGATGGTAGGTATATGATAATGGGACCAAGGAGCATGTTTGTGAATGAGCATTTTATGCTGGTTATCATTCGTCATATGTCCTCAGAAATTCCCATCCTGCTCCAATCCTCTTCCAGCTAGTCTATCTCTTCCTAGGTCTTTCTCTAGGTAGTTTTAACAGGGGTACCCACTTGGTCGTGATTGTCTGTATGTTTGTCAATAAGCATTTTATGTTGGTTTAGGTATCATTCGTCTCTTGTCCTCAAAAATTTTCACCTTACTCCCTACTCCAATTCTCTTCCAGCGAGTCTATCTGTCTCTTCCTAGGTATGTCTATAGGTAGTTTTAACTGGGGTACCCACTTGGTCGTGATTGTCTGTATGTTTGTGAATGAGCATTTTATGCTGGTTTTGGTACCTACGTTCGTCTCCAATCCTCAGAAATTCCCATCCTGCTCTAACCCTCTCCCAGCTAGACTCTCTAACTCTTCCTACGTCTGTCTATAGGTAGTTTTAACTGGGGTACCCCCTTGGTGATGATTGGCTGTAGGTTTGTGAATAAAAATTTTATGCTGGTTTATGTATAATTCATCTCCTGTCCTCAACAACACCCATCCTAACCAATCCTCTTCCAGCTAGTCTATCTATCTTTTCCTATGTCCGTCTGTAGGTAGTCTTAACTAGGGTACCCACTTGGTCGTGATCTGTGTGTGTCATCTGACATTATCTTTAAATTTCCTGTCCATCGCAGTCTTTGGAATAAGATGAGAAAACAGCAAGACACCGGTTATTAGATTATTTTTTATAATTTAATAATTATTTTTCGATATGTGCAGGTTAACATCGAGATAATCTTCAATATTAATTATGCTATCAACTAATCATATTTTGTGATACAAAATCACGCTCAAGCTCTGCTCATAATGTTTTTTTTAAAATTAATAATTAATTATAAAGTAAAAGCAACGTGCAATTCAAAAGCATTTAAATAAACAGTGAACGTTAAACCCTTAATTTATTATACCTGCTCTAGACTCTCGTCGTTTTTTGCAAAGCCTGTTTGGAGCTCGGTCCCGTGTCAGTTTTGTGCCAGAGTCAAAGAACGTCAAGCGAATCTCATTATTTCCGATGAATGCTTTCCAGCGAATGCAGCTACACGATCAATAATAATCCAAGAAACTACTACGCGATACGATTATAGTCCAAGAGCCCGTGACGATCAGACCTTCGTTATTTTATATAACCTGAAAGTTTCTCTGTGTATGTCCCTAATACAGGTAAAGACGATCCCCGACTATGAAGTTTGGATGACGGTGGCTTTGAAAGATATTATATTAATTAATAATAATTGTACTTACGTTAAACTCTAAAAACTTTTATATATGTTACTTGAGAAACTATCAACAAATGTTTTCTCAGTTATCAGACAGTTTCGACGGTTCCTTCACCTTGTCAGATACATTAAAAGTCTACCGTAGGTGTGAGCGCGATATATACGTGCAAGCGGGTGGGAGTGAAATAGCGAGATATTTTGACGCTAGCAGACACTACCTTGTAAAAGTGTGAGCAAAATGCTCTTGAAATTGAGGTGCAATTTTATACAACTCTGTTACCTCCTATCTTCCAAGGCCACCGTGATCCAAACTTCATTGTCGGGGATTGTCTTTTCCTGTATTAGAGATATACCTACACAGAAAAACTTTCAGGTTTTATAAAATAACAAAGGTCTGATCGTCACGGGCTTTTGCTCTTTAAACAATGAATATCTCGCCGAGGGTGTTGAGCAGGCTTAATAGTGCATTGTGTGCGTGTTTTCTATCACTTTGATAAAATAATGTATTTTAAATGTTATAAATTAACTTTAACACATCAATGTAATATTTAATCATCAAAAAAGAAGATAATATTAATAAATCTAAAACAAACATGAAATCGAACAAGATACAGAAAATAAAAAAAAGTTAACGGTCGCAACTGGGAATCGAACTCAGGAACTATGTCTTACCAGGACAAAATAGCTAATGAGGCCTGATTATTTTCTGTTATTTTATCAATCTTATATTTATTTCTGAATTGTAATTCTTAAATTTAAATATGAGGTCGATAAAAAATATCAGGTCTAAATAGCTCATGATTGAGCTTTGTAAGACTGAGATCTTGGGTCTGATTCATGTTTCGTTTAGATTTATGAATGTTATCGTCGTTTTCAATGATAAAATATTGTACAATAAATCATGCATAAGAATTGATTCATTTTATAGTGGCTTCGTTTTTATCTTTGAATTTTTCGTCTCCAAGGACAAGGCAGTCTCGTAAGATGGCAATGAGGCGTCCTTGATTTCTTCATCTTGCATGTCTTCCATTGATCCTGCAGCTTCATTTCCGCATGGTTCGCTTTCGGTTTCTTGGGGCACTGAGCTTCTATGGTCTCCAGTTTGAGGAACCCCCGTTTGTGCCTGGAAAAAAGAAACAGTATTAATAATTACGTATTCAAACACCATATTATATGGTTACATCCGTCGCAAGGATAGCCAAAGATCCGTGCGTTAAAATCTTGGAAGAGACAATTTCTTTTCGTGTTTAGGCACATATTTCTGATGCTGTTGATAATATCACAATTTTCCAAAAAACAGATTTAAAAAAAAAAATTGCGAACTATTTAGACGACTTAATAATATCCACGTGTGGGAATCAAGAACATCATTTTGAACAGGTAAACGCGGTGCGAGAAAGATTAGAGGCGGCAAATATGACTTGTAAACTCGAAAAATGACAGTTTTTATTTACAGAAGTACGTATGCTGGGACATATTATTATTTCGTCCTTTGGTGTTCAAATGGATCCCGATAAGATAGAAGCGATAAAAAACTTTCCGGTACCCAAGAAAATAAAACAGGTTAGAGCTTTACTTGGACTTTGTAACTATTATCGTAGATTCGCGAATAAATACGGAGAAACTACGCGAGTAATGTACAAATTTTATCATTCGCTTGAAATGTATTTAAGTTCATTCATTTGGAGTAGGTACCATAACATGCTTTTATTTAATTGCAAACAAGAAATGTGTAAATTGTAATCGATGATGAATTCTGTCGGTTTACTTTGAAAGTTAAAAATTTCGTGAAAACACCATTAAAAGCAACCACCCATAAAATGTATATACTGCATCATTAAAGTTAGAAAATAGGGCAAGGCATTTTGACATTAAGATGTATACCGAAGCCTTCTACAAATTTTTAAATACATTTCAGTAATATGCTAGTAAAATTATCATAGCAAGCTTGAAATTTAAGAAAGGAAGGCTGACATTCACAAAATATTGTAGACTGTATACGAAAATCCTTATTTTTTCTTAATAGCAGTTGGCTCCGACGCTTCGATGCTTTGTGCAGTTAGGTTATGCCATTCTCCCTTTATTTATGTTATCTCTTCGTGCAACTCACTGACCTCCTTAATTATGCCATATTTGAGAAGATTATTCAACCCACATAACTTAATGTCAAATTTAGTAGTAAAACAATAATAATTACCGTTTCTTCCACCTCTTGGATTGGCCTAGTAATCTGCACGACTTCATATTCCGCTAATCCGTCTTTTATTTGTTCCCCAACATCTTTAACACTTCGATCTGTTGCGTTAAAATTTATATCTCTTCCATCTTCGTCCAAACATTCACTATCGATTTCAATAATAATGTGATCATTTGAAACCACTGAACAAAAAGAGGTCGTTTGCTCCAGCTGTCGTTGGTGTTGATCGAAATGTTTTCTGCTGAGTTCGTAGACTTCTTCGCTGGAATTGAATGATTCATTGGAGTCTGTATTGACTTCTCCGTCAATTTTATGGTAGTAAGAGCAACATCCTTCAACTCTGCAGTGCCTCAATTTGTCCATGCGGCTCCTAGAATCCTCCGAGTCATCTTTCGGATATGCGGTAGTTTCTTTGGAGCAGAATTGCTCGATTTTATCCAGTTCGTCTAAGTAGTCTTCGTCTTTTCCAAATCTCCTGAACTGGTCCGCTTGACTCACTACGGAATCATATGCTGGTGGAGGTCCAGGGGTTGGAGGTCTTCTGTATGGTGGGAGAGGCGTCTCGTAACACTGAAAAAATACAAAAAGATCATGTTAAAAATTTATCAAGAAAAAACATTGCTCATTATGATGGTTCAGCCACTGAGAGCTCTCTTTAACAGACATCGTTTATAGGAAATATGGAGACACAACAAACATCATCACAAACACACACACCCGCGTAAAGTAGATCCAGAAATACAACAAAGAAAGTGTTGATATTATATGATTATTTTAACTTGCATCGGCGTACTACAGTAGCCACTGTGATTTGAAATTTATATTAAACTGTCCATAAAAAGAAAAGATGCAGTGTTGTTTGTTCTGTGTATTTTAACTGCATTCAAATTTGGGCGAAATTGTTTGGTAGCTACTCTTATATTACTCTTTTTCATATTGAAACTAACAATACTAATGCAGCAAGTAACTCACCAATTACTCGCGCAATCACAACTTATACCCACTACGAAAAATTACTACATTTAGACATTTTCCATGATTTCTGGCTAACATACAAAACTAATTTATTAAATTTCTTGGCGTGAATAAATACCTACATATTATAAATTTTAAAACTACTTACACTTAACCTTTTACTAAACCTTAATCAGTCATTTACAATTTAGTAAGCATATAATCCTTCTTTTAAAATGTCTGTTAATCTCTCCCTTTTATTTATTTTTAATATTATTACTTGTTCATTCACTAATTAAGTTTTAAAACCCGTTTTTACACATGTCAGGCGTAACTATCAAATGACATTCTATGACTTACGTAATAGGTACATAAACATGTAAAAATTTAACATCTTATAACTTGTATCCCAATGTACCGTGTGTGTCATTAATAAACAAATAAACAAATTAAATATTTTAAAATAAGGCTCCAGAATATCACTTTGCTTTATCGAATGCGATAATATAATAACAAAGGGTATGAATGTATCAATTTTAACCAATGCGGATTTATTTCCTTTTTTGCCATGATATAAAAATTGTAAAACAAATTTCACGTTTCATTAGAGTTGAGCAATAAATTCTCACTCGCGTAATCAAATTAAAGCTCGCGTTCAGCTAAACGCTAACATATTTTCATGATTCGTTTTGGAGTACGTGTTTGTAAGTGTTGATGTTAGTACCATTGAAACAAAATGAACAGATTGCATTTTGTGGCATCGTAGATGACCATCTTTTCATACTTCTTTCTAAGAGAGTTTTATTTCAATTTCTACATTTATTACTAAATTTAGATTGCTAGAAGTTTAATCCCTTCTCATGAATTTATTTATTTTGAATTTCACGCCAAGCTGGGCACTTTTTTTTTATTTGTTTAACACAAAGAACATCTAAATGAGCCTAACATCGCAATAACAATATACTCCAACATGCATTATGGAAAAATAGTAGATTGGGAATAGTAGGTATACTGAATAAATAAAATAATTCGAATTAGAGCTAGTTAGTTTGTTTAATTAGATTTATTGTTCTGCTGTAATATAATTCTACTAACACCATTTTATTTTTAGTGATTGATACGTTAAATATGTCAACAACATCCTTATAATCATTACCCAAATTATGTATACGGCGGGTGGAAGTAGGCAAATGTTAATTCCTGTTGGAATTGTCACAATAAAACGATAGATTATGATAAATGGATAATTTGTATAGCGCCGTTTTTGTGAAAAATCACATCAAGGGAGCTGTTTCACGATATTGCCTCAATATTGGTTTGTGAGGTGTACCATCCCTCCCATTGCGGTGCAAGATGATGGGTCGAGAGTCCGGCTGGAGAGGTTAAAAGTTTTCAATCAACCATTCTCTCAACCTCAATCGGGCATCCACTGCCAAGACGTAGACAAACCTCACCCCTTGAACCTTGGAACCCCTTCTAAGTCACCAAACGTAGCGAACCACGTGAGGTGACCTATGGCAAGGGTGTTGGTTAAGCAATGAATGGTTCCCGGGGCGGCGGAACCCGTACCCGCCAAATTGAAATAATATAGGTACACTTATTAAAAATAATAAAAAGAGATGTCGGTGGAACTCTTATTTAAGATCTATCACCATAATTAATACAGTTCTAATTATCAATCAATAAAAATCCAGACACGTTTCCAGAATTATATTCACCTTTATTTATTTTACATTAACTCCAAAATAATTTCACTCAGGGCTTAATGTCATAATTGGATATACTCGGTGGAGGATACTTTTTTGAGGAGAGGATGGAGGTGACATGTCGTAGGAGGGAGGAATGACGGAGGCCGACAAATCGTTCCACAGGGAGCTGATTAACTCATACGACAAATGTCAGCTTTCACAATGGGCGCGCGTTTGGCTTATTTCCTAACTATGCACCGGTGCCGAAGAGCTCAATGACGATAAAAAGGATAAATTCCCACCACACGCCTAATTTACCCCTATAATAGTACAAAACTGCTAACCCTGACCAGATCACAAGTGTGCCGCACGGTTGAATTAGGTAGCCACCTCTGGTCTGAAGCCCCCAAAATACCTAAAAAAAACCCCTCGACTCTGTACAGAAAAGGGCGATCCGTTTGATAGATTCTCCCAACTTAACAAACAGATTGCAATCTTTAGAGCACAGGCGTCAGGTGGTAATGCTATCTTTGTTCTATCGGTGTTTCAAAGGAAGATGCTCCGTGGAACCAGCGTCATTTATCCCTTAGCACCTGTGCATAGTAGAGAATGGGCCGCTTCTTCGACTCGTTCTTGTGTTAAACAGCTCGGCTGTGGAACGATTTGCCGGCCTTTGTGTTTCCTCCTTTCTACAGCATGGGTCTCTTCAAGACCAATTTTCATTCCTTCCTCTCGTCAGAGCCTCCACACAGCTTCTCAGACGACATAGGCCTTGAGGGAAATTATTTTCCTCAGGGTCTCCTGTGTGGAGTTAATATAAAAATAAAAATAAAATTTTGTGTGGAGTTAATATAAAATTTTTTTTTTTTTTTCTCAAAATTAGCTTCAACGAATTCCGCTGAATTTTGGCGAAGGGTTCATCTCACGTGCTCCACATCTACGTTCATTACAAACGGCAGTGTGTGTAATTGATATCGAATGAAACCCAATCTGGGAGGAGACCGGGAGGAGAATCATAGCTGATGGTTCCATGTGCTTGTAGAGCAGGTACCTGCTGACTCCGCAGTCATTCCTCGGCAGTCGTACGACGGGAAATAATGACTGAGTTGAGAGGGCTGGACCAGAATTCTCAAATCTCTACTGCAAATATCTTCAGTATACGCTTAACCACTCGGACCCATAAGTTTGTTTTCACGATAGTATAACATTACCAGACATACGTATGACGTATGAGGCATAGGTACTTGACTTATTAATATAATAATATCAAATACCTTCAGTATACGCTTCTACCTAAATTTTCATTAATTTCACTGGTGCGTGATCTTTCATATTGACGGGATTGAAGTTCCGTCAATCACATTTCAATACACCTTGTCAATTACTTAAGCTTATTGACAATTGACATTGACCATCTCCGGAATCCTTAACATATTTGACGAATATATATTGAATGCTACATAAATAGGGACACTAAAAAAGAGAAAACTAAAGTAGACAAGAGTGGGGAGACTACAAAGTATATATATTATATAATAAAGTCTTTTTAAATCTTTCTTCAAGCGTAGTACTTTAATATTGTATATATATATATTAAACTATCTTCTATCTTGACAGGTCAGTGGTTGAGTGGGCATAGCGCTTGGGTCCCACCGGGCGTCGCATGTTCGATTCCTCGGCTGGCTAAGTCCTCCATTACAACTCAAGCAACATTTTCGGCTTTCTGTGGTGGTAGTAGGAGATTTTCAAACATTGTTGGGTTATTCGTAACCCGGGAATGTTTGTCTTTCTTTAAAAAAAAAAAAAAAGTACTTTTATAATATATGTATTTTGTCAATGCTCTTCGTATATATGTACTCTCCTTTCATTGTTATCTCTCTTTTTTATTCGTGTTATTGTTATATTGTTAATGGACTATTTGTCCGTAAATAAATAAATAAAAGCACCGCACAAAGAGGTGACCGATTACACTATCTTATTCTCTCGCAAGCTAAATCCTGTAGATATATGTGTTTGTCTCTTTTTAGTGTCCCTATTTTTCGTTTCATCGGGATTCAAATCACAACCGTGCCAAAAAAGTTTTCACTTCAAAAAGGTACCGTACTTCAAGAGGCAGACAAGAAAACCCGTTGCTTCTGAAGGTAGAGGATGCGGGTTCAAAACCCAGAAAGAGCCAATTAAGTAGAGAAAATATAAATGGAGTTAAACCTTAAAACAGTGTTTTATTGGCCTAGAAAATCTTTCATGATGGAAAACACACCTGTTTCATGTAATTTTTGTTATGCCTCTGACAGAGCGGTAAGCCCTACGAGGATTATGCGCATATAGAATATAATAGACCGGTCAGTGGTTGAGTGGGCATAGCGCTTGGGTCCCACCCGAGCGTCGCGTGTTCGATTCCTCGGCTGGCGAAGTCCTCCATCACACACAAGCAACATTTTTGGCTTTCTGTGGTGGTTGTAGGAGATTTTAAAAAATTGTTGGGTTATTCGTAACCCGGGAATGTTTTCCTTTATTTAAAAAAAAAAAAATAATAATATGTATCTAAGTTTTAATTATTTGCTGTAAAAGTTGTGATTTTATTATAACCAGAATTTAAGTCTAGGATATCCCCTTAGGATAGCATAATCAACATCATTATATATTATTATATTATAGACAACTAATAAGATTAGAAATGTAGCTCAAATTGACTACAGCTTTGTTAGCTAGGTTCTTTCCTAAATAACCGTCTTCGGCCACACAGTCTTTTTACGGTGCAAACGACATAGATTCACTGCATATTTACAGTTGGAACTCTTGTGTAACATGCATAAGGTGACCAGGTTTTTTTGGCCTTAAACGGGTCATTGGTAGAGACGTATAGTAGACATTGGATCCACGATGTCTACTGATGTGTCAAAAGTAAGCAAAATGTTATCTAATTCCGAATTAAATTGTTCCCAAATTTACAAATACCCAAAATTCTTTCTTGAACAGATTGGTTGTTGAATGGTGATATAAGCTGTCTTTTTAATCGCTTTAGATCACAGCACGCTATCTAATAGTTTAGATTATATTTTGTTCTCAATGATGTCGTAAGCAATGTTGTCAACTCGATTTTTAAAATAAAGCCAGATGTCACCCGAAAAGGAGCTAAAAAAGCTAAGATCTTGTGCTGTTCCTTCGAATGTTCGTGTTAGTAAGTAAGATTAATTCTGAGGAAATAAAAAAAAAACAAGTTTTCAATACAAAAATAAATCTCCCGCGGAATTAAGTCTGAATTTCTCATTTTTATTTCATTAATTTTGTACAAAAGTAGGATCTAGAAGTATCTGAAAAAACGAGCTAAGAATCTAAACCCCTTTTTTGAAGCTGACGCCCTCATTTTGGAGTTGAATCTAGCTGTCCAACAATCCGCCCCCGACGCTAAAAACGGGACGTATGGTAACATTATGCATTTGTACATTACAAAAATAGTTTTTAAAGTTTTCAACAAAAGACTTACGTAATTAGTCCTCACTGAAACTTCTTCGACTTTTCCCGCAAGTTGCATACGACTTCAACCGCTCGATCGACCGATTCGACATTGCAGAATATGGGATGTGTTCTACAATGTACAGCGACTGATTTTAATGGCATCGCGTCATTAGCGAGGCGCGGCCACTCGCCTGTGGTGGGCTGGGGGTGTGGGTATGTTCGGACAGGATTTCGCAATTAAAACAATCGCGATTTAAGGCGGAACACTGTGCGGCCAACCGCTAAAGCATGGAGTACTATGTAAATAATGCCGTTTATCGTACACTTTTCCCTGTATTGAGTCCGGATGGCGGTTTTCATGGGTAAGGGTGTTCTTTTATATTTCTATCTATTAAGAAAATATATCACATTTAAAGGTGTATTTCTGGGCTATCGAAGATTTGATCAAGTTGCTAAATTTCCTGTTGACCTTATTTTTTTAACAGATTCGTTGTGTTTGGACGTATCCCCATATGAAATACGGTTTTTGAAAGTAGATGAAAGACTATCTCAGATTTTAATATTGCTAACAATTTATCAATATACATTTAAACGTATTAACATTTTAATTTAAAAAGAAAGTTTTTTTTGGTCGCTTACCAATTGTTTTTTCTTCTTTAAATTTGAAAAAATACTACTAAATTATCTGGCTATCTCGTAATGTAGCACCGTTTTCTTGTAAAATCACCTAATGGGCGCTGATACTTAGCTGGACTTAATACGAAACTAAAAAGCATATTTAATTCCGCAAACATATTTTGTAAATTATTATCACTTCACTTTATTTTTCGTTTCATTTGAAAATAATAATATTTTTTTTACAAATTATTTCCCAGACGTGCAAGCAATGGCGATTGTTGACTCTTTGGAAAAATACAATTATTTGGAAGTGTTTGTGGTAAAATTATAAATGCGAATACAAAACGTAGTGTTTCCACTTTTCACGATTGCATATTACATGTGTGATATATGATGTCGCACAGCAATACAAAAGGAGTTAGAACGACATTTATGAGTCCTTCACAGTTTGTATCGTAAAGAATACCAAAATTCACTACTGCTATTATGTAGCCTGTAGGGTAGACTGGGGACGATTGAAACACGTTATGATTGAAACATCTCAATTTACTCGAAAACTATAATACCTAAGAGTGTGATACAACACTCGAAACTCCGTCAGGTCTGTTGGGACGTTTCTACAAAAGCGTAGTAGCCGGCGAGTGACTCAATCGCGCATAGGGGACATTATTGAATTTCGCACTAAAACGTAAATATTTAAGACATTATTGCTTATCTTATGACTCATTTTACTCTCGCAGCTTGACGAAATGTTTCATTACATTCTCTTCTTTATCTATTTAAGAGTATTTATAATGCATTTGCGTGGCGTTAATGTCTATTTAAAAGGCATGTTTTTGACTTTGAAGCAGAAAATGCAGCGTGGGGATGTTTGAAACAACTCGTGTGGGGATGATTGCAACGTTTCAATCATAACCATGTTTCAATCGTCCACACTGAGAGAAAATTTAAAAGTTATAATGAAAAAAGTTCAGAAATTTAAATCATTAAGTATTATTCAAATTCAAATCATTAAGTCTAATGTGCTTCTGTGATCTTGAATGGTGAACTTCTGTGATCTTGGTTGATGAAGTCGATCTCATTCGACCACATTCGACGTCACACACCCTCACGTGACAATTTCGTAATAACATATCTTTATTGATTTTTTTACATTTATAACTAAAAAAAATGAACGTTAATCATAGACATATAATATTCATATGTCTATGACGTTAATAGTACACATTTTTTTATCAATTATGTAAGTACAAAACAGAGAAAAAAATTATGTTATGAAGAAAGTGTGTTCCCCTTCTCAAGAAACCGAGGTTGCAAACTATGCTAAAAAAACAGCCAACATTTTTTTAAACCTATTTTGGGCTTTCTTCAAAAGATTTAAGACAATCGGCATTTGATTTGACCACACGGTACAACCTGGCAAGGCCAGATTCATGGTACACAAATGGGATGGCCGGAATAGAATGGTTCCGAGGATTTTTGCGCGCCATCCAGAATTTATTATCTATAAGATGTGCCCAAGCCACGAGTATGGCACAAGCAACAAGTTTTAATCGACATAATGTTGATGAATTTTTAAACAATTTAGCGAACGTTATGGATAGTTTTAAATTTGAACCAAAGGACATCTGTAACGTAGATGAGACCGGTGTCACAACTGTTCAAAAACCTAATCGGTTTATAGCCAGGAGAGGAACTCGGCAAGTAGATGCAGTAACGTCGGCCGAACGAGGAACTTTCACAACTGTCTGTAGCGGCAAATGCAATTGGCAACTCAATTCCGCCGATGTTCACATTTCTACGTATCAATTAAGCCATTTCTTAAAAGATAGTCCGATTGGTAGTATCAGTACCACGAAAAAATCTGTCTGGATGCAAGAAGAAGATTTTAGCAAATTTCTTATTCATTTTCAAAAATACACCATTTCGTCCTTAGGTCGCAAAGTTCTTTTATAACTTGATAATCATTCATCGCGGTCGAATCCTATGAAATCAAAAAAGAATATTATTTTGTAAAATCAATATTTAGTCTTCAAACCATTCCAAAATGAACAAGCAAAAAAAACTACACCTAGAGACTCCGAAGAAGAAACCACAAATAAGATGACCCATGTATAGGAAAAGGTGCACTGGAATCCGAGGACAAAAATATGAAAAAAAATCACCCTTCACATTGATAAAAAAAGTGCTTCGTAGTCCCCACTCTTGTCTACTTTGGTTTTCTGTATATTTCACTTCTACCGCATGTGAATTGCACACCCAGATTTTTCTTTTCTTTTAATAGATAATATTTACTTGTTTAATAGATTTTAATGCCACTTAACAGATTGTTTAAAAAAAAAATCTAAAATATTGCGATATTTTGTATAATGATGTCGCATCCCAAACCATAAATTCAATAAATTTGTTTTTTCGACTTCTTAATTGTTGAATTTTACACACAAAAAATGCTCTTAATTCAGAGGTAAATTCTACATTGTTATGATTGAAACAGTGTGATGGTTGAAACAAGCACTTTTGTATGAAAGCAATAAACTTATTTTTAATACCGTTCTATTCTGCTCCAGGATGATATCGCAGTAAAAGTATGTTGATTATGCCAAATACTCATAATAAGTATAACTAAGAGCACGTAAACATAAATAATAAAAAATATATTTAAAGTTGTTTCATTTCAAGACATTTATGTTTATAATTTTTAAAATACTTGTGATATGTTTAATCACTATTCATGATCTCATTGAGTACTGTTTTAAAAATGAAAATGATAAACATTGATTAAAATTGTTCCAATTATTCCATAGATATTTAGAGTGTTTCAATTATCCCCACATACTGTTTCAATCGTCCACACTATGGGGATAATTGAAACAGTTTTCCCCATCGTCTTTAAGTGGTCATTGTAGCTTACCTGTACGAGTTGTGGCCATCCAATAAATTTAATTTGATAAATCGATAGATCATAGAACATCTGGTATAAACATCTTATCCATAATTATAAAAGAAATATTACTACACCTAGTTAAAGTAAAAGTGTTTCAACCATCCCCAGTCTACCCTACTAAAAGCCACAAAATTACCCAAGAGGTTTTAAACTCTGAAGAAAAAAAATCTTTTTAAACGGTAAAAATTCTATCGTCATGAAATTTAAATCGCATTTTTTCTGCTTGGCAATAGCTAGATGAACGCAATTATATTTAACTATCAACGACATGGATCTTTGAAATGTATAGGATTTAATTGTCAAACAAAATAGAAAATACAACAACGCGTTATTTTTTAATCAAAATATGTCAGAGTTTTAGGACCATGTAGTGCATTAAATGTAATAAATAACTTATTAACTCTATTTCATTATTTTGCCTCTCCCCAATTTCTAATTTCCAAAACACACTTAATTATTGCACCATGTGTTTTTACAGAATCAAGAACTCGAGGAGTATCAACTTAGTTCCGTAAACTTGACGATGAGCCCTGCAACGTGTCCCGAAACTTTGCCAATTAAAGCGTATCGCGGCATAAAAACTGTGGAAAAGGTCCCTTTGCTGCAGGTACCTATGTATATACCCCGGAGCCATTTTCCAAGCCGGGCAATGTTTTTCCAAGCAGAAATGCTAATTACAATCCTGCAATTAAAGGAGAAAAATATCTTAATTTGTTACTCATGTACCTTCGGGTTTATCATGCATGAGATGAGACTCGGCATCAATTTATTTTTAAAATTACTATTCCATCATAAAGATGGATGCCACATATTAAAAAAATGGTAGAACGGTATTGCCGGATTTGAGTATAGTTTCTGATTTTTCTAGTCTAGATACAACATTACTTTTGAAGTGAAACTTCTTTAGCTCTGTTAGCGTTTTGAAATTCGGAAAACGGAAACGCATCACAAAAAAATATTGTTTGACGGTCCTCGGTTGTAATATAATGCGGTATATTCGCGGGTCGGCGTGGGCTTTCGATAGCGCCGTGGGCAAGGCGCTCGACAAGTCTCAGCGGCCAGAGAGACAGATATCAAGCGAACGGAGGTTCGAATACCACGAAATCCAAAAAAAAATCAATATCCAATCTTCAAACCACCTAAAATAAACAGGCAAAATAAAAGAAAGCCACATCCAGCGACTTCATAGCTTCGTTTCTACTGCGTGTGAATTGCACACTATGTTTTTTTTTATCCTACGTATATTTAAAATATATATTTTTTTAAATTATTTAATTCTTTCAACAATTATTATTGAGATTGATAAAATACGGTAAAACGGAATTCTTGCACATTTAATAAGAAGTTCTTCCGGATAGCGTATGGTACCGCTTTGAAGTCTTTGTTGCATTTTTGCAACTTTTTCTTTTTTAAACGACTTCGAAAAGGATAAGGAGGTTATCAATTCGACGGTATTTTTTTAATTTTTTTTTTTTATGTTTGTTACTTCAGAACTTTCGATTGGGTGAACCGATATTGATGATTCTTTTTTATTAGAAAGCTGGTGCTTCCCGTGTGGTCCCAGTTCTGGCAATGGGATCCATGAGAAAACCATATATGTCTTAAATTTGCAATAAGTATGTGCGCGACAAATGGACGAATAACTCAATATTACGCCAACAGATTTCGATGATTCTTTTTTTGAAGTAAAACTTCTTTACGCCGCTCGTCGCTAAAAATAAAAAAAAAACAAAAATTTTAACAAAACAAAAAACGACGGGACGTCCGATTCAAAAGGGAAGGGAGGATGTCGAGGCAGGTCACATTTTTCGTGATATGATTTTCTGTGTGTTTATAAATAAATATTTTAGACCAAGAACGTGATTGCAATGTTGTTATATAAATAAACAAAAATTTTAACAAAACAAAAATTTTAACAAAACAAAAATTTTAACAAAACAAAAATTTTAACAAAACAAAAAGCGACTTCAAAAATGCACTAAAAAGTAAAAAAATAATTTCGTACGATTTTTATTTTTGGAGTCGGTGTCAGCCAAGATCTCCACATCTCACCTATAACTACCTATGTATGTAGTTACCTTGGCTGACACCGACTCCAAAAATTTTTAGTGCATTTTTGTTTTGTTAAAATTTTTGTTTATTTATATAACAACATTGCAATCACGTTCTTGGTCTAAAATATTTATTTAAAAACACACAGAAAATCATATCACTAAAAATGGGACCTGCCTCACCATCCTCCCATCACTTTTGAATCGGACGTCCCCTGAACAAGAATGAACAACAAATTATTAGCTTTCACTACAAAATACATCTAAAAAATAAATAAAAAAACTAGTCGCTTACAAAATTTCAATGAAGGAAAGATAGAAAAACTGCTGAGAAATGCATAGAAAAAGTCGTGGACGTAATCTAAAATCACTCTGAAATTAATGTTGAATAGAAATTTTAGAAAAAAAATAGTCAATATTTGCTTGCATCTCAAGTGCAGTGAATTGGTCATTGCACTGAACCCACCGAGTTTGCGCCTATTTTGATCTTTTTTTTTTTTTTTTACAGTGAATACCGCACAAGAATCTCAACTGCTCCCGTCTGGAGCCAGTGAGACTATGGCATCCCCAATTGGGGTATGTTGTGAGGCTGAAGGTAGTGGGGAGGGGAAGGAGGTGGGGAAGAGGAAGGTTGGGAAGTACCTGGCTATTCAGATCTGGTCACCAAACACGGCTAAAGCCATTTTCAAGCAACGTTTCAATTCTGAATGGTGGTCTTACACCAGGGCGATACTGATAGTATCTTCCACTCTGCGGGGAGACTGATCTGCGGGGAGACTGGCTTGATTAAACTTGGTTACAGTGTAGCCTGAAGCGAAAATTGAAAAAGGCTGCCAAAATGCTGTCCAAACGAGCGGAGTAAGGTTACAAGAGGTTCCAAAAAGTGAGGTTTTGGTATTTCATACCCTGAAAAATTCAATGGGTACCCAATTTACGTTGTCAAAATATGAAAAGTATTAACGACAGTGAGTAATGGTCCCAAAATGACACTACACATGACTTAAAAATGATTAATTCTTGCTTTTATTCATCTTCGTGTGTTGAAAACTTTAGCTGTACAATATTATGAATAGTAATTAATAACCCCCCCTTCATTAGGCGCGATGTTTCACATTATATTATGTTTGTATCTCTGAGAGTTGATGGGAGATGAGAGATGTGAAACCACCTTTATGTCTCACTATATGGGGATGGGTAGTTGCTAATGATGCTGTCACTTGTCTTTTGTAACCATTTCTGGCTGTCTTATTTACCACAGGCCTCTAATATTATTATTTGACCTTGTACATACATATTTTATGTATAAATGTGTAGATATGTGATGTTATAATCAACTGTAATAAATTACGGTTGTGTTAACTTTTAGCTGAATTAAATTCAGTTTTTTTATTAAAGTTAAAAATTACACATTGAAGCAATTATCGATGCGCAACTGTCCGTGTTTTATTTTTGTCAGTATCAGAGAATGCGTTGTGTACAAATTTATATTTTTTGTAATTTTCTTACTTTTCCACTTACGGGAATTGCGTTTCATTTATTATAATTATTGTATTTTTCCTTTGGAGGGGTGCAAACGTACGTTGACCGTTTCTCATTTTTGACAATTGAAATTTAGTATGTAAGAAAGGGGGGCAGCATTATATGTAAAGCAAAAAAACCAGCGCGTTGACATTTGACGTTTTTGAATTTTTGTAAGTCACTCACTACTCAATATTATACTTATCACAATGTTCCTGGAGCTCTTTCAAAATATGAGAATTCGTTCCATGTAAAATGTATGAGGAAAACAATTTTCTTTTTAATTGTTTTTTTCGTGAATTTTTCCCATGTTTTAATAGCTATTCTGCTATTCGGGGCGGAGAAAAATCCAACATATCAAATATTATCAAAATCAGTCCATCCGTTGTCGAGTTAAAAATAGTGTAACTAACCCGACTTTGTTTTATATACCTATTAAGATTAAGATTTGCCTGAGGATAATTGTCTCTATTTAAATATGAAATTTATCTATAAAGTGTTGGTAAGCTTGAAAAATTGCGACATCTATCCATTGACAATGTAAAAATAAAAGATACCTTGCATTCATAGTAATCGAAAAAAATATAGCACCGCTTATGAAATGAAAAAACCATTCAAAGAATATGCAATTTTGGTGCCTACTTTATTGTTTAAAAAATTCATTTATCTTGAATACCGTTAGGCATTGAGAGCATTTTTTTTCATTAATTCCAGACAATAGGCCCTGCGGAAAATAATTTCCCTCAGGGCCTATGTCATCTTAGGGGACGCTTTGTGGAGGGTCTTTTTAAGGAAGGGAAGGATAGGAAGTTCTGGAAAGGCAAAAGGTATGAGGGGTGGGTATGAATCTGAGGGTCAGTGTTTCCAGTAGTGACGGACGCATCAATCCATCCCTCCAACTGCGGTGCAAGTGAATGGGTCGAGAGTTCGGCTAGAAAGGTCAAAAGGCCTCCCTCAACCAGCCTCTCTCGATCAGGCCCGCTACGTAGCTGGTGGGTATATTTCTGTTTTAAAAAAATCAATGTATTTAAGTTTAAAGAAATCGAACAGAAAATATACAGACAATAAACTAATAAACAGTTCATCTTTTGACCGCCTGTTAAGATATAATTTTCATTGTGCCATTTAGTTATAAAGCGTTTATTCTGGCAATGATTTTTCTTCACCCGGCGTTGCAAGGTATTCCTATTCCTCCAATTTCTTAGCTTTTAATCTCCCTTCTGCGCTTCGTCAATGTCTTGATCCACGCTCATCTCGCGTCGGAAATGAGTCGCCGGAGATGTCACATCCGGCCCAAGATGGCGTTGCTTCCGGCACGAGCTAATCGGCAGGAAACGATTTGAATTAACGCCAGGTGGTGGTGTTTGCTTGTCCCCGTTCAAATATTTGTGCATTTTAAATACTATACATAATATTTATAAATGCGTATTTCGTTGTTATAATATGTAGAAGTTAAAATAAAACACATATGTTCGTTTCGGATTTCTGGGCGATAAATTACATTTATTAAGAAAATATTTAAATATAATAAAACACATATAAAACTTAAATCCACTTAATTCATTTTTGACATATGTATATTTGTACCAATCTGAACCATGGTTTTAACCACTGGAGCGACAACACAATTTAAATTTTTTTTCTCCAATTGCTCGAGGTTTTGACAATTTTTAATATTTTCTGCACACATTAAAAAAAATCATACCTCCAAATTTCAATATGGAGAAATACAAAGTGATTTTAGTTCTATATAGCCAATGAATTCACTTATCTTTGGTCGATTAGCACATATTTGTAGGATTTATAAAAAAAATAATAAAATCGTAAACTTCTAGTTAATTACTTACAAAAAGGGAAAATTTTCAAAAATTGGCGGCAAAGCAATCCAAGGTATTTTAAATAGTGCCATATTGCGGCAAAAAGCGCTCCAGTGGTTAAGAGGCTGAAACCGATTGCGGTTAAAAATAAATTATATAGATTATTATAATGAAATTCCACCACGAATTTTCAGTATAAAAAAATACAGAGTGTGCAGTTCACACCTGGTGGAAGTAAAACCTTCAGAAATCTAAAGTAGAGAAGAGTAGGAAGGCTACGAAGCACCCCAGAAAGAAGAGACCGATAGGCTACGAAGCACCGCACAAAGAATAGACAGATTATACTATCTCATTCTCGCGATGGCTAAATTCTATAGATGTTGTCCCTTTTTACTGTTTGACTTCAATAGAAATATTATTTAGGCCCTACTGAGTTTAGACCATTATAAAAATATATTAAAATAAAACGTGGTTAAAGAACATTGTGCCAAAATTTACGTAAAGATAAAAAAACATTTTACGAAGAATGTTATGTTTAGAGTCACTGAAAATTAGAGAAATAGAGAGATTTCAAAAGTCATAAATGTGATAAAAGTCATAAATGTACCTATGTATTTTTTAAGAATGTCAGGGGTTTTAAACTGAAAACAATATATTTGTTTTTCTTTATTTCCAGGTATCGTCAACTGAGGATCCCCAATGTCACAGAAGGCGGCGCGATAGTCCTGGCTGCATTGTAAGTTTACTTATAAAATACGGTGGTGAGATTTACAGATTAATGCTAACATACCAACGACATATTATTATACATCTGTATATAATATGTATTGAAGAATAGCAGTTTTTCTTAGTGTAGTCCAGTGTAAGGTTATAGGCAGTTCGTGGCCATCACATTGGGAGTTCAATCGGAGATCGACAAAGGTGGAGTAATCTAGTACCTAAAATATATAATATTTTTCCCTAGTTCTGAAGGAATCACATCACATCACTGCACATGGGATTATCGACCTGGCGATAAGATACAGTTTTTTGTAAAATTCTAGATCTGGCTACTAACAATAAATGGAAGGCGATAAGGTTTAAATTCCCGTTTAATACCAGCCGCCCTTTTGATTTATCCAAGAAAAAACAAACACAAATATTGAAATGTTTTACAATCATTTTCTAAAGAATTTAATTTTCCACATTACATAATAAAACTATAACCGGATAAAAAACCATAAGTAGGAGGTTTTGAAATTTAAAGCAGTTTTTATATGCCTTGTATTTTATTTTTTCTGGGCTAATAAAAATACTAAAAAACAATAATCAATTATTTCAAAGCAATTATGTGTTCTATTAGCAGTACTTAATTAAAACTTCGAAAATATTTCTAAGCGATCTGATTTTCAAACCAAAATCCCACGATTTTGCATTACTTACCTTAAATTCGAAAACCACAACTATTCGATTTATAAAATAGATAAAAATCTTCTGTTATTAACTTATAACAACTCAAAATACCATGATCACAGAAAAAAATCTATTGATTCTTGTAAAATACTATTCCAAATCTCAAAGTCGCTCCGAGCAAATCCGAGCAGCAACCAATCCTCAAGGTTTTCCGCTTTACGTGTATTTTTGCATGCATGAACTATTTATCAGAACAGAAAGTCGTAGAATAGGCGCTGATTTTGAAACGCACGCGTGACTTTTATTTGATTTTATTGCTCCCGGGCAATATTAACTCGGACGGACGAAAGGGTAAATTATTTCACGGAATTTGAATGGCGCACTGTTTAAAATGTGGTAAAATTAAAATATAACCCTTTCAGCACCGCACTTTTGTTTTCACATGTAGATCAAATTTAATGCTAAATTACCCCTTAAATAATTATTTGAATATTCTAGATTTTTTCCATTATTATTATTTTTACGCCTCAATTGTTTATTTGTTTTTTAGCAAGGAAAAAACCCATCACACATACAATTGTTTTAGTAAAACAAAAATTACAGTGTGCTGTGCATAAACATAAAGATAACATAATAATGTCCCTGGTCCAAGCAAAACATCTGAAATGGGATCTGTAGTTATATTTAAGGTATTTGTCGCTTGAATAAAGATTGCAGAAAAAATAAAAGTCATTAGGAAAACCCTTTACAAGCTACACGCAAAATAGGGATGTTATTTTTTTTTATTTCACGAAATTAAGAAAAACCCTTTTTTTTAATGTTCCTCAGAAAGAACTCAAAGTTAACCGCACATACCATGTACGATTTTTAGAGAAAACCACCACTAGTTCTGAGGGCAGTAACGTGTTTTATTATTTGTTCTTCTTGCACACTTAAAACTACTTAAAATAAAATCTTTAATTACAAAATAATTCTGATAACATGTTCGAAGAGAAAGATCCGAGCTTAACTTGATTTTCTGCCATCCTATTCTTCCCAAGAAAACGGTTGGCATCTTTCATCAATTAAACATATAAGAAGCTTCCAGTGAAGTGTACCTCATACCACGTAAAAAAATAAATCTACACACTTCACATCTCCATTTTTATCAGCCTTTCTGGGACCTAGGAGCTGAGTACATTAACTTAACAAAGCATGCCACGGGGTTAAAACTAATTAATATCTCTACGTATCAACCTACAGCACTCATATAGGTGTTTGTAGATTTTTGAATGGCAGGGTATTTTGAGTAGTTCACAAATCGACACCAGTTGGCGCTAGTGTAAATGTAGACCTAAATACGAAAAGAGACCTGTCAAAAGTTTGTTTCGTAAATTTTTGTCTGTTTTCTGTAGGTTCGAAGCGATTATTTTTGTGAATTCTGATATTCATAACAATGCACCAAACAATTTTTTTCATTAATAGAAACAACTGAAGCTACCAAAAATATTCCTTCATCATATTGTATCCTTTCCTGTGAACTGCTGCATTACATTGTTATTCCTTCCTGCCCTTTGTAAACTTGAAGAAAGTATTGGTTTTATATGAACTATATTTGTGGCAATACAGGCGAATCCTGTATGCTGTAAAATGATTCATCTGGGGGCCAACATATACCCACTATCTCACTTTCATACTCAAAATCATTTATTTCCATAAAGTTATTATTCTAGTCATAGGCAGGCAATCTGGAATTAATAATTATGATTATTGGGTACATCATAAATAAGCAACGTTAGTTAAAGTACCTATAATTATTAAAAATAATACACAATTAATGTGTTTTAGAAGTACAAGAATGAGGTTATGTTCCAACCACTTAGCTTACATTTCGATTAGAACTTCTTTCTTGCCAACACATTTTGCCTTTCTATTCTTTAATTCTTTTTTTAACTCCTTCACAGTCCAGCTACCGTATTTATCCACCATTTTTTTTAATATTACTTCCAAAATGCACACGCAAGCCAGATACAAAGCAATATTAATTATCAATGACAGGTCTACAACTACACCAGCGCCGCCAAGCGGGAGAAGTTTAGCACAGTATTCTGCCATTGAAAACACTCATCAAGTGTAAATTGAACTATTTGCAAGAAACTTTGATAAGATGAGCTTTAGTAAGACTGTGTTGGTTATACCATAAATATGAAAATACCTAAGATATCTGAAAGTTTTCAATAACATTCTAATTGTAGCAATATTCTCCTACGTCACAGCATCTAAGTGACGTATTGTCGAATCTCCATTGCTACAGAATTCTCCATATCCTGCGTAGTTGACCTATTTTGGTACAGTAGATCAGAAGGTCTTGCACTACATGACACAATAGAATGCAATTTGTGTACGGAAATAGAATGTGTCGAATTCTGTAGACATATAATAATGTTTGCAACTATGAAATTGGCGGTAGGTTTTATTAGTTGAGTAGTTATTATGTAAATTTTGTATCTGAGATTCAGTGTTGTTACGACATAATGTTAGTTTAAAATATTTTTTGATACTTGTAAATAGAAATCGAGGTCTGTTCGATAGCTGCAATCGTGGATCTTTTATTTAAGCACGCCGTGGTGTAGATTCTTTGAATAATAATAATATTGCAAACAACGATTGTTAATGATGTTACAGAGAATTTCTGAATGATGTTACAGAGTATTTCAATAATAATTATCGCCCCGGTGAAAGAACACCATTCTGAGTCGAAAAGTTTATTGAAATGGCAAGACCAATGTTTAGTCACCATTTCAGAAAATCCAGGGATTTTCCAATCATTTTGTACTCCATCATTCCTCCTTTACTCTCACAACACACCCCTTTGGGGATGCCAAAGTCCCGTTGGCTCCGAACAGTTGAACCTCTTATGTGAAATCCACATAAAAAAACTGGAAATGTTCATCTCTCTATTAAAAGTTGAAATAAAAGTGAACGTTTAGGATAGTTGGTAAAATCTATAATATATAATAATTATTATTCAAGGTGTCCTAGCTAAATTGCACTAACATTTATATTAGCATTTAGCGAGTACATTAAAAAATCAACTTTTTATAATTTGTACACTGGAGAAGAATACAGGCATTATCATTTCCTATTAAATATTCTAAAAATAATGCATTACTCGTAAAAGACAGACGTAAAATAAGTGATTTAATTTCTCATTTAAAATAATATACTCTAAATTGGACTGTTTCGAACTGCAACTTATAAACCTACACATACCCAAAATAACAACCCGATACAATACTCTGTTCAATTACGGTATAGTTTAGCGCAACTACATATATTGCCCATTCCCCGATACAGCGGTGTCATACCATGGGAAACCAATACTTAGGTGTCATTGACATGTTTAGTGTTAACATGGTGAATTTCTTCGATCGTCATAGAAACGTTAATGGAAAAACATTTTTGTTTGGAAAAAATCTACTGTGGTAAAAAAAAGTATATAAAAAATCTTATTCTGAAAAAGTTTTATTTTTTTATTATTTTTTTTTATTTGTACCATCATATAATCACCCCCTAGGTTAGTGCACTTTACTCCCGGATTCCCTGTGTACAACCTGTGTTCAGTTTGCCTAAGGGTAGTATGGCCTAGCCCCATGCATCGTGTTTGCTTTCTATGACCACGGTTTGAGAGTGGATTTCACAGAACATGGGAAGATTTGTTCAGCAACATGCCACTATCCATAGATGTATTATATTTAGATAGGATACTGAGCGAAAAAAGTGATTCCAATTTGATGGAGGTTGGTACAGCCACCTATTGTCCCAACACTTTAGTAAAACTACATTCTACAACCATGGTCGGCGGTTAAAGCATGAACTTATGCCTACTTTATATCGATACGCCTCTTTGCTGTGTTAGGTGTTACTGCAAAAATAATGCCAAAAAGTTTGGTATAGCCGGCGAAGTAACTTTTCCCACAAAAGCGTGTTCATTTTCCACATGGGTCGTCTTTTTATGTCGATTCAGGATGAAATAACAGTAAAATTGTAATATGTATGTAAAAATGTTATTATGGTTGGTTATTATTGTTTTTTAAATAAATAACTATGTTACGTGGAATTTTTTTTGTTTATTTCGCTTTTTATTTAAAATACCGTTAAAAATACTACAACAGTAATAATAATAATAATGCAGGTGAAGCGCAATGCAATACATTCAATATGTCGAAATAAACAAAAAGAAATTAGACAAATAATAGGAAAAAAGTAACAAAATAATAATACACACATAAAATAAAAACGAATAAGCATGAATAATATTAAAAATTAATCTGAAAAATAATAAACACAAAAATGAATAAAAGCAGCCATTTTCGGAGGTTATTTAACGTGTATTAATGTTTGGCTTTTTTATGATTTGTTGAGGGCAACGGAAAGGTAAATGTCAGATACGTTCATGCGATCTATAATTAGATTAAACGTGTTGCCATTTTTGTCGACTTAGTACCGTCCATAAATATTATTTCTTCTCTAATGACAACATTCTGCATGAAATCGTACGTGTGTATAAATAATGTTGGTATTAAGAAAAGATTTGTTGATATTGTCTAATATATGAAGTTAGCAGTACACAAAAACTGTCATATTGTGTTGTCCTCTTTAGTACATTCGGCAAACGTCGACATGGTCAGCGAGTATCGTTCGGTTGTCGAACGCGCGAATCCCCTTTCCGCGTACCTTCCCAACCTTACGGAACATAGTTTTAAGTCTTCGTTTACATGGGATGGCTAATCTATTTTATATAACACTATTCCCATAATCCATACTACCGATACGTAGCACCCTCTGCTACCCTGTTACTTGCAAACCATTCTTCCTCCCCCGTTCAATATTGAACAATGGTAGCGTAACGTTCATGTTATTTGTATCCAATGCGGTGGTTGTTCCGAATATTTGGAATTCTCTGCCTTTTATGCGAATTGTTCAGTTACTGACCTTTGTTAGTCATTATTGCTCGAAAATTCCGGTTTGGCGTTTTCCTAGTTACCGATATTTGTGGTTCAATTTTAACCAGCAAACTATTTTTGCTTTTTACCACCAGTAAAATATGTTACAAGATAAACTTAACCGTCATTTTCGTGTTAAATTTGCTACAAAATCCTCAGTTATGCTTCCACCACATCCAACACTTAATTTATATTTATTTTTATTTTTAACTTTATGAGTAAAATCTCAAATTATAATGTTTAATTAAATGAAGATAATATTAGCGAAACTCAATCGAAAATCTGGAGACACAAAAATCAGAAAAATATATTGGCTAAATATAAATGAATGACTCGAACTTAGGACCCTTTGCTTACATGGAAAGTGATCTACCAACCGAGCTAAGGTGTCTATATTCAATTCGGTCACTTTTAACTGTATCATAAGAAATTAAGAAAAGAAAATTATTAAAATTATTCGACTAACTACCAACATTATCTTCATTTTCTTAACGCACATATTATTGGCTGCTATTTTTATAAATGATTGCAAGATTCAACTCAAACTAAATGCTATCTAGATAGTGTCTGGATAATTTTTATCCATTTTATTTCAATACGCGACACCTATTGACTTTTTTACAAGTCTAGGATGAATATTTGTTTTTTATTTTGAACTTTATTTTTATTTAAGTAAATATTATAATTTTAAATTTTCTCATAAAGTTAAAAATAAATACTCATCCTGTAGTGGTTTAAACGAACTAATATTTAAATGAAATGAAATAAACAACATTGCATACTTTTGTATCGTTTTCATTAATATAAATTACTTGTAATTCCACTCAACCACAGAGGGCATCATAAATGTTGTGCAACTTGCAGAGAAAAGGTAAAAAAAACCCTTTTTAGGTAGATAGTTATTCTATAGATAATATTTGTATAGTTTCAATAAGTTCTCGAATTCAGGTCTAATAATACTTATGCTAAAAATAAAATAGAAACTTTGTAATCTGTACGCTTATTTATGTATGCAGTGATAATTTCTAACGGTATAGAAAATCTGATCTCGCGCAACTGGGATGAACGAAGCATATATGAAACATGATTTGATGCAGGCAAAGGGTATTTGAAAGAGAGGATTCTGAAATACTCAAGTAATATTGTAGATGGGATGTTGGGAATGATGAATCCATGTAGCTAGTGTTTTCTATGTACTAGGAAAGTATGTTATGATATTATGAAAGACACGGGAAGGATTTAGAGGTATTGCAGGAAATTTAATAATAATTACGGGTGGATTGAATGCATTCATCTCTCTGTGAAGTGACTAGTAGTCCGAAATGGAGTTCTGATACCAAGCGTGATTATAACTAACCGAGAAAGGAGACTTAATGTGTGATTAATTGTATCTCTTATAAATATTAGGATGGAGTGAAAGGAAAAATAATGCAATGCCGATGTAAACTTGGTTCCATGCCAACTCAGAATGAAACCAACTCAGAACCACCTCGGAAAAGTCACTAAAAGCTATGAAAAAATAATTTGAAAATATCCGGTAACCCTAACCTAACTTAACCTATTCAAACAATTTTTTAATTTTTTTTTTATCATGACCTTTCTGAAGTTCTGATTCTGAGTTGGTTTCATTCTGATTCGGCCGATCACCTGTAGACTTACTAAACCAGATTAAGAAAATTACTTTTGGGCTCTTACGTGCAACTCTTAAAAATTCTGTACTTCGTGTCTTCGAATCAAACGTGGTAAAATTCGCCTCGGTCAAAGTGTGGGATAACAACAAAATATTGTGATTCGGGATTAATTGTATAATAATTTTTACTTTGGTAATAATAAAATATGGAGCAAAACTAAATTTAGTTGGATCTTACTACTTTTACAAAGATAGGTAAAACTTTTTTTACGGGAGAAAATTAGTGGAGTGCAGTCCACAAAGGCTGTAAAGCCAGGTCTATTATAAAAATATATCGAAGTAAATTTAAAGATAATAGAAAAAAGTTGAAAATGTAAGAAATTATGATAACATGAGAAATGTTATTTTTTCTTGAATTTGTAAGAAACGTATAACTACGCCACAACAATCAGAGGAAGACGATGATAAAATGGCTATTTTGAAATAAACATTACACAATTCATACCCAAACTTCAATAACTATACACAGTCTACCTTGGGCCATTCAGCAATGCAAGCCACTGGGTAAAATATAGGTAAAACAATAAAAGATTTCAACACTTTAAAAAAAAATCTTTAAGTTTTGATAGTGATTATAGTTCTACAAAAAAACCTTTTTTTATATGTTTTGGATTTGACCACTTTCAATTCTAAGAATTGTTAAAATTCCAACAAAAAGGATATCAAGTATAGGAAGTATCTGATTATTTAGATTTGGTTCCCAAAAACGACTAAGCTAGTTCAAGCAACGTCTCAGTTTTCAATGGTGGTCTGTCATCATCAAATGTCTACCTTATTATTTTGTTATTAGAAACTAAAAAAGAGGTGATCATAACAAAAAATGTTCAAAGTAACCTCAATCACGTTGAAAATGGCAACATTTTTGCTGGGTTTTGAACCAGAGACCACAAAGCGCTAAGCTTAGCGCACTGTCTCATAGATCCCTGAATATCTCAATGGATTAAATTCGATCAATTTTCCCACAAAAAGTTTCATTCTTCTAGGTCAACTCAATTTCGTAAAGTGTCTTGCCAACACAGATGAATATTTGATTAGGAGTTTTCCCCAAAGACGCCGATGTTCTTTTGTCATATAACATACACGAACGTCATACCTCACATAACTCGTCTATACTTACCATTCCGAAGTATATTTTTATAACAGGATTTCATACTATACCACATATTATTTTATTTTATTTATAATGTACCTACACAACAGACAGGGTTAACATTTAAAAAAATACAAACAAATAAAAGAAACAAAACAAGATACAATAAAGTTTGGCTCAAGTGAAGCCAAGTGAAAACAAGAGGTTTGAAAAATTTAGTAAAGCTCTGGGGGCTATCGCAAAATATATCCAGAATATTGCCAATGCAGAAGTTATGTAGTCGACATGTTCGTGCATGAGGTTGGGAGAAGGTTAATTAATTAGTTATTTAATCAATATGGAAAGTTTCGGGGTTTCTTCCGGGGTGACTAATATTGATTTTGATTGTGGCAAAGAGGGAGGACTCTACGTGGTTATTTTTTATAATAATTTTGACAAGAAATTTCACGTCATTTGTTTCTCGACGTTCATTTAATAATGTTTCTAACTTTAATATTCTAGGCGTTTTCGAAGGATAGTTGTTTCATAGAATTTGAAGAACTTGACAAATTTCATAACATATTTTCGAGTTCTGTGAAAGTTCTATTACCTAAGTTTTGTAACTTTTAAATTTTGTGAAACATCTGACCCATAATGAAATAATAAGAGAACTTGAATAGAAACTTCATAGAACTTTCCTAGAACTTGAAAATTAACTTTGATGAATCATTTCGACGGTCCCGAAGAACAATGTCGGATGTGCGATTTTGTAGTTTTGTAGTAAAGCTGTTTAAAGTTTCGTTTCTGCGAAATATGGCGTTGTTTTAATATTTTGCATTTCATCTCAATTCATTAAAAATCCCGAAAATACAGACATTTTAATTAACAAAATAAGTCAACAAAACGATTTTCAATTTTTAGCGGATCCGACATTGTTCCACGGGACCGTCGATTAATTTAATTTGTTTTTCAAAAATAGATCCACTTTATGTGTTGTAATGTAAACATTAACTTTAACTTAACATAATTTTTATTTTTTTATTTGAATTATCTTAAAATAGGTACATTCTTAATTTCGCTAGGAACTAAACTATACGTTTGGATTCCTTTATACAGTAAACAATTCTGTGTTTTTGTTTAATTCGATTTTTTAGTCTGATGTTTTCTTTCTGTATTGTATGGTTCATTGTGTTGCAGTTTGTATCTAAAGTAAGTTGGTAGTAAATTGTTAAAACTTTGTAGATAAAAATTAAAACGTCACAGAAAATTCTTCGTTTTACACTCATTACAAATTCCTTAAATATTTTTTGTATTGAATTTTATTTAAATTGTCTCCTCTATTCTGGATCATTCGGAGTTATTTAAGTTATCCACATTATTAAATAGAGGATACTAAAATGGTAGTTTATGTACTGTGGTGAAACAATTGTTTTTATAAATCAATAATTTTTCCTAATTCTTCCAAAGAAAGCCATCTTCTTATCCATATTTTAGCAATAAAATCGTCATTTTCTTAAAGTGATAAATTTGAGGTTAAAATGACTTCAAAGTACTTTCTCTTATTAACCATTTCTAAGTTCTCACTGTCCATTTTTACCTGATGTGGTTTAACGTATTTTTTGGTTACCAATACCTATTCATGCTCTTCGTTTACGATATGTTGAGTTTACGTTAGTTAATTTGTAGCCATTTGGACACATTGTTAAGATTACAATTTCTTTTATTATCTCTTTTTTTATGACTCTAATAATATCATTTTTCGCATGTTTCAAATTCTGTTAAACAACTGGCCTTTAGAATCGGTAAACAGTATGGAGTTCTCATAACCTAAAACCTAAAAGCAATGTAATTAGATGAGAAACGAAGCGAAAGAAGTAGCTACACTTGGAGAGTGGTTGGTATATTTAGTTTGATGTATTATGACAATGCCGAACGATGTTCGTGACCATGGCTGTCGAACGCGAGAGACTCCTCTCCGCACCATATACTCTCCCGAACGTAATGGAACAAGTCTCCGCATGTATGGGCTGTCTTCTCTATTTAATAACTCTGTAACTATGGTTATCATATCCATTCATATTCGTTAGTTATCACGAGTAGATGCCCTCATCATTCATGCATGATCTCAGTGGCAGTTCCCTCCCCGGTCTCCAGTATAAGCCGTATCGACTAATATAATACATAAATTACATGCATGCTGAATTAGGAGAGTTTCACCCAATTGCTTTATGGGCTCCGTGCACGTGAAGAATTCTGAAAACCATGTTTCCATATCATTAACAGGAGATTCTAGTGGTGAATGTTCTATTTTATAGATCACGCCTCTAAGGATTTTCCGTTTAGTGATACTATTCCCCACCGTCGCACAGTTAATAATTTGAGGTATATAGCGTGACTTTATGATAAAACCCATTTTATAATAAAGATTATTTCTGGATTTCATTTTATTTTAATTGGGAACGTAAATGTCTAATTTTTTTAGAATTAAAAAAACTAACATTTTAGCTGCTTGCGACGTATGGCACCATCGCAAATATTCACTACCTCGAAACGCGAACGAGTAATTTTATGTCTGTCGAGTTTGAATCTCTCCGCGGGTGGACGTGTGCACGTCATCGTGATAATTCAACTATAACTATCTACTGTGTTTTTTTTAATCATTATGTGGAATCTAAGAAATCAGGTGATTATCGTAATAAATTTAACTTGTGTTTTAGTGTGATAAAAAATATTGAAGTAACGATTTTTCAAAACATATTTTTTCTCAAAGTTTAGAATTTATCGAGTCTTATAAAAATGTATCCGAATGTAGGTATCCGGCAAAATTTTACGTTTTCTGTGTTTAATGGATATATTATTCATGTGTCAAATTAACTTTAGTTTTGTGATGTATTCAGGGTTTACTTTAACAACTTTTAATTTTTTCAGCACCAAGGCTATTTTTGATATACAGGTCGATATATACAAATTTCATAACGCCAGAGCTTTCCATTATAAACAGAAACACTCTTTAAAATTGAGTCAATCTATTCGATTACTTTCCGAATATGCGAACGAAAACATACGAAACCGACATTAATATATACAGATTGCTGTAAGTATTAAAAAATACTCTACCAGGTTGAATCGCGCAATATATATTTTTAACAATTTTTTCATAAAATGATAGTTTGTTTGTCCCAAAAACATACTAAAATAATAAAGTCACTCTGGATACTTAAAATTACTAACTGTGCGTCGTCTTCCCCATATTCTTCCCCTCCCCACTACCTTCAGCCTCACAAAATACCCCATTTAGGGATACAATAATCTCACTGGCTTCAGGCGGTTGGGAGCAGTTGGGACTCTGTTATGTTTTGACTTGGTCGGTAGAAAAAACATTGATTTTCTTAATGTGAGCAACAATTTTCACACATGGAGGTACGTCATTATAAATACTTTTTCTTTATCTGTGTTGAATAGACAACAATAATAATGAAATATTTATTTGTCAATAGATTAATACAAATTACACAATCCTTCACCATCTTGGCTTCACGACATTGACAAAAAATATTTAAATTATTGAAATTTTTTTACATTAAAGAACAAACGTTTATATAATATAATAATTATATTGTGTAATAACATATGATAAACCAATAATGTTCCCATCGATTAAGCAGTTTATACATAGTAACATACAAACAAAAAATAAAAATAAACAATAGATATTATTTATTTATTTATTTATTTACGGACAAATAGTCCATTAACAATATAACAATAACACGAATAAAAAAACAGAGATGACAATGAAAGGAGAGTATATATATATGAAGTGCATTGACAAAATACATATAATATTGACCATTGACAAAGTACATATAGAAGATAGTATAATAATTATAAGAATAACACAAATTGAAATACAGATGGATTTAATCTTCGATGATAAATTAATAAAGGTAAGAAAAAAATCTTAACGCTCTTTTTATAGGCTGTTTGTTAAATATGAATAATTATTATACATATTTAATAACATGTGCATAACTGAACTGCATCAGTAACAATATTTTGTATTCGTTTAGTGATAATTGAATCGTCCACTGACTCGTTAAATTATATTCCTCCATTAGTAGTCTGTATATTTATAATCAGAGAGAAATGCATATTTGGTTGTAAGTCCTGGAATTTCTGTCCTGAAATAAATTCCGACTTCTAGTACGTTGTGGAATCTCAAAGCTTATCAACGAAGCATTTCTGGGCTATCAAATGCATCATTTAGAATTTTATATAGAAATACCAAGTCAGTGAAAATCGTTCCGTCTGACAATTTAAGCATTTTCATATCATTTAAAAGAGTGATGTGGTTCAATAAAATTGCTGGAAAACTAATTTTAAAACTTAAACGTATGAATTTATATTATTTCAATAGCTTTGTACATGAATATTAATGTGGGTTCCAGACGGGAGAATTATACTCAAGTTGACTTCTAACTAATGCTAAATATAAAATTGTTATACTTTTAATATTGTTGAAATGTATAGTTAAACTGATTACAAATCCCCTGTTAGAGGTTTCTGTTATGTAGTTAAAAAAATAAAGAATTGAGCGAAAAGTGACGCCTAAGTCTTTAATTTGTGAAAATGTCTTCAGAAGAATAGTTATCAAGATAGAAATCAAATTCGCTGGATTTTTATTCGAGAAGATTTGACATTTTATGATATTTACGTAATGTCTATTTTCATTGCATATTCAAACATACCAGACATACCACAACTTAAATTAAAATACTTTTTAAAATAAATAACCTGCCATAAGAATGAAAAGAAACATAATGTGATTAAACAGTACCTATGTATTAGATATACCACAACTTGATTTAAAGTAAAAAATAAGTAACAAAGCAAAGTTTTTGAAGAGTACAGAAAGTCATAATTTGTAATAAAAGTTTAAAGATTTTTTTGTTTATTAAATTGTATAACGGACGGGACACGTTATTATTTTTTAAATATTAATTTTTATGCATCCCTATTGGGGGATGGTGTTACATTGGTGACTAAAAATACTTTGTAATAATGTTATCAAACAAGTAGTAACAAGGCATTGTATTCGGAATAGAAATATACAAATATAAATTTTCTACGATAAGAAGATGTATACCATTGATTTACACTACTTATTTACTATGCACTATTTTACTTTTATTTTATCTGTTTCTTCTCCTATTCCTCAAAGAATTTCCCAAATAGGTATACCGTCGTTCTCCTGATTAAAACCAGTTTTTGGTACGAGTACGGCGTTTTGGATACGTTTTAGGTGTGCGTATGTCGAGTAAGACCTGTTGTGGCTTTTCCATGGCAAAGAGTTAAATATTATTATGATAATTTGTAATTTGTTTCATGTTAAGGAGAGTCAAGGTTATGCTAGCTATTTCCTAGCGTATTAATGCGAATTTATTAAGACACAGATCACCAACTATACCTTTTTATTAAAAAAAATCGATTTGGTTTAGTATTTTGGCCTCAAATCCAAAATTAAGTTTTGCATAAAAAAGGCGGAGCAGCCGTTAATCAAAAAGATGGAAATATCACGATCATTGTATGATTACACAAGCACAATTAATTGAAAAAGAAATACATAATAAAATTAAACAAAATTTTATCTCAAAATTTTAGCAAAATTTGTTTTTTAAATTTTTTCTTCCGAACAATTTTGTATTTCATCAAGAACAGAGATTTAGGCGTACTGCTGATTGTAACATTTATTATAACCTCTCTCTCTTTCTCATAAACGATACACGCACCAAAAAGAGAGATTACATCAGAGCTTTCAGCGGCAGGGTCATACAACCTAATTCCGCCATTCCTGGGTATATTTGTCCTCAAATGAAATTAAACTTAACCCAGCTTAGCTACGCACAAATGTTGATTGTCTACATTTCATCTTTAAAGTAAAAACTTGATACCACTGGTAACTACTTCTCTTCAGCGCCCTCTGGGATTCTTCAAAATAGTGGTCGTGACTGTCCGTTGAAATAGATAACAATAGATAGTCACAATAAATGAACTTTTGCTAACATTATCTTTTTTTTCGTGCCTTATTCTATTTTTAAATTGGTATTACTTTGGTTAACACTGTTTTTCTTACTGGCAACTTTATTATGCGGGGATCGTATCCGCGCCAATTACGTTTTTTAGCATTGATCTTTAGACCAGAATCATGTGACCAATTAAGTAAGGAAATAAAATTTTGCTGCACCATTTTCATGGGATGTCATGGTGCTGTCAGCATATACTCACAGTAAATAATTTTTAACAAACGAAAATATTTCTTTTAAATAGAGGTGCAAATGTTTTTATGTACCTCTATTTAAAAAATATCTTATATATAGTGTTGGTCCTAAAATTGACCCCTGTGGAACTCCTGTTTTGTTATTTCGTTAATTTGTCTGATATTTTTACCGAGATTTGGCGGTTGCTTAAAAAGTTTAACACAGTAGATACTGTGTTATATTATACTATACTTTTATTCACGGATATTTTTGCACTTAGTTTCGTGGTTTTATATATACCTACGTATCTAGAAAGATATATTTTCTGGTGCATAATTGTTATTCATAGTCGAAACGATGAGTGTATGTGTAATGTTTTTCTGCAGATACAAATGAAGTACAAATAAATGCCGATATGTCGATATTGAAACATAAACCCTAATAAGAAATCCAAAAGTACTTTTCATACATACAGCGGAAGGGGATGAATTGAGTACCAAATTAAGGAATGTTTTGCAAAGTTACCAAAATTTTCCGTATGGGATCATTTGCATAGAAATATAGCCACCCTTGTGTTGGAACTTTCAATGCTCTTCATTCTGTAGACTTAAAAATAACATTATTCTTTTTATTTCAACAAAGCAAATGATTAAACCATGTCTAAAGATCTTTTGTGCTTCCATGAATTTCACTTACTTTAAAACTACGTTGATTAGAAGTGCAGTGTGAGACATGCAGACGTTTCAACCACATCAGGAGACGGTTTCAAACGTTATCTTTCCCCTGGGAAAAGTCTAAGAAATTGCGTCACCAATACGTTATGTGCATTGCAAACCTGTACCCGCTATCATACAAAGCCGAATACTCGAGGTCTAAGTTGCTTTATTCGTTTACTTTTTGTGAAGTGCAAAATTAAACAAATAATTTTAACAACTACCTACGAAAATTGAGCAGTATCTACATTTATACTGTCCGATTTTATTTCAACTAAATTAAAGGCAAAAATGTAGAGTTCCAAATTCAACGCTTTGGTAAAGTAGATTAACTTCAATTTTTTCTTCGGGGAACGGGAGAGGATTGTGTTAAACCTATCTCTGGCCTATTTAATTCTACGCGCAGTGATATGTTTAGTCTGAAGCGTTGCAATCATTGCCCTAAACGTGGCATATTTTAGAAAACTTTTCAATGGTACCCCTAAAATTTATTTAAATGCATAAAAAATGTTCCAAAATTTTTGGCTATTGAAAGTATTTACAAGAACGCCCCAATAAAAAAAGACGAAACTTTACTTTTTGAAGCAGCCTGGTATTATATGTTATACAACACTTCTGTAGTAGTAGTATGACGTACTAAATATGTAATTTATTTAATTGATTTTCACTGAAGCCCAGCTTTTTATTTAACGTTTTCTTTTATGATCTTACTGGAAATTGTTTTATGTATATTAGAGTCAGATATATCAGATTAATTTATAACACGAATTAAAACGCTACCGCCTTTTATTGACTTTAGAAAATGTTGTTTATCAACGTCTACATCGTTTAGATTTATCTTGTGTACACATTTGTTGGCTGCATACTTCCAACAGAAAACTTCCTAAATGATCTGAACATTAGAACTTACTTGTTTGTTGGACCACGAGAGATGCTTCACAGTATCCATCCATTACTCATCTTTTCATTTGACGTTCCGACGTGCATATCGGACCTCGGCATCGCAGCAGATGAGGAGAAGGGAGCAATCCCTCCCCGCGGTAATACATAATGCACGCTGCTTATCATGAACCACACGAAATAGAGCACCTATTCACGAATTGGGATACGTCGAGGTCACGTCACTATTATTCACGAAACTCCATAGAAGAGCCGGTGAATTATTTGGTGGACAGTTATTTGAATAATCCAATATCATGATCCATTTTTGGACAGATCATGAATTATTAAAACAAATCATTAAATATTATCGGAAAACATTTCAATAAAGAACATCACCAGTTTCCGTAGAAAGTGTTCAATAAGAAGAAGATGGTTTGAAAGGGAGATATGTAAATAAGAATGTTAAAGGGAGCGTGCGATTATGAAGAAAACGATAATAAATAACAGGCATTGGCGAAAATATTTAATAAAGCATTAATTATTTAAAATAGAGCAAACATCTTTCGACAAATGTCTAAAGTAGCATTTAAAAAACGTTGCGATTTTTTTATGCCTATAACTTATTAAATAACAGAATATAAAGTATTTTTAATAATTTTAGGAGCATACTTTGGGATCTTTTCTATCCAGGGAACTTCATTTACCTAATTACCGTTTCGGCTGGGCCAATTTATACTCGTAGATGTTATTTTCAAAAATAACATTAATTTTTTAAGAGCTTAAAAGTATTCAAGGGAAATATGTAATAAATCAGTTATCCAACTTATTGTTATATTATTAAAAAATGTTATGATTTCTCCTAAGTTTGAAGTATTCCTGTCAAATTTCATCAGTAATGAAACGTATGAGAAACATAGAGATATACTATGAGAAATGAAAACCAATAATATATTTATAACACCTCATTTTAAAACAACCTAAATGTAAAACCGTTGAGGCTGGTGAATTATTTGTAAAGCCATAGAAAATCTCATTAATTAATTTATTGATTTTATTACAATACGCAGATGCATCAATACAGCCAATGACATCATAGGTTATTGTGTAATAACTAAAAGTAATTGAAAATATTTTATCTGTTTATTTAAAAAAGCCCTATTTTCCTGTAATCTGCATACCCTTCCTTACATTCCTCGAATCATTGAAATCCAGTAGCATATTACTCTACGATCAAAGGTAGGCTTGAGTAGTTTTTCGAGTTCAGATATGAATTATTGTGCATTGAATGTTTAAAAATGGCAATTTCATAACCTTGCTGTTATGGCAAACTGAATATACGAGCATATGAGTTTTTTTTTACCAAATATGCTTCAAAATTCATTTGCTTTTTAAATTTTTTCTATGGTTTCTTCTTATGGTTAGATTTTCTTAGGGTAGGCACTGCTTTTCAGGGTTTATGGAGCACACGCCGCTGATGCAACCATCATCACATCGTCATTGGCAGAGGAGTGTATCCATTTGGGAGTAGGTCCAGGCACCCGTCGTCACAGGCAATGCCAGCTGTCAATCGGAGCCTGACAGTTCATTAGCCGACCAATCTGCACTTATCTGAAGTGTGAAGTGTGGTGATCGTGTTGTTATCGAGGACCGGAGACCTCCCCCACTGAGATATTATGTGCTCCTGGTTGTGATTAAACCCTGTAAACTTCATCTTAGTGGTGATAACTCATTATTTTTGTTGAATTAGTAAGTTACCCAATTCTGATCGTTTTTGGTTTTTGTAGTAAGATCCTTGAAATAATCTGGTTATCAGCGGGGGCCAGACATTTCCTGCTATAAATCGATTTGATTTTATTTAGGAATAATCGATTATTAAAATATTGAAATGAATACAAATTCCTACCTGAAATTTGATTAATAAAGCAATACAATGTTAACTGGTGGTGTAAAATGCATTGCTTTTTATTATTTATCGTATCGTTTTACTCATCGTATCTTCCACGATTCGACGAATATTCAACGCAGCGTTTTAGTTTTTTCTCAACCACTATTTTATGGTAATTTTTCAAATTTTAGACATTTATTTTAAAAATTGATTTTTTTTTTCAACTTTATTAGTAAAAACTGAAATTATAATATTTAATTAAATGAAGACAATATTAGCGAAACTCAATCAAAATCTGAAGACAGAAAAATCGGAAAAAGATATTCGTTCCACTGGGACTCAAACCCAGATACCTTAGCTTACATGGCCAATGCTATACCGATTGAGCTATGGACCCATTTCCAATTCGGTCACTTTTAACTGTATCATACTTCGACTAAGGACTACCAACACTAACTTCATTTTCTTAACGCAAATGTTATTGGCTGCTATCTTTATATATGATTTCAAGATTCAACTCGAACTGAATGTTAGATTCTAGACTTGCAGTAAAAGTCAATAGATGTCGCGTATTAAAAATAAAATGGTTAAATATTTTTCCAGACACTATCTAGATAGCATTTAGTTCGAGTTGAATCTTGCAATCATATGTAAAGATAGCAGACAATAATATGTGCGTTAAGAAAATGAAGATAATGTTGGTAGTTCTTAGTCGAAGTATGATACAGTTAAAAGTGACCGAATTTGAAATGGGTTCCATAGCTCAATCGGTAGAGCATTGGCCATGTAAGCTAAGTTATCTGGGTTCGAGTCCCAGTGGAACCAATATCTTTTTCTGATTTTTCTGTCTTCAGATTTTGATTGAGTTTCGCTAATATTGTCTTCAATAAATTTTTTTTTTTTTACATTAACCCCACACAAGAGGCCCTGAAAAATAATTTCCCTTATGGCCTATGTCACCTTTGGGAAGTTTGTGTGGAGGGTCTTTTTAAGGAAAGGAAGGAGTTGAAGTTCTGGGAAGGAAAAAATATAAGGCTTGGGTAGGAATTTAGGGTTTAGTATGTCTAGAGGTGACGGGCTTTAGATACCATCCCTCCTGTTGCGGTTCAAGACGATGGGTCGAGAGAGAACTGCTGAGAGGTCAAAGGATCTCCCCAAACCGGCGTCTCGCAATGACCCGTCACGGGTAGGTGCATCCACCGCCAAGACATGAAACCGGTGTACCCGGTCAAGTCACCAAAGGTAGCTAACCACTTAGGGTGTTTTATGGCAGAGGTGTTGGTTAACCAATAAATGTTCCCGGGGCGGCGACACTCACACCCGCCTCCCAAATTGAATCATTTTCATTGAAATGCTGTTGAAATGCTTTCTGCCTCTGTTTGTTACCACTGTAATGTTCCACGGTAATGGAAGATACTTTTCAATGTATTAATAATTATTATTTTTGTGTTTTATTCGTAGATCTCTATTTAGTTTAATTAAAAAAAATAATTAAATTAAATTATCGCCCTGTAAGACACAACAGCTGTCACAATAATAAAAAACTAAAATACTTGCAGTACTAGATCTCTATTTAGTTTAATTAAAAAAAAAATTAAATTAAATTATCGCCCTGTAAGACACAACAGCTGTCACAATAATAAAAAACTAAAATACTTGCAGTACTTTTCAATTTAGGAAACGTACCTACTGTAAAATCACTGAAAACGATTAAAAAAAAATCTCTTCGCAGATTAAATTTAGACATTTTCCAAATTTATCCACATTTCTCAAGATAGAGGTACTTTAATGTTTTGATTTCTTAATACTTTTACACCCTGAATACGTTGCTCCCAGGCTACGTTGTTTCTTTACATAGCACAACCTCAGAGAGCTTCTAATCCAATCTTCATAAACCACTCAACCAGATTTTATTTAGCTCGCTTTTTTAGGCTTACGCTCACCCATTTAAAAAGCAACCCCGTAAAATAAATATTAGTTAAAAATCAAAGATAAACTCGGAACAATGGATGTCTGAACCATGATTAAACTTCTGTACAAATATCCTATTTTAAATTCCTTCAAACGTTCCATCACCCCATGGACAATATGGTTTGAGGGTGATAATGAAACGGCTGCTAATTTCCTATTCTTGTCACGTTTTCAAGAGCTAAGTGTGACACCGGATTAATTAGTGTTGATTAAATAAAAGCTCATTGCACAGGTGGCCAAGCTTAAAATGGTTGTAGGAGTGGGTACCTTCGTAAGGGGTAATAAAAGGGGTAATAAATATTGTTTATTAAAAAGTGGTTTATACAAAGTGATATGTTATTAATTAAATAAGGTAATAAAATGTAATAATAACAACTTGTAACGCGCCGGATAGTAGAGGTCAAACTTAAACATGTTTTGTGTTTCCCTAAGTGATTATTAAGACATTCATTATGTAAAAAAGTATCTTTCAATAAGAACTTTCGATTTTAAAATGTTAATAAAACAATTCGTGTGTGAGATATCCACTCAATTTTTTTAAAGTTTATTTTATGGCATTAGTTGGAGTAGGCTTCTACAGTGTTTTCTCATTGTTCTACATACAGCAAATCTAGAAAGAGTTCAGAAAAAGTTTGTCCCCGTAAACCTTAAATCTTTTGATCAACGCCGAGATATCAGAAACCTTTGAATGCTTTATAAGATTATTCATAACTTCATTAATAGCCCATACTTACTACAAAATATTAATTTCAGATGTCTATTAAGAGTTACTCGATCTCCGGACACATTTTATATTGCTAAAGGCAATACAAATTATCTTGAAAATATATGTATTCATAAGAAGCTGTAGCACATTCAATAGATTATGCTCAAATATCGATGTGTTTAACACTAACCTTTATAAATTCACAGCATTTATAAAAAAATAACATTAGGTCGAATACCACAAGTTTAACTAAAAATTTAATATTTCCATTTTACTTTTAGCAGTTCGAATTTATATAAAATCACTTCCTGAAAGATATTATTGATATCCAATAAAATTTAATTGAAAACCTTAGAAAAATTTCACTAAATATTTTTCGTAGATTTAAGCAGATGCACTTTATCAGAATTGTTTAATAAGAATGGTATTGTTGTTTTTTTTTGTATTATGGTTCTAAATTTCAATTTGTCGTTATTTTATTGGTCAATTACATACATGTTCTTATCACTGTCATATATGAATTTATAAAGACTGTTTATAACGCTAATAAATAAAATAAAATATAACGTCGTTCAAATTTCCACCGCGGTTTTGCTTGGTGGCACGTATTCGGTCCAATTTTCAATGACTTTGTCGCATAAATCTGTCTGAATTTGCTGGATGGCGTTTGTTATGTTGACTTTGAGGGCGTCAATTGTTTGCGGTTTATTCACGCAGACCTGCGATTTAAGATAAAATTCTAAAAGCTTTCATCGCACCATATCGGGAGCCAGTTCAAGTCGCCGCCGCGCGAGATAACCATGCCCTCAAATCGCTTACATCCGCTGAAATTAACATTGTATTAAATTAATGTTTTAATATTAATTGTCATTTTACCTTAGCCCTTGGTTTTCTATCCCTGTTAAAAGCAATTATTCGCTTAAAATTCCGACATTTTTCTCTTGGGATGTCGAAGAAGATTAATTTTCTCAGTTTTTCTCTAAGGAAAAACAAATTTGTGAATTGTATTGTACGCTGCCTCTCCTTTATAACAAATCATACTGAAAAACACTTTCCTTTGAAATACAATTTTTTACTATGAAAAACTCTAAAAGTGACATCTAAGAAAATAGCCTCTATAGGCTTCCAGAGGGGTAGAAACTCTCAGTAAGTGGTATAGCCAGCTGAAAGTCCACCATTCAGATTCAAAACGGGGTTTGGTGAATAGATGTGAATAACTACGTACTTCTCTACCTTCATCTCCCCATCTCCTTTCCCTCCTGGTTACTTTCAGCCTCACAACATTCCCCAATCGGCCATTTCGGCTCCAGACGGTTGGGATCAATTGGGCCTCTTGCGCTTTACTCACATGATGAATTATCAAATGATGGAATGAACATCGACGTCTAATCTATCGCTTTAATCCAGTGAATATTTAGATAAGTAATAAACTTCCACTGATTTTTTTCACATTTCATTTACTACTGTACGAAAATGTATTTTAATACATTTCCATGAATTTATTTATTAGTTCGCAATGTATCTTTGACAATTTAATTACATCATTTTATAATTCGTAAGAATTTTTTTAATCCTCAAAACATAATTTACTGTTGGTATATCCGATCATATATAAATTATACATTACATATACTCGTATTTAGGTAGTAGAAAAAAAAAAATTTTAGATATATGCAATAGAAGTAGCTAGATTCGGATTACCCCAGGATTTCCTGCCCTCCTGATTGTATTAGTTTCTCCAGAAGACCATAGGGTTAAGGAGGTAAGCTAGGCGTGTCGGTAGGGTTGGGGGAGTGCATGGAACGCCGTAGAGGAATAATAGCGAGTATAGTGTAGGCGGGGTAGGGGAGTAGGGCGGTAAACCTCTTCTGCTGCGAGGCTTTTCCGGAGTTTTCCCCGATATTTCACGGCGTCTCAACTCTCGGAAAGTGAAAACATTTTCAAAATGTGGGAACTATAATTGAAATTATTTTTTTGGCACGGCTTAATTGACGTTTTTAAAACTTCATCGCTTTTTTATCTTTTATTTGACAATTCATATAGGTACAATACATAAATATTTTACAATGATATGCCGATAACAAAATACATCAATATAAATGGCATCGTTTTGTCTCTTTTTGTAGATTCATAGATATTTGAAAGTTTTTAGTGGTACGTACAATACCATAGTTGAACTGAAAAACGCTTTTTCTACTATCAATAATGTTAACCGCCTGAAATGTAAAATTAAGAGAACTCCCTTTTTATTGCACTCATTTCAAAGACGCTAGAGGTGTTTAATTTTTTCGTTGTCGAAAATCATTTAATATTTTGGTGCACATTAGAAAAGTATTATTATAATTTGCGTAAGTACGTTTAATGGACCTTATTGTCGTATACTTAAGTAATTAACTTGTCGTAGTTATTAATTAAAGGCACATTATTATGATAACTAGACGTACGTTAAATTTTTGCGGTGGTAAATGTATGAAAATTTAAAATACAGGAGACCAAAAGAATTATTATTGATATTACATAGATATATATTATCAGGATCACTGATAATTTTGCTGCTATGAAATATAATTGCGGTGATTTGATCTTTTGCTATCGAGGTATGTTGGTGTCTATATAGATGTACATACAAAATACCATTCTAGCCTCGACGATATTTTGTCAGAGGGTCAAAATATTTCCGGTCTGCAATAAAGGGAATATTTGTGAATGTATGCGAAAACTAAAAACTGTTTTTGAAAGATGATAAAAATTTTATAAATCAAAATTTAGCATGCAAACATAAAAACTTTTAAAAATGGCTCACCTTAGGTACGTTTTTTCTAAAAAAAATATTAAAAACGAAAAAAAAAACATGTTTTACTAGACAAATGTATTATAAACATTATTATCTTCTCACTTTTTAATCGTTCCTTGTAAAAATAATTAGTAAAAACATTCTTAATTTTTTTATAAATTTATTTCAAATTGCGTGTCGAACCTTACATTTTATTTCTTTTGTGGTAATTTTTATATTTGAATATATAGAGTGGTGTTTTCTCTTTCCAATGACGCTTAGATCATATTTCTCACTATGATAATATGTAAGGGAGACAACGATTTCTATGAGACATATATGAGTTGTTACCAAAACCGAACAAACAAACTTTAAGGGTTAAAAATAAAAGTTTATACTTCCCCACTTTTCAACTCCACCGCTACTGGCCAGTATACCATTGACCTAAATTAGCATGCGGTAGTCTAATAATTCTGAGTTCACGACCTTGCATAGCAATGGTAATTATAAATCTCTAAGTATTACCGACATTACGCCTAAGTGCCATGTGTCATGAGCACCTCCAACTATAATCTAACTTGTCACCATATCCTACTAACGCATGACTAGAGACACAGATTCATAGCCTTAATTTTTAAGAACTGAAACATTAATTATTGAAAAAATTGTTTTAAGAGCTTTCATTTTGCGTTTCCATAGCGTTTGTAGCTAATTGGGATAACGTCAAGGAACAGGAGTCGGCAAGAGGGGCAAAACAATTAAATTAGCAAAATCACTTGAAACACGATTTTTGTATTATTGATTGAAACTTGACATTACACATGTTTCTACAGTAGAGCGTGTCATGTTCATTCTACGATCTGTCAATACAAGATTATAGCGACTAAAAAATCTTTCTTCGTCAACACTATTCACAGATTTGAATGTTGGTGCAAGCCTACTTTTACTTGCTAAAAGAATAGCGTCTGATCGCTGGACATTCTGTCCTACAATCGCAGGATTGAACATTTTCCCTGCGTGCTCAAGAAATAGATTAGTGCTGTTGACTTGACGGTTTAACATATGAGATGCCAGTTTCACAGAACTCTTCTGAAAACTCTCTCTTATTTGGGTTAAGACAACCTGGTTCTTTACCTCCTGCACAGCCTTTAAGGTTTTGGCGGGGAAAACACCATCACTCAATTTTTCAACTGAAAAGTTCGCGTATTGTTGAGTTTTGTCGTAAAAATTGCTGCTATTTTGCGTTTTAACGTTTTTATTGCTAAAAACACCATGTGTCGCTTTAATTCGCGAAAGTATCGCTATGAATCAGTTTCTCTACGCATGACCCTTAAAAAAAACTTTAAAAAAATAATACTTTCCTCTCGATTTTTCACGCTTCAACCCAAAGTTGTAGTAACTTTGTTTCTCCCCGACGAAGTGAACATATAAAATACCAGGGGTCTCTCGTCTCAAGTAGTTCATGCTACAAGGGCGCTATGCAAACAGCACTCTGCGTACCCGCGCGGATACGTCCCTGGCATGTTGGTCTAGTGAAATTTCAATGATCCAATCTGATTAAAGCTGGATCGGATGATTTACTATGCGTCTGTAACAACTTCCTATAGCTGCTTCTTGTATTGGCATTGTGAAAATTGTATGAACATGTGAGAGGGATCCAATTTTCGATAGAATTTTTAAACAAGATAGTAGGTAATCTATTTAAAAGATTAAGGTAATCTTGAATTCTCTGTAATAGAGTGTAGTTATGTAGATTATCTTTACATAGTATTAAATGAAGTTGCTACCGCTGTCTGTGCGCTTAGATCTTTTAAATTATGTAACGTATTTTCATGCGGTTTTCACCAATATGTAGAGTGATTCATGAAGAAGGTTTTTAGGTATATAATTTGTAAAGGTTTTTGTGTAAATTGGTAGAAATATATAAACAAAGGGAGCGGGCTAGCAAACGGGCAGCGGGCAGCAGGCTGGCAAGCGGGTGGTGTGGATTTGATTTAACAGATAGCTTTGGTTACAAAGATTGGGTAAAAAACGTGCGTTTTTTTTTACTTCAAATTTAATTTAATTTTCAACGTAAAAAAAAAATTTGTACGTAAAAAAAAACGCGGTCCATCCTCTCTGCTTACCCTTCTATAATTACGGTCGTCATCCTCATAGAAACAGATAGAGCAACGAAGCGCGTAGGCAACTGAAACGTAGAAAAGGTAGCAACTGAAACGTACTGTGAGATAGTGTTTGTAAGGTGATTTATTCCCTACCGCGTTTCAGTCGGTAGCGCCACTGTAACGCGGTAGGGATTGGAAATACGCATCCCGGTACGCGCAAATAAATTTTATTTGATTAATTTGTGTTATTTAAAAATTCATTCATTTAAAAATAATATTAGTATATTTGCGGCACGTTCCAGAGTGGAAGATACTCGTGCTCTGGTGGAAGACCATCATCCAGAATTCAAACATTGCTTGAAATGGCTTTAGCCGTATTTCGTGACCAGAGCTGAATGGCCAGGTACTTTCACACCTTCCTCTTCCACATTTTCTTCCCCTCCCCACTATCTTCAGCGTCACAACATACCCCAACTGGGGATGCCGTGGCTTCAGGCGTGAGCAGCTGGGACTCTTGTGAGGTATACACCTTTAAAAAAAATTAAGGCCTTTCATTTATTTATTTTTTTTATTTTTGGGGTGTTATGCCGTGCTGCGCTACCTCCTCCTCTAGCCAACGTTTCGGAGAGCGTAACAGTGTTCATTATCAGGGCAGATGATGAACACTGTAACGCTGTCTGAAACGTTGGCTAAAGGAGGAGGTAGCGCAGCACGGCATAACACCCCAAAATAAAATCTTTTGGCCGTGAAAATCTAAAATCATATCTAATTTATGTTGCACTCTAATGTTATAGATAGTGTACGAGTATATTATACACACGTTCTGTCCACTAACCGAAATTTAAACAGCGCGAACCTCTGACTGAAACAGTCAATAAAATTACTCTAAATAGAGGTGTTGTCACTCAATCCCTGAGTCGGCAGCCGGCGGGATGCAGCTTACTCAGCACTTTCAATGCACAAAATTATGACATGGATAAAAAAAAAATTATATTATGAAATGGTGTGTAGATAATACAGATTTCAACTTGCAAATTGTCAAGTGCCAAATTGCACAATCGTCCGATTATACGACCGCCGAAGTTCCGCCCAACACCGGGAGAGGGGTGGGGGGGGGGGGGGGGGGGAGGTGAGGAAGGGGCTGTAAAACTTTCCCTCAGCACTGACCTCTGCCCGCGGCTCTTTGCCTGCTCTATTCAGTGATCCGGACAACTATGCGGTGGACAACCTTTTTGGTAACGCGGGTGATAGAAAATATTTTTAAAAATTGTGAGAATTTTCTTATTATATAAATATTTTATATTTGAAGTTTTGAAAACAAGTACTTTTGGTCTACTCTCTAAAGTAGCCATATAATCAACCGTTGCTTACGTCGATTTTGCTTAGGAAACTCATACACATAATAGTGTTTTACTGCCCGGATTCACCAGTAACATTTGTATAAGAAATATAACATACTTCCCTTGAACGCTTTAGGTTGGTTCTTAAAAATAAATATTTTTAAAAATTTTTAAACTAATATCTTTTCATTTGCCGAGCTAAAAAATAATTATACGAAATATCCGGGATAGAAAAAAAAACGCAAAAAATGCTCCGAATATTGCAAAAAAAAGCACATCTGATTCTGTTATGAAACATGTTATAGGTATGAAAAATTCACAGTAACTAACTTACTAACCATCACGCCTTTTCAGAGTAGGCAGAGAGGACGGACCGCCAAACAACTCGGTCTTGGCACACACTCATTGCTTCGTTCACATTCATACATCGTCTCATACATGCTCTTCTATTATTCTGGCTCTTGACTCAAGTATCTGATTCACTTGGTCATGCCATGTCTTTCTCGTATTTACACATCTCCCTTTAAAATCATTTTTTTTTTAATGCTTACTAAGGATCCTTAAAAGCCCCATGCCTCATACTTAGTCATCATGTAGTGATCTCAAAATAGACACTGACATTGAAACTCTGGACAGAAAATGCTGCAAAAATTTCATGACTCCATAGCTCACCATTATTTGCATGTTTTTACTGATAAAACCTTAGTGACTTAATTTATACCGATTTCTAAAATGAGAAACTTATTATAAACTATTTTTCATTGACGTTTTTAGTTTACTTTGTTCCAGTTGAAATAAATATAACTTTTTTATTAATTTATAATCATTTTGTAGCGATTATTACTGGATATAGATTTCCTTGTAGCCCCACGCTAGTCCCAAATTAGCTAAACCCAAATTATCTCCTGCACGGATTTTCGGAATGAAAAATCTATTTTAATTTAACAACATCTGTACGAATACGGATAGTCTAACGACCACTTCCGGTAGCCGTTGCCTCCCGCCCGCCCCCTTGGCCAATTTCCGGTCTGGACGGTATTATAATACTACCTTCCCGAGCCGGGATTTCCTTCCTAGGTCCTTCCTATTGCAACGCCATAATAACGATGCAGTTTTGCAGGATGATGACAAATCGGAACAGTGAAAAAGCAGAACTTTAAAGTAATATAAAGTCACGAAAAGTTATGAACTTAAAATTCGCATCAAAATCTAACCGAACCTTACCTAGTTCACCAAGTTTTTAAATCACTTTCCGTGACTTTAAATCACCTTTAAAAAGTGTTCTGATTTGTCAGGTGACCCTGCTGACTTATTAAAGTGTGTTTGTTTCCGAAATGAATCTGTATATAAATATAAAGTGAACTACAGACCATTTCTGTAAACTACAAAATTAAGGAAAAATCATATCGTGAAAAAATCGAAGAAGCATAATATATTGACTAACAAGACAAATATTCCTGGGTTTCGAGTAACCTGACCATATTTTAAAAAATCCAACTACCATCATTATAAAACGAAACTATTGCTTAAGCAACTATGGATAGTTGGTAGATGAATTGAACTCACAACGCCTGGATATATTATTTGGGAAGCCTTTTTCGCCGCATTTATCATTTCGGCGTATCTTTAACTCATGTTCGCTAAACACCTTGTATTGAAACTCGTTAACTTATCGTTGGTTTTAGTTACTTCGTAAATTTGTAAAGCGTTCTTGGTGTCATATTAAAAAAAAACTACATTTATTTACATTTTTTTAATTTCGGAAAATCAATAGATTTTTTAACGTCTATTTATAATGAACTTAAAAATAAAAAATTAAATCTATTGACAGATTTTAGCATAAATATTAAAAAAAACTAAGAGTACAGTATCCGTGGGAAAAAATATTGAATAAAAAATTAAATAAGGTATAATAACACAGATAAACAACAATTTATAAGGTAATAATAAACTTCATAATTAATTTCTAAACATTAAGAAACTCTCACAAAATTTTGTTATGTTATATATTTCCTGGGATTAAATTCAATCTTTTTAAAAAAGCCGACACTTGTTTATGTGCTTTGCATTGTACCATTTTAATAATTTTACATAAAAAAATTAAAGCAATTTTTTGTGGAACCCAAAATGTTTCAAACGATTCAAATATGTGATTTTAACGGCTAATCACGTCATCACCAAGGAATGGAAGTAATCCGTTTCTGAAAATTCCAGAAAGATGTTTTCGCCTGCTCCAGAATTCACAATGCGTGCATTAAGACCCCCGGGCCCCGGGAGCTTAAGAAGAAATCTTCATTTATCTTTCTTGTAATAGTTTTTCCGCCGCCATTTTTTAATGTTTTTCTCGTTTCCCGCCCTCCACAAAAATACGGCTGGAAATCCCTATTTCTCCGGATATTGTGAGACTAGGGCTTTCAAATATTCGTCTAATTGGACTTGCTGGTTTCTTATAATTTTTACAAATAAGAAAACGGTTAACCGGTTTTATTTTGTAATGCGATTTTTTTTCCACCTATATTTTTTCGATATTCATTTGAAATAATTCTTTTTACTTCCCATATGAACTGTTCTGCTAAATTGGCTCTTTAGATGATTACCTGACTTAACCACTAGAGCCCATAAGCTTGTTTCCACGATAATTTATTGTTTCCACACGTATGTATGACGTAGGAGACGTACATGACTTATTAAAATAATATTATATGTTTTTTAGTTATTTATTTTTGGAGTGTTATGCCGTGTTGCGCTACCTCCTTCTTTAGCCAACGTTTTGGACAGCGTTACAGTGTACATCATCAGGGAGATACACTGTAACGATGTCCGAAACGTTGGCTAAAGAAGGAGTTAGCGCAACACGGCATAGCACCCTAAGAACAAATAATGAAAATGCTTTTGGCCGTGAAAATCTAAAAAAATATCTAATATTGTAATACTTTATCGCAGATCAATAGTTTTTGAAGAAAATAATAAAAAATATTGAATTGCTGAAAAAAGAGCTTTTAATTCAGAACTGGACCTTATAGAAATGTACGGAAGATGTACTCATATTAATCAATGGGGTATTCAAATTGATAAAAAATGTAAGAAATATTAAAAGTTTATTTTTTGGTTCTAACGATCTAAAATCGCACATTCGCAAACAGTTCGAATTTAGCTATGACGTGGGTAATGCATCTGACTGCTAAGACAGCTGTCACTAGGACGAAGATTGTCCCTACAAACGTTGATCGGTGTGACGTCACTAACGTCCTTTGCAGAAATATGTCACTCTGGCAACAAATAAAAAAAATACTTTTTGAAAGACGAAATAGGTATTACATTTATTGGCTAAAATAATAATACATTCAGAATGTCTCTAAATTCGTATTTTTTTCAACAGTAAAAAAACAGTATACATACCGTCTCTATTATGCATGTATCTATCTGTATACTCGTCTGAGATTACTGGCTTTTGCAGATTTCAGAAATATCAGGTTTTATATGTGTGTTCGACAATATTAAAATTTAAATAGATTTAAAATAAATTGAGTTCATGCGACACTAGTATTGATAAAAACACCCGGGTCGGGCCAATAACCGTTTATTTAGAATTTATACTTTTAACCGGTTAACCGGTTGTGAACCAGTTTTGAAGCCCTAGGTGAGACCGAATCATGTTACCTACGAACCGCTGTTTATGTCTTCCGTTGATGATAATGCGATTTTAAATGCAACTGTTGACTGCGCTCACCGGGACCACTGCAGCGTGATCGGATTACGTCTTGGGCCGAGTCGACTCCAACCAAGATGGCGGGGCATTTTATGCAGATCCAACGGATGCAACGAAAGAAATGCAACCAAAAAAATAAGACTTTCAGGTTAAGTGAGGAAATGATAATTGATTTTCTGTTCCCTTTTCTGACTCCTCTGCTCGTTTCTGTCTCGGTATTTTATTGCATTTACATTGAAAACTCTGTTCATTTCTGAATGTGGTTGCTATTGGATGATGCTTCGAAAAGTATGTAACTGTTTTAAAGGGATAATTTCTGATTTAAGATTCTTTCGATTCTTATCTTTTTTTTGTAGTTTTGAGTCATGTTGAGTTCGTTCCGGAGCCAACGATTGTACTAAAACTCTCTAGCTCACGAGACTGGGATACTGAATCAAATCAGCCTCTTACCTTGTATGAGAATATTAAAGTTTTTTTTAAAATTAACTAAAACGTTTTAAAATGTAATGAATAAATAAATAAAAAAGTTGAGGTTAATTTTATTCAGTGTGCCAGCCTTGTGATCTAGAACAGTCACATCTGTTTTGTTGATGGGCACCGCTAGATTTATTTTATGCTACAATAAGTTCAATTTTGTCACACATCTTTCAATTATATGCTTCGCTGTCATGTATCAAGATGGTTTTCAGAAATCCTACCCAAGGTTAGGATACTACCCTTATTTTTAACATATATAAGTTAGTAAGAAATAAATATCCTAAGTACCAAATTAAAAGTAGAAGTTTTTGTTTTCCAAGCTATATGCTTACTTTTTTGTTGGTGAAATATTGTAGACCCTAAAAGGTTTTTAGGTGCTAGGCTACAGCCCACTCGGTTTTATAGAAAAGTGACCATGCCTTTCACCAAAATAGATAGTAGTTAAGACTTAAGACCCTTTCACTAATAGTAACTTGTTTTGAAAAAGGGTTAAGTCTGTACCCGCTGTAAGATTTTACCTATCGTTCAGTAATTCAATTAGCTTTCGGGCTTTCCGAAAAATCAATCCTTATATTATTATATCTTTTTTCTTTTTCGGAATTATTGTGTGGCTGTAAGCAGTTGTTAAGCGGAGATAAATAAGTTCCATGTTTTCACATCTGATCGAAACCACAACAAAACCTAGGTAAAGCCATTTTACTTGAATATTCTAATTCAGAATGGTGATTTTTCACCAAAGGAGTATCAAGAGTGGAATATACTCTCAATATCGCCCTGGCGAAAGAGGGCAATTCAAAATGAAAAATCTGAAAAATCAAACTTTATAGTATTATATCCTTTTTTCTTTTTCAGAAATATTGTGAGGCTAAAAACAGTTGGTAAGCGGAGACAAATAAGTGTCATGTTTTCACATCTGATCAGAAAACCTAGGTAAAGCCATTTTACTTGAATATTCTAATTCTGGATGGTGATTTTTCACCAAAAGAGTATCAAGAGTGGACGATTCTCTCAATATCGCCCTGGCGAAAGTGGGAAATTCAAAATGAAGCGTTGCTTCAAATGGCTTTGGCTGTGTTTTGGTGACCAGTTCTGAATAGCCAAATATTTCCTCACCTTACTCTTCCCCACGCCCTTCCCCTGCCTACTTATTTCAGTCTTACAACATACCCTTATTGGAGTTATTAACTAAAAAATTAGGTAATTAAAAAAGGGGTTTGGCGGTAGTTGGCACTCTTGGGCGTTATTAACTAAAAAATATTTCACTTTGTAAACTAGTGACTCGTGATTTATTCAATAAAAACCCTTCTACCGTTTTATATTTAACTTTTTTAGTCCATAAAAGGATGAACTTCTGAAGTTCGTCGTTTTGAAATTTCCAAAGGACTTCTATAAGAGGAAAATTGAGGAAATAAAATTATTGGAAAATTCGTCGCAAGTCGCTTGGAAAATGGAAAACCAACAAGAGGGCGCTTTCAATTTGTTCAAAAGAAAATACATGTGCAATGTGCAACATGTTACCGAGTGCTCAATCGACTAATGGGGTAAAGGGGATATAATGTAAACATCCCTTGTATCGGCCTAGGTCTTGAGATGTGCTTTTTGCCTTAATAAAATGTATGATTTTATAAAATACATAACCAGTACGTTGTAAAAGGTTTTTACTTCATAATTGTGTATTAACACTACAGTAGCAGTATTGAATTATTAAACGTTAATTAAGTTCTGAAAATTAAAAAAAAAAGAATTAAAAGTTAATTAAGTTCTGAAATAGTTTAAAAACTAAACCCTTGTTCCCAAGTCCTTCACTGACCATATTCCTTTGTTTTCCTCCTTTCCCAAAAGTTCCTACCTAAAGGAATAGAAGAAAATGTTTTTCCTACCTACGTGGAACCCATCTAAAATTTGGAATCTAAATTTGAAAATCGCTTACACTTGTTTTGGAGTTGAAATTTCGCAGTGACATCGGTCACACCTCGCTATTGAATCCTCGATAGAAAACGCAAAAAAATACTAATCAATTACTAATTAATGAACCCAAAGTGAACCGGATTGTGACCTTGCGTTGTGCCGTGAGTGTGGAAAGCCGCCAGCATCATAATCGTTCCATAAACAGCGGATGAACCATCATAAGGTAGGGACTTCTTGTCATTTCCCAATTTCCCTTGATTTAGTTGAAAACGCAATCAATTTGTCTTGTATTTCATAGATTTAGATTTACAGTCCATATCCTTCTCGTGTCGCGACATCGGTCGTGACACAGGGTGTTAAGGGATGTACTTGACTTTCTTTGTCCAGTGATTCCTGACATTGTTTGAAGTAAAAAAAAAAAATGTTGGTCTCCGGTGACTTTTTTAATTTAAAAAAAAAAAAATCTTCAAAACTTTACACTGGTCACTCAGCCGAGGCCAAGACCCCACCCGACCGCGTATTTCCTTTTCCGTGTTCAATACGAGGCAACCATGCCTCGAAATCAACACGGGTTTGTAACGCCATTTTTTCTCCATACCCGTGTCCAGTAGAAGGCAAGCGGCATCCTACTGTGCACGGGTTTGTAACGCCAATCCCTTCCCAAACCCATGTTCAGTACGAGGCACACGTCCTCGAAACGTGATTATAACATAAAAAAGGAAGTATGTGCCTACACGCACAATATAATGGATGGGCAATAAAATGCAAACAGCGTTACTAATAAAATAAATAAAAAAAACTCATTACATATTCTGAAAATAATAAGAATTGTATTTATTTTGGTATTTTAGAATGTTACGTACGAAATCACATCACAACCATATATAGTTTTAAATAATTGGTATAATTTCTTAAATAATTAAATAAAGTAAATTCACGTCGTGGCATCATTTTAAATAATAAAAAACTAAATCATTAACTTCATTTTAAAAAATAAACTTTGTTTGGACCACTACAAATTTACAAAGCATATTTCGTATCCTGATGAAGGAACCTTAGGTTCTGAAATATGTATATAATTTTCTTTAAATCCTTATCCTTAAAAACAATTTTAATTTCCTTAAAAGAATTTATATTGTTTAATTCTACCGAATCAGAGCGATAAATTTCCGATTGAAAATGGTTTAGATTGGATAATAAATAACATTTAAATATATAATTTAATTCGTATTTTGAAGTAGATACTTGTTTAAAAATGTTAATACTTTATTATCGATAAATTTACGATAAACCGAATAAATTAACGACAAAAAGAATCACATTCTTGAAGATTGCCGAGATTCTTGAAGCATTAAAAAAATCCATGTGTGTGTATCAGTATTTCTAAAGGTACAAATAAAAAACAAAAACGTGCAATATTTGACATTTTTTCTGCGTACTACCACTCGTTTACTCCAGAATGAATGAGTCATACACGGTGTCCGAAAACCAGTGGGATAAGTGGGAAGCTGGTAAATCTACGCCACATAATAAAATTAGATAGAATCTATGAATTCTTAATAATGATTTTTCACGAAAACGGCGCTATACAAATAATCCAATTATTATGATTATCATAGAGATTACCCTTATTCCATCTAATGATTTTTATAGCTTTATGCGCATAACCAAAAACATTTATGTATACTTACTTGTGGTTGTTGAGGATAGTCAGCCTGCAGAGTGTAGATTGGGGTGTCCCTTGGCGGAGTCTTGGCGCTCCCCCGCGCCCCGCGCCCGCGTGCACGGCTGCAGCACCAGCACGCCAGGCACACGGTCGCGAGCACGCCACCGAGCACGACACTGAAAATTAAAATATTATTTTTTTTTTCGATTTTTCCACGAAACGCAATTAAATACCGGGTGTTAAGATGAAGCCATGCGAAATAATCTAAAATCATGTATTTTTGTTTTGAAAATTTGATCGCTTAGAAGTATTACAGATACTTCAATTAAATACTGCGTGTATAACATATCTTGGCCTTTAAAAATATCGGTCATTTTTGTCAAATAATCTTTTAATAAGCCTAGAAAAAAAATATTATTAGGTCTATACAAAATCACTTTCAAGTGCAAACTCTCCTGTTTATAAACCCCTTTTCGGGTATGGTTTTATTGTTTGATGTGGCAAATTCAGTTTCTTTCATAATAATCGCAAAAAAATTATATTTACGCCTGAACTTCACAAAATAAAATAAAGTATGCATTTTCTCGTTGTTATTTTTGACATCAATCAATACGACCAGCATTCGACGAATTTAATTTTTTTAAAGTGAACCTTATGCCAACGGCGGAAGAACCATGCACTTGGCAAACCCATTTTGTATCAATTACGCCCCGCCTGCGACGGGGAATAGACGTCCTAGACTCCACGTCGCATGGTTTCGTGAAATCAATTTTAAATTTCCTAGTTATTACAATAAAAAATGCGTAAAAAATACGAAATCAACCTGTAAACATTTTTCTCAAGTATTTTTAAACTCCTTCTAAAAAAAGGCGTAGATTCCGATTTCGATTTTTTCGTGGACTATTGGATCACCTTCATTAGAAAATGCAAATGATATTTTGGTCTTTATATTTTTGATATTTTTTTTTCTGATAGACATTTGAGGACAATGTTACTTTAAATTTTCTCAGAAACAACTGGGCCTTAAAGTTTATTAATCCTGTATCAAAAGCTATTATAAAAATCTGCATGATGCAGAATAAAACAAAGTTATTAAAATAAGAAAATATCTCGTGCATATTCTCGGGATCAAAATTTCCTAATAAGTACCCATAAACCACGACCTCGATCAAGCCGCAATCCGCATCCATTGTTAGGTATTGACTATGGAGAGTTATCCGCCTCGAGTAGTGCAGTCGTCCCGCCCTGGGCTATCCAGTAGCCAGTGAACTATGTAAATTCGCCCCATTCTTCTCACAGGGTCGTCGCACCATCGGGGTGTTACGACTTCGTTTAAAAATTTGGGTTGAAATTTCTTGGTTTTTAAAGAAAGTTTTTGGTATTGATTTGTGGATAAAAAGCATGCGTGATGCTCTACATGTTGTCAGTTTTTTGTATATATATATATTTTTAAATTTTGTTTGTGAATACCGCGTGTCTATACTCTCCGAAGCTAGTGGGACTATGGCATTCTCAATTTCATTTGTTTCATTTAAATGTGAATTCCGCACAAGCTTCACAACTGCTCCTAACCGTCTGGAGCCAGTGAGACTATGGCATCCCCGATTGGGGTACGTTGTGAGGATGAAGGACGTGGGCAGTCGAAGGAGGTATGTGGCTATTCAGACCTGGTCACAGCTATTTCAAGCAAGGTTTCAATTCATATTAGTGGTCATCGCAATACTGAGACTCTCTTAATCTCTGGAACGTGCCACAAATATACTATTTATTCTTTTAAATGAATAAATTGTGAAACAACACTTAATCAAATAAATTATGAAATGTAAAGCACTTAATTAAATAAACTTTATTTGCGCACGCCGGGATTTGAACCCGCAAACTCCGGATTGCTAGTCGAGAGCCTTACCCCTCGACCACGGAGGCCGCCACGAATTGGGGTATGTTATGAGACAGAAGGAAGGCGAGGTGACCACCATTCCGAATCGAAACTTTTGCTTGAAATGGCTTTAGCTGTGTTTGATGACGAGATCTGAATATCTAGTTAATTACTTCTGAACCTTCATTCTCCCCATTTCCTTAAAAGTAACCTCAATCACTACGGGAGCCCAGCTCTCTATCTTGAATCTTCGGCTATATTGATAACCGTTCGTGCGAAAGTTATACACGAACAAAGTTAGTCTTCACTCTTCTAAGGTACTATTTAACTGACATCTGTTAAGATACCTCAAAACTACAAATAACTGTATACACTGACGACACCTGTTGAAGGATATTGAAACTATGTACCTATAACCCTATATTATTAGGGTTGAAGTGCTGTATTTACGATTTTTAATCTTCGATTCGTTATTTCTTCTTACCGAATACATGATGTTTATGTATTTTAGTGAAAGGGTCTTGATTGCGATGTGATTTGACTGTATATTAACTGTATATAAGCTGTACCTATGTATGTGGAACACGTGACTGTATTAATTGTACTTATATAAAATGTTAACTCTTTTTCCATCCACAAGCAAATACTTTTAATGGAAGACAAGTAATATCATAATGTGTACCATTTTTAAGATAAATAAATAAATAAAAATGAAAATAAATAAAAATGAAAATAAATATTTCCCAATACTTTCACATGAATTTCACCGCTATTGCGGAGGGCAGTTTACAATGCGGCTATCTATGCACAACGAAGTAGTTTTCAGAACTATGCTTTTCACGTCAAAAATTTTAAAATCATTTTAACAACGACAGTTTTCATCACCCCTATTTCGGAATTACAGTATTCCGACTAGCAGTATGCAGCTAATGGAACTAATAGAAATACCCATACATTAATATTCACTAAATAAACACACACTAACAAATATAGACACAATGAAATAGTTATGCAAGCTTTCAGAACTATGCTTTTCACGTCCATAATTAGTAAAATAATTTGAATAAGAGAGTTTTCCTTGTCCATATTTCGGAATTACAGTACTTCGACTAGCAATATGCAACTAATGGAACGAATAGAAATTCCTTCAGTTTCAGTGCCGGCAACCCGGCGTTTATTTTATTTTCAATTATGTATATAGTTTTCTTTTACCCACCTCACTAGGCAGAGTCTTTTCCGGAGAGGCGGGTAAATAACATATAACATATTGTATTTATTAAAAAAAGATAAATATCATCAAAGATATGTATATAAAAAGATAAAAATATACGCATATATGAATACATACATTGAAATACGTAATGTTGTTATATTAAATATTTATACGTTGTTTTTATTATTTGATATGTGTTAATATTTATTTAACGGTCAGGTATTTTTTATAATGGACTTCTGTTGATTTCAAAAACTTTGATTTAGTTGAGTAATTTATTTACAATAAACTTTTAGACAACTTGTGATGAACCTGTTTCACTCCGGTATAGGTGGGTAAATTTTTTTTTTAAATATAGAATATGATCACACTATCGACATCTTTCGGGTGGTTTTAAAATCAATATTAAGGGAATCTTTTTTAAACTTTGGGGTTTCCTTGCCACGAAGGGGTGTAAGCAGTTAGGAAAAAAAATCGACTATCCAATCAGAATAGAGATGAGGACAGTAGGTGCGTCTTAAACCAATCACAGGCTGGGGGCGTGGGATGAGGGATTTGCAAAATTAAGATTCAAAGATTATCTCACGGTTTGGTCGGGCAGATATTTTAAGAGGATAGTACCACTTCTAACTTGGTCATAAATCGCGTTTTTATGGGAGCAGGAGGGGATCGACAACAGTTGATTTCACGTCTGGAATCGGAAAGTTTTGCGAGGATCTCGATGGCGGAAAATTCAAAAGGACAAATATCATGCACTGATAAGTAAAGTAGCAAGCGATCTCGATTACTTAGTAATCGTGAAACGGGAGTGGACATTGACGGTCTTAACCGCTTTTTCCAGACAAATATCTAGCGGATTCTGCAGGTAGACGATGGGGGAAAGTGTTAGACGTGGAAAACCCAAGGGAGCCGATCTCTTCGAGGTAGTCGAGGGAAATCAATTCATGTTAGTGACCATATGCAATCTAAGATTCTGTATTGGATTTTTGTCCGTTAGTTTAGAGGGGAGGGAAGGTTTACGATCTCTTGTTCTTTAAGTGGGTCTCGAGTGCGAAACATCTGACATGATTTTGGGTCTCTAAGGTACGCATTAAGCTGAAATCACCACTTGATTTTACATACAGATGATAGGAGAAAGAAATTAGTGAAAAAGCATAAAATTTAACGACCTGTCAGGATTTTAAATTATTTGAAAACTCAAGTATTTTCTTGATCACTAGGCGAGAAACTACGGGAGATTTATCGGTTTTGGTGCCAGAGAGGGATGTAAAATGTAGGAGGAACTAGGAAAAAGGGAAAAAAAACGTTCGAAGGCGGGATTGGAATGGGATCTTGACAGTGGTTATAGCCCATAGGAAAGGAGAATCGAGGTTATAAAAGTTTAGATTGTTATAAAATAAGGTCCTACGAGCATCACGACTTTGCTGGTAAGTGGGTCAAGGGATTATAGGGTTTGCACATGAGCATTAGCAAACGCGAGAAATAAAAAATTGTATACGAACACAAGAAACGCGACATATAGCCAGAAACGGACACAGCTGAGTGTGCACTCTAGCGGTACGTTCGATAAAGGATATTCAGTCACAAATTTATTAGAAAATCCATAGCCAAATGTTAAAACGACGGAATATCTAGGCAGTGACGTGTTGGGAGAATTTTATAATAATGAATGCTTAATAGATAACTGTCGGGATATGTTGTAGGTTAAAGAGTTGAAATTGGATTTGGGTTAAGCCAAGAAAGTAGGGCAGTTATATCGAATATTCAGGATACACCGTATTTGAAAGCAAATTAAAAAGGAGTAGAACGGACACTATAGATTTTAGAGAAAAGTTGAATTAATTAGTCACATGATAAAAGGTAGATTATATCCACTAATCATGCGGAAACTCGAGTGGGAATTAGATGTTTAGACCCAAATACGCCCCTGATCGACTGCAACAGAAGAGTATCATCGTAAAAAGGCGGTTCGGTTGGAACAGGACGTGAGGAGAAAAGGGGAGTAACCGGCGGGATAGGAGAATGGTATTGAACAAAGACGATATTACGCGTTGGTAAGGTTGTAAATTGCAAAATTTAAATTTGATTGATGGGAGAAACGTGGTATTAAAAGGGGTAGTGTGGGCGGGGAGAGGGGAGTTCGGTGCTAGATTTCGGGAAAGGAAGGACTGTGGAAGATCGTGCGTGTATCGGAAAGTGACTAAGGTTTATAGCTGGACTTAGAAAAAACCGAGACTGTGCTGAATTAACTTCGTTAATTTTTCTTTGCAAGTGTTAGTGAATTAGATTCAGTGAAAAATACATGACTTAGTTCACGAGACAGTGTTGAAAAGTGTTAATTGATTAAAGAGGATAATACTTAAATCAATAAATTCTAAAAATAATATTTAACCTATCGATTGGACGAAATAAAAGTCAGTAAATACGTATTATGAGAATGACGGTCTTATATCTTATCCGGTGTTGTGTTGATTATTCACAAAAATAATCGTCGGTAAAAGTTCGCGATTGTTATCGTTTATTATGTAGAGAGATAAAATATATCTATAAAAATTTACCCTAAAAGAAAAATATCGGACTTGAATTTTAATAATAATAATAAATGGTGCAAATTCGGATGGGGAGGGGGACTTAACTAACTTAATTCAAAGTAATAACGGATCAACGAATAAACAGTCGTTCTAGGTTTACAATAATGGCCCCAGTTTTGCGATAATAAATTTCATTCCTTTTATAAAATGTCAAGATAGTCCGCGAAAGAAAGAAATTAAAAATAAACTTAACTATATTTAAATAATCTCAGCAAGGGTTCGGGAGTCAGGAATGATATCGAATTTGGTATAATTAAATTTCAATAGTTAGAACATATCTAGTAATCTACGAAAACGTTCAATTTGCGAAAGCTCACATAAACGGCGTCGAGCGTTTATTTACCATATTTAGTTTACAAATAAAAGTTTAGAAGTTCGTAGGAAGTTTTGTTTTCTCCACAGGTCTACGGCATACGTAATTAAGACAATTGGTCGTGTATATCTCCGACCGGGATTTTAGCAATTACGTACTTGGTAAGTTGTTATACCTAATTTAAATTCCCAGGCCATTCCGGAACGCGACGCAGAGATGCCAGAACCGAAGCTGCCTCGTGAAACTGAAGATTTAAATAAATGACAAAATTTCATAATATTACTTCAGGATATGTTCAACGGTGTTATCACCAAGGGCAGTGACCTTTTCTTTCAGACAGCTGATGGCACGGGCGAGGGAGCAAAAAAGAACGAGTGTTGTACCCTCAACCAAATGGAGAGTTCATCGGGGTATACGACATATCAAATAGAAAGCGACTGTCTGCAACCTAAAGGAACGTAAATTTAAAACTAACAGGTACTCCTTTGAATTCCTATTTGTTGAATTGCGCCTTTTAAACTTTATGGTTGAACAATGTGACGATGACACCGAGGCTATACATATGTGTCAATGTCTGGTCCATCGGTAAGGGTCTTCCCACATTGTCCTGTTAGGAGAGGATGCTCACCATAGACTGATCGGGTCACGCGAGATGCTGGAAGCAATTCCCTTTCGCGGAACCGTGTCGAGAGAATGGGCGTGACGAGACGGATATGAAATGAGTTGCCAAACGGTATGCAAGGACGCGGTTCGCTGACGGAGGCGTCTTGGCCAAAAGCATCTCGGGTTGCCGGCAAGGTAGTGTGGGAGGAGCATAAGCAGTACATTTTGTGGAAACAACCCCGCAGCGCCTGCACATTTTTTAATTCTATCGACCTAGAAGCAATCATAACGCCTAGACAATACTTAGGTTGTATGTTCGCTACTAGAGGTGGTTTATTCGTTGGACCGGTCACGCAGGAGGAAGGATCTGTCTATCACAAGCGGTAGCCACATGTTCGCGAGTAGAGCCGTGACAAGGGACGAATTGGATTACCCCTTCTAGAGCCAGTAAAGTAGTCCTGGAGGTGTTCGATACTGGGGTTGATTGGGAAAGGTTTGAAGGCATGCCGTCCTTCCTTGGTTATGGAAGGGTCCGGGTATCTGGTTGGTCGTCAAGAGATCTTCTGGGTGCCATGGGTTGGCACCCAGAAGATCTCTTGACGACCAACCAGACATGCTTTGGTCGGGAGGTTGTGTCCGGAGAGCCGACCACCTGGTCAATTTGGTCAAGTGGAGGAGCCAGTACTAGATTGCAAAAAATGCATGATCCATTCTATCCATCCCTCCCTTATCCCTTCCATCTTAGGTACGAATTTTGCGTTTACTAACAATAGAATATTATCATAAAAATGTATAGGGTCCAGCCATGGAGAGAGATGCGGAGGAGCCGCCAAATAACTAAATGAAACATTCTAGGTATGTATTTTAAAATCTATTAGGACGTCTATTAGGGTCAAAAATCAACTTTATAGACTTCCAAGAACTACAGGGGGTACGGCGAGAGTATTAAAGCAGCGTACATCATTAGGGACGTAATGGGGACATATTAAGGATAGATTTAGACAGTAAGTATTCTTCATACGTTCAAGAGATACAGAGAAATTCTTCCACACCTTACCTAAAAGAACCAAAAGTTACCACATATAGACATTAAATACCTATTCTAGATTTTCTAGTACCTTTGAAACAAAAAATACACAACGTAAAGGAAAGGGTTTATTGTAAAGTTTTCCCGGAAGGAGAAAGCCTTTTGCTGTGTTCAGTCACAGGGGTGGGAAAAGCGAGTCATGATTCAAGACATTATTGGTGAATCATACAGTACGAGAGAGGGGTCTACCGTCCGGAGATCGAAACGCGAGAGAGGAGAGGTATTAAAACCCAAGTCGGGGTTCGACCTATCACAAACTTTAATTGAATCAACAACACTTTGTAACATTTCTGATTTTTTAAAGCACAGTCCGATCCCCACCTTATCTGTGCTAATGAGATCTTTTTACAAGAACAATAAGTATGCGAGAGAGCGAATTTTAATAAATCAGGCATTTTATACCAAACAATTGATGACTGCACTAACACTATGAGTGTAAACAAATATTCAGTCGGTAAGGAAGAGTTCGGTACCTGGGGACCTCTAGCGGCAGAAATGAACATTAATATGCCATTGGGTAATTAAATTAATCAAATACAACGAACAGGCAATAGATGTCCCTAATTGCACCATAGCATTATTCATTTAAGTAACAATATGTTTCCATTAAAAGGTTGCACACATAACATAAAATTACACTTGGAGATAACAAATGTGAATGAAGTAGGCACATGAAAATTAATTATAATTATTACTATCCTATAATTATAATTAACCTATACTTTAAAATTCTCTAAATAAGCACACACTAACCAATTTAGATAAAATGAAATAGTTATGAAAGCTTTCCGAACTATGCTTTTCACGTCAATAATTAGTAAAATAATTTGAACAAGAGAGTTTTCCTCACCCCTATTTCGGAAATACAGTACGCCGACTAGCAGTATTCAGCTTATTAAACTAATAGATATTCCTATACTTTGACATTCTCTAAATAAAATACACACGAACCACCAACTAAAGCAGTTAATAAACGGACTGTTCGCCAAATAGTCGTGTTGTCATTTTATATTCCCCTCTGGGGGCCTAGTCCCTATCTTTTACGTTTTGCTAACAGCCTGTTAGCTTAACTTGGTGGTTTGAGCAAAGTTGTCGCAACTGGCTAAAATGGTATTTAGTAACTTTTCTGTTAAGGTTTAGTTTATTTTATCGTCGCGACCGACAGAAAAGAAACAGAAAAGTTACTGACTACCATTTTTGGCCAGTTGCGACAACTTTTCTCAAACCACCAAGTTAAGCTAACAGGCTGTTAGTTAAACGTAAAAGATAGGGACTAGGCCCCCTGAAAGGAAGTTCCACACAGAATTGATATGTTACCGCGACTTTTCATCCCCGACAAAATATCCCAGAAAAAATATCCTAAGGACAAAACATCCCCCAACAAAATATCTACTAACCTAACAAAAAAAAACGAGTGCTTTAGACCACATGACTGAAGTAAAACTTCACTAGCTTATAAAAAAACATATGACATTGGGGTGACAAATGACCATGGGGTGACCTACGACCCTGGGGTGACTTATGACCGTGGGGTAACCTACGACCTTGGGGTGACCTACGACCCTGGGGTGACTTACGACCCTGGGGTAACCTACGACCTTGGGGTGACCTACGACCTTGGAGTGACCTACGACCTTGGGTTAGTATGTAGGTACGCCTTACCTTAGTTGTGCAGTATATACGCCTCGCTCGATCACCGTTCGCATCGATTACCGTTCGCATCACACTTTTTCGTAACTCGCATCACACTTTTTCGTAACGCATTCACCAGCTTACCCCCCAAGTCGAGCGTGCGTAAAGAAGTTTTACTTTAATAAAGACATCCTGTAAAGACAATACATTATTGTTCAAAAATAGTCAAATGTAAAATAAGATTAGGTTAGTTTAGGTTTTAGTAGATATTTTGTTGAAGGATGTTTTGTCCGTAGTATATTATATCGGGTATATTTTGTCGCGGAATGTAAAGGCACAATACCATTGATATATGCCTACCTAATATTTTTTGCGTCTAGTCTACTGTTAGCAACAACACGGAGGCATTAGTTAAAAAAGCTTTTAGAACTCAACTTTTCGCCTCAATATTAATTAGTAAAATTATTTGAACAATGAGTGTTTTCCTCATTCCTATTTAGGATTAACAGTTCACCTAGTAGCAGTGTGCAGTATGCAGCTAATGGATGCCCCGGTTCCACGCTAATGGAGGCTTTTTCCTTCCCATATAAAACTATCGTACATTCAACAATGTAAAGTGTTCACCACTGGATATTCGCCCCTAATCAATATCTCGGCGATCTGCTGATTTCGATGCCAACTAAACTTTTTTGCTAACATAGCAACACTCTAAAAGTTCACCTCCACTAATCGTTTTGAATTGTCCAAGAGATGCCAGTGAATATTTTTGTGGATCGAGCGCAACGACAACGGAGTCAAAATCGTAACTATATTTCGAAATGCGTCACAAAAAACTATTATTTATCTACTTACATATTAAATATCCGAGGCAGGGGGGAGGAGTTTGTTTGATTTTTAAACATGTTTACAGTTTAACTCCGAAATTAGTGACAAATTGCACACGGGACCTTCAAAACAAAAGGAAGGTCACTGTATAAGCCTTATTTTGAAAAAAAAGACTTTACAAAGCCCGGGCAACACCGGAAACTTTAGCTAGCCTAATATAGAATCGTTTAAAATGTATTAGATCTTTCAAAATATAAACGGTTAGCTTTTTTTAAAACTGTTTCGTCAGTTGTTTACACATTTAAAAAATAATTAAACATGATAATTTTGGTTGGATGCGTAGGTTATTTGAAATTGTATTCCTGCGTAAAACAAGTATCAAATTGTAACTGGTAAGTCTAAATAATATCAGACATAACGCAGATACTATCATTATTTAATTAAATAATAATTCTTAATTTGGAGTGTATATTTTTTGTTTAAATTTTTGACAGATTTACGGTAAACATACTTTTATTAGTGTTACTTGATTTACAATTGATTTTTATCCTCCATTACTATTGATATCACTTATTACATTATTAGATCTCTCTAATTTGTCAATAAAAATATAATTGTGTCATAAAGAAAATTGACAATAATTGTTTTAGAAAGGCGATGAGATTCACAATCATACAATCATAACATCCTGTGATTTTTCACGTGTTTGCGTTAATAATTTATAACAAGTTTATAGGTTAGCCGCAGTAACGACAGATGTAATAATGTGTAAAAAACTAATTTTTCTGTTTTGACCCAACATAAACTAACAACATTTGGAATCCTCTTACTTCTATCATTACTAAACGGTATATATTATGTTGTTTGTGTAACGCGGGAGTAACCTAACCTAACAGAGAAATAAAAGAAGGAGTACCTACTCATAGTGGTACCTATCATCCTACGATTTAATTATTAATTGAACACAACTACGTCAAACAATCTTTAATGTATTGAACGAAGATAGTAAACTCTTGCTTATTCTTCTAGTGAGGGTATTTTTTTCAAATCTTTGCACGGTTTGTATCCTTTTATGATTTGCGAAAGCGGCCGTAAATTCACGCGAAGGCAAAACACGCGAAGTGTTTTTTTTTTACCAAAACATCATAATATTTACCCGCTCTAGCAAGTGGGGGATAAATCCCACCCCCTTAAACGCTGAACCAGTTTACGTCCGTTTATGCAATCAGACATTTTTCAGAAAGAAAATTGCTGATAATATTAGGAACCCACTTTCCTAGCCGGGGGCGGAAAATTGTCTTGTTTACAAACAGTCCGTTTTCAGTACTTGGAGGTGACGACATTTCGAACGTCTACGCCGCTATCGTTGGCGTATGTTAACTGTTGAATATAGACGTTGTAACTAACGCACACGTTGATGAGGACACTAATTAAAATGATCAATAACGATAAAAAAAAATGTTAGGGAAGAGCGAGTTCCAATGTTTAGTATGTTGGGACACGTATAACGACAACAGTATCAGTTGGAAAAATCTACAAATTACGAGTATATCTAGTAGGATAGCTCATAACCTAAATAATATTAAAAAATACTCGTAACATCGTTTTGCGAAGGGTATACCGTTACACTTTTTTTACATAAACTCCACACAGGAGGCCGTGAGGAAAATATATTCCCTCAGGGGCTATGTCATCTTAGAGGATGCTGTGTGAAGGGTCTTTTTCAAGGAAGGGAGGAATAGGAAGTTCTGGGAAGGAAAAAAGTATGAGAGGTGGGTGGGAATCTGGTGGTCAGTATGTCCATAAGTGACGGCTGTATGAATCAATACCTCCCACTGGAGTGTAAGGCTATGGGTTGAGAGAGTCCGACTGGAGAGGTCAAAAGGTCTCCTCAACCAGTCTCTCCCGATCCGGCCTGCTACGGAATAGACGGGCAAATGAGTCCGCCGCGATAACCTAGACACACCTCACCTCATGAACCCGGGCACCCTTGCTAAGTCACCAAATGAACCACTTTTGTTTGACATTTTATTTGTTTGACGCCAATATTGCTGAACCAATAAAATAATGTTAATAAAAAATTTGTGATATTCTTAAATATCAACTCAATAAAGAACTCGGCGAAAAATATTATACGCTGATTCTGATTTTATACATATCTACATTTTATTATATTACGAATAATAATACAAAGTATGTATCTATTAAAATTTATTATAATATACGTAGAATTAATAAGTCGTTCTGTGATAAAATTTGAAACCATGAGAAATTTAAATGCCCTGTGATTGGTCGGCTGGTTATGACAGAACTTAAGGTTGAACGGAACGGTGACCCGACAATTCGTCCGGCGACAATTCATCCGGCGACAGTTCATCCTGCGACAGTTCATCCGGCCGACAGTTCATCCTGCCGACAGTTCATCCCGCCGACAATTCATCCGGCGACAATTCATCCGGCCTGATCATTTAGAAGATTTTTTCTTCAAGTAAGTATGCAAAGAGGATATACGGCCGTACAACCAAAATCGATATACTTATATCTGAAGGCATCTTGAGTGGAAATCCGCTGTAAAAATATTTTTACTAACAATAATTTTGACTCTCCGAAGAAGTATGCGTGAATAACAAAATACGACATACTTATACGTGCAGTCGGCTTAGCAAAAAACCGTAAAGATTCCTACTTGCATATGTATAATATAACTTTTTTATCTGAAATTAACACCATCTTTTTAGGGTGAATTGATTAATTTGTTAGGTTAGGTTAGGTTAGGTTACAGCGGATTTCCACTCAAGATGCCTTCAGATATAACATCGATTTTGGTTGTACGGCCTTATATCCTCTTTGCATACTTACTTGAAGAAAAAATCTTCTAAATGATCAGGCCGGATGAATTGTCGCCGGATGAATTGTCGGCCGGATGAACTGTCGGCAGGATGAACTGTCGGCAGGATGAACTGTCGGCCGGATGAACTGTCGCCGGATGAACTGTCGCCGGATGAATTGTCGCAGGATGAACTGTCATGGAACCGAACGGAACACAAATTATAGGTAAAATGGTTCCTTGATAAAACCCTTTTTGCAAGTTATGCTTTAAAATACTGAGTTGAAATTATGGTTTGCACCCGTACATACCCAATATGAATATGAATAAATAGTTTTAGCCATAAACAAACTCAAATAATTCAAGAAAGGCTAACAAATACAATATTGGATTGAATCACCGATACAAATACAACATTGGACCCGTAAATGGGTTACCACTGCGTTATACAAATTATTTAAAAAGTATAAATTTATGTTTGTTTGTTTGTTTTTTTTTTTTTTTTAATTTTGGCTAATTTTTATGTCATTCCCGACCCGTGTAAGATTGGCCTTACTATTTACCGACAAAACCGAAGTATCTAAGACGTCACGCGTACCTCACCAGATTTCGAACGTTTTGGCGCGCTTTGTAAAATTTGAAAATTGAAACGAAATGTACACATATTAAAATAAAAATTATAAAATAGTACTTGCTTATTGTAAGCAGGTGAATATTCTTATTTATTGACTCGAGTTCCATATTATACACAACTATTTTTGACCATATCATTGAGCATTGACAGCATCTAGACGTTATTTTCAACGGCTTTTTATATTTTGATGCAGTGCCTACCTACAGTTAAGTAAAGGATGGAAAAATTTTCCCACTCAGTCAACTCAACTGGGCGAAAATTATTTGTATTATTAAAAACATGAAAACATATTTACGGTTTGTAGGTTGGATTGTAATTGGCATTATTTTCCATTTCCCACTGTTGTTAGGATTTGGTATTATTTATGTTGTGAGCGTAAATCACGTTTTTGTTTTCGCAGAAGCAATCACGTGATGGATTTGATATTATTTTTGTCATATCAGATTTCTTTCTAAATGAAGCAATTTTGTAGGTCAAGCTGAAAACGGAATATTCTTTTATATGTATCTTGATAAGTTTCATGAAGTCATTCAAGCGTCATAATTTTTTTTTTTTGCCTAGAATACATTTCTCCTCCCTTTTACCTCTCTCATCATATTCACCACTGAGCCCCGCGCATCTCAGTACCATCCTACACTTAGATTGTACCTCAGTACCTTCCTTGCCCCGCGCATCTCAGTACCATCCTACACTTAGATTGTACCTCAGTGCCTTCCTGCATTCGAGGTCTTACCCCAGTATCTTCCTAGACTTAGATCGTACCTCAGTACCTTCCTACATTAGAGATCATAACTCATTACCTTTCCACACTTGGATCGTGCCCGTACCTTCCTACAATCGAGATCGTACCTCAGTAGGTACCTTCCTACACTTAAATCGTAACTCAGTGTCTTCCTACATTCTAGATCGTACCTCAGTACCTTCCTACATTCTAGACCGTACCTAAGTACCTTCCTATATTCTAGATCGTACCTCAGTACCTTCCTACATTCTAGATCGTACCTCAGTATATTACTAAATTCTAAATCGTACCTAAGTACCTTCCTATATTCTAGATCGTACCTCAGTACCTTCCTAGATTCTAGATCGTACTTCAGTACATTCCTGAATTCTAGATCGTACCTCAGTACCCTCCTACATTCTAGATCGTCCTAGGTACCTTCCTGTATTCTAGATCGTACCTCAATACCTTCCTACATTCTAGACTAGATCGTACCTAAGTACCTCCCTTTATTCTAGATCGTACCTCAGTACCTTCCTACATTCTAGATCGTACCTCAGTACCTTCCTGAATTCTAGATCATACCTCAGTACCTCCCTACATTCTAGATCAAACCTAAGTACCTTCCTGTATTCTAGATCGTACCTCAGTACCATCCTAAATTCTAGATCATACCTCAGTACCTCCCTACATTCTAGATCAAACCTAAGTATCTTCCTGTATTCTAGATCGTACCTCAGTACCTTCCTTCATTCTAGATCATAGGTCAGTACCTTCCTACACTTAGATCGCGCAGGAGGATGGACAGAACCCTCACATAAGTCTATTTACGAGAGTCATATGAGTTACAGAGAACCAACCACGTCACTTACGTAATTTTTTTATTTTTATAGTTTAATTACCAAGATAGCCAGTCAAAACCCCCGACCAAGTACTATGCCATATTTATCTCAAAGATGACCCAATCGAGCATTGACTATTCTTGGAGGAACTGTAAAGCAAAGTGTAATTTAGAGATTCAATCCCAGATTCGTTATTTCAATAAAAAATTCGTGTTATGTAACTTTTCCTAATGTCATTACTTTTACGTTCAAAGTTATTTATATTTTGTGTATACAAATTTTAAAAAATACATATTCTGACGGTATATTTGAAAAATTGTGATATTTTTTCATAAAAATATTATTAAACAATTCTTAGGTCAAGTTACTCACAATAATTTTTTTTACGTGAGTATTTCATTTATCAACAAATTTCCTACTCCTGTGTATTGTGTCCGTTAGAATAAAATTAGCTGATGTAATACGAGGAAGTGGAATTAAAGGACCTAATCACTCAGCTCAGTGAGATGGGATGGAAGACAAGATTTCAGGATTCCAGGATTACTTGCTCGAAACACCCTCTAATCCAGCTTTCAGGGTTGCGGGTGCATAGCCTTCATTTGGCAAATTAATAGTGGCCACTAGAAGAGGGTATGAATTAAATATATTTATGAAAGAAACACATATTTAAATTTTTAGATTACTTTGTTGTCGCTTTTGCTCTTCCAAAATATCGTCCAGCACCCTCCAAGATAAAATAGATTCTAGGGAAATTGTTTCCCTCAGGCCGTTCTGTGTGAAGTTTGACATACAAAGAATTATACTTTTTTTACATTAGCTCCACGCTGGAGACCCTAAGGAAAATAATACCACTCAGGGCCTGTGACATCTTTGGGGATGTGTGGAGGGTGTTTTTAGGGAAAGGAAGGAGAGGAAGTTCTGGGAAGGAAAAAGGTATGAGGGATGGATAAGAATCTGGGGGTCAGTGTGTCCAGGAGTGACGGATGAATGAAACCATCCCTTCCACTGCGACACAAGGCAATGTTCCGAGAGAGTCCTGCTGGAGAGGTCAAAAGATCTCCCTCAACCGATCTGGCCTGCCACGCCGTTGGTGGGCAGGCATACCTGCTGCCAAAATCCGGACAAACCTGACCCCATGAACCAGAGTACCCCTGCTAAGTCACCAAACGTAGCTTGCTACCTGGGGTGACCTATAGCAGACGTGTTGGTTATCCAAAAAATGTTTCCGGGGGCGGCTGTACCCCCATACCCGCTTCCCAAATTGAATGAATATTCCAAAATTTATCTCAACATAATATCATCCGAACTGCTCCCTGTATATATTCAAAGTAAAGTTTGGTAATGTCTTTAAATGCCAAAATAGCTGTCACAATAATAATAATAAACTAAGGAATAACCGCACTTAAAATTTTTATTAATGTTATATTTTACAAGACGATAAACTGTTCTTAAATGTAGACTAATAATCAATTTGTAGTTTTATCGTTAACAGCTTGTCGGAAGCGATATTAATTTTCAATTACTTTTAATTGCCATCGTAGCAAATTTTACATCAATCCCATCAAAGATGAACTTTTAAGCTCGATCCAAAGCTCCTTGTAATCTCCGTCGAACTGCTTATAAACTTACCCGCCACGCTGTAGAAAGACACCTCCCAATTCATTATTTAGTGAGGACCCGATGGAACGATTGGTTGATGCTTTTCTGCTCATAGCCTCCCTAAACCCGTGTACTAATTATCTCGCCTGATTTAATCTAGAGCTAGGACTTGATGGGTGTGAATATATTGCAAGTTTAGAGGTAATTGTTACGTAAATGGAATGGCGTTTGGGAACAAAATTACTCTTGCAATCATTCCCCTCGTTAGTAGTAGGATTTATGGTGAGTGTCCATCTGTCCGCGCCGGCCGCAACGCACGCATGGCAAGCAACGGATTTTTCCATATCTTTATTTAGAAAAATCCGTTGCCCGCACCGACCGCCGGTATTTCCTGGTAGTGGACGCAGTGCTGTACTATTTCATATAAAGATATAGAAAAATCCGTGGCGTGCCGTGCGTGCGTTGCGGCCGGCGCGGACATACCTATTGACGTTCACCATTAACCGGAACATTTGAAGTATAGCAATAAATCTTTCACCAACTAAAAAAAGGACATGAAAAGAGCTTGTTTGTTTAAAACCAATTTATTTTATTTATGCATGTCGACCGGTTTCGGTTGATCTCAACCTTCATCAGAACATTAAACATCAGGCGTCGGGTGGGGATCTTATCCGTGTTCTACCGGTATTTTAATGGAAGATGCTCCGAGGAACTAGCGTCATTGATCCCTTCGGCAACGGTGCATAATCAGGAAACACGCCGAATGCGCGCCCAATGTGCATTTGTCACATGAGAACGGGTTTCTTCGACTCTTTCTTGTGATCAACAGATCGGCGGTGGGTTCATTTGCCGGCCTCTGTGTTTCCTACTTCCTACAACATGGGTCTCTTTAAGACCAACGTTCATTTCTTCCTCTCCTCAAAAAGAAAACAAAGTCCGTATAGCCAACATGACAGCATACGTCCGTTGAACGGACAGGGCACGAGAAGAAGAAGAAGAAGCTGTGTATGCGTGGTAGAAGAATTGGCATTGGTATAATTGACGTTTTATTGTTTCAGTGAAATATATATTTTAGTTCGCGTGACTATTGGGAACGGTGCCATGGCAACTCAGAATCATGCAGTTTCAACAACCCTTTGAAAATCCATTAAAAGTTATTACAAAAAATTTGAAAAATTGCTTATAACCTAAGTTAACGTAACCTACTTAACCATTTTTTATGATTTTTCAAGAGGGGTGTTGAAATTACATCGTTCTGAGTTGAACGGTCACCATAAGATACATATTATGAAATCAGTTATAATAATGCAGGGTTGTCAACAAGGAAATTAATAATTTAAAAAAAAGAAGTGACATCAGATACCAAGCTTCTATCAGACAGCTTTATTGAAGTGAAAACTTCGTTAACATCGTTGTGATTTGAAACTCGATGAAACGGAAGCGAGAGACAAAAATAGGAAAACACACGAACTCCAGCGGCCAGACATTCAGAGGACCAAAGATCAAATTCTACGAAATCCAAAAAAAAAAATACATATATATTTAATATATATATATTTTTGTAAAATCAATACACAATTTTCAAACCACTCCAACATGAAAAGGCAAAAGAAAACGGAAAAGAAAGCGACAACTAGCTACTCCGAAGAAGAAATCACAAATTCTAATAAGATGACCAAATTTATAGGAAAAGTGGAAAATGGAAATCGACGATAAAAATATAGAAAAAAATCATCCTTCACATTGATAAAAAAAATGCTTCATAGTCTCCCCACTCTTGTCTACTTTAGTTGCACATTCTGATTTTTAGACTTGTTAAGTTTGGTACGTTTATTCTTCGAAAAAAGTTACACAAAGTAACGAGTTGTACATACATTTTTGTTATTGTATTTTTTTGTTTTTTTTTTACGAACGGTTGAATCCTTTTTATTACTGTTATCACTAACAATGAATGCCTTTACATCTATCACAAGTGGGTAAACAAGGCTTCGATCGATCCGATGCTAACGGCGCGTACTTCACGAGTTGGGCGGTCGATACCACTCCAAACCCTGTCGTAAACCTGATAATTTCAACCGTAAAACACGTTTACTCCATTGATATAAATTGGCACTGATAATCCCGTAGTTATTAATCAATTAACTATAATCGTGCCTAATAAAATAATCAACCATGGGCGTTGTTCTGAAACTCACATGCTTTACTCAAACAATACGATCATATTTTTTCTTGTCATTTTAATGTTAAGGTTTATGATACCAATTATTGAGTTATTTATATACAGGTTAAATATATATCATTATTTGTTATCAGTCATAAAAATATATGATAATGTAAACATTTGCGTCATTAGCACTCATGATAAAATATTATTTCCAAACATTAGGAATCGGTGTTACGAGAGTTATTTTACAATTTGAAATATTTGATGCGCGTTTGATTTGTTATGTTTTATAAATAATTGTAATGCAATATACCCACTTGTTAATTTGGAAGGGCGAGAGGCCTTACACCTTACACACGTATTTTTAAATGTATTTTTGATTATTTTTCTACATTTGAAAATAGCAACTTATGAATTGGTCAAATTTTCAATTGAAAGTTCGATTGCAATCATCATCATCATCAAACAGTATTAATAGGGTTGCGACTGCGTGGTTGAATTTAAGAATCCGACTTCCAATGCGTGTCTGCTTCAGCCCCTTAACCGTCGCACCATATAAACATCCGTGTACGTGGATTTTCAGACAAAGCTACCATTGTCGTTCAGTTTCTAATTCAAGAATTCATCACAAGATGACGCAACTTTCGTCGGCAAGACGCAAAGGGACGTGCCATTCCTAGGTATAAGTTCTACGAATTTGTGAACCTGGAGTATCTCCCGGATTTTGAAAGATTGACGGTAATACTTAGTGGTATCAAGCGGTTGTATATTACATATGACGTCATCGCCCGTCCCGGTTACTTTTCGCAGTGACTAGCCATCACTGGTTGACACGTCGACAGTGGGTTTGAGGAACGGGCTAATTTTAGAACTAGTTCCTATTGGTTTTACAAAATGATCACGAAGAGTACCTAACTTGGCGAAGCCGAACCAAGCCGCCCGCAGGGCCAAGCAGTGAAAACCTGTGGAGCGGGTTAAATTATTGAAAGCACCTCGAGATGAAATTTATACAAAGTTTCAACGTGACGGTTAAAACCCAGTGTTAGTATTACATGATTGATTATAAGGAAATCACACTACAGTCGCCTCTGCATACTTGCAAATTTTCTAGCGAGGGTTTATAGGTGTCCTTATCTATATCACCGCACATCATAAATCCGACAGGTCGTAAAAACAACCCTCTCATGGTACCAACCCCATCCACCTTCACCTTCTCGAAGGTTCCGGTAGTAAAAATAATTGCCCATGCAGGCGTAATTGAGGTTAATGTCGTTGGATGGTAAAACCATCGATATTTTGCATAAACCAATTTTCTACGACGGTTAAGGATTGTTGTATGCCGCGTCGCCGTCTTAGATATCGGACACCATAGCCTAGCATAAACACATCGATAAAGTCGCGACTGTAGATCGTCAATGAAAGAAACAACGATTAATGTCGAGTAAATAGATAAATTTATATTAAGACAACTACTTTGTCTAGTGAGCGAACGACCTACAAAAACCTAATTTTAGTCGATGTCAGCTGTCATATATATTTGTCCAAAGCATACGATTTAACCCCTCAGGCCTCGGGCCTAGGGGCGGTTCTAAAATCGGAAGTTCAAAATTTTTCCGGTTCGCAATAAAATCCAAATAAATGGAATTTTTCTGAATGCATCCGAAAAATAAATACTGTTTTTGAAAGGTGATGAACCACGCCTTCAAATTTTATAATTCGAATAAATATATAATTTTTTAAATACAAATTTTTTATGTAAACATAAAAAACTTAAAAAATGTTTCACCTTACGTTTTTTCTAACTAAAACTAATAACAAAAAATAAAAACGCTCGCAAATTTTATTAGACACATTTAAACGTTTAAAATGTATTATAAACGTCATCGTCAACTCATTTTGTTGTTGTTTCATGTAAAAATAATTAATAAAAAATTCCCCAGGTATAATTTTTTATTCAAATTGTGGTCGGAAACTTTGGATTCATAAAGATGTACATTTTAATTATTTATCGGTTAACTTTTGATTTGAATATAAAGCGTGGTATTTTTTCTTTCTAACACTGCTTAGATCGTGATAATAAGGGAGTCACAACGATTTCTTTGAGACCTATATGAGTTGTTCCGAAAACCGAAAAAAATAGTCTTAGGAGTTAACACCGATAATGTTGATAATTTTATGGCAGTCTTTCTAGGCCACCTTAGTGGTTAAAAGTTAGACTCAACTCCGTAGTTTTAAAAATATATCTTATGGTATTCTCTTAACAAAAACCACTTTGTCAACCCTTCTCCCCCCCCCCCTCTTCCCCAGGGGCACACCTTAAACCCGTGTCATGGAGAATAAAAGGATGTAGTATTAATTTATTTATAAAAAAAATAAACGAACTCTTTGCTGACACATCTGGTAAAATGTTTATTGACGTACAATTCCCATGCAGAGAACCCTTGCATTAAAATTTTATCAGAAGTTCAACCACCCGGCTTTGCTCTGACAACTACATTTTTTTTTTAGAATTTAATAAGAGTAGTCCAAAAATATTAAATAAAAATTGAGAAAAAAACCAAAGGAAAATTTATTGCTAGCTACATACTTACATTAGGAATTGATATTACTAGCTGACAACAAACTAAGAACAAAATTAAAGAAAAATTTAACGTCCAGAGGTCAAAGTTCAAATACGAGTGTTTTGGTGAATGATTTTAGATTTTCATTGCCAAAAGTATTTTCGTTATCTGCTTTTGGGTTGTTATACCGTGGTGCGCTACCTCCTTTTTTAGCTAACGTTTCGGACAGCGTTACGGTATCAGTCATCAGAAGATCCATTCTAAAGAAGGAGGTAGCGCAACACGTCATAACACCCCAAAAGCAAATAAGGAAAAAATGAATGTTTTGCATTTTTCTTTTAATTATTTCCAACAAAGACACAATTAACATATATATATATAATTTAGACAATTTTACGGTATTCCCGCGAAGCTGCCACATAGCTGCTTGTCTGCAGGTTCTACCTCAATATACACTCGTTAATATAAAAGGTAAAAAAAATATCTATGATTTCAAAAATTGTAAAGGAAAATGCAAATAATGATATCCAAATATATAATTATGGTTAAGATCGGAAAATAGCTGACTGCACAAATGCGTCGAGTTTTCAGGGGCCATGGGTTCAATTCCCCTGCGCCCCTGCTAACCAAGTCCAAGCACAAGCATTATTTTCCGCTGATAATTATATTGGTAGGAGTTTTTCTGATATTAACAGGGAATATTCTTCGATTTTTTAAGAAAAATCACGATTTCAAATAATGTAAGTTCCAACCACAAGTTACACGAAGTTTTGAATAATATTAAAGCTTTAAATTATTTTCATAAGGTGGACGTTGTTCCTATAATAATAAAATCTATGGAAATTGTGGTTCGTACCACTTAACATTTTCTTAAAATAACAAAGGCCAAACGAAAATAATTGAGATTTTCTTGGTAAGTGATTCCGTAGGTACACCAGTTAAATAGTTTCCCAACTTCCCGCCAGAGGCGACCTGAAGAATGAACCAAATCTAAAGTTTTGCCGAGAGGTCTGTTTAACTTTTAAAACGGTGATAGATGTTCCGCCCCGAGAGCGAAATAAATATTATGTGATTTAATTCTTATCTTCTATATATATAAAAATGTTTGCATGTACGAGTATGTATGTCCGCTATGCGTAGCTATATTAAGAATAGGAAATGTTTCAAACTTTCAAAATACCTTTTTTCCACCCTAAGTTTCCTGGATTATTAAAACCACATGACAATACATCTGTAAATTTTTTATAATCATTACAAAAACTCTTACAAAAATGTCACAATTTGAAAATGACATTTTTCAAACATCAATTGTTCAATCATTGTTCATAATTCAATATTCGAATAAACTTTTTATTATTGAATTTAATCGAAATACTTACCTATGGTATCAATCAAAATCGAATACTTTAAATCTAATTGAAAATTATATTATTTTAAAACGTTACCTATGTTAGGTACCAAATTTTATTGATTGTTCTTATAACTTGCAAAAATGAATGTTTGTAACACGTAAAAAAATATTTAAAAAATTGCAATAGGTGGCACGCGAGCTGTTTGAAAATCTGAATGTACCGGGACTGAATACATTGAACGCGGGAGAGGGGAGGGGATCACGGAAGGGGGGTTTGCGGAAGATTGGAGAGGGAAGGCGGGGAAGGTGGAGGGGGAACGCGTGAGAGGAAGGGGAAAGGGAGACGGAAGAGGAACGGAACGAATGAGAAAATACACGCAGGGAGAAACAATTTATTTATTAGTGGCATAGCAACGCATGCTGGGAACTCACTAGTTAGCTAATAAAACTGTCTGTGTGGCAGGGATTTAATATGATATTTTTAACAAATCAATCGATATTATGGTTAATTTAAAAAACTAGCTCTTTCATTTTTTCTATTTATTTTTTCGACCTGGTGAAAGACAACTATTCAGAATCGAAACGGTGCTATGTTTGAAATGGCTTTAGCCGTGTTTGGCGTCCTGTTCTAAAGGGTAAGGTACTTACCAACCTCCATCTCTTTCCATCTACCCTCGTTTCAGCTTACCAACATATCCACATTGGGAAAGCCACAGTCCTACTGGCTCCGATACAGATTAAAGCAATTGAAACTCTTTTATGGTATTTACAAAATAAATCGTTATCGTAAATTGTTTACTACAGAAACATCATTAATATTAAAATACCCTAGAATAATAATAATATTTCCAACTCTAGAAAATATTTGTAGTATTTACCCAATGCTGGCCGTTAGGGGCGCTAGTATAGCATGTTCAATCCTTCAAGACAATGGCGGCAAATAATTGAATTTATATGGTAAGTACATACCTGAGAGCGATGATTTGCTCTTACTAATTTGTATTTTGATTAATATTGATAAAAAAAATATGCTTGAAAAATAAATAGTACCCAAGGTCGTATTTAAATTATCTAATAATTTTGGCGCTCGTGCATCATACTGCCATTACGGGAAATGTCAGAAGTTGGAGGTATGTAAGTCTCTATTCTAGGGTGTTTGATATTAGTTAGGACGTTAGGAGGCATACATTAATTACTTCAGCTCAAAAGGGAGGGGGGGGGGGGTCTAGCAAAATCTCACGTTACTTGAAAAGAATATTCGAAGTGGCCCAAATTTATCAAGGGGGGGGGGGGGGAGGGAGGAAGAAAAACTGCTCACGTAATAATTAATTTATGCCCCCTTATTTTGCATTTGTACTTATTGAAGTAAAAACTTCTTTAGCACTGTTGTGATTTGAAACTCGATGAAACGAAAAAGCGACATTAAAAAGGGACAAACACATACATCGATTGGATTTAGCCCGCGAGAGAATGAGATAGACTAATCGTTATCCACTTTGTGCGGTGCTTCGTAGCCTATCGGTCTCCCCTTTGTGCGGTGCCTCCCCACTCTAGCATAGTTTTCTGAAGATTTTCACCCATTCTTACTGTTTGCATGACAAACATTTACTCTCGTACGATGTGTACAAGCCCAATTGGGGGTATAAATATAATTCATTACTGCGTTATAATAATTAGGTTGTATTGCGAAAACTTTCATACCTATTAGTCGTTCATGATGCATCGTTACGTTAAAGCCGGTTTCAAATCTCTTCCCCGTTCAATAAGCGTCAATGTGTCCTGTGAGGTATTCGATAAAACACTCCAATGAAAGCGGAACCTTACGGGGAAGCTTTTATCGCAGATTGAAAATATACTACCCCGAGGATGCGAACACGTTAACTTCAATATTTTTACAAAATATCAGACAACAACTGCAAACTACATCTTAATATAATTAAAAGATTTTGTTCTTATCGTGATTAATTTTTGGGTTATTATGCCAAGCTGAACTTCCTCCTGCTTTAGCCAATGTTTCGGACGGCGTTATAGTGAACATCATCAGTGCAGATGTATAAAATTTTGTGAATTGTGGGTATATCTATGTATGTAGAAGTGAGGATCGTGTTATGCGTGTTAACCTTTTTTTACATTAGATCCACACAGGAGGCCATGAGGAAAATAATTACCCTCAGGGAGTCATCTTTGGGGGTGCTGTGTTAATGGTCCTTTTAATGAAAGGAAGGTGAGAAAGTTCCGGGAAGGAAAAGATATGAGGGTTGGTTAGAAATCTGGGGTTCAGTGTTTCCAGGTCGACCGCCGCCAAAACCTTAACGTACCGAATTACTTGGGGTAACCTATGGCAGAGGTGTTGGTTTTCCAATAAACGGTTCCCGGACGATGATACCCATTCCTGTCTATCAATCTCTTAGAACCGATATTTCAATATAATAAAACAATTATTTGTCAATAACCCATTAGCTCGTTACACATTTTACTTAATTTGTGAAATTATTGTGGTTTTTGGCGTTTAGTTTTGGTGTGCCTGATAACAAGAATTAATAAGCTTCGCCCCGACTCGTCGCCCCTATTTATGATAATAGCGTTTTTAGTGATTTCAATAAAATTAGGCGATCTACAAAGCATTCTTTTAGATAAGAAAATATATCACCCTGCTATTATTCAGGCCAACTTTCGTCAGTAACATGTAAACTTCTTGGCGCTTAACTAATTTTCGATTGACAGTCGTGATTTGATTGAAATGATTTTGTTCGATGAATGAGTTCGGACTAGTTCATTATAAAAGTAATGGTTTTTATGATATACTAACGAGTTCCCGCATGCGTTGCAATCTCACTAATAAAGAAATTGTTTCTCCTTGCATGTCTTTTCCCATTCGTCCCGTTCGCCTTCGGCCTTCCCTTTCCCTATCATGTCCCCTTCCCCTCACGCGTTTCCTTTCCACCTTCCCCGCCTTCCCTCCCCCGTTTCTCGCGAACCCCCCTCCCGCGATCCCCTTCTCTCTTCCACGTTCAATATATTCAGTACCCCGCTATATTCAGATTCTCAAACAGCTCGCGTGCCACGTAATGCAATTTTCTATTACAAATTTTCATTTTTCATGCATTAAAAACATTCATTTTGTATATTATAAGTACAATCAATCGAGTTTGGTACGTAACGTAAGTATGGATGTGTTAATCTTACCAAATCAGCACTTCCATATGTGTCATGGGGATTTGATAAATGATAAGAAGGTTTATAACAGATTCACTTTTTATTGTAAAAGTCGAATATAATCGCGACAAAATATTAATTCTTAGAAGATTACGATGGTTAAATGTGACAGCTGTGCTGTATAGCCCAGGACACTTCGAAAGGGAATGATTCTGATGGTAGAAATTGGAACTTGTATTCTTTGTCCGGTGTGACCAGCCTTCAAAATTGCTGGTAGAATAAAATAAAATACATTGTACATTACAATACCTTGCCATACTACCTATTTAAAATAAAATATATTTTTTGATTAGAATCAAAGTATTCGATTTTGATTAGTACCATAGGTGAGTACTTTTCATTAATTTTAGGAGTTTATTCGAAAATTGAATTTTGATTTAACAATCGATGGTATGCAAAATATCGTTCTCAGATTGTGACATTTTTGATAGTTTCGTAAGAGTTTTTGTAATGATTTAAAAAACTTTCCAGATTTATTGTCATGTGGCAGGAATAATCCAAAAACCTTTGCGCGGATGGAAATAATGTATTTTGAAAGTTTCAAACATTTCCTATGCTTAATATAGCAATGCATAGACAACTCACATACATAGAAGCAAACATGTATTGATTTTTTATATATATAGAAGTTTATATTTTCGCCATGAGTGTGAGAGTCTGGAAAGTTTACTATTTCACGCCTTAGTAAAGAAAAATAAATATTTCCGGGTTACGAATACTCTTTTGACAGTATCTTTTTGAATTAATCCTGCTTACATAATTATTAGTATTACTTGTGCAATGATGATTTAAATTTAAACTTACGATACGCATGGAGTTGAAAATCCAAATTTGGCCTAAACTCATGCATATTTAAAGTTATTTATGTTTATTAGTTTATTACAAATATTGAAAGTTTAACACATATTCCATTCTAGCGTATTCGTTGCCCTCGGAAACTTCCTGAAAGCTTGTCATGTGATTTGACGTATGACATTTATTTGAAGACATATCGCAAGAATATGTCAAGTAAAATACCGTTTATAGATACTACATTTATATCTGAGATACACTCGATTCATAAAATGTTTCAGTGATACAATTTAAAATGGCTTTTATTGGTATTTGTATTTAAACTTTCACAAAAGTTCGTTCCTGTTTCATTGGTACTAATGTTAAATGTTGGTATTAGGTTTAAACACGATGTTATTTATGCATAAAATAATAAGCAACCTATTACCAAAATAACCGTCTAAGAAAATTATGTAAAGACGGTCAATCAAGACATAACACAAGGACTTAAAATAAAATTCGACTACCAAAAATGGACTAACCCAATACGCCAAACAGTTTACTCTATCTTTATGAAATATTTATAATACGCTGCAGGAAACTATAAAGTCGGCAGCATTTGGTAGATTCAAGATGATTGATTGTAGGAGAAGCAAGAGAAAATATAATATCATAAAAGTAATCATAAATTAGTCATTCGTAAACTTGTATACAATTAAAATAAAATTGGTAAATGATATTTATATTGGAGAAGGAGATTATATAGATATTTCGAAACTCTGAATCAGAAATTGATTTGTCTGAAGTATATATGTTACTGTAAAAGCCCGAACTACGGTAAATCCTAAGATTTACCAACTCTTAATGGTAAAAGTCCGAACCGTTCTATAATAATCGTTCATTTACCTAACCTAACCTAACCTAATCTAATCTAACCTAACCTAACCTAACATAACCTAACCTAACCTAACATGTACTAAATTAAAAAAAAAAACACGAAAAAATTGTTTCTTATTTAAATATTCGTAACCTAACCTAACCTAATCACGCGTAGTATTAGTAATTCGCTATTAACATCTTAAATGCACCGAATGCATAAAATTAAAATAACGTACAAACTAAAAACACGCGCATTATGGACTCGTCAATAAAATTAAATGTATCGTAACCATAAAACTAGAGTAAAAACTTACGTCAGTAATACAGAAGATCGCTTCTCTCAATTTCAATAAAAATCACGTCACCAAAATTAAATGCACATTAACTACAAAATTAGAATCAAAACTTACCTAAGCAACTAAGAATACTTCCCTTCCCAAAAATAAGCAACATAAATTATGATTTTCAAGCAACACTAAAATAAAGTAATGTCAACAGTAAAATCACGCGTATTTGAACTCGTCAATAAAATGAAATGCACCATAACGTCCAAACTAGAAACAAAACTTAAGATGGTAAATAAGAAGAACACTTCCCTTCCTAAAAAATGGCCAAGTTAAACGGATAAGAAACTATCCACTTAACGAGGCATCAAAATTTTTATTACAGATCTTCAACACTGCTCCGGCTGAGGTTTTCCATGGTTCCCTCCAGCTGTAAAATAAATATTGGAGCAGTTAATAGCCCATGTTAGGATCCTCACCCGACCAAATCCTTTCCCTCATCCTCAAGTACTCATGCGTACTAAACACCCACCCCTCTCCCGCATGCAAAGATATAAAGTAAACACAAAGAGTAAAATAAACTCATAGATGAAAATAAACCTTGATAAATAATAAGCAAGGTAAATAATAGAAAGAACATTCAGAAAAAAAAAAAAAAAAAAAAAAAAAAAAAAAAAAAAAAAAAAAAAAAAAAAAAAAAAAAACCTAACCTAACCTAACGTAACCTAAAATGTACTAAATTCTAATGGTAAAAGTCGAAAAAATCGTTTCTTATTTAAATATTCGTAGAGCGGTTCTGACTTTTACCATTCAGAGTTGGTAAATCTTAGGATTTACCGGAAAATCTTAGGATTTACCGTAGTTCGGGCTTTTACAGTGACATATATAATTAGTTTTTACACGTAAAAAATCTCAGAATGTACCTTGACTTGCAATAAGTCCATTTTAAAAATGAAGTGTGATCACGAACACGTATTTCCAATATAAATAATAACTGTCATAAGCAAAAAGGCAGTCAGGAATTTGGAAAAAGTCATTTTCTGATATTATTAAAGAAAAAGTTCTTTTGTAGAAAAGTACATTTTTACTTGTAACGGCAGTATACAGGGTGCAGTATATAATTTTCACGTTCTGTGTAAGTTCTATTCAAGTTCTGCGCTTATTTCAATTTCATGCAGGAATATCCTATAATGATGTAATAATAGAACTTGAATAGAACCATCAATAGAAAAATATAACATCAAATATTTGATGAATTCGTCAAAATTTTCATGAATTGAATGATCCTTAACATCATGTATTTACACTTAAGACGGATTGTTTAAAGTGAATTCATCAAATATTTGAAGTTGATTTTCACGTTCTGTGGAGGTTTTGTTCAAGTTCTGTTATTATATCATCATAGACCAATTGCTGCATCAAACTGAAATAATAATAGAACTTGAATAGAACTTGCATAGAACGTGAAAATTTACTTAAAATATTTGATAATTCATAAAAAAATTTGAAACAACCCATTCTTAGTTTTTTAATCGCTTGCCTGTGTTTCAAAATATTTTAAACACATCCATCTGTTCTAATTTTGAAAATAATCTACTCACAAATTTTGACGTTTAATAACACATGCAGATGGCTTATTAAATCTATCAAGTTTCGCTAAGAATTCCAACAAGTCGAACTTTCTTCCGAAACCCTTGTAAAGTATTACCTATCTATTATGTATAAAAACTTTGAAAGTTGCTCTTCGCAATAGTACGAGTACATACACCCCTTTACGCTTACGTAATTTCAGTTAGTTTAACCACGTGTTTAGGTGTGTGGCGGACCGGCTATTTCCGATTACTCTGCGAGGTATTTCGGGAACATTGTGACGTCACTGGCACCAGTTATTATGACGTCATATCGGTATTCCTCTTAGCAAAGGTAAAACCCAATTAGTCGGCCATTTGCAACTGTCTACTGGCATTTAGCAGAATCATGCGGTAAATTACGAAATAATGTTAAAGATGATATTTTTGTTTATCGTTAAAAACTATCATCAAATTTGATGTAAAAATATTGCTTTAAGATAAGATCAGATTTTCGTCCTTGTAAAATTCCACCAAAAACTGTAGTTAATGACTGTAACTAATACTAATAATTTCAATCTCAACAGGCAAATTGCTTCAACTTTGTCAAACCCTTCCTACTAGCCTTCCCCTAAGTCCTTCCAAACTCCCTGAGGGTCTATACCTTTAAGCGGGAATGATAAGGTGTTCACCAACCATGGATAATTAAATTTAAAAAATTTATGAAAATGTCTATTAGCAAAAGCTACAAAACAACACGACAAAAATAGCTCATTTGACCAAATCCCAGCAAATATCCATTAATCGACTGTGATCGCGGTAGTGGACCAAGGCCGACCCGGTTACCCAGATCCAGTCACCGAGCATAAAAGTGCTTTACAGCCTGCGGGGCGAGATATCCGGTTGGCGTGTTTATGGGTTCCGTATCGGACCGTTAACACCAACAACGCTTCGGTAAAATGCTAAAGCGGGCTTTTTGTGATTTTATCTAGGCGCATACTAAATTCGCTTTTTTTTATCTATTTAGTTGAAAAAATTAAAAAAACGTAACTAAAATATTTGTTATTACACGCTTTATGTTTACGTTAGAACATTTTTCCCATTTTTTCTGGATAGTACGAGCTACAAGAACAATATATTCCGTTAATTTTTTTGTCTATGGCTTCAAATGTCACGCTAATATCAAGGTTTTGTGAATTCTCTTTTACAATGGATCTGTTCTCACTATGATATATGATTTCGGAGACAATAATCGTGGTGCAAATAAATCTTTTTTTACACAAGCCATGAAAGGCCCTTACACCCGTATTCAGAGTCGATCCTTAAAAGTCAAGTGTCGTCCTTACCTTAGCAAAGGCAAGTAACGTCCCCAGCCGGCTTTTATACATCTAAAGTCATCCCGTCATAAGGTTTATTTTAGGTTAACATCATGTTTTCAAAATAAGAATGCATTCTTTCATTCTTTGTCGATTTCAAATCAGTATAGACATAATGTAAATAACAATTTTCATCATAGCTGCATCACAAAATGCAATATTTTCGTTTCACAAAAGTAGAACAGAATTTTACAATAGATATCTAATTTTACAGTAGCGTAGAATCTCAGCGCGATAGCTACCTGAATAACAGGAGGTATGGGCAAGCCTCTATTATTTAATAAAGTGTTATTTGGAAATAATAGAGGAATTAATAAATGCATTACAGTGGTTTTCTCCAACCGATATCGCTCCTTAAATTGGCGATCACTTGGCAAGTTAAAGGTACCTATCCCACCAACCTCGAGTTTTGACAGCTATAAGTCAAAGTAAGCAAGAATGCGCGTGCGCAGTGTCGTAGAGACTTCCAGACGTCAGTTTCTGAATACAAAAAATGTGCCGAATGTGGCCGAATGTGGCCGCATATGCTTGAAATATGGTCACCCGGATGACAATCGGCACTCGGAAGGTAGCTTCCTTACTATGTGACGTCACACCGACCTTAGGTGTGTCTCTGAATACAAAACGGTGTTTCTTAAAGGAAAGGAAGGCTCCTTGAACTAAAGGATCGACTCTGAATACGGGTGTTAGAATAATAGATACTATCTATTACAGGTATGTAGACAACAAAAAATGTTAGGTGTGTCGCTAACGCCAATTTTTCTCAAAAGTAAGTCGTTGTACTTCAAAGTTTAGAAACCTCTGATGTATATCAATCGTGATACCTATCCTATATAATTCACGTGGCATTCAACTGCATGCCTGTACCCTTATTTTTCCAATAGACCGAATGAATAGATCTCCATCCCTTGTTCTGTTTAGGAGTCTATTGTTCCCTTGTTAGACCCTCTACCGTAGTTTTACTAGTTTAGTAGATATATCTTTCTAGTCTACTGCATAGAAATAGAAGCAAGCGGTCCAATTTGGTCGGATGTGTCATTTATCTTTAGAGCTCTTTCTATGCTCCTATTGCATTGCAACTAGATCCTGCCGTTCTGGGACAAATCGTCTCATGGCTTTATACGAGTACATCCATCAGGGCTTTAATGAATTTAAAAGAATGTGATCTCTCTCTATTTCTGGATCCGTGATGTCTAATGTTTTAACGATATTTATAATACACCTAAAACACTTGACGTGGGTACGTATCGCGTTTGTTGACAATGATTTTTTTTTTTTTTTTACAGTGAATACCGCACAAGAATCTTAACTGCTCCCGTCTGGAGCCAGTGAGACTATGGCATCCCCAATTGGGGTATGTTGTGAGGCTGAAGGTAGTGGGGAGGGGAAGGAGGTGGGGAAGTGGAAGGTTGGGAAGTACCTGGCTATTCAGATCTGGTCACCAAACACGGCTAAAGCCATTTTCAAGCAACGTTTCAATTCTGAATGGTGGTCTTACACCAGGGCGATACTGATAGTGTCTTCCACTCTGGAACGTGCCGCAAATATACTATATATAATTTTAAATGAATTAATTGTGAAATAACACAAATTAATCAAATAAAATTTATTTGCGCACGCCCGGTTCGAACCCGCGACCTCCGGATTGTGAGTCAAGAGTCTTAGCCACTGGACTACGGAGGTCGTAAATAGTTTGTTACGTAAATAACATCTACGGATTATTTAAAAAAAAAAAGGAACTTACACCTTCGTCATTGATTACGGCGAGTGAATTTATAGTGAAGGTGGGTGGATTCAAAGAATTTTAACAATTCATCAAATAGCGAAGTTTATTTTCAAGTTCTGTTATTATTTCAGTTTTATGAAGCAACTGGCCAAAGGTAATATAATAATAGAACTTGAATAGAACTTACACTGACAATTAGCTACGAAATCTAATGAATTGTTCAAATTCTGTGAAGCAAATGATGTTTTTGTAACTAAAATTGATTTTTATTTTATTTATTTTTTGTAGGACTAATTTTTGGCACATCGGATAGCAATTTGTTATTATAAGGAATATCATAATGCGAGGCGGTTTTGTGTACCGCCACCCCGGGAACCATTTTTTAGATACTTCAAGTGGTTCGCTACTTTGGTGACTTAACAGGGGTGCCCGGGTTCATCAGAAGACGTGTGTCCAGGTACAGGTCCAGGCGGCGGATGCGCCTGCCCATCAGCTGCGTGGCAGGCCAGATCAGGAGAGACCGGTTTTGGGGAGACCCTTTGACCTCTCCAGATGATCTCTCACGACCTATCGCAGCGGGAGGGATGGATTCATACTTTCGTCAATCCTGGACACACTGACCCCTAGATGACATAGGCCTTTAGAGAAATTCTTATCCTCAGTGCCTCCTGAGTGGGGTTAATGTGAAAATATATATTTATTAGAGATGCCACGAATATTCGGCTACTATTCGGTATTCGGCCACTTTTTTTACTATTCGGTATTCGGCCGAATATTGCGAACCATTCGGCCGAATACCGAATACCAGATAATGAAAAAAATGCATATAAATTTAATATTTAACATTTATTGTCCTCACTACAAATTTCATAATATTCCCAAATATTAAATGGTGCCATTTTGTAAAGCTTTTCGCGAACAAGCAGACGTGATACACACTATAAGTAACACAATTTGATGTAACAATCAACAAATAATGCGCGTTGTGACACTACCTACTCCCAAATGAAACAAATACGTAGTTACCACACGCACTTCAATGATGCCGGTCGGAACCTAACACCCGCGAAATGGTCTAAGTGTCGCCGAATATTCGGTTGCCGAATATTCGGTATTCGGCCGAGATCTTAGCCGAATATTTGGTATTCGGCAAAATCACTATTCGTAGCATCTCTAATATTTATGTCTAAAATATGATTGTGGTAAAAGTTTCTGACAATATTGTTTTAACTATCTGTTTAATATCACTGACCGGTCAGTGGTTGAGTGGGCATAGCGCTTGGGTCCCACCCGGGCGTCGCATGTTCGATTCCTCGGCTGGCTAAGTCCTCCATCACAACACAAGCAACATTTTCGGCTTTCTGTGGTGCTAGTAGGAGATTTTCAAACATTGTTGGGTTATTCGTAACCCGGGAATGTTTGTCTTTCTTTAAAAAAAATAAAAAATATATATATAAGATGTAATTAAATATACTTAGTACAATTTTAATTCACTCTGCATCTTTCACAGTTCTGCATAATGTCCTATCTAAAATCGGTTCAATATTCCGAGATTTAATGAACAGGGGTTTTCTTTTTGTGTTTACGTGAACCCCTTCTTAAAAATAGAAATGCATTTTTTATTCATAGGGCAATTTCAGAAGCGAGTAAATCAGGCTGTTGGGGCATTATTTATGGTGAATAAAGCGCAGTTATGAATAAGGCATTCAGTATTTGCATTCGATCCGATGTATAAATAAGGAGAACGATATTACCGCATTTCAGATAATTGACACAGAAGACGAGAAAACATGAAATATACGTATTGGTTATATATTTCAATTCTTTGGACTTATTATAGGCTATTTGATAGTGGCGTGCATTGCTCTATGACCAAAGGTAGATTAAGAGTAGTTGACCATTTTACTGTCATCTTCTGCTGATTGTTGTGTTGTTGCCCAAGTGAATAAATGGGCGTAAAAGTTCTTTCTTACCTATTTCTTATAAATTTTCCCCAATTTTAGTTTTATTTTTTTTTTTATTTCTTTTGTTTTTTTTTGCAGCTTTTCAGCCTTTATGGACTGCGTGCCACTGCTTTTTAGAAGCTTACTAGTCTACGTTATACACATTATTTATATTATGATTACAGCATCCAGAATTGACTCGAACACATTACCTACTTATACATATGCATTGCTTGTGTAAATCATGCTTCAGGTCGCGTAAACAACGCACACTTAGGATCGTATGTATTGGTATCTACTTATACAGGGTGTCCGGGGGTAAAGTGCATGTAAAGTGTCGAATCACCTCTAAGTTCTTAAGAGGTGATTCTACGTGATGGCGGAAGTAAAAAATATAAATAACTTTTTTCGAAAATATTTTTTTTCCGTCGAAAATTATTTTGCCGTGGAGGAATATAATACATATTTTTCTATTTAAAAAATTCAATTTTTTACCTTAAAACTACCTCTAAAAGTTGGAAATACGAAAAAAGTTATTTATATTTTTATGTGTACTTTTTTTCTTTACTACCACAAAATCACCTCCAGAAGTCATCGTCAAATCTTCGTTAGAAATATTATTTTGTCTTGTTTACGCCCATTTATTGTGACTAGTGAAAAAGAGACAAGTGTGACACCCGTGTGACAAGTGTACGATGATCGAATTTGGATATTAGAAAATTTTAAATGTCTGTTTTTATATATAAATTTTCCATGTAATGGAATTTTACTATCTTAAGTCGAAGAACAAATATTACAACCTGCTATATGCAAGCAATGCATCTGTGTGTGTATTATGTTATACTCAATTCTATTTTCTATACCTTTAAGTTCAACTAGTTTTTAACTTTCTGTTAATAATAATTGCTTTAAAAAACATTCTACAAAGCTTAAACTGGATTCTTTCAGGATGTAATTTGGTAAATGAATAATCATATACGACGATGTTTTCACTACGCCATCTCTTCTATTCATGGTAATGAAGCCATTCGATGCAATCCACTCTTGAAGCCTTCACCTTTTTATGGGCAATACTCAGTTAGTCGTAAAACAATCCAACCATTTCAACTTTGTGCTGAATACCGACCATCCCTTCCTCCTCTCAGCACCCCTGAATTGTATGCAGGATTGTGAGTACCTCCTGCCATTGTGTTGGGCAGGGGTTCTTAACCAGTGCTACGCGGAACACAAGACCATGTTACAAGTACCGAAAAAGTCGATTAAAATTGCAAATTTATCTTAACTTACTGACTAACCACCTTGCTATTAGTTTGTTGTACTAATGTTTCGTTTTTGGGTTTCCTTATTTCAAGTCAATAATCAAATAAAAGTTCTGTACTAAAGTTGTTTCCGATTGATAAAAAGTACTATATTCCCACTCTTTACCTACTTCCTCCATTGGAGCTAAGTTCGTTTTTTGTAATTCCTTGTGAAAGCATCGGTATATCATCATTAGCTATTAGATTTGAGTAGACTACCTTTTATACTGATATTACGAAGATATGGTTCTAGTGTTTCCTGAAGGGTTGTTATGTATCTTTTGCGACACTTTGACAGTTTTCTTAAATGCGGTATTACATATAGTACCAAAGAGCTAAATACTGCGCGTGTGTTATGACGCCAACTCTTAAAAGTAGTTAACCTAACGCCAGAGATCCTCGTTAAGAGATGCCAGTCGCGGGAAATTTTGTGAATCGAATGTCATCGCGTACAAAGAAAAAAATAATACAACCAACCGATAGTCATTTATGAAAACCTATTAGGTTTATATATAAAACTAATAAAAAGTAATTTGTCTTTTTTATTAGGTAAAATATGACATCAAGCCGTAGAAAATCACAAAAATTTGACAGCCGATAACGCACGATTGACGTCCTCTGATATCCGACAGATATAGTTTTTTGTTTCAATTTCTTGTAAAGTTGACTTACACAAAAGATAACACAAAATATACAGAATCAACCTTCTGGTCGGTAAAGGTATAAAAAAGGGTGCTTACCAAGTTGTTGTTTTATATAAAAATGTAATGTTTGATCACAAATTATCTGCTGCATAAATATGACAGTATATAAATATTTATTTATAAATTGCTAAAATTCATAATAACTTCATGTCGCCAGCAAGTGTCACAGACATCCGTTACGTCTGTAGATACCTACTGTTCGCTGTCTAAATGGAGAAAAAACCCGAATTAAGTGGTTTTTGCAAACGTTATTGTTTTAAACATATATATTTTTTTTAGTGTAGCACAATAGTTTCTGCACATTATGTGTTAATTTAAATATGTCATTAGCGCTTGACGGAAGTTTGGCAAGGCCGCAAAGTGTGCCGTAAATTTGATGTTCGGCATCGCGTTTTTCCGTTCTCTCCTACGCGTGAGCAGAGACGGTTGTGTATTACGTGACATTTAAATATATATACAAAAGTTGGATATGTATGACTTTCTTCAAGGTATTTTCTATTTATTGTAATACATTATTTATCAATATCACATGTGTGTGAGATTTGAACTAACTTCTAATATTCCACTATTTTTGTATTTTTTTACGGTTAAAATGTGTATTTCAATTAGCATTTAGAAACAAAACATCGTTTGCTCCCAGTTATGAATATATACATATTGTAGAATCAAGTTTCACCTTTTATGTCATATATAAATTGTGCTCCTCTTTTCTCCTACCTTGAACAATGTTTTTATTTTCAGGAAGGCCTATATGCATTCCCCGGAGAGAATTATTCGATATATTAAATGTAAGGGGTATATTAATTGCCACTTCTGTGAAATGAAAGAAGTTTTTAATTAATTATCTAACATAAAAATACCACATAGTGGCAGTTTCGAACATTTCAAGCCCTACATTTTACAAAACTGTTAAGTATTTTTCACTACAATCAATGAAGAAATGGGGAAAAAGCCGCAGTTATCATTGTGAGGTTTGAACAACACAATTTGGAGTGGTTGCAAGAAATGGTATTTGTGTCTTTGGATAGACCAATAAAAGTATTTCAAGAAATCGGTTCTAAATCAAGGAAAAAAAATTGAACGATCTGTTGAGAGTCTCGCACACTTGATGAACTCCAGTTAACTCCAGTTAGCAGTTTGTACAAATGTACAAATGGAGCTGTGATGGTTATGGTAGACACAGTCACTACAAGCAAAGGTATAGTAATGGAAAATATCATGATCTCTCTAATCTCCCTTCAACGTCGTTGGTGCCATTTCAACTCTACAGCGAAGGAAACTCAAAAAGCATGACTATTATTACACGGCCTTCATCTACAAGGTACTGCAGACCAATCAGATTACAAAAAAAGAAACTCCAAAGATAATATGAAATAAATTTGCAATTTGCGATCACTTCCTAAAAAATGTTTCTGTTTACCTACTTAAGTTTTAAGTCCACTAAGAATTCGTCCAATGGTTCTGGAAATTTGAGCGTTGATTTAGACTCCAATGACAATGGATACACCTTTAGTACATAGGTTTTCTACCATTTTCGATTAAAATATGAATGAACCTAATTGTTGCCCGTCATTTTGTGTTTATAGATGTGAAATATAATATGTAAAATTTAAAATTAATATGTTTTATTTGCCTAGATATTTGTATATCTTCAAAATTTATTATTTCATTGTTGTAAATTTCTACGCAAGAGTAAATTAATATTTTTTTCTTCAAAATCAAACAGTTTCAATAGGCCTGCGTCTGCGTGGAAGTTTGAATCGATTTTATAAAATGGTTACCTACACCCAAACCCTTCCCCCAGGCGAAGCCGAAGCAAAAGCCGCCCGCAGGGCCTAGCAGAAAAAACCTGCAAAGCGGATTTTTAACTGCTAGTAGTTATAATTCATTAATAAGATCAAAAAAAAAAATTGTATTAATATTTAGTCAGCAAAGAATTAATTCGTGTTTTTTCTTCATTCCGTCCACTGTGCGACGGCTCTCCAAGGTAAAAGTGCTGTTGTAAGCGAAATCTGGATTATCAAGGAAATTAATACGGGGTTATGATTCTCAGCAACGAGGGAACTTTATCTGTAATGTTTATTTTAATGAATTTTTTGTTGCATTGTACATACAATATTAGATATTCTTCGATTTTTCTTATAATAACTAGTGTTGCGTGACTTAGAAAAAGGTTTTGAATCCCTGTTTGTAGGGTTCGCGGGTAAGGGAAGAAGGGAGAAGAGGTGGAAGGTTGCACAGGGCATGGAAGGAACTTCACAAAGCTATTTCACTTGTTAAATTAACAAGCGGCAAGCTTTGAATTGCGCACGAGAATACTAAGTAAACATTTGAATGCAACATTATGCAAGGGTTATGGTGATTTGTTTATAATCAGGGATCCTTCTCTAAAATGGAAATAACGAGTTTTACGTACTTTTTTATTGATACAATATATTTTCATGATTATTTCTTGGGTTATTACGCCGTGTTGCGATACCTCGTTCTTTACCAACGTTTCTAACAGGGCAGATATTTAGATTATGATGAAATGTGTGTTTATGTATGTAGAGATGACAACTCGTGTCTTTGTCGGTATTTCAGTGTAACAATAATAAATTAGTTCTATTAATGTGATTTTCGGTGTTTAGTTTTGGTTTAGCTGTCAAGTACCGGATACTAAGTTTAGATTCGTTATCTCTTTTATTATTAATGGGGTTTTTGTCAATTTGGGGGTCGGTATTTTCAGAAGTAACCAATCCATGAATCCAACCCTTCCACTGCTCTAGGCGAGGTGATGTTCCGAGAGAGTCCTGCTGGATAGATAAAAAAATCTCCCTCAAGCAGTCTCTCCCGATGCGGTGGTGGACAAATCTCACCCTATGATGAAATTTAATGCTTCAAAATTATTCTCGTTTCGTCTTATTTTATTTTATTTTATTTTAGTTATTTTATTTTAGTTATTTTATTTTAGTTTATTAGAGAAACAAATAGTTATACATGTAATAAGGTAATTACATAATCTTTGTGTCTTAATCTTGACATTCATACTTGAATTGTATAATTTAAAAAAAATACTGTGTTTATTTTTATCTGTCATTTTCGTAATATTATGTAAACAAAAACCTCGCTAACAACCACTCTTGTAAATCGCCATCTCAATAAAAGCGCTTCACACCTAGTTAGATGGGCAATACCCTAATACTGTAATTAAATGTAATATTTAAATAATTTTATATCCTACTAATCCTACTAATATTATAAAGGCGAAAGTTTGTATGGATGGATGTATGGATGTTTGTTACTCTTTCATGCAATAAATACTGATTGGATTTTAATGAAACTTTACATTAATATAGATCATACATCACAATAGGCTATAGGCTATAACTTAGAGCTCTGGCATCATGAAATTTGTATAAAATTATACGTTTATTGTCCAGGTTGTTGGGGAAGGGTTAGGGGGGGGGTTAGTGGGGGCGTGGATTAGGGAAGGGGGGGTGGGGGAGGGGAGAGATTGGGGGGGGGGGTGGCAGTGGCGCGTGCGAAGCCGCGGGCAAAAGCTAGTAGATATTATAAAGGCGAAAGTTTGTATGGATGAGTGTTATTCTTTCACGAAATAAACACCGAATAGAATTTAAAAATTCTTTCACTAATCGAAAGCTACATTATTTACGAGTAACATAGGCTATTTATATTGGTAAGCTCTGGCGTTATGAATAAGCTGTAGCGTTATGCAATTATTTCAATTATTTCCAACTACTTACAAAATGAATTCATACATCGAGCCTGCCACTATCATAACACACACCTCACATATACAGACATCTTCAATATAACTTTCAACAAATTCAAAGCAACACTATCAGATAAATGTAATGCATCACAACACACCACTTACATCCATATTTATATTTATTTATTATATTATTAATCAGATTCCTTTTCCTAATTTTCAATGAATTTTCATATTCCCTAATTACATACAAATCATCCATATACTCCTATAAGATCATAAGCTTACCCTTTATTGTGTTTTTCTATATTTTATCATGCATTATTTAAGTATTTAGCTTCTCCTTACTATTTTTTTTTCTTAATTTTTCTTTATGTTTAATTTAGCTTCTCTTAACTATTTTTTTCTTAGTTTTTCTTTATGTTTTTCTTGTCAGCGAAAAAAAAACAAATTTTATCAGCGAGAACATGTTTTTAGGCTTACTGTTTTATTTTAGCACTCTTTATTTTTATGTATCTTTGTAAAGCTGTTTGTTTTCCAAATAAAGATTATTATTATTATTTTTCATACGTTTTTTGTCCCTAACAAAATCGAGTTATTGCAAACGTCAAACAAATTTTTTTTGACAACAAATGGTTTTTTTTTTTAATTAGGCAATTCACCCTAAAAATAGTGGTTTGTTGGCGTCATTTATTGTCCGGACGAAAAGCATAGCGTTGCTATGTAATTATTTGACGTGGGCTGTCATTTTGTTATTTCTTTAGGTTACTCTGGATTAAAATATGAATAAAATACTAATTCCTACTTCAGGCCAAATCATCAGAATAAATTAGGGGAGTAGGTACTAAAAATTTCTATAATTTAAATATTTTCTAAAATAGAATTTTTATTTGCGAAATGTCATTCTCAAATTTTGAAATTTTCTATTAAACAATAATTATTTTTTATTAGACAGAAAAGCAAGAATAATAACGATTATGCCAATAATTATGCCAGTAATTTCCCACTAATACCATGCGAGCGAAGCCGCGGGTAAATGCTAGTGAAATTATAAATTTAAAAAATTCTCATGTATGCATTTTTTTAATGTATTTTGGTCTCCAATTTTGATTTGTTTTGGTCAATGATATAAAAAGTCCTAGCGCTGTAAAATATTAGAGAAACAAACATTGAATATGAAATTATAAAAACTGTTTATAACACTAATAAAACTCCATCTCCAAGTTTCTCTAACATAATTCAGGAGCGATTTCTCAAATTTCTCAATTTTAAATCATTCAACATATACAATTCTTACGACGAAATCGAGAAACATTTTCGGATCTCGAAACTGCTCAATAGGAGGCTTGTCGCTGATCAGATGCTCTTGTACAAAATTATTAACTCAAAAGTTGACTGCCCGGAGCTGCTAAATAAAATAAATTTCCACACGCCGACTCGATACAGCAGACAAAATACCCTTTTCTACATTGATAGATGCAACACTAATTCCAACCAAAATGAATTTATACAAAGGGCATGTAAATACTATAATAATAAACTTGCACATATAGACACACTTGCTGACATATTCACTGCTAGTTACTGTCGTTACAGAATTTCTTTATTACATTCTATGTAGGTGCGAATAACACATATTCATGACTAAATTCATTGTACCTAATATTATTATATTACTTGCGTGGCAACTTTCCCTTATCCCTCTCCTCCCCTTACCCGTCCCAACCCAAATACCTATTTCGCAGTCTATTTAAGTATTGTTTTAATTATTTTATTATTGTTTATAACATGTTTATCACTTGTTGACTTAACATCTGTATTATTATTTTTTTTAAATTGCTGCTTAGTTCTGTTTTTATTTTTTCTGTTTTTCTTAAATTTTCTAGTTTACATTCAGTTACTTTTATGTTTCTAAATACCTATCTGTGAACATTAATAATTGGTCTGTTTTTTTGCCATCCTCTTATGTATATTTTATTACTATGACTGTTTATGTTCCTTAAATAAATAAATAAACAGGATAGCTTTTTGGCTTCACTTAATTTAACTTTGTTTATATTGTATATCTATATTTTTTATGTATAAGCTGTTGTCTCGTTCAAATAAATAAATAAACACAATATTGATAAAATATATTCTATATAAGTCTGAACAGTTTTAATTATGCCTAGCTATCCAGGTATACGGGTGATTTGTGGATATCTTATCTGTTTATCTTCTCTAAGAGCGATGACAAGGTGCAGATATAACCCGCACCGTGATGATCCATTTATTGGAGAGACAATTTAACTGACATCTTATTTTCAACAGAAATCCTATCCTACTACTATTCATTGAATGAAATGTTAGATAATATTATGCAATAATAACCATGCTTACAGTCTCCGTGGTTGAGTGGTTAAGATCCTTAGCTACTAATCTGGAGGTCGCAGATTCATATCCTGGAATGTTTAAGTAAATTTAATTGGAATAATTTGTGTTATTTTACAATTAATTCATTAAAAAGTGTATGTCGTCACAACATAGAGGGTTTTGGATTCCGTAGGATTTGACCCATGGTCGGTTGAATATCTGCAAGGATTCAGGACAGGCGCTTTATACACCACTACACTAAAGGGGGCGTGGGACCGTGAATTTAACATATTATATTGGAACCGTTTACCCGTACATAAAATAAATATTTGATTGATACTCATTTTCTCGCAGGTAGATGTATGCGTTTCAGTGGCGGTCCGTGAGTTTTCAGTGAGCTAGAGTGCTAAGATCGAAAATGCGCCGCATGCATATTTCAGTATAGCTTCATACAAAAAGTTTAAATAAAAAAAAACGTTTTCAGCTACAACAATATCAATAACGTCGTATTTTCCAATTTTAGCACTCTAACTCACTGAGAACTCACGGACCGCCACTGATGTATTTGTCTCTTATTAGTGTCGCTCGCTTCCGTTTCATCGAGTTTCAAATCACAACGGTGTGAAAGAAGTTGTCAGAGGAAGGATGAAAGTAGACTGAATGCGGTAAAAATAAGATCCCTGTGGCCGTATGTGTGGAAGAACCATGTACGATCATGTGAGAAATGTGGAGATCCGCGAAGAATGCAAGGCTGATGTAAGCGTAATGAGTAAGATTAAGAAAGGGACGTTCAGATGGTTTGGGCATGTAGAGCGAATGAACGAGGAAAGGAGTGTAAGGAGAATATATGACGCAAATGTGTGAACTGCCTCAGTAACAATCTTTTGTATTTGTATGGAGATAAATTGTAGTGTCCACTGACTCGGCATAATTATTTCCCCTGAAATAAATCCCGACTTCTAGTATTGCTTATCGATGCAAGCAATTCTCGCAATTTTTATTGAATTAAAATTGCATGCAATTGAAATTTGTTACCCGCTAAGCTACTGCAATTAGCTTGTCACCAGGAGATTAGTTCCACAGATTATTAGTTACAACAACACATTAAATAATCATAAACACATTAGCGTAGCAACAACATACATACATATATGTATAACAACATATAACAAACCTATCAACATTGTGATATGTAAATTTTGAAAATAATTCAGAATAAGCATTTTTATGGTGAGAAAAAAGTGGAATAGGGAAATATATATATATTTTTAAATATCATGCGAAAGTTAAGGATGCATTACATTAGCAACATAATAACAGCAATACAATAGTAGTTAATCATATATTTGCAATTTAATGCATGTCAAATGCATATCAAATGCATAATTCAGAAATATATATGTAAATAACAAGATGGTGAAAATCCTTCTTTCCGACAATTCAAGCGTAATATTCACTCGTCACTCCTAGAAACATTAATCTTTCACATAACACATCTAATGTGTCAATCACAGTAACATTTTTTAATATCGTGCACAATGAGTTTTATTTTATTACTAGCAGTTAAAAACCCGCTCCGCAAATTTTTGCTGCTAGGCTCTGCGGGCGGCTTTTAGTTCCCCTTCCCGCTCCCGAGTTCCCATCCTCCCCCTCCCCTCTGTACCCTTCCGAGTTCCCCTTTTGCACCTACAATTCCCCAGCTCCTCCCCCTCTCCCAACCCCCTCCACCTTCCCCCACCCCCTCTACCCCTTCCCCCTCCCCTTTCCACTCCCCTCACCACTCCCCAGTCCTCCCTACAAATCTCCAAATTTTAATCGCAATCAGATGAACGGTTAAGCAAAGCATAATTTCATGATGCCAGAGCTCACTATTGTATACATAAACCATCGCGGGCATGCGCACATCAAATCCCCAAAGTTTCATCGCAATCATATGAATGGTTTAGCAACGCATAGCGGACATACATATGTACATACATACAAACCCAGAAACAAACATATTTTGATTTTTATGATACGATTTGAAACTCGATGAAACGAAAAATAGCGACTCTAAAAAGAGCCAAACACACACATCTATCGGATTTAGCCTGCGAAAGGATGAGGTAGTGTAATCGGTCTCCTCTTTGTGCGGTGCTTCGTAGCCTCCACACTCTTGTCTACTTTAGTTTTCTGAAAGTTTCACTCTTAGCGTGTGTGAACTGCACACTTTGATTTTTTTTAGAACCATAAGTTCTTAAAGTTTTCTAAAATATGAAAATATACTTCTTAAACTACAATTCCTTTGAATTACATGTTAGAAACTACAAAAGATTTAGTTCCACTACTATAGTGCAAGCTGCTTTGCTTTTTCCTTCTCACAGCACTTCGTGACAAAGAATAAAGCGGACCCTATAAAGGCAACAAAACTAGCTTAAACCCCTGCAAAAGAGGGCTTTTCAGCCAAGCCACGAGTCACGTAAAAAGTTGTTCATTTTTAATTCGAAACAATGCCACTCAAATTAGCTATTCGGTATTTTAGGATACTTAAGAATAACTAACTACGAAAATTACCGTCCTATGATTGCAGCTGAAAAAACTACATGGGAAGGAAGGTGAGTATCTATGAGGCACCAGGCAGTTAGTAAACCGTGTTGTTACTTGCAAGGGACTTCTATACAGAACCTACTTACGAAATATTCCCTACTGCATTCATAAGCACAAGAAATTATGAAAACTGGCTTCTATAGAGATTGGGTTATTACTATCTTTAAGTTAAGATTTCGCAAGCAATAATCATGTAGAGTGACGATTATAATATTAACATAAATCATTGTGAAAGCACGATTACGATTACTTAATCTACAATCGAAAGTGATATTATATCTAATTAAATGAAGACAAAATTAGCAAAACGCAATCGAAAATCTGGAGACAGAAAAATCAGAAAAAAGATATTGGTACCTCTGGGACTCGAGTCCTTGAGTTTTACTCGTAAAGTTAAAAATGAATGTTATTTTTTCGCTGTTCGTGCGATTAAAATGTTGTTTAATAGAAAATTAAAGCAATCATTTAACAAAAATTCTCGACATTCAAAATTTACGTTAATTATATGTAAAATTAAAATACGTACATTTTTTAAATACTGCTTTCATATTGTTTTTATGCTTAGGTTTCAAACACAATAATGATATTAAACAAACAAATTCTTAATTCAGTCAAATTACGTTTAAAAAATGAAACTCCAATACATCGTTCGAACAAACAAAATCGACGAAATAAAAATAATGGCAGGGCTCATCAATCGAGATTTTTTATCCACGATGAAAATAATTCCCATCGGTGCCTGTGTCATCTTTGGAGATGCTGTGTTTAGGTTATTTTAAAGAAAGGAAGGAGATGAAGTTTTGAGAATGAAATAGGTATGACGGTATCAGAGCCGGACTACACTGTTACAACTATAAAAACTTGTGATATTGCTTAAATTTTGTTTATTTTAATGTCTGCCATAAACGAGGGTTAGTATCAGGAACTCTTGTACGAGTAGAATGCTAACCTCGCTTCCTCCTGTTTCAAAAAGCGAATTTAAAAATGCAGAAACTATAACTAACATAGAAAACCTAAAGCTATTAGAAAATTATAAATTTTCGTGAATTGTACATATTTACATTTATAATTTAACTGTGCAGGCGATAAATAAACAAGTTCATTATTCTAACGGTTTTTGATACTCTTAATAACAAATATTGAAAGTTTGTTTGTCAATTTAATTTTTCAAATACGACCCTACATTATAACGGGAATTATTCACTTTTTATGAGTAAACTAAATAGTTTTTCAAAAGCTATGACTGTTTTTAATTTAAAACACTTAACTAATAAAATTAACAACTCTATATTTACGTAACATGTTTTCAAATAAAGAAAGCATATTCGTTTATCTATTTTGACGGTCAGTGAACCCAAAACTTATTATCTAAAATCGTTGCGCAGACACTTCGCACAACGAATGCCACAGATATTAGAATCACAGTTTTACTTTATCCATTAGCCCTCCACTATTGTATTGTATATATTAATTAAAGCGTAATACATAGTTAGTTATGAAGCAAAGACAACTTCTGAGAAAAGTTATTAACCAGGAGCCCAGAATACAAAGGAGGAAGGCAGTTGGCCATTGAAAATCCCATCACGCGTCGGTGACTCGGAGATTCGAAGCAAATTGTGCGATCATTTCTGCTTCAATGTCCAATTCTGTTCCCTTTCGAGTGGAGACTCGTCACGGAGACAAATGAATAATATTATATAAAATAGTGTGTAGTATATATATATTGTATAAAGCGATTAATCCAAATGTGGGGTGCAACCTGAACACTGAATTTAATTCGAGTGTTACTCTTTCAACTTTCAGAATGAGTGTTTTTAAGAATATTTATTAGGGTAACGATGTTCTACCACGGAATATTAAACCTCCTATTATATTATTTCGCTACCCTTTATGATTTTAGAAAATCAAGCAAAATTATTGAAAATGATTATGCTTGTGTCAAAAATTAACAATATTTTGAGTGTTCGCGAGACACGCCAAACGAATATGCCACATTCATGCATGATTGACGTTTACCGACAGAGAATGGGTCGTTTATACGATTATTACACATAATTATTAGTTTTAACCTTTCCATTAAAATTACGCATGCCTTTGTGCTGTAAACTCAGTTTTCATTTAGAGTTTTTTTTTAAATTTAAATCCTTTTAAGCATAAATATTTTACATACATTACTAATATTTTTTAAAAATTAATTAATAAGTCCATTGAAAACGTCCTCTTATTTGCCATCTCTCTCACACGGGTCTCTCAATCGGCCTTAGATTCACTCCTTTTTCTCTTCACGGCATCACTCCTGGTCTACTGTACCTATAATTATTATTCCATTAATAATTTTACCTACTTTTAATTTTTTAAGTATTCTCAATAATTGCGCCAAATCTGTATTTTTATGTTCAAATAAGATAAATCAATAAAAAAATTGTGGGTAGATATTTTTAGCGTCATTCTATTTTATTTGTGTCAATTCAATATAAATATGTAAACAAAAATGCTGAATTGTTACAGATTCCATCGCCATACTTTGAATAATCCGACGATGAAAATTGTAATGTTCGCAATTCAAACACATTGTAAGATAAAACTAAAAATTTTACACCTCGCCGTAAAATTTTTACTGCTAACAATCCAAATTCTAGTGCAGTTATGTCACATATGTTAGCTACTTTGTAAAAATGGCGATGACAACAAACTATTGAAGTCACTTCCATACCCTTCGTTACCTACGTAATTATTTTTCTGTAAGTTTAGAAATGAATCTGATATATTAGGGTTCGCTACCCTACCTAGCATACCTACCTAGTGAAGCAATACAACTGTAAACAATTGGAAAATAAAATCTACTAGTATCTAAACAAAATGATATTTTTTATGATAATTCGTGATTAACATGACATTTTCCGTATTTTCGAAAGAAAAATAAAATAAAACTTCTCGTTGTCTTGTCGATAAAATCTCTATTATCTGTTTTTACTATTTTATCATAAAAATAATATTGGTTCGTACAACTCACAATGTTCTTATGTATGAACATAATATGTGTAAAGCAACATTTTTTTGGTATTAGTGACGCTAAAACGCTTTTTAAAAGACATGTTTTTAATTTCTGTTTTTTTTTTTGTTAACACCTTGCAAGAGCGGCTCTGCCATGAAAGAGTAAAGCCAAGAGAACCATATCGCATCCCGGTTGGATAGCGTTGTGAATCATAAGGTAGGGGTATAGGAAGGGATTTTTTTATTGCGGATTATATAAGCCACGAAGCAAGAATATGCAAGGGAAAGTATGAAGAACCAAGAAAATAATAAGATGCAAGAAGAGACGAGAAAGACCACCATAAGGAAAAATGAGCCAAGAAGGAAGAACAGCCAAGAAGAGACAACAAAAAACCTGCTATGGCAAGCGTATGGCGGAAAATATAAATAACGGGAAGCCGGAAACGAGAAGCTAGAAGCAGCAGGAGGCAACAACCAAAAAATACATATATACGCGGGAAGCGGGAAGTGGGAAGAAACCGGAAGCAAAATAAGCAAAAGGCGAGAAACGATATTTATATATATATTTCAATCATTTCCTTTATTCCTGCCCATCCTATATTCCAATATTGGCTCCAGGTTGCCATATATGTATACCGGTCGATTAAACTCCAACCTCCTTCCTATCCTCAGAGTACGTGTTCCAGTCCTAACAAACAGTGCCCCTTGGTGTACCGGTCTCAGTGCTCTTGACTGGGGTGGTACAATCGTATCGTATCGTATCGTGGGTCATCCGGATTATATGGAGGAGGAAAAACATATTTTAAATTGGTTAAATACGCCTTTAGGTGAATAGTTGAATATATTCGTTTAATTATGTAAATAAGATAAATACAGGTCGTATGTATAGTTACTAAAATAACCTTACCTGTAACACGCAATACAAGGTTTGTATTTTTAATTGACTAATATTAAAAAAAAAATTTTGGCGTAAAACTCGATTCTTATTTCTTACTAATTCACTAACAGATTAGAGCTGAATATCAAAATTGTACACTATTTTCTAGATACCTTCATCCAACAAATGCTTGCGTAGTTGGGAATCAAATTTTTGTTTACTGTTTTTATTTAGGTCTTTAAATTATTTTCACCATGTTGCCGCTTAACTTTTAGTTTTCTACAAAATTCCACGCGATATAGTTGACAAAACTCAATAAATATACGAATGCGTGCGTACCTTACGCTAGAAAAGCGTGCACGCACTTCGGCTACCAACACGAGACGTGCTTAATTATTCAGACTTATTACATGGTTTGTAGGTCAAATATTTGAACCGTACGATAATTCTCCATGTAAAACTTTAATTCATTCAAATATAGGGAAATCTTCTGAAGTTTCCTAGTTTCTCTGAAGTTTCCCTTGTCGTTTAACTTTAATATTTTGGTCTGCATTAGTTAACAGTTGTACGGGCGACGTTGACGAGCTGCGAGGTTATTTATTTATGTCTTTGGGTCATCTCCGGGGAAATTCACATTTAGTAAAATTGATAGCGTGTTGTAGTACAGTTTATGACTGTTTTTTACATCTGTTGTAGACTACCCGCACGGAAAAATAATTAAGTTTCTTAATAGCTCTTGTCACACAACCAAGTAAGCCCGTTTCCCATTTCTAGGTTATCAACAGGGAAATTAGAAGTAATTAATGGTTTTAATAATAATTGTCATAAAATATCTGTAACACAGGAATGTTCATCTACTCCTAATTTTCATGTTTTTAAATTTCCTACACCCATCCATTTCCCCATTATAACCCTGATGACGATAGTTATTCTTAATAAATTTAGCATACTGGGAACTCCGTTGATCGTAAAGTAAATCACTGTACCTGAGTTATGGCGATATTATTAAAATTAATACACATTTCATTTATCGATATATAAAAAAAATCAACTACCAATCAGTCTTCGTATGCTTATCTTTTCCCACTATTTTTACATGCCTACTTAAGGGTACCTATACATATTTATTTTTATTTTTTTTAATGTGTTGAACTACTTTTGTTATAATATATGGACGAATTCACAAGTACCTACATAGTAGGTAATTCAGAATTCATGATTTAATCTTTAAAATAAAAATATAACAAAAAGCAGGTATGTAATGGAAATTGTGACGTGGCAGGTTATACCAGTGGAAGTAAAAAATAAAAATGTAAATAATGATAGTGCATCATTATCACGTATTCAATCCTTCAAATCCACCGAATTCTTCATAAAAACATCGGGCTTAAATATATAATTTATTAGCGAGTTTTGATCGCTACGAGCTTGATAATAATTAAATTTTAGATTAGGTGGCAGTTCATTATGCATTTTATTTTTATCATTCAGGTATGGATGATATTGCGAGCTGTGACAGAACTATTGAAGAATTTGCGGATAACTGAGATTTGCCTGTTTGCGAGAGCTTCTTATTTGGTACCACTCAGATATAATAATAATACAGCAAGACTAAGATAGTGGTATTTACCTGGTGATGAAGAGGTTGACCGCTTGCGGCTTCTGGTCCCCGCGTAGATGCTGCTGGCCCCCCGGCCCGTGGAGCCCCGCATGTCTTACGGCCACCACGGCCGCCAGCCTCTGACTGGACATGGCCCAGCCGAGGGGGCTCTTGGGCGCCAACACGCCGCGGGAGCCCTAACCTTAACCCTACCGGGAACTAGCGCACTAAACTAATTCAATTGTTATCCAATGTCCAGGAGTTAGGGAAAGCCGTATTTTCAGTGTTAATGAATTCATCAATGGAAACCATTTGTTGGGTTTCTTTTTGGCTGATTTTTTAATCAGTTCATAGCTGTCTTTTGATTTGCATACGTGTATTTATGTTTATTACTTCGTCGTTTCTTTAATGGATTCAACTTAGTATAATTCACAGTTTTTACGCTTGTTCTGCGATACGTTAGGGGTGATACCTAGATTATAACATAGTTTTTTTCCACTCGACTAAAAGTTCATGCAATGATTGTTAAGCGTAAACCTTAGTATATACAATTATTTGTTTCAATCACCGAATGAAGGATCACAATTTATTTAAGTTCATCACTTTTTTAAGCAAGAATTCATTGGAAATTGTTTTTCCTTGAACCTTTATATGGCTTGTCCGCTGTTGACACTAAACTTCTCACAACAATTTTATAGATACATAGATTATAAAATACGTTCACTTATATTTCAGTTGTTTTTGATTATTTAAGGTTTTTCTCAAAACTTCCTGAAACAATCCCGGAACAATATACAAACCGCTTTCAAAACTTGAATTAAACAAATTAATTTTATTTTTCCATAAAAATAATGGCAGTCTTATTATTTATACAACGAAAAGCTTTTAAAACTAATCCCCTTTCTGCTTTATTTTCTTTTCTTTATCTTGGAGGTCCCTTACAAATGGTCCCAATCAATCCGCAATGGTGGATATCTTGTCCTATCTATGTTTATTCAGCTATCAGCTCAATTCTGAAACGGAATGAAGGATACGATTTGACATTTGGAAACGAAGAAAGTTTCGAAAGTTAGGGACCGAAACATCGGGAACGAGGACAATAGGTGATGCCATCCCTATCAACTAAATTATTTAACATACCGAGTTTAAGAGATATATTTTTATTAAATTTACAGTGAAACTTGAATAAATATTATGTACAAAAAATAAAACAAAATAAATATTATAATGGATCAGTGACCAAGAAAGTACGCCGAAAAGGGAGTTACCCGTATTAATAATATATTTGCGGTTTTTGGACTCGGAAACTAACAGAAAAATAGACGACATAGTCAAAATTTCCAATTACATATTGCGTATCTTCAAAAACATCGCTTTTTAAATATCTTTATTTTTACCGTTTACCAAGTATGAAATGAAGTCGCTCACGCTGCATAAGCGCTTCGATCTTTTAAACTACACTAAGGATTTTCATGCGGTGTACACCAATAAATAGAGTGATTCATGAGGAAGGTTTTTAGGTGTATAATTTGTCAAAGTTTTGTGTAAATTGGTTGAAAAACATAATATATAAGCGGCAGCGGGCAGCGAGCAGCGTGCAGCGGGCAGCGTGGTGTGGATTGGATTTAACAGATGGCGTTTGTTATAAAGGTTTCATTAGCCAAAGCAACATGTGGCCGGGACTGCTAGTTTATAATAAAATAAACAAGAAAATAGCTTTTTAAAATTTTATCAAATCTTCAAAATCATTAGGAGTGTGTATTGGTGCAATTTTGATCGAATTTTAATATTAGAAGAGTTTTCAAGCGTGCCCATATTTTATACATTTTGTTCAATTTCACTGGTATTTTATTAAACTGTATTCATGTCAATTCTGTAACCGAACAGTAACCCGACTATATGTGATTTCGTCTTACAAATTTCAGTCGACTCTTTTCAAAGATTAATTTATTTTTTACTATAACTTTTGTTCATTGAATCATTGGCTTTCTTCCTACAAAGCTGAAACTATTGTCTGTGCAAAGAAGGAACTTACATTTTAACAAAGAATCTAATCCTGTCGTTTTAATCTTTCCAAATATTAATTTATTTTTTTACCATGTCTTTTGTTCATTGAATCATTTTATAGCTACGGAGACCTTTCTAGTTTTTTCTGTATCTATGAATGGAAATAAATAAAGCCTCAACACTGATGGAAATCCCTTCGCCACAGAACGATTATAGCCCTAGAGGGGTACGTAATAGTGATGGGCTCGCGTGACACTGCGTGGCCATTTTAATTCAGGCTGTATTCTTACTTCCTGCGGGACCCAATAAAGTCTCCGCCACTTCCGGAACCGGGGAGAGCTCGGGCGCCAAATCTGTCGGACACAAACAGGCTGTGGGAAAGAAAGGGATTTGAATTATTTTAATTTTATTACAAGCTTTGTTACGACCGTGATTAATGACTATGACAGAGGGACGAATAAAGGGTGGTGGTTTTTTTCAATTGATTTTTATTATTTTATTTTATGAATGTTATCTGATTTAAGGGGTTATATACAGACAGAAGGCTCCAAAAGAGCGATTTTCAAGAATTTTTCTGAGAAGACTTTTAAATTTATTAATATACAAAATTTGTACACGTGGTAAATTTTAACTGTATTTGTAAAACTAATAATTTTGAAAGCTGTTATGGCTGATCTCTAGGAGCTCCTCTCAAAAGAGGTACTTGCGGTGACCACGATATCTCTAGACCGCATAATTTAAAATTAAAGAAACAAAACGGATTTCAATAATCGAAGAAATAGGCAAAATAATTTTTCAAAATGGCGGCTTTAAAAAAAAAGGATTTTTGATCTAAATTTTGGCCTTAAATTGTTTAAAAAAAAAAAGTTTATTGGTGAGAAAAAAACCTTCGATTAATTAATATAAATATATAAACAAAAAGCTTGTGTTAAAATTTGAGACTGATCGGTCCAGCCGTTTCCGAGAAATCTTGGTCAACGACTTTATAACAAGGTTTTGAGAAAAACAAGTTTTAAGTTTCCAAAGCAGTTTATAAAGAGTAAAAAAATACTAAATATGCTTGTAACTTCGAAAATAATCGCCGGATCGACTTGAAATTTGTGTGTGTACTTAAACATATATACATTACGGAAATGAAATAAAAAATCGATTTTTGCAAATTCTAACTGTATATAACCCCAATGGTACTATGCATTATCCAGTCATTTAGATGGTAATTAATGTGAATACGTTATTATTTGGTTCATAAAATATGTTGAGAGAAGATCTGTCATCGAATCGTACTGCAAGAAAACCTTTTTTAAATGTTTTGTTGTGAGTACCGCACATGAGCGTATATTATCACAACTGTCTGCCAGTGAGACTATAGCATCCCTAATTGGGGTATGTTGTGTGGATGAAGGTAGTGAGAAGGGGAAGGAGATGGGAGGCACCTGGCAATTCAGATTTTGTCACTAAATGAGAACATTTTAATTCCAAATGGTGGTATTTTTACCAGGACGATACTGAAAGTATATGCCACTCTGGAGCGTGGCGCTAATATACCTTCTATAATATATCGAAGCTGGAAAGGATAAATGTCTAGCTGTATATCATTTTGGTCATTCATTCTTTCCAACGTCGATTTAATTTTTAAGAAATGGATTGCGAAATAACCCAAAAGAAAATTTAAATGCTATTGCGGGTATCTAAGCCGCCGCTACCCGAATTTCTACTGACGTTTTACATATCTCCCTTAAACACTTACGGCCTTACTAAAAAACCCCGTGAAAATTTTATTCAATTGACAAACGGCCGCGGATGTGAAAACATTACTAATTAAAAAAATGTTCTTGGAAAAAAATACACACCGTTTACACAGCCTGGGGGGCTAGTTTATCTCTGTTTTAGGGATGATGTCTGAACGAAATTTGGAATTTTCCAAAGTATTTTGAATGTTCTATATATTTCTTATTTTTGAAGGTGCCGTAAAAACAAATACCATTTTTAAAAACTAGATAAAATTACCTATTAGATTTGGTATTTGAAATACAGTATAGTTTAAAAAAACTGCCATATTTTAAGATTTAAACACGGAAAAATGTGTAAAATAATTTCTTACAAAAACATTTTTGATGAAAGTGTACAGAAATATTTAAAAAATTAAAATTTAAAAAATACAGACCTTTTATATAATGAATTTGAAATGAAACTGTCACCTCACTTTTTCCTAGGGCATACAATAAAAAAATTATAAAAAAATTCAAAGTTTTTTTTAATGCCAAAAAAATAACCTTAAAAATATCTCTGACATTTCAACACATTTCTTGCACCACTAAAGATGTTAATTTCTTTGATAAGCTTACCAACACGTGAATTTGATATTAATATTTAGAAAAACCACCACTTTTATGAAATTCTCATAAAATAAATATCATTAAATGTAAATATGAATTTTTTCGTATCATATAAAAAACTTTTTGACATTTCAACTTTGAAAGTACAATTATTGTTATTATAACTTCACTAAAACTTATGAAAAACCACAAAAAACACGGTAAATATATCAATTATATGAATATAAGAGTGAATTAGTCATATTAATAAAAATTACGATCACTTTGGTAATATTAAGAAGCACATCGCCGTACCCAAATAATCTTTCGCGGCTTAAAATATGTTTTCACTGTCCCCATCTAGCGGCCATGAATGAAAACATTGAAAACAACAATTTTATATGAACATTACTAAAAATTGCACTGTTGCCAGATTTTAAAACCTGTTTTAGCGTGAAATTTTTTATTGGTAGAATTTCGGGTTTTAGTGTAAATTTGTTGTACGGATGTTGCTACAAAAACACAGGTCATCAGTCGTGCTGTAGTTTTTTTTAGTAAGGCTGTTAATGTTTTAAAGCTCCTAAAAAAATATATGTTATTCTTGAAGATAATATCTAGACATTCCCCGCGCCGAAACGCAAATTATGTAAAATTCCCTCGATAGAAAAAAATCGCAAAGTATGCTCCAAAAATTATTATAAACACGTTTGTTTAAGTTATTTTACAAGTTATGTGTAAGAAAAAAATCGCAGTATTTTTTTAAAGGCTGTTTAAGAAAACCCCTGCGAGGTTTTTGCTTTATTTTAAACGAGTGGTGTTTTTTAAACATTTTCACAACTTTCGCATCGATTTTATCGCTTTAAATATTAGACCGCCCCTCTAACATTTGTTATTTCATATCTCTCCATCTTTTTCTTTTTTAAACGGTTGCGGCGCCTTAAACGCGCAACTGGATTTGTATTCAAGGACCGTAACCACTCGACCACGAAGGCCATCAAAAAATGATCTAAAATATAAATATACTTCTGAATTGTTAGCTTACAATTATTGTAATCCATTTTATAAATAATGATCCAAGTGGGTTTAAATTCAGATGTTGTTATTGTTACAAAACGGTCGTCAAAACACTAGTAACTATTTAATTAAAGTTAAACATTTTAAGGGTTGAAAATTCTTCTTAATTTTATTTCGTTGCCCAACAATAGTAGTTGTCAGAGATCAAATCAAGTCAACAACCAAATAACACTGTGCTGCTTAATGGCCCGGCTAATGCCGGGTCATGAAAGTTTTTTTACGAATAGCTAAACTTTTCCACTCTCTCTTTTTTATGTTAAAATCGATACTCTTTTTGTCATCAAAGTTAATTTTTGCCATTATCGTGTATTATGTCGTATAGCTTTGTAGCTCATTTTTGCCAAAAAGTAGATATACAATGACTTGAATGAATCAAACATTTGGATGTTATTATGCAATAATAATACGCTGTTATTTATAGATACTAAATCTAAAAATTACAATAAAAATTATTTAATTATTCAGACATATTTATAAAATAATGAATTGTTAAGAGGGAATAAACAGACAAAACCGGAAAACTATCGTTTTTAATAAAAGTATAAATTGATTTCGAAAGATTGTTCTTTTTTCTGGTAAAGTTATGTTTTAAATTATGAGAAAACATGTTTATTTTTAGTTTTTATAAGAAAAACTTTCTTTATTTTACTTTTTTGAAGGTTTTTCCCATCAGTGAAATATATCATATTAGAATAAGTTAACAATAATAATCTAAACGAAAATATGAAAGAGAACAAGACACAGAAAAACAGAAAAAAGACAATAGTCGCAACTCGGACTCGAACCCAGACCTCTCCGTCTAACCGGGACGAGCGCGTTAACCAATTTCGCTATTGCCACCTTCTGTCAAACCGTCATATTTGTCAATCTCATTATTTTAAAATTTTCGAATTAACATTATTATCAACTAATTATTTTTCTCCATATTACGTGCAACTACCCTTTTCATTGGAAACAATCATTCTAAGAATTGGGTTGTAACCTGGATAGCGTCTCGGATAGATATATCCGAATTTATTTATATGGAACAATTGACTTTTTATAAAAGTCTAAAACAAATATTTAATTTTTATAAGAAAAAATATTATTTTTTTGAACGTTTTTCCCATCAGTGAAATATATCATATTAGAATAAGTTAACAATAATAATGTAAACGAAAATATGAAAGAGAACAAAAACAGAAAAAAGACAATGGTCGCAACTGGGACTCGAATCCAGACCTCTCCGTTATATTATTGTTTACTTATTCTAATATGATTTATTTTTAGCATAATACGGTTATACTGTAGGTCGTTGGCAGATTTGTTCAATTTTCCAACAAAATTTTATATTATGCAACACACATTTCAAATCATATAATCAAGCAGTAAAATAAATCAATAACTTATCTGGGAAAGCTATGGTCCAGAATTTTATTTTTAGTTTAAATAAAATCATTAAAAAAAGAGCCGCGCACGTGTTTTGTGACGAAAATACTTCAGTTTGTCTATTTATTTACGGTCTTACAAACTAATAAATTTAAGATTTTCTTATTTAGACATTCTTATTTTACTTAGACATAATTGAAAAATAATAAATACTTATAATCAAAAAATAATTACAAAAAGTACATAATTTTAATAGTTTTATCATCAAGCCTTTCAGCATTTTTTAATGTAGGTATAAATTAAAGCAAATTTCGAATGATTTTAAATCAATATTTAGTTGTAATTTTAAAAAAGCTGGTACGCAGAATCATTAATCTTTCTCATTAGAACCGCTCTGTACGATCGTAAGAACATATTTCGACGAAATTTGAATTCTCGGCCGCTGGCTGGTTAATGGCACTTAAGTCATCTTCCATTTCCGTTGAAAATTTAATTGTCGGATTTCTGGTGACGGAAATTAATTGCAAGATATTTTTTTTACAGAATACTTCTTTTGAAGTCAACATCATTATTTTGGTAGTTAGATGATTTTACAAATGAAATGCCATAGCTTGTATCATATACGAGTGTTTCCACTTGAATTTATTTCCAGTAATTGTTTAGTGAGTTTTGCTTTTCGGTATCGAAAATTTCACGAATGGAATACCCGTGGATTCCGTGATTTGAAGATACTCTCGTATCTACATACATTGACATCTCTGTCTGGATTCTCAGGATGTATAATTCTCAAATATATGCAATGGGTCAAAGATTTAGCGATGAAATGGTGGATATATCTTTGCAAAGGAAAAAATGTTTTGTATTTATTTTTACACTAGCTTTTACCCACGGCTTCGCTCGCATAGTATTAGAGAGAAATTACTGTCATAATTATTGGCATAATTGATATTATTCTTGCTATTTTGTCTAATAGAAAATAATTATTGTTTAATAGAAAATTTCAAAATTTGAGAATGACTTTTCGCAAATAAAAATTCTGTTTTAGAAAATATTTAAATTAAAAAATAGAAATTTATTTTAAGTACCTACTCCCTTTATTAGTATTTTATTCATATTTGAATCCAGAGTAACCTAAAAAAATAAGAAAATGACAGTCCACTTCAAACGCTATGCTTTTATTACACTTATGCAACGTTATGCTTTTTGTTCGGAGAATATACAATGGAATGGAATAACATTTTTAGAGATTTGTAGATATTAACTACGACGCCAAAAAAGTACTCTTTTTAATAACAACAAAGCACTCTTTTCAAGCCTAAAATTAAAAAAAAAACATTGTTTCAAAGGTAACAATTTGTTTGACGTTTGCAATAACTCGATTTTGTTAGGGACAGAAAACGTATGATACATAATTTCATAACGCCACAGCTCATTGACAACGCCAGAGCTTACCAATATATAAAGCCGTTGTTACTCGCAAAAAATGTAGCTTTCGATTAGTGAAAGAATTTTTAAATTCCATTCAATATTTATTTCTTGAAAGAGTAAGGACCATCCATCCAACCAACCAACCATTCAACCAACCAACCATCCAACCAACCAACCATCCATACAAACTTTCGCATTTATAATATTATATTATATAGTAAGATGATTTCATAAACGTCGCAACTGACCGATGGGAGAATTATTGTGTATACATATACTCCCATCCTGATGGCACCCCCAATAATGGTAGGGATGATTTTGTGATGCGGAAATAAAACATATTGGGAAGGATACTGGATAGCTCGGGTACACTTAATTTTCAAATCTGCTGAATTTCCGGTTAAATCAATTTCAAACATTTAAAAAATAGTATTGCTCTTTTCATACAGTGTTTTTTCCATCTTTTAGTGCCACTTTGTTGAGTTTTCCAGTCGCCAGTATGACTGTTTACTTTATAATCCTTTAAATATGTGAAAAATATGGAATATTTCTTTAAAAAAACGTAAATGTAATTAATAGTAAATAGTAAAAGTGTTATTACAGCTTTCTCGCCTGCCGAAGGCTTTAATATGGAGTTGTAAAAGGTTATCAAACGTATATATTTTAGCAATTAGGTACCTCTACCCAATGATGATTGTACTTTAAAAGATACCTTCATGACCAAATTATATGTAAATAATTCCATTTCTAGGAAACTTTTGGTAAAAAACAAAGTTTTGTGTGAATCTTATTTTCCCAAAATTGCGAGCTTTGAAAAAAATACGAATCGTATACTCAATATATATACCACTGCTTTTTTCTCTATAGCTGCTTATACGGTGAATGGTTTTTTCAAGGCGAATGAACTTTGTGACTTTATTGCAAAGGTCGGAATAAAATTGAAATAACTGGTAGAGATCGAATGATCCCAAATAATATCATCATATTGGTGTGAGAATTCAAAGATCGTTAGATGCGATATCGTCCAAATTGGTGAGCACCGGATATTGTGACAGATAGGACCGGAAGTAAATTATTTCCGGAAGTTCAGTTGGCCGAGGGTTGCCCTCTATTTTTAAGCCGGAAACTTTTTGTAAATTTATTTTCGTCAGTTTATTTTTATAAACATGATTGATTCTGATTTAAGTTGAATATTTCCAGATTTGTAATGCTGTATTTTTGTTGGTTTTATGGGGACCTTAAAATATTATATTTACTGGTTCATTTATAAAATTTGCTTAAAATTTATTTTATATTCTACTGTTTTGTCTTCGAATACCTTATAGAAGCTTTATATTCCATATCGATCAAGATTTCAAAGTTTTGTCACAGTTATCTGTGCCAAAGTTTTCTTTCTTTCAGAAAACAGATTTACTGCTTTATAGTTAAGATAATTGTAGTTTTTTTTCATAGATTTATTTTCTCATTTAATACACATACTGATGATTAAGCTCTCCGTTGTAAAGCGGCTGGGTAATTGAAGGGCAGTCGCGAGTTCGAACTTCAGAGAAGTGAAATGAAAATTATTTCAAATATTATCTTTATAACCAACAATAAAACATTCTTTCATGTACTTATCATTCACTTTCAAGTCCAATCTTTGCTTGAAATGTGTGATTACTAACTACATTAAATAGCTGTTCATTCACTTTCAGCTATTAGTTAACTTTCAGAATTCAATCTTTGCTTGAAATATGTGATTACTAACTAGATTCAAATAGCTGTTCATTTACTGTTAGTTCACTTTCAGAATTGAATCTTTGCTTGAAATATGTGATTACTAACTACATTCAAATTCGTTCATGTTCGTTCTCTTTCAGCTGTTGTTTTCTTTTAGAAATCAATTTTTGCTTGAAATATGTGAGTACTAACTACATTAAAATAATTGTTCATTTACTGTTCGTTCACTTTCAGCTGTTCATTCACCGGTCGTTCACTTTAAGCTATTCGTTCACTTTGATTGAATTCAATCTTTGCTTGAAATATGTGATTACTAACTATATTCGAATAGATGTAGGTGCTTCCTAAATATATTCTACTATTTTCACTATCATTTTCTTCCGTATTACAACTTTCTCAATTTGTATAACTCCTTCCCGTTGATAAACCATCCTTACATGAGATATTCACACAAAAGCTCTAATTTAAGAGTACAAACAGGTAGGTTTAACCGCCAATTTCCAGGTACCTACCTACCATAAAATATATAGTATGTACAGTCTGTACACGTATAGAGGTCTGGATGAGTAATAGAAAAATAAATCCCTAAATACCGTTGCGCATTAAAATATTCCTTTTATTTTTCCAAGATAAGGAAAAAGGCTTTGTTTCCACCCCCTCTTTACCTCGGCCCCTCACATGCAGCCTAAACGGTGGACCCTTCTGCCAAAAATTATACAGAAAATACCCTTAGAGCTGGGAGCTGTAGGGTAGAAGACGACCAACCTTATAGGGCTGTAGGGATGTAGAGCTATGAGGTTGTTGGGCTGTACGGTACGGTTGAGGATTTCCCTTAAGATCCCTGTGCTCAAACAAACGAATTTGTGACCATTGCTTTGTAAAAACCTTAAATAATAAATTACAATTTTTCTTCTAAAGACCAAAAACCTACATTAAGCAAAACTTGTTCGTTTGTCTCACAAAAACACGCTAATTCAGTAATGGAAATAGTAGGTATTCGCAATTATTTAACAGCCAGAATGAAATTTCTATTGTTGGGTACACTGTTTAAAATATTCAAATAACCATCGAAAATTTATTTGTTTGTCTTACTAAAACTCGTAATAATTTGCCTACTTTCTTTTAGCTAGAATTCGCATGCACGTACAACAATTATCACATTGCTCTGTAATTTCCATCATGAGCTAGGTTACTTTGTATAAATTCATTTTATTTTAGCATATACATATTAAATATTTCTTAATAAAATGACTACTTACAACTTCTACAAAAATAGTCAAAAATATCGAATTATATACCTATGTCTGCGATATTTTTTTCAGAACTTCCCAAACATCATAATTAATTCATCGATGGAACTGGATTTTAATTTATTTGTCTTATTATTATTTTAAGAGATGTTTTGTTTTTCTATTTTTGAATTGTAATTAAATCATTCATTAATTCACAGGGAATAAAATAACCTTTACTTTTCTAAAAGTTAAACAAACTCTTCAAAATTGATGTAACATTTAATAACTAACTATTGATGTAACTTCCACACTTCAATTTAAAACCAAGAAACATAATTATTTATTTAAATTCGTTTCGACTCGTAAGCTTTGCGTTTAATCCGCCAGAGCGCACCACGTACGCGACCTGCGCCGACGAGTTCACGCGGGAAACTGGCTGCGAAGGCTTCGAAGGAAATGCTGAAATATTTTCCCTCCAAACTTTGTTTATAGGCTTGGTACACATCACCGCAAGTAGAGCGCTTGCGTAGTAAACACGACACGTGTTTTATTTTTACCGACTGTCTTTTTAATGACTTAAAATTGTTTTATTTTTAGTACCAAAAATATTTCAGAAATTGTTATTTCATTGATTTTACAGGATTTTCATAAAACATATTAATTTATGTATCAATTTTCTATGCTACATAATTAAAAATCCGGTGTCTTGAAGTTTGAATATGGTTTCAGTGAATTTTTTTAGACCAACGCATTTATTTACAGTTTTTTTCCAGGAGCCATGAAGTATAATTGCTTGTGTGATTACGGCACAGCGTACCAATTGATTCCAGCAGTTTGGAGCCATTGGGACATGGCATCCCGATTTGGGGTGTCTTCTGAGGTTTACGAGAGTGGGAGAGGAAGGAGATGGGAAAGTTTCGGAAGTATCTGACTATTAAGATCTGGTTCCATTTCTTAAAAACATTAAGATTCTGAATTTTGGTCTTCAAAAAGGGCGATACCACGACTCCTCTTTGTATTACCTAACTTCACTTTCTTGTTTATGTACGAGTAAATACTTTAAAATACATATTTATAATATTTCTATTAATAAATACGGATTTGCTTTGATATATTTAATTTATTAATTTATTATGCTATCAAAAATGTTAAGCTTAGCAGTCATGAAAATCAGTGCCATTAATTCATAAAATTCTACGTACTTTTATCAAGGAGCAAAATGCATTCAAAATAGCGCACGCTCTTGTTATCTTTTTATTTCAAATGCTTTATTATTTTTAATGAAATTAGCATTGTAGTTCCCTAGAGATTTTGCTGGCTGAAGAAATATATGTCCAGTGGGATATTATGGCGTGATGCTAATAAGTCTAGAGTACTCTATTTTACACTTTTTTTTAATTATATGCATGAGGATGCACACATTAGATCTCGTGCAGCTTACAAACTTATATTAATCCCTCACTCTAATTTGTTAGTTTTTCGGAACTATCGTGGTAAGAAATATGATATAAACGGTGTTAGAGAGAGAAAACACCACACTTTATATTCAAATCTTTAAGTTAACCACAAAATAAATATAATGTAGGCCTTTATGAAATCGAAGTTTCGGATCGCAATTTGAAAAAGATAAAAGAAAATTTGGGAATTCTTTATTAATTATTTTTACGTTGAAAGAAAAAAAATTAGGTGACAATAACTTTTATAATACAATTTGTCTAATAAAATATTTAAGTGTTTTTTTTTTCGTTGTTAGTAATTTGAGTTAGAAAAACCTTAAGGTGAGCCATTTTTAAAACTTTTTTTATGTTTGTACGCAAAATTTTTATGCATCAAAAATGTTATGTTTGTTTCGATTTATAAAACTTGAAGGCATATTTTATCAAATTTCTAAAACGGGGTCTTAGTTTTCGGATGTATTCAGAAATATTTCTTTTTTTTACTGTACAGCGGAAATATTTTGACCATTTGGCAAAATAGGGTCGAGGGATGAGGGGTTAAGTTTTCCGCTCATTACATTAATAATTTAAGCCTACTTATAAAGGTTGTAATTTTTTTAAAACTTTTTTGTAGTATATTTTGTACCCTTCATTGTTATCTTGTAACAGAGGATGTAAAATTGCACACATTTGACCTCGTGCTCTCGCACCTTATAAAATTAATATAAGTTCTTCTCTCGGCGTGCTTTTAATGTGCATTTAATTTTTAAAAATACATATTTTATACTGTGTGATTTTGTCTCCAATATCTACGTCTTCATTATTATCAGGTGTTCTGCAGCAGACTATACATTATTACCAGGTGTTCTGCATAAAATACTAGATATATATTATTATCAGGTGTTCTGCAGCAAAGACTATACATTATTATTAGATGTTCTGCATGAAAGACTTTACATTATAATCAGATGTTCTGCAACAAAGACTATACATTATTATCAGGTGTTCTGCAGCAAAGACTGTATAGTATATATCCCTCGACATAATATCCCAAGGACAAAATATTCTATAGACAAATATCCTCCAACAAAATATCTAAAAAAACCTAATCTAACCTAACTTAACCAAACCTAACCTAACCTAACCTTACCTTATTTAAAGTTATGCTATTTTTGAAAAATAATTTATTGTCTTTACAGGATGTCTATATTATTTTTATCCCATTTTCTGTTAGTTTAGGTTAGGTTAGGTTAATTTAGGTTAGGCTAGGTTAGGTTAGGTTTGGTTAGGTTAGGTTTTACTAGATATTTTTAGGGGTTTTTTTTGTCCGTAGGATATTTTGTCGGTGGATGTTTTGTCCGCAGGTTAGTTTGTCGGGGATATTTTGTCGGGGGATATTTGTCGCGGGATGAAAAGCGCGGAACCGCGCAGTACCATCATTCCGCAGAACTACTGGGGACAACTGGAGGCAGCTGTGCGATATTCACAAAAAATGATTTTTTACGCTAATTCTCAAATTACAATGCCATAGTTCCACTGGCTTCGGATAGATAGGACTTTTGTGCCTTATTATTTTTCAAATAAAACTAAACTTAATTATTTTACATTACTTAGATAAGTAAGTAGATCTAAAAAGCGAAGAACTAATCAACCTTTACCACCCTCATGCTATCTAAGTCTAGAGGATTGTATAAAATGTACAATTTATCTTATACCACTACTCGTACATCTCTGCCTTCAAATAACTTGTGTTATCTCTCTATCTCTCGTTGGAGATATAACATTAGTCATCTCCGTTTGTATATTTATATCTGGCCTAGGATCAGCTCTCCATTGCACGAGACGGCAAAACCTAATAGGGTCAGATAGAGAAAGGATCATGGTGTAACTGCGCGTTTATACCGGCCACTTTCTGAGATTTTCAGGAATACTTTGGAGATTTTCTTGGGGGTTTTAAGGCTTTGACGGGACATAATGGAGCCTTCGTGTAACTGACACTACTGGGGAGATTGACGGATTCAACGTTTTGATCGTGAAATACATTTTAAAGTTACCAATCGATGTTATATCTTATACATAAATTATTGTGGTCGAGAATGAACTCTAATTTCATCTACTATTTATTGGGAACTATTTATTGGATAACCAACACCTCTTCCATAGGTCACCCCAAGTGGTTCGTTGCATTTTGTGACTTAGCAGGGGTGCCCATGTTCATGGGGTCAGGTTTTTTCGTGTCTGCCCACCAGCTGCGTGGCAGGCTGGATCGGGAGAGAATTATTGATGGAGTCCCTTTGACTTCTCCACCCGTACTCTCTCGGAACATCACCTTGCACCGCAATGGGAGGGATGGATTCATACGTCCGTAACTCCTGGACGTACTGACCTCCAGAATCCTACCACCCTTAATACCCTTTACCTTCCCAGAACTTCTTCTCCTTCCTTTCCTAAAAAGACACTTCAAACAGCATCCCCAAAGATGACATAGGCCCTGAGGGGAATTATTTTCCTCAGGGCCTCCTGTGTGGAACTAGAGTAGAAAAAATATTCATGCTTATTACAAAAATACTGACAAAAATGGGTAAATGTTACATTTTATATTTTTTAAATTTCAATGATGGCTGCTACGAATAGCAAGAGTCATTGATAAAATGCTTTCTGCTTGAGTTTATGTTATTTATAAAACGTTGCCAGCTTTTTGATTTACTTCCTCTTACGAAATCTCTCACATCAAGAAACACGTTTACACCTTTCTTGAATAGTCTATTCGCACAGCATCCCCAAAGGTAAAATAGTCGCATGTGTTTAGTTAATATTAAAAAAAAAACATATTTTAGCGTTCTGCCACAAATAAATTAAGGGCCTCAAAAGTAGTTTTAAGTAGACATTATATGTTTTTGCTGAAAGACTTGGCAGGTGGGATTAAAATTCCGCAAACTTGTTCCCGGCTGCACCTGTAGGGTGAAGATTGCTCTGATGTGACCCAACCGCTGATAGGAGAGAGCATTATAAGAAGTATTTATTACTTGGATAATTTTTTGATTAGTATTTCTAAAAATTGCACTGAAAAATCATTGAAAAATCTACCCTCGTGCATATTTTAACTCCATCACAATCTGTGAGTTAAAGTCGAACCACCCTTAATAAATATGAAATGATCCAGATATAGCTTCAGCGCTTCGCCTCTAGATTAAGTTAAGGCTTTTGCGCGAAACTTGGGCTCACTAAAGGGAGCGAGACGGAGAAGGTTGCCTTCTCCCTCTCTCAATCAGAGCCGATTCAGATGACGAGTAACTAATTCAGATCCACTCAGGAAGCTGCACTGCGAGATGCAACATCGACTAATCTTATTTTAAGGTTAGAAATTTGCGAAAAATTGCGTTTTTTCAGATATGGCTTATTGGTTAACCTTTCATTAGTAATTGTTACTCGATTTTTAATTTGCAAAAATAAAGTTTTATGAAAATATTGTCTAATGGGATACATTTAAATCTATTTTTCAACGGTCCGCATTCAAAAATTCACACTTTGTAAATTGTTCGTACAATCAATATCTACTACAAAGGATTTCAGTATTTTCTAATAATAATCATGATTGGATAATATTAGAGCGCCGTTTTTGTGAAAAACACCTCAAGGGCGCTGGACAATTTATTATAAATTCTTAGTCTCTATTTGATTTTATTATTTACAGGTATATACACAAAACATATCTACTTACCTGGCAGGTCACTTCCGATAAACACACATTAATTAGAAGGTTTATGCTTGGAGAAGATACGACTTTTCACACTTTACATTTGCTTCCCCCATCACTGTTAGTATTACATTTATGAAAAGATTAGTGGCAAAAGTAGAGTTGATATTTTTTTGGAAAGACTGGAGAATTTTTATGAAATAACCTTTAAAAAAGCTTATTAAAACATTAGTTTCAAAGTAATTATGAGATAAATTAATAAATTCTTCAATTGTTTCTGTTATCTTACTTATCCGTTGCTTCTCGTAGTATCTGATTAACTGCAGCAAGGCTCTATGAATAGTTAAGGGTTGAAGTGAGAGGGTTGGGATTGCCATTGAGTTATGCTGATTCCTTCAGGGAAGAGAGTGCCTCTCCGTACAGTTGAAGGGTTTACTTAGCTTTTATCAGAAGCAACAAACATTCAATGTTGATCTCGCGATTGATTATTATAATATAGTTTTCAGGGAACAATGTAATTGTTTCGTCTGATAACGCACAAGATTCACATCTGCTAAGAGCAAGTCCATCTGTCCTATTCCATCTTTTTATGGCACGGATGAAATGGAAGACAACCGAAAAAAGGTAGTAGGAAAGTCCTTGTGTACTTAATACCAATAGTTCTGTGAACAGTAGACCTCGAGTCCAAAAAATTCTGTTTCCAATTTTCTCATATTTATCAAATCGAATTTTTTTCATAAAATCATAAGATTAGCAATTAATTACATATTTAAATACCTACCTATTCATTTAATTTATTTACAAACCTCATATATTCATTTTTATTTTATTTCAAATAAGAACTTACTAACTAATTAACCATTACGCCGTTTCCCCGTAGGGGTAGGCAGAGAGGACGCACCGCCAAACAACTCGGTTTTTGCACCCACTCCTTGCATCGTTCATATTCATACATTATCTCATACATGCTCTTCTATTATTCAGATTCTTGACAAGGCCCGACTCAAGAATATGATTGACTTAGTCTATATCTTTTTCGGGCGTCCCCGACTTCTTCTACCATTCACATTTGCATCACATATTATCCTTCCTATCCTCTTTCATTCGCTCTACATGCCCAAACCATTGGAGCGTTCCTTTCTTAATCTAGTAAGATTACGCTTATTCAATAGTTACTCAATACGCTTACGTACGAATAAAACCGACGATTTTACGTTTGAAAAAATAATCTTTTCTGAACCCTCGTCAAAGTTGGCAATCTATTGAATTAATGCTTGCTTGAATAATAAAGTGAATACAGCTGAACACCCGAACAAATTTACAGACAGATGAAATTCCAAAAGGTCGAATTAAAACAGGATATTGTTTCGTTCAGTAAAAAAAAAAAAATCAATGCAATATCTAATTTCTAACCAGCGTTCTCTCACCAAGGCGACACTGCCATTTTGCCTGGAGTCATTAATTAAATTAGTAATTGCTAAGTTTATTACGGTTGTACGTAGCAAATTAATTTTTATAAAACGCAAGAGGTAATTTAACGATTATTAAGTATTATTAAAATAAGTAATTGACTATTCAAACTTGATAGAATAATTGGAATATCATATACCCAATACATAATGCTCAAAGGCCCTCCACGTTAACACAAGAAATAAATATTTATACTAATCTTAACTAGTATTTTTATTAATAGACCAATAAGACAAGCATACAAAAAAAACATAAAACTCCGAAGTTAAACACATGCTTTGGACAAAGACACCACAGATACCAGGCAATAAAAGCATTTAATAATCTTTCACTTGACATAGAAAACCAGAAAATCAAAAAAAACATTTCAGATACAAAATTTTTGATAAATAGATGAATTATGAAACAAAAAAGCAACATTACAAAAATTTTATAACTTAAAAGAATAAATCATATATATTTGTTATTTGTTTTTGGGGTGTTATGCCGTGTTGCGCTACCTCCTACTTTAGCCGACGTTTTGGATAGCGTTGCAGTGTCCATCATCAGGGCAGATCCGGCAGATCTGCCCTGATGATCATGACATCTGTCGGATCTGCCGTGATGATGGACACTGCAACGCTGTCCGCAACTTCGGCTAAAGAGGGAGGTAGCGCAACACGGCATAACACCCCAAAAACAAATAACGAAAATGCTTTTGGCCGTGAAAATCTAAAAACGTAACAAATCAGACGAGGGTAGGCTGAAAAGTAATGCACACATACCTGGACAGCGCAAAAAAATGACCCTCAGAAGCGCGTCAGGTGGATTATGGAGGTGGCATTCTTCTTCTTGTTGATGAAACACGCAGAGGACGTCCGATCATTGATGAAGACGATAAACAATCCACTCGTCCACGATTTGATTCAAAATGACCGGTAAATCACTCAAAAGCGTATCACAAACCATTTTGGTACATCTAAGAAACGTGTCGGCTTCATTGTAGAATAATTAGGATACCGTAAAAATTTGTGGACGATGGGGTACCACGCCGTTTCACAGACGAGAACAAACAGCGTCGATTAAAACCTGAAGTTTGAACCGATTCCACACCCTTCTCACTCCCCCGATCATTCGCCTTGCGATTTTTATTTTTCTCCTCTACCCAAGTGACACCTCAAGGGTAATCATTACACCTCAGACGATGAGGTGAAGGCAGCTGTCAAGTCCTGGAATCGAGAAATGTCGGAAGAATTTTTCATTTACATAATGAAAAAACTTGTTACACGTAAGGAAAAATGCGTTAGCCCTAACAGTGACTATGTGGAAAAATAAATATATAATTTTGAAGCTTAATAATTGTACTTTAATGTCCTTTTTGCCCGATCTTGCTATTTGTTTTTGTTCGTGTTTTACAAGCATGTGTGCATTACTTTTCAGCCTACTCTAGTATATATATATTGTATAATACTCAATACCATTATAATAATGGTTTCATTAAATAGAATTTTATCTATTTTTTTTCATTTCCTCCTTAACTATTGTATTTTATTTTAATTCATCTCAATTTTATTTTAATTTTCTATTTCATTTTGTCTTTCCATTGAATTTTAATAAATTGTAAAATTTTAAAAAATTGTAAAATTGTAAAATTGGGGCGTCGGTGAGGCCCATATTTTCATAAATTGTAATTTAAAAAAATTGTAAAATTGTAAAATTGGGGCGTCGGTGAGGCCCATATTTTCATATAATGTTTGTATTGTATCTCTACATAATTTAAATTAAAGTCCTCCGCCGCGTCTGTCTGTTCGCGATAAACTCAAAAATTACTGAACGGATTTTAATGCGGTTTTCTCCAATATATAGAGCGATTCATGAGAAAGGTATAGGTATATAATTTGTCAAAGTTTTGTGTAAATTGGTTGAAATATATAATACATATAAAGGAGAATGTTTGCATGTGGTGGATGAGCGGGCTGGCAAGCGGGCGGTGTGGATTTGATTTGTATGCAAATTAACAGATGGCGGTGGTTATAAAGGTTGGGTAACCATCCAGTAGAGGGCGTTGTGTTTCGTTAGCCACAGCAACGCGTGTCCGGGTCAGCTTGTCAACAATAAAAAAGAACGAATACTCATTGTAAGTGGATATTTTCATCCGGCAAATGAGTCTTATGTTAATATAATAAGTTTCATCATTCTTAGATTTTAGATGATACAGAAAAGGAATTCCCAAATGAAAATCTCACTTACCTACTTCAGATGATGTTCACTTTGTTTCACGTTTTACAGGCCCAGCCAGACAGTGAAAAATAATATTTCCTTTCCACCGTCAAGGCAGTTAGTTGTAGTCTTTATATCTTTCTATCTCGCGGATAGCGTTAAATACTACCTTATCTGTTGGATGAGAATAAGAAATAAGACCTTTCAGAGATCGGTGGGTAAACCATAACGGCAGCTTTCACCAATCAAAACGAATGCTAAGTAAAAATATATCTTTGTAGATTTTGCAAAAGGTTACTTGATATCATTTCACCATTTTTCTGAGCTTTGTGGATATTGACATTTGCAAGCATTTACAAGTTTTGACATTTTAATATTTTTTTATTATTTATTTATAAACAGAAACAAACATTACATTAGTTACAGTGGTGAAAATAATTTACAATTAATTATTATGTATATTTCATGACGGGACCTATGATGTGTTTCTTTGTAGTTTCTTATTTATGGTATGTATATTAAGTAATTACCGGTTGATGTGCGTAGTGGGTAGGTGTGTATGTGCGAGTATGTATGTATGTATGTATCAGTGGCGGTCTGTGAGTTCTCAGTGAACCAGAGCGCTATGACTAAAAAATATGACGTTATTGACGTTGTTGCTGCTGAAAACGAATTTTAGCCTTTTCAAAATTTTAACTTTTTATATGAAGATCTTCATGATTCGTATATGTTTCGTGGGTACCAAATTTTTAACAACAAAAAGTTTTTTAGCACTAGCAAATTAAAAATAATAAATGGAAATCGAAAGAATAATGTATTTATGTTAGGTTTGCAAGCGTGCAATTTCTATTTTTTGCGATTTCTGGCTTAGATATTTGGATTGAACTTAGACGCCGTGATATATAATTAAAAATATCGTACCTAGTGTAAGAAAATAATTACAATTACAAAATAGAGATGAATTTTTTTATTAACAAATAACAAATAACAAAAACATCAATTTATAATATCTATTAAAAACAAAACAAAAATATGAACAAAACTCAGAGCGTGCTTAAGAAAAAATTCTTAAACCTCAAAATACAACGTTTTGACTAGAAAATTATATAATTCCAAGAACAGAAATACCTAACTTGTTCTGCAAAGGTTACTTATCAATGTAGATATTATTTATTATCGAACAATCTATTTGTAAATGAAATACTTCAGATCCATAAATTCAATTAGGTACACATTTTCAAGCCTAAAATACAGAGGGTATTTCGGAGACAATGCTATATCGAAATTGCTCATATTTTTGTCATGGCGTCTAATAGTGTTACACCTTGGTTCTATTTACGACAATCCCTTATAGGTAGAACGGTTCTTCCGACATAGGCTCTCGAATAACCTTTGTCTTATAAGATTCGAAAAAAATACTTGCCAAAGTCAAGAGGTTTTTCTTTATTGGTGAAGATCAGACATAAGTATATTAGTAGACCTGACTTAAGTGATAAAAGCGTATTATGTCCTCCTCCCATTGGAATCATTCCATTGGAACCGGCTGGGATTGAGTATGGCTTCGCGTTAAACTAAAAAATGTGACGTCATCATTCTTCTGCGAGCCAGCGTCGAGCACTCATCGGTGCATTTTACGAAATAACACGGTAAAAATAGTGGCTTGTGTTTTGAAAACGTGTGAAAATAGAAGTGAAAAATAAAATAAACCCAATTGTCGTATTAGATTCCATAGGCAAGCATTATTTTACTTTATTAAGCTAATTCAGATCACACAATATGATCGTTTTTGTAACATATAGGTACTATCACTCGAGATACATGGCGTGTGCCCGTCGCTGTTTACTAGGATAAGTAAATTATGAAACATTTGTAAAAGTGTTTTAACGAAATACGACAACCAAATATTGGTTTCAATCGAAAATAGGCGACCTTACTTTGCCGTATTTGGACTTCCGCAAATTTGTACATTACGCGGCGAGCAATTCGCGCTCCCATGTAAAAAGGTCTATTCATTCAAAAGCAGGGTTTACTTTTAAGAACTAAATGGTGATATTATAATGCGAGATGCCTATATACTGTCAGATTCAGTTTTGACGAATCACATATCACTAAAGCCATCTTCCCGCTCTTGGTCCCGCTGTAGTTGGTTTCTACCCCTCACCTTTCTATTCTAGTCTATTAATATGCATATGTCTGTGGTCAAGATGCACTGATGATAATAAAAAATATTTTGGTCAATACTATCTATTTTGGGTTTTAAGAAAGGTTCCAACATAGTTTCGAACATAACCGCACTATTCGAATTATTTGGTTATACCCCACCCACTTCTAAACTATCTATAAAAGTGTATTTTTTATAATTCTTGCTCTTTATGTTTATATTACGTTCGTGTATTGTTTTCAGGTATCATCCATATATATATATAAAAATGAAATGACGCTTATATGTATATTTATGAGATGTCTATGCGTTGATAAACCATTCATCCGATTGCGATGAAACTTTGAGGATTTGATGTGCTCATGCCCGCGATAGTCTCTATATATACCTACTGCTGAGCTCTGGCATTGTGTAATTTGTATAAAAAATTGCAATAGGTGGCACGCGAGCTATTTGAAAACTTAATGTACCGGGACTGAATGTATGGAATGCAGGAGGGGGGAGGGGACATGGGAGGGGGGTCGTGGGATGGGGGCAGCGGGAGAGGGCAGAGGGGGAGAGGAAAGGCGGAGTGAAGGGGACGCGGGAGAGGAAGTGGAGGCTGATGTGGAACATGACGAATAGGAAAAGACACGCAGGGAGAAACAATTTTTTATTAAGTGGCGTAACAATGGATGCCGGGAACTCGCTAGTCATTTATAAAACAATGTATTGTATTCGGTTATAGGACACATCGGATTCAGGGATATCATTTATACTTCGTTTAGCATTTTTTTCCTTTATTACACGCCCTCCGTGGTCGAGGAGAAATGCTCTTGACTAGCAACCCGTAGGTCGCAGGTTCAAATCCTAGCGTGCACAAATAATTTTTTTTTGATTGATTTATGTTATTTCACAATTAATTAATTTAAAATAATATATTTTGTTTATGTGGCGGAGCGAAATATATTATCCCCCTGGAGTAAGACCACCATTCACAATTGAAACTTTCCTTGAAATGGCTTTAGCCATGTTTGATGAGCAGATCTGAATAGCCAGGTACTTCCCCACCTTCCTCTTCCCTATCACTGGCGGGGACGGGAGCAGGTGGGATTCTTGTGCGGAGTTCATATCTTAAAAAACATATATATACAACCTTAATTCAGCATCAACCGGTAAACCGAACATTTAAAATACCTTTTTACAGTTTGCGCAAAAATATGTGTTTTCGAATATGATTTTAGATTTTCATGGCCAAAAGTATTATCATGATTAATTTTGGGGGTTTTATGCTGTCTTAGCGCTGCCTCTTCATTAGGAAATATCTGTAATGTATTACACGTCTGCCCTGACGATGGACCCTGCAATGGATGATGGGCTATACAATAGTCCAAAACGTTAGCTAAAGAAGCAAAGCATAATACTCCAAAAATAAATCACGACATAATAAATCTTCATATGTGCTTTCGTTTTTCCTAATTTTGACGGTCTGCTGGTCATCTCCTAGGCTTCATAATCATGGGCAATATGTGCATTAATTTGTTCATGCGTTAAATTTAAAAAAATATATTTGCCATGTCGCAAAGCCTTCATGTGTTCGAAGTAGAATGGTTATAATTTTTTTTTTTTTTTTATTAATTTGAATTTATTTTCCTACTCTGTGAAGCGCCCTCGATATCATATTTTGCAAACATTGCACTTAAGATTAATTCACAAAAGTTATTTCAAATCATATTTAATAGTTCGCTGGCAGGACAATGTTCGCTTTATCAAATACGCTTAAGCTTTCGGGGGATTCTCATATTAGCCAAACGATAAAAGCGGCCGCTGATCTGCCACATCTATTTTAGGCGATTTTAGGCCTTTTCGAAGGCTTTTAGACGGTGCTTCACTCAATTTTATCCAAAGAAATATTACTTTTGAAAGTATGAGGAGAATACAGGGCCGGGCCAAGATAATTTAGTGCCTGGTTCAGAAAATATTCAAGTCGATAAATATATAAATAAAAAATTATAACCATATAAATATGTATTTCCCACATTTTTCCAAAAAATAATTTCCTCGTTAGTTCAAATGAAAATTTAACATTACTTAGTTCCCTCTCACATTTTTAAAATTTAAGTGCTTGACTCCCAAGATTGCACTCCATGAGGTCTAAAAGTGGGAACTTTAAGTCACTATGTTTTGTTTGTCGTTCTCTAAACAGATATCCTCTTTTGTCTCAAATCTTTATCTAAAATGGACCGGTTGTGGCTGAGTAAGTATCGTGTTTGGGTCCCATCCAGGCTTCCCGTGTTCGATTCCCCGGTTGGCTAAGTCCTCTATCACGACGCAAGCAACATTTTCCGCTTACTGTGGTAGTAGTAGATTTTTAAATATCTTTGGGTTATTGCGCACTTGCAGTGAAATAACACAAAACGTCATTATTATTAGTATTCGTAACCTGGGAATATTATTCTTTCTTTAAAAAAATAAAAAAATGCTTCCCCTCTTTTTTTTAGCTCTTCTAAGACGAAACTCAATTTTATTATTAAATTTTTAAATAAATCTTCTCTTTCTACATAATTTGAAATGATGGCCCAGAAAGCCTTGAAGGGTGAAGGCCAGAAACATAAATAATAAATAAAATTTTCAAAATTTTAAGCAACATTTTCAACATTCAACAACATAAAAAAGAGCTGATGATCTTGAAACGCCTGAACAGATTTTCATGAATTGTAGCTAAGAACCATCTTGATCACTTCAGCTTTCAAAGAAAAAAAACGCATCTAAATTGGTCCATTCAGGAGCTACAACGCCACATACAGACACACAGACAGACAGACACAGAAAGTCAAATTTATAAGACCGCTCCTTGCGTCGGGGGTTAAAACCACTAATAACGCTCTACAGTTTTTTTCGAATTTTGTACATAGGTACATACCTAGAAGGTAGTCGAAAAATAATTCAATTTCGTTAGTTCTTTTTTGACTGCTTGCAGAGATGATAATTATTTCATACTGTACACGCGTAGATTCTGTGAAATAAATGTGATGATATATCACTTGGTAAATACACATAATTTTACTACTTATACAAAAGTATTCATATTCAAAATCAACACTCCCCAATTATGAAAACACTTGTACGTAAATATAACACGTTCTAATTAAGGTTCATACAGATTATTTAACATTATGATGTATTTGGGTACACCAGATGTGCCCAGCTAAATCACTGATAAATATAACGGAAGATTGAAAATTCATAATTCTTGAAACCGGCCATTACTTTGGATTTATTCTCATGACGGGTATAGCAGAAATTTTGTTGAACTACAAATACTCTTTAAATGATATGAATACGCACAAATTATACCTACATATAATGGATTTGTAAAATTCTAAACAATGCATTTGATGGTTCAGAGATGCTTGTGATATTTCGGATTCCACTACGTGATACTGTAAGTCTGGAATTATTTCAGGTTAGAAATTCTGGGACTAACTGCCATATATGACGTACGCTCCTCATCGTCCAGAATACTAATGAATAAAAGAAAATTGTGCCGAGTCAGTGGACATATTCAATTTATCACTAAAGAAATACAAAAGATTGTTACTTATTGTTGGAGTTCAGTTATGTATAATACTGTAAAATTTATACAATTCCTATGTAAAAGCCCCTAAAAAGGGTGTTAATAAATGAATAAATAAATGTCCTAGGAATACCCAAAACGCATCGAACACGTCTATTTAAGAACGCAATTGAAATCCACAAAAACTCTCAGTTTTTTCTCTCAATGGTTCATGGGGTGAGATTTATCCGGGTCTCGGCGGCGGATGCGTCTGCCCACCAGCTGCATGGCAGGCCGGATCGGGAGAGAATGGTTGAGAGAGTCCCTTTGACTTCTCCAGCCGTACTCTCTCGGAACATCGCCTTATGCCACAGTGGGAGGGATGGAGTCTTACGTCTGTCACTCCTGGACATACTGACCCCCAGATTCCTACCCACCCCTCATCCCATTTTCCTTTCCAGAACTTTCTTCCTTCCTTTCCTAAAAAGGCCCTCCCCACAGCATCCCCAAAGATGACAAGGGCCATGAAGGGAATTATTTTCCTCAGGGCCTCCTATGTAGAGCTAATGTAAAAAAATAATTAATATTAATAATAACTATATGCTGTTTATTAACTTAATACACTACTTCCATCCAAACGAAATGCCGAAAACCACATTAATAATTATACAGAAATACCGTATCAGTTTATCCATACATACCACAATTCACACATCTGCCCTGATGATGGATACTGTAACGATGTCTGAAACGTTGGATAAAAGAGGATGCGCATCACGGCATTCTAACCTAAAAATTGTGCCGAGTCAGTGGACATATTCAATTTATCACTAAAGAAATACAAAAGATTGTTACTTATTGTTGGAGTTCAGTTATGTATAATACTGTAAAATTTATACAATTCCTATGTAAAAGCCCCTAAAAAGGGTGTTAATAAATGAATAAATAAATGTCCTAGGAATACCCAAAACGCATCGAACACGTCTATTTAAGAACGCAATTGAAATCCACAAAAACTCTCAGTTTTTTCTCTCAATGGTTCATGGGGTGAGATTTATCCGGGTCTCGGCGGCGGATGCGTCTGCCCACCAGCTGCATGGCAGGCCGGATCGGGAGAGAATGGTTGAGAGAGTCCCTTTGACTTCTCCAGCCGTACTCTCTCGGAACATCGCCTTATGCCACAGTGGGAGGGATGGAGTCTTACGTCTGTCACTCCTGGACATACTGACCCCCAGATTCCTACCCACCCCTCATCCCATTTTCCTTTCCAGAACTTTCTTCCTTCCTTTCCTAAAAAGGCCCTCCCCACAGCATCCCCAAAGATGACAAGGGCCATGAAGGGAATTATTTTCCTCAGGGCCTCCTATGTAGAGCTAATGTAAAAAAATAATTAATATTAATAATAACTATATGCTGTTTATTAACTTAATACACTACTTCCATCCAAACGAAATGCCGAAAACCACATTAATAATTATACAGAAATACCGTATCAGTTTATCCATACATACCACAATTCACACATCTGCCCTGATGATGGATACTGTAACGATGTCTGAAACGTTGGATAAAAGAGGATGCGCATCACGGCATTCTAACCTAAAAACTGTACGATAACTTTCGTGATTATTTTGATATAAAAAAAAAACTGTATAAGTTTGCTGATGCTCTTGAACTCTTGACGATTACAAAATTCTATTATTTTGATAATGTGTTAACACATCCGGGAGTGATATATGTTTTCAGTATCACCCTAGCGGAATTACATTTTGGCTGATATGTGTAGGTTATATCCACAGACATCCATTTTGAATTTCTTTGGTTATGTCATAATAATTATTGGAATATTTATGTGAAATTCAATTTGTTTTCTAATTAAATCTGCTTTTATAACACGATGTCGAAATCAAACGTCAAACTGCTAAACAATATTAATTGCAATCGAATTTCTAACATTGTTGATTAAACTGATCGATTTGCTGTCACATCCTTTTGATGGAGTATTTTACAGACCAAATATGATTGTATATTGTACAGAGTATTTATGCCTAGATCTTTTGAAAGTTCAACTCTACTGAACATATTATATTTAAAAAAACAATGTAGTTCAAAAACTCATCGCTAGATGAAAACACTATCCCATATCAATTTCAGATATTTGAGTCTAAAATTTTGAGGTTATTTTATCCACTGTTTCTCCCGCGTGCATCTAAATATCTGCAATTTGAAATTCGACTGTATTTGAAAGATCCGTAAATTGGATGCGTAGTAATGGTTACAAAGAAGACGAAGGGAGATATGTAAACAGATATGTAAATGCGAATGTTAGAGCGTATTAAGCGAAAATATTTTATAAAACACGACTCGTTTTAAATAGAGAAAAATCTCTCGAAAAATCATTTTAAGTTGCATTAAAATATACACTGTGTTTTTTCATACCTATAACTCGTTACATAATAGAATAAATTGTGTTTTTAATAATTTTCGGAGCGTATGTTGCGATTTTTTTCTATCGATGGAACTTTATAAAATTACCGTTTCGGCTCTACAAATGTATAGATGTTGTCTTAAAAAATAGCACATTTTCTTTTAGGTACTTAAAAACTTAAGGTGTTCAAGAGAAATTTGTTATAAATCGCTAGAAATTTGAAACTCCGAGGCTTAATATTTTAATCTTCAAAGAATGTTGGATGATTTTTATATGTATGCTTGGATTTTCTTTTGATATTGTATTGAGTTTTCGGGCGACAAAATAAATCTCTAATAATAATAATAATAACGTTATGTTTGCGTAGCACAGTTTTGTGTCATTTCACTTGTACTACTATACATTTAAAAATAATCCTACCGTGATACTTACGAGTACATTATAAAATATTGACAGAATAATATGAAATAAAAAATGTACAGTATTTACAAAACAACGACACGAGAATAAAATTTAACAACAACACTGCTGTTATAGCACACACAGGACAATAATAATAGACAATAACGGTGCTATTGTAGCACAGGACAAAACAAGAACTTTAAAACTAAAATATAATATAGTAACAAAAGGCAGTTTGCGTTCAGAAACGAAAAATATTCTAACATTACATTCGGACATTACACATAAAAGTACAATTAGGAGGAATCCTAAACCGAACCATAACCGGAAACTTGAGAACATGGCTTATTACGGATATTGAAAAGAGGTTAGGATTCATAAATAGTATGATTTTTTGAATAATTTGGTTTTAAAAGCCCGTCTAAATTCAGCAAAATTCTGGATATTATTAGTAAGAGCTCAGGGAACTCTATTTCAAACGAGCGGGCCATTTACACGAAAAGAGCAATAATAGTAAACGGCTAGATTTGACCTAGAAAGTTCGATTAAACGATTAGTAACATCTAGATCTGCTGATCTTAGAGTTAGATGTCTCTCGCATAGAGTGTTGCGGACACATAGTTCCGTTACAGCTCGCGCCATTTCTTGCAATGCTTTGAAGGTCATTGAGCAGATCTTGAACTCTATTATTTCGGGACATCGAAGCCAATCAAGGAAAATATCAACGAAGCAAAAACGTTAACACGTGAGTTTGAATATTAGAGCAAGCAATAGTTATATATATTTTTTTTTTAAATAAAAAGACAAATAACTTTGTTTACATCACTTTTATTGGTACACAATCAACATGTTTCTTAAACAATGTTTACTACGTATACGTATTGTTTAGTAAATATTGTTTACTAAACATGTTGATTGTGTACCAATAAAAGTGATGTTAACAAAGTTATCTGTCTTTTTATTAAAATAAATAATGCCATCATAAAGTGAAAACCTTTCCGAAGACGTTTTCTTCGAAAAATTAATAGTTATATAATTTACCATAGTTAAATTTTTTTATCAACTCGCACAAATGAATGTGTGTTTATAGACCAATATTATGCAGTGGCTTCTGTTTACGTATCTGATTTTACAATATCTTTTATACACATATTTCTATTAAATACTGTAATTTATTTTATATTTATCTATTATCATGCGTAAATCTTTATTGGTAAAAAAAATAAAAATAAACGGCTCTATTAAGATAACATTTTGTATTGAAAGATATAAATAGTACCCCTTTAAGACTTTTAAAGCCTCTTAAATTTTCGACTTTTTAAGAACTTTCAAAAATAGTTTTTTGATAATAGAATACGAGCATGTGTAGGGGAGGGTTACAAATATTTATGTGTGTAGATTTTTTTTCATTTTCACTTGTACAAAATTTGTCGAGAAATAAAAACATGTAGGGTATAAAATAACACTTTGCTATTAAAAAGTCATAAAGTCTTATAAGCACGATTAGGTTTGTAATTACTTGCATATTTATTCTCATTGATTTAACAAACAAAACTAGAAAGTACGTTTTGTAAAAGTAAATACGAATCTTGTTTTGATGTCTCTCAACAGATGCGTTAGAGTATCTAGTTTCAAATGGGCCGTATTCATAAAAAAAGGTTATGCTTTACTCGTACTTGTAGAATATAAAGGAAACCCTTCAGCTCGTATTCATAATATTTCGAGTAAAACCTTATACTTATAGGAGTATGAGCATATCCTTCACAAAAAGTATTTGGTTTTTCATAAACGTTACCTTTTACTCTAAATAAAAAGGATATCCTTCAATAATTTCGAGTGTGGTCAGTACTTAGTCGTATAGTGATCAGTTGTAGCGATGGAAAATGTTGTGGAACTGAGAGAGATTAAACACTACAATCAGCGTTTATCAATATCTACTTGTTCGTGATTACATAGAACTATACCGGTTTGAAAAGGAAAATGTGCAATGCCTTGCCAACAGATTTTTGGGAATAAATTAATAATGCTGAAACTCGAGGAGATGCGTTATCATCCGTCCTAAAATACAGATATGTTTACGCTGTCTCAGTGGCCCTGGGTATCAGAAAGGCATTGATTAAAAACTGGGTGTAAGTCAAGCTACAGTATCTCGACCAACATGCCAACAACCTTTTACCTATGCTGGGAGGATATTCTTGCAAATATAAGGTAATCATTATGAATACGAAAAAAAGGATATGCTTATTCTCTCCCACCCTTTTCTTCAACTCTAAACCTTATACTTCTACCTTGTACTCACTAGGATATCCTTTAGTTTTATGAATACGGCCCAATGTCTACCAATAGGTTCGTTAATAATATAATATTAGATGATAGCTATTAATGTCGCCCGATCGGGTCTTATTCCGAGAGGTCACGAACATCTCCGATTTACAGCGGGCATCGTTCTCGGCTCAATACACAGACCCGTTAAGAAGGACGATTGAGGCCAATTAGTTTGAATTTTAAAACGATAATAAACAATCTTGTAAACTCTACGAACCAAGTTATTATTGAAAAGCCCCGATCACTAACTGGAATCCTAATCAGTGGAAATACCAGTACACCACAGTATGTATGTAAAAAATATGTCGCAGGTTGCGAAGGGGTTCCGAATATTGGGTTAAACTTACTGTCAACAACAAAAATAAAAAAATTTATTTCAATTTTACATCATCTCAAAGGTGCATTATAACCGAATAAAACAATTTTTATATTCTGTAGATCAATTCTAAAATGCGTTTACTTGCACGTAGCCTGGGGCACCATTACTAAGAAACAAATATCCGAAATACAAATAATCCAAAATAGAGCCATAAGAAATATAAACCATTTACCATGGGATACCATGTCAAAGATATATACTCACTGACACAAATACTTCCCTTTACCATTCTGCCAAAATATAGCATCACCACTGCCATCCTACAAATAATTCAACACTCCTCACACACCAATACTAAACCAGCCATTAATTCCGGTATAAACCAGCACAAAACACGATCACAAAAGCAAATACAGCTATCGTCATCTACTCACACAATTCATACGTCGAACATAATATGCAATACAACGCATTACCTAACTTCCTAAAACTTCCTGCATCAAACAAAAAAAATATTGGCAAAGGCTATCAAAGGATATTTTCTCAGCAACTTTATTAACCAGTGATGAATTTAGCTGTCTTCTTTGTAACTCTTGTATATTCTTCAATTACCTGTATGAAGTGTGTCTAGTTCATTTAAAAATCTATATACTGTTCATTGATCTTCGTGTTCTTGTGTAAAAATAATTTTCCTTTAGATGATAACGTTGTCCTTCCCGAAATGAGTTTTATTAATCTCATTGGGAGTAATCTATTATAAATGTTATGTAATAAGTAATAATTATGTAGTATATTATCTCTAATAATAAATAGCCAAGCTAAAAAAATGCTTATTGAAATGAAACGGCTGTTTCATAAAGTCTACGTCAATTTTAAAAAAATAATGAAAATCATTATGTTCCGATAAACTGCTGTCTATAAAACCTACTAACTCAACTTTAAAGCGTCTTTATTTTGTCGCTTTTGTTTTCTTTACCTTTATTTCCGTTTAGTTTCCGATAACAGTTAATGCGTAGTAGGAAACTAGTTTTGTCTGTCGCCAAGGCTGATGTTATCCTACCATTATCTATCACCCTTCCCCCCGGACTCGACCACCTACCGGTCCATTTATTGTCCATTTCATTTACTGCAATTTAAGCCCTGGACCTACCTCGACAGATAAGTGCACTTTTCTACCGAGAAAACTCTTAACATCAAACGTAATTTAGTGTTCTTAAAAATTTGAAACGTATTTATTTATTTATTGTGGCTAGAACTACATTAACGAGTAGTGTGCTGTTCGTGCTGTGGGGACCTTTTTGTAAATAGCTGAACTTGCCGATGGTGCTCCTATGACCCATTCTAATACCACTCACTTTGGAATAATTCGCGATTTTATGCTTAAAAAACTGTACAGAGAACAAAATCAGAATCGCTTGTTTTAATAAGATTGTTGACTCTGCTTTTTATTACACGATTGTGGCCACAAGAGGGTTGTCCATAAAATAAGGTCTACAAGGTGCTGCGGTCGCGAGGAACGATTTTACCCGCGATCCGGCATATTGGTATGTAGCCTGGTTCCTCCATGCACACTCCGCAACGCTTAGTTTCGGCGTGGCAGTCGTTCGCGATGGAGCTTCCACTCACCGTACCTTTGTATTGCAGAGAGTGCAGCGTGGAGGTAATTTTGCGTAGGGGAACTGGCTACAGTGTTGCAGGAACGCATAAAATTGACAGTTGTCTCTCAAATGGGAGGTTGATACGATAAACAAAGTAAGATATAAGTATTTAGTCTAATTGAAAAAAAAATTGTACCTCCTTCAAATACGGCGAATTTATTTTGTCGCACTATATTAATTCAAATTTAAAATAATTACTTTGTTTTGACCACTTTTAATGTCTTTTAAACCGACACTTTTTATATATTTTTTATTTGAAGTATACATAGGTTTATTTATATAATAGATTTACAGAAAGAAAATATTTGCTTAAAAACTAATTACAGATAAAGTTACTTCTTGTTAATAAATCTACTCAATTTAAAAGAGAAAACATTTCTCTCTACATATTTCGAGAGCGATGCTCTCATCCTCTGGATTTAATAAAAACATATAAATAAAAATAGTAGTTTTCCGTCCAATGTTTGAGCAAATCTCGTCAAGGTAATTTTCGCGTGAGTCCACGTATTTCCGTCCGGCATTCGAGTGTGTGCTGCAGATTTTTTGATCCGGTTCTCCAGAGGTTAAAGGTTTTCAAAATTCCTATCGTAGACGTATAAGTATATTAACGTAGATCTTATCCATTTTTGAAAGAGTTATATTAGTTTTTAATAGCAAAACTTCCATAACGGTGAACTCTGACATCATAAAATGAGTACAGTTTTTCCGTGGGATATTTCTATTTTCAGTTCCTTGTGAGATTGAAATATCATGTAACCAAATACAATAAGTCATATATATTATTGATACACATATTGATAGATTCTCCCATTGGATTGCAATCTTTACAGCACAGGCGTATGCCGGTATTTCAGTGGAAGACGATCCGAGGAACTACTGTAATTGATTTCTTCGGTACCGTTGCACAGTCGGGAAAAACGCTAAAAGTCCGCCCAACACAGTCGACATTTGTCACTCGTTGTTTCTACGACTCGTTCTTGAGTTCAACAGCTCGGCTGTGGAATGATTGCTGGCCCCTGCGTTTCCTCCCTCCTACAAAATGGGTCTCTTAAAGATTCATTTTTACTCCTTCGTTTCCACAAAAAGATAAAATATAGAATAAAATGTCCATTGTTCATTCAGAAAAAAATGTTTACCACATTTTAAAATTTAACTCGTAAAATAATCGCAGTTGGGGTATGTTCTGAGATTGAACGGTAGGCAGGGGGGTGTTGAGAAAAGGAATTTAATATTATGTAAATAAATTTATATCTAGCGTTTATATTTAGATCGAACGCAGTTGTGTTGAAAATTCACAAATTGCACCAGTTAAATGTAAAACTATCAATGTACTAAACAAAACCCGATTTGCCTGCATTAATAATATAAATTCGTTCAAATTCAATAAAGGTTCTCAAACCGCCGCATTCACACAATCCAGTAAGGGGAACCACAACCAACTTCTGTCTATGGCAGTCCCGAGTCGAGGGCCAAACCAAACCAAACAAAAGGGTAGAGCAGCTCAAGTTAAGCCAATCCGTAGAGCCGCTACGACTACAGCGAGCGTCTCTACGGCCGACGCTACGCCAGCCGCACGGTCAAAACAATCCAGTTGATGGGACGCTTCCAAACCGAGCTTTCTACGGTTTTGAGTAGTTTTATCGTTGAGATAGAAGTTGGTTACCATAGGTGACAGCTGTAAATACCAGCGGCGTACCCACCTTAAGAAAAATAATTATACTTTTGAAATGTTTGCAGATGAAAAAACAACAATTGTGAACACAAACAAATTAATTTTTAACGAAATACACAAAACCAATCAAAATTCAATTTAGATAATTCTCAATTTTTTGTCAGTCGATTTGTGACGTATTTTTAAAAAAAATTTCATACTTCTACTAAGAACTACTTACATTATCTTAATTTTCTTAACGCATATTTTATTGGCTGCTATCTTTATGTATGATTGCAAGATTCAAACCCGAACTAAATGCTATCTAGATAGTGTCTGGATAAATGTGTATCCATTTTATTTTGTTATATGCGACATCCATTGGCTTTTCTGCAAGTCTAGGATGATTTTTTTTAACTTTATGAGAAAACCTCAAATTATAATATTTAATTAATTAAATATTACAATTTGAGGTTTTACTCATAAAGTTAAAAAATAAATATATTTATATATTCATATTTTGGGACGGTTAAATCAAAATTTTCCTGTAATAGGTTCAAACAATGTAAAGTTATAAAATCAAAAATCAAATTTAAACTGCCGAATAATCCGTATTTTTTTTACATTAGGTCCATGCGTAGGAAAATAATTCCCCTCAGGACGTCTGTCACCTTTGGGGATGTTTTGTGAAGAACATTTTAGGAAAGGAGGGAGAGAAAGTTCTGGGAAGGAACAGGGTATAATGAGTGGGTAGAAATCTGGGGGTCAATGTGTCCAGGAGTGAGCCGGGTACCCCTGCCAAGTCACCAAATGTAACGAACCACTTATGAAGACTTATGGCAGAGGTGTTGGTTATCCAGTAAATGTTTCCCGGGCGACGGTACCCATAACCGCCTCCCAAATTGAATATTAAAATGAATGATTAAACTAAATATTATTATAGACCAGAAGCTTGTTTACTTAATTTTTTAATTTTTCAATCCGTCACAAAAATCGGAGAAAGATGGCAATACAAATACGATTTCAAATTTTGGCAACATTAAACGTATACCCGAACTTGAAAAGCACGCCACTGTTAAATACAAACATTAAATACGATTCGTTCCCAATTGAATATAGTTTAACGGAATAATGATATATTGGAAAATGTAGATATTAATTAATTCAATTTCCCGAAATTTTTTTGGTTAAATTCTGTAAACCTGGGCTGAACTGTCGTCGGAATAAATGATTTATTACTATTATTAGTAACTAGCTTTTACCCGCGGCTTCGCTCGCATGGTATTAGTGGGAAAATACTGGCATAATTATTGGCATAATTGTTATTATTCTTGCTTTCTTGTCTAATAAAAAATAATTCTTGTTTAATAGAAAATTTCTAAATTTGAGAATGACATTTTGCAAATAAAAATTCTATTTTAGAAAATCTTTAAATTATAGAAATTTATTTTAAGTACCTACTCCCCTAATTTATTCTGATGATTTCGGCTCAAGTAGGAATTAGTATTTTATTCATATTTGAATCCAGAGAAAAACCTAAAGAAATAACATAATTACAGCCCACGTCAAATAATTACATAGCAACGCTATGCTTTTCGTCCGGACAATAAACATTTTTAGAGATAGGTAGATATTAACTATGACGCCAACAAATCACTATTTTAGGGTGAATTGCCTAATTAAAAAAATATATATTTTTTTGAAGGTAACAATTTGTTAGAAGTTTGCAATAACTCGATTTTGTTAGGGACAGAAAACGTATGAAAAATAATTGCATAACGCTACAGCTTATTCATAACGCCAGAGCTTACCAATATATATAGCCTATGTTACTCGCAAATAATGTAGCTTTCGATTAGTGAAAGAATTTTTAAATTCTATTCGGTGTTTATTGCGTGAAAGAATAACACTCATCCATACAAACTTTCGCCTTTATAATATCTATAAGATTGAGCAGGCAGCATTTCGCTGATGCGCTCATATTAATTTTAAGGCGGATTTAATTATATTTGAGATTAATTTGTATTCTTATTATTATAGACAGAATTAATTGTCACAAGTTACGGAGCTTACAAAAAATACTTACGCATTAAATGGTCTAAATACATGTATGTAACGGTTCCATGACAACTCAGAATCATGCAATTTCAACACGCCTTTGAAAAGTCATTAAAAGTTATAATTTTTTTTACGAAATAGCACATAACCTAAACTAACGTAATCTATTGAACCAATTTTATTAATATATTTTTTTCACTTACAATGACTTTTCAAAGATGGTGTTAAGGTTGAATGATTTCGAGTTATACGGTCACCGCACGTAACAAAAGGAACGAAGTAACTGCAAGTTGTATTTCGCGCCGTTTTGCTGTTGCTACATTCCTTTCCTATAATTCGTTGCTAGTTTCGGATTTTCTTACGTGCAAGAGAAGGAATCGTGTTATATTTAAGTGAAACTCGATGAAACGATAAATAGCGACACTAAAAAGAGACATACACATACTTCTATATGATTTAGCCTGCGATAGAATGAGATAGAATAATCGGTTTCCTCTTTGTGCGGTGCTTCGTAGCCTCCCCATTCTTGTCTACTTTAGTTTTATGAAGGTTTCACTTCTACCGCGTGTAAACTGCACACTTTTAACTTTATTTAACTATTCAATTGCGTCGATATCCGAAACGATTAAATTAATCTTCCGTTTCATCATTTCCAAATGCATCACAACATCATTAGCGTATACGTATATAATACTCTAATACTGTGTTTAGATACCGTCTTTAGAGCAGTGTGTTTTATGTGTAGTGTACCTGTGATCCTCTTAGCCAGTAATTTTATTCGTCCTCGGATATTTTCCTGCACTTAAAGTTGAACCGCCATAATATTATATTCAGAATATTTAGCAAGGCGTCGTCGCTGCCTATAGTGCATATCCGACAGTTAAGTGTTTCCTCCCCGCTACACTCTTATGCAATGCATTTCTAATACGTACACAACTACAAGCTGCTATTGCACTCATTATTACATAAACGTGGATACACGTAGAACGTACACGTTCTCCAATAGCACTAAGACACGTGTCATCTTGAATAAGTAAACTATATTACTTGGTGAGCCAACTTAACACTAGTTTACACTTTAAAAAGCTTAAACTTTAAGCAGGTGTGAAATGACGTACGATCCACGTTTAGTGCAACGTTAACACGGAAGAAAGCGTCTGAAATGTGGATGCACCTTTTTCAGCGTTCTTAAAATATTCGGGACTGACAGTGCTAACAGAACTAAATTAGAAGGTTTAATAGCATCGCCCAAAATGCAAAATTGTTGATAAGTTCCTGATATCACTTTTGGCTGAACATAGTAAAGTCCTGTTTTAACTCGGCCTTTTGTCATTTCCTCTATACATTTGTTGCTTGCTGTTTCTGCTTGCCCTTTAGAAATCTTTCGAGTAGATGACTACAGACTTGTTATTTCACAGTTTTCGAACAATTCTTCAAATTTCAAAGTTAAAATTCAAGTTGTGTGAAAGTCCTGTTCAAGTTAATTAGTTACGAAGTACTGCGAAACTGCCGGCCCGTGATGAAATAATAACAGAATTTGAATAGAACCTTCACAGAACTTGAATTTTGACTCAGAAATTTGATGAGTTGTTCAAATTGTCCTAGGGAGCAATACGGCAAAGTTTCAAAAGACATACATATCTGGGACCGAAATTGTATCATAAAATTCCCCCAGAATTAAATATTAAAACATGCAAAATGGCATTCATCGGTACAATCATAACTAAATGGTTTATTGGCTTAGGTAGGATTGAGTCTGAAAAATTATTAAATAATATCACTTAAAACTTAAAATTACACATGATTGACTATTAATGGCACAATCAGTAAAAACTTAGTATATATATTAATCTACAAAAAAAAACAACCACATTTTGTTTTGTTTTTTTCTTTTTACAGAATACATTTTTGGCATTTTTCACCAGCATTTGGTTCCTTAGAACAGGCAATCTGCCTAGCTAGGAACTAACGACGTACAAGACATAATAACACTTGTACACATTTTAAAATCTACAGTTATTTTGTATATAAATGAATATAATCTATGTATATAAATGTGTATGTGTATGTATGTGTATGTTTAAATATATATTTTTTTTTCTAAAATATATATTTTTTTCTCTAAATAACCAATGTACAATAAAATAAAAAGCCTTACCTTAAAATAAAAAAAAAATAAATTTAAAAAAAACTTTCTACTACAACACATAAATACTTGCCACACGTAATCATAAATAAACAAGTAAACACCTCAGCACAGGTTCTCCTAGTGAGGTGTTCAGGAAGCATACAACAATACCCATCCACATTTTCACCTTCATAAACCTACCTTAAACCCAACATAATAAAATTGCAAAATATATTATGTAAAAATGTTTTCAAAATATACATTTTATGTAAAAATGTTGATAATTAGGTAAATACTGTAATACATATAGAAATCAATGACATTAATTCTGGACGCGGGGTAAAAATCTCAAAGTGGGAAGCCAAACACAAGACGATTGTAGCTGTCTCTATTTCTAGTACTTTAGTACTAAACTGCTATGCTTTGAGTGAGGTCGTGTCTTACCAGTAAGTAAATTGCATTGCAAAGTGCCAAAATGCCCTCCTGTGTGATGAGAAAATGCTTAAATTACACGAAAAATAGTCGTAAAGGCGAAGGAATAACACTTCATTTGTAAGTACACGCAAATTACTTATTATTATCAATTATTATAAATATTACAATTCATTTTTATTCATTCCTTCCCTGTCCATTGTGTAACCGAGTGAGAGTATCTTGTTATCTCAGTCACACCCATAGGTCACACCCGTGATGTGAAAGCAGTATTCGGCGAAGAAATTAATAAGCCGCCTTACCAGATATCTATGACATTCATACACGTACATTCTTTGATTGTCTATCTTTATCACACAGGAATAAAGTTTTGAAATTAGAAATCATACTGAAAACCGCTGAAAACAAAAGAGTGTTCCTTGCTTTCCACATTATATTGTGAGTATGTGAGACTATGGCGAGTCTATTTATAATATATAACGTCATTGATAGAATAAATAAATTTTGAAATGTTAATATAATGTAATTTTGCTGTATAAATGTAACTAATGTAATAAAATAAATAAATAAATAACCCATCCTAACTTTGGCTAGGTGAATCAGTAAAGATTATTTTAACTAAATGTGAAATTCTCGTTTTTATTTGAATATTCTTATTCGCATTTTTTCTCAATATTATGGTACTTACCTGTCTGAAGAAAGTTAAAAAAAATTATCATTGAGATAGTGATATACATATTCTTGGATAAATTGTATAATAAAATTCCTTATTTGAAATTAAAAAAAATATTATACAAATATGTGGTACTTAAATAGATGGTTAGGTATTTAAGTAACTACTTAAAAATGTTATAGTTTCGAAAAAAATATTGGTATTGATTCATTAAATAAGATAAAAAATTAGAAACATACAAACATAGGTCTCCTTAAGTTTTGTAGGCACATACATATAGGAAAGTATTTATGCTTTTCTGATGTCGCGTAGAACGTAAAATACTAAATTAACCAACAATTATGATTGCCAATACTCAAGAGAAAGATTAATAAGATGAACACGTAGGAACCTACAAAGCTACTACTAGCATTGCCAACCTTCCTCATCAATTTATCATCCCCTTTCCACAATTCTCCCAGTCTTTGGCCTACGACATTGCCCTAAAACGCGATTGCCATAGGTTCAATGGCTCCCGGCAGATATAATTATTTTGTCGTATCGTATACTTTTTAAAGCTAGTAGCGCCCTCAAAATATATATATTTTTTTGCGAAAAGCAAAAGCTTAATATAATATTTATAAAAATTAGTAGAGGTACAAATACATTGCCATTTTAAATTATCATGTAGTTCAAATCGAAACATTAAAATACACAGGGATTTTTGTAGTAATTTTTTTTTCTGCCTATTGTATGCTTTAGAGATTCCTATGTGATATGTGTGTACATTGTATATTTAAACAACAGATTTTTGCTTAGCAATTATTCTTGAAGAGCATACCGAGCGCAGATGTTTTCTATAATGCTTTATAAAAATGATTATATACAATATATTTTCTCTCCAGAAGTGGAAATAGGAACCCTTATTCATTTCGAAAGTACTAATTTCGGTTGTTTGTGCGTGAAATGTAAGTTTATGCTTCGAGAAATTTTTCACGTGCAATGAACTTAAATTTGTTTTGAATTTAAGTGTCATATTCAAAATTGGGGTTGATTGTTCAGACATGCGGTAAAGTACCTACTTACGCGTAGGAAGAATTATTTGAAACGTGTGTTTCTTTTGTTTCAATTTTTGTAAGATTTCGCGATTTTGCAAATTACCAACAGTATTCATTAGAAAGGTAATTTTTTATGATCATCTCTTTAACTTTCACTTTAACTTTAACAACAAAAATATAATTATTAAAAGTAATATTTATTAGCCCGAAACACTCATCTACATTGAAAAAATCTCACGAGAAAAGATACATGCCGCCGACGGGACTCGAACCCGCGTCCTTCTGATTTCCGGTCAACTGCTCTAACCACTGAGCTGCGTCAGATTACCTCCTGCTTTGTGCTATGGATAAATATCTTGTCTTAAACATTAGTTTATCAATTAAAAATAATAAAAATATTGTTACATTTTTAATAACGTTCTGGGTTCACAAACTAATAAAAACAACACGATTGTCAGTCACACTATTTATTTGCATTCCATTTACATTAATACAGCTTTATTTATTTTTACAGTCATCTAACTATACCCAGATTTTATTTGTACTGCCTTGTTATTTTTCGTTTCCATGGTGATATCTTTATTTATAGTTTCCTTGGTGATCTATTTATTTACACTAGTGCTGCCATAGGCACCACAATGTTTTTCCCATTACATTGCCCCCTCCTTAGGGCTGTTTCGTCCCGGAACAGGCCCCGAATTCTCTTCATGAAGGTATCGGCAATCTAGTCCTCGATTGCATCGAGCCGACGCAAAGAAATGACAAGCTACAGTTTTACCATCACTTGCTTCTGACCCTTTGTGGTAACAGCATACCAGAACCAATATGCCAGTGTATCGGAAGATCTCTTCGAACATGCTCCGCAAGATCCTCCAGTCCAGCCCAATCCCACGGCCACCGAGCTTCGGGATCCCTATCCGGTTGATATCAGACTGCAACAAGCGGTCCCTCAAAACCATCAGACAGTCCCAAATGGTTCGGTACTCCGGCGTAACTCGGGTTGTCTCCCTGGTCACCAAGCAGAAGATTGGTGGTCCTTCCCTGTTGAGTTGCGCCACCTCTCCGATAGCTGGTGCTTGCCGCTCCAACTCCTGTTTCACTAGAAACTTATGCTGCAAAACCCTTGAAATTCCCAAATTCCCCGTGACATGTCGAAGTCGTGTGTCACGCAGAAGGCCAGAGCATGCTCCTTTGAAAGCCCGAATAGGTCCTGCGCTATTTCTTGTGTCACTCCATGTCGGGTCTTGTGCCCCTCGCTAGCCTGGGACATGAATTGTTCGAAGGTAATTTCCTCCTCAGGGACCTTGCAGACTCGGACAAGCTGTTCCGGATCATCCTGATTGTCACCCAGGAAGGGAGCAAGCCGGTTGAAGTGGACGATCCGTGGTTTTCCGTTGGGCCTCTTCCTTATCCTGTAGACCACATCGTTGATCCGCTTCAGCACCTCATAGGGACCATCCCAAGACCGTTGGAGTTTTGGGGAGAAACCTTGGCGCCTACGGGGGTCGAAGAGCCAGACTAGTTCGCCAGATTGATAGCCCCCCTTCTCTGCCTTGACATCATAATGTTCCTTCATCCGGTCACTAGCAGCCTCGATATTCACACGGACCCGGTCGTGGGCATCATCCAGACGCCTACGAAGGTCTGACACGTAGTCCTCACCAGCTACGTCTTCTTTCGGTTTACATCCGAACTTCAGGTCACAGGGCAGTCGTAACTCTCGTCCAAAGAGCACACTTCCAGGCGTCTGCCCCGTAGTTTCATGAACCGCCGATCGGTAAGCCAACAGGAACAAGGGCAGGTGTCGGTCCCAGTCTCTTTGGTGATCCGAGACAACCTTCGCCAGATGTCTGCCGATTGTACGGTTCATTCTTTCAACCATTCCATCAGACTGCGGGTGCAGTGCTGTAGTCCTCGTCTTCCTAATTCCCAGGATCTCGCACATTTTCTGGAACACTGCAGATTCGAAATTACGTCCTTGGTCCGAATGTAGCTCCAGAGGCACACCAAATCGACTGACTAGCTCCGTGACCAATGCCTCCGCTACGGTAACTGCTTCCTGGTTGGGCAGTGCATAGGCTTCAACCCACTTGCTGAAATAGTCGATAGCGACCAGGATATACTTGTTCCGGTTTTCGGTTGTAGGGAACGGTCCAGCTATATCCACAGCGATTCTCTCGAACGGGCTACCTACGTTGTACTGTCGCATCGGTGCTCTTTTCCTCTTGTACGGTCCATTGGCCGTGGCGCAAGTCACGCACTTTCTGCACCAATCCTTGACATCTCTTTTGCAGTTCACCCAGTAGAAGCGTTCCCGGACCTTTTCTAGGGTCTTCTTGACTCCCAAATGCCCACCGGAGGTTCCATCGTGCAGCAACCGAAGGATTTCGGGAATGCGTTTCCTTGGAACCAGCATTTGTAACTTACGTGGTTCTCCATCCTGCGTTTCCAATGCCCTTCTAAGAACCCCATTTTCCAATTCAATGGAATCCCACTGAGCCCAGTATGATTTGACGTTTGGAGAAGAAGAAGCGACGTTCTCCCAAGTTGGCCGCTGTATCGCCTTCTTCCACTCCACCAGATATTTCAGTTCGGGGTCAGCCTCTTGGTCCTTCCCGATTTCTGCAGGTTCCCAATCCTCATCCATGACTCCTGTTCTACACACTACTGCTGACTTCTCCTCCATCCGCCAGCAGTGGATGCAATCCTCCGCGCAAGGTCTCCTGGATAGAGCGTCTGCGTTCCGGTGGAGAACTCCAGCTCGATGTTCGGATTCATAATCATATTCCTGCAACCGTTCAATCCATCTCGCCACCTGTCCCTCGGGATTTTTGAAGTGCAAGAGCCATTTGAGCGCCGCATGATCTGTCCTCAGCAGGAAATTCCTCCCGTAAAGGTACTTGTGAAAATGCTCCACCGACTTAACAACTGCCAGTAATTCCCTTCGCGTCACGCAATAGTTGCGCTCAGGTCTAGACAGTACCTTGCTGAAGTACCCGATGACTTTCTCCTCCCCTTCCTGGACTTGCGACAGAACGCCTCCCATACCCACGTTGCTGGCGTCTGTATCCAATATAAACTTCCCTTCTGGTTTGGGATAGCTCAAGATAGGGGCATCGGTTAACTTCTGCTTCAAGTTTTCGAACGCCTGTTGGCAGTGAGAGTCCCAGGCAAAACAATTTTTCTCTTCGGTGAGCCTTGTCAATGGTTTGGTAATATCTGCAAACCCATAGACGAACCGTCGGTAGTAAGTGCAGAGGCCAAGGAAGCTTCTCAAATCGTGCTTGTCCTTCGGTACTGGCCATTCATTGACGGCACGGATTTTTTCTGGGTCGACTGAGACTCCCCTTTCGGATACCACATGACCGAGATAATTGACCTGTTCTTGAAAAAGGTTGCACTTCTTGGGATTAAGTCTCAAGTGGGCGCACTGCAAACGCAGGAACACCTGTTCCAAGTTCTTCAGGTGTTCCTAAAAGGTTTTGCCAAGGATGATGATGTCATCCAGATAGACCAGGCATGTTTCCCAGGATAGCCCTCTTAGTATATGTTCCATCAGCCGCTCAAACGTAGCAGGAGCATTACAAAGTCCAAATGGCATCACTGTGAACTGCCAGAGTCCCGTCCCGGTAGAAAAAGCCGTCTTCTCCTTGTCTCTTGGGTCCAACTCCACTTGCCAATACCCGCTCTTCAAATCCAGAGTAGAAAATACTTGACAGCCTCCCAAGGTGTCCAACGTGTCATCGATCCGGGGTAAAGGGTAGCTATCCTTCTTGGTCACATCGTTGAGTCGTCGGTAATCCACACAAAAACGTGTGGTCCCATCCTTCTTCCTCACCAGTACCACTGGTGAAACCCATGGGCTGTTTGATGGCTCGATTATCTTCCCTTTCTCCATGTCCCGGATTATCTGTTCAGCTTCGTCACGTCTCGCAAATGGTAATCGCCTAGGGACTTGTCGGATAGGGTCCGCGTTCCCTGTTCTTATGCGATGCTGTACGACGTCGGTCCTTCCTAACAACCCGTTCGAGCCTTCGAAGACATTCTGATATTTGCTGATCAGCGTTTCGACAGCGTTCCGTTGTCTGGCAGGAAGTCCCCTACTGGCCCGTTCAACGAGATCTTTTAGCTGGTCTGGAAGCTTATTCGATGTCACGGTCATGTTGTTAACTTGCCGAACAACCGCCAAAACAGGTGAACCATGCCCTAACCGAGTGCCTTTCTTCAGGGTTACCGGGTAGTCATTGACATTCATTACCCTGATGGGTATTTCTTCACGGGTGCGGATTAGCGCCTTACCGACCAAAATTCCTTGTCCGAGTCCCGCACCGTCCCTCTCGGGTTCCAAGATAACAGTTTGCCCCGGTGGACTCCATGTATCTAGACACGCGGTAATCAGTGTCTCACTGCACTGGGGTAGCAGAGTATCCGCACTAAGGATCACAGACACCGTTTCGCCACCCCCCTTCTGCAGTACCACTTCCTCGTTGTTGATCCATATGACTCCCTCTCTCAGGTCCAGCTTACAGCCCAATTTCGACAGCAGGTCCATCCCGAAGATCACTTCTTCCTCTATGTCAGCGACTAGAACCTGATGCTTGAAGGTGGTGTTGCCAATTTCGAAAAGGGCGGCTGTCTCCCCGTGAACGCACGCCAACTCCCCTGTTGCCGTACGTAGTTTCCATCGTGACGACACGATCCTTGCCTCGGAGGCAGCAATATCTGGTCTTATGATCGATGCAGTTGCTCCTGTGTCCAACAACAGTCTGCGACTTTTTCCATCCACCAGACCCTCTATGTAAATTCCGTTAGATCCCCCTCCAAGTGTCGCCATAGTTACGGATGTTTCAAGGGCCTCGGTAGTACGGATCGATGGTTGCCCCTTCCCATCAACCCTTTTTAGTTTTCCGAGGTTTGTCTCCTTGGTTTTGGGCATTTATTACGAAGGTGTCCTGTCTGACCACAGTTCCAGCAGCGTATCTCCCTTTTCTGTACCTTCAAAGCCTCCAGGACACGCTTCACTAATTCCTCCATGGATGGTTGCGATTCTTCCCCCGTGGTCTCCAGAGCACGTACCCGAGCTTGGCTTCTCACGGACTGCTTCACTGCCTCGAACTCCAGAGCTTGCGTCAACGCCTCTCTCAGCATCTTCGGACGTGCCAACTTGACGGCCTGCTGCGTTTCACCCTCCCGCAGTCCATCCAAGAATCTGTCGATGGCCAGACTCTCGTAGACATCGTCAGTCACTGTTGGGTAGGCGCCTCTAACCAGGCGGACGATGTCAGCTTCGAATTCTTGCAACGTCTCATTCGGCTTTTGGAAGCGGTTCTTCAATTGCGAGCGGTAGATCTGCTCCATGTGACGATGACCGAACCGCATTTCCAGACATTGCGTCAACTGCTCATAGTCCTGGCGCTCTGTCAGCGGAATAGTTTGCAATACCCTTACTGCATCTCCCCGCAGCGACAGGCACAGCATCGACGCCTTCTTGATACCTGGCCATTCATTTATCATGGCCGCGGTCTCAAAGAGCGTCAGGTATTCCTCCCAGGAAGATTTTCCGTCGAAGGTGGGTAGGTCGTTTCTCAACTGGGTCAGGACCATCCTTTCCTCGACGTTAGAGTTTGGGGGCCTTGATAAATTCTTTACATCCATGACGGTGCTCTCACCACCAGTCGCGTGGAGTCGCTCCTCTATTCTCCGGATGCGTTCTTCCATGTCGACTATTTTCTCATTGAAGCAGCGAGAAATGTTGTCTAGCTTCCCTTCCAGCTGCGTCCTCATGTCACTGATGCTTTGGGAGGTTGCTTCCAGTTTGGTGTCGATATGTCGACAGAGGTCATCCATTCCGCCAGTCGTTTCGAAAGAAAAACTCTCTGGATCTTCACCAGTGTTCGCGAGAGCCACCCGTAGCCGTTGTTGCAGTATACTCTTCGTCCCCGTTGTCTCCAGGTCACGTTCCTCAAGTTCCCGCTTTAATTCCATTACCTTTAAGTCCATCAATCTGTTCTTCTTGGTTGCCATTTTTCTTGTCACCGTATAATGTTAAACAATTTATTATCCTGATCCGAACTCTCACTGTTGCAGTTTGTTTTTTTTTTTTGGAACCCCACACCTGACACCAATTGTTACATTTTTAATAACGTTCTGGGTTCACAAACTAATAAAAACAACACGATTGTCAGTCACACTATTTATTTGCATTCCATTTACATTAATACAGCTTTATTTATTTTTACAGTCATCTAACTATACCCAGATTTTATTTGTACTGCCTTGTTATTTTTCGTTTCCATGGTGATATCTTTATTTATAGTTTCCTTGGTGATCTATTTATTTACACTAGTGCTGCCATAGGCACCACAATGTTTTTCCCATTACAATATAATTTTTTACATTATAAAGAAAATTGTCAATATTTGATTGTGAAGGGCAATGATCCTGAGTCAAATACTTAATTAATAAATCCTACAATAATAATACGGGTGTGCTCCTTACTACAAATAACATTTACAAATAGGTACTATTTAATACTCTCCTTACTGTTCAACCCATTTTGTATTGAGGGAACATCAAATTCACTTGAAAGAATGCTTCTCTGACGTTCGTGCCGTATTTATAAGTTAACTCCGTTGTGAATATTTCAACACAACAATCGATAAACCAGATCGCTGCTTTTAGCATTTAGGTCAGACCGTATTTAAATAACTCTACTTTTATAATGCCAATAAATTTAATAATCAATATAACGGGTCCGATTTTCATTGATTTTTAATATCATTGTTGTAAATAATTTGTTTGGCAATATCACTTTAATTTTTGAAGTAAAACTTCTTTACGCACGCTTGACTTGGGGAGTAAGCTGGTGAATGCGTGACGATAGCGTTACGAAAAGTGTGATCGGGCGAGGCAAACGGAAGTTGACAGGTAGATATAAGTTAGTGAAGACGGAAAGAGAGAGAGTTAAGTTTTGTATATTACTGTAGGGGCAAGAGAGAGAGGTGCGAGCACAAGGAAACATTTATTGAATAACCATGCCATAGGTGACCCCAAGGTCATAGGTCACCCCTAGGTCATAGGTGACCCCAAGGTCGTAGGTCACCCCTAGGTCATAGGTCACCCCGAGGTCATAGGTCACCCCAAGGTTATAGGTCAACCTACGGTCGTAGGTCACCCCAGGCTCATAGGTCACCCCAATGTCATATATCACCCCAATGTCATATGTTCTTTTATAAGTTAGTGAAGTTTTAATTCAGTCATGTGGTCTAATAAAGCACACTCGTTTTTTTATGTAAACGCCACAGAAGAGTCCAAACTTCCTGGAGCCAGTCTCACTACGGCATCCCCAATCTGGGGTACGTTGTGAGTTTGAGGGAGTGGAGATGGGACGGAATGGGGAAATAGGATGGTAGCGAAGTATGTATGTACTTATCTGGTTAACAAATGCAGATTTTTTAAATGTGAATACCGCTCAACTGTCCCAATTGCACAAGAATGAAGAAAAAGGAAGATGGGGAAGTACCTGGATTTTCAGATATATATATTTTATGTGATACCTCACAAGAGTCCCAGCTGCTCCTGTCTGGAGCCAGTGAGACCATGGCATCCCCAATTGGGGTATGTTGTGAGGCTTAAGGTAGTGAGGAGGGGAAGGAGATGAGAAGAGGGAGGTGGGGAAGTACCTGGATACTCAGGGCGTTTAACCAGCCAGCGGACGAAAATCCACATTTCGTCCAAAGATGTTCTTATGATCGTACGGGGCGGTTCCAATGAGAAAGATTAATAATTATTCTCCGTACCAGCTTTTTAAAATTATAACTCAATATCGATTTTATTTCATTCCAAAATTGCTTTAATTTATACCTACATCCAAAAATGCTGAAAGGCATGATCATAAAACTGTTAATATTATGTACTTTTTGTAAGTATTTTTTTTATCAAAAGTATTTATCATTTTTCAATAATGTTCGTGAAGTTCGTGAGCAAAATAAGAATGTAAATAAATCTGAAATATATTAGTTTGTAAGTGCGCAAATAAATACACAAACGGACCAATTTTCTTCAAGCAACACATGTACGTAAATATTTTTTAATGATTTTATTTAAACTAAAATTAAAATTCTGTAACATAAGTTTCCCAGATAATGTATTGATTTATTTTACTGCATGATTATATAATTTAAATGGGTGTTCTATAAAACAAAATCTTTTTTGAAAATTTAACAAATCTGCCAACGACCTATGGTATAACACTTATTATACTAAACATAATTTTTTCTCAAAATTTAAAACATAAGTTTACTAGATAAAAGAACAATCTTTCGAAGTCAATTTATATTTTTTTGTGGAAAAGAGTCAATACGTCTAAAATCTGATATAAAAATGACTTATTTCTGGTTTTCTCTGGTCATACCCTCTTCAGATCTGGTCACCAAACACGGCTAAAGCTATTTCAAGCAATGTTTCAATTCTGAATGGTTGTCTTACACCAGGGCGATACTTATAGTATCTTCCGCTCTGGAGTAGATATGCTCACCAAACATGGCTAAAGACATTTTAGGCAACATTTGGAGAGTATCGATGTAACACACTATGTTCTATTATGTTAAACAACAACTTGAAACTATTATTTCTGTTTTGATTATTTATTATCACCTTTTTGATATTTTTTTACAACGTGCTTATACCTAAATTGTTTAATAACCACTTGTTGATAATTACATAATCATGACCCACAACTAAATATTATAAATGGAACTTGACTGGTTTAAATTATATTCACTATTTAATGTACAATTACTTTATACACAACTGCAAGCTTCCTAAATAAACATAAAAAATTTAAAAAATAAAGATTAGAAACGGATTAGGTAAGCTGTAAAATTTTGTAACCAATTTCGTGTGCCAGACAGAAATTTAATTAGTACATGTTATTATTATTAAATGTTTAAAACTAATACGTTTTTTTACATTAATTCTTTTAGAGTAGGGAGTAACTTTATTATATCCATGGAAGTTTATTTTACGCTCCCTGCCAGTTAATGTTTCGAAGTGTTCTTCGAATACCCTGAGGGGTAGGTTCGCTCGTCTACCACGTGAATAAATTCAAACACCCCTATGGGTATAGCGGTATTACCTTATATTATATATGGATGAATTTGATGTCATTTTTATACGCCTTATTATTAATGTAAACCAATAAAGTTTAGTGGATAAATACACATCTGGAACTCGCATATATCAATGTTAAATAATAATGCAAAAAAACATATGGCGCCAATACTGTATAATCGAATAGATAAAAGTACAGAATTCAAGCGGACGAAATAGTTCTAAAAATATTAAAAAGCGATGTGTATTGAAGGATTGCGGGTTATAACGATAGCTCATATTTTCGTAGCAGCGATATATATTTTTTTAATGTGAATATCGCACAAGAGTCCCAACTGTTCCAGTCTGTAGCCAGTGATTCTATAGCATCCCCAAATCGGGGTATGTTGTGAGGATGATATTCTTGGGGAAGGGAAGATGATGGGGAAGGGAAAGGCGGGGAAATATCTGAATATTCAGATCTCGTCACAAAACACGGCTAGAGTCATTTAAAGCAAAGTTTCAATTCTGAAAGGTGGTCTTAAACTAGGGCGATACTGAAAGTATTGTTCACTCTGGAACGTGCCGCAAATATACTATATAATTAATTGTGAAATTACATAAATGAATCATATAAAATTTGTCAATATATCTGACTGCATTTCGCGTGTGATTTTTAAAAATATTACTAATTTAGTAAACAACTCTATCTAAACATCACACCGTTTCCCCTCAGGGGTAGATTTTGAAGATGAATCGTCACACAATTCTATCTTGGCATACCCTCTTTGCTTCATTCGCATTCATACATCCTTCCTCTAAGTCTGAAAAAGATAGAAAAGATAAATAAGTTTAAGAAAAAAATCAAAACATGGGTGAAAGAAATTAATGCAGACATACTAGAAAATGTATTAAAAACATCATAGAAACTAAATAACGGAAAATCGAAGAAATCTACCAGTCCGCCTCAGCACAGGACCACCTAGTGAGGAGGACTAAGAACAAACAGATTAAATATTTATATACATTATCATATCTTGTAATACTCATCAAACCTGTATCTAAATAGTCACTAATTTTAAAAAATTAAAAAAATTAAAAAAATCTTCACTTATTCTGGTTCTTGACATTTATTTTTATTTATTTATGGCCTTGCAAACAGGATACAGCAAATCATTATTACACTAATTAACAAATGCAACATTGTTGTAGCGATGATTCCAATATTTTGTGCAATGATAAATGATAAGATTAAATTACAAGTACATAAAACAAAGAGGACCAAAATAAAATATTGGTAAATACATTCAAAACATATTTATGTACGTATATAATACACACACAATACATGACATGACCCGACTCAAGTATGTGCTTCACTTGATCGTGTCATGTCTTTTCCAAATTTCGGTGTACCAAACAATGCAATTTTCCCAAAAAAGCCCAGAAGCTAACTCCTGCTAACCAAACATCGCTCAACAAATCAATTCAGACGTCCAACGTCCACATCTTCTTCTGAAACATTGAATTTTTAATTATAATAACTTAAATATAATATATAAGTTACGAAAACGCGTGTGCTCAAAATTTACAATAACTAACATATTATAAAATTAAATAAACAATACCGAAGTCAGAACGATTATGTACTCGTTGACTAAATGGCGGGAGATCGGCGCACCGCCTGAGATTTTTTTACGAATCTGGGTGAATTAAATATGTTTTATCTTGGATATTTCAATAGTGTCGATGGAATAAAGAATAAGCCACATTTTAAATCCAGATTGGCTACCGTCTGACATTATACATTCCGCAAAATTTTGATTTTTGGTGCCGCTTGATCACACTCGTTGGCTTGACTTTCCAAATCTCTTACACGGGCATCAGCCTGGGTTAAAAGTTAAACATTATTATGGAATTTTACCTTAACCACTCCGAACCCTAAGCTTGTTAACAAGACAATTTAACAATAGCAGTCAAGTAACCACAGAAATCGTTATAACTCTGTTTTATTCTAGTGACAACCCTTAAACAAAATAATCAATATCCATATTAAATCAAACTTCACATCTCTATTCAAAGTTGTCCATAGAAATACATCAAAAAGACTTATTTTGTAGTAACAGTTTTCACCCGCCAACTCGCCTATGCGCTGTTAGACATTGTTAATTTTTTATTAAATATTCTTGTATGATATGGTAAAAAGGGAGGCGACAAAATTGTTTACTACACCTTTTTAAAATAGAATAAATGTTTTTTATAAAATCCGTGATTTTAGTACCGGTTTAACATAAAAACATCACGTGAATAATTTTTACAATTTTTTTATGTGTGCATTTTAAATTTCAATATTTACAAATGTTAATATTTATTTTTAATAATACAATTTGAAAGATTATTTCATAACCTTTCAAAAAACAGTTTTTTGTATTCGGCTACCTTCAGAAATATTTCATTTATAGAGCTTTAATTGCGAAGCAATTTAACTTTAATCTCAGAGCTTACAAGACACTCGAACACCTAACGAAATATCAAAAGTTACCCATAAAGTTTTAAAAGAGCGTACACTGGCACTTATCAAAAGACGACAAGAGCTACATCATGCTAAGACCAAAACTCGGGCCACAAAAAATGAATTATCAGCACTATACAAACTAATAAGTAAATACATTTTTATTTATTTATTTTTTTTATTTTTTATTAGTGACTATTTAGTTACAGGTTTGATGACAATTACAGGATATGATGATATATATAAATATTTAATCCGTTTGTTCTTAGTCCTCCTCACTAGGTGGTCCTGTGCTAAGGCGGACTGGTAGATTTCCTTGATTTTTCGTTATTTAGTTTCTATGATGTTTTTAATATATTCTCTAGTATGTCTGCATTAATTTCTTTCACCCATGTTTTGATTTTTTCCTTAAACTTATTTATCTTTTCTATCTTTTTTAGACTTGGAGGAAGGATGTTGTAAAGTTTAGTTGCAAGATATATGTGGTTTCTTTGGCCAAAACTTGTCTTGAATTTTGAAACATCTCGGATATCCTTTTTTGAGGCTCTTGTGTCATGTATCCGAGTTTCATTAGGAGATTTTCTGTTTTTAAAATGATGTATAAGAATATTCTTGGCATATATTTGTTTTAAATTAAGAACGTCAAAACACTTAAAAATATCTTTTGAGGGGGTTCTGATGGGTAATTTTAGTATGGTTTTTATAATGCTCTTCTGAGCAATATCTAAGTGGTTAATATAATTGGCTGTAGCAGATCCCCATACTATAATTCCGTACTCAAGACGGGAATGACATAAGGCATAAAATACTTTTTTTATGTCTTTCCTAGGAAGTATGTTTCTTAGGTTTTTGAAGAAATATACAAGTCTCGTGAGCTTTTTAGTGATTCCATTTATGTGTATGTCCCATCTAAGGTTTTCGTCTATTTCCACTCCTAGATATTTAATACTTTTTGCCTTTGTTATAATAGGGCAAGAGCAATGTGACTTATTGTTTTGACACTCGTGCAATTTGAGAGTGTATTCTTTACCCGGTTGACCTCTTGAGTTTATTGAAAAGGCTAGATAATTAGTTTTAATTACATTGAGCGTAAGAGAGTTCATCCAAAGCCAACTTTGAAGTACAGTTAGTCCATTTTCAGCCTCTTTATAAGTGTCCATCCAGTCCTTTTCGTGGAATAACATAACAGTATCATCAGCAAAACTAATTATGTTTCCATTGATGGGAAATTTAGTAATTTCATTTATGTAGATGAGAAATAAGATTGGTCCCAAGACACTTCCTTGAGGGACGCCGTAGTTTATTGGAAGAGGATTGCTTTTTTGTTGGCCTATTTGTACTTGTTGTGTTCGTCCTGTCAAGTACGTCATCAGTAAATTTAGTGGAGTGCCAGATATGCCAATTTTTTTAAGTTTTGTGAGAAGAATTTTATGATCCATTGAGTCAAAGGCTTTTTTAAGGTCTATAAAAACAGCCAGACATTTTTTTCCATCGTCTAAGCTTTTTTTGGCTATTCTTGTAAAATGTTCAATGGCGTTCACGGTACTCAAACTTTCCCGAAATCCATATTGTGTCGGGGAAATTTTTTTATTAAATTCCAGAAAGTGAACGATTTGGCTTTTCAAAATTTTTTCTAGGATTTTTGAGAAAGTGCTTAGGATACTTATAGGGCGAAAATTATTTATATCATTTTTGCTTCCATTTTTATAAATTGGTAAAACTGTAGCATTTTTTAGACAAGAAGGAAAAATCCCCTTTGATATAGAGAGATTTATAAGGTATGTCAGGGGGAGGATCAACTCATCTTGGAGATGTTTAATAGTATTGATTGAGATAGGATCATTTCCTGAAGAAGTGTTGTTATCTAGTGAAGCAATCACTTTTCTTAGTTCGTTGCTAGTTATTTGGTTTAGTTTTAGTGTGTTATCTTGGATTAAGTCTTCATTATTTTCTATTTCCTTTTCATTAGTAATTGGTTTTGTGATTTTATTTATAAAACATGACTATAAAACTTACAGATCACTATCGAAAAACATTTGAAACAAGCGCGAAGCTCAAAAAAATCTCCTAAAGAATTAAGAACACATAAAAACTGGATAGAGGGTTTAAACAGTGAAGACAGAACCGTAATTAATCGTAAAGAAATCATAGAGGTAGCAACAGATTTCTACAAAGCTCTATACAGCGCCCAGGGAAAAGAGCGTACCAACCATAGTTATGCCTTTCCTACAAACATAAACAAGAGCGGAAATATAACACAAATATCTGAAAACGAAGTAATACAAGAAATAAAAAGGTTAAAGATAGATAAAAGTCCAGGACCAGAGGATATTACGAATGAAGCCATAAAGGTCGCCTACGAATTACTGACTCCACCCCTAACATATTTATTTAACCATATATTAGAAACAGCTGAGATACCTTCGCAATAGTTGGAGTCAGAAATAGTATTAATTTACAAAAAGGAGATCCAAAAGACATCCAGCGAACTAAAGGCCTATAAGCTTACTCTCGTGTATCTACAAACTGTTTTCTTCCATCATAAACAAAATAATAAGTGTTACACTAGAAGCAAAACAACCAATAGAACAAGCAAGTTTTCGAAAGAGCTTTTCGACAATCGATCATATATATACACTAGAACTAATAATTGAAAAATACCAGGAAAAGCAAAGAGTGCTCTACATCGCGTTCGTCGATTATACAAAAGCTTTCGATACCACGTCACACTCAAGTATATGGACTGCTCTGCAGGCTCAGGGAGTTGAAAAAGAGTACATAGAAATAATCAGAAATATTTACAAGAGTAGCATATCCAAAATAAAACTAGAATCTACTGGTCCTACATTTCCCATTAAAAGAGGAGTGAAACAAGGAGACCCGTTACCCCCAAAATTATTTATAGCTGTTTTAGAGTCAATAATAAATAGATTAAATTGGGAAAAAACAGGGCTCAACATTAACGGCAAATATTAAAGCCACCTGCGCTTCGCAGATGATTTAGTACTCTTATAAGAATCTAGCACACAACTTCAAACCATGCTTGATTCGCTAAACGCAGCCAGCAAACAGGTAGGACTGGAAATGAATCTTTCCAAAACAATGGTTATGGCAAACAGCATAAACAGAAGAATATCAGTAGACAATGAAACTTTGAAATATACAGAAAAATACATCTACCTTGGAAAACAAATTGGCTTCGACAGAAAACAAAATGAGCTAGAAGTAGAAAGAAGAGCACAAATTACTTGGAATAAATACTGGTCTTTAAGAGAAATCTTTAAGAGCAACATACCAATAAATATCAAAACAAAAGTTATGACATCAAGCCTCCTACCATGCCTAACATACGCACGTCAAACTTGGAAATACTCATCCAAAATCAAAAACAAAATTATAACCTGTCAACGCGGAATGGAACGAAGCATGCTTGATATTAAAAAAAATACAAAAAATTCGCCACACATAAATCAGAAAAATCACCAAAGCGAAAGATGCTCTGAGCTACGCTAAAAAACTAAAATGGAAGTGGGCAGGGCACGTAGCGAGGCTAGAGGACGACAGGTGGACTAGCAGGGCAACAAAGTGGAATGGCCCACACGGTAAGCGTCTCAAAGGCAGACCTCACACAAGATGGGCAGATGAAATAATAAAAATAGCTGGCCCCTGCTGGCCGCAAATAGCTCAAGAGAGAGATAAATGGAATTCTTTAGAGGAGGCCTTCACCTTCGCCTGAGAGAGGGGTTCTTGCTTATGAATAATTTAAGAAATCTATGTAACATTTTTCAACAAAATTGTCAATAACATTAATTATACTTTTTTTTATTACTTTTTTTATAACTCGGTAACATACCTATTTGCAAGAAATAAAAGGCTTTTTATTTTATTTATTATTTATAATTGCGAAGCGGAAATAACACAAAGTTTTTATAAATCTGACAGTTCGTTTAAGACAAAAAACTTACACAATGGCAAAATACCTGAGTGGTTAAATGCTGTCTCTACGCCCATTTTAAGAATCTTAAAAATATATATTCCCAATTTAAAATCGCACAAAACAAAATGCAAAAAACAGGGGCAGGGACTTTTATATAAGGGTTTGGTGATATTTTTAACGTTCCTACACGCTCCATGAATACCTAACAGGCTGTGCCGGGCGCAGGTAACCGACTGCGGGGAAAAAAAGGCGGGGGGGGGGGGGGTGTATCGCGAGTACTGATTGTGCTGCAATCGCGACCACGTAATGCTTAAATGCTTTTCATTTGGCTTCGATGGGATTTCTATGCATTTTAATTTTTACAAATCGATTTGAAAAAAATAAGTCTCTGGCAAGGTTAGATTACTTTATTTTCCTCAGGCGTGGTATAAATCCACAATAAGGAACTCCGGTAAAAAAAATCCCACAGTTCTCTAAGAATAAAAAACGTTTTGATTCTGCCATACGAAAAAGTACATTACTGATTACTTACCTCCCTGTCCTACTAAAACTTAAAATGATTTGTGATTTACTATTAAGTATATCAAATAAACAGAGTGATTAGACTATTATTTAAAAAAAATTGAATTTTACTTAGCGACAGCACTGACTTCATAATTTGGCGGTCGTGTTCCCAGGCCTTTACTATAGTTCGGCTCTTATTTATTTATTTTATTTAAAACCATACAATTGCTTTTACGTACAAGTAATATATGATACAATGGTACTATAATAACAACAAAAATAAAATAGTTAAACAATATTTAAATGTATATAATACTAGGTTTACATAAGACCTGACATAAAACAATATAATGTAAATATGATACAAATATGTGTTACAACAACAAAAAAGTTAAAAAATAAAAATAAATAATGTTAAATCTTTAGGAATAGAATGTTGTAATATTATGTTAAAATAACAGAAGACTATTACGCAATGTCTCTCCTACTGAGAAGCGCTGACAAACAGCTTTAATACCATATGCAGGCGTATAACAGGCGCAAACATACATATTTATTACCATGTACAGGCGATTTATTATGGAATATAACTCAGTATTTGATTATTTGGTAAGGTAATTTGTGACGAACTCATCTACCCGGTACATGAAAATATATTAACAAAAAAAGTTAAGGGGAGTTCAATAAATTATTAAAATTTTTAAATAAATAAATTAAGTCAGAAAAAATGTTTCTTTCTTTTAATGTATCGAGTCCCAATAGTTGTAACAGAGAGAAGTAATTAATTTTTTCAATGAATATTCCCAATTTAAAATTAGTGTGTCGTAAGAATTTTATGTTGGACACGCTCAAGGGAATTTTTATGTACGCTGTAATATGGATTCCAAATGGCGAAGTTAAATTCTAGTTGGCTTCTAACAAGAGAAGTGTATAGTAATTTGACAGTTTTAATTTTTGTTTTATACTCATATTTCCTATTAATGATATGTTGCATGTAACCGATTCACGTCAGACATTACAGTATTTCCTTTAATGCAGTATTCCGCTGGCTCGTTAGTAGGATCACTGGTCGGTTGGATGGATGAATGGATGGGGTGTTTCCTGAAATTATATTTCCAGACATGCATCAGATATCATTCAATAGATACCCAGACTTAACCGACCCCACTACCCCTTTGCTAAAGCAATGGGTTTGCAAACCATTTTTACCCAAAAAAAATTATATTTCAACCATTTCGCATTATTCTTTATTCCTTCCCACCCCCTATACCCTTTTCCTTCCCAGAACTCTCCTCTCCCTCATTTCCTAAAAAAACCCTCCACACAATCCCCAAAGATGACATAGGCCCTAAGGGAATTTTTTTACCTCAGGGCCTCGTGTGTGGAGCTCATGTAAAAAAAACTGTTTTGTGCCAGTGAGGCGATTGCATCTTGGATTGGGTTATGTGTAAGGGAGTGGCGAGGCGAAGAATATGAGAAAGAGGAAGATTGGAAAGTACCTGGCTATTCGGATTTCATCGCCAATCACGGCCACATTGCCAATTCAAGCAACGTTTCGATTCTGAATAGTGCTCTTTCACCAGACGATTTCTAGAGTACCTCCCTATATACCATTCTGGCATGTGCCACAAAAAGCTATACTATTTTAATATTAATTTATTGTAATATAACACGTAATTATTAACTTTTCAAAAACATTTTCTCGTCTCACTTATATTATTTATGTATTTCCTACGCTTAGCTGGACACGCCTATGACGATAAGAAAGGCATCGATTTTTTTTTAATAATAACATTATATTACATAAACGAACTTTGTCCCGGAGCTTTCGTCTACTTTTAATTCTATAAAAATGACATATCAGCTTTTAAAAATGGCGAGATTCTTTATATTATGCAGATATCAGAGCTCATTGCAGCGAAAATGTTAAAGCTTAACTGTTGTATTAAAATCATAATTTCAATATTTTGGCATTCAATATTTTCCGCAATAAAAGCCTTATTTTAATGTAAAAACTGAAAAAAGTTAAAAAAAATTAAATAGTACGCCATTGAAATATTGGGTTAGCAATAAAAAAAGCTATATTTGGACATCATACAATGTTCAATGAAAGAAACCAACTTTCAAAAAACGGTTTCTTCAGCAGGATACAAAGCATACTTGAAGATATCTTTGGTTTTTTTAAACAAGTTTATTATATTTTTTAAAATGGGGGTGTAAATAAAGTTAGTAACTTTCATTTAATTTCAAATGAAGCCACAAATTAATTTTGCAATTATTGAAGAAATTATCATTCTATGTTTTTGTCGACATTGAAAATATATCAGGCTCAATTATTGGTTAGGTTAGGTTAACATGTTTTATTGATTCTTGTAAATGGGTAGCTACAATCTTTGCCTTAAAAAAACAAAGAATTACTCTTTATACCGGGACTCATGTGTGACAACAAGGAGACTAATTTAAGATACTGATCAATCTTGTTCTTCTTGCTGACCAGAGGTGGTTGCTCAACTGACTATATATTTGCAGACAGAAAACATTATTTAAAGCTGATTATGCCGACAGTTTAAATGATATATTTTTGTCCCTTTTAGAGCTCGTCTGCCGCTGGTTCTTCTTGCAACCCTTTATACGTGTAGATTATAATATTCTAACATTCATCTCCTCTCGTAAACCGTGAGATCATCGCTCCGTCCTCTCCGGAGCCGGGATGCTGGGAGACTGCGACGGTGTAACGGTCCCCATCTCCATAATGGAACGCTTAATCTAGCTGGCTAATAAGGCTGTCTTCTCCCATCTCCCATCGTCTGCAGGATACTTATTTTACATAGCTAATCTCAGTGATCGCAATTCTCAACTACGGTATTACTTCCAGGGGGATACATTTACCAATTAATTAGATGGTCACACTTCGAACATAATAATAAGATCATTAGTTTTTTTTAATATGAATGCCGCTCGAGAGTTCAAACTGCTCCCAACTGTCCGGAGCCAGTGAGACTATGGCATTCCCAAATTTGGTATATTGTGAGACTGAAGGAGGCTGGGGAAGGGAAGAAGAAAGAGAAGGACGGTAAAGAAGCTAATCAGACCTTTTCACTTTCACTACACACGGACATTGTCAATTCAAGCAATTTTTCGATTAGTAATGGCGGTCTTTTATAATGTCGATACTTAAGAGTATCTATCTCTCTAGAGCCGTTTTGAAGGAAAAACTTCTTTAGCACCGTTGTGATTTGAAACTCGATGAAACGGAAAGGAGCGTCACTAAAAAGAGACAAACACATACATCTATAGTATTTAGCCTGAAAGAGAATGAGATAGACTAATCGGTGTCCTCTTTGTGTGGTGCTTTGTAGAATTAAATTAAAAATAATTTTTAAACACTGTCTCAATATTATAATAAATAAACCCTAAAATTATCCTGCTCTGCATTCGTCTCATTCTCTCAAAGTTTAGTTGTCTGGGGGTTTCACTTCTACCGCGTGTGAACTGCACACATGTTTTTTTTTTAAATACAACTCCAGAGGGATAGATATAAAGTACACAAATACCCAAAAAATAAGAGATCTCAAGTATCTACCTATTAATCTGTCACTGATTCGAAAATCTAAGATCTCTGTCGTTTTGCCAATATTGAACAAAGGGCACCCACTAAATTATAAAAACCGTCTCCTAAAAACTTTGTTGAATCTCCGAATTTAAAAATTGTGTTATTTATAGATTCTTCGAATCAATTCAGAAAATAATTTAAAATGTCAATGAAAATGTCGACACAGTCCTAGAAACGAGGCTGAATATATTTATAAACAAACTTTTTCGCAAATTATTTTTTGTATCAGGAGAATTTTTAAATGTCGCTTTGACGATATCCTTTTTTCATTTTTTATACAACTGACGGCGACACGTCGCGTGTCGTCCCAAGCTCAAAGCTCTTAACCCTTTGCAATAGAGGTTGTCATTAAACCAGAAGCTTCGTACCTACAGTGATGCTAAAAATAACAATTTTAATATTTTTAAACATCACAATAAAACTGTTCCTCGATATAACACTAAAACTAGAATAGCTTCATTAGATTAACAAAGTAATAAAGTAGTATCAAATCACATTGAAAGATTAATACCCAAGGTAAATGCAACTTTATTGAGTACCTTTTTACTTTTTTGTACGTTAGCTCCACACAGGAGACACCCCTAAGGATAAAAAATTCCCTCATGGCCTATGTCATCTTTGGGATGCTGTGTTGAGGGTCTTTTTAGGGGAAGGAAGGAAAGGAAGTTCAGGCAACGAACGTGGTATAAGGAATGGCTGTGAATCGGTTTGAAGTGACGTACGTTTGAATTCATCCCACCCACTACGGTGTAGGGCATGGATCCGAGATTGTCCGGTTGGAGAGTTTAAAAGATCTCCCTCAACCAGTCTCTCCAAATCCGGCCAGCCACGTAGAAGGTGGGCAAACGAATTCGCTGCCAAGAACTAGACAAACCTCACCCTAAGACTGGCACCCCTGCTAACTCACCAAACTTAGAAGAGTGGGTTCATGTTTGAAGTTTTCAGGCACGAATAAGTCATAGTATTCCAAGAGTAATGGATTATTAATAGAGTTAGGCAATGGCACTAGTGGGCTGCAGGCTTCAGTCACTTGATCCGTAGTATTATCGGAGAAATTTGTGAGCTGATGGCTCATCCATCCATATGTTCCTCTCTAAAAATTACCAATAGCAATACTACAGTCGTATTGTTTTATTTTATTTTAATTGTAAATAAAATATATAAGTTACAAGTTAAAATAAATTTACATAATATTACATACACTTCTCTGAATTCTCGGTCATGTACGCCTGATCAGAAAAGCTCTGCTTTGGTGCTAATCCTGAGGGTTAAAAATATCTGCCACTTCTGCGAATTAATAAATTAATCATCTAAACTGGGTATTCGTGGTATAAGGAAGTTCATAAACGAATTGGTATCGACATTATTGTTGCAGTGAAAGATATTTTTAGATCGTGTGGCTCTATTAGAATCTTGAAATGAAATCAATTGCAGTAATGCAGGGTCGTCATGAAGGGATTTAACGATTTTAAAAACAAAATGAATTCAGCTGCCAATTTTCTTTCGGATAGCTTTATTAATTTTAGATATTACAAAATTATGATAGTAACTGATAAAGGTGATGATTCTAATTGTGAATATGTTTATTTTGTTCCAGGGGCGGCGATGATTAGAAAGGTGAGGGAATGGGCACGATTTGGGGGGTGTCCCGGCTGCGGCGACTCCTGCTACTGTTGCTAGCTGCCGGGGCAGTCCTGCTGCTGTACTGGCAGAGGAGGACCTTGCCGCTGGACTATCTTCCTGCTCCGGCCCGCCCGCTACTAGACAAGTATGTCTCCACCTCTACCGCACTGAAGTCAGTATTCACCTAGTTTTTTTTTCGTATTGTGCTTGTCTTATATATATCATTCTTTAGCACTTGGACGGCCAAAGGTTGTTGTTCGAGTTAATAACCATGTTTGGTAGTCTTTGAAATAACTTTTATTTTTATTTTTATTTTTTATTGTCATTAGTTTTATTTTGTAGAACTCCATTTTAATTTATTTATTTTATAAATTCAATAATATTATTATTTAATGTACAAAAACAGTTTATTATAAACCAGTTCTGCTTCGTAACTTACATTAAATAATAATATTATTGAATTTATAAAATAAATAAAATATTTGAAATAACATCCAACAATTTTACCGCATCTCTAACTAACATGGACGCTACCCTAAACAAACTTAAGGCTGGAAACGATATTAATCGGGAGCTGTTGATATCGATATCTACAAGCAGTCAATATCAACAGCTCCAGTCACTTCAGTTGCAGTGGCTGCCTAGTTTTCAAATTCGTAACAAAAGAACACAACAGTCCGTGTTTTTAAAGTTTTGACTGCTTGTAGTATTGCGTGTATTGCCATCCTAAGAAGTGCTTATTTATATTTGACATAATATTACGTTGAGTAGTTTATGTAGGCTCTGTACTGTGTAGTTCAGTATATAGTTGTTTGTAGTGCAATTTCGTTTCTAGACGTGGTGCAAAAAATATAATCCGGGGACTGTGTCAGTAATCCTCAATATACAAAAAAGTACGTTGCAGTGTCCATTTTTTCCAATTTGCTTTGGATTTTTTTTGCCTTTCAATTTGGTGCGGTAAATAAAAAATATTAGATTTTTTTTTTTTTTTTTTTCATAAAAAAAAAATATATATATACTATATATTAATGCTCAGTTTTTGAAAAACTCACTTTTTGCTTGATGCGAAAAACGACCGCACTGCCCCTTACGTTTCACCAACCTCAAGGTTCACATCGGCTTGGCGACGCAAAAATGCCGCTGGCACGCCAAAAAGACCTCTAGCCTGTTCTTATTTCGCACACTTCGAGGTTCACTCTCCCTCAAAGGCCCGCGGCACACCCTTTGTATGGGAAAAATTCAGCCAAAAAATGTGCCAGTCTTCTCAAGCGAGAATGGACCTCGGCGCTCGGTATTTCGGAACAATTTAAAGTTCACAATCCTTTGAATTTGTTTGACACTAGCAATTGTTTCTGAGAGACCGTTTACTGAGGAGGTGAAATTCAATCGCGGAAATAGAGTTTTTTTGTAGACAAAAAAACGTCGCTAGCGATTTATTCTCTCATACGAATTAACGGCGAAAACTGGAACTTCTCATTAAATCAACCAATTCGGCTCAGTTATAGTTCCCGCCGACAGGTGTCAGGTCTCAAAAAAATATTTCAAAACAGGCTTCAGTTTCAATGCAAAAGAAAGAGCTAGGAATATTGATTTAGTTCAAGATACTGAAATGTCAAAACAAAACGGATCTCTCAGCGGTTTGGGTTGTTGTTTTTTGGAAAATGGCATTGCAGCCGAAAAAACGATCCCCGGTTAGATGTTTTTGAAAAATTCGGTACCCGGCAATATAAGACAACTTTTGATAACGATATAAAGTGTCCGTCCCATGTAAAAAAGTTCAGGGTCGCCGAAAAACCTATAAAATTTTCCAAAAAAAACAAGAAAATTGGTGTCCATAGATTCACTTCAGTAGGGTGGATATTTACCGGCCAGTACATTGAAATGTTATTAATTCAGGGTAGGTACCTACTCATCTCGGTAGTATTGCAAATACGATGAGAAGAGCAAAAACATTGCCGGAATTTTGTAAGGAAATGCGCCGGTACCTGCCGGAATGGGTAGTTGGACAATTATTTAGGTTTTTGATGCAATTTAATTTACTAAGGTAATGTTGTTTCACCGATACTGAATAATTTAACAATTTTTTTAAGTTCATTTTAACGTTCTGTGTAAGTTCTATTTTTTTTATCAGTAAATGCCAGTTGTATCATTAACAAAAATATCTATAGAACTTGAATAGAATTCGAACCGAACTTTTACAGAACGTTAAAATTGACTTGAAAAATTGAAGAATTTTTAATTTTGTTAAACAACTCAGCCTAAATATGTGTTGTTTTACTCACATTTTTTGCACTCGGAATTTAGGTAGGTACCCATCTGCACATAAAAACTCGATATCATCCAACTATATTGCATACGTATTAGTTTTCTAATTTTACAATGAAATTACTCGAAGTTGAACGGAATATTTTTTTAAAAGTATTAAATTCATATAGCGCTTTATTTTAAGCAGTAAAACTACTGGTGAGTTCTGGCATTATAAAATTTGTATGAAAATGTACGTACCCTCATAACTTCCGAAGGACTGCAACAAATTGAAAAATTCTTTTTTTGTTGTGTTCATTATTGTTAGTACAAGGTTCGTATAAAATTACTGGTGAGTTCTGGCATTACGAAATTTGTAAAAAAAAAATTATAGGTGGCGCGCGAGCTGTTTGAAAAATAAATGTACCGGGAAGTAGTGTATGTAATGCGGCAGGTGGGGGGGGTGGAAACAGGAAGGGGAGGAGGGGGACCTCGGAGGGGGGAGGGGAACTCGGGAGGGGGTTTACGATACGGAGAAGCCTAGGAGTGAAGTGGGGTGAGGGAAGGTGAGGGAGGCGGAGTGGAAAGGGGAAGAGGACGCTGGCGAGGAAGGGGGGGGGGAAGGGTATCGGAACAAATGAGAAAGGACACGCAGGTAGAAACATTTTCTTTATTAAATGGTATCGCAACGCATGCCGGGTACCAGCTATCTTCTATATATATAAAAATCAAAAAAATGTTTGGCTGTATGTATGTCCGCTATGCGTTGCTAAACCATTCATCCGATTGCGATGAAACATTGGGAATTTGATGTGCGCATGACTGCTATGGTTCCTGTATACAATAGTGAGCTCTGGCAACACGAAATTACGCATTGCTCAACCGTTCATCCGATTGTGATGAAACTTTGGGGATTTGATGTGTGCATTTCTACAATGGTGTTTATATACTAACGTATAGCAGGTTGTTGCTGCTAGGTCCTGCGGACGGCTTTATACATAGTTGTATGTTTAACCACTAAGCGTTGCTAAACCATTCATCCGATTGCGATGAAAATTTGAGAATTTGATGTGTGCGTGCCCACGACGGTTTCTGTATACAAAAGTGAGCTCTGGCATCATGAAATTACGCATTGCTAAACCATTCATCCGATTGCGATGAAACTTTGGGGATTTGATGTGTGCATGTCTACAATGGTGTTTATTTACTAACGTATGGCAGGTTTTTGCTGCTAGGTCCTGCAGGCGGCTTTATACATAGTTGTGTGTTTAACCGCTAAGCGTTGCTAAACCATTTCATCCGATTGCGATGAAAATTTGTAGATTTGATGTGTGCATGCCCACGACGGTTTCTGTATACAAAAGTGAGCTCTGGCATCATGAAATTACGCATTGCTAAACCGTTCATTCGATTGCGATGAAACTTTGGAGATTTGATGTGTGCATGCCTACAATGGTGTCTATATACTAACGGATGGCAGATTTTTGCTGCTAGGCCCTGTGGGCGGCTTTATATATATTTGTATGTTTAACCGTAGGTACCTACCCGCTTACTATGAATTTTTTTTCTGTTAGTTAGTAAGTCAAGTTAGTTTTAACCCGTTAGTTGCATTTGCAACAGGCATAAGCTAGTTATATATTATTGTTTGGTTTTTCAAAAAACTCACTTTTTCTGGCACGCCAAAATCGACCGCACCGCCCCTTAAGTTTCACCAACCTCGAGGTTCACATTCGGGTACAACCGATTAAGACTTTTGATGGATCCGAAAGTGACCTCTCGGCTCCTCGAGTTTCAAAGACCGCAGAGACCATATTCGGTTCACGGGAAACTCACATAAAATCGAACCGCTACATAATTGACAGCGCCAAATTACGCAAATCAGCGGCGAAAACTAGAACCTCTGACTAAATCTATCACCTTTGGCCTCGGTTATATTTTCCGCCGACAGGTTTGCACTCCAAAAAAGGCAGAGAAAAATTAAGACACTCATTTCCATACAATGAGAAATTTATTCTTATTTATTGTACGGCGTTTTTGAGAAAAAATGACATTTTAAACGTGCTTTGCGGGATCGTAGATTACGTAAAAAAAACACTTTCTGCCGGAGATGTTTTTTAATAAATATAAACATTACAAGTTTTAAAAACTTTTAAAATCAAAACATGTGTAGCTCTCCCTTGAAAATGTTTCACAATATTGCAATCAAATTCGACATTTTTCTGACATTTGCGAAAAATTCACTTTCATCGATAAATGCAAATCGTTTGCAGCCTGTAAAATTGGCTGGTATATTAAAATTTTATAATTTTTCTCGAACTTTGCAACACTGAAGATGGAGTCGTGATGGCGTTAAAAGCCACTACCACCTTAAAAAAAGCAGACCCCGCCCTAATAGGTTTTGTATGAAGATTTTTTTTTTAAATGGCGGATTTCAAATTTGCGTTGTTCAGCAGGGCCTAAATTTAAGCGGGATTTCTGCAAATTTGTGCATCGGTCTTGCCTGTGTAAAAAATATAATTATGGAATATTATCTGTCCGTGTATGATAAAGTAGGTAAGTACCTTATACAAAAGACCCGCGCTTGAACAGCAAATGTTGAGACAGCCCAGTATCCGAAATGTCATATGTTTACTCTAATAAAACGGATCTCTCAGCGGTTTGGGTTGTTGATTTCGCGGTATACGGCATTACGGCCCAAAAAAACGATTCCGGCTTGGATGTTTTTAAAAAATACGATACACGAAAACATAACGCATCTTTTGATAGCAATATGAGGTGTCCGTCCCATGTAAAAAAGTTCAGGGTCGCCGAAAAACCTATAAAATTTTCCAAAAAAAACAAGAAAATACGTGTCCATAGATTCACTTCTAAAGGGTAGATTTTTACCGGCCCGTACAAAATATTATTAATTCAGGGTAGGTACCTACTTATCTCGGTAGTATTGCAAATATGATAAAAAAGCAAAACCATTGCCGGAATTTTGTAAGGAAAAGCGCCGGTACCTACCGGAATGGGTAGTTGGACAATTATTTAGGTTTTAATGCAATTTAATTTACTAAGGTAATGTTGTTTCACCGATACTGAATAATTTAACAATTTTTTTAAGTTCATTTTCACGTTCTGTGTAAGTTCTATTTTTTTTATCAGTAAATAAATACAAAAATATCTATAGAACTTGAATAGAATTCGAACCGAACTTTTACAGAAATTACTCGAAGTTGAACGGGAAATTTATTATTATAAAGTATTAAATTCGTATAGCGCTTTTTTTAAGCAGTAAAACTACTGGTGAGTTCTGGCATTATAAAATTTTTATGAAAATGTACGTACGCTCATAACTTCTGAAGGAATGCAACAAATTGAAAAATTCTTTTTTTGTTGTGTTCGTTATTGTTAATACAAGGTTTGTATAAAACTACTGGTGAGTTCTGGCTTCACGAAATTTGTATAAAATTTTTTTATAGTTGGCGCACGAGCTGTTTGAAAACTAAATGTACCGGGAATTAGTGTATGTAGTGTGGCAGCTTTTTGCTGCTAGGTCCTGCGGGCGGCTTTTTACATAATTGTGTGTTTAACCGCTAAGCGTTGCTAAACCATTCATCCGATTGCGATAAAAAATTGTAGATTTGATGTGTGCATGCCCACGACGTTTTCTGTATACAAAAGTGAGCTCTGGCATCATGAAATTACGCATTGCTTAACCGTTCATCCGATTGCGATGAAATTTTTGAGATTTGATGTGCGCATGCCTACAATGGTGTCTATATACTAACGTATGGCAGATTTTTGCTGCTAGGCCCTGTGGGTGGCTTTATATATATTTGTATGTTTAACAGGTACATACCCTCTTACTATTAAATACATATTTTTTTCTGTTAGTAAGTAAGTCAAGTTAGTTTTAACCCGTTAGTTGCTTTGCAACGGGCAAACTTCTAGTATATATATTAATGTCTGGTTTTTTCAAAAACTCACTTTTTGCTTGATGCGAAAAACGACCGCACCGCCCCTTACGTTTCACCAACCTCAAGGTTCGCTTTGGCTTGGCGCCTCTGGTAAAATTTTGGCACGCCAAAACGACCTCTACGCTCCTCGAGTTTCACAGACCGCAGAGACCATTATCGGATCTAGGGGAGCGTGCTCAAATCGTGTCCCGATTTAGGACCATTTTTCATACAAAAAAACCGATGCACGGTTTACAGTGCACCCAAACGGCGAAAACTATAATTAAATCTCTCACTTACGAAGAAATTCGGCCTTAGTTCTATTTCCTGCCGACAGGTTCGCCCATTAAAAACCGTCGCGTTTTTCACGGAATGTAATTAAGACTTTTTTCCATACAAAACTGATTTTCCTAAGGATTTATTCTTATTAATTTAAAGGCTTCGGGAGAGTTCTTGAGAAAAAATGACATTTTAAACGTGCTTTGCGGGATCGTAGATTACGTTAAAAAAACACCTTCCGGCGGACATGTTTTTGAATAAACATAAACAGTACAAGTTTTAAAAACTTTTAAAATCATAACATGTACCGCATTTCATTCAAAATGTTTCACAATAATGCATTCAAAATCAACATTTTTTTGACATTTTCCAAATATTCACTTTCATAGATAATGTTAATTGTTTGCAGCCTGTAAAATCGCTTATAAAATTTGGCAGATATTTAAATTTTCCCCAACTGTGCAACACTGAAAATTGAATAATATTCCAATGCGAAACACACCACCTCAAACCCTCGGCAAGGCCAGGACAGCTTATTTGTATGGAATTTTTTTTTAAAACTAGGCCTTTATTCGATTTTCAGGCCTGGTTTGAAGTGGTTTTGACAATGTTTTCTGTTGGTCTTGCCAGCATTGAAAAAATAATTTTAGAATATTGAGATGAACTAGGTAGGGACCCAATAAACTATATCTTCTACGAGTATTTATTTATATTATTATTATATGTGAATGGTCGAAATGCATGTCCGCACATAACTTCCGAACGATTGAACCAAATTGAATAATTCTTTTTACGTTGTGATCTTTATTGTTTGGACAAGGTTTTTATAAAACTACTGGTGAGCTCTTGCATTATTAAATTTGTATAAAACGAATCACCGAAATTTATATACGCTCATAACTTCCGAAAGAATGCAAGCAATTGGAAAATTCTTTTTTTGTTATGTTCGTTATTGTTAGGGCAAAGTTTGTATAAAACTACTGGTGAGCTCTGGCATCATGAAATTTGTATTAAAATGAATCCCCGAAATGCATGTACGCTTATAACTTCCGAACGAATGCACCAAATTGGATAATTCTTTTTATGTAATTATTGTTATTGTTAGGACAAGGTTCGTATAAAACTAATGGTGAGTACTGGCATTATGAAATTTGTATAAAATTAATCGCCAAAAAGTATGTACGCGTATAGCTTTCTAACGACTGCACCAAACCGGATAATTCTTTTTATGTTGTATTGGTTATTGGCTGGTGAGCACTGGCATTAAGAAATTTGTACAAAAAATTTCAATAGGTGGCACGCGAGATGTTTGAAAACTAAATGTACCGGGAATTAATGTATGAAACGCGGGAGTTGTGAGAAGGGGAAACAGGGAGGGGGGAGGGGAACTCGGGAGGGGGTTTACGGGACGGAGAAGGGGGGGAGTGAAGTGGAGGGGGGGAAGGTGGGAGAGGTAGAGTGGAAACGCGAGAAAGGAAGAGGACGTATGGTAGGTTTTTTGCTGCTAGGCACTGCGGGCGGCTTAATATATATTTGTGTGTTGAACCGCTAAGCGTTGCTAAACCATTCATCCGATTGCGATGAAACTTTGGGGATTTGATGTGCGCATGCTCACGATGGTTTCTGTATACAATAGTGAGCTCTGGCATCATGAAATTACGCATTGCTAAGCCGTTCATCCGATTGGGATGAAACTTTGGGGATTTGATTTGTGCATGCCTACAATGGTGTATATATACTAACGAATGGCAATTTTTTGTTGCTAGGCCCTGCAGGCGGCTTTATAAATATTTGTATGTTTGACCGCTAAGCTTTGCTAAACCATTCATCCGATTGCGATGAAACTTTAAGGATTTGATGTGCGCATACTCGCGATGGTTTCTATATGCAATAGTGAGCTCTGGCATCATGAAATTACGCATTGCTAAGCCGTTCATCCGATTGGGATGAAACTTTGGGGATTTGATTTGTGCATGCCTACAATGGTGTATATATACTAACGAATGGCAGTTTTTGCTGCTAGGCCCTGTAGGCGGCTTTATAAATATTTGTATGTTTAACCGCTAAGCGTTGCTAAACCATTCATTCGATTGCGATGAAAATTTGAGGATTTGATGTGTACATAACCACGACGGTTTTTGTATACAAAAGTGAGCTCTGGCATCATGAAACTACGCATTGATTAACCGTTCATCCGATTGCGATGAAACTTTGGGGATTTGATGTGTGCATGCCTACAACAGTGTCTATATACTAACGTATGGTAGGTTTTTGCTACTAGGCCCTGCGGGCGGCTTTATGTACATTTGTATGTTTAACCGCTAAGCGTTGCTTAACCATTCATCGGATTGCGATGAAACTTTAGGTTTTGATGTGCGCATGCCTACCATGCCTTTATGGCAGTAGGTTCTTACCCGCTTACTATGAAATATTATTTTTTTCTGTAAGTAAGTCAAGTTAGTTTTAACCCGTTAGTTGCTTTGCAATAGGCATAAGCTAGTTATATATTATTGTTTGGTTTTTCAAAAAACTCACTTTTTCTGGCACGCCAAAATCCACCGCACCGCCCCTTAAGTTTCACCAACCTCGAGGTTCACATTCGGGTACAACCGATTAAGACTTTTGATGGATCCGAAAGTGACCTTTCCGCTCCTCGAGTTTCAAAGACCGCAGAGACCATATTCGGTTCACGGGAAACTCACATAAAATCAAACCGCTACATAATTGACAGCGCCAAATTACGCAAATCAGCGGCGAAAACTAGAACCTCTGAATAAATCTATCACCTTTGGCCTCGGTTATATTTTCCGCCGACAGGTTTGCACTCCAAAAAAGGCAGAGAAAAATTAAGACACTCATTTCCATACAATGAGAAATTTATTCTAATTTATTGTACGGCGTTTTTGAGAAAAAATGACATTTTAAACATGCTTTGCGGGATCGTAGATTACGTAAAAAAAACACTTTCTGCCGGAGATGTTTTTTAATAAATATAAACATTACAAGTTTTAGAAACTTTTAAAACCAAAACATGTTTAGCTCCCCCTTGAAAATGTTTCACAATATTGCAATCAAATTCGACATTTTTCTGACATTTGCGAAAAATTCACTTTCATCGATAAATGCATATCGTTTGCAGCCTGTAAAATTGGCTGGTATATTAAAATTTTATAATTTTTCTCGAACTTTGCAACACTGAAGATGGAGTCGTGATGGCGTTAAAATCCACTACCACCTTAAAAAAAGCAGACCCCGCCCTAATAGGTTTTGTATGAAGAATTTTTTTTTTTAATGGCGGATTTCAAATTGCATAGCTCGACAGGGCCTAAATTTAAGCAGGATTGGTGCAAATTTGTGCATCGGTCTTGCCTGTGTAAAAAATATTATTATGAAATATTATCTGTCTGTGTTTTTTATAGTAGGTAAGTACCTAATACAAAAGCGCTAGATTTACCCGCGCTTCAACAGCAAATTAAAATATCAAAAGAAAACGGATCTCTCAGCGGTTTGGGTTGTTGTTTTTCGGGAAACGGCATTGCGGCCGGAAAAACGATTCTGGCTTGGATGTTTTTAGAAAATACGGTACCCTGAAATATAAGGCAACTTTCAACGGTAATATAACGCGTCCGTCTCATGAAAAAATGTTCATGAGGTTATGATAAACATATAACATTTTCCAAAAAAATGAGGAAAACGCGTGCCATAGATTTCAGAAGTGGAGATTTTTACTGGCCAGTTTAAATATGTTCCTTCAGGGTAGGTACTTATTTCAGTGGTATTGCAAATATGATGAAAAAGCAAATATTGCCGGAATTTTAGTAACAAATGCGGAGGTACCTACCCGAATACGTAGCTACACAATTAAATGCAATACTTAGGTTAGGTTGTTGTACAACGATACTGAATAATTCAACATTTTTTTAAGGTTCATTTTCAAGTTCTTCGTAAGTTCTATTCAAGTTCTGTTATTTTATCAGTACATGCCAGTTGCATCATAAAACTGAAATAATAACTGAACTTGAATAGAATTTGAACCGAACTTTTACAGAACGTTAAAATTGACTTGAAAAATTGAAGAATTTTTAATTTCGTTAAACAACCCAGCCTAAATATGTGTTTTTTTTTACGTATGTATGCAAGTACCAGCACTCAAAATTTAGGTAGGTACCCATCTGCATATAACAACTCGGTATCATCCGACTATATTGCATACGTATTAGTTTTCTAATTTTACAATGAAATTACTCGAAGTTGAACGGGATATTTTTTAAAAGTATTAAATTCATATAGCGCTTTATTTTAAGCAGTAAAACTACTGGTGAGTTCTGGCATTATAAAATTTGTATGAAAATGTACGTACGCTCATAACTTCCGAAGGACTGCAACAATTTGAAAAATTCTTTTTTTGTTGTGTTCGTTATTGTTAATACAAGGTTTGTATAAAACTACTGGTGAGTTCTGGCTTCACGAAATTTGTATAAAAAAATTTAATAGGCGGCGCACGAGCTGTTTGAAAACTAAATGTACCGGGAATTAGTGTATGTAGTGTGGCAGCTTTTTGCTGCTAGGTCCTGCGGACGGCTTTATACATGGTTGTATGTTAAACCGCTAAGCGTTTCTAAACCATTCCTCCGATTGCGATGAAAATTTGAGGATTTGATGTGTGCATGCCCACGACGGTTTCTGTATACAAAAGTGAGCTATGGCATCATGAAATTACGCATTGCTAAACCATTCATCCGATTGCGATGAAACTTTGGGGATTTGACGTGTGCATGTCTACAATGGTGTTTATTTACTAACGTATGGCAGGTTTTTGCTGCTAGGTCCTGCGGGCGGCTTTATACATAGTTGTGTGTTTAACCGCTAAGCGTTGCTAAACCATTCATCCGATTGCGATAAAAATTTGTAGATTTGATGTGTGCATGCCCACGACGGTTTCTGTATACAAAAGTGAGCTCTGGCATCATGCAATTACGCATTGCTAAACCGTTCATGCGATTGCGATGAAACTTTGGGGATTTGATGTGTGCATGCCTACAATGGTGTCTATATACTAACGTATGGCAGATTTTTGCTGCTAGACCCTGTGGGCGGCTTTATATATATTTGTATGTTTAACCGTAGGTACCTACCCGCTTACTACGAAATATATTTTTTTCTGTTAGTAAGTCAAGTTAGTTTTAACCCGTTAGTTGCTTTGCAACGGGCAAACTTCTAGTTATATATTATTGTTTGGTTTTTCAAAAAACTCACTTTTTCTGGCACGCCAAAATCGACCGCACCGCCCCTTAAGTTTCACCAACCTCGAGGTTCACATTCGGGTACAACCGATTAAGACTTTTGATGGATCCGAAAGTGACCTCTCGGCTCCTCGAGTTTCAAAGACCGCAGAGACCATATTCGGTTCACGGGAAACTCACATAAAATCGAACCGCTACATAATTGACAGCGCCAAATTACGCAAATCAGCGGCGAAAACTAGAACCTCTGACTAAATCTATCACCTTTGGCCTCGGTAATATTTTCCGCCGACAGGTTTGCACTCCAAAAAAGGCAGAGAAAAATTAAGACACTCATTTCCATACAATGTGAAATTTATTCTTAATTATTGTAGGGCGTTTTTGAGAAAAAAATGACATTTTAAACGTGCTTTGCGGGATCGTAGATTACGTAAAAAAAACACTTTCTGCCGGAGATGTTTTTTAATAAATATAAACATTACAAGTTTTAGAAACTTTTAAAACCAAAACATGTTTAGCTCCCCCTTGAAAATGTTTCACAATATTGCAATCAAATTCGACATTTTTCTGACATTTGCGAAAAATTCACTTTCATCGATAAATGCAAATCGTTTGCAGCCTGTAAAATTGGCTGGTATATTAAAATTTTATAATTTTTCTCGAACTTTGCAACACTGAAGATGGAGTCGTGATGGCGTTAAAATCCACTACCACCTTAAAAAAAGCAGACCCCGCCCTAATAGGTTTTGTATGAAGAATTTTTTTTTTTAATGGCGGATTTCAAATTGCATAGCTCGACAGGGCCTAAATTTAAGCAGGATTGGTGCAAATTTGTGCATCGGTCTTGCCTGTTTAAAAAATATAATTATGGAATATTATCTGTCTGTGTATGATATAGTATAGGTAAGTACCTAATACAAAAGCGCTAGATTTATCCGCGCTTCAACAGCAAATTGAAATGTCAAAAGAAAACGGATCTCTCAGCGGTTTGGGTTGTTGTTTTTCGGGAAACGGCATTGCGGCCGGAAAAACGATTCTGGCTTGGATGTTTTTGGAAAATACGGTACCCTGAAATATAAGGCAACTTTTAACAGTAATTTTACGTGTCCGTCTCATGAAAAAATGTTCATGAGGATATGATAAACATATAACATTTTCCAAAAAAATGAGGAAAACGCGTGCCATAGATTTCAGAAGTGGAGATTTTTACTGGCCAGTTTAAATATGTTCCTACAGGGTAGGTACTTATTTCAGTGGTATTGCAAATATGATGAAAAAGCAAATATTGCCGGAATTTTAGTAACAAATGCGGAGGTACCTACCCGAATACGTAGCTACACAATTAAATGCAATACTTAGGTTAGGTTGTTGTATAACGATACTGAATAATTCAACATTTTTTTAAGGTTCATTTTCAAGTTATTCGTAAGTTCTATTCAAGTTCTGTTATTTTATCAGTACATGCCAGTTGCATCATAAAACTGAAATAATAACTGAACTTGAATAGAATTTGAACCGAACTTTTACAGAACGTTAAAATTGACTTGAAAAATTGAAGAATTTTTAATTTCGTTAAACAACCCAGCCTAAATATGTGTTTTTTTTTACGTATGTATGCAAGTACCAGCACTCAAAATTTAGGTAGGTACCCATCTGCATATAACAACTCGGTATCATCCGACTATATTGCATACGTATTAGTTTTCTAATTTTACAATGAAATTACTCGAAGTTGAACGGGATATTTTTTAAAAGTATTAAATTCATATAGCGCTTTATTTTAAGCAGTAAAACTACTGGTGAGTTCTGGCATTATAAAATTTGTATGAAAATGTACGTACGCTCATAACTTCCGAAGGACTGCAACAATTTGAAAAATTCTTTTTTTGTTGTGTTCGTTATTGTTAGTACAAGGTTTGTATAAAATTACTGGTGAGTTCTGGCATTACGAAATTTGTAAAAGAAAATTATATGTGGCGCGCGAGCTGTTTGAAAAATAAATGTACCGGGAATTAGTGTATGTAATGCGGCAGGTGGGGGGGGGGTGGAAACAGGAAGGGGGGAGGGGAGCCTGGGAGGGGGGAGGGGAACTCGGGAGGGGGTTTACGATACGGAGAAGCCTAGGAGTGAAGTGCGGTGAGGGAAGGTGAGGGAGGCGGAGTCGAAAGGGGAAGAGGATGCTGGTGAGGAAGGGGGGGGGGGGATTCCTGGTTCCTGGATACAATAGTGAGCTCTGGCAACACGAAATTACGCATTGCTCAACCGTTCATCCGATTGCGATGAAACTTTGGGGATTTGATGTGTCCATGCCTACAACGGTGTCTATACACTAACATATGGTAGGTTTTTGCTACTAGGCCCTGCGGGCGGCTTTATAAACATTTGTATGTATAACCGCTAAGCGTTGCTAAACCATTTATCGGATTGCGATGAATCTTTAGGTTTTGATGTGCGCATGCCTACCATGCCTTTATGGCAGTAGATACCTACCCGCTTACTATGATTTTTTTAAGTTAGTTTTATCCCGTTAATTGCATTTGCAATAGGCATAAGCTAGTACTATATATTATTGTTTGGTTTCGAAAAAACTCACTTTTTTTCCGGATGCGAAAATCGACCGCACCCCCCTCGAGTTTCACCCACCTCAAGGTTCACTTTCGCGTGAAGATAGTTTTTTCCCGCACGCGAAAAGGGACCGCACCGCCTTCGCGTTTCGCACACCTCAAGGTTCACTCTCGCTTGAGGAAAAAATTCAGCCCGAAAATTAAGCCTCGAAAGCTCACTTTTTACGCGAAAATCGACCGTACCGCCCCTCGAGTTTCACCAACCTCAAGGTTCACTTTGGCATGCAAATAAAAATTAAGCCCGAAAATTAAGCCTCGAAAAATTCAGCCTCGGAAAAAAAGCCTGACAAAATTAATGTCGCTAGGGATCTATTCTCTCATACGAATCGACGGCGCAAACTGGAACCTCTAATTAAATCACTCGATTCGGCTAGGTTATAATTCTCGCCGACAGGTTCGCCCCTTTAAAAACGTCGGATCGAAAATGTAAGTAAAAAAAAGTTAGTTTCCAGTACAAAACTGATTTTGCTAGGAATTTATACTAAATAATTAAACGGCTTCGAGAAAATTCTTGAGAAAAATTGACATTTTACAGGGGCATTACGGAATTAAATATTACGTTAAAAAAACACCTTCCGGCGGACATGTTTTTGATTAAACATAAGCAATACAAGTTTTATAAACTTTTAAATCCAAGACATGTCCGCATGTCATTCAAAATGTTTGACAATTTTGAATCAAAGATTGAAATAATTCTGACATTTGTTGAAATTAATCTGTCCTCGACAATGAAAAATCTTTGCGGCCAGTTAAAATGAATTCGAGGTAGGTACCTACCGGCGTTGAAAGGCGAATAATATTGAGACAGGTCAGTTATCAATTATCCGAGATGTCAAAACAAAACGGATCTCTCAGCGGTTTGGGTTGTTGTTTTTTGGAAAATGGCATTGCAGCCGAAAAAACGATCCCCGGTTAGATGTTTTTGAAAAATTCGGTACCCGGCAATATAAGGCAACTTTAAACACCAAAATTTTGTTTCCGTTCCATGTAAAAAATTTCAGGATCGCCGAAAAACCTATAAAATTTTCCAAAAAAAACAAGAAAATCCATAGATTCACTTCGGTAGGGTGGATATTTACCTGCCAGTACAAATTATGTTATGAATTCAGGGTAGGTTCCTACTTATCTCGGTAGTATTGCAAATATGATGAAAAAAGAAAAACCATTGCCGGAATTTTGTAAGGAGATGCGCCGGTACTTAATACAATTTAATTTACTAAGGTAATGTTATTTCCACGATTTTCACGTTCTGTGAGAGTTCGGTTTTTTTATCAGTTAATGCCAATTGCATCATAAAACTGAAATAATTACAGAACTTGAATAGAATTCTAACCGAACTTTTACAGAACGTTAAAACTGACGTGAAAAATTGAAGAATTTTTAATTTTGTTAAACAACCCAGCCTAAATATGTGTTTTTTTAATCACTCTTTTTACACTCGGAATTTAGGTAGGTACCCATCTGCACATAACGACTCGATATCATCCAACTATATTGCATACGTATTAGTTTTCTAATTTTACAATGAAATTATTCGAAGTTGAACGAAATATTTTTTTTAAAGTATTAAATTCATATAGCGCTTTATTTTAAGCAGTAAAACTACTGGTGAGTTCTGGCATTATAAAATTTGTATGAAAATGTACGTACGCTCATAACTTCCGAAGGACTGCAACAATTTGAAAAATTCTTTTTTTGTTGTGTTCGTTATTGTTAATACAAGGTTTGTATAAAACTACTGGTGAGTTCTGGCTTCACGAAATTTGTATAAAAAAATTTAATAGGTGGCGCATGAGCTGTTTGAAAACTAAATGTACCGGGAATTAGTGTATGTAGTGTGGCAGCTTTTTGCTGCTAGGTCCTGCGGGCGGCTTTATACATAATTCTGTGTTTAACAGCTAAGCGTTGCTAAACCTTTCATCCGATTGCGATAAAAAATTGTAGATTTGATGTGTGCATGCCCACGACGGTTTCTGTATACAAAAGTGAGCTCTGGCATCATGAAATTACGCATTGCTAAACCGTTCATGCGATTGCGATGAAACTTTGGGGATTTGATGTGTGCATGCCTACAATGGTGTCTATATACTAACGTATGGCAGATTTTTGCTGCTAGGCCCTGTGGGCGGCTTTATATATATTTGTATGTTTAACCGTAGGTACCTACCCGCTTACTACGAATTTTTTTTTTCTGTTAGTAAGTCAAGTTAGTTTTAACCCGTTAGTTGCTTTGCAACGGGCAAACTTCTAGTATATATATATAGTATTGTTTGGTTTTTCGAAAAACTCACTTTTTCTGGCACGCCAAAATCGACCGCACCGCCCCTTAAGTTTCACCAACCTCGAGGTTCACATTCGGGTAAAGTCGATTAAGACGGCCCTTGCACGCCAAAACGACCTTTCCGCTCCTCGAGTTTCACCGACCGCAGAGACCATTATCGCTAGACAGGAAACTCACATAAATCGAGCTGAAACATAATAAACAGCGACAAATGTGGCAAATTTTGCGGCGAAAACTAGAACCTCTAACTTAATCTCTCACCTTTGGACTTAGTTCTATTTCCGGCCGCCAGGTGCGCCGGGTCAAAAAAATTGGCATTTTCGCGTGTCAATTTCGAGTTTCCATACAAAACGAAATTTACTATGGAAATTATTCTTATTAATTATACGGCATTTTTGAGAAAAAATGACATTTTAAACGTGCTTTGCGGGATCGTAGATTACGTAAAAAAAACACTTTCTGCCGGAGATGTTTTTTAATAAATATAAACATTACAAGTTTTAGAAACTTTTAAAACCAAAACATGTTTAGCTCCCCCTTGAAAATGTTTCACAATATTGCAATCAAATTCGACATTTTTCTGACATTTGCGAAAAATTCACTTTCATCGATAAATGCAAATCGTTTGCAGCCTGTAAAATTGGCTGGTATATTAAAATTTTATAATTTTTCTCGAACTTTGCAACACTGAAGATGGAGTCGTGATGGCGTTAAAATCCACTACCACCTTAAAAAAAGCAGACCCCGCCCTAATAGGTTTTGTATGAAGAATTTTTTTTTTTAATGGCGGATTTCAAATTGCATAGCTCGACAGGGCCTAAATTTACGCGGGATTGGTGCAAATTTGTGCATCGGTCTTGCCTGTTTAAAAAATATAATTATGGAATATTATCTGTCTGTGTATGATATAGTATAGGTAAGTACCTAATACAAAAGCGCTAGATTTACCCGCGCTTCAACAGCAAATTGAAATGTCAAAAGAAAACGGATCTCTCAGCGGTTTGGGTTGTTGTTTTTCGGGAAACGGCATTGCGGCCGGAAAAACGATTCTGGCTTGGATGTTTTTGGAAAATACGGTACCCTGAAATATAAGGCAACTTTTAACAGTAATTTTACGTGTCCGTCTCATGAAAAAATGTTCATGAGGATATGATAAACATATAACATTTTCCAAAAAAATGAGGAAAACGCGTGCCATAGATTTCAGAAGTGGAGATTTTTACTGGCCAGTTTAAATATGTTCCTACAGGGTAGGTACTTATTTCAGTGGTATTGCAAATATGATGAAAAAGCAAATATTGCCGGAATTTTAGTAACAAATGCGGAGGTACCTACCCGAATACGTAGCTACACAATTAAATGCAATACTTAGGTTAGGTTGTTGTACAACGATACCGAATAATTCAACATTTTTTTAAGGTTAATTTTCAAGTTCTTCGTAAGTTCTATTCAAGTTCTGTTATTTTATCAGTACATGCCAGTTGCATCATAAAACTGAAATAATAACTGAACTTGAATAGAATTTGAACCGAACTTTTACAGAACGTAAAAATTGACTTGAAAAATTGAAGAATTTTTATTTTCGTTAAACAACCCAGCCTAAATATGTGTTTTTTTTTACGTATGTATGCAAGTACCAGCACTCAAAATTTAGGTAGGTACCTATCTGCATATAACAACTCGGTATCATCCGACTATATTGCATACGTATTAGTTTTCTAATTTTACAATGAAATTACTCGAAGTTGAACGGGATATTTTTTAAAAGTATTAAATTCATATAGCGCTTTATTTTAAGCAGTGAAACTACTGGTGAGTTCTGGCATTATAAAATTTGTATGAAAATGTACGTACGCTCATAACTTCCGAAGGACTGCAACAATTTGAAAAATTCTTTTTTTGTTGTGTTCGTTATTGTTAGTACAAGGTTTGTATAAAATTACTGGTGAGTTCTGGCATTACGAAATTTGTAAAAAAAAAATATAGGTGGCGCGCGAGCTGTTTGAAAAATAAATGTACCGGGAATTAGTGTATGTAATGCGGCAGGTGGGGGGGGGGGGTGGAAACAGGAAGGGGGGAGGGGAGCCTGGGAGGGGGGAGGGGAACTCGGGAGGGGGTTTACGATACGGAGAAGCCTAGGAGTGAAGTGGGGTGAGGGAAGGTGAGGGAGGCGGAGTGGAAAGGGGAAGAGGATGCTGGTGAGGAAGGGGGGGGGGGATTCCTGGTTCCTGGATACAATAGTGAGCTCTGGCAACACGAAATTACGCATTGCTCAACCGTTCATCCGATTGCGATGAAACTTTGGGGATTTGATGTGTGCATGCCTACAACGGTGTCTATACACTAACATATGGTAGGTTTTTGCTACTAGGCCCTGCGGGCGGCTTTATAAACATTTGTATGTATAACCGCTAAGCGTTGCTAAACCATTTATCGGATTGCGATGAAACTTTAGGTTTTGATGTGCGCATGCCTACCATGCCTTTATGGCAGTAGATACCTACCCGCTAACTATGAATTTTTTAAGTTAGTTTTAACCCGTTAGTTGCATTTGCAACGGGCATAAGCTAGTATATATAGTATTGTTTGGTTTTTCAAAAAACTCACTTTTCGCTTGACGGGAAAATCGACCGTACCGCCCCTTAAGTTTCTCCAACCTCAAGGATCGCTTTCGGATAAACCATTTTAAGACGACCCCCTGCACGCCAAAACGACCTTTCCACTCTTCGAGTTTCACCAACCTTAAGGTTCGTTGTCGGTCAAATTGAAATTCAGTCGCTGAAATGAGGTGTTTTTTTTGTCGAAAAAATAAATGTCGCCAGCGATTTATTCTCTCAAACGAATCAGTGGCGAAAACTGGAACTTTTCATTAAATCACCCAATTCGGCTAGGTTATATTTCCCGCCGCCAGGTTCGCATTAAAAAAAGGAAAGACAAATTAGACCTCAGTTTCAATGCAAAGGAAAATACTAGAGAAAATGTTGAGATAGGTCAGTTATCCGAGACGTCAAATGAAAATGGATCTCTCAGCGGTTTGAGTTGTTGTTTTTCGGAAAAGGGCATTACAGCCGAAAAAACGATCCCCGCTTAGATGTTTTTGAAAAATTCGGTACCCGGCAATATAAGGCAACTTTTGATAACGATATAAAGTGTCCGTCTCATGTAAAAAAGTTCAGGGTCGCCGAAAAACCTATAAAATTTTCCAAAAAAAACAAGAAAATTGGTGTCCATAGATTCACTTCAGTAGGGTGGATATTTACCGGCCAAATTTAAATGTTATTAATTCAGGGTAGGTACCTACTTATCTCGGTAGTATTGCAAATATGATAAAAAAGCAAAACCATTGCCGGAATTTTGTAAGGAAAAGCGCCGGTACCTACCGGAATGGGTAGTTAGACAATTATTTAGGTTTTAATGCAATTTAATTTACTAAGGTAATGTTGTTTCACCGATACTGAATAATTTAACAATTTTTTTAAGTTCATTTTCACGTTCTGTGTAAGTTCTATTTTTTTTTATCAGTAAATGCCAGTTGCATCATTATACAAAAATATCTATAGAACTTGAATAGAATTCGAACCGAACTTTTACAGAAATTACTCGAAGTTGAACGGGATATTTTTTTTAAAGTATTAAATTCGTATAGTGCTTTTTTAAGCAGTAAAACTACTGGTGAGTTCTGGCATTATAAAATTTTTATGAAAATGTACGTACGCTCATAATTTCTGAAGGACTGCAACAAATTGAAAAATTCTTTTTTTGCTGTGTTCGTTATTGTTAGTACAAGGTTTGTATAAAATTACTGGTGAGTTCTGGCATTACGAAATTTGTAAAAAAAAAATTATAGGTGGCGCGCGAGCTGTTTGAAAACTAAATGTACCGGGAATTAGTGTATGTAATGCGGCAGGTGGGAGGGGGGGGGGGTGGAAACAGGAAGGGGGGAGGGGAGCCTGGGAGGGGGGAGGGGAGCCTGGGAGGGGGGAGGGGAACTCGGCAGGGGGTTTACGATACGGAGAAGCCTAGGAGTGAAGTGGGGTGAGGGAAGGTGAGGGAGGCGGAGTGGAAAGGGGAAGAGGACACTGGTGAGGAAGGGGGGGGGATTCCTGGTTCCTGTATACAATAGTGAGCTCTGGCAACACGAAATTACGCATTGCTAAACCGTTTATCCGATTGTGATGAAACTTTGGGGATTTGATGTGTGCATTTCTACAATGGTGTTTATATACTAACGTATACCAGGTTTTTGCTGCTAGGTCCTGCGGACGGCTTTATACATAGTTGTATGTTTAACCGCTAAGCGTTGCTAAACCATTCATCCGATTGCGATGATAATTTGTAGATTTGATGTGTGCATGCCCATGACGGTTTCTGTATACAAAAGTGAGCTCTGGCATCAGGAAATTACGCATTGCTAAACCGTTCATCCGATTCCGATGAAACTTTGGGGATTTGATGTGTGCATGCCTACAATGGTGTCTATATACTAACGTATGCAGACTTTTGCTGCTAGGCCCTGTGGGCGGCTTTATATATATTTGTATGTTTAACCGTAGGTACCTACCCGCTTACTATGATTTTTTTTTCTGTCAGTTAGTAAGTCAAGTTAGTTTTAACCCGTTAGTTGCATTTGCAACGGGCATAAGCTAGTTATATAGTATTGTCTGGTTTCGATCGACCGCTCACTTTTTCTGGCACGCCAAAATCGACCGCACCGCCCCTTAAGTTTCACCAACCTCGAGGTTCACATTCGGGTAAAGTCGATTAAGACTTTTGATGGATCCGAAAGTGACCTCTCCGCTCCTCGAGTTTCAAAGACCGCAGAAACCATTTTCGGACTCAGGGTAGCGTGCTCAAATCGTGTCCCGATTTAGGACCATTTTTCATACAAAAAACCCGTGCACGGTTTACAGCGCACCAAACGGCGAAAACTATAATTAAATCTATCACCTTCGAAGAAATTCGGCCTTAGTTCTATTTCCTGCCGACAGGTTCGCCCATTAAAAACCGTCGCGTTTTTCACGGAATGTAATTAAGACTTTTTTCCATACAAAACTGATTTTGCTCGGAATTTATACTAAATAATTAAACGGCTTCGAGAAAATTCTTTCGAAAAATTGACATTTTACAGGGGCATTACGGAATTAAAGATTACGTTAAAAAAACACCTTCCGGCGGACATGTTTTTGATTAAACATAAGCAATACAAGTTTTATAAACTTTTAAATCCACGACATGTCCGCATGTCATTTAAAATGTTTGACAATTTTGCATCAAAGATTGAAATAATTCTGACATTTGTTGAAATTAATCTGTCCTCGACAATGAACAATTTTGCGGCCAGTTAAAATGAATTCTTGGTAGGTACCTACCGGCGTTGAAAGGCGAATAATTTTCATGCAGTAAATAAATAGTTCCTAGGTAAATGAAACCAAATGAGATAGTAGGTAAGTACCTTATACAAAAGCGCTAGATTTACCCGCACTTCAACAGCAAATTTAAATGTCAAAAGAAAACGGATCTCTCAGCGGTTTGGGTTGTTGTTTTTCGGGAAACGGCATTGCGGCCGGAAAAACGATTCTGGCTTAGATGTTTTTAGAAAATACGGTACCCTGAAATATTAGGCAACTTTTAACAGTAATATGACGTGTTCGTCTCATGAAAAAAATGTTCATGAGGATATGATAAACATATAACATTTTCCAAAAAAATGAGGAAAACGCGTGCCATAGATTTCAGAAGTGGAGATTTTTACTGGCCAGTTTAAATATGTTCCTACAGGGTAGGTACTTATTTCAGTGGTATTGCAAATATGATGAAAAAGCAAATATTGCCGGAATTTTAGTAACAAATGCGGAGGTACCTACCCCAATACGTAGCTACACAATTAAATGCAATACTTAGGTTAGGTTGCTGTACAACGATACTGAATAATTCAACATTTTTTTAAGGTTCATTTTTAAGTTCTTCGTAAGTTCTATTCAAGTTCTGTTATTTTATCAGTACATGCCAGTTGCATCATAAAACTGAAATAATAACTGAACTTGAATAGAATTTGAACCGAACTTTTACAGAACGTTAAAATTGACTTGAAAAATTGAAGAATTTTTAATTTCGTTAAACAACCCAGCCTAAATATGTGTTTTTTTTTACGTATGTATGCAAGTACCAGCACTCAAAATTTAGGTAGGTACCCATCTGCATATAACAACTCGGTATCATCCGACTATATTGCATACGTATTAGTTTTCTAATTTTACAATGAAATTAGTCGAAGTTGAACGGGATATTTTTTAAAAGTATTAAACTACTGGTGAGTTCTGGCATTATAAAATTTGTATGAAAATGTACGTACGCTCATAACTTCCGAAGGACTGCAACAATTTGAAAAATTCTTTTTTTGTTGTGTTCGTTATTGTTAGTACAAGGTTTATATAAAATTACTGGTGAGTTCTGGCATTACGAAATTTGTAAAAAAAAATTATAGGTGGCGCGCGAGCTGTTTGAAAAATAAATGTACCGGGAATTAGTGTATGTAATGCGGCAGGTGGGGAGGGGTGGAAACAGGAAAGGGGGAGGGGTGCCTGGGAGGGGGGAGGGGAACTCGGGAGGGGGTTTACGATACGGAGAAGCCTAGGAGTGAAGTGGGGTGAGGGAAGGTGAGGGAGGCGGAGTGGAAAGGGGAAGAGGATGCTGGTGAGGAAGGGGGGGGGATTCCTGGTTCCTGGATACAATAGTGAGCTCTGGCAACACGAAATTACGCATTGCTCAACCGTTCATCCGATTGCGATGAAACTTTGGGGATTTGATGTGTGCATGCCTACAACGGTGTCTATATACCAACATATGGTAGGTTTTTGCTACTAGGCCCTGCGGGCGGCTTTATAAACATTTGTATGTATAACCGCTAAGCGTTGCTAAACCATTCATCGGATTGCGATGAAACCTTAGGTTTTGATGTGCGCATGCCTACCATGCCTTTATGGCCGTAGATACCTACCCGCTTACTAGGAATTTTTTAAGTTAGTTTAAACCCGTTAATTGCATTTGCAATAGGCATAAGCTAGTATATAGTATTGTCTGGTTTCGATTCAAAACTCACTTTTTTTTGCAGGCGAAAATCGACCGCACCGCCCCTTAAGTTTCACCAACCTCAAGGTTCGTTTTGGATCAAATTCACTTTCAGACACGAAACTGGTAGTAATTTTTTTTCGACAAAATAGCGCCGCTAGCGTTTTTTTGTCTCATACAAAACGGTGGCGAAAACTAGAACTTCTCATTAAATCGCCCAATTCGGCTCAGTTATAGTTCCCGCCGCCAGGTGACGCGTCTCAAAAAAAAAAGACGCAAAATAGGCCTCAATTTCCATGCAAAAACAAATGCTCTTTTCAGTACTTTGAAAAATTGAGCATTTTTGTTGCCTACATTTTTGCTAGCGATTTATTGACGAAAAACTATGGCGAATCAGCGGCAAAAACTGGAACCTCAAATAAAAGTACTCAATTCGGCTCAGTTATATTTCCTGCCGACAGGTGTACTTCAAAAAAAAAGATGTCATTTTGGCCATTAGTTTCAATGCAAAAGAAATTGCTACGAATGTTGAGTTAGGTCAGGATTCTTACATGTCAAAACAAAACGGATCTCTCAGCGGTTTGGGTTGTTGTTTTTCGGGAAACGGCATTGCGGCCGGAAAAACGATTCCGGCTTAGATGTTTTTGAAAAATTCGGTACCCGAAAACATTCCGCGTCTTTTGATGCCAATATGAGGTGTCTGTCCCATGTAAAAAAGTTCAGGGTCGCCGAAAAACCTATAAAATTTTCCAAAAAAAACAAGAAAATACGTGTCCATAGATTCACTTCTGAAGGGTAGATTTTTATCGGCCAGTACAAAATGTTATTAATTCAGGGTAGGTACCTACTTATCTCGGTAGTATTGCAAATATGATAAAAAAGCAAAACCATTGCCGGAATTTTGTAAGGAAAAGCGCCGGTACCTACCGGAATGGGTAGTTAGACAATTATTTAGGTTTTAATGCAATTTAATTTACTAAGGTAATGTTGTTTCACCGATACTGAATAATTTAACAATTTTTTTAAGTTCATTTTCACGTTCTGTGTAAGTTCTATTTTTTTTATCAGTAAATGCCAGTTGCATCATAATACAAAAATATCTATAGAACTTGAATAGAATTCGAACCGAACTTTTACAGAAATTACTCGAAGTTGAACGGGATATTTTTTTTAAGTATTAAATTCGTATAGCGCTTTTTTTAAGCAGTAAAACTACTGGTGAGTTCTGGCATTATAAAATTTTTATGAAAATGTACGTACGCTCATAACTTCTGAAGGACTGAAACAAATTGAAAAATTCTTTTTTTGTTGTGTTCGTTATTGTTAATACAAGGTTTGTATAAAACTACTGGTGAGTTCTGGCTTCACGAAATTTGTATAAAAAAAATAATAGGTGGCGCATGAGCTGTTTGAAAACTAAATGTACCGGGAATTAGTGTATGTAGTGTTTCAGCTTTTTGCTGCTAGGTCCTGCGGGCGGCTTTATACATAATTCTGTGTTTAACCGCTAAGCGTTGCTAAACCTTTCATCCGATTGCGATAAAAAATTGTATATTTGATGTGTGCATGCCCACGACGGTTTCTGTATACAAAAGTGAGCTCTGGCATCATGAAATTACGCATTGATAAACCGTTCATCCGATTGCGATGAAATTTTTGAGATTTGATGTGCGCATGCCTACAATGGTGTCTATATACTAACGTATGGCAGATTTTTGCTGCTAGGCCCTGTGGGTGGCTTTATATATATTTGTATGTTTAACAGGTACATACCCTCTTACTATTAAATACATATTTTTTTCTGTTAGTAAGTAAGTCAAGTTAGTTTTAACCCCTTAGTTGCTTTGCAACGGGCAAACTTCTAGTATATATGAATACATAATATAATATCATATTAAAGTCGCGTATTGGTTACATTTTACGTATATTTTCCCTTTTTATTTTCTTCCTTTTCTTTTACACAGTAGTAATAATAACATAATTTTAATGACAATAACATGTTACTTACAAAGTTAAAAACATAAGTTAATAAAAAGTGCGTTAGTAGCTTAATAACATTGTTATAAGAATAGTGTTATTATAATAATTGATGCCATTACAGCAGTATCAAAATAGTAAAAAAATATGGAGGTAAGAACTATTATATAGAAGTATCATAATATATATTTTAAGTTGTGCATAGCCTGCCTCACTAGGCGAACCTGTATTTCGCGGTTTCTCTATTTCTTTCGTCCTACAACATTATTCACTCCTACATTTCCTTAAAGATAATATCGATAAAGCATCCTCAAAGATGACGCTGTGGTTTCCTTCAGACTTCCTATGTGGAATATGAATAAAACTCAATTCTCACTTTTCATACCAGTTTGAAATCTTCACCGGCATTCCACAGGGGTCACATTTGGGAACAGTATTGTTTTACCTGTTTATCAATGACCTATCTACCGTTTTCGATAAAGATATGATGTCTTAGAATTTACTCAAATTAATAACTAAACTTAATGGCTGTTACGTATCGTAAATCTTGTGAGGTTACAGGAGTGGAACACCCGTAATAACATAAATTACTATTCACTGGGTTGGTCAGAATCTAGAGTATAATTCAACACACTCGACTTAATTTTATAGGATTCACCAACAAACAAAAAATTGAGAGAGTGCAGCATTAGTTTCGGAGATTAATTAATTATAAATTAGGAATTCGAATTGGAGATCTTAATAATACTTTTTAACTGAACCTACTAAAATTAACAATGCACACAGGGAGAGATTTAGAATGTACTTTCGTAATGACGAATGGCATATTGGACGCCATCGGGCCTTAACGCTTGACACATGCCTGAGTGCTCTGTTCCCAATTCTGCTAATATTATTTAAAAAATTCGTCTCTTCAAAAGCTGCACAGACTTGGTAATAAGCGTAGTTCAATCGATGTTTACCGCCACCAATTCGTGTCAAACTAAAATTCAGTCTATTAGAATATTTGTAACAGGCTGTTTTTCGTGTGCATCTTTTATCGTTATATTAATATAGCTTTTTTCTGTAAAACACCCAATCAGGCATAATAAAGGTTGCTAAATATAAACATCCCATACGTTTATGTTTGTAATAATATCTTCAAAACTATTACACATACCTCTTGAACTATTTTCAATAATAACAAACTTACTTATGTAGGTATATGTTCTATTTCTTTCAGAAAGAGTCCAATTCTGTATATTATATATGTATCTTTTATTAAATTAATTTTTAGACATGTAAAGTACTTTGTATACGCGGATGATACTGCTTTAGTGATTTCTAGCAGTGATTTGCAAACTTGTATAGATCTTTTACAAAAAGACTACATTGAACTCTTAAAGTGGTCTCATGACTCTGGCTTAATCATAAATGCCAAAAAAACTAAATTGTTACATATAAGATCCCCTAATGTTAAGGTATATATTACACCTGAAATAAAGACACATACATCAGATTGCTTACACAATGGTATTCCAACAACGTGTACATGTGAAAATATGGAACTAGTTAAAGAATATGTTTATTTAGGTGTTATTATTGATTGCTTTTTCAAGTGGGATATACAAATAAACAAAGTTTGTGCACGACTAAGATCAATTGTAAGCAGATTGTATAAACTAAAATTTTTTGTTCCTATCTGCACACTTCGAATAATTTATTTATCTCTAGCTGAATCTGTTATAAGGTATGGAATAACAGCTTGGGGATTTTCCTGTAAAACAAATATAGACCATGTACAATCAGTGCAAAATTCATTGGTTAAATTATTAGCTGAAAAAAATTTATACAAAGAAAGGCATAATATTCCATACTTTTATCAGAGTCTCAAAGTTCTTTCAGTCAGAGCAATTCTGTGGTACAAAATTATATTTCAGCACATAAATAATCCTTTATATATTAACAGGCTTGAACACAACCATAATACTCGTTTTAACTTTAATGAAGGGCTAATTGTACCTAAGCATACAAATAAATATGGACAAAGAACGTTAAATTACATGATTCCCAGTTGTTTAAATATGTTACCTGCTGAAATTAAAAACTGTGCCCAAAACAAACAATTGATGAATTTACTGAAGACTTGGCTTACGGAAAGAATTAATTTGTATTAGCTCACAATGACATATTATTCTAAAAACTTTAAAAATGTTATTTATGTTTTCAAAAATTTATTTTTATCTATATTTCTGTAAAAAATTAAATTTTATTTTATATAATTGTAAAAATGTAACTATTAAATCACTATAATACGATCTTTAACGTAAAGAACCCGTTAGACAAACTGCTAAAAAGTAGTTTATCGGGACTTTTTGTCTTGTATTTGTAAAGTGTATAAAATAAATAAATAAATAAAAGAATAAACACAGATTTAATACTGTTACATAAAATACTGCATTACAAAATTGACTGTCCTGAATTACTTCAATTTATCAATATCCATGTTCCCAAAAAATCATGTCAACATTTATTACCCTTTTACTTCAATAACACCAGGACACTAGCTTATCAAAATTCTCCGTTTCCGAGACTTCACAGTCTCGAAAATAAATGTTCTAATCTAGGTGATATATTTCATCTTAAAATTAATCAGTATAAATGTTGTATATTCTATCACTTATATTATTCTAGACACAAATAGATTTACATAATTTCTGCAATTTTTGTTTATATTGAATTCTTATCATTTTTACATATGTACTTTTTTATTTTATCATGTGGTTTTGTTGTTACCTTGTATTACGTATTTTCTTTTCTCATTGTATTATATTCTCTTCATTGTTTTTATACTCAACTTATAAACTATAATGTAAAAGCCCATCAGGGCGTGTAATAAATAAATAAATAAATGTTACCTACAAACTTTTTTGTAGGTACTCTCGTTGTTATACTATGTATAATAAACTTATCTAACTCATTGATACAACTTTCTATGTTAATTTAAGTATATTGTACTCGTGTTGTGTACCTACTTATATCATTTATACTTTTTCATGTACATTATATCTTCTATAGCTGTATTAATTTAGCTTTGTTCTGTAAAACATCCAATCGGGCGAAATAAAATAAATAAATTCCCTAATTACGAATTTGCTTTATACAAAACTATTCATGTTTACGTTTATAATAATATCGTCAAAGATATTACACATTACTTTTAACTATTTTCGTAGTACCTTAAGTACTTTATTTTTACTATTATTTTACTTACAATTATAGAACTCCTTCGTACATTTTTTTATGATAATTAAACCATATACCTTAGCTTAGTGTATTGTCTACTTATACCTTTCATATTCATTTTATTATGTTATGCATCATACGCTTTTTATTATTTTCCTGAACAACTTACCTAAATATTACATATACGTAAAAGCATTAAAGGCGTTAACAAATTGATAAATAAACTTACGATAAACAGTGGAATTAAAGTCTTGTTTGTGATTTCAGGTCAGATGAACCACACTGGACATGGCAGTGTCGAGGAGGTCGATGCGAGAGGCATGCTGCCTCCGCCGGCCAAATAGCCCCAATGTCTTTGGACACCTGCAACATGCTGTGCGACTCCACACAGCTGTGGCCGCAGCCCACGGGTCCTGTGACCTTGGGCAGTACGGCGGCCCTCATCTCCACTTCCATCCTCCGCTTCGCGACGCTGACTACTCCCAGCAGGCAGGTGCTTCATCTTTTGGAGGAGTCTTATCAAGTCTTCCTCCAAAACCTTCGCTACATGGAGAAACAAACCAGCAAGTTTACTCCGACGTTCTCCGAGTTTGTTGTGAGAGTTAGTGTCAACGAATCATCGGATACTTATCTCACATTGGATTCTGATGAAGGATACTCGTTACTTGTGCATCCAGAAGGCAGTGGCCTCTCTCTAGTTGCCACAATTCATGCCAAATCATTTTTTGGAGCCAGGAATGGCTTGGAAACACTCTCTCAGTTGATTTGGTCGGATGAGTTTTCGGGCGGTGCGCTTAAAGTGCTTCGGGCTGCATCGGTTCAAGATGCCCCGGTGTTCAAGTACAGAGGGCTCATGATCGACACAGCCAGAAACTTTTTCCCTATGGCAGTACTTAAAAGAACTTTAGACGGGATGGCGGCTTCTAAACTAAACACTTTCCACTGGCACATGACTGATTCTCAGAGCTTTCCATTCCTGTCTGACAGAGTTCCTCAGCTGGCTCGGAATGGAGCCTACTCCCCTAAGCACGTGTACACCGTGACCGATGTTAAGGAAATAGTGCAGTACGCCAGAGTGCGAGGGATACGTGTTCTTATTGAGATAGATACTCCAGGACACGCTGGGAGTGGGTGGCAGTGGGGGCCTGCCAATGGTCTTGGAGAGCTGGCTCTTTGCATAGATCAGCAGCCTTGGCAGACATTCTGTGGAGAGCCTCCGTGTGGCCAGTTAAATCCCCGCAACAATAACACTTACGAAATACTCGAGAAGCTTTACAAAGACATTTTCCAGTACACTCACATCACCGACATATTCCATTTCGGGGGAGACGAGGTTAATCTAGATTGCTGGGGACAGTTCTTCAATGAGACCGACCTACACAACCTTTGGGGTGAGTTCACCCTCAAGGCTCTCGAACGGGTGGTCCGCGCGAACAGTGGGCACGTACCGCGAGTGATCATCGCGTGGTCCAGTGATCTTTCGAAAAGACCCTACCTTACGCAGTTCTTCGACAAGTCGATATTCGCCATTCAAATGTGGGGAGGATCGACTTGGCCCGAAAACCAGGAACTTTTAGAGAACGATTACAGGATGATAGCATCCCACGTGGATGCTTGGTATTTGGATTGTGGTTTCGGTTCTTGGCGGGATTCGGGTCCGGGGTCTTGCGGGCCATACCGCTCCTGGCAGACGGTGTATAACCATCGTCCTTGGGAGCAGGATGAGGAAGGATTCAGGAGATTGACGCTAGGTGGGGAGGCTTGCTTGTGGAGTGAGCAGGCTGACGCTACGGCGGCTGATGCGCGGTTGTGGCCGCGGGCTGCAGCGTTAGGTGAGCGGCTCTGGGCGGACCCCCCACCCATCGAAGCTACGTCCGCCCCACATGACGTCTACACGCGATTACAGACGCACCGCGAGCGTCTCGTGAAACGCGGACTTCAGGCTGCCCCGCTTTGGCCCCAGTGGTGTCAGCACAATCCTTCGTTGTGCCTCACCTAGTATCTAACCAATGACCTGCCACCGGGAGCTCCGTTATAATCTATTTTTCTGTTGCATGCGTCATTTATGAGAAAGCAGGTAAAGAAATGCGTGTGTGGTCTTGTCGCTTAAAGCTCCGATTTAACCTCTTTTGTACAATGTGTCATTTATGATATACTATGAGGAGTTACAAAGGAGCTACCAGCAAATTGTCTTTACCCCTTAGTTCCATCGTATATCCAATGTACCTATGTATGTTAATTTTAAATAAAGCGTATACGCTCCGAGGACTTGAACAATTTATAGTATTTATCGAATAGATATTGTGATATTTCAACTAAATGTTCTTTTTAATATCTCTCTCAAATAATAATCGAGGAAAATTATTTCTCCGCTATTTATTATGTAGATACCTACCGACCTTTATATGAAATAAAATAGTAGATACTATTTATGACGTACACATTTTGAACTGCGGAAACTTGTTAATTTCTTACTTTATACAAGAACCACAATGTTACATTATAAATTACATACATCAGTCGATTGCTTACAGTGCATATTTGCTAACTCTTTTTAAATATTTTTTTCAAAAAGAGGGAGATTTTTTTCTTTATATATACAAGAATACATTATGTAAGTTTACAGTTAATTCATTGGAGGCATCAGTGGTACCCATTTTTTGAAAAATTCACGAATTCAATGATGAAATTATTTATAAGCTTTGCAGATTAAGTTATTCCTATGACATAATGAGTTTTTTGCGTTTTATCTAACTATTCATTAATTTTTCAAGGTTTAGCAAATTTGCTCTTTAAGCCATCATTTTATGTTGTATAAATCATTTTTGCACATATAAATTTATAATAAGTTTTGTTTCTCTTTAATAATATTTTTAATAATTCAACATGTTTGCTTGAAATCAAGTTACGACATTTTTAATTTGTAATCATTATTTATATTTTTTAATAAATCTATTTAGGGAGCTATAGACTCAATCGTCGTAGGGATAGTGATGGGTGTAAACGATATATTGTGTTTAAAAATATTAGAATAAAAATAATTTGGATGGGCATATACTGAGACGCAGGCCACGCAGAATGGCCGCAGGACAGATGACGCAGAAATCTGTGATCAACATATGCTGCGATACAGCATTGTTCAGCTTGTGTCTGCTTAGAAGCTGGTCATTTCATACACGTCCATACATCACAAAATCTGACCTGTTTAGCTCTGCACATTCTGCGCGGCCTGCGTCTCTATGCCTATCTAGAGTCGATGTAATCACGCTGCCAATAGGCAGCACAGATAAAAACGGTTTTGTAAACTGCACCTATGCAATTATCAATTCGAATCGAATGTATTATTTGTTTGCCCATCACTAGTTCATATAGATCCCACTTTGTTACTGTTTCAACATTATTTTATATTGATGTAATATAATATTTGTCTTATTTTGTACTTACTGTTTTAGAGTGATGTTCAATCAAATAATATTCGCGGAATAATATTATTCTTTGACATATTAAATATAATATGAACCTACCCATTTAATCAAACTATTTCATGTTTAATTTATAAGATGTATAAAACATCACTTATTAATATATATTTTATTGTTTTTATAATAACTAAAATGAATTATCATCATTAAAGCATGGAATATTATTTAAAATGTTTGGTAATAGTAATTAATTAACTAATGAATTTTATGAAAATATTGCCTTAATGTTGTGTTTTTGACAACAAATGCCTAATAAATAATAATTATGGGGGGAGTCTTTAAATGATAAAATGGAATAAAGTAATTGTGGACAATGTTGGTAATTCTTAAATTGAAATAAGAGCTAGATGGCGTAGTGCAGCGGTAAGGCGCTTGACTAGCACACCGAAGGTCGCGGGATCGAATCCCGGCGTGGCAAATAAATTTTATTTGATTAATTTGTCTTATTTCACAATTTGATAATTAAAAATAAAATATAGTATATTTGCGGCACGTTCCATAGTGGAAGATACTCTCAGTATCGCCCGGGTGTAAGACCACCATTCAGAATTGAAACGTTGCTTGCAATGGCATTAGCCGTGCTTGGTGACCAGATCTGAATAGCCAGGTACTTCCCCACCTTCCTCTGCCCTATCTCCTTCCCCTCCCTACTACTCTCAACCTCACAACATACCCCAATTGTGGATACTATAGTCTCACTGGCTTCAGACGGGAGCAGTTGGGACTCTTGTGCGGTATTCATATATAAAAAAAGATAAAACAACGGAAACTAATTAGGTTTCAAGTGATGTCCCGGTAAAGCAGAGGCCCTGGGTTCGGTCCCCAGTTTGCGGCCATAATTTTAAAAAAATATATATTTTTAGCGCCTGTTTAAATTAAATCTGTTTGATTAACAATGAGGATTAGGATAACAAAATAGTAGTCACATGACTCTTAAGCGTCTCGAGTAAAAGCCCCAATACACTACTCGCGCAGTTGATCGAGGTTAATCGAATACGATGGTGTAGAAACGAACTTCACTTGGCTTCGTGCAACCTCGCCTCGCCTCGTTAGAATTCCGATCGCTTTCGGTTTTCAGTCAAAGGACTCGAAACGTTCCGAAGTTCGAACACGATGCGTCTCTCTACACTACTCGGCTCACTTCAGTTCCTGTGCATTGCAATCATCCACCATCTTCTTTTTTTCCGTTTTTTTTAAAATTATCTTTGTGTGATGAATTTGAGCGTAGTTATAATAAACGAGAGTGCACACTGCAACGGCAGCTGCCACTTGAACGTCCATGTTGCACACTGCGCGGACTCCGAGAGACTGGGTTCCCCATGAGGTTGCACGAATATACAGATATGCGTTTCGAACTAACTTCGTAGAAGGCTTCGTCGAAACGTCGAAGCGAGTAGTGTATTGGAGACTTAACAGGTGATGAAAGGAGACATGACGACTTTTCACAGTCTTTCATAATCCTTTCTTCTCGCTCTCTTATTCCTTCTCTCTCATAATAGTCGTCAATAGCACAATCATCACATTCGTTATTATATACATCTGTATTTTTTTTTCAATTTGTAAACGTAAGTACAAGTGCAATTATTATTATGTGTGAAAGCTGTTTCGTCTTCTGAAAGAATTATTAAACAAATTGAATAAATAAAAGAAAAATAAATTCAAATGGAGTTCTACAAATTAAACTTACCTAATAACAATAAACAATTAAAATAATAAATTCTGCATTGTTCGCATTCATTAAAGGACTCCCCTATTAATACACGTAGTTAGGTTGAAATATTATGAACGTGTTTTAAATTTTACACAACTGTTAAACAACCATTAATGCATGGTAAATGGTTGTTTATCAGTTGTGTAATTTTTTAAGCGAGTTTATTAGCAAGGGGGTTAATATCTACGAATTTTAGATAGAAAGAGTATGTGTGCGCTTGCTGTGAAGTCGTTTTCCTCGAGAAATCGAATACTTGTATAGATGAATCATTAAGACTGTAAAATATTATTGTGCATGGCTCAAAGACTGGCCCGATGACGTTATGAATTCATTTCCGCATTTATTAAATACATTATTATATTATAAGAATCAACAAAATGTTTAAAAACAGAGATGTACTGACAGTTCCATAAAAATATTATATATACCAGGTTCGTAGTGATTGTACCTAGTATCGATTAGTCCAGTGATTTTCAACTCATAAAAAAGTGGGCAATAGGTCAAAAAAGATTGGGAACCCCTGGATCAGTCTATTGCTTTTTTTCCCTCAGAAAATGTAAGTTTTCGTAAAGCTTTCCAAACAGAAGAGCTACAAATATTCCTAACAAATAACAAATTTTTCAAAACAAAATAAAAATATCTCAATAAAAAAATCTCCACGTGGCAGTCTTCATAAAGGGTAAATATTGGAACTTTGAAAACATATTAATACGCCTTGGTCTAACACTATAACGTTTTTTAATGCTGCTCGTTTCGATGTCAATAAAAAAGGCATTGCAGTGATTCAAAATCTTAAATGGGTACATAAAATAAAGCCCCAAACATTTTTTGGTATGTTTCTTCTTAAAGGGACGTGAGTTATTTGTTTTTAACACAAGTTTATTAGCCAAATAAAAAAAACTTACAAATGTATCATAATCGTTTGAGCTCCTCTGTAAAATTTTTTTAACACCACAATGTCTATTCTCCAATTAACTGAAAAAATAAAATAATAGATGTATTGGTATCCCTGGACGAATTATAAAATAAAAAAAGGTTTAAATATATTATGTTTATCCAATTGTTTTTACTAATTTCAGAAGGTCAAAAAATCAATTTAAATAGAATCCTACCAAAAGATTTATTAACTTTTAATTTAAAGTTAAACGGAACATTATTTAAAATCTATGGCACCTGTATAATCATTTCAGGGAAAAACACTGTTTGCAAGTTATGATTTAATATATGTGTTAAGATTTGTTTGCGCCCGTACAAACACAATACAAATATAAATAAAGAATATTGTCCGTAAAAAAACTCAATTCTTTCGAGAAAAGCATACAAATGTGGATTGAATCATCAATAAAAAATTGAATTTTTATGCCTTCCTTGGAAGAATTGATACAGACACAACAATATTTATTCATATTTATTTTGCATGTGTACAAAAAGTGTTTTTCCCTAAAATAATTAAAAAAGCGCCATTTATGAAAGAACAGATTATGAAATCTTTTAATTTTACCCATAATACTAAAATGATCATTATAAATAAAAAAAATTATGTTAAGTACTAAAATAGTTTGTTTTTTTTTTCTGGTAAATGTTTAAATGGGTTACATTTATTTATTTAAAGCATTAAAAATAGATGTCAGCTTTCAATAAAGTCATTTTACTAAATCAAGCAATTTTATAACACTTATCAAATACCCAAGTCATCGTTCATTTTAGTAATGTTGTGGAAATCACAAAAACTTTTTCATTACGGGATAAATTTTTAAGATTTTTTGTTTCCGTGAAAATGGAATCATTGTTGTAGTTTTGTTTTGTATAGATCAAAAGTTTTAATGAAAATAATATTCATTGTGTTATTTTGGATTTTGAGTTGAGTAATTTGCTTAAAATAAGTTATGTTGTACAAACTGATATAAATAAATGTCAAAATAAAATACTTGCACGTTTTTTTATTAGTTGAAAAAAAACTTGTTTTCTTTCATTTTCAGATATCAAAAAACTACTTTCACAAAAAAATATTATATAAACACACTGAGTAACTGATGCGCTCAGTAACGTTCCGGTGAAATGGTTCCATGACAACTCAGAATCAACTCAATTCAACACCTGTTTTAAAAGTCATTAAAAGCTATTAAAAAAATAGCCCATAACCTAACCTCACCTAATCTATTTAACCAGTTTTTTTAAATATTTTTTTCTTCACTTTTATTGACTTTCGAAGAAGGTGTTCGTGATGAATTCATTCTGTGTTGTCCGGTCACCCGATGAAGGGCTTATTATTCAACATAACATTGCTGGAAATGGCGTCAGCCGGCTTTAGTGACCATATCTGAAAAGCTCAACACTTCTTATCCTTCCCTTTTCTTGTATCCTCACCCTCTTCACTCTCTTCAGTCCCATAACCCATAACATACCTCAATTTGGGTTGCCTAGTCACAATGTTGGATAGTCAAGGACAATGTTTCGAAAAATGTCTCCGGATAGTTGAAAACCTTGTGCGGTATTCAAATACAAAACTTATGGCCGTTTACATCTTCGCCACAAAGTTAAATATATGATTATTTTATCAGGCTGTAGTAATTATTAATTAATTTCAACCTTTATTAATTATTAACTATTAATTATTATCCATTTTGATTGTCTTGCTTGTGGTTTTGGACATCCTAAATCACAAGCAAGACAATCAAAATGAGCTTCCATTATAATCTATTTGTAAATTTCCTTTGTTCTTTCAAAAAAATATCACATCCTTTTATTCCACTAAGGGTTCATCGTTGAGTGTTGAGTGTTCTTTTGACAGGTGATTCTAAGGTATTTTATAAGAAGTTTGCAACTGTTTTTGATGCTTTGACGTATTTTTCACTGAATTTATTTTTAACCCCCGATGCCAGGAGAGACGACGTGTCTACGTGAGATTTGACGTGTCTACGTGTCTTTCTGTGGCATCATAGCTACTAAACGAATGGACCGATTATGATGCTTTTTTGTTTGTTTGAAAGCTGACGTGATCGAGATGGTTCTTAGCTACAATTCATAAAAATCTGTTCAGGCCTTTCAAGGTCATCAGCTCTTTTTTGTGTCGGGGGTTACTTAAATTTTTTTAAAGTTTTATCAACTCAACAACGGTAAGAGACATTATTTATTTTATTTTATTTGTATTTAAGTTTATTTAGGAAACATACCTACAGTTGTACATATAACATCATTTTTAATTCAACACTGAATCATTATCATTACATTACATAGTATAAAATGAAATCGCTCAAAATGGATGTGCGCTTAGATCTTTTAAACTACGCAAACGGATTTGCATGCGGTTTTCACCAATAGATAGAGTGATTCAAGAGGAAGGTTTATATGTATAATACATGCTTATTATAGTAGAGAAAAAAATTCAAATATTCAATTCAGGCAGCGGGCAGCTGGCAAGCGGTGGTGTGGATTTTATAAAGGTTGGGTAATGGCGTTGTGTTTCGTTAGCCACAGCAACGTGTGGCCGGGTCTGCTAGTATAATAAAAACCAGTTAAGTTCCATTTATAATAATTATTGTTTTGGTTACAGATTAGGAAGCAAATAGATATTTACAGTTATAATATTACTTAGTGTAAGTAAAACACGAATAAATAAACAGTAAAGAAATAAGAATTTTGATTTAAGTATGTGTGTTTAAGCCCCAAGACTAAGCGAATGTTATATCCTCAAAATAGTGACGTATGAATTCACTTCGCGGATAAAAAATATATCAAAAATGGGAATCCGTAATAGCCCATGAATAAAAAAATCAACACCAACGTATACAGCGAACGTCTTCATGCAAAAGGGCTCTTCCAGAGACATCCATCCACGCGTTAAAAAAAACTAGTGTGCTTTAGACCACACGACTGAAGTAAAACTTCACTAACTTATGCCGTCTATTAACAATATAACAATAACAGGAATAAAAATATCCCCATCCCCTCAACATCCCCATCAACTCAACTCAACTCTCAACTATCAGCTCTCAGCTCTCACCTCTCAACTCAACTCAACTCAATTCAACTCAACTCAACTCAACTCATATCATTGATTAGCGTTTCACATTGATAACGTTTCATATTGATTAGCGTGTCACATTTTTTCGTAACGTTTCATATTTTTTCGTAACGTTTCATAACGTATTAATCATTTTACCCCCAAGTGTCGAGCGTGCGTAAAGAAGTTTTTCTTCAAGAACCTCGTAATTATTACAATATAATATTTTGTGAGAAAATAAAATTAGGATTCCCAAGCTGATCCGACGAGAATAAAATCACAATGATTTCTTCGTCACAATAATAAAAAATTTCGAAGATTTTAGTTGTTGTGTACATAATAAATAATTCTAATAGGGCTTGTGAGTCAATAAGGCAGTTCTCTATCTTATACTGAAGCAGTTCGTCATTATTTTTTCTCCGTTTTTACGGAGCAAGGGGGTTCACTGATGACCTTCAAAACTTTTAAAGTATTCCTTGGGATTTTCCTTCGTATTTTCCTTTGTATAAAGAAGTTAATTATTACATTAAATTGGTAAGTCTATGTAGTTGATGAATTAATCTAAGAACTAAGAACTATCAATATTTATTTAATTTTTTAAACGAATAACATTTTCCTCAAATGGAAAATAACACCATCTGTGGTAATAATATGGAACTCTTAGCCTAATATTAAATTTAAATTCGTTTCCAGAGAAAAAAGAAAACTGGTGATGTTCTATGCTAAGAGCTTTGGAAAATTTTTGAAAGATGGCGTTGACGTACAAAATTTTAGTTTCCCGACATATTTCTTAAAACAGAAAACTTCTTATGTTAGAGTTGGTTTATTGATAAAATGCTTAGATTATTAAAAAAAATATATTTGTAAAAAAAATACGTAAACAATAAATTAGTCGCCCCCGGGTGGGCTCGAACCACCAACCTTTCGGTTAACAGCCGAACGCGCTAGCCAATTGCGCCACGGAGGCAGATGCCCCGCACGACTCCATTTTTATTCTTGGATGACTTTGTTTTTGGGGTAGGGGTAGGTTTAGAAATTAAAAGCTACATTTTGCAGCTTTAGAGAAACGTCTACTAGTAAAATTTATCGCTCAGCATAAGACTTGCGGGAAAATGAACAATTTTGAAAGTGTCATTGATTTCTAAGTCGAATCTTTGTAATAGTTGTCAATCATATTATGGCGTCAATCTTGTGAAAACTCACAAGGGCGTTTAAAAAAGGCTAAAATCCTGAAAACTTCTGTAAATTAATTGTGTATAGTATATACTTATTTAATAGTTTGCGTTCTTTGTGCACTGGCTTCTTCGCGAATACATGGGTAACCTTAAAAGATTTTCTAATCCGTTTTTCATAGAACGTAATAACGTGACAATCTTACAATTTGGGAGGCGGGTCTCGGTACCCAACCATTTATTGGATAACCAACACCTCTGCCATAGGTCACCCCAAGTGGTTCGCTACGTTTGGTGACTTAGTAGGGGTGCACGGGTTCATGGGGTGAGGTTTTTCCGGGTCTTGGCGGCGGATGCGTTTGCCCACCAGCTGCATGGAAGCATCGGAAGAGAATGGTTGAAGGAGTCCCTTTGACTTTTCCAGCCTCTCGTAACAGCGTCTTGCGCCACACTGGAGGGGATGGAATCATACGTCCACCGCTACTGGACACATTGACTCCTAGATTCCTACCCACCCCTAATACCTTCTTCCTTCCCAGAACTTCCTTTTCTAGAAAGACCCTCCACACATCATCCCCAAAGATGACACAGGCACTGAGGGAAATTGTTTTCCTGTGTGAAGCTAATGTAAAAAAATATAGATCTTAGGGAAAATAGATTTTTTTAAAGATAAAAAAAAACATTAATTATTAATTTTAAATTCTTAATAAAAAATTAATACTAAAAATTCTTACGGTAATAAAAATATTCTTATGTTTAGCTTTTCCGGAAACTATAGAACATTTTATATCAGGATGTTCTGTATTAGCACCATCCGAGTATACATTTAAGCACAATCAAGTTTTAAAAATAATTCACCAAAGTTTGGTAACTAAACATAACTTGATTGACTGCCGTAATGTACCATATTATGAATATGAACCAAATTCATTTTTAGAAAATGAATTTTATAAAATTTATTACGATAAAACTATTCTGACAGACAGAACAATTAGTCATAATAAACCCGATATAGTTGTACATAAGAAAATTTAAAAAAATAACTCATGTCATTGATGTCGCTATTCCAAATTCTGGTAATATTCAGAAAACTATTTCTGAAAAAAGAAGAAAATATACAGATTTAGGAAATGAGATTAAAAGAATTTGGCATTCTCAGACTATACAAATATTACCATTTGTTATTTCGGCTAATGGCATTATAGCTAGCTCTCTCATTCAAAATTTAGGCGTATTAGATTTTTCAAAAAATTTATATATAAAAATGCAAAAGTCAGTCATTTTAAATACATGTAGGATTACGAAAGATTTTTTAAATATTTATATTGAGGGATCAGTAGGATTTATCGAACCAGTTAGGATTTCATCAGAGCCGAACCCTCTGATATAAAAATATCTGGAGTCGGTGAAATATTTTCCCATTATGTTTCTGGTGGATTGACGTATTGTTCATGTATTGTTTTGTATTTATTATACTTATATAGTGCACTTACATTGCGTGAATTTACTAGATAATCATTTGTGGAAAAGTGTGTGGAAGGGTTTAGTCTTTCATTTGGGAAAGATTTAACCCGGACATAAAATCTGGAGCACCGTTACTAAATAAATAACACCCCCCATACACAAAACCATAGCTTTACATGGGGGTACATAAAAAAATTGTTAATTATTATTGTGTTATCAATTATGCTTATATTTTAAGTGATTTAATTTTCTATACCAAAAAAATTGTTTTAAATTATTTTGCAGCCTTATTGTTACACTGACTTAATTTAGACGAGATTTTGTCGAAACTTGTGGCGTAAGTATATAAAAATGAAAAATATGATGAAGGTAAACAGTTTTATAAGGTTCTCTGCCCTTCAGCATTATTGTTTAGGTATCGATCCCAAATAAAATGCACACCGTAAAAATAATACGATATTCTTTATAAATAAGGCCATGTAAACCCAATCTTCGATAATTCAGTAAGGGAGTTGGGAGGGTTTGTTATTCAAACACGTAACGGTTGTTGTTTTGCCGCCCTTCTAAAACGGATATCCTGAAAGCAATAACTAGAGTAAACACCTCTCTTTCCCCCCTTGAGGTTCATGTCATCATAACATTCCGGAAGACAACCAGACTTTTTTATGATGGAAACAACATCTTGAATTTTCCAGTGTTGATAATGGTTACGTGACGAAATTACGCAAGCGTGCATTACACTTCCTGAATTACACACAGACGGAATTAGACGGATGCCACACACAGTTATAAAATATGTGGCCTAGCCTATTTCAGTATGTCGCTCGTTATATATTCCCATTGGGAATGTACGGTGAGCGATATGCCGAAATACACATAAACACGAATAAACACATTTATAAACATACAAATCTCACAAAGTAAAAAAACCGAACCTTACTAACCGAACCGAAACTTACGTTCTTAAGAAGTATGAAATTTATTTAACTCTCTCTCTCTTAAACTAAAACCCATTTTTTGACGTGTTTTATTGAAATGTTTTATTTAGGCCCCTGCGTTCTGAATTTCTACCGATTTATAACATATTTATCTGGTTTTAAGTTCCAAAAAATTTGTTATTGTGAAGATAATATCCATTTGTGAAACCGAAAAAAAATTATAAGTGCTTCAAAAATCAAAAAACTAATTTTGTATTGTTATTTACCATAGGTATGAAAAAAATACTCGTATATCTTCAATTGCAACTTAGGCATTTGTCGAGATATTTTTGCTATTTTAGAGGAGTCGTGTTTTATTAAATATTTTCACAATTTTCGCTTAATTATCATCGTTCTTTAATATTAGCGCGCTCCCTCTAACATTCGTATTTAAATATCTCCATTTCAAACCATATTATTCTTCTTTTTAAACGCTTACCACGGAGCCATAGTTAGGTGTAATTTTCTCCACGTATAATTTCATCCATGTGTTCTTCCGTCCGTAATTAATTTTGGTAATGTAATATTGGTAAGTGAAATTCACGAATACTTAAAAACTAAGTTTGTTATTATAGTGATTAGATTACGTAAGACTGAATTGTTGTAATATATTTTTTTATTTATACTAAGGCAGTCTGTGTACCTAGCTTCCGTCAGCGCTAGGATTTTCAGGATCAATTGTTCTTTCTTTTAAATTATTTCAAAGATACTTATTCCTTAGATACTTCGCACACAGAAATACTAACAAGCAACGTGACTGTGGTGCAACCATAGGTCGCCTACGGATATGCTTCTCTTTAAATTTCCCTACACGGCGGCGCTACCGAAATTATACCGAACTTGATCATTTTTCATGTACAGTCGTAGATTTTATACGATATCAAGGGACTCGAGTGTTGAAAACGGTAGAGTTTGGGATCACCCGTAATACGAAGTACATATTTATTGTAGATCATTCGTCGCCACCAAGGTACTACATAAGATTGATGTGAAATTGTCATTTTCCAATCTCAATCCACGCCTTCTCCGCTAAATTTTTTCTTAGATATTCAGGTATATCGTAGTTATACAGGATGTAACAGCACGTACCCGAACATTTTTAACCACCGATGAGCATATTTGGAGTACAAAAAGTAAATGCTATTTTGCTGCCCGATTATATTTTTTTCTACTAAAAACATTTCTTTCAATCGCTCGCCGCCACTGATCACAAACCTACAAGTCGCGACGGGATCACATAATACGCGCGTTGTTTCATGCGTTACCGTGCTACTGGCACCATATGGAGTACTTATCGCGTGACCCACTAGGCCAGGGGTCACCAATTACTTTCATTAGAGGTCCGTTTTTTTAAATAACAAGACCATCGCGGTCCGGAAGGGAAAAAGCCTACCCCCTCCCCCCGGCCTAAAAATTGAAATAATAAACTGTACTAATAAAATATGTGTAGATACAATATCAATGAACAAATAAAACGAATGGGTCCAGATCATTATTCTATTAAATAATAAGCAAATGTTATGTATAAAAGGAAGTAATAAGGATATTTTTTACAATATTAATGAGAAAAATGTCATTTTTTGCCTTAGAATATCTGTCAGAAGTTTGGACTAAAGTTTGTGCAGGCTATTGTAATTAAATCTTGGAGATGTTCATCGGTAAGTCTGCTCCGGAATTTATTTTTAATGAAGTTCATCTTGAAAAATGCTGCTTCGCAAACATAATATGTGGACCCAAACAAAATGAGAAGTTTCAAGGCTAATTTTTAAAAACTTATTAGCCCACACAAAAGGTTAGGTGACAAATTAGCACAAAATTTTTTTATCCAAAACCCTTGACAAGAAACGTCCTGTTTTTGGTGTTTTAAAACTCCTTAAAACTTCTTGGAAATCGATCATTTCCATCAGGAGAGCAGCTTTATTACTCCCGAAAATATTTGCAGCTTCATTGCTCCATTCATCACCAGGATGCAGACGTAAATGTTGCTGAGGATTTCGACGACATTCTCAATTTTCTTAAAATCTGTGAATTCCGATTTAAGGTCCTTAAGGAAAATATTTTATATTGTTGTACAAGGTCCGCACAAAACAGGTCTGCGGTCCGGATCCGGACCGCGGTCCGCCATTTAGTGACCCCTGCACTAGGCTATACCCGACTACTGCGACGTGTAATGTATACATATTTTTATTATTTTTAATTAAAAAAATATCATTAGGCAGCCAAATGGCATACGCATTTTTTTAATACTTTGTGTTACAACCTTTTTATCAACATGGATATTTTTTAACCTTCAAAACTATTTTAACATCCAAATCGTGCTCGGACACCATTTCTGTCAAATGAGTAAGTAGTGGAAGCGAATTCAACTAGCGCAGCGCGCTACCGGCACCAAAACCGTTATCGACGCGTCACGTCATGTAAGAACACTACCAAAATAGCATGACGGATACTCATGAGCGACGAGTGTGCTACGCGTCCAAAACTCGAGTCGCTTGTGTACGAATGGCCTCAGTTCACCAGTAGTGTTATTGGGGGTACCGCGCGTTTACATTCCGCGACAAAATATCTCGGATACTATAAAATACTATACTCCGATAAAATATGCCATTTTACTATTTTTTAATAATAATTTATTGTCTTTACAGGTTGTCTGAATTATTTTTTTCCCAGTTTTTTTGTTAGGTTAGGTAAGGTTGGGTTAGGTTAGGTTGGGTTAAGTTAGGTTAGGTTAGGGTAGGTTAGGCTTTAGTAGATATCTTGTTGGGGGATGTTTTGTCGGGGGGTATTTTGTCGCGGGATGAAAAGCCGCGGAACCGTTATTGGATGTTTGGTGAAAATATCTCCTGATTCTCGAGATAAATAAACGTATTTTCCATCATGTCTGGAGAAAGGCACTATTAGTTATCGTTCCCACGGCGTGTATTACAGGGTGGTCGTATTTTAAGTAGGAGATACTCCTACAATCTTTATTGACATTTGTTTCCATAATGGCGGGTTATTTGAACGATTTTTTTTGTGTTTTTCATGTTTAACATTTTTTATAATTCAATTCATAATACATGATCTTTTATATTTCAATTTATTCACGTCAACTTTCCAGGAGAAATCCTGAATGTACAGCTGAGCAATGTACAATGTACAGCATTAACAAAATGTATAAAATTGTAAAATTCCATTGATGAATAAAATGTTTTTATTACTATTATAATTAAATACAACAGTTTACTTGTTTGCATTAACCAAAAACGTATACTTTTATTTTTAAAATATAATAATTAAGTGACTTTGAGGGGTTTGGTTTTTTTAAATATATTTTTTAATAGGCAGAATCATTATATCTTTAGTTATTAACATTTATGGCGAATTTGTCGCTCATGTAATTTTTTTGGAAAGGTTTGGCACTTTTAATTTTATTATTGTAAATTCGTTACGGAGGGTTCGAAACTACGCTAACCTTCATCATTTTTTTTTCTAAAGCAAAACGAAGTTTCTGTCCTAGTTTTAAAGCTCCTTTCTTCGGGACATTCCCCTAAAAACGTTGAAAAAGCTTTTCAACTCAGACGGAAGTTAACAGAACTTTCACGTCTCCTTCCTATAGAACATCACTACGCATGTATTCTGAATTTGAACAAATAGGGGGAAATGTGGGTAGACAGACAGGGTCTTTTCACGAAAGTCTGATTTTGATACCCTCATTTATTTTATTTATATATTGGGTTTTACAGTTTTTAAGAAAAAAATGTGTAATTACTGGGATACCCCGTTCTAAGGACACTATAAGTAAATACCTACGTTAAAAAGAGTAAAATTATGAAAGAATGTACAATAAAAGCATTAATCTTTGTTAGGTTGCTAAATTGTATCTATATTCTTCCTTCCCATGGCCATAATCTATATCTTTATGCTTCTTTTGAAGACAATTATTTTTTTAATATTCCATATTTCTTTGTACAAAAGTCGTTTTAGTTGTAGATTGGTTGAATGTATGTTGTAATGTAGATCTTGTTTTTGATTGCGAACATTAGAATATCTTTTGTATATAATTGTTTCAGTGACATTAAATTCAGTGCTTTAAAAGCACAGTCCTTAGAGATTCTGATGGGAACTGTAAGTATAATTTGTGCTAAAAGGACCGGTTTTATTGTGAAATCGCATGAACTTCTCCATCAGATAAGACCATATTGTAGATGAGATTGGGCTAATGCATAAAATATTTTAATTAGCTGTTCTTTATCTAAAAAAATTCTTATTGTTTTGAAAAAAATAGGTAAGTTTTTTTAATTTGTTGCTCACATTTTCCACTTTGGAGTTCCAATTTAAGTAATGATCAACAATTATTCCAAGGTATTTTGTTGCTTGTATGTCATTCAATTTTGGGGAGTTGCAAGGAATTTCTCGGTTCACGTTTATACAGTCTTTATGATTTTTTTTATGTTTAGGTTTGTATTGAGGTTATCTGTCTGTTTGTTGTGGATTTTGAATTTAATATATTTTGTTTTTGTATCATTTAATGTTAGTGAATTTGAATCAAGCCATTGTTTTACCCGATTCATCATTTTTCAGCTTTTTCGAATACAGTTTCCCACGACATGTATAGTTACAAAATGTAGATCATTCAACCGATCCTAAAACACATTTTTTCGCTGACAATTTGACCAAGAAAAACATTCACAGTGATTTTAATTAAATTCAATCGGTTTGATCGCATTGAAATGCATTACAGAAGCACTCACGCTAAAGCAATGGCCCCGGTGCAGTTGTTACTGTTCGTGTTGTTCCCAAGCCCATTCCTACAGCCGTAAAACAGTGCAGTAAAGCTTGTTTAATGTGTATAGTTATGGGCGCGAGTAACGGTTCAATATGACTGCACTCGGGCATATAATAAAGGTGAGATCGATCGACGGGATTATTCCTGGATGAAGATTGTTGAACTTGGGTTCGAAAGGCTCTAGTATTTTTTAAGTGAAACTTCTTTAGCACCGTTGTGATTGGAAACTCAATGAAACGTAAATCACATTAGAAAGAGGCAAACACGAGAACATCTATAGGATTTAGTCTGCAAGAGAATCGGATAGAATGAAACCTTACCGGTTTGTTCGCTTTGATTATGAGCTCACTTTTAAAGGTTCCTATTGGTTGAGATTGTGTGTATGGGTTCTCTTTTACCGCGTGTGAACTACATTCGATTTTTTACCTACAAATATATGTGATTTATTCCATGTGCGAAATACATCGATTCTTTGCGTGGCTTTATCGTAATTCGCGTTCTCATTATGCTTGCCTTAACCTAACCTAACCTTATCCAACAGCATTTCTGACGGCCTCCGTGGTTGAGTGGTATGACTATATTTGAATAAGAATCCGGAGGTAGCGGGTTTAAATCCAGGCGTGTTTCAACTTTTAATTTGATTGGCTTGTGTTTTTTCAGAAAAAATAAAACATAATATGCAGCATATTTGCGGCACGTTCCAGAGTGATATAAACTTTCAGTATTGCCCTGGTGAAAAGACCTTCAAAACGTTGCTTACATTGGTTTCGGCCGTATTTGGTGACTACTTCTGAATAATTATCGGCGTATTATCCAAAACATAATTATCGGTGTATTGTCCAATACACTGATAATTTTTCAAAAAACTTCATTTTCTCAAATTCGTTTGTAATAATATATTGTGTACGTACTAATATCTCATCGAAACGTGTTCCATTAGCGGAAATCGGTGTGCACTGCGCGTAGACTGAATTTTGTAGTTTTCCGTCGTTTGGCGTTGGGGGCGTTGGAGGACTAATTGGATGTATAAAAGTTGAAGATATTTTTTCGCTACTGTCACCAACGTTCGTTATCGCTTGAAAAGTGGTGCATGTATGTTATTCTCATTAACTACATCGACCCTCGGCTAATCTACATGGCACTATTTTTGTAAAACATTGAATTAATTACATTTTGACAGAAAAGTTGCACAAGCGCACAGTCATCAAACGCAGGGACGGATCTAGCCGGTCAGCAATTTAGCAAGTGCTGACTGGGCCCCTCCCTGTTTGGCCCACCTGGGCCCTTCTTGGAGTTCTGGCACGCAAGGCATGAGCCTAGGGTCCCCGGAACTCATGCCCATACATAGGACTCCCCACAGGAGGCCTCATAGGATACAAGTTCCTTAAAGCCTCGATTACATTGAAAAAGCGTGCGAATCGGCGAGTCAGATTGTGATGATGACACAAAATTTCCTCTCGCTCAGTAGCGTACTACCTAGCGAGTTGAAACCACTTCCGCGCGAACTAATTATGCCAATATTTAGTAGAAAACTAGCTTCCCAGATCATTAGCAACTATGATGACACAAGGTTAGTTTACTAGCTAGCAAGTAGAGAGCAAAGTAGCCCCCCTTTCAACTTTTTTCATAGATTGTTCACAATCTGCTAGTTAACTAGTAAATATGATTACACTAAGCGAGTTTACTGGCAGATAGTGAATTCGCTAGCTAGTAGCTTGTATACTCGCTATATGTAATCGAGGCTTTAGGCTTAATATGTAAGCTTTGGGAATGCCGTGAAAATAGTACACATTGGGGACACAGGACTCGGAAAACAATACGTATACCAAATCCTCCATAGGTCGCCAAACCCGGAGGGTGGCCCTGCTAAGTACCAAAACGATACACATTGAGGACGCAAGACTTAGAAAATTTTGCTTGTGCATTGATGGAGGACTTAGCTAGCATTAGATTGAACTCGCGACGGCTGTGTGGGAATCCGTCGCTTTTTTCCAATTGGCTACTAGCCGGTATAGCTGATATGTTTTAAATGCATACAGCAGGTTTCAAACAATATTGAATGATTTCCGTCTAAATATTATTGGGATACTGACTTTCCGAAAAACAAACTTTGAAAGAATTTATTGGTTTGCCCTCCGACCTAGAAAATTCGCCTGTTGATTTTTTTCTGTGTACATGTGAATGTAATAATTCATATTCCACTCCCTTCTACTGGGTAAACCACGTAAAAATTATCAGCTGCGGCGATTTTCCGTGTCTTCGTGAAACTTGGAAATTTTATCATTTACTTAATCCAGTTGGCGATGCCATAGTTCCACAGAATCAGAGATAATTGAAGAACTGGGACGAATGCGCAGTACTCATATGTTTATAAGTGTTTTTTTACATCTCTGTACGTAATTAACATCACATTAAAATTGAAGTGAGTATCTATACAAGAAAAACAGTAAAAGAAAAAGAAAAGAAAATACGAGTATATAAGGCGCTCGTAATACATAATTATCAGATAGAATTTTTTAATAATATCTCTGACTCCGTCCTGATTGAATCCAGTAACCATTTTGTTATTTGTGGATCGAACGCTGAAACTTCACACAGTTTTAATTGTGAAGGAATGTTGTTATATAATTTTGGTCCCAGGAATGAGATATTTTAAAATTTTTTTGTTTTGTTAATAAAACATGCAATGATGTTGCACTTGCAGTTATCAAAACTCATTAAGGGATCGCCAATTGGTACTTTTGAAAAGTTAAACCCAACCCAAACCAATATGCAGACACAATATACGAAGAAAAATTTTACAAAAAATTTCACAGAAGCAACATACAGACACAACATATGAAGAATCACTTTACAAATATTTTACAGAAACATGTCTTATAAGAATTTATGAATTATTATAATCACTCATTTGATTTATGTACTTTTGGTGTCAAAAAGTTAAAATAAAGTATCCTCCATGATGGACAATAGAAATGCATGAAAACAAAATCAGGAAAATACAATAAAAGGTACGGGCTCAAAAATATACAGATCAAATACAAGATGTTTACATAGAAATACATGACAAGATTTAAAAAAGATATAAACTGCGCCCATCATATCTGGATGTACAAATAATATTGTCTTTTCGATAATGGTTGTATTTTTCCTCTGAGGGGGTGCAGAAATACGTTATTTAGTGCGTAAGAAAGAGCTGCAGCTATATATGTTTGAGAACAAGACCAAAACCACCAGCGCTTGATAATTTTGAATTCACTCACACTTCAATGGTATCCTTATAACTATATTCTATACTTTCAAAATTATCGTCACGGCTAGTAGTATTATAGGGGTCTACAGAAATGTCACGGTGCGGTGTGTGAGATAGGGGCAAGAAATTATTACCTTTTTCCTTTGGAAGAAACATACAATACGTACAGTATGTGCCTCATATTTTGTCTCACCATTATTTAAAGTGTAAGAAAGAGCTGCAGCATTATTAGGATAAAGTAAGCACACTTAATGCTTTTCACACTTAGTGCCGTCACGGTACCGTAATCGTCTGTCGTCACGTCACGGTAATAATGCGGTTATTGGGGAAACTTAAAATGTTTCTATATCATTTTTAACTATTAAAAACTCACATATCTCCAAATCACGATTAGGCGTCAGAGCACTCTTTTATGAACCCCTCCAATAAAATTAAAAAGCATTTTTCTTGTAGGTTGACTTTCAAAATATGCCTCAAACTAAGCATGACCATGGGTACTTTGGCCTCAAACTCAGTGTGCCCATGGGTACTTGGCATTAAAACTCAGTGTGCCCATGGGTGTTTTGGCCTCAAACTGCAGTGTGCCCATGGGTACTTTGGCCTCAAACTCAGTGATCCCGTGGATATTTTGGCCTCAAATCCAAAACAAAGTTTTCTATGAAAAGGGGCGCGCTACCGTTTCTATTATGAGATTATTTTGTGTATGAAAATCACATTCAAAATAGACTTCCCCTCCAAGGGCCCTTCGGTTACGTTTGCTGAGTGCCATTTGAGTCCTAGATCTGCCCCTGACCAAAAGCTTTAAAAACGAGTAGGTATATAGAGTTAGTGCCATTACTTCAGCTTGATGCAAATAGTTAGGCCGGTTGGACGTCCCACACCGCGCCAACAATAATAATGCATTGCGGTCGTTATACCTGAAATTGGTTTTCATGATTGCAACAAAACACTGGGTTTCATAATGGCAATCGATCAACTTGAAAATGCATACTTAGTAAAGTAATCTACATTTTACCGTTAACTAGCTGACCCGACGAACTTCGTACCGCCTCAGAATCAATAACTGTTGAATTAATTTTTTTTTTTTACTCAAATCAAAATTACGCAATGAAGCAATTATCGATGCGCAGCTGTCCGTGTTTTCTTTTTGTCAGTATTTACGGGAAATTGGGAGGCGGGTACGGGTGCCGTCGCCCCGGGAACCATTAATTGGATAAAAACACCTCTGCCATAGGTAAACGCAAGTGGTTCTCTACGTTTGGTTATTTAGCAGGGGTGCCCGGGTTCATGGGGTGAAGTTGGCGGTGGATGCTTCTGCCCACCTGCTGCGTGGATCGAGAGATACTGGTAGAGGTAGGCCTTTTGAACTTTCCAGCCGGACTCTCTCGACCCATTGCCTTGCACCGCAGTTGGGGGGATGGATTCATACGTCCGTCACTCCCGTACACACTGACCCCCAGATTCCTACCCACCCCTCATTCATTTTTCCTTCCCAGAACTTCCTATCCTCCCCTTCCTTAAAAAGACCATCCGAAAAGCATCCCCTAAGATGACATAGGTGCTGAGAGATTATTTTCCTCAGGGCCTCCTGTGTGGAGCTTATGTAAAAAAGTGAGTTTCATTTCCGAGGTTAATTATAATTATTGTATTTTTCCTTTGGAAGGGTTGCACACATACGTTCACCGTTTGTCTCATTTTCGACTATTGACATTTAGTGTGTAAGAAAGAGGGGCAGCATTATATGATTAAGAAAAAATGCAAAACAATCAGCGCATTGACATTTGACGTTTTAAAATTTTTGGAATTCACGCACAGTTCAATATTATACCTATCACAATAATGCTGCAGTTCTTTCAAAACGTAAATACCTAATTTAAAGAGAGTTGCAGGTCATAATACGAATAGAGCAGTAACAATATTGCTCTGTTCGTTTCGTATTATGGCTTGCAATTACATGTACAAACTCGGTTATAAAAATAAGTATAGTTCTAAATCACTACTAGTCATAGAAGTCTTAGTTGTAAGTCTTTAGTTATCAATCTTAGTTATAATATAAGCCACTTGTAGTATATAGGTATAGATTAAATGTATAACGGAATTTATAAAGCGCCCTTGAGGTGGTTTTCTCACGAAAATGGCCCTTTAAAATCATTCAAAAATTATTATTATTATGAGAATTCGTTCCATACAAAATGTATGAAAAAATGAACTTTCTTCATGACTTGATTTTTCGAGAATTTTTGCAATGTTTTAACAGTTATTCTGTTTTTCGAGGCGGAGACAAATCCAATAAATCAAAGATCATCAAAATCGGTTCAGCCGTTCTCAAGTTAATAATAGTATAACTAGCACGACTTTAATAATAATATATCTTTATTAAACAAAATTTGCGAGATTTATAACTAAAAAAAACTTACATATTCAGTGTTAATATTTACAATGGTTTATATAAGTAAAAAAGATTAACAACAGAAAATAATATAAATATGAACAGTAAAGTTTTTCGTAATCCGCCTTACTAGGCTAGCCTGTGTTGAGGCAGTAATTTTTAAGTCAATTTATATTTCTTATTAACATACCTACACTTATAATAAAATATAACAACAGATTGGTTGGTTGCATTAACAATAAATTTTAGATAATAACAATCAGTACATTGGTTTAATTTCGGATTTGGGTGAGCGCGCCGGTAAAGGCCCTATCATTATTTTTTTATCAAAATTTTAATGTTATTTTTGATTTTTTTTGTGAATCACATTTTTTTACTCTATATGGAAGAATGTTATAAAGTCTTGTTGCAAAGTATCTGAAGCTTCGTTGACCAAAAGTAGTATGCGTTATGGGAATTTGAAGTAAGTCTCTGTTTTCATAGTATTTATGTATATTTGAGTACAGATGATTGAGGATTGTTTTTGCGTATATCTGCCGAACGTCAAACGCATTCATAATATTAAAGATAATGTTCGAGTCTGTAATTAGAAGTAGTCTAAGGATTATTTTTATAATAGTTTTATGTGCCTTAATGATTGGGTCTAGTGCAGATGCAGTGCCACCTCCCCATGCTATGATGCCATACTCAATAATAGATTGACAGACTGAAAAATAAATCATTTTCAAGTGTTGTAGGTCGAGAAAGTTTCGTATTCTTCTGAAAATGTGCATTGTTTTTCTTATTTTGTTTGCAACTATTTGAGTGTGAAGATTCCATTTGAGATATGGATCAATGGCGAGGCCGAGGTACTTCATCTGTGTAGTGCGCTCAATGTAAGTATGTGTGTATTCTAATAGAGGCATCATCGTGAGGTTCTCCTGTAATATTTATGCTTGATGTGACGTATTTAGTTTTCTCGGAATCTCAGTGTGAATGTATTCGTATCTAACCACTTTTTTATAATGCTTATATCCGTTTCAGCTTTTTCGTAGACAGCTTGCCAAGTGTCAGCTTCATAGAGTAAGACAGTGTCATCGGCAAAACTATCAATTTTCCCCTGAATATTAATGTTGCATAATTCGTTAATGTACAAAAAGAACAGAGATGGTCCTAACCCTGAGAAATCCCATAGTTAAAGGAGAACTGATCGCTAAGTGTTTTATTTACTTGTTTTATTTACTTTGTTTTATATATTAAGATATTTTAGGTTAAAAGCATCTCGATTAAGGTAAATATTAGCAATAATATATAATATCATATGTATACTTTGTGATAAACCCCCCCCCCCCCCCCCCTACGAAGTAAAAGCTATCTTTTGAATCCAAATGCTGCTACTGCTACCCTGCCACAGGCGCAACCCCGCCCGGCCTTTAAAACTCGTAGCTCGCCCGTTCTCGCGTCTCTCCCCTGCATTTCTTTTGCAGCGCCTTTTCAACCCCATCACGTAATACTTTTATGCAAACGTGACGAGATGCTCTTAATTAATCAATTGTAATTAACCCCACAACGTTGTGTACTTTTTTGTTTTAGTGGTTTGGTATAGTTAATCCAATTTAATTAATAATTTATTTGTGGTAAACCCTTGTTCTTTTAGGTATGGCGTGTTACAATTTGCAAGGCTTCGAATAACAATGACTGAGTCTGACTAGCTTGAAAAATAACTAATTATCTATCTATATTCATCCAGCTTCCTCCCCTAGCACCTGTTATACACCTACGCTCATCGACGACTATTTTTATGGAAGTAATCTGCATTTTCCCTCCTAGCATCTAGTATATAAATTTACATTCAAACGGCGAATTGAGAAGATCCTACCTTTCGATGCGATGGCGCGTACTCTCTGCGGCTGTATAAAATGCTATCATGAAAATAATTTGACATTTATTTATATTCTAACAAAAGATTTACACTCAAAGCAGTACGGAGTGCAATAATTCTACACTTACAGTTCTAGATGCAGTTTGTTAGTTAGCTAGCTTGTTTTATTTTGTTAATTTGATTCTACGGGTAGGTATTTTGGATTAACATGAGACAGAACATGTGCTGTTTAAATAATTGGACTCCTCCATAGCCCAACTGATAAGGTGATGGTCATAGACCGCCGAATCAGCTTCCAATTCTAACGCCTCCGGAGAATGTTAAGGTCGCAAGCGACGAATGAAAATCGACATGTTTTGCCTTCTGTCGGGGAAGGTTTGATGTGTGTTTCTGGTTCATAGAGTGGTAATGGGAATAATATCGACTAATACGCCGCCAAATTATAAATGTGTTGATGATGATGATGAAAGGTCATCTCATACCGTTTGATATGAGGGTCTGCTCCGATTAATGGCGTGATAGCCGATGTCAGGAACTGTTCAGGAAATGTGTGGGTGGCACGAGGTTTTGGAACGTGACATCCTACTCTGGATTGATGATGATGTTGAAGTTCTTCAGCATGCCGATGACTTGAGTTCCATTAACTCCTAAAGCATCGGCATAAACATTAAACCGAAGTTGATTAGACAATCGGCAATGTCAGGAGATCGGTGGGGCCGCTCTCTCCTCTGATCTGGCGATGTATGAATTTAATTAAGGAAGATTTTGATGTCACCGACCCTCGCCTTGGCAGTCACTCATGTCCTCAATAGTCCCGTTCTCCGTCCAGCACGCCGCCTCGAACCAGTAGAAATAATGATTACGTTTTTCCTAGGCACGCTACAAAAACATGCGCCAGCCTGCAATCGCGATGGTCATCGGTATTTGATTTGAATGAAAAATACGTCCTCTCGCATAACATACACAAGCGTAACTTGGGACCTTCCCCTATATGTGTCACGGGCATATGCTCTACGATAGGCGTACCCCAAGCTCAAACTCAAAAATTAGCTCAAAGAAGGAATGTCAAGCTCGGTTTCCAGGGTGCCGGGTCCGAGAATGAAAGGCACCAGGTCGTGAATCTGGCTTCCTTTCCTTCTATTTCCCCTGCTGCGCTTTCGTCCAGAGTACATTCCCTCCCTGATTCTGGATGATCCCTATTCCTAGTGTGAGGGAGTTAAGAAAACTTATCCGAATTCCAACAAAGAAACGTCGAACCAGTAGAAATATTGATTACGTTTTTTCTAGGCACGTTACAGAAACATGCGCCAGCCTGCAATCGCGATGGTCATCGGTATTTGATTTGAATGAAAAATACGTCCTCTCGCATAACATACACAAGCGTAACTTGGGACCTTCCCCTATATGTGTCACGGGCATATGCTCTACGATAGGCGTACCCCAAGCTCAAACTCAAAAATCAGCTCAAAGAAGGAATGTCAAGCTCGGTTTCCAGGGTGCTGGGTCCAAGAATGAAAGGCACCAGGTCGTGAATCTGGCTTCCCTCCCTTCTATTTCCCCCGCTGCGCTTTCGTCCAGAGTACATTCCCACCCTGATGCTGGATGATCCCTATTCCTAGTGTGAGGGAGTTAAGAAAACTTTTGCTACTTATGTAGGTGGATATAACGCATTACGCTTAAAATATGAATACCTACCGACGGCTTCATTCAACCGACAATGTGAAAGTTTTTGCTAAATCGAATATCGAATGAAATATACCTACCTAAGCGTAAACCAAAAAGTAGTTAAGAAAACTTATCCGGATTCCAACAAAGAACCGCCGATCGGCTGCCAAACGATTCCATATGTCATGTTCCCTTCGTTCCGCCGACAAGGCAGACCCCACACGAGCGTAACCTAAAAGGTAGTGAAGCCCACGCAAATTTCGTCACTTCGTTTCCCCCATGACGAAGGTAGTCCGGCCAGATCGTAATCTTCGTTCTGCATCAAATTGACCTCCCGCGACGACAACTTTTATCCGCTGGTACCTCGGAGCGGCGGTAGAGGGAGGGGGAAATGGGTGCACGTCCTTTGTTCTCCTGAAGTCCCCCAATGCCTTAGTGACGTACATACGTCGACATCATGAAATGGCTCCGGCCACGCTTCCAATCCAGTCTAGAGCGGGTACGAGATCCACGTTACCGAGATGTGATCACAAGGGATTCCAATTTGCTCGGACCAGACACGACCATCGCTTACTTCGCCTCCACATTAGAAAAATAGTGTAAGCCCACCTGCATTTCGATCACATCGCCCCCGATAAAGTCGCGTGAGATACTTCCTCATGGTGGAATAGGAAAGCTGGACCCGTAAATCCATTCGACAACCGCCGTCCATTCTCGAGTCGTAACCCGCTCAATTAAGTTTGAAGAAAAAGAGTTTGTTAATTAAGTAGGTGGATATAGCGCATTACGCTAAAATGTGAATACCTACCGACGGCTTCATTCAACCGACAATATGAAAGTTTTTTGCTAAATCGAATATCGAAAGAAATATACCTGAACGTGAACCAAAGGTGATTATATGATAAGATATCGAACCAAGTTTATGCAAAGTCCTATGTAATAGACTTGTTGTGATACCTAAAATTTGGAATAAGATATGGGAAATTTTTTAGGAGTGGGAATTTAATTATGTCAGATTTTGTTAGTAAACAAAGGTGCCCATGCTACGCACCATTTTATAAACTGTTAAATTACCCAATGCCTTTTCAAAAAACCCTTCCTGAATATAGTCCCCTAGCTACGTTTAAAATATTAATGCGAGACTCGAAAATAATAATTATCACCTCAAAGGCGCTTTACACTTTAATTTATACCTACATTCTATACCTATGTATTTTGGTACCCGTTATGTATTGGAGAATACCCAGTAACCTAGTTTTCTAGATCACCAACAAAGCACTTTTAAAGGATTTTATTATTGTTTTGTGGTTTCAAAATCCCGTCTTTTAAATGAAGTCTCTCGTCTAAGATTTATTGCCCGAAAGCGCACTTTGTGTTTCAAATGCTATTTAGTTAACTAAATTATTATTTTACAACGGTCTTGTCTCAAGAATAACTTCACCCAACAAAGGTACTTGCTAGCCGGTCAACCCGGAAACGTGCAAAGCTCCGCTCGACAAAAAAAAGGTCCTAGATTCCTAAGGCTTGTATATAAACCCTAATTGACTCTTTCCTGCAAGGCCCGTACTAAATATGTTAATAATTTTATACAAACTTACCAAATTCGCCATGTTGCACAAAATAATTTCACAAATCAATTCACTACAATAATATTTAATTCAACCAAGCACTTCTAAAACACAACCCGTCATGCAGTTATTTATTTCAAGATGCAGCTAGGTTCTTTCCCCGACTCTCCACCAACACTTCTCTACCCCGACTGTCTTTATTATTATATATTACTATCTGAATTATTCCCAGTTTACGCGCACCAAACTATTATTCTGCCGTTTATCAAAACTCGATGATTTTTATCCCGTCCGCGCCCTCAGGATTCTCCCTGACTGTCCTCTCACACTTCCCTGCCCCGACTGTCTTCGTCCCCACCCCCTGCCCCCTGACTCCCACCCATCTACTGGTGTGTTTTCAATAATTTATTAGTCACTTTTTAAAACCTCAAGTGGGCACATCTTCCAATATGCATATTTCAACGTTTAATAGTGTTCTGTCACATTAGGTCCCAAATTTCAAGAATTCCGTGCAACTTTCATGTTTGCTATTTTTTTTGTGTGTAACCTTACATAACAAAATACAAACTAATTTTGTCTGCGCCGGAGTCATAAATTATCCCAATAACGCTTAAAAGAAGAGCTCAGTGGCGCACTTCAATTCACTACTCGTCCTAATTGCTTGCGTCGACTTTATTGGTTATATAATAACATTATATAAACATTGTCTGTACACGTTTTCGTTCTTTCTGCGTGCGTCACTATATAACGAATTCTGCAATCTTATTTTGACAAATATGTTAAATATTTTAACCCCTAATCGGCGCGTCGCGCTAGTATATTTAAATGCACCAACGAGCAATCCTTATTGCCTAGTTTTCAATTCCCTACTGCCATAGAAAATTCACCAGATAATTGTTTCGTAAATCCAATCTGCTCGCGTTAAGATCAATCACCACACGGGCAAATATTCATCGGCCGCCCCTGGTTTTGTTAACGATCCTGAAAAAATCACTCTAAATGTTCTTCTGGGTTCCTTCTTAGTTTTGTGAAGAATGGCCTTTGCCTGGGCTCGCATGCACTTGGGGTACGCAAACACATGTGGTTATTTGATGGTCCGGACCCATAAATCACCCCCAAGAATTGGAAACAGAGAATCGTATGCTGAAACCATTCCATGTTACAAAATTTGATATATTTCTAAATCGATCTCTCAATTTTAAAAGAATTATTTCGTAGGCCCAAAGGCGAGATCATCACAACTTCTTATCATTGATAGGAAGGAAAACTGGGTTGGCTGCTGAATATTTTCGTACGTTTGGTGTTGAATTCGCCCGTGCTCATTAAAAAAATCATTCCTCCGAATATGGATATGAGAACAGATAAACTTTTAACTATCTAAAACCACTTAACTATTTATTTTTCTGCATTTCATTATTTATCTTAATTTTTAAGGTTTATAAAAAAAAATCGTTGGATTCACAAACATGTGAAATTTTTACGATTATTAGCAGGAAAAGTTTAAATTTACTAATTGCTAAATATTTTTAAGCATGAACTTGTAGTTCAAAGATGATTTTGTGGAAAAATCATCTTTTTTATTGGCTTAGTGTGTAAGTTTTGGGATCGAACTTCAAAAGTCGTTTTCTCAGGCCCTATGGCACCGAACCGAATGAAATTTTGGATTCTCACTTCTTTCTAAAAACATGGTCGTAGACGAATCAATCATAAAACTTCCAAAAGAACAATCTTTTGAAAATTCATAAATTTTACAGGCGTTTTTACAATAACATTTTTCACCAAATTTCTACCGAACTATTTCTAACCAAATTTCACGTGAAATAGATGTCAATCACGTGAAATAGATGCCAATCACGTGAAATAGATGCTAATCACGTGCAATAGGTGCCAAACACGTTGGCATACACTCCTCATATTTCAAAGCCTCCCTTATAATACAATAATGTGCACACAGGGGGGGGGGGGGTGGGGATAATTGCAAAGACTTTTAACTGATTATGATAGCTGCTTACGATTCCAGTGTGACAGTTACTGGTCCTTGTGAAACGAAGTTTCCAATTTAATTGGTCAGAGAAGCAAAGGTTAATCATGTTTACCTGGTTTCAAATGTGTGGACGAGGAGCTCTTTGAAATAAATGTTGCTAATTAATAAAATTTTACTTTTCGGTCGCAAAATGCCCTCAATAAAATTATCTTATCTTCCTCAGGGTAGTATTTTTAGCCATATGAAATGGGACATAGTCACCCAAAAATTTACCATAAATATATGCATATACATATATTAGATGGGGTACCCGGCTTCGCTCAGGGAGTTGATATGAGATTGAACTGACGTTCGAATGGTATTTTTTTAAACAACCAAATGGTGTCCCCAAACAAAAAAAATCGAATATTGTGGAATGTTCTAGAACATTTCACAAAATGCTAGAATTTTCCAAACCATTCCCGAACAATCCAGAACATTCTGGGATGTTCTGAAATATTGTGGAATGCTTTCGAATACTCTCGAATGTTCTTATTCTAGAAATTTCTAGAGGACGAAACTTCTAGCCCTTGTATTCTCAAAAGCACGCCCTTCGATATAAGGCTACCACATCACAAAACTCCCTTGATGGTACCGGGACTCGTTTCTGAGTTTTAGCGGCACGCACATTGTACACTTTCTTTTATCATACATATTAATTACACAATATTCTAGGCCACGAAAATATTCAATTTCACGTTATTACAATCGAAAACTGTTGAACTGCCCACCCTTGGTCACTGCACAATGCATGCCAATGCTAATATAGGTATGTATCTAGGAAAATCATCGGAGGAAAAAAAATTCTTTTTTATGTTCATGGTGAAAATATGATTTATGGCATACTTTCTTTATAGTTTCCTTCGAACATAATTCAAACTCGTATTATCTGATCTGATTTTAGGCAACCCCGCCTTTGAATGGAGAGCAATAATTCACTTCGTGTTAAGCTAATATCTATTTACAATGGCTTCCTTTCTCGGCTTCACTGGCGCTTCGTAATATTTCCGGTTCAGACTTTGTCACGGCCGATTCACTCTGAAGCTTTTGAATAACGTGCAGAAACTGTAAAAACTGTAACTGCAGCTGGCGGACTGGAATTATATGCATAAAAAACCTTTATAGATACATCTATAAAGTTTTTTTAAATTGTGGAAATTTAAAAAAAATAAGTATTTAAGACTCAGTTTTAAGCGTTAAAAAAGAAGAAGAAGATTACTGAAGTTTGTCAGATACGGAGATAAGTACTTAAAAAGTGTTATGAAAATATTAAATATTGTATAACAAATTCGAACAAGTACGGTGAATATTAATTTTATATTGTCTACGAGTTGTTGAACAACCATAAATATATCGGGCAACAAATACCGTTTGAACCGGGCACTTCCCTTTGCCTTGTCGAGAACAAGACTTGCGCGGAACATCACTCCGTACTGTGTTTTTAAAACTCAAATATATTGCGAGCAATGTTGATCGTTACTTTAATTATCATAATTCCCGTACTGCCTTATTTGTGAACTCAGGTTCTTTTAAATTTCCTCGTAAAGGAATGTGATATACGGCGAATGTTGTGCCGCGAGTGTTCTCTACCCGCATTCCGGTGATGGCGGAATTAAATATAAAGAGATTCTAAATCGTAACCATTTTCGACAATCTGCGCTCGCCCCATGGTCGTAGACGGCCAGGAACGGTATTCTGATAACATAACATTGGCCGTGATCTTTATTTCCACAATCCAGATTGCACCGTGCCTACATTACCGACCACGTGTGGAGATCGGCTTTCTCCTTGGCTGGCGCCCGCTGGATTCCCTGAATTCCCTCCTGCCGGTGCAGCATCCTTCCAGACTCGGGACGAAACGACTGACGGCATCATCCTGTCGAGTTGGCCGCCCGAGATGCAGACCTAACTAGACGACATACTGGATCCTTTGGCGGAGCTGATGAACCGGTCACGGCGAATAGAAGTTAGATAGTCTGACTTGGTGAGTCTTGTCATGTTTTTTATATAACGTTATTCAATGCCAAAAGCATAATAGAGTTCGTTTTTATGATTGTAAATCTATGTCTTTAATTACCTCATCCCTGAATCGCCTAAAGAAGTCGTACATGATTTATGCCCACACCTTGTGGAAGTTTCATGCTCAGAAGGGAGATTTCTCCATGATTCTGGCATAACCTACCTACAGGTTCTGGCGCGTGGGTCCCCCCGACAAAGCTGAAATCATGAAGGAATCTCCAGCTTCCAAATCTCAACTTAACATATAAATCATAACACCTGGGTTCAGCCATGGCATCGCATTTGACAATATATTGTCTGAACGTGGATGGTGCATTACATATACTACTGTATTTGCCCCCTATCAAAATGACACCCAATAACGCCACCTAACAAATAACACGAGTCATTCCTTATTTACATAACAAATAGCGCCCCACGGATTATTTGACATAACAAAAGGAATGATGGAGGGAGCTCGTTAATAGGCCACTTGCATGGATTTCATAACAACTTAGAAAAAATCGTGTGGATAGATTTTTTTACTAAGATTACGAAAACGTTAGTAATTTTTTTAAGAAATGTATGTTTTTTTAAATAAATAAATCCATTATTTGAGCTCGTGACGTCACTACATGAAAATATCCCGTCACTGATTATGTTCAATCAATTTTGTAAAATTCCACCCTGATTTTTTTTTATATGGCAACACTTTGATTTTAGGCGAATTTTTTATTTTGATTTGACATTCACTAGATTTATTGTTTGTTCTCTGCAAAGTAATCCTTTGGTTTGCCGAATTTATAAAGATGGCTGTGTTTTGACAGATATTTTGATGTGATCCCCGTACATTTCATTGACATTCGTGTGGAAAACGTTCTTTTTTTTAATGATTTTCGGCTATGTAATTATCATTTTTCGCACCAATAAAATTATGTCCCGTCTTTCTGGTTTATAAAAAAATGGTCTGATTTTTCGGATTTTTGAAAATTTCATTTTCAAAAAATCGCCAGGGTTTCAAAAATTCGGTAAACAAAAAAAAACAAGAAATGTCTTAGAATATTTGCCTAAACCAGAAAATTTTTTTAAAAAATGTAACGCAAGTGGCCTATTAAAAAAAAACGATTTTAATGAATAGGCGTAAGCGACTGTTGTCAAAGTATTTAATAATACCTAGAGCAAAAGTATCTTGTAATTTTCTTGAATTTTTTCGTACATGAGTCACGTTAAATAATATGCCAAGTATTTTTTTTTTAATTTTCGGAGCTTAGGTGCGATTTTTTCGTATCGCCGGAATTTCATATACCTACATTTCAACTCGGCATCCGAATAGTATAATATCAAAAAATAACATAAGTACAGATATTTTCATTAAAAATTAAAAGTTAAAGAATAGATGAAAACGTAAACTAATATTACATTAACTACTTTTGGTTCATATTTATCAAAGTAATAGGTAAGTACGTAAATTAAAGGATTAAATTATATAGAAAGTTAACAGATCTTTGCTTTGCATATTAAATATTTAATTAGTCCTACATACATATTTTGTAAAAATAAGATATAGAATAAAATAAAAACATATATTAAAACATCTATTTTATTATTATATTTTAATGTGGGTGTATTAAAAGGTTTATTTAAAAAATTTGTTGTTGTTTGTTTGTTTGTTTTTTTTTTTTTTCTTATTATTATTTTGAGTGAAAGTTTTATGTCTTTACTTTTTAGTTATATTATATACGAGTATATTATAGATTTTGACTTAATTTATATTACGTAAGCACATTAACTAATATGCACAACGTAACATTTCAATTAAAAAAATATATTTTTACAGTAAGCATAACATCCCCTTTTAAATTCATCGTCCTTCATCCTTCAGACTTACAGGCATTTTATCATACATCTTTAGTCCTCTTACAGTTCTATGACTGATTTTCTCATATGCGGCAATCTAACTGTATTTATTTTTCTGATTTCGTAATTATGTATATATCTATTAAAAACGATTTAATCCATAAATTTTAGCATTCGTTTTTTATAACTCTATCCACAAAAATTATCACATTAAATAACAGTCTCTTTTTATTGGAATTCATCATACCTATCATACCTACGAGAAATTTAAAAAAAAATATTGGCATTTTAAAAGTATGTTAAAGTAAAATATGTTTTTTTCAATTTCTTTAAACAATTGCCACGGCCGAGAATCGAACCCCTGACAACCACTTGGAAGGCACTGTGTTGATATATTAAACCATAATGGCCATATTACAACACCACGGTGGCATAAATTCAATATAATATGCACTGAAAATTATGAGAATCAAATTTTTGTAATGTGGATTGTATTTTTGAATTTGAGAATGTCACATATTCACATCAAATTACGGTGCAGTCTCAATTCGTGACCAATTTTGGTAATATTATTCAGGTAAATTTTATAATTTGTCACATAAAAACATATATTATATGACAGTGACATGTCATTATTGTATTAATTCTACAACTTGTAACTACTTTCTAACATGTAATTATGTACCGTTTGTTTCTGCAAAATAAATAAATAAATAAATAAGATTATTTTCCATTGAATTTTCAGTTAATTTCCTAATTATTTCATTACTAGCTGACCCGGAGACTTCGTACTGCCTCAGAATCATTAACTGTTGTGTTAACTTATTAGCTGAATTAAATTCAGTTTTTTATGATGTTCAAAATTACACAATGAAGCAATTATCGATGCGTAACTGTCCATTTTTGTTTTTGTCAGTATCAGAGATGGCGTTGTGTACGGATTTTTTTGTGTGTTTTTCTTACTTCTCCACTTATGGGAATTGCGTTTAATTTTCTTTAAACATGTGAGAGAAATTTGTTATAATTACTGTCTTCTGTTTTTGGAGGGGTGCAAACATACGTTCATCGTTTGTCTCATTTCCGACTATTGACATTTAGTGTGTAAGAAAGAGGGGCAGCATTATACGTTTAAGAACAAAAACAAAACAATCAGCGCATTGACATTTGACGTTTTTGAATTCAATATTATATTTATCACAATATTGCTACAGCTCTTTCAAAAGATGGAGAATTCGTCCTATTTGAAATGTGCGAGGAAAAGAATTTTCTGCATAATTTTTTATTCATAATTTTTTCCGATGTTTTAATAGCTATTCTTTAAGTTATAAATGTTGTAACTAACCCGACTTTGTTTTATATATTAAGATATGTGGGCAGGTACCCACTTAATCGCTTTTCCGAATTATTTGCACAATCAGTTCTAATTTCGCGTTTAACGATTTAAATTCAAAACAAATTTCATTGAACCAGATTTTACGTAGGATTAACGAACACTGAAGACAATCGAAATCAGAATGTTTAATAATAATACAAATATGCAGCTCACTAAAAAAAGAGGATTTTTCCATTCAATTCTTCCATTAAACATAATTTTATTTATTGATTTACTAGTCGCTTTTTGCCTGTTTTAATTACTTTGAAAGTAATATCAAGATTTACGCAATTTTGGTATACAACATCAAAGGCTGTTACCAAAAACATCCTTTAGCGCTACGCCCCACATTTTCTTACGAAAAATAAGGACATTTCACGACTGAACCTGGCAAATTAATTGACGTAAGGGCGGATCCGACGAGATTTTCCTTTGACGTCACTCTCAACATATTTTTTGTAAGGGGTGTGATGTATTTATGTTATTGTTAATAGGGATTGGCAGGTTCCTTGTAAAGTTGCTACTGTAAAACCATTTTGCATGATTTATTAGACATATCAAGACTCTTCCTGTACGTCGCTTATTTCGTAGTAGATTTGTAAAGAAAGAGTTCATGATAATGTTGGATGAGGTTCAAGTGCTTTTTCGATTAAAACTTTTGTATATAGGGTGGGATATTATTTGTCAGCACAGGATTGGGTGCTGATTTTTCACGAGAATTTCGAAACACATTAGAAATTTAATCACTGAAGACAATTTGAAACACAGTCTAACAAAAAATGGTAAACAGAAAAGACAGAACAAGATACAATCGTATCTGGGAATTGAACCCAGAACTGCCTTCTATATCTTTATATTTGAACTGCATATCTACTTTTATCATTTTTAGTGTGAAATTAAGTTTTCATGAATTGCCTGGGTCAAGATTTTTCCACGGTCGTTTCTTTATCGCTTCCTATTGAAAAGCATTATTGATTAATATTTAAAATTGTTTATAATCTCATTTGCGCCACAACCAATAACATGTACAGGCTTGAGGTTTGGGGGCGGGGCGACCCCGGCTCTCTTTCGCTTTGCCTCCGGCTACTCGACGCTGAATTCCTTATGCGCCGTTTCCACGCTTGCGAAGCCTACGCAAACCTCCACAAACGCCAACGTGGAAACAGGTCGTTTGTCTTGGCTTGCGTAGGGTTGCGTAGGGTTTGCGTAGGCTTGCAAGAGCTTGCCGCCGATCCAGTCGGGGTCGGATCCAGCGGCAAGCTTCGGCAAACGCTCAGTGTAATTTCCGAACTGACGGCGAATGCACGCCGTTTTTGCTCCATGCGGTATATCGATAATTAACATTACGAGTATGACGTAATAGGCATGCCTGACTTGTAAAAATGTATAAGTACATAATTTGAATGCACTAATTTAATTTAATAATCTTTTATTGATGATTTATTATTTGTTACAATAAAAAACATATGATTTTTGTTGGAATAACATTTTTTTTATAAAACGAGACAATATTATATTGTTTTTTTATACTTTGCTTGTATTTCAAATAACAGTTTGTTAAACCAAACGCAATAGCCGACACAAGTTCGGCGTCCGCCATGCTCGGGTGTTGGTAGCGTACTGACACAGTCACAAGCGTGTAAACGGCTTCCAAATGCCAGGCGAGATTTGCGTACGCTTGGAGCTTGTGGAGGTTTGCGTAGGCTTGGCAAGCATGGAAATGCACCATTAGGGTCGTCGGGCATTTCCCCCCAATCTCCCATTCACTTTTCTTTTAGGCATTACCGAGGAACCGGCTAAGGGCGGGGAAGCTGAGTGTGGTTCACGGCTAGACCGAACGTCATGCGCATTCTTGCTGGGACTGCCAATCGATTGGAGAGGACTCCCAACCGTTTGCCATGCCTTTATTACTTATGTGGTGTGTCTTCCTCCCAAACATGTACTTGTAGGATACGCTGGATACAATCACCCAGGGCTTGCAACCTCGTGGACTTCAATAACCTGTACCATTGTTTTGTCTATATTTTGTAATACTAATACATATTGTATCTTGTATTTCGCGCTAAGCACTTGCATACTGCTTACTAACAACGTATGCAGGGACATTGGAAGTCTAAATTCATTCTAAACTAAATGAAGCTTCGTTTTTTCAAAAAAATTAGAGGCCTTGCGAGGGCCTTGAAGGAGTAACCACCTGTTACTTATATCAAGGCGAGTAAGTGGTGAATAACCTCAAAAAAATGTTTATAATCTATCTCGGCAATTGAATTTATTGTTGTTTTTTTCTATGATTTTATTTAATTTCATTATTTTCGGAAGAAAACTCTTTTGAAACTTAAATTATATTTGTGTTAATATATAAGACGGCCTTCGTGGTCGAGAGCAAGGCTCTCGACTGTCTATCCGAAGGTCGCAGATTCAAATCTCGGAGTGCGCAAATAAATTGTATATGATTAATTTATTTTATTTCACAATACGTTAATTTTAAAATAACATCTAGTAAACTTGCAGCAATTTTCAGATTGGAAGATCCTCTCAGTATCGCCCTGATGAAAGACCACAATTCAGAATTGAAACGTTGCTTGCAATGGATTTAGTCGTGTTTGGTGACCAGATCTGAATAGCCAGGTACTTCCCCACCTTCCTCTTTCCTGCACCAATACCTTCAGTTTCACAACTTACCCCAACTGGGGATGTCATAGTAACAATGGCTCCAAACAAGAGCAGTTGGGACTCTTGTGCGGTATTCACATAAAATATCCACCGAAGAGATAAAGGAGTATGTTGCCGTTTCCGTTGTGGTCGAAGAACGAAAAATTGTCCGATGAAGTAAATCAAAATTTCTAACTAACTAACCATCACGCCGTTTCCCCGCAGGGGTAAGCAGAGAGGACGGACCGCCAAACAACTCGATCTTGGCACACACTCCTTGCCTCGTTCACATTTACACTTCGTCTCATACATGCTCTTCTATTATTCCGATTCTTCACATGGCTCGACTCAAGTATCTGATTCACTTGGTCATGCCATGTCTTCCTCGGGCGACCCCGACTTCTTCTATCATTCACATTTGCGTCATATATTCTCCTCACCTCTTTTCCTCGTTCATTCGGTCTACATGCCCAAACCATCTGATCGTCCCTTTCTTAATCTTACTCATTACGCTTACATCAGCCTTGCATTCTTCGCGGATATCCACATTTTTCACACGATCGAACAATTTTGTCTTGAACAGACAATCAATTTTTTGGCCTCTTTTGCATCCAGAAAACGAAAGGTCTTTAGAAAATTGATGATTTCAGTTTTCTTTTAAATTGCTATAAATAAATTTAGTGACTATTTCATTTATTTATTAATTTGAAAATTTAATTATTCTACCGAACCATTATCTTATTTGTCTGAATTTTAAACCGTCAAATATCTCTCATAGTAGATTCTGCATGTGAAAACCGCCCTTGGCAATTGTTAATTAAAATTTTCAATGCATTTAAAATAATCTACATAATTCGATTTGGCAACCTTCAGTCGACGCACACCGGGAAAAAGACTGATTCTGGAAAAGAAGTCCATTATGAAGGTCGTTAAAAATTCTGAAACCTTATTACAAGTCTTAATTATTCGACAATTGCTAGCAGCTTGCAATTTACAGAAAAGCTTTCAGTACACGAACTAACTTAAGAGAACTCGTAAAATAATTTTTTTTTTTTTTTAATTTTTTAAAAAGAAAGACAAACATTCCCGGGTTAAGAATAACGTTTGAAAATCTCCTACTACCACCACAGAAAGCCGAAAATGTTGCTTGTATTGTGATGGAGGACTTAGCCAGCCGAAGAATCGAACAAGCGACGCTCGGGTGGGACCCAAGTGCAATGCCCACTCAACCACTGACCGGTCACTCTTAAATCACCGGTAATTTGGTACTATCAGAATGATAGTGCTCTCAATCTTAATTTATTCATCTAAGTCGAAAAACGAGATATAATAAGTGGAAAATGTCTCATGAAAAACGATTCGTGGCTTATGGTAGCGAAATTATGTACACTAAAACCTCTATCTATCGTTCCTCGAATTCCCGTTTGTGTCAATATTTCTTGTATTCCTAATAAGTATTATATTATAAGTATTATATTGATATGTATTCAGTTTTCAAGTTATGTATTCCCATTGGCCAAGTTGCTTGAGGCGTTGTGTTTTCACGGTAAGACAAAGATCCTGGGTTAAAATTTTCGACCGTTACCTTTTTATTTTTCTGTCTTGTTCTCTTGTATTATCTTATTCTTCAATTATTATCTTTTTTATTAATGTATGTGTATATATCTATACATATTATGTAGGTATTGCATCTACTGCAATTATATATTAACAAACGTCTTTTCATTTTCATTTTTATTTTATATGCCTCTGTGTTTAACATAAATTAAACTGATTTAATATTCATTTAAACTTTTTTGTTTTTTTATTGTAAACGTTTGTTTTTTATTCATAACGTCAACCTTGTTGAACAAGCTCTTCTCTAAATTTGTCATCTTCACACCGAGTGAGATAGACAAAAGGTACGTTAGCGATGATACAAAATGTTTATATAAATTTGTACATATAAATATTTATAAACATGAATAAGTTATAAAAAATATATGCAAAAATTATTATATTTAAATGGAAACTTGCCACACGTGCAAAGTTGGAACTGATTGGGTTAGACAAGGATTAGACCGTTAGATGCTTTTCTATTTCCGTGAATAGAGACCATGCATCAAACATTTGGATATTTTGAAATATATGTATATGTAAACAACAAAAAAAATAGTAATTCATAAAATTTTTAAAATACTGATATTTTTCTGAAGCCACCAAACCGACCCGGTGGGATTGCGGCTAATTGGGGAGTGTCATGTATCTGAGTATTCCGAGGAGGAGAGAAAGGACGGGAATTGTCGGGTTATTCAGATTTGGACGCCAAATACGACTCCAGCCATTTCAAGCAATGTTTCGATTCAGAATTTCTTCACATGGGCGATATTGAGTGGCCACTTCTGTGGTTTACATCATTTCTAAAGCTGCGTTTAAATATGTAGGTATTAACGCCGCTTGCGGTTGCTTCTTACCTTTTTCAGTTCGTGGCTCGGCTCGCGGTATTACCTACCTATTAATATGCAGCATAAGAACAGCAGTTATGAAGGTTAAGCCAAAAACTGGCGAACTGGGCAAAATCTATAAATTATTATTGATACGAAACCTCCACAACCTGACCCATTGTCAAAAAGACCAGAGCGATACTGAGAGTATTTACCATCTCGTATAACAGATAACGTGTGCAGTTTCGAATCGCGCGTGTTTTTTTGTAATATTTTAGATGCATTCATTTGCATTCAGCGAATATGCATATTATTTATAACATAACTTTTCGATAAAAGATACAGTGCTACGTTCGTACGTGCCTGATCTGGAGTACTGTAGTTGGAAGTGGTGTGGGGGAAATTACATAAAAAGTGAGAAAGGACAATAATTAGCATCAGATCATTGAAGAACATCTCCAAGATGGCTTCCCAGAGGTTCCACGCTTTCTTTCTATATGCATTTATTGCGTTAACCGGTCAGGTAAGATCATTCAAATAAGTATTTAATTGTGTCTTAAATGATTTTTTTCAAAATTATATAAATAAGTTAATCCGATTTTTATGCTATTTTAGGGGGCACTTTCAGCTTGCCTTCGATTTCCATGTCAGCCTCCATCACCCATAGCCCCATGCCCACTACCTCCATCATGTCCAGTATCCTGTACTAAACTGTGCCCGCCACCCCCACCACCGCCTTGTGTTCCATCCTGTGCACTTCCACAACCACCGCCATGCGCACTACCGTGCCCACCACCTCCACCACTGCCTTGCGCACCACCGCCACCACCACCTTGCGCACAACCATGCCCACCACCGCCACCACCACCTTGTGCACAACCCTGTGCACCTCCACCACCGCCACCGTGCCCACCACCTCCACCACCGCCTTGCGCACCACCGCCACCACCACCTTGCGCACAACCATGCCCACCACCGCCACCACCACCTTGCGCACAACCATGCCCACCACCGCCACCACAACCTTGTGCACAACCCTGTGCCCCTCCACCACCACCGCCTAGCGCACCACCGTGCCCACCACCTCCACCACCGCCTTGCGCACCACCGCCACCACCACCTTGCGCACAACCATGCCCACCACCGCCACCACCACCTTGTGCACTACCCTGTGCACCTCCACCACCGCCACTGTGCCCACCACCTCCACCACCACCTTGTGCACCGCCGCCACCACCACCTTGTGCACAACCCTGTTCTCCTCCACCACCACTACCATGTGCACAACCATGTCCACCACCTCCACCACCGCCTTGCGCACAAAAATGCCAACCACCTCCACCACCACCTTGTGCTCAGCCCTGCCCATGCTCTCATTGCTAATCAGACGCACCATTCACCTCTATCAAAAACATATTATATTCATCAGTTATTATATTATATTCATCAGTTGTGTTTAGACGCACCGTTCATCTCTATCAAAAACATATTATATTCATCAGTTATTATGTTATATTCATCAGTTGTGTTTCTGTTGATAATAAATAAAATTAATTTCAAAATAGTTTCAATGATTCATTAAGAAAATTATTTTTTTGTCGATTACCTATTCAAGGCAGAATCAAAGTACGTTAACATTTGGAGTTATTACTACCATTGAGTTTATCATGCTGGATCTATTATATGTATCTATAAAAATACGTATGGGCAGACGAGGCACAAATTGATTTGCAGGGAGTATAGATAGTTACCGATACCGACTATTGTCTCTTCAACAGTGTTGTGCAAAATTCGCCAAAGATATTAGTACAGATTTTACGATAAAACTTTCAAATCTTTTTCAAAGTGCATCACTATGTCCAAGAGCCCGTGACGATCAGACCTTCGTTATTTTATAAAACCTGAAAGTTTCTCTGTGTATGTCCCTAATACAGGTAAAGACAATCCCCGACGATGAAGTTTGGATCACGGTGGCTTTGAAAGATATTATATTAATTAATTATAATATTTATTAATTATAATTGTACTTACGTTAAAAGTATAAAAGCTGAATTTTATTTATGTTATTTGAGGAACTATCAATATATTTTGTTTTCTCGGTAATCAGACAGTTACGATGGTAATCTTTTTTCATCAATTTTATGATATTAACATTATGGTGAAGTTAATTATTTTAAAATTAAATGACGTGCTGGGAATCACTAATACACTGAAAGGAATAATGTGTACGTAGTTCAGAAACGATTTAATTATTGACTTTTTTTAATACATGTACATAATCGGAGAATATATGATGCAAATGTGAATAGTAGAAGAAGTCGGGGACGCCCGAGGAAGACATGGCACGACCAAGTGAATCAGACACTTGAGTCGGGCCATGTGAAGAGTCGGAATAATAGAAGAGCATGTATGAGACGATGTATGAATGTGAACGAGGCAAAGAGTGTGTGCCACGATCGAGTTGTGTGGCGGTCCGTCCTCTTTGCCTACCCCTGCGGGGAAACGGCGTGATGGGTTAGTTAGTTAGTTGTACATAATCGAGTTTCGACTTTGTTTTCGTGAGTGAGTGAAAGCAAATCTTGGAAGTGGAAGTTATCCTGACATTTGAGCAATAGACACGCTGTCGATGACAATGCATTTTATCAATTTCAGGTGACACTTATGCACACATACGTGCATACACACGCATTTGAATTTGGATTACATTATATTAAAAAATATATAGTAGTAAATATACAAAATAAACATCGGTACCATTCAATTAGGATTTTGCTTGGGTGTAAGCGGTGTTCACGCATTTAGGTTCAATTCTCAGTCCAACCTATGTTATTATTATTATTTTATGTTTTTTAAAGTTCACAGCAGTTAAAAACCATTCCCTGGGGAGGAAGTACAAATCCTCAGCCAAATCAAAAGATTTATTTCTTTAAATTGGCAACTAGTCGGCCGAGTCGAAAATTGAAACTAGATGAATTATAGTAAAAACCAAAACTTTGTAATAAAAGTCTGACAGATCGTACAACAATGAAACGATTTTGGAACAGATCAAAATTCATCAGGAGGAACAGAAAGATCGTCATTTTCATATTCATTTGATTTGTGGTCTAATAATTATGGTGTCATGTAATCAATAGGAAAGCTTCGTACAATAAAATCTTATTTAAAGAAAATCTGTATTTAATATACGTGATCCTTTCAGAAAAATTCTGTCTTAATGATAAGTAACACATGACAGTTTTTTTGAATACGTCTTTTGGTTTCATCGCAAAATTATCCCAAAGTACGATAAAAATATTTTTAAAAAAATCATTTGATATTGTGATAGGGGGGTGTTTCAGTAGGGCAAACATATGAATGATGATGAAAAAATAAATAAATTTCTTTATTAGACCTTTATTTTGAGGGTTTGTCCGTTGTTCCTGTGGTCATGTTTATGATCCAGTTATGTCGACGGTTCTCGACTTGCAAAAGTTCTAACTAAGCTTTCTAGTGAATCATGATATCGAAATTTTGGCTTTTTGCAATTCTTCGAAAAAGCATTTGAATATTGTGAAATGCTCCCATGCTTCAACTGGATGAAAGAAAGTTATAAGTGGTATATTAATTATTAAAATGTACTGGAAAATGTAAATAAATAATTTGTTTTATTCACTGAAAAGCATAAAATTACCATTCAAAAGTCAAATACAACATAACTGGGCCACGTACACATACTCTTCTTCTTCGAAGTGAGCCTTTAGGCATTCAGCAATCGATATAATATGCCTCCTCCAAGTCTCTCCAGATTTTAAATTTATTATTATTTTTTTAATATAATATACACTATCACAATATACATGACATATATTTCTTTAAATAAAATGTATTAAAAACACACAGCTAAAAAATAAATAAATAATTTTTTTTTAAATAATGTATTTTAAAATTCTTGCTGACTTTCTTGTTGGCGGCGCTAGCGTCAAGTATAGTCCCTTTTAGGAAGCAACCTAAAGTAAGGAATCAGTTGGAATATTTAAAATGTACACAATTAGCATTCCTGTAAAACCTGAGCTTCTAAAGACCCCACGCGACGGGTCAAGGGTTAAAATGACTCAAGGAAATTAAAATGGAAGGCCGATGTTGAAAATATCAAAAGACCTAGAGATACCATTTAGCAGCGCCATACCTCTTGTCAAGCTATGTAGGGCCAGAATATCCGTTCTGTCATGTGGAATACACAGCAAGAGGTGGTATCGACCATAGCGGTAGCTGTGCGGTACGAACAATTATATAGGTGCCGTTTCTTGACGATTTTCACCCACTCTCTGATATTTCTCGTTGTATTTCAGTCATCAGTTTTTCATAAGTGGGTGATGTCTCCTTCTGCATCGGTTAGCAGACGTTAATCCAGGCAATAAGGAACTCCAGTGAAAAATATTATGGCTTTAAAAAAATATGTTCATAGAGCCCATAGGTTCTCAACGTGGGCGATAACGCCCCCGGTAGAAGATCCAGAGACAATTGGGGGGCGTAGAGATGGCACAGTTGGCAAGTAAAAAAATATGATCTAAAAAAGACAAACAAAACACCCTAATCACATACTAATAAAGCAAATAAACTTTAATATTGGTTAAATTTTGTTATTAAAAACCCATGTCGGAAGTTAAAAAGAAGATAGGGCGATATGGTGTGGGTTATATTAAATACGGATTTATCGAAGATCCCACAAATCCATGCGATGAAGCCTTCTAGGTTTCAAGATCATTTTAATAAAATCCACCCGGATACGAAAGACAAAGATGTGACCTATTTTCAAGACATAAAAAAGAAGTACAAAAATTCAGCCAACTATATGAAAATAATTTTCAACAGTTTCTGAGCATGACGATGATGGACTTCGAGCTTCGTACAATATCTCATTGTTGATTGCTAAAACAGGCAAACCACATACTATTGGGGAAGATTTAATTTTACCAGCAGTAAAAGAAGTAATTACCACTGCGCTCCATAAATCAGCTGCAGACATTATCCGAAAAATTCCTTTGAGCAATAGTTCTGTGCAAAGACGAATTGATGAAATGGCTGAAAACATTGAAGAATCATTGTGCAATCATCTGCAGTCTTGTCGATTTTCAATTCAGCTGGATGAGTCAACTTTACCAACCAATGAAGCATTGCTATTGTCATACGTGAGGTTCATCAAAGATGAGAAAATATGTCAAGAACTATTGTTTGTTACAAATTTGGAAACAGATGCAAAAGGAGAAACCATATTTAATACACTGGAAAACTTTTGTGACGAAAAGAAAATTCCTTTTAACAATATTTTGTCAGCTGCTACTGATGGCGCTCCAGCTACGACAGGGCGTCACAAAGGCTTCATAGCGTGCTTAAAAAATAAAGTTCCTGACTTGCTTGCTGTGCATTGCGTAATTCATCGCCAGCATTTGATTGCGAAAAATCTGAGTGAACGCCTACATACATCACTGCAATATGTTATCAAAGCAGTTAATAAAATCAGAAGTAACTCATTGAATGACAGATTATTTAGTCAGCTTTGCATTGCCAATGATGAAGATTTCAACCGATTGCTGCTTCACACAGAGGTGCGCTGGCTGTCAAAAGGTTCTTGTTTGACTCGATTTTACAATCTTTTTGAGTCTGTGATAGAGTTCCTAGGAAACAAAGACACATAATTGCGCGACAACCTCACCTCATCGAAGAACGATATTGCGTACTTGACATATCTGTTTAAATTGTTTTTCAATCTCCAACTTCAAGGCGACGACTTAAATTTGATTGGGCAATGTAATTCCGCTTATGAATGCGAGAGTGGGCAATGTAATTCCGCTTATGAATGCTGCAGTAGAATAGGGTATTTTGTCGTGTGGTTACTGTCGGTATTCGTAAGTTTATGAGTTGTAGGAGTTCGCAACAGTCGAATTTAGAGTTAAGTATTTTGAATAAAAATGTCAAGTCGTTTATTTTACGTCTGTCTTCTAGTGTGTGTATTTTTAGAATATTTAGTAATAGATTATATTTTAAGTATAAATTTATAAAACGCAGAAATTTTTTTTGTATTCGCTCAATATTATTAACGTGAATTTTGTAAGATGGAGACCAAACTACCGAGTTATACTCAATTTGGCTTCTAACTAGAAATACATATAATAGTTTAATGGCTTCTATGGAATTAAAGTTTTTAGTTGTTCTTAAAACGAAGCCTAGTGATTTCATACCTTTGTTCATAATTTGGTGGATATGATTGGCGAAACTTAGTTTTTCATCCAAAATGATTCCAAGATCCCTCATTTCCGGGACTCTTTCTAAAGCTGTGTTATTGATGGAATATTCGAATAAAACAGGATTTTTATTTCTGAAGAAAGTCAAGGTTTTACACTTTTCTACATTTAAAAATAAATTATTTTGAATGCACCAATCTTTAAACTTACTAATATTTGACTGTAGTATTTGGCAATGATTTAAATCAGTTATTTTCTTGTATAGCTTGATGTCATCAGCAAAGAGCAATACCTCGACATCATTGAAGCAATTGGTTATATCATTGATGAAAATGAGGAACAAAACCGGGCCAAGGTGACTGCTTTGCGATAGGCCACTAGTAGCGCAGAAAGCTTTCGACATCCAAGATTTTATTTTGACGAACAGTTTACGATTTAATAAATAGCTAGTAAACCATTTTAGCATGTTACCCCTTATTCCTAGAGCAAATAGTTTTTGGATTAGTAGTTTATGGGATACTTTGTCAAATGCCTTCGAAAAGTCTGTATATATGCAGTCGACTTGTTTATTTTCTGAAAAAGATTGTAATATGAAGTTTTGAAATATTGTTAAGTTAGTTGCGGTAGATCTACCTTTGATAAAACCGTGCTGTTTTTGGTCAATTAATTTTATTAATTTGGGATAGATTTCATCGAGGATCAGTGATTCGAAAAGCTTAGGTAGTACTGACTGTATACAAATGGGGTGATAATTGGCTATATTAGTGTCGTCTCCTTTTTTGTAGATAGGTGTAATGAAGCTAGATTTCCAGCGGTCTGGAAAGTGTCCAAGGGTTAAGAGACGGTTGAATAATAATGTAAGTGGTTTAGATAATGCATTAGAGCATTTTTTGAGGAATATTGGTGGAATGTTGTCTGGGCCAGCGGATTTGTCAGTGTCTAAAGAAAATAATTTCTGTTCGCAACATTTTTGTGATGTTTTTGTTTTTCTTATTGTATTTATTTGTATTTCATTGTATGTAATAGAGAAGTCCAGTCCATTTTTTTTATTTTTTTTTATGAAAAATGACCTTCTAACTTAAATTACTGCATATTTTTTTTTTTTTTAGAGTTAGTTTTAATAGTTAAAATAATTTCCAAAGTTTTAATTTTTGGAGATCCCTCGAAAACACCCATATCTATGGTGAATTTTGTGACGTCATCTACTAAAATAACGATTCACTATTTTATGATTGTTATGTTGGTTTTCTTGAATCTCACATAGATTTGCGCAGGCGCGCGGCCATCTTGTTTATTATAACGCGTTGATTGGCTAATGGCTTATTTATTGCAAATGGCGAAATCAAATTATTTGCAAAACAATGAATGACGTTAATGAATTTTACTTACAGTTTAATGTTTTTGATGATAATTTTCGTTTAAATTATTAATTCACTGTGATATTAGTGTAATTCAGCATAAGTACCAATGCTGCCTTTACTTTTTTTCAGTTTTAGTCCTTAAATAATGTTTTGTTGGTGATTTAGTTTCGTTCGGTTTTTAGGTTACTGACATTACATAATCAAAGGTTACTTCTCTATAATTTTTATGACTTTTCCGCGTGAATTTAATAAAACTTCCATAAAAGTAATATTATTTAATAATGTAAAAGCCTTATGCATATGTAAATAAATACAAATTCGAGAAATCAACGCATTAATTGCGTAAAACCGAGTCCAAGATGTCGGATTTTTTCAGTTATTTTTTCGGAATTATTATAATATTTTTTTATCGTTTTTAATTGTATGAACGAGATAAAAAGTGAAGTGACAGTTTTATTCCAAATTCATAAAGTAAGAGGACTGTATTTTTTAAATTTTGAATTTTCCTAATTTTTTCGACCATTTAATAGAATATGTTTACAGTCAGCTGTTTTTTTTTAATTTTTTCATTTTGAAACTTAAAATACTGCATTTTTCAAACACAATCGTATATGTCAGATACAAAAATCTAAAAGGCAATTCTATCAACTTTCTATAAAGGTATATGCTTTTACGACATCTTCAAAAATAAGAAATATATAGAACATTCGCTTGTGTCATACCAAAATTCCTTTATAAATGACCCAAATGAATTACAGTGAATCACCAGGTGAATTTTCCATCGTGACGTCACCATGACAGCATTACACAGCATACCAACTTAACGCTGTGTTTTAACGAGAATATTAAAAATGCACTTTTTAATATTTTTTTAAAAAATGTACGTTTAATATTATTGAATAAAAGTTATATATTCAGAATCAGCGTTTATTGGTCTATATGAACATATTTTTTTAAAGCCATAATATTTTTCACTGGAGTTCCTTATTGTAGATTTTTAAAATTGTGTAATAACTGAGTTTTATAACTGGATTGTTCTCATGTAAGTGTAAACATCTGTAAAACCCAGTATAAATAAATAAATACCGATTGACATATGTATGTAAGATAGGATATGTCGCTTTGGAAACAATGGCATTACGTACGTGATTTATTGGACGTGATTTAGGCCAAACAATAGCTAAACAGTTGCTAACAACAATTGCCGTCGTTAGAAAGTTAATTCTACAAAACGTGATTAAATCTGGAACCAGTTTATGATAGTACATTAAATAAAATATTTTTTTTTTTACAAACGAAGAATCCAAATGCATTTATTTATTATCGATAGAAAAAAAGGGTTTCACATAAATTCATTTCAAGGATGTGAAGAACACAAAAGAAATTATCGTAGAGGTGAAACTATATAGTTTCCATTAGCACTGTGAGCATAGGCAGGGCGGAGGAAAGGGTTGAGTACAGGACTGTGGGCGTGCAGGCGGGCATGGCTTAGCACGAGGTTTTGATATAGGTGATGAGCATGGTTCAGCACACAGCGATTGTGGCGGTTGGCACGGTTGTGGGCATTATGGTTGGGGAGCGGCACAGGGTTATGGTGGAGGTGTTTGGCATGGCTGAGCACAAGGTGGTGGTGGGGGTGGTTGGTATGGCTGAGCACAAGGTGGTGGTGCAGGAACTGCGCAGGGTGGCGGTTGAGCTGCACATGGTGGTGGTGGAGGTGGTTGGGATGGCTAAGCACAAGGTGGTGGTGGAGGTGGTTGGCATGGCTGAGCACAAGGTGGTGGTGGAGGTGGTTGGCATGGATGAGCACAAGGTGGTGGTGGAGGTGGTTGGCATGGCTGAGCACAAGGTGGTGGTGGAGATGGCTGACAAGGCTGAGCACAAGGTGGTGGTGGAGGTAGTTGACATGGCTGAGCACAAGGTGGTGGTGGAGGAGCTGCGCATGGTGGCGGCGGAGCTGAACAGGGTGGTGGTGGAGGTGATTGGCATGGCTGAGCACAAGGTGGTGGTGGAGGTGGTTGGCATGGCTGAGCACAAGGTGGTGGTGGAGGTGGTTGGCATGGATGAGCACAAGGTGGTTGGCATGGCTGAGCACAAGGTGGTGGTGGAGATGGCTGACAAGGCTGAGCACAAGGTGGTGGTGGAGGTAGTTGACATGGCTGAGCACAAGGTGGTGGTGGAGGAGCTGCGCATGGTGGCGGCGGAGCTGCACAGGGTGGTGGTGGAGGTGGTTGGCATGGCTGAGCACAAGGTGGTGGTGGAGGTGGTTGACATGGCTGAGCACAAGGTGGCGGTGGAGGAGCTGCGCAGGGTGGCGGTGGAGCTGCACAGGGTGGTGGTGGAGGTGGTTGGCATGGCTGAGCACAAGGTGGTGGTGGAGGTGCGCAAGGTTGCGGTGGAGCTGCACAGGGTGGTGGTGGAGGTGGTTGGCAAGGTGGTGGTGGTGATGGCTGACAAGGCTGAGCACAAGGTGGTGGTGGAGGTAGTTGACATGGCTGAGCACAAGGTGGTGGTGGAGGAGCTGCGCATGGTGGCGGCGGAGCTGCACAGAGTGGTGGTGGAGGTGGTTGGCATGGCTGAGCACAAGGTGGCGGTGGAGGAGCTGCGCAGGGTGGCGGTGGAACTGCACACGGTGGTGGTGGAGGTGGTTGGCATGGCTGAGCACAAGGTGGTGGTGGAGGTGCGCAAGGTTGCGGTGGAGCTGCACAGGGTGGTGGTGGAGGTGGTTGGCATGGCTGAGCACAAGGTGGTGATGGAGGAGCTGCGCAGGGTGGTGGCGGAGGTGATGGGCATTGTTTTGCGCATGGTGGTGGAGCTACACGGGATAGTGGTGGAGATTGGCATGGACAACGAATGCACGCTGAAAACGCCCCCTAAAATAACAGACAAAGTCAGATTAACAACCATTCACTTCTTTTTCCATTTTTTAAAACAGTTAATTATGCAATGGTCAACTTACCTGAATGGTTAATGCAATAAATGCGTACAGGAACAAAACACTGAACCTTTGAGAAGTCATCTTGAGGAAGATCTGCACTGATCTGATGCGAATTATGGGCTCTTTTCACTTTTTATACCATTTACTTCAAAGCATCTCCCTATCGAATGCTTATATATGCACGTAAGTTACACCATATCCTCTATCAATAAATTAATATCACTTTAATGAGTATGAATGCAAATCAAACACCCGTTGCTCTGTCTTTCATTATCTGATCATGTAAACGTGCCACATATCTCAACTTATTCGCATATAATATTCATTCTTACGTTAAAAATAAAACACGTTTGCAGATTATGCACTACTGCATACCAATGCTGAAATTTAACGTAGGTATTTTTTATGACATTTGGAAAAAAGTTTCGCCAAGTAAAGATTTTTACACACAAAATAATAATAATAATAATGTTTTATTACGGAATGTGGGGACGACAGTGCAATACCACACGTACCATATAGTCATACATATTGACAATAGATTTTAAGCAATGATACAAGTACATAGAATAGAAAAAAAGTTAAAAAACTAAAAAATAATAATAAATAATCATTATGTTGCACATTTTTAAAATAAATATTATTGTATTATAAATTATTTTTTTTACATTATTGCTGCATTGGAAGAATCTTCGGGTAATCTTATTAGACAGTATACTGATACTTAGTTCTACTCTGTCGTTCAATATACCATCTTCAACAATGATGTGAACAAATTATTTTACATTCTCCGGTCACATCTTCGTGTTTATGTTTTCTTCAATAAGTTATACGGGGAGCATCTTCTCGGTATTTTTCCTTGGAGGAATGCGATTAGTTTCGTCTTCTTGGGGTTGTTGCATATCATACTGTGGTCATTTGCGTATCCTTCACAGATTTTAATCATATTACAACCCCTTGATCGACGGAGCTAAGAGAATCTTGTCGTTCGCATATGTTATGTGATTTAGGAATAAATTATAATTACGATAGCCTGCTCTACTGTCCAGGTGATTTGATAACTGGTCCATATATACATTGAACAGGATTGAAAACATATACCCTCCTTGCCTTATTCCTGATCGCAAGTATAACAGCTGGGAGTACGTACGTTGCAACGTACAACATTTTGCTGCTGGGAGTGCCATCGGGATAGAGTGTTAATAAATATGGAAGGTATATTTCTAGCTTTCAATTTGTCCAATAAGATTTATGACAAACCCTGTCGAACGCTTTACTCAAATACACGAAGCGTATACAGTATTTTCTCGTTTCATGAAAAATTTTATTATTTGCTTTGCGGAGTATATTGCCTTATTAGTGGATGATCTTTAGTTAAAGTCCATCTGATTGTGTTTAGAATTGCCCACATTCAGAGTTACCAATTCAAATAGTCCTGCAAAACACTCCCTTTCCATGCACAAGCAAATGCTTTCAATAGAAAAGTAGTAAAAAACCTAAGATGTAAAATTATCATTATGTAACATGTAAAACATATTATTAAAAAAAATTATAATAAAAAAAATGAAAAAATAGTTGCCAAGGATATTGGCCGGTAATTGCTGGAGTTGGTCCCGATTTCAGAAGAAGGTGGCGAGCTGTCTCGATTTCAGAAGAAGGGTTGTAGTTGTTTTCGTCATTGTTTTCGGTAGATGGTTATGTTTGAGAACTGCGTTAAACAGAATGTTTAGTAGTTTAGGTATATATCTACATACCTCCGTACCTTATGGGTTCAATTTTTTTTCATCCGTAATGGCGCAATGTTGTGGTCTAATTTGAATCCACGTCATCAACGCCGATGTGGATTTTTCAGAGTGCTTCTTGATTTGTTTTCCACCTGGTAATGTGACCTATTTTAGGTCTGCTTTGATCGCTTTCCTGATAAATGCGGTATTGGCAGCCTTTCTTAGGGTTTCCACAAAATGTATTTCAGTTGCGGTCCGTGAGTTTTCAGTAAGCTAGAGCGCTATTAAGATTGAAAAATATGACGTTCTTGTAGCTGAAAATTAATTTTATGTCTTTGATAAGTTACATTGAGTAATGCTTCTGCCACATTCGTGTATATTCATTGATTCTCTTGTTGTTTATCCTTTACCATATTAGGCTGTTGCGAGGCATTAAAGATGGTTGCTGGCAGGTTTTTAGCAGCGATTATGCAAGATGTGGTGCAAGCTTGTTTGCAGATTAAGTATTTTGTCCTTGAGATGATTAGTGCATATACAATTAACGAGCCAGGAAGTGGTATTCTGTGCGTCGCTAATATACGTATATGCGTCAGATGGCATTCCATTCAGCTCCCCCGAGCATTTTTTGGTACGTATTTTTATAAGTTAGGAAAATGAAATAGTAACACGCCCATAAAACTGATTTATAGTGCAAAATCTCCTTCTTCATAACACCTTTTCAGATGTGGTTTAATTGAATAATTTCGTTATTTAATTCTAATGCATAGAGGACTAAAGATATACATATGATGAAATGCCTCAAAGTATGAAGAATGAAGAAATAATGAACGTATTTAAAAAGAAATGTTATGCTTACTGTAAAAATATTTAAATTTATCAAATGAAATGTTACATTGTGTTTATTAGTTTATATTAATGTAGTATAAACTAACTCAATAAATAATAAAAATATATAAAAAATAAAAATAAAATAGAAAATGAATGGGATACATTTTAATATTTGTGTGTGAACTTCACAAAATAAAATAAAATACACTGTTTTTATGCATTAACCATAACAAGCGACTATGTTAGTTATGGTAATCTATAATAAGGACTGCATTTCATTGCCCGATTCAAAATGTTTCACGCCGCGGTGGATGAGTGTTAGTATTTGTTATAAATAGACTTGTAAGTAACTTAACAATGCCAAAAATGTAGTTCCTTTATCTTTTCAGAAATCGCAATCAAAAAGCCTTCGGATATAAAATTGGTAATGTGGTACTTGATTCTGTTATCGACGTTTGAGGGATTGAATTCAACAGTTAACCATAGAGTAAGAAAGATACAGAGCTATCCATAAGGGCCAGAGCTACAACGTTGCGCGGAGCAGGAATGGCGTGAACGTGTCCCTGTCAGAGATTAGTCCTGTTTACGAATTACAAGTTTTTTTTACAATTACGCCCTTTTTATGTTGCCTGAAAAACTTAACTGTATCTTCCAAATTGGGTGAAGAAAAGTTCGGGGTTGCTTCCAAAACTCATTATTTTGTTACACTATTTAGTAAGACGCTTTTATAAATGTGCTATATTTTACCAACCTTTCCTTTTTGGCATCGCTACGCAATCCGATTTGAAAGAGGTATGGTTTTAGATCTTCACGGCCAAAAACATTTTCGTTAGTTGTTTTTGGGATGTTATGCCGTGTTGCTCTGCCTCCTTCGTTAGCCAACGTTTCGGACAGCGTTGACTAAAGAAGGAGGTAGCGCAACACGGCATAACTTTTTTAACCGTTAACCGTTTTTACGAACATTCCGATCCTGCGCAGAAAAGTATCACAATGGAGTGCGCTGCAAACCGTTGCCTTACTTAAGCGAAATTTTCTTTTCTGCGCAGGGTCTGGTTATTATAATGTGCGCTCTTCGGCGTTCGACGTACGACTCATGTCGTAGATTATTCAAAGCATTCTCGAACTATCATGGTTGCGAAAATACGGTCGTGTCATTTGTCTCCAGTACGTCGAAATGATACCCGGATTTCATGTTAGGGCAAGTCTATCTCTTCCTTCGTCAGTGCAGGAAACTTATTTTTAATTCACATCGAAAAAAATATGTGTCCAGGGCTTATCGTCTTCTTGAATTTTTGTGTCAAAACTCAATATCTGTGAAATACACAAATACTAGTATTATATATATTCGTAATTCGTAATTAAATTCGTTATTGAGATCGGTTCTGTAGTTCAGAGGCTAATATGAGATTCTCAAAATAATGATCGAATCTGCTCAAGAGAGAACTCACTATTCTACAGAACCGGATTTTGTCCAAACGGCTTACGGATTATAAGAAATGCCTAGAATATTTCAAATCAGAAAAATTTAAGGGAAGGCGAGATAAAAATGACAAAAAATTATTTCTTTCCCAAGCCCTTTAGCACCTATTTTGCAGCTGGCTGTGTACGCTTTAACTTCCCAAGCCCTTTGTATTAAATTAATATTTTTTTAAATTACTTATGGAAATCAAGTTACCTTGTTATTCTATTAACATATTGATAAAAATATGTTATATCAATGTTCATTAATTTATGAAAGTTTTAAGATTAAAATTTGTTGAATTCAATTTTTTTCAAGAACCCATTTTTTTTTTCTCCCCACCTTGTGAGCTAAGTGTCGATTATGACTAGATACCGTCAATTGTAGGGGCAAGATTCTGAGCATATTTAGCGATAGCCGCCAGAATCTGGTTTTTTACATGACTTCACTTGACCCAAACTTTATTGTCGCTTGTTTTTTTTAAATTTATTTTTATTTTTATAAATTTACTGTTATACATACTTATTTTTTTATGCTCGCATATTACGTACTCCGTTATTGGACAGTCGGTGTTTATTCTTAGTATTTTTTTATGTTAACCCCTGTTACATAAAAATAATGTAACTTATAATATATCTCTGTGAATGGCTACCTTTAGATATGAAGATAATAAACATTCAGTACTTGTTATATTAGCAACATTGCCATATTTACATATCTGTGCTCAGTTGGTGATACTGAAAACTGAATTCACTGGAGAGGACTGGCCTGAAGCTTGCCATTCTTTGACCAGCCACGGGTGACCTCGGCCACTGTCCCTGTGGCGGGTCGACGCATCACCTACCCATAGTACGCCATTATTGTACAACATGTGAAATCTATAAATCCGCGCCCATCAGCGGCATCACTTAATCAAGACTATCAGCAAACTCATCAAGATCATGGGACAGAAGCGGAGTACCAGGGTAGAAGCTTATTTCTGGAGGTAACAAAATCCAGCATCGGGAGTTACGCAGCCATCATAAGACCTTACGACTACACCTGGAGCCGGCGGTGCTTGCAGAGGTGCGGCTCAAGATGACCTTGGCCGTCATCATCGTAGTCGGCAGGCTGGCAACCGCCCTGGGACGTGACGTCGCCGGGAAACCGCGGGGCTGGGGACCTGACTTGCTCCAGCCCGCCGTTTCAGCATATGTCAGCAGCGGAGGGAGCAGACCACATATCTCCGAAGGCAGCAGCATTATTCGCCCATGGCATCGCCCACGCATCAGCTCCTCAAGATACGGTACTAACGCTCCATAATATGCCCAGTATTTAGTTTAGCACTGATAGTTATTATTTGTATGTACTTTAATTGCAATAAATTAATTTAACTGTGTTCTAAGCAATTTAGCATTTTATTTGAATAACCTCCTACTCAAAGTATTACACACAGCCGCCTGCCTAAGGTCCACAACCTGAGAATACAAAGATCACTGTACCTAATTATCTCATTGTCTCATGCTCTCTTAAGATACATTACATTATGACTTAGTTCACCCCATTTTTTATAACATTTTGGCGCTCTCGTGGTTTTTTTATAACACCCCTTGTTTGCTTTATACATTATAAATAAATTAATAATCAATAAAAAATAATAGGTTACTTAGTATTAACCTAGTCTATTGTTTAAAAAAAACAACACGTTTCGTAAGCAATTCTAACTTCTTCCAGGTTTACTTAAAACTCAATTCATCATTATCATTTTATCATAAAAACTAGCAGAATGGCCACACGCTGCTGTGGCTAACGAAACACAACTTCACGCCATTACTCAACCTTTACAACCAACGCCATCTGGTAAATAAATTCCACACCGCCCGCTTGCCAGCTCGCTGCCCGCTGCCCGCTGCCCGCTGCCCGCTGCCCGCTGCCCGCTATTGGTGAAATCCGCATTAAAATCCGTTGCGTAGTTTAAAAGATCTAAGCGCACAGACAGCGGGAGCGACTTCATTTTATAGTATGTAAAGATAAAGATAGTGTGAGCAAACTACTGTCTATAATAATTATTAATTCATGAGAAGAATTTGACTGATTTTAACAATTTGATTTATTGTCGTCAAAAATATTTGCATATATTCGGCCTTACTAAAAATTGAAAATTTTATTCAATTGACAAACAGCTTCGGATGTGAAAACATTACTAATTAAAAAATTGTTCTTGGAAAAAAATTCACACTCTTTGCACAGCCTGGAAGGGTAGTTTATCTCTGTTTTAGTGATGATGTCTGAACGAAATTTGGAATTTTCCAAAGTATTTTTAATGTTCTACATATTTCTTATTTTTGAAGGTGTCGTAAAAACAAATACTATTTATAAAATTACCTTTTAGATTTGTATATACCTATATATATTGAAATACACTTTAGTTTTAAAAAAACTTCCATATTTTAAGATTCAAACACGGAAAAAATGTATAGTGTACACGTGTACAGAAATTTGAAAAAATCGAAATTTAAAAAATACAGTCCTTTTATATAATGTATTTGGAATGAAACTATCACCACATTTTTTCCTCATGCATATAATAAAAATATAATAAAAAATTTCAAAGTTTTTTTTATTGCCAAAAAAATAACCTAAAAATATCTCTGACATTTCAACACATTTCATGCACTACTAAAGATGTTAATTTCTTTGATAAGTTTACCACCACATGTATTAGATATTAATATTTAAAAAAAACACCACTTTTAAGAAATTCTCATAAAATAAACATTTAAAAAGGTAAATTTGAACCTTTATGTAAGCCAAAACAATATTTTGACAGTTCAACTTTTAAAGAACTGTTTATTGTGCAATAACTTGATAAAACTGATGTATAACCACACAAATAACACTGCAAATATAATTATTACATGAATAGAAGAGTGAATTAGTCACTATAATAGAAATCATTCAGTAAAATCTCAATATTTACTAAAAATATTCCCGCCATATAAAAAGGAAACTGCTATTTTCAGGCGCGACACCATCACCATCTAGCGGCTTTGAATGAAAACAAAAATTTGTATGAAAATTATGAAAAATTGCAGTGTTGCCAAATTTAAAACGTGTTTTAAAGTGAAATTCGTTTTTAGTAATATTTCGTGTTTTAGTGTAAATTTGTTTTATTAATGTTGCTTCAAAAACACAGCTTATCGGTCGTGCTGTGGTTTTTTTTATTAAGGCTGATTAAGTTTAGAATGAAGGTTAAACAAGCACATATATGTTATTATAATAGTAGTATTAAGGACGATAAAATGTCACTTCATGTGTTTATCACTGAGAACATGGGCAGGGTGCCTAAGTAGGTGGTGGTGATGGAGCCGCACAGAGTTGTTGGCATGGTGATGGTGGAAGTTGAGGACAAGGCAGTGCGTAAGGTGGTGGTGGAGGTGGTGGGCATGGCTGTGCGCAAGGTGGTGGTGGAGGTGGAGGGCATGGCTGTGCGCAATGTGGTGGTGTAGGTGGTGGGCATGGCTGTGCGCAAGGTGGTGGTGGAGATGGTGGGCATGGCTGTGCGCAAGGTGGTGGTGGAGTTGGTGGGCATAGCTGTGCGCAAGGTGGCGGTGGAGGTGGTGGGCATGGCTGTGCGCAAGGTGGGGGTGGAGGTGGATGGCATGGCTGTGCGCAAAGTGGTGGTGGAGGTGGTGGGCATGGCTGTGCGCAAGGTGGTGGTGGTGGTGGTGGTGGGCATGGTTTTACGCAAGGTGGTGATGGAGGCGGAGGGCAGGGCAAGTTGATGGTGGAGCCGCACAGGCTTCTTGACACGTTGGTGGAGGTGGTGGAGGTGGTGGGCAAGGTTGTACACAGGGAGATGAACAAGGTGGAGATAGTATACATGAGGCTACGGGTGGTGGAGACTGGCATGGACCTTGAATACACGCTGAAAGTGCTCCCTTCAATAACAAATAAAAAAATAAGAAACAGTTTTCAATTTAGCAAAAAGCCTCTCTCAGTTTAATACTTTAATAATCTCACCCGATCGGTTAACGCAATAAAAGCGCACAGGTAAATATTACTCAACTTGTGAGAAGCCATCTCGTGGATGTTATTCACTGATGTGATGCTAACTGTTGGTCTACTTCACCTTTTATACTTTTCCGCCAAAGAGCTCCTCGAGTACTCTTGACATATCTGACATGTAACGCCTTATCATCTTATCAGCAAAGAAATTTTTTTTCGTCTGAATGTGATAGGTCGCAAAACTGACAAATTCCAAATGCTCAACAATGTGAAGTCCTACAAAATCTAACTTTGAACATACTTCGATGTACGTGCTTTTGCGAAAATTACTAAAATAAACGTATTTTTTGCTCACAAGACTCTATACACATTTTTAATGTAAAGTCATTCTTTGCTTTATACAGGTCTTTCGAAATACTATGCTGTGGGCAAGGCTGTATGCAAAGTTGTGGCGGAGGAGGCGGGCAAGTCTGTGCGCAAGGTGGTGGTGGAGGAGGTGGGCATGGTTCAGAACAAGGTGGTGGTAAAGCTGCACAGGGTTGTTGACACTGTGGTGGTGGAGGTGGTGGGCATGGTTCAGAACAGAGGGATGAACAAGATGGAGATGGTGGGCATGGGGCTGCAGGTGGTGGAGACTGGCATGGACACCGAATGCAAGCCGAAAGTGCTCCCTAAAATGCCAAAAAAATCTCGCAGATAAAAACTTGAATCATCTTACCTGTGCGGTTAACGCAATAAATGTGTACAGGAAAACTGTCAAGAACCTCCGAGAAGCCATCTTGTGGATGTTCTTCACTGATCTGATGCTAATTGTTGGCCTTTTCCACATTTTATAGTATTTCCCCAAAAGATCTTCTCGAGTTCTCTATATCTGACAAGTTGAAATTCAACTCCTTATCATCTTATCAGTGTAAAAATTATTATCACCTGAATGTGATAGAATGCAAATAAGTGAAATTCCAAACGCTCAAAAAATGGCATTAACCATATTTGGTGACCAGATCCTAATATCCAAGTACCTAATCTACCTCTTTCCTCTATCCTTCCCATCCAATTTGTTCAGCGTCTCAAATCACAACGTCTTCCGAAGTGGGGATATGAAAGTCTCATTGGTTCGATTTCACTGGCTCCAACACACCTGTTGTAATTGCATGTTGTTTCCAAAACTAGTTTGGTTTCGGAAAAGTGGTGTACTCTCTATCCTAATGAGATCATTATGATAACACATAATTTGCACAGGAAAAGAATTTTTAACATGATTTCTGTTGAATTTGATTTTTCAGGTTTTTTAGACTAAATTAGGCACGCTGATTTCACATCTGTAGTTTTCTTCTATCTGGTCAGGTTTTTTTAATATTCATATAAATATATACAGCTTATACTAATGTGGTTACTCCACATGATCTAGGGGAACACGAGTGCTCTCCTATATAGCGATAAAGCCTTATTCCATTTCCTATACAGCAACCCCCTCCAGCGGTGGCACCTTTACGCATAAGTGGGTTGTGACACCGGTGAGTGGCGGGTGCCTGGTGACAGGTGGCTGCTTAGCATATTTTCCAAAAATAACTCCATATTGATCACTCGGTGCCTGGGACGGGTGCCACACTTCTTATTGTGGGTCATGCAAACAGCCTGTTAAATGGGACAGATATATACTTACCTTTCCTAGACTGACACTTCGTTGCGACTGAAAATTCAGTCCCTAGAAATGTGCTGTACCGAGTTTAACGCAACCACATCAAAACATTTTATTTTGTTATAGATTTTAGGGTTTTTTCGGCTACAACACTAGTCTAATGCCCATGTTGTGGTAGTCATACATTTAATATTCTATGAATGGAGTCGGTAAATACATCAATAGTTTGGAGAAACTTGTTGCCATAAAATATGATGGCTAATATTAATAATCTTTGATTGATTATCCTCAATTAATCGACGTCAACATTGTCAATGAGTGTATTATGTCCAAGCGGCGACTCGTGGACGTATCGTGTTGTCCAATAGGCAATCAGTCAAACAGTGACACAGTGGGGCAGGGTTTGTAATAATTTTTTTAGAAGACCATAAATACATTGGAGGTCAACCACCAAATAAGATAACAAAAACTGAAGCAAATGACTTAATTTACAGTTCAAAGAAACTGCCCTAACATTTCGATGCCCTCTGTCTCATGCAATTAGGTCACAATTACTGCGATTTCTTTCAAATTACATTTCACTATTATTAGTAGGATTATCATATATGTTCACTGAATTATATGTCCGCTCAAGACACGTATTTTTTTTAAAAAAAATTATATGTTTACCGCACAAGAGTCTCAACTGCTCCGTCTGAAGCCAGTGATACTATGGCATCCCCAATTGGGGTATGTTGTGAGGCTGAAGGTAGTAGGGAGGAGAAGAAGGTAGGGAAGAGGAAGGTAGGGAAATACCTGGCTATTCAGATCTGGTCACTAAACACGGCAAATGCCATTTCAAGCAACGTTTCAATTCTGAATGGTGGTCTTACACCAGGGCGATACTGAGAGTATCTTCCACTCTGGAACGTCCCGCTAACACACTACATATTATTTTAAATGAATAAATTGTGAAATAAGACAAATTAATCAAATAAAATTTATTTGCGACGCCGGGATTCCATCAATACAAGGACAAATATTCGGACAAGAAAAATAAAATTTTTTTTTTTTTTACATGAGCTGCATACAGGACGCCCTGAGGAAAATAATTTCCCCGAGGGCCTATTTCATCTTTGGGGATGCTGTGTGGATGGTTTTTTTGTGAAAGGAAGGAGAGGAGAGTTCTGGGAAGGAAAAGGGATTGGCAGGAATCGGGGGTTCAGTGAGTCCTGGTCCTCCGCCTCCAAGACCTAGAAAAACTTCATCCCGTGAACCCGGGCACCCCTGCTAAATCACCAAACGTAGCGATCCACTTGGGGTGACCTATGGCAGCGTTGTTGGTTATCCAATAAAGGTTCCCAAGGTGGCGGTACCCATTCCCGCCTCCCAATTTAGCTTATATTTGTCTTTATTAATACGACGCTTGCTGCGTGACGGCAAGAGTGCATGCCTACCTATAATTACAAGTTGAAAAAATATTATCAAGATAAAACTTATGTCAAAACGCGAGATTTCTAGATTTACGTGATAAAAACCTTAGTCCCCCGCCCCTCATTGTGACCAAGCGTGGTGTTTTGAAGATCCCCCTCCCCCGCTGAATGGGTCATGTAGTATGGGTACATTCCCTTACTTGAAAAACAATGTTATGGTTTTTACGTTCAAGATACCAAACAGCACAAAAGATGTTCAAGCACAGTTTAGCCAGACATAAGGAAAGGTGCAATCGAATAAAATTTCTAAAACAGTAGATATGTGTAATATAATACAATGTTATGGTTTTTACGTTCAAGATACCTAACAGCACAAAAGATGTTCAAGCACAGTTTAGCCAGACATAAGGAAAGGTGCAATCGAATAAAATTTCTAAAACAGTAGATATGTGTAATTTTAGGGACGGGTACGGGTACCGCCACCCGGGAACCATTTATTGGATAACCTACACCCCTGCCATATGTGACGGACAACTCAGAATGAAATCAACTCAAAACCTCCTTTGAAAAGTCGTTAACAGTGATGAAAAAAATATATATACATAAAAAATTGATAAATAGGTTACGTAAGGTTATGGGCTATTTTAAAATTATTTTTTTCATAGCTTTTAATGACTTTTCAAAGAGGTGTTGAGTTGACTTGATTCTGAGTTGGCGTGGAACCACCATAGGTCACCGCAAGCGGTTCGTTCGTCGCGGTGACGTTGGAGTAGCGATGTGCAGGTTCAGCTGGAGTGGGCTCTTTAACTCGGGTTTTTTGCGAGAAGAGGATCCTACTCCTACTCCTTTTTCAAATCGACTATTACCAGAGAACCCGGTCCAGTATTCGAGTTACTCGTACTGATGTTCACTGGCTCCGGTCAAACACCCATGCGTCTCGGTATGAGCCACACGCAAGTCAGGAGCAGGTCGCGCGTTCGAGTTATTTTGCGGGCACCGGCCCCGAGGTCCGGCTGCATTCGAACCCGTGCGTCTCGGTCCGAGTCATTCGCGAGTCGGGAGTTGCTCCCGGGACCTGCTCCTAGTACTTCTAAAAGGAAGCACGTCTCGGAGGCCTGCGGCAAAATACAGAACTTACCCATCTCTACTTAGCAGGGGTGCCCGGATCCATACGGTAAGGTTGTCTATGTCTTGGCGGCTAGTGCGTTTGCCCATACCTTCTTGCCAAAGAATTAGTCAGTATATTTGTACAATTTTGGATTGTTTGAATAAATGTAAATGAATCACAAATATTTCAATTGCAATAACATTTTAGGAGTTTTATTAAATAATCGTGTTAGTCAATTTTGGGCTCCCACTTATACAAAATACACAACTGTGTAAGATCCGTCCCATCGAGTCGTGACCGGAAGCAGATTGTGATTAGTGTTATTGGTTATTTGTTATTCTTGTTTATCACCTCCTCGTGCGAGCCACGGGGGGTGGCGCCTACCACTGGGAAAGAGACTGGGACGTAGGGGAGGGGGGGGGGGGATTTATCATCCACCCGCTGAGGGTGGCAGTTGTGATTGCAAAATCATATGTTGATGTTAGATCGTGTCGAAAATGGTCCCAAGGCAAAACAGAACGCTGAAAATGGAATAGAGAAAGAAACAAGCAAACCTTACCTAACGTAATCTAACCTAACCGAACTGACGTAACCTAATCTAACCCTAACCCTGGCGGTAACTTTGACGGCCTTCATGTTTTTATTTATTTAAAAAAAAAATTTAATTACAATCTTTCTTTATCAAGTTATATAGGTGATTGTGCTATGCCTGTCTCACTAGGAATTCCTGTGTTGAGAGCAGGCGTATTTTAGCATAAGTAGCTTAACACAAAAATAAGGATAATAACAACAATGTTACATATTTACATTTAAAGTAAAAGTACAAGAACCATCAGCATCGTACCAATGGGAAAGCATGCATTAGGTTCTAAAAATATTGTTAATTTATGATCTATCTTTGCTAGTGATCCAAGATTTGGTATCTGATTTGTATTTTACATAATAAGTGTGCAGTCTAATGATCAGTGGAAGTGTATTAAAAAGTTTTGTTGCAAAGTACCTGAAGTTTCTTTGACCAAACGTTGTTTTGGCGAAAGGGATAAGTAAGAGATTTTGTCCTTTGGTTCTCGTATCATGAACAGTTTGGATATTGTCAAAAACAGGTCTATGTTTGAATAGATAAGTTAGTATATTTTTTGCATAAAGTTTCCTAATGTCAAAAACACCGATTCTCCTAAAGATTTCATCCGAACTGCTTGTGATCGGTAGTTTTAGAATAATTTTTATAATTATTTTCTGGGTTTTAGAGATCGGATCAATGGCGGCAGTGTTTGCTCTTCCCCAGGCTATGATACCATACTCGATTAGAGATTGACATAGTGCATAGTAAATTGTTTTGAGTTGGTTCAAGTTGAGAAAGTTACGAGTTTGTCTAAAGAAGTATGTAGATGTTCTAAGTTTGTTTGCTGTAGTGATATGTTCTTCCGACTTTAAATTACTGTCAAAAATAATACCCAAGTATTTGATTTTTGTAACACGTTCTAGATAGGGGCAATCACATGTATTAGCATTTTTGAGCGCATATTTGAATATTATTTTCTGGGTTACTTAGGGAAGGATTAATACTAAACTCAATGTATTTGATTTTGACACATTCATTGTTAGTGTATCATTGTCTAACCATCTTTTAATAATAGCTATGCCTCTGTTTGCTTTTATTTAAACATCAAACCAGTTACTTCTTTTGAAGAGGAGAATTGTTGAGTGTTTACCATCCTTGGCTACGAATTCGGAGGTCGCGGGTGCAAATCCCGAGATTCGCAAATAAAATTTATTCGAATAATTTAGTTTTATCACAAAAAAAATTATTTAAATAAAACATAATACCTATATTTTTTTTTACATTATCTCCACACTAAGAAAAATAATTCCTCCCAGGGCCTACGTCATCTTTGGGAATGATGTGTCTTTTGAGAAAAGGAAGAAGATGAAGTTCTGGCAAGAAAAATTATCGAAGGTTGGTAGGAATCTGGGGGTCAGAGTCTTCAAGAGCGACGGACGTATAAATCCAACCCTCCCATTGCGGTGGAAAGCGATCTTCCGAGAGAGTCCTGCTGGAGAGGTCAAAAGGTCACCCTCAACCAGTCTCTCTCGATTTAGCCTGCCCAGCACTTGGTGTGACTTGTGGAAGAGGTGTTGGTTATCCAATAAATGGTTCCAGGGGCAGCGGTACCCATACCAAGAATTCAAATTTCGACACATTCTAGAGTGGAAGACACTTTCAATCGAAACGTTGCATTAAATGGCTTTTACCGTGTTTGAAGATAAGATTTGAATTGGCAGGTACTTTCTCCATAAAAAAAATTTCTAACCCATGTTCAGCCTAACGACACGCCCAATCGAGAAAACCATGGTCTCAAGCTCCAGAATGGGTAGTAATAGGAACTCACGTGAGGTACATAATCACATTAAAAAAAAAATATATATATTCTGTCTATATATGTGGGTATATGAGATGCCTATGCGTTGCTAAACCGTTCATCCGATTGCGATGAAACTTTGAGAATTTGATTTATGCATGCCCGCGATGATTTATATATATATATATATATGTGAGTTCGGGCATCATGAAATTATGCGATACTAACCGTTCATCCGATTGCGATGAAACTTTGAGAATTTGATTTATGCATGCCCGCGATGATTTATATATATATATGTGAGTTCGGGCATCATGAAATTATGCGGTACTAACCGTTCAACCGATTGCGATGAAACTTTGGGGATTTGATGAGTGCATGCCCGCGATGGTTTCTATGTAAAATAGTGAGCTCTGACGTCATGAAAATTCGTTGCTAAACCTATTGCGAGGAATTTGGTGAGTTGTTGTGAGTATGCCCGCGAAGATTTCTATATATATACTGGTGAGCTCTGGCATCTTGTTTGAAAACTGAATGTACCGGGACTGAATGTATGGAAAGCGGGAAGGGGAGGGGAACCCGGGAGGGCGATGGTAACTCAGGAGGGGGGAGGGAAACTCAGGAGGGGGTTCGCTTGACGGGGGAAGCGGGAGAGGGGAGAGGGAAGGCGGAGTAGGAACGCGAGAAGTGAAGGGGTTGCGGGAGAGGAAGGGGAGGCGGAAAGGGAACGGGACGAATGGGAAAGGACACGCAGGGAGAAAAAATTTCTTTATTAAGGCTCAGTTCACAGCCCCAAAAAGAAGAAGACGGAGAGATATGAAATTACGAATGTTAGATGAGCGCGCTAACATTTACAACGATAAAATCGATGCAAAAATCACGAAAATCTTTAATAAAACACGACTCATTTAAAATAGAGCAAAAATCTCTTGGGGGCTGTCTAAAACAGTATTTAAAGAAACACCGTGAATTTTTTCATACATGTAACTTTTGAAATAACGGAAACAGACTTGAAAATAAAAAAAATTTGGAGCATACTTTGCGATTTTTTTCTATCGAGGGAATTTTATATGATGTTGTGAACGTATGTCTTGCGGTATGATAGAGACATGCGTGTATGAGTGAGACAACCTGAGGAACGTATAAAAGGGTGTGATTGTTATCCATTCGTCCGCTTAGCATCAGACTTCCTAAGAAATAACATTGTACCTTATCCCGGAATAAACATCACGAGACTACCTACGTATCATTATTGAAGTAATACCCTGTACTGAAATCATCATAGTCAGAGGAATCTGGATCCAACAAAGGGAGTCCAGAATTACATGGGATAACCGGCCACGGTCGTTTTGCGTTTGGGCGCGACTAATGTCTAGATATTATCTTCAAGAATAACATATATTTTTTTAAGAGCATAAAAACTTCAAATGTTTTAGGGTTTGCAAAAAATCGGTAGAAATTCGAATACCGGCCTCTTAAGATGTATAGCAACACATGCCGGAAACTTGCTAGTATAATATAAATGTGCCTAGTCACATACTATTTAATGAAAGTTTATTTATTTGTTTAGTTTTAATTTATTTTTATCATTTTATACGTATATTATTTTATGGTGTTATGTTTTATCCGGTCGCCGATCAAAACAACATCAATATCCAATCGTGTGGAAACATGTCAGCTTATAAATATTTACACCCATAAGTTTATCTTAGTCGATGTTATTTGATAAGCGATGCATCATCGTTCATCATTTTAGGAACCGATCCGAAATAGATTAAAGATATAGTATCAAACTTATTTTTGGTATATTTTTTATGCTCATAGATACAATATTATTAATCCAGAAATAAATATCCAACGTCGCTAGAGTGTCAGTAAAGTGACTCATACGTTCTCCGATTACACAACACAACAATTTTTTTCTATTTAAGGCGATCCACTAGTACAGGAAAAAATCGAAATCGGAATTCACGCCCTTTTATGGGAGGAGTTTAAAAACACTTGAGAAAAAGCTTTTGGAAAGGTTGGAAAAGATATTTGAGAATTTTTTTTACGTGTTGATTTCGTAAAGGCCTGTAAAAAACATTAATTCCTTTTTTATGCATTGTTTATTGTAATAAAACGGAATTTTTAAATTGATTTCATGAAAACAAGCAGCGCGGACCCTAACACGTTGTTTCTCAGCTCCGTTCGGAGGAGTAATGACGGAAGAATGGGGCGGCTGCCAGTCGTTCTTCGGTGGACGGTATAAGGTTCACTTTGATATAACAAAATTCGGCCGTAAATTTAATTTTTTTTTGCGATAATTATATAAGAAACTGAATTTTCCACATTATGCAATAAAACCATATCCGAAAAAGTGTTTATAAGTAGGAGAGTTTGTACTTAAAAATGTTTTTTATAGACTTAATACTTTATTTTTTTGTAAGCTTATTAAAAGACTTATTAAAAAAATGACCGATATTTTTAAGGGCCAAGGTATGTTCTACACGCAGTATTTAATTGAAGCATCTATAATACTTCTAAGCGGTCAAATTTTCAAAACAAAAACATACGATTTTGTTTAATTTTGCATTATTTAGTATGGCTTCATCTTAATAACAATTCCCAATCTCTTTTAAGGAAGGGCTTCTTCTGGAGATCTAAATGTTGCTTGAAATGGCTATGGTCATATTTGGTGACCAGGTATGACTCCCAACCATCTTTATTTGATTTTTGAGCTCCACACAGGAGTTAGAAAGTTCGTACGCCTCCCGGTATTATTAAATAGCTTATTTAATATGTAAAACACATACACATGTAAATAATATTTGGTTTAAGGTGAGATTTCGAATATTTTTTTTCCTCATTATCTCTAAACTATAGTCAGTTTTCCTCATTATCTCTAAACTATAGTCAGTATTTGGAGATGTCTGACTAATCAAATGAGCGATCGACATTTCAAGACCCATTTTATTTTAACGAAGTAATTATATTTTGAACGACTCTATTCCCTCCAATGTCAATGCATGCATACATGGTTAGTAAGCAGTATGAAAGTACTTAGAGTAACATAATACAATAGAAAAATAAAAGCAAGGAATAATTCTTCTAAAGATAACATAAGACTATAAAAAAAAGCGTTTATAAAAGGAAAAGAAAATAAGAGCTGCAGCCCGTTTAAAAAGCCTTCTCAAAATAAAATTAATTATGGAGAAATAAACAGAAATAATATAATACGCTCCGGGTGCAATTCATAAACGTTTGCAATAATCAATGTTATTTTGCCTGGAACTTTGGCAACATCGGTTGATCAGACTTTAATAACTCTAATAACTTTTTCATATTATTATAATAATTAGATAATCTTAAATAATTTATTGGATAACTAACATCTCTGCCATAGGTGACCCCAAGTGTTATCTACATTTGCTGACTTAGCAGAGGTGTCCGGGTTCATGGGGTGAGGTTTGTCCGAGTTTTGGCGGCGTATGTATCTAACTGCGTGACAAGCCGGGTCCAAAGAGACTGGTTGAGGGTTGAGGGAGACCTTTTGACCTCTCCTGCAAGGCTCTCTCGGAACATCGCCTTGCACCGCAGTGGGAGGGATGGATTAATTCGTCCGTCACTTCTAAACAAACTGACCCCAAGATTCCTACCCACTTCTCATACCTTTTACCTTTCAGAACTTTCTCTCCTTCTTTTCCTAAAACAGACCCTCCAACCAGCATCCCCAAAGATGAATAGGCCCTGAGACGAATTATTTTCTTTAAGGCCTCCGGTGTGGAGGTAATGTGAAAAAAACGACTGCAGTTAACACGCGGTAGAAGCGAAACTTTACCAAAACAATCTCAACAAATAGGATCATTGAAAAGTGAGATCATAAACAAAGCGGCCAATGAGCGCAGATCGATGCTTCATTTCCGTTTCATATCTCAACAAATAGGAACCTTCAAAAGTGACATCATAATCAAAACGGCCAATAAGCTTCGCAGGTGTTTTAATGCATCATTTCCGTTTCATCCGAATTCCAAATCACAACGGGCCTAAACTTCAAAAAAATATATTACCAAATAACTCAGCTTTATTTGTCAAATTACTGGGGTTATCCATCCACTTTATGAACATAGTTTATCGAAATCCACGATGTTTTTTTTTTATACAAAATTAAGGTTTCGATATTCAGATGAATATCATCCCTACTTTGTGACTTCCGACGTCATCACGTCCGGTCAGTGCCGTCCGCGGACCACAGATGGCAGCCGCTGCCAATCAGCGGGCCAATCAAGCTTTGTTTATGCCCGACTATCAGGGGACAGGGGTGGAGAAATAATTGGATGCCTGACCATCAAAATGATTACTCTGTTGTTGTGAGCGTTTGATGTAATGATACTTGCAGTTAGTTGGTTCCGGATTAAAATTTATGTTACAATTTATTTCAACATGCCTACATTTTATTTCTGTCTTTTAAAATTTAGACTAGCTGGATTTTCGGATAGACAGATTACGGTTACACCGCATTTTTGTTATTTTTTTTTAATTTTATTAATCATTAACGCCCTTATGGGCTTTTACATACATTAACATTTTTTTTATTTATATATTTTGGTGCATACAGGTGTGTTCAGATGACAAAGAAAACATAATAGGTTTTAGACATGGTACACAGAAGTAAAGATGGTAGGTAAAGAGTATAGCATTATACAATAGACAGAAAAAAATCAGTTTAAGAGATGTAGATAGCATAATAAGTATATAACAAATAATAATAATGTGTGAGTACTTAATATATGTATAATTTTTACGTGTTGAATACATGGCGAAGTTGATTTATTAAACAAAAATACACACTACCGACTTGCACCGCACTAGAATTATTATTCAAAGCGATTCTATTTTGACCAATTACATTTACGACAGAATTTCTGCTTAAAGAATTCAATTTCAGAAGACAAAAAAACTTTATATTTATAATGCTACCACAGAATACTTAAGGTATAAACAAATGATGTCAGATTGTTGGGTATACAATCACGGAAAGTAGAAATGAATTCGATAATATAATATAACAGAGTATCTTATTTTAATCAAATTAAAATATTAATTAAAGTTTAAGTAGTTAAGGTAATTTTGTTATTATTATTACAACGATAAATACGAATAGTTAATAAGTTTTCTTCCATTCGGCTCTCTTTTCTATGAAAAACTTTTTTTTTAAATATAACTTCTTTAGCACCGTTGTGATTTGAAACTCGATGAAACGAAAAATAGTGACACTAAAGAGAGACAAACACACACATCCACAGGATTTAGTGTGATAGAGAATGACATAGTATAATCGGTCACCTTTTTGTGCGGTGCTTCGTACCTTATCTGTATCCTCTTTGTCCGGTGCTTCGTCGTCTTCACACTCTACTTGAGTTTTCTGAAGGTTTCGCTTCACCGCGTGTGAATTGCCCACTCCTTTTTTTTTTTTTTTTTTTTAATGTGAATGTAGCCCAGGAGTCGCAAATGCTCCCAACTCTCCGGAGCTACTATAGCACCCTTAATCGCGGTATGTTAAGGAAATGTGGAAAGGAAAAATTGGAAATAAAAAAGTTGAAACTTCCTGGCTATTCAGATCTAGTTATCAAAAACGGCAAAAGTTATTTCAAGAGACGTTTCGATTCTGCGTTGTTGCCTTTTATCCCAGTGCTGTTCTGAGAGTCTTGTCTCTAGACGGTATGTATGAGGCGATATATAAATGTGAATTATACAATGAGTAAGTGCCAATACAAAGTTGTATGGTTATGTTATATACCCTCTCTGTCTACTCGTGCGGGGATACAAAAACTTATTTTTAAAAATTACCATACAATTAATATGAAACCAATTCTAACCCCCCATCTTTCAAATCTTAAGCCCTTATGTATTGCTTAAAACACCCTTTAAAAAGATTTATTGATTTTAAGTTAGGTATCACTATAGAACAACTTAACACTTTTTATACCTTAAAGAAACGAACACTTGAAGATCGGCGAAGGATATGCGACTTACGCATCTTTTTAAAACTGTACATAAATTCGGAACTCGACAATTTAAGAGTACCTACTCGATTCACTATACATAAGCATCTATTTCAATGTCACCATTCATAAACAAATTATGTAGCAAACTTGCCCATTCCTCGCCTATATAATTTAGCAATAAATCATTTTGGACAAATTTCTATCTCAGGTTGAGACCATCAATTCACAACAATATTGTGATACTTTAAAAAAACTCTAAAGGAACATTCAAAACAAAAGGAGGGGAATGCTGACCAGAGAAGTACGCTTTTTTTCACCAAAACGTCCGTCTTCATACAGACTTAGTCACCAATAAGATCATTTGGTTGGGATGTTTTGAACCACCCCCCGTAATCGCCTGACTTGGGGTCTTCAGATTATTATCTTATCACCTTCCTGTAGGCATGTATGGATGAAAATAAATTTTGCAGGTGCAGAAAGTGGTCCTGAAGTGGGGGAAGGAGCTGGCGGAAAAATTCTTCGAGGAGGGCATAAAGAAACTTGTGCCAAGGCTCACCACATGCATTTACCGAGTTGGAGATTATTTGGAAAAATAGCCAATAAGTGTATCAACAATATTCTGTAATTTATTTTTTAATATATTAAAAAAAAAATAGTACACTTACTTTCTATCTATCTATTTTGTAATGTTTCTTTTTCCCCTTCTGAGGGTGCGCTAGACCTCGTCCCTGCGTCAACAGGAGTCGGTCGACGACGGAACGGTGCCCTCTAAAATCATTTGCGCCATCCCCAGCAACATGTGCATGTGCAGGCTTGAGGTTTGGGGGGGACGACCTCGGCTCTCTTTCTTTAGGGTCGTCGGGTATTTCCCCCCAAATCTTCCATTTACTTTTCTTTGAGGCATCACCGAGGAACCAGCTAAGGGGCGCGGAAGCTGAGTGTGGTTCACGGCTAGACCGAACGTCATGCGCATTCTTACTGGGAATGCCAAATGATTGGAGAAGGCTCCCAACAGTTTGCCATGCCCTTATTACTTATGTACCATGTCTTTTTCCTAAACAGGTGCTTGTAGGATTCGCTGGATACAATCACCCAGCGCTTGCCGCCTCGTGGACTTTCACCAACCTGTCCCATTGTCTTGTCTATATTCTGTCATAGTAACTCATACTATATTTTGTATTTACCGCTAAGCACTTGCATAATGCTTACTAACAATGAAGGCAGGGACATTGGAGGTCTAACTTCGTTCTAAACTAAATGTAGCGTCGTTCCTTCAAAAAAATTAGAGTCCTTGCGAGAGCCTTGAAGGAGTAACCATCTGTTACTTATACCAGGGCGGGTAAGTGGTGGATAATAACCTCCAAAATGGACTTACTTTCTGAACATGCCTCGGTATTTTACCTTTCACAAAATAAAACATGAAATACAAAATCTCTTCTTTGTTTGCAGATCATCGAACTTTGAGTCCGCCCTTTTATTTCGAATGCGAAAAATCGAACATTTCCAATTCCATTTCAAATAAACGAATTAGAACGGTGAATCGGATCTGACATTTATCTATAAAGCTTTTTCGAACAACTCAGGGTTCGTAATTTTAACAACTCTTCGTAATTTCACTCCGTTCATTTTTCCGGTTCAATGTATTTTCTAATTGTGATGAAATCTCTTCGGAATTTAGATTGGTATTATGTTTGAGAGAAACTGTGAATAAAAATATTACTGAAACTATTGCTATTTTCGTTGTTATTTGTCACATTACACTTTTTGATTTTTTTAAATATTTATATTTATTTAACCCTAGTGGGATTTTACATGAATAGAAGGAAATTTATAACCACAATATTAAGAGCCTTTAACCAGCTAGCGGCCGAGAATCCAAATTTCGTCGAAAGATGTTCTTACGATCGTATAGCGCGGTTCCAACGAGAATGATTAATTATTCTTGGTACCAGCTTTTTTAAACGACTTCGAAAAGGAGGAGGTTCTCAATTCGACCATTTTTTTCTACGTTTGTTACCTCAAAACTTTCGATTGGGTGAACCGATATTGATGATTCTTTGTTTATTTGAAAGCTTGTGCTTTCCGTGTGGTCCCATTTTAATTTAGTCCAGTTCTGACAATGGCATCCAGAAAAAACATATAAGTCTTAATATATATAATACTTTTCAATAAGTATGTGTGCGACAAATGGATGAATAACTCAATATTACGCCAACAGATTTCGATGATTCTTTTTTTGAAGTAAAACTTCTTTACGCACGCTCGTCACTAAAAATAAAAAAAAATAAACAAAAATTTTAACAAAACCAAAAACGACTTCAAAAAATGCACTACAAAGTAAAAAAATAATTTCGTATTTTTCTACAAGTTAATAATCGACTTATTTTTTCCACTCATCAATATGTAGGAACGATTGTTATTTTTGAAGTCGGTATAAGCCAAGGTAGGTTTGTAACTGCATACATAGTTATGGGTGAGATTTGCTTGTGACGCACGCGCGACAAACCTACCATGGCTGACACCGACTCCAAAAATAACAATCGTACCTACATATTGATGAGTAGAAAAAGTAACTTGATTATTAAGTTGTAGAAGGATATGAAATTATTTTTTTACTTTTTAGTGCATTTTTTGAAGTCGTTTCTTATTTTGTTAAAATTTTTGTTTATTAAAATTATAACTCAATATAGATTTTATTTCATTCAAAATTTGCTTTAATTTATACCTATATCCAAAAATACTCAAAGGCGTTATGCGTTATGATGTCAGTGTGCATAGCTCGTGAATGAGCTTATTTTATATTTTGAGACAATGCCTACTCGAACTTCTGCAGCGCCCCCTAAATGCAAAAATTTAAAAATTGCCCCCCAAGACCTCCAAAACGCCCCCAGGGGGGCGCTGGCGCCCCCGTTAAGAATCATTGACAGACAGTAAGCTCATTCATTACCTGTGAATCCGGAATTTGCAGGAATGAAACTCAGAACAGGAAAATATGTTTTACAAAAAAATATGTAGGTATATTATATAGCTTTTTTGACATACGAAATAAATTTATACTTTAGGAACATTTATTTTCTTCACATTTTATAAAATACAGATACAGACAGTAATTTCTATTTTTGGAACTGAAGATTTATGGTGGAATTCCATTATAATATTTTATAAAAATAAAATAAATATAAAACTAATTTTTACTTAAATTTATTTGACCGTAACCGGTTTTAGCTCGTAAAGCCATCTTCAGCTGGTACAAATTATTATTAGCCCCCGGTTTATATACATAACATATGGGGAGGGGTGGTCTACAAGGATTTTAATCAATTATATTAATTACATTCGTTACTAGGTCGTTTTGACAGTCGAATTTCTAATTATTTTGGTTATTCCAAGTAGGCTAATTACCTCGGGTTTAGCTCACTTCAATATTAATCGGGGAAAACCTTACAAGTACCTTTATAAATTATTAATTATCTAATTTTTTTTGTTGTCAAACGTTATTATATTTATGATGATATGAACTTTTTGATTGATTTTTGAACAGACACATGTTTACATTGGTGTAGGAATAATATTAAAATGGTCATTATATACAAAAATAAATATTTTACTTTAGAAATTATTTTGAAAATTACAATGGATACGGAAGCGGAAATATAGCAAATAATTATAATTTCTTATTCATCTGATCATCTCATTCATTCATTTCTTAGATCTAGTTGCCAATCATGGCTAAAATCATTTCAAGCAACGTTTTAATTCTGAATGGAATTGAACCACGGCAATACTACGAGTATCTTCGACTTCGGAACCTGCCGCAAATATGCAACGTATTATTTTAATGAATAAATTGAGAAATAAGACAAATTCATCAAATAAAGTTAAGTTGCCCACACCGGGATTCGATCCTGCGACCTTCGGATTGCTAGTCGAGAGACTTATATTTATTTTTACTCATATATTTTCTTTGTTTAATTAACATGCAAGGCGAGTGCTGGACACTCTGTGGGAGTGGTGAAATTCTTTACTTCGGTCTGAGTGCTGTGGGTAGGAGTGTGTAGGAGTGGAACCCAGAGAGGTCATCTGTCGCGCAAAGGTCGAAGGATAAATTGGACCAATTTGTTCGGGGCTGCGCTACATCCAATCAGTTCTAGGGGCCAGTTGTTGTCAACAGGATAGGGAAGGGGACTTTTAGATTAATAACCGGTAGTAGTTACGTTACAAGATGCGGTGCAGACTACTGAACATTCAACTTGTCCAGTAATCTCCTGAACGAATTTGTGAGGTCCAAAAGACCTGGGTCGCAGACCTTCTGATGCCCAGACCTCACGAAAGAAGAAAATACGGTAAAGTTTGCCCTGATGATAAATAACCTCCGATAGGAGATGACGAAAGGATGAGTGCGTAACTGATCTACGCGTTAGACTTTGGGTCGGAAGGTACCTCCGTTATACAAAATATTATTTCTGTAATACGTATTCCTTACATTATCTAAGTTTTGTGGGGTGTATGCGATAATGTCAACGAAGATGATTAAATTCACAAATTAGCTACACTAATGATTTTGTAAACACATTACACCCGACTGGTTGTAATTTTCACAGACTGCTTGGTGATGGTTCCGTAAACACATACGTTTTTGGAATAATCAACATTATCAGGGTCATCATGCCGCGTCCTTGAAGCATATCTAGATTAATGAACACCGCTTAACTTGTTCAGGAAGCTAGACAAAGGCAAGGGAAGTTAACTCGGGAAAACTATCGGCATCACAAAAGGCCGTAAAATATTCAGAGCTACTTTTCGGTTTTTAATTTCCAGTTTAATCCTAGATTAGAAGTAAAGTAGGTTATGGTAATTGTCTACTTCTATATATATTATAATCTCTCTTGGTATATGAGTCCCTTCCGCCCGGATATAGTAGGTCTTTGGCATCCCCAATTTTTTTTTTTTTTTTTTTTTTTTTTTTAATTCCTTTATTTTTCCCATATTTTACAATTTATATTTACATATTTGAAAATCATAACAATAATGTGGGAACCCACTAAGGCGCAGCCTGTGCGTGGGTAATATATTTAAAAAAAGTTTTTTTTAGTACCTAGAAAAAAACAAACAGGGGTATATAAAGCAAAAACAAAAATTGTTTAAAACATTTTGTACAAAAAGTGTATACAATAGTGTACGGTTAAATAAGTGTAAGTGTAATTAATGATATACATTGTAATAATAGGTGTAAAGTTTGTGAGAAAAGTGATATAAAACTAAATAAATAGAGTTTTTAGAAACATAAAGTGAAATAAAACTAAATAAATAGAGTTTTTACATCTGTATGGTTTAGCCATAATTTTAACTCTTTTACGAAATGCGGAAGTTTTGTTGCAACTTGAATATGTTTTGGTAAACTATTGAAGGTACGAGGTCCAATAAAACTACTGTGAGTTTGCATTTGTTTTGTGTGTGTTTGGGGGGTATAGAATACATTATTATTTCTAATGTTGATTCTGTTTACATTTTTTTCGAATTTGTTTACGTTTTTAAAGATATATTTCATAGTTTGCAGTATAAATAGTTTACGGAGACTGTATAGTTTAGATTCTTTGTATAAAGCATCTGTCGAAAATGTTTTAATTCTATTATACATAACTTTGATAATATAATTTTGAGTTGTTTGTAAATATTTTGTAAATGTAAATATTTTGAGTTGTATGTATATATTGGAACATATTTTGGAGCGGAGGAGGGAAAATAAGATATATTTTGGAGACGAGGGAGATGAAGGTTGAGAAGTACCTGCCTATTAAGATCTTGTCACTATACTAAGAGGTGATCTTTCTTAAGGGCAGAGATTTGCATCCACGACCTCTGGATCTGATGTCAAAGATTTCAACCGCACGGCGATTGAGAGTATTTAACGCGGTCGTGCATATTTTACGTAAAAATAATTCTATGGAATAATTGTACCTTTATAAAACGATAAAAATATAACATTTACTTGAATATAAATTCTAAAGTCTTGGTTTTCTTTAAATATGTTGAGTTAATTTTGTATTTAAGTGCAAAATGTCTAATAATACAAGCATAAAGCATGATTGCGATCACCATCAAAGCTTGAATGGGTCCAAAACGGCTACAGGAGACAAACGGACGTTTCTGAGACTCAAAGCTTTCCGGGACTCTGAAATACTAGAATAGATTGCCTACAACTTCCGGTGTAAACCCTCCCCATAGCCTTATACTACCTACCCGTCAAAAAGGCAGTGCGCAGATGAGATTGGAACCTTTTGTCGAACGTAACGATGGCATTTTTTTGTCCGGTATCAGGATTTTAATCCATATTTCTTTTATGAGAGGGAGGAAAGAGAAAAAAAGTAAGGCGCTTTGTAGATTTACTTTACCGGGGACTAGATCCTGTCTTTTTGTAGGTGTATGGTGTCTTGGAACTATAGATATCACAGCCAGAATTGTGTCGAACACGGTAGGCACTCGCACAGATACATAACATGTTTTTAACATCGGACATCAGAAAAAGAAATTTCAGGGAAAATTTATCAAGAAAAGTTTTCCATTGTTTCAGTTCTTTCCACCACAATCCACCACAAGTCGTATATAGTCAAACATCGCACATTTTTACAACACGTCTTGTAATTGACCTTTTCTCACGAAGAACATTAAGGGTGGGTTTTTTCATTAACTTTTACTTTTAGCTGTGCAGTTTACAGTTACTTTAGCAGCTCATTTGACATTTACGGGAAAATGAGTTTTTTCACCACGCCAACCTGCTAAAGTAAAAAGGAAAACAGGGATGACAGCATGATTACCAATCTAATTCCCACATTTTAATATTGGGAACTGTTCTTAAATTTTATTCATGTAGCAACTCACACAATAAATGTCAAACATTGTGTGAATTCTACTATTCCATACCATTCTATGCGTATTGCGTTGGCCATGGTTGCATCGTCTTATCTAAATTTTGTGATTGGGGAGATGTTTTATTGTGATGGGAGATGTTATTGGTATATGGGTAAAATCAATTACTCCAATAAGGTTGGGAATTTGGCAAATTTTTGAAATTCAACATTATTTTCCAACATTTCAGCGCCACTTCTAGGCATTGATATGAAATTTTTGTTGATGATTAAAATTATTTTACACATTGTACTTTTGGAATAACTCCGAGTATTCTTTGCTTTGATCTTGTCACATAAAGCCGCATAGCCAACAACAACTTATCAGATGGTTTGAGAGCATTATTCCTAGCAGTGGAGAAAAATAAAATATAGAAGTATATTAAATGAAAAAACACACTTTGTAAAACACCACTTTATTTGAATTAACAATTATTTAACAGACAACCAGGTTTCGCTTAGCTCAAGCTTCATCAGGGCTATTATATTAACTAAAGATAATTACGTACAGACACATATATATAAAAGAAATTAAAAAAAATTAATGAATTCGATAAAAAAATATAGAAGCTTCATTTTACGCCATCATGTCATTTGAATAAATATTTGTAATTACACTTTGTCAACCATTACTTACATGTCGCTGGGAGTACATATCATATCTGTAATTAATGTAGTCAAAAGTCTAGCAGTTTCTTTATTAACGCGAAATCGGCATACGTAATCTATCACTAAAGTGACATTAGACAACATTAACGTTGTCCCGGTTAGACGGAGAAGTCTGGGTTCGAGTCCCAGTTGCGACCATTGTCTTTTTTCTGTTTTTCTGTGTCTTGTTCTCTTTCGTATTTTCGTTTAGATTATTATTGTTAACTTATTCTAATATAAAAATAATAATTATCTATATATGTTTTGTAACATTTTGTAAGTACATGAAAAAATATAACTGGTGTTATTATTCATTTGGTCATAAATCAACAACATTCAGTAAAAAAAATAATGTTTTATTAGAAAGTATTTAGGTCAATATGTTATTAATAGCACGTTATAAAGTATCCAATACGCGCCGATAGATTAGTTTCTGTTCCTGGAATACTTCGTTTACTGATTGAATGGGAATTCTATGAAAACACGCGGTTTGCCCTCGTCATATAATACTTTACACTAGAAATGTTCCGACTTGCCAAATATATAAAGTACCAACAACCTACATTTTGTGAAAGCGTAATAATATTGATTCTCGGATTATTATACAAAGTCATTATTGGGAGCTTTAAAACTCTAATAATAGAACTTACAATTGCATTATATTATTAAATACCCTGATATAGTTATTTACTCGGTAAAGCATACATCTATCTACTGCAGGCAAATTTTTTTATATTAACTCAACACAGGAGGCTCTGACGAAAATAATTTCTCTCAGGGCCTATGTCATCTTTGAAGATGCTGTGTGGGGGTCTTTTTTCCACTTTGCAATAAAATCCAAATAAATGGAATATTTATTAAAGTATCCGAAAACTAAAAACGGTTTTATAAAAGGTGATAAAATATGCCTCCAAACTTTTTCATTAGAAATAAAAATATAATTTTGGAAACATCAACATTTTGAATGCAAACATGAGATTTTAAAATGGCTCACCTTAACTTTTGAATTCTAAAATTATTGATAACGAAAGAAAAACATATTATTTTTTTTTTAAATGTATTATAAACGGTACAGTCACCTCACTATAGCCATTCCAAGAAAAAATAATTAATAAAAAATTCACAAAGTTTCTTTTTTTTTGTCAAATTTCGGTCGGTAACTTTGACACTTAATGAGGGTGTAAAATTTTAATTCTTCGTAGTTAATTTTTAGATTTGAATATAAAGCGTAGTGTGATTTTTCTTTCTAATACCGTTTAGATCATAATTATCACCATGATAGTAAGGGAGAAACAACGGCTTTAAAAAAATAAAAAGCGAACGAAAATGAAAAGTTTAAAGATAGCAGTTTTTGTGAAAAATCACCTCAAAGGCGATCTAACAATATTTTATTCGGTTTTATCAATTCAATTTTTCAAATTTATTTCTGAGTTAATGGCAATTATCTATAATTTTTTTTTTTCATCAACTTCATAAATAATATGATGTAATGTACAAAAATAAAACAAAAATGTTCAAAAAAAAAAAGTTTTTGTGTGCATAAATTCAAATTACAAACAACCTACTTACAAGCAATAGGTAGTGTAATTTTTTTTAATCATTATAATTAACAAATCTCGAAACCATATATTGAAATCCTATTTTTTCAAATGTTATTTGGAAAACAAATCATAAGTAGGTACAAACTCTGTTCTGATAGCTGTCCTGATTATTTCCTAGTACCAAACTTTGTACATCCAGATGTGATGGGCGCAGTTTATATTTTTTTTAAATCTTGTCATGTATTTGTATGTAAACATCTTGTATTAGGTCTGTATATTTTTGAGCCGGTACCTTTTATCGTATTTTCCTGAAAATTGTTTTTTTTTTTTGCATTTCTATAGTCCATCATGGAGGATACTTTATTTTAACTTTTTGACACCAACAGTACATAAATCAAATGAGTAGTTACAATAATTCATAAAATCTTATAAGACATGTTTCTGTGAAATATTTGTAAAGTGATTCTTCATATGTTGTGTCTGTATGTTGCTTCTGTGAAATGTTTTGTAAAGTTTTTCTTCATATAAATGTTGTGTCTGCATATTGTGTTGGGATAGGTTTAACTTTTCAAAAGTACCAATTGGCGATACCATAATGAGTTTTGTTAAGGGAGTGCAACTTCGTTAAATTTTTTATTTAATAAAAAAAGTTTTAAAGAAAACAACAAAATTTCCTCCAAAATCATGCTTAATTGAATTTTAATGACCAACAGCACATAACTGCACTAGATATTTGATATACCTTTTGATAAAAAAATATCTTTTCCGATTGGTTGGGTATTTTGGCCTAATATCCAAATTTAAGATTCATATGAAGAAGGAAGGATAGTCGTTCCTACGTTTGCTATACAAAATATACTATGTGCAATAAACAGTGTGAACAAAAAATCCTGTAAGCAAATTTAAGAAAAATTAATTAGATTTTAATGAAAATTTTATACAAAGTCCACTTTTTTTAATAAACAAGTTGTCAAGTGTAAATGCGGAAACATACTTGCGTCTTGTGGCGTGTCGTGTCGCATACTGGCTTGACGGTGAGTGTGCACACTAATGTGGCGTGACGTGGCGTTCTCTGGCGTTATATCTGAACAGTACCTACCTAGATATCAAACCTTTGCAGCGTTTAAATATGCATAATGTTTTCTTCTGATTCGAATAGTGATTTTGATGAAGATCTTCAATTTTTCTTAGCAATGAAACTTCTTAAGGGCAAAAAAAAGAAAAGAAGGTACTAGGTTCACCCTATAAACAGAGAGAGACAGAATTTAACAAAGGTGAATTTTATCGTCTTGTTAAAGAACTAGAGAGTGACAAAGAGAAATTCAATCAGTTCTTTATATAGTATATTAGTAATATAATAGTATATTATGTAATAATATAATATAATATTTCAGAAATATCTTCCCAAGCAGCATATCTGATCAAATGATCTTTATACTCTTTACACGTTGTGTCATATAAAACTTTTTTTAGCTCGTCAGTCATTTTTCAGAACCACGCTGCAAACAAGCGTCCGCTGCTAGTTGTTTATGACGCGCCACGAGCCGCGTCGGCATGGAAACACATTTGCGTGTTGTGTCGTGTCGCGCCAGAGCGGTGGTGGGGGGTATGGCGTGATCGGCGGAACGCCACAACATACAAATATGTCTCTAACTACAGTAAAGGCAGAAGCAATTTTTCAAATGCATATAAAGGTATTTATTTATTTTTATTAGCTATCACCTTTAAAATGTATTTTTTCACGTAGGATGTCTATTCAGGTGTATGTAAAAATAACAAAATCAGTTCATTTTCGTATTTATATGGATATTTAAGCAAAGTCAGGAAGGTAATTTTCGCGTTAAAATTGGATGTCTATTCAGGTTTGTGTAAAAATAACAACATCAGTTCATTTTCGTATTTATATGGATATTTAAGCAAAGTCAGGAAGGTAATTTTCGCGTTCAAATAGGATGTCTATTCAGGTTTGTGTAAAAATAACAACATCAGTTCGTTTTCGTATTTATATGGATATTTAAGCAAAAGTCAGGAAGGTAATTTTCGCGTTAAAATCGGGTGGCCATTATGCCATATGTAAGGTATATTATGTTACGTTAGATATTATACGATGATATATGTTATTTGCTACTTGTTTATCAAACCAGGCATGGTCACTTTGACGATATCAATTCGGTTTTAAAAACCTTCGAAACGTGAGTCTATCGCGTTTAATTCTGAAGTACTTTATGATAATTGGAGATCAGCAGCTCGTATTGGATAACAGAAATTCCAAGTATTTTACTAGCGGAATATTAAATGGGGCATCCATTGTGTTTAGGCAAGTACTTTTCCATTATTTTATTTGCTTTCTGCTTATCCGGAAAAAAAACTTTAATATATTTATCTAAGTATTATGAGGAACGGATGCGTAGCTTTTTTCATACAAAACTTAAATTTGGATTTGAGGCCAACTGTATTTTGTACGTCCGTGAGGCCAACCAAATTTTATGATCAAAATTTGTAGCAAATGTCTAGTACGGTTGTGTGCTACATTATTTATTTGTGTAAATTATAGGCCATTAAAAACTTCAATTTTGCATGATTTTAGAGGTAACTATGTTTTTTTTAGTCCATTGTAATTGTAATTATTAAAAAAATAATCTTGAACTAAAGATCTTAGAGGAAATATAATATTAAAAAAATAGAACATCGCAAAAAAGCGTTTTATTGGGTAGAAACTTTAATTTATACACGACAAATTTGTATTCCAACGTAAAACTGTAATTTTTAGTTTAAATTTTGGTCCAAAAATTATTTTTTTAATAACAATATTTTTTTTTTTGTAAATAAAGCCAAATATTTTTTTTAAATAAGTGGCAATAACTTACAAAGAATGCCAAATTTGCTTGTATAATCATTCAAAATTTAATTATTTAATGACCTGTTTAATAATTTAAATACATAAATGTATAAAGAAGTATATATCCGTACCAGTATTTACTTTGCTTTATATTTTGATTAAAAATATTATTAATTTTGGTTGGTTGATTTGGCCTCAAAATCAAATTTAAGTTTTATATGAAAAAGGCCGTGCAGCAGTTCCTCTTTAAATTTTTTTTTCTTACAAATAAATTAAATCTCATTTTGTGTTCGTACATTAAAAAGTGAATAATTAAATAAGTTAAATTTATGAGATACGAAATTATATTTGATATATATAAATTGCTTTAAATGGATAGTGACCAGATCTAACGAACCCAGTACTTCCCTAACTTCCTCTTACCAATCTTCTCCACCTCCTTACTCCCTTCACCCTCACAACATAAACCCTTTCAGTGGTGTCACTGGCGATAGTTAGGAGCAATTGGGATTTTTGTGCGGTACTAAAAAAAATTAGAGAATATAAAAAAGATTTTGAAGTGCGAAAAAAAAGAAATCTAGTTTGAACGATTTTTTTTATCCACTAAGCTGCTACGATTCAACGCTATAAAAAGGATATTTTTAGAAGTCATAACGAATAAGGGTAAATATATGAATAATTTAGGCAGTGGGTAAACTTGGCAGGCTTATACATTATTTTTCTTCCTTATTCCCAGTTTTGCATAACAGAACGGTCGCAGAAGTGTATCACAAAACAGAAGAGAAGATAGTTACATAAATGTCTTAAAAACAAATATGACGATGAAATGCTATAACTGACTTAAATGTTTTAGTTTGTGTAACACGGCTGAGTAAGTGGGCGGTACGTGCGTTTAAATTAATTTTGTTGTTGAAATCAATAGCTGAAATACGTTTTTTTTCTTCGTTTTAAGAAGAATACAAAAGTCTATTCCTAGTGTGCCCCGTATCACCACGTACCTACATAAGTTATGGGCATAAAAATAGCTTGGCAAACGCAGTCTACAAACTATAGCTTTTAACTCAAACGTGGTTTTTATGTTTTGTGAATAATTTTTTAAACAAGGTTGATCACGAAAAACTGTCACAATAATCTTAGACATTTTATTTTTTAAATGTGTTTATTTTGTGAATTAATACGTTTTTAATGAAAAAATACATTATTTAGAAGTTTACACCTACATTTTTAATAAAGTAATTAAATTTTTTATTTTAATTCTACTCAAGCGAAACTTGTCTAAAGATAGGAAAAGCTTCGATGTATCCAAAGCCTGTGTTTTCGTATTTGTATCGGACGTATTATTAGGGAAATAGAATAGGCCTTCTTCTGCCGGCCGGACCATCTCTCGACGGATTTCACCTATAACTCGACTTTGATTTTACGAGACCTAGCAGCTGATAGACTTACTAGTCTCTTACAGTATTCATAATATAAACAAATTCATAGCAAAGAACAATCAAAAATAGTAATTTCGTTAAGCTTCGCTTAGGACAGTACGATTACTACGTACTGTCCTTCCTTATCGCCCTGGTAAAATGCAATCCAAATATCGGTTTTTAAACAAAACATCAGAATTCCGAATAAAAATTCGTTAATTATCTAATAAATTTAATTTGGTATCTACTTTTTTGCTTATTTGATACTAGCTTTTTCTCCCGGCTTCGCTCGCATAATCGCCCCCCCCCCCCCCCCCCCGCTCCCCCCCCCCACTCCCCCCCCACTCCCACCCACCCCCCCACTGACTCCCCCCACTACCCCCCCCCCTCCGCTCAACCCCCTTCATACTCGTTACGTTCATTTTTCACGATATCCCTGTTAAAACGTAACAATCTAATACGCGCCCTTTTGCATTCATGATATTAGTATAGCTGTTTGCTTAGGTCAAAATGTAGATTAGTACCTATTTTATATTTGCACACTAAATAATATTCAAAAATATTTGAATTTTTGCTATCAAAGGAATCTCTATAGTAACCTAAACAAATAACGAAATGACAGCCCACGTCAAACAATTACTTAACAACCCACTTTGCTTTTCGTTCGGACAATAAACGTATGTTAAATAATTTCATAACGCCACAGCTTATTCATAACGCCAGAGCTTACCAATATATATGGCCTATATGACTCGCAAATAATGTAGCTTTCTATAAGTAAAGAATTTTTAAATTCCATTCAGTATTTATTGCGTGAAAGAGTAACGAACACACATCCATTCAAACTTTCGCATTTATAATATTAGTAGGATTGATAAGTAGTCCAATTTTAAAATAAAAAGTACACGATTTACGAAAAATATTGTGACACCGCCAACAACAGCATTTATTACATATTATGAGTAACTGAGCTATTGTACGATGAATGACGCGTGTTAAAATATGTGAAATGTATCCCGTCATGTGAAATGTGTTTAACATGCAATGTTTAGTAATCAGATATCTAAAATCTCATTACATATTGCCTATGCGTTTCACTAATGTCCAATAATGGAATTGTTATGCACTTTGCAAGCCACTCTGAATCATGGTATGCCAATTAAATGGAGCTTGGGTTGGGGAGGGAATTGGGAGATGGTTAATTATTGGAATGCACCAATCGTTGGTATTATCGATTATGAATCGGCTGATCGGCTGAAGGTGATGCACTACCAAGTAATGCCGAATCATGTGATTTTGGTTTGTTAATAACTTAGAAATATTTTAGATGCTTTCATTAATGTGAGTAGAACACATATATGAAAATATGTAAAGAAAAAAATAACAAAGAATATCAAAAATTTTACAAAACTAATTAATGGAAACTAATTTATTACACCTAATTTTAAGACATCATTATATTTTCCAAATCATAAAATATTACGGTGACCCGACAATTCGTCCGGCGACAATTCGTCCGGTGACAGTTGGTCCGGCGGCAGTTCGTCCGGCTTTAGAAGATTTTTTCTTCAAGTAAGTGTGCAAAGAGGATAAACGACCGTACAACCAAAGTCGATATACTTATATCTGAAGGCATCTTGAGTGAAAATCCGCTTTTAAAATATTATTACTAACAATAATTTCGACTCTCCGAAGAAGCATTTTCTTTTTTACGTTAGCCCCACACAGGAGGCCCTAAGGAAAATAATTTCCCTCAGGGCCTGTATCATCTTAGGGGATGCTATGTTATTTTGGTTGTACGGCCGTATACCCTCTTTGCTTACTTACTTGAAGAAAAAATCTTCTAAATGATCAGCCCGGACGAATTGTCGCCGAATGAATTGTCCGCCGGAGGAAAACTGTCGGCCGGACGAACTGTCGGCCGGACGAACCGTCGCCGGACGAATTGTCGCCGGACGAACTGTCATGGAACCAATACTACAATAACCTCCCTTCTGAATTACGCTGTATAATAATAATAATTTTTATTTGGAAAACAAACAGCTTTACAAAGATACATAAAAATAAAGAGTGCTAAAATAAAACAGTTAGCCTAAAAACATGTTATCTCTGATAATTTTTTTTTTCGCTGACAAGAAAAACATAAAGAAAAACTAAAACAAAAAATAGTTCGGAGAAGCTAAATACTTAAATATGCATCATAAAATATAGAAAAACACAACAAAGGGTAAGCTTATGATCTTATAGGAGTATATGGATGATATAGATATGTATGTAATTAGGGAATATTTAAATATATTGCAAATTAGGAAAAGGAATCTGATTAATAATATAATAAATAATATAATAAATAAATATAAATATAAATATGGATGTTAAGTGGTGTGTTGTGATGCATTTCATTTATCTGATAGTGTTGCTGTGAATTTGTTGAAAGTTATATTGAAGATGTCTGTATATGTGAGGTGTGTGTTATGATAGTGGCAGGCTCGATTTATGAATTCATTTTGTAAGTAGTTGGTGTTGAAGCTGCTGTTATAAAAAAGGGATACGTTTCGTATCATCAAACAATCAGAACAAATAAATAAAATTCAACAATTTTTGAATAAAAACTTAAAAAGTGAATATTTTATACTAAAACACACTCGTATTATAACTTACAACCTAAATAAGAATCATGGCTCCCTTATCAGGCACAAGAGCTCCTCTTTTCTGATAAGTCATACATGACCAAAAACGACCTTTATTATAATACTTTATAGAGTATACATATATGTGTGTAACTCATACTTTATTATATTGAAATAATGAAATAAATAAAAATATGTGCTTTTGAAATAATCATTTTTTTCGGTTAGTTTTTTAAAAGCCCACAAAAAAATAAAGTATTTATTTATTTAATTTAATTTTATTTATTTAATTTATAATATATTACAAAACATGGTAAGTAACACATTATTCCCAATGAGTTGAGAAAAAACTCATTACGGGAAGGACAGACACATATAAGTACATTTTACACAAATATTACACGTTTAAAAAATACAATATGAAAAGGAAAAAAAAATATGCATTGTCAAGAATAGAGATTTTAGAAATACTGAGGATATCCATACGCATAAAACATAAAAAAAAACAAACGTCTGAAGGCGAGCGAATATTCACTGATTTAAAAACATTTTCAGGAAATGTTCTTTAAGCGTTTTAACTAATATTTTTTGTTAGCTACTGGTTGCTTTATTTCATTAGGTAATGCATTGTATTGTCTATTTGCAATATATTGTAATGAGTTAATAACAAATTTAGTTGTGTGGGTAGATGATGCTAAGTGTATTTGATTTTGGGATCGTGTTTTGTGCTGGTGTATATCGGAATTAAAGGCTGGTTTAGTGTTGGTGTGTGAGGAGTGTTTAATTATTTGTAGGATGGCAGTGGTGATGCTATGTTTTGGCAAAGTAAAGACCTAAAAATGCTATAAAGTTCAAAATCTCCTTCTTTCAAGCCGCTTCTTAGTTATGGCTTTATTGCATAATGTGAAAACTTATTTATTTTAGAAAATGATTCCAAAAAATTGCAACTTTTAAAGATATTGGACCGAAAAATTCGAGACATGCAAATTTTTCTAATTTTGTGTTATATACCGGATTCAAATTCAAAGAAAAGATACGATGTTGTATTAATAAAAACAAATTGGCAGAATATCTCTTATTAAATTGAATAATCACGTTCACCTAAATACAACAAGCCTTAACCATTACAGATAGAAAGAAAGGGTCTTAGATTAAATTTGCTTGAACAATTAGAAATCAATAAACGTACGAATGACCCAAATATAACGCCAATTATTGTTACTTATGTCTATGTTTATTTTATGTCCGTGTTTGTTATGTTTCTATTGACACCATGTTCTATGTCTATTTTTAAAAATTAGTATTATTAAAAACCTGATAAAGTAAGCTTGGATTACGAAACTTGTCAGTTTTTTATAATCAATTATAGTAATAAAAACAAAGTAATTTATTAATTTGTATTTTATTTTTATTTATTTAAAATGCCAAGTCACAATATGTTTGCTTCTTTTGAAAAAAAAACTTTCTAAATAATTATTTTTATTTGAAAAAATCTTCCCGGTAGCGTCAATATAAGATTTCTGGCACAAAAATACACGGAATGACAGTTCAATTAATATCCCGATTTACCTACCTATTTATTAAGTACATACCAATTAATCTTATCAAATATTATTAATAAATTTTGTACATGCAATAAATTAATAGTTATTAATAAAAGAAAATTAAAGTAAGGAAAAATATTTATTCCCCACTTCTTAGTATGTTTACAAAACCTAAAAAATATAACGCACTTAAATGAGTCATAACAGTAACGTCATTATAAAAAATTAAGAAAACCTTTAGTACAAAACATTTAGTGCGGGTAAACAGATTCCCATATAATACTCTCTCAATTAGTTTCTCATCAAATTGGTTTAACCCGTAATAAATCAATTTAGACACCTTCAACAATTGACATTTAATAAGTCGTCTCCAAGTGGATTACCCACAGTATGAAAATGACCTTGAATGACGAAATAGTTGTAACAAAAATACATACAAGAGTACTCGCAGAACTTAATAATAACAATATTAAATCTAATTTTAATTCAATTTTTAAAAAATTAAATGGAGTTTTACGAAATAAACAAAAAAAATTTGGAATATTTGCGTCATGTTCCAGAGGGGAGGGAAAGACCACCATTCAAAATTAAAAGGTAGTTTCCCATCCCCATTTCCTTCAGCTTCAAAACGGATGCCGTAGCCCCACTGGCTTCAAGCGGTTTGGAGCAGTTGGGACTCTAATGCTGTATTTAAAAAGGCACCTTACAACATAAACATAGACCTTTTATCATGTTAGGCAGGTAGGTATTTAAAAAATGCACTTTTGAACGTCTGGTTAAAAAGGAAAAAAATGAATTACTAAAAATAAATATATTTTTTTATATAAAATAATATTCCAATCTCATAGTGGAAAATATGAGGCGAGCTGCGAATAGTTGCCCATAAATTTTGTACCAATTTCTTGATTCTTGAACTTGGCGGTCGATAGATTTTTGCATTAACATTTCAGAGGTTGTAACATTTTCTCTGCCTTGAAATTTTATAAAAGAAAAATTTTCACTTCCAACAAAAATATCTGAAATGCAAAATTTAATTACTTTTCCTTCTGTTCTCAAGATTCCGGGAAACTCGGAACAAAACAAGTTGGCTTAGTCGACGTATTTTTCGTTCCACTGCCTTCTTCTCCTTGTCGTTTCCTTAGACTTTGTTCACCCGATATCGGCTTTTCATCGCAATTATAGATTCTGGGATATTCCTAGACTCCTTGAATAAATAGTTAGCTTTGTTAGGGATATATAACATACTTGCTTCCGCCTTTAAATAAATCTTATCATATTTGTAGCAAATCTCATTGTGCTGATGTAGTAAAGAAAATATGATTAGTTCACAAATAATAAAATAACAACTTTAGCAAATAACCGTCGTGTGTTTTTCCGATGTTGAGAGGATGGAATGCCGAGCACTGACATTCAGATCACATACTAGTTGCTTTATCAACACTCATGTACATCTCGCACGGTAAGAGAGAAACTGAGGTATGTGGTTTTTTCCATTTTTAGATTTTAATGAGTTTGCGTTTGTCATGTCATATCAAATCAAATAAAAAATATAAAAGCTTATGGTAGACCAAAGATATTCAAATACAATTCAAATATAAAACAGATATGCTATGATGTCCGCGCGACTGTCGCCGAACTACGGCCTAACCTAATGCGCGTAGTTTACATACAAAAAGAATTTGTTCATTTTCTTGATTTTTTGTAGGTTTATTATTATTGGTTAACAATATAGTTTGAATACGGAAAGAATTTGTTCATTTAGTTTAGCGTTCGTTTAGTTTATTCGTTAATTGGTAAACAACACCGGCGACACCCGGAAGCGCAGTCTCACCTAGTAAAAACGGCGGATAGCACATCTCCTTATATTTCAATATCTTTGTGGCAGACCCATGGGTCGACCCTATTTCTTCCAGCTAATCACATACATGTTATATTATAATGTTTATACAAATATACAAATAAAAATACACTGCATTCACTTAAGGTGTAATGACATATGTTTATAGTGTTTAGTGACAATTTGAATTTGTGTGTATCTTGTATTTGTAAAAACCTAGAGATGCAGTAAGTTATAACCTTGTACATCGTATAATATTCTCTAGATTTTGTTTTGGTTTGCATACAAGATCGGTTCCGCAAAATCGCCCATTTGACCATTACAAACTTCTTTCTTTGGGTTTTTGAAGTAACATTTTTTTTAGCACTGTTGTGATTTAATACTCAATGAAACGAAAAAAGCGACACTAAAAAGAGACAAACACATAAATCAATAGGATTCAGCATGCGAGAGAGTGGGATAGAATAATCGGTCTCCTCTTGGTGCGGTGATTAGCGTATTGGTCTCCTCTTTGTGCGGCGCTTCGTAGACTCCCCACTCTTATCTACCTACTTCATTTTTGAAAGGTTTCACTTCTACCGCGTGTGAACTGCACACTTTTTTTTTTTAATGTACACATAACATCCGACCGTGACACAGTTAACAATTTAGGGTATCTAGCTCGACTTTATTATAAAATTATAGGTTTATTTCTGGATTTCATTTTAATTTAATTGGGTACCTAAATGTCAAATTTTGGTAGAATTAAAAAAAAAAATTGTAGCTGCTTGCGACGTACGGCACCATCGCAAATACGCACTACCTCGAAACGCGAAAGAGTAATTTTATATCAGTCAAGTTTAGATCACTCCGCGGATGGACGCGTGCACGTCATCGTGATAATTCAACCATAACTACTATGTTTTTATGAATCTTGATGATGAAATCTAGGAAATCAGGTGATTATCATAATTATTTAACTTGTGTTTTAGTGTGATAAAAAATATTGACTTAACAATTTTTCAAAACGTATTTTTTCTTAACGTTTTGAATTCATCGAGACTTAAAAATGTATCCGAATGTATCCGGCAAAATATTACGTTTTCTGTATTTAATGGATATTAATGTGTCACATTAACTTTAGGTATGTGATGTATTCAGGGTTTACTTTAACAACAGCACCAATGCGATTTTTGTCTGTAGTAATTTTTTTATTCAAATTTCATAACACCGAAACTTATCATTATATTATATAGAAAAACTCTTCTGCTAAAATGCAATGTTCTGTAAATTTTTTTAGTCAATCCATCCATTAATTTACGAGATTTGCGAACCCAAACATACGGAACCTAAATGCTTATATGTATAGATTGCTGTAGGTATTAAAAACGACTGTATCAGGCTGAATAGCACAATATATATTTTTTAACATTTTTTCATATGATGATATTTTATATTGTCCCAAAAACAAACTAAAATAATAAAGTCAAACTAGATACTCATTTTTTTTTATTTCGTGGCGGCGCGGCGGACATTTGACCGATTTTATCTTATCGACTTAAAGATTGACTTTATAATTTACTAAGTAACTGCCTTAGAACTTATATTCCTTATTTACTTTTAACTTACTTTTATACCTTGTACATGAATCTTCTTAAAGATTAGATTTATCTATTAAAGATTCTTAGTTACGCTATTCACTCACCTTACATTCTTTTACGATCTACTCATCCGTCATTCTGTTGTGCTCGGTTTTTCTACTAGGAATCACACAATCCTAATTAACTTTCATCCTACATCTGCCAGTTCCATGCTGCCTACAATTGATCAGGCTTGGGTTCGAAACTTCGTTATGGATTGAGGACCTAGTTTCTCCTCACTAAAACTCATTCCATTACTTCTTCTAAATAATATATACCTAATAAAATAAAATACTGTTTTGTTTAAAACCACGAGTTTTATTAATTTTTTGAACCGACCGGTTTCGCTTTACTCAAGCATCATCAGGGTACAAATTAATACTAAACAATAAGTCATAATGTGTGCTTATATAAAACAAAATATAGAGGGAGACAAAATTTAGAGAGAGACAAAATATAGAGGGAGACAACATGATACACATATAACAAACACATCGACGGCCATAAAATACATTAACCTAAGTTCGCAAGTAATGGAAAAAACCGAAAGATAATTATGTGACTAATGGGTTACAGTAATAAATTTGGAGGAACAAAGCATCAACTGACATAGTGGTAAGGAGCACTGGGAATTTTTTTATTAAGGGTTTATTGGAAACAGACCTAATATTGGACTACTTGATATGTCTAATTGATTATTAAGTATATGACTTTTGGTTTTTACAGCTTTTTTAATTTCTAGTGCCTCTAAATTGTTAAGTCTGTTACCATGTCCGTTTTTATGTAAGATTTTAGCACCGGTGCTATGACAAAACGTATGATCTTTATCGATCAAATGGTTGGCGAATTCTGAAAAACCGTTATTATTGAGGCAACGAAGATGCTCCTTTATCCTAATATTAACATTACGTGTTGTCTTACCGATATAAAAAGCCGAACAATTATTACAATTTAATTTATATATTCCCGAATGACTTAATTTATTGTCCTTATCTTTAGAATTAATTAGAAATTTACCTAGATTGTTATTCGTATAAAAGGCAGGTCTGACTTCAGAAGGAAGGTTTTTAACACTTAAAGTAGAAAAATTATTAATGAATAAAATTCGCCGCCATTGATAATTAATATTATTATCATTGATTTGAGGACAAGGACTAGCGAATAAGAATTGATTAATGGCTATTTGTTTTAGTTTTTTATTTAAAATTAAATCAATAAAATATGGTTCATAGCCATTATTTACCGCTATTTTTTTAATTAATTTAAGTTCATTAGCAAAATTAGTATCGGACATTGGAATTGTGACTAAACGATGAACCATTGAATGGAATGCGGAGTGCTTATGTGAAATCGGGTGATTAGAGGTGCTGTGTATTACAATGTCAGTATAGGAGGGTTTACGAAATATGTTAAAATCAATTTTGTTATTAATGATGGATAAGGTAAGGTCTAAAAAATTTAAGGTTGAGTTTTTGCCTATCTCTAATGTGAATTTAATCTGATTATGAAAAGAGTTTATAAGATTGAGGAAGGAATTCAGTTGACGCTCAGTCCCTGTCCATATACAAAACACATCATCAACGTATCTTTTCCAGTACAAAAGATTTTTAATAAGAGGTGAGGTACTAGATAGAATTTTATTCTCTAGGCTATCCATGAATATATCAGCAATCAGAGGACTGGTAGGGCTGCCCATAGCCAGGCCGTCTCGTTGCTGATATATAACATTATTGAATTGAAAATAATTTTGATTCAGGCAAATATTAAACAAGGAAGTTAAATCTTTAATAAAATCTGTAGAGAGGTCCGAACTATTTAGTAAATCAGAAATTAAACATTTACTCTCTTCTATGGGAACATTAGGAAATAAATTTACAACGTCAAAAGAAATTAGTTTAGAATTACTAGGGAGAATCATATCTTTCAATTCTTCTACTAATGAAAAAGAGTTTTTAAGGGTATGTTTCGGTGAAAAAACATTGGTATTTTGAAAAACATTAGTAATAACGGATGATATTTTAAAATTTGGGGCATTGCAACATGAAACCACTGGCCTGATGGGGTAATTAATCTTGTGTATTTTAAGGAACCCATATAATTTAGGAGTTTTGGGATTTTTAGTTAAAAATTTAACTTTGTGATATGATTCATCTTGAAATATTTTAGTTTTACATGTTTGAAGGGTTTGTTTCACATTTTCTTGGAACTTATTGGTTGGGTCTTTCGCAAGTATTACAAAATTGTCACTGTCGATGAAGTCCGCTACTTTAATATTATAATCACTTCGAGGAATTACGATGACTGTATTCCCCTTGTCCGCTTTCGTGAGGATCAAATCTTCTTCTGCTAGTCCGATACTAATTTTGCTAATGAACTTAAATTAATTAAAAAAATAGCGGTAAATAATGGCTATGAACCATATTTTATTGATTTAATTTTAAATAAAAAACTAAAACAAATAGCCATTAATCAATTCTTATTCGCTAGTCCTTGTCCTCAAATCAATGATAATAATATTAATTATCAATGGCGGCGAATTTTATTCATTAATAATTTTTCTACTTTAAGTGTTAAAAACCTTCCTTCTGAAGTCAGACCTGCCTTTTATACGAATAACAATCTAGGTAAATTTCTAATTAATTCTAAAGATAAGGACAATAAATTAAGTCATTCGGGAATATATAAATTAAATTGTAATAATTGTTCGGCTTTTTATATCGGTAAGACAACACGTAATGTTAATATTAGGATAAAGGAGAATCTTCGTTGCCTCAATAATAACGGTTTTTCAGAATTCGCCAACCATTTGATCGATAAAGATCATACGTTTTGTCATAGCACCGGTGCTAAAATCTTACATAAAAACGGACATGGTAACAGACTTAACAATTTAGAGGCACAAGAAATTAAAAAAAGCTGTAAAAACCAAAAGTCATATACTTAATAATCAATTAGACATATCAAGTAGTCCAATATTAGGTCTGTTTCCAATAAACCCTTAATAAAAAAATTCCCAGTGCTCCTTACCACTATGTCAGTTGATGCTTTGTTCCTCCAAATTTATTACTGTAACCCATTAGTCACATAATTATCTTTCGGTTTTTTCCATTACTTGCGAACTTAGGTTAATGTATTTTATGGCCGTCGATGTGTTTGTTATATGTGTATCATGTTGTCTCCCTCTATATTTTGTCTCTCTCTAAATTTTGTCTCCCTCTATATTTTGTTTTATATAAGCACACATTATGACTTATTGTTTAGTATTAATTTGTACCCTGATGATGCTTGAGTAAAGCGAAACCGGTCGGTTCAAAAAATTAATAAAACTCGTGGTTTTAAACAAAACAGTATTTTATTTTATTAAATATGTCAAACCACAAAGTGATTGCTTTCTACAATAATAATATATACCTACTTACCTACCTACTAGTTAATTATACTTTTCGTAAATTAACAAATTGTGCAAATAGATTTCTGATTGTTTACCTGAAACTTTTCTACTCATAACTCATATCTCTACGTGGTTATAAAATATTAAAACTTCAATTAGAATTTTTCGTATCTTGCAAACTTGTCTTAAAAAAATAATGAACATCAAGATTTCCTCTATGCATAAGTAACCCACATCTTTAACCCAATACTTAGGAAGTTTCAACTAATCGAATAGCGTGTAAAACTCCTCAGAGCGTTGGTTAAAAGAGGTTGCATGACCACTAGAGAACTAGATGTCTAACTTAGCTACGTTAACTACGTGAATACCCGAAGATATAAGTAGGATGTATTTTTCTATATTTTCAAAAATGTATTATTAAAACCATAAACTAAACACAAGATTTAAGTTTCTAATTCTTCAGGTTAGATTAGGTTAGATTAAGTTAGAAAACAAATCGTTCAAATCTTAACCTTTTGCTGACGTGATTTTTTTTTACGTATTCTTTGACGTGGGGCCTGGGAGAAACGTTATTTTAAATGTTTATGTATTACAGATCCATGAAAATTTTGAGGTCCAAATTATTATTTATTGAACGTTTTAAACATATTTAAATAAAATAAAATAAGATACTTTTTTAATGTTAAGTAACTTATATTTCACAATTTGGATATTATGTACCTAATAATTTTTGGCAAAAATCGCCTGAGATCAGAAATCAGCCTGAATTATCTATTAAATAAATAAAAACAATGAACTCACTTTTATTATAATATTTCAATAATGTCTTGAATAAACTATAATTTTGTATAAAACTTTAGTAAAGTTGTTTATGCTAATTTTTATATAGTAAAAATCAACTTTAAAAAGTCACGTAAGTACTGACGATGGGTCAGAGAGGCCAGCAAAAAAAATTTAAATGAATTTACTTACAGAAATTTAACTACAAAAATTTAAAACTTACGGCTCTGGCGTCACTAAATTCGAAGCTACTGGAAGCGGCGTATACGTCACGCGTGGGGGTAGGGGAGTATTTCGATATTGTTATTATTGCTGGACCTGAGATGCCCCACGTCAGCAATTAAAGGTTCATATTCGAATTTTTCTAGAATTTTGGGAGGAGGGTATGGTTACCGCCGCCCCGGAAAGCATTTTTTGAGTAACCAACACTTCTGCCGTAGGTCACCCCAAGTGGCTCGCTACGTTGGTAACCTAGCAGGAGTGGCCTGGTTCTTGGGTGAGGTTTGCCTGGGTCTTGATGGCGGACTTTATCACCCAGATTTCTATCCTGTCCTCATACCCTTTTCCTTCCCAGGACTTCATCTACTTCCTTTCCTAAAACGACACTCCACACAGCATCCCATAATATGATATAGGTCCTGAGGGGAATTATTTCAGTGTTGATCAATATTGACCTCATATGTGGAGCTAATGTATAAAAATAAGAAAACTCGAAAAAAACATTTCGAAATAATATCAATTTATTTATTTTTATTCGAAAGTAATATGAAAATGTTATGATATAAAATGAATCGAAATGATTCTGGATAACATTTAGATGAAGTTCTTTTTTATAAATTGATGGTTCATTTCCGAGTGGATATCTCTTTTATACTCGTCTCTGATCTATGCGAAACTGAGACCTTTACTTCCGATATAACGTAGCTAAACAGCGATAGGAAAGCTGACTTATTTTCCCCCAAGTGACCCAGTGGCCTCAATATGGACTACCTAGGTACCTAGTGACTTATGTATATTAGCACTGCAAGTATATTTATATTTTAGAAGCGGGGAAAAGTAAGAATGCGATGGGATAAAATACGTCAGATGGGCCCTTTGGCGCTTGAGGAAAAATAATCAGTTTTTATCACCTTTAGATTAATGAGGCATCAAATATTTTTACAACAATTTAAATGATATAATATTACCTACTACGTTTAAGTTTAGTTTGTCTGTTTCGATTTGTCTCATGGTGTTTTTGGAGTGATTATCACCGATATGTAACATTAATATGAATCTGGAGGTCAGTGTGTCCAGGAGTGACGGACGAATGATTCCATCCTTCCCACTGCCGATGCAAGGTGATGTTCCGAGAGAACCCTGCTGGAGAAATCAAAAGGTCTCCCTCAACCACTCTCCCTATCCGTCCTGCCATGCACATGGTGGGCTGACGAATCCCTGCCAAGTCACCAAACGTAGCGAACCACATGGGATTACCGACCTTTGGAAGAGGTGTTGGTTATCCAATAAATGGTTCCCGGGCGGCGGTATCTTTACCCGCCTCCCTAAGTGTTAATAATGAATTTCCAATCGTAATAAAAAATAATACCATTTATACTGCTTAAGTCAAATTTAATCTAAGAAAATGGGTATTAGATAAAGATGATTTATATTGATGCCTTACTGAAACCCTTAATAGGAGGACTAATTTTGTAATACCTCTTGTACCTACATACATCTATACTATTGATGTGACTGGTCATATCGTTTGTTTGTACAACGCGTATGTACTAGTCTCATCAAGAGATCGTACGTTACGTCATCGTTATAGTATCTTCTGCCTTCTTCGTTTTCAAACAAGAAGGAAGAGGACGAACGCCAATGATGTCAATACGAGCTCTCGCTGGGACTAGTTTAGTGCTATTTACATATTTATATTTATACTATTCTATTAATTTAATCATGTTATCGCATAAAATGTTGTCTGTATGTACTTTCAGACCAACTTTAAAAAAAATTCTTTATGCATTGCTTTGATGGTTACATAATTTGTGGATTTTTCGATCCTGGTAAACTAAAAGAAGTGGTTTACTAGGTTTGTATAATAATTAAGTTTAAAAAAAAATAGACGCAATGAATAGTTCCCTACGACATGCGAGTACGTCCCTCCCAATGAAAGGCAGTTTAAAATTAATAACGTACCTACTCGAAAATCAAACAATTAGGGGCATTTCGATGTTTTGATATAAATAGTATCTACTTCACATTGTACATCAATGGATCTAATCCCGCCCGATCCTGCTGCCTTGTTTGTCAATAAAGTTTCGGCGATAAACAACTTTGCACATAAATTAATGTCAGTGTTGAAATATACACTCACTCAACATATAACTAAACACTCGCTACGAAAGATAATACTATTCTTTTGGGCAATGTCGGCTCGTGACTTTAATCGTGTTATACGAACGTTTCAATTCTGAATGCTGGTCTTACACCAGGGCGATACAGAGAATATCTTCCACTCTGGAACGTGCCGTACCTATGACTGGATTTCTAGGATTCATCGTTTTCAATTTCGGAGGCTGGCATGGGTACCCTGCCCCGGCAACCATTTAATGGATATCCAACACTCGTGCTGTAGGTCACCCCAAGTAGTTCTCTACGTTTAGTGATTTAGCAGGGATGCCCGGGATAATAGGGTGTGGTCTGGATATTGGTGCTGAATGCGTTTTCCCTTCTGATTTTTTCCTCCGGACCTCCTGTGCGGAGCTAATGTAATTTTTTTTTTTGAAACACTAAGGCACTTTGAAACACAAAGCTCATAGGCATTCCATAATTTATCAACACTAGAAGGGAGAAGAAAAATACCCGACCAGTATTTTTCATTCATATTATGAACAACGATGTTGTCAACAAATATCTTCTGGGGAACATTAATATTTTGGCAGGGGATGACTGTTTGTCACCCGTTTGGTGATCCTATTTGTGAAGGATGACCGTTGGTGTGGTGTACCCTGGTAGGTAGACTGTAACTTACCATGCGTTCGGGCAATCCGCCCAAGTTTACCAATTTATCTGACTCCATAAATGTACCCAAAAGTCTACTGAGATATTTCAAATAAAATAACTAGTTTGCACTGAAGCTAATATTTATTTTAATTTACACACGACAAATTTATATCAGAAGGAAGTATGAGGGAGACGATATCTCTACAAGTGAGCGGCGGACTGGACGGTCGGAAGACGAATGAATCTTCGGTAAATTTAACGAACTTAGCTCGGCGCTAAGTGACGTCGGCTGAGTTGCCAGCGTAAAAACTATTTTTCCTTTGTAGAATATCGTTCCCTACATACCTCCACCCCAGTTTGCAAAACGATAACAAAAGTAGGTGAGAAAAAAATAACTAATGTAATGTTATATACTTAAAATTAACATACTTAATTATAACATATCGCATTTCACAGAATTGCTATTTGTAGAAATTTATTACATTTTTAAATTTGCATTAAAGTTTTGCTTGAAAGTTTGCATCGACAAACATTTTGTTTGGAGCACTGAGAGTTGTATGACCTATGATTGAATCATTATGTATTCATTTTATCAGGTTACTTAAGCTTAATGAGCAAGTAGGTACCTATATATATATATAAGGCAAGTATAGTTCTGAACTACCAGAAATTATTAATATAAAGCAATTTTCCTATCATTATAATATGAAAATTCTTTTTAAAACTCTCTTGACACTATAATCGTGTACGAAATACATGTTTTTTATTTTATTCCTATTCTTAAACAATATAGGTTGTAAACTTTTTACTTAATATAAAAAATATATAGTTGTGTTCATGAAACTTGGGTTACATTATTTTATGTGTGGTATTATATCCATTATATATCTTATTTACTGTTACCGAACTTTCATGAACAAACAAGTGTATATTAATGTCAATTGCTTAACGAAATGTGATGTTATTTGAGGTGTTATGTATTTTTTAAAACATTTAGATATGGTATGCCTTAGTCAATGACAGGTATATAATTCACCTTTAGAACTATTAAGTTGTAAATTTATAATAATTAATAATGAATTTAGTTAATAATAACATTATCACGTTTCCTTAAGCATTTGGAACGAATCATTATCGTATGATAAAAAATTTTAACCCGTTCAATCAGATGTGGACGTCAAGGAACATCTGGTTGCACGTGTTTGAAACCTTTTATTAACTTAACATTTTAACATAAAAGAAAAACTTGGTAAATTTTTAAAATTAGGTACATGTAATATTTGTATTTAAGAATTCTATAACATTTTAGAGTATAGTTTTTAACTTCGACGCGTACAGCGGAGTGGTTAGAAGTACATTTTACTTTTTCATCGCAAAGTGCGTAATGTTCTAAAAAAATTTATTTAGGAATGGAAATATGTAATTAATAAGTGTTATATTGAGTGTATGGTCAATATAAGACAAATTATGTTCCTATAATGTAACAGTGTTATAATAACTATAGCCTATTATCGTATAAAGTAAATACTCTATTACTGAAATATGATAAAGTACATGGTTAATATTCAACGCGTCTAGCGGAATGGTTTGAAACTTGGATAAGTTATTCATGTATGAATACATTAATGAGTGTTATAGGTGAAAGTAATATAGTAATATCTACAATTATTCATACAAAGTAATCTTTCTATCACTGAAATATGAAAAATTTATTACTCTTAATGTGGCAAAGGTAAGTATGATACAGGATTATCTAAAAATTATTCATACAAAGTAATTTTCCTATCACTGGAATATGACAACATTCCTATTCTAAATATGGTGAAGGTACTTGTTTTTATTTTATTAATTTACAAAATAACTTGATAAGTTTCTTAAACTAGGTACATGTAAAAATTTCATTCAAAATTCTATAAAAGTTTTTTTTTTTTAAAAGAAAAAGTTGTATAAAATTTTAAAAATTTATAAAAACTTTAACGCATATAACCGAGTGGTTAGCTTTACTACTTAAATATTCATCGCAAGCTGCGGAATGTTTTATTTTTTAAACAAGATAAGGTATAAAGTTGTTTTACGATAATATGTGTTATATTGAGTATATGGTCAATACAAGACATATTACGCTATGTTAATATTATGTTTGAAAATGACTATTCTCTAAGTACATACATTGTTTTTCACGCAATATAGTGTTAAATTTTTCTTAAAACTAGTTACATGGTTTACATGATTTTTAAAAAATGAAAAATTTTCATTGGTTAAATAGTTCATCACTTTGATGACCAAAATGTACTGTATAAAACAAATAATTTTAGTACTACAGCTCAAGATTGTATTAATGTTGTAGACAATAGTACCAGTAATTTTACAAGTATATGGTTTAAGATATGCATTGTATATGCTTTTTTATTTACTTTGTTAGTCATTTTTAATTTAATATGGGATCTGTAGAAAGGAAAAGAATTAATTATCTCTAATTTTGCCAATATTTGCTTTCTGACTTGTATCTGTCGGGAAAATGGACTCTTCGACAAGATCTTGTTTTCTTGATTTCTGGGAGTGGTTCCTGGACAGATGTGGAAGCTGGCGTATTATCCTCTACATTTTCTTGATCCATTAGCACTGGCAGGTGTTGATTTGATGTTTTCAAATTCTCTGCAGTCGTCCGACGTAGTTGTCAGGTTCTTCCTTAAGAGTTTCATTGAAGAAATCTTATGGTGATTTTGGTGTGCTACCCAATGTGAGTTCAGCTGGGAACATTTTGTTGGTCATATTGAAGTATCAGGAAACATTAATTTAACATAGGACGAGGGCGGAGTCATCTTTTGCCTTAATATGATCGTCAGGTTGACTCTGCGCTTTCCCTACAATCCTCAGTTGTTTGAAGTAGGACAGTTAGTCTCTTCAGATTGAGATATTGTGTCAGCTACTGTATTCTGGAATATGTGTGATAGTGCTTTGATATATAAATTATAGAAAATATTGAAGTAGAGAAGATGGCGGTAAAATCGATTTGTCTCTTTTAACTTAGAGATAGTAGCTATTGAGTTGTCCTTTAGTATTCCTTTTTCCAGTTGCCTGTTGCCTGTTTGCTGGAACTCAGTCCAGTTGCCTGTTGCCTGTTAGCTGGTGATATCTGTTGCCTGTTGCCTGTTGGCTGGAGCTGCGTCCAGTTGCCTGTTGCCTGTGTCTGTTATCCGTTGCCTGTTGCCTGTTGTCTGACTCTAATGGTCAGTTTCCTGTTGCCTGTGCCTGTTAAATGGCCAGTTTCCTGTTTGCTGACTCTAATGGTCAGTTACCTGTTGTCTGTGCCTGTTAAATTGCTACAAGTGTTTTTGTTACTTGTGCGTAAGTAAGGAAAGTTACGATGGACAGCTACTCTTAGCAAAATCACACTTATTGTGTGGCGTTGCCGTTGTTTTTCGAATTATCTCTATGAAATGTGCATGGTTGATAGCACTTATACGCCATCTCTCCATATTTCTTGTGAAGTTTGCAAAATCCAGTTATGTTCCTGTTTGGAGACCTCCCGCGAGACCCTGATCTTGGTCTTCCAGCGGGGTTGTGCCTATATGTAGACTGGTTATAAAAATTTTGGCGAAAGTTTTGTCTACTTCGTCCTTGATAGTTAGATTTTTGATTGACATTGTATTGGTCTAACTTCAGTTGTTTGATTTCTCTTGTAAGCGTAAGTACTTGTTTTTGAAGTTCTAGTAGCATTCTCCTCAGAGTCCTGAAGACGTTCGATGAGGGCAGTCTTGATGCACATATACTTTTCCTGGCCTGGTGGATTAATTATTATGTCGCTTATTATCTGCAGGGTGTCAGTATCTAGAGCGGCAATGACGATATTGTATTTGGTAAAGTCGTCTTTTATTCGTGAATTCACGAACTGTGCCTCGGCCTGGGCAAACCAGAGAGCGATGTTGGTCTTCCAGCAGCTTGGTAAGCGTACCGACACATGGTGAACGTCCGATGGTGGTCCGTTGTTTCCTTCCATGTTGTTTTTGCTGGGTTTGCCTCTTGGACTTGTGGGAGGATAAGTTGCGCTTGATCCGCTGGTGTTTCCTTCGTTGGTTACGATGAGATCGCTTGGGCTTGATTCGTTGGTATTCTCTTCGTTAGTGTCCTTTCCGAAAGTAATCATGTCCCGATTTGGTCAAAACAATTCACAGCAGATATGGCAAATACGTATGGCAAAATTCAAATCAAGAGTATATGTATGGAATAGTTGTTTTTTAATTTATAACCCATATTAATTTAAAAATGGTATTTAAAATTGTTAGAAACTTATGAGAATTGTTAAAATTTTATTAAAATTATTAAAATTTTATTAAAAATGTTGAAAATAACTGAAATTTTGATATTTTACTTTGGATGTTGTGATAAAGTATTCAGTAAAGTTTAAATTGACGAATTCATCCGAATAGTTAAAATTTTAATTACTTGAAAAAAATTTCTAAAAAACTCATGAAATTTAATATTATCGCCGGAATGAAAAGTGCTAAACTTTAATAATATTATTGAAATACTCTAGCTGATGATCAATTTATTTGTAGGTAGTTACATTTCCGAGATGCGATTGGATTACATGAGTTCTGCAGATTTTTTAAAAGGAACATATGCAAGTTGTAACATATTGTATACGCATCAATTCATGTAACAATTTTTTACAATGCTGGAAAAAATGATAAGATTAATAAGAAACTATTTTTAAAACTTTCACGTGTCTGATGTGATGTATTTTTCATGAGATTGGTTTCCTGCCGTCCTTTGCGCTGGAAATCTGCCCCGCGTAGCTCGTACCGGTGTGCATCGGGCTTTACGCCGCGCAGCTGGGCCGGTGGACGAATTCCGGTTCCCTGTAATGGCCGTCCGCCAGCTGCATGATGCGTGATTCTCACTGAAATAGAGTGTACGAGCAAATTTAATCCTTTTTATTGAAAAAACAAGGAGAAATACACATTATTTATCAGGGATTTCATGAGACATCTAGATCGTTTCAGAAAAGATAGAACACAACGATTAAATACCGTTTTACGTCATAAAGTCGTAATTTATGGTGGATTTTACAATTCAGATTGCAAGATTAAATATATTATGTATGGAAAAAACAAAAATTGGGAAAAATCCATGTTTTAGCTGAAAATCAAAGCAATTTATTAATCATGTTATACGTCAATATCTTTTTGCAATGCCCATTTGGCGCTTTCATTATCGTAATAATTGACAGAATATGCGATGCACATTATTTGTGAAATTACTGAGTTCCCCCGGTGGCAATAAAACGAGATGGAAGCTAAGTTATTTTATGTAATTTTAAAATATGAAAGTGGCTCACCGGGTGTATTGAATCTCAGGATTCGTCTTCCGCTCGTCCGGTCGCTGCTACCTGTGAGATTTATTGTGTCGTCCCTCTGCGTGTTGTTTGGTGGTCACCAGTTTGGCAGGGGATGACTGTTTGTCACCCGTTTGGTGATCCTATTTGTGAAGGATGACCGTTGGTGTGGTGTACCCTGGTAGGTAGACTGTAACTTACCATGCGTTCGGGCAATCCGCCCAAGTTTACCAATTTATCTGACTCCATAAATGTACCCAAAAGTCTACTGAGATATTTCAAATAAAATAACTAGTTTGCACTGAAGCTAATATTTATTTTAATTTACACACGACAAATTTATATCAGAAGGAAGTATGAGGGAGACGATATCTCTACAAGTGAGCGGCGGACTGGACGGTCGGAAGACGAATGAATCTTCGGTAAATTTAACGAACTTAGCTCGGCGCTAAGTGACGTCGGCTGAGTTGCCAGCGTAAAAACTATTTTTCCTTTGTAGAATATCGTTCCCTACAATATCCTTCGTCCAGTACGAAAGACACGATTAACCAACTAGTCCACGTCCACATCCCACGCTCAAAAACTAACTTAACACACATTAATTAATTATAAACACTATATATAATTAATTATAAACTAAACACATATTATTAACTGTAAAAGCCCTCTGGGCGTTGAATAAATAAATAAAATAAATAAATTAATTATTCTTCAGAAGGACGTGCACCCTCTACCGATGCTGTGTTTTATTTTTACACTATAGTCAGTTTTTTTTCTTTTTTATTTTTTTTTAATCTAAAAATAAATATTTTCCTACGATGTAAATATATATTTTGTATAGATACTTAGTTTTTTCACATTATAAATCTTAAATATGTTAAATTTTGTTGTTTTTTATTTATTTCTTTTTCCTTTTTTATTTCCTTTTTCTACCAACTACACACTTCGTTTTTTTCTTCAATCATCTGTATCAATATGTTTCTGTATAAAATATGATTTTTTTGCGGAAACTGTTCATGCAACCATGTAACATGTTATTATTTTATTAATATTTGCAAATCCGTTTGTTTTTCTGATAAAATAAAATAAAAATCAATGAAATAATCAAAGTGTTTTTATTTAAGAAATTCGATAAGTTTTGTCATATTAAAATGGTTGAAAACTTGACATAATTGACATACTACTTAACTAACTTATCTCGTTGGGGTGTGGCTACTATAATTATTGTAGCCATCAAAATCATTTTTAAGTTTAACTTTTTGACGAATTCGGTTATTACATTCTTAAATAATTGTTAAATTCAATAAAATTATACTAAAAAATAAAATAACGAAATAAACGTTTTTTTCAAGTCCTCATTTATGCCCTAATAAACAGCCATCCTTTTGAATTTTTAGGAATTTCCTGTAGTATAAAGTTCATTCAAATGATCACACTAACTTTTAAAAATTTACTGATCGGTAAAACTCTCGAACAGTGAGGTCATGAAAATTGCCTTCCTTTTTTATTTGAGGTTTTAGGTCTACGGAACTCTCAACGTACCTCTAATGAGCTTTGAAATGTAATTTTCGCTGTCGAAAAATAAAACCAGTCGCCGTACTGTTTGATCTGCATTAATTCTCAACACCCTTACCATAGGTCCCAAAAGTGATACGCTACGTTTGGTGACATAGCACGGGTGCCCGGGTTCATGAGGTGAGGTTTTTCTAGGTCTAGAGACTGGTTTAGGGAGACCGAAACCAGACCTCTCCAGCGGGACTCTCTCGACTTATCACCTTGCACCGCAGTGGGAGGGTTGGATACAGACGTCCGTCGCTCCCGGTCATACTGACCCCCAGATTATCTTTTTCCTTCCCAGTTCTTCCACTCCTTACTTTCCCTCAAAAGACCCTCCATTATCTATATTTTCCTAAGGGCATCCTGTATTGAGCTAATGTAAAAAAAGGAAAAGGGGTGTTAAAACTCTGGCAAAGTCGGGCTTACCGATATTTATTTTCAAGAAAAACACGGCAATTGCTTTCGACACAAATAGTTTAAGTATTATTATTTTGTCAAATATTATTGTTCCATTTGCAATATTTTCATTAATCCAATAATGTGAAAGTGGCGGAGTGCTACAGTCCCTCGGGTGACATTTTCCACCTATTAGAACCTGCTGTTATTGGAGTTGGAGCAATCAATAAGTGTTTTTATGTGAGGCCGTTAAAGGAGCAATTTGTCCCACCATTGGAACACAGGTGTAACTGGAACAACAATTTATGAGAAATAATTGAACATAATAAAAATGGAGTCAATCATGGAGTTATTTTTAAATTTGTAATTTAATATGAAAATTCAATTTTATTTATTGAAATATGCAAATGAATCAAAATATGCGAAAACATGTATTTTGTTTTATTCCTTTCTCTGGTGCCTTTGAAATCTGAGGTTAGCTATTATATTTATCCCTCGCGTCGCGCATCGTCCTGAAGTTATCCAACAGTTACCCGATTTTAGGTTCAAATGGAAAAATAATAGTTCCAAACGAGTTGCAAAGCCCATAAAAAACATTAAAATCCAATATAACATTTTAATCGAATAAAGGCCAATCAGCGCTATGTATAGATATATTTTTTTACACTCGAAAGTTTTTGTGATCAACAAAAATGCATAACTAATGGTTCCGCGTCTTTGCATCCCGCGACAAAATATCCCCCGATAAAAATATCCTAGGCACAAAACATCCTCCGACAAAATATACCTTACAAAATATTCTAACCTAACCTAGCCTAACCTAACCTAACCCAACAAAATCTCTCGGCACCAAATTTAAAATTTAAACCTAACCCAATCTAACCTAACCTAACCCAACAAAATCTTTCCGCGCCAAATTTAAAATTTAAATCTAACTTATCTAATCTAATCTAACCTTACCTAATATAACGTAACCTAAACCAACAAAACCATAGAGCGCAAAATTTAAAATTTAAATCGAAACTGTAAGTTCCTTGCTCTGTCTCCTTCATTCCTTGTCGGGGGATGTTTTGTCCGTAGGATATTTTGTCCTTTGGATATTATATCGAGTGATATTTTGTCGGAGGATGTTTTGTCGCCGAATGAAAACGCGCGGTACCATAACTAATGTCATGTTGATGTACTTGTCAGCTGATCACGGATTAATAGGCCAAAATTGATGAACTCCTGTAAAACACCTCAACTTAAGCCATCCCAGAATATGTATCATTATTTAGAGTTTCACCAAAATATGCTAATCAATAATTATGACTTAATCTTTATTACCGAAAATTGGTTTTTTGAAAGCACCCTGGACGTAGAAATATTTGATAATCGTTTTTCTGTTTACAGAAATGATAGGGGTATCCATCGCCCTGGTAAATCATCTGGCGGAGGCGTAGACACATGAATTAAGAAATTAAATTATTCTTACCCCTCGTTCTAAGAAATCAGACGCTGAGGAAATTTGGATAACTCTCAATACATCAAAATCCAAACATCATTATTATAACATCCACGTGTGCTACGTGTACTTACCTACCTAGCATTGGACCAAAATTAATATCATCAGAAAGATTAGCAATAATTACTAACGACACCAATGCGATGTTTGGGTTTCAATTTGGGCATTCGATTTAATTAATATCATTCGTTAAAATATTAATATAGACATGTGAACTGCTTACTGCGGTTTAAGGAAAACGAATCCACCTAGATTTCAACGTTTATACTCGTACCATATTTTTACTTCAGACGTTTTGCCAACTTACCATGGTTTGCCAATAATCGTTCGAGTGATAAATTTTTTTTTTTACATTAGTTCCATACAGGAAGCACTGAAGAAAAGAATTTCCCACAGGGCCTATGTCATCTTAGAGGATGCTGTGTGGATGATTTTTTAAGGAAATGAAGGAGAGGAAGCTCTGGGAAGGAAATAGGTATGAGGGGTGGGTAGGAATCTGGGGTCAATGTGTCCAGGAGTGACGAACGTATAAATATATTCCTCCAACCGCGGTGCAAGGCGATTGGTCGATAGATTCAGGCTGGAGAGGATAAAACACCTCTCTCAACCAGTGTCTCTCGATCCTGCCCACTGCACGATAGGTGGGAGACGCATCGGCCGCCAAAATCTGGACAAATATCACCCCATGAACACGGGAACCCTTGCTAAGTCACCAAACGTAGCGAACAACTTGTGGTGCTAATTATTGACATGAATTAATTATTTTAAAACTAGTTACACTTAATTTTTTAATAGCATTTTGTTAAAAATCAATTACAATTCGTCAGCGTAAAATTCATCTTATAGATATTATAAAGGCGAATGTTTGTATGGATGTTTGTTACTCTTTCACTCAAATAAAACTAAACGGATTTTAAAAATTCTTTCAATAATAGAAAGCGACATTATTTGCAAGTAAAATACGCTATTTATATATTGGTAAGTTCTGGCGTTATGAATAAGTTGTGGCGTAATGAAATTATTTATTATACGTTTATTGTCCGTAAGTAATTGCTTGAAGTGGGCTGTCATTTTGTTATTTGTTTAGGTTACTATGGAGATTCCTTTCATATCAAAAATTCAAATATGAGTATTCAAATATGAATATTTAGTATACAAATATAAAATACATACTAACCTACATTTTTACCTAAGCCAACAGCTATACTAATATCTAGTATATTCATAATTCATACAGTAAGTGGAATGTTCGCGCGCCACTCTTCGGCCCGTTTCATGCAAATCTTAATTTTGGATTTGAGATCAAAATACCCAACAAAACTGAAATTTTTTTTTTTAATCAAAAAGTATATCAAATATCTAGTACAAAAATGGGCTACTTTATTTATTTTTGCTTTAAATTATAAGATATTGGCCATTAAAGATTTTAATGCGTCATGATGTTAGAGGCAACTTGGGAAAATATTTGTGAGTAAATGAAAAATATTAAGAAAATAATTTTACTGTTTTTATTATAAAAGTATGATGAAATATGAAATAAAAAATAAAAATTACTAATAGGCATCATTTTGATGGGTGTAAATTTAAATTACAAGTTATCTCTTTACGTCATAAAGATTTCATTAAAGTAATTATAAAGACTTCGTTTTATAGCTAATTCGGAATCTTTAAACGTCTCTACAATATTCCCAAATTTATTGACAAAATGATGTTATCTATTTATAGGTGTATGAGCCTCATAGTTTGTTTTTAAATTGTCACAGAAGAAGGTAGCACATTGCCTCATATTTCTAAACGGTATGTAAAATTTTATTTTGGCGAGAATTTCAGGGTTTTCAATGCAAGTATTAAGGATTTTATTTAATAGTCTAAGGTCAGAGATGATCCGCCTATCTGACAGCGTAATTAAGTTGAGTTGTTTCATCAAAAGGACATAGTTTATATGTTGAATTGGAATATTCAGCTTAAAGTTAATACATCTTAGAAATTTGTGCCGTACCCTTTCTTTATTGTCGTTTTAAACAAAGGGGACCAAATGGGCGAATTATACTCTACCTGGCTTCTTACTAAAGGAGTGCACAATATTTTCAAACATTCTAGTGACTTAAAATCACTTACTGTTCTGCATATAAAACCAAGCATTTTTATAGCTCTATTTGTTATTTTATTTACGTGCAGAGTAAATGTTAACTTTTCATAAATTATAACACCTAAGTCCCTGATCTCAGCGACTGGTGTCAATATTACATTATTCAAAGAGTATTCATAAGTTACATGACTTTGGATTTTATGAAAACGAATAACTTGGCACTTTTGAATATTAAGAAATAGCGAGTTGATCACACACCAACGAAACAATTTATCTAAATTAGATTGTAAAATGTGGCAATCCTCTATACTATGTATCATTGTATACATGTTTAAATCTTCAGCGAAGAGTAAAACTTGTACATCTTATAATATACTAACAATGTCAATTATAAATAATAAAAAAAAGAATTGGTCCGAGGTGAGATCCTTGGGGAACCCCACTTAAGGCTTCGAAGATATAAGATCCTACAGAACTTATTTTAACACAAAGCTTTCTTTTACTAAGATAACTATTAAACCATTTCAATAAGGTTCCATTAATGTCCAACATACTTAGTTTATGTATAAGAATATGTTGCCTAACTTTATCAAAAGCTTTGGAAAAATCAGTGTATATCGAATCCACCTGATGCTTAAGGACAAGGGAATTAGTTATATAATTTTCATAAATGATTAAGTTACTCAAAGTATTTCTACCTGATTGGGAACAATTGTATTATTGATTTGTTTTTTAAAGACATCTAGGACTAATGATTCAAAGAGTTTGGGAATAGCGGACAATATACATATTGGTCTGTAGTTTGATACATCGCTTTTATTACTCTTTTTGTGAATAGGCGTTAAAAAGCTTTTTTCCACTGACTTGGAAACACCCTAATGACAATGACTTGTTAAATAGTATGAATAATGGGAAAGTCAAATGGTTTATATTTTATAATTTAAAGCAAAAATAAATAAAGTAGCTAACGTTCTTACTAGATATTTGGTATACTCTTTGTTTACAAACATATTTTTTTCAGTTTGGTTGGGTATTTTGATCTCAAAACCAAAATTAAGGTTTGTATGAAAAAGGGCGAAATGGGCCGCGCAAACGTTCCTCTTAATTAGTTAAGTTTTTAGAACCGTTCTCATCTCAGGAGAAATAACCTACTAACATTTCATTGACTTAAGTATTAGGTACGATAACATTATATTAAAATGGATTATATTAAAATTTAAAATACCTTATTACTTGTAATTTGCATGTCTTAACAAACAAATAAAATAAATTATCGTCATCACCCGTAGTGGAATCAATATTCGCACATGGCCTCAATCGTCATGCTGCAATCCTTTACCCCGTTCTACCTCTGAATATGTATCGCGTTAATGTCACATTAAAAAGACATTATTATTTTTATCAGATACTAAGCATACAAAGCGAAGTAAAATTTAATTCTTTCTGTGGGGGAAGATTATTAAAAGCACGATTCAAAACCGCTTTAAAATCTGTCAAGCCTTTATCTCAATGTATTTTTACCACGAATTTTGGTGAATAAAACATTGTGTTTTAAACGGCGTACGGTGAATTCAAAAGGCTTATTCTGAATTAAATAACCACAAAAAATCTTGGAATCCATAATTCACACAAAAGCTCAAAATTCACGAAGCTTGAACATGCGCCAGTTGTAAATCTACGCTATAAAGAGAAGTAGGTAATACCTTACCGTCCAAATTAAAAGTTAATTTTACGCCCTCAGTTCTGAATTAAAATATGTAATTAACTATGATTGAATTCTAAACAAAGAACATACTTTTAACTTCTGTAAATGAATGAGTTTTTTTTCATGGCTTTTCACTCCAAAGTAGTGTTCTGGCCAGTGTCAAGTGAATGATTTTGTGAGTGTAATTTTGGGTTTATTTACAAATTTGGTTTTAATAACAACAATCTATCTACCTTCAAATATAATAATACTTTACCTAATATAATAATACTATACAATTATAATAATACGCCAAATTCTTACAATACGAGATGATTTTAGTTAGATATAACAAGTGGAAACAACAGGAAATTAATAAATATGTCGATATAATTTACTATGCGTAAAAAATAATCCAAATAAATAAACACATGAAACTAAACTAACAGTTACAAATTAATGCTTTTGATATTAATGAAATTAGTTAAGACTTTATAAACGCGTTTGTCCACAGAAGATACAGACATGCAATGTTGTAGAGGGGCAATACGCCCGAACTGATTAAGTGAGGGATGAAGTTTTTGTATGAATTATTTATAGGGCAACTAAAAAAAAAATGGTTGAGGTCCTCTTCACCAAGACAACATTCACACATTGCAAAAATCTTAACATGATTTTTTTGTGAACAGGTGAACATTGTTGCAGCAATGCCCTATCCGCATGCGGCAAATGGAGGATGTTGAGAATTTGTTCAAAGAGAGTTTGGAAAACCACGGTTATGAAGGAGTCGTTGGCTGTATTATGAAAAAGTCATATCCTTTTATTGTACTAGACTCATCCCAATGATTCTGCCATGTGGAAATCATGAGTCATGAGAATGAATGAGTCTTTAAAAGAGACTTAACATCTGCCAATAATTTACATAATTATAATACATAATTTTTTTATCGATTAAAAAACACAAAAATTTCTGATGATTCAAAAATATCTTAACTATACTTGAATTACTTTTACTAAAATCGTTAAAGGTGGAAAATTTAGCTTGGGTAATGATGGAGGATTGGGATTAGGCCAGCTTTTACGATTGGACTAGCATTTGACGTCCTCCGTTCTCGAGGGATAAAGCTCTCGACAATAAATAAATTGCATTTGATTTTACGTCATTTCACAATTTATTCATTTAAAAAAATGTAGTATAATAGTATATTTTTGGCACTTCCAGAGTGGAAGATACTATCGATAATAATAATAATAAGATAAGTATCGCCCTGGTGTAAGATCACCATTCACCAATTTAAACTTTGCTTGAAATGGCTTTTGCCGTGTTTAGTGACCAGATCTGAAATGCCAGGTACTTCCCCACTTCCTCTTCTCCATCTCTTTCCCCTCCTTACTTCAGCCTCACAACATAACCCTATTGGGGATGCTGTAATCTCACTGGCTGCAGACGGTTGGAAGGTATTAAAAAATAAATAAATAAACAAAACTGAAGTATAAAGCAAAACGTCATCTTCATAACTCCATTTTAGAATATTGCTTTCTGCAAACCAATTTTAAGATGGTAATTTTGCAGCCACCGCGATACGCTGACAAAATACAAAATCAAGACTGCGAACGTAAATAATAACACGGAAACAAATAGATTGATGGGGAAAGTTTGTGGTTGATGGAAAAGGGGTCGACCAAGAAATGTTAACGTCCCTCAGTGATGGGAAGAACGTTAAATTAGGGAATGAACTCACCACGTTACTTATTTATTCGCTAAAAGTTTGTTAGGATTGCTTCTAAGGGGGGAACTTTTATCAACTGAAAGGAAAGATACATATATACTAGTGCCAGCAAGAGACCTTATATGACGTCATCGTTCACGTACCCTCACTAAAAAAGATTTTTAAGTCTATGAGTAGATAGTATAAAAATAATATGAGGTATGAATTCTGGTAAGATCTTATCTGCTAAAATAATATGAGGTTATAACGTAGGATATTACCTGCTACTCAACTCACCCAATTACCTCCTTCTTGGAATTCTTATAATCCAAACCGCTACAGCATAGTGTACAATAAAAATGTTGAGCCGCCATGATGGCGTCAGTGGGTAGGAATTTGCAATAAAACCCAGCATTAACAATTGGTGACAAATAAGCAATTAGTTTATTGAGATAAATCCTCGGTACATAGCAATGAGACTATTTAGTAATGAATCTACAGGGGTGGTTAAATATCGCCAAGTCCGCGATATTTAACTGAAATATTCAATGGCTCTAAACGCGACGGACATAGGTAACATAAGTATTGCAAAGAATCTGAATAAAGGGCGCCTGTAAAGAAACATAATTCTTACAAATTTATAAAACGATTCTAAGCTACTCTATTTAAATATCTAACATGTTATCTCGCACTGATTACTCTCGATACATTATTAATCTCTCACGTGAGTTTGGTCCGACACTTCCTCGGCTCGCCGTCCAGCTGCTTGCTTCCACCACTAGAATCCAACTGACCCGCTTAGAGGCCACAAGCTCCTCCCCCTTCCGTTCCGGAACCCGCGGCTGTAGAATATGTCAGGGATACGAGCGGCTACAGTTCTTTGTAACAAGGTAGGAACTGTTCGCTACCGTTGCAAGGTATGCAAAACATTTTTTGTTGTTATTTAAAGTGTAGGTACTTAGTAGATCTACACAGTCGTAAAGGTTTTTTGAAAAGTGATAAATAGTTACTCCCGTGAGGGTTCCTTAACATAATAATACTGCAAGTTTTCAGAAAGTGAGGTATACATAGTACGTAGAATACGTAGTTCTGTTTCCCTCAAAGGAAAAAAAAAATTTGCGTCTCTCCCACATCGAACTACAACGTCTCCGAAGACCCCTACTAATACTACTTGCCGTGACGATAATCTTGAAAATATGGAATATACAATACAAGGATAATATTGAAGTGTGAGTGAATTCCAAAAATTTTAAAAACGTCCAATGTCAATGCGCTGGTGGTTTTGCTTTTGTTTTTATAATGCAGCAGCTCTTTCTTACACACTAAATAACAAGATCAAAATGAGACAAATTGTGAAATTATGTTTACGCCCCCCCCCCCTCCCAAAGAAAAAGTATATTATTATACATCTCCCTCAAACGCATAAAGAAAATGAAACTCAATTTCCGTCGCAAAAAAGTAGTACTTTGAAGGAAACAGTCACACGTATTTTGTGTGTCTCACCATTTTTTAATGTGTTAGAAAGAGCTGCAGTATTATAGCGATAAGGAACGCTTGTTTATTGCATTTTTTGCCGTAACGGTACCGTAACTGTGAATCGTTACGGTTACTATAAAAGCGCTCAATGGATACTGCAAATTGATGCAATGTAATGTCATAAACAAAATATTTTCGAGTCATTACTCATCCTTCTTAATAAAAAGTTTTCCAATAAGATGGAATGTATCCCCGATTTACAACGTCTTCTGTTTATTACATTTTGAAACGAGACCCGTGAGAATTGGACGAAAGGCGACGTCGTCCGTACGAGCTCTCGCTGGGTCTAGTTTGCAAAATAATTGTGCTACATTGAGAGATTAATCTCACCAGCAGTAGCGCCCACAATGTAATCGGTAAATAGTTTTGTCTCAGACAAAATTTATTACACAGTGTTGATAAAGTTGCATTCACGACGGTTGAATGCACTCCGTAATATAGTGGTAAGATCATTGATCCTTAGTCCAGAGATTCGGGAGTCCGTTTCAGAAAACGGTGACTTGCAATAATTCTTGTTTTAAGAGACGGTTCTCCGAATTTCTACCGATTTCTAGCAAACCTCCCTTAAACATTTGAAGATTTTGAGCTCTTAAAAAAATATATGTTATTCTTGAAGATAATATCTAGTGGTTTATCGCGCCGAAACGCAAATTATAAAAAATTCCCTCGATAGAAAAAAATCGCAAAGTATACTCCAAAAATTATTATAAACACGTTTGTTTCAGTTATTTTACAAGTTATATGTATGAAAAAATTCACAGCGTTTCTTTAAATAAAATTAAAGACAATTATCGCGAGATTTTTGCACTTTTTTAAGTAAGTCGTGTTTAATTAAATATTTTAACAACAGGCGCTTGCGTTTTTTAATTCTGAAGATCATTATTACAGGCCGTCTCTGTCTAACGCGCGTGTAACATATGTGCCTTTCAAATATCCGCCAGTCGCTACCAGGAGAGCTTGCATAGCGGACCTATGCCCGGATTTTTAACTGATTTATCGTAGAGTAGAATACATATTTTTTACCAAACTCGATATTGGCTCTCGCAGTCAGATTTTATTCTTCCGTCGGGGCTTGCGACTTGCGTGCGGCCAGCATATTCTGCGCCGCTGATATACTGTCAAACTGTGGGGAATCAGAAATCTTGATTATGAATTATGATTTTTTAAAGATTAATAATACGGTTAATTAAAATGTAACTTTTACATATACTTTTATAAAATTTATAAATACATTTATAAAATTCAATTTACGTTTTCGTTTGTATTGGCCTAGCGGTTCATGTAATGGTCCCAGTCTTATTCTTTATTATGGTCCCAACAAATAACAAGCGTTATTTCTAGGTTGTCATTTTACTTAGTTTCATTCGTAATTTTATTATTTTTTTTTATTATTTGAAATACATAGATACATATGACAGATTTACAGAAGAAAAATACAAGGAACTAATTACAATAAAGTAATTTTTTTGTTAATGAAATTACCCAATTTAATAAAGAAAAACATCTCTCGTGTTTAAATTGGGGGGTCGTGTCATTACATTAAACCTTTGTTTTTGTTTGATGTAAGAAATAAAATAAAACTTATAGGAATGATAACAAATATAGAAATTTACTAACTTAACAGTTAGATGTACGGTACATAGATACATAAAAGTTAGGATATAGGTGTACTAGTAAAATAAAAATATTATTACATTTCAATTAATAGGTAGGTAGGTGGTAAGTAGGTACATAAATATGATTCAGTTATAATGGAATTACCCGATAATATTGTAAGACTAGGTACATAATAATATTTTGCGACAATAATCTTTGATTATACTTTGAAATGCTGGTAAAATATTTTAAGAGGATATGTTAAAACAGAGAAAGAAATTTTTTTTTTGTAAAATTAATGATGAAATTAAATATTCAATTTTAAACTTAAGTACATAATATTATAATTAACACTTGATCAATTATTACTAGTAGGTGCAATGTAATAAAAATAAACGTAGAAATTCGCTCTATGTAATTAAAACTTATAATTAGTGTTGGGTTGATCTAGTAGTATTTTGATTTGTGATTTAAAGGCTTTATAATTTTCTTCAGATTTGATTTTATATAGGAGAGCATTAAAATTTTTTATACCTTGATAAGTATAATGGAGTTGAGAAGCACTTGTTTTATATTTTGGAATTTCTATGTTGCCACGTGATTGTGATCGTTTACTTATTTTTGTGATTGTTGTTATAGTATTGAATTGATCTTTGTGTGTTTGTAACAGTGATTTTTTTTTGAAAATTTTATTTAAACTAAGAACCCTGAAGGAGTTAAATAACTGTATAGTTGGAAATATAGATGGTTTTCGTAGAATGAATTTTAGAATCAACCTCGGTGCCTTTTCTACCGAACATGAACACGTTAATGCACCTGTTGTTGCTGACGTCTATAAATTATTACATGTGTATAGTTAAATGAATATTTTTGACAAATTAAATAATGAAACATAGAAAAACTTAAAATAACATCTAAAAATATAACCAAAAAGAATTCGAAATAAAATTGACAGCACTCTGAAAACTTAAACTCTTAAAAATAGTAGAAACTACATTTCTCGCCAATGTGCATAAATAATGCCCCAGCTTTTTAAATAATCACAAAAACGAATTCTGTTGGAGTAAAAAAGTTGTATTTTACTTCATTCGTCATGTAGGATCTCCTTCTGAAGTTTGTGCACTTTGCACCCGGACACCCTGTATAGATAACCTAATAAGAAAAACTTTCATTAATTTCGATTTTTTTTTTAAATATATTAAGTTTCATTTTATTATAAAATTTAAAAAATATTTAATTCATTCCACAGTTTGTGAATCTTCGTTGAAAATGAAGACCGCCCGGAGAACACAACCACGATATATCAACTCATATTTAGTTTGCTGTCATTTTCATAGATGTCTCTAATGAGGCACGCTAATTATTATCTGCGCTATTCGATACACCTCCTATGAAGCCGTTTTAAAACTAAATATCACGAATGGTCCAAATCGAAATTTTTCGTGCGGTTATCTGAGCCTTAATGAATTGAGTTATTTATTTATTAACAGAAACAAACAGTACATTATTTACAGTGGTGAAAACAATTTAAGTATATTTAAAGGTGGGTACCTACGATGGGTTTCCAATTAGGGATGCCATAGTCCCACTGGCTCCAGACGAGAGCAGTTGGGACTCTTGTGCGGTATTCATGTAAAAAGTGATGCAGCGGTAATTTCACTGGGCATACCATAAACTAAATAGGTAGGTAGGTAATCTATACAATTTATTTATAAAGCCGAATTTTTATAAAAGTTAATATTGTTGTCATTCATATTATTCTCCATCCAGAAAATTCGACCGTCGCGCGTGACCTAGTTTTCGTTTCCGTTCGGCGCTCTTTCGCTCCCACCTCGGTCCCTTCCGCTTCCGGCCGCCATCTTCCCGAAGCCGGGTTCGGGTTTCACGCTGTGCCGCAGTTTGGAGGCTTCAATGACCGAGGGACAAAACTGGTCAATTAAAACTCACCAAGTGCTTTTTTATTGTCTCGTTTACTCGACGCATAAAAAGAAAGAATGAAAAAACAGAAATTACAATGCTAAAATGCGAACATGGACGGAAGAAGATACAATGGACAGTTTTCTTCAAATATTATTATTATGGAATTTAATTTGCTGAACTCCATTTTAATTTGAATATTATTTAATTTATAAAAATAGTTTATTTATAAACAAGTTCTGATATGTAATAATCATTTAAAAAAATATATTTTTTTAAATCCCCAATTCCTCGTGTATGTGCACAACTGCAAAATATAATACAAAACTTCACAGCATGGACATTTTTAGTAATAACCTAAAGAAATATTGATACGAAGAAACGCGTACGATCGATTATTAATATTAACATAAGAATATGTAATGTATCGGGAGCATCTCCTATCCTTTTCCTATGTTCCTCTTCTTCTCCCCTTCCTATAACCCAAAATTAATTTTAAGATATTAAAACTTCATTTTCAATGAACTTTAGCATAAGAAAATTCTTTGGCTTGACTTCAATTCACTTGTATATTATTTATCACTAATAGTCCAGTCAAATAAGGATTTCACTCCTAAATGAAACGGAATAAGCTGAAACTTTGTATAAACCTTTATTATGTTATTCTACATGTTGCCTCAAAAGTCTCATAAGGTCAAGTGTGCGCGTCCTTGGATATTCAAGGTCAAAGGTCACGAAAATCAGTTTTTTGGAAATATCACGCTTCCTTTGCTTTGAATCGTATTTGCATTCATGCAAAAGTTGTAGAGTATAAAATTCTCTACAAATTGTGTTTTGTTAATTTTTTTATACGGTTAACCGTTTTTAAGATTGAGCGCGAAGAGAGCGGAGCGCACAGCCGTACACGCCATGGCGCAAGGTCAATGGTTCGAATTTAAGTTCATGGTGCGGTTTTTTTAAACTATATTCGTTAAATATTATAAATTAACTATTTAATATTTTATTTATAAATGTTACTTATAAATTAAATAGTCATTTAATATTACTTACCTATTTCAATTGGAAACATATTGTAATTATAATCTCATTAAGAATAATTGTATTTTAAGTAGGAAAGAAATAAGGTATTTTCGTTTTTTTTTTTTTTTTTTTTTTTTAATTATTTATTAACCAAGATATTGCAATACATATATACATAATACAATGTACATTTTTTTTTTGGTATAAACCACCTCACTAGGCTGAGCCTGTTCCGAGGTGGCAGGAATTTAAACTAATTTTGATATCTTAATCTTGGAAGAAAAATAAGATTAAAAAAAAAAAAAATATTTTAGTTTAGATAGATAAATACAATAAAAGAAAAATAAAAAGAAAAATAAAATAGTAAAAAAGAAAAAAAAATATGAAAGAAACAAATTAGAGACATTATAAAAATACTTGAGAGGAAAAGCGAAAAAATACAGGCGTTGAGTGTGCTCTTGTATTGTTTAGGTTATCTGACCGCAGTATATAATGCCTTTGTCGATTATCCACTTATGGATTTTGTGTTTTGCATTTTTTGTCATGTGGATATCTTTAACATCTTTTTTAATTAAATTAAAAATTTTTGGAGCTAGATTATGATAATGTCTTTGTCCATATGTAGTATTTGTCTTCGGAGTCACGTGTTGATGTCTATGTCTTGTGTCGTAATTGTGTTGTGCAGTATGATGGTTTAAGTTGTCTTGTTGGTAATGTGTAGCTATAATTTTGATGTACAGTTGCTGTATGTTCAATACAGCAAAGTCTTTAAATAACTGTATTGTCGAGAATCTAAAAGGTTTTTTAGTAATAACTTTAATTAAGGCCTTTTGCGCTTTGTTGAGAGGGTCCATATTAGTTTTCGCAGCACCACCCCAACCGATCATACCGTGGGTGATAATTGATTGGCCTAACGCGTAGTATATTGTTTTTAAAGTCTTCATTGGCATTATGTTTCGTATGTTCTTAAAAAAATATATAAGTTTTCTGACTTTACCCGCTGTTTTTTGTATTTGTTCTGTCCACCTAAAATAGTTGTCAACATAAATTCCTAAGTATTTTATTATCTCAGTCCGTGTTAGCGGGTTGCATAGGCAGTTTTCTTTCGATAAGCAGTCGTGTATGGTTAAGTTTTCATTAGGTCTCGGTTGACGTCTGCGATCTATACTAAATGTCATGTACTTTGTTTTGTCTATATTTAGTGTTAGCAGGTTATTGTCTAGCCAATTTTTAGTCCGGTTGATTCCATGGGCAGCCTTTTTATAATCATTTGTCCAGGAATCAGAAGTGAAAACGAGAACAGTGTCATCCGCAAAGCAAATAACATCTCCGCTAATATCTAACTGACACAGGCAATTGATGTAAAGTAAAAATAGGATGGGTCCTAATGTACTTCCTTGGGGAACTCCGTAAGTTTTGTATCTGTTTTGGCTTGTTACGTTGCCTAATTTTAGTGCATGGCTGCGTTCAGTTATATATGATTTGAACCAGTTATAAGCCGAGTTTTTAATACCTATGTTATATAATTTTTTAAGGAGAATCTTATGGGACACTGTATCAAAAGCTTTACTTAGATATAGAAAAACCGCAATGCAGCTTTAAATGTGTATATCAACCCGAGTCTACGTACACATTAAGAGTATATCTGGAAATACAGAACACCATTAAGAGTATTCCTGGAAAAACATACTCCTACTTAACGACCTTTTTTTATAATTGCAAGGTGCATCATCAAATTTTCCATTATTTGTATAAATAAGACCGTTTTCTTTCTGATGGAACCACTTTCTACCAAGTTTATTCGTTAGTTTTAAAGTGCATCTTGGCAACGACGGACGTAAGATTATAAGAGTTATCATGGCTGATTTGTGTTTTGTATGTAATAAGTCACTTTCTGATGGTAATGCTGTAAATGTTGTGCGCGGTATACAGACCATAAAAGCAGCAAGTGTTGAAAGAAATGATGGACACATAAACTATTTAAACACTTTAACTTCTGTGAATATTCATACCGAGTGTCGAAAAGTGTACATTAGTAAAAATTCAATCAGAGCATCGAAAAAACGCCTCGAAGAGAGTGAACCTTCAACGTCGTCAAGTGTACCTCGCAAGAAAAGAAATGAAGTGTTTGATTTTAAAGAATTGTGCTTATTGTGCGTCGTATGGAGTAAAGACGACACTTTTTCTGTTGTTTTAGATAAAAACATAAAATATTTGCAAACTCATTATGGTTCAAATATTGTCGTTGTTTTTGATGGGTACTCGGACAATAGTAAAAATATTAAATCTATGGAACAACTAAGAAGAACAGCTGCTCTTTCAAAATCGTACGAAGTTTGTTTTGATGAAACAATGATAGTGCCAATCAGCCAAGAAATTTTTTTATCAAATCGACTTAATAAAAAAAATCTTATTAACATGCTCGTTGAGAGATTAACAACTATTAATATCGCTACAGAAGTAGCCAGCGATGATGCTGATGTACTTATCGTCGAAACAGCTATTGTGGAATCATCATTGCCGTCATCATAGGAGAAGATATTGATTTGTTAATTATTTTAATTGAACGGACTAAGTCACATGAATCGAAAATTTTCTTCAAAAAAATTGGAAAAGGCAACGTTAAAACACAAGTATACTCCTCTAAAAGTTTTGACAAATATCCTCGTTGTAAAGAACACATTTTATTCTTACATGCGTTTAGTGGCTGTGACACGACTTCTGCTCTTTTTAGGAAAGGAAAAAAATCTGTTATCAAAAGATTAGAGAAACTACCCGATTTGGATCGACTGGCTTAAGTTTTTCAACAAGAAAATTGTCCTGTGCAAATATTAATCGAAAATGGAACACGAATTTTTTTGGCAGTATATAAACGCTCCAAAATCTGAGGACAGTATCGATCATCTTCGCTACATACAGTTCATTAAGTCAACTAAATTAAGTAAGCCTGTGCAGTTTTCAACTCTTCCACCAACGAGTTCAGCAGTTCACCAGCATATAAAACGTGTCTACTACCAAATTCAAACTTGGTTAGGCAATGATTTAGAACCCCAGGGATGGGGTTGGGTGCTGCAAAATGAAGCCCTGGAACCGATAAAAACATTATTACCACCTGCACCAAATGAACTGCTTAGCACAATATTCTGCAACTGCAAGAATGGTTGCGGTTCTCGCTGTGGATGTCGGAAATCAGGGTTGCAATGTTCGTTAGCTTGTGAAGTTTTTGAAGGTTTGGAGATGGATGTCATTGATAACGAAGAGGATGATAATAATGAATTTGAGCGACCGGAAGAAGATGATGATGAAGAAGAAGAAAACTAACTCCCATACCGGCTAACTAATAATTAAAGTAAGAAAAAATCTTCCCATTAAAAACTTTAACTTGGATTGTACAAATTTATTGATAGATGATTGCTAAATAAAAATATTATTAAAAAATGAATTCCTATTTTCTTTCCTACTTGTTCTAATGAGATTATAATTAAAATATAATATTAAAAATAAATAAATTACCGAGCCGAACCCTCTGATATGAAAATATCCGGTGAATTATTTTCCCATTTGGTCTCTGGTAGATTGACGTGTTGTTCTTATATTGTTTTGTATTTATTATACTTATATAGTGCACTTACATAGCGTGGATTGACTAGATGATCATTTGTGGAAAAGTGTGTGGAAGGGTTTAGTTTTTCCTGTGGGGTAAGATTTAACCCGGACATAAAATCGGAAGCATTAAAAAAAATTACTTTATTGTTTATTTGAAAAAGGCAAGTAATATTAAATGACTTATAAGAAATATTTATAAATAAAATAATTAATAAATTAAAGATTTATAAGACATATTATATATAAAAAAAATAGTTAATAAACTAATATTTAACGAATAATTAAGTAAAAAACCGTTCGATTAACTGGGATTTGCTATTGACCTTGCGCTACGGCATATACGGCTGAGCGCTCCACACTCTTCGGATCTTATCTTAAAAACGGTTAACCGTATAAAAAAATAATTCAAACAAAATTTGTATAGAATTTTATACTCTATAACTTTTATATTGAACGCAAATACGATTCAAGGCATAGGAAGCGAGATATTTCCAAAAAACTGATTTTCGTGACCTTTGACCTTGAATATCCAAAGACGCGCACACTTGACCTTATGAGACTTTTAAGGCAACTTGTAGAATACCAAAATAAAGGTTTATACAAATTTTCAGCTTATTCCGTTTCATTTGGGGATTATCCCCCTTTTTTAGCTTAACTGACTGGACTATAAAGGTATATTATGTAAAAGCTGTTCGTTTCGTACAAAATAAATAAATAAAATAAAATGTATAAATAACGCATGACAGCTGTTTCGCCTTCTGAAAGCATTTTCAAACTGTCTGACACATTAAAAATTACAATGGACAACGCTTAGTTAAATTACTTGAATAGCAGTTATTTTCTCATAAATAAATCATTTTTATATTACCGGAAATAAAAACTCTTCTGTGACGCTAGCTTTTGCCATGTCAGCAAAGGGCCTTGGGTTCGAGTCACAGTGGATTCAATATATTTTTCTGATTTTTCCGTCTCCAGATTTTCGATTGAGTTTCGCTAATATTGTCTTCATTTTAATTAAATAAAAAAGTTATGGGGCCTATGTCATCTTTGAAGATGCTGTTTGGAAGATCTTTCTTAGGAGAGAAAGGAGTGAATATGGGTCTTAAAGAGACCAATGTTGTAGTAAGGAGTAAAACAGAGGCCGGCAAATCGTACCACAGTCGTCCCGAGTCGAAGAAACGACTCGTTCTCAAATATCAATCATGTATATATATGTTGGGCGCGTGTTTGGTGTGTTTCTTGACTATGCACCGGTGCCAAGAGGATGAATGATGCTAGTTCTTCGGAGCATCTTCCATTGTAATACCAGTAGAACAAGGACAGCATTCCCACCTGACGCCTGTGCTCTAAAGATTATAATCAGTGCATTATATATTCTACCCCCCCCCCCTGAGTATTTGCCTATCAGTACCATACATTTAATTGGTGTCCAGGGCATCTCTAAAAGAGTAATCACCTTTTCTCTTCATTATTTTAATTTTGAAGTTATGTGATTCCATGCCCATTCAGAATCAAGTCAACTCAACACCTCTTTGAAAAGTCGTAAGTTATAAAGTTTTTTAAAGGAAAAATAGCCCATAATCTAACCTAACTGTAGTGTTTGATATATGTTCATATGGCTGTATGTGTTATATGTAGTTAGTTCGGGTTTCTCCGAATGCATTCGGAAATCTACGAGAGTAGGCCGTAGGCTCGATAGATATTGTTGAACACTCAGTTCGGCTGCTCTCTTCGCTACTAACTGGCCTTAGGGCAACACCATTGTATTGTTATATATTCTAATATTAAACCTTCCCGTGTACAAGAAGTACTTACGTATTTTCATTGCATCGTAAACTAGTTAAAGGTATACTGAAGATTAAAGGGCCCAGTATCCAGTGTGATAAGGCATCCACGAGTTTGGATACATTTCACTAACTTTTTTCAACACTCTTAATGACTATTCAAAGGAGGTGTTGAGTTGATTTTATTCTGAGTTGGCCATTTACCAACCTATGTATTCTTAATAATCTGTCAAAATGTTGTCATTTTCGAAAGGAACACGAGCAATTAATGAAAAAGAAACTAACACAAAAGGCTGCATTGGTACATTCTCCACAATTTCATGACGACAAATCTCACCGTTTGAGTTTTCATACATGAATTATACTTTGATAGTGGGATCGCGCTTTTAACCACGAGCACTTTAAGAGTCGTCATTCCTTCAAATTTATAACATAGATACTAACCTTGAACACTTTAGTTTTTTAAGCTTTTAAAAAACATGTTATGTTTGAATATAATGTTTATACATTTAACAACCAAAAGGTTAATCACATGAAATTCCTACGATTCCTATATGTTATATGTATGAAAAAAATCGAAGCGTTTCTGTAAATACTACTTTCCCACGATTTTTTTATCTATTTTTAACGAGTCGTGTTTAACTACATTTTCACAATTTTCACTTCATTATTATAGTTTTTAATATTAGCGCGCTTCCTCTAATATTTATATATCTCCCCAACTTTTTCTGGAACGCTTACTACTTTATTTAAAACCTATCAAAAAAGATATTGCAATAAATTTGATAATGCCGATTCAAATAAATAATATTTTAGGCGTCTCCACGCTGCTCTCTTAGGGCTACGTGAAACATCGTGGCTTAAGGTTTTTTTTACCATCGCCCTAAAAGAATGAAATAATAATAGCCATTGTCATCGTTAATTGACAGAATGAATTCGGTAGAAGGTCGTTTTACTGTCTTACGCAGGATAAATACTAAAAATACCCCGTTTATTCTGCGTAAAAAAAAACCTTGCACGAATGACGCCGCGCTGCGTTGTTTTGAATAAAACTGCGTCGGCGTCTTAGCGAGGGTTTTTTAATTTGGCGTCTGTTTTAAATTATTTGTAGGTTTATTACGTTTCTACAGCATTTTATGTAACCAAAACAGTTCGAGGTATAAGAATACACTCCCGATGCGTTATTCTCAAATTATCTCGACATCCGTATCCAAGCCCATGTCCTTCCCTGCCTTAAATTGGCTATATTTATTGCCAAGTTATCACAAATTAAATTATTAATTAGAAAGTAATAAAAGATTTAGAAAATAATGTAACATATCGAATTTACATAGCTCCGTACCGCGACCTTGCGTTTTTTTCACCACAATTTCCCTCAGGGCCTGTGTCATCTTTGAGAATGCTGTACGGGAGTCTTTTAAAGGAAAGGAAGATAAAGAAGTTCTGGGAAGGAAAAAATAAGGGGTAGGTAGGAACCAAAGGGTCAATGTGTCCAGGAGTTATAGAAGTACGAATCCCACTCCCACTGCTGTGCAAGGCGATGGTCAGAGTGTCCCCTTAAAGAGGTCAAATCTCCCTCAACTCGACTTTCCCGACCCGGTCCACCACGCAGTAAATGAGAAGACGCGTTCGCCGCCAAGGCCTGTATAAACCTTCTGCGATGAGGTTGGAAAATCTTCTGAATTTTTAGTGTATTCACCAGACGGAAAACAAAAAGTATCGTGTATCCAAAATCATTTCAATAAACAAAATTAAAACGCAAATACTTGACTTCCATTTTGAGTGGCTTTGCAACGCATGCCGGGTACTCACTAGTTACTTAATAAAAGTATTAACATCATCATGCGATGTTAAAATTGATTGTAAAAAATAAAACTTAGAATTTTAAAAAAAACGAGTGTTCTTTAGACCACACACCTCTCTCTCTTGCCGCTACAGTTAATATACGAAGCGTAACGCTCTCTTTCTTTCTTCACTAACTAATCTCCCTCTCAACGTAAATAAATAAATAAAAATGTTATAAAATCTTGTCTTCAAACATTTAAAAAGTGTAGTATCATTCTAAGATATAATTTTTGCGAAGCAATTTGTTTTTTCAACCGTTTTATTGAATTATTTGTTGTCTTAACAATGCTATTTAACTTCAAGCCAAGTGATGGTTTTTTTTCCAGCTTGTGGTGTGTGTTTATCCCATTAAAAAAAATTGGACATTCTCTCTGAATTTCTCAAAATCTTAGTCTTCTATCTTCTAAAAAAACCACCCATCCCCTTTTCCTACTCCTTAACACTAGAAAGTCCAGAGTGGTCAAATGACCCCAATGAAGTTTTTGATCAATCATATCATTAAAAGTCATTGTCGTTTTATGACTTTTAATATTTCGTCATTGTTTACATTATTTTAATATGATAGATTGCAAGATAAATATTTATTAAAAAAATGATTACCTACCCAGAAAGAACTCAGTAGTCATTTGACCACTGAGGTAAATATTTACATTTCGTTGAATAAACTTGTGTCACTTAATTATTTATTTTTTCTAAGTACTATTAAGTTCTTTTATTTAGTATTAAATTAATCAATTAGTAAATTATAAATATAAAAATTAAATTATAAGAATAAAACATTACAACCTATGAATGAGTCATTCGACCCACTTAGTCTTATAGGTGGTTAAAAATTTCGGTCTTCCTTTTTCGCGTTAAAGCAATATAAAACCCTATCAATGCAATTTGGTACTTGCTATTCTATAAAGTATAGATATAGTAAGTGTATTCGATGGTAAAACTTTCATCATATTTGCATAATAACATGATATTATGATCCTTAGTGTTCAAGTCATGAATAATTTGTACTATTTCCAACTTCTGGCAGGTAATGGAAAGTTTCGCACTAATCCACACGGTCGTCAGACATTGTAATACCAGTAGTCCACACGGCCGGGCTCCGCGTGTGTGTGTGTGTGTAGGTACCAAAATGAGAGCTTTATTACTTTATACCATGTCGGGAGATTAGAGATGCTGTGAGACTTGGTTGGTTGTGAAGATAACGAATATTTTATTTTCCACATCATGCGCTTTCTTATAATATTTGAATAAGTTAGTTTCTATTTTTCTATTGTAGTTTCTTTTTATATATCTTAACATATTATTGTGAATTCAGAAATTACCCTTTTCAATTTTTTTTTACCGAAAAAGAGTAAAAAAAAACGCATGCCCAACATATGTACACGGTTGAAATTTGTCACATGAGAACGGGTCGCTTCTTCGACTCGATCTTGTGTTCAACAGTTTGGCTGTGGAACGATTTGCCGGCCTCTGTGTCTCCTCCTTCCTACAACATGGGTCTCTTCAAGACCAATGTTCATTACTTCCTCTCCTCAAAAAGACCCTCCACACAGCATCTCAGATGACATAGGCCCTGAGGGAAATTATTTTCCTCAGGGCCTCCTGTGTGGAGTTAATGTAAAAAAGCTTAACGGATTTCGAACGTCTGGAGCCAGTGAGTCTATGACATCCCCAATAATAGCATTTTGTGAGGCTGAAGGTAGTGGGGATGGGTAAAGATAGGTAGGGAGTACCTGGGTATTCAGATCCGGTCTCCGATCATGGTTCAATCCATTTCAAGCAACGTTACAATTCTGAATATTGGTATTTCATCATGGAGAAGAGAGTATATTTCAATCTGAAACTTGCCGCAAATAAACTATATTATTTTCAATTACTTAACTATATAAAAACACAAAATATTTTTTTTGAGGCTGAAGGTAGTGGGGATGGGTAAAGATAGGTAGGGAGTACCTGGGTATTCAGATCCGGTCTCCGATCATGGTTCAATCCATTTCAAGCAACGTTACAATTCTGAATATTGGTATTTCATCATGGAGAAGAGAGTATATTTCAATCTGAAACTTGCCGCAAATAAACTATATTATTTTCAATTACTTAACTATATAAAAAACACAAAATATTTTTTTAAATTTACTTCAGCACGTGGAGATTGTAACCGGCAACTAGTCCGGATTGCTATTTCAGCCTTACTACTCGACCACGGAAATCAAATGGCCGTTTGCAGTTAATTAACAACTACATCTACGAGTGTGTAAAAAGTGGGTCAACCTTAATCCTTTCGCTTCGCCGCGGATAGAAAAGTTTTTAAAACAAGATTTGAAAGTCATTAGCCAAGTTTTTGGGCTTAATAGGGTGATTTTACCAAGAATTTTAATAACCCGAGATCAACAACATACAAATTAGCTTTTTGGCTGAGTATAGCTAAGTCGTGTTTCAACTCGACCATTTGTCGGAAATCTATCTGAAAATATATTTGTTGCGATCCGGTTCCGGTTTTAAGATGGTGTCTGTTTTAACGCACAACCAAAAAAAAATCATTTCTATTAATATACACAGCCTTTTTAGGGTACCAGTACTATTTTTATAACAAATATATAAACACATTATCCGGAAGGACGGTACAATTTAAAAAAAACATCGTTTTGCCCAAAACGAGTCATTTCTAAAATAGAATCAGCACGGTGAAAATTTTGCGTGGGCGTAAAATGTATAATAAGGCTTCGTTCAGTAAAGAATCTTTTTTCCGAAGTGGAATCGTCGTGTTTATTAATTCAGTTGGTATTTAAGTACCTACTTGCAAATCTTATGATATCAGAGGAATTTTTAGTTTGGTTTTAAAATAAGAGAAAATTTGTAAATTTTTTTTTTTAATATGGTTTACAGACACTGTTCACAAAACTACTAGTATTAGTTTAGATTTTAATAATGGAATTATCAAGGAGTAGCCAGTACTAGCCTCTAATCAATATCATGGGCCTTCTCTGCAAATGTTCTTCTTGATCCAATATTCCTGCAGCGAGTCCACCTCTTACCTCTCTGTTCGGCTTCTTGTTTACTTTCCATGGGGCACTTACTTTGTTGTGATTTTCTATGTCTTGTTAGCTAGCATTATTTTTGTACGCACACCCGATCGCAGTCTTTCGATGCTTCCGATGCATTCGATGAATTTTCGTCATTTGGTATCTGTTCGTTCCAGAATGCGATTTTTTCTATTTAATAATAATTAATTCGTAAGATTCATGTAAACGAAGTCTCGCCTTTTAAAATATGCAAACAATATATTATCCCACGGTTTCTTCAAATAAGGTCCCAACCTTGAGAAATAATATGTACTCTGCCTGGTAATATATCAATGCATTCCTTTACCGATTTGGAGGAAAAAGTTTATTATTTAAATTGTTTTATTTTTAAGAAAGTATTTGTACATTTCAAATACGACCCTCAAATAGCACCTATAACATTTATAGCAGCCCCAAGGGAAAGTGTTTGCTGTCGGCCTCTTGTGGCCCAAACAAAGATGAACTTTTAAAATAGTAAAATTTGCAATATTTGTTTATCCTAAAGTATTCTAGACGTAGTTTTATTGGTGGCCTTTTCCGGCCGACTTTATTTTATTTTAATTTTAATTTAAGTTTTTATTCCAGCAAGACTGGGAGGGTAGTGCAATCCCAGTCTGCCATATTACATACGGAGTAAATAAAAATCATATTATTAGGTAGGTACCTAATGAAAATAAAATTTGAACATAAATAACAAAAAAAAATAACCATAAAATTAAAAATAAAATTAAATGAAACAGAAATTAAAATACAAAAGAAATAAATATATATATATTTTTTTATCGTCCATCAGGGAGGTCGTCTCATCATCTGCATCCATCGCTCATTTAGTGGGGAACTGAGCCACTCGGATGCAGCCACGACAATGATGTTGGTTGATTTCCGTGTCCTGCTCCAGAAGCTGGCTAGTCGGTGGCGAAGTAAGGCTTGGAATGAGTGCACCCTCCCTTCGGTGAACATCGTGGAGGCGCTGCAGAACCTCGGTAGTTGCATAAGTTCCCTGTATGCATTGTTGTAGCACACCCTCAGTTTGTCCCATTGCGCTGCTGGGTATTGCGTCCACAGTTCAGATGTGTACAGGGCGGTGCAGTATGTCTTGAAGAGTAATTTTCTGACGTAATCGCTACAGTGGTAGAACCGCCTTGAGAGCATTCCGGCCCGTATGTTAATTGCTCTTCTTTGTCGTTCCATATCTTCTACATCCTTCATGTCTTCGGTTAGGATATGTCCTAGATACTTAACCTGTGCGGCCACAAGCAGTTCGTTTCCTTCTAGATATATTGGAGGAATATTTAATGGCTCCTTATTGTATTTGAAAGCAACGATGACTGACTTTTTAGAATTGTACAACAAGTTAATAGTTTTATTGTTTCTGTATGTAAGATTTTTAAAGACCTATTTGTGGGAACTGCTAAAGATTATGTTCCCACCAACTTAAATGTACAATATAAATTTTTATTTTTACTATAATTATGGCGATGTTTTTGACAGAGAGTTAGTGTTGTTATTACGGTGGAACTGGAAGGTACACGAGGCGTATCTTCAGTTGAGCAGAGGGAAAATAGGCCCTTTGCGTTAGTCTTGTTATTACACTGGAACTGGAAGGTACATGAGGTGTATGTTCAGTTGAGTGTGGAAAAACTGACCGAAATATCGAGGAAAGAAGACCTTCGATATTTGTCAGTGTGGTGTGGTCGTGAAGATCACCCGAGCAAAGGGTAAATAGACCCTTTTGTAATAATTGTATTTTATTGTATCAAATAAATTGTGTTACAGAAGAAGAAAAAGTATTTTCCTGCAAACTCCATTTTTTTGTGCTGTCGTACCACGATAGTAAGAAACAGGTATCATTTCAAAGGTGAACTGAAAGGTGAGGGAAGGTGAACTTGTGTATTTTATTTAAATAGGCAATTATCATTATTTTAATGTATAATTTGGAAGATTGTTATTGAGTTAAGATGAGAAGCTGAACAGAGAACAAGCAATTTTAAATAAGATTTGATGTAAAAGAGGATATTTGTTTTAAAATTCCCACCTCAAGCCCCCACAGAAAGTACAATCCGAGGACACCGTGAATTTTAAAAAAGGGACAGGGAACGAAATTATTTAAAAATGGAAACTTTTTTCCTTTATTTTTTCTCATTATATTTACATACATATCATGAGAAATTTTTACAAAATTTCTAAAAACAGTGAGTTACAAATATAAGATACAAGTAATGTAAAAGTTAGCAAAAATTAAATATATACTATACATAAGACAAAAGTATGTAGGTAATGGGAACCCACTAAGGCACTGCCTGTGCGTGGGTAATATAAACAAAAGTGCTAAATTACATCAATAAGTAAAGAATAACAAGTAAAAATGTAAATTTTAAAGGAAAGGTTTAGATACTTTAACATTAAAGTTTGTTGATTTTTTGTTATGGTTTCAAGAAAGAAAATAAAGTTAGCCTTGAAGTAACAGTAGAATTGTATTCAAAGGTAAAGTATGAAGTATATAGAGTATTTCAAAATCATGGAATCTATAGGAGATCTATATAAATAATAAATAATCTCATCAATAATAAGTAACGACCCCACCATGTTGAATCAGTTGAATACACCGATCCTCGTCCGATCACCGATGTTTCTGTTGGTGTTTTTTTTCAATTTGGGAGGCGGGTGCGGATACCGCCGCCCCGAGAACCATTTATTGGATAACCAACACCCCTGTTATGACAGGGGTGTTGGTCACCCAAAGTGGTTCATCACGTTTAGTGACTTCCCGGGGTTCATGGGGTGAGGTTTTTCTGGGTTCGCCCACTTATTACTGGTCGGATCTGGATAAACTTGTGGAAGGAGACATTTTGAACTCTCTAGCCGGACTTTTAGAATTTGGTCGCTATGGTGGAGGGTCATGAAGCTATTCCGTAAACGTCCGTAGAGTAACATTTTAAATTCGAAGATTATTTCAGCTTTTATGGGAAACAGGTAAAATCAGTTGTTCTGTTTAATTCACCAATGCTTACCAAATTTATTCATATTTCGGTTTCAATGGTAATGTGAACCACATTGTAATTAAATATGATTAAAACTCGAATAAAGGATTTAACAATATAATTAGTCACGTAATTCATTGCTGAATTTGACACTGTGGCCCTTCACCATTTCAAAATGAACCAATGCAATATTCGGCTGATTTCGCATTTTTTATTTTTATTTATTTATTTTATACACTTTACAAATACAAGACAAAAAGTCCCGATAAACTACTTTTTAGCAGTTTGTCTAACAGGTTCTTTACATTAAAGATCTTATTATAGTGATTTTATAGTTACATTTTTGCAATTATATAAAATAAATTTTAATTTTTTACAGAAATATAGATAAAAATAAAATTTTGAAAACATAAATAACATTTTGAAAGTCTTTAGAATAATATGTCATTGTAAGCTAATACAAATTAATTCTTTCCGTAAGCCAAGTCTTCAGTAATTTCATCAATTGTTTGTTTTGGGCACAGTTTTTAATTTCAGCCGGTAACATATTTAAACAACTGGGAATCAATTCAATTATCTTTTATTTGTCCATATCCATTTAATAATATTAATTTTAATAAAATAAATAATACCTAATAAACCATTTAATAGAATACAATTTTAATCATTGCCGAAGAAGTGTAATACAGGGTGTCCGCTGGCAGATTTTACACTTTGAACTGAGCTCACGGCGCGTAGGAAGGCGGCAGCAGGGAGAGCGGGGTGGCATTCGACTCGGGCGTGTTGCGGATTTTAGTTTTTAAAAATCACTTTACTCAAATGGCGTCCTTCTAGCCGCAAACATTCTTGCAATGTTTCCTTCATGTTGGCGAAAACTCGTTTGCAAAGTTCTGGACTGATGGCTGCAATCTCTCGTCGGATATTTTCTTGTAGGGCCTCTATTGTTTATGGAGAATTGCTTTATACGCGAGATTTGAGATATCCTTACAAGAAAAAGTCGCAAGGGGTCAGATCGGGTGATCTAGGGGGCCAGGCTATGTCTCCGATAGCGACTAATCAATTTTCCAGGAAAAATCTCTTTCACTTTAGTCATTGAATCCCTAGCGGTGTGTGCCGTGGCCCCATCCTGCTGAAAATGGGTTATCTTATTGTTACCAACATAACGATGCAGCTCCGGTATGAAAAAATTGACCAGCATCGCGCGGTACCGTTGTACATTAACGGTTTCACCCCTACCGAAAAAAAAGGATGTTGTAAAATTTCCCTTCTCACAAGTTCTGGGTTTTCAGGAGTAGTTACAGTCCTTGAAGGTCCAGGACGAGGTTCATTTCCGACTGACCCAGTTTCTCTAAATTTTTGTACCCACGCCCATATCAATTGGTTCGACGGGCCATCCTTCAATCGTCGGACATCAAAGTGAGAAAAAAAGCCACATTGATCGAATTATTGTTCGTGAAATACGTCTCAACCGCAAAAGGGCGGTGCACTCCCGTCCACTGACTCATGGCTACTAAACTTAACTAAACAAAAATAATAATCCGCAACACTCGCGCATTGAGTGATACCCCGCTTCCTACTATCTACTAACAAATCGAAGTTCTGAGAGGAAGTAAAAGGGTATTAGGGGTTGGTAGGAATCTTAGGGTCAGTGTGACCAGAAGTGACGGACTTGTGAATCCATCCTTCCCACCGCGGTGCAAGGCGATGTTCCGAGAGAGTACTGGAGTATCTGGAGAAGCCAAATGGACTACCTGAACCATTCTCTCCTGATCCGGCCTGCCATGTAGCTGGTGGGCAGACGAATTCGCCGCCAAGACCCGGACAAACCTGAACACATGAACCCGGGCACCCCGGCTTAGTCACCAAACGTAGCTAACCACCTGGGGTGACATATGGCAAAGGTGTTGGTTATCCAATAAACGGTTCTCGGGGCGCCAGTACCCATTCCCGCCTCCCAAATTGTAATCTGTAAAATATATATGTGGTTGAACGCAAAACGCTTTTAATTATTTTATATTTTAAACTTTATTTTTAATTTGCAATTCAAAAAAAAATAGAGTGCTTTTTGTAAAAACTTATTATCAATTTCTTAGTTATACATATCAGGCAAGAACCTTTAGTTTTTCTATGATCAAAAGACTTACAAAAGTGTTGTAACATATTATATAGGGTGTTAAGGAACGTGTATACGTGGCTTACTTTATCCAGTGATTCCTAAAATTATTTGGAGTGAAAAATGGGAACGAAATTTTGGACTCCGACGATTTTTTATGCCTTTTAAAAAATATATATTAAAAATCAAACAAAAGATCTAGTAACCAAATACTTTATAAAGCTATTTTAAGTAACGATACAATTCTATGGTTTACCAATGGGTATCATTCATTATCTATCACTCTGAAAAATTCTGCAAATATACGAGTACTATACGTTATTTGCAGTCAATACAGTGTGAATAACATAATTTAATATATAAAATTTACTTGCAGACACCGGAATTTGCCTCCGTGACGTTCCATATTAGTAGACAATGATAGTGACCACAAGATAACAGAGGCCGCCAAATGATTGATTAAATTTGAGTGCCTTTGTACGAAAATATTCTTAATTAAGTATTTTTATTTTTATTTTCATAAGAAATTGCGAAATTGTAAATGTAGGTATAAGTGTTAAAAACCACTTCATAGTAAGTAAAAACGCAATCAACATATAAGTAGCTAGTAAACACGAAGATTAAGAAAATCTAAAAATGATGAAGTAACACCAATACAACAACCTACAGTCAACAAACACAAAGTTGAGATCTACACACATGAAGATGGGAATGTCAACAACACTAAGAATCGGAAATCAACAAACATGAAAATGAGATCTAAAAACTTGAGGAAAAGATGAGGAAATCAACAAACATGTAGTAAACAAGCATGATGATGAGTTTTATGTTATATTCATAAGGGCAACGTAATGAGGACGTGAATATACTATTATACTGAGTATCTCAAAAATCATTAATATAAAAAAAATTATAATTATTGCCGTTTTTTTTAAACGTGTGTCGTACGACACGCTGGCGCTTGCTTAATACTACTGGTAAAAAAAGGTGCATAAATTCATGCCGAAAGCGGGTCGATATCTTATGGAAACATCTCAGCACAGGTTCGCCTAGTAAGGTGTTCACAAAATACTACTGCTAACCTATTTACATACAGTTACGGAACATTAACTTTTTTTTTCTTATTACTAAACTTATTATCTATGTAAACCAACGTAATAAACTGTAAAGTGTATGTTCAAGAATAGAAATAAATAAATAAACATCTCCAAATTGATTAATAGTAACAGTGGGTGACGAAGATAAGAGTCAATCCAAAGCGTGGAAACCAATCATTCGATCATTCTTTGTTTGGAAGCCTTCCACACTTCCCCAGTATTAAAGTATTGCGAAATTGGCAGGGTGGGTCCTTTATTCTCAAGGCTTAAAGGCATGGTCCTTAAAATGGCATTTTCCGGTTCCTGCCCGAGGCGCAGTACGTGACCAAGTGTGGGAAATTAGGGAAGCGCTTGGGGTTTGTAATCAGGAATAAGGAAAATTACTATCGCGGTGATATAAACTTGAATAATTCAAGGCTACGTGAATCTTGAAATGAACTTAAAAATAATAGAATTATATACTTTAGTTATATTAATTACGTAGTTAGTCTTTACGTGGCTGGCGGATCTTTCTACCTCTACCCATAGAATAAAGATTGTTCCTTATTTTTATTTTATTATTTTTTACATTAGCTCTATATAGGAGGCTTGAGGAAAATATTTTCCCTCAGGGCTTATGTCATCTTATGGGATGCTGTGTGGAAGGTGTTTTAAGGAAAGGGAATTCTGGAAAGTAAATAGGTTTAAGGGGTGGGTAGGAATCTGGGGGTCAGCGTGTCAAGGAGTGATGGTATAAATCGATCCCTTCAATAGCGGTGCAAGCGATGGGTCGAGAGATTTCGGCTCGAGAGGTCTAAAATACCTCCCTCAACTAGTCTTTCTTGATCCTGCCCACCACACGGCAGGTGGTCGCCGCCAAGACCTGGACAAACCTCACCCCATGAGCCTGGGCACCCCTGCTAAGTCACCAAACGTAGCGAACAACTTGGGGTGACTTACGGCAGAGGTGTTGATTATTCGGGTTCCTGGGCGGCGGTACCCATAACCGCCTCCCGAATTGACTTCAAAAATACCATTTAAAAATATTTAATTATTTATTATATACTCTTTTATATAATTATGAAATAACTCCTACACCGGGCTCAAGAGCTGCTCTCTTAATTGGCGTAGAAATCCTTGATAATGTGTATTTAACTATTTTGTTTTTGCTGAAGTATTATGTTCATTACTGTAACTATGTTACAATGGATCTTTGAAAAGGGAAGAGATTTCTTCAAACAACACATAAGAGCTTAATATTATATAAATAAAAAATGTACTTACTCTAGCGCATCTATTTTTCAATTTCTTTCGTAGAACGAACTTCAAAAGTGACCATAAACTCTCGTGTAGAAGAATACTTACCAAATTTTACTTTTAGTAGGGGAGGAATTAACGCTAAATGGGTAGTTACTCGAGCGTTGTGGGGACCTATTGGATTGCAAAGATTAGATGCTAAAAAGAAAAAAAGTTTATGTGATGTATGCACTTTCAGTGGTGGGGGGAGCGAGTATAAATTATCGAAAATGTTTAAAAAAATCGTCACATTGACTTACTCGAGCGCGTCAGATATTAATAGCGTATACGCCCTACGTGTTTCTGGTAACGGAAATATATTAATCTGACGACTTCAGTGGTGGGGGTGGCCGTATGAAGAGGTAGAAAATTGAAAAAAAAATGGATTTATTCGAGCGTGTCAGATTAAGGTAATGTGCGTTAATTACATGCAGAAAAGCTTATATTTCAATAATCTGTTAGGGTACCCCGATGTCGGCTTTTAAACCAACATCAGCACACCAACTCGTCCCTGGCTAGCTCTCAGCGGGACAAGGGTACTCTCTATTCAGGGGTGAGCCGCTCAAAGCTATGGAATTCCTCTCCGTCCTCCGGCGTCCCACGGGATCCACACTGGCCAACAAATCCTCCCGCCGAAGCAGAATAATAACAAGTTAAATCATTTAGACATGTATTGTAAACTCAAACACATACATAGGTTTCTACAGTACAATTCAATTACAAGAAATGCAAATTACACAAACCTAGCTAAAGTGTTTAACTCTCTCTGAATTTCTCTCAAAACGAAACTCTCCGAGTCGTGGTTTCCGCGGGGGCCCTACATTTCACTGAATTACGGACAACATTTAAAGGGGAAATCATGATACAGCTTACATGTAGGTGGGCAGGAACCTCGTCTCATGTGGCAGCTTCATCAGGCACTTTTGTAGTCTAAATAGACCGAACTATAGTGCGGCCAAAGGCCTATTATACTCAAAGGTATTTCAATAATAACTCGCGGCCCATTGAATTGGTCCGCCGCCCGAGAGCGGGCCGCTAGCGTGTGTTCGCAAAGGCGATCGGATCTCTTCTGTGAGCGGAGTGGCCGCGGGATGCCGAGAGTGGCAGGGTACGGGGCGAGGCAAGGAGAAACAGGATACGGCGCGGGGAGGCGGCGGCCGAGCCGTGAGGACAGCTGCGTTCTCGAAACTACTCGCTTCAAGGGCGTATCGTAACACTTCCCCCCGCGCTCGGAAAAAAAGCGACGTGGCAATGGAGCTGTAGGAAAAAAAAATCCTCTTAAACTTCCATAGGGGTTTTTGAGAGATTCGTTGCTTGAGAGATGCCTAGCTAGAACATGCAATTTATGTTATAGTTTAGGTCACAATGTTTGTAGGGAATGGGTGAGGGGTACATACAATGTTTGGAAAAGAACAGTTTTGGTGAAAGTACATGGTGTGAAACAACATACAAGATTATGCAATTGAAAGATGACAATACATGGTTATGCAATTGAACAAAATAACAATACATGGTTATGCAATTGAAAAATAACAATACATGGTTATGCAATTGAAAAATAACAATACATGGTTATGCAATTGAAAAATAACAATTCATATTTGTACAATCGAAGAACAAAAAAACAAGAACAAAAATGCCTGTGTGATTCTAAGGTTTCATTGGTCTGGGAGCTAAGTTTGCGAAGCGTGGATTTGTTTGGTTTCGGAGAATTTCGAAGAGGAGGACGTGGTTTCACAGATTCTAAGGATTACATTATCACTGTAATCAGACCCCTTTGAGATAACACTCAAAAGTACACTTGGGCCTTAGAAAACACTTGGTTTCGTTGAAAACGTCGAAGTTCACGAAGTGGAGACTGTGGTTGCTGTGCCGCGACTATGGTTACAGAGGTCATTGAAGAGGAGAATCCAGTGTCTGCAGACATGCCAGTACGAATCCTAAAGTGTTATTAAGGTAAACACGGATCGTATATAATGGTTATTGAGGCATAATGTAGCTCAATCATAACTTGTATTGGTACGCATTCAGCGAATACTGGAGGTCAAGGTAATGATGGTTTACACATGACGATTTGCGTCTCTGCATGACAGCGCAAGAGACGACATGGTTGGCATTGATAGCAAGAGTAAGAACAAACCTAGGAGCTAGCGTGCCCAAAAGGTGGTTCAGAGTGTCATAATGTATAGTGGGACAACTCAACTTGCTGTGGCACGACAAAACAACATACATATGGGCGGTATGGTCTGTGCTTTCAGGAACAAATGCGTAGAAAAATGGCAGCAGGAGGGACCTAGTAACCACAGCGCGTGCTGTCAGGAAGTGGAGCTCAGCTGGGCTGTTGGTGATGACATCCGCCTGGGCTTCTTTTTAATCCGGGAGAAATTATTATTAGAGCAAAATTCTTGAAGTTTACCTGCCTAGGGACCAATGAAGAAAAGGTTTGGAGAGAAACAAAATGTGTCCAGATTATGAAATAAACGAAGTTTTAATCACCGACCCAGAGAGTGACGAAGAGAGAGTTTTCTAACTAAATTGTGATTACATGAACATTTTCCTTTACCAGGATGACTTGGCGTTTGCCGAGTGACAATATGTCGTGGTTAAAAAACAACCGGCCTTCCATGGCCTATGTTAACATAAAGGTGGTAACATTTTTTGTAGAATTTCAAAGAACAAGACAAAGAAGTCGTGAATGAGTCACGGTAAAAGCAGAGAAACCAATTCATGAATAAAGGTTGTCAAAAGGAGACAGACGGTACGCCAAGTGCATATCGTACATATCCAACATTCGTGAATGTGTTTCGTAAAATTGAGAAAGAGAACAAAAGGTGAGACATATGCAGAGAGTGAGGGAGAAAGCCTGCTGATAATTGGTTAGTTTACCGATTCGCACTCCCAGAGAGGGCGAATTATGGTTAACAACAGATTTTCCTCTTCATAACATATACCTGAGAACATGATGGTGAGGAGAAAGGAAAGGAAAAGGAAAGGAGTTGAGTGACGAAACTTGCTAGAGACTGGACTAATTTCCACTTCAAACTCCATGTGAGAATGAAACATGATCAACCAGCAGATTTCCTGACTCTTTACAATTGTTAAAAGGATGAGGAGAAATTTGAATACACATTAACAAAGAGACTAATCTTTTGCGTGTATTGGGCAAAAGATTAGGGGTCATCTTAAAAAACTCCTGCGTGATTGTGAGAAAAGACAGACCCTTGCTCCAATTTCACAAACCTGGGGGTTTTCTTATCCGTTCCCCAGACAACGAGTTGGGTGGTTTTGTGCTCAATCGATTAACTCCCACAGCACTATGCCCCATAGTTAGCAGTGAAGCTACAAACTAGTCCTTTTGGGATAGTAGATATTCCTGGGCTTCTTTCCTTTTTGCAAAGAAGTAAAAAAACAGGAGGTCCACGGGCATTGGCGTTGAATGACAACAAAGGGTTGAGGACTACATTTCGTAGATCGCACACAAAAGGTTTGATATTATTTCGTTCGCACGACTCATGGTAAGTGTTTTAACGTCTCCACGTATAGTGTATAAGAACATGTAAGTACATACAAGATAAAACTCAATTATAGACAGAAGTCAAGAGTTTATACAATGCCTCTTAAAGAAGATGGCAAGGCCGATATTATGTCGTTCGCACGAATCACGGTAAGTGTTTTAACGTCTCCACGTCTCGTGTACAAGGGTTGTACACAATTATACATACAAGCGGTACTCATGACAAATGAATGACACACGACCAAAATACAAAAACGGTACTCATGACAAATGAATGACACACGACCAAAATACAAAAGCAGTACTCATGACAAATGAATGACACACGACCAAAATAGATTGTACAGAAAGGGTGGTACTCATGACAAATGAATGACACACGACCAACACAGATTGTACAAAACGGTGCTCATGACAAATATGTCACACGACCAACTCAATAACATTTAGCTATGAGCAAAAGTGATTATGACGAACTTCTCGTATCGTGGCAGGTATTTTAAGGATCCCTCCTATAACGGTGGATGTTCTAAGGATCTCTCCTATGACGGTGGATGTTCTAAGGATCTCTCCTATGACGGTGGGTTACGTTTAAATACAACACAATAAACGTTAACGATGCTCGTTTTAACACATTTTATAAAGATTTGTTAGATTAACTAACTCCGTAGCCCAAGAGCGTACGACAGAGAAGATAGACAATTTGATGCTACTTCATGTGTTACAAAATACAAGGGTGATGGCAGAGTATAATTCTACTTACACCAAGTATTTAAAACAAAGACAGACCTATAATGGTTTTACATACTGTCTGTTGTGGCAACCTGCAGTGAGGAAGACCAAAGAAAAGGGACCAATTATGGTTTTACATACCCTTTGTGCAGTTACAAACATACCAGGTTATGTGCAATTTGGGTTGCAAATACTTGGTTAAATGGACACCTAAAAGTTGTGAATTCCAAAATCAGGATGACCATAAGGTTTTATTAACCTGTCTCGTAGGGTTGAAACGTGTCATATAAGACATACGTAACGTACAAGCAAAAAACAAAATAACAATAAAGCAGTGGCTTTGTTATAACAACCAAAGACCGGATGATTCGGTTTTACGTACTTTAGTTGAAACGAGCCAAATTGATTTATATACAGGGTTATAAAGACCAATCATTGGTTTTATAAATACAAGTTCCAAAATGGACGTGTCGATATCCAATTTTGGTACAAGAGCATGAATTTGGGTAGGACGCCATCAATTTTTAATTTAAGAGGAAAAAATTGAAAAAAACTTATATACACGAGGGGCGACTATGTAAGTAACCACTGTTTGATTTTCATGCTAGAGATACCTCGGAAGGTTTTACAACTCATGATGAACAGAATAAAAGGACAAATTGTAAAAAATAGTTAACTGGTTCTGAGTCGGAATTTAACACTTTGGAATTTACAAAACCCGACTTCTAGAACGACACGCCGATGGGCAATTGTCAACTACTTTACATGAACAAAATAAATAGGTGAGAAAGTTCCTTTCCACACGACAAAAATGCAACAAAAAATAGGAGAAAAATTACAAAATTACATGACAAGGCAGGGTATGACGTGGCATGAACATTGCGTAGTGTACGTGTTGAGACAATAAATGGGCTCGCGACTTCCCAAACATTGAAACTCGAAATGTGTCTCCGTTCCAAAGTGATCAGTTTTAGAACAGGTGAAAAAAAAAATAAAAGAAAAAAAATTGTCGTGAGGGAAAGAAAAAACAGTGCAAAACAACATTTGAAAGTAACTTCAAAGAGAGTACGCATTAATTTACAAAATAATTTACAACTTGTTTTATTTACGAAACGATGGGCATGTGATTGACACAATACACGCCTGACGTAGTAAGACTCTGTAAGCTTACAAAAAAAATGTGATACATACTGGATCATTTTACGTTTGCTGAGATAGTGGGGGCAGTTTTACTTGACTCCTCACTTCCAGACTTTACAATGTCCTTAATGTGGTAATTACCAATGTGCTTTCCAGATGAGTCAGACAAGGAGTACACTAGGTCTGATATTTTCCTTAGGACTTTGGCCTTCACGAAACGTGGTGCCAGCTTAGCAGAGAAATACATGGCTCCTTGGGAAAGTGTGTTGTTCTTTCTCCAAACTATGTCTCCTGTATTGAAGGTGACATGTTTTCTACGTAAGTTATATCTGTCCGCACTCTTTTGGTGAGCCAGGAGCAAAGCATCAGTGACTTCACTGTAAATGGCCGACAGTTCTTCCAAGCGATGGGCATAGTCTGCGGTAGGGTTGCTTGTGGTGGCAGATGACGTAGGAAAGTTTGTGTCCCTATGTAGAGAACCATGGACGACTTGTTCCATACCGTGTTTTAAGAAGAAAGGTGTGTAACCAGTGGCCAGATTAACAGTGTTGTTCATAGCGGCCTGAATTTTATCTAGGTTTTTACACCAAGTGCGTTGGTCTTTATCAACTAGAATAGCTAGAGCTGTGTTGATTGTTTGGTTGTAACGTTCGACAGTGTTATTTTGGGGAGTGTACAAGGTGTTATAATAAATGTCCTTGATTCCGTATTTGGCAAGAAATTCTTTGAATTCCTGGGCAATAAATTGTTTTCCGTTATCAACAATTACGGTTCTGGGTGTTCCGTAAGGTATAAAAATGTGTTTTTCCAGAAGTTTGATGATGGCGGACGCGTTGGCTCTTTTTAAAGGGAAGATCCAACAGAATTTGGTGAAAACATCCACTACACTAAGTATGTGCATGTGTCCGGCATAACTTCGAGGAAAAGGTCCGACGAGGTCCATTGACAATGACTGTAGGGGTCTGTCGGCACGTTTGGGGTTACCCATTAGGCCGGCAGGTGCTGCCGTGTTATGTTTATAAGCTTTACAAGTTTCACATTTAGAGATGTAATTGCGAATTTGTTTGAAAAGACCAGGCCAGTAATACTTCAAGGAAATCTTTTTATACGTCTTGAAAGTTCCTGGGTGTATAGAGTCGGGAGCACTATGATTGTCAATTATTATTTGTTCTCTTCCTTCGAGGGGAACGACAAGTTTCCAAGAGTAATCTTCGAGGATGGATAGTGGTGCCTTGCAATTACGGTATAGTTGTCCTTCTTTTATGATAAAATTAGGAAACTTTTGTTGATTATTTTTACAACCTTCGAAGATTTTCAAGTACCATTCATCTTTTGTGGATGGAGGGGGGGCAATTGTGTCAACATTTAATGAAGCCAATTCAATTCTTGAAAGAGCGTCAGGAACAATATTGTCCGCGCCTTTACGGTGTACAACATCAAAATTGAATTGCGACAAACGGGAGGCCCAACGAGCGAGTCTACCGGAGGGATTACTTAAAGAGATCAACCATTTCAAACTACTATGGTCTGTGACTACAGTGAATTTGCTACCGTCTATGTAACCGCGGAAATGGTGAACAGAATCCAATACAGCCAGTAACTCCTTTTCGGTAATTCCGTAGTTTTTCTCGTGTTTATTTAATGTACGGGAAAAATACGCTACAGGGTGTTCGCCATCTGGGAACTCTTGAGTTAGGACTCCACCGATTCCTACGTTGGAGGCATCCGTGTGGAGGGTAAAAGAGAGTGCAAAATCCGGGCAATTCAGAACGGGGGCTTTTTGAAGGGCATTTTTTAAAGTTGTAAACGCTTCTTCAGTTTCAGCAGACCATCGGAAGTTGCTGACACCTTTACGGGTGCCGGTGATTTTATTTAAGGGGGCTGCAATTGTGGAAAAGTCTTTGATGAATCTTCTGTAGTAACCTGCAAGTCCAAGGAAGCCTTTGACTTCCTTCGCGTTTTTGGGTCGGGGAAAATTTGCCATGGCTTCCACCTTAGCGGGGTCTGTTCTTAGACCTTTTTCGTCGACAATGAATCCCAAATAACGTAAACGGGACTTACAGAATTCAGACTTCTTCAAGTTGATGGTTAAACCAGCGAACTTGAGTTGTTGAAAAACCTTTTCCAACATTAATAGGTGTTTTTCAAAGGTGTCGCTGACGATGATGAGGTCGTCAAGGTAACAAAACAGGCTGTTATCGACTTCAGGACCGAAGAGTTTGTCCATCAGTCTTTGTAATTCGGCGGGGCTGTTCTTTAGACCAAAGGGTAATCTTTTAAAATGGAACATTCCCCTACCAGGTACAACGAAAGCAGTTTTTTCACACGATTCTGCGTCCAAAGGTATTTGCCAAAAAGCTTTGCTTAGGTCAACAGAGGAGATGAACTTGGCGTTGCGCAGTTTGTCTAAGGTCGCGTGGACGTAAGGTAAGGGGTATGCGTCAGCTTCCGTACAAGAATTTAAACGTCTACTGTCAAGACAGAAACGTGCGGAGCCATCTTTTTTAGAAACCAAAAGAGTTGGGTTGGTCCATGCACTTCTGCTGGGAACCACCACACCCATTTTTAACATTTCATCAAGTTCTTTTTCCAAAAGTTTAAGCTTTTGGGGGGCTAAGTTGTAATAACGTTGCTTTATGGGTGGGCCATTGGTTTTAATGTGGTGTTCTACCAAATTTGTCAAACCCAATCCACATTTTTCGAAAGATATTGATTCGAATTTATTGACCATTTCCTTTAGTTGGAGAGCTTGGTCCGTGCTTAAATTTTCGTGAGGTATTATTGTGCGGATCTCACTAATTTGAGCAGCAGTGGAGGTTTCGCCAAGAGTATTAAATACTTGGGGAGCAACGTTAAAAGCCTTCCAGAAGTCAACGCCAAGGATGAAATTCTGGGATATAGAGGGCACTATTAGAAAATTGATTGTAATTATTTTATTGTTACAATTAATTGGCAGTGCAAGGGTACCGATGACCGGCTGGGAAACATTATCCGCAGTCGTCAGGTGTGTTGTTTGTGGCGAAATTTTAAAATCACTGTTAACAAAAGGCAGGTGAGCATTGTTGCCAAGACAGCTGACAGATGCACCGCTATCAAGTAATCCGGAAAAGGGCACATTGTTAACAGAGAAAAGAGCATAGGGTCTCCCATCTTTAGCTTGTTTGCAACAAACCGAGGAAACATTTAAGGTCTGGTTAAAATACTTAATGTGTGATAACCAATCAGTCCATTCTTTAGACCTTGGTTCAGAATGGGTACCTGAGAGGTTATTATTTAGTTTTTTGGCCTCTTCATGTAGAAATTTGGTGGGGGCTTGGAGAAATCCACCTGAGGTCTGACATCGCTTGGGTTTTGTAACCTTTCTGCATTGTGCCTTGATCTCTTGAAAATGTTGCGCAGTTCGTCGCGTGGAGGAGAGCGGTCCCTAGAGTGGTGTCTCTTGGAGGTTCGGGGTTCCTTGGATTCCAGAAGTCTTGCTTGCTTGAAACAAGTAGCGGCCAGGTGGCCTACTTTTTTGCAAAAGGAGCACACTTTTTTGTTGTCGAATTCTGGCTTTAAACCAGACGAACGGCTTGGCACAACCACATTATTCGACACATTCTTTATGTTTTTCCTATCCTGGTACGATTCCAGGAGGAGGCAGACTTCGTTTAGCTGGGCCAGGGATGCAATTTTCTGTGAGGTGATGATGTTCTCGTATTTGCTTAAAAGGCCATCAGTTATGACTGGTAATAGTTCAGCTTCCGGAACAGGATGTGAAAGCTTGATGTTGATGGACTCAGCCCTTTCTATGAATGTAGCCACAGGTTCATCTACTAGTTGTTTAATAGATAGTAGAGATAGTTTGATCCGGTGCTGGGCCTCCTTTTTTCCAAAGCTAGAGATTAGGGCAGCTCTGAGTTTATTCCAATCTTTGCATTTAGTCTTTTGGATGCGGTGCCACGGAATTAATTCTGGGGAGATGAGTTCTATAAAGTTTCTCCGTAGAATCTCGAATGGGATATTTTTGATTATAGCCGTTTCTTCAATACGGTCAATGAAATCCAGCACATCGGAGACGCCATTATATTTGACTTTCCAAGAGGATAAATCGTAAGTTTTATCTTGTGTCAAGATGGGTGCGACGTCCTGTTTTATCATTACATGCGGCGTAGGTTCTTTGTCAAGATTATCCAAAACTTGCGTAGCCGAACATGAATTATTTTCGTTGGAGGGGGCGAGGTTTATTCTCCTAATGTACTTTTTGTTGAATAAAAGTGCATATGCCTTCAATGTAGATTTAGATTTGCTTGATGGCGAGAGTCCTCTATCCCTTAAAGCAGCTTGTAAGTGGGCTTTGGATAAACTATGCACATTGGGAATGGTACCCAAGTTGGATGGTGTAATAGCTTGCTTGTCCTCCATTGCGAGTTTCCTGGGTGGTTAGGAGAAGAAAAAAAATTGGCCAGGGGTTTCCTTTAGAAAGCGCAAAATTAATTTTTTGTGAGGCACTTTTCACTTGGTGGTCACTGTTGGCACTTCCAAAATATGGTTACAGAGATTCCATATTACAATTTGGTATACATGACACCAGAATTCTTGTCAAAGAGAGGCAGGCGAGAAAAAATTTTGCGTGGAAAGACCTTAGTGGTAAAGGTTTTTGTATTTCACTGATCACTTTTGAGAAAACTGTGAAATTCACAAGTATTTATTTATTTTAGAAAAATTTTGCCAGGATTGACCTTTAGAAAACAGGTTTTTTATTTTTACAAAACACTTTGCACTGAGAAAGGCACTAAAGTTCACAAACGGCACATTTCTGGCAAATAAAGGACAAACTTCCGGATGAAAATGACTGAATATGGGGTTTATTGCATCCAACCATATTAAAATTATTTTATTTATTCATGGAATCAGTCATTGGTTTTATTATCATTCCACTTTTCACTTATGTAAGGAAAAAAACACAATTCACTTTCACTTATGCTGAAAAAAAAACAGTACCTATAATGTACAATGGGGAAAGAAAGTCATTATTTTGTCCATTTGGAGAAATATTAAGTTGTACTAATTTGACAGACACAAGTGGGCCAATTGGTATATTGTGCAGAAATAATAAAAATACGTAAGTCCGAAATTTTCATTAAGGAATTCGCAAAATAACTGGGGTTCCAGAATCAAATTTATAATAATGATTTCCGTTGGTATCCCAGTTCAGTCATAAAAAACGGTTTGGATTTAAAACGCAGCCTAGCAACAGTCGGTTAGGCGGGAACAAAGCATTTGCGCGCAATCCGGAATATCGCGTGAAACAAAAGCCGTTGGATTTTGGGCGCGAATAACTGTTGCTGTGCGCCCGCCGTTTGGAGACGCGTGCGCAATCAGATTCGCGGCGCTTCGGGTGCTCAAAATGGCCGTTGTTTCAACTTGCGATGCAATTTATAATTCCAGTCAGATCCGTTATGGATCTAATTTACATATTGGTTTCTGTGGTTTTTTCACAGGATTCACTGTAGAATAACAAGGCATAATTAATGTTTACAAAACAGTTGTTATGCGGGGAGGATTTCGACAAACAAGGGTCCCGCAAAGCGACCGGGTTAGAGAAAAAAATTCCAGCCCCACGATCGGGCGACAATTGTTAGGGTACCCCGATGTCGGCTTTTAAACCAACATCAGCACACCAACTCGTCCCTGGCTAGCTCTCAGCGGGACAAGGGTACTCTCTATTCAGGGGTGAGCCGCTCAAAGCTATGGAATTCCTCTCCGTCCTCCGGCGTCCCACGGGATCCACACTGGCCAACAAATCCTCCCGCCGAAGCAGAATAATAACAAGTTAAATCATTTAGACATGTATTGTAAACTCAAACACATACATAGGTTTCTACAGTACAATTCAATTACAAGAAATGCAAATTACACAAACCTAGCTAAAGTGTTTAACTCTCTCTGAATTTCTCTCAAAACGAAACTCTCCGAGTCGTGGTTTCCGCGGGGGCCCTACATTTCACTGAATTACGGACAACATTTAAAGGGGAAATCATGATACAGCTTACATGTAGGTGGGCAGGAACCTCGTCTCATGTGGCAGCTTCATCAGGCACTTTTGTAGTCTAAATAGACCGAACTATAGTGCGGCCAAAGGCCTATTATACTCAAAGGTATTTCAATAATAACTCGCGGCCCATTGAATTGGTCCGCCGCCCGAGAGCGGGCCGCTAGCGTGTGTTCGCAAAGGCGATCGGATCTCTTCTGTGAGCGGAGTGGCCGCGGGATGCCGAGAGTGGCAGGGTACGGGGCGAGGCAAGGAGAAACAGGATACGGCGCGGGGAGGCGGCGGCCGAGCCGTGAGGACAGCTGCGTTCTCGAAACTACTCGCTTCAAGGGCGTATCGTAACAAATCTGACGATTTGGACGTAACCTAAACTCGTGGCTGTTTGTTGAAAATGTAAAAAAAAATCGTGACCTTGACTTACTCGAGCGCGTCAGATATTTATACAGACGGTTCAGCTTGATGTCCTGGTTGTGCTGACCTATAATCTGACAATTATGTGGAGGGGTTTTCTTAATCTGACAGTTTTAAGTTTATTTTTTTTATTTTTTATTACTGAATAGAATTACAATGAACAAAAAAGAATATATACCCATTATAACGATTAAAATAAAATCGCTTAATTAAACTTCTTAAAAATTTCACTTATTAAATTTCTTTACACAATGAATAAACCAAAGCGTTGTACACGAACGCGCGGCCTAAGGGCCTCCGGCTCTGCGACAGAATATAAATAGCAAGCGCCCGTCAACGTACTACTCGACCATAGACATATGAATATTACTAGACCTGCTAAAATTATCAAATAAAATTATTTGATAATAATTATCTAATATTATTATATGATTATATCAAATAAAATTTATTTTTCGGTATGCGAGTCACGATCCTTACCGCTGGACTACGCCGGCCGGTATCTGCGGACCCTGTACAGTACGCCCAGTTTCTGAGAGGCTAACTTAACATTGATGGAGCCCCCTACCTGAGCTGGTTACTTTTAAGAGTTACACCAAGCATATCAATGGACGGTTTGTGCGGAAGATTGCTTCCTTAGTTAGGTACTCGAAGAATTAGATAAGCAAAGGTGTATGTGTTCTTATTTCAAACTTAGATGTCAAATGTGTAAGGTGAACGAATGTCTGTTGTTTTAGAATTAGATTTTATCCCTATTTAGCCAGTCTAGTTTGTAGTTTCAGGCCGCCGCGCAGAAAAATCTCACAGTGAACTGCCCTGTAACCGATATCTCACTTTCGATCTTTACCTTTCTGCGCGGTGGCCAGAAGTGGCGCGCTCGAAGTGCCCGTATGGGAATTCATAACTGCGCTGCCTCACCAGCGTATGTTGCTTCCAGATTTCTGGACACGTAACAAATCCGTTACTGAACTACCTTGCGCGACTGATGTCTCAGCATATGCCCACCCTAACCGTTTTGCCGCACGTTCGTGTTCGTAGATTTGCAACGCTTTGGTTTATTCGTTATGTAAAGAAGATTAATAAGTGAAATACATATATCGATATAACCGCTCTTTTTAAGAAGCTAGGTCTACTCTTTTCACAAGCGCTACCAGCTCTGCATGCGCTAACAGGATGTGATTACAATCCAGCTTTTTACAGACGAGGCAAAAAAAGCCTTTCGATATTTGGGATCTGTACTTTTTCAACAAGCATTTGCAAATTTGGATCCAAAGCTTACAGTGTTGATGAATTATTTATTACTATGGAATCTTTTATCTGCCATTTGTATGGTTTAAAAAAATTGGCTGATGTCAACCGAGCTAGGATAGAAATCTTTAATAAAACATATCAGGTATCAGATACATCACAGCCTTTCTCAATAAAAGTTCGCAATTACGATGCTTGTAATTTACCACCTTGCCAATCGGAGCTACGGCAGCATTTATTACGAACGCAATACATCGCACGCTTGTGGAGGAATGCCCACTGTCGAGTCGTCACTGAGATGCCAGCAACAGATTTCGGGTGGAAAAATGAGGATGGAAAGTTGGAGATGACTTGGTTCGTTGGCAACCAACTACCAGACGCATATCAAGATATTGTCACGACACCTGACACTTTAGGGGATACTCCAGATTCAGGTATGTTTTATTTTTAATGTAATAATAATATCATAAAATAAATAAACGTTGTTAAGTTTCGTAACCATTTTTTGATTACAGATACGCAAGACGTTGATGAAGGTGACCAAATCGATTCGAATTTGCAGTACGAAGACGATTCCACTGATGATGACGACGATTAAAACGCATTCTCAACCTTTTTTTCACTAAGAGATTTTCTTTTTATCATTATACCTATATTATTTTTTGTTCATTGTAATTCTATTCAATAATAAAAACAAATATATATATATTTTTTTAAACAAATTAATTTTCTTCGGTCTTCGGCATAGGGCAGGTCTAGTAATATTCATATGTCTATGGACTCAACAGTTAGTGGGCAGTTCTCATCGCCGTCAGCCACTGTACGCTCCACATTCAATGATGATTTTAGCTTCTTCGACATGTTGAAATCGTCAGATTATACTATTTCCGTGATCCTTACATTATTTCCTTCAAAATAAAAGAAAAATGAACCGCGCTCGAGTAAATCCACGTGACGTTTTTTTTTTGCAACTTTGTGACTCGCTAATTTTCTTACGTCACGTTCAAATCGTCAGATTATTAAAATGTTAACTTTTCTGTATGTAATTAACTCACAATACCTTAATCTGACACGCTCGAGTAACTACAGGGATCGATTTTTTTTTACTAATCTGATCGGTTTTCCTAGCCGTACCCACCAATATTATGGGTTCATATATGGTGGTAGTCCATAACAAGGTCGGGAGGTATCTCCCCTTAGTTAATCTGACGCGCTTGAGTAAATCCCAAAATCCCTGCTTCGCCTCCCGTACTATTTTATTTTTATTTCAAGAAGAATAATACTTATCAATTTTTATTTCCATTTTTATTTCAATCTTCTTTAAAATATCTTTTAATTCGTTATTTCTCAGCTTTCTTTTTATATTTTTATTTTTATTAGTATTTTTTTAGTTTTATTTATCCTTAAATAAGTTCTTTTTTTCTTTCCTATTCTTATATTTTATTATCTGCTTACATAAAATAATATTTTATGTGTGACTACCACAACACGGGCAATAGCCTAGTATGGTAGTTAAAAAAATGGCTTAGCTGTAACATGTAAACATTTATGAAATAATAAAAAATAAAAAAAACAATCTCAACATCTCTATACCCATATTTTATAAATTAAAGTCCTCCGCCACGTCTGTCTGTCTGTCTGTTCGCGATAAACTCAAAAACGGTTTTCACCAATAAATAGAGTGATTCATGATCAAGGTTAAGGTATATAATTGGTGAAGGTTTTGTGTAAATTGAATGAAATATAAATAAGAATCTCTGTATGTGGCGGACGAGCGGGGCTGGCTAGCGGGCGGTGTGGATTTGATTTGTATGCAAATCTACAGTTTTATGCCGAGGTTGATGAAATTTTGCAAATGTGACCTTCCAAACAAGAGGAAGGTAAGTAGCTCCATCTGATTTCGAAAACTCTGTGTAAAGCCCGAGCATCGCCAGGAACTTCAGCTAGTAAACAAAAATAAAGTTGGTATGGATATCAAACGAAATTATTTACAGTGTCGATTTTTTATACCCGGTACATACAGTTTGTTTAATATATATACAAGTAGTATTATCCTTGACGGATTTAAATGAAAATATGTTTTATACTTTTGTTATTCGGGGTACATACTCTCTGCACATCCCTTCGGGGTTACTTAGTTATATTTTGTGAAAGTAGATATACCATACTTTCCCTAAAACTAAGCATGTTGTATATAAGAATTCCGGGGGGGGGGGGGGGGGGGTAACTATCGGGGATTAACTGTTATGGAACCATCATTTATGTTGTAGAAAATTTCATCACAAAAATGTATTTAACATCGCCGAAATAACTAAATCCAATTTAAGCCACCCATTGCCTATTGGTTTTTAGTGCCTACGCCTATACTATGTAGGCTTGTCGTTTATTATTATAAGAAGCACAGACCTGCGAAAAATCGCGGGATATTCTGATTTCTTGACAAATCGGTTTCAATTTGAAAACTACAATAAAAATTAATTTTCTTTTAAAAGATTATACTATATGTAGGAACTTACTTCAAAGTATGTCTGAATTTTCACACAATCGAAAGTAGTATTTTTTATAATAGGTAAGCATAACATATATCATATTATATTAGAATTCAGGTTCAGAAATCTTATGCATCTGGTATTATCACGTATGTATCAGAAACTTTCGTACAATATGCAAGAAAGTTTACAACTATTGCCAATATTCTATCCCTGTGGCAAGAATGCATCAAAGTTTGATATATTGAAGAGGGTTAGGAAAGTTTATGCAACAATATGTATGGAGCACTAGATATTCAAATTGATAGACTTGCCCTAACATGAAATCTGGGTAACATTTCGACGAGCTGGAGGCAAACCATGTGACCAAACTTTTTGCAACCAAGAGGGTTCTAGAATTCTTTGAATAAACTATCACTTCAGTCTGTATTAAGCGCTGAAAAGCGCGCATTGAAATAACCACACAATAACCCTGCACAAGAAAGTAAAGTTCGCTATAGTAAGGCAACGGTTTTCAATGCAGTTCATTGTGGGACTTTTCTGCGCAGGATCTGTTTTTTTTTAAATAGCTCCACTCAGTAGGCCCTGAGGAATAAAAGTCACTCAATTCCTTGGGGATGCTGTGTGGAGGAACTTTTAAAGAAAATGAAGGAAAAAGGTATGAGGGGCTAAAAGGATTCTGGGGGTTAATGAGTCTAGGAGTGAGAGACGTATGAATTCACCCCTCCCACGGCCTTACAAAGCGATGGGTCGAGAGACTCCGACTGGAGAGGACTATATTATGTCTGCCTCAAGTAGTCTCTCCCGATCCGGACCACCACGCAATTAGGAAACGCATTCGCCACCAAGACCTAGACAAACCTCACTCCAAGAACCCGGGCACCCCTGCTAAATCACCAATCGTAGCGAACCAATTGGGGTCACCTATGGCAGGGGTGTTGGTTATCCTATCAATGGTTCCCATGGCGGCGTTACCCATACCCGCCACTTAAATAGTAAATGTTCGTTTTTAACCGAACCGCCTCGCACTTAGTGAGGTGGGTAAATTATACCACATTTGTAAAATTGTTTAACTGAAAAGTACCTATGGCAAAATATACAATATTGGAAACAAGCAAGGAGTTTTGTTTGCCCGATTTGTAGGGTTTTTTACGCAGCCAGCGATTTGCTCCCATTGTAAAAAGGACTAGTAATTAGACAGGGAGACGGTCACGCCGCACGCCGTCTCCCCGTTCCGCGCAACATGCTTTGTTACCCTTTCCCTGATGGGCTGGTCTATCAATTTGGATGTCTATGGGATGGAAGGATATGAAACGCTATTCATGTTGTGACATTGTTTGATTTTGAATGGAATCTGCCAGGATGGTAGAACGCCCGTACACATTGCACATTCCTTGATGTCAACATCTGAACTACGCGATACTATGTAAATCTTAAGTCAAGGCAGAGCTGAAAATTATTAATAGTTGACTGACCGAAGCGAATTCCTGATGTTATAACTCGACGCAAGGTGAGTTTTGCATTTCATCTGTCTGTAAATTTGTTTGTCCGTTCCGTTTCCGTTTTCAAATGGTGACCGTTTTAATGGTTAAAAAATTCGTTTTCCAAATTTGAAATCGTCGTGTTCGTTCGAACTTATTGGTATTTTTTCAGCATTGTGGCTGTCTGAAATAAGTTTGAAAAATTAATAATTATCAATTGAATAGTAACGTTTCTTTGGTTAAATTATGGTGTAATCTCTTTTTTGAAATACAAAAAAATGTTTCTAAAAATAATTATATGGTTCATAATTAAGTAGGCAGGTATTTAAGTACCATTCTACTTACAAATCTTATGATTTCCGAGGATTTTTTAAAATTATATAATAAGAGGAGTTTTTGTATTAATAAATAAGTGAAAATGAGAAAAAAATATTTTTTGACGTGTGGTGTGTGCTAATCACAGAACTACTAGAACTAAATTATGATAATAGCTTGTTGTTTTCTTTAAATATGTTGTACGTGTTGCACGAAGTTAAAATCTTCGGCTCCTTGTGTTACAAAGCATACGTATCGAGTTGATTAGACAAATATCTCCAAATATAAGTTTTGCGATAATGAGGGAAGCAATATTCGAATGCTCCCCATAAATCAAATATTATTAACACATGTCTGTTTTTACATATTAAATATGCTTTGCTATGTCCGGAACATTAGTATGACATTTTGAAATTTCCTACTGTTACTTGGAAAACGTCAACTTTTTGTTTTCGCTACAAGTTTTTGTGCATTATAATTGGTTTGGTGGTGTTCCTAAGTAATTTGAGTATTTTACAAGATAGAGGGTACACTTTTATATATTTTTTAATAAGTGCTTTTGTGTTTAATTGGTAGAACTCCATTTAATTTATGTTTTTAAATTTAATAGCGTTATTATTAATTTATGTAAGTATTTTAGTTTTTTTTTTTTATGGTTTATTATGGTACGATGACTTTTATATATAACAATAAATGTTTATTCATAAATGCAAAAAAAAACTAAATTGATACATATTAAATCACCCAATGCCAAGGCAAATATTATTACAACTGAAATAAAAACACACAGTTCAGATTGCTTACATGTTGGTATCCCTGCATTGTGTACATGTGAAAATATTGAACTGGTTAAAGAATCTGTTTATATAGGTGTTGTTATACTGCTTTTTCAAATTGGGATTTATAAATAAATAAAGTCTGTGAAAATTTGAGATCTATTGTTAGTAGATTATATAAACTTAAATTCTATGTTCCAATATGTGCACTTCAAATAATGTATTTATCATTAACTGAATCTATTATAAGGAACGGAATTACAGCTTGGGGACTTTCCTGTAAAGCAAATGTAAATCATGTTCAATCAGTTCAAAATTCATCAGTTAAATTATTAGCTCAAAAAAGTTTACATAAACAAAGGCATAATGTTCCATACTTTTACCAGAATATCAAAAATGAAATTATTTTTAAGCATACGAATAGGCCTATATAGATACATAAATAGACTGGACCACACCTAAAATATTCGTTTTACGTTAATTGAAGGACTAGTCTTACCTAAGCATACGTGTTCGCACGTAAGAGTTTTTTTTATTTTTTCTGTGTTCCTCCAGGTCTATATCAGGCAACAAATTATATTAGGAAAGAAGTAGGTACTTACAATAGGAAGTGGTGAGATGTAGATCACTTTCTTGTTTAATATGCGTTTAATTGCGTAAAATGCGACAGTAATTCACTCCGATCAATTGCGAAACAAAACCCCAAAAAAATGCGTGTTGTATTAAATGCGCGGCCATTGATGCACTGACACTTTTGTATCGGCTCTTGAGAACTGCGTCGGGGCAGGGTGAGGAGAACGGGCGGGGAGACAGGGAACAATTCATCACCTTAGCATAACCCAAAATCACAACAAAAACAATTCACCGTTTTGTCTCCTACAATCGGCGCAAACAATACGTGATACATATATTGCTTAAATAAAATGTTAAAAAATGTAAAAATAATGTAAAGACAAATATTATGTTGAAAAATTGGCTCGCTGAAAGAAATAGTTTGTATTAGACTAAAAAAATTTCTAACTCCATTGTAAATTTTTATTTTTTAACATCAAAATAGAAAAATTGACAAACTTCTTAAAAGTGGTATATTGGGACTTTTCTTTTTTTTCCGTAATATGTTATTTTTTTTCCTATAATATTGTACCTATAACTTTTTTCTTTAAAATAATAAAAAAAAAAAACGACTAACTAATCAAATGAGAACGATCGATATTTAAAAAAAATACATACCGCAAATCCCGTTGAAAAGTGTTGAAAGTCAAAAAAAGAAATTTTACAGGAACGCGAAAACAAATGATGTTTGATTAAATAAGCGGACCCGTAGAAAAGAAAAACTAGCAACATCTCGTGGACAAAGAGTTATCTAACTTAAATTTGGAATATTTATCACATTATGTATATCGAACTAAGCTGGGGTATGACTCAGCTTTATCGAGAATGTGCCGTAATTTTAATAAGGCTTATAAAAAAAAACATTCCATTAATTTGACAATTTCAACATCGGCCAACTTCAAATCATCTCTTAACAAGATTTAAAGCTCCCTATTATGTTGTAATATAAACTTATAAACCTATAAAATTATTGTTCAAAAAACTTGTTGCAAAAACTTATTATTATTTTGTAATATATGGTATGTGTGTGTGTGAATGATTGTAATGTATATGTAAGTATTATGTTATCAATGTTGTGTTTGTCTTTAATTAGTGATAGCATCAAACACGTTTAGTGTAATTTATTGTTGACAAACCTAATTTAAAAAAAAAAAAATTAAAAAAAAATATATATATGTATATAAATGTTGTTAGTTTCGGGAGCGAGTTCTTCATATTAATATATAATCACTATCACTTTACCATTCAGAGATTTTTTTTTTTAAAACAGAAAATTTCGACTTATACCTTTTCTACGGTATATACGATATTTGTTTCTACCAATCACCTTCCATAGGGTTAGTAATGAAAATTAAACAATTTGACCAGAATCGGCTAATTGGAATACCGACAAATTGACCTTGATATGTATGAAGTATTTTAAAATAATCTTTTAATACCAGTCAATCGGCACAATGGCATTAAATCGATTGTTTAATGTTATTATGTACATTTTCAAACCGTGTCCAGCTCCGACCATAAGTCCATTGTGATGTTGATAGAGCTGAAATTGCTTCGTAGAACTGGACTTAATGGTTTCATTGAAATAAAATGCGAGGACGGCCTTTCTTAATATTTATTAGCACAATGCTCGCTCCACACCGCCAACCAAATTCTTGTATTAACCTCTAGCAACTGACGTGACTTTTTTTAAGTTTACGGGGCCTAGGCGGCCTATTGCTTAAAAGATATATCAGAGGTCTATGAAAATTTTGTGGCAAAATTATTATTTATTGGACATTCAAATGTATTTAAATAAAATTAAATACTTTTTATTGTTAAGTTGTTTATGTTTATTTTTGTATAGTATAAATCAACTTCAAAAAAGTCACGCAAGCACTGACGATGGGTCAGAGAGGCCTGGAAAAAAAATTGAAAATAATTTACTAATACAAATTTAAGTTTAAAAATTGAAAATGGCTCTGGCGTCACTAAATTCGAAGTTATTGGAAGCGTTAAATGATAACACTTCAGGCGGGCGAAAACCAGGAACACGTTGGAGAAAATGAGATGTTTAATAATAATACACAATAGTTAAAAAAAATTTTCTTTAGTACTTGCCACACCCCAACTATACTAGTTATGTCCAAAATTATAGTATAATTTGTAATAGGGCTTCATAAATATAAGTTTAAATCAGTGTTGGGACCTTTAGTGACGTTTTATATATGAAAAAAGTTTGTATTTTATTACTGTATAATTTTTTTTTTCACTTTGGTACAAATCATTACAAACAATAACAATTTGTGCTTCTTCAGTGACAAAGCGTAAGTTTCCTTTTGAGAAAATAATATTCCACACAAATGACAAGGAGATAAACAGATTTTCCTATCTTGTATCACAATTTTTTTTACATGTACATATAGTTGGGACCCTTGAGAGAGATTGGTGTACAATATTCATATTAAAACCGACATAAAAGGTAGAAATATCCTTCCATCTTAAAGTGTGTCAATTACATTTCGAAATCAGAAATACTTTCTACATTTTAAAATTTATTTTTATTTTTATTATTATTAATTTAAAATAAATATAATATTTCGCTTTCTAACCTTATATATACATAGCATAGTAGTATTATTTAAAGTTGTGTATAGTATGGTGATAATATTTTTAATTTTTTTCTAACAACTGAAGTTTAAATAGTTTTTTTTAAGGTATTTATATTCTTACACATCTGGTTATCTGGAAGGAGATTATATATGTGTACGCTCTCGTGGCCAATGCTTCTCTTGCCACTTTCAGTATTGACAATATGTGTGTACAATTTATTATGTTGTCTAGTATAATGTTCGTGTAGGATGTAGGTACTTGTGTTGTATGTAAAAGAGTACCCTCTATCTGGTACAATACTCAGGTTACTCATTAACACCGATTAATTATAATGCAGAAAACTTGTAGTAAATAAAACAAAAAATTGATGTTTTCTGGGTTACTAGTAGGAAATTTCAAAAGTCGGACCGTTATGCTTCCCGATGTTATTTATAGCATATTTAATACGTAAAACAGAGATATGTGCAAATAATATTTGATTTGTGGCGAGCACTCGAATATTTCTTTCCTCATTATCTCGAAACTTAGTATTTGGAGATGTCTGCCTAATCAACGGACGATCGATTTATTTGAATGCATTTTCCCCTTGATTTCTAAATTTTGATTTATGCGCTGCCTTACATCTTAAATTATTTCCTGACTTCCTCTGAAGTCGACAGAATTAGAATTTCATTATAAATAATTATTAGAATTTGATCGTTACTACGGCAAACGGCAAGCCGTTAATAGGATTATCAATCCATAAATAGGTATAGTCTTAAATATTCAGGGTGTTAAGGGAAGTATTATTATACTAGTATATATATTTTTTTAAATCATTTACTTTTACTACAAAGGTCAAAATTACAATGAAATTTTGGTCTCGTGTGACTTTATGATTTTTTTTAAAAAAGTGTTTTGCATTTAATTTTCATTTTTGAATTGGTATATTTAAAAAAATCTACATAACATAATGTTATTAAAAAAAGTTTTTTTATTGCTAAATTTTTTCCAGAACCGTGTGTCTTTTATTAGACATTATAAGACATGCTGTGTCTCTAACAACTAGTTTGAATTAAAAATAATCTATGAATCACATCACTTTTTTTTATGTGGCCTACAAGAAACAGTGGGTCCGAGGAGGTCACTCAGTCGAATAACCGGCCAAACCCTTACCCCGCCGCAAACTGTCTAATAACCTAGTGATTATTTTGTGTATTTAAATTAAATCAAATGGGTGGAGTTTGTCCGGGTCTTGGCGGTGGATGTGTCTGCCCACCAGCTGCGTGGTAGGCCAGATCGGGAGAGACTGGTTGAGGGAGACCTTGTGACCTTTCAAGCCAAGCAGAACTCTTTTGGAACATCGCCTTGCATCGCAATGGGAGGGATGGATTCATATGTCCGATTCACACGCACCCACTGACCCCCAGATTCCTACCCACCCCTCATACCTTCCCCTAACTTCCTCTCCTATAAAATACCCTCCACACAGCATCCCCAAAGATGACATAGGCCCTGAGGGAAAATATTTTCCTCAGGGCCTCCTGTGTGGAGCTATTTAAAAAAAAATCAGATAGATCAAAGTTGTCACCGGAGATTATAATTTCATTTACATTGTTAGATCCAAGTAATGCCGTTTGTTGAATCGCTGGTTGAAATAAGTTAAGGGGGTTCCTTAACACCCTGTAAATGAATCGGCTACGACGAAGTAAGAAATCACTGTTAATTAAGTATATTATTAATAAGTATCACAAGACAACCACTCCATTATTTATTTCCCGCAAGAATAAAGATTTTTTATTATACACGCGGTGTCCGGAAACTCGTAGTAAAAGCTGTAAACTGGCGAATTAACATCACATTTGGAATGGATTTCATGGTATAACTTTTTTGATTTAAGATTTAATTTTCGAGTAAATCAAGACCGAAGTTGGAATTTATTAGGTCAAATTTAAAAAAATATATCATTAGGGGTTAATATCAGTGGTTTAAAAGAAAGTTCAGAAGAGTTTTGGATCCCCTTTTGTGATATAGATTCACAAATTTTCCGATTGTACCAAAATTTTTAGACATAATTTATTTTATATAGCACAGCTTGCCATTAACATAAACATGAAGAAAATAGATATAAAGTAACTAGTATAAAATATAAAATATATTAAAAATACAAAAAATATGAAATTCAAAAAATATATAAAAAGCTCTTAAGTACCTGTCGCAAAAAGCAAAGATTAATTTAACCAAGATAATTGATAAAATATTGAAATCTATCATTTCCTACTCAATATTTGGTATTTCATCAGTCACTATGTACTACTGTATTCAAACATTAAATCATTCTCATTCACATGGTAACGGTTCGGTAAATGGTCGCGTCAAAAATTCATTATTATTCTACAATATTATATGTGTTCCACACACATAATAGAGAGCGTGGGCACAGATAATAACATTCCACTTGCATCACGATGAAAAAAATTAATGCTTGCCATAAAAAATTAATTGGAAGGTGGGTCAAACCCCAGCAGAGGCCGCTATCCGAATTTCTACCGATTTCTTGAAAACCTCCCTTCAACATTTGAAGTTTTTAAGCTCTTAAAAAAATATATGTTATTTTTTAAGATAATATCTATACATTCCTCACGCCAAAACGCAAATTAAATGAAATTTACTCGTTAGAAAAAAATCGCAAAGTATGCTCCAACATTTTTTTTTCAAGTGTGTTTCTGTTATTTTAAAAGTTATATGTTTGAAAAAATTCACACTGTTTCTTTAAATACTGTTTTAGACAGCCCCCAAGAGATTTTTGTTCTTTTTTAAACGAGATTCCCCTCCCCCCTCCCATATTCCGATACATTCAATTTTCAAACAGCTCGCGTGCCACCTATTGCAATTTTTTATAAAAATTTCATAATGCCAGAACTCACTGTTATATATATAGTAACCATCGCGGGCATGCACACATCAAGTTTCATCGCAATCGGATGAATGGTTTAGCAACGCATTTTTAGATTTTTATATATGTGGAAGAAGATAGAAGATGAGTTAAATTAGCACAATAGGTCTATGGACTTGGTAGTCTCCGCTTTCAAGAAAAATAAGAGATAAAAACAATATAATAGACCTAAAAGTTAAAGCTTAGACCTAAATATTTGATACTCATTTCACGAAAACACATGCAAAACACAATGTGTCAAACGAGTCAAGATACTTCTTCAATAATGGCATAGTGTGCTGATTGTGATCACGGTCGTTAGTCATGACATGAGACAACGACTCAGAGACTATTATTTGAAATTTATATTATTTGAAACAACATCATCAGACCTGTCATTTTCCATATCGCTGGTTTCTCCATGTCCATTCTACTTCAACTGTTCAATTCACGGTCTGCGATTATTTTAATAATTGAAACGGCTTCATCTTCCTTATTGTCCGCCTGCGTAAAATGGACTCGATATTGGACAAACCCATTCGAGGGGAATGATATAAAATTGACATGAAATAAACTAAAGCAGTCTGTCCTCTTTTCTAGATTGTTGATCAGTGAAATTCAACAGAGCTATTCTTTATGTTGAATATTGAAAATGTAAAAGCAATTTTTGGTTTGATTGTCAATTTTTATTGCGATTTTTATGGGGAATATTCACTGTTTTCATTTTATGTGTTTTCCAACGACAGAATCTACATAACAAAATCACAACGTAACAAAGTCGAAGATACTTTCAGTATCACGCTGGCGGAAATAAAAATAACTCGAATTAAGATTTCTGGTACATTTCCGGCTTCCCTATTTTTTATTTGATTATTATTATTATTTATTAATGTGAATTACGCAGAGTCCTGACTACCCAGGACCAGTAGGACTGTGAATCCACATGTTTGGGTAATATTGTAAAATTAAAGGATGTGGAGGAGGAAGTGATGGGTAAGATGAAATTTGGGAAGTAACTACTTATTCCAACTTGCTTAAGGTTAAGCTAAGTTCTAAAAAAATTATAAAAAATGTCTTGCAATTTGCCCTAGCAGACCTATTAAATGGATCTCTCCAAAGGGCTATGTTATGAATTAACTTTATAATATAATGTTTTACTAAAAACTTGAATGTTTTAGAGTAAATACCTTGGGAAGTTAGTAACTCATCGTCCAGAAAAATAAAATTTGATGCAAACCCGCTTATGTTAAACTTAGCTGAAAAAGGTTTTACAAAATTTTCAAACCATTTTTCGTAAAATTTTTTAATGATAATCTTTTTCATGGTTCGTTTAGATTAGTCAGTATTATCTTTTTATTTTATCATTGATAGGTATAACTTACAAATTTTATTAAAAAAGTAAATTGTTGCATTAACCAATTCAAACTATTAATCATTCACGGTCCAAAAACAATTCGCCCGGTCAGTGGCTGAGTTGGCATCGCGTTTGGGTCCCACCCAGGCGTCTCGTTTTTGATTCCTCGGCTGGCTAAATCCTCCACCACGGCACAATCAACATTTTCCGCTTACTGTGGTGGTAGTAGGAGATTTTCAAATATTGTCATCAAATATTATTTGTAACCAGGGAATGTTTGTCTTTCTTTTTAAAATTTACAAAAAAAATTATTTACTAATAATAAATAAATTTATACATTTTATTTTTTCCTAATCATCGGAAAATCGACAGTTTATATTTTATCACTTTGTACATTTGTTACATATAGCCAAAATAAACCATTTATGCATTTTCTCCTTGTGAATTTATCTCTAATAAGACAAAATATAAAAAAATAAGGGCACGTACAACGAATGAAAAAAGAGAGTAGTGTAAGAAGAATTTATGACGCAAATGTGAATGGTAGAAGAAGTCGGGGATGCCCGAGGAAGACATGGCACGATCAAGTCAATCAGATAATTGAGTCGGGCCATGTCAAAAGTCAGAATAAAAGAAGAGTATGCATGAAACGATGTATGAATGTCAGATTGGCAAAGAGTGTATGCCGAGACCGAGTTGTTTGGCGGTTCGTCCTCTCTGCCTATCCCTGCGGGAAATGGCGTGATGGTTAGTTAGTTCCAAGAAAATTATGCGAAACAAAAATGTTTGAATATAAATAAATAAATTCAATCACTTGTGAAGTTATAAATGGTTCTCCAATCAAATTCGCCGTCTTTGTACTTTGTACGTAGGATTATGGCCTAAGAAGATATTTTTTTCTTTTTCCGAATTTTGGAAGGAGAATAGCCGATCTACTGGGAAATTGGAAACTTTGAATTATGAAGATAATTTGGCCATTTTACCAACAGCAAGTTTTATGCCTGTTTGTGAAAAGCGAAAGTTTGGAAACCTGTTGAGTGACGTCCCTCTGAATAATTTAGTCAAAATCTGTTTAAAATATAGGCAGGGCAAAGTAACCGAGGATACTGAAAAATGTTTTTATATGTAAGCACTAATCCCCATCGACATAATTTGGTCGATGCTAATCCCGCATAATTTCAACTCTCCATACCAGCTATCGCATTATTGCGGAAGTTTGTTCATGTATTTGCACGTTTTGCCCTCTAATTAGCATTAGATAAATGTCTTTCAATGAATATCTCAACATTTCCTGGCTAACTTTTAGAGCCGACTGAAATAAACATTTAATTATATGTATATGGGGGTAATGTGTGTGTGGATGGATTGTGTATAAATCAAATAAGTATTGTACTTAAAAGTTTATTGAAACAATTTTCATCAGATTACATCCGAACCATAATTTAAAATTTTTTAAGAACTCGTATATGAAAGTTGGAGCAAACAAGAAGCGATTTGCAAAGCTGTTATTTTTTCGGCAGTCCAAAACAGAATGGTTCTGTTAAATTTGTCACGGCAGACGGCGACTCTGGAAGAATGTTGAGAGATCGCTATTGGCGTGTGCACCAATAGGAATGCGCCCGATTCAAGATCGCTGCATCGTTCACTTCCTACAAGTATTTAATTATTTTAAATATTTTAAGATATATTTTAGTATCGCCCTGGTGTAAGACCACCATTCAGAATTGAAACGTTGCATGAAACGGCATTAGCTGTGTTTGGTGACCAGATTTGAACAATTAGGAACTTCCCCACATTCCTTTCCCTATCTCCTTCCCCTCCCCTCTACCTCCAGCCTCATAACATACCCCTATTGGGGATGCCATAGTATCACTGATAATATGCAATTGCAAATTTTCATATAAATTGTGTATTTTAGAGCGTTTTAGCTTTAAGTGAATACTGGAGCCTTTTCCCATCATTAATGCCTGGTTTAATCATGAATATAAGTTGATCCAATTAGAAATGATAAATATTCTTGTATTTTCTTGGTACTGATTGGGGATGCCCTAGTATCACTGATTATATGCAATTGCGTATTTTCATATACATTGTGCATATTAGAGCGTTTTAGCTGTAAGTTAATACTGAAGCCTATTCCCATCATTAATGCCTGGTTTAGCCATGAATATAAGTTGTTCCAATTAGAAATGATAAATATTCTTGTATTTTCTTGGTACTGATTGGGGATGCCCTAGTATCACTTATTATATGCAATTGCGTATTTTCATATACATTGTGCATATTAGAGCGTTTTAGCTGTAAGTGAATACTGAAGCCTATTCCCATCATTAATGCCTGGTTTACCCATGAATATAAGTTGTTCCAATTAGAAATGATAAATATTCTTGTATTTTCTTGGTACTGATTGGTGAAGCCATAGTATCACTGATTATATGCAATTGCATATTTTCATATACTGTTAGGGTACCCCGATGCCGGCTTCTAAACCAACATCAGCACACCAACACGTCCCTGGCTAGCTCTCAGCGGGACAAGGGTACTCTCTATTCAGGGGGTGGGCAGCTCAAGGCTAGGGAACTTCTCTCCATCCTTCGGTGACCCACGGGATCCTCACCGGCCAACAATCCTCCCGCCGTAGCAGAATAATAACAAGTTAAATCATTTAGACATGTATTGTAAACTCAAACACATACATAGGTTTCTACAGTACAATTCAATTACAAGAAATGCAAATTACACAAACCTAGCTAAAGTGTTTAACTCTCTCTGACTGTCTCTCAAAACGAAACTCTCCGAGTCGGGATTTCCACGGGGGCCCTATATTTCACTGAATTACGGACAACATTTAAAGAGGAAGTCAAGATACAGCTTACATGTAGGTAGGCAGGAACCTCGTCTCATGTGGCAGCTTCATCAGGCACTGATCATAGTCTAAATAGACCGAACTATGGTGCGGCAAAAGGCCAATTATACACAAAGGTACTTTAATAATACATCGCGGCCGTTGAATCGGTCCGCCGGCTTAAAGTGCGCCACTAGCGTGTCCGTTCGCCAAGGCACTCAGATTGCTTCTGTGTGGCGAGCGCAGCGGACTGCGGAGTCGCCGGGCAAGCGGGGAGGTAAACAGGATACGGGGCGGGGAGAGGGGGCGGCCAGCTGTGGGCTGTCGCGTTCTCGAAACTACTCGCTTCAAGGGCGTATCGTAACACTTCCCCCCGCGCTTGGAAAAAAAGCGACGTGGCAATGGAGCTGTAGGAAAAAAAAATCCTCTTAAACTTCCATTGGGGTTCTGAGAGATTCGTTGCTTGAGAGATGCCTAGCTAGAACATGCAATTTATGTTATAGTTTAGGTCACAATGTTTGTAGGGAATGGGTGAGGGGTACATACAATGTTTTGAAAAGAACAGTTTTGGTGAAAGTACATGGTGTGAAACAACATACAAGATTATGCAATTGAAAGATGACAATACATGGTTATGCAATTGAAAAATAACAAAACATGGTTATGCAATTGAAAAATAACAATTCATATTTGTACAATCGAAGAACAAAAAAAACAACAAGAACAAAAATGCCTGTGTGATTCTAAGGTTTCATTGGTCTGGGAGCTAAGTTTGCGAAGCGTGGATTTGTTTGGTTTCGGAGAATTTCGAAGAGGAGGACGTGGTTTCACAGATTCTAAGGATTACATTATCACTGTAATCAGACCCCTTTGAGATAACACTCAAAAGTACACTTGGGCCTTAGAAAACACTTGGTTTTGTCGAAGACGTCGAAGTTCATGAAGTGGAGACTGTGGTTGCTGTGCCGCGACTATGGTTACAGAGGTCATTGAAGAGGAGAATCCAGTGTCTGCAGACATGCCAGTACGAATCCTAAGTGTTATTAAGGTAAACACGGATCGTATATAATGGTTATTGAAGCATAATGTAGCTCAACATAACTTGTATTGGTACGCATTCAGCGAATACTGGAGGTCAAGGTAATGATGGTTTACACATGACGATATATGCGTCACTGCATGACAGCGCAAGAGACGACATGGTTGGCATTGATAGCAAGAGTAAGAACAAACCTAGGAGCTAGCGTGCCCAAAAGGTGGTTCAGAGTGTCATAATGTATAGTGGGACAACTCAACTTGCTGTGGCACGACAAAACAACATACATATGGGCGGTATGGTCTGTGCTTTCAGGAACAAATGCGTAGAAAAATGGCAGCAGGAGGGACCTAGTAACCACAGCGCGTGCTGTCAGGAAGTGGAGCTCAGCTTGGCTGTTGGTGATGACATCCGCCTGGGCTTCTTTTTAATCCGGGAGAAATTATTATTAGAGCAAAATTCTTGAAGTTTACCTGCCTAGGGACCAATGAAGAAAAGGTTTGGAGAGAAACAAAATGTGTCCAGATAATGAAATAAACGAAGTTTTAACCACCGACCCAGAGAGTGACGAAGAGAGAGTTTTCTAACTAAATTGTGATTACATGAACATTTTCCTTTACCAGGATGACTTGGCGTTTGCCGAGTGACAATATGTCTTGGTTAAAAAAACAACCGGCCTTCCATGGCCTATGTTAACATAAAGGTGGTAACATTTTTGTAGAATTTCAACGAACAAGACAAAGAAGTCGTGAATGAGTCACGGTAAAAGCAGAGAAACCAATTCATGAATAAAGGTTGTCAAAAGGAGACAGACGGTACGCCAAGTGCATATCGTACATATCCAACATTCATGAATGTGTTTCGTGAAATTGAGAAAAAGAACAAAAGGTGAGACATATGCAGAGAGTGAGGGAGAAAGCCTGCTGATAATTGGTTAGTTTACCGATTCGCACTCCCAGTGAGGGCGAATTATGGTTAACAACAGATTTTCCTCTTCATAACATATACCTGAGAACATGATGGTGAGGAGAAAGGAAAGGAAAAGGAAAGGAGTTGAGTGACGAAACTTGCTAGAGACTGGACTAATTTCCACTTCAAACTCCATGTGAGAATGAAACATGATCAACCAGCAGATTTCCTGACTCTTTACAATTGTTAAAAGGATGAGGAGAAATTTGAATACACATTAACAAAGAGACTAATCTTTTGCGTGTATTGGGCAAAAGATTAGGGGTCATTTTTAAAAAACTCCTGCGTGATTGTGAGAAAAGACAGACCCTTGCTCCAATTTCACAAACCTGGGGGTTTTCTTATCCGTTCCCCAGACAACGAGTTATGCAAAAAAGGGCACAAATTGCATCATAAAAGATGACACACGATATTGTATCGTTCGCACGAATCATGGTGAGTATTTTCACGTCTTCACGTATAGTGTATAAGAACATGTAAGTACATACAAGATAAAACTCAATTATAGACAGAAGTCAAGAGTTTATACAATGCCTCTTAAAGAAGATGGCAAGGCCGATATTATGTCGTTCGCACGAATCACGGTAAGTGTTTTAACGTCTCCACGTATAGTGTACAAAAACATGTAAGTACATACAAGATAAAACTCAATTATAGACAGAAGTCAAGAGTTTATACAATGCCTCTTAAAGAAGATGGCAAGGCCGATATTATGTCGTTCGCACGAATCACGGTAAGTGTTGTTATTACGTCTCCACGTCTCGTGTACAAGGGTTGTACACAATTATACACACAAGCGGTACTCATGACAAATTAATGACACACGACCAAAATACAAGAGCGGTACTCATGACAAATTAATGACACACGACCAAAATACAAAAGCGGTACTCATGACAAATGAATGACACACGACCAAAATACAAAAGCGGTACTCATGACAAATGAATGACACACGACCAAAATAGATTGTACAGAAAGGGTGGTACTCATGACAAATTTGTCACACGACCAACTCAATAACATTTAGCTATGAGCAAAAGTGATTATGACGAACTTCTCGTATCGTGGCAGGTATTTTAAGGATCCCTCCTATAACGGTGGATGTTCTAAGGATCTCTCCTATGACGGTGGATGTTCTAAGGATCTCTCCTATGACGGTGGATGTTCTAAGGATCTCTCCTATAATGTAACAGGGTTACGTTTAAATACAACACAATAAACGTTAAAGATGCTTGATTTTAACACATTTTATAAAGATTCGTTAGATTAACTAACTCCGTAGCCCAAGAGCGTACGACAGAGAAGATAGACAATTTGATGCTACTTCATGTGTTACAAAATACAAGGGTGATGGCAGAGTATAATTCTACTTACACCAAGTATTTAAAACAAAGACAGACCTATAATGGTTTTACATACTGTCTGTTGTGGCAACCTGCAGTGAGGAAGACCAAAGAAAAGGGACCAATTACGGTTTTACATACCCTTTGTGCAGTTACAAACATACCAGGTTATGTGCAATTTGGGTTGCAAATACTTGGTTAAATGGACACCTAAAAGTTGTGAATTCCAAAATCAGGATGACCATAAGGTTTTATTAACCTGTCTCGTAGGGTTGAAACGTGTCATATAAGACATACGTAACGTACAAGCAAAAAAAAAACAAAATAACAAAAGGTGGCTTTGTTATAACAACCAAAGACCGGATGATTCGGTTTTACGTACTTTAGTTGAAACGAGCCAAATTGATTTATATACAGGGTTATAAAGACCAAACATTGGTTTTATAAATACAAGTTCCAAAATGGACGTGTCGATATCCAATTTGGGTACAAGAGCATGAATTTGGGTAGGACGCCATCAATTTTTAATTTAAGAGGAAAAAATTGAAAAAAACTTATATACACGAGGGGCGACTATGTAAGTAACCACTGTTTGATTTTCATGCTAGAGATACCTCGGAAGGTTTTACAACTCATGATGAACAAGATAAAAGGAAAAAATTGTAAAAATAGTTAACTGGTTCTGAGTCGGAATTTAACACTTTGGAATTTACAAAACCCGACTTCTAGAACGACACGCCGATGGGCAATTGTCAACTACTTTACATGAACAAAATAAACAGGTGAGAAAGTTCCTTTCCACACGACAAAAAATGCAACAAAAAAAAAAAAAATAAATAAAAAAATTACAAAATTACATGACAAGGCAGGGTATGACGTGGCATGAACATTGCGTAGTGTACGTGTTGAGACAATAAATGGGCTCGCGACTTCCCAAACATTGAAACTCGAAAAGTGTCTCCGTTCCAAAGTGATCAGTTTTAGAACAGGTGAAAAAAAAAATAAAAGAAAAAACTGCCGTGAGGGAAAGAAAAAAAAACAGTGCAAAAACAACATTTGAAAGTAACTTCAAGGAGAGTGTGCATTAATTTACAAAATAATTTACAACTTGTTTCATTTACGAAACGATGGGCATGTGATTGACACAATACACGCCTGACGTAGTAAGACTCTGTAAGCTTACAAAAAAAATGATGATACACACTGGATCATTTTATATACAACACAAAATTACAAAAAGGAGAAAAGAAAGGTGACAATTTGCATTGTTGCACCTAATAGTGAGGTATTCTCACAATGGCCATAATGTATGGACGAACAGTAACATTAATGGGTAAAAAGGAGTTGATAATCCCAGACAAAACCGTGGCACAAACTTGAGGCCCGCATGTGAGATTAAAAACATCTTGAACAAATCCTTGTTGAGACGAGGTTTGTTGTATTTCGCAGTATCTGATTCTGCTAAAAGAAACGTTGGTGTCGCTCCGTTTCCTCATAGTTTTTTTGGGGCCTTGCCTCTTAATACGCTTAGCTTGCGGGCGGCGCCCAGCTATGAGTTTGCCCGCCCGCGTGTCCCGCCCATGGCCAAGCACGCGGCCGGTGTATTTATTGGAACCGGCATACATTGTTATTTTGATTGTTGCAGCGGCTACGGTTGTCAGTGGGACATTTATTGATGAAATCATCCTTGTTTTCAACGTCGCTTTCTGTGCGCGTTCCATAGTTGACTTTTTGTTGAACGGCAGTGCATATGTCTTGCTATGAACCAGGGAGAGTCCTCTATCCCTTAAAGCAGCTTGTAAGTGGGCTTTGGATAAACTATGCACATTGGGAATGGTACCCAAGTTGGATGATGTAATAGTTTGCTTGTTCTCCATTGCGAGTTTCCTGGGTGGTGGGGAGAAGAAAAAAAATTGGCCAGGGGTTTCCTTTAGAAAGCGCAAAAATTAATTTTTGTGAGGCACTTTTCACTTGGTGATCACTGTTGGCACTTCCAAATGTGTTTTGTATACATGACACCAGAATTCTTGTCAAAGAGGGGCAGATGAGAAAAAATTTTGCGTGGAAAGACCTTAGTGGTAAAGGTTTTTGTATTTCACTGACCACTTTTGAGAAAACTGTGAAATTCACAAGTATTTATTTATTTTAGAAAAATTTTGCCAGGATTGACCTTTAGAAAACAGGTTTTTTATTTTTACAAAACACTTTGCACTGAGAAAGGCACTAAAGTTCACAAACGGCACATTTCTGGCAAATAAAGGACAAACTTCCGAATGAAAATGACTGAATATGGGGTTTATTGCATCCAACCATATTAAAATTATTTTATTTATTCATGGAATCAGTCATTGGTTTTATTATTATTCCACTTTTCACTTATGTAAGGAAAAAAACACAATTCACTTTCACTTATGCTGAAAAAAAACACAGTACCTATAATGTACAATGGGGAAAGAAAGTCATTATTTTGTCCATTTGGAGAAACATTAAATTGTACTAATTTGACAGACACAAGTGGGCCAATTGGTATATTGTGCAGAAATAATAAAAATACGTAAGTCCGAAATTTTCATTAAGGAATTCGCAAAATAACTGGGGTTCCAGAATCAAATTTATAATAATGATTTCCGTTGGTGTCTCAGTTCAGTCATAAAAAACGGTTTGGATTTAAAACGGAGCCTAGCAACAGTCGCTTGGGCGGGAACAAAGCATTTGCGCGCAATCCGAAATATCGCTTGGGACAAAAGCCGTTGGAATTTGAGCGGGAATAACTGTTGCTAACGCGCCCGCCGCTTGGTGACGCAATTCAGATTCGCGGTCAAAAGCTGGCGTTTCGGGTACTCAAAATGGCCGTTTCACATGCGATTTAATTTCATAATTACAATCAGATCTGTTATGGATCTGATTTACATATTGGTTTCTGTGGTTTTTTCACAGGATTCACTGTAGAATAACAAGGCATAATTAATGTTTTACAAAATAGTTGTTGTGCGGGAAGGATTTTGACAGAGGAAGGTCCCGCAAAGTGACCGAGATAGAGAAAAAAAATTCCAGGCTTCACGTTGATGCGCCAATTGTTAGGGTACCCCGATGCCGGCTTCTAAACCAACATCAGCACACCAACACGTCCCTGGCTAGCTCTCAGCGGGACAAGGGTACTCTCTATTCAGGGGGTGGGCAGCTCAAGGCTAGGGAACTTCTCTCCATCCTTCGGTGACCCACGGGATCCTCACCGGCCAACAATCCTCCCGCCGTAGCAGAATAATAACAAGTTAAATCATTTAGACATGTATTGTAAACTCAAACACATACATAGGTTTCTACAGTACAATTCAATTACAAGAAATGCAAATTACACAAACCTAGCTAAAGTGTTTAACTCTCTCTGACTGTCTCTCAAAACGAAACTCTCCGAGTCGGGATTTCCACGGGGGCCCTATATTTCACTGAATTACGGACAACATTTAAAGAGGAAGTCAAGATACAGCTTACATGTAGGTAGGCAGGAACCTCGTCTCATGTGGCAGCTTCATCAGGCACTGATCATAGTCTAAATAGACCGAACTATGGTGCGGCAAAAGGCCAATTATACACAAAGGTACTTTAATAATACATCGCGGCCGTTGAATCGGTCCGCCGGCTTAAAGTGCGCCACTAGCGTGTCCGTTCGCCAAGGCACTCAGATTGCTTCTGTGTGGCGAGCGCAGCGGACTGCGGAGTCGCCGGGCAAGCGGGGAGGTAAACAGGATACGGGGCGGGGAGAGGGGGCGGCCAGCTGTGGGCTGTCGCGTTCTCGAAACTACTCGCTTCAAGGGCGTATCGTAACAATACATTGTGCATATTAGAGCGTTTTAGCTTTAAGTGAATACTGGAGTCTTTTCCCATCATTAATGCCTGGTTTAATCATGAATATAAGTTGTTCCAATTAGAAATGATAAATATTCTTGTGTTTTCTTGGGATCAATTGGGGATGGCATAATATCACTGATTATATGCATTTGCTTGTTATCATATTACATTATGCATATTTGAGCATTTTTAGGAAAGTTAAGTTTTTAATCAAATAATAAAGAATGAATTATTTTTGAAGAAACCTGTTGTTTCCTCCACAATTTCCTTGACCAACTCCAACCCCCCCCCCCCCTCTCTTTCTCTATGAAGTCAAAAATATCACGAAGAACTAGTTCCAAAAGTCAAATTCAAGTTTTAATTAAATAAATTAGGTGGTTCCACGACAATTTAAGAAACTTGCATTTAAGCACCCCTTCGAAAAGTCATTGAAAGTTATGATTTTATTTAAATAGCCCATAACCTAACCTAACGTTTACTATTTGGTCAAAAAAAAATTCATCACTCTTTTGACTTTTAATAAAAGGTGACTGAGTATTGCCAATTTAGACTTTTTTTTTCATTATTATTAGTCATTGAGACGATGTATGAATGTGAGTGAGCAAAGAGTGTGTGCCAATACCGAGTTGTTTGGCGGTCAGTCCTCTCTCTGCCTACTCTGCGGAAAACGGCGTGATGGTAAGTTAGTCAGTCATTGACGTAGAGTATATTTGGTCGAAGTTATTAGTGCATATTTTGGCTTTAAAAGTTTAAAATATTTCTTATATATATCATATATCCCCCCTACTATCTTCAGCCTCACAACATACCAAAATTAGAAATGTCTTAGTCTCACTTGCTCCAGTGGGAGCAGTTGGGACTTTGAAAGACGGCTACACGTTTAAGTATGTCGTATTTTGTTATTACCGCATGTTTCTTCGGGGAGTCGGAATTATTGCAAAAATATTTGATCTTCACTCAAGACACCTGCAGGCATAAGTATATCGACTTTGGTTGTACGGTCGTATATCCTATTTGCATACTTACTTGAATAAATACTATTTTAATGGATCAACCATCCGAGGGATCGACTGTCAGAGGGACTGTATGACTTAGTATGACTATTTTGTCATACTAACACATATTGTATCTTGCATTTCCCGCTAAGCACTTACATACTGCTTACTAACAACGTATACAGGGACATTGGAGGTCTAAATTCGTTCTAAACTAAATGTGGCTTCGTTCTTTCAAACAAATTAAAGTCCTTGCGAGAGCCTTGAAGGAGTAACCATCTGTTACTTATACCAGGGCGGGTAAGTGGTGGATAACCTCCAATGTCCGACGGATCAACTGTCGGTGGGCTAACTGTCGGGGAGCCAATTATCGCCGGATCAATTGTCATTGAACAGCATTTTGTGTAGAGTCATAGAGCATAGAAAACTGAAAAATTATAATGAATTACGCCTGAAAGTGTGAAAAGTGAGGAAAGAATGCATTCATATCTACGTCTACATAGGCACTGTAAAATGAAAACGTATTTTTAAAAGTATATCGTAAAAAAATTACATAATAATTTATATACCATATTATATGAACTAATAAAATAAAGAAAATAATGACCGTAGAGTATCGAATTAACGAATCATTCACCCTTTCTTTGTTCCGCTGCAAAATCAATAGAGCAGCCATGTTGGGTCGCGGTTTGTTGATGTGTAGACAGGCGACACCGACACCATGGTTATAATCAACTGATTAGCTGCAATCAATTACTCGATAGATAAAAGTAGGTACCTACCAACTAGTAAGCTATATCATGCTATGGTTTTGTTCGAGGCAACTCGATACGGCGCGGACATATATATTAGTCGTGAAGTCTGACAAATAAATATCGACAGAAAAAAAGGCCATGCAATAATGTAGCTAAACCCAACACCAAATTGGTACATATTTATATTTTTTTAACATTATATATCTACGTACATTCGACGTTAACATAATTATTAGTGATACTTATCGAAAACACATGATTCTACATCATATTCTTTAGTTACAGAGGAATACGAGTATATACTGTAAGCACCTCTTTGATGAAATGCATATATTCAGAATCGAACGTTGATTTAAATTGCTTTAATCGTGTTTGGTGACCAGATCTGAATAGCCAAGTAACCAACCTCGTCTTCTCATCTCCAACCCAACCCACTCGTTTCAACCTCACAAAAACCCCAAGTGTGGTATTTACATAAAAAAATGATGAAGGTACTAATCGAATTATTTTGAACGCTCCTGAATGCGTGATAACGAAAAGAGTAAATTTTTATACTTTAAAAGAAACCATTTCCAAGAAACTTTAAACAAAATAAAAATGTTGTCATGTCGTCAAATAATGTCAAACTGGTTAGTTCGTTAGTCAAACGTACTGAATATATTATAATTGTACCAAAATCCACACTGTGTGTTGCCACAGTTTGGAGAAAAGTAAATTGGTTTGCCAAAATATACAATTTAGTTATTTATCTATTAACATCATAGTGGGCTTTTACATGAAATGAATGTAAGTAATACAGTTGTGTCATTTATTTGTTGTATACAGAGTAAGTACCTACTTAACTTATTAATTTATGAATAAGTAAAGATACATTGTACATATAACGTATGAATTAAACACATGTGAAATTATATAGAAAACACACTTCTTTAAAATTATAAATAATAATTAGAAAATTAAATTAAATGTGTAACCATTGTAAAATATAAAATAAAATATTTAAAAATAGTAATAAAAATAGAGGAGCATACAAAATTGTACATTCACTATGGAGTGGTAAGCTCCTAAGTTTCAGTAAAGTAATTGTGAATTTTGTTTCACAGAATCTCTAAATATATCGACAACGATACCAATTTGGGAGATGGGCGTGGGTGCCTCCGCCCTCGGAACTATTTATTGGATAACCATCACCTCTGCACCAAGTGGTTCGCTGCATCTGGTGACTTACCAGAGATGCCCCGGATCGTGGAATGAGGATTGTCTATCTTGAGAGGCCGAGGAACATAGGATAAGGATAGGAGATGTTCCCGATACCTTCCATCCTCACGCATTTATTTATGATCGTTTGAGTTACTTCTGTTTGATATTTCTGACCGTTTCGCTATAAGAATGCCAACATGCACGTAATACTGTTCAAGATCGTGATTTTTTTTTGTTATATTAAGCAAACATACAGGGATTTTTTTAACGTTGGTTCTACACGTAGACAAATTAAAGAAATCTGCTCATCGTATTGATCTTAACCATTAACGATTTTTATTAAATATCATCTCAAATAGGGTAGGGCGGCGTAAGTTGAAAATGATTTTGTTCAGTTGACTTGAAACTCCTACTGGTATTTCTGTTTTTTCAACTTATTAAGATAATTTTATTATCTGGCTTTATAATGATATTCACGAAATGATATAATACGTTGATCACAAGCCATTTTAATTTCCACGGAGAAGGAGAAATGGTTAAACTGGCCTCATAGATGGGGCTAATTGAACCACCCCATGGGGCTTGTTGAATAATATAGTATTTATTATCATTCACACTCATGGTATAATTAAACAAATTTAGTTATTGAACTAAATTCGTTGAAATAATGATAGAATACAGAACAATTTGTGTTCGACGGCGCAATCATATTCTAAACGACGGACTAACTTGGTGCTAACCTGAAAAAATTTTCTGATAGTTGAAGCAAGTATTTGTTAATTTCTTTTCTTGTTCTGTGAAAAATACTGTTTAGGAGAATATCAAATACTTTGTTTCTGATGTATGATGTTAGGCAAAAACACGATCCGACTTTTTTTTCTAGGTACGCAACTAGAAACTAAAAAAAACGGTGTTATAGATGTGTTGATGAGCGAAATAAATACGTTACGGATACAATGACAGTAAAGAATCGGAATGGTGCGATTTGAACCAAATGGTTAAATTGGCCTCACCCATGTTTTTATACAAATTTCATCTGATAACTCACATACCACTAAATGTAATAAAATAGGCCACTTGCATCACATTTTTAAATTATTTTTTTCCGGCTTAGGCAAATATTCTATGACATTCCGTATTTTTTTAATCCTATTTTTTAAACCCTGGCGTTTTTTTTTAAATTTCAATCCGAAAAATCGGACCATTTTTTATAAACCGGAAAGACGGGACATAATTATATGGATGCGAAAAAAAAATTAAGTACATAGCCGAAAATCATTTAAAAAAAAAACTACGCATTCCACATGAATGGCACAGGAGAATAACGAGGCATACCAAAAAAATATTATATCCCATAAATATTTGTTTTCTGGATCCATCTTATTGACCATTAATCATTAAAATGTTCAACATCTACGTATGTCTAAATCCAATGTAATAAATTTGTACTTGTAAATTACAATTATAATAATATATTATAAAATTTAATTTTGTTAAAATCAGCACTTTTGTCATTATTCTCCTAAGCATCTATACGAAGTTCACTTTATACACCGCCATCTTTATTACCATCTGTCAAAACATCAAAAGAAACACAAGTTCGCAAGGTAACAAATAATAAATCTAGTGAACAAATTGAAAAATTCGCCGGAAATCAAAGGGTTACCATGTAAAAATAAAAATTGTGGGGAATTTTAAAAAATGAATTGAATATTTCGGAGACGGGACATTTTCATGTAGTGACGTCACGAGCCCAAAAAACGGATATATTTATTTAAAAACAAAAAAAAAACAATAAATATCTAAATAAATATAGTACCTAATGTTTTCGGAATCTCAGTACAAAAATCTATCCACACGATTTTTTTCAAGTCATTATGAAATCCATGCAAGTGGACTGTTGACATGATAAAGTTAAGTAAATATTAATTCAAAATTGACTTGGTACCTTTCCCCTTGGGATCTATTTTCAAAAAAATTGTTGAACGTCGTTTTTTTTTTCTTTGGAGCAAAAATCACAAAAAATCCCCGTGAACACGCTATGAACGAAATGCACATGCTTGGCGGCGCGGTCCCCACACTTCTAGCTAACTAGAACATGTTTGACATTCTTTTTTAAGTTTTTAGGCCTTTTGGTAAGTCTTTTTAAGTCTCCCCCAACCCTGCTCATGATTGTGGACAAGTACAAAGTTCTGTAAAACATTGTAGAAGAATGCCACTTTCACCAGTTTCCTGAGGCAAATCTGTCCTGAATCAAGTGACTTCCGATGATATCGACCGCGACTGGCTGAATGACCTCAGCATCCCACTTCGACCTTTACCTCTCAACAGCTCTCCTCCCCAATTAGAAAAAAAAAACAAAATTAGTCATGAAAAATAAAAACATTAATGAGGCAACACCTGAAGTTCGCTCCGCCTTAATATATTCCAGCCTCATTAAAAGTATCCAAATACGATACTGGATATCAATTACTCCACTAAAATTTCACTAAAGGTAGGTGCCTACTCTTTCATTGTTTTTGGTGATATACTAGTCGGCCTTTGTGTAGGGAATAGGGACGTGAGTAATCGATACTATTGTTTCCGAAATATTAATAAGACAAATAATATTTAATTTTTATTGGAACAACTATCTTTTTATAATTTTTCAATGTTATTCCCGTCAATGTAATATATCATTGAAGAGAAGGATAACACTAATAATCTAAACGAAAATATGGTAGAGAACAAGGCACAGAAAAATAAAAAGATAAAAAAAATAAAACCGGTCGCAACTGGGACACAAAGCCAAAACCTCCCGTTTTACAGAGACAAAGGCTTTACTAATTCAGCTACTGCCATATCTTATTTTTTAAATGTTATATTTGTCAATATTATACTTCAAATTTCAGAATTAACAATATTATCTTCGACTAAATTTTGTCCCAGTTGCGACCGTTACCTTATATATTTTTCTTGTTTTTTATTGTTCTCTTTCATATGTTTGTTTAGATTATTAGTGTTATCTTCTACTTCAATGACAAATAATATTTGTTTATATCTCCTCCACCTCAACAGTACACATTCATGCGTCTTTTTTTCGATGGGCATGATTCGTTTCCTTTTTTAATGACATTCATCACCGTTCGCATCGATTAGCGTTCGCGTCACACTTTTCGTAACGCATCACACTTTTCGTAATGCATTCTCCAGCTTACCCCCCAAGTCGAGCGTGCGTAAAGAAGTTTTACTTAAATAATGCAATTTTCAACAGCAGCCGTTGAGTACTCCTTTATTTGTTTATGTTACATCTTAAAAAAATCTCCCTCCATGTCTGAACGGTGTATAATGAGGTGAGAGTTTGGGTGAGAGGAACTGTATGACAAGCAAACAACACATTTGTATTTCTTCATTTAAAATAAAATTTCCATTGGGATGATGTCTAATGAACTGAAAAGTAAATAATTGATAAACAAATTATGAAATACATGGACACGGGACTAGAAATGCAAAGCATTTAATTGCCAACAAGGAAAGAAATCGAGCACTCGGATATCTCTTATGTACCAGGCTATCCAACTATACAGAGAGTTACATAATGTATCTGATATGAATTTTGATCTTTTTGGTTTTTTTTAATCACCACGGGTAAAAAAGTAAGTCAAATATTACTCTTAACACCCTTTACACGTAGGAAAAAGAAGACTACTATGTTGTTATTTTCTTGAATCTCTCTTGAATTTAAATCTAGCGACGACATTTATTAGTGACATCTTGTATATAAACAAGAAACTATATAATGTTCTGCTATTTTATGTGCAAACACTGTCATACAAGTATAATGAGTAAGATTAAGAAATGTAGCCTCAGATGGTTTGGGCATGTAGAGCGAATAAACGAAGAAAGTAGTGTATGAAGAATATACGACGCAAATGTGAATGGTAGAAGAAGTCAAAGATGCCCGAGGAAGACATGGCACAATCAGTGAATCAGATACTTGAGTCGGGCTATGTCAAAAGTCGGAATAATAGAAGAGTATGTATGAGACGATGTATGAACGGGAGTGAGGCAAAGAGTGTGTGTCAAAACCGAGTTTTTTGGCGGTCCGTCCTTGGCGTCCGTCCGTCCGGGGCGGAGAAACGGCGTGATGGTTAGTTAGTTAGTTAGTTAGTGCAGTGCATCTAAAAGCTTCCGGCTTTTGGGCATAGATGGCAGTGCTAAGAGCTGTCCTTAGATTCCGCTAGATGGCAGGTAGCTTAGAACCTGTGGAGACTGACAGAGGGTCAAGCAGCTCTGGGTGAGTGTTCACTAGAACCCTCCGATTAGAATCCTTATAGCCAGCTTCTAGTTAGGTCGACTAACGTGATCAATATTGTAAATACGCGAAGTATATAATAAATCCAGATAAAGAATCAAGAATCTATTCGGTACTCCAAGAAGCAATCTCCATCGATATGAGAATCTGTTAGTGTGTCTGAATTAACAGAACACCACAGTCAGTCTGTCATACATAATTTGATCCGTACTCCTGCGTTGTTTTTCCTTCTGCCTATCCAGGCTTTTTCCAAATCCACTTTAAAAAAACCCAATCGGGTTGTGATATAGTACTAGACAAAACTATTTTTCTTCACTCCGTTACACACTGACCCCCGAAATTCATATCCACTCCTTCCTTTCTTTAAAAATACACAGCATCCCCAAATATGACATGACTAGGTCCATAAGGATAATATTTTCCACAGGGCTTTCAATGACTAGCTAATGTAAAAAAAGCACATCTGATGATGTAACACCTGAAATATTTTTACGGAATACGAAATACAAGACGTCATCTCCAGTTTGATATGAGTAGGGTTAATGCGATCAATATTATTTCAGATAAGAAAGATATCATAATATTGCGATTATGAATATATATGTTATATATTTTTGTAAAGCAAATGTTAATATTTGGTTTGCAAACACATATTTTTTTTATTATATTGAAGATAAAACAAACACCTATTTTACTACGGTAAAATTTTTTTTTCCAATTTATTTTACTACAGTAAAATAGGTACGTAGCTAGTTTCCGATTTATTCCTGCATAATAAAATCTACTTTCTACGTGTTGCCGGAAATAGCAAAAGTCACTTTGAAATTGAAGTGAAGTAGGAATTCGCAACAATGTAGCTCGAAAAGTAGTAAATAATTCAGGATCCAAATATTAAACCTGCGGAATTAGTACTTGCCAAGACTTACATCATAGAACCGTAATTGCAATATCGTCGGATGTTGACAGAGAAGCAAGGGTCGCATAGGTCCGGTATGTACATAAGTCAGTCCATCCCCGCTATGTTACGACATTCCTCGCTCAAAATTAAGCGGGGTAAGTCTACATTGTTATGCCGCTAAATAGTTCAGTTTTTAAACGTCAAGGCGCTAGCAGTCACATATCAAATCTGACATAACTTAAGAAAATAATTAAATACTTCCATGTCACTGAAATATACGTAAAAAGCCTATTTTCATAAGTATGGGCAATTATATTCAATGAGCGAGGGGGAGTTTCGATGTTATTAATTAATAATCAATTTAAATAGTCAGCGGTGAATTTCATGAATACTGCCCGACTTTGGCAAAACCGATACTAATTCAAATTCATATCCTCACATATACTGTACATGATTGATGTAGGGAACTTCATCAAAATATTTTAACAATGCCAATGGGGGTATTGCATTGCACATTTTTGTGTTTTGTTCTGCAGTTAGACGACGCCACCCATTACCAACGCTTATAGTAAATACGAAGATGATGAAAACATTAAAATTGTGAAGTAATACCAACGCAACTTCCAGACAACAAACATAAATACTTTTTAATTTATTTATTTTTTATTTTGTGGAAACAGCAAACTAGATAGATGTGGAGAAAATCATGATCAACGCCCATTCAACAACATACAGTCCGCCTCGGAACAGGAATTCCTAGTGAGGTGGACTGAGAACAAACTACTTCATTTTGTATTTTTATTTTACCTTATTTTGTATTTTTACTTAAAAAAAAAAAAAAATAATGAAAAAAAAAAAAACGTGTAAGCAAATATTCATGTTCTCAGTCGGAGGAGTCCCCGCTTCACGTGAAATGTAGTTCAAGGAAAGCACGTTCCTCTATTAAAATCATAGACATTCCCTGTAATTCTGGTGGTATGATAGCTTGCGACCTACATCAGGATTATATTTCAAGCCGCGTTAAGCTCAACATTCCGAACAAGCTGAGCTTAAAATTATATGGTATACCGCACCATAGTCGGTATTAGCCAATGAAAGTTACAAAACAAAATAAAAACGGATTATGTTTTATAAAATGACGGTAATTTAAAATTAAAGTCTTGGGATTGGAAAAAATTGTTTATGTGGAAGCAGAATCTTTCGACGATTTGTACATACTCTATCTAGTTTAGGCCAACGGTTTCAACCTGTTTCGTACCCCATGTCGTACGCGAATCATGTGGTACGCGAATCAAAAATTGGGGGTACGTAATATCGTGGCACAAAAGTAATGCAGGTGTTAAAACTCAGCTCAATTTGTTCAATTTCGCATGTAGAATTACTGGTTAAAAATGCCCGAAGTCGTGTAACATCTTGCATAAAATTGCATTAATTGTTTTTGATTGATAAATTCATCTAATTATGAAAATATTAAAAAAATGACAAACCAATTTACAGTAAGTGTTAAGGCTTAAAAAGGTTGACTACCGCTGCTCTAGGCAAAGAGATACCTACCTAGAAATAAACCTTTTTTTTACATTATCTGAGGTTCCGATGAAAAAATTCCCCTCAGGGCATACTTCATCTTTGGGGATGCTGTGCGGAGGGTCTTTTCAGGGAAAGAAAGTAGAGGAAGTTATAGAAATTAAAAAAGTATGTGGGGTGGGTAAGAATCTGGGGGTTAGTGTGTCTAGAGGTGATGGACGAATGAATTCATCCGTTCCACTGCGCTCCAAATCCTGCTGACTCCTGCTGGAGAGGTCAAAAAACCTCTCTCAACCAGTCTCTTTCGATCCGGCCTGCGACGCAGTTGGTGGGCAAACGCATTCGCCGCTAAGATCCGGACAAACCTGACCCCATGAACCCTTTTAAGTCACTAAACCACTTGGGCTGACCTATGGCAGAGGTGTAGGTTATCCAAAAAAATATTTTATTAATATTTTGCATGGGTACTTTTACACACACTTTTTTGTGGACGAAAAGATTTTAAAAGATGAGGCAATATTTAATTTTGATTATTTTGTCGTCAATGTGTTGAAGCAGCACCACTTACAAAAAGTGAACATTGACGTCATTAAATTTGCAAACGTTTCTCTCCGTTTTGTAGGTTAGCTAGCTTACATAAACGAGTATCTAGATAGTGGGTGGTGATGACATTTAATTATAATAAATTATTGTTTTCAAAAAACACAGATTTGGTTGAGTTGACTAATTATAATTAGCGATTTTTTTTTATAACGACCTTTATTAATGATCAAGATTTAAAAAAAAATACTTATTTATTGCTCAATAAAGATTTAAAAAAAATAACATTTGCGGATTTGTCCATTAATTTATTTTATTTTAATACTAGCGAGTTCCCAGCATGCGTTGCTATGTCACAAATAAAGAAATTGTTTATCCGTGCGTGTCTTTTCCAATTCGTCCCTTTCCCTATCCGTCTCCCTTTCCCCTCCCGTGTCCCCTTCCTCTCACGTGTTCCCCCTCCACCTTCCCCGCCTTTCCTCTCCACTCTCCCTCAAAACACCCTGCCGCGATCCCCTCCCTTCTCCCGCGTTCAATATATTTAGTCCCGGTACATTTTTTATTTCTTACATGTTACAAACATTCATTTTTGTATATTATAAGAACGACCATTCAAATTTGGTACCAAATATAGGTACCTATTTAAAATATTATAATTTTCAATTAGATTCAAAGTATTCGATTGTTATTAGTACCATAAGTGAGTATTTATTAAAAAGTTTATTCTAATATTGAATTTGATTGAACAATTGATGTTTTAAAAATGTCATTTTTGTAAGAGTTTTTTTTAATGATTAAAACAACTTTTTAGATGTATTGTCATGTGGTTGTAATAATCCAGAAACCTTCGCGATTGTGGAAAAAAGGTATTTTGAAAATTTGAAACATTTTATAGCAACGCATAGCGGACATACAGACATGCAAAAATTTTTTGATTATTATGGATTATTTTTGAATTTCAAGAAAACGAAACCCCCCGGCTTTGAATTCAGAAGAATTGAGTCAAATAATTCTGGAATTTCCTGTATAGAGTTGTAAAAGAATTTTTCCCGTCCTAATAATGTCATTTCCTGTTTTCGAAAATGTGCACTTCGAAGTATTTCGAATATTTTATATTATTCTGTTTCTAAGAACTTCCTACTTACTTCATTTTATCTTTAAAAATAAGGTAAACATGGCAAACTTAGACATAATAATTTAATTATACCATCTCAAATTAACACAACAACGACAAATCAACACACACTTTTATATTTGATTTAACAAATCACATCAAACAATACAATAGTATACAATAGGCCTATTGTATGCTAATGATGCGGTATTGAAGATCTCTGAAGTCTCTCGTGTCTAGGATGAATGAAGTATGTACGAAGAATGAGTTAATGATAAATGTAAGTAAGTCTATAGTGATGGTATTTGAAAGAGAAAACAATGTGCAACATATTTGTTAATGATGAATATTTGGATCATGTGGATGAGTCTGGGAAGTATGTTTACGAGAGATAGGAAGGCTGATAGAAATATTGAAAGAAGGGTGAATGCAGGTAACTCTATTTATGGAGGACTGAACGCCGTTGGCACCAACAAAAAACTGTCCAAAGGAGCGAAGCTAGCCATCCAAAAGGACTGGTAAGTGGTACCTACCCTGATGTATGGCAGTGAGGCATGGAACTGGCAGAGGAAGGATAAAAGTAGACTGAATGCTGTAGAAATGAGATTCCTAAGTCCTAACCTAATCCCTAAGGTAAAACCATGTATGATCGTGTGAGAAACGCGGAGATCCGCAAAGAATGCAAGGCTGATATAAGCGTAATGAGTAAGATCAAGAAAGGAGCGCTCCGATGGTTTGGGCATGTAGGGCGAATGAACGAGGAAAGGAGTGTAAGGAAAATATATATCGCAAATGTGAATGGTAGAAGAAGTCGGGGACCCCCGAGAAAGACGTGGCACGACCAAGCGAATCAGATACTTGAGTCGGGTCATATCAAGAGTCAGAATAATAGAAGAGCATGTATGAGACGATGTATGAATGTGAACGAGGCAAGCAGTGTGTGCTAAGACCGAGTTGTTTGGCGGTCTGTCCTCTCTGCCTATGCGTGCGGGGAGAAACGGCATGATGGTTAGTTAGTTAGTTACATCCAACAAAGTTTCGCTTATTTCAAACTTCGTCAAGACTTATTAATAATATAATAATTCAGTACTAATAATAAGTTAATACTTTGGGGTGTGACATTATATTTAAATTTAAAAAAACCTTTGTAATACACCACTTTTATATGAATTAAAAAATGACAACCAACCAGACTTCGCTTATCTAAAACTTAGTCAGGATTATATTAACTTTGGGGTGTCACATTTTTATTAAATGAAAGAAAAAAACATCTTTTATTACACCAATTTTATTTGAGTTGATAAATGACATTCAACCAGGTTTCGCTTAGCTCTAGCTTTAGTATAATAAATCCTACGTTTTTATGCATTATATATATATACCATGTCAACTCAAAGTATTTGCTTCCTTCAAAAAAAAAAAGAAATAATTTTTTTGTGCTGGTTTTCATTCTTTTTTATCCAATGGAGCGATCGCGCGAAATAAATAAATTTGCCTCAATTGCTCGCGATTTCCCAAAAGATCATTTTTTAAATTTTTCGCCAACATTAGAAAAATCATCTCTTCGAATTTTAACACGGAAATATAAATACTTGCTGTATAGCCAATGAATTAACCTGTATTTAACCGTTTATCTCATATTTGTAGGATTTATAAAAAATATATTATATAAAAAATTGTAAATTTTATAACCCCATGAATCCTGCGCGTCGTTACTTTGAAATTGCCGTGAGGGGTACTTTACTTATTCGAGTCAACATAGAATATTTTCGATTTCTGTACGTTGTCTATGGTATACTTGATAATGAAAGGTGCATATCTACAGCAAATGGACTTAATTTTAACCGTAAACAGCTGATCAATTATTCGACTTGTAAAATATATTTAAAAAATATATTTTTAACATCGTACTAAAATAGTCTACGAAGTTCGGATTTGCAACATCTATGCTCATAATGGATAAAAAAATTCAATAGCTTCGTTTTAAAATAAATGACTGGCCGGGAAAATGTTTTAAATAATTACAATAAATGTTTTACGATTGGAAGGAAAATGTAGTCCAATTTTGGAGCGCTATCAGTCGCAGAAAAATAAAAGTGGTCCATTTTTTTACCATAACCGCTCCAGTAGATTAATAAACCCATATTAAGAATCTAAAAACCTACTCTAATTTTACGAATGTAGGTTAATATTTTGGTTTAAATAAGAGAAGAAAAGGACTCATCTTAAAACTTGGTATCAATAACATTAGCCTCCAAGTGAACAATCGATTTTAATTTTAACGAATTAAAGTGCATTATTTTCAATTTTCCGCAATTACCAATACTCCAATTGCCATAGACTCGCTGACTCCAGATGGTTGGAAGCAGTTGGGACTCTTGTGCGGTATTTACATCAAAAAATTTTTTTGGTTATTAATATATCTACCATAAATCTACCTATAAAAAAAATTATTAATACAGAAAAAATTATCAGCACGAATCGGAATAGATAAGAACATATGACGTCAAAGGACAGCCCTCCATAGAATGAAAATTAAATATTCTATTTTAATTATACTGTAGAGTGGCGTAGAGGTATGTACAATCTACTTGATAATTTATTTTTCCTAGTAGGTACCTCACGCTAAAAGTGCCTCACACTTGAAAGTCCAATTATAAGTAAATTTTAGAAAATATTTATTCTACCGATTGTATCTAATGTATAAGTTAAATACTCGTTTTAATGTTGAAGTTCTAAAGAAAACATATTTTTTCGAGCTCTAAACAGAAAATTCCTAGAAATGTGATTTGTGACGATTTGATTTACTTGGGATTTTTGGGAGTACTTTTTGGTCCGAGAAGCTAATTTTTTTGTTCAAGAAATAGAATTGTAAAAAAAAGCTTAAAGGAAGGTAATTGACTTTTTAAACTAAAAATTTGTGATTTAATATTTTTAATGAATATTCTTCTCCTAACTCATACCAGAATTAGTAAAAATATTAATTCCGTGTTCGTGTTATTTCTATGACAAGGTATACGTGATATTATACGTACCTCAGTTTTGTCAGTTAACTGTAACGCCACTACTAAAATTAATTTACAAAAATTTTAAAAAAAGTACGTTTCTTAGGTATAGGTCACTGAAGAGATAAACAGATGTAAGGGTGTTAAGTCTTGTGTGTGTACTCGAAGAAAACTAAATTTTTCCTTACATCTGGAGTAATTTAGTGACCGAACATTTTCAAATATGTAAACTCTTCCTAGAACAGTTAACAGACTTCCTAAACTATATCATTCGTATATCTGGGGCCTAGAAGTCTAAAGATTGCAAGTAAAATAGCGACCTCCATTTTCTTTTAAATCGGAATAGATCATACTTCTTGGTATTTTCTCTTTCAGTCTTAGAATAGGTAAAAGAAAAATAATGAATATGCTTATCTAAGAATGGTTTGGAAAAATCATTTTCGATTTGATTTAAATTTCCGCAATAAATACTACAAATAATATAAATATCTTTCATCTATTGGAATATTATGCTCGCTACAGTATTATTATTAATTTGATTTATTTATTAATTTTAAGTTCTGATGAGCTTTTACACGATTAGTGTATGATACAGAGACACAATGTTTAAATAAAAAAGGTAAACTTCAATATCTAAACATTATATAAATGGTAGATACAAAGGTAAATTTTATAGAAAATAGTGTATTATAAGAAAAGAAAATGAAAAAACGGAAACCAGTGTTTAAATTGCAGATGGCATAAAAATATTAGTATAGTGTCGGTTAATAATACAATATTAATTTAAATGTGAAGTGCATGACACAGAACAAAGAAAAGAGAGGAACAAGTTTTAATATTGGAGATACATAAAAGGAATACAAAACGGCTTCTACGATCCTCCTTGATTATAAAAATATGGTCATTCGGTACCTAATAATGATATCATTAAATTTTCAAAAATCTTCAATAAAAAAATTATTTTTTCATATGAAGCAAATACTTTGTGATGTGACATTATAATTTAAAATAAAACAATAAATTTGTCAACAGCACTTTTATTTTTATACTTTATGCCGACCGGGTTTCGCTACAACCCGAGCTTCTTCAGAGCAGTATAATACTCTACGACTAAGAAGCTACGACTGCAGCGAAACCCGGTCGGCATAAAGTACAAAAATAAAAGTGGTGTTTACAAAGTTATTGTTTTTTTTTAAAAAGATTATTCCTTAATGTTTCTGATTGAACAACTAAGTTCCATACAAAATCAGTTCTATATAAACAAATCCCTCTTGAAATTTCGGCGAAACAACGTTTTGCCCATAAAACAGGATTAAAAAAATTTCCTACGCGTTAGTGGAAATAATATTGTTGCACCACGGTGCGCATGCGCGAGGAAAAATCGCGCCTATAAAGAGCACCTTCGGAAAAACATCCGCCAGTCTTCATTGGTCCTTTGTCCGCGTCGAGCCGCTTTGTGTCCTTTGAAAACGCGCGCGAAATTTTCAGAATTCGAATTTGGAATAAAATAACAGTGGGTGAAAAGTAATTACTGACTTTATGTATCGTGTTTATAAAACTGTGTTATTTGTGGAAACGTTAATAGTGGAAAAACAAATGTTTTGGTTGTGTGTTTCTTGGATTTTCTGAAAAAGGTCAGTATATTTTTATTTTGTTTTGATGTGGGTGTACAAATAAAATGTGTTTTTCGTGTTAAATTTATAAAATTGCTTAAAAGTTAGATAAACTGGGCAGGGATGTACAAAAAACAATTAATTAAAAAACTTGCGTATGGTTGAAACCAACCAATTTCTGAAATAGCGTATGGAATTAAATCAAAACTCGAATTGATGCAAAATAAAAATGTTTCAAAATATGTATATATTTTTTTTTTCATCCGTTTAATATACTGTCCCTTTCTTTGTTATCAATATGTATACAAAAATATTATAATATGTCGTCGGCCTACTGGCAAAGTCCACAAAGTCATTAAACCCAATCCTGAGATAATTGCATTTCAATATTTAGCCATTTTGGAAAGGCTATAAGTGGATGAATATCTGCAAAATGATTTTTTTAAATACTTTATAATTTAGAATGAACCCTTAAGAACCTTATCAATACACAATATTAGTTATTGGCTATAACAGCAACCTCTAATCAAAGATTTACAAAAAAATGAGCCGGAAATAGTGGTTTTTACCGGTCAATAATGACTTGCTTAATGAGTGTGCTTTGCTTGTTAAGATTACTGTCAAATTGTTGACTGTAATGCTGCAAAACAGCTTTAAGATTATTTTAATTATAATATTTAATTATTAAACACCAATTATTATTTCTTCTAATAATTTCTAAATAAGGCAAAAGTTTATTTTATGTAGTTTTTATATTAAAACAATAATAATTACAAATTATTGTTGGTACCTACTGAAATACAGATATTCAAAGCTACAAAATAAATATTTACGAAAATAATAATCACATAAAAGATATTATGACAAATATCTGTAAAAATAAATAATGTGTATGTTTAGATGAAATAAAAAAGATTATAAAAATATAAATCAACGTAAAAATAAGCAAAGTTTATAATTTTAATATTTAGTTGAAATAAACAAATATGTAAACCAAGAATGCAATATAATTTTTAATATTTTTTTTTAGAAATAAACAATAATAATTACCAATCATTATTGGTGTTTACTGAAAGACACATTCATAATATTTTATAATAATAGAAAACGGCTTTTAAGGGATGCGTACATGTGTAGACGTGTAGGTACGGTACAGTCTACTCGTCTTCAGCATCCGAATCAGAAAAGCTGGTCTCGGGAGCTACATCTTTGATGCTATTTAAACATGGTATATTTTCGTACCAGTTATGTAAGGCTTGTGGAATAATATTGGTCTTACATAGTTTTTACAGGTCATTTTTTTGCGACTGATATTGGAATGGGCTTTGTATAAAGCTTTGGTATTATAACATTGCTTTGCTCTTCGATCTGTGCACGTGTTATTTTATTTCTAATTGGTCGTGAAAGGGAGGCAACGGAAATCCTCCTGTAGTCACTGGAAAAGTCATACCGATATTCTATAAGGTTTGGTAATTTTTTCTGATATCGGAAGCATTTCACTTTTAACCATTTGCCAATGTTGAAATCCTCATCAACCTTCTTATTTTTTATTGTCATTTCAACCAACTTTTTCAGATCTAAAATATCTGTAAATTAAACTTCTTTAGTTTCATATGGAGGCTTTTTATTTTTTGGTTTGTTAAATAAAAGGATATCCAAATGTTTTGTTTTGTTTTCAATTGCACTATGCATTGAGTCTACTTCCATAAATGAATGACCGCTTTCAATAAATTTTTGTTCAATAACACACATGGAAGTGTTTTGGACGAAATGCAGGAATAGCGCGGAAAATTGTATATTTCTATTTTGTCCACCACAAGTATCTGAAAATATGGATACTTCAGTTATTTGCAATGGAAGTTGTTTTAAATAAAGGGCCATGCAGGTTCCGATTTCACAACTACCCTTTTTCCAGTTATTTTCTGTCCAAAGGTAACAGATACCATTATTTGGGTGCTGCTTACAGAACATAGATTGTGAAATTATACAAATTTAATTTCCGCAAATAATAAAGTAAGCTCATTTGGGAGCAAGTACTTTGCAAGTGAAATGTTATAGACATGCAAGTAGAATCCTCAATAGCTATTTTCTTATCTTCGTCTTTGGCTTTCATGGATGCAGATTTTCGGTTTTGGGTTTTGTTGATAGTTATCTTCAAGGGTTTCATTTTCTGGAGCACCTGCCTTGTTGTATACTGTATAGGTGACGCATTGAGAACTTTTGTATTTGATAGCATTATTTTTATAACATTCCTGATGATGGTACGGAGGTACCGAAACCGGTAGACATCAATCGTAAAGTGACTTTAAATCAAATATTTTCTTTTCACCTATTTAATTTAATTTAAATTAAGAGCTATCAACCAGAGGCCAAGAATTTAAATTTCGTCGAACGATGATCTTGCGATCGTACCCTTGCAATTGTACAGGGCGGTTCCATGAGAAAGATTAATTATTCTCCATACCAGCATTTTAAAAAAATAACTCTATGTCAATTTTAGTTTATTCAAAATTTGTTTTGATAAATACTTACATTCAAAAATGCTCAAACTCGTGATGTTAAAATTATGTACTTCCGTAATTATATTTTGTTCATAAGTATTTATAATTTTTCTATAATGACTAAGCAAAATAAGTATGTAATTATTGTTTTATATATTTTACTTTGTAAGACCGTAAATAAATAGATATACTGAAGAATTTTCGTCACAACACAAGAGCGCGGATATTTTTTTAATGATTTTAGTTGAACATAAATTAAAATTCTGAAAAGTAGCTTTCCCAAACAATTTGTTGATTTATTTTACTGAATGATTATATGATTTGAAATGCATGTTGTATGATACTAAATTTGGTTTGAAAATTTAACAAATCTGCCAACGACCTACGGTTAAAGCTTATTGTTCTAAAAATAAATACATTTTCTCAAAATTTAAAACATAGCTTTACTAGATAAAATAACAGTCTTTCGAAATCAATTTACATTTTTTTGTGGAAAAGAGTCAATACGTGAAAATTTGATTTAAAAATGACGTGTTTCCGGTTTTGTCTGCTATTGATAAAAAAAAATTGAATTTTATTGTCTATTGTATTTGAAATAAATTTTGAAATTTATTGTCTATTATTGATAAGAAATAAATTAAGAAAATTTCCCGCTTAATGTTATTGATGAGAAAGTTTTTTTTTAAATTTAAATTTTATCCAAAAGTCCTTTGATCAGGGCTTACCAAACACTCCTCGAAATTATTACGCATGGAATAAATTATTTAATTTTCAGGAACCTGAATTATTTAAATCCTGCCCTAGAGCCGGGATTTGTCATATTACGTCGCTGAGTGTCATAAACCGATTTAAATTCATGTTTCCCGTAGGCCTGTATTTTATGAGGGAAAAACCAGACAAAACCGGAAATATGTCATTTTTAAATCAAATTTTAGTTGTGCTAACTCTTTTCCACAAAAAAGTATAAATTGATTTCGAAAGATTGTTCTTTTATCTGGTAAAGTTGTATTTTAATTTATGAGAAACTATGTTTATTTTTAGCGTAGTGAGGTTATACCGCAGGTCGTTGGGAGATTCGTTAAATTTTCAAAATAAATTTTGTATTATACAAAATTTTCAAATGATATAATCATTCAGTAAAATAAATCAAAAAATTATCTGGGAAAACTATGTTTCAGAATTTTAATTTTAGTTTAAATAAAATCATTAAAAATAGATCCACGCACGTGTTTTGTGACGAAAACACTTCAGTTTGTATATTAATTTACGGTCTTATAAACTAATATACCTATTTAAGATTTTTTTAACTTTATTATTTTGCTTAAATATTATTGAAAAATTATAAATTCTTATGAGCAAAAATAATTATAAAAAGTACATACTTTTAATAGTTTTTTTCATCACGCCTTTTAGCATTTTTGAATGTAGGTATAAATTAAAGCAACTTTTGAATGAAATATAATTGATACTGAGTTATAATTTTAAAAAGCTGGTACGGAGAATAAATAATCTTTCTCACTGGAACCACCCTGTACGATCGTAAGAACATCTTTCGACGAAATGTGAATTCTCGTTTGCTGGCTGGTTAAAATAGCCCTTAATAAATATGTATCATGTTAATACTCTGTAAATGTTTCAAAACAACGAAAAACACCTTCACCTTGGTTCATGTACTTACTTAGGGATATGTAAAATTATAATAATTGCTTTTTATTGTACCTAAGTAACTTCTCAATTATTTGTTAAATGCTGACACGACAAGTTGTACAATATGAGTTATCATCAAAGTTAGCGTTGTGCATCTTGAGTTCAAGAAGTTTCTCTGAAACTATTTCAACCATCTTTGTTTATACTATACTTATACTACATGATCTTATTAACACTTAAATTACAACTAGTATCTTGAATGATCACAGTGGCAAACATGATAGATTATACAGTGTTGCCAACATTTACTAAATTGTATCTGGTCATCTGAATAAACATAGAAGGAAAGAAATATAAAACCTTTTATCCAATTGCTGAAAGTGTTCGATTATCGGAAACTTGTGAGATAATAAGTGCAATTTCATTCGCACCACCGGGTATCATTTATTGGATAACCAATAAATTAATACCCTTGCCATAGGTCACTTCAAGTGGTTCGATACTTCTGATGACTTAGCAGGATTAGTCTGAGGTGGAGGAGGTTTGTCTTTAGATCTTGGCGGCGGATGTGTTTGCCCACCTACTGGATCGGGAGAGACTGGATGAGGGAGACCTTTCAGTCGGACTATCTCGACCCATCGCTTTGCACCGAGGGATGGATTCATATGTCACTCATGGACACAATGACCCCAGATTCATATCCACATCTCATACCTTTTTCCTTCCCAGAACTTCCTCTCCTTCCTTTCCATAAAAAGACCCCCAAAGATGACATAGGCCCTGAGAAAGGTTTTCCTCAGGGCCTCCTGTGAGAGAACAATGTCGGATCTGATAAAAATTAAAAATCGTTTTTTGGCTTATTTCGTTGATTTATAAGTTTATTTTCAAAAATTTGAATTAAAAGAAATGAAATGCAAAATATCAAAACAACACTATTTTCTCGACCTTAGAAACGGTAAAAATTCAGAAACTAAACTTTAAACAGCTCTACTGCAAAACTACAAAATCGCAAATCCGACATTGTTCTTCGGGGCCGTTGATAAATATATTACCTGCATTTAACTTTTATCTTCATTTAACTTTTACCTCTAGAACTTCTAATTACTGAGCGTATTGAACTATCATTTACCGGATTATTATCGGATGATAGTAATGGATAAATAAAATAAAATGATGCAGTTTTCATTTGGCTAATTAATGACAGACATTTTTAGGCAAAGTCGAGAGCAAATCATCTCATTAATTATTAGTTTACTTCTACCAGACTATTTTATTCAAAACGGAGTCAAATAATCTGCGAAAAATCCATTCCATTTAACTCTGTTGATGTGAACGAACAGAGCGACCTGTTAATGTGTTAATTCGCGTATTTTCCTTTTGCGTACAAGGAGTTATGTTTGTGTTCAATGTTAACCACAAAAGCTTTACGCGCAGCTTTCGAAAAAGCTTTCCCAGACCAATGAAATGAAATAATGTGAACCATAGTAGAAATCTCATTTACCTGCTACGCAACAGTTCTTGAAGGAAAATTTGGCGTTCTAAACGACTATTTCATTTACGAGCATTTTCTTTAGCGATGTTTGTGTATTTTTTCTTTTTTGGCTTTCCGTGCTTTTTATTAGTTATCAATGAAAGTACCTTTTTTACAATAGCTCCACACAGGAGGCCCCGATGAAAATAATATCCCTCATGGACTTTGTCATTTTTGAGGATGCCGTGTGGAAGGCCTTTTTAGGGAAAGGAAAGAGAGTAACTTCTGAGACAGAAAAATATATTAGGGGTGGGTATGAATCAAGTGTCAGTGCGCCCAGGAGTGACGGATGTATGCATCCATTTCTCCCACTGCGGTGGAAGACGATGGGTCGGGAGAGTTCTTCTAGAGAAATTAAAAGGTCTCCCAGTCTTACCTGACCCGGCCCGCCACGCAGTAGGTGGGCAAACGCATCCGCCGCCAAGACCTAGACAAACCTTATCTCGTGAATACGGACACCCCTGCTAAGTTACCAAAGGTAGCGAGTCACTTGAAGTGCGCTATGGAAGGGTTGTTGGATGTCCAATAAACGTTTCCTGGGGCGGTGGTACCCCTACCTGCCTCCCAAATTGAATAAATTGTTTTATTTTTTTTTATAAAAGAAGTAAGGTAAGTGCATCAAATATTGAACTTAGGTACTCTTCCATACATAGCTTGGGGTTGGAAGAGGAAAATAGGTACAGTATTAATTTTTTTAAAGATATTTAAAAATAATTTATATTAGTGTGGGTTACATGTAATATTAATTTATTCTACATTAAGTAAATTACGGTGAGAAAGTAGACAATAATATATTGTATGTTGGTAAATGTGATATAATTGAAAGTATTATACTACTAGTAGTTATAAAGTATCTAAAAATACTGTAGTTATACTGAACATAGCTCAAAGATGTACCTACCGATACTGGGGAAAGGCAAATCGGAAAGGGTTAATCAAATGAGAGAGGAGCTAAATTGGATTCCAATAAAAAGGAGACTGCTATTTTTTGTGTAAAAAGTTTTATGTTTTATGAAAAAAACAAATGCCAAAATACTTTAAGGTTGAAATTGTTTTTAGTAAAGATGTATTTAATTACGAAACAAGATATATAAATAGAGTTAGACTGCCACATTTGAAAAAACCAAAATCACAGAATTGCCTAAAAATGTATGGAGGACTAAAGATGTTTGACCGGTCAGTGACTGAATGGGCATCGCGTTTGGGTCCCACACGGGTGTCGCGTGTTTGATTCCTCGGCTGGCTAGGTCATCCATCACAGCACAAGCAACATTTTCCGCTTACTGTGGTGGTAGTAGGAGATTTTCAACAATTTTTGGGTTATGCGTAACCCTGGAATGTTTGTCTTTCTTTAAAAAATAAAGATAATGAAATGCCTGAAGTATGAAGAATGAAGAAAGAATTAATGTATTTTAAAAAAAAAGTTTTACTTAGGTACTGTAAACATATTTTATAGTTTCATTGTGCATATTAAGTTTATATTCTAATGTAGTATAAACTAACTAAATAAATTATTTTTTTAAAATAAAAATATTTATCACCTAATTAATAATTAAATTAAATATTACTTATTTGAAAAAGCGATTGCCAATTTTGTGCAAAGGAAGTGTTTAATTTTATTTTAGTCGAGTACTGTTTTAAAACAATCCCTTTGTTTTTAACCACGATTTTATTTTATTTCAATTAATGTGTCAAACCACAAAGTTACTGTTTTCTACCAAAATATGAAACTTTGATTTTTATTTAATGCTTTGAATTAATGCATTATCTTAGAATAATCCAACCATTGGGTAGACAAAAATTTTTATTTATTTATTAATCTCTGTACAACTGCTATCGTGATTAGGTTAATTTTATAAGCGGATCCCTAACTAATTATAGTTTTAGTTACATTACATATGAAGAAAAAAATTTTAATTCTCGTCGAAAGCTGTGCCTTTGTGGTGTATCACTAAGAAACCCAAAAAAAATTATCAAGCAATTCCTAGACAGTTAAATTCGGGCGAGGCAGGGTCTGTATGGTCACTCCACTCAGACGGCATGTGAAAGAATTTTTTAATAGTAATTTGAAAAATAAAAACAATTTTTTAAACCAATTTTCACGGTTGATAAAAATTTTATTAACAATTTTTACTACAAATGGGTCAGGAATTATTGGTTAAAGTTTGTGGAATACGACCTGATACAACATTTATGAAATGAAATTGGAAAATTGTATTGCGCTTTTTTTATGAGAAAGTGATCTTTAAACCTTGATATGCTTTACAACAACATAATTTACTCATTTAACCTCTACCCTATCCGTTAGACCTACTACTACTTCGATTTATTACTGGTGGCTTATAGCTAAGATTAATATCTAGTGAATTACAACTACTGACTTAAAAGTATACATACTTTTATCACTGGGTATTTACGCAATACTGCTGTAATATTTTTTACAACTACGTAATATGATTTACAAGTAGGGAATTAAAACTTAAATTATTATTTACATTTACAAATACACTTTTTTTGAAAAACTTTCCCGGGGAATCGAATACACGACGCACGGGTAAAAAAAGGATAAAATTAAATTAAATTTAAAAATCCAACAATATACCACAAAACCTGTACACCTTTCAAATCTACGTGTCATTTAGAAGTTTTTATTTATTTATTTATCTATAATATAATATATTTACAATGGTTTTATGTATATGCCTGTCTCACTAGGGTATACCTGTGTCGAGACAGGCGTACAGGTATATAAATGAATATTGTAGTTACAAGGATATTTAAGGTAAAATACATATCACTTTGAATAGAATTAAAACAGAAAGGTGATTGGAAGGGTGGTAAATCTTTTAAAGAGAGTTATTTTGTAAATGTTGGAGATGAAGTAGAGAAGTAAATTCTGCCTAATCTATTAAAAAGGCCAATTTGACAGGATTCCATTATTTTCATTTATTTTCTAAGGGTTAGGTTGTATGTGAATAGTTATTTTTGTCTATTTGTGATTTATTTTACAGATGTTTGTAATAGTGAGGCGTCCAATGCTTATAATCCATTTTTTAATATCTTGTTTGAATTTTGTAAAGGAGTCAGTCTGTCTGATCGTAGTTGGTAGAGTATTGTATAGTTTGCAAGCTATGTATTTAGAGTGTCTTTGCCCGAAGGTGGTTTTGAAAAAAGGAGTTTGGAGAAGTTCGTTGTTTTTGGCTCGGGTATTGTGTATTGTTTGTGTAGCTTTGTATAGTGTTTTGTTGTTTTTATGTAAATTAATTAGTATGGATCTTGAGTAGAGCTGTTTTATGTCCATAACGTTGAAGGAATTGAATATAGTATCCGTGCTGGTAGTAAGTGGCATTTTAAGAATTATTTTTATGATTAGTTTTTGTGCTTTTATGATGGGATCAAGGGTATTGGAATATGCAATTACCCCATGCTAAAATTCCGTATTCGATGTGAGATTGGCACAGTGAGTAATATACTGTTTTTAAAAGTTTTAGGTTAAGGAAATTGCGTGATTGTTTGAAAAAGTATATAGATTTGCGGATTTTGTTTGTAGTATTATATCTTTATGAATTTAGTCATGTTATTTCGTGTAGAGTATCTGTGTGATTGCCTTTCATAAACTATTGACTGCTGACTGAATGTTGACGGCTGACTGCTAAAGTAGTTTTAGTATATTACGATAAAGAAAAAATAACAAAGAAAATAAATTTTATCTACAAAAAAGGGTTTCACAAAGATTTCAATCATAACATAAATTTGGATTTTGATACTGAAGTGAAATTTAACCAGCAAATGTATCTTGAATCGTTGCGTCGTTCAATCAGGATCATAATTGTCGGCAGGGACAGTGTACGTATTTTCCACACCCCCAATTGAAATGTCACCGACGGAGTCAGTAAACAACAGACTGCGCTTGGTTGTAACTGTAAAATACTAGTTGACAGTGTGTTCAGGTTTTCCTAGTAAGTTAGACATATAAATAGTCTAACTAGGTAGGAAACACCGAACAGGTAAGTAAACTAAATTAAACAAAAACCGTTTAACCGATTATCTGGATGGATTCATACAAACTTCAAAACGGTTATTTTTAATCGATTATCCTAATAAAATTTCAAACTTATGTTAATAATTATTGGTTAGTGAGAGGATGTATTTAGGAAATACTTTACAAGGAACGGGAAGTATTATACTCGTAATAACGTTGATACATAATAATGTATTGACAGTAGCCGCTTGAAGGCTTGATTGAAGTTGATTGGCAGTTTACATTGAAGTCCTTTGATGAATGTTAGTAACCCATAAATGATGGTAGAAATAATATTCAATGATTTAGGAATGAGATCTATTTATCCTATGGCGCATGTTTGGATAAAACCACGCATAAACTTACCGTTGATAGCTAAGTTGATATCTCTCAATATTCCTCATATACAACGCTTTGACAGAATGTATGTAATATAATGATTGTATTTTCGAGAATTTTATTTTGTCAAAAATATCAAGACTGCCTCATTCTCATTGTTCTCATTTTATTATCTCTTTCGAATTCATCACAGAAATACTTTGATAATTTATTTCCGTTTTCGTACATACAATTCACAGATGTTTATAGTTTTGATTAGAGATAATAAGTATCGGTAGTACCAAAATTGTTATTACTCAGTAACTATACGCAAAGTAGTGTTTTGTGAACATCTCACTCGCAGAACCTGTGTTGAGATGTTCGCATGTTTTAGATAAAGTGGGTTCACACACACGGCATCGTACTGCACGTTTTTTAATGTATTCGATTTGAAACGTAAAATCATCGGGATGTTCACATGGTATATTTCCATTCATGTTAAAACGAATAGCCGCAGTTTTCATAAGGCAATCACTCTGAGTAGATGTCTGCAATGGATCCACGCTTTTTTGTACTTTTATACCTACTGGTATCGAAGACGCCAACGAATTTGCCGTCGTTATAACAGATGGTTTTGGGTGCATCCTATAAACTCAGTGCGTTTGAAAAGTTGTAATACGTTTGAAAAGTTCTACGAAAAACTTTGAAAAAGGTTGTTCAGTTATTATTGACGGTGTAATTCTTTGCGCAACTGCACACCGAATACGTCAAATTTCATTCGATTTGCTTGACAAGTCGGGTGAGTATTTGATAAATATGTTTAGATGTTTACGTTTTTTAGCAGTACAAATGTTGTGTGAATGGTTCTACATAATGTATGCTCCACTATATATTATTTAAGATTTATACTGCAAAAAGACGTTCAGCACAAAGCCACGTGAACTCAGCCTTATTCTGCAGTTAGTGTAGTTATAAGTAAAAACACAGAACCTTCTTGAGACGCTCAAGGAGGATGCTGTGGTTCCATCCGCAAAATGTGTTGTTGTTTAAAATAAATAAACACGTTTTTCAATAACTTACCAAATATACACCCACTTACAATATGTATAAAAATATTTTTTTCTACATAATCAATGTACTAGTACTAGGGCAAGCATATGTGCATTACTTTTCAGCCTACCTACGTACAATATATATGCAATCTTTACCAACCACAACAAGTCGTTAGAACAAAGAATATCTAAATATGGATTGCCTCTTCGCTCTTCTGCCAGCTTGGTGAACGGTTGGCTGAATTCCTCATGGAATCATAATATGCCCAGTGAACCAAACACGTTCAGCCTTACTTTAGCCACCCTTCTTAGTACACCTTTTGATAATATTATACCGCAGTGGATTCATGATGGTGAGACATCTCTAATGTTGACTTATTCGGTTGCCGTTTTAAGCTTCGGCATGCGGTGTGCCAGGATTTTTGTGCTGCGTGTCGTGTGGTAAACCAGAATATTTGTAGAGTGGCGTGCAGTGAACCAGAATATTTGTGGTGTTTTGTGCGGTAAACAAGAATATTTGTGAAGTGGCGCGCAGTAAACCAGAATAATTGTGGCGTGGCGTGCAGTAAACCAGAATTTTGCGCTGTGGCAAGCGGTATATCAGAAAATTAATTTGTAATATGTTATGCGGTACAAAATGATATTCATTTATTTAATTTATTTATTTTTATTTATTATTTTTTTTTTTATTAATTTTATTTATTATTTAATTTATTTAATTTATTTTATTTATTTTATTTATTTTATTTATTTTATTTATTTTATTTATTTTATTTATTTTATTTATTTTATTTATTTTATTTATTTTATTTATTTTATTTATTTTATTTATTTTATTTATTTTATTTATTTTAATTATTTATTTCATTTATTTTATTCAAATTATAATTTTTTATTTTTTTTTTATTCGTTTTATTTATTTTATTTGTTTTTTTTTTTTAATATTTATTTAATTTATATTATTTTTTTTATATTTTTTTTGTTTATTTAATTTATTTGTTTAATTTATGTAATCTATTTTTTTATTTATTTTATTTATTAATTTATTTTATTTATTTTATTTATTTTATTTATTTTATTTATTTTATTTATTTTATTTATTTTATTTGTTTTATTTATTTATTATTATTATTTTTTATTTTTTATTTACGCCCCCTTTCGGGGCTTTTACATAAGAAATTTACAAATTAAAGAAAAATATAAATACTTTATATTTCTTTTACAAATTAATATAATAGGCATATATTTCTTTTACAGAGAAATATTAAGTATTTATTGTACATAACTGAACTGCCTCCGTAACAATATTTTGTATTTGTTTTAAGATAAATTGAAGGTGTCCACTGACTTGGTATTATCCATTAGTATTCTGGGTAAAGAGGAATGCATAATACATATGGTTAGTTACAAAATGTCTGCACTGAAATAAATCCTGACTAAAAAAATATTGCTAATGGACTAGTACTACCACTAATAATATGTCAAATATGGCTACTTTGGCATAATCAGTCAGAAATTACTACTAAAGGATCCAGCGTGCTTTTCTAAGATATTAGTGTCGTAAACGTGCGGGCAACCGGAACATTTACGATATTCCTCGGAACATACTTTCTTTAGTGAGGAGGGAAAAGTCAATAAAAGTCAGCGGGTAAAGGGTACATCAATCAAAATAAAATAGACGTCCGGGTTGCCGGCAATGAAACTGAAAACTGAATACCGTGCGGTCTACTGGGACATTCAATTTGTGGCGTGCGGTCAATCGGTACATCTGTGCTATTCAACATGTTATATTTATTTTAGTATCCAAAATGTTTTGTTGTTAAATTTAATACTTTATACCAAGATGATATCTCTGAAATCATTTATTACACTTACACTTATTTAACCGTACACTATTGTATACACTTTTTGTACAAAATGTTTTAAACAATTTTTGTTTTTGCTTTATATACCCCTGTTTGTTTTTTTCTAGGTACTAAAAAAAAAAAAAAAAAACTTTTTTTAAATATATTACCCACGCACAGGCTGCGCCTTAGTGGGTTCCCACATTATTGTTATGATTTTCAAATATGTAAATATAAATTGTAAAATATGGGAAAAATAAAGGAATTAAACAAAAAAAAAATAATAATTGTGGCTTGAATTTGTATATAATTAATTATTACTTTTTAATTGATAAACTAACGTTTTTTTTAAGACAAGATTTTTATGCATAGCATAAAGGGTAACAATTATTATAAGCAATAATTATCAGCCTGAAACACTCATCTATATTGAAAAAATCTACTTGAACCCGTTTCCCGATTGCCGGTCAGGTGCTCTTGACCACTGAGCTATGTCAGCTTATCTAATATACCCGCCAAATAATTCAATATATGTGTTTTATTCAATTAGATAAGCCGACATAGCTAAGATATAGCATAAGAGCACCTGACTGGCAATCAGAAGGACACGGGTTCAAGTCCCGTTGGCGGCCTGTATCTTTTCTCGGAAGATTTTTTCAATATAGATGAGTGTTTCAGGCTGATAATTATTTCTTTAGTATATAATTGTTCCCTACTAAACCTGTTAAACTAACTGGGCATTTTGTCATATTTTATTACCGATTTTGACATGTAAATTAATAAATATAAAAATAAAAAAATAGTAAAACCGATTATTGCTTACGGTAACTGTTATCTTTTAAAAAGTTATAAGATTGTCAAAGTTATTATAATCAACAAATCAACAACAACTGGAGATATTTTATGTTTGGACTGACAAAAATACCAAGAGAACAGATTTATACACAGAGGGGTAAATTGTGGAGAAAAATTGTAACTAACGTAAATTTCAATTGACAGCAGCCACGTGCAAGTGTGTTTTGAAATGCGACAGCCGGGACTGTAGACTTTATTCAGAGCTAGTAAATTTGATATTTATGACGTCGTCAAACAAAATCCTTTTACGAAAAAGAGTGGATTGGATAAATGAAACGTAACATGTTTTTTATCCTTTCAAATAAATCGTTTGAATGACGATTTAAATATGATTAAAAATATTTTTCAATACTTGCATAAAGCACACCGAATAGTCAATTATATTTTATATCTAAGTTTTAAAAATGAGTTGGTGATCATTCAAAGGATTCTGATTGTTTCAATAATAAAATATTGTTATTCGGGCCACTGAAGGGATTCCCGATAAAAATGTGTTGTGGGACGGCGGCGAGCTAGAAGTAAGCTCACTATTTATATGTGTTACTTTAAAAGCCCTTAAATTGGTAAATCTTTTACTGGAAAATCTTAAGATTTACCGTAGTACGACTTTTACAGTAACATATTCACTAAATAGACGCGTTGGGTAAAATTGACTAATTTTTTTAATTTGTTTTTCAATAGCTCCACACTGGAGGCCCTGGGGAAAATATTTTTCCTCAGGGCCTATGTCACCTTTGGGGATGCTGTGTGGAGGGACTTTTTAGGAAACGAAGGAGAAGAAGTTTTGGGAATGAAAAGGGTAGGTATTAGGGGTGGGTAGAAATCTGGGAGTCAGTGTGTCCAGGAGTAACGGACATGTGAATACATCCCTCCCACTGCGGTGCAAGGCTCATCCGAGAGAGTACGGCTGGAGAAGTGACCCCATCAACCATTCTCTCCCGATACGGTCTGCAATGCAGCTAGTGGGTGGACGTTTCTGCCGCCAAGATCCGGATAAACCACACCCCATGAACCCGGGAACCCCTGTTAAGTCACCAAATTTAGCGAACCGCTTGGGGTGACCTACGCCAAACAGTTTTCCAATAAACGACTCCCAAATTCCTCCGTAGTCCAGTGGCTAAGACTCTTGACTCACAATCCGGAGGTCGCGGGTTCGAACCCGGCGTGCGCAAATAAATTTTATTTGATTAATTTGTGTTATTTCACAATTAATTCATTTAAAATAATATATAGTATATTTCCGGCACGTTCCAGAGTGGAAGATACTATCAGTAACGCCCTGGTGTAAGACCACCATTCAGAATTGAAACGTTGCTTTAAAATGGCTTTAGCCGTGTTTGGTGACCAGATCTGAATAGCCAGGTACTTCCCAACCTTCCTCTTCCCCACCTCCTTCCCCTCCCCACTACCTTCAGCCTCACAACATACCCCAATTGGGGATGCCATAGTCTCACTGGCTCCAGACGGGAGCAGTTAAGATTCTTGTGCGGTATTCACTGTAAAAAAAATATAAATAAATTGAAATATCGATTTCCTTTCATAAATTATTATCAAACGCGAGTCGTAGGTACAGCCTTTTGTGAATCGAATTCATCAGTTTTCCTTCAAATCGATATAGATCACCGTTCTGAGATTTTTCTCGGATAAAAAATGGTAATGGTAATAAAAATTGCACGCTCTTATATACTTACATTCTCTCTTTCATGCTGTCTCGCTCATGCAAGATGTCAGTCACAGTTTTGCGAGAACATATTTAGTCTGCTTGCAAAAAATGAATCTGCTCACCACTACTCCCCAGCTGTTTTATACAAAAAAAAACGTATTTTTTACGTATAAATTTAAGTATAACTATTGGCACGGAATCAGGTTAATTGGGGTAAGTACTTATTGTTTAAACAAGTGCCAACTTTTACACGAAAGGTCACAGTAATTTTCTTTCATGAAATTGATAGCGAATTAGGTGTTTACGCACATAGCTCGTAAAGTTGGTAGTTAATGGGTGGACATAAAACATATTTACCTTCAAGTTTAAACCAGAATAGATGAATGACCTCTGGATTTCTTTTCTATTTTTCAGTCGGAAGTTTATAAAGATAAAAAATATTTACGTGCGATATTATAGATTTCTTATTCGAGCTTTGTTAAATGTTGTGTTTACATTTAATGGTACTGGTGATTTGTAAATAACGAACTGGCTTAAAACAGACAAGATAGAATACGAATACTTTTGGGTCATCTAAAATTAAACCTCCTACCTTCCAGCAATGACACAGTTTGTGAAAATTATTGATTTTATTGCTAAATAATGACTAGATTAAGTATTAAACATCTTCTTCCACGCTTTTATTTCTTTCCACATCTTTCAATCAATGCTCAAATTATTTGAGATATCTAAGAGTATGACCGATTACCATAAATCTTAATTTTCCAAATATTCTGCGTTTCAATTTTATTCGATTGATAGGTTTCGGTTATTCTCGTCGTCTCTGGTGGGTAACTATCGTATTCTTGTTCAATGCGCTTGTCTTGAAGTCCTTTCAGTTCAAATAATATTTCTGATCAATCATGTTTTGGAGGATGTGTGATTAATTTAGTTTATGTTTCTATATTACGAAATATAGGTAGATAAAGCAGTTGTAGACCTCCCAGCATATACACACATAAGTAGAAGTAGTGATGCATACAATAGGAGAGATAAATATTTAAAAAAATAAAGGAAAGCAGAAGCCAAATATTCAATAAATTAATTTCAAAAGCATAAAATATTGATTAATAAATTAATCCAATTAATCCTGAAAAACTTGAAGTTGAAAGTTTGTAAGTCTAGAACGTAAATAAGTTGTATATACAAATCAACGCCTAAAATCAAATTGGATATAAAACACGTTTGCTAAATGTGGCAAACAGATGCCAAATATTCAATAAATCAAATTTCAAAAATATATGATAAAGTTTAATAGATTAATCAAACTAATCTTGGAAAACTTGATGTAGAAAGCATGAAAATCCAGAACGTAAATAAGTTGTGCAACGCCTACAATAATATTTGATAAAAAACACATTTTATGATTATATTAGATTAATTTGTATAATTAATAATATACGTTTTCCATTAAACCAACACGAAAATATTATAATTGTTCCAAGGAAGACAAAGGCCCATTGTTTCGCAGAAAATCACACGTATATCAAAGCCGTCAAATGGTTCAACGCCATTTTATTTTTATAGTTGAAATGTTCCCGTTAAATGCAATTCTAATTCCATTTCAACTTTTGAATAAATTGTGATCAGCAGAAGAGGACAAAAATCATGCGTTAAGCTTGTCAGTTTTTTACTGGCACAATTTGGAAGAAAACTGAACGCATCGAGAATAGGCGTTTAGCGGAAAAAACAAAATGACGACGAATGGCCATTTGATGATGTTACGTTTGAATTTCTGTGAAACAATTGTCCCTAACTATTTTAAATCATTTCCGATTTAATTTTCTTTAAAATACTGAGTATTGTTACATTTTTCCTTTTCTCCATCAATTTTCTTCTTTACAACATCGCACGCATCAGGTTTAGGGTTAGGGCTCAGAGTAGGTTTTAAAATATTACAGAAAGGGTTACTATATAAAGCAGAAAGATAAACCTTCCAAAATAGAAAAACATGTCGATAACACAACAATCATTGTGAACCGTTTCAGACAAGCAGAGATAGGACAAGGGACCCAAAGGTATTGACCTGCGAACCTCTGTGACCGCTGGGGATCCGTGATATTTTTGGATTTATCTACAGAGAAATGTGGAAAAAATCACAAAATCAGATTTCGTTCATTTTCATACTCTTTAATCGATTGATTAATATTTATGTAAACTTTTTTTTATTTTTATTGATTTATAAGGGTGGACATTAGAATATCATTACTTGATGTGGTAAATTTCTGTTTCTTTCAGATATTATACAAATTATGAGTTTCTTTAGAATAAAAAACCCTATCAAATATAGTTATTCCTTTAACAATCGCAGTTAATTCTCAGTACCTGTAATAAGGGACCTTGGAAAAACTTTCGATACTAAATTACTATTTACCAACCACATTGATATAATAACTGGTAAAGCAATGAAAATGCTTGGCTTCATTAATTTGTAAAGATTTCAAAAATATCCAAACATTTAAACTACTATATACAATTCTGGTTAGGAGTCATTTAGAATATAATTCCCCCATTTGGAACCCTCTCTACAAAAGCCACGCAAACTCTATTGAAAGAATTTCTCAGATCAATTAATTTTAAATTAGGAATTCCCGCGGTTGACATAAACTATGATTCACTATCACAAAAAATGCGACTCTTATCGTTAAAAGATAGAAGAATACTCAATGATCTTATTTTTTTATTAATAACTAAACTTGTTTGCAAGTACCACGTAAATATTATAATACATCATGTAAACATTGTATGCCTACCAGTACTTCACACTTAAACTTCTAATGTACTAGAAATCATAGGTACTTGTAAAATTTATCATATCGGATATAACAATCCAGGATTTTTTACTTTCTGTATTTTATATTTAAATCTTTGTTGGTAACTTTTAGAGATATCTTATATTTCTACATTTTACTTTTTATTGTTTTATTTCTCACTTTAAAATTTTATTTTTCCTTTTTACCTAATAATTTATAGTTTGTACCTTATACTTTATATTTTGTACTGTACATTTTATAATTTACTTTAATACATTTTACATTTTATTCACTGCTTATTACCTTACTTTTTCCTTTTTTCGTAAATTTCACTTACATTCTTCATGTTGTTGTACTATTTATAAGCATGTCAATTATGTTAATGGCACGTGTTGTGCCGTAGATGTGTTAATAAATAAAAAAATAAATATTTCCACACGTCCAAGTACTTTTCCTTGAAAACTCTAATCAGAGTTCGAATAGAAATGTTGCATGTCTTGAAATGGTATTAGCTGTGCTGGGTAGCCAGGTTTGAAGAACCAATACTTCTCCACCTTCCAATTCCTCGTGAGCCTCTCCTCAACACTCCTTTCAGTTCTTACAGCACAATCCATTTGGGAAGCCATAGTTTCAATAGATCCAGACAATGGGAGCTTTGGGACTCTTTGTGAGGTATTCACACATTCAAATGGTATATAATCTGGCAACTGTGTTTGTACTACGATGGAAGTAAAAGAATCTGGGATTCTAGTGGGGTAAGTACATAATTTTTCTAGATAAATATTACGTTAAAACAACAAAAAAACTAGTAATATTTAATAACAAATCATTATAATAATTAACAAAACCAAGAGTAATTTTAAAGTTAGTGTTACTAGTGACCTTTTTTAATATGTTTATTCAGTTGTTTTATTTAACAATTATCTTCCATAACTGAGTTATGAATAATCTCTCAATTCTAAAATATTTATTTGTTGACAATATATTCATTTATTAATTAACGCTCTTTTTTTAGGGGCTTTTACATATGGATAGTAAAAATTATGCAGTATTTATTTTACGTAACTGAATTACCTCAGTAACGATATTTTGTATATCTTTAGTGACAAATTGAAGGTGTCCACCGAATTGGTGTATTTAAAATATTCTGGGCAAAGAGAAATACATATGGTATAGTTAGTCTCAGAATTTCTGCAATGAAATAAACCCCGACTTCACATAGCACTCTTTTTAGGGTGAATTGCCTTAAACAACAACAAAAAACCCGACTTCTAGTATAACGTAGTGAAATTCGGCGTTATCAGTAATTTTTTTTTCTAATACTTCTTAACAAAAAAATTATTTTACGTCGTACGTATTAATAATTGCAATACGATATTAAAATTAGATTATATTTCTAACATCAATTTTGTATAGTTTGAGGGTATGCGTATAGCATAATTGTATCTACATTCAAAGGTGTATATTTGGTTCTGGTTCTACGGTGCCAGAACGAACTGACGTTTGGTTTTATTTTCGAAATATATCTCTCTTTTTGATGTCTTTGGGTAATGGGTTAAACATTACAGAAATTTTATGGCTCTTTGTTCTACTCCCGTACAATGTGGGAGGCTGGAACGGGTACCGGCGCCCCGGGAACCTTTATTGGATAACCAACACCTCTGCCATAAGTCATCCCAAGTGGTTCACTACGTTTAGTGATTTAGCGGGGGTGCCCTGGTTCATGGGGTTAGGTTTTTCTAGGTCATGGAAGCGGAGGACCAGGACACACTGAACCCCAGATTCCTACCCACCCCTTAAACCCTTTTGCTTTCCAGAACTCTCCTCTCCTTCCTTTCCTAAAAAAAACCATCCACACAGCATCCCCAAAGATGAAATAGGCCCTGATGGAAATAGTTTACCTCAGGGCCTCCTATGTGGAGCTCATGTAAGTAAAATAAAAAATGTGATTTATACATTTGTATCTCTGCTTAGTAAAGTCATCGTGGTTCACAGATTTTTGAATTCTGTGTTCCAGAATAATTCATCCAGCATTAATTGGTAATCTAACCACTAATTTGGGGAGAATAACAACAGTTTTTTTACTATAACCTTTAGATCTTTAGATGATCTAATATTTTTCTCCGAAATCAACTTTAGGAAACGGATATATATATTTGTTGGTATCAGTAACGAGTATAATTTAAAGTTTGTACGATTGTGTCAAAATAAAGAATGTCTGTGAAAAGTTAGTATTCCATTTTAAAAAACAGGTCTGTACTTAATTCAACGTTACAAAAAAATTGTGCCGAATTGATGACAATCGGGGAGTATTGATTATTAAATAATAAATAAAAAACAAAAAAAATCAAGAGATGTTAAAAAATGAGAAATTAACCAATTCCGGAGTGTAGTCACTGCAATGATACTGGCCTAAAATTTCCTAACATCATGTAAACCTTAATATATAGTTTGTGGCTAGCCATGATAGTAAACCGGGATCTTGCCAGGACAGGAAGCCGGCATACTAGCTTGGTATCTCGGCTAAAAATACTAGCTTCGTGTACAATGTTCAGTTCACTCCATATCTTGTAAATGATTCCACTAATGCGTTAGATATTTTATACTGTACACACAGTATATTGTAATTTTGCTAACATTTACAAAATTTCCTAACACGGTTCTTACTCTATTACATAATATATTATCTTTTCTATGTAATTTATTTTCTAATTTTCATTTTACTACCACGCATATCAATATTATCTTATTATTAAAAATATCTATTTTTATATTAAATACGAAAATTCTGTCATGACAACTGATATACCAAATAGTAAAAATCAATACGTATGATATCTGATGGAATTAAAAACACATAATTAAATTAATTATTTCATTTCGTAATTTAGAAATACTACTGTGGCGTCACACGCAGAAAAACTTCACCATTAAAAAAATCGCACTTCGAGGTTCTAATAAATATAGGTAATGTTATTTTTATCATACAAATATATCGATTCTTATCGTAATACAGAAAAAACGGTGTTAAACTGACAAATTGAAGCTTTGGGTCATGAAGTTTACAGATTTTTCAGTTTTGAATTTTTAAGTCATCGTAACAATTTTGAGCTCGTTAAGTAGTTTGTATTTTACGGTCCAAAAAATGTGCAACTCGTCACATTTAGTTGTGAATGATGAATACTTGGAGCAGGTGGATGAGTTTGTGTATCTGGGTAGTATGTTTACGAGAGATGGGAAGGCTGATAGAGATATTGAAAGAAGGGTGAATGCCGGTAACTCCATAAACGGAGGACTGAATGCCGTTGGCGCTAATAAAAAACTGTCAAAAGAAGCGAAGCTAGCAGTCCACAATAGAGTTCTGGTACCTACCCTGATGTATGAGGCATGGAACTGGCAGAGGATGGATGAAAGTAAACTGAATTCTGTTGAAATGAGATCCGTGAGGCGTATGTGTGGTAAAACAATGTATGATGGTGTGAGAAATGTGGATATCCGCAAAGAATGTAAGGCTGATGTAAGCATAATGAGTAAGATTAAGAAAGGGACCCTCAGATGGTTTGGGCATGTAGAGCGAATGAACGAAAAAAGTAGTGTAAGAAGAATATACGACGCAAATGTGAATGGTAGAAGAAGTCGGGGACGTCCGAGGAAGACATGGCACGATCAAGTGATTCAGATACTTGAGTCGGGCCATGTCAAAAGTCAGAACAATAGAAGAGAATGTATGAGACGAAGTATGAATGTGAGTGAGGCAAAGAGTGTGTGCCAAGACCGAGTTGTTTGGCGGTCCGTCCTCTCTGCCTACCCCTGCGGGGAAACGGCGTGATGGTTAGTTAGTTAGTTAGTTATATTTTTAATTATTCGTTGAGAGAAGACATTCCGAAAAAATGTATAAAACTTCTGCGAAGTGAGTAGGAAGCAAGCGTGAAAATAGAATTAATTAATTCAATAAATTTTTCATTGGTTTAATTTTCTCCTTTTTCCGACCAGAACGCTTCAAATGAAATTTTGTTTTGTGCAGTCTGGCAGATTATTAAATTTAAAAGCATTGTTTTTAAAAGCAAGTGGAAAGGTAATCGTGTTGTGGTGTTTTGGGTTTCTAATCTATTCATTTTTGAGCGAAGTTTTTGGCGCAGCATCCAATTTCGAGTTCGCCTTATCAATTAGATGGTGTATTGTTCCGAGAGAGGTAATGTTAAGTAACTTGTAATGTAAGTTGGGTTGTGTTAAGTATCGTGTAACTGCGAATAGGTTAATTAAGGGGTACGGTAGATAAACTGACTTGATACCCTTAAGACAAAGGATCTTAACAAGAGGTTTTGTTACAACCCCAGGGTAGTAGATGAAGAAATAAAAAATAATCGGGTTATTAGCGATGGCTAGTTTGTAAACGTACTTAAAAAGAATTACATACTTTGTTAAGGGCCACCTTAAAAATATTCTTAATCTGCTCGTTCATAGATGGTGACAATTTAATTATTTTAAGAAAAACACTTTTTGAAAGTTATGCTTTAAAATGTTAAGATAAATAAATTGTCAAATACTGTATACGAATATTAATAAACAGTTTTGACAATATAAAAACACAATTGTTTTAAGAAAGCCTGCAAATACAGAATTGGATTGAATCATTGATACATAAACCGTTGTGTTTTTTCCTAAAATAATTAATTTAGATCTCTGAACCAGCAGTTTATAAATAGCAATTCAGTGAAGCAAAAACCGTGCAAAACTCTTTGTTCCAGAGATTTTAAAAGGCGGGTATATTAACATGTTTGTATGTAATTGAATGATTTAACACTGTAAAATTGAAAGATTTAACACATATAAAACGTATTTCCAGTTTTAAAATAGGCATTAATCTCCACCCCTTATTATAGAAAAATATTGCTTAAATGGAGTATAAACTACCATTGATGTGATAGACAAGGGGAGATATGGTACGAATACGCGATGGTTGTCGCCGAGCTACCAAACTGAAAGGACTTTCACAGCGGCGCGGCGGCAAATGAAACTTACACATTTGGTGTGTATGCAGAAACAAAGACGGGGCACTGCTGTGCGCAGTTGGGATTTGAAGTAGCGTTGCTAAACCATTTAAGGTTTTACTCAAAAAGTTTTTCCACTACGAAAACATATAATAATAAGCATTATCGTACATAGTTGTTAAAATAAATTCGCCATCCATGTTCGTCAAAAGTATCATCGATATTAATTTTTGGGTTATTATTTCGCATTGCGCTTCACAGTTCTTTAACCCATGTTTCGTACATCGTTACAGGGTCCATCATCAGGCAGATGTGTAGGGAAGTGTGCGTTTATGTATGTAGAAGTGATACCGTGTTGCGAATTATTGTGAATTCTCTAAGGGAACGTAAATCAGCATAATAATTAGTGAAATTATTGTAGGTTTCGGAAATTAGTTTTGGTATAACCGTAAAGACCCCATCGTCCCTATTTATTGATGGATATTTTGTGAATTCTAATTGCCCAGCGCCCAAGAGAAGATTTCGCTCATTAAAGCACTATAAAATTCACGAACATTATTATTCCTTTCAAATTAATAAATTACTTTGTTTTTACCACTATAATTGATTATAAAAAACCGACATGTTTCGTAAGCCAAGCTGACTTCATCAGGGTTTTAATAATACTAATTTTCAAATTCAGACATAGAACATACTGTCAAAGAAAAAATAACAAACATAGACAAATAATAAACATAGACAATGGTAACAATGGAAAAAAAATTAAAATGGGTAGGGACAATATGGAACAATTTACAAAGGAAATAAGTTTAATATTGGGTGATTTAAAAATAATTTTTGATTATTAATAATATTCTAATTCGCATTCACACTCTTTCTGATCTCTAAAATTTCAAGTTTATCCAAATGAATACCATTGACATTACAATGCACTAATTCTATTCCAATGTTGAAGTTAAAGGTATGACTAGTTTCCAACAAATGGTTTGCAAACTCGGGGAAACTGTTATTGTTTAAAGATTTCATATGCTCTTTAATCCTTATTTCAAAGTTTCTCGAAGTTGTACCTATATAAAAGAAACCACAAGCATTACACTTCAATTTATAGACTCCAGATTTTTTCAATGTTGAATCTCTATCTTTATTATTTAATATGTAATTTTTAAATTTGTTATTTGCATAAAATATGGGAAAAATTTCATTATGTACAATTTTTGTCTAGGAATTAGTTGTTAAAATACATAATTTTTCTTCATTTTTTCTCTTCCATGTCCTTTTGTACAGGATAGATGTATGATCTAAGAAATTTATTCTTAAATTTTTTATTAATAATGTTTTCAATTAAATTAGTGTTATATCCATTATTGATTGCAATTTGTTTAATAATATTGAGTTCAATTGAAAAATTATTAAAAGATAGGGGTACATTAACTAATCTATTAATCATAGAATGAAAAGCTGACATTTTTTGAGAAATTGGATGATTTGAGGTGTTATGAATTACAATGTCTGTGTATGTTTCTTTGCGAAAAATATTAAATTCAAATTTGTTATTCATTATTGAAATATTTAAATCCAAAAAATTTATACTCAAATTTTGTCCAATCTCTAAAGTAAATTTTATGTTTTTATGGAGTTTATTTAAGAAATTAAGAAAAATATTAAGTTGTCTCAATGTACCTGTCCAAACACAGAATATATGTGGATGATGTATTCTGTGTTTGGACAGATACATAGAGATTATATTTGTCTATGTTTGTTATTTTTTCTTTCACACTACGTTCTATGTCTATATTTAAAAATTTGTATTATTAAAACCCTGATGAAGTAAGCTTGGCTTACGAAACATGTCGGTTTTTTATAATCAATTATAGTGGTAAAAACAAAGTAATTTATTAATTTGAATTAAAATGGTGCCACAAAATAAGCTTGCGGTTTTAAAAGAAGTGATTATTATTCCTGTTCAAGCATTAGTTTATTGTGAAAAAATCTTAGATTGTTGCAAACTTTTTTGTGCCCATATAGGTACTCGTATGTACTTGTACCTAAACTTGAAAAGGGAAACTATCATTTCATTTCTGAATCGTCGATTTCTTTTGTAATACAATTGATTAACCTTTGGCTCTGACAACTTCTTGGGAAATGTTATTTTCAATATACTTGAAAACTTGATAAAAATAGTGCTTCCTGAAATCTTTTTTGGGTGAAAAAGTTGGTATACCGTTGGCAGTTGTATTTGTTAACAAAACTACATATAATTATTTTTTTCTATTTAAATCATACAATTCTTAAAAGCATTATAAAAAATGTTATAAAAACTTGGATCACAATCAATAATACAGTTATTTACCTGCCTAACTTATGCATAATTTAAATGCCTAGTTTTTTTGTATTGAAATTCTGTAAATAAGGATTTTATTTTATGTTCTACAAATGTTATGTAAAAATTTATATTTAAATGAAAGCAAGTAAATTCTAAACTGCTTCAGTCACAATTATACCCAATAACTGGCTATGCCTATGTGGGATTTCTTATTATCATACATATATGTAGTTATATTATGATTTAATGTACGTATATTGCTTGATATTTGATAAAATTTATTAATCTTAATTCAAAAAATGAATGTGTCATTGTTTCTTTTGCAGTCCCTAAACCATTCATCCGATTGCGTTGAAACTTGTGGTATATAGTGGTGAGCTCTGGAATTATGAAATTATTTCCTGTACTTTGTAATGAATCTTTGGTGAGTTATTGCACGCACGCCCGCAAAGGTTTTCATATATACTGGTGAGCTCTGGCATTATAAAATTTGTATTCAAAAATTGAAATTTTAAAACATGTGCCCCTTAACTCTTTATCGTCTCAATTATAAGGTTATCTTCATCAACCAGCATTATTATCTCAAATATTAGTTAAAAATTGAAAAGATAGCCTGATGGGCACCAGAATGATATAAATTTTCAGTATCACCGTAGAAAAGACCACCAATCTTACAATAAACTTATTTGAAATTGCTTAAACCATTGTTGGTGAACATGTCTGAATAGCCAAATACTCTATAAACCCTCCTATTCCGCATCATCTTGCCTTCACAACTCCCTTCATCCAAAAAAATATCACTTTTAGGGACACTTTAGTCCCACCGATTCTGGATAGTCGGGACTTTTGTGCGGCATCACATAAATACAAAAAAAAGCATAACATACACCTATGTAAAATGGATTAAAAGAGGTTATTTAGTTCATCAGTTACTTTTGGTTCGCCTATAATAAAAAAGATATCCCTGATAATCTGTAAATAAAGAACATGGTACAAATAACAATTCATCCACCCAGCAAAAGACAGGGAGAAAGTTTTAGTCCTATTGTTCAAATAATCCCTAAAGCACGTAAATGTTCAGCAAATTCATCGCAATCAAAGTAATTTCGTGGACAAAGAAGAGAAAAACAAAATGAAGAAAGAATGGGGTGCTTCAGATTTACGGAGGGATCGAACATAGGCTAGGGGCTGAAGCCCCTTGCTGGAATCGCTTAGGGTGGAAAATGCGACGCTTGTACCTCTTCAGATTTAGGGTGGCGTATTAAAAACAGGCAGGTGCTCGAAGGTTTATAAAGTACTTGTTAAAAGGTCGTTGCTTTAAACCTAATCGGGTTTATTTAAAAATTTTGCACCATTCAAATCTAGGAACCATTTCGTCGCCTTAGGTCTTAATTGTCCAAACGACCATTAGAAAATTTAACAGGAGGAGAAGGTTTTCTTTCAATATTTCAATGAAACATTATGATAGGTGTTTAAGATAAAGCTATTTCCATAAAGTTAAAGGTCTCATTAGTTAAAATAATGCTTAGTTAAGTGATTAACTATCATTTTTAAAATTTTATTTTTATTTTTAAAGTGGAGTTTGAACAAAAACTAAAATGGTCGCTTGGACAATTAAGAACTTAGGTGATGATTTATTGGATAACCATCATCCATGCCGTAGATCAACCCAAGTGCTTTGCTACGTTTGGTGACTTAGCAGGGGTTCCCGGCTTCACAGGGTGAGATTTGTCAGGGTCTTGGTGGTGGATGCATCTGCCCATCAGCTGCGTGGCACTGGCAGACAGGATCAAGGTAGACCATTCGATGTTTCGGAACATCGTCTTGCCCCGCAGTGGGAGGGATGGTTTCACTCGTCCGTCAGTCCTGGAGATACCGACCCCCAGATTTCTACTCACCCCTCATAACTTTATCCATCCCAGAACTTCATCTCCTTCCTTTCCTCAAAAGTCTTTCCACGCAGTAATCCCAAAGACGACGAAAGCCTTGGGGGGAATAATTTTCCTAAGGACCTCCTTTGTGGAGCTAATTTATTATTATCTACAAAATATTACTTCTTATTACGTAGTAGACTTCGCGTTCAGAAAAGTGTTTCTAATTTTATGTTATTTAAATCAAAATTTACTTTGAAATGGGAAGATTTAAAAATAATTACACATGTAAATACCTATCTTAAATATCTCCTTAAATTATAAATTACAAACTATATATTTTATGTAACATTTTTTAAAATTTTAAATAAGGAGTTAAGTACCTATTCCAAAGAAATCTGCATGTCCTTTCCCGTGCGCCTTCCCCCTCTCTCGTCTATTCGCTCTCCGCGAACCCCACCTTCCCCCAGCCTTTCCTCCCAGCCGCTAAAATATATTAAATACACACATTTTCATTTATGCAAATTTCATAACGCCAGAGCTTATCATTATATATAGCCTATGTTACTCGCTGATAATGTAGCTTTCTATTGATGAAATATTTTTATTTAAATCGGGTTAGTGGTTTAGGCGTGAAAGCGTAACAAACAAACACACGCACATTTATAATATTAGTATATAGTAAGGATATAGTATATAGTATGGATGGATTGCAAAAAAATATGCTAATAAGAAAATCCAAATTTAAAAATATAAACTTTTTTTTGTCGCGAGAACCACAAGTACCTAAGTTAAAAATTGCATTGTTGTGAGAAGTCCTGTAACTTTATATGATCCTTTTGCTAGTTGAGAACGGCTCAGTGCGCAGTGCGAGCTTCGTGTGGATGAAAATCAAAAATTGAAATTAAAAAATCTTGCAACAGTATTAAGTTGGAAATTTTAATACACATGCCGAAAAGGGCTTAAATTATACAGATACAGGGTGTTAAGAGATGTACTTGACTTACTTTAACCAGTGATTATCGACATTATTTGAAGTAAAAAATGTTACTGAAATTTTGGTCTCCGGTGACATTTTAGGAGGTTTTGGAGAACAGTTGGAGGCGGGGTTAGGGTTTGGTCGGTTACTCGGCTGAGTGACCAGTGATGACATGAGAACGATTTTTTTTTGGTATGATTTTGAAGAAAAAAAAAATGAAAAAAAAAGTCATCATGAAAGTCACCGGAGGCCAAAATTTTAAGAATAAAATATGAAATTGAATATACAAATACAGCTGAAGTTTACTAACGAGTATACACAGAGATTTTCAACTTTGTATTTCAGTAATCCTGATTTAAAAATATACACAGAACAATATTTTATTATCAAGGCTAGGATAGCTAGCTATGTATATATGGAGGAGAGAGGCAAAGTTGGTACGAAATAGTTTTTCATGAAATGAAAGTTATTAAAGAATTATTTTATCAAAGTGTCTATAAAAGAATTGTTCAACGTCCTTGAGGTGATATTCTTTGAAAATTGTAAAAAATAATATAAACCTGTCGCCTGTTCCTGTTTTCTCAAAATATTTTGCTTTGAATGTTGGCATATTAAAAATCAATACACCTGTCTCAAATTGTAGGAGTTCAAATTGCCGTTTTTCTCATTCCCAACCCTTGATATATTTACAAATCTCCATTTTTTAATAATAGCATTACTCTTTATTTAGTGGGTACCTACATATTTTTAAAATACATTCAAATAATTTACAAGTCTCTGTATTAATTGCTCATTCGGTCTGTTTACATTACGTTTCTTTTCACAGTCATTAGCAATTACGCGAACAGGTTCAATTATTATTTATTATGAACGAGATTTATTCGTTGTTTGAAATTCTCACCGCGTAAGAAGCCAAATAGATAAGCTTGCATCTTATGTACTTACTTGCGGTCCGCCCCGGCTTCGCACGGGTAGATAGGTATTTAAAAAAATAATTTAGTTTTCATACAGATCCCTAACTTTTGAAAAAATTCTAGAGCCTTTGTTAATATGGAATAATGGAGCATTATAATAGTAAAAGAATTTTTGAAATCGGTTCAGCAGTTTTTGAGTTTATTCTATACATACATACAAAGCTTTCCTCTTTATAATATTAGTATAGGGTCCCACCCCGGCTTCGCATGGGTATTTAATTTAACTAAAATTTAAAAGTTTATTACACACGCATAAACCCTTTTATTTGCGCCAGGTTACTAAAAAAATGTAAAGAAAGTTTGAATACTAATATTTTTAACATATATTTTTATTTTTTTGATTTTTTTTAATAAGTATTTGATTTTTTTTTTGTATTTCTAGTTTTTATTAAAAGATCATAATATGTACAAAACAAAAGCCATTCAATTTATTGAGTGAGAGCTTCCCTGTAAACGATATTTGACGTTGTTTTATTTTGTGGCAGCAAAATAAATTGATTTTCAGGAGCTGCGACCCGCTATAGGCCAACATACAGTTGGTCATGAGTAAAAAAATATTTTCATAGGTGATGCCCTCGCCAGGGAACTATTTCTAGAAAGTTGAGATCTTGATCTTTGGGCATTTTAAATTAAATTAAAGTACTAAATTATATTCGATTCCGCACACGACCGTTGCGTAGGGAGCCGACTGGTAAAAATGTTGAAAATAAAAAAAGAAAGTGAAAGAGACTGATAATGTGTTATCCCCCCCGGCCCGTAGCCGAGCGGGTGAGCGGCGACCAAGCAACTTGTTTGTAATACTTACATTTCTCGTGATATCTTTCTATTGGAATGTCCGAATTAAATCATTCAAAAAGTTAAATGAAGTTTTGAAGCAGTTTTGAATATGAAGTAATTTATGTTGATAAGGATTAAAACCAAGATACAAATAAAGAGCCTTTTGAAGCGGCGACATTTTAATTCAATTTTTAAAATAAAGAACACTTATTGTGACATAACTATAATATTTAGACATATGCTGTTCCGACACTTTTTGTAAATAATGATGCGTTCTACAAAGTTTTAATTTTCGCAGCGCACGCGATGTAAAGAATATTTTCGGTCATTTTTTAACACCTTTGGGTACATTATTGTAGTTTTAATAAGGATTCCTAATTTAAAAAAATATATAATATTGCCTACGTCACCCGGGGATAGTGTAGCTTCCAAACAGTGAAAGAATTTTTCAAATCGCTTAAGCAGTTTCAGAGCCTATTCAATGCAAACAAACAAACAAACAAATCTTTCCTTTTAATTAAATGAAGACAATGTAAGCGAAACTCAATCGAAAAATCAGAAAAATCAAAAATCAGAAAAAGATATTGGCTATTTTTTTCTGATTTTTCTGTTTCCAGATTTTTGATTGAGTTTCGCTTACATTGTCTTCATTTAATTAAATGTTACAATTTGAGGTTTTATTCATAAAGTTAAAAATAAAAAATTACAAATCTTTTCTCTTTATATTGTGTGTTAGATGTTAGATAACAGAACACTAATTATTTGCTTCGCTTAAATCTCGTGAAAAGTGATATCTGGCATACCCAACGAACGATGCGCACTTTCTTCTGACTGGAATTTCCAGATCCGTAATTTCAGTCCAACACAACGAGGCAGACGCTTTAGCAAAATTATTATTGTTGGTTCCATTTTAAATACTTCGGTTAGAATAAATAATTCGAATAAAAAGTGCCAAAGAGAGTAATGAGGGAAGTAATTTTCATATTTATTTTTTACCATTTCCGTAATTAGGTTGGAAAAGCTGTTTTATCGATTTTATTGCGATTTACGGATTAGTTTAGGTTTCTCAGGCTTATTTTTGCTATGAAAAATACGAAAAAAATCTAAGTTAGGAGTAAAAAAATATTTTAAAGTGAATGTTGAATGTTTGCAAGAGGAAACTGACCATGCTTTTCATTATTTACGAATAGACAATAATAATATACCAACACACGAATTATCTATGGACTATACACGAATGGCTTAGATATTCGATTGAATCACAGATTTTACAAAAACTAAAATTTGGTAGAAAGTTTAGATGATAATTAAATAATTAAAAATGTTAAAAATAGTAAAAATTGACAGAACAAATTCATACTAGTAACGAAATTTAAACTACAACCACTTGAAGATTGATTATATAATCCTAATTTATAGCCCCAATCAATTTCTAAGATATCTGGTCTCGAACATTAATTAAGTTTCATTAATTAATTAATTAAGTCAGATAATAAATTGTTTTGGAAAATAGCAATTAATAATAATCGCTGAATATATTACACTAGAAATGTCTTCGATGGAGATTTGAGTGAAAACTGTTTTCGCCAGTGTCTTCTTTACTCTTTGTTCTAGCGGTTCTAGCCCATACTTCTACATTCTAGTGAATCCCCAAAGTCTCGTCGTATATCACCACTTTATTTGAATTTCATTGTTTGTATTGCAAATTTAAGACCAATCGGTCTGACTTTCAGATCATGAAAAAAGGCTACATCTAATTTGTTATATATGTATATATAATTCAATTATAATCTATCTTCCATCTATATATATAAAAATCTAAACAATGAAATGTTTCAAACTTTCAAAATACCTTAATTCTACCCTCGCGAAGGTTTCTGGATTATTATAACCACATGACAATGCATATGATAATTTTTTTTAATCACTATAAAAACTCTTGCAAAAAAGTCACAATTTGAAAATGACATTTTTAAAACATCGATTGTTCAATCAAAATTCAATATTTGAATAAACTTTTTAAATTAATGAATTTAATCGAAGTACTCACTTATGGTACTAATCGATACCGAATACTTTGAATCTAATTGAAAATTATATTATTTTAAAGAAGTACCTATGTTAGCTACCAAATTTGATTGATTGTTCTTATAATATACAAAAATGAATGTTTGTAACATAAATAAAAAATTGCAATATATGGCACGCGAACTGTTTGAAAATCCGAATGTACCGGGACTGAATATATTGAATTCGGAAGAGGGGAGGGGATCGCGGCAGGGTGGTTTGCGGGAGAGTGGAGAGGGAAGGCGAGGAAAGTGGAGGGGGAACGCGTGAGAGGAAGGGGACATGGGAGGGGAAAGGGAGACGGAAGGTGAACGGGACGAATGGGAAAAGACACGCAGGAAGAAACAATTTCTTTATTAGTGGCATAGCAACGCGTGGCTGGAACTCGCTAGTAATAAATTAATACATATTTGTTACCATCCAAACTTTTATAGTAGTTGGTCATTAATCATAGGTTTGGTTCTGAGCAGCAAAATAATGAATAAATAATCATTTTCAACATCATCTGCGTAGTACAGTCTGCTGGCATCTGCCCCAACATTGTTTATGAAATCCCCGAGAGATTCATCCCACCGTTACAAATAGAATTTATCTTGATGGGTATCATGATCAGATTACGGAGGGTCTTATGAGGAATAGCTGCGAGGCCTTTTTCATACAAAATTTTGGATTTAAGGCCAAAATAGACAACCAAATAAGTGATAATTTTGTTTAATCAAAAGGCGCAGGAAAAATCGAAATGACTTTTTTGCGGTTCGCTGGTGGAATTGTTAAAGTTTTCAATTATTGCAAATACTTAGGATTCACTTATTGAAGCTAATTATATACTCCATTGTGCTATTAGTTATTGAAAATAAGATCAAGAATGAATTCTTCATGAAGAGGTGATGCAGAAGCAGATTTAGGAAGGGCTGTTAGTTTTTTCATAGTATTTGAACAATTCATCAAAATCCATTGTAAATTTTCAAGTTCTGTAAAAGTTCTATTCAAACTCTATTATTATATCATTTTGGCCATCCTTTCACATAACTGAATTGATAAAAGAACTTCAATAGAACTTTCACATTTTGACGAATAAATTTTCCATAACGACTTAAAATGTGCTATTTTCGATTTGCTGCCAAAACGCCATGTTCGTTTTTATTCGTGAACTCGGCGGCGATGACGTCACGTCTGGCAACATTGGTGACAACCGTCTTACCAGCCAGTGGCGTTTTCTATGTCATAATAACATTGTGGCCAGTTGGAACCGTTTTGGAAGGTGCCATTTAAAAAAAATTGTAAAAATTCGTAAAATAATCAGAATCATGAAAATAAGCTTTAAATCATTCACACATTTTTAAAGATAGATTCACAGTTTTTGAAAATAACCCATTGACAAATAACATCATCTCGCGTGATAGAGACGGTTGTGAGATGAGCGTTCAACATCACCAAATCAACAAGAGAACTAATTATAAAGTCAACACTTGCACCAAAACCAAATAATTAAGTCTAACGTTCTGTAAATCATCTGATTGCGAAATAGGACAACTCTCAACCCTAGACCAACTTGCTGGTCACCATTATAAGCCGAGTAGTTGTGAAATCAACTTGAAATTAATGCGGAAGATTCTGGAGGTACTGAAGTTTCTGTTTAACCTAAATAAACTTGTCACAAGTCGAACTCCCAAGTAAACACCCTAAAAGACAAACTATGGTAAGTCAAAGAAGCAAATTGTAGTGAATGGTTGGTGTCATTCATTAATACATTGCGTCTTGTCTTACTTTACACAGATGTTTTTAAGTTAATTGGCTCATGACGGAAACCACAAACACAAATACCATACTTGCTCACAAATTTCACTGTTCGAGATAGTTTGCTGCCCCAGAAAACAAATTTCTGATTTAGAGTTAAAATTAAGTAACATCTTATTTGACCTATCATTGGCTGAATTGGCAAACGCGCCGGTTCCCACCCAGGCACCGTCAGTTCAGTTAGTTAAGTCCTCCATAATTGCTTAAGCAACATCTTCCGCTTATAATGATAAACTAATAAAGTTAAAAGTACCTATATAATGAATTTTAGTTTTCCTATGGAATTTAAGAACATAAAACCGTTTATCTTAAATATAAATTACAATTTTAAAAGCAATTAGTTACTTTTCAGGGGATAGGTACCTACTTTGGGTTTTACCCAAAAGTTTCACAACCCTTATATGGAATATTTTTCAACTTTTCAAATTACATTATTCATGTTTACGAGAATATTTCGGACCGAAACAAATAGGCCACTCGCATCACATTTAAAAAAAAAAATCCGGTATAGGAAAATATTCTAAGACATTCCGTTGTTTTTTTGTATCGTATTTTTGAAACCCTGGCGATTTTTTGAAAATTTCAATCCGAAAAGTCAGACCATTTTTTATAAACCGGAAAGACAGGACATAATTTTATGGGTACGAAAAAACGATAATTACATAGCCGAAAATCATTTTAAAAAAAGAGCGTTTTCCACACGAATGGCAATAAAATGTACGGGGTTCTCTTCGTAACATCTGTTAAAACACAGCCATCTTTATAAAATCGTCAAACCAAAGGATAAGTTCGCAGAGAACAAACAATAAATCTAGTGAATGTTAAACGTCAAATTTAAAAATTCGCCGTAAATCAAAGTGTTGCCATATAAAAATAAATCAGTGTGGAATTTTACAATATTAATAGAACAAAATCGGAGAAGGGACATTTTCATGTACTGACGTGACGAGTTCAAATAATGGACTTATTTATTTAAAAATAAAAAATAAAACGATACATTTCTAAAAATTTTTACTAACATTTTCATAATTTTAGTAAAAAAAATCTATCCACACGATTTTTTCTAAGTCGTTACGAAATCCATGCAAGTGGCCTATTACGACCTAATAAGAAACTTTTAATAAACTCTTTTGTTTTCAAATCCGACCTGAAATGATTTCTCAATGTTCGAAGCATTTTTGAAACAATTTATCTTTTTTTAACAAAATGACCGCCGCGCCGCTTCGTCAACAAAACGGAGGGTTCGTTATATTGAAATGCAGCTCAAACAAGCATTGTTGATGTCACCATTGCAAATATACCTCTTAAATTATGATTTAGTTTGCGAGATGTTTGTTTTCTCCTATTTCTCTCTCACATCAGAGGTCGGTAATCGTCAATTCAACAAAAAAAATTTTCAAAATAAGATCCACCATTCAGTATCGAGTCGTTACTTGAAATGGCTTAGTCGTGTTTTCCGACTAGATCTGAACAGCCAGGTACTTTCCAACATTACTCTTTCCCATCTCTTTCCCTACCGAACCCCTGTTTGCATCAGTGCATCACAACATAGTATACCAATTGGAGGTATCGTAGTCCCACTGGACATCTGGACAATTACAAATATTTTTAATCACATAAGTTGGTTTAAACATCACGTTACGTCTTATTTTTAAACGCTAATAAATGACACGGAGGTGTTGAAACCAGAAGCGAATTATACATAATAGGTAACAAGCGTACTATATAGGTTAATTGGAAAATAATACATTATTTAAAAGCGTATAACCAAAGAAAACCAGAAATATGTCATTTTTAAATCAGTGTTTAGACGTTTTGACTCTTTTCCACAAAAAATGATAAATTGGTATGTTTTAAATTTTCAGAAAAAAATGTTAATTTTCAGTTTGAAAAGGTTATACCATAGGTCGTTGGCGGATTTGTTAAATTTTCAAAAAAGTACGTGTATTATACAATATACAACACCCATTTCAAATCACATAATCATGCAGTAAAATAAATCAATACATTATCTGGTAAACGTATATAACAGAATTTTAATTTTAGTTTATATAAAATCATTAAAAAATATATACGTACATGTGTTTCTAGACGAAAATTGGTCCGTTTGTGTATTTATTTGCAAACTTACAAACTAATATATTTCAGATTTTTTTACATTCTTATTTTGCTTAGACATTATTGAAAAATGATTAATACTTATGATCAAAAAATAAATACAAAAAGTACATAATTTTAATAGTTATATCGTCATGCCTTTCAGCATTTTTGGATGCAGGTTCAAATTTAAGCGACTTTGGAATGAAATAAAATCGATATTAAGTTATAATTTTAAAAAGCTGGTACGGAGAATAATTAATCTTTCTCAATGGAACCGCCCTGTACGATTGTAAGAACATTTTTCGACAAAATGTAGATTTTCGGCCGCTGGCTGGTTAAACACCCTTAACCTTTTCGGTTAACGTTTAGAATTTGTTTCTTAGGGCCGTCTGTTTCAGCTAGAGTAAAATCAAACGTAAAATAAATTGCTCTGTTAAATTTCACAAAAATACGTTTTTTAATCAATTTAACCGCCTGCACACAATTTTAACTTCTTTTACGTTACTTTTAACTTTTCATAAATTCATAGAAATGTTTTTATTGGAACAAACCTGGCAGATCCTACGAGTACAATGACGCGAAACAAATTTAATTTGTGATGTTGCCGCACCAAAAAATAATGAGGAGCGTTTTTTTACATTATTTCGAGGAATATTTTGCTTTTTAGACTGACCACACTAACAAATATTACTTTAGGAAAAGTACACATGAAACAGCGCTCGGTCCTATTTAACATCCTTGTTACTTTAAATGACGATTAAAATTTAAATTAAGTTCAAGATTTGGCTTTTTATTGAAATAGACTGAACGTACATAGTTACCTAGTCTCGAAGATTTACAAAAAAGGTAAAATATATCTCTCATCTATACGCTAGATACATAAAATACAGGCACACTCTTTTTCTTATTTCCCTGTCCTTGTACTTTATGATTTTACAACATGTTGAATGTTTTCCCACTAGCCTCGAACCATACACACATTTCCAAATGAGACCATAAAAAAATAACGACCAATTAAAAGCGGTTTTTGCTAACACGTGTTGATGTATACAACAGTTTCTGCAGCTCGTGTACGAATAAACGAGAACATTATTTTTCAACAGGGCCAGGCGGTAAATTCTCTATAAAGCTCTTGCTTCTTCTTCGTAAGTCGTTATTCGTTATTTCAGGACATTTACAAAGCCAATCAAAGAGTACGCAGAAATTCGTCCGAAACTGTCACAAAATGATTGCTACAAATGATTTGCGTTTGATTCAAAATGTATTTCTAAGGATGTTTTCAAATTGAGTTAGTTTATAGTTATTGATTTTCTCTCATGAATTGAAACATGAATATTGAATGAACTGAAATTTAAAAAAAAAATACACGAGAATAGCCAACGGAAGCTTCATTAGGGTTTTTTTCAAAGTTTAGAATAAATTCAGTTATACCTACTTGTTATAATCTTCTCCCATTCAGATAATACCATAAAAAACTTTAAAGATGACACGAGCAAAGTTTTAGTTTTATAATACTACCGAGTACCCGGCATGGTTGGCAATGCCATTCCAAGAAAGTGTTTGTGTATTAATAGGACACTCGCATGGATTTCATAACGACTTGGAAAAAATCGTGTGGATAGATTTTTTTACTAAGATTACAAAAATGTTAGTAAAAAATTTTAGAAATGTATAGTTTTTTTTATTTTTTAAATTAATAAATCCATCATTTGAGCTTGTGACGCCACTACATGAAAATGTCCCGTCTCCGATTATGTTCCCTCAATTTTGTAAAATTCCATACTGATTAATTTTTTTTTTATGTGGCAACACTTTGATTTCTGGCGAATTTTTGAATTTAAGTTTAACGTTCACTAGATTTATTGTTTGTTCAATGCGAACTTATCCTTTGGTTTGATTTTTTGATAAAGATGACGGTGTTTTTTTTTACAGATGTTACGAAGAGAACCCCGTACAATTTATTCCGAAAACTTTATTTTTTTTAAATGATTTTCGGCTATGTAATTATCGTTTTTTCGCACCTACAAAATTATGTCCCGTCTTTCCGGCTTATAAAAAATGGTCTGATTTTTCGGAATGTTTTTTTCCAAAAACCGCCAAGGTTTCAAAAATACGATTTGAAAAAAATACAGAATGTCTTAGAATATTTGCCTAAACCGGAAAAAAAAAATTAAAAAATGTGATGCAAGTGGCCTATTATATTAAATGAAGACCTTTTAGATACACAATATCATTTATTTTTCCATTTGGTGCATATACGAATAAATCAGAATGTAGGTACCTGTGAACCGGTTAAACACAGCTGTAAGTAAGAAAAGCATGGATTTTATAAATTTACCGCCTGCTTTCCCCTACCGTTACTATGTCTCCTTTGCAATCCCTCCCTTTGCCCCTCACCCCTCCGTGTGTTATTTCCCATGCGCCTCCCTTCCCGCCCCGTTCCCCTCCCACGTCCCGGAATGAACAACAGTAAAAATAACAAAACAATAATAAAACTCAACTGTAATGTGATTTTTGTCTATGTTTCCACCCTCCTTTATTAAACAGGTTCATTCCTTTCTATCATTAACAATACCCTCCACACAGGGTCCCAAAATATGACACACACCTTGAGGGTACCTGGGAGTGAAATCGGTCTGCAGGTATTAATAAAGAGATTCTATTTGTACTGCGAATAGGTACCACAACATAATACATTCACGTGGTTTATTTTAATTAGCCCCTAAAGATCTTTTTTATGACGTTCCTTTGATAAAGGAAGATACAAGGTCGGCCTTTATAATATAAATTTCTAAAAAAAAAATCGCCCGTTTTTGTCATTGTATTAACATCCTCTTATAATTTCCTCTCTTCCTTTTCTGTATCAGGCACTTTGACATGTATTATTCACCTTTGTAATTTAAATAAAAAAAATATTTTAACCTACATTTTATTATTTTTTTGTGCCCAGTTTTTTTTTTCTTCTTTCTCTTAATTATTTTCACTTAACTGTACCTTTATATTTACCATGTACATTTTACAATGTTCCAATGTTCTTCTTTAAGTTTTTTTAAATCTTTTTATTTAAACATTGGGTCTCTTATCGATACACTAACTCAAATAAATTAAAATTAATAAATAAATAGATAAAAACATTTATTGAAACAGAGTGCTTGGTACACGGAGTATCTTTTCCAACTATGTCATTCCAACAAAGAGACCAGATCAAAATTACATATTTTAAAGGTTGTTAATATTATTATTTAATTTGAAGATAAAATTTTTTTTATTTATAAATGAATTGTGGTAGAAAATATTATTAAAAGTTGTTTCGTCTTCATAAAGCTTTATCAAACTGTGGTAAAGACTCTTACAGGCGACTTATTTATATTTCTTCCATGTGGGTTTATTAATGAACATTTATTTATTTATTAATGAACATGAGATTGCTTTTATTTTTTTAATGAAAATATTATTGAAAGCTGTTTCGCCTTCCTAAAGCATTATCACACTGTGGTAAAGACGCTTACAGGTGACTTATTTATATAACTTCCATGTGGGTTTATTAATGAACATTTATTTATTTGTTAATGAACATGAGATTGCTTTTATTTTTATTATCCATGTCCATATTGATTGATTGATTGTCGGAAATTATTAATGGTTTAACCCTGTAATATTACCCGTAACAACAATTCGTATTTTTAAATTCGAATAAACGTCGTTAAAGTGAGGTGTTTCCGAATGAATAATTTTTATGGCCCTAGGGGTCCCACTTTCCCTGCATAATCATTGTACTTACTTTTTATATTCCACAATTGAACTCAAGTTAAACATATCTAGGAGTTGTGAAATTGGCAAAATTATTAAATTAGCTTTTGGATTATTAGAATCTCTTTAATTTCCCACTGCTCTAAAACCTTATTTATCAAATGAATAACGCAAGAAAGTTCGTATGTGAGAATCTTCTATCATTTATCCAACCAATTCTCTTTCCCCTCCCTTGATTAGTTTCACCCAGCAACATCCCCCAAAATGAGGCTAGTAAATAACCACTTGCTCCGGCAAGAGATTTTCTTGTTGTAGGTACGTGAAAAAAAGGTTAGTCCAATTTCGACTTGCCGGCGGATCTCTTGTGTTCTCTTGGCCATTGCTTGGTACCGACATTATTGCTTTTCGCACCTCCTCTTCCCTTTCTCTGTCTTTCTCTTCTACACTCATCCATTTTCCTGTCGGGGTTTATTTTCAGACATGGTCCCGACTTTATTAAGGTTCGTTTCATTTCCCACATAGTATATGATACGCAATATACTCTATTCAGTCTATCTATGTGTACAGTAAACAACCTGCAACCACTCTGACTTTTTATGCCATCCATCCTGGTTATGGCACGGTAAATTAAGCTCTTGCAAGCTAGGGTAGTTTTTTTTCCTGAGATATTAACCCTGTAAGGGGATACGGGGGGTGCGAATGACCCTATGTACCTAATACCTCAAAACAAACAAGTTTAATAACATTCTTGTAGGACCTTTGTGAATTTGGTCATGTTGATCACTAAGCCAAACATATCTAAAACGTTTTTGGAATGGAAGTCAGTACCGCCCTTGTGTAATACCGCCTTTCAGAAATGAAATGTTGCTTCAAACGGTTTTTGCTTTATATGGTGACCAGATCTGAGTAGTCAGATACTTCCCAAAATTCTCTTTGTTCATCATCTTATCGTTTTCACACCCTTCAGCCTCAAAATATATCATAATAATTGAGGATTCCATAGTCCAACTGGATCCATACGGTTTAAAGCAGTTGGTACTCTTGTGTGATATTCACAAAAATATATATTTCGAATATAAGTATAGGTACAATTCAATTTATAAGAAATTTCAAAGAATTTTCACTCATTACCAAATTTGCAAAATAACCAAAAAAATTGTTTCTGGGATAAAACGATTAAGAAGTTCAACCTTTAATATCTGAGGAAAATCTGTTAAAGTTCAAAGCTCTGCTGTAAAACCTTGGAAAAAGTCTTCAAACCTAACCAGAGATTCGACAAAAATGAAATTAATAAAGATATTAGAACTCGCGATTTCATTCAATAAAAATGCACTTATGTACATATAGTAACTACGTAGGGACGTAAGTCAATTAGAATTGGAATTTCCATTAAAATTTTCAAACTCAATTAAAAAATCTCTTGTAAATTTTTCAATTTTCTTGTCTTTTTTTTTGTACTGGTATTTGTATTTTAGTATAGCGTGCAATAAGTGAGAAAACAGAGTATTTAATTTTGTCTTCAAGACAAATTTACATTTTCAATAATTAAAGCCAGCGTTTTGAAAGGTTTTAGATGTCTGAACATAATTATATTTGAAGCAGAGCTTTCGACGTACCCAAGAGAATGCAAAATAATTTGATATACTATTAAATTATGCGCTATTTAGCTTTTCCTAATAAATTTCAAGGTTTTTAATTTTATTAGAAACTCCACACCTTAATAATTCAGAGATGACTAATGAAATTCTACCTGTATTATAACTTCTCAATTTTTGTGAACCTTGCCGATATATCGGTGTAATAGGATTTTTTACTACAAATTTATAGATATGATTTGAGATTTCAAGAATTAGTTGGCTAAAGAATAAAGAAGGAGGCAGCAGAACACGGCATAGTACCCTAACAAGAAATCATGATTACATGTTTATATTAAGAATTTAAAGATTGCTAAAATTGGCTCTAAACATCCATGTTGTAACTGCATTTATCGGTATAGACAAGTAGGTATTATCTATCATTCCTCCTACTTCTCTCCCCTTTCTTCAATATTTTATAACTAGGAGTGCCTAAGTCCCAGTGGCCGTAAGCAGTTAGACTGTTTTTTGGGTTGTTGTTGACTTAATTCAAAATACGCTGAATTATCAATACCAAAAAAACCATAGCTACTACAGATTCAGAGGTTAACCTGTACGAACTTCTATAAAATTACTGTTGTAGTATGTAAGGCTACTTTCAAACTGTGTATTGGTTGGTAAATACTCGTAATTGTTTTGTTGGATAAGTTAGTTTTTTTGCTTGTTTATGAAGTTGGCATTCAAGAGGCACGTCCCAGAGGAGATCGACATTTGTCCTATCGTACCTTTGACCTCCAGGACAACTCAATAATATTATTAATGACATATTCCTACCTGTAACCCTCCGAAGAGCGACATCTGGGAATTCTGGGAGGGAAATATGATTAGTATTAGATATTTCTGAGATCTGTGTGTGTATTTCGAATACTTACCAGAACATTAACAACAGCCATAGCTTGTTTGCAATGCGTCTATGCACATATCTTTGGTTTATATTTTCAAATATAAACCAAAGATATTTGTTAGATCTGACGGCCTCCGTGGTCGAGAGGTAAAGCTCTTGACTTGCGGAATCGAAGCAGCGTGCGCAAATAAAATTTATTTTATAAATTTGTTCCATTTCACAATTAGTTAATTAAAAATAAATTATGCGAGGGTTGTCCGTAAAGTAAGGTCTCCAAGGTGCTGCGGTCGTGAGGAACAATTTTACGCGAGATCCGGGAAAACTGGCGTGTAGCCTGGCTTCCCTACGCCAAATACCCACAACGCTGTACTCTCTGCAACACACTTAGTCTCGGCGTGGCAGCCGTTGGCGAAGAAGCTTCCGCTCGCCGCACCCGCTAGGTGTAAATTAGCTCTATAATTATTTTTTTGTGCAAATAACAAAACCCCGGTAGAAATTCATTCTCAGCTACTTGCAAATGGTGCTGAGAATTTAAAAGCGTGCCGGACGGCTATCGGCTTCAAATGAAAAAAAATTGCCAAAGTAGAAAAAACAATGATTTCAAATCGACGGGTGACGGTTTGGGAGCTCTGTGATATGATCCCTGATGTCAGTAAGACCACTATTGACAAGATTTTGACAAAAAAATTGGGAGACCACAAAGTCTGCCCAAGGTGGGTCCCAAAATGCTCACCGAAGATCACAAACAACAATGCAACGGGTTGAAGCAGCCCGCGAATTCCTTGAGTGTTACGACATCGATGGCGAAAAATTCTTAGACTCAATTGTGACTGGGGACGAGACCCGGATACACTACATGACCTCAGAAACAATGGAACAATCCCAGTGGCATCATTCAGATTCGTCGAGGCAAAGTTTAAAAACGAATTACAGAACGTAACTCACACCTCGCGGGTGTGGCAAGTGGAAGCTCCATCGCGAATGGCTGCCACGCCGAGACTAAGCGTCACAGAGTGGGTGACGTGGGGGGGATTTGAAAAGGGGAGACCAAGTTACACGCGAGTGTTGCAGGATTGCGCGTAAAATCATTCCTCGCGACCGCAGCACCTTGGAGACCTCATTTTACGGACATCCCAAGTAGTACATATATTTGCAGCACGTTCCAGAGTACAAGATACTCTCAATATCGTCCTGGTATAAGACCACCATTCAGAATTGAAACGTTGCTTGAAATGACTTTAGCCATGTTTGGTGACCAGAATTGAATAGCTAGGTAATTCCCCACCTTCCTCTTCCCCATCTCTCTCCGCTCCATACCACCTTCAGCCTCACAACAAACCCCAATTGGAGATCCCAAAGTCTTACTGGCTCCAGACGGGAACAGCTGTGACTCTTGTGAGGTATTCACATAAAAGAGGTCTCCACAAAACTTGTAGTGTTTCTAGACGAAACTTTTTTGCAAAAAAAAACGATTTTGAAATATACGAAATCGAGTTATTCCACCGCCTGCCTTCGACGAAGTCGTGAAACCGTTTCGTTCTAACAATCCAGAAAAAAAGTTAGGGAACTTTTGAAATGCCCATCTGGTCAGACTATGTAACTCATCGGAGGGTTAATGATTCCATGATCATATTTAATATGATATAACCACCGACTGGCTTTTTCATTTTTACAGTCCTCTTTTTAATTATCACAATTGATTTTCGAAGTGTGTAAATCGGTTTTTACCGAAAATATTATTTAAACATTTTACACATCATTAAAAAAAACAAAAAAACGATTTGCCGCCATGGGTCAACCCACGGTGCCCTTTTTGACAATACCAAAGAGGATGCGATATTTTTACGTATGTCGATAGAATAGCACTTAATCCTAAACATGGGAACACCTCAGCACAGGTTCTCCTAGTGAGGTGTCTACAAAACATTACTATTACTAACCTACAGTTACTAATCATAAATATATTTTTTAATTTAGTGTTGAAATTTATTATCTATGTAAACCACTATAATAATATGTAAACTGCTTTTTTGATAATAGAAATAAAAATAAAAAAAATTTTGGTTAGGATATAATAATAATATTAATGGTTTTTATTCCAGAATGTGTGGAGGTGAGTGATCCCACACATCCTATATAGAGTGTAAGTACCTACGTATTTTTTTTTTTTTTAAATTTTTTTATTTTAGAGAATCTGAGATTATAAAATAAAACAATATTTAGATGTTAATTATGCAAATTATGAACTTTTCACTGATGGTAGTGAATGATAAAGTGTGACATTATAAAGGTATTTTCTTAAATAATTTATTTTTAGTTACAATATATGAAAAGAAGGGGGGGGGGAGGAATATAGGAATAGGATTAAGAGGCAAAGGAAGGGAATATATAGGGATTGATCTTCCTGGTTAGAGTCATGTTGCTTAGTGACATTTCGTTTTATTTCACGTAACGTCGAGTTACGTATAAATAAGTCATAAGACTGATTGCTATTTTACAATATGCCTAGAATTTGATTTACTTTAAACATTTTTTACATCAATTCCACACAGGAGACACCACATTTTTGAGGATGCTGGAGTGGAGGGTATTTTTGAGGAAAGGAAAAAGAGGAAGTCCTGGAAGGAAAAGGGTAGGATGGGTGGGTAGGAATCTGGGGGTGAATGTGTTCAGGAGTGTCGAACATATCCATCCCTCTCAATACGGTGCAAGGTGATGGGACGTGAGAGACCGGCTGGAGAAGTGAAAATAACTTCAACTTAACATCTGGGCCTTTCCCGGTCCGGCTGCAGTTGGCGAGCAGACACACTGCCGCCAGGGCCTGAACAAACCTCACCCCATGAACCCGACACCCCTGCTAAGTCAACAAACGTTGAGAACCACTTATTCTTCTTCTTTCGTATGGTGGGGGTCAGAGGGGGACATCTAGGTCTGCGAGCTAGTCTAGGGCCTCAGGCGTTGCCCTGTGGACCTCATTAATCCCGCCGGGGAATGAATGGAGCGGGCATTCGTTGGACCACATATTTTTCCGGTAATTCAGGCTCCTGTCCAAAGTTACTCCAAGATAGCGGGGATGGGGGTCATGGTAAATATTTTTCCATCTAACTGAACACAGAGATTGGCGTTTGCCTGTGAATTACTGAGATGGAAAGCTGTCACAAGTGTTTTCGACCCATTTGGCTTTAGTCGCCAATTGAGGAAAAATCCTTCCATAGCCTTGAGGTCAGAATTAATGATCTCTTCTGCTGCATTGAGGGTTTTGGCTTGGGCAGTGATGGCCAAGTCATCTGCGTAAGCAAATTTTCTGCCTTCAGTGTGAGGAAGATCTCGAGTATATATGTTAAAGAACAATGGGGCTAGCACTGAGCCTTGGGCAAGGCCATTATTCAGGGATTTTTTTTTGCTTTTTAGCCCGCCTAGAAAAACCCTGAAAGTACGGCCAGTTAGTAGTTGCTCGATAAGTCGTACTATGTTGCCATCCTCTATGGTGTCGTTAGGGTTGCCAGATGGCCGGGTATTCCGGGAAAGACCCGGAATTTTGCGTGTGGTCCCGTGTCCAGTAATTACATCTTTCTGTCCCGAAATTCATGAATACTAGTTTTTTTCCAAAAAATTACGGCACATTTCTGTAGGTATGTGGTACGTCATCGGTCGTGTCACACACACATCTCACAGAACCTGTGTGAGAGTGAGTGCGGGAGGTGCGAGGGGAGGTGATTTAAAATACTATATTGGGAAAAAAATGAGTTTAATAAAAACTTTAACTTTCTTTTTATTACTTTTGAATAACCTTCAAAAAAGCAATAAAAAAAAGTTTTTCTTATAAAAATGAGTTTACTGCAATTTGTAAAACATGTAACTCAGATATCGCAATTCAGTATGAAGGTCGCCACGCGTTGACAGTAAGTCGTCATAATTAGGTATATTTATTATGTTTTAAATTTGATTTATTTATTGGCGACGCCAATTTGGCGTCGTCGGTTTTTTTACTGTGGGTGAAATGTAAAAGTAGGTATTTAAGAATGCTTATTGCTTTTGTACACATTATCGCAATGATTGTATTGTAGTAAAATAAAATACTTTTTTGTTTAAAACCACGAGTTTTATTAATTTAGAAAAAAATTTACAAAAAAAAAATAAAAAAATAAAACTCGTGGTTTTAAACAAAAAAGGATTTTATTTTATTATAATATGTCAAACCACAAAGTGATTGCTTTCTACAATAATATGATTGTATTGTAATTTGTACTGTATTGCATTGTTGTAAGTTCACGCCAAAGGCTTCGGCAATCACACGCAGTGTTCTAGAACCCTATTCGCAGGAAAAGTAGATACAGAATCTCATTATTTTTCAGTGGTAGTAGAAATGTCCAGGAAAAGATAAGCCCATATCTGGCACACCGTGTCGTAGGCCGCAGAGAGATCAATGAACGCTGCCGCAGTCTTAAGCCGTTTCTGGAAACCAGATTCGATGTGTGTTGTCAGAGCTAGCACCTGGTCACAGCAGTTACGGCCTGGTCTGAAGCCAGCTTGCTCTTGTGGAACCACTTTCTCCAGAATTGGGGTAAGTCTGCGGAGCACCACTCGCTCTAGGAGTTTGTACATGGTACTTAAAAGCGAGATGGGCCGATAGCTGTTAGGATCTTCTGGTGGTTTGTTGGGTTTGAGGATCGCAATAACTTTAGTTTTTTTCCAGATATTTGGAATTACTTCAGTTTTTAAAATTCCAGTAAACAGTTTTGCGATCCATAATAGTGTGCCAACCGCCACACGCAGAGGTAGTGTCCGCCGCGCTATTCGCGATGTCACCGGCACGTTATTGTTACCGCGCGTGTAAGGTAGTGAGTGCAATGAGTGAGGCGGCAACCAAATATTAAAAGGGCCTCCGACTACAAATAATTATGCCGCTACGTAAGGGGCCGAAGACCGAAAGGTCTCCCGGCCAAGGGGAAATATTAAATATCGGGGAACAATTGAAAATATTGTCCCTGAATATTGAGGGAATATCTCTCTCAAAGGTGGACCTTTTACTAAAAACACTGCGAATCACTTAGAGTGTCTTATAGCAGAGGTGTTGGTTATCCAATTAAAGGATTCCTGGCGGCGGTAACCGAACCCTCCTCCCAAATTTCAAATAAATAAATCAGAATGTTTGGTTGGTACTTTCACAATACCACTTAAAGGCAGATTCGATAGAAAGGTTTAAAAATAAATAAATGTAGCTCAGTTTAACGAAAAAAAAATCTTGTGAGAGCCTTGAAGGAGTAACCATCTGTTACTTATACCAGGGCGGGTAAGTGATGGATAACCTCCAATGTAAAACTGAAAAAATATTTTTGTTGACTTTTTGCAGAATCGTGGTAACTAAAAATAAGTTTTTTTTAATATTACCATTGAATTAAATACAAACTAGCCGCAGAGTACGAGTATTATCTACCTACGCTTTTTAACAAAGTTTTCAAATATTTAATGCAAATATGTTTTGAATCATAAGGTTGGTTGCCTGTTTATTGATATGGAAACTCCTGTAAGCGGTTTTATAATAATAGTGCATATATTATTGCGTATAAAAAACGTGGCATGACGTATCTTTTTAACGTTTTTATAGTTAACATTGAGCGCATAGTTTTTTTCTAATATTTATTTTGTTTTAACATTAAATTCGCTTTATTGACATCAAAATAATAAGAAATGCTAATTGTTTCTGTGCTTTCATTAAAACGTCTAGAGCAGCGGTTCCCAGTCGGGGGTTCGCGGACCACAGATGGTCCGCGAGATCTACACTATGGTCTACGAAACATTTATTCGTTTATTGCGAAACCGAATTGAAATTCTTTTGCTTTTAATGACGGAGAGGTAGCTGAAGAATTCCAAGAAGAGCACATTGAATTACAAAATGATAGAAATTGCAAGGACGCGTTTAATTATACGTTTAACTGTTTATCATTATTATACCTAGTGGTCCAGAGAAAATATAAATGTCATAGTGGTCCCTGATCTAAAAAAGGTCGGGAACCACTGGTCTAGAGCATATGTAGGTTCTCAACGTGGGCGATAATGCCCCCTTATGAGCATTTCAGACTTTGAGGGGGGCAGTAGAAGACTCAGAGAAAATTAGGGGGCGTTGAGATGGCACAGTGTGCGCGTGGGCAGGAAAAAAATGGTCTGAAAAAGAAAGAAAAAATACGCTAATCACGTACTGACGTACATTATTATTATTGAGAATTGACACTATATCATGAATACAAGAAGGAAGGAGGTAGCAACCCGGTACTTAAAATAATAACGAAGGTATAATCCGTTAAGTAAAAAAAATTGGGGGGCGCTAGAAAAAAAAAATATTCTCAAAGTGGGCGATGGGCGAAACAAGGTTGAGAGCAAAGTTTACCGCCATCCAAGCTTTGACAGATGTACTCAAAAATTAACGTATCACAGGGCATAGTAAATAATCTTCGAGTGTTGCAAGTACAGAAAGATTGTATGATTCGGAAATAGTATGTACGTTTTTTTCTCACTGACTTAGCAGAGCGAAAAGATGTCCTATTTTAAAGCGAACGTTTGGCATTTCACTTCAGATTTGTCTGTTCAGGAATTTTTTTTATTTTAATTTATAAGAAAAAATTAAAAACATTTTTTAGACGCGAGGTTTATTAATAGGTGCTAGTTTTATTTGCAGTAATTTGAGAGTGAATATAATTAAATTCGTTTTTTTTACATTAGCTCCCGTGAGGGAAAATATTTTCCCTCACGGCCTATGTTATCTTTGGGGATGCTGTGTGGAGGGTCTTTTTAAGGAAAGGAAGGAGAGAATGTTCTGGGAGGGAAATAGGAACGATGGGTGTATGTGAATCTAAGGGTTCGGTGTATCCAGGTTATACCAAGACAAACTTGCTCCCATGAACCCGGGCACTTCTGCTAAGTCTCGAAACGTAGCAAACCACTTGGGGTGATCTATGGAAGAGTTGTTGGTAATCCAATAAATGGTTCCCAGACATCTATAAGTGGTTGACTCGCAAAGGGACGAATACACGGTTTAAGCATGTAGAGCGTATGAACGAAGAAAGGAGTGGAAGGAGAATATATTATGTGAAAATGAATGGTAGAAATCGGGGACGCCCAAGGACGCCATGGCACGATTAATTTAACCAAATACGTATGTTGGTCCATGTCAGAAAAAGAGTCAGAAAAACAGAAGAATATGTATGAGACAATGTATGAATGCGAATAAGTCAAGGAGTGTGTGCCAAGAACGAGATGTTTGGCGGCCCGTCCTCCTCTGAAACGGCGGGATTGCTAGTTAGATTTTTAGAATAATATTTAGTTTTCTCAGTAGTGTGAGCGTGTTTTGATCCAACCATTGTTTAATCCGCTTTGTCTTTTTTGTATATGTACTTCTTGTTAATTAATCGTTTCACCAACAGTCCTCCAACTCACTTAGGAAGGAGATTAATTCAATGGGTAGAATAATGTTCTTTTAGTATAAATCTGGCTGATTGATACTTCGCGAACACAGTGTTGACCACGATAGACGACCTATCTAGGAACTAGCTAATTGGAATCTGACGTGATAGATCTGCTGAAGACTGCCTCTTAGCTGTTGGAACCTCTGTTGCCCACAGCCTGTACTAAGCTAGCTGCCATCTAGCGGAGTCTTAGGACAGTCCTTAGTACCTACTGCCATCTATGTGAGTAAGCAGAAAGCTTTTAGATACACTACACATATCGACAAAACTAACAATTTTTCCATTTACATAATTATATCCATTGTGAATGATGAATAAACTTAAGAAAGGGAGAAGGAAGAATTAGATGATTTGTGTTATGTAGCGGATAAAGTGTGAGGAGAACATTAGTAAAATTAGGAAAAGTAATTGTGATAAAATAGTAATAAATGTTTCCTTTTTTATTACAAGTAGAGTTAATGATATCCTAACTACGATCTAACGTGCTTGGAATTTCAAATACATATTCAAATTAATTAAATTGTTTGAATAATATGAGATTACTGAACGAATTATGAATATATCATGCTGCGTTTTTAGTGCATTAGTGTAATTTATGTTTCAGTATTTATTTGGTGTTATTATGTTTTCTATTTCTGATCTCCCTACGTTTTGTAATCAGCTTTTTTTTGAGTTTCAAATATTTTAATGTTGTGATTTTTTTATGAGAGAGAGATTTTTATGAGAGAGAGAGTTAAGAACGTAATATAATAATAATAAGCTTTTATGGCCAAACGTTGTAGTTATTCGTAGGTATTTGTCGTACATGTTTTTGAACCTCAGATCCGGTATCTATATATATAAAAATCTAAAAATGTTTGAATGTCCGCTATGCATTGCTAAACTATTCGTCCGATTGCGATGCAACTTTGGGGATTTGATGTGTGCATGCCCGCGAGGGTTCATGTATATAATAGTGAGCTCTGGCATCATGAAATTACGCATTGCTAAACCGTTAATCCGAATGCGATGAAACTTTAGGGATTTTATATGTCCATGCCCGCGATGTTTTCTGTATTTGTATGAAACTACTGGTGAGCTCTGGCATTATGAAATTTGCACAAAAAAATTGCAATAGTTGGCACACGAGCTGTTCGAAAACTGAATGTACCGAGAATGAATGTATGGAATTAAGGGGGGAGGGGAACTCGAGTAGTGGGTTCGCGGAAGGGGGGGAGGGGAACTAGGGAGGGGGGAGGGGAACCTGAGAGGGGTGAGGGGAACTCGGAGGGGGGTTCGCGGGACGGGTGAAGAGGGGAGTGGAGTGGGGAGAGGGAAGGTGGAGGAGGCGGAATGGGAATGCGAGAGGGGAAAAGGACGTGAGAGAGGAAGGGTACGTGGGAGAGGAAGGGGAGGCGGAAGGAATGGGAAAGAACACGCAGGGACAAACATTTTTTTTATTAAATGGCATAGCAACGCATTCCAGGTACCACCAGCTAGTAGCTAATAAACATGTGTGATTTTCTTATGTTTTGTATTTATGAATGTAAAGGAGTTTTGTTTTAGAAATAAAGACGTCTAATTGACGTGATGTGAAGATTGTTGAAGATTTCTTCAGTGTTAGTAGTTTCTAGAGAGACTTTAAAAATAATTTTCATAATGACTTTTTGGTAAAGGATACAAAAAATAAGGGTTATGTCAGAATAACAGATTAAGTAAGTATTAGACGATGAAAAAAAGCCTTGTAAAATATATTGTAGTTAGGAAGAGGCAAATCATTTTAAAGAGGACCGGTTTAAATGTATTTTAGCATATTAATTGTATCGAAAGTTTCAACATAAAATCTAACTAGTTTGGAACACCCGCCTGCAGTCCCCTCTTACCCAGTAAATGCCCAAATATACTAGTGCATAGCGAGGTTTATCAATTCCGTTAAAATTCATTCAATTCGAGAACGACCGTTTTCATGTTTTTTGTTCCATTCTGCAGCTTCCTAACCAAAACGATATAATTATATTAAACTACTTATAAATCACTACACAAACACGGGTCTATTGATGATTTATCTACACTGTATCTTTCCGAAAGAGAAAAGCTTATTTTTCTAAATTTTCTAAATTTAATCACTAACGCTCAAGGAATTTATATTGTTTAACTCACCTCGTCGAAACGCCTCTACTATAAGGGTCTTCTGCTCTCCCCCCCTAACTACCCTATCTACCAAAGATACGTCTCAGCATGGATCATCCTCTATTAAGTTTCCTTTCGCCATACTTCATCTTCACGAAGACCTTAAGCCTTAGCTTAGCACAGGTCTAATGAGTGTTTTATAAAGTTTATATTTGGGTTATTTTCTAGTGGAGTCTCGAAAGTCTCGAATATAAATGTCTTTGGAGACATCTGCCAGGGTTGTTTTACGTTTAATTGCTAGGATTATGTCGTTTCTAACTCCCTCACTTGTAAATTCATCAACTGAGAGTGGTGACACTGGAGTCGGTAAAACACAAACGGTTTTTTCGCAAACCATTAACCAAAAAGTTTTTGATTTTCATTCTGTACAATACGTATTATATTATATTCTAACCTTTATTCAAGATTTTCATATTATGTACTTAAAATCGAAAGCATCAAAACAGCAATTTTTAGTGTCTAAATAGTTGTGTGCGATAATAGTTTTACAGTTTTTAAATAATGAACAAGTGCATCTTAACTCTTCAAAAAAATTTCATATTTTTCAGATAGTCGAAATATTTCCGCTTAACGATAAAATGCAAATAAATGGAATATTTCTGAACATTACCGAAAACTAAAAAACTGTTTTTGAAATATTAAAAAAAAATATAACACTAAATAAACATAAATTTTGAAATACAAAAAAATTGGCAAGCAAACATATAAATGTTTTACAAATGTTAAACTTACGTTTTTTCAAACTAAAATTACTGGTAATGAAAAAAATAAAAACAATAGGCATTTGATTATATAAATATATTATTAACGTTATTGTCACCTCACTTTTTTTGTTGTTCCATATGAAAATAATAAATTTAAAATTCCCAGAGTTTAAACATTTTTTTCAAGTTGCTATTCAAAACTTTGATTTCATAAAGTTATATATTTTACTCTTTGGTGGTTATTTTTTAAAATAGAATATAAAGCATGGTATTTTCTTTTCTAACACTGTTTAGAAGATACTTCTCACTATGATAGTAAGGGAATTACGGCGATTTATATGAGACCTATGAGCCGGGACAAATTTGATATCTTGTGATTGGGTTAAAAGACTTCAAAGTCCACTTCATTATTATTTATCAAAAACTTCTACTGAAACGCCATTCTCAAAAGTATCAAATAATCGATACTTACTAGTTTTCGTTTAATAATAACATTTTAATTAAGATATTCAGACAGCTAGAAATCATGGTAGAATTTTTCCCTAGATAATTTTCCTCTGGTGGCATTTTCTTTTGAAGTAAACCTGACGGGGAAATCCCGTAATCCTTGCCGACAAACGGCCAGCAAAACAAAGGTATCCGCATCCTTCGCCCGGCTGAACATCGGACAAAGCCAAGCAACAGGTTGGTAGTATTTGTAAGGGTGCTGATCTACTGATAGGAATAACGTGAATACAATATATCTCTGTATAGATTTACTCGTAGTTTCATGTGATGTTACCATGGTAAAATAATACGGTGAAAAACAGGAGAGTGTCAGGTCCACAACTGTGACAAACAAAAACATAGCAGTGACAAAATAGAACTGTTACAAAACAGGACAGTGATACAACAGTATAGTGATAAAACAGTGCAGTGACAAACAGAACAATGACAAAATAATACAGTTTCAAAACAGGGTAGTGAAAAAACAGGACAGTGAACAAACAGGACAGTGACAAAACAGGACAGTGATAAAACAGTATAGTAAAAAACAGGACAGTGCACAAACAGGACAGTGACAAAACAGAACAGTTTCAAAACAGGACAGTGCACAAACAGGACTGTGCCAAAACAGGACAGCGAAAAAACAAGACAGTTAAAAAACGATAAAATGACAAAACACATTGGTGACAAACAGAACAGTGGCAAAACAGAAAAGTGACAAAACAAAACATTGAAGAAATGTGAAGTAAGGCGATGAAAAAAGTAGCTAACCCAACCTAGTTTAACGATTATTTTATCAAGTTCTGTTTTGTCATTGACCTTTTTTATCCGGTTACCACTAGATACCATTGGATTAAATACAATTTCTTTGTGTATTTAAAAAATAATGTTTGCGACATTTATAAGACTGTTCTTCATAATATTTTTGATAATCATGGTGTGAATGTAACAAAATGTTTCAGCAGAAATGTTATTATTATTATTAAATTTAAACTTCATGGTATATTAATTATGGGACAGCGTTTCGCAAAACAATATAACAATAATTTATTTTACAATTCCGAAGATACTGTAATTTATGAAGCCTTTTTAGAGAAATATAACTATAAATACTGATTGGACTTAAATTTAATTTTGAAAAATAAACCTAAACCATTGTATTAGTTGAATATAAATATATATATATTTCAAAGTAAGTTTGCACTTCACATCATAACTTCGTCACACAACCTGAGCCGTTCGCAACCAGCAAATAAATAATAAACAGGCAAAATAAAGTGTAAGAAATCAATTGCGACTATAGCGATGGATTCGGGCCTTCACAATTTAGGTACATTTCGTACTAAAAATTCACCAAAATCCCATATCACTCTAGCCAGATATATATGTAGGTACAACGTACGTATCCACAATGCCTCATTGCACAACCAGGCTGGCTCAAAGACACATTGCCTGTATTGTCCCAAAATTGTCAAATTCTTTAACCAATTCCATCAACATGTGTCAAAACCTGAACTTACGTAAAAAAATGTTAATAATAATAATAATAGATTTGGATAGCTTAGAACGATTAATTAGAACTACATTAACAAAATTTCATTCCCATCATCCAAATTCAGCTTAGAACGAATAAATTTACCTAGAAATTTAGGAGGTAGAGGTATAGTCAAAATAACATCTTTAAAACATAATCAGGTAGAAATGCTAAGAAATTTTTTCCATAGGAAAGCTGATAGTTCAGAAATGCATAAAATAATTTGCAAGGCAGATAGAAATATTTCGCCATTAAATTTATACGACGAGAATGCCAGCATTCTTATAAATACCAACCAGGAATTATTAGATTCCTGGTCAAATAAAATTCTTCACGCAAAACACTTCAATTATCTCAACCAAACATATGTTGCCAAATTTTCGTCAAACAAATGGTTGAGTATTGGAGAGTTGAGCGCAGAAATAGAAGGCTTTATGCTTGCCATTCAAGATAGAGTAATTAACACTAAAAATTATAGGAAGCATATCATCAAAGATGCAAATCAAATTGATGATTTATGTAGAAAATTTTTGGCTTTTCCGGAAACTATAGAACATATTATATCGGGATGTTCTGTATTAGCGCCGACCGAGTATACATTTAGGCACAATCAAGTTTTAAAAATAATTCACCAAAGTTTGGTAACTAAACATAACTTGATTGACTGCCGTAATGTACCATATTATGAATATGAACCAAATTCATTTTTAGAAAATGAATTTTATAAAATTTATTATGATAAAACTATTCTAACAGACAGAACAATTAGTCATAATAGACCGGATATAGTTTTACATGACAAAATTAAAAAAAATAACTTATATCATTGATGTCGCTATTCCAAATTCTTGTAATATTCAGAAAACTGTTTCTGAAAAAATAAGAAAATATACAGATTTAGGAAATGAGATTAGAAGAATTTGGCATTCTCAGACTATAAAAATATTACCATTTGTTATTTCGGCTACTGGCATTATACCTAGCTCTCTCATTCAAAATTTAGGCGTATTAGATTTGTCAAAAAATTTGTACATAAAAATGTTAAAGTCGGTCATTTTAAATACATGTAGGATTACGAAAGATTTTTTAAATATTTATATTGAGGGATCAGTAGGATTTATCGGACCAGTTAGGATTTCATCAGAGCCGAACCCTCTGATATGAAAATATCTGGAGTCGGTGAAATATTTTCCCATTATGTTTCTGGTGGATTGACAAATTGTTCTTGTATTGATTTGTATTTATTATACTTATATAGTGCACTTACATTGCGTGAATTTACTAGATATTCATTTGTGGAAAAGTGTGTGGAAGGGTTTAGTCTTTCATTTGGGAAAGATTTAACCCGGACATAAAATCTGGAGCACCGTAAATAGTTTATTCCAGAATGTATGCAGGGGTAGTGCAATGCAATACATTCCATATTTTGAAACAAAAAATGGGTTAATGTTAAAAATAAAAATAAAGTAAATAACAACATATAAATAAATTTAAAAAAAAAAGCGAATAAGCATGAAAAACATGAGAAAAATAATAATAAACAGAAAAATTAATTCATGCAGCTGTTTACGGAGGGTATTTCATAGTCTCCCGTCTCCAGAGGGCCATCAGGGGGGACTCCAACCAGGTATTCATGGCGCTGATGATTGCCTTCTTCGATTGGCGTAGTCTGCGCCATAAACTTCCCTTGCGGTGGCGGAGAAGTGCTCGGAAAGTGTGCACTCGTCCCTCCAGGAACATTTCCGTAGCACTGCAGTATCTCGGTAGGCGGAAAAGTTGACGGTATGCGTTGTTCTAAGCAACCTTTAACTTGTTCCATTGGGATGCAGTGTAGTCAACCCACAGTTCTGATGTGTACAGTGAGGTACAGAAAGCGTTGAAAAATATTCTTTTTACTTTTGGGCTGCATAGTTAAAAACGTCTTGACAGCATACCCGCTCTAACAGATATCGCTCTTCTCTGCCTTTCTATATCCTCGATATCCTTAAGGTCGTCTGTGATGATGTGTCCCAGGTACTTAACGCTGTGATAAACATTCATTTTCGTGTCATCTAACCATACTGAGGGTGTTTGGATGGTTTCGTTTTTGTTTTTAAAAACCATAACTACTGACTTGGTAGTATTATATAACAGGTTATGGTTTTTTGCAAAGTTTTCACAAATCCTTAGTAACTTCTGTAATGCGCTTAGTGACGGTGCAAGAAGAACCATATCATCTGCGTAATTAATGTTGTTCACACATACTCCATGTATATGGCATCCTATTTTCGTGGCATTAAGTTTTTTAATAAGATCATCGGTTTATAGATTAAACAGAACCGGAGACATGCTTCCTTCTTGCCTTATGCCACTTTTCAAATAAAATGGATTAGACAGCTCCCCAGACCATTTCACAATATTTTCTTGTTGCGTGTGCCAAATTGAAAGAATCGCTATTACATCTTCCGGAACTGCTCTTTCCCTTATTTTTTCCCACAGTTTATTATGACGTACACGGTCAAACGCCTTGCTTAGATCTAGAAAGCAGGTATAGATTGGCGTTTTCCTTAGTTTATAATAGCTGATGGTTTCTTTTAGGGAATATATTGCCATAGATGTTGAGAGTGCAGGTTTGAATCCGAACTGGTTATCTTCTGTTTTTAGATGGTCTTTTACAACAACGGATAAAATTTTTTCAAATAATCTCGCCACGGCGGTTGAAAGTGAAATTGGTCGGTAGTTATTGATCACGGATGGATCAAGATTTGTTGATTTAATTATAGGAATAATTACCGTTTTTGTCATTTCATTCGGGATGTGCCTGTAACGTAAAATTTGTTAAAAATAATTTTAAAGTGAGTAACTATTTTCTATAATTTATACTATTTATCTACATCAAAATATCTTAAATATGCCTTGTATGTTCATATATTTAGATTTTTTTAAATTAGATATTGTATATCTTTATATTTTTTTGTAAAATCAATCACCTCTATGGGTACTACATTTTTTTTAACCACCTCTGTTGAATTTAAGTAAATTTAAATAAATCAATTTGAACTCCGATTTTGATTTCTTGATTAAATGTATGAGTTGCGTGGAACCTTGGAAATAGAAATTAACCAACATCCCGTCAACCGATCGAGCTAAAACTCAGCAGATAGACTCGTTTTTTTTTTTTTTTTACATTAGCTCCACACAGGAGGCCATGAAGAAAATAATTTTCCTCGCGGCCTATGTCATCTTTGGGGATGCTGTGTTGAAGGTTTTTTTTAAGGAAAGGAAGGAGATGATAGTTCTGGGAAGGAAAGGGGTTTAAGGGGTGGGTAGGAATCTGGGGTTCAGTGTATCCTGGTCATCCGCCTCCAAGACCTAGACAAACCTCACCCCATTAACCCGGGCACCCCCGCTAAATCACCAAACGTAGCGAGCCACTTGGGGTGACCTATGTCAGAGGTATTGGTTATCCGATAAAGGTTCCCGGGGTAGCGGTACCCATTCCCGCCTCCCAAATTGACGTTGTCGATGACAATGCATTCAGCCATATGTACAAACGGCTATTATGAAATTGGATGACATTATATTTTAAAATTTACAGCAGTTAACACACGAAATAAACTTCGTTACTATCCCATTAGGATTTGGCTTAGGTGTGAGCGGTGTTAACTCCAGTCCCTGGGGAGGAAGGTTCAATCCTCGGTTAAACCCAAAAAAACTTATATATTAGTTACTAGCCGGCTCCCTTAAAAATGGGAGACTCCAACATCCGATTTGTGGAAAATGCAAGATACCTAGGCGTTATCTTGGATCGCTCTTCATCTTTTCTGGCGCATGTCATGAGTGTATCCAGCAGGGCCTAGGCCCTGTTCATGAAATTGAGAAGAATCTCAACTGCGGAGTGGGGATTACGCTCGCCGGCACTTCGCCTACTGTACAGGGGAGCGTACGTGACACAAGTCACGTATGCAGCCTCTGTATGGGAGCATCGCCTAGACAACGTACTGATCCACTCGGCACTTAAGCGGGACCAGCGAACTCCCCTGCTGGCGCTCTCAGGCGCATACAGGACTGTAGCTTCAGACGCATTGCCGGTTCTGGCCGGTATTTTGCCCATTGATCTAGAAATAAGGGAAGTGTTAACTTATTAGAGGAAGGTCAGCCGTCCATCGTGGAGTTGAACTAACACCAGGTGGGGCAGTACATCTCCCTCGACTGCTGAAAGAGATGCGTGAACTCACTCTTAATGAATGGCAAAAACGTTGGGAAAGATCGAAAACGGGCAGATGGACTTTCTCTTTTTTCCCGTCAGTTAAAGCCAGAATGGAAGGAGCGTTCATCAAATTGGATCATCACTTAACACAAATACTTTCAGGTCATTGTGAATTCAGGGGAAGACTGCACAGCCTGACCCTGTCTCCTCATCCAAATTGTGCGTGTGAACAAAAACAAACCAAACAGCCGAGCACATTCTGTGGCACTGTGAGATTTTGACGGATGCAAGAGATGAAATGTTGGAAGGTCTGAAAGTAACTACGAGACCAGCATGGAATGCGGATCTCGTGTCGAACAAGGAAAATCTCGAATCCCTGAGGAAATTTACAAGGATTTGGGTTGAGAGATGGCCTGAACTTAGAGTCGATGATTAAATTTAACTTCATTATGTGTTTAGGATCCAGGCTGGTGTAATTGCTCCTGGCGTCCACGGTCACCCTTTTGCATTATTTATATTACTACTATACTGCCCGGATATAAAGCACTATATTTTCTGTTATTTCTACACTACTACACTTGCATTTTTCTTGTATTCTTTTTCTAAATCTAGAATACAAACAACAAGTTTTTCGTGTCTGGATTTGCATCATTCAAGGAGCCGGAACTGAACTACCATCTCATTTTCGTGTTGTCCTACACCCCATCAAGGAGGTGGACTAGACCTATGTCCGTTCAACAACCGAGGAGATGACTCCTAAGGTAGCCGCTGTATAACCCGCCCGCGCCTCCCCCGTCGCCATGAGCGGGCCTGAAGACCAACCGTAGCGGACCAGTGCCCTTCCGCCCTGCCTCCGATGACCCGATGCTCACTTTTATCCTTAGTGTCTTCAGGTATTTCCCCATTAATCCCAACTCTTCCTTCGAGGGCCTACCGGGAAGCCGGCTTAGGGGCGCGGACACAGAGTCTCGCTTGCGACTGGACTGAAGGCTCCGCTTATTCTCGGCGGGACTGCCGGACGACTGCAGCTCAGCTGCTTTGGTTAAGTCAAACAATCTCATCTAATATGATTTTTTTTTCTTTATTCTATTAAATTTTCTTCCTACATAATAATAAACTTTTATTTCAGCTACATCAAGTGGCGGAGATAAGACGTGATACTGTGAAATAAATAACCAACAACATGTACGCACTCGCATACTGCCTGCTAACAATGTATGCCCGGACGTTGGAGGTCTAGAATGATTTTAAATAAAAAGTAGTTTCTTTATAAACAAAAATTAGAGTCCTGAGGTGTACGGTGAAAGAGGAAACCATCTGTTTCCTTAGAACACCGTGGGAAAGTGGTTGGGCAACCTCCAATGATCCAATGATAGCCGGCCCAAGAGATGGTGCAAGTAGGTCGAAAATTGAAAATTAAAATTATTATAATAACGGGAAAATATTGATAATTTCTATATCATTAGATTTTTATTTAGTTTTTGTCAATAAAGAAATTATTGGATTTTCAAAATTATTCATAATAGCTTTTTTGCCATTGGTTTCATTTTTTATTTGTTTCTTGTCTACTTCTCATGCGCTTATTTATGCAAAGAACGATAAATTATTAACCATCGAGAATCATAATATTATTGTTTACATTTTCCTTGCCAGTCAGGAACATGCAAGCGCAGAGGGTGTAGGGGGTGGAGGGGATGTAGGGGGGGGGGGGGGTGGCAACAACCCCTTAGAATTTGTTGCTTCATTAAACATAAAATAAAGGTATCCTGTTACGGTCTTTGTAATTATATATTATGTTCCTTTTTAAGCGCTCAAAATGCTATTAAGCTATTCATAAATAAAGTATTTACTTTACTCTAAAATAGATAAACTGTTATCTGACTTTGTGTAAAGTTTAATTTTGCAAAATGAACAGGTTTTTCATAAATTTCGATTGGTTAATCTGTTTTATTAAAAGATTGGTGTGTGTTGTTTTTTTAAGTTTTACGTGGAACTGTAAGAATATTGAAATATTTAGATTGATGCGAATCAATAAATTTGAATTTCCGTCAATTCTACTTAGAAATTGTAATCAGCAATTAGCAGAATTGCCATGAATGTCACCTAATCTCTATTTAATCCAAATTAAAATTAGAAACAAGATTAAAAAAAATTCTGCGATTGGCGGGTATCTTTCAAAAAAACAAAATTGTGCTGATTTTCCAATTGATGACTATGTAACATTTAAATTTCTTTAAAACTCTATGAGAGGACCTACATAACATGTGGAAAAATACATATTGCTTAGAATTTTAGTTTTTTGAACCCCCAAACATTAAACTCAACGACAAAATATTTGTACGAATTAACGGAAATTGCATTCATTTGAATGGACTGTCGACATGAGATACGATCTCAGAAAAATGAAATTTCTAGCAATAGGGATCAAAGACGACTCTTCGGCAGAGCAACCACGTACATCAGTAAATATTTAAAAAATACCAACCGGTGAAGGCATTTTCAATTTCAAAAGAAAATAATTTTCTGAACGTTCCTAGGAAATTAAATGGAAATATTATAATATATTTAATTGCAAAATTTTATTTTTGTAATAATTTTCTATCTTATTTCAGTCATAAACCCATACCTAAATAGAAATATAATAACCCCTAAATTAATTCTCGTTTCAGTGAAAATATTTTCAAAATTACCTTTTATTTATTTATTTATTTAAGGAACATAAACAGTCATAGTAATAAAATATACATAAGAGGATGGCAAAAAACAGACCAATTATTAATGTTCACAGATAGGTATTTAGAAACATAAAAGTAACTGAATGTAAACTAGAAAATTTAAGAAAAACAGAAAAAATAAAAACAGAACTAAGCAGCAATTTAAAAAAAATAATAATACAGATGTTAAGTCAACAAGTGATAAACATGTTATAAACAATAATAAAATAATTAAAACAATACTTAAATAGACTGCGAAATAGGTATTTGGGTTGGGACGGGTAAGGGGAGGAGAGGGATAAGGGAAAGTTGCCACGCAAGTAATATAATAATATTAGGTACAATGAATTTAGTCATGAATATGTGTTATTCGCACCTACATAGAATGTAATAAAGAAATTCTGTAACGACAGTAACTAGCAGTGAATATGTCAGCAAGTGTGTCTATATGTGCAAGTTTATTATTATAGTATTTACATGCCCTTTGTATAAATTCATTTTGGTTGGAATTAGTGTTGCATCTATCAATGTAGAAAAGGGTATTTTGTCTGCTGTATCGAGTCGGCGTGTGGAAATTTATTTTATTTAGCAGCTCCGGGCAGTCAACTTTTGAGTTAATAATTTTGTACAGGAGCATCTGATCAGCGACAAGCCTCCTATTGAGCAGTTTCGAGATTCGAAAATGTTTCTCGATTTCGTCGTAAGAATTGTATATGTTGAATGATTTAAAATTGAGAAATTTGAGAAATCGCTCCTGAACTCTTTCTAACCTGTTAACATAAACAATATAGCGCGGGTTCCAAACCTGTGAACAGTATTCCAGGTGAGGACGAACATGTGAATTGTACAGAATCAGATAAGTCTTAGTATTTTTGAAAAATTTGCATGTTCTCAGTACAAAGCCTAGACTCTTTGTTGCTTTGGTGACAATATTATCAATGTGTTTATCAAAAGTAAGTTTAGAGTCCAAAATAACCCCGAGGTCACGTATATAATCTTTATTTGTTAACAGAGATCCAGAAATGGTGTATTCATGCAGTATTTTTTTATGGTTACGTGTGAATGTGACTTTGCAACATTTGGAAATATTGATAAAAAGCTTATTTCTGAGACAGTAATCCGTCAGTCGGTCAAGATCTTCTTGTAAACGCACAGAACAGTCATGGGAGCTTACAGGAAGGTATATTTTCATATCGTCGGCAAATAGTAAAATTTGAGCGTTGTGAAAACATGTAGTAATATCATTTATATAGATAGAGAAAAGCAATATTTATAGCAAGTATTTGACCAAACGGAATAAAAAATAAAATACAAACATTAAAAAAAAAATTAACAAACAAAATAGCTTTTCGGACGAAATATAATGAGTACTGTAAGGGGAAAAGCGAAAATAAATTCGGAATAAAACATTTCATTATTAAACACTTTTTCATTTCGCTACCGCCAAAGCTATTTAAAAGCGTTTTGCAAACTTTTCCGCGCTTTTGAATGTAATATTTCAATAAACATTTCCCCTTTGACGAGAACACAACGATACGAAAGCGTGTCGGTTCAGATTTTTTTTCCTTATTGTTTTAATCCAAAATATCATAACTGATCCCTTATATCTTATCTGAATACATAACATAAACTAGAAATGCTTTCCAAGTAGATTTGAAGGAAAGCCGAAATCGCCACCGAATTAGTGTCTTTGGTTCTAGCACACGCTCTGGCTCTTTTACGCTGATGATAAAACGATGATATTTAAACGTAACTTTTCTATAAAACTTATTTTTCCACATAATATAACAAAACTATTACCAACAAGTGGCTCATAAGTAGAAGATTTAGAACTTTAAATCAGTTTTTATAGGCTTGCTTCTTTTTTTCTGTGCTATTAAAAAGACGTATCAAAAAAATTATACAGCGGCTACCTTAGGAGTCATCTCCTCGGTTGTTGAACGGACATAGGTCTAGTCCACCTCCTTGATGGGGTGTAGGACAACACGAAAATGAGATGGTAGTTCAGTTCCGGCTCCTTGAATGATGCAAATCCAGACACGAAAAACTTGTTGTTTGTATTCTAGATTTAGAAAAAGAATACAAGAAAAATGCAAGTGTAGTAGTGTAGAAACAAGATGTTTTCTACTTGCAGTATTTAATTAAAGCATCAATTATATTTTAAACAAAAAACGCATGATTTTCAATTACTTAGTAATAATCTAAAGAAATATCGAAAAGAAGTAACGCGTACGATCGATTATCAATATGAGAGTATGGAATGTATGGGGAGCATCTCCTATCCTTTTCCAATATTCCTCTTCATCTCCTCTTCCTATAATCCAAAATTTATTTTAAGATATTAAAACTTCATTTCCAATGAACTTTAGCATAAGAAAATTCTGTAGCTTCACTTCAATTCACTTGTAGATATATTTATCACTGTAGGTACAGATATTATGTAAAAGCTGTTTGTTTCTTACAACATAAATATATATGTATATATATATATTTTTTTTATACGAAACACCACTTTTATAAAAAAATTATTGTTTTATTTTAAATTATAAAATAAATAAATTATTTCGTAGTGCTTCGCCTTGCGTGGTAAGTAGTAAATAACTTTTAACCTTTAACTGCTGACGTGATTTTTTTTACGTATACTCTGACGTTGGGGCCTAGGCGGCCTGTTACTTTAAATGTTTATGTATTCCAGATCCATGAAAATTTTGAGGTCGAATTTATTATTAATTTATTGGACAATTGAAATATATTTAATTAAAATAAAATACTTTTTTATTGTTCTTCTTCTATGTGTGCCCTATCAGGTCCCCCCGACGTTGGCGATCACTCTTGAAAAGGTCTATCTGTATTGCGCTGCCCGGAATAGCTCATCCACACTTCTAATGCCGGTCCACTCTCGTATATTTCGCAGCCAAGACATTTGTCTCCTACCAGGCCCTCGGCGACCCTCTATGTTGCCTTTCAATATTAAATGGAGCAAGTGACACTTCTCCCCTCGAAGTATGACCCAGATATGAAATTTTCTTGATTTTAATTAATGTAAGCAGTTCTCTATCTGCTCTAGCCTGCCTGAGAATTTCTGTGTTAGTGATCATGTCGGTCCATGGGACCTTGAGCATTCTCCGGTGAAGCCAAATTTCGAAAGCCTCTAACCTGCTCATGGTATTTATTTTCAAGGTCTATGTTTCACAACCATACAGCAAGACCGACTACACATAGCATTTTAGCATTATCTGCCTTAGTTTTAAGCTGATATTGTCATTGCAGAAGAGGGATTTCATTTTTCTGAACGCAGTTCTTGCTGCTTCAATTCTGCACCTAATCTCTATATCTGGGTCAAGAGTCTCCATGAGAATACTGTCTAGGTATCTAAATCTCTCCACCTTTTCGACATTACAACCATTTAACTGGATCATTGATCCAGAGTGATCTAGTCGTCCAAATGTTATCCATTTAGTTTTATTGACGTTGATTGTTAGGCCCAGTTGCTCACCAGTGTTATTAAGAAGATTTTTATTGTTAAGTAACTTATATTTGACAATTTTGATATAATATAATAATTTTTGGCAAAAATCAGTTGAGATCATAAATCAGACTGTATTATTTATTAAACTAAATAAAAAACAATAAACTCACTTTTATTATAATATTTCAATAGTGTTACAAATAAACTATATATATAAAACTTTAATAAAGTTGTTTATGTTCATTTTTAGAGAAAGGTGAGGAAGTGCCTGGTTATTTAGACCTGGTCACAAATAACGGCTTGAGCCATTCCAGCCAGTCTTATACCAGGACGATATCTTCCACTCTGAGTATTATTATCAACTAGCAGACCCAGCCACACGTTGCTGTGGCTAACGAAACACAACGCTATTACCGAACCTTTATAAAATCCACACCACCCGCTTGCCAGCTGCCCGCTGCCCGCTGACATTTTGAGCGACTTCATTTTATACTATGTAATGATGGATATATTAATTTATAATATCGGTTAAAACACACTTTCCAAAATATATGTGTTCATATTTTTCCATCTCCTGAAAATTTATCGTACCATCCTTCATTCAGAGAAATAATATTGGCTTATTTCTATTTATTCTGTCTTGCTAAATGGATATTGATGAGTAGAGCACAGAGCTTAGAAAAGGTTCAATTGAAAGTTGAATTTATGTTGTATACAGGACTATCAGACATATTTAATGCTGCAAAATATTTATCCTTTACAGCAAATAACATAAATTTTGTTATTTGAGCACCATTCGCTCGTCCTTTTCTTTCGAGAAAAACACTCTGTGAAATTAAACTCCGTCAGTATTCCAATAATTAAAGGTACCTATATTTTGATATGGGAAATTGATTATCATCTTTCTAATATACAAGGAAGAGTGTCTGTTTGTGACCTGCAAACCTATGTTTTTTCCGAAGTTGATGAAGTTTTGCACACTTGATTTTCAAAGCAGAGGAAGGTGACTGTCATCAAGACATTTTGAAAAACTACCCCATCCCCATTTCCCATCCCTTAAAGCAGTATTTTGGACCTTTTTCATGCAATTTTGCATAGTTGCTTTACGTTCAAAATATGAGGAAAATTACGGCCTTCATCTGATTTCGAAAAACTTTGTAAACCCAAGCAACGCCGGGAACACAGTTTTATATTATCTATGTCTTCAGTCAGTGTCTTTGGCGTGCGGCTTGGATTCGAAAAATCTACCGTTTTTTCCGATAATTATGAAAATTTGCACACGTGATATTCAATACATTTTAAAGGTTTCTGTGTATTTGAGATTTAAAAAAATATTCCATCCCCTTTTCCCACCCTTTAAAGCAGGATAAAGCCCGATCAACGCCGGGTGCTTGAATAAAACAATTCTCAACAGTTTTTTCTAACAATAGCTCCATAAAGTAGACCCTAAAGAAAACCATTTCCCTCAATGCCCATGACATCTTTGGAGATGCTGTTTGTAGGGTCTTTCAAAGGAAAGGAAAGAGAGAATGTTCTGGGAAGGGAAAAGGGTATGAGGTGTGGGTAAGAATCCATCCCTCCCACCGCAGTGAATGGTGACGGGTCAAGAGAATCCTGAAGGAGAGGCCAAATGGTTTCCCTCAACCAGTCCCTCCCGATCCGGCCTACCACACAGTAAATGGGCAGACCCATCGGTCCCCTAGACCTGGACAAACCTCACACCATGCACCCCTGCTGAGTCACCATACATAAACCACTTGGGATGATCTATGGCAGAGGTGTCGGTTATCCATTCCCCCATGGTTATCATTCTATGTCCTGGGGCGGCAGTACCCATACCCGCCTCCAAATTCTGAAGTGTGGGCGTCAAACGATTAGAAAAATTCTTTTCATGTGTATTCTACTATTTTCTATGGAATTTTTACGTTTTTTAATACGTGGTGAATATCAACGGAATTTTGGCTATCGGTTCATAATGGATTATTGATTCCAAGCCTGGTTGATGACAAGGAACTGGTAAGGGATCGAAATTAAATTTGCACAAAATAAAGTTCGCCTTTCTGATGTAAGCCTAATGAATAATATTAACAAGGGACGCTTAGATGGTTTAGACATGTAGAGTGAATGGACGGAGAAAGGGGTCATGTCGCCAAGTGGATTAATGAAAAGTCATGGACTTTAGAGAAGACATGGTGCGATCAAGTGAATCAAATTCTTAGAAGGGGCTTATTAATAAACGCGTTTTAAACTTTACACAACTGATAAACAACCATCTATAATGTACATATCTTAAATGGATGTTTATCATTAAATTTAAAACGCGTTTCTTAGTACGGGGGATAGTATATAATGATTAGTTTCTGTAATTGTTAGTAATATTCAAACACTATTAGTTCTGTGAGGGGTACTTCTCAATAACAACAGGTCCATGATATAAAACTGGTTTATTATGAGTTTAAGTATTTACAATAATTATGCTACAAGTCTCATGACCTGCCTATACTAGCGGCTAATTGAATCTGAGTGGTAGGCTGGCCAGAACCACTCTCGACGGCCACCGCCTACTCGGGCACCCGTCGGCAATCGATAAAAAAACACTTTTCCTGCTGGCATCTGTCGGCATCACTTAGAAGCTCTTTCAATTCATTACAGTTTCTGAATAGATTGACATAATAATTGAGGTACTACAACGTCAATTTCCTGAACTAAGGTTTACTTTCCAACGATATCCTGAAAATTATTTATCATCATTCTTAGACGCAAATATTTTTTTATTATTAATATAAAAAATTATCTTTCCAAATGTGCAGGGTAAAAATAAGGCGCTTTGAGCGAGCCTTTTATAGTGCAATATTTTTTATCACTTAGCAGTTTTTCATTTCACTTTACGATACTATGCTAGTCCGTGCTAATGAATTCATTTACATCACTCTGATATAATTTTATCAAGCCAAAAATTCCCTTACCCATTGCGTGGTATTTTTCAAACAACTTTCAGCCCAAGGCTTAAATCCATTATCTACACCTTTTTATTACTTGTTGTTGATTTTTAGTTAAGATAACTGTGTTGTTTTTTTTCTTGAGAATGCGATATTAACACGAAAATCCGATTTCTTAAGCCTACTACAAGTTTTTAGGAGTGTAATATTGTGAACAGATAAAGCTACTAAAATTTAAAACTTTATTAGTGACTAGAATGTATCAACCATGATAGACCAATTTGATGAAATAACAAGCAATCTCTAATTATTTTTTTTCGAAGTTGTGACATTAATACTTAATACCCAGTTTGGTCTTAGAAGACTGTATATATTTTTTTTTATTTCATTCATTGAATTGTTCAGTTTTATTTGTTTTAATTTTTTGACTCCAACATTTATTTATCCGCGTCCTTGTTGAACTTTTTGGTTTTTTTTTGTATAGCCACAATACGGTACATTATGTTGATTCAATTTGATCATTATAAACGAAATTGAAAAAATAGATTGGTACATTAAAAAGTTCATTTAGTTACAAAAAAGGTTAACTTTGTAAAACACCCAAATACTCACCAATTTCCCACACTGTGAACCCCTATTATGTACATTTGCGCCCCAATAGACTCGAGTTTATTGATTGTTCAGTAGGACCCAATAGACATCAGAAAGCCCCAATTCTGAAAAGGCTTTGGTACATGCTAATGCTGCCAGAATTTATTTGAATTTGCCTGAAATGTATTCAGACACGACGGAATCTAACAAAGCATGAAAGAGGCCGATTCAATGCATAGGTAACGTCGGTTGTATGTGTATTTTGTACATGAAAGCACGTGGTTGTATCTCGGATGTACGTTAAATAATAAAACAACTATTTCATTATATTATTTCACCCAAATCCTTCACTTTGTTATTACTGACATGGGGTTACTCTGCATGTAGTTTCCATAAGACGCAAGGCATAGAGGTCCATTGTGCTTTATCATGTTTAACTCATTCCCTTGATAGTAGCTTTCAGCATTAACATCCTCAAGGGCTGTCATTGGGTATTCGGCTGTCTTCTGTTTAACTTTTTTTTCCGGAAATCTGAGTTATGTTTCATCAGTGGATTCCTGAAATGTTTGCGAGTACGCGATTTTTTACACGAAAAACGTGAATTTTGGCATTTTTACGAGTACCGCGAAATTTACAATTCTTAAACCATTTTTCGTAGTTTCACCCATAAAAAACCTAAAATTAACAAATATAATGTCATTTTTGTAGCAAAATACCCCCGTTTTTGCTGAAAACAAAATCAGTTTAGAAATAATGAGAATTTCACCGAAAAACAATGCGAAATTCTTACTCTCAAATTTTTCAAAGCTTTTGTAGTTCCACTCTCAACATTTGCTCCTCTCGCCTGCAATGGAAGTACCTATGTGTTAAAAGTTCAATAAAAACTAATAATAATAATTGGACGTCACACTGCTGCAAACATCTGTAAAATAAATTACAAATAGACAGAAATATCAATTTACATACGTCCTTACCCATACGAAACAAATTATAATAATTAAATCCTGTATAATCTAACTCCATAAACAGATTTGACCGGATTTACTACATTACTTCATCTCTTCCTTCATTTATAAGATAACTCTCTTTATGGTATCCACACTTTCAATAATCTTTCTGTTTTAATTGTATTCAAATTAATATGTATTTAACCTTAAATATTCTTATATATGATATTCATTTATGTACCTCTACACCTGTCTCAACGCAGGTTTACCCTAGTGAGACAGGCACCGAATAATATAATGTAAAATATACCTTATATAGATAAACAAATAAAATAAAACTCCGCTAGTAATATCGTTGTTGACTAAAGCGCAATATAAAAACAATAACAAAAAATTGGTTCGTTATTACTGTATCCACAACAGTAATTCACAATTACTTATGTAGATGAAAAAGTATTTACTAATTAAAAACTTTTTTGATCCATTGGTGCGGTCCACACGATGCCCATACAAATCTCTAGCCGCTCCCAACTAGCACATACGTTAAATAATAATTTAACATCGATAAGAAGACCCGAATACTTTTTTGCTATTTGGTAGCGGACCGCTGCGCCGGTGTCGCGCTTTGTGTGGATGTTTTGTGGATACTCACAGTAAAGCTTCTCCAACAAGGAAAAAGGCAACAAAATTGTATGGGTCAAAACATGGTTTGCCTATACATTTCCATCGTATTGCTTACCCCTGCGGAGAAATGACGTCAAGATTTATTAGTAAATGAAATAGGTACATTTTCTTACACTCGAACTCTTTTTCTTCCAAATTTTCTGGTTGAGCTTTTGTCGTCAGTCTTCAGAGGCTAAACACACGCTATAATGCGTGTGTCCTTGTCCTTCATCCCTTCCGTTCCCGACAGCCTTATGATGCTTACCTATGTATCGAGGTTAGGTTCTCTCCCTTCATTTTATTTTCCTTTTGTTCCCTTCCATTCCATTTTATGTCCTTCACTCCCTGTGCTGGAGTGAGCCTGATCCATTGAGAGCAAACGCAAGCACGAGACGTTTAGCTAAGCGAACGAAAAAAGGAAACGGCGTACAATAAGATAAAATAGAAAGTTTCGGAATCACCGGAAACGTGTTTATTATACGAAAAGATTTCTTGTTTCTTTTCGTAAAATTTTCGGTCAATTTACCAAAAGAAATTTAGACCAAGCAGGCCCAAAGCGAAGCTTTAAGCTGTCAAGAGAAATGTGGTTTGTTTAATAATTTATTTTCTATTATTATTTTTAAAGAAAGGCATACATTCCCAGGTTACGAATAACCTAACAATGTTTGAATTCTTCCAACAAACTTTAAATATCGTCCTTCCGCTAATGATTAGCTTCATAAGATTATAATTCATTGGAATTTTCATTAACGTCTTTTCTTGTTGAAGTCCCGTCAAAATTTTGAAGAGGGAATGAAAAATATTTCTAGAATTCACAGGAGCTTTTTAATCTAATTTTATACGCAGGGCTTAGTTAATGGTGGAATAAACAGTCAGCAATATAACAATTCATGATGTAAATACCCCAATAAATGGCTTATGTTAGACCAAGAATTATTATTGTATTATATTAAGTATCTAGGATCGTAATTGACCATAACCTTAGGTGTCCATCTAAGGTTAAATAAACTCCTCAAAACAATACACATTTTCCTAAACATAAGAAACATATATAAAATAAAATAAATGAAAACAATAGAATTTTGCACTTTGTCAATCAATAATAGAATATGGAATAATTGCTTGGGGAGGAGCTACAAACATGGTTATCGTGAGGCCAACATTACTGGATTGCTATTGAAATGTAAAGTATTGCATCAAAATAAATAAATTAATTTATATAAAGAGAGAGTATGTTCCAGGGTTTTACAAATTGGTATCAGTTAACCAGCTCAATGATCCGAGGTAAGCTTAACATACATAGAACCCCTACTTCTTGTTCTTCAAAAAAGTTGAAATTAAGATGGCTTGGACAAGTGGGGACTAAGAATGCCAGAAGACCGACTTCGACTTAAAATACTGAGTGCAATTCCTAAGGGAAGATGTCCAGTAGACCATCACAAGCAAAGCTGAGAGAAACAATTCCAAAAGCTATTTGAGGAGAGGCTGGGCTTCTATGTATGAGCGAAGACCACCTAAAGCATAGGTTCTCAACGTGGGCGATAACGCCCCCTTGGGGGCGTTTGAGACCTTCAGGGGGGCGCTGGAAGATCCAGAGACAATTGGGGGGCGTTGAGATGGCACAGGGGGGCGTTGGAAAGTAAAAAAATATGGTCTTAAAAGACAAACAAAACACTCTAATCACATAATAAAGCAAAGTAAACTTTAATATTGGTTAGTTTTTGTTATTAAAAACCCATGTCGGAAGTAAAAAAGAAGATACGGCAATATGGTGTGGATTATATTAAATAAGGATTTATCAAAAATCCCACAAATCCATCATCGCCAATGTGCCTTATTTGTCGAAAAACATTTTCAAATGAAGCGATGAAGCCTTCTAGGCTTCAATACATAGACATATGAATATTCATATGTCTATGCTTCAAGAACATTTTAATAAAATCCAGCCGGACAAGAAAGACAAAGATGTGACCCATTTTCAAGACATGAAAAAGAAGTAAAAAATTCAGCTAACAATTTTCAACAGCTTCTAAGCATGAAGATGATGGACTTCGAGCTTCGTAAAATATCTCATTGTTGATTGCTAAAACAGGCAAACCACATACTTTTGGGGACGATTTAATTTTACCAGTAGTAAAATAAGTTATAACCACTGTGCTCCATAAACCAGCTGCAGATATTATCTGAAAAATTCATTTGAGCAATAGTTCTGTGCAAAGACGAATTGATGAAATGGATGAAAACATTGAAGAATCATTTTGCAATCATCTGCAGTCTTGTATATTTTCAATTCAGCTGGATGAGTCCACTTTACCAACCAATGAAGCCTTGTTATTGTCATACGTGAGGTTCATCAAAGATGAGAAAATATATCAAGAACTATTGTTTGTTACAAATTTCGAAACAGATACAAAAGGAGAAACCATATTTAATACACTGAAAAAGTTTTGTGACGAAAAGAAAATTCCTTTTAATAATATTTTGTCAGCTGCTACAGATGGCGCCCAGCTATGACAGGGCGTCACAAAGGCTTCATAGCGTGCTTAAAAAATAAAGTTCACGACTTGCTTGCTGTGCATTGTGTAATTCATCGCCAGCATTTGGTTGCGGAAAATCTGAGAGAACGCCTCCATACATCACTGCAATATGTTATCAGAGCAGTTACTAAAATCAGAAGTAACTCATTGAATGACAGATTATTTAGTCAGCTTTGCATTGCCAATGAAGAAGATTTCAACCAGAGATGCGCTTGCTGTCAAAAGGTTCTTGTTTGACTCGATTTTAAATCTGTTTGAGTCTGTGATAGAGCTCCTAGGAAACAAAGACACAGAATTGCGCGAAAACCTCACCTCATCGAAGAACGATATTGCGTACTTGACAGGCCTGTATAAATTGTTTAATGATGTCAATCTCCAACTTCAAGGCGATGACTTAAATTTAATTACGACAACAAATTGTGTTGCAGCTTTTGTATCCAAACTGCTATTATAAAAAAGAAATATCGGCAGAAGGGAATTTAATAACTTCCCAAATTTATCAGCAGTATCATTTAAGAAGGACGCCTTGCTTGTTTACTGTCAACACTTGGAAAACCTCCACAGTGATTTCAAGGAACGATTCCAGGATATTTTAAACATGGATATACCACACTGAGTTTTGGATCCTTTTTCAAATGTCAACACAGTAGGATCATCCCCGTTAGAAGAAGAACTAATAGAACTGATAACAAATGAGGAATTACAATTTTAATTTAAGAATAGCTACGAAGAGTTTTGGCTGCAGAAGCCGATTTCCCAACTATACATAGGAATATAGTCGATAGTTCAACGATTTTTAATAGCATTCCCATCGTCCTATTTAGCTGAACGTGGATTCAGTGCTGTAGCAACGTTGGTAACCAAAAAGAAAAATAGGCTCCATATTACTGAACGCGGCGACTTACGTTTGTTTTTAAGTAAAATCGAGCCTAATTTAAACAAACTTCTTAAAACGCATCAAATTCAACCATCTCATTAGACAACTTATAAATTCAATCTCTTTTCAATGGTAATAAAAATACTTCTCTATATATTTAGGTATGCGTTTTAATTGTTCTCATTGAAACAATCTTCTTCTCAGAAATAGGATAGGAGTCATAGCCTTTCTTACAATTACGTAATATTTTTTACATACTAGGTACCTAGTATGTAAAAAATATAAATGGACTTTCAGGAAACCCAAAGAAACCCATCGCCCTCCCTTCCCTCCCCCCCCCCCCCCCCCCCCCCCAATATGGTATGTAAAAGTAGTTGGGGGGCGCTAGAAAAAAATATATGGTCAAAGTGGGCGGTGGGCAAAAAAAGGTTGAGAATCTATGACCTAAAGCGATGTTATCATTTTGGGTACAGTGTCTTAGCTGACGATATATAATTAGCAAACCAATAGCAGTCTTACAGAGGTTTCTACTAGATAAGTGCTAATTAAATAACTATGAGGCAGACGCCTCCGTTGGGTCTGAACTTGCTTGCGAGGGTGAAGCCCGGACAGTCTAGATGGGAGAAGTGTAGAGGCTCGAATATGTGCGTTTCGCAAAAGAAAAGTAGATTGGGACTTTGTGACAAAATGTGGTGTTGGACAGAATTTAATTTTTTTTTTGCCGACAGCTTTGGTGACAAAAGGTGGTTAAATTTTTGTGCCAACAGTTTTGGCTGCACCGATGACTACTGCCACTCACCATAATTAATAGGTTTAATATATTATGAGCAGGTGGATGAGTTTGTGTATCTGGGTAGTATGTTTACGAGAGATGGGAAGGCTGATAGGGATATTGAAAGAAGGGTGAATGCTGGTAACTCCATTAATGGAGGACTGAATGCCGTTGGCGCTAATAAAAATCTGTCAAAAGAAGCGAAACTAGCAGTCCACAATGGAGTCCTGGTACCTACCCTGATGTATGGCAGTGAGGCATGGAACTGGCAGAGGAAGGATGAAAGTAAACTGAATGCTGTTGAAATGAGATCCCTGAGGCGTATGTGTGGTAAAACAATTTATGATCGTGTGAGAAATGTATGCATAATGAGTAAGATTAAGAAAGGGACCCTCAGATGGTTTGGGCATGTAGAGCGAATGAACGAAGAAAGCAGTGTAAGAAGAATATACGACGCAAATGTGAATGGTAGAAGAAGTCGTGGACGTCCGAGGAAGACATGGCACGATCAAGTGAATCAGATACTTGAGTCGGGCCATGTCAAAAGTCAGAATAATAGAAGAGAATGTATGAGACGATGTATGAATGTGAGTGAGGCAAAGAGTGTGTGCCAAGACCGAGTTGTTTGGCGGTCCGTCCTCTCTGCCTACCCCTGCGGGGAAACGGCGTGATGGTTAGTTAGTTAGTTAGTTATATATTATGCATATTTTTTAAAATTATTTAAGCACAACCAGCCCCCCACCCCTTAAAGGAGGGGGAAGTGGTTTTGCTGGTAAGAAAAAGATATGAGGGGTGAATAGAAGGCTGGGAATCAGTATATTCAGAATTGATCCATCGCACCTACTGCGCTGGGATAGTTCGGCTGGAGAGATCGCCCAAAGCGCCCTAAACTTTGGCGTTGCTTTCAATAAATTTACTGTAAATTTCTGTAATATTATCAAAAATTTCCACCATCAATCTGAAAGGTAAATGAATAATAAAAAAAAAAACCTTTCAACCAATTCCCCCAATCTGAGATGTGTAAATTGATATATTTCGGCACTACTTTCTATAATTCGATATATCCTCCCATTTTACCTCAACCACTCTACAGCCCGTATTTCTTGCGATAAGATACCCGTTAGGGTTCCTCGCCTGACCTTCTTGGGTAATGTCCCAACTTGCGGTGACCACGCGATTTAGATCTTGAGATAACGAAAAGCAAAAGTTTTCTGTAATCTGATTAAGCTACCAGCTTTTTTTGAGTGATCGTGTTCATTTCGGTACTAGAACTGTGGTGGTTAGAGTAGGTACCTACTATTAATATTTAAATGATAATTAAAAGAAAAATCACCTCGAGGGCGCTGTACAAACTTATAATATATTTCTACAATCTTCCTTCCAACTACAAACTAGAAAAACCATAAAAAAACAACTTATGACTAAAAATTGTATCACTGGTTCATCGATACAAAACTGTGATGACCAGGGTGCTGCGTAAAAATATAAATATATTGTTTTATTTATACTCTGTACCGGCAGAAAATATACAGGACCATACCATCAAGTGACCTGTCATATGGGAGGTCACATGAGATTAACACTGTTTATTGTTTATTAAGAGAAATTTAGATATAGTTTGCACGTAGAGGACACAATTGGGAACACGTGTTATTTAATCCTGATAAATATTTTAATAATAATATATGTTCTTTAATGAGCATATTTTGGAAAGCAAAAACAAAATTTTATGATGAGCTGCACAACAGTGAAAGGATTTGATTAGAATCCAATAGACGGATTGATGTGTAAGGATTCGAATGTTAATCCAGCAAAAAAAAGTGTGATTGAGACATAACATGGGCAATACAAACATGATACTCTCATATTGGTATATTTAAATTAAAGGGTATGAGAGCCCAAAAAAGTACATATATATATATATGGCTATTTTTTTATTATGAAGACCGTATACCTATTATTATTATAACATTTTTATAAGGGACCGGAGATTGTTATCTGCAATCCGCATAAAGGCTTTATCATATCTTCTCATATATAAAAATCTTGTCTCACGGTATTTGTGGTCGCGCTCCTCCGAAACGGCTGGACCGATTTTTATGATTTTTTTATGTATATTTGGTAGGTATGAGAATAAGTCGTAAAGTATATATCGTACTGCTAGGTGATTAGGGTGTCCATATCCAGAAAAAAGATTAAAAATTTTGACATTTGTTTAAAAAAAATTTGCATAAAAAAATAACTATAACCCCAAATTTTCACCCTCCTACCCTCACTCTCCCATTTTTTAATAGCGATTTTAGAATTTTTGTGTGAACAAAATTTAATCGTCGTTCGTGTTTCAAACAGAACGAAATTATTTATGTTGTTGAATGACAAATGGCGCTACGTCCGCTTCATCGAACTTGCACTCACACATAGAAATAATTTATATGGCAAAACAACTTTTTCCAGGTCAGCTAGTATATAGGTATAAAAATCAATATTTGTTTGTTGGTTTTTTTGTTCTATTTTGTGCGCTGCCATACCGTTCATCCGATTGAAATGTAACTTTGTTGGTATGTTATGATATGGGTATGAAATTTGTATAAATGAAAATGTGTGTATTTGCATATATTTTAGCGGCAGGGAGGAAAGGTAGGAGGAGGAGGGGAACGGGGGAGGTGAGGTTCACGCGGTTCACGTGAGGGGAAACGAGGGAGGGGGTAGGCGGAGGAGGTGGAAGGGGAACGTGGGAGGGGAAGGGGACTCGTGAGGTGAACGGGGAAGCATAAAATAAAAATAAATCTTAGTAAACTTTCTCCTGCATAACGGATTGCCACAAGATAATGAAGTATATTTTTCAGGCCTTCACCCTTTTTCTGATAGTCTCAAATAAAATAGCCTAACAGTCACCCCGCCCTACGGGGCCTTAAATTTCCGCGCTTGAATCCCGTGGGCCTAATGGTTCGTGAAACAGTTTGGGAAATGGGTGATGCGTTACTTAGAGGGCCTTAGGACCTACCCCAACAGCTTTCCTAGGGTAGGAATTGCGTCGCAAGGTGCTCCACGTATTTATGTAGGTATACCCGTACACTTTGCCATATACGTACGCTGAAAGAAACGTTGTTACCTTTTTCACAGAGGCGCAATAGATGCATATGCGATGCGTGCGGCGCACGCGAGCAACCGAAATAATAAGCGGTCTCTTGAACTTAAACATAAATCAGCTAGGTACTACTTGATTCAGTGGTTTTCACGACTGATTCATTCTGAGCTGTCTAATTATTATTTTTTTTATATCAGCTCAACACAGGAAATAGGAAAATATTTTCCTTCAGGGCCTGTTTCATCTTCGGGGATGCTCTTTTGAGAATCTTTTTAAGAAAAGGATGGAGAAGAAGTTCTGGGAAGGAAAAGGTAAGAGTGGTGGTAGGAATCTGTGTTTCAGTGTTTCCAGGTCAGCCGCCACCGAGACTTAGACCTCACCCCATGAAACCGGTTACCCCTGCTAAGTCACCAAATGAACATGACCTACGTCAAAGGTGTTGGTTATTCAATAAATGGTTGCCGGGGCGGCGGTACCCATTCGCGCCTCCCAAATTGAAAAATATCCCAGATATTAATCTATCAATACTCGTACTAAAGAATTTTCAATTTCTTTCAGATCTGCTTCTGCATTTTTGCACAAATCTTTCACTGCGAAAAGATTTGATAAATGGGACGGCTGTCTTATTTAAAAATACATTTTAAGTACATAATCTAATAATGTTACGATATCATAATTTCATTTTATAATGGTACTAATAATATACCAGGACCGGGAAAACTAATATCTTGAAAGTAGGCTATTTCTAATTTATCGAGTTACTAACAGTGATATTACAATTCATCTAGAAACGTAATTGTGTCACCAAATAAAAAGAAAATGTGGCAAGTAAAAAACTCGCTTATGTTTACATTAAATTATTAATTTAAACATTGTTCATAGACGACAAAGAAATACTATCAAAAATATATGTGTATGAATGAAATAGATGTATGACCGGGTGGCGTTTTCGTATTTTAAATTAACGACTAATACTACATTTTACATCACGGTTGTGATTGAGATGACAAGATACGCGTACTCGCTTACACTACATAAGATGAATACGGAACACTGAACAAGACGACCGACTGCCAGCCGGTTGTTCTTCTCATAATTTATGTGTCACTACCCTCGCTATATCGCTTTCTCAAATGGCGCTCAAAATCTTCGTAAAACATTCTAAAAAATTGAATTACATTTGTAATAATAAATAATTTTGTTTATTTACGAATGAAATGTTATTCCTTGACTTTTATTATCTATTGTTTTCCGTGTAATTGAAACACTTTCTCATCACACAATGGAGGGCATTTTGGCACTTATTTACGCAATGCGGTTAGAGATAGCACTCGAATTCACACTGAACTAAAGTTTTTCATGCGTCTAGTAGGAAAAATAATTAAAAATAAATTAAAATATTTAAGAAATACAGTTTCATCTACGAACAGGTTTGAAAAGTAACGTTTATTTATTACAATAATTAGATAAATTGGTTTAAAGTTAAAATGACTAAATAATATTGGTGCGCATGTTCAGATAAAAATCATTATTTTAATTTTACCTACATAGCACATGCCCTACGAAAAGTCTTGAGGGTTCCTTTACGACTTTTGGTAAGTTTTTATAAATCTCTACAACATGTCTCCAGTTTGTATTTTCACTGCCTGACACCGGCAGTTGAATTTCAATACTCAATTAATCCGGGCATCTTCATAATGAATTTGACATTCTTCATAATGGAAAAGGCTTTTCGTAATAAGATGGCGATAAATGCACAGCAACTTACAGTTCACCTAAGGTGATTTTTTCACGAAAATCACTATTATTTCAAAAAAATCAAAACTAGGAGGAATTTTTTCCGCCCTACCTAATGGCGGCCCTGATCTCTCCCCGTATTGCCAACGTCGCTTGTGACCGAGAAAGGGGACTAAAGCGGAGTTTTCGGTGGCAGGACTTTACCCTCTTCCCAATAAACCCAGACGAAGATGTGGGCAATATCCGGTGTCGTGAACACTGAAGGAACCTTTCAGGACACGTAGGGCTAGGCGAAGGGATGATTGGACGGATCTATTCTTGTTTTACAGGGTAGGACGCTATTTCAATAAAAAATATCAATGATGCATTATCAAATACGGATACCTTTTTAACTGATACTCAAAGAGGAGCAGAATAATTAATGTCATGCCAATATTCACATTCAAGAAGTAAAAAATGTGGTTTTTGTCCCAGTAAAAATTCTATCTGTTAGCCGTGCCATCACATAATTTCTTGAACTCAAATATTAATCTGGACACCAAATATAGGGAAATCAATTTGAATTAGGTATGTGAAGTTTCAGCGATGTTGAATAATGTATTATTTCATACGAAATGTGATCTATTTAGAATGTAAATACATAAAGGAAAATATATTTTTAAAAAACCCTCTGGCTAACTTTAATATTCAATATTACAAGCCCCGAAAATAAACCAACATTCAAAATTATCTCTCACATTTATGTGCATTATCTATTTTTATATTATTTTAGTATTTTAATTAAATCGTGCAAATAATTACGTACGAACCTAAAAACCCGCAGTGAATAAAATAAAATAAAAATATTTTGAAATTGTTATTATAAACTTTGTGTGTATTTATTATATTCTGTTAGTTCTTTTATCAATATAAAATATTGTATTAGTACCTAAATTTGAAGCACGTTCAGATTTGAGAGTTGTAGATATTGTCAGTATCGCCCTGGTGAAATATCACCTTTTATAATCAAAAAATTGCTTTAAATAGCTTTAGCTGAGTTAATAGACTTGATTATGTAGGTACTTTCCAAATTCTTCTATCCCATCGTATATCCATCCATCAAAACAAACCATCCCATCACACATATCCTTTTCAACATTTATCCACAACGTGCCATATCTCCCATAATATGGAAATGGCTTTAGCCGGGTTTGGAGAATAGATCCGATATGTCAGGTACTTTACAATTCGTCTATCCCATTTCCTTTGCTTTTCCCTTCCTCCAGCCTTGCAACGTACCCCAAGCAGGTATGCCATATACTCACTAATTTACAAATGAGCGGTATGTAGGAAGTAACGTTAAAAAATACATTTTAATGAAAAAGTGGATTCCGTAAATATGTTTTGATACTTTCTGTGCTTCTAATATCTTTAAAAGATGTAGTTGGATCTATTTTTGTACGATCCATCTTCCTAGTTGGGTTGTATAAAATATTTTTCGGCAAATTATTGCAACTCAGGGGTTTGAAATTTTCTAGTTTGTCAGAATGTTATTTATGTAGTGTATTTGAATTTCAAATAGACCCAAGGGTTGAAAGTTCATATTAGATGTATCTGGGTCGTAGGAGGATTTAATGGAAAAGGAGGAAAAACATGACACGTGTAACTCAAATACTTGAGCTGAATTAGAGACTGGTATTCTTCATACATAAAAAAAGATTACTTTTTTCCCGCCTGCGTTTTATAAATGACATGTAACGAGCAATATAATATAGTTTAACTATTTATTTTATAAACATTACAATTCTTAACAATCAACTAAATGGGTTCAATATTAGGTATATTTCCCATAAACTCATAAATCCCATTAACCCTTAATCACCTGTTCAGGTGACGCTTTGCCTCTTCAGATAAAGATAACTCATTATCTGCACATCGTTCTCTTTCTCTTTATTACTATGTTGGATTTTAATTTCATGCTATCTCACTATTCTTTATCGTACGTTAAAGCTCACATGATGTTTTTTTAGGATAATTTTCTAACCTGATGATGCTTGTGTTAATCAAAAGCGGTCGGTTGTAATAAATGAAATAAATTTAGTATTTATAAACAAAGCAATTATTTGACTTCAATTTTATTTCTTTACTTTATTTAAGTAGTTAATTTATGCCCAAAGGCACGGCTGTATCCAAAGATATTGAAATACAAGAGATATGCTATGATGGCTACTCGACCGTCGTCGGCGGACTACAGGTAATAGGAATAGTTTGAATACGTAAAGAATTCGTTCATTTTGTTGATTTTTCGAAGGTGTGCAGTAGTATTGGTTAACAATATTGTTTGAATACGCAAATAATTCGTTCCTTTAGTTGATTTTTTAAGGTGTGCAATAAGGTTAACAATATCGGTGACTGACGCCAGAAAACACAGTCCCACCCAGTAAAAACTGCCGTTAGCACATCTCTTATATTTAAATGTCTTTGGCTGTATCCATGTAAATGATTTGCTGTATCTAAACGTTCGCACTGTTTTTTTTAAAATATTACCTTATTTTGTGTAATAAAATTAAGAAGAAAGCAAAACTTTAGTTGTCGGTACCAATACATTATTAAATATCAAATTAATTTATTTTTTATCTATTTGGCATATTTTTTTATCATTTTGTGTTAGAACTGACCGAAACTTAATATAATAATACCACCGGAGTATCCAATCAAAAGGTTATTAAGTCAATGAACTTGGAATTTCTGGAGAAGTTGTGTGTTTATCTGACAGTTGGAGTTGATGTCGAATAGTTTGAAGTCGATCCAACGGGGTTAATAGTGAAATGAAATCAGTCTTGTACAGTTCTGGCTTGTAAACCGATCATGAAAAAATTATTGATTTGATTTCAACGGATATGATTTTTAGTTTAACAGGATGAACAAGGAGGTAAATCAATATATTATCTAAAAGTAAAACGGTAATTTCCATCACATCTCTATCATAATTGCATGACAGAGCTGTAAGATTCTTTCCATCCCCAGTTGATATAAAGCTTTTGTTATCTACATTTATTAAAAAATAACAGGGCATTAAGTTCATCGCTACTGAATTCTTTAGCTGTTTTACCTACTTGTATTCCTTCGAATAAAGTTTCAGCCGAGTTAAAGTTAAGGGTATTAATTATATCGTAATTGGTAAGTAATGTACCGAATATTGGGAAGTTGTTGCCAAGCCAGTTCAACCAAGAGTTCAGTTCATCGATTTTCACTTCATTTATTCACCGAGTTCGGATAACTGTTTGGGAGGGGGGTTGATAAAATGTTTTGGAAAGTTTGAGTGATTTTTGGTGCCTGAGGGTTGAAGTTTTTTATGTGTATTCTATACTTGAAGTGGAAAGTTGCCTTTGTTACAAATTTTGTAATATAGGTTACAAGAAGAAAATTGAGAAGGTAACTTTCAAAGAATTACCTTCTCTACTCTCTTGTAATGCATAATAATGGGTTACATATGCGTGAATTTCACGTGCCGATGTTACACTGCAATACACGGACGGAATTACACATGGACTAACTGACATATGGAGATAATAACACCTGTATTTATTACACCAAAGCGTAACTTAAATTTGTTTTTTTTTTCTCAATATTAAATTATTAATTTAGCACACCCTCAAATTTAGCTCAATCTATTTAAAAAAAAAAATACTTGAACTTCGGTACGTGCGGGACTGAGCGAGCAAATTCATGTTTTAACAGGTCCATTTGGCATATTTTTTGATCTATCTGTAAATCTGGTGATGGCCTTGTTATTATTATCCCGCCTTAAATACTTCCATATGTCATTGTTCCAACTCCGTCAAATCGTAATAATCAATTTTATGGTACCTACCGGTCTGAAAAAAGTTTGAAAAAAGAATTGTAATTGAGATGATGACATTCCATGAAAAAAAAATGATAATAAAAACGTTTATTCGACAATAGATTTATTTACAATATTACATATTTTGTTCTTTTTTCATTGATTCTATTGATGAAAAGGTTACTGCTCAGCTACAATTCAGAATTTCTCTTAGATTGAAACTGGTTTTCAGCAGTGCCTCCGTAATGCCTAAATTCTTTATTTGAAATGAAAAAGAGTTGCGTAAAATATTAAAATTTAAGTACGTGGGAATTTGAGCACCCACTTACAAATCTTATAATTTCAGTGGAAATTATGGTTTTGATTTATTAAATAAGAGATAATCAGAAACGTACTTTTTGGATGCGATTGTGTTATTCTATCCTAATGTTAATCCGTTCGTGCGTAATTTTGTTCAAGTATAATTCCATTCGTGTGTAATTTGTGCTGTGTAACTGGTACGAGAAATTCACGCCCGAGTAATTTGCACTGGCACCACATTACTTATGTATGAGATTACCCGTACGTTTGCGCAAGTTGGGTTAAGAAATTATTACTAATTGATTAGGTCTTTTTGAAGACAGATGAATTACCTAGTCAGTCTAGGTCTGAACATTTTTTGACAAGTTACTTAGGTGTATTAATATATGAATAAACGTATTTATTTAACTTATTTTAATAGTGCAGTATCAAAAAATATTACACTGTCTGCGGCTTGGAATGTTGCCAGGATGATCGAAATGGGGATAGGATGGGGATGGAAAATAATAATAATATAATAATAACACTTTAAGTGAAATTAAATAAAAATGAAACACATATTTTTTACTTTTATTGGTATATGTATTTTCTTATTTGTGTAAACATTATAATATTCTTCTTTGTATAAACATAATAATATAACGTGTATGTGATTAGCTGGAAGAAATGGGGTCTACCAATTAGCTACAACTTTTGTATTTTTTATTTGTACAATAAATATTTTTTGATTTGATTTGATATTTGAATGGGTTATAAAGTACTTGACTATTCAGAGCTGGTCATCAAGAACGTTTACATCCACTGGTTAGTTGCTGAGTTGGTATCGCGACTGGTTCCCTCCCAGGCATCGTGAGTTAAATTCCTCGGCTGGATAAGTTCTCTATATTTAGACTCAAGCAAAATGTTCTGCTCTTTGCGATGGTAGTAGGTAGTATGAGATTTTTAAATATTGTTAGGTTATTCGTAACCAGGGAATCTTTATCTTTCCTTTTTGATTCTTAAAAAGGGAACTTTTGTGGTCTTTCGCCATTTTTTTATGTGTACCAAAAAAGAGTCCCAACTATTCCCGTCTGAAGCCAGTGAGACTATGACATCCCCAATTGGGGTATGTTGTGAGACTGAAGGTAGTGGGGATGGGAAGGAGATAGGGAAGAGCAAGGTGGGGAAGTACCTGGCTATTCAGATCTGGTCACCAAACACGGCTAATGCCATTTCAAGCGACGTTTCAATTCTGAATGGTGGTCATACACCATATGTCGCTTATAAAGTTCAACATTGTGTAAAGTATTCAGTTCAAATATAAATGTTATAAATGGAAGCTGTACTTCTTAATTACTTCCCCTGATAATCCAAGGAAACCGGAGAATTTTTAGAATCATTTTAGCAATAAGATTTTTGAGAATCTCGTATTCTGGGTAGGTAGAAAGAACAACTTAAATTAAGTCGTCATTTATGTACACTCACAAATACACCATCAATATTACTAACATTATAAAAATCATAATCCACTAATCAAATAATTCAAGACGAATAAATAATTCTGTGTCGATTTCCAATGAATCCAATTTCCACACGGTTTTTAAATAAAGCGGTGAGGGCGGAATGCCTTTGGGGGATGAACTTGATGAACCATACAACAATCTGCTGCTCCAGAGGATCTGCCTCCCACTGATCTGTCTATCAAAAGCACTGAACGGGTAATATCTAGAAACCTGATCTATTCAGATGTGAAAGATAACTATAGTCGACGTTTAAGTAAGGGCACCTTCCCAATTCCATTTAAAAATCGGACGTCGTTCCGTTTTAAAATCGGAAGCCTTAGTGGCTGTAGAGGATATGTGAAGCTGTTCACTCATGCCGATACGATTAAAAAACGGATCGGGCACGTTTAGTCGGATGGATAAAGTCGAAACTAGCTCGTTCAGCTCGTTTATGAAGTTGTTCACACTTGCCGCCTTGTCGTTCTGGGCCCCACTGCACCCCGACCCCCTCAACCCATCCGCTCCAAGTCGCAAGGATTCGAAGGATCGTTCCGTATTTTAAATGGAGGTATAAACAGATATAGAAGTATGCTCTGGTTTAGAGATTTTCACGACCAAAAGTAGTTAATATTTTTGGGTTATTTCAGTGGAACCATTGAAATTTCGGTTTTAAAATATTAGACATCACTGGGAAAGCCAATATCATATTTGACTTAATTGTGGTGAAGAAATTCACCAGAAAATGATTTAAAAAAAAAAAGAAAGACAAACATTCCTGGGTTACGAATAACCCAACAATGTTTGAAAATCTCCTTCTACCACCACAGAAAGCCGAAAATGTTGCTTGTGTTGTGATGGAGGACTTAGCCAGCCGAGGATGGGACCCAAGCGCTATGCCCGCTCAACCACTGACCGGTCAATATAATCAATAAATTAAGGAATAAACTTCGGTAATTGTTTTTTTTGTATAATTTTGAGTTCGAAATTGGAGTTTGTATTTAAAGTAACGATTTTTGATGAACTTCGAATTTATGAAGTTTCGAAAATGCCTCCAAAGGGCAAAAGAATCGCTATGCTTAAAAGTAAACACAACTAGCAAAAAAGTATTAGACTTCGCCTATACCTATAGAATAAGTTACAACCTAGTTGTCTATACCTCATGTTCCTACATGTATACTAAGGCGGGTCACCACTGAAAAGGATTTTTTCCCTTATTTTGATTTGTCTTATAGTAATAAAAGGGTGTGAAATGAGGACATAAAATCACGTATTTTTTTTTAATTATTTGGAATCATCTTCTTCCGGATTGACTTTGAAATTTCACGTAATAGAGAAAAACCCACCCTTTTTAAATCTTAAAGAAATGTTAGACAAACCATTTAAATTAACTATTTTTCAATAAAACACGAAATAGAGGGAATAATTTGATTTATTAAATAAAAAAAATGAACATACTTCAAATTATCTCAAGGCAGTGTATTCAAATACCAGCAAAATCCTTCTAAGGGGAAGTCCATTAATCACGTGAGGGTCGAAAGGGGGGGAGGGGGGTATAATGAGATATCACATGTATTTATTTTTCGTTCAACGCACGATTTCTAAACGAAATGCCAGTCAAAAACAACCTGCAACCTTAATGTCTCTCCGGAATTTTTTATCACAATGTTTAATTTTCCAAAATTTAAACCTGTATTTGAAGATAATATTCCGAAAATTTTAAATACACTTTGTACTAAAAAAATTGGGTAGGGGGGAGGGTTGTCTAAAACCTCACTACATATTTATCACCAAGAGGGGGAGGGGGGGTTAAAAAGTTGCTAAAAAACATCAAGTGATTATTGGACGAACCCTAACTCTCAAATTTCGGCATTATTTTGCAACATCTTTGAACTTTTTGTAAATGATTTCGTAAATATATGCTGTGGAAGATTACAAAAAATATGGTTTAAGGAATTCATAAGTCACTTTTAAATACACTAGAAATAACCCCATTAATATGAAAATTTTCAAAACTTTGATGTGAATCCGGAGGAAGAAGATCGTATCAGAAATTTGAAAAATTTTAAACACGTCGCGTCGTTTTGAACCCATTTGCCCCGTTTCATCGCTCTTAGAATTTAAAAATAACATTTTTTTAAATGACCCACCTTAATGTGTACCTACATCTTTATTTTTAATATACATACATTATTATATTTGTATTTTTTGCATATATTTTTAAGTCGGTTCAGAGTAAATGATGCTAACATCGTCTTAGATACTCGTATTTCGTTGCTTGAAATGGCTGTGAATATGTTTAGTAACCCATTATTTTTCTTTAACATTTCTCCATTCCCTTCACAAGTAACCTCGTACATAACGAACCCGTAGTTCCACTGACTGAATTTGAACTCAATGAAAAGTTCAACGGAACATTTTTCGTTGAAATACGGGTGAAAAAATACTATTAACAACCTACCGTAGTGTTTGTTCCAACTAAACTCTAGTGAGTTTGTAGCAGGTTGCTACTTGATCAAGAGTTCCTGAAAATACTACTAGCCTCTCGTTATCTTTTGGAACTCAGGGCTTTGGCTTGTGGCTGACGTCTACGAGATTCAGGCAAGCAAACAGGAACGAGAACTGTCAGGCAGAGCGGACCCATGTCGGACTACGACATTATCGTGAACCACTTTATTTGATTGGTTTTCTTTTGGTTTACTTAATTTACTCAATCTCTATTTGTCGATTATGTAGTACTAATATTTAAATTCAAATTCGTCAGGCGCTCGTAAAAGTATTCTAATTTCAACCATCCACTATAGATTTTATTTCACCTTAAACATGTGACATTTTATTTGTTTAAACTTTAGTTGTTTTCTTTGAGCAGTTATCACGCCCTGAGTTATTTGAAACATTATATTCATAGTCATACCTCATTGAAATTATTAATTGTAACTTGTTAAAACGATTAAATTCATATTCTTTTATCTTGCCTTTTACATAATTTACATTGTTAGTTGACTAAATTATCATGTTATCTTGTATTTTGAGCTATCACAATTACACATATTTACCTGACACACCTTAATAATATCAACTCATACCTATTAATATTACAAGCTTCATGCAAAACCATTATCTAAAAATGTAATAATAATATATGTTTAATTTATATCTCTTATTCGAAATTAAAATCTAGGGTGCAAAACAATGTTAGAAAGAAAAAAATATATATCATATTAGAATAAGTTAACAATAATAATCTAAACGAAAATATGAAAGAGAAAAAGACACAGAAAAACAGAAAAAAGGCAATGGTCGCAACTGGGACTCGAACCGAGACCTCTCCGTCTAACCGGGACGAGCGCGTTAACCAATTTCGCTATTGCCACCTTCTGTCAAACCGTCATATTTGTCAATCTCATATTTTCAAATTTTAGAATTACATTATTATCAATTAATTATTTTTCTCCATATTACGGGCAACTACCCTTTTCATTGGTAACAATCATTCTTAGAATTGGTTTGTAACCTGGATAGCGTCTCGGATAGATATATCCGAATTTATTAATTTATATGGAACAATTGACTTTTACGAAAGTCTAAATGAATATTCAATTTTTATAAGAAATTTCTTCTTTCTTTCTTTTTATACTTTTTTGAAGGTTATTCCCATCAGTGAAATATATCATAATAGAATAAGTTGACAATAATAATCTAAACGAAAATATGAAAGAGAACAAGACACAGAAAAACAGAAAAAAGACAATGGTCGCAACTGGGACTCGAACCCAGACCTCTCCGTCTAACCGGGACGAGCGCTTTAACCAATTTCGCTATTGCCACCTTCTGTCAAACCGTCATATTTGTCAATCTCATATATATATACATATATATATTTAAAAATTCTGAACAATCTCTTCTTCAATCTCAATAATCCGGTATTAATATCCAAAATTAAGACAATCCCATGAATTTAACATTAAAATTTGATCGGATTCAAACGGACGGACGATTAAAATCATTTATCGAATTCCAAGTAACATTTTAAATTTGCGACTTGCCTTTTTTATTTCCCAAGGGTCCCCCCCAGGATGTCGTAGATGGGACAGATTAACGTCTCTTTATTTTTGGAATTCTTTATTAGGGATCTGCGATTATATTCTGGATGAACTCTCCAGTGCCTTCACCGTTCGTTAGGCAGCTAATTTTACACGTTAAGGGCTAGAAATAGAAAAAAAAAGTTTAAAAATAGACCCTCCACCCATGGCCATGGATTGAACTAAACTAAATTAAAGAAAATGAGAACTTTACCTTTCTGTAATATCTACTCGAACAAATAAACATGGTGAAAATGTGGTATTTTTTGGTGATTTGAATAACTTTCAAGGATGAAGAAACTACCATCAGGGTCACAATATTATGGACTCATTTCAAGCGTGTTTAATTCAACACTTTGTTGCAAAATAGAAAAAAGAAATGTTAAAATAGAGTACTCAACTCATGATATCACTTTATACATCCTAAAACAGTTAACGAATAATCTGAATTCTTTAATAGTTAATAATAACTAACTATAATCACAACGTATGAAGTTGGTAGAGTATGTATTGGTTCACACTGAGGTTGAGCGTATAACCAGAGAACACCAGAAATATGTCATTTTTCAATCAGTGTTTAGACGTGTTGACACTTTTCCACAAAAAATTATAAATTAATTTCGAAAGATTGTTATTTTATCTAGTAAACATACGTTTTAAATTTTGAGAAAAAATGTTTGTTTTTAGTATAATAAGGTTATACCATAGGTCGATGGCAGATTTGTTAAATTTTCAACAAAAAAATTGTATTATACAACACCCATTTCAAATCATATAATCATGCAGTAAAATAAATCAATACATTATCTGGTAGACATATGTAACAGAATTTTAATTTTAGTTTAAATAAAATCATTAAAAAATATATAAGTAAATGTGTTTCTTGACGAAGATTTGTCTGTTTGTGTATTTATTTGCGCACTTACAAAATAATATATTTCAGTTTTTTTTGCATTCCTATTTCGCTCAGACATTATTGAAAAATGATAAATACTTATTACCTATCAAAAAATAATTACAAAAAGTACATAATTTTAATAGTTTTATCAACACGCCATTCACAATTTTTAAGTGAAGGTATAAATTAAAGCAAATTTGGAATGAAATAAAATCGATATTGAGTTATAATTTTAAAAAGCCGGTACGGAGAGTAATTGATCTTTCTCATTGGAACCGCCCTGTACGATCGTAAGAATGTCTTTCGACGAAATGTGGATTTTCGGCCGATGGCTGGTTAAACGCTCTTAAGGAAGGAGTGTGGACCAATAAAATTACCAAATATATCATGAAGGCGGTCTTCATTAACCTACTAACGAAATTTTAGCAAACAATTTAATTGAAAAACGTCCTCGATCTATTTGTTGTTCGACGATCCCATTTCAAAACTCGTTTCCGTATAGTGCACATTAAACTTCATGCCTGCCATTGGTATAAAAACGAAAGATCGATCTTCATAGTTACAAAAAGAACCGTATTTTAAAATTAGTCTATGGTGACATTAATTAGTCGTACCAAGCAATTTTCTAATATAGCGCGATTTTGTGATATTTTAACAAACACTTTTTTTAAAACACTAATTAATTTCAATGTATTCACTAACTGGTTTCGCTTTGTTCGAGCTTCATACGGGTAAAAATGTTAACTAAAATAAAATTCAAGGTGTTCGCAATTTAATATATACAGAATGTAACAGCACATAAACGGAGGATTATTTAGGATATTTGGAGTATGTCGTATTTGGAAAATGTAGATGTCATTTTGCCATGTATGATATTTTTTTTCAAATAAAAACAAAAGTAAAATGTTTCTGTAGAATATGTTTTCTACCTTTCTATAATAATGTAATATTGATAATTTACTTATAAATTAAGTATTACGTTATACGCATTTAAGCTTTGATTACTCAGATGGTTGGTGAAAATAATAATAATATATATAGCAACATTTGAAGACTGCTCAATGAAAAATCATTATCTGCAGTAAACTCGCTCAGTGTAATCGTATTACGTGCAACTAGCAGATTGTGGACAATCTTCGAAAAAATTGAAAGGTGGTCAACTTTACTCGCTACTCGCTCAAGATGGCGGCCTACCAACAGCTGATTTCATAACTGTCAGAATTAGTTCGCGCGGGAGCCGCAATACTCGCTACTGCTAGTGTATGGCACTAGCTGGGAGCTCAAGTTTATTAGTTTTTTTTTTTTTTTTTTTTTTTAGTTTATTAGGGAAACAAACAGTTATACATATTATAAGGTTATTACTTTATTACATATTACATGGGTGCATTAACCAGTGAATTTTCCGCAAAAAAAGTCGACCGAATTGGTTCGCGCGGGAGTCGTTATTTTAGCTGCTATTGTCGATGCTAAGCGAGTAGACAGATTTTGTTTCATCTTAACAATCTCACTCACCGATTCACCCGCTTTTAATCTTACTGGCTAGTAGCTTGTAAATTGGCTCAATCGAGGCTTTACAATCTTTTATTTATTATCTCATTGGTGTGGGAACCACGCTGCCTAGAGTGCCCGATCTCCGTGAATATTATCCCTGAAATCAGTGTTAACCTTTTCCCGGGATAATGTCAGCTTTAAGCGTTGTGACAACAAAACTTAATTTGTTTTACAATGGTCCCCTTCAATCTAAACATCATCTAAAATCCGTAGCAGCCGAAGGCAAAACAAGTCGTGAAATCGGGAATTTAAATTATACGGCTCCATCATTCAGCTTTCCAGCTATTATTGCACGAGAATTGCACTCATTCTGAAGCTGAACCTTGAGCGTACTTCTCACTCAGCTGCCTCTCAGAAATATCAATTTAAAGAACAATGTTTTCTCTACTTCTGATTTGGTGATGGAGTTGAAATCATTAAGTAAAATAAAATAATGTGTTATTATGCTTAAGATAATATAGTCAGTCATTGAAGAAGAAGAAAATATTACTAAATTGAATATAACAGATGTAAATGAGGATTGAACCCAGTACATTTTTCTTGATCTGTCAGTGGCTGATTTGTCATCGATTCCTAGGCCGGCTATGTCCTATAAAACATTTTCCTCTAAATGTGGTAGCATTAGGAGATTTTAATGTTGGTGGTATTATCAGGTTTTACACAACCAGGGAATGTTCATTTTTATTTTTAAAAAAATTAAAGTATCTTGAGCAAAATAAATAAGAGAGTAATATCAATTTGGGAGGCGGGTATGGGTATGGCCGCCCCGGGAACCATTTATTGGATAACCAACACCCCTACCATAGGTCACTCCAAGTGGTTCGCTACGTTTGGAGTGAGGTTTGTCTAGGTCTCGGTGGCTATGCGTTTTCTCAACTACTGCGTGGCGGTCCGGATCGGAAGAGACAGCTTAAGGCAGACATAATTTAGATCTCTCCAGCCGGAATCCTGACCCATCGTCTTGCACCGCAGTGAGAGGGGAGGATTCATACGTCTCTCACATATGGACACATTGACCCCAGATTCCTACTCACCCACATACTCTTTTCCTTCCCAGAATTTCCTCCCTTTCCGTTCCTTAAAAATACCCTTCACACAACATCCCCAAAGATGACATAGACCCTAAGGGATTTTTTTCCTCAGGGAGTCCTGTGAAAAAAATCTTGAAATGGATTAATTAAATTGAGTGACAGAGACAAGACAGATACTTTCGGCATATTCCAAGTGAGAGGCCAACAATTTTTATTTTTAAATTACTATGTTTAGCGACCAGATCTGAACGGTTTAAAGCACAGAAATACATACCTCCTACATCCTTCCCGTCTCTTTCTACCTCCACATTCATTTTCGCTTTGCATCGGCCTCGTCCGATGAATACCTAAAAATTTTGCTCGAATTAATTTAATTCCATTTAATTATAATATAACGGAACTTTAGGAAGGCATTAAAACCTTGCAAAAACAAAGTAAAATTAATTTAAACTATTAAAAGTATTAAAAACAAAACAACAACATAAACCACTTAAAGAAACGAAAAGCCCTCTTCATAATGGTAATTTTAAAAGCTCCCAGTATTTTTTTTTGGTCAATTAAAACTTTCCTAGCAACTTCAGCGACTATTTTATAAAGTTTAATTAGCCAAAAAATTATGGAGGTAGCTATTTTCTTATAATATAATATGCAGCGTAAAGGGAGAAAGATATACGTTTTTTTGTCTTTTACTCTTTATGCCTGAAAGAGAGACCAGGTATTTGCACATCACCGCCATGACTACCTGGTTGGAGGTCCCCCCTGATGGCCCTCTGGAGACGGGAGACGATGAAATACCCTCCGTAAACAGCTGCATGACTTCATTTTAGTGTTTATTATTATTTTTCTCAGTTTCATTTCTCACGTTTTTCATGCTTATTCGTTTTTTTATTTTATTTATGTGTTGTTATTTACTTTTTTACCTTAACCCATTATTTGTCTAATTCCTTTTGTTATTTCAAAATATGGAATGTATTGGATTGCACTACCCCTGCATACATCCATAAACTATTAAAAAAAAATAATAATAATAATCCGCCATTACAGGATTTTTCACGGAAATGCTCTAGTTATAAATAATATTAATATTTTTTTATAAATACGTTTATTTATAAACTTACCAACATCAGACTGCAGTGTAACTAAAAAAGCGATTACATCCAAACCTTATCCGGGAATTTTTTTCCTGGTGTATGTTTTATGCAATTTTTAATTGCCATATTTGGATGTAGATAGTTTGTAAATACAATGCTGTTCTGACATTTCTATTGTTTCCCAATTTGTTATAGGTATGCATGTTTTGTTAATATTGGATAAAAGTTGGAGGTAAACCGTTTTTTTTTAAATTTTTTTTACATGAGCTCCACACAGGAGGTCCTGAAGGGTTTTTTTAAGGAGAGGAAGAGAGGAGAGGAGAGTTCTGGGAAGAAAAAAGGTTGAAGGGGTGGGTAGGAACCTGGAGTTTAAAGTGTCCTGGTCATTCGCCTCTAAGGCCTAGACAACCCACCCCATAAACTCGGGCACCCCTGCTAAATCACCAAACGTAGCGAACCACTTGGGGTGACCTATGGCAGAGGTGTTGGTTATCCAATAAAGGTTCCCGAGGCGCCGGTACCGATTCCCGCCACCAAAATTGGTTTCACACAGGAAAATATTTCCCATCAGGAATTTTATCATCTTTGGGGATGCTGCGTGGGGTATTATTTTAAGGAAGGGAAGTAGAGCTTCTGGGATGGAAAAAAGTTTGGGGAGTGGGTACAAATCTGAGGGTCAGTGTGTCAAGGAGTGACGGAGGTACGAATCTATCGCTCACACGCGGTGGAAGGCAATATTCCGAGAGAGTCCTGTTGGAGAGGTCAAAAGACCTCCCTCGACCAGTCTCTTCCAATCCGGCCTGCCACGCGGTTGGTGTGCAGATACATCTGCCGCCAAGATATGGACTAACCTCACCACATGAACCCGGGTACCCCTGAACGTATTGAACCACTTGTGGTGAGCTACGGCACAAATGGTTTCCGTGGCGGCGGTACCCGTACCTCAAATTAAATGAAATATAATGTTAGTACATAAACATTTTTTATACATTTAGAATGTTTACATTGATTGTCGAAAGATGGCATTGGCTTATTATTAAACGCTTTCCCGGTAAAGAGGGGAACCGCGGGATAAGTAGGAGGATTACTCGGGGATTGTCGGCAATTGTCAACGGCTGTATTCCCGGGAGGAAATTCAATTAGAGGAGATTTACAACCTTTTTTTCAGTTCATCCGAACCCCAGAGAGATTCTGATATTTAATATACACAACAGAGATCTGTTTGAGAGGATCTTTTGTTTTGCAATTCAAGACAAATGGGGATTGTTGAGACAAGGAATGTAAGAATTAGAACTACAAATAATTGTTTTTTTGTGAGTTCAGCTTAATGCTTTATTGTTACACCGATTGACATTAAAGAAACACAAAAGTTGTATTTTGTGTAAAAAACTCTTCCTGACTTAAAAAAACTAATGGGACGCTGGTTTAATTTCCGGCTTGTGGTTATCATTTTTTAGCACTAATTTTATCATTTAAAATACCATAAGATATATTTCGTGCTCGTTCCAGACCGGACGATACTCTCAGTATCGCGCTGGTGTGACTTTACCTTTCACAATTGAAACTTCCTTGAAATCGCTCGAGAGTGTTTGTTTACTAGATGTGAATATCCAGGCACTTCTCCACTTTCCTCTTCCTCATCTCCTCCTCCCCCCCCCCACTTAACTTTAACCTCACAACATAACCCAATTGGGGATGCCATAGTCTCACTGGTATTTTGGGAGCAGTTGGGACTCTTGCGCGGTATTCACATAAAAAGGAATCTTATAAAATAATTCTAGATTCCTTGTGTTCCTAATGACTGGTTACCAATGTTAATATATAACATAACACTCGACAAGTATGAAAATTTACTACCTAATACACATAATACATATTCTTCTTTTTCTTCTTCGATGGCGCTACACCACATATTGAGCTTTGGCCTCCTGCAACATTCGCCTCCAACTCCTCCCGTCCTCAGCGGCTGACTTCCAGTTTGGTACCTGGAGAAGCTGTGCTGCATCCCCCTTACCTTGTCTATATTAGGGCGGTAATATTCTTATATGTATATCTTTGGACTGGTCACGGGTTTCAGACCGTGAAAAAAACAAATCTGTTTAGCTTTTCAGTTTATTTTAACCGCGTTTCAGAAACGTAGATTGTCTCCATCTAGTTTAACGACCTTGTAGAATCGATAGTGTTTACACTTTATGACCGAATCTGAATTGCCGAGTCCTTCACACCCACCTCATTATTTCTCAACTCATCGACTACCCTTAAACTCACATCCTTCCATAACTTTGGAAAGAAAAAATAATGATAATAATCACTGAAATGAGGAAATTTTACACGATTTATGGCGGCACGCAACAATTTTAATAAAAAAAGTATTAACTTTCATGGTTGCAAGAACCTTCATGAAGAATTTATTTTTTTGTGTTGTTTCATAATTTTTCCCGGAAACACATCAGGCCAAGGGTGACCTTCTGGCGGTAGAAAAAATCTGATATAATATTAAAATATGTCACATACAAAATTAATGGAAAATAATGGAGTGAGAATTTAATATCGACTTCAAACCGCAAATTCCCCGCAACTCCAGCTCACGTCCGTAATTACGCAGATTTTTAATGGATTATTTTACGTAATCCTCCCAGATTTTCCAGTAATAAAATTGCGTTTTACACATGTACGTATTTAAAGCTTAATGTAATGAAACTCGAGAGTGTGATTAATTTTTCCACAGGCTTTAATCCACAAACGAAATTTCAAAAGGATTTTTTTTATTGTTTGTTTTCAGGTTTATCCATATTTATTACTCGGCTCCGTATCAGATGCAAAAGTTTTTGAAGTGAAACTTCTTTAGCAACGTTAGTGACTTGAAATTCGGGTGAAACGGAAATGCGTCAAAACTCAGTTCTAATATAATGCGGTAAATTCCCACCTCGGCGCGTGCCTTCCATAGCGTAAGTGCCAAAGTGCCCGATAAGTCTCAGCATCAAGAGACAGACATCAAGCAAACCATAGGGAAATAAAAAAAAAAACATTTTTTAATATTGTTAAGAACTCAAGCAAAAGAAATTGCATGTAGCGACTTTCTAGTTTCACTTCTACCGCGTTTGAATTACACTCTGTTTTGGGCATTTGATAACGGATAAATAATTGCTACGAATACCTAGTTAGTGCCGGTCATTTTTTAAAGCTGAGAACAGTGGTGTTGATCTGAAATTTCCAGATAGGGGTGCTATTTGTAGTTATCTTTTTTATGTTATTATTTGTGAGAATAGGGGAAATACATCGCCACCGATTGGGCAGCTTTGTGGAGCGGGTTAAGATAGAAGATAGGGGCTGTGGGAAGTGATTTATTAATGCGGGTCTTGATTGTATGAAGAAGGAAAAGCAAATAAATACCAGTAGCAGCGACGTGAAGGAGTGTTCTGCGAGTGAACAGGTCAATTTTACAAGCTCCATCGAGCAGGTTCCATTGAAAAACTTGTAAAATAGACTCAGATGCCCACATTGCATCCGCTGTGGAAAATTCATGATGTTAGAACTCACCAATATAAACCGAAAATACAAAAGATATATTGTGACGGAGACATAACCACCACCAAGACGAGAATCGTCCGGTCGCTGTTTTTCCCCTATTTTTTATTTATTTATTTCCCTAATTTATTATTAATACGCTAACGACTGTCGTACACATTTTCTTCACGTAATAGATACAAACGGAAGTGCTGCCATCTATAATATTCAAATAGAACTATTGAACTTTTCATGTTATAGTTTTCCCGGGAAAGCAGGTTTTTACCTCGTTCGCTGATTTTCCCCAAATTCCTATTATTACGGTGTGAAACTTTTACGTGTGAAACTATAACGGTTGTGCTGCTTAACTCAGATGTCTCAGGTTTTTAGTCTTTATTTTATTTTATGGTGTTTTATTAAGAATTTTCGCAACAGTCGCTTACACCTATTAAGAATAATATTTTTTTTTAAATATTAGCGCGCTCCCTCTATCATAAGTATCTCGCTTTCAAACTTACTTAAGGGCGTTTAACCAGCCAGCGCCGAAAATCCACATTTCGTTGCAAAACGTTCTTCCGATCGTACAGGGCGGTTCCTATGAGAAAGATTAATTATTTTCCGTACCAGCTTTTTTAAATTATAACTCAATATCGATTTTATTTCATTCCAAAGTTGTTTTAATTTATACCTGCATCCAAAAATGCTGAAAGGCGTGAAGAAAAAACTATAAAAATGATGTACTTTTTGTAGGACTTTTAGTAATTATTTTTTGATCATAAGTATTTATCATTTTTCAATAATGTCTAAGCAAAATAAGAATGTAAAAAAAATCTGAATTATATTAGTTTGTAAGTGCGCAAATAAATACATAAACGGACCAATTTTCGTCAAGAAACACATGTACGTATACATTTTTAATGATTTTATTTAAACTAAAATAAAAATTCTGAAACATACGTTTACCAGATAATATATTGATTTATTTTACTGCATACATGTACTTATTTTAAAAATTTAACAAATCCGCCAACGACCAATGGTATAACCTTATTATACTAAAAATAAACATTTTTTCTGAAAATTTAAAGCATACGTTTACTAGATAAAAGAACAATCTTTCGAAACCAATTTATAAATTTTTGTGGAAAAGAGTCAATACGTCTAAACATTGATTTAAAAATGACATATTTCTGGTTTTCTCTGGTTATACGCTCTTAAGTAATTTTCTTCTTCCTTTTAGAGCCAAATTGATTGCTTGAGGGAACCAAATGATATAGTGCGTACAAAATTATTAGAATTATGTATTTCTTTGTTTAAATTTGCGACATATCTTAATCGGAATTACTAATTTTACTAAAGTTTTTTATAATCAATTTTGGAGTATGGGTACCGCCGCCACGGGAACCATTTATTGGATAACCAACACACCTTCCACAGGTCACCGCAAGTGGTTATTTACGTTTGCTGATTTATTAGGGGTGACCGGTTTATGGGGGGGGGGTGAGGTTTATCTTGGTCTTGGCGGTGACTTGATTGAGAAAGACCATTTGATCTCCGGCCGGACTTTCTCGACTCATCGCCTTGCACCGCAGGAGCAAGAATGGATTCGTAAAAAGGTGTCTTCCGCACAGCATCTCCAAAAATGACAAAGGCCCTAATGGATTTTTTCCTCAGTGCCTCCTGTGTGGAGCTAACGAAAAAAAAACTGATGGTGTTCATTCAAAATGTAAATTTCCGATCGTCTCTCTAAAATGTGATGAAGTTAGTATTATTGGAATCAAAACTATTCCCCACTGCCAGTTAAGATCCTCATCCACCAGGAGACACATACCTAAACAACATGTCTTCATAAGAACGTTTTGATTTCCTACATCCTATTTCTCGAACAATTTCCAGGAAACCGCAAAAAAATCCCAATATTTTATGCTTAGCTCGGATTTCTTCGAAATTATTTCCGAGTTGGAGCCGGGTTCATTAACCGGATTGAACCGCGAGGTTAACGAATGTGTGCTAAAATGGGTAAACAATATACATATAATATTGAACAAAGCTATGAAGATTTGCTGAACGAAACAAATTTATTTTATTTTTATTTTTGATAATGAATAACTTGCTGAGTAAAACCTAAAATTGTAATAATTTAATCATTGTACTTAGAACCTCAGTCTTGTTGGGGCCTTGCTAATAAAGGTTTTTTTTCATTTTTCTGTATGATATTTTTCGTCTGAGAGTCGTTGTCTTGCCTTCAATGATTAAAATTTGTTTTTATTTATTATTTAAACAATTATTAGAAGAGAAAAACACAAGATTTAAAAAAAATTACTATTCATAGAATAGATAATCAAAACCGAAACGCACCCGCCTTAACCAATTTTGACATCCACTCTCATAGGAACATATATATTACAATCTACGCATTCACAGATGGCGCCAATTTAATCTGTTAAAAAAAAACACTTCTGCGAGTTTGCTTTAAAACATTAAGGTGATATTTAAAAGAATTGAAAACATAATTAAATTAAGACAAAATCAGTGAAACTCAATCGAATATCTGGAGACAGAAAAATCAGAAAAAGATATTGGCACCTCTAGGAATCGAGCCTAGAACCTTCGGCTTTCCAGGCCATAGCTCTACAAACTGAGTTAAGGTGTCTCTATCCGATTCGGTCATTTTTAACTGTACCATACTTCGACTAAGGACTAACAACATTATCATCCTTTTCTTTAACGCATATTTTATTGGCTGCTGTCTTTATGCTTGATTGCAATATTCAAACCGGAACTAAATGCTCTCTAGATAGTGCCTGGAAAAAATTGTATCCATTTTATTTTTACTATGCGACATCTATTGCCTTTCAGCAAGTCTAGGATGAAAATTCATTTTTATTTTCCCAGAGTCTTGGAGGTGCCAATATATTTTTCTGATTTTTCTGTCTCCAGATTTTCGATTGAGTTCGATTCGCTAATATTGTCTTCATTTAATTAAATATTATAATTTCAGGTTTTCCTCTAAAGTTAAAAACATATTTAAAATGTTTAAAATCTGCTGTTTCATAGATGGCGTGAGTTTAGTTATTATTTTAAGAAAAATCATTTTATCATGTTATATTTAAAAATAATAAGTTAGATATTAATTGCTTGCGCCCACTAAGTTAAATACGCAATATGAATATGAATAAATAATGTTTTCCATAAACCATCTTAATTCTTTTATAAATACGATATTGGATTGACTCACCGATACAATATTATATTTGTAAGCTTTTCTTTAAAGATTTGAGTTTCTTGATAGAAAAAAACTATGTATTCAAATTCATATTGAATATGCACGGGCGTACACAATTAATTCATCTTAATATTTTACAGCACAACTAGAAATCAGTGTTTTTTCCTAAAATAATTAAACTCACGCCATTAACAAGCATATTATGAATTCTTTTAGGTATCACTTTAAGACGAATTTTGTTTGCGCCCATGGATAAGCATATGAATATTTGTAAATAAACTAAGGAATATGAATACAGTATTATGTCCGCACACAAACTAATTTTTTTCGAGAAAGGCATACAAATACAATATTGGGTTGAATAATCATCATCATCTCCGTCCATGGTAGACCCATCCTCTCCTCACACAGTTTCTGGAGTTGCCTCGCCCACTATGTCTGGGGCGGCCCACTGGACGTCTACCCTCTGGAATCGCACTCAGTATCTTCCTCGGAATTCGGTAATTGGGTTGAATCACCGATGCAATATTGTATTTGGAAGTAACGAGTTTGTATATGCACGTAACAATTTGTTCATATTCATATTGCGTATATACAGGCGCAAAGGAATAATATTCATTTTAATTAACATCTAATAACTTATATTTTTATAGCGTATCAACTTATCTAACACACTATATAAAGAGGAAAGATTTGTTTGTTTGTTTGTGTGTTTGTTTGCATCGAATAGGCTCCGAAACAACTGAACCGATTTGAAAAATTCTTTCACTGTTGAGAAGCTACACTATCCCCGGGTGACATAGGCTATATTATATTTTCAAAAAAATTAGGGATCCTTACTAAAACTTCAATAATGTAACCCAGGGTGTAAAAAAATTACCTAAAATATTATTTAAATCGCGTGCGCTGCGAAAACTATTGATGATAGAATAAAATAATGTACTACGACTTTATAGAACACATCATTATTTACAAAAAAGGTCGCGACAGCATATGTCTAACTATTATGGTTATGCCACAATAAGTATTCATTTATTTTAAAAATTAAATTTAAATGTTGCCGATTGAAAAGGCTCTTTATTTGTATCTTGGTTTTAATCCTTATCAAAATAAATTACTTCATATTCAAGACAGCTTCAATACCTTTGTTTAACTTTTTGAATTTTTCAATTCGGATATTTAATTAGAAAGATATCACGAGTTTAAAATTGTTAGTATTAAAAAAAAGTTTCGGCTACGGGCCGGGCGGAAGAGGAGTCAAGAAATGCAGTGCCAGGGGGGTTGGCGGGACGGGAGAGCGGGAGAGCGGTGGTGGGGACGGTGGAAGTGGAACGCTGGAGGGGAACGCACGGGAAAGGACATGTGAGGAGTAACATTTTATTTATTTGAATATGGCATATATTATAAAAGAAAGTCCAAAAAAAAGTGCAGCTCGCAAAAACTCAGAAACGAGCCCCGGTTCGATCAAGGGAGTTATATGGTGTGGTAGATCTCTATCCCCCCCCCAAGGAATAAGGGTATCCGTTTTTACCTAAAAGGCGTGCTTTTAAAGATATAAGGGCTGAAAGTTTCGCCCTCTTGAAATTTCTAGAACAGTCTTCCGGAAAGTTCTAGAAGGTTCCATAGAACTGTAGAAAGTTGTGGAAGGAGTGGCGGAGTATGTCGTGGAATGATCAGGAATAGGGAATCGGGAACATCATTGTGCAACATTCCAGAACACTATCTTATTGTCCTGAGCGAAGTCGGGTAACCCAGCTAGTTGTTCAATAAGTTTTCAAACTTTTCTTTGAGTTTACTCTGGAGGAATAGCTTTGACAACGAGGAATTCATAAGGCGAATTTTCTTCAGAACCTGAATAGATTCATCAACGCCAATCCATGAGTTTCAAGCGTTTTTATACTTTCGGGTATGTAAGCGAAATGAGGGCTAATCATAGCTAGATTTTTATTTTTTCATCGTCAAACGCTTCTTTGCACTGGAAAACTATCGAAGCCTCTGCACTGTCGAAGTCATTATGATGTCACTATGTGAGGCATCTGAACGATGAACGATATCGAGCGTAAATATGCAAGATCTCAATTTTTTTGGTAAAATATGCAATTACCGCTGAAAAGGGTCTAAATATGCAAATGCATATGCAAATATGCAATTGCGTATAATCCGGTCTCTAGTAACTTATATTTTTAAAGCGTAAGTTTCTTGCAAAAAGTGTATTTTCCTAAATTAATTAAATTAGAGACATCTATGAAAGAAAATTAATTCTTTTAAATTTACCCTCGATGTGTTCGTATCACAATTTTATTATGAACTAGCTGGGGCACCCGGCTTTGCTCAGGGAGTTGATATGAGATTGAACTGACATTCGAACCCACGACGGATCTTGCTTTATATACCCCTACCATCGGGTAACCCCATCCATAAAAAAAGGCTTCGAATGGTCCACAATGTTCCAGAACATTCCACAACATTCAAAAGTGTTTTGGAATGTTCCACAATGATCTTGGATGTTACCGAACGTTTCAGACTATTTCCGAATATTTCACAACAATCCACAATGATCCGGGATATTCTGGAATGTTATGGAATCCTCTCGAATACTCTCGAATACTTTCGAATGTTCTGGACTGTTCTAGAAATTTCTAGAGGGTGAAACTTCCGGCACTTATATCTTCAAAAGCACGCTCTTTAGGTAAAAACGGAAACCTTCTTAATGTATGGGGGATAGAGGGTTACCACACCATATAACTCTCTTGATCGTACCGAGACTCGTTTCTGAGTTTTTGCGGCACGCACAATGTAGTACACTTTCTTTTATAATACACTAGCTGGTCCCCGGCATGCGTTGCAATGCCTTTCAAAGAAATAAATTGATTCTCCCTGGATGTCCTTTCCCGTGCGTCTCCGTTCCCTTCCACCTTCCCCCTACCTCGTGTCTCTCCTTACCGTGAACCCCACCTCCCCCGTTTCCCTTCCCCCTGTCTTTCCTCCCTGCCGCTGAAATATATGAAATACACATATTTTCCTTTATACAACGCCAGGACCTTCCATTATATATAGCACATATATTATTCTGATGTATGAGCTGTATTATTGTAAAGTTTCATTAAAATCCATTCAGTAGTTTTTGCGTGAAAGAGTAACAAACACAAATACATACATACAAACTTTCGCGTTTATAATATTAGTAAGATATTAATTACGGTGGCGGAATAATAAATTAGTTTCTCAAGTAACGACACTCTACACTCTTTTATAGTACCTACTGTTTCTTCTTGCTCGCCCGTGCCATCTCCTTCATACTAGACATCATTAGCAATTTCAAAGGCTTATTATAAACACTTATGCGCCATTTGATTCTAGGAACTGTGAAACTCATTACTGTAGTTGTAAAACGCAAAGTATAAGGGTCATTATATTATCTTTCTCAGTTAACTAGATTTTCTGTAGCACTTCAAATAAATCGCAACTGTTATTTCGTAGATGGCGCTAATTTAAGAGTTTTAGTAAAAAACAGTTGTGTAAGTTATGCTTAAAATGATCAAGTGAATATTTGGTTTGCGCCTGTACACAGGAATATAAATATGAATAAATCTTTTTCTCCTTGCAAAAACTCAGTTCTTTCAAGAAAGGCATAATTATATTATTTGCCTTTCTAGATACAATTCGTTTTCATAAGGATATAATTATTAATTCATATTCATACTCCCCACGTACAGGCGTAAACACACATGAATATTTTAAAGCCTTGCAAAAAGTGTTCTAGAATATATGTTGAAGAAGGCGTTTTCATTATTAATGATTTCACGTGAGTTTTTTAAGTGAATAAATAATATTCTCTATACCTAAAACGATGATTACATATATTATAAACAACATATACAAAAGTCCCAACTGCTCCTAACCGCCTGAAGCCGGTGAGACTTTGGAATCTCCAATTGGAGTATGCTGTTAGGCTGAAGTTAGTGGGGAGGGGAAAGCAATCGGGAAGAGGAAGGTGGGGAACTACCTTACTATTCAGGTTTAGTCACCAAACATGGCTAAACATTTCAAGTAAAGTTTAAATTCGGAATTGTGGTCTTTCACCAGGGCTCTGTATGGTCTACACCAGAGGTTCCCAAACTTATTTCTCTTAGACCACTTTCAAAATTTTACTGCTTTCGGTGGACCCCCTGCTGCTACATTTTTAGGTACATATTGCTCAAAAAATGTGAAGATTAGATCTAACGATGGAAATTTGCGTCGCGGCTGAGTTCCAACTCTAAATTCGGAGTGGTAAAATAGAGATAAAAATAGTAAATTTTCTTTTGTTCTATTTATTAAAATAATATGATTACAGACTTAGAATTGAAATTAAAAAACTTTTTCACTTTGTTCCACTTATTTATTATTACCAGGACCGGTTTCATCCTACTACGGACATTTTCAGACTGGTAGTTGAAACTCTTATGCTATTGATTTTATACAAACTTAGGCAGGGGTACACAACATTGTCTATATATGTTGAATGATTCTATTGTGTTAATTTAAGGTATTATAAGTTATTTTGTTAATTTAGGGTACATTAGGTAATTATAAAGTGTATTTTTAAAAATTATGAATAATATTACATAGTAAGTAAATATTTTTAGTTCACATGAATATAAAAGAATTTATATAATTAAAAAGGTTTGTGATTTCTGAAATTTTATTTTTGTAATGTTTGGATATTCCCTGTTGTTGCTTAGGGCTTATTGTCAAATATTGGTAGCAATAAAGTAATTATTATTGTTAAATAAAAAGTGAAAAAGTTTTTTAATTTCAATTCTATTACACAAAGTGAAAAAGTTTTTTAATTTCAATTCTATTACAATGGAATTCCACCACGAATTAACAGTGCAAAAACTAGACTCATTACAGACTTAATAGAATTAAAATAAACACATTAATAACGTATCTTAATTTCAACAATGCAAATCAACAATTAAAAAAAATATTTATAACTTTAATGGGAGGGACGTACTTGATGGATTAACAAAACTTATCAATATTTTGCTTCAGTTTTGTAAGGAATAACCGCAAATTTCCCCGTTCTGTGACGTTCAATCTGCTCCTCTTTTTGTTAATAGGTTTGTAACGACACTAAAACTTTTTCCGACAGGGTATGACGAGGGAAACGCCATCAAAAGTTTCCTCGCAATTTCCCACAGCTCAGGATATTTTTTGGATATTTCTGCCTGCAGCCAAAATGTTTGATAGCCTTTTTTAAATTTCATCTTCAGCTCTTTTTGGTGCTAAGCTCGTGATGCTCCTCTTACAATATCACATTCGCCACATCAGTTTCTTCACATGGATTTATGATCAATGGTGGTATTTCCATCAAAGAATATCTTCAAATCTTTTTTTGAAGACATCATGGAGGGCATTTAAATGTTGAACATATGTGTGAATATCTCCATCAAGACATTCTGCCTGTGACTAGTTTGGAAAATAAGAGAATTCGCGCCGACTAATATTTTGCTTCATAAATTTTAATTTTCCAAGAAAAGCCGAAATTACGCCCTTTGTTTTATTGAATTTAGGCCTTTGTAACTGCAAGTTAATTTCAGTATTTTTTTAAGTAAATACGTGATGTCTGCTTTCAATTTGATCAGATTTTCTTATAAATCTGGATCTTTGCTTTCCCAAAACTCTAAAACTGATTAAAAAAGTGAGTAAAATCTTGTTACACATGCACCTTTCGACAACCAGCTTACTTCATTATGTAAGAGCAATCGTTGGAAAGTCTTCATCATTTTCGTCGCATAATTGTGCAAATAAACGGATATTCAGCTTTTCACAAGTTCAAGCGATTGGTGCAATCTCTCACTCAAATTTGTCGCTACCAGGTGTTGTCGGCGGATGACACAGTGAGTTGCAGTTAATTTGGGAGGCGGGAATGGGTACGGCCGCCCCGGGAACCTTTATTGGATAACCAACACCTCTGCCATAGGTCACCCCAAGTGCTTCGCTACGTTTGGTGATTTAGCAGGGGTGCCCGGGTTCAAGGGTTGGTGTTTTGTTGAGGTCTTGGAGGAGGATGACCAGGACACACCGAACCCCAGATTCCTACCCACCTCTTAAACCGTTTTCCTTCCCAGAACTCTCCTCTCCTTCGTTTCCTTAAAAATACCCTCCACACAGTATCCCCAAAGATGACATAGGCCCTGAGGGAAATTATTTTCCTCCTGGCCTCCTGTGTGGAACTGATGTAAAAAAAACTCCTGGTATAATTCTTTTAAGATGACTTATAAATCCATGATATTGCCGGAACATGGCCGGAGCTCCATCTGCTGAACCAAAAGAGCAAAAAGTTTGCAAAATTATTTTTATCTTTTAGGATTACATGAGAACCGTGGCTCCTAAAAAAATTGCAAAAAATCCGAAAATTAGAATCTTAAAGCTTCAAAATACTTTTTTCAAAGTCTCAATATGACCATTTTTCACCGAAAATCCTGTCAAATATCGCCGAAAAGTTTAGAATTTGTTTGCTCCCTGGTTTTTTTTGAGTAGTGTATTATCAACCTACATTGATAAGTAAAGCCAAGCTAACATTTTTGTTCTATACTTTAAAAACCAGATAAATTTTACCCAATTACAACTTGTGGACCCCATATTTTTTGTCACGCCAACGTAGACCCCCGTCGAGTCTTCCATGGAACCCTGGGGTTCCACCTGGATAACTTTGGGAATCACTGGTCTACACCATAGGTTCACAACAAAAAAATTGCCCCCTTGGGGGCATTTCAAACCTTCAGGGAGGAGGTAGAAGACCAAGAGAAAATTGGGAGGGCGTTTCAGACTTTCGGGGTTGCGGTAGGAGACCCAGAGAAAACCTGTTCCATCTTGCCCCATCCTATCCCATTACGCCCCGTACGTTGTGGTAAATATAATCGTGATAACAATTGCTGTTTCAGATTCACGAGTAAAAAAAAAATTCTTAAAGTGGGCGGTGGGCAAAAAAAGGTTGAGAATCTATGATCTAAGGCATAGGTTCTCAACGTGGGTGATAACGCCCCCTGTGTGCGTTTCAGACCCTCAGGGGGCGGTAGAAGACCAAGAGAAAATTAGGGGGCTTTTCAGACTTTCGGGGGGTGGTAGGCGACCCAAAGAAACCCATCCTACCCCATCCATTGTGGTAAATATAATCGTGACAATAGCTGGTTCTGATTCACGACGACATATGGTAAGTAAAAGCAGTTGGTGGCGCTAAAAAAAGAATATTCTCTAAGTTGGCGGTGGGTAAAAAAAAGTTGAGAATCTATGGTCTACACCATACTGAATGTATCTTCCACTCTAGAATGAACCAGAAATAAACCATTTTTAAGGAATTCATTGTAAAATAACACAAATCAAAAAAAAATTACCTCCGTACGCCGGGATTTGAATCCGCGACCTCCGAATCGCTAGTCGAGAGTCTTGCCCCTCAACCACGGAGATCGTCAAACGTGGCCGTAACGCCATGTTAAGGTTCGAACTTTTTTAAATATTCACTGGAATCCACAATATCCCATCTTTCAAGTATTCCAACCGCTCTCAGCTGTTCAAAGCCAGTAGGACTACGGAATCCCTAATTGGGGTTATGTTATGAGATTGAAGGAATAGGTTTGAAAAAGAAGACGGGGTAGAGGAAGAACTGGCCATTCGAATTTGGTCCGTAAACATGCAACCATTTTTCAAGCAATGTTTTGTTTCCACACAGTAGACTTTCCCCCACACACAGTAATGGTTAGAGTACCTACATATACATACAACTGTACAGATAGTGTTCATGAGCTGTAAACTGCTTATCCTCAGTTTAAAGAGCATCAAATCTTTATAACCTGTGTATATTTTATGCCCGGTCGCGAGTAACTTTTCACAAGCTGCCAATATAATGAATAGGTATTAAACCAATCTGACCTAGTAAAAGAAAATCGATATTTCTATATGAGAAAGGACTGATAACGTGTACACGTTGGATAAGAGGGATATTAGTGATGCAACTAGGTTAATTTAAACAAGTGAGGTAATATTCGCTCCTTAATTTTGGTATCGTGTACATTGGTGCATATTCTTCCAGATGGCTAGCAGAAGGCACTGAGGAACAGCCTTTTGTCACTGGAAGTCATTAATCTGCCTATTTACAGATATTTATAAACGTGCTGTATGAAAACTTTCACTGCATCTATCACAATAATCATATTGCTTATCTATTTCTTTGATTGTGGAATAGAAAATTATTTATTCTATGGTTGGGCTTGTGTACATACGAGTAAAATACAACCAATTCGTATACAAAACTAGTTGAAGTTTCCGGCGTTGTCTGGCCTTTATGCAGAGTTTTTCAGATGTAAACAGTAATTTTCTCTTAATTTCATAATTTCATCAAGAAGTATCAAAAGTCTGCTTTCAGGGGTGGGAAGAGGGGATGAGGTTGTTTTCCGAAGAATCGTGTATACCTACAGCGACAATCCTCAGTTTTGGAGGTGATGTGCTGAAAATTTCATCGATCTCGGAATGACTCAAATCTAACTGTAGAATTATTTAAAAACAAACCCACAAGTCGAAATCGATACACTTTTCCTTGTACATTAAGATTATAGACAAATACAACTGAAAATATTCCTGTATGTTGCCGCCAGGCACGAAAAACAAGAGTATTTTACTTTTTGTATGAAATGTTGACTTCCTTAATAGATAGGTAACCTTAATTCTTCTGAATTTTATTCTCTAATGAACATTGTTGTGTACAAAAGACATAGCTCAATACGAGATTAACCATAGAGGTAGGTACCTACCTATCCTATATGGATTCACGTACATGCCAAGTCTTGTTTAGAAATGTGATATAAAAAGTTTGCCTTGTAGTAGTTTCCTGTTAATATTTTTACCAGAATCTGAATCCCCGCCTCACAAACCCCCTCTCGAGTTCCCCTCCCCCTATTTAAGAGTTCCCCTCTCCCCTCACGCTTCTATCTTCTATCTTCTATCTTCTATCTTCTATCTTCTATCTTCTATCTTCTATCTTCTATCTTCTATCTTCTATCTTCTATCTTCTATCTTCTATCTTCTATCTTCTATCTTCTATCTTCTATCTTCTATCTTCTATCTTCTATCTTCTATCTTCTAAATAAAAATGTATCGCCGAAATGTATCTACCTACGCTCGTAACTTCCGAACGACTGCACCAAATTGGATAATTCTTTTTTTTTGTGTTCTTTTATTGTGAGTAAAAGGTTTGCGTAAAAAAAGCAGTATCAAATATTTATATTTTTTTTAATTTGGAAAAGCATTTTTTTGCATTTTACTACATTCGTTAAATAGCTTTGTATTCGCAAATAATAAATTATATTTAAAAGCCGTATTCGGTTTTATTTGGTGTTAACCCTAAATTAAATATTTTAATTCGTTTTTTTGCACGCTTTTCTTTAATAAACATCACAAGAGAAAACAACGACCTTCAAGTTTTCTGGAAAAAGCATTTAACGTTTCAAAGAAACTTTGTTCGCCTCAATTTATGAAAAATGTATTCTCTTAAGAATTTAAAATAGCCCTATATTACGCCTTTAATTTTTTAATATTAAAAATGGTTTCAAAACCAAATCTATCTTCATTTTAAATCCGATTTCTTAGGCAATGGATTATAATATCTCACCCGTGAAAACAATAATTTGCTGAACACAAAACATTTTTAAGCTCTGAGGGCCGTTCTCATCCTGTCTAATCTTTTGATACTTCTAAGCCGACTGGTGTTCCGAAACGTGTTTGTTTTTTAATTTTAAATAATATAACTGCTGGGCCCAGTGTTGCCATGTCCCAAAAAAGGATACCATTTTTCAAGGACAAAAAAACCACTGAAAAAACACGTTTTTCGTAAGCTTTTTATTGAGAATATAAATAAGAAAATAACGCCACCGAAGTAACGAATGTACAAGTTGGGACTCTTGTGTTTTAGTTGGATAAAAAAAGCCATAACATATATGTATATTTTTTTAATTTTTATACAGTGAATGTAGGAATGAGTCTTATTATTTAAAATGGCTTTAGCCGTGTTTGGTGAATGGATCTGAATACTTAGGTACATATTTCTCATCTCCTTGAAAAAAGTTATATTAAATACAACTAGAAATAAGCCGACTGTACAAATGGGTATGTCCTATTTTTTTATTACCGCATGCTCTTTCGGAGAGTCGAAATCATTATTAGTAAAAATATTTTTACATCGGTTTTTCACTCAAGATGCCTTCATATATACGTATATCGACTTTGGTTATATGGTTAGGGGCCGTATATTCTCTTTGTATAATTACTTGAAGAAATAATCTTTTAGGGGATCAACTGTCGGAGGGATCAACTGTCGAAGGATTCAATTGTCTGGGGGATCAGCTGTCAAGGGATTCTATTGTCTGGGGGATTAACTGTCGAAGGATTCAATTGTCTGGTGGATCAACTGTCATAGGATTCAATTGTCTGGGGATCAACTGTCGAAGGATTCAATTGTCTTGGGGATTAACTTTTGAAGGATTCAATTGTCTGGGGGATCAACTGTTGAAGGGATCAACTGTCGGGGTGATCAACCGTCGTGGGATTCAATTGTCTGTGGGATTAACTGTCACAGGATTCAATTGTCTGGGGGATCAACTGTCGAAGGATTCAATTGTCTGGGGGATCAACTGTCGAAGGATTCAATTATCTGGGGGATCAACTGTCGAGGGATTCAATTGTCTGGGGGATCAACTGTCAAAGTATTCAATTGTCTGGGGGATCAACTTTCGAAGGGATCGACTGTCGGGGTGATCAACCGTCAACGGGCCAACTGTCGGGGGATCAATTGCCGCCTGATCAACTGTCATGAAACCGTAAATACTATAAATGACCCAAAAAAACATGCAAACCTGGTAAAAACCATGCACAATGCAACACTGTGCCTGACTCAAAAGAAGGTAATATTTTTGGCGACCGGTAAAAAACCAATTTCTTTTACAAAATATAATCTTGTATAAATACTATAAATGACCCAAAAAAATGCGAATTTAAAAACCATGCACATGGCAACACTGTGCCTGATTGAAAACTATATATTTTTGGTAACCGGTAAAAAAACCACATCTTGTGTAAATACTAAAAATGACACAAAAAACATGCCAACGTGGTAAAAAACATCCACTTTCAACACTGACTGGACCTGTATAATTTGGATTTCACAAATTACCGGAACCAGTTTTTTTATTTGAAGTAATTGCATGAATGTTAAAAATTTGTCCTCTAAATTATTATTGAGGGCAAAGTGACTACTTGTGCTGAGTTTTGGGCAGGTATTTTTTGTGAATGAATAGGATATTTCTTTCTGAAGTGACAAACACGAGTATCCGCAGGAAAATGACAGAGAGTGACGCGTCTCCGTCATGACGGCTAGTGGAGGGTGGTTAATGATGAGCTTCATAATGAAGAATGAAGTACGTAGGCAAATTTTAAGGGGCTCCAAATTAAAAATAATAATTTCAGTGGTGAACGTACATATAACTCGGGTTCAATGAACTCTAGAACTGGGATTTGCTGTGATTTTCAAAACTGGAATCGATTATGGGAACGATTCAGACAAGCTATACAGGGTGTTAAGGGAAGTACTTGACTTACTTTAACCAGTGATTCCTGACAATATTTGGAGTAAAATGAAAATTTTGGTCTCCGATGACTTTTTGAATGACTTTTTTTTCAATTATTTTTCTTTAAAGTCAAACAAAAAAATTTATTCCACATGTCGTCATTTGTCACTCAGTTGAGTAACCGACCAACCACAAACCCCGCCTCCAACACCTATCATTTTTTTAATGTTTTTTTAGAAAAAATAAAAATAAAATCAAACATCAAAAATGTCACCGAATCTAAAAATTTCTTTACATTTTTAATCCAAATAATGTCAGGAATCACTGGTTAAATTAAGTCAAGTACATCCCTTACCATGTATAGTGGGTATCGAAATTATTTATTTTAATTAATTAATTAACAATTCCGTGTCGAAAATATTTGTATGTTAAAATGAAAGGTAAATTTATGATCGTCTTTTGAGAGCCAAAGATCTTGAGGGTATTTTAAAAATATAAATACATTTAATTTCACAAAACCTGCAATCTATATACATATATATATATATATTTTTCCGTATTTCGACCGACACTTTCTACCGGTCAGTAGCTGAGTTGGCATCGCGTTTGTGTCCCCCAGGCTTTGCGTGTGGGAGTAGTAGATTTTCACATGTTGTCAGGTTATTAGTAACCCTTGAATGTTTTTTTTCTTTTAAAAAAATGGTAATTCAGGAAGGTTGGAAAGTCTATTCAGATCTGGCTAGATCACTAATAATGGATATTGCTCTTGGGTGTTTCATCAGAGCAATACTGAGAGTATTTAGCATTCTGGAAATCAATTTTCTGCCGAATGCTGTAAAAACTAGTTTTTTAGCGTGGAAATGAATGGAAATCAATTCCATATTAATCTCATCGTTTCTGATGTAATCTGAGATTTTCGCGGCCTAAATTATTATCGTAATTATTTTTTCGTTATGTTTCGGACAGCCTTATAGTGTCAAACAAATGTGTTCAAGTACGATATTGATAAAGATTGTATAATATAAATAAAAGCAAACTAAGAAGCAATCAAATCGACCGGTCGTTTTATAGTAGGTACCTGCCTATGAAATCGTATTACTTAGTTCATTCGTATATTGCATTTTTCTTTCTTGGAAAGCTTCTCTATTGACAACGAGAAAACTGCACTTGAAAGCTTTTACAATGTTTGCTGTGGACTTCACGCCACTCTGGTCCGGGAGCCAATTTAAAGGCACTTCTCTACAAAGTTATAAAATGAAGTCAAGAAGCTGTATTGTACTGCCTCAATGTAGTTTTTATACTTCACATTGTTGGGCAACAAGTGGATGAGTAAATCTTTTGGATTTATTGTGTAACTTTGAAGTAAAGTACACACTTATAGTAGATCTAGTATTAAAATTTTCAACGAATTTATTTATTTTAACTTAATGAGGACAACTTCATCGCATCTAGGCATGTCTCGTTAGTTCAGTGATAGAGCAGCGCCCCGGCAAGGCTAAGGTGCTGGGTTCAATTCCTAAATGCAACCGTATCTTTTTCTGCTGCAAATTTTCGATTAACAGTCGCTGATATTGTCTTTAGTGATTGAATTTACCGTTTTATGTGCGTTTATATGCCAATTCACCCATTCAGCCATTATTAAAGATTTCACGTGTAGACTAAATTTTAAAATGTACCAGTTATTATTAATTATCTAAAATTTTCGGGGTGTGTTAAGTTTTTTTTTTAAACCCATTTTTCAAAGATTTTACTGGTCTGAGAGCATTTTGTTAATAGTTCGACCTATTTTAAACACGAGAGTCTCGGGGTTTAGGGCATATGGGTTAATGAAAATCATTTGCAACAGAAAACAGAAATCGCTACCAAATTTTTTACTTTTAAACTTTTCAAATTTTTAACTTTTTAACTTTTCAAACCTTTGGCGTCCACCTTTGTATGTTGCTCTCTGAAATGTATCCAAGTTTGTCGATTCTTTACGGTTCTCAACCATCCGAAAGTAATATTTCTCGTCAACATCTCAGCTCATCTGTGGGCGATCTCTGCTTCTCTTTCTGAATACCGATTATACACACCAAGCAATGTTGACATTATTCCAACGGTCTCCTGTTAGCCGTACTTCGTGTCCAGAATAACCCCACTTAAGTTTTGATATTGTTATCTTGATGCCGATTACCTTTGTCTTACGTCTAATCTACTAATTAGTATTTCAATCTTGTAAGGAGATATTTACAATGGCCCTTCGTGTTCTGAACAAGAAGTTAGTATTCACAAAATAAGGAAACCAATAAAAGTAGCAATTTCTTGTAAGAATAAATATACAATGTTTCTCCGGGAATCAATTTCATTTCTAGCTAAGTCCCCCATCATTGAACAAACAACTTTTTCCGCCTATAATGATACTTTTTAAAGCAAATAAATATTATGTGAGTGTATCCCATTACTTAAAGTTAATGACTCTTTAACACTAAGTTAATTAAAGTCAATAGTCAATACAAAGCGTCATCTCAAACAGACTATATGAATCCAGTCTGGTACAAATAAATCGCATCTTAAAATAAAGACACCTCTCGATGATATAAACCTCACATTTAGGAATTTGCAACGACGACGCGCCGTTCAATAGGAATCTTTCTCTAAAAAGTCCTTTGTTAAATGGATTCGAATTCTTGTAAATGGATTAAAACGGCTTAGTGGCAGTTTCGCGTTGGCATCGTAATTCTCCAATTCGAAACCAATCTAATTTGACATTCAAATACCTACTAATTATTTTTCTCATCATGAATATAAATTCAATTCATTACCCGAAATAGAAAAAAACACTTGAATGTTAGCCAAAATTCTTAATAATTTTTTTGATTATCAAGTAGATATTATAATTTGATTCTTTATGGCAGCTAATTTATGTTGGAATGGATTAACAGATTCTTGTCTGGCGTTGGTTTTTGTAGAATTTCACCAGGTTTCCCAACAGCAAAAAATATTGTTATTCTTGTAACATCCTTAATCGAATCTAATCTGAAACAAAAATGTCTGACAAACTCTGTAGCAGAGTAGGAACTTCAATAGCTCTAACTCAAGATCCATAGTCTGCGGGATCATGGTAGCAGTTCACAGTGAAGTTGGTGAATGATAATAATGACTATAACTAATAACTAGTCATAACTAGCAGAGGAAGGATATAAGCAAATTAAATGCAGTAGAAAAAGATATTAGATGGTAAAACCATACAAGACCTAATCATAATCAATCAATCAATCACGTGAATCTAAGACCATCGTGAGTTGCGTTAAGTGAAGGGTTTAAGTTACATCACAGTATTAAAGATGTAAGAGACCGATGTGGGTATATAAAGGATGGAGGAATTATTCGCCAAGACGAACTTGTATGGCATTTCATCATCCCAACCAAACCTTGCACAAATTGGCGTGAAGGTTATACTAAGCCAGTTGACTAAATTATATTTTACTAGCTGTTTCCCGGCATGCGTTGCAAAGCCATATTCAAATAAATAAAATGTTACTCCTTGCATGTCCTTTCCCGTGCGTTCCCCTCCAGCGTTCCACGTCCACCTTCCCCGCCACCGCTCTCCCGCTCCACCGTCCCGCCAACCCCCTGGCACTTCATTTCTTGACTCCTCTCCCGCACGGCCCGTAGCCGAAACTTTTTCTAATACTAACATTTTTAAACTCGTGATATCTTTCTAATTAAATATCTGAATTGAAAAATTAAAAAAGTTAAATAAAGGTATTGAAGCTCTCTAAATATGAAGTAATTTATTTTGATAAGGATTAAAACCAAGATACAAATAAAGAGCCTTTTCAAGCGGCGACAATTTAATTAAATTTTAAAAATAAAAGAATACTTATTGTGGCATAACTATAATAGTTAGACATATGCTGTGGCAACCTTTTTGTAAGAGATGACGTGTTCTACAAAGTCGTAGTACATTATTTTATTCTATCATCAATAGTTTGCGCAGCGCACGCGATGTAAAGAATATTTTAGGTAATTTTTTAAACCTTGGGTTACATTATTGAGGTTTTAGTAAGTATGCCTATTTTTTTGGAAAATAAAATATAGCCTATGTTACCCAAGGATAGTTTAGCTTCCTAACAGCGAAAGAATTTTTCAAATCGGTTCTGTAGTTTCGGAGCCTATTCAATGCAAACAAACAAACAAATCTTACCTCTTTATATAGTGTATATATATATAGTAGATAGTAGATTATTAGGAATGGAAATAAGTAACGTCGCAGTCAGGCTACTAAGGACTAAAATATGATTAAAAAGGTATGTCCTTTAATATTTCCATTCCAGATTGCCTATTTTTGTTTATGCATGACTAGTTTTCTTCCATTAAAATCAAAACATTTCGACATCCTCGCTCCACCCACCACTTTTGTAAAGATCAATGACACCCATTATGACGTCAATTTTAAAAAAATATTCCCAGTTACATTTTCGCAAAGCTCTTTTATGGAATAGTCAGTTTTGGAAACGTGCCTCTACCCTCGTCAGGGCGGAATGTGTTTCTGATGGTCAGTAGAACAAATTTTATATGATTTTGGCATATTCTGTCTAAAACTGAAAGTAATTAATTTGTTGAAAGGTGTATATAATATTTATATTATTAATATTGGTTTTTTATACCCGGGATTGCGCGATCAAATCTGACGCGTGCTGTTTTCTAGAGAAGTAAATTAATATTTCGATAGAAGTTTTTACGAACTTTAACCTTAATTTCGGCAGAAGCAAAAACTTTCTGAATTTCCGTATAAAAGGTAATTACAATAAATTACAAATTAGTTTTTTTTACCGGTTTCGGAAGAATCCTTCCCTCGTTGAGACAAGGGTTATATACAATTTTTTTTTTAAAGACTTTATTCCCATTCACATTATGAACCTTGACAATATCTATCTATATAAATAAAAATGAATCGCCGAAATGTATGTAATTCCAAGCGACTGCATCGAATTGGATAATTATTTTTTTTGTGTTCGTTATTGTCAGGACAAGGTTTGTACAAAACTGCTGGTGAGCTCTGGCATTATGAAAATTGTATTAAAAAATTGCAATAGGTGGCGCGCGAGCTGTTTGAAAACTGAATGTACCGGGAATGAATGTATGGAATGCGGGAGGGGGGAGGGGAACTCGGAAGGGGGGAGTGGAGTGTGGAGAGGGAAGCTGGATGATGTGGAGAAGGGACGCGAGAGGGGAAGGGGATGCGGGAGAAGAAGGGGAAGTGGAAGGGGAATGGGACGAATGGGGAAGGACACGCAGGAAGAAACAATGTCTTTATTAAATGCTGTAGCAACGCATGCCGGGTAGCAGCTAGTTTAAAATAACTCCTATTACCGTTATAATAAGCTGGAGATATTGGTTATTGAAGTTCAATTCCTTCCTTCCAATCAATTCCTTGATGGAGGACATAGCTTAAGAAGGAATTGAACCAACGACGCCTGGGTGTCTTGTCAACGATGCCTTTTTGTCAATTCAGCCACTAACCGGACTCAAAAGTGTTTCTATAAATTAGTGTAAAAATTATGTGTTTATTTATAAGTGAACGAAATACTTGAATCGGGTCGTGTCTTATGGCGAATAACATAAGGATATGAGATTTTTTTTTTTACAGTGAATACCGCACAAGAATCTCAACTGCTCCCGTCTGGAGCCAGTGAGACTATGGCATCCCCAATTGGGGTATGTTGTGAGGCTAAAGGTAGTGGGGAGGGGAAGGAGGTGGGGAAGAGGAAGGTTGAGAAGTACCTGGCTATTCAGATCTGGTCACCAAACACGGCTAAAGCCATTTTAAAGCAACGTTTCAATTCTGAATGGTGGTCTTACACCAGGGCGATACTGATAGTATCTTCCACTCTGGAACGTGCCGAAAATATACTATATATGATTTTAAATGAATTAATTGTGAAATAACACAAATTAATCAAATAAAATTTATTTGCGCACGCCGGGTTCGAACCCGCGACCTCCGGATTGTGGGTCAAGAGTCTTAGCCACTGGACTACGGAGGTCGTCAAAGAGATGATGTATGAATGTAGGTGGAGTCAAGGAGTATGTGCCAAGGCCAAGTTGTTTGGAGGTTACTCCTATCTGCCTACCCCTGCGGGGAAATATTGATATATTTTACCACACTGTAAAAATTCAGTAATCAGTCGGATTCAAATTCTGCCGGATTCCAATTCTGTCGGATTTGAATCGGCTTTCTGTCTATTGGCTTTTTTTCTTTTATGTAAATGGGCATATTGTTATTTTTCTATTTTTTAATCCGTAAAACGTTTCGATATTTAATGGTATGTATTTGTGTATTGGCATTTTCAACCTGCCTAACAATAAACCCCCCTAAACGGCAACTAAATACGCAGTATACGCCCATTGGTTTCATTCAGCGGGTTTTCGGAAACCTCAATACCTAAATTTTGAGTTAAATGATAAATATATTAATTTATAAACTTATTTTCCAGGAATGCGTGTATTAAATATTAATCAGGGAACATTAGTAACGTAGTTTATAAGCGCACGAGACACTCTCTGGTTGGGGTTGTTTCTGTTAATCTGAAAAGGAGTCAAATCACTACTCGTATAAATAAAAGAATGACTATAAAAATACTTTTAATAACGCAAAATCTCCAACCGTGCAAAATTTTTATTTAAATACCATATAGTGTAAAAAAATAAATCAGAGTATGCAATTCGCACGCGGTAAAAGTGAAACCTTTGGAAAACTAAAGTAGAAAGAGTGGTGAGACTATGAAGCTCTTTAGAGACTATGAAGACTGTGGAAACTTAGTCTATGCAGAATTAGTAGGTCTTGTATTTTATGTTTGTTGTTAAAAAGCGCAGTCTTTTGACTCTTGTTCAATTCTGTCTTCGTTTGATAAAATCCAAATTATGTAATATTTCTGAAGGCATCCGAAAACTGAAAGCTGTTTTGGAAAGATGATGAAATACGCCTTCAAATTTTTATTATTAGAAGCAAACTTATATATAGTATAAAAAAATTGAACGCATACGTTAAAAAGTTATAAAAAAGCGTACTTTATTAGACAAATATTATTAAAGTTATCATCACTTCACTTTTTTGTCGTTTCGTGAAAAAATTATTAATAAAAAAAGTCACAGTTTCATTAAAGGTTATTTTAATTATTTTGTAGTTAGTTTTTAGATTTGTCTGACACCGCTTAGATCATATATCTTACTGTGATAAAGGGAGACACAAACATTTCTATGAATCCTATATGAGTTGTTCCCAAAAGCGAACAATTTCGCCTGAGTAGGATCGGCTACGTTCGGGTGGGGGTGAAATATTTTATTGCCTCTGGAGGTGACCTTTTAGATCGGCTGTTAGATACTTCTCCTGATACGAAAGTTATTAACTAATTACGCATGAAATTTGGTTGCTAGTTATAGTAAGGTGGCAAGTTAGATAACTACCCAAAAATGACACCGGAAATCGTCTATTTCCAGGATTCTTCATAAGTAAAATCTGACAAACTCGTTTTTTATCGCTTGCTGTAGAAGGTCTATCGGATAGTGTTTTTTTACGGTGTTTGACTATTTGACAATAGAAAAATTTATGATAAATTACGACGCGTTCGTAACCCATTGGGCAGCCTCGTTTAAATGGATACAACTCTGATAATAAAGTACTTTAAGATGGAATATTTTAATTTATTGAGAAGTGGTTGAGTTTATCTCATGCATTTGATTTTAAGTGACATTGCTCTTTATATGATTTATGACCCAACCCAAAATATATGAACGTCCTTTTGTATAATATTATGGGTGTTGCAAAGCTGGACTTTATTATGTCAGTTTCTTCGTAAAATAACTTCGGAGTTGTCACAAGAAATGTTGAATGAATTGCTTGTCCAAAGCAATTGCATTTGAAAGGGTGGAAATGAAAACGCCGTATAATACAGTTGTGCAAAGTGAATCCTTGTACAAAGTGGATGAGTTTGTGTACCAAAGAAATTCATTTGTGAGAAACAGGAAGGCTGATAAGGACGTTGACGAGAGTGCTCTTACAAGGGGACTAATTGATGTAGTCGCATTATTAAAGTTGTTACTTTTTAAAAGTATATATTTAAATTAAATTAATAAGCAGTTCTAAAATGAGTTTTAATGCCAATTCTGATGTGGGTGTGGGTACCAAAATTAAAGAGAAATACCGAGATTGACTGAAGCGCCGTGCGGTTTACCGAAATAAGGATGAAGCGTTTTGAAAATAATGCAAGATTATTGTTAGTGTAATGGTTAATGAATAAGGCTAATAAAGGTTTGCTAATATGGTTTAAGAATAGCGGACGGTGCATATTTTATTATGCACAAGTGAAAGTGAACAGTTGAGAACGGAGGTCGGGTAAAGTCAGGTATCGCAATAATGAAATAGTTTTTCTTGTGTAGAAGATTGATGAATGTAGCAGAAGCATTTTGGGTATGGTGTGGCGCTCTTTTCGCCGTTTTTGGAAAAGTTATTATTCGAAAATATCTATGTAATAATAACCAAAAATCAGATGTAAATCGAAAAATCGGAATAATAATTATGGATCAGTTCAATGAAAGGAAATTCTAAGGAAATCAGAAACTTTCCTCAAATGGAAAAAAATTACAATATTTTAACTTTTTCAATTCGAGCTTCATTTATGTTTAATACAGTTGTCAGTATCGACATTCGGCCGTGCTCTTTCAACAGATATTGGTAATAAAAAGAGGTTCATTTGTACAACTTTGTCAAATAAAAGATCTCAACTTTGAAAAGAAACACTCCGCACTCAAAAATCTTTAGAATTCGCGAAACGCGAAACCATTTTAAGTTTGTTAAGGATCATTTCTTGTTGTGAAAAATAATGTTTTATTTCTTGTTTTACAGGAAATTGGACTGGAATCTCCTTTAAGCCGATGAAAGGAGTAGTGAAGTTGGAATTACAAAATACATTAAATAAATTCGTTAATCAAGTGCTAAAATAAATCATAATGTGTTTTACGTGTTTTCATATGACAGCAAATATTATTATCGTGAATAGAAAATTAAAGTGAACAATAGTGTTCGTAAAAGTATTCAAATGAAATCTTCTTTCTTACAAACTTTCTTTCTTTCTCCTTGTATTTCTTCCGTCATTGACGCTTCTCTGTTGAAGGTCTATCCAAATTTATTTTTCGAAAATGATGGCCACGTCTTCTCTTCGTCACCCCGCCAGATACGACCCTCGCTCTCCAGGCATAGTCTGCCCAACGTCATTCCCCGAGTCGTTTAAAGAATTCTTCACCACGCTGAACGAAGACGAAGACGGGGTTGATCTTCTGGCTACCATGCTGGAAGATAAACTCATCCCCCGCTGCTCTGATACCAGCAGCGAGTCAGGCCAGAGCAGGGACTACGAAGCGATGAGGAAGACTCCTTGCAGAAGAGTGATGTCGGCAAGAACTTTCCAGAGGAGAGCATCAGAAGTCCACTGTAGGAGCAGACATAGGATAGGAACTACCCAGACGTTTTCAGCCGAGAGAGAAGTCAAAGAAAGGAATGGGACCCAGAAGAGTAATAGTCCGGGAGTTTCGCCAGAACGAGTAAGAAGGAGATCTTCATCTCTAGCGGTGAACAGAGCTCCCCCTGATATCAAACGGTTCCTTCAAGCTGAGCCTCCTAGAACGGAAGCCAGGTCCCCAGCTCATTCACCAGCGAGATCTCCCAAACCAAGAGCGAGGACGGCGTCCATGCCTTTGCAGAGGGTGAGTTACTTCCACATGTTTTTATCCTTGCTATAAATTTCGGATTAAAAAAAAATCAGGTTGCTTAACTCTCATCTCCATTTATTTCCAAGTCGATCCAGTATCACAATCAGGGTTACCAGGTGTTCGGTATTTTATTTTATTTATATTTGGGAAAGTTGACAGCAAATCATAAATTACACAATAATACAATTATAAAATGGTTAATTATTCCAATTATAAACTATCCACTGATAATAATAGTAAATGTGTGACATTATAAAGGTTTTTACTTAATTAGTTCATTTTTAGTTACATTATGTTACATTACATTTTACCGAACCGGTCGATATTTTAGCACCGTGTTCGGTGTTCGGTATGACAAAAATACCGAAGTATGGGCAGTTTGGTATGTTTTTTCTGATTTTTCTCCCTAATAAACGATTCAACTGTCAGATTTGACGCAATCGGTAACCGATTTTGCCTCGCATCCCTAGAGAAATTCACCTCGTAATTTTTTTTTGGAAAAAACCTGGCAACCCTGATCACAACCCGCTGAAGCGATTTTTGCCGTATATTGGCGCCATTTTAATTGTCTCCGATTGCTTTTCGGATAAAAAAGACCACTATCTCTTGACTAAGCAAATTTAAAAAATATATATTTGTAGCTCCCACATTTGTTATTTTGGACTTAAAACGTAGCTATTGAAATGCTTTATCTATTTATTTATTTATTTACGCCCTAGTGGGCTTTTACAACAGAAATTAAAAACATAAAAAAATTAAACATCATAAAAGAAATGAAATACTATAAGTAATAAGAAAAAATCAGTAATAAGACCAGAAATACAATAAAGTGCAATGTGTAAAAGCTAGTTAGTAGGTATAAACAAACAATTATATGTGTATAATAATGTACGATGATAAAACAGAACTTAATAGAACAGCAAAATAAAATAAAATAAGGTTATAAATTACTGGTAAGATTTTAAATGAGAGGAGGTTTTATGAAAAGAACAAAAATAAGAAAAGTTAATTATTAACCGATAAAATAGAGATGAGTTGTCTCTTGAAAATTGCAAAACTGTCAACACCAAATATATCTATAGATTCACAATGTTTATTTGCAAGGCTATGCATTCTAGGGATTGGTGAATTAATAGAATAGTTAGTATTGAAGGTATTGTTAAAATTGAAAATATCTTTATTGCGAGTTAGTCTAGCAGGTACATTAATACAGATTAATTCTAATAAATTAGGGCAGTCAACTAAAGATTTGATAATTTTGAATAAAAATAACAAATCAATTAACACTCTTCTATCTGATCATTTAAGGAGTCTGGTTTCTGCGCGTAAGTTATTATAATTTATAAGTTCAATTGGAATTTTCATTTTAAAATTAATATACCGAAGGAATTTGTTTTGTACATTTTCCAATAATTGAGAATGGATTTTGTAATATGGTGACCAAATGGTGGAATTGTACTCTAATTTGCTTCGTACTAACGAGCAATAAAGATTTTTTAATGTTGATACATTTTTAAAATTTGCACCCATTCTCAAAATAAAACCAAGAATTCTCATTGCATCACTTGTTATTTCATCGATGTGAACATTGAACTGTAGACTCTCATGGAATATGATACCAAGATCACGAATCTGTGATACACGAAGAAGATTAAAACCATTCATATCATAGGAAAACTTAAGAGGATTTTTACCTTTGTAAAAACTAATAATCTGACATTTACCAATGTTTAGTTGTAAATCATTGACAGAACACCACGTAAATAGTTTGTTCAGGTTCAACTGCAGAATGGCGCGATCATCATCGTTTTTGATTATTCTATATATCTTCAGATCATCAGCAAATAACAGAACTTTAACATTACTAAAAATATTAACTATATCATTAATGAATATGCAAAATAATATCGGGCCTAAGTGAGATCCCTGTGGTACTCCGCTCGAGGCTGTAAATGTATAAGAAGTAAATGAATCAACCTTGACCGCTAAGTACCTTCCTAATAGATAACTCTTAAACCATTCCAAAATATTCCCTCTAAATCCCAACAATTTCAGTTTTCTTAATAAGATTTTGTGGTTTACTTTATCAAATGCCTTACTGAAGTCAGTATATATGGAATCAGTTTGATGTGATGCAATCAAGGCATTAACAATATCATTCGTATACAATATTAAATTGGAAAGGGTTGATCTTCCTTTAATAAATCCATGTTGAAGCGGTGAGATGGTGGGATTAATTCGGGATATCAACTTGTCTAGTACTAGACTTTCAAAAAGTTTGGGTAATGTAGACATGGTGCATATGGGCCTGTAGTTTTTTACGTATTAATTATTATTTTTTATTATGACCATAGACGTCGCAAATCCTAACTTTGTAGTCTATTTTAGAACGATGTTAAAAATATATTTTTTAACAGCTGTTTACGGTTAAAATTAAGACCTTTTCCAGTAGATAATGCACCTTTCATGATCAAGTATACCACATGCAACATACAGATATCGAAAATATTCTATATTGACTCGAATAAGTAGCTCTCACGGCAATTTCAAAGTAACAAACACGTAGGATTCGCGCGGTTACGGTTTTTTTTAATATATTTTTTTATAAATTTATTTATTTATTAGAGATAATATATTACACAAGTATTACATAGCATTTATTAAACATTATTCCCAATGAGTTTAATAAAACTAATTTCGGGAAGGACAACATTATACATTTAAAGGAAAATTATTTTTACACAAGAACACGAAGATCAATGAACAGTACATAGATTTTTAAATGGACTAGACACACTTGATTCAGGTAATTGAAGAATATACAAGAGTTACAAAGGTAGACAGCTAAATTCGTCACTGGTTAATAAAGTTGCTGAGAGAATATTCTTTTAGAGCCTTTGCCAATATTTTTTTGTTTGATGCTGGAAGTTTTAGGACATTAACGTAATGGATAAAGTAATGCATTGTATTGCGTATGTGCGACGTATTGTAAGGAGTTAATTCCAAATTTAGTCGTGTGAGTAGATGACGATAGGTGTATTTGATTTTGTGATCGTGTTTTGTGCTGGTGTATATCGGAATTAAAGACTGGTTTAGTGTTGGTGTTTGAGGAGTGTTGAATTATTTGTTGGATGGCAGTAGTGATGCTGTATTTTGGCAGAATGGTAAAGGGAAGTATTTGTGTCAGTGAGTATATATCTTTGACATGTGTTACCCATGGTAAATGATATATACTTCTTATGGCCCTATTTTGGATTACTTGTATTTCGTATATTTTTATTTCTTGGTAATGATGCCCCAGACACTAACCAGATAAGTTAGGTGAGAGTGGATCAGAGCATAATATGTGGCACGCAGTAGAGCTATGGGGAGCACATCTTGAAGTCGATAGAGTACACCAGTTATCGGGGAAATTTTGATTTTACATATTCAACATGGGAGTTCCACGACAGGTTAGAATCTATAAATAACACCAAATATTTCGTTACTTGTACATTTTGGAGCTTTTCATTTCCAAGAGGATCTAATATTTATGCTTATTTAATCTTTTTTCCCGAAAGTGAGAAAAGTGAGGAAAATAATACAAACATAAGATGAAAGGCAAAATACATATTAATTCATTAGCTATAATAAGTTTTCATGTCTGCATGTTTAAATTCGAATGTAGGATTGTTTTAATTTTGGCGAAAATTTTTAAAAATAATCTTCTGGGAATCCCGAGCAATCGAGACAAATTTATTTATTTCACGTGGTCGCTCCAGTGGTTGACAAGTCGCAAATGTCATCAGAGAGCAGCTACCAACGGATTTTACCCAAGTGATGTACTATTACAGTTACATTCTACTACGGTACATACGAATTTACGGTCTCTATACATTACGAACATCTTTTCGGAGGCTAACTTAACTCTGCTTTTATTAGTCGCTTTGCCTGAACTGGTCACTAAAGTCTACACCGAGATACTATACTGCTTTGGGGAAAACTAATCTAAGTAATTTTCGGAAGCTTTTAGTACGCTCTGTATTATTTCCGTAAAGATACTTTTCTTCATCAATTGAAAGCGATTTGGAGTTGAATTGATGAGTGAAGTAACGTGGCTTGACTACAAACAATAACATACCTATTTCTTTATGTTTTCCTTACTCAATCGGCTGTATTTCAAATTACCCCTATTCCAACCCCGTATAATATCGTTAATTCAGCTCCCTTAATATTGTTTTCATATTTCCACGTAGTCTAAATGGTGGTTGATTCAATTTTGATGACGGTTAAATTAATTAAGCGAAAATTAGGTATTCAATTTGATTTTCAAGTCATGCCCCGCTCGAACGTTACTTAGTAAGGCCACAAGCCTGCGAGAGTTAACATGTTTGGCTTTGATTTTCTATCGGTTTATGGAAGAAGTTTCAGAAGCCACAGTACGCTAAAGGATTTGTGAACAATATACCTTATTAGCGAAAGCATTTTTAATTAAATAAATGGAACATAATGTAAAACTGTTTGAACGTTAAAATTCGAACCAAATTACTTGACTAAAAAAGTAATTGCAGAAAAAACTACCACATATAGTGAGTGGGTTATTAAACCGGGTACAGATTGCTGTAACGTAACATGCAATGTAACACGCAATGAAAGAATTTGCCGTCCACATTGTCGCAATGTATCATGCAATGCAACAGAATTCCAATACTGTGGACGCCTTGCGCGCACGAACCATGCACACTACGCGCACGAACAGAGCATTTCAACTCGTGCGCGCTGCAATCCGCCAATTAATCCTGTAAAGACAATAAAATATTGTTAAAAAATAGTAAAATGTAAAATTAGGTTAGATTACGTTAGGCACGGTTTTAATAGATATTTGGTCGGAGGATGTTTTGTCGCGGAATGAAAACAAGCGGTTCCCTTCGCAATAATAGCAGTAACGGCACTGTGGCCCACAGGAGTGTGGCTCGATGAAAATAGAAATTTTGGCTTTGTACCTGTAATATGAAACGATAAGTAAAAAGAACTACAACAATAAGCGAAGAACATCCTGTCAGAAGATCCTATGTGAACGTACTAAAGGAATTTTCAATTAGATGATATAGAGGTGACACAAGCGAAGTCTACAGAAATAAAAGTAATTAAATGGCAGCTTTACTAAGTGTCCTGTTATAACTTGAATGTTGTGATAGAAGTTTGAATGAAATGTATCTAGTCTTGAATGTATGTTGAATTATAATTTTGTATGGCAAAATGCAAAAAGAAAAATCCTACCATTTTTTTTTCAAATAATGTACCTAAATTGACTTAATAAATAATTATGACACGTAATGTGCTTTATATTATATCTACTGTTGTGATGATAATTAAATTTTATAATGAATTTCCCTTCACGTCATTTTACTGTGTACCTACATTTGTCAAAGCGAACATTTAGGAAGTTGGCGAAGCCACTTGAGATAATTTAATGTCATTGTTTATCGCAAGTTTCTCCTCGAATACATCTATCATCTTGCCAAAATATAGTTCGTTACATGGGAAATACAATTAAATTCTTGTTTTAGAACGTGGGATAGTAACTAATTAACCACCAACGTTTCCTGGAGGAAATTACTAAGATACCGTGGTGATATTGTCAGTTTGACTTTGAATCAGTAGTTGCGAGGTCAAGTGACACGGAATGCAAAAATAACATAAAATGAATGTTCTTCAACTTTTTATGTTTTTTTTTGTCGAAAAATAGTTCATCTGAAGGTAGATAATTTTCGATAAACCCCAAAATGTATAGTCTAATCAAGAAATATACTTTCAGCGTTGAATTAAACCCTTAGGTATGTGGTTTTGGTTGTATTATTTTGTCAATGTCAGATCAAGGTTGGAACAAGAATAAAGGAATACGGATTTCTCTGGAAATGTCACCACAGAAGATTGTAAGACATGAGGTAGAAAATAGGAAATTCTAAGAAATAAATAAAATAATGTGCACGTAAGACTTTTATACTTTCGGAAAGACTTACTCGTGGTTCTCTTCTCTTATTTTTAATAAAACATTCATTGCAAAAGATTTTAAATGAAAAAATATGTCAACCATTTTTTTTATTTTTTTATTATTCATTTCTTGTTAGAGCAATCCTTATGAGTTACAAATCTGATTTTAGAACAGGAAAAACCAAAGATATTGGCATACGGACGATCTTACAATTCGTAGGTTGGAGGTAATAGGTACAATTTTACAGAGGTATTTTGGTATAAAAAATATCAGTTTCACATTCAATACGGTATAAAAATAAAAGACAGGTTAAGTAGTAACAAGAGAAAACAGAAAAAAAACAATACAAATATGGATGATTACAAATAAAGGTAAAAGAAAAAGAGACAAGACAGAACAAAAACGTAATCAGAAAATCACACTTGTTCATTTTTAAATGTATTATAAAAATATATTTTTTAAGATTTTTTTTATAATGCTGGTTGTTTTTGTACATATCTAGAAACGAATTATGTAGTGTGTAGGCAATATAGTTCAGAGATTTTATCCCATGTTTTAAAGTGTGTATTTGAAGAAAGGAATTAATATATTTCGAATATTGTGGTTGAATTTTGGTTTCGATTATTGTGGTTGTGGATGTATTGATTGTAAAGTGGCTTGATTTTAGTGTGAGTTGATCGTTAAGTAATTTGTAGGATGGTGCTTGTGATTTCATGTTTAGGATAGAATGATTGGAAGATTACGGGAAACTGTCCCTAACATCATCTATAAAAATGTCTCATGGAAGTCCAAAAACATTTCTGAGAGCTCGGTTTTGAACCACCTACAGGTAGGCTATCAATTTCTTCGAAGCAAAGATACAGCAGATATAAGAAATGTATTCATGTATCATGGCATAGTACACTGCAATGCACTCGGTAGAAAATATTTAATATTGGTTTGAAATTGAATAAAATATTGTATCATTAAAACTATTTTGGTAAACGTTAATACATTTACCACAGTTATGAGAGTCTGCAGATTTTGAGCCATCAGTAAAAAAAAAGAGAAGAGTTGGACCATTTAGATGAAATAATATCATTGAACACATTATTGACTTTATGGGCTAAAGATTGGAATGACTTTTAAGGATACCGATCCCTTCTAAATTGTTGGGGATAGGGTGGCGTGACTATATTTTAATTTATATAAAGGAAGAAGATCATTTTGGATAATTTGAATCTCTGAGAGAAAGGGAAACTTTTTACAGATAGCAGGAAGAGCTTAAGTTCGATCTTTGATTATAGATGAATGTATTGAGTCATTGAACAACGAGACTCTGGGGATAACCTGATGACATTTAGAATTTAAACATTTAAGAACAAATTTGTCTGCAAATAGCTGACGGGAATCAGAACATTCTACTTGAAGGGAATTGATGGGCGACGATTGCATCATCCCAGTTATTATAATTCACAATGTTTTGGATTGAATTTTGTCTAATTTACTGAGTGCATTTTTTGATGCAGTACTAAAAAGTTGGCAGGCATAATCGAGATAGCTTCGAATAAGAGCATAACTACCATTTTAAACTCATCGAGATGCTGACTAGACACATATCACACACCAATGATAGATACTTAATTAAGCCACTCGCATGCATAAATTTTATGTTTCGAACTAATGCAATCGTTAGCCAAAAATAATTATATGCAGTATTTGACTATCAATTAGTGATATTATGTAATTTTTAAAAAGCAAACATTTTAATAAATTTTATCCGGTGTTACAACAAGAAAATTTCTGTTGTAGCAAAAAAACATTAACTATAATAATTATTATTGTACAATTATTGATGATGGTAAAGATCTGTAAATGTCTGAAATTTACAATAGGTAATTCATAATAGAATTTGGTTTGGTTGCCTATTTTTAGCGGCTTGAGTAAAACTTAAACTCTTCTATATCTCCGTCAGTTTTGACAGGTTTTCCACTCGCAATAAAAAAAAACATCACATTTTTATCGAGGGCAGTAAAATTATTTCAAAATATATTTGTAGATTCAGTATTTGGTAAAATATCAACGAAATCCGCAGCTGTTGGTGAACCGCAGAATTCGCATGAGCTCCGCTATGAGCCAGGGGTCTCATAGCTGTCAATAATTCCTGTCTGGGCTTTTCCGGAGCATTCGATAAACCTGCAAAAACTATCAGGCTGAAAATCATAACAAGGATGGGTTACGCAGTATTTTTATAAAATAATTTAATGAAAAAATTAACTCATTATCGTACGATATTATCATTTTATCGATACAGAATGTCCCATAATTCAACGCTACCCCTTTGAGGGCTAACTCATAATGGATCAGAATTTCATAATACGACTTTAGTCAAACAATGAGACTATGGCATCCCCAATTGAGATATGTTCTGAGGTTGAAGGAAGTGTGGAGGAGAACTTGAATGAAATGAGGAAGAGTGGGATCAGGGCGGCCTCCGTGGACAAGGGGTAAGGCTCTTGACTCGCAATCCGATGGTCGCGGGATCGAATCCCGGCATGAGAAAATAAATTATATCTGATTAATTTGTGTTATTTTACAAAACTAATTAATTTAAAAATAGCATTTAGTATATTTGCGGCAAGTTCCAGAGTGGAAGATACTCTCATTATAGCCCTGGTGTAAAAGTAAGACCACCTTTCAGAATTGAAACGTTGCTTGAAATGGCTTTAGCCGTGTTGGTGACAAGATCTGATTAGCCAGGTACTTTCCGACCTTTCTCTTATCTGTCTCCTTCTCCTCCCCACTATCTTAGCCTCACAGCATACCTCAATTGGGGATGCCATGGCCTCACTGGCTTCAAAATGGAGCAGCTGGGATTCTTGTGAGGTATTCACATTAAATAAACAAATATATTTACACGTACGCTTTCAAAAGCATTTTTGTAATTTGTTTTTGGGGTGTTATGCCATAAATATACATCTGTCGGATCTGCCCTGATGATGGACACTGCAACGCAGAGGCGAAACGTCGGCTAAAGAAGAAAGTAGCGCAACACGGCATAACACCCAAAAAACAAATAACGAAAATATTTACACTTGTGCAGTTCATACGCGGTAAAGTGAAACCTTTAGAGAACTAAAGTAGACAATAGTGGAAAGGCTACGAAGCACAAAGAGGAGACAGATTATTTACGACGCACCGCACAAATAAGAAACCGATTATTCTATCTCATTTTCTCGCAGGCTAAATCATATAGATGTACGTGTTTATCTCTTTTTTTGTGTCACTTTTTCTTTTCATCGAGTTTCAAATCACAACAGTGCTAAAGAAATTTAAACTTCAAAAAAATTTCAACACCGAATAAATAGAGTGGTGTTGTACTGAATTCCTATTATGTTTGTACATGCAATGTCACTTTAGGGGAGGATACTTCGAGGGGAGAAGTAGAAAGGCAAGATAGAGGGTCGCTGAGGGCCTGGTAGGAGACAAATGTCTTGGTTGCGAAATATACGAGAGTGGATTGGCATTAGAAGTGTGGAGGAGCTATTTCGGGCAGCGCAAGACAGAGAGACCTTTTAAAGAGTGATCGCCAACGTCGGGGGGACCTGATAGGGCACACAAAGAAGAATATGTCACTTTGATAACGTTTTGGCTTGCTTTTTCGTCACATTATATTTTTCATCATCTCCCACAGGGGAGTTCAAGCTACAATTTTTAGGCATCAATAAAATAATAATATTCAGTGTTTGGTATCTATAGATAAGAAGGCAGGCTTGCCCAACCACAGATGTGAGGGCTGAGACGCGCCCACCCCGGGGACGAGAATTATCTTCTACCAGCAGCTCGTCTAACTGCCCTCCCCCCCCCTCAGTCTCAACTGGCGAACCCTGAACCCAGACAGGGAATTGACCCTGCCAATAACTCGCGAAAATCCCGCTACGTTTTATCGCAAAGTGTTTTCTCTGTGTAACATACATTAAAGACCGGTAGTAAGCGTTCAAAAAGAAGAAGACGAGGAGAAATGTAAATACGAGTATTAGGAGTGCTAATATTAAAAACGATAATAATTACGTAAAAATTGTGATAATGTTTAATAAAACGCGACTCTTTTAAAATCGAATGAAAGTCTCGAGGTTAAACGTCACGTACGTTATAATCTACGCATTCACAGATGGCGCCAATCAAATTATTTAAGGTTTTTAATGCTTTTTGCACGTTACGCTTTAAAATATTAAGGTAAATTAATTGTTCACGCCTGTACATATTTAATATGAATATAAATAAATAGTTTTATCCATAAACAAACCCAAATCTTTCAAGAAAGACTGAAAAATACAATATTGGATTGAGTCACAGATACGAAATTGAATTTTTCAACCTTTCTTGAAAGATTTGGGTTTGTTTATGGACAAAACTATTTATTTATATTCTAATTAAATATGTACGATCGCGAACAATTAATTTAACTTAATATTTTAAAGCGCAACGTGCAAAAAGCATTTAAAACCAAAAATAATTTGATTGGCGCCTTCTGTAAATGCGTAGATTATAACGTACGTTACGTTTAATCACTCAAGAATAAAAATTCTGTTCCCAACCGTCTGGGGCCAACGAGGCTGTGGCTTCACCGACTCTGGGTATTTTGTGAGGCTGAAGTGTATGCGTAGGGAAAGGAGATGGGATGAAGAAGGCGAGGAATTAGCTGCTCATTCAGATCTGTTCACCAAACACCGCTTAAGCCATTTCAAGCAACTTTTCGATTTTGAATTGTGGTCTTTCATCAGGGCGATAATTAAGAGCGTATAACTAGAGAAAACCAGAAATATGTCATTTTTAAATCAGTGTTTAGACGTATTAACTCTTTTCCATAAAAAAATATAAATTGATTTCGAAAGATTGTTCTTTTATCTAGTAAACATACGTTTTAAATTTTGAGAAAAAAGTTTATTTTTAGTATAATAAGGTTATACCATAGGTCGTTGGCTGATTTGTTAAATTTCCAAAAATCTGGTAAACGTATGTAACAGAATTTTAATTTAAGATTAATTAAAATCATTAAAAAAAATACGTTTATGTGTTTCTTGACGAAAATTGGTCTGTTTGTGTATTTATTCGTGCTTTTACAGACTAATATATTTCAGATTTTTTTACATTCTTATTTGCTCAGACATTATTGAAAAATGATAAATACTTATGATCAAAAAATAATTACAAAAACGACATAATTTTAATAGCAGTTTTGGATGCAGGTATAAATAAAAGCAAATTTGGAATGAAATAAAATCAATATTCAGTTATAATTTCTAAAAGCTTGTACGGAGAGTAATTAATCTTTCTCATTGGAACCGCCTTGTACGATCGTAAGAACATTTTTCGACGAAATGTGGATTTTCGGCCGCTGGCTGGTTAAACGCTCTTAAAGTATCTACCACTCGGGAAAATGTCGCTAGCGCAGTGAAGAAGCACTAATGCAAGCGAAGGTTTGAACCCGTGACTACTGAGTAAAAACCCGATGCTCTTGAAAGGTCGGCTACTAGTTTCTTTCGTAAGACAACTTAACAGATAATCTATAGAAGTGTGGTCTGAATCGACTTGAAAGAAATCTGAATTTGCCATTTTACATAAGACCTTTCGACTCCTCCCAAATTTGGAAGGCGGTTATGGATACCGCCACCCGGGGAACCATTTATTGGATGACCTGCCATAGGTCACCTCAAATGGTTCGCAACGTTTGGTGACTCAGGGGTACCCGGTTGTTCGGGTGAGGTGGGTTCGGATCGGCGACCGCGGCAGGTTTGGGCCCACCGTCTTGCACCGCAGCGGGAGGGATGGTTTTATACGTCCGTCACTCCTGGACACACTGACCCCTAATTTCGTTTAATTTTATTTTAATCGTAATCATACAAGTGTGACAATGTTTAGTCTATGACACCCCATTAGTTAAATAATAAAAAAATCTAAATTATGTTAAAGAAGTGTTAGTTTAAGGCAGGGCTTCCCAAACTGTGAGTCGCGACGCCCCGGGGCGCCGCGGGATCATCCCAGGGGCGTCGTGAGGCAATCTTTATAGCGTCTTCCACACGCACACTTCGGAGCGACTGAGTCCCGCGCCACTTCAGGCCGCCGCGCAAAAAAGTCTCACAGTGAACTGCGCTGTAAACCTATCGGTCTTTACTTTTCTGCGCCTGAGTGGCGCGGAACTCGGTCGCTCTGAAGTGTGCGTGTGGGAGACGCTAATAGGTTGGCTGTCTGTGTTGATGCGACCGACTCAAGTAAGCGCCACGCACATTGTGATGATGCGGCTGCCGGTGGGAGCGGGGGCTAGTGCTAAACCTCGTTTTGAGAAACTATTTTCTAATAAAAAATTTAGATACTATTTAAAGTTTTTCTGACAAATCGTTATTAGGTAACGTACCCATACTGCGTGACCCGTTCAGGGGGGGGGCTTCAAAATACTGCGCTTGGTACAAATGAGCGGCGGGGGGCTCAGATTTTTAGTCACCGGGGGGGGGGGGGGGGGGGGGGGCGTCGCAAAAATATGGCAACTTCCCAAGGGCGTCACAGTTGAAAAAAGTTTGGGAAGCCCTGGTTTAAGGGATATGCATGTATGCATGGCTTCGGCAATTTGCAATGATTTTGGGGAAATCAATAAATAACATACTGAATAAAATAAAATAATCACTTTAAATAAAATAAAATAGCCAATTAATTTTAATCAGTTTGTTGTTTAGATACAGCCGATATTATGTAAGCAATGCTCACCTCATCAATTTTTCTTAAGGGTTTTTAAATATCAAATTAACGCACTTTAAGTACAAAGGAAGCTAAAGTCCTTATATTTTTTTGGTTTAAATATTGTGAAATCCAAATTTTTGTAGAAAGGTTCAACATTTTGTAGTAAGAAAAAGTTTCAAATTTCGTAACTACCTAGGTAAAATAATATGTATACAACAAAAAAGACACGGTTTGCAATTTGAAATATGGAGAAGGATTAAATAACATTAAATTGATAGGCCGATAACTGTACTAGAAAACTATACAACTAAAATATAGTACCTACGTAGATCTTCGATATTATGTACGTTCTCTAAATGTCAAGGAATAAACAAGGTTCATGTTTATGTTCCGGAGCATTGTTTACATTTTCCTCCTGAGATCCAGATTTTTCCGGTTGAAACCGATCATTGACAACAATGATAACCTTTTTAGTATTATTTGACAAACATGTGTAGTTTGTACTAGCATTGTAAGCGGATCGGACTGACTGGATCGGGTTGTAAAAATATTTTTATAAAATAAATACTCTTTTAGGTTGGGTATCTGTAACTTCTGATGAAATCTATGTAGATCTCGGATTTGCTTGGAATTTAAGTCTCATTTTCAAAGTTAGAATGGTTTGTTTGAACAAATTCGACAAGTTATAAAGTACCTGCCTATTACATAATATTTACATTTCCAAAAAATTATCTTTGTATTTTTCAAAATAGGAATTATAAAATCCCGTGATTTTTTACGCACTTTTTGAAGAAAAACTTTTTAACGCACGCTCGACACTTGGGGGTAAAATGATGAATGCGTAACGAAAAAGAACCATATATTTAATGTGAAACTCTATGAAACGCATAAAACGCTATGAAACGCATATATTTAATGTGAAATGCCATATAATTAATGTGAAGTTTTACTTCAGTGGTGTGATCTAAAGCACACTCGTTTTTTTAATGTGAATACCTCACAAGAGTCCCATCTGCTCACGTCTGAAGTCTGTGAGACTATGGCATTCCCAATTGGAGTATGTTGTGAGGCTGAAGGTAAATGGGGAGGGGAATGAAGTCGGGAAGAGGAAATTAGGGATGTACCTGATTATTCAGATCTAGTCACCAAACACGGCTAAAGTCATTTCAAGCGAAATTTCAATTCTGATGGGTGGTCTTACACCAAGGTGTTACTGAGAATATCTTCCACTCTGAAACGTGCCGCAAATATACTATATATTATTTTTAAAGAAATAATTGTGAAATAAAAAAACAAAAAAATATTATTAGCGCACGCCGGGATCCGATCTCGCGACCTTCGGGTCGCGAGTCACACCTCGACCACGGAGGCCGTCAGTATTAAGACAAACAAATTTATAGTGTTTAAACAGTGAATAGATCAATTGTAATTCCTTTAACCTTTTACATATATACCTACCGAACGATTTTCACATCACAATTCTAAAACATTTCTCTAGATAATTAATTAAACCACGCGAGTATTACAAGTAAAAAATAAGTAAGTCGAAGCATTATAGTGATTTATTTAGGGTTTATTATTTAGCCAACGTTTCGGACATGACATTTTCAAAACGTTTCGAAAATTTCATGACTCCAGATGACTCACTCACGACTGTTTGCGAGATTTTAATTGTATTATTAACAATAATGGATTTCAACTACATAAATACGTATTTCCTTATTGAGCAACACAAATGTTGAACAATATAGAACAGACAGTACCTATTACGATTTAGCCATTAAATGGTTATTTAAGCTTCAATAAAAAATAAATGATAATATTGTGAACTAAAAATTCTTGCATTAACACAGATGAAACGACCATACGAATTTCATAATGCCAGAGCTCACGATTAGAGAGTTTTTGTTTGCTTTAAAATACACATATCTTCGAGAAAGGGAGATATCCTGAATTAAAAAATCTTCTAACGGTTCATCTTTAAAAGATAATATTTTCTCTCTCGGGAAAATTTACCAATTCCCGGGCGGTGAAAGTTATACCTTTGCATACTTATTCGTATTTAATAAATTGGTGTTATCCGTTCGGCCTCGGTTAAATAATACCCGAAATACGGTAACAAGAGATGATATTGTTCTTAATGTTCATATTCTGCGGTATTTCATTAAATAATAATACGGTTTATGAAAACCACTGCAGATAATACGAATGATAATTTATACATTTTACAAGGAGTTTTGCGTTTTCAACGGCTCATAATTACAAATGAACTAGATTAGAAAATGAAATAGGTTTGTTTACCAAAATGATTTTCAAATTTTTTCCCCTGAGAAAGAAGTTGAATATTATGAAACCGAAAACTGGTCGTTTTTGGTTGTGGTAAATATGGTATTTTATTTAGTCATTGGAAATATGGACCTTGGTTGTTTTTATGAAGTGCGTAAGTTTTTGAATAATACATTATAAGGTTCTGTACATAAATTGTACAGCGCCCTTGAGGTGTTTTTTTGGTATCGTAAAGATCGGTGCCCACTGGGAAACATTTCTATTGAAAAATATCATAAGAAATCTTGTTTTAAACAAATCTGTAAAAACGCGAAAGCGTTTTCTATTTTTCAAGTTAATGCAACTGTTAATACGCATCGACATTTTCATTATGATCTAAAAAAATAAGAGACACGTGAGAACTTTATTAAAGTTACAAATTTTTCATCAAGTTAATTCATGCAAAGGACCGTAATGATGAACACTGGAAGGCTTTCCGAAACGTTAGCTAAAGGAATACATTTTCAGTTTGGGAGGTGGGTATAAGTTTTGGTTCTTATCTAGAGTTGAGTAGATTCAAATACAGTCAAGAAGAGTCAAGTAGACTCAAGTAGAATCAAGTAGAGTCAAGAAAAAAAACCTTTTTATGTAAAGTTTATGCCCCGGAGTAAAATGCAAGGGGATGAATTTAATAATATTTAATTCAATTCATATAGTTACTCGTATATAGGGTCATCGCGCTGCATTACATAAGGCGCATGTATTCAAAGTTGTCGCAGTCTGCCCACGCAGTAGGTGGGCAGACTCATCCGCCGCCAAGACATAGACAAACCTCACTGCGTAAACCCGGGCATCCCTGCAAAGTCACCACACGTATTTGGGTGACCTATGGCAGAAGTATTAGTTATCCAATAAATGGTTTCCGGTGCGGCGGTACCCATATTAAAAGTTTACACCAAGGTGACGTTAAGATTTAAATTTAAGTATTTAATATCTAAAAATCTCCCTCTACTATCTGAAAATAAATAAAAAAATCTTTTTTGCTTTTATTTCGAATATATCGTCCGTTAAAATCACCGAGTTCATTCACATTCAAAACAACTGCAAAAAACATGATCGGTGCTAAAAAAATGCTATCGAGTCTACTCCACCGCACGTTTCAAACAATTATTCGGGTAACTTCACAGATTGGAGAGATATTGCGGTTTCGAAGTGGTAGACTGCTAGACGGTTCCCGCGAAATTGATGAATTTCGGAAGTTATGTTCGTATTGGGTAAATTGGTCTAGACGTTTTTCCGATCGATTGTGTAGGTTTGATTATACGGTTCCATGACAATTCAACACCTTTTCAAATAAGAAGAACCTTTTCAAAAGTCATTACGAGGGAATAACCAGACAAAACCGGAAATAAGTCATTTTTAAATCAAATTTTAGCCATACTGACTCTTTTCCACAAAAAAAGCATAAATTGATTTCGAAAGATTGTTCTTTTATCCGGTAAAATTATGTTTTCAATTATGAGACAATATTTTTGTTTTTAACATAATAAGGTTATACCGTATTTCGTTGGCAGATTTATTAAATTTTCAAAAAAAAAATTGTATTATACAACACACATTTCACATCATATAATAATGCAGTAAAATACATTAATAAATTATCTGGGAAAGCTTTGTTTCAGAATTTTAATTTTAGTTTAAATAAAATCATTAAAAAAAAGATCCGTGCACATGTTTTGTGACAAAAATACTTCAGTTTGTCTATTTGTTTACAGTCTTACATACTAATTAAATTTAAATTTAAATTTAATTTCAAAGTAAAATTATTAACGACTGTCAATACGGATTCCGGCGGAACCGCTCTTGCGGTGATCTTCTCGCGTATGTGACGCATGTTTGGGGACGGTGCCTGGAACGTTTTGGTGAGACCCAAACGGTTGGTCTGGACATTTCCAAGGCCTTTGACCGGGTTTGGCATCGAGCGCTTGTCAACAAACTGCGTTCGTAGGGACTTCCCGCATCCTTGTGTGCGTGGATTGCCGACTTTTTGAGGGGGAGGTCGATTCAGGCGGTTGCTGACGGTTTCACCTCTTCTTCGCATTCGATAAATGCTGGCGTCCCACAGGGATCGGTTCTGTCTCCGACTTTGTTTCTGTTGCACATCAACGACCTCTTGTCATGTGCACCGATTCATTGTTACGCGGATTACAGTACATTCCATGATAGCTTTTTGTTTGACAAGCCTCCAAAGAGCACACAAACCCCAATAGCTCGGAGGGCTTTGAAGCAGAGAATGGACGGTTACCTCGAGAGTGTTTTCTATTGGGGTAAGAAAAACCTCGTCGAATTTAATATTTCAAAGACCCAATCATGTTTGATAACGTCTAAAAAGGATCGAAATGATAATCTAGTCTCCTTCAATGGAAGCATTCTTCCGAACCCTCCATTGATATGCTTGGTGTAACTCTAAGTGACCAGCTCAGGTATGGGGGCTCCATCGAAACCAGAGTTAAATTAGCCTCTCAGAAACTGGGCGTACTGTACAGGACCCGCAGATACTTTAATAATACACAACTGCTAACCCTGTACAAATCGCAAGTGCGCCCCACGGTTGAATTTGGCAGCCACCTCTGGTCTGGAGCTCCAAAATACCTTAAAAAAAACCCTTGACTCTGTGCAGAAACGGGCGGTCCGTTTGATAGATTCTCCCATCTTAACAGACGGATTGCAATCTTTAGAGCATAGGCGTCAGATGGGAATGCTGTCCTTGTTCTACCGGTATTACAATGGAAAATGCTCCGAGGGACCAGCGTCGTTGATCCCCTCGGCACCGGTGCATAGTCGGGAAACACGCCAAACACGCGCCCAACATTTGTACACGGTTGACATTAGTCACATGAGAACGGGTCATTTTTACGACTCGTTCTTGAGTTCAACAGCTCGGATGTGGAACGATTTACCGGCCTCTGTGTTTCCTCCCTCCTACAACATGGGTCTCTTCAAGACCCATGTTCACTCCTTCCTTTCCTCAAAAAGACCCTCCACACAGCATCCTCAAAGATGACATAGGCCCTGAGGGAAATTATTTTCCTAAGGGCCTCCTGTGTGGAGTTAATGTAAAAAAAAAAAACTAATATATTTAAAAAAAAATTGAATCATTATTTTGCTTAGACATTTACTGAAAAATTAAAAATACTTATGATAAAAAAATACTTACAAAAAGTAGGTAATTTTAATAGTTTTATCATCACACCTTTCAGCGTTTTTGAATGTAGATATAAATTTAAGCAAATTTTGAATGTAATAAAATCGATATTGTCGTATTAACATCTTTCGGTGAATTTTGAATTCTCGGCCGCTGACTGGTTAAAGGCCCATAAAAGTGAAAAAAAATAGCCGCAACATAACCTGACGTAAACTATTTAAGCTCTTTTTTCATCACTTTTAATGCCTTTTGAAAGGAGGGATGAAGTGACACTTTGTTGAGTTGTCCGGTCACCGATTCAATATGGATCGATGGAACCGAAATGAATGTATTTTTCGAGTTTGTTTCAAGACACTTCGCTAATTTTACTGTTTTCAAAGTGTTGAAAATTAAACGCTTAAAAATAGTACCTTTGTTTTTGAAGAATCTGTTTTCTTTGCACATCTTTTTGAAGCGAAAACTTTTTTAAAACAACACAAAAACCATACGTCTACAGGATTTAACATGCGAGAAAATAAGAACATAGTCGTTGTGCGGTGCTTCTTAGCCTATTGGTCTCCTCTTTGTGCGGTGTTTTAGCCTCCCCACTATTGTGTACTTTAGTGTTTTGAAGGTTTCACTTCTACTGCCCTTACCGTCCACACACTATGTCTTTTTTAAGCTTAGGTGCAATTAAACTCGTTCTGGTTACTCAAGTTATCAGTCTTTCCATCGAATAATTGAAGGGAGAGGGGAAGGAACCTGGCAATTAAAATTTATTTACTAAACACGGCTAGAGTCATTTTAAGCAACTGAAATTCTTGATGGTGGGCCTTCACCAAGGCGAAAATTAGAGTATTCATGACTTTAATTGAAATACAGGTAGAATATTAAAAGAATTCTCAAATGTTCTGAACATTCGTTTATTAAATTGTTAATTAAATGTAAGCACTCAAAAACATAATTTTCGTAGTGTGACATGTAAATATTCTAAATGGCTCGTTAGGAAAATGTGTAAGGATTCCAGTGAAAAAGTTCTCAGACCTTAATCTTTTAAGCTCAAAATGAATAAGGTACCGGAATTTTGGGTAAAACCTTAACTGGTTTATTGATTATTATTATTACAGACATTTTGGTATTTATTTCATGAAATATAAAATATTAGGGTTTGAGTATTTTTCACTGGAAACCTTAGATATTTTCCTAACTACCCGTTCAGAAAATAACAGATAAATTTAAGTCTTGGTTTAGCAGACTACAAAGGCGTGTTTTAGTTCTAAACAACGTGACTCTAACCCACATTTAATTTATTTTTTAACAAAGCTGAATCCAAGATCGGCGTTTTTGGCATCGTAAAAGTAGCACAGATTTTTATATTTCTAATTTCTAGGTCTACGTTTTTATTTTTAAATAGCAACGTGCTTTCTATGATGGACTCCAAGGGTGGTGGTTTTACAGAAAAAAAATCAATTTTTTTATATTTCAAGTTCTGTGAAAGTTCTATTCAAGTTCTGTTATTATATTATTTTGGACCAGTTACTTCACAGAACTGAAATAAAATCAGTCTTGAATAGGACATTTGATGATTTGTAAAAACTTCAAAGTTAATTTTCAAGTTCTGTGAAAGTCCTAATTAAGTTCCGTTACACATAGTACTCTCTTTAGGGTGAATTGCCTTAAATAACAAAAAAAAAGTTCCGTTACTATCCAAGTATTGAGAAATAAATGGTTCATGATGAAATAATAATAGAATTTGAAAATAACGAAACTTGAATAATAATTAATTGAAGACTAATAATAATAATTTACACTAAACTTGAATAATAATTTTGATAAATTGTTCAACAGTACTTAACTCAAAAAAAAATTATGTTCATTTATAAAAAAAAAATCAGAGTGTGCAGTTCAAACGCGGTGGAAGTGAAACATTCAGAAAACTAAAGTAGACAAGAGTGGGGAGACTACGAAGCACTGCACAAATAGGAGACCGATAGGCTACAAAGCACTGCACAAAGAGGAGACCCAATATACTATCATTCTCTCGCAGGCTATATCCTATAATGTTGGTGTTTGTCTCTTTTTAGTGTTGCTATTTTTCGTTTCATCGAGCTTCAAATCACAAGGGTGCTAAAGAATTTTTCAAAAAAGTGTTACTAAACCACACGCTACATTGTATTTTGTTCAGCAAGCTCTATATTTCTTTAGTTGTAAAGGAATTAAAAAACTCGGTCGCAGCTGGGTAGTAATTACTAGTAAATTTAAGTATTTCCTAGGCACGTAGCAAAGAAAAAATGTGGAATTTAACGCGTTTCTTACAAAATGGATACTAAATAGTTAGAGAATGAAACCAATTACCAATTCTCGTCATTTATTTCTCGTCGATTTTAATGTTTCAAAGACCCAATCATGTCTGATAACGTCTAAAAGGGATCGAAATGATAATCTAGTCTCCTTCAACGGAAGCAATCTTCCGAACAGGACCTCCATTGATATGCTTGGTGTAACTCTAAGTGACCAGCTCAGGTACGGGGGCTCAATCGAAACCAGAGTTAAGTTAGCCTCTCAGAAACTGGGCGTACTGTACAGGGCTTGCAGATACATACTTTAATAGTACACAATGCTAACCCTGTACAAATCCCAAGTGCGCCACACGGTTTAATTTGGCAGCCACCTCTGGTCTGGAGCTCCAAAATACCTAAAAAACATGACTTTGTGCAGAAACGGGCGGTCCGTTTTATAGATTCTCCCATGTTAACTTTAGAGCATAGGCGTCAGGTGGGAATGCAATCCTTGTTCTACCGGTATTACAATGGAAGATTCGCTCCGAGGAACTAGCGTCGTTGATCCCCTCGGCACCCGTGCAAGGTCGGGAAGCACGACAAACAAGCGCCCAACGTTTACACACGGTTGAAATTAGTCACATGATGGTCGTTTCTACGACTCGTTCTTGAGTTCAACAGCTCGGCTGTGGAACGATTTTCCGGTCTCTGTGTTTCCTCCCTCCTACAACATGGGTCTCTTCAAGACTCACGTTCACTACTTCCTTTCCTCAAAAAGACCCTCCACACAGCATCTTCAAAGATGACATAAGCCCTGAGTGAAATTATCTTCCTCAGGGCCTCCCGTGTGGAGTTAATGTAAAAAAAATAATAATAGTTTTGTACAAGTGATCATTGTTCGAATTGTGTACAAGCAAACAGCCATTTCCAATTATCGCCTTTAGAGTTATTCTTGTTAACATTGTCCTTGTTGCCAGTAGTTGTCCAGGGTGGCTGGCCTTGAATCTTGCCATGTTACCTCCCCTCGCCTTCAAACTCAAATGATGTTTCTCCGCCCACGAGCCCGAGAATTCCCCTACGAGTCCTTTATCTTCGCCTGTCGTGTATTTGTTTTCCTTGTTAGATGATTTTACATTTTACTCCCCAGCGTATTTACAATTTACATAGAGTCGAAAATAATCAGTGATCGTAAGCAAGGGCTGAATATGAAATGAGATCCCACAAGAGCTGCCGGACCTAAGTATTAATACTGTTCTGCTGGCTAAGCTCTTCATCATTGAACAAGCAGCATTTTCAAGTATATTGTCATTGATGCAAATAAAATACTAACAGATAATAATTATTAATTCTCGTATAGAATGTTGCATCTTGTCAGATTTAAAAAAATAAATATCCAGTTGTTAAAATATGTACATTTTTCATATTATATTATAAAGGAAACACTGTAAAAATTTTCATCAACGTATTCCTTTCCGTCCATTTTGGCTAAAATGTCGTTTCGCAATACACACAATCCTAGGTAGGTGTTGATCGCCACTTATTTTTATTTTGCATTAACTCCACACAGGAAACCCTGACGAAGAAATCCCTCAGGACCTATAACATCTTTGGGGATCCTGTGTGGAGGGTCTTTTTTATAGAAAGAAAGGTTAAGAAGTTCTGGGAAGGAAGACGGTATGAGGGACGGGTAGGAATCTGGGGATCAATGTGTCCAGAAGATGACAGACCTATAAATTCTCGAAGAAGAACTCAAAGAAACTTAATTTTTTTTTCATTCAACAAAAGGTACATTTAAGGGACAAGAACCTATGTAACCTGAAGACTGGAGACGAATGGTTGGAGAAAGTTTAGTCGTCGTCGAAGAACATTTCGGAAGAAGGCCTATTTTGTCCTGGGATAAAGCATCATCATTTTGTGAATAGGGAAATAAACAAAGAAAGTTAGATGCCAATGCTTTTACGTATTTGTTTGTCAATAACCTTTTGTAAATCTATAAGCATTAAATCTTTTTCAATTTCTATAGCTGGAGGTCCATCTATTATGTTCTGTAGCTTCGTTTACGTCGGGGGATACCTTTACGCCACGTTTCTCGTGAACTTTTTTCCGAAGGGGATGTGAATAACCTTGACCTCAAGGGTATTCATGAAAAAGATCATATTGTTTTATAATTCTTAACTAAATTTTATAATCTTAATAACTATTATTATCAACCTATTTTTTTTAGTGCTTCAGATTTTATGTCCCGGTAAAATCTTCCCCACAGGAAAAACTCTAACCCTTTCACATACTTTTCCACAAATGATGATCTAGTCAATTCACGCAATTTAAGTGCACCATATAAGTATAATAAATTCAAAACAATACAAGAACAATACGTCATTCCACCAGAAACCAAATGGGAAAATAATTCACCGACTCCAGATATTTTCATATCACAGGGTTCGGCTCGGTAGAACTGGACCGATAAATCCTACTGCTATTACTATTATCATTATTAGAGTATATAATTGAACTTTTTTTATTTATTTATTTCAGATAAAATTATACAATAAACATATGCGGAAAGTTTGACTAGCCAACTAGGAATGGATCCTTTTTTAGGCCAGTCAAATTGACAAATTTAGTTCATATCATAATTTTATCTTACATTGTTTAATTACATAACATATTATTTAAAGAATGAAAAAAAGTGTTAAAATTGATTTCCTCATATAAGCTTTAGTTAAATACTCAATTTTGTACTTATGAGAAAAAGAATAAGTGAAGAGATAAAATGAAGAATGCATTAGAAATTAATATATTTAGAAATCATGATAAGTAATATTAGCAATTTAATTTAATTTATCAACCATGATATGAATGATTTCCAATTTGTAAACTTCACTCGCCATAACACAGGCAGGTGAAACAACATAAAAATCTATACAATTTACAAAGTTCTTATAATAAACAAATACATATAATTTATTTTACTCTATATTTTTAAACAAACAACGGGAAACAATAATTATGCGTGTTTCTACCAGACTTATTGATTCGTTAGAGAAAAAATAATAAATTGAATGTTTTGAACCTTTAAATATGTTTCATCCAATTTTATTTTCTTTCGTAATTGTGAAAAGTAGTAGTTTAGTAGTAGTAGTTTCGTAATAATGAATACCGCACGAACTGCCCCCTACTATCTGGAGCTAGTCTGATTATGGCTTTCCTATTTGAAGTCAGTAGGAGAGTAAGAAGAGAGCGAAACAAAATTTCCATTCTTTATGGAAATCCAATCTTCACCAGGGCAATACTGAGAGTATCCACCTTCTGGAAAGTGCCTCTTGTAAATATCTTAATATTTTTCAGGTTTGCTAAAATTGTGTTTTTTTTAGTTCAATATTATATTTTTCATTCTTTCATAAAATCGTTCATTATTAATAAAACTAGCAATTTAAAACCCGCTTCGCAGGTTTTTGCTTTTAAGCCCTGCGGGCGGCTTTTGGTTCGGCTTCGCCCAGTTAGTGTTAGTGACCATTTTATAAATCCGATAGAAACTGGTTCCAAAAATAGCCCGTTCCTCGGATCCATTGTGATCCAGTGATAGCTAGTCACCGGGACAAAGTAACTGGGACAGGCAATGACGACATATGTAATATATAGTCACGTGATACTATTATTCACAACTAAGTATTACCGTCAATCTTTCCATATCGGGAGAGACAATCAAATTTACAAAATCGTAGTACTTATACCTAGGGGAGGGGGGCGCGTTCTCATGCGACCTGCTAACGGAATTAGAGCCATCCTTTGACGAATTCTCGAATTCGAAACTGAATTACAACGGTAGTTTTCTTTGAAATTTCACGTACACAGATGTTTACATGGCGCGGCGCGGCGGCACACATGCACTCGAAGCCGGGTTCTTAAATTCAACCACGCAGACGCAAGCCTATTAATACTGTTTGATGATGTATTAATTTTTGCAATTCAAAGCATGGCCCGTTCCTAATATTTAACCAGATAGGTATTATTATTAAACCACTAAGCTCAAAGCCTACTAATTCAAATTGCTATTCAATTTCCATACGAAGACCCTTCAAATAGTGTCCCTCTTATAAATATTCATCGGAGTCCCGTTTTGCGGCAGACGTGTGAATGGAAGGAATCGAGTTAATTTATTGTTTCAATGAAGGACATTAAATTTGTACATTTCCCTCGAGTGCTTCCACCGCAAACAATAGATGGTGTAAGTACAAGTATATTATATCATTTAATTCGCCCGGACGCATTTGTGAACGTGCGGGGGCTAAATGAAAAATATAATCTTTCGATTATAATGTTGCTGAGCGTGTGACTTAGTTCGGTACATTATAATTTTAACCCAGTTAACGAAGCGACGTGTTCTTTCAAAAAAATTGAGGGATTCATTAAATATTTGAAGTTAATTTTCACGTTCTGTGTAAGTTCTATTCAAATTATGTTATTGAAGTAAAACTTCTTTACGCACGCTCGACACTTGGGGGTAAACTGGTGAATGCGTTACGAAAAGTGGTGATTGTTACGAAAAGTGTGATGCGAACGGTGATCAATGTCATTAAAAAAGGAAACGAAGCATGTGCAACTTTTGCCAAGCGAAAAAAAGACGCAAAGTGTGCGAAATCCAACAAACCATATTGTCTGGAAAGTCAATGTCGATGTCACCCCAATGTCATATGTTCTTTTAAAAGTTAGTGAAGTTTTACTTCAGTCGTATGGTCTAAAGCACCATTTTCGTGCGTGGAGCGGATTTTTAATATATATTACTACGACTTGATAACTCGCTCATGCGTTCTGGCGGAATAAAAGGGTACTATTTAACACGTCTACCACTTTCACAGGATTGATCCCACACCGACAAACAGATTTAAAGATATAGACGAAATGCAAAACGGTCGAGTCAAAACAGGACTAAAATGCGCAGTCAATAAAATCAATTTGTCGAAGATTTTAATTATAATCACCTACATAGGTATATATCGAAATACTACACTAAAATAGACTGTCTATAGTTGGCTTCACCACAATTTGAGTACCTATATCTACTAAAAGGCGAAACAGCTGTCACGCTTAATAACTATTTAATCATCATCTTTTAAACTACACAACGGATTTTCATGCGGTTTTCATCGATAGATAGAGTGATTCAAGAGGAAGGTTTATATGTACAATACATGCATATTATAGTAGATAAAAGCCGATAAATTCAAAGATTAAATTCAGGAAGCGGACAGCGGGCAGCTGGCAAGCGGGTGGTGTGGGTTTGATATGTCTGCAATTTAATAGATGGCGTTGGTTATTAAGGTTGGATGATGGCCTTGTGTTTCGTTAGCCACAGCAACGTGTGGCCGAATCTGCTAGCATAGTATAAAGCAGAACTTCTTCATAAACATACCATTAAAAATAGAATAATATTACATTTTATGTTATTACTAGCGAGTTCCCGGCATGCGTTGCTACGCCACTAACAAAGAAATTGTTTCCCCTGCACGTCTTTTCCCTTTCGTCGCGTTCCCCTTCCGTCTCCCTTTCCCATCCCATGTCACCATCCTCTAACGCGTTCCCCCTCCACCTTCCCCGCCTTCACTTTCCACTCTCCCGCAAACCACCCTGCCGCGATCCCCTCCCCTTTCGCGCGTTCAATATATTCAGTCCCGGTACATTCAGATTTTCAAACAGCTCGCGTGCCACCTTTTGCAATTTTTTTTATAATTTTTTTTTTACATGTTACAAACATTCATTTTGTATATTATAAGAAAAATCAATCAAATTTGGTACCTAACATAAATACCTATTTAAAATAATATAATTTTCAATTAGATTCAAAGAATTCGATTTTGATTAGTAGGGGAGGGTGGGGCGTGTTGTGACAAAATTACAAAACTGAGTGTAGTAGAAAAATCTTTAATGAAATCAAAGGTTTGACATTTTAATGGAAACAAATAACTCTTTGGCTACATTATTTTGGTATTATTAACCTTGTTAACATACGAATAAAGTGACAAAATATTATTTTACAAAATATGGGAATTGGCACAACACGCCCCACCCGTGGGGCTAGTTGAGACGGGGGTGGGGCGTGTTGAGACGAACAAATAATTAAGTAAAAGCATTAGGTAGGAACGAAATAAAATTGGTAAAATCGAAAGTCCTGATAATATATTATCATCAGTTAAATAAAAGTGGTTGTAGTGTACCTCCAATGTAATAAAAAAAATAAAAACATTTAAAATAAATCTCAGCCAGTCAAGCAAAAGTCGCAGATGAAGTCAGGAATGTATTCATCCACTTCGGCACATAACTCATGACACCATTTATGACATTTTATGCACCTCACCCATCTTTCACCAGAAATATCATTAGAATAGGGGTTACGACAAAATATACATTGCTCTTCTTCGTTTGCATCGCTGTCGTCAGTTTCCATAAGTGGTGGCTCCTCTTCAGTTTCACTGGATGATTTGGACACTAAAATTCGTTTTTTTACGTCTAAAATACTTTTTTATGTGGTTCTGTTTTTGACACCGCCTTTGTTTTATTGGGTGCTTGTTTTTTTTAGTTAGTTTTGTATGTACGCATTTTTCTATTTTTTTCTCTTTCTTTTCCTTTCTAAGTTTGTCTTCTAATTCTATTTTTTTCTTTGTAGGGGTGTATTAAGCCCATAGTAAACTTTGCTGCATTTTGCGATGTAATCTGCAAGTTCTTTTTCCTGTGAATGAGTAAAAACTTGACTAGGATTGGAATATCCCACCTTATAATTTGTAAGAGGACTAGCTTTTTTCCTTTTGATGAACCGCTTTAGTGTCATATGATTAATTCCAAAAGAGACTGCAGCTTTTCGAAGTGACACGTTTGTAGTAACGATTTCAGCTGCAGCTTGTTCATAAACGTTTTCTGGAATTTCCCCTCTATTCGTCTTTTTTTTTATATTTTCGGACCATTTAGCAAGACTGAAAAAAAAAATTACAAATAGGCACAAAAAGGAAATGTATCTAGGTAATACATATATGTATACATTCATAATATTTTAAAAAAATACGCCTGTTTACATAACACATATTGTATTAATGCATATTTTATATAAACGTAAAAAAAAAACTAAATTCTAGCGGCGAGTTATGTCTGCCACAACTCGCCCCCGCCTTGATGTAACAACTCGCCCCACCCGACGATTTTACATAAAAATGGCCATGCAAGTAAACATACTTGACGTACGCATTTCATTTATAACTAATAACACAGTCAAAAGATACAGTTTGTGGAGAAAAAAACATATAACGACTTACCGAGTGTAAGCAGGTTGGCAGACGACTTCGAAAATTTCCTGGAAAAGTTCGTTTAGCCCTTAAAAATCACACTTTGTCGTATAACTTTAATTATACCGACCGCACGGCACCACCGTTTTGACAGAAACTGGCGGTACGGGGTTCACACGAAACGGCGCGATGCGCGCGCAGCTAAGTCAACTAGAGGGAATTTTAAACGCGATGTATCAACACGCCCCCGTCTCAACACGCCCCACCCTCCCCTACCATAAGTGAGTATTTCGATTAAATTCATTAATTTAAAAAGTTTATTCGAATATTGAATTTTGATTGAACAACGTCATTTTCAAATTGTGACCTTTTTGACAGTAATGATTAAAGAACACTTTTCAGATGTATTGTCATGTGGTTGTAATAATCCAGAAACCTTCACAAGGGTGGAACAAAGGTATTTTGAAAGTTTGAAACATTTCCTATGCTTAATATAGCAGCGCATAACGGACATACATACATATAAACATTACAATATTTATGTAAACATACATACATATAAACAATAACATATACATATATTTATAAATGTATATGTTATGGTTAAGGTTTTCACGGGTGTAAAATGTAGAACAATTTTCTCGGTTTACCCGCGTAACGTAGTCCTTAAAAGGACTTTTTAACTCCTGACGTTGACGTAACTATCAGTTTGAGACAAAAACTCAAGACATAAGGCCTCTGAAGATGGACAGTGTGATCTGTCCGAAACGTCAGGAGTTAAAAAGTCCTTCTAAGGACTACGTTACGCGGGTAAACCGAGAAAATTGTTCTACATATATATATATATATAAGTTTAAAAAAATGGAAATATAAGAAAATATAAACTCTCTGTTTTCTCTATTTACCTTCTGGTTTCCTGATATTTAATGCATCAACCTAAAACAATGTCTTTGCTTTTACCTTTCCAGAAAATACCTTTCCCCGTTTCGTTATGCTAGTTAGGTAATGTAAATTCCAGGGAAGATAACAGCGCTCGACAAGACAAACATTGTTCTGTAATGAAGAAATTCTTTCGTCTGCCGAGGACATCTGAGGACAGATATTTATAATTCAGGTAGCGTTAAGATTTGAGCGAGAAGGGTGAAATTTAAGTATCACTCCTACTTGTAATTAGTGATACTAACCCTTTTTTTTATTATTCCATTTGGGGTAAGTATGTCATGAAGCTGAACGCAATGTGAAGGAGGATAAGGAAAATTAAGTTGGAAAGTACCTAGCTATTCAGATCAGCTATTCAGTCACTAAACACGGCTAAACTCACTTCAAGAAACGTTTTTATTTGGAATTTTGAATTTTCTCCAGAGCGATACTGAGATTATCAATTACTCAATTGAACAACATAAATGTGAAATAACACACCATTTCAATAAAGATTATTTGCAAACACCGGGTTTAAAATCCGCGACTTCTGAACTCGTAGCCGTGACTCTATTGGATTACAGTGAATGCTAAGCCAGACATTGGTGGAATTATTTTAAACTTAATAATTCATATGTCAAACCAATTTAATTTTAATTATTGGCAATCTACAAAATAAATGTTTTTTTTCGAATAGCTCTGAATTCTTTTACTTACTAAACACAGGGTTAGCTCAGTTTATTTTTTTTACATTAGCTCCATATAGGAGGCCCTGAGGAAAATAATTCCCTTCGAGCCTATTTCATCTTTGGGGATGCTGTATGGAGGGTCTTTTTAGGTAAAGAAGAAGAGGAAGTTCTGGGAAGGAAAAGGATATTAGGGGTGGGTATGAATTTGAGGGTCAGTGTGTACAGAAGTAGCGGACGTATCTCTCGTATCCCTCCCACTGTGGTGCAACCAACGTTCCGTACCGCTAGTACCGTTAGGTAAAGTCAAAGGCACTCCCCCAACCATTCTCTCTCGATCCGTCCTGCCATGCAGCTGGTGCATGCAGCCAAGACCCAAGACCCCATGAACCCGGGCACCCCTGCTAATTCCCCAAACGTAGCGAACCACTTGGGGTGAACTATGTCTTTGTCTTTCAGGTTTTGGTTATCCAATAAATGATTCCCGGGGCGGCGGTACCCATACCCGCCTCCCAAATTGCATTATTAGTTTGGTGGAAGTGGCCGTCATTGCAGTGATTTTGATAAAAAAAATAACTTACTTGAACGTATACGGTCATTCGCACGATTCTGTAATTTAACTGAAACGGGTGTTTACAGTGTATGTAGAATCTAGATGCAAAAAGCATGCGGCCGTTCACACGAATCGGCAATTTGACTGAAACAGTAGTGTAATGCTAAAAGCGTACGGTCGTTCACACGAATAATCTCAGCTCGGAAAGGGTTCAACACACGTGGTTTTTACACGGTACCAGTTGTAGGTGGGTACACTGGGTAATACGTACTACGTCGTTGTTTTCAGTTTTATTCACCTTTTTTTTATAAAACGCCCTTTCATCACTTTTTAAGAGAAACGCCTACGCTGCGGAGGCGTTAAATTTGGATGTTAGGTCAAAATACTTGACCCAACTAAATAATTATGTTTTTAAAAGGTAGGGACAGCAAATATCTAGTGCAGAAATGTGATTTTTTTGGTTTTTTTAGTATTGAATTAAGATATAAAGGTAATCTAAGAATTCAATTTTGCTTTATTTTAAAGGCAATTTTGGAACTTTTTGGTGAATTATTTATAATTTGACATGATTTACCACTTTACTTCACCTCTTCCTACATGTTTAAGATATATAACTCTCTTTATGGGATTTACCCACACTTCCAATTACCGTTCTGTTTTAATTGTATTGAAATTAATATCTCTATTTACCCTTAAATTTTCTTACAACTACTTTTATGTATCTACCTCTACGCCTATCTTGACCCAGGTATATCCTAGTGAGACAGGTATCGAAAAACCCCATCTAAGCATACTTTATACAGATAAATAAAAATTAAAAAATATCTTGCTGTGTCTATGTAAAGAAAATTAAATAAAACACAGTATAGAAGATGTTCTTTTGGTAGTCATATTTATATACAAGTATAACAGATTTGTGTTTCGACCTAAATCGGTCATTTGTACAATAAAATGTACACCCAACAAAATGCTTTCATAAATGATTATTATTAATTATTTTTATTTTATAACGCGTCTTATTTTTGCAGTAAATAAGGTAAAATTATTTTTATTAATATTTATCATTTACTCTAAAATCGTGAAAATCAAAAATCAAAGTTACCTCTAAAATCGTGAACAATTGATTTATTTAATAACATATATTTTATAACTTAAAATATAAATAAATAAAGTAGCACATACGCCTACTAGAAATTCGATAAACGTTTTGTTTAGAAAAATATTTTTTTGGTTTGGTTGGGTTGTAGCCTCAAATTCAAATTTAAGATTCGTGAGGGAAAGATAGTATGGATTTTTAAATACATAATTCCAACCATAATTAATTATAAGATACAAAATATATTTTTCATCCCGATACTCTTCCCTCTTCTAATCACAAGTGTCTGCTTCTAAAGAAGAGAAACATCATAAAATGAAGAAAAAAATCAGTGAAAACTTTTTTTTGTAATTTATTTTGTAGTCAAAATTATTATACTTTGTTAACTGATTATTTAATAAATAAAAAACAGTCGTTTTCAATTTACATTCATTCATTCAATTTACACAATGAGATGACAAAAAAAATATATTTGTACATATCTATTTTAGGGTATTTCATCACATTATGACTCGAATTGAAAAGAAATCCTTTCCATTCTTGGGACAGGTTGTGAATGTAGATTGTGGAGGGCATTGGCTCAAGCCACTTTTGTATGAACCTCTAGTCTATATTTATACAATATACACGTCTGGATTTCTGAAGTCGTGTAGTTTGTAAATGGTGCAAGGTGCTGCAAAATAAAAAGACGTGTATTTAACAAAATAAATTAAAAACATTAATTGGTACATACTTTGTTAAAGAGAACACAATAATTAATTATTACTAAATATATCTTATATATGTATTCAGTGGCGGTCCATGAGTTTCAGTGAGTAGGTTTGAAAAATATGACGTTATTGACCTTGTTGTAGCTGAAAAAAATTTTTTTTTCAGCTACAACAAGGTCAAGTTTTCAGCTACAACAACATCAGTAATGTCGTATTTTTTCAATGTTAGCACTCTATGCTCACTGAAAACTCACGGACCACCGACTATACATATACGAGATATTTGATATACTACACCATTATCTATGACCACATACTATTTCATTGTATTAACAGGCCTAAAATTTTCACTCAACTCTAGGACTCGGAGTTGTTTTGATTTTAAGCATCATCATTGTTTGAAGAATTCCGACAAGTGAAAAAGTACCTACCTATAAAACTTTATTTTTAACAGTTTTTTTTTCAATTAGGTACCATTTTCAAAATTATAACTGATTTGTCGATATTTCAAACTATACGTGATTTGATGATAACGGGTCTGTGCTAGTTAAAAATATAAACAAAGAAATATTTCAAGTAAGGCTCAGTTCCCGGCCCCAAAAAGAAGAAGATGGAGAGATATGAAATTACGGATGTTAGAAGAGCGCGCTTACATTTACAGCGATAAAATTGATGCAAAAATCATGAAAATCTTTAATAAAATACGACTCGTTAAAAATAGAGCAAAAATCTTGCGATAATTGTCTTCAATTTTATTTAAAGAAAGGCTGTGAATTTTTTCATACATATAACTTGTAAAATAACCGAAACAAACGTGTTTATAATCATTTTTGGAGCAAACTTTGCGATTTTTTTCTATCGAGGCAATTTTATATAATTTGAGTTTCGGCGCGATAAATGTCTATATATTATCTTCAAGAATAACATATATTTTTTTAAGAGCTTAAAAAATTCAAATGTTTAAGGGAGGTTTGCAAGAAATCGGTTGAAATTCGGAGAACCGCCTCTTGGTGCGTTGTACGTTTCAAATCAAGATAAAAGCAGACAATATATTGAAAACCTTGCTTTTAGCGTTCAGACTGGCAAAAAAAACTATAAAGGCGATATATCGTACGAACGTACTGCAATAAATTCCAACGCAGTTGGTTGGCGGCGTGTGTTCACGTCATGGCGGTTAAAAACGGTAACTACAAGCGAAAGGTTTCGGAGAAAATGGCAAAAACCATTCTGTCCATATATAATAATAATAAAAACGTTTATTCATTAATAGATTTTTCACAGTATTATACATTTTGTTCTTTTATCATAGATTCTATTGATGATAAGGTCACTGCTCAGCTACAATTCAGGATTTCTCCTGGAATGCAGGTGGTTTTCAGCAGCGCATCCAGTATATCTTACTAACAGTGGCGGTTCGTGGTCCTTTTAACAGGGGGTTCAGAAATCCAAGAGAAGGTATATGTAATCAAAATTTACTTTTAAAGGAATTAAATTGCCTAATGTTTTTTACAGCAATGCACGTTGCAAATTATTATTGTTCTTACAACAAGAATGATAACATAGAATATATAAGTGGACACAGAAGCCTTTTATTTTTAATTTCCAACCTCTTTTCATAAGTATTCGCATTATTTTTAATGTACACAACACTGTATTCAGCGATTGTGTAAAAAAATGACAGAATATTAGCGACAATCAATAAACGCAACCGTTTTCAATTTGATAGCCAAAACAATACTGAAGTAAGTTCAACACAAAATTACATAACTAGCAACTTGATAATACGACGTTTGCCGAAAATAATATAAAAAGAGGAAAATAAAAGCTAGAAATATTTTGATTTTCACACCTTCAAAATTTAAAATCGAGCTTCTTTTTTGCACGAGGCAAGTAAGCGCCAAAGTGGTTTTTATTTATTTTGTGCAAAATTTTATAATAATGAAAAAAAGTTAGATCTCAAAAAAGGTCAAAAATAGTCTTAGACATAAAGGGGTGTTTTTTCATATTACTTCATAGTTACTTAAGTCGTGAAAAAACATTTGTTTAGTAGTTTGAGCTTATGTTTTTTGTTATGTAAATAATAATTTTATTGTAATTCCAATCCATACAAAAGGTAGTAAAAGCTTCAATTTATCCGTAGCATACTGTTTGATGTTCATAAAGTAAACCAATTCGTAGTAAAAATTAATCTAAATAGTATCTAAATAGGATTTCACGTATAGCTTCATCCGGTGCAAAGGCAATGGTCACTCTGCGACGAACTCGATCGGTACTACTCGTGAAAGATCGGAGATCACGTGATCACATGACTCGGGATCGGCCGCGGCGCACCAAGCGGGAATGAATTTGGCAAAGAAATGCATAGTTTCGTTCAAATCACCGTCGGAGGGATCTGTATCGGCCAGAATTTTTTCCTATAGAGAACTTTGTGCGGAATAACATCACGCACAAAATGGAACTAAGTACCGATTTCGACGCGGTGCCGGTGGCGCGAGTTTTAAATACGGATTTTGATGGAGCCCTATTTATAATGTGATTATAAAGTTGTTTTATAATGATAACAAGCTTGTTTTATAATACTGATATCATCTTTTTAATGGGGGTTCACCGCACATACGCACTTTAGAGAAAACTGCCACTGCTTACTAATATTATGAATGCGAATGTTTGTATGAATAGATGTGTCTTACTCTTTCACGCAATAAATACCGAATGGAATATAAAAATTCTTTCAATGGTCGAAAGCTACATTATATGCGAGTAATATAGGCTATATAAATTGGTAAGCTCTGGCGTTATGAATAAGCTGTGGCGTTATGAAATTATTTATTATACGTTTATTGACACAGCGTGTTGCTAAGTAAATGTTTGACGTGGGCTGCCATTTTGTTATTTGTTTAGGTTACTATGGAGATTTCATTGATAGCGAAAATTCAAATATGAGTATTCTAATACGAATATTTAGTGTAGATACAAATATAAAATAGGTACTTGTCTACATTTTGACCTAAGCCAAGAGCTATACTAATATTATGAATGCGAAACGGATCGTATTTAATTGTTGATTGATTGGGGGAAGGGGGGGAGGAGGAGGGGTAGTGCGAGGGGAGTAGGGGGGGGGAGTAGGGGAAGTGAGGGGAGGAGTGGGAGGAGTGGGGGGAAGTGGGGGGGGAGAATTTGCGAGTGAAGCCGGGGGCAAAAGCTAGAATCTAATATGGTTAAAATATGATGGATATTTCGCGTTTAAACTTACAAAAGGTCATGTGGAAAATATTAGCATTTACTCCAGGCAGTTAACTAATTTAGTAAGTCTTTTCAGGAGTATCAATACTGGTAAGTTGGTTCAGCATCTTTTTTGTATGTTAACACCGCACAAGAGTCCTAACTGCTCCCAACCGCCTGAAGCCAGTGAGACTATGGCATCCTCAAATGGGGTATGTTGTGAGGCTGAAGGTAGAGGGGAGCGGATGGAGGTCGGGAGGAGGAACGTGAAGGTGGATATTCTATGGACACGACTAAAGCCATTTCAAGCAATGTTTCAATTCTGAATGGTAGTCTTACCAAGGGAGATACTGAGAGTATCTTCCCCTCTGGAAGATGCCACAAACATACCTTATATCATTTTAATTGATTTAATTGTGAAATAACACAAATCAATCAGATAAAATTAACTTGCGCATGCAGGGATTTGAACCCGCGGCTTTTGGATTGCTAGTCGAGAGTCTTCCCCCTTGATCAAGGAGGCCGTGGAAAGGCAGCTGTGTCAGAAACCTGTGCTCACAGCCTCGCGTGAAATTATCCAGGACATTATCCGTTCAGAATCCTTCTTTCAGGTGACTGCCTCAACTATTTGTAATAATTGGCTGTAACATTGCATAATATCTCTTCTCTAGTCCTTCAACATTTCACAGCAGTTTCCAGACACCTTGTTTATACGCCTCGTTGAGGAACAGCACTTCATTAGCAAGCAAAAGAGTGAATTTCGGTTCAACTGTCTTGTTTTTTTTCTTTAATTCAACCATTTTTTTTGTTTGTTTTTAATCGTTGTATTTAACCAAAGGAAAAGTTTAATCATTTTTTATGCATGTTTATTTTATATAGATACCAACCCGTAGTTAGGTTCGAACAAGCTTTGTCGTGCAGTAAAGCTCTCGACTAGCAATCCGATGCTCGTGGTTTCAGATCCCGGCGTGCACAAATAAGTTTCATTTGATTTATTTGTGTTATTTCTTATTTCATATTAATAAAAAAATTGTTCCTGGTGTATTTGCGGCATGTTCCAGAGGGGGAGATATCCTCAGTATCGCCCTGGACTAAGACCACCATTCAAAATTGAGAGGTTGCAGAAATTACTTTATCCGTGTTTGGTGACCAATTGTGAATAGATAGGTACTTTCAACCTCACAACATAACCCAATTGGGGATGCCATAGTCTCATTGGCTCCAGATGGGAGCAGTTGGGACTCCTGGGCGGTATTCACGTAAAAAAAATATATAAAATACCCATGCCCTTAATTTAATAGGAACTTAAAAATGCCATACATTTTCTAATTTTTAAAATCCGTAACCGGGTAGTATCTTCTAGTACACAATGAATGCATTCCCAACTAATATTCAAGTTTGCTTCAATATAACAAATGGAACAAAGGCAATAAATATTATATTATAGCGTCACCGAGAACTTCAGCTAAAGTTTTCCAATTTGATATGCTGCTCCATCGAATTCAATCCGACCAAAGTTTCCATACTAACGGCAATTATTTGTTTGCGTTTGTACCAGTGATATACCATTTAAATAATAATATATAGAATACGGCATCCATTGTACAGTGTACACGTACAACACGATAGATACATTTTGTTTGTAAAACCTTTGTTCAGTATTTGATAAACAAGTTTACTTCCGAAGCACGTGTTTCGTACAATAGTATGGAATACCTCGATACGATATCATGGATTTATGAAAACATTTTGTGGAATGGAATGGGCTTGCTTTTGTGTGGAACTGGTATTTTCAACCCGTCATGGGGGTGGAATTTGTTACAGGAACGTTACAAGGGGCTTGGGCCATCATTATCCACTTATTCGAAACGAGGTATTTCATTATATTTATGAAAAAAGAATGAAATTTAACTTTTACAGGGTTTTCATTAAGGATGTTCGTTTTTAAAATGTCGACAAATCATGTTGTCATAAATCTGTCTGAATTTGCTGGCTGGCGTTTGATATGTTGACTTTGAGGCGTCAATTGTTTGCGGTTTATTCGCACAGACCTGCGATTTAAGATTGATAAAGGAAGATAAAGGAAGATAAAAAAAGATAAAGGAAGATAAAGGAAGATAAAGGAAGATAAACGAAGATAAAGGAAGATAAAGGAAGATAAAGAAAGATAAAGGAAGATAAAGAAAGATAAAGGAATATAAAGGAAGATAAAAGAAGATAAAGGAATATAAAGGAAGATAAAGAAAGATAAAGGAAGATAAAGGAAGATAAAGGAAGATAAAGGAAGATAAATGAAGATAAAGGAATATAAAGGAATATAAAGAAAGATAAAGGAAGATAAAGGAAGATAAAGGAAGATAAAGGAAGATAAAGAAAGATAAAGGAAGATAAAGAAATGCATCCCGAAAAAGTCACTATTCAGTGCGGAATAATGCGGTCACGTGAATCATTTATCATTCAAAATTATGGTCTGAAAATATTACTGAAGTTTGCTCTAGTGTAATTTGTCATTAATTTATTCTGGTAAAGTCAACTTGAAAGGCATAATATCTGTAATAAAATTTTAAAAATTAAAGACCGTCTTTTTCACTCATTTATCGATTCTGAGAAGTTGCAATTTCATTAAGGGCTACACAGTACTTACCAACTTTGAATTGAAATGGTCAACATGCTACACTTATGAATTTGATCATTTTTTATTTGGATTTTGGCGAGTTCTGACGCCACGACATGTGAACTTGAGGCCAATGATTTTATCGCTATTCCACGAATATCTAAAGAATCTCTCTTTGCACAAATTAGCAACATAGTTTTAAAAATCCAAAAGCCATTAGGGCAGCGCCCAAATATTACATGAAATGTCTATGTAGGTTCAGCCTACCAACTACCTACACATATTTTTGTCCTAAACGGTAATCGCACTTGAGTCGGTCTCATAGTCAGCACCATCACTCTTGAGAATTTTACTCATTTTTTTATTTATTTATATTTATTTTTCGTTTTACATAACGATCGGTTATGTTACGAGGCGGTATAGGAACCGCCGCCCTGGGAACTATTTATTGGATAACCAACACGCCTGCCATAGGTAACCCCAAGTGGTTTGCTGCATTTGGTGATTTAGCAGGGTTGCCCGAGTTCGTACGTCTCTTGGCGGAAAATGCGTTTGCCCAACTGTAACTGCAACTATAACTGCGTGGAGAGCCCGCTGAGGGAAACCTATCCTATAGACCTCCCCTGCATGACTCTCTCGACCCATCGGCTTGCACTGCAGTGGGAGGGATTGATATGTCCGTCACTTAAGTACACGTTGTACCCAGATCCCTGCCCGCCCATAGTACCCTTTTCCTTCCCAGAACTTCCTCTCCTTCCTTTCCCTTAAAAACCCTCCATTCAACATTCCCAAGGATGATATAGGCCCTAAGGGAATTTTTCCCTACTGTGTGGAGCTAATGTAAAAAAAAATGGAAATATATATATTTTAATTCTTGTAATTGAAAATCTGTCACTAAAATCTCTTTTCGACATGGTACATCTACCTTGGAGGGAAAGTTTTTTTAATTAAATAATTATGAATTTCGCTACCAGCCTAAGAGGCTATTAATGGATGTTTCCAAACTTTTAAATTGTCTGGCAAGCGATGATTGAAGGAATCGCCCACTCCCGAATTATTTTACGAGGGTAGATAAGCGAAGGCAGTTTTTCCAAGGGAAGACAGACAAGTTCCACAGGAAATAGGTTGTCGCCTAATGATGATACGTTCGCCTTGTGAGAATAAATGTAGACCGATGATGATTATACTCATGATTAAACGTAATTAGCTTAATAAAAGAACGATATTGATTATAAAGCAGGAAGATTTCATTACAAAGCTTATGTCAGGGATTTCTTTTTTTTAACATTAATTTTACAAAGGAGAACGAAAGGAAGGAGTGAACCTGGGTCTTTGAGACCCATATTATAGAAGGGAGAAAACACAGAGGCCGACAAATCCGCAATAGATTGTTGAACTCAAGAACGAGGACCAAAAACGACCCGTTCTCGGGTTGTTACAGTTTGAAATCATAATGCTAAGTAAGCACTCAATCATTAAGTCGGTTGCTACACATCAATTCGAATTGATTTTAGTTCCTAATTGAAAATATAATTAGAACAAAGGGAATTCTGCATTACTGTTCAATTTGAACTCTATCAAGTACCATCTATGAGTAACCTCTCAAACTACTCTATAGGATAATACAGATTTTACTATCTAATATAAAAAATATATAAAAAACAAAACAAAACAACAACAAACAAAGTAGAATTTTTCGCAACCAACGTTCTTCTCGTACGTACGAATTCCATGTAATAATAAATTCTAGCTGGTTTTTAATAGGAGTAGAATGTGTGGGAAATAAAACGAAAGAGCCGTATTTCAAAAATATCGTAGTGATTTTATGTTGAAAAGATGGACCTGACGAACAATAAGAGAATAATTAAATTGAGCAATGTACAAAAAATATAGACACTTTAAGTTAAAGCTATTACATACTTTTTTTTAAATTTTAATATGTTAGGTTAAAGGGGTATTTCACCATCCTAATAAGTAATCGCAACAGGTAAAACAACTCAGCTAACTTTTCCTGTATACATATAGCCCACTATTAGAACCATAGTAAAGTAGCGAATAGTAAACTCTGACTTTTTAAATAAATAAATTGTGTTTAATTAATCGAAAATGTACGTTATTGAACGGAAAATCTATGAGGATGATAAAATACCCCTTATACTTCTAAGATCAATAAGTAAAGGGGAATGTTGTGAGGCAAAAGGAGATGGGGATATTAGAAGGTGTTTGGCTATTCAAATCTGGTCACAAATAGTGACGTTCCCTCGGGAACATTCCCCGACCTTAATATAGGTAAATATTTTTATTGCAAGCTAAGTGAAGTTTTCGCCTAAGTATATTTATATTTTGATTGTTTTTAAATGATTTTTTTTTAATGACAGTAAAATTTAATTATTATTTTTAATTGATAAACTAACGTTTAAACAAGATTTTTATGCATAGCACAAAGGGTAGATAACAAATATTATAATCAATAATTATCAGCCTGAAACACTCATCTACATTGAAAAAATCTTCCGAGAAAAGATACTGGCCGCCAAGATCCCGTTGGCGGCCAGTATCTTTTCTCGGAAGATTTTTTCAATGTAGATGAGTGTTTCAGGCTGATAATTATTGATTATAATATTTGTTACAGTAAAATTTGTTTTTACAATACTGCAAAAAATGACGATGTTATGAGCATTCACAGTGAAGTTTGGTAAAACGTGTGATAATGGGCCGTATTCATAAAACTAAAGGATATCCTATTAAGTATAAGGTTTAGAGTTGAAGAAAAAGGTAGGAGTATAAGCTTTTCCTTTTTTTTCGTATTCATAATGATTACCTTATACTTGCAAGAATATCTTCCAAGAATAAGTAAAAGGTTGTTGGCATGTTGGACGAGATACTGTAGCTTGACTTACACCCAGTTCTTGACCAATGCCTTTCTGATACCAAGGGTCACTAATATAGCGTAAACATAGGTATTTGCATTTTTAGGACGGGTGATAACGTACCTCCTCGAGTTTCAGCATTATTTATTCCCATAAATCTGTTGGCAAGCCATTGCGCATTTTCCTCTTCAAACCGGTATAATTCTTTGTAATCACGAACAGATGTTGATAAACGCTGCTTGTAGTGTTTAATCTCTCTCAGTTCCACAACATTTGCCATCGCTACAACTGATCACTATACGACTAAGTACTGACCACACTCGAAATTATTGAAGGATATCCTTTTTATTTAGAGTAAAAGGTAACGTTTATGAATAACCAAATACTTTTTGAGGAGGATATGCTCATACTTTATAAGTATAAGGTTTCACTCGGAACATTATAAATTTCAGCTGAAAGATTTCCTTTTTATTAGTAGTATAAGAATTCCGTATAATCCTAGTAGGTCCATTGTGATGATAGTGCTCCAGCACTCTATCATCACAATAATTCATTTGCATAATTCATTTATATAATTCATAAAAAGGATTTACAGTAATTTTTATGAATATTCAGAGTCTAACTTAAATACCAGTATTTTTTTCATATTTTTTTCAAATGTTGATTGCATAGTTAAAACAATTGTAAAGCTTACGTTTTTCAAAGTCCGCCAAAACGTTCAAAATGTGGCGGGGTACGTGAGACGTCGCGCGTACCCAAATAAAATGAACAAATTTATACCAATTAAAATATTTAGCCATATTTTTAGAAAACATGATTTTTTTTTAAATAATTTGTAATTCGCAGTGGTGAATCAGGTGCGAGGCTTAGCAACATATCTTTACAAAATTGTACGCATTCTTATTCCAGCATTGCTAATCGTGCGGCAGTCGCGTTTCAGTTGCATTGTTAACAGGTTGCTATGGTAGCGGCTCACTAACTGTCAAGTTTTCTAATAATCTGCGATATGTCAAATCAGAAAAATATCGATTTTGTTCAGGAGATTGATTGTGATTGCGTCGACAACTGGTTTGATTTCAGTTTTTCCATGACCGAAGGCCCTTAATGCACGCGGAGCAGTCGGCAGACCTGTTAGGTAGAACCGTTCTGTCAGAACCCGCTTACCAATTACAGTGCATTTAAATCTCTTACGGTTTTAATCGTTTTTAAATGACGATTTATTAATTCTACTTACAATTATAATAAAATGAATAAATTAAGGATCAGAGTTTGATGATCTAACTGATACAGAACATATGATGACGTACATGGCAGTTTACAAACATGAACGTCTAATCAAAAAAAAAGCTGTCATTTTTTAAAACAGAGGACACTAGCGCCATCCGGTCGTGCAATAGCAATCTGCATTATCGACATACAACTTGTCGATAGTCAAAGTATATAGATAAAAGAAACTACAGAGGTCAGTGACTGCACCAATTTAGTTACAAATCTAACAGTGAGTAAATAATAAACGTTTTACTCTCGATTGGTTTTAAACCCAAGATAACCCAAGACAGACCCAAAACCCAAGGTTCAGAGCCGAGGGAAAAGTTTATCCAATAATTCTAGTAAAGCATTTTATTTTCTGTGCGATAACATTCTTGGCCAGTTTGTAACAGTTTATAACTGATTACATTAATATGTTGACGTTGCATTGCGAAGAGCGGCCGACTTCCAGCTAGATGTGACTCATTGCGCACTAACAACAGAAGCGACATCTGCCGTTGAATTTGAGGAGAGGCCACTCAACGGATTTTCGAGAAGAGACAGGTTGACAGTTCCTGAGACCGGGAGATCTCCGGCTGATATCGTGGTGTGGCGTTAGCTATCGCATTACAAATACTGGTTGTTAGTTAACTATAATTAATATTAAATTGGCCATGTTCATCCGACTGGCCTGGCGCCCGACATTACTATTATCTACAGGTTAGTGCCCCTTTGTTCCCACATACATGTCACACGTGTAAGGTAGGAAGTCGAAATTGCCAACTTCACTTTTCAAGAGATCCTCAAGGGGACCTTGAACCACTTCCCTGTGATTTGTATTAAGATATAATTAATTTATAGAGTCAAGGATATGTTGTAACATTTATCCTCCATGTGCGTAATAAATTTTGTTGAATTGAAAAATAGCATGTTTCATTTCAATTCCTGTTGCTATGCTAAATGTTTTCCCCTGAGTTAAGATCGCTCTCATTAGATCCCTAGATGAAAACATTAGTTACAAGTTGCTAGCATAAGCGAACTCCAAGATTTTGTTGAAAGTCGTGTTTTCAATAAAGGATAAAGAGAAACGACATGTTTGATTAAAAATGTCTTTCAAACTGAGTATATCTACTTGTATTCAGTTCTAGTTTATAGAAATTCGGGCGAAGTTGCCAAAGTTCAAACGGCTATTACATTCCTGCGACAGTTTGACTTTAGACAGAACTTTAACAAGGGTGTAGCTTACCATCTCGTCAACATACGACGTAGTTGTTACGTTATCGTCCTATGGAGGGAGTTATAAGTTGAAAAACTGTGCAAAAAGGGAAACATTTTTAATATTGCTTCTCTTCTTCATATGGTGGAGGAGATTTCTAATTTGGAAGGTGCGTAGGGTACTCCAACCAGGGGACCATTTATTGGATAACCAACACCCCTGCTATAGATCTACATTTGGTGACTTGGCAGGGGTGCCCGAATTCATGGGGTGATGTTTGTCTAGGTCTTGCAATTCAGAGTTTTAACATTTATTATAAAGATAAAGCAATACAATATGAAAAAATATTAATATTTTTTACAGAAAAAGAAAAGTCCCAGTAAACTGCTTTTTAGTAGTTTGTCAATGGGTGCTTTTCTTTTACTTTGAAGATATGAATAAACTTATTTTACTTTATTTTGCAGTTAAGAGACTTTTTTTTTGTTAAGATTTCTAATACAAATTATTTCTTTCGGCGAGCCAATTCTTCAACATAATATTTGTTTTACCATATTTAAGCAATATGGTATCATGTAGTCCAGCGTTCTTTGTCCATATTTGTTAAAGTGCTTAGGTACAATTAGTCCTTCATTTGGCGTAAAGCGAGTATTGTAAATGTGGTCCAGTTTATGTATGTACATAGGGTTATTCATATGCTGAAATATAATTTTATACCACAGAATTGCTCTTACTGAGAGAATGAACATAATTCATAAATGTATTGATAGCCCATTCATCTTAAAATTTTATGGTTCAATATATCGTATGGCAGAACAGATATTCCAGCACAGCATAGCATGATAAGGATAATGGTGCTGTTGAACGAAATATCGGAAACCCTATATCCTATATATACATATAACTCTTCTTTAGATAGCATTAAGATTTTTTGTACAATAATTATCTTCCAATGAGTTTAAGACTGTCAAAATGAGAAAATTATATTGTTATTGGATAATTAATCTGTTGAACAATATATATATATATATATACGAATTTATTTATGCATATATATATATTTTTAAATAAGCACGGCGACTGTGATTGCACCGGATGCGGTTTGGCAAGGTCGACGTCTTCCAAGGGAGATAACCCTTGCAGTTTAATGTATGGGTCCACGTCCAGTTTTTCAGAACCGAGGATTATCACTGAGTTCACCACGAATCTCCAGGAGAGTTTCTCAAGTGTGAATATAGCAGATTTTAGCACTTCATCCATAATGGTTTCAAGGGAATCATACAGAAGTTAAATACTCTTAAGATTATGTTTATTTCTAAATGGCGCCATAAAAAATTACCAATAAATAAATACAAATAATAAAAACTGAAAATGCATTAAAAAATGTTAGATTAAAAAAAGCATTAAAAATGTCACCGGAGTCTGAAATTTCATTTACATTTTTTACTCAAAATAATGTCAGGAATAACTGGTTAAAGTAAGTCAAGTACGTCCCTTAAGAGGCGGCTATCCGAATTTCTACCGATTTCTTGCAAACCTCCCTTAAACATTTGAAGTTTTTAAGCTCTTAAAAAAATATATGTTATTCTTGAAGATAATATCTAGACATTCGTCGCGCTGAAACGCAAATTATATAAAATTCCCTCGATAGAAAAAAATCGCAAAGTATGCTCCAAAAATTATTATAAACACGTTTGTTTCAGTTATTTTACAAGTTATATGTATGAAAAAATTCACAGCGTTTCTTTGATTAAAACTAAAGACAATTATCGCAAGATTTTTGCTCTATTTTTAACGAGTCGTGTTTCAATAAAGATTTTCATGATTTTTGCATCAATTTTATCGCTGTAAATGTTAGCGCGCTCTTCTAACATTCGTAATTTCATATCTCTCCATCTTCTTCTTTTTGGGGCCAATAACGGAGCCTTAACACCCTGTATTCGATCGTCCAGTTGATTAGTCAATCATCTCCAAAAAAATTTAATTTGAGTTGAGTGTGCAGTTATATGAAAAAGTGTGCCCTCCATCTGGTACAATTCTCAGATTACTCATTAACACCACACCCAATCAATTATAAAGCAGAAAAACTTGAAGTGAATTAAATAAAATGCTGATGTTTTCTGGGTCACTAGATATTTCGAAATATGCTGGATTTTTTTTGACTCTTGGTGCTATTCTATAACATATTTAATGTGTTAAACACAGACACTTATTATAAAATTTGATTTATGGCGAGCATTCGAATATTGCTTTCGTCTTTATCTCAAAACTCAGTATTTGGAGATGTCTGACTATACAACTGGACGATCGATATGCGTATTATCTATTAGAGGCACTGCTGAAAAACAGGTGCATTTCGGGTCAGGAATGTGCATCTGAGCAGTAACCTTTTCTCAACATGATGTAAAAAATATTTAACAAGCTTATAATCTATTAACAAATATTTTTTATTATAAGTCAACGTCTGTCTGTGTGTGACTGTGTGTGTGGACTTAAATGTCAATTGTTACTGTCTTCGGATGTCTGAAATACATTTCCACATACAGAAGTTAGAAAATTTTCCAAATTCAATTACAGACTCTGCACGAAACAGAAATGTCTGTAAGACACATGCCATTGACTAACAATATAGCAGATTAGCCATTGCTGGTGAAATGTCCTGGAAACTTATTTCTGTGGTTGTTTTAAAACAATTAATAGTATCCCCTTGTTTGAGGAATATTGTTAGGGTAAAGAGATGAGTGGGAGGCGAGAAAGGCAAGGTTGGAAAGAACCACCTGGCACTAATCTTTTTCCCTAAATTGAGATTACCATCCGACTAAATATTAGCAAAAATTTTTTTTTGTTGGAGGACAATCTCAACCAATACTTGAAAGTGAGGTCATAATCAGGGCAACCAATGAGCGCAGACCTTGCGTAATTTCCGTATTTCATATCTCAACCAATATGAGCATTTAAAAGTGACATCATAATCAAAGCGCCCAATGAGCGCAGTTGAGCGCAGTTTCATCCGAAATCTAACTCACATCGGGGCTATGGAAGTTTCACTTTAAAAAAATGATTTGCTGCTATAATAAGCATACATATTTTTATTTTATTTTGTATTAATTTTCCATTCCCCTTTATTTGAACTAGTGCAATATTCTAATACCGCCTGTTTCATTTGTATCCATGAAACCTCATGTATTTTCTAACTTCATAAAGCACCTACATTGATAAGCTACCATTATCTACACATTTAATTAAATGCGCAAGCGATAAAAAATTGCAATAAAATTCCTTACTGAAAACATAACACGTTTAAACAACACGTTTTTAGCAAATAACCACGGACGTGCTGAATGTATTCCGATTCTATTTATACAAGGTGTTTAATTATTGCTGAACTGGTGAATCTACGTCACTTAGAGCTTTCAGAACCCAAAAAAACCTTTTCCCTTTTTTGGCACCTAAAAAAGGGTTAAAAAACTTTTTGAACCGGGCCTACGCAGCTATGCTTCGATACATTATCATATATTTTTATTATTCATCTTTGTTCATTCTATTATAATTGGTGATGTGTTATGCCTACTCTTAGACCACACGACTGAAGCAAAACTTCACTAACTTATAAAAGAAGAGAGAAATAAAATGTGCGCGCGCACTGCCCTCTCTTGCCCTTACAGTGAGATACAGACAATAGGCCTGCACTGTGTCTTAGATATACGAAATGTAACTGGCTATGAGTAAAAGAGAGAAAAAAAATGTATGCTCGCACATTTCTCTCTTGCCCCTACAGTAATATACTAAACATAACTCTCTCCCTGTTTCTATCTTTACTAACTTATATCTCCCTCTTAACTTCCGTTCGCCTCGCCCGATCACACTTTTCATAACGCTCTCGTCACGCATTCACAAGCTTACTTCCCAAGTCAAGAGTGCGTAAAGAAGTTTTACTTCAAAAATGTTGTATGTAGTTCACCAGTATCCGCTTGTATCGAGTCTCGGGGCACCGTGTATAAATAATAGTGTAAGTGGCAAGCGGGCAGGCGGGCAGGCGGCGTGGCATAGATTTTTCTAAAAATCTACAGTGTTTGATTGATCACTTGATCTTCAAAACAAGAAGAAGGTCATTGAATGCATCTGATTTTTCATCTAAAAAACTTTGTGTAAAGCACGGACAACGCCGGGGACTTCAGCTAGCATTTACGTAATATTTAAAAATAATATTAATTTACGAGCACCGACGGCTTACCTGGATGGTTTCTCCTTCGATGAACGTTCCCCATACAATTATTTCAGTAAGGTACTGAGTTAATCACGAAGGAGGTTTACTCGCACTAATTTCAGCGGTAATACACTACACACACTTCGGTCTACCGGAGTATCAAACAACATGTTCAAAGGCGGGGATTATATTAGTTAATTTCATCGTCTAACTCCTTAGTATTATGTACTCCTGGTTAGCGTGATCGGGAATATTATTTGACTAGTTGATAATACTCGTAGTTGATTGAGAAAGCTCAACGACATCCGTGGCTGAATCCAGTAGTCAGGGTTTCGAAACATTACACTTAATTATTTTTTCATTATTTGTTGTTTCGTATTTATTTATTCATTTCAACGCCCTGGTGGGCTTTTACATGAAAAGCGTATAAAACAGTCACAGCTTAGAAATAAAAAAAATTGCAAAAATAAACATCAATGAATAGTAGGTATATAGATAAATTAACGTGAAAATAATGTATTTGAAGAAAAGAGAAAGTTTTTAAGTTGCAGATGGCATAGAAATAATAATCAGTGCAGGTTAGTAATACAAAATGTATACGATAAATAAAAATAAAACACAAATATATCCTCCTTTGCGATGCTCCTTAAATATCAAAATATGCTACATAAAAGCATCATCCAGATATTTCTTAAATAGTGGTAAAAAAAACCTCCACACAGCATCCCCAAAGATGATATATTCCCTGAGGGAAATTATTTTCCTCAGGCACTCCTGTGTGGAGCTCATGTAAAAAAAAATCTAAAAACGTCGATATTTCAGGTGAATTTGTTTCCAAGTGTGTGAAATCGAGGAAGAGGTGCATGTCTTCGACCAAGTCGAAGGTGCATGCATGAATGTGGTAGTTGGTTCCAGAATTATTGTTGCAGAATAATATATTTTGTCTAGTTGCTCGATTAGGCACTTTAAAGTTGATGATATGAATAAATATACCAAACCACCCACATGAGATGCATGAGTTCACAACAGTCAAATTTAGAGTGAATAATTTTAAACAAAAAAGTTAAGTCATTTATTTTTCCTCGTGTAGGTATCTCTCAAAGTCTCAAAGCAACATGGTGGCAATATATACCGGATTATTGTGAAAACTCCAACAAGGAATGACAATTGTATACTTCCGTTCACCGTTTACAGAATTTAGGTATTAATCATAAGGATGTTGTTGACACATTTAACGCATCAATCACTAAATATAAACAGGTGTTGGTAGAATTTACATCGGTAAGCAGAACAACAAAATCTAATTAAACAAACTGCCTAGCTCTGCTTCGACTGATTCCTTATTTACTATTTTTCCATCCTGAATTGTGGAGTATTTTGGTTTTTTTTTGTGATGTTGTGCTCATTTAGATGTTATTTGCGTTAAAAAAAAGAAACATATAAAAGCGCAGTTGAGCGTGAAATTCAAACTAAATTAAACGAGACATGAATATTGGAATATTTGATAATAATCTATACTAATATTATAAATGCGAAAGTACGTGTTTGGTACGCTTTCACGCCTAAACCACTAAACCGATTTAAAAATTATTTCACTATTAGAAAGCTACATTATCAGCCAGTAACATAGGCTGTATATAATTGTAAGCTCTGGTGTTATGAAATTTGTATTAATGAAAATGTGTGTATTTCATATATTTTTGTGGCAGGGAGGAAAGGCAGGAGGAAGGTGGGGTTCGCGGAGAGGGAAGTGACGAGGGTGGGGGAATGCCAAGGAAGGTGGAAAGGAACGGAAATTATATGCAGGGAGAATCACTTTATTTCTTCGAATGGCATTGCAACGCATGCCGGGTATCAGCTAATAATACATAAACCTACTAAGGATCGCTCTGGTAAATTACCACTACTCAGAATCGAAATGGTGCTTGAAATGGCTTTTGCCGCGTTATGGCCAGATCTGAATAGCCTGGAACTTTTCAACCCAGCTCTTTCCAACTTCTTACACTGCCCACTACTGGCTCCCGCAGAAAGCTTGTGTGATAGGTAAAACATACATTTCATCTAGTTAGTTTCGGCAATTCTTCATATTTATTTGTCAGTCACGTGTGTGTTCAAAATAGGTAAATACCAATAGGTTTAGAAAATAATAACTTTTCTGGAACTTTTTTTCTATGCTCGAAGGCATTTCTTCATCCCTAAATCATTATTTGAGTAGGATATAGGTCAACCCAATACAAAATGATGCGGAGCTAGTAGCGGTTTTATTTAAGTTGGGTGCTGGTGGGGGAATTATAATTTGTTATGGATCCATTCCGTTAATAAATTCCTTCATATTTTTTTCTGAAATACGAGCACAACCGCCTCGTGCTCTTGAAAAAACAAAAAAAACGTTTACTCACTGAAGGTTAAGAAAACAATTTTATATAGAAATAATACGCCAGATCGCGTTTAAGAATAATAATATAACAATTTTCAAAACCTGTTTTCCTCGTATTAATATTAATAATGAGAGATCTTTTGTGAATAACGCACAAGAGTCTGAACAGCTCACAATTGTCCAGGACTAATGGGACAATGTCATCCCCTAATGAAGTATGTTGTGAGGTGAACCGGAGTTGGGAAGGAGAATGATGGTTTTGAAGTACCAGGTTCTTCGTGTATAGTCACTAAAACAGATGGCAAGCTAGCATTTTGTGATTCGAACTAAATCATGAAAAATTTTTTGCTTACGGCACATTTTTATGGGAGCGCGCCAATTTCTGACATATCTCCATTAAAAATTTGAAGATTTTAAGCACTTCAAAAAATATTTGTTATTTTTGAAGAAAATATCTATACATTCTCCATGCCGAAACGCAAATTATATGAAATTCCCTCGATGCAAAAAAATCGCAAAGTATGATTCAAAAATTGTTATTTTCACGTCTGATTCAGTTATTTCACCAGTTAAATGTATGAAAAAATCACAGACTTTCTTTAAGTGTGGTTTTAGACAGCCCCCAAGAGATTTTTGCTCTATTTTTAACAAGTTGTGTTTTATTAAATATTTTCACAATTTTCGTTTCAATTTTACCGTTTTAAATATTAGCACACTCTCTCCAACATTCGTAATTACATATCTCTCCGTCTTCTTCGTTTTGAGCGGGGATATGGCGCCTTAAATATATTTGAAATTCGTCTCTCTTCGGAAATAACTCAATAAATATATCTTTTTAAGTTTTTTGCTTTCACCAGTCATGTTCATTAATTTCAGTGCTTCGGAATCACGTGCAACAATATTTGTCTAGCAGGTTATTTATAATATGAACATAACAAACTTTGATGCTTTATGAAATAATCCGATGTTAAGAAGCTAAGAGTTTGATAAGTAAACTTATTATTAAGACTAGAAAACTTATTGCAAGAATTTACACCTAATAGCTCTAACTCCGAGATTCCAAACAAGCCAATAAAACGAATAATTTGTTCCAGAAAGAATATCGATGAAAAACATATTTTGCTCTTACCATGACCTTACTTCGGCACACAAACATCAGATTGATTATTTGGTAAAGAACTAAAGCTTGTGATGTTTATATTATAAATATTCTCCCCTTGGGCAAATATTATTGCACATGATTCCGAAACACATATCTATCCGTTTACCTTTCATAGTTTGGAATGAAACAAGAGTCCCGTCTGTCCGGAGCTAGTGGGACTATGGCATCCCCAATTGTGGGACTGAAGGGAGGTGGAAGGGATAGGAGGTGGGCAAAATTAAGGTTAAGAAGTACCTGGCTGTTCAGATCTGGTCATCGCGTACCTTAATTATCATTTTGTATTTACAGATCAACATTTTAAATGGAAAACACATATTTGTGAACTTGTCAAAAGGATTAGGAAATGTATTCATATATTTACTAGCTTTTGCCCCCGGCTTCGCACGCCCCCCCCCCCCCCCCCCCCCCCCCCCTTACCCTCCCCTCCCCTAACACTCCCCCCCCCCCCGCCCCCTCACCCTCCGCCCTCAACGTAACAACCAAACGCGCGCTATAAATCTTAACTATTCAAGGGATCTCCATAGCAACCTAAGCAAATAACAACATGACAGCGCCTGTCAAAAAATTACGTAGCAACGTTTCACTTTTCGTCTGGACAATAAACGTATAATTGTATACAAATTTCATAATGCCAGAGCTAAGTTATAGCCTATAGACTATTCTGATGTATGAGCTATATTACTGAAAAGTTTCATTAAAATCCGTTCAGTATTTATTGCGTGAAAGAGTAACAAACATCCATACATCCATCCATTCATCCATCCATACATCCATACAAACACTCGCCTTTATAATATTATATTAGGAATAGGATTAGACTTAGAAATATTCTTAGCTTAGAAAACCTAAAAAGAGTGTACTATGCAATTGTTCAATCTATATTATAATATGGAGAGGAACATATGATAATATTTTAAATCCACTCAAAATAGTTCAAAGTTTGATAATTAAGGCAATCTTGAAAAAACCATCTAAATTTTCTACCGAAATTCTTTTTTCAATATTCAATGTACCTACAATAGAAAAAATGTATAAAAAATATCAAATTTACAAATAAATACAGTTGAACACTTCTAACTTACAATTCAATACATCAGCAAGATACCAGAAAAGTATTAAAATCCCAAAATTTAATACTAAGCACATTCAAAGGACACCATGTAATCAAAGTGGGTATTTCTATTGTGGTGCTCACCTACTCGGATAGTAAAAATTTTGCCTCCCTCCTATTCTCGAATATTTTATTCCTTTTATTCCAGAATATTTCGAACATTTGATACGCTTTCTCAGCACCTTATTCTTTGTCCGCGTTGACTACATTTACAACAACAAAAACTTCACGTGGAAATTCCTATGTTCGTGAATTCAAATTCGAATGGAAATGGAAGATGAAATTGTAGACCTGTAAGAAGAAGAGACTATAAGAATAAAATTAATAGAATTCACGGAAAGCAAATAGCTAAACATTTCAATTTCCTAATATATCAACAAAGTAATAACACAGATATAATTTACAGTGTATTCGTCAAGCATCAAACAGTAATTCAAAATTCGATAGTCGTGTCGTGCGTGCGCATTTGACATGACGTATTTATGGAAGCTTGAATTTTTAATTTACTATTTACTCGTCATAAGTTTTTGAAGTGAAAACTTATTTAGCACAGTTGTGATTTGAAACTCGATGAAACGAAAAAGCGACACTAAAAGGAGACAAACACATACATCTATAGGATTTAGCCTGCGAGAGAATGAGTAAGAATAATCTGTCTCCTCTATGTGCGGTGCTTCGTAACCTTCCCACTCTTGTATACTTTAGTTTTCTGAAGGTTTCACTTCTTCGCGTGTGAATTGTACACTTTTATATATTTAAGAATATGTATTAGCTAACTAGATGTTGGTGTTACACATTGACGTAGATGGTGTTACATCACGATTTTCTCATGTTCGTGTTTGTTGATTTCTTAATTTTCATGTTCGTTGACTAAGTTTAATGATTTCCACTGCTTAACGTTTTTTATGTTAAGTTGGAAATTTTCTCATCTTCGTGATTACTCGGGCATATTTTGATGTTGTTTTTACGCTTGTTTATCTCCGTGGCATTTTTTATAAAATTTGGAGGAGCATTATATAGTTGTGAACACGGAATTTACGATTTTTTCTAGCCAAAAGATGTATTTAATTTTTAAATGATCTGTAGATTTGAGGTTATTTCCTTATATTGTAGGAGTGTTGGTCAGTAAGGAACTCATTTTTTTAATTTAAATTTGGGGAGATCAATTTTTCGGTAGTTTAATAGTATGCATACATTTGACTATTGGTGACTTATTTTTACTGAATTATTTTTCGACTCAATAAAAAATAATTCAGAAAGATCGTGTGTTCTTCAAATTCTAGCGGCACCTTTTTTGTTTTCTTCCATAAAATTGCGTGAATAAGAACAAGAATCATATTGAGTAATAAGAGTGATCAAACGGTCCCGGCTGTCCGGAGTCAGAGGGACTATGACAAAGGGGGTTAGGAAGATGAAAGTTAGTAATTTAAACCTGTGAGAAGGAGGAATAAAACATATGAATTAATTTACTTCGCATGAGAAATGTTTGCATGAATTACATCGTACACTTGAGGTAATCTAACCGCTTTCCCGCCCTGGTATAAGTAACAGATGGTTACTCCTTCAGGGCTCTCACAAGGAGTCTAATTTTTTTTGATAAACTAAGCTACTTTTATGTTGAACGAAGCTAAACCCTCAAATGTCCCTGTAAAACCTCCCTCCTGTCCCTGTGTCCCTGTTAGTCTGAAAATGGGGTGATGGGTTAGTGTAATGAATGATGAACATAACATGAGATAAATACAGAATATGATTAATATTATAGGTATAAAAAAAGTTTATAGAAAAATAAAAGAAAAAAAAACAAAGCCATCACTCAAAACAATGGAAAAATAATAACTGTAAAAATACTAAGATTACAAGTAAAGTCACCTGAAAGATACAGGAATTGAGGTGGAGTAAACAATACAAATATATAAAGTTCTAGGAACTTTTCACAACCAAAATCAACATAACTAATAATAATAATATATTTCAGATAAAAATTATACAATTAAACATATGTGGAAACTTTGACTAGCCAACTAGGAGTGGATCTTGTTTTAGGCCAGTCAAATTGATAAATTTAGTTCATAAATATCATAAATTTTATCTTACATTGTTTAAGTATATAACATATTATTTAAAAAAGAAAAAAAGTGTTACAATTGAATTCCTCATATAAGCTTTAGATAAATACACAATTTTGTACTTATGAGAAAAAGAATACCTAAGTGAAGAGAAAAAATGAAGAATGCTTATGTTAAATGTGAATGTTTTGGAAAATGGGAAGCGTAGTGATATAAGATATAAGTTTATAATCTAGATGGGGGATTAGAAAATAATTCTAAAATAAGTTCTGGAGTGATAAGTATGTGTTTTTGTATTGTATGGACTCTAACAAATTATGTATGAGTGTAATGAGAGTAATGAGAGATTGTATGAACTATTATGATACTCAGCGATATCACAATAAAAAACAAAATAAGAAAAAAATAACTTAAAAAATCTTTTTACACAAAATTTAAATAAAATTTTAAAAAAAAAGTGATATATAGGAAGATAACAATAAGAAAAAATAAAAAGATGCATACATACATACTTAACTCGAAAGGAGGATCAAGGATGACCATAATCAGTCAGTTACATCGTACAATAGAAATTATAGAACGCAGGTATGTTTTTTCGGAATTGTTTTACTGAATGTGTCGAACAGAAGATTTAGAGTTATGTACGGTCGCCATTTGTAAACGTGATATAAATTAAGTAAATGATATAAATCATAAATTTTGTTGTCATAAATCATGTTGCAAAAATATGTAAAATTCGCACTTGATGGCTGACGACGAAAACTTATTCACTTAAAATACTACTTCTTCTTCTTCAATGGCGCTAAGCCTCTAGCCTATTTCAAGCCTTGGCCTCCTTCAAGATAAGCCTCCACCGCCCTCTGTCCTCGGCCGTCGTCTTCCAATTTGCGACATGGAGTAGTTCTCCTGCATCCTCCCATCTCACCCTAGGTCTGCCCGCCTTTCGTTTACTTCCCGGGAGTCTGTTTCGGTACTCATGTGTTTGGCATTCGGTGCACATGTCCGGCCCATCTTAGTCTTTGGAGCCTTAAATGGGTAGACAGTCTGGGAGCTTGGTAGATATCATAGAGCTTTATTGTGGTGGATTCTCCATGCCTCTCCCTCTCGCACCGCTCGAGCTCCTAATATTCTTCTAAGTACATTTTTTTTAAGGTAATTTTGCTGTCAGTGTTTCAGTCTCACATCCATAGGCCAAGACCGTTCTAATAATTGTTTCATATAGGATTTAAAATACTACACAGATGAATATTCTACAACAAACACTCACTTTGACGTAACGAATTATTTAGAATTTCGTCTTTAATCCCCTTTTTCTGGATAGGCTTCATTCGTACATAATACTCGTACGAGTATGTTCACGTACGCTCTTAATAAACAAAATATACACGATTCGAGCACAAGCGCTTGTCAAGCATTTGTTCTCTTTAATTAAGTACGAAAATTTCTTTGTTTCGTGAATTTAAAGGAAATCTACGTCTGTGTGAGCCAAGCCCTGACCCACATTTTCAAAAAGGAAAGCTTCAAAGGATATTACGACGCGTTTTTCCTAAGATTGGCGTTGTCGCAAAAAATAATTAGGGTTTTCCACAGAATTATTTATTTAGGCATTGTTATTTTTCCTTGTCACCTTTAAACATTTCTTTGATGGGTACCATAAAAGAGTTTTCTTTTTTTCTTGGCTTTTTAAAAGCCGCGATCCTTTACCTTTTGAAATTTGCTTAATCATCATAAATTATCTTTGTGTCATCATACAGAATATAATTTTTAGTCGTTTAGACCAGTGGTCGTCACACTTTTCTGGTCAAGGGCCACATTGGAAAATTTGAGACAGGGCGCGGGCCGCACATTTCTGCAACTACTGGGGAGGTGGTGGGGGGATTTTTACGTTAGCTCCACACAGGCGGCCCTGAGGAAAATAATTTCCTTGAGACGCATCCGCCGCCAAGACCTGGGCAAACCTATTAATTTACAATACAACAAAAAAATTTGAAAAAATAAATCGGAGCAGTTGGGACTCTTGTGCGGCATTCACATAACAATAATTTACAATAAAAAAATTGGGGCAGTTGGGACTCTTGTGCGATATTCACATAACAATAATTTACAATAAATAATGTAATTTTTTTTTTTAATCGTAGGGACTCTTAACTTGGAAAAAATATTTAAAAACAAAAAAAATCACCTCGCCATCTCACACCTCACGGATCTAATACAAAAACGTCATGCAATACAACATTTTTTCTATGCAATGTGTGGGCTGCCTCTGGCAACATGAAGGGCTTATATTTTTTTATAATATTAGATTTTATGTGTTTTTATTTTCTTTTTAATTATTTATTTTAATTTAATTTTCGTCAGTAGTTTGATATTTTTTGTAATACTATATTTTTTGTATATCTGGTTGTGCTTATTATTATTTTATTAGAGCCCACACATCGGGGGGGATATGAGTCGCGCTCCGAAGTGTACGTGTGGAGGTGCAAATGGGTATATTGGGTATGGATATCTACACGTAAATTGTAAAAAATTATATTTTCAAGATTTTTATTAGAAGTAGTACAAAATATTAATTATGTTAATTCAAACTATCGTGTATGTTATGTAGGTATTATGATGTTGTATTTTTTCATTATTTCGTCTATGTTGGCGTCCTTGGGACTGCATGCAATCCGCATTGCGTCTTCTAAGTGAGAGGAAAGGCGATTGCGATTTTTGTTTTTCAAAAAGCTCATTTTTGAAAATGAAGCTTCACAGAAATATGTCGAAGGAAAAATCGTCAAAATAAATTGAGCGCAGTCTTGTAAACACTTAAGGTTGCTAGGCACATTTCTCCAGAATTCAACATACTCCTGCTTTTCACGGCATTCAATGAAATAAGCTTTTAGTACTGTGTCGAATTTTAATTCAATGATTTCGTTCATCAAATTTGTTTTCGGGAAAACAAATTGGTAGAAAAATTTTATGTCCTCGTTTTCTCAGTGCGAAGGGTTTTCTACAAGAATAAAACAGTTTATAGTTCTGACATAAGTAAATCTTTTTTTAATTTCTTCCAAATATTCCTTCAAGTAGGATACCATATCTTGAGAGCTACTATCGGTAATAGACATGTCGGATCGAAGAGCAGCAACAGTTAGAAAATTGGAAAAGTCTCTTGCTTCGAGCCCATTTATATATAATTGCAGTTTGGCTTCAAATGCGAATATTTTAATAATCATTTGTCCGATTATCTTATTAGGTCCTTGCAACTCTAAATTGAGATTGTTGAATTTCATAGTAATATCGGACAAAAAAGCCGTCAGTGCCCACCATTCATCGTTATGGAGTTGGGGATATTCTTTACCACTTTGTTGTAAGAATGGAATTATTTCTGTTTTTAAATGGAAGAACCGTTCTAGAACTTTTCCTTTGCTTAACCATCTGATGGCAGTATGTAGGACAACATCGCCATAATCAGCTTGTAATTCTTCAAGTAGTTCTTTAAACTTTCGATGATGAAGTTCACCCGCGCGAATGAAATTTAATTTGCTATTCGAAATTTGACATGCCAAAGTTTCTTGATGCAGCAAGCAGTGAATGGGCAGCAAATTTGGTAAATTCCATTCTTTCTTCATTAAGGCAATCAAACAATTGTTTGCACCCACCATTGACCGACAACCATCAGTGCATGAAAAAGTTAAAAAAAGAAAGATTTTTTAAATATATAAAAGAGAGCGGCAGAAATTTGTGCGGGCCGCACAAATATCGGCCGCGGGCCGCACTTTGACGACCACGGGTTTAGACGAAAGAATTACCTAATGACAATACTTTCTTTTTAATTGATAAACTAACGTTTAAACAAGATTTTTATGCATAGCACAAAGGGTAGATAACAAATATTATAACGTATTATATAGTAGATAATAAATATTATATCGCCAACCGACGGTTGGCGGCCAGTATCTTTTCTCGGAAGATTTTTTCAATGTAGATGAGTGTTTCAGGCTGATAATTATTGATTATAATATTTGTTACAATACATTCGTTATGTGCTTGATTACAGTACACAGGTACACACTGTTTATAAATTATATAACTACAAATAATAGATAACAGAAAAAAATATATACGTATTATATAAACAGTGGATAATATTTAAAGAAGAGAGATTTATACATAAGTATAAGTTATATTTACTCATAACCTGCCTCACTAAGATAGTCGCAATTTTGTAAGTAAATTTTTAATACCTACGAACATATCTACACTTGTTTAAAAGTATATTTACTCAATAGGTTCGAATAATGTCGAATTTATCTTTAAGATTTGAATATAAGGTGGTGTTTTTCTTCTTTCAACACCGTTTAGGTGTAAGAAAAAACAATTTCTACCCGTGACAGTAAAGGAGACAACGATTTCTATAAATCCTGAGCTGTTCCTGAAACGAAAACAATTTAGCCGGAGGGGTTAGAATATTTAAAAATATTATTTTTTAAACAATACCCAATTTTTACAATACCTGCAAATATTTAAAACAATCGCACTATTATATAACATACAACGTAAATCAAAATATAATAATCTTTACTAAGTATAAAATTAAGTCGCTCCCGCTGTCTGTGCGCTTAGACCTTTTAAACTACGCAACGAATTTTCATGCGGTTTTCACCAATAGGTAGAGTGATTCATGAGGAAGGTTTTTAGGTATATAATTTGTCAAGATTTTGTGTAAATTGGTTGAAATATATAAATAAAAGGAGTGGTATGCAAGCGGGCAGCGGGCTGGCAAGCGGGCGGTGTGGATCTTATTTAACAGATGATGTTGGTTATAAAGGTTGGGTAATGGCGTGGAGTTGTATTTCGTTAGCCACAGCAACGTGTCTCCGGGTCTGCTAGTACTGAACAAATCGAAGAAAAAAAAAAACTCTAAAATCATCAGGATTTTAATTAGGTACTAAATACTTACCAACTTAATCTTGATACATGAAAATTAATGTTTCTTTGTTTATCTTGCGCGGTCCGTAAACCATTCATCCGATTGCGATGAAACTTTGGAGGCACGCCCGAGATGGTTTCTATATATACTAGTGAGTCCTTTGCTTGGTGAGTTGTTGTACGCACGCCCGCGAACGTTTCTATATATATACACGTGAGCTCTGGCATTGTGAAATTTGAATAAAAAAAATTCACTAGGTGGCATACTAGCTGTTCGAAAACTTAATGTACCGGGACCGAATGTAAGGAACGCGGGAGTGGCGAGGGGAACACGAGAGGGGTTTGCGGGACTGGGGAAGTTAGAGAGGGGAAAGAGAAGGCGGAGAAGGTGGAGGGGAATGCGTGAGGGGTAGGGGAGGCGGAAAGGGAACGGAAAAAATAGGAAAGGACACGCAGGGGCAAACAATTTCTTTATTAAGTGGCATTGCTACGCAAACCGGGAAATGACTAGTTAATAAATACCTACCTACGATGACTCAACGATCGATGACATTTGAAAAAATAATACTTACTGAACTACTAACCAGTCGCGCGTCGTGTCTGACGCTAAATTTTCGCTTTGCATCGTCATCTTTTTTTGTAACATCTTTCTTTTTTGAAAAATTATGATTTTGAAAAACATGCCATCTTCAAGATAATGCGTGTATATAATTTAATTGTATTATTAGTCATTAGTATTTCCCCAAAATTTCTACCTATGTGCAGAGAAATATTTTTTTGGTCCTGCAAATCGGACTACATCGCACGAAACGACACAAAACAACCACCATTTTTAGCCCGAACCGGAAAGTAGTAAATAAATTTACAGAAAGTCGAAACGCAAAATGCTACAGTATTAGGTACGGGTTAAAACACGACTTCGCTATGCTCTGCTCAGTTAATATCCGGATATACTAGTCGTTCTAGTATCTTTTGTTTTTTCGTTTTGAAACAATTACATACTTGCGTACTTTTATTATTTATTATTTATTTTATTTTGGAATAAAGTATCTATTATTATTAGTGTTTGCGGTACTTTTCAGAGGGGTAGATACCTTTATAACGCCCTGGCGTAAGACCACCATTCAGAATCAAAACATTACTTGACGAGGCTTTAGCCGTGTTTGGTGAACAGATCTGAATATCCAGGTACTTCCCCTCCTTCCTCTCCTCCTTTTCGTTCAACTCCCTACTACCTTCTGCCGCAACACATACCCAGATATACGTCAAAAACCGTCAAGTTCTGATGGGGAAGAGATTTTTACGGTTTTAGCGATAGGATTGTGGTTGCTCAAATCAGGGAGAAAACACAGATTTCAAGTTAGACGTACTACCTCGCAATTTTATTAGGTATTGTGTATCAGGAATTAAGAAAAGAATACCGATTTGGATTGGGCAATTTCTTCCATGTCTTTGAAACCGATTTTGAAGAACCGAGTTTAATTTATACTACATGTGCAAAAAAAAATTCACCATGAATACGGATTAGCATTACATTAATATTTCTGGCTACTAGCAATCGTACAAGACCTAAATGTATCATTTAAGAATTTCAAAACAACAAGTTTTATATTAAATTGTTACATAAGTTTTTTGGGCCCTCTACATATAAAAAATATACTTTATTTAAATGTGAGTTCACGATAGAAATAATAATCCATTATGAGAGTATTTATTTTCAATTTATTAACCGCATAATTATTAGGCTCGCGCAGTTGACGTAACTGGAGAACGTAACGTAACGGAGATTTGACTTTATACAAACAATAACCGTCCATTTGATTTACAATCTATACAAATTTGCCCTGATACACACGTCTTAATTTAAGACACATCAAGAATTTAATAACCCATCTAAAAAATAGGAATTCATCATTTATATTAAACGTAATTTTTCATGTTTTCCTTCTAAAACCCAGCACGTTCCAAATCTAGTAACATTTCTTATTTTACTTGTACTTTCACCCTACAAAGCTTTTCACTTAGTAAAATCTCCTTTCTCGGAAATTGGAAAAAACATCGGCAAGATGAAATATGTTTTTATTTGAAGGTGTTTTTCAATTTCTTTTCGCATTTCAGTATTTTGTATTACCTCACTCGATGTGTTGGTATGTGATGTTAAGCCAAACATATATTTGTATTTTGCATTGGATAATGTTTTTATGCAAAATTCTTTTCTTAACCCTAGAAAGATAATCTTATTTTTACCTACCTTAAAGATAATCATACGTCTGAGAGACGTTATGAAGTTTAAAAGTGAATATTTCACTATTTTTGTACTTTAAATAAAACCAAATTAATTAGAAAATATAAATTGTAATTAAAAAAATAACAAAATTCTGTAATCATCTTACAAATCAAATACAAAATTTTAAGTATTTTTTTAAATGAAAAATAATGTTTAATTTTATGTCTAAATTGTATTTTTTATAAGTTATAAAGGTTAAATGCTAATCAGTTATACGTAAATACGTTATACGGTGCTCCAGATTTTATGTCCGGGTTGAATCTTTCCCAAATGAAAGACTAAACCCTTCCACACACTTTTCCACAAATGAATATCTAGTAAATTCACGCAATGTAAGTGCACTATATAAGTATAATAAATACAAAACAATACAAGAACAATACGTCAATCCACCAGAAACATAATGGGAAAATATTTCACCGACTCCAGATATTTTCATATCAGAGGGTTCGGCTCTGATGAAATCCTAACTGGTCCGATAAATCCTACTGATCCCTCAATATAAATATTTAAAAAATCTTTCGTAATCCTACATGTATTTAAAATGACCGACTTTTTTTAAAAATAATATTTTTATTTTTTTCGCTAAATCACATTTATACGAAAAAGTCTGAAAGTTACTCAAAAGGAAATCATACGTCTCTCTGAAGTATGGGGTATGTATTTCTCCGTAATTATTGTACTTACCGTGGTGACAGAGCCGCCCCGTGCAAGCTCTGCTCGACAACTGAGCTAACTGAGATAGACAGCGCGCTACGTTGCGAAATAAAAAGGACAGCAATTCTTGTGTATCGCTTACGTCTCTCAGAGGTAGATTATCTTTCTAGGGTTAAATCATATTTTCTTCTACGTCCTCATAATAAATCTTATAAATATAAAATTGCTTTTACTGATATTAATCATCTTTGCATATTGTCTGTTTTGTAATAAAACTGTTTGCATTGTCTCCAAAAATACCCCTGTTATCAAACTGTGGTTAAGACACTCAGAAATGACCTATTTTTAGTTCTCATTGTGAATATCATATGGCCTTTACTTTTATAACCAATGCCCTTATTGATTTCAGAGTAAATTTTATCGAAAACTATTAATGGTTAATATTTAATTACCCTGTAAAGTTTTCCCACGTAATCCGTAGTTTAAATTTAACTAAAGGTCATTGAAATTTGTCACATGAGAACGTTTCGCTTCTACTACTTCTGAGTTTAACAGCTTGGCTGTTTTTCGATTTTCCGACCTCTGTGTTTTCTCCCTCCTACAACATCTTTACAAGACACAGGTTTACTCCTTCCTTTCCACAAAAAGACCCTCCACAGAGCATCCCTAAAGATAATAAGCCCAGCGGGAAATTGTTTTCCTCAGGGCTTTCTGTGTGGAATTAATGTAAAAAAAAATAATAAGGGTTTCTAAATTAACAATTTGAATTATTCAGGGGTTTATTTTTCCTTTGAATAATTATCAAACTATTATATTTACATGTTCCATAATAATTGAAATCGGCTTAAACTTATCTAGAAGTGGCGAACGAATTATATTATTTGCTACTCGATTATTTAAATATAAGTAGGTATCTATAGAGAAGTATTATAAATAAATCGTCTGTAAGTGGTGTCTGTAACCGCAGTTTGATAATGCATTCGAAAGGTCAAACAGCTGTCACAGCAGAAGTCAAGTTTAATACTGTTCTTTTATGTATTTATTATGGAATATTAATATTATTGAAAAATTATAGTTGAGTTCTACAAAATAAACGTGAAAACAATAAATACATTTTACCCTAAAACAAGTGCAACACGTTCAAAATGCATTTGTCTGATATTGCTGTAAAGTCCCGAGACGCGAGCATATCTCGCTCCTCTATCGGCATAGGATACTAAATACATCAAAGAGAAGGAAGATACATCAAATGTATCTTATGAGTTGGAAGGTTATTCATCATCAAAACTTTGGAGTGAAACACCACCTTCTATCCGAATATCGGTATCATTACATCAAGAAGCTTTACATCGAGTGGTCACAGTTAGCTACATAACATAATAGCTAGAATTTATTTACAAATGCCTATTGAAAGGGATACCCACTTATTTGTGTCAGTGACTTGTGATTTATGTTTTCATATTGAATTTCATGGGTCCGGAATGTACAGCTGAGCATTGATCTTTTTGATAATATTTTCCAACCAAATATAATGTAAAAATATATTTAATATTCTAATAATTTATTGAAAAACATTTTTTTATTATTATTATTAATTCGTAACGATCTCTACGGGATTTAAAACACAGCGGAAAAACAAATGATTTGTGTTTTGAATTTAAAAGCTCGAAAATAAATTTTCCAGCCGCGCAGTTATTACAAAAAGCCGGCATAGACCATGATGAGATTTTTCTTCTCAATGTGAACGGATGATAACTGTATGCTTTTTAAAAGCTCAGCTTTAATAGGCAATAATTCTAAATTTCATTTTATATAATCGACACATCCGCCCTGATGATGGACACAGTAGTGCTGTCCGTACCGTTGGCTAAAAAAGCCAAACATTAATCAAAATGAACCCCCTTTAACTGCTGATAACTGCTATTCTTTGACAGTTTTAGGGGTGTAATAAACCTTAGAAAAAATTGTATAAAATACAACATGTTCGGAGAGATTACAGATTTTTCTCTTACAATACATTCCCTCTCGCTACATTCCCACGATTGTCTCGACAGTAGCAGTTGAAACAAAACTGATAAATGTGAACACTCCTTTAACAAATTTGATCAACTTTTTGTTGGATCGAAAGACTTAGCTCCACCGGTGATGATGTGAATCATTCGGTCTTTGGTGTTCAACTGTCTATCGAATAGAGTTGAAACACAATCTTATCTTACTAATATTATAAATGCGAAAGTTTGTATGGATGGTTGGTTGGTTGGATGGTCCTTTCTCTTTCTCGCAATAAATATTGAATGGAATTTTAAAAATCTTTCACTAATCGAAAGCTACATTATTTGCGAGTAACAACGGCTTTATATATTGGTAAGCTCTGGCGTTATGAATGAGCTGTGGCGTTATGAAATTATGTATCATACGTTTTCTGTCCCTAACAAAATCGAGTTATTACAAACGTCAAACAAATTGTTACCTTGGAAACAATGTTTTTTTTTTAATTTTAGGCTTAAAAAGATTGCTTTGTTGTGATTAAAAAGAGTACTTTTTGGCGTCGTAGTTAATATCTACATATCTCTAAAAATGTTTATTCTCCGAACAAAAAGCATAACGTTGATATAAAGCATAGCGTTTGAAGTGGACTGTCATTTTCTTATTTTTTTAGGTTACTCTGGATTCAAATATGAATAAAATACTAATAAAGGGAGTAGGTACTTAAAATAAATTTCTATTTCTATAATTCAAATATTTTCTAAAATAGAATTTTTATTTGCGAAATGTCATTCTCAAATTTTGAAATTTTCTATTCAACAATAATTATTTTCTATTAGACAAAATAGCAAGAATAATAACAATTGTGTCAATAATTATGCCAGTAAATTTCCCACTAATACTATGCGAGCGGATAAATGGGAACTCTTCAATCGAACAACGTTAGAAGAAATCGAGTCTCGCGTATCAAGTGTGAGGTGTCGTTCAACGGAACGACAAGTAAGTATGCCCGGTTTACCTCGACTTAAATGCGATTCTTTGGATCCATTTCATACTCGGAATAGAGTCGCGTTGTTAAGTTTCATGGAAACGGATGCTAAATCATCACTGCACCAAAATACAACACAATATTTATATATATATATATATATATATATTTTTTTTTTTTTTATTGTATTTATTACTTGCTGGAGCAATCCCTATGAGTTACAGAACTCATTTTAGGACAGGAGGAAAATTCATGGGTGTGAGGAAATAGTTACAGTTTTACTTGGAAAATGGATATTAAAAATATAAGTTTCACATACAACATAGACAAAAAATAAATTTAAAATAAAAACAGGTTGAGTGAGCAAACAACAATAGAAAATAATTAAAGAAACAAAGAACAAGGTTATACAAATGTGGATGATTATGATTACAAATAAATGGAAAAGAAAAGAAGAGAAAAGGAAACAAGACAAATGAGACATGATAAGAAAATTTACATAGTTTCATCCTTAAACGTATTTAAAAAATATTCTTTTAAAGCATTATTCTGAACTTTTTTATTTTGCTGGTTTCCCTTGTACATATCTGGAAGCGAATTATATAGTGTATAGGCAACATAGTTCAGAGATTTTATCCCATATTTTGTAGTGTGTGTTTGAGGTATGCGGATTTTATTGCTATTTCGAGTATTGTGAGTGTGAATGTCTTGATTGTAAAGTGGCTTGATGTTAGTGTGAGTTGATTGTTGAGTAATTTGTAGGATGGTGGATTTCATTCAGCATTTTCGTAATATTATTAAAAATAATTAAATTCAATTAAATGAAGACAATATTAGCGAAACTCAATCGAAAATCTGGAGACAGAAAAATCAGAAAAATATATTGGCACCTCTGGGACTTGAACCCAGGACCTTCTGCTTTCACGTCAACAGCTCTACCAACTGAACTAAGGTGTCTATGTATATCCAATTCGGTCACTTTTAACTGTATCATACTTCGACTAAGAACTACCAACATTATCGTAACTTTCTTAACGCACACATTATGTGCGAAACAATAATGTATTTCTTTAAATATGGCATTCAACGCATGCCAGGAACTAGCTAGTAATAAAATAAATTCTTGAACATCAGAGCAAAAAATTCGATTTATTATTCTTAGAAACTAAAAAGTCATTACTGTTCGTCCATTATTCATGAAGCTTTCTTTAAGAACGAGCTTACATAAAATAAATTGCACTTCACGCGTAACCCGTCACTAGGTACCTCACTCCAAGCCATTCCGTGTTCCTGGTCGAACGGCGGAAATAAAATATTTTAGACCGCTCCGTGGTTAAAATACTTGAAGGATTTTATTAAATTGAGTAAGTTTATACTATGTGGGACTAAAGGGGTCTCCACACGGTGCTGCCGCAGTACCAACTGCCGCAGAACTGTAGTCAAAAGCGCCAGCCGTATTGTTATTATAATAACAATACGGCTGGCGCTTTTGACTACAGTCAACTAAAGTTCCGCAGCAGTTGGTGCTGCGGCAGCACCGTGTGGAGACCGTCTAATACTTACTGATCATGATACCCGTACACAACTTCTTAATTAAATTTTACAGGAACGATTGCACTCATTGCTTTTATTAGTTACTTGACTAATTATAAAATTTTAAAGCAATGAATTAATTTATAGACATTTGTGTTAAAATCCTCCTAATTCATTTAAATAAGAAAAGTAAAATGATTTAATTAAAATTAACATAGTTTACATGAAAGAAAACACAAATCGACCGGTCAGTGGTTGAGAGGGCATCGCGTTTTGGTCCCACCCAGGATTCATCGCCTGGCTAAGTCCTCCATCACGACTCAAGCAACATTTTCGGCTTACTGTGGTGGTAGTAGGAGCTTTTCAAATATTGTCAGGTCATTCGTAACCCGGAAATGTTTGTCTCTCATAAAAAAAAAGATTTAGTAAGATTGGATTCGAATGGCCGTCACATAAAACTTAAAACCCGTTTAATCACAGAAGACCATATTTATCCCAACGCATATAGGTCTCATATAAAACGCTGTAACTCCCTTAATATCATAATGAAAAATGTGTTCTAAACGGTGTTAGAAAGGAAAAATACCAAGCTTTATATTCGAATCAATAGCAAAAATCATAAAAATAGCCACCAAAAAAGTAAAATGTACACTTTTGTCTTTATGTACACAGAGTTTTGAATCGCAAATTGAAAAAAAAATTTAAAACTTCGGAAATTTTTTATAAATTATTTTTACATAGAGCGACACAAAGTGAAGTTACAATATGTGTTTGTTATACATTTTTCTAATATAGTATGTATGTATTTTTTAATTATTTTTATTATCAGTAACTTAAGTTAGAAAAAACGGAAGGTAAGCCATTTTGAAAACTTTTTTATGTTTGTATGCAAATTTTTTATAATTTAAAAAATATATGTTTATTTCGAATTACATAATTTGAAGGCGTATTTCATCACATTTCTTAAACATTTTTTAGTTTTTGACTGTGCTCAGAACTATTCCAAATATTTGCATTTTATTATAAAGCGAAAATATTTTGACCATCTGAAGAAAATGCCAAATTTTTGAAGGGATAATTAAATAATGAGGGTTTTTCAGAAAGGCGACTCGTAAACGACGTACTTAGGTTCATTAGCTATGAAAAGATAACATTAAAAAGACGTGTTTTGTCGTATAATAATCGTATTATTATACTTTAACAGGGACTTGGCGAGACATCCCTCGCAGAGAAAATTTGAAATTATATATGCATGCTAGGCCCGGTAGAAAGCATTCCAACAGAAGAAGAAAGGGAGATATGTTAATACGGATGTAAGAGGGAGTGCGCTAATATTAAAAAAACAATTATAATTAAGCAAAAGTAGTAAAAATATTTAATAAAACACTAGTCGTTTAAAATATAGCAATCTCTCTTAACAAATGCTTAAGTTTCCTTTATTGGTATACTGTGAATTTTTTCACGTATATAACATGTTAATTAACAAAATAAAATTTGTTTTTGATAATTTTTGGAGCAAATTTTATTTGTTTAATTTGTGTCATTCCACAACTTATTAATTAAAAATAATATAATATTTTGTATTTGCGGCACGTTCGAGAGTGAAAGATACTCGGTTTCGCCTCGGTGTAAGGGGGCATACATTAATTACGTGAGCTCCAAAGAGGGGGGGAGTCAAGAAAAATCTCACGTTACTTGAAAAGAATATACGAAGTGGCCGAAATTTATCTCACCAAGGGGGGGGTCTAGATAGGAAGAAAAACTGCTCACGTAATTAATGCATGCCCCCTAAAACCACCATTCAGAATTGAAACGTTGCTTGAGATGGCTTTAGCCGTGTTTGGTGATCAGATCCAACTCCCTCTTCCCCATTTCCTTCCTCTCCACACTACCTTCAGCCTCACAACATACCCCAATTAGGGATGCCGTAGTCTCACTGGCTCCAGACTGGAGCAGCTGGGACTCTTGAAAGGTATTCACAAAAAAAAACGAAAAGTACCTTTTAAGAAAAATTAAAAAAAAAAATCATTTTCTTGAAATCATGCGAAATAGCGCAAAGGAGATACAATAACCCACAGTTTCACCTTCTCAAACCTACCTTACTCTCAACATATAAAATTTCAAAATATATTATGTAAAAATGTCAATTAATTAGGTAAATACTCTAATTTATGCAATATATAAACACTTTAATATATTCAATTATAAAAAAATAAAAATGGAACATTTCGTGAAACAAATATGAAGTTGAAAGTTTCTATTAGCAGATATTATGTACAATATTTGAGTGAGTAACAACAGGACGTCTCTAGAAACTTTAATCAGCGATTCCTCAGCTTATTTGGAGTACAGAGAGGAGATGGCATGTTGTTCAGACTTCTTTTTTCTATAATTATGTTTTAAAACAAATATTTCCTTTCTCATTTTTGACTGGGACCCACACCTTCTTAAGGTGGTTTTAACCTGCGCTATTCCTGAGTGCACGGTCATTTCAAGCTCTGTTTATCCTCATAAAACTTCTGCATTTATTTTTTGCAGCTTTTTCTGAAGTAACTAACTAGATGTATTTTCTCTGAAATTGCCAAATGAATTTTGTTTTTTGAATAGCAGAGCACTCAACGGATCAATAATTGTTTGCTGCTTTTATATACTTACCCTAGAAGTTAAGGTCCAGATAATAATGTATTGTCCATAATCCATTAGTGGAGGTGAAAAATATTCAAATATGTAACAATACTGTATTTTAACTCTCCCATTTCTATTACCCTAATCACAGAACCTTGCCACTAGTGTTTTATTTTATTTTAGCACTAATATTTTAAATAGATTTGGAAGGTGTTATGGGTACTGCCGACACGGGAACCATATATTTTATAACCAACTCCTCTGCTATAAGCACCCCAAGTGGTTCGATACGTTTACACCGGTTGAGGTTTGCTGGGGTCTTCGCGGGCTGGCTTGGCGGTCGTCGAGGGAGGCATTTTGACCTCTCAAACCGAACTCTCTCGACCCATCGCTCGCAGTTGGAGGGTTAGATTTATACGTCCGTCCCTCCTGGATATACTGACCGCCTGATTCGAAACCACCCCTCATAATTTTTTCCTTCCCAGAACTTCCTCTCCTTAATTTTCTTAAAAAGACCCCCCCCACACAGCATTCCCTAAGATGTATAGGCTGTGATGGAAAATTATTTTCCTCAGGGCCTCCTACGTAGAGCTAATGTAAAAAAATAAAAATCCACGAAAAGCTTATTTTTTTATGTTCTATTATTTACTAGCAGACCCACCCACACGTTGCTCTGGCTAACGAAAAACAACGCCATTATCCAACCTTTATAAAATCCACACCACCCGCTTGCCAGCTGCCCGCTGCCCACTGCCTGAAATGAATATTTGAATTTCTCGGCTTTTCTCTACTATAATAAGCATGCATCATAAATATAAACCTTTCTCTTGAATCACTTTATCTAGTGGTGAAAATCGCATAAAAATCCGTTGTGTAGTTTAAAAGATAATGGTAATGGACTATTTGTCCTTAAATAAATAAAGATCTAAGCGCACAAACATTTTGAGCGATTTCATTTTATACTACGTAATGATAAATATTTGAATTTCTCGGCTTTTCTCTACTATAACAAGCATTTATTATATATTATTATATAAACCTTCCTCTTGAATCACTCTATCTATTGGTGCAAACCGCATGAAAATCCGTTGCGTAGTTACAAACAATTTGAGCGACTTCATTTTATACTATGTTATGATTGAGTTTGTTTATCCTACGTTAGTATTATATACTAACGTAATACATACAAATTAGGCAGTTTTGTGACTGATTTTCTAAAATGCCACAACCAACTCTATTTAAGTTCGTAACACCGAAAACTTTTCAGTACCTACGCCCAATTTCTGACATGTTGTGTCTTTGCTGCAGTCGGGTCTGTCAAATAATTTTAAAATGAGAAAAACTTTTAATCAAAAAATGTATCTACTCTCCTAATAAAAAAGGTAAGAAGATTTTCATTTAGCACGTGAGTCACCTTGCTTCTTGTGAGAGATTGCATCGAAAATAGACTTGTTTGTAAAATTGCTTCAGTAGGTACGCTTGGCAATTCTTGGCAACTTTATCGTCTTCCGAGAGCATTGTCAAAAACTGCCATTTTCCTGAACTTTCTAGTCGAGTTCAGTTTTATATTAAAACAATTTCAAAGTAGCATCATCCCGTTGATATTTATCCTTTGAAGTTTGGAGTCGCAGAGAGGTCCGATCCATCAAAATAATTAAGAGGGAAACTTACGCAGCTGGGATATAAAAAGAAATACCCCGAGATAAAGAAAACTCATCATTCTCATTAAGACTTGGACCTAAGATGTAATTTGATAGCGTTTTTACTCGGTTACAAAAATCTCCCTTTTTCTGCGGTTTATTTATCCTGAATCTTTTGTTGGGGTCGTAAACTAAAAATAAGTTTTCCCTGCGTTTATCATATGAGGTTTTGCGTGAACCTACAACTATTATTGCAGTCTATCTCCTGAGCTCCTTTCAATTACATGCCATTTTTTTTTAAATGTGAATACCGCACAAGAGTCCCCAACTGCTCCCGTCTGGAGCGCAGGTGAGGGCTAATGGGGTCTATGGCATCCCCAATTGGGGTATGTTGTGAGGCTGAATGTAGTGAGGAGGGGATGGAGATGGGGAAAAGGAAGGTGAGGAAGTACCTGGCCATTCAGATCTGGTCACTTTCTGCGTCAATTGATCTGCAACGTTTCAATTCTGAATAGTGGTCTTACACCAGGGCGATACTTTTAATTTAATTTTTTTAATTTTTTCTTTATTCATTACTTAAAAAATAGGGTTACAATATTAGATGATTTTTCGACCACCATGCTAAGAGTGAGTATCTTACTCTGGAACGTGCCGCAAATATACTGTATATTATTAATTTTTTAATTAATTAATTGTAAAATACCACAATTAATCGAATAAAATTTATTTGCGCATGCCGGGTTCGAACCCGTGACCTTCGGATTGTGAGTCGAGAGTCTTAACTCGGCACCACGGAGGCCATGGACTGTGTACTTTCAGTGTCGGAGACCATGTACTCTCAGTATCACCCTGGTGAAAAACTACCATTCTGAATCAATGCAAAGCAGTTCAAGTTAAAATAATAGGTTTGGTTAGGTTGGGTTAGGTTAAGTTTTTTTCTTTGATTTTCTTCAATATTCTGTTTGTCATAGAACCGATGAATACAACAATAGATGGCTGCAAAAACAATAAGTTGACACCAGATTGAAATCCTTGATTAGCTGACCTTTTCAGTAGAGAGCGGACGTTGAATTAGGCAAGTAGTCCAATTTTACAATAAGACAAATACGGACTTAGAGTCTAGAGTGCCTAACTAAAACATTCATTAGAACAAATATACTCCACACCCCTGTTTTATTGGTCTAGGTAAATTGACCGAATTCCAATTTTTCGAAACCATTTTTTCGAATTCAATTGTTTGAAATGCAATTTTTCGTACTTCAATTTTTCGAATTCAATTTTTCGTACTTCAATTTTTCAAAAACATGTTTTTCGAACATCAATTGACCGAAACACTAGTTTTTCGAATTAATGTATGTATACAATACCTACGTACAAGAGTATTTTATTATACGATGGATAATATCAACTAACCTAACAGTGTCTCGTTAGTCATAATCAAGTGAAATATATATATTTTTTAAATATGTCTTTCGGCCAATTGACGTTCGAAAAATTAGTCTTTCGAAAAACTGAAATTCGAACAATTAATTTCGAACAATTGATTTCGAACAATCGATTTTAAAACATTGAATTCGAAAAACATGTCTGCTCCCTGTGTTATTGCCAATGGCGGTCCGTGACTTTTTGTTTTTTGTTTTTTTAGCTGAAATATTTTGAAGTGAAACTTATTTAGCAACGTTGTGATTTGAAACTCGATGAAACGGAAACGACACTAAAAAGAGACAGACACATACATCTATAGGATTTAGTCTGCGAGAGAATGAGATTGATCGCTTTGATTATGAGTTCACTTTTCAAGGCTCCTATTGGTTGAGATTTTGTGATGAAGGTTTCACTTCTAATACGTGTGAACGTCACTCGATTTTTTTTTAATATTTACTGTTTGTATAAAGATTTATTTTATTTTATGGAGTCTGTTTTGTTTCGAACTATCAATGAGCTTTCAGTAGTTTTCAGAGTGGACGATGCTCTCAATTTCGCTCTGGTGAAGGACCACATTTCGGAATTGAAACGTTAGGTAGATACTTGAAATTTTAAAAAAGGTTAATGAAATAACACTAACACAACCTACAGTCAACAAGCATGAAGATATGGAAATCAACAAACATAGTCAACAAACATGAAGATGTGTTAATCAACAAACATAGTCATCAAACACGAAAATCTGTAAATCAACAAACATAGTCAACAAACATGAAGACGTGGAAATCGACGATAATAGTCAACAAACATAAAGATGTGAAATCAACAATCATGATTAATAAACATGAAGATTTGAAAATGAATAAACAAACATGAAAACTTGGAAATCAACAAACATGATGATGTGGAAATCAACAAACATAGTCAACGTACATGAAGATGTGGAAATAAAAAAAATTATAGTCAACAAACATGAAGACGTGGAAATCAACAATAAGAGTCAACAATCAAAAAGGCACACAAATTTAATTTGATTAATTTGTGTTATTTCACAATTAATTCATTTTAATATAATATAAAGTGTATTTGCGGCACGTTCCAGAGTGGAAAGTACTCTCAGTATCGTCCTGGTGAACTTTACCATTCAGAAATGAAACGTTGTTTGAAATGGCTTTAACCATGTTTGATGACCAGATCTGAATATCCGGAAATTTCCTCACCTTACTTTTCCCCGTGTCCTTCCCCTCCCCTCTAACTTCAGCCTCGCAACATACCCTAATTGGGGATGCCATAGTCTCACTGGCTCCAGAGGGGAGCAGCACTTACTCTTGTGAAGTATTCACATAAAAAAGATCCAATATCTGAATAGCTAGGATTTTTCATTCCAACCTTTCTCTTCCTCATCTTTTTCAGTCTCACACATACCCCATATTATAATCCAGAAAAAATCTATGTAAATTAGCCCCCCTTTAAAAACAACATCTTTGAGATATGGGGGTATTTAAATTATCTGAAAATTTCTTTCCGGAATTTTTAGTTCAGCATTCATATTCCTGACCAAACTTTTCCAAGTTTAAACGTCATTCATATTATGGGCTATTAGCTATAAATAAAATGTTTCTAGAGAGTTACTACACCGTGTAAAAGTCAGTAGGACCTTAATAAAATTAATAAACACATTAAAAATAAAATAAATTTAGAAAACAAATCGGAGAAAGTTTGTTCAAACTCAGTCATGGATTTAGTATTTTAATAAGATTAAAATAATAAAACTAAACAACCAGCAAAGTCTCTGGAGCTGAAAAATCGTAAAGGAGGAAGTCAGAAGAATAAAGGATATTAATTTTAGGAAAATTGTCTTCCACTTACTTATTACTGAAAAAGCTTTTCCTTTGTGAAAGTTAAACTAAACACTGCCAAGTTTTCTGAATTTTCTTGCAAGTGACAATCTGCTTTCAGCCTTCTGAAATATCAAAAACTTCTGCAGTTTTTTCTGTTATAATAATGAAGGTCGGTTTCACGAAGCCTCTTTTCATCCTAATTAAAAACACTTCACTAATCGGAAGATATAATCGATCTTTATAAGGTATCGTTTTCGATATCTACATATACGAAAGCAGGGCCGGCCCAACTAGATTTTTTTTATCGAAAACTAAAATTCATTTAGAAACAATATTTTTTCTTCAATCAATACAATTAACAGTAACCCCTTTACTTTCTGATTCTGAGGAAAAAAAATGTATCTTCGGAAATAATAATCACTTGATATCTACTTGATTTTAACTTTGTATATGAAAGCTATTCTCGTCAGGCAATAGTATGTTTTAAAAAAACGCAAATAGTTTATCGGAGAAGTTGTCTTCATGAACTTGTGGATTTAGGCCCAAACAGATTAGCCTGCAGTTCTCAGTTTTTTCCGCCCAGCCCCAAACCTCTTCCACGAAATTCAGTGAACGAAAAATATGTTTTTATAATCCAGATTTTTTTAAATTAACCACTCGCACCCATAAGCTTGTTTTCACGATAATATAACATTACCAGACATATGTATGACGTATGAGGATGACTTATTAATGACCTGACACCTGACTTATTAAGAACAATTACACGTTCCGGTAATCTGAATTCATGAAGCATGTAGATACCATTTAAAAAAGCTGAGACTTCTGTCGATTACAATATGCATGTAATGTAGTTTTGACAATCATCTCCAAACAGATTTCCACTAAAACACTCAACTCATAAAAAAGCGACAAAATTTACCGAAAACTTACTAATACAACAAGCGAACAAATCGATATTTCAAAAAGGACTTATACATGGCTATTAAAGTACAATATATCAACCTTCAACGTAATAAACAAATACACTATTTAGTCAAATTTAAATCCTCACTAAAAAAAACATTCCTTTTAATGTCACTAGGTACGTCAAGAATATTTTACACAAATTAAATATATCTTCTGCTTCTTCCTTGTCGTCTGTAGGTATGTCTCTTCGGTGGGTATATTTACACTATATAATGTCCACAAATATTATACGTACTTTCCTTATTGTTAATTGGGTTAGCTGTAAGAAATATGATGTAGATATTATAATGTTAATATATATGTTCGTCAAAACTATATAAAAAGGATTATTATCCACGAACATAAAAATCTATCAAATATTCAAAAAATTGATCATAAATATATCACAAGAAGTCACACCAGAAATAATCTCGTGGTCCCAGGGAGCAATACGGCAAAGTATCAAAAGACATGTACATATCTTGGACCAAAAATATATAATAAAATTCCCCTAGAATTAAATATTAAAGCTTGCAAAATGTCCCACATCGGTTCAATAATAACGAAATGGCTGATTGGCTTGGGTAGGGTGGAATCTGAAAAACTATTAAATAATGTCACTTAAAATTTTACATGGCCTATTAACGGTACATTTAGTAAAAATTTAATAGGTATATATTTTTTCTTTTTCTTTTCTTTTTCTGTTACAGAATAAATTTTTGGCATTTTTAATTTACCAAGTTTCGTACCATCACAGATAAGATAGATGGCGATAAAGTTGAAATTCTCACACCAGCCTCCTGTTTAAATTTAGGTGTACTTAATAATAATATTGTCGAAAAGCGTGTTTTATCTCATATTGTGAAATTAAGGCACATATTAAAATGCATTATTTTCTGAAGAATTTAATTTTCTACATTATACAATAAAACCAAAACCGAACAGAGGTTAGTAAGTAGAAGATTTTGCGCTTTAAAACATTGAATGGGATTTTGATATCGGAACGGTAAAACGCCCATAATAATTTATTATTAGTTTATTTGATTTGTCGGTCCGTGCGGTCTTCGCTCTCCCGTGAGCCGTGTTTCCGTTACCCGCCCTAATTAATTCCTGGAACAGACTTGCTTGAGCTGAAATCCGCCCAAAGCTGACATTACTGATAATATTGACTTACCTCAAAAGGCTTCGTTGTTAATTAGTTATAGAATTAAATTAGTAATTATTGAAAACATTATTTGACAGTATTGATTTACTAAATAATACTGTGTTAATTCACCGTAAATTGTACATTGTTCTAAATCACATAATAGTAATAATAATCTTTTTTGTAACAAATTAGCAACTTAGCAGATGTGCCCGGGTTCATGGGGTGAGGTTTGTTTAGGTCTTGGAGAGCCAATGCGTTTGCCCACCTACATCGTGGCGGGCAGGATCGGTAGAGATTGGTTGAGGGAGACCTAACCTAGACCTCTCCAGTCAGACTCTCTCGACCCATCGCCTTACACCATAGTGGTAGGGATTTCCTCCTCTCTTTCCTTTCCCTAAAAAGACCCTTTACATAGCATCCCCAAATTTTGTACTTCGCTGGTGTACGCACTGCAGTGGCGGCCAGCTCTAAGGTGCGGAGGAGCGCCGCACTCCCAAAATATATCTATTAATTTAAATCTAATCTAATTAATTAATTTAAATCTAAAAATTCCCGAGCGCCAAAAAACATACTTATTTCCGACACGCCTCATCACAGTTCACAATAAACACTCGGTTATAATGCATGCGTAATATAGGTGCCTACTGGACTGCGCGCGTAACAAAGCAGATCGTTGTGTGCCTATATTCAGAGTGGTGGTTCATTTTGCAAAGCGATCACAGGAGTTCTTCTATAATTCTATAATGAGCCAAAATCGTAGGTAGGTTGAATGCTTTGCAAATTTTACGAAATGGCGGGTGACGATCCAAAAATTTCCACCACATCAAAAGGAATGGTTCGTTGTGTAGCATGTTAAACGGGGACACGTTTGTGTCATATTATTATCCATATCGTGTCTTTATTTTAATATCTACTCTTTTTCATGCTATGTTTCACTCAGCATCGACCAACGACAGCATAACAACATAAGCATTGCGGACATTATTTGTTATGAGTTATGACAGTATATATTTCATTGGAGTTACGGAGCGTAAGGAAGACTTTCGGATGTGTGATAAACTGAACGATTTTTTAACTCGATTTTAGTGCCAATAAGTATCTACGTACAATTTTCTGGATAGGAGTCAACTGTTATTGAATTTGAATTTACAATCGCGGCGACTTTACAAATGGTGATGGATCAATATTTATTTTACTAGAACTCTTTTAAAATAATGGAATATGGAATGCTTTTTCAGTGAGTTGTTCCTCACAATCCTTATGACATCTGTTTAGATTGAACGATGTTGTTAAACTTTAAAAGAATTTAATCTATCTTAATAAATAAAATTAATTTAGACTGCTGTGTTGCATGCACCCAGAGATAATGGAGGATCGACCTAATTTACATTTAGGTAGGATTTTTTCATAATTGAAATTATTTTAATTAGAGTAGGTAGGTCCAAGATTTATGGGATATCTCTATGGGATGTGTGGGATTGCACCCACCTTCCCACATCTTGAAATAAAGACCATTATTATTATTATTTTAGCGCACCACCTATTTTTATGAACACCAGCCGCCACTGGTACGCAGTATATAGATAAGTAGTTTTTTCCTTGATGCATTTGAATGAAAATATCATTTATACTTTGGTTATTCGGTAGTACTCCCTGTAACATCTGAGAATTTGACAGCCATTATTTGACAAAAAGCGTCTTTTCAGGTAGTTACTCTTTTGGCAAAAAGTCAGTTTCTTTAAAGTTTATCTTCGCAAACAGATAACTTAGTGGTGCTGTAATAACATTACGTAACTTCCAGTGAACACTATAAATAACCCGTGCACTCAGAGCACTCGTCTCAACCATCGGAGTACGCACTAATTGCACATAGTTTAGTTCGTAGTCGCAAATCCTGAAAGCCAACCTTTTTTCCTACTTATCAACGCCAGCGGGGCTTTAGGATCCTCAAATTTGGGGCAATATCAAAAGGGTACCTACATAGTGGAATAAAGGTCGAAGTTGTACATAAAATTATCAGTAAAAGGGATATGTGGGATAACGGAGAATAAATAATTAAATTTGCAGAGCGGAATCTTTTGGTAATTACTGGAAAGTATCAGGTTTTAACGAAGCGTAACTGGAGGCATCATTTGACTTCCTCGAATGAAAGTCCATTTTAATAAATTATGTGAACCTTTATACACCGCCCGCAATTTTAAAAAGCTTGTGAGTCACGTGGGCTAAGTCCAGGGCTGGACAAAAAATGTGATCGGTTCAGATGGTGTAAAAGACACTACCCTCCGTGAAAATATTTTTTCAAGACATATATTTTAATATTTTATTAAAAAACATTTTAACCCTAGAATACTAATATATTACTGCTTAATACTACTCATCGTTTGGGAGGATACTTTTAAAAAAAAAAATTTCAAGTGTCTTTATTAAAATATGAAAAAATATATTTTTACATAATAGAGCCTTTTTAAATGCAATAACAAAAAATATATTTTCTAAATCAACATAGTGGTTTAAATTTAACACATATCTCATTTTTTTGGCACAACAATGATATACTAGGAGTAAGAATTTTTTTTTTATTCTTTCAAAAATCTTAAAAACTAAACATTTTTATAAAAATATAATATCATTCTGTTGAGATCATTATAAAAAAACTAGTATTTTGCATTACAATTTTTATGTCACATAACTTTAAAGTTGGTCTATTTATTTTTTATCACAAGTGAAGCAATTAGGCGATCGATGTTCCAGACAATATGGTTTGTTGCATTTCGCACGGTAGTACACACTCCTGCGTCTTTTTTTGCTAGGCAAAATTAGCACATGCCTACTTTTCCTTTTTTAAGGACATTTTCTTCCACCTTTTGTTAATTTATGTTTTTATCATGAAAGCCAAACATTAACTTTCAAATTTTCTTCAATTTCACTAGCAGAGTCATCTTCCATTGACCAATTTTCTATTGGACTATCGTCTGGATTCATCTGTAAACAAAATATTTATTTTTATCAATACAATTAACGTTAATCATGTCAAAAACTCCAATAATAATAAACAAGTCCAAAAAATAATAATTACCTTTAATACTAAGATCGCCTCCCAAGCGATGCAATACTCGGCAAAGAAAAGAGCCTGCGAGACGGGAACTAAGTTGAGGTGAGAGTGCGAGTCGTAACGGTCGAACGGTAAATTGAAACGAAAAAACTGTGAGAGTGCGGCCTCACAGGCGATGATTAGTACTCTAGGGTTAAATCACACAACATGTTTCGTGGACAATGTCCTCTTCAGGAAAAGCTGTACATAAACTTAAGTTAAAAATTTAAATATAGATCAATTTTTCTGATGGGGGGAGTAGAAGGGGGAGAGGGGTAATAGTGGGATAAGATTATTAGAATACGTCATTGGATGGGAAAGACCGATTACGGAGGAAAAAAATTAAAAACTGTTTTATAATTTTTTGATATCCAATTTACATTGATATCGATAATTTTCTTATTTTTAACATTTCAATATTAATGATCTGCCGTTTTTAGAACCTGTATGAAGTATTTTTAAACCTTAATTTAAATAACAAATCAAAAGTTTGATCATTTTCCAATAAACTGTCAGCGAACTCAGATTCACTAATAATCAGAGCTCTAAAAATCTTGTAACATCGAAGATCTTAGTAATTCCACCTACCCCACCTACCTATATAAAAAGAATTGCAAACATTGTTTAGAGCCAGGGGCGGCTAATAGCATCTTACAAACAGTGGTGACCGCAGCCTTTCTTCCTTCGCGCCATTCCTGAGTGAGCGTTGGGCCCGAGCTCACTCAAGACCACGCCCCATATAATCGATTATTTATTAAATTCAACAATTTATTAATAACATTTATTTTTTTATTTTAAATTTTACCTAAATTCCAAAAAAATATTTCATCTATTCATTTTTCTTTATGTACCTACAAATGATTGCATTATCGATTTATGTAGATATAACGTCCAGATATGTTATATTTTTATCGTGTCTCATTCCTATTTGCGCATTAGACATAGAATTTTTAATCATTTCGCTCATTAATCTTATAAAATAACAAATATCACAAATTTTCGCCCTGTTTACCTACACTTTGCATGGTCCTGTGGTTGATCCGGTGCTGGATTCACACTTAGTGTGAGTGTTCCAACCTCATGATTGGATTTGGGGCGAATGGATTTTAAAATCCTCCGCAGGTTTAAGACTCCCATTACCTCAAAACAGAAACTATAAACTAAAACACCCATTTTAGCAAACTTTCTGAAAAATTGCTTGAAATAAATAAACACCAGGGAGCTATGTACTGCTACATAATTACGGTTTTGAACCGCTTGATTACAGACTTATTGGTAAATTAATATAGAATAAGACCACAATGTTATATTTAAATACTTACGAATTCTCACCGCTAGCTCATTCGGTAGATTATCGTGTTTGCAGTCCGCTCGGGTACTTGATTCAGGACAATCATCGCTTCATTGGTAAAATTAATACAGGTAAGGTGTAATAAATTAAAAGATTGATTGTCGCTTTAAATACTGAAGAATTTATTTATGCTTCGACGCTTCTAGGAAAAAGCTTTTGTTATCTCTTTGTGAACGGAAAGTTAATGATTTTAAACCAAAATAAAAGGAATGAATTGATAACATAATGAAATAAGGCTTACGTACGTTATCTCGCACGGGTTACATCTGCAGAGCTGGCTCCTCGTCAGAAATAAATCACTGAATTTATTTTAATCTCTAAACACAAAAAACTGTTGTGATATTAAGGATCTCAGAAAACTATGAAGATTTCGTGACCAACCCTTAGGGAGGCTAAAATAAGAAGAAGGCCTGGAGAGCGCCCGAAGCCTCTCGGCTCCGTTACTTACCCCCTCCCACCGAAGTCTCGGCCAATCAAGGCAACGTCGGTGTGGCAAACATTACAAAAAATAATACTGAATTTAGTACCTAGCGCAAATCATCGTACAGGGGTTGGAAGTAAAGATTCGAGAAAGTACTTCATAACACATCCCCGAAAACACCAGCAAAAAACCGCCGTTGTAACGAAGGTTTTTTGACTTTAAACCCTTCAAAGAATTCCCACGATAAACTTTACAAAAAAACATCATTCACATAGAGATTCGGCATTAAAAAACCTAGGCAAAAAGTTGTACAGTTTACATACACAATAAGTTATAAAGTTTACAGTCTACATAAAAATATCAAAAAACAGCAAAATCAACACGTCCAAGCGGCCTAGCAGGAACATCGTTAAACGCAGCTTTCAGGTAGTAATGTCCATCAGGGCATCCAGAGCAACAGTAACGATCTTCGGCAGCGGAGAACGACTCAAAGAGAAGCGTCAACATGAAAGCAAAAAATAACATAATTAGAAAAGTACAAACATTTAGGCATCGAGGCACATAGAGTAAACAAAATTATCTGAATGGTAAATGTATTTGCAACAAGAGATCAGAGCATAGGGGAACTCCACATTATATGTTTATCGTGATGTATGTATACGAAGAACATCAACCCCGTTTAAAGGACAGGCAATGTATAAGTGTAGTCAGTATTCCACCTTTTAATGGTACAGATTACTGGTTTAAGACATATTAAAAACAAAACAGACAATAAAACAGACAACAAAAAATAAAAGTATTTCAGTGATCCACATTGTTTCCTATAATTCAGGACAACAATCAGCGCTTCCTATAATTCAGGACAACGCTCATACCTTCCTATAATTCAGGACAGCACTCATACCTTCCTATAATTCAGGACAACACTCATACCTTCCTATAATTCAGGACAACACTCGTACCTTCCTATAATTCAGGAAAACACTGGAAATGAATGAGTCCTTCTTACTTAAGGCCACCCAAAAATTTCCAGCCACACATTAATAATACCACAAGTTTTATCACAGTTCACTGCAAAATAATTGTCGTCGATGTATTGCGTTTTAAGGCAATATTTATAATTATTATACTCAGAGCATTAGGGGTATCTTTTTAATGCTGACAACAATAATAGTAATTCAGATTTTATTTAATGTTGGCTAGAAAATAGTGTTAGAATATATTACATAAGAATAATGAACTACGTCATGGGCGCCAGCTTATTTTTGTACCGAGAATAAGACAAACTCGAATCAAAATAACGAGGGTATCAATGACCCGCGTTACTCCCACCAGAGAACTGCAATATTCAGATTAAGTAATTGTTACTATAAAATACAATAAAAATATTGTATGATATAGCCGTATTATAAAATGTGAAGTGTGGTCATCACATTCGGTTAATTACTCCGATGCGATTGTAGGGTGAATTGTATGTACACACTGTCTCAAAAGCGTCCTTTCAAAACAGTGCTATGTGAAAAGGGTGTGTGGAAATGTGTAGTGTAAATTTCATATCTTATTTTCATAATGCGTTGATTTGTCATGTTCTTACAAAACCACTTGAATGATAAATCAATCGAAACACGATTCACGTCGCAAAACAAAAAAAATTCAAAATTATTTGGAGAATTTTCCACTTGGTATGGGCCAACATTTCTAATTGGATTCCATCTCGATCTTCTTATCAACTTATCAAATTCCTGTAAATAAGTTCGCTCCTTATCACCACCGGCGGGTGATTCCGAATAATCACATTAAAGTTAATTAATGCTTATTGATGTCGTATGCAATCAGTCTTCCCCGTTAGTTGAATAAATCCAGACACTTGGCCTATGCTGAGCTTTATGTGTTAATCTAATCATTATAAATCGAATTAAAATCCGAACTATTAATCGAACCCACCTCCTTTGCTACAATATGATTAATTAATAAATACCGATTATATCAGTCTATTTAAAAAAAATCAGCCATTGTACTTCCGTTTTCATTGATTTCGTTTTCCTATCAATTTGGTTTGCGGGTATGGGTACCGCCGCCCCGGGAACTATTTATTCTATAACCAGCACCTCTGTTAATTCCTACATCTGTCACTCCTGGACACTAACCACGATATTCCTATCCGCCCCTCATATCTCATTCCTCCTTCTCCTTCCTTTCCTTAAAAGGACCTCCCACTCAGCATCCCTTAAGATGACATAGGCACTAAGGGAAATTATTTTCCTCAGGGCCTCCTGTGTGACGCTAAATTTCATCGTAAATAAGTCTCTACTCTTCGTTGGAAAGATCGGTGTGTTTGGAGATATGTAAATTCGCAAGGGATCGAACCCGCGACTGAATCTTAAAGTAAGTTGATTACATCGGTGTGCTTTGCATTATATATTATTTCAGATTCGAACTGGGAAATATTTATATCCTATAAAGAAGGCACTAAAAATGATATCATTGAACACTAAAAATGATATCTCACGGTTATATCACGAGGATTGAACTCGAATTAAGGACAGTTCTTTATTTCTGTCGTCATTTTAACTGGTAGGTATAACTCTCAATATGTAAATACCTATAACATTACCACACATACGTAATGATGTATCGATGTACCTGACCGATTAGATATTATTTGATCGCGTAGCTTTTCTAGACATGGAACGCTTCCAGAATTACCTCAGTCCATATCATACATTGCCAGAAGGTATTATTTTCTACCTCAAACTAAGTATCAAACTTATCTTTTAATATTGTATGTAATACAAAATCATTAACACTAGTCAATATCTTCACTTTGAAAGGATATCGTACCAAGTACCTGCTTTCCCATATTTGAAATAAATGCTAATCCCAGAAAATAATAAAATGTGCATTTCTCCAATCCTAGCAGACAATAGAACTTTCTATTTACAAATGGACCCAAAATATCCATTAGCCATCTGCCGACGGGTCATAAACTGGTCTGTTGCTTTATCTAACTTTTATGAGGGTGTCTACATTTAATTTTTAAAGAATTTCGAATTCCATTATTTGGGTACTATCTAGGTACCGACCCGGTCATAAAATAACTCTAAGCTTTATGGAGTTCTCCGAAAAATCAGGAATGTGTTATAAATATAAGACCTTTCTGGGGTGCCATAAAATTAACATTGGCAATGGGTTTTTCTGAAATGCCGAAAGCCGAATAATTACAAATAAACATAATATTTGTTTTTACTATTAATCTGGAAATATTATCTCGTTTAAAAAGATTTACATTTAGTTTGTCTTAAACTATATAAATAAATCCATAATATTCAGATTCTTTTATCATTTAGACTGAGTTCAAATCACGTCGATTCTAGCAGAAGTTCACATTATGTGGTCTCCGCATATGTCTAAAACCATTTCGAGGAAGGTTTCGATTCAGAATGCTGGTCTAACACCACTTTCATCGTGATGGGAGACACTGAACCTACAAAATACTTTAATAGTTTTATTTTTCAAAAGATTTAAATGCGCTGTGGTAACGTATTTAATTTACAACCGGCTTCCCGTATTTCTACCGATTTATCGATTTTTTTTTTTTCGCTCTTTAAAACATAGATTTTATTCTACATTTTTTTCACGCCGAAACGGCAATTATACCAAATTCTTTCGATAGAAAAAAAAACGCAAGTAATGCTCGCGCATTTTCTAGTTATGGTGATTCTATAAATGCTATTAGACAATCCCCACGAGGTTTTCGCTCTAATTTAAACAATTCATGTTTTATGAAACACCTTCACAATTTTCGCCTAAATATTATCGTTTTCTATATTGGCGCGCTGTCTCTAATATTCGAATTTAAAAATGGTCTCTTCTTCTTTTTGAGAGGACACACCGCGTCTTAAGTTTCAAATTTGGCGGTAAAACCAAAACGCGTGGGTGGACCAACGGTTTAAAATGGCGTTCTTTCGAAAGACGGCGTGCTTCCAAAACAGAGCCTGTCAATTTTGATTATTCAACGGTCAAAACACATGCTGGTTTAAGATAACGGCATTTGAAAAGACGCGCGAACTTTTTAAAATACGAACACTTGTGAGATGCGTGATTTGATAAAACCGGTGGTTGAAAAAAACACGTGGGTCAAAATGGATGCTAGCGGTTTAAAATATCTCTTTAAAAAACGGCGTGTTTCTAAAACAAAACACGTGGATTCACAGTTCAATTAACAAATCACAATCACTTATTTACCTATATATTTAAAGGGAAAAAATAGTTATTATTTACATATGTATACATACATCACGAAAAAAAATGGAGTTATGAAAAAAATCAAAGAAGCGATAAGTATCCCGAATCAAGTTGGCCTCACGTTGGAAGGCGCAAGTGCTACATAATTACGGTTTTGAACCGCTTGATTACAGACTTATTGGTAAATTAATATAGAATAAGACCACAATGTTATATTTAAATACTTACGAATTCTCACCGCTAGCTCATTCGGTAGATTATCGTGTTTGCAGTCCGCTCGGGTACTTGATTCAGGACAATCATCGCTTCATTGGTAAAATTAATACAGGTAAGGTGTAATAAATTAAAAGATTGATTGTCGCTTTAAATACTGAAGAATTTATTTATGCTTCGACGCTTCTAGGAAAAAGCTTTTGTTATCTCTTTGTGAACGGAAAGTTAATGATTTTAAACCAAAATAAAAGGAATGAATTGATAACATAATGAAATAAGGCTTACGTACGTTATCTCGCACGGGTTACATCTGCAGAGCTGGCTCCTCGTCAGAAATAAATCACTGAATTTATTTTAATCTCTAAACACAAAAAACTGTTGTGATATTAAGGATCTCAGAAAACTATGAAGATTTCGTGACCAACCCTTAGGGAGGCTAAAATAAGAAGAAGGCCTGGAGAGCGCCCGAAGCCTCTCGGCTCCGTTACTTACCCCCTCCCACCGAAGTCTCGGCCAATCAAGGCAACGTCGGTGTGGCAAACATTACAAAAAATAATACTGAATTTAGTACCTAGCGCAAATCATCGTACAGGGGTTGGAAGTAAAGATTCGAGAAAGTACTTCATAACAGTACATCAAACACACCAAGCAATTGCCGTAACTCTGGAATTATTCGTATTTATTATTAAATTGGTAAAATTTTGGGACGATATCATGATTCTGGTTCGTCTTCTGGTGCTTTGTGTACGGCCTATCATATCAGATGTTGAGTATCATCAGGGTAATCTTTACCCTGTCCCTGTAGGAACAACTCTGCTGTGGAACTGCTCTCATATCTGTCACCTAGATCCTAGACCAACAAGCCATGAAGTTGCGCCATTTTCATCGTCGGTACACAACCCTAATAATTTTTGTTTGCGAAAAACTCTCATTTTAATCATTTCCGGCGAATTCGTAACTGAATTTAATTTTTATATCCATGCCTCAAAAGGGATGCGAGTTGTTTACATTTTAGATTAATAAAAACAGTACCTTACCATTAATATATTTAATTTTACAAACAACGATTTCAAAACTTTATAACCCGTTTTTCAACAATATAAAGTTAGCCGTAAGCACCAGATTTTATTTTTCTGTACGATGAATTAAAAACTTCGGGAGTGCGACATGGAGACATATTTTAAATATTTGTAACACGTTCTTCAGAATTAATTAAAATGAACGCGGCGGAAAAGTCGAATTTCCAGGCCTGCTAGGGTGAATTCGACCTACGTACGCCCAATACTCCGTGCCGCGGTCTTACACGCTTTCTTCACTTACGTCGTTAAGATTCCCACATTATTTGTCATCTTCTTCTTTTCTTTGATAGGGCAAATTCGACAGTAGGTCCGTCCAATACACGGGTCGCTAGTCGCAATTTTTTTACACGGCTTCTTTACTTACGTCGTAAAGATTGTGAATATATTTTGGGTATATTGTCGTCTTAATCGAACTAGCGAATTCTCCATTTCAAACTCTCTTTCAATATCGTAATATCTAGAAAATAATTTTATAGAAAATAAAATTAATAAACCTAAACGAAAAATAAAACAAAAAAGACAAAGAAAAAAATCGAGTGCAGTTTACACGCGGTAGAAGCGAAAATTTACCAAAACAATCTCAGCCAATAGAAGCCTTGAAAAGTGTGGTCATAATCAAAGCGGCCAATGTGCGCAGATCTAGCGTCACTTCAGTTCATATCCCAACCAATAGGAGTCTTGAAATGTGACATCATAATCAAAGCGGCCAATGAGCGCAGTTTGATGCTTCGCAGGTGCAGTAATTAATGCGTCATTTCCGTTTCATCCTAATTCAAAATCACAGCGGGGTTAAAGAAGTTTCACTTTAAAAAAGGGACGGTCGCAACAGGGGATCGAACCCAGGACCGGTCTTACCGGGACAACAGGTCCCGATAACTGAGTGGTTAGAGTATATTCCCGAAAAGATAGACATCCTAAGTTCGATATTCAGTTGCGACCATTACCTTTTTTATGTTCTGTATCTTTCTGTTTCATGATTTCGATTAGGTTAGATCAAATATCACGTTGATGTATGTAACTGCTTTAAAAGTTATTAAAATAATTTGTATATTATAGGATGGGGCGGTACATATACAAATCAAACACAAAAAATTTACATATCACAAAAACTAATAATAAAAACAATTTTTAAAAAACCCTACTCGTATTCGTCAGTACTTTTATTCAAACAATTTAAAGTCAGAAAATTAAGTGCAATTTACTTTTATCATGCAACATTACAAATTTATAAAGATAATATTCAAAATAAAGTTGCAGCCTTTAAAAATAACAGAAATCTTAGACAAACATCAATGTGATTAGAAATCTTAGACAATCAATCCTACTCCAAAATAATAGGACAGTTAAATCGTAAATATTTCGAAGTCAAATTTTTTAATTCACTATCTGAAAAAATCAGAAACATGAACAGTAATATAAAAAAATTTAAAACTCAGCTTAAAAATTATACCGAAAATTTGAACTGAATAATAAAAAAATAAACCAATATAATAACACCCCCCATTCACACAAGCCCTGCTGTCTTATGGGGATAAATCAAATATGTACACATATTATGTATATTGAATTTATTGTAAAAAAAAAATAATAATTCTATAAAATCACTGGCCCTGTTTGAATTTGTTTTCGGTGAGTGGCATTACTATAAAAGTTGTTTGTTTCAGCCGATGCTGGGTAGCATAGCGAACAGGAGTCGGCGGCCCGCGCTGCACGGAGCTAGCGAGGCCGCGCTGGACGTGGAGTACTACCGCCTCAGGAGCTTCAGTGTCAGCGCGCACGGGGCCGTCAGCAATCTGGGGGACTGTCTCCGCAGCAGGAGTATCAGCTCCGTCACCAGCGTTGGCTCCAATAGGAGAGACAGGTGAGTCATGCCACTAATGATATTTGTTGCATCCAAACGAACACACGCAGCTTCAGGTGAAGTTATACATACGTGAAATCCTATTTAGATACTAGGTATTTAGCGACGAATTGGCTTACAGTATGAACATCAAAAAATATGCCACGGATAAATTGAAGCTTTTACTAGCTTTTCTTTGAATCGGAATAACAATAAAATTATTATTTACGTAACAAAAAATATAATCGTAAGCCACAAAAAAAAAAGTTTTTTCAAGACTTTTTTTTTATTTTTTATATTGATCTCTATACGTGATGTTTACAATATATTATTCGATGCCTGTCTCGCTAGGATATACCTGTGTTAGACATTATATATTACTATGAAGTAATACAAGAAACTTTTTTTTTAATACCCCTTTATGGCTAAGACTATTTTTGAGGTTTTCCATGTTCTAACTTTTTTTCATTCTTATAAAAGACGCTCGATTTTAAATTTTGCAGGCATGAGAATCGAAATATTTCTAGCTTTTATATTCCTCTTCGGGTAAACTTGAAAAATGAACTGCAAAACAAACAAAGAAGATAACGTAATAATAAGTGTTTGATGGAATTGGGTGAAAGTGGATGTAGGATAATAAACAAATAAAAGGGAAGAAAAGGAAAATCAAATCACATGTTAGCCAAGGTAGCATCTGCAATTTAACTTTACATTCTGTACACTGAACACTGTATTTATTTATATTCTTGAACACACTTTACAGATTATTACATTGGTTTACATAGGTAATAAGTTTAGTAATAAGAAGAAAAAAAGTTAATGATCCGTAACTGTGTGTAAATAGGTTAGTAGTAGTATTTTGTGAACACCTCACTAGGCGAACCTGTGCTGAGGTGTTTCCATGTTTGGGAATAAGTGCTATTCGACATAAGTAAAAAAATCGTTGTTGTAAATAATTTTATAATGTTGTATTAAACCAGTGGAAGTTTCCATTGAAGACAAGATGGTTTTTACAAAAATGAGAAAACCTTTTTCTGATCTTAAAAGATTAGACTGATTCCTTGTACAGTACAATAGTTTTTTTTGTTATGTATATGTATACGGGCAATCTGTCTAGCTAGGAACTAATATATACATAATAACACTTGTACACATTTTTAATATTTACCTACAGTTATTTTGAAATACCACTAGTATGTCATTTTTGCTGCATAAAAGTATCTAATGTAATAAATAAATATATATAAATTTAGGTTCCGTATGTTTGTGTCCGCAAATCTCTTCTATGTATAATGTTAAGCTCTGGCATTATGAAATTTGTTAGAAAAATTACTACAGATTGTGCGCGAGGGGTTTGAAAATGTGTGTATTTCATATATTTTAGCGGCAGGGAGGGAAGGCAGGAGGGGGAGGGTAACGAAGGCGGGGAAGGTGGAAGGGTAACGTAGGAGGGGAAGGGGATGCGGTAGGGGAATGAGGACGCATGAGAATGGACATGCTGGGAGAAACAATTTAATTCTTTGAATGGCATTGCAACGCAAGCCGGGTACCAGCTATTTTATTTATTTAATTCATGGTATTTAATTAAGATATTTACAGAGAATAAATAGGTACAATAAATTAACATAGGTACCTACTAGGAGTTTCATAGTGACTTATGGAATATATAAATAGGAACTTATGTTGTATGAAGTGTAATATTGTGGATTTAATATATAAACAGGTGAAAATTGGAAAAATTGTATTAGAAAGTAGAAAAAGTTACGCATATGTAGGTACTTATTACATTTTTCTGAAATGAACTTTTTTAAAAACGGTTTACTCTAGATATTTATCTAGATTATCTGGAACTTCTGCAATCTTTCTCATTCACTGTTAGTACCAAATACCAATTTACTTGAACTGGTAAATATCAGGAAAACTTGGATATACCTATCCACAAAGTTTGAATCTTAAACCAGCAGTTCTCTACTGGTTCAAGATTTAAACAGTAACTAGTAACTCAGTAACCATCCTATCTCGTCTGTCGTTGGCGACCTCCGTTTATTTTTCGATGAGACGCCATTCAATAGTATCTATTGAAGTTTTTTTTAAATCTGTACAATTTGATGACGTCAGATCTCACATTTCAAGAGTTCTTTACGCTTGTAATAATTAAGATTTAGGTAATGTTTTGAACTTTTGCTCAGTAGGTAGGTTCCCGCCATGTTGTTATATCAACTTCCAACTCTAACTTGTATTTAATTGACTTTTGTGAAAAAGAACACCGACACGTTCAGTGTTCAGGTCTCCAGTCATTAGGTTTACCCTCGTGAGTTGTCAAATTACCCACAATCCATACAGTACCTAATTCTCAAACCTTTAGATTCTCAGATCTTTATTTATGAGAACTTCCCTTTATCTTATTTTATCCGGTTTCCGCGTGGATAGGTTACCTTTGTTCCTAAGTTTGTAGTGAAACCAGATACCCACTGGTTTATAAAATAGGTATATCCAAAAAGAATAAATGTAAACATGATTGAACTATAAAATTCGGACATAAAATAATTTGGTCAGATTGGTTATTTCGTTCAGTAGGTACCCATCTAGTTACTCGTTTGGAAGGTAACTGTAAAGTTAACTATGTCAAGACGTAATTATTGTTTTGGATAAATCGATTGTTGAAAAGGTAATGGATCTTATTCATCATCTGATTTAAATCACTGCTTGCAGTACCCAGGGCCGGATTAACCATGTCGGGGCCCCTAGGCAATGCAAGTCTCGGGGCCCCTTTACCAATGGTGGACTAACGGGGGAAGGGGGGGGGGGGTGGAGGGGCGACCTGCCCCGGGCCTCTAGTTCTCGGGTGCCATCAAACGCTTCCATGCCCCCTTTATCAAATCCTTAACAAGGCTTTAATGCCATTAATCAGCGGCCGAGAATTTAAATTTCGTCGAACGATGATCTTGCAATCGTACCCTTGCAACTGTACAGGGCGATTCCGATGAGAAAGATTAATTATTCTCCATACCAGCATTTTAACATAATAGCTCAATATCGATATTATTTCATTCACAATTTGCTTTGATACATACCTAAATTCAAAAATGCTCAAACTCGTGATGATAAAACTATTCAAATTATGTACTTTTTCTAATTATTTTTTGATCATATGTATTTATGATTTTTCAAAAATATCTAAGCAAAATAAAAATGTTTTTTTTTTTAAATATATGCGCGGATCTTTTTTTAAATGATTTTATTTAAACTAAAATTAAAATTCTGAAACATATCTTTCCCAGATAATTTATTGGTTTATTTTACTCCATGATTATATAATTTGAAATGTGTGTTGTATAATACAAAATTTTGTTTGAAAATTTAACAAATCTGCAAACGCCAAAAAAATTTTATTGTAATTTATTTTTTATTTGATTTTCTGAGAGATGCATTTGTTAAAAATGCTCTCACCAAATGTTTTAAAGATATTAGAAAAATTGACGGAGATACAGCATTTTATGTGAAACAATAACTAATTAAACACCACTTTTATTATACATACTATATGCCGACCGGGTTTCGCTACAACCGTAGGTTCTTCAGGCCAGTTTGTATATTAAATTATCCTTCAGCAAAACTTTGAATGTGTTTTTCTTTAAACTTTGTTAACACATTTTTTAACCTCTATACATCCGATTTGCAAGTCTTAAACTGTTTGAAAATCTACTGTCTATTTCACCATGTAGGTGAATTTTGTTTAAAAATAAGTAAAAATGGCGGTCCAACGAATTTTAATTTCGATTTTTTATGGGAAATTTTCATTGTTCATAAAAAAAATAGAAGGGGGCCCTTTATAAAAAAAATCCCTAAGTGGTGCCATACTGACTGGATTTAATAACAGTTTAAAACTTAGTGCATGCAAATCGGATGTATAGTTTTTCTAATATGTTGTCAACCGTGTTGAAAAAAGCAGTTTCGAGAAAAACGCGTTAAAAGTTTTGCTGAACGTTAATTCAACATATAAACTGTTTAAAATGGTTTCATATAAAATGCTGTAGGTATCTCCGTCAATTTTACGAATTTCCTTAAAACATTCTGTGAGAGCATTATTAACAAATGCATCTTCAGAAAATTAATTTAAAAAAATACCTATAAATAAAAAAGTGCCTTAAAGCCTTGTTTAGGATTTGATCAAAGGAAGGCGTTTGGAGGCCCCCCAGAGTCAGAGGCCTGTATGAACTGAAGAAAAAGCTTACAAAAATTATATCAACTTCTTAAACTAGGGGGGGGGGGTCATTCAGCTTTTCCGCACGGGCCTCTGACAGGCTTAATCCGCCACTGCACTTTACCCTTTCTAACTTCCAAACTTTTTTTTTCTACCACAACGTAATTTTATTCATAATAAATCTGTTTTTTTACTACATTTCGAAGGTATGCCTTCACCCCCATTCAATAAAAAAATGAAACGAATACAATAGTACAATGAGCAGTCTTATCACTAAAGTGATCTCTTCCAGACAACCTTGGTATGAAGAGAAACAAAGAATTTTAGCAAGCAGATAAATAGTGCACATTAAAGCTTGTACAACATTTATATTTTAAACATTAGAAATAAAAGCAAAAAAAAAAACAATTGCCAATGTAAACCACACACGGCACCTATAATCATACGAGGGAAAGTAAAGTAAAATACAATTATGTTTAAATATTTGTTTTAATTATTGACTTTTTATTTATTATTTGTGCGTGATGTGAACAGTTATTAGGTTATAACCTAATTATTATAATTTGTTGTTTTCTTTAAAAAAAAACTAAAATATTTAAAAAATCTTGAAAGCTGACTTTTTCCAAAATGGGTGCCGGAGTCCGGAGTTGCCCACTTATTGTGAATCGAACCATTGACGCAAGTTATTTTTTCTTGGGGCGCGGGGCCCCTAGCCGATGCGGGGCCCCTAGGCAGTTGCCTACTCTGCCTTAGGGATAATCCGGTACTGGCAGTACCTACTGCATGCAGAGTCTTTGCAAATCAGATCAGTAGTAGGCAAAACCGCCAGCCAAATTATTATTATTCCCTTTGTCGGCCCGTCGGAATAATAATAAATTAGTTGGGGGTTCTGCATGCAGCCTTTCAAGCAGTCCTTTAAATCGGATGGTGAGTAGGGATCTCTAGGGATGTATTCATGCAAGCACAAGGGCGTAGCTAGGATTTTGTTAAGGGGGGGGGCAGGCGGGGGGGAGAGGTAGAGAAGTGTGACAAGGGGTATGGAAGGTTATCAGCTCTGTGACGTAACATGTAAAAAAATTGAACTTTTGTTTTGATTATTTTTAGATGTAAAATTGCAAAATATGTGACGTCACACTAGGGGGGAGAGGGATCTCACAAATGTAACTAAAATTTTGGCTGACTAACTTGAGTATAAGTCCCAATTCTGTGCCTGAGGCCCTCAGGGCCCTAACTGTATTTTAAATTATAAGAAAAGAAGCAATAAAACAATTAAAGACAGATGTTTTACTTCAAAAATACATTTGAAACCGTATACAGTCGAAGTTATACAAATTCACGAAAAAAAATACATAAAAGAAAGAAAAGTAAAATACAAATAAACGTACAATCTTTAATTAGATACGTAAGTTATGCGGAAAAAAAGCTTTTCTTATATTTATCCCAACTTTCCACGATGAACACAAAAATTATAAACTGAAAAGGTAATAATAAAAATTAAATTGATTCTCACAAACAATAAGCTACCGACGTAATATTACTTAACGGTTTGTGAGCATTCCTGCATCTTCTTTGACAGCTGCCCCCCCCCCCCCCCCCCCCCCCCCCCCCCCCCCCCTGCGCGTACCTCGCTACGCCCTTTGCAATCAGTCATTTAAGTCGGATTGAGAGTTTAAGCGGGAAAATCAGCAATTAAAAACGGGGATTAGAGCAGTGGTTATTAAACAGTGTTCCGCAAACTTGTTACACATGTTCCACCGACTTAGGTATAATAAATACTTCACGACGTTGTTACAAAAGTTCCACAGCCTTGTTACAACAAATGTTCCGTGAATTGTCACAAATGTTACGCGGACTTTTTACAAATATTACGCCAATTTGAAACGGGAAAACGTTGAATGAGTTGTTATAAATATTGGGCGACGTTATTAAATCTGCTTACTAGCTGGGAAACTACGCCTGAACGAACTTGCCAAATAATGTGCAGAGACGTTTTTCAATTTTGCAACTCGCATTTTCGAGTGAACAGTGAACTACATAGAGTGGCGAGTGGACGCAAGATGCCATGTGTGGTTTGGTATATTTATGCAGATGCCCATGTAGGTATCATGTACCGTGTACAGTGTCTACGACCCTGTAAATATTGGTTTCCGGTGACATTTTTGGTGTTGTTTTCAACTTGAAACATAAACAATCTGTAAGTTTTGAATAGTTAGAGTCCGGTAGAGTTTAGTTACCAGGCTTAGTCTTAGTCACCGGTGATGACATGTGAAAGATTTTTTTTTGCTAAGTTTTGAAAAAAAATATTTTAAAAAAAGAAATAGATATCAACAAAAAAAAAACCGGAGAACAAAACATCATTTTATCATTTACGTCACCCTGAATAATAATTTTATTACGTAAAAAAATCTATCCAAACCGATCTCTCTAAGGCAGTGCAAACATAATATTTTTTTAATCACTGAAGAATCATGGGCATGGCGGTCGAAAAATCCACAAATTATGTAACCATCAAGACAATGAATAAAAAAAAATTTATTAGCGACTTTCAATCGAATATTTGAAACAGAAAGATCAGAAACAGATACGGTCACATCTAGGAATTTAACGCAGAGCTTTAGCCGTGAGGGGCAATACTCTTTCATCTCAAACTAAACTCTACTTAGATAGTGTATTGGATAAATTTATTCATTTTTATAATACGCGACATCTATTGGACGTTTCTGCAAGTTTGTAGAAAATTTAATAAATCTCTCTCTGGTTTCAATCCTGGGGTTGGTTTGCAGCAATTTCCTCTAATCTTCTCTTCCATTCTTCCCTGTCTTGTGCGGCCCTTTTGAATTCTGCATATGATGAGCAGCGCACGTCCACCAACAGGTCCTCCAGGTACTCACGGCGTGGGCGTCCCCTAGAGTTTGTCCCCTCAGTCGTACCCTCCATTATGGCATGGAAGAGGCCTACTTGTCGTATAACATGGCCGATCCATCTTGCACGCCTTTCGGACAAGGTCTTGAGCAGGTGCCTTCCTCCTTCGATTCTTTGAAGAACCTCCTCATTTGTAATGTGGTCTCTCCAGGAAATTCCTGAGTCTTCTATAGGACCACATCTCAAAAGCCTCTAGTCTCCGTTTATCTCTTTCAGATAGGCACAATGTTTCGCAGCCGTACATCAAGATACTCCATGCAAGTTTGTAGAAAAGTTAATAAATGTCGAACATTAAAACCAAAATTTTAAATTCCAGCTTCGGACTTAATTAACCCAAAAAAAAATAGTTGTGTGTATTATACCTAAGATGACCAGATTTTTTTGGCCTAAAAATGGGACATTGGTAGAGATAGATGCGGGGGGGGATGAACCCTACGAATTTTGTTTTTAATCCCCCCCCCCCCCACCGTAAGTCACCGGGACCATCTCTAGACATTGAATACAACCAACATTATTAAACATTGAAAGTCTTTATTTAAGAAATTTTGAAATTTGATTGTCTGTCTGGGGTCTAGGAGTCGATAGGTCTTATGGCTTATCCAATTGACGACATCAGTTCTCTTTCAAGTCAGTACAAATCACACCGCTAACTCCATTCGTTTTTCTACGACGATATCTAATTGGCACTTTTATAATTCAAACGGCAATCGCACGGCGACGGCAACTGCTACGGTGTTTCATATCATTAAAATGCGTGAGGAGATGTATGATAATAATCACATTTTCCTTTGAGAGTAGCAAACATTGTTTGACTCATTTTCAACAGCTCTTTATTGTACACTATTATGCAATGTGTAAGAAAGAGCTGCAGCATTATTGTGATAATGAATGTACGTTTTGCGTACTTGCCGTGTCTTAACCGTAGGAATTATAAAAGCACTTAATTTAAAGCTAAGATAATCAGATATTTTGCTCTCAATTTGATGTCACGAGTGGCAGGCTTTTTTCAGGACAACGGGATAGGGTCCCTAAAAATGGGACAGTTCCGATCAAAACAGAACGTATGGACACGTTAATTACACCCCATAATCGACTCCAAATGTGATGTAGGTTCACAAGTTTTACGCTTGTTTCACGAGATTCCGGACACCGTGTATATATACATGCATTTTCACATAAATAAAACAAATGCATGTTTAAAAATAAAATATATTTCTCACATCACAGAAATAACAACATGAGAAAAACAACAAAAAATGTTAAAAATGGCAGTAGGTAAAATTAATAGAAGACAAAAATAATTAGTAATGGCGCTGCAATCGTTTATAAGGTTTTAAATGGCAACACCAGGAGCGCTCATATGAAAAAGAATATAAGATATTATGGTTTGAGACATTCACGGCCAAAATAAATTTCGATTTATTTTTGGGGTATTGTGCTTTGTTGCGCTACCTCAAGCTGAATATTTCTTTTCCGTTCTCCGCTTGTTAGCAAAGATTAGTACAGACATATTTTCCAAGCATTATAATTTGTTCTGAAATGGGAGGAAGTATCCGCTATTATCTTTATGAGGGGATCAAACTCGGTGTGTTCAACTGCTAACCAAGCCTGCTATACACCTAACTAAGGACTAAAAAAGTCAGACATCACGTATCCTTTCAAAGTTTCCAATGACTAAATAAAATACCTAAACGTTTCATTTGTATTTTAATTTCTCGTGTGAGATATCACGATGCGATAGAATATCTTTCTAATGTTTCATGTTTTAATTCCTCGTGTGATATTGCTTTTATTAACTAAATGCATTATATTTCTACTATGCAACATTACAAATTTACAAAGTTAAATATGTAAAAAAACTGCACAATTAAAAAATATATAATATAAATCTTAGACAAACAACGAAACAACATCAATTCTCCCAACAGCAAAATGTAAAAAAAATAAAATAATAAGGCATTCAATTATAAATACCTTCATTACCAGAACCAGAAATGTAAATTAACAAAAAAGCAATGAAAATATAAAGTAAATAACATAATACAACCACATAATTTTTTTATGTGAGCGTACCAAAGTCCCAACTGCCGCCAACCATCTGGAGCCAGTGAGACTTTGACATCCCCAATTGGGATATGTTGTGAGGTTGAAGGTAGTCAGAAAGGGAAGGAGATATGGAAGAGGAAGGTAGGGAGACACCTGGCTACTCATATCTGGTTACAAAACTCAGCTTAAGTCAATTCAAGCAATTTTTCAATTGTGAATGGTGGTCTTACACCAGGGCGATACTGAGACTATCTTTCACTCCGGAAAGTGATGCAAATATACTACATTATCGCAATCAACGTTTCATATTTTCATTCCTAATGTGATATCGCATATCCTTCCAACGTTTCATATTTCATTCTTCATGTGATATCGCATATCCTTCCAACGTTTCATATTTCATTCTTCATGTGGTATCACAAATCCTTCCAACATTTCATATTTTCAATCCTCATGTGATATCGCATATCCTTCCCACATTTCCTATTTTCATTCCTCGTATGATATCACGTATCCTATCAACGTTTCATGTTTTCATTCCTCATGTGATATCGCTTATCCTTCCAACGTTTCACATTTTCATTCCTGTGATATTGAATATCCTCCCAACTTTTCATATTTTCATTTCTCATGTGTTATCAACTGACTTAAAATAAAAGTAATATAAAACACAGCACTGATTATTTAGCTGCTATTAAAAATACAAAACATTGAAAAAAATTAATATTTAAAAAAAATTGGCAGAAAAAGCACCAGTTTTTTTCGGCAACCCAACTTTACCAGAGTCTTTAGTGTCCAGGAGGCAGTCAATATACCTAGATTGCATGCAGTTGGCAATGCTTTCTCAGAAGTAGTAGATGTGTTCAACTGCACCGAATATATAGTTATAAGAAGGCCATATCATACCTCTATCACAATAATCAATGTTAGGTATAATAGTGTTCATCTGCACGGCTTCTATATCATACTCTACTATAGATTCCAAACTACTTACTTCATTTATATTAACTATCAGACAGACTAGTTAAGTGATAGCTAATAAATGTATAATTTTTTCAAAATTATTATTTTTAAACCACAGTTATTATTGAATCTCTAACTGACAGCCCTGAAAAGCAGAACTAATTAGCAGTACCTGCAGTTATTTCAAAGTGCAGTCAGTTCAAACTGAAGGTAACAATAATATCATTACAAGTTACTCCATTTTACCCAATTCCTAGAATCCAATGATATGTACAAATAAAAGTAAAGTATATTATACTTGATGTTGACAATTTTTCTAAGAATCCACCTTTATTTACTTATTTTTATTCTGCATAAAATGTGTATACTCTATACGAGTTCATATCCTTTTTTTATGGTTGTAAAACATAATTGTATTCTATAATTAAATACTAGTTGTTATCCATGATGTTATCATACATATGTACTTTGTTTAATGTACATTATTATTTTGTTATCATTATACATAATTACACTTCTGTGTAACCACTGTGTATCGTGTATCATGTATCACTGGATTGTTAAAGCCTTTAATGGCGTTGAAATAAATAAATGAATATAAATTGTCAATACAATTAACTTAAATCAAAAAATTTATCAATCGCAGTCCGTGAGTAGCATAAAAAAAAATGGAAAAAGCTTCAATTGCTTCTTTTATTGGTTGCAGTCTCCGGGGCGCTTTAGGTAAACCTGACTAAAAGCTAAAATTTTGCATATACAGTTCTGTAAATCTAGTTACTTAGGTTACAACATCTACATCTCTCTTTGGTTGTATGTCACAATATCTAAAGTATAAACAGAATTTTAGAAAAAATATGTTTTTACAAAAGTTTTGGTTTATATCAAACTGTATCACAATTCAAAAATTTGTACATTGAAGACAATCCGAAAACGGAATCTCATTTTTATAAACATAATAAATCATATGTATAATTTATCACTAACTATGAAATATACTTTGAAAAACTAGTGTCACTAATTTGTGTTATTCTTTTACGTACATAATATGATAATGTGGTATTATCTACGCAGTACTAGGCACCCAAGTATCTATAAAATAATTATTAATTTTGACATGAGAAGATTAAATTTATCTCCAGCACCAAATGAAAATACAGATAAAGAACCTACTACTAAACAAATGCATCATTGTAGCAGATTCAATCTCATTTTAAAAAATAGCTTAGCAATATTTATAAAAACTTATGTCAGAATAAAATATTGCTCTTTCGTAATCAACGAGAAGGTCATTTAAAAATGAACTAAAAAAATTACAGGAATTGAAAAAGAAGAGAGAAATATTATAAATAATTATACGGCAACCATAGTCAAAATATCACAGAATGAGTTTTCTTAGTTGCTTAAAGTACTATCTTTAAAGACGAAATTGAACGGTGCCTTCAGATAGTTGATGCTAGTGGTTGCTTTCTTCGGTGGCGGGCCATCCCAAGAGATGTCAAAGTGCCTGATGAAGTTGACCAGAACTACTTCTAGCTCCAGTTCTGCGAATCTCCTGCCAATGCATGATCTGGGGCCAAAGCCAAAGTGCATGGTGGAGAATGGATGAGCGTTCTTGTAGAAGATCTCGGAATCCACATTCTCTCGTAGCCATCTTTCGGGGATGAATTCCAGAGGGCGGGGGAACTGTTCCTCCAAGATGGAGATGAACATGTGTACGAAGACTACGTTGGTCTGTGAATTAAGAAGAATCTCTTAAAGAAAGGGACGTACAAATTTGTTTAATGATTAAAGCTTATTACATTTACTACATATTCTTACCTATAATATTTTTAAATAAATAAAAAGAAAATACTTTGTTTTAGGTCACTTTATTGATATTTTATAGTCTACCGGTTTCGGTACCTCCGTACCATCCTCAGGACTGTTATAAAAATACTAACAAGTACAGAGTAATATACATATATATATACAAAATTGTTTGGGAAAGAAAGAGACAGTAAATTAGAGCGGGACAGTGCGACAGTCGTGCGGGGGAGGGGAGTGTGGGATAACGGGAAACTTACTTATAATATATATAAATTGTTAAGAAAGAAAGAGACAGTAAATTAGAGTGGGACAGTGCGTCAGTTATGGGAGGGAAGTGGGGGAGGAGAGTGTGGGATAACGGGAAACATACTTATAATAGGGCTGAATGTTAAATTAAGTTGATTATTGATGATGTCGGCCTTTGAATTAACCGATTTTTTAATTTCCAACGCCTCTAAATTATTTAATCTTAAGCCTATCCCATTTTTGTGTAGCACTTTAATACCCGTATCCCGGTTAAACGTGTGATCTTTATTAATTAAATGTTCTGCGAATTCCGAAAAACCTGAACTTGTTAGGCATCTTAAATGTTCTTTAATTCTAGTTTCTACATTGCGTGACGTTTGTCCTATGTAGAACGCGCCACAATCATTACAATTAATTTTATAAATGCCCGAGTGGCTTAGAACATCCTCTTTGTCTTTGGCATTAATTAAAAATTTTCCTAGGTTGTTATTAGTATAAAATGCTGGTTTAATTTCAGGTGGGAATTTAATAGTACAAGAAGAGGAAAGGTTATTAATATACAAAATTCTTCGCCATTGTTGGTTAAGGTTATTATTGTTATAAATTACTGGACTATTGTAAACGTATTTATTTATGGAAATTAATCTTAATTTTTTTGCTAGGATTCTATCAATAAGTCTTGTACTATTAAATTCCCACCTGAAATTAAACCAGCATTTTATACTAATAACAACCTAGGAAAATTTTTAATTAATGCCAAAGACAAAGAGGATGTTCTAAGCCACTCGGGCATTTATAAAATTAATTGTAATGATTGTGGCGCGTTCTACATAGGACAAACGTCACGCAATGTAGAAACTAGAATTAAAGAACATTTAAGATGCCTAACAAGTTCAGGTTTTTCGGAATTCGCAGAACATTTAATTAATAAAGATCACACGTTTAACCGGGATACGGGTATTAAAGTGCTACACAAAAATGGGATAGGCTTAAGATTAAATAATTTAGAGGCGTTGGAAATTAAAAAATCGGTTAATTCAAAGGCCGACATCATCAATAATCAACTTAATTTAACATTCAGCCCTATTATAAGTATGTTTCCCGTTATCCCACACTCTCCTCCCCCACTTCCCTCCCATAACTGACGCACTGTCCCACTCTAATTTACTGTCTCTTTCTTTCTTAACAATTTATATATATTATAAGTAAGTTTCCCGTTATCCCACACTCCCCTCCCCCGCACGACTGTCGCACTGTCCCGCTCTAATTTACTGTCTCTTTCTTTCCCAAACAATTTTGTATATATATATGTATATTACTCTGTACTTGTTAGTATTTTTATAACAGTCCTGAGGATGGTACGGAGGTACCGAAACCGGTAGACTATAAAATATCAATAAAGTGACCTAAAACAAAGTATTTTCTTTTTATTTATTTAAAATGTCAAGTCACAATGTGTTTGCTTCTTTTGAAAAATTATAATATTTTTGGTTAAACAGATGAGCTAGATCGATCTGTTCTATGTTTAACTTTTTTTATACTGTCATCACAAATGATTTTGAAAACCTTTCTTTTAATTGTGTAACATAACCTCATCTTAATATTTCCTTTCAAGAGTTGCAAGGAACAAATACTGTGGATATTCTAAAAATTTGTGTTAGTTTTACCCAAGGTTGGTAGAAAATGCTTTTAAAAAGGTTAGCTCATCGAGGCGAAAGAGCGGTGATTGGCTTAAAAATTCGTGACATAGCTTGCAGTCCATCTTCCACTGGGAGATTTGAATTAACTGCAATAAAAGTGGCAGTCTTTTACTTCAAGCTACGTCACTCGTTCGAAATTTTGAAAGCAGCCTGATTAGTTTTTTTTGAAAAAGGCCCTTACGAGATAACCTTATTAAAAGCATTTTCCGCAAATCGTGAGTTTTACCCTGGGCTGCGAACAAACCAAAAAAGTGAGAACTCACGCCTTTGGGAATCCTATATCCAGAGAGCACTGTGTCCTTGGTCAGGATCCTCATGGTGCCAGGAGTGACAGGGTAGATCCTAGCAGCCTCCTTGATGCAGGCTTTCAAGTACGGCAGCTGGTTTAGATGATTCGCTTTCAGCTCCGAGGACCGGTTTGGTAGCAGCACAGCGATATCCTCACGGAGCTTGTCTTGCTTATCCTTGTTATTTGCCAGGTGGTAGAGGATGTTGATAAAGGCTGTGGAAGTCTGAAATAGGACTACTTTTAGGACATGAGGAGACATACGTATTGTAGGAAATGCAAAGAGGAGAAAGAAACCTTTTCATCAGTTCCCCAAGGGAAGAAGGCTCAGATATCTGTGAAACCACTTTGTGAAAGCATGAAACATCACCAATCACACAGTGACAACCCAAGTAAAGTTCAATAACCCAATGGCCCAAAGCCCGAGGTTGGCCTAAAAAATAAAAATGGTTATACCAGTGACATATGAGAATAAAATTTTTTTGGGCCGCAACAAGACGCCTTGCGGGCCGCATGCGACCCGCGGGCTGCAGGTTGCCGACCCATGATTTAGGGTATCGCCGCTTATGTGCGGCCGCATGACTTTATTCAAATTTACTATTGATATGTTTGTAATTTCGATTAAATTATGAATTATAGATAATACAATTACATTTTATTTATTTATACTGGGTCTTTACAGATTGTTCACACACGTGTGAGAACAACCCAATTATGAAAACTCAGTTAATTATTATACAAATAAGACAAAGTAAAAATTTATATACAATCAATTAGACAAATAATACAATGATAAATTATGGAACTGTTTAAATAAAATTTAGATAAAATAAAACAAAAAACATTTAGAAATGGAAAATTATTAAAATACAAAGTTTACTCAAATAATAATTAAAGAGACACAAGATAAGAGACATAATTAGAGACACAAATGATAGGTACATAATAAATTAGCACATATTTTTCAGAAATCGCAGGGCATTTTTTTTGAATCCATATAAATTATTATCGACAAAAATATCTACTTCAGCACACTCTACCTTATTATATAGTCGACACATTTGGATCAGAGGGCTAAAATAGGCGATATTGTTTTTAAATATATTAAGGTGAAACATATTATGGCGTCTTAAACAATGGGAATTGGGAACATTTATATTAATATTGCTTAGACACAATGAAGTATCAAGATGGCCGTGAATTATTTTATGTAAACATATTGGATCAGTCAATTGTCTTCTGATTTTAAGTGTATTAATTTTGAAGTATTCAAGTCGCATGGCGTATGTTCTAAGATGTTCATGTAATTGACATTTAAAAGATAACAGTCTTAGCATTTTTTTTAACTGATTCTACAATGTTTTCATACTTGCAGTAATGTGGATTCCAAATAGTGCTTCCATATTCAAGTTTCCTTCTAATTAAGGCATTGTAAAGGGTTATAATTGATAGAGGATCTTTGAAAGGTTTACATATTCTATGAATAAATCCCATCATTTTAAATGATTTGCACTTAATGTCGTTAATGTGTACATCAAATATGAATTTAGAATCAAGGATAATTCCTAGGTCTCTTATGGAGGACACTTTTTTAAGATGGTATTATTAATAACATAGGAAAAATCCTTTATAATTCTATTCCTAGTGAAGTTTAAAGTGTAACATTTTTCAACATTTAAGTGCATATCATTGACAGTTCACCAGTTATTGAGTGTGTCGAGGTCATTTTGAAGAAGTTGATGATCAGAAACAGACTTAATTTTATGAAAAATTTTAAGATCGGCGAAAAAAGCATAATCACAGTTTAATTTTGAACCAAGGTCATTTATGAATATTAGAAAAAGAAGAGGGCCCAGATTTGACCCCTGTGGTACACCCAATTTATCAAACATTTGTACGTACTACAATAAAATATTACAACAAAATATTATTAAATGATAAAAAATAACACACTAATCAAAGGGTTAAACTTATGGTTTAAAAGATATATTAAATTTGATGCACCAATGCAGTTTTCCAATTTTTTGTACAAAATTACCTTGGCCCTCAGGCCAATTTAATAGCTTAATAAGTTTGGGGCCAATGTGTTAAAGAGACTAGGCTAGTGTCAAAGAACTAAGTTGAAACATTATGGGTGGTGCCTAAAAGAAATACTTACAGTGTCAATTCCAGCTAGCAACATATCAGACACCATCACAACGGCAACCTTGGGATCAATATCTAGCAACTTCTCCAAGACACTTATTTCGTGGTGTTCTTCAGCTTTTACTCCTGATTCCTTCTTCTTCCTGATGTTTTCTATTGCTGCGCCAATGTGGGTTTGTGCTAGGCTGAAACAACCACAAAATAAGATTGAAGAAATTTACATTGCAAATCAGATCACTCAATCGGGTCCACCGTATTAAAAAAAAATCGAGTGGAGTTTACACACGGTAGAAGCGAAACTTTACCAAAACAATCTCAACCAATAGGAGCCTTCAAAAGTGAGGACATAATCAAAGCAGCCAATGAGCGCAGACCTAGCTTCATTTCCGTTTCATATCTCAACCATTAGGAGCCTTGAAAACTGACATCATAATCAAAGCAGCCAATGAGCTCAGTTTGATGCTTCGCAGGTTCTGTAATGCGTCATTTCCGTTTCATCCAAATTTCAAATCATAATGAGGCTAAAGACGTTTCACTTCAAAAATCTAAAAACAAATTGTATTGACCGTAAAAATGACATTTAGTATGAAAGAGATGGCGTGAGAGAGAGGTAGAAGAAAGGACTGTAAATGTAAGAACACGCTAGGCCCACGTATGCAACGCATTAAGATATCTGAATAACGTAAAATACATACATTTTCTACGAAAATAAACGCTTCAGATATGCACTTGTCAAAGGTTACAAAGTGATTTATAATATAAACCATTGAATATTACGATACTACAATTCAAAGTTGCATGAGTAGGACAAGTATGCACGTTGGCCTGGGAACGTAGTAATGCACAAGTTTGGTCTAGTGCATAGATTCTCAACCTTTTTTTGCCCACTGCCCACATTGAGAATATTTTTATTTCTAGCGCCCCCTAACTCGTGAATTCGAACGCAGGGGGCCTAATGGGGGCATAATGGCGTAATAAGATAGGGAAAATATTTTAAGGTGTGATGTAATTTATGGATGGCCCCATTGCGGTGGGATGGGTTTCTCCGGGTGGTCTCCTACCGCCCCCCTGAAAGTCTAAAACGCCCCCAAATTTTCTCTTGGTCTTCTACTGCCCCCCTGATGGTCTGAAACACCCCCAAGGGGGCATTATCGCTCACGTTGAGAACCTATGTGGTCTAGTGTGTCCTTACCAGGAATGGCAAGAGTCGTCCAACATCCCTTCTTCATCTCGTGTCGCTTGAGGGAATATTGTATTTTATTATTATTTAGAGAAGAAAGCACTACAAAAGAGTGGAAATGGTTGCCCAATCACTCTTCTTCATCACTTGTTACATATACCTACTTTGAGATAGTTATTATGTATCCTGAACCGTCATTTAAAACCTATATTGAGAGAAGCATTCTCAAATCCCCCTTTCGCGCGGCCTTCCCCGATCTTTTTTAGTACCTTGCGGCTGTCAAGTGGTCACCAGATGCTATACAAAAGTATCTACATACAACTAACTTTTGTTTATGGCATTTTTTCTCATTAGCGTATTAAATTCCGTCGCTGGCATTTTCGTTTTGTAGTAGCTCCGAATTTATAACGATTTTTCCCCAAAAAGCAAGAATTGTTTCAAAATAATACTTTATATTATAACAGCAAAGCTGTTCGAAGTATTTTAAAATTAAAAATTGCTAAATTCTAAAGAAAACAGAGTTTAAGACCGATAAATGACAGGTGAACACGACAAAGAAGTTTGTCGGCACTTTGGGGTCCTTTGTTTCTTTGTTTGTTTTCTTTGTTCGTATCTTGCGTTGTGATTGACTTGTGTTGTGTGTGATTTAACAATAAGCGGGTCCGAAATTTCCCCATCTGATTTGGTAGAGATGACGGTAGAGGAAATAAATAAAGTGATTTGGCCAAAAGAGCCGAAGCGAAAGTTGCCGAAATTGGCGAAAAAAGATTGCATCGATCTTTCGGCCCAAGTGGAGCTTATAAGCTCATTTTTTCACACTTTATGGTTTCAAAAACGTACGTGGATAGAGATTTGAAATCCGAGCTTGACTCAGAAGATCGGGAGATGCACGGGGAGAGTGGTGCATCAACTTATCTAAGGATTGGTCTCGTTAATCCTTGATAAATTCTGTGGGGTACTGAGCCATGCCCTCTTGCAGCAGAATGAGTGCCTCAGAAAAAAGCAGTTATCAGCAGGTTCCCTGTTTAAGAAAGTGAAATCACTGTTTGCTCTGGATACAGAGTATCAGACAGTGACAAAAGATGGTCTGCGGAAGGAGAGCAAACGCGATCCAGCATCACAGGGTCGCAATCCTCAATGAAGTAAAGAATCGGTACATACGGGAAGCGGTTAAAAATATTCCTCCAGCAGCGGGTTATCTTTTTGACCCAAGCAAATTGGAATCCCAGATTCAGCGAATGGGAGGGCTGGATAAATGCCTCCCACATTCGAGCTTCGCCCCTCAACCAGCTTGCAGTTGCCCAAGTATAAAGGACCAGTGAGGAAGCCTTTTCGCGAGAGCAGGTCCTTTCGGGAAGGTAGGACGTTTCAGGACAGCGAGCCCTTTCGCGATAGCAAAGCCTTTCGTGGTGGACGAACCAACAGGAGTCCAGAGGTGCTAACAAGAGAGGACCAACCAGGCCAAGAAGGAATTTTGACAACAAGGATAGTCTGTGACTATCCACAGAGCGTTTTAGAGGGGGCAGTCAGGAAAGTTTCTAAGCACTTAGGAGCACCACCGAGGCTGTTAACGATGTTGCGAGAGTACAAGCTACCCTTCCGTCAGAAATCCCCGCTAAGTATACTGGCAGACATGGTAAGTTCCACTTATAAAACTCATATCACAGAGAAATGATGCGACAAATAGACAAAATGAAAAAGGAAAAGATATTCGAATCGGCTTCAATATCTCCTTCATTTTTGTCACGGATGTTTCTCACACCGAAGCAAGACGGGTCATTTAGACCAGTTTTCAACCTTCGTCGCTTGAACAATTTTTTTAATTATAAGCATATTTAGACTTAATAAGTTTGCATCATTTATTCAACCAGGGGACTGGATGGTTAAAGTGGATCCATCGCCTTTTCTTGAGACTCATTTTTAATGAGAACTACTTCAAATGACATGTTTGCCTTTTGGACTAGCATCTGCTCCAAAGATTTTTTATTTTATTTTTTACTTCTCTTACCAATTGAATAGTGCAAAAATTAAGAGATAAAGGTCTCAGAATAATTGTCTACTTAGATGATTTTTTGATAGTACATCAGATTAAAAATATATTGAAAATTCATACATTTGAAACTATTTCAATATTACAAACTCTGGGGTGGATAATACAATTCATTAAATCCACTCCAAGGCCAAGTCCAGTTCAGAAAATTTAATATCTGGGAATTATGAGGAATTCAAGGACTGACTTAAAAGGTCTCCCGCAAGATAAAAGAGTGAAAATAACAAAGTTACTAAAACAATACATTTATCTAGGAAGATGGTCACTTGAGCAGGCCCAGAGCCTCTTGAGTACCCTCAATTTTGCTGGTTTTCCATTCATAGAGGCAGGCTTAACATTCGCATGTTAGAGTGTGCCAGTCGCAAGCTACCTGCATTCAAACTAAAGATGACTTCATCCCATACCTCGTGCTGTGATAGAGGAGCTGAGGTGGTGGAGCAGGTCCCTGCAGACGTGGTCACCAATGCATCAAGCATCAATTTGTCACACCCTCACGACTCGGACTGGGGTTGGGGCGCGCAGCTGAAAGACCTCAGGTTGAATGGAGCTTGGTCCCAAACACAACAACCTCTCCACAGCAATGTCAAGGAAATGCTCGCCGTGCTGGCAGCACTTACTCCTCACGGGCCAGAGCTGTCAGACTCGGATCTTCCGATCCAGTCAGACAACAAATCGGTAGTCGCATACCTTCACATCGAAGGCGGCACACGATCCAAGACATTGCTCGAAGCGTCTTATCAAGTCCTTCAGATGGCAGACATGTATCCCATTTCACTGTCTGCCCACTACTTACCGGGAAGATCGAATGAAGCTTGGTCCCAAACACAACAACCTCTCCACAGCAATGTCAAGGAAATGCTCGCCGTGCTGGCAGCACTTACTCCTCACGGGCCAGAGCTGTCGGGCTCGGATCTTCTTATCCAGTCAGACAACAAATCGGTGGTCGCATACTTTCGCAACGAAGGCGGCACACGATCCAAGACATTGCTCGAAGCGACTCGTCAAGTCCTTCAAATGGCAGACACGTATCACATTTCACTGTCTGCCCACTACTTACCCGGAAGGTTCAACGAGGTAGCAGATCAACTCTCCAGAAAACGTGAATCTCTGGAATGGCATATTTTACCGGCAGCAACAAAATTAGTTTTTGCAAAATGGGGGAGGCCAACTATAGACCCGTTTGCACCAGAACAGCCCACGTCGTAGAAGATTTTGTATCCCTCAATGCATTCGACAAAGAGGCAAAATTTGTCAATGCTTGGACTTGAGTGGGATTTTCCTCTAGCTTGGGTGTCCCCCCCCCCCCCCCCCCCCCCGTGCCTTATGCGGAGAGTTTTAGCACACCTGAACCGGGCCAAGGGCCTATATTTGATTGTAGCCCCAAGATGGAAGAAAGTATTCTGGAGACCAGACTTAAAAAATCGAGTGACATGTCCTCCGTTCACCGTATTGAAACTGACAGAAGTGCTTGAAACCCCCACCGCAAATAGGATTTCATTTTGGAGGTGGGGAAGTGCCGGGTCATGCCGGGTCGGGTCCGGGTGTGGAAGTCATTAATAGATTGGTAGGACAAACAGAAAGACTTTTAAAGTCGAGTTGGAGAGAATCCACACTTAAAACATACAAAAAATCTTAGTCTAGAAGATAGTCTCTCTCCTAGAACAGTTCGACTCCATAAATCGGTAGTAACAACTTTCAGTAGCCCTAAAGAAGGAAACCTAAGATCACATCCTATGGTCAGACAAGTACTCAAAGCCGCAGCATTAACCTAAAGTGACAGACAGACTTAACCTAAAGTGACAGACATCCTAAAGTGGCTAAACCTCCTATCTGGGATCCTCGAGTAGTGTTGACCTGGATAGAAGCTAGCCCACCCAAAAAGTTGAATCTCTTTGAAACATCAAGGAGGGCAGCGACTTTACTTTTATTAGCTTCAGGACAAAGAGTGCATGACCTGACCTTGTTACAGGGTTCACCAGACAAATTATCCATAGATGAGGAAGGGGTCTCGTTATGGCCAGTTTTCGGATCCAAAACAGACTCCGCTACGTACCAACAGTCAGGTTGGAGACTGATAAATGGCAATCAACCAAATATAGACCCAACATACTGGATTAAGAAACTGGTTGAAATCTCCAAAGAATGGAGAGAAACAAAGCAGAATTTAACATAACTCTTCATTACTACATCAGGAGCAGTTAAGGCAGCTTCAAGAATAGTCAGCATCCGTTTGGTCAAAACGATTCTAGAAGAAGCTAAGATCACAGCTGCCCCGGGAAGCCTACGGGCAGCAGTGGCATCACTTAACTGGCTGGATAATTTTAGACTAGATGACACCTTGGCTCGAGGGAACTGGAGGAGCCGGGACGCCTTTGCTAAATCCTACAGAAGAGAAGTTAACACTTCTCTAGAGGTAAATAGGGCATTGTCTGTGACTTCCCTATTCCACCCACTGTAACACGTGAGTAGGTATTCCAGTGTTTAACATATTTTAATATCATCACATTAGCGTTAGTGGTCACCAGTCGATAACAAACAGATCTCAATATAGGTTTTAAATGACGGTTCAGGATACATAATAAAATAGTTTTACCTACCAATAAAACTTATATTATGTACCTAACCTCATTTAAAACCTAGGCAATCACTGCCTGGTGAGAACTAATGAGAAAAAATGCCATAAACAAAAGTTAGTTGTATGTAGATACTTTTGTATAGCATCTGGTGACCACTTGACAGCCGCAAGGTACTAAAAAAGATCGGGGAAGGCCGCGCGAAAGGGGGATTTGAGAATGCTTCTCTCAATATAGGTTTTAAATGAGGTTAGGTACATAATATAAGTTTTATTGGTAGGTAAAACTATTTTATTACAGGCTATTGATTAACATTCCTCAACCCAATTCACAGTATAATTAATGTTAAAAAGATTTTGAACTCACTTTAGCTGATCATCATAAAGCTTCATAGCCTTCTTGTATGTGGGTGTTGCATAATACTTCCAGATGCTGGGTTCAAAGTCCATCTTCTCTCCTATGGAAAAGACATCCTGGGCATTCTGGACCATCTGCTGTGGAATGGAATCTGCAGGCAGATTATCAGATAGACATCCTAGACGAGTGTCCAGTGCGAGGGCCGCTATGCTTTCAAGTGCCCATTTGTTGGTCTCGTTCATTATGATGTCGCCCATTTTGCCATCGGCGTCACGCATTCTTTTTATCCTTTTATATAATAAGAAATTGGAATTCAAAGTGCATGTGAGCTCAACGGGGTATTTTCATAAACAATGAAAACAGTTAAAAATGGCAAGTGATTTTATTTATTTTTCTGAATCTGATTATCCTACTAAAAATGAGTAACTTTAATGTTTCCATTCACATAACGATCGTTCAGTTGATTAGTCAGTACTCTTTAAACACCACTAAATTAATTATGCATGGGAAAACGTGTAGTTAATTAAACAAAATGTTGATGTTTTCTATGTCGCTACTAAGATATTTCAAAATGTCATACTATTGTACCAGACCGTTATGCCCCCTATGTTATTTATAAAACACAGACACGTGTAAATAATATTTGATTTATGATGAGCATTAGAATATTGCTTTCTTCATTATCTCAAAACTTAGTATTTGGAGATATCTGACTAATCAACAGGAAGATCGATATATTCATTTTAAAAAGGATCTGAAACCCCACATTACGAAACGGTTCCAATTGGTTACAATGTCATTATGACGTCGAAAACGCTACTGGCTGGTAAGACGGCTGTCACCGATATTGACCGGTCCAATCAAGAATATCATATTCACGCACAAAAACGAACACGTTGTTTTCTATCTGTAGCATGTTGTCCGTCCCGCCTCCAGCGACCCGACGCTTCCCTAGGGTCTTCTTTTTGATTTCCACACACTCCTCGTCTAGGCACCACCGGGTAGCTGGCTTACGGACGACGCTGCCGGTTATCGGGAGGCCTGACAACCAGCCTTCTTCACTGTCTCTGGGACTGCCGGTGGCTGGATTTCGGTATCACCAGTTTTACATTGTATATATGTTTATTTTTTCTTCCATTTCTTATGTACAGTGCACGGTGCTGCCTGCTGGATCATTGTGTGGTCCTTCGCCGCCATGAGCTTCCCACTCATGACGGTTGTCGTTCATTTTGTTTTTTTCCTTATATTTTCTCTATTACCTAGTTTTGTTACTAACACCTTGTTTGACTGTCCATGGGGCTCACTGCTTTAGCAGTGATTACCTTCATGGGCTTTAGAATTGTAGAATTGACCATCACAGTACATTCCTGTAGGTGCGCCTGCATACCGCCCTCTAACAACGTATACGGGGACATTGAAGTTCTAGAATCGTTTCATATTTTAAATGTAGAGTCGTTCATTAAAAAAAAATTAGATTCTTGCGAGAACTCCGAAGGGGCGACCATAAGTCGCCTATACCGGGGTGGGAATAGGTGGGTGAAAGCTTCAATGTAGCATGTTGAAGCTGAGCGTGGTTTAAGGCTAGACCGAACGTCATGCACATTCTTGCTGGGACTGCCAATTGATTGGGGAGGACTCCCAACCGTTTTTCATGCCCTTATTACTTATGTACTGTGTCTTCCTCCCAAACAGGTGCTTGTAGGATACGCTGGATACAATCACTCAGCGCTTGCCACCTCGTGGACTTTCACCAACCTGTCCCATTGTCTTGTCTATATTTTGTCATACTAACACGTATTGTATCTTGTATTTCCCGCTAAGCACTTGCATACTGCTTGCTAACGACGTATGCAGGGACATTGGAGGTCTAAATTCGTTCTAAACTAAATGTAGCTTCGTTTTTTTCAAAAAAATTAGAGTCCTTGCGAGAGCCTTGAAGGAGTAACCATCTGTTACTTACACCAGGGCGGATAAGTGGTGGATAACCTCTAATGAAGCATGTTCATATTCAAAGTCGAAGGGTTTCCGGCTTAATATTATATCATTTTCTAACCTCAGAAAGATATGAATGTGCAAATAGCATAGAGATTTACTATAGAGGCGCTATCCCGTACATAATTCTCCGAGATTCGTGTTCAAATCATGTACGAACAGGCCTTCAGGAAAGTCTGAGGGTCAGGCCTTCGGGAAAGTCATCTTCGGGAAAGTCTTCTAACTGAAGCCACAGCGTCGAAAGGCTCGGCCTTCAGACCATCCTTTCCTTTTACTCAAGCCCATGGTTTCATCCTTTTCCATCCTACTTTGATACGTCACACGCCAGCCACGGTCGACGGTTGTTGTAGTTGTACTAATAGAGAAATGGAGGTCCTAACCTACGATTCCGTTGAACCAATTTATTCGCTGAATGTCTCATCTATGTATATCAATGGCAAATAGTCCCCATTGTAACCAATTCATGAACATGAAAAAATAAATTTAAAAATTCTCCTCCAAATTTGCAAACCAAAAGATTCCGTTAGATTACTAACTTATAGAATTCGGCATGACATAAAAAATGGTATGAAATAATGGACATACTTTTCACAAAAATCTGTAGCAATAACATCCACTGGTTTGACATACTGCTTCACCATTTTAGGCTGCATCATGATGGAGTTTACTTTGTTCCTGAAAGTGTACCAATCTTGCCCACCACTGAAAACAAAATAATATTGTGATTAATCAATCCATATTACATAATTATTGAAAATTGATCTTTTGTTCGTTGGATAAATAAATAAAGTAATTTTTTTTTTTTTAATTTCTTAATTATTAATGTCAGATATGTAGAAATTATGGTGTGATGGTTAAATGTAGTAAATATTATGGTAAATATTTTCATCCAAAGAAGACATAGGCCCTGAGGGAAGTTGTTTTCCTCAGGGCCTCCTATGTGGAGTTCATGTAAAAAAAATATCACTTTGACAATATTTTTTCCAATTTTACATATATTTTATTCATTTTGACATTTGTCTATTCTATTTTAAAAATCATCTTGTTCATTTTGTCATTGATCGAATCCAGTGGTTCCCAAAATCTTTTGGCCCACAGACCCCTTTCCCAAACTGTTTTGGCCCAAGGACCCCGGGGCGGATAGCACAACAGAGGGGGCGGAATGGGACAGGGTGGGAAGGCAAATTTACCACAACGGAGGGGGCGAAATCGAAATGGGATACGGGGTGGAACGGGGTAGAATGGGGTGGGGCGAAACATCCCACCCCTCCCTGATGAAACTTCCATATGAATAAATGAATAAAAATGTGTCAAAACCTTGCCGCGGACTCCCTGACTTCCAAGGGACCCTTAAATCAATTTTTATGTTCCACGGACCCCCTGAATGATCCTGAGGACCCCTGGGGGTTTTGGGAACCACTGATCTAATCCATTTGGCCAGTAATTTTGTTAATTTGGGTGTTCATTTTGTTAATATCGTTTTGCCCATTCGGACATTTGTGACATCCACGTTGACAATTATTTTATCCATTTTTTGTGCCAAATGATGAAAGGATATTATATCATTAGGTACACAATATTAATAATGTATTTGTATTACAGTGGACCCGCGGTAATTCGGCCCCCGGCTAATCCGGCGCCCCCTGTAATCCGACACATCAGGATCAGAATATTATTTAGTTTGTCAAGCAAGATTACAAGAAAAACCAACTTCTGGGAGCCGTATCTAAGGACCAGCCTATAGAAAAAACGTTAAAAGAACTCAACATGAAAGATTTGGTTTTTGCTCTTTGTCAATCTTCGGAAGTAATCGAGCATGTTACTGGAGAAACACAGATTACCTCAAGAGATTTGGAGATCTGGTGTATATGTAGTATGATTCGTATGTAGTTCAAATAGATTCTTTGATTTGAAATTTGTCAGATTACAAGGTACTCTTATTCAAAAAATTCCGGACTATAGAGGGTCTTAGGCAGTACTCTATAATCCGACATCGCCCTGCAAAACGTTTGTCGGATTACCGCAGGTGCACTGTATACATAATTAAATATAGTAATAATGCTTACGAAGTAAGAAGTCCCTTAGAATTTTCAAACACTTCTTGTCTCATGTTGTCCCGGAAGTACGTCATACTTGGTAAGATATCTCTTTCGGGAATTACACTCTCCTGTTTATAGATCTAAAAATAATGTCATGTAAGGCTAAACATGTAGGAATTTGTATTAAAAGGTGCAAAACACAATTACTAAGCAAGTGGCAAACTAAATCAACATCATCATCACGGCGCTACATCCTAGGGCTTCCTTTGCTGACCTCTCTCGCCACTCCTCCAGCATTCAGTCTTTCCCGTCCTCTACCAATTCTCTTCCAATTTATAATCACCTCTTCCGTCTCTGGGTCGCTTCCACAGTCATATTTTTTGAAGTACTGTCATCTGGCATTCTGTCAACATATCCAGTCCATTTGAGACCTATATATTTTAACTTTCGTCTGATGCTCAAATAATTCCAATAATTTCTGTACATCGTGAAATAACTCGTAAAAAAAGTATCCTGGTTTTGAACCTCATTCTGAAGCCAACAGATTACCGCTCGATGATGTTGAATATGTCAATCAATTACCGTTTCTATGTCGTCTGGAGAGAGTAAGTAAACAGCGTTAGGAATACCAACGACCCCATCTAGTTTAATAATATCTCCAAATTGTTTCCTCATAATAGTTAAGAAATCATTAACGTCCATTTTGTAATATTCCCCTGCAACAAAAAAGTATTATTTTATCCAAGTATAATAGAAAAAAATGGCATAAAAGCATGCTGACTGTCACCGAGCTATGACCAATCTGCGCAGACTTATTATTAGTTATGCATTTGGTATGTATGTAGAAAAAAAGGCAGGGCGCCGCATAGATACGAGGGTTGTCCCAGAAGTACCCGACCTAACAAAGAAAACACAACAAATTTGGAATTTTTTTTTGTGTTTTACAAACATAGTCTCCTTTCAGCTTGACACACTTTTCTCAGAGTTGTTCAATAGCTTTGATACCCTGTTTATAGTAAGAACCGTCGAGCGCCTCAAAATAGCCATCTAACGCAGATTCCACTTCTCCATTGTTGGAAAATCTTTTACCACCGAGTCATTTTTTCAAGTTTGGAAAAATAAAATAATGCAAGAGGGTTAAATCTGGCGAATAGGGTGCGTGAGGAAGCAATTCGAACTTAATTCATTGATTTTGGCCATCGGGATTATGAATGTTTTAACTGTTGCATTTTCTTGATGAAACAACACTTTCTTTTTCGCTAAATGCGGCCGTTTTTTCTTGATTTAATCACTCAAATGCTCCAATAAGTTCGCATAATACTCTCCGTTGATTGTTTTTTCTTTTTGAAAAAAATTAATAAAAATTATCCCATGAGCATCCTAAAAAACTGATGCCATGACCTTGCCTGCTGATGGAACTGTCTTTGCTGTTTGCAGCCGATTCTCCCCTATTAGTCCATTGTTTTGACTGTTCCTTCGTCTCAGGTGTGAAGTGATGACTCGTGGTTTTGAATCAATGCAAAAACTCGGCTTTATTGCTGTGAAACATTGCCAAACACTCGATTGAAACATCCTCACGATGCTGTTTTTGGCCATTGTGAGCAAACGCGGCAGCCATCTTGCGCACAGCTTTCTCATGTCCAAATTTTCAGTATGCGATGTACAGAACTTTTTGAAATGCCTACTGTGTCTGCTAGCTCGCGCCCTTCCAATCGATGGTCATTCAATACCGTTTTGTGGATTTTCTTTACCTTTTCTGGCGTGGTCACCTCATTTGGTCGTCTCGGCAGCTCGTACTTCCTCGTTTAAACTCTGCCACTGAAGAAGCAGACTCCCCCAGAGTAGAATCAAAGCTCGGCTTTGATATTGGTTGGACTTAGACCTTTCAAATGAAAGTTTTGTATCACATAACGATGACCAATTTTTCCATGTTTACAAATTAACTGAGAGGGTTCGCTATTGATGGCTGCCAAAAAACACTAAATAACGTAGCGCCTTAAAACTTGAAACTTAAGCCTTATAAGGTTGGTGCTTTCTACCATAATTTTTTTTTTAAGTAACAACCACCAGAAGTACGTCAGGTCGGGTACTTTTGGGACAACCCTCGTACCATTAATTTGTTTATTTATTCATCAAGACACCATTTGCAAAAATACGGTTGAAGGATGTTGATGACACGCGATGTACGCATGGTTTCATATTTATAATGGTTAATGGCCCATCTGTTTAGTTACTTTATCTATGATTTCAACAGATGATACATTCAAAGTTTAAGGTTTATATAATATTTTTAAACAATCGAATATTCTATTTAGTAAGTTATTACTACGTAATAGCACTAATCCGGAACATAAAATAATCTGACACTATCTAATCAAGGCAAAATATGAAAAAATCATTGTAGATAACAATAGGAAAACATTACATGAGTAATTAAGTAAAAATTGATTTTTTTATGTTTTTGTTGCTCGTAGGTGTATGAATTGTTGTACCTACGAGTTCTTTAAAGTCATCCATGTGGAATTGGCTTTAGATGTATGTATTCCTATTTTTTTATTGAGTTTATGCTTTATTTGTATATTTTGTAATCTTTCTTAAGTTTGTTATGTACTGTTGTTATAAATGTTATTTTTATTTGATATGTTAAATCCCAATAGGGCATCAATAAATAAATAAATTACATCATAATTTTGCTAAGTACTACATACTTTTCTAAATAGACTAATATGTATTGTTAAATTCTAATATACAGGAAATACAATATTACGACAAATCACTCATCTAAAAATACATATATAACATTATATTTCTTACCGATTTTAGGCAGAAACCTCCATGTATTTCCAATAATAGGCAGTGCCTTTGGTCCTGGCATTTGCTTAAATGGTTTAGCCTTCTCCCATACTGCCCTGCTCACGTGACACGTGGGATCCGACTCTTCGATCGTCTCCTTCTCCTTCTGCACGTTTGCGGGACATTCCTCCGCCACTTTGGGAGATATTTGACGTTCGGGACATGATTTGTTGAAGAGTCTGAAATAAATGTTATGGGTCAAGGACACTATCCACTGCTTCCTGCAATTGATTTTCATATAAATCATGCATGGTTGAATAGCAGCTAGGTAGCTTGGTGTCAATTGATGTCACTCAATCAAAATTAAACTACGCCACCTCAAGCAAACAAACTACATAAGTTGTCTACAGATATGCCAAATCTCATAGTTTATATTGATAATGAAAATCAATGCTGTAGAATCGTATTATGGAATATGTAGTTACCATTAGTATTTTGTAATGAGCGTTTATCTTAAGTAATAAAAAACAATAACCATCCATTAACAAAGTAAACTATCAAGCCTTTTCAATGCAGGGGAAGGCAGAGAGAATATCTCATTTGTACACCCCCGGCATCTTCTAATGTTCACTTATGGGTTGTACATTCTCCTTACACTCCTTTCTTCGTTCATCTAAAGCTTCTTCTTAAGTCGGTTCCTTATTGCTGAGGATTGTGACCCCTACTCCAATTTCCATGGTGGAGTAGGCTCCACCACTCCTTGCAGTTCTGCACTGCGTGGAGAGCTGCCGACACCGACGTACCGGAAGGCATTGACACTCGGTCACTCCAGCGCATTGCTTCTTCCTATGCTTCTTCAGCCCTTCACTTTGCCAGTGACTATGAGTTTCTCCAAGTTGGAGTCCTCAGTTTGCAAGCCGAAGAGTGAGAGAATGTGTCCAAAGTATCATAAAATATGCGGTAGGCATATAGTTGAGAGTGTATTGCGGATCTCCAGCTCTTCCAGAATGGACACATTTATTTCTTTTTCAAAAGAGGCGATAAGTCATTAGTATATCGGAGATCCGAAATTTTTTGGCCACCAATGTTTATTCCAACTTTCCATAGATCAAGAACCCTACGCATATGTATTCACCATAATTAAATAAAATTGGTGAAAGGATGCATGACGTACCCCTTTTTTCCCTTTAAATGTACCCGATTTTTGAGTGTCAATCTTGATATAAGTATGTCCTTCGGTGTACAGGTTTCTAATGATGAGGTGTTTAGAAACTCCCATCTCCTTGATTCCTTCCACAGATGTGTACAGTGGGTACACATGTCAATGAAGCAGAGCGTTGCTGGCAAATTGAACGCTCAACATTTCTCAATAAGTTGGCGGATATTGAGTATTTGCTCTCGAGCTCCTCTACCCTTGATAAACCCTGCTAATGGTCATTTTAAGAAACTCCCAAGACGTTCATTTATACTGTACAGAGTTATCTACCTAGAGCTAGAGCAGTCAAAATAGTCAGAAGTCAAAGCCAAAACCAGTGAACAGGAATGATAATACGTAAGAGCCCGTTCACACTTCCGTTTTAAAAACGGAGGCGGGTTCCGTTTCTAAAACGGAAGCCCTAGCCGCTGTAGTGGCTCTATGGAGCTGTTCACACTTGTCGGTTCCGGCGTGAAAACGGATCTGTTATTTTTTGTCGGAAACTTCCCCTATGCAAAGCATCCGTTTTGAAGTCGGAATGAGACGCGCTGGCTCATACATTTAAATGGAACTGTTTACACTAGACGGAGAACGGATCCGTTTTGACCCCGCCGCCCACACCCCGCTTCTTGCTCGCCCCTCGCCCGCCCACTCCCAGACCCAGACGCAAGCGAGCAGGCAAATTACGCGGTTGTTTTTTTATGGGGCGCGCGTTTGGCGTTTATAGTATTATTACTTATATATTATATTAATAATTACAATAATGGATAAGGAAATAAATCCCGAATATTTAGTCTCACTGGTCGAAGAAAGACTTGTGTTATGGGATAAAACGACAGAAGGATATAAAAATAATTGCTATACTGGGTGTACCCAAAATTTTCTTTTCACTTTTTTCCTTCTTTTTAATAAGTACACATAACAACAAGAGCTTCATCGTCGTCCATTGCGCACGACCGTCGTAGAGTAGGATCAGGGAGTGTGAACAGGGGCCTAGGGCTTCCGTTTTTAAAACGGGACCCGCCTCCGTTTTTAAAACGGAAGTGTGAACGGGCTCTTAATATGGATAGAAACTGGGGGAACTTCAGGAGGATTAAGAGGAACGGCTGCGCTGTTTCTTTAGTAAATGTGAAGAGTATCAAGAAACACCAATAATTCACCTATAATGCTATTGAGAAGAAGGCTCAGATACTTGTGAAGTCATGTAGTTAACCCAGAAGACAATTCCAATGACTGGAGAATTTCACTAAAGGGACTGGTTAATTTTAAAAGAATAACTTGAAACATGAAAGACAGACCAATAGGCACTATCGCAAAATGGTCTGAAAACTTAGGGGGCATACATTAATTACGTGAGCTCAAAAGGGGGGAGGGGGGTCCAGCAAAATCTCACGTTACTTGAAAAGAATAAACGAGGTGGCCCAAATTAATCTCACCAAGGGGGGGGGGTCTAGATTGGAAGTATTGCTCACGTAATTAATGTATGCCCCCTTATGGGATATGCAGGCCTTCTCCATACTAAGAATAATAAAGTCAATATCAATAATAAAGCAGTTGGTTCAATTTCAAAATATTTCTTCCTTACTGATTCATCTATTATAAGCCAAAGCTAAGAAGAATCTAATAAAAAATATTGAAAATCATACTTTCATTTTGAATAGGTACTACATCAGTAGGAAAAATAAAACATAATTACATCCATACAAATATTACATCTCAAAAGACATTATGGCATCTTTAATATGTAACACCGGGTTCAACCAAAAGAGAAAAATTTTCAAAGTAGGTAATAAGAAAATATGGGAGGCCATGAGATATAATGTTTTAGTGAAGATAAAACACCAGACAGGAAAGGTAATGCTTAAATTATGATAAGTAGACTTTTGAGTGAGATTTGCATGTTTTCTATTGCCTTTTTAGAGATTTTTTTACACTCTCCATTACTTTCATGTCAGCAGTGTCAACAGAATGAAAATATGTATATTCATATATTCAACAGATTTTCTCAAGCAATTTGAGATGTTTTCATGCGTTTTTAAATGCCTCCCTACCTACAGTTGATATTTGTTTATTTGATATTTATTTTTTATAAAGAAGTAAGTACCTATGTGTATGTTATAACATTCCAATATTATCTTAAAAATAAACATGAAATATTTAGATTATTTAAATATGAGCGTCAACTACGCCGATATAAAACTATTAGGTATCACTAAGTTATAATTGTACTTTAATTAATGATTTTTATCATCTTTTTAAATCCGTCATTGTTATAATAGTAAAATCATGGCAACCTGACATGGCAACACCAACGCCAATTACGGGGTGGAAAGTATCACTGTAAAAGCCCCGAAAAGGGCGCAAATAAATAAATTAATCATGATACCTACATTTAGCATTTAGCAATTTATTGGATGGTGTATAGTTGTATAGATAAGTAAGTACTTACCTATATTAGAAAAAAATAGCTGAAATAAAATAATACTACTATGACAAAATTAAGTGTTTTACAACATTTACAAGGCATAACAGGCTATTGAAACCATCGTTTATTTACCTGACATATGATGCGCGGTTGTTTACCGCCGAAATTGAGTAAATTCCAGTGTTATTTAGCACATTCTTAACACCAACGGCCACACAACGATTAAACTTCAACATATTCAGAGCACAAAATATTACCCAATTGATATTTACTATTTTAAACACGGCGAGAATCAAAACAACCAGCGGACCAAATCTCAAACAACACCGATGACCAACACCAACAACTGTCAAAATCAAAAACTTGCGCACAGCGCACAGCGACGCCTGTCGCGTCGAATCTAATCAAACTTGACTTCGTTCAGTTTTCAAGTAGTTTACAAGTAATATTCAAAACAATTAAAAAAAGTTACGTTTCATTACTATGGTTGTGAAATATAGTTCAGAATATGAAAGTGCCTTTTTTCAGCTATTAGTTAGCTATAAAGTTATAAATAAACGAACGAACCAGAGTTCGACCACCTTCCCGTCCCAAACACCAAAAATAATATATTTTTTATAACAGATAATTACCCCCTGCCGCGGGTTTTTTGATGCTAGGCCCGCTTTGCTGATGGGATTCGCTCAATTTAGCACGATGGTAGAGATTCTTGCTGCTGTATGGTTTTATGCAAAGATATTAGAAACCTTTCTATTATCTGTGGTTTTATGTATAAAAAATAATATGTAAAAAAAATTACTTATCACTTATCACATAGGTAGGTATATGGTAGGTATCTACCTAACCCATATAAAATAAATGAAAATAATGGAATCCTGTCAAATTGACCTTTAAATAGATTAGGCAGAATTTACTTCTCTACTTCATCTCCAACATTTATAAAATAACTCTCTTTAAAAGATTTATCACCCTTACAATCACCTTTCTGTTTTAAGTCTATTCAAAGTGATATGTATTTTAATAATAATAATTATTGGATGATTTTTATAGCGCCATTTTCGTGAGAAAATCACCTCAAGGGCGCTTTAGCTTTTTTACCTTAAATATCCTTGTAACTACAATATTCATTTATATACCTGTACGCCTGTCTCGACACAGGTATACCCTAGTGAGACAGGCATATACATAAAACCATTGTAATTATATTTTATTATAGATAAATAAATAAATAAATAAATAAAACCTACTATGTGTAGATAGGTACCTGTTCATTTTGTTTTTGTGAATTCCTACGTAACATACAGGGTGTTAAGAAACTTGACTTATGAGCGTAATACACGAGCCCGATTTTCAGCCCGATTCCAATTAGAGACAAAAGTCAACATTTTTCGCTTTACGCGATCGCTGTTTTCAACTCTATTTTCATATCTACGATTTCAGTAGGCATCACAACAAACAGTATGGTTCATGTGTTGTTTGCAGTGATGACAATTGAAATCCTAGATATGCAAACTAGAGGTGAAAACAGCGATCGCGCAAATCGAAAAATGTTGACTTTTGTCTCCAATTGGAAACGGGCTGAAAATCGGGCTCGTGTATAACGGCCTTTACTTCAACCAGTGATTCCTGACATTTGGAGTAAAAAATTTACTTAAATAAAATTTATTTTCTCCGGTCACTTTTTGATGTTTTGTTATTTTCTTTTCAATACTACCTTTAAAAAAAAAAACGTTTCATCACTGGTCACTCAGCCGAGTAACCGCATAACCACTTACCCCGACCCTACCTGGCCAATACGTTTTTACCCCGCTACAAAAATTTCACTTATGTAGCGGGGTAATTAAATAAAATCAATCCACGTTTTTCTTCTGTAAACACAATGAGTCTTTATTGGGTGGGTACAAGCAATTTACACAACTAGACAATTCAATAAGCGTAAAAAACAGTAACTCAAACGTACAAGCTATAACAGTAGCTTTATGGTTATTATTACAATACTAATAACTCCAAAGGACACTAATTATCTTTTAATTACTTCGTCACTTTATACAAAAGATTCACAAGTACCTTGAAGTTACGCGAGACACCTCGGCGGGTAAACTTAAACTTTTACGATCGCAAATCACCTTTTATGGGTCGATCCATATGTGAAAAAAACCCTAGCGGCGGGATCCAACCTCTGACCAATAGAATCCCTCGTCTATAAGACAGCAATGCTAAACAGAGAAAGTATTCGAGCGTGAACCACTTCTCAAATACGGTCGAAATAAAGAGCTTTGTTACACTTACATTTTTTTAAAATTGAAAATAATAAAGATATCACTTGTTAAATTGAGTCAAGTAGGTACGTTCCTTAAAACCTTTTTAAGTACGATGGATAACTTTGTTCAGTTTAAATTCACTGGACGAATGAAACTAACTTCAACGGTAACAAAACCGATCATCTAAGAAATTTACCTACAGCCAATCAGAACTTAACAAATTTATGAACGTGCCCGAAATTGTACATTTTGATACGGGATTTCACAACCTCATCTTCTCTAAAAGACCGTCGCACAGCATCCCCAAAGGTGACGTATTTATTTTCTTCGGGGTTGAAGTTAAAAAAAAAACTTTAATATGTTAGTATCTTCAATCTTCATTCATTTTGAAATTTGGCTTATTTCGGTTTAATTTTTTTTTAAATATTTTTATATGAATCGCGCAAGAGTCCCCATCTATCGAGACTATGCCATCCTCCCCAATTGGGTTATTTTGTGAGGCTGAAAGTAGTGGGGAGGGGAAGGAAATGGGGAAGAGGAAGGTGGGGAAGTACCTAGCTAGATCTGGTCACCAAACACGGCTAAAGCCATTTTAAACAACGTTTCAATTCTGAATGGTGGTCTTACACTAGGGCGATATTGAAAATATCTTTCACTGGCCGCGAATATATTTTTAATTATTTTTAAAACCCCTCTAGATTTATAATTAATTTATTGATACCGCTCATAAAAAATAGTTGTCTATGGCCGGCGAATTCTTGAGTATTTCGGCATTCCAAAATCAAAATTATTTGAATATTTCTGAACGTATCCAAAAACTAAAAACTGCTATTGAAAGGCCATGAAGTAAGCATGCTAAATTTGAAATTTTAATATTAAAATTTTGAATGCAAACATTATAAAGTTTCACCTAACATTCTGGTGAAAGTTTGACTTCACAAATCCGAATAATTTTATATTTTGCGGATATCTATGGAACTCAAATCGTAATGTAGTGTTTTCTCTTTCTAACACTGCTTAGATCATAAATATATCTCGTCATTAGAGTAAGGGAGATAAAACGACTTTTATGAGACGATATGAGCTGACCCCTAAATGGGTCAAATTTACTTTGTGTCAAATAGTTGTTTGACCCATATATGGGTCTAATTTATTTAAGAGGTTAATTAATTAATTGTGAAGTATCATAAATTAATCAAATAAAATTTATTTGCGCGCGCCGGGTTCGAACCCGCTGCCTTCGGATTGTGAGTCGAGAGTCTTACCTCAGGACCATGTAGTGTAAAAATTAAATTGTAATTTGGCTTGGGAAAAGAGAGTTTGGTCTATTTCGGTGTGGGAAAGGGGAGGAAATGGGGAAGAGGTGGGGAAGTACCTGCATTTTTAACCCCTGACGCAAGGAGCGGTGTTATGAGTTAGACTTTCTGTGTATCGGTCTGTCTGTATATTTTTCTGTGTGTCTGTCTGTAACATCGTAGCTCCTAAACGAATGGACCGATTACGATGCGTTTTTTGTTTGAAATTTGACGTGATCGAAATGGTTCTTAGCTACAATTCATGAAAATCTTTTCAGGCGTTTCAAGGTCTTTAGCTCTTTTTGGTGTCGGGGGTACTTAAAATTTTGAAAATTTTATTTATTATTAATTTTTGACAAAATCTTCACATTAACTTTGAGGGCATTTTATTCCGATTTGACGTAATGCAGAATCGGGAATAATATAATAATTGTTATTGAGAAATGGATAAATTGGGAGAATTAGTCATAGGTACTGAGAAAGGTTGCGGATCACTGAAAGTGTTAGCTATTATTACTCGTATCATTGTGCAGACATAACAAAAATCTTCCATGATGTTCCATGATAAGTTACTTACATAGATAACGTAATGACAAAAACAAGATTGTATGGTTAATATGATTATAATGATTGTATATTTTATTATCTGGTTGCCTTCACGGTAGGTACCTGCTTAGTTTATTTATGAATGTGATTTTTATTGTTAGTGGCCTAAGGGAACCATTTATTGGATAACCAACACACCTGACGTAGGTCACCCCAAGTGGTTCGCTACCTTTGGTGACTTAGCAGGGATGCCCGGGTTCATGGGGCGAGGTATATCTAGAGAGTGATTGAGGAAGACCTTTTGAACCCTCCAGCCGGAATTTCTCGACTCTCGACCCATCGCCTCGCACCGCAGTGGTAGGTTTGGAATCATAAGCCCGTCACTCCTGGACACATTGACCTTCTGATTCCTACACATTTTTCACCCCTCATACATTTTTCCTTCTCAGAACTTCCCCTCCTTCCTCTCCTTAAAAAGGTCCTCCACACAGCATCCCCAAAGATGACATATGCCTTGGACCTTCCTCGGGGCCTCCTGTGTGGAGCTTAATGTAAAAGAAGTGACTTTGGCGTTTGGCATTTATTTTTTCTGAAAGGGTTTAGATTTTGCAAAGGTTTAGAGCAGTGATTCCCAAAGTGGTCCAGGTGGACCCAGGGGTCTACGCTGGCGTGATAAAAAAATGGGGTCCACGAGTTGTAATTGGGGGTCCACGAAAATTTATCTGGTTTCGTTTGTAAAGAACAAAAATGTTGGCTTGGCTTTACGTATCAATGTAGGCAGATAATAAACTAATCAAAAAAATTAAGGGGGCAAAAAATAACTATTTTTCGGTGTTTCTTAACAGGCTGTATTTCGGTGAAAAATGGTCTTATTGAGACTTTAAAAAAAGCATTTTGAAGCTTTAAGATTCTAATTTTCATTTTTTTTGCATTTTTTTAAGGAGCTACGGTTCTCACGTAATCCTAACAAATAGCGCGAAAAAATAATTTTGAAAGTTTTTTTTTCAGTACGGCTTATGGATCAGATAGCCTGTTTATTTAGCATGAATTTTTTTTTAAACCTCCCTTAATTTTTTTGAGTAGTGTATTTTGAAGGTCAGCGAGTGTTACTTGTAAAAACTTGTATATTTGATATTTAATTCCAATAAGTCTGTAATCATCCACTGTTAAAGAAAGGGCTAAAAGCCGTGGTTCAGTCGACGATGCTCTGAAGCAGTGCGATGAAAAAATGGGGCTTACCGAGCCTACCAGCACATCTAGAACATCCGAAGACAGAACAGCATACAACAAAATGGCAAAGGAAAACAAGAGAATCATAAATAGGTCAAAATTCGAACACGACCTGCAGATCAGCTAAAAGCTGGCTGCATACCCGCATGGCAGCAGAGCATTCTGGTCGCTTGCGGGCTCAATAGGTTGCAATTTCTGCAAATCCAGTCTGCCACCTCTTACCAGACCTGATGGCTCGCTGGCACCGAAAAGACTAACCTATTAGGAAAAATGTTTGCCATTTTCTCGATGCCGAATCCTCAGCTTTTTCCTATAAAAACCGCAGTGAGGAACCGACGTCGGGAAGCTTTTTAAAATATTCCTGAAGTCTGGCTCTGTGCCCTCTGGTTGGAAAAAGGCGGTTATCCATCCTATTCCAAAGAAGGGTGACCGCTGCAACCCGGCCCGCCCCATAGCGATCACACCAGTTCTGTCCAAGGTGATGGAACGTGTGATCATTGACAAACTGCTCATATCTCCCAAATAAAATACCCCGAGAAGAACATAATTATTAACGACCGTCAATAAGGATTCCGGCGGAATCGCTCATGCGGCGATGTTTTCGCGTGTATGACGCATGTTTGGGGACGGTGACTGGAATGTTTCGGTGAGACCCAAAAGGTTGCACTGGATATTTCCAAGACTTTTGACCGGGTTTGGCACCGAGGACTTGCAAACAAACTGTCATCTTACGGACTTCCCGCATCCTTGTGTACGTGGATTGCCGACTTTTTGGGAGGGAGGTCGATTCAGACGGTTGCCGATGGTTTCACCTCTTCATCGCACTCGATAAATGGCGTTCCACGGGGATCGGATCTGTCTCCGACATTGTTTTTGTTGCACATCAATGACCTTTTAACATGTGCACCAATTCATTGTTACGCGGATGACAGTACAGTCCATGATAGCTTTTTGTTTGACAAGCCCGAAAAATGGCTCACAAATTCCGTAAAAATAATCTCAGCCCCAAAATACCTGAAAAAAACCCTCGATGTTTGGTGACTTAATTTAAATTCGTTTCCAAAGCGTCCATCTTAAAAAAATAAAATTCTTTTTCGACGCCGCCATTTTAGCATTATAGAAGCTCGGCGTCCTTCTGGCGACCGCAGAATCTGTCAAATTCCAAGTTAACTTAATAACGCCTTCACATCTAATTTAATTTGAGATAAATATAATAAATTCTCATAAGAAGCTGCAATCGTGGCATCATTTTCGTCTAAATAAAATTGTTGCCATCACTTAATATCCGGTCAAAGCAATTTCTTCTTCTTTAAGTAAAAAAAAAAAAAAAAAACATTTTTTCTATGGCAACACTTCAAATCATTTGCAACGTCATCGTCAGTATCAAGTGAAGTTCCGAAAGAAGCAGTTCTCGGTGAGAATATTTTTCCTACCAGTCAAATTCCTACTTTCTACCAAACTCCATACTTTGTTATTGTGTTTTGTTTGTTTTATGTTGTTTTCTGCACGCTTTCCAGCATTTTTCGTGCTCCCTGCTTTAGTCAAACTCAGCGCCCTTCCGGCGACCGCGGAATTTTTCAACTCCAGTCCGGTTTAGACTTATTTTAATCAAAATTTAAATTCAGTTTCCACACGTCATCACCATCTTTGTTTTAATCACAATCTAAATTCAGTTCGTACGCGTCGTCATCATTTTAATTTTGATCATAATATTGATTCAGTTTCTACACGTCACCGCCATTTTGGTTTTAATCACAATTTAAATTCAGTTCGTACGAGTCATCAATTCAGTTTTGACACCAATTTAAATTCAGTTTCTACACGTCATCGCCATTCTGGTTTTAATCACAATTTAAATTCAGCTCATACGCGTCGGCAATTTTTATTGGACCCCTTTTCTTACGCCAAAATGATGCGCTCACCGAACAAGTCTAGTGCTTTTGCCGACAAAACCATCGACCTCATGCCCGAATTCACAAGAAGCCAAAGTGACGTAATGGTAATCACAAGCCGCGACGACCAAATTATCAAACTATGCGATACAATCCTTCGCAAAGCCAAATCAAACGACATAATCAGCGCTGCCGAAAAGATCATTGATCTCATCAAAGATGACAGTCTGTCACAAGAAAAGGAGTGTCCAATAATGATGACTACCTTGAATTCAATGGTGGAACAGATAAAAAGGATTGAAGAAAAATTATCAGCACCGCCTGCACCCTGGAACAACCCAAATGCTGTAATAGGAACAAAAGAAGAATGTGATATGGATCGAAGATTTCCACCACTTCCACCGTCTAGACATACAGTCATTGTCAGCCATAAAGACGAAAAAGATAGCGCCGAGGTTTTGAAATCCGTGAAAATGTCCGTAGACCCACGAAAACTTAAGGTGGGAATAACAAATATTAGGCAAACGTCAAATGGCAGGGCAGTAATAAGTTGCGAAAGGAAAAAAGACGCTGAAACGATCATGAAAGCCTTATCATCGGAGAAAGTTTCGGCGACCTGCGCGAAAAAACGTAATCCCAAGTTTATTTTAAAAGGTGTTCAGAAAGAACTGAACTCGGCAGAAATAATCGAAATAATAGAAGAACAAAATGAGGATCTCGTCGGCCTCAAAGAGGAAGCTAAAATTCTTTTTCTCCAGAAAAATAAAAATCCGCACCTCACAAACGTTGTGATAGAAACGAACCCTAAGATATGGAAAAAGATTATTGGAATGGGCAGAATTAATATTGAATTTCAACGGATCCACGCCGAAAACTTTATATCTACGATGCAGTGTATGAATTGTCTTGGATTTGGACATTTGAAGAAACACTGTGAAATGGAAACCAGATGCTGGCACTGCGCCGGGAAACACACTTTTGCAGTGTCAAAACAAGGACAAAGCTGATGAAGTAAAATGCGGATCTTGCGTTAATGAAAACCGGAAGAGAAAAACCTCAGCTCCATCAAGACATAGGTCTGGAACGCATGAATGTCCACTCTACAGGAGAGAAATCGAAAGATCTATTGACCACCCAAATTATGAATAGGAAAAAAAAAAAAGTGCATAATCCAGGACAGCACAAATTCTAATGGGGGGAAAAATTAAAATCAAACAATGGAATGCGCAAAGATGTCAATCCGCGACAGACAGTGTGGTCAATACGGACAAGTCGTTATCATTATCCTACTGCAGGAACCTTACACAGGAAACAACGGGCAGCTGAAAACGAAAAGGTGGCAAGTCTACCAATCTACTAAAGGAACCAGAGAAAGCCCAAACAAGACAGCGATCCTCGTCAACAATAGTATCAAAGCAACAATGATATCTTCAATCACATCAGAGAACTCAACATACATAGAAATAGAAACACGAGTCGGAACTATAACTCTTGGATCAGTGTATGTTGAACCAAATAATCTTCTTGCACCCCAGCTTCATACTATCACCAACCTGAATGAAGAAAACAGGAAAAAAGGCAAGAGCATTCTGATAGGCGGTGATTTTAACGCAAAAAGCTCGTGGTGGGGTAGCCCAAAAACAGATAAACGAGGCGAAGAACTTGCAGAGACAATAGCAGCGCTAGATGCTCACATATTAAATGACGGCAGCACTCCAACATTTGAAACCTGGAGATCCGGCAAGCATTTAACCTCTTTCATAGACGTAACCTTCTGCTCCAATAATATTATGGACAAAGTCACAAACTGGGGAGTGGAACAAACAGGTCTATCTGATCACAATGTTATAGCGATGAGTATATCAGACACAATAATGCCTCCTGAATCAACAACCCCAAGGTACAGAACAAAGTTTGCAGACTGGACGAAGTTCGAAAAAGTCGCGAAAGAAATGTTGCAAAAGGCGAACATCACAATTGAAGACCCCGTCTATTCCAATAATCCAATAAATCTTGAAAAACAGGTAGAGACCATCTCCTTAATCATCAAAACAAGTTGCGAAAAATCTATCCCTAAACCAGGAGGAAAACGAAAAAACTGCCCATGGTGGTCTGACACACTGACACTTTTAAAATCGGAGCTGATCTCTGCAAAAAGAAAACTTCAGAATTCATGCGGACAAAGGAAATCTGAAGTGACTTTACCCAAATACTTGGAAGCCAAAGAAAATTTTAAAAACGAGTTAAGAGAGTCAAAAACCAGTAGCTGGAAAGACTTTTTCCAAAAACAAACGAAGGAAACAACCTGGTCTAACATCTATAGAGTCCTCACGAACCCACCAAACAGGGCACCCACATCAACTTTTAAAAGCAATAACCCTGAAGAAACTGCTAAAGAAATTCTTCAACACTTCTTTCCAGATGACAGTGTGATAAATGAAACTCCTGAACAAGTGGAAATAAGAATAAAAGCAATGCAAGAGACAACAGTCGACCACGAACCACAGATTTCAAAAGATGAGCTAAAAAACGCCCTCAAATCGATGGACCCGAAGAAGTGCCCTGGGGCAGATGGGATCACGTCTGATATTCTTACCCGCTTCAATGACAGCTTCCCAGAGATACTGACAAAGATGTTCCAGAAATGTTTTGACATAGGATATTTCCCAAAAATATGGAAGGAAGCAAACATCATTATCATACCTAAGCCTGGAAAGAACAACTACAGCAGTCTCGAAAACTACAGACCGATTGGACTTCTCCCGGTTTTAGGGAAATTATTTGAAAAAATCCTTATCGATAGAATAAAATGGAACCTTGGCAAAGGAAATAAATTAAGCTCAAAACAATATGGCTTTACCTCGCAAAAATCAGCAGAAGACGCAATGTACGATGCAGTGGAAGTCATTAAGGGAAAAATGAAGAAAACTGGCGAAGTAATCTTCATATCTCTCGATATCAAGGGAGCTTTTGATAATGCATGGTGGCCACAATTGTTAAAACAACTGATAGAAAAAGAATGTCCTTCCAGCCTGGTAACGTTAGTAAGAAGCTATACAGAAGACAGGAAAGTAAGAATAAGGCACGGTAACAGCTCAAGTGAGAAATGTGTTTCCAAAGGTTGTATTCAGGGATCAATTGGCGGGCCAACCTTCTGGAACGTTTCGCTGGACGAACTCCTACAAATGGACCTCGGGCCAGACGTCTACATTCAAGCCTACGCCGACGATGTTCTTCTAATTATAAACGGAAAAAACCTACAAATCACAAAGGAAACTGCGGAAAAAGCGCTAGAAAAAGTAAGCAATTGGGGTAAAAAAGTTAAATTAGAATTCTCGGAAAAAAAAACGCAAATCATGGTTTTGAGTAAATGTCGGGAAAAAACCATTAACGTAAACATGAACGGCAAAGAGATTATACCGGTCAAGGAAATTAAAATTTTGGGTATGGTAATTGATAATAAGCTCAGATGGGACAAGCACATAGATTTTATTTGCGGTAAGACTTCGACAATCTTTAAAGCCTTATGCAGAGCGGCAAAACCGACGTGGGTACTATCACCAGAAATATTAAAGACAATATACAACGGGGCAATCGTGCCGATATTCACATACGGGTCAGGGGTCTGGGGAGATACGTGTAACAGAGTCAAAAATAGGAAAAAACTAGCAAGTATTCAGCGTCAATACGCAATAAGAATTTGCAAAGGATATAAAACTATCTCCACCACCTCAGCCTTAGCCTTAGCAGGAACACCACCAATAGATTTGAAAATAACAGAAATTAAAGATATCTACAGAATAAACAGAAGGGGTATCCCCCCTAACTTCCTACCTGCTGATAGGGAAATAATGACAACACGCAATATAAATGAACTACCACATCCGGGAAAAATAATAAAAGAAAACATAAAAATCGAGTTAGAAAAGGGTAATAAAATTAACGAGGATCCCATACAAATTTATACAGACGGAAGCAAGCAAGATGGTAAAGTGGGCGCTGGACTTGTTATAAAGGAAGCTGGGAAAGATTGGGTGTCAAAATCATATAAATTAGAAGATTATTGCACAGTTTACCAAGCGGAAATTTAGCTATTCAAAAAGGCATAGAATGGGTACAAACAAAGGGAATAATAGACAAAGACATTACTATAAACTCAGACAGCAAATCATCACTAGAAACATTAAGAGACGAGAGAACTACGAACGATATAGCTAGAGAGTGTTTGGAAAAATTAGAAACATGCCGAAAAAATAAAAACCGGGTAAAGTTTCAATGGGTTAGAGCGCACAAAGGATTAGAGGGAAACGAAAGTGCAGATGAAGCAGCAAAAAAGGGAAGATTACTTAAAAAGTGCCCAGCAAGGTACCACCAAGCTTCACAAAAATAACGCTCAAGAGAGAAACAGAACATAAATGGGATTTAAGATACATGGGGGAAAGTAAGGGGAAAATAACCAAAAAGCACTTTCCAAATATAAACACGGCACTTATAAAGGGAAAACACGTGAAAAACAGCTTTCACGCAACACAGATGTTGACAGGACATGGGTGCTTCAAAGAATACCTGAAACGCTTCAAAATAATAGACGATGACAAATGCCCGTGTGATAAAACATCTACTCAGGACAGCACCCACGTATTAGAAAAATGCTCAATCTTTGATATAGACAGATTCAGATTAAAGTACAAACTAAAAACTTTTGGAATTACTGATGAGAACAGGACAGAAATTTGGAAACAAAAGAAAACAAAAAGCCTTTAGATTCATTTTCGCTGACGATACTGCACTTGTACTATCCAATGAAAATCCTATCATAGCTTTTCAACAATTGCAAAGTGACTTTAACGAGCTACTTAAATGGGCTCATGATGTTGGATTAATTATAAATGTTAAAAAAACCAAATGTATGTATATAAGATCACCAAGCCTGGGAATATGGAATATACCCAAAATAATTGCTCATAATTCTGAATGTATTCATAAAAAAATTGAAAATATTTGCTACTGTGAAACAATTGACTTTACTAACGAATATACTTATCTGGGACTAATAGTAGATAATACATTTAAATGGGATAAACAAGTGGCTAAAATTTGCAACCAGCTCCGATCTTTTGCAAGTAATTTTTATAAATTGAAATTTATTTTGCCCCATTGTACTCTTAAAATTATTTATTTTTCTATGGTCGAATCCATCCTTAGATATGGCATACGAACTTGGGGGCACACAAGCAATATTTATATTAAATATATACAAAATTTACAAATTGCTATAATAAAAAAAATTGTACCACCGAATATTTACAGACAAAGAAGTAATCTTAAACTACTGTATGGTTCTGAGAGCCTACTTCCAATAAAGGGTCTTCTTTGGTACATTATTATAATGGATAATGAGGGAGATAGCAAGTACAAAAAGCAACCGGTGCATAATCACACAACAAGATTCACTGAAAATAAGGGCCTCATTACTCCAAGAGTAACAAATAAGTATGGAAGCCGAACGCTTAAATACTTAATACCAGAGATTTTCAATAAATTCAATAATTTTTTTAAACCTCAGAATAATGAGAGACCCTGCCCCAAAAACACTAAGCGTTGGCTAATAAGTGACGAATCAATGTATCTCTGAACATTATAATTATTGATGTATCCCTGAACATCTCAACGTACCTGCCTAAATAATTTGTATATAGGTAGGTACATTGAGATATATTATTTTGTGATATTGTAAATTGTATAATATTGTGTTATACATGTATTAAAAATTTAAAAAAATATATATATATTATTTTGTAGAACCTACAGACAAGCCGTCATGTGTGACAGCTTTGTGGGACTGCATAAAATTTGTATTTTAAAAATGTATTTTCTTGTATTAAATAAAAAAAAAAAAAAAAAAAAAAAAGCGAAATATATATAGCGTTCTTAGAAAAAATTACAAAAAGAATTAAAGAAATAAATGAAATAATAGTAAATTAAAAGAATTATAAAGAAAAAAGGAATATTTATAAAAAAATAATTAGGAGAAACCTTGTGTGTAATAAGCAAGGTACCAATAGAAGATACTAACAATCCATTCAACAGGGGTGCCCGGGTTCATGGGTTGAGGTTTGTCCAGGTCTTGGCGGCGAATGCGTCTAACCACCTGCTGCATGGTGGGCCGGATCGAGAGAGACTGGTTGAGCTTTTGACCTTTCCATTTCTCAACCCATCGCCTTGCACCGCAGTTGGAGGGATGGATTCATATGTCTGTAACTCCTGGGCACACTGACCCCCAGATTCCTATCCACCCCTCATACCTTTTTCCTTCCCACGACTTTCTCTCCTTACTTTCCCTTAAAAGACCCTCCACACAGCATCCCCAAAGACGACATAGGCCCCGAGGGGAATTATTTTCCTCAGGGCCTCCTGTGTGGAGCTAATGTAAAAAAAAAAAAACGGGCCGTCCGTCTGATAGATTCTCCTAATTTAACACAAGGACTGAAGTATTTAGACGCGTCGGGTGGGAATGCTATCCTTGTTCTACCAGTATTTCAATGGAAGGTGCTCCGAGGAACTAGCATCATTGATCCCTTCGGCACCGGTGCGTAGTCAGGAAACACACCAAATGCGTCCCAACATATGTACACATTGTACACGGTTGACATTTGTCACATGAGAACGGGTCGCTTCTTCGACTCATTCTTGTGTTCAACAGCTCGACTGTGGAACGATTTGCCGGCCTTTGTGTTTCTTCCTTCCTACAACATGGGTCTCTTCAAGACCAATGTTCATTCCTTCCTCTTCACAAAAGACCCTCCACAGAGTATCACAGATGACATAGGCCCTGAGGGAAATTACTTCCTCAGGGCCTCCTGTGTGGAGTTAAGGCAAAAAAATCATATTATTTTAATAAATGGAACACAAGAAATATACTGTTTTTCTTTTCATTTATACCACTCCCAATTTAGGGTTGGAACTCAGCCGTGACGCCAATTTCCATCGTTAGATCTAATCTTCAAATTATTTGACGAATTTTGGGAATACGGTCGAAGCAGCAGGGGGTCAACCGACGCCAGTAAAATTTTGAAAGGGGTCTATGAAAAAAAAGAGTTTGGGAACCTCTGGTTTAGAGCTTTAAAGTCTAAGTCTAAAGGGTTGACAACCGCTGTTCTAGAGGAAATAACTTCTAAAACATTTGTTTTTTTTGTGTTCTTTTTATTAATAAATCATACAGATTATTAAAATAAATTAACATTACCTACTTCGTGGATTTCAGCTAGTGACAAATAAAACTAAATGACGGGTAATTATGTTTTCTTGAATTCCTGAAAACGGAAGTCATAAGGTTCACCGCAATGTTATTGATTTTTGTTGTCATTGTGTTGAACGTCTTCAAATTTTCATGGGTTTTTTATTGGAAACATTCGATATTTCTGTAATTACTGTCTTTGTCTTTTATACACAAGCCAATCAACGACATCAAAAGATCTGATACAATTACTCATTTTGCTTGCGGTGTCCAACAATGGATATTCGGAAAGGGGCGAAATTTCTTTAAAGATTTTCTTCAAAGAACATAGATTAGTAACATTTAAATAGCCGTAAAATAAAACATTATTTTTATTTAATTTTTTTACATTGAATACTTTTTACAATTTTCTTTTCCATTCATTACTTTAAACTGTTCGGCACCACTGATATGTCCGATGTACCTACTCTACTGCCGTATTCTGCCTTGTTTGTATTCTGAGACAAAAAATGTTAAAATAAGAATTCACTGCAGTATTAATAGGTTCAACATGAATCTATTTGTACAAAAACTACTAAAAATTATAACTCTGTTTAGTTATTATTTATTCTAGGGAAATCAATAGTTTACAATCGGATTAATTTATACATGTATAATTTACCTAACTGAGAAACCAATTACAGATTTCCTCATAGATCATACTATTAAATTGTGTCTAGAAATTAAACAGAAATCTTGCAACTAAAAATATCTTACATTATTTTAAAAAGTAGGTAAGTAGTACAAAATATATGTCATTACATAATATATCATTACATTTATGCAGTTTTGTACTAATTTAATACATCTTGACAGAGTTTTTATATTTATTTTCGTCACAATTGAAAATATCTATACTTATCAGATAGAATGTAATCATATTTATGTTGAAGGACAGGCAAGAATTTTGGTTTGAATTTGTTTTACAGTGTTTTTATTTAAAAATTTGATTGTTATTGCACTATATGTAAAATCGACCACCATAACACGGGCATCAGCCTAGCATGGTGGTCGAAAAAACCACTAATAATGTAAATAATTTATGCAATGAATAGAGAAAAAAAAAAAAAAAAATAGAGAGGGATAATGTTTATCAAAGAGTTTTATCGTGGTAAAACTATTATCGATGTGTTTCCGATAGTCACAATAATAGAAAAGCTGGGAATTATACAGCGCACGTATTAAAATAAAACATATTTTTACGTAGAAGAGCCGGTTAAGTTTTTAATATGGTAATTGAGGGTTTTCTTAGTTTAAATTACTGTCTTTAAAGACGAAACCGAAAGGTCCCCTTAGATAATTGATGCTAGTGGTTGCTCTCTTCGGTGGCGGACCATCCCAAGAGATGTCGAAGTGCCTGATGAAGTTAATCAGAGCCACTTCCATCTCAAGATCTGCGAATCTCCTGCCGATACAGGACCTGGATCCAAAGCCAAAGTGCATGGCGGTGAAGGGATGAGCATTCTTGTAGGAGATTTCAGAGTCAACGTTCTCTCGGAGCCATCTCTCGGGGATGAATTCCAGGGGGCGGGGGAAATGCTCCTCCAAGAGTGAGATGAACATATGCAAGAAGATTACGTTGGTCTGTGAAAGAAGAAGAAACAGTTAAAGAACTATACCTACGTTGTACGATTTAGTAAGATACTCATTTCTTGGTGCATTAGGTAAGATCAAAGAAGAAGTATTATCGCTCAGTGGAATAGATAGATAGGCGAGACGATCAGCTCTCCAGTGAACCTTTTTTTGAATGATCAGTTATATGTATATAATTCATCATGGGATGCATTCGTGCAAACATTATGAATTTACTGGCAGTTACTGAGCCTAAAGGCTAAAGGAATGTGAGAATGTGGACATATTAAAACAGAACACTTGGTAGAAGAAGTCCTCTCCATCCGTTTCCCGGAAGCCCATCTGCGTCAGGCCAACTGATTCCCAATGCCGTCGACTATCTGAACAACCTCAGCATCCCACATTAAACTCTCATCCGTCGTGCGAAGAAAACAATTGCGAGTTTATCGTTTGTCAAAATGCATACTCTACAATAAAAGCAAACACTCACTCCTGTTGGAATCCTATATCCAGAGAGCACTGTGTCCTTAGTCAGGATCCTCATGGTGCCTGGAGTGACGGGGAAGATCCTCGCAGCCTCCTTGATGCATGCCTTCAGATACGGTAGGTGGTTCAGGTGGTCCGCAGTCAGTTCCGAGGATCGGCTCGGTAGCAGCGCTGTGATATCTTTACGAAGTTTGTCTTGCTTGTCTTTTTTGCTGGCCAGATGATAGAGGACGTTCACAAATGAAGTGGAGGTCTGAAAAAATATAGGTATGTTTTTATTACTTTCGATACGGAAATGTTCTGCTTTGCTCTCGTGATCACTTAAACTCCTTGAACCCCTCACGAGATCAGTCCTCATGACATATACCAGGATTTTCTTTAGGTGTTTAGCAATATAATATCGTGGTTCCACATTGCAGCTTTCGAGGAGTCTGAGCCTGCATCCCATCAAGCCGAGACAATATCTTTGTATTTCTTACAGCTGTAGGTGCTTTCCACCTCAACTGCATCACGCGCCTCATGTGGAACTGTCCTATTAAGAGGAATATAAACCCTAGAAATATTTCGATTCTCGTGCTTGCAAAATTTGCAATCGAGCGTCTTGTTTGCGCGAGGCAAGTAAGCGAAAAAGTGTTTTTTTTTTATTTTGTCCATAATTTTATAAGAGTGAAAAAAAGTAAGAACATAGAAAACCTCAAAAATGTAATTTGATTGTAATTCCGTTACATAGAAAGCCTAGTAAAAGCTTCAATTTATCCGTAGCATATTTTTTGATGTTCATACTGTAAGCCAATTCGTCGTAAAGATTAATCTAAATAGTATCTAAAAAGGATTTCACGTATAACTTCACCTTAACGGTCCTTATAGTTCCTTCAGAGAGTTTCTATTCGTAGTGAGAAGTTGCTTGTCTCGTTTGGAGTTAGGACCGTCAATGAGCACTTAGACTTGTCTTATTACAGATTGAAAGGAAAGGCCGACATAAACCGAAGATCACATCGTCACTGCCTTCGTGCTACATCAAAATAAATACTTACAGTATCAATCCCAGCGAGCAGCATATCAGACACCATCACCACAGCAACCTTGGGGTCTACATCCAACAGCTTTTCCAATACACTAAGTTCATTGTCATCCACGGTTTTTATTCCCGACTCCTTCTTCTTCCTTATTTTCTCTATTGCAACACCTATATGGGTTTGTGCTAGGCTGAAAGATAGCACAGATAATTTTGATATTACTTAATTAACGTAAAATACCACGTTCACCAAACTAATTATAAGAGACATTATTTTCCACTTAGGGGCCACCTTTTGGGTTGCTTCGACTGGCTTGAAAATTTGAAAAACGACACATTGTAATTACTTCTTAGAAGCTGGTTCACGAAGAACTGATTTGCTTTAGACTAATTTAATTCACAATCAGACGTAAGTCAGTTTAAATTTTAATTCATTTATTCAGTTTCAGTTTAGTATTTGAAAAACAGCGGGTGTCAACTATATACGCCAGCAGTGGCGGTTCGTAGTCTTTTTAACAGGGGGTTCAAAAATCCAAAAGAAGGTATATCTAATCAAAATTTACTTTTAAAGGAATTAAATTGCTTAATGTTTTTTACAGCAATGCACGTTGCTAATTATTATTGTTTTTACAACAAGAATAATTACGTGGAATATATAAGTGGACGCGGAGGCCTTTGAATTTTAATTTCCAACCTTTTTTCATAAGTATTAGCATTATTTTTTTATGTACACAACACTGTATTCAGCGACAGTGTAAAAAAATATGACAGAATAATAGCGACAACCAATTAACGCAACGGTTTTCACTTTGATAGCCAACATAATACTGAAGTAAGTTCAACACAAAATGACATAACTAGCAACTTGACAATGCGACGTTTGCAGAAAATAATATAAAAGAGGTAAATAAACGCTAGAAATATTTTGATTTTCACACCTTCAAAATTTTAAATCGAGCTTCTTTTTTGCACGAGGCAAGTAAGCGCCAAAGTGGTCTTAATTTATTTTGTGCATAATTTTATAAGAATGAAAAAAGTTAGATTTTAAAAAAGGTCAAAAATAGTCTTAGCCATAAAGGGGTATTTAAAAAAATATGTTTCTTATATTACTTCATAGTTACTTAAGTCGTGAAAAAACATTTGTTTAATAGTTTACGCTTTTATTTTTTGTTACGTAAATAAAATTTTTATTGTATTTCCAATCCATGGTAGTAAAAGTTTCACTTTATCCGTAGCATATTTTTTTATGTTCATAAAGTAAACTAATTCGTAGTAAAAATTAATCTAAATAGTATCTAAATAAGATTTCACGTATAGCTTCATCGCTTCATCCGGTGTAAAGGCGATGGTCACTCTGTGACTACTCGTGAAAGATCGGAGATCACGTGATCACACGACTCGGGATCGCGGCGCACCAAGCGGGAATGAATTTGACAAAGAAATGCATGGTTTCGTTCAAATCACCGTCAGAGGGATCTGTATGGGCCAGAATTTTTTCTTATAGAGAACTTTGCGCGGAATAGCATCACGCACAACATGGAAATAGGTACCGATTTCAACGCGGTGCGGTGGCGCGAGTTTTAAATACGGATTTTAATGGAGCCCTATTTACAACGTGATTATAAAGTTGTTTTATAATGATTAAAAACTTGTTTTATAAAAATATTATATATTATTATAAAACAAGTTTCTGGTTTTATAATAATAATATCATCTTTTTAATGAGGGTTCACCGCACAAACGCACTTTAGAGAAAACCGCCACTGTACGCTAGTAATAACAGAGCTTACCTTTAAAAGGCAATTTCATCAATGCTGTTTGTCAAATTCCGAATTGATTCTGTCCAACAGCAAGGTTTCCTCTCCCTATCAGCATAGCGATTGGCAAGTTAGTCCTGCAGGCTGGGAGATAAAACTGTCGGAGACGGAGACATAGAAATGAATGCTCTCCATGATAGCCGTAATAATAATTTTCATTGAATTTGCAATGCCATCAATCCTACTGACTCCGGACAGTTATGAATCTTGTAGAATACCACGGACAAAAATATTCACGGGGTTTGAAGTAGTGGCTATCCCCAGGAACTTGAAATATTAAACCAACTCCTATATTACAAATTGAACTCACTTGAGCTGATCATCATAAAGTTTCATCGCCTTCTTGTATGTGGGTGTGGCCACAAGCTTCCAGATGCTGGGTTCAAAGTCCAATTTCTCCGTTACGGCAAAGAGGTCCTGGGCATTCTGGACCATCTTCTGGGGAATAGAGTCTGCGGGCAGATCATCTGCAAGGCAGTTTAGACGCGAGTCCAGCGCAAGATATGCTATGCTTTCAAGCGCCCACTTGTTGGTTTCGTTCATTATAATGTCGCCGACCTTGTTATCAGCATTCCGCATCCTTTTGATCCTATAAGGTATATAAGAAAATATAAAACAGTTGGGGGATGTAAACAAATAATATAGTGGAAAGCGATATGTATCTTTTTTTATTTGAAAAGAAAAACAAACATTCCCGGGTTACGAATAGCCGATCTTAAATTAGTTAAAAATGTGTTTAGATTCAGGATCAGATCGACCCACAATAGTGACTTGGATGAACAGTGATAATCGCATAATCCATGAAGATATTTTTGTTCCCATATAATGAAAGAATATTATTTCAGAAATACTTCCAGGAGTAACCTCCTAAAAATGGTATATCAGTTTATGGATTCATTAGTTAGTTGGTATATTGGGTTGTTGGCTTCATTTCAAATCCACAATTAGGCATGAAGAATGGTAGAATTTAATAATGGATCGTTTTTAGTTACATTTTGGCCAAAACACCCGCGAGCATCCGCTGGCCAAAATACGGCCAATTTGAATGAGATTTTTAGACTGGCAATGAGATATTTTGAAACATTTAATGGAACTGTTTTTAAAGTTCCCGCACATTTGAATCTTCGATAAACCACAAGGCTAACTCAGTAGTTTCACATTTTAATACGGGATGTCTCGCATCTCTTCTAAGTTATTTGTTATTGACGATCCGGGAACCGAAATTATTGAAATATTTTTTCTTATAAATAATTGATAATGTATTTGCAATTTAAAAATATATTTTAAAATATATATCTGTGATTATCAACAAGGCCATAGACAATATACAGAAGTAATACTATTTTAATTGCTCCAGATACCTACGTACCATAGAAGGCAATTTGAAGATAAATAATTTGCAGAATTCACGCGTTTCTAAATTAAACGATTTTTTATAAGGTTTTTATGAAACCTAAAAACATGCGATTAGCGACCATATGTTGGTTATTTCAATGGCTTTCTAAAACTGTAAGCAGTTTATTTGACTCCGTATTAAAATTCAGAGACATGATTTTTTAGAATGAGGGTGGGATATTTCCAAAGCGAAGCGCTCAAGTCTAAAATTGATCATATTGCGGAACACTCCTATAAGCATGAAGCGTGAATATACTCTGCATGCGGTATCAATATCGGTTCTCACTTTTCTGTAAAATTTCTATCTATCTCTTCTAGGCTATCGAAATAATGGACTCACTTTTCAATAAAATCTGTAGAAATAACTTCCACGGGTTTCAAATATTGCTTCACTATTTTAGGCTGCATCATGATGGAGTTTACTTTGTTCCTGAAGGAGTACCAATCTTGTCCATTTCTGAAAACAGATAACATCATCATTAATGGCATCATTGTAAATCATTGGCGATTTCTGATCCCCTCTGGGAAATGTCTTCTTTAATGCTAGTCTTCTACTGTCTTTTTCCAATTCCTTTGCATGCAATATTAACGAGCGTTTATTATTAATCCTTCTGAATTGTTCAAACAAAAAATTTCTGTCACGAAGGCGCAATAAAAAAGTCTTCCATGATTAACTATATTCCAGTCATACATGAGATATTCTTGTACACTACTGACCTTTTCATGGTAATACGAGTATATCCAAATAAAAAATATATAAAAAAACCCTATATTACTAGATTAAAAAATATAATGCTTACGAAGTAACGAGTCCCTTAGCATCCTTGAACACTTCTTGCCTGAAGTGATTACGGAAGTATGTCATACTTGGTAAGATATCTCTTTTAGGAAGAACAGTCTCTTGCTTATAGACCTTTAAAAAATGTTAAGCAGGCTGCATGAAAACTTATAATAAATGGTACATACAGGTACAAAAAGTACCAATTGTCCAAATTCAAGATCATACTCAGCGCCGGATCAGCCATACGTTGTGTGCAAAAATGTGCAAAAAACCTGTCGCCAACTCCGAAGGGACGCTGTGAGAAAACAAAGATCGAAAAAAAAATACTTTAAATACTTCTCACTACACTTCTTTAACACCTTACTTTCCACTCTCTCGTCTTTATTTACTACACAGATGCCAGATTTCGTGGATCCGCCAATGACCTCACCTAGTTGGAATTTAATGTAGGTGGTGGAGGGAAGTTAAGTAGAAAATAAATAGGATCGTTAGGAAGTACTTTTCTATGGGTCTGATCTGCTCACTAATATAGTTAACACCATTCAAGCCATTTTTCAATTTTGAGCAAGGGTATAAAGGAAAATTATCTTAACACTTGAATGGGGTCCATAATATACGTAATAAAAATAAGTAATAAAAACGTTTATTCATCAATAGATTTTTTAGAGTATTATATATTTTGTTCTTTTATCATTGAGTCTATTGATGAAAAGGTCTACTACAGGCTACAATTCAGGATTTCTCCTGGAATGCAGCTGGTTTTCAGCAGTGCTTCCGTATGAATTTTAAATAACTTTATATTTCCAGACTCAGGTTATTAGGTTTTGAATCAGCGTCCGTACCTACAGGCCAGAGCTAAGGACCTTAACCCCTCTGCCATAGAGGCGTTTGTTGACGATACACAATATGTTAGTGAAGTTAGTCAATTACCATTTCTATGTCGTCTGGTGAGAGTAAATAGACGGTATTGGGAAGGCCAACGACTCCGTCCAGTTTATAAATATCTCCATACTGTTTATACAGTATTCCCAAAAGTTCTATGGGGTCCATATTTGAATATTCGCCTGCAAAAACAAATCAAGCTGATATTATCTTACTGGGTATATAAAGACGTCCCCGACAGACTTTCTCTTGATTCGTGGCCTCGTTGGTAAAGATCGTGACCCTTAATATCCCTAATAAACTTCACTGGTTAATGCAACCATGTAATATGTAATTACCTTATAATATATATAACTGTTTGTTTCCCTAACAAAATAAAATTAAAATAAAATAAAATAAACCAAGTTCCTCCACTTTTCCAATCCGAAGCATCGGTGATCTTTCTTTATTTCTATGCCTTCCTTTTTACGAGTGATCAAGAGCTTTCAAGGCTTTTCTGGGTCGAGTTCCCAGGAAACTTTCAATGCTCGTGGTCAAATTGAGCAACTTATCCATAGTATCTTAGAATACGCTGCAGGCAGACAGTTGATATCCTATTTTGTATGCCTAGCTCTTCGAAGAATGGTTAGATTAGTGCGCCTTTCTGCTCGTGGAATCTAGAACATTCTGCTCAAGCACCGCTTTTCGAGGGCGTCTATATTTCCTATCACTTGCTTCCATACCAAATAGATATACACACCAGGGAACATTAGCAGTAAACATTAACAATATTACGGGAGAGGAATAGTTCGCGAAATGGGTGGTTACTTAGCAGCAGAAATGTTCCTAACCAGAAAACAGTAGCCAGTCACATGCGTAATATTATTATTCTTAATTGTAAAAACAAACGTTTATGTACACCAAAAGCACATCAACATTTTTTATTTACGAATTGCTTCAGTATGCCGGATACATCTTATTACACCTTGCATAACAGAGGCACATTCAAATTATTTAGGTATACATACGTGTTTAATACTAGTTACATTTCTATTAGGTCATTATATTTAAACGTGATTGCCGTTTCGCCTATTGCAGGCATTGTTAAATATATAAATATTTTTAATTTTATTCACTTTTGTACTTATATACTACTTATAAACTACTGTATAAGATGTACTTTTTACAATCTTAAAATTTTTGTTCAATAAAGATACATATTATTATTATTAATGTGTTTTTTTGGTAATAGGTATTGATTTAGGGTGAGGCAAAAAATAAAAATCTAGAGTAGGTACCGAAACAAAGTAGGGTTCTACAACATATTCATGCTTTGGGCTCTATGAAAATAAATAATATAAACGAAAGAAGGAAAAAACATCCTAACAAGTGCTGTAAATTCTAAAACACGACTCGTTCGACAATCCCGGAGGTCATGCATCGGCCAGCCAGGGTGGGGCAATCGCCCCACCTTGCTCCACCGTACCTACGCCCATAGGTATAAGCATTTAAAACAGTAATATCTCCTTTGGCGATTCATCATTTTTTCAAACGTTTCTATCAACGGAAGACATCCGGACATGACACGATCAAGTAAAATAATTATTTGACAAACGTAAAATCTGTAAACCTAACATATCTGCGCCTAAGCGTATAAAGAACTAAAGAACAACGTTCTCCCACACACACACACATGAGATAAAAAAAAAAAACTATATAATTTGTTCTAACCGATTTTAGGCAAAAATCTCCAAGTGTTTCCAACGATAGGCAGTGCCTTTGGTCCTGGTATTTCCTTGAAGGGTTTAGCCTTCTGCCATACTGCCCTGCTCACGTGACACGTGGGATCCGACTCTTCGATAGTCTCCTTCCAATTTTGCACTTGCGCGGGACATTCCTCCGCCACTTTGGGAGATATTTGGTGTTCGGGACATGATTTGTTGAAGAATCTGAAATAAAGTTATGGATCAAGGACACTAAGCATTACTTTCTGCAAGAACTCATATTGTCAAACAGCAGTTTATTTGGAGTTAAAATAATGTCTCAAATATCACGCCATTTCATCGAGGGGGGGGGGGGGGTAGGGAGAGAGAATAGACGCCATACAACTCTGACTTGGCTTTCCTGACTTCAATCATATTCAAGCATCGTCCAATGCTTACTCTTCTCGTTATTTTTATTTTTATTTTCATTTATGTTATAGAAACAAAACAGTACCTGCATTGGTTACAGTCATAAAAAAATTATACAAAATTGCAGTGTATGTATATGTGGGTATGAGGCAGTGTGTTTGCAGTGGGAGCTGTGTGATAAGTGGTGATCTGTTGAACTGAAGCGATATGTATGTGCGATAAACAGTTTAATATAAATTACATTATTTTCCTTTTAATATGATCAATGTATCCGAAAAAATGTTAATGTTAAAGTTTAGGCATTAACATTACACATATTATTGAAAGTGTAAAGAGCACGGTTCATTTGCGAATTTGCTACTGTATTTATTTTATGTATATATTATCCTGTAATTAGCCGTACCTATATCGGGTACGTCTCAAAGCATGTTAAAATTAATCGAGGATAGAAATCTGGTTCAGTCTTGGTTATTGTTTAAAATTCTATGTAGAAATATTAAATCAGCTAGTGATCGCCGTTGATTCAAGATTCTGGGTCTTGGCATGACCCGATAGTGTATTTGGTTAATTTGGTCATTCCAGTTTTCCTCGTGCATTTAAACTGTCTTTATAAAACCAAGCGGTCTAATAGCAGTTGGTTAGCTTCGTGTCAATTGACGCCAATCAACTCAAATTAAACTACGCTAAATCAAGTAAATATAAATTGTCAGCATTCCTCAAAAAAGCTTGGAGATAGTTTGGTGTTCAGGACATACGATTTGATTTATTTTATTTCTAATGAACACAACTAACACGTCATGGGTAACATAAAAAAATACAAGGGATAAATACCATTCGTCCAATAACGGTGTAAGTGTACAACAATATGAAAACATTAAACAAAATATATAAAATAACAACAACTATGTAATGTTATGGGTTACAGTCACACAGGGTTACTTTTTCAAGTCTACCTTAAACTGTATAATCTCATCTCATCTTCTTCCCCTTGTCCAATTCGGCTCGGGAACCTATCGTTTCGACAAGGCACCTCCATGCACGATAGGCATCCTTTTTAGGCCTAGGCTCTCCTCAACTGGCTTTTCCCTCTGAATGTATTTTTCTGTTGAAGTTGATCTTTTGGTACATATACGCCAGAACCATCTCATTAGAAACTTTTCTACGAATATTAGCTTGGGTTCGATGCTAAGCAAGTCTCGGATGTAGAGATTCTTATCTAACTTTTAACTAAATAATATAATAAATTGAAGAAGACAATATTAACAACTTTCAATGAAATGTGAAACAGATGAAGACACAGAACATAAAAAGGTAACGATCGCAACTGGGACATGAAACCAGATTTTCTAGTCTTACCTGACCAACACTATACCAATCGGGTATTTTTACTGTTTTTTTTATTCTCGAAAAAATGAAAATAGATAATAGAATCATTCTTTATTCACTATTTTTGATTTGCCACCAAAACGACGTGTTCGTTTTTGTTCTTGAGTATGGCTTTGTTGACGTCACGCCGGCCAGTGTCGGTGACGTCATAATGACGTTTTAGCCGTTTTTAACCGTTTCGGAATAAAAATAATATATTTCAATTTAACCCCTTCCCTCGTAATCTATCAAAATTTCATTTCATTCATTCATTCATTCAAGAAATCAAAATTTAAATTAATAGATGTACGGAAAAAGTTCCGATTTTCTGAAGCAATTGATCTGTTTCATTATTAAATTTGATATATTTATGGGTATATTTATATTCATCAGTTTAGCAATGTAAAAATTAAATGCAAATCATCGTGATATATATTTTTAAATTGTATTCCAAATAAGAATTACTGTTATCTAATAAATATGATTAACATAGTCGTTTTAATATTTTATCGGTCTTATCTTCGATAGTACCTAATCATTATGTCCTAATGTATTTACATACTTTTTCGTCTATATTTTTAATTTATTTATTATTTTGAAACACTTACAGCAGTTATTTTAAAAATAATTACCTATATTTATAAAATTGCGAACCCAAGACTTCACAATCTAGTTAAAAATGTTCCCCGGATGCATTGTTTATGATTTAGTTATTACTAGGAAGAGATGCGCACATGAAGTGAAATAACACAAAACTGCGCTCTATAAATACTACGTTATAATTATTATGACAATACTATGAATAATAGAGATAAAAACATAATAGGTCATTAAATTATATCATATATGTCAATAAACACATTATGAGAGAGAAAGCATAGAAAGTAAAGAAAAGATTTTCTAATAACACCACTGTTCTCAAATTTCGTAAGCACATATTTGTATTAAAATATAGGCCCAAATTGGGCAAATATTTGTATCACGAAACACGCCCACAAAGCACTTCTTGCGTTACTCTTTATTATAGTGATACCCATAGACTCAAAAGCATTGTACTCATTGGACTCAAAAACGATATATTTGGGACACTGGATTGTCCCAAATAAAGTGGGCAACGTGTATTGTTTTTACATGATTCAAGATGGAATATATTTAAAACTCTAATGAGAATATTCCCAAGACAAAGAGTGGTTTCAAGCTTATCATGAATAATTTTATGTAAACTTGAAGTGTTCAAGTCTTATTATTTATTACTTTACAGAAACAATTTAAAACATTGTTTGCTCTCGATGAGTCGAAATGAACTCATTCCGGGAAGGACAATATAACAAAACTACTTCCAAATGGAAATGCTCTATTTCACTAACAGAAGTGCCCTTGGGGTGATTTTTCACAAAAAACGGCGCCATATGAATCAGCCAAATATTGATATTTTTTTAAGAACAATCAAAAATTATCGAATTAAGTACATAAGACAAAAGAAATTTGTGGTTTTTCACCATGGCATAACGAGATTCTATTTCTTTTGACATGTAAATATAACAAATGTATGTTTATTCTGATAACATTTTAAATAACCTGTACTAAAAAGGTTTTATTTGTAAAAAAATAATAAAGGTTTTATTTCCGGGCCTCAAACCTACGCCCTCCGATTCGTATCCGAGGACCTTACCTGCTCGGCAATAGAGGCCGTTAAGTTACACAATAACCTGTAATATAATTATTGAGGAACATACGCTCAAACTATTAAACACTTTGTTTATTTAGCCACCAACCTGAAACATGATACACGGTTGTTTACTACTGAAAGTGAGTAGATTCCCTTGTTATTTAACACATTTTTAACTCCTACCGCCACAATACGATTAAACTTGAACATAGCAACTATAAAATCTACAAATTAATCGGCATTTTATAGTTTAACACAGCGCGAATAAAAAAACTAAAATAAAATTATACCAAATCGGATTTGACACCAACGCCGACTGAAAAACATTCTCAGGAAAAGCGAGCGTTGCACGTCGCGTCATTTTGAACCGATAAAATTTTACTTTTCGTACGGTTATCAAATAAACTGAATGCTTTTTACAAAAAGGGATCATTTCTTTTTATAATCAACTAGCTGGTTCCCGGCATGCGTTGCAATACCATATCAAAAGAAATAATTTTTTTCTCCCTGCATGTCCATTCCCGTGCATCCCTGTTCCCCTCCCGCATCCTCTACCCTCCCGCGTTCCCCTTTCACCTTCCCCGCCCACCCTCTCCCCTCTCCCGCACCATCATCGCGCTAACCCCCCTCCCGCATTCCTTATATTAAGTCCCAGTACAATCAGTTTTCAAACAGCTCGCGTGGCACCTATTATAATTTTTGTATTCAATTTTTCATGTTTCGTATATTAAAAATATTCATTTTAGTATATTATAAGAACAATCAATCAAATTTGGTACCTAACACCGGTGCCAATTTTAAATATCTATACTTTTAAAAATCCATAGACAATTCTTTCAATACAAAAAAAAAACAACCGTCTGCTAAATTCAATTTCATCAAACGCGCGAACTGTCAAACGTGCGAAGTTAAAATAGTCGTTAAGTTTTCAGAATTGGATTTTTTAATTTATTTGTAATTTTTTTATTTCATAAAAAAGTACATTTTTTAGTATTATTTCATCCGTCATGCTAGGGATGTCCCTGTGTTATGGCAGGTGAAGTTAACACATTGGAATTATACATAATTTGCTTGATAATAATAGTAATTCGATTATACAATTTAGAGAACCTAATAAATATTTTACAAAGTATTTAAATTAGGAAAAATAGATAGGGATTGTGGGAAATATATGAAGGTATATTAGGTGGATAGGGTGTAAACTGGATGGGTATTACTTGGATCCATAGGGTTATTTTATGTTTTTGAAAGAAAGGAGATTCAGGATTCGGTATTTAGGTTGTCAGGGAGAAGGTTGAAGATTTTAGGAACAAGGTAAATGAATTGTCTTTGGGCTGTCGTGGTAAGTAGTTTGCATCAATTCAATAAGATATCTTGATGGGCATTCTACAGTCGATTTTCCCATTAAAAATAAAATGCTGATAATCGTGATATGTTTTTTTGGATTGCAAATAAGAATTAGGTGCCGTTATCTTAAAATAGAATTAATTAGAGTCGTTTAAATATTTTATCACATTTATTTTTGATAAGTGTGCGAATTAGCAAGCGATAAAGTAGGTAGATACTAACACCAACCCATTATCAGAAAATTATTTTATTTTTATTTGATTAATATTCCTCCTTTTGTTTAATTTTTTGACAGACATTTTTTCAAGTCCACTAACGGTGTTTATTTTGGTAAATTTCAGACATCTCTTTGATTTCCCAAAAAAAAAGTTTTAAAATAGTCTGTGACAGGCGGGTGGATACCGGGCGGACGGCATGGATTCGATTTTTATACCAATCTACTACTTTATTTTGCGGTTGATGAAATTGTTCATACTTGACCTTCAAAACCAGATGATGGTGACGGTCTCCATTAAATTTCGAAAAATTCTGCGTAGAGCCCGGGCAAAGTCAAGGACTTCAGCTAGTACATATCTAACCTTCGTCTTGTATCTTCTAATATCTATATATATATAGTAGAGGGTCTGTTTATGACGGGCGGGCGGGCGGGCGGGCGGAGCGGCGGTGTGGACTTGATTTGTATGCAAATCCACAGTTTTATTCCGAGACTGATGAAAATTGGCACCCTTGACCTTAAAAACCAGAGGGAGGTTTACAATATGGAAAACTCTGCGTAAAGCCCGGGCAAATATTTAGGTGTTACACTAGATCGATCGTCCTCTTTCCTGGCTCACGTTAAAGAAGTATCCAGCAAGGCCCAGGCTCTCTTCTTGAAGCTGAGGAGACTCTCCACAGCTGAGTGGGGATTGCGAAATCCGGCTCTGCGAACGCTATATAGGTGTGTGTACGTGGCGCAAGTCTCGTATGCCGCCTCTGTGTGGGAGCACCGCCTGGACAACTCGCTGATTCTCTTAGCTCTCAAGCGTGGCCAACGAACCCCCTTGCTGGCACTCTCTGGTGCGTATAGAACCGTTGCTTCGGACGCTTTACCCGTTTTGGCTGGCATATTGCCAATCGATCTGGAAATTAGGGAAGTGCTCACTAAGCAGAAATTAACCAGAGGAACCCCGGCCACTCACCTAGGTGTTGTTCTGACACCGGGTGGGCCGGGGACTCTCCCTGGACTGCTCCGTCAAATGAGGGATCTGTCGCTCCAAGAGTGGCAGGTCCGTTGGGATAGGTCGAATATGGGAAGATGGACCTTCTCCTTCTTCCCATCAGTTAAAATCAGAATGAAAGGGGCATATCTACAACTGGACCACCACATCACCCAGCTTCTGTCCGGGCATGGGGAATTCAGGGGGAGACTTCACGCCCTCGCCCTGTCTCCCCATCCCAACTGCGCATGCGGATCGACGAACCAGTCAGCCGAGCACATTCTGTGGCACTGTGAGATCTTGACGGATGCGAGAGAGGAAATGCTCGATGGTTTGGATGTACCTATCAGACCAGTATGGAATACTGATCTGGTTTCGAATAAGACGAACTTCGAGTGTCTGAAGAAATTTGCAAGGATCTGGGTTGAGAGATGGCCTGAGCTTAGAGTCGCTGACTAGTTGACTTTGACACCAGGTGTACTTGTTCCTGTTTTACCACGGACTATCCCATATTACTCTATCATCTTAATTTGCCAAGGATGACAGTTTTTTTTTTCTTTGTTTTTTTATTTTACACTTAGTTTATTGTTTATACCCTCGAATTTTATAATTGAATACTGTGTACAGTATGTATATTTTTATGTTTTTTTTTACAGTTCGCTTTTTTTTTTACATATGTAATTTTATGCTGTTTTTATTTTTTACATCTTGATTTTCCTATTAGCACTATCATGTTCACACATGTCCGCGTGATTTTACGCTCATGTCTTCTTCTTTTTTTTTTACACTTATTTTTTTGCCATTTTTATTTATACTTTAGTTTTTTTGGTTCCGGATACATATAGCGTAATTAAACGCACATGCCTATTTCATATTATTTTGGTTTTCTTGGTTGCTTTACTGTTTTTTTTTTCATTTCTTTTAGTTTTGTTTAACGAGTGAGAACTGAACTCCGTTGCCCGTTTTGTATCGTCCTTATCCCCATTTAAGGGGTCGGACCCTAGAACGTGTCCCCGTGTACGTGCCATGGCCGATCTCTTGGAACTGGTGGGGCTGCACCCGGCCACCGCGCTACCCCCGTGACATGAAGAGGTTGGGGAGAGGGTTAAACGCCATCCGAAAGCTGTCCGTCCCGCCTCCAGCGACCCGACGCTTCTCTCCCTAGGGTCTTCTTTTTGATTTCCACACACTCCTCGTCTAGGCACCACCGGGTAGCTGGCTTACGGACGACGCTGCCGGTTATCGGGAGGCCTGACAACCAGCCTTCTTCACTGTCTCTGGGACTGCCGGTGGCTGGATTTCGGTATCACCAGTTCTACATTGTATATATGTTTATTTTTTCTTCCATTTTTTTTATGTACAGTGCACAGTGCTGCCTGCTGGATCATTGTGTGGTCCTTCGCCGCCATGAGCTTCCCACTCATGACGGTTGTCGTTCATTTTGTTTTTTTCCTTATATTTTCTCTATTACCTAGTTTTGTTACTAACACCTTGTTTGACTGTCCATGGGGCTCACTGCTTTAGCAGTGATTACCTTCATGGGCTTTAGAATTGTAGAATTGACTATCACAGTACATTCCTGTAGGTGCGCCTGCATACCGCCCTCTAACAACGTATGCGGGGACATTGAAGTTCTAGAATCGTTACATATTTTAAATGTAGAGTCGTTCATTCAAAAAAATTAGATTCTTGCGAGAACTCCGAAGGGGCGACCATAAGTCGCCTATACCGGGGTGGGAATAGGTGGGTGAAAGCTTCAATGAGGTTATTGAAACTTTGTACACTTGACCTTCAAAACAAGAAAAAGGTCACCGTTTATGCGAAATTTATTTCCAACAATTTAAGATGAAGTTATACGTGAAATTCTATTTAGATACTATTTAGATTAATCTTTACGACGAATTGGCTTACAGTATGAACATCAAAAAATATGCTACGTATAAATTGAAGCTTTTAATAGGTTTTCTATGTAAAGGAATTACAATAAAATTATTATTTACTTAACAAAAAAATAAGCGTAAACCACTAAAAAAAATATGTTTTTTCATGACTTAACTGTGAAGTAATACAAGAAACATTTTTATAAAAATACCCCTTAATGGCTAAGACCATTTTTGAGGTTTTCTATGTTCTTACTTTTTTTCAACTCTTATAAAATTATAGACAAAATAAATAAAAAACACTTTTTCGCTTACTTGCCTCGCGCAAACAAGACGCTCGATTGCAAATTTTGCAGGCACGAGAATCGAAATATTTCTAGCGTTTATATTCCCCTTAAGCAGAATAAAACCCGGGCAACGCAGGACGAACATATATATACATTAATATACATTAGTATGCGGACAACCGCGTGGTAAACCTAGCGGGCCGCGTGGATTTAATTTTTATACCAATCTACAGTTTAATTCTGAGGTTGATGACATTTTGCACACTTGAACTTCAAAACAAGAGTAAGGTCATTGTCTACATTAGATTTTTTTGAAACTTTTCGTAAAGCCATGGCAGCGCCGGGACTTCAGTTATTTACGTTAAAAAAGTAAAGGTAAGTAAAAGGCTCCCATATTAGGCAAATATTTTATAAAAACTTTCAGTAAAACAAATCCTACAATTACATCGTGGGGGTAATTACTACAACTATGTAACTGCGAAATAAGCGTTTTTGAGTTTACTCTAAAAACGTAACTTTATTTCCTTGTCAAGTTATTTGTATATGTTTTAGGTATCGTGTAATTCTATAATTAGGTAACTCTAGTTACCACAAGCGTTTTTCCATGTTTCAATTAGACTAGCTAATGTGGCTAGCTGTAGCACTAAAATTTGTGGAATTGCTTAGGTGCTTTCGTTTATTTTTTTGTATGTAGCAACTTGCAGACATTCCATTTTTGTATATAAAACAAAGTCGGATTAGTTACACCATTTATAACTCAAGAACGGCTGGACCGATTTTTATGAACTTTAATTTGTTGGATTTGTCTCCGCCCGAATAAAAGAATAACTATTGAAACATCGGAAAAATTCACGAAAAATAAAATTATGGAAAAAATTCTTTTCCTCCTTCATTTTGTTTGGAATTCAAATCATTTGGATTCCAAAAATTTACAAAATGTCAAATGTCAATGCGCTGATTGTTTTGATTTTGTTCTTAAACATATAATGCTGCCCCTTTCTTACACACTACATGACAAACGGTGAACGTATGTCTGCACCCCTCCAACGGAAAAATACATTAATTATAATAAATCTCCCTCACACATACAAAGAAAATGAAACGCATTTCCCATAAGTAATTAGAAAAGTAAGAAAATCACAAAAAATATAAATCCGTACACAACGCCATCTCTGATTCTGAAAAAAAAGACACGGACAGTTGCGATCGATAATTACTTCATTGTGTAATTTTTAACTTACGAAAAAATTGAATTTAATTCAGCTAATAAGTTCACAACAGTTATTGATTCTGAGGCGGTACAACGTTCGTCAGGTCAGCTCGTATGTACATACAAAATGATAAGCCATTTTATTATTTCCAAAATATAAATATTACGGCCCCAATACACAAATCCACAATTTAAACATAATGTATCAGTATAAATATACAAAACCAATTAATCAGATTGATTACCATCTTATAATTCAATTTCTCAACAAAGCTGATTTCAGGGTTACCTATTTTTAGTAATTACCCCACGATATTATCCGGTGATTTTTCACAGGTATGCTCCTCAAAATTTATAATTTCCATTGTTTGATTGATCGATGCGAACGGTGATCGATGCGAACGGTGATCGGGCGAGGCGTACATACTGCACAACTAAGGTCACCCCAAGGTCATAGGTCACCCCGAGGTCGTAGGTCACCCCAAGGTCGTAGGTCACCCCGAGGTCTTAGGTCACCCCATGGTCGTATGTCACCCCAATGCCATATGTTCTTTTATAAGTAAGTGAAGTTTTACTTCAGTCGTGTGGTCTAAAGCACACTTGTTTTTTGTTCTGTGAAAAATAGTTAGGTGGTCAAACGCACCCAAGCGTCGGGTTCTCACCTAGATACCGCGGGTTCAATCATTTATCATTTATTTTATTTTTTTACTATTAAAAATTCCAAAATATAGGCCAAGACCCTTATTATGGTGGTAACGTAATACAAAGAAGAATAATGATATAAAATAACACGAATATTATTTATTCGTCATCTCCGTTCCATTATTTGGGCAGTTTTCCATTTGTTATCATTGTACGAGCAACTTTTCTACTTTGTTATTTATTTTTGGGCTACTATGCCGGGATGCGCTACCTCCTTCTTTAGCCAACGTTTCGTAGGTACAGCTTTTCAGTGTCTATTTTAGTGTGGTGTAATTCTTCACAAGAGATATCATTCGTTTACGGAAGAATCTATTTCAGACTTATCACAAGAGATGTTACTCGCCAAAAATGCCTATAAAACTTAAAGGAAAGATTATTAGACCCGCGATAATGTATGGCTCCGAATGCTGGACTATGTACAACTTCTGCTCTAGAAAACTCGAAACAGCAGAAATGCGAATACTTAGATGGTCTGCAGGAGTATCACTAAAATATAAGATTAAAAGTTCACGCATTCGTGGTAGCCTGGGTGTTACGGACATAAACAGTAAGCTGGAGATGGTATGGGCACATAAGACGGAGGCCATCAGACCACACAGAAACGCAGGCAATATCTATGGAGCTTCATCGACAGTCATCCAAAGGAAGACCAAAGAACTCCTGAATGACTCAATGCTCGAAAATACTTCGGAGAAACGGCCTGGATGAAGGCGATACTCAGAACCGAAGAAGCTACAATCTGAGAACGAGAAGAGCCCACCCCAACAGCCTACCTAGGCAATGAGTTGGGCTATTATGTCGGTTCGCCGCGAGTTGCCAGTTAACGTAATGGTACAGATAGAACAGCTCGCAGGTGAACATGCTGGTCTAAAGGACAGAACAAAGGGTAGTACTCAATCACTGTACGCACAAAATGAGTAAGTTTAATTGTACGTTCTAATGCCAACACGGATTGCATTACATTACACAACCAATGTAAGTAACAACCCTGAAATAAAACTAAATATATTATTAGATATTATTTTATTTGGCAGGTGTGAATTTTCTTATTAATTTAAATTACTGTCCTTGAAGACGAAACAAAACGGTCCCCTCAGACAATTGATGCTAGTGGTTGCTCTCTTCGGTGGTGGACCATCCCAAGAGATGTCGAAGTGCCTGATGAAGTTGACCAGAGCAACTTCCATCTCGAGATCTGCGAACCTCCTGCCGACGCAGGACCTGGGTCCAAAGCCAAAGTGAATGGTGGTGAAGGGATGAGCGTTCTTGTAGGAGATTTCAGAGTCCACGTTCTCTCGGAGCCATCTCTCGGGGATGTATTCCAAGGGGCGGAGAAATTGCTCATCCAAGACGGAGATGAACATGTGCAAGAAGACAACATTGGTCTGTAAATGAAAAAGAAATGGTTGAAGAAGTGTATTGTTCTATTATTTATACTTATTCTATAAGATAGGTACTTCTTTCCTGATGTCTTCTGTTAGATCATAGATTTTTTTTTTGATTCACTAGATTATTATATTCTTGAGGAGATGAATAATTTAAATTTACTGAATTTAAAGTTAATGTTCTTTGTACATTTGCGCCTTGCAATTCTTACCGCTTGTGGGTATTTTAAATATTACCTGGCTATTATACTTACGATGACTCCAGAAAACCTCTCTTCAGCCTACTGCGGTCCACGGAAAAATTAAGATTCTCGTAATATTTGTATAACATCAGCATTCCGCATTGATCTCTACTAGCTCTGCTTCCGCCATGTAAAACAGAAGATTGCAAAATACTGCAAAAGCAAGCATTTACCCCTTTGGGAATCCTATATCCAGAGAGTACCGTATCCTTAGTCAGGATTCTCATAGTGCCGGGAGTAGCAGGGTAAATCCTCGCAGCCTCCTTGATGCATGCCTTTAGGTATGGCAGCTGGTTAAGGTGGTCCGCCATCAACTCCGAGGAGCGGCTCGGCAGAAGCGCGGTGATATCCTCACGCAGCTTATCTTGTTTGTCTCTGTTGCTGGCTAGGTGGTAGAGGATGTTCACAAGGGCTGTGGAGGTCTGAAAACATATTTTTCATTAATTTCGATACACAAACGGACTGCTTAGCTCACGAAAGTTCTTATACTCTTTCATATACTTATCACATACTTTTATACACTTTACTTTTTTTATATTATTTTAACTCTTTTGTACTCTTCTTATATTATTTTATACTAATTTTCATTCCTCCATATTCTTCAACACTCTTATACTTTATTACTATGTAATTTTATGTTCTTTCTTATTTCAAATGTTGACGCACTTTATATTAAATCGACCACCATAACATGGGCATGTGGCTAGCATAGTGGTCGAAAAATCCCCAAATTATGTAACCATCAAGGCAAGGAATAAAGATAAATTTTAAAAAAAACTAGCATACCGAGACGCTTGAATTTTTTGGTCTTGAGCCTAAATTGATACCCCACCCTGTCAGTGAATACAAAATAGTTCCAAGAAAACTCAACAAAGTGCCATTTCCACAACCCATTGAAAAGTCATAAAAAGTGATAAAAAGATAGAAATAATAGCCCATAACATAACCTACCGTGACTCATTTAATCAAGTTTTTTTTCATCAGTTTTAATTACTTTTCAAAGGAAGTTGCAATTTATTGAGTTTCCGGTCACCGGTATAAAATATTTATTCTAACACTATTCTTAAACCTTCTGTTGTATTTTTACAAACCTATCTACTCTCCGAATAAAAAAAAATATATTAAGGTTTTTATTTCTTGTATGTATTTTTTTTCTACTGTAATATATTTCTAAATTATTTCTCATGTTAAAGTTATAACACCTACAATTAAAAGTCCTTGGGGGGATAAAATAATTAATAAATTTAAAACAAAATACAAAATGACTGACTATCCTAAAACGGGTAAATTTCTTAGTTCGACAGCCAAAGATCATTGTAATATGTAATGTTTTAAATAAAATAAAAAATAAAAAACAAAAAAAATCTTCAGTTATAATATGTGCTTTCCACGTCCAACTAACGAGTTACTGCAGATCACGCCATCACTGTCTTGATGCCATGTCAAAATATGAACTTACCGTATCAATCCCAGCAAGAAGCATATCAGACACCATCACCACAGCAACCTTGGGATCTACATCTAGCAGCTTCTCCAAGACACTAAGTTCGTGGTCATCTTCAACTTTTACTTCTGACTCCTTCTTCTTTCTTATTTTCTCTAAGGCGGCATCAATGTGCGTTTGTGCTAGGCTGAAAGATAATTCAGAAGAATTCATCCACTTCGTAGATTTCGTTTGGGATTGTAGGTTCATTTGTTTATTTGGTTATATTCGAGTAAATCAAATATACTAATGTTATACGTAGTATTATTGATTTCAGCAAGTACATTTGTTATTATTACAGCTGTATGGCTTTCAAAACCATTATCAAACGGTTGGATAAATGCAGAATTTAGGTTATGGTAATTTTATTAAAATTGATTTGTTTTAAATTTATTTGTTTTAAATTTATTAAAAAAAAAGTTTTTTGTTCCATTGAGCGCAAGAGTCGACTAGAAATAGTTATCACTTATTATAGTAACCTGATCTGAATAGCCAAGCACGTTCACATCTCTCTCACCCCTTCCACATAAGTCTCACAACATTCCCCTATTTGAGGATGCCATCAGTCCCACTGACTCTTGAGATTGTGCGATATAACTGAAAAACATCCCCGATTTTTGAACCAGTTGCTATTACAAGAACCTTGTCATTGGGGTCCAACAAAATAAATCATATCTAAATATGGTTTTAACTCACTTGAGCTGATCATCAAAAAGTTTCATCGCCTTCTTGTACGTGGGCGTGGTCACATACTTCCAGATGCTGGGTTCGAAGTCCATCTTCTCCGAAATGGTAAAGAGATCCTGGACATTCTGAACCATCTTCTGGGGAATAGAGTCTACGGGCAGATCATCTGCAAGACAGTTTAGACGCGAGTCCAGTGCAAGATACGCTATACTTTCAAGCGCCCACTTATTGGTCTCGTTCATGATAATGTCGCCAACCTTGTTATCAGCGTTGCGCATTCTTTTGATCCTTTTGTAATATAAGAAAAAATACAACATTTGATTTGTACAGAAGCAGACACGACGGTGGGAAGTGATATTCTAAAACTGGTTTAATGGGTTTTCAAATTAGTTCAGATCCAAGGTTTGAAACGCGTTGACACAATAATGCTCCTAAATAAAAGAATAAGATTATTTGTAACCCTTCCAGAAGTAACCAAATAAAATGCTATAAATAATAGTTGCACTTGGGATATAGGATGCACTTGTCGATTTGCTCATTTGTTTCAAATTCTGTGGGCCATTGGGAAGGCTAACTAATAATGAATACATTGATAGGCGAGAATATCCCAAGCATAACACATTCAACAAAGCTTATTTTTGTTGTTGAGCGTTCTTGGGTTTCACACTCGACAAGTAAGTACATTTAATCCATCTTTAATATACTCCTAAAGAATTGGAAATAGCAAATACAATTATATGAAATCGAATGAGGACTTTAGCACCACCTTGTACTAATGACCTAAAAGTATGAAAGGACAGACTCACCTTTCAATAAAATCTTTAGAAATAACATCCACGGGTTTCAAATATTGCTTCACTATTTTGGGCTGCATCATGATAGAATTTACTTTGTTCCTGAAGGTATACCAATCTTGTCCATTCCTGAAAACATTATAATAATATTGCGAAAATCAATAACATCACTACCCCCGTTTTCAGCTTGTCCGTTGGTCGCTACATTCGTGTTTGAATATATATTTCAATGAATGTTTCATTCATCGTGATGTTTTTTTATGGTAATATAACTAGAGTAAAAAATATAATGCTTACGAAGTGACGAGTCCTTTAGCATCCTTAAACACTTCTTGTCTGAAGTGATTACGGAAGTATGTCATACTTGGTAAGACATCTCTTTCAGGAAGAATAGTCTCTTGCTTGTAGACCTAAAAAAATCATGCGGCTAAAAAACTAAGTTTTTTTTCTACAATCCTACAATTTTGCCTTTTAAAACTAAAAAAAAATGGTTTGACTCCAGGATTGAACTTTTCTACCATAGTATTTTTCTCTATTTTTGTACTCTCCATTTCAAAGATAATTTTAGTCCTCTCTCTACTACTTTCGTAGTATTTCTTTCAAAGAAATACCAATTTTATTTTATTTGTTTGATGATTCTGATTTTTAACCAACAACCTCTGGGTCCAGAACCGAAGAGCTTACAGCTTAGTGATGCTCAATATGTCAGTAATTACCGTTTCTATGTGGTCTGGTGAGAGTAAATAAATGGCGTCGGAAAGACCAACGACTCCGTCCAGTTTGACAATGTCTCCGTATTGCTTGTACAGTGCATTCAATATATCTGCGTTGTCCATATTGTAATATTCTCCTGCACAAATCAAATCAAGCCGTATTATGAATTTTGAAATAGATGCCAACTGTCGCCGCAACTAAAGTTACTCCTGTGCGCCTGAACCAAGTCGTAGTCCAGCGACAGTCAGGACTCTTCATGGCGTAAATTCTATAATATGTAGTGCTTACCGATTTTTGGCATAAACCTCCATGAGTTTCCAACAAGAGGCAGTGCATTTGGTCTCGGTATTTCCTTGAAGGGTTTAGCCTTCTCCCACGTGGCCCTGCTTACGTGACACGTGGGGTCCGATTCTTCGAATCCCTCCTTCCCCTTCTGCACGTGCGCGGGACATTCCTGCGATGCTTTGGGAGATATTTGGTGTTCAGGACATGATGTGTTGGAGAGTCTGAAACAAGTTTATGGATCAAGGATACCTACCATATTGGGCTACCTTATTATTTAGTCAACGTTTCGTGCACCGTTACAGTGTCCATCATCATTGGCAGTTGTGAAATCGAAGATTTTTAAATTTTATTTTCCATGAAGTGGAATATAGTATTATGATAGGTATATGTACGGACTTGGAGGAAATATATACTTATTCCTCCAAGGCTACATACTTTAATAGGTAGGTGCAATGCTATCAAGGATTCACGAATTGAATGGATGACATGACACTTAATAACATAATAAACATAGGTACTTGTTTCAAATATGTTTGCTCTCTTTAAAACGTCATAATTCTTATAAAGAATTGTTCACATTTTTGGTTTTAGCCTGATTACAAGTGGATTTTTTTATGTAGTAAATGTTTGATTTCAGATCCACAAAATTTACAAGCGACACTCGGCTCATTATATAAGTTTGACTGGCCGTAATGCTATTTCTTAGAATTTTTCAAGTTCAATCAAATGTTTTATTATTTTTATTATTATTCAAACATTTCAGCTTAAAAAAGGGTAATTTTTTTACAGTTAGTACCTACCTCTGTGGCAGAGAGGTAAGCTAATTTTTCCCGGACCCGTAAGTTGCTGGTTCAAAACTTGTATTTTGGTCCTATGAATTATTTCACAAAATTTTCAAAAATTAAATTAATAAAAAACATACAATATTATTATATGCACCTTATCTCCAAGTGGTATACATGTACCCTGAGATAGACTATCATTGATAATAATAAATTTGGTTGAAATGGCTTAAAAATGTGACCAGAGCTAAATAGCCAGGCATCCTTCTAATTCTTAACCTTTTTCCCTCCCGAATTTCTTGTCTCCCAGTGAAATAACATTATATTCATAACATCTTTCGTAACAACGTTGACTCGGCATTTCACATCATACTATGTCTACAGCAAACCAAGTAAATAATTTCCCTTAAAGGAAAAATAGGGACTCGTGCGACAGTCATGCGATTCCGCTATAAAACCAGTCCTCATAGCACAAAGGGTAATTTTGAAAAATATACTTAGAGTTTCCATCAGAACTCCTACAGACTATGTTTTTAAAGCACTGAATTTAATGTCACTCAAACAATCATATACAAAAGAGATTCTAATGTACACAATCAAAAACCAGGAAACCTTTACACAGACAAAGTCGGGCCGATTCCAAGATCTAGGTACATTACACCCAAAATTCTACCAAACTACAACTAAAACGACTTTTGGACAAAGAAATATGCAATACTTCTCTATAAAATGATTTAATTTACTCCCTCTTGCAATAATAACCATTAAAAAAATACATGACTTCAAAAGAAGTATTAAGATATGGATTATGGACATGGGAAGGAAGAATATAGATACAATTTTGTAACCTAACAAAGATTAATGCTTGTATTGTATTTTATTTTAGATATAACTTTATAATTTCCCTATTGTAATATTTTAACACAGTTATTTACTTATATTTCAAACATGAAAACTTGTATAATGTGACCTTAAAACGGGGTAACCCAGTAAGAATACATTTTTTTTCTAAAAAATAGTAAAACAAAAAAAAATACAAGTAAAAAAAATCCCCGAGGTCATACATCGGCTAGCCAAGGTTCTCGCCCAATCGTGACTTCGCCCATGTTGGTAGGTATATCCAAGGTAGTTATCTTCTTTATGTGCCTTATCAGGTCCCCCCGACGTTGGCGATCACTCTTGAAAAGGTCTCTCTGTCTTGCGCTGCCCGGAATAGCTCCTCCACACTTCTAATGCCGGTCCACTCTCGTATGTTTCGCAGCCAAGACATTTGTCTCCTACCAGGCCCTCGGCGACCCTCTATCTTGCCTTTCAATATTAAATGGAGCAAGTGATACTTCTCCCCTCGAAGTATATGACCCAGATATGAAATTTTCTTGATTTTAATTAATGTAAGCAGTTCCCTATCTGCTCTAGCCCGCCTGAGAATTTCTATGTTGGTGATCATGTCGGTCCATGGGACCTTGAGCATTCTCCGGTGAAGCCACATTTCGAAAGCCTCTAACCTGTTCATGGTATTTATTTTCAAGGTCCATGTTTCACAACCATACAGCAAGACCGACCACACATAACATTTTAGCATTCTCTGCCTTAATTTTAAGCTTATATTGTCATTGCAGAAGAGGGATTTCATTTTTATGAATGCAGTTCTTGCTGCTTCAATTCTGCACCTAATCTCTATATCTGGGTCAAGATTCTCCGTGAGGATACTGCTGAGGTATCTAAATCTCTCCACCTTTTCGACATTACAACCATTTAACTGAATCATTGATCCAGAGTGATCTAGTCGTCCAAAAGTCATCCATTTAGTTTTATTGACGTTGATTGTTAGGCCCAGTTGCTCACCAGCATTATTAACAAGATCTAATAGGTCTTGGAGGTCACTGATACTGTCAGCTAGTAATACAGTATCATCTGCATATCTTATGTTATTAATGACAACTCCGTTGATCTTGAGACCCTTCTGGGTATTACTTAGGGCTCTTTTGAAGACATAGTTGGAATAAAGATTAAATAATAGTGGCGACAGGATACATCCTTGTCGTACTCCACGCTGAATGGCGATTGCATTAGATCTCTCATTCCCATGTCTTATTTCTGCTGTTTGGAACCAATACAGGTTTTTAATGAAATTCTGGTCTTTGGTGTCAACGTTACAATCCGCAAGCATTTTCATTAGGTCAGCATGTTTTACCCTGTCAAATGCCTTTTCGTAGTCAATAAAACAGGCAAAGACTTCCTTTCTTTGGTCACGACACTTTTGCAATAGTACGTCGACAGAAAATAATGCTTCACGCGTACCGAACGCATTTCTGAAGCCAAACTGAGTGTCATCTAAGTCCTGCTCGCACTTATCGCGTATCCTGGCATGTATTATTTTAAGGAATAATTTAAGGACATGACTCATCAAGCTTATTAATCGATAGTCACTGCACTTCTTAGGGTATTGTTTTTTAGGTAATGTCACGAAGGTGGATTTTAGCCAATCTTGGGGTATATTCCCTGTGTCATATATAGAGTTAAATAACCTCAACAGGTAGTCAACATTTTCATTATCAAAGAGCTTCAACACCTCAACTGGAATATCGTCTGGTCCGCACGCTTTTCTATGTTCTGAAGTCTTTATCGCATGAAGAATTTCTGATTTTAAAATCGATGGTCCATGCAATTGATCGTTAGGAATATTAATGTCAGGTCTAATATCTTTGAATGTATCATGAATATACTTTTCCCATGTTTGTAAAATATCTTTTTCATCCAATATCAATTTATTGGAATCGTCAACTAAACATGATGGAGTAATTCTTCTAGAAGTGCCTGTAATTTCCTTCAATTTTTTGTGAAGTTTAAATGCATTGTGACTACGACTGTACGACTCTAGTTCTTCACACTGTGACTTCATCCATTCTTCTTTGGCTTTTTTAATTTCACATCTAATCGTTCTTTGTAAGTTTTTATATTGTGTCTCATTATGTTTATGTTTACGTCTCTCATCCATTAAGTTCAAAATGTGGTCAGTCATCCAATTCTTTTTTCTAATTTGCTTATCAGCTTTCAAATTTGTATCACAGGTTTCACATATAACTGACTTCAGGTTATCCCACTGTGTTTGTATTTCTATTGATGGATCACGAGGGAGTAGTCTAATATTATCGTTCAAAGTCTGAGATACCTTATTTCTGACCACTTCTTCTTGGAGTTTCGAGATATCCATTTTAATTTTGTTTTTGGGCTTTTTTATTTGTTTTAAGCATAAAACAATATCGGCAGTTAACAAAACATGGTCAGAACCAATGTCCGCACCAGGGTACGTGGTGACTCTCTTTACAGAGTTCCTGAATCTATGGTCTACTAACACATAGTCAATTTGGTTCCTGACAATATCATAGATTGTTCCATCCTGAGGTGATCTCCATGTATAAAGCCTTCTTTTCGGGAGTTTAAACCAAGTATTTAATACAACCATATTTTTATCCTGGCAGAATTCATATAGTCTATCACCTCTTTGATTGCTTATGCCTAAGCCATATTCACCAACTATATGAGAGCGGCGACCTTCACCAATTTTGGCATTTAAGTCTCCAATGACAAAATTGACTTCTCCTCCTTTCAAACTTTGCAATGTACTGGCTAGTGAGTCATAAAAAGATTCCACATCACCATCATATCTCACTTCCGCTGTTGGTGCATACACTTGAATAATATTAATGTTGATGGGTTGACAGTGTAATTGTAATAATATTATTCTGTCTGAGATGGGTACAAAATTCTTAACAAATTTTACATACTTCTCCATGACAAATATAGCAACTCCGTTTCGACGATTTTTGTCCTGCGGGTCACTTCCTGAGTAGTATAGATTTCCCTTCTCTTGTTGGTGTATGCCGCTGCCAGTCCATCTCAGTTCACTAATTCCAAGAATATCCACTTTTAATCTTTCCATTTCCTGTATCGTATTATCCAATTTACCGCTGTATAAACTTCTAACATTCCATGTTCCTAATCTTATATTTGAATTCACTATTTTGAGCCGGGAGATTCTTCGCACCCCTGGCCCATTTAAGGTAGTTATCGGTAGGTATAACTAAGGTACTATTGGTAGGTATAACCAAGGTAGCTACTGGTAGGTACAACCAAGGTATAACATAGGTAGCTATTGGTAGGTATAACCACGGCAGCAAGGTAGCTACGTACAAAACGGGATTAATGATTCAATCGAAAATTCACAAATTATTTTTGCATAAAAATTAAATTTCGTCTCAGAAAAGTATTAATAATAATTCTAGGTAAATGCAGTAAACTTGTCGCAGGATCTCGGCATCACTAGATTTCCACACGCCTAATAAATAATGTCAAGAACTCAATTAGATCAATAATGGAAGCAAATAGACGGCTCTCGAAGCGCAACTAATTTCTTGGGTCAACTATGTGGAGTTAACCAATTTGTTTTGGCTGAACTTGGCCCACTCACATTTTCAGGAATTTGCAAATATGTTATCTAATAAGCCATTCGTGAATTTTCGCATATTTTCCTACCATCCTTGACTGTGTTGAAATAAGTTTTCTGAATCTGAATAAGTTTTCTGAATCTGCGATCAGGTGTGTTAGTTCTCCACTATATAAGATCATTTCATACATGAACATGTTTAAGTGTTGTCTTACCACTCTTAAAATAAGTTGGGTTTTGTGTAAATTGTAGGTATTGCTTTTTGTGAAATATAACTGAGACATTTAGAATTCATTTTAAACAAAAATTACTTAAGAAACTAACTTTTTTAATACAAGACGTGAATCGTGAAAGACAATTTTATCAAAATGTTGAGAAAATTTTCAGTGAGTTTGATATTTGTGACCCTCTTGGGGACTTCCCTACAGATGCCCTCTAGGCCGTTGAACACCTTCCAAGAAGACACGGATGCAAATTTGAAACAAGTTGAACTAGTCCAACTGAACTCTGATACCCTGCCCTCAAACCAGAAAGAAATCAACTACCTAGCTGTTAAAAATTTCAATCGCACAGAAAGCGAAGAAGAAAAGAGCAAATATTCCGTCAAATATCCAATTGAAGAAACTTTTGTCACTCATCAACCAGATTTGAGTGACGGGATAAACGCTGGAATATTTGATGCAAACGAATATATTGTTCAAAGAACTGGGGATAAAGAAATCTATCACAGTATTAACAAACGCCAACTTGATGACACAGAAGGCTTTGATTACAATTTTGATCTGATTAGTGACTCTGAGAATATCTTTAACCCCTATTATACTTATTTCGTTGGAAGAAAGAGGACCAGGCCATTGCCCGTATGCGGTGGATAATCTCAAGTTATTATTTGCTTCGTCGTGTATCTCAACTGATTAACTGTACGTTTATTTAAAATGATGAAAAGTTGGACAAACTTTAACGAGGTGGATTAAAGACTATTCCAAGACTGAAAACAATAAAATAATTAACAGTACCTACGAGTACTTCACTGAAATTGTTTGCTACGTTATCAATTTAATATCCATTGAACCATTAAAAATTAAATCATTAACACCAGAATTAAACAATACCTACTAACGGTTTTTATGGATTAATATTGTTATATTTATATTTACGAGTATATGGATAAAAACAAAGTAATTGAAGCGAATTATGTCATTTTTTTTTTTTTTTTTTTTTTTTTAAAAAGAAAGACAAACATTCCCGGGTTACGAATAACCCAACAATGTTTGAAAATCTCCTACTACCACCACAGAAAGCCGAAAATGTTGCTTGTGTTGTGATGGAGGACTTAGCCAGCCGAGGAATTGAACATGCGACGCCCGGGTGGGACCCAAGCGCTATGCCCACTCAACCACTGACCGGTCAAATGCATGTAGGTTCTATGTATGTACTTGTAAACAAGAGATGTGAATTGAGAAAATTGCCTCCGTTAAACCTATTTACCTTTTTTAATGTTTTAATAAATTGAGCATAAAAATTAAATACAAAAAATTGCATTTTCAAACTTCTTCTAATATACAGTGTGCTGCTTTCTTTACTATTTACTTTAACCAGTGATTCCTGACATTATTTGGTGTATAAAATCTTGGTCTCTATTGAAATTTTCGATGTTTTATTTTTTAAGTAAATGTATGCTTTTAAAACCCCAGGTATTGGACAGTTAGGGGCATGGGGTTGGGTTGTTATTCTAATTTTTTTATTTATCTGATTTTGTAGAAAATAAAATTGAAACAAAAAGACATTTAAAAAGTCACCGTATACCAAAATTTCATTAACATTTGTTACCCCAAATGATATCATATAATACTCCATGTAATGGTAGGTAAGTCAAGCACGTTCCGACGACAATATACCCTAAAATATATTCAGAATAGAGAAGAAAATATTTTTTTTAAATTAAAAAAAAAATTTAAGCTTAAAAAATCGTACACAAAAAACTGCCAGGCTGCTGGTCAGCAGAATAAAAAAAGTCATGAATGAGAAGATCTAGACTACAGTTTTTCGTTAGTTTCGATCTTGTATTCGATGTAATCTCCGTCGGAAATTTCCGTCGTTTTACGGACGAACGCAGCTCTTACAGCGATGGTGCGTTGGTTTTTCGAATTTCCAATTACTATGGACTAGTAGGAAATCTTAAAAAGACTATTATTAATATCAATTTGTACAATAATATTGACACGCGACAGCGATGAGAGGCACCGCGGCAGGTTTCGTTAGTGGTTTGGCGTTGAACGGCTCGCCCGACGGACAATTTTTAAAATATGGAAATCTAAGTTTTTAAAACTACAATGAAATAAAAAATAATAATAAAGATAAACGAAAAATTAAAAAAAAAAACTTAAAAAATCGTACTCAAAAATTTGCCAGGCTGCTGGTCGGCAGACCAAGAAATTCTTAAACGGAATGATCTGGACTATAGTTATTCATTGGTTTCATTATCGTAGTCGATGACGTAAAATTTACTATTTTTTTCCCCACTTTGACGCCGGCTGCCTGCGAACTTGCCATGCTGCCGGTTGGCAGACCTGCTTTTTTCTCATTTTCTAATCGACCTATATCATATGAAACCATTCCCGTTCGTGTACTCGATGACGTAATTTTTTCGAAAAAAATCGCTGACTATTTCCATGAAAGCGCGGCTCCTGCCAAGAGGCGCACCGGCAGACCAGCTTTTTTAAGGTTTTCTTAATGTCCATTTTCACTACAAAGTAGTTTCATCCGTATACTCGATGACGTAGGGTTTACCTATATCGTCTCCTAGTCTACAAGCCCACATCGCATTTCTTGTGTCCTTCTTTATTTATGATTTGAAATAACACATTTCATAATGTATTTATTTGTGCACATTGGGCCTCGAACCCGCAACCTCCGGAAGCTATATACCTTGCCGGCAATTTACGAGTAGCATATTGTACACAAATTATTAAACATCCTTTTTATTTAGCCACCAACCTGACATTTGATACACTGTTGACTGAAAGTGAGTAGATTTCCTTGTTATTTAGCACATTCTTAACGCCTACGTCCACAATACGATTCAACTTCAACATACTATAAAATCTATAAATATATCGATATTTTGTAGTTCAACACAGCGCGAATAAATAAATACAAAATTAGACCAAATCTGATTAGATACCGACGCCGACTGTAAAAAAATACCACGAAAATATCAACATCATGACGCGACGTTATCAATTAATAAAACTTACCTATACAGTTATCTACTAAAATGAGTGCTTATTACAAAAAGGGAGATATCATTGTAGTCATCTTAATCGAGCTGCTAGCGCAAATACTTTTTAAATACATTATCTAGATTTTACGGTACCAATCTATGTAATACAAATGAAGATAAAGTAAGGAACCTCCATATAAAAAATGTCCGTGATATGCATCATGTCTGTGATATGAAATATTGCAACACAATGATCTCACATTTTCTTTGAAATTTTCAATTTTCAAATTAGAAAGTGATCAGAAAATTATTAATTCTTATTTGTTTTAATTCCATATTGGAAATCTGTATTTATTTTGTTTAAATTTTTGATTGACGATTTTTCAAGTTCACTAAAGGAAGGTTCAGAACCAAAGAGCTTACAGCTCAATGATGTTAGATAATTACTGTTTCTGTCGTCTAGTGAGAACAAATGACGATATTGCAACGGCCAACGGTTATCTTAATGAATACATCTAATATCTATAGGGTTTATTTTGTAATATTCCCATGCAAAAACCAAATCAATTTGATTATTATAGTGTATTGATATATTTCTATACTTCTCGAAATTTCTTTTATATAACAATTGTTTGTAAAATATTTATATGGCGTTATTTCTTATATGTAGGTAATAAATTCAAATTTGTAATAGTGTAAGAAATTAATAAAAAATATTATTTTAATTATTATTATTGGGTTCAAAAAATGTCCCCGGCAAACTAATCAGCGATGCCTCGAGAAAATATTGACAATATTGTTGCGGTAAAATGACGTGACAGTGGGAAAAGTAGGCGAACCAAAATGTTCTTGATCATTGGCGACACAAAAAAAAACTACAAATAAAAATAATTTTTACTTTTAAAAAATGATCAAATGGGCACAAACAATATGTCGACATTATTAGAAAAAATCACTTTGCATCTACCTAACTAAATCTGTTACTTCTACTAAATCTGTTGCATCTACCCTGAAATTAAAATAAATACCAACAGATAACCTATTTTCGCTTTATCAATTTTCATTATAATACCTTATAATATACAACTTACCTATACTTATTCCATTAACAATTAATATTATTATATTTGTTATTTCCAAACAAAATAAACATGAGATAAACAGAGTTCTATCAAAAGCCATTTTCATTGCAAAAATCAAATGTTTTTTTTACGTTCCTAACAACATTATCAAAAGCACTACTCCACCCATTGTCAGTGTCTTTTACTTTATTTATTTAATTCTTTTTTGTTTTCATATTACCAATTTAATGTTTTTATGTTTTGTTATTTCTTTAAAGAAATATAAATTCCCGGTTTATGAATTATTAGCGGAAAATATTGCATTCGCCTTGAAGCAGGACTAGCAGAGGATTGAACCCGCGACCCCTGATGGAAATTTAGGAGGCCTTTATCATATCGGCCACTAACCATTAAAAAAATGGTTAAAAGCATCCTTACATTAAAAAACAACGAATTTTCTCGTAAATATTTTGATTTGTTTTATTATTAAATGCTATTTTGATTTATTTTAGTACGTAAAACAAGCATGGTGCCAAGTTCCAGCTTGTTTCTTGTTTCCCACTCAAAAAGAAGAAGAAGGAGAGATATGTAAATATGAATGTTAGAAGGAGCGCGCTAATATTTAAAAAACGAAAATATTGAAGCGAAAATTGTGAAAATGTTTAATAAAACACAACTCGTTTAAAATAAAGCAAAAATCTCATGGGGAATGTCTAAAATAGTACTTAAAGGAACACGGTTTTTTTCATACATTGGTATAACTTGTAGAATAACTGAAAAAAACGTGTTATAATAATTTTCGGAACATATTTTGCGATTTTTTTCTATCAATGGAATTGCATATAATTGCTGTTTCGGCACGTGGAATGTATAGATATTATCTTCAAAGAATAACATAAATTAGTTTAATAACTTTAAAACCTAAGTAAAATATGTAATAAATCGGAAGAAATGCGGGAAGCCGCCCCTTAAGGTTTAAAGAGTAATATTAGCTAAAACGTTTAACAATATTAAAACAACAAAAAGCTAAGTTAAAGTTATTTAAAAGTATATTATTAATTTCAAAAGACTTAAATTGGTAAAAGGTAGAAAACATAAGAACGCAAACAATTATTGGCACCTATGCTGGTGACACACTGGTTTATTTCGATAAATAGCTCAAATAAGAGTTATTATCCAATGTTATTAGATTAATGTGGTGGTAGTTCATTACCGAACCCCATAAATATTAACAACTTTATGTTTTCTAAACAAAACACAATTTATCTAGTCGTAATAAACACCTCTTTGGAATATTATTTATGGTTGAAAAGAAAGGCTATTTAAAACTCCTCAAAGTTCCTTACTGAGAAAATTGATTTTTTTCCAGTAAGTTAAAAAGACGTGGCAGGAACTTAATATTAAGAAAGTATTGTACCCACTTACATACATAACATATAATATATAACGCAGTTTGGTATTAAATAGTTTAGTTTTTCGAGGGTAACACAATAATATTTTTATCGTCTTCACGATTTGGAGCGCTTTTTTGTATTTATTTTCCTATCGTTGAAAGTTCCAATTTATCTCTTATTTCTATTTCTATGTTCATATATCGTTAATGAAAAGGGGAAATGTCACAATGGATCCATCAGGGGTTTACATATTTGAGTGTGAATGCAATTCCTGTTGAAATTCGGCCATGTTAAGCTAATTTACAAAGGGAGTTAAGCTTGATGCATATTTCGTTATCCTGATTTTGAATAGGATGTGACAGGAGTACGAGGGAAACTGTGATCACATTTCGATTAGCAAAAAACTCTATTGGCTGAAAAGATTGCGCATCGGACCGCGCGCGGCTTTTGGTTCACACGGACGAATTCCCAAATTTCCTCTCTGTATTTTGATGCTAGTGCAAATATTTTTTTTATATAATGTAGTTATCGAGCACTAGCGGGTCGGTAGGTTTTGATTTTTTTGATAAGTTACTTTTTATAGGAGTTAGGTCCATCCAAAAATCGTTTAAATTGCATGTTTGAACACCACCAACAGATGTTCAGTATACAACCTAAGACAATGTATTTTCCTTAATAATAAAAAAATCTTAAAAATCGATCCTGTTTTAGAGGTGCAATTGTTACTTTCCCTCTTTCGCTCTTTCGCTTTCGGGAGGTAATTGCGACAAAGACAGCAACAGTTTGGTAAAATACCTATTATAGACATTTCCTGGCGACCGTGCTTCCTCTTAAGGTTAAATCTGCGCATTCACAGATGGTGTCAATTTAATTATTTTAGGTTAAAACATTTTTTGCAATTTATGCTTTAAAATATTAAGGTGAATTTTTTTTTCGCCCGTACATACGCAATATAAATAGTTTTGTCCATAAGCACACCTTAATATTTCCAGTATTAAGGTTATAATATTCAGTATAATATTCAATATAAACATGAATAAATAGTTTTGTCAATATCGGTGACTCAATTCAAAAACGCATGTTAGACTTTCTTGAAAGATTTGTTTATGGACTAAAATATTTATTGATTGAATATCTACGGGCACAAACCGTTAATTCACCTATTTTGAAGCATAACTAGCAAGAAGTTTTTAACATTTTTATTTTCTGTTGAAATATTATGTTACAGGTAGATTGGTACCTACTTAAAATGTCTGAATTCTTCTCACAGCTAATTCAAACTTCGAAAATATATAGCAAATTTGAGTTAATAATAATAATAATAATAATGAAATATTTTCCCATTATTTTTCTGGTGGATTGACGTATTGTTCTTGTATTGTTTTATTCTTATATAGTGCAATTACATTGCGTTAATTTACTAGATATTCATTTGTGGAAAAGTGTGTGGAAGGGTTTAGTCTTTCATTTGGGAAAGATTCAACCCGGACATGAAATCTGGAGCACCGTAAATAATCTTTATTGAACAAAAATTTAAAGATTTATAACTACATAAAAAAAAGAAGTACATCTTATAATAGTTTAAGTGTTGCATAAGTACAAAAGTAAATAAAAGAAAATAAAAATTTGCATATAAACAGTAGGTACTTAAATAATAGAGATTTATAATTATAAATTTAGGTATCTCGTAACCTGCCTCACTAGGCTTTGCCTGTGTTGAGGCAGTAATTTTACATCAATTTATAATACTGTGAAACATAGGTACCTACACTTATATTAGATTATAATCACACAATAGATAAGTTGCATTAATAAAAATAACATTGGTACAATAATAGCAGGATTGGTTCATTACTAATTTCGAATTTGGGTAAGTGCACCGGTAAAGGCTCTATCATTATTTTTTATCCAAATTTTAATGTTTTTTTTGAAATTTTTTTGTGTATCACATTTTTTTATACTAAGTGGAAGAATGTTGTAAAGTCTTGTTGCAAGGTATATGAAACTTCGTTGACCAAAAGTAGTATGAGTTATGGGAATTTGTAGTAGATCTTTGTAATTGTTTCGAGTACAGCGAGTATTTAATCTTTTTTCATAGTATTTATGTGTATTTGTGTATAGATGAGTGAGGATTGTTTTTGCATATATCTGCCGAACGTCAAACACATTCATAATCTTGAAGATTAAGTTCGAGTCTGTAAGTAGAGGTAGTCTAAGAATTATTTTTATAATAGTTTTCTGTGCCTTTATGATTGGGTCTAGTGCTGATGCAGTACCGCCTCCCCATGCTATGATACCATACTCAATAATGGATTGACAGACTGCAAAATAAATCATTTTCAAGTGTTGTAAGTCGAGAAAGTTTCGTATTGTTCTGAAAAAGTGCATGGTTTTTCTTATTTTGTTTGCAATTATTTGAGTGTGAATATTCCATTTGAGATATGGATCAATTGTGAGGCCGAGGTACTTCATCTGTGTAGTGCGCTCAATGTAGGGACACTGACAAGATTCATCGGAATTTAAACATGTGTGTATTCTAATAGAGGCATCATCATGAGGTTGACCTGTTATATTTATGCTTGATGTGACATATTTAGTTTTTTCGGTATTCAATGTGAGCGTATTTGTATCTAACCACGTTTTTACAATGTTTATACCCGTTTCAGCTTTTTTGTATACAGCTTGCCAAGTGTCAGCTTCAAACAGTAAAACAGTGTCATCGGCAAAACTAACTATTTTCCCCTGAATATTAATGTTACATAAGTCGTTGATATATAAAAGGAACAGAGACGGTCCTAGTATGCTACCCTGAGGAATCCCATAGTTAGAGGAGAACTGATCGCTAAGTGTTTTATTTACTTTAACTTGTTGCTTGCGATTGTTAAGGTAGCTTCTAAAAAAGTTTTTTTTGAATTGAACCAGATTTCATGCAGAACTAACATTGCACGCACGTAAAACCGAAATAAGTTAAAAAATCAGAGGATATTATAATTCCAATATTTAAAAATAAAACAAATAAAAAAAAATCTGTTAATACGTATCATAGATTCTTACATATTTTATCGGTTGTCTGAAATAAATGAAGAATGAATGAATGAGTATTTATTTTATAATCACTTCTGTAATAAGTGGAGTGCTTCCTTCAGATTGGTAATATGGTAGACAGAAGTATGTTAATTGTCGGATGAGTGTCAGTGTAGGTACCTACCGATCCACCATTACGTCGATAATCCGAGCGTCGAATTTAAGATCGCTATACTTCTTTCTAGGCTGCCGAAATGATGTGAGATATTAGACATGACGGAGTCACGCTGTGAAATCGATTTAGAATTTTCACTATTCGAGAAGCTTTCGGCGTACAACCCCTATAATTATTTATTTAAACAAATGTTCACCAAAATTGGTAGCTCCTTGGTACGTACGGTTACTATCACGACCAATGGTTAGATGCTGTGCTGAATTTTACAGTTTGTCAAATAAGAGTAGAAAACATAGGAGGGCGCTACTGTTGTTCAAATGGCAATAATAAAAATATATGGTTTAAATGTAAAGCTGTGTAACCCACATTTATGTAAAAAGATAAAAAGGCATATTTAAAAAAAATAAAAATCATTGCAATATACTAGTATATACCCACTGATCTCAAAATTAGAATGTATAAAGGTATATTATACCCTCGCAATATAATGAAGAAAAACGATATTGAAATCATTATATTATAGTATAAAATGAAGTTGCTCAAAATGGATGTGCGCTTAGATATTTTAAACTACGCAACGGATTTTAATGCGGTTTTCAACAATAGATAGAGTGATTCAAGAGAAAGGTTTATATGTCAAATATTCAATTCAGGCAGCGGGCAGCTGGCAAGCGGGTGGTGTGGTTTTTATAAAGGTTGGGTAATGGCGTTGTGTTTCATTAGCCAATAGCCACAGCAACGTGTGGCCGAGTCTGCTAGTAAAATATAAAGCACAGTTTAAAAAATGCTCACATTTATTTAATCCTAGCTTAAATGCTTAAATACCTAGTGTGGCCCAGGCTTTAAATCATGTCTCTAATTTTACATTTGAATATATTTAACTCATCCAGATCAACTAAAATCACCATTGGTGATTCTTCCTTTCTACCTATTGTTAAATTCAAATTTATGTTAAATTAAATGAAAGCAATTCATTTTGTCAAGAACGATTTACAGTACTCTCTTTAGGGTACGTTATCGCCTCTATTAATTGCCTATTTCAAAAACAAAAACAAAAAATATGTCATTAAGTAGGTACCTTAACAACAGTGCTTCTTTGATTTTATTTTTTTTTATTTAAGAACAAAAAAAAGTTTTTAAAATGTGGTTTACAGTGTTATTATTATATATTCAGTGTTATTGCGCTTTAAAAGAATATTTGACAGTTAAATTGGTGTTGCTAGCCTACACATTTTTTAGTTCCATTTTTAATATTTTCTACTCTTAATTAACAGACTATAACAGCAATTCCAGGGATGAAGCTTTTTTTAATTTACCGACACCACTCCGACAGGAATGCTCGAAAACACCTTGTAGAAGCAATGGGCCCCATGTTCGACTAGGAAAGGGGAATTAAAGTGAGCAAGCATATCGTAGAGCATAGTAGCATCCCCGACATCCTTTCCAAATTTAATATATATCTATAATCGATACATTCGTTCAACAGAATGGGAGAAGGTTAAGATGATTCTTTGAAAAGGAATTTAGAAAGTGTCGGGGATGCTCTTCTATGATATGCTTGTAAGATTCTGGACATATTTTACGCGGTCATCAAAAGTGATGACCATGTTAATTAGGGGTTCTATGTCAACTCAGAATGAAAACAACTCAGAAACACATCAGAAAGGTCATTAAAAGCCATGAAAAAATAGCCGGCAACCCTAACCTAACTTAACCTATTTAAACATTTTTTTAATATTTTTTTATAAAATATTAAAAAATTCAATAAATGCACTCCTAATAACCTTTCTAAGGTGCTTCTGAGTTGGTTTCATTCTGAGTTGTCCGGTCACCTTAAATAGGATCGGTACGTTAGTTAATGGGCTATTGTTTTCATCATTTTAATAATTAGTTTTCAAAGGGGTTGTTTTTTTCTTCATAAAATAACTTTTGGGTACAGTTTTTAAAAGGTTTTTAAACTACTTCACTAGGCACATGCCCGTATTATGATAGTTAAAATGCCACTTTATTGAGTTGTCATTGAATCACTTTTAGCGATAGCCCCCAGAACTTTACCAAATTTCTCAAATCTCACGTCTTAATTTGACTTTTGATTAACATATTTTTTGTTTTCTTTTTATACCGTCGTTGAACGTTGCAAAAGGAAAATTATAAAAAAACATGGATGCCTACTCCACCAGTTTCCCGGAGGGAAATCTATGCTGAATCTAGTGATTCCCGATGCCTTCAACTGGCGGAATAACCTCAGCATACCATTTTTATTCACATCAATCTACGTCCACCAAAAAAAAAATAATAACTTTCATCCATTATTCTATAACTAACTAACTAACCATCACGCCGTTTCCCCGCAGGGGTAGGCAGAAAGGACGGACCGCCAAACAACTCGATCTTGGCACACACTCCTTGCCTCGTTCACATTCATACATCATCTCATACATGCTCTTCTATTATTCCGACTCTTCACATGGCCCGACTCAAGTATCTGATTCACTTGGTCGTGCCATGTCTTCCTCGGCTTCCCTGACTTCTTCTACCATTCACATTTGCGTCATATATTCTCCTTACACTCCTTTCTTCACCCATTCGCTCTACATGCCCAAACCATCGGAAGTCCCTTTCTTAATCTTACACATCACGCTTACATCAGCCTTGCATTCTTTGCGGATCTCCACGTTTCTCTCACGATCGTACATGGTTTTACCACACATTCGCCTCAGGCATCTCATTTCTACAGCATTCGGTCTACTTTCATCCTTCCTCTGCCAATTTCATGCCTCACTGCCATACATCAGGGTAGGTACCAGCAGTCCATTATGGACGGCTAGCTTCGCTTCTTTGGACAGTTTTTTTTGTGCCAACGGCGTTCAGTCCTCCATTAATGGAGTTACCTGCACTCACCCTCCTTTAAATATCTCTATCAGCCTTCCCATCTCTCGTAAACATACTTCCCAAATAAACAAACTCATCCACCTGCTTCAAGTATTCATCATTGACAACTATGTTGCACATTGTTTTCGTACTCTCTCTTTCAAATACCATGACTTTAGACTTACTTACATTCATCATTAACTCATTCTTCATACATTATTATTCTATAACGATATCCATATTTACACATCTACTAGGGCTGTCGCAGTTTACGCACAATCCTGCAACACTGGCGTGTTTCCCCTTGTCAAATCCTTACCAAGTTGCATCCTCTGTGACGCTTAGTCTCGGCGTGGCAATCATGCGCGAGGGAGCTTCCACTCGCCGCACCCGCCAGGTATGAGTTGCGCTATGTAATTCCTTTTTAAACTTTGCATCGGCAAATCTGAATGATGCCACTGGGATTGTCCCTTTATCTCTGGGGTCGTGTAACTTATCCTGGTCTCGTCCCCAGTCACAATTGAGTTCAAGAATTCTTCGCCATCGATGTCTTAGCACTCAAGGAATCTGCTGGCTGTTTCAACCCGTTGTTCTTTGTGATCTTCGGTGAGCGTTTTGGGACCCACCTTGGGTAGACTTTGTGGTCTCCCAATTTTTTTGTTAAAATCTTGTCAACAGTGGTCTTATTGACATCAGGGATTATATCACAGAGCTCCCAAACCGTCACCCGTCGATTTGCAATCATTGTTTTTTCCACTTTGGCAATTTTTTCATCTGAAATCGATAGCCGTCCGGCACGCTTATAAATTCTCTGCACCATTTGCGTGCGTTTTCGCACTCATATACTGTTTTCCGTACACTTCAAATAGCTGAAAATGATTTTCTACCGAAGTTTTGCTCTTCGCACAAAGAATCTAATTATAGAGCGTAATTCACACCTGGCGGGTGCGGTGAGCGGAAGCTTCATCGCGAACGGCTGCCACGCCGAAACTAAGTGTCGCAGAGAGTGCAGCTTTGTGGGGATTTGGCGTAGGGAAAGCAAGCTACACGCCAGTGTTGACCACATCACCTCGGATACCTTATTTTACGAACAGCCATCGTACAAACACAGATTTGCGCAAAATGGTATTTTCTTAGAATATAATCACGCCCCCCATTGTAATATACCTACATAAAGTACATTATCTCATGCCTTTAGATATTCGTAACATCACGTAGTACGTAAATTAATACGATTTCCCATACAAGGTTATGATTTGTATGGGCTCAGGCGGTCCGCAGTCCGCAAGCCTGAAACATTCTACCCCAGCGGTTGTCAACCTTTTTGAGCCTGCGTACCCCTTGACTTTTACTACAAATTTGCTGTACCCCGTACCCTCTATCTATCTTGTGTGCATGTACAATGAAAGACATATTGAAGGTGAACCGACAATTGATCCGCAGACAATTGGCCCCCCCAAAAGATATTTATTATAAAATTATAATTTTTTGTGCATTATTTACCTATTTCAAACGTAACACCGAATTCAAAATACCCTTAATAATATGTTGCTATGTGGGTATATTAAAAGAATTTTTATTCAGTGTCGATTGTTTGTACTTATGCGCTGGTGTACACAGTATAAAGACAAGTAGATTTTTCCTTGATACGTTTGAATGAAAATATGTTTTATGCTTCGTTATTCGGCGGTACATCCTCTCTGCACATCCATTCGGGGTCACTTAGTTTCATTTTGGGTAATTAGGTATACCGTATTTTCCCTAAACCGACTGCATATTAAAGTCCTCTGACGCGTCTGTCTGTCTGTTCGCGATAAGCGCTAAAACTAATCAACGGATTTTTATGCGGTTTTAACCAATAGATAGAGTGATTCATGAGGAAGGTTAAGGTATATAATTTGTCAAGGTTTTCTGTAAATTGGTTGAAATATATAATATATAAATGAGCGGTCTGGCAAGCGGGTGGTGTGAATTTGATTTGTAAGCAAATTAACAGATGGCGTTGGTTATAAAGGTTTGGTAACCAACCAGTAGATGGCGTTGCGTTTCGTTAGCCACAGCAACGCGTGGCCGGGTGAGCTAGTTGTATATAAGAATGCCGGGGGGGGGGCAATTGTCGACGGAACAACTGTCATGGAACCCATGTTGGCACACAAAAATGAGCTGACTGACCGACTGACGTATGATTGACTGTCAAATCACCGAGCGTAAACCGAAATTTGAAAACGTTGAGCTGAGTTTTAAAACTTACATTCGTGCCACGATATTGCGTACCACAGGTTGAAAACCATAAAGTACGTGCGAAACATGTTGTTTACATTCGAGCATCCAATTTACATAATTCTCAGTCTGCATCGGATTGCCGTAACATGAATAATTTAAATATGCCAATGTAGGATAATATTGCATTTGCAGTAGGTACCTACTATGAGTGATGGGGTACCACGACAACTCAACAAAGTGGCACTACCCTTCGAAAAATCATTAAAACTTATGAAAAAAAAAAATTGAAAAATTGCCTAACCTAATCTAGCTTAACCCATTTTTTTTAAATTTCATCACCTTTAATGACTTCTCAAAAGGAGGTGTTGAATTTGTTCTTTTCTGAGTTGTCCGGTCACCGAGTGATGGCAACACTTATTCGCGCGGTTTCATACTAATTGTGATTTATGGCTCATCTCCCTGGGTTCTATTACCTCAACAGTTTAGTCCTAAGTAATGAGTTAAATTTCTAGCTATTCAAATTTTTTTCAACAATGGGTAATAATGCAGCATACGCTTATGCTTTCGTGTTTTTAAATAGATTTTTATCATTTATAAGTGCGAGTGTACAACGCGCAAAGTCATAGATGAGTTTTCAAGCATAAAGTTATGCTTACACAAAATATAATGAAGTGTCCCCGAAGGAGTATGCAGAGAGGTGTAACGCCGAATAAAAAAGTATAAATCATGTTTTTATTTAAATGTATCAAGGATAATAATACTTGTCTATATACTGTATACACCAGCGTAGAGGTACTAAAAATCGACTCGGTAAATAAATTCGTTTGATATCCATACCAACTTATTATTAAAGGTATTTTTGACGTCCATATTAGGTTTGAAATTAGTAAAAAATGCGAAAAACTATAATTTCGGGAGACAACTGTCGGTGAATCGACCGTTGGGTCACCGAAATGCACAATAATGTTTTCGCAAGAAAATGACACACTATAGTGGTGTATAGCTACACCATTACAACGTAGCTGCACCATTACAACGTAGCTGCACCATCACAATATAGCTGCGACGGTGTTGCGTGTGTATTTTTTTAATCCAATGGTAGAATAAAATATTAATTTCAAAATTATCGGTATTATATTTAAGGTACTATTCCTGTGGTGGTCTAAAGGGAATGAGCACTTATGACAAGCGAAATTGCTTTTTACCTATATCATATATCATACATTAATTCCAAACATACGTTCACTTGTTATTCACAAGAACTCCAAGGGGTTTTGAAATCGCATGTATCTGAGTTGTAATGGAATCCTTTTTTCTACCTACACTCCAAACTGGTTTCCACAATTTATCAACTTTAGAAGATATAAGAAATATATCCGACCAATTTTTTTCTATTCAAAATCATCAACAACGTTGTTGACAACAACTGTCGTTTTGAAAATATTAATTTCTCTTGCCCAATACGAAATACAAGGTCAAACAAACTATTCCACATCCCATACTCAAAAACAAATTACACAAAACATCCATTTCTCAGAAGCACGTGCACAAAATTCAATGATATATTTTCAGATGCTGATATTTTTGATTTGTCCTCAGGTACATTTACTTAATTACGAACCATCTTCTCCTGATGTGTGTTATTTTCTTAATCTCATTATTTTGTTTTTCTTTTTTTTTAATTATGCCTATCCTTGAACATTATCTTATAATGTGAACATGTATTATTTTTATAAAGGTTAATAGTTTAATTTCATATTATACATCCTACTAAATTTAATCTGTGTTTTTTTATTCCTTTTTTATATTTTAGTTTTCTTCTTTTTCTACCATTTTATGCTATTTTTAATCATTTATGTTTTTCTACACATACCTACTATGATTTTTTGCGGAAACTAATGCGAACAACCATGTAATATGTAATTACTCTAATTAAGTATGTATATCTGTTTGTTTCCCTGATAAACAAAAATTTTAAAATATTAAAAAAAAACTTGTATTGCATAATTTTCATTGGCTCGACGACAGTTGTAACGCTACATGCCATATCTCCAAGTATTTCGTTGTCTATGATACGAACCCTACTTTTCGGGATAAATGCAATTTTTCGTTTCCCCAAGTTCTGCTATTAACGAAAATGAAAATTATATGGAAAATGTTTGATAAAATTTTACGCAAAAGCTTTATATTTATGTGAAAGTTACCTTACATGACAGGGTAGCAAGGATCGTGTAGGGTGGCTTATAGTGATCACCTGTCCCAAGGCCTACGCCTCCACTCTAACTACCCCACACGAGTACGCGTCAGGTAAACCGATGTAATACCTCCCACAGTTCTCTGGGCTCAAACTTTAAATACGAGTATTAAACCACATGTGGCTTCTGCTACCCGGTACCATCTCTCATCTCATAATATGTAGCTCCCTTGCTCACAAATATGTGGAACGGAATAAAACAACTACTTTCATATGTAGCAGATATTTTGTGATGTGATTTGATAATTTTAAATTGAACAACTTAACAATGCAGACTCGTTTTCTCTACAAACCATAGCTTCTTCAGGGCAATAAATAATCTACTAAAATCAACTACAGCATGTATATTATGCTTAAAATGGGCTTATGGTTAAAAAAAATGGCTGAACTCTAGTGGTAGGTGGAGGATTGTAAAAAGTATAAAAAGAGTGGTCTTTGTCATAAGCGAACAACTATGTTTTTTTCTTTAATGTCAGATTAGACTCAGCTTCACAACCTAGAAGCATATTCTCTAGACTCACATAAAAAATGCATTGGCATATTTCTCGACCTTTCTAAAGCGTTCGACACAATAAATCACTCACATCTTTTTGAAAAACTAGAGAACATAGGAATTACTGATAATGAAGTAATATTTTTAAAAAGTTACATGGGAAATAGAAAGCAAACTGTGAAACTAAACAACAAAACCAGTGAGTGTATTGATGTCAAATTCTGGGTGCCTCAAGGAAGTATTCTGGGTCCGATTCTGTTCCTTATTTATATTAATGACCTATGCCACATAGAATGTGACGGAGAAATCATCAGTTTTGCGGATGATACTGTTCTCCTAATAAATGGGAAAAATTGGGCAGAAACATTTAAAAAAGCAGAAGACACACTTAAAAGAATTAAAAATTGGCTAAACTACCATTCACTTACACTTAATGCTAATAAAACCAAATTCATCACTTTCAAAATAAAAAAATAAGAAAAACTCTGAAGAAAACCTGAACTTGAAAATTCATAGTCAGCATCACTTAAATGAGCATTGTTATTGTCCATCATTAGATAACGTTGACCATATAACGTATCTGGGTCTAAAAATTGACCAAAACTTAAAATGGACCGAACACATTACCTATTTAAATAATAAAATTAAAAAACTAAGTTATTTTTTTCAAAACTATCAGGAATGTCCTTATTAAAAAAGACTTAATCAAGATTTACATGGCTCTCTGCCAATCACTGTTAGAATACGGTATTATCGGATGGGGCAATGCAAATAAAAACATACTAAATCCACTAATTAAAACTCAAAAATCCATAATGAAAATTATACTGAAAGTTCCTGTAAGAACTAGCACTGACTAAATCTTCAACAATCTTAACATCATGTCAATTAAACAACTGTATTCTAAAACTATACTCATTTACATTAATAAGTACAAAACCCAAGAAATGACAACTTACACGTACATTAGAAACACTAGATCTCATGGTCAAAAACATATCCAACAAGTAACTACAAACACAACATTTGGGCAAAAAAGCTTCTTGTATTATGGTATTAAACTTTACAATAAAATACCACTCTCACTTAAAAACCTCAACAGTATAACATTTAAATCTCAAATAAAAAGCTGGATACTAAATATAGGGAGAACAGAAATAGAAAATATACTGATATCAAATACAGACTAAAACTGAACTGAATTATAAAAAAAACACACTTTTATTTAATTTTTAATTATTTAAAAAAATACTACATGATACCTATATGTTTATAACTAATTCATATTAATTTCTTATAATTAAATTATAATATGTAAATGAAATCCTCAGCACGGGAAATCCCAGTGAGGTTATCATTATCTTTAGATGTTTGTAAAGAAAGGAAGACAATAAATCATTATTATTATTATTATTATTATATTAAAGATTTTTTGAAGACGCTCTCTTGCCAATTCTCCATCTACCTCCTCCACTTGAGTTCAGCAATTTTTTTCTAAACCACTGTAAAGGCATAATAGTTAATTACACACAACGCTTGTTATGGTTGATTTTAGTAGAGAATTATGCTGCCCTGACGAAGCTACAGTAAATGATGAAACCTTGTCAGCATTCGGTAAAAAAAACTGGTGTACACAAAGTCGTTGTTTTATTTTAAATAACAACTTTTTGATTTGACGTATTGACTGACTTATATATTTATTTGACTGATGAATTGTTTGGATGACCGGCTGGTTGGTTGGTTGTTTTGCTATTTAAGTCGAAAATCAATGTATACTTTCCATAAAATGCGACACCGTGCGAACCGTATTTTGCGAACCCTTCTTATTATACGCGGGCAATTTTTAGTATGCAAAACTGATATATTATTACCATATAATATGTAAGAAAGCTTTGATATATTATCACGAAAATATTAATGACTACATACATGTTTTAACGTGAAACCCACCAAAAGAATCTGAACAGTTTGTAAAGTTTGTTCAATCGCTCCATGGACCTAGTATAGTTATAATAAATAAAAAGTCATTGGTTTAACTTAAGGCCCGGCTTCCCGCATTTCTACCGATTAATTACATATTTTCCAAATACTTTAAGTTTTAAAGCTCTTAAAAAATATACGTTATTCTTCAAGATAATATCTGTACATTCCCCAAGCCGAAACTGTAATTATTTGAAATTCCCTTGATAGAAAAAAATCGCAAACTATGCTCCTGAAAATAATTACAAACACGTTTTTGTCAATTATTTTACAAATTATATGCATGAAAAAATTCATAGTGTTTGTTTAAATGCTATTTTAGACATTCCCCGCGATATTTTTGCTCCATTTTAAAAGAGTCGTATTTTATTAATCATTTTCACAATTTTCGCTTAAATATTATCGTTTTTAAATATTAGCGCGCTCTTTCTAACATTCGTATTTACATATCTCTGCATATTCTTTTTTTTTAACGGGTACGCCACGCCTCAAGCAGATTGCATGAAACGGCGGGTATAGTTAGCTAAGATTAATTTGTGTATTGTATTTTTAGATAGGCACCTCCAAAAATTAGTCACTTTCCTAACGACGATAAAGAAATTTAATATTTATGTAATATAACCTAAATAAAGGTTATCGGTATTGCGTTGCGGTGTTAGAGTCCTTATCAGAATAATTTTGTTATTATTTTTACAACTGACGAAAAATGCTCGCGATAAACCTCGGCGATTACTCAGCTCATTTCATATTTGACCTACGAATTTAAAGATAACATTTTTTACAATTTTGTCGGGAAATTTCATGGTTTTACGGTGACCCCGACAATTGATCTCCCTAAATGATAAATATTTACTACAAAATAATAATTTTTGGTGCATAATTTACAATTTTCAAACGTAAAAGATGTTTAGTTGGACTTCAAAAATACCCGGTATGAATATCAAAGTAAGTTATACAACGTGTTGATTGTTGTGTACTTACGCGCTGGTTACTACAATAAATAGAGAAGCAGATGTTTCTTCGATGCATTTGAATAAAAATATGTATTATTCTTTTGTTATTCGGCGGTACATCATTTCTACACATCCCTAAGGGGTTTATATTTGGTTATACTATATACGGGGTTTAAACTTAGTTATATTTTGTGTAATTAGGTAAAACTTATTTTCCTTGAAGCGATTGCATATCTTTATCTTTAAAAAGTATAAAATGAAGTCGCTTCCGCTGTATGTGCGCTTAGATCTTTTAAACTACGCAACGGATTTTTATGCGGATTTCACCAATAGATAGAGTGATTCACGAGAAAGGTTTTTAGGTAAATAATTTGTCAAGGTTTTGTGTAAATTGGTTGAAATACATAATATGCGGCGTGGTGTGCATTTGATTTAACCGATGATGGCGTTGGTTGTAAAGGTTTCTTAAGGTCTGCTAGTATATAGTATATGACGTCATTGCCTGTCGCGGTTACTATTTCCCGGTAACTAGCTGTCACTGGATCCGAGAAACTGGCTATTTTTGGAACCAGTTCCTATCGGATTTATAAAATAGTCACCCGCAAAATCCGCCCGCAGGGCCTGCCAACAAAAACCTGCCGAGCCGGTTTTTAACTGCTGGTTTTTTTCATGAATTTTGTAATGTAAACGTGTTTCATTATGGAATGAGTTTTCTTCAAACTATGATATATTGTAGTAAATATCACTTTATTAATTTTAATCAACGTATTATGGCGAAATATTAAATATGAAATATTAAATATTAAATATCACGTATTATTAATTTTAATCAACGTATTATGGCGACACGCCATGGTGATAATATTGATACCAAACATTCCTTCCCACGTATATACAGGAACACAAAATTATGCGATAAGTTTTGTTATGGATTTTCGTTATCGAAACACATGGATAACAATATTATCTATTCATCGTAATAAAATATATTTTATAAGCACCGATATAATATTTGTGCGCGTGTTTACAATATCGATTAATAATAGCAAAACTTATATCTCTGTCCATTATTTGATAAATTATTTAATTTTTTATTATGACCCTTTGGGGATATGCCCTGGTAGTAGTATTGATACCAAACGTTCCTGCCTACTAGGTATACTAGGGATTTATAACTAGGCTAAATAGAAATTTTAACAATATAAAGTGAAAAACTTATATCCCTGTCCATTATTTGATAAATTATTTAATTTTTTATTATGACACTTTGGGGATATGCCCTGGTAGTAGTATTGATACCAAACGTTCCTGCCTACTAGGTATACTAGGGATTTATAACTAGGCTAAATAGAAATTTTAACAATATAAAGTGTATTAAACTACTATATTTTGCATTTGTAAGAAGTCAATTTGAGTTGAATTCTCCCGTCTGGAACCCATATTATACAAGCTTTTGAAATAATACAAAACAAATTCTTACGTTTTCTAAATTTTAAAATGAGTATTCCAGCAATTGTGTTGAACTATAACACTATTTTAAATGATATGAATATGCTCAAATTGTCAGACAGAAGAATTTTCACAGACTTGGTATTTCTATATACAATTCTAAATGATTTAGTTGATAGTCCGGTATTGCTTAAATTGATAAGCTTTCGGATTCCACAACGTAATACTAGAACTCTATGTAAAAGCCCCGAAAAAGGGCGTAAATAATTAAATATTATGCGTTATGTTTTTTGTGCAATTTCCAAAAGATTACAATATTTTCTCCTACTCATCGTAAAGGAGGTTGAATTTGAACTAACAGTTTTAGGGCATTTAGACAACAGTCACCCACATCCAAATGGTTAACTGCACAAAATATTTAACAGCACTACTCCCTACTACTCCCCTTGTCAAGCTGTGCTTGTAATGTGCGGTACTTTGTAATATTGGCACCCTATGTAGATTAGACAAGTGATTTTGACGCCCAACGCTCAATCTTCAACCGTCATAAGCTCCGTAATTAAAATGACCCCCTCCCCTGTTTTCGGCAGAGAGTGGTCGCATAACTTTTCGCATATCGCCTCAGGAGCGGTTACGGCGCGGCGCAAGATCTGTATTGTCTATGGTTGATCTGCGCATAGACTGCTTAGGTGTCTGATGGGGTTGTATGGAGAGCAATATTGGGCGTGCGATGATCTTTTATCTTTTATAGCTATATTTTTATCAAAATATCTCACTTTCAGAAAGGCGCTTACTGACCTTCTGATGAGTGACTATGACAGTGTGTACAACTTGTTTCAGATACTCAGGTAGAGATATAAATTTTAATCATAATTACATATTAATACCATATGTTTACAGGTTTATTTTATTTACATGTTTATTTTACGCACTTCTTTTTCTCTTTTCTATTTTTTATTATAACTTTACCAATTTTACCTTGCGTTTACACTAGACTGCTCTCAAAGTAACTATCCTTAATTGATCACCATGAAACAGGCAGCCGCCTAGTATGGTGATTTAATAAATCTTATCTACGTAAATGTCTAATATATGAAACATGTATTTTATAAATAAAAAATAAATAAATAAATAACTGTGTGTGGCAGGGGTTTAAATTCCTAATACAATTAAATAAATACATATTTTTGCACTGTGAACTGAACTAATAATAATAATAATAATAATAACTTTATTTCACATAAAATTGAACAATAAAACATATGTGGAAACTTTGACTAGCCAACTAGGAATGGATCCTGTTTTAGGCCAGTCAAATTGACAAATTTAAATTCATATTACATTGTTTACTAACATAACATGTTATTTATAGCAGGAAAAGGTGTTAATTATGTATTCCTAATAGTATATAATTTTGTACTCATAAGAAAAAGAAGACAAATAATGATATCTTAAAATCAAATTCAGATATTTTCCCCTAGAGCGCTTAAAAACAAAAACAAAAACAAATAAAAGATAAAAGATAAAAGATAAAAGATAAAAGATAAAAGATAAAAGATAAAAGATAAAACCGGTAAAGTAAATAAACCGGTAAAGTAAATAAAGCAAATACAAGCCAGATGGTAATAATAAGAAGCCTATCTCTTGGTCAACATATCTTCGCTTTTGACCCTCCCTAAATCAAGGAGCCAGTCGTTGATTAATTTGCGCAAAACATTGGTACTTTTAACTGTGAATAACAATTATACCTTCATGTAACCATTGGTTCTCCCTTCCAGCACGGGTTCTCATGTGGCCCCTGTGACCAGGGGGCCCTACCGAGTGGCCATGCTGGGGGCCTCGGGAGTGGGTAAGACAGCCCTGACCTGCCAGTTCACCACCAGCGAGTACATCTGTGCCTATGATGCTTCATTAGGTAAGCTAAAATTACTGTATAAATAATGGGTCCTTACATATTGACCGGTCAGTGGTTGAGTGGGCATAGCGCTTGGGTCCCACCCGGGCGTCGCATGTTCGATTCCTCTGCTGGCTAAGTCCTCCATCACAACACAAGCAACATTTTCGGCTTTTTGTGTTGGTAGTAGGAGATTTTCAAACATTGTTGGGTTATTCGTAACCCGGGAATGTTTGTCTTTCTTTTAAGAAAAAAAAATGAAATTGGCGTTTTGCCGTACTGGCAACTTTGATTTCAAATATTCTTCTCTTTGGTTGGGAATTCCAAATTCAAATTTATACAGCTATTTACTCATATATTTGTGTTTCGAAAATTATAATTAATTTGTTTTTTCCTTAATTGTTTTTTTTTTTGCGTGCTTAGTTTACAAAATGGAAAACTTAAAATATATCGCATTATTTACGAGTACGAGTTCCACCGTGGCACCAGTTCTGCAGAAACGACTCGAAAGATTAAGAATTGGTATAACCAGAGAAAACCAGAAATATGTCTTTTTTAAATTAGTGTTTAGACGTATTGACCCTTTTCCACAAAAAATTATAAATTGAATTCGAAAGATTGTTATTTTATCTAGTAAACTTATGTAATAAATTTTCAGAAAAAATGTTTATTTTAAATATAATAAGGTTATACCATAGGTCGTTGGCGGATATGTTAAATTTTCAAAAAAGTACATGTATTATACAACACCCATTTCAAATCATATAATCATGCAGTAAAATAAATCAATATATTATCTGGTAAACGTATGTAACAGAATTTTACTTTTAGTTTAAATAAAATTATTAAAAAATATATAAGTACAGCAAATTGGGAAGGTGAAAAAGCTCCCATACAAAACTCCCATAAGCTCCCATACAAAGTTCCTCCTATACAAACGCCAAATTCATATGTAATGACCTAATATTACGAGTTATTTATACGTATTACAAAGAATCTGTTCGAGAGTAAATATGTATTTGGATAAATTCACAAAATATCATCTTTTGAAGGCTATCTAAATTATCGTGGAATTTTTAAGGTTCTGTTTGCATGATATCATTTTATTTCCAAGGATCAAGTCATTCATAATAATATGCAAAGGTGAAATTTTTCATCTGCTCAGACAGTTTACTCGGATCTTAAGCAAGTAATACTCGGAAAAAGTCCGTCCTTATTAGGGTCTCTTCTTGCTCCGGGTAGAATTGAAAAATTAAAATGTATTCCACGACACTTTTATTCATTTTTCTACTATTCATATTTACGCGTTGGTATACATAATTTCCAAATGTATTCATGTATTTGCAAAGAAAATGCGTTTTTACTCAAAGTCATTTGGAAGGCCGGAATGGGAACGTCCGCCCCGGGAACCATTTATTGGATAACCAACTCCTCTGCCATAGGTCACATCAAGTAGTTTTTATTTCAATTTGGTGACTTAGCAGGGGTGCCCGGGAACCCTATATTCCTACCCAACCATCTTATCTTTTTCTTTCCCAAAACTTCCACTCCTTAAAAAAAACTCCGCACAGCATCCCCAAAGATGGCATAGGCCCTGAGGGAAAATATTTTTTTGTGGCCTCATGTGTGGAGCTAATTTAAAAAAAAATATCACAATTTTATTCAATCCATTCAAAGAAAAAAATTTAATTCGATAACATGAGATTTTTTTGGACGCAATAAGCATTTTAAATTTTAAAAAATTATCAATATCCAATTTCTTTAACGAAACTGTTTTTTGTTTGCCGAGAGCTTTATAAAGGTTAATGATTTATATTTTACGAAAATTCATGATTTAATTTAATTTTTTAAAAATAAATAGACATATGTTGTTTATACAAACTTAACACAAAAGTGGGCAAATTTTAAGTAAAAGAACACCCCTAAAATACGGAGTACCTACTTATCTAGGTGAATGTATTTTATGTATTATTTAATTAACTTCCTTTATTATGATTCAATAGATTCGCAGTTTGTATTTGAACAAATAACAAAAAATCACGTTTCAAGAACAACCTGTAGGGTTATAATTATCATTTAATTGCATTTTATTTTATTTTATTTTTATTTTAGTTTATTAGGGAACTAAACAGTAATGCATATTATAAGGTAAATTCATATTACATGGTTGTATTAACCAGCGAAGTTTCCGCAAAAAATTTATAGTATGTATATATATAAATTTAATCCGGTTTCTAAACATCTTATTTTAATCTGTTGTTTGCAAAGAGAAAACATCGTTTGTTTGGAAATACTACTCCGGTGCTAATTTTCGAAAACTTCAAAACATTTATTTTACAACTTTTAAAAATACGAGTAACCTTTTAGTGAGATGAAGAATATTAAAGTCTAAGACTGAAACATCAATGATGTTAATCCTTATTTTCAACCTCCAACAAAACAAAACATAGAATGTGTTCACCTGCCTAAGCCTATTGTAATTAAGCTTGCTAAAGAAAATACTCTAATATCCAAATTCAAAGGCCGGAGTTCAAATTACATGTTCGGCAGCTTTCCCAGGGGCTGCTGATTCGGGGTTTAATTAGTTCAGAGGAGAAATTCCAAGTAGATACGGTACCTGTTTGATGCCGGGCTGGATAAATAGACATGGGCATTGAGAGAAAAACCTGCCTAGAGCTATTCATGGTAAAAAGGGAAGGGCAAGAATCATTAGTCATTACATTCTGCAGACACAGATAGATTGACTGCGAATTAATTGGACTGGAAAAATTTCTGGGTTTTCTAAATGACACAACTATTGAAATATGTGAAGTCCAGTGGACACTGGAAGGGAATCTGACTCGTCTTAATTTTCCACGACACGTTCTTGTATGTTATGGCACCGATAAATCACTTGGCTAATCAATGCACAAGCCTCCACACGAATTGATATTAAAGTGACTAAAGTGTTATAGGAGGTGATGATAATTGCATGGGTTTCTTAAATAGACACCAATTACACACAGAGATCAATAGATTGGTAATCATTATGCAGAGGCTTCTTTAGCATGATCGATATTAAAGAACTCGATATTAAAGAACTGAGAGATCAGTTGATCATGGCACTAGTTATTTTAACAGACCGATTCTTTCTTGGTTGTTGTTCCATAGTGTCACAGGTAGATAGTACTCGTCACGTACATAATATTGGCACATGCTGTTAGATAGAATAGAAATGGAAAGGTACGATAAAAATCTAATTTATCCGACTGAAAAAATACCACCCATTTATAAATGATTGCTTAAAAGTAGATGTAGGAAAGAAATTTCTTTATATTGTAAAATTATTATAAAATTAAATATTCATTTTTCTAAATAATGCTAAAAGCGCGAATTCCCATTTTATATTATTCTGAAAACGTCGTGAACAATTCGTAAAAGTTGCTACCTACGATTATTCAAGTTTTTTCATGTGCTGAAACCATTTTTACATATTTCTTATACGGTTCAGCCGAAAGGAAAGTCTTGTCAACGTTATAACGTTCCCACAAGGCTAGGCTTTTCTTATTTTTTCTTGTTCAAATACCACCTACGTGGGGAGGCTTCGATTTGGGAAATGGGTTTTCTATTTCACACGCATAAATTGGTTTGGCTGGTGTTAGCGCAAATAAATATGCTTATATTTGAGGTGAGAGTCTTTGAATGTGTCAGAAATAAAGAACTGTGTACGATTGAGTTTTTGGAGGCTTTATTATTTTGTTCGTAGAACCAGAACTAAAGGTTTTACTGTTATTGTCTGGTGCGCACGAGTGCAAATGAAAACAAAACATCTGGAGTACTTCACATGAAACCGCTTTAGGATTTTTATTTTGACGTATTGTATGATTTTCCGATTGAGAATTTTATTTATGTTTAATGTAGATAACATACAACTACATTTGTTATTTAAATATGATTTTGTTAAGTAATAACTAACCAACTTGAAATTTCCACATAAATGTAGAAAAAGGTGATGGGTTTAAACTTGTATGTCCGCCCTGACTCCTTTCTCCGATCACATTTGTTGGTTCCTCTCTTGAAATCATTATTTTTAAGTAAATCATTTAAGGTTTATATTTTTAATGGAATATTTTTATTTTTTACAGTACAATAATAAAGTACCTATAATAAATGCCGAACAAGACGCATTTAAAAAAAATGGATTTCAAAACAGTATACAGCGTAAACGTACGAATTTAATTAACTAAAATTTCGGTGCTATTGAAAATATCTGCCATTTCTGCATATTGGTTACCTAAGCTGTATGTATATTTTCTATATGCGTGGTATAAGAGAGTTCATAAACTAATTGGTATTGAGGTGATTGTTGCAGTGAAATATATATTTAGTTCGTGTGATTTTATTCGGAACATGAAGCGAAAAATATATTTTGACCTATTTCGAGAGCGGATGATGCTATCGCTCCAACCTAGTGAGAGACCAACATACAGAATAGAAATTTACCTGAATTCACTAAATCTTTGTTTAGTGACAGTATTTGAATAATGAGATACACCCTAACCAAACCCTTCCCCAGTCCCCACCTCCTCTCTTATCACTTCCTTCAACTTTGTCCCATTCACGAAATGAAGGTGCCATCGATCCACTGGCTTCACGCAGTTAGGACTGTCGTACCAACATTTATAGACCTTACGACTTCCGAAAAAGAAGTAACTAAAGTCCATCAACTTTTCATGTTCGAGTTTTAAAGCTCGACTTTTAAGAAAAGATCATTTGGAACTCTTGTGCAATAACCCACTTGTTGGTATCCACACTTCTGCAAATATGAAAACATTGTAGAATCTGTAAAAAAAATGCAAAATCTGATACCTTTCAAATTATGTTGTCTAGGTCAGGGGTCGGAAATTGTGGCTCGCGAGCCGCATGTGACTCTTTGCATAGGCGTCTGCGGCTCTTCAGACATCAATTGCAATTATTTCACCTTTACTCAACCAGCCTTATGAGATGGAGCCGCCGAAAAAACTTTGACTCGATCAGCATCAGTGTTACCAACACAGCTCATGGTATGCTTGATTTATTGAAAGAGTCTCCTGCAGTATAAGAATGGTTTCGGAACTTTCGGAACGCAAGGCTGGTTTAAGGTTTAAACTTAACGGCGATTCTGCGTAAGAGTCCACCAGATTAAATTATTGTTTCACGTGGAGCAAGCAAATGGTTTCCCTCCGAATTTTTCTTCATTTGAATACGATTACAACCCCCTCCCCCCGTTATAATATGGCTCTCTGATATATTGGTTGTCATGTTTCTTTGATAAATAGATTCTTCTCACTTAAAGTTTGACGACCCCTGGTCTAGGTAACCATCTTAGATTATATGCATAATTTTTGTCATAAATACTTCAACATTAATGAGGTAAGGTTTTTGATTTATATAATATGTTTACTTAAAATAATCTCCATAATTCATTATGTCTTAGCAGTAATTAAATAAATGCTTCCATTATCCAATGTTTAAGACTCCATAGCATTGTTACACATGAATATATTTCAAAATAATATTGCTTTGTTTAGCCCTCTGACTGAAATGTGCGGATTATATAAAAACGACAGTGTGCCGAAGTAGACATTTTCGTTAATAATTTAAACAGTTTCAGGAAAAATATTTTGCTGTTGCTCAAAAATATATGACAATTGTTGCGCTAATTATCTTATGTTTCACTTGTGTCTTTCTTCGTGTCTCTTACATCTCTTACTTCTCTTCGTATTATGTGTCATTTTAGTGATATTTTTAATTTTGTAATTTTATATGGAAATTATGTACCCTTTGACTGAGTAGGAATTTATAATTTTGTGTACCTATCACCTATTAAGTGTAATTGTGATTTTTTTATATACATACGTAAGAACATCTTTAAGAACCCAAAATAAAAAAATAATGCGAACTTTTTTTTGTTGTTGTTTATTTTTAGAACTTTATTTGTCCAACTTACGATTTACAAGAAAAATGTTTAGTTTGTAGGTGTAAAGGTTCTCAAGTTTGTGTATTTACACAAATATTTTCACGAACTACCGAACTCAAAATACTGTTTGGCATTTTGAGTCCCGTCACCAGCAGACCAGCGACTATCTACCAAAAAGGTAAAATAAGTTTTCTTGAAGTTTGCCAAACTGCTGTAGGTATTAATTATTATGACAACGCTTTAAGATTAAGCACAACTTATAAACTAGTGGAAGTTACAACCCATTGGTAAGAGATTTGATACTTATATCGCTTTATTATTATTAAAATAATTACTTCAATAGTGATTTGATTAATTTAACTGAGATAAACGAATTAACTTAGAATTTTATTTGATATTTTTACGGCCAAAAGTATTACCTGCCGCGATTAATTAAAATTGCGTTTCCTCTTTTAACCAACATTTCCGACAGCTTACCCTGTCGCTCTGCTTTGATGATGGACTATGTGAGGTGAACCGATGTTCGAAACGTTGACCAAAGAAGGAAGAAGCGCAGCACGACACAATAACCCAAAAATTAACTTGATTTACTTATTTATTTATTTTTAAGAGACAAACAGCTTGGATATAAAATAAAGAGATAAATATAATAGGTATATTAAGATAATTGAAGGCCAAAAAAGTAGGCAGAGATTTAAGATATTAATCGATTTGAACTAAAACTGATATCGAGAATTTACGCGAGACCTGTGTACTCTTAGGCCCGGGTAAGGCTAATGAAAATGATTTTATGCTCATGAAAGAATTTTGAAACTATGAACATGTTTAATCAATTTACTTTTAAAGCTTACTCCAGGAACACGAACACGCCCAGCACACATTTCTATCAATTTTCCTTTATTTTAGTAAAAGCCTACCACATCTGATCACACATACCGTAATATTGACAATTTTATGATATTAAGCTGAGTGGGTAAGTAAGAACCCACATAGATCTTTTTTATACTCATAAATAACTCAAATGTCCGTTTTCAGGTGTTTTCGGGGACTGTTTTAGTGATGATTTATTTTCAGAAAATATTTCGGTGTGAATCACACCGTGTGAAGCACCGCGGAAATGTTTCCAAGCGATATTGAATTATTAGGTTTATCTCAAATTCGGGGAAGGAAGATAACAGGTAGATAGTCGATAGTGAAAAAATCATTGGATTTGTTACTTTTGTCTTCTATTTTTAGATGGCAAGAGAGATTTTTCAATATTTAATGGTTTTTGCGCGTTCTCGAAATCGCCTACGTCTATAACTTTACGAACAAAAAAAAAGTTAAACCAAAAGAATAATAGTTAAATTCACGTTCTATCCAACGCAATATAATTATATATTAACAAAAAATATTTTTCTTACTTTATAACTGTTTGAAAAATAGCTGTTCAACAAATCTCAATCGAATTGCAAATATTTTTCTTTTGTGGTCATGTACAAGAAGGAAATAAAAGAAAAAAATATTTTTAGATAGAAAACATCTCAACCTATGTCACTTTATTTTTGCATTTTTTAATTAAAGAGCCCTTTTAGCTAAATTACGGTGTGATATTATTTAAAAAAAACTGCTAAAATCAGTCAACTTTAAAATTGTTTTAATGTACCAAAAAACAGGTTAGTTAATAAAATAAAAATATCATCCAATAAAACAGTATTTTCAGTATCTCAATTTATAAATATATATATTAAAATCTAATGATTTATACCGCCGCGGCCGATTTATTATGGGTTCCGCCGCTCCGGGAACCATTTATTGGATAACCAACATTTCTGCCATAAGTCATTTCAACTGGTTCGCTACGTTTGGTGATTTAGCAGGGGTGTCCGGGTTTATGGGGGAGGTTTGCCTGGGTTTTGGCAGCGGATGCGTCTGCTCACCAACTGCGAGGTTGACCAAATCTCTCTCTCGGAATATCTCCTTGCACCGCAGTGCGCAATTGTTAAAAAAATTCAAAAAAACTTCTATTTTTAATACTTTTTACAATTTATACCTTAAACCTGTGGGATGAGATTTCCGAAAACCGCGCGAAAATTACTTTGATGACTTCTAGACATTTGTCCAGAAGTCATCAAAGTCATCCATATAAGAATCATCAGAAGTCATCCATATAAAACAAAGGATTTTTTTTGCGATTGTTTTCTGTTTACCAAATAATATATCTTATTTTTCATATATATTACATGATAACATCTATAAAATATTTCTACATAAACCTGAATACACATCCTTCATGGCAAAAAACAATTCAAATGAGTTTTCAAAGAAATAATGACGTTGATATTCTTTTGAAAACGTAAAATATCATTATTTTCGCCACTGACAGCTACTGAAAGTGACGCACTAATGTTTTAGAACATTCATTTGAAAGCATTCCGAGAAGCTAGATTCATAAATTGAAGTGTCACTTCAAGAAATATGTTGGCGCAAGCGATTCTAATATTGCCCTTCATACAGTATCTTCATACATAAGGGTTAAAATCGCATTAAAAAATTATTTATTATGCCCACCGCCGCGCGAGCCACAGATGAGAGGTTAATATTTACATTTATTAAATTTCAAAATTTGTCTCATTGCTCTATTCTGGAATTTTTGAAGATTTTTAAAGCAACTCGAAGTTTTTCAATCAATTGTTAAACTTTTTTATCAAAAAATTTCCTAATTCTAAAAAACGACACCTTAGCAATGTTTTTTTGCAATAAAACCGGTAATTTTATTTATTTATTTATTTTATTTCTATCCTTGAACGTACACATTACAGATTAAGTATTACATTGGTTTACATAGATATTAAGTTTAGTAATAAGAAAAAAAAGTAAATGATCCGTAACTCAATGTATGCAGGTAAGTACCTAGTGGTATTTTGTGAACACCTCACTAGGCGAACCTGTCCTGAGGTGTTCCCATGTTTGGGAATAATGCTATTCTGTCCGCATAAGTAGAAACACCATTATCCTCCTTGATATTGTCAAGAAAGACACTGTGGGTCGACCCTTGGCGGCAGTATCGAATACATAAATTAAAGATTAGTTACAGTTAGGATCTATATATACAGTTATTCATATCATCTAGATTATGTTTAAGATAAACAATAGTTTTGATAAATAGGTAAGTATATTTTTCTATGAACCACACGCCACTGGTATGAATAATATTGTGGTAGATATTATTTTTTGTCTCAAAACAAAGTTTTTTTTTAATGTTTGTGTTTGGTTATGTTTGGTTAGGTATTATAATGTTTTCAGTAAATTGAATACCTTGTTGTTTGATTCAGTCCTTGATGTGTTTTTTATGAAGAATTGTACATGTATTTGTAGTTAGTAGTTGCTTCAGTGTGGTGGGCATGTAGTTACATAGTTTGGTTAAGTGATATCTTTGAGTCTAACATTATTCCTTTAGTGCTTTATCTTATTAACCTCATTATTTGTCCATTATTACTTGACGTTCTTTGTGCTACCTCCACGCTTCTATAATCTAAGAGTGAAGGGGATTACCTACCACTGCTGACAGCTCATCGTAAGCAGCCACTCCCGAAGTGTGGGGGTTGCATTATATGTCAGTTCTGGTTAAATCCTAATGACGGTCCTCAATAATTAATCATTTGGGTTTTAGGAACGAGTACTCCGTGTAATACTTATGTGTTTTGGTAATAAATTATATAAAACATACCCTTCCGATCACTGAAATATTAATAAAATTCATAGATTAGATAAAGATTTGAGTTTAAGGCAAAAATTTATGAATGAAACTACACAGATTTTAGTAATCCTTTCGAATATTTCCTTTTTTAGATTTTCACGGCCAAAAGTATTTTCGTTATTTGTTTTTGAGGTGTTATGCTGTGTTGCGCTACGTCCTTCTACACATCTTTCGGATCTGCCGGATCTGCCCTGATGATGGACACTTCAACGCTGTCCGAAACGTCGGCTAAAGAAGGAGGTAGCGCAACACGGCATAACACCCCAAAAACAAATAACGAAAATCCTTTCGAAGTTTAATGTTTATAAATATTTTAATTTAGGACCATTTAAATTTAGGACCATAATCTTCATACTTAAATCTACAAAAAGTGTTTTATGAAATATTTGGGTTGTAGTACTGTTTTGTGAACACCTTACTAGGAGAACCTGTGTTGAAGTGTTCTTAATATTTATATCTAAAACTTGCGGGTAGAAGTATTTTTTTCACCCAAAAATAAAATTAAAATAATTCCTCAAGGTATTATCCACAGTTTAAGGAATAATTCTACCTGTCTGAAGATGGCCGTAATAGACTGAAACCGGTGACAGTCAAAAATAAAATAAGTGGATAAAGTTAAAAAAAAGTTTAATGTGTATTATTATAATGGAATTCTACCACGAATTGTTAGTATGAAAAATAGAATCATCAATAATTTTAATTTGTTCTTCAATGCTTCTTCCATTACAATACTGGTAGAAGAACACTGCTTTTCACTTGCCTTTTATTTAAAAGATTTCCATACGTGTGTATCTATCAATTTTTTCGGGGCTCCATAACAGAGGTGGCTCTCAAATTCAAAAGTAGAGCTCACTTGCGATTTGTATAATACGCAGACTATGAGTTCTATAATTTCAATACCCGCTGTATCCGATTTTAAGACAAAATGATCTGAGTATGACATCTTGTTCACTTTTTGCGAGGAACAAGAGGAACCTAAAAGTGATTTTCATAACCTCCCTTATCATGACCAAAAAACAAGTTAACGCTGCGAGTCAAAAACTCTGCAAAACTCGCTATATCGAAATTCAACCAATCACGAGCAGTTATTTTGCCAAGATGGCGGGTTTAGTTGAGTTTCACCTTCTTTATCGTGAGTGAATCACGAAGTGAATATCAAAATCCGCTATATCCATTTTATTGATCGAAATTTTGATAGACATACATAAAAAATTAACACTTTTCGAAATTATATAACTCCATTTCATTATTCAAAAAATTGAAAAGCATTTTATTTAGTTAAATGAAGACAATATTAGCGAAACTCAATCGAAAATCTGGAAACAGAAAAATCAGATAAAGATATTTGCACCTCTGGGACTTGAACCCAGGACCTTTCGCTTTCCGTGCAAATGCGCTGACCACTGCGACAATTTATTTACACGCTAGAGATGTGACAGTTGTTTGCGGTTTTCTCCAAATCAACGAGCGTTGATATAGCGGATATAGAAGTCGAATGACTCAATGTGTACGGTACTCCCAGTTTCTGATACTCTAAGAAACTACCGCAACTGTAACTTCAACGGAGTTGTGAGAATGTCGTGACTGAGATGGTCACTTACGGTTACCATGAGTATGTGAACGAAAAGCTTTTTGGGAAGATTGCTTCCGCTGAAGGAGATTAGATTTTCGTTTTGACCTCATTTGGTCGTAATCAGACACGATTGGGTCTTTGAGACAGTAAATTTTACAAGGTTATCCCCTGAGAGGAAATAATCTTTAGATACCCTGAAATTTTCTACTTCAAAGAAGCTCTCCGGGTCGTTGCAGAGTCTTTAAATGATTATATTAAGGAAACTGCCTTTTAAAAGACTACAACGATATTTTATTCGGGCATCAGAAAACTATTTATAAAATATCGTTTTATACTTATTAATTATTTTTGTGTTTAATTCGTAAAAGTCCATTTATTTAAAATAAAAGGTTATTATCAAGTTCTGCAAGTATTTTATTATGTATTTTTACAGCCGAAACAGTTGTAACAAAAATACATACTAAAATACTTGCAGAACTTGATAATATCATTATTAAATTAAATTTTGTATAAATTTTAAAAATCTATTAAGAAATCGTTTTATACAATTTTGGAAATAAGCTGGTTGGGAAGTACCTGGCAATTCAAATGTCATTTGACATATCCGACTAAAGACATTTCAAACAACGAACATTTCGATTCAGAGTGGTGATAGTCATAGTAGGATAGTAGATCAACAATTCTTCTTTGACAAATATTTTAGATTACATATATATGTAGACCGGCCAGTGTCTGAGTTGGCATCGCGTTTAGGTCCCACACAGGCGTCCCGTGTTCGATTCCTCGGCTAAGTCCTCCATCACGACGCAAGCAACGTTTTCCGCTTACTGTGGTGGTAGTAGGAGATTTTCAAATATTGTCAGGTGATTCGTAACCATTGTCTTCTTTAATAAAAAAAAATAATAATTAAAAAGCCGCTGAATAATAGGGTGATTATCCACTATCCTAGCCCTTTCTTAGTTTTCTTTTAGTATTAATTTTTCTTCTTCAAACACAGCAAATTTATTTTGTGGCACCATGTTCATTCAAAATCAATAGAATACTTAGTTTTAACCACGTTTATTGTTTAAAAAACCGACATATTTCGTAAATAACGTTTATTTCAAAAGGATTTACCGTGGTTAAATTAAAACTTATAAAAGTTTGATAAGTAAACCCAGGTATTAATTATTCTATTAACTTTGAATTATTATATTAAGTATCCTATTAATTTTGAATTATTTTTGCTTATCTAAGTGTTTGCTCAATTTTATCTCAATAAGGAATAACTTGAAACTTTCTAAAATTTGTTGCAAAAAGTGATAAATTCAATTTTTTTTTATTTTCATTACCAGCAGAACTTGTTTATAAATAAACTGTTTTTATTAATTTAATAATAAAATTATTGAATATATAAAATAAATAAAAATTAAAATGGAGTTCTACAAATTAAACTTGATAACAATAAATGATAAATTCAAGCTTTATCAAAAATTGCAAATCTTCTAAATCTAAACTCGTTTCTAAACTTCCATATAATCATGAAATTTGACATTATTTAAATAAAAATTAATACGTAAATTCATCAACCCCATCTCAATAAATTAAAATGATGTCATCGAATACCGTTTAAGGGTTAAAGCCAAAAATATAAAAAAATATTTTTAAAAAAAATACCATGCAGATGCGACTGCCCACCAGCTGCGTGGCGGCCGGACCGCGAGAGGCCGGATAAGGAAGACTCTTCAACCTCTCCAATCGGACTCTCACGACCCCTACGCCTTGCGTCGCGGTGGGGGATGGATTCATCCGTCACACCTGGACAATCCTACCCACCCCGTCATACCTTTTTCCTTCCCAGAATTTCCTCTCCTTCCTTCCCTTTAAAAGACCCTCCGCACAGCATCTCCAAATATGATATAGGAATTGAGGGAAAATATTTTCCTCAGACCTCCTGTAGGTAGTCAATGCATTAAAAAAGAAACCACCGGCATAAAACAGTAATTAAAAGCTCACATGCAACATTATTAGACAAGCAAACTGCACTGCCATTGTTTTATGCCAAGTTCTTATGTGGACGTTGATCCTGCAGGAGACACGCTAGTCCGGGACGGAACAATAGTCCTTTGTTCGGGTAGCCTGGGTGGGACGACACCTCGCTCCGTTCAGTCTATCTTCATGGGAGATCCTTGCCTCATTCAGTATACATACATGGCGTGGCGTTTAAAATGTCTTTGTTATTTTTATTGTGTATTGTATGGTGTCGATTTAAAATGATATTGTCACATTTAGTAACATAAACGAAGATCCGAAATCTACGCTGAAAGAACTTGAAAAACTATTTAGAACTAATGGTCTAAAGATGAACTTTGGTAAAACCAATTAGCGTCGGAGGAACATCATTAGAAAGTGTCGAACAATACTTACTTACACTTGAGTCATGTTCTAAAACTAAGTAAAGCAACAAAACCAGTGAAATTGAGAGAAGAGGAGTTGGGTCGACCGACTTCAGCAAACTTATCCATATCCTAAGAAAGTCATCAATCAAAAGTCTCCGAGAGATACAAAGACAAATTTGTGAATAAGTGGAGCAAGTCTGAAGCTAGCTTCAAGCGATACCATTCCGACGTCTACGTCAAAACCACGTCAGGACCTGTATAGAAAATCTTTACCTTAAACGATCAATATGTTCATTTCTTCGAATTCATACATACTCGTATTTGCTTGTGAAATTGATATTCAAGAATATAATGTAACAATTTGGGACGGTACTTACCTACTTGATCGTTAAAATGACCGCACATAACATAAACATAGATGGCCCAAAGTATTTAAAAAATGTACACTTAATTCAATATTTCAAACGGAAACATGCGTTCACAATCAGTAATAAACGTAGACTGGACTAACTATTCGGAAATAAACACACAACATTTCCACATAATACATAAAATAATAACAGCTGTCTAATATTGCGTACCATATGGGACACCGAAGATGGAAAATATAACAAGTCCTATTTTCTTTACCTAATCCACATGGAAAACATAACTTGTATGGAATCTGTACGAAAAAAGTATCTTGTGAAACGACATGAGGTTGCGGACATTATCATCGCTAACTCCAAACATCAAATTATGGGTGGTTTGGTATATTTATGATCAAATTGAACTAGGTATTTGGGGCGTGTGACTCGCATACACGACGTACGTGATGCCTCGTTTACATGCACACTTTCTTTTTCTACGTAGGCAACGTAAATTAGGTAAGGACACGACCTGCCACGTGTGACCAGTGTGGTTCTAAATATGATGTACGTGGCTGATTATTTGATTTGACGTTTATTTTTTAGGTAATGAGTTTCCCTTCTTGGAAGACGCACATAAACTTTTAATTCCTATTCGGCTTTATCATGGTATTGTGATTATGAAAGTGAAGTTTAGGTCAACTTACATGAGCAAATTTCAAATCAACTGCGTTGCAATCAACTGTCAAATCACGAAATGTCAGTGAAATCAAAAATGTCATCTACGTAAGATCTAAATACTCACTAGAGTCACTAGTCACACGCAATGGAAGGCGTGACAGACATCCCCTCCATCTTTCACACGTCCCACGCCAAAATTGACAGGGCACATCGGCGTTGGGTGTGGAGCACAGGTTTGCATTGCGTGTGACAAGTGTGTTCCTAAAGAATCAATTTTCATGGAAACTGTACTACATATTGTAAATTGTCCAGATTATAAGTCTTAATGCGTTGCGTACATTGATTATAAGTCTAATGCGTTGAGTACGTGTGCCACTATCATTAGACATTATCCTTTTCCACATATTACGAGTATATGTGATTAGCAGGCTATCTAAAGAGAGGTGTAGACTTTAGACAGGTGAGACCAGCAATAATGAGCATATTTAGAAAAAATGTGGTAGGCAACGTTTCCAAAGCCGGATGACAGAAGGCTCATGAATGTATCTATCGTAAATATGTAAAACGTAGGTAATAATGTGCGAGATCGTTAAAAAAATCTGAGTTTTCATAATAAGGTATAAACTGAAATAAGGACACCATGTATTTTCTGGGTATGGGAAAATTACACGTCAACGACAGAACATGCTAAGGTAAAATATTCAAACACGAGATAGAAAAACTTTGGATAAAATCTGAAAACTGAGCGCATTATGGATTCCAGGATTTATAAATAATAATAACCATATCATGCTTCGACAACGTTTAGAATAATAGTACTAACATGCAATAATATATCTTTGCAGTTAGAGCCAAAATAAAACCAATTATGGATTTCTGATTATACTTCTAAATAGACAACATAATAAAATAATAAGAAAATTGTTTAATCAAAAACATTTGTTGTGTGGATCTTAATCTGGTGTAATTAAATATGTCTTATTAAGACAAGATATAATATTATATGTAGGATAAGACAGGATATAACATTAATTAAGTTCAATATAGAATTATATAAAACAAGTAGCTTTTACCCGCGGCTTCGCTCGCATGGTATGGTGGAAATGCCACTGAATCATTCATTCATTCACTGATTCATTCATTCTTTCACTGATTCATTCATTCACTGATTCATTCTCTGATTAATTCATTCATGGGGTTTATGGGGTGAGTTTTGTCTAGGTCTTGGAGGCGGATAACCGGGACATACTGATCCCCAGATTCCTACCCACTTCTTAAACCAGTTTCCTTTCCAGAACTCTCCTCTCCTTACTTTCCTTTAAAAAAACCCTCCACACAGCACCCCCAAAGATGACATAGGCCCTGAGGGAAATTATTTTACTCAGTGCCTCCTGTGTGGAGCTCATCTAAAAAAAAATCATTCCTTCATTAATTCATTCATTAATTCATGCATTCATTCGTTCGTTCATTCATTCATTCGTTCATTAATTCATTCATTCATTCTTTCACTCATTCATATTCATTAATTAATTAATTCATTCATTCGTTCGTTCGTTCGTTCGTTCGTTCATCCATGCATTCGTTCATTCATTCATTCATTTATTCATTCATTCATTCATTTTTTCGCAAACAATAGATATCTCAAATAATCACATATATATTTACATATACATGTATACATACCCAGAAGCAAACATATTTTGATTTGTATATATTTATATATATATATATATGTATAGTTGTATATAGAAACCATGTGCAAATCAAATCCCCAAATTTTCATCGCAATCGGATGAACAGTTAGCAATTCATAATTTCATGTTGCCAGAACTCACTTTTGTATGTAGAAACAATCGCGGGTTTGGGCATATCAAATCCCCAACATTTCATCGCAATCGGATGAATGGTTTAGCAAAGCATAGGCATCTCACCCATATATGTACAAACCCAGAAACAATCATATTTTATTTTTATATGTATACTAGCTTTTGCCCCCGGCTTCGCTCGCATATTTGAATACTTATATTTGAATTTTTGCTATCAAAGAAATCTCCATAGTAACCTAAACAAATAACAATATGATAGCCCACGTCAAACATTTATTTAGCAACACGCTTTGCCATTAAACCTATAATAAATAATTTCATAACACCACAGCTTATTCATAACGCCAGAGCTTACCAATATATATAGCCTACATTAGGTACTCGCAAATAATGTATCGATTAGTGAAAGAATTATTAAGTTCCATTTGATATTTATTGCGTGAAAGAGTAACTCACATCCATCCATACAAACATTCGCACTTATAATATTAGTAAGATAAACAACAAAAACTCATCCATGATAAGAATAATTCATACCTAAATACTTTTTTTCAGTAGTCACGGTTGTCATTTATTGGTAATAATAAAAATACAGGATGTACATAAAACAAATTATCTTTTGTGAACTTCATATTTGTTAAGCTTGCAATTAAAAATGTCCATTTGCAATGCATTTGGTATTGATCTACCTTGAATAGGGCAGAAGGCAATCAAACTATATAATTGCATGCCCACCACACTGAAAAAACTAACTACAAATATACCTATCTACAATTATTCACAAAAAACATGTCACAGCCTTGATCAAAAACAAGGTACTCAATTTACTGAAAACATTATTCAATCTAACCAAACATAATCCAACCCAAATTAAAAATATACAACTAAATAACTTTATTTCTGGACAAAAAATATTACCACAATATTATTAATACCAGTGGCGTGATGACCATTGAAACACATAAATACCTACCTGCTTTACAAGATAAATATATATATATATATTTTTTTTTTTTTTTTTTTTATTGAGTAAATTTTTTTACAATAAGTTTATTTCATTCTAATATTACATATTTTATATACTCTCCTAATAAAGCAAGTGCTTGTGTTTAGGAGAGGACAACTTGATAATAACTTTTCTTTTTTTTTTTTTCAAATCCTTATAACAAACTTAAAAACTTAACTTATGAATAGATTTATAATATGACAAACTTAAGAACTTAACTTATGAATATATTTAGACTTAATAACATATTTTTTAAAGATTAATAAGGGTAATTAAACAAAATATATATATGGGATGTACATAAAACCTTTGGAATAAACAGTCAAAAACATATCTAATAAAAGTTAAAATTATATGGTGGGACTACCAAAATATGATTTAATTTTTTTTTAATATTTGTCGTAATTTTTTTCTGTTCGCATATCGGCGGGTAATTGATTAAATAATTTTATTCCTTTATATACATAGTGATTCTGTGCTGTTGTGGTTCGTATGGGTGGTATAGTTAGTCCACCAATAGAAGTATTCCTTATGCTAATATTTAGCAGTGGGGTAATATTTTTTTTAAATATATCTTTGTGTAGCTGAAGTAGTGCTATTTTTTCGTAAATTTTTGTAAGTGGGGGAACAGGGAATTCTTGGAATACGTTTATTGTTGGGTAGTAATACGGTTTTTTTAGGATAATTTTTATAAGAATTTTTTGAATTGTTTCGAGTGGGATATATATATTTTAATTTTTTTTTTGACAAATAAGTGGAATTCCAACATCAGTTTTAAGTCACGCAATAAAAATCTTCATATAGAATAATTATTGTTTTGGACAATATTATTTACCATATTTTCTTTTCTTTTCACTACACTGTTACTACATTGTGTCTAAATAATAATATTATGATATACTTTAATTAATACTAGCCTAATACACAATACTGCTGCCAAGAGTAGAACGGCACCATCCCCCTCGAGTCTCAAGGCTGTGTTTTTACTTATGATGGAAAATTAACACTTTATCCAAAACATGCACACATTGGCAATACCTCATCCAGGTTCTCCTAGTGAGGTGTTCACAAAATACTTCTATTTAACCATTTACATTAAAGTATACAGTTATTGAGTATTTATGTTTTTATACTGTTACTAATTATTATAGGTACTAGCTGGGTTACCCAGCTTCGCTCATAACAATATTCGAGAGTGTTCTGGAATGTTCCACAATGATGTTCCCGAATCCCTATTCCCGAACATTCTTTATTCCGCCACTCCTTCCAGAACTTTCTAAAGCTCTTTCGGACCCTTTTACGGAAGACTGTTCTAGATATTTCAAGAGGGCGAAACTTCCAGCCTTTATATCTCCAAAAGCATGTCCTTTAGGTGAAAACGGGAACCGTCATCCCGGAGGGGGATAAGGATCTACCACACCATATAACTCCATGGTCGTAGCGGGACTCGTTTCTGAGTTTTTGCGGGACGCACGTTTTTTTGGACTTTCTTTTCAAATATATCTTGATTATTTTAACTGTAAAAATTAGTAAACAACATGTTCGAAATTAGAAATAAATAAAATTTTAAAACCCTTACACGACCAATAATTTCTGTATTGTTGTATTTTTTTTAAAAGAGCTCCACGCAGGAGACCCCGAGGAAAATAATTTCCGTCAGGGTCTATGTCATCTTTGGGGATGCTGTGTGGAGGGTTTTTTTAGAAAAGGAAGGAGAGGAGAGTTCTAGGAAGGAAAAGGTTTAATGGGGTGGGTAGGAATCTAGGGTTCAGTGTGTCCCAGTCATCCGCCTCCAAGACATAGACAAGCCTAAAGATATTGAAATATAAGGAGATGTGCTATCCGCCATTTTTACTAGGTGAGACTGCGCTTCCGGGTGTCGCCGGTGTTGTTTACCAATTAACGAATAAACTAAGCGAACGAATAAACTAAACGAACGCTAAACTAAATGAACAAATTCTTTCCGTATTCAAACTGTATTGTTAACCAATAATAATGCACACCTTAAAAAAATCAAGAAAATAAACAAATTATTTTTGTATGCAAACTACGCGTATTAGGCCGTAGTTCGGCGACAGTCGCGTCATAGCATATCTCTTTGTATTTGAATATCTTTGGACAAACCTCACCCCATAAACCCGGGCACCCCTGATAAATCACCATACGTAGCGAACCACTTGGGGTGACCTATGGCAGAAGTGTTGGTTATCCAATAAAATTTCCCGGGGCGGCGGTACCCATTCCCGCCTCCCAAATTATTTTCACTTTTAAATTTTTTTTTTCTACATTTTGTAAGAAAGCATGCACCATTGAACCAGATCAATAATCCCATGAAATAATATTTTAAAAAATATACTTAAAGAAAAAATCTTTTCGAAATAAATAATCAATACCTTAGCTTTGACCTTTCATTCCCACATCCATTGAAACAATGGCCAAGATACTATTGAATAATAAAAATCTGAAACATTTGAAAAAGTAACTACATTTACATATATTTTTTTTAATTAATGCTTACGTACACAACTATTTGTATTATTCTTTACATCGAATTTAATGTGGCACCCGAGATTAAAATAATGTATAAAGGTACGAACTTTTTGTCAATTTGGTTTGATTTATGTCTGGTACCCAGCATGCGTTGCTATACCATTTTTTACTAAACAAATTGTTTCTCGCTGCGTGTCTTTTCCCATTCGTCCCGTTCCCCTTCCGCCTCTTCTTCCTCTCCCGCGTCCCCTCCCCCTCTCGCGTTCCCTCTCCGCCTCCTTTCCTTCCCCCCTCCCTTTTTCCCCTCCTCCCCCCTCCCGCGAACCCACCACTCGAATTCCCCTCCTCCCCCCGCATTCCATACCTTCTGTCTCAGTACATTCAGCTTTCAAACAGCTCGCGTGCCACCTTTAGCATTTTTTTATACAAATTTCATAATGCCAGAGCTCACCAGTAGTTTTATACAAACCTTGTCCTGATAATAACGAACACAAAAAAAGAATTATCCAATTTGGTGCAGTCGTGAAGTTATGCGCGTACAAACATTTCGGCGATTCATTTTTAATAATATAGAAGATAGAAGATTTCCTTTGACATTGATTCTTAAATCTTGGGTAAAAATTAGTTTTCTCTTTTGTCATAAAATTCCTCGTTCACCATTCGAATTCCTGCGTTTCTTCGTTGGCATTTTAGTCCCACGGAAATTACCCGCCGTCATTTTTAAGATAGCTGTCATACAATCTGGGTCGTGCAGAATCCACGGGAAAAATCTAAACGACTTATTTTCAGAGAAGGATCGGATTCTTTCTAGGACGGGTTGTTTCACAGATTTTTTAAAGTTAAAATTAATAAAGATCTGTATAATTTCTATTATAGTTCTAAACTAAACTTTTACAAAGTGAGTACTTGTAAACATATTAATTAATATTATTAATGAGTGACGAAATTCAAGAAAAAATATTTAAGAACATCTGGTTAGTGTAGGTTCGTTTTTTTACAAATATCTTTTTCAAGTGCGCTTCAAAGGCCGTGAATAATAATTATTATCACATCGGATTTGCCTTCAAAGCAACCAAAATCTTGCAACATTTTAAGTGATGAATGTGTTACCGAATGAAAAGTTCCACCTTTTATGTGAATACTGCACAAGAGTCTCAACTGCTCCAAACGGTCTGGAGTCAGTGAGACCATGCATCCCAAAAAAATCTGGGTACCTTGTGAGGCTGAAGTTAGTAGGAAGGGAAGGAGATGTGGGAGAGGAAGGCTGGAAATCAGTTCTCGTCATCAAACACGGCTAAAGCCTTTTCGGTAATTATTTATCTCACCGCTACAATTATGTATAGGCGCAGATTATGAAAATAACACTTCATTTCAACAATTACTACATGAAACAATTATTTACTTACACAACTATTTCAGGTTTTTAGGTTCATAGTTTGAAATCAAACGAAAATTTTTATAATTTATTTTAGACGTTATTGTTGATTGTTTTTCTCCGTTTCTCCCAAGTTTAAAATGTCTCATTCATTAAAAAGCTATAAAATACAGTCGATTTCCGCACGACTTTTTACGAAATTACATTGGCACATATGTCCTTGGCGATATGTGATCATGGCCAGGAATGTTTAATGGTAATGTTATCGATATTGTTGAAAACATCTTTTATCGTATTGTTAGCAGCATATTTAAATATTGCCGCTCATCTGCCGCCAGAGGTACTCTGCTATCGCCTCTGGCGGCCAACAAGGAAACTACACCGGCTATGGGGGTCGGTAAAGAAGGGAACGACTAACACTTCCTGACTGGCCAACGGGCTGGATTTACAAATGGCGGAACACGGAATATAATCTTGCTGATTCTTGAATGTTGTTATTGTCAATTAACGTGGAGACAATATATTTCATCATAAATATTAACTTAGCGTTTTATTATTGCTAACATCAGAAGTGGGATTCGTAAAAGCAAGTGTTAATTGGCTTTTGTTTCGTTCACCTGACAAAAACTCGTGTTTTGTATACAAACGGCGTCCATCATGGCGTCTCTCGAGTTTGTTTATGTTTGATGCCGGTGATTTAAATGACAATCTGTGTATCGGACTTCTGAATATATGTGAAATGATTGGACTTCTGTTGTGAATTTACGTAAAAATGTCGCGTAATTACAGTGATGACAGATGTATTATTGTGATGTCGGAGGAATGCGTGGATCGTGTTCCCGCCGAAAGGAGTGAAAGGACGCATTGAAATTTTTAATTTGGTGCTTGAAAACTCATTTGTGGTTCAATGGATTCGTTAAAAGACCTTCCCCTTTCGTGTTTATCATCGTGAGCCTAATTTGATGATCGAAGACATTTGTCAAAATGTCGACAAAGGACTGTCAAATAAAGTCGCCAGCATTGTGCTACGCGCGTAATCTGAGGAAAGCTGACTTCAGGGCCAGAAGATAGCAGATGGATATGATCATATGATCTTTTGATGGCAATTGGTGAAATCTTCGGAACTTCAAAATTACGATGCTGAAAGTTTACGCGGCGATGACGAAATCTGATCTTGGTAGCCGTCTAGCTGACAAAACAGGATCAATATGGTGATTTGCTTTTGAGTATGGACATCGCAGATGCCTTATTGCAATAACTAAAAGGAAATATGTTTGCGAAAATTAAAGCCCGTTTATGTATGGCGAAAAGAAGTTGTAATCATGTTGAATTACAATTATGCCGACTAGTACCTATTATGGTTCGAAGATATTTGAAATGGTTTGGAATTAATCGAAATGATTCAAAGTGGTTTGAAATGATTCGGAGATAATCAAAATGATTCGATGTTGAATGGTTCGAAGATATTCTAAATGGTGAACCCCTAGAAATGTCAGGTGTGGCGTTCTTTGGATTCTTCATGATGAGATTGGACATCGAGGTGTTAATCAAACACTGGCTGCCGTCCGGGACAAATACTGGTTTCCATGGAAGAGGAATGTTATCACAAAATATGTGAAAAACTATTTTAAATGTTGGTTGGAAAATGAGATACTGGGCGATGTGATATGTGAGCCCGGGATTTTTAGAAAATGGAGATGTCTTTTGCAGTTGCGTTGAGCAGGTAGATCAATTTACTATGATCTTTCGTGAAGAGCGTGGACGGAATGCTGCGTGTTATTACTCTCCAGGATGGCTTCATGAAAAAAACTGCCGATTAGAGGCAGAGGCAGATACAAGCATGAAAGTTGTCATCATGACAATTTTGGCGATGGCGTACCTTTTTGGGGTGCCACATGTGCTTTTGATGAATATCAAAAGCGGCAGATGAAACGGTTCATCTCGAACCGATTCATAAACTCACAGGTTGGTGAGTGGCAGGACCTTATGGTCATACGTGCTGAGACACGGGTGCTTTTGATGAATATCAAAAGCGGCAGATGAAACGGTTCATCTCGAACCGATTCATAAACTCACAGGTTGGTGAGTGGCAGGACCTTATGGTCATACGTGCTGAGACACGGGTGCTTTTGATGAATATCAAAAGCGGCAGATGAACCGTTTGGTGGAACCGCATGAAAGTTGTCATCATGACAATTTTGGCGATGGCGTACCTTTTTGGGGTGCCACGTGTGCTTTTGATGAATATCAAAAGCGGCAGATGAAACGGTTCATCTCGAACCGATTCATAAATTCACAGGTTGGTGAGTAGCAGGACCTTATGGTCTTACGTGCTGAGGCACGGGTTTTTGATGAATATCAAAGGCGGCAGATGAAACGGTTCATCTCGAACCGATTCATAAACTCACAGGTTGGTGAGTAGCAGGACCTTATGGTCTTACGTGCTGAGACAAGGGTTCTTTTGATGAATATCAAAGGCGGCAGATGAAACGGTTCAACTTAACCGATTCATGCTTTTTGATGCAGATCAAAGGCGGCAGATGAAACAATTCAATGCAAAACGGTTAATTTAACCTTTGTATCGCGTTGGCGATACAGTTTTAATACGGATTTCGGGCGGAAATCCGGGGTACAGAAAGTTGAAAGGTCCGTTTCGGAGTTTGCCTTATAAGGTGGTAGAAGTCTTGCCGAACGATCGTTTTGATGTGTACAAAAGTTGAAAGGTCGGTTTCGGAGCTTGCCTTATAAGGTGGTAGAAGTCTTGCCGAACGATCGTTTTGACGTGTTGGGTAACAGACCCAATGGCAGCACTCACAGAGTGATGGTCGCATATGAAAATATGAGGAATTGACCGGATGAACAAATTTCTGCAATGGTCAGGAAGGGCGAGCAGGGTAATCTGTTTGTCAGTACCATTGTGGGGTTGAAAAAAAATTTCAATCCCTCTAATATTTTTTTTCTTTTCTTTTAGCTTCCTGCTTTGAGGTCAAAGCAGTGGTCAGTATGGCCGTGTTAGCAGCATATTTAAATATTGCCGCTCATCTGCCGCCAGAGGTACTCTGCTATCGCCTCTGGCGGCCAACAAGGAAACTACACCGGCTATGGGGGTCGGTAAAGAAGGGAACGACTAACACTTCCTGACTGGCCAACGGGCTGGATTTACAAATGGCGGAACACGGAATATAATCTTGCTGATTCTTGAATGTTGTTATTGTCAATTAACGTGGAGACAATATATTTCATCATAAATATTAACTTAGCGTTTTATTATTGCTAACAGTATAGTGGGAGTATTTCCCATTGTTATGTGAAACATCCAGTTTTAGCAGGGCATTTATAGTAAAAGCCAAGAGAACTCATACAATGTCAATCAAAATAATTACTTACGCAAAGACCTCACCTAGTAAATTCAAAACCAATGTGTAGGTACTGTCTCCCAATAAAATGATACGGTTCCCAATTATATTCGGTGTCCACACTTCAGCAGCGTCTTTCGCCTCTTTTGATTTCGCCCCACTAGAGTAAAGCTGACCGTTTCATTATTTTCTGGAGGACCCTCGATGTTTGATTGGCAAACAAAAGCCCTCTCGTTCGCTTCTTTTCTTCCACTTTCTTCTTCCTCCATTCTCCCGTTCTCCTGTCACTTGGGAGATGAAGAACCAATGACGAGATTCGACACGAAGTCAATACATACATTTTGAAAGGTCTGTGGAGATATTAAGTTGAAAGAGCAAGTCGATATTGTAATTTTATTAATCATGTAACCTTTCTTGAATCTGATATTTCAGTGGGACTGTAGATTACACCATTGGAGTATTTGTGGGTCTGCGGCAGTAAGATTGTAGGAGTTAGGGAAGAGGAATACGAGAAAAACCTGACTATTCAGAACTGACCACCAAACACGACTAATGCGTCTTCAAGAAACAACTTTTCTGTTCCGGTGGTGGTGATTAGGGGCCATCTATAAATTACGTTACACCGTAAGGGGGGGGGGGGGGAGTAGAGAAGTGTGACATTGTGTGACAAGTGGTATGGGGGGCTCATCAGCTCTGTGACATCAGATGTAAAAAAATGTAACTACTGTTTTGATTATTTTTAGGTTTAAAATTACAAAATATGTGACGTCACACTAGGGGGGTCTCACAGATGTGACGATGTGTGACAGGGACGGGGGGGGGGGTCAAAAAATCATGAAATTCCTGTGACGTCATTTATTGATGGCTCCTTAGGTGACCAGGGCGATACTGAGAGTATATATGACCAACGGTAAGCATATCTGTAATGTTAGGTATTACCATTTTTTTTTATTTCAATTATTTGTGTGAAGATCTTTTCAACTGAAAGAATCCTGAAATTTTCATAAAATAAATTAAAATTTTGGGGAAATAAATATTCATTTTCAGTTACAACAACATCAATAACGTCGTATTTTTCAATCTTAACACTCTAGCTCACTGAAAACTCACCGAACGTCACTGATTAATATGTATGTATAAATGTACCTTTATATATTGTATTTAATAAAATTATTAGCTATAAATCAGAGAGTAAGAATCTGGATGTATGAAGCATCAAAAATCCTCGAAATGTGTAAGCTCTGTAGTCTGTAGTCAATTTTTTAGTTGAAACGCCAAAAGTTGTCATTAGTTTTGAAATATCAACTCTCGGTAAAGAAGTAAGGTGTCGTTTGGTTTGTTCAGGCTAGAAGGACGATAAACCTGCGAAAAGTTCCAGACAGAAAATAAATTTGCTTGCTTAGAGCCCACGGCTCTTTTCATGAAAATATTAAATCTACATATTTTGGTACATGTTATTTACCAGCGTCTATTTTTCTAGTTTATTATCTTCATTTTCACAATACATAACTCAACCCAACAGTATCTTTCTAACGTCCTTTGTTTCCCTAAAGTTTTTCTTACCCTATGTACGCTTATCCAGTTTTACCTTCCTATATTAATGTACCTACACGTGTCAAAACATATTTTTGTTTTTGTCTAGTTCACTAGAGTACAAAGAAAGCATTTTTTTTTTTAAATCGTACTGGAAAGCCTACGAGGTATCGCAGAGTCGATGCGAACAAGATATCATGTTACGAAATATTTAAATTCAATCAACGCATTTTATGTAGATATTATAAATACAGGATTTATGATGATGCCGAAAGTATTTATGAAATATTTTCCACAGGATCATTGTCTACCAAATAAGAAATAAATAGAAAGACGATCAGAAATTTACTTTTCCTATGAACACCTTGTACACAAGTATTTCAGATTTGGATTACGATGATTCATGGCCGGTGACTGGTGTGTGGAAAGTGGGAGGGGGGGGGGGAACGCGGGATTGGGGTTCGCGGAACGGGGAAGAGGTGAGGAGAGAGGGAAGGCGGGGAAGATGGACGGAGAGGCGTGAGGGGAAGGCGTGAGGGGAAGGCGACGTAGGAGGGGAAGGGGACTAATGGGAAAAAACACGCAGTGAGAAACAATTGCGTTATTAAGTGACGTTGCATCGTATGCCGGTAACTCGCTAGTTATAAAATAAATTAATATTAGTACATAAAAATAATAATATTTTGGTAATTTGTGTAGCGCCGTTTTTGTGAAAAATCACCTCAAGGGCACTGTACAAATTGATGATACAGGTATATCTGCAATGCTCTATCCTTCTTCTAACTAAAGACTAGACAAACTATTGTAACAGCTATTATGGCTAACAGATTGCATCCACAGGTTCGTCGATCACTAATACAAAACTATATTATGTACAATGCATTGCTCCAATGAACGTGACGCTGTGTTAAAATGTAGAAAATATATGGTACCTTTCTAATTAATCGCTTTATTCGTATAAACAGTCCAAAATTATTATTTTATTATTATTACCATGGTGAATAAAATACACTTGCAGTCGCTTTTTTCGCTAAAAACAAATGTGTAGGCGTATACAATTCAAGTACCTAACTGTTTCTCGGCGACGTTTCGCGAGGACTGTCAGAAATTTAATTTCCTTTTCATGTTATCGATTGTTCAAAAGTGATATTCGCTGATGTCAATAAAACAACCAACACGTCTATAACTAAATTTAATGTCTCTGTTATTCTGGTATTAATAACCAATGGTTTTAAGTTAAGTGGGCGAAACGTGTAATTAATGGCTCAACGCGTGCTAGGACGCCAGCTCGGCTATTTTTGAATTTCTACCGATCTAATTTTTTCAAAGTCACCTGCAGGAAACTACCTAAATTTTCATAAGCTTCTGGTAAGTAGGTACCGCAATTTACACTGAGTTTTGCGTAGTAAAACGACTGCCACTGCTCTGGGAGAATTCAAGAAATAAACTTTTTTTTTATCTTTCTATAGTTAGATATTTGCTTTTGACGTCAATTGCAATGAGGACTCAGGAGGCCCTGTGGAAAATAATTTCCCTGAGGGCCTGTGTCATCTTTGGGATGCTGTGTGGAGTGTCTGTCAGAGGGGAGGAAGGATTGAACGTGTGAGCCATGTTGTAGGAGGGAGGAAACACAGGGACCGGCAGCTTTCCTTCCGTTCCCCGTCCGAATTGTTGAACTCTAGAACGCTTCGTAGAAATGACCAGTTATTGGGCGCGCGTTTGTCGTGTTTCCCGATGTTGTTTTCCGATGGGATCAAAGACACTATGTTCATCTGAAAATCTTCCATTGTAATACCGGTAGAACAAGGACAGAATTCCTATCTGACGCCTATGCTCCAAAGATTGTCACTCGTTTTTTTTTTAACAGGGAAATCTATTAAACGGATTACCCATTTCTGCACCGAGGCAAGTGTTTTTATTTCAAGTATTTCGGGGCTTCAAACCAGAGGTGGCTGCCAAATTCAACAGTGGGGCGCACTTGCAATTTTGATGAAGTGTTTAAGAGCCTTGTACCGTATACGCCCAGCTTCTAATTTGTAATTTACAAACAGTAATTGGGAGGCCATTAACCAGCAACTTGCAACTTGCATCTATACAGGGCGGTTCCGGTGAGAAAGATTAATTTTTCTCCATATCAAAATGTTAACATAATAACTCAATATCGATTTTATTTCATTCAAAATCTGCTTTGATAAATACCTAAGTACATTAAAAAATGCTCAAACTCGTGTTGATAAAACTATTAAAATAATATACTTTTTGCAATTATTTTTTGATCATATTTATAATTTTTCAATAATGTCTAAGCAAAATAAGAATGTAAACAAATCTTAAATATATTAGTTTGTTTGACCGTAAATAAATAGACAAATTGAAGTATTTTCGTCACAAAAGAAGGGCGTGGATCTTTTTTTAATGATTTTATTTAAACTTGAATTAAAATTCGGATAAGTAGCTTTTCAGATAAACCATTTGGGTGTAAGTGACTGTTCTAAATATATGCCTTAAAAATATTTTTGAAAAGTCACTTGCCTAAATGCTGAAAGGGTAACTTAATTATACTTACTGTAATTGGAATTATTCTGTTGTAAAATAATAATAAAATAAAAATAAAAAAATGTTGTATAATACAAAATTTTGTTCAAAATTTAACAAATCTGCCAACGACCTACGGTAAAACCTTATTGTAGGTTAGGGCGTCCCTTATATGGTTGAAAAAATTATTTTTTTTAATATCGAAATGCATACCCACTATTTCTTTTTGAACTACCTAGACTTACTTAAATACAAAATTTTATCTTCCTACGTCAACATTAACCCGTGCCGACAGAGCTCTGAAGATTTTGAAAATTGCTATTTTTAACCCTTTTCGTTATGTAGCTAAGTCAATTGAAAAAATGATAATAATAATAAAATTACAGAAGAAATACATCATTAACAGTACAAAATAAGAGGCCTAAATATTTATATATATTTATTTTTTTATTAAAATAAGATAAAATTACAGATCAGGCAGGATATTTTCCTTTGAGGGTCTCTTTTTTACAGTCTGGATACAGGTATATATGCTCTCAACATAGCAAAAATTGCTTTTGTTCTTCCTTTGCAGTGATCAAACCATGAAAATCTTGCATAAGTTTTACAGGTCTTTCAGCTGTAGATATCATTAACTGCCCTTAAAGAAAGAACTTTTATTTTTGCTTCTATATAGGCAACATCTTCTTCCCACGTAGAAATGGGTCTCTGGAGGAAGTTCTCATCAATTTTTAATTGAGAAAATAAATTTGTGCTTTTGACAGACACAAAACCACTTAATAATTTTCATGCAATAATAAATAAGTATTATTATCAGTTTAGTGAAAACAGTATAAAAATAAAACTATGTATTCCTACTTACCATACAAAAAATCAGACATATCTTTTTTCAATGGAATGTATCTCTTCCCAGAATCATACAAACTCTCTCTTTGTAAGTTCACTACAATGTTTCCCTTGGTTTGTGCATTAACTTCATCATCAAAGAGTGATAAAACGGAAATTTCTTCTGACAAGTACCAAAGATGTTGACTAAACTTGCTCAGGACTGCTTCGGAGATCAATTTGTCAACAGTTTCATATTCCTAAAGCCTCTTTAAAAAGCACAAATCTTAATTTGGTGCCTTCACCGCCAGACTACATCCAAGCCAGGGTTTCTCATATATAACCGCAATGAATAAACAAACGTCTTGAAGTGCTCGTTTATCCTTGGTTTTGAACTGGGATTGTTAAAGTATATTTATAAAGAGTAAATAGCTCTAGTCATCCACCTTGCTTGATGCATCGCTCCAGGAGGTCTGATTTTATTTATTTTTTTCTCATTATCTTCTCCTAAGAAAATAATAGATGGTTCAATCAGTTGACGATAATCGTCACGTACAATGGTTTTTTGTAGTTCTTGATTATAAAATGTCAACAGTTCTTCTATTTTTGTATTACAAAAATGTTGTTTAATGATATCGGTGTATGTTTCAATAGCAGCACGATTAATAGTTTTCCGGTTGTCTCTAAACTTTTTGAACATTGGGATATCAGGGCTACTAGTGACTTGTTGGATTTTTGTTTCAAACATACATTTTAAAACCAGTTCGTAAACGTGATGGCGGCAAGCAAAGAGTAGTAATTCCTTGTCTCGTCTTTGTTCCAAAAGTACACAAGCTCCTTTCAATCGCCCTGTATTAGACGCAGTTGTGTCACAGCACATTATTTGTACTTTGTCATCGAGGTTCCAGTAATAAAGTGATTTTTTTTGGAATTTTTTTGTAACTCCCTCCAAGCATGGTGAAGATCCACAAGTTTTTTACACAGTTAGGTATACCTCTGATAGGGATACAAGCTTTTTCCTAAAATATAATACACTCTAGAATGACGAGATTCGCGCTTTCACTAACAGTCAATTTAACTTCGCGAATGTTTTTTTTTATTTTTTATTTATTTATATATGTATATTTTTTTTTTATCACAAACAAGTCCTGCTAAGCCAATTCAATTGGCTTGTCAGCAGGTGCTTATAATTAAGTTACATATACATTTTAAATGTTATAATTTTACATCTTATATCTACAAATTCAACATTATTCATACAAATCAATCTAAGTATAAATATTTTTTTTCCGATAGCCAATTTTTCAGCATATATTTAACCTTATTCATAGAATTACATTGCTTTATAGTATCAGGTAATAAATTAAATATTTTCGGTATGTTGTATTCAAACGTTCTCTGTCCGTACTTATTATTAAATTTCGGAACTATTAACCCGTCGTTGCGCGTGAATCTAGTGCTGTATTTATGTTCTAATTTCTCTTTATGCTGCTGGGTAAATATATACTGAATTATAATTTTGTGCCATAGTATTGCCTTAACAGGTAAAATTTTAGCACTCTGAAACAGTAATGGTGTATCATGTCTCTGTTTGAAAATATTCGGAACAACTAATAATTTTACAATTGCGTTTTGTACAACTTGGACTTGTTTCAGATTTGTTACAGAAGTATTTCCCCATATTGTTAATCCATATCTTATAATGGATTCTGCCAGTGACATATAAATTATTTTTAGTGTTTCAATGGGTAAGAAAAATTTCAATGTGTACATTCTGCCAGCAATTGATCTGAGTCTTTTACAGGTTTTTTTAATATGTTTATCCCATTTAAAAAAACAATCTACGGTAACACCAAGATACACATATTCCGTAACTAATTCTAAACTTTCACATTTACAATTAGTTGGAATATTTTTATGGATGCAATTAAAATTATGAGAAATAATATTAGGATTAAATTGGAATTTGGCATTAGGTGATCTTATATGCATTACTTTGGTTTTTTTGGCATTAATTAATAATCCTGCATCATGGGACCATTTACAAAGTTGATTAAAGTCAATTTGCATGAGCTCAATTGCAGTTTTTAGATCTTTATGTGATATGACCAATGCTGTATCATCTGCAAATACAAAATGTTTAACAAAAGAGAAAAGTTTTTTCATTATAGTTACATAGATTATATACAGTGTAGGTCCCAATATAGAACCTTGTGGAACTCCTGCAGATACATTTTTTGTTTTACTAAAAGTATTATTTATTTTGGTACATATTTTTCTATTTCTAAGATAATCTTTAAATAAATTTAACACATTTCCTCTTATTCCAATTTTTTCTAGAGTTTTTAGCAGTTTTTTTGAGTTAATTGTGTCAAAAGCTTTAGAGTTATCGATAAATAAAACAATGACATGTAATTTATTATTTAATTGATTATTTATGTAATTGGAAAACTCTTGCAGTAGTTTTTCAGTATTTTTTTTTCTTTGGAAGCCATATTGATTTGGGTCTATGATAGCGAATTTTTCAATGTAATTATTTAATTTATTTGATAAAAATTTTTCGAGAATTTTTTCTAATGCTGGTAGTATACTAATAGGCCTATAATTTCCTAGTTCAATGTGTTTTACACCTTTAAATATTGGTCTAGTAATACTACATTTAAACTCTTGTGGAATTTTTGCTTGCTTTATTATCATATTGATTAAATAAGTAATTATTGGCCCAAGGGTTTTTATATTTCTTTTTAAATCAAACATTCTTATATTGTCAATACCTGTGCTTTTAGAGTTTTTCATTTTTTTAACAATGTTTTCAATATCAGTTATAGTAGCTCTTGGTATATATAAACTGTGAGGTAGTTCTTCCAGAACTATATTAGTAGCTTTGTGATTGCATTTATGTAACATGTTGCTGATGCTATCCGAGAAGTAATTCACAAAATCATTTGAGACAGAATCCTCAGTTCTATCTTTTAACATATATCGTGTTATAGTTTCATCACAATCGTTTTTGGGTTTACGTCCTAAGATATTATTTATCTCGTCCCAGGTTTTTTTAGTATCATTAAAACAGTTTTTAAATTTATTATTATAGTAGTTAGTTTTATCTTTATTTATAAGTTTATTGACAAGGTTACGAGTTTTTTTGTATTCTGTTTCATATGTTTTGTTTGTTGGTGTACTTTTCCATTTTTTATAAAGTTTATCCCTTTTATTTATATGACATAATAATTCACTGCTTATCCATTCATTTATAGCATAAGGTCGTGTTTTCGGTTTTTGCACTATCGTTTTAGAACTACTCTTGTAAAATTTGTTAAATAAAGTTTTTATTTTTTCATATAATGAAATACAATCCTTCTCTTCTATAAGTTTACTCCAGTTATAATCTCTGATATATCTATCAATAGCCTTTTGTGAAATGATTTGAATATACTTATTTGCAAGGTCTACCTGACGTTTATGAGATCTTATATTAATAGCAGTAATAAAATGATCGGCGATATTATTTTCACAGACGCAAGCAGTTATTTTCTTGCCTCTAAATTTGGCAAATATATGGTCAATACACGTACGAGTAATTTGTCCATTTAATACAGCTTCTCTGGTTACTACATTGATGCATTTAGTTAAATAATGGTTAGTAAGTAAGTTTTCATATGAGCTTATGATATAATCTTGGTCATTAAGCAAATTCAGATTTATATCTCCAAGTAAGATAATATTTTCCTTACTATTAATTGTATCAAGATATGATGATAATTCCGTTAAAAATGAAGATTTACTGAAATTAGGGGGTCTATAGATAGCTATTACGTTAACTTTAGTTTTGTCCTGGAGTATGAGTTTTCCTGTTATATTTTCAAAATGTAGTGATTGGAACGATTTTAGTCTAAACTCAAATTTATTTCTTATATACAATATAATACCTCCTCCTGACTTATCAGTCCTGCAGTAGTTATATGAATTATATCCGGGAATATTATACATAGACGCACTTTCAGTATGAATAGAGGTTTCACATAGCATTAGAATGTCAATATGCTTCAAACAATTAAGTAAATATATATGCAATATATCCCAATATTTTTGTATGGATCTTATATTTAATTGAATACAAACAAGATTATCAGACGCATTTATGTTTTGTTTTTTTATCCAATCTTCTAAATTATTTACTGTACCACTTTCTATTTCATTATCATTATCTATATACGAAAAATTATTCTGTGCCATTTAATTCGTAGTTAAATTTGAAACAATACAGTAAGATTGTGGTACGAAGTTTGGTTAATTTTACAAATAGAAATATTTCTATAAGAAATATCTCTACAGAATGAAGTGTAAGGTTCAATTTAATACTTGATATAATTACATAATTTTTTTTTCTAACACCTGTTTTTATACTTAGCATATTACAGCAATGAACAGTTATTATACACGATAATATGATAAAGCATTCGTTTTTATCAAAGATACCACAATTATTTTTCTTTAAGTAAAAGTAGGTATAACATAATGATACAAAATGGTTTTCAATGCATTTAGCATTAAATAATATTACAAATATTTCATTTATAGATAAAACAATAAAATTTAATATTTTTGTTAGGTTGATTAAATTCCATACATAAATAGTATATTTAACACATATTCTTTTTACCCTTATGGTAAACATGAAAAGAGAGCAATATAAAATAACTCCATTTATGAAACCAGAGTAATTAATATCTTTTGTAGGTTTCAGCCCGTAAGAATGAATTCTTTTCTTGTTTTGTTTAAAAAGAGAAGTATTTTGAGTATAGATTGAAGGATTTTTGTTAAATATTTAGCAATATAAAAGTGCTTGTGTCTAGAGCTAATTGGTACAAGTACTTTTTGATAAAGACTTAATAAATTGAATGTTTACATCTAGGGTTATTTCAGAATATTTATCACATTTTAAGATTTTTTTTAAAAATGTTATATTTATGAATGTGAAATATAGTACACAGTGAATATATACATGTATAGGTAAACAAAAAAAATGTTTTTGAAGGTGTCGTTATGATATTACCGTTAAAAAAATAATGAAATATAATAATAATATTTTTGTTAGTTTTTTTGTGATTTTTTATAATTTTTATAACAATATTTATGTAATAAAGTGAAAGTTCAACAACAGAATATGGCGATGTTTGGAAATCTAGAGTCTTTTTACAATGATTTTTTTCTTTAATATAATATAGAAATAGAAATGTGTAATGTTTGGAAATAAAAACGTAAATTGTATTTATTGAAATATAGCAAATTCTACGAGAAAAAATCATACGTATTATAATAACACTATATCTACTTTGAGACAGGTTTATTGTTATTTCTAGTCAATATTCTATTTTTTCTTTTGCTAATATGCTCATTTTTTTATACACATTGCATTTTGTTTTATCGTTTGCAGAATGCCTGGTGTCAATATTCCAGTTCATTTTTTTATTTTTGCTATCACAGTTTTTACACTTAGGTTCTTTATCTTTGTTAGCACAATCTTTGTAGGAATGATCACCAGCACAGTGTGTACACAATGGTTTGTCCTTTTCTTTATGAAGACACCTGATAGAAGTATGTCCAAAGCCCAGGCAGTGATAGCACTGCACCAGAGGAAGGGCATCCTCTACTTGTATTCTCTGGTACCCCACATAGATTTTACCGGCACAAACTAGCCATCTTCTTATTTTAGTACTAACTTCTATTATGTAATTAGATGTGTTATTGTATTTGTTTTTTAAGATCTTTTTTAAGGTCATCTCAATTTCTGGTTTATCTATCATCACAGCCTTGATATCTTCATTCTGTTCGATAATATCTTGTATAATATCCTCCTTATTATAGTCATTAGTAATGCCCTTAAGTATCATAGTTGGTCTTTTCTTTTTAATTTCTGTAGCACTGATGTCTTTGAACTCGTCGCCAATAGCTTTACTCATTTTTTCCGCATCGCACTTTGTCGAGCATTTTATAAGTATTCTATTCTTAGATATCGCATTAACACCAATTACTTTGGCACCAATCTTACCTAAGTTAATTTTCTTCCTGATTTTATTTTGTATATTTTCTGAAGATTCCTCAGCATTGTTCGATGAAACTAATAATTTGAAATCACTTTTAAATATATTATCTTGGTTTTCAGCTACTTTACCGTATTTAAATGTCGGTTCAATTATTTTTTCTTTTGCTTCAGATAATTGTATAGTTAAATGTCCCATCCAGTTTAATATAGCACTTGTTTTCGAATTTGTTCCTTGTTGAATTTAAAAGTTTTATCTTGAACACAGTTAAGTAAATCATCAATAGCCTCCTTCGCAGAATCCATAAATTGATGTGGGTTCATTTTTTATACGTTATCGCCCCCTCTGTATTAATTGTAAAAATAAATGCGCAAACACCGGCTTTGACAAATAAGCGAGTGACGCTAACCGCTAGACCAATTCACAGATGTCGCCCGCTGAGATTAAATAGATTTATTAAAGTTATGACAGTTATCAATTAATTGAAATTTGTATTTTTAGTTGTTTATCTCACTTATTAAGTAAAAAAATCACTGTTTTTATTGAAGTTATAGATTATTTAGGATGCACTTTATATTTCATTGCATTTCACAGTTTATTATTTATTTACTTCAATAAATCGTTTGTGTTATTGTATTTTTTCACAAACTATGAAATAGAGCACAGAGTCGCTTTTTTAAAGTTTAAAAACACACAGACGACGCAGAATCGCGAAATCAATATATTCTGCACTTTTTACTGCTTAAATATAGCTTTATTTGTGTTTATTTCTTTAAATTCGTATGAGCAAATATGACACGTCTAATCTGTAGGTAGATGTAATAATATTCACTTAATTCGTAAAATAAAATTCGTAAATAAATATTCGTTAAAAAAAGTACTGCAAGAACTTGCCGGTTAGGCGGTAACTTTGCGCCTATTATTTGGTAATTTACGTCACCAACTAAGAAAATACTTTTTTTACTGCTTCTTAATTCCACTGCCATCTTTTAAATATAAAACAATACGTGTTAATCACGAGAATAACTGAAAAAAATGACAAATACCGCGAGTGCGCGCCGCTACTTCCGCGCAACTTGTATGAACCTTTTTCGGTGCAAGTCGGCACAGGTTATCGTGCTCCGAATAAGGTAAATTTTTTTTCCGTGTGTTTTAGAAGCAAAGGAACAAAACTAAGACCTATGCATTAGAAAATAAAAACTTTGAAAAATAAGGGACACCCTATTGTAGGTACTAAAAAAACATATTTTCTCAAAATTTAAAACATAGCTTTACTAGATAAAAAAAACAGTCTTTCGAAATCAATTAATATATTTTTGTGGAAAAGAGTCAATATCTATGTATAAAATTTGAATTAAAAATGACATATTTTCGGTTAATTTTACTCATAAATTAGAAATTGGTCTTCGTAAATACCTATCTAGAAGTAGTATAAATACATCATCTGTAAGTGGCATGACCACAGTTTGATACTTAATGCCTTCAGGAGGAGAAACAGCTGTCATAAGTAAGTAATAATAATTACACGGCAAATCTTGTTTATAAATAAATAGCTTATATTATTTTATTAATTGAATAATAATATTATGAGTATATAAAAGAAATAAAAATAAAAATGGAGTTCTACAAATTAAATTTGATAACAGTAAATAGAGTTCAATATTATTGCGCGATCTGAGTCTGAGGTGATCATACGAGATACGAGGCATTGAGGTAAACATATGATGTATATATATAATGTGTATATATATATTATATCAATGATACGAGGTAATTATGTGATTTGTAGGTACCTACTGGTAATCGGTCGTGCAATAATCAGTAGTTGAAAATGCTGAGCACAGATGGCGTGACTTTTGTCAGCCGATCGCTTACCGACGTCTACGACATGACCACAAATAGTCTGGCCGCTCTCCTTTCGGTAGGACTGTACTTCACAGGATCATTTCTGTAGTACTTCCTTCCTCGTAACGTGTACACTCTACCAGAGTTACACTCCGTGATGAGGAGATGTGGCGCGGTTCCTTGAGCGTGAGGCAGGTCTCGGGTTATCCTTCGGGTAAACTCTTGGCCCTCGATGATCGTTCGACGTCTGAGTTTTCTCAAGCGGTTAGGGAATCGTCGCTTTCTGAGCGCCATATAATTTTTTGATATTTATTTAACGTTTTCGGTTGGTAGGTGGCGTAGGCGCATTTTTTTTAAGGGGAAAGAATGGTGGAGTGTGGAGTTTGTGTTTTCTCGTAAGTAAAAGCAGTGCGCAAGCGTCTATCAAAAATCATCTATCATCCTGAGCCACACTCTTGTGTTCAGTGTGCCACGTTATTATAGCCTTTTCGTGTCTATATTTATCTGTACAGTACTTCAGTGTGTACATACTGCAATGTACTATATTATTTATCTAAACATACTCTTTAGTCTCTATACCAGGGGTCATCAATTACTTTCATTAGGAGTCCGTTTTCCGAGTCCAAAGGTAAAACAACTATCCCCCCCCCCCCCCCCACGGCTTAACAATTGAAATAATAAACTGTACTATTTAAATATGTGTAGATACAATATCAATGAACAAATAAAATGGATGAGTTCCGGAAAATTATTTTATTAAATAATAAAATGTTATGAATAAAAAGAAGTACCTTCAAGGGTTTATGACAATATTAATGAAAAAAAAAACATTTTTTGCTTTGGACTATCTGTCCGAAGTTCGGACATGCTACGTCCAAACCCTTGCGACAAGCGAAATGTCTGGCGTCCCCACACTTGCAAGCGCGCCAGTACATTCGCAGCGCCCAAAGATGGCGGACCTCGAAGGTGCTGCATCAGCTGTCATTTTTGCGCTAACCTATTTCTATTTTAAAGCGAAACAAAACGAAAGAAAGCGAAGAATTCTAAAGAGAAGATGGTGGATGATTAAAATCCATAGAAATCGTACCAGGTAATTCATTTAATATTTTGTTTATTTGTGTAAGTTGTACTAACGTGTGGATGTCACGCCAGCGTTTGCCGCAAGCGCTTGCCGCTTGTGGCCAAAATATCCGACCTCGACCGGATCGGCGGCAAGCTCTTGCAAGCCAAGCCACACGCTCGCTCCAGACGTTGGGACTTGTGGACGCTTGCAAAGGCTTGCCAAGTGTTTGGACCCGGCATAATGTTTGTACAGGCTATTTTCATTACATTGTGGAGATGTTCATCTGTAAGTCTGCTCCAGAATTTATTTTTAATGAAGTTCATCTTGGAAAATGCTGTTTTACAAACATGTTGACCCACACAAAGTGAGAAGTTTCAAGACATTTTTTTTTTTTAATTCTGGGTATTTATTAGGACAAGCAAATTGGCGAATCGACGGCAGCAACGACAAAGCGCGGGAAAAAGTTACGTACTCAAGTTACATGTATAAAATATTTTGTATTGTTAACACAAGGTCCGCACAAAATAGGTCGGCGGTCCGGATCCGGACCGCGGTCCGCCATTTGGTGACCCCTGCTCTATACTGTTGCAATCTCAGAGTAACAATATATCGCAATGTCCCAAAATTAAAACCATTTTTCAGGGATAAAAAAAACGTAAGCTTTTTATTGAGAATAGTATATATAAAGAATAAGGGTACTTGAGTAAAGAATAATGCTTAAAAAAACAAACGTTTTATAATTTCCCTATATATAATAGGAGCCAACTTAAAAATTATACAAGTAAAGAAATTATTAAATTTAATAGGGGAGGTAGTGAGAGTGGTGATTTGGCGGGAACTTTGGTTAAGTTAGTTTTTTTTAAGTGATAGTTAAGTTAGATTTAATAATGTGGTGGTTAAGTTAGATTTAAGATTGCTAGTGAGTGTTAAGGATGTGTCGAAGCCGGTAGTAGATAAATAAAAAATAAGTAACAAATATACCTGTACCTAAATGTATCGCGTTTGGGTCCCACACAGGCGTTCCGTGTTCGATTTCTCGGCTGGCTAAGTCCTCCACCGCGACTCAAGCAACATTTTCGCTTAGGTACTGTTTTGTAGTAGATTTTCAAATATTGTCGGGTTAGTAGATAGTAATCCGGGAATGTTTGTCTTTCTTTTTATAAAAAAAACCAACACGTGAAGTTAAACTTTTCAAAACAAAACCATGTATAAATTTGTTGTTGGCCGAGTATCTATAAACAAAAATATACAAACTTGAATATTATTTATAGAAATGTCAATGACGTTATATATTATGAAATATAGGTAAAACTGATCGTCTCTGCTATCATCATTCTTTAGGACATAGGACAATTATTTATTTATTATTAACAGAAACACAACGCCATTAACCAACCTTTATAACCAACAACATCTGTTAATATGCATACATATCAGATCCTCCCCGCCCGCTTGCCGAACCTTGACAAATTATATACCTAAACCTTCCTCATGAATCACTCTATCTATTGATGAAAACTGCTTGAAAATCCGTTGGGAAGTTTAAAAGATCTAAGCGTACGACTTACGACTTAGCGGGAGCGACTTTGTACTATATAAAGATAATTTGATAATATTATCAGTTCAGGTTCAGAGGTGTATTATCCATAAGCGTTAAAATTGCAATCCATCGATCAAAAATAAAACTGAAATAAAATCTCTTTGTTAGAAATTGTTACATAGTTAAGGCCCAAGAAATATACATAAACAAAAAATTGGAGTGAAACTAGAAAGTCGCTAGTTGTCGCTTTCTTTTCTTTATCATGTTTATTTTAAAGTGGTTTGAAGATTGGATGTTGATTTCACAAAAATATATGTATTTTTTTTTGGATTTCGTAGTATTTGAACCTCCGTTCGCTGGATGTCTGTCTCTCTGGCCGCTGAGACTTGTCGAGCTTCGCCAGAGGTGCAGTCAGACTTGTCGAGTTGCAGAGAGCTGAGCCAGAGCTTGTCGAGTTGCGCTACGGGAGGCTCGCGGCGAGGCGCGAATTTACCGCATTATATTAGAACCGACGACCCGTCAAAAATAAATTTTAGCTACGCCCTTCCGTTTCATCCGAATTTCAAATTACTAACAGGGCTAAAGAAGTTTTACTTCAAAAACTATAATTTATATTAATACCGATACTTACATTGCCTTTAGGAGCCTCCCGGTTTGACACGCTTGGTGTAGGATGTAGGCATTGAACTTCCAAAAATAGAAGTAGGTACATGTTTAATGGTAGGTATTTCAAATAAATGGCATTTCACGGTATTTAAAGCACGTGTAGCGGAAACAGCCCATTATCAGATTAAACCGGCACATGCTGTAACGTCGCGTCGTTTAGGTGGCAGTTGAAACTGCAATTACTGGTTCACTTTGAGTGGTTCGGTGAAATAAGGCGAGGTTGTTTAAATTCGAGAGTGTAATTCTCAATACAAGAAGGGAATAATTAAGTAATGTTAATTAATTTTGAATTCTTCAGCGAAGGACGGGAAGACGGGAAATTGATCGACGAATTAGTGCGGCAAGCAGGGTATGTTTTCCTCTCTACAGCTCAGTTATAAGGAAAGCCAAGCTCAGTACCAAGACAAGGGTGGCAGTGTTTAAAACGGTATACCTCCCGATGCTCACTTACGGCCACCAAATATAGATTCTAAACGAACGAACACGTTCTAGAGTCCAAGCTGCCGAAATGAGGTACTTGAGAGGAGTGGTAGGGGTTACGAAATGGGATCATATAAGAAACTCGACGATCCGAGACGTTCTAAATATTGAACCACTGCTACTCTTCATAGAAAAATCGCTACTGAGGTGGCTTGGGCATGTACTAAAGGATGTCTGATGACCGAATTCCGATGAAAATACTGAGAGCGATTCCAGAGGGTAGACGTCCAGTGGGCCGCCTCAGACGCAGTTGGGCGAGGCAACTCCAGAAACTGTGTGAGGAGAGGATGGGATTGCCATGGACGGAGAACGAACAATCAGCACATGACAGGGACATATGGAGGAGCCTTGTCGATGCAGTAGTTCCCCAACCTGAATAGGATAAGGGGAAGAAGATGATAATGATGACGATGACGAATTTTTTTTTTTTTTGAAATTGGAACTGGTGTAATCAAATCATAAAAATAATCCTTATAAATACAGACATGGGGCGTTGACCACGACCTACCTGTAACATTTTATTTTTTGTTGACTTCCGAAATTTTGCCCCTATGCATATTTATATACAATATGCAGTCGGTTTAGGGAAAATACGGTACTTACAAAAAATATGACTAAATGTCCTCGAAGGGGTGTGCAGAGAGGATGCACCGCCGAATAACAAAAATAAGTTGTAGAGCTTTATTTTTTTTTATGTGAGTACCTACCGCACAAAACTTCCAACAGCTCCATCTGGAGCCATTTAGACTATGGCATCCCCAATTGTGATATGTTGTGAGGCTGAAGGTAGTGGGAAGAGAATAAAATGGGGTAGAAAATGGTATGGCATTACTTGACTTTTTTAATCTTTTTACAGAACACGGCTAAAGACATTTTAAGCAACGTTTCGATTTTGAGTTGTTATCTTTCGCCAGGGCCACACTGAAAATATCTATCACTCTGCAATACGTAATTTTAAAAATATAAATTGAATTTTTGTTATGAAAAATATGGTCCCTAAGTCGAATTCCTTAATCCATATTTTAAAGTTATTTAATACAAAAAATAGTGGTGAGACTTAGACGAAACTGGGTAGCAACTACTAATTAGGGGCATACATTAATTACGTAAGCAGTTTTTCTTCCAATCTAGACCCCCACCCCTCCCCCCTTGGTGTGATAAATTTGGGCCACTTCGTATATTCTTTTCAAGTAAAGTGAGATTTTGCTGGACCCCCTCCCTCCCCCTTTGACCTCACGTAATTAATGTATGCCTCCTTATTAGATAACAGTTTGTAGATTTATATAAAATATATTTTTTATTTAGTCATAATAATTGCTTCTTCTGTTTTGGCCTTAAATAAATTTCTAACTATTTGAAGAAACATCTTTGTCAGTGTATTTCTTCTTACTATCCACTGATTGTACCTAATTATTTTAACTTTTCAATAATGACAAAGGTCTGAAATTTTATTAGGTTATTCAAAATACCTCGGAAGCTCATTGATCATGTACGGTAATATTAATAATTTAGAATAAACTAAATGTATATATTTAAATTATTCTACACAATTAACTTTATTCATAATTTTGACCTCGTTAATGGATTCAGACTCGCAATCATATTTAAACACTCACTTGATATATTGCATTCGAGATCAGCAACGTAAAAAAATCATCGATTCGCAAAAAACTTGTAACGCGTTAGTAGATCGAGCTTTCGCAATGGGATAACCTCAAAGTTTAAAATTAACTCAATCAAGAACTCGTATTAAAAGCTCGACAGATTTCGGAGCGAGACTTAGAACTCATCTTTCCTGAAAATCGTTGCCGTAAAATTTAATGCATACAAGTTTTAAGATCGAACATTAAATCTATCTCATCGGAAACTTCGTGCATAAAATTTACAAAATCTAAGCTTACTTTAATGACAATTTAGATTTATTTAAAGTTTCACAAAGACAGCGCTACTTTTATTGCAATATATTTCTACATTTTTTTATTTGGTAAATATACTCTCAGTGAAGCTGTGATGAGACTACCATTGAGAATGGAAACAGTGCTTGAATAGGCTTTACTATCCTTAGTTTTATATGCCCTGATTATGGACACCGTAATACTGCTCGAAACATTAACAAAAGAAGGAGGAAGCGAAATACGGTTTAACAACAACCCAAAAATCCAAAGAGACCGTGAAAATATAAAATTATACAGGCTTTACTAACTAAAGCAGAAAAGCAAGGTACTTTCCAATTTTCCTTTTCTCCTCGTCTTCCCCTCCCCACTCCGTTCAAACGCACAACATTCCCCACCTGGGGACACCATAGTCCCGCTGGCTCCGTGTGGTTGGAACTCTTGTGCATTATTAAAACTTTCAAAGTTCAAGAGAATCAAATTTAATTTAAGAACAGTGAAAATAATTTAATTTCTTGACACACAATGTAATAGTATAATGAGGAAATCTATAATTGGTTTCTCAGTTAGGTTAATTATACATGTATAAATTAATCATTATTGTAAACTGTTGATTTCCCTAAAATAAAATAAATAAATAAATAATGCTTACCTGAAATATGTATTTACGCTGTTTTTAAAAATAAAACCCTATCCAAGGAAATTTTACTCGGTTGTCTTTTATCTAACTTAAAATTTCGTACAAAACTTGTTTGTGAATTTGAGGCCAAAATACACATCAAAAAGTTGAATTATTTTTTTAATCGAATGGTATGACAAATATCAAGTAGGGATGTGTGCTATTTTACTTATTTGTGTTTTAAATTGTGAAATAAAGGCCATTGAAGATTATTTTTTTTCGAGATTTTAGAAGTCATAATACCTAATTCTTTGGAAATTATGACAATTATTTAAAAATATATAAAAGTATATTGATGGTTGTTATTTCAAATTACGAATGACAGATTTATGTACTTATGCCTTTGTTACAACGTTTAATTTTATTTTTTATTATATTATCACAGTAACGGTCGAGATTATTTTTTAATAATTATAATTATTTATACTCATTAATTATTGCCAAAGTTGCTTCTAAAATCATGTATAATTGATTTCTTTATTCTCCTATATTATATAATTTAAAAACAGAACTTCTTTTATTTCCTTTCACTAAAAGGACGCTTCACACATCCCCAAAATTGACAAAAGCCCTGAGGGAAATTGTTTTCCTCGAGACCTCCTGTGTGGAATTAATGTAAAAAAGGTGAGGTCATTTTTGTTCAGGTTTTTTACAGTTACATAAAAAAATATTTAACATTTTAATGGTGAAATAAACCAGTAAAGATTTATTTACAAAAAAAGGTTTTTTGGTTACAGATTAAAGACATTTAAAGTTATAGAAGTACATAGTATAAGCAAAAAAATAAATTAAAAATTAACATTTTTATTTTTATTTTTAACTTTATGAGTACAATCTCAAATTATAATATTTAATTAAATGAAAATAATATTAGCGAAACTCAAGCAAAATCTGGAGACAGAAAAATCAGAAAAAGATATTGGTTCCACTGCGACACGAACCCAGGTCCCTTAGCTTACATGGCAAGTGCTCTACCGATTGAGCTATGGAACCCATTTCCCGTATGATACAGTTAAAAGTGATCGAATTGGAAATGGGTTCCATAGCTCAATCGGTAGAGCACTTGCCATGTAAGCTAAGGGACCTGGATTCGAGTGCCAGTGGAACCAATATCTTTTTCTGATTTTTCGGTCTCCAGATTTTGATTGAATTTCGCTAATATTGTCTTCATTTAATTAAATAAAAATTAAAAAAAAATAAATAAGATTTTTTAAGTATATTGTAAGGTTAATCTGATTTTTAATGTTTTAAGGGTACAGTGGAAAATATCAATATCTCTTAGGCCGTCTTAGGGCATTGTAAGCAAAGAGTTTTGTGCGTATTTCGATTGAAATGTTGTATTATAAAATAAGGTATTCGATCTGGTATTTCGTTCAGGGCGATTAAGAGTTCCTTCTTCCATCCAACAATATATGTTTACAGAATTAATTATGATTAATAATATATTATTGTACCAGGTAGAATAATAACCCTCGCATAAGTAAATAAACCCATGAAATCCTATTTTATCACCAAAGAGCCGTTATAACTTTATGTCGCCTGATGATTTGTAAGCGGTTTATGGCGAGCTTTCAGAGCTTTGGAGCAAATCGAAATAAATGCCAATAATAAAATATTTCCAAAGGGATTTTTATTACTACTCTCTCATGCAGATTTATATCATACTAAAATGTTCTATATATTAGCTAATAACGTACATACTAGGTACTAATCTCGGATGCTGACGAATATATCTCTGGTATCTTGTTAAAAAACCAAAAAAAGGTTTTTGTGCTGTTTCATTAAAAACTAAATAAAATGCTTTTAATATTCAAAATAATATTGAAAATTTTAAGTAATAAGGAATAGATCAGTCTGGGTAAGTGCACAATTTGGGAGGCGGGTATGGGCTTCGCCATCCTGGGAACCATTTATTGGATTACCAACACCTCTGCATAGGTCAACCCAAGTGGTTCTTAGAAGGGGTTGAGGTTTGTCCGGGTCTTGGTGGCGGATGTGATTGCCCAGCTACTGCGTGGCGAGAAATAGATTGGTTAAGGGAGGCCTTTTGACCTTCCCAGCTGGACACTCTCGACCCATCGCCTTGTAGAGGGATGGATGGATGGAACAACCAGACCCCAGATTCCTACCCACCCCTCATACCTCTTTTCTGTCCATAAATTCATATCCTTCCCTTCTCACAGCATCCCCTAAGATGACATAGGCCAGAGAGAAATTATTTTCATCAGGGCATTTCCTCACAGGATGCAAAAGTGCATTCTGTGGGGAAATGCGTCAATCCTAATTCCTTAATTCATAAAAAAAATAATTTTAGTAAACAATCTTTAATAATTGACGGATTTGCTCCCTACCCCAATTACCAAACCCCCACAACACGTTTTTTCTTTCAAGCCAAATCTGTTAAGTCGAACCTGGGGCAGCACCGATTTTCTTCTCAATTCTATTAACAAAAAGAAACAGATTGACTGTCTACCCTGATTTTTCTAAGGCTTTCAACAATGTGAATCATAATAATTCTTAAACAAACTCGTTAAAGATAATGTAAGTGGAAAACTTCCCACAGGTTTCACGTCTTACATTAAAAATTAAAGTCAAGCTATTGCACTAAAAGGTTACATGTCACAGTAAATAACCATTCTCTCGGGAGTACCTACCTCCAGGTTTCCATTTAGGATCCTTGCTCTTCACCTTGTATTTCAATGACGTCAAACATGTCATCAGTAATTCTGATTGAGTTCTTTATGCTAACGATATGCAAATATAGAAATTCATTAGCCCAGTTGATGATTGCAAAAAATTAGAAAAAGATATTATTAAACTAATGAATATTGAATAGGAAATCAATAAATAATAATATCTAATATTTTACTGATTTGTGTAGCACTGTTTTCACCTCAAGGGCGATGTGGAAATAAATATATGATAGTATTAATATAAATGGCTTACAACTAGGAGTTATAATTATAACTAGTGATTTACGTCTAAGACTTATAGCTGGTGACTTATGACTAAGACTTATAACAGCTGAATTAAAACTAGTGACTTAATGCTTATCATGCCACTGTCCTACCATAGCACACTCCAAAAGTATCAAATATCTTGGTATTGAAATTGATGATAATCTCCGATGGAACGCACACATTGAAGTAATCACAAAAAAACTCACCAGGTACATTTACTTCTTTAGAGCCATCCGTAACATCCTCAACATAAACGACATTAAGAAAGAGTACGGGATAACTGGATGGGGATCTGCCTTGAGCACTCACATGGACCGACTCAATATAGCCCAAAAAGGAGTACTACAGACAATTTTGAAATTACCGGTTAGAACTCCGACAGAAGAATTGTTTCAAAGCATTCAAGTCTACAACATTCAAAAACTTTATGCAAAAAATGTTTTATTTAAAATTTTAAAAAACATATCAGAATACTCCACTGTCCAACATAGATACACAACCAGGGCATTAAAACCAAAATATTCTAGCTACAGCCAGTTTGAAAACATCTTTTGGACAAAGAAATATGAAATTCAATGCGACAAAACTATACAACGCTCTACCAACTAAAACAAAAAAATATAACAGAAATAAATAAATTTAAAACAAAAGTAAATATATGGTTGAGAGAACAAAGTGAAAATGAACTATCAAACATACTGAAGACCATGTAAAGACAACTGGATACTAAATACAAATGTGAAAAAACTACAGGCCGCCTCAGAACAGGAAACCCTAGTGAGGAGGACTGTGAAAAAAAAATAATGCACCTTATAATACCTTAATATAATATAATTTATAAATACATTATGTACAAATTTTGCTATAGATACTAATAAAAAAAAATAATAAAAAATGACAAACACACGTACTTGTATCTACAACAGTGACTTAAAGTAAGAGATTTAAAACTGACATACGTACTTACATTTTAAAATACTCGATAAAGGTTTTGCCAGAGTTGTCACGTTGTCAGTGACAATGATAAAAACCAAACAGTAAATAAGCTCTTTAGGTATACAAATAAACACGTAACATAGATAAGTCGAAGTCGCGAGTCGAAGCAGTTTGAAGATTTTAAACATGCATTACACATTTATACATATTATATTATATTTTTTAGTGTTATTAGCACCAGAAAAAGAAGAAAGTTTTTGTATAATATTACAATTATAGAACACGGATGCAATAATGATCTTAATGATCTTAGCTGGATTTATAAGAAAGTATAGCTATCTTAAATGAATGAAATGAATTAATGAAAATGAATCGTCGATCTTTACCGCATTTAATCTGTTGATTTTCCTAAATAAATAAAATAAAATAAAGTAAGATGATTCATCGCTTAACATTAACCACTCGGACCCATAAGCTTGTTTTCACGATAATATAACATTACCAGACATATATGTATGACGTATGGGGCGTACGCTTACCTGACTTAGTAGTTTGGTTCCCACCATTATATGTATATAAATTAATGTAATGCGATATCCTTTTCACATAATATTCAACCAATCATCCATATTAACATCTGAACCATGTTTCTCTTTAATGAGTAGAAAAAAATCAGATACCTTAGAGTATTTTAACAATACACTTCAGAAATACCGAAAAGAAGTAACGCGTACGATAGAAATTATAAACAAGATTGTGGAATGTATCGGGAGCATCTCCTATCCTTTTCCTATTTTTCTCTTCCTCTCCTCATCACCAAAAAAATAATTTTAAGATATAATAAAACTCCATGTCACTGTAACTTAGGAGACCTTTTTGGTTTGACTTAATTTAACTTTGTATATACCTATGTATCTCTATATTTACGTATAAGCTGTTTGTCTCTTACAAAATTAATAAATACATTACTAGGGAATGAGTATTACAAGGATATGGGCGTAATTAATACTTTCATCAGCAGGAATAAAATATTGTAGATCCAGCCCTGTTGTTAATATTTTAACCTGAATGTATCGTATATTGGATATCCTCAGCGCATTTCTGACTCGTTCAACGCAGCACCCATTTTCTGTAGTCTTTAACAATTATTTTTAATTGCAGATGAGGAATATGGACAAAAGAACGTGTCAGTACTACTGGACGGACACGAAACTGAGCTTGAGATCATCGACCACCCAGCTTCCGAAATGTCGGTAAGTAACTAGCACACGAATTCCTAAAACTTTTAACTGAATTTTTTCTTGTCGTCTTACTCATAATCACTGCGGATGAGTATACCGGCCGTACATGTAGCTGTCAGATTTATAGCGGCTATCCCCGTGGATAGCGCCGGCAATATGAAGAAGCCCAAATTTGTTGAAGTAATTTTGCGTAGTTTGCAAATATCGATCTGTCGCGTAATGAAAATGTTGAAAACAGGAATATCCATAGCACTATCGGAGGGATATTTTAAATCGTAATCTCAGAGTAACAATATAATCATAATATCGATTTACCGTTGCCAAATAAATCCTACCGGAACAGTGACGTCGTTACAAATATCAACATTTAAAGAAACGTAAAGTTAGTAACAAAACGCGAAATGCGAAAATGATCTTGTTTTTAAGGTTTGGAAAAAGTCTAAAAAAATCTGTCATGAGTAATGATTTTAACCCGAGCAGTAAACGGCCTTCTTCCTGGTATAGGCCTCGAGGAAAATATTTTCCTCATGGCCGATGTCAAATTTGAATGATATTCTTGAGGAAATGAAAGAGTGAATCTATGTCTTAAAAGAGACCCAGGTTGAAGGAGATATTTACAAATATAGCAATTATTTGTTAATGTATGAAAAAATATATATTCCGGGAATCTCAGTTTCGTGTCTAGCTTTTAACGTAGGCTGTTATAATGGTCTCAAATTGCCGTTTTTTAACGGGGACCGTTCAAATTCCAAAAATCAAAATGGCGCTGATCGACTAATCGTTTTGTTATGATATACATATAACAAGAGGTGGAATAAACCCACCCAGAGCATTTTCAAAAATGCTTATTTTTTTAGTGTTAATGTAATGTTCATGGAGCGATTTTTGCTATACGTATATTGGCGACATTTTAAATGTCTCCGATTGCTTTTCGGATAAAAAAGGCAATTATCTCCTTGATTCGGTTTTTTTTTTTAAATATTTGTAGCTCCCCTGTTTGTTATTTTGGACTTAAAACGAAGATATTTAAATGCTTTATCTATTATGACAATATATGTCGCAACTCCGAAATTCGTAGACTATTTTATAACGATATTAAATATAATATTTTTTTGACGCAGAATTTCTGATTAGCTGTCTACGGTTAAAATTAAATAGATATGCACCTTTCATTATCAAGTACACCACAGAAACCTAAAGACACTACAGAAAGTTCACAAAGTACAGTACACAAAGAAAGTACACAAAGTACAGTACTACAAAGTACACTACAGAAATCTAAAATATTCTTTGTTGACTCGAATAAGCACCCCTCATCGCAGTTTCAAAGTAACAACCAAACAGGATTCGCGCGGTTATAAACTGTACGATTTAAAAAAAATAATAATTATAAATCCTACAAAGGTGAGATAAACGGTAAAACCCAGAATAATTAATTGGATATATATATATTACCTACTATAATAAGTTTTTAAGTCTCCATGTAAACAATTCGAAGGTATGATTTTTTTAATGTTGGCGAAAAATTTAAAAAATGATCTTCTGAAAATGTCAAGCAATCGGAGAAAAAGTTTTAAAATGCGCTGTCGCTCCAGTGGATAACGTTTTTGGGAGGAAATTGGTAAATTGTGGAAAAATATTTGGCAAATGCTGTCATTGACCTAATGAAATTCACATTTGTGCATGTTACTCCGTTCTATGACGCGTCTAGCTCGGGTGGTTGTGGAAGTAAGCCTCCAGGAAAGCTAGCTCTGGGGTTGTAAGCAAATGGACGAGTGCATTTTATAGCTGCATTCTGGTTCGTTAGACTGCACTTAAACGTTCAGGACCCTCGCACGGTTGGCTAAAAGGTCACTTCAATCATTTAGTATCTGTTATTTAATATTTGTCAAGCAGGGTTGATTCGATTCAAAGTGAACTGAAATAATAAAAATGGATCTAAAAGAATATCTAAGCGCTAACCTTTATCAATGACGTAAAATTGAGTTCCTTATATCAATATCAATCTCTATTAGCTATTGGGACTATGGCATCTTTAATGTGGGGTAGGTATGTTATGAGGCTGAAGAAAGTAACCAGGCTATTCAGATCTGATCACTAGACACGGCTAATGCCATTTCATGCACCAGGGAGATATTGAGAGTATCTGCAAAAAAACAGAAGTCTGGATCGGAAGTCAACCACTCAGCCATGGAGGTAGTGAGTTTGTGTAATATAATTTCTTTTTCTTGTTTTAAGGTGAAGCACTACGAAGCGATGCAAAAACATGTTTTTTAGTTTAGAAAATTTGATCGCGTAGAAATATTTTAGATGCTTTATTAAACACTGCGAGTTGAATACATATTGGCCTTTGAAATAATCAATCAGTTTTTAAGTATTAAGCCTATAAAAACTGATTTAAACCTCAAAATATCCTATAAAAATTGTTAAATAGGTTACGTTAGGTTATGTTGGCTGCTATCGGGATTATTTTTTGAGTTAATATGCCGTGTTGCGTTTCCTCCTTCTCTAGTCAACGTTTTGTCAGGGTAGATGCGTTTGTGGTGAAGGATGTATTTATGTGTGCAGAAGTGATACCTTGCTGTAAGCAATAATTCTCTGTGGTTTTCTACATTAAGTTTTGAGCGCTATTGTTTAAATTTTAAGATTCCCACAAATCGGATTTTTTAAACTCCCTTAAAATTTACGATACTCCAAAATATTCAGTTTCGATTAAATTGATCTGTAAAAATAATAAAAGGAGAAGAGCTCACCCGTAGATGGCACTATACATGGTAATCTCAGGTTATCCACGAATGACATTTAGCTTTGGTTATTGTAGAAACCGAGTGTAAAATAAATAAGGTGGGTACCTCAAGGTCGGGGTCCAGATTATTCCAACCGCATGCTAAATAAGATATCAGAGCCCATTGTCAATCCATCAAAATAAAGTCCAAAGTATTTTATTGACCCCGGAGTTTTTGACAACCACGGAGCAGCAAAGGTAATTGTTGTTTTTTAATGAGTAGGTCCCTATTCACACATTCTGTAATTAATTTAAAATTATGCGTACCGGCCTGCCTTGTTACTTTCTGCTTGTTCTGAGAAATTAATTTAACGGATCTTTCCCTTGTCTTTTTTTAATTAATATTTTCTTCAGCTCAACGAGTTTATTTTAATTAACGGTTACAAGTTAACATAACAATCATTATTTTTCAAAATTAAAAAATAAATTATGAGTTGAAGTTGAAAATTAGTATAATTTCTGACAAAACGACCATAAAATGCTTATCCGAATTTCTACCGATTTCTTACATCATCTACCTTAAGCCGCCGTAACTTGAATTTCTGCCGATTTCTTACATAAAACACGTTTTAAAGCCAGAGGTAGCTTAAGATAGAAAAAAATAGCGAAGTCTGCTCCAAAAATTTTTATAAACACGTTTGTTTCAGTTATTTTACAAGTTTTGTGTATGAAAAAATTCACAGTGTTTCTTTAAATACTGTTTAAGACAACCCCGTGAATTTTTTGCTCTATTTTAAACGAGTCGTGTTTTATTAAATATTTTCACAATTTTCGCTTCAATTTTATCGTTTTAAATATTAACGCGCTGTCTCCAACATTCGTAATTACATATTTCTCCATCTTCTTCTTTTTGAGCTGGGATTCGGCGCCTTAACCGCCCTTTCCAAAGCTTCTATTTTCCATCTATACCTAGTCGTAAAATAACTTTTCAAATACCTATTAACGTAAATTTAGATTTTATGAATACTTATTATCTGTTAAATGTGGAAAACTAAACTAATTTAATATTTCTTTTATACCTACTTTGAAAGTTCACATTTCGGGTCTACAGAAGATTGCAGTACGAAATTGATTAGTTATGAAACCATCTTCGGTTTTATGTCTTGATGGAAAGTAAAATGAATGCGTGTATTCCGGAAACTTTTTTATTTCCTTTTTTTACATTTCCTCTACGGTCGATGAAATTTTTATTTTAAAAGTTCTACGCCTTTCTGCATTTTATAATAATGAGATATGAAACTGAAAAGACGGCTGCAAAACTTTTACGTTGGCATATTATCTCATTTTATTACCAGATTTCATTTTTACCTGTGGTTGGTTTCTAGAATGGTGTTTGGTTGAATGGAAGTTCAATTTTAAAGAACGTTTTTAACTTAATTTAATCTAATGGCTACAGCAATTGTCATGATATGGTTAGCATTTTAATAAACAGTTAAAGATATGGTTGACAAATTTCTGCCATTCTGACATATATCACGTACAGGGACAGGGACAGTGGTAATTTATTGATTTTAATTTTCGGGAGATGACGGTATATATCACAATTTAAACATGCATGTTAAATATTATATAGGGTGGGCCATAAACATTTGCACTTTTGTAATCGTGCTAGCCGGGATTCCGAACTGGGGAGGAAAGCGGGGCTTTAAATTTATTCAGAATGGATCGCTTTACGGGAGAACAACGCGCTTTCTTGGTAAACATTTTTTACAAAAACACGATTGTGTTCTATTCTGTTCACCACTGGAGCGATTTCGGTGGAAAAATGGACCACTTTTATTTTTCTGCGATTGATTTCGGTTCAAAAATGGACCATTTTTTCCTTCCATTCGTAAAACATTTATTGTAATTTTATTATTTAAAACATTTCATTGGCCAGCCGTTTATTTTAACACAAAGCTATTGAAATGCTTTATCTATTATGACCATAGATGTCGCAAATCCGAACTTCGTAGACTATTTTAGAATACTGTTAAAAATAAATTTATTCCCGCCGAATTTTTGAACAGCTGTTTACGGATAAAATCATTTTTGCATAGATATGCACCTTTCATTATCAAGTATACCACAGATAACATACAGAAAGCGAAAATATTCTATGATGACCCGAATAAATATCCCTCACGACAGTTTCAAGTAAAAAATATCCAGGATTCGCTTAATTTAAAATTTACGATTTAAAAAAAAAAATTATAAATCCTAAAAATGTGAGATTAACGGTTTACTTCAGGTTAATTTATTGACTATATAGCACTTTAATAAGTTTTTATGTCTCAATGTTAAAATTCGAAGATACGATTTTTTTAATGTTGGCGAAAAATTTAAAAATGACCTTCTGGGAAATCTCAAGCAATCGAGGCAAATTTATTTATCTCGCGCGATCGCTCCAGTGGTTCAACAATGATTCTATTCTATTTTACAAAACATGCCGTTAAGTTTTGAATGGATTTAATTGATAAATGGATGATGATACAATTGATATTTTATGCTTTTTACGTAAACATTTTCAAATGAAAAATAAAGATGCGTTGTGTGTGATTAATTATAACATATGGTAGTTTTATTTTAACCCCATTTAACGATTTACAAATTTCGCAAATCTTGCGGTATTACATGTCCGATACCGCAATATATATGCTGTCCGATATCGCAATATATGTATTGCATGCTCTACCTACATCCAAAAATGCTGAAAGGCGTTATGATGAAACTACTAAAATTATGTACTTTCTGTAATTGTTTTTTGATAATAAGTATTTATCATTTTTGAATAGTGTCTAAGCAAAATAAGAATGTAAAAAAAACTTTAAAAAATGGTGTTTTTCTAGCTGCATGAGAAGTTTCAATAGTGGTTGTCTATGGTTTGACAGTTGAAAAAGTCAAATTGTGTAGACATTTCTGTTCAGTAAGGTTTGGCAATTCATCATGAATCGTTTGACGCCAGAACAAAATCATTTGTTTATGCCGACAAACCAGCAACTCTTCAAGCATTGGAAGCCAATATTCAAGCCACCATTGACGCCATACGGCCAGATTAAGTGGAAAAAGTATTGAAAATTGAACTGATCGAATGGACTATGTAACTCGTAGCCGCGGCGGACATATGTCTGCTGCGGTACTCTTTTCTACAACCCTTTTCTAAAACCATCTTTGGACAGACACTTTAAATACATAGCTTGCAAACTACACAGTTCATTACCAGCTACGATTAGACAAACCAAATCAATGACCAAATTCAAAAAAGTTTTGAAGAAATGGATTATAAGTATTGGTCGTCACACTCTTGCAAACATCTGTAAAATAAATTACAAACAGACAGAAATATCAATTTACATACGTCCTTACCCGTATAAAACAAATTAAAATAATAAAATCCTATATAATCTAACTCCATAAATAGATTTGACAGGATTTACTACTGTACTTTATCTCTTCCTTCATTCACAAGAAAACCCTCTTTATGAGATTTACCCACACTTTCAATCATCTTTATTCAAATCATATTTAAAAAATAAATGCCATGAAATTATCTACCAGATTATAATAATAAAAAAATTCATTCCAACAATATTTCTGTCTTGTATTATTATTCAAAGGTTTCAAGCTCTTCAAAAAAATAGCCTATATATTAATTTGTAAGACCGTAAACAGATAGACAGAAAAGAGAAATTTTCGTCATAAATAAATGTTCGGATATTCTTTTTAATGATTTTATATCAAGTAAAATTAAAAAATTTTAACATGCGTTTACTAGAAAACGTATTGATTTACAATAATGTATGATTACATGGTATTACACATGTCTTGTAAAATAAGATTTTTCGTTTGAAAATTTAAAAAATCTGCCAAGGACCTATGGTTTAACCTTATTATACTAAAAATTTAAAAAATTTAAAACATGCGTTTACTAGATAAAAAAACAATCTTTCGAAATCATTTTATGATTTTTTGTGGAAAAGAGTCGATACGTCTAAAATTTGATTAAAAAATGACATATTTCCGGTTTTCTCTGTTTATATACCCTCTTAAGATAAAAATAAAATAAATATATTTTAATCCGTAAAATTTTTAACTCGAGTTCATAATTCTCGATATTTGGTCTACGTTCTTCGAATAAAGGAATGATGGTTTAGTTGGTTAGTGGTTTTGAAATAGCCGGTTTAAATGTGTTTTCGTAAAGGACAGTGGAAATTAGTGTTATCCAACGGGTAATGAATGTCAACCACTTTCTTGAGCATTTTCTAATTGAGTTTCGAAGAGTTTTCTGTAACTACGAGCGTTGGTATTTTGTGGAATATTCTGTGTACTATTGGAATGTTATGAAGCACTAAGACTTTAAGTGCTCAGAACTTAGAACCCTACTTTGCAACTGTCTAGTTCTACTTTGGTACTGTGTACGGTGGATATCAGATGACTGAGATGGTTGACCCAAATTCCATCATTTTATATAATTCAATATTGTTTTTTTTCGTTCCTTACACATAAAAAAAACGAGTGTGCTTCAGATCACACGACTGAAGTAAAACTTCACTAAATTATAAAAGAACATATTACATTGGGGTGACATATGACATTAAGGTGACATATGACCATGGGGTGACCTATGACCTTGAAGAGACCTACGACCATGGGGTGACCTATGACCTTGGGGTGTCCTATAACCTTGGGGTGACATATGACTTAGGGGTGACCTACGGCATGGTTATTCAATAAATGATTCCTTGTGTTCGCACCACTCTCTCTTACCCCTACAGTAATATACGAAACGTAACTCTCTCTCTTTCTATCTTCACTAATTTATATCTCCCTCTCAACTTCCGTTCGCCTCGCCCGATCACACTTTTTCTAACGTTCTCGTCACGCGTTCACCAGCTTACTCTCCAAGTCAAGCGTGCGTAAAGAAGTTTTACTTTAAAAAGTGGAATTTTATGACAAAGCTAAAGTGTAGTGATACCTGGTCGGCAATGGTTATGAAAAGTGGTGTTTACGTGAACTTGACCTTATAAGTTAATTGTTTCACCGTAGGGTAGTCCTAACTCAGACCTCACCTGCTTTTGAAATTAATCCAATAACGCTTTTGAACTATATTTTCCTGAAATTTCTGCGCCTGAAATTTATTCTGATAATAATAATATCTGCCTCAGGACTTCTATTTCAGGAAAATCAGTGGCCTTCAGCAAAGTTTTATAATGTCTCCTTCGCATATGATATTTCTTGAAAATACTTTTGCGAATTTTGTTGAAAATAGAATACGTGTTAACATTTAGATACTCCAACTGGACTTATTTTATACAGAAGTAATAAGATATAATGACTAAGTGAATCAATGACATTGAGACGTAGAAATATATGTTATGTACATTTAAAATACATATCAAGTCTACCTTAGCAGCTAATCTTGTAATACATGAGATGTCAAAAGTAAAGGAGGATAAAGTACTATCAACTCTAATGATAATATCATACAATGTACAGTTTTTTTGTAGTGTCCTCTATGTGCTAAGTCGTATCTTCTCCAATCTTAAACTTTCTAAAAAAACTGTGTTTTTTCAGCCTCCGTAGTCGAGTTGAAGTTTGCGGGTTAAAATCCCGGATTGCGCATATAATTTTATTTGATTAATATGTGATATTTCACAATTTTATTAATTTAAAATAATATTTAGCGTATTTGCGACACGTTCCAGAGTGGAAGATTGGCATTGCCCACCACAAGACCACCATTCACCAATTGATGATTGAGATAGCTTTAGCCGTGATTGGTGACCAGATCTGAATAGCCAGGTACTTCCCCAGGATCCTCTTTCTCCATCTTATTCCCCCCTCCACTCCCTTCAGCCACATAACAAACCCAACATAGTATGCCATTGTCTTATAGGTTCCAGGCGGGAGCAGTTGGGACTCAATAAAATGGATTAATAAAAAAGTATAAAATTATGCAAAAGCTCACTCAAATTATTAATAACAAAGAGACATAAAAAAAACAAAAGATGCATATTATATTCTCTCAAGAATCAATTCAGTTTTTTATCACCTTTTAAATCAGCACCTCTATCATAGATCGGTCACCCCAAATGGTTCGCTACGGTTAGTGACTTAGCAGAGGCGCCCGGGTTCATCGGGCGAGGTCGGTTGGCGGTTGTGCTTGCTCACCAGCTGCTTGGCGGGCCGGATTGGGAGAGATAGGTTTAGGCAGATGGAAGGATGAATTCAAAGGCCCGTCACTGCTGAACACACTGACCCCAGATTCCTACCCATTCCTCATACATTTTTCCTTCCCAGAACTTCCTTTCGTTCCATTCCTTAAAAGATCCTCTGCACAACATCCCCTAAGATGACAGAGCCCCTGAGGGTAATTATTTTCCTTAGGGCCTCCTGTCTGTAGCTAACGTAGAGACATTAATGTGTTATCAAAACAAAAACAAAATTAAATTTTTCCGTTTATTCATACGATTTATTGTCATTAAAAAAAGGTATTCATAAAACATACGGAAATAGAACTCTGCCGAGTTATTAATATAAACCATTTTAACTTCGTTATCACAGAATTAAAAGTATTTTTACCCGTTTGCCTGCATCTGACATCATGACACAAAATATATTTTCAAATTCCCTTAATAAGAAAGTGTGCCGGAAATACTCTGCAACAAAAATAACTGGACTGTTTGAGTACGGGAAAACAGAGATATAAAACTAAAATACCGTTTATTTAAATGAAAACCTGGAAAATGTGCGCGTTTATGATGATTGCATAAGATGGTGGCGGCTGTTCGTGGCTGAAAAATATCTAATGAAAACTAATCATAATGAAGCTCTCAGAAATGTTCTTGGACTTTCATGGGAAACTCATGTCAGGGTTATCTATTAAGTTTCCGGTATCCTTTCTTCCTAAACATGAAATTAAAAGCACCATCCTACAAATTACTCAACAATCAACGCACACTAACATCCATCCACTTTTCTATCAAGACATTTACAATCACAATAATCGATATAACAATAAAATCCGCGTTCCACACTCAACAAAATATGGGATGAAATATCTGAGCTATATTGTTTAAACACTATATGATTCGCTTTCAGATACACGCAAAAACATCTCCAGCATCATAAAAAAATTCAAAGTAACGATATAAAAAAATATTTTTTTAAGTATTGATAATGAAAAGTTTTGTTCTGATTTGTTTCATTTTTCTCTCCTTTTATTTTCCCTGGATTTATAATCATCCAATTTTTTGTACATCTTTGTTTGTTTCTTTATTAGTTTTCTTTTGTCGTTTGTTCTACCTAACCTTTCTTATTTATTTATATTAGTACGTGAAACTTATATTGTTGTTATCAAAATACTTATGAAAAATTGTACCTATTACCTTCCACTTATGAATATAAGTTCCTTCCGTCCTTAAATGAGTTTTTAACTCATCAGGACTGTACTAGCAAGAGATAAAAATAATAAAAAAAGGTATGTATATAAATAGTGAGTCCTGTCTGAAACCAGTTAGACGATGACATCCTCAATTGAAGTTGGTTTTGAAGTCGAAGAGCGTGGGTAAGGAAGGAAATTGGTAAGAGGAAGATTGCGAAGTTCTGGTTTATTCGAGTCCAAACACTACAAATGTTTAAAGTAATTTCTATCGTTATATTACAATAGCAGAAATTATAGAATCTGCCTCACTGGATAGTGGAAAGTGCCTCAAACAAGCGGTATATTATTTTATATTCATTATTTGCCCACGCCGGGATTCGCAACAGCAGCGACGTCCTTATCCACTGCCAAGGATCTTAATCGTCCGGAAACGGAGTTTGTCAGTTGTATTTATCAAATTCTTGACACCTGACTTTTATGAAGTTAATACCAATTTTAAATATATTTTTGAACTGAACAAAATGAAAACTTAAATCAATCATCAATCAACTAATTTGGGTTGTCTGTTGAAATATTAGTTATTGCTGTGTTAAATTTTTCCGATTCAATGAACTCATATTTGTTTTGTCATTTTGTGTCATTTGTGTTAGTGTCATTTTCAAATTTGGTGCTGATTGTTCAGATAAGCGATGAAAAAAATATATCGTTAATTAAAAAAATATATATGTTTAACTTGAATTTATTAAATGTTATTCGATACTTGATTTTTTTTTTAAATAATTTTTTGGTCAGATTTCGTGATTTTTAAAAATATTATATTATGTTGTAAATAAATTTGACAATATTTGTTTTTGAAAGGCAGGAAATCCTGGGACAAATATATATACAATAACACTTTTGTTATAATACTTTTGATTAGTTGCTTAAATAAATCCCGATATTTAAAAGTAAAGAAGTCGTCAAGCCAATTTTGAAGAGTACCTGGCGCATTTATTAAACGATTCCACTGAGATTGCTGGAGAGGGAATTGAACAGTAAACAATCAGAAAAAGGAAAAGGAATGAGGGGAAAAGACGAGGACCAAACTGGTCTCTTTAACTGCCACCTCCGTTGTGTTGGGTTGAAAGAGTCCGATGGCCTTCTCTTTGTATCCTCTCAGTAAGCTGATTTTCCCACCAAAGTAAACGAAGTGCATGGATCGATCCTGTTAGGACATTTTCTTATCGAAATACAGCACACGCCGAGAATAGAATTGCAGATGGAAAATCGATGTTCATGACGTTACACTTGGGCTTTATCTGGTTTAGAGCCAGTGTTGCCAAGAATAATAAAAATTCACGGTAATTCAAGCCAGGAAGAATTTCATATGTACATGTGGGACAAAATTAAGAATAAATTAATAATGAATCAGGGTGACAGTTCGCAAGAACCGACATATTAAATTAACCTTTAGACTTATCGTATTAACTTAGACCTTCAAGAAAGAAAACGGGTAACCGATGTATTTTGAAAGCTTAGTATCGAAAAGTTTCCTAGTGGATCGGTTTTGGATCACTTTTAATTGATGTTTATATATTTGCTAGTTTGAGGCGGCTCAAGTGCATTCGGCGGCCCATTTGTGGGAAACTAATGAGCTTTCAAGAAACCTCTTAAACCGAATGAATTACTTAGACCTTAATAATATAACGCGCTCTTTTCTGGTTAAATCGATCAAACGTAAGCTTTAAACGTTATTTTCCCATTTCCCCGGAAAGCATGAGCATTATGGTGAACTGCCGTAAACCGCAAATGGCTTTCAGACGGATCGTAACGCCATTTAACGACAGTGTTTTATCACTACGTACGTACAAGCACATTACCTACCGCCTTTCAACCTGGCTCTAAGATTTTCTTAGGCGTATTTACGTCCCTCGCTTTAAAACTACGTGAAGATGACATTGGAAATTCTATAACTTTAAACATTCCGTTTAGTTTTAACTTTACAGTCTAAGTATAGAAATAGAAAATTATAAAGTCAAAACTCAGACAATTTGAAATATTTATTAGTTTCCAGTATATCTACATAATAAATTTTCTAGCAATCACTCGCCTGCGTGCCTTCTCCCCGATGGCCGGTTTACTAATTCTCTTCAGTTTACGGCAAAACTATGTGGTAGTTCTGTATTTAATTAATCAAATTTACTCTGAAATAGGTATTCAAATACCACCTACACACTTATTTATAAACCTTAAATATTTAGAATTATAGGAATTTATTATTTTAAATATTAATTTAAATTGTTTATTTTATGTATAGGAAATAGGAACCACAATCGTGCGAACTTTGGCAGGAAAAAAAGTTACTATTCAAAAATGCCATCATCTTGAAGGGGAATCGTAACTTCGAACAAATTTAAAGACAGATGAATGGTCAAGTTAGAAAATGACTTCATCTGTCTTTAATTTAGAGCATCTTTGCAAAGGAATACGCTACAGGAAAGAGTTGTATGGTATTCTATCACCTCTACCTAAATTTAGTAGTTAGTTAATAGGCGAGCGATCTAAAGCGTCGGGTTTCTACCCAGTCCTCCAACATTACACAAGCAACATTTTCTGCTTATAATTGTGGAAATTGTATAATATATTGAAATATAATCAGGATATTCCTAATAATCCTAATCCATCAGGAATATATGTGGGCGTTTTATTTTTGAAGTAAAACTTCTTTACGCACGATCGACACTTAGGGGTAAACTGGGGAATGAGTTACGAAAAGTGGTGATTGTTACGAAAAATGACATGCGAACGGTAATCAATGCGAACGGTGATCGATGCGAAAGGTGATCAATGTCATTAAAAAAGGAAACGGAGCATGTGCAACTTTTTCCCAGCGAAGAAAAGATGCATTAGTGTGTACTACTGTGAGAAATGCAACAAACCATATTGCCTGGAATGTCAATGTCAGTGTCACCCCAATGTCATACGTTCTTTTATTTCACCCCAATGTCATAAGTTAGTGAAGTTTTTCTTAAGTCGTGTGGTCTAAACCACACTCGTTTTTTAATTTTTTTTTTATAGTCAAGAGGTCTAAAGCGTTAGGTTTTCATACAATTCATGCTAACAAAGTCCTCCATCATTGCTCAAGCTATTTTCCCGCTTATTATGATGGTAGTAGGAGAAATTTGAATACTTGGTGTGAATATTTGGTTTCTCAAAAAAGTTCTTAAAAATTTATCATTTTATTCGAAACGCAGAACAAATTAATAAAAATTTTCCATCTAAATGAATTACTGTCGAGTGATACATCCTAATAGAATGAATTATATGAAATCCCAATCAAAATTAATATATTTGTGGCTTAACTAATGAAGGATCCACGGAGAAGAAATTAATCGAAACCATTAGCCGCTCTTAGTATTCGCAGTACCTAGTAGCGAAACGGCGCGGCAGGGTGACGGGAATGGCTCGCGCCATTTCATTTCTTTAAGTGTGAAGGAGATTCAAGAAAATTATTACTTTTTGAAGTGAAAACTTCTTTCGATTTGAAACTCGATGAAACGTAAAATAGCGATACTAAAAGGAGACAAACACATACATCTGTAGGATTTAGCTTGCGAGAAAGTATAATCGGTCTCCTCTTTGTGCGGTGCTTCGTAGCCTCCCCACTCAGTTTTCTAAATGTTTCCCTTCTACCTTCCCTTCTATCTAGTGAATTGCACACTCTGATTTTTTTTGTTTGGAGGAACCAAACATGCGTACATTGATTGTCTTATCGTTTGTCTCACTATTATAATGTGTAAGAAAGAGCCGCAGCTTTATTTTCAGAGGGAGTTTTTTAAGTAAAACTTCTTTAGGCACCCCAAGGTCATAGGTCACCCCTTGGTCATATGTCACCCCAGTGTCATATGTCACCCCAATGTCATTATGTCACCTCAATGTCATATGTTCTTTTATAAGTTAGTAAAGTTTTACTTCAGTCGTGTGGTCTATAGAACACTCGTTTTTTTAAACTTTATGTGCCGTTGCCATTCCCTCGCCGTAGGAGTACCTACTAAGAGCGCCCATTCGCTTCCTAAAGCGTATCACATTTCAATTATTGTGTCAACGTATTGTATTTCAATTTCTTCCCATAAAATTAATTCGTCTAGACGTACTACCACGAAGCATTTATTCCAATGAAAACAAACCTTAATTGAGCACCGATAATTTACAGGAAGAAACAAAACACAATTAAGAAAGTCTTCCCAATGTAATGTTAGCATAAATAATAATAGTAATCGTAAATTTATATCAATAATTGTTGGAGTATTGGAATCGGATTTTTTTGGTGCTGCACGTGTTTCTAAGATTGTCGTTTTTTTGTTGTTGTGAGTACCCGCAGAGTGTGGACCCACTGAGACTATGGCATCCCCATTATTTGGGGCATGTTGGAAGGCCGTAGGTAGTCGGGAGGGGAAGAAGATGGCATAGAGGAAGTTGGTTACCTGGTTATTCAGATCTGGTCCCGAAAACGGCTAAAGCCATTTCAAACAAGGTTTCGATTCTGAACGGTTCTTTCATCATGGCGATACCGAAAGTATCTGCGAGTCTGGAATACGCTGTAGATAAACAATATAATATAATAACAATATCCTAAGTACACAAACACTTTACACGACAACACGATAACATACGTTTAAACACCATTCATACTAACTACGGTAAGCAATCAATTAGTCACGAGGGGGCCAATTTATATAATTGCCTTCCAGATGATATCAAAAACGAAAAAAGTATGTGCAAATTCAAAAAAAAAAATTTTCATGTTTATTCACAAAAAACAAAGTAGTGAAAGTGAATAATATCGTATGGTAATATAATGTTATATTTTAGTACTGCAATCTAAAGTAATTTAAGGTTATGAAATGTAAAAACTATGTATAAATTCAATATTCTAGTTAAGTAAGTGAAAATGTTATTTTCTTTTTTACAGGAATAAAAACTTATAAAAAAATATATATATACATATAAAATAAAATAAAATTAGCCTTTATCGCTGTTAAACTTATAAACATTTTTCTAATTTAATAATTTTTTTTTTTTCAATATTATTCTAAATTATCAGCGATTGGGTTATTATTTTTAGAAACAGCTTGTCTTTCGACATAGGCCTCCTCTAAAGATTTCCATTGTTCTCTATCCTTTGCAACTCTGATCCATTCTGGACCAGCCACCTTTTTTAGATCATCTTCCCATCTTTTCGTTTGTCCACCTTTGTTTCTTTTACCGTCTCTTGGATACCACTCTGTTACTATTCTGGTCCATTTCGGATAGTAGATAAACAATATGTTAATTAATGAATAAATAGTGAAATAACACAAAAATAATCTAATTAAATTGAATTGTTTACGCCTGGATTTGAACCCGCCATTTCCGGATTTGTGGCGAAGGACCGAAACCATTCAACCACTGGTATTTGGTATACACATGAATGGTATTTGACGGCCTAATATAATTGAGAGCCAATACGTTAAGTGACCACGTGTTTCCAAAAGATTTTTTTTTTTACCTGTCAAAATATATTTATGTACTGGTTAAGGTTTTCACGGGTGCAAGATGTAGAATAATTTTCTCGGTTTACCCGCGTAACGTAGTCCTTAAAAGGAATTTTTAAATCCTGACGTTTCGGACAGATCTCACTGTCCATCTTTAGAGGCCTTAAGTATTGAGTTTTGTCTAGCAAATAGCAAATACAGAAGCCATTAACAAACTATGCATTTACACAAATAGATGATGTCCAATAAGATCTGAGTGAAATTGTATTATTTAACGTAAACAATCTTTTATCAAAATATGTATTGACAGGTCAAAAAAAATATCTTCATTTGTATTGTGTTGTGGACACACCTACAAAATATGTTTTATAAAAAAATATATAAAACTGTTTTTTAAAACATCTCATTTTTTTTCCAAAGAAACGTAATTATCGTAGGGTCGTAGATAAACTAACTCCCAACTCGAGTGGTTTTTGGCCGAATTGAGTTGAGCGTATTCCTATGTACCTGCATCCATTATTCATAAAGCAATCGGAGGACAAAATATTGAAAGTGTTGACCCATCAATCTAAAAGGTACCTACGCAATGAAAAACCCGTACACACTAAAAGTACAGTTTTTTTTGAACCCATGTGACTTCATAAACCAATTCAAGTACCAAACCAACCTTCATAGACCAAAAGTCCTCGAATCTGGGTATATCGAACGTGGAATCTACCAATAAACAGCTTTATATGTCATTTCAATGGCCGTCCTTGAGAGAATGGTAGCATCTTCAAGACGCCATGTTAATTTAAGGTCCCCCCCCCCCCCCCTCCCTCCGATCATTCTGTCATGTCACTTACAAACACCGTTATGTGAACTCTATGATTGGCGCATGGACAATGATGGTGTCTCTAAAAACGCCATGGGTATATACGCAATTACTCCCACCGACAACGGCTGAACAACCGCAGGGACGTACGTTGACCCCACCCCCTCCCACTACTTCGCTCTAGAACGGCCAGCCAATGACGAAGCTTGTTTCGAAATGGCGGCCAACAACTGCATGGTGGCTTTCTTATGAACATTTTTGTGTAAGATTAATATTGAATTTATGTAAGTTTTGCTATAGTTATTTCAAATGAAAGTATATAGATTAAAAGGCTGGACTTGCGTCCATACTGATAAGATAAAATAAAATATGGAAATGTTTCCATTAAATAGATATAAGTGATTTTTCATACTGATATCGGGCTAAAACCCCACTGGTTAACATTGTACAATTTTTACTGAATTTAATAAAACTGCTAGAATAAATTGGTTTACATTAGATAGAGCGGCAAAGAGAGTAGTTTTGCTTATATAATTCAATTTATCATTCCATTCTTATATACGGATACACGAAGCTGCAAAGAAATGCAGCAACGTTCAAGGAGTAATCCTGTCAAATGCGAACCAATATTGGGCACGGCCACGCGGCAGCGTATATATAGAGCGTCAAGCTCTGTTCAAATCAGTCTCATTCGAACTTTTATCGTCGCGTCTAAATCTCACCGCCTCTATCTTCTTGGACCGCTTCTTCCTGCCTGAACTCTACAATTGTCTTTGACTTCCGACTTTGCACTTCCTTGGACAGCTGAATTCTCTCTCTTCGGATACTCACAGCAACCGGACCAGGCCCTGAGCGTATTTTACAGTCAATATAGAGGACATAAGTCCGATATACTGGGGGTAAGTGTGTCCAGGAGTGACGGAAGCATGAATCCATCCCTTCAACTGCAAGGTGGTGGATCGAGACGATCTTGCTGGAGAGATCCAAAGGTCTCCCTCAACTAGTCCCACCGATCAACGCAGTTGATAGGCAGAAGCATCCGCCCCAAAATCCGGACACACTTCATCCCGTGAACCCTGGCACCCCTGCTAGCGAATAACCTACAAATTGTGAATGCCTACAAAATTCTACATCGTATTTATACTACATTTTATTTGTTATATCGATATGAATACCTAATTATCTATGGGACATGCATGCAATTAGGTTATTTTCAAGCTCTTGTGGTGACATTTCACTCAACTGGCGCAATGAAAATGAGCCAAGTATTTTGATATTAATAAACTGAGGTGTTTGGCATTCGGAATTCCGATTTCCCATCAGCTCCCTTCCCGTTTTGAGTGCAATTTTTTGGTTCGTTTCTATAGTAGCTTCTAGAGCACACCGCTGGATGGCGCCAGTGGGCAATAACTGAAAAAGCTCCTAGTAAAAGCTGGCAAAAAGGTCTCCATTGTACATTATATTATTGCGTCGTGTCCAAATACATTCTGGAGGGGTTGACTGTCATATATTTATACATTTCAACCCAGAAATAATGCTTTACAAGCTGGTAAAAGGTAAAGCATTTTAATGTAAATAATAAATGGATTTGTAATGGTGTATTTATAAAGCGACTTGATCGGGCTGGGGGTTAAGCCATCTCAGGTCATATACTGACACAAAACGTTGCGTTGTAAGTAATGCTATTTTTACAGCTTACAAAATAAAAGTATTCACTTCGCGTCGCTTGTAATAAAACAGGTATATTTAAACACTAAATTTCCGTCCTAAATCGTTGGACATAATGCTGGATTTTTTTTCAACATTTTTTGCAGAATTTTTCGTCAATCTAGATATTTTAAAGCTCTGTAGATCATGATGGAAATAACGAGGCAAAAATAGTTAACCTAGAATTTCGAAACAGAAAAAAGACGTTTCCAAACAGAAACGATTTTTCTAAAAATCACTTCTAATGACTGATTTTATCACAAAAAGGTCGAAATTCAGTTTCGTTCGGATTTTTATTATTTTTTGTTCCCTCAGGCCATCTATCTTTTGTCAAATTACAAGTCCTCGAAAAAAAATATGCTCATTTTATTATAATCCTCAGACATATAATATGAACTGATTTAGAGAGAGAAAACACCGAGCTTAAAAATGCGGCCTTCATGTGGATTTGTGTAAATAAATGGGATTCCAGTGCTGTATAAAGTCATTAATATTGTTTAAAGAGTACCATCGATAAATGATTTCAAAAATTTTAGCTATGTTTGCGTTCAAATTATTAACATTTTACACTAAAAAGCGTCATTCATTTGCCATTTCTATAACAGAATTTCGTTTTGGAATACGTATGAAAACAGCGAATCTATTTGAAATTGAGAGTAAAGAGGGAATATTTAATAGCATGATATTATTTTGTATGGGCACAAGGGATTGACTGTAAAACTTCAGCAGACTGCAATGTATCTTAAATATAAATTTGAATGCTTATATGTTTTACCAAAATGTCCATAAAATGAGAACTTCGTGAACACTTGGTTACCAGTTCAACCGTGAGTGAAATATCACTGCTTTCAAAACTGGATTTAACCCCTAGAAGACGGGTAGTATTTTGTTAATATCTGAAAACCAAATATAATATTGAAAATTATATTTGAAAAAATTGACAGGCTTCTACAATATCAACTTTTTTGCTTTCGAATTTTTGGACAGTAACAAAATGCGTTAAAAATTTCTAAAACCTAGCACTACACCCACACATTGCATTGCATTTGTAGGTATATTCATGATTTCACTGCACTGCTATTGTAGTTGGTCGTACCCTTTAAAAAGCAGGACTACATTAACTTTACTCCGATTCAAACCATATTGCGAGTAATGCTGGGAAGATAATTTGGAAGATAATATTGAATCGAAACCGAAATCAGTAACAATTGCAATCTAGACGGAAAATTTATGCTAAATAACATATCTATGTGCCTACATACATCTATCGGGGAACCAACAGGGTTCTTATTTCGGAACAATGCTTTTAATTTTATAAATTGATGATTTGGTAAATGTTGTAAAATACTCACTTAGAATTATTTGCTGGTACCGCTAGGCTGTACACGAACACAACTCTAAACGATTGTGTCAATTTATTTATTTTATTTTATTTATTTATTTAGTACAGGATTAAACATAATCTATGAAATGTTTTGACTGCCCAACTAGGAGGATTCCCGTTTTAGGACAGTCAAATTGGGATGGGTACATGATGGGTCAAATTGATGAAATATGATTTGTACAAAATAAAAGAAGGAAAATTAAGGAAATAAAATGACAGAAAGAAGAAGTTTACAACATGTTTTTAACAATTTAGCTACCTATTGTCAACAAAACCAATTATTTTATGTATTTCTTGGGCATTAACTATGTAAAAATTTCTAGAAATTTTGTTTTGAAGAGTTTTAATTTTTAATGTACATTTGTTACTTTAATTTTAAATTTTCTGCGACCGGTTTCGACACATCCGTGTCATTCACGAGCGAACTTAAAACTAACTTAAAAATTCTGTACAAGTACAAAAATTAATTAGGTGGGGGTAGTGGGAGGGGAGATTTCGGAGGAGTGGGAGAAAGGTGGGAGGAGTCAACGTTACTTGGAAACATCGTAAGTAAAGGTGATTTACATGGGGCTATTATTTTATTCACTAAATTAATTTTAGATTTAATTTTTTTGTTAATTTCTAAAGTTTCTAAAGCGCACAAATTAAAATATGAATTTACATTGTTATGTTTAAACTTAGTGTTTTCTTTTTTAAAGCTATGACCTGACTCTATTAGATGGTTAGCAAACTCGGGAGTAGTTATTATTTCGTAAACAAAGTTCATGTTCCCTGATTCTAGTTTTAAAATTTCTAGTAGTCATCCCTACATACTGTGCGTCACAATCGTTACATTCTAAAGTGTATATACCTACCGTTTTTTCCCATTTATTTGAAACATCCTTGTTATTAATCAATTTTTTTTATTTTAGAATTAGTATAGTAAGCTGGAGAAATATGATCTGGTAATAGGTATGTGGGATATTTTTAAAGATAAATCACCTGTATAAAGAAGTTTTTTTTATATATTAGGTTGTTACTAGGTTCTCTAGTATTAACTAATCCTCAGCCACCTAAACTGTATGGTTTGGCGAAAGTCCATAAAAAGATATCCCTATCAGACCTGTTGTTCCTGCTTATTCTAGCCTCAACTATAATATATGTTCTAAATTTGTTACTTTGTTTTCTTTTCGAGAAATTTTTTTTTTTTAATTATTCTCTAAATTAATCTAAAATATTGTAGTCTCAGATACTCGTTATCTTGGAATAACCGTTGACAGTAAATAACAATATAACCTGCATATACAACAAATCACGAATAAAGCTACTAAATTGTTTCGTTAGGTTAGGTTAATACATAATTCGAAACAAAACTTTTGAATAGCATAAATATATTTTTTCTTTTTTTTTTTAAAGAAAAACAAACATTCCCCGGTTACGAATAACCCAACAATGTTAGAAAATCTCCTACTACCACCACACTAAGCGGAAAATTTTGCTTTTGTCATGATGGAGGACTTAGCCAGCCTAGGAATCGAACACGCGACGTCCGGGTGGGACCCAAACGCGATACCCACTCAGCCACTGACCGGTCTTAATATTATTAAGCAACTTTACTTTGCCTACGTACCGAGTCATCTGGAGTTCGCATCAGTTGTTTCGTCTGCATTTTTAAATTTCACTTTAACAAAATCGAAGCAAACCGAAACAACTTCTTAAAATATCTGTGTCACAAGTCATTTGTAAGATTAAATATTTAAGCAGAGGCAGCTTCATTTAAAAAATGAATCATTGAGTATATGAAGGCATCTCATGGATGCATTATTCCTGTATGTCAGCAATAATATTCAATGCCGTTGTTAAATTAGATTCAATTTATTGTATTTGCGCGCTCCACACGCTCTTCTATCTTCTATCCTAATAGAGTAATGCAAAACTAACTGTAAACAAAATTCTTGCTTGGCAATAATTACAATAATATTAAACGTGGATATTTTCAATTGTGAACTTAAAAAATATAAACAGTCCATAAAAGAGTATTTCTCTGATAACTTTGCTGTCTTATATTGGTTACTATAAAATTACCAATAAATGACAACTGTAAACCTGACTGCAGGTATGTTATGTACACTGAAATATTATTATTGTCATGAGTGAGTTTTTATTTTTATTTTTTTTATTCGTTTGCATTGAACTTAATTATTTTTTAATACATATAATTTGACATCGTCAATTACGCTAGAATAAGCCCCATAAAATAAATGTTTGTCTTTATTTTCACGAGCGATTTTTTGTTTTATATAATTTTTTAAATAAATTTTCTTATTTTTTATTATGTTGTCTTATATTAGAGGTGCAGTCACACGGAGGAAATCTATAAGTGGTTTTATTTTGGCTATACAGCGAACTTACAAACTAATAAAATGTAAAGTGTCATTTTTGCGAAAATTTATTAATAAATCATATCAAATAGCAGAAGATATTAAACGTACACGAAAGAAGCAAAATAAAACACCATACATGTTTATAGTAAACTCATCTACGTCGGTATCACATAATAAAAGAACCCGTTGGAAATAACAACAAGATTTATTACGCACTTATCTCGTGATGCTGTTTGCACTCCCTCACAATTCTCCCACGTTATAATTTTTCTTGAATAAACATCAAGAACATTCAGGAAAATTCTCTTATTTATTTACAAAAAGAAATTGGTTATCTTTTTAAAGAGATATTAAAGAGAAACGGTTCAATTCGTATTGCCCAATGCCCAAGTCTGTTTAGATTGCTTTAAAAACCCATCTGTATATAATTTCCTATTTTCAAAAAAATAACTACAGATGTATCCGTACGTTTTGTTTATTTGAACCAGCAAAAACAACTGTCGAAGGTATGCTGAAAAATAAAAATTGATATATATAAAAATCAAAATATGCCTATACATATATGATTGTGTACATGAGATGTCTGTGCGTTGCTAAATCATTCATCTGATTGCGATGAAAGTTTGGGGATTCGATGTGCGCATGCCCGCGATGGTTTCTATATAATATAATAGTGAGCTCTGGCATCATAAAATTATGCGTTGCGAAAAAACCGTTCATCTGATTGCGATGAAACTTTGGTGAGTTGTTGCGAGCAAGCCCGCGAAGGTTTCTACATATACTGGTAAGCTCTGGTATTATGAAAATAAAATAAAAATGCAATAAGTGGCACGAGAGCTGTTTGGAAGCTGAATGTACCGGGACTGGATGTTTTGAATGCGGGATGGGAGAGGGGAACTTTAGAGGGGGGGTTTGCGGGTTAGAGGAAGCGGGAGAGGGGAGTGGGTAGTGGAAAGGCGGAGAAGGTGGAGTGGGGATGCGTGAGGGGAAGGGGATGCGGGAGAGGCAGAGGAGCGGAAGAGGAACGGGAAGAATGGGAAAGAACACGCAGGGATAAACAATTTCTTTATAGTGCAATAACAACGCATGCCGGGAACTCGCTAGTCATATTTAAAATCGCCCACAAGCTATCTAATTAATCGCCCAGTTTGGAAATCCCTGCTGTAGAGCCTGAAAGCAATTTTAAAATAATAAAATCCTATAAATAAACCTCCTGGAAGGTTTTTTCGCCATGTCCATGTGGATGGGCTGATTGTTAGGGGAACCCTTTTAAGAGAAATTGAATAAAAACGGCAATATGTATTATGTTTGACATTTTGTTTAAAAATGGAAAAACGTCCTGCCAACAAACAAATTTAAAAGCCGAATTTATTTATTTAACAGTTTGTAAACAAAAAGGTTTTCGTAAAAAGTAGGAATTTCTGAGAAAGTTTTTTTTAACTCGTTAAGCAAACTTTCTAAATTATAAATTGATTAGCATGGCGAACGTATTTAGTAAAATACGTTTTAACTTTCTTATTTCTTTTTATGAAAATACATTAATTTTTTAACGAATCATCTGGAAGCAATCTTGACTAAGAACTGATTACTTAAATGTAATAATTTCGGCCGTGGCTTGATTAATTGATAATGAAATTGTAATCCTGCATAATGCCATAATTTGTCAAGTTTTTGAACTATTCATTTGAATTTTTAATTTTCAAAATTGAATCTGATAAGTATAAATCATATCAGACAAGCGATAAAGCAGATACCAAAACAATTTTATTAATAAACAATTATTGAAGTAAAACTTCTTTACGCACGCTCGATACTTGGGGGTAAAATGATGAATACGTTATGAAACGTTACGAAAAAATGTGAAACGCTAATCAATATGAAACGCTTATCAATGTGAAACGCTAATCAATGATATGAGTTGAGTTGAGTTGAGTTGAATCGAGTTGAGTTGAGTTGAGTTGAGATTTGATAGCTGAGAGCTGAGAGCTGAGAGCTGAGAGCTGAGAGCTGAGAGCTGAGAGCTGAGAGCTGAGAGTTGAGAGTTGAGAGTTGAGAGTTGAGAGTTGAGAGTTGAGAGTTGAGAGTTGAGAGTTGAGAGTTGAGAGTTGAGAGTTGAGAGTTGAGAGTTGAGAGTTGAGAGTTGAGAGTTGAGAGTTGAGAGTTGAGAGTTGAGAGTTGAGAGTTGAGAGTTGAGATTTGAGAGTTGAGAGTTGAGTTGAGTTGATGGGGATGTTGAGGGGATGGGGATATTTGTATTCCTGTTATAGTTATATTGGCATAAGTTAGTGAAGTTTTACTTCAGTCGTGTGGTTTAAAGCATAGGTACTCGTTTTTATTTATTAGAAAGTTCAGTTTAGCTTGGAGAAAATACGACTTACCACGTAGAGGACGTTATATTAAAAACACTACATATTGAATGGTTTAATTTTTTTGCGTCCTCCATTACAGATTAAAATTATTGCATTTATAATAACCTGATGTTAAGTCTCTAAGTGTCAACGGCTTCTTTGACGGCCTCCGTGGTCGATAGATAAGGCTCTTAAATCCCACCGTGTTCGTAAATTTATTTGATTAATTTCTGTTTTTTTCACAATTAATTGATTAAAAATATTTTTTTAAGTAAAACTTCTTTACGAACGCTCGACACTTGGGAGTAAACTGGTGAATGCGTTACGAAAAGTGTGATTGTTACGAAAAGTGTGATGCAAACGGTAATCGATGCGAACGGTGATCAATTTCATTAAAAGGAAGCATGTCGTGCAACTTTTGCCCAACAAAAAAAAAAACGCATAAGTGTGTACTACTGTGCGAAATGCAACAAACCATATTATCTGAAATGTCAATGTCAATGTCACCCCAACGTCATATGTTATTTTATTAGTTAGTGAAGTTTTACTTCAGTCGTGTGGTCTAAAGCACACTCGTTTTTTTGTGTATGTATTTAAGGCACGCTCCAGAGTGGAAGATATTCATCAGAAGACAACATCACATTTAAAAAAATAGTATTTACTGAATTATTAAAACAGTCACCATCTTGAAACGGAAACTCGCCGTACAAACAAATTTAGAGACAGACGAAATACAAAATAAAAATGCAACGATAGGTTATCTAAAAAAAACATTCGATGAAATAATTCACAGAATTTAGGTTTACATGAAGAGCTACCCGCCAAGCTCTGAATATTCACCGAACCAGTGATAAGTTACGATAAACTTGTTGATTGGGGGATCATTGAAATAGAATATACCAGGCATTTCCCAAAGTTTTTACTAACGAAAACTGCGTTAAAATAAAACGTGTCTTCTTGACAGCAAAATGACAATGGCAAGTAAAATGAAATGACAAGTACTTCCTACTGCTTTCGCAAACCAATTCTGAGTGTTCGTTAATTAAAGAAAATATTAATTACGTTAATTAAAAAGGAACTCAACCCCGCCTTCATGGTTTAGGGTAAAGCTCTCGACTACGAATCCATAGGTCATATTGAGGATGCTGTAGTCTCACTGGCTCCAGACGGTTGAGGGCACTTTTGAATCTTGTGCTGTATTCACTTTTTTTTCTTATTTTATTATTATTCGACAAAATAAGTAATATTTTTCGATTGTTTCATAATATGGGCCACAGTTGTTGCTTTATCCGTGCTGAGTATTCATACAACATTCTATACAACGTAGGATGGTCGATCAATAAGTACCAGTGTTTAAAGACGGGTGACGCGGCGTTGCTGGAGGAAGTTGATGTTATCGTCGTGTACTGCCATTTGTCAAACGGCACTATGCTAAATTTCAGAATGATTCACAGGTTAGTTTTTATTTGGGAGCCAATTGTATCACACGTGATTCGTATTTCTCGATAAAAAGAAAAACAGCAACATCGATCCGTAATTCGTTTTTTATTTATTTTTGGATGGAAAAACATGCGAAGAAATAAAATCTAATTTGGAGTTTGTGCCTGGGGACCCTTCACCCTTCACCATCTATTTATGATAACCGTGAAATATTGCTTCAACGAATTTAGCATCGTACATATGTTTTTGAAGAGGAGCCGCCAGGCAGATTTGATTTGCCGAGGAAATCGTTGAAAAGGTCCATGAAACGATTCTTGCGAGATTATTGCTCGCCGAACTAAAGTGCGCGAAGTAGCAGAGGGCATAGGTGAGACAAACTGTACGGCAATCAATTATTTATCTGATAAGTTTAGTGTGAGAACTAAGAACGGTTACGGCCCGATGGGTGCCGCGATTGCTCACGGTGGACACAAGCGGATAACGCACCAGCACAACATTCAACGGTAATTTTTCGTGGCCAAATTGCATGAATTGCAGCCTACCCAGTGTACTTGTCGGACCTGGCTATTTGCGACTTCTTTCTGTTCCACAAACACGGCCCGGGGGAAAAATCAGCTCAAATGAGAAGGTTGTGGATGAAACTGAAGCGCATTTTGAAGAGTTTGAAAATTGTATTTTTGGAAGGAATTAAAGAAATAGCAGAAACATTGGGAAAAGCGTATCGACTAAAATAAGAAGGGCATGAAAAATTTTTTTGTACAAAACTTCCATCTTCATTCCTAACACGGGTATTTATGGATCGACCCTCGTACATGGCAGGCATTACACTAAGTGTGTAAATTATCTCTTGGTTATGTATACACTTTTCCAAAATCTACTTCTGTATATTATAATAGCTATGGCCAACTTTCTAACTTTGTCTTTACACTTTCAAGAGAAATCTTCATGGGATCATTCTGATACCGTATAGACAGGCCAACCTAGTATCCTTAATAATTAGAATGACGTAAATCGTGTTGTTGCTGTAATCAAATACCTATTATACAATATGAATCATAATCGCTTGTAATCTGCCATGGAGCGTGTACTCGGATTATGCATTGTTAGCTAAGCCAACTTTGCCTAGCACTCTCATTTTTATCCTGAAAAGCTAATTATTATTAAAAATCCTCTTTTTTGACACAAAATTGTTCAATATTATTTCATAATTGTGTACCTACAACAGAACCGTAAATAAAACATGTAGGTGTATACATAGTTTTTTTATTGAAATTATAAAACAGTGATGCAAATTAATCGCATATATTATATAGGTAATAATTATTTTTTGAAGCGAACGAAAAATGATTTTTTCGAAACAAGAACTACGAACCAAGTTGAGATAAGAAAAACGACAGTTGTCATCCCATAAAGCTAAGTAGGTAGATACATAATTTGATAGCACCATCAACAATACAGTTTTTTCCATCTGCTATGGAAATAAAACAGTAAAACTACATTATCACAGTACTCTGCAAACTTGACTAAAATCTGTAATAAAAGCTCGACATTCTCTCTAAACCAAATTGCCTGGTATGACGAAAGTGTCCGAACAAAATATAAAATGCCCAAACAAATCCTCCGGAAGGATTAAACAAATAGCAGCCATCTCCCGCTCATACTAACAACTAACTTAACATAAAAATGTAAAAAAAAAAAAAAATTACCCCAATAATCATTTTTCCATCATTATAAAGGAGCTAGAGCTTGTAAACCAAGCTAATTACTCTATTTGCCATTCTATCAAAGTCAAAGTCAAGTTCTGCTGGAAACGCAGAGCAGTCAGTGACTGGAAAGGATATTACCACAGCATTGGGTACACTCAAGGCTTAATGTGATGTGATTGGATTCGCGTGCCTGAGATTAAATATAAGTAGGTACATAGTTTTATTTCTTTCAGTGTTCGGCATTTCGACATGTTCATATTGTTCATGCCGTCCCATCGTTCTCTAGTCTGAGATAAAAATTTCAACGTCATTTACCTTCTTCGTCCAGTAGTGCCTTCGAAGAAGGGTGTATGGTTTGGTTTATTTATGGAAGAAGGTAAATGACATTACTGTCGAGCCAATATGTCTGTTACCTGTGTAAATATTATTTTTAATGTTTCTTAAACATTTTCTTTCAATACGTCCCAGTCAACATAAACCATCAACAAATTAATAATGTTTATCGTGGTGAATGCTGTTCAAAAACATACTCCTTTTAACATGTCTTAGATGTAAACGAAGAAGATAAAAAATACCAAAATGTTGAATCTTTCTAATTAAATAGCGCAAATACCCATAGAAAATGAATAACTTATGAATGTATCATCATCATCATCATCATTACTCTAGGCTCTACATCTCTACAACCCCTGGTGGGTCTTTGCCTCCTCAAGAGTCTTCCTCCACTCATCACGGTTTTGTGCCAGCTCTCTCATCTGTTTAGAATCTCCAAGGTGGATATATCTTTGAGGACGTTGTCGCTCCATCTTAAACTCGGTCTTCCAAGGCTCCTTCGCCCTGTCGGTCTTGAGTTCAGCAGGGATTTTGGTGCTTGATACTCGGTCATTCTCTCTACATAACCCAGCCACTGAAGTCTTCCCAGTTTTATGAATTTTGTGACGTTTAGGTCCTTATAGCTTTAAATATACGAAAGTATATATTTTATTTTTGTGTTGCATAAAAATGTTAGATTTATGAGTGGTCATTGAAGGCGTAAAAATATAAGACGAATGAAGCTTACGACTTATCCCTCACGAGTTCTACTCTAATATTGCGTCCAATCTTCACAGATTTTCATTCCTGGCATCTTAATTAAGTATATTATTTATTCATCTACTAATTTTCTCACTTATTTATTCTAATTTCCAGGTGGAGAGTTTCTGCGCCACATACAACGCGGACGTATTTGTGGTCGTCTACTCCGTGGAGGACCGGCAAAGCCTGAAGATGGCCGAAGAGATCCTGCTGTATCTCTTGAAGGGGGAGTACATGTGCACCAGGGGCGTCATCCTGGTGGCCAACAAGGCAGACCTGGAGAGGAAGAGAGAAGTGCCGATGGTCGGTTAGTACTAATTCAAAATATTTTTCTGTGACAACCACTTTTGGGTAAACTCAAGAGGATCATTGAGTTGAATTTTGGTCCTTCGATTCGGATACAGGTTAAAAATATATTAAGTAGCACTACATTGTCATACAAATATGTTAATATTTTATTTAATTCAACGTAACCATGTCTAGTAATATCTATGTACACATAACCCCAATTTCACATATATTAATTATAACACTAATAATAATAATAATTGGATAATTTATAGAGCGCCGTTATTGTGAAAAATCACCTCAAGGGCGCTGTGCTAAATCACACATACAACGAGAAACCACAGTACAAAAAATAGATACAGAAGAATAACATTACTAGTGACTACAATATAAAGGCATAAAATACATAGACAGATATACATATATGTTTCTGGAAACATAGATATAAACACACTCAAAGACATAACATACTCAAACACATGCATACTTGTGAAAAAATCCAAAATATCATTTACAACTTTGATAGGGGCAAAAAACAGGTCAGGAAAGAAGTATAAAAGCTAGTGTTAGGATGAATTTTCGGTGCTGTTCTGGCTAAGACCGCCAATGTTCAAGAGTTAAATTAGATTAGAATAACCCTTATTGCAATATAATATCGCTTGCGCATGTATTGCATGACCTACCATAAAATATTTTTATTTTTACCATTCCAGTTGGCAGACGCCTCGCCAACAACTGCGGCTGCAAGTTCATAGAAGCCTCCAGCGGCATTGCGCACAACGTGGACGAGCTCCTCGTGGGCATCCTGGCGCAAGTACAGCTGAACCCCAAGCGCCTGGGCAGGAGGCCCCCAGGTAACGGGGGCCCAGGTGGTGGAGCTCGGCTCCTGGCAAGACTACTGGGACTGCGCAGGAGAGCGAGGAGCTGCGAGAACCTCTTCGTGATTTGAGGACATCCTTGTTATATTTTTTGGGTGAATACTTCAAAGTGTGCCACATTTTCGCATCCTGATGATCGTAATAATCATATATTCGTACAGTCAGAAAGGTTTGATATGAGAGATAAATTGGTACTACTACATATTATACTTAGTATCTTGTACATTTATTCGCAATCCGAAAAAAAACTAATTAATGTGAACAGTGCAACGTTTGGGATTGTGATAAAAAGGAACACTGAACACTCTGCTGATTTATACTTTGAATTTGAATTGAAGTAATCATCGATAACTACTAAAAATAAAAGAACACAAAACAAAAAATAGTCCCGAACGTTTTAAAGCTGTGGCATAGGTACTCCTCATTTAAGAAGTGACACATATGAAACATGTTATCACATCTTTATAATTAAGGACTATTTTATCGTAGGTACCCATAACCCCTCAAGCCTCGTAAGGACAAATATAACCACGAACATCATCCACCGCTTCATAGAAATCTGAAAAATCCTGTATTTTTTACCAGGTCCATACTAGTTAGAAATTAAAAATGGAAAAAGTAAACTCTAAAATACCAGCGATTCGTCAGATTATCATTAGCTTCGATATGTGTGTATCAAATTAAAATGGTTTTTTGAAGACACCAAATGAACATTGCAACATTTTTATTTAATAAAATTGATTGTATACCCCATTGAAATATTGGTAGAATTGCATGTGATTAAAACATTATAAATTTGTTCCGTGTTTTTGATTAAAGTAAATGAAATATTACCTGAAAACTCCTATGAAGCCTTCATAGAAAAATTATATTGCACCGAATACCTGCACTATTATTGCTATACATGCATCACAATTAAAATTACACCAATAAAACAATTTTCATTCGCTTATAAAGATGAGCGTCCAACAAATCAAATTATACCTACTGGAATATTTTGATAAATTTCTCCAAAAATTAAAAATCTGTACGTCGCGTCGTGGTCATGAACTTATGGATGGTACACGGAAAGGTGTGGTACAAGCGGGACACTGGTAAATCTACTTTGGAATTTATTTTGTTTTATTACTTTTTGGTTTTGAGCTTTCGTTTAAAGTCCGAATTTGGAATTTTTTGTGGCCAAAATCAAAAATATACTATCGCTAGGGGGTTTCCTCAGCTGTTCCCTATCTTTTAAAATGCGTCGAAGTGTGTACCCGACTTCACAGTTTAAAAAAAAGAAAAAAACGAAATGCTCAGATCGAAAAAATACTTTTTTAGTTCTCTGTTCGTTGTAGATCATAGGTTCTCAACGTGTGCGATCTTCAGACTTGCAGGAGGGCAAGACGACAAGAGAATTGGGGGAGGGGGGTTTCAGACTTTCAGGGGGGCGGTAGGAGACCCAGAGAAAACCCACCCGGGTCACGGGATGGCGCAAGATGGGATGGGGTGGGAGAAATTTTCCCTATCCCATTACGCCCCCTCCGTTGTGGCAAATTTAACCCCATCGTGGTATCCCATTGCACATTGGGGCGCTAGACATAAAAATATTCTCAAAGTGGGCAGTGGGCAAAAAAAGGGTGAGAATCTATGGTGTAGATTAACCAGTTTCCGGAAAGGATGTATGTACAGTTACGTTTATTTTTACAAAGAATGTGCTTGTTGCAGATGTATCAGATGTTAAATACTTGGTTTTTTGTAATTTATTTCATATCGAATTATCAAACGGTTATTGAAACTCTCCGCTAACTGACCCATAAAGCTGGAAAGGGACCACACAATTAGAAAAATAGAAAATGTAACCCTTAACACAATTTTCAATACATGAACCATTTATTTAAAAAAAAAAGAAGAAAAAAAAGTGATTAACTGACTTATTTTAAATCTTGACTTATTTTAAATCTATCCATCAAATCTGAATATACAAAACGAAGAATATAACACAATGTTTTATTTAATTTCAAAATAATGATTACTTGGGGATACTACAATTGTGCGTTATGTTTAGGAGCATATTGCAAAATTGCGAATCTGTTGATAAGGTTATCTTCACAATTTTTACCGTTTTTTTTTTCAAATATTGCGTGTGTACTTACGAATTTGGTAACACGTGTTTAACCCTCAAGCTATTATATCTATATGTCGGCGGCGGATCGTAAAATCAGGTTGATCATGATGCGCCTAGCCACATCATGATCTGCCGCCATATCGCAAAAAAAAAAAGATAGATTTACAACCAGGCGTATCGATCGAAGATGAATGTCCGACATTCCACCTTGCTATTAGCTTAGGCACATTCAAATAAGAGTTGTAAAATGCACCAATAGAGGCGCTGCATGCGCTTTATTTACGTTCGTGTAACAGTGTGTGTGCGACAATAATGTGCCTAACTAATATCATGATCCGCCTGATTTTACGATCGGCCGCCAACATATACACAAAAAATGTCTGTGCATTTAGTTTAAAAACTATGTTTATATAAATATATGGGTATTTGCTTTCTTATCATTATTTGATCAATTGCATAAATGAACCTGTCATTTTAATTATATTTGTGAACAGATTATTGAATAAATTGTCGTAATCCTCACGAATCAAGGACCGTTGCATCTCTAGTTTACATTATTGTACATTATCCTCATCAACATCAATTTATGATCAGTTTAACATTTTTTGCGACATCATTCTACATATTTTGCGTTTTTTCCACATAATTTATTTTTGGTTGAAATCAGTCACTTTGTGGTTTAACATATTTAATTAAATAAAATCATTAGTTTATTTTTAACCACAATTTATTTATGTAATTTATTAAAGATAGACCGGTTTCGCTTAATACGCGTCATACATTTTGGGAGGACTGGTATAGGTACCGCCATCCCGGGAACCTTCCGAATTCCAATATGTAATACTAGGAGTCAGGATTTATTTCAGTGCAGAAATTCTGGAACTAACTATCATATGTATTCCTCTTTGCCTAGAATACTAATGGAGGGAAACAATTATACCAAGTCAGTGGACATCTTCAATTTATCTTTAAACAAATATAAAATATTGTTACTGAGGCTGTTCATTTATGTAAAATAAATAATATATATTTCTTACTATTCATATATAAAACCCCGAAAAAGAGGTTTAATAAATAAATTTATTTATTGGATAACCAACACCTCTGCTATAGGTCACACCTAGTGGTTTGCTACGTTTGGTGTCTTAGCAGGGGTGCCCGGGTTCATGGGTTGAGGTTTGTCAAGGTCTTGGCGGCCGATGTGTCTACCCACCTGCTGCGTAAGCGGCCGCATTAAGAGAGACTGGTTGAGGAGGTCTTTTGACCTCTCCAACCGGACTCTCACGACCCATCACCTTCGCCGCAGTTGGAGCGATGGATTCATACGTCCGTCACTCCTGGACACATTGATCCCTCCATTTTTACCCACCCCTCATACCTTTTTCCTTCCCAGAACTTCCTATCCTTCCCTTTCTTAAAAAGACCCTCCACACAGAATCCCCTAAAATGACATAAGTCCTGAGGGAAATTATTTTTCTTAGGGCCTCCTATGTTGAGCTAATGAAAAAAAATTATATAAGGGTTTCATTACAACAGTTTAATTCATAATTTTGTACCCTTATGTTGCTTGTGTCAAGCGAAACCGGTCGATATTAAATAAACAGATCGTGGTTATAAACAAAGTACCTAATTTTTTTAATTCATTACGTAATGTATTACATTTACGAAATCTTACAGCAAAAACACATTGTTTTAAAACATAATTTATGAAAAAACAATGCAAATTGAAAGCGCATTAATATGTTTATATTAAAATATTTTTTGTTAATTATTGGAGTTTTATGGAGAGATTCTCGTCAGAAAATAACATTATAATTATAAATTTATAAAAATAATGGGTGTTACATGTTGTACCATTTAAGATAATATATAAAATAAACGAAAATATTTTTAAATACTTAATTAGGTTTAAGGATATATTCTTGCATCAAAAGTTTCTTTCCATTTGGACAGTGGGTCAATACCAACAACTCACAAGCAACGATACCTATGTAATTCACATCAAACTAGAGTTCGCCGTTTGAGAGTTTTTCTGATTCTTCCCCTTCTTTCTTCCTTCGGAGACATTTAATCAGATATCATTTTTATTTTTAAGTTTATTAGTTTGTACGTAGGTATTTGAACAAAATCTGAATGCAGAGTTCTGTAATAAAAGGGCCTGTATGAGCACCTTTTTGAATGAAGCATGTAGTGAGCACAAGGATTGCTGAAAAGCTTGGGATATCTGCAAAAATGTTAACTATTTGTCAAAAACAATGCAAATGTTTCTCGCAAGTACCACGAAACACTATTAAGAGGAACTAAACTTAAATTTGGATTTGACCCGAAATTACCAACCTAACTTAATGATATATATGTCGGCGGCCGATCGTAAGATCAGGAGGATCATGATGCGCCAGCCACATCGTGATCTGCCACCATTTCACAATGTACCGGATATAATTTAGGCAAATTATTGTAGCCATAGACATATGAATATTAATAGACCAGAACAGAAAGGTGAGGGGTAGAAACCGACTACAGCGGGACGAAGAGCGGGAAAATGGTTTGGTGATATGTGATTCGTCAAAACTCAATCTGACAGTATATAGGCATCTCGCATTATAATATTACGACCTTTTTACATGGGAGCGCGAATTGCTCGCCGCGCAATTAACAAATTTCAAAGTCCAAATAGGCAAATAAGGTCGCCTATAAGGTCAAGGCCAATATTTTGTTGCCTTTTTTAGTTAAGACACTTTTACAAATGTTTCATAATTTACTTACCCCAGTAACCAGCGAAGGGCACACGGCCATGTATCTCGAGTGATAGTGTATGTTCAAAAACGATAATATTATGTGATCTGAATTAGCTTAAAATAGTGTAAAATAATGCTTGCCTATGGAATGTATTACGATAATTGGGTTAATTCTCCTTTTCACTTCTATTTTTACACGTTTTCAAAACACAAGCCGCTATTTTTACCGTGTTATTTCGTAAAATGCGCCGATGAGTGCTCGACGCTGGCTCGTAGAAGAATGATGACGTCACATTTTTTAGATTAACGCGAAGCCATACTCGATCCCAGACGGTTCCAATGGAATGGTTTTAATGGGAGGGGGAAATAATACGCTTTTATCACTTAGGGCAGGTCTACTAATATTCATATGTCTATGATTGTCGCACAACATTGTTACACGAACGTAAATAAAGCGCAGGCAGCGCCTCTATTGGTGCATTTTATAACTGTTATTTGAATGTACCTAAGCAAATAGCAAGGCGGAATGTGGGACATTCCCCTTCGATCGATACGCCTGGTTATAAACCTGCCTTTTCGTTATGTGCCCCGGCACATTGTGAAATGGTGGCAGATCACGATGTGGCTAGGCGCATCATGATCCACCTGATTTTACGATCAGCTGCTGACATATATATTTTTAATCAAAACGAAGTTAAAACAAATATTTAGTAAAGATTTGTGCTCTTTTATTTATTTTTGTTTTACAACATGTTATATTGGCAATGAATTCAATTTTTCATGATTTTAGAGGCAACTTTGGCATTTGTTGTGAGTTAATTGTAATTATTAAAAAAATGTTCTTGTCTTCACTGTGTTAATATAATGAAAGAATAAAATAGAACATCTTACAAAAGGCGTTGTACATAAATATTAGTTGATAATTTTGATTAAATGAGTGGTGTATGTCGCAGGCCAATCGTAAAATCAGGCAGATCATGATGCGCCTAGATACTTCGTGAAGTGCCCGGCGGCAGTAGTGAAATTCCTCAGGCGCATCATGATCGGCCTGATTTTACGATTTGCCTGCGACATATATAAAGTGATTTGTTCTCATTCAATTAAAAAGACACCACAAAGTGAATAAGTTTTGTTTTAATTAATGGTGATATTTGGTGTTCTAAAGTAATTATTCAAATCCAAATTTAATTTTTGTATGAAGAAGGCCTTATTAGGCCATACTTACGATCTGATTTGCCGAACAACTTGCGGGACAACATGTTTACCTACCACCGACCGAATTATCATTAATACTAATTTGGTGAGCTACTTTGCCTGCATACGATTGGACTTGCAGAAAATCGACATATTGGGTTCTGGAAATCGGATCGTGTGGAGAGCATTTTAAAGATAAGATAAGTAGTGAAGTAATTTCTCAAATTATTTAGTTTGAATGTAAATAATATTTTTTTACATGATAATCGATTTAAAAGTATGTAGGTGTAGGTACCTACTTATCAAAATATGTTTTCTGTAAAATTGTAAAATATATGTCAAGTATTAACGAACTATCGTCTTGTACTGAATCCACACCAAAAGTTTGATAAAATTGTATGAATTATTTTTAAATTCATCATTATATTATGTATTATTCTACAAATTTTTAATACGTTTTCATTTTTGTTATTTTTTTCATTAGGAGTGGGCTGTGATGATCTTTGTATAAAAATAATATTGAAAGTTAAAACGATGGTAATAAGAGATTATTATATCATATAATATATTTATAAGTAAAATATAATATTGTGGATACAACTTCTACCAAACTTGCACCAAATATTAAATAATTAAACTTATTGAAATGTATTAGATTATATTTGTGTGATCTGTATGTCTTGGAACGACTGAAAACCTATAAAATAATATCTACTGTAGTCTTATTTATTATAATAATAATTGTTTATACATAGTAATGTGTGATAATATGTATGGAGGGGAAGTTTGGTGAATGACACCGTTAAAATGATAAAAAATATTTTTAATAAAGTTAAAAATTTGTAATTTGCGAACGTTAAAATCTTATTTCGAAGTTATCTTCAATTTAATTGAACAACTTTTTGAAAAATCCCTATCCTTTTTTAATATCGTTAAATTTCGGCAAAAATATTTTAAATACATGGCATAAAACTTATTTATCTGTTGTGCCTTTGAACCAAATTAGTATAATTTTGTTATTCGGTACAACTTCACCTGTGTCATTTTTTATTCAAAATCTGAAGAAAACAATCTAAAAATGAGACAAATGTTGGATAGTTCTTAAAATGGAAATTATATTAAGATGATGTAAATAAATACATACGAAGTGAATAAACACTTTAACATATGTGTCGTTCAGTGTAATTCAAAAACTAAAACATGAAAATTTTATACTTGCTTAAAAAAATATCAACATTTTAAGCTCGTATAAAAAATGTTGAGTGGAGGGGAATTAAAAATATTGAGATTTTGTTTTTTTTCTCGTTTGCCAATAAAGGTTTAAAAATACGTTTGTTTTTTGTGATTAGCACATTGAAAAATAATTCAATATTTTAATAATGAACTGCACAATTTTTGTAGACCCTTATGTGTAAACAATGATACAATATTGTAATGTGTTCCTTATGTCTAAATAAACATACATAATCACTGAATATTTTATTTATTTAAATTTATTTTATGTAGGTAGGAATATTATTAGGCTAGATTTACAATCATAAGTAAAATTGACGGCTTAACGTAAGATTTTGACAAGTTACTCACAGGAGCCTTTACACATCGACTTGTGGTAATTAATGCTCACGGAAGTTGTTCGGACGTTCAACCTGTGTAAATGCTCATGCGACCGTTTACATCTGTAAATGTGTTTGCGGTAAGATGGTTTCCTGTCGACAACGATCCTGCTACTGTCAAATTTACGCGATTTTGTCAATAATGGCGAAAAGGCCCAAATAAAGTGTTGAAATAGAATATGGCTTTAATTTAAAAATTCTCTATACGTAATGTAATAATAATTGAAGGATGCTCATTTTCAGAAAACTTAAGTACCTAAGTGTAAATAAATACTAGTTTCATGGGAAAAAATCCTACGGAAACAACTAGGTACTGTCTTATTTTTGACATTCACAACGGCGCATTTTGATACCATTTCTTGCGGCAAGTCTCTCAGTTTACTAAACTGATTTTATAAGCTGTGAGAAGGATGGAAGTTCGCCCGGCGCGATTAGACCTGTCAAAAAACTAGCGAAAGAACAGCTTCTGTAACTTGCTATAAATTACGTTAAGTGACTTTTGGTGTTGTTTACATTGGTAATTCGGCCATAAATCGCTCACGCGAAAAACTTACAAGTGTAAAGGTAACCTTATAAAGAAAACTAATTTTCAGAAGTATGCACCGTTCCTTTTTAAGCACGTAGGTAATAATTTAAAGTGTTAAAGAGACTATTGTGTAGTTTTATTTAAAATTATTGGAGAGAACAGAGCAGCCTAAAAAACATACTACCGTGTTATAATTAAAATATTATATTTACATCATAATATTTATATTTCTTTTTCAAAAGTACCGATTGTAACAAAAATAATAATTTATGTAAATTAAATTTCTTATTTATTAAAAACTTTTCATTTAGAAAAAATATTTTCAAATATTAAATTTTCAATTTAAGAGGCGGGTGTGGTTATCGTCGCCCAGGGAGCCATTTATTGGATAACCAACACCTCTGCAATAATTATCGTGATTTATTTTTGGGGTATTATGTCCTGTTGCGCTACTTCCTTCTTTAGCCAACGTTTCGGACAGCATTCTGCCATGCCCTTCGACATATCTGCGCTGAGGAAGGACACTGTGACGTTGTGGCATAATACTTTTGGCCGTGAAAATCTAAATTTATACCTCTGCTGTATATCCCCCCAAATGGTCCGCTACGTTTGTGGGTGAGGTTCATCGGCGGATGTGTCTGCTCACCAACTGCACGGCAGGCTGGATCGGAAGAGACCAGTTGATTTACAGCTTTTGACCTCTCGAATAGGACTCTCTCGGAACACCGCCTAGAACCGCATAGATTCACACGTCCATCTCTCCTAGACAACACTGACCCCTTGTTTATACTTTAGGTATACCTTTTTTCATCCCTTATACATTTTTCCTTTCCAGAACTTCCCCTTCCTTCTTTCCTCAACACAGCTTCCCCAAAGATGATATGGGTCCTGGGGGAAATTAATTTCCTCAGGGCCTCTGTGTGGAGAAAATGTAAAAAAATCAATGGGATCTCTCTTTCGAATCTCTCCTCGCTGACGCAAAATATACCAGTGTCGGAAGAAGTCTGGTTCAGGAGCAACATACAATATACTCACAAGAGCCTTCTTCCATGTTGAAAAATAACCCTGGTGTGAGACTACTAAGATCTAAAGTTGCGTGAAATGGCTTAAGCTATTCTAAGGATCGAATTGTTGCGTGAAATGGCTTTAGCTATTCTAACAGTAGGTACTTGAATAATCAAGTACTTCCAAAGGTCTCTCGTAAATTGAAGTTGTCACTGTCCCACTTGCTTCCGGCAATTTAGAATCTTATGCCGTATCACGTAAAAATTAAAACCATTTTTTCCAAAATTGAAAAATTACGTTTTATTCGTTTTGTATCTTATACTACTAGCGCCATCTATTGAGTTCAATTTAAAACTCCACAGAACTCAACCTCTCCCTCCGTAAATCGTTGGCTTTAATTAATTTAGCCATGCGGTGAGGTTGCTATAGCCCCACTGGCTCCCGGAAGTGTAAAGTCGATGCTGTATCAAGTAAAAATAAAACCCATATGAAATGCATGTGAAGAAAACTATGCGTTAAAATTTCTTATAAATTTTATACTACCAGCGCCATCTATTGAATTCAATTCAAAACACCGGGTGACTAACCAACCTCGTAATATAAATCAACGGCATTAATTCAACTGTTCATCCACAGAGAACCACAAACGAAGCGGATTTTTGTGCTAATTTGAAGTATCAATATTGTCTACCTAACTACCTAAACTTACAACTTTCTGTCACTCAAAGAATTGATTAAGTCTAGTTCTTCTTCGTGCCTAGGAGATAAGTATTTAATGTACTATCGCAAATAATGTTGTTCTCATCAATGTTGCAAATTTGGAATAGGGCTGGTCCTGTGCAGGAGCAATTGCGTCACTTCATTTGGATAGGGTTCTAACTGCCATTTTTTTTAAAATGCCCTTTGAATGCCAAAGCATTTCTTTTGCTTATTTCTATAATCAAAATAAATTTCAGAACCACCTGTGTTGTATTTTCGTAAATATAAGTATGACAAAGCTCTAACTTCAAATATTTTCTATAATAATTCATTTAACAAGGTTGTATCGTCACTTACACCCTCTATTTTGTTTGTATCTGATAGTTGATCTAAATACGAGGCGCATTATGGTTCGTCACTTCATTTGGATAGGGTTCTAAGTACGCTTTACCATTTTTAAAGGTTTCTTAGTTTCCAAAGACGAATTTTCGTAATGTATTTAACAATTTTAGTTCAAGTATTTTAGTTTATCAAATTTTAATGGAAAATATTTAAATATGATGTGGCCCTAGCTAGGAATTGCATTAGGGATATGTAATTAGAACTTGTGCAATGAATTATTATGCCTTAACTGGTTGCACAAGGTTCTATTTGCATTTTTAGGTATGTTCTAAAATGGTAGGTTTACGTCCTATTTAAATACTTTTCTTTAAAATATGTACAATTAAATTACTTAACACAAGATTCAACCTCAAACCCGGAAATTGGTAAATAGATAATGAGTGCAGGTCTTTGCAAAAAACCTAATGGTCCGTTTCCATGCTTGCCAAGCCTACGCAAAACCTCCACAAGCTCCAAGCGTACACAAATCTCACCTGGCATTTGGAAGCATTCTTTGGAAGCCGTTTAAACGCTTGTGACTGCGTCAGTACGCTACCAACACCCAAGCGTGGCGGACGCCGAACTTGTGTCGGCTATTGCGCTTGGTTTAACATACTTTTATTTGAAATACAAGCAAAGTATAAAAAAACAATATGATATTGTCTTGTATTATAAAAAAAAAGTTATTCCAACAAAAATCATATGTTTTTTTATTGTAACAAATAATAAATCATCAATAAAAGATTATTTATTTATATTGACTTTTTAGGTAAATCCAATAAATTAAATCAGTGCATTCAAATTATGTACTTATACTTTTTAATAAGTCAGGCATGCCTCTTACGTCATACATATGTCTCGTAACGTTAATTATCGATATACCGCATGGAGAAAAAACGGCGCGCATTCGCCGTCAGTTCGGAAATTACACTGAGCGTTTGCCGAAGCTTGCCGCTGGATCCGAACCCGACTGGATCGGCAGCAAGCTCTTGCAAGCCTACGCAAACCCTACGCAACCCTACGCAAGCCAAGACAAACGACCTGTTTCCACGTTGGCGTTTGTGGAGGTTTGCGTAGGCTTGGCAAGCGTGGAAACGGGGCTTAACATGGCATCGGCGCCTTTTGGCTCACGACCGGCACCTGATTTGGAGGTAAGAATAATTTTAAATCTGCGAATTCGCGCTTGTGGGGGTAAACCTCAACGAACAGGACATTTTTCTATATTATCCTAAGGAGGCAATAAAGCTTAAAAATCTCAATGCTCGAAGCACATAACATATTCATTCTCCTGAATTATAATTCTCCGGTCAAATATGGTTTTATACTTAAGGGGGTATTTCACCATCGTCGTGTGAGCTTATCCGCAGATAAACGCACATAAATAAATAAATAAATAAATACTCTCTTTTAAGTTTTGAATCAGCTTATGAACTAAAACCCTTATTTCCCAAAGTCCATTGTTATTCATCTCCCTTTGTTTTTTTACTACAAGGCCTTACCTAGTATAAAAATAATAAGAAGATGATGATTACCTACTTGGATAATGCACAATTATTGCAAAGAATTGTAAATAGGAACCTACCCAAAGTCAGCGGAAAATTGTTGCGATCTGGATTACATCTCTAATCAGCTCTCTCTTGAAATTCATTCAAAATCATAGACATTTCAAAATACTAAATAAAACCTATAAACTGACGGTGAAAAATTTATCCAACCCTTGTGCCATTCAACCTGAAAGACCAACCACCACCAATATTGGATATAAGTAGTATATGACTTCAGGAAAGGTACCAAGGGCACTCTCCCTTCAAATATCTCATCTTGTGATTGATTTAAAAACGCCGTCAATTGTCTTCCATCATAATTTATAGATTTACAGTCCATCCTCGAGTGTCACGATATCGTTCGTGACACTCTCAATACCAGAAAAGTCGGCTATCTTATTCGATATGTAGCCACTATTCATAAGTTCAAATACCGAATTCCAAACTCATAATAATTTATAAATAATTATAATAAATTAATAGTATGGCTATCAAATCGGGAAAGTGGGTATGGATACCGCCGCCCCGGGAACCATTTATTGGAAAACCAACACCCCTGCCTTAGGTCACCACAAGTGGTTCACTACGTTTGGTGACCTAGCAGGGGTGCCCGGTTTGAAGAGGTTTGTCTATGTCTTGGCGGCGATTGCGTTTGCCCACTTACTGAATAGACATCTCCAGTCGAACTATCTAGACTCTAGACCCATCGTCTTGCACAGCAGTGGGAGGGATGGATTCATACGTCCGTCACTCCTGGACACATTGACCCTCAGATTCTTGGGGTTTATTCCATGAATCTAACATACACATTCGCGTCGTAAATTCTCCTTACACTCCTTTCTACGCTTATCCGTTCTATTTAAGGGCCAAAACCATCAAAGCGTGCCTTTCTCAATCTTACTAATTATGCTTACATCAGCAAACATTATTTCAGAATCACCATGAATAATTTTAACATTATTAATTAAAATACCGGTTATTAAGATAAACAAATGTATAGAAAAAAAACAAGTTCGTTAGCGAAGAAGCTTTGTTGACAAATATCACTACATATTTTAGATTAATCTCTACGACGGCGGTGAATCGGTTTACATTTATTATAAATACAAAAATATGCATTGGTTAAATTGAAGCTTTTACTATCGTTTAAATTAAGTAGAATTAGAATAAAAAAATTAATATCTTAATAAAAAATATAAGCTTAAACTACAAATATATATTTTTTCATTAGAAATATAATATGAACGCAGGTAAGAAACAATTTTTTTTAAATACAATTTTAAGCTAAATTATCTGTGGCAGTTTCCAGTAATTAACTTTTTTCTTTCTTATAAAATTATTCAGAAAATAAATAAAAACCATTTTTTGCTTGAAATCCTGTCACATGAGAACGGGTCGCTTCTTCGATTCGTTCTTGTGTTCAAAAGCTCGGCTGTGGAACGATTTACCGGCCTTTGTGTTTCCTCCTTCCTACAACATGGGTCTCTTCTAGACCAATGTTCATTCCTTCCTCTCCTCAAAAAGACCCTCCACACAGCATCTCAGATGACATATGCCCTGAGGGAAATTATTTTCCGCGGACCTCCTGTGTGAGGGTGAGGGACCTTAAAAAAATAAAAACATATTTAAAAAATATGTATTGTTATTTACTCATTAGATAAAAATACTTTTTCCTTGTACGGTATTTTTTACTTAGTTTTTGAGTACATGTTAATAAAAATTGACGTTACGACAAACATCGTCAGCGTTGCGACGAAAACTGACGACGCGACAAAATAGAACTGAAATATTTGTAATTGTTTACAAAAATATGTATGTCATTGTAATATTTTTTAATAAGTATAAGATTAAAAATAACAGGAAAGCATATTTCCCTACGACGACAAAATAAGCAATAAAAAAATCTTGAAGAATAAACAAAAATGGGGTTATTTCTTGGTACTTATTAATTAAATAATAAGTGGGAACCCAAGTAAATGTTACGACAAAATTGAACAGTTTTCGGTAAGATAAGTATTTAGATTTTCACGGCCAAAAGCATTTTCATTGTTGGTTTTTGGGATGTTATGCCGTGTTGCGCTATCTCCTTCTTTAGCCGACGTTTCGGACAGCGTTGCAGTGTCCATCATCAGGGCAGATCCGGTAGATCCGACGATGTCGATCACACATCATAACATCCCAAAAACTATCAATGAAAAAATTTTTCAGTAAATTTCGTACTAACATGATATTAAATAGAATTAATAATAGATACGACAAAATTTATCGGATGAAACACTCCGATTTCAGCATTTACCTACGACAAAATGAAATTCTTTACAGAAGCAACCAGGTTAAATGGATTTCAGCGTTTGGTAGAGATCTCAAGGTTCCAAACGACGATTTTGACATTAATATTGAAATGGGGTGACGATAAAGACATTATTAACCAAAAGTGTTTCCACTATTTCCACTTTATTTAACCCCTATTACGCAGTGAAATCTTCTGTGGATTTGCTCACTGCACAAGCGTCGATTATACATATGATGTTTTGAACCTTAAAAAATGCTCCTAGCATACTAAAAAATATTTTATTCGTTTGGCAAGAAAATATTGAATTATCTAAATATTATTCTATTTTATCGTTTCGCCACGATCAAATGAGTTAACAATTAGTAACAAAATTTAACAAAACTCAAGAAAATTTTCGATTAGAGCGAGAAAAAGACATTCATCTGAACATGAGTGGCTATTCTGGGGAAACCACATGGGATGTACAAATAAATATATGTAAACACTTTTTCGGGTAAGACGGTACAATTTACAAAAAACATCGTTTTGCAAAAATAAAAATATTACGAAAATAGTGTCAGTCCGCCCTTTAACTATGGCTATGGCAAAACAGTTTTATTCCATCCACAGCACCAAGCAACGCCGGGTACACGAGAGCTAGTCAATAATAAAGATGATTACACCAATCATTTAACTAATTAACAGCGTTGTTTCGTCGCATACATTTATCATCACTTCCGGTGGAAGCCTACTTCCGTCATCGAGAAGCTGCACGTTTGTGAACCCCCGAAGCCTCTTCATCAGGCAGTAGGCTGTATTTCAGTCCTTCACTACTTACAGGTCTAAGTATGTCACGACTTTCTAGGATCTGAACACGAATCATCTTCGCCGGTGTGGTCACATAATGATAGGAAATTGATGATTATTTGACTGGCAGGAAGTAACGGAAGAATAGGCACTCTAAAGGGATTCATTAGATCCAGCCATCTAACTTATCTTGTGAAATAAGACAACTTCTTGCAATGTCTCGCTGAATAAATCTGACAACTATTATAATATTGCGGTTGCCATCGAACCCTTATTACCATAATTTGGTGAGAAAAGCAGTAAGTTGTTCTCTCGCAATCGAACAATTTTCCAACTGAATATACATTTTGAAAAAAGCTGAACACCAAGTCCAAGAAGTGTGATGGATTGATTTATTTATATACAGAAACAAACAACATTATTTACATTGGTAAAAAAAAATTAATTAATAAGTATCTTTCATGGTGGGTACCTATTATGTGTTTTATTGTAGTGTCCTATTTATGGTATGCATATTAAGTAATTACCGGGTAAGGTGTGTAGTGGGAAGGAGTGTGTGTGAGGGTGAGTATGTGTGTGTATGTATGTATGCGCATGGAACAATTTATATTATTGACATGATGCTTTTTTTAAATTTGGGCTGTGAATCGGAGAAAATGTCGATGTTAGAATTTAGAGCAATATTATTGATCATATGAAGAGCATGATTGATTTGTGAATTAGTTGCTGCATTTGTCTTGTAATTAAGTGTGTGGAATATGTTAAAATTAACTAGGGAAAGAAATTCGGTATAGTCAATGTTATTATTTAAAATTTTGTGTATAAATGTCAAATCAGCTATTGCTCGCCTTTGTTGCAAAGTTTGAAATGTGCACTCAAAGATATTGTTAAATTTAAGGTAAGATATTTTATAAATTGGTTTTGAATATGTTCTGTGCTATCTATGTATACTTTGTACCGCGGGTTCCAAAATGGCGAGGCATATTCCAATGTACTTCAGACTAATGCGAAATATAACAATATGTACCGATCAAAAATAAAATTGACGATTATTAATGTATAACATTTCGTATATTCATTTATATTTAGCAATTAATATAGAAGAATTTCATAATTATGCATAGCCTTGCCAATAAACATTGCGAACATATAGACATTTTAATTAGGTGTTGAAAATTTTGCAAGTTTCAAAATGCAACTAACTTCGATTCTATCACCTGATAATTAACTTTTATTATTTTTTTCTTTCTATAAAAATCTTCTCTTATAATATTCGATACCATACGGGTACATCTATCTTTATTTTATTATTTTAAACACACACAAATAATTTTATCCACCTACCTTCATTCTAGCTTTTTACATTACACTTTGTTTTATAATTTAAATTGTATTAGTTTTTTATTGTTTCAACTATTATCATGTTATACTTAACTATTTATCATGTTATACTTAAATACTGTAATATATTGTAATATTTTATTATAAAATCCCACTAACGTGTTTTTAAATAATAAATAATAATGACTAATAACAATAATTATTAAGAGTATTTAAAACAACCGAAAATATTTAATTATTTTAAGAAAAACTTTATTTTTATACTTTTCTGAAGGTTATTCCCATCAGCGAAATATATCATATTATAATAAGTTAACAATAATAATCTAAACGAAAATATGAAAGAGAACAAGACACAGAAAAACAGAAAAAGACAATGGTCGCAACTGGGATTAAGGTTAGTTGCCCGTAATATGGAGAAAAATAATTAGTTGATAATAATGTAATTCTGAAATTTGAAAATATGAGATTGACAAATATGACGGCTTTGACAGAAGGTGGCAATAGCGAAATTGGTTAACGCGTTCGTCCCGGTTAGACGGAGAGGTCTGGGTTCGAGTCCCAGTTGCAACCATTGTCTTTTTCTGTTTTTCTGTGTCTTGTTCTCTTTCATATTTTCGTTTAGATTATTATTGTTAACTTATTCAAATATGAAAATATTTAATTTTATCTTAATAATAATTCCTAGCTAGGCAAAACCAGATGCTCTAGTTATGCGTGGTGTATTATGATAGTTTATTTATATTAGTACAGGTATGTATTATAGTTGATATAACAGTAACAATAGAAGTTCCAGTTTGATCTGAAATATAATATCTGTCTAAACACACTGTCCACCACAGGGAAGTCTCTCACCGAACCAGTATTTTTTTGCATTAACTGCCCACAGGAGAAACGAGGAAAATAATAATGGCCATCTTTGGGGATGCTGTGTGAAGGATCTTTTTGAGGAGAGAAATGAGTGAATTCTTTAATCTATGTGCTAAGTCTGTTATTAATGGGAATTAATAATTTTTGGCGTTGGTTAACAACATTTGGTCTGCAGTTAAATTCTTTGACAGTATCAATACTTTCTAGGGCAAATTTCGTATTTGGTTCACCAATATTAACAATTTGGAAATGTGGGAACTATTTTATTTTATTTTTATTGTATAATTTTATATAATATTCACGGAAACCTTTAAATTTTTAAAAATAGTTGCTGAGAGATTGATTAGACAAAAATGAACATTTTTATCGATGGTGTTAGTTGATGAAGACAAATCTTTCTAGATTTTTAGTTCTGAAGTTGTTTAATTAATTTGGGAATTTTATTATTATTTAATTTTTCAAAAACAACCTTGGTACTAACAAAAAGTCCTTCAAGGAACGAAGGTAACCTACATATTCATACATTTTCAATTAATAAGACATGTAAATAATTAAGGAGTCCTTGAAACATCTACACTGTGTTTTGTAATTAAAATATTAAAATAACTACCTTGCTATTCATTATCCTCAAATTATACTAATAACCTAAATAATTTCGAATAATATACTTTCCTATAGATTTTTCCACCCAAGCTCTACAATATTTGTTTCGTCCAAAACCACTCATTCGTTCCTGTGTAATAATATTTAATTTATCAACTCGTACATAGTTAACAATATAATTTCGAAACAATGACATTGAGAGAAATAAACTGGTTGCATTAAAACTTATTTATCACAAATTTAAAACAATTACATACCCAGATAGCATCAATCGCACGCTTTACCAACTGTATTTATTTGGGTAGGGAAATGAATATTGTAAAATTAATTAGAGTAACGCATCGCTAGGTTGGTCCTTCCAATATAATGAAATAAAATATTGCAAATTTAATTACATTTTAATGCCTTGTAGAATTACCCGGTTCCGTCTTGCTTACGAATGGCTAATTTTCTGTTTGTTATTTATGGTTGAACGTTCGTTAAAATTAAGGATATTCATTTCCTTCGAAAAATTTTCCGTAATTAAGGTTGTAATGTAAATGGGAATAAAACCTTGATTACACTTCATGAAATAATGTTAAAACTGTTACGTAAAAGAGGCCCAACTGCTCCCGAATGTCTGGAATCATTGGGACTATGGCGTCCCCAATGGGGTATTTCCAAAAACGAGGGATTCTGTTGAAAATGTACGGAATATTTAAATATCATTTTTCTGTTTTAAATCATCCTACTAAAAATGTTTGGTTTTTATGTTTTCATTCAATATTATTGATATTAAAAACGATCTAAAACTGAAAAAATCAAAACGGTCCGTGGTTGGCAAATCGGATTGTGACCTCACAAGCGTCGCTCAGCTGGGCCAGCATAAATAAACACTTTCAGTGAGCGTCCACGCTCATGACGTCACACGATAGCCCCGCCCCAAAATATCGTTTTAGCGGTAATTCAAAAATGGAAAACATTGACTCCCTGTAGAAAATTTATGCATCAATATAAAAATAAAATAAAAATGCTGTAATCATTGAAATTTAAGGCTTTATTTTTTTAATCAATAAAAAACTGTGAAAATACCCCATTGGAGTACGTTGTGAGTAGTGAGGCTCCTGAAATCGTTCTAAAAAAAATAGTGACACGCTTGAAATTTTTCCATGTTTTAATATTTGTAATTTATTACTTTTATAGCGCCTTTTTATTTATTTTTTTATTTATTTGGAAAAAAGGTAAATATTCACAATAAATAATAATACACATATAAAATTTCATATAAGACATCACTTTTTTTGGTTACCTAATTAGTAGAGAAATATTCTCGGGTCTAACTGGGGAGCTAGTCTATGTAATTATATATACTATAGATAATAATATGAATAGTTACAAAAATGGAAAAATAATATTTTCAAAAAAACTGCAAAATATTACAAAATATTGTACAATAAGAAAATTACTTATAACTGTAGAAACAGAATATCAACAAAAATCAACAAAAAATCAACAAAAATCAACAAAAATATTAGCAACAGAATATATTATCTTATACTTATAGTTTACAGTTATGAAAATAACACAAAATACGCCATTTTAATGCATATCGCCATGACCATCGGCAATAATTTACCATCGGAATACATGACCACAGACAGTAGACATTGAACGTGTTAAAGTCAAAGAGATGGCTTAGACGTCTAACATTTGGAAAGAGAAAGTGTTGGAACAACATTTTTGGCATCTTCTTTTAGAGATAATTCACCATTTCGCATCTTCTATTAGTCGAATGAAGATTATTCTGAAGCCTCTGTTGATTGTGAATTGTGTTTGTTGGTGTTTGGGTTTATGTTTTGAAGTACCTACGTTGTTAGTTTGTAAGGCGTGTTAAATTTATACTAACAATGATAATAATAGGTATTAAAATAACCCGTTGTTGTGTAAGTGTGGCATACATACCACGTCGGTTATGCAATGTTGAATGAATTTACTTGTAAATATATCTATTATATTCAATACACGTTTTATATTTCCATTCAGGTAGATAGGTATCTACCTAAGACAAAAAGGAAGCAATGCTCTACTAGAGTGGTAGGTACATAAAATATCGCCTAGGAGAAAGATACTCATTCCGATTTAGATATATTTGGTGATCAGACATGAATAGCCAAGTACTTATCAATTTTCATCTTCAGTTTCACCAATTTATTCAGAGTACTGCTGGCTCCAAACATCATCAGTACTGTGTATCTGAACAGTATCTGCAACAATCTTGTAAAATGGAAAAATTTCATGTAGAGTGAAAAAAGTTTTTATATTATACTAGCTGACCCGGCGAACTTCGTACCACCTTAGAATCAGTAACTGTTGTTTTAACTTATCAGATGAATTAAATTCAGTTTTTTTATTAAGTTCAAAATTACACAATGAAGCAATTATCGATGCGCAACTGTCTGTTTTGTTTCTTTCAGTATCAGAGATGGCGTTGTGTATGCATTTATATTTTTTGTGATTTTCTTACATTTCCACTTACTTACGGGATTTGCGTTTCATTTTCTTTATAAGTATGAAGGAGGTTTATTATAACTATTGTATTTTTCCTTTGGAGGGGTGCAGAGATACGTTCACTGTTTGTCTCATTTTTGACTGTTGACATTTAGTGTGCTAGAAAGAGGGGCAGCATTAATTTAAGAACAAAAGCAAAACAATCGGCGCATTGACATTTGACGTTTTTGAATTTTTGGAATTCACTCACTATTCAATACTTATACTTATCACAATATTGCTGCAGATCTTTCAAAAGATGAGAATTCGTTTCATACAAAATGCATGAGGAAAATAATTTTCATCAAAATTTTTTTTGTTGGTGAATTTTTCCGATGTTTTAATAGCTATTCTGCTATTCGGGTTAGAGACATATCTAACAAATCAAAGATCATCAAAATCGGTCCAGCCGTTCTTGAGTTATAAATGGTGTAACTAACCCGACTTTTTTTTATATATTTCAAGATAATTTTATGAATATGAAGACACCGTAAAAAAATATTAAGTAACACCAACACATATGTTAAGTACAACACAACTAATATGAAGATGTGAAAATCAGCAAACACGAAAATGAGAAAACCAATAAAAATGAAGATGATTGAATCAACCAACATGAAGATGAGAAAATCATGACGTAGCACCAACAAAATAACGCACAGGCCGTCTTGGAACAGAAAACCCTAGTGAGGGGGAATGTGAATAAACTATAACTTTGTATTTAAATGTTTATTAATAAATAAATAAATTATTCATACATAACTCACATGAATTAATTTTAAATAAGTTGTTTCAATGTAATACGCTCGAATTTCGAGATCTCCACGATACTACGTTATACGTACACACTTCTGCTACCATATTATGTTATTCACGATTTTGTAATTTTTTAATTACGGAAGAAATCAACCAAAAAATCGTGCATATCGGATCAGTTTTAATCAAGATCAGCAAAGAAACTAGTTTTTTTAAATAGTCATTTACATTAAAAAAAGATTCCACTTCTATAAACAGAGGAAGATACTTTCAGTTTTTCTGGTGAAAAGTTACCATTTATAATCAGAAATGTGAGAATATATATGTAATTTATTCATAAACAACTAAAATTTCCTATTCCTCTTCTATGTACCTAACTCCATGTCCATCAAAACATTGTTAATTTAAGTTTGATAATATCTGGGGCTTAACACGAGAAGTGCCTATGTGAATATTCTGAAAAGCCCAGGTTGATGATTGTTCATCGATTTCTTGCTGTAAAAAGGGCTGAATCAAAATTTTGACCATTTTTTATTTTTTTATGAACACCGCACAAGAGTCTGGAGCCAGTGAAACTATGGCATCCCCAATTGGGGTATGTTGTGAGACTGAAGGTGGTGGGGAGGGGTAGAAGATGGGGAAGAGGAGGGCGGGTAAGTACCTGGCTTTTCAGATCTGGTTACCAAACACGGCTAAAGCCATTTCAAGAAACGTTTCAATTCTGAACGGTGGTCTTACACAAGGGTACCTAGCAAAGATATTGAAATATAAGAAATGTGCCATCCGCAGTTTTTACTAGGAGAGACTGCGCTTCCGGGTGTCGCCGATATTGTTTACCAATTAACGAATAAATTAAATGAACAAATAATTAACTAATAAACTAAACGAACGTTAGACTAAGTGAATGAATGCACACCTTAAAAAAAATCAAAGAAATAAACAAATTCTTTTCGTATGCAAACTACTCCGATTGGGTAGTAGTCCGCCGACAGTCGGGCGAATATCATAGCATATCTCTTTTGTATTTGAATATCTTTGGTACCTAGCATGGTAGATCGATATAGGTTTTATCAAAAATGTCGGTAACTTGTCATCGCTCCCAAGCACGACTGCAGGTCGCTAAAGAACAAACAACAGTTCACAACGACTAAGCGTTCCTACTGTATTTGACGTGAACTATTGTTTTTTCATTAGCGAGATGACAAGTTACCGACATTTTCCATAAAACCTATATCGATTGACCATGCTAGATACTCAGCATGCTGCGCAAATATACTATACATTATTTTTAATGAATAAATTGTGAAATAACACAAATTAGTCAATTTTATTTGCCACGCCGGGATTGCCTTACCGCTAGACCACGCCGTCCTAGGTAGGTACATTAGATAGGCCATAATTTTATCAATTTAGAACGCCTGACATTGGTATTCTTAGCATTAAAATAAGGGACCGGTACATATGTAAATTAAATTACCAAAACTGACGTACAGTTTGGCAAGAAAGTGTAGAAAATAAATGATGGCGCTGCGATCGTTTTTTAGGTTTTAAATGGCAACTCCAAGATGGCTCATAAGACAATGAATGTATGTATGTTTTTAAAAACACTTCGGCCAAAATGCATATTTCATAGAGTATTTGTAGGTACTTTCAAAAATTTTGCACAAAATACTGGAATTTAATAGAAGTGAAATAAAACAAAACAAGTTTTAAGTGGGCCTTTATTTCGATATAAAAACGTAGGTACTTAAAATTTTGAGTCTATTAATTCAACACCCGACATTATTGTCTTCGTCCTCATGTGATTCTTCTTCTTCCGTATCTTCGTCTTCATCCAAACTTACTATCAGTTCTCATCGGTATTAACATATATAGTACTGCCTCGTGCATAATATTCTTCCTTAATTTTCATCACGTGTTTGCAACAATTTTTCCAATCATCAGCACTTTTATGCCATTACATATTATTATTATTATGTTATTTTCCGTTTTCGCGGTGTTTCAAATTTTCCATCTGCCCTTTCCCCTTCCTTGACGACTCATCTTACCGTAGAATCAGATTTACTTGTGTGTGAAAAACATCATTAAAATTATTATTCTATAGAAGGGAGTTTAAAAAAACACACTAGATAATATTCATTTAGAAAGAAATAAAGAGAAAATCAAGAAAAAAGTAACTTTTCTATGAGTTTAAAGAAGTTGCATATAATATTTTTTTTTGTTAATTGAGTTATTCGCTTTTTCTTGTGGCATTGAATGAACTGTCAAATAGAAGTGTCAAATTCGTATTTTTAAGCATAACCTCAAATCAGGTTGTAATGGTTATAATCGCTCGAAAATTGGCATAAATCTTGTAATACTTATGAAATTCATTAAAAAACTATACTACGTACCAGTAATTTCTGTAGTTGGTTTGTAAACATCCTCCAAATTACATAGGAGCTTCTTCGCGTGATAATCGGCTAGGCAGCGTTGAAAAACGCTGTATATAACTTCTCTTGCACCGCTAGGTATTGGTTTGTTCATTTTTATTCAATTCAAACAATGCACAGGCACACAATGAAAAAATAATTACTAAACGAGCGATCTTCAGTGTGTTTTACACGATTTAAGTTAGTAAAGCCAATAGCCATACTAAATTTCATTGATAAAGAGAGTATTTCGGTGTTACCATAGTAATGAAAAATTTGTGTTCCAAATTAATAAATTTCTACACTTTCTTGCCAAACTATAGGCATCTCTAGCAATAACCCCCCGATATAAACTTGACATAGTCCCACTGCAGAATTACTAGTTGGAAACCCCATTTATTCTGATGTTATAAAAAATTTAAAAAATTAAACAGATCAGCAATAATATAACATAATACATTGATAAATATCGAGTTTTATTATGCCCAAATAAAGGTTTGCATGCTGCCCGCGCATTGATGTTTTTATAAAATAACATTTCATGACCTTGATATTATTTGATATTTCCCGGAAATTCACAAATCCTAATTAATGTTAACGTGAAGTCGTAAAGCTAACTGTAAAGTTCGAAATTTGGATTTTTACAGAAAGTATAATGTCATTTTTGCATAACAGTATAAAATGATTTTTATTTCTATGTAGCTTCCGTATCATTGTTCGTATAATTCCAATTTTAATACTGTACCATTAAGCTGATGATAAACGACTGATGTAGGATTAGATTATTTTGAATATTCTTATAAACATGGTTTTTTGTGACGCCAAAATACGGAATCATTAACATAGAACAATATTACAATAAATTGAGTTGATAATAAATTGAAAACACGAAATTCTGTCTGAGAAACCTCAGTTATTTGCCTGTAGCATAACGTCTCCATTCTGGGCAATAATGACACGAGTTCAAGGGACAAAAATGTTATCTAACCTTCGCTAAGAGTGGAACGTGAGGTTTGCGAATAAAATAAACTAAACACCTAGAAGACAATTGGTTTAAAATATTTTTGCATACTTTTTTCGATAGTTTTAGAAGTTCTTGCTTCTTTCAAGTTTGTATAAAAAATTGTCAATAGGTGAAAACCATTTTTTTTTAAGTAAGTGAAATTCACTTGGTTTAGCGAAAGAGAGGGGTGGCGGGAGGGGGAGGGGAACCCGGGAGGGGGGAGGGGAAAGAAAGAAGGGGGATTCACGGGAGAGGGGAAGGCGGGTAACGTTTTAACTGAGCGCGGGAGGTGGGGTGGGGGACGCTGGAGGGGGGAGTTTGCCGGACGGATGTACCCCGAAGAGTGGAGGCGGAAGCCGGGGAACGCGGGAGGGAAAGGAGTCAAGAGAACAATTCCTTTATTTAAATGGAACTCGCTAGCGATTTTCATAAACATATTGCAATTCTCTAGACAAATTTGTAAAAACTTTGTGAAATTTTTGAGTTGATCTGTGAACCTAAAAAAATAAAACAAACAAAGGAGTAAGCTTTTACAAAATTGTTTTTATGAAATTGTGAATGGAATTTATTGAAACTTGTAATAATTTATCTACGTTAGTCTGATTGAGTTGATGATTTCATAATTCATTATGAAGTGAACCATTCTCTCTTTAGTTCCATTGAAGACTGCTGAAGATATTATTATTCTCACGTTCTAGGAGTAGGTATTTATGCTGGTACATAAGAAACAATTATTACACATTCAGGTCAACATCATGTTCCCTTCCAGATAACAATATTATACTAATTATGCAGTGGGGTATCGATTAACTTGGCTTTCTATTAACCGCAGTTATGATTTTATAAATAAACAAATAAAACAATCCATTTACCGCCAAATTCGATCTTGGCCCACAATAATGCGTCATTCACTTTCTTAATAAAGTATTTGGTTCACTTGATCGTGCCACATCTTCCTCGGGCGTCACTGACTTCTTCTACCATTCACGTTAAATATTCTCCTTATTTTATTTTATTTTCTTAAAAGAAACACAAACATTCCCAGGTTACGAATAACTCAACAATGTTTGAAAATCTCCTACTACCACCACAGAAAGCCGAAAATGTTGCTTGTGTTGTGATGGAGGACTTAGCCAGCCGAGGAATCGAACATGCGACGCTCGGGTGGGACCCAAGCGCTATGCCAACTCAACCACTGACGCTATGCCCACACAATCATGACCAAACCATAAAAGTGTGCCTTTCTTAGTCTTAATGACTGTGCTTACATTCTTGTATTTCTCACACGATTCTGATTATTTTTACCATTATGTACGCCTTGATGATCTTATTTTTACAGTATTTTGTCTACTTGCATCCTTCCTCTGACAGTTTCATGCCTTATTGCCATAAATGAGGGTAGGTATCATAACTCCTTTGTGGATTGATAACTTTTCTTCTTTGGACAATATTTCGTTAGCGCCAACCGCATTCAGTGCTAAGTATTGGTATCCATTAATAAGTTTTATTGAATTTGAATATCCAATATCCTTTTCAGTATTTCCGTCTTTCTTAGGGAGCATCCATTAATTACGTGAGCAGTTTTTCTTCCAATCTAGACCCCCCTCCCCCTCGGTAGGATAAATTTGGGCCGATTCGTATATTTTTTTAAAGAAACGTGAGATTTTGCTGGACCCCCCCCCCCCCCCCCCCCCCCCCCCTTCCCACAGTTTGTGCTCACGTGCTTTTCAAAGACCTAATCATGTCTGATTAGGTCTAAAAGGGATCGAAATAAAAAACCAGTCTCCTTCAATGAAAGCAATCTTCCGGACAGATCCTCCGTTGATACGCTTAGTGTGACCCTAAGTGACCAGCTCAGGTACGGAGGTTCAAGTGTTAAGACTCGGAAACTGGGCGTAATGTACAGGGCCTGCAGATACTTTAATAGTACTCAACTGCTAACCCTGTACAAATGCACCCAAGTGCACCCCACGGTTGAATTTGGCAGCCATCTCTGGTCTGGAGCCCCAAAATACCTGAAAAACCCTCGACTTTGTATATATATATATATATATATTGTGCACTGTTTTCGTACTCTCCCTTTCAAATACTATGATTTTCAAATACATACTTCGTTCATCATAAACACGATGAACTGTAGATCTTCCATACTGGTAGAAATCACCATCCATTATCAGCATATAACAGGGAACGTACTTTCAGATTATTCATCAGATACTCATTTTCGCACCCGAGCCCACCTATTTCAATTCTTGCATACAATTACCGACGTATAAATTGAACATCCGCAGAAACATTACGCACGTATCGTGATTTCCAACCACCGTTCACCCTAACTTTAAAAAACTTTATGTTAATAAGGTTTATCAGATAGGATGACTTATAACATAATTTTATTAAAGGATCTCATATAAATTGATCTTTATTGGATGTTATCAGAGTTATTTTAGGGTTCACCCAACAATCGAGCTACATCTTTTGAGGTAAACTTTATCCTTGACAAACTAAGCGAAGACTAAGAACATATTAGAATATATCAATGTTACTCATAAGTATACTACATAAAGTTTTAAATATAGCATTGAAGGTATTTTTTTTAAGTTATAAGGAAAATTCAAGACTTTTTAAAATGCCTATCTGTGTTCACCTATCACAGATAACCGAGAGATCACTGTAAAAACTTGTTAATTATATATTGTATTAAATGTTCACATTCTCTAGACTCTAGATTGGGGTCAAAGAACTAAATAGTTAGTGTTAAAATGGCGATTGTGGACGGATGATGTTATTTTAATATTAATAGAAGTATGCGTCATCGATAGGCGCCTCGTATCTTAGATTTTTTTTCAGGTTGAAGATAACTAATGCGCTGCTTCATGTGATGCTTCTTTTCATACCGTTCCCGTGTAGAAACTGTCAACAAATCATCAAAAATTCTCATGAAATTCGTTAACAATCAAAAATGCATACACATAGAATTTTTGGATACGTTTTTAGATTTTCACGGCCAAAATTATTTTCGTTATTTGTTTTTGGGGTGTTATGCCGTGTTGCGCTACATTCTTCTTTAGCCAAAGTTTCGGACAGCGTTGCATTTTCCATCATCAGGGCAGATCCGATAGATGTGAAAAAAAGTATTTTTTATCAATTTTTAAAATATAAAACGAATTGAACATTCCAAATTTCAACATAATATATAAAATAATAATACAATGACAGATGTCAAATAACACCCGCTGTTAGCTGTAAAAAAAATCGGTATAAAAATTGAACAAGTCTTTTTTCTTAATTAAATGGATTGAAGTTTTCATTTACCTCTTTCGAAACACAGACAAAAAAGTATGAAAAGATGAGGCCAACCCATGTGGAAACTGGACTAAAAATGCATCGGGTAATAACTAACCGTCACGCTGTTTCCCTGAAGGGGTAGGCAAAAAGAGTTGTAGAATTTAGATATTTCTATTTTTGAAACTGTTATAATCTAGAATTTAGATATACTAGAATTTAGATATACACTCTTTGCTAATAAACTAACTATCACACCGTTTCCTGAACGCAGCGAGGATGGACCAACCCACAACTTCGTCTTAGCACACACTCCTTGCTTCCTTCATATTCAAACAATCTCTTCCGTTATTCTGACTCTTGACTTGAGGTAAATGGAAAAGTAATAGGAATGCTGTCATAAATGGCCAGAAGGGATAATAATGAGATTTGAATACTTTATCATTTTGTAGTAATGATGACAACAAAGTCTACTAGCCTGTAAGGACTTTTAGGTAGTACGTAATTTTACAAAATAAATTATTATATGAAATTACTGACAAATTTGTCGTTAGTGCAAACAGTTACTCACTCATAAAATGTATCGATTACGTATTTTTGTTATTTTGCAACACATTTTTTTTAATGTTATCTTGTTTGATTGCAATCCCCCTCGGGTATATTTTTCTCTTAATTTCCGACAAATGTATCATTAATACTCTGACATTTTTTCCATCCTCAAAAGGTAGATATAGCAATGTTTGGACAGAGTATTGGCATATTGCTAGTCAATCAAAGGGAGCCTGCTATGCCTCAATACAAAGGACTATTCCATCAAAACCGTAATTTCATCAATTCTCTCATTTTTCAAAAATAAATTTCTTCACTTATTCGAATAAGAATGGGACATTGTTTGGTTCCTTCTCAACTTTTTAAAAATCAAGTCCTGGATTACACATATTGTGCATTCTGTGATTTCGATTAGATTAGAAGTGGGAACTTTAGATGGCAAATTTTTTGTTTCCCTCTCTAAACAAATATCCTCTCTTCTATCAAGCCTTATCTAAAAAAAGTCTGAACTCGACTCCAGTTCTCCGTAATTTTGAAATGTGCCCATTTGAATAAATTAACATATAAATTCACCTTTCCCCTCTCCATAATTTTAAATGAATACCTAGAACACCCTAAAACCCTTGAAGGGTGAAAGTCAGAAACATTTGAAAAAATGTGTCCCACGTGGTTTGAGTGAGGTTTTCAAATCTACGATCACCATGAAATTCGCTCGGGAGTGAGCGCTTTTATTATTACCGTGACGATCCACGTTTACGGTAGCGTGACGGCAAAAAAGGCAATAAACATACGTTCCTTAAGGGTATTGTCAAAATATTTTTAGAAACTTTACGCCGATAGATGGTGCTATTTTCAATATCGTCTAATAAAACACTTTTAACACGTTATGCTTTTTTAATATTGAGATGAATTATTGGTTCGCGAACGTATATTAGTAATATTAATCTATATAAAAAAAAATTTGGTACCTATAATTACATAATCGTAGAGAACGGGTGAAAAATACACAATTTCATTGCAAAAAATATGCACAAAAGACATTTTCCACAGCTCCGCGCGCGTTGGTAAAGAACATTTTTATTTACCCAACCAAAAAACATTCGCGAAAACGATGTATTTCAAAAATTTTACGATGTTTCGCATGCGTGGAAGAGAGACGCGAGATAGAGGTTTGTTGTATTCAGTAAATTAAATCAACGCCTGGGAAGATTGAATAAATTTATAAAAGGAACCGGCTGGGAACAACGGCATGTGTGGCGGGAGCTGGTGTTAATTGGACCTTTTTTTAGAGGCCGCTTTTGCTAAACGGGCTTATTCATAACAAGCGATGTAGGTACATACCTACTCATTAACCATGCATTCTCTCCGTTGCTTGCTCGCTAATATTTCGTGAATAAGTCAAAAAGTTACATTTAATTCTTACATTTCTATGGGGCGCATTTGTCAAACCAACAAAGTGGTTAGAATTGCCAGATGGAGAAACAAATTTGTCGTGTGCTCAAGTCAGGATACCACGGCTTCCCATAACAACATCACAATACATAATAATATAGTATGTGGTGTGATTTCATAAAGTTGTTGACACTCAAACTGGCAGAGGAAGGGGTACAAGTAGAAATGAGATCCTTGAGGGGTATGAGTGGTAAATCCGTGTATGATTGTTCTACAAGCGTCAAATAGATAATATAATATGTGTACTGTATCAAGAAAGAATGCAAGGCTAAAACTGGGATCCCACATCATCTATTTCATAGAATCTATGAAAAATATCGGTGAGAACCCGATTTCTGTACAATAGAAACACAAAATCGACTTCAACTTTCGTTCTGCGAAATCTAACAATTTTTTTTTCTGTTATTGTGATACCAACTAACATTATAGTATAGTGTCTCTTGAGATCATTTTTCGCAAAAAACGGCGCAATCAAGCGAATTAATTATTTGGGAACAGTCAGTCGGAATAATAGAAGAGATGTGTATGAATGTGAATAATCGTATTCCTCACATTCTCTTTCAACTCTTAGTTGTGACCCATCCTCTCAGCGAGAAAACGGTGATAGATAATTAGTAAAAATTACACAATTACTACAGAATGTAATAATTGCTGCAGAATAAAATAATTTAATTGTTAAAATTAAAATAGTAATTAAAATATTCATTAGTAATTAAAATATTTATTATTTAATTTTAATTTTATATAAATTACTACAGAATGTACCTAGAAAATGTGGATATAGAGCGAATTAATGAAGAAAGTACCTAGGTAGTATAAGAAGAATATATGACGCAAATAAGAATGGTAGAAGAAGTTGGGGACGCACGAGGTAGACATGGCACGATCAAATGAATCAGATACTTGAGTCAGGTCATGTCAAAAGTCAGAATAATAGAAGACTATGTATGAGACGATGTATGAATGTGAGTGAGGCAAATAGTGTGTGCCAAGACCGAGTTGTTTGGCGGTCCGTCCTATCTGCCTTCCCCTGCGGGGAACCGGCGCGGGCGTGATGGTTAGTTAGGTAGTTACCGAGAAAATATTTGTAAAAAAATTTGTAACTTAGTCTTGGATTCACTCTCTACCTTCGATCGAGTATGCTCTCTAATAATACTTTTGATTCTTATAAAGAGCACGCCTCATTTTTATGGAATAACAATAATGCGTTGTACAAAGTCGAAAAAAGCTTCAAACTCGTGGCAGGCGGACGAGAATCGGACAGAATGTAGGTACCCAGCACGATCTATGCATTTTATTGTTTAGCAAGTCTCAATAACAAAATAACTAGGCGGGCGTCTAGTGATAGTTGGAGATTTAAGAAAGTTCTAAATAATTACAGTCGTTCTCACTATAATTATATAGTTAATTTGTCCTTTTTTACTGCGTGCCAAAACCGCAAATGTTCCTTGCGCCGAGTAATACTGGAACATTCATAAAAAAGCAAAACGAACATTCTATCAGAATAACAAATCGCGCCACGCAAATTGACATTTTTACTACAAATATACTGACCACTTTAACACCATAGGAATGGGTTGAAAGCGTGCACGTGAAACGTATGGCTCGCACATAGGTTTGTCTCCTTCTAACGCAGATTAGGGCATTTTGGCTAGCAGTTTCTGCACAAAATAATTAATTTTGTTAATTTAATTACTGGGTTATTATAAGTGATAGAACTGTGAAATTTTCGTTCGCGAATATTTCATTATGAGTATTATTTTTCGACATTAAAATAAATAAAATATTATCTGTAGTTTTCAAATGCGGTTGAAAAATAGATTGTATGGGAATGGTCACATCTGTTTCACCTTAACACTATAATGCTGGAGCTTTTTCGTTAACATTAAATAATGGTGAGACAAAAGAAGAGATACACAAAATACGTTTTTATAGAGAGATGTATGATATTTTTTTCAATTTTTGCATTCTTCCTTAGGTGGGGGGGGGGTATGCAGACATGTGTTAACACGAGGCAATACTGCCTCGAAAACAACACGATTTTGTAACGCTATTTCTCCTTCCAAACAAAAATACAAGGCACGCGTCCTCCAGTCATGCACGGTTTTGTTACGCTAATTTTCTTTACAAACCCGTGTTCAATACAAGACACGTGTCCTCCAATCATGCATGTTTAGAGCCAGTACTGCCTCGTATTGAACACGAAAAATTAAATACGCTACCGGTTGTCTAATGTGACGTTTTTGAATTTTTGGATTTCACTCCAATTTCAATATTATCCCTGTAACTATATTCCTTACTTTCAAAATTATAGTCACGGATAGTAGAGGAGATGTACCGAATATGGCATACGTCCCAAATATGAGATGGTGGTGTTTCTCAAAATGTATGTAACAAAAGCCTCTATAAAACCCAGCGTTCCCGATTCCCCATCGACCGACCTTGAAAATGTCAGTACTTCAGTACTCGTCCGGACGCCGATCACACCACACTCACCTGAGAGAGTAATTAAGTTTTTGTGCCTTACCGATATGACATTTACGTAAGTTTCACTTTATTTTTTCTCAAAATATTTCTCCACAAAATTGTCAATCTTTCACTGATATTATTATGTAAATTTTATGTTTTCATAATAATTTAAAGTTATTTCAAGTAGATTTCATTCTACGAATATATTTGTTTTTATTGATCTTGTTCCTAATATGGAATTTTTTGATGACCCTAATATGGAATACTATCTCATATTAGGAAGAGTGTTTTCAATATGGAATTCTAATAGAACTAAATTTATTTTTGCTATTCCAGGTTGTATTTTGGCCTGTCGTAGTCGAAACTGTGTGAAACAATGTCGTAGAAGAAACAGCGGAAGACGTGGGACAAAAAAAATGATAAAAGTCATGGAAGCTGTAAAATCGAAGACCGTGGGATATCAGAGGCAGTGGCGGACTAAGGGGGGGGCGGGGGGGGCGGCCCGCCCCGGGCCCCTGGTCCTGGGGGGCCCCCAAACGCCTCCATGTTCCCTTGACCAAATTTTAAACAAGGCTTTAAGACACGCTGTAAAAAAAAAAAAATTATTTCAGTTTTTGATTGATGCACTTGTTAAGAATGCTCCCACCAAATTTATTAAAAATAAATTCGAAAAATTGACGGAGATACAAAATTTTATGTGAAACCGTTTGAAACAGTTTGTATGTTGAATTATCCTTCAGCAAAACATAGAATGCGTTTTATTTTTGAATCAATTTTATTTTCGTTTTTTATGGTAGATTTTCACCCTTCATAAAAAAAAAAAAATAGAACGGGAACATCTATAAAACAATCCCTAAGTAGGGTCATAGTCATGGCCGGATTAAACATGTCGGGGCCCCTAGGCAATGCACGTCTCGGGGCCCCTACCCGATGCGGGGCCCCTAGGCTACTGTCCATAAGGCAGTGTCCTACACTGCCTTATGGACAATAGGGCCCTGCCAGAGCCGGCTTAAACTTGTCGGGGCCCCTAGGCAATGCATTTCTTGGGGCCCCTTTGCCCTAGGGGCACCTACCCAATGTGGGGCTCTTAGGCAGTTGCCTATACGTCTTATGGATAGTACGGAATATATGTTTTTTTTAGATTTTCAATGTAAATTTCATGGCATCGTTTATAAAAATAAAAATAAAATGGAAGGGGGCCATTTATAAAACAATCCCTACGTAGGGTCATAGTCAGGGCCGGATTCAACATGTCGGGCCCCTAGGCAATGCACGCCTCGGGGCCCTTTTCCCCTAGGGGCCCCTACCTGATGTGGGCCTTATGGACATTTAAGCCCTGTCAAGGTCGGCTTAAACATGTCGGGGCCCCTAGGCAATCAACGTCTCGGGGCCCCTACCCAATGCAAGGCCCCTAGGCAGTGGCCTACACTGCCTTATGGACAATCGGGCCCTGCCAGGGCCGGCTTAAACATGTCGGGGCCCCTAGGCAAAGCACGTCTTGGGGCCCCTACCCAATGCAAGGTCCCTAGGCAGTGGCCTACACTGCCTTATGGACAATCGGGCCCTGCCTTAAACATGTCGGGGCCCCTATCCAATGCAGGGCCCCTAGGAGGTTGCCTGTACGCCTTATGTATAATACGGAATATAATAAATTTCATTTTCCATTTTTTATGGTAAATTTCATAGCATCGTTCATAAAAAAATGGAAGGGGGCAATTTTGAAACAATCCCCTACGCAGAGTCATAGTCAGGGCGGTATTGAACATGTCGGGTCCCATAGGAAATGCACGCCTCGGGGCCCCTTTACCTTAGGGGCCCCTGAACGATGTGGGCCCCTAGGCAGAGGCCTACACTGCCTTATGGACAATAGGGCCCTGTCAAGGCCGGCTTAAACTTGTCGGGGCCCCTAGGCAATGCACGTCTCGGGGCCCCTGCCCGATCGATGCGGGGCCCCTGGGCAGCCTAGGTATTCAGTTATTTTACAAGTTAATATGTATGGAAAAATTCACAGTGTTTCTTTAAATGCTATTTTAGATAGCCCCCAAGAGATTTTTTCTCTATTTTCAACGAGTCGTGTTTTATGAAACATTTTCACAATTTTCGCTTCAATTTTACCGTTTTAAATATTAGCGAACTCTCTCCAACATTCGTAATTACATATCTATGCATTTTCTTCTCTTTGAGCGGGGATACGGTGCCTTAAGGCACCAGGACACTGTAAAAAAAAAATGTTTTAATTTTTTTTTTTTTAATTTTTTTCCGAAGTTAGCAATGCTCTCACCAAATGTTTTTTTACAGCATTTTATATGAAACCGTTTGAAACTGCGTATATTGAATTATTCTTCAGCAAAACTTTGAATGCGTTTTTCTCGAAATTTTTTTAACTCGTTTTTTAACGTGGTTGACAACATATTAAAAAAACTATACATCCGCCTGTATATATTTTTATTGCATTTGCATTTTCATTTGCACGTACAAAATCTTAAACTGTTCGAAAATCCGGTATCTATGGCACCACGGAGGGGAATTTTCATATCTAAAAAAAAAGAAAAGAATTTTTATGGAAAATTTTCAGCGTTCTTAAAAAAAAAATTATATAATTAGAAACCCGGAGGCCCTTTTTAAAAAAAATCCCTATGTGGTGCCATAGTGACTGTATTTTCTAACAGTTTAAGACTTAGTGCATGCAAATCGGATCTATAGTTTTTCTAATATGTCGTCAACCAGGTAGAAAAACGTAGTTTCAAGAAAAATGCGTTGAAAGCTTTTTTTTTCCAACATACAAACGGTTTAAAAATTTCATGAATTTTTTTAGAATTTCCTTAAAACATTAGGTGATTAACAAATGCATTTTTTAGAAAATGAAATACAAAAAAAAACTTTTTTTTTTCAGTGAGGCCCCCCAAGACCAGAGGCCCGTGTGAACTGAACAAAATCTTGCAAAATTATATAAACTTTTTATACTAGGGGGGGGGGGGGGGGGGGGGGCCCTCATTCGCTTTTGCCGCCCCGGGCCTCTGACGGGCTTAGTCCGCCACTGATCAGAGGTGAAGAGTTGATCCAATGTTTAGTCTGCCGCCATTTATGCCATCTTGAGTGTTCGGAGTCGATAATAATGATATTGCATGCAAAAATCAGTGTATCCCATAATAGGAGCACTTTTTTTAATAATCGTTTTTTTCTTTTGTTTTACCTTTCGTTTAAAATGAAGACATTTGTGTGTTTCTTTTAATACTTCGTTGACATTTTAAGTTCCGTAACTATATTTCCAATGATTTCAATGTTTAATACTTAATAAACGATTCAATTATAATTAATCAGATTTTTTACCTAAGCTATTCCATATTCGGTAAATCTCCTCTAGCATTGTAGGGGTCTACGGAGAGGTCACGGTGTGTCCAATGTGTGGGAGAATGAAAAAATATTATTACTTTTTCCATTGGAGAAAACAGATCTACATACATTGTGTTTCTCATCTTTTTGCAGCATTATTATAATAAGGAACGTATGTTTATTGCAGTTTTTATATCGTCACGGTACCGTAATCGTGAATCGTCACGGTAATAAAAAAAGCGATCAATCGATAGTTGAGCTGTTTGAAAAAAATCTATACGGATACTTTCCTTAAATGTAAACTATTGAGATAACGTTAATGAATGTTTCATCTAATAGCATCCCATGATAGCTGATGTTATGTAATTTGGTGTTGAGTTCTATCTCTCTGTGTTTATTTGGGTCTGTTTCAATCATGCCGGAGTAATTGGCTTTCATTATTCAAGTTATATCTCAGATGCTCTAATTTATTTCTGGTTAAGTTTTGCATGATGAGAATGCTGATTGATTAACGGCAAGGATTGGTTGCCCCAGTCACGATACTGGAAGCGGCTGTAAACCAGATGTATTAAAACAATGGTTCGCGAATCACTCACCTCTAATTATATATCTGTCTTGACCCATACCCTAGTCTCATTCATACTATTCTCTTCTGTTATTCTAACCCATGGCATAGCCAGCTCGATTGATTCAATTTTATTAATTTATTTAGGTACATTGCATTTCTATTTGCAAAACACAAATCATAACATTTTGGTGGTGGAACGGCAGAATGACTAACAAATTTTTTGTCCAGTCGTATGGCTTGTTAGTCATTTTGCCTTTCCACATATTCGACATATTGGCCTGTTCTGAGGAATTACATTTGTATTGGATTTAAAAAAAAAATTCCAACTAGATCAAGCAATTTTTAAACTCAAGAGTACCGCACAAGAGTCCCAACAGCTCCCAACCATAGCTAAGGCTCCAGAGCCAGTGATATTATGACATCTCCACTTGGGGTATGTTGTGAGGCCAAAGGGAGGGGAAGAAGATGGAAAAGGTGGATGTTCAGTGGGTATTCAGATCTGGTCGCCAAACGCGGCTAAAGCCATTTCAAGTATTCTAACGATTACGTTAACGAATACGTTCTTACGATTCTGAATGGTGGTTTTTCAGCAGGGCGATACTGAAAGTACCTACAACTCTGGAACGTACTGAATAGGGAATGCAAATCTCGCGAGATTGGGGCTCAAGCGATATCCCGCGAGTTTATAAATAACAATTCTGCGAGATCTCGCCAATTTCGAGATCTCGCGAGATTGCCAGTTTTGTGTGTTTTTTTGCAAATAATCACATTATTTGAATAAATTAGGAAAAAAAAAATTAAAAACCTGTGTTGAGAGCAGGCGCTTAGCATGAGTAGTGAATAATAATAACCCATACAAAATACAAATAATAACACAATATAACCACGTACCATTGAAAAAATAAATACTTATAAGTTTTGATAATATCTTTGATGTTGGATTTGTTTTGGCTGGTAATCCAGGACTTGGTGTCAGATTTACATTTAAGATACACTGTGTTTTATCTAATTAGGAAATTAAAATTGGAGAGGGAAAATGGTTGAGTGGGAAAATATTAAAATTAGGATTATTTACAATATTTTCTGATTATATTTGACACTTTCTAATCCCTGATATTTTTAAATTACACACCTGTGAAACCTGCGTGTAATATTTTTAATCTTGACATAAAATCAAATGTACCTATATATTATTAGGGGTATTTTCTAGTCAATTATTTGCAAATTCCAATGCATTACTGGTATTTAGAACTATTGATGTTTTTGTAACAAAAGTTTTTAACCCCTGCAGACTATAGACACTATGGAGCTATAAAACCTCCAGTTGGAGATACGGTTTCCTTTCTCTTCTTGGGATGAAATACGAGACCAAGGCCAACTTCCTTCATATATCACCGTCTTCTTCTTCTTTTTCAATCACCGACTCCATCGAGGTTCCATGCGAGGTTCTCTATTAGGTTTACTTGTTTGTACGAAAGCACGAACTCTGCATATTTACGATTTAGATGCAATCGATTCACGTACCAGTGAAAACTAGGTTAAAACTGACACCTTAGTAATGTTTGCTTTGTGCTTGATATCTAAAGTGAAACTAGTGAAAATTCATGATATTTTGGCACATTTCAAATTTCGCATTAGCATATTATCAAAAATGTATAATATATATATTCTTACTTTTAATTAATTATTAATATTTACATGAACAATTTGATTATGCACACCTTCAAAAAAACATAAATGTTCATCAACACATTATATGTAGAGTTATAGTTACGCTTGTAATTTTCAGTGAATATTTTTAATATCAGCGGTTAATTGAGAAATCTATAATTATTTTCAGGAAAATATTGATCTAGGGGTAATTTAGTGCCATTCAAACTTCGGCCATTGTTGATCGGTGTGACTACCGACTACCGACTACCAGCTACCAGCTACCGACTACCAACACCGACCGTAGAAATTTTAGAAAAAAAAACATACTTTTCACACTTCTCATAAAAGTCACGCGCTGCAGGCGATTTTTAAGTAAAAATATTGTTGTTGCAACCCAGCTAGGTACGCATAATGCAAATTACACCTAGATCTTTTATTGCATGGTTTTTCTCCTATATTTTATTTTAAGTCACGGTTTCAAAAATATATCTCCTATGAACAATATTTTTCAGGCCTATTTCTCAAAACTTCTGGGGTTGACCATCAATTTTCGAAATTTTTTTTTTTTTTTTCAAAAAACCTTTATAATGAAGGCTGTTTTTGGAAGCTTTTTTAGATATCTATACCTTTTTCTATTTTTTATCGCCAAAATTATTGAAGGGTACTAAAGTCATGAAGCTACCTTTTATGTGCATACTACTTACTTCCTGCATTATGGACTAACATTATTTTTTTTTTTTTGTTTTATTAGATGGAGTTCCATGAAATAGAGTTTAATAAAAATAAATAAAGCTTCCTTAATACTACGCGCATGAGTACATACTATAGTATCTACTTTAGAGATATTTCGGGAATTTAATATACCATCTATCACAGAATTGCATAAAATAAACTTTATATGAAATTTATTAAGAATATTTCATAAATAAAATTCACCCCTCAGAGAGCATAAGCAATTGATTCACTACAAATGGCGTAATAGCCATCCCAACGCTAAGAACGACCACGGCCAAGTACTACTACTAGTATTTAGGTGTGAGGTGGTACAATATATTATAACTGTCTAAAAAAAAATAAACGGTAAACGAAACTTTAAAATATAAACAATTCGAAAAGAAAATTAATCGGGCCAGTTGTTTTAGAGAATTTTAACAATTTGTCAAATTTTAAAGTCAATTCTCAAGTTCTGTAAAGGTTATATTCAAGTTTTGTTTTTATATTATGATTTTCCAGTTGTTTCACATAACTGAAATGATAACAGAACTTGAATAGAACCTTCACAAAACTTTAATTAATTTCGAAATTAACGAATTTTTCAAATTCTGTGAAAGTCTAATCTACGTTTTACTTTATCCATAGTATCTATCATTTAAAAAAAACTTAAGTTATTGTTATTATTTTTCTAAAATTGAGTATATTGAATTATGTTTTTAGATATTTTGAATGTTGATTTACGTTTTTTGTTCGTTGAATTACGTTTCTAGTTATTTAATAAGACTTATTGTGAAGATGATTTTTTGCATATCACACCACCGGAGCACTTTTTTTCCATAATATGGAACTATTTAAAATACCTCCGATTGCTTTCCTGCCAATTTTAGGCAATTTTTCCCAAGATGCGTTAATTTTTTCCATATTAAAATTCGGAGTTATGATTTTTTTAATGTAAGCAGAAAATATTCAAAATGGTCACCAAAAAATCACGAGCAATCGGAGGAAAAAGTTAAAAATCGCGCTGTCGCTCGAGTGGTTATAAGCATTGTTTTCTTTAGGTATGTAAATAGTCCTCCCACAACCACAAGCTACTGGGATACAATTTATGGAGCGGTAGAATAATTTGAAAACAAATCATATGATTTTGAAATGATGTATTTTTTAATAAGACTTTGATTACAAAGAAATAAATAAAAAAAAACATTTATTTATTAGAGCCATAAAAATATTATTTTGTTTTAGATTTTAGAATATTCTGGAGTGAACTTTTGACGCGTTACATACGAGACCATCTAATGCCTGATATATTGATTTATCTTCTCCAAGAAATAATTTTAAACTAGCACCATTAAATATCGTGCTCTGGAAAATAATGACGGATACAGGCAAACCGTATGCTGTGTGCCGCAATAACATGTCAGCCTGAGGTGTATTTTTATAATGGCTCTACGTCTGTGGTATTCTAAGGCAGCCGGCACGCCGCTATTGCAGGGTATTTCTGCAACATGTGAATTCTATTTAAACATTTCTATCCGAATTGAGCTGAAATGCTACGCGAGTATGGGGACATCGGCGTCCCGTGGTGGAATAAAATTATCTATATTGTGAAATTTAACTAAAATCACAGTAGCGAAGAAAACTTTCCATTCGTTACGAATGGTAGATACTCTAGACTGGTTGTTTCACAGAATTTGAACTCTTCGTCAAATTTCAAATTCTGTTAATTAAAATTATTTTACTATCCAAGTTCTGTGAAAGAACCGGTCCATGATAAAATCATAACATAACAGAACATGAATAGAACTCTTACAGATCTTGAATTTTAACATTGAAATTTGTTAAAATAATAATTGTTCTAATTCTGTGAAACACCATGTGAAGATTTTTTTTTCTTTCAGAATCCATTGCTTTAAATGGCCTTTTTCCGTATTTGTTAAGCAGATTTGAATAGTCAGGTACTTTTTAACCTTCCTCTTGCTAATTTCCTTTCTTTCCCCATTCCTTTCAGCCTCATACCGTGGATACTTTTTATTATGGAATAATGGTTCTAAACAGAGTCCATAACTTATAAATTTCAATGAAAAAAAGCAAATCCTGCAAAATTTGCAAATCCTTAATGCCTTAACGACCACTTAATATAATTTTAACAGCCTCGAAACGTTTCAATATCCGCCACTGCCTCCATCCATCGAGCAATCGAGCCTCCACACGGTGATGTGGTGGGGTGATAACCAGGAGCACATGCTTCAGAAGGGGTAACCCGTACCTGTGATCTGTCAGTGAAACCGCTTGAGTCAGTACCGCGCGGCCTGCAGACTCTAGCGGCCGTACGTATTCGCGCGGGGACGTGAAATCACGTACATATATCGAGTGCCAGTGATACCAAAGTACGTTGTTGATATTATCAAATAATGCCATAACACGGCGCTGTTATCAAATATTGATAATAGCTCTGCGTGATTTTGTTTGGGATGATAGTGGATGAAACGTGTTTAATTCTTTTGTAGTCTTGTAGAAATCTAACAATGATTTGAAAAACAAAGAAGATTTCAGCGATTGTTTTTAGAACCTAGCTTTATTTATAAGACGTGGAAAATTTTTGTGGTGTCCACAAATGGAAAGCGAAGGCTTAGTTTTTCTTTGGTTTTTTTCTTTTACAAATAAAATTTTCAATTTTTTTTTACATGAGCTCCACACAGGAGGCCCTCAGGAAAACAATTTCCCTCAGGGCCTACGTCATCTTTGGGGATGCTGTGTGGAGGGTTTTTTTTTAAGAAAGGGGGAAGATGAGAGTTCTGGGAAGGAAAAGGGTATAGGGGGTGGGTAGGAATCTGGGGTTCAGTGTGTCCAGGTTATCCGCCTCCAAGACCTAGACAAACCTCACCCCATGAACCCCGGCACCCCTGCCAAATCACTAAATTTAAACATTGTCAATCTTTAGAAAATTTGGTTCAAAACAATTGACTTTCATCTACGTCATTCCGTAACGCTTTTTAATATTCGTGCAAGACCCAACACAATAAAACGATATGTGAAATAAAAAATTAGACAAAAAAACTTTTAATTTTTAAAATAACCAAACTAAATTTTTATTCAATATTTTTTAACTATTAATAAATCGTGATAGCTCCCTTAATTCTTTAAACCTTTTTAGATTAGTCTTGTAGTCCCTGTAGCTCAGGCTTCTAGTTACAAAATATGGTATTTAACTCCCCAGGTATCCCCAGGAGTCTTCTTCTCGTAAACAAGACAGGATGTTGGTGCCATAGACGTACTGGTGTTTCTTAAACATCTTCACAATTCTTACAACTATTAGTGCTTCCTACTCCCAAAAGCTCTACATACATATTTAAAAATATGACATGATCCCACGAGCTTCCTCAGTCAGTTTCTATCAATTTTATAAATAAATAGGTGTTTCTTTATTCTATTAACATTTCAACAACTTGGTATTTGTGCTTTCCGCGCCCAACAGATACATATGTCTCAAAATGTCTTATCAATAATACCTTACATACTTAATTTATGATTCGTAAGGTGGTGCAATCTGCCAAACAGTTAATAGATACATTATACGCACAGGATTAAGGTCCAAGTCTAAATTTCCTTGTGTGACCTGTTTCAAAGACTTTATATCCATAGATTTAGTTAATTTACGATTGGTTCGCAGTGCGTAGAGTTAATGCATAAACGGGATAAATATACTGGTGTTGCAGAGTCCTTTTAATAGTCCCACAAGCCTTTTCAATATGTTTCTATCCATAGATTTAAAACCTTGAGTTCTTAATTTACGATTCGTTTAAAGCGGTACACTCTGCAATCTGTGAATGTGCATACGGTTAGTGTATAAACAAGATAAGGTCTAAATGTCCTGGTCTGACAATGTCCTGTTAATAGTTCCACTAGCCGTTTCCATGAGTTTCTATCCATAGATGAAGTAGTTGGGATACTTCCTTTACAATACGTTTAAGGCAGTGCAATGTGCAATGTGCAATCGCTGCATATGGTTCATGGATGAGGTCTCAATTTCCTAGTGGGCCGTTTTTACGAGTTTTTATCCAGAGGTGTAATGGCAGGGATACTTCATTTACGATATGTTTAAGGCAGTGCAATGTGCAATCGGTGCATAAAGTCAATGCATAAAGGGGATGAGGTCTCAATTTCTTATTGGGACAGTGTTCTGTTAATAGTTCTACTAGCCTTTTCAATGAGTTTCTATCCATAGGTGTAATAGCTGGGATACTTCCTTTACGATACGTTAGTGCAATATGAAATCGCTGCAGAGGTACAGTTGATGCGTAAACGGGATGAGGTCTCAAATTCTTATTGGGACAGTGTTCTGTTAATAGTTCCACTAGCCGTTTCTATTAGTTTCTATCAATAGGTATAAAAGCTGTGATACTTCCTTTACGATATCGTTTAAGCATAAATTGCGTTTAAGGCAGTACAATGTGCAATCGGTGCATACAGTTAATGCATAAATGAGGTTTCAATTTCTTATTGGGACAGTGTTCTATTAATAGTTCCACTAGTTTTTTTCAATGAATTTCTATCGATAGATTAATACCTTGAATACTCGATACATTTCATAAAGGAATCATAAAGACCATATTGAAAGTACCAATTAGAACGCCTTCAATTGAAATTTTCAATAGCTTCGACGTACCAAATGTACAGCAAATATATGCCAAAAATATATTATTGAAGCTTTTCAAAAATAATGAATCCTCTACTAGACCATGTATGCATAACACAAGATCGAATAAAAACGATATAAAAAATATTCCAAGTTATAAAACCACTTTCGGACAAAGAAACTATACATACTTTGCAACAAAACTCCATAACATCCTTCCCCAAGACATAAAACTAATAAAAAATCCTAATGAATACAAATCAAGAATAAAAATATGGCTAAAAGAGGTCAATGAAAAAACCCTAATGAAGACATTAAAAACGACATAGAAGACAAATAAACCATATTTAAATAACTTTAGTCCGCCTCGGCACAGGACCCCCTAGTGAGGAGGACTAAGATATACAATAATTTTTACTTAATTTCACCATTATATCTTGTATGTAACAATTATTTTATATAGTCGCAAAAATAATAAAAAAATAAAAAAATTTAGGACGGTGCAATGTGCAATCTGTGTATGTGCATACGGTTAGTGCATAAACGGGAAAACGTCTAAAAGCAACAGATGTGTTTACGTTGTTATAGCCAGGCACTTATAAGGCGAAAGCGGAATGACGTGATCTCACAGTATTTCGCCGGTAAAGATTGCCGAGCCAGCATTTAACATACATTATGTACTTCGAATTCATAGGTCAGCAACACTTTCATTCAAATGACGACATAATTAATATTATTATGGCAAAATCGTTTGTAAATACTTGTGTAAAGGAAATATAACAAGTAGTTGACATTTTTGTTTTGAATTTATCTTGATTCCCACGAAGCGCAAAAATACCTTTTAATTAATTAGGTGTGTTACTGACAACAGGGCTAGGTGTTGTGATGTTGACAGCTGTTGCAAGAACATACATACTCTCAGTATTGCCCTGGTGACAGATTACTATTCAGACCGAAAAGTTTGAAATGGTTTTCGCCGTGTTTAGCAACTTGATCTGAATTACCCGACACTTACCCACTTTCCTCCTTCCAATCCACCTAGTTTCCTGCAGATTAACAATATCCTCAGCGTTAGCTCACTGGCAGGTGGGACTTTTGCATGGTAAGATAAAAAGTTTTTGAACACATTATACCAGTAATTAAATTCGTCTGTTGGATCGTGTGTTCAAAATTGTACTCGTGCCCTGCTTGTGAAAGTCAAATACTAGCATATAATGCAGCAAACTTTTTTTGTTTGATTTTTGCCATACAAATTTTGTATACTAAAAAAATAAAAAAATTTGAAAAACAATATTTCACTGTTTTTTCAAATTTATCGAGAGGTATGAATTCAAATCTTTATGAATATTATCTATTTATGGAACGGCATATAAAATCACTAATAATTTCTTACAATTTAAACGGATTCAAAAAATATGAGAATAATATTGTTTTTCAGCCCAGTTTTGTTGCTTTAGAAAAATTTTTACGTTTCAGTTTTATATCATGTTATTTTAAAGGAAAACTGCGTACATAAATGAAAATAAAATAAACGCCCGGGTTGCCGGCAATGAAAGTGAAAAATGAAAATTGTAAGTGTACTCAATTAATATTTTAACCCTGGGGGGTAAAATGCCATTAGCCCGCCAAACGCCAGCTGACACTATTTTCATAATGACTTGTTTTTTTGCAAAATTATTTTTTTACAAATTGTTCAGCTTTATTAGATAATGTGTTTATAATAAATTTATAACAAAAATATATACTTATATTTAATATAGGTGTATAGTTACCTCAGGGGAGCTTCTTATTTTAAGAAAAAAATAGGTTTTTTTCTCTAATGTTATAATTAAAAAAATTATATTCTACATTAAGATTCTTGAGTTTTATTATATTTTCCAGCTTAATAAATGTTATTCCCAAAACAAACAATTTGTGCGAGGATTTTCTGTCATAAATAAATACTATGGCTTTTGAAAATTATGAAATATGTGCGAATAATGACATTCGACAAGGTGTTGGCACCGATAAAATAAACATATTTGCAGGTGACGAAACGACAAGTTAGACAAATATTAAGATACATTATTTCCTTACAAAGCGTATAAAATATATTGTATCTATAATATTTTTAGGGTTAAAAAACCATCAAATTGAAGCAAATCCTGTGAGCTACCAGGAAATCCATGGTGGATTTCTTGGTCCACTAGGGATTAAAACCAAGTGGTCCCAAACGACGCGTCGGCACGGTTTTAAGCGTCGCGACGCTTAAAACCGTGCATCTACGAGTATTTTGTATACAAGAAATTGGCATTTTAATCCAATGATTAAATAAAAAATCCAGTAACCATACGAAAAATATATGTGATGATGATCTAAGTATATTATTTACTTATTTTTACCACCCGGTGTCATTCTAATTTAAATTTATGGAACATAGGTACAATCATAGCTTCTAATTTAATTTTTTAATTTTTTTAAGTCCCGTTTCTTCACAAAAATAGTGTTGTGTTTTGAAAAGCTGTACAAATATTGTCGTGACCATCAATGTTTTGTAACTAACTAACTAACTAACTATCACCGTTTCCCCGCAGGGGCAGGCAGAGGGAACAGACCGCCAAACAACTCGGTCTTGGCACACACTCCTTGCCTCGTTTACATTCATTCATTGTCTCATACATGCTCTTCTATTATTCTGACCCTTGACATGGCCCGACTCAAGTATCTGATTAACTTGGTCGTGCCATATCTTTCTCGGGCGTCCCCGACTTCTTCTACCATTGTACCATCATTATGTTCTTCTACCATCATAATATTTTGTTATTAAAATGAAGTCCCGTTATACTGCTAGACAGCAGCTTGTCAACGGATTCTGAGTAACAATCTACTTTTATTTTTGAATTTAGGATCTTTACATACGAGTTTCATTATAATTATAGAAATAAATTTAGAATGGTGCAAAATTAAAAAAAAATAATGAAATGAGCTTTCTAAAATGGTATTTTTTTTTCAAATGTATTGTGATGTGGTTGTTATAATCCAGAAACCTTCGCTAGTGTGGAAAAAAGGTATTTTGAAAGTTTGAAACATTTCCTATGCTTAGTATAGCAACGCATAGGGGGCATACATACAAACATTTTTAGATTTTTTTATATAGAGATAATGTTATTATTTACATTTTATTCAACCCTAGATGAAACTAGGAAAAGCTGAAAAAAAGGTCATAATGTTTGTTCGGTAATTCACATTGGTTTAATCTGCGATTCACCGTTACCGTTTTCAGAGTGCTGTTTTTTCAAGTGCTTACCTACCTGCTTAATATTTTCTAAAAAAAACTCATCTAAAATAATCATTCTTCTTCTTCAATGGCGCTACAGCCCATTTCGAGCCTTGGCCTCCTTCAAAATAAGCCTCCACCGCCCTCTGTCCTCGGCCATCGTCTTCCAATCTGCAACATGGAGTAATCCTCTTGCATCCTTCCTGACATCATCCTCCCATCTCAGTCTAGGTCTGCCCGCCTTTCGTTTACCTCCCGGGTGTCCTGTCAGAACCTTCTTCGGTACTCGTGTGCTTGGCATTCGGTGCACATGTCCGGCCCATCTTAATCTTTGGAGCCTTAAATGGGTGGAGAGTCTGGGAGCTTGATAAATTTCATAGAGCTCATTGTTGTGGCGGATTCTCCATGCCTCTCCCTCTCGCACCGCTCCTAAGATTCTTCGCAGTACCTTTCTTTCGAAGATGTCCAGCTGTTCTGCTGACTTTGCTGTCAGTGTTCCCGCCTCACATCCATAGGCCAAGACCGTTCTGATAATTGTTTTATATAAGGTTATTTTGGTTTTCCTATGGACGTTTCGTGATTTGAACACTGGCAGCAACGCGAAGTAAGTGTTGTTAGCGGCTGTGATGCGCTTTCTTACTTCTACTGGGTCTTCATTGTTCTGCGTTATGATGGAGCCCAGGTAGGTAAACTCTTCGACCACTTTGAAATTATAATTGTCTTTAAATTTCACTTTATCTTTTATTCTGCGGTGAGGGGTTCTGGTTTGCATCATGATTTTTGATTTATTTTCATTGATTTGCAACCCCACCTCTTTTGCCGCAGTCTCCAAAGGGTCAAACACATCTCTTACAGCCTGTAGGGATCTTCCGACAATGTTAAGGTCATCTGCGTAGCCAACTATTTGATTGCTTCTGTAGCAGATGTTTGAATCGGTACTGATCATTGTCTTCCTAACGACGTGCTCCAGTACAATATTGAAAAGGGTAGGTGCTAAGCCATCACCTTGTTTCAGCCCCTGGGAGACGTTAAAATCCTCCGTTGTTTCACCTCCTATCCTTACTCGACACCGTGAGCCGACCATTGTTGCTTTTGCAAGCTTGACTATTTTGGGCGGTATTCCAAAATTTAGGAGTATTTCATAAATCTTCTCCCTATCTATGCTGTCATACGCCTGTTTGAAGTCAACAAATAGTTGATATATATCTATATCGAATTCCCAGAATTTTGTCAGGATTTGTCGAGTAATGAAGAGTTGATCAGTGGTGGATCTCCCCCTCCTGAAACCTGCCTGATATTCTCCTAGTAAGTTCTCTGAGTAATATTCTAGTCTTTCTTTCAAAATCATTGTGAAAATTTTATACGTTGTGCAAAGTAACGATATTCCTCTGTGATTTTCACACTTCAATTTGTCTCCCTTTTTATGTATGGGGCATATTATGCTAGTTTGCCATTCTTCTGGTACTCTTTCGGCGGTCCATATTTTCACAATGAGATTGTGTAGCAGGTTCTTCAGTTGTTCATTTCCATATTTATAGAGCTCTGCAGGGATATTATCTCCTCCCGGAGTTTTATTGTTTTTCAGTTTCTTAATTCTTCAAGATCATTAATCATACTTATTTCAGTCGCAACCTTCAAGCGTATCCAATGAGCTGAACGGTTTTTAAATCAGAGCTAAAACAAATACATATTATATTTTTATTTTTATTTTTTTATTGTTGCAATTTAAAAAAAACAACTGTGCGTATTTTTTTATTCCTTAATTAGTGTCCTTTGGGAGTTTTACATAACATTATAATTTTTTTTTTTTAAATAATTCTACACAGGAGGCCCGGAAAACAAATATTTCCATCAGGGCCTGTGTCGTCTTTTGGGGACTCTGTGTGGAGGGTCTTTCTACGGAAAGGAAGGAGAAGAAGTTCTGGGAAGGAAAAAAGTATGAGGGGTGGGTTGGAAAATTGGGACCAATGTGCCTAGGAATGATGGACATATAAATCCATCCCTCCCACTGCAGTGTAAGGCGACGGGTCGAGGGAGTCCAGCTGGAGATGTCTAGGTTAGGTCTCCCTCAACCAATCTCTCCCAATTCGGCCTGCCACGCAGTAGCACGTTCTGGTTATCATGGTTCCTGGGGCTGCGGTACCCATAACCGCCTCCAAAATTGTAATAATGCAAACATTTTACAGTTATTTTACACGATAATAGTAACAATTTTTTTTTTAATTACTCGCACATCTATTTAAATTTCGATTTTGTTTTTGTGAATGAATGAATGCAAATCTTGGAAGTGTTGGTTAACCCAATTCCCGATATCCGATCGAGCTGATACTCCGTAGATAGAATCCTTGTCTTTGATAACGCATTCTGCCAACTTTTGGTAGCACACACACACACACAAACGTGAAATTGACTACTAGCCCACTAAGAGTTGGCCCAAAAATTTATAATAGATTTAAAAAAAGCTTTGTTTCTGTTAGGAGTTGATTTTTTATGTTTATTTATATTACAGAAGCAAGTGCTTGTTTTTTGTTTTGCGAAAAATACGTATGATAAAAACACAGAAAATAAAATAGATTTGCGTGCGACATAAACTTGGTTCGAACTGGGTTCGGGTTCGGTGGCGTAATTTTAACGCATCCGCCAGGCAGCTGAAGATTCCGAATTCGTATCTTGGTCGTAAATAAATTTATTTCCCAATCCCACGGACGTACAAAATACATCATATGTCTATGCCCAATCCGAAAGGTTCTCTAAATCATATTGTTTCAATCGTACTAAAAAAATCGTTTTATTAAAATCTAAACAAAGCATTTAATAGAAAATAAATAAAAAGGCAACGGTCGCAACTGCCCAGGCCCTTTGTCTTTTATTTCTCACTTTAAATTTTTATTTTTATTTATACGTTGCACTTTATAATTAACTTTTATATATTTTACATTTTATTCACTGCTTATATTACCTTACTTTTTACCTTTTTTCTTAATTTCACTTACATTCTTCATTAATAAGTATGTCAATTATGTTAATGGCACTTGTTGTGCCGTAAATGTGTAAATAAATAAATAATCATTCTTACCGGGACAACACTCTACCACTGAGCTATTGAGACCTAATTGTTTTCCGTAATTATTATTATAAACTCATTTTTCAATCTAAGAATTACCTATATTATCCTCCAATATTTTTTGTATGCTTCCTTTTTTGTGCGATAGCAAATTTCTAATATATTTATAATCATTGTGTCTTTTCTTTTTCATACTGAGTTTATATGAATTAATATTTTCTTCTTCTTCAAACCTTCAAAATTTTTTCCAATAAATTATTGTTTGTTCTATAAGTAGTTCATTGTATTAATAATATAAAAGAGTTTTAAAACTCGGGAGAAACCGGGTGGTAAGAACTAATCATTAATTAATTGGGGGATTTTAGCATTGGAATACTTGGGTTGTTTAAGTATTCACACCAGAGAACATCAATGTCAGGTTTAAAATACGTTTTATTCGGAGAATCTCTTTCCAAATACGCTTTGTAAATATCAATGATTTGGTCCATTTAGTAACATGGCCAAAGATAAGGATTTTTTTAAATTATTTTTTTTTCCAATGAAACAAGGACTAAATCAATGACTTAAAGCCTCGCATTGGCAAAAATAATTTAAATATTAGACTAGAGAATAAGGAATACCAAAATTTGTATGATTTGCAAAAATGGACTTGAGTCGCAAAATTTCAAAGATTAAAATTATTTAATTATTTTTAATCCCTTAAAAATTATGTTCCTTAAAATAATATTTGTATCATTTGTAAAGGATTTATTTGTATCATTTGTAACTGTGTAACCGTTTATTTCGAAACAAACTTAGACGCTTTAAACAGTGACCTTCCTCTTTTGAAGGTTAAGTGTGCAAAAATCTCTGAAAAAATTGTAGATTTGTCTAAATATCAAACAAACGCCCGCGCCGCCCGCCCGGTGACACTTTACACAGACTTCTTTATATAAACATCTGGATAAACTGGTGGTAATCTTTTTTTCATTTTCTAATTTTTATTTTTTTAAATTCCCTTTTATTATTTAATGTTTTTATTTTTTACAAGCGAGTTCCCGGCATGCGTTTCTATGCAATTCAATATAGAAATTATTTTTCTCTGCGTATCCTTTCCCATTCGTCCCCTTCCTTTCCCGTGGCCCCTTCCCCTCTCGCGTTCCCACTCCGCCTTCCCCGCCTTCCCACTCCTCACTCCCTTCTACCGCTTCCCCCGTCCCGCGAACCCCCCTCCCGAGTTCCCCTCCCCCCTTCCGTATTCCATACATTCAGTTCCGATACATTCAGTTTTCAAACAGCTCGCGTGCCACCTATTGCAATTTTTTTATACAAATTGCATAATGCCAGAACTCACTATTATATATATAATGAACCATCGCGAGCATGTACACATCAAATTTTCAAAGTTTCATCGCAATCGGATGAATGGTTTAGCAACGCATAGCAGACATACAAATATTTTTAGATTTTTATATATATACAGATTACTATAAATGCAGAATTTTCAAACATTATTTGATATTGTGGGCCTCACTCGGTGTTTTGACCGTAGTGAGGCCCCCGTTTTATAATTTGATAAAATGCAATAGAAAGATGAAATGCAATAACAAATTAAAATAATAAAAAATAAAATGAGATGACATATATTAAAATAATGATAAAGACAGTACAGGACGAGTATTATGTATTACGTATTGTTTTTTTCTTTTAAGATATCGTATTTTTGTAATATTGCCTTATTTTTTCTTTAATCCATCTTCTATATATATAATACATAAAAATCAAAATATGCTTGTTTGGGAGTAAATGAAATGAAGCTTAACCATTCATCCGATTACGATGAAACTTTGGGGATTTGATGTGCGCATGCCCGCAATGGTTTCTATATACAATGGTGAGCTCTGGTGTCATGAAATTATGCGTCGCTAAACCGTTCATCCGATTGCGATGAAACTTTGGTGAGTTATTGTGAGCACGCCCGCGAAGATTTCTTTATATACTGGTGAGCTCTGGAAGTATGAAATTTGCATAAAAAATTGCAGTAGGTGGCACGCGAGCTGTTTGAAAACTGAATGTATGGAATGCGGGAGGGGGGTTCGCAGACCGGGGGAAGCGGGAAAGGGTAGTGGGGAGAGGGAAAGTGGAGAAGGCGGGTCGGAGAAGCGTGAGGGGAAGGGGATGCGGGAGAGGAAAGGGAGGCGGAGGGGGAAAGGGACATATGGGAAAGGGAGAACAATTTCTGTATTAAGTGGCATAGCAAAGAATAATTCTTTAGTATTTTAATATAAATAAATTATTTTTTTGGGAAGTATGTTTACGAGAGATGGGAAGGCTGATAGAGATATTGAAGGAAGGGTGAATGCAGGTAACTCTATTAAAGGAGGACTGAACGCCGTTGGCGCCAACAAAAAACTGTCCAAAGAAGCGAAGCTAGTCGTCCATAATGTAGTTCTGGTACCTACCCTGATGTATGGCAGTGAGGCATGGAAAGGCAACTGGCAGAGGAAGGATGAAAGTAGACTGAATGCTGTAGAAATGAGGCGAATGTGTGGTAAAACCATGTATGATCGTGTGAGAAACGTGGAGATCCGCAAAGAATGCAAGGCTGATATAAGCGTAATGAGTAAGATCAAGAAAGGGACGCTCCGATGGTTTGGGCATGTAGAGCGAATGAACGAGGAAAGAAGTGTAAGGACGTATATACGAAGGAAGGAGATATGACGTAAATGTGAATGGTAGAAGAAGTCGGGGACTCCCGAGAAAGCCATGGAACGACATAAGTGAATGAGTCAAGAGTCAAAATAATAGAAGAGCATATATGAGACGATGTATGAATGTGAACGAGGCAAGAAGTGTGTGCCAAGGCCGAGTTGTTTGGCGGAACGTTCTCTCTGCCAACCCCTGCGGGAAATCGGCGTGATGGTAAGTTAGTTAGTTAGTTAGATGAAAATATCATCACAAAAAATGTTCTCTAATATTAAAAATATTTCTTAATAGGTAAGATATCATTTCCTACGCGTGTTTATGAACATAATCACACAGTTATTTTCCAATTAAACAAACATCGTGTGACGTGTTCTGTCGCACGTAGACCAGGAGGACTGAAGCCTTATATCAACAATCGGAAAAAGACGATATTATATTTGCAAAGATTATAACATTCTTTGCAAATAAGTGCATGCTTTCATAATAACTCGCGCACGTAAATGTAGATAGCCGTTACGAAACACAGATTTTGCCAGTTTCATTAACGGATGAAATCGAGAGTAGGCAGCTAATAATAATATTGTCTTATTGCTTAGAATGTATTGATATTATGTGAAACGGCACAAGAGTCCCAATGAGGCTATTATTATTATAGACTATTCCCAAATGGGGTATGTTATGAGGCTAAAAGTAGTGGGGAAGGGAAGGAGATGGGAAAGAGGAAGGTGGGGAATTAAATGGCTATTCAGATCTGGTCACTAAACACGGCCAAAGCCATTTCAGGCAACATTTCAATTCTGAATGGTAGTCTTACACCAGGGCTCTACTGAGAGTATCTTCCATTCTGGAATGTGTCGCAAATGTATAATACATTATTTCAAATGAGCAAATTGTCAAATAATTTGATCAGTCGAACTAAATCCACGTGTCCGGTTTCCTTAGATTAAGCTATTCTTAAGCGATGCTTATGTGTTGGAAAGAGCGTAGTTGTGCATTTGAGCAGTATTTAACCCTAGTTTTGGCTTAGCAATTGATTAGTAAGATTGGGAATAGCGGCCATAAGACTAGATTGGATTAGATTGTAGAAGATTTTGGTCGAATACATGATCCAAATCTAATAACAACCAATTTAGTTACTGTCATTGCAAAGCCTTGGTAAATTGGCCAGAAAAGCGTACTGGGTTTTTATTGATAGATACATTAGTTCTAATTTGCTTATGAATGAATAAATTACAAACTCGAATTAATTCAATATATTTTCCTCAGTTCATCATCGTGTCATCCACCATCATCCTCAATAACACATCAGTATGGAGTCTGCATCACAGATGAAAGAAAGCGTCACCATCTCATCAAGATGTCTGATGAAGATTAAGTAATGACCGTGGTTCTCCGGTGATTAAAATAATACCTAGTTAAAAGTGAAATCTGCTAAAGTGTCTTTTGTTAGTCTTTGGAAGTGATCTTTGTTTGTTTGGTTCCATTGGTGATTTGAGTACTCGCCTGTCATTGGTTGGATCTCGCCCGGACTGCTCTGAGAAAAAACTTACATCGTTTGCAGGTAAAATACTTTTTTGCTTTGATTTTGATTTACTTTGGCTAATAATTATAATGTTTGTACCTTTTCATACACAAGTATGATGACATCAAATTTTAGCTATTAATCTATTAATTGGTACGCCTCATACGTCATACTTATGTCTAGTAAAGTTACATTGTCTTATAAACAAGCTTATGGATATCCGAGTGGTTAACATTACCAGTCCGCATACTTCAAACACACTCGAGATGGGATAAAATCTCTGAAGTTCCCTATCCACTATATAATTCGCTTCCAGATATGTACAAGAGAATCCAGCAAAATAAAAAAATTCAGAGGAATGATTTAAAATAATATTTTTTTAAGTACGTTTAAGGATGAAGCCATGTAATTTTCTTGTCTTGTTCAATTGTCTTGTTTCGTTTTCTCTTCTTTTCTTTTCCATTTACTTGCAATCATCCATATTTGTATAACCTTGTTCCTTTTTTATTTAATTGTTTTCTATTTTTGTTTGTTCTACTCAACCTGTCTTTTATTTTTCGTTTACATATATTGAATGTGAAACTTACATTTTTAATATCTAAAATCCTATGTAAAACTGTAACAATTTTCTTCCACCCATAAATTTAATGTTCCTCCTGTCCTAAAATGAGTTCTGTAACTCATCTGGATTGCTCTAGCAAGAAATAAAATCAATAAAGAAATAAAAAAATTATAGATTTTCATGTGAATCGATTTGTGTAAAATACAGCACAAATATTGTATATAACATATTATTAATTATGCCAGAGCGAGGTCAAATGAGGTATGTGGGGCTAAAAGATAAGGGTGGGGGGAGGAAATGAGAAAGAAGAAGAGTAAGGATGGAAAGATTCTGGCTTTTCATATCTGTTCACTAAGGAAGGCTAAAACGTTTCGATTCTGGATGGTGATCTCTCACCAGATCGAAGTGTTTGGTTGGTTGTTTAAATCGTGTTTAGTAACCAGGTCCGAATAAAAAAGTACTTTCCAACCTTCCTCTACCCTATCTTTTTCATCTACCCACTCCCCTTAGCCTCGCAACATACGAGTACCCCAACCGGGAATACCGTAGAATAGTCCCACTGGCTCTGGACAGTCTAGTTGGACAGTATCTGCCATCCAACAAAAATATTTTTATGCAAGTATTTTTTGCAACTTATATCTACATAGGTAATTTGAACCTATCACTTCACTGTTGAGACAATTTTAAAATTCAAGTAGTAAATATGTAAAATTAGATAACAACTTTGATTCATAGACTTTTAAAAAAAAATCTTAGTTTTTTAACGATTTCTAAAAATCTCATAAGAATATCCTTTTTTTCTAAAAAAACTGTTACTTTTATATAAAAGCTCTTTGCGTTCGAAATCACGTAGGTACCATAATTATTCTGTAATAAATAAATAACACAATTTCTATAATATTCTAAATGAATAAACTTACGGTATTTGGCGCTCTAATTTTTTACATTTATATGATTTTAATAGCGGTTAATCAGACAAAAATCTTTATGACTTTTGCAAACTTCCGCATAAAAAGAGGCACGCTTTACAATCTAAATTTGCCCGTTTATTCGCGTAACGACGGTAACTTCTTACTTTCAATACTTTCCTTCCTTCCTCAACCATTTTATAATATTATTATTGTACATTATGAGATTAGACTTTCACGCAGAAGTTATTCGATTTCATTTTTCATTCTTCAAATAATTTATAACCTACTAGCGAGTTCCCGGCATCCGTTGCTATTCCACTTAATAAATAAATTGTTTCTCCCTGCGTGTCCTTTCCCATTCGTCCCGTTCCCCTTCCGCCTCCCCTTCCCCTCACGCGTTCCCATTCCGCCTTCTCCGCCTTCCCTCTCTCCACTCCCCTCTAACGCTTCCCCCCTCCCGAGTTTCCCTCACCCCTCCCGCATTCCATACATTCAATTTTTTTATAGAAATTTCAAAAGAGCTTCCCGCTTCTTTTATACAAACCTTGGACTGACAATAACAACCACAAAAAAAGAATTATCCAATTTGGTGCAGTCGTTCGGAAGTTATGCGCGTACATCCATTTCGGCGATACATTTTTATTTATTAAATTTTATAATAATAATGGTGTACTTGGTAGGAAAGAAATAACCTTCGCATTAAGATATAGCATCCTGAATTTCCATCAATTTATAACATACTTTCCTTGAACACTAATATTTAAGCTCTTAAAAAAACACATGGGTATATGTTATTTTTGATTATAACATCTATACTCTATACATTTGCCACGCCCAAACGGTAATTATAAGAAATTAAATACATAGAAAAAAATCGGAAAATATGCTACGAAAATTATTACAAAAACTCTTTTCTGTTATTTTATCAGTATAATGTATAAACAAATTCAAAGTGTTTCTTTAAATGCTACTTAAAACATTTTCACGAGAGTGTTTTATTAAACATTTTCGCAATTTTCTTTTATAAAGGTAATTTAATGGAGCCTGATCTAATGAGCTAGCAGCATTGATCACTACTGCACCGGGGCATGTACATGAAACTCGACGGACGCGAGCGGAAAACATGTTCACAGTTTATGTTAAATTCACGAGAACGGGTCGTTTCTTCGATTCCTTTTGGTGTGAGTTGGCTCGTATTTAGAACAACCTTCCAATATCTGTTTACCCTCCTTCACATAAACCGGGCCTCTTCAAGATCCGCGTCAACAAATCCCTTCCTACAACCCCTACTTTAACCCGCCTCACAGCCCTACCCAACCGGATGGGGACATAGTTGCCTTGTTTTTACATCTGTACAGATAGGGTTGCTCTTGTAAAGTGTAACATAAAAATAAAAACGATAAAAAAAAAACTTTCAGGTCGTGGTGTAAATTTATACGTAGGTATAAGAAATGTGCTTTATAATAACAGCCAAATAAAACAAAACGCTAAACAAGAAATAAAGATTTCGATTAAAAGAGGAATGATTTAAAGACATTTATATATATCGAATACAAAATATACTAAAATATGTCTGTATGGGGGAAAAATCAATGGAATTTCGAAAAAAGTTGTTTATAAATCTGTTTTCCTACTACCTTCGTATAGAATCACCTCCCGATTTAGTGCGCTCTCTTCCGGACACCCTGTATTTCGATCAAGAGCAGTTCAAAAAATCACATGGTCTCAGCATTTAAAAACAAGTTTTAAAGCAGAGCTATAAAACTACCTGATGCAAGGAATGCACTCTCACGAAAAGTGCATTAACATACCTACCGCCAACTGCACCAAAGTGTACCAGCCAAAATGACTACCACGTGAGATGGCATATACTATAATACACTCTGTACTATTTTAGTACACCGTGGTTTTATATAATGGGGTAAATACTATTGCAGGTACAAGCGTTGTTAATATCACTAGTTATGTTTAGGGAGGAAAATTCAGTAATGCATTATTGCATAGGTTCCCTTAGGGCCAGTTGTTTCACAGAATTTGAACAAATCATTAAATTTCACAGTAACTCGTATTTTCAATTTGAGATTGCTATCTTTATAATTTTTCAATTTATAATCTCGAGCAGTATGTACCCATTAGACGTGCGATTTTGACATATTGCTCATGCAATCGCAGGCACACATTCCGAATTGTTGTAGGTAGGTATATATTATTTAAATATTTTGCAAACAGTGCGTCACCGTCCGTAATTTCCGACTTACCTAATCTCCTGTCTAATTTATCAATGTCCCTAGAGACAGCTGTTAAACCATAATTGTAAGCTACACCGAACTTAGCAAGGAACATTTCAACACCAGATTGGCAGCTTCCACATATTATAAATACAGAACAAAAATATCCATACTTGTACGCTGCGACATGTACACGTAACTCATATTTCAAATATCTGGACCTTAGCACTGCATAACCCATCATACAATATCACATAATTTTGTTTGAAAGTTGTCGAAAACTTGTGTATTGTGGTCGTATCTTCAATCGTTTATTATGTCGCGTCGTTGCACACATATTATTATGTTTGGCTACCCTAGATACCCTCAATTAACCGTACCTATAAAATAAATCATAACTTTGTTTTTATTTTGGCTTTTAATTTTTTAAATCATATAACCCTGGTACCTTTACGATGTATTTTTATATTTCGTGTTTTGAGTCTTCTTCAAACCATAACAATTTTCTTAATATTGAGGTACAACATATTGAAGTTGATAGAAAAAATCAGATAAAACTACTTGTAACCGTAAATACAACCGTAAACAACGGTATTCCATTCGGTTTTTGTTTGTGAGTACTCCTGGGTAATTACTTCAAATTTGCATTGAAATTTTCAAAATTACAACTGATGAACGTGTGAAGACAGGCGATAAAATATGGAGGTATTGACCTACCTTCTTTAGATCAGTTGTGTATTTTTTAAATGAATGAATCTTTATTAATATTCGGTAGGTGTTTAATTTGTTTCAATATTTGACAGATCTTTTTTCAAGTCTGCTGACGGTGTTCAAAGGAAAGATAAATTTCTGACGTCTCCTTAATTAGTCAGCAAAAAATATATTTTGTTAAAAAGAATATTGGCAATATAAGTTTTTGAAAGGCAAATGTGGTACTGTAATGTCACCACGATTGTAGATAATAGGCATAAAAACCGCTTGACCAACGGAATCACGGAGTTCACTATGTAAGCGCAAAAGTGATTTTTATTTATTTTGCGAATAATTTTATAAGAAAATACATTTCATTCATTTCTAATGAAAAAATACGTTTTTCAGTAGTTTCCGCTTATTCTTTTTATAAAGTAATAAACAATTTTATTTTAATTCTTCTTAATGGAAACGGTAGGCAAAGATTCAATTTATCCAAACATAATTTATTTTATTCATATTTTAAACCCATTCGTAGTAAAGATTAATCTAAAATGGTTAACTAACGTTTAAGCTTCGCCAATTGTTTGTTGACAAAACAAAGCCAGGTAGATAAGTTTTTAGATTTTCACGGCCAATAGCATTTTCGTTTCGGCTATAGAAGGAGGCAAAGGCATAACACCCCAAAATCTAACAACGAAAAAAACAAAGCTAGGTATTTGTACTATTAAATCAGTGTAGGTACCCATTTGATTAAATGTAAAACCATAACGTAGTTGCTTGGAAACCAGTCTCATCAAAATCCACATCGAACCCAATTTTAATAATTTTAAATGCAATAAGACTCTTTTAAATTATAACCGACTTCATAGTAAGTGACTTTGACAGAGCAGCTGATTAATGTACCTACACCGCGTCACCGTGTACAAAATCTGGTCGTCTGTTGTCTGACATCAGTAGGAAAGTGAAATTCTCAGCCACAGTACCTACACAAGTACTTACATACAACCTGTAGGCGTATAGCAGTATTATTAGCTGTACATAATTCAGTGTTGCCAGATCCATGGTTTCTAACGCGTTTTCATGTTTTTTGGGTTATTTTTACATGCATAATTTTTTGAAAAAATACATGAATTTTTAAAAGGCACTAAATGCGGGGAAAATCCCAAAATCAAAAAATGTTGTTCGTGAACTTCAGTACGGATTAACTATGTCTCTTTAACTAGGTAATTAGAGAATTTCTCAAAAAAATAAGAGTTACGTGAACACATACAATAATAAAATTAAATAAATATATTTAATTTTTGTTTTTAACTTTATGAGTAAAAACTCAAATTATAATATTTAAAAAGAATAAGTTAACAATAATAATCTAATCGAAAATATGAAAGAGAACAAGACACAGAAAAACAGAAAACGACAATGGTCGCAACTGGGACAACTGTCAACAACTGTCAACTGACAACTGTCCCAGTTGCAACCATTGTCTTTTTCTGTTTTTCTGTGACTTGTTCTCTTTCATATTTTCGTTTAGATTATTATTGTTAACTTATTCTAATTTGATATATTTCACTGATGGGAATAACCTTAAAAAAAGTATAAAATGAAAGTTTTTCTTATAAAAATTTTATAATATTTAATTAAATGAAGACAATATTAGCGAAACTCAATCAAAATCTGAAGACAGAAAAATCAGAAAAAGATATTGGTTCCACTGGGACTCGAACCCGGGTTGAATCTTGCAATCATAAAGATAGCAGAAAATAATATGTGCGTTGAGAAAATGAAGATAGTGTTGGTAGTTCTTAGTTCTTAGTCGAAGTATGATACAGTTAAAAGTGACCGAATTGGAAATGGGTTCCATAGCTCAACCGGTAGAGCAGTTGGCCATGAATGCTAGGGTATCTGGGTTCGAGTCCCAGTGGAACCAATATCTTTTTCTGATTTTTCTGTTTTCAGATTTTGATTGAGTTTCGCTAATATTGTCTTAATTTAATTAAATAAATAAATATAACTAATTAGGTACCTACATACAGACTGTAAATGGTACCATCGTGTGAGAAACGTGGAGATCCGCAAAGAATGTAAGGCTGATGTAAGCGTAACGATTAAGATTAAGAAAGGGACGCTCCGATGGTTTGGGCATGTACAGCGAATGAATGACGAAAGGAGTGTAAAGAGAATATATGACGCAAATGTGAATAGTAGAAGAAGTCGAGGACGCCCAAGAAATACATGGCACGACGAAGTGAATCAGAAACTTGAGTCGGGCCATGTCAAGAGTCAGAATAATAGAAGAGCATGTATGAGATGATGTATGAATGTAAACCAGGCAAGGAGAGTGTGCCAAGACCTAGTTGTTTGGCGGTTCTTTCTTTCTACCTACAGAGAAATGGCGTGATGGTTAGTTAGTTAATAGAATTTTTTCACCCTTGTCTTAAAAAAAAAATATTTATTTTAATATTATTTATTATTTAATTTAAAATGGAATTGATAATTTACTTAGGAAACAATGTTTTCTTAATTAAATTCACAATAAAAAAAATCTTATGTTTAGGTTTTTATCCTTACAAACATTGTAAAACGATTTTTTCGCCTGAAACATGTTTTTTTTTTTAAATTTGGGACATGGCATCACTGGTACACATACACATGCACACACAGACAGGGAGAGATGAATTGTATAGTGTGTACATGTACATGTGCACGTATATTGCATCACTTGACTGAGCCACCATGTAATATATTATATATATTATGCATGTATTGCTTTATTGTGGTTTCGCTTTGCCGAATTGTGCCGAAGAAAGCGGGTGTCGGCTGTGACCTACCTAGCCACCACCTTGTCGAGTTGTTCTCCTGGTAGGTGTCACATTCTTCATTCTTCTTGCCACCAACTTATACATATTTTTAAAACTTTTACGTTAAAAATTATCGCACAATTTTAATCATGCATGTGATTAATAAGAAAGCGGGCGGCTTTTGGTCAATACAAACGAATTCCCCAATCTACTACCTGGGTTTTGACACCAGTGCAAATATTTTTTAATATAATATAGATATCGACCATTAGCGCGTCGGTAAGTTTTGATTTTTTTTTATAAGTTCCTTCTTATAGGAGTTAGGACCCCAAAATTTTTTTAAATCACCTGGTTTGACGCCAACAAACTAGACAATGTATTTTTTTTAAAAGAAAAACGAACAGAAATAAAGTATTTTCTTTTACAGTTAGTAAAAAAATATTTAAAACCGGTTTAAGATATTTAGATTTTATTACCATCCGGAGGTGTAGTTATTTTTTCAGTATTCGGGGGAGTAAGAGCTGTGCGGAGTAAGTCTTATGCCCCATCTCCTTTGTTTCTATTATCTAGACATCGTTTTGCGATGCGTTCTTGTGATGTGGAATGTTATACCGGGATTTGCTTATCCTCCATTCTATAGCATGGGTCTCAAAGCATAGTGTTCACTTACGGACAATATGGACATGTCCGGCCGAGCATGACGTCGCAGGAGCACTTCTGTACGTATAAATGAATCTATCCGGCAGGCATGCGTGTAGAAATCCTCGTCGCTCGGCCTGTGATGTCATGCTCGCTTGAACATTCTTGCACGTGAACACTAGGCTACATATTATTAAGGTTAACTCCTTATTTTCCTTGAAAAAACTCTCCAAAAGGCTGGAGCCAGCAGATGCTGCGACATCCCCGATCGGAGTATGTCGTGATGCTGAAGATGGGAAAGTACCTGGCTATTCAGCCGAGGGATTCTATATCATTTGTGGGATCGTTATCGAGATAACGGACGTGATCTCCTGTCGTATTTATGTGATTTATTTGGTTATTCTTTGTACAATTGTACAACGTACATTAAATGAATAAATAATCATGCATACTTGCAGGAATTCGTGTTTAAAAAATCTATACTAAAATATGTGACAATTAATATATAAAAATCACACAAATCTGACGGGAGATCACGTCGGTTATCTCAATAACGATTCCACAAAAGAAATAGACTCGCTCGGCAGATCTAGTCAACGGTTAACGCCATTTCAAGTAACTTTTCAATTCTTAATGGCGATTGTGAAAGAATCTTCCACTTTTTTATATTTTATTTTTCAATAAATTGATTATGAAACAACAGAAATTAATCAAATAAAATTTATTTTTGGACATTGGGATTTGAAATCGCGATCTCTGGATTCACGGTCAAGAACCTTGCCTAGCCTTCGACACAGAGGCCATCATCAACTATTTTTATAAATTAAAGATTTTCTTAATAATTATCATTGGTTTCTTGACAATTTATCACAAAAATCGGCAGTGAATTCGTAGTTTGATGACTTTAAGTAAACCTCTATTCCTGTAACTTTTAATTTCAGTTATTAAGAAGTTTGGTTTGGTGCAAGTTTGGTCAAGATAGGTCAGGTCGTCAGGTCGTCAGGTGTGACTTACGAAGTAGTTAAGCCGCCTCCACACGTATCGCTGGACACGGAAAGGACGGACGAGGCTTTCCACACATTTAGTTATTGGCTTTTAGTTGGTGCCCCCCCCCCCCCTCCCGCACTACCACTCCCCCTCCCCCAATCAATCAACAATCAAATACCCTCCGTTTCGTAATATTAGTATTTCATAATATTAGTATAGCTGTTGGCTTAGGTCAAAATGTAGATAAGTACCTATTTTATATTTGTATCTACCTACACAAAATATTCATTTTAGAATACTAATATTTGAATTTTCGCTATCAAAGAAATAATATTGACAGCCCACGTCAAACATTTACTTAGTAACTCGCTTTGCCAATAAACGTATAATAGATAATTTCATAACGCCACAGCTTATTCATAACGCCAGAGTTTACCAATATATATAACCCATGTTACTCGCAAATAAAGTAGGTTTCGATTAGTGAAAGAATTTATGAATTCCATTCGGTATTTATTGCGAGAAAGAGTAAGGACCATCCAACCATCCATACAAACTTTCGCATTTATAATAATAGTAAGATGTCCATGTCTAGTCGTGTGGAAACTATATCGGGACCCATATGAAAAATCTTTGCTTCGCACAACATTATTTTCATACTTAAATTCATGTAAATAGTTACCATTAGACAAAAAATAATATTTTGGGACGGTAACAAATCTTAAAAATAATGGTAACACTTTGAACATAGCCAAAAAACAATAGATTTCACAAAAGCTTATATCATTAGTCTTTGTCGTAAACGTCGACAAGTCATCAAAAAAACACGTGTAATTTACAAAACCGAACAGTAATACACTTCACAATATAATAATATTATTATGGTATTTTTATCAGTGACACTTAACAAAAATCGGTACGTACCAACATGGGCCCGGGAAATCAGTTGATTTTAAGCTCGGCTTGATTGGAGCATCAAACTTAGCGCGGCTTGGAAAAAAACCCGAGTTTATGTAGGTTGAAAGGCTACATAGATGTCACTAATATTATGCGTAGGTATCGTAATTATCTACAATTTTTAATAAAGGAATGTTTTTATTTTTTCCTTGAAAAACTAAACTAATGTCTACATGAGTGGTAGGTATAGGTAACGCAACGAAAGATGAGCTCAATAAAAATACTTAGAATTGATGTATTGGTCTATCTGTGTGAACGTCAAGCGACGCCCACTAATAGATAAGGTTCTCTGTCTTGCTTACGCTCACTTATTGTAACTAGTTAGAAGAGAGGCAAGTTTTAACGACACCCTTACGGACTGCACTTATGGGGTGTCCTATTCATTCAGTTCGTAATTTGATTTAAACATACGTGCACCTACAAATCGCAAGTGAAATAATTATTAATTTTTAAATTTAATATAATAAATAGTTTTCATTATTTTTAATTCGAATCTTTATTAGTAGATTTTCAGAGTCTTTTTAAAGTGTGCAAGTGTAATATTTATTACGACATCATGGAGTCCTGTTTCAAAACGGGACGTGGCAAATCACTGAATGGACAAAGTCGTGAAATTTTATTCCGCGTGTTTAATTATTTTATGCATAATATAAAAAACGGTGGCCAATTTTTAAGCTTGAATGACTTATATAATTTGACGTCTGAGGCAACTGGAGTATCGCAGACTAGTATTCGACGTATCGTAACTGGAGTGGCAAAGGAAGCAGAAACACAACCGTCGTCATCGTCAACTCAACGACCAACATTCAGCACACCAGGGAAGAAACGACGCAGACTATCAACCAAATCAGATGTAGATGATTTCGATAAGGAAGTTATTAGAAGATGTGTCTATGATTTTCATTTAGTTCATAAGTCTTTGCCAACAATGAAAAAGATTCATAGAGTTCTGAAAGGAGACATCGACTACGCAGGGTGTATAATTACGTTAAGGAAAGTTGTTCACAATTTGGGTTTTCGATGGAGAAAGAGGGAAACAAACCGAAAGTTGCTTATTGAAAAAAATGATATCCGACTTAAACGTACCACATATCTCACTAAATTAGAAGAATACAGGAATGACGGACGTCCAATTGTGTATTCTGATGAGACATACATTCACAGTACACCGAAAAACAATTAGGTACCTATAAATTTCGATTGCCGTAATTTCCGTGAATTAGGGTCATTACCAATGGAAGTTTGTTATTTACAGTATTCTTAAATAAATGGCTAAGAATTATTAGCAATACCATTGTCTTTTTTTATGAATTACCTACCCATTTGAATTTAATCCTGAAAATTATCACATTTACTTAGTTTAGAAAAAAAATTTGATAATCTTCAGTATTTCAATAAAGATGTTGTAAAACAAAATAAGTTTTATATGACCGACTTTAAAACGCTTTGACTTCGAATTCTCAATTGTGAAATAATCATTAATTGTTTTTTTTTTAAAGCCTAAAACGAAACACGCTGTATGAAAGTTTTGCATCTGTGTGAGTACTGTGATGAAGTCAACTTAACTTGCGAGACCTATACCTATATATATGATCTCTACTGTCATCGTTATCGGGACATATCCATGCATCGCGAGATCACAATTTTAAGATCGCGATCTTTCTAAAACGACGGCAGTTTATTTTTAGGCAGGTTTAATTTGCGAGTTGATTTTTAATAAAGTTCCCCACTCAAATCAGCGTGGTGCACTTATTTTAAATAGTATTTGTTTTGCTGGAATCATTGCACTATTCGTGAAATTATCACTAACTAACCGCTGACAACAAACTGTCCTGACGTTGAAACTTTTAAAATCCCTTAGATTATTTTGATTGATTATTATCAATTAATTTTATCGTCATTCCTCATCGCTCGATGAATATAATAGTCTATACTTATAAAATTAGGAAATTTACGTACATTTGGCGGGAAGTATTCAAATATTATGTACGTAAATGTCAGATTTGGCAAATGACTGCGAGCGCCTCATCTAAAATAGGAACTATTCTGCGGCGATTTAGCCTGCTTAAATTGGAGCGAGTCGTTCAAAGCAAGCATACGGATTGGCTGATATGCCGGACTATAGTGAAGATACTAACTGACTGATATACTTGAATTCCTTAGGGTCGTCGGGCATTTCCCCCCAATCTCCCATTTACTTTTCTTTGAGGCATCACCGAGGAACCGCCCTGCCCTTAATATTTATGTACCTACTGTATCATCCTTCCAAACAGGTGCTTGTAAGATACGCTGGATGCAGTCTTGCCACCTCGTGGACTTTTACCAACCTGTCCCATTGTCTTGTCTATATTTTGTCATACTAACACATATTGTATCTTGTATCTTGTATTTACCGTTAAGTACTTGCATACTGCTTACTAACAACGTATGCAGGGACATTGAAGGTCTAAATTCGTTCTAAACTAAATGTAGCTCCGTTCTTTAAAAAAAAATAGAGTCCTTGCGAGAGCCTTGAAGGAGTAACCATCTGTTATTTATACCAGGGCGGGTAAGTGGTGGATAACTTCGAATGACTGATATACTGGGACTTTTTATCAATCCGAATCCAAAAGAAAAGATAACCCATGTGGAAGTCGAAGATAAAAAGCATAATATAAAGCGATGCTGGTTATGTGGGTTAAAATGGTGGTCCCTAAGCACCATTAGTTACTATTTAATTATGTAATTTGATTTGAATTGCACAAAAGCTCGCAAGCCGAAGAAATGCCCGCATGTAGCGGCAGCAGTTCGCAATCAGATGTCTGACTTAATAATTATTTATCAGAGGTGTTGCGGTAATGCAATGCAGGTTATTCAGTTATTTAATGTATCTGAGGCGATGACTTAACATTATGTGGGTAGAAACGTGCATCGTGAATAGCCTACATGAAAAGTTTGTATTGAAACTCCTTGAGATGGTGGCGAATGAGCTATTTTTATTACCCACTTTTATTCCTGCAAGAATTATTTACGTCCATATTATTGGCATTGAAAATATATAACAAAAATACAATTTTAAAAACAGTTAATACTAGCAGTTAACCCAATCCGCAGTTTGAGTGTTGGTGACAATTTTATAAATCCGATAGGAACAGGTTTAAAAAATAGCTAGTTCCTGGGATCCACTGCTAGTCACCGGTACAAAATAACCGCGACAGGCAATGACGTCATATGCAATATATAGCCGCGTGGTATTATTATTATCAACTGCCAGTTACAATAATAATCATAATATTGTAGTCAAACTTTCTTTATATCAGGATCCGGAGAGATACACAAAATTACAAATCCGTAATACTTACGCCTGACAGGGGATGCTAATCACGCAAGCTGTTAAAGTAAAGTCATCTTTTGGCATTGCTTTAATTCAGTTCTATTATAAAAGTAAATTTGTATACAAACTCCACATACGAAAACTGTTTGTCGAAAGGCGCGACTTCAGAGTTTCGCGATTCTTAACCAGATTCTTAAATTTCAACCGTACAGTCTATAACCTATTAATACTATTTGATGGTGATGATTGATGATGATGATTTTATCGTGATTAATTTTTGGTTAATTATTTGGTGTTGCGCTACCTCCTTTAGCCAACGTTTCAGACAACGTTATAGATTCAACGCGTCGGGGCTAAGCATAGTTCTTAGTACCCAGAACTTGACAGCTTCATCAAAACTAAACCCTGAAAACCACATTAATACTGAAATACAAGCCCTAAGTACGGTATCACTTTTACATTATACATACATAAACACACACTTCACCGCAATCTAATCTGACCCATTGATTGGCTAAAGAAGGAGGAAGTGCAGCTCGGTATAATTCCCAAAAGTTTATCACGATAATACTTTTAGACATGAAGATCTCAAATTACGTCAAAACAAAATAATTTTCCTGTTTATTGTTAATTTAACTTACAGATTTCCATTTAAATGATATGTTTTTTTAACCAATATTCTACACTTCTTTTCGTGAGCGATAAATTGCTGACAATATTAGAAAGTAAAATTAATCGAATGATGATTCTGAGAAAATAGAGCAATAACGTGGGCGAAGCGGTGAATTAAATAACTATCAATTGATAATATAATTATTTTGCAACTTATTTACATGAAGCACGTACAAAAGCGGTATTTCCGACGCGTGGGTAGGTATTAAAATAATTGATTTTGCAGTATGATGTTTTAAAACTTTTTTGTTATCAAATAATGTTGTACACCTGCCTTTATTGCAAAACCCTCATGCACTATTTGCAACACTTAAGATGATGTACTTTGAGCGAGTTTAATTATCTTAGGAAAAATATTAAAATTAATTAATTGTTTGCGCCCATACGTACGTATATGAATATAAATAAATAGTTTTGATATTTGATCATAATCAAATCTTACAAGAAAGGCTTACAAATACAAAATTGTATCGGTGATTCAATCCAATATCGAATTTGTAAGCCTTTCATGAAAGATTTGAGTTTACTTGTAGACAAAACTATTTATTCATACCTACTCATATTGCGCAGGAACGGGCGCACACAATTAACTCATCTTAATATTATTTCTAAAGCATAACTGGCAAAAGCGTTTTTTCCTAAAATAATTAAACTAGTGCCATCTATGACAGAGCAGATTATAAATTCTTTTTAGTGTGCTTTTCACAAATATTTTATAAATAACTTTAATTTTAAATATAATCTTGTACAATTTCTCGTACCTATATCTCATTTTCTGTGAGGAATTGTTAAGTTTAGAAAAATGAATATTCCTCTTGCGTTAGAGCTAGCAAAAACTGCTTAGACCGTTGTCCAAATTCAACTGATAAAATAGATTATATACTCGTATATTGTAAGTTGATTAGTTAGGCCAAAAAAGTTTCTAGATGATAAATTTGCTTAGAATTTTATGGTGGAATATAGGATAAGGGTTGGATTAATTCCATACTCGCATATTAAACGTTTTATTGCTGTTAGATATTTTTGAAGGTTATTGCTAAGAACGTCTACTTGGTGAAATGCTGTGTTGTTCTGCGAACTATCAATTTTCTTTAAAATTTGTTGATATATTGTTAGTGAGTTTTTGCATTCGCTGAGCGTAATATTCTAATAATTACTCGATTAGTTAGAAGGCGTGTGGTCTTCAGTCAATTCAAGGGATTTAATCTCCTGTTGACCTATGTACACCATCATTGTTACACAAACAATTTTTCTGATTATGTTGATGATAGTCGAAAGAATTCAAATACCAGATTAAATTTAAAGTTTTTCATAACCTGGGAATTTTTGGCTATCTATAAAAAATAAATAAATACATAATATTCATGCCACGATTTCACAGATAATTACATCAATGTTTGTTTGCCACTACTTTCAGATAAAATACTGGAAGTATTGTATAAAATTAAATACCAAATCTTCATCTTCGTTGTTTTTGGCACAAAGATGTGACATTTTAATTCTCTACCAAATAAGTTCACGTGGTAGAATTCTGACGGACTCCTCAGGAAGTTGATAAAACTAAAAAAAAATCAGGTATCTACAAAATTACTTTTCTTTCAAATATTCATGTGTTGACTTTAGTTCTTGTGAGCGTTATGGAAACTTTTTATAACCTTTAAATCTTCTTAAGTGACCAGATCTAAATAGCTGGGTACTTCCCAATCTTTCTAACGTGACCGCTTTTTTCCCTCAAATTGGGACACTTGATGGGGTGGTTTAATATCACTAGATTGATTTTAAGCATGAGTGAAATTCTTGGCAAGATTTTTTTACGTTCACTATAGTAATTAAAGTAGCTTTATACGATCAAAACGCAGTTCCTTTTTTTAGACGTCCACAACTTTTGCTCTTAATCCGATGTCTCATTTCTGAAAACGCGTCCCTGTAACGTATCATATTAGTTTATGATATAGATTCTAAATTAGTATAGTTGTCCATGGGGTCTTCGGGTCACATCACATGGTCTCATTGCCGAGTTGTGCCGAAGGTGACCGAAGGTAAATGTACGGAGTCATTAGAGTTCAGCAGCTCTGCATCTCTGCAGATCAAAGCTAGCTTTCGGCCTAGAAGGAAGTTTTGTCCTCAGAAGTCAGAAGTATTATTATAAATTACGATACGTCAATAAACCGTGGTCTGGAGGTAAGGCGCTTGAATCACAATCCGAAGGTCGCGGGATCTAATCCCGGCGTGCGCAAATAAATTTTATTGATTCATTTGTGTTTTGTCACAATTAAATCTATTCAAAATAATATATATATATATTATATTAGTGGCACGTTCCAGAGTAGAATATACTTTCAGTTTCGCCCTTGCGTGAAAAAAACGTTGCCTGTAATGGCTTTAGCCGTGTTTGGTGACCAGATCTGAAAAGCCAGGTACTTCCTCACTTTCCTCCACCCCATCTTCTTACCCTTCCCCAAAAAATTTACGTAAATATTTGGGCATCATGCCCGTCTTATAAAAAAAATAATAACAAAGGAAATAAAGTCATTTTTTTTATTAGAACCTTAGCATTTTTTACAAGAATCCAAAAGTTACTGGAAAATGCAGGTTCCAGTATTTACTAAATTACGAATGTCTCTGGAGAGAATGTAGGATTAGGAAGCTCTCTTCGGGGACAGCGTGAGATTGTACCGGAAAACGGGAAGGTCCCGTTAAAAACTGGACGTATGGTCCAATTGGTCAGATTACTCTTTCCTCACTTCCTCGCAACATTTACATATGTTTCCAATGTCCCGCTTGTTTCAATCAAATTTCAATATTCTGTGGTATCACATTAATTTAAAAATACAAGCCGCTGGGTAACTATAGATTCTTCTCGTTCAATAGTGAATGTACCATTAAAATCTGATAAATGTTTGCCTACCTTTGTACATTCCCACTAACTTGTGCGAGCAAACATGATGCAACGCGGCAAAAATAAGACAAAAACTCTCACGACTCAGTATTATCGGTGCATTGTTTTTGCTTCATAGAAAAAACTTCGTACAATGATCCAATGAAAAAGTCTCAAGGAAGATTATATTTCATTATTATTTTAGTGTCGCAACATCGTTAAAGTTTCTGTACGCAGCTTGTAGCAGTTATGCAACTGATGATGGGCCTTCATTGTCTGATAAGCTGGGTAAAGGAGTCATGGGCGAGTTGTATGTTGTATTACCTAGTTTTGTGTATGAGTGTTGTTTTAACTTTTAAACGTTGAATTAAATCTGCGGGTGGTGCTTATACTTATAACCTGCACATCACCTGTTGCCTAATTGGCATCTTATTCTCTCAGCAGTGGGGGTTAGACTTATATTGTGTGAGAGAGGAAAACTTATTTTCTTGTTTTTAAATTGTTCTTGTTAAATAGTGTGTGGCTGAAAAACGATTTATGTGTTTCGATAGATTAATGGAAGCAATTTAATAATCAAAATTTCAGCCAAATCTATTGCCAGATTTCGTAATCGGTATTCCGTCACATCGACCGTAAGGTTATGACAGCTTTATCATATTTGTAATTAAATCCAATCATTTAATAATAATCATTACGCGTCAGCAATCTTTGTTGCATTCCCCCGAGGCAATTTAAAAACTACTTCGATCGGTTATTAATAGTAAATTATCAAATATACATTTACAATCATTGCATACTACAAACTTCCATTACAGACCCTAGCAATAACTATCTAATAATTGTATTATTTCAACAAAAATATCACTAAATGGTTTGTTAACAAACGTGAAAAGATCATTGGAGGGGACCCTACCATTTTCCCAACGGTGTTATAAGGAAACATATGGTTTCCTCCTTCCACCGCACACGTCAAGACACTACTTTTTTATTGAACGAAGCTACATTTATTTGAACGACTCTAGACCTTCAAATGTCCATGCATACGGGGCAAGTAGTATGCAAATACTTACATTAATATTACATAAAAGATAAATAGAAGTAACAGCCCAAAGATATTCAAATACAAAAGAGATATGCTATGATGTCCGCGCGACTGTCGCCTAACTACGGCCTAATGCGCGTAGTTTGCATACAAAAAGAATTTGTTAATTTTCTTGATTTTTTTAAGGTATGCATCATTATTGGTTAACAATATAGTTTGAATACGGAAAGAATTTGTTCATTTAGTTTAGCGTTCGTTTAGTTTATTAGTTAATTATTCGTTCGTTTAGTTTATTCGTTAATTGGTAAACAACACCGGCGATACCCGGAAGCGCAGTCTCTCCTAGTAAAAACGGCGGATAGCACATCTCCTTATATTTCAATATCTTTGTAACAGCCCGTAGAATAATTCTTCTGAAATAGGTATCATAAAAAAATAAGTAATAGTGTTAATAAAAGAAAAAGAAAAATAACGGCTATAACCAGTCGAAGAAACCTTCTTAAAATTAAAGAAGTAACGAGGAAAAAACAGTTATAACATAATCATGTAATGTAAGTAATTACTATAATAGCAGAAATAACATAAAATATATTAAAAGAAAAGAATAGCCAGAGAAGATATTCCATAGACCACCGGTCAGTCCCAATGAGAATGCATATAGCTATCGGCACAACCGCAGACGATGCTCGAAGTCCGCGCCTGCACCCTGTCCGCGCGAGCATGTGCATGGACAGGGTCTATCCCAACCCCTTTTTTATAGGGGAACGATCATAAGGAAATTGAAGACCTTTTGAAATGTGAAATAGAACTTGTTTTCTTTACGCATTTCTAATCCTTCATTTTATTTTTTTCCAGGCCGGTCTAAATGTTTGACGTGCACTATACTAGAAGTAGTGGCAAACGTCCACCATTGCCCAAATATTAATTAAAAATCCACACCACCGACTTTTATTTCGTTTACTATCACGTGAATGGTTCCATGCCAACTCAGAATCAAATCAACTCATATCTCTTTGAAAAGTCATTAAAAGCTATGAAAAAAATAATTTTATAATAGCCATTAACCCTAACCAAACATAACCTATTTCACCAATTTTTTTGTATTTTTTTATCATCACTCTTAATGACCTTTCTGAGGTGGTTCAGAGTTGGTTTCTTTCTGAGTTGGCCGGTCACCCACATAAATATGTGGTTGGGTCGTAGTTATGTTCGTAAATTATAACAGCGCTGTACTATATTAAGATAAGAAATACGATCACTTAAAAAAGTGACAAGTATTACATAATTACGATAAAAAAACATATAACGGTTCTTACCTTGAACGGTGTGAAATACAGCTGGGTGTTAGCTGGCGAGAGAAGCGACTTTTGCCTGACCCGGTTTCGGATGATACGGGTGTGAAGGTATCAAAACCTCCTAGAACCTTCTATTGGAACTCCATCATTCGGAACGAACTCAACTCAATCATTCAACCAGCCGATCGGCTTTACCCTATTCTCCCTTATCGCAAGAAATAGGAATTTATAGAAATAAAACATGGTATTCAATATTCATCAACATGATCAGCCAGCGAAGTAATCGCCAATTCATCATGAGTATTTGACGTAGTGTTTTATTTTATTGGGAGGAAGATATAAACACAACGATCATCAAATATTTTATAATCTACGTAATATTTATTTAAAAGTGAAAGCGGGAAGCCATTTCTTTTGTATTTGTTGTAGATTTTAAATGTATTACAAAATCATGGCTCTATAAATTATGGTACTGTCAGAATAAGTTTCAATCAGCAAGCGTTTAGCGATATGCTGAAATAGGCCAAGAGACGAAAGTAGCATCCATGTAGCGTGGTCTGACACAGGATTTAAACATGTCTCACGTTTTTATGTAGTGGCGCACAGTTACTCTTTTCAGAACAGTTTTGAATAGGAGATACATAACGGCCTCCGTGGTTGAGGGGTTAGGCCCTCAACTACGAATCCAGAGGTGGCGAGTTGAAGTTCAAATAATTTGTGTTTCACAATTAAATCATTAAAAATAACATATCGCCTATCTTCGAGACGTTTTAGAGTGAAAGGTACCTAGTTTTCTTCCTTTCCCGCCTACTTCTCCATTCCACTGCATTCAGCCTCATATCACAATCAGGGAAAAAGAAATAATAAAAGTTAATAAAAAAATGTCATAAAAAATCATTTATTTAACAAACGACCTGTGATTTAGCCCATTAACTGTATTATTGATCTCGCCGAGTTTTAAACCCGCGACCTCTGGGTCAAGTGTCAAATCTCTCACCGCTTTATGATAGAAATCGTTAACAACAAGTCACTAACATGTAACTATTTGTGGCAACACTCTTTTTTTAAATGCTTATACATCTTGAAAAATATTTGGATACGCTTGTAATAAAAACAAGGATAAATTACTTTTGTGGTAATTAGACGCACTTTCAAGGCAAATCAATGTTGACGTTGTTAGCACTTCGGAAAAGTGATGCGTATTTTTGAAGTGAAAACTTCTTTAGCAGCGTTGTGATTTGGAACTCAATGAAACAAAAAATAGCGACACTAAAAAGAGACAAGCACATACATCTATAGGATTTAGCCTGCGTGAGAATGAGATAGTGTAATCGGTCTCCTATTTGTGCGGTGCTTCGTAGCCTATCGGTCTCCTCTTTATCTATAGCCTCCCCACTCTTATCTACTTTAGTTTTCTGAAGGCTTTACTTCTACAATCCTCCAATTCAAGAAATCAATGCGTTCAGTTTGGAAATTTCCCGGCCTCAAAAAATAATACCTCTGAATTTTAATATGGAGACCTACAAACTGCTTACAGTGTTCGAGAGCCATTTAATGTACCTATATTTTACCACTTATCGCATATTTTTAGGATTCTAAAAAAATTATAAAAAAATCTTTAAATTTATAAACGGGTGAATTCTACATAATATTATTTACTTTAAAATTGCCGTTCGTCGTACTTACTTATAGTAATGTCAAATATTATGATCTTTGTGTGTTTGTCTATTGCCTAATTGATAATCACAGATATACATATTGATTCGAACATGCACAATTTATTATGTAAACACATGGTTAATGATTTCAATCAAGAAAAAATATTTGAATAATTTCGGTTTGTGGAATGTCAATAAGTATATTACAGAAGAGATGCGAGACATCTCTTATTAAAGCTTGAATCTACTAAGTTGGCTTTGTTAGATTCTATATTAGATTCCCATGCGCGGGAACTTTTTAAATAATTAAAATGTTTGCAAATTGGCCAAATTGTGGCCTAAACCGCTCCAGTGGTGAGAGTGCCAAATAAGTGATTTTTTTTAAAAACAATTTCAGTTTTATGATTCAAAAAGAATTAACTACTGATACGCGACTCCTGTTCGTGATATCAATAAGTTAAGATCTTGCACAATATTTTAATTGCAAAGACTTATGAGAGTGCGATGGTAAAATTACATAATATTGCAGTTTATACAGAAGGTGTCTTTAAACCACCCGATGAACTGATACAAAAGTGAAATTGCCCCAATTTCTGACTTCTCTCAGTTCGATATCATTTCTTGCGACACCTCAACACTACATTATCCAGATCCCGCAGTCCGCGGGCTATCCGTTGATGATTACAATTACCCAATAACACATTTCTGTAATTTACGGTGCTCCAGATTTTATGTCCGGGTTGAATCTTTCCCAAATGAAAGACTAAACCCTTCCACACACTTTTCCACAAATGAATATCTAGTAAATTAACGCAATGTAAGTGCACTATATAAGAATAAAACAATACAAGAACAATACGTCAATCCACCAGAAACATAATGGGAAAATATTTCACCGACTCCAGATATTTTCATATCAGAGGGTTCGGCTCTGATGAAATCCTAACTGGTCCGATAAATCCTACTGATCCCTCAATATAAATATTTAAAAAATCTTTCGTAATCCTACATGTATTTAAAATGACCGACTTTTGCATTTTTATGTACAAATTTTTTGACAAATCTAATACGCCTAAATTTTGAATGAGAGAGCTATTATTATAGCTATTATTCTCATTATTATTATTGAAATTCTTGCGTCATTAATATTGTATAGCAAAACCTGTATGCAATGTTTTCTCTCGAAAATCTTCTGCTCAGGGCTGTCAATAAATAACTGTTAATTAATTACTCATCATAATAATGAGATGAACTCATTTTTGTAATATTGTAGTTGCTAAACCTAATAAACACTGTCGTGATTTGAAATTACAATGATGACCGGAACTGAGCCTTTAGTATAATAATAATATTTGCAAGTATCACATCGAACCTAGATCAGTATTCCCCAAAGTGGTCCAAGTGGACCCCCGGGGTCCACGGGAGACCTAACGGGGGTCTACGTTGGCGTGATAAAAAAAATGGGGGTCCAAAAGTTGTAAGTGGGGGTTCACGAAAATTTATCTGGTTTCAATAGTAAAGAACAAAAATGTTGGCTTGGCTTTATCTATCAATGTAGGCCAGTGGTTCCCAAAGTGGTTCGTATGGACCCCCAGGGGTCCCCAGGATCATTCAGGGGGAATGTACGGCGAGCGATATGCCGAAATGCGCCAAGCCAAATGATCTTTTATTTTTTATAGCTGCGTGTGACACAAACATTATGGTTAGAAATAGGATCCGAAAAACACCACGTTTTCTATTCTAATCTAAAAATTAACCTCCAAATAATTAAAAATGTAAGTATACCTTTATGAAACAAAGTTTTGACCGCAATTGGAAAAAAAATTATGAATTTGAGAATTTTTTATTATATTTATGTATATTTTAATACATTTGCCTAATGATATTGTGTTTTTTTTTTCGTCATCAGTAAAGTAATCTGAGTTAGAATAAATGTAAGGTTAGCCATTTTAAAAACTTTTTTAGGTTTGCTTTCAATTTTTTTTATATTAAACATTATGATGTATTTATTTAGAATAATAAAATTTGAAAGCGTATTTTGTAAACTTTCAAAAACGCAAATGTTCAAAGAAAAAATATTTTTACCCTCGGACAAAATAGGCTCGAGGCCTGAGGGGTTAATAAATCTTTCATCACTAGAATTACTAATAGACTTTTAAAACAAACATCCAAAAACTTTTTACAGCTCCTTGGTTCCCCCTTCTTTAATATGCTTGTGTCGTTTGGTCTCTTTTTTAAGCTGTTTGTCAAATTATTGAATTTATATATTTATTGCTTCTTCACAATTTAAATACATTTTTAGCATTAATTCTAAAGCAAAAAATGTGTATCTTCTTATTGTACCTACCTTATATCGCCATGAATTTTGGTAATGTTAAAAAAAAAATCACTTGGTTAGGAAGGTCTGGAAACGCTTGATTTCAAACGCAAAGGTGGTTTTTATTTTTAATTTTTTAAATAATTTCAAAAGAAAGAAAAAAATTCAATCACGGGAAGCTGTCGCAATAGGCCACTTGCATCACATTTTTTTTTTAAAAATTCCGGTTTAGCCAAATATTCTAAAACATTTTTTTTTAATCGTATTCTTGAAGCCCTGGCGATTTTTTGAAAATTTCAGTCCGAAAAATCAGATCATTTTTTATAAACCGGAGAGACGGGACATAATTTTATTGGTGAGAAAAAACGATACTTACATAGCCGAAAATCATTTTCAAAAAAGAACGTTTTCCACACGAATAGCAATAAATTGTACGGGGTTCTCTTCGTAACATCTGTAAAAACACCGCCATCTTTATCAAAAAATCAAACCAAAGGATAAGTTCGCATAGAACAAACAATAAATCTATAATAGATAAAAAAATTAATCAGTGTTGAATTTTACAAAATAAAAGGAACATATTCGGAGACGGGACATTTTCATGGAGTGACGTCACGAGCTCAAATAATGGATTTATTTATTAAAAAAAAAAACTGTACATTTCTAAAAATTTTTGCTAACATTTTCGTAATCTTAGTAAAAAAATCTATCCACACGATTTTTTCCAAGTCGTTTTTCCAAGTGGCCTATTATTCTTAGCCATAACACATTATTTTTCAAAGATTTTCTTATTTGCTTTCATACGTTTTTAATGAAAAAATACGTTTTTACATAAATAGTTTAAACTTTTATTTTTAATCAATTGATTAACAATTTTATTTTCATTCTACTCAAGCGAAACGATACGAATAGTTTTAATTTAAATAACGCATATTTTTAGCATTCATAATGTAAACTGATTGGTAGTAAAGATTAATCTACACATGGCACTCTCTTTTGGGTGAATTTCCTTAAACAAAAAAAAGATTAATCTAAAATAGGGATTTGACTTTAAGCTTCCATTTCAATATTTACTCACGTGATAAAATTTTACTAACTAGAAACCTTTCTTCTTTAGAAGAAATGAAAAGGAACAAATAACGCGGTCACATTTATTATATTTATTTTCAATAATTATCAGCCTGAAACACTCATCTACATTGAAAAAATCTTCCGAGAAAAGATACTGGCCGCCAACGGGAAATGAACCCGTGGCCATCTGATTGCCGGTCAGCAGCTCTGACCACTGAGCTATGGCGGCTTATCTAATACCCGCCAAATAATTCAATATATACTAGTGTTTCATTCGACAATTACTTATTATTACATTTTTCCAACTGAAAACAACCAACTTTATTTTTGTGAGAGAGGTATTTTTAATACTTAATCTCCCGCTAGGTGGCGTCGAGACTAATTATGTCTGCATTTTTTGCTGAAATACTTTAACTTGTCAAATATTAATTATTATTTTTAATTGATAAACTAACGTTTAAACAAGATTTTTTATGCATAGCACAAAGGGTAGATAACAAATATTATAATCAATAATTATCAGCCTGAAACACTCATCTACATTGAAAAAATCTTCCGAGAAAAGATACTGGATTTCCCGTTGGCGGCCGTTATCTTTTCTCGGAAGATTTTTTCAATGTAGATGAGTGTTTCAGGCTGATAATTATTGATTATAATATTTGTTATCTACCCTTTGTGCTATGCATAAAAAATCTTGTTTAAACGTTAGTTTATCAATTAAAAATAATAATTTATATTTATTTGTTTATAATTAATAATATTTGTATTGTACTTTACTACAACTCATCCTTTAAAATATTTCTTCCCGTTGACTTCGAAATAATGAACTGCTCTTCCTCAATCAACACAACTAATTATGAATACTACACATCCAATGTCCACAATGTCAGTCAACTCAAGGTAGGACCTTGATTTTTTAGGTATAAGTCTAAATGATTTTAAAGGCGGTTTTAGCGAGATTTTGACTACTTTACTTGTCACATATGTTTTCTTATGTTTATATCTTTCTCTTGTATTTGCTTTCATATACCACCCTTAACTTACAAATTACTTTTTTTTATAATTTCGTCTACTTGTTTTGTAAATCGGATATTAGTAATTCCATTAATAAATAAAATAATAAACATATCTGAATTGGCTATGCAATAGTCCTATTGGCTCCAAAAAGTTGAGAGCATTAGGGAACATTAAAACATATCATATACTAGCAGACTCGCCCACACGTTGCTGAGGCTAACGAAACACAACGTCACGCCATTAACTAACCTTTATAACCAATGCCAAATGTTAAATCAAATCCACACCGCCCGCTGCCCGCTTCCCGCTTGCCAGCCCGCTTCCTTTATTTATATATTTCAACCAATTTCCACAAAACCTTGACAAACTATATACCTTAAAACTTTTCTCATGAATCACTCTATCTATTGATGAAAACTGCATGAAAATCCGTTGCGTAGTTTAAAAGATCTAAGCGCACGAAGCGCACAGACGGCGTGAGCGACTTCATGTTATACTTTGTAAAGATTAGTTTATACTTCCTCTCTGAAAATGCTTATAGCAAAGTGTTTACGGTTCGACAAAAAAAAACAAGCTGTAAAAAATTCCACAACTCGTCGATTGTTTCAAGTTTTGGTGGGTTTTTCGTGTGTGCGTAATCATTGCTCAACTTCCTTAATAATAATTGTCCAAATAACGCGGAGGAAGTTCCTGGCGGCTTTGTGATATAATGCGAAACCGGTATTCTTTCCTCGTGAATCAATTTCAGTAACAACAGTCAATGGGAGGAGGAATTTCACTTTTATCTTGGGCTACGGTTATTATGGTGTAACGGCCTCACTCGTATCTCACATACATCACGTGAGGCTCAAATCTCCAATACCGATCAAGAATTATAGTTATGCGCCATCTACGAAAGAAAAATTACCCGTCGTCTCGACGAACAACTTTTCATTTATGCCGCCCGCGCCGCTACCCGCATTTCTACCGATTGCTTACATATCTCCCTAAACACTTTAAGTTTTAAAGCTCTTAAAAAAATATATGTTATTCTTGAAGATAATATCTAGACATTCCCCGCGCCGAAACGCAAATTAGATATATAAAATTCTCTCGATAGAAAAAAATCGCAAAGTCTGCTTCGAAAATTATTATAAACACGTTTGTTTCAGTTATTTTACAAGTTATGCGTATGAAAAATTTCACAGTGTTTCTTTAAATGCTGTTTAAGACAACTTTCACGAGATTTTTGCTCTATTTTAAACGAGTCTTGTTTTATTAAACATTTTCGCAATTTCGCATCGATTTGTCACTTTAAATATTAGCGCGCTCCTCTAACATTCGTAATTACATATCTCTCCATCTTCTTCTTTTTGAGCGCGGATGCAACGCCTTAAACGTATTCTTGAATGTCAAAGGGTTGAAGACCCATGAGTAATGTCTATGTTTCTGATGTTTTTGACGTTTCTATGGTGTGAATTTGAAATTACGACCGCAATTTCTTCGAAATGGCTGGCTTGTTACAAGTTGTAACCACCAGCGGAAAATAAATTTAACACCTGCAAAACGATATTGCAACAGATTAATTGGGAAGTTAATGTTAATGTGAAAACTATCAACTCTCCGGCGAAACGCTGTTAGTCTCAAAGCATCTGCTTTAGTTTTCTCTATATTATTTATTGCCCTTACCCTTATAACATTATTCAATCTTAAAACCTAGCCAATCAAGCTTAAAACAACTTTCTAAAAATATACAACGTAAATTCTATACTTTGTAAAAATATACGATGCCCGTCCTTCGAAGAGCGCTTGAGAAACTATCTTAATTTAGAACAAAATGCTTTTATATTCAGAGCTTGTAATGTATTTAATAAGAATTTTAATAATAAAGACATATTCTCATGTAATTTAAGTACCGTAAAAAATATTGTTATAGCCAGGTTGGGCGGCTATGTTATAGCACCGTTGGGGCCGGTGCTATACAGTCACTCCCCGGGGGGGAAGTAAGTTGCTAGACGGGGGAACAAGTGTTAAGCAGACCCCCCGGGGTTCATATGCCTGGGCTTGAGACGCTCATCTCAGGGGAAGGAATCGGCCACACTCATCGACGATTTACTCCAAATGAAACAGAACTTAGTTACAATTCAGTTTATTCCCAATATGCATGGATAGAACAAGAACAGGACAGAAAGTATGCGGTTTAAGACCTAGCCTTGGAAGAGAGCGGCAAGCTAGTAAAAGGACTACTGATTCTGGGCTCGAAAGGACTGTACGAAAGTTAGGAACCTCACGTGACGATGGGCGGCGGCAGGCAGCTTCCCTGCGTGGTGGGTGGGTCTGGAGCTATGCTCACAGACCGGGCCATGGCAACCTGGCAGTAGGCGGCGATGGGCTGCTCCTCAGCGTCAAGGCGGACTGGAAGCGGCAAGCTTCCCAACCGGGCGGCGGTTAAGTGGGCGGCTCGTCAGCGTCAAGGGCGGGCTAGAAGCGGCATGCTTCTAGAGCGGCAGTTAAGTGGGCGGCTCGTCAGCGTCAAGGGCGGCCTAGAAGCGGCATGCTTCCAGAGCGGCAGTTAAGTGGGCTGCTTGTCAACAACAAGGGCGGGCTAGAAGCGGCATGCTTCCAACCCGGCGGTGGTTAAATCGGAACCGGTGCTATCACAAATACTCGGGGTGTAGGCCGAGACTTAACTAGGGGCGCGACGAAGCGCGGCAAACCGCCCTTGTGTTCACGGAGAACCTCTCGCGGTCCCGATCCAAACGTGTCTGTCCGTCTCGTCCGGTCTCGGTTCCTTGCTACTGTCGAGAGAGTGGGGGGGACTGAATACTTGTGCCCATATAAGGTGATTTGCCGTGAAAACGTCTTCTTATTGGCCCGTTACACATTGCCTGTGTCGTGCCCATATAAGGTGATTTGTCGTGAACCGTCTTCTTATTGGCCCGTTACACATTGCCTGTTGGCATCCAAGGCATGCGTGATTTCCATCACGTTAAGCGTGCGTGGACTATATCCGCTTGCTGGCTTATGTAATCCGTTCGGAGGATTATGGGCGACCCATAACAATATGCTATAGCTAACATTAAATAATTTTTTGACCGTTTTGCAAGTTATCATATTATTTCTGTGGATCCTTTCCAGTAACTTGCCATTCGACTTACTATTGTGTTCACTCTGAGTTGTAGGTTTGTACATATTATTATTGCTGTTGTGTAGTGATAATAGATTTCTGATTCTGACTACTTTATGTTTTGAAATTTAGTAAGCAGATTATTAGTTTATATTGTGTTTTTATATCTTCTTTTTTTACACTTTTTTCAAGGTTATATTTTTGTTAACTTCTTACGGGTACAGGACCCTTACTTTTTAATTATAATTTTAATTATGTGGAAATCTATAATTAGATATTACGTGTATTATTATTGTCTTTATTATAAATGTAAAACATCTGTTGATTTTCCAATAAATAAAATAGATAAAATGTACTAGATTTTGACGGTTTTATCGGTTTCGACTGATTCGATCCACTCGTTATTTGAGTGGGTCTAAGTATGTACCTTTGACGAGACTCGATAAAAACAAAGTCGACCAATGTATGTACTTTCAACGGCGATTGCGAGCGGCCTCGATTGTAGAATTGAGTCTCAGATCGTATAGTGCGTAAGGCGGTTGTATCATAAGAATTAATCTTTATCTTTTGTAATCTTCATATTACTCAGTATGAAATCGTTATGCTCATTGTTTTAGTAGTATAAACTCATAAATTACGTTGAATTAAAGCACTTTTAGTGCATTTTGCTTCACGGATATGGTGGATGCTGTTAAAGTGCTCAGTTCGAACAATTTAACAAACCGGAGCGATAGATCATATCAATGCAAAGAAGAAAATGCATTACTTAGAAGTACGGAGTACATTTTATCAAGTTTATATTTTTATTACATTAGCTCCACCACAGATAATATAAACAAAGGGAGATATGCTATGGGCAGTTTAAACCTTGTGGAACTGTAATTCCTCGTGTCGCCGATATTATTAACCAATACTATTACACACCTTCGCTTACGCTAAAGTATACGCCCCTATTCGAACTCACACTTAAAACTTGTCATTTTCGTTGGCACTAATACTTAGAAAAGATTTCTATGCGTACACGTTCCGAACGCATTCGCAATTAGCAATACATAGAAATGATGACGAATAAGGCTTACAAGAATACAAATCGACAGAGATCGACATTTTAGTTAAAAAATGGTTCCAGTTAAAATTTTGATGAAAAATTCTTATTTTCAGAACCGATAAATCGAAACAAGTGTGATCTGGACTCTGGGCACGTTTAACGTGTCCCATTTGTAACAAATCCAAATCAATTGTTTCTAATCTATAATTAGATGGTGACCCGACAATTCATCCTGCGACAATTCATCCTGCGACAGTTCATCCGGCGACAGTTCATCCTGCCGACAGTTCATCCTGCCGACAGTTCATCCTGCCGACAGTTCATCCTGCCGACAATTCATCCGGCGACAATTCATCCTTCCTGATCATTTAGAAGATTTTTTCTTCAAGTAAGTATGCAAAGAGGATATACGGCCGTACAACCAAAATCGATATACTTATATCTGAAGGCATCTTGAGTGGAAATCCGCTGTAAAAAAAATTTTACTAACAATAATTTCGACTCTCCGAAGAAGCATGCTTGAATAACAAAATACGACATACTTATACGTGCAGTCGGCTTGGCAAAAAACCGTAAAGATTCCTACTTGCATATAATATAACTTTTTTATCTGAAATTAACACCATCTTTTTAGGGTGAATTGACTAATTTAAAAAAAAACACAAGAATCCCAACCGTCTCGAGCCAGTGAGTGCCAATGGCATCCCCAATTTTGGTATGGTGTGATGCTGAAGGTAGTGGGGAGGGGAAGGAGATGTGGAAAACATATCTTCCTGGCTATTCAGATCTAGTCACCAAACACGGCTTAAGCCATTTCAAGTAATTAGACAAAACCATTATACACTGTACAACAGCGAAAAAATTTAAACCAATCATATGAGTGGGGAGGGGAAGGAGATGTGAAAAATTCTGCTGATTTGAAAAAATGCTATTCAGATATAGTCACCAAACACGCCTAAAGCCATTTCAAGTAACGTTTCAATTCTGAATGAATACTGACGAATAGCAAAATACGACATAACTACTTATGTGTGCATCTACTTAAGATTTAGGAGGCGGACATGTTTACCGTCGCCCCGGGAACCATTTATTGGATAACCAACACCCCTGCCATAGGTCATCCCAAGTGGTTCGCTACGTTTGGTGAATTATAAGGGTTCTTTTTAATTTTTTTCTTTATTCATTACTTACAAAATATGGTTACATAATTAGTGGATTTTTCGACCACCATGCTAGGCTGATGCCCGTGTTATGGTGGTCGATTATATGCCCGTGTTATGGTTGCCCGGGTTCTTGGAGTGATGCTTGTCAAGGTCTTGTTGGCGAATACTTTTCCTCACCTACTGCGTGGCGGTCCGGATCGGGAGAGATTACTTGAGGCAGACGTAATCAGGACATCTGATTAAATTAAAAAATTTAAACAAATCATATGAGTGGGGAGGGGAGGAAGATGTGAAAAATTCTGCTGATGTGAAAGAAATGCTATTCAGATATAGTCACCAAACACGCCTAAAGCCATTTCAAGTAACGTTTCAATTCTGAATGAATACTGATGAATGGTAAAATACGACATACTTATATGTGCATCTACTTAAGATTTAGGAGGTGGACATGTTCACCGTCGCCCCGGGAACCATTTATTGGATAACCAACACCCCTGCCATAGGTCATCCCAAGTGGTTCGCTACGTTTGGTGAATTATAAGGGTTGCCCGGGTTCTTGGAGTGATGTTTTCCGTACTCTCTCGACCCATCGCCTTGCACCGCAATTCATCTGGCTATTTAGAAATGGTCACCAAACACGCCTTACACCATTTCAAGTAACGTTTCAATTCTGAATGAATACTGACGAATAGCAAACGACATACTTATAGATATCTGTATATCTAAACTTAGGTACACTATATTCTAAAATTGAAAAGTAATGCATTTTTTTTTTAATTTGTAACAAAAAAGCACTGTTATAGGTACTTCTTGAAAAGCTAAGAGTACTTCACTTCTAAGACCCTTATCACAGTCTCAGGTAATAACATTGTACCTGCCCGGAACGGATTATTATCTTTGGTTTCACAAATAAAGAATAGGGGAAGGGTGGCGTGGTGGAGTCGTTATCTTCCATACGAACTGGGCACTGTCGTGGACAGTTTTGAATTTTTTAAATAAGTATCACTTCTCATAAGTCATCCACTTAAAAATTAATTAATATTCACCGTGCATCCATCAGATGCTTCCTCTCCTAAAAAGTATATTTCCGATCTTAAGAGCGTTTAACCAGCCAGCGGCTGAAAATCCACATTTCGTTGAAATATGTTCTGACGATCGTACAGGGCGGTTCCAATGAGAAAGATAATTTACTCTCTAGCATTCGCCACCAAGACCTGGAAAACATCACTCCAAGAACCCGGGCAACCCTTATAATTCACCAAACGTAGCGAACCACTTGGGATGACCTATGGCAGGGGTGTTGGTTATCCAATAAATGGTTCCCGGGGCGACGGTAAACATGTCCACCTCCTAAATCTTAAGTAGATGCACATATAAGTATGTCGTATTTTACCATTCGTCAGTATTCATTCAGAATTGAAAAGTTACTTGAAATGGCTTTAGGCGTGTTTGGTGACTATATCTGAATAAAAAAAATTTCACATCAGCAGAATTTTTCACATCTCCTTCCCCTCCCCACTATCTTCAGCCTCACAACATATCCAAATGAGGAATGCCATAGTCTCACTGGCTCTAGATGGTTGAGAGCAGTTGGGGCTCTTGTGTTATAGTAAAAAGTAAAAAAAAATATTAAAAAAAAGTTATATCATATGACTTTAAAAAAAATCGCTATTGTACAGTGTATGTAGGCTTAGTCTGATTACTTGAAATGGCTTTAGCCGTGTATGGTGACTAGATCTGAGTAGTCAGACAAATTGCGGTGCAAGGTCGAGAGGGTACGGCTAGAGATGTCCTGATTACGTCTGCCTCAGGTAATCTCTCCCGATCCGGACCGCCACGCAGTAGGTGAGGAAAAGTATTCGCCAACAAGACCTTGACAAACATCACTCCAAGAACCAGGGCAACCATAACACGGGCATATAATCGACCACCATAACACGGGCATCAGCCTAGCATGGTGGTCGAAAAATCCACTAATTATGTAACCATATTTTGTAAGTAATGAATAAAGAAAAAATTTAAAAAGAACCCTTATAATTCACCAAACGTAGCGAACCACTTGGGATGACCTATGGCAGGGGTGTTGGTTATCCAATAAATGGTTCCCGGGGCGACGGTAAACATGTCCGCCTCCTAAATCTTAAGTAGATGCACACATAAGTAGGTATGTCGTATTTTGCTATTCGTCAGTATTCATTCCGAATTGAAACGTTACTTGAAATGGCTTTAGGCGTGTTTGGTGACTACATCTGAATAGCATTTTTTCAAATCAGCAGAATTTTTCACATCTCCTTCCCCTCCCCACTCATATGATTGGTTTAAATTTTTTTGCTGTTGTACAGTGTATAATGGTTTTGTCTAATTACTTGAAATGGCTTAAGCCGTGTTTGGTTACTAGATCTGAATAGCCAGGAAGATATGTTTTCCACATCTCCTTCCCCTTCCCACTACCTTCAGCATCACACCATACCAAAATTGGGGATGCCATTGGCACTCACTGGCTCGAGACGGTTGGGACTCTTGTGTTTTTTTTTAAATTAGTCATTTCACCCTAAAAAGATGGTGTTAGTTTCAGATAAAAAAGTTATATTATATGCAAGTAGGAATCTTTACGGTTTTTTGCTAAGCCGACTGCACGTATAAGTATGTCGTATTTTGTTATTCAAGCATGCTTCTTCGGAGAGTCGAAATTATTGTTAGTAAATTTTTTTTTACAGCGGATTTCCACTCAAGATGCCTTCAGATATAAGTATATCGATTTTGGTTGTACGGCCGTATATCCTCTTTGCATACTTACTTGAAGAAAAAATCTTCTAAATGATCAGGAAGGATGAATTGTCGCCGGATGAATTGTCGGCAGGATGAACTGTCGGCAGGATGAACTGTCGGCAGGATGAACTGTCGGCAGGATGAACTGTCGCCGGATGAACTGTCGCAGGATGAATTGTCGCAGGATGAACTGTCATGGAACCAATTAGATAACTGAATTTTAACAGTTTTTGGTTTTGTTCAATAACTTTAATCACAATAACACTCACAGTGTGTTTTTGTTGTTGTAAAAATCCATAAAAAGAAACTCTCATTTTTTATTCATGTTAATTTATTTTGTATTTGAGTACTTCACAAGAGTCCCATCTGCTCCCAACCATCTGAAACCAGTGAGACTAGGGCATCCGCAATTGGGGTATTTTATGAGGTTTCAGATGGTGAGGAGTGGAAGAAGTCGAGGAAAATGAAAGCGGGGAAGTACCCGGTTATTCAGATCTGGTCGCTAAACACGGCTAATAAATTTAAAGCAACCTTTCTGTTCTGAATGGTGGTCTTTAACCAGGGTTATACTGAAAGTATTTACAATTCTGTTTCACAATTAATAATTTTACAATAATAATGACAAGTATTTTGGGCAAAGTTGGGTGCTCTACCCGTGTTAGGGCCTTTATTTTGCGATTTCATATTTTGTTTCATAATCTATTTATTACCTGTGTTTTACAGGCAGTTTTTTAAATAATATGTAAACAGTTATTTTCCTCCTCTTTTGAATGTCAAATGTGCTATCAATCTCGAACATATGTAAATAAAAAAATTTAAATAAAAAACCCACCTTGGTATAATTAACAAAAATATATAGAAATATGTATGTACACGAGGTATTTAATTTAGCAAACAAACATTTAAAATATATATATTTGGCAAGGTGGTCGATATGCTGGCTCTCGAAGCCGACATTGTGTGCAGGTGTCAGGGAGGCAACAATGCCGGTCATACAGTGGTGGTGGATGGGGTGGAATTTGTTACCTCGTCGAACTGCAGTATCGGAGGTGTCTGCACCGGCCTGGGTCTGCCCCCCCGGGTCATCGGAGACGTCATCGGAGTGGTGAAGGCCTACACCACCCGCGTCGGAGACGGACCCTTCCCCACCGAACTCACCGATAATCTGGGTCACCTTCTGCAGTCCAGAGGGGCGGAGATCGGAGTCACCACCCGGCGGATTAGAAGATGCGGCTGGTTGGATCTTGAAGTAGTTAAATATACTGCTCTGGTCAACGGATACTCTTCAATCTGCTTAACCAAACTGGACATTCTGGATGAATTCGATGAGATCAAGGTGGGAGTGGGTTATAAAATAAATTCAAAGAAAATTGACTACTATCCCTCCTCCATTGCTGAACTGAACAGTGTTGAGGTAATTTATGAAACCCTCCCTGGCTGGAAGTTGGCCACAGACCAAGTCAGATCGGTGGACTCTCTTCCTAAGAACGCTGTGGCCTATATCGATAGGATAGCTAAGTTCCTTAATGTACCGGTGAAATGGGTGGGAGTGGGAAAGGATCGGGAGTCCATCATCAAGATCAACTGAAGTTATTGAAATTATTATTATTATTATTATTATTGACCGGTAAAGTGGAGATATTTGTATTTGGAGATACTTGTCGCTTCGATAATTTTGGTGTTACGTTTTTAACTAAGTAATGTAAACGGATATCAATGTATTTTTCCAAAACGGCTTTAGTGAGTTGAACTGAATGATTATTCATTGGTCATTGGTCATATTGATGAAAATAAATATTTTCAAATACTTTGATTCCAACGAAATGTCGTAAGGCTTTGGTTACTATTTCCTGTTTAATATTATTTTTTGATTTAATTTTCAGTTTATTTTTATCTTCTTTATTATCACTTCCATTGTTTTGCAAATGTTTATAACATCAATTGAAGGGAAAAAAAGGCCAGGTTGCTGGTTTAAAATCGTTTTGGCCAAAGTGAGACAAGCAAATGATGCTATGGCGAGTGGGAAACCAGTTTCCCTTTCTCCTCGTTGCGTCAATCCATTTTTCTCCGTCCTTCAGAAATCTGAAATAATGAAAATACTATAAGTTACTGCATTTAAAAACGGATATAAATTATATACGTTACCTAAGATAAATAAATTATCACGCTTTTTTGTTATGCTTCTCCCCATCCCGCGAACCCCCCCCCCCCCCCTCATCACTCCCTCACCCCCGCCAACCCCCTCCTTCGTTTCCTTTCTCCACCCACATAATCCTCCCTCTATCAGATCCCTCATCCCGGATTCTCTTCCCCTTCTCCTTCCCTTCCTGAGGCTAAACTATATGAAACACGCACATTTCTCAAACTGATAATGCGCCAAAAAATTTACAAATTTTATAACGCCAAAGCTTACCGTTATACATATTGAAACCTTCACAGGCGTGCCCACACGAAAACACCAAAGTTTCATCCCAGTCGGATGAATGGTATAGGAAATAATTTTATAATGCTAGAGCCCACCATTATACTCGTATATAGAAACCTCCATGGGCTCCGGCACTAAAAATCCACCTTGGTTTAGTTAACAAAAATATATAGAAATATTTACCTATGTACGAGAGGTATTTCATTTAGCAAATAAACATTTAAAAAATATAAATTATTGACCGGTAAAGTGGAGATATTTGTTTAATACTTCCATATATATACCATTACTATACCATTCATCCCAGTCGGATAAATGGTATAGGAAAAAATTTCATAATGCTAGAGCCCACCATTATACTCGTATATAGAAACCTCCGTGGGCTCCGGCACTAAAAATCACCAAAATTTCATTGAAAATCGAATAAATGGTACACGAACGCATGTGGAACAAAGAAAGATTAATTTTTATAAATAATGATTTTAAAAGAAAAGCACTGTATTTGTTTCTACCACCAATCAGCATCAACAACAATAATTATCTACAAAAATAATATGTTTATACATATTTATATTTTTTTTTATAAAGCCCTACTAATACTACGAAATATCGATGGTCGGTATTTAAAAGAATTCGCGTCCCCATCATCACTAGCATCGTAATGGCGGCGATGTTTGTTTTAACGGGGCCTTATGTCAATAAAAACTTCGAATAATCATTAAAAATTGATAACGTACTCTTATTTTGTACTCACCGGTGAAATGAAACTCCATTTATCTTGAAGTTCACATTTCTTGTATTATTTTTGCATAGTTGCACTGAACAAGACGGCATTTTGAACAAAACGGGCACAAACTATACGCGGTTACGACACAAAACCAATTGAATGAACGAATTCTTTCCGTATTCACACTCCGCTCCGTAGGCCGTAGTCCGTCCACGGTCTGGCGGCCAACATAGCATATCTCGGTTTTCTAATATCTTTGAGCTCCACACAGAAGGCCCTACAGAAAACAAAATCCCTCAGGTCCTATGTCATCTTTGGGGGATGCTGTTTAGATGGAAAGGAAAGAGAAGTAGTTCTGAGAAGGAAAAAGGTATGAGGGGTGGGTAAGAATCTGTGGGTCAATGTGTCCAGCAGTGACGGGCGTATGAATTCATCCCTCTCACTGCGAATCCAGTTGGAGAGGACAAAATCTAAGCCAGTCTCTCTCGATCCGACAGGTAGGTGGGCAAACGCAACCACCGCCAAGATCTAGACAAACCTCACCCCATGAAGTCGGAAACCCCTGATAAGTCGCCAAACGTAGCGAACAACTTGGGGAAACCTATGACAGTGGTGTTGGTTATCCAATAAATGGTTCTGGGGCGACGGTACCTTACCTTCTCCAAAATGAAAATGAAAATGACACGAATAAGACTTTCACTTCCACCGAGCGGTTAAGAACTAGCAAATAGATCGTCGATTTAAAACACGGAAATTAATATTTATTTAATTTAATTTGTGAATTTTACATATTCCTCGTGGAAGCCAGAACAATCTAAAATCCAAAGTCCATTAAAAAAAATTACATAAAAAAGCAGCGATGGTAAACGAAGGGATTGTGTAACTTGAACATCTGCTAAATAAAGAAAAAATGTTTTTAAAAGACAGGTGAAAAAATCTTAAAAAGCGTTTTTGTAAAGCAGGTTTTCAGACTCTTAGGTACAGAATTAATAGAATACAGTATCTGGTTTAAGATCACCATTCAGAATCAAAAAGTTTACGTAGCTTGAAATGGCTTTAGCCGTGTTTAGTTTCCAGATCTGAAGGTTTCCGTAGTTCCTCTGGCTCCGGACTCTTGTGCGGTACACGAGTCGGAAATACCTTACAAAAGTAATCAGATATTAAATATGTATGCGAAGGGGCATAAGTTGCCTGCTAAGTTGACCGTCGTGTCGTTTATTGATGATGATGACACTAAGCCAGTGTATTATGTGACACGTGAGACGTTATGAATTACGATAGTTAGGTAAAAAGTCCACCGTAATTGATGGTCGGATGTTTGTTTGGTTCATTGAAAAGCAGTGGCGGCTCTCCCCTTAGGACAATGGGTGTTTGACCCCCCAAAATTATAAGACATAATAATATTTTTTTACGGAATAAACGGCTCAACGCATCGAATTCTTTACTTGAAATCATCTTGAAATGAACCGCAAAATAATAGCAGTTAGCGGCGACGACTCGCCGGGTGACGAGCAGTGACATCTATCGTGTCGAATGGAAGCTCCAATTCTCACAATATTTAGATCCCTGGGTCAATTTTTGACTTGCCCTATCTTCTGTCTCTATGCGCGCCATACAATAAACGCGATGGCACTATGTTTTTATCCTGGAGTAAAAATTCCCGCGTATAGGTACCTACCATAGAAACCCTAGCGACGTTTTGGACATGACCGAATGTCTTGGAAGGGAGACAGCATTATGAATCTTATGCGTTATTGAAAGAGATGGCGATACAACATAGGTCGGTTTTGCATTTTGCATGCATGCCTCGTCCATTGTATTTGGACAGTTCGGGAAAGATTTGGAATAATAATTATTTACGTTGTTATCGGCGACGCGACGTTTCAAATATAGTTTGGTGGCACATCGAGAAGTAGATCTTTTCAAATATTATTAATTATTATATTATGATCACTTTTCAACGGACATAGAAAACAGCTTGATTTAAAACAATGTTTTTTTTTTAGGTTCCTAATCTACCTAAGTGACAGCAGATTCTATACATTTAATTATCTAGTTACAGGTAAATTATTTGAAAGGGACCTTTGCTTGTGTAGTGGTGTATTAGATAGATAAAAAATATGTAATATAATTTAATAATAAATCTGTTTTGTTAGATAGCTGAAAAATGCAAAAAAAAACATCGTCAAATTGAAACGCAAGTCTAAATTTAAATAAAATTGATAAATGTCTTTTTTCACCCAATATCTTTGGGCATTTTAGGGGTAAAAGGGGACTGCAGACGTGTGTTTCAAAGTCAATTTTTGTTTTTAAATTTTTGATATTACCGGTTTCTATTTTTTCTAATCTACCTAATTTTTTTTAATATTTTGGATACTTAGGTACATACTATCGGTGTGCATAACTATATTGAAAAGTGCCCTCTTTAAAATGATGTTCCAGCAAGTACATGAATTATTTAGTTATTTTGCAATTTATAAATAATAGGTACCCATGTAATTTGAGTTGCGGATTCATGACCCTACCTATCTTCTAATTGATATAGATAATTATATGTCAGCATTTTTCACAATATCAAAAAAGGTAATTTCACTTTTTTTTTCAAATGACCTCCCATACCTGGAGCCCTAGAGCCGCCTCTGTTGAAAAGTAAAATCTTTTTTAGTCCCGTCGCGTCACGGCGCGCTGGGGCGTCACTGAGATCTTCATTGAATTGAAACAATAATGTTAACTAGCAGTTAGAAACCCGCTACACGGGTTTTTGCTGCTAGGTTCTGCGGGCAGCTTTTGGTTCGGTTTCGCCTAGTTTGAGTGACCATTTTATAAATCCGATAGGAACTGGTTCCAAAAATAGCCGGTTCCTCGGATCCATTGTGATCCAGTGACAGCTAGTCACCGGGACAAAGTAACTGCAACAGGTAATGAGGTCATGTTAATATATAGCCGCGCCGTACAATTATTCACAACTGTCGGTTAAAATAATAATCATATTGTCGTCAATCTCTCCTTATCCGGAGAGATATATACAAAATTACAAATCCTTAGTACTTTCGCACTGCCAGTCGATGCTAATCACGCAAACTGTTGACGTATGTGGCGCCTTCTTTTTGCGTTGCTTTAATTCGGCTCTATTACAAAATTACATTTGTACACAACCTCGACGTACGAAAACGGTTTTGCGTACGGCGTGGCATCAGGGTTGCATTCTTAGCCAGATTCTTAAATTTTAACCGCACAGTGGCAAGCCTGTTAATACTATTTGATTATTAGAATATGGCATTATCGGATGGGGCAGTGCAAATGACATTATGAAAATTATACTGAAAGTCTCTGTAAGATCTAGCACTGACGAAATCTTCAAAAATCTTAACAAACATGTCGTATAAACTTAAACAACTCTATTTTAAAACAATACATCTTTATATTCATAAATACAAAACACAAGACTTAACAACTAAAACTAAATACTTGATCTCAGGGTCAAAAACATATCCAACAAACGATAACAAATGCAACATTTGTACAAATAAGCATTTTAAACTATGATATTTACTAAACTCTACAACAAAATCCCACTCTCATTCAAAAATCATATCATCATTTTAACATTTAAAACTCAAATTAAATGCTGGATACAAAACATAGGGATACCAGAAATAAACTTTAAAACAGCTTCTTTTTTATTACTTAATACCAACATATTTTAAAATCTGGTAGGTGCCCACTTTCAAAAACATGGTATAAAAGATGGTTATTAAAGTAAGCATTGTTTTGTGTGTTGCAGGTGTTGCGGTTCTTGAGGCGGGGCATGCGGGGCGCGGGGAACGACCATGCAGGGATGGGTGGGGGGGGCACCCTCACAAACCAGGTAACTACCAACACTAATGTTAATTTTAAAGTTACTAACTAACTAACCATCACGCCGTTTCCCCGCAGGGTTAGGCAGAGAGGACGGATCGCCAAACAACTCGGTTTTGGCACACACTCTTTGCCTCACTCACATTCATTCATCGTATCATACATACTCTTCTATTTTTGTGACTTTTGACATGGCCCGGCACAAGTATCTGATTCACTTGATCGTGCCATGTCTTCCTCGGGCGTTCCTGACTTCTTCCACCATCCACATTTGCGTCATATATTCTTTTTACACTACTTTATTCGTTCATTCGCTCTACATGCCCAAACCATCTGAAGGTCCCTTTCTTTATCTTCCTCCTTCCGCATTCTTTGCGGATCTCCATATTTCTCACACGATCATACATGTTTAGTTATGGTTTAATAATACGAGTACATTATACTGGATGTTAAGGTATGTGACTGACTTACATTAACCAGTGAATCCTGACATTATTTGGAGTAAAGAATGTTAATGAAATTTAGGTCTCCGGTGACTTTTTTGATTACGTTCAATTTTTTTAAATTTTTTGTTTCTTCAAAATCAAACCAAAAAAAAAATCATTGGTCACTCAGCCGAGCAACCGACCAACCACTTAGGTCGGCTCTAACTGTCCAACACCTACTATTTCTTTATGTTTTTTTAGCAAAAATTTCATTTACATTTTTGACTTCCTCTAATATCAGGAATCAGTGGTTAAAGTAAGTCAAGTACGTACCTCAACACCCTGTATATTTATGTATCTAATATTGTAATGAAAAACAAAATAAAAGTTTAAAGATAGCTTTCCTAATAAACGTAGTGAAAATTTTTATTCAATTTACAAATAATCGTGTAAACGAAAGTCTTAAATAAAAACTCACCTAATAGTCATAAAATAGTTAGTGGAGAAATAGATATACCTACATTGCTCGTACACCCAAAGAGGGTTGTTTATCCATTGTATTGATCGAATTTCAGAATATTTCGAAGGTACATACTTTAAATGTGCGATATATATATCTTCTTTTTTAAGTTGCTTTAAAACAGAAGATATATATTTATATAAGATATTATATTTCATATTTACCGTTATAGAAATTGAGATTTTTAAATTTTTTATATATCTACATCGAAATTAATAAAATGGAATATTTTTCGAAATAATAATAATTTTAATCGTGAAAAACGGACCATAAAAAATAAACCACATATGTTTTTACTCAAAACGTCGAAAAATTCAAGAGATTAGGTACAACATTTAAAAATCATATTTATTTTTGTCGGGGCAAGAAAATAGTCGCTACACATTTTTTTTGTTTGTTTGCCGTTGACATTTAAAATCGTATAAATAGGTCATCTCAATGTGGATTAACCACAGTTTGAAAATTTTCTTCTAAAACGAAACAGCTGTAACAAAAATACATACCAAAATACTTGCAAAACTTGATAATAACAATGTCAAATTTAATTTTAATTACATTTTAAAAAAATAAATGGAGTTCTACGAATTAAACACAAAAACGATTAAAACTTCACTTTTTATCTCATTCTTACCGTTTAACCGATTCTGGCTTGGATTCGCATTTGGGGCCCACCCAGTCGACGAGTGCTCAATTCCTCAGCTGAATAGGTCCTCCATCAAGACACAAGCAACATTTTCCGATTATATTTAATAAAAGTAAATATATTGAATTATACTTACACTATCCATACTTAAATTAAAAATTACCTGAAACTATGTAAGAGTTCGTATCTAATATATATTTTTTTAATTAAACTGTAATTAATTTTTTTTAATTATACTGTAATTGAGCATGAATTCCCCTTACCAAACACAAGAGCCTTGTATCTTTATGGTGAGGAAAAGGCTATTTTTATATTCATTTGCAACACTGTATGACATGTAAAAAAATGTATACTTGTTGTAAAAAAATACATTAAATAAGTTCAAAAAATATGCAGGTACTAAAATAACAGTGATATAACAGAAATTTTAAAAAAAACATTTGAATATTTTGAATCACAAATCGCAAATCAAAATTATCATTTTGACGGGAATCTCAAGCGCATCCACGGATTGCACGGCTTGAAAAACTTACTAGTTCTGTCAAGACATTTTTTATTAGTACCAAATCGAATCTTAACTTATACTATACATCAATGACTTATATTATACAGTCTTATCTTTAAACATAGTTCAACAGTTGGGAAGTATTTTTTTTAATAGTGAGGCTGTCAATGTCTTTAGAAAAATACAATAACAGGCGATTACAATGGGCAAGTACTTATATTAAGTAAATTTCTAAGTATGGTAAGTAAATACCTACACATATATTTACATTATATAATGTAAGTATGTTATATTGTAGTGAGGAGTGAAACATGAAAGTTACAAAGAATGTAAAGGAATATAAATCATTTAACCATGATGTTAATTCTTTTACATGGTGTGATATTTTATTAGTAATTCGAATCAAGTTAAACAAGTAATGTTATGACATGAACTAAATCTAAGGGGGCATCCATTAATTACGTGAGCAGTTTTTCTTCCAATCTAGACTCCCCCTCCTCCTCGGTGAGATAAATTTGGGCCAATTCGTATATTTTTTTCAAGTAACGTGAGATTTTTCGTTTGTGCTCACGTAATAAAGTAACGTGAGATTTTCCCCCCCGTTTGTGCTCACGTAATTAATGGATGCCCCCTAAGCAGGGTTGCCAAGTTTTTTCCAAATATGTATATACCGAACAGTGGAGCAAAAAAATCCCTAGATTTCGGACTTTGAAACAATGTAAGCAGTTAAATTATTCGAATAATGACATTTACGCAAGTACGTAGTGTACTGATGTGTAACACTAATGCACGAAACGGTTGGAAACTAAGTAGGTATGCTACGCAACATCGAGTGCCGACAGTTGAATCGTTTATTAGGGAGACAAATTAATCAGAAAAAAATACCGAACCGCCCATTTACCGTATTTTTGTCATACCGAACACCGAACGGTTCGGTAGAATAGCGATCACCTGGCAACCCTGCCCCTAAGGCTGTAATCAGTTTTTTCAAGTTTGCGTTACCAGATAAAAGACGGCGCTACTTTCGCTCGCAGCTCGACAACGAATAAATTTGAAATGTCTGTTTATACTCTAAACATTACTTTAGCTGTACTCTGGTTTCCCTTCAATAACGAATTAATCTTTCGACTTTTACTAAAGATTTCCGTGGAGGGGAGCACAGCACTCAAATGAGTCTATAAACCAATTTTTTGATTCCTGGCCCCTGCTTCTTGAAGCAAGGCCTTTATGCCTTTAGGGTTGTGGTATTATCGGGTTATCGGGTTATGTCGTTGTGTGTTGTGTAAGACGTATGCCGTGTTCTGTTGTAACTTGTAAGTATTGTAGGGTGCTTAGGTATTATTAGACCAAAATTAATACCAGTACTATTAGTGCTGTTAAAAAGTTAACTACATAATATTTTTACAATAATCAGATCAGTGTTGCTATATTCCAAAAATAAAAACACATTACAGTGATAGAAAAAAAACACGTTTTTCGTCAGCCTTTATGAAAGAAATTATAAATTTAATAAGAAAATAACCGAACCTAAGTAAAGAATGCTTTATTAAAAACAATTATTTAATAATTTTGTTCAACAGTTAAAAAAACTCAACTAGCTACTAGTCCATAGGTTCAATTAACGAATTGTAAACTCAATCTTTTTGAATAAACAAATCGTGTTTAATTAATCGACAATGTACCTACATTATTGTACGAATAATCTGTGAGGAGAATGGTGTCTGAATGGTAAAGTGTATGTATTAATAATACTTTTTGACAAATTTAAAATAGATAAAGAGACATTGTGAACCCGTGGTGATTTTTTTTAACAGGAATAAATTTATTATATAATAAAATATTATAAAAAACTTGGAACAATAAAAATTCTGGATTTTTACGTAGATGTGATATAATAATGAAGTTCAAGACAAGAACTACACTCCTGATTTCCTCACGTGACCTGGGCTAAAAAAAGTATCTCACTAAAAAAAAGTACACAATTTTGCGATAAAAACTATGACAAATATGTAGACGATCCAAATTGTTATCAACATCAACCAATATTTCTGTATCTATACTGTATTTATCACGGACGTACTATATATTTGTACGTCTATGGTATTTATATATCGGACGGGAGCAGCGCGTACGCTGTCCCGACTACCAAAAATTACTCGCCCGAGTTATCTTATCTTGAGTGATTATTTGGATAATAGCAAGGGACAGCCCAACCAGTGTGCAATGGAAGAGCCTCGTCCTGGAGGTACCGCCAATAATCCAAAGATTAAAACCCTACGATCTCAACATCGCTTAGTCTAAATAAAAATGATAATAGCCAAAGAATCGACAGAATAATTTTTGTTTTCCGTTACCGAATACCGTTGGATTTATTCTACGGAACATTGGACATCTCATTTGAAAGTCTAAAGTGTGAATTTTAGAATAGAAAGCTGGTAATTCAATAAAAATGTAAGCATGACAAAAAGAAGAAATAATGTTGTGCTTCTCCAAAATGCGGTGATGATTTTTTACGATTCTATCGACTGTCTCAAAATGGGTCAATCATTTTTAACGTAGGGATTATAATTAATAATAATTATATTATTATTTTTTGGCAAAATCGGCATCTTCTGTAAGTCGATCGCAGGCCCACTCAGCGAAGCGAAAACGCATTGGGTGGTCAGTTGAAGGATAAAATAATAAGTCAGCGGAAGGATAAAACTAATTATCTGTCAAATCAGACATGAGCTAAGTGTTACCATTCACGAAATAAGCACTAGTTGAAAAAAAAAAACTTTAGATGGCGGACCCATTATAATAAAATGATGTCGGATTAAAATTATTTGAATTAATTAAATACTAGTAGTTTTGTTAACCATGTTTCTGATTTTCTCTTATTTCATAAATCAAAAATAAAAATCCTGACATTCTATTAATGAAATCATAAGATTTGTAAGTAGGTACTTAACTCGTATAATAAAATGATGTCATAATAAAATGATGTCGGATTAAAATTATTTGAATTAATTAAATACTAGTAGTTTTGTTAACCATGTTTCTGATTTTCTCTTATTTCATAAATCAAAAATAAAAATCCTGACATTCTATTAATGAAATCATAAGATTTGTAAGTAGGTACTTAACTCGTTTAATCACAGGAGACCTTATTCAATTTGGGAGGCGGGTACCGGTACCGCCGCCGTTTATTGGATAACCAGCACATCTGTCGTAGGTCACCCCAAATTGTTCGGAACGTTTGGTGAATTAACGGGGTGTCCGGGTTCATGATGTCTTGGCGGCCGATACGTCTGCCCACCTGCTGCATGGTGGACTGGATCGAGAGAGACTGGGTGAGGGAGATCTTTTATCCTTCAGCCAGAATCTCTCGACCTTTGCACCGCAGTTGGATTCCTACCTACCTCTCATACCTTTTTCCTTCCCAGAACTTCCTCTCCTTTTCTTAAAAAAACCTTCCACACAGCTTCCCCCAAGATGACATAGGCCCTGAGGGAAATTATTTTCCCAGGGCCTCCTGTACCTGTGTGTGTCAGAAAAGTTTATCAGTGTGTCAAAAGTAAAATGACATGTTTGAACAAAAATTTCAACAAAACAAAAAACTACTTCAAAAAGTGCACTAAAAAGTAGAAAAATAATTTCGTACGATTGTTATTTTTGGAATCGGTGTCAGCCAAGGTAACTAATACATAGGTAGTTATAGGTGAGATGTGGAGATCTTGGCTGACACCGACTCCAGGTACCGCAGAGGTGACCCCTACGCCATACGCCAGGAAAATATGCTATTGGGATTTTTGTTAATTCTACGGATTCCTTCGCAATCCTCTAACTAGCTAAGCACAATTAAAATATTTTATTAACCCCATTGTGCTTCGTTTTTAGTACCTACAATTTTTCAGAAAGACATAATTCACCCTAATAAGAGTGCTTTGCGTAATGAAAACTTCCTTAGCACCGTTGTGATTTGAAACTCGATGAACCGAAAAATAACGACAATAAACACGACGCATCAAAAGGATGTAGTCTGCAAGAGAATAAGATAGTATTATTGGTCTCCTATTTGTGCGGTTTTTCGTAGCCTTTCAGCTTCCTCTTTGTGCGGTGCTTCGTAGCTTCCCCACTCTTTAGTTTTCTCAAGTGAAAACCGCGTATTAGATAATATATCTATGTATACATTAATTAAGGTTATTTTATTTTATAATTAAGGTTTTTTTTGTTTTTTTTGTTTTTTTGTTTTTTTTTTTTTTTTTTTTTTTTTTTTTTTTTTTTTTTTTTTTTTTTTTTTTTTTTTTTTTTTTTTTAGAATTGAATTAAAATTAATCAATTCAAAAGGCCCCGGGAATCAGACTGAATCGAATCTGAATTTGTGAGGAGCTCCATGAGGATGATTAGTTTGTCCTCCCAGCCTTCCACGGACGTGTAGAAGAGACATGTCGTTGTTGGATTGGGGACACTGGGTGTCGGGTTCTGGCCCACGACGCTCTCTTGTTGGGAAGCGATAGGGTTGCCACCCGGTGTTGCGTATGTTCCTTCGCATTTTACGCAGCGGTCGGGGTGGACGCAGTTTCTGGAACAACAAGTGTTACAAGTGCAGAAGCAGTTGAAGGTGAATCTAAATACAGCTCTCAATTGTCTTATGAAGCTCATGTTACGGTACTTTATGGCAGTAAAACCTAGGCTGTATATGGGACGGTTTGAAATTTCCCTATGCAAGCTGCGGGCGGAAGTAGCGCCATCTGTTTTCAGCGTTTCAGCAAAAGAATCAGGAATTTCATTGGTAGGTACTTGTTATTTTTGTATAATCGCCGTTACACACGACCACGGACGTACAAAATATTTGGATATGCCCTTACGTGATAAAAAGGCGTGCTATTTCCCCCTCCCACTGAAACCATTTTTCCGAACCGGCTGGGCTTGCGAGAGCGTCGCGTTAATCTAAAAAATGTTACGTCATCATTCTTGTCCGGACCAGTGTCGAGCTCTTATCGTACATTTTACGCACGGACGTTGTATGTCTATGGAACACATACTATGACATCGAGATACATGGCGACGCGAAACACAAAGCCGCTGTTTACTGGGGTAAGTAAATCATGAAACATTTGTAAAAGTGTCTACGGAAACAAAATATTCGACTATGAAAATACTCAGAACCTTACTTTGCGAATTTGGACTTGACACATCTGTTCATAACGTGGCATGCAATTTGAGCTCCCATATAAAAAGGTCTATTAATTCAAAAGCAGATTTTACTTTCAAGAACTAAATGGTGATATTATAGTGCGAGGTGCCTATATACTGTTAAATTGATTTATTCACGAATCACTAGTCTCTTTCCTCTCTTCGTCCCGCCATAGTTGGTTTTTACCCCTCATCTGTAAGTTCTCGTCTAGCTATTTGTATGTCTATGCACACGACATATTTTTTCGAACCGATTTCCGTGTAAAGACCAAAGACAAAATATTTCTGTTTCATGTGTTGTTTTCAGTGATCCCAATTGAAATCCTAGATATGAAAATAGTGAAGAAAATAGCTTTCGCGTAACGCGAAAATTTTTGTCTTTGGTCTCTTCTCTCTATACGGGAATCGGGCTGAAAAAAGATGTCGTGTATCGTCAACTTAAGAATGTATAAATTCAACGCAGTGTAAAAAAAAATATCGAGATTTAGCTTTGGTTTTTGAAATAAATATTTTACAAGCTTTAGAAAGTAGGTACCTAGGGGGACATCCATTAATTACGTGAGCACAAACGAGGGGGGGGGGGCAAGCAAAATCTCACGTTACTGGAAAAGAATATACGAATTGGCCCAAATTTATCTCATTTCTGAATCAAAATGGATTAAAGAAGTTTTTTTTACATGAGCTCCACACAGGAGGCCCTGCGGAAAATAATTTCCCTCAGGGTCTATGTCATCTTTGGGGATGCTGTGTGGCGGGTTTTTTGAGGAAAGAGGAGAGTTCTGGGTAGGAAAAAGGTTTAAGGGGTGGGTAGTAATCTGGGGTTCAGTGTGTCCGGGTCTTCCGCCTCCAATACTTAGACAAACCTCATCCCATGAACCCGAAATAATCAAAAAACGTAAAATGCTGAATGCTATATCACCAAACGTAGCGAACCACTTGGGGTGACCTATGGCAGAGGTTTTGGTTATCCAATAAAGGTTTCCGGGGAGGTGGTACTCAATCCCGCCTCCCAAATTATAAATTGACAAGAAACAAGACGAAACACGAAATTAGTTACAATAAACGATCGGTGCGAACACGAACGTTTTTTTCAAATCTGGAAAATCATTTTTTTAATTCTTAATTTAATTAGTAAAACCTCAAATTGTATTATTTAATTAATTAAAGACAATTTTAGCGAAATTCAAAAAATCTGAAGACAGATAAATCAGAAAAATATTCGGTCAAAGTATTAATTTGTTCAAATGAAAGTGATACGTTTAATATGTGGGTAGAAACGAGGGCGGACGTGTAGGATGTTTAGGTAAAATTTCAAGAGATAATAGATTTCAATAAGACAACTCAGAATGAAATCAACTCAAAATCTACTTTGAAAAGTCACTAAAAGTTGGGAAAAATATATATACGTTTGGGTAGGTTATAGACTATTTTTCAAAAAAAAAATTATAGCTTTTAATGACTTTTCAAAGAGGTGACTTGATTCTGATTTGACATGGAATCGATTTACATTACTAAGTAACCGATTTGCGTTAGTAAGTAATTAACCGATTTGCGTTAGTAAGTAAATAACCGATTTTCGTTAGCAACTAAGTAACCGATTTGCGGTACCTACTTAGTGAATTTTCTTGCGACCAAAGGGTTTCATACTAAATTAGCTCATTTCTTAAAATTATGATATTTATGGATAAATAATCATAATAAGATAAAACCACACTTACCTAAGTAATTAAAATACAATGTCTCATTTGTTCCGCTAAATATTAGATTTATTATTAGTGATTTGGAACGCGCAATGCAATATTAAAATCGAAACATATTTTTTTTTTAAGTTCTCAAGCACTAAGATTTTAAGTTCTACAGAATTCCCGAATAACATAAATACTCACTAGAATTTCATAAATTCGAAGAACTAGAGTAAAACTCGAACTTAGGTGGAAGATAAAAGAAATATATAAGAATAAAAATTCTTATTCAAAATCATCAACAACCCTCTCTTGACAATGATTATCTTCTATTCTCCATCCACCGTCCACATCCATTTCCACTGTCTTGTCCAGCACGAAACAGACACTCAAACTAAATATATTATGTCACATCCGATACACAAATTGCACACAAAATTTATTTTTCAGAAGAACATTCACTAAATACAATGACTTAATTTCAGACTCTAATATTTTCCATTTAACCTCCAAATAAATTTTCCAACTGTGTATTAGAAAAACATAAATCACAATTTTAGTTATTTTTCTCATTTTCAACTCGGTTTTTTGTTTTTCTTTACTTTTACATTTACATTTTATCATTTTAGATTATTAATTTTATGACGTACGTACTTTATTTTTAACTAATCTACCTTAGTATGTGTATATATTTTAACATGTTTTATTCGATCATTTTTTATAAAATTAAAAGTGTGTTTTTCTTCTATCGTAAATATATATATATTTTTTTAAATTATTTTTCTCGACACTTCACTGGTTTATGCAACCCATTAAACATTTACATAATATTACATGTTATATACAAGTATATTAAAATTTGTATAATATGAAACTGTTTATTTCCCAAATAAAGTAAAATAAATCTTTATGTATATATTATAATATTCATCCGTAGGTTCGTGCTATCTACTTCCACCAGGAGATGATTAATGGTAACCTTTATGATAAGTTTTAATTAATGATTAGTTATTGACTTTTCGTTTTTGTTTTAGGGTAAATCCGATTTACTCCGAAGCAGAAGAAGTGGCCGGCAGATCAAAGGCCTCCTCCTCAGGATATGGCAGTCAGCGGGGCTCGGGGGGTGGCTCCATGGCCAGCAGGCCGCCCCCCTCCCGCCACCTGCCGCACCCCATCTGGCCGCTCGAGGACCCCTACAACCTCTACTCCACCTACAGCCGCAGACCCCCCTCTACCAGGAGCAACATCCTCCTCCGCAACCAGGTGTACCAGGCCCCCAGTGACTCCTCCTACAGGAGCGGCACGGGCAGGGGAGACCGCTTCCTCCAACAACTCCTCACAACCAAGGAAGGAATTTACGCTGCCGCCAGTGATGGTTACTCCAGCAGAAGCGACACTGGCAGACATCTTGATACCTTCATCGCCAGGCACCAAAAATACCTCAAACAACAAGCCAGCGAAAGGGGAGAACCTAGAAAAAACTACCCAACCAGACGAATCAGCGTTACAGATGCCAGCGAAGTCAACTACATCACTAAAGAATTTGACTACTTGATGAAACTCAACGACCTGAGTGATGCCCGAACAAGAAGAAGAAAAGAAAGAGAAAAGTACAACAGCTACAGATCTAGAAAATCGAGTCGCGACGAACTTAAATATGTTTCCCGGAGAACTAGACGAGCTAAAGAAAATAACTACGTCACAGATCCCAGGGACAGAAAGTCTGGCACTAATTCCGTCAAAAGCGATAGTGATAGCAGTTTAAAAACAATTAAGAATGTCAAGAATAAGATTCCACCAGAAAAAATAACAGGTGAAGTAGTTAGCAAACCAGCAAGTGAAGAAAAAACTGTTGTTAAAAAAGATAAACCCGAAGAGATGGTTCGAAAAGAATCAGACGTGTACTTTGATTCTTTGCAGGCAGATCCTTTTTTACTTTATTCTCATTTTATTGCCGAAGAAGAGTCAAAAACTCAAACTAGTAGTGTAAGAATTGATCCAAGAACTAACGTTAAAAGTGTGCCCTCAAGTGAAAAAACTGATACAGGCTACCTCTACGTATCTGACGGGCGTAGTGGAAGTGATGAAAAAAACAAAAGTAAAGATTTAAAAAGTGATATTAATTCAGTTAAAGAACCCGATAAAATACTCAGTGACGCCGAATACACGACAATTGCAGACGTTGAAAGAGACTCGGATGGAAAACTAGTGCAACTTGTTAGGAGAAGCCAAATCGATGGCATTCGTGATGAAATTCAAAGTGGAAGTATGACAGTTGAACGGGAGAACTATCTAAGAGCTCTTCTAGAAGACGTGGCATCAGCTTTAGAAGAAGCACTTGAAGGTAGAGACGGAAGAAGAGCTCCTCAGTCCGTCCAGTCCGGTGTTTTGAAGGAAGCTAGGGAACGAGTAGCAATGGGGCTTGTGGCTTTGAGAAGAGCGGGTCCTGATGAATTGAGGGATCTATCGACGGCATTGGCTCGAGGTCCGGCACGGCCTGTAGTGCGTGCTATTGCACCACCTTCAGTACGCGCGCCGAGCCCGCACGCTAGAAAGCCGAGTTTATGGCAGCAATACTACATGAGAGCGCATTCTATACACTCGTTGGATTCAGTTAACTCCTGCTACGTAAGTACAATTTTATTATTTTACTTCGTTCAAAAGTACCTACTATTCCAACAACCTGATAGTGTCTAAAGTTCTTTTTTTTGTTAAACTTGGGGTTTAAACATAGTTGCGTTACAGAAATGTCAGAAATAATAATAATGAAGGACATTTGGACAATACCTCTTTTTGTGGTTTGATTGGAAAATAGATATCCACCTTTTCTTCACTCAGTATAAAAAAATAATAACACTAAAGGTAAATTTCAAATTAGTAAAGATAGATAGATACCATGGATGAACCCTCTCAGGTATTTACGAACTGCATTGCTAAAAATTTACATTATTCCAAGTAAGAAAACTAGAAATGTAACTATGTATTAGAATATCGGAACAACTACGTTGCATAACGATAATTTTTCAGAGTTTGCCAAACATCTCATTTCCATCGATCACATCGGACACAAGATTTAAAATTCTTCACCGTAATGATAATGGCAAAAAACTTAGAAGCACTACAAAACACTAAAAAATAAATATAGCGTATTGCATATCCAATAAATTTATCTCACCGTACGCTTATTCTAGACGTACTATTTCCAGCAAACCGCTCTGTTCCGCCGTAAATCCCATTCCCATTTGTTTACCTTCAACTCAAATACCAAAATATTTTTTGATAATATATGTATGTACTTAGGTAGCAGTCAGTTATGATAGTTTTAATATTTTTCTGGTGAAGGAAGGGCCCTTCCGAATCCGGTAGAGCAATGTGTAAAATAAAAGGGGTCTAAAACAAATTTATGTGTTTACATTGTATGTATGGCAAGCCAAAAAGTAAGTACTTTTTACGAATACGGAACCAATCTGTTTTCGATATCAATAATTTCATAAAAAAAACTCCATGTCCATGTCAACGCAACTATGTTAAGCTTTCAATTTGCCATGCCGTTTCCATCGTGAGAATGCTCCTATATCTCCTATATACATATATAGTTTTGCAATAACATATATAATATAAATATATAAAAATTAGAATTACAATAATAAAAAAAATAAGCTTTATCGAAATCGATAGTAAAACTTCAATGAGTAAAACTAGCAATTAAAATATTTGCTTTATATTATTTACTGGGTTTAGTGCGACCACAGATGATATGCACATAAGATTTAAAAGTTTCCACTGGCAGCCTCGATTCAGTCAGCCCTCGCCGACAGTGATAGGAGTGTATTGTAAAGCATGAAGTCATCGGGGAAAGTGCTTTAGGCCAATTCATAAAAATCTGCATAGGCGGGGTTCCGCACGGAACAGACCATATACCTATTGTATTATACATTAAAAAATATATATTAACAAAATAAGTATTTCCTGACACCATTATCAGATATAGTTTTGGAAACTGGTTTCTTTCTCTTGCGTAATAATAGCTGCCAAATTATTTGCAAATTAATTGTGTGTACTCAAAATATTTTTTGACGCGTCTGTATTTGTAATAGTTTGTTTATGTAGTGCAATGATACCAATGTCATATTACGTTAGACCAAACCAACAGTTTCACACACAATATATACGTATATTTTTATATGCTTCTAGATTCACATACTTTCATATTATTAGGCAGATAAAAGATGTGAATACAATATGATTCGTTGTTTCATTCTGTCCCATAAAATATTCGTATATTTTAATGTATGAAACTAAAATGAACATTATTTATTAGTCTTCATGTATTTTAGCGATCACTTCGCTTACCTATTATTAGAATATTAACCGGCTACTTCACAAAAATCTGGCATTTAGATCTCCTCCATATCAGTACTTCAAGACTCATGATACCACTTGACGACAACATCTCAGACACGCAGTGCCGGATTTACCAGTAATTTGAGGATGCCACGAAACTTACAGTAAGTTTCCACAGCTTCGTCTAATTCATTGACATCTTAAATAAGTTCTAAATTTCCCCAAAAAATCAGTTGTTTTGAAAAAGACACGTAGCGGAATCTGACGATTCAATTTTATAAAGCAACCTGAAGTAAAATGAATTAAAACATACCATGCTAAAACAAGAGTCCCTTGAGTCAGCATTGTATGAATAGTAAATAAATACATATAAATTATTATATCTTGTAATTCTCATCAAACCTGTATTTAAATAGTCAATAATGAAAAAATAAAATAAAAAATAAACATAACATTATAATAAGAGTTATACGGTATACCATCTCTACTTAAAAATCAGAAGCATAATTACATTCAAGGCAGATTTTAAGTTTACCTTTTGCAGGGATGAACATTGTTAGGTATTCTCTCTCCTCCAATCACCGAGAGATTTCCTTCTGCTAATGGACAAAAAAATCCAAGTGATTGTGTTTAGGAATGACAAAATAAGTGTCGTCAGTAGTCTGCATTTTGGCTTCAGCAATAATTTTAATTTGTTTGATAAGGGCATGAAAAGATTTTAGACTACCTTCAATATTAAGAGCGCACGAAGCGATCATACATGTGTAATTTATCGAAAAGCCTCAAATTCAAGCCTCTGTAAATCCGACACTGTCGACACATCTCTTCTCACTATAATTGGCATTTATCGTTTAAAAACTATTTATTGATGCTTCATCATTTTCCGAAATACAACTACATCTTTTCGAACTTCGGAGACGCCGCGTCAAACTTGCAGGCAGCGCTTTGTCACTCGAGAGATGTGTGAAACCTGTTTGGTCGGTGATGAATAATATCGACAGAGAGTGACCGACCCATTGTGGCTTTCAATTGTTGACATTTCTTTTTTTGGAAACCGCGATTTCCCCGTCTGAGTGCATAACGTAAATACCAACAGAAATTACAAAGCATGCAGCACTTGGTGACGCTTTCACAGGTCTTTAGGTTCTTGAGTGAATAAAAAGGAATGCCACAAGGATCGTTTCAGAGACGCTTTGTAATTTAGTATCGGTCTAAAAGTATCATGATATTTCCTTTTAATAAAATGGTCAGATAAGACGAAGGTAAACAATGTCTCCGATATTAGGCATCAGTCAACATCAATGTGGTTATATCGCATGGTAATCAGAGAGCTAGCACTCGAATTAAAATAAATAAGATACCTAACTTGTTAAGGATTTTGTCTCTTTAGTAAATACTTCTCGAATTCCATAGTTCATTCAAATTAATCAATTAGAAATAATAGGCAATTTAAGTATTTTTAAAGATAGTTAGACCTTCGTTTGGCCTGTGAGGTTGTGATAATAATTACTTGTCGACCACTTTGAAAATCATAATCATAACAAACTCGTCAAGTATTACGTGTATTGCAGAATCGCATGTTGAACCCTCGCCAAATGAGTTGCCTATTTATTGCTTGCATTTTAAATTAACAAATACTTACTTCACGCATATGAAGCAAAATGGTGAAGATTTGATAATAATACCGACTAGCAGTTAAAAACCTGCTCCGCAGGTTTTTGCTGCTAAGTCCTGCGGGCGGCTTTTGTTTGCGGCAGTTGGTGTTCCGAGTATAGCCCGTTCCTCGGATCCACTGTAATTTAGTGATGGCTAGTCACAGTAGTCACCGGGACAAAGTAACCGGGACAGGCAATGACGTCATATGTAATGTATAGCCGCATGATACTATTATTCGCAACTATGTATTACCGTCAATCTTTCTATATCGGTAGAGATACTTAAATTTACAAAATCGTAGTACTTATACCTAGAGGGGCACGTTCTCCTGCAACCTGCTAACGGAAATAGCGCCATCTTGAATTCGAAACCAAATTACAAGGGTAGCTTTGTTTAAAATTTCACGTACAAAGATGTTTACATGGTGAGGAGCGTACTACACGGCGGCAGACATGCACTCGACGCCGGGTTCTTACATTCAACCACGCAGACGCAAGCCTATTAATACTGTTTGATGATGATGATTTATAACGCACGAATCTATACAGAATTATATATTACTTGTAGCTGAATAAATTCGATTCGATTCGTTGTAAGTAAGTGAGAACATCAGTAAAAATCCAGTACAAATAAATACGTGGGTAGGCTGAAAAGTAATGCACACATGCTTGTACAGCGCCAACTAAATTACCTTCAGAAGAGCGCCAGGTGGAATATGGAAATGACATTCCTCCTCTATACGTACGCTCAATTTTGAGGTCATTGAATTCATCCAGTGTATTTTGAGAAACGGAAGTACGAAGACGTCTTTTAGTGTTATGTCAACGCAAGGTAAATAGCGTGCTGTTTTCGAATTTTTAACTACTGAAAAAATGACTCCTACTGAAATTCATCGTCGTTTATATGATGTTTATGGTGACGATGCTGTTGATGGGTCTACTGTTAATCGATGGGTAGTAAAATTTTATGATTGTGAGCCTGGAAAAGCAATAAATGTCGTTGAAACACGCAGCGGACGTCCGATCATTGATGCAGAGTGAGCAGACGATAAACAATCCAAACTCGTCCACGATTTGATTAAAAATGACCGGCGAATCACTCAAAAGCTTATCAAAAACCATTTTGAAATATCCAAGGACGTGTTGGCTTTAATATTGAATAATTAGAATACGGTAAAAATCATGGACGATGGGTACCACGCCGTTTCACAGACAAGAACAAACAGCGTCGATTAGGGCCTCTGCAAAACCCGAAGTTTGAACCGATTCCACACCCTTCTCACTCCCCCGATCTTTCATCTTGCGATTTTTATTTTTTTCCTCTACTCAAGATACACCTCAAGGGTAATCATTACACCTTGGACGATCAGGTGAAGGCAGCTGTCAAGTCTTGAATTCGAGAAATGTCGGAAGAATTTTACAGTTACGTAATGAGAAACTTGTTACACGTTGGGAGAAAAGCGTTACCCTTAACGGTGACTATGTTGAAAAATAAAATGTTTGATATTGAAGCTTAAGAATCGTACTTTAATGTCCTTTTTCTTGCTATTTCATTTGGTTCGTGTTTTACAAGCATGTGTGCATTACTTTTCAGCCCACCCTAGTACATAAATAAATGTCATGCATAAATACCTATGCTATTTACGCCGGCACACCGGGTAAAGATTAAGTTAATTCTGTTCAAAGTAGCTATACGGTTAACTACAATTTACATCATGTTCCTATTTTGTTAGGAAGAAATTAATGCAAATAACTCCTATCTAAAAAGACACATTTTATATGTATTACCAACATAATAATACATGTTTTCCGTAGTGTTATTATACCCTCTCAATATTAACCAGGTAAAACCATTATTGAAGAGCTAAATTGAATTCCAATAAAAAAGAGACTGCTATTATTAACAAAACTTAACATATTAATGTTAAGTTTTGTGCATAAAGTTAAGAAAAACCAAATGCCAAAATACTTTAAGGGTGAAATTGTCTTTCATAGTTCATATATAATTACGAAACAAGAAATATAAATAGAGTTAGATTGCCACATAAGAAAAAATCAAAATCACAGAACTGTCTAATTTATAGAAGACGAAACATATTGGATGAAATGCCTGAAAGTATGAATAATGATGAAAGAATGAATGTATCTAAAAAGAAATGTTATGTTGTAATATGTAAAAATATTTAAATTTATCAAATGAAATGTTACATTGTGTTTATTAGTTTATATTCATGTAGTACAAACTAACTCAATAAAAAATATGTAGTGACAAGATCTGAAGAGTCAGATCCAACTTCCTTGTTTTTCATCTACTTCCCATTCCTACTCCTTTCAGTCTCAAAACGTACCATATTGGAGACTCCTGTAAGGTATTCCCATAAAAAACCAATTCTGCTTGTCCGTATTTCAACATTCCTGTTTGATAAATCTATTTTTTGATTTAACTTGTGAAAGACACACATCTTGTTCTGTTTTTGACATGACGTATTTAAAGCATATTTTTAATCTACATATCTCATGATGGAAATGGCTAGCTGAAAACATCTGCTCTGATCTAGAATTTCCAGACAGGTAAAGCATGCGAATTTCATAAGATTTCTGCTTGATAGGTAAGATTAAGTAGGTTTTTTTTTTTTTTTTTTATTACATTAGTTTCATTTATACAGCAAAATTACATAATAATAATAATATTTCAAATAACTGTAGATATCAAAATGTGTACAAGTGTTATTATGTCTTGTACGTTATTAGTTCCTAGCTAGGCAGATTGCCTGTTCTAAGGAACCAAAAGCTGGTGAAAAATGCCAAAAATGTCTTCTGTAAAAAAAAAAGAAAAAACAAAATATTGTTTTTTTTTTTTTTTTGTAGATTAAATATAAATATACTAAGTTTAAATATACTATACTAAGTTTTTACTGATTGTGCCATTAATAGTTAGCCATGTGTAATTTTAAGTTTTAAATGACATTATTTAATAATTTTTCAGACTCAATCCTACCTAAGTCTATCAACCATTTAGTTATTATTGTACCGATGCATGCCATTTTACATGTTTTAATATTTAATTCTGGTGGGATTTTATTATACAATTTCGGTCCCAGATATGTATATGTCTTTTGAAACTTTGCCGAATTGCTCCCTGGGACCACGAGATCCTTTCTGGTGTGACTTCTTGTTATATATTTATGGTCAATTTGCTTAAGATTTTCTACATTTTTATGTACGTGGATAATAACCTTTTTTATATAGTATTGACGAAGATCAAGTACATAAAATTTTTTGTAGAGCTGATCGCTAGAAAACCTATAGGGTTTACGCATAATGACTCTAATTATGGATTTCTGGGCCTTCACTAATGGATCTAAAATTGTTCTACCTGACGCTCCCCAACCAATACAACCATACGTTAAGATGGGGTTGCATAATCCGAAATATATTTTTCTTAAGTCTTGTTGTTTGATTATGTTTCGTAATACAAATAATACATGAATCAATTTTCTTACCCTTATTGAAAGTTTGTCGATGTGAAATTTCCACTTAAGATGATTGTCTATAATAACGCCTAGATATGTGATGTTTTTCACACTCTCCAAAGCTTCACAGTTGCAGTTAGAATCAATATTATCGGAATTACAGTTAGTCTTATGTGTTTTTATTGTGTATGATGTACTAGGTTGTCCTATTATAGTTGAACTGAATCTTATGTATTTAGTTTTAGCTATATTTAGTGTAAGTAGATTTTTGTCAAGCCATTGTTTTATCGCATTGATTCCACTTTCAGCATGTTTATGTGTTTGAGTCCAGTCGTCTCCTTCAAATATAGCTACCGTATCGTCAGCGAATGTAATAATTTTTCCGCCTACTTTTAGGTCGCATAACTCATTTATGTAGATTATAAATAGAAGAGGTCCCAATGTGCTTCCTTGCGGTACCCCAAAGTTAGTGCCTAGTGAATTACTTACTATTTTTCCCAATTTGAGTTGCTGGCTTCTACCTGTTAAGTAACTCTTTAACCATTCGTAGGGCATTCCTACAATGCCAATATTTTTTAATCTTTTGAGGAGTAATTTATGTGAAATCGTATCAAAAGCCTTGGCTAAGTCTAAGAACAGTGCAATGTTTTTCTTTCCGCGATCTATATTTCTAGAAATATGTTCTGTAAGTTGCGCTATAGCATCGTCCGTTCCCCTCCCCGGCCGAAAGCCAAACTGATTTTTGCTTAAAAGTTTTCGGCTCTCTACATAATTACTTAATCTATTTTTAAATATTTTTTCTATAATTTTTGAGATAGCACTTAATAGGGATATTGGCCTATAATTGCCCACTTGGTTTTTAGGTCCACTTTTGTAGATCGGTACCACTAAAGACTTTTTTAGATGGTCGGGGAAAACCCCTGAAGAAAAGCTTTTATTGAAGATGTTCGATAAAGGTGATGCAATATTGTGTTTAATGATTTTAAGTATATGAGTGTTAAGACCGTCAGGACCTTTCGAATGTGTATTATTGAGATTGTCAATAATTTTTAAAACCTCTTCATTTGTCGTAGGTGAAAATTGACAGGAAAAAGAATTATGTTTTGTTTCTATTGCCGATGCCAGTTAATCTTCAGTTTCCTTGGTGACACTTAGGATGTTTTCCGCAAGGTTAGACCCCACCGCCGTAAAGTATTGGTTAGTGTGGGAAGCAATTATGCCCGAATCAGTGGTGGCTGTGTTTCCAATCAGGAGTTCATTAATATTAGGGTCAATTGTGTGCTTAGTATTGGTAATTTGTTTAACGATGTTCCACATGTTTTTACTAGATGGATCTCGGTCGAGTTGATGCTTATAGTACCGTTCTTTTGCATTACGTATAACATCTTTACAAATGTTACGATACCTACGGTAATTCTGTTGTTTGAGAGTGTTTTGTGGATCTTTGGTCGCCACTTTGTGTAAATGATTTCTTTTGTGTATAGCTTTTACAATACCTCTGCTAATCCAAGGAGTAAGTTGTATTTTTTTATGTGCAATAAGTTTATCTTTTGAATTTTGTGTTATATGCATGTTGATTTTGTTAATAAATAAGTTGAGTGCGTTGTTAACATCAGACACTCCACATACATCTTGCCATGTTTCCTCATTTAGATCTTTAATTAATCCCTCATAGCATATGGATGATGTGAACTGTTTAGTGTTTACTTGTTTTTTAAGAGATGTATTTGAAATGCTTATTGCTGTTGTATAGTGATCAGTTATTGTATTGTGTATAACAAATGCATTGGAAGCCATAATATTTCTGGTATTTATGTGATCTAAACATGACATGCTATTATTTTGAACCCTGGTAGGAACTTTAATATTTATTGCAAAGTTGTTTTCTGCCATGGCGCACATGTAATCGTGACATTGTCTGTGTATATTTCCAAATGTGTTTATATTTATATCCCCCATCAATATTTGTTGTTTGAAATCACTACATTTTTTGAGTTCAGATATGAGATTATCCAGAAATGGATGTATGTCATGGAATGATGGTGATCTGTAAATGGCTAAAATACATAGATATCCATTAATTACTAACTTCAGATAATTTGATTGACTGATGCAAATTTCTTGAACTTGACAGTGAATGTCATCGCGAATGTAGGTTACGACTCCACTATTTTGATTTAATTTTTGTGTTGTGTGATATTCATGATATCCTGTAATTTGTTTTGCGAAATATGATTCATTCAGTCTGCATTCTGTAAGGATTATTATATGAAATCTAGCAGTTGACTTAATACTGTCTAAAAATAAAAGAAAGTCATCAAAATTTTCCATTGTACGGATATTTTGATGTATAATATTGATTTTGTTTAAGCTCCAATTAAATTCGTTGAGTTCATCAATTTCTTCTATGATAAATTCATTGTTTGGCTCTCCAAAATTATCTATTTCCATATAAGCGTTTAAACCCATTTTATTTTAGATATATTATGAAATGTTATCTTAGGATCGCTGAGTTTTAGGTCTATATTTACAATTGCAAAGAGGGAGATTAGACAATAAAAATATTTTAATTTAAGTTTGGTGTTTGTTGATGGAGATAATGTTTGTGTTAGGTTCAAATTGCACGGTATTAATAATAGTTTGAAATACTTAGTGTATACTATGGTGATAAATGGGATGATCTGATAGTGATCTAAATGTTTAGTGCTTTCTACTGAAAATAATAATAATAGTATAAGAGAAAAAACAGTACCTTCTAGTCATTTAATGTCCGTTAGCTTTTGGTCCGAATCAATCAGTATTGGCCTCGAATTATCGTATTAGGTAACTTAATGTATTGTTTATCGATACGGCAGTAAAATGATTTGTTAGTAGATTGCTGGATTAGTAATTGTAGCAAGTCTCTCTGTTGGTAGAATACGGAAGGAAATGTTTCCGTTGGGTAGGAGATAACTGGTACCTGCATTCCACTTTGCCGCATAACTAGTTTGTGAGAAACTTCACATAATAATGGTTTCTGATGATGAAGAATGTTTCACTATAATTTAGCATCCATGATTTGTTTATTAATGAAGTAATTTTTGTGCGACAAGAAGTAAAATACATCCAGAGCATTTATAATATTATTATGTACACGATTTATTAGGATGTTTTTTTTTTGTACATTAGCTACACACAAGGGGCACTGAGGGAAAAAATCCCTCAGGACCTGTGCCATGTTTTGGGATGCTGTGTGAAGGGTTTTTTATCAAAAGAAAGGAGAGAAAGTTCTGGAAAGGAAAAAGGTATAAGAGGTGGGTAGGAATCAAATCAAATTTACTGACAAATGAGAAGCCAAATCACGTTAAAACAGTACTTCGCTACGCTCAGTTAACCACTGGAACGCTTTTTATAGAATTTCGGTACAATTTACACAAACTAAGTTTGCTAAGTTGTCGAATTACACCAAATTCTACCTAGATGCATTAATTTTTTTTTTTTTAATATTTTCAAAAACTCCCGCGATCTGTGATTTGCATAACATGTAGTCCAGACAAAATCCTTTAGCGCTTTCCCCAGAGATGTCTCATTTCTTTGTTTCTGTGATTTAATTATGGAAATTTCTAGATCGATTATTTTCGCTGCAAATTACAATGTTAAGCGTTCTGGACCTGTCAGTGTAAAATTCGGCTTTTTTATCGTATTTTAGTGGATATTTATAACAAATTTGTGTACCAGTGTTATAATAATTGAATGAGTAATGCATTCAACTATTTCAACGTGTTTGAACTTAAAATTTCTCTGATTATTGATAAAACAAAGTTTTATGGTTATGTTTTTGACATTTTTTTCCGATCGTCATGAGTTTTTGAAAATGCAATATTTTCTATAAATTAATCAATAATCGAGTTAATTGGTAGGTATTGTGGATTTAAGATAATTGATGTACCTGTTTGATGTACTACAGCTATTTGTGGTGAGTCGTTTAAGAATTTCATTTTAGTCTAATTAAAAGTGTCGCCATTTTTCGAATAAATTTGTGTCAAAAATTATCCAAAAGGAACATTCAACAGTTCAAAACATATCAAAATTCAGTTTTCTTTTATACATATGTAGATTATAAATTAGACCATTGAAAAGAAACCTAATTGAAAATATTCATTGTGGAGGGAAATTTGAACTTACTAAGCGAGTTTAAAGGGAGGCAATGCTGAGAATAGTTCCGTTTTGAATGTTTACGATTTTTTAATATTATTTTTATAAATCCTAGGAATATGTGATAAACAACCAAATATAGGTGAATTCATTGACTATATAGAACTATGATCAGTTTGTATGACTTCATATTAAAATTCGGAGGTATGATTTTTTTAAGGTTGGCGTAAAATATTCAAAACGGTCATTAAAATATCACGAGCAATCCGAGGCAAAAGTTATAAAACGCGCCGTCGCTCCAGTGGTTAATAATGTTTTTTTTTTTTATTATCTATAGACAATTTTATAACGAAAATCACAGAAAGCAACTAGGCTACTTGACATTTAACATTATGAAAAAACTGTATTGCTCGCAATCTTTTCTACAAATTCATTTTACATTCTCTATTTCGGAGGCTCCACTCCGGGAACCTTTTTAGATATAACGTGCGTTTGCCGCCCTACTGCATGGCGGGCCGGATCCGGAGAGACTAGAGGGAAACCTAACCTAGACCTCTCCAGCCGGACTCTATCAACCCATCGCCTTGCACCGCAGTGCGAAGGATGGATTCATACGTCCATCACTCCTGAACACTTTGACCCCCCGATTTCTATCCATTCCTCATACCCTTTTCTTCCAAGACTTCTTCTCCTTCCTTTCCGTAAAAAGACCTCTGACACCGCATCCATAGGTCCTGAGGCTTTTTTCTCCGGGGCCTATTGTATAAAAACGTATTTAAAATTGTGCAATTTTATTACTTGCCTGATTTGGCCAATACTTGCATCTTTTATAAAGTAATCATCTGATGTTACGTGACTTTAGTTGTAGCTGCGAGTTGTCTAAGTTCACGAAGTAACTGGACAGGTAAATCAACTATCCAGCCCCCCTCTGGTCGTTTCGTACCGCAGTTACTATTGAACTTTAAAACGAGTTTGCTAGGTAACTACTAAGATCAAACATACAACAACAATTGGAATTTGCTTTGTATAAAAATATGAAGATAATTGTTTTAAAAGATGAAAAATTAATGTGGTTATCATCGTCATTATCATCATTTTTATGTGATACTGTAAAAGAGTTCAAACCATTGAACAGATACAGCCATGGAAGTGTTGACCAAAACTTACATATTGTAGCAAACTTATATAGAGTGGTAGGCTACACAAAAGGATTTTTAAATCACGTGGTACGCACTGTCCCATGGAAACCATCATTTTACTCCAAATAATCGGTAACACCGTGTACAGTGAACATCGTTGACACTTTTAAATTAACAAAATATTGGACCAGTTACAAAATTTAATCTGTTTTGGGCAACTCAAACTGTTTTCTATTTTTTTCACAGTCGTATCTAATTATATATCTACATCTGAGCTGTTTGAATTTCTGGGTATAATTTGCCGCGGGCCCAAAGCACCTAAGTCCAAATTCACCGAGCAATTTCAGTCCAGTTATTGCTCAATCAATTGTTTCGGCGCCGTGACCAAGAGAGAAGCATGAACCGACTTCAGACCTGAGACATTATCATTAACAAATAATGTCTTATTATGTAACTCGGTGATTTATTGAGAATACTGTACGTCGGCCTAACCTCCTTGCTAAAGGGGTCAAACCTTGACTTTTGGAGTCACATTCAACAACCGTCCAATAGGCACATTTAAGTCTTTATTTTGTGGAGTTTTAAATTTTTTTTACACCCTTTCATGTGTAATTGTAATGACCTTCGTGGTTAAGCGATTGTAATAGTTGATAGTTCGACAATACCTTTTGTTGGCATACATAAGGATTCAGACCTACACATTTATTTGAGATGTCGGATCAAAACAATCGAAATAAAAAGATTAGTTAAGTAATCTGACATGCTCCATTATAATATCGATCACAGTATGAGAAAATATGAATATGATAATGTCAGTAGACAATAGTAGAATACCTGGTATATAATAAATTTTAACTAATGTTTTTATTCCACATATTAAAAGATAATAAATCAATATGACCAATCAGTAGAACAGCTTTCTTTTGTACAAAGTTGGGAGTCACAATCATTTTGGCCCTCTGTTTTCTATTTCTTTCATATATTTCGCATTAGACGTCGCCCTGCGGACATCACCAATCCCACCGGGGAATGAATGGAACGGGCAGTCGTTGCACGGCATCGCTTTCAAACATCGCCGGCCCCATCTATGCATCATGTAGGTAAAGCGGCTATGAGAGCACCTTATCCTGTTGATAGCGTACCAGAGTTTACGAGGCAATGAGAAATTCCCTCAGTGGGGTCTTGCAAGAGATGGGTATTTCCCACGTTGGCCGATTGCCACTCAAGTTTTCACCTATCTTCTGGAATGAGAGGTACCTAATCGTAGGAGACTCTTTCCTTCCATTCAAAAGGGTTTATGGGACTTCAAGTAGCGTGCCGGCATGAGACGACATGATCGTGCAAAGGAATTGCGCTTTTTGCAGCGCCTTCTTGTATTCCCTCAGCCCTTCAATCAAAAAGTGACTATCAAATTCATTCTGAATGTGCAAGAATCATTTGTTAAATTGTTAAATTCTGCATTTGTTATACAGTTATAAATAGATATTTGATATATCATAATAGTAAAAATATCTACCTACCCACATTGACAGCGATATGAAATATGAATATTTCATTGATCCATGTTATGAATTAAATCACTTATAAAAGCTGAAATAAAAAGAAGCCGTGCAAATTTCAAGTCGTTAAACCTTACCGTTGAATAATTTCAAGGTTTTATCGTTTCGGATATTATACGTGCAGATTTTCTGCTTTTAAGATAAGATTAGAGCCATTAATTGTTTCGTAATTTCATCCTCCACTTTCATTATATATTCACTATCCACAAATCTATCTATCTATCTATATAAATAAAAATGAATCGCCGAAATGTATGTACGCGCATGACTTCCGAACGACTGCACCAAATTGGATAATTCTTTTTTTGTGTTTGTTATTGTCAGGACAAAGTTTGTATAAACCTGGTGAGCTCTGGCATTATGAAATTTGTATAAAAAATTGCAATAGGTGGAATGCGAGCTGTTTGAAAACTAAATGTACCGGGACTGAATGTATGGATTGCAGGAGAGGGAGGGGGGGGGGGGAACTCGGTAAGGGGGTTCGCGGGACGGGGGAAAGGGGGAGTGGAGTGAGGAGAGGGAAGGTAAGGAAGCGGAGTGGGAACACGAGAGGGGAAGGGGACGCGGTAGAGGAAGGGGAGGCGGAATGGGAACGGGAAGAATGGTAAAGGACACGCAGGGAGAAACAATTTCTTTATTAAATGGCATAGCAACGCATGCCGGGTACCAGCTAGTTTTAAATAAATAGAAGACCATCACGTTTATGGTGGTGTGAAATTTTATTGTAAAGTTTGATGAACCGTACAAAAATTAGGTACTAATTCGAAATTATCATTGAAATATCGTGTATTTAAGTATTTGTACATTTTTACAACCAAGGTTTGTTATGACCAGTAGACAAGTGTGTTAACACCTTTGAACCTTGACACTCAGTCGATAATAACCAGTAAATAATTCATAATTATTTGGTATTAAATAACAGGCCATCCTGCAATTTACATAAACGAATTCATTTAATTACTCTCATTAACGCAGCACTGCAAAGTATCAAACGACGTAAACATAATTATCTGGGACCGAAATTATATCATAAAATAAAACCTACTCGGAATTAAACATTAAAACATGCAAATGTCCTCCAAAATCTCCAATCGCTCCAATAATAGCTAAATTGTTGATTTTCAATGCGAAAAAGGTATGTCAACAAATGTATACCGGTTTCCCGCTTTTATTATGCGGTTCCACGACATCTCAACATAACATAGGGGCATTTCAACACATTTTGAAAAAGTCATTAAAAGTTTTTTTTTTAATAGCCCATAACATAACCTAACAAAACCAACATAACGAATTTTTTAAATAATTTTTTTCTTTTAATGACTTCAAAGGAGTTGTTGAAATTGCATGATTCTGAGTTGTCCGTTCACCATATTATGCTTACAACAATATGCAGACAAGCAGCCATGTGGCAGCTTCGCGGGACTACCGATAAATTGTCTAAATTATATTATGTAATTTGTGTTTTTGTTGGAAATAAAAAAAATAAAAATAAAAAAATAAAAATAAAATGAAAAATGATACAGCCATGGAAGTGTTGACCAAAACTTACATAGTGTAGCAAACTTATATAGAGTGGTAGGCTACACAAAAGGATTTTTTAATCATGTGGTACGCACTGTCCCATGGAAACCATCATTTTACTCCAAATAATCGGTAACACCGTGTACAGTGAACACGGTGTTACCGATTATTTGGAGTATAAAAAAAAATAAAACAATGTGGGTATGCTAAAATAGTTTGATAATCTGAAGATTTACAATTTTAGTTATAGATATTATTACAAAACATTAAATTCTATATTTAGATAGGTACATTTTTTTAAAAATACATATTATTCGGTGACTGGCTAACTCAGAATGAAATCAACTCAGAACCACCTCAGAAATATTTTAAAAATTGGTTAAATAGGTTAGGGTTACCGACTATTTAAAAATTCATTTTACATAGCTTTTAATGACCTTTCTGAGGTGGTTATGAGTTGGCATGGATCCCATTATTCTATGTATTTGTTATCATAACACTTTTCATAAGGAACACTCAGAAATACGAAAAAGAAGCAAAATATTCACACCTCAATTGAGCATTTTTATTATGATGAATAAGTTAACAGACTTAAAAAATATATATATGAGTTGTACAGTGCGGAAATTTTAAAAAGGTAGGTACTTAATTACAACAATCCTTGAAAACGGATTGTGTAATCGCAATTTTCAGATTATTAGTGTCAACACTTCTCTTGGGCAAAGTGCAGTGTAAATATTGTTATTCTAAATACCTATCCATCATGTGATTCACTAAGAACTTCCGCATTGTTATTACAGTGCCCTTGGGGTAAATTGTCACAAAAACGGCGCTGTACAAATTATCCAGTTATTATTATTGCGTTTTATTTTCTTCTACCAGTGAATTCCAGTCACACACATTCCCCGTCTAATCTTCTAATTTTTAGCATTTAAATGCGACGAAATCGGTTTTTATGAGATTACCGCATAAGAGTCTCAACTGTCCAGAGCCAATGGGACTATATCACTCCCAAAAAATCATGTCGACATTTATTACCCTTTTACTTCAATAACACCAGGACACTAGCTTATCAAAATTCTCCGTTAAATATTCTAATCTAGGTGATATATTTCATCTTAAAACCAATCAGTATAAATTTTGCATATTCTATCACTTTTATTCTTCTAGACACAAATATACTTACATAATTTCTGCAGTTTTTTGTTTATATTGAATGTGAGACTTCTTATCATTTTTACATATGTACTTTTTATTTTATTATGTGGTTTTGTTTTTATATTGTATTACGTATTTTCTTTTCTCATTGTATTATATTTTCTTCATTGTTTTTATACTCAACTTATAAACTATAATGTAAAAGCCCATCAGGGCGTGTAATAATAACTAATAAATAAATAAATATTATATAGCTGAGGGGTTAGGGAATAACAGGGATGTGAAAACGCTGGGTTTCGAACGCTTGACCTCGGGGCAATGAGTCAATGAGCGTGTTGTGCTATACTATTGTGTTATAATCTTAATAATATTAGGTAATACTTATGGAATAATTTTTTAAATTTTTTTATTTTATTATTTCATAACTTTATATTTTTTTACATTTTTATATAAAGCATGTTAGGTATATAATAATTAAAATATGTTTAAACTTATATAATAGAAATTATATTCGAAATATGGAGGTAATTCGTAATATGGAGTCTGGAGGACTGAATGCCGTTGGCACCAACAAAAAACTGTACAAAGACGCGAAATTAGCCGTCCATAATGGAGTACTGGTACCTATCCTGTTGTATGGCAGTAAGGCATGGAACTGGCAGAGGAAGGATGAAAGTAGACTGAATGCTGTAGAATTGAGATCCCTGAGGTGTATGTGTGGTAAAACCACGTATGATCGTGTGAGAAACGCGGAGATCCGCAAATAATGCAAGGTTGATGTAAGCGTAATGAGAAAGATCAAGAAAGGAATGCTCCGATGGTTTGGGCATGTAGAGCAAATGAACGAGGAAAGGAGTGTAATGACGCAAATGTGAATGGTAGAAGAAGTCGGGGACGCCCGAGAAAGACATGGAACGACCAATTGAATCAGATACTTTAGTCGGACCATGTCAAGAGTCAGAATAATAGAAGAGCATGTATGAGACTATGTATGAATGTGAACGAGGCAAGGAGTGTGTGCCAAGACCGAATTGTTTGGCGGTTCGTCCTCTGCCTCCGGGAAACGGCGTGATGGTTAGTTAGTTAGTTATTTATATTCGTAGTACCTACTCCTCACTAGGAGACCCTGTGCTGAGGGGGAGTACATTTTGGATAATTTTTCAGAGACCTCTATGGTTTAACATCATGGTTTGGGTAAGGTTTTCTATAAACTTCTACTATTAATAGTCATAATGAAAATTGCCCCATATATGCGACCGGTCAGTGGTTGAGTGGGCATAGCGCGTGGGTACAACCCGGGCGTCGCATGTTCGATTCCTCGGCTGGCTAAGTCCTCCATCACAGCACAACCAACATTTTCGGCTTTCTGTGGTGGTAGAAGAAGATTTTCAAACATTGTTGGGCTATTCGTAACTCAGCAGGAATGTTTGTCTTTCTTTTAAAAAAAATATATATAAGTCAAACTGTAATTAATGATAATTTATTTTTAAATTAAAGAGAACAAGACATAGAAATACAGAAAAAGATAATGGTCGCAACTGGAACTCGAACCCAGAACCTCTAACCTTTTCTGTTTTTCTGTGTCTTGTTCTCATTCATATTTTCGTTTTGATTATTATTGTTATCTTCTTCTTTAATGATATATTACATCGATGGAAATAACCTTCAGAAAGTTATAAAAAGAGATAAATATGTTCTCATAACTCACTATTTCACTTAAACGGCGGTATGTAAATCTACAAAATATTTTAATTATGATTACTCCCTTCACTTCGAAAAAAAACGATATTTTGAAATATCGAAAATCACAAATATAAAATCAATTTCATTGGCTATGTAGGGCCTCATTGAAAAGTCTTATGTAAATTGAATTGACGACATAAGCTTACTCTCATGTCGGTTTAAAGTACACGTCTTGGAATTATGTGTTCAGTGTTTCGAACAATAGAACAAAAAATCACTACATAAATACTAAAATTCTATATTATGACATCACACTAGCGATAAGCTAATGATAAAATTATCCAATAGTTTTATTATTTTTTCTTTCTTTTTTAATTTATTCAATTCTTCTTTCTTCCTTTCTCTTTACCGCAGAAACGGGCGGTCCGATTGATATATCCCCCCCCCCCCCCATCGAGCTTAGGCTGGAAATGCTGTCCATGTTCTACCGGTATTTCAATGGAAGAGGAACTAGCGTCAATGATCCCTTCGGAACCGGTGCATAGTCGGGAAACACACTAAACGCCCTCCAACATTTTGTAAACGGTTGAAATTTGTCAGAAGAGAACGGTTCATTTTTACGAAGTCTCTTCAAGATCCATTATTCCTTTCCTCAAACATACCCTCCACGTAGCACATCCAAATAAGAAGGCACATTATTTTCCTATAATTTTTTAGTGTAAAAAAACGTTTAACGAGTGCATTGACCTACCGGAATCATGGTAGAAAAGATGGTTTTGAAGGATTCTAATCGATTAGTTTGGCGGTAAGAAATTAGTTCCAGTAATTCACCGTAAAGTCATCTTACAGGAAATCACCGCATCTCCTTGGAGTATCTACATTTGCAATTCATATGATTTAAAAAGTTTAAAAAAAAAACTAAACGTTGCCTTTCTTGAAATGACATTAGCCGTATTTAGTGATTAGATTTATGATCCATTTGTAAAAATATGACCCACAGCTTGGAAACCCCTATATGTATAAAGGCGTAAATTCTCTCATTTCATTTTATTACGAAAAACAATTGAACTAAACGAAAATTATTAATATTTTTACCGACCAACCCCGTTTCAAAGCCGTCTTTAAGTATCTACGAAAGGCCTGACCGATAAAACTGTTATAACCTCCGCTTCACATTTCTTGTCTGGAAACCGTGCGGGAAACACGATTTGCCGTCGAAAATGTCGATTTTAATTAATACATCCTAAAGAAACCGACCGAGTATGATGTTTTATGTGAAAATACACTACCTAAAGTGATGATGATTCCATTGAGGATCCTAAAAATTGCCATTTTCACCATGGCACAATGTTTGAAAATCTCTTGATATCGGCGGTCACACGAATAATTGTAGGAACGGGCAGTTCTTAAATTAAACCCTTGGTTCTTACAATTGCATTGAACCTATTATTTAAGCAAATCGGCGTCGGATCGGGATTCTACGTAGAGGGATTCTGTGTTCTACGGTGAACGTGGAGACGCATTTGAAGACCGGGGCATTTCTTGGCAAATGCCGTCGAGTTGGAAAAGCGTACCCTCCTCACACATGTTGAAGTCAGGACCTGAGGAGACCGGGCTATTCTACAAGCATCGCCGTCGACCAGATGAAACTTCCTTCGAATCGGGCTATGATATATTTAGCTAGGATTTGGTATCAGAGGTCCACAGTTGCGTGAGTTAACTTTAATTTCTTCTTTGTTGAATATACTTAAATTATTGCTTTACATAACCGTAAAAACTAAACCATATGCGTGGAACCAATGCCCATAACCCTGAAAGAACTCTCAGCCCAACCGAACTGAAGGCCTGGGTTCTATAGGTACCCAGTCGCGCTCTTTTGTAAAAATCAAACTCAATGATATAAAACCAGAGTGTGCAATTCGCACGCGGTAGAAGTGAAAACTTCAGAAAACTAAAGTAGACAAGAGTGGGGAGACTACAAAGCATTTTTTTCATCACTGTGAAGGATGACTTTACCAATTTGTTGTCGTCAAATTCTTTTAGTAAAATAAAAGTATTTGTGTTTTCCTCTTCGGTGTCGCTAGATGTCGCTGTCTATTGTCTTTTCTTTTGCCTGTTCATTTTGGAGTGGTTTGAAGATTGGATATTGAGTTTTAAAAGTAAAAATACCTATTTTGTTTTTGGATTCGCTAAATGTCTGCAGAGATTCGTCAGGTGGGTACTTTATACCACTACACCAAATGAGACTTGCGTGGGACTGTGGATTTATCGTATTTTATTGGAATTGAGTACCCATGATTTAAATAAATATTTTATTACTACCTCATTCTCTCGAAGGCTAAATCCTATGGATGTATGTGTTTGTCTCTTTTTAGTTTCTGTTTCATCGAGTTTCAAACCACAACGATGCTAAAGGAGTTTTTGCTTCAAAAAGCCTTCGGCTCTACGCATTATTTGGGGCCTATGAGCGATACATGGCTCACATAAACTCTTAAATACCTACCATAACCTACTACCTACCAATTTCTCCACAAGATTCGCAAACCCACGCAAAATGGCGTCATCGAATACAGCATTAAAATGATATAACACTCACTAGTTGTAAATGAAAGTTACTGAGGCGAAGCAATGCTCGTGTTGGTATGGCGGGAGATAAAAATAATTGGTCCGATTCTCGTGTAAGCAATTATTTGTGCTTTTATCGCCCTGGACTGGTTTTTGGACAAAATTGTCACGAAATATCTTCCCACGTGATTACACAAGGATGTTTTTAGCACGGAAAGGGTTGACGGGGAAAAACACGTATTTTGTACACTAAAAATTTATGTTATCAATGTTTGTAGTTTCACACTCGCTCCGCATGCAAAGTGATAAATACCATCTATAATTTTCAAACCGAACTGTTGAAGTTTTCATGAAATATTTTTGTTTGTATTTGTTGAATTGTTGATGCTTGTTCAATATACCTATATATTAATGGTGTTTTTCTCTTTGATATTGAATATTTATTTTTGATTCGGTAGAAAATAGGTGAAAGGGTGAAGTAAACTCGAATCTACGGACGAAATACGAAATTTCGGGAGCCATCTTAAAATTCTAGAGTTCTCAATCGATTTCATCAAAATTTCTGAATGGTAAGTTAGGGGGGAAATGAAATTTAATTTTTAGTCAGAGCAAATAATTTCGACAGCCATCCTTAATTTCTAGAGTTAATTTCTTAGTGAAGTGGAATTTGTTAGTCGAAATTAGTTTTCATAGGTTCTGTGGATTTCAAATGATTGAATATAGGCATACGAAATAGATACAATATAACGTATTCACGTTAATGGATAAAAATAGCATATATTATGCGATGATAAGTACACTTTGCACATATTCTCATTGTTCTTGTACGAACAAAGAAGCAAAACTCTACTATATTATTAAATTAAACAAGAGTCGCTTGCGGGGCATACCAGTACCTGCTAGTATTATAATATTTTATAAATTTAAAATAATATATTATAGCGGGGCAATTAAATAAATCAATCCACGCTTTTCTTCTGTAAACACAATGAGTCTTTATTGGGTGGGTACAATCAATCTACACAAGTAGACAGTTCAATAAAATCGTAAAAACAGTTAGTAGTAACTTAAAAGTACAAACTACGACAGTAGCTTTATGGTTATTATTCCATAATTACCTACTCGTCACTTTAAACAAAAGGTTCACGAGTACCTTGAAGTTGCGCGAGCGAACTCGGAAGGCAAACTTCGACTTTTACTATTTCCTGGAGCTCAACGCGGGACACCCCGGCGAGGGTCAAACTCCAATCTCTAAGGTTTCGCTGGTCTTTATAGACCTATTGGCCCACAGCCCTAGCGGCAGCGGTAGTAAGGGACAGCAAATGCAGACAGGGAGAGTATTTTATATTTGAATACTTATCAATACAGCAGCAGTTAGGAGCAGTTAGGATTGTGTGGTTTTCACATAAAAAAACAACATTTTGAAATAAAATTATTGCTAAAAGTGCCATGCACCGAAGCAATAATAACATTAAATGAATCGGGCCGTGTCAAGAGTCAATAATAGAAGAGTATGTGTATGTATGAGTGTATAGTGTATGCCAAAACTGCCAACACTGAGATGTTTGGCGGTCTGTCCTCTCTGCCTATCCCTGCGGGGAAACGGCGTGATTAGTTAGTTAGTCAGTTTGGTTTCACCGAGGATACTGTAGACATGTTTAAAATTATCTGAAGATACCCCAAGAACTGCACAGTGCTTTTAGTCCATGTAAAAAATAAGTTCTGGAAACTTAACCAGACTTTTTGGCGTCATGAAATCTTTAGTGCAAAATCATTCTAACAGGTAGAGACTTATACTGTGTCATGACTTTCAACAGCTTACATAATATATAATAAAATATAATAATACCTAACCTATGGGTACGTGATTCAATAGTTCTACATAGCAAAGATCATTTCAACATAAATGTCTTTCTAAGCGCCTAGCGGAGATCCAATTATTCCAAATGCTCCCAATTCTCGTTGGGCAATTTGAGTTATTATTTGTTTTGATTGTTCCGAGAATAGGCCGCGGGAACACGAGCTGTTGCTTGGTTGCTCTGGGAGCGAGAGTGTTTGTTGCTTGTGGCCACATTGGCCAGGTCAACAATTTCTTTATAAACCGTTTCATCAGCGTCCTTGTAAGGCCGTTTGTTATTGCCACAGGAACTGGTTTCAATAATCACATGTTGCTATTAATTCGGGCTGTTTGACTTGCGAGATCTTCGTCATACTCCTCTGCACAGCGTCAAATGTCTTCATAAAAAAAAACACTACACGATTTTCAGGCGAATAGATTTAATAATAATAACTGTTTGCCTATACCTTTGGTGCGTTGCAACATAAAAGCGAAGAATTTGTGTCAGTAAACTGAAGTGTGTATTACTTATATTTTGTTTTTGTTAATGTTTGTACTAGTTCCAGAGTAGTAGCAGAATATAAATATCTTTATTAAGTTGGTAGTTCCCTCTCCGATTTAGACTTTCTGAACTTTTACGTTTCAAAATATTTCGTAAATACCTTTGATTTTTATTAATTGCTCTTGAACCCCTCAGAAAACAAGTAATTTTCGTTTAAGGTGCTAATTTTAAACTATATTATTATTTTTTATATACAACGCCAAGCTAATAGTTATCTACCATGGAGGTAGACAGATTCCTTCCTACAGGCTTTCTTCCTTTCAATAGTTATTCGCTCTTTAGTGCCATCTTCAAACCAATTTCACATTAAAATAATATCGACTACAACAGCATTATAATATTATGATGTCTTGCTTTACTACATTATGTTAGCAAATATATTAATAATAATGTGTACCCGACTTGTCAACTTCATGTTGTGTATAATTTATTCGTTGTAAATTCAAAAATAAATAAATTATATATGGTTTTGTTGGAGGTACCTGCAGCGTAAAATCGAAACATAAGTTTTTTTTTTTTTAAATTCTCGCCTGCTCGTAAAATATGCGTTGACCACCCCAGCAATCTACCGAAGAATGATTTTTTTTTATATCCTTTATTCCTTTATTTTTCACAAATTTTACATTTGATGTATACAATATTATGAAAAAAATAAAAATAATGGGAAGCTGTGCAGCCTGTGCGTAGGTAATATAGTTAAATATATATTAAGATTGTACCTACAAGGAATAAACAGGGCATATAAGGAAAAACCATTTATTAAAATTTAATAGTTTGTTCAAAAATGTGTATACAATTGTGTACCTACGCAGTAAATTTATAGTAGTTGAGTGTAATAATATGTGAAATGTTTGTGAGAGACATAAAGTGATATAAATTAAATAAATAATGTTTTAACATCTATGTTGTTAAGCTATAATTTTAACTCTTTTGTGTATTGAGGAAATTTAGTTGTCACTTGAATATTTTTCGATAAAAGATTGAATGTACGAGGTTCAATGAAGCTGCTGGGAGTTTGCATTTGTTTGGTATTCGTTTGGGGGCATAAAAAACATTATTATTTCTAATGTTGATTCTGTTTTAATTTTTTCGAATTTGTTTTGTTTTTAAATATATATTTCGAAATATATATATATTATGTTCTCCATTCTCTTCGTATTCGTATTTTCGATCTAATTAAACTAGCTTACACATGAGTAAAAGCTTTTGACGATAAAAAATATTTATCCGAACATTTTCTTCGACATTTTCCAAATTCATTCTCTCCGAGTCATGGTCCAGAGCACAAGGAAACAATTATTTTGGACCGCTGTAAAAAACGACCTTCGAGCATCTTACGGAACAATCAGCATTTATTTGACATAACAAATACTATTAAGTAACATACAGGTTTACTGAGAGCTGAAAGAAAATTTATGATTGTTTGTTTTAATCACTGACGTATTCATTACTCTGTGGTTTGAATGGCGTCCGATTCTATTTGTGCGAAATATTTCCTAATGTGTCAGTTGTAATGTTTAAAGTTTTAAAGTTTTTCTCTTCAGAGATTTCCGGGTCTCCACGATAATAGACTTTTGTTTTCGGAGACAAAAATAATAGCTTTGCAGGTATTTCAATTTAATAGAATGTTGGGGCGCCCGAAGACTTTAGTTGCGGAGACAACAGTTGCAGATATAAAAATCAAACTCGATACTGACAAAACAAAAACAAAAACAGTTGACGACTCGATCGCTATCCACAGGAAAGGAACTAGTGAATTTCATTGGCGGTCCGCACACAGGCAACTTGTTAAAGACCAGTTGGCTAGCGCGTTTCAGTTGCCATGTTGACAGGTTGCAATGGTAACCTGTCAAATTTTCGAGTAATTTGCGATATTTCAGATCAGAAAAATATCGGTTTTGTTTAGGAGGTTGATAAATTATGCCGTGCACTGAGTTGCCAACCAGTTTATGGTTTTTCCATGAGCGAAGGCCCTGTGTATGGAGGTGAGCGCAGGTGAGAGACTTTTCAGTATGAATTTTGGAACAATTTTCCAACTGTCGTCGCTGCGACTACAGAAGTCTCTCGTCTGCGAGCGCCCATGCAGTATTTACTTTTGCGGTTACGTGTGCTAAATGAAGCGAGTAATTTACTTTTCAAATGAAATATTTGAATGCCTTTTTATTCAATTTAAGAAATGAAGAATTTCTTTGTTTTCTTTCATGACACTTTGTTTAAAATTTAGGTTTTTGAAACTTATTCCATAAATATTTGAAAAAGGCGTAAGGCGTAATAAACCACAAATTGAAAAAAATGTATGTGCTCCATTTTCTAATTTATTCTAGCTACATAAATACATTATAAACAAGAAGAACTTATGAAATGCCAATATATATAATGAACATCCATAAAGATGTTAATTTAAGGAATATATATAGCCCAAGGAATAAAGAAGAACACTGGAAATACCTTCAACGTCGCCACTAACTTAGTACCTTTTGGTTCTGGTCCATTTGCATCTGTCTTTCTTGCACTTGCCTGACATCGTACATCGTCATCCTATTTGAAAAAACAACAAACTTCGAAGTGTATCATTGCTTTATATATTACTAGCTGGGTTACCCGGCTTCGCTCAGGACAATTTGAGAGTGTTCTGGAATGTTCCATAATGATGTTCACAATTCCCTATTCCCGAACATTCCACAACATACTTCGCCACTCCTTCCAGAACTTTCTAGAGCTCTATGGAACCTTCTAGAACTTTTCGGAAGACTATTCTAGAAATTTCATGAAGGCGAAACTTCCAGCCCTTATATCTTCAAAATACATCCTTTAGGTTAAAACGGATACCCTTATTCCCTAGGGGGGATAGAGATCTGCTACACCATATAACTCCCTTGATCGTACCGGGACTCGTTTCTGAGTTTTTGCGAGCCGGACGTTATTTTGGACTTTCTTTTATAATATATATTGATGATTATAAAACTAAACATAAAATATTATATAATTCTGCCCGCACCCATTCAATCTCCTTTGAGCCAAATTATGCAACAATTCTTTTGGCAATCGGGAGAAAAGAGCGTGGGCTGAACCACTTGAAGTAATTATTTTTTTCTCTTGTTGCCGATCAGAGCAATCGATCTCACTCTTACTATTTGTTACCATTTCAATATTGGTATTACGCCACAAAATATTATTTCCTTTACCAAATTGTCTCTTGTCATTGTTATTGATATTTTTTAGAACATTGGTTGGCGAAATATTTTTGATTGCCGAATATGCAGTCTTTTTCAGTTTCTCACATCGTCCGAATGTTTTCCGAAAATATGGGCATCATCTTCTGTCTCTTGCTTTCTTTTTATGATGTTGAAGTGAAAACTTCTTTAGCCCCGGTTGTGATTTGAAACTCTATGAAACGAAAAAGCAATAAAAAGAGACAAACACATACACCTATATGATTTAGCCTGCGAAAGAATGAGATAGTTTGGGAGGCGGGAATGGGTACCGCCACCCCGGGAACCTTTATTGAATAACCAACACCTCTGCCACAGGTCACCCCAAGTGGTTCGCTACGTTTGGTGATTTAGCAGGTGTGCCCGGGATCATGGGGTGAGGTTTTTCTAGGTCTTGGATGACCAGGATACACTGAACCCCAGATTCCTACCCAGCCCTTAAACCCTTTTACTTTCCAGAAGTCTCCTCTCCTTCCTTTCCCTAAAAACCCTCCACACAGCATCCCCAAAGATGACATAGGCCCTGAGAAAAATTATTTTCCTCAGGGCCTCCTGTGTGGAGCTCATGTAAAAAAAGATAGATAATATTGGACTCCTCTTTGCGCGGTGCATCGTATTCTCCCCACTCTTGTCTATTTTAGTTTTCTGAAGGTTTTACTTCTACCGTGTATGAGCTGCACACTGATTTTTATTCTGTTTTGTATAAAATATGAACCATTCCTCATAATGAATGCGTTGGTTATAATAAAAAATAGTAATGTATTACAGAATAAATAAGTTTAATTTAAATCAGTACCTAATGTAGAGGAAGCTATAAAAATATAAGATACTAGCTGGGCTACCCGGCTTCGCTCAGGACAATAAGATAGTGTTCTGGAATGTTGCACAATGATGTTCCCGATTTCCTATTCCTGATCATTCCACGACATACTCCGCCACTCCTTCCATAACTTTCCACAGCTCTATGGAACCTTCTAGAACTTTCCGGAAGACTGTTCTAGAAATTTCAAGAGGGCGAAACTTTCAGCCCTTATATCTTTAAAAGCACGCCCTTTGGGTAAAAACTGATACCCTTATTCCCTAGGGGGGATAGAGATCTACCACACCATATAACTCCCTTGATCGAACCAGGACTCGTTTCTGAGTTTTTGCGAGCTGCACGTTTTTTTGGACTTTCTTTTATAATATATTCCATATTCAAATAAATAAAATGTTACTCCTCACATGTCCTTTCCCGTGCGTTCCCCTCCAGCGTTCCACTTCCACCCTCCCCACCACCGCTCTCACGCTCTCCCGTCCCGCCAACCCCCCTGGCACTGCATTTCTTGACTCCTCTCCCGCCCGGCCCGTAGCCGAAACTTTTTTCTAATACTAACAATTTTAAACTCGTGATATCTTTCTAATTAAATATCCGAATTGAAAAATTCAAAAAGTTAAATCAAGGTATTGAAGCTGTCTTGAATATAAAGTAATTTATTTTGATAAGGATTAAAACCAAAATACAATAAAGAGCCTTTTCAATCGGCGACATTTAAATTAAATTTTTAAAATAAAAGAATACTTATTGTGGCATAACCATAATAGTTAGACATATGCTGTCCCGACCTTTTTTGTAAATAATGATGTGTTCTATAAAGTAGTTGTACACTATTTTATTCTATCATCAATAGTTTTCGCAGCGCACGCGATTTAAAGAATATTTTAGATAATTTTTTTACACCCTGGGTTACATTATTGAAGTTTTAGTAAGGACCCCTAATTTTTTTGAAAATATAATATAGCCTATGTCACCCGGGGATAGTGTAGCTTCCCAACAGTGAAAGAATTTTTCAAATCGGTTCAGTAGTTTCGGAGCCTATTCGATGCAAACAAACACACAAACAAACAAACAAACAAACAAATCTTTCCTCTTTATATAGTGTGTTAGATTAGTTAGACACACTTCAAATACACAGCGAAAATAGTGTTATTTTGATATTTAAGTCACAAATGATTTCCTCGGTGAATAAAATATCAAATGTCTGAACAAAAAATCAACCTGAATCTGAAAGAATACAATTTGAATTAAGAATCCAGACCCTTTACTCGATACAAATAATGTGGCAGTGTTACCAGAATGTCCAGGGCTCTTTTTAACACAATGAGATACCCAAATATTTTACACAGCTAGTCGATAAATGCGATACTGGAAGAAATATTGTGGACATTATTTCTTTGTAGTCTATGTTGGACCACACATGACTACTGCGTAGTGGGTTCTTCCAAGGGGCTTGGTTCAACAAACTGTGACTTGATCGATGGAAGTATTTAGGCATTTGCATGATGTATTCAAACGATGCATTTTTATGGTAATGTCAATTTGCATTACACAGAATGCTCCTGGTTGACTAATACACAATGAACTCTCAGTACTAATTTATGGTTGTCGAGAGGAACGACGAGATAGCTGACTGTTTTTGTGATTTGACTTCAGACATGTATTTTCGTTGGCATTGTGTTGTAAATTCTTCGAAAGAAGGAAAAAGCTTTGGAATCTGAAATATGTAGAGGGTTCTGAACTAAGTACGGAAATTTCACAATCTTTTAACATTGCTGACTTCAAAAAGTCACAAATCTTGAGAAATTTATTGAAAAACAATGTAGTATGGTCATGGGACGAGAATAATGAAAGATGTTTTAAGATTTTGAAGGAAGCTATTTCAAATATAACAGTTTTAAGTCATTATAATCCAAAAATACCGCTAACTTTGTCAGTTGATGCATCAAAATCAGCTATAGGTGCAGTCATTTTGCAAAATAATCGTCCAATTGCATATAGTTCTAAAACAATGACGCAGTCGCAGGAAAATTATGCTCAAATTGAAAAAGAATTATTTGCCATACAATTTGGTTGTAATAAGTTTCACCAATATGTTTACGGTAACAGAGTGACAGTACAGACTGATCACAAACCTTTAGTCTATTTATTTAAAAAACCTTTGCATGATGTACCTGCCAGATTGCAACGTATGATGTTAGCACTTCAATCTTATGATTTAAATGTTGTACATGTCCCAGGTAAAGAAATGTATATTTCGGATACTTTGTCTAGAGCCGCTTTGAAAGATCATTATATACCTGATTATGAGTCTGATCTACATTGTCATGTCAATTCAGTCTATATGAACTTAGCTATCACTGAAGAATATCGTAAAAAAATAAGTAATGCTACCGCATTGGATGAAGCTATGCAAATATTGAAAAAATATTATTACGAAGGTTGGCCAAATGGTAAAGATAAAGTTCACTGTATGTTAAAATCATATTATAACTTTCAAGACGAAATTAATGTCATTAATGATTTGATTTTTAAGGGTAATAAATTAATAGTTCCACAATCTCTGAGAAAAGAAATGTTAAATAAGATACACGAAGGACATCAAGGAATAAACAAATGTCTAAGATTAGCTAGAGATATTTTATATTGGCCTAATATTACTGTGGATGTCAAAAATTTAATTGAACAGTGTCAAGTATGTAATAAATTTAAAGTATCTAATCAGAAAGAGCCATTAATAAATTATGAAATAAATAAGTTTCCATGGCAACAAGTCGGTATTGATTTAATGTATTTTAATAATGTAATTTATCTCATTGTAACAGACTACTATTCAAAGTTTAAAGAAATTGCTTTATTGAATAAGGATTCTACATCCAAAAATGTAATAATACACTTAAAATCTATTTTTTCGCGTCATGGTATTCCAATGTCTTTAGTATCAGATGGTGGACCGCCATTTCAATCTATTGAATTTAAATCATTTTTATATGATTGGGATATAGAACACGTAGTTACAAGTCCATATCATTCACAATCTAATGGTCAGGCAGAGAGTTCTGTAAAAATTGTAAAAAATATTCTAAAAAGGTGTAAAGAAACAAATGCAGATCCTTATATCGCTTTATTGCATTATAGGAACACACCGAAAGCCAACTTACCGTCACCTGCTCAATTATTAATGTCTAGAACTTTGAGAATGAATATTCCTTTAACTCAAATTAAATTAAAACCTAAGGTTGTAAGATTTTCAGATTATAAAAAGTGTGTTGATAAAAATAATTCAAAAAATTCCAAATATTATAATGAAAATGTAAAACCATTGTCTTTGTTAAAAACAGGGGATCATGTATACTTTAAGAAAAATCCCAAAAGTAATTGGCTACCAGCTGTCGTTAAAGATATATTAAAATGTAACAGGTCTTATATTATTGAAGATAATTATGGTAATAGGTATAGACGAAATAGAATACATTTAAGACTCAGATACAATACTGGAATCAATAATGACCATCTGTCCATGCGATCTAATCCAGCACAAGAAGCGAAAGAAGCTGGAGATGAGGGACAGGTGGGAGAAAATAATTCACAAAATCCATATATTACGAGATATGGAAGAGTTGTCAAACAACCGGATAGGTATTGTGACATATGAAATTTTAATGTATTTTATGTTTTATTTTATTTTATAAATTAAGAAGGGGGATGTCACATCTCTATGAATAAACTATGACTAGATTATTGTAACATGTCTATGGTCTACTTCACTTGTGTAATGTCAGGGAGCTAATAAAGAGCTGAATAAAATGTCGTCTGTGTAATAAGTCACAAGTGTTTTAATATCATAAAACCCACATTGAAACAGTGTAAAGCATTTCTTATGTTTTTATTAATTGTGTTTATTTCATTTTACGTTTTATGATGATTGGGCCGAGGCGATCTTAAAACCACTTGGGCGACGACGTGGTGTCTGTCATCTTTACCAATTTTCTCTTTGCATTTAAATGTTTATCATAAGCGCTCCCGCATAATTTGAAAAAAAAAACATAAATAAAACAGAATACCGCGAAAGATCACCGTTTGTAGTTATTTTTATATAGGTTCCTACCTAAAACGAAAAAAAAGTGAACTGACAATAATACGTATGTCTAATTAAATGTGAGTTTTAGTTTTCGTACAATTTGGCAGGTAAATACAGCTGCATGTAAATAAGTGCCGACTAGAAAGCGAATTTTTTTTCGATTTTGAGTAATATAATTTATGAAAATGTAGATAAAGAAGAAGAACAACCCATTTGTGTTTTCTTCTTGGGAGTCGCTAGATGTCGCTTTCTTTTGTGTTTTCTTAGCCTCTTCATTTTGGAGTGGATTGAAGATTGGATATTGATTTTACAATTTTGTTTTTTTTTGTATTTCTTGGGATTCGATCCTTGGTCCGTTGGATATCTGGCCGCTAAGGTTTGTCAGGTGCTTTATGCCACTAGACTAAAGAAGACTTGCGTGTGACCGTGGATTTATCGTATGATATTGGAACCGAGTACCCGTGAAATAAATCTCATTCTCTCGCAGGCTAAATCCTACAGATGTATGTGTCTGTCTTTTTTAGTGTCCGTCGCTTCCGTTTCATCGAGTTGATATATATAACGGCGCTAAAGAAGTTTTCACTTTTAAAAAAATACTGTATTTGCGTTCAAGAATGAAATATTTATAAGATTGTAAAATTAATTTCTAAGAGTCTTTCATTTACTTTGAAAAACAGTATATCGATTTATGAAGACAATATTAGCGAAACTCAATCGAAAATTTGGAAACAGAAAAATCATAACAAGATTTTGGCACCTCTGGGTCTATCTTTTTCTGATTTTTCTGTCTCCAGATTTTCGATTGAGTTTCGCTAATATTGTCTTCCTTTAATTAAATATTACAATTTGAGGTTTTATTCATAAAAGTTTAAAAAAACTATATATATATATATATATATATATATATACAATATATCGTTTAAGGATGCATTAAAACATCAAATCTACATTAAATTTATTGTCAAGCGGGAATATATTATTTTGTCTAGGCTTTGTAAGTGTAGATTCTTAATGTTGTCTTCTTATTCTTGATGAGCTTTCTTGCTTTGACGTAGACCTGTCCCAATGCCTTTAGGTTTCTTCTTCTGTTATTCTTGGCACCTGTCACATCACACTTTGGATCAGCGCATATATGAAATAAGAAGTATCTATTCAATGTGTCAGCCCAGTAATTTATATGCGATTTTGTTTCTATTTTATCTCCGTCTTTCTTTTAGACAAGTATGTGATGTATTCCTTCTCAAAATTAATAACATAACGATATTTTTAGTCCAACCAATGAAAAATGTTTCATTAACATGTCGGGGGCTTAAGAATAGAAAAGTCTTATGTAAATTGGCGACATCAGTTTTTCTTTCAAATCGGCTTTCACTTCTCGAGATTTTCTGTTCGTTAGATATTAAGTTGACCAATATCTTTATAATATTTTAAATCAAAAATTCTTTAGGCACGTTCGTTCAACATCTCCTTTTCCAATATATTTTTTTTCGACTCTGGGTTCTACAAGCTTGAGAAATTGTCTCAAAATATATGGTTTTATTCAAACATTGCTTTAATTTTTTTAAGAACAGTATACTGTTACGTAATAATGGTCTTGAACCGTTACTACAGACTTATAGGCAAATTAATAATGAATAACCACACAATGTTCCATTTTAAATACTTACAAAGCTCCACAGCTAGCTCGACCGGTAGGGTCTCGTGTTTTAAGTTCGCTTGGATACTCGATTTAGGACATTTATCGCTTCATTGATTGAATAAATACAGATAGGGTAATAAATTCGAAGATCTTTTGTCGCTTTTAAATAACTTGGGAATCTATTATTGACTCGACGCTACTAGGGAAAAAGCCTTAAATCTCTTTGTGAACTCAATCTTAATGATTCTAAAACACACCGAAAGGGATGATTGGATTATTTATAATTATATTAGGTTTACATACGTTATCTCGCACGGGTTACATGTGGGCAGAGGTGGCTCCTCATCGGAAAATATCACTGAGTTGATTTTAATCTCTAAGGACGTGTTCCAAACAACTTTTGAAAATGACCGTTTGATAGGAGAGCTAAAACCAGAAGAAGTTGGAGAGGCGCCTGCAGCCCTTCGCCGCCCGCCTCGCCCCTCCCCTACTGAATTCTTGGCCAATCAAAAGCGTCTAGCCAATGTTGCAAACTTTTGACAACTAATATTAAATATTTAGTACCTGGCGGCGGAAATAATCTTATAGGGGTAGTAAGTTAAGATTCAAGAAAGTAATTCACGACAATACATTTGAATGCTGTCATAAGCACAGCTACGCCTGTGTCTTGTGTCTCATTATGACCATTGTTTGTAATCTTGGTCCAGCCGAGTCTTATGAAATGATATTTTCGCATACTGCTAAATGATATAAACTACCTATTCTACACAAAAGCATTATTATGTCATTGATTGACAAATGATTCGTGACACTGTTAACAGGCATATCACAAAGGTGATAACGACCGTATCGACAATGGAGGAATTTTACGATCGACAGTATAGGTGTATGTACTTATTTAGTCGACAAGTTGTCGTATTCAAATATTTACACGGAGGTCGGGAGAAACCCATACTGTTAGTCCATTCTGCTTAGACTTATTGTATTTGAGAATTTCTACAATTACACTTTTGTTTTTCGAAATAACGTTAGTTAACAACTACGTACATTTTATAGTAAGTATACTTCTATCGATAATAGTTCAAGTAAGCTTTTAAATTACGGAAACGGACATAGCAATTCTCTAACAAAAATGAGCTTAAGTTGTCAAATTTTTGAAAAACAGTTTTCCACTTTTCCACAACAAGCACAATTCCTACAATTGATACTACGATTGATCAATTTTGTGATATTCCACCTGAGCACCTCAAATTCATCACTGTCTGTGCACTTAGATCTTTTAAACTATACAACGGATTTTCATGCGGTTTTCACCAATAGTGATTTATGGGGAAGGTTTTTAGGTGTATAATTTGTCAAGGTTTTGTGTTAATTGGTTGAAATATACAAGGGAGCGGGCTGGCAAGCGGGCAGCGGTCAGCGGGCAGCCGGCTGGCAAGCGGGCGGTGTGGATTTGATTTAACAGATGGCTTTGGTTGTAAAGGTTGGGTAATAACGTGGCATTGTGTTTCGTTAGCCACAGTCTGCTAGTACAGAATAATTCCTCAGAATAACTCCTCCGTTATTCGTTTCTAAAAAGAATCCTTGATATTAATATTAAATACTTTTTGTCTTGCCCACAATCGAATCAGCGATATGAATGGTATAAATCTGCAAATTTAATGGCTGGAATGGCCTTTACAAATTAAGACTTTATTGTCGAGTTATCCGTAACCCATGATTTTTTTCTTATATTTTGTATTTCTTTACAAAAGCATTCAAGATGGCATATTATTATTATTAGAAAATTATTACATTATTATTAGCTTTAAGACAATACTACTGTCGACTTGTTCCATCACTTTACAATATTATCTGGAAAGCTGAGCACATTTGTAACATAACATAATAATTATAATGTTAATTCTTGTAATATTCAGAAAACTGTTTCTGAAAAAATAAGAAAATATACAGATTTAGGAAATGAGATTAAAAGAATTTGACATTCTCAGACTATACAAATATTACCATTTGTTATTTCGGCTACTGGCATTATACCTAGCTCTCTCATTCAAAATTTAGGCGTAATAGATTTGTCAAAAAATTTGTACATAAAAATGCAAAAGTCGGTCATTTTAAATACATGTAGGATTACGAAAGATTTTTTAAATATTCATATTGAGGGATCAGTAGGATTTATCGGACCAGTTAGGATTTCATCAGAGCCGAACCCTCTGATATGAAAATATCTGGAGTCGGTGAAATATTTTCCCATTATGCACCCTGGGGTGCCGCGGACAAAGGTCAGGGGTGCCGCGAGGCGCCCCTGATGTCTCTACTAAAAATCAAAATTGACCTGGACGAATACAAACATTTTATGGAATGGAAAATCACCCACGTGGCCGGTCCGCGCTCTGGGAATGGATTGGGTGGGAGGCACAGGAGGCACGGTTGTGGTGCTGCGCTTGCAGCGGCCGCGTGCCGCATTTACTTGTAGTCTTTTCATTCAAGATTTCATCATTTAGGAAAAAACTACAGGTGTGGAGGAGAAAAATGGGTGATGATGGAGGCAAAGATTGTTTTCCAATATTGCAACAGTACATGGCCCATAGCGGAGTTAAGGTTTCAAATAACTTGCTGACCCTTTTCACAGAGCACCTATCACAGTTAACTGCCATGTACTTCGCAAAAGACCAAGTGGAGAAGTTTGTATGGATCCAAGATCCATTCCGTGCTCAAGCTCCCCAATACTACGCAGGAAGAAGAAGATTTAATTGACCTCTCGACCGACAGCAGCCTAAAAATGAAATATGCTTGTTCGGATTTGACGGAGTTTTGGATATCAGAAATCAGTATCCGATTCTAAGTGGAAAAGCTGTAAGGGTCCTCATTCCCTTTGCTACTTCATATCTGTGCGAAGCTGGATTTTCAGCGGTTGCTGTTATAAAGAGCAAATATCGCTCAAAAATAAATGTGGAAAAGAAATGAGGAGTAGCTGTATTAATCCGGTCGCACTAAACGGTTTTTGTACTTGTATTATATTTGCATTTTCTTTGCAAGTTTTCCTATCAATAAATGCACTTATTCATTTTACGAGTTGTATTATTCAGTGGAGTAGGTAAAAAATGGGGGGGGGGGTGGCGGTGGTGGCGGTGGCTAGAGAGATCCCGAGGCTACCACAGATAGACATTATATGACAGGGGTGCCGTGAGAAAATTCAAATTTTCTAAGGGTGCCGCGACTTGGAAAAGTTTGGGAACCCCTGGTTTAGTCTTTCATTTGGGAAAGATTCAACCCGGACATAAAATCTGGAGCACCGTAAAAATAATTGATTGATTTGTATAGCCCCGTTTTTGTGAAACGTCACCTAAAGGGTAAAAATTCATAAAATATTTCTACAATGCTGTATCTTACTCGTAACTACAGAATAGACAAGCTATTATAACGATTACTAATGTTATATGACAACTATGAAAAACTATAATCAATGAACGTGATACTGCGTAAAAATGTACTTGTATTGTCATTAACTTAGATTCTGTATAGCAAAAAATATACAGAACCTTACTTATCATAATTAGAGAAATGTAGATACAGTTTGCACCCAAATTACATAATTGAGAAAACTTTTTATAGGATGTGATATTAGGTACCTACTTAATGCTGGTATTTATTTGAATAATAATGTGTAAAAGGTTCTTTAATTGTATTGTATTGTAGTATATGTGAAAGAAAAAGCAAAATTTTGTGATGGGCGGTACAATAGAACAAGGATTTGATCGGAATATTTATCTTTCTAAATATGATTCGTCCCTCGTTAAGAGACAAACTGAAATTAAGGGCTTCGAATAAAGTTAATCCAATAATAAAAGTGTGATTAAAATATATTGTAGGCAATACAAAAACGGTACTTTCAGATACTTATACTTATTTTAAGGGTGCGAGAGCCTTAAAAGATAAGTTTTTAGTTTGGACCTAGTTATGCATCTTAGTTCCGGAGGGAGTTTATTCCAAGTCCAGATACTCCCAAAACGCGGTCATCAAACTAGTATTTGGCTTGATAGTTAGATTATACAAATGTTTAAAAAAATATTAGATCTTCACTATTTAATTCACTACTAAAATTCTACATTTTTTATGTCTTTCCCGCATTTCTATGACTTTCGATTCAATTTCAGACATACTACACCATTGTATCATTACCAATTGGTAATTACATATTTATAATATTCTTTGTATTTTATTTGGTTTTACGCCCAGCTGGTCTTTTACAAAGACAAAGAACAGAATTAGTTGAACTTTCGAAAATTATACAAAATCTTTTAAAACATGAAGTAATGTGAAACTGATAAAATAAATATTATGTAACAATATAAATAAAACATGTAAAAGTAACATAAAATTACATTGAAACTAAAGTAATACTATAAGACACATCAGTAAAACTAGTAAACTACATTACGTACATAATATGTCCAGAAAAGGCAAATCTATCCATTAGAGACCTACAGGATTCTAAACGATCTAAATTCTAAAAAGTTCTAAACTCACGCGTCGAATTATAAAAGTGTGTTCTAAAAATCCAGCAGATATTTTAATGCGGTTACGCAAAAATCGTATACCTAAATCTGACCGCATTCTGCAGGCGACTTATAAAAGTGGGACACTGTACGAAGTAGATATGTTTAGTATGTGTTTGGATTGCAAAATTTGTTTTTCGTTTTAGATTTTTTTTAATAGTTTAGCAGCGGGGCAAAAATTCATTCTAATACTCAGTACAACATTATTGACTAGACATAATTAGAAATAGCATTTCTAAAAATTTCAAATATCTGGTACAGAATTAATTTTTCTTCAATGGGTGGGGTTTTATTATTAAAAAACGCATATGCCTAGAATGAGTCATTTGCCACAATAAATTGTGTATGAATAGTGTGATTATATTTGAATACCTTTTTGCATATATTATATGTTGGAAGATTTTTGATGATGTGTTTTTCCTTCTTCCTTTTTGATCCAATGTTTTAAAGGTCTTTAGGGCTCTACGAAATTTTAATCGCCAAGGAAGAAAAACAATATAGTTATATTGTTCACGAGAAATGACTTATTTATTATCTGTAACTAGGGTTGCCATCTCTAAAATTTGGCAACCAGCACAAGACGCGTGAAAACCCCGGATTTTAGAGCCCAAAACCCGGACATTTCAACAGGTTTTTTCAACATAGTCAGTGTAATAAAAAACAGTTGAAAAATTTAAAAAAAATTTAAACCCGGACTACAAATGAAACCCCGCCCGGACGCTCCCCGGACGCCCTCTAAACTAGGACAAATCCGGGGAGACCCGGACGGATGGCAACTGATGGAAGAGCATCAGTGGAGGGCAGGCGGGCAACAGGCGGGCTGCGTGGCTTTGTTTTGAGATTGATGAAATTTTTGCACAGTTGACCTTCAAAAGATTTTGAAAACCAACCTACCACCTTTTCCCACAATTTCCCAAACTTTGCACACTTGACGTTTAAAATAGAAGAAAAATTACCTACTGTCTTCATCGGATTAGGAAACCTGCATAACGCCCGGTAAACGCCGAGAACATCAGCTATATTTCATCTGTTTATTTATATATACATGAAAAAGTGCCCCATTGTGGCTTTATTTTTTTATGCAAATCTACAGTTTAATTTCTAAATTTATGAAATTTTTAATACTTGATCTTAAAAGCAAGAGAAAAGTCAATATTTATATTAACAATAATTTTCCTCTTAATAAGTTCAAATTATGAGGAAAATTATTGTCTACATCTGATTTTGAAAAACTCTGTGTAAAGCCCGAGTGACGCCGGGGACTTCAGTTGGTTACCTATATCCGTATATTTACTGATTTTGCACTTATTTTGTGAGATCCCATTTTAAAATCTGTGGGTGACCATATACATAAACTAAAAAGTAGTAATTACAATAATATTTTTTATTTTAACTCCTCATAAGAAACCCTTGAAAATTATATATGTCTATATAATTATATATGTGTAAGAGGCCTTGGAAAATTATCTAATCATAGGGTCTATGGGTCTATGTCATCTTTAAGAATGCTGTGTGGAGGGTCTTTTAGAGGAAAAAGTGAGAATGGATCTCTTAGGAGGGAGGAAACACAGAGGGCGGCAAATCATTCTACAGCCGAAATGTTTCAAACAAGAACGAGTCGTAGAAACGACCCTTTCTAATATGAAAAATGTCAACTGTGTACAATTGCTAGGCGCACGTCAATTACTTAATTTAGTCAAATTTACTTGGCACGTAGACGACCAGAGGCCATGGCTTTATAGTCTCGGTAAATATAGGAACTGCATACTAGGAATCTGTTAATTAATTATTGTTTCGGTAAGAATAGGAACTACATACCCACTTGGAATCAGTTCATAAATATTATAGTTTCGGTAAGTACAGGAACTACATGCTACGAATCTGTTCATAAAATATAGTTTCGGTAAGTAAAGGAACTACATGCTAGGAATCTTTTCATAATTTTTTTGTTGGTTAAATAAATTCTTAGTTTGTTTGACAACGAAGGCGCAACAGCAGTTACGTGCAATACCGTTAATATTCCTAGCAGATCTTAAAAAAACGATTAAAAAAGGAAATGGTTTTACATCATTTTAAAAAACATTCCTAGTGCAAGTGATAATGATAATGGCAAAGGCAAAGATAAAGAGTACCTAACGTTCAGTGCACTTTTCATACAAAGCATTTGATTGTCAGATGTTAGGTATAAGTTATAACTTTACAATCATTTAATCTACAAAAAGCAGTAAAAGTGGCAGTCATTATTTTTAATTCGCTTCGGATCGATTGCATCGCATCCAGTCATTAAAACAATGCCTAGACTAATTATTTATATTCCGCCGGCTGCCTTTTTGCAACACATGATCTATTTGGTATTCAACCACCAGTCTGATTGCTAATCGCTCCCGTCTGTGGACTGAAAAGCATTAGATAATGAGTTTTACCTTTTGCTTGCTTATGTCAATTAGCTGCTATTTTTATAAAGCTGTAACATTAACTGGGCGTACTGTACAGGGCCCGCAGATACTTTAATAGTACACAACTGCTAACCCTGTACAAATCGCAAGTGCGCCCCACGTTTGAATTTGGCAGCCACCTGGTTTGGAGCTCCAAAATACCTAAAAAAACCCTTGACTCTGTGCAGAAACGGGCGGTCCGTTTGATAGATTCTCCCATCTTAACAGACGGATTGCAATCTTTAGATCACAGGCGTCAGGTGGGAATGCTGTCCTTCTTCTACCGGTATTAAAATGGAAGATGCTCCGAGGAACCACCATCATTGCATAGTCAGGGGAAACACACGCCCAACATTTGTACACGGTTGACATTAGCCACATGAGAACGGGTCGTTTCTACGACTCATTCTTGAGTTCAACAGCCAACAGCTCGGCTGTGGAACAATTTGCCGGCATCTGTGTTTCCTCCCTCCTACAACATGGGTCTCTTCAAGAACCATGTTCACTCCTTCCTTTCCTCAAAAAGACCCCCCACACAGCATCTTCAAAGATGACATAGGCCCTGAGGGAAATTATTTTACTCAGGGCCTCCTGTGTGGAGTTAATATAAAAAAAACTGGATAATCCACCTTTTAATATTCAAAAGATGAATATTTGAAAAATTGTGTCAACCTATTTTGGACGATGCGATATTTGAACCAAAACATCAATTGGACGACGGGGCTCTATGTGCAGACAGTATTAGATTGCTACAACAAAACAATGCGCAGAAAACCACACCAAGATGATTGATATGATTTTCAAGAGGCGGGAATGGGCACCGCCGCCCCGGGAACCTTTAATGGATAACCAACACCTCTGCCATAGGTCACCCCATGTGGTTCGCTACGTTTAGTGATTTAGCAGTGGTGCCCGGGTTCATGGGGTGAGGTTTGTCGAGGTCTTGGAGGCGGATGACCATAACATATTGAACCCCGGATTCCTACCTACCCCTTAAACCCTTTTCCTTACCAGAACACTCCTTACTTTCCTTAAAATAAACCTCCACACAGCATCCCCAAAGATGACAGGGAAATTATTTTCCTCAGGGCCTCCTGTGTGGAGCTCATGTAAAAAAAAAATCATTCATACAAACATAATCACACCTTTCACCACAGTCCTGATAATGGACAGTGTAAGCTGTCCGAAACGTTTTGGTGTTTTATAATAATCCTTTACATTAATGAACAATTTTTTATTGATATCCTACTATTTTTAAGTGATAATGCGGTATAAGGATAACGTATAAGGTCTGTGAATGAAGACTTAGGTAGTAGAATATTTTCGATGTATTTGTCGCTGACAGTTTTATCAATTGTTGCAGAGAGTGTGAACTCGAAATTGTTTATTTCAAATTTTGCTGCAATTCCGCCTCTTGCATTTTCCAAGTATTTGATTCATTGGATCGATCCATTTCTTTATGGACTTCCTCGACTTCTTTTTACGTCCATTTGCGCATCATAAATCTACCTGAAACTTCTTTCTTCGCCCGTCCACCCCACGAATCCAAACATTTTAGCAAAACACGCGAGTCTTTCAGCGTTTTGAACAATAACTATCGATCTTATCCTTGTGGAAATCCCCAAATTATAGGGAAACCGGTTTGGTCTTACATACTTTCCAAACATTGAGTAACACGGCTGAGTGGTTCGAAAGGTCGCGCGGGTCTCACCACTGCAGCGTCGCGGGTTCAATCCTCTGCTAGCTAAATCCTCATTGCACAAACAACATCATCAGCTTATAATGTTAGGTGATTGAGATTTTCTTTAAATGGCCAGGATTCTCGTTACCTAAAACCGTTAACAATAAATAAATAGTGCAGTATTAAAACGAGAAATTTAGAAACACTGTGCAAATGAGAATTAAAATAGATTAGTATGTTGTGAAATCAATTGAAATTCTTGTTGTATCAAATGAAATGAAATGGCAATAACCGGGTCAGTTGGGGTCGCAGGGAACGCGGAAACTGCGAATGGTTTTAAGAAACTAGATCACCGCCAATCTCACATGAACCACTCATTTTCGTTACGCAACGTCCACGGTCCACATGTCACTTCGACACCGCAATTGTAACGGATACAATCCCGAATGCGGTCAGGCTTGAAAGAGCAGAAAATAGAGATACGGTTGATATGATATACTGCATGATCGGGGCTTTGGTTATGATGCAACGCCCCACACTTGAGACTTGTGGTGGTTAATCACAGTGCTGTATTTCAAAGACCTAAAGATTTCTTGGTCAATCGTAAGAAGCCCTTATTTTTCTGATGCTGTCTCCTCTTGGAGGTTGATAATAAACAAGCAATTTTCACCATGAAGACTGTAGTTCGGAATAAAGCTGATTTATCACATAAAGGTTACGTAGGCTTAGAAGCCCTAGTCTTCCACCATTATTCCTCATGGATTTTTCAGTTGCGTTATCTCGTGTTTATCGTTCCTCATTATGTTACCAAGATCTGAAGACTTAGACCATTATTCCAAAGGATTTTCTGTCTTGATAAATACAGCGGATGGCAACATAAAAATAAAAATTGAGTCCGTTTCGCATTTAGTTTGTAAAACAAATTATATTCGTTACAGATCCCCTAAAATATTGCGACCGGTTACACGATCCTTCTGCGTCTGTGGCAAATCAGGTACAAAATAATAATGTGTTGAATCACTGACGAAGTGCATGTGTAGGCACTAATAATAATCTACACGTCAACATGTCTTCAGATATAATTGGATGCCAGATACCATGGGGTACCTAATATATGCCTGTAATTTGACCATTCTTCTAACACATTATGCACGAGTACAATAATGCAATTTCTTAGTGTTCTTTAAGATCTTACAGTCGAAACAAACGAAATTTTTTTACACAAAACGAATTAACCACTGACGATAACAATAACTACCAATTGTCAAGCGATTTATTTATATCAAAAGAATATTCGTGATCCTGTCAATTATTTCAAGCTTTTATTGTTCGCCCTTTCGTATACCATTTCAATAAAACGCATAAATCATTTTATGATAACTGATAACAAAAACGTGCAAACGTTGCGCAAGATCTAATAATGACCACATGGCAACATTATGATTGCCGACATCAATAAAGAATTTTGTCACCACGTATTAAGCGCATACATAAAGGCTCGCACGCCTTACTTATGAATGTCTATAATGCATGACAGACAGTCGGCTATTTGCAGTGGTATAAAAACAGACACAAAATGCACGTCTGTTTTGCAACCGCTGTTGGCTCTCGTCCATAAAAGCAACCTTTCAATTGCACTCCACATTGCCACACGTCATGTTCTAAATGGCGAAACTCTCGGACTTAGAAGTAGAAGTAGCAATCAGAAATGATTATTCCAGAACCATTAATAACACTCTGAAAATACGGTAGCCCAGAGCCATGCCCTCGGATATTATCTGGACATTCACTTAAGCTGGATAAATGACCCTAAATCAGACCTTCCCAAACTTATTGACTCACCGCACCCTTTACAAAAATATTTTTCTTCAACTGCTTTATTTCTTTATTGCATTTGCATCAAATTTTCATGGTAGTGGGATGAGGTATCCATCGAGAAACTATATTTCTGTTATGCATCATTATTATAAGGAAGAGAGCAGTTGCGTGCTTTGCTCTATGACCAACGGTAGGCTGCAGATCTTTTCGATTGTACCTACTAAATATGGAATGTTTTGGTGACCTTGAAAATACTATTTTAATATCTTCTGTTGATAGTTATAATAATAAAATAGTGGTTAAAAAAACAAAAAATAATGATAAAAAATGTTTCTATATAATAGAGCACTTTTCATGTCACAATATTTTATTATCTTTTCAGCCTTTATAGACTGCCTCCACTGCAGGAGAGTTACGTATATGTCATAATGTCTTACACTTAGGAAATAATTTAAAAGTGGGTTCATCGTTCTTACAATTAATTTATAGAACAGGGATTTAGTGTTAATTGATTTATTGAACTATTCAGAACGCATATAGATTCGTATGAAGACCTCTCTGTCGCGATCTTCTCGAAAGCCGATCAGTTGTTGTAGTATGCACTGTGTATATATCGTTAGAAAACAAAGCGTCTGGACCTTATTATGAACGTATCACCGACGTGCCACTAGTGGCAGATCTAGCTATAAAAGCGACGACGTTGTTTGGCTTGACCTATTTCAAGCGTTATGCTGAAATAGGCCAAGCAAAATAACGCTGGCGTTTTTATAGCTGAGTCTGTCAATAGTATTTCTCTTGCTATGACGTAAGACTATACATATAAATTCTTCAATTTCTAAATATTTAAGATGACGAAGTATTTTCTTATTGCCCTCTTTTATCCCCTGTTATCTCTATTCAGCCCTCCTGGTGGCGAAATTGTCCACTTTGAGAATCACTGCGCTATAGTCAAAGGAATTTTATATTTCAATGGATTAAGTGGCATTAAAGTATACACAATTTAACAAAAATGTTTTGCTCGAATAAAAATGTTGGCATTTCTAAATACTTTGTACGGAGTTTATAATAGTGGCTGGAATATTTCCTTTGAAATCATGCCGTTTTGTGCAACTGCGTTTCATTAAACTGTTAATGGTCATTTTATGCACATTCATAAATGTAGATAATTATCAAGCATTTATTGCATAAATTAACTTCCTGCACCTTTTAATGCACCCTAAAAATACGTATATGTGATTTTTAACGACTAACACTTCGTAATTCAATGATGCTGCGGCAATGAATCAATTAATCAAAGATCCACGCATTTTCGTAAGTGACATTCAACATCAATAAAATCCAGTTTTATTGCTGACCGAAATCCATTTATGCCTTTGTACGTGGCTCCTACGTATACCAGATGCTCAGCTTTAAATCTCCGTGGCGAATATGCCTCGTAATCGTTCTACTTTTTGTCTTACCAGTCAGGTTTTATTACATCCATTTACAGTCAATTGCAAGAGATGACTCTGTGGCCTAATCCACAAAATAGACCATGCATAAACTGCATCTGCAAGTTACTGCACCTCCTATACCGCTCCTTAAATTAAAGGATGCGTCGAATATAAATTATACATCAGTACAAAGGAGTTCCACGTTCAAACTTGTTTGACAGACATTACGAAAGAGCAGATCATAACATGAATTCTAAATAAGTTGGGCAATTGTTGTTTAGAGACTGAGCAAGTCTATAACAAGATCGATTGCCAATTCATCAAAGCACATCACACGTGTAAATGAAGCAATAAAATACTTGTTGGTAATATTTAGAAATAAGATGCTCATGTTTAAATCAAGTTGTCACTCATATTCCAATAACTTTTATTAGAAGTTTGATTTGTTATAGGTACCAACCTATTAAACCTGCTAACTTTTATTTTTTAGGTTTTCTACCCAATAATTGAATACCAAAAACTATCATATTCACATTGAAGATTGTCAGCAAACTTTTAAATTAAGTTATTATCTAAGTTTATATTTCTGACAGTTTTCCGGTGTTCCGCAAGATCGACTCTTTAATCATTCTTAAATTTTAAAACTTTTGATAACTGTTAAATCATTTTTATTCACACACGCTCCGTAATCAGACACGATGCTAAAGCTACGAATAACACTAACTTTATATCCGTTTATATAGCTGAACATAAAAAACCCTGCACCCCCTATATAAAACGTTCAGTAAGATGCGACAGTGGATGATTTTAAATGATCATAATTTGATGTTACGATGATAGGCATCAATAACTAGTTTTTATTTATTGGGCAGATGAGGAATAGGAATAATTAAAGTATTTAAGAATGAGAGTCAGAAATTCATGGTTAGTTTCATATGTTTCACCTATGTACATTTATCTCCAAGTTTATAATTTGTTTATTGTTATTAAGTTTATTTTGTAGAACTCCAATTTAATTTTTATTTATTTTATAAATTCAATAATATTATTATTTAATGTATAAAAACAGTTTATTATAAATGATTACGAAGCAGAACTCGTTTATAATAAACTGTTTTTATACATTAAATAATAATATTATTGAATTTATAAAAAAAAAAAATAAAAAAAAAAAAAAAAAAAAAAATTATAATTTGTCTTGAACATAACCCTATATCAAGTTACATAATATGACTATAACAAACATCAAGTAACAGGACAGACATAGAGGCGCTGTTGTGTGCTGATATCTCGTTGAAATGTGTTCCAGAATTATCACGCAAGCAGCAGTGTGTGGGGACCAGATTCGGTAATTTCTGGTCGCTTGGCGTTAGAGCATTGGAAGTTAAATTGAACTAAATGAAGGTAATAAAAGTGGAACCATTTTTTTCGTTTCACCTAAATATAATACATCAATGGGATAGTCTGATTTCTCGACAGATCAGTTCAAATTTTGAAAATGGCAATTAAAATAATGTTCTGTTTAAAATATTATGCCATCGGATCCTAAGGACCTACTTTATAGCTCATCTGAATTTTTCAAACAAACTTTCAATTTTGAAAATTAAACTTTAAATTGAAGCAAAAACACTGGAGATCATTGAACCGGAGTTACACAGCACTTAGTGTAATTATCTTTCCTTGCATACCTAATGTTCTTTGCTGATATATGTTCCCATTTAGTCTATTGAACTTACATACATACCGTTTTTCCAATTAATTATTCTTGATCTAGGTATATATATAATTCCCATCTAATCACGTCTCAATCCCCTCCTGACCCCAAACGCTTTAAAGTATCAGTTTCATAACTTTAATACCCAACGAGAATAATATATTGTCCAACGAACAATGCAGATATGAAATGCGAACCACTTCGAACAAATAATAATAACGTTTCAACACCACTAACAGATGCCGAGCGTAAGATTTTCGTAATATATAATATTTAGAAAACGAAACATATTTATAAAAATAATAAAAACGTTGATTAGAATGAGGTCGTTTCTTCATTTTTATTATTTATTTTAATTAATTTCCAAAATTGACGAAGTCGTGAGTTTTAAAAAGGAACAATAATTATAAAATGATGCAATACATTTGACGACTTATATCTTCGGTACTATCCGTTATTTTCCAAAAATTCTAAAATTCTGCTCGCAGTATACTCTATTGTTATTAGTATTACACATTGTTACGATACGCCCCTGAAGCGAGTAAATACGAGAGCACAGAACGCAGCACAAGTCCACACGGCTCGGCCGCCGCCTCTCCCCGCCCCGTATCCTGTTTCTCCTTGCCTCTCTCCCGTGCCCTGCCACTCGGCATTCCCGCTGCGCTCGCCACAGAAGAGATCTGAGCGCCTTTGAGAACGCACGCTCGCGGCTCACTTGTAGCCGGCGGACCCAATTCAATGGGGCCGCGATGTATTATTGAAATACTTTTGAGTAGAATCAGTCTTTTGCCACTATAGTTCGGTCTATTTAGACTACGAAAGTGCCTGATGAAGCTGCCACATGAGACGAGGTTCCTGCCAACCTACATGTAAGCTGTATCTTGATTTCCTCCTTAAATGTTGTCCGTAATTCAGTGAAATGTAGGGCCCCCGCGGAAATCACGACTCGGAGAGTTTCGTTTTGAGAGAGAGTCAGAGAGAGTTAAACATTTTAGCTAGGTTTGTGTAATTTGCATTTCTTGTAATTGAATTGTACTGTAGAAACCTATGTATGTGTTTGAGTTTACAATACATGTCTAAATGATTTAACATTGTTATTATTCTGCTACGGCGGGAGGATTGTTGGCCAGTGAGGATCCCGTGGGTCACCGGAGGATGGAGAGAAGTTCCCTAGCCTTGAGCTGCCCACCCCCCTGAATAGAGAGTACCATAGTCCCGCTGAGAGCTAGTCAGGGACGTGTTTTGGGCCCTGGTGTTGGTTTAGAAGCCGACATCGAGGCACCCTAACAATTGGCGCATCAACGTGGAGCCTGGAATTTTTTTTTCTCTATCCCGGTCGCTTTGCGGGACCTTCCTTTGTCGAAATCCTTCCCGCATAAAAACTATTTTGTAAACATTAATTATGCCTTGTTATTCTACAGTGAATCCTGTGAAAAAACCACAGAAACCAATATGTAAATTAGATCCATAACGGATCTGACTGGAATTATAAATTGCATCGCAAGTTGAAACAACGGCCATTTTGAGTACCCGAAACGCCGCGAATCTGATTGCGCACGCGTCACCAAACAGCGAGCGCGTAGCAACAGCAATCCGCGCCAAATCCAACGGCCTTTGTTTCACGCGATATTCCGGATTGTGCGCGCAAATGCCTTGTTCCCGCCGATATCCTAACCGACTGTTGCTAGGCTGCGTTTTAAATCCAAACCGTTTTTTATGACTGAACCGGGATACCAACGGAAATCATTGATTCTGGAACCCCAGTTATTTTGCGAATTCCTTAATGAAAATTTCGGACTTACGTATTTTTATTATTTCTGCACAATATACCAATTGGCCCACTTGTGTCTGTCAAATTAGTACAATTTAATGTTTCTCCAAATGGACAAAATAATGACTTTCTTTCCCCATTGTACATTATAGGTACTGTTTTTTTCAGCATAAGTGAAAGTGAATTGTGTTTTTCCCTTACATAAGTGAAAAGTGGAATAATAATAAAGCCAATGACTGATTCCATGAATAAATAAAACAATTTTAATATGGTTGGATGCAATAAACCCCATATTCAGTCATTTTCATCCGGAAGTTTGTCCTTTATTTGCCAGAAATGTGCCTTTTGTGAACTTTAGTGCCTTTCTCAGTGCAAAGTGTTTTGTGAAAATAAAAAACCTGTTTTCTAAAGGTCAGTCCTGGCAAAATTTTTCTAAAATAAATAAATACTTGTGAATTTCACAGTTTTCTCAAAAGTGGTCAGTGAAATACAAAAACCTTTACCACTAAGGTCTTTCCACGCAAAATTTTTTTCTCGTCTGCCTCTCCTTGACAAGAATTCTGGTGTCATGTATACAAAACACATTTGGAAGTGCCAACAGTGATCACCAAGTGAAAAGTGCCTCACAAAAATTAATTTTTGCGCTTTCTAAAGGAAACCCCTGGCCAATTTTTTTTCTTCTCCTCACCACCCAGGAAACTCGCAATGGAGGACAAGCAAGCTATTACATCATCCAACTTGGGTACCATTCCCAATGTGCATAGTTTATCCAAAGCCCACTTACAAGCTGCTTTAAGGGATAGAGGACTCTTGCCATCAAGCAAATCTAAATCTACATTGAAGGCATATGCACTTTTATTCAACAAAAAGTACATTAGGAGAATAAATCTCGCCCCCTCCAACGAAAATAATTCATGTTCGGCTACGCAAGTTTTGGATAATCTTGACAAAGAACCTACGCCGCATGTAATGATAAAACAGGACGTCACACCCATCTTGACACAAGATAAAACTTACGATTTATCCTCTTGGAAAGTCAAATATAATGGCGTCTCCGATGTGCTGGATTTCATTGACCGTATTGAAAAAACGGCTACAATCAAAAATATCCCATTCGAGATTCTACGGAGAAACTTTATAGAACTCATCTCCCCAGAATTAATTCCGTGGCACCGCATCCAAAAGACTAAATGCAAAGATTGGAATAAACTCAGAGCTGCCCTAATCTCTAGCTTTGGAAAAAAAGGAGGCCCAGCACCGGATCAAACTATCTCTACTATCTATTAAACAACTAGTAGATGAACCTGTGGCTACATTCATAGAAAGGGCTGAATCCATCAACATCAAGCTTTCACATCCTGTTCCGGAAGCTGAACTATTACCAGTCATAACTGATGGCCTTTTAAGCAAATACGAGAACATCATCACCTCACAGAAAATTGCATCCCTGGCCCAGCTAAACGAAGTCTGCCTCCTCCTGGAATCGTACCAGGATAGGAAAAACATAAAGAATGTGTCGAATAATGTGGTTGTGCCAAGCCGTTCGTCTGGTTTAAAGCCAGAATTCGACAACAAAAAAGTGTGCTCCTTTTGCAAAAAAGTAGGCCACCTGGCCGCTACTTGTTTCAAGCAAGCAAGACTTCTGGAATCCAAGGAACCCTGAACCTCCAAGAGACACCACTCTAGGGACCGCTCTCCTCCACGCGACGAACTGCGCAACATTTTCAAGAGATCAAGGCACAATGCAGAAAGGTTACAAAACCCAAGCGATGTCAGACCTCAGGTGGATTTCTCCAAGCCCCCACCAAATTTCTACATGAAGAGGCCAAAAAACTAAATAATAACCTCTCAGGTACCCATTCTGAACCAAGGTCTAAAGAATGGACTGATTGGTTATCACACATTAAGTATTTTAACCAGACCTTAAATGTTTCCTCGGTTTGTTGCAAACAAGCTAAAGATGGGAGACCCTATGCTCTTTTCTCTGTTAACAATGTGCCCTTTTCCGGATTACTTGATAGCGGTGCATCTGTCAGCTGTCTTGGCAACAATGCTCACCTGCCTTTTGTTAACAGTGATTTTAAAATTTCGCCACAAACAACACACCTGACGACTGCGGATAATGTTTCCCAGCCGGTCATCGGTACCCTTGCACTGCCAATTAATTGTAACAATAAAATAATTACAATCAATTTTCTAATAGTGCCCTCTATATCCCAGAATTTCATCCTTGGCGTTGACTTCTGGAAGGCTTTTAACGTTGCTCCCCAAGTATTTAATACTCTTGGCGAAACCTCCACTGCTGCTCAAATTAGTGAGATCCGCACAATAATACCTCACGAAAATTTAAGCACGGACCAAGCTCTCCAACTAAAGGAAATGGTCAATAAATTCGAATCAATATCTTTCGAAAAATGTGGATTGGGTTTGACAAATTTGGTAGAACACCACATTAAAACCAATGGCCCACCCATAAAGCAACGTTATTACAACTTAGCCCCCCAAAAGCTTAAACTTTTGGAAAAAGAACTTGATGAAATGTTAAAAATGGGTGTGGTGAATCCCAGCAGAAGTGCATGGACCAACCCAACTCTTTTGGTTTCTAAAAAAGATGGCTCCGCACGTTTCTGTCTCGACAGTAGACGTTTAAATTCTTGTACGGAAGCTGACGCATACCCCTTACCTTACGTCCACGCGACCTTAGACAAACTGCGCAACGCCAAGTTCATCTCCTCTGTTGACCTAAGCAAAGCTTTTTGGCAAATACCTTTGGACGCAGAATCGTGTGAAAAAACTGCTTTCGTTGTACCTGGTAGGGGAATGTTCCATTTTAAAAGATTACCCTTTGGTCTAAAGAACAGCCCCGCCGAATTACAAAGACTGATGGACAAACTCTTCGGTCCTGAAGTCGATAACAGCCTGTTTTGTTACCTTGACGACCTCATCATCGTCAGCGACACCTTTGAAAAACACCTATTAATGTTGGAAAAGGTTTTTCAACAACTCAAGTTCGCTGGTTTAACCATCAACTAGAAGAAGTCTGAATTCTGTAAGTCCCGTTTACGTTATTTGGGATTCATTGTCGACGAAAAAGGTCTAAGAACAGACCCCGCTAAGGTGGAAGCCATGGCAAATTTCCCCCGACCCAAAAACGCGAAAGAAGTCAAAGGTTTCCTTGGACTTGCAGGTTACTACAGAAGATTCATCAAAGACTTTTCCACAATTGCAGCCCCCTTAAATAAAATTACCGGCACCCGTAAAGGTGTCAGCAACTTCCGATGGTCTGCTGAAACTGAAGAAGCGTTTACAACTTTAAAAAATTGCCTTTCAAAAAGCCCCCGTTCTGAATTGCCCGGATTTTGCACTCTCTTTTACCCTCCACACGGATGCCTCCAACGTAGGAATCGGTGGAGTCCTAACTCAAGAATTCCCAGATGGCGAACACCCTGTAGCGTATTTTTCCCGTACATTAAATAAACACGAGAAAAACTACGGAATTACCGAAAAGGAGTTACTGGCTGTATTGGATTCTGTTCACCATTTCCGCGGTTACATAGACGGTAGCAAATTTACTGTAGTCACAGACCATAGTAGTTTGAAATGGTTGATCTCTTTAAGTAATCCCTCCGGTAGACTCGCTCGTTGGGCCTCCCGTTTGTCTCAATTCAATTTTGATGTTGTACACCGTAAAGGCGCGGACAATATTGTCCCCGACGCTCTTTCAAGAATTGAATTGGCCTCATTAAATGTTGACACAATTGCCCCCCCTCCATCCACAAAAGATGAATGGTACTTGAAAATCTTCGAAGGTTGTAAAAATAATCAACAAAAGTTTCCTAATTTTATCATAAAAGAAGGACAACTATACCGTAATTGCAAGGTACCACTATCCATCCTCGAAGATTACTCTTGGAAACTTGTCGTTCCCCTCGAAGGTAGAGAACAAATAATAATTGACAATCATAGTGCTCCCGACTCTATACACCCAGGAACTTTCAAGACGTATAAAAAGATTTCCTTGAAGTATTACTGGCCTGGTCTTTTCAAACAAATTCGCAATTACATCTCTAAATGTGAAACTTGTAAAGCTTATAAACATAGCACGGCAGCACCTGCCGGCCTAATGGGTAACCCCAAACGCGCCGACAGACCCCTACAGTCATTGTCAATGGACCTCGTCGGACCTTTTCCTCGAAGTTATGCCGGACACATGCACATACTTAGTGTAGTGGATGTTTTCACCAAATTCTGTTGGATCTTCCCTTTAAAAAGAGCCAATGCGTCCGCCATTATCAAACTTCTGGAAAAACACATTTTTATACCTTACGGAACACCCAGAACCGTAATTGTTGATAACGGAAAACAGTTTATTGCCCAGGAATTCAAAGAATTTCTTGCCAAATACGGAATCAAGGACATTTATTATAACACCTTGTACACTCCCCAAAATAACACTGTCGAACGTTACAACCAAACAATCAACACAGCTCTAGCTATTCTAGTTGATAAAGATCAACGCACTTGGTGTAAAAACCTAGATAAAATTCAGGCCGCTATGAACAACACTGTTAATCTGGCCACTGGTTACACACCTTTCTTCTTAAAACACGGTATGGAACAAGTCGTCCATGGTTCTCTACATAGGGACACAAACTTTCCTACGTCATCTGCCACCACAAGCAACCCTACCGCAGACTATGCCCATCGCTTGGAAGAACTGTCGGCCATTTACAGTGAAGTCACTGATGCTTTGCTCCTGGCTCACCAAAAGAGTGCGGACAGATATAACTTACGTAGAAAACATGTCACCTTCAATTCAGGAGACATAGTTTGGAGAAAGAACAACACACTTTCCCAAGGAGCCATGCATTTCTCTGCTAAGCTGGCACCACGTTTCGTGAAGGCCAAAGTCCTAAGGAAAATATCAGACCTAGTGTACTCCTTGTCTGACTCATCTGGAAAGCACATTGGTAATTACCACATTAAGGACATTGTAAAGTCTGGAAGTGAGGAGTCAAGTAAAACTGCCCCCACTATCTCAGCAAACGTAAAATGATCCAGTATGTATCACTTTTTTTGTAAGCTTACAAAGTCTTACTACGTCAGGCGTGTATTGTGTCAATCACATGCCCATCGTTTCGTAAATGAAACAAGTTGTAAATTATTTTGTAAATTAATGCGTACTCTCCTTGAAGTCACTTTCAAATGTTGTTTTTGCACTGTTTTTTCTTTCCCTCACGGCAATTTTTTTTCTTTATTTTTTTTTTCACCTGTTCTAAAACTGATCACTTTGGAACGGAGACACTTTTCGAGTTTCAATGTTTGGGAAGTCGCGAGCCCATTTATTGCCTCAACACGTACACTACGCAATGTTCATGCCACGTCATACCCTGCCTTGTCATGTAATTTTGTAATTTTTCTCCTATTTTTTTGTTGCATTTTTGTCGTGTGGAAAGGAACTTTCTCACCTGTTTATTTTGTTCATGTAAAGTAGTTGACAATTGCCCATCGGCGTGTCGTTCTAGAAGTCGGGTTTTGTAAATTCCAAAGTGTTAAATTCCGACTCAGAACCAGTTAACTATTTTTTTACAATTTTTCCTTTTATCTGGTTCATCATGAGTTGTAAAACCTTCCGAGGTATCTCTAGCATGAAAATCAAACAGTGGTTACTTACATAGTCGCCCCTCGTGTATATAAGTTTTTTTCAATTTTTTCCTCTTAAATTAAAAATTGATGGCGTCCTACCCAAATTCATGCTCTTGTACCAAAATTGGATATCGACACGTCCATTTTGGAACTTGTATTTATAAAACCAATGATTGGTCTTTATAACCCTGTATATAAATCAATTTGGCTCGTTTCAACTAAAGTACGTAAAACCGAATCATCCGGTCTTTGGTTGTTATAACAAAGCCACTGTTTTTTTGTTATTTTGTTTTTTGCTTGTACGTTACGTATGTCTTATAGGACACGTTTCAACCCTACGAGACAGGTAAATAAAACCTTATGGTCATCCTGATTTTGGAATTCACAACTTTTAGGTGTCCATTTAACCAAGTATTTGCAACCCAAATTGCACATAACCTGGTATGTTTGTAACTGCACAAAGGGTATGTAAAACCGTAATTGGTCCCTTTTCTTTGGTCTTCCTCACTGCAGGTTGCCACAACAGACAGTATGTAAAACCATTATAGGTCTGTCTTGGTTTTAAATACTTGGTGTAAGTAGAATTATACTCTGCCATCACCCTTGTATTTTGTAACACATGAAGTAGCATCAAATTGTCTATCTTCTCTGTCGTACGCTCTTGGGCTACGGAGTTAGTTAATCTAACGAATCTTTATAAAATATGTTAAAACAAGCATCGTTAACGTTTATTGTGTTGTATTTAAACGTAACCCACCGTCATAGGAGAGATCCTTAGAACATCCACCGTCATAGGAGGGATCCTTAAAATACCTGCCACGATACGAGAAGTTCGTCATAATCGCTTTTGCTCATAGCTAAATGTTATTGAGTTGGTCGTGTGACATATTTGTCATGAGTACCGCTTTTGTATTTTGGTCGTGTGTCATTCATTTGTCATGAGTACCGCTTTTGTATTTTGGTCGTGTGTCATTAATTTGTCATGAGTACCGCTCTTGTATTTTGGTCGTGTGTCATTCATTTGTCATGAGTACCGCTCTTGTATTTTGGTCGTGTGTCATTAATTTGTCATGAGTACCACTTGTATGTATAATTGTGTACAACCCTTGTACACGAGACGTGGAGACGTAATAACAATACTTACCGTGATTCGTGCGAACGACATAATATCGGCCTTGCCATCTTCTTTAAGAGGCATTGTATAAACTCTTGACTTCTGTCTATAATTGAGTTTTATCTTGTATGTACTTACATGTTTTTATACACTATACGTGGAGACGTTAAAACACTTACCATGAGTCGTGCGAACGAAATAATATCAAACCTTTTGTGTGCGATCTACGAAATGTAGTCCACAACCCTTTGTTGTCATTCAACGCCAATGCCCGTGGACCCCCTGTTTTTTTACTTCTTTGCAAAAAGGAAAGAAGCCCAGGAGTATCTACTATCCCAAAAGGACTAGTTTGTAGCTTCACTGCTAACTATGGGGCATAGTGCTGTGGGAGTTAATCGATTGAGCACAAAACCACCCAACTCGTTGTCTGGGGAACGGATAAGAAAACCCCCAGGTTTGTGAAATTGGAGCAAGGGTCTGTCTTTTCTCACAATCACGCAGGAGTTTTTAAAATGACCCCTAATCTTTTGCCCAATACACGCAAAAGATTAGTCTCTTTGTTAATGTGTATTCAAATTTCTCCTCATCCTTTTAACAATTGTAAAGAGTCAGGAAATCTGCTGGTTGATCATGTTTCATTCTCACATGGAGTTTGAAGTGGAAATTAGTCCAGTCTCTAGCAAGTTTCGTCACTCAACTCCTTTCCTTTTCCTTTCCTTTCTCCTCACCATCATGTTCTCAGGTATATGTTATGAAGAGGAAAATCTGTTGTTAACCATAATTCGCCCTCACTGGGAGTGCGAATCGGTAAACTAACCAATTATCAGCAGGCTTTCTCCCTCACTCTCTGCATATGTCTCACCTTTTGTTCTTTTTCTCAATTTCACGAAACACATTCATGAATGTTGGATATGTACGATATGCACTTGGCGTACCGTCTGTCTCCTTTTGACAACCTTTATTCATGAATTGGTTTCTCTGCTTTTACCGTGACTCATTCACGACTTCTTTGTCTTGTTCGTTGAAATTCTACAAAAATGTTACCACCTTTATGTTAACATAGGCCATGGAAGGCCGGTTGCTTTTTAACCAAGACATATTGTCACTCGGCAAACGCCAAGTCATCCTGGTAAAGGAAAATGTTCATGTAACCACAATTTAGTTAGAAAACTCTCTCTTCGTCACTCTCTGGGTCGGTGGTTAAAACTTCGTTTATTTCATTATCTGGACACATTTTGTTTCTCTCCAAACCTTTTCTTCATTGGTCCCTAGGCAGGTAAACTTCAAGAATTTTGCTCTAATAATAATTTCTCCCGGATTAAAAAGAAGCCCAGGCGGATGTCATCACCAACAGCCAAGCTGAGCTCCACTTCCTGACAGCACGCGCTGTGGTTACTAGGTCCCTCCTGCTGCCATTTTTCTACGCATTTGTTCCTGAAAGCACAGACCATACCGCCCATATGTATGTTGTTTTGTCGTGCCACAGCAAGTTGAGTTGTCCCACTATACATTATGACACTCTGAACCACCTTTTGGGCACGCTAGCTCCTAGGTTTGTTCTTACTCTTGCTATCGATGCCAACCATGTCGTCTCTTGCGCTGTCATGCAGTGACGCATATATCGTCATCCGTGTTTACCTTAATAACACTTTAGGATTCGTACTGGTATGTCTGCAGACACTGGATTCTCCTCCTCAATGACCTCTGTAACCATAGTCGCGGCACAGCAACCACAGTCTCCACTTCATGAACTTCGACGTCTTCGACAAAACCAAGTGTTTTCTAAGGCCCAAGTGTACTTTTGAGTGTTATCTCAAAGGGGTCTGATTACAGTGATAATGTAATCCTTAGAATCTGTGAAACCACGTCCTCCTCTTCGAAAGTCTCCGAAACCAAACAAATCCACGCTTCGCAAACTTAGCTCCCAGACCAATGAAACTTTAGAATCACACAGGCATTTTTGTTCTTGTTTTTTTGTTCTTCGATTGTACAAATATGAATTGTTATTTTTCAATTGCATAACCATGTATTGTTATTTTTCAATTGCATAACCATGTATTGTTATTTTGTTCAATTGCATAACCATGTATTGTCATCTTTCAATTGCATAATCTTGTATGTTGTTTCACACCATGTACTTTCACCAAAACTGTTCTTTTCCAAACATTGTATGTACCCCTCACCCATTCCCTACAAACATTGTGACCTAAACTATAACATAAATTGCATGTTCTAGCTAGGCATCTCTCAAGCAACGAATCTCTCAAAAACCCCAATGAAAGTTTGAGAGGATTTTTTTTCCTACAGCTCCATTGCCACGTCGCTTTTTTTCCAAGCGCGGGGGGAAGTGTTACGATACGCCCCTGAAGCGAGTAAATACGAGAGCACAGAACGCAGCACAAGTCCACACGGCTCGGCCGCCGCCTCTCCCCGCCCCGTATCCTGTTTCTCCTTGCCTCTCTCCCGTGCCCTGCCACTCGGCATTCCCGCTGCGCTCGCCACAGAAGAGATCTGAGCGCCTTTGAGAACGCACGCTCGCGGCTCACTTGTAGCCGGCGGACCCAATTCAATGGGGCCGCGATGTATTATTGAAATACTTTTGAGTAGAATCAGTCTTTTGCCACTATAGTTCGGTCTATTTAGACTACGAAAGTGCCTGATGAAGCTGCCACATGAGACGAGGTTCCTGCCAACCTACATGTAAGCTGTATCTTGATTTCCTCCTTAAATGTTGTCCGTAATTCAGTGAAATGTAGGGCCCCCGCGGAAATCACGACTCGGAGAGTTTCGTTTTGAGAGAGAGTCAGAGAGAGTTAAACATTTTAGCTAGGTTTGTGTAATTTGCATTTCTTGTAATTGAATTGTACTGTAGAAACCTATGTATGTGTTTGAGTTTACAATACATGTCTAAATGATTTAACATTGTTATTATTCTGCTACGGCGGGAGGATTGTTGGCCAGTGAGGATCCCGTGGGTCACCGGAGGATGGAGAGAAGTTCCCTAGCCTTGAGCTGCCCACCCCCCTGAATAGAGAGTACCATAGTCCCGCTGAGAGCTAGTCAGGGACGTGTTTTGGGCCCTGGTGTTGGTTTAGAAGCCGACATCGAGGCACCCTAACAACATTTGAAAACAAAAAAGTATGAAATTTCTTTGTAGGAGAGGATCTCATTGTCACATCATCTCTATCATGCCCTGTCGAATTAAAATCGACCCATTGATTTATATATTGAAGATCATAAATGATAAGTTTACCATATTATATATTCTTCGAGTTCGTAATTATTGAAGGCTTACCTTACTTTAGATTTACTACTACTTTTGCACCAGCATAAAATAGGTAATTTAATTGTTGTTTTTATTCATACTTTGTTTTTATGTAAATTTTTTTCATGACAACTCACGTGACGTTTTGAAATGTCTTTGAAAAGTAATTAAAAGTGATGAAATAATAAAAAAATACATGTCCTAACCTATTTAACCAAGTTATTTTCATGACTTTTCGAAGGAATGGTGAAATTGCACATTGTTGAGTTGTCCATTTTTGTGAATGATAGCTGTATCGCCTTATAAATGAATTAATTTCCAATTTTTTTTTTCTAAATGTGTTTGCTTACTGAACAATTTTATACCAAGAAATAGAAACAGCATGGCTGATGATGATTATGTCTTAAACTGATGATGGACTAACAAAATATTATAATCAATAATTATCAGCCTGAAACACTCATCTACATTGAAAAAATCTTCCGAGAAAAGATACTGGCCGCCAACGGGAATTGAACCCGTGACCATCTGATTGCCGGTCAGCAGCTCTGACCACTGAGCTATGGCGGCTTATCAAATACCCGCCAAATAATTCAATATATACTAGTGTTTCATTCGACAATTACTTATTATTACATTTTTCCAACTGAAAACAACCAACTTTATTTTTGTGAGAGAGGTATTTTTAATACTAAATCTCCCGCTAGGTGGCGTCGAGACTAATTATGTCTGCATTTTTTGCTGAAATACTTTAACTTGTCAAATATTAATTATTATTTTTAATTGATAAACTAACGTTTAAACAAGATTTTTATGCATAGCACAAAGGGTAGATAACAAAATATTATAATTAATAATTATCAGCCTGAAACACTCATCTACATTGAAAAAATCTTCCGAGAAAAGATATTGGCCGCCAACGGGAATTGAACCCGTGACCATCTGATTGCCGGTCAGCAGCTCTGACCACTGAGCTATGGCGGCTTATCAAATACCCGCCAAATAATTCAATATATACTAGTGTTTCATTCGACAATTACTTATTATTACATTTTTCCAACTGAAAACAACCAACTTTATTTTTGTGAGAGAGGTATTTTTAATACTAAATCTCCCGCTAGGTGGCGTCGAGACTAATTATGTCTGCATTTTTTGCTGAAATACTTTAACTTGTCAAATATTAATTATTATTTTTAATTGATAAACTAACGTTTAAACAAGATTTTTATGCATAGCACAAAGGGTAGATAACAAAATATTATAATCAATAATTATCAGCCTGAAACACTCATCTACATTGAAAAAATCTTCCGAGAAAAGATATTAATAAGTAATTGTCGAATGAAACACTAGTATATATTGAATTATTTGGCGGGTATTTGATAAGCCGCCATAGCTCAGTGGTCAGAGCTGCTGACCGGCAATCAGATGGTCACGGGTTCAATTCCCGTTGGCGGCCAGTATCTTTTCTCGGAAGATTTTTTCAATGTAGATGAGTGTTTCAGGCTGATAATTATTGATTATAATATTTTGTTATCTACCCTTTGTGCTATGCATAAAAATCTTGTTTAAACGTTAGTTTATCAATTAAAAATAATAATTAATATTTGACAAGTTAAAGTATTTCAGCAAAAAATGCAGACATAATTAGTCTCGACGCCACCTAGCGGGAGATTTAGTATTAAAAATACCTCTCTCACAAAAATAAAGTTGGTTGTTTTCAGTTGGAAAAATGTAATAATAAGTAATTGTCGAATGAAACACTAGTATATATTGAATTATTTGGCGGGTATTTGATAAGCCGCCATAGCTCAGTGGTCAGAGCTGCTGACCGTCAATCAGATGATCACGGGTTCTATTCCCGTTGGCGGCCAGTATCTTTTCTCGGAAGATTTTTTCAATGTAGATGAGTGTTTCAGGCTGATAATTATTGATTATAATATTTTGTTATCTACCCTTTGTGCTATGCATAAAAATCTTGTTTAAACGTTAGTTTATCAATTAAAAATAATAATTGATGATGGACTATCAAATGAGAATCGAGAGCATGTATATTAAAAATAGTGATGATCAATTTCTAAATTAAACGTTACAAATTGAAAAGTGTTTAAAAGAAATAGACTATTGGTAATTATCAGTAGGTATAATCACATACCTATTCTAAATTCTAAATTGTCCTAGTTAAGAAGCAGAAATGAAGAACGAGTAAATGATGAATGTAAATAAGTCTAAAGTCATGGTGTTTGAAAGAGAGAAAACTAAAACAGTGCGCAATATAGGTGTGAATGACGAATACTTGGAGCAGGTGGATGAGTTTGTTTATCTGGGAAGTATACGTATAGAGATTGGAAGGCTGATAGAGATATTGAAAGAAGGGTAAATACAACGGTAACTCCATTAGTGGAGGACTGAAAGCCGTTGGTGCTAACAAAAAAAACAAGTGTGCTTTAGACCACACGATTTGAAGTAAAACTTGACTAACTTATAAAATAACATATAACATTGGGGTGACATTGACATACATTGGTTTGTTTGTTGCATTTCGCACAGAAGTACACACTCATGCGTCTTTTTTTCGCTGGGCAAAAGTTGCACATGCTCCGTTTCCTTTTTTAATGACATTGATCACCGTTCGCAACGATTACAGTTCGCATGTCATTTTTCGTAACAATAACCACATTTCGTAACGTATTCACCAGTTTACCCCCAAGTTTCGAGCGTACGTAAAGAAGTTTTACTTCAAAAACCATCCAAAGAAGCGAAGCTAGAAGACCACAACGGAGTGCTGGTACCTATCCTGATGTAGGAATGCATAGTGGCATGGAACTGGCAGAGGAAGGATAAAAGTAGAGGGAATGCTGTACAAATGAGATAATTAAGAAATGGCACACGTGTGGTAAAACGTGAAACCATGTATCATCGTTTGAGAAATGTGGAGATCAGCAAAGAATGCAAGGCTGATGTAAGCGTAATGAGTGAGATTATGAAACGCACCCTCAGGTAGTTTGGGCATGTACAGTACATAGAGCGAATGAACGAATAAAATAGTGTAAGCAGAATACAGATTATTCGATCAGATATAGATGCTCTTGTCTCGTGTGTGTTAATAAAATAAATCGAAGGGTACACTTTTAAACCCTTTAAACAGGTTATTTTCACAAGGAGAAAATTGGCATATCGCATTTTGTGAACAAAACATAATAAGACAAGTTATGTCTCATAGTTCAAGCATCAGTCAGATCCAATTTAGCATACAAAACTTCGATCAATAAACCCCGGTCGAAGATACAACACCAAGAAGATTAACGTTGGTGCGCCTAAACAATTTTCGAGCATATATACAATTTCCTAAAACAGGAAGAGTTTACAAAACTCAGAAGTTACATCACTTTCCTAGAGAAGTTTTAGCGAACTACCGCGAGAACACCCGTAATGAGGATCATTATTAGAAAGTACTCATTTCGGAGTCACGCCACGGATTCTGTGAATGTCTCGTACCGCGAATCTGCAAATCATCTCGCACTGTAATACTACTCTTATAATATTCAATAAACATACCGACATGATTTGTTGATCAGGGCCATCGCAAGAGGAAAACAATTTGCGATATAATGAAATGTACGACACACACAGTGCACATTGCGAAATTGCTCTAGAACCAAAAAGACGACTTTCAAATTGGTGATAAAACTCGAATTTAAATAATAGGACTCATGCTTAATGTTTAACGGTCTTGCTTGGCGATGCGAGGATTTTTATAAGTGTATGATAGAAGGATGACCATCTTACAGACTCAATCTTAAACGTGACGTAGACAATAGAAGACAATCTTTCGAACAAAGACAACTTCAATATCATCGTGCACCTACCTACCTAATATGAACGAAACCTGTCAATTTGACTGTCCTAGAACGGGAGACCTTCCTATTTGGACAGTCAAAGCTTTCTTATACTATTAATGTATTTTTGGTCATTCGGTCTGTACCGTTTTAACCGAAAACCTCCTAGATCACAGAAAGATCATCTATGATCTAGGAGGTTTTGGTTAATCTCGGATAGAGGGGCAGGCACCAGAACAAGACGATCTTATTGTTTTTATTTTTTTGCTTTAGCTTCACTCAGGAGACCCTGAGGAAAATAATTCCCTTCAGGGCCTCTGCCATCTTTAGGGGATGCTGTGAGGAGGAGTTCTGGGAAGGAAAAGGTATGAGAGGTGGATAGGAATCGAGGGGTCAGAGTGTCCAAGAGTGATGGACGTATGAATCAATCTCTCCCATTGCGGTGCAAGGCGAAATATAGAGTCCTTTTTTATTTATTATATGAACACCGCGCAAGAGTCCCAACTGCTCCCGTCTGGAGCCAGTGAGACTATAGCATCCCCAATTAGGGTATGTTGTGAGGTTAAAGGTAGTGGGAAGGGGAAATAGATGGGGAAGAGGAAGGTGGGGAAGTACCTGGCTATTCAGATCTGGTCACCAAACACGGCTTAAGCCATTTCAAACTTTTCAATACTGAATGGTTGTATTACACCAGGGCGATACCAAAAGTATCTTCCACTCTGGAACGTGCCGCAAATATACTTTATATTATTTTAAATGCATTAAAACACAATTAATCAAATAAAATTTATTTGCCACTCCGGCATTCGATCCCGCGACCTTTGGATTTCGAGTCAAGAGCCTTATCGTTAGACCACGCCGGCAGTCCTGCTGGAAAGGTCGAAAGGTCTCCCTCAACCAGTGTCTCCCGATCCGGCATGCCACATGCCCCATGAACCCGGGCATCTCTGCTAGGTCACCAAACGTAGCGAATTAATTGGGGTAACCTATGGCAAAGATGTTGGTTATCCAGTAAATGGTTCACGGAACGGCGGTACCCATGCACTCCACCCAAATTATTTTATTATATGTAAAAGCCCTAATTGGGCGTGTACAAATAAATAAATAAATTATCGAGTTATTTATTAAATATTTATAACATAATATTTATTATGAAAAAACGTATGTTGTCTGTTTTATGAAATACTAGCTTTTGCCCCTGGCTTCGCTCGCATATTCGCCCCCCCCTCGCTCCCCCCTCCCCACCCTCCCCCCTCCCCCTCCCCAATCAATCAACAATCAAATACGCTCCGTTTCGCATTCATAATATTAGTAAAGCTGTTTTGGCTTAGGTCAAAATGTAGATTAGTACCTATTTTATATTTGTACCTATCTACACTAAATATTTATATTAGAATACTCATATTTGAATTTTCGCTATAAAAAATAAAAGGTCAAAATGTAGATTAGTACCTATTTTATATTTGTACCTATCTACACTAAATATTTATATTAGAATACTCACATTTGAATTTTCGCTATAAAAAAAATCTCCATAGTAACCTAAAAAAATAACAAAATGACAGCCCACGTCAAACATGTACTTAGCAACACGCTTTGCCAATAAACGTTTAATAAATAATTTTATTACTAACTAACTAACCATCACGCCGTTTCCCCGCAGGGGTAGGCAGAGAGGACGGACCGACAAACAACTCGATCTTGGCACACACTCTTTGCCTCACTTACATTCATACATCGTCTCATACATTCTCTTCTATTATTCTGACTTTTGACATGGCCCGACTCAAGTATCTGATTGATCGTGCCATGTCATCCTCGGACGTCCCCGACTTCTTCTACCATTCACATTTGCGTCGTATATTCTTCTTACACTACTTTCTTCGTTCATTCGCTCTATATGCCCAAACCATCTGAGGGTCCCTTTCTTAATCTTACTCATATCTTACTCATTTCATAACGCCACAGCTTATTCATAACGCCAGAGCTTACCAATATATATAGCCTATATTAATCGCAAATAATGTAGCTTTCGATTAGTGAAAGAATTTTTATATTCCATTCGGTATTTATTGCGTGAAAGAGTAAGACACATCCATCCATACAAACATTCGCATTTATAATATTAGTAAGATAAGAACCAAGAATATCATTATTTTATTTACTAATATAATAATTTTTATGTTTGAACATATCTAATTATATACGAAAAATATAATAATAATCCAAATAACAACAATCGGTTATGGAGTGCCGAAATCAAATTACTGGTGCGAAGTAGAGATGGGTAAGTTCTGCATTTTGCCGGAGTCCTCCGAGACTTGATTCCTTTTAAAAGTACTCGAGTTCTAGGAGCAGGTCCCTGGTCCGAGTTCTTAGGTGCGGACACTGCGGAGAGATGAAAAAACAAAACGCCCCTCGATTAGGCCGCCCGTGAGCACCGCACACTTCACAGAAAAGGATGATGCGCCTCTGTCGATATTTCGCATTATTGTGCATATTTGGTATTTACGTTCGGTGTTCATAATATCAACGTTATGCGAAATGTCAACATGTCGTCGATTGATTTACGAGACGCGATACAATACGCAAGGAAAGGTTTCACTTTTGGAGATATACAGTGATTAATTATTTTATTATTCAACTTGTTCTTTGATCGGAGGTCATACCGAATTGTCCCCATTTTACGACTGAAATCAAATGAATCAATAGTTTTCTATTATCATAGGCTTCCCACGACATCCATAGAAGAATACATCGGTCAACAAACACGCAATTTATCTGCGTTGATAGGAAGATGCGCGACCCATGGACAGCGTCCCATTTCTATCCGTTTCATTCAAATCTTAGATTTGCATTTGAGATCAATATACCCAACCAGACTGAAAAATTATTTTTGTTATCAAAGGGTATGTCGAATATCTAGTACGGATATGAGCTACTATAAGTTTTGCTTTAAATTATAAGATACTGGCCAACTTGGGCATCTCGCACTCGCTTGCATGTACATACCTCCCTCTAGCACATATGGTAGACTTTTAATGTGTCTGACAAGGTGTAAGAACCATTAAAATTGTGTGATGACTGAGAAAACATCTTTTGATAGTTCATCAAGTATTCAAAATTTAACTTTTATACTATGACGTAAGTATAATTATAATTCATCATAATTTAAGGGTGTCTGGCAGGGGGTTGTAATGGACGACGTGATTTATAATATTATTCAAAATAAAATAGGTATATAAAAAAAAAACTGAACTTTATACTTACTTAGAAACTAATGTGCAATTTTATACACCTTTGCTATCTGTTATCTTTCAAAGTCACAGTGATCCAAACTTTATAGTAGGGGATCGTTTTTATCTCTATTAGGGACATACATAAAGAAACTTTCAGGTTTTATGAAATAACGAAGGCCTGATCGTCGCGGGCTCTTGCTCTATAGGGTCTCTTTTCTCATTCAGATTCCACCAAAATAACGATGTAACAGTTATACACTCTTGTTATTTCAAAGAACCTTCGGACACCACATTGGTGCAGCCGGGAGGAAAAGGTGAAGTCGAATTACCCGCCATGACCTGACTCGGGTATTTTCATATTTTGTTTTTTTTAAATTCAAATTGTAAAGACAATTTTGATGTAATAAATGTATCGCCCGGCATGCTTGGGATAACCTCTGTGTCATTACGGAAATATAATTAACTTGAACGTGCCATATCTTCCTCTTTATTATTTCCTTTCCTGACCTTAATTTCTTCTTCTATTAAATCTATGTTTAGATTATTCGCCTCGTTTAGTAAATGCAGAATTGAAAACGTTGCATCTCCGTTGAAATCTACCTCGAAAGATACCTTTCAAAGGAAATAATAAACTCTTTATACTAGAAGTATATTTGGAAATCCGGCAGATATAACCAAACTATAAATGCGTTGATGTTTAATAGCAATAATCATTAAAGCTGTGATCGATTCTCATTACGGTCATAAAGATCTATAGAAAGAGCGAAGAATCGTAAAATCAATGTGTGTCGAGAATAAAGGTAATGAGGAGGTCACCCCAAGTGGTTCGCTATGTTTGGGGACTTAGCAAGGGGGCCCGGGTTCACGGGGTATGGTTTGTCTAGGTCTTGTTGGCACATGCGTTTGCCCTCATACTGCGTGGCCGGCCGGATCCGAAGATACTGATTGATGGATTGGGAGGGATGGATTCCTACCCGACCCCCACAACTTTTTCTTTCTCAGAACTTCCTTTCCCTAAAAAGACCCTCCACACAGCATCCACAAAGATGATATAAAGGAGCCCCCTTAGTGAAGCGAATGAAAGAAAAATTGAGTACGTTAGTCAGCATGACCAATTACAGGTAATTATTCTGAAAGTGGGACATACTTCTAACATTCAATGCTTATGAAGACGTGTTGAAGACATATTATTATGTAATGAAATAACACTTTACGGGTTTTATAAAATAATTTATTTAATTATATTATTTTAACATGCTGCAATTTGTTAGTTTACCAATTTCATTTGACTAACCGTCCCCTTTTCAAAAACTTTCTTTTCTTTTCATTTTTTATTTAACTTTTCACAGGAGGCACTGAGGAAAATAATTTCCCTCAGGGCCTATGTCATCTGAGATGCTGTGTGGAGGGTCTTTGTGAGGATAGAAAGGAATAAACATTGGTCTTGAAGAGACCCATGTTGTAGGTAGAAGAAAGGAAACACAGAGGCCGGCAAATCGTTCCGCAGCCGAGCTGTTGAACACAAGAATGAGTCGAAGAAGCGACCCGTTCTCATGTGATAAATGTCAACCGTGTAGATAAATTGGGTACGCGTTTGGCTTGTTTCCCGACTATGCACCGGTGCCGAAGGGATTAATGACGCTAGTTCCTCGGAGCATCTTCCATTGAAATACCGGTAGACCAAGGATAGCGTTCCCACCCGACACAACGGACCGCCCGTTTCTGCACAGAGTCGAGGGTATTTTTCAGATATTTTGGAGCTCCAGACTAGGGAAACTATATGACTTTTATAAGTAATAATAAAATTTGCGATATTTTTTGGCGAAATTCGCGTTATTTTAGGCAAAAAGCGGTGTTTTTTTCAGCGAACGTAGTGATATTTTGTAACACAAGTGGTCTTATGTAAACCTTACTATTACAAATATTATTATTAATAAATTAATACTTTTTTAAAACAAAATCAATAAAATGAATGTCAGTAGGTAACTCCGTGATGTTTTCGAGGTAAAGTTATATATTTAGTCTGTAATATTATTTTATACAGCTAATTTTGCGTTATTCTCACGAAAAATTCTCACAAAATTCGCGCACAAAATTTTCAGTTCTAACTAAAAATGTAAAAAAAAAAAAATATTGGAATTACAATTTAAGAGTTTTTTACTAAACATAACTCAAACACAAATTGTTGAAAGTTTATAAATCCGTAATAAAAATTGACGCTATCCCTTTAAGGCGACAGAAGAAATACCTATTCCACTTTGTGAACCACGGATGTAGAGAACCGCTGATGTAGAAATAAGCCAGATGGTTTATAGCATTAAAATAGTGAAAGCAAAATTAGAATAGGTAGTTGCTATTTTTAGAGCAGCTTTTAAACACACCTCGGCATGTTAACCACATAATTACGTTGTAATAACCATGTGCAAAAACTAAATCGCACATATTTCACATGGTGCATGCAGAAGGTATGCGACATAATTAACCCACAAACCGACCAGCTCTTAGCCGCAATAATATAAATAATTAGTAAATTGGTTGAGACATTTGGTATCGTGTTCCTCCCATCGATCGCGGCATAAATAACAGGCATACATAACCAGCTGACCCAGTAAAGGAAGACGATTTCAAGACTATTTTCATGATATGGTGATACTTGGTGATACGGCCGATGTTCACTGCTGATAATCTCCGTCATGTTTCTTGGCTATGATGGTATCATGCAGGACAGTCCTACGCAACCGGTGTGCCGCGAGACGGCGATGGGTGCTTCGTATTGTTTGCAAAAGAAAAAACTTTCATTTTCCAGAGAAACTATAGCATCCCCATTTATATTAAGTTGTGAGGCCGAAAAATTGGGGATGGCGAGGATATAAGGGGAAGTAGAAAGGTTGAAAATTACCTGACTTATTAAGATCGGGACACTAAAATTTCTGTTATGCGTGGTGGGATACACATGGGCTACGTCATTAAATAATAGAGTCCGATTCATGACATTATCTTCTACTCTGTAATACGGTGCTAATATTTTGTCATATGCATAAAAAATATGAATTGTTTTGGTAAGGCAATCGTTTCACAATTTCTTAGTGTAAAATTAATTTTGAAGTACACATCAGATAGACAACAATTTCATATATCTTAAGGAGATGACATACCAATGTTTATCACTAAAAGAAGGGACATTTTAAAGAGTTTTCTGATACACATCTCAAATAACCAAAATCTGTCATAGGCATATTATCCAATATCTCACAATTAGCTTTAGATTTAAACTCTCATTATAACCGACCGCTGCGTGCCTAGTCTGGTGGTCGAACATTTCAAAACACCGTAATTAACGATAATTAACTACTGAACAAAAAAAAGTTATAAAAAACTCACACGTTACTTTCTTTTAGTTCTTCACAATTTTTACAAGTTTAAAAAAATCGAAAGTCAAATTTTTGTAATCAAAATAAATCTACCGTCCAGAAAAAAAAAACATATCACTTGATTCCTATTACCTTAAAAATTTTCCTTTACCTACTTCATAACGTGGAAATCGCGGATTATTTATCTTAAAATAAGTACCTAATATTATATATTAAATGTCACTAAAACGTATGTAGAAACCTACAAAAGACATTTTAATTTACGCATTCAAAACCAGGATAACTTTACGCAAACAAACTCGGGCCGATTCACAAGATCCACATTACAAAAAAATATTCCACAAATCTACAATTAAAACGACGTTTGTACAAAGAAATATGCAATAAATTATTTAACATACCAACATCCTCTTGCAATAAAAACCATTAAAAATTAACCGACTTAAAAAGAAGCATTAAGATATGAATTATGGACATGGGAAGGAAGAATACACATACAATTTTGCAACAAAACAAAGATTAATACTTGTATTGTGTTTTCTTCTGGATATAACTTTATAATTTATGCTCTTGTAATATTTTAACATAGGTACTTACTTACAATTCAAATTCGAAAACATGTACAATGGACCTGAGGACTCCAGTAAGGAAACATTCTTTTCTAAAAAATTGTTAAAAAAAAAAAAAAATAAATAAAAATAATAGTTTTGGATCACTGGTGTGATGCAGACTGCCGGTACACGGCATATTCGTTTATTTCGTAACTCCGGAGCGTGTACTGATCATTAACCTAAAGTTACGATAACATAGAAGTAGTCGGGTGTCGCCGGACGTTTCAGCAATTGAATTCAATTAAGAACAATGGAACAAGGAATCATTTGCTAAGTAAAAGAGTAATTTTCGAGTCTGTTGCAACTGGTGTTAAAGTCCGTCCTCAAAAAGGAAAAATCGTTTTTAATTACCACATCAGATTAACCCGTTAAAGAAATCGTACACGAAACAAACCTTCGATGTCAATCAAAAGCTTTAAATAAATCAATAGCAGAACAATAATCTTAAATTGTAAGAAATCGACATAAACCGTATGCTGTATACCAGAAAAGAAAAGGTCCCTATGATTTGCAACGTAGCCATTGTGGGACTTTCTGCACAGATCTTCGGTTTATGTCAATTCCTTATCCCTTCCTTACCATTATCGACCCAATGGAACGACAATGTTTGCTGTTCCTAAATTTTGACGGACTAAGTTACATTAAATTTTGATACATTTATCTATTTTTTGAAACGTATTCAATCTGATTAACTTGGTATTTATTTTAAAATGTCTAATCTCATAACTTTTTCATTACCTTTCACTGTATTTAAAAAGGAATAAAACCTTATTAACATTTTTCAAACCATTTGAAACTAATATATTGTAATTTCTTTCCAGGACCAGAATGTTCGACCTGAGGCCCAGTTTACCCTGGGCGTGGCTGGAGAGAGAAGATTAGCAGCCAGACTAGACGAAGCCAGAAGGAGCAGAAGATACTGCAGACTGTCAGCCACGGCTCTGGCTCTGCTGTTCTTCGTCCTAACCCTGGTGGCTTGCTCGTTGCTGCTGTCCAATGGGAGAGCGCCGTTTGGCTCCATGATGTAATCAACACGATGAAAATTGCAAAAAAAAAAATCAAGCATTGTTAATATCAGAGCATGGAAACCATCGGCCCCATCCCGTTGAACACCAGATCTTACACTAATGAATCTATATTCTTAAATATATATTGACGATAAGCCACTGTCTGCTACACTGAACGAGGCTACGTAATAATGCTGGTGTTGGATGGGACCGATGGTCTCCAAGCTGTGATATAAACAATGGGACTAAAGTGATAGAGAATCTTTAGTGATAGTCCATGCATAGAAAACATAATCAATAAGGGAGACAGAAAGCTAGACTGGACAAGGCCAGTACTGATGATAATGGCTTGTTCCTTTCTGCTATCCAACGGAAGAGCATGATTGGGCTCCACAATGAGATAAATTCATTGCAGCTTGAAGAGAACACAGTGATAGAGACTCTTTAGTGACGTGTCCTGCTGTAAAAAACATACTGAAGGGAGGAGATTGTCAGCACGAGGAGCACAAGGCACTGCAGACTAGGTATGAGTCAAGGCTCTGACTCCGATGTTCTTCGGTCTTACTTTTTTCTTTAGCTGCTAACTTGCTACCGTCTGATGAAGAGCGCACCACAATGCAATCAATTGAAAGCAATCTGAGTAGAACAAAATTCTTTAGTGATAGATCTTACTTAAAAATATATGTACTAAAGAAAGAAGACTTGCAGTCAAACAGAATGAGGCTAGTCTTGAAGGTGGTGGATTGCTCCTTGCTACTTAAAATGAGGAAAAATTCATTTCAATTCATTCAATTTGAAGAGGACACAGTGATATGGACTATGGACGTATAATATTATGTTATATTATAATAAGAATCAAGTTGATAAGATGAAACAAAAAAATTCAAAAATGATCAGTTACCTATACCTACATAATAATTTATTGTTGGTTTGATATTTTAATTTAAGGCCGTGCAATAATTGAAGTTAAAATTGCAGTGTTTGGACTTGTGTTGGAAATGAATTAAAACAGCAATAATCTGAAATATTTAATTACTAAAATATTGCTAATTGATAGCATAACTTGATATTGAGCGCCTTTATTTGTAATTTCCGCAATTAATTTAAAAATTATTGCGTTAGAATCAAAGAGAGTGCAAAAATTAATCTTTGTAACTCTTAAATCAATATAAATATTTGAAGCTTATCGCACTGTGTACTTAAAGATAATCAAATGTCATAGACAAGCTGTACAGTTATATTTTAACATTTTAAGAAAACGGTATAGCTTTTGCAATGGGATATCATTACTTAACGCTGTCAGGTGACCACGAATCTTTAGTTAATAAAACAAACAGCATCGATCTTATCCAAGGTCAATATTTCCACAACTCTCTGTTTGTTTTCTGACACATTTTTATAATAAAAGTTTGGCCTCAGAAAGGTACCAACCAATAGTAACTGGTTTCCAAGTCTGAAAATCTCAGCTGTGTGGTGTAATGTGAGCCAAATAAAATATTATTGGCGCCATCGAGAACTCTTACGTCCGTTGGTCTTATTATTTGACACACTGACCTCACATGTCCCTTAAACACGACTATTAAAGCGCCCTTCGTAGTTTTCAACCTTTTAGAAATGCCTGGATCTACCAAACATTTTTCAGATCAATATTTTATCTCCTTTCATCTGTAAATGTTTAAATCATTTGATTCTGTCTTAAGCCTTATGTTTTTTGTCTTCCAATGACTTGCAATAATTCAACAAGGATCTTTGTGAGGTTTTGTGTATATATAGATTATTAATAATATAATAATAATGTAGAACAGTTTCATAATATGAAATCATGTGGGCATTTCCGACGAGCTGGTGTAACACCGACTAATTTTCAATTAGCATTGTTGCATCACGTGTAGGCGGACTAAACCGGAGGAAAATTACCCATACGTGTTTAATGTCATGCGTGTTTTGACCATTTACATGCGCTGTCATCGGGAGGTATTTAGAGCGTGTCATGTGTGTAATAAGTTTAGTCTGAAAAGAAGGTAACTCTTACTTTCTTCTCAAGGTTATTCTTTGTTTATGGTCGTTGCACAATTGTCAAAACTGCCTGAAGCCAGAGGTGCTACGCCATTCTCATTTAGGTATACTGAAGTAACTGTAGTACCTGGTTTTTGAAATTTTTACTGTTGGAAATTTTTTTTTTTATAGCAATTCACCAAGAGAGTCCTTTGTGAATACATTTATTTAGAATAGTAAAATAGCTCCAAGCTCCAAGGCGGACAGTAGGTTTGTTGTGTTGGTGTTTTATTTACGCTGTCTCCATAATTTTTACAATTTTCTCATCGTCTTGTTTGCCGTGCCCCATCTTTTACAATCAAACTGATTGATCAGTTGCGTAAGATTTGTATTAATTTTTTTTTTTTTTAAGTGTTTTTTTTTAGTTTCTTATATCATGTCCATGGTATTTTCCTACTCAAGCTGCTATGATGTTTGAGGCTAGTAATGTCTTTCCGAGGCTTGAAGGAAAGGATTTTAAAATTTACTGGTTTCAAACACTTGTTAATAAATCACTAATCAGGAGAATAGAATTCAACTGTTAGAAATTCAACAAATTATTTGATGAAATGGGTAAAGTTTTTTTTGTATCATAAGGCATGGCTTTTTTAATGGCTTTCCTTAATTGTTAAAGATTTATTGTGATTTATTTAACCATTAAGTTTGAAAATAATTTTATTCTGTATATCCTACATAAATCTGCACAAACTCAATCAAAACTCACCTGCGCTAAACGGAGATTGTGGCCTGCAGGCCTTTTTTCTCCTGTGATTTTATAATACGTGTAATTGGCAAAACGAATATTTACATCGTAACCTCTCTAAGACTTATTCTTTTACAAGTCAAATTCATCCTCTGCACTCTACCATTTTCTATTCTTCCAACTCTATCATTTCCTTTCTTTCATCTCATGCTTGATAGGATTTTAATTGGCGTCTTGTACCTTCGGCACAGAACTAAGTTGTTAATCTAATTTCACGGTTCTTGCCCTGTTCACACCTCCGACCAAACCAATTTACAAGAACAATGTTCTATCTTGATCGTGACCGAAAACTGGAGACGTTTTGTAAAACCACTTAATCAAGATAATCACTCGAGGATTGAAAGTGTTTTGATTTTATGGATTTACAGTGGTTTTTTTCACTTTAAATTCATACTAAATTATCCGTTATCCATTGGCAGCAGTCGTCCTAGAGCTACTATGACTGCAGATCGCCAACGAATAAGACTAAGTGTTCTTAATATTTTCGACCTCGACTGTTGTTTGTACTTTAGCGATCTGCAGTTGTCCTAGAGAACGATGAGAAATTACCGAAAGTTTTCCTATCAATTCTTACCGATCGACCGTGCTAGAACACCAGATATGAATAGCTTAATATCTTAAGGATATGTAAGACCCCCTCACAATAGTTCCTGTGTATTGGAATGTTTTTTTAAAGCGGGTGAAGGAAGGGGCTGTATGAAGCAACTTATGACGAATCGCAATTGTTTAGTTCCGCATGCTTGTTGTTCTAAATAACAAATATATCAAATGACTGTAGGAAGCAATTTGTGACGAATCGCAATTGTTTAGTTCCACATGCTTGTTGTTCTGAATAACAAATGTATGACATGACTGTAGGAAGCGATATGTGACGAATCGCAAATGTTTAGTTCCACATGCTTGTTGTTCTAAATAACCAATGTATGAAATGACTGTAGGAAGCGATTTGTGACGAATCGTAATTGTTTAGTTCCACAGCTTGTTGTTCTAAATAACAAATGAATGAAATGACTGTAGGAAGCGATTTGTGACGAATCGCAATAGGCCACTTGCATCACATTTTTAATTTTTTTTTTCCGGTTTAGGCAAATATTCTAAGACATTCTGTATGTTTCTTTTTTTAACGTATTTTTGAAACCCTGGCGATTTTTTGAAAATTTCAATCCGAAAAATCAGGCCATTTTTTATAAACCGGTAAGACGGGACATAATTTTATGTGTGCGAAAAAACGATAATTACATAGCCGAAAATCATTTTTAAAAAATAACGTTTTCCACACGAATAGCAATAAATTGTACGAGGTTCTCTTCGTAACATCTGTAAAAACACAGCCATCTTTATCAAAAAATCAAACCAAAGGATGAGTTCGCATAGAACAAACAATAAATCTAGTGAACGTTGAACGCAAATTCAAAAATTCGCCGGAAATAAAAGTGTTGCCATGTAAAAAAAATAATCAGTGTGGAATTTTACAAAATTAAGGGAACATAATCGGAGATGGGACATTTTCATGTAGTGACGTCACGAGCTCAAATAATGGATTTATTTATTTAAAAAAAACTATAAATATTTAAAAAATTTATTAACATTTTCGTAATCTTAGTAAAAAAAATCTATCCACACGATTTTTTCCTAGTCGTTATGAAATCCATGCAAGTGGCCTATTGTTTAGTTCCACAAGCTTGTTGTTCTAAATAACAAAAGTATGAAATTACTTGCCCTCACGCTGTCGACTTAATTGCACAGACCACTACGCTACGAAGGCCGCCTAAACGAATGTGCTGGTTTGTATGAAAAATGAATATTTCATTTCGTGACAATATATTTTCCATCAATAAGAAGTGAGATAATCCTATAATAAACAAATTAATTCGAGCATAAAATTTTGAATAATTATAAATTATTACAAACCCGCTAATTCCTACCGACAAAAATAAACAGTTTTGTTTTATTTCCTAAATATGTCAATGCTTGGTTTCGAAATGGATAAAAGAAAGTTTCATCAATATTTAGTCAATCAAATTTTAATATTGTGTTTCCAAACACATTAAAAGATTATACTCGTAGTATTTTAATTATTTCATAATAATATGTAAATTATGTGGACTCACGTCCTTTCGGCTTAAAATCATAAAAGAAACAAGGTCAGAATATTTATTATTAATTTGTAACATTACTGTCTTCTATTTAACGTTGGATTTACAATGTTTACAAAGAATCTATCTATCTGAGTTATATTAAAGATTAGTGGGAGGCTTGGATTTTAATTTCATTAAAATCGGCGGTTTTATCGTGAAATTAATGAAAATTTGCACACTTGACCTTCAAAACAAGGTTAAGGTCACTGTCGCCATGAGATTCCACCCCTTTAAGCAAAACCTAAGATGAAAATTATTTCCGTCCACACATGATTTCAAAAGATACTGTGCAAAGCCCGGGCAACGCCGAGAAGTTCAGGTATTTCAAAAATTAAATAGCACACTCACAACTAAGTTTCAATATACAGGTATATTGCTATTACAAATGTAGTAGGTACAGGTACCTGTAAACATAGTTATTATTATTTAAAACATGTATAAATTGTAAATAGCATTATAATTATATGTTCATATTATTATAATTAAGATTTTTTCCTTGGACACATAAAAATGCAAGGATCTTTGTGATTATTTTTTTAGTTTATAAATCTGCTGCAAAAGGATATCATGTTTTTTGGCCCTTTTAGGCATACGAAAAAACCTAACATTTTTTTATGCTTATGAGAACGGGTAAAATTGATCTAATTTTTATGCATAATTTTTTTTAGTGTTTCTAACAATTTTTCAAAATCGATGTGCAATAAATAACTCAGGTACGCCTTATACGTCAAACATATGTCTAGTAATGTTACATTAACCTGTAAACAAGTTTATGGGCCCGAGTGGTTAAAACCAGTTGATACATTTAGCTTTGCAGGAACTAATAAAATGAACTGCATATTTGTGAAGTCGACAGATTTTTTGTATTTTTTTTTACATTAACTCCAAACCGGAAGCCCTGAGGAAAATAATTTCCCTCGGAGCTTATGTCATCTGAGATTGGAGGGTGTTTTTGAGGAGAGGAAGGAATGCACATTGATTGGTCTTGAAGAGACCCATGTTTTAGGAAGGAGGAAACACAGTGGCCGGCAAATAGTTCCACAGCCGAGCTGTTGAACACAAGAAAGAACCGAAGAAACAACCCGTTCTCATGTGACAAATGTCAACCGTGTACATATGTTGGGCGCGCGTTTGGCGTGTTTCCCGATTGCTAATGTATTCACAGACATCCGTATCAAGTACGCGTGGTGATCTGGATTTCACATTGAAACAAGTAAGATAGTTTACAATTCCATTTTACTATTCCGAAAAATAATTTTAACTAAACATTATATCGAGATATTTAAGATGAGGTTTATAGCGTTAAACCATTCTACACAAATCTTGCCTGGTATATAAATAGTATTTATTCAAAGAAACACCGTGTTGTAAATAATTTCATGTATTTTTAATTTCAAACAAACCTTCATTAAAAAACTAACAAATTTTATTCTATTTGTAAAAATTGTAATTTTTATCATTTATTCAATAAGTTATAAAATAGAACTAACCGTAAAACCAATGTATATTAAAGAAATAAAATTTTAGGATTTCAAAATTACAAATTGACACTGATATTAAATAAAATTCCGCGAAAAATCACGGAATAGTCTAAATGAGGTCATCTCCTATTTTTTTAATGAAAATGTATTATTTAAAGAGTTAACAACGACAGTAGAACAAATTTTTCGATATCCCTAAAAATGACGAAGTTATAATCTTTTATAGTGAAAAAATATGCAGTTGTAATTAAACAATTCAGTACAATTGAAGTACCGCGATATCAATATCGACAAATAAAAACATTTTTACGGCTTATAACATCTTTATTATTATCATTATATTTTCAATAAATTTAAAACATCCATTTGTTTATATAAAATATTATTATTTTAGGAGAAGAAATCATTCTCGACAATCGGTTCCAATTTTGAAAATGATATTAAAAAGATTTTCTGTTAAAATATTATGTTGTAAGTACCCATTTTTTATAAATTTAAAAACTCCATTTGTTAACATGAAAAAATATTATTATTTTAGGAGAAGACATCATACTCGATAAATCAGTCGCAATTTTGAAAATGACAAATAAAAAGATTTTCTGTGTGAAAATGACAAATAAAAAGATTATGTTGTACCTTATGCTTGTCAGAATTCTCCAAAAAAAAACTTCCAATTTTGAAAATGTCCCACAAATTCAAAGCAAAAGTTTTTGAACTGGAGTTCCAGACAGATAGATTGGAGTGACAACCGAAAATAGTATTTTTAATAATATAAGATTGTAATTATTATAGCTAATATTTCGATTAGGGTTACCCTTTTTTGTATAAACTGTAAAATAGATTTTAAGTGTGTATTTTTACTGCTTACGGATCGAATCAACGAAATGATGATAATGTATATAATATTATGAACTTAGTGTAATAGTATTTCTGAATAAAATATGTATGTGATTACAATAGCTTTGAGTTTAATTTTCCCCTGCGAGATTATCGCCGCAATTAAAAACCAATAAAACTTTTGTGAGTTTATAAATAATCTTGTTTACCGAAGATTTCAGAATTATTTTTAAACAAAATGACCTCAGTTTTGTGTGTTTGGCCATTGATTGATTTATTAATACTCGATAAATTTTGTAATTTTATGAGTATCTTTAGAAAACCACTTCAGATAAATGCTCAATTTACACAAAATTGCGTGATGATACTTAACTGTTTCAATTTGTTATTAAGCAAGACAAAAACGAAAAATATAAAGATGTAATTAATATAAAGATTAGATTTAATACATTTCACAGTATAAAATTCAGAATATAATTCTATTTTCGAAAACATTACAAACCCAAATCAGTTAATGCAAAAGCCATGCTTGCAGCGATGGGAGAGATTATTAATGTCTCCTCTCCTGATGAAATATAGTATCGATATCAGGATTAATAGTAAGTTGTGTCCCACAAGAACTACTTTTCAAATAGGGTTGAATGAGATATGGTAGAGAAATGCAAACGAAGACAAACCGAGAAAATACCTTCCGTAGCAGTGATCCCACAGTGGTTGCTTTTCATAGTCCAATCTGTTCCAGAAACTGTGTCTGCGGTATCGGACAACTAAAGAACCAACAATAATGTGAAAGAGTCTTCTTCAAGCGATAGACACATACGTTTAAAGCCAATGACGAAGATGTTACCCATTCTATCAACGTATAGATATACCTACACAGGAGCTTCCGAAGGTCTACCAGTTCTTAGCATCTTTGATGATGCCATTCCAGTTACTTTTGCTCACAGAAATCCTTCTTTCCTAGTCTCTCCAAGACCGAGTACGTTGTCCACGAAATGCTTTCTAGCATATCTTGGTAATATTGATATTCCTAAAAGCCTGCTACCAGATACACAATCAATCCAAGATAGTCGACTGGCTCTCACACTGCTAATTATGAGAAATTGATGTGCCAAATAATATGCTTCCAACTGAAAATATTTTGACACTGGCCGAGTGTCACCCTAAGAACCTTCAAAGCAGACCAAACGTCTTGCCTCGTGTATAATGAATGTATTTTCTCAGTTGCTTTTGTCATCAAGTGGCCATTCAGCGCCATTTTGTTTTTTTTTTGACAGTTGTAAAATTTTTGTTAAATGCCGGTTCTAAGTCCGTTTCAGCTTTTAAACAAATTGTGATCAGTAGAAGAGGACAACTATCAAGCTGATCGCAATGTGATAGGAAGCTAAAACGCTTCTAAAATCAGCGTTTACCGGGGACTTTTCAAATATAAAAAAATGGCGCTGAATGGCCATTTGATGCTATTGTTACATTTGGATTTCTGAAAAAGAACTAGGTGTAAGTTTACTATTCTTGGACAGAAGCTTGGGTAGGGCTAAAGTTTACATTTGCCCGGTTTATTTTTAAATTTACTTCAATGTCGCTTAGTAGTGGTAGGGTTTGACTTCTATAAAAGTATCCCAAGAAAATAATCTATGAATGATTACTCATATATTCCAAAAGCAATCAAGATATTCATTAGTGCACGTATCCCAAAAATTTAGATGATCTAAAATATGTGACAATTAGAAATCTACATACCTATCAAGGTTAGAACAAGTAAATTGTTAATACAATTGTATTTCTGGAAGGGTTTATAGGATGTAGAACAGAATAAGAAAAACTTGAAAAATAAAGTATTTTTTAATGAAAATATAAAAAGTCAATAAATAAATATTTTTTAATGAAAATATATAAAATACAGTCAGTACTTAACTTATATTCTGTGAATAAATGGAATGAAATTCATAACGTCAATTATTTATTAGTTACATACTACTGTTGTACAAAAACCGTTGTTCCAAACTTTCGATCGAACAATCTGAGTCTCCGATCAGCTAAATGATTTGCTGAGGAACGCTCGATTCGCCTGTTGTTCGGAGAGTTGGTTGGGAAGAGCTTATTTGTACATTTGAGAGTGTTGAGGCAAAATTTCGGCTCAAGAGTTGATCTGTAAGATTGGGAACAACGGTCGATAGATAAAGTAAAGGCACATCGCTGGTAAATGTAGATACTATTGCAAATTTACAAACGTAACAGAAACAGAGGACACAATGCGCCTCTCAGTGGAAAGACCCATACTCTATGAATCAGCAGTTAAGATTTGGTCTATGGTGACATCCGCATCAGTGACTGGAATCTCATCCAGGACTTGCTGGCGGAAGGCTACGGCGATTGTTACTCCCTTGTTGGAGTTGCCTGTCTTGGGTAGGTTTCGCAGCTTGGTGAGGAAACCGTCATAATAACCTTTTCCGTAGCCGCAGCGGTGACCCTTGCTGGTGAAGGCCACACCGGGGCATACAACTAAATCAACACCACCTGTAAACAAAATTAGATTCACTTAGCACCCATCGAGGAGGGAATAGATATTTCTTTGTCATGTTCTGGATAATATTAGAACAACCCTTGCAACAGAAACAGTTTCTCCTCACCTTAAAACCCAACCGCGTCCACCGAGAAATTGATTTTACTTCAACTACGAAAATCTCATACTTCCTAGATCACTTCGGTCTTAAAGCCAGGAGGATTTTTTTCCCGTAGATCCATTTAGAGGCGCTATTGTGTACTGATATCTCGTCGAAACGTGTTCCATATTAGAACACGATACTCGGCGCGGGCAGGTCGGATTTTGTACTTTCCGATCGTTCGGCGTTAGAGCGCTGTGAGAGGGCCAAATCGAACTACCAAATTTTAAGTATAAAAGAGGAACCTACTTTTTAAATATCAATGTTTTTTCTTGTATTTATACTATCAGAAAGCTCTCTTTCTCATGTTCAATTCATTTTGTTCAATGTCATCATGATCCATGCTGAATTACTATAGCATTTTAAAACGAAGGGCCACCGGATCTAAGATCTGTAATTCGCATTTAACACTTTAGCAGAGCATAAAAAACAGAATAAAAAAGGGGTCAACCCGCCCTTAGAATTTCTCTGCCATGAGGTAAATTGTCTGTCAATTTATTTAATCGCACGTTTCAAGAGGAAGCCACAAACCAGAAATGTAGGTATATATTCTTAACGGTGCCTTAAATCGTCACGAATATAGGTAACAGGCATAAAAATGGCTTGGCAAACGAAGTTTAAAAGTGATTTATTTTGTGAATAATTTTAGCCATAAAATCGTATTTTTAAAAAGTTGTTACTTATATGCATTCAAACACATCTAATGAAAAAAATCATTTCTGAGTAGTTTCCGCTAATATTTATTTATTAAGTAATTCTACTCAATGGAAACGGTAAGAAGAACTTCAATTTATCCAAAGCATATTTTTTTGTATTTCTAATGTAAAGCGATTCGTAGCAAAGATTGATCTAAAATAGTGATTTAGCATTACGCTTTGCCACCGCCTGATGATATGGTTGAGAATTTCTCTGTCTTTGAGCATCATAACACTGATTTCTGTATTATGGAGTTTCTGTGTTTATCCAGTGAACTCTCAACATGCGACGATATACCCGAATAACAAATACTAGAAAGTTATGTAAGTTTTTGGTCGGGTACACAATTCTAGAACATCACTTGAGAAAAATTGAGAAAATGAAGTACCTGACCTTTCACAATTGGAATTGCTGATTGATATTAAAAATTATCTTTAAACCATCACGGCGTACCTAATATGCCAAGATTCAATGGAAGAGAGAGAGAGAGAGAGAGAGTTGTTAAAACATAGAAGATTATTACTATATCGTTTGCAGATGCAAACTGACTTCTGTAATTCTCCGAAGTGAACACGGAAGTAGTTTTATCTCCAAAAGTTAACGACACGAATAACAATGGAGTAACTAATTGTTTCATCCCGAGGCTAATTATTGACAAAAGACGTCTCAAGGCACGCTCAGCTTGTAAACCCGATAAATAATGTTTTTTATTATAATTTTCATTACAGCTAGTGGAAAACTGTCTGAGAACAGTATGAATGTTATGGAATAATTTTCTAGTTTGTACGTTGTTTTCTATGTGCCATTTTTTGTGTATGCTCTGTTTTATTTATTGTTCTTCAAAATTACTATCCAGCTAAACTGCAATTAAGCATTTTTTTATTCAGTCTACATTTTTTACTTCATTTTAGTTATCTGTTACCGGTTTCGACATAGGTATCGTTCATTAGCGTTAATAAAACTTATTTTTTTATTAGATATTATTAGGTGAGGGTAGTGGGAGTGATGATAGAAGAACGGTGGGAGGAGAAAAAATAACAAGGAAACATTGCCAACAAAGGTGACATACAAGGTGAGCACCCTAAAGCATTTATACTTAGAAACCATGTTTTCAACATAATATATAATATATGTGGTGAATTTTTGATTTATTTTTGTTTCTTGCTCGTACATACAGTTCATAAGCATATAGATGACAAAGGTAAGTAACACAAAAAAATGTTCCCAATGTAAAATAAAAAAAAAAAAAAAAAAAAAAAAAACACGGTAGTAGAGTGTTATGTAATCAGCAAATGTATGTAAATGGTTAAAAAATTTCAGAGGAAATTGGGCGACGTTTTCTCCCTACAAATGTATCCAATTTCCTCTCTGGATTTTGATACTAGTACAAATATTTTTTAGTATAATAAATATATCCACTACTATCGTGTCGGTAAGTTTTGATTTTTTTTATAAGTTACTTCTTATAGGAGTTAGGATCCTCCAAAAACCATTTAAATTACATGGTTTGAACGCCTTAAGAGACGTATATAAACTAGAAATGTATTTAAAAAAAAAACAAAAGGTACAGACGCATAATATTTTTTTCTAATACTACAGTTGTTACCAACAATTTACATAAAATCTTAAAAATCGTCCAGTTTTGGAGGAAAACAATGAGGAATACAAAACGTCGATTTTGACGATTTTATTTACATTCACAATTCCAACCATGGCGGCAGCATTGTACATTGTATGGGAGGAACTTTGTATGGGAGTTTTGTATGGGAGCTTTTTCACCTTCCCAATTTGCTTCAAGTGGATTAAAACAGTTTTATCACTAACACCGCAGCCTGCAGCTAACTCAGACGTGGTTTGCGATGGATCCGCTTCCACAATAGCCTTCAATTCTTCATTATCAACTTTGGTCTCCGGCCGTCCACGGAGCTTGTTCTGCAGGTCGAAATTTCCAGAACGAAAACGTTGGAACCAAAAACGCACTGTGTGTTTTTCTTTTGGGGCACCGTCCAATACATATCATTAATCCTGCGAGCCGTTTCTGCAGCACTGGCGCCACGGTAGAATTCGTACTCGTAAATAACGCGATATTTCAAGTTTTCCATTTTGTAAACTAAGTGACGCAAAGAAAAAAAACAATTAAGGAAAAAACAAATGAATTATAATTTTCGAAACACAAATACAACATAAATTTGAATTTGGAATTCCTAACCAAAGAGAAGATATTTGAGATCAAAGTTGCCAGTACGGCAAAACGCCAATTTCATATGTAGTGACCCAATATATTAAGTAAGTAGCTGTGTTGAGTTTAACAAGTGGCAAGTTCTATTAAAAAGGGGTATTTCACCATCCTTCTCATACCTCAAAGCTTATCCATACACATAACGAATATTAATAAATAAACAAATAAATACTCGCAACTGGTAAAAAACTCGGCTAACTTATCCTATATGTAGCCGTTATTCATAGGTTCAAGTGCCGAATAGTAAACTCAAACTTTTTAAATAAATAAATACTGTATAATTAGTCTAAAATGTACGTTACCCTATGGATAATCTATGAGGAGGATGGTGAAATACCCCCTAAGTATCGTAATATTAAATAGACACATATAGAACAGTGTAGTGAAGAGTATAAATGTACTGTACACAAAGTACACAATGTAGAAAAAGCCCTCAGCATGCTCTAATTAATATGATACTCGTACAATAAATGTATTAAATTTTGTAAAAATAACGAAGTTTCGTTGAAGTAGACCTCATTGCGTAATATAATCATTACAATCCAAACGGGGATCGTAAAACGCACATCGTTAATTCGTCATCTTAAAAAAGCAGATAACTCCTAAAATATATAGTTCTTGCTGCTTGCTAAGATAAAAATAGAAAATCCTCACCAGTCTCCAAAGCGTCGTCTCTTCCCTCCACCGGTTTTGGCTCCTTGATTCCCCAAGCGTCCCTGGGCAGGGTTTCCAGGTCCTGTTCTGAGTGTACCCTCAGCATGCGCATGCTGCCGCCCGCGCAGAGTGGCACGAACACCTGCTTACCGCTGCGGAGGGCGGCCATTGCGGCGCCCTCCGTCTGCACCTCGTTGGACATGGCCAGGAAGATGGACACCCTCTTGGCATTGGTCCATTCTGGTGTTTTCATGAGCTGCCGTAAAAAAGATGAATGCATTAGTTGTATAGGCAAATGTATTAAATTAGCGGGTCTCTGTTAATATTGATACCATTATGAGCACTTTTGATATGTTAAGGAATATCTACATATATTATGTTGAAGGGTAAGACTAAGCCCGTCGCGTCGTTCCAATTGCCCAGTAACGGTAAGGGATCGACATAAACCTAAAACCCTGCGCAGAAAACTAAAGTTGACTACGGTTTGCAGCGCAGTCATTGTCAGGTTTTGTTCGATACCAGTGCAGAGGGGCGACGCGACAGCTAATATAACCATCCATATTCCCTTGCGAATTTGTATATGTTTGATAAGTAGTCATACCCATTTTTATCTTCAGGAGTAACCTTTCCTCACTTGAAGACTTAAAGAACTTAGAAAAACACGCACACACATTCATTTCATAAACTGATACATACATCATAAAACAAACACATTTCATAAACTGATACACACATCATGATACAAACACATTTCATAATCTCATACACACATCATTACACACACACACACACACACCCTCACACCCTCTCACACACACACACACACAAACACATTTCATAAACTGATACACACATCATGATCCAAACACATTTCATAAACAGAAACATACATCAAATTTTGTACCATAAGGGATCAATGTTCACAATACGAATTGTAATTTAACTCATATCTAATGTGCAGTTATTTTTGTAATTTCCTAAATAGGGATGAATCTGTGTTGACACGACAGGTACCCCGGATTGTTTGGGTGTTTTTCGAACATTGTTTAACGTTTTTCACGTTTTTCTAATGGTACATAGGAATCCTGATCCAACAGTCAAAATTATGCATTAAATAGATGTTCGTCTCACCAAGTTCTACTTCCTACCACGACATCGGATTCGCGCCCCAGGGAAAACCGCCAATAATATCAGAAGAAAATCAAAAAATTAAGCAACCTTTTCAATGATCAGCCTGCTCTGCTCAGCCCTGTCTTCTGGAGCCAGGTTCTTCATGGTCTCCTTCATCGCCTTCCTCAAGACAGCCTTGGCAGCCATTAGGCTGGCTTTTAAATCGGCAGCGCTGGTACTCCTAAAGCAACAAAGGCATAAACTAATCAATAATGACCGTGGAGAAAAGTATTATTTTTTAAAATTAATTCCACCCAAGAGGCACAGAGGAAAATAATTTGCTTCAGGACCTACATACATCACCATTGGAAATGCCATGGAGGGTCTTTTTGAGGAGAGGAAGGAGTGAACGTGCTGTAGTAGCAATTCGTTACACAACCGAACTGTTGAACTCAAAAACAAATTGTAGAAAATACCAGGTCTCGTGTGACGAACGTTAGGCGCGCGCGTTTATCGTGTTTCCCGACTATGCACCGGATATCCTTCACACAGCATCCCAAGATGACATAAGCCCAGGGATTTTTGTTTCCTCAGGTGAATGTAAAAAAAATAATTTTATAATAAGAAGAGTATTTAAAAAAAGATAAATGTCATTCACTCACAAATAATTGTCAAACTTGCTAAATTCATGAAAATCTAAGCCGTTATAGATATTTTGCTATAACTTTTGATTTAATTAAAAAATAAATATTCAGTTTGGTTTAGTGTTATTTTGGTCCAAAATATAAAATTAAGTTTATATGCCAAAGGCTTTGCGGCTGTTCCTCGTGACCTCTTCTGAAGACTAAATTTAACTAAAAATTGTGTTGTGTAATTTTTATGTTCTCTTTATTCTTCTATATGGTATGGAAGCCAGAACGTGCAGCCGATGAAATATGAGTAAAATGGTGATCGGCCAACTCAGAATCACCTCTAAGAGTGATGATAAAAAAATTGGTTAAATAGGTTAAGTTAGGTTAGGGTTACAGGCTATTTTAAAATTAATTTTTCACAGCTTTTAATGACCTTTCTGAGGTGGTTCTGAATTGGTTTCATTCTGAGTTGGCACGGAACCGGGTAAAGTACAGTGCCTATATGCGTAACCCAGACACCCTCGACAGATAAGCTTTTTTACGTGAATATCGCAAAAGCTGCTCTCAATCGATTGAAGTCTTGCAAGTCTTGCAATGTCTGAAGGGACTATAACAACTCCAATTAGGGTATGCTATTAGGCTGAAATAAGATGAGAAGGGAAGCAGGTTGCGAGTTGCGAAGAGGAAAATGGAGAAGTACCTAACATTTCCGATCTGATCACCAACCACGGCATACGCCATTTCAAGCAATTTTTCGATTCTGAATTTAACCAGTATTTAACCAGGGTGATACAGAGAGAATTTACCAATGTAGGATATCAAATGTCTATATTCTACAAGTTACTAGCGAGTTCCCGGCATGCGTTGCTATGCCACTAATAAATAAATTGTTTCTCCCTGCGTGTCTTTTCCCATTCGTCCCGTTTCACTTCCGTCTCCCTTTCCCCTCCCAAATCCCCTTCCTCTCACGCGTTCCCCCTCCACCTTCCCCGCCTTCCCTCTCCACTCTCCCGTAAACCACCCTGCCGCGATCCCCTCCCCTCTCCCACGTTCAATATATCCAGTCCCGGTACATTCAGATTTTCAAACAGCTCGCGTGCCACCCATTGCAATTTTTTTTATGAATTTTTATTTTTTACATGTTGCAAACATTCATTTGTGTATATTATAAGAACAATCAATCAAATTTGGTACCTACCTAACATAGGTACCTATTTAAAATAATATAATTTTCAATTAGATTCAAAGTATTCGATTTTGATAAGTACCATAAGTGAGTACTTCGATTAAATTCATTAATTTAAAAAGTTTATTCGAATATTGAACAATCGATGTTTTAAAAATGTCATTTTTAAATTATGGCACTTTTGTAAGAGTTTTGTAATGATTAAAAAAAACTTTTCAGATGTATTGTCAAGTGGTTGTAATAATCCAGAAACCTTCGCAAGGGTGGAAAAAGGGTATTTTGAAAGTTTGAAACATTTCCTATGCTTAACATAGCAACTCATAGCGGACATACATACATACAAACATTTTTAGATTTTTATTCAACGGATGTAATCAAAATAATCTTGCACGCAAATTTCCTTGAAAAGTGTATTTATTACTGGCCATTTATTGCAAAAGAGATTTCGTCAAAATATTCAAAGAAAGAGTAATAAAGGCAATCAACAAGTGCCGGTGGTACGCTCCAAAAACTCTGAAAACATTTTAACCTTGTAGATATATTCTCAATATTAATATTAATTTCCCAACAATAATACAGCAAATTTTAATATTTTTTAATAAAATTGTAATTCAATACGTTAAACAAGGCTGAATTGAAAAATGTGCACATCATGAGAATACAATTATTATTAATAAAATTACGTAAAATAAAATTACATCACAAAATTTTTAACAATTGATTATATATTTTTGACCTGAATCGTTTTATTATTAGTTATCCCAAATAGAATTATCCCAAGCAACGCGAGAGGTCATTAATATTAGTCAGTAAATATCCCAATTTTCAAATGAATCTACATTTTACGAAAAACGACAAACTCAAAATCGGCTGATTAAACAATACTTGCATGGTGTCCGGGAACTCGTGGTAAAAGCGTGAAACTAGTAATTCTCTAGTAAAACTCTACATCCATTACTTTTGGAGTCGATTATGTGGATTTTTTAAAAGTAAAACTTCTTTACGCACGCTCGACTTGGGGGGTAAGCTGGTGAATGCGTTACGAAAAGTGTGATGCGAACGGTAATCGATGCGAACGGTGATCGGGTGAGGCGAACAGTCGGGCCTTTACGCACGCTTGACTTGGCGAGTAAGCTGGTGAATGTGTTACGAAAAGTGTTATGGAGAGGTGCGAGCACAAGGAATCATTTGTAAATAACCATGCCATAGGTCACCCCAAGGTCGAAGGTCACTCCAAGGTCGTAGGTCACCCCAAGGTCATAGGTCACCTCAAGGTCGTAGATAACCCCACAGTCGTACGTCACCCCAGGTTAATAGGTCACCCCATGGTCATATGTCACCCCAATGTCGTTTGTCACCCCAATGTCAATGTCAATGTCACCCCAATGTCATATATTATTTTATAAGTTAGTGAAGTTTTACTTCAGTCGAGTGGTCTAAGTTCTATCACACTAGTTTTTTTTTAAATTGGGCTTTTGTTTTGGAGTAAATTGAATCCGAAGTATATTAATACAGCAAATTGGAATTTCTTAGGTTTTATTTTTCAAAATCGGATGTTACGGGATTGCTATAAAATGTAGATTTTCGTTTGAAATGCATCTAATTGTAGACACGTCTCCAATAGTTTTCTAACCCTAAAGTACAGCAAATTGGAATTTCTTAGTTTTTTTTTTCAAAATCGGCTATTACGAGATTGCTATCACATCTAGATTGTCGTTTGAAGTGCGTCTAATTGTAGACACGTCATCAATAGTTTTCTAACCCTAAAGTTCCCGAAAAAATACGAAAATAGTTTTTTAATAACGCTTCTGATTTCAACTATAAAGAAAGGCTGTGCGGCTTTTCACAAACAAAACTTAAATTTGACTTGATCTTATATCTTGGGTTCGCTCGTTCCTATTTAGGAGATAGAGCCAATTTGTGTACTCATCCAATATTGCTTCCGACTGTAGGGAGATGTGAAAGGCTCACAAAAGTGGCCAAATTTATCTCTAAAATCATGAAAAATTGAATTCTTTAAGGGCCTATATTTATCACATAAAACAAACAGTTAAAGAAACACCTATCTGTAATAGATATTTACTATACCTTTTAATTATTATTTTTTTCAATTTGTGTAAGTATTTTGGCCTAAAATCCAAATTTAAGTTTTGTATGAAAAACGCAACGCAGTATTTTAGCTGTTTAGTTTCCGGACACCATGTTTCATAATGATCAAAAAGCATTACTTGTCAACTATTTTTATTTAGCTATATATGAATAACTACAAAAATACTGGCAACATAAATAACTTATGTCTACTAGGAAGACGATAATAATTTGTTCAACCCACATCTAGTTTTACATACATAACTTATCTTTTTTGTAGACAAAATAATAACGAAAACAAAATGTGACCAACGAAACATAATTCATTAGCTATGCACTACAAGAGCTTTCAGTGACTTTTGGATTTAGATTTCTATGACAATTATTATTGTTGTTTTTGTTGTGCTTCAAAGAATATTATGCTTGATTACGAATGATCGATTGAATAAGAGGTTCACAACACTGAGAATATAAATACATAGTAGTGTATGGTAGGCGTGTTCGTGTGCCCAAAGTAATCCTATATTTTCTACACTTCTGGAGCTGGAGAAGTTGATTTAATATTTCCAAGTATTATCGAAACTATTTCTTCAGCAGACAATCAATTTCATTGACTTGTCTGGAGTCTAGAGATCGGAAGGTATTAATTATACAAATTTATGTAATTTGGTGACATCAGTTTTCTTTTAAATTGGAATAGATCCCACCCATCCTCTTCCCCATCTCCTTTTCCTCCCGACTTCCTTCAATCTCGCATAACAAAAAAAAAACCCTAATTGGAAATGCCATAGTCCCACCGGCAGCGGGCAGTTGGGCCTCTTGTGCGGTAAAATCGTTTGGAAACATGTACTTACTAACTAACATCACTCTACTCCTTCCTTCCCCAATTTCCTTACGGTACGGTACGTTTAAAAAAGGGTCAATTTCTTCATCTTATTAATTACGCCTACACCAGCTTTGAATTACAACCCCACATTATATAATAACACGATCATATTTGGGAGGCAGGTATGGGTACCGCCGCCCCGGGAACCTTTATTGGATAACCAGCACTTCTGCCATAGGTCACCCCAAGTGGTTCGCTACGTTTGGTGATTTAGCAGGGGTGCCCGGGTTCATGGGATGAGGTTTGTCTACGTCTTGGAGGTGGATGACCAGGACACACTGAACCCCAGATTCCTACCCACCCCTTAAACCCTTTCCTTCCCAGAACTCTCCTCTCCTTCCTAAAAAAAACCTCCACACAGCATCCCCAAAGATGACATAGGCTCTGAGGGATATTATTTTCTTCAGGGCTTTCTGTGTGGAGCTCATGTAAAAAAAAATATATCTATATATTTATGTAGTTTTCACATTGGGAGGCGGGTATGGGTACCGCCGCTCTAGGAACCATTTATTGGATAACCAATATCTCCGCCATAGTTCATGGGGTGAGGTTTGTCCGGGCCTCGGCGGCGGATGCGTCTGCCTACCAGCTGCAATGGTTAAGTGAGTCCCTTTGACTTCTCCAATCGTACTCTCTCGAAAAACCGCCTTGCAACGCTGTGGGAGGGAAGGATTCATAGGTCCGTCTCTCTTGGACACGATGACCCCAGATTCCCACCCACCCCTCATACACTTTTATTTATCAGAACTTCCTCTCCATCCTTTCCTTAAAATACCCTTTACAAAGCATCCCCAAAGATGACATTGCCCCTGAGGGGAATTATTTTCCTCAGGCCTCCTGTGTGAAGAATGTAAAACAAACCTCACGTTTTAATCTTAATCTCAAATTACACACATGCCAAGAAAACTATCAAAATCAAGGCTTATCATGCCACTGTCCTACAAATATCTTGGTATTGAAATTGATGATAATCTCCGATGGAACGCACACATTGAAGTAATCACAAAAAACTCACCAGGAACATTTACTTCTTTAGAGCCATCCGTAACATCCTCAACATAAACGACATTAAGAAAGTGTACTACTATGTCGATCACAAATAGAGTACGGGATAACTGGATGGGGATCTGCCTTGAGCACTCACATAGACCGACTCAATATAGCCCAAAAAGGAGTACTAAAGACAATTTTGAAATTACCGGTTAGAACTCCGACAGAAGAATTGTTTCAAAGCATTCAAGTCTACAACATACAAAAACTTTATGCAAAAAATATTTTATTTAAAATTTAAAAAAACATATCAGAATACTCGTCTGTCCAACATAGATACACAACCAGGGCAATAAACCAAAATATTTTAGCTACAGCCAGTTTGAAAACATCTTTTGGACAAAGAAATATGAAATTCAATGCCACAAAACTATACAACGCTCTACCAACTCAAACAAAAAAAAAATAAAAGAAATAAATAAATTTAAAACAAAAGTAAAAATATGGTTGAGAGAACAAAGTGAAAATGAACTATCAAACATACTAAAGACCATGTAAAGACAACTGGATACTAAATACAAATGTGGAAAAACTACAGGCCGCCTCAGAACAGGAAAGCCTAGTGAGGAGGACTGTGAAAAAAAAAAAAAAAAAACATGTACTTTATAATATATGTATAATACCTAAAATAATCATAATACCTAAAAAAAAAAATTTACCTTATAATACCTTAATATAATATAATTTATAAATACATTATGTACAAATTTTGCTATAGATACTAATAAAATAATAAATAAAAATACTTTAGAGATACCATTTTTACAGCATTCAGTCTACTTTCATCCTTCCTCTACAAGTACCTGTTCACCATAACATTACTGACATTACATCAGGGTTGATCAGCACTCCATTGTGAACCATAGGCCACTTATATCACACTTTTTTTTTAAATTCCGGTTTAGGCAAATATTCTAAGACATTCTGTATTTTTTTTAATCGAATTTTTGAAACCCTGGCGAATTTTTGAAAATTTCAATCTGAAAAATCAGACAATTTTTTATAAACCGGAGAGACGGGGCATAATTTTATGGATGGTAAAAAACGATAATTACATAGCCGAAAATCATTTAAAAAAAAAGAAAGTTTTCCACACGAATAGCAATAAATTGTACGGGGTTCTCTTCGTAACATCCGTAAAAACAACGCCATCTTTATCAAAAAATCAAACCAAAGGATAAGTTCGCATAGAACAAACAATAAATCTAGTGAACGTTAAACGCAGATTCAAAAATTTGCCGGAAATCAAAGTGTTGCCATATAAAAAAAAATTAATCAGTGTGGAATTTTACAAAATTAAGGGAACATAATCGGAGACGGGATATTTTTATGTAGTGACGTCAAGAGCTCAAATAATGGATTTATTTATTTAAAAATAAAAAAAACTATACATTTCTAAAAAATTTTACTAACATTTTCGTAATCTTAGTAAAAAGTCTATCCACACGATTTTTTCCAAGTCGTTATGATATCCACGCAAGTGGCCTATTAGCCTCGCTATCTTGTTTCTTTTATACCAATGGATGCATCTTATAAAAGACCTTGGCAGATAATAATAACACGGATTTCAACAAAATATGTTAATATTTCAGAAAATATATCTCAGAAATACACGCTTCAGTATTAACGAATGATTATTTACATATTTTAGCATTACAGATTAGTATTTCGGTTTCATCATTATGAAACATTGCTTGGCGAGAATCAAATATCAGATTATAACAAAAAAATGGTTGTATTTTATAAGGAAGTTGAATATTGTAAAAAAAAACATTTATGCAAATTTCAAAATATCATTAAAAACTAAAACAAAAGCCAGGAAAGGAAGAAAACATAATAAACAAGATATTAGCAATCAATAAATAGCTAAAGGGTAATTTAAAAATACAATTATTATCGGTTATAAATAGGTAGGTTATAAATAGTATAATTTAAGCACGATTTTTCCTGTCTTGTAACATTTAATTTGCCACCTGGTTTCACTCAAGTTTCAACAATCTTTAGAATTATAATAAAGATACACGGTATCCGGAAACTCTTAGTACAGTTTGGCAAGAAAGTGTAGAAAATAAATGATGGCGCCACGATCGTTTTTTAGGTTTTAAATGGCAACACCAAGATGGCTCATAAGACAATGAATATAAGTCTTAAAAAACACTTCGTTCAAAATGCATATTTCATAATGTATTTGTATTCTCAAAAATTTTGCAAAAAAACTATAATTTAATCGAAGTAAAATTACAATTTATTATAAATAAAATAACACAAAACAAATTATAAGTGGGCTTGTATTTCGTTATAAGGTAATAATAATAATATTAAATAATAATAATATTAATTTTGTTTCTGGTGGATTGACGTATTGTTCTTGTATTGTTTTATTCTTATATAGTGCACTTACATTGCGTTAATTTACTAGATATTCATTTGTGGAAAAGTGTGTGGAAGGGTTTAGTCTTTCATTTGGGAAAGATTCAACCCGGAAATAAAATCTGGAGCACCGTAAAAATATATATATTATTTAATATTATTATTAAATATTAAATAATTAATAATATTTATATTATATAATTATTAATATTTTTTAATATTATAAATTTATATTACAAATTAATATTATAAATTTATACGACGAGAATGCCAGCATTCTTATAAATACCAACCAGGAATTATTAGATTCCTGGTCAAATAAAATTCTTTACGCAAAACACTTCAATTATCTCAACCAAACATATGTTGACAAATTTTCGTCAAACAAATGGTTGAGTATTGGAGAGTTGAGCGCAGAAATAGAAGGCTTTATGCTTGCCATACAAGATAGAGTCATTAATACTAAAAATTATAGGAAGCATATCATCAAAGATGCAAATCAAATTGATGATTTATGTAGAAAATGTTTGGCTTTTCCGGAAACTATAGAACATATTATATCTGGATGTTCTGTATTAGCGCCGTCCGAGTATACATTTAGGCACAATCAAGTTTTAAAAATAATTCACCAAAGTTTGGTAATTAAACATAACTTGATTGACTGCCGTAATGTACCATATTATGAATATGAACCAAATTCATTTTTAGAAAATGAATTTTATAAAATTTATTATGATAAAACTATTCTAACAGACAGAACAATTAGTCATAATAGACCCGATATAGTTTTACATGACAAAATTAAGAAAATAACTTATATCATTGATGTCGCTATTCCAAATTCTTGTAATATTCAGAAAACTGTTTCTGAAAAAATAAGAAAATATACAGATTTAGGAAATGAAATTAAAAGAATTTGGCATTCTCAGACTAAAAAAATATTACCATATGTTATTTCGGCTACTGGCATTATACCTAGCTTTCTCATTCAAAATTTAGGCGTATTAGATTTGTCGAAAAATTTATTCATAAAAATGCAAAAGTCGGTTATTTTAAATACATGTAGGATTACGAAAGATTTTTTAAATATTTATATTGAGGGATCAGTAGGATTTATCGGACCAGTTAGGATTTCATCAGAGCCGAACCCTCTGATATGAAAATATCTGGAGTCGGTGAAATATTTTCCCATTATGTTTCTGGTGGATTGACGTATTGTTCTTGTATTGTTTTGTATAAGATAGTGCACTTACATTGCGTGAATTTACTAGATATTCATTTGTGGAAAAGTGTGTGGAAGGGTTTAGTCTTTCATTTGGGAAAGATTCAACCCGGACATAAAATCTGGAGCACCGTAAAAAATTAGGATGGGGCACTATAAATAAAATAATAAATAAATAAATAAATGTTTATTCCGGTATGTGGGGAGAATAGTGCAATCCCACACATTCCATAAGGGTTATAAAATATACATTTTAAGTAGAGAAGCAGGTGATATGATTGTACATGAACAAAGGTAATAACAAAATAAAATCATAATAATTAGCTTTTAGGATTCTGCGACCACATTAGGTGCCAGTATTTTTCTCCAGTGTGCATCAATGCTGGATGATGGACTGAGGCGGGCTTCCATGACGAGGATATTTCCAGAGCTGCTTATCCTTTCCCTCATTCCTGCCACCCTGGATCTAATAAGGGCTGCATAGCCGGGAACTCGCCCCTCCGTGAACATCCGGGAAGCGCTACAATATCTGGGGAGACCAAATATTATGCGGAAGGCGTTGTTGTACTGAACTCGAAGTCTTTCTATACTACTCTTCTTGTAGTTTGCCCAGAGTTCGCACGTGTACAGCGTTGCGCAGAAGGAAAGGAATAGCGTCCTTTTTACAGCGGTACTGCAAAGGCGGAATCTTCTGCTGAGCATGTTTGCTTTTACGCTGAGAGCTCTTCTTTGCCTATCGATGTCATCATCGTCCATCAGATTACTGGTGATTATGTGTCCAAGGTATTTAGTTACTTCAGTCAACTGCAGGTTTACACCGTTCAGGGTAGCTGGAGGAATATTCTTTGGTCCTTGTCCATGTCTTATGACCAGTAGAGCCGTTTTAGTGGGGTTATATAGCATGTTTGTTTCATCAGCAAACTCTTCGCAGATCTTCAGAAGAATACGTAGGCCCCTTATAGATGGTGCCATCAAGACCATGTCGTCCGCATAACTGATGTTGTTCAAACACTGTCCTCCGATTTGGCAACCTACCCTTGCATTGTTTAACCTGTCGGTGAGTTCGTCCATGTACAGGTTGAACAATATCGGGGACATGCATCCTCCCTGTCTGACGCCACTCTTTAGGAAATAAGGTTCTGAAAATCCATCTTTCCACTTTACAAGGTTTTCCTGTTGACGGTGCCAAATTTCTAGAATTTTTACCACTTTCCAAGGTATACCTCTTTTCTTTAGTATTTTCCACAATAAGGGGTGGGAAACTCGGTCAAAAGCCTTACTAAGATCCAAAAAGCATGCATAAGTTGATGTTTTCTTCTTCCTGTAGTATTCCAACGTCCGTTTTACGCAAAAAAATAGCAGAGTCCGTAGAGCACTCTCTCTTGAAGCCCATCTGGTTATAATTCGTTTTTATGTGGGATCCGACTTGTTCCAAGAGAACTCGTTCAAATATTCGAGCGATAGCCGTGGCGATGGAGATCGGTCTGTAGTTTTCCTGTAGAGTTACGTCTGTCAGTTTAGATTTTATTATCGGTACTATAATTGTTTTTGTCATGTCTTTAGGTAGATAGCCACTCTTAAGGATGTCGGTGAACAGTGTTGCCATTAGTTCCATAATCGCTGACCCTGCATGTTTGAAGTGTTCGGTGCTTAATCCGTCATGCCCGGCAGACTTTCCAGATTTCATATTACTAATGGCCGATTTTATCATGTTCGTTGTGACGATGGGATCAATATCATCATATGCAGTCAAATGCGTTTCGTTTGAGTCAATAGTCGGCGTGGTAGTTGCGAAGTGTTCTTTAAAGATGTTTGCAATTACTTCCGGATTCGACTCTCCGTTTATATTGCACGAGATTTTGCTGCGCATGTTCAACAGTTTATTAGACTTGTTCCAAAATTTTTTGAAGTCCCGATTGTCTAAGTCCCTTGCTATTTTATCCATCTGAAGTTGAGTCGAGTTCTTTTGGCATTGTTTAAGTGCTGTTTTGAAGGCAGCACGCTTTGCCCTTCTATCCTCTGCGACAGGACCATCGGGTGGTCTCCCATTCATTATCCATGTGTACATCGCTTGTCTGGATTCATTGTATTTATTCGCTACATATTCATTCCACCCACATACTTGCTTATGTTTTTGGGTAATGCACTTGGTAAATACAGAAATGGCACTGCCTCGAAGGGCGTCCACTATACTCCCGTAGAGGTATTTTATTTTTGTGCGTGCAGGGTTGCCACCGTCTTCAGGAATTGTGTTTTGTGACTTGATTTTGACGAGATGGATTTGCGAGCATGAGTTATATTGTCCGATATCCCGTATATTATTCGGATTCCATAATGCTGGATCTCTCGATACAGAATTAAACACTTCCGTTTTTGCTAGTCCCTCCGTTTCTAAGATCAGCTCGAGAGGACGGTGATCTGTCCAATCTATATCGTAGTGTATTTTCATATCGACAATTTGCTTCAGAATATTTTTCGTAACTAGACAATGGTCTAACCACCTGGTGGTGCCGTGTGCGTCACTGATATATGTATAAGAATCCAAAGGTAAAATTTCGATGTCAGCACATATATATTCAAATTCTTGACAAAAAGATATTAGCTCCATTCCAAAGAGTGAATCGGGATTGGCGTTAAAGTCTCCGATTATAATTGTATTAATGTAATCTTTATCGTCAATTATTGCTTGTAAGGAAGCAAGGCAGTTAGAATATTCCTCGAAGTTGTCAGTTGAACAAGTCGGCATGTAGATTGTAAAAATGCTTAAGGTTTCAGTAATCAAACTAACCTCGATTCCGGCCATTCGACAATTATTCATCGGGATTGCGGTAACCCTAAGATTTTGTCTATAAATTATCCCCACTCCACCGTGAGGTCTTCCAAGTAGTGGCCCGTCGGCGATATTCACGGCAGAGGTTCCCAAGCTATTGAAATCCGGGTGAATATGAGATAGAAAGTCGATATCTGTAGGGAGTAACCAAGTTTCTTGGACTACTATAAAATCATGTAATTCGCAGAGATCATGAATAAATTTTTCAGAGCTGCGAACCGATCTGCAATTCACGGATATAATTCTTAAGTTATTGCTTGTCATTTTGATGTTTGGTAGGTATGCGCGGTTCTATAAATTTTCGGAATGCAATTCCCTCCGGCCAAAGTTCTTCTGCCAGGAATTTCTTTATCTCGCTCGCTTTAACAGTGAGTTTAAAGGTGTTAAATGGCGTAGGTCGAAAAGGCTTGATTTTTTCAATCTTGGTACATTCTAGACCCTTTTCTACTAGGTAAGCATTGATGTTTTCCTCTCTAGTTTCCACCGTAAACCTCGAAATGTATACCGTTGTGAGTATGTCAGCTGATTTTAATGTTGTTGACGTTGCCTTCCCTCTCAAATTTCGGTTGAATTTCCGCGTGACTAATGTGAATCCGTTTTCGTCAGTCGCGGATGGCCGGGGTTGGGACCGCGGGCCGTGATCGCGCGTTCCCTGTTTATTTGCTGTGTTTTCGGGCCTAGGTTCAAAGTCCGAAATCGGTTGTTCACGGCGATCACTGCTCCTTCGCTCTGTGCATTCTTGTGTAGTTTTCGTGTGTGTGGTAGTTCCATTACTGTATGCGTTCTTAGATGCAGTCGATAAATAGGACGCTTCTGTCGGTAGTACTTTACTTTTAACTTGTAAATTACCTACGTTTTTGCCGCTATTTTGTTGCGTGTTCTCAGCTAAGTCACTTTGTATGTTTGGGGAATGCATTTTTGTTATTTGTTCTCTTAGTGAAGCCAATTCTTGTTTTAAATCATCATTTCTAGTGACCGACGAATCTTTGAGTTCAGTTTTGATAAGAATTATTTCTGTTTTCATGAAATTTAGCTCCTTTAGAAGTTTAGATACGTCCACACTGTCAAAGTTGACTGGAGGCAATTTGTGTAGCTGTCTGGCGACGAATATAGGCAATTTGTCGGGGTCTGTTTCCTTCAGCGCCCTCAGGATGTCCTGAAGATCTCTGCTGATCCTGCCGTCTCCTTTCCGCAGAGTGCGTTTCTCCGGAAGCTTATCAAATAGGATGGTTTTTGCCTCCTTGACGTCTTCCTCCGAGAAGGTAGAAATACATAATTGCGTGATGGCGATCTCATCGAGAGTATCGGCCTTGTTCTGAATAAACGTGAGACACTCGTTTATTATGACATTACATGAATTACACGACATAATTAAACAATGCGTCCTTCCGTCACGGCGATTGCGGAAGTATATATAGGATGGGGCGGTATATATACAAATCAAAAACAAACAATTTTCATAGGGATCACAAAAATTAATTATAAAAACAACAACCTTACTCATATTCGTCAGAACTTTTATTCAAACAATTTAAGGTCAGAAATTTAAGTGCATTATACTTTTATCATGCAACATTAAAAAAATTATAAAGATAATATTCAAAATATAGTTGAACCCTTTAAAAATAACAGAAATCTTAGGCAAACATCAATACTTCCTACACCGAAATGTAAAAAAAAAACAAAAGGACAGTTAAATCATAAATATCTCGGAGTTAATTTTTTTTAATTAACTACCTGAAAAAATCAGAAACAGGAACAGTAATTTAAAAAGATTTAAAACTCAGCTTAAAAATTACAACGAAAATTTGTACTGAACAAAAAAAAAATTAAACCAATATTATAACCCCCTCCCCCCCCATATACACGAGTCCTACTTATTTATGGGGGTAAATCATCTGTCCGTGCCATTCGTCAAAAAATCTTTTTTTTACATAGTACGTAAAGAAATCCCAACTTTAAGAACTTTACTAACCGTACTCAAAGAAGACATTGGATTTGATGGTAGCCGGGAAAATTTACGAAAAATTTTGCATTCCATTGGCTTTGTTTATAAAAAAGTGCAAAACAAACAGAACTGCACTTATTGAAAAAAACAAATATAGCGGCTAAAAGAGAGCATTACTTAAAAATTAACATGGATATCCGAAATTTACAAGAAGAACTGCAAAAAAATATAATTCACTTAGATGAAAGTTATATCCATTCATCCTACAAGCTAAAGAAATGCTGGCAATCTATATATGTGACTGGAGTTCAGCACGATATTTCAAAAGGTAAGCGCTGGATCATGGTTCACGCTGAAAGCCAAATGGGTTTTGTCCCTCATGCTTTTTTCCTTGACGATTCATCTTACCGTTGATTCAGATTTACCTGTGTGTGGAAAATATCATTAAAATTATTATTCTATAAAAGGGAGTTTAAAAAAACACACTAGATAATATTCATTTAGAAAGAAAGACTGAGAAAACTAAGAAAAAGGTAACTTTTTTATGAGTTTAAAGAAGTTGCATATTATTATTATTTTTTTGTTAATTGAGTTATTCCCTTTTTCTTGTGGCCTAATATTAACTGTCAAATGTAAATGTCAAATTCGGATTTTTAAACATAACCTCAAATCAGATTGTAATGGTTATAATCGCTCGAAAATTGGCATAAATCTTGTAATACCTACTAATGAAATTCATTAAAAACGATACTACGTACCAGTCATTTCTGTAGTTCGTTTGTAAACATCTTTCAAATTAGGCATAGGAGCTTCTTCGCGCGATAATCCAGTATATAACTTCTCTTGCACCACTACGTATTGGTTTGTTCATTTTTATTCAATTCAAACAATGCACAGGCAAACAATGATAAAACAAACATTAAACGAGTGATTTTCAGCGTTTTCTACACTTTTTAAGTCAGTAAAGCCAAGAGCCATACGAAATGTCATTGACAAAACGAGTATTTCGGTGTTACCATAGTAATGAAAAATTTTAGTTCCAAAATAATAAATTTCTAGACTTAATTGCCAAACAATACCTACAAGTGGGAAAATAGTGAATCTACATCAAATTGGAGTCCATTTTGTGGTAGAACGTTTTTTGACTTGAGTTATCGTTTTCGAGTAATTTGAGTCCAAAGTTGTAATTTTTTTGGTCAAATTTGAAAAATAAAACCAATCACAGGGGACGTATTATTAGCAGCTGGAAGCGCAGAGGATTAAAAGTTTTGTTAAACTATTAATTGACGTAAAATCTAGGGGTCGCGGGTTCAATTCCGAGTGTGTGCAGTTAAATTTAATTTGATTGTTTGTATTTTCACATATTAATCACTAAAAATAATATAAGGGGTATTTGCAGCATTTTCCAAAGTGGAAGGTTCTCTCAGTACCGCTCTGGTGCAAGACCACCAATCAGAATTCAAACGTTGTTCGAAATGGCTTTAAAATGTTTGGTGACTAGTTCTGAATAGCCAGGTATTTCCTTACCTTCCTCTTCCCCTACCCATTTACCTTCAGCTTCACAACAAGTGGGGATGTCATAGTCTCACTGGCTACAGACGGGAGCAGTTGGGACTCTTGTGAGGTATTCACATAAAAAAATAAAAAAGGTACCTAAAGGCTACGAGATACAGAACGTACAATATAATATGGTGTATTGTACAGCAATGCGTTTTTTTCCATAAAATCTATATTTTCAAAGCTTAGTAGGTAATGTTGGAAAGCTCGTCGTGTGCTGAAGATGTTGAGTTAAGCTACGCAAGTTGCACGAGACCAGAGCTCACTGTCACAACGAGTATTTAGTGGGACGGAGAGAAACTTTCTGTTTTACAGTTAAAAATCTTTAAGACAGACAAACAAAACTTCACAGATTACAAAAAATCTGATATTATTTGTATAATGAATAATATATCACTTTGTTTAAATCACTATATCATAAACAATATCTACATGTTTCGATAACAATGTTATTTTCATCAGGATATGTTAATTTAAAGAAAAATTAATGACAAACAAGTACAGACAAATTAGAACAAAGACAAAATATTAAAAAGTAGAGGTGATTAATTGCTTAAAAATCTCATAAAAAATAGTTACACAAAATTAAATATATAAAAATTATTTAAGGAAAAATAAAATTGCGTTTAGATAATAAAAAACTTCGAAGAAACCATTGACGTATACTTGGTCGAAGGAAGAAACACATAATTAAAATAATTAGTCTGAATCAAATAATAAATAATTATAATTATTGTAAGTATTAATAAGAAAATAAATTTAAAAGATGGCTATTTTTAAAAAATGTTTAGTTATTTATATTAATTATTTGATTTTCTTCTACTATCAACATCATGAGCGGAAAATTTTGCTTGAGCAATGATGGGGGACTGGGCGGAAACCCGACACGACCGACGCTTAGAACAGCCAGCGCAGGACCAACAGACCGAACTAATATTTTGCAAAATAATGAATACTTCATTAAAAAAGATTTCGTTAAAATGAAATAAAATATTCAGCTGAACCGGAATTGCTTTATATTATGTCACACCCTGAAATAATATCGCAAACATACCTGGGTCACATATTCAGTAAACAAGTTTCAAATTGTGTTTGCATTCACAGATTAGAAGATTTGGTTACCCAATGTGAACAGTATCCTCATGTTTACTTGATCTATAGATAAGTGTTAATTTTGTGAACCGGGAATAATCTACTGTTTGAGTTTGGTCTTCTCTATTTAGCCATCTGTACAGTTTCTTTTTATATGCAATTTAAAACTCAATAATCCAAGACATAAAACGCAAAAATATGAAAAGCAGATTAATTAGTTAAGTCATTTTTTGTATAAAAATATTCCTCGAGAATCTGGTGTAGCACTGCAAACGAGAAAACGCAATATTTAAGTATGTAACAATAATAGATTTTTAAAAAAATAACATTATTATTCTTATTTCTCAGTACTCAGGAGGGCCGGCGAGGTAGGTGTATACGGTTTACCTTAACGAGGGCAGACAATTAATAACAAAACAAAAATTCCGTAGCTAATCCTACTACCTAGTTATTGAATATTCTCGACTTAACTGCCATTAAAAATCAGTTGTAATAACTTTGCAAACATGGCAGCAAATATATATTCAAAAATAATTGGGGATAAAGTTAGAAATTATTATCGAAATGTGGGATCGATAAAATGACCGAATTGAATTAGGTCTCAGTAGCTCAATTGGTATTTACTTTTATTATTGAGTATTGGTCCCGGTAAGGAGGTCAGAACTAACAATTTTCCCCAAATTTATGTACTGTGTGCAAACATGGACACCAGCGAAAGACAGCGATGTCCTCGAAATGTGGTGCTAGAGAAAAATGATCAGGATTCCGCAGATTTCCACGCAGCGCAGGAGTGGGAAAAGCCTTGTCCACCATGGAAAGTGGAGTAGGGGTCACGATACTCACGATCCTCAGCAATGAGGAATTCTATTGTCTTAAGTTCAGTTTGTGTTGTACATTATATCAAGGATTAAAAAAAATAACCAAAGCTCTCTAAAACTTTTTAAAGTTAAACGTCCTACCGCGATTTAAGCGTACCACGGTCATCGAAAAAGTCACAAATCAAATTTTTAAAACTTACATTTTTAATAGATGATATTACTTTGAGAGAAGACACTTCACTTAAATAATTTGTTCACGGGTTTTATTTCGAAATATTCACTAACAACGAATTAAAAAGAGCGAAAGCGAAGAGAATGATGCACTCTTCAACAGTGAGAGTTGAAGTTCAAAAGCTAAATAACAAGTTAAATGATAAAGTAACACAATCACATTATTATTGCTATTACCAATTGCCGCATAAGAAAGCATGCTTACAACGATAGCGGACCAAGTAAAAAATAATCAGTTATTTCTAGGTAACGCTGAAAATAAATTACTTCTGTACATCATTCAAGTGAAATTTTGCTCAAACACCAATTTCACAAAGATACTTACACTATTCCTCTAGAAAATCGGATTCTTTGTTCAGAAGTTTCCATCTACGTTTATGTGTATATAAAATCGACAACATTGCATACAGTGTATAATAAAATAAGTTCTCGACGTGGGTGATAACGCCCCTTGTGGGCGTTTGAGACTTTCAAGGGGGCGGTAGAAGACCCTGAAAAAATTAGGGGGCATTTAGATGGCACAGAGAGTGAGGGCGTCGGCAGGTAAAAAAATGGTCGAAAAACTAAGAATTGACACTACATCATGAATACAAGAAGGAAGAAGGTAGGTACTAGCAACACGGTACTTAAAATACAAAAGAATAGTTTTTTTAACTTGTTTCGAATTATTGATTCTGTGACAGTTTAGCCCCCCCCCATAAGTAAAAAAAATTAGGGGGCTCTAGAAAAAAAAAGTGTAGGTGGGCAAAATAAGATTGAAAACAAACCTATGGTGTATACCTACCTACAATTTGTATAAGAAACCATCCCAAAGGTTTGTCATTTCTATGCTAAACATGCAAATAGTTTTAAAAGGCACCGTGATATACAATTTTTTTATAACAGGGGGAAGTTAAAGGTGTAACGAACGTTAACATAAATATGTCATATCATATATAAATAGAAATCCACTGAAAACATAGTAAGTGAACCAAATATAATATCTACAATGTGAAAATGAAAAGAAAACATAGAACCACGTACAAAATAGAGAAAGAAATAGACTAATAGTCTCCACTGAAGTCGGTTCCTCAATGGCTCCTCCAATCCTCTTGGTTCTGCGCTGCGTGGAGAACTGCGGACCCTGATTATACTGGACGCCAGTGATACTTGGTACTCCAGCGCATTGTGACCTTCCTCTGCTTCTTCTACCTTCCACTTTGCCAGTGACTACAAGTTTCTCCAATTTGGAGTGATCAGTTTGATGAGCAACGTGCTCAAAGTATCTTAAAATACGTTGTAGGCAGATAGTTGAGGGCCTACTGTGGATCCCTAGCTTTTCCAAAATGGACACATTTGTGCTTCTGGCTGTTCTGTCAGGATCCTGAGCTTTTTTCTCCAGCACCACAATTCGAGGGCGTCTATCCATTTTATTTCGCTAGCTATACGTGTCAATGTTGAACTAATTCTTTGATTCCAATATCCTATGATTGACGTAAAATATCTGTCAACATTTGCTAAGAAAAAGAAAGAAGGAACGAAAAAAGTGGTGATTTTGGCCATGTTCACTTATTTCTATAAACCCAACCCAGTGTTACCAATTTATTCTTATCTCCACCAATTCAAGAGAGAATAGTTGACTTTAAGAAAATGCAGCCAGATACTCAATTTAAATTGGAATGAAGAAGATGATATCGAAAAATTTTATAATTATCATCTAATCTCATAATTTGTGTGTATTATATACGGCTTTTATTTTACATAGAAACAAAACCAATATTTGGTGAAATAAAAATCACGTTACATCATCTGATGAACTGAGGTCAAATACGATAAAACTTAGATAATTAAATGATATTATTAAGATTTTTTTAGGCAAATATCGAACCACTAGATATGTAAAAGTATCTTTTATTGAGCCATTGGAAAGAATTGATAAAGTTCTTGTTATTTACTTACATAATATTAGGTAACAGAAAAATTATAAAATATAATAAGCCTAATTAGATAGGCACCTCCTCACAAATAATTGTCAAAGTTGCCACTAAAAACTTGAGTGTTTTGCGTTTCATCTTTCTCTAAATTTGTTACGTTCCGGTTCCGGTCAATGATGGTGGAATATTTAACGGTTCAGAAAATACATATATTATTTTTTTAAATGTGATCGATCGTCGAATTTCGTGTTTATTTATTAAGTAGGTAGGTGCCTAGGTATTGAAGTACCTACCTACTTACAAATCTTATGATTTCAGATGCCATTTTTGTTATGATTTATTTATTAAATAAGAGAAAATTGGAAACATACTTTTTTGGACTCGAGGTCTACTGCTCAAAAATACTCATTTCGGTTGTGGCTCTGTCCGTAACTCCTAGAACCTTACTTTGAATGTTATCTTGGTACCTACCTAGGTATACATATACAGTACGAAGATATTGAATAGGATATTTTGTTATTCTCTTTGGCAAATGGGAAGTTTTTGTTTGAAGCAACTATAATAAAATATTTTTAACTGAAAATTATTTTAATGGCCATTTTAAAAATTAAATTGCTTGTCGGGAATTCAGACTATCCATATTAAATTATTCATACTATATAATATTAGTACGTTTCGCCCTCCACCGAACGACAGGATATACTGAACCGAATCCGGTCCCCGCGCACTGCTAGTCGCATTAATAGTGGAATACGTTTCGACGGTATTAGTACGCATTGTACGCAATATAGCGCTCCTAGTTTATAATTTAAACACAAATTAAACTGCTTGTTATTTTTGGCTATATAACTTTTGAATTATTCAGTTTGCTTGGGTATTTTGGCCTCAAATGCTCAAATTCAGTTTGCACGAGAAAGGCTCTGTCAAATTGTCAGCTGTTTAGGAATTCAACATCAGAAGTTCTAAGTTCTGGGAAAAGTTTAATGTTTGCGTATTCTGAGTTCGGACGAAATAAAAATTCATTGATAATAAAGCTTGCTCTGGATTTTAACGATTATACTGACAAATGACAAATTAAATTAAACTTAGATTCTCCTACCTTAGGACAATTTTTAGGTTATATTACTTGGTGCCTGTCAACCGGTGTTCTACTTATAAGCAATTCCAATGCTTAGAAACTCTCGTACAATCAAGTACACAAACATCATTATCACGATATAAACATTCTGCTTATTTCCTGATAACAGTTTAATCAGAAGAACTGCAGTTTATTTACAAATAAGCAAACAAAAAAATATTTAAATATTATTCGCATTATTTGCAACTCGGCAGCTCGCAACTCGCAACCGACTTCAGACTTCTCTAAAAAAAAAAAGAATTAGCGACATCTATCGATTAAGTATTCAACATAATTCAAAGATTGCTGATAGTTTTAAAATACCGCCATCTATGTGTACGTGGTGGAGGCCGGTTTGTATGGGATTAAAACTTGGAAATAAAGACGAAAAAACGGTTCGTTATAAGTTTGAAGTTAAACCGCTAGATGCTGCTATTTATTAAATTTTCCAAAAATGCTGGCAAACTCGTCGTCCAAATCGACGACCACGATGACTACCCTGAACAAACTAAATAATTAATTGTGTCCCAACCTTTCACAGTACCTACCTATTTGTCACAGGAATTATTCACAACGTACGTACTACTTATATAATTATTTATTCCATCGGATGTCCTTTCTCTTGTCCTATTATTGAGTTATGGGGGATCCATCGCCACCGCCTCCGAAAGCTGATTGCTTCTCTCTTCTCTCCTCGTACAACCTCTGAAGTTGCTTTTCCCTAATTTTCTTGGGGCGGCAAGTGGACGTCTTCCCTTCGGGATTACTGCGAGTGTTTTGATCATCGCGGTTATCTCCAATAATTCTCACTACACTCTAAATTACTTACTCCAATCATTTTTAAAGGTTTTTGAAGTGAAACTTCTATGGCCCCGCTGTGATTTGGATTTCGGATGAAAAGGAAATGACGATTACTGCACCTGCTCCCCATCAACTGCACTCATTGGCCGCTTTGGCTATGATGTCTTTTAAAGGCTCCTGTTGGTTGAGATATGAAACGGAAATTAAGCTAGGTCTGCGCTCATTGGTCGTTTGATTATGACCTCACTTTTCAAGTATTGGCTGTGATTGTTTTAGTAAAGTTTCGCTCCTATCGCGTGTAAACTGCACTCGAATTTTATCGAACATAATAAAAAATATTTAAATTGCTATTATTGGCTTTTGTTAGGAGTTATAATAAACAAAAATTTTACCAAAACAAAAAACGACTTCAAAAAATGCACTAAAAAGTAAAAAAATAATTTCGTACGATTGTTATTTTTGGAGTCGGTGTCAGCCAAGGTAACTACATACATAGGTAGTTATAGGTGAGATGTGGAGATCTTGGCTGACACCGACTCCAAAAATAACAATCGTACAAAATTATTTTTTTACTTTTAGTGCATTTTTTGAAAAACGTTTTTTGTTTTGTTAAAATTTTTGTTTATAATTTGATTTTTAGTGACGAGCGTGCGTAAAGAAGTTTTACTTCAAAAAAAGAATCATCGAAATCTGTTGGCGTAATATTGAGTTATTCGTCCTTTTGTCGCGCACAAACTTATTGCAAATTTAAGACATATATGGTTTTCTCATGAATCCCAATGTTAGAACTAGACCAAATTAAAATGGCACCACACGGGAAGCACCAGCTTTCTAATAAAAAAAGAATAATCAATATCGGTTCACCCAATCGAAAGTTCTGAGGTAACAAACATAAAATAAATAAATAAAATTGTCGAATTGGGAACCTTCTCCTTTTCGAAGTCGTTTAAAAAATTAAATATTGAGTTGCAATCCTTCCTCGATAGCGTATTCTAAAGGTTATCATTTATTTTACAAGGTTTGCATTTGTAGCGTGAAAACGGGTCGTTTTTACGACTTCTTCATGAGTTCGATAACATGGGTATCTTCAAGTCCTTTATCTCCTGAAAAAAAATCTTCCATAAAAATTCATAAAGATGAGATAAGCGCTGAGGTAATTTTTTTTCCTCGTGACCTATAATATTATTTTTAATATCTTTCATTTTCAAAACTGCATAGTTAAGATTGGTTAGATTGGTCGATAAAAACAAAAATTCTTTAACCATGCACCGGACATGCAGGCGTAACAATAAAAACATTTCGATGAATTTCTACTCATTATTCATTTCGCATTTCTGGTCCGTTACATAAATCAAAACAATTCGCATTTGGTATGCATAATACACGCAATACAATCTCATGTAAATATCATAATACTTTTAACAATAGACTTGAAAACTGGCGATGAATCGTTCAATGAATATCAATTTTTACAAATTAATGCACTATTTTGCTTGTGAAATTAATGGCCTCACACTTTCCAAAGTTGAAGAGACGAAGAAGAGTGTTGAGGGCGTGTCCGCGTGCCTGAAGTATACCAAAGTTATTTTTACTTCTGGTAGAATTGATCAAAGATCATCAAAAACATTTTTTTTCTTGTTGTATAATCAAGGAGTCGACAGATCCTATGTAAATTTGATGTGAACAACCCAACCGTACGAAGCCAGTGGGACTATGGGATATATTGTGAGTCTCAAGAGAGTAGGGAGGGGAAGGAAATGGGGGGCGAGGTAGGTAGGGAAGCACCTGACCATTTCGACGGATTGAGTGGTTACGTTACTTGGCTAAGAATTCGGAAGTTGCGGTTTCAAACTTCAGCGTGCGCAAGTAAATGTTATTTCATAATTTTATTTTATTAAAATAATACATATTGTGTCTACATTTGCGGCACGTTTCATAGTGGTAGATACTTTCAGTATTGCCCCTTTTTTTACATTAACTCAACACAGGAGGCTCTGAGGAAAATAATTTCCCTTAGGGCCTACGTCATCTGATATGCTAGGTGGAGGGTCTTCTTGATGAGAGGAAGGAATGAACATTGGTCTGTAAATAGGCCGGCAAATCGTTCAACAGCCGAGCTATTTAACACAAGAACGAGTAAAAGAAGCGACCCGTTCTCATGTGATAAATGTCAACCGTGTACATATGTTGGGCACGCGTTTGGCGAGTTTCCCGACTATGCAACAGTGCCGAAGGAATCAATGACGCCAGTTTCTCGGAGCATTTTCCATTGAAATACCAGTAGAACAAGGAAAACTTCCCACCCGACGCCTGTGCTCTAAAGATTGCAATCCGTCTTTTTTTACATTAACTCCACACAGGAGGCCCTGAGGAAATAAAACCCTCAGGGCCTATGTCATCTGGGATGCTGTGTGGAGGGTCTTTTTGAGGAGAGGAAGGAATGGACATTGGTCTTGAGGAGACCCATGTTGTAGGAAGGAGGAAACACAGAGACTTTTCTCTTCTAAAAACGAGAAAATCCGCCGTGAAAAAACACCATTCGGAAAAGAAACATTGCTTTAAATTGCTTTAACTGTATTTGGTGACAAGATCTGAATTCACATTCCAGTCCCTTCTCCTCCCCACTACTTTCATGGTTTTCAATTGGGCATGCCGTAGGTACATGCTGGCTCCAAATGGTTGGGAATAGTTGGAACTCTTTTGGCGGTACTCGCATTTTATTTTTAATAATAATTATTGGTATTTCATCAGGGCGATACTCAGAGTATTTTATCTTATTTATTCTTTACATACCTCCACTAAGGAGATCTTGACGAAAATAAATACCCTCAGAGCCTATGTAATCTTTGGGTATGCTGTGTGGAATATCATTTTAAGAAAGTAAAGGAGAGGAAATTCTGGGAAGGAAAAGGATGCGAGGTGTTAATAGGAATCTAGGGTTCATTGTATCCAGATCATCCGCCGCCGAGACCTAGACAAACCCGGGCACCCATGCTAACTCACAAAACGTAGCGTACATCTTGGAGTGACCTTGGCAGAGGTGTTGGTTTTCCCATAAATGGTTCCCGGGCGGCGGTACCTATTCCCGCCTCCCAAATTGATCTACCAATCTGTCAGTCTACATCTTCAGTGGTCGCAATTTCGAGTTGTCTGTTGTCATTATTTAGTATAGCCGTGAGCAGAATGTTATATACTTTATATAATAACACGTGCTACCGTCCATTCATATTATTATTATTCAATTATTTCCATCGATTTGATTGTTACGTTTAAAATTTTAAGTATTCCATAATAAATCGATTTACCTGAACAATCATGTATGTTATGAATTATAAATAATAATATCATTCAATTTCATGTGCGTTACGTTTTGTTATTATTAGTAATAACATATTAATATAATGTAATATAATTAGCTACCTAGTATTAACTTTCGGAAATGCGAATGCGGTAACTTAACCTAACATAACGTTGTTATTGATAAAGGCATTATTGCTGTGGAAATTATAACGATAAAGGCATTATTGCTGTGGAAATTATAACGATAAAGGCATTATTGCTGTGGAAATTATAACGATAAAGGCATTATTGCTGTGGAAATTATAACGATTAAGGCATTATTGCTGTGGAAATTACAACGATAAAGGCATTATTGCTGTGGAAATTATAACGATAGAGGCATTATTGCTGTGGAAATTACAACGATAAAGGCATTATTGCTGTGGAAATTATAACGATAAAGGCATTATTGCTGTGGAAAATATAACGATGAAGGCATCATTGCTGCGGAAATTACAACGATAAAGGCATTATTGCTGTGGAAATTAAAACGATAAATGCATTATTGCTGTAGAAATTATAACGATAAAAGCATTATTGCTGTGGAAATTTATATATGTACATTTTTCACGTGTTCCGGAGTCCGCAGATATTTTATCACATTATTTTCAAAAATATTCTTTTATAACGTAAAAAAATATTTGGACATAGACAGAAGAAGTCAAATTTAATTTCTTCTATAAAATCTTAAATAAAGTCAAAGATGTAACTAACCCTTTTATAACTCAAAAACGGCTGGACCGATTTTTATGATCATTGCTTTGTTGGATTTGCCTCCGCCCTGAATAGCAGATTATAACATAATATTACAGATCATAAGATATATTATTAAAACATCGATAAAATGCTATTTTCCGTTTCATCGAGTTTCAAATCAAAACGGTGCTAAAGAAGTTTTCACTTCAAAAGACATCAAAAAAGTCACAGGAGACCAAAATTTCATTAACATGTTTTTTTCGAAATAATTTCAGGAATCACTGGTTAAAGAAACTCAAGTACTTCACTTAACACCTTTTATGTGATATTTCTGCAACATGCCGCCACTGGTTACTACATAAAGCCAGCCCAGCCTATAATTTTTGTTAGAGTGGTCAAACTATATTTTCGATGGTCCCATGCCAACTTAGAATCAAGTCAACTCAACAACTCTTTAAAAAGTCATTAAAAGCTATGAAAAAAATAATTTATTATAATAATAGCCGTTAACCCTATTCTAATGTAACCTATTTAACCAATTTTTTTATCATCACTCTTTATGATCTTTCCGAGATGGTTCTGAGTTGGTTTCATTCTGAGTTGGCCGGTCACCATTTTCGATACACCTATACGACGGTTATTTTCAACTGATTCATAGATTTAGCCACACGTGTGTATTTTTTGTTATTTTTATTATTATTCATCTTTAATAATAATAATAATATTTGGACGATTTATATAGCGCCGTTTTTGTGAAAAATCACCTCAAGGGCGCTGTACAAACTTACCATACATGCTTAAAATCTAGAAAGACTACATTATTTTTTTACTTACAATTTGTTTTATTCTATGCCTGTCTCACTAGAAGAACCTGTGTTGAGAGCAGGCGCTTAGCATGAGCAGTTTATAATAATAACACGTACAAAATGCAAATAATAACACAATATTACAAGTAACAGTTAATCATCAAAATACCATTGAAAAAATAAATACTTCCAAGTTAGTTTTGATAAAATATTTGATGTTGGATCTGTTTTGGCTGGTAATCCAGGAATTGGTGTCAGATTTATATTTAAGATACATTGTGTTTTGTCTAATTGTCAGTGGAAGTGTATTTATTATTTAGTTTTGTTGCGAAGTATCTAAAATTTCTTTGGCCAAAGGTTGTTTATAATTTATTGTTGTTTATAAGGTATAATACACTTGATGGCCAGTGCGGGGGGCCGTTAAAAGAAAAACTTTCCTTTTCACATACCTCAATTTTCACATATCAAATTTGAAGTATCTTGTTTGAAATAACCTTTCGATCTGTGCTGTATTTTAGCTCGTATCATCGTAGTGAATAATAACTAATGACTAATAACGGGTATGAATAATGACTTCCTTTGTTCGATGCTATTCCATTATCGTAATAAATACAATCTACGGGTACAATACACCGTTATCCGTTATCGGCACTTATAATAAGAACACAAACAATACATTCTGCCTGCTTTTTGACTAATGTTTCATTTGGATTCTTTCAGTATTCTGACGACGACGGCACAGCAATGGCAGAGCAACGGCACAAAAAGGAAATAAATGTGCGTTCCCTGTCACAATAATTCTGCAGCTTAGCAGGGGTTCCCGAGTTCATCGAATGAGGTTTTTCCGGATCTTGGCGGCGGATTTGGAGAGATGGTCGAGGAAGACCTGTAGACCTCTCCAGCAAGACTCTCGGAACATCTCCTATCCCGCAGTGGAGGGGATTTATTCATACGTCCGTCACTCTTGGACACACTGACCCCCAGATTCCTACCTACCGCTCGTTCCTTTTTCCTTTCCACGACTTCCTATCCTTCCTTTCCCTAAAAAGACCCTTCACAGAGCATCCCCAAAAATGATCTAGGCACTGAGGGTAATTATTTTCCTCAGGGCCTCCTGTGTGGAGCTAATGTAACAATATAAAGGCTCTTTCTTACACACTAAGTATTAGTGAGACAAACGATGAGACCAAAAATTGGCGAATGTCTGCTTCGTTCAAAGGAAAAAAAATCTTGCATATACCTCACTTGTTTTAAATAAATGAGAGGCCGCGTGCCTTTGCCGTCGTCGTGCCGTTATCGTGGGAATTTTAAAGCTAATTTTAAATTTTAATTTATACCGCGGGTTAACAATAAAATAATTATTGAAACTTTTTATCACTGGCTCAAGACTCTATGCTCAGGACGGACGGGCGGCTGGGAGAAGTAGAGATTTTGTACGGTTTTCACCTAAAAAAGGCAATTGTGTTATTTAGGTAGTTGTGCCACAGGTCGTGAAAAGGTTCAGTTTGTGGAAAATACTGTGAAGAGCGAAAAACCTATAAGTAGACTATTTTATATAACCTTTTCATGTGAGAATTTCGTGGTCTTTAGACATTATATTATTCCTAAGTGAAAAACAAGGGGATCTATATTTTATAGTTCGCCCTCCGGTTGGGTTAGGCGCGACCATGTGGGGATGAGTCAGGAAAGGGCTAAATGCGAAAAAAATTGAAGTGTCTAATGCATTGATTGATCGAAGGTCTAATGCAAAATCATGTATTTTTGGTTTGACAATTTGATCGCTTAGAAATATGTTAGATGCTTTAATTAAATACTACCGTAGAACCGGTCAGTGGTTGAGTTGGCATCGCGTTTGGGTCCCACCCGGGCGTCGCGTGTTCGATTCCTCGGCTGGCTAATTTCTCCATCATGACATCAGCAAAATTTTCAGGTTACTGGTTCTTTAAAAAAAACACATATCTGAAATAATTGAGTACTTTTGTATCCGGCCTTTAAAAACTGCTTTTAAGTTAAAAATCTCCTATTTACTTCCCTCTAGTATTAATTTTATGGAAAAATTCCTTTCGAAAATGATCCTAAAACCTTTAGATATTTGTGCATAAACTTCGCAAAATAAAATAAAACACGCTTTTGCCGATGTTCGTTTCTTGTGTAAATCAAAACAGGCGGCTGGCGTTAAGCGGGAATTTAAACCTTGCTGCCATCTACATAAGGGATGTTATGGTTAGTTGCTGGATTTCTAATTTTACATGATGTGGTGCATCGCCTTAATCTTAAACATCTCACTCAAAGGTGTACTTTTTGTTAAAAACATTCACTCATATTCTGCTTCTCCAGGAGACACGCTATCCCCTAGCGGGGTGCGGGGACACCCAAAACATGACCTTGCGACCTACATCAGGCCGGAGTTGCAGAAAAATCCCGGATGAAGAATCTCACCACCATGAAGAAGAAGAAGAAGCCTAAAGAATGAAATTGTTTTTATCTCCTACCAGTTTCTGGACGAGGTGTACCATAAATAAGTCACAGATAAATAAGTCATAGATAGTTATTGTTGGCCTACGATTTACCACGCCCGTAAGCGATACTTTTCACTTCTCCGCAACTAATTGCAGCTTATAAATTTTATTTCCCATACTTTGGTGACATTAAAAAGCGTCAATAATAATATACTTATGAGTTTAGAGAGAAAATCACGTAGGTAGCCCTTTAGTCGGAATGTTGGAGAAAGTTTTGAAACTTTTCACCCGAAAACACTTATTAATTAAGTACCTAGCAATAAATCAGATTTTTAATGTCTTCTCATTCTACAAGACATGTTTCATCCGCTTTTGACAAATTTTAACACCTTAACTAATTTTATCACATGTTTAAAGTGTATTATTTTTATAGTAATTTTACGACATATATTAAAAATGATGTTTTTTTTACGAAACAAAATGACGACTTTAGTAACAAGAGTGGCAAGATCCTAGGTTCTAGTTGACGGATGAAAAGCTTAAAAATATATTATTTGTATTTTTCTTTAAATTTGATAAGCTACATAATATTTATCTACACTTGGAGTGGAAGATACTTTCAGTATCGCATTGTAATATGACTTCAGCTATTTTCGAAAACTTGATTGAATATTCAGGTATTCCTAATTTCAGGGAACGGTTGTGGGGATGTTTGGGTGTAGTGGTTCTCTGTATTCGATTAGCGGTACTCTTGAGTAGTATTAAATCTTAAAAAATTGATTGATACCTATTTATTTTAATTGTCCTTAGGTTAAAAGAAAATACATTTGTGGTTAGGTACATATTGTGTACATATAATATTATGTCCAATTTAACAATATTACGAAGGAGGTCATGTAGCTACATGGGTAGGTACAATGAAGGAGAAAAGCAATGAGCATAAGTTTCAACAAGTAGTAGTGGTTAGATGTGCATTGAGAAGAATAGAAACATTGGCAAGAAAACCAAAATTTAAATCGGGAAAGATGAAATATCTTCCAAATTGTTCTTTAAAAATTGTGGTTTTATTATTTAGGTGCACTACAGATAGGAGACTGGTTAGAATGACTTTTTTACATAATGCAAAATTTATAGGATACCATGTTTCACAAATGTTCCCCACACTGTTATATTTTATAAGCAGTAACATAATTTCACACGGAGGAAACAATGACATATTTATTACCCTTTCAAATTATTGCAAAACATGTTGAGTATTATAGAGTGCCTATAGAAGGTGCCTGAAACTTCGTACAAAATATAGAATACATATTTTTTCTTTCATTTCGATTTCCACAATGCAAGGAGATAACATACGGGATATAGGATCTAGGATCAGATACGGGGATCGACAGATAATAGCACAAGTCGTACGGACGGAAACGATTACAACTGTTATAATTTCTATGTAATACCGCTCAAGAGTTGAGTTTGCTAACTGCCCAAAGTCTATGGAATTATGGCATCTTAATTAGGGGAATTTTGTGAGGCTGGAGGAAATGGGAGAGAGGAAAGCAGGTGGAAAGGAAATATGAAGTAACGCTAACATATCAACCTACACATGAAAAAAACATTATGACGAGGAAATCAATAAATATGAAGATGAGATCTACAATGGTAACACAATATTAAAGTTGAAATAAGGTGACATCCAGTCTTTAAGCTGGAACAGCAAAATGAATTTGAGGAAATCATAAATAAACAAAATTTAACACAAACCCAACAGTCCACAATCTACGGCACAGGAATCCGTAGTGAGGTTCTTTAGGCAAGCAAAGTACCTAAATTGTGATACAAGTTACGATACCGTTATATTAAATTATTACGTATGTAGTTATGGTACTATATTAGTTAATTTTACTGTAATTTAATTATTTTTTTTTGTTTTTTTTTTAAATTAGTACCGTAAAAGTCAATTTTGCGTGGGAGGTGAATATGATATTATGTTGTATATTTAGGTATTAGATTAGGTACCTATTATGCTATGTATTAGTTAGATTAATTTATAAAAATGATCTATATAAATAAAAATCAATTGGTGTTCGTTGGTCTCGCTAAAACTCGAGAACGGCTAGGCCGATTTAGCTAATTTTGGTTTTGAAATGTTTGTAGTAGTCCAGGGAAGCTTTATACGATGAGAAAATATGAAAACATTGCGAGGAAGATGGTAAAAACAACGATTTCATTTTTCCATAAAAACTGTTCTACCTACTTTTCTTTGCAAACGTCAGAAGGAAAGCTAACAAATTGTTGCCTTGGAAAAGATGTTTTTTTTTTAAAATTAGGCTATTCAACTTAAAAATAGTGCTTTTTTGGCGTCGTAGTTACATAAAAATGAAGTGCAGAAATGTAAATAAAATTGGATAATTATTTTTTTGTTGTTCGTTATTTTGTATAAAACTACTGTTGAGCTCTGGCATTATCTAGCATTATAAAATTTGTATAAATAATTGTAATAGATGGCACGCGAACAGTTTGAAAACTGAATGTACTGGGAATTAATGTGTGGAATGCGAGAGGTGGGAGGGGATGGAGGGATTATGGGAACTCTGGAGAGGGATCTGCGGGAGAGGGGAAGTGAATACGAGAGGGGGGAGGGGAACTCGGGAGGGGGGTTTGCAGAAGGGGGGAAAGGAGAGGAGTAGAGTGAGGAGAGGGAAGGTGGTGTAGGACGAGTGGGAACGTGAGAGGGAAAGCGGACGCGGGAGAGAAAGGGGAAGAGGAAGTTGAACGGGACGAATGGGCAAGGACGCGCAGGGAGAAACAATTTCTTTATTAAATAGCATAGCAACGCATGCCGGGTACCAGCTATTTTGAATTAAACTACTGTTGAGCTCTGGCACTATGACAATTGTATAAAAAATTGTAATAGATGGCACGTGGGCAGATTGAAAAGTGAAAGTAGCGGGAATGGATGTGTGAAATACGAGTGGTGGGAGGGGAGGGGGGATGGTGTGGGTAGGGGGAGGAGGGTGGGGTGGAGGGGGTTGGGGATGGTGAAGGGGGAGGTAAGGAAGGGGGGGGACAGGTGTAGTAGGGTGGGGAGAGGGAAGGTGAAGGGAAACTCGGGAGGGGGGGTTCGGGGGACGGGGAAGGGGAGGAGGTGTTTGAAAACTAAATGTATCCGGAATGGGTGTATGAAATGCAGGAGGGGGGAGTGGAACCCGGTGGGGGAATCCGCGGGAGGATGAGGCGAAAACGGGAGGGGGGAGGGGAAATCAGGAGGGGGGTCCACGGGATGGGGGAGTAGAGTGAGGAGAGGGAAGAGGGGGAGTAGAGTGAGGAGAGGGAAGATGGAGGAGGAGGAGTGGGAACGCAAGAGGGGAAGGGGACGCAAGGGGAGGAGGAAGGTAAACGGGAGGAATGGGAAAGGACGTGAAGGGAGAAACAACTTCTTTATTAAATGGTACCTTTATTAAATGTACCAGCTAGTAGTAAATATATTTAACATGCAAAATAATAACAAGTATATTAATACGTTTAATAAATGTTAAAAAAATAAATATTAAAGATATCTTTAATATTCCGTAGTAAAACATAAATATAAAAATAAACAAGAAGAAGAAGAATCTATTGCTGATACTGCGTGCTTCATCCTAAAATAAGGTTAGACCAAAATTGATCCCGGGGAGGTCTCTCAAATGCAATATGTAGCGGAACCTAGTAGGTAGATAATGACTTCGGATACCCAGTCTTAATTAAATAATAGAAAACGCAGGAAAATGGCCACAGATTATGATTTACAAAGTGATAAATCTAATATCTTCATTTCCACAACACATTACTTCAAATGAATCATCCATTTCCTATGGATTACAAAAAAGGTTGGGCATGTCAAATGAGATGTTCAGATGAGAGCGCGGGAATGTTTTTTCGAATAGAAAACATAACAGCTTATTTCCATACTTACTAGGAATTTTTTTTCAGGTTCTCTATAAAACAGTTATATATTATGGAGAAAATTACAAAATTTAAAAAAAGTGCACGGGGGCAGTTTTACTATGTTGTGACGTATATCAAAAGATAGTTGCTGAACTCTCGATAGGTGACATTGAAGATTTCGATGGTCAATGCAGAATCGGTAAGCATCTGTTCATCGCTCTGTTTCATGGCATATTCTGATAGGCAGAAATTCCCCCCTTCGGACCATAAAAAAGTGCATAAATATTAATAACATTTTTATTTACCATATACTACAATTGTACCCACTGTAGGATGTATGCAAGTAGTTGAGCAGACTTTAATTTAAAGTATATAGTTTTCCATAGCCTATACACGTGAAACAGTTTTTTTATTGGATCACGGCCAAAAGGAGTTCGGCGATCATTGATATATATACATATCTCTATGACGGCGATTCACTTTTAGGATATTCAACGTTTCGGACAGGGTTATACGGTCCACCAGGAAATATGTGTAGATTGTGCTGAAGTGTGTGTTTAAGTACTTAAACATGTAGAAGTGATACCTTGTGGAAAGCGTTAATCCTATTTATTTTTTGAAGTAAAACTTCTTTACGTACGCTTGACTTGGGGAGCAAGCTGGTGAATGCCTGACGAGAGCGTTACAAAAAGGGTGATCGGGCGAGTCAAATGGAAGTTGAGAGGGAGACATAAGTTAATTAAGATAGAAAGAGAGAGAGTTACGTTTCGTAAATTACTGTAGGGGCAAGAGAGAGAGTTGCGAGCACACATTTTCTTTCTCTCTTAGCCAGTTACATTTCGTATATCTAAGACACAATGCAGTCCTATTGTCTGTATCACATTGTAGGAGCACGAGAGAGCAGTACGCGCGCACACTTTCTTTCTCTCTTCTTTTATAAATTAGTGAAGTTTTACTTCAGTCGTGTCGTCTAAAGTACACTCGTTTTTTTAAATTTGGTTTTTTACATTTAATTTTGGTGTAATACTCTAATAAATACGTATGATTGGTATTCGGTATTATACCTATCTTCTCGATGATGGAAATATAGAACTGTAATGCTGTCCGAAACGTTGGTTGGCTAAAAAAGAAGGAATAGCAACACAGCATAAAATCCCAAAAATTAATCACGATAAAATTTTTAAATGTATCTTATTTTATATTTACCTAATATCCAGTTACTACCCGGCTTTTTCTCAGTTTCTATCACTCTACATAAAAGAGTTGATTTATTTATTGAATTAAATATTATATTCCTATTTATAGGATAACTGGATTCTTTAGTACCGTAGCTCTTGACTAAGAATTCTACTTTAAAGTTTATATTTAAAGGATTTATATTTAAGGGCTAATTTCACAGGAGATATTTATTTAAAAATACACAAGTGTAAAAGTTTTCTAGTTACATTTCTTACGAATTACGAAATCTCCGTGTGCATCTGCTCATCCTAGAAGAAATTTTAAACACAAAGAAATTTTGTAATAGGTGTATATGTATATAATCGAACACGACAATCGAGTTTGCAATAAGTGCATCCACTCCTATTTAAATGTCACCAACTTTAGAGCTGTAACCGCAGATTATATTCATGCAATTTATTGGATAAGATCTTGGTAAATCTCCAATTCATCTGGAACGCTGCGAGATTGCAAACTGCCATAATTTTCGAAGGAAATGAACCGATTTGATGTTTGACAACACAATACCACCATCTATATTTTGTTAAATGATGCGTAAAACAGGATATTTGCATTTACCTTTCGACAGCACCTGTGGATGCAGTAATATTAGGTTCATTAAACATGATAACAATACCTGACACAAAAACAGAAAAACCATTATCTGAACGATGCAACTTATTATCCAAACTCGAATAATATATTTTTTTAATATTATCTACAGACAGGAGGCCCTAAGGAAAACAATTTCCCTCAGAGCCTACGTCATCTTAGGGAATGCTGTATGGAGGGTCTTTTTGAGGAAGGGAAGGATAGGAGGTTCTGGGAATGAAATAGGTATGAGAGGAGGGTAGGAATCTGGAGGTCAGTGCGTCTATGAGTGACGGACGTATGAATCCATCCCTCAAACTGCTGTGCAAGGCGATGGGTCGAGAGAGTCCGGCTGGAAAGATCAAAAGGCCTCCCTTAACCAGTCTCTCTCTATCCGGCCCGCCACGCAGCAGGTGCAGGACAGACGCATACGCCGCCAAGACCTGGAGAAACCTCACCCCATGAACCCAGGCACACCTGCCAAGTCACCAAACGTAGCGAACCACTTGGGATGAGCTACGGCAGAGGTGTTGGTTATCCTTTTAATGGTTCCCCGGCGGCGGTACCCAAACCCGCCTCAAAAAATGCCAAAGTAGCCTTAGTATTTTTTAATGCCCTATATTTTATCATTTAAAACACTTAAGTAGATAAAGGAGCACACATGCTTACTAGATATTTGCTACATATACCTTTTGATTAAAAAAAATAATTATTAAATTGGGTTTGGTACCTATTAGGCCAGCCACTCGTCCCTATAGAGATTTGGCTACGTATCGGGAGATCGCGAGTTCAAATCTCTGGATAATTTGTGTTATTTCACAATTTATTTATATAAAATCATATGTAGTATATTTGCAGCACGTTACCGAAAGGTAGATACTTTCAGTATCACCATGGTAAAATACTACTATTCAGATTCGAAACATTGCTCGTAATGTCTTGTTTAGTGACTAGAGGTGAAAAATCAGGTACTTCCCCACCTTCCTCTTTCCCATCTATTTCATCTCCCTCCTAACTTCAACCTCAGAAGAAACCCTAATTGGGGATACCTACCGTAGTCTCACTTGCAGTTGGGAGAAGTTCGGAGTCTTGTGCTGTCACATAAAAAATAAAATAAAATTTCCAATAGACACCTACGTCGAATAAAATTAGATGCGTTTGCAAAATAATGAATAATGTTATAGTAACTTTGTGTAGGTATAATGCTATGTTTCGTAGTCCAGCGGTAAGGCTCTTGACTCGCAATCCGAAGGTCGCGGGATCGAATCCCGAGTTGGCTTAATTAATTTGTTTGATTAATTTGTGTTATTTCACAATTTATTCATTTTAAATAATATATAGCATATTTGCGGCACGATCCAGAGTGGAATATACTCTTAGTATCGCCCTTCAGAAAGACCACCATTCAGAATTGAAACGTTGCTTGAAATGACTTAAGCCGTGTTTGGTGACCAGATCTGAATATCCAGGTACTTCCCCACCTTCCTCTTCCCTATCTTATTCCTCTCCCCACTACCTTCAGCCTCACAACATACCCCAATTGGGGATGCCATGTTCTCACTGGCTCCAGACGGGAGCAGTTGGAACTCTTGTGCGGTATTCATATAAAAAATATACATATTTACATAAATAAATCTTTTTTAGGTTGCCATACTCTCTTTGATCTAGGTCCGGTATTTGCTCGGCCTGAGAGATATTTACGTTCGTCAGTTTTCTATCCGGTAGAAACCCTGACAAGATTACCTAAATGATAAAATTCCAGAGCGTACTGACATACCGTCCCTTATAGTGTTGACTTTTCAAAAGACATAACTTTTTAGAGAATTGGGTACATCGGTACCCACTGCAATATTCTATTTGATCAGTACGACTACCAGTGGAGTCATATCTCAGCCTCACCTCAATTATTGCTGTATTAAAAACTAGACCACGGAGTGTTTTATTCATAAGTTGTATAATATTTATTATAAAATCTCTGCGTTTACCTCGTTCATCTTGTTACATCTACAACCGATTTACTTGAAGGTTCAAATTGAAAGTAAACAGAAGTGTGCAAGAATGTAGGTCCACGGTTTAATTCACACACACACCATCTGCGCAGCATCTTCCAGTACTCGTATATTGTGAATCTCATCATCTCCATGTAAAGTCATCGTTGCCCAACGATGGCGCAGAATAAATAGGCTCAGTGCAGTAATTAGCCTGCGAGAGAATTGGTGTGGTGAAGACACTGTTCTAGAGTCGATTAGGAACGTGATTAACAAAACCATTGCACGTTGCACAAGACGAATTAAACGTGCTTTAATAGTACGCAATCTATGATGTTTCTTTAAATTATAACTATTTTATTAAGTTATTCTTCTTCTTAGATTAATATAATAATAACTACAGCAGTGTGCCTTAATATTTTCCGATAGCTATTCTAAATATCGAAAATTTCCACATCACCATAGTTAACGCTGTACTTCAGAAAGTCATATTTAATGTCTCTAGGAAACACTTTCACTCCTTCAGAACTGCGGATGTCTCACTTCAGCTCAGACTCTGTGATTCGTTTTACAGACCTGTTCTGCACACCAGTCATCTAAAGTTAAAATCTCCATTTCTGCCATATTTTTGAGAAAGGGCTCCATATAGATCTTATTTGTACCTTGCTCTCCAGGAACTATTATTTACTTGTGTGCTTCACAAAGATGAATGATGCTTTTGAAATCCAGAATCTTTTTGTTGTTCTTCGTGAGTGCTAAAATGTGATTTTATTAATTCCTGGATTAGGTTCTCTTTAGTGCCGTTGTAGTGATTTTTCTCAAAAACAGCGCACAACAAATTATTATTGAATTTATTTTATTCTTCTCGAGAGCAGTTTGATTTTAAAATGTAGTGGGTTCTGTTGATTATAAGGGGTTTTTAGGTTTTCTGGATTCGATTAACATTCTTGTAAAATGTATAAAATATGTATACCACAATTTTTATCGCCATTCATTATTTCGGGTTGCTGTTACTTCGACAATACACCTACGGAAGTCCCCTTCTTGTAACTGTGTTAGATGCATTCTGTTACAGGCTTTATTCCTTCTCCCACAATCTCTGTTTTGTTTTCGCCAGCATTATCTGGAGGGTCTGAATGTCTTCTACTGAAATCTGTACGGTAGTAGTTTTGCTGTCCAATTCACATAATCTGGGATTATTCTGTAAAGAGTAGGTAGTAGGTACTAAGGCGATGCCGACAAAACCGTAACAAGACGTAATTTGTTTTCTATTACATTACTGCGGACATTACAGCCGCAGTCCTCTGAAGCTTTTATCTTCCATCCATTTCTCATGCTCGTTACACCATAATTACTATGCAGATACCTTCATAATCTTAGGTACATTTCACAACATTAATTCCCCCATTTCTTCTTGCTGTCTGCTACTAGATAAGTACCCTCCATTGAACTAGCCTAGTTATTAGTGTTATTACTTTTAAAGCAGTACAAATCTTTGTAGGTACTGTGGATATTGAATAATCGTCTCTAATTCTTGGTACCACCACAACTTGCTATTCTTGCTTTTACACAACTTCATATTTATTTACAACAATAATTATTAAGTTATGTGGACAAATTGGCTGTCAGAATACCAACGTGTATGAATTTTCTTCCGCGTTCTGTATTCGTAAGTTCGTGTTTTAGGTGACCACTAGCACAGACCCGTGAAAAATCACGGGATATTATAATTAAAATGTTGAAAAACATCAAAATAATAATTTTTGATTTGTCATGTGTTTGAATTTTTTTTTTTACATAAGCTCCACACCGAAGGTCTTGAGAAAAATAATTGCCCTGAGGGCCTATGTCATCTTTGGGGATGCTGTGTGGAGGGTTGTTTAGGGAGAGGAAGGAGAGGAGAGTTCTGGGAAGGAAAAGGGGAGGGAAGGAAACTTGGATTTAGTGTCCTGGTCATCCACCTCCAACACCAAGATAAACCTCATCCCACGAACCCGGGCACCCCTGCTAAATCACCAAACGTAGCGAACCACTTGGGGTGACCAATGGCAGAGGTGTCGGTTATCCAATAAAGCTTCCCGGGGCAGCGGTACCCATTCCCGCATCCCAAATTGAATGTTTTAACATGTTAAAATTCAAATCAAATCCGAGTTCTAGAGTTCATTGAACCAGAGTAATAGAAAGACACGCACCCAAAATTAGTGTTTTTGATAATTGTTGACAATACGGATTCAAATCAAGTTTTGGTTCAAAGTTAAAATAAAATGAAATTCCACTCTTTAAAATATACATACCTACGTCAGAGCCGTAACCCAATTAGTCGAATATGTTGCTCTTCAGGAAAATAAACGTCCAAAAATCTTTCGAAATATTTAAACTTACTCAATCGATTGAATTTGAGTCGATTATTTCGAAAGGTATATCTCGATTTATCCCATCACTTGTAGATAGTAATGATTTCATTTGAACTCTCAATTACTTCGACATTTCTTTTGACGTCAAGCACTCTTCGGATCAATCTTGCAGACCATAAAAATAGCACCTTAATCTACGTAATAGCTAAATATATTGCTTATTTATTTAGCAATCTTTATAATATGTTGGTTAATATTAGTTATTGATTTTCTAACATAACATAAAGCCTTGTAGGTATGCGAATGCATGTTTATTGCTTACAAACATTTTTATTTCCTTCTTCAATAGATTTGTGGTTTACATATACAATTTTTACTGTGATATTTTCTATTATAGGTATGTTATAATATTGGTGTAGGTGTATGCAGGATGTTAAGGCACGACTAAAGAGACTAAAATTAATATGTTTTACTCCAAATAAAGTGTAGAATCACTGGTTAAAGTAAGTCAAGTGCATTCTTTCCCATGTACCTACATATACATATTCTCACATACAAATATTTTCACAAAATTCGCCGAATTTGTAACTACTTTTTACTTTATAACAACGAAATTTACTTTATTTGGTTACCTAATTATTATTTATTTAAAAAAACATATAAAAAATATTAAAAGAGTGTAAAATACTCTCAGTATCGCCCTGGTGTACTACCACCTTTCAAAATTGAAGAGTTGCTTGAATGGCTTAAGCCGTGTTCAGTGACCAGATCTGAAATAGCCAGGGACTTCCCCACCTTCCTCTTACTCATATTCTTCCTATTCCCACTATCTTCAGCCTCACAACATTCCCCAATTCACGATACCATAGTGTCAGTGGTTCCAGACTGTTGGAAGCAATTGGGACTCTCGTGCGGTATTCAAATAAAAATTAATAAATGAAAAATATAGCCTGGTCTCTTATTGATTTACATTACAGGTATGATTGTATCAAAGCTTCAAAGAAACAATGTACTTAAGTATACTTCTAAGGAAACTTTGTTGCTTTCCGAAAAAAGTTACATAATGTCCTATAAATTTAGAAATAAAAGCTTAGAACTTTGTTTGACGCCAGAGCTCATTATTTGAGCGCTTTGCTGCCTCAGACAGTCGAGTATCCGCTAAATACTATTCTTTTTTAAGGAATTGAAGCATTTAGATGTGTTACAACTTATTACTAGATACGGTCATATTTAACAATAATCCCGCTAAAAAATACAAAAACAAATAAATAAATGAAAATAACAAATATTTTTTACAACTAATTTATAAAAAAATATTAAAATGTTTCAAAAACTTTGGTTTCTTGATCAGGATAAAAAGTATACATACAATTTTAAACAATTATTGTATTAATATTTATTTAACAAAAACTTTTATAAAGTAAAACAACTTTTAGAATGGTAGGTACTTATAAGTCAATTCTTAAAAAAAAAATTTTTAAACTTTATTTTTTCCCATTTCTTGTACTTACATATAATGTATAATAGCAAATAGTATAATATAATAACATAATATATAATAACAAATAGTATGAACAATATATGAAAACCCTGGAAAATAATGGAAAAAAAACATGCTGATTTTTAATTTTATTTTTTTTTTAATTAATATAAAAAAATAAATAAACAAAAAACATATTCTACTACAGTTTAGAAAGTTACAGAAAGTGAGTCGTAGAAGGATGGATAAATTTATAGAAAAAGCGTTTTAATATTTACATTATTCAACCATAATTTTACCTCTTTTACATATTTTATCATATTATTTATCATTTGAGTTTGTAGTGGTAGAAGGTTAAATGTACGAGGACCAATGAAAATGCTATGTGTCTGTAATAATTTAGTATTGGTTTGTGGTGTGTAAAATATATTATTTATTCTTTTGCTCATTCTGTTTTCATTTATTTCGAAATTATTTTTGTTTTTAAATACATATTTCAAAGTTTGTAATATAAATAATTTACATATACTAAATATTTTAGTTTCTTTGTATAATAAGTTGGTCGAGAATGTTTCATTTTTGTTATATATGACTTTAATTATGTGTTTTTGAATTATTTGTAGAGGCTTAATAAATGTATCAAGTGCACCACCCCATCCTATAATGCCATAAGTGATTGAAGATTGCACCAGGGAAAAGTAGATTAATATTTTATTTACTCTTCATCCTGAAGAAAAATGTAATGTACGAGTACTTAATCCCAGTGATTAAGATTACTTGAAATGTCTTCGGGAAAACTCCAAAAAAAGATCGAGTTTCGTCAAGATTAAAAGTTGCTTTATTTACATTATCGTAAGGTAGCTTTGGCCTCCTGCAACAGTCGCCCCCAACTCCTCCTGTCCTCAGCGGCTGACTTCCAATTTCGTATCTGGAGAAGCTGTGCTGCATCCCCTCTTACCTCGTCTTCCCACCTCAGTCCGGGTCTTCCCACTTTTCTCTTTCCACTTGGATGTCCAGTCAAAATTCTTTTTGGGACGCGTGTATCCGGCATTCTCTGTACATGCCCAGCCCATCTCAGTCTGAGGAGTCTCATATGTGCTGAAATGCTAGGGGCCTTATAAATATCCGCGTAGCCTCATCTTAAATAGTGGTGTAAACAATGAATTAAAATGATGCCACAAAGTGAATTTGCAATCATTGAAGAAATACAAAATTGTTAAACTTAACCTAAATGAATAGCGGATGGATATCATTGTTGTCGTAATAAGTTCTTACTTCCTAGTCTCATCTCTCTTTTATCTCAAGGTGTTCCGGCAAACTACGTGATACTCTATCCGCGTTTTCTGTGTTCGACTTTTGATTAGGTTAACGTCTAATGTCGCAAATGAAGTGAAAGTAACAGTAAAAATTTAATTGTATTCGTTGCGATCATTAGAGCAGGTGTTCATCTTCTTCTTCTAATACATTTGAAGACGATCTGGGAAGCGTGATGAAGAAAATTTAATTATGGTTATCAAGCAAAATGAAAGGAAGATTTATAGAGCAAAAACAAATTTTCGTTACATTTTTAAGGTCTTACGGCACATAAAACAACGTATTTACTTTAAACGGAAAAAATACATTATGTTCCTAATGTAATCACGCGAACTTAAAATATCTTTCACTGCAATAATAATGTCAATATCAATTCGTTGACATAAACAAAGCTTAGGTAACTAATATGTAGAAATATAAAATGATCCAAAAAAACTTACAAAAATCATTTAAAAAATGGACTTTTTTCTTGTGAATTTTAATTAATTTGTTTAATATTATTAGTAAGTTTTCACCCTTTAAATTATAAATGTAGATATTATATGTATTTTTGAATAATAATGACTTTTATGCATATTTAGGTGCACATATATTTTTTTACAATAGCTCCACACAGGAGGCCCTGAGGAAAAAATCAATAAGGACATATTATATCATCTTTGGGGATGCTGTGTTGAGGGTAGTTTTAAGAAAAGGAAGGAGGGGAAGTTCTGAGGGAAAAGGGTATGAGGGGTGGGTAGGTATGGGGGTCAATGTGTCCAGGAATGAGAGACGTGTCCACCCCTCCCGTTGCGATGCAAGGCAAGAGTCCGGCTGGAGCTGGCTCAAGCAGTCTCTCCCTATCCGAACCGCCACGCAGTAGGCGAGGAAACGCATTCACCATCAAGACCTAGACAACCTCACTTCAAGAACCCGGGAACCCCTGCTAAATCACCAAACGTAGCAAACCACTTGGGGTGACCTATGGAAAGGGTGTTGGTTAATATGGTATATATATGTGAAATAAAAATATAAATTATGAAGCCGGGATTTTGGGTAAGGATTATGAATGTTTCTTCTCTTTGAGAGTAACTTTATAAAAAATAAGAAATTAAAAAGTTTATAAAAAGTTTTAGCTGTGGCGTTGTATTAGCGACTTTTTGTTCCATTCCGAATATCATTTTCGTCATGAGCTAACGAGCTTTTCAAAATCTGTTTAAGCGTAAAACATAAGGCAAAGCGCCACATTATCATTGTTTGTAACAAAATTTAAGTGCTTTTAATTACGGTTTTGTAATAAAAGATTTTTTTAGTTAGGTACATTCTTGATCGCAAAAAAAAATATATCATTTCCACCATGAGCCATAGGGCATTTTAAAATCTATTTAATTGTAAAAAAATAAGGAAAACGCCACGTTATCATTACATTTGTAGGAAATTTTTCACTCTTCATATTATAATTTTTTTAAAGGATTTTTTAAATCACATTTTATTCGCAAAAAAATTATTGCTCTGGGATTAGAAATAAATTACTCTTGGTATTATTAACACAAAGGTGTTAAAATAGATAGGATAATGAGATACATAATAAAATTATAATATTTAGATATGTAAAATATTATAATATTCCGTAGTGCAAGAACTGTCATTATTGCCCTCGTGAGAGACCAACATGAATCTAAACGTGCCAGTCCCTTCCGAACCTTCATTTTAAATTCCCCTCCCAACTCCCTTCAATCAACAACATGTTTACAGACAATATTCATGATGTTTTTACTACTTTAGAAAATAAGATGATATATAATTCAACCATAATAAACCGAAAAATGAGTTTTTTTTACAATGTTACCTTTACTTTTATGAAGTGAGAGGTGAATTTACCGCTAATTAAGGAAGCTAACAACTGAGACGCCTTCATACTTTATAAATTTCATCAACATCACCACAAATATAAAAACAGAATGAATGGCGTTTAGTTTTTAAATAAACGCGTAACGTTCAGACTGTGTTTTAATAACATGTGAAAATATTTCATCAAAGCTTGTTGAGTGAATGATGAAATTTTTAAATGACTGTCAAATATTATTGAGAAAAAGGCTGTGTAAATAATATTTAGAAGGTAAGTATCTACTTGAAGACAAGCTAAATATACAAGACGTTGACATTTTGGCGTTAATTTAAATATTTACAATTATGTTCCAACAACATCCCGACTATTGTTTTAATAATAATCCTAAACGATCCAGAAAATTTTCAAAAGGTACTAGTAATTACTGAGTGAGATGTTTTTGAGAACGTATCTAAATGCTAAAAATCTTACTTCTCACACGTCTTGTATGAGAATGAAAAGATCGAAGATACTAGAATGATGACGTTCCTCTAAATGGGACTACTATGCTCTCAGTTTCGTCCAAAAAAGACCACATTTCAGATTCAAAACATTTCACTAGAAAGACAGAAGCGATGGAGTGACAATAGAAAAATTATGCGATGGGTTAAATTGGCAAACCTTGGTTTAAAATAGGAACCTAGTGAAAGTCACTTTAGAGAAGTCTCACTCGCCAAAAGAAGACACATTTCCGATATGATCTCCCTGTTTAAAATCATAAACAAAATGCATGATTCATTTTTAATAAATCAAATTAATCTTAACATAACGCCAAAATTCACGAGAAACCATGAAACCTTTTGGATCGATACTTACCGTATTAATACAAGTTTCTTCAAATCAACCTCAATAATGACTCGGTTATACAATAAATATTGCGAACATGAAGACTTAGATGTATTTTCAAGCTCAATTGGGACCTTCAGAAAGAAATTATACTAACATATCACTGTCAATCTGTTTGCGGATTTTTTTAGCGGTGTATATATTAATGCAAATGTAGATAGCAATATCACATGCTCTGATTTGGTTGAGACTCTTGATATATCTGACTGTACTGTAACTATTGGTGATATTATATCCAAGTTAAAGAGTCTTGATTCCCGTAAATCTGCAGGACCTGACAAAGTTCCACCCATGTTCTTAGTTAATTGTATGCATACATTGTCATATCCTATACATAAGTTATTTACAAAGTCACTCTCATCAGGTGTGATCCCGGATCTTTGGAAGTTTAGTCTTTTGACGCCCATTTTCAAAAAAGGTAATAAGAGGGACGTAAAAAACTACAGGCCAATATGCACCATGTCTACATTACCCAAACTTTTTGAAAGTCTAGTACTAGACAAGTTGATATCCCGAATTAATCCCACCATCTCACTGCTTCAACATGGATTTATTAAAGGAAGATCAACCCTTTCCAATTTAATATTGTATACGAATGATATTGTTAATGCCTTGATTGCATCACATCAAACTGATTCCATATATACTGACTTCAGTAAGGCATTTGATAAAGTAAACCACAAAATCTTATTAAGAAAACTGAAATTGTTGGGATTTAGAGGGAATATTTTGGAATGGTTTAAGAGTTATCTATTGGGAAGGTACTTAGCGGTTAAGGTTGATTCGTTTACTTCTTATACATTTGCAGCCTCGAGCGGAGTACCACAGGGATCTCACTTAGGCCCGATATTATTTTGCTTATTCATTAATGATATAGTTAATATTTTTAGTAATGTTAAAGTTCTGTTATTTGCTGATGATCTGAAGATATATAGAACAATCAAAAACGATGATGATCGCGCCATTCTGCAGTTGAACCTGATCAAACTATTTACTTGGTGTTCTGTCAATGATTTACAACTAAACATTGGTAAATGTCAGATTATTAGTTTTTACAAAGGTAAAAATCCTCTTAAGTTTTCCTATGATATGAATGGTGTTAATCTTCTTCGTGTATCACAGATTCGTGATCTTGGTATCATATTCCATGAGAGTCTACAGTTCAATGTTCACATCGATGAAATAACAAGTAATGCAATGAGAATTCTTGGTTTTATTTTGAGAATGGGTGCAAATTTTAAAAATGTATCAACATTAAAAAAATCTGTATTGCTCGTTAGTACGAAGCAAATTAGAGTATAATTCCACCATTTGGTCACCATTTTACAAAATCCATTCTCAATTATTGGAAAAGGTACAAAACAAATTCCTTCGGTATATTAATTTTAAAATGAAAATTCCAATTGAACTTATAAATTATAATAACTTACGCGCAGAAACCAGACTCCTTAAATTATCAGATAGAAGAGTGTTAATTGATTTGTTATTTTTATTAAAAATTATCAAATCTTTAGTTGACTGCCCTAATTTATTAGAATTAATCTGTATTAATGTTCCTGCTAGACTAACTCGCAATAAAGATATTTTCAATTTTAACAATACCCTCAATACTAACTATTCTATTAATTCACCAATCCCTAGAATGCATAGCCTTGCAAATAAACATTGTGAATCTATAGATATATTTGGTGTTGACAGTTTTGCAATTTTCAAGAGACAACTCATCTCTATTTTATCTGTTAATAATTAACTTTTCTTATTTTTATTCTTTTCATAAAACCTCCTCTCATTTAAAATCTTACCAGTAATTTATAACCTTATTTTATTTTATTTTGCTGTTCTATTTAGTTCTGTTTTATCATCATACATTATTATACACATATATTAGTCATATATTTGTTTATACCTACTAACTAGCTTTTACACTTTGCACTTTATTGTATTTCTGGTCTTATTACTGATTTTTTATTATTACTCATAGTATTTCATTTCTTTTATGATGTTTAATTTTTTTTTGTTTTTAATTTCTGTTGTAAAAGCCCACTAGGGCGTAAATAAATAAATAAATAAATAAATAAATAAATAAATGATCTCCTCACCAAGAGCGATAAAATGTGTATAAATGTATGTATATGTTCATGTGTGTATATATTTTGAAATTTTTGATCTTTCTTGTTTTATGTATGTACTTTAATTTATTATTATGTATTACAAAATTTACAACTAATTAAGAATATTGTGATACTTGTGATGAATGGTGTGCTCACCTTTCACTGGAATTCATCACTGTAACCATATTAAAATTGTTAACTAATGTAATAATTATATGTGATATATTCTGTTGGCAAGCCAACAAATAAATAAATAAAGTCTAGATGGACTATTACATATAGCAACATGAAGAACAAGATGAACAAGATGAACAAGATGAACAAGATGAACAAGATGAACAAGATGAACATTAATTGTGCATAAAAGCAGTCACCTAAATCCTGAGAGGTCCACACTTTTGGTCATGTTGCGCAATAAGGTTTCGTTGTGTGTGCAATTAGGTTTGTGTGGTCCATTTATCATAAAGTAGGATAAGAAAATTACAACAAATGATTCATGAGAACAGATTGTGGACACGAAATCATACTTCGCACAATAACGCACTTTTTAAAGCGATCACCAATCAACATTCACATTGTATCTTAACATAAATTGAAAGCATATAACAAAGCAGCTTATTGTCCGTTAAGGCATTTGAATTCGTGTTTTTCTGTATTTGGTCACCATGGTTGTAATAATACGTCTCGGATGAATAAAGTTTTGTTACAAATACCAATGTTGTAATGTTACAGGGCTTATTAACATCCGTCTTTCCTTCCCCTTTAATTCGATGTTACAGATTACAGCCGCAATTTCATCACATTGGCCGTCATTATGTTTGCTTTTACTCCATTCGTTCGAAACAGATTCAAGCCAAATTAAAAATGGGCATCTTCCTTATTTCGTAATTGAGTTAGCATTGTAATGAAAATGAATATATTAATACACTGTCAGTTTTGTTGTTTTTGCACGTAATGTGACAACACCACAATGTTGTTTCGTCACTGTTCACATCTCTGTTTTTTGTCGAGCTTGAGAGATAGGAAGTGAGATTATCGAGTTTTAAAACATGCTTTTTAAATATTTCCGTACAACCAAATTTACATGTGGTGAAAGACGGTATGAAATGTATTCTAGACTTTATAGACCTCGAAACTTTTTGGTATTGCTTTGAGGAAATGAAAAGGCAGGGACGCAGTGAAAGGCACTGGAACCTATAGTGAAGAAAGTAATCGTTATGATATTATCAAATGCATCGTGGATCGCCTATTATACTTTATTTTCACACGTTTTATCCATTCAAATTTTAAAAGGACTGTCTTGTCCACTTATAGCTTAAAGCCTTTATGCATATTCAGATTAGGAGAAAATGAAAATAAAGAAAGAAAACAATATTGCGAATATTTAGAAACGCTGCATATGACAATAGCCATTGAAACGATTAAATATATATATTATTATGATGTTTTTATTCTGGAAGATTTATGCAAAGAATGCTTCCTTTGCTGGTTGCTGACAGAGCTGGACAAAGGACAAACAAGGACAAAGCACGAAAATTAACGAAAACTGAAATAACATTAAGCATTGGTTTAAATTATGAGTTTTTAACCCATTTGCAATGATTAGAGAAATCATCAGATTATCAGAAAAGATCCGATAACTTTTCGGGTACACCTACCAAACTATGAAAAATTATAATGTAGAAAGTCATTCGTGGTCAGTTTTGAATAAATAATAATTCGATTCCTCAAGACCTTTCCCGTGAATTTGCTGGCTTGTGTTTCCTCTCTCCTAAACCAAGGGTACGGACACAGGTCAACTTTTTCTCTCATTAAAGCGACCCATCCCACTTCACACATTATTTAGACGGTCATTTTTTTTTATTTCAAAGTTCTTTCTGTCTGAAATTTTATATGTCAATGCGACAAAATCTGTTAAAACATCTGACAAAACTAAAAAAGCCATTTATTGTGATATCAATATTTAAAAAAAAAGATCAAATTTATAATGTGTTCGAATAAGCTGTACAAAATCACTAATTATTTTACTATATTTTTTTTCCTTTTATTTTCGCCCTTAAGGCTTTTGCATAATATAGGTAAGTTTTAGTTACATTAGTGATAAGTGTATTAAAAAATAGGTACCTACTTAGATAATTAAAGAATTAGGGAGAAATTAAATTAATTAACATAAAACAGCGAATTAAAAGAGAAGAGAAAATAAGTTTAGTCACCTCCACAAGAAAAATTATAATAGGTAAAAAATAAAAGTTGAAAAAGATTTACGGATTACAATTGAAAATACTAATTTCGGTTCTGCTTAAATACCTACCTATAAAAATAACATTTTTAAGTGGAAATTATTTAAATTACCATTTTAAAAAATGAAATCGATTTGTCGAGAATTCAGACCCATTTAGATGATTCCACCTTTAATCACCAATTTGTGTAATTCTGAGTAGGACCTACAATGTTCCCAACGCTCTAACTCTGAACGACCGGATACTACCGAATCCGGTCCCCGCACACTGCTACTCGCGTGATAATAGTTTCGACAAAATATTAGCACGCAATAGCGCCATTTCCCCAATACCCCGTGAAAAATCACGGGATAGTCATACAGGTATCATACTTCTTCTTGGTGTGCCCTATCAGGTCCCCTCGACGTTGGCGATCACTCTGGAAAACGAAATGTCTTTCTGTCTTGCGCTGTCCGGAATAGCACTCTCATACATTTCACAGCCAAGACATTTGTCTCCTACCAGGCCCTCGGCGACCCTCTATTTTGCCTTTCAATATTAAATGGAGCAAGTGATAGGTACTGGTTTACTAAATTAGTGGAAGAAAATAAAATTTGATAAAGAAAATTACCTTTTTCCGGCTCTGTTACCACTAGGCCAGTAGTGTCATGAGACTGCTCCCCATTATACAAGCACCGTGCATAATAGTAATCGACTTCCTCTTCTTCTTATTCGATATAATAGTTTTCCTTTCATTCGCTTCCCACCACGGAGCACAGAAGAGCGCAGAGGAGAACAGAGAACATAGGCACCGCTATGCCACTAGATCAGCTGCTAAGCTAAGGTCATTGCTTCTGAACAATAACACAGAGTCGTAGTACCAGTGGCGTGTTCAGGGTTCTTAATCAGGTAGGCAGGGGCAAAAATAGCTAATTAACTGATAATCTTACAAAAATTTATGAAATTTTTTTGATAAGAATGGCTAAGTAGCTGGATTTAGTCGATTTTGGTGGTTTCCGCCATATCAAATATCTAAACAACCACTTCATTTATGCATACTTCAAGCCAACATAATATGACTTTTATATCGTTGGTAAAGGTGTACTAATTAGTGGAGGTACCAACAGATGGCAGTGATTATTTTTCGTGATTTGTAGCAAAGGCCACGACGTTTTTCGGCACTAACACAAGCGAATATATCCCATTGAATTCGTTTTTTGCACACATGTACTTTTTGTGTAGAATATAGCCAATATTTAAATACGATATGTGTGTCATTTTCCATACTTAGTTCCTGGGGCGGTTGATGAGGCAAGCGCTTCGTTGAGATTCGATGCTTATTTTTTAAAGCATTGAATGATTTCTTGTAATAATTTTATAAATTTTAATATACATATTTTTATGTGGATACGGTTCATATAGTGCTTTTGTGCCTAAATGGAGTGCACGCCTCTGCTTAGTACTGAGGGAAAATAATTAGAATGCCTTGGCTTAAACTATTCTTACGAGCTATTGTCAATTAAATAAGAAAGAACACTGAATTAGACAAAACACAATGTATCTTAAATACAAATTTGACACCAAGTCCTGGATTACCAACCAAAACAGTTCCAACATCAAAGATATTATCAAAATCAACTTATAAGTATGTTTTTAATATTTCTATTTTTGAAACTGATAATTCGTGGTGGAAGTCTATCATAATAGATTATAATAAAACAAATAAAGGGCTAAGAATTATTTGTACCAGTCTGACGAGCTGAAACCGGTTACGGTCAAATAAAATTAAGTGGAATAAAGTTGTTTATTTGTTTTATTATAATCTATTATAAGTATGTATTTTTTCAATGGTAGGATGACTAAATGTAATACTGTGTAACTGTCTGTTACTTTATATGTAATGTTGTGACATTATTTGTATTTTTATTATGTGTTTATTATAAACTGCTCATGTTTGAAAGCGCCTGCTCTCAACACAGGTTTTCCTAGTGAGACATGGAAAGGACATCACAAATTTTAAGTCTTAAATTGGGATGAATTTCAATCAAAATCAAAACCCGAAGAATTGCGACATAAAATATTATTCTTTGATATATGCAGTATAAAGAGTATTTTAGCAGAATATTTATAGCTGTTTAGAAGAAAATTTAAACTAAACGAAAAATTTCGAAGTACTTATTTTTTATACATTGACATAAGACATAAGTATATAAACTTTTCAAAAAAATGTAACATTGTGCACTTTATCTCATTTGTTTATGTACTACAATTTTTCCCCTTTAATTATACAAAAATGTTCATCTGATTCTAATGTCAATCTGTGAGAAATAGTAAGGATGCAGGCGAATTATTTTTTATAAATCTATATATATATATTTTTTAATTTTTTATATTAAATAATCTATTTAGATTCTCGTGTACGTAGTTTACAGTTAAATAGATAAAAAGACATATTCCTACACAACCCTCAACCTTCTTCTTCCCAGAACGTCTTCTCCTTCATTTTCTTAAAAAGGTCCCTAACACGGCACCTCTAAATATGGCATGGGTCCTGAAGGAGATTGTTTTCCTATTGGAAATCTTGTCAGGGATTAATGAAAAAAAACCCTCGACCGCCGAGATCTTCAGTGCCTCTAGAATATTTGGAAATAATAAAAAAAAACCCAAATATTTTAGGACAGTATTTCAGTTGCTTTGGCCGTATTGAAAGATGTTTATGTTCAAGTCGCCTAATATAGGAACCCCGATTAGTCAGTATACTGAAAAAGGGGTCACTAGTGGGTGATATTACATTATTAACAACTAACAACACTTCTCGACATATCGGAAATTTTCACCACAATAATTTAAATATTGTAGCCAATCTGTCACTTATGGGTAAACATTAAGTGATGGCAGAACTTATACAGAATGATTTCACTAGTTTTGATTGAAGTTTTAAACATAATATTGCGACGTGTCTCAACACTTGACAATTATACTCCTACATCCTCTTAAATTACACGACATTGTAAATATTACATTAATTTTAGAAAAGTTGAGTAAACCAACGTCGCAAGTATTTCGTTGAAGATTGTGGAGAAGACCTGAACTGGTTTGGGAATACTTTCGACCCAGACAGACATTCAGCATTCCGGCACTTAGGTGCTTAAAGTCAAATACCTTACAGCAGGTCATCACCAGAGGAGATTCTTCATGCTGATTGTAATGCAAACTTTAATATCTACCCATACGCTCAGTTATCGTCGTTCGTCATTCAATACTGCGAATGTAACGCGAAAGCAAATTGTAGAACAAGGTTAGCATTCCCACCCAATGCCTGTGCTTTATGCTTTAAAGATTGCAATCCGTTTGCTAAGGACCGCCCGTTTCTGCACAGATTCAAGGTTTTTTTTCAGGTATTTTGTGGCTGCCAAATTCAACCGTGGGGCGCACTTGTAATTTGTACAGGGTTAGCAGTTGTGTTCCATTAAAGTATCTGTACAGTAAGACCAGTTTTTGAGGGGCTAACAACTTAACTCTGGCTTCGATGGAGCCCCCATATCTGAGCTGATCACTTAGAGTTACACCAAGCATATGAAGATTCACGGAGATATTGGTTATGAATTGAATGGCATTAAAGTATGTATACCTTTCGGAAAAGTTAAGTTGTTCAGTCGAGAGAAAAAACCACGGCGCGTAGACAGCCTCGCAGTGTCCATCATCAGGGCAGACTTGAAGAATGTGGTGAAAGGTGAGTTTATTTGTGTAGACGTATTGCGTGCATTAATTCTCAGATGAAATGCCTTACAATATTTAATAACTATTTGGGGAACGTTCAGCTCACAAAAATTACATGACTCACCAAAAACTGAAATCTTATTTTTACCAAAAACCTAAAAAAGCTCTATTGATCTAGCTTTGAATTCGCTATACAAACATAAACCAAGTTCAAAATATCTTTAAAACCTCACAAATATATCATATTTGTGTAGAAATGTTCTATGCTGTGAAGAATTCTTAAAAAGTAAAAGTGTTTTGTGATTGCATCAGTATTTATTATTGTGCCTACCATATTGACCATCAACTCAAAAGATTTCTTTGTCAACCATTAGTTACGTATATTATGTTGGTGACTGGAAATGCTTTCCCTTTTCACATCATTGGCACACTTAAATTTGTGGTCTTTCGGTACAGAGAAAATCAGAAACTTTAGTGACTGCAAGGACCCAAGGATATAAGACGAATCAATTAATAATCTTCAACAAAAAATATTGTGTCAAAGTTTCTTAAAATCTACGATAAAATGTTGCACTTAGTGTAAATTAAAAGCTTTTTTCTCAGGCGCTACGGGACATAATAATCTAAAATTTTTGTACCTACCAAAAGTGACGGACTGAAGTGGTTTCAATGAAAATACACTCCATTTTTTATAAAATTTTACAAAATTCATAAAATTTACTGGGAAATGCGTGCCTTGCGTTCGGAAAGTAAAATCGGCTTTCACAGGTTCTATGTGACTCAATGATCTGATTTGTGAAAGGTTTGATGGACTTATTTAAATCTCCAAAATTGTATAAAAACCCACAAAATTCAGAGGTCACAACGGAGCTATCAGCGGTATGCCTATCGGTTTTTCCTTTTACTGCATCACATTTTCAACGCGTCAGCATATTTCATAACCAAACGACAGAATGATTCACATAATCTTATATTGATGACATAGAATGTATATTATAACATAAATTGTAGCTGGAAATATCGTATCGTAATATCGCTTGAGTATTTCTTGCATATCATTTTACGAGTGTTACGCAAAGGCCGAGCAGAGATTTAAAAAAGATGATTAAGTTTATTTAACATTTATGAAGCATTGTCAAATAATCGCCTTAGAATGTAATAAAATCATCGTTCGGTTTTCTCTTCACGAAAAGTAGAGGAGCGGCTCTAGATTTTTTTTGTCTGATAAATAACGCTTCCTTGATAAGTTTTGTTACAGAAACGGCGATCTTTGTTGATGCTGAGCAGTGACTTGTTGGAAAGGAAGGAGGTAAACCTGGGTTTTGAAAATACCCATCTTGTAGAATTCAGTACTTCCATCAGCCGAGCTGTAGGGCACAGCAACAGGTTGTGTAGGGCACAAAAACAACCCATCTTATTGAATACAGTACTTCCATTAGCCGAGCTATGGGGCACTACAACAAGTTGTGAAAACGACATGTTCTTACGTAGAAAATTTTGACTTGGCATTTTCCAGTGTGGTACTACACTCTCAGTATCACCTTTGTGAAAGATGATTCAGAATCGAAACTAAACCCTGTATAGCCAACATTCGTCAAAATAACGAGACACCTGTCTCTTTTGAATGCTTCTACTGTGAGTATAATAGTTCAACTTAGTGGTCCCTGGACTCGTGGCCATATCAGCCGTGTTTAATCTGTAAGTACATTTGTTTTTGACGTACTTCCTACTGAATACTCGTCAATTTGTCGAATAGTTAGTTCAATGGTTTTGGTGGTTTTTTTTTTGGTTTTTCTCCAACTTGTGCCAAAAATATTAGTAACTAATTCATTCATTTTCGTTAATTTATTCCCTTTCTCTTCACTATGTCCAAGAAAAATAGACATTTTTTTCCAATTGTAGTTGTGTATTTAGTATTAAAAGGTGATAGTTTTAGATATGGGATTGATTGCCTAAAACTTTAACGAAGTTACGCATTTATTCCATCGGTCTATATTTTCTTTAAAATCTAATAAAACATATTACTTAAAAAAATGTTCGTCAAAAGGTCGAATGGTTAACTTTTTGAGTAACAATACCCAACAACGTTAGATGTCTACTTTTCTAGGGTTAAATTGGCATGAGCTGAGATCATTTTACCTACCGCTGGTCCTGTAGCACAGCATTTAGCAACGGTGAAAGTGTTGTCGTATAATGACACTTGACTATTCAGCTCGAGTGTCACGAGCAAAACTCCTGGAATATTGATGAATCTTCCACTTACACATCTGTATATATACAATACACTGGCAAAACAATAATAACTGGTGCATTGAACAGGCCGGCCGCCATATTGTGTCACGTGTCGAGTGACGTCACGAACGCGGAAGCGGAAGCGTGTTGACCATATCCATCTATTGTTCAAGTGACAAATTAAAGACGTGCATCATAATCTCTCTTTGTATGTAATTCGCAAGTTGAGCTGTCGCGTTGAGCGTGTCTCAGCATATTGATGTCTTATGTGTAACAAATAGTATTTTATCTCTTCTATATGCAGAGATCGTGATTTCCCTTGTCAGTCCATCCCGGCAACGTCCTGGTGAACGACCGCCACCAGAAACAAAATGTTACTTGAAATGGCTCATGTTTAGTGAACCAGGTATCCTAGCATAGTCGATCGATAAGGATTGATAGGATTTCGATAACTTGTCATCGTTCTCAAGGACAACTGCAGATCGCTAATCAATCCGTAACGATCGACTGTGCTAGGGGCCTGATCTTATTAGCCCGGTTCTTACTCACCTTCTTCTTCTTCTTTGTGTGCCCTCTCAGGTCCCCCCGACGTTGGTGATCACTCTTGAAAAGGTCTCTTTGTCTTGCGCTGCCCGGAATACCTCCTCCACACTTCTAATGCCGGTCCACTGTCGTATATTTCGCAGCCAAGGCATTTGTCTCCTACCAAGCTCTCGGCGACCCTCTATCTTGCCTTTCAATATTAAATGGAGCAAGTGATACTTCTCCCCTCGAAGTATATGACCCAGATATGAAATTTTCTTGATTTTTATTAATGTAAGCAGTTCTCTATCTGCTATAGCCCACCTGAGAATTTCTGTGTTGGTGATCATGTCGGTCCATGGGACCTTGAGCATTCTCCAGTGAAGCCACATTTCGAAAGCCTCTAACCTGTTCATGGTATTTATTTTCAAGGTCCATGTTTCACAACCATACAGCAAGACCGACCACACATAACATTTTAGCATTCTCTGCCTTAGTTTACTTAGCATTCTCTGTTTTAGTTTACTCACCTTACTCTTCCCTAATTACTAAAATGGTTTAAAACTTTTTTCTACTTAATTTATTTGGCCGTAACCGATTTCAGCCTATTAAGGCCAACTGTCACACATCTTCTGTGTCTGAAGTCTGAGGATGTGTGACGGTCAAATAAATAAATTGGCCAATTAGTTTAAAAAAAATTTTAATACATCATTATTATGAAATTCCACCACGAATTATCAATATCAGAAATAGAAATAAATCTTCCTTATTTCCTTCCACTGCCCACTCCCTTCTGCCTCAGAACATACTCCAATTGGCGAAGCCATGGTCACACTAGATCCAGAACCTTGGTTAGTAATCACATACAGGTATATATTTGAATTATTTTATATATCAAGAAAACACATGTAGATACAATTATTTTTTTCTATAAACTACCTAACTAGGCTGAACACTCTGAACAGGTTTCGAGGTTTATAAATAAATAGTTTAATATTGTCTTTACAGTATTCTCAGACGAGGTAAGAGGGGATGCAGCACAGCTTCTCAAGGTAACAAACTGGAAGTCAGCCGCTGAGGACAGGAGGAGTTGGAGGCGAATGTTGCGGGAGGCCAAAGCTCGATATGGGATGTAGTGACATCGGAGAGAGAGAGAGAGAGAGAGAGACTCTCTTTACAGTAATAATAGCTGAAGTTCCCAGTGATTTTAGATGTTGACAGTGATTTTCTTCTTACTTTCTTGTACAAATTTTGCTTTAAGTGTAGGGATATGGGAATAACCTAACATCCCTCGACACTGACTCTTCTTTAAATAATATAGACGGATAAAAAGGTTCCACAGTAAATCAACACGAACCTCTAAAAACTGGTAAACCAGGTTTGTTGAAGAAATTGCAATCAGAAAATTAGTGCACCTGTAATGCATATCATGTATAACGTTAGGCGGGTATGGGTACCGCCGCCCCGGGAACCATTTATTGGATATCCAATACCTCTGCCATAGGTAACCCCAAGTGGTTTGCTACGTTTGGTGACTTAGCAGGGGTGCTCGGATTTATGGGGCGAGGTTTGTCCGAGTCTTATCTGATTTTATTGTCAGTGGCGGATGCGTCTGCCCACCAGCTGCATGGTAGGTCGGGCCGAGAGATAATGGTTGAGGGAGCCCCTTTGACTTCTCCAGCCGTACTCTCCCGGAATATCGCCTTGCCCCGCAGTGGGAAGGATTGATTTATACGTCCGTCACTCTTGGAACCTACCTATCATACCCTTTTCCTTCCCAGAATTTCCTCTCCTTCCTTTCCCAAAAACACCCTCCATACAGCATCCCCAAAGATGACATAGGCCCTGAGGGGAATTATTTTCCTCAAGGCCTCCTGTGTGGAGCTAATGTATGCAGAAGAGTAAATAAAAAATAATCGTATACTTAAAATAATTAAAAATTAATTGTAACTACACACTCGAATTTGGTAGATGAATATCTAATCCACTTACATGGCCAGTACGGTTTACGATAAAGTCATTAAATTAAATTGCTTCTAAGTCATTACAAGTAGAGAGAAAATTCTATTACCTTGTTTTATAGCCTTTTTACTTTTAGGTAAGAACAACTTCGCTTTGAAAATCTCGATCGTTTCGCTATGTGGTGTAGAAAAATTGCAGACGCTAACAACACTCAATACTGCGTTATTGTGTAGGAGTCGCAAGAATTATTTTATGTTTGTAATTTTGTAACCATTCTCTTTTCGATAATATAATTTATTAAATGTTAATAATTATTATTTTTAATTTTACCAATTTCCTAAGGTTCAAATAATAATATATCCTTACAATCATAAAAAAAATTATGGAATGTTTTAGGTTTTTCCAATTTTTGTTTTATTATATTTACTTACCAATTTTATTTAAAGACTTTTTTGTCAAATTGTTCGACAAAGCTTTTGGAAGGGTCTTTGCACCGGTAGTAATAATAAAAAATAAATCAGTACTTAAATATTTCTTTTTTTGTAATATATATTACACTATAGACACAGGTATATAATATATATACACAATAGGTCCTTGCACCGGTAATAATAAATAATAAATCAGTTCTTAAATATTTATTTTTCCATTTTTTGTAATATAATTTTTTTAAATTACAATAAAATACGAGTACCTTTATGAAAGGCTGAGAATTCTTACTATAATTTAGTAACAAACATTGGTTAATGTAGTTAGATGCCATGTGTTTAGTTTAGTCGTATATTTGGGCAATGATTCGTTTAGGTAGGTAGCGCTCTTATGTATTTTTATAAACACTAGCTCTAACCAACCATCACACTGTTTCTTCGTAGGTGTAGGCAAAGAGGACGGACCGCCAAACAACTCGGTCTTGGCACACACTCTTTGGGGCATTCACATTCATACATCGTCTCATACACAATCTTCTATTATTCTGACTCTTGGCATCTTGACACAAGTATCTGGTTCACTTAATCGTGCCTTCCTCTGGCGTCTCCGACTTCTTCGACCATTCACATTTGTGTTATATATTCTTCTTATACTACTTTCTTTGTCCATTCGCTCTACATGCCCAAACCATCTGAGGGTCCCTTTCTTAATCTTACTCATTACGCTTAGGTACATCAGTCTTGCATTCTTTGCGGATCTCCACATTTTTCACACGATCATACATGGTTTTACCACACATACGCCTCAGGGATTTAATTTCAATAGCTTTAACCTTCCTCTGCCAGTTTCATGCCTCACTGCAGTATATCAGGGTAGGTACCAGGACTACATTGTGGACTGCTAGCTTCGCTTCTTTTGACAGTTTTTTATTAGCGCCAACGGCATTCAGTCCTCCATTAATGGAGTTAACTGCATTTACCCTTCTTTCAATATCTCTGTCAGCCTTCCCATCTCTCGTAAACATACTACCCAGATACACAAACTCATCCATCTGCAAAGTCTTCAATATTCACAACTATATTGCACACTGTTTTCGTACTCTCACTTTCAAACACCATGACTTTAGACTTACTTACATTCAACATTAACTCATTCTTCATACTTAGGTACATACTTCGTTCATCCTAGACACGAGAGACTGTAGATCTTCCATACTGTTAGAAATCAGCACTTCATCATCAGCATACAATAGGCAACATACTTTCAGATCACTCAATTTCGCTCCCAATTCCACCTCTTTCAATTCTTGCATACAATTATCCATGTATAGATTGAATAACCATATCAAACCACCCCGTAAAACCACCGTTCACCCTAACACATGCAACGCTTCCCTCATATAGAGACGCAATTGCCTGTATGAGATTTGTATTCACTCCATACTTGGGCAACACATTCCACAGCTTTTTCCTGTCGACTCGGTCGTATGCTTTTTGTAGATCTACAAAGACGCAGAAGAGTTTCTTCCAGAAACTTCTCAGTGAGCATACGCAAAGAAAAACTCTGGTCTATGCACCCCCTTCCACTCATAATGGCACCTTGCATATCCCATAATTTATCCTTTGTTTCAATTATTACCCTTTCAATCAATATTTTTATAAAGATTACACTTTTAAAATTGCCAAGGTAGATAGGTGCCAAGCAAGATTCGTGTGTATAGAGACACGTAATATTATTGTAATCATAACATAATACAAGATGTTGTTGCAAAGAATGAGCCCACACATTTCACACTTGTGCCACGCGTTCAATACTCGACAAGCTGTGCATAAAATTGTGAATATTTGGAAGGCAGCAAAATTTATTTCATCGTCACCTGATCAATCACAGTTAGAATTTTTCAAAAATCCTTTTCTTTGAACTTATGAAAGTTTCAATAACAGCTCTCATAGCAAAAAAAGTCATGTTTCAATTTAAAAATGTTTTTGTGCCACAGAAACGACCAATAAAAAATATTTAAGTTGGTTAAAGTTCTCAGGACCAACGGACTCGGCTGGACGAGAGGCGGAATCTTTTGCCCTCTGCTACGGACTGGAGCAAATGGTTCAGGAGCCTACAAGGGTTCCTGATGTCCAGACTCGCCGCTCCAATCTGTTAGATCTATTTTTAACCACTGTGCCACACGGTTACAAGATTGAGGTCACAGCGCCTCTAGGATCGTCCGACCACTGCCTGGTGACGACGTCAATCCCCGTAACCTTCAGACCGCCAAACGAGCGGCTGAAGAGAAAAGTGTGGCACTCTAGATCAGATGATTGGTTTGGTCTGCGGGCTCATTTCAATGCTTTCCCGTGGTCAGCTGTCTGTTTTCGGACTTCGGATCCCTCAAGATGTGCCCAGGAAATTGGTGAAGTCATCACATCCGCGATGGATGGCTTCATCCAATCCACTGTTAAAGAAACTGGCGTGGGCTCAAAGCCGTGGTTCAGTCGACAATGCTCCGAAGCAGTGCGACGAAAAACCGCGGCTTACCGAGCCTACAACATATATCGAACGTCCGAAAAAAGAAAAGTATATAACAAAATGGCAAAGGAATGCAAGAGGATCATTAACAGGTCAAAATTCGAGCACGACCTGCAGATCAGCAGAAAGCTGGCTGCCTGCCCGCACGGCAGCAGAGCGTTCTGGTCGCTTACGGGCTCAATAGGTCGCAATTTCCGCAAACCCAGTCTGCCACCTCTTACCAGACCTGACGGCTCTCTAGCAAATACCGCCGCCGAAAAGGCTAACTTATTAGGCAAAATGTTCGCGGAAAACTCGACCCTCGGTGATCAAGGTGCTACCCCGCCGTCGGTTCCTCATTGCGGTTTTCGTATGAAAAAGCTGAGGATCCGGCATCGGGATGTACTTCAAGTCTTACGAGGGCTTGATGTTAAAAAAGCTAGTGGGCCTGACGGAATTCCTGCCCTGGTATTGCAGAGGTGCGCTGTAGAAATAGCTCCAATTTTGACGAAGCTTTTCAAGATGTCCCTGAAGTCTGGCTCTGTGCCCTCTGGTTGGAAAGAAGCGATCATTCACCCCATTCCAAAAAAGGGTGACCGCTCCAACCCAGCCAACTACCGCCCCATAGCGATCACATCTGTTCTGTCAAAAGTGATGGAACGTGTGATCAACGACAAACTGCTCACATACCTCGAGAAGAACAAAATTATTAACGACCGTCAATACGGATTCCGGCGGAACCGCTCGTGCGGTGATTTTCTCGCGTATGTGACGCATGTTTGGGGACGGTGCCTGGAACGTTTTGGTGAGACCCAAACGGTTGGAATGGACATTTCCAAGGCCTTTGACCGGGCTTGGCATCGAGCGCTTGTCAACAAACTGCGTTCGTACGGACTTCCCGCATCCTTGTGTGCGTGGATTGCTGACTTTTTGAGGGGGAGGTCGATTCAGGCGGTTGCTGACGGTTTCACCTCTTCCTCGTATTCGATAAATGCTGGCGTCCCACAGGGATCGGTTCTGTCTCCGACTTTGTTTCTGTTGCACATCAACGACCTCTTGTCATGTGCACCGATTCTTTGTTACGGGGATGACAGTACAGTCCATGATAGCTTTTTGTTTGGCAAGCCTCCAAAGAGCACACAAACCTCAGTAGCTCGGAGGGCTTTGAAGCAGAGAATGGACGGTTACCTCGAGAGTGTTTTATCTTGGGGTAAGAATAACCTCGTCGAATTTAATGTTTCAAAGACCCAATCATGTTTGATAACGTCTAAAAGGGATCGAAATGATAATCTAGTCTCCTTCAACGAAGCATTCTTCCGAACAGGACCTCCATTGATATGCTATAAACTATAAACTGGGCGTACTGTACAGGGCCCGCAGATATTTTAATAGTACACAACTGCTAACCCTGTACAAATCGCAAGTGCGCCCCACGGTTGAATTTGGCAGCCACCTCTGGTCTGGAGCTCCAAAATACCTTAAAAAAAACCCTTGACTTGCAGAAACGGGTGGTCCGTTTGATAGATTCTCCCATCTTAACAGACGGATTGCAATCTTTAGGTCAGGTGGGAATGCTGTCCTTGTTGTACCGGTATTACAAGGGAAAATGCTCTGAGGAACTAGCGTCGTTGATCCCCTCGGCACCGGTGCATAGCCGGGAAACCCGCCAAACACGCGCCCAACATTTGTACACTGTTGACATTAGTCACATGAGAACGGGTCGTTTTTACGACTCGTTCTTGAGTTCAACAGCTCGGATGTGGAACGATTTACCGGCCTCTGTGTTTCCTCCTTCCTTTCCTCAAAAAGACCCTTCACACAGCATCCTCAAAGATGACATAGGCCCTGAGGGAAATTATTTTCCTCAGGGCCTCCTGTGTCGAGTTAATGTAAAAAAAAAAAATTTAAGATAATCTAAAAAAACTATTTCTTAAACACTTGTTAAGTGTGGGCTGGGAAGAAAATTGTGGAAATCTGTTGTTCTTGTGTTGAATATAATAGAATACCCACCTATTATTAATTGACAATTAATCGTTTAAATTTGCTGATTGATTGGTATTCTCCATAGACATATGAATATTAATAGACCAGAACAGAAAGGTGAGGGGTAGAAACCAACTACAGCGGGACGAAGAGCGGGAAGACGGCTTTGGTGATATGTGATTCGTCAAAACTCAATCTGACAGTATATAGGCATCTCGCATTATAATATCACACTTTCGTTCTTAAAAGTAAACTCTGCTTTTGAATGAATATACCTTTTTACATGGGAGCGCGAATTGTTTGCCGCGTAATGAACACATTTGCGAAGTCCAAATATGCAAAGTAAGGTCGCCTGTAAGGTCGAGTTCAATATTTTGTTCTTGTATTAAGTGAAGACACTTTTATAAATGTTTCATAATTTACTTACCCCAGTAAACAGGGACGGGCACACGCCATGTATCTCAAGTGACAGTGTATGTTACAAAAATGATCATATTATGTGATCTGAATTGTGGCTTAAAATAGTGTAAAATAATGCTTGCCTATGGAATGTAATACAACAATTTTGTTTATTATCTTTTTCACTTCTATTTTTACACGTTTTCAAAACACAAGCCACTATTTTTACCGTTTTATTTCGTAAAATGCACCGATGAGTGCTTGACGCTGGCTTGCAGAAGAATGATGACGTCACATTTTTTAGATTAACGCGAAGCCATACTCGATCCCAGCCGGTTCCAATGGGAGGGGGAAATAATACGCTTTTATCACTTAGGGCAGGTCTACTAATATTCATATACTATGGTATTCTCTGTGTTTTATAATGTCTTTCATTAATGAAAAATGAAATGCAAGGATTTGCAAATGCGATACCAAATATGACGCCACATTGATATACGAGTATGAAAATCAGACAACAGCACCACACTTTTGGCTTATGTGGGTAAAGTCTGCTGGTGACATCTCAATTTCTGGAATATACGCCAAACTCGTGTCATGTATGTGTATACAGTTGACACTTGACAGCAATAACAAAGGTTTGTTCCAAACACATCAGACGCACGTTTATCTCTCAGGTGTTTTCAAATCAATACCTACTCGAGTCAATAACCGGTAGTTAACCCTGTACAATTCTCAAGTATCTACGTCCAACAATTAAATTTGGAAGTCACACATTCTCACGTATTATTTATTAATCGCAGTCAATCAGATCGTCATACGTCACCTGCAAATTTTATATTATTATTTCTACGCCACTAACAATTTAAAAACTTTCTTTTTTACTGTAATACATTATTTTCACGTAAATTTACCTTTATACCTACCATCATCATGTTCATTTCTTCAAGTTTATCTTTTTTTATATAAAAACCGTGTTTCAGTATTATACACTAATCACGTAAAAACCCATATGGATGCAGAACATTATCTTAAATAAATAGAGAGAATAATTAAGTGATTATTAAAACGAACTAGCAATTACTACATTAATATAATTATATAAACATACTTCGACTACCATAATACGGGCATATGCCGTGGTAGTCGAAAAACTTATAAAAATTGTATACCCAATATATATTTTTATAAATAAAGAATAATAAAAAAAAAAAAAATCTGGGCTGGAACCCCTAAATACTAGATAAACTAACTAAATTTAATGCAAAGTCGGGCGGTTCGCCTGATTTAGAATTCGTTGTTAATAGACCAATTGCCATCGCAAATGCACAGACGCGATGTAGGCATGCTGAGTCTTTTCTACGGGAATTTCAATGGAGCCTGCTCTAAAAAGCTAGCAGCATTGATCGAACTATATGGGATTAAGTGAACGGGTCGTTTCTTCTATTCGTTTTTGGAATGTGCTATCGACATCTATTTTCCTCGGGCCTAAGGACCCGCATTTATACATCGAGGGCGATGTAGTAATAATCGTTTAATATGTAGTAGTAGTGAATATCCTTTATTTACTTGAGTTAATATTTCTGACCCCATGTCCTTGTGGCAAGCATTTTCAATTTCTCATGTCCACAAAAATGCGCATTTCAGGGATTGTCAGAGACTAAATACATATGTAGCATATGGGCGAAGTAGAAGAAGACATTGTAAAAGTAGACACAGTTGGAATAAATCAACAAAATGTCTCGATTATTCACAAAGTAATCAATTCACCAAAATATTCAATTTTACCAGAAGCTATGAACCTACCTAAATGTTTTCAGTATCATTCCAAAAAAGAATTGAAATATTTTCAATAATATTGTATAAATTTTGCTAAAAATGCAATTTTTTTTTTTGTGGATTTAACCATCGGCTGCTAAACATTTTTAGGAATATGACCCGAAAATAGCCCTTAATTTATGTGGATTGGAATGTAGGTGGAATTCCATTTTAATATTACTTTTCACAACTTTCTTCCACTTTCATTGTGATTGTAATCTGAAGATGCCCGTCATAAGGTGAAACCCGTCCGGTCAGTAATAAAAAAGTGGAAGAAAGTTATAAAGGTATTTTAATCCTCGAAAAAGTCATATGGAAATATATAAGTTATGTTAAAAGTTATAAAATTATTCAATGATCTTCCTGTAAGAGCAGAGATAAATTTTGAAATATTCAAGAGAAAAATTTAATACTTCCTACACTCAATTAATGCATAATTTTATTTTAAAATATATAATATACTGGGCATGAGCTGTGATGAAATGTACGTTGTAAATAAGTTCTATTCTTGGCTTGTATTTGTAAAAAACTGTGCATCTACGGTTTCTGAAATTTTTTAATCATCATGAAATTTAATAATATCTGTAATTAATTATTGTCTATAAAACACTCATAGTAATTTACATATCTACTTTTATAAATTATTTTTAGATAATTATTTTTATTTTTCCGTGTTATATTAATTGTTTTCTTTGCACAGTTTTTTTAAAAAACAACGAAAATTCATTTCATGAGGACACGCACCAGCTTACATTAAAGGATGGGTTGTTTCAAAAAATATATTTTATGTTATCGTATCGATAAAGGCCTATTGCTTCATAAAACTAAAATAATCACAAAACTTAAATAGAACTTTCACAGAACGTGAAAGTTAACTTCAAATATTTGATGAATTGTAAAAAAAATTTGAAACAACCCGTTTGAGAAATAATAATAGTGCATGAAATTTTATATTGAATAACGTGCAAAAGAAATAATTTAATAAAAATACAAGTGTGCAGTTAACACGCGGTCGAACTGAAACCTTCAGAAAACTAAAGTAGACAAGAGTGGGGAGGCTACAAAGCACCGCACAAAAATAAGACCGATAACTTAAGAAGCTCTGCACCAAGAGGAGAGCGATTATTTTTTCCCATTCTCTCGCAGGATAAATCCTATAGATGTACCTATGTGTTTGTCTCTGTTTAGTGTCGCTTTTTCGTTTCATCTAGTTTCAAATCACTACGATGAAGTCTACTAAAAAGAAGTCTTCACTTCAAAAAAAATAATTAATAAAAAATATGTTATTCAAATTGATAACGCATTATACAAATGTGCCCAATAAATCATTCAGATCAAACAACTTAACATCAAAAGCACCTGAGCATACTGCATCAGCCAATAAACTACCTGCGACTTTGATAAATAGCGGGTTTTGTTCTGACCAACTACATTCTTCGTCTGTCCAAGCCACCAAAAGAACTCAAAATGATGATCAAAACTTGCTTTTTCTTCTTGCTTATCTGCGTGGCATTCCAGGTAAGTGTCTTATACTTGTATCTATAATAATTCCGACACTTTGAATTCTACTTTTTTTTTGGTTTGAATGTATTTCTTCATAATTGTAGAACTCTTTGGCGATTAAAAATATATTGAAGGCCGAATGTATTTCAATTATTTGCGTATTTCGTTCACCAAGTGCAAACTATTATACAACTCTCCGTCTTTATCCGCGTATTTCGTCATGTTTTGAAATAAATATATCCACTCTACAAATCTCTATAAACAATGGTTCAACCATCTTCTATTATATCTTCGATATCCAGTAATGTTGTCGACCCCAACATCCTGTCAACTTCTTCTCACAAAACTAAAATATTCTTGGTTCTAGACCAGTTCGGGCAGACCTACCATCACTGGTTTCGTGATAAATTTTGTAGCGATTATATGGCAATATACATTAGGCCTGAGCGCCTTGACCCGGGCGACCGTATAGGCACGCAATCCTTGCTTTATTCACATTCCAACTTGAAACGAAAAATAGCTACACATTCATCTACAGGATTTAGCCTGCGAGAGAATGAGATAGTAATCGGTCTCCTCTTTGTGCGGTGCTTCGTAGCTTCCCCACTCTCGTCTACTTTAGTTTTCTGAAGGTTTCACTTCTACCACGTGGGAATTGCACACTCTGTTTTTTTTCTCATTAAATACTTAATTTAAAAAATACATTTAAAAGCATTCACTCCATGCTTCATCCATATTCAAATTTCAGCTTTAAGTATATATCCACGCTCCTTGCTTCGTCCACGTTCAAACATCAATTCATATAAAAAGTAGGCACACATTCAATCTTTAACTACTTTTACCAATTAATAGCCTGCAATGGGTAAAAAGCTAGTACAATAATAACAATAAAAGTTCTATCTTTGTATTGTTTGAAGATCATTATTTCATTTTGAGCTTGTGTATGAGTAGACTTTCTCAACTTCTTGGCGAGTCAGGCAGTTAGTTGTCCATTACGGAAATGATTTGAGATTTTCACGGCCAAAAGTATTACAGTGATTTATTTTTGGGGTATTATGCGCTGTTGCACTACCTCCTTCTTCAGACAACATTTCGGACAGCTATACGCGGGATCCATTATCAGGGCATCCATTACACATCTTTCCTGATGTAACGCTTTCCGAAAAGTTGGCTAAAAACTATAAATTATAACAATTCCTTACAAACAAACAATAATACCCTGATGTCCTTTAAAACCCTGTGCCGTAAAATGGGAAAAGTACTATTAGAACAATCAAGTACTAGCCATAAATTAACTTGTAGTTTCATCAGTAAAATTTCCAAATCATTAATGATTCGTATACAGCTACGGGTTATTTTCGTCTACATACCTCTTTTATTCTTTTATCTTTTCTTTAAACTTTCATCTTTATTCATATTCTTTAGGCTCTTCGTCTACCATCGCCACATCTCTTGTTCCTTTTTAAATTTATTATTCTTCTTTTCTCAGGGAATCTTCGCCCGCGCCGCACCCATGCCCCAACTTGAAGGTTTGTTCACCGCCGGCAAAACTGCACTGAGTGGACTCACAGCACCGGTGACTACACTTCTCGGAAAGGCGCCAACAGCCTAATTACATCTCATGGATTGTCCAATAAAATTTGTTAAACAATGTTGATGCGTGGAACGTAATGATGAACATTACAGTATGTCATTTTGATCCACTTTTTAAATTATTGTTCTTGTGATCCTTGCGTAGTTCAGTTGTATTCATCAATTCTCCATATGACGTCAAAATATTAATTCTTATTTTTATCTTAACAATAAAAAAAACTTTAAAAATTTTTTTGTTTTTTATTTAACAACCTTTATTATATCTTATCGAGAATTCTTCAATAGTGCTGCAGAATTTCGATTACCTGGTAAAATTGTTATTTAAATTGATAAAGCAACTACACAACAGCGCAATAAATCATTCTGGTCGAACACCTAAACACCAACAGCATCTGTGCAAACTGCAACAGTCAATATGACAGTATATTTTGCGTATGAATTTGATAAAAAGCCGATTTTGTGCTAATCATCTTCATTCTTCACCTGTCCAAGCCACCGAAAGATCTAAAAATGATGATCAAAGCTTGCTTTTTCTTTCTGATCGTCTGCGTGGCATTCCAGGTGAGTCTATTTGATCTTTATCCATCCCGACGCTTTTACTTCTACTGTTTGATTTTCTTTGTATTGATTCCTGGCAGTATAATATATTTTTTAAATTTTTTTATTTATTTTTTTTATTGTATTTCATTTTTTTTAATTTTTTTATTATTTTTTTTTTTTTAGTTTAATATTTTTTGATAGCGATAATGTGAATATTAAACTTCCATTACATTTATTATCTCTATGTGTTATCTGCATTGCCATATGGCGTCTTCTTCTTATGTTTCGAAAATATTCTTCGTTCTGGACAAATTCGGGTGAACATGTCATTCTGAATTTAGTGAAAAATTTCTGTACCAATGAGGCACGTTTTTTTCTTTAGTGTTCCGAAAAATACGATAGTTCTTTTCTTTGTACAATATGTAAATCTTCTTTCTTTTAGGGTTTTGATAATTCGAACTACCTAATCAATATAAAATTCATATTAAACCCTGTCTTTCCAAGTGGTTGCATTTGATAATGTTGTAAAACATTTTTATGCTGCCAGGAATCATTACTGAAAATATCAAAATAGTACAAATTTATTCTTGGGAACTTTCCTGGCTTTCCTTTTATGAAATATAATTTTGTTTTACAACAATATTTTAAAAACTTCCAACGCATTTCGAGTCTCTGCGTGTTATCTGCTGCCATTTGGATAGTCATTGGGTGCATTATTTTGGTTTCTTTTCATAGATGCATTTTTTAATTTATTTATGGCTGTTTTCGTCTACGGGCCCTTTTTCTTCCATCCCTTATTCATTAAACTTTCAATTGTACTGATCTTAATTCTAAACTTCGTCTACCATAGTTGTATCTCTTGTTCCTTTTATATTTATTCTTCATTCAACAGGGAATCTTCGCTCGTGCCACATTCATGTCCCAATTTGTTGCTGAAATCACCAACTCAGAAGTGTGCACTGCGGGAGGCAACGGACAACAGGAGCTAACAAAACCACTGACGGGCATTTTCTCACCTGGAGTACTACCAAGAACATGCTAATCATATCCCACCTGTAGCATTATCAAATATTATGAATAAAATATTCGATACAATGTAAAAAATTATGAATATGTCTTGTTTTGTATTATTTTGTTCCTCTTTAGAAATGATTATTTTTGTAGTCCTCGCATAGTCCAGCTTCCAGATACCTTTCTTATGACGTCATACTTGGGGAGCTGGATGCAATATCAACTTATACGCGCACAAGTAGTTTTTGCTGACATCGCAAATTCAAACTCGCGCACACCATCCGCGATTTCATTTTTGTATCCCTCTCTCACTCTTCCAAACTCTACGTTTTTCCGTGTTTCTAGAATTCTTTACTCACGCGGGTTTTGAAGATACCTGTGTATATTTTTAATTTCAGACACATTATTTTCTCTGTTACTATTTGATATTTGAGTGTTATAGCCTTAATACGTGAACTGAATTCGTATGTTTCAGCATCAAGGTCAAAGGTTTATTGTGAGCACACACTCAGACCACTTAGAATAATTATTTCTTCTATTGTTCGCAAAACAAGAGAGGATTTTTCAACATCTATTACATAAGTATTAAGTCATAAAGTTTTTGTTTGACTGACAACAAAGAAGGACATAGAAAACTAAAAGGCAAATAGGAACTTTGTTTACCTTAAAAAATACAAATTGCATTAAATCGTAGAAAGCTAGAAAGGAGAGAATACCAGAGGGTATCTCTGGCATTAGTCAAGAAACCTAAGATTTACATATATATTTTTATAGCAAATGCTTAAAAAGATTTAAAGGTTATCCAGCGGGTTATCGAAGATGAGTTGGACTGACTGTATGGAAGAGGATTGGTGCAGGACGGGAAGGTGGCTTTAAACTTGGTCACACCAAGTTAATTTAATTTTCCTGTCGTGAAACGGTTATTCTGGTAAGTGAATTTAATTATATTTATATGAATACCGTACCCCGATAAATGTATGGAATTTATTAATTCAGTTTTTTTTAAATAGGCAATGCACCCTTGTGATTTTCATTTCGCACATAATTCTACCACACAGCGGCACCAAAGGTAACATAGGCCCCGAGGGAAGTTATTTTCCACAGAGCCCCCTGTGTGGGGTTAACGAAAAAAATATTATAATTGAAGAACATTTAGAACATGCGTATAAAATAAAATATTTCTTTTATTTCTTATTTAATAAATGAAAACCAAAATTTCCCCCTAAATCGTGGAAATAAAAATATGTACTTCAATTCTAATATAGTATACCTAAGTCATTTATTTTTTGTACCTTATTTATTACACGTTTCAAAAGAAACGTCAATTTCTCGATGACACTTCTTTATTTTCAAACATAATTATAGTAAGATAGGTAACATAATATTGAAAAAAAAGGCAATAAGAGAGTCAAAATTAGCACGACCATTTCACATTTTAAAGGAGAACCATTTTGCTGAACCATTGGCGAAGCTTGATGTGAAAACAGAAAACACTACTTTAGATTAATATTCATTAAAAGTTAGTTTACACTATGAACACCAAAAATATGTTTTAGATAAATTGAACCTTTTTGTATCGTTTCGCTTGAATACAATTAAAATAAATTAATTAACTACTTTATCAAAAATATACGCGTAAATTAAACATGAAAAAATGTATTTTTCATTCGAAATGTATAAACGCATGTAGGAAACAACTTACTAAAAAATCGCGATTTCATTGTTAAATTATATGTGGCAGTTTCCCTTGATTAAATGTTTTATTTCTTATAAAATTTTTCCCAAAATAAATAAAAACCACTTTTGCGCTAAAATCCAGCGTTTCTGGATTCCGTTTGTCAAGCGATTCTTATGCCTATTACCTAAATTCGTGGCGATAGAAGGCAACCTAAGAATGTAAATATTTTTGGATCGTGGTTTCCTCTTAAGACGGCCACCATATTGAAACGGAAACGGAACGTACATACACATTTACAGGCAGACGAAACTAAGAACGTTCGAGTTAAAACAGGACAGGACAGGACTGAAAGCACCCATTCATGCAGGGTAAACGATTGTTTATCAGTTTTGCAAATTTAAATCTCGTTCTTTATTAGTAAAGGGGGTGAATGTATAACGTTCTTATAAACAATGGAGGAAAAAAATACATTCATGTAAAGATTAAATTCAGAAAAATGTAATGTGTTTGCTTCTATGTAACGAATAAGGAAGTAAAACAATATTATACATTAATCTAATATTACATTTCCGTACAAGATTGTTAACAATAATGATTCAGAATTCACAGAGATGTTTTCCTGAAACTTCTTAACGACAGTCGGGTTATTTCAACGCCAGAGCTGCCTCACTAACTTCCTTGATAGTATTATTATTATAAATACATTACACTCAGGTATTGGGTACCTACATTAAAAATATTCATAACTAAAATAGTTTTCAAGCCTTCGACTGTGGAATAAATAAAATAATTATTAATTCAAGACCAATCTAATTCAGAAGGAGGTCTAGGGATCGACAAAAATCCATATCAGTACGATATTGACAAAATCTGTCGTCCATGGTTAGTTATCAATATTTGCAAGCACATAACTGATTGTTAAGAGGAATATAAACGCTAGAAATATTTCGATTCTCGTGCCTGTAAAATTTGCAATCGAGCGTCTTATTTGCGCGAGGTAAGTAAGCGAAAAAGTGGTTTTTATTTATTTTGTCTATAATTTTATAAGAGTGAAAAAAAGTTAGAACATATAAAACCTCAAAAATGGTCTTAGCCATAAAGGGGTATTTTTATAAAAATGTTTCTGGTATTACTTCGTAGTTAAGTCATGAAAAATCTTTTTTTTTGTGGTTTACGCTTATTTTTTTTGTTATGTAAATAATAATTTGATTGTAAATCCGTTATATAGAAAACCTAGTAAAAGCTTCAATTTATCCGTAGCATATTTTTTGATTTATTTATTATTGTTATACGCCCATAGGGGCTTTTACATAGATTATAAATAAGTTTTACAAAAGTTATCGACTTAGAATTTATACCTACCAAAGTTATAAAAGTGAAAAATTAAAAAATAGTATACACAAGTAGTTTTCGAAGAATATGGCGTAAAGAAATATTTTAAACAATATAATATTTGAGTTATCGAGTTAGAATTTATACCAAAAGTTATAAAAGTGAAAAATTAAAAAAAATATATAAGTAGTTTTTTAAGAACATGGCGTAAAGAAATATTTTAAATAATATAAAATTTGAGTTATCGAGTTAGAATTTATACCAAAAGTTATAAAAGTGATAAATTAAAAGAAATATATAAGTAGTTTTTGAAGAACATGGCGTAAAGAAATATTTTAAACAATATAATATTTATTATTATTTTTAATTTGATAAACTAACGTTTAAACAAGATTTTTATGCATAGCACAAAGGGTAGATAACAAATATTATAATCAATAATTGTCAGCCTGAAACACTCATCTACATTGAAAAAATCTTCCGAGAAAAGATACTGGCCGCCAACGGGAATTGAACCCTGCCATAGCTCAGTGGTCAGAGCTGCTGACCGGCAATCAGATGGTCACGGGTTCAATTCCCGTTGGCGGCCAGTATCTTTTCTCGGAAGATTTTTTCAATGTAGATGAGTGTTTCAGGCTGACAATTATTGATTATAATAATATAATATTTGACAATAACATAATATACAACATTACAATAACACGTCAAGTCGTTAAATATATTAAACCCGTTACATTAATTTGTAGGATTCCACAAAGTGTTGGTTTAATTTGCATTTAAGATTATAAAGGGAATCAGCAAATGTATCTATCTATAATACCATGTTCATACTGTAAGCCAATTCGTCGTAAAGATTAATCTAAATAGTATCTAAATAGGATTTCACGTGTAACTCCACCTTAACAGATATTCTGACTAACGATTGTGCTTATTGTAAGGAAAAACACAATAATTATAATAAATCTCCATCACACGAATAAAGAAAACGGAACACTATTCCCGTAAGTAAGTGGAAAAGTAAGAAAATCACAAAAAATATAAATCCATACACAACGCCATCTCTAATACTGATAAAAACAAAATACGGACAGTTGCTCATCGATAATTGCTTCATTGTGTAATTTTTAACATAATAAAAAAACTGAATGTAATTCAACTAATAAGTTGACACAACAGTTATTGATTCTGAGGCGGTACGAAGTTCTCCGGGTCAGCTAGTTTTTAAAAAAGTCGTATGTTATGCAAAATTATTGGCTTATTTAATTAACGGATTGAACGAACGAAGCTCTTAGAATTGAAAGCAGTGGTATACCCGATCCATGAAGTTAAATAATGCTTCTAAAACACGATTAATTTAATCCATTCGATTTTTCAGAAATGAAAGTGCTTCAAATATGATTAAAGAACTCCTTAAGTAATTAACTCCCGTTTAATTTCAAAAAGTAAATGCTCACTGCCAATTTATATTTAGGTTAGTATTTCAATTCAACATTGCCAATTTTTTTTTTACATATTTTTTGGCGTCTGACGTTTCGGCAAGTGAATTCGATAGATTTCTTATTTATTCCCTGCAAATATCGGTTCGGCTGTCAACAGTGAAATTGTGCTTGCTTTATTGATATAAAATCGTTGAAAGTTACGCTTATCGATCAGCCGGCCTTTTAAATGTTAAATCTTTTTTAAAACAAATGATATTAGGTTAACATTATTTTTAGATAGTTGTTATTAGGTAAACTTATCAAAAAGAAATTGCTCCTCTAATAAGAAGAAAATAAATCAAGTTACTCCTCACTGCGACCGTAAAGAGAATTTAGGCAACTTTCTTACATCATTCTTGTGGGCACGAAGTACCTGCCAAACGTTATTTTTTTCAAAATAGACCTACCTACAAAATTGATCTGAGACACCTTTAAAATAATAACAGTAGATATTTAATTTAACAGGTTATATACGTAGTAACATCGTGGATTACATATATGACAGGTATGTGTGAGTTGTTCCACTGTCGTGAATCCGCGACTCGGTAACAGGGTAACAGATAACCGGTAACAGGTAACCTGTGAGCGGTAAGTGGTAACCGGTAACGGGCGGTCGACGGTAAACCACCTTTCTATAACCACAGACATTGCATTCGGTCACAACTTTCAAACATCACATTGAACGACAGGACAGTCAGCTTCATTCGCATTTCATTGGATTTAAACTATTTGTGTATTTTATGATTCTCTTTGCAGCAATTGAAGACACAACTTCAATGGCGGAGTCTTCTCCTTCATACTTTGCGATCAATCCTGTCCAGGAATAAATTCGTTGATTACTGGTCCGGTGATCGGCACTATCTGACCGTCATGCGTCCACAATGTGTGAGCACCTTGTCGTACTGGTGGAATTATTGATTACTCGTTAATAATGAATTAATTAATAATTAATCGTACCAAAATTTGCGAAGTAGTGAAAACTTATGAGATACGCTTTTCTCAAGTCAGCCGCTTGCCATTCAAAATTCCCTCTGTTTTCTGGAGTGATAGCTTACAGAAAGAGTCTCTCCTTCCGTCCAGAAGGGTTTTTCCAGAAGTTGGCATGCAGGGTGAGAAATGACATCAATGTACAAAGATATTGAAAAATTTTGCAGCAAATTCTTGCATTCACAGAAAGTACTATAACTACTTCTACTATTACTTCTAAGTGTTTTAAGATGCTGTCTTAACACCATTTATAACACTTCAAATATTATAAAGTATGTCTCTTAGGACATTATTTATGATTCCTGACATATTATTGGAGTAAAAAATGAAATTTTGATCTCCCGTGACTTTTTGATATGTTTTTTTTAAATTTTTCTACAAAATCAAACAACAACAAAAAACTTCTTCCACATGTCGTCACTAATCACTCAGCCAAATAACTGCCTAACCCCGCGACCTCGCCTCTAATTGTCCAATACCTAATGATTTTTTTAAATGTTTTTGGTTGGAAAAAACACCATAAACGTCACCGAAGACCAAAATTTCAACATTTTTTACTCCCAATAATGTCAGGAATAACTGGTTAAAGAAAGTCAAGTACGTCCCTTAACACCTGAATATTGTGCAAGTACGGGAAGTCGAGAAAGATGAATTGATTTCAATATCCCGCTGATGGTCCACATTGTGGCATGTTTACCGACAATGGAAGTGTGGCGCTTCTAGCATTATACTGCAGCGCGCATTCCTAGCTAGTTTCAACTAGCTTATTATTGCCTTGAGTGTATAAGAATATACAATCCCTCTTTCATGAGTAAGGTGGTGCTAAATTATGTTAACCCCGTTCAGTCACCATAAATAATGCAGTTGACTGTAAACAGTAGGTAAGTACAATGTACATGTACATCTTTATCATCTCGAGCGCTCGGATGGCTCTTGCCTCGTGTGACGTAACAAAAAGAACCCACTGTCCTACTACCGAACCGCAAGAACAGTCAACAGTCACAGATTCTCTTACATTCCTAAATAATGCATACAGCGAACATACATGTTATGTTATGAACTCCAATTACCCAATGAGCACACGGCGACGTGTCCATTCTAAAACGTCACCAACTTGAGGCATCTCGGCTATTTATCAGAAGGCAGATACCTAATAATATTTATTTCATAATAATCTTCAGTTAAAGCCTGCAGGATGGGCTCTTCAAACTGGGCTCTTCAAACTGTTAACGCTGTTCTCGTTTTCCGTGATTTGAGCTGATACGTTTATTTCGTCGATTTAGTGGGTTACAGAAGCTCCAGTATAGTGAAATCGATAACTTTACAATATCGAATTACCTAATGGCCGTAACTTCGATGATTTCATATCGATATCCCTAGTACATTTATTTATTTATTTACGCCTATTTAGGATTTTACATAAACATATATAATAATATTTACAAAATTCTACCCATAAATAGTGCAGGAAACGACTGTTTAAAACACTTGTATAAAAATAAATATAAAGTAAAAATATTATTGAATTGATCCACACAGTATGTAGGTACAAAATATACAATACGAGTAAGAAATCCAAAATAGTTTATTTCTTTCAGCCGACAAAATACTGTTAATGTTTTAGTCAATTTAAATATAGCTTTATAAAAATATTCCCCTCCTTGATGAAAAAAACTTCAATAAGGTATGCTTATATATTAAAATTTTAACTTTTGATAGCCGAACCGATATTGACAGGGAATAAATAAGAAATCGATGTGCGCTGGCAAAACTGGCGGACCTGTCCACGAATTCACTTTCCAAAACGTCAAACTATTAAAGTAAAAATGGAGCCAATTTTATTAACGTAAAAATGGAAATACTAGGCTGAATTTGCATTGGCAGTCCGCATTTACTTTTAGAATAGGTTAATGAGGTCTTTATTTACATTTCAACCATTTTCGTTTCTCAAAGATCGACCGGAATAAATCGATTGCGTCTTAGATGCTTTAATTGTGTCTATGGTTCGCATATACGACTATTTTATTTCTAAACTAGCTTTTGCCCCCGGCTTCGCTTGCATATTCGCCCCCCCCCCCCCCACTCCTCCAACCCCTCTACTCCGCCCCCCCCCCCCCCTTATCCCCACCTCTCCCCTCCCCTTCCCCACATCAATCAACAATCAAATACGCGCCGTTTCGCATTCATTATAGTAGGTCAAAATGTAGATTAGTACCTATTTTATATTTTTAAACTAAACATTCTTATTAGAATACTCATATTTGAATTTTTGCTATCAAAGAAATCTCCACAGTAACCTAAACAAATAACAAAATGACAGCCCACGTCAAACATTTACTTAATAAACGTATAATAAATAATTTCATAACGCCACAGCTTATTCTTTACGCCAGAGCTTACCAATATATATAGCCTATTTTGCTTGCAAATAATGTAGCTTTAGATTAGTGAAATAATTTTTAAATTCCATTCGGTATTTATTGCGTGAAAGAGTAACGAACACACATCCATAAACTTTCGCCTTAATAATATCTATAAGAAGCTTCGTTGCTCGTTAGTACAATACGTTCATAAAAAAAACAGAATTTGTAACGAAATAATTCAAATAAATGTATATATTAACAGTAAACCGAAACTTGTCAGATTCTACAGAGTCGATGCTAAAATTTATTAATCGTCGACCGACATCTCTTACCAATTGTTGATCGTGATCGCAAATATTGATAACTGACCATAAAAGACGGATTTAGACAATATGGTATTTATATAGGGTTATATCGATCGACCATAGAAGGTACCCTGATATACTAAAGAGCCATTTTATTTAATCTTGAACATCGTTAAATAAATAAATTTCTTACGTCATGATAAGCTATTTTGCGGCAGCGGTAGTAGGGTTATCTGATAAAGGCTATTGATGTGTTTTATTCCTATTTAGTGAGGGTGAGGTAGATGCCTTTAAACACCGCTTGTTAAGTGGGTGCATGATTATAGGTAGGTACATTTAATAATAATGATAATTACCATCACTGTGGTCAGCTTTGTTCCCGACGGGAACTCGGACGCCACACCTTGCCGGAGACAAAGTATGCTGACTCAGCGGGTAGGCATGGATTCTCATCTTCAGGGATGGGCATGAGGTGCTTATTCACAAGTACATCTGCATGAATCAATGAAAGGCAAGATCTTTTGATAACACAGTTAATATCTATTTCAATATAAGTGCATTACAAAAACAGGCAGGAATTGGAAACTTACCCCCATCATTGACCGATTAACGATACCTAATCTATCTAACTATGTTACTGCCGATGGAAGGGGACGCCTTCCTCCAGGGTTCCACGACTGCTCTAGAGCGGCATCCAGCCTGCCAGCCCGTCTCTCGTACAGTTTTCAGCCAAGGTATCTGCCGGGACCTCGTGGATTACCTCCGTTAGCCTTCCATACGTGAGTTAGCGCAACCTCCACGGCGTGCGAGGTAAACTGGGTAAAACGTGATTTTGCCTACAAATACCGATTCCATTCGAATACGTAATTAATACTGCTCGTTCCCGACAGCAATCAAGTACCAAGCGAGCGAGGATTACGCCAGAACGCGTCGTTTCCAACCCAACGGAAACCTTTTTCCACCGTGTACACTGACACGCGTATCACTTTTCGGGTACGATTTTAATGCACGCATTCCGCGTATTTATTTCCGATTCGGTCACGAACGCATTATCCGGTACTTCCAGGATCGGATGCCTGGATTGATTTTTAAAAGAGCATTTGCTCCGCTCGACTTTAAGATTTACAAAGACAAGAAACTTGGCACTAGTGACGTTCCCACAGAGTCCGTGCTCAATCAGGCTCTGTGGGTAAGTGCAAAGGCCGGCAAGAATAAAACGCTTCCTGCCTATTTGCACCGATATATGGCGGTCGAAAAAACCATAGACAATACTAATATTAGTAATCAGTACCTGATTACAATTGTTATGAACATGTTAAATATTTTCATAACAGTCATTCTAAAAGCGATGTACTATGCAATAAATTTTCATTTAAACACAACAAAAATAAATTTTCGTTTGAGTATATGTACAATAAACGCGAGACCCATATGAGTAGAATCATATCATAACATGAAGAAGTAGAATCTATCAGGGACCTTGGGGGATTGGATGTTAAATTTAACTTTTTACAACACTGATGTAATCATCAATAAAGCCAAAAAAATGCTAGAATTTATATTTTGTATGACAAAACCTTTCCGCAACGTTAAAACTCTTTATTCGATTTACACAGCCTACATCCGTCCCTACTTAGAACACTGCACACCGATCTGGACTCATTTCTACCAAGCCCATGTCAAAAGAATCGAAAGAATTAAAAAAAAAAATACATAAATTATAAACAAAACTTACACTTTTCAAAATACACCAAATCTATTAACTTTAACAACTTCAACTCCCTTTATACACGACGTTTTATTTTTGACCAAATCTTGTTATTTAAAATTCTGAATAATGGCCTGGATTCGCCAGAGCTTACCAACATAATACAAATTCATATTGCGACAAGATCATAAAGACAATCCAATTTATTTCATTTGCCCACTTGTAGAATTAACATTAGAAAAAAATCCATAATTCCCCGTATATGTGCGCATTAAAAAACAAAATTTTACAATATAGACATTTTTAACAATGCCCTTCAGAAATATCGAATAGAAGTAACGCGTACGATCGAAAATTAATACAAGAGTGTGGAATGTATCAGGAGCATCTCCTATACTTATCCTGTTTTCTTCTTCCTCTCCTCCTCACCTAAAATTAATATAGATATAATAAATCTCCATTTCAAAGTAACTTTAACATGGGAGACCTTTTTGGCTTGACTTAATTTAACTTTGTGTATATGTGTCTATATATTTTATGTCAAAGCTGTTTGTCTCTTACAAATAAATAAATTATTATTTAAATTAGTAGCGTCCTGTTTTGCTATAGCAACAATTTTCTTTCGTTCAATAGAGACAAGGTTCGTAAAAAATGCGCCATCGATGAGGTAGAGCAGTGATTGCAGCTTTTATTATCTCAAACATCTTTTGTTTTATTTTGCGAGACCAAAACGCCCTTCCGTTTTATTACGGATTAGGAACGAATTGAATAATAAAAACCGCGATTGACATAACAAAAATTACCATTTATTTAACAGCTTTACTATACAGTTACTGTTCAAATGCTTTTACTGCAACCGAACCACTATCTTAGTATTTATTTTGTAAAATTAAGAAGAAAGTCACGGTACGTGAAGTCGGCACTTGCTCTTTGATGTTAATTTTAAACAGTGACTTTATCAAGGTAGCTTTTGCATGACACAAGACAAAAGATCTCAATTAAAATTAAGTTGATATTTCGGTTAAATCGCATAGGTAGTTACTTATTATTTTTATTAAGCCCACATCATGTCACTCACGATCTAATAGATCCATTATCCATTGTGTTTGGGGACCTCTCACTATAATCTGCAATACGTTTGGGGTTTTCCCAGGAGAAAGTGTCTCAAAAAATGCATTTCTTTTCAGACGTAGGCACTAATTTAACTAGGTTTCGGATAGCTGTTGCAAAAAAAGTTGATTACCGCATAAGAGTATAATATACGAGGGCTGTCCGTAAAATAAGGTCTCCAGGGTGCTGTTGTCGCGAGGAACAATTTTACGCGAGATCCGGAAAAACTGGCATGTAGCCTGGTTTCCCTACGCCAAAACCTCACATAGCAGCACTCTCTGCGATCTTAGTCTCGGCATGTCAGCCGTTCGCGATGAAGCTAGTGGTTGCCACACCTAGACTAAGGGAAAACCAGGCTACACGTCAGTGTTGCAGGATTGCGCGTAAAATCATTCCTCGCGACCGCAGCGCGGAGACCTTATTTTACGGACAGCCCTAGTAACTTCTCCAAGTCACTGAGTACTTGATTGTAGTATGTTGCTAAGTTGAGGGAAGTGGGGACGGGAAAGAGATAGAGAAGAGGAAAGCTGTGAAGTACCTAATACATCCACAAACACAACACTTTATCGGTTTTCTTGTCTTACAATATTGTGTTGTATGAAATATCAGACTTTTAAATCTGCAAAAGCAGATCGGAATATCTATGTAGATGCTGAAATTAGATGACTTTAGCCGTGTTAGGTGGCCAGATCCGAATAGCCAGGTACTCCACAATCCTAACCATCCTCTTACCATCTCCTTTCCCTACCTTCAGCCTCAAAACATCTTCTTCACACAACATTCCCCAATTGGGGATGCTTTAGTCTCACTGGCTCCAGACGGGAGCAGTTGGGACTTTTGTGCGATAATCAAATAAAAAAGTGAAATATTTCACGACGGCCATCTTCTTCACTGAAAGTATGGACTGATTTATCTCTCGGCCTTCCAGGACTAACTTGCAAAAGCTCATTAAAATTTACCAAATAATTATATTGTTTGTTCTCTAATTTTAATGTGTCCCGAGTGATGTTAGTTGTCTGCTAATAGAAAAGCGCTCTTAACTGAATTTAAAAGCACGCACCGATGTAAAGTAAATCTCAAAGTGCTTTGGAGTCTTCTATTGTGTAATTTGTTATCGTAATTCTGTTGCAAGCATTTACTATATACCTCTGCTACCGATTATCAATGCGCAGTGGCCAAATGGCACACTAAAACTGGTTTCTGCGCAACACCCTTTGAACTTTTGATAAATTCATCACGACTAGTCTAGAGTAAAAGTTGGATGCATGTCTACGTACAAGATTGGCAATGTAGGAGCTGGCCTTAGTGATTTTAGGGCGTTATGGCAAGGTACTGTTTAATGAACAATATATTTTATTATGCTGGCAATTTTGAATGTTGGTCACACCGGACAAGCAATACTTCCAATTTCTACCACTAAAATCATGCCCGTCCAAAGTGTCCTGGTGTGTACAGCTATCAGATTTAGCCTCGCAACTTTCTGTGATTTATTATTATGTCGCGTTAGTTCAGTTTGACTATCAAATAAAAAGTGGATCTGTTAAAACCTTCCAATCATTTATCAAACTCGCGTGACACTTATGGAAGTATTGTACCTGGTAAGGTCAATATACCCATATTGGTGACCCCGACGTGATATGAACACGCAACCTTCTGATCTGGAGTCAGAAAAAAATCTTTGATAACAGCAAAAATAGAATCATTGGTTCCTTCTTTGCGTGTAGTATAAAAACGCAATGTCTAAAATCAATCACAAATGATTCTAGAGGCTAAAATGTGAACGCTCTTATACGCATCTTTTCTACAGAACAAAGATAATGCAAAATGGCGTTCGATCGTAACGGCGTGGTCCAGCGGTAAGGCTCTTGACTTGCACTCCAAAGGTCGCGGGATCAAATCCCGGCGTGGGATTAATTTGTGTAATTACACAATTTATTAATTAAAAATAATGTATAGTATATTTGCGGAACGTTCCAGAGTGGAAGATACTCTTAGTATCGCCCTGGTGTAAGACCACCATTTAGAATTGAAACGTTGCTTGAAATGGCATTAGCAGTGTTTGGTGACCAGATCTATATAGCCAGGTACCTCCCCACCTTCCTCTTCCCTATCTCCTTCCCCTCTCCACTACCTTCAGCCACACAACATACCCCAATTTGGCTTCAGACGAGAGCAGTTGGGAATCTTGTGCGGTATTCATATATTTAAAAAAAAAAACATAATATAACTAAGCGTATCAGATGGGGTGTGCAGGGAGGACGTAGCACCGAATAACAAAAGTATAAAACATAAACTAATTATTAAGATTATATTAAAACTACCGATCACAAGCAGTTCGGATGAAATCTTTAGGAGAATCTGTGTCTTGGATATTAGACAAATTTATGCCAAAAACATATTAGCATACCTCTTCAATCACAGATATACCTTAAAAAATGTCCAAACTGCTAGAGACACTAGAACCAAAGCCACCAAAGGGCATAATCTCTTGCTTATCCCTTTTGCTTAAACAACCTTTGGCCAAAGAAATTTTAGATACTTTGCAACAAAACTATATAATACACTTCCACTGGCAATTAGACAAAACACAATGCATCTTAAATATAAATCTGACACCAAGTCCTGGATTACCAGCCAAAACAGATCCAATATCAAAGATTTTTTCAAACTAACTTTTTTTTATTTCTTTTTTCAATGGTACGTTGACGTTACTTGTAATATTGTGTTATTATTTGCATTTTGTATGTGTTATTATTATAAACTACTCAGGCTAAGCGCCTGTTCTCAACACCTTGAATAAAGATGAATAATAAAAAATAAAAAATGAAAAAAAAAATTCATCCAAATGCATCAAGGATAAAACTAATTTTCTTTATACTGTACATATGTACCTACCTGCGTATAAGTACAAAACACCGACAATGTAAATAAATTCGTCTGATCTTAACTTATTAATAAAGGTATTTTTGAAGCGGATTTTAGGTTTTAAGTTGGTAAATAACAAAATAAATTAATTTTAATTTTTGGGGACAACTGTTGGGGGATCAACTGTGGGGTCGTTGTAATAGTAAAAATAATTTTAGTGATCTTCAATGTGTGCTAAAAGGATTTCGGCACAAAACGAACAATTTTTAAAAGGGTTATGCAAAAAGGGAGGTTTAAAAAACTTAAAAGGAATCGCGGTGAACAGTAGATATGTTTTGACAAGTGGAAAAGATGTTCCTAAATCTATCGATAAAGTTTTTTTACATTAGCTCCACACAGGAGGCCCCGAGGAAAAAAATTCCCCTCAGGAGCAATATAATCTTTGAGGGATGCTGTGCTGGGAAGGAAAAAGGTATGCGGGGGTTGGTTGAAATCTGGTACATTTATTTGTACAGGAGAGACGGACGTACGAATCCATCCCTCCCACTGCGGTGCATGGTGATGTTCGGAGAGATCTGCTGGAGAGGTCAAAAGGTCTCCCTCAACCAATCTCTACCGATCCTGACTGCCACCACGCATCCGCCACTAAGCCCTTCATAAACCTCACCAATATGAACTCACGCACCCCTACTAAGTCACCAAACGTAGCAAACCATTTGGGTTGACCTACGGCAGAGGTGTTTGTTATTCAATGAATCGTTCTCGGGGTGACGGTATAGAGGCCCGCCTGCCATGTTGACGTTTGTTTTAAGTACTGATTTTGTCCGGTTACCAAAAAAATTTGTACCAATTAAATGTCATTCTGTACCTACCTAATACGTACACCTACCTGCGCAATTTCATTACTTCTAAAAAATAATAAAACTACCACGCAAATAAATGTATATTTTAAAAATCTTTTAACTTTTTTAATAGCATGTGTTATATTCGTGATACATACATCCCGTTTGATTTACACTACATCTCAAATCCACTTCCTACGTCCTCATTCCTTATGGAAACATAACGGTCTTTACACATTTTACACGCGCAAATTCGGTGAAAAAATTTGCATATTTTTTACGACTTAGTCATGGATATTGGATTCATCAGAGACAAATTTGTGGTAGTAATCATGAACACATGTTAAATAGTCCGGTAAGTAGAAGAATAAGACTGTCGCTTGCTGCCGTTTAAGTTGAATTAGTTTTAATTAAATTTTCAACAACGTGTGGATAAACAAAAGATCTAAAAAACTTTTTCTTATATTTTTGTGTAACATATTGTCTATTAATATTGAAGTATAACCGGTATTAATTGCAATTTGTTTAATAGTATTTAATTCTATTTTAAAATTACTCAAAAAATAATAATTGGAAAAATTTTTAATTTTAAATAATAGCTTTTCAAATTTAATAATTAAAATCATGCCAAATAATATACAGCCAGCTTTTTATACAAATAACAAATTAAAAAATTATATATTAAATAATAAGGATAAATGTGATTTTTTGAACAAATCTGGGGTTTATAAATTAATTTGTAATGTTTGTTACTTTTTATATTCGAAAAACTTCTAGAAATTTTAACATTAGAGCTAAGGAACATATAAGATGTTTCAATAATAATTATTATTCTGAATTTGCCAACCATATTTTGGAAACAAGTCATTCTTTTGATATTAATACAGGGCTTAAAATTTCACTACTAACACTACGGGCATACAATTCGATAATTTATAAATTTTCGAAATTAGAAAAAGCATTTATAGTAAATTAAATATTATAAATAACCAAATATTTTTTTTAAATAGCCATCTTTTAAATTTATTTTCTTATTAATACATAATTATAATTATTTATTTTTTGATTTAGACTAATTATTTTAATTATTTGTTCTTAAAAGTTTTTTATTATCTAAATGCAATTTTATTTTTCCTTAAATAATTTTTATATTTAATTGTGTACCATTTTTATAAGATTTTTAAGCAATTAATCACCTCTACTTTTTAATATATTGTCTTTGTTCTAATTTGTCTATACTTGTTTGTCATTTATTTTTCTTTAAATTAACATATCCTGATGAAGATAACATTGTTATCGAAACATGTGGATATTGTTTATAATATAGTGGTTTAAACAAAGTGATCTATTATTCATTATATACTACATTAACAATTATTTTTAAATTTTGCAAACTTAGAATTACCTGGCTTATCCAGTTAATATCATTTCAATGGTTCCAAGAAAAAATGCGTGTGTCAATATTGTCCTGATGTTGGTTTCATAATTACAGAATGATCCGAGAAGTTCCGGATACAGGATGCTGTGAAGTGTGTCAGCCCCGCCTTTAAATTCCCAATTAGTAATCTTCGGTAATCACTTCAACCGAAGTCTTTCTCGTACAACGGAGGAAATGTATTATTTGCCTTTTTATAATGATCGTATACATAGACTGTTAATAGAGTGATGGCAGGTGATAACGAAGAGACACTGGACATTCTTGTTGCTCCCTTATAGTATACATATATGCACGAAAGTGCAAAACCTTTTTCCGATGGAGAATAAATCAATAAATCAAACAAAAATTCCGATGGAGAATAAATCAGAGAATAAATCAAAAAAAATGTCAGATTCGCTGTTCATGAATTTAAAAAATAAAAACAAAATTAAAGAAGCTATTCATGATTTGCAACTGCCTTGAAGTACTGTGATGCGCCGTATAGAAACGATGGGTAAAAACATAAAATTTTAAGAAGTATGTAATTGGTAGATCGCACAGGGTTTCGTCAGTAAACAGTAGATTAAATTTTTTAAACAGTAGATCTTGGGTCTAATCAATTTGGCCACCACTGCTGTATACCAACGCTTTCAAGCCGAAATCATAATATTACGAAATGTTCTGTTGGGATAGAGTGTGATGGGGGCTTTATGTCAACTGACAGCGCGATAAAATAATACTTGTCAAAATTTGTCATTTTCGTTAGTGCGACCTCAAAAATGAATCAATTCTTATGTTTTTGGTATCAAATAAATAAGGAAACTATGTTTATATACAATCTTGATATTGATATTAAACATTAAATAATTATCAACTTATCGTTATCATTTTTTTTTATTTAGCTAATTAATGAAACAAGCCGTAACAAATATTTTAATTAAATATAACTAGCGAGTTCCCGGCATGCGTTGCAATTCCATTCAAATAAGGATTTTTTCTTCATATGTGACCTTTTGCATTTGTCCTCGGTTCCCTTCCGCGTTCTTCTCCCCCCTTCCGCATTCCCCTCCCCACTCCCTTCTTCCCTCCCTGCCGCTAAACTATATGAAATACACTTACTTTTCAAACAACAACTGCGCCAAACAATAACTCACCAAAGTATCATTGCAATCGGATATAGTAGAGGGATTCTAAAATTTAATTGTACGTTTTCCACAACTAACGAACTAACTAACTCCCTGTTGAGTGGGCAGAGATGATTGACCGCCAAACGATTCCATATTGGAATACGCTCATTGATTAATTCACATTCATTAATGTATCGTGTCATTAAACTTTTATGTTGCCCTTACTCTTGACATGACCCGCAAGTGAGTTTTGCATTTTGTCACCTTAAAGACTCAGATGTCTTAACGGTTTTCAAAGGAGAAATTAAATTCTCACAAAGAAAAGAAAATATCATTCAATAGGTAGTTCACAAAAACAGCGTTTTATACCCAACTAAGATTCACAGCGCCATTGTGGTGATTTTTCACAAAAGTCAAAACTAATTTTTCAATTATTATTATTACTAGATTGATTTAATCATCTACGTCTACGAGATTCGTTTTTTTCCTGAACATTATAAAACAAATTTAAAACGATGAAATATTTTTTTTCCAAAACAAACGAAAAAAACTGTTGCATTTTTTATTCCTTCTCTAAATACTTAGCATATCAATGGCATCACATGCGTTAATAAAATGCCTTCTGAAGGCGAAACAGTTGTCAGGTTTAGTAAAAATTGCGTCTAAATAGTAGAATGGGTCACTTCTATGATTTGATAAAGCCAGGACAGTTTGATAATGTCTTCGGAAGGCGAAACGCGTAATAATAATTATTAAGCAGAAGTGCTTGTTTTGCAAATGAAATTATAACATTATTTAATACAAAAATCATGACTGCAACACTCTATCGTTACACATACTCTATTGTTATGAAAATCACAGTCGTTTATTAACTAACAGCATGCCATAACATTTAAAAAAAAATTATAATATCATTTCATCGAGATTGTAATTATGTATGACTTTATTACTAGGACCATCTTAATAATAGCTCTATTACCTTTCTGTCAAGACGCGTGGACACTGTGCAAGTAAAAAACAGTGCTTAAAAGAATTCGACAACAATCTAATTCATCATTAGAACCACTTTCTTTCGAGTTGAACGAGAATAGTGTTATTAACTAACGTTGAAACGAACAAAAAATTGTGATTTACTTTAAATTCGCACATCGAAAAAATATGGCTACAACTTTAAAAACATATATTTCGAGTCATAAGAGCTGATTCCATTGAAGAGACAATATGATAAAGGTTGTGTGTGTGTTTTTGAGTGTTGGTAACGACAAAGAAAGAAACCTGATATATACCTGTGTATTACATGAAATTAAAACAGCTACACTTTTCAAAGAAATAGGCGATAATTTATTCGCTCAATTATTATTATTCAACATGCGGAAGATGATAAAATAAAGTCCACTATCAAATATTCAATGGACTGTTATTCATACGCGAACATCAAAAAATTATTCCCAGCCTACTTTTGGTCATAGATCCAATGCACGCCACTTTTACAATGATATATTATTAGTGGTAGATACTCTCAGTATTGCTCAAATAATTAAACACTAATTAGAAAAGTGTATTGATAAAGCTGTGTTTAGAGACCAGAAATGAATAACCAGGCATACCTTACTCTTCCTCATCTCCTTCCCATCATCAAACCTTTCAACCTCATAGCATACCCCAACGATGATGTCTTATTCCTACATACATATATTCACATAAAAAGTGGATTGCATGGTGGATTACTGGACTACTCTCCATTTGCCAAAAAATTGAAATTGTGGCTGTATTCTTTCTAACGTTCGATAACACGTTTCTTTCTCTTGCGATGATGCGATAACAATGCACCAAGAGAGTGGTAAAAGTGCGATAAATTCTGTTGTTGTTACTTTTGTTACTTCTGTTATTTGTTGTCGTTTCTTCTTCTTGTTACCAGTAATGGTTGCGCAAGATGGCCAACTCGGTATTTGCGTCACTATCATCCTCTCACCTCACATGGTTTATTGCGGCCCGCTGTCTGAACAATGTTGTTCGCTAATAATACCGGTGAACAATGTTAAATGAAGATACAAGAGATCTCGTAATGATTTATTTATTTTGTTGTTAAGAACTTAGGCTTGAAACTGGATTAAAGGTAAAAGGTATATGTACTATACCAAGTGGGGAGATGGTTTGTATCGTAAATTGGGGAGGTTGCATAGTTCTTACGTATTACTTTAAGCCATTTAAATTGTCGATTAATTTGTATGGGGTTAGATAAAATTTGGTTAGGTTATGAAAACATAACGTTTTATGATTAGACATGATTTAAAAAACCTAACTACCCTAGGCATTTTGATTATATCTAGATATTATTTTAGGTATAATAAGTATTAAAAAGCAGAGGACTCATTCGTTTGAAACAGCGAAAACTCCTGACTGGCGTACTGCGTACTCTTGAAATTTACATAGCGCTTATGTAGTGTCGTACAATAACAATGGACGTACAATAACAATACAGTATGTATCACTCCTGGACACACTGCCCCTAGATTACTAACCATTCCTCATACCCCTTTACTTCACAGAGCTTCCTTTCCTTCCTTTCCTAAAAAGATTCTCGACATAACATCTCCAAAGATGACATAGGTCCTGAAAGGGATATTTTCTTCAGGACCTCCTGTGTGGAGCTAATGTAAAAAAATCAGCGATAATACAATAAAATATATTAAATATAATATGTATAAATTTTTTAAGAAAGCTGGTAAATATCTCAACCCCTTATAGTTTAAACTGGGGTTGAACTGAACAGGCCCGCGACCCATCTGTAAAACAAGCGTTTCGTTGTTAAGAGGCCGTTCTCCGAATTTCTACCGATTTCTTAGAAACCTCCCTTAAACATTTGAAGTTTATAAGCTCTTAAAAAATATATGTTATTCTTGAAGATAATATCTAGAAATTTATCGCGCCGAAACGCAAATTATATAAAATTCCCTCGATGGAAAAAAATCGCAAAGTATGCTCCAAAAATTATTATAAACACGTTTGTTTCGGTTATTTTACAAGTTATATGTAAGAAAAAATTCACAGCGTTTCTTTAAATAAAATTAAAGACAATTATGGCGAGATTTTTGCTCTATTTTAAACAAGTCGTGTTTTATTAAAGATTTTCATGATTTTTTCATCGATTTTATCGTTGTAAATGTTAGCGCGCTCTTCTAACATTCGTAATTTCATATCTCTCCGTCTTCTTCTTTTTGGGGCCGGGAACTGAGCCTTAAGCAGAATTATTCAATGTTACATTCTGCGCCAGTCGGAGCCCGTGGAATGCTGAAATCACAAAAAATAATTGAGGAGGATCAGAAATGAACTGGAGTTGAACTCTAACATGGTTTAATTTGGAAAATAAATCGACTAACCTTGAGGAAACTGGTTAGAAATTTGGTTAAATGATGGTATACGTCACTAAAATACCGAGCACCTGCAAGTATTCATCAAAAAATTGAGGAGCGTGTTCACAAAGAGAAATACCTATATGTACACTTTTTTTCATGGAACAATTTTAAGTGAATTATTTCTCGGGGTAAATATTTTATGATAATATTTTAAAGCACATTCAATAAACTGTCAGACCGAGTGTGTTGAATGTTGATCAGACGCGACGGTAAGGCAGGTTTTTTTTTGATTGGTTTGTATTTATTGATCCGACCTCTTTTATCATTGAGATTGAGCTGAAGCCCATATTTTCGTCACATATATTTTACGCTTTTCACTTTTGAGTTGATTCGATTGAAATGAACAAATCAGAGGGCTTTGTGTATCACAGTCGTAAAAAAATACACGTAGGTATATACGGTTTTACCGCACTTTTCTTGATCCAATGTGAATGAATCAGAGGGCTTCGTTCATGATAGTCCTATAACTTTTGCTATATTATATGGTTTAACTTTACCTATATATGGTTTTACTGCATTTTTGTAATTCCGGCGAAAATGAACCAATTCGAGGGCGTCGTGTTAAACACTTTCCCCTTTTGTTGATCACACAGTAATATAACCTATATCTGGTTTTACTGCACTTTTGCATTCCGACTACAATCAACCAATCAAATTGCGTTTGATTGGTTAATTTTAGATCGGGTTTTAACTTTTCCATTTTTCCAAATTACACTTTTAGTTTTACAAATTTTCTTTGCCTTTTGAAAATTCATAATCCGATATAAAGCCAATGGATGCCTTTCACTACTCAACATATTTTGTTAAGATCCAAACACTTAACTTTAATAAAAAATGTTAATTGATTCAAAATTTTCCATTTATTTTTCTTTAATCATTAGAAAAACTAATATAAGTTTTGGCATTTAGAAGAAAAGTCACAAATTTTCTTTTGGCCATGAACACATTCCATTTATGCGTTCGAGAAAACAAATGCAGTAACCACTTCAGTACAATAAAACAGGTAATTGAGTTCTTTCTTAAGGGTTGCTTTGGACATCGGCAGTGTTTGTTCATAAACATAAATGATCATGAAATCTTTCATGAAATTAGGGAAAACTTTTAACCCATTGAATAAATCATAACATTGGAATGATAATAATTATTATATTTCCACGAGAATTAAGATTAACAAAACAATTTTTATTTTACACGTGTTCTGAACTTATGAATTGAACCATACTTCTAGTGCAATGTGTTATTCTGCGCTTGTTGGATTGTTGGGTGGTCATCATATCCACTGTTTGCTGTTAATGAAAAAAAAAGTTAATTAGATAATAATACTGGCAAGTGATTATTTATTTGAGAGTCGCTTGAGCATAACAAAACTATTTTGTCGGTAAAAAAAGACAACGAATATATTTTACAATTCGGGAGACGGGTACCGCCGCCCCGGGAACCATTAATTGGATAACCACCACATCTGCCATAGGTCACCCCCAGTGGTTCGCTACGTTTGGTGATTTAGCAAGGGTTACCGGGTTCATAGGGTGAGGTTTGTCCGGGTCTAGGTGGCGGATGCGTCTGTCTACCAGCTGCATGGCAGGCCGGATCGGTAGAGAGTGGTTGACGGAGTTCCTATATCTTCTCCAGCCGTAATCTCCCGGAAGATCACCTTGCACCGCAGTGGGAAGGATAGATTCATACCTCCGTCACTCCCGGACACACTGACCCTCAGATTCCTACTCACCCCTAATACCCTTTTCCTTCCCAGAACTTCCTCTCCCTTTTCTAAAAATACCATCCGTACAGCATCCCCAAAAATGATATAGGTCATGAGGGAAATTATTTTCCTCAGGGCCTCCTATGTGGAGCTAATTTAAATAAAAGAGGAAAAATAATTTAATAATTTTTTTGTGAAACTTAAAAACTCGGTAACGTAGTTAATATAATGTATGCTGTCGTAAAGTTTTTATATTACAAAAGTTTGCTGACACAAGGAAGAAATTCAAAGCCAAACTAAACGAATTGGCATTGATTATAGATAAGTACCGATAATTGCATAGATTTTTCAAAATCTCTTTAGCCTTTTTCGGTAGGTTTCGGTAGTTCGAATCAGATCTGCTATTGCTTTTACCAGCAAATAGGGTTGGTATTTCTAATTCTTCAAAGGTAATACAGTTGCAAAAACAGAAAACACTCTCATAATTGTAAAAGTACCCAACCTCAACAAGATGCCCCACGGTTTAACTTACTCTGTGCAAACTGGTTCAAGATGACTGCATACGTCACCACGGTGCCAAGAATCTGCAATAAGTGGAAGGAAATTAAATTAAATATTCAATAGAGAAACTTATAATTATTACGTAAGTAAGGTACGCCTATCTATGCTTTGCCTACCGTGCACCAAAAGGGAAGTTCCAGGGGTATAAAACCGCATAGCAAAAACCTTGGTTTTCTGCAAGCCATTTGAACGGTCTTTAAAAATATCTGAAAATCGAATTAAATATCCTTTGACTGAAAAGCGCAAAATCTAATAAAAAGCTGTGACTTTTGACTCATGAAATTTTCAAAATTTTGTCAAAAATTTCGCTACTTGTATAGTTTGCCGTGTCATGGCATAACGCTTTCAAATACTACAAATTTACAAAAAGCAAACCACCAATTATGCCAAAAAAATGTGTTAAAACTGCATCTACTTATGTGAGTATCCGATAGAGGTACAAAAAATAAACGGTATACATTATTTTGGACAGAAAGCGACAAACGGTAGTATCGAAGTGGTGTATGCGATTCTCATTTTTTTTCGTACAAATTTAACAAAAATCGTCTTGAATATTTTCCTGTAGGTATATCTATTAACACATAATGGTTTATTTTACATAATCTCCGGTGTCCTTCGAATACTCCTCTTCAGCTAAATACGATATTAAAAGAGACGCCTTTCGTTCCTGAAACAGTAATGATAAATAAATCACCGGAATAATACATTTAAAGAACTTTTTTATAAATTTTGAAAACTATTTATACCCACTTGGTTCAAACATTTTGTGCAAGCGAGCGTCAAAACAAAAAGGCATAAATTGCAAAAAATGGTATTAACCCACACCGCAGTATAAGTCTGGTTGTCAAAAGATCGATACTTTTTGGTAGTTTCATTAATGAGAAGTAAAGAGTAAATCATCAAACTAAGAATCGAACCCACCAATTGAATCTGAAAGGCTTCACAAATTATGCGACGAAGAACAAAAAGAACAGCCTGAATGTCGCAAAGATCCCTTATTTCACGAGCAAGAACCAACTTTAAATGTTTGGATGAATCAGAATAGAGGTTCTTGATAACAGAAAGCCGGTCGTTTATCAATTTGAATCTGTAGTAGACAAGGTAAACTGAAGAATAAGCCTGTATAAATATAACGTCCTTTTGGTGACCCATTAAAATTGGAATTATTGATAAAAAATCACGCCTGATATAAGAAACTGCTATGATATTTCCAATTAGAAAGAAAAATTCATAAACAACAATCGTGAGCAACATTATATAATATGAAAAACCATCATTAGGGTTTATTTGTAAGGTTATTAGTTTTCTGTCAGACGAGTGTAGCCGATTAATAAAATCAATATATTGGAAGTGTAGGATGTTATTCGATAAATAACTGGCGATGTAAACCAGCTGATGTACGAGGTATGCTAGCTTTAAGAAAGTCAACCCATCGTCTTGAATTTTTACCAGAGCACAGTAACCAAGCACTGACCAAATTGATTGTCCAAAAGGAACTACAAAAGAAATGATCGAAAGGATGAAAGAAAACTTGTATTCCTTGATTCCGTTATTATTTTTAGTTTCAATATACGATGCTAGTGTCATGATTAGTGTTAAACGATGTAGAGGACGGAGAACTTTGAAAATGTCCATAGCTCCTTAATAGGTACAACACTGACTGACTAATGAAAAATGACAAAAATTCCTGTACGAAATATTGGTGATTTATATTATACTTTCCTTATCTGATAATACGCCGGCGTCATTAATATGGTTACCATATTAAATGGCTTCATTTTTTATTAGGTACGTACCTATCATCTAATTATTCTTTTTCAGATGATTAATGAACCTGTACCAATTAAGGACGACATAGTTGTGTGGGCGTAATTATTGTTGGGTAGTTTAATATTTTTAATGATTATTATGAACATCGTTTGGTTACTTACTAGGGGTGCCCGGGTTCATGGGTTGAGATTTGTTCGGATCTTGGAGGTGGAAACGTCTGCCTACCAACGGCTTGTCAGGCAGGATTGGGAGAGACTGGTTGAGGAAGAAAGTTTTTGAAATCTCCAGAAAGACTCGGAACATCGCCTTACACCGCAGAGTTAGGGATAGATTCATACGTCCGTCACTCTTGGACATATTGACCCCCAAATTCCTGCCATCCCTGTAATCATTTTCCTTCGCAGAACTTCCTCTTCTTTCCTTTTCTAAAAATAACCTCCACAGAGCATCCCCAAAAATGCCGTAGACCATTAACCCTAATGCCCTAGTAATATTGTTGGGACAAAAGGAAATATAACGGTAATGAACTAGAGAAAAATAGAAAACTTGTTTTGTTTTAGCTTTTTCTCATTTTTAGTTTATTTATTCGAAACCAATATCATAAAAGGTGTCAGGCTATGCAGTGGACGGAGAAATAGTAATAAAAATACCACGATGTCTCTCTGACCCCACCTCCCCTCACCATTCGAAGAAGAAGAAGTAGAACATTAGGCTTCATTATCAAATAAATACGAAAAAGTTAATATTGCAGTGAAAAATTAAACTTTTTTATAAGTTATTCGAAATGTTGTACTACTTTTACGTAGTATTGAAAAGGAAAACCACAATTATAAGTACTTTTTAATTTATTTAACCCACTCCATCTAAGTGTTGATTTAGCAATGATGTTAGCATCCATTTAATTTCATAGCTTCTTATTTTACCAATGTGGATAAAAATGATGATGAACCAATTAACTCAGAATTTTAAATATTTTCTTGTTTTGGGTCGTAATTGGAATTTGAATATTGACTATCAACTTTGTGATTTATTATCCCGAAACAACTTGTGTTGCTAATACTTGTATTTTTGACACTCAAATTCGTGGTGGAATTCCATTATAATTATGTATTAAAACAATTTTTAACTTTTTTCCACTTAATTTATTTGTGACAGAAACCGATTTTAGCCTATTAAGGTCATTCGACGGTCAGCATGGTCGAGGGGTAAGGCTCTTGACTCTCAATCCTTAGATCGCGGGATCGAATCCCGGCAGGGGGAAATAAATTATATTTGATTATTATGTGTTATTTCACAATTAATTCATTTAAAATAATATATAGTTTATTTGCGGCACGTTCCAGAGTATAAGATACCCTCAGTATCGCCCTGGTGTAAGACCACCGTTCAGAATTGACCAGATCTGAATAGCCAGGCACTTCCCCACCTTCCTTATTCCCATCTCCTTCCCCTCCCCACTACCTTCAGCCTCATAACATACTCCAATTGGGGATGCCATAGTCTCACTTGCTCCAGGCGTGAGCTGCTTGAGACTCTTGTGAGGTATTCATATGAACAATAAAAAAAATCTTCAGAATGGCACAATTATTCCTTAAACTATGATTTATATACATAACATTTGACGGAGAGGGGTTAACGGGGGTGACATATAAGAATTTTAAACTATATAGTTTTTCCCGTACATGTTGCTATATCGTATTTCACGAAAGCATTTGAAATTATTTGGTTATCACTTGTGGGCATAATTACCTCGGGTTTGTAGATTACTTTAATATTTATTTGTGGAATAACTTACTTGAATTAAACTACCCATTTTATTGTTGTCTGGTAGGTATCTGTATCATTATCATATTTATGATAACAAACAATTTATTTTATTTTATTTATAAACAGAAACAAACAGTATATTATCCATTGGTGAAAATTTACAATTAATAAATATAATTCATGGTGGGTACCTATTATGTGTTTCATTGTAGTGTCTTATTTATGGTGTGCATATTAAGTAATTACCGGGTAATGTGTGTGGTGGGAAGGTGTGTGCGTATATGAATATGTGTGTATGTATATATGTGAGTATGCACATTAAACAATTTATATGATTGACATGATGCTCTTTTTAAATTTGGGCATTAAATCGGAGAAAATGTCGATGTTAGAATTTAGATTAATATTATTGAATATATGAAGAGCACGATTGATTGGCGAATTAGTTGCTGCATTTGTCTTGTAATTAAGCGTGTGGAATAGTTCTGTATGGCGTGTACGTCTTAATGGCATGTTAAAATTAACTAGGGAAAGAAGTTCGGTACAGTCAATGTTATTATTTAAAATTTTGTGTAAAAATGTCAAATCAGCTATAACTCGTCTTTGTTGCAAAGTTTGAAATTTGCGTCCATAGTTATTGTTGAATTTGAAGGTAAGATATTTTATAATTTTTTTTTTTGTAATATGTTCTATGCTATCTATGTATACTTTGTACTGCGGGTTCCAAATTGGCGAGGCATATTAGATTATACTTCTGACTAATGCAAAATATAACATAACTACTGTATGCGGATTACTGAACACTTTACTTATACGAAGAACAAAACCAAGCATTTTATATGACCTGTGAATGATTGAGTCGATATGATTATTAAATATAAGTTTGCTATCAAGGTAAACACCAAGATTTTTACATTCCGTTTTAGAGATGACAGGTTCATTGTTGAGTAAATAAGAGTAATATAATATTTATGATTGATAGTTAGATTTAAAAGGATACATATTTTACATTGGGATACGAATAATATCATAATGGACTGCAAATATGAATTCTGTTTATGCAAACAAAGTGCATATTTTACTGTACAACATGTGATAAAATTACAATATATATAAAAGCGGAGATTTATCATATGATTCTATAATTTTCTATTAAGTTTATATCCTTTACTGCAGGTATGGAGAACTTTAACATATTTGTCCATATAATTAAAAACCTTATATACCACCGCCGATAACCCCACTGCCCTAAATGTTGTTTAATTATTTACGGAATAATTTTACAAGTCCATATAATTTAAAATCCTTGTTTACCACCCCCATTAACCCCCCGTCCCAAATTTTGTGTAATTATTTATCTACCAAATAATTATATCAGTTCATATAATTAAAATCCTTGTGTACCAACCCCATTAACCCCCCTGTCCCAAATTTTGTGTAAATATTTACCGAATAATTGTACCAGTCCATATAATTTAAAATCCTTATATACCACCCCCGTTAACCCCCCTGCCCCAAATGCTGTGTAATTATTTACGGAATAATTATACAAGACCGTCGTCATCAACATCACTCTTGGCTCTACAACCCCTGGTGGGTCTTGGCCTCCTCAAGAATCTTGCTCCACTCATCTCGGTTATATTTTTGAGGACATTGTCGCTCCATCTTAATCTTGGTCTTCCCAGGTTCCTTCGCCCTATCGGTCTTGAGTTCAGCAATTCTCTCTACATCACCCATCCACCGAATAACAAGCCCATAATACCAGCCCATATAATTTAAAAACCTTGTATATCACCCCTCCATTAACCCAACTGCCCCAAATGTTGTGTAATTATTTACGGAATAATTGTACCAGCTCATTTAATTTAAAATCGTTGTATACCATCCCGGTTAGCGTGTTTCCTTTTCCGTGTTCAATACGAGGCACCCATGCCTCGAAATCAACACGGGTTTGTACTTGCTTGCCTTTTACTAGACACGGGTTTGTTTAAAAATTGGTACTACAAACCCGTGTTGATTTCGAGGCATGGTTGCCTCGTATTGAACACGGAAAAGGAAATACGCTCCCCGTTAACCCCATAGCCCCAAATGTTGTTTAATTATTTACGGAATAATTGTACCAGTCCATATAATTTCAAAACCTTGTATAATACCCCCGTTAACCCCACTGTCCCATACGGAATACATTTAAGGAATTATTGTACCAGTCCATATAATGTAAAATTCTTATAAGCCATCCCCTATTAACCCCCTGCCCAAAATGTTCTGTAATTATTTACGGAATAATAAAATATGGCCTTAATAGGCTGAAAACAGATACGGTCAGAAATAAATTTCGTAGAAGAGGGTTTATTTTTTATTTTTTATATTTATTATTAAACAGTGTTACTACCATTTTGATACTGCCAATAATGACTAGTAATAACAAATTCTGCTACTGCCCCCTCTTTGAATGTCACGTTTTTCAATCTCATTCGAATTAACAATATTATCTTCGATTTTTTTTTTCTTCATATTATTAGCAACTACCCTTTTCATTGGAAACAAGTGTAGCCGAATTGGTAAGACAAGAGGTTCTGGATTCGAGTCCTAGTTGCGACCGTTATCTTTTAATTTGGATGCATCTTGTTCTCTTTCATATTCTCATTTAGATTATTAGTGTTATCTTATTCAGTGATCTTGAAATCTTTCGTGGTATTATGGAACACTTTTAAGCCACTGAATAAAATATAACATTGTAAAATAATTATAATATTTCCACAACAATAAAGATTAACAAAACAAATTAACAAATTTTTATTTAACACGGGTTTTGAACTTGTGATTTTTTGTTATTTTTTTTTTAAATCCTTTATTTTTCCCAATTTTACATTTTATACATACATATTTTGAAAATAATAAAAGTAATGGAACCCACCAAGGCGCAGCCTATGGGTGGGTAATATAGTTAAAATAATATTTTGTTGTACCTAGGGAAAACAGGACAGTGGGAATTAAGCAAAAACAAAATTAAAATTTGTCTCAATAGTTTGTACAAAAAGGGTATACAGTAGTTAACAGTATAATAATAAGTGTAAAGTTTGTGTGAAAAAATAAAAGTGATGTAAATTATAAAAATAAAGTTTCAACATCTGTATCGTTAAGCCATATTTTTAAATCTTTTAGGTATTGGGGAAGTCTAGTTGCCACCTGAATAATTTTCGGTAAAAGATTGAGAGCACGAGGTCCAATGAACCACATTTCTAGTACAATGTGTAATTCTGTGCTTTCTGAATTGTTGGATGGTCATCATATCCATTGTTTGCTGTTAATAAAAAAAAAACACTTGGTTTAATAATAAAACTGACATGTTCCCATTAATTTGTTTTTGAGCCCAACAAAACTCTGTTGCATGTTGAAAAAAGAGAAGACAAGAAATTCAACGCTTATTTCATCAGAAAATTGGGTTGGTGTTTCTAATTCTTCGAAGGTAATACAGAAAAAACTCTCTCATATAAAAGTACCCAACCTCAACAAAAAGCCCAATGGTTTAACTTACCCTGTGCAAACTGGTTCAAGATGACTGCATAGGTCACCATGGTACTCAGAATCTGCAACAAGTGGATTAAATTAAATTAAATGAATCATTTTTAAGTAAATAAAGTAAGCCTATCTACGTTTTCCCTACCGTGCACCAAAAGGGAAGTTCCAGGGATATGACACCGCATAGCAAAAACTTGGGTTTTTTGCAAGCCATTTGAATAGTCTTCAAAAATATCTGAAAATCAAATAAAATATCCCTTAACAGAAAAGCATAAAATCTAATAACAAGCGATGACTTTTGACATCGTGAAATTTTCACAGTTCTTTCTTTGTCTAGAATTTCGCTACTTTTGTAGATCGCCGTGTAATGGCATAACGTTTTCAAATGTTACTGATTTACAAATGGCAAACAATATTATTTATATTTATAATATTATGACAACAAATGTACAATTGATAGAGGTACAAACAAGTAAAAAGTAAAAGTAAAAAACGGTATTATCGAAGTAGTGCCTTCGATCCCCATGATTTTAGTACAAAATTAACAAAAATCATCTTGATAATTTCCTGTAAATCTACTAATAACACAGAATGGTTTCTTTTACATAATCTCCGGTGTCCTTCGAATACTCCTCTTCAGCTAAATACGATATTAAAAGAGACGCCTTTCGTTCCTGAAACAGTAATGATAAATAATTCGCCGGGATAATACATTTAAAGAACTTTTTTATAAATTTGGAAAACATTTTATACCCACTTGGTTCAAACATTTTGTGCAAGCGAGCGTCAAAACGAAAAGGCATAAATTGCAAAAAATCGCATTAACGCACATCGCAGTGTAAGTCTGATTGTCAAAAGATCGACACTGTTTGGAAATTTCATTGATGAGAAGTAACGAGAAAACCATTAAACTAAGAATCGAACCCACAATTTGAATCTGAAAGGCATCACAAATTATGCCACGAAGAACAAAAAGTACACCCTGAATGTCGAATAGATCTCTTATTTCACGATCAAGAATGAACTTTAAATGTTTGGATGAATCAGAATAGAGGTTCTTGATAATCGAAAGCCGGTCGTTTATCAATTTGAATCTGTAGTAGATAAGGTAAACTGAAGAATAAGCCTGTATAAAGACAACGTCTTTTAGGTGACCCATGCAAATTGGAATGAATGTTAAAAAATTGCGTTTGAAATAAGAAACTGCTATAATATTTCCAATAATAATAAAAAATTCATAAACAACAATCGTGAGCAACATTATGTACGAAAAACCATCATTAGGGTTTATTTGTAAAGCTATTAATTTTCTGTCGGAGGAGTGTAGCCGATTAATAAAATCAATATATTGGAAATACAGGATGTGATTCGATAAATAACTGATCATGTAAACCAGTTGATGTGTGGCGTACGCTAGATTTAAGAAATTCAGCCCATCATCTTCAATTTTTACCAGGTTATTGTAACCCAGCAATGTCCAAATTGATTGTCCAAAAGGAAATATAAAAGAAATTATTGAAAAGATTAAAGAAAACTTGTATTCTTTGATTCCGTTCTCATTTTTAGTTTCAATGTACGATGCCAGTGTCATGATTAGTGTTAAACGATGTAGAGGACGGAGAACTTTGAAAATGTCCATAGTTCTTTAGCACAACACCGACTGACTAATGAAAAATGACAAAAATTCCTTTACGAAACATTACGAACTCTTGATGATTTGTGTTATACTTTCCTTCCGTATAATACGCCGGCGTCATTAATATGGTTACCAGATATAATGGATTCATTTTTTATTTGGTAGCAACTTTAAATGTCAATTTAAATTTTTTTATTCAGAAGATTGATGAACCTGTACCAATTAAGAACGACATAGTTGTATGGGCGTAATTCTTGTTCGGCAGTTTAATATTTTTAATGAACATTATGAAGTTGAATAACATCGTTTGGTGGCTTCCTAGGGGTGCCCGGATTCATGGGGTGAGGTTTGTCCGGATCTTTGAAGCGCCGAGTCTGCCCACCAACTGCGTGACAGGCAAGAACGGGAGGGACTGGTTGAGGGAGACCTTTTGGACCATCGCACTGCATCCCCAAACATACCAAAGACCCTGAGTTGGAAATAGATAATTTAAAGCATGTCCTCGAAAATTGTTGGAAAAAAGGGAAATATAACAGTAATTGTCAAGAGAAAAAAAAAATTGGTGTTCCTTTAATCTGATCTCATCTTTAGTGTCTTTATTCGAAGCCAGTGGTAGAATTAAGAAAATACCAAGACGAAGAACATCAAGCTTCATTGCCAATTTTTTTTTCTTTATTCCTTGCATATTATGGTTACATTATTTGTGGATTTTTCGACCACCATGCTAGGCTGATGCCCGTGTTAATTGGTATAAAAAAGTTAATATTGCAGTGAAAATTTTAACTTTTTTATTATTCGGAATGTTGTACTTTTGTAGTATTTATAGTATTTTTATGCAGAACAAGCAAAGGAAAAGTCGATTACTTTTTAATTGATTTAACCCACTGTAGGCTATGTTTCCTTTGCTACGTTCTTCTTTAGTTGTGGGAGTAATTTTTTATTTTTATTTTTTTTTGTGCATTACAGATTAATACATTAATACAATACACATAACTAAAGACCGGATTATATGCAACAAAAACAGCCCAAAATATGCATGCAAATATGCAATAAAAATGGCTAAAATATGCACTAAAATACATAAAAAGGGCCAAAATATGCAACATGAAATAATACAGGAAGTCATATTTTTTAATTTTAGTAAGCTATGTTCTCAAGGATAACAATCTTATTTTCGAAAATATCAAATATAAAATCTATTTAACAATGAAATTTACAATTTACCTTTAAAAACGTATATGACTTAGTCCTGTTCTAAATTTTCTGTAGATAAATTGTGTCTACGTCGCTTAATATATATCTTTGTAAGCGGAAAGGAGCGTTCTACGTCCACTGATGTGACTTGACTGAATTTAAATTTGGGTGCGATTTTTGAACTTCAATAAGTACAATTGCCGGGCAAAATTTCACCTGCCTCGTTGATGAAGCTATCAATTTGGCACAAGGATTCAAATCCTGGGTTATTATTCAATAAGTATTCAAACTTTTCTTTGAGTTTACTGTGGAATAGCTTTGACAACGAGGAATTCATAAGGCACATTTTCTTCATAACCTGAATAGATTCATTCAACGCCAATGTAGGCGAACAGAGTGCTAATATGCCAAAGCCTCTGCACTATCGTCGTTGATATTACCCTGGATGTCACTATGTGAGGCATCTGAACGATGAACAAGATCGAGCGTAAATATGCAAGATGTCAAATTTTTTGCTAAAATTTGCAATTACCGCTGAAAAGGGTCTAAATATGCAAATGCATATGCAGATATGCATTTGCATATAATCCGGTCTCTACACATAACATACATATAACTTCAAACGAGATCTTTTTTTACAATAATACATATTTTTTAAACGAGAAAAAAAAATATCAATAATACATATTTTAGAGTCCTTCCCCGAAATTATTCTTGAAACCTTCAAGACTAATGTTAAAAATGTCAAGAGACCTAGAAATATCATTTAGCAGCACCATACCTCTGTCATGCTGTGTTGGGCCAGAATGTCTGTTCTGCCATGTGGGATATAGAGCAAGTCGTGGTGGCGACCCTGGCAATAGTTGTTCAGTACGAACAATTTATAGCATTCTAAGAGGTATGGGCTGTCAATGTAATAGTTTATAATTTTGAAAGCTGTTATTGTTAGGGTCCCATTCCTTCTAGGTTGGAGACTTTCGAAGCGCGTTTCAGATAGCAAATCTAGATGATGCATACATCGCGGGTATTGACCATGCATTCTCATATAAAGATACCTTAGAATTTTTTTTTTGGATTTGTTATAATAAATCTATGTATTTTTGCTGGTATGGAACCCAAACAGCAGAAGCCTATTCTATTTTTTATCGTATAATGCAGTTGAACATCGATGTCATTGCTTCGGGCTTGGAAAATTGTTTACTTATTCTTATCACAAATCCAAGAAGTTTGTAACATGATGATGTCAACTCCACTATATAATCTGAAAAAGTAAGTTTGGGATCAAATGTAACCTCGAGGTCCTTGATGGATTTTACTGATGACAATATTTCATTGTTTAATTTATAATCAAATTAAATCGGCTTTTTGGAACGCGTTTAGGTCATAGTGACACATTTTGTTACATTAAAGAAAAGTTTATTCTCATCTGCCCATGAAGATATTGCGTTTAAATCAAGTTGTAACTTAAAACAATCTGAGCAGTTTGAGATCATCAGCAAATAGCAATCAAATAGTACTCTGGATGCATTCTTGAATATCATCGATTAATATCAAGAATAGTAGAGGTCCCAAGTTTGACCCCTGAGGTATTTCCGAAAAAGCAGGGAATTCCCTGGATTCTTGGCCACCGATGTATACATACTGTGTTCTATTTTTTAAGTATGTCACAATAAACTGTATCAGGGGTTGGTCAAAGCCTATTTTATGGATCTTTCTTAAAAGTGCGTCATGATCTACACGGTCGAAGGCTTTTGCAAAATGAGCGTAATTAACGCCTGTTTAATATTGCGCGTCTAATCCTCTTGCTACTTTATGTGAGAGTTCAAGGAGATTGGATACAGTCGATTTTTTTGACAAAAAACCCTGCTGGTTTCCTCCAAGAAGCGGTTTTATTATATTTGTTAGTTTTTCACAATTAAGTGTTTCAAATTTTTTCGGAAAAGATGATAAGACAGCTACCGGTCTATGATTGTGTACCTCTGTTTTGCAAACCGACTTATATATTGGGCTCACCTTGGTGAGTTTCCAAGATTGGGAAAAGGTGGAAGTAGCAATACTGAGGTCGATTATATGGCACAAAGGTTTATATAAGTATTCCCCTAACGTGATAATTACATGAGGTGGAATTCCATCCGGTCCCGTGGCCTTATCGGGCTTTTGGTTCTGAATGCAAATTTTTACTTCCTCAGGTTTAAATATTTCAAGGGATATTAAATCTATAAATTTAGGCACCTCTTGCCGGAGACTCTCCGCATTTAATTTGGGACACGTTTGGTTATAAACCGATTTGAAGTATTCCGCGAATATCTCTGACACTAATTGGGGACACTGGATGATTTCATTCACGTCCATGAGCGCGATAGAAGTACCCACACTTGATTTTTGTGACCTAATATATTGCCAAAAGTCTTTAACATCATTTTTAATCCCATTTTCAATATTAGATAAGTGAAGTTTTTTTTTTAAAGAAATTTTCTTTTTTAGTTCAGATCTCTTCGCAGAGAATAGTGAGTAGTCTGAGTGGCTCTTAGTGGCCTTATATTTTCTGCGAAGAGATTCCTTGAGTTTAATTTTATTGATTTTACTTTTGTCAAACCATAACGGATAATTTACATTTGTTTTGGGTGGTTTTTTTATGGGGACACACAGATCAAAAATACTGTCCAATACTGAGAAGAAATATTCTACTGCTTCGTCAACCGATTTTATGTCATTAAAGTATTTTCAAACGAAATAAGAAAAAAATTGCTTACTTAGGTTGACATTTAAGAGGCCGCTATCCGAATTTCTACCGATTTCTTGCAAACCTCCCTTAAACATTTGAAGTTTTTAAGCTCTTAAAAAAATATATGTTATTTTTGAAGATAATATCTATACATTCCCCACACCGAAACGCAACTTATATGAAATTCCCTCGATAGAAAAAAAATCGCAAATTATGCTCCAAATTTTTTTATTTTCAAGCCTGTTTCCGTTATTTTACAAGTTATATGTATGAAAAAATTCACAGTGTTTCTTTAAATACTGTTTTAGACAGCCCCCAAGAGATGTTTGCTCTATTTTAAATGCGTTGTGTTTTATTAAAGATTTTCACAATTTTCGCATCGATTTTATAGCTGTAAATGTTAGCGCGCTCCTCTAACATTCGTAATTTCACATCTCTCCATTTCTTCTTTTTTGGGCCGGTAACGGACCCTCAAATGTTTGAAATTGAATTTTCTAAATTTAATTCTGTTTGACAGTGTAGATTGCGGAGTAGATTGATGGTTGTTGTCGCTATGTGGCACCGCTGGCGCTGTTGTGGCCACGCGCGTAGAGCGGGTAGCGTTTCGTCGAGCGTTCCGGCGGCTGTACATTGTTTTTGATAGTGTTGCATGAATCGCTAACGAAGGGTGATATTTATCTTACTAATGTAATGTAATGCCTCTTGTCCAAATTTTCTTTAGTGTATGTAACTCCTTAGACTTTTTCTTGTTTCTCAAAACTTCACTCTTCTTCCATCCGTTGATGAAATATACGAGTGTAGGTCTCGGTTTTTCTTTGTTTACTGAATTTCCAATACGATAGATTTTGTCTATCTCGAAGATTTCTATGTTTCTGTCCAATTCTTCGTGGAGTTTTTGCCTCGTATTCTCTAGTAGTTCTGTCATAGGTTTTTCACCCTCTTTCAGTCCATAGATCACTATATTGTTGCTTTTCCTGTCTTTTTCTAAAAGTTGTATCTTATTTCCCAGTTTTTCCAACTTAAGTTTTAAATTTCTATTTTCTTCTAACACTGGTTTCAGTTTTTCATCCATTCTCTCCATTATGGTATTAGTTATAAATTCTGTTTGGTTCTGCATTTCTATTTTCATTTTTTTAAAGAAAATTTGAAATTGATCATCCATGGTTTTTGCGTGAAAGCAACGTTTGCAAGTAATTTATTACGCTGGCAACACTGATAGCTGTGACGCTCGCCGACACTTATGACACTGACGTGTCTCAGTTCAGTTTGACAGTTATCTATGGTCGGCCGGTTTGGTAGGTAATATCTACCTAAATGTGCATGCAGTCCGTTGTAATAATGAACTAACTTCAAAATTCTGTCGGTTTTCTTCTTTCAAGAGTCAAAATTAATCAAAACACAAATGGCTCTATGGATCCTAACATCTGTCATCAGTTATAAATTATATTACTCATACATTCCACACCAACTTCCCATTATAAATTTCTCAAAATAATTATCCAATTTCTTGATTTAATTGTGATTTAAAATATTTATAAATTAATCAGAATTGCATAATTTAATAATAGTTTTTATCAAGTATAGTTATTATGAAAAAAATCAATCTGTAAATTTCACCCGTCAAAATACAGAGACCCCTAGTTATAGTTGGTGAAATAATATTAAAAAATGTATCTAGCCTACAATTTTTTTTGCAAGAAAAAAAATGTTATTAAATTAATGATTACAAAAATGAAAGATAATAAAGAAAAAAATGCACATTTAATTTCCATATACATACAGGTATTTAAACATATTTTTAACTGCATTTTTAATTTTCATGAATCATAGAATCGTAGAATTGGAAAATTGGAGAATCGTAGAATTCTGCATGCGTTGGTTCCCTTGGATTGTCGGGAGATCTTGATATCCATCGTTTGCTGTTGATGTAAACATACCTTGTTAATAGACAGACTATATAAAACATAAGAATATGATTACATCATCTCATAAACTGGTAGTTACTTTAATAATATGTTAATAGCAGAAAATAAATAAAACTGTTTCCTTACCCTCTGCAAACTGGTTCACAATGATTGCATATGTTATCATAGAACCGACCATCTAAAATCAATTAAAAAATCAGTAAAATGATAACTACTTACTGTAAAGTTTAATAACTTAATGTTTTCCTATATTATTAGGGATAACTTATTTAAGCTTATAAACCTAATTTTAATATTTAAACATAGACGAAAATAATATCAACAACTCTCAATGAGATGTGGTTTAAGATTTTCACTGCCAAAAGAATCATCTTGATTTGTTTTTTAGGTATTATACCGTGTTATGCTACCTCCTTCTTTAGTCAACGTTTCGGACAGCGTTACATCATCTCACTAATCTGCCCTGATAACGCAACACGCCATTATACCCCAAAACCAAATCATGATAAAACTCTCAATGTAACAGACAGATTCACATAAGAAAATTCGTCTTTGGCAATGATTAATTTTTTTTTTATTAAAGCACAAGAATCCCTACTGCAACCCAAACTTCTGGCTATTCAGATCTGGTCACCATACACGGCTGGGCCATTTCTAGCAACGTCTTAATTCTGAATGGTGGTTTTACGCCAGCGCGATACTGTCACTCTTGAACGTGCCGTAAACGTACCACGTATATTATTTTTAATTGAAATAACAAAATTCAATACAATAACATTGTTAATAAAACGGCGTAATTTGAACCCGCGACCCTTGTACTGCTGGTAGAGAATCTTACCTCTCGATTACGGAGGCAATCATGAGATTTATAAGCTTCACTAAGATATCCCTAATTAAATAAGTTTCTAAGTGGTTTTATATCGGTACCAGATATTCTGGCTAAAATGGGAATCTATGTCTCGGATAATTTCACGCAAGGCCGCCAATACAGGCTTTTGATTTTTCCCAGGTGCATAGCTAACTTACCAACGGTGATGCCCCTGTGAAAAATCACTAGTTTAATTAACTACTTCGCAGGAAATGTGGATATTTTCCATGTGTCCTACAATGAGTTTAGGCGTGAAATATAACTCATATTTTAATTTGTATCTTAAATGTAAAAGTATTTATTATATATATTCTCAGCGGCCGATCGTACAATCAGGCAGATCATGATGCGCCTAGCTACTTCGTGAAGTGCTTCAGGCGCATCATGATCGGCCTGATTTTTCAATTTGTCTGAGACATATATACCGCTTTGGCAATACATTGGTTTTTACACTGTTTTTGCAAATAAATAAAATAAATTTAATAATCTTTCTAGACTTTTCGAAGAAGTCAATATAATATGTGTCATATAAATAAAATCGGATAAGTATATCCGCTACGCTGTCGAGCATGTATAAATATTCTGATTAAACTTCAAATTCAATTCAAATCGCATCAAAAAAGATGGAAAATATTAATAATTCAAGAAAATTATCAGATTAATAAAAAATGAAGGAGCGAGGTGGTAATAGTTCAGGTGGTTGGATGGTTACCAGTTTCATATTTTCTGTCTTATATTTTCATTGAGAATAGGCCACTTGCATGGATTTCATAATGACTTGGAAAAAATATTAGATAGATTTTTCTACTGAGATTCCGAAAATGTTACTACATTTTTTTTAGAAATTTATAGTTTTATTTTATTTTAAATAAATAAACGTGTGACGTCACTACATGAAAATGTCCCGTCTCCCAAATATTCAATTAATTTTGTAAAATTCTACATAATTTTTTTTTTTATGACAACACTTTGATTTCTGGCGAATTTTTCAATTTCTTCACTAGATTTATTCTTTGTTACCTTGCGATCTCATGTTTGTTTTGATGTTTTGACAGATGGTAATAAAGATGGCGGTGTATAAAGTGAACCTCGTATATATGCTTAGGATAATAAAGGTAACAGTGCTGATTTTAATAAAATCAAATTTAAAAATATATTATTATAATTGTAATTTACAAGTAAAAGTGGATTTAGTCATATGTAGACGCTGAAAATTTTAATGATTAATGATCAATAAGATGGATCAAGGAAACAAATTAATGAGATGTAATGTTTTTGGTATGCCTCGTTTTTCTCCTGTGCCATTCATGTGGAATGCATCGCTTTTTTTAAATGATTTTGTAATTTTTTTTCACACCCATAAAATTATGTCCCGTCTTTCCGGTTTACAAAAAATGGTCCGATTTTTCGGATTGAAATTTTCAAAAAATCGCCATGGTTTCAAAAATACGATTAAAAAAAATACGGAATGTCTTAGAATATTTGCTAAACCGGAATTTTTTATATGATGCAAGTGGCCTATTGGTGATAATTTTTACACAATTTCATACCGTGCACAAAAGGGGAAGTTCCATAGAAACGCCACATAGCATAAATATTGATTTTCTGCAAGCCATTTGAATGGTCTTCAAATACATCTGAAAATAAGAAATTCAGTACGAACACATAAGCGGCATAAAAAGTGCGTAATTGTTTTAAAGAACTTTATCTTATTTATACAAATTTAAAAAAAATATATATATATATATTTTTATTTTAAGTAAAAAAAGCCTTAAATTTTTTTTTATGAATTTATTTTTACCCGTGACAACTGTTTCTCCTACCGAAAGCATTGTCTTACTTATATGCATTTCTAGACACCTAAACGATTTTATTTATTACGACGTGAAGTTTGTCTGGGTCTTGGCGACGGGCTGGCCGGTCTTGTCCACTTGCTGCGTGGCGGATCGAATCGGGAGAGACTGCTTGAGGGAGATCTTTTGACCTCTCGATGAGGAATCGATTCATGCAACCGCCATTCCTAGACCTACCGACCCCCAGATTCCTATCCATTCCACATACCCCTTTTATTTTTCCTTCCCAGAAAAAAATCCTTATCTCAAAAAACCATCCATACAGCATCCCCAAAGATGACACAGGCCCTGAGGAAAGTTATTTTCATTAGGGTCTCCTGTGCGAGGCTAATGTTAAAAAAAATCAATTACCAATGTCCTTATTTACATCTCCGATGATGATAACAATCCATAGTTTCTCCACTTAAAGTGCCGTTTTTTTTTTACAAAAAAAAAAAGAATTGCAAAATGCGATTTCTAAAACCATAAAAACTTTCGGTCTGGACTAGATTTGTACAAATTTGTCTGTCTGTAATTGGTAGGTCAGTGCAAATATTTTCATATTTTCAGCACAAGCGTTATTTCCATAATGAGCTTTGAAATATCCATACGTCACCAAAAATTTGGGCAAGACGCCGTATTGTTTCTGGTGGAATCTTATTATTTTGACCGAAAGGTTAAATGAGAAACGGCTGATGAATAAATTTTTTAGCACTGCTAAATCCAATGTACGCAGCATGTAGAGACATGACAATGGTAAATAATAAATACATTAACCGAACATTATTATTAATTCAGTTCACCGAAAAATTCCATTTTAGTTTGTATCTTAAAATAACATTTACATAATCTCCAATTTCCTTTGAACGCTCCTCTACAGCCAAATACGATATTAATAGAGATGTCCTTCGTTCCTGAAACCAAAGGGATTAACAATTAAGCAAAGATTTAAAAATAAACCAATTGTAAAATGTAGTACGAGAAAATATATTTTACCTGCGTGAGACACTTGGAGCACCCAAGCGTCAAAACAAAAAGACACGAATAACAACAAATTGCATTAAACCACATAGCCATAAATCTTTCAGGTACTGTAGTTCGGACCTTTTTAGATGTGTCAGTGATGAGGACTACAGACAGAGTCATCAAACTAAGAATCGAAGCCACCACTTGAATCTGAAAGGCTTTGGACACTATACCACGAAGAATGTAAAGTTCATCGTGAATGTCACAAAGATCCCTTATTTCATCAGCAAGAACCGTCTTGAAATGTCTGGATGATTCGGGATAAAGGTTTTTAATAATCGACAACCTGTCGTTAATTAATTTATGTCTGTAGTATAAAAGATATACGGAAGAATATGCCTGCACGAATATAATGTTCTTCAAATGACCCATGAATATAGGAATAACCGCTATATATAAGCCTGAAGTATAGCAAACTCCAAAAACATTTCCAAAAAGAAGCAAATATTCAGAAACAACTATCGCAACCAGCATTAAATATGAATATCTATCATTAGGGTTAATATGTAAGGCTTTTAGTTTTCCGTCAATTGTGTGAAGACGATTGACAAATTTCAGGAAGTGAATTTGCATGATTCTGTTTGCCGAAGTACTGACGGAGTAAGTACAGACGTGTGATGCAAAAGCTATATTTAAAAAAGTCAATGGATCATCTTGATGTTGAAAGAGAGCATTATAACCAAGAGCTGTCCAAATTGATTGTCCAAGAGGACATACAATAGTAACAAACGAGAGAATTAAAGAAAACTTGTATTCCTTGATCCCGTCCTCATTTTTGGTTTCTATAAACGCAGCCATTGCCATGAGAAGTGTTAGACCATGCAGAGGACGGAGAACTTTGAAAACGTCCATGAGTGTTGAACTTTTCATTGACTTGTGAATTCTGAATCCAAATGAAAGAAATGAACATTATTGAACATCCCTTCTAACGATTGGTAATGAACGAATTATTGATGAAGTAGTTACTTTATATACCTTACGATATTTTAGCAGGCTTTTATGATCTACAGTTTGGCAATTAAGTGTAGAAAATAAATGATGGCGCTGCGATCGATTTCTTGGTTTTAAATGGCAACATCGTGATGGCTCATAAGACAATGAATGTATGTTTTAAAAAACCCTTCAGCCAAAATGACATAAATTTAATATATAACAATAATTAATATAATATAATTTTTATATAACATAAATTTTGCACAAAAACACATAATTTAATAGAAGTAAAATAAAACAAAACAGGTTTTAAGTGGGCGTTTATTTTGTTATAAAAAACGTAGGTACATAGGTATTTAAAAATCTGAGTATATTTATTCAACACCCGACATGTAATAATTATTGTCTTAGTCCTCATATGATTCTTCTTCTTCCATATCTTCATCTTCATCTAAACGTTTTATCAGTTCATCTATATCATCATATTCCTCGTGCATCTGCCTCGATTTTCATCACGTTTTTGCAACAATTTTTTTTAATCACACTTATGCTATTTGCCGTTTTTCCGGTGTTTCAAATTTTCCATCTGCCTTTTCCCTTTCTTGACGGTTTATCTTACTTTTCAGATTTACCTGTATGTGGAAAAGCATTAAAATGATTATTCTATAGAAGGTAGTTTTAAAAAAGCACACCTGATAATATTCATTTAGAAAGAAAGAAAGAGAAAATTAAGAACAAGTTATATTTCTATGAGTTTAAAGAAGTTGCATATTATTATTTTTTTTTTAAATTGAGTTATTCCATTTTTCTTGTGGCCTAATATTAACTGTCAAATGGAAATGTCAAATTCGGATTTTTAAACATAACCTCAAATCAGATTGTAATGGTTATAATCGCACAAAAATTGGCACAAATCTTGTAATACTAATGAAATTTATTAAAAAAAACTATACCACGTACCATTCATTTCTGCAGTTCGTTTGTAAACTTCTTTCAAATTGGATAGGAGCTTCTTCGCACGATATTCAGCTAGGCAGCGTTGAAACACGCAGTTTTCAACTTCTCTTGCACCACTACGTATTGGTTTGTTCATTTTAATTCAATTCAAACAATGCACAGGCAAACAATGAAAAAAAAACACTAAACGAGCGATTTTCAGTGTGTTCTACATGATTAAAGTCAGTAAAGCCGAGAGCCATACAAAATGTCATTGACAAAACGAGTATTTCGGTGTTACCATAGTAATGAAAAAATTTAGTTCCAAATTAATTAATTTCTACACTTTCTTGCCAAACAATACTTTTAATTTAGTTTTTGATTACTTCGATTTTTTTAAACATTTCAAATATAATTAGCTCGTATCATTTATGAATATTTGAACGAATTAGAGAAAACATATGTTTATAGGTAGATACCAGTATTTAATGTTTAACCACGCAACATGTATAAAAAAGTGAAAAACTTGGGTAATACACTTGTTTATTTACTTAATTATGATTTATTAGCCGCCTCAAACATTACGAAAATTGGTATCAAAAGAGAATGTATATTTTTTCATCCCTGTACGAATGCAAAGCGATATATCTAGATTTAGCTAAAACCTTTCAATCTGCGACTTTTAAAAACATTTTAAAACATGGGCATTATGGAGTGTGTTTACGTGTGGTTTAAGTTGTAAAGTGTGTGGTAAAGCAAATAAGCAAGATGGTGGTACAATACTTACAAGTAGTTTATTTACAAATAACAATAAACACATAATTCAATTCTATAGTTAAATATTAACAATAATAATTAATGTAAAGGGCGAACAAACACGGTATCCAAGATGTGTCTTAACAGGGAGTTGAAAGCAGAATGATCGGTGTCGGTGATCTATGTTGCAGCGCGAGCGAGAGTTCTGAGACAGAGATTGAATTCCAATTGGTCGCTGGGGGGCCAATCGGATTGCCGCACGACTTCAGATCGATGACGTTGTTCGACCTCCACAGTATAAAAGACAAGGAACTTCAACTATTGAAAAGTTATTTTTGCTCGACAGAACACAACAAGACCAAACAAGACGGTAAACACAAGTTTTGGACAAAGACGCAGAAAAGCATTCAACAGTCCTTCACTTGATATAAATAATGAAGAGAACAAAAATAAATCCCGATATAAAATTAAAAGATGGATATTACCAAAATTTTATAAAATAAAATAATAAAACATATACACACATAACACACAATACCATTATAAAGCAAGACAACTCATAATATATGCCGATTTTTTATTTTCTTTTCATGACCGACTTTTATTTAATTAAAATTTTATATGTTCTTCATCTTATTTAGTGTTTATAAAATCAGCACGGTAAGCTATCCAGTGAGGCTAATATTAATAAATTATATTATAAAATGTACATAAATTATTGCATCAAATAAAAAAATAAATAAAAAAACCATAAAAAAACCCATAAGTTTTGAACACGATAATATACAGTTTCCATGTAAGTGAGTACGCCTTTTAGCCGGGGACGGTTCTAGATATTCGTGACATGTGCTAAGATTAAAAAATACGACATTTTTCATGTTGTAGCTGAAAATGATTTTTTTTTTCAAAATTTCAATTTTTTGTTTGAATATTTTTAGTCTTTAAAAATTAAAAAAAATATTTAAAATTCTCATTTCTTTAAAATAATGGTATTTAAAAAAAAACATTTTTACCAGGTACAACATCAATAATGTATTTTTCAATCAACACTCTGTGATGAACCTGTTTCACTCCGGTATAGGTGGGTAAATTTTTTTTTTAAATAGAGAATATGATCACACTATCGACATCTTTCGGGTGGTTTTAAAATCAATATTAAAGGAATCTTTTTTAAACTTTTGGGGTATCCTTGCCACGAAGGGGTGTAAGTAGTTAGGAAAAAAAAACGACTATCCAATCAGAATAGAGATGAGGACAGTAGGTGCGTCTTAAACCAATCACAGGCTGGGGGCGTGGGGTGAGGGATTTGCAAAATTAAGATACCAAGATTATCTCACGGTTTGGCCAGACAGTTATTTTAAGAGGATAGAACCACTTCTAACTTGGTCATAAATCGCATTTTTATGGGAGCAGGGGGGAATCGACAACAGTTGATTTCACGTCTGGAATCGGAAAGTTTTGCGAGGATCTCGGTGGCGGAAGATTCAAAAGACAAGGATCATGCGTTAATTAACATAAAGTAACAAGCGATCTCGATTACTTAGTAATCGTGAAACGGGAGTAAACATTGAAGGTCATAACCGCTTTTTTCAGACAAATATCTTGCAGATTCTGCAGGTAAACAATGGGGGAAAGTGTTAGACGTGGAAAACCTACAGGAGCCGATCTCTTCGAGGTAGTCGAGGGAAATCAATTCATGTTAGTGACCATATGAAATCTAAGATTTTGTATTGGATTTTTGTCCGTTAGTTTAGAGAGGAGGGAAGGTTTACGATCTCTTGTTACTTAAGTGGGTCTTGAGTGTGAGACATCTGACATGATTTTGGGCCTCTAAGGTACGCATTAAGCTGAAATCACCACTTGATTTTACATACAGATGATACGAGAAAGAAATTAGTGAAAAAGCATAAAATTTAACGACCTGTCAGGATTTTAAATTATTTGAAAACTCGAAATTCGAAAAGGCGAGTAATCACGGGGGATTTATCGGTTTTGGTGACAGAGAGGGATGTAATATGTAGGAGGAACTAGGAAATGGGGGAAAAAAACGTTCAAAGGCAGGGTTGGAATGGGATCTTGGCAGTGGTTATAGCCCGTGAGAAAGGAGAATCGAGGTCATAAAAGGTTAGATTATTATAAAATAAGGTCCTACGAGCATCACGACTTTGCTAGGAAGTGACCAAGTAATTAGAGTTTGCACATGAGCATTTGCAAACGCGAGAAATATTAAAATTGTATACGGACACAAGAAACGCGACATATAGCCAGAAACGGACACAGCTGAGTGTGCACACTTGCGGTACGTTCGATAAAGGATATTCAGTCACAAATTTATTAGAAAATCCATAGCCAAATGTTAAAACGACGGGATATCTAGGCAGTGACGTGTTGGGAGAATTTTATAATAATGAATGCTTAATAGATAACTGTCGGGATATGTTGTAGGTTAATGAGTTGAAATTGGATTTGGGTTAAGCCAAGAAAGTAGGGCAGTTATATCGAATATTCAGGATACACCGTATTTGAAAGCAAACTAAAAAGGAGTAGAACGGACACTATGGATTTTAGAGAAAAGTTTAATTAATTAGTCACAGGATAAAAGGTAGATTATATTCACTTATCATGCGGAGACTCGAGTGGGAATAAAATGTTTAGACCGAAATACGCCCCTGATCGATTGCAACAGAGGAGTGTCATCGTAGGAAGGCGGGTCGATCGGAACGGGACGTTAGAAGGAAAAAAGGTGAACCGACGGTATGGGATATTGGTATGGAACAAAGACGATATTACGCGTTCCTAAGGTTGTGAATAGCAAAATTTAAATTTGATTGATGGGAGAAACGGGGTATTAAAGACTTAGATTGGTCAGGGAGGGGGGAGTTCGGTGCTAGATTTCGGGAGAAGAAGAACTGTGAAAATCGTGCGTGTATCGGGAATTGATTGCTGGACTTAGCAAAATCGAGACTGTGTAGTGTTAAACTAACTTCGTTGATTATGCTTTGCAAGTGTTAGTGAATTAGATTCAGTGGAAATTACATGACTTGATTCACGAGACAGTGGTGAAAAGTGTTAATTTGATTAAAGGGTATAATAATTAAATCAATAAATTCTAATAATAATAATTAACCAATCGACCGGACGAAATAAAAAATCGGTAAATACATATTATGGGGAGTTCGGGGTGATATCTCGGGAGAAGAAGGACTGTGAAAATCGTGCGTGTATCGGAAAGTGTTGGGAATTGATTGCTGTACTTATTATTGCTGTAGTGTTGAACTAACTTCGTTGATTATGCTTTGCAAGTGTTAGTGAATTAGATTCAGTGGAAAATACATGACTTGATTCACGAGTCAGTGGTGAAAAGTGATAATTGATTAAAGGGGATAATAATTAAATCAATAAATTCTAATAATAATATTTAACCTATCGATCAGACGTAATAAAATTCGGTAAATACGTATTATGAGAGTGACGATCTTATATCTTATCCGGTGTTGTGTTAATTATTCTAAAAAATAATCGTCGGTAAAAGTTCGCGATTGTTATCGTTTATTATGTAGAGAGAGTAAAGATATCTATAAATATTTACCCTAAATAAAAATATCGGCCTTGAATTTTAATAATAATAATAAATGGTGCTAATTCGGGTGGGGAGGGACTTAACTAACTTAATTTAAAGAAAATAACGAATAAACAGTCGTTCTAGGTTTACAATAATGGCCCCAGTTTTGCGTTAATAAATTTCATTCCTTTTATAAAAATGTCGTGATAGACCGCGAAAGAACGAAATTAATAATAAACTAAACTAGATTTAAATAATCTCAGCAAGGGTTCGGGAGTCAGGAATGATATCGAATTTGGTATATTTAAATTTCAATAGTTAGAACATTGTAATCTACGAAAACGTTCAATTTGTGAAAGCTCACACCGACGGCGTCGAGCGGTTATTTACCATCTTTAGTTTACAAATAAAAGCATGATTAGTGCAAATTGATATGAAAGTGAGTTTAAAAATAAAATATACAACGATTCGGGTTCCTAGGTGAAGATACAGCAAGCACAAATTTAACCATTAATTTAATTTTAGGTCAGACAATTGATAGTGTAGAGTTTAGAAATTCGTAGGAAGTTTTGTTTTCTCCACAGATCTACGGCATACGTAATTAAGAATTGGTCGTGTATATCTCCGACCGGGATTTTTAGCAATTACGTACTCGGTAAGTTGTTATACCTAATTTAAATTTCCAGGCCATCCTGAACCGCGACGCAGAGATGACAGAACCGAAACTGCCTCGGGAAACTGAAGATTTAAATAAATGACAAAATTTTATTATATTATTTCAGGATATGTTCAACAGTGCTATCACCAAGGACAGTGACCTTTTCTTTCAGACAGCTGATGGCACTGGCGGGGGAGCAAAAAATGAACGAGTGTTGTACCCTCAACCAAATGGGGAGTCCATCGGGGTATACGACATACCAAATGGAAAGCAGCTGTCTACAAACTAAATACTTCGAGAGTGAAACGTAAATTTAAAACTAACAGGTACTCCTTTGAATTCCTATTTGTTGAATTGCGCCTTTTAAACTTTATGGTTGAACAATGTGACGATGACACCGAGGCTATACATATGTGTCAATGTGTGGTCCATCGGTAAGGGTCTTCCCACATTGTCCTGTTAGGAGGGGATGCTCACCATAGACTGATCGGGTCACGCGAGATGCTGGAAGCAATTCCCTTTCGCGGAACCGTGTCGAGAGAATGGGCGTGACGAGACGGATATGAAATGAGTTGCCAAACGGTATGTAAGGACGCGGTTCGCTGACGGAGGCGTCTTGGCCAAAAGCATCTCGGGTTGCCGGCAAGGTAGTGTGGGAGGAGCATAAGCAGTTCATTTTGTGGAAACAACCCTGCAGCGCCTGCACATTTTTTAATCCTATCGACCTAGAAGCAAACATAGCACTTAGACAATACTTAACTTCTATGTTCGCTACTAGAGGTGGTTTTACACGCTGGACCGGTCACGCAGGAGGATGGATCTGTCTATCACAAGCTGTAGCCACATTTTCGCGAATAGAGCCTTGACAAGGGACGAATTGGATTACCCCTTCTAGAGCCAGTAACGTAGTCCCGGAGGTATTCGATACTGGGGTTGATTGGGAAAGGTTTGAAGGCATGCCGTCCTTCCTTTGTTATGGAAGGGTCCGGGTATCTGGTTGGTCGTCAAGAGATCTTCTGGGTGCCATGGGTATAGCCTTGACATGCTTTGGTCGGGAGGTCGTGTCCGGAGAGCCGACCACCTGGTCAATTTGGTCAAGTGGAGGAGCCAGTACTAAATTGCAAAAATGCATGATCCATTCCATCCCTCCCTTATCCCTTCCATCTTAGGTACGAATTTTGCGTTTACTAACAATATAATATTATCACAATTATGTATAGGGTCCAGCCATGGAGAGCGATGCAAAGGAGCCGCCAAATAACTAAATGAAATATTCTAGGTACGTATTTTAAAATCTATTAGGACGTCTATTAGGGTCAAAAATCAACTTTATAGACTTCCAAGAACTACAGGGGGTACGGCGAGAGTATTAAAGCAGCGTACATCATTAGGGACGTAATGAAGACATATTTAGGATAGATTTAGACAGTAAGTATCCTTCATACGTTCAAAAGATGCAGAGAAATTCTTCCACACCTTACCTAAAAGAACCAAAAGTTACCACATATAATTACCTTTAAATACCTAACCTGACATTAAATACCTATTCTAGATTTTCTAGAACCTTTGAAGCAAAAAAATACACAACGTAAAGGAAAGGGTTTATTGTAAAGTTTTCCCGGAAGGAGAAAGCCTTTTGCTGTGTTCAGTCACAGGGGTGGGAAAAGCGAGTCATGATTCAAGACATTATTGGTGAATCATACAGTACGAGAGAAGGGTCTACCGTCCGGAGATCGAAACGCGAGAGAGGAGAGGTATTTAAACCCAAGTAAGGGCTCGACCCATCACAACTCTTTACACACTGAAAAGTCAAATACCGATGTTCTCCAGTTTAATACGATATTATTTTCATGTATTTTTCAGACTCCATTTTACTGCTATGAATTGCATTGAATTGGGACTAAATCACGGAGTTCTTACTCTAGGATACTTCTTCGCACATACGAGTAGTACATTATTCTGAAGATGTTCTTGAACGATTTGTCAGTATTGCTGTACAAGTGAAAGGGTAGGGTCCTCCACACTAGAAGTTCACTTGTTTTGTGAAAAGGTTTTAGAAGGGAAAGTTGATTCATTTTATAGGATGGCTTAAATTAAAACTATTATAGGTTTAAACAGTTAAATAGTAATACAAATTCCAACTTCGTTTTCAGTAGTTACTCATAATGGAATATTTTCTCCAAAAACCTGTTCCAGATACATCTATATAAAGACAGAATAAGAAAGTCATAAAATTTAGAGAGACATTTATTAAATTTCAACTTTTTTTTATAAATCTAAAAAAACAAAATCATGAACATTGTAGCAACATTATACAAGGAATACAAAAAAATATTTGAAAATTTCTTCTTAACATAACGGCCATAAAACATAATCCTTATTTAAACTGGACTAATCCTCATTGCAATGGAATTAATAAAATTACTTTGATGAATTCTGCTCCTGTCGGCGCCATGCGATAAGTGGATGATCTTTTTGTCGATTATTTGCTGTTAATGAAAATATACCTTGTTAACTAAAAACTATGTAAGACCGTGAAAACCATAATAAGTGGGTGTGGATTATGAATTCTTTAAAAATATTTTTTGAAAACAACTGCAAAAGCTCTGTTCACAAAGAAAGAGGTTTCTTGGTTTTGTTTACTTTTTATATATTCAATATCATTATTATTCAATTTATATTTAAAAAAAATGTACATTTTTGTATAATTATTAATACGCCTGACTGCTGTTTCGCCCTCTGAAGGCAATCTTGAGATGTGGTTAGGCCACTTATAGACGTTGTATTTATATTATTTCCATACACATAACTAAAATTAAATCCAAATAAAACCCCGGAAAGTAATATAACTTATATATTATCAAATATATAAAATGAAAACATTAAAATAAAATGGAGTTTTACAAATGTACAAAACCAAGGAAAAATTGTGTAGGCATTAAAAACAATGTATCCTCCAAGTTTTCAACCAACCATGATTTGTGGAAATAAAAAGCTACAGTCAGTTTTTTTTACTGTTCAAAAGAAACTAAAACAATATAATTTTTGGTCAATATTTTCGCCTACAGTTACTTACATTGCGAAAACTGGTTCAAAATGACTGCATATGGTATCAAAGAACCGAGCAACTAAAATCAGAAGAGAAAATCAGTGAAAGGTTAGCTATTTTTAAATATTTTTTTTTTTTTTTTTTTTTCTTTATTCATTATATAATTTGTGTACAGTTTTACAGTGATTCGACTACTACGCTAGGCACATGCCCGTATTATGGTAGTCGAATGTTTATAAGGTATATAATACATGATAGCCATTTCTTCTTTATAAAAGCAATGAATTCGTGAACAGGTTAATACATTGCTCACCGTGCATAAAAAAGGAAGCTCCAGAGAAACAAAGCCGCATAGCATAAACCTTGGCTTCCTGCAAGCCATTTGAATAGTCTTTAGGTACATCTGGAAATGATGTAACTATGATTAAATTAGGGTTTGTAAATCTTTAAAAAAAATTGTTTAACCGACAACAACATTGGAATCAATTTGATTGTTAATGCTTTTACATAATCGCCGTTCTCCTTCGAGTATTCCTCTTCAGCCAAATACGATATCAATAGAGATGTCTTTCGTTCCTGAAATAGTAGTGAGTCATTATTGAGCTAAAATTTTACCACTTTCTTATTATCTTACTTTAAAAAATATATATTTTACCTGATGTAGACACTTGGTGCACCCAAGTGCCAAAACGAAAAGACTCAAAGTGCAAGCAATTGTATTTAAGCACATTGGGAAATAGTTTTCAGGTTCAAAATATTTAATCTCTTTGGATGCTTCAGTGATAAGAATTAGAGAATAGAGCATCAAACTAAGAATTGAACCCACCACTTGAAACTGAAACGCTTTACAAATGATTCTTCGAAGAACAAAAAGCGTGTCATGAATTTTGCACAGTTCCCTTATTTCGTGAGCAAGAATTATCTTGAAGTATGTAGATGATTCAGAATAAAGGTTTTTAATGATAGATAACCTGTTATTTATCAATTTGAATCTGTAGTATAAAAGATACACAGAAGAATAAGTCTGCATAAAGATAATATCCTTTATCTGAGCCATGAGAACAAGAATAACCGATTCAGATTGACGTATATAACAAACTTCAAATATATTTGCAAATATAATTACATATTCATAAACAACAATTACAAACAAGATCAAACATGAATGTTCATTATTCGGATTTATGTGCAGTGTTTTTAATTTTCTGTCAATTTCGTTAAGACGATTAATGAAATTTGTGTAATGAAATTGTAGAATGTTGTTTGATAAATAAGTCACGATATAAGTCATCGTTTGTGTCCCAAATGCGAGATTATCAAACGACACTGGGTCTTCTTGAATTTCAGCAAGAGTATTAAAATCAGTAAGCGTCCAAATGGATAGCGCAAAAGGATATATGAATGAAAGGATTGATAGAAAGATGGAAAACTTATATTCCTTTAACCCATTCTCATGTCTAGTTTCTGTATACGGAGACAACGCCATTAATAGTGTAAGACTATACAGAGGGCGGAGTATTTTGAAAATGTCCATGGCTGTTGAACTTTTCGTTAGAATTCGAATATTGACAGAAATTTGAAGAGTGATGGACATTCTATTGAACGAAAAAACTCACGAAATACGATGATTAATGATCTAGAATTCTAGAATGATTCATATTCCTTCGGATTACTAACTTGATTGCGTTGGTTATCATAAAATTCGTCGAATATTATGAATTACTCTATGCTGGGGTATAGCCAGCTACCAATCTAGCAGGGGGCATCTTAAATGTTATCGAGCTTAGAGGCTTAGAGGAAGGGAACAATTAAGTAGTCAGAATAAACTAGAAATATTTTCACAAAAGCTGACGAGTACCCGACGTTGCTCGGGGTTATAAACAGGACCGTCTTGAGCCGTGAAGGGGCCTATGAGCAACCGATAATAATTCATCCATTTGAATCTGTAGTGTAAAAGATAAACCGAAGAATAATATTTTTATATTTAAGAACAGACCCCCCAAACCAGGTCAATGCACTTATTATTGTGCTAAACCAATAAAAATAGGAATAAAATAATAAAATAACAATAATAGCAAAAGCAAATATAATTACAGCTACAACAAAATTAATAATAAAAATGCGGTATTGTACAAAATTATTATCATTCGACGTCTCCGTCCATTACTTGGGCAACTGTCACCTGGTTAACTGGTGACTGGCTATTTTTTGATAGACAGCCCCCTTAGTTTATGAAAAGAATATAGGAATCACGGATTCATAATTTCCTTCAATATAATTAACGTTAGTTACTTCTTTTATGAAATGAAAATAGGAATCACGGATTCATAATTTCCTTCCATATAACTAACGTTGGTAACTTCGTTTGTGAAATAAAAATAGTAATAAAATAATCATAATTTCCTTCAATTAAGTAACTTACATTAGATACCTATTAGAAATAAAAAAATAGTCACCTCCAGCAAATTAAAATATGAGCGATGCACTTCTAACATAGATAGACGTAAAAGATTGTTGAGAAAATATTAAATTTATAAACAAAAAAAATTTGCAGATGTTTTGGAATATTTTATGGAAAGACCATTTTCTAGATACTACGTGAATACAGAATAGAAATAAATATATTTCGAGAAACATTTAAATAAATATTCTAACTATTTGATCAAACAAATACAACCACAGTATAAAACTACAGCAACAATATACCGGTAATAGTAAATAAATTATTTTAACCAATTTATCATGTTCAATCGTGCTCCCGTCGGTGCCCTGCTATTAATGCATGATTTTCTTGCCATTTATTTGCTGTTGAATGTACACCTTTTTAAATAAAAACTATGTACATCTGTGAAAACCAAAAGTTGTCGGTTTGGATTATTCAAATCACTAAAAATAGGTCGTTAACAGTTTGAAACACTCGCACAAGATTTATTACTAAACAAGGAGGTTTAAGCTCTAAGTTCCCAAAAAACCATAATTGGTCGCTGTAAGTGAAAATAAACTAAAGATGTGCTTAGTATGCTTATTTTTAATATTTTAATATCTAGGAGGAACTATAACTAAACATCCTTTAGTACGTATTTACGCCTCTTGGTTTACACTCTGCGAAAACTGGATCAAAATGACTGCATATGTTATCAGAGAACCGAGCAACTAAAATCAGCAGAAAAAAATAATTAAACGGTTGGTTTTTCAAAAAAAGGTACAAAATATATGATAGCCATCTCTTCTTTTTATAAGCAATACATTCCTAATTAATTTAATAAATTACCCACCGTGCATAAAAAAGGAAGCTCTAGAGAAACAATACCACATAGCATAAACCTTGGCTTTCTGCAAGCCATTTGAATAGTCTTTAAATACATCTGGAAAAAAGAAACCATTATTGAATTTCGGTAAGTAGATCTCTAAAAAAAATTTATAACCGACAATAATTATTATTTTTAAAAGAATTAGATTTTTAATGCATTTACGTAATCTCCATTGTCCTTTGAATATTCCTCTTCAGCCAAATACGATATCAATAGAGATGCCTTTCGTTCCTGAAACAGTCATGATTAATTATTATTAAAAAATTTAACCACTTATTATCTTACTTTAAAAAATATGTATTTTACCTGACATAGGCACTTGGTGCACCCAAGCGCCGAAATAAAAAGACATAAAGTGCAACCAATTGTATTTAAGCACATGGGTAAATAGTCTTCAGGTTCAAAATATTTAATCTCTTTGGATACCTCAGTGATGAGAATTAGAGAGTAGACCATCAAACTAAGAATCGAACCCACGACTTGAAACTGAAATGCTTTAGATATTATTCCACGAAGAACAAAAAGTATGTCCAGAATTTTGCACAGATCCCTTATTTCATGAGCAATAATTATCTTGAAGTATCTAGATGATTCAGAATATAGGTTTTTAATGATTGATAGCCTGTTATTAATCAATTTGAATCTGTAGTATAAAAGGTACACAGAAGAATATGTCTGCATAAAGGTAATATCCTTTACCTGAACCATGAGAACAATAATAATCGATTCATATTGGCGTAAGTAACAAACTCCAATTATATATGCAAAGATAACTAAATATTCATAAACAACAATTATAATCAAGATCAAACATGAATGTGCATCATTTGGATTTATGTGCGGTGTTTTTAGTTTTCTGTCAATTTGGTTAAGACGATTGATGAAATTTGTGTAATGAAATTGTAGAATGTTGTTTGATAAATAAGTCACGATATAACTTAACATTTGTATCACAAGTGCGAGAATAAAAAACGACACAGGGTCTTCTTTAATTTCAACAAGAGTAGTATAATCAGTAAGCATCCAAACGCAGAGCGCAAAAGGATAAATGAATGAAATTATTGATAGAAAGTTGGAAAACTTGTACTCCTTTAACCCGTTCTCATTTTTAGATTCTGTATATGGAGATAGTGCCATGAGTAGTGTAAGGCTGTACAGAGGACGGAGAATGTAAAAAATGTCCATGGCTGTTGAATTTTTCGCTAGAATAGGAATATTGGCAGAAATTTGAAGAGTAATAGACATTTCATTTAACGAAACAGCTCACCTAATACAATGATTAATGATCTAGAATGATTCACATTTCTTCGGTTTACTAACTTGATTGCGTTGGTTATTATAAAATTATTTGTCAATGTTATGAATTACTTTACGCTGTTTGTCACTTCATTTGGAAAGGGTTCTATCTTTACTTCACCTTGTTCTGGGATAAGAGGTATCAAAGTATGCAAAGATGATTTCTCTACCAATTTTAATCCCTATTTTTTATTGGTAAACTAATGTTTAAGACAAGATCTTTATGCATAGCACTAAGTCAAGTCCCGTCGGCGGCATTTATCTTTTCTCGGGAGATTTTTTCAATGTTGATGAGTGTTTCAGGCTAATAATTATTGCTTATAATAATTTTAATCCCAATGAAATCAAAATTTACCGTTTGGGAATCAAGAAACCTGACTAAACAAGGCCCATCAAGATCCAATTTAAAGATTCTACAACTTCCAAATCCATTCTGATGAACAGAACAAAGTTGAAGAACGGTGCCAAAGCAGCAAACGACCTCACTAATTTCCAAAGAAATGAACTTGCTCTTTTACGAAGTGAACTTGAATCAAGACTAAAAAACGGCGAAACCAATATTACCTACTATTAAATAGGTATGTCAACTCAATACCAAAAATCGTGAAGGCTCAAACAAAAAAACTATCAAAATCCAGCACACTGAACGTTTACTATCAAAATGTACGTGGGCTGCGAACTAAACTAGATAACTTCAGAATTTGTATACCATCAATAATATTTGAAGCAGTGGTACTGATTGAAACATGGTTAGATCCATCCATCAATTCTTCCGAACTAGGATTATCCTCATATAATTTTTACAGGATGGACAGAAACCATGCTACCAGTTCCAAATCAAGAGGAGGTGGTGTCCTCATCGCAATTAAAAAGAAATTTTCTTCTAAGAAATTAAAAACAAAAAACGTTGAACAATTGTTTGTATTGGTGAAATGTAAAAGTTAGAAAATAATAATAAGTTCTGTATACATATCCCCCTCGGCCAACATCGTTGTCTTCAAAAACCATTATGTACACGTAGAAATAATTAAAGCAAAATATCCTAATGCCAATTTTATTATTTTATTTTAAATTAAGTGTTTACAATATTTCAAATGTAATCTGGAATTTGCACGACCCCGAATTGTCGAATACTTGTAATACAACTGTCTCGGAAAGTGAAAGTGTAATACTCGACATGTCAATATATTTAAACTTAACTCAACATAATCTTGTCAGAAACATTAACAATCGTGTACTAGATCTCGTATTCTTCAATTCTCAATGTATGTATAATGTGAGTAAGGCCATAGAAGTTGTTATACCCCCTGACATCCATCATCCTCCACTAAATATTTTGTATAACAGACTTTGGCAAAAAAATTCTGAAGTCTACGAGATCATACTAAAATTTCGGAAAAGCAGATTATTCGGGTATGTGTGACTCTTTTACATTGGTTGACTTGTCTTTCTTGGATAGTGACGATTTAAATCAAAATACTGAACAGTTCTACTAAACTTAATTCTAAGTAATCATATAAATCGCTCTGTCCCCTACACTCAATATAAGGAATTTAAATATCCAGTCTGGTTTAAAAAAGAATTGACTAATTTAATGTGGATAATTTTACTGTGGTAATGGGGGCGATTCTTTCAATAGGGTTAAGAAACACTGACTTAGAGGAAGGGAACAATGAAGTGGTCAGATTAAACTAGAAATATTTTGATTAAAGCTGACGAATACCCAGCGCAGCTCGTAATTACAAAACAGGGGCGTCTTGAGCCATGAAGGGGCCTATGGGACACCTGTAATTCATCAACCGGTCAGTAGTTGAGTGGGCATAGCGCTTGAGTCCCACCTGGGCGTCGCGTGTTAGATTCCTCGGCTGGCTAAGTCCTCCATCACAAGACAAGCAACATTTTCGGCTTTCTGTGATGGTAGTAGTAGATTTTCAAACATTGTTGGGTTATTCGTAACCCGAGAATGTTTGAAGATAAAAAAATTGAATCCGTATTACAAAAGTTAAGCCGAAGAATAAAATTTATTTATTTAGGAATAGACCTTATCATAGTGAATAATAAAAATAGGAATAAAATAATATAATAACATCTACAATAATAAGATTTTTTAGATATTTATATTGAGGGATCAGTAGGATTTATCGGACCAGTTAGGATTTCATCAGAGCCGAACCCTCTGATATGAAAATATCTGGAGTCGGTGAAATATTTTCCCATTATGTTTCTGGTAGATTGACGTTTTGTTCTTGTATTGTTTTGTATTTATTATACTTATATAGTGGACTTACATTGCGTGAATTTACTAGATAATCATTTGTGGAAAAGTGTGTGAAAGGGTTTATTCTTTCATTTGGGAAAGATTTAACCCGGACATAAAATCTGGAGCACCGTATGTTATAAAATATATAGAATTCTACGTCTCCGGCAAATGTCGCCTGGCTTTTGTTTGGACGACAGCCGCCTTCGTTTATAAAATTAAAATAGGAATCACGGATTTTTAATTTCCTTCAATATAAACAAAATAATTGGTTAAATAGTTTCCATTGGATATTAGATATTAAAAACAATCACTTCCAGCAACTTAAAATTAATATGAGCGATGCACGTCCAACATTATGATGTGAAGGGTTTTTTAGAAAATATTCAATTTATTTTGTTAATTTTTTTTTATTACTGCAGTTTTTCTAGATACTACATGAACACAGAATATAAGTAACGGTATTTTGAGAAACATTTGTTATATTCAAAAATTATGATTAATAAAATAACACTACAGAATAAAATTATAGCATAAATATACCGGCATCAGTAAATTAATTATTTTAAAGAAATGATGAAGTTCAACCGTACTCCTGACGGTACCTTAGGTATTAGTGCACGATCTTTTGCCATTTATTTGTTGATGAAAATTTAAAAATAAAAACTATGTATGTACATCTGTGAAAACCAAAAGTTTTCGGTTTGGATTATTCCGATCTCGCTTGAAACAATCGCATAAGATTTGTTACCAAATAAGGAGGTTTCCTTTAAGTTCCCAAACAACCGAAATTAGTTGCTCAAAGTGGAAATAAGCTCAGCTGTACATAATATAATGCCTATTTTTAATATTTTATTATCTAGAAAGAATTTTAACTAAATCCTCCTTTCGTACGTATTTACGGCTCCGGGGTATCACTCCGCGAAAACTGGTTCAAAATGACTGCATATGTTATCAGAGAACCGAGCAACTAAAATCAGCAGAAAAAATAATAAACGGTTGGTTTTTGAAAAAGGTATATAATACATTATGATAGCCATCTCTTCTTTTTAAAAGCAATACATTTATGAATAGGTTAACGCATTGCCCACCGTGCATAGAAAAGGAAGCTCTAGAGAAACAATACCACATAGCATAAACCTTGGCTTCCTGCAAGCCATTTGAATAGTCTTTAAATACATCTGGAAATAATGAAACCATGATTAAATTTCGGTTTGAAAATCTCTAAAAAATAATTTATAACACACAATAATTTTTTTTTTTTTAAGAAATAGATTAATAATGCTTTTACGTAATCTCCGTTGTCCTTCGAATATTCCTCTTTAGCCAAATACGATATCAAAAGAGATGCCTTTCGTTCCTGAAACACTAGTGATTAATTATTATTATTCCATAATTTAACCATTTACTTATTATCTTACTTTAAGAAATATATATTTTACCTGATATAGACACTTGGTGCACCCACGCACCAAAACGAAAAGACACAAAGTGCAACCGATTGTATTTAAGCACATTGGGAAATAGTCTTCATGTTTATAATATTTAATTTCTTTGGATGCTTCAGTGATGAGAATTAGAGAGTAGACTATCAAACTAAGAATTGAACCCAAAACTTGAAACTGAAATGCTTTACAAATTATTCCACGAAGAATAAAAAGTATGTCCAGAATTTCGCACAGATCCCTTATTTCATGAGCAAGAATTATCTTTAAGTATCTAGATGATTCAGAATAAAGGTTTTTAATGATTGATAACCTATTATTTATCAATTTGAATCTGTAGTATAAAAGGTACACAGAAGAATAAGTCTGCATAAAGATAATGTCCTTTACTTGATCCATGAGAACAGGAATAACCGATTCATATTGACGTATATAACAAACTTCAAATATGTTTGCAAATATAATTACATATTCATAAACAACAATTATAAACAAGATCAAACATGAATGTGCATCATTCGGATTTATGTGCAGTGTTTTTAATTTTCTGTCAATTTCCTTAAGACGATTGATGAAATTTGTGTAATGAAACTGTAGAATGTTGTTTGATAAATAAGTCACGATATAAGTCAACGTTTTTATCCCACGTGTGAGATTAAGAAACGACACTGGGTCTTCTTGAATTTCAGCAAGAGTAGTAAAATCCGTAAGCCTCCAAATGGATAGCGCAAAAGGATATATGAATGAAATGATTGACAGAAAGATGGAAAACTTATACTCCTTTAACCCGTTCTCATTTTTAATTTCCGTATACGGAGACAGTGCCATTAGTAGTGTAAGACTGTACAGAGGGCAGAGAATTTTGAAAATGTCCATGGCTGTTGAACTTTTCGCTAGAATACGAATATTGACAGAAATTTTGAAGAGTGATAGACATTCTATTTCACGAAACAGCTCACGAAATATGATGATTAATGATCTAGAATGATTCGCATTCATTTGGTTTACTAACTTGATTGCGTTGGTTATAAAATTATTCGTGAATTACGCTGGGGCATAGCCAGCTACCAATCTTGAAGGGGGCAGCTTAAATTTTATAGAGCTCAGAGTGCTCAGAGCAGGGGTAAGAAATCTTTTTACCGTCGGGGTCCATTTAAACCATAGATTCTCAACCTTTTTTTGCCCACCGCCCACTTTGAGAATATTAATTTTTCTAGCGCCCCCCAACTCGTGAATCTGAAATAGCAATTGTCGTCACGATTATATTTACCACAACGGTGGTGGAGGGAGGGGAGGGGTAGGGGGTGGGGGGGTATATACATAAAATAAATTTCAAGATATATGACAATTTCAAAAAATTGAAAGACATTGCTGGAGTCATCCGTTTTTATTGCTTTTTGCTGTTCGCTGACGATCTAAAATTATTTATTCTAATAATGGGATGGGGCGAAATGGGATATAATAATAATATTTTTTTATTAATTTATTACATCATTATAAATTTGACATTATTATATATAAGAAATAAGGCAAGAAATATGGCAATTTCAAAAAAAAATTCAGGCGGTGGTGAAGATTTCGTCAATGTGGAGAGACTCTTTCAAGAATCAAAAGAATTTCCCTTTTGAATCTCTCCTCACTGACGCCAAATATATCAATATCGGAGGAGATTTGGTTCAGAAGCAATATACTCCTCTCTACCGCGAGAACCATTGGCAAGTTAGTCCTATAGGCAGGAAGATAGAATAATTTATGATGACGCTGTCTAAGTAAGTCATCTAGAACATAGAGAAACACGCGCTCCAAAATGGCTGAGTTCTCAATATAGCCTCGCAGCAGTCTGAATAAGTGGGTGGTGGCATACCCCTCTCTTCTGAGCTGCAGGGAGTGAAGTCCCAGAATGCCCAGAAGAAAGTTCGGCAGGTAGAGCCATATATAGTGGTCGTACTCCCTCATGTAAAGAAATCTTAGAAACTTTTTTGGAACCCTTTCAAACATAAGGGATCATCCCACCTTATGAGAATTCTAGATAAGCGAACCACTCTTCAGCCTATTGCGGACCAGGGAGAAGTATAAAATCTTCAGAGCACGGGTATCGCGAAAAATTCTGACGGTTATATGAGGACGAAATGTCAATACATAATCCCAAGATCCTTTATATTTGAAACTCGTTTGAGATTATGACCGAGCATATTGTACCTGTGGTAGGTGAGACTGGTATGCTCTGGTAAAAGTCAGAACTACGCATTTAAAGACATTTAAATAAAGCTGGTTTCGTTGACTCCATTCTGAAATGTTATCAGCATCAGCTTGAAGGCGCTGGCAGTCCTCAATATTTCTTATGAGAAGAAATAATTTTAGATCGTCAGCGAACAGCAAAAAGCGAGAAAAACGGAGGACTCCAGCAATGTCATTAATGAAAATAGAAAAGAGAAGAAGCCGAGAAGAAAGGCAAGAGAAGAGGATCGATCCTTAGAAAGAACCGATCCCAGAAAAAACGAGAAAGTCAGCAGATTGGAAGATTCCGTGTGTAACAAATTGCTTTCTTGAGGTAACTTTAAAAAAACTTTAACATCCGAAGGGAAAAATCCAACTGGGCAAGTTTTATGAGTAAGATATCATGATTCATAGTATCAAAGTCTTTGGAGAAGTCGTTATACAAACAGTCTACTTGGTATCCACTATCTAGGGACCTAGCAACATAGTCGGTGAAAACCATCAGATTGGTTTCAGTGGATCTTCCTTTCCTGAAACTATGCTGTTCGGGGATAATGTATGCGTCTATCTGAGGCATAAGGAATTTATAAATTAATTGTTCAAATAGTTTAGCTGTTAGCAGGAGCTGAGAGTATGGCAACTGGTCTATAATGTTCGATTCACTTTTCCGAACCTTTCTTAAAAATAGGACATATTTTCGGAAGCTTTCCATACTTCAGAAAAAGTGGAAGTACTAATAGCGAAGTTAATGATAAGACATATAATGGTGTTTTTAGGAACTCGGTGCACCCTTTAATAAAAAATACGGGAACGAAGTCTGGTCCGATAGAGGGTGAGTTCTTCATGAGACTTATGATTCAGATATGAGTCAGATTCCGTAAATATATCGAAATCAAAGTTTGAAGCTCCTCTGGTAGTAAATGTGGTCGTATTATTAATGTCTAGAAGTGGAGGGTCTTTATTGTAGACCGATTGAAAATGATCAGCAAATGCGTTAGCCACACTCAAGCCACGAAATTCTTGATTACTTTTTATCATGGTGTGTTCAAGAATACCATCCTTCAGAAGGGATTTTATATGGTTCCAAAACATCTTGGGATCATGCGTGATGTTTTCCTAGATTTCAGACACGTAGGCTCGATAGGCCACTTGAAACTCGCGCCTAACTAACGCTTGGTAAGAACTAAACAGATCGTATTCACTCTGAAGGCCTCCAGTTTTCCAACGCTTATGAAGGGCGTGTTTGATCTCTATATTCGAGATGACTTCTCTCGAGAACCACTTCTCAGATACTTGCGACCACCACCGCTTGTCGTTAGCAAACGAAGCGCACTAGTTTCCTCATTAATATCAATTAGGATAAACTTGTAAATCATTTTAATAATATTAAAATTACGGCGTGCAGCAAAAAAGACGTACGTCCTGCCGGCGAACTATCTGGAGCACTGAAGGGGTAAGATGAGTTTCTCTGGGTCTTCTACCGCCCCCCTGAAAGTCTGAAACGCCCCCCAATTTGCTTTTGGTCTTCCACCGCCCCCCTGAAGGTCCTCAACGCCCCCAAGGGGGCGTTATCGCCCACGTTGAGAACCTATGATTTAAACCATAGATTCTCAACCTTTTTTTGCCCACCGCCCACTTTGACAGTATATTTTTTTCTAGCGCCCCCCAACTGCTTTTACATACCATCTTGGGGGGGGGGGGAGGAGCGATGGGTTTCCTGAAAGTATACTAGGTACCTAATATGTAAAAAATAGTCGCGAATCTGAAACAGCTATTGCCACGATTATATTTAAACGTGTAATTACACTGTAATATTACGTAATCGTAAGAAAGGCTATGACTCCTATCATATTTCTGAGAAGTAGATTGTTTTAATGAGAACAATTAAAACGCATACTTAATTATATAGAGAAGTATTTTTATTACCATTGAAAAGATATTGAATTTATAACTTATCTAATCAGATGGTTGAATTTGATGCGTTTAAGAAGTTTGTTTATATTAGGCTCGATTTTACTTAAAAACAAACGTAAGTCGCCGCATCAGTAATATGGAGCCTATTTTTCTTTCTGGTTACCAACGTTGCTACAGCACTGAATCCACGTTCAGCTAAATAGGACGATGGGAATGCTAGTAAAAATCGTTAAACTATCGACCATAATCCTGGGTACAGTTGCGAAATCCGCTTCTGTAGCCATAATTCTTGGTAGCCATTCTTAAATTTAATTTTTTATTCCTTATTTGTCGTCAGTTCTATTAGTTATTCTTCTAACTGGGATGATCCTGCTGTGTTGACATTTGAAAAAGGATCCAAAACCCAGTCTGGTATGTCCACGTTAAATATCCTGGAATCGTTCCTTGAAATCACTGTGGAGGTTTTCCAAGTGTTGACAGCAAACAAGCAAGTCGTCGTTCTGGTAAATACTGCTGATAAATTTGGGAAGTTATTAAATTCCCGTATATGAGGGTTTCTTAGAAAAAGGAATGAGATGAAGTTCTGGGAAGAAGTAATGTATGAGGGGTGGGTAAGAATCTAGAGTCGGTGTACCCAAGAGTGACGGACGTATGAATCTATCCTTACCACTGCGGTGCATGGCAATATTCCGAGAGAATCCTGCTGGAGAGTCTCTCCTGATCCAGCTTGCCACACAGTTGATGGGCAGACGCATCTGCCGCCGAGATCAGGACAAACCTCCTCCATGAACGCGGGCACCCCTGCTTAGTCACCAAACGTAGCGAACCACTTGGGGTGACCTATGGCAGATGTGTTGGTTATCCAATAAATTGTTCCGGGGGCGGTAAAATTGCACTCATTGGTACTTATTTGTGCAAAGAAAATGAGAATGTGAATATCCTGGAATCGTTCCTTGAAATTACTGTGGAGGTTTTCCAAGTGTTGACAGTAAACAAGCAAGTCGCCATTCTGGAATGATACTGCTGATAAATTTGGGAAGTTATTAAATTCCCGTCTGCCGATATTTCTTTTGTAAAATAGTAGTTTGTATACAAAAGCTGCAACGCAATTTTTTGTTTTAATCAAATTTAAGTCTTCGCCTTGAAGTTGGAGATTGACAAACAATTTAAACAGGTCTGTCAAGTACGCAATATCGTTCTTCGATGAGGTGAGGTTGACGCGCAATTCTGTGTCTTTTTTTCCTAGGAACTCTATCACAGACTCAAACAGATTGTAAAATCGAGTCAAACAAGAACCTTTTGACAGCCAGCGCACCTCTGTGTGAAGCAGCAATCGGTTGAAATCTTTATCATTGGCAATGCAAAGCTGACTAAATAAATCTGTCATTCAATAAGTTACTTCTGATTTTATTAACTGCTCTGATAACATATTGCAGTGATGTATGTAGGCGTTTGCTCAGATTTTTCGCAACCAAATGCTGGCGATGAATTACGCAATGCACAGCAAGCAAGACAGGAACTTTATTTTTTAAGCACGCTATGAAGCCTTTCTGATGCCCTGTCATAGCTGGAGCGCCATCCGTAGCAGCTGATAAAATATTATTAAGAGGAATTTTGTTTTCGTGACAAAACTTTTCCAGTGTATTAAATATGGTTTCTCATTTTGCATCTGTTTCCAAATTTGTAATAAACAATAGTTCTTGACATATTTTCTCATCTTTGATGAACCTCATGTATGAAAATAGCAATGCTTCATTGGTTGATAAAGTTGACTCATCCAGCTGAATTGAAAATCGACAAGACTGCAGATGATTGCAGAATGATTCTTCAATGTTTTCAGCCATTTCATCAATTCGTCTTTGCACATAACTATTGCTCTAAGGAATTTTTCGGATAATATCTGCAGCTGGTTTATGGAGCGCAGTGGTAATTACTTATTTTACTGCTGGTAAAATTAAATCTTCCCCAATAGTATGTGGTTTGCCTGTTTTAGCAATCAACAATGAGATATTGTACGTAGCTCGAAGTCCATCATCGTCATGCTTAGAAGCTGTTGAAAATCTTTTCATATACTTGGCTGAATTTTGTACTTCTTTTTTATGTCTTGAAAATAGGTCACATCTTTGTCTTTCTTATCCGGGTGGATTTTATTAAAGTGATCTTGAAACCTAGAAGGCTTCATCGCATGGATTGGTGGGATCTTCGATAAATCCGTATTTAATATAATCCACACCATATTGCCGTATCTTCTTTTTAACTTTCGACATGGGTTTTCAATAACAAAAATTAACCAATATTAAAGTTTACTTTGCTTTATTAGTATGTGATTAGAGTGTTTTGTTTGTCTTTTTTAGATCATATTTTTTTACTTGCCAACGCCCCCCTGTGCCATCTCAACGCCCCCCAATTGTCTCTGGATCTTCTACCGCCCCCCTGAAGGTCTCAAACGCCCCCAAGGGGGCGTTATCGCCCACGTTGAGAACCTATGATTTAAACGATTGCAGTATCACCCGCGGGCCGTACTAAGATCGGGGGGGAGGAGGGGGGGGGGCACCTTTGACATGAATTTTAACTTAAGAGTTATTCTGCATAAGAGTCCATAAGCATAAATAATAGTTACTCACAGAACAAGCAAATGGTTTTCCACCGAATTTCGCAGCATATGGTGTGAAACCCAAATTAAAAGCTTATCTCGAAGCGTGAAGATGATTTTCTTCAATAATCTCCCCACTGCTGATTATTCACGCAGAACATACAAATGAATTTCTTTGGATTCTGACAACACATGTCTGCAACTTGAATTTCTAAATATGTAATAATTTTGTATAATATATGGGGGGTTAGATGTGCCTTTATCGGTTTTGCTATTATGATATACATTCCAGGAAGTACTCTAAAACCTCCCTTATTTGCATTCTTTGAATACCCATCTCAGGTGTTCTAAATTGATAAATTGTTGCTTTTCTAATAAAATTTTAATTCAGCAATCTTCACGGGTTTCAGAAATTTGACACAAGCACTATATCTGCATATATTACGCACTAAGAATATGCAAACAGCTTTCCTCCAAATTTTGCGGTATTAAAATGCTAGGAAAAGAACTTTGCAACTAGAATTTTATACTCCGCTCGGAAATTAAGCATGATTTACTTAATTTTTTGCATTAACTCCACACAGGTGGCCCTGAAGAAAATAATTTCCCCAAGGGTCCATGTCATTTTTGGGGATGCTGTGTGGAGAGTGTTTTTAAGGAAGTGAATGAATGTGCAGTTAATGTGTCCAGGAATTACGGACTAATGAATCTAACCCTCCCGCTGCTGCAGTGCAAGACGATGCGTTGAGAGAGAGGTCAAATTGTGACCCTAAAACGGCCTCTCGGCCACGCATCTAGTAGGCAGGTGTACTACCGCCAAGGTCTGCACATACCTCACCCGATGAACCTGGGCACCTGCTAAATCGCCAAACGTAGCAAACAACTTCGGGTGACCTATGGCAGAGGTGTTGTTTATTCAATAAATGGATCCCGAGGCGGTGGTAGGTACCCACACCTGCCTCTTAAAATGAAAAAAAATTGTTTTAACTTGAGAGAATCTTTCTGAGAGTCCTCAGCCAAAATTAATGAATGCACGTAGTACACGAAAATATTTTTCAAAATATATTTGCTGCACATCATCTGCAAATGGAATTTCATGTCTTTCACTTGGAACTCGTGAATTTCCTTCGAAATTTGTCAGCAGATAAACCCACAACAGAATTTTTTTCGTTACACTTTGAACATAAAGGTGGTTTTAACTTAAGTATAAGTTAAAATTACAGTTACACGCGAAACGAGCATATGTTTTTTTTTTCAGAATATTGCAGCATATTTATATTTTAGACTCCTTCATCCGGCATTCGGAAAATAGAACTGGTTTTAATTTTAAAGTGAATCTGTATGCGTTTCCCAATCTGTATGCGAACACAACAATGGATTCCTTCGAAATGCGTCAGCACACGAATCCGCAATTGGAATTTTTTTCGTGGATTCTGAAAACAAGACTGGTTTTAACTTGAGAATAAATCTGCGTACTCGCCCACCAGTCCACCAATTGTGATTGTTCTTCTTTTAAAAAATAGCGCAACGAACACGAAGACGATTTTAAAATATTTTATTTCATATTTTTTATTTTATTGTTTTTATTAGCGATATAAACAGTCTTTATAAATTCATATATGACAGTGATAAGGATATTTATGTCATTGACCAATAAAATAACGAAAAATTTAAATTTAGGACAATATTACAAAAATACACAATAACGAATAAAAAAAAATCTGATACAGTGCATCTTATTGCTTAAATCTGCAAAAAGTGTTTTATGTGTTTAATAATTCATCAATATGAATCTGTATTGTAAAAGATAGACCCAAGAATAAGATTTATGTATTTAAGAACAGACCTCCCCAAACCAGGAAAATGCACTTATTATGGTGCTAAAATAGTAAAAATAGGAATAAAATAACAATAATAACAAATGTAAATATAATGACGGCTACAACAAAATTAATAATAAAAATGCTATATTATAAAAACTTATTATCATTCGACGTCTCCGTCCATTACTTGGGCAACTGTCACCTGGTTTACTGGTGCCTGGCTATTGTTAGGTAGACAGCCTTCTTAATTTCTGAAAAGAATATAGGAATCACGGATTCATAATTTCCTTCCAAATTACTAATGGCTAGTAACTTCATATATGAAATGAAAATAGGAATCACGGATTCATAATTTCCTTCCAATTTACTAATGGTTAGTAACTTCGTTTATGAAATAAAAATAGGTATCACGGATTCATAATTTCCTTCCAAATTACTAATGGCTAGTAACTTCGTTTATGAAATGAAAATAGGAATCACGGATTCATAATTTCCTTCCAAATTACTAATGGTTAGTAACTTCGTTTATGAAATGAAAATAGGAATAATGGATTCATAATATCCTTCAATATAACTAATGGTTAGTAATTTCGTTTATGAAATGAAAATAGGAATCACGGTTCATAATTTCCTTCCATTATACTAATGGTTAGTAACTTCGTTTATGAAATGAAAATAGGAATCTCGGATTCATAATTTCCTTTAATTTAACCAATGGTTAAGTAACTTACATTATATATTAATAATTAAAAGCAGTCACTTCCAGTAACTTAAAATATGAGCGATGCACGTCTAACATTAGGATAAATGTTAAGTGTAAAGGATTGATGAAAAAATGTCAATTTTATTTAAAAAAAAAAAAAAATGCAGGTGTATTGGAATATTTTATGGAAAGACACTTTTCTAAATACTATAATAGAGATATTTTGAGAAAAATTTATTAAATTCTAACTATTTGATCAAACAAATACAACCACAGTATAAAACTACAGCAAAAATATACCGGCGATAGTAAATAAATTATTTTAACCAATTTATCATGTTCAATCGTGCTCCTGTCGGTGCCCTGATATTATAGCATGATTTTATTGCTGTTTATTTGCTGTTGAATATACAACATCATCATCTTCTTCCCCTTGTCCTATTCGGGTCGGGGACCCATTGCACCGATAAGGCTCCTCCATACGTACCTATCTTGTCTTGTCTTGCTGTTGAATTTACTATTCACCTTTTTAAATAAAAACTAAGTACATCTGTGAAAACCAAAAGTTGTCGGTTTGGATTATTCCAATCACTAAAAAAGGTAGTTAACATTTCGAAACAATCGTACAAGATTTATAACTAAACAAGGAGGTTTAAGTTCCCAATGCCTATTTTGAATATTTTAATATCTAGAAGGAACTGTAACTAAACATCCATTGGTACGAATTTACGCCCCCGGGTTGCGTATTTACAATCCCTACCGCGGTTCAGTCGCGCTATAGACTGAAACGAGTTAGGGATTGTAATGCAGAAATCACCATGCAAACACTACACTAAAACGAGCGTTTTTTTTTACCTAAAAAATAAATTTTCAATGTAAAAAAAAATTTTAAGTAAAAAAAACGCGGTCTATCGTCTCTGCTTACCCTTCTATAATTACGGTCGTCACCCTCATAAAAAAAGACAGAAAACGCAGCGTTGTAAACCTTACAAACGCGGTAGTGTTTGTAAGGTTTACAATTTGGGAGGTGGGAATGGGTACTGCCGCCCGGGAACCTTTATTGGATAACCAACACCTCTCCCATAGGTCAACCCAAGTGGTTCGCTATGTTTGGTGATTTAGCAGGGGTTCCCGGGTTCATGGGGTGAGGTTTGTCTAGGTCTTGGAGGCGGATGACCAGGACACACTGAACCCCAGATTCTTACCCACCCCATAAACTCTCTTCCTTCCCAGAACTCTCCTCTCCTTACTTTCCTTTAAAAAAACCCTCCACACAGTATCCCCAAAGATGAAATAGGCCCTCAGGGAAATTATTTTCTTGAGGGCCTCCTGTGTGAAGCTCGTATAAAAAAAGGTGATTTATGCATTACAATCCCTAACTCGTTTCAGTCTATAGCACGACTGAAACGCGGTAGGGATTGTAAATACGCAACCCGGAGGCGTAAATTCGTACTAATGGATGTTTAGTTACAGTTCCTTCTAGATATTAAAAATAGGCATTGGGAACTTAGAGCTTAAACCTCTCTAAATACGCCTCTGGGTTCTTACTCTATGAAAACTGGTTCAAAATGACTGCACATGTTATCAGAGAACCGAGCAACTAAAATCAGCAGAAAAAAATCATTAAACGGTTGGTTTTTCAAAAAGGTACATAATGTATGGTAGCCATCACTTTTTTTAAATAAGCAATACATTCCTGAGTACCTAGGTTAACAAATTGCCCACTGTGCACAAAAAGGGAAGCTCCAAAGAAACAATGCCACATAGTATAAACCTTGGCTTTTGAATAGTCTTTAGATAAATCTGGAAATAATTAAACCACCATTGAATTTTGGTTAGTAAATCTCTAAAAAAAAATTATAACCGACAATAATTATTATTTTTTTAAGAATTAGATTTTTAACGCATTTACGTATTCTCCGTTGTCTTTTGAATATGCCTCTTTAGCCAAATACGACATTAAAAGAGATGCCTTTCGTTCCTGAAACAGTAGTGATTAATTACTATTGAAAAATTGAAGTACTTATTATCTTATTGAATTTTTTTTTTTTTTTTACATGAATACCTCACAAGATTCCCAACTGCTCCCGTCTGAAGCCAGTGAGACTATGGCATCCCCGATTGGGGTATGTTGTAAGGCTGAGGGTAGTGGGGAGGGGAAGGAGATAGGGAAGAGGAAGGTGGGGAAGTACCTGGCTATTCAGATCTGGTCACCAAACACGGCTAATGCCGTTTCAAGCAACGTTTCAATTCTGAATGGTGGTCTTACACCAGGGCGATACAGAGAATATCTTCCACTCTGGAGCGTATTTCACAATTTATTATTTTAAATGAATAAATTGTGAAATAACACAAATTAATCAAATAAAATTTATTTGCCACGCCGGGATTCGATCCCGCGACCTTCGGTGCGCGAGTCAAGCGTCTTACCGCTGCGCCACGCCGGCCGTCAATATTTTAACCATTTAAGAGGAAACCGGGTGGTGTTTTTTCCATACAAACGTATTCCTCATTTCCCTCTCTGAATTTTGACACTAGAGAAAATATTTTTTTTACATAATATGAATATTGACCGCAAGCGTGTCGGTACGTTTTGATTTTTTTGATAAGTTACTTTTTATAGGAGTTATAACCCTTCAAAAATTGTTAAAATTGCCTTTTTTTAACGCCATCAACAAACGTTCAGTATACAAATTAGACGATGTATTTTTAAAAAAAGCAAAAGGTACAGACATAGAATGTTTTCTTCCAATACATTTGGTAAAAAAAATCTTGGAAATTGGTTCAGTTTTGGAGTAGAAAAATGAGGACTACAAAACCTCGATTTTGACAATTTTATTTAGGTATTATCAGGCTGAGGTGCATGTGTCCCTTTCTCTCAGTATTCGGGGGTGAGGGGGGGCGGAGAGGGTTTTGTTGAATACGTATACAGTCAACGAAGTGATGTGACATTCTCAATAATTATATCGATACACTAGTCCACTAGTGTTGTCATGTCCCGAGTTATCGATGTTTTTTTAAAATTATTTTTCTGTTTGGTGACTTATTTTGAGTGTGCCAATACTTACCGAGCTTATTTACTAAAGTTATTGTGACAAATTTAATTTGTTTACGTCAAATAAATTAATGGAAAAAAATTGAAAAAAAAACACCTGTTACAGACAGACCCCGAGATGATTCCGTTCCGTATTGCCGAGTTGGATATGGAACACAAAAATTAATTAAAATATTTTTTGATAACTTTTGAAGGTTGTACTCAACATAATATTATCCCTTTATAGGACACTTTTTTTAAGATACAACTACCGAACCAAAAAAAAACTTTTATATTTGACTAAATATATTGTTCTAGATTTTTTTTTCAAAAAAATTATATTTTACAAGAATATGTGTGATGGTAAGTACATACACCACTGATCGTTTGATGGAATGCTGGTACAGCGTATGTTCAGTGGTACATGCATCTACCACATGTTGTTGAATCGATTATGTTATTACAATATCATATTATACAAATGAATATTGAAATCTATGTATAAGAGGCACCATATTGTTTATTGTGCTACATATTAGGTACATACACATAACTAGTTTAGTTTTTATTTAACTTTTTTAATACGTTATATTATTACAGAAAAATGCACTTTTGGGAATACCTCCTACATCACTTGACATTTTCAATCTTCTTCAATGATCTAATATTTTTTGTTTTTAAACGCTTTATTGTAAAAAAAATTACTGTTTAACATCTACACAATGAAATTAAAACAATTTATGGTCCAGACCTTTCCCTCGCCGGTAAATTTCTTGGTATGCGACCGTCAATTATTTCTGGTAAAAGGCATTGGTGGTAGAAATTTTCTAACAGTGGAACGATTTTTTGCCAGATTTCATCGTCCCTCTCAATTTTTTCATACAGCAAACCTTTTGGACTCCACACAACAAAATAACAATAATTACGACGAGTAATATGTAACTGGCCTTGTACTTGGTAGAAGTAATTATGATTCCGTTTTAATGTTAAAGAATGGTCTTCCAATTTACAGTAATCAATTATCTTTTGTGCAATTCCCTCTTCTGGTGACATATTTGCTATACTATAAGGGCATTTAATTTCAATTATAGAATCCTCACCGATAAGGCCATCCGGACTTGCCGCTAAAAAGTTTTTGGTTTTATCGATAAATAGCCCACAAGCGGATACCTGAAAACTTGTTTTTTTTGAAAATTACTCTATTGCTAGGCTTTCATTTTCTTTTCCATAATTTGTGGCCATAGTTCCTTTGAATTGTGAGTACAGTAAAGAGTTTAGTACTCCCGTAACTGAAGTTTTTTGCCGAAGCTTATATATTTTTCCAAAGTTAGACGCCGTTATCCGCTTACGTCTTTCAATTGCCCACAGATTGTTATTGCTTTGGCCTACCGTATTCCGTTCGAGCTCTTCCTTATTGGTTGAAGATAATTCTTTGAGAAATTCCTCTTTTTTCGTTTCAAATATTTCAGGTGGCATATCTGGTTCTAATTCCAATTGACCATAATTTTCATCGGACCCTGTAACTTTTTTTCTTTTTTCTGTCGTATTTTCATTATACTTTAGGTTTTTTTTTCGACACATTTGTTTATTCTCCTTCGAACGTCGTTTTCTCTCTATAAAGTGCTTCGTGTATTTGCCGGGACTGTGGCCTTGGATTTTCTTTTGTATTCTTGAATGGGTTGCCAATTCACTATTCCACGAAGTTACTGCTCCAAAACATCTTGCTTGGTAAGATCCTCTTGTAGTAAAATTTACCCTTTTTCCACCTATAAATTTGGCGATAACGTTGTTGAATTGCTCCACAGTGTTATTTGTCACGTCAATAATAAGACTTTCTGCATTTGCTATTAGAGACAATAAGAATTGTTGGATATCAGTCCATATTCCACAATCTCGAAGATCGCTTACTAAATTTGGATCATCAGTATACTTCTCCGGCTTGCAATAGTACGATGCACAATTTTTATGATCACCAAACACATGATTTGCGGTATTTTTTATGTCCATTTTCAAATTTTTTATTTTATCACTTTGTACTGTGTTTTCTTGCTCTTTCCTGTAATTTATTGCTCCAACTACAGCTCTTCTCATGCGTAAAACGTTTGCTTCAACCTTTTTTCCTTATATGAACTGGTACAAAGCCTTTAGCGTTGTTGGTTTTTTTTCCAAGTGCTTTCATTTTGTTGCAAAAATTGCGGAGTAAGTGATTTTTGCACTCTATTTTTTGTACTATAAGGTTAGGACCATATGGCATTTGTTGCATTATTTTTTTCATGATGCTGGAGTCGCCATCACCAACTAGTTTGTTAAATTTCAATCCATGCATTTCCATGCTTCTCGAGAACCCTTCTGCTATAATGTGGGCTTCCATGGCATTAGCACTGTCACGCCAGTTTATGAAGCACCTGTGCTCAGAAGCAACTATGTGTAGTTTAGTAGCTCTAGCACATATGCAGCAGTATGAGTTTCGCACTCCCAGAAATAAAACCTTTTTAGTTCGTAGTCCAACTATGCACCCTGCGCCAGATGAGGAGCTAAATCCACTTTTGTACGACCTCTTTGCCCAGGAGCCATCTGCAACCACCGTTACCAAAGGATAGCCACCCTCGTCTACGTCACCGTTTAAAATGGCTAGCCTTTTTTCTTCTTCACCAGCTGCGATCATTTCTTCTAAGGCACATTCTTCAATTGTTGGCGCTAAACATTGTTCTATGTTCGTGTAAGTCTTACAATCCATATTTGGCATATTTAAAACCCCACAAATTTCATTCCATTGTGAATACCCATTTCCTGTACACATCACTCCTTCGACGACAGCAGTATTTATAGACATTTTCCGTTTCGGGTCTTCGGAGTGAATGTATTCTATTTTCTTGCACATTTTGCACTCGAAAACATACTGGCTTGGAAGACCATTTCGTCGTTCCTTCATAAATTTTAAATCGGAAAATGTGCAGTTGGTGTGTTCGTGCTTTATATTTGATATCTCCGAAAACAAATATTTTATATCCACAATTCTGCGACCTTCGAAATTATCGGTTTCATCAATATGGTCTGGTTCTATCACCAAATCATCAAGCGTTGTTGATGATGATGAACTTGCGTTTTCGTCTATATTTGGAGCAAATGATTCATCCATGGAAGTTTCATGCATTAGTGAAGATGTAGTTAAGTTTCCAAAAGTAGTATCGATGACATCCATATCCCTGTAAATGCAAATGATTTATTTATTTAAATTTGTCCATCCCATTTTCCCGTTATACATGCTACATAATACACGGCTCTCATAGCATAAATCTTTAGGTTTTTCTCGTAAGTCGCTCACGTAAGAGAGTTATGGCAAAATTATCAATGTAAACGATACCCATTGGTAATTTTGCCATAACTCTCTTATGTGAGCAACTTACGGGAAAAAAAACTTTACGTACGTAAAGGTAACCTTAGGAAGGTTCAGTAGTAAGAGTGACAGGAAAGCGATATTTCGACTTACCTAGATGTCGAACGTGGTGCAACATGAATCTGTCGTTTGATACTAATAATCGGTTTTTTTCGTCTAGTAGATAAAAACAAACGCGCTTTGTTTCCATTTCTTTTACCCATTATTTATCTGTAAGAAAAAAATTTTTGAGTTGAAGGTAGGTAATATAGTAGTCGATTTTATGTAACTCAATTTCTAAATACACATATCTTATGCTACGTATATATTTGCGAATAGTGGCGTGCACAGAATTTGAAAATTGAAATTTCGGAAAAAAAAACATTTTCAGCTTCGACAACATCATTAATGTCGTATTTTCAATCTTAGGATTCTAGCCCACTGAAAAATCAGTGCACGCCACTCTTTGCGGACAGAAACGCGAGCCGAACCACGAATTATGGTAAAGGTACGAAGCAACCGCAAGCGGCGCAGCATTTCGGGCAGTTTGCTTTTGCTTCGTTCCTTTCCCATAATCCGTTGTTCGGCTGGCGTGTGTATACGCAGCCTAAGACGTAGAATAATATTTATTATAGGTTACTAGATATGTTAACAAATGTACCGACTTGCACTAATGCACTTTATGCATACAGTCAAAACTGATGAATTTACGTTATTCAGGGAGAGCCAAAAAACAACAACATTTTTAGCGATATTTATATGTTTAATTAAAAAAGGAAATTGTGTTGTAATATTGAGTTTTTATGAATGAATAGTTTATGTTTATAATAATAGTTTATGAATAATTTATGAATAGTTTAGTAGGTATCTACTCATCATATGTCCTATATGTGTAAATCGTGAGAAATGACCAAACAGATTTCAATATTCAAGGGGGTTTCAGGGTCAAAATTCGAAGGTCTGTATTTGACGTAGAATAGTTTCCAGTAAAAAGGCTAGTCAAAAACAGTAGAGTGATGCAGCCAGCGAAAAATAAAAACACTATACAATCACAAAGTACGTGATGTACCTACTGCGCCTATGCTGCCGTTTTATAAAAAAAGATGGTATGAATCTCCCGATATTACTAAACCAAAACAGCGTGCATCTTACTTTACTAATAGTAACAAGATGAATGAACTATGAGCGCAGAAGATATCTATTATATAGGAATACGCACGCTCAAGTCGCGACGCGTATTGACTTATCTGTTGCAGCAGGCAGCAACCTGTATACACGCACCCACAAGTCTCATTGACTTGTGCGTGTGCAGAAGATGAGCTCGGAGCAGGCAGTCACATGTATTTGTAGTAAGTAATAATAATAATAAAGTTAAGTACAATACAATATTAAATAATGTAGACCTTGCTATTTTATTACGAATATGTACCTAGGCACCTACTTAATTTTTGGAATAAATGAATAACAGTAAATGAAATAATAAGAACGCGAAGTCGCTGGCGGGCGCGGCGCGGCGATTCGTGCTTCCAACACCTGCAGCCACGCACACACACGCATTGGGGTTCACCAATACACCGATAGCGCTTTTGCTGTCCCCGCTGAGATGAACGAAATAGAAATAATTTTTACAAATACCTATCGTTAAAATTTCTTGGCGCTCCTGCGCGCTCTTAACCATTCATTTGATATAAATACTGGTTTTAAAATTTTACACACTAACGTTGGTGGTTTTCAATTAGATCTTTTAGAAACATTAGAAATTAGGAAAAATGTCAATAGAAATTTAAATATTATTAATAACCAAATTAATTTTGTGAATAACCCTATTTTAAACATATTTCCATTGTAATTTTGTCTATGATCTTCTAAGCAACCCCCTCCCCCCTGTCTATCTTCTAAGCTCCTCCTCTTTCCACCCCTCTTCCCCCCCCCCCTCCAACTAATTCCATTTCCACCCACGCCTGTCTTTCTATACTTGATAATTTAGTTTTTAGTACATATAATGTCCTGATGAAGAGAACATCGTTCTCGAAACATGTCGACTTTTTAAATAAAGATTATTGTGGTAAAAACAAAGTGTTTTAATAATTTAATTAACTTATTATCTTACTTTAAAATATATCTATGCTTTTTTATCTAACATGACACTTGGCGCACCCAAGCGCCAAAACGAAAAGACATAAAAAGTGGAACCAATTGTATTTAAGCACATCGGTAAATAGTCTTCCGGTGCAAAATCTCTTCGGATATTTCAGTGATGAGAATTAGAGAGTAGACCATCAAACTAAGAATTGAACCCACAACTTGAAACTGAAATGCTTTACAAATTATTTCATGAAGAACAAAAATGTGCAGAATTTTGCACATATTCCTTATTTCATGAGCAAGAATTGTCTTGAAGTATCTAGATGATTCAGAATAAAGGTTTTTAATGATTAATAGCCTATTGTTTATCAATTTGAATTTGTAGTATAAAAAGTAAACAGAAGAATATGTCTGCATAAAGGTAATATCTTTTACCTGAACCATAAGAACAATAATAATCGATTCATATTGGCGTACTCCAAATGTATATGCAAAGATAACTTAATATTCATAAACAACAATTAAAATCAAGATCAAACATGTTGCCACAATTTCGTTAAAACGATTGATGAAATTTGTGTAATGAAACTGTAGACTGTTAATTGATAAATAAGTCACGATATAACTCAACATTTGTTTCCCAAGTGCGAGAATAAAAAACGACACAGGGTCTTCTTTGATTCCAACAAGAGTAGTATAATAATCAGTGCGTCCAAATGCATAGCGCAAAAGGATAAATGAATGAAAGGACTGATAGAAAGATGGAAAACTTGTATTCCTTTAACCCGTTCTCATTTTGAGTTTCTATATACGGAGATAGTGTGAATCTTGTGTAAAGTATTTTAATTTAACATATTTGAAAAGAAAATATTTAAATAGGTCGTATATCGGACTTATGTCCTCTATATTGACTGTAAAATACGGGTGCTGGTTTTCTAGTTGGCGGGCTGCTGTGCATGCTCAGGGCCTGGTCCGGTTGCTGTGAGTATCCGAGGAGAGAGAATTCAGCGGTCCAAGGAAGTGCAAGGTTGGAAGTCAAAGGCGATTGTAGTATTCGGGCAAGAAGAAGCGGTCCAAGAAGATAGAGGCGGTGAGAGTAGACGCAACGATAAAAGTTCGAATTAGACTGACTTGAACTTTTGACTTTTAATTGACTTATTTTACAGAGTTCCTAAACATGAGTTTACTGACTCTAACATAATTATCAATGGATTATCTAATGATACTTTACTTTGAGTTTATTTTTTAGGTGTGATTTTTAATGACTTGAATAGAGTTTGGCGCTACATATATATGCTACGGCTTAGCCGTGCGCGATATTGGTTCGCAGTTCGTACTTCACAGGATTACCCTTTAAATGTTGGTGCATTTCTTTGCATCTTCGTGTATCTTTATGCAAGAATAGAATGATAAAATTGAATTATATAAACAAAATTACTCTTTTTGCCGCTCTATCTCATGTAAACTACTTCATTCTAGCAATTTTATTAAATTCAGTAAAATTTTTACAATGTTAAGCAGTGGGGTTTTAGTCCGATGTCAGTATGAAAAAAAACCCTTATATCTATTTAATGGCAACATTCACATATTTAATTTTATCTTAACAGTATGGACGCAAGTCCAGCCTTTTAATCTACGTACTTTTATTTGAGGTAACTCTAGCAAGACTTGCGTAAATTCAATATTAATCTTACACAAAAATATTCATAAAAGAGCCGCCATGCAGCTGTTTGCAGCCATTTCCAAGACCGAGCCCTGTGATTGGCTGGCCGTTTTAAAGCGAAGTGGGGAGAGAGGGGATGAGGTCAAACCTACGGCCACGTGGTTGGCCTGGGATGGTCGGAGAGGGGGTTATGGTATAAATACATATAGCGTCTTACAATCGCTACCATTCCTCTCTCGGGCGGCCATTGAAAATGACATATAAAGCTGTTTATTAATAGATTCCACGTTCGATATGGCTCGTAAACTTTCCATTTAGAACAACAAATAATTCAACGAATAATTCATTGCACAAGGTTCAAATAACATATCCCTAACGCAATTTCAAGCTAGGGTCACGTCCTATTTAAATATTCTCAATTGAAATACAATAAAGTAAAAAAATAACATTTTAAATAGATTACGAAAATTCGTCTTTGCAAACTTTGTAACCATAAAACATGGAAAGCGAGTTCCGTTTTTAGATTTACACGGCCGAAAGTGTTTTCGTTATTTGTTTTTGGGGTGTTATGCCGTGTCGCGCTACGTCCTTCTTTAGTCGACGTTTCGGACAGCGTTGTAGTGTCCGTCATCAGGGCAGATCTGGCAGTTCTGACAGATGTACATCACACATCTATCGGATCTGCCGGACCTGCCCTGATGATGAACACTACAACGCTGTCCGAAAAGTCTGCCAAAGAAGGAAGTAGTGCAACACGGTATAATACCCCAAAAACAAATAACGAAAAAATAATATAGGCGAAATTAGAACCCTATCTAACCAAAGTGGCGAAACATAATGTGCCTCGTAATAACAATCAACTGTCAGATTCAAACAAAATAGAGAGCGTAAGTTATGTTAGAACTTTGTAAAATGAATTATTGTTTTATGTTTGATGTTAGAACTTTATGAAAATTCAACACAGATGGTTCTGAAAATTATTTAGGTATTGAAATGCGCAAAAGAAATGCTTTTGCATTGAAAGGTCATTTACGAAAAAAATGCCAGTTAGGCAAAACAACTGCCTATCCTAGTGACGAGTTGCCAACTAGGAGGGGAGCAGCTTAAATTTTTGTAGAGCTAAGACTGCTTAGAGGAATAGAACAATGAAGTGGTCAGAATAAACTAGAAATATTTTGATTAAGCTGACGAATATCCGGCGCTGCTCGGAATTATAAACAGGGCCGTCTTGAGCCATTAAGGGGCCTATGGGACACCTGTAATTAAAGAATTGAATGTGTAGTATAAAAGTTAAACCGAAGAATAAAATTTATTTATTACGGAATAGACCCACCAAACCCGGTGAAAGAATAATAAAAATAGGAATAAAATAATATTATAACAATACCTAATAGCAAAAGTAAATATAATAACAGCTATAATAAAAAATAGTATCTAATAATAATGTTATACGTTCCCGGCCACTATCGCCTGGCTTTTGTTGAGAAGACAGCCGCCTTCGTTTATAAATAGAAAATAGGAATCACGGATTATTAATTTCCTCCAATATAAACAATTGATAAATATTTTCCATTGGATATTAGATATTAAATATAGTCACTTCCAGCAACATAAAATTAATATGAGCGATGCTCGTCCAACATTATTATAGGGTTTTTGACATTGACGTATGATGGTCGAAGGTTTTTGAGAAAATATTGAATTTATTTTGTTATTTTTTTATTACCGCTGCTTTTCTATATACTACATAAACACAGAATATAAGTAACGGTATTATGAGAAACATTTGTTAAATTCAAATTTGTTGATTGATCACATAAAACTACAGAATAAAATTACAGCAAAAATATACCGGCATTAATAAATTGATTATTTTAACGAAATTATGATGTTCAACCGTACTCCTGTCCGTACCCTGGTATTAGTGCTTGATCTTCTTGCCATTTTTTTGCTGATGAATACATACCTTTTTAAATAAAAAACTATTTACATCTGTGAAAAACAGAAGTTTTCGTTTTGGATTATTCCGATCTCTAAAAAAATTTCGTAAACAGTTTGAAACAATCGCACAAGCTTTATTACTTAACAATAAGGTTTAAGCTTTAAGTTCACAAATATCCATAAGTAGGTGCTGGAAGTGGGAATAAGCTACATGTGTACATAATATAATGCCTATTTTTAATATCGTAATATCTAGAAGGAACTATAAATAAACATAATTTCGTACGTATTTACGGCTCTGGGGTATCACTCCGCGAAAACTGGTTCAAAATGACTGCATATGTTATCAGAGAACCGAGCAACTAAAATCAGAAGAAAAATCAATAAACGGTCGGTTTTTGAAGAAGGTATATAATATATGATAGCCATCTCTTCTTTTTAAAAGCATTACACTCGTGAGTAGGTTAACACATTGCCCACCGTGCATAAAAAAGGGAGCTCTAGAGAAACAATGCCACATAGCATAAACCTTGGCTTTCTGCAAGCCATTTGAATGGCCTTTAGGTACATCTGGAAATAATCAAGTGAAAGTTTTGTAAATTTTTAACCAAAAATTGTATATTGGACAGTAATTAATTTTGTCGGAATCAATTTGATTGTTTATCTGAAGCTGGTATTGTAATGATTGCTTTTACATAATCTCCGTCGTCCTTCAAATACTCCTCTATAGCCAAATACGATACCAATAGAGATGTCTTTCGCTCCTGAAACAATGTTGTGTAATAATTAGACCAACGAACTTTAACAAGTTACGAATATATTAACTTATTTCAAAATAAACATAATAATCACCTCTTTGATGCACTTAGTGCACACAAGTGCCAAAATGGAAAGACACAAATTGCAACCAATTGAACCTACGCACAGGGCTACATAGATATCACGGTCAAAATATTGCATCTTTTTGGATGTCTCAGTGATGAGAAATAGAGAGAAGGCCATCAAACTAAGAATGGAACCCACCACTTGATACTGAAATGCTTTACAAAAAATTCCACGAAGAGCAAGAATTTGAATCAACATCGTGAATTTCGCTCAGATCCCTTATTTCATTAACAAGAATTATCTTGAAATAACTGGATGACTCAGAATAAAGGTTTTTAATGATTGACAACCTATTATTTATCAATTTTAATCTGTAGTATAAAAGCTACACAGAAGAATAAGTCTGTATAAATATTATATCCTTTAGCTGACTCATGAGAATAGTAATAAGGTCATCATATTGGCGCAGATAAAAAATTGAAAATATATTTGCAAAGAGAATCGCATATTCGTAAACAACAATTGCAACCAACATTAAACATAAATGTCCATCATTCGGATTTATGTGCAGTGTCTTTAATTTTCTATCAATTCCGTAAAGACGATTGATAACATTTGTATAATGAAAATGCAGAATGTTATTGGATAAGTAAGTCACGATGTAAGTCAATATATGTATCCCAAATGAAAGACTAAGAAAGGTCATTGGATCTTCTTGAATGTCAGCTGGAGTGGTAAAATGAATAAGAATCCAAAAGGGTGGCCCAAAGGTATATACGACTGAAATGATTGATAGGAAGATGGAAAACTTGTATTCCTTTAATCCGTTCTCATTTTTGGTTTCTGTGTATGGAGATTGCCATTAGTAGTGTAAGGCTACACAGAGGACGGAGAATTTTGAAAATGTCCATGGCTGTTGAGCTTTACATTAGACCACGAATATTCACAGAAATATGAAAGGTGTGTTATATTTAATGGAACACATTAAGTAATTCGATGATTAATGATTAAGAATGATTTGGTCAATGATCATTAATTTGGTTATAGTAACTTGATTGCGTTAGTTATTATATTATTAGTAGTCGAATACTATGAATTACTTTACATGCTTGATGAATCTTCGAACGAGGTAAAGATGGCATTATTTGTGGTGTTTGTGTTTTCATTTCAAAGGTAATATTTTTTTTTGTTACAGGGGAGGTTCTGAAAAATATTACCCCACTTTCTGCATTAACAAGTAAGAAGAATATTTGCAAATAAAATATAAATTCACCTTAATAAAATAAAAGTACTCCTACATGTATTACGTATCCGGTTATATTAAATAAAGTCTTTAAATGTTACGAAGAGATTATTAAGGTGGATGTGGGTACCACTGCCCCGAGAACAATTTATTGGGTAACCAACACCTCTCCAATAGGTCACATCAAGTGGTTCGCTACGTTTGGTGACTGATGACACAGGGATTCACGGGTTCCTGGGGTGAGGCTTGCCTGGGTCTAAGCGGCGGATGCGTCTGCCCACCTACTGCGTGGCAGACCGGATAGGGAGAGATTGGTTGTGAGAGATCTTTTAACGCAGTGAGAGAGATTCATACGACCGTCACTTCTGTATATACCCACCCCACATACCTTTTTCGTTCACAAAACTTCCCCTCCAAACAGTATCCCCAAATATGACATAGGCCCTGAGGGGTATTTTGTTCCTCAGGGCCTCCAGACCGCTAAAGATTCCTACTTGCATATAATATAACATTTTTATCTGAATATAACACAAGACTCCCAACTGCTCCCAATACTTTTGGTATGGTGGAATGCTGAAGGTAGTGGGGAGGGGAACGAGATGTGGAAAATATTCCTGGCTATTCAGGTCTAGTCACCAAACACGACTGAAGCCATTTCAAGTAATAATACTAAACGTATATACACTGTACACCAGCGTAAAAATTCCCAACTGTCTGGAGCCAAGGATCAATTGTCGGAATTATCAACTGTCGGCGGACCAACTGTCGGCGGACCAACTGTTGCAGGACCAATTGTCGGGTTATCCAAGACACAAATAAATAACTTTTATCAGTACCTACAAACATCACAACCCGTCATTTGAAAAATGTTCATTTTCATAAACATAAGAAACATATATAAAATAAAACAAATGAAAACAATATATTTTGCACTTTGTCAGTCAATAATAGAATATGGAATAATTATCTAGGGAGGAGCAACAAACTCAGCTATAGATCACTTAGAAATCGCGCAGAAAACGATCTTAAAGGTAATACTTAAAAAACATAGACTGACTGATATAGACCAAATATTCAACAGTTGTGACGTACTAGATATACGGAAATTATATGTTAAAACACTGCTAAACTACATTTTTGACCAGAAAAACAAATTTCAACAATCTCAAAATATCACTAACAGACCTGTTAGACTAGACAATCGTACAAAAATAACACAAAAACTCCGACGGTAAATACAAGCTTTGGACAAAGGCACTATAAATATCATGCCATTAAAGCATTCAACAGTCTCACCCTTGAAAATAAAATGGAAGAAAACAAAAATAAATTCGTACTCAAAATTACAAAATGAATTAAAGAACAAAAAAGACAATATTACCAAAATTTCATAACAAAATAAGAATAAAACACATAACAACACGTAACCCTCAAAACCAATATAAAACACACATCACTCACAAGCACACAACACATAATATACACCGATTTTAATTTTATTTAAGTAATAAAATAATTCATTTTACCTATAATTTTACCTTAATTATAAATTTTAATTTTTAGTTTATTTTATTTTATAAAATGGAGGCCTCAGCACAGGTGAGCTACCCAGTGAGGCCGACATTGCTGAAATATATTTGAAATGTAAGATATTATATCAAATACATAAATAAATGTCTGTTTTTCGAAATCAAAGATTTGTTCCATTTAAATCAGCGTTTTCTAGTGGTATTGCGACGGTTGTTGAATACTCTCCATGTCCAATGTTTACTGCAGATAAAAGATAAAATCAGTTAAGATGGTATTTTATTTCAACATATAAACATAATGAGTGAATAACTGGATTATGCCATTTATAAACCTGAATAAGTGTAATCTGCCTAACAAAACAATGAAAGTCCATATCAATGTCTTTATTTTCATGGTTTTCCTTACCCGCTTCTCTAGACAAAGTCTTTCCCGAGGTCAGCTTCGAAAATGCTTAAATTATATAGGTTAGGTAAAATGAACTTTTTTTTTTAAAGTTCTGGGAGGGAGTTATTACCAACCTTGTGAAAATTGGTTTAAGACGACGGCATACGACACCAAAGTAGCGAGAATCTGAAAAAATAAAAGCTCTTTAAAATTATTATTATTAACAAATTATTTTTAAGGCTTCAACACCATCGTGTTTAAAAATGATAAAATAATAAAAATATTTTATTTTTTTTTTGTTCATTTCACGAATAAAAGATAATTTTTTTTTGTATTGTTTCACCCGCCATGCTAGGGATGTCCCTGTGTGAGGTGAAGTTAATTGATTGGAATTATTCATAATATGAATATATATACTATAAATATATTTTTTAATACCTTGCAAAGAAAGGGAAGTTCCAGAGAAAGAAATCCGCACAAAATAAATTTGGGTTTCCTGCAAGCCATCTGAAGAGTTTTTAAATACATCTGGAAATTTAGTGTTTGTTAAAAAATATATTTTTGATTTATTAGCAAATAATAATAATATTTTATTTTTATTTTAACTTTATGAGTAAAACCTCAAATTATAATATTTAATTAAATGAAGACAATATAAGCCTCAATCGAAAATCTGGAGACAGAAAAATCAGAAAAAGATATTGGCACCTCTGGGACTCGAACCCAGGACCTCTCGCTTTCCGGGAGAACGCGCTTACTACTGCGCCAAGGTGTCGATATCAAATTCGGTCATTTTTAACTGTATCATACTTCAACTAAGAACCACCCACACTATCTTCATTTTTCTTAACGCATATACTATTGGTTGCTATCTTTATGTATGATTGCAAGATTCAAACCCGAAATAAATGCTCTCCAGATAGTGTCTGGATAAATCTTTATCCATTTTATTTAATATGCGACATCTACATGACGCAAATGTGAATGGTAGAAGAAGTCGGGGACGCCCGAGAAAGACATGGCACGACCAAGTGAATCAGATACTTGAGTCGGGCCATGTCAGGAGTCAGAATAATAGAAGAGCATGTATGAGACGGTGTATGAATGCGAACGAAGCAAGGAGTGTGTGCCAAGACCGAGTTGTTTGGCGGTCCGTCCTCTCTGCCTACCCCTGCGGGGAAACGGCGTGATGGTTAGTTAGTTAGTTAGCGACATCTATTGACTTTTCTGCAAGTCTAGGATGAATTTTTTATTTTAACTTTATGAGTAAAACCTCAAATCGTAATATTTAATTAAATGAAGAAAATATAAGCGAAACTCAATCGAAAATCTGGAAACAGAAAAATCAGAAAAAGATATTTTCACCTCTGGAACTCGGACCCAGGACCTCTAGCTTTCCGAGCGAATTCCGGGCCGGGCGAATTTCCGGGCCTTCGCCCGGAAAGCGAGAGGTCCTGGGTTCGAGTCCCAGAGATGCCAAAATCATTTTCTGATTTTTCTGTTTCCAGATTTTCGATTGAGTTTCACTTTTATTGTCTTCATTTAATTAAATAATAATATTGATTGCTCTTACATAATCTTCGTTGTCTTTGGAAAACTCCTCTTCAGCCAAGTATGATATTAATAGAGATGTCTTTCGTTCCTGAAAAAATATTAAAGCCTGGAATTGGTACTTAATATATTTAGACAAGACAAGACATTTAGGTACTAGCATTATTTAAAATTCTCTTATCTGCTTTAGTAAGAGGTAATTTAGAATACAATTCCACTATTTGGTCCCCATACTATAAAGCACATCAAATAAAAATTGAGAAAGTTCAACATAAATTTTTAATTTTCATTAATTCAAAACTCTCCATACCCATTGAACAAATTAATAATGTTAACTTTATGAAAATACTTAATTTAACTGACTGGTCATTTATAAAAATCAAGAGCGATCTGGTACTTTTATTAATATTAGTTAATGGATCACTTGACGCACCTGACTTAACAAAACTAATAACTAGTACCAAAATCGTGAAACGGGACTTCCAGAGCTGTTCTTTGTTTATCTGTCAAAAATTAACTATTTCATTAACTTCCCAATCCAAAGACTACATAGGCTTCGAAATAAATTCAGTTCAGTTGATATTTTCATTTATTTCTTACCAAAATTTGTATCAGAAATTTCTAAAATTCTGCTATAAATTTTATTATTATTATTCTAATACTGTCTTCCTTGTTATTTCTGTTTAATTCTGCTTCCTTTCTATTAGTTTAAAGGAAGAGAAATAATAATATAAAATTATTGGTATTTTATTGTTTCTATTTCTATTATTACTATGTTACACGATTCATGTAAATGCTCCAAGGGCGTAATTAAAATAAAACAAAATAAATTTATTCATTAATATTTTACCTGTTCGAGGCATTTGGTGCATGCAAGCGCCAAAATGAAAACACAAAAATTGGAACAAATCGCACTTAAGGACAACATGTAGTAGAGATCAATGCCGAAAGAGGTGTAGTTTTTAGAAATCTCATTGATCATAACTAAGGAGAAGACCATCATGGTCAATATTGAACCCACCACTTGAATCTGAAAAGCTTTGCAAATAACGACGCAAAGAACACAAAGCCCATCGTGCATATTGCATAGACCCCTAATTTCATGAGCAAGGATCATTTTGAAGTCTCTTGAAGATTCAGAATAAAGGTTTTTGATTATAGACAACCTGACGTTAATCAATTTGAATCTGTAGTATAAAAGATAAACCGAAGAATAAAATTGTAGGAAGACAACGTCCTTCGTTTGTGAAATGAAAATAGGAATCAAGGATTCGTAATTTCCTTCATAACACATAGTTAAGTAACTTCCAATGGTCACTAGACATACGAAGCCAGTCACAGCCAGCAACTTAAAATATGAAAGTTTATCATTAGGATTGATGTGAAGGGTTTTTAAGTTATTATCGATTGAGTTAAGATGGTTGATGAAATTGAAATAGTGGCAATACAGGATGTTATTTGACAAACAAATCACATTGTAACACACCGTTTGTATTGTAAATGCTAAACATATAAACGTAATTGGATCTTCCAGAACTTTCATGTTATAATTTAAAGAATACAAAGACCAAGCGGTTGGAAAAAAAGAAAATACAATAGTCAAGATAGAGTGGAAATAAGAAAATTTGTATTCTCGAAGCCCATTTCTGTTTATGGTTTCTCCATACGAAGCCAGTGCCGTGAGTATTGTCAGGACATGAAGTGGGCGAAGGCCTTTGATGACGTCCATATTTGTAGAGCTTTTATTGGTCTTTCGATATTGACAGACTATATTACAATGATATTTGAATCCTACTTACAGTTTGTTCTTAGAATATCTCATTTTATTCTTCCTGATTACCCTTTTTAATTGTTGTTGTTTTTGATTTTTTTGATGTCATTACTCATCGTTTATTATTAATATTTTGTATTTGATTAATGAACAAGGAGCCGGATGATATTTTTAATGGGTCCATCAGTGTGTATTCATACATAATTGTAATGGTTAATCGAATAAGAGGTAATCGATTTCTAGTCAAATGCTCTTTAAGAATCTGTTCTTTAAAATTTTAATATCAAGTTTTATGATAAACCCAATATATTTGCTAATGGCGGTTTGACTATAAAATTAGTTAAGCTGGGGTCTGCAATGGTTGAGTAATTATTATTGTTGTACAAAAATAACATGAAAAATTAAGGTTAGAAATATGACTAAGCAATGATACGAAGATTGACATTTTCAATATTTTTTAAATTGCTGGAATAAAATGCAGTAGCCACAAGAAAGGTTCCCCTACAAAACTTTAGAAAAATGTTTAAATTAAATAATTAATTTTATTGTAGCTCATGCCATAAAAATAAATAATCTTCTGTTAATCGAGTTTGCTTTTGTTAAGGATCCTGCCGATTACTATTATAAGTTGGCTATCAACTTTAATTATATCTCCCTGAGGGCACACTTTGTTTGAATAATATTGGCCAGATGAAATAAACCTTTAATCACTTAAGACAATTTTGGCGACACTCAATCCAAAATTTCACTCAACAGAAACATCTGAAAAAGATGGGGCGCTACTCTACTATTGATCTAATGGGATCCTATCCCCTTCGATCATATTTAACTGTATCAAACTTCGACGTGTTTAAATATTACAATTTGAGGTTTTACTCATTAAGTTAAAAATTTAATACATATAGAAATAAACCTTACTTCCTTTAAATATTCATCAATCATAATTTATTTTTATTACATAAAAACGGCAAGTAATTACGTTCCTAAATAATATATTTTTATAAATTGACAACATTAATGATAAAGGTAATCAAGTTAGTAAAAAAACAAGGAAATCGAAATATCTGGTAAGAGCCCTTTGTAGTCACTCTCTTATCATCTGTCCATAATAATATGTAAAGGACAAATTTAAATAAAAACTCAATAATTATGGGAGTTATCAAAGTGCTTCGTCCTCTGCATATTCTGACATTGTTCATGTCATTGGCTTCGTACAGGGAAACAAAAAACAAAAAAGGGCTCAAAGAATACAAGTTTTCTTATTTCCATTCCGGCTTGACTATTTTATTTTCCTTTATGCCAACTTCTTGGTCTTTACTCGCTCTAAAATATCATTTGGAAATTTTGGATTATTCGATGACATTCTTAACCCTGGCATTAACAATTCAAACGGTGTGTTACAACGTAATTTGTTTTTCAAATAATATCTTGCACGGCCAGTACTTGACATTTATCAATGGTAACTCAATTGACGACAAATTTAAAACCCTTCACATCAATCCTAATGATATACGTTCACAATTTATATTGCTGGCAATGACTGGTTTTGAGTGCTGGGTGGTCATTGGAAATGTCTTAACCGTGGGTTATTTTAAAGGAACTTTTTTTGACCTGATTCCAATTTTCGTTGGACAGACAAAAGACGTTGTTTTCATTCAATTTTATTCCGTGGTATACCTATTATATTATAGATCCAAATTAATAAACGACAGATTGTCTATTGTCAAAAACATTTACCCTGAATCTTCTATATATTTCAAATTGATCCTGGCTCGTGAGATAATAGATCTGTGCAATATTCATGGGGAGCTTTGTGTTCTTCGTATTGTCGTTTGCAAAGCCTTTCAAATTCAAGTGGTGGGATCAATTCTGACCTTGACGGTCTTCTCTCTGGTAATGTTCAATGAGACATCTAATAACTTCAGCACATTTGACTCGCATATTTACATAATGATGACTTTTAATGCGATTTGCTGCAGTTTTTGCCTTTTTGTTTTGGCGCTTGCGTGCACCAAATGTCTTAACCAGGTAAAAACCAATTATTAGGAGATACTGTACACTTTTGTACATTTGTTATTGAAAATTTGTCCGTTATGTGAAATATTTTTGTTATTTCAGGAACGTAAGACATCTCTATTGATGTCGTATTTGGCTGACGAGGAGTATTCGAAGGACATCGGAGATTGTGTATAAGGAACCATATTACGATTTTGTTTAATATAACAAAAATTGTTAAAAATTATCTTTTTGTAGTTAATAATTATCTTTTATTCTTCCAGCTTTATTTAAGAGCCATTCAGACGGCTTGCAGAAAACCTACATTTTTATTGTGTGGCTTTTTTAACCTGGAACTTCCCTTTCTCTGCAAGGTGGGTAATAAATACGCACTATATCATTTTATAATAATAATTTAATGAGAGAACAAGCATCGTGTTGATTAAATCCGTAAATCTTTTATAGATATTTTCCACCTTGGTTACGTACGCGGTCATCTTAAACCAATTTTCACAAGGTTAGTAAAACCCTATTAAATGAGTTAGGTAATCAACAAACTGTACAAGGTAAACTGTTACATGTATCTACCACAACCAGAGTCGACACAAACTCAGTACTCAAAAAGCCGCATTGATATCATACAACACGTTTCAAACTTATTGGTCAAATAAAAAAAAATAATTCCCGTAAATTTTCATAAAAGATCAATTTATATACAATAAAAAAATGGGTAAAATTTTACGAAAATTAAGTTTCGAACAATGCATCAAAAAACTTGTTTTCGATGCAGTATAAAATGCTTTTTCTCAGTAACGTATCCCACGGACGTTATTGTGGGTGTACACATATGCATCAATACACCAAATTCTTTAATATTATGTTATTTTATAATTTTTTAAAATATTTTATGTTCTGTTACATTATTTTATATTTCATACGTTATTGCACTGTATATAACACGGGCATTGAGCCTCGAATTCTTGTCGTAAAAATCTCAAATTATGTAATTAAAAATACAATGAATAAAGAAAAATAATTAAATACACACAAAGGATGGATTGTCAAAAAATTTCAACAATTCATCAATTTTTTTAAAGTAAATTTTCTACTCTACGAAAGTTCGATTAAAGTTCTGTGGTTATTTCAGTTTTTTGAAGCAACTGGCTAAAAAATTATATTATACAAGAACCCGTCCTAAGTGTGTGTTGTTTCATAAACAATTTGTATCATATCTTTATAGCAGTAGAATTATTTCTAAGCTTTTATAAAAAAGGGATATGTAATATTAAAGCATTTACTTCAAACATTTAATTTAAAAACATACAGCCTTGCTAATTAAAAAAAACTTCCCAACGTTAAACGGTGTTTTAGCTACACACTGAATAAAGACTGTATAAAAAATTTCATTAACTTTCCTACGACAAAACTGGCAACATTGCATTTTTGTGGACTGGCGCATGCGCCATGCGCGTGAACTCTAATTGCGTGACATTTACAACCTTAACTCGATTGGTAGGTTTTTACATATCTTGCTTTCAGTGCAACATCTTCAACACGTTTTGTGTAATACCGCATTTCAATGCCAAAGTTAATGAAATATCAACATTCAATATATAATATTTTAAGATCCAATTTTAAGCATGTCTTTAATTAATTGTGTCTTTCTCAACAGTAAAAATTGATTTTGAAAAAAATTCCACAACCCCCGTACATCTGACCGATGATGTATCTAATGTAACCGTGAGCATATTACTACCTACTACTTAAAATAATTCTCTTCTTCCCACAAACTTCCTAACATCATATTTTTATTACCCATATCTACTTTAGAAGCCTTCTTATTCTTGACAAATAATACGCTGTCATTTTTTTTACAGTAACAAGCTTTGAGGAAAATATTTTCACTCAGGACCTGAGTCATCTTTGAGAATGCTGTGCGGAAGGTCTTTTAAGGAAAGGAAGGTTAGGATGTGCTGGGAAGGAAAAAGATATGAGTTTTGGGTTGGAATCTAGGTGTTAGCAAGAGGATATATCAAGAGAGATCAGTTGGAGATGTCAAAGGGTGTCTCCAAACCCCTCAACTTGTCTCCCAATTCAATTTAATGTATCTACCTTATAAAATATGTAAATCATGTACCTACTGAGTATGAAACAAATAAATAATTTAAACTTTGTGCAAATAAGAAAATACTTTATTTTATAAACGTATTTAGGTAAAACATTAAATTTCTGGATCATAGTAGCAACATTTTCTACTTCTAAGTTGCTTCTTTTACGTTCATGGTATGATCTGCTCCACCCCTGAAAAATCATTAGAATCATTAAAATTCATTCCGTCATTATAAATGACATACTGAATATTTTACTAAAAGCCATAAAATACAGTAAATATTTTTTACAATGTAATTGGGTTTAGAACCCAATCTCTTTTTCTCAGTTCTGATTTCTGGTGTGTAGTAGTAATAAAACCGGACATTCAAAAAATTAAGAAATTTCTTTAATATTTGTTTTTAAAGAAAGAAACATTCCCAAGTTATGAATAATTCAAAAATATTTGAAAAACTCCGACTACCACCACAGTAAGCCGAATTGGAGGGCTTAGACAGCCGAGGAATCGACCACGGAACGCCTGGGTGGGACCCAAACGATGCCCACTCAACCACTGACCGGTCAAAAACTTTATATTTTGTAGAAACTTTATATTTTGCCTGAAATGTTATTGAAATATTTCGTGCAGGAAAAAACAAAAAAAAAACAAACAAACCAACGCGACGGCTGGCAATATTGGACGAGCTTAATGCTGCCGAGATATGTGGGAAAGAAATAAGGGCTATTACTTCGGTTGACGGAACTACTGCTTTCGCAATACAACGCAAGGTCGGTGGTCCGATTCACCCCACCTTGTTCTCTTCACCCCGTCGACAGTACCTACATATTAATTGCGATTAAAACTATTGATTTTGTTGTGTAAATTAATTGTTATTATTATTATGGTAGCATATGAAGCACCATCAAAATAAATTTACATAAATACCCACTGCCATTAGGAAACTTAATTTTTAAAAATTTAAATTTATTTCGCAATATTATACGAGTACGATTCCTACAAAAGCTTAATTATGCAATGAATTTTTTTGATGACCAATATAACCTCATTTTGCACAAAAATGAAGTCACGCATGTGGCAAATTAGTTTGGGATGTGTTGAAATCATAATTATTGTATTTAGTTATAGATTAATACATTGAACTATGGAGGATATTAAATTATTTATTAGCAAATTAACGTTTTACTAAAAATTGCAAAACCATTCTTGCCGTCGTTTAATTATGAAAAAACGTAAGCCGATATTATATTAGAAGAAACCGGCAGAAAATACATTATCTTTTAGTATTATATTCTTGTAATTCTTTTAATGAAAGATTACAAGTAGATACAATTTATACTGATTTCCAAAAAGCTTTTGATAGAGTTAACCACTCCATCTTACTAAAAAAACTTGAACAAATTGGAATACATGGAGACCTATTACGCTGGGTGAAATCATATTTGTATAACAGAACTCAATTAGTACTTATTAATGGATACAAATCATCCCCTATAATTGTAACGTCTGGTGTACCACAGGGTTCAAATCTTGGCCCCCTGCTTTTTCTTATATTCATAAATGACCTTGGCTCGAAATTAAACTGTGATTATGCTTTTTTCGCCGATGATCTTAAAATTTTTCGTAAAATTAAGTCTGTTTCCGATCATCAGCTGCTTCAAAATGACCTCGACACACTCAATAACTGGTGTACTGTCAATGATATGCACTTAAATGTTGAAAAATGTTACATTTTAAACTTTACTAGAAATAGAATTATAAAAGATTTTTCTTATGTTATCAATAATATTATTCTCAAAAAATTTTCTTCAATAAGGGATCTAGGAATCACTCTTGATTCCAAATTCATATTTGATGTACATATTAACAACATTAAGTGCAAATCATTAAAAATGATGGGATTTATTCACAGAATATGTAAACCTTTCAAAGATCCTCAATCAATTCTAACACTTTACAATGCCTTAATTAGAAGTAAACTTGAATATGGAAGCACTATTTGGAATCCACATTACTGCAAATATGAAAACATTGTAGAATCAGTTCAAAAAAAATTACTAAGAATGTTATCCTTCAAATGTGGACTACACGACCATCTCAGATCATACGATGTACGTCGTGATTACTTTAAGATTGATACACTTAAAACTAGAAGGCAATTGACTGATCTAATATGTTTACATAAAATTATTCACGGCCATCTTGATACTACATTATGTCTTAACAGTATTGAAATTAATGTCCCCAATTCCCATTGTTTAAGACGCCATAGCATTTTTCATATGAATACATTTAAAAATAATATCACCTACTTTAGCCCTCTGACCCAGATGTGTCGACTGTATAACAAGATAGAGTGCGCTGATGTGGATATTTTCGTTGAAAATTTGTACGGATTTAAAAAAAAAGTTCTAGCGCTGTTAAAAAGTACTAACTAATTATGTTGTGTGAATTGTCTTTCTATGCATGCTCGCGTATTTCATATGTCTTTTACCACTCATTGCAATGTGTTACTTGAGTGACCTTGTATATAATTCTGTATTTTTATTTGTGATGTTTTTGTTTTTCTAATTGTATTTATTTGTATTTAATTGTATGTAATTGTAGATTTTTATAATTGTGTAATAACTGAGTTTTATAACTGGATTGTTCTCATGTAAGTGTAAACATCTGTAAAACCCAGTATAAATAAATAAATAAATAAATTAATAATATTAACTATTCGGATAGGTAATTTAAATTCTATAAAAGTAATAATTTTATTTACTCGCACAGAAAATGCGGGTTATCTGATAAATAATTTTTTTTTGTATATACAATAATTATAAAATTACAGATATTGTATCTAATTCATTGCAAAAATACCTTTGATACAGTGAGATTGATGTGCTAAAAACGTTTCAAACTTATTGTAGGTTTCGAAGAATAAGTCGAATTTCACGTCGACCGTGTTCAGGTCACCCTACGAGATTTGTGCGACTTGTTCGACAATATAGTCGTGTTGATTTCCTCGTTCCCCAACGTCTGTGAGATTCTGGTACAAATATTTAAATCAAGTACGTGGCCGTCGATTAATTTGAAAAAATTAACATCTACACCTAGTGAGTGTTAGGTTGTCATACCTGGAATAAAATTACGTAAGGTAAAATTACGGCAAGTGTGTTCCAGGAAACGTAAAAAGAATTAAAGATTTTGGTTTTAATTCTTTCAATCTTTAAAGTGTAAGATGCATCATACCTTCCCAGATAATACAGTTCAACTCAAAAATATTTAGCACCAGTCAGTTGTTGAGGCGCACTAAAACTATATCGATTTGCAGAAGGACGTAGTCGATGATGCTTCTATTTATGCTGTAGAGTTTTAGGTAATGCATAACAAAAAAAAACAATCCATAATAATAATGGGTGACGATAGAACCTATATAATTAATAAATAACAAAACAACAAAAACGGCGGACCTGGGATAGATCCTTGCGGGACTCCAGATTAAAGAAGATTCAGGTAAACGAAAACTCTTGTGAAATAGGTACATATTGTTTGCGTTTTGTGAAGCATGAAACAAAAAAAGGTTTGTGGAGAAACCGAACGATGCTAGTTTCTTCAATAAGACACTGTTTACTGTGGGAGCAGTAGGAGATTTTCAACGGGTTATTCGTAACCCGGGATTGTTTGTCTTTCTTTAAAAAAAAATCAACCTTCTCAAAAGTCTTTTAAAGGAGAAAGCATGTGCCATCCACTTGATTTCCTTGGGTGAGAGGTCTTGATAGCAAATCGAAAATGCTTAGTGGATACGGCGACGATTCCCATCCTCTATAATAAATGCATGGTAAATATTAATCTTGGCTGAGTTATGCATATAAAAATTTGTTAATAATATCATCACTTTCAACATTCCGGCACGTCTGTATGGAGCAGATCGGGTCTGACACACTTGGAGAATAATTTGAAAACATTAAACATTCATATAGGTTCTATTGACAAAGGAATAAATAAACAATGTGGCTGAGCCTGTTGACAAAAGTCATTGACATTTTCTGTGCCAGATACATCTTTATTAGATCCGTAAGATAGTCAGCAGTATTATACAAAATAAACATATTTACATAAACTCTCCCATCTCGTGGCATCTGCGGATCTTATGTAAATTATTTTTGGAAACAAACAATTATTGTGATTACATTACATCCTGATGTCCTCACAGCCTCCACGGTAAGATCCTCGACGGGATAAAATGTGTTGTTTCACATTTAATTCATTAAAAATAACATATAGTATGCTTGCGACACGTTCCAGAGCGGTATATGTGTTATCCCGGTGAAAATCCACCATTCAGAATTGAAATGGCTTTATCCGAGTTGGCAGGTACTTCCCCTCCTTCCTCTTCCCTGTGTGCTTCCTCTCCCCATATCCTTCATATTATCAACACAACCCACTTGGGGATGCTATAATCCCACTGGCTCCAGTTATCAGGGAGCAGTTGTGACTCTTGAACAGCTTTCACATTTTCAAAATGTTCTTTACCTTGTGCTTTTTGGGTGGGGTTCCAATCGCTTCTACAAGGTGCCCCCAGACGTTCATTTCCTGGACTTCTTCATCGACTTCTGCCCATCCCAGTCCAAGACTCTCCTCGCACAGTCTCTGGAGATGCTTTCCCAATCTTTGGACATCAACTGGACGTCTTGCCTCTGGAAATGACGACAGTGTTTTGCGCGGAAGTCTGGCCATCTGAGTAGGCATATTTCCAAGCCGCCTGGGTATGTTGGGAAGCTGAATGTGATGTGGAGGGGAAAAAATGGGTAAAAGAAATGTTGGGAAATACCTGGCTATTCAGATCCGATCATCAAACAGGACAAAGCCATTTTAAGCTTCGATTCTAAATGGTGGTCTTTCACCAAGACGATACTGTAAGTATCTATATGTCGAGATCATGCCACAATTATAGGTATTTTATATAATATTTATTGAATAAATTGTGAAATAACATATACATACATACATCTTCTTACCTTTGTCCTATTCGGGTCGGGGACCCATTGCATCGACAAGGCTCCTCCATAAGTCCCTGTCTTGGGGTGATTGTTCGGCCTCTGTCCATGGTAGACCCATCCTCTCCTCACACAGTTTCTGGAGTTGCCTCGCCCAACTGTGTCTGGGAAATAACACAATTTAATAATTTAAAATTTACTTGTGCCCGCCGGTTCTTGAACCCGTGCTCTGCAGATTATTTTATTTATGACTATAACTATACTCTCCGCTCATACCGCGAAACGGGGGAAAAGGGTAAAGAAAAACTTGTGATGAAGAATCTTAAAAAGTTTCTCGATTTAAGATAAAATACGCTGTACGTTGTGCCATGATTGCCGAATAATAATAATTACAATATACAAGGTTTACCAATCAAATCAATTATAAATATAATTAAATTAAATAAAACTAATTTTTGTAATTATGTGTTTTTCTACTATTACATGGATTTGAACAAACAATGTCAATCAATAAAGCATTAAGAAATTTATTTGAGCAAATAAAATCCTTGATGTGCAAAGAATTATTAATCAACGCCTAATGCACATTTGAAGATGCAATAGAAAATATTAAATTAATTGCATTACTGTGCAAAAAAACAATAAACCTTGACATTTCTAAAAAGTTTCATTGAAAAAGTGAAATGTTCGCTACTGCAGAAGGATTACTATGCAAGACATTTGTGTTTAACCCTCTTTCTGTGGGAATTTACTAACGTTATATATATGATGGGTGTGCCTGTACATAGCACCTTCAAATAGGTTAAAAAGGTGAATATTTTGTTTGAATATTTGTTATAATGCAGAGAAATTTAGTCCAGTGTCCAAGGTTCAAAGAAATGCTTATCAAATTATTTGAGATTTTTGATCTTTGAAGGTATGAGGGTTGGGAGCCTGGGGGTCAGTGTGTCCAGGAGTGACGTACGTATGAATCCATTTCTCCCACTTCGGCGCAAGGCGATGGGTTGAGAGAGTCGGGCTGGAGAAATCAAAAGGTCTCCTAGTCTCATCCGATCCGGCTCGCCACGCAGTTGATGGACAAGCGCAACCGCCGCGCCGTTTGTCAAGAGCTAGACAAACCTCACGCCATGAACCTAGGCACCTCCGCTCTCCAAAGTCTCCAAAGGTAGCAACCTATGACAGGAGTGTTAATTATCCAATAAATGGTTCCCGGGGCAGCGATACCCATACCCGCTTACTAAGTTGTACTATTTAATTGTTTCGAATAATTAAATTATTGCGTTCCAATATCCGCCCTAATGAATTTTGGTCAAAAATTAGGTGTGAATGCCATATGATGTGGTTTCTCACAAGGAATGCGATGCCGTTATTATTATTTCCAAAAATCTTCTAGTTTAGTATGGGCATATAATAATTAAAACACGTTTTTTAAATATATCTATATTAAACATTTAAATAGAAAATAACAATTGTAACAAGTTATTACTAGATCGTTCTAATGTGTAAAAAAAAAATAAGTGGAATCATGAAAACTCATCAGCTTACTGTGCTTTTCTTGATTTACTCGAAAGTAAGAAAATTAATTAGGGCGAGTTTTGGAACTCAACGATTCAATTTCAGTGTGAAATAAAACGAAACAGTTGAAAGTATCTTATTGTCCAGTTTAGTAACATATCAGAAGATGGTAATTATGAAAAAGGGGAGCTTTTTATCAAAACTGAGGAAAATTTCGGAAACCAAACGTTCTATTGCTTTATGCTAATAAAATTAGGATATTATTGGAATATATAAGGTGAAAATAAATACGGTTTCACAAACGCTTTTAAAAACAGTTTAACCGAAACAAATGTAAAACTGAATGCTCGGTCAAATTGCTCAAGAATAATTAAGAGGAAAACCACTCGAAAATTATTAATAAAAAATGTTATTTGAACTTAATCAATGTATGCAGGTGTACTTAAATAAAATTAAATAATTATATTGTAATATCTCACCTAATGAGCAATATCCTCCATTTGAGCAGATCGGTACCTACGTACCTAAATATTGTTTAAACGTATCATGACCATTTCGAATCCAATATGAAAACAAACCAACGGCTTTATTCTATACTTGGCTGCATAAAATAAAATAAAAATGGTTGGATTGTCAATACAATATGTTAAAAGGCAAAAGTTTTATTACTTTGTCCTATTTCCTAGTTTAACTGTAGTATTATGACACACACAATGACTGCTCTGTAATAAGCTACAGCATAAAGACAAACACTTGGTATGTGTTTAATGCAACGAGCTTTTATGGTAGGGAGGCTGCTGATTTTGAACGCCGCGCTCCATCGTATTTCAAATTAAAGTTGTCGTAACATTTAATCAGATCAGTTGATTGCAATGACCTGTAAGTTTGACCTGTTGTATTGATCTGACTGTAATGAATGTATGTTGGAAAATTAAGGATTTCTTCATTGCCATGTTAATTAAAACTCTGGGTTTTTGTAGTCTTGTTTCGTTATGACCAGTCAGTGGCTGAGTTGTCCTCGCGTTTAGGTCCCACCGAGGAGTTGCATGTTCGATTTTTCGGCTTGCTAAGTCCTCCATCACGACTCAAGCAACATTTTCCGTTTCCTGTGGTGGTAGTGGAAGATTTTCAAATGTTGTAAGGTTTTCGTCACCCGGGTATATTTGTCTTTCTTTTAAAAAATATATAAAAATATACACGTATGATGACGTGGTAACACAAAAAAGATTCAAGCCCGAGGGGCGGCTGAAGGCAATCAGAAATACCCGTCTCCCAAAAGTATGTTTGAATTGAAACTAAGAACACCATGGAGATACAAAGTTTAAAAAAGACATCAAATTATGGTTAAGTAAACAGGACGATGAGGAAATCATTAAAATTAAGAAGTAACCCCAATGCAACCTGCAGACAACAAACCAATACTTTTATTTTATTTATTATTTATTTTGTGATAATCAAGAAACTAGAAGATGAGGAAATAAAGATCAGCACCCATTCAGCAACATACAGTCCGCCTCGGAACAGGAATACCTAGTGAGGAGGACTGTAAACAAACCACATTACTTGGTATTTTTACTTTTGTGTAATTTTACTTTATCTTATATTGTCATTAAATAAAAAAAAAATAAAAATAAAAATTCAATGAAAAAACTTTGTAATTTTTATATGTTAAACGTTTTTCTAAATAAATAAAGTTCAGGGTGGGGGTCAATCGAGCATGCAAACCAAAAAAAATCATTCAAGAGGCAGACTACTGCCGTTGTCACACCCAACTATAAATACGGGCCCCAAGCCCTTTTCCACCAGTTCACCGGGAACACTTGCCTCGTCAACAACCCTCTCTGCGACCTCGCTGTAACCCTGCATCTATTCGCCTCGTTTTCTTCTGACCATCGCTTCACCCTGGAACACGGATTATCCTACACTCTCTGGACCAGACCCGGCTACGTCATAGGAAATAATCATTGCAGCGGGTATAAGAGACGACGTTCTCCCGACATTTGGTGCTTCCGTGGATTTGGACCTCCAGCTTATCTTACAGTACTTCTGTGACTCACCCTGTCTAGCACAAGTGGCTTAAAATTTGGATGAACAATCTTCAGTAAAAGAATTCTGATACCAACGCTAAATGTCGGCGAATAATTTGCAGAGGAAGGACAAAGTAGATTAAATTCAGTATAAATGAGATTCATAAAAAGTAAGTGTGCTAAAACCGTGTACGACCAAATGAATACACACCATCGTTTTAGGAAATGTATGTCAACAGACGACATAATATCTTATGACGCACAATATGATGAAAAAAGCGGACGACGGATCCAATAAAATCCTTGATTGTGTATGAAAAACTGAGATATTCTAAAAAGAGAAAAAATGAAGGATGCAAATATGTGGATTGTTTGTTCAACAGTAAAAAATAAGACACTTTATTTTATCGATCGATCAAAGCTTGTTTTTTTTACATTAGCTCTACACAGCTGGCTCTGAGTAAAAAAATAATTCCCTTCAGGTCCTGTGTTATCTATGGGGACGCTGTGTGGAGGGTATTTTAAATAAAGGAAGAAGGTGAAATTCTGCGAAGGAAAAATCTGAGGTCAATGTCTTGAGAGTGACCAATGTATAAATCCATCCCTCCCATTGTGGCGCAAGGCGATTTTTCGTAAGAGTCCTGCCGGAGAGGTCAAAGTTTTCCCTCGACCAATCTCTCTCGCGATCCGGCGTACCATGCTACAGATGGGCAGGTGCATCCGCCGCCAAGACCCGGACCAACCTCACTCCATGAACCTGGGCACCCCTGCTAAGTCAACAAACGTATCAAACCACTTGGGGTGACCTATGGCAGGGGTATTGGTTTATCCAATCTCTGGCTAGCCATTTTTTTTTTTTTTTTTTTTTATTCTTCATTTTAAGCACCCGCTAAACCGCCAAAGCAGTTTGTCAGCAGGTCAATTTAACAATATTAATATAACACAAAAGAACAATTATAACAAGATACCACAATATAGAAAATAGAAACAGAAGAATAACTTTTTAGTAATTACAATATAAAAGCATAAAATACAAAGACAGACAGATATAATACAGGCAAATAACTCATAGTTATATTATACACAAGATTAAAACAAAATTCAATATAAAAAGTCTTGATCTATTGGCCATTTTTTCAGTTTTTTTTTAGATCAGTGGTGCAATTTGATTCGTTTTTTATGTTCATTGGCATCTTATTAAATATGGTAGGGACAAGATAAGCGAATGTACGTTGTCCGTATTTATTTACAATTTTGGGAATGGACAACCCCTCATTTTTAATTAATCTAGTGCCTTTTAATTAATCTAGTGTTAATTGAAGTTATATCGTGTATGGTTTCATAGTGCTTTCACACGAACGAAGTATTGAAGTCTAAACTTTAACTTTAGGTCACACAGTTACCCGCGCCGTGCAAGCGGGTTCCCTACAGAGCGTCGGACCATCCCAATAAATGGTTCCCGGGCAGCGGTACCTATATCCGCCTCCCAAATTCATACCAAACCAAATGTAATAAACAACACCAAAATTGTTAATTAAAATTATTATGAAAAATTCGTCGATCCACATTTTTCTAAAATCCGTGGTGTAATATGAGGTTGGACAATAATATGAGTGTTGCAATTGACCGAGAAGAGGTAAGTGTGCAATTTATTTTCCGTCTCCGCTATTAATGATATTACGATTACGGAATAGAAAGGAGCACTAAACTCAACAACTTAACGAGATGTGCCTTCGCCGTGAGGAGATCAGAGATGGGACACCATTTGAAGAGCACAATGGTTTAAAAAAAATAATAATGTAGTTAAAATTTCAGCAGCAAAACCATTTGTGTGAAGTTCGTTGTTTCGGTGACCCTCACTTTCCTATTCTCTACACTCCATTCAGTCTCACAACGCACCCAAATTGTGGTTACCATTGTGCCTCTTGCTCCCCTAGCAGTTGTACGTCCGGTAGTCATACAAAAAATACATAATATTTAATTTTTTTATTCTTATAAGAAAAACACTCTTTTATAACTTTTGAAGGTTATTCCCATCAATGTAATAAATATATTATTGAAGAAGAAGACATATAAAAGAGAACAAGACACAGAAAAATAGAAACAGATAACAATTGCAACTGGGACTCGAACTCAGAACCTCTCGTCTAACCGGGACGTTCGCCTTTTACCAATTCGGCCATTGCCACCTTCCATAAAACCGTCATATTTGTTAATATCGAATTTAAAATTTTAGAATTAAAAATATTATCCTCAAATAATTTTTCCATATTATAGGCAACTACCTTTTTCATTGAAAACAATGGTTCTAAGAACTGATTTGTAACCTAGATAGCGTCTCGGATATCGTCCCAGTTGCGACCATTATCTTTTTATATTTTTCTGTGTCTTGCTCTCTTTCATATTTTCGTTTAGATTATTAGTGTTATCTTCTACTTCAATGATATAATAATGTGTTTGTTATATAATAAAACACATAATTACGTAAATACATAACACGTTTTGGTAATAGTTGTGTGTCTGCATTTTTTCCTAATACTTTTTTTTTATTATTTATCGAGTTAGTTTATACTGCTTTCGTACATAATCTGATACGCACAAGGCAAGTTTCACTTTATAAATTTATATGTTGACAATAAGTTGTTACGATACGCCCCTGAAGCGACTAGAGACAGAACGCAGCAGTCCACAGTCGGCCGCCCCCTCTCCCCGCCCCGTTTCCTGTTTCTCCTTGCCTCTCCCCCGTGCCCTGCCACTCGGCAGTCCGCTGCTCTCCCCACAGAAGAGATTTGTGCGCCCTAGCGAACGGACGCTCGCGGCCCACTTGTAGCCGGCGGACCAATTCAATGGGACGCGATGTATTATTGAAATACCTTTGAGTAGAAGCGGCCTTTTGCCGCACCATAGTTCGGTCTATTTTAGACTACGAAAGTGCCTGATGGAGCTGCCACATGAGACGAGGTTCCTGCCAACCTACATGTAAGCTGTATCTTGATTTCCTCCTTTAAATGTTGTCCGTAATCAGTGAAATGTAGGGCCCCCACGAAAATCACCACTCGGAGAGTTTCGTTTTGAGAGAGAGAGTCAGTGAGAGTTAAACGCTTTAGCTAGGTTTGTGTAATCTGCATTTCTTGTAATTGAATTGTACTGTAGAAACCTATGTATGTGTTTGAGTTTACAATACATGTCTTAATGATTTAACTTTGTTATTATTCTGCTACGGCGGGAGGATTGTTGACCAGTGTGGATCCCGTGGGTCACCGGAGGATGGAGAGAAATTCCATAGCCTTGAGCTGCTCACCCCCTGAATAGAGAGTACCATAGTCCCGCTGAGAGCTAGCCAGGGTCGTGTTGGGCCCTGGTGTTGGTTTAGAAGCCGACATCGAGGCACCCTAACAACTGTCGCCCGATCGTGGGGTTGGAATTTTTTTTCTCTATCCCGGTCGCTTTGCGGGACCTTTCTTTGTCGAAATCCTTCCCGCATAACAACTGTTTTGTAAACATTAATTATGCCTTGATATTCTACAGTGAATCCTGTGAAAAAACACAGAAACCAATATGTAAATTAGATCCATAACAGATCTGATTGTAATTATGAATTGCATCGCAAGTTGAAACAACGGCCATTTTGAATACCCGAAGCGCCAGCCTTTGTCCGCGAATCTGATTGCGCACGCGTCACCAAACAGCGAGTGCGTAACAACAGCGATTCGCGCCAAATCTAACGGCCGATGTTTCACGCGATATGCCTTGACTCGCGCCAAATCCCAACGGAGCCGTCGACTGACTGTTGCTAGGCAGCATTTAAATCCAAACCGCTTTTATGATCAAACAGGATACCAACGGAAATCATTATTATAAATTTGATTCTGGAACCCCAGTTATTTTGCGAATTCCTTAATGGAAATTTCGGACTTACGTATTTTTATTATTTCTGCACAATATACCAATTGGCCCACTTGTGTCTGTCAAATTAGTACAACTTAATGTTTCTCCAAATGGACAAAATAATGACTTTCTTTCCCCATTATACATTATAGGTACTGTTTTTTTTTCAGCATAAGTGAAAGTGAATTGTGTTTTTTCCCTTACATAAGTGAAAAGTGGAATAATAATAAAGCCAATGACTGATTTCATGAATAAATAAAATAATTTTAATATGGTTGGATGCAATAAACCCCATATTCAGTCATTTTCATCCGGAAGTTTGTCCTTTATTTGCCAGAGAAGTGCCTTTTGTGAACTTTAGTGCCTTTCTCAGTGCAAAGTGATTTGTGAAAATAAAAAAACCTGTTTTCTAAAGGTCAGTCCTGGCAAAATTTTTCTAAAATAAATAAATACTTGTGAATTTCACAGTTTTCTCAAAAGTGGTCAGTGAAATACAAAAACCTTTACCACTAAGGTCTTTCCACGCAAAATTTTTTCTCGTCTGCCTCTCTTTGACAAGAATTCTGGTGTCACGTATACAAAACACATTTGGAAGTGCCAACAGTGATCACCAAGTGAAAAGTGCCTCACAAAAATTAATTTTGCGCTTTCTAAAGGAAACCCCTGGCCAATTTTTTTTTCTTCTCCTCACCACCCAGGAAACTCACAATGGAGGACAAGCAAGCTATTACACCATCCAACTTGGGTACCATTCCCAATGTGCATAGTTTATCCAAAGCCCACTTACAAGCTGCTTTAAGGGATAGAGGACTCTCGCCATCAAGCAAATCTAAATCTACATTGAAGGCATATGCACTTTTATTCAACAAAAAGTACATTAGGAGAATAAATCTCGCCCCCTCCAACGAAAATAATTCACGTTCGGCTACGCAAGTTTTGGATAATCTTGACAAAGAACCTACGCCGCATGTAATGATAAAACAGGACGTCGCACCCATCTTGACACAAGATAAAACTTACGATTTATCCTCTTGGAAAGTCAAATATAATGGCGTCTCCGATGTGCTGGATTTCATTGACCGTATTGAAGAAACGGCTACAATCAAAAATATCCCATTCGAGATTCTACGGAGAAACTTTATAGAACTCATTTCCCCAGAATTAATTCCGTGGCACCGCATCCAAAAGACTAAATGCAAAGATTGGAATAAACTCAGAGCTGCCCTAATCTCTAGCTTTGGAAAAAAGGAGGCCCAGCACCGGATCAAACTATCTCTACTATCTATTAAACAACTAGTAGATGAACCTGTGGCTACATTCATAGAAAGGGCTGAATCCATCAACATCAAGCTTTCACATCCTGTTCCGGAAGCTGAACTATTACCAGTCATAACTGATGGCCTTTTAAGCAAATACGAGAACATCATCACCTCACAGAAAATTGCATCCCTGGCCCAGCTAAACGAAGTCTGTCTCCTCCTGGAATCGTACCAGGACAGGAAGAACATAAAGAATGTGTCGAATAATGTGGTTGTGCCAAGCCGTTCGTCTGGTTTAAAGCCAGAATTCGACAACAAAAAAGTGTGCTCCTTTTGCAAAAAAGTAGGCCACCTGGCCGCTACTTGTTTCAAGCAAGCAAGACTTCTGGAATCCAAGGAACCCCGAACCTCCAAGAGACACCACTCTAGGGACCGCTCTCCTCCACGCGACGAACTGCGCAACATTTTTAAGAAATCAAGGCACAATGCAGAAAGGTTACAAAACCCAAGCGATGTCAGACCTCAGGTGGATTTCTCCAAGCCCCCACCAAATTTCTACATGAAGAGGCCAAAAAACTAAATAATAACCTCTCAGGCACCCATTCTGAACCAAGGTCTAAAGAATGGACTGATTGGTTATCACACATTAAGTATTTTAACCAGGCCTTAAATGTTTCCTCGGTTTGTTGCAAACAAGCTAAAGATGGGAGACCCTATGCTCTTTTCTCTGTTAACAATGTGCCCTTTTCCGGATTACTTGATAGCGGTGCATCTGTCAGCTGTCTTGGCAACAATGCTCACCTGCCTTTTGTTAACAGTGATTTTAAAATTTCGCCACAAACAACATACCTGACGACTGCGGATAATGTTTCCCAGCCGGTCATTGGTACCCTTGCACTGCCAATTAATTGTAACAATAAAATAATTACAATCAATTTTCTAATAGTGCCCTCTATATCCCAGAATTTCATCCTTGGCGTTGACTTCTGGAAGGCTTTTAACGTTGCTCCCCAAGTATTTAATACTCTTGGCGAAACCTCCACTGCTGCTCAAATTAGTGAGATCCGCACAATAATACCTCACGAAAATTTAAGCACGGACCAAGCTCTCCAACTAAAGGAAATGGTCAATAAATTCGAATCAATATCTTTCGAAAAATGTGGATTGGGTTTGACAAATTTGGTAGAACACCACATTAAAACCAATGGCCCACCCATAAAGCAACGTTATTACAACTTAGCCCCCCAAAAGCTTAAACTTTTGGAAAAAGAACTTGATGAAATGTTAAAAATGGGTGTGGTGGTTCCCAGCAGAAGTGCATGGACCAACCCAACTCTTTTGGTTTCTAAAAAAGATGGCTCCGCACGTTTCTGTCTCGACAGTAGACGTTTAAATTCTTGTACGGAAGCTGACGCATACCCCTTACCTTACGTCCACGCGACCTTAGACAAACTGCGCAACGCCAAGTTCATCTCCTCTGTTGACCTAAGCAAAGCTTTTTGGCAAATACCTTTGGACGCAGAATCGTGTGAAAAAACTGCTTTCGTTGTACCTGGTAGGGGAATGTTCCATTTTAAAAGATTACCCTTTGGTCTAAAGAACAGCCCCGCCGAATTACAAAGACTGATGGACAAACTCTTCGGTCCTGAAGTCGATAACAGCCTGTTTTGTTACCTTGACGACCTCATCATCGTCAGCGACACCTTTGAAAAACACCTATTAATGTTGGAAAAGGTTTTTCAACAACTCAAGTTCGCTGGTTTAACCATCAACTTGAAGAAGTCTGAATTCTGAAAGTCCCGTTTACGTTATTTGGGATTCATTGTCGACGAAAAAGGTCTAAGAACAGACCCCGCTAAGGTGGAAGCCATGGCAAATTTTCCCCGACCCAAAAACGCGAAGGAAGTCAAAGGTTTCCTTGGACTTGCAGGTTACTACAGAAGATTCATCAAAGACTTTTCCACAATTGCAGCCCCCTTAAATAAAATTACCGGCACCCGTAAAGGTGTCAGCAACTTCCGATGGTCTGCTGAAACTGAAGAAGCGTTTACAACTTTAAAAAATGCCCTTCAAAAAGCCCCCGTTCTGAATTGCCCGGATTTTGCACTCTCTTTTACCCTCCACACGGATGCCTCCAACGTAGGAATCGGTGGAGTCCTAACTCAAGAATTCCCAGATGGCGAACACCCTGTAGCGTATTTTTCCCGTACATTAAATAAACACGAGAAAAACTACGGAATTACCGAAAAGGAGTTATTGGCTGTATTGGATTCTGTTCACCATTTCCGCGGTTACATAGACGGTAGCAAATTTACTGTAGTCACAGACCATAGTAGTTTGAAATGGTTGATCTCTTTAAGTAATCCCTCCGGTAGACTCGCTCGTTGGGCCTCCCGTTTGTCTCAATTCAATTTTGATGTTGTACACCGTAAAGGCGCGGACAATATTGTTCCTTACGCTCTTTCAAGAATTGAATTGGCTTCATTAAATGTTGACACAATTGCCCCCCCTCCATCTACAAAAGATGAATGGTACTTGAAAATCTTCGAAGGTTGTAAAAATAATCAACAAAAGTTTCCTAATTTTATCATAAAAGAAGGACAACTATACCGTAATTGCAAGGCACCACTATCCATCCTCGAAGATTACTCTTGGAAACTTGTCGTTCCCCTCGAAGGAAGAGAACAAATAATAATTGACAATCATAGTGCTCCCGACTCTATACACCCAGGAACTTTCAAGACGTATAAAAAGATTTCCTTGAAGTATTACTGGCCTGGTCTTTTCAAACAAATTCGCAATTACATCTCTAAATGTGAAACTTGTAAAGCCTATAAACATAGCACGGCAGCACCTGCCGGCCTAATGGGTAACCCCAAACGTGCCGACAGACCCCTACAGTCATTGTCAATGGACCTCGTCGGACCTTTTCCTCGAAGTTATGCCGGACACATGCACATACTTAGTGTAGTGGATGTTTTCACCAAATTCTGTTGGATCTTCCCTTTAAAAAGAGCCAATGCGTCCGCCATCATCAAACTTCTGGAAAAACACATTTTTATACCTTACGGAACACCCAGAACCGTAATTGTTGATAACGGAAAACAGTTTATTGCCCAGGAATTCAAAGAATTTCTTGCCAAATACGGAATCAAGGACATTTATTATAACACCTTGTACACTCCCCAAAATAACACTGTCGAACGTTACAACCAAACAATCAACACAGCTCTAGCTATTCTAGTTGATAAAGATCAACGCACTTGGTGTAAAAACCTAGATAAAATTCAGGCCGCTATGAACAACACTGTTAATCTGGCCACTGGTTACACACCTTTCTTCTTAAAACACGGTATGGAACAAGTCGTCCATGGTTCTCTACATAGGGACACAAACTTTCCTACGTCATCTGCCACCACAAGCAACCCTACCGCAGACTATGCCCATCGCTTGGAAGAACTGTCGGCCATTTACAGTGAAGTCACTGATGCTTTGCTCCTGGCTCACCAAAAGAGTGCGGACAGATATAACTTACGTAGAAAACATGTCACCTTCAATACAGGAGACATAGTTTGGAGAAAGAACAACACACTTTCCCAAGGAGCCATGTATTTCTCTGCTAAGCTGGCACCACGTTTCGTGAAGGCCAAAGTCCTAAGGAAAATATCAGACCTAGTGTACTCCTTGTCTGACTCATCTGGAAAGCACATTGGTAATTACCACATTAAGGACATTGTAAAGTCTGGAAGTGAGGAGTCAAGTAAAACTGCCCCCACTATCTCAGCAAACGTAAAATGATCCAGTATGTATCACTTTTTTGTAAGCTTACAGAGTCTTACTACGTCAGGCGTGTAATGTGTCAATCACATGCCCATCGTTTCGTAAATGAAACAAGTTGTAAATTATTTTGTAAATTAATGCACACTCTCCTTGAAGTCACTTTCAAATGTTGTTTTTGCACTGTTTTTTCTTTCCCTCACGGCAATTTTTTTTCTTTTTTTCACCTGTTCTAAAACTGATCACTTTGGAACGGAGACACTTTTCGAGTTTCAATGTTTGGGAAGTCGCGAGCCCATTTATTGTCTCAACACATACACTACGCAATGTTCATGCCATGTCATACCCTGCCTTGTCATGTAATTTTGTAATTTTTCTCCTATTTTTTTGTTGCATTTTTGTCGTGTGGAAAGGAACTTTCTCACCTGTTTATTTTGTTCATGTAAAGTAGTTGACAATTGCCCATCGGCGTGTCGTTCTAGAAGTCGGGTTTTGTAAATTCCAAAGTGTTAAATTCCGACTCAGAACCAGTTAACTATTTTTACAATTTTTTCCTTTCATTTTGGTTCATCATGAGTTGTAAAACCTTCCGAGGTATCTCTAGCATGAAAATCAAACAGTGGTTACTTACATAGTCGCCCCTCGTGTATATAAGTTTTTTCAATTTTTCCTCTTAAATTAAAAATTGATGGCGTCCTACCCAAATTCATGCTCATGTACCCAAATTGGATATCGACACGTCCATTTTGGAACTCGTATTTATAAAACCAATGTTCGGTCTTTATAACCCTGTATATAAATCAATTTGGCTCGTTTCAACTAAAGTACGTAAAACCGAATCATCCGGTCTTTGGTTGTTACAACAAAGCCACTGCTTTTTTGTTATTTTGTTTTTTGCTTGTAAGTTACGTATGTCTTATATGACACGTTTCAACCCTACGAGACAGGTTAATAAAACCTTATGGTCATCCTGATTTTGGAATTCACAACTTTTAGGTGTCCATTTAACCAAGTATTTGCAACCCAAATTGCACATAACCTGGTATGTTTGTAACTACACAAAGGGTATGTAAAACCGTAATTGGTCCCTTTTCTTCGGTCTTCCTCACTGTAGGTTGCCACAACAGACAGTATGTAAAACCATTATAGGTCTGTCTTTGTTTTAAATACTTTGTGTAAGTAGAATTATACTCTGCCATCACCCTTGTATTTTGTAACACATGAAGTAGCATCAAATTGTCTATCTTCTCTGTCGTACGCTCTTGGGCTACGGAGTTAGTTAATCTAACGAATCTTTATAAAATATGTTAAAATCAAGCATCGTTAACGTTTATTGTGTTGTATTTAAACGTAATCCACCGTCATAGGAGAGATCCTTAGAACATCCACCGTCATAGGAGAGATCCTTAAAACATCCACCGTCATAGGAGGGATCCTTAAAATACCTGCCACGATACGAGAAGTTCGTCATAATCACTTTTGCTCATAGCTAAATGTTATTGAGTTGGTCGTGTGTCATTCATTTGTCATGAGTACCGCTTTTGTATTTTGGTCGTGTGTCATTAATTTGTCATGAGTACCGCTTTTGTATTTTGGTCGTGTGTCATTCATTTGTCATGAGTACCGCTTTTGTATTTTGGTCGTGTGTCATTAATTTGTCATGAGTACCGCTCTTGTATTTTGGTCGTGTGTCATTAATTTGTCATGAGTACCACTTGTATGTATAATTGTGTACAACCCTTGTACACGAAACGTGGAGACGTAATAACAATACTTACCGTGATTCGTGCGAACGACATAATATCGGCCTTGCCATCTTCTTTAAGAGGCATTGTATAAACTCTTGACTTCTGTCTATAATTGAGTTTTATCTTGTATGTACTTACATGTTTTTGTACACTATACGTGGAGACGTTAAAACACTTACCATGAGTCGTGCGAACGAAATAATATCAAACCTTTTGTGTGCGATCTACGAAATGTAGTCCACAACCCTTTGTTGTCATTCAACGCCAATGCCCGTGGACCTCCTGTTTTTTTACTTCTTTGCAAAAAGGAAAGAAGCCCAGGAATATCTACTATCCCAAAAGGACTAGTTTGTAGCTTCACTGCTAACTATGGGGCATAGTGCTGTGGGAGTTAATCGATTGAGCACAAAACCACCCAACTCGTTGTCTGGGGAACGGATAAGAAAACCCCCAGGTTTGTGAAATTGGAGCAAGGGTCTGTCTTTTCTCACAATCACGCAGGAGTTTTTTAAAATGACCCCTAATCTTTTGCCCAATACACGCAAAAGATTAGTCTCTTTGTTAATGTGTATTCAAATTTCTCCTCATCCTTTTAACAATTGTAAAGAGTCAGGAAATCTGCTGGTCGATCATGTTTCATTCTCACATGGAGTTTGAAGTGGAAATTAGTCCAGTCTCTAGCAAATTTCGTCACTCAACTCCTTTCCTTTTCCTTTCCTTTCTCCTCACCATCATGTTCTCAGGTATATGTTATGAAGAGGAAAATCTGTTGTTGACCATAATTCGCCCTCACTGGGAGTGCGAATCGGTAAATTGACCAATTATCAGCAGGCTTTCTCCCTCACTCTCTGCATATGTCTCACCTTTTGTTCTCGTTCTCAATTTTACGAAACACATTCATGAATGTTGGATATGTACGATATGCACTTGGCGTACCGTCTGTCTCCTTTTGACAACCTTTATTCATGAATTGGTTTCTCTGCTTTTACCGTGACTCATTCACGACTTCTTTGTCTTGTTCGTTGAAATTCTACAAAAATGTTACCACCTTTATGTTAACATAGGCCATGGAAGGCCGGTTGTTTTTTTAACCAAGACATATTGTCACTCGGCAAACGCCAAGTCATCCTGGTAAAGGAAAATGTTCATGTAATCACAATGTAGTTAGAAAACTCTCTCTTCGTCACTCTCTGGGTCGGTGGTTAAAACTTCGTTTATTTCATTATCTGGACACATTTTGTTTCTCTCCAAACTTTTTCTTCATTGGTCCCTAGGCAGGTAAACTTCAAGAATTTTGCTCTAATAATAATTTCTCCCGGATTAAAAAGAAGCCCAGGCGGATGTCATCACCAACAGCCAAGCTGAGCTCCACTTCCTGACAGCACGCGCTGTGGTTACTAGGTCCCTCCTGCTGCCATTTTTCTACGCATTTGTTCCTGAAAGCACAGACCATACCGCTCATATGTATGTTGTTTTGTCGTGCCACAGCAAGTTGAGTTGTCCCACTATACATTATGACACTCTGAACCACCTTTTGGGCACGCTAGCTCCTAGGTTTGTTCTTACTCTTGCTATCAATGCCAACCATGTCGTCTCTTGCGCTGTCATGCAGTGACGCATATATCGTCATGTGTAAACCATCATTACCTTGACCTCCAGTATTCGCTGAATGCGTACCAATACAAGTTATGTTGAGCTACATTATGCTTCAATAACCATTATATACGATCCGTGTTTACCTTAATAACACTTAGGATTCGTACTGGCATGTCTGCAGACACTGGATTCTCCTCTTCAATGACCTCTGTAACCATAGTCGTGGCACAGCAACCACAGTCTCCACTTCATGAACTTCGACGTCTTCAACAAAACCAAGTGTTTTCTAAGGCCCAAGTGTACTTTTGAGTGTTATCTCAAAGGGGTCTGATTACAGTGATAATGTAATCCTTAGAATCTGTGAAACCACGTCCTCCTCTTCGAAATTCTCCGAAACCAAACAAATCCACGCTTCGCAAACTTAGCTCCCAGACCAATGAAACCTTAGAATCACACAGGCATTTTTGTTCTTCTTTTTTTTTGTTCTTCGATTGTACAAATATGTATTGTTATTTTTCAATTGCATAACCATGTATTGTTATTTTTCAATTGCATAACCATGTATTGTCATCTTTCAATTGCATAATCTTGTATGTTGTTTCACACCATGTACTTTCGCCAAAACTGTCCTTTTCCAAACATTGTATGTACCCCTCACCCATTCCCTACAAACATTGTGACCTAAACTATAACATAAATTGCATGTTCTAGCTAGGCATCTCTCAAGCAACGAATCTCTCAAAAAACCCCAATGGAAGTTTAAGAGGATTTTTTTTTCCTACAGCTCCATTGCCACGTCGCTTTTTTTCCAAGCGCGGGGGGAAGTGTTACGATACGCCCCTGAAGCGACTAGAGACAGAACGCAGCAGTCCACAGTCGGCCGCCCCCTCTCCCCGCCCCGTTTCCTGTTTCTCCTTGCCTCTCCCCCGTGCCCTGCCACTCGGCAGTCCGCTGCTCTCCCCACAGAAGAGATTTGTGCGCCCTAGCGAACGGACGCTCGCGGCCCACTTGTAGCCGGCGGACCAATTCAATGGGACGCGATGTATTATTGAAATACCTTTGAGTAGAAGCGGCCTTTTGCCGCACCATAGTTCGGTCTATTTTAGACTACGAAAGTGCCTGATGGAGCTGCCACATGAGACGAGGTTCCTGCCAACCTACATGTAAGCTGTATCTTGATTTCCTCCTTTAAATGTTGTCCGTAATCAGTGAAATGTAGGGCCCCCACGAAAATCACCACTCGGAGAGTTTCGTTTTGAGAGAGAGAGTCAGTGAGAGTTAAACGCTTTAGCTAGGTTTGTGTAATCTGCATTTCTTGTAATTGAATTGTACTGTAGAAACCTATGTATGTGTTTGAGTTTACAATACATGTCTTAATGATTTAACTTTGTTATTATTCTGCTACGGCGGGAGGATTGTTGACCAGTGTGGATCCCGTGGGTCACCGGAGGATGGAGAGAAATTCCATAGCCTTGAGCTGCTCACCCCCTGAATAGAGAGTACCATAGTCCCGCTGAGAGCTAGCCAGGGTCGTGTTGGGCCCTGGTGTTGGTTTAGAAGCCGACATCGAGGCACCCTAACAAAGTATAACATCCATTTAAAAATACATTGATTCTTCAGACTTTTAGATATTTCATCATACATCTTTAGTCCTCTATACTCTAATTTTCTAATTTTCTCTGATACGGCAATCTAACCTTTATTTTCTTTATATTTCTGGTTTCGTAATTATGTATGTACTTAAATCTCTATTTAAATCAATTTCATCCTTAAAGTATTTTGGCATTACGTTTTTCACAACTTTAAGCACAAAAATGAACATACTAAATAGCACTTTTTTATTGGAATTCAAATTACCTCCTCTCTCATTTGAATAACCCTTGCGTACTTGCCTCTCCCCAGAATACATCTCTTAGCTCTGTTCTGTACAACTTCTGGCTATACTAGTTGTTTCTAGTTGTTTTCTGCTGAAATCAATGGATCAAGGATAATCAATTTAATTTGCATCTCTGGGGCCTACAAGCAGTCAGATCTTATGTAAAATGGCCACACCGGTTTTCTTTCAAATTGCTGCATTAACTGGTTATCTGCTTAAAGGTCTCTATTATAATAATATGTGTGGACCATTGGTTGTTAACCACCTCGCGTTCACTTCAAAAGGTAGCTCACAGATTGAGGAAATTGCCAAAGTTTCCTTGGATGGTCTTGTTTTTATGTCGATTTAATTAGACACATGAAATTAACTTCAGTCGATCGGTCCTAATGATTCTCAAATTGTGTAATGACTGACTTTATTATTATTTGACGAGTAACAATGTGAGGATACGAGGTCAGTGCCTGTCCAAATAGTTTGATGATTATTGGGACATCAATAGAATACGAAGATTAATGATTCGATTACGAACATCATTTTAATGGGATATTTTCACAAATTATGAACATTATTAAAAATGAGCGAAAGACTTAAAACATCATCGAAGAAGAAGATATTTATGTATAAATCTAAATAAAACACGCAACAGAAAAAGTCACAGAAAAATCAAAAAGAAACAAAAAACTGAGTGACTCGGTAAGACATATAACCTTCAAACGTTGTTAAAAAGTTATTCTAAAAAAATTTAACGGTTCAGGGTTTATTTTAAAAAGTTAAAATGAGTAATTTTTACATTTTCCTTATTCCGGAACGGATCCAAATCAGGCTACAACGTCCCTATGACGACGAAAACGCTACTGGATGGTAAGACGGCGGCCACCGACTTTAGGCGGTTTGACGTCAACATTGCCATATATATATATTCCCGAAGAAAAACTAACATGTCTTTTTGGCAACCAATCAAAAGTGGCACATTTTTAATATTTACGTGAACAACACAAGGAGTAGGTACTAGTACCAACGAGGGAGTACGAGCACACATATCTCACCATGCGCGCTGTTTGAGAGCCTTACCCCTCAACCACGGAGTTTAATAATTTTACTTTTTACTGTTTTGTTTTAAGTCTATTCTTCTTCTTCTTTCGTATGGTGGGGGGTCAGAGGGGGACATCTAGGTGTGGACCTCATCAATCCCGCCGGGGAATTAATGGAGCGGGCATTCGTTGACCAGATTCTAATAGTTTTATTAAAATAGAATAAATACATAATTATTGTTTCGTAAACCTATAAGGAGAGCTGATATTTTACGGTCTGGACATATTTCAGCTGTGATTGATGTTATTTCTCAAAATCTATACGGGAAGTATCTTTGATGCAACTTTAATGATTCAATATTTCACTGGACCGGCCACCCATTGTTGCTTAATTTTGTGATAATTTGACAAGTATTGTTTCAATATTGCTAAATCCGCCGTCAACTTCAAAGTACCTACCTACACAGTGTTACTACAATGAACGTACTTGACTTACTCCTATAATTACTTGGAGTAAATCCTATCATTATTCGGAGTAAAACATTTTGACAAAATTTTGGCCTCCGGTGAAATATTTGATGTATTTTATTCAACTATAACCATAAAAAAATCAGTAGGTATTAGACAATTGATTTCGGGGTAAGAGGTTGGACGCTTACTCGGCTGATTGACCGGTGGCAACGTGTGAAAGAGAAGAAAGAAATATAAATAACATTTTTGCACTTTTTTATTAGCTCCACTTAGGGCCTCGAGGAAAATATTTCCCCTCAGGGTCTGTGACATCTTTGGGGATGCTTTGAGGAGAGTCTTTTTTGGAAAGGAAGGATTGGATGTTCTAAGACGGAAAAATGTATGAGGGGTGGGTAGAAACCTAGGGGTCAGTGTGGCCAGGATTGACAGACGAGTGAATCCATCCCTTCCACTGTGGTGCCCGGCGATGTTTCGAGAGGGTCCTGCTAGAGAGATCAAAATGTCTCCCTCAACCTGTCTCTCCCGATCCGGCCTGCCACGATATTGGTGGACAGACGCATCCGCCGCCAAAACCGGTGATTGACCGGTGGCGACATGTGAAAGAGAAGAATGAAAGAAAAAATAACATTTTTGCACTTTTTATCAGTTCCACACAGGACCCCGAAGAAAATATTTTCCCTCAGGGTCTATGCCACGATATTGGTGGGGAAACGCACCCGCCGCCAAGACCGGGATAAACCTCGCCTCATGAATCCGGGAACCCCTACTAACCAAATGTAGCGAACGATTTGGGGTGACTTATGACAGAGGTGGTGGTTATCCAATATATGCCAGCCTCCCAAAAAATCAAAATAATGTCGGGAATCTATGGTTAAAGTAAATCAAGCCCTACGCCTCAAATTGAACCGAGGGTTTTTGGGAAACTAAAGAGGTTTTTTCATAGCATTACACTAAGGACGGCTTGATTCACAGAATTTTCACAGTTAATATTAATTTTCCGTAAAAGTCCTATTCAAGTTCTGTTACTATCCAACTACTGTGAATCCACCGGTCCATGATGAAATAATACCAGAACTTGAATGGAACTTTTACAGAACTCGATTTTTAACTATGGAATTTTACGAACTTTTCAATTTCCATAAAATTCAAAAACAATCCACGTATAGGTCAAAGTAATGCTCGTACAAGTGATGAATGATAAATAAATTTCACCAACGCAACGTAGGATAAAATTGAATGTTACCTCGGGCACACTGACACGCCCACCACACACTTCAATTGGTTTATCTCTTCAGTGACTCAAAATTGAACAAATCAAAAAATTCTCACGAAAAAAAGAATACAAGATATTCTAAATAACTTTTACACGTAACATTACTATGCAACCGTTTCAATTAAATCTGTTAATAAATAAAAATTATGAAATGGCCATTATTAACGAAATGGCTGGCAAAATTCACTTAATAAAAGTAAAAATAAGTGTGAACGTAAGTAATTAAAGTGCTTTATTTGTTTTATTTGAGGAATAACGACATCACCTAACTTTGGAGGTGGGTATAAGTACCGCCGCGCCCCGCCCCGGATACCATTTATTAGATTACCAACACCTCTGCAATAGATCGTCCCATGTGGTTCGCTAGGTTTGGAGACTTCGTAAAGGTGTTCGAATCTTGGCGGCGGATACTTCTGCCCATAAACGGCGCGTTAGGACGGACCGGGAGAGACTGGTTGAGGGAGACCTTTCGACCTCTCCAACAGGACTCTCTCTACTTTTTCGAAAATGAGGCTGGAGCAACAGTTACGGTGAATGGATTGCGCTATCGAGAGATGATTATATGGCCGGAATTGGACGGTATTGATCTGGACAATGTTTACTTTCAACAAGAAGGCGCTACGTGCCACACAAGCAACGAAACCATTGATCTTTTACGGGAAAAGTTTCCGGACCGTGTTATCTCTCAAAGAGGTGATCACAATTGTGCCCAGCATCGATTCAAGACCTCAAAGATGGAATTCGTGAGGCTATCGAGGACATAGGGCAGCCACTTTGCGATTTGGTTATGGAAAATTTCGTGAAAAGGATATGGTCCTGTAAGCGTGGTCGTGGTGGTCATTTGTCTGATGTTATTTTCCACTATTAATGACATACCTTCCTCTTTATAATGAAATAAACATCCGATCATTTATATTAAAAAATGGCATTTTTCTTTGAATATCAAAATAACACCTCTTATTGGAAAACCCTTTGTTTGGCTATTCATAGCATGGAACGTTTTGATTCTGAATGGTGCACTTTAACCAGGGCGGTACTGAGAGTATTTATCACTTTTTTGTACAAACTAATGTCGTGTTGCACAATTTCAGACGAAAAATTGTGGGATAAAAATGGAGAAGTGAGATTATTTTTTTGAGAATCACATCACTCCCCTTGTACACACTTTAAATTTAAGTTTGTAACTGTCGATGACTTATTTTTTGCATTGTAAAAATAATATAACTACTTCTTGAATGAATGAATGTTTTTATCAAATATTGTTTGTGAACCATATATGATCCAAAACGATTTCTTTGTGAAATGCATTCATCAGAAATATATAGAATGCCTAATTAGTCACAACACGGCTCATGTACATAATATATTAATATACAATATTAATATATAATATAATATATACAAGTATTCTAAAGATTATTATTGATAACCAACGCAGACCCGTGAAATATCAAGAATATTCTGAATTATAAACAAAATCAGTTCCATTTGTGAAAATGATATTACCCGTATTGTAGGTAGATACTTGATTGCGTCTCTGAATTCTCCAAAAAAACCTTTTCAATTTTGATAATGATGACCCAATTCAAAGCTAAAGTTCCAGAGCTTATTGTGTTAGTATTTATAATATTTCCGAACGTTTCGCCATATTAATAATTATTAAATCCTTCAAAAAATAATTTATACAATATTATTTGTAAATCTTCAATGGTCCAAAATGACATCCTTGTGGGATGCCAACGTCAGAAATCATAAAATGCGTAACTTTTGCGATAAAGTGGCGCAAGTTGTGTAATTGCCTCTCATTATATATGCAATACGAATAATATAATAACACAAGACCAGCCACAGCGGAGAATGGACCGAGATGTTTGAATAGTGAATGTCCGGTAGACGATGCTTCCATTCACTTAGAGTAAGAATAAGCGACGAACATTATCACTGGCAGCGGGAGTAATAATTAAAAAATAGAAGGTGAAATGATTTCTTTTCCAATGATGAAATAATTATGTGATTCAGTTTCTACTAAAGATTTGGAGAACTCTGTGACAGGTAGATAAGAGCTTTGACTATTGCATGAAAAACGAAAAAAAAAAAATTAAAACATTGCTATTTTTAATGACCAAAAAAACCATAAACATATTACTTAACCAGGGTATTCCACTTATGGCTAACGTACGGTTACGGCATAGAAATATAGGCTTATAGTTAATAGTAATAGGATAAAAAGACTCCAATTCACCTACGGTGCCTGTTTAGTTCTGAAACAGCTTATGAACTGGAACCCATTTTCCTGAATTGCTTGCATTTTTATTTTCTCCCTTTGTCCCTCTCCTTCCTTTAAAGGCCCTACTTACTTACTAGAAGAAGAGGAAGATGATGTCTACCTACTTGGCACACATCCCCAGTATTATTGCACAAAATGGATAATTAATGCAAAATAGTGACGATAAAGTGCAACCACATTTGTGCTATCATCGTGAAAGACCAGCCACCACCAACATTGGAGCATTTAACCACAGCAAAGGTATGGCTTTCGCCTTTTCAAATTGCCAATTCTGTGAATGACATTAAAAAACGCCATCAATTAAATCGTCTTGCATCATACAAAAAAAGATTTACAATCCATCCCCTCTCGTGTCACGATATTGTTCGATCACAGATATCAAATAACAACCCTATTAAAAATGTACTTGATTATTGTTGGAATGATATAAAAATGCACAATGGGCCCATGGCGTGAGTGCTGATGGGAACTATTTATTAGTCTTCATTTCATAATAACAATAAAACACTATCAATAAAATGACAATATAATGACATAGACATGCAAATACAAGCCATAAATATTATTTCCGTGAGACATAATCGTACATTGTAATCAAGCCCTAAACACTGGAAATATACAGGATTGGATAGCGTAAGATTAAAGAATGAGGGGCGAGATCTAAATACGAAATATTCCCATTTTCACAGAACATGGCATAACTTTGAAATCATAGATACAATAAAAATTCTTTCAACGAATGCAGTCCCATTAAAGTTCCTGGGAAAATAAAGAATGTTAACAAGTGAAAAATTATGTTTATTATTAAGTTACAATGGAACTTTCTAGTATAAAATAAACATAATCGTCCACGAGCAGAATGCTCAATTTTAAATAATAGATTATATCGTATGACACTTTAGCGAAATAAGTAGTTTACATTCAAGCGCTTCATGGTTGGTATTTTAATCTAATAAGCCATTTACAGCTAAGCCGTGAATATGTAATTACGATAGATGTTTATTCCTTGATTGTATCTTTACGTAAATGCCTTTCGTGAGCATAATACACGTTTTTATGAATTACATGCTTGACCGCATGGGCAATTCTGTAGGGCAGTATTATTTTTGTTGGTGTTTGATGTGCTTCTGATTCCCAATACGATTCTATTTCCTTCGTTGTTTGAAAACATACATATCGAAAATGAATTACAGAAATTAAATATTACTTTAATTTAGAATTTTGCTATTTTTAACTCCGCAAAATTTTCGTATATTATGTTCAATGCCAATAAATATGCGTTGTTTAAAAAAACAATATTAGTAGGCACCTAAACTAATTTAAATGTAAGGTTTACACTACCTACCTCATTAGGTATAACCTGTTCTGTAGTAGGTAACAGGAATGTACGAAAAAAAATCATTGCAATGTTATTTACAGATTTGATAAGAAGTGTTAAATTCAAATGGGACTAATGGGACGAATTTCACTTGCTGACGAATTAATAAAGTATTTAGTGTGTAAAATAAGAAGATAAAGTGTACATTTATAATAATGCGGTTAGATAGTATAATTACTATACATATATTATAAAAAAGGGCATCCCGCAAAAATTCAGAAACCAGTCCCGGTACGATCAAGGGAGTTATATGATGCGGTAGATTTTTATCCCCCCTCCAGGATGACGGTTCCCGTTTTTTACCTGAAGGGCGTGCTTTTGAAGATATAAGAAAAGTTCTAGAAAGTTCTGGAAGGAGTGGCGTAGTATGTCGTGGAATATTCGGGAATAGGGAATCGGGAACATCGTTGTGGAACATTCCAGAACACTTTCGAATGTTGTCCTGAGCGAAACCGGGTAAATCAGCTAGTATTATATAAATAAATAAAGTAATATAAGGCGAAAACGCAAAATAGCAGGTATTTTTACCAACAGTGATAAATAATTTTTGTAAAAATAACTGCATACTATAATTTTTTTTCGATAATTTTGTATCATTAAAATCAACACTACAAAACTACTACATACTACAAAAGAGTCCCGCTCACTGCAGCCAGTGGTGTTGTGGCACCTTTTGGTTCACCCCGTGCACCGAGAGAAAGCCAAAAATTAACACGAAATTCCTCCAAAACCCACTCGAAGAGTAAAAAAACCCACTCGGAAAGTGCGTAATATTACAAAGAAAATAACTAATTTATGTAACCGGGGTAAACACAAATTATGCACGCGAGCCAAATTCATTGACAGAAAACCTGCACGAATAACGATTCAAATAAAGAAAGGGACCACTGAAAGTTTAGCGGGAACATCCAAACCGTGCCTCTGCTACTAATCTCACCTGAGCTGACCAGACCGGCTCGCGGAGTTCTCTTTCCGTCGCGGCGGACATAGGAAGTCCCATTTGAATGGAATGCTCGTTAACAGGTAATGATTGATAGAAAGTTGACAAAGACGCACCGTGTTCCGCGCGCCAAGCCCCGCGTGGGCTGACTTCACTTGCTGCTGTTGGATTTTTATGGGTTTTGTTGGGTTTACCGGTATTTGAATTGAAGGTGTTTTGAAGGACTAGCGTGCGCCGTTGAACTTGGATTTGCCTCTTTTTGATCTAAAATCTAAATCACAGATTTTCATCGTGGGCGATAACGCCCCCTTGTATGCGTTTGAGACTGTCAGGGGGGGCGGTAGAAGATCCAGAAAAAAATAGGGGGCGTTTAATTGGCGCATGGGCAGGTAACAAAAAAGTGTTCTGAAAAGACAAAAAAAAACACGCTTATCTCGTAGGTACTAATAAAGCAAAAATATTGGTTAATTTTTGTTATTGTATGTATTGTAATCATATTTATGACGTGTGCGATTATTGAAATATTTTGATAGTTCGGGAAATGGATGAAAATTGAACTGAAATATATTTTCATTTTACGTGTATCATTGTTATTAAGAATTGAAAATATATCATGAATACAAGAAAGAGTGAGGTAGCAACCCGGTACTTAAAATACAAAAGAATTGATATTTTTACTTGCTAAACAAAAAGGTATAACAAATAGTTTCATATATTTTTTATCGAATTATTGACCCCCCCCCCCCCCGTAGGGGGCTCTAGAAAAAAAATCTCAAAGTGGGTGGTGGGAAAAAAAAAGGTTGAGAACCTATGATCTAAATTATTGAAAACTAGATTCCAAAAAAGCTTAAACGCTGAGTGAAGCTGACATTTCATTTGATAGATTATTTTTCCTTAGCGAATGTGCTTTATTATGCCTCACTTTGTTTTTACTAGTATTTTAGTGGAGGGTGCTCTCAAGAACTGATCATTGATCATTTCGGCACCATTGGATGGGATATTTTTGCCGGAAGACCATCAAACTTCACTTGAGGAAACTTTATATATTGCATTTTCAAAAATGTTGAATGGATTCAAGTGAGGCATTCTCTAGATTTTTTTGTTAATAATAATTATTGTCGGAGTTTTTAAAATAATAGTGTCACCATTATACTTAAAACGTTGTCATCCAAAAGAAAAGAAGAAGAGAACGTTGAATGACGGAAACGACCGGTTTGAAATCGGCTGTGCGAACTTTGTCATACAAAATCTAAATTTGGATATGAGGAAAATATACCCATTCAAACTGAATAATATTCTTTTCCGTAAGGTATAGGAAATATTTAGTACGGACATGTGCTATTTTATTTTTTTATGTTTTAATTTATATGCTATGGAGCATTGAGCAATTCGATTTTTCATGATTTCAGAGGTAATTATTTGTGACTTAGTCCTTATTACTAAAGATAATAATTTAACTTACAACTTTTTAAATATAATAAAAATAATTGTTGATGGGCTTAAATTTAAAGTTCAAATGCTTAATATACTTTGAAACAAATTTGTCGCAAATAAGTTCAAATTTCCTCCCGAATACGCTTATTTTACAACTTTAATTTTTTAATATATATTTAGATAATTTTTTTAGTAATTCTGTAATTGCTGTATCATAATTTAAAACATTCGACATTCGGATTAAAAATTACATTTTGATTAAAAATTCAATTATTTGATTTGGTTAGTTATTTTGTCAAATCCCAAATTAAATTTTGTATGAAAAAGGCCACACAGCCGTCCCTCTTAACATTGTCAAAACTGTATCCGAGCAATATTCATATTTATGAATGCTGAGAGCCTCTTCCATTTTGAGAATGAGTATGAGAAATAATTTTAGAACGGTAAAATACTTGGTATTGCACCTTAAATTTGTGAAATAAAAAAATACATTTGCAAATATTATTAAAATGTAAATGTGTAATGATTGGTTTTTCACAAAGCAATAGATTTAATAATAATAATGAATTTTTATAAAGAATGCATAAACCCAACTGAAGAATTTCTTCATTTTTATTGCAAAATTATGTGAAAAGAACGAACAAAATACTGCGGCCAATGGTTATTTTAATATACAGTTCAGTAGGTCGGAATGTGATTACGCATTTTTTAGTCTTACCTACATATTATTCTCATGTACACAATCATCACAATCTCTGCATCTATTTTACAACAAGGCTTTGTATATTATTTGTCCATTATAATGGGAAAAGAATACACTAACAAATAATAATTCTATATCCAATGGGACAGAATACACGAGATGAGTTCGTCGTCAGTCTTCAAACCGAATAAGATTAAAATTTATTTTATTTTCAATTAAGCCGTTTTTTGTCGCTTCTATTTGTGTAGAGTTGTACAGAGTATGACATAAGGTAAACTGGTGTAACTCGGTGTTTTTCGGTTAACAGTAATTTTATTTTATTTTTTATTTTAATGAAAAGGGCGAGGTTGGATGTTGTAGACCTACCTTTCATAAATCCATGCTGATTCGGCGTAATGTTTGTCGAAATAGACGAGTACAATTCATCAAAGACGATTTTTTCAAGAACTTTGCTTTAAATAGGTAGTTGGGAAATTGGTCGGTAGTTTTTAACGTCATGTTTATCACCAGTCTTTAAAATTGGTGTGATAACAGCTGATTTCCACTTGACAGGAAACGATCCTTCCGTTAGTGACTTTTTATAAATGGCGCAAACCGGAAGACAGATATATTTACTACAGTTACGTATAAAAATTCCAGGCAGCCTGTCTATTCCTGGTCCTTTATTAATATCTATGTTTGATAGGTATTTTAAGGTGATTTCTTCGTTTACTCTGATTGAGGATATTAATATGTTGTTAAGAGGATCTTCCTTATAATCAGCATCATGAGTTGGAATTTCATTTGTAAAGACCGTTGAGAAGTAATCAGCAAAAAGGTCTGTAACTTCTTTGCTGTCGTGTGCTGTTGTGGAATGATACGTCATGTGTTCTGGTATAGTGGGAGATTTTCTTTGTGTCTTAACATAACACCATATAATGTAATGCTATTCTTTTAAAATAATTTGTGTACCGCGCCGTGGTGACCCGTGTACCAGTGCTAAGTTGTGTCAGAAACCGCCGACAAATCACAAGGCAATTAAATCTCTTATTGTTTAAATGGTATTTTACTTATTTATTTTTTAATTATTTGTTCTACATATACTTAAATTACATAATAAAACTCATGTAATCAGAATAAGTTGATCTATGATCTTTGTGTATATCTCAGTATGTATATATTTATTTTTTAAGCCATTATGTCTTTTTCTGGAGTTCCTTATTAACTAGCTGTTAACTCCAGGCTTCGCCTAAGTTTGTACACTTTTTTCAAGCATTTAAAAGGAATCACATTAAGGAGTATTTTTGCCAGTTAAAATGTTCCCCGAGGTGGAAATGACGTTGCATCTTGAAAGTAGTTATATAATCTAGACAGAAAAGCAATGCAATTTTCTTGTCACTTGTACCTCATCTGATTTCGGTTGCTTTGGCGGGCTTTGATAAATTCAATTTTTTTTTAATTTTTTAGATTTTTTTTAAAATTTGTAAACGACATTTAAAAAAAAAAAAATTTTAACAAAACAAAAAACGACTTCAAAAATTGCGCTAAAAAGTTAAAAAAATAATTTCGCACGGTTGTTATTTTTGGAGTCGGTGTCAGCCAAGGTAACTACATACATAGGTAGTTATAGGTGAGATGTGGAGATCTTGGTTGACACCGACTCCAAAAATAACAATCGTACGAAATTATTTTTTTACTTTTTAGTGCATTTTTTGTTTTGTTAAAATTTTTGTTTATTTTTTGATTTTTAGTGACGAGCGTTCGTAAAAAAATTTTACTTCAAAAAAAAGATTCATCGAAATCTGTTGGCGTAATATTGAGTTATTCGTCCATTTGTCGCGCACATACTTTTTGCAAATTTAAGACATATGGTTTTCTCATGGATCCCATTGTCAGAACTGGACCAAATTAAAATGGGACTACACGGGAAGCACCAGCTTTCTAATAAAAAAGAATCATTAATATCGGTTCACCCAATCGAAAGTTCTGAGGCAACAAACATAAAAATAAAAAAAAAATAAAAAAAATAACGTCGAATTGATAACCTCCTCCTTTTCGATCGTTTAAAAATAATGGGATTTGGGAGATGGGGACCGGAGTTGGTTCATATGAGTACAAAAACAAAATAAACTACTTACAAGGAAAAACATTCAGCACTAGCGTCTTAACTTCCGAAGTCAGTGGGACAATGACAGCTTTTAGTATGTCGTGAGTGGAAAAGGGAAGGAGATAGGAACAGGAAAAAAATTACCCGGCTATTCAGATCGGATCACCAAACGTGGCTAGTACAATGCTACAAAAAGATGTACAATGCTAAAAAATCATCACTGCTAATATTCAAAGCAAATAAAGGACCTGCTGTCATTCCACCTACAAATCCCGGCGGAGCCAATCTCAAAATCTGCAACAAAATAAAATATTTGGGGCATTTCACCACTGATTATCTACATATGTCTATATGATAAAAATGACAGAACGCCAAAGAAGATTACTGAGCATGCGAGCCAACACGCTCGCCAGGAGATTCAACAATTGCAGTCCCCCGTTGAAGAAGTAAATATTTGAGACCTACTGCATGAGCTTTTACACTAGGGAACTATGGACAAGGCTTACATATATATACACACAAGGCTTCATAAACACAGAGTACAGTATAACCACGCATAAAGAGCGCTGATTATTTATTTAACGCCCGTAGGCCATAGGGCTTTTACAGGCTTTTACTTTTAAGCACAGTGCAATCGAAATTATACATATCTAATGCAGAAATATAATGTATATATGTAAGTAGATACAATAAATACTTTTCATTGCACTTTGTTGCTACATTATCGAAGAAATTTGCACAAAAGAGTACAAGTGTATACTTTTATTGTTCGGCCTTCCTTGGCAATGCAGCGCCTCACATATGTTTGCAGAGGGAAGGATGCATGGGTTCGCTGTTTTGATAAGCCATAGAGTAGCTGGGAAGAGTCAGTGCTACCGGAGATCGGAAAACACTTGTATAGGCTGTTGCCCAGTGGCAGGACGCATATTTACACCATTGATGGAGAATATACCTCTAGCCACCGTAGTACAAGTGCTAATTATGTTTACCCTTTTATTTAATTATTTTTTTATCATCTAACTTATTTAGATGTATACTTTTATAAAACGGAGTTTTGCTGTAACCGCTCTGTTCAGCTAAAATAAACAAACATTATTATAATCGACGAAGAAGATAACACAATCTAAAGGAAAATATGGAAGAGAAGAAGACAGAGAAAAATGGAAAAAATATTTCGTATTTTCGTTTGGATTATTAGTGTTATCTTTTTCTTCAATGATATATTATATTGATGGGAATAACCTTCAAAAGTTATAATAAGAGAGTTTTTCTCACAAAAAATTAAACATTATGAATAAAAGTAACAATTTCCAGCAATATTTTGAGTCCACGTGTCTGACGCCAGGGTGATAATGAAAGAACCTGCAGAATCGTAAATTCTACCAATCTATGTCCGAACCGTATCGCTTCTACAACATTTAAGCTCATTTCAAATGCTTACAAGGTACACAGAATAAAAGATTCGATTTCGTTGGAAATCAAAATACGGCGTTTAGGCAGCAGTCTTCCTCATAACACTATGACACGCATTTAATTGATAAACACTTTCACGTGCATTCCGACACGTGTGGTGATCCGATGCGTCCACACTTACGATAGAGCGTCATCATTAAAATATTAATTCAGAAATTTCTATTCTTGGACACTCAATTTTTCAGAATGTAATACTATTATCAATAATACCTATTTTAATATCTGAAAGTTGGTTTTTATATGCTTATGTAACATAGTGCGGCTGCTTTTAATTTAAAGGGGATTCAAATCGAAATAAGCTTTCTTGGGATTGCAATCAGTGTGTATATGTAATCCCTATTTCAATGCATGGAGTGTAATTATTATACACAATCACTACGGTAATAATGAGAGTTATTTTAATCCATTTTTAATATTCTACGAGGATGACGGATGTAAGAGTCAATGGAATGTTGGGTATCTCTCAGAAAAATTCCCAAAATAGATAGAAAAATTAGATAGAAATCTTCCCCACTAACCCAAATGAGAACATTACTTTCTAATACCGCACTAGGGGCAGTGGAACTAAGGTATCCCTAATTGGAATATTTTGTGAGGCTAAGAGAGTGGAAGGAGAATGAAATGGGAAAGATGAAGGTTGAAAGATACCTGGCTATTAAGATCTGGTCGCCAAACACGATTAAAGCCATTTCAAGCAACGTTTCTATGGTCAATGGAAGTTTTCACTAGGGCGATACTGATAGCGCATTCCACTATGGGGCGTGCCGAAAATACAATGGAGAGGTGCTTACATAAATTAATTATTTAAAATTGTGAAAAAAAACTTTAAATAGTATAAAATTAAGTCGCTCCCGCTGTCTGTGCGCTTAGATCTTTTAAACTACGCAACGGGTTTTCGTGCGGTTTTCACCAATAGGTAGAGTGATGTATGAGCAAGGTTCTTAGGTTTCATATTTTGTAAAGGTTTTGTGTAAATTGGTTGAAATATATACATAAATGGAGCGGGCTGGCAAGGCGGGCGGTGTGGATTTGATTTAACAGATGGCGTTTGTTATAAAGGTTAGTTAATGGCGTTGCGTTGTATTTCGTTAGCCATAGCAACGTGTGGCTGCTGGGTCTGCTAGTTAAGTATAAATTAAATTAACAACGCACTCCGGTATTTGCACCTATGTGATCACTTGATTCGTAACCGATGTTCATAACCATTTGACCAATGCTTCCTTGGTACCAACGTAATTGAATAAACAAAATTTAAATGCAAATGCGTACCTGTCCCAAAACTCGTTGATGTTCGATGGTTTTACGCTCAGTCGAATAAGTCTCAACGTGTGTACGATCTTGCTCGATGCTTTTTAGTTCTGCTTGATCCTGTGGACACTACGACAAGCATGGTTCGAAGTCAACGTGTTCAATAGATACAAACCATCGAGAATGAATACATTAAAAAAAAAAGAAATACAAACATTCCCGGGTTACGAATAACCTGACAATATTTGAAAATCTCTTACTACCACACAGAAAGCGGAAAATGTTGCTTGTGTCCAGTGGCGGATACATATGGGGGGCGCGGGGGGACGCCCGAGGACCCCCCCCCCCCCCCCTTGCGAGGCCTCCAGCCCGCACGCTATTCGTTCGTTTTTTTCGTCATTCGACTCTGAGTCGAGTTATTGAATTATTTAATAATACGTTTCTGTCTGGCACATAGATAGCTAACATACGAGAAAAGTCGCGGCTTTTCTAGTGATCTCGATACGTTATTCGGTCTGTTTGAGAAAAGTCGTGAATATTCTACTGTTTGTATTTGTTCAAACTCCTGATTTTATTTTTAGCACAAACGCGCTTAACGATGGTAATTCTGTTATGCAAGCATTTTCTGTTTGTCCTAGATCTGACTATCCAACTTTGCACACACTGTACAAAATATTTGCTTGTCTACCTGTTTCTATTACTTCAGTAGAAAGAATTTTGTCAACATTGCGGCGTACAAAGACTGAGTTCGAGAATGAAGAAGGATAGACTTAATGGCTTATCTCTGTTGAAAACTCACCCTGAAATGGATTGTCCTATTGACGATGTAATTATCCAATTTTCCAGGAAGAATACGTGCAGAGAATTCATCATTTAAAGAAAAGAACCAAAATTTTAACTTTTCTATATCATAAGATGGCACTGTCTCGTATATCTGTATAATCAGTTTTGATAAAAATTTCTTAAACTTTGCATACACATGCAACAAGTTGACAAAAGCAAATTTCGACTTTATAAAAAATTGGTCCGTCCTGGGAGGGGGGGGGGGTGGCTGGCTAGAGAATTGTGCTCTTGGGGGGAGGGGGGTGTCCGGGTGTTATCCTACGCCACTGCTCAAGATGTCTTTAGCGCCCCCCCCCCCCCCCCCTTGAGTTTTTCCTGTATCCGCCACTGTTTGTGTCGTGATGGAGGAATTAGCCAGCCGAGGAAAGGAACACGCGACGCCTGGGTGGGACCCAAATGCGATGCCAACTCACCCACTGACCAATCATATAGTTACTTTTAGTTGTACCTCAGGGTATCCAGTATCCACAGCACCTTGGACGAAAAATATTACAAAACATTTATCTAATATTGAAAAATAAAATAATTTAATAAACCAATATCGACATTCGTGCATATTATATAGGCACATAAAGGTACATAATAAGTTCTATTAAAAGCAAAACACTGACAAATCCTATTATTTTCCCATCAAATTGATATTATGTATATTACTGTTTCCTTTCCCACAATGAGAAATACCTGTCTCTTTCACCTTTAATCTTCGCATGTAAAGAACACCATACATTTAAGTATTTTACAGACGACAACTAGAAAGTTGTGGTCAAAATCTTGTAAATTATATGTGATTTTCAGTTAATTTGATTTGATTGATATACCTGAATATAAAAATTGATTTTGTGGCCATGTCGAAAATTATAGGTAACGTTATGTTATAAAATAACTTGTTTATCGAACGCCTTAGGTATATAACCCACCTCATAGTTCGACAACACTGGAACTATTACTAGTATTTATAGAAGAAAGAATTTCGCAACTCAAATATTCGATTACGAATGGAAGTCCTTCACTGGGACGTTATTTATCAAGGCGCCGTATCCTCTCTTAAAAAGACGAAGATGAAGTGATATGTGATTACGAATGTTGGAGAGGGGGCGCTAACATTTAGAACGATAAAATTGAAGCAAATAATTTGGAAATGTTTAATAAAACACGACTCGTTTAAAATAGAGCAAAAATCTCGTGTAGAACATCGAAAAGAGCATTTAAGGAAACACTGTGAATTTTTTCAATACATATAACTTCTAAAATAAGTGAAATGAACGTGTTTATAATAGATACGTTTTTAGATTTTCACGGTCAAAAGCATTTTCGTTGTTTGTTTTTGGGGTGTTATGCCGTGTTGCCCTGTCGGATCTGCCCTGATGATCGACACAGCAACGCTTTCCGAAACGTCAGCTAAAGAAGAAGGTAGCGCAACACGGCATAACACCCCAAAAACAAGCAACGAAAGTGTTTGTAATAATTTTAGGAGCATACTTTGCGATTTTTTTATTTCAAAGGCACACGTCTAGATATTATCTTAAAAAATAACACATATTTTTGTAAAAGCTTAAAAACTTGAAATTTTTAAAGGATATATTTAAAAAAATTGGTAGAAATTCGGGTAGCGGCGGCTTAATGACCTTACTAATAGACGTGATTTAAAATCATTAACGTGTCTTAAACGGTTATTTATCAGATGTTTAAAATTAGTAAGGGGTTGGGGACATCGCAGATTTTTTTTTGAAGTGTTGACAAAATAATAATTTATATTTTCTTGCAATTTTCTGAAAACATATAATTTGGTTAAACTTTTACAGGTAGTAAAAGAACGCGACTCATAAAAATGAAAAAAAATAGCAGAATAACATAGTATTAAAAAAGGTGTCAATAATTTTTTTACAAAATAATCAAAAACATGTGGCATTTAAAAAAATCATTATTTTGATTCACTATTAGGTAATGAATTCGTGTGCACACCGATAGTGGTTCAAATTGGTTCGAAATAGTTTGAAATACTTGCACGCAGACCCGCGGATTTTCCGTTCTACCATAAAAGAACACAAGAAATCCCTTATGGGCTTGTTTCGTGATCCAAATATTGGTTCAGTCGGACCCAATGACTAAATAAGGTACCCTAGGAGAAGACTAGTAATTCCAATATAATATTCTATCTAAACGATTATACAAAAATGGCGGCCAAGATAAAACCATTACTTATCGTGATTCTATGCCAACCCAGAATCAAGTCAACTCAACACCTCTTTGAAAAGTCATTAAAATCTATTAAAAAATGATTAGTAGCCCAAACCTAACCTATTTAACCATCTTTAATAATTTTTTCTCGTTACTTTTAATGACTTTTCAAAGGACTCACCACTTAGGTATCATATAAATTGAATAAATGTAACGCAATTTTTATATAACGTTTGGAGAGAATGTTCGGTATGTATTTGGATCGATATGCCTTAAGTCCTTATCTTAGGAATTTTTTAGTCATTGGTCGGACATTTAATTTCCAATACAAAACTTTGTTTCACTATGATCTAGAAATTCAAATGGGATGGAGGTCTACAATCAATCACAAGCTCGTGCAAGCAAGGCAGAGCTCGTGCTAAATGGAACATTTGTTTCCATATAATAATAATAATAATAATAATAATAATATAATAAACGTTTATTTCAGCCGAACAGAGCGGTGGGTGCAATACTCTGTCAGCCATAAAAAAGTATACATTAAATAAAACGGATTTACCAGATAAAAAATCAAATAACATAAAAAAGATTAAAAAAAAAATATATATACATCTACATATTTAGTACGTAATCGTATATCTACTACGGAGGCTTCAGATGTATTCTCCATGTTTGGTGAAGAGGCGCGCCCTGCCACTGGGCCACGGCCTGGACGAGAGTGTTCTCCGATCTTTGGTAGCGCTGACTCACCCCGGCTATTCTGTGGCGCATCAAGGCGGCGAACCCATGTACCCTTCCTTCTGCGAACATCTGCGAGGCACTGCATCGCCAAGGTAGGCCGAATAGCGCCCTATATGCGTTGTTGTATTGTACTCGAAGTGAGTTCATGACGCCTTGTGAGTATCTTGTCCAAAGTTCGCTGGTGTAAAAGCTCATGCAGTAGCTCTGGAATATTTGCTTCTTCACAGGAGAACTGCACCTGTTGAATCTCCTGGCGAGCATGTTGGCTCGAACGCTGAGTACTCTTCTTTGGCGTTCTATGTCATTTTTATAATTTAGGTCATCAGTGACGACATGCCCCAAATATTTTATTTCCCTGCAGATTTTGACAGTGTCTCCGCCGAGGAGAATAGGTGGAATGACAGTAGGACCAGTATTTGCTTTAAACACCAGCAATGATGATTTTTTGGCATTGTACATCAAACCATGACTATCGACGTATGCTTGGCATATGGCAAGAAGTTTTCTCATTGCCCTTACTGATGGGGCTAGTATGACCATGTCATCTGCATAACTTATGTTATTCATACATAAATACATAAATGTGTAAGGAAGGCACTCCTAGTTTTCTTATTTATTCTACGAGATCTACGGATACATTCTACGATTCTACTGTATTTACTCGTATATGAGTTGATCCCATAATAAGATGAATTTATTGTAAAGCTTTTTTATTAAAGGAAATGATTTTCAGCGCAATCCTACGGGTAAGAGATTTTCGACCTTAAATTTATTGTATCTATGGCATTTACGTCAAATGAACGTTTTACCTCGGCTCCGCTTTATTACGAAAAGTACAAGAGAATACCCACATAAAGTGTGAATACAGAGTTGATTTCACGATGATAAAGAGCCAGCAACCCATTTTGGAGATTGTTTCCGCTTCACTTCTGGCATTTTGCAACTAACACACTACTCCTCAAAATATATGCTGCAATACCTGTGTGCAATCGTTACCTAATTTGGACATTCAAACAAATTAAATGGGATGATTTATTTTCGGGCCAACTATGCATTCCTCAAAATATCGAATTTTTTATTTTATTATAAAAGATATTTTTTAATTTAGGTAACAAACAGATGTAAAAATTCGTAAAAAATAACTTCCATTAAAGGAGTAAAAGCTGTTTATTAGGTATCTTTTTTTTACATGAGCTCCACACGGCAGGCCCTGAAGAAAATGATTTCCCTCAGGGCCCATGTCATCTTTGGGGATGCTGTGTGAGGAGAGGAGAGTTATGGGAAGGAAAAGGGTTTTAGGGGTGGGTAGGAATATGGGGTTCAGTGTGTCCAGGTCATCCGCCTCCAAGACCTAGACAAACCTCACCCCGTGAACCCGGACACCACTGTTAAATCACCAACCGTAGCGAACCGCTTGGGGTGACCTGTGAAAGAGGTGTTGGTTATCCAATAAAGGTTCCCGGGGCCACGGTACCCGTTCCCGCCTCCCAAATTGATTGACCTACATAATTTTTATAGTAAAATGAAACAACTTATGTAAATACAGTTTTTGCATTTCGTTAATATTTTAGTAAGTCCACACATGTAATAACAAGTTGCTTCTACGACTCGTTCTTGGGTTCAAGAGCTCGGTTATAGAACGATTTTCTTGATACCTCCCTCCGACAACACGGTATTTTCAAGACCCGGATTCACTCCGTCTTTCCACTAAAATACCCTCCACACAGCATCCTCAAAGATGACAAAGACTCTGATGGAAATTATTTTTTGCTCAGGGCCTCTTGTGTGGAGTTAATGTAAAAAAATATTACAGTGGATATTTTAATTTTAATTTTATGTAGATGTACATATTAATATTTTTACATGTTCCACAGTGGATTATAGTTAAAAATAATAAAATGGTTTTTCTCGCCATAAAGAGGCAAGGCGCTTGTGTTTGGTAAGAAAACAAAATCATATAAACTAGGTAATAAAATATCGTAAATAATGAGAAGCAAATAAATAAGAAAACGCATGATTTATTTTATTCCCAGAGGGCATTTACCTAATTATAGGTAGTACAACTTTAACTAGAAAAAAAATCAATTGGTATAAAATACATACATGAAATAGAAATGAAAAACCTGATAAGCTTGCCAGTATTAAAAAAGGTGCCGGAACATTTATCTCTTACAATATTTCTAACTTGAGAAACATGAGAAACATGCGTCTTTGAGAATGTGGAAAGTAAAGAAATAAACCTCTCAAACAATTATTATAAGCAATAATTATTAGCCTGAAACACTCATCAACATTGAAAAAATCTTCCGAGAAAAGATAAATGCCGCCGACGGGACTTGAACCCGCGTCCTTTTGATATCCGGTCAACTACTCTACCAACTGAGCTACGTCGGCTTATCTCCCACCCGCCAAATAATTCAATATATACTAGTGTTTCATTCAACAATTACTGCTTATTATATTTTTTCACCTGAAAACAACCAACTTTATTTTTTTATTTTTTTTCCAGTATTCCAGTATTTCCAAGTATTCCACCAAAAAATGTAGACATAATTTGTCTCGACGCCATCTAGTAAGCACTTATAATGCATTTCTCACAAAAAATAAAGTTGGTTGTTTTCAGGTGAAAAAATGTAATAAGCAGTAATTGTTGAATGAAACACTAGTATATATTGAATTATTTGGCGGGTGGGAGATAAGCCGACGTAGCTCAGTTGGTAGAGTAGTTGACCGGATATCAAAAGGACGCGGGTTCAAGTCCCGTCGGCGGCATTTATCTTTTCTCGGAAGATTTTTTCAATGTTGATGAGTGTTTCAGGCTAATAATTATTACTTATAATAATTGTTACCCTTTGTGCTATGCATAAAAATCTTGTCTTAAACATTAGTTTACCAATTAAAAATAAAAACCTCTCAAATATTTTATTAAGAACAATTTTAATAAAAGTGTCGAAATACATGAAAATTCTCAAAAAAACATCAAAAATTACTTTTAAACCATTTTTCCGATGCTTGAACCCATTAATCATCGCGTTCATCGTGTTATAAAAACAGCTATCTTTTGTATTTTAGCTTACTTTTTTACAGAGATTATTGGATTGTAATTTGCTATCAGTAGTAGTTACCTTGTTTAAACCGTTCCAGTTGGATGCATATTTTTAATGTGCTAAAGTGCAATGGGTAATAGGTAGACATTGGTATACAAATATACATATGTAGGCATAATTTGAAGTGCCCTAGGCAGTTCAACTTTCTACGCTGGGCCTGCTTTGCTCCGAGTCCCACTCGTCATCAACCGCTTCCAGTTGGTCTGCCCGGACCACGGCCCTCTGATGTCAGGGCCGTATTGACAACCACTACCAAATATTTTGTAATAAAAAAACGAGTGTGCTTTAGACTTTAGACCACACCACTGAAGTAAAACTTAACTTTAAATATATGGCGTTTCACATTAAATATATGCGTTTCATAGCGTTTCACATTAAATATATGGTTCTTTTTCGTAACGCATTCATCATTTTACCCCCAAGTGTTGAGCGTACTTAAAGAAGTTTTATTTCAAAGAATTGTAATTATACTGAAATTACGCACTGTTCTCAAAACTTACTAAAGTATCTCTTTAAAATTTAAATTAATAAAGTAACATTCATGTTTAGTTTTGATCCTACGTAACTCTGTGGTACAACAAATACCATAATCAAACCAAATCCAGGTAATCGTAGGTTAAAAATAATGGTTACAATCAAAACTGTCTCATAATTATGCGGTTTGTTTCTAAAATGCCAATGAATGTAAATTTTTAAAATTTTACGAAGCCTATGTAGAATGTCCTCTTTTTTATTTTAAGAAAAGCGATTATTTGGTGTAACATTGGCCACCGAAAATCATCAAATCGTTTCTTATAATCGAAAGGTTTTTTAGAATTCGTAAGATATCTCAATTTTAGGGCAAAATAGCAAAAAATATGTGTACCATCTAAAAACTGACATTGGCTCTTTTAGAAGCAAGACGCAGAATTCACGATGAAATGCTTTTTCACGATTATCTCAAAAATTATTAAAATATTTACTAGAAACGTTTGTGAATTGACGACCAACAAATTAATGACGAGGCCACAATAAGTAGGAGTATTAACAACAACAAAAATATATTTTACGTATACTGGTAATCTTTGTACACAATATCGACTCAAAATCTTATATTTTTGGTTCAATTTATACATCTAGTTTATATCCTCTCTGCACATCTCTTCGGAGAAGGGGGGGGAGGTCGGGGGATCAACTGTAATGGAATCGGACATACATATTTTTACATGTCACAGTGTTTGTATTGTGTTTATTAGTATGTTTCAGCAAATCTCTGTCACATTCAATTAGAGTGATTATCTAAGAAAAAAATAGTGATCAGTGAAAAACGTTAGTAAATCAATTCAATATACCCATACTTGTGCTATTTGAAGTTTTAGTATATTTTTTACCAACAATTCAAAAGTATATGTTGTTGTTGTTGAAGAAATCACTATCGAATGCGGTCCTGTACAGCTATTACGTATTTTGCAGAGAAATCATTGTGGCGTTGCATCGTTATCAGAACTTCGCCGGCGCATGCGCTGTACACTCACTCCCAGATATCTCACAGCTTCTCAAACGACTCTCACACCAAAATTCATCTCATTTAAAAAAAAAACACAAATAATAATTGACCGATCGTGGCGAAGTCAACCGTTTTGCATTTCGTATGTCTGTAAATTTTGCAAACGTTCCGTTTCAAGGTGAAGATGGTGGTTGTCTACCAGATGAAAGTTTTAAATAAGGATTAACATTGAGATAGTGACGTTTCTTCGAAAAAATGTAATATTGTTTTTTTGAATTTTTTTATATAAAATGTCTGGTTACAAAGAAATATGCAATTATTATACATCTATGATATATCTATTTTTTTTTTGTTTATTTGTAATGTTTTAAAGGCTTTTAATTACATTTTTTTTACGATTACCTAACGATATCCATAGATTAAAAACGAACTATTAAGTAGTTAATACATAACGGAAAAAAAAAATTAATAAAAGAAAACTAAAAAATACGTGAAAATCCCACAAAAAATCCCACAAATTAAGAAGACGAATGCGCGGGTACGACTACTTCGGATTACTTATAAGTACCTAATATTGTAGATTAAAAATGGTTTAGATATCTGCGGCAGCCCAAACATGTAGGTATCATATATTTTAAAATAAAGACAAACATTCCTGGAAACTAATAATGATAATTCTTGAAATCCACCTACCACCATACTTATGAGCAGGAAATGTTTTTTGTGCAATAGTGAAGACTGAACTAGCAGAGGATTGAACCTGCAACAACGCCTTGATGGGAACATGACCATTTTAACCAATCGCATACAAGATTGCTAATATACAAAAAACGGATTTCGCAAATGATTTGAATTTGGCCAATTGGGGTATTTTATTTAGATGTGATTTTTTTTTAAGTTCCATAATTTTGCGAAAATGATTTTTTATTAGGAAAGAGAAATAAGAAAATAAATGATTATGTAAAACAGTAAAATACACCATAAATTTTAACACAATGGTGGCAGATTGTTTCTCAGGCAATTCAAATTGTTGGTTCTTGGTATGAAGTTGTGCAAAATATGACTGAAATTCCATTTAACATAAGAACGTACCATAGGTAAGGGATAACTTAATTGAAAGACCGTATCGAAATAATTGTTGAAGGCTCTTAGCTCTCACCATTATAAAATGACAGTAGAATAAAACAGACATTCTCCTACGATTTAATTCGTTCACCTTTTGTCATAAAAAAACATCTTACTCTCATAAAAAAAAACAAGATTGAATCCAAAACGACCTTCTAAATAAGTTATTTAATAATTAAACTTAACATTTAAGGTTTGTTATTCTCTAAACGCCTTTATGTTAAGTAATTTTTAATGCATTTAATGAGCAAAAAGCGGTGAAAATTAGTTGGTAATTACTATTATTATTTTGCGTCAATTTGAGTTCCTCTAATTGCGTACTTGTTACTCGAAATTGTTTTTTGATACTCGGCTTGGGGCCAAATCGTGTTCGGCAGGTGAAATTTACTCCAATGAAGAAATAGTACTTAATCGTGGCTTCGGTTCTGACTATCTGATGAATCATGCATATGTTTATGCTAAGTACTGGTGATTTACTCTACGATGTGTTTACGGCCGAAATGTTCAAATAATGTACGTGGTTTAATCTCCACCGCAGCATCTTCCATCTAAGTTGAACAAACTATCGGTCCAGACCGTGTTTCGCAATGATTATTGATTATTACCGACAAGTAAAGCCTCCGAGAAGCTCAGCTGGCTATTGCCACTTCCTTATTGGAAGAAATCATTATTTAATGTTCACGTTCGTACCTAGTTTTCATCAAAACATGTATCATGAAAGTGATACTATACAATGAAATATCTTAGTGACCTACATATTTATACGTAGATATTTTAAAAATCGGTAAAAAAGAAAGTTCATTTTATGACCACGCAATTCTTTTTTGTTTTAATTTTTTTTAAATTATAACAAAATTTAAAAAAAAAATAGATTACATATGTTCGTATGTCCTTTTTTAAATTTCTGGTGGGGAAATATGGTGTCCCCATTTGAGGATTATTATTGTTAATTGAGCTTTCTGCCTATTCAGACCCGGTTACTAAACATAGCTGAAACCGATTCTGATCAGTGGTTCAATACTAGGGGTAAACTAAGATTGTCTACTACATGAAATATGGTTCACGTATAATATACCTAAATATATTTTTTAAATCTATACGCTGAGAACCATAAACATAATATTTTATTTTCACTGTGAGATTAGCCCGTGGCAAAACCTGACAGGGGTTATAGTGGAACGAAATGTCCACTATATGCGTAAAATATTTGTGAGGTCTCGATTGGTTATGTACCGGAATCAATACAGCAAAGGTAATCTCATATGGATACTTACGGCAGATTGATGTTCTTTGCTATTTGACTCCCTTCTGATTGATTTGATGATGACCCACAGATATACAAATACAGTCACTTGATACCTCCTCTTGTACAGCGTTATTTTGGTTCTTGTCAGTTTTCCAAGTTACAAAACGATATGTTGTTGACAGGTGATAGAAAAAACATTTGAACCGTAAAAAAACACTTTTTTTGGTTTCTTGGTAACGGCTGTTATCGGGTAATCACCGGCAAGTTGCAAGTACCCAATATGCGAATTTTAATAAACTCGAATTCTGGCCTTTGCCATATGACACGGAACAAACCCATCGAGATCTAATACAGCATTATGAAACAATCACATTTATCATGTTTTATAAAATTTTAACACCCGGCTGAATAAAATCTATAAGAATGTTTGCTTTCACGTAGAAATGAAATCTAGATGTAAAATACACAAAAGCTAAAGAAAAGCCATGCGTTGAACAAATATTAATTCTAATGTAATTATGTCATATCTGAATATTAATTTCACACATTACTATGATTTACGTCTATGGTTTTTAACGACCCCATCAAGAGATTTCCTTTGGATGAATTGATTCGTCATGTAAAATACCTGTGGTATTGATAGTCTACCTTGTGGTACTCCCGAAAGTTCTTGTGTGGCATGCCAAAAACCACCTTGCTTGTGGATTGCAAATTACAGCATTACATGCCTCCTTTCCAGTGCAGATTTTAACATAATGACCAGACCGACCGTCGTGGCGGTTTTTCGCCACATAGTTGAAAACATCTCGCCACACATGAAGATACCGAAACCGCACGACAGTGGGTAAATTTTCTCAATTTTTTCTTTAAAAAATGTTGTTTTTCAGTTTGTAAATACATGTTAAAAAATAATGGAAATTTTGTTTTTTTTGAAAGGCAGTATCTACTTATTTATGAAAAACTGTAAATATAAAATAATAATATTCTAAAAGTATTGATTTCCAAAAAAGGTTAGGTTAAGTTAAGTTTGCATAGGTTATTCATATAATATGAAGCAAGTACCTACGTACCAAAATCGTAACAGATTGTGCGAATTTCCAACACAGTTTGTTAGTGTTTTTATACCATCGTAGCATTTCTTCATTACAAAAAGTGAAAATTTGGTAGAAAAAAATATTCCTTAATTAAATTGAACAATAAAGTAAAGTAACCCTCAAAGTTTTATTTTGTAAAACCGCAAAGATCGACAAAAACGACAAAAGGAAACCACAAACCAATGGTATTTGATTTATAATTGAATACCTACATAGAACGATAATGTGAGCCATGTTTAGTTCCACAATTTCCAATGTCGTCGACGATAACTTATAAATATTTTCAGATAGGTATATAAATATTTTATTTTATCCAATCTGGTTTCAGAAAACCAAAAAACAGTTAAAGTTTTTAATGAGTATTCTGAAAACGATTCGATGGGCTTATTACTAATTCCGTAATTACGAAATGGGAGATAGTAGAAACGCAACAGTTCAAAATCTTATTAATCGGGCTTTATTTCATTTTTGGTACAATAGAAATTTTTGATAGAATCTGCGTGAATTCTAAAAGTAACCCATTTCAATACAACGTGCAATACTTCGTACAAATCTCCCACCAATGTCAGATGGAATCTCAAAATACATAGCTAGAAATGAATTATGACACTTTTTTCTAGGTATCACTTTATTGCCAACGTTAGAAGTTAAGTGCTACCTATGTGCTAAATACATCTGCGTTGCCTACATGAATATTTCTCAAGAGTTCAAACGACTGACAGTAGGTACTGAAAGCTTTTGTCTACGTTGTTCTCGTTCCGTTCTGCATTTGAAATCATTCAAATTCAAATTTGAAATTAGTAAAATAGGTGTTTACACAATGTTAAACATTCTTAATAATCAGTGGACGTGTTTTCTTTAACCAATTTCTGTTAAAGAAGAGTGTTGAGTGAAGAAATAATAATTTATTTAAAAACTAGTTGTGCTCGCATCTACCAAGCGTTCATTTTTTGCATTGTAATAGTATTGAAATGCTCTACCTAAACATAATTTATATTAATTAATACTGCTTTTACAAAACTGTATTTGCAATTAGTACGTTGATTTGTTTCCTCTCATGGATTTCTAAGGTGTTGAATTTAATCTAGTTCCGTTCATATTTGTATTAGGAAATTATTACACATGTGATGTGAGAATGTTTTTAAAAGCTTTTAAAACCACCCGAAGAAATACTGAAAACCCTATTCTGGGGTAGATTGTTGTAAGTCTGGGTAGAAAAGAAGAAGGGAAATACAAATCCATTGAAGACCTTGAATAGTATAAATTGATACCTACCTTAAGAACATAGCTACAAAGCAACCGTTCAAAATTATTAATCTGTCATTTTTTTAATCTAAAAGGAGTGAAAACTCACATAAGAGGTGCGATTTATATCACGTTGGAAAGAAGAAAAGAAAGAGATAGGATGTATCTGGTCATTCAGATATAGCCGCATCACTTATAGAGGTGTTTGACAAAAAATGAGACCAAAATATATAAAAAATTAAAATATTAATGAAATCATAAGAACAAAAATAAATAAATATTTAATTTTTATTTTTAACTTTACGAGTAAAATCTCAAATATTTATCCAGTCACTATCTAGATAGCATTTAATTCGGGTTGAATCTTGCAATCATATATAAACATAGCAGCCAATAATATGTGCGTTAAGAAAATATAGACAACGTTGGTAGTTCTTAGTCGAAGTATGATACAGTTAAAAGTGACCAAATTAGAAATTGGTTCCATAGCTCAGTTGGTAGAGCTCTTGCCATGTCAACAAAGGGCCCTGAGTTTGAGTCCCAGTGGAACCAATATCTTTTTCTGATTTTTCTGTCTCTAGATTTTCGATTGAGTTTCGCTTATATTGTCTTCATTTAATTAAATAAATAAACATCTTCAAGTACGTTGTTTCAAATCAACTGCAAATGAAAAAAAAAAGAAATAATGCAGTAATAGGTACAATAATATTATAATTAATAAAATTATTTATTATATTTATAAAAGAATATTTATTTTTTAAATTTATAAATGCAATATTTTAATTACCCGCCTCGGAACAGACTTTGTCTGGTGAGGCGGGTAAAAGAAAACCGTGTACATAAATCAAAATAAAATCAAAGCCCGGGTTGCCGGCATGAGATCCTGAATCATTTTAATAACACATTTATTATTTTAATTTGCTTTACACGACAACACGATAACATACATTTGAACATCATCCACACTAACTATGGTAAACAATCCATTGGTTACGAAGGGAGTAACTTATATAATTGCTTCCCAAATGACATTAAAAATGAGAAAAGCTGGGTAAATTAAAATATATATATATATATATATATATATATATATTAATTTTTATTCTAGATAAACAAAGCAATGAAACAGAATAGCGCCATGATTATATAATATTTAGTTTAGTTTAAAGTATTTAATTATTCGTAATTAAATGAGTGAAAACGTGATTTTGTTTTTACTGAAATTTCCCTCGTTGTGTTACCCCAAACTTTAAGAGCCAAAGAGCTTAGTGTTCTTATTGTTATTGCTTGGTGTTGCTATTATGATATGCAATGCATATTTACACATATAAATAATTATCTTCAAATATGTTTGAGATTTTAGTTTGCTACCAACGCAATCGCGACTATCATAAAAATCTTTTAAATGTATTGCAACTTTTTAATTAGCGAATAAAATGTACATTTAATTGAAAAATTGCATGTTATGGAGATATTACCGCAATGATAAGTCTTATAGATAGGTGGGTTCATTTTGTGAGAAAGGTACTCTGTTTCCTCACAAGCAATGCAACCTGAAGTGTTACACTTATAAGTTCTTATGGGAACAAGAGAATTGGCTATTTTTTAGATTGGATTCATACAACCGTTGTCGAAATTGCCATCTTCGAGCCGAAAGAATGGTTTGGAAATTTCTCGTATTGCGTACTGCAGAGGTCACCAAGTGTTGGTAAGTGTTATCACTACCAACGGATATGATCATTGTTCAGTGGTGCACTAACCATTTCTCAGCGGCACGCGAGCCTAAAAATTTCGAACGTCTTGAATAGGTTGGCAGGTATTGCTAGGTAACTATTTACATTTAGAAAATATTGAATCATTGAAAATCTAAACTCTAGAGCATAGGTTCTCAACGTGGGTGATAACGCCTCTTTGTGAGCATTTTGAGACTCTCAGGGGGGCAATAGAAGACACAGAGAAAATTAAGAGGCGTTGATATGCCACAATGAGGGGGTAGGCAGGTAAAAAAAAAGTTATAAAAGTTAGAATACTTTTGTAAAATTTCATGCGATATTTATATTTAAAATTAAGCTAACGTTGCTTGAAATGGTATTAGCCGTGTTTAATGACCAGATCTGAAGAGCCAGGTATTTCCTAACCTTCGGCTTCCCCATCTCCCCCCCCATCCCTACTCCCTTAAGCCTCACAACAAACCCACTGGTTTCGGACAGTTAGGACTCTTGTACGGTGTTAACATAAAATTAAACTTTTTTGAAAATTAAAACAATATCTTTAATTAAAGTGCAATATAAGGATACATTTTATATAGAATTATTTATTTTCTAATTGACTGATTCCATTATTAAATAATTGTGCGTTAGTTTTAATTTTATTATTGGCCCATTGTTGGTCTTACTTAGAAGTCATTAGTTATAAAACTTAGTTGTTACTATAAGTATAAGTAATAAATATAGGTTAAATAAACATTTTTTTAAGGCGCCCTGTAACAGCGCTATAGAAGTAATCCAATAAATAATAATAATTTTTTTTTTCATTTTCACAGTGTTGCAGACCTCTGGAGCACTGCAAAAACAAAGAGAATCACATAAAACTGCAACATTGGCGTGAACTGATCGTGATTTGTTTCATTAGAGGCAAATCATTGGTCCGCAGTGATCGTATCGTGTACATCTTGCAATTTGGGTGGGTTAACAGAGTGATTGTTTTGGAACTAAATGTGGGAACTAGAATAATCATATTTGTAACCATAGATAAAACTATGGACAAATAAACTAACGTAGAATTAAAAAGGAATTATATTGGAATGAGTCTGTTATTAATGCCAAGGAGGGAGCAACAATTTTCATATTACGGCAGAAGATGAATGTTGAATCAGTTCTAAAATCAAATGCTTTTAAAAGTGGTTCTCAGCGTTTTGTATAATCAACGGAATTAAAACACAGTCATCAATCTTTTTTCAATGGACTTCTCTGACAAAAATCATTACTACCACGGGAATAATTCATTTCATTAATAATTACTATTATTAAGAATTGCGGAAGTTACAAAAATAGTCAAATCAAAAGATTAGTAGTAACAAATTATGATAAACGTAAGGTATTTACTTATTGTTTTGAATTTATTTTGTAGAACTCCATTTTCATTTTTGTATTATCATGAAGCTCTGAGTCATCGCGGGTTTATTTTATAGCATAGTTAAGTATATGTATAACGACAAGACTAGCGACCTTCAGTCAAAATTAAACAATTAAGTAATTGGGGAAACATTAAAAATAAAAGAAAAAATTTTTTTCGTCATAAGTAGCTATCTAGAAACAATATAAATACATCATCTTTAAGTGGTATAAGCACAGTGCGATAATGCTTTCAGAGGCGAAAGAACTATCACGCGTAATAATAATTACATAGCAGAATTTGTTTGTAATAAACTGTTTTTATAGATTAAATTATAATATCGAATATATTAAAGAAATTAAAAAAATGTAATTACATGAAAACTACAAATGCCTACTAAAAAAATATTCCAACTATATACTCCATTTATTGCATCTATGTAAGTACTGTTTTGTCAATAATAATTTTATAATTTGTATAGCGCCACCGGCCGTTTTAGTGAAAAATCAACACATTTTTCAACACAACACATGTCATCTTTGAGGATGTAGTGTGGAAGGTATTTTGAGGAGAGGAATGAGTAAACATATATCTTGAAAATATCCATGTTAGGAGGGAGAAAACACAAATTATCTCGAGAAACGACAAAAAATGTCAACCGTTTACGAAAAATATTGGGCGTGCGTTTGAGGTGTTTCCAGACTCCGCACCGGTGACGAAGAGATCAGATGCCGCTAATTCCGCGGTTCCATTGAAATACCGGTAGAACAAGGACAGCATTTCCACTTAACGCCCATGCCTTAAAGATTGCAAAAAGACCGCCCGTTTCTGCTCAGAGTCAAGCTTAGCATATTTGGGGGATCCAGACTAGAGTTGGCTGCCAAATTCAATAAATTAACTCTCGGGTCTCTTCAACCAAAATAAAATAAATTTTAGTAAGCTACAATTTTTTAAATGCTACCATTATCGAACTGAGCACTATCTATCCTGAAAGGTATGCACAGAAAACTAAATTTCAATTGAAAAAAAACTACTCGTATCTTACTTCTCACTTACAGATGAAAAGAAAAGATAATAACTCTCATCCTTTCTAATGACCCCAGTCCTACTCTTTGCACTTCGATATGATTAATATGACGTATACTTTAAAGTAAATTGAAATATGGTTTCATTTCACATTCCATTGCACTTGATAGCAGCTGCGGAACGAATAATTGTAATTATTTTGTGGAATTGAAAGTTCTAGGGCTTCAAATAATCAACAAACCATTCTAGTTTGACAGATTGAATTCTCTGTAAGTTTATTAGGCCGCTATGATGCCTTTCTTTTGCTTCTCTTACTAGTACAATAACCTTGCCCTATGTGGACGAGTGGAGCGATATGCTCCTTGGGACAAATATGTGAAAGATCATAACTCAAAAACTAAGTATTCAGTTCTCGAAATAGCTTTGGCGATGATTAAAGATATTTTTACTGTATTAGTACAGTAAATTAGTACAGTTATATGGAAGGCCCTGAGGAAAATAATTTATTTCAAGGTCTGAGAAATCTTTTGAATGCTGAGGAAAAGGAAAAGAAAAAGGATTGAATGGTGGGTAGGGTTTAGATTAGAGGTATTATTAGGTCAGTGTATAAAGTGACGGGTATATGAATTCATCCTTCTCACTGTGTTGCATGGCGACGGATCAAAAGAGTCCGGCTGGAGATGTTAAAGGTTCTCCTCCAACCGGCCTTTCCCGATTCGGTTCGCTATGAAACTGGTAGAAAGACGCAACTGCCATCAAGATCAAGACCTGGACAAAACTTCAACACATGAAACTGGGTACTCCACCAAAGTTACCATGCGTAGCAATTTCTTTGCAGAGGTGTCATCCAGAAAATGGTTCTCGGGGCGGCAGTACTCATAGCTCTCCAACAAATGATTGACCAAGATTGGCGATAATAAATAAATTTGAATAAGAGGAGGGAGATAAGAAAAATGGAGGTGATAAAGCATGTGATTCTGGTCCACGAACATATTTATGTTCAAATCTTGCTTGTTCTTTGTATTTTTTTACGTGGTTACAATGTAGGTGTTATTTTAAAAATCATCGGAAAATTTTGTTCTTAAAAAATATATTTTGCGATAACAATATCTGTATAAGAATTCACGGTAACAAAAACATCACAACATTTATTATAAGTTTAAATTAAGTCTTTAAAGTAAAGTATAAAAATAATGAATACTTTAAAATGTCAATACATTTCGGTTAACGTGGTCTATCGCTAGAAACCTTAAGACACGAAAAATAAATATCTAAGCTTATTGTGATTTGATATTTTCGGATCTCCTAACGAGTCCTGACCTTGTAAAAAAAGAGGCACGAAGCGTCGTTTCCCTGGATAATTTATTACCAACTACCAACAGCCATTAGCCATTAGTGATGGTAGTCATGGGAAATAAAACATTTGTTGTAAGTTTAAGAGATGTTGTGACCATGACTAACAAACACGCCGATTAAAGTCACACATAAATTTCAGTTTGATTTAGTAATGCAACATTATTTAGACCATCTAGGTTGTTACAGAAAACTAAGTACATATTGATTGCTATCTAAGAGTTAAAATATTGTATCTTCATAAATCACAATATTGAGAATATTTTAATCGAAAGTTCGTAAACCTTTAATTAAGATTTTGAACATTAGATTTTGTGAAAAGTAGTTAAGTTTTGATTACGTGTTATACATAGTATGTGAAACATTGTGTATGTAATGTAAATGCAACATTTTGGAACGGACTTTTGCTTAGCTTGTAGATAAATTATATTGTTAAGGAGCTACAATTTAACTTGCCAATGGTCATGCCAGTGGGGAGAGCCGTATTGTTATTAAATAGAATCTCTTCGCATGTCGATATGTTTTACATCAATGAATCACAATTTAGACGGAAAATATTGTTGTAGTTTAAATCTGCTTATGTAATCATAAATATTTTCTCTCTTTTAGAAATGCTTTGAAATTTTAAATTTGTAATGTTTTTTAAATTCAATTGACTTGAGTACAATAAAGGTCATCCTTAAAATAATCCCTCGAAGATGTTTTTATTTAACTTAGAGACGCTAGGTTTTGGAGATGCAATATATGATCCCAAAAATATTGGCTATTTAGTGCATTTAAGTACTTAACTCATTTTTGAACCAAACTGATTATAATTTTTTTGAACCTAACGTACAGTATATTAAATTCATTTTAAAAATTGGGTGCAGTTTTCATCGCGGTAGATGCGAAACTTTACCAAAACAATCTCAATTAATAGGAGCCTTGAAAAGTGAGGTCATAATCAAAGCGACCAATGAGCGCAGACCTAGCATATTTTCCATTTCATATCTCAACCAATAGGAGCCTTGAAAAGTGACGCCATAATCAAAGCGATGCTTTGCAGTTGCTTAATGCGTCATTTCCGTTTCATCCGAATTCCAAATCACAACGGGGCTAAAAAAAAATCACTTCAAAAACTGTTGCTTTCATTGCGTGTGCTTCCAATAACTAAAAACAACCTTAGACAAGATGCACGGATGTAAATCAACAGCAAATTCGTGAACGGAAACGCATATTACGGTAGCGCATTGTTTTACGTAAGCTTCGTGCGGTATTCATTCTTCCAGAGCGTAGTTTCGTGAGAGAGACTTTCTGGGAGACTGCGCCGAACGGTGAAGTGGGAAACCCGAAACCGAGGTATGCGAGATTACATCGACGAGATTATTATGTTGTTATCCATCATGCATTATGTTAGCCTGGTAGATGATGTATTTTATAAGAAAGTCGTTTTCTTTTATTGTTCAGATAGGCTGGAATAAATTGCGTTTGACTAACGATTTGTCGATGTTTGTGACTGAGCGGTGAGATTCAGGCTGAGGTTTGCGGAGGTCAAGAGTTCAAGACCCTAAAATGTGGTTCATATTTTATCGATATAATAAGTATTTTTGTTTCTTTCCGACGTTAAACAAAATGTCAGTAGGTACGGAGACGTCACTATACTGAGTGAGATTGGAGAAAGAAAGCAGTAAGCTGGCAGGAGTGGCAGCACTTCTTAAAAATGATTAATTTATTATTTCAAAATCAATATGTATAATAAAAGAAAGTCCAAAAAACGTGCGGTTCGCAAAAACGAATGAAGTGGTAGATCTCCACCCCCCCCCCCACCCCCCCCCCCCCATGGAATAAGGGTATCCGTTTTTACCTAAAGGGCGGGCTTTTGAAGATATAAGGGCTGAAAGTTTCACCCGCTTGAAATTTCTAGAACAGTTTTCCGGAAAGTTCTAGAAGGTTCCATAGAGCTCTACAAAGTTCAGGAAGGAGTGGCGGAGTACGTCGTGGGATGTTCCGGAATAGGGAATCGGGAACATCATTGTGGAACATTTCAGAACACTCTCGACTCTCGAATTGCCCTGAGCGAAGCCGGGTAACCCAGCTAGTGTAGTATATAAAAAATTATATATAATTAAAAAGGAATACATACCATCTTCTAAAACGGTGAAAAATAATATTATGTAAGCAAAAACAATTAGTTTGTAAACCAACAGTAACAAAAAAACAAGAGACAATTCAGGTTAGGCCAAGTAAAGTCAAGTGATGACAAGAAATTCGAGAAATTTTACACCCTTAGTTCTAGGGGCTATCGCGAAATGGTGACTGGCCAACTCAGAATGAAACCAATCCAGAACCACCTCAGAAAGATCATTAAGAGTGATGATAAAAATATATAAAAAATTGGTAAAAATAGGTTACATTAGGTTAGGGTTAGCGGCTATTTTAAAATTATTTTTTTAGCTTTTATGACTTTTCAAAGAGGTGTTGAGTTGACTTGATTCTGAGTTGGCATGGAACCTCGTAAAATATGTCCAGAATCTTTCCTTACTCTGTTTGGAGTGGACGTTATACTGAAGACATATTCGCCTAAGAGAGTGGGAAGTTGAAAGAGAAGGTTAAGTTGGTGTTCTGGAAAGAAATATGGAAAATTTAGGAGTTTTTTTTTCGGTTTCGTTTAATAGAAAATCTATTACATCTACTCCATTTTTGTATTTATTGGGCATTAACTAAGTAAAAAATTAAAGACATTCTATAATAAAAAATAAAAAAATTCATAAACAAAAACAGATGTAGATATCTTCTCCATGTTGTGCCCCTTTAGCGGAATTTATTGAAAAAAAAAACTAATGACTAACTAACCATCGCACCATTTACCCAGAGTGGTTGGTAGAGAGGGTGGAGCGCCATACAACTCTGTCTTGGCACAAACTTCTTGCATCTTCCCATACACACTCTTGTGTTATTCGCACTCTCCAATAGGTATAATAAGTAACCCTTTTCCTTCCCAGAACTCTCCTCTCCTTATTTCCTTAAAAAAAACCTACACACAGCATTCCCAAAGATGATATAGGCCCTGAGGGAAATTATTTTCCTCAGGGCCTCCTGTGTGGAGCTCATGTAAAAAAAGGTATAAGTATAGGTACTTCAATAAAAATATTTTCTTCTTGTAAGAACTATTTTACCAGTTGGAAGTAGGCCTCGGAGGGTGTAATTTTTCAATTGTTTCGTGAAAAGATTATGTATAATGTACCCACTTAATGTAGTTGAAATTACACAGGAGATGGATTATTTGTGGTGAGGTTTTACGAAAATTTATGTGTTGCGGTTTTGTTTGGAAAGCAACGAACCTTAGTAAATTCGAACCCACTCAGTAAACCAGGTAAATTTTCTGTGAAGATTAACAATTTTCAGGTTCAATTTAAAGTATCGTTAATGTGCTGTATTAAGGAGTGTTTTCACAAAGAGAAATATCTACTCCAAAACGGTTCATTTTTATTTTTATTATTTTTTTTCCATATTCGTTTCTCTAAAATGGTTAACTCAGATTTTCAAAAACCAATATATTTATCTGCTTTATGTGTAATAAAAAATGAGAAAGTGAAAAATACACGTACCTACATCTATTTAAAAGTGAAATAACTAGGTAGGCAAGCAATGTAAAAGGTCCATTATTATTTTATTTAAAATACCTAAGTAATCCTCTAGTTACAAATTAAAAAGCAACTTTATTTCTGATTCTTACCACAATTTTTACTTAGGTAGAAAGTACTTGTGTATTTTTGAATGGACGTAACAAAGGTCGGTATTATGTTTAAAAAAATTATTTGCGAATTTTTTTTAAGTGCGGTATGTAGGTAGGTACTTAAAATGATAAAGTAAACTCTTCTCTTATATTTTTTTAAATAAATTTTTTTATAACTAAAATGTAAGGGATATTTGGCTTTGCGATAACATTTTTTCCCAAATCTGTAGATATTTCTTACTAACTTAGCCATTTGTATTTATTTTATTTTATATAGCAAAATCAACAATCTATAATAAAGTTGATTTATGCTTGGGTAATGCGTAATCTACTTAAATGAGAAACCAGTAAAAGAATTCTTTATTATAAAAATATTTCCTTAACAAACCAATATACTTAAAGAATTAACAAATATTACATTTATATAATTAGGTATGTATATAAATTTCGACTACCATAATACGTGCATGCCTATACCTTGTGTGATTGTCAAAAAGTCTGTAAAAAACTAAAATTATTTTTATAAAAATCTCCTTTGAGTTTTCTTTTTATTCAATTAACATGTCTAATAGTTATTATTTCTCCACGTTAAAACGAAACGAAACACATCATTTATCAAAATTATCATGTTAAAGCGTTGCAATGCGAAGTAATGCTAAATTATTTATTTTTGTTGAGAAATATTATGGGTGCTTTAATGAAATACTGCAAGTACTGCATATTGGGTTTTTCTATTATAAGACATTATTAAATACATCTTTTTGTGTGCCTAGAAAAAAAATACAGTCCTGTAAAATATGTTTCGATGTGTAAAATCTCCTGCTTACGAACCCCCCGAACCGGAATGTGTGTCTATGATTCTATAGTGGGTAAATATGATTTTTTTAGATTATGGAAATTTAAAAAATGTATATCCCTGAAATTGTTGGTTTGAATTGAAAAAGCGGGCGATGTCAAGCGGTAATTTCGACCGTGTCGCCATCTACGTAAAGAGTGCGTGATTTTTCCCGATTCGGATGTTACCCATCGAGGTGGATTGCCATAATACCCTCAATAGTCCGTGACAGGTATTAAAGCTTTTTTTTTTTAATTTTGGGAATGTAGTTTAGACTTTTCACAAAAACGGCGCTATATAAATCAGCCAAGTATTTTTATTATTATTAAAAAAGGTCCACATGAAATGAGAAACATCAACCACAAAATAGATTTATACTTTTTTACAGCACGATTACATTACGAACCCATTTATTCTAAGTATAAATTATCTGATTTTGTTAATTAAGATGTCAGTGCAGCCTTTATTCCCAAAACGTGCAGCTCCCAAAAAGATAGCCCATTCGATAAACTACCAGCATTTTTAATATTGAACAATTCACGTGAAGCATTTTACTATCATTAAGCAGGCAGTTGATGTTATTTGGCTGTAGAAGGTAGGGCGCTGAAGCCATTATAAATAAATTAAGCAAATTGCTCTATATTTAAGGAGACAAACTGTATATTAGCCTCGTACTTCTTTTGGATGAATTTATGTGAATTATTGTCAAGATACTTTAAAAAAATATTTTTTAATCAAAAGGTATACACATATAGCTAATATCAAGTACGGATGTTATGTGTTATTTTATTGTTTATTGTTTTAAATTATAAAATTTAGGCCTTTAAAGAAGTCGATTTTTCAAGATTTTTCAAGTTATTGATAATTCGATACGTAGAAAAATAATTTTGCTCTATAACTGTACAATTTTTTTTTTTTTTTTTTACATGAATACCTCACAAGAGTCCCAACTTGGCATCCCCAATTGGGGTATGTTGTGAGGCCGAGGGTAGTGGTGAGGGGAAGGAGATAAGGAAGAAGAAGGTGGGGAAGTACCTGGCTATTCAGATCTGGTCACCAAACACGGCTAATGCGGTTTCAAGCAACGTTTCAATTCTGAATGGTGGTCTTACACCAGGGCGATACAGAGAGTATGACATAAAAAATAAAACGGTTTATAGGAGACTTATCATGTATCCATAAGTTTTGTATGAAAAGGGCCGCGCAGCTGTTCCCCTTTTAAGCCTAAGTGGAACTTTACACTTTTTTTTTACTTAAAATTTTGAACTGAATGACAAAAATGTCAGTAAATAATATGATGTTATTCCATTTTTTATGAAGTTTTTGACAACGGCAAATATTTGGCAGTATTAGTTACTTCTATGAATATGTGTTATTTTAAAAAGCTCACTGATACACTAGGTTATAATATTTTGCATGTGTTATCATTGGGATACCACAATTCCGCTAAAGAAAGAGGAAACCGGGCGATATTTCGTCTATGCAGACGTAAGTATACCCCAATTTTCTCTCTATATTTTGATACTACTGCAAATATTCTGATTATATTATCGACCACTAGCGTGTCGGTACGTTTTGATTTTTTTGATAAGTGACTTGTTATAGAAGTTACGACCCTCCGAAAATCATTAAAATTGCTTGGTTTGAACGCCATCAACAGACGTTCAGTGTACAAATAAGACAATTTTTTTTAAAGTAATTACACAGACATAGAATAGTTTCGTCTAATACAGTTAGTAAAAGAATCTTTCCAGTTTTGGAGAGAAAAATTTGTAAATACAAAATCTCGAATTTGATGATTTCATTAAGGTGTGATCAGCCTGAGGTGCAGTTGTCTCTTGGGCTCAGTGTTCAGATGAGCAAGAGTGACAGTGACAGTAACAGTTTAGTAAAATACCTATTTTTCAAATTTCTCGGCGACCGGGTTTCCTCTTAAGGTTCGGCAGTCCCAATGTAATTTTTACACCATTGCGATACTGAGAGTATCTACTGCGCTGGATCGTTTATTTATTATTTATTTTATTCCGTGTTATTTGTAATTACTTTAAGTCATTTGTATTCGTATTTCCACAAGTTCCAATAAAGTATCGATCAGCTCGATTTAAGTCGATCATTACGAAGATCCGTTGACAATATCGAACCGATGAAACTCCGATACCGATCTTGAATACCTACCCACACCGGCTTGTTTATAATAAATCGTTATCTCTTCCATTATTTACAAAGGAACACGGAAATAAAAAAAGCAATTTTGGAAAGTTCAATAAATAAAATGCCTCGCCCGGAGTCGATCACTAAACCGACCGATTAATAAGAGGATGGCTTAGTTTCTAAACCGGTTCCCAGAGTGTGAAGAATGGCTGCTGGGAAAGAAGAAAGGTTCGGTTATGCAAAGCGTTTATCTAAGATGATATCAAACGATTCATTTTATCTTGTAACAGCGGATAATAAAGCACCTTTTAAAGTCGTGTACCTGTCTAGATAAATGTTTTATTGTGTCTTGCTCAATGGCGGTTCGTGGCCTATCGTTGAGGGTTCAATCGGAGATTAAAAAGGAAGAAAAAAAATCTCTCAGAAGTACAAAAAATTCTTTGTTGGTCTTTTCCATATTATGTTTTTTTTTTCCAAATCTAAAGCAATTTAATCATATCACTATATCAGAGAAATGCGACCTAACATAATACGCAATTCAAAATATTTATTCTTTAAGCTAAATTTGACCGGTCAGTGGCTGAGTTGGCATCGCGTTAGGGTCCCACCCAGGCGTCCCGTGTTCGATTCCTCGGCTGGCTAAGTCCTCCATCACGACACGAACAACATTTTCCACTTACTGTGGTGGTACAAAGTAGTATATTTTCAAGCATTGTCGGGTTTTTCGTAACCCGGGAATGTTTGTCTTTCTTTAAAAAAAAATATAACAAAAAAAAAATGTACGAGAATCAAAACATTTATTGCGAAAAAATGTGAACGAATGCAAGTATAAACATGCTTATTATATTAGGGTATCTAAATTTGAGACTAAACATTTTACGCCAAAGGTAAATTACTAAGCCCCGGTGTATCAGTTGATTTTAAGCTCGGCTTTGTTGGAATGTTGAGCTTAGCACGGCTTCGAACATAATCCGTATAAAGGTCGAAAGCCTGGATATCACCAATATTACACGTATTGTCTACGACTTTAAAAGAGGAATATGTTTAATTTTTTTTTAAACACACTACTATCTACATGAGTGCTCTCTACTTTCATCGACCATAGGACATATCTACGCACCGGGAGATTTTTATTATGATCGCAATCTTACAAAAACGACGGCACTTTATTTTTATGCGGGTTTTATTTCCGAGTTGAATTTTGATAAAGTTCCCTACTCCAATCAGGCGAGTAGGTACACTAATTTAAAAAGTATTTATTTTGCCGGAGTCAATGCGCAGTTCATGAAATTATAACTAACTAACCGCTGAAAATAAACTATCCTGACATTGAAACTGGAAATCCCTTATCAGCCTATTTCAAATTATCAATTAATAACTTTGACATTCCTCATCGCTCGATAAATGTAAGAGTACATACTGATAAAAAGATGCAATTTATGTAAATTTCGGTGAGATGCAATTACTTACGTAACCTTCAAGTTTGAATGTGACTGCTAGCGCCTCGTTGTCTAAAAAAGGAACTATTCTGCGGCTTATCACGGCTTAAGCAGCCGATTTAGCGCGCTTAAATTTTAGCGAGGAATGTCGTGCGTAGCAAGGATACATGCATATGAGTTATGAGAACAGTAAAGTAGTAGTAGTAGTAGAAGTGTGGTTTTATTGTTAATCATTTAATAAATTGAAACCAAAATTTCCTATGAAATCGTAAGGTTTATAAGAGGGTAACTAGGAAAAATACCAGCCTACTTAATTATAAACAAATTACCATTTCACGAAATCCTTTTTTAAATTTTAAATAAGGGATTATACAATTCATCTGAAGCAGTGGTTCCCAACCGGTGGACTGTGGACCACCGGTTGGGAACCACAGTTTTTTTCACACTTTCTTCAGTCAGGTAGGTTGTACCATAAAAGCTCATTCAAAGTCTATCGAAGTTAGTTATCTAGTTAATGTAACTCTTGATTGAATAATAAAGTGGATGCAAGAGATTTTTGAAACCGGAATCAAAACGTACAAACAAATTTACAGACAGATGAAATTCCAAACGGTCGAGTTAAAAGTCTTTGTAAGATCTCTATTTATCAATTAACTAAAAGAACCACAAAATTCACTGTATTTTTTAATAGCTAACCATTATTTATAGATGTGTGTAGCCACAGACAGTAAGTGCCGTTACAGAGACAATGCTAAAACGGCTTTCAAGTTTGCAATGATAATGATTTGAATCTATCGTTAGTAGCAATAAAGGCTATTGTTCATACAAAAATGCTATAAACCAGATGTAAGGCTTTGAGTTATTGTGTAGAGATTGACATGATTATCATTGTAGGTTTCCTAAGGAGGAACCGGAGAAGAATATGAATTTTATGAAGTCTATAGATTGTTGTTCCACTAAATCTACCACATAATATAGAATCACGTATAAGAGTTATGTTACTGTAATTCTTGAAGTATTATTTTTGTAAGATGATTTTCTTCGTTCTCTTTTTATCAGGTTGTTACTGTGAAGTATTTTTGAACAGGTGAATCAGACACAATCAAAATAATTCAGGTAGGTTCATACGCAGGACCTCACCTATCGAAGTTTAGCTTTAATATGGCAGGGTTGTAATTTGTAAGCACCTACCATCAAGTTTTTTTAAACAAAAAGTAGGGCTTTCTTACCCAACAAACGTATTATGTCAAAAAATGCTGAATGCTTAACTAAAAGGATATTTTTTTCTAACCGTTCGAAACCAAAATGGATAGGTATGAGAAATGAAATCCTCAATTTTGATATTTTAGGCGGACTTGAGTGAGTGAAGAATAAGCGATGGACGAAGGTTGAGAAGTGGTTATTCATAAATGACAAGAATATAATATACATATTGTGTATATAGTACCATACTTATTAATCAATTCAATTAAAATAGCACATATGCATATGTACAATGGTTATACGTTATGTGTTAAATATAAAAATTACATAATATTTAGCAATAAAATTAAAACTAAACGCAATACATAAAAATTACCAATTACAAAAACTACACCTAACACATGCTTCTTTCCTAAATTTTAACACATTTTTACACTTCTTATGTATTGGTCGGCATTTTTTGGAATATTTTTAACGCTCTGTTCATAAATTAGATCTACGATTTTGATTTCTTTCGAAAGGAAAGCCGTATTTTTTTTATCTTGTAGAGTGTTTATTGAAGTTGATTGAATTGTTGATTGAAGTTTTCGAAAAAATTCTGAACTTTGTTGGCAGTTAAACAAATAAAAGCATTAAAGACAATTTGTTGAAAATTCAATACGTTTAGATCCCCTAATGTATTTTTAACCTTCGCCCAAAGGCATTGAATGAAAGCTGCATGTTTGGAAATATCACGAACAACCGGTTGGTAGAGTGGTTGTTATTAGTTCCCACTCGGACGTTGCGGGTTCGATCCTCTACTATTTTAGTCCATTCATCATTGCAGCAGGCATATTTATTTCACTGGTGGAAGTGGATGGTTTTTCAATATTCTGAGATCATTTGTAAACCTTCCTAAATTTAAAAATAACTCATAATTTATTTCCTCGTTTCTTCGTGTGCGAGAGAATTTCATGCGCGAGAAATTTGTTTTCTGTCATATTTTATATTATATAAAGGTATTTTTTTTAAATACCTTGTTTGTAATTACAACTCTGCAGTTACTGTTCACAATGCTGATCTGGTATTAATGGAATTGCTTTATTTAAATTATTTATACCTCCTCTTGACAAACCACAAAAAAAATGTTTGAAAAAACCGAAACTCAATTCCACACTTTCAAAACACAAGTAACGCTGTGGATTTCTTTTTATTTATTAATATCTCCCATACATTCTGCTCATTAACCTCAATGCCCTCCACACATATTTTTCTTTCTCTGTATTGAATTTCGATTATTAAATTAATTATTTTTCATAATTATTTATATATGTCATAATATGGAGACATACCTAGCATGCGGTGGAAAAAAAACTTTTTTTTTGCATGAAATAAAAAATAAATATAAAATAGGGGTAGGTGATTATAATAATTTAACAAAATAGTGTAAACATTAATTGAATAAATATTATAATCAATAATTATCAGCCTGAAACACTCATCTACATTGAAAAAATCTTCCGAGAAAAGATACTGGCCGCCAACGGGAATTGAACCCGTGTCCCTCTGATTGCCGGTCAGGAGCTCTGACCACTGAGCTATGGCGGCTTATCTAATACCCGCCAAATAATTCAATATATACTAGTGTTTCATTCCACAATTACTCATTATTACATTTTTCCAACTGAAAACAACCAACTTATTGAGTTTTCTTTTTCCAAAAATGTAATAATGAGTAATTGTCGAATGAACACTAGTATATATTGAATTATTTGGCGGGTATTAGATAAGCCGCCATAGCTCAGTGGTCAGAGCTCCTGACCGGCAATCAGAGGGACACGGGTTCAATTCCCGTTGGCGGCCAGTATCTTTTCTCGGAAGATTTTTTCAATGTAGACGAGTGTTTCAGGCTGATTATTATTGATTATAATATTTGTTATCTACCCTTTGTTCTATGCATAAAAATCTTGTTTAAACATTAGTTTATCAATTAAACATAATAATTAGCTTTTCGCTGTTAGAACCATGTCATTGTAACCTCGCGTGAGACATGTACAATCTCTTCCAGGTGTGCATTCTGTTATAGTTACTCGTTCGGTTTTTCTAGACTCACCTCTGATCTTCGGAGTTCTTAGTGGATTTAAAAAAATATTTTATTTACACAATGAGAAACGAATATAGTATATTGATTTGTAACATGCCTCTTGCCATTGCGTCAAAATCTCGCTATTTGTTGTGAAACTAGAGGTTTTTTACAAGGTTTTCAATATCAAAAAGCTATAATTATTGTAATTAGTAACTAATATACCGTTTTCCGGATGGGTAGACAGATAGGAGAGACCGCCACATAACTGTGTCTTTACTTCGCACTTCGTTGGTATTCTGCATCGTCTCATGCTTAAAAACTCTTCTCTCTCTCTGACTTTTTTTCTTTATTCATTGCATTGTTAATTCCATAAGTTGAGAATTTTTTGACCAACATGCTAGGTACTTGCCCCTGGTATGGACTACTCTTACGTGAGCCGTTTGATTCACTTGTCTTCCTTGTGCGTCTCCGATTTTTCTTCCATTCACTTTCATTTGTAATTATTAGCAAACTGAAAGTTTCGCCTTATTTGGTCGCAATTCGCGTTATTTTTTGGCGAAATTCAAGTTATTTTTTGTGGATTTTTTTGGAAAAAGCAGTGATATCATACAAGTGTGAAATTTTTGCTACGAGTATATTGCAATTTTTTAAGCCAGTACGTCTATTCAATTTCAAGAACGTCAAAAACTCAGATCATCTATGAACTGAAGTCAAATACTTAAGAAATGAGTATTTAGAACACATAATATTACTTCTGTCTTTCAAAATACCAGAAAAACTCGCGATATTGCTATAAGCGACATTTCCGCCACTCACACAGACTGTAAAATAGGGGGCCGGTAAGTCTACAGCAGCCACTGGGTCACGTGAAATCAAAAGTCGAGTTCTTGGTGAATTTCCGTCGAGAGATGGTCCGGTTTGCAGAGAGAAGGGTAGCTTTTTGCGTTCAGTACTAAAGTCCTCTGTTTTCGGGGCAGCACCGCTATTTATTCTAAAATACTCAACTGAGCGGAGGATTCGATGCGGTCCTATTCGTTCAATTGTATGTTTCGAGGGTCGTAACCTCCAAAATTCGCGTGACGGGCGTTGCGACCTCTGGAACTACCCTTTCATCTGAGTTCTCTCTGCCACGGACGTATATATAGCTTTGATAAGGGGGGGGTCCGCAAATTAAAAAAAAATATATAAGGTCATGTTTTCGTGAAAAAAATAGTCAGTCTTAATCAATCAGCCTTTATTTTTAAATATTATATATATAAATCATTCAGTCTCTGATATTTGAACTAAAAATAAACATAACATAATTATCGCTCCTTATTTAAATAAAATCGCTTCGTTTATAACATAAAAAAAGAAATAACATAAAATAAAAGGTGGAAAACAAAATAACTTTTTTTTTATACCTAATTTGTTAAGGTACACTAAACAAAAATACTCTTTCATCTTAAGAACAAATAATTTGTTTTAAAATTGAAACACTTTTTATTTAACCACATAACCAAATAATTTATTCTAAACTTTGGTCATATTGTAAGGCACTCTTTTTAATGAACTACAATTATAAAATTAAAATCAAAAAGTATCATCCTACCTACAATAACAAAATATTTTTAATGCCAATAATACTTAATGTATTAAGTATTATTTGCATTAAAAATATTTTGTTATTGTTATTTTTATTATAATTAAGCGCTTTCTCTCAAGCTAAATGAAGAGCTTTCATCTTAAGAACAAAATAATTTCTTTTAAACTTTGGTCGTATTATTATGACACTCTTTTTAATGAACTACAATATAATTAAAATTAAAAATTACCTACCTACCTACAGTAACACTAACAAAATATTGTAAATGCAAGTTATACATAAAAATAAATGTAGTTTTCTCTCAAACAAAAAAAACTGACACGAGATTCATTGTTTTACAACTACTATTAATTAAAAATTATCATTCCTTATTTCAAATAAATGGTTGTGCTTTTTTAAAAAAGTTGTATCTTCTTCGTAAATAATATAAAAAAATAAACAGTATCTAGGTATTACCTGTGTGAACATTATTAACGAATAACATAAAATAAAAGGTAGAAAACAAAATTACTTTTTTAGGTGCACTAATTTCTTTAGGTACCTGCCCACTGGGGAGCGGGGGCACTGCCCATTCCCCCGCTCCCCGCACTGTGGCGGACTTAAGCAACTATCGTTTTCTACAATCGGCGCGGTGCAATGGGGGGGGTCCGGACCCCCAAGACCCCCCCCTTATATACGTCCGTGCTCTCTGCCAACCCAAACCATCTCCTTCTAGCATGTTTACTATTATTATCATTATTATCCACGGATATTATCAACGTCACGTCGACATTAAAATTTGGCGCTTATTATTCATCGGTTAATATTCGTTTAAATTCGGCTATGAAGAAAGGCAAAATCGATCTAGGCTGCTTGAAAAAAATATACATACTTAACTAAATAAAAATAACGTCATTTTCACTCGAGGGTAGACGTAGACCCGTAGACAATGGAACGTCACACCGCTGTGACCTGGCACAAACTTCTTGCTTCATCCACAATACACATTCATATAAATATATACTCAAATGTTATTGCGACTATTGAGGCGACCCGGTTGAAGTATTTGATTCACTTGATCATGTCATTTTTTCTTGCTTCTTCTTCCATCTACTTCCGCGTCAATTGAAATGCATTACATATTATTTGTAGAGAACTGAAAGTTTGCATAACAATTTATTCATTCATAATTCAAACTTGATTGACACTCCACTCCAATGGATCACTTTCCTTTCGATTTACTTGCAAATAAAGCGTTACACACAAAGAAAACCAAGCTTTGATACAATATAAATGATATTAATTTTATTATAAGACCTAAACATGCGAATACTATGATGATACATATTAAAAGTACCTATATATTATGTATAAAGTGAACTTTGCTACAAATCGATTACTTATAGAACACTTGACAAAATTCTACAGCGCCACTTAGAAATTTATAATCACTAGATATATTAATGAAATTCAAGAAAAACTTTAATAGGTAGATTATTTTTGGTTATTCGTAACCGGGAATTTTTGTCTTAAATCATAATTATTATTGAAGATGAAAATAATACTAATAAATCTAAACTTATATGTGAAAAATAATAGACCCTTCAAAATAAAAAGGAAACAACAGTCGCAACTGGAACCTTTACCAGTAGACCAGTTAACTTTTATTTTTCTGTTCTGTGTTTTACGAATTTCTTATTTTTTAAGTTGTTGTAAAAGAAACATCATTTCAGAAACGAGATAAAATTATCTTTCAGATGTTAGCATTTTAAATAAATATAGATATTTCAAAATTTTAATCCCAAACATGAAAATGTTATCAAAAAATATAAAGGAACGGAAGCAACTAGGACCTTTACCAGTAGACCATTTATCTTTTTATATTTGTATTTTTTAAAGTAATGTTTAGTTTATTTGTTTTTAATTTGCTTTTTCAACAAAATCATTTATAATATATATAAGGAAGCTTTGACTGTCCAATTAGGAACGTTTCCCTTTTTAAGACCGTCAAATTGCCTTGTTTAGTTCACATAAGGTAAATGCTTTTATTTATAGAACTTAAAACTAAATGATTTGCATTTATATCTATAATATCAGATTCACAGTCAAGTATTCTTAAAGCAATAAAGCAACTTAAGCAACTAGAGTATTAGTAGTAAAAAAGCTACTGCGAATACCAAGTAAAAAATGAAAGTGATATTATATTTTTTTATATATAAAACAAAGTCTGGTTAGTTCCACTATTTATAACTCGAGAACTGCTGGGCCGATTTTAATGATCTTTGACCACTGGCGAGTCGGTACGTTTTGCTTTTTGATAAGTTACTTCTTACTGGAGTAAGGATCGTCTATATTAAAAAAATCGTTTAAATAGCCTATTTCAACGCCATCAACAGACGTTTAGCATACAAAATAGACAATTCATTAAAGTAAAACGTACACACATTGAATATTTTCTTTTAATTTAGTTGGTAAAAATCTTTAAAATTGGTCCGGTTTTGTAGAAGAAAAGTGGAGAATATAAAACCTCGATTTTGATGCAGTTGTGCCTTTCACTCAGTATTTAGGGAGCTAACAGCGACAGTGAAAGCAACCGTTTGGTAAAAAATCCATTATTCATATTTTTCGGCGACCGTGTTTCCTCTTATTGGGATTCAAGTAATACATGTAGATGTTGAAATATTACTCATTTTACCGATTTTTTATCAAATCTGTCGACGAATGTAAATAATTCTTAAAATTAGAAAAGACAAAAAAAAGTGTTAAAGTTTTTTTTGTATGTAGGTAGGTACTTCAAAATATCAAGAATTTATCAAAATTTGAAAAACACACGTACTTATGCCATATTTATCTAAAAAAAATACAGATTTACTAAGCAACACTTTTAAAAATATTTTCTATTGTTATACCTATAAAATCTGTATTCCTTCTTCTTAACAAATATCATGCCTGTAAGGGAAAATGAGGACTGTCGTAGCTATAACATTGTCGTCTTCGATTTCCCCAACGACATCTATATTATAATTATAATTAACGGTATAATATTAATACGTTGTAAATAACATTCCATGGAATTGTTGAAAGAAATTACAGGTAGGTACCTACCTACTAAATCTTTTTTAATAAAAGTGAATTATTAAATAGATTTAAAACTTATTTTAAATTTATTATGAATTTATAGAATAGTGGATTTGGTGGGCGTAAGGGTGGATTTGATTTTTACTCAAATTTACAGTTTTATTCTGAGATTGATGAAATTTTGCACACTTGACCTTCAAAATAAGAGGAATGTCACTGTTTTCATGACATTTCAAAAACCTACATCTATTATTCCTTTTCCCACCCTTTAACGGCTTTAACCACTCCGATCTATCGCGAATATGCACTTTTTACGTCTTAAACCATAAGTTCTCAACGTGGGCGATAACGCCCTCTTAGGGGCGTTTGAGACCTTCAGGGGGCGGTAGAAGACCCAGACACAATTGGGGGGCGTTGAGATGGCACGAAAAGTAAAAAAATATGGTAAAAAAAAGACAAGCAAAATACTCTTATCACATACTAATAAAGCAAAATAAATTTTAATATTGGTTAATTTTTGTTATTGTGTGAATTGTAAATAACGGGATTTTTGAAATCCTGCAAGAATTGACAGTATTATCTGTGTATTGATCTAACTTGGTCAGACTGAGTGTCGTCGGTGCATTCGGGAGTCAGCGAGTGAGCATACATGCGTCGACAAGACAGCCCCGTAAGGGGGTTACAAATTATGTTGGATCATGAGAGCAGAGTGGATCGGGGGGATCCACTCTGCTCTCATGATCCAACATAATTTGAATTCACCAATGAGTTTCATACCTTTTGGGAATATAATGAGAGCTATGAATTGAACACGTTTTTATTAATTTACGAAATAAATATATAACCATGTAAATGCATCAACACCAACAGAAGCTACTCTATAATTACGGTCCCCACAGGCTCTGAAACAGGTAGATAGAGCAACGAAGCGCGTTGACCACTAAAATGGTATTATAAGGTTTGTTGATGATTTTGCACAACAAACCCTATCCCAATTCATCTGCCGCCGCGATTGAACCGGTATTAGTTTTGAAAATACGCGGCCGGGTGTTCAAAGCGAGTCACTGCGCGTTTATTTTATTCCTGTCGAAGCGTGTTATATGTCTCTAACCTATATACCTAAGGGCACTGATTGATCATTTTATGTTCATTAGCACTATCACGCGCCATTGATTGTTGTAAAAGTTAATCTTTTACTCACGATCTCTAAAGTAAAACCCATATCGGAAGCAAAAAGAAGATACGGCAATATGGTGTGGATTATATTAGAGATAGATTTATCGAAAATCCCACAAATCCATCATCGCCAATGTGCCTTATTCGTCGAAAAACATTTTCAAATGAAGCGATGACGCCTTTTAGGCTTCAAGATCATTTTAATAAAATCCACCCTGATAAGAAAGACAAAGATGTAGCCTATTTTCAAGACATGAAAAAGAAGAACAAATTTCAACAGTTTCTAAGCAAGACGATGATAGACTTCGAGCTTCGTACAATATCTCATTGTTGATCGCTTAAACAGGTAAACCACATACTATTGGGGACGATTTAATTCCAACAAGCAGTAAAAGAAGTAATAACGACTGTGCTCCATAAACCAGCTGCAGATATTATCCGAAAAAATCCTTTAAGCAATAGTCCTGTGCAAAGAAGAATTGATGAGATGGCTGAAAACGTTGAAGAATCATTGTGCAATCTGCAGTCTTGTCGATTTTCAATACAGCTGGATGAGTTCACTCTACCAACCAATGAAGAATTATTATTGTCATACGTGAGATTCATCGAATATGTCAAGAACTATTGTTTGTTACAAATTTGGAAACATATATAAAAGGAGAAACCACATTTAATACACTGGAAAAGTTTTGTGACGAAAAGAAAATTCCTTATAATAATATTTTGTCAACTGCTACGGAAGGCGCCCCAGCTGTGACAGGGCGTCACAAAGGCTTCATAACGTGCTTAAAAATAAAGTTCCTGAAGTGCTTGCTGTGCATTGCGTAATTCATCGCCAGCATTTGGTTGCGAAAAATCTGAGTGAACGCCTCCATACATCACTGCAATATGTTATAACATTTAATAAAATCAGAAATAACTCATTGAATGACAGATTATTAGTCAGCTTTGCATTGCCAATGATGAAGATTTCAACCGATTGCTGCTTCACACAGAGGTGCACTGGCTATCAAAAGGTTCTTGTTTGACTCGATTTTACAATTTGAGTCTGTGATAGAGTTCCTAGGAAACAAATACACAGTATTGCGCGACAACCTCACTCATCAAAGAACGATATTGTGTACTTGACAGACCTGTATAAATTGTTTAATGATGTCAATCTCCAACTTCAAGGCGGCGACTTAAATTTGATTAAGACGAAAAATCGGTCTGCGGCTTTTGTGTCCAAACTGCTACTATACAAAAGAAATATCGGCAGACGGGAATTTAATAACTTAAATTTATTAGCAGTATCATTCAAAAACGACGACTTGCTTGTTTACTGTCAACACTTGGAAAACCTCCACAGTGATTTCAAGGAACGATTCCAGGATATTTTAAACATGGACATACCAGACTGGGTTTTGGATCCATTTTCAAATGTCAACACAGCAGGATTATCCCAGTTAGATGAAGAACTAATAGAACTGACGACAAATGAGGAATTAAAAATTAAATTTAAGAATGGCTACCAAGAGTTTTGGCTGCAGAAGCCGATTTCGTAACTGTACCCAGGATTATGGTTGATAGTTCAACGATTTTTAATAGCATTCCCATCGTCCTATTTAGCTGAACGTGGATTCAGTGCTGTAGCGTGTTGGTAACCAAAAAGAGAAATAGCCTCCATATTACTGAACGCGGCGACTTAAGTTTGTTTTTAATTAAAATCGATCCTAATATAAACAAACTTCGAAAAACGCATCAAATTCAACCATCTCGTTAGATAAGTTATAAATTCAATATATTTTCAATGCTAATAAAAATACTTCTCCAAATAATTAAGTAGGCGTTTTAATTGTTCTCATTGAAACAATCTTCTTCTCAGAAATAGGATAGGAGTCATAGGCTTTTTACGATTACGTAATATTACAGTGTAACACGTTTAAATATAATCGTGGCAATAGCTGTTTGGACTTTCAGGAAACCCAGAGAAACCCACCCCCCCCCCCTCCCCCAAGATGGTATCTAAAAGCAGTTGGGGGGCGCTAGAAAAAAATATATTGTCAAAGTGGGCGGTGAGCAAAAAAAGGTTAAGAATCTATGTCTTAAACGAAATGACTGATTGACGAAAGCTTTGTGTTATTTCCGCTTCACAATTAAAGCTCTATAAATAAAACATTTCTGAACGTAGCCGAATACTGAAAAAATGTTTTTGAAAGGCTTTGAAATAAGCTTTCAATTTGTTATATTACAAATAAATATTAAAATTTAGAATGAAAACATTAAAAAAAATGTAAAAATGAATCACATGTTTTTATGTGAAAACGGTACTAAAATCACGGATTATGTAAAAAAACAATACTTTTTCTATTGTATAAATGTTATAATAAACAATTTAGTCACCCCACTTTTTATCATTTCATACAAGAATATTTAATGAAAATTAACCATGTCTAGCGGATCACAGGTGATTTGGCGGGTAAAATAAGTATCAACCGTGTATCTGACAGAATAGGTCTTTTTATATATTTCTATGGACAACTTAGGGGTATTAGGGTACAATAGGGATGGCAAGCTTGATTGATTATCGACCATTTTGTTTTAGGGATGTCACTAAAACCATACCGGAGTTATAACGATTTCTGTGGAAACATACGCGTTGACGTGAAAACACGCTTATTGTGCTTGACTGCTATTGTCATATTAACGTGTATATCTGCTTACGTTGGTAGTGGTTCAAGCAGAATTGTAATACGTCTTAGTGAAATTTTATACAAATGACCATTAAAATAAGATAATGATTTTATTGTCCATATCTGATTTTTAAAAATTGCGAATTTTTTATTTGAAATAAAAAACTGTTAAAAGGTGGCTTTGTTTCATGTTTCAACTACATTGTGGTGTAAAACACTATAAAGTAATGAAGATACCCGATGAAAGGTGAAACAAGTTAAAAAAAACAGATGGTAGAAGTTACGTCGATACCTAGTGCTTTTAACTTATGTGGGATGTCGGTTATAGTTGACATCAAGTTGCTCTTAAAGACAGTATAATGAACCTGCTCACTCACAGTTCTACAGAAAAGAACTTTCTTTAATCCAAAAATTATCATAATCAAAAGTAGGTTCAAGACGAATTTAAATGGATAATGATTTAAACCTTTGATAATCAATACTTAAAAGATATAATGGTCTCCATCACGACCACTTTTCAAGCGTCGGCAATGAGCGATCTGCCTCTCTATAATATCTCTATAAAAAAATACACATTGTATTAAAAAGTATTTTAACAAAAAAGCCGCTCAGTTTAAAAAACTACTTTAACACAGAAGGCTATACCACAACTTTCGGAGAGATGGTATTCCTGCCCATCCCAAAACCACGTAAAGTAAACGAACATGAACAGAAATGCACATATTAATCAGTTTCAAATGAGTAGGAATTGTTGAATTTTATTGTGGAGTGGTCATGTTTTGATTGGTCTTCGTTTTGTTTTCTACCCAGGTCGACAATTGGAGAAGATTATAGGCGGGAGAAGATACCTGCCTCAGGTTTTCTTTGCGTTTGATTCTTCAGTCAGTTCTTTACCAGTGAGCGGGACGGACCGAATTGGACAGTTTGAAATCAAACTTCGAACGAACCGAGATTAAAAAAATCATATTCGAATATGGAACGGTGATACGGGGTGGTACCTTCCGCAAATAAAAAATAAATAAAATACACACTGATGTGTTTTTTGTACTCGAATAAAAAGTTTAGATCGTGACTGAGATAAAATTGAACCGTGGAGTTTTTTGTAGTCGTCATCTCGTTTTTTTTTTTAATCTCGTCGGCGCAGTAGAAAGGTGTTCTGCTGGGCGTTTTAAGGACGTTAAAGTTAATGACATTCGGACAAAAAAGTTTAAGAGTGCTAGCAGAGATGAATTTCGTGTTTAACAATTGAGAAATTTAGTGACTGACTTAATCGACAGTTTATTTTTTACCCTTGGATAAATTGAAGGAAAGAAACGAAAATGCGTTCGCTTTTATGGGTAAGCATTTGATTTTATTACTTTTATGGTCTATCTTAATTTTAGATTGGCTACATAATAATTATTAAAAGAATTAAGTTAAATAAAAAGTTGTGTTAGTGATCTTGCACATATTTACCGGGCTATTTAAATCAGTTTCAAAACATTACATAGAAAAGTTACATAAATTATAAAAAGTTATGAAAAAAAACCTGGTTAACTAGGTTAGGTTAGGTTATAAGGTATTAGGATAGTTTTTTCGTCACTTTTAATGATTTTATTATATCAATTTGAAAAACTTTTTTGTTCTGGCATTGTTTTGCTTAGTCTTGGAACCAAATAAACGTTCTTCTAGAATTTCATTGAACCGGAGTTTGTTTGCTTTGAATTTAAGTGTAATATTCAAAATTGGATCTGATCGTGGGAACAATTCAGACGAGCGATAAATTAGATTCAAGAAATTATTTTATTTTAATTGAATAATGAAAAAACTGTGTTTGAAACAAGAATTGGTTTTTTTTTTAATCTATGTCAGATATCGTAATATTTCAAGTTTACTAATGGTGTTCATTCGAACGATAAATTTATATTCTTCTCTAAAATTGACAACGTTTGTTTTTTGAAGGTAAAAGGAAATTTTTTGGAAAGTTTTTTATAAATACTTTCAGCTTCACAAATCCCATAATCATAATATCCTTTAATTTATATTTATTTATTGAAAAAAAATAAGAAATACATGAAAACATAAGCTGCACATCTCACTAGGGCATTCTTGTATCGAGATATGCAGTTTAATGTCTTCACGGTATCCAATAAAAGCCTCATTTACAAAATTTTCTCAAATTATTGAAGAAGAATTGCGAAGGGTCGAATGCTTGCTTCAAATACAGGCCGATCATTTAAAATAAATGGGTATAATAAAAATTATATTAATGATGTAATATTTGTTAAAATGAATTTGAAAGCTACCAACTTTAGTTTGAGTTTTGATCCGCATTCAGCTTTCTCCTCCTTGTAAAACGTTTCAGGCAACCTTGCCATGTGCATCATCAAGGCAGTCATAGATAATCGTAGCTTTACTATGCATATGGTATGCGAATGTTTCTGTGACACAATTTATTGAAGAAAATTACCCGTTAAAGCCGGTTACCAAGATTTTTTACCATTGGTTTATACTAAATTTAAAAAATGGGTTTTTATTGTTGTAGGTAAAAGACCGCATTATATAGATAGTATTATAACGATAGGGGAAGATTAATAACATAATCGAATATTTGATTTCTGCGTAATCCTGTGTTTAAAAATACGATATTTTTACACATAATTTGATATAAAAAAATAATATTGTACAACAAATTCATCATCCATGTACAGTACAAGATGTCTTATTTTAATATTCTTAATATCTGGAAAAATAGATAAACAAAAAAATATTTAAAATATAGGTATTTATAGAGAATAAATAAATATATTATCTAGTGTTATGTTCTAGACATTTCTTTCAACACCAACATTCATCTTTTCATGGTATTCTGTGATATAACATCTGTTCTACCGTGTGGTATCTTAAACAAGTCGTAGTGACGACAATGGCTTATATTTGGTATATTTTTTATGTGAATACCTCACAACACTCCCAGCTGGTCCCTTCTGAAACCAGTGAGACTATGGCAGCCCCAATAGGGATATGTAGTTTATTTATTAATTTACGCTCTTTTTCGGGGCTTTTACATTAGAAATTTACAAATTAAATAAAATATAAATACTTTATATATTTATTTTACAAAGAGGGTGAGAGTGAGAGTTATGTTGAAGGTAGTGGGAAGGGGACGGAGATGAAGGTAGGAAGGTTGGGAAGTACCAGTGTATTCAGATCTGGTCACCAAAAACCATTTCAAGCAACGTTTCAATTCTGAATGGTGATTCCACTCTGGAACGTGCCACGAATAATCTATTCGAATTGCCGTCGATTGTATTTATTTTTATTATAATTAATCAATTTCCATATTTTTTACGTTCCTAGTTTTAATTTTATCAGAACTGAGTCATTCACATGGTCGCTTGTACCCAGATTGCGTGATATATAAAACAGGTAACACATTCGCAAAGGTAGCGGACGTATTTGATTGTTCAGAAGAGCTATAATAGCATGTCAGAATCATGATAAACGCGATGTACGAGTAAATTGGCTTAACAAATGTAGAAAAATACTTCCACATATAACTGGTAATTGTTCTTGTCACTTTATCATTTTTCTCTGTTCATTTATATTTACTGAAATGACTTTATTACTTAGTTAAAATTTACGATACGTTGTTTGGTTATATGTTATTTTATATATATTATTATCTAGATTTTGTCTGGCGAGCTCCCGTAATTAGATTGACTTGTCTGTCTCTGATCAGCTATCTTCGGCACACATCGTAACAGACATCGTGTAACCCGACCATAGCATAAACAACAGAACAATGATAGAACTGATCATAACTTATATTCCGATATATTGCAATATTTTTACATGCTCGCACTGTTAAATTTACAGTAAACTTTTTTTTTCATTTTGTTCTACCAGGTTAACAAAGAAAAATAAGAAACAGATTTGCAGATAAATAAACTAACTAACCACCATACCAATTATCCGGAAGGGTAGGCAAATAGAAGAGACCGTTACATAATTGGTATTGGCATGAACTCCTTGCTTTATTCACATGTATCATGATCCCACTCCAGTATTTGATTCACTGGGTAGCGCCACAATGTCTTCCTCGGGCATGCACAACATCTTGATTATAATGGTTAACATTCTTTCTTGAGGACTTAACACAAGGGATCCCAACAGGTCGATCACAGAGCAAAATTTGGTCGATTTGATAAATAAAAAAAATCTCCATGAAAAATTATTTCTTTATTTTGAATTTCACGCCCGGCTGGGCTTTTACTTGTTATTTTTTTATTAGAGAGAACATCGTCTAAATAAGCACAACATCAAAAACGAGATAAAAATAAATTAAAAAAAACTAAATCAAAAACAACATCTAAAGCAAAAACGAACTCAAAAAGTAAAATACTCCACCATGCAAGATGGAAAAATAGTATACTAGGAAACGTACAAAACGTAAGATAAGTCGAAGCAGAGCTACGTAGTTTGTTTAGTAAAATTAAATTAAAATTGATGTTTTCTTTCCGATATGAATTGGGTAATGACTTATTTATATTTAAACTAAGGTAAATGATGTGTTGAATATATCACCAACAATTTTTTTGCAAAAAATAGCTCCTAATCTAGAAGATTAGGAGCTACTTTTTGCAAAAAAAAATTGAATAAACCACAGAAAACCTTTTTCGCACCATGATAATTAAATGTCCGTTAACTATATTTTTTCACCCCTCTGCACATATTGGTTCTACCCTAAATCATATCTGTCCGCTTTCTTATCTTAATTTTCTTTCACATTAACTCCACACAGGTGGCCTTGTGAAAAATAATTTCCCTTAGTGCCTCTCATCTTTGAGGATTCTTTGTAGAAGATGTTTACCAAGATGTTTAGAAGATGTTTGTGTGGTTACCAAAATCGACGATGGGGTTCACTTGCGATTTATACAAGGTTAGCAGTTGCGTAGGTACTATTAAAATATCTGCGGGCCCTGTACATTACGCCCAGCTTCTGAGAGTCAAAATTAACTCTGGCTGCGATGGAGCCTCCGTACCTGAGCTGGTCACATAAAGTTACACCAAGACTATCAATGGAAGTCATGTTGGGAAGATTCTTTTCGTTGGAGGAAATTAGATCTTCCTTTTGATTTTATATGTAATCTGACATGATTAGGTCTTTGAAACTTTAAATTTGACCAGGTTGTTCTTACCCCGAGAGGAAACCCTCTCGAGATAACAGTCAATTCTCTGCTTCAAAGACCTCTGGGCTGTTGTAGTTGGTGTGTTCTTTGGGGGCTGGCAAAAAAAGTTATCATGGTATTTATTGTCATCCGCGAGATTAGTACCAATATAATTGCCAATACTGGAAGCTGCTTTACCGATAATGGCCTACAACCTTTTAAACGGTCACATCAGCAAATCAGAAATTTTACAAAAAAAAATCCTTTTATGCCCCGACAATTTTAAAGAGCGCTCATGTTCAGATCTTTTCTTGTTTGGAGATGCAGATATCTTTAGTAATGCTCGTTAATTTTTTCCACGTGAATATCTTTTTTTTATTCTTAATATTTATTTATTTATTAATTTTCAACGCCCTGGTGGGCGTTTACATTACATGTTTATAATACAGAGAAAGGTTTTTAAAAACAAAAGATAAACTATAAAAAATAACTAGTACACGTCATAAAGAGAATACAGATAAATTAAGGAAAGATAATACATTACAATAAAAGATAAAGTTTCTAAGTTTTAAGTTGTAAATACATGACAAAATGCAAGATACATAAAAATAAAATGGTAACAAGTTCTTACATGGTGGATTAATATAGAAATTTACGAATAAATGCATTAGCTCCTATGTGATGCTCCTTAAATATCAAAATATTCTACATGAAAGTATCGTTCAGGTATTTCTTAAATAATGGTAAACTTGTGTTAAATACATCGATATTAGAGGTGAATTTGTTTCCTAATGTGTGAAATCGAGAAATAGGTGCATGTATGTGGTAGTTCGTCCCAGAATTATTGTTGCATAATAATATGTTTTGCCTTGATGCTCGATTGGGTACCCTGAAATCGATGAGATGCAACAATCTAATTCAGAATAATTAATATATTTAAATTACAATGTTTAGTATATTGTCATCCAAGAAAGGAGTTCACCTGTCTTGTAGAGTTGTAGAGGACATTTTTCAATTGTAAATTATTAATTGTGTATAGTAAAACAAACAGTGGGCTAAGTTAGAGTGTATAAAAAAGAGCAACAATAAAAATAAAAATATAAAATTGACTTCTACATAGCTTCAACAAAATAGATGCGTCCTGTAAGTAATGAGTAAGGTGACAAAATTATAAATTAAAAACTATTAGGATTGTAGCCAGTTCCATGTGCGTTTTTTGTATTATGTAAGATTAGTTTTGGAAGTGAATTGTATGGTTTTGTAGTCAGGTATTTATAGTATATTTTTCCAAAGCATATCTTTTTCTGATTTTCTGTTTCCAGATTTTCGATTAAGTTTCGCAAAAATTGTCTTCATTTAATTAAAAATTGCTCAATTAAAATTAGGCAAGTATTTTAATAATCTGCGCATCTAAGCCTCTACACGTCTCTTGGCATGTTTCTTAGGTTACAGGCGAATAAGTTAAGTAGGTAGTAAGCGATTGGTAATCAGTTAGTCAGCAGTTAGTTAAGTATGTCACCGTCAGCATAATCTCGGCGTTGCCCACTGACCCGGATGTCTCGGGCCAAGATGCCGAAGGATTCGTATGGGAAACCGATAATAATAATACGGACACACTGAGCCTGGTTCAAAAGTGAAACTCGAACGCGGCTCACGACCGAACGTATTAGGTATTCGGAGTGAATTGGCATCACGCCTCACTTCTTTGGAAGCAGGAGGTTTACTTGTATTATTATAAATTATGCGATTGATTGTTTTCAAATAAGTTTGTAAAGGCGGCATGTAAAGTGTAAAGATCGACGGTCTTGTCTTAATTCCTCTGGCTAATTTGTTCGCATTTGAGAACAGCTCACGTAGGTCTCGTAGAATTCGTTGTATCTCCTTGACATGGTGACAATATGATCTAATCGAATCTTGAAGTTAACCACAGAAAAAATTAAATGTGTTCCTCTATGAAACCAAAATTTCCGACCGTAATTTGACAACAAAGGATCCCTTTTTACGAAATTTCATAACAAATTATGAAATTTTGTGAATAGGGAACCTGAGAGAAACCATTTTCCTCAGGGCCTCCAGTGTGGAGATTTTTTGACATTAGTTCCAGATAGGAGGCCCCGAGAAAAATAATTTCCCTCAGGGCATACGTCATCTTGGGGGATGCTGTGTGTAGGGTCTTTTTAAGGAAGGAAATGATAGGAAGTTCTGAGATGGAAAAAGGTATGAGGGGTTAGTAGGAATCTGAGGGTCAGTGTGTCCAGGAGTGACGGACGTGTAAAACCATCTCTCTAACTGTGGTGCAATCGATGGGTCGAGGGAGTCCGGCTGAAAAGATCAAAAGTTCCCTCAACCAGTCCTTCTCGATCCGGCCCGCCACCAAGTATCCTCAAACCCATGAACCCAAGCACCCCTACTAAGTCACCAAACGTAGCGATCCACTTGAGGTGACCTGCGGCAAGGGTGTTGGTTATCCAATAAATGGTTCCCTGGGCGGCGGTACCCATACCCAAGTTAATGCTAAAAAAGGTTTAAAAAAAAGGTTAAAAAGTAGCTATTGCAAAATAAAATCCCCTAAGATTACGCATTTACAGATGCCGCTTAGCATTATTGAGTTGAGAAGAATTGAAAATTATTAGATTTTAGAGATCGTCAATTTTTTCAAAATATTTTGGCTATGATTCATACTTTAACTCTTTTACTTTAACAAATCAAAACTGTTATAATTAGTCTCTACCATACATCAAGAAAGAAATAATATACACAGCATAATATAATGTTTATCTTATACCGACCCATTCTTCTATTTAAATTTATGACGATCGATTGAGTTCAACGAGTGGTGACTTGTCATTAGCGAGATGAGACGGTATTTCCGCTGGTCCATATTATATGCAAATATTATGAGTGTAGTATGAAATTACTGTAACAGATTAACAGCGAATGTAAACCAGTTCTCGTCATGATTACAAAATGGCATCTGCAACACTTTGATCTTGTATAACGGTTTTATCTGTTCGTGAAGATTCTGCTCACACGAATCAACTTTCAATCAATAAACGCGTAAGTATTGCAATAATCGACTTCAAAATATCGTCACCACTGCCTGGAGTAGGTAAGACGACCGGCGTGGTCTAGGGGTAAGGCTCTTGACTCGCAATCGAAAGGACGCGGAATTGAATCCTGCGTGGGCAAATACATTTAACTAACCAATCAATGCCGTTTCCCCGCAGGGGTAGGCAGAGAGGACGGACAGCCAAACAAATCATTCTTGGCACACACTCTTTGCCACACATTCATACATTGTCTCATACACACTGTTCTATTATTCTGGCTTTTGACGTGGCTCGATTTAAGTATCTGATTTACTTGATCGTGCCATGTCTTCCTCGGGCGTCCTCGGCTTCGTCTACCATTCACATATGCGTCATATATTCTTCTTACATTACTTTCTTCGTTCGTTCGCTCTACATGCCCAAACCATCTAAGGGTCCCTTTCTTAATTTCTTACTCATTATGCTTACATCAGCCTTACTTTCTTTTCAGATATCCTCATTTCTCACACGATCATACATGGTTTTACCACACATACGCCTCAGGGATCTTATTTCGACAGCATTCAATTTACTTTCATTCTTCCTCTGCCAGTTCCATGCCACACTGCCATATATCAGGATAGGTACCAGGACTCCATTGTGGACTGCTAGCTTCGCTTCTTTTGACAGTTTTTTATTAGCGCCAATGGCATTTAAATTTGATTAAATTGTGTTATATCACGATTAATTCATTTAAAATAATATATTTGCGGCACATTCCAGAGTGGAAGATACTCTCACTATCGCCCTGGTGTAACGTTGCTTGAAATGGCTTTAGCCATGTTTGGTGACCAGATCTGAATAGCCAGGTACTTCCCTACCTTCCTCTTCCCCCTCTCCTTCCCTTCCCCACTAACTTCAGCCTCACAACTTACTATAAAAGTAAAAGGTACTCCTTTTAAAAAATATATATAAAAAAGTTAGACTATGGTATCCCCGATTGGGATAAATTATGGGATGTAGATATTGGAAAGGTGTAAAAAAATGTTGAAAAGCCCTGCTATTCAGATTTGAGTAACATATTTCGATTCTGAACGGAAGGTCTGTCACCAAGGCGATGAAGGTCTACAACTCAGGTTATTATATTTTTCTTGTGGAAGTTATGTTCATAGTTAACAATAAAGGTATTAATTAAACTAATGTTTTTAATTAAACATACTAAATACTAATATCGGGTTTCGGTGCTAGCTTGCGTGATGTGAAATATTCCTTGGTAATGAGTAAAATTATTCGAGTTCAATGAACTTTTAGTTTTCAAAATTGGAACTCAGACAAGCGATAAACTTAAAATCTTCGGACAGTTTGCTTCACAGAATTTAAACAATTTGTCAAAGTTCTATTCAAGTTCCGTTATTGTATCAGTTTTATGAAGCAACATGCCCTTATCGATATAAAAAACTGAACTTGAACAGTACTTGAAAATTAACTTTGAAATTTGATGAATTGTTCAATTTCTGTGAAAAAACTGATAAGGGATTAAGGGAAATTAAAGGGGATTTTAAGATTACGTTCTTACAATAACGAGGAGATTTTTCTAAACTAAGTACGAGGGATGTTCAGAAAGTAAGTGTAATGAATTTTTTTTTTTTTTTGGAAAAGTGTATTAGAAAAAAAATTACATTGTTTATACACTTGTTGACTATTCTTTCAAATAATTGACAACCCGTTCAATGCATGTGGTGAGCCGTGGCACAAGTTTATTTATGCCCTCCTCGAAGAATTCTCCCGCCAGCTCCTTCCCCCACTTCAGAACCACTTTCTGCACCTGTTCGTCAGTTGAAAATTTATTTTCATCCTTATATGCCTTTAGAAAGGTGAAAATATGATAAGCTGAAGACGCCAAGTCAGGGGATGACGGGGAGTGGTTCAAAGCATCCCAATGAAATGAGTCCATGATTGTATTGGTGGCTAAGGCTGTGTGAAGATGGACGTTTTCGTGAAAATAAGCATTCTTCTCTCGTCAGCATTCCCCTTTTTTGTTTTGAATGCTCCTTTTGAGTTTTTTCAGGATACATAGTATTGTTGTGCAATAATGGTCTCAATTTGAGGCCAAAATATGTCCCAAATGATGCCTTTTCGGTCTCAAAACACTGAGGTCATGATTTTTTTTTGCCCGAAATTGTGGTTTTCAATTTTTTGACAGATGGGGAGTTGGTGTAACGCCACTTTGACGACTATTTTTTTCCCAGACATGTAAGGAGTCACCCACTATCACCTCCAGTCACAATAGAGCTCAGAAATCCTCACCTTTTTTTACAGATGTTATTCCTTCCGTGAGTAAAAAGCGGATCACAGCACTTGGCGGGATTTTTAACTGACATCTTTCACGCAACTTGTCACTACAACGTGAGTCCACGTACCTACTGCGGTGTTCCTGCGATGCTTGCTCCGTCCATAAGACCCCCCTCTACCACTAAGTGTTGCCAAACCTCAATAAACAAAAAAACCACAGCCCGCTATGGTCACAGTACACTTATTTTCTGAACATCCCTAGTAGCTACGTCATTGCGATAACAACTACCGCCAGGGTCGTCACCACGACTTGCTCTGTATTCTATATGGCAAAACAGGCGTTCTGGCCAAATGATATCTCTAGATCTCTTGCCATTTTCAACATTAGCCTTGAAGGTTTCAAGAGTCATTTTAGGCAAGAACTCGAAAGTATATATTGTTTTGTAAACATTTTCGTTTAAAGTTATGTATACGTTTTGTATTGTGTATTTTAATAGAATTATAGTAATCTACAATGCACAAAAAAAACACTCAGACCCGTAAAGTCAGGTTGTTGTTGTTATTTTAATAAAAATAACACGATGAAATATTATTATTGATTGATTTCTTATTGTGTTACGATGAAAATAAATTATTTTATAATTGTCCGATTTTTTTACACGAACTTTCATATAAATACATTAATCAGGTCATTTTTATAAATTTATTGCACATTGAAAATACCTACCTACCAAGTAATGAATCATAACGATAATAGCCATAAACATTTAATTTAATTTCTAAAACTTTCTTCAAGGTTTAATCACTATTTAGACATTAGAACATACTTCGTTTTTTAGGCTTAGTACCTTTATATGTGAATACCGCACAAGTGTTCCAACTGCTTCCAACTAACTGGGAAGAGGAAGGTTGAACAATATCTAACCATTTTGATCTGTTCACCAAACACGAAGCCATTTTAAGAGGGCATTACCAGCGGCCGAAAATTCAAATTTCATCAAAAGACGGCCTCGCGATCGGAAGTTTTTTAGAACGAGATAGAAATACCCGATTCGCTCCGCCGCAAGCAGCATATCCCACTCAACTGGCGATATCTATAGGATGGTTCAGACGACATCGATATTGAATTCTCGGTTCCAGCTTTTTCCGAATAAGTGGTTATTTGTAATTTGTTTACCGAAGTGCATAAACATAAATAGATACAAGTAACATGCGTAAAAATAGTGGGTATAAAATAGGTACTTACGTAATATACAAATTTCTTGATTTTTGAAATGTTTTTACGAGTATTCTGTTGTTTTTTTTTAATTGTATTTCTACTGAGTGATATTCAGTTTGATTGTAAGAAATATCTCATTTTTACATATTTATTCTTCTCACAATAGTGTATTATCAGTAATTTGGGAGGCGGGTATGGGTACTACCGCCCGGGAACCAGGGAGATTATTGTTGGTAATCTAAATTAAACTGAATTTCAAAAACCTCACCCCATGTACCTGGGTTCATTTATTTGTCCGGATCTTGGCGGCGGATGCACCTGCCCACCAACTGCATGGCAGGCCGGATCAGGAGAGACTGGTTGGACCTGGGAGATCTTTTACCTACCTCAGACCCCTAGATTCCTACCACTCCTGGTACCTTTTTCCTTCCCAGAATCCAGAACCCAATTTGGGAGGCGGGTATGGGTACCGCCGCCCAGGAAACCATTTATTGGATAACCAACACCTCTGCCATAGGTCACCCCAAGGGGTTCGTTTCGTTTGGTGACTTACTTGCCCGGGTTCAAGGGATAAGGTTTGTTCGAATCTTGACGGCGGATGCGTCTGCCCACCAACTGTGTGGCAGGCCGGATCGGAAGAGACTGGTTGAGGGAGATCTTTTGACCTCTCCTGCAGGATTCTCTTGGAAGCCTTGCACTGCAGTGGTGAGGATAGACTCATACATCCTCTTGGATACACCGATCCCAGATTCCTACCCACCCCTCATACCTTTTTTCCTTCCAAGAACTTCCTCTCCTTCCTTTTTCTAAAAAGACCTTCGACACAACATCCCCAAAGATGACATATTTATTCTTATTATGAAATATTTTCCTGTATGGAGCTAATGTCAAAAAAGTAAAATGTATTTTTAACATTTATATTTTTACCAAAATTATGTAATTCAACTATAAATAAAGATAACCAAAAAAACAGCAGCATTATAATAAAAAATATGTAATATATAGCAACAAGCATATATTTTAGTATAGTCTACATAATATATGTACAGAACTTGAAAATATAAAAACAGTAGGACTGTTAGTAGTTGTACAGTGAAAACAGACCGCAATACAATAATGTGAAGGTTGTCCAAGAATTAACTACCTTTGCTCGTTGTTTCTCAAAATATGGTGGCACTAGCGTTAGCTCAGACTTTCCCAAAAAACTGAGCGGTGATCCGGCTTGGTAGCTGATTCAGTGCGATCTTTGCGTTCGTTTGAGAAAGACGCTCCGTTGTCGAATCCCGCCCCCTGCGAGGTGGGCTCAATTATTCGCTTTTTCAATTTAGAGGGAGTTAGCCCTGTTGAAGTTCATAAGCTTGCAATTTTAATCCCAGATGTCAGTAAGTCTACCACACAAATGATTTTGAGGGAAAAATGGAGTATGCAAATTAATGCTCTTTGCGCAAATGCGCTCGGATCTCTTCGAACTGTTTTTCCAACCAAGGCGAAACTTTTTTGGGTTGAAAAATGGGTTCACCACCTAACCCTACCAAAAAGGCAATGAATGACATGAATTACACCTCTTTCTTCACCTGAAGCAACACATGGACGAAAAATCTTTGGAGACCGACCAGGATGCGGAGGGAGAGTTGATAGCATTTTTGACGGCGGAGTTGAACGATAAGGGAATGAAGACCTGGTTCCACGGCTCACCTAGTGCATTGATCGTAACAGGGACTATGTCTCTATGGCATTATTAATAGAATAAAAATATGAAAATAATATAAAATATACTGAATATACTAATATATTAGAGACTTGGTCATTATAACAGAAATTATTAACAAAAACACGATTTGAATTACACAATCACAAATTAAAACCATAATTTTTACGGGAAATTCACACGCATGGTACATGCATATGTCTAGCCTCTCTTTCGCAGCCAGTTAAAGACATTTTTTATTAGTAATAGTTCAAAACAGAAATTGTACAGTATTTATTAAATGTGTTACTAAAACACTGTTTAACAGAAAGTAACTTCTAACCAGAGAAAGTTTAAGTTCTTTTAACAGAAAGTAACTTCTAAAGAGCGTTTTAATTTTTTTTAAATATTGATTTGGATTCACCAGTCGTTCTTAATATAAAACACGATCCATAATCATTCAAAGACACAGTATCAAATTTCTTTATAATATATTTTTTTCACAAATTAGAGAGGCGTCAGAAATTTACATTTCGAATGAACGTCGTTAGTAAGCTCAAAAATCATCTGTCAAAAAATTAAATAAAGCGAGTACACATTTCTAATATATAATTATTACCGAAATTAGTGTGTTAAATTAATCTAAGGGTAAAAAAAGAAACAACCTACCGGAGAGCTAAAGAAAAATAGAAAATGACAAATGAATGCTTGCTAAAAGCAAATAAAGATCTTATAAAAATAAAATGTGAATGGATGTGCAGGGTAAACTTTCTAAATCACTGGAAAACGATAATAGGAATATTTGTCTCATTTTCCATGCTGATGTGCACATTTAGTCCAGTCAAGGAAGGAGGTGTAGAGTGAGCGATTCCTCCAGAAACTTGTTTAGGGTGCTTAGGGTCTGAACATACTAAAAGTACTGACGTCTAGGTGTGAGCTAGCGGGGGGAGGGGGAGAAGGTCCCAATGTTCGGATTTCCGCTTATATCTCGAAAACGGTGCGTCACAGAGAATTTTTTTCTTAAAATAAGTAAAAGCTTGTAAAATTATCTACAACTTTTGTTTTATACGTAATTCTCGAAATTTCAGCCGTTTTTAAGTTACACGCTCCACAAATGTAGACATTTTCGAAAAAATCATTTAACCTTACATTTTTCATCAAACATTCCTTCATATCGTCTAAAACATAGATTCTCAACCTTTTTTTGCCCACCGCCCACTTTGACAGTATATTTTTTTCTAGCGCCCCCCAACTGCTTTTACATACCATCTTGGGGGGGGGGGGGGGGGGGGGGGGGGGGGGGAGGGGCGATGGGTTTCCTGAAAGTCCGTTTTTATTTTTTACATACTAGGTACCTAGTATGTAAAAAATAGTCGCGAATCTGAAACAGCTATTGCCATGATTATATTTAAACGTGTAATTACACTGTAATATTACGTAATCGTAAGAAAGGCTATGACTCCTATCCTATTTCTGAGAAGATTGTTTTAATGCGAACAATTAAAACGCATACTTAATTATGTATAGAAGTATTTTTATTAACATTGGAAAGATATTGAGTTTATAACTTATCTGGTCAGATGTTTGAATTTGATGCGTTTTAAGAAGTTTGTTTATATTAAGCTCGATTTTACTTTAAAAAAACGTAAGTCTCACGTATGACAATATCAATGCTTCATTGGTTGATAAAGTTGACTCATCCAGCTGAATTGAAAATTGACAAGACTCTGTGAAAGCTTTGATGTAAATCACTTTTGAGACAAACCTAATAAAAAAAAAATAAAAAAAAGACTGCAGATGATTGCACAATGATTCTTCAATATTTTCAGCCATTTCATCAATTCGTCTTTGCACAGAACTATTGCTCAAAGGAATTTTTTTATTTATTTTTTTTTTATTTATTTTTTATTTTTTTATTTTTTTTTATTAGCATATAAATTATAGTATACATTTAGATGATGTTATAATTAGCATACATGTTCATGTTCGAATGTTAATACCACTCTTCCATAGAAGCATTAGCTTGTGTCTGGAAGAGTAGTGTACATTTTTTAATGCTATATTATGTTATGAGTTCTTAAATTACTATGTGAATGTAAAAAACAATAAGTTGTAAGTTCGGTGATATGTAATTAAAAGTATTTTTCTACTAATAAACAATTTTACTATTAGAATAAAGTATCTTGAGTTATTGTAATTAGTTGTTAAAAACAAAACAAAATTTACCTTATTTGAAAAACGATAATTTTTCGGATAATATCTGCAGCTGGTTTATGGAGCGCAGTGGTAATTACTTATTTTACTGCTGGTAAAATTAAATCTTCCCCAACAGTATAATAGTATGTGGTTTGCCTGTTTTAGCAATCAACAATGAGATATTGAACGAAGCTCGAAGTCCATCATCGTCATGCTTAGAAGCTGTTGAAAATTATTTTCATATAGTTGGCTGAATTTTGTACTTCTTTTTTATGTCTTGAAAATAGGTCACATCTTGGTCTTTCTTATCCGGGTGGATTTTATTAAAATGATCTTGAAACCTAGAAGGCTTCATCGCATGGATTTGTGGGATCTTCGTTAAATCTGTATTTAATATAATCCACACCATATTGCCGTATCTTCTTTTTAACTTCCGACATGGGTTTTTAATAACAAAAATTAACCAATATTAATGTTTACTTTGCTTTATTAGTATGTGATTAGAGTGTTTTGTTTGTCTTTTTTAGATCATATTTTTTTACTTGCCAACGCCCCCTTGTGCCGTCTCAACGCCCCCCAATTGTCTATGTATCTTCTACCGCCCCCCTGAAGGTCTCAAACGCCCCCAAGGGGGCGTTATCGCCCACGTTGAGAACCTATGGTCTAAAATATTCATCAAAGAAATACATTTATTTTAAGGAAGTTATAAAGAATTTAATTCCCTTTTAGAATATATATATATATATACAAATGCAAATTTATCTCAAACCGGTTAACATTTACAGCAATTTTAAGTTTTTTCGTAAAATTTTGTCATGAGATAATTATAATTTTCATTATATATGTGGCGACCATAACGGTCGCCCCCTTTTGCCACAATCCTTGCGCCGCCACTGATACAGCCAGCGTTTTCTCGAAAGTGTACATACTACCTACAGTTGTAGTGTTTCCACGCCGCACACGGCTAAATCTTTCGGGAAGCGCAGCGAAAGGCCTCGACTAACAGCCGTCACATTCTTACGGCCGCGGAATGTTCCAGAGGCTTCTCCGCTTTGCGCGGTGGCTCAACATTACTTGATGTTCCGGGTACTCACACGGTCGGCTATATAAAGCGCAGCGACACCGCGCTAGTCAGTCAGTCAGTTCTTGTCCAGTATCAGTAACATCACCCTTACATAGACAGTGCATAAAGTGATAACGATTCCAGTGCGGTACCGGCCAGACTCTCGGCGACCCACTGCCGACTGTGCCGGTGCTCATCAACCTTCGAGAACGCAACAAGCGACACAATTGCCCACGACAAGTCCCACGGCGGGCCTTCTTGTCACGTGAGCGGCAACTCCTCAGGTTCACCGCAGCCATCTCCGCGACACCGCGTCGAGCATCCATCCTGGACGTCAAGGTCATCTCCACCAACATGGTGCGCAACTACATGCTGGCGACATGCAGACACGAGTTCTGCTCCACCATGCATCACCGACCTTCATCACATGCAACACCATAGAGCCACATCATCATCGCTCCTGTCTACACTGTTACTTTACTAAATTCAACATCGCTACGTAGCAGCAATAAAGACTGACTCATCACATCGACTGACGCCTTTCATTTTCCATCGTCCCCCGTCTCTGCCGATCGCTGCCCGCTCCCTCATTGGTGACCCCGACGTGATCACTCCCGCTTCCCTCACTGGTGACCCCGACGTGATCTGCAACACGCAACCTTCTGCAACGAGCAACGTGCAACAAGCCACAAGCAACAAGCTACAGACAACAAGCCATATGCAACACGCAACACGCAACGAGCGCAACGAGCAACGAGCTTCAAGCAACAAGCTACAGGCAACAAGCCATATGCAACAAGCAACACGCAACACGCGAGCAACGAACAACAAGCAATGAGCACTGCAACGAGCAACTCAGCAACAAGCAACAAGCAACAAGCAACAAGCTACAGGCAACAAGCCATATGCAACACGCAACACGCGAGCAACACGCAACGAGCGCAACAAGCAACGAGCTACAAGCAACAAGCTACAGGCAACGAGCCATATGCAACAAGCAACACGCAACACGCGAGCAACGAGCAACGAGCAACACGCAAAATGCAACACGCAACACGCAACATGCAACATGCAACAAGCATCAAGCAGCACGCAAAAGCAGCAACTGAGGGAATCGGTAGAGACGCATCAGCACCACATGGACGCATCATCATGGACGCACCGACCAGCATCAACCCGGCTTACCTGCGACATTTGGCATCTTACAACCCTGTACTCCGTACACTGGAAAGGGGGTGTGTGGCGACCATAACGGTCGCCCCCTTTTGCCACAATCCTTGCGCCGCCACTGATACAGCCAGCGTTTTCTCGAAAGTGTACATACTACCTACAGTTGTAGTGTTTCCACGCCGCACACGGCTAAATCTTTCGGGAAGCGCAGCGAAAGGCCTCGACTAACAGCCTTCACATTCTTACGGCCGCGGAATGTTCCAGAGGCTTCTCCGCTTTGCGCGGTGGCTCAACATTACTTGATGTTCCGGGTACTCACACGGTCGGCTATATAAAGCGCAGCGACACCGCGCTAGTCAGTCAGTCAGTTCTTGTCCAGTATCAGTAACATCACCCTTACATAGACAGTGCATAAAGTGATAACGATTCCAGTGCGGTACCGGCCAGACTCTCGGCGACCCACTGCCGACTGTGCCGGTGCTCATCAACCTTCGAGAACGCAACAAGCGACACAATTGCCCACGACAAGTCCCACGGCGGGCCTTCTTGTCACGTGAGCGGCAACTCCTCAGGTTCACCGCAGCCATCTCCGCGACACCGCGTCGAGCATCCATCCTGGACGTCAAGGTCATCTCCACCAACATGGTGCGCAACTACATGCTGGCGACATGCAGACACGAGTTCTGCTCCACCATGCATCACCGACCTTCATCACATGCAACACCATAGAGCCACATCATCATCGCTCCTGTCTACACTGTTACTTTACTAAATTCAACATCGCTACGTAGCAGCAATAAAGACTGACTCATCACATCGACTGACGCCTTTCATTTTCCATCGTCCCCCGTCTCTGCCGATCGCTGCCCGCTCCCTCATATAATACAATTTAAAATTTTTCAAGTGATATTAATTTTCTCTACTTTCTTTAAAAACTGGCTTTAAACTGTGGTAACACGTATTATTAGGCGAACGAACAAAATGTGTGTCAGTAATGAGATAAAAACAGCTTTGTCTGAAAATGATATTTATGAAAAAACTTAAAATTGTTGTAAATATTTACTGGTTGGAGATTAATTTGCATCTAAAAATATATATATAATTATATTATAAAAGTAAAATGAATTCTTTACAATTTTTTTAATATAAATTTATTTTCTTTGTTGAATATTTTAGACGACATGAAGGAATGTTTGATGAAAAATGTGAGGTAAAATGATTTTTTTCAAAAATATCTACGTTTGTAGAACGTGTAACTCAAAAACGGCTGGGATTTCGAAAGTTACATAAAGAATAAAAGTTGGAGATGATTTTATGAGCTTTTACTTAATTTCAGAAAATTTTCCTCTGCAACGCACCGTTTTCGAGATATAAGCGGAAACCTGAAAATTGGGACCTCCCTCCCACCCCTTAACTCACCACCTAGACGTCAGGACTTTTAGTATGTTTACACCCTAAGCACCCTAAACAATTTTTTGAAGGAATCGCTTAGGTTCCTGCTCATGCACCCTAAAACCTTTTGGATCATTCATTTACTGGACGAACTTGTCTTAAGCAAAGTAGATTCAGAATCAAATTGAATTTGAGGACGATTTACGCAGATTATTGTTTATAAATAAATATGTTCGTAAAAAGAAAAATAAATAAGTTAAAAATAGAAGAAAAAGTATGGTTAAAAGCTTCTGTTCCCGTGGTGAAATTTGAGTCCTCAGTTTTCCGCTTCTACCGCGAATTTCCTGACACCGTGTGTACAAGGTAATGTTGCATGTCTATAATTTGCGCAACGTTGGGTATTAATGCTAGTAAATTATTGTTCATAATTAGGTCACCGTAATGTACCACGGGTTTCCCGCCACCGTGTATATGTCGCAGGCAAACCGTAAAATCAGGCCGTTCTTGATGCGTCTGAGGCACTTCACGATCTGCTGCCAGGCACTTCACGAAGTAACTAGGCGCACCATGATCTGCCTGATTTTACGATCGACCGCCGACATATATAAGGCAATGAAGTATGCGTGTAACTCGCGCAACGCCGGGTATGCAAGTAAATTATTGTTTATAATTACCACGGTAATAACAATGAACCTGTCACCGTAATGTACCACGTATTTTACGACACCTTGTATATGTCGCAGGCCAATCGTAAAAACAGGCAGATCACGATGCGCCTCAGGCACATCACGATCTGCCGCCATTTCACGATGCAGCAGATCATGATGTGGCTAGGCGCAACATGATCTGCCTGATTTTACGATCGGCCTACGACATACATATGCAAGGTAATGTTGCGAGCGTATAATTCGCACAACGCCGGGTATTAGTGTTAGTGAATTATTGTTTATAATTACGTCACCGGAATGTACCACGGGTTTCCCGCCACCGTGTATAAAAGGCAATGTTGCTTGCGTGTATTAATGCTAATAAATTATCGTTTATAATTACCGCGGTAATTACAATTGAATCGGTCACCGTAATGTACCACGTATTTCCCGACACCGTGTACCTATACGCGGTAAGGCTGGGTAGTATTGCTAGTTTATAATTTCCGCGGTATAAACGGATAAATCGGTCACCGTAATATCCATGAATCACAATGTATTGAAGTTATTACCCATTTTCATTGATCAAATATACTTTGTCGAAGCCCATTTACGCGTACATAATAATATATATATATAATAAAAATTTGAATTGCACATACCGATGAAACTTTACAGTCATTATTTACTTTAGAATGTTGATTCTTTTCTCTAAAAATTAAACAACATGTTATAAAAAATACACAATAAATCTGACAGATTCGTTCCAACGACCCTGTAGCATATAAGGTATGTACAACGTAAATTGATAATTAAATATTACTAATCTTTGTTTTTTCTCGTTATATTTCTCCCAGTTATGTTTTTGGTGTGGTAATTTTGATTTTTTTATGAAAGTTCTCTCTTTATTGATTTTTCTCCCCATTTTAAACGGACGAATAAATTAAAAATGTTATGAACTGGACCGGCGCGGACAACACGACCGCTCGCTGCCGTGAATCGACAGATACTAAGAGTTTTGGTTTAGCGCCGTGCGCGTCAAAATACATAATAAAATATTCACAAAAGCGTGTCGCAAATTCAACAGAATTATATATTCGAGAAAATATTTTTGGTTAAAAATTATTTCTAATATTTCAATAACGTCTTAAGTTAAATTTCTGTGTTAAAAATTCCGAGAGAAATCATTTTGTAAGTGTGTAATAAATAAGTCAAGTTGTAGTATTTTCGGCACAAAACGGGTGCTTGGATTTTTATTTTAATGATTTTATTTGAAATTAAATTAAAATTCTAAATCATATTTTGCCTAGATAATGAACAGTTTTATAATACTGTATTACTATTTGGTATGATATATGTATTGTATAATAACTTTACTCGTTTGAAAATTAACAAATATTGCCATCGACCAACAGGAAAACTATTTTTTTATTAAAAAAATGTTAACTTTTTCAAAATTTAAAATATAAGTTTACCACATAAAATAACGATCTTTCGAAATCAATTTATCGTTTTTCTGTAAAAAGCTTTGACACGTCTATGAGCTCATTCAAAAATGTAATTTTTCAGCTTTGTCTGGTTATTAACTCTTAACAAACACAACGTTTCATTTCTGAATGGTCGTATTTCACCAGGGTGACACTGAGAGTAGGCATCCAGTATCTACCACTCTGCAAACCCACTAATGAAAGCAGGTATTTTTATCATGTGTTTATTGTAAAACACTAGCGAATTCCCGGCATGCGTTGCTAGGCCACTAAATAAAGAAATTGTTTCTCCCTGCGTGCCTTCCGCCTCCCCTTCCTCTCCCGCGTTCCCACTCCACCTTCTCCGCTTTCCCTCTCCTCACTCCCCTCTCCCGCTTCCCCCATTCTGCAAACCCCCATCCCGAGTTCCCCTGCCCTCTCCCTGCATGCCATTCATTCAGTCCTGGTACATTCAGTGTGCAAGCAATTTTTTATTCAAATTTCATAATGCCCGTACTCACCAGTATATGTAGAAAACTTCGCGGGCGTGTTCACAACAACTCACAAAAATTTCATCAGATGAACGGTTTAGCAACGTATAATTTCATGACGCCAGAGCTCACTATTATATATATATATATATATATATATATATATATATATATATATATACAATCCATCGCGGACGTGCACACATCAAAGCCCCAAAGTTTTAACGCAATCGGACGAATGGTTTTACAACGCACAGATATCTCACATACTGATTTTTATATATATATATATATATATATATATATGTTATGGTTAAGGTTTTCACGGGTGTAAGATGTAGAACAATTTTCTCGGTTTACCCGCGTAACGTAGTCCTTAAGTCTTAGCTTCTGGACCGAACAGATATGCGAAAGCTATCAGTTTGAGACAAAAACTCAAGACATAAGGCCTCTGAAGATGGACAGTGTGATCTGTCCGAAACGTCAGGAGTTAAACAGTCCTTTTAAGGACTACGTTACGCGGGTAAACCGAGAAAATTGTTCTACATATATATATATATATAATAAAGATGTATGATATTATATTAGAATAAGTTAACAATAATAATCTAAACGAAAATATGAAAGAGAACAAGACACAGAAAAACAGAAAAAGACAATGATCGAAACTGGGACTCGAACCCGGACCTCTCCGTCTAACCGGGACGAGTGCATTAACCAATTTCGCTATTGCCACCTTCTGTCAAAACGTCATAATTGTCAATATCATATTTTCAAATTTTAGAATTCCATTATTATCAACTAATTATTTTTCTCCATAATGTATGATATTACTTATGCATTTGGAAATTGGAGTTGAAGAAGTGGCAACTCATTCAACTCACTGTTTTCAACTAGGTGCGTGTTTTATTTTAATGAATTTAATTTAGAATCCAATTGATGAGTCATCGGCTTCATATCAATCTAGTTTATACAAAACAGGTGTTTGTGTTAATTTATTTAATTACCTGTTTAGCCTCGCATTCTGGTTCAAAATAACGATTTGGGACTAGGTTAAACTGTTTCCCGATTTATATTTAAATTTCCACATTATATATGGCTAGATTCTGTAATAAATAGGAGCTGACAAATTATTAAATATTAGAAGTACTCAAAAATATGTTTTTATCTTATAAAATTAAAATAAATGCTACGAAGTATCTATATATTTTGATATATCTAATAAAGTTTTTTTTTAATAAGGTCGAAAAATTTCGGGTTACGAATAACCTGAAAAAATTTGAATTGACATAATTATAGTGGTAAAATGTTGCTTGTGCAATGATGGATGACTTAGCTGGTAAAGGATGGGATTCCTTGATAGTTGGCCCCCGGCGTACTATATTCAATATGCTGTCGGTTTTGGGAAAATACCGGATACCTAGATACTTATACAAAATATAACGAGGGGTGTGCAGTGAGGGTGTACCGCCGAATAATAAAAGTATTAATTTTTTTAAATTCAAATGCGTCAAGGATTAAACTACTTGTCTATCTGTATGCAAGTGCGTAAGTAAGTAAGTAAAAATCGACCTTGTTAACATAATCGTTCGATATCCATTACCAACTAATTATAAAAGGTATTTTTGAAGTCTTGGTTTGAAATTGGTAAATATTGTGCAATTTTTTTTATTGTAATTTCATTCCTCATAAGTGTTATTAGAGTATTCTAATTTTAATAACTTGTATAATTTCAAAATTCTTGTTCTTTGAATGAAAACTGGTAATTTAGTTACGCTTCCAGTACTTATCTTAACTGTGTTAACTGTCTGACTAGGACGTGATCTAGTGGTAAGGCTTTTGACTCGCAATCTGAAGGTTGCGGGATCGAATCCCGACGTGGGCAAATAATTTTTGTTTGAATAATTTGTGTTATTTCATAATTATTTAATTAAAAATAATGTATAGTATATTTGCGGCACGTTTCAGAGTGAAAGATACTCTCAGTATCGCCCTGGTGTAAGACCACCATTCAGAATTGAAACGTTGCTTGAACATTAACCGTGTTTGGTGACCAGATCTGAATAGCCAGGTACTTCCCCACCTTCCTCTTCCCCATCTCCTTTCCCTCCCAACTACCTTCAGCCTCCCAATATACCCCAATTGGAGATGCCATAGTCTCACTGGCTCCAGACAGGAGCAGCTGAGACTCTTGTGAGGTATTACTATAAAAAAGGGGCTCAGATAACTTAACTAAAAAACTGAAAGCTCTTCGATCAGGTCAAAGTTTTGCGTCTTTCTACATTTAAATATAGATTGTTTTGTGAGCACCAATTTTTTAGCATGTCTATATTGAGAAACCGCTTCTCGTGAGGATCAGGAAAAGATTCTAAAGAACCCTGCTCTTGTGAACTCTGATACCCTGACAGCCCGGCTTCCGTCAAAGCGACTACCAAGGATTATATTTTTTAATGTGCCGCGTGATTTAACTGATGAGGCGTTCATTAAAAGTGCTCTAGCGGGCATCCCTAATTTAGAGGACATCGAGACCACCATAAAAAAGTGCAAGCTGAGTCATCTAGCTGGTCCACGGACAGGCTCAACGTGCCATCGAGTATACGAGGTTCCTGCCAACACTCGTCACATGCTGGTGACTCAAGAGAAGGTCTTCGTGGATTGGAGTGTGTACCGTGTCCGTGATTTTATTGGTATTACCGTGTGCTCCAAGTGCCAAATGCTCGGGCATGCATTTAAATTTTGCAAAGAACAACAGAGATGTGGTCACTGCGCTGCCGAAGGTCACGACAAGACAAACTGCCCCAGCGCTGCCGCCAAGCCAATCTGCGCTACCTGCACCAGGTTTGGAAAGCCCGCTGACCATTCTACCGGAGACAGAAACCACTGCCCTGCCTACCAAGCTGCCCTTTCGAGAGACTTCTCTACTATTAACTATGGCGTCTAACTACGTTGAAGAAGATGGCGAGGTAGATTACGAAAATACAAAAAAATTCTCTGATTGGCTAAATGTTCATAGTAAGTGCAGTGTGGAAAATATCAATATTGTTCAGTTGAATATCAGATCGATTTATAAACACTGGAATACTCTAAATGTCTATTTAAAAAATTGTTGGGAGCATATTCATGTGTTAATGCTATGTGAAACTGCTATAACACCGGATCTTGTATGTTTGTATAATATTCCTGGATTTAAATGTTACAATTATTGCCGAACTAAAAAATCGGGAGGAGGTATATTGCTGTATGTTCGAGATGAACTCACGTTTCAACCGAAATCAATAAAAACAAATAATTTTGAATGTGTGTTTGGCTCTATGACGCTTCCAAACAAAAGTATTTTAAACATCATAGCAATATACCGCCCCCCAAACTCAAGCAAACCCCTATTTTTAAATGAAATATCTGACATTCTGACTACTATAAGCGCCAAAGAAAATGTTTTACTTTTAGGAGATATTAACCTAGACCTTTTAAACTGTCAAAACCCGATTATTATGGCATATGAAAATATAATGTCTGATAATTATTTAATCAAATGCATTTGTGACGTAACTAGGGAAGCGATTCTAGCAGGAAAAGTCACTCGCTCTTGTTTGGACCACATATTTGTTAGATTTAACAGCGGATGTCAACAAAACGATACTCTTTCTTCATGTATTTGTAATAATATTACTATAGCGGATCATTTTTTAACTGCAGTTAACATTAAATACGGTGCAAGTAAAAAAGTCACAGAACACGGGGAAAAAATTTCAATTTTATCTCGAAACAAAATCGACAAAAATATACATAATTTTGCGTGGCATACCTTGCTTGAGGAACAAGATTGCAATATATTATACAGTAAAATTAAAAATAATTTTAAGAATTTGTATGAACAAAGTAAAATCGTTACGTATTATAAATCCAAAAAAAGACCTCTCGCAATAAAATCTTGGATAACTTCAGATATCTTAGAAAACATTAAAAAAAAAGATTCGCTGTACAGAAGGTGGAAGAATTCCCCTACTAATCAATTATTTGAATTAGAATATAAAAATTTCAGAAATAAGGTTACAAAAGAAATTATCAAATGTAAGTCTACCTTTTTTAACAATAAATTCAAAAATTATTACGGAGATACAAAAAAAACTTGGGAAGAAATAAATAAAATATTAGGACGCAAGTCAAAAAGTAGTTGTGACGAAATAATCTCAAAGTATATGTTAAACACGCATAATGAAGAATCTGTAGCAAATAACTTTGTTGAATATTTCACGAACAGTGTTAGCTCTATGGTTCATAAATGTGATTATATAGCATCGACCGCCAGACCGACAGCAGTGCAACATAGTATGTACCTACCAAGAGCTACCTGCGAAGAAATCAATATTATTGTTAGCAAAATAAACAATTCTAAGTCACCAGGGATTGACAACATTCGAATGGTTGACATTAAGACACATATTAATATTTTAGGGCCTGTCATAACTCATAACCCATTTTATCAATGTAATTTTAAAGCAAGCAGTAATACCAGATGAACTTAAAACTAGTATCATTAGACCAATTTACAAAGGTGGCAAACATTCAGATATACAAAATTATAGGCCAATCAGCATATTGCCAGCCCTAGAAAAAATCCTTGAAAAATACATTTCCATAAAACTTAACAAATATTTAGAATCCTTCTCCCTGTTAGATCCCAACCAGTATGGATTTCAAAAGAAAAAGAGTACGGAAATGTTGCTTCAGGAATTTTCAAATCACATAAATTATGAATTAAATTTAAAAAAACATGTATTGGTTTTGTTCATAGATAACTCGAAGGCGTTTGATACCATTGATACAAATAAACTATTAGAAACAATGGAGGCAATAGGAATTAGAGGAAAGCTACTAGTATTGTTAAAAAATTTACTAACTGATCGACAAATAACAGTAAAAATACGTAAAAAATTTAGCAAAAAAAAATATGTTTCAACAGGTGTTGCACAGGGGTCAATTTTAGGGCCAATCCTTTATACTATATATGTCTCAATTATGAGTAAACTGTTTTCATTTGTTAAACATTTTGTGTATGCAGACGATACGGCACTCGTAATATCGCATGAAGACCTGATTACTGCAATGAAACTTATGCAGCTTGATTTTATTGCCCTCTTGAAATGGTCTCATGACGCAGGTCTCATAATAAATGCCAAAAAAACTAAAATAATGCACATAAGATCTCCACACGCCAGATATAGTGTAATTCCTTCGCTATATACACACACATTTGACTGCTTACATAAAAATGTTGCACAGCCCTGTTCATGTGAAACCATTGATTATGTCAAAAATTATGTATATGTGGGTGTTACTATTGACTGCTACATGAAATGGGATATACACATTACTAATGTTTGTAAACGTCTACGGGCTATTGTGGGTAGGATTTATAAAATAAAATATTTCATGCCTGTAAGTACTTTAAAACTAATCTATGTATCTCTGGCTGAATCCACCATCCGTTATGGACTTACTTCTTGGGGACATTCTTGTAAAACTAATATAAACTATATCCAAACATTGCAAAACTCCTTGACAAAATTATTAATCCATAAGTACACTAATGAACACAGAAGCGACACTAAATTAATATACAAGTCTCTCAATGTCTTACCTGTCAGAGGATTGTTGTTCTATAATATTGTAAGTCAACATGTTATATTGTCCGACTCATTGTATAGGGAAAGAGTTTACCATAAACATAATACAAGATTCACTCAAAATGAAGGATTGGTGGTTCCGAAATGTACCAATAAATACGGTGAAAGAACCCTAAACTACATTGTACCCAAAATATTTAATAAACTACCAATGTTAATCAAAAATAATAACGTTTTTAATGGTAAAGTCAAATATAATCTAAGGAAATGGATATTAGACAGGGATGATTTATATTGATGCCCTCCCGAAGTCCTTGTATTCTTTATTGAAACTCACATTCGAAGGATTGGAAAATTCATTATAATTTCTGTAATACCTCATGTATACGAAACCATTCATTTACTTGTTGATCATATTCATTTGTTATATACTAAATCTATTTGTACTTTTTTATTATATGTATAAGAATTGAAATAATTTATTTAATTGATATTTTAGCATCAAAATCATATATATATATATACAATGTTTGAAAATGTACCAACGTTGTCATTATGTACCTGCTGACAAACTACATAAGTAGTTTAGCGGGTTTAAATGTTAAATAAATATAAAAAAAAAAAAAAAAAAAAAAAAGTATTTCACAGTGATAAGGAGAGTTATTTCTTTATATATTTTAATGTCATCAGCGAAAAGCAACACATTGACGTCTTTAAATCAGTTGAATTTGTCGTTTATAAAAAGAAGAAATAAAATTGGTCCAAGATGACTACCTTGCGGTACGCCACTAGTACCGGAAAATGGTTTGGATATAAAAGATTTTATTTTAACAAATAAAGTTGTACCTGATATGTAACTACTTATCCAGCTTAACATATTTGCCCTGATTCCCAGAGCATGAAGTTTTCAGATCAGTATTTTGTGGGACACTTTATCAAAAGCTTTCGAGAAATTAGTTTTCTCGTTTTTTTATTAGATGCAAATAAAGGTTGAAGTATAATTTTCATTTCAAATTTTCACCTAACCCTGAAGATAGAAAGAATTGATTGGATTTTTTGTATCACGTTTACAACCATCTTGAAACGCGGTGAGATGAAAAAAATGCCAACCATGTCAAGATTTTAGTTTACAGTGTGGCGTACAAATGTCCGAACGTTTCCGCAACGTGAAGCGGTGAAACGAACAAAAACGCACCGACATAATTGAAAGTGATCAAACGGAGATGTGAAAAGAAATGTGTGTTTGGATTAATTAAACGCTGGTTGTAAGGTCGCTTTACCGTGGGAACCTTTTCTATGACCGTGGGTATTATAGGCTTCGTTGGTCATTCAGCCGGCACTATGTAACTTGCGTAGCGTAATATAACTGTATTAAAAGTGAAATCAAAAACAATGAAAAGAAAAGAAAAGTTGGAAAACCTAATTTAATTAACATTACGCTGTAGAACAATTATTCGCTGGGATTAGCGGCTTTTGGCAATACCATACATACCATTTTTGAGGGCACACTCTACACACTCTTTGCTTCATTCATTCGTACATTTTAAGAGTAATATTTTGTGAGTATATTATAGTTTTAGAGCAATAGTTGTGAACGATGAATACTTGGAGCAGGTTGATGAGTTTGTGTATCTGGGAAGTAGGTATGATTACGAAAAAGGGACCCTCAGATGGTTTGGGCATGTAGAGCGAATGAACAAAGAAAGTTGATTTAGAAGAAAATATGACGCAAATGTAAATGGTAGAAGAAGTTGGGGACACCCGAGGAAGACATAGTTTATCAGATAATTGAGCCGGGAAGATATAGCAATCAGATACTTGAGCCGGGCCATGTCAAGAGTCAGAATAATAGAAGAGTATGTATGGGACGATGTATGAATGTGAACGAGGCAGAGTGTGTGCCAAGACCAAGTTGTTTAGCGGTCCGTCCTCTCTGCCTACCCCTGCGGGAAAACGACGTGATGGTTAATTAGTTAATTTTTTACATTAAACATTTACATCCCGCACTGGCACTGAGGAAAATGCAGGGTCCATGGCATGCGTGGGGATATTGTATGGAGGGTCTCTTTTAGGAGAGTAACGAGAGAACATGCTTCTCGTTGAGGGTGGAAACACAGAGACCAGCAAATCGTTCCACAGCCGAGCTGTTGAAGCAGAAACGACTCCATCTCATTTGACAATTGTTAACCGTGTACAAATGTTGGGCGCGCATTTGCTGAGTTTCCCGACTATGCACCTGTGCCGAAGGGATCAATGACGCTAGTTTCTCCATTGAATTTTTCATTGAAATGCACTCCGAACAAGGACGGCATTCCCACCTGACGTCTGTGCTCTAAAGATTGCAATTCGTTTGTTAAGATAGTAACATTTTGCACTACGCCTTTTTTCGTCCAGTTTCCACATAGGACTTCTTCTCATATGGATTCGAAATGAAAAAAAGGACGGGTTCGTACAGTTTAATATGTCGGACATTATTTTTCATTCTGTCATCTGTCATTGAAGTACAGAAATACTGCAGTTACCTTAGAACATTATTACAAATAACGCATCATAAGAAACATGCAAACGTCAATAGGTATAAGAAGTAACTGTAACAAGGCATCGAAATTAATATTTCTTCAGTCAAAATAATGACCACCCATCAGTCTGTTTGACTAGCCTGTGATCCCATTTCTCGTTGTCATGTCCACTCTCTTTCTTTTTTTCCAAACGATTGTTGAATTATTACAGCCTTCGTCTTCTGACACGTGATTGTAATTGCCGCTCCTTTCAAAATAAATAATGTTTAGTCTTATTGTGTCGAAAAAATAGTACAGACTGTAGAACAAACAACATAATAAATAACAGAACAAAAGTATAATTATTTTGTACTATACATAATTATTAGAAATACAAATGCAGGCTTATAACAATATTACTGAGTTTCTGTAGCCGAGTTTGATTATTTCAATTTTAAAATAAGGCTTGATGGTTTTCAACGGTTTGCACAACTCCCCCAATTTATATTGTTTCGAAGTGATTGAATACTCTGAATATCGCCTTGGTGAAAAACCACCACCAAACGTCGGTTGAGCATAGCATTAGCTATGCTAGATTTATCTACTTATGATCAGATGTGAAATTCCAGGTACTTCCCAACCTTCTTCTGTCAAATCTTCTTCCCTTGCCCACTCCCTATTCGCACTCCTTACTCAATTATTGGTGTCGCCGTTGTCCCACTGTTTGATAAAAACATATTTCGATGTCTTCTCTTATTCGATGTTGGCTTTTATCATTCCGGAACATGATTGCACTCGTGCCGGTGAATCATTCTTTCTTCGGTGGTTGGCTTATATCTTTACAATTTTCAACCTGAAGACTGCAGTTTGGAGGAGGTTTGGGGAATTGCTCTCATATTATTCTCACCTTCAAGTTTTTTTTAACTTATCGGAGGTTGGATATCAAAGCTCAGCGTTGATTAATCCAGTACCTATTTCTATTTTTGGGAGTTTTTAATGAAATTAAATTAGTTAATTTAAAAAAATGAAAACATTATTTTATTAGCTTATTATATGAATGCGGTAGGTAGGTACTTTTAGTAGAAAATTGAAAGCAACCAAAACTCCGATGTACCTACTTGGTTTTAACATTGTGTACTTTCCTCATATTATTTTCTGTGTAACACTATTTTTAATTCATTTTTTCTCTATCATTTTTTTCAAATAATATACTGTGAAATTTATTCATCTGTTGCTACTTTAATTAAACAAATTTACACACTCTTTAATATTTTACAACTTCCCAACAAGGAACAACTTCCCATGGAATTTAAAACTTTTTACAACGAGGGTTTCACAACTTCCCAAGGAATGAGATCCCTGAGGCGAATGTGTGGTAAAACCATGTACGATCGTGAGAGAAACGTGGATATCCGCAAAGAATGCAAGGCTGATGTAAGCGTGATGTGTAAGATTAAGAAAGGGATTCTCCGATGGTTTGGGCATGTAGAGCGAATGAACGAGGAAAGGAGTGTAAGGAGAATATATGATGCAAATGTGAATGGTAAAAGAAGTCGGGGACGCCCGAGGAAGACATGGCACGACCAAGTGAATCAGATACTTGAGTCGGGCCATGTGAAGAGTCGGTATAATGGAAGAGCATGTATGAGACGATGTATGAATGTGAACGAGGCAAAGAGTGTGTGCCAAGATCGAGTTGTGTGGCGGTTCGTCCTCTCTGCCTACCCCTGCGGGGAAACGGCGTGATGGTTAGTTAGTTAGTTAGTTTAATATTTTAGAATTTTTTTTTAACTTTTACATGATGACTAACCATCACGCCATTTCTCCGCAGGGGTCGGTAGAAAGTAAGGACCACCAAACAACTCAGTCTTGGAACACACTTCTTGCCTCATTCACATTCATACATCATGCCACAGATATTCTTCTTTTACTCTGACTCTTTACATGGCCCAACTCAAGTATTACTTGAATCGTATCATTTCTTCCTCTGGCGTCCCTAAATTCAGCCTTCTATAATTCTTCTTACACTCCTTTATTATTTATCTGCTACGCTCATTGATACATAGATGAGGCATTAAGCGAATAAATTGGTTCAAAGGAATTGTAGGTTGCTACCTCCATTTCTGTATAAGTACAACAACAACAACAAGAAAAGGATGAAACCATGGGCTTGAGTAAAAGGAAAGGACGGTCTGACGGCCGAGCCTTTCGACGCGGTGGCTTCAGTTAGATTCACTTTCCGAAGGGCTGTTCGTGCATGATTTGAACACGAATCTCGGAGAATTGTGTACGGGATAGCGCCTCTATAGTATATCTCTATGGCTACGCTACCCATCATTTTAATCTGAATGAAATATTATAATACTGCGGTTACAGATTAATTCTCCAGATGTAAACAATTTTATATTGTGTTGGTTATGATTTCTGCGGATATACGTGTTTTCTCTTTAATTTATTTTAAATATATTTTTGGAGCCATCTGGTTTAGACTGCTTAAAAAGAATTGGTGCACTTTATTTTCAAAAACAAAATGCGTTTGCGCAACAGTAATAATAATATACAATTATTCAACTCGTGAGTTAGTAAAAAAGGAGCTTAAATATTGCGAAAATTTATTTAAAGTGGTAGCGAATTTAATGTATAGCGTAGTTATTTGCTAAACACCAGTTCAACTATAACCGCCGTTAAAATGCACAGCAATTCTATAGGGTAACCTAAGTTTGAATGTAAACCTCCGCGGGGGCTCAGATAACTGCACAATGACCTTATTTCAGTTGAAATTATCTTGTTTAGCAATATGCACTCTGTGTTAAAACGTTGAAACGCACTCGTTGTGAGTTTAGCATGCATTAGTCATTTAAAAAAGTGTTCACGAATTCTAACTTATTACGTTACCTTTTTTTTACGAAAGTGTACAATGTTGCAAACATTAAAATTATTGCAGGTGGGTTGTTGAAAAAAGATTAACACCTGGAAAATTGAAAGTAACGGCTTTTGGAGGGGGTTGATTACGCAAAAGTGACTAACAATATTTACTCTGTGGGTGTGAGTACCTCACACGGTATTAAAAATTAAGAGACTAAATAATTTAAGAGATTAATTAATTAAAAATGCATTAATGAGATTAAAGAAGGGTGAAGTAAATCCCTCATGCTGGTTTCCAATAATAATTATACATTATATTATTTCCTAGATTATGTCGAAAGGAAGGAAATCAGAGTTTGGTGACCTAACAAGATACCATTTGGCGAGTTATTAAATCGTCTGAGACTAATGAAAATAATTTCATATGTTATAAAAATATGTTGCAATTACGAAAATCCCAATTTACGCAATAAACAGTCAGTTTTATATAAAAATGTAGCAACACGATTATCACGGAAAAATCACTTGATTCTTGCAAAACATAAAATAAAAACTATTTCGCTTAATTTTGGTGGTAACAAATATCATATTCGCTGCGCACCCGGGCAGCGAACAGATACAGATTTCGACGATGTTTTTTTTATGAACTATTTCTTATAACAGAAAAAACCATAGTCGCTAAATTCATAACGCACGTATGGAATTTATTTCGGACTGGTTCTAGGGCAGTATTCATATTAGTGACCGACCGAAGGTTCGGTTTCGGTTTCGGCAAGTTTCGGCATCTATATAATGTAAGAGTTGACTATTGACTAATTTTTGTTCAGAAGATTAGTTAACATATTTGTTAATTTTTGGTTGTTTTACAGATATTTATGAAAAAAAAAAAAAAATTACACTCCAATTATGTTTTTTATTTCATTTAACACGTGTAATAAGAATGTTGTAATAGGCAACTTGCATGGATTTCATAACGAATTGGAAAAAATCGTGTGGATAGATTTTTTTACTAAGATTACTAAAATGTTAGTAAATTTTTTTAGAAATGTATAGTTTTATTTTTAAATAAATAAATCCATTATTTGAGTTCGTGACGTCACTACATGAAAATGACCCGTCTCCAAATATGTTCCCTTAATTTTGCAAAATACTGATTAATTTTTTTTTTATATGGCAACACTTTAATTTCCGGCGAGTTTTTGAATTTGCGTTTAACGTTCACCAGATTAATTGTTTTTTAATGCGAACTTATCATTTGGTTTGATTTTTTGATAAAGATGGCGGTGTTTTTACAGATGTTACGAAGAGAACCCCGTACATTTTTTTTTGCTATTCGTATGGAACACTTCTTTTTTTAAATGATTTTCTTCTATATAATTATCGTTATTTCGCACCCATAAAATTATGTCCCGTCTTTCCGATTTATAAAAAATGGTCTGAGTTTTCGGATTGAAATTTTCAAAAATCGCCATGGTTTCAAAAATACGATTAAAAAAAAAAAATACAGAATGTCTTAGAATATTTGTCTAAGCCGGATTTTTTTTAATGTGATGCAAGTGGCCTATTGTAAACGCAATTAAAATTTAAATAGTCAATTAATGAGGTCCTTCCTTTATAATATACCTTAGTGTTGTTTATTGACAAATTTTGGTTCCAAGAAATAATAAACATGTTTTGTTAATTTTTTTTAATTTTTGTTTGTTTTATAGCAGTAATATTTAAAAAATATATTTTTTTAAACATATTTCAATTATAGTTATTTTTATTTCATTTAACACCTGTTAACTAGCTGTACAAGTGTAAAAGATATACCAAATAGAATAGAAAAATAGATATTTTTATATTACTAAAAAAAGTTTCGGTTTCGGTTCCGGTCGAAACTAGGACACACCATAGTTAGAGAAAACACTTTAGTTAGAGAAAACCGCCACTTATGCATTGGGTGTAAACCACATGACAGGAGCGGAGGCATTTTCTAGGGGCAGCCAGTCTTCTGTTAGGATTTGTAATTGTTTGTTTGGTTAGATGAAATCTCTAATTAAAATTAGCTTAAAACGAATATTAGGTACCTATTGATTGATAGCTGGGTTACAAAACTTTAATATGTAATGAAGTAATTATTTCAATATTTCAACTTTGTAAACCAGGCCATTGCTGCTTAGCTCATAGATTATTATTTTGAATGCACAAAGCTGTTCATTTTTAAACGTGAGGTATTAGGAAATAGACTAATTATTATTTATTCATGCACGAAAAAGGATTAAAAAATATACATCGAATTAGATGTATCTGTCTGTGATGTAACGAATATAGAGATGTAGCATATCAGCATCAAACGTCAAACAATAATATTTATTTATTTATTTATTCATTTGATTGACATAATATTTTATATTTCAAAAATAAAATCAACAATGTCGGCCTCACTGGGTAGCTCACCTGTGCTGAAGCCTCCATTTTATAAATCAAAAACAAAATAAACTAAAAATTAAAATTTATAATTAGGTAAGTTTAAATTATAGGATAAAATCAATTATTTTATTACTAAAAAAATAAATTAAAATCGGTATAGGTATATTACATATATTATGTGTTGTGTGTTTGTGAGTGATGTGTATTTTATATTGGTTTTGAGTGTTTCGTGTAGTTTTTATTTTGTGTGTTTTATTTTTATTTTGTAATGAAATTTTGGTAATATTGTCTTTTTTGTTCTTTAATCCATTTTGTAATTTTGAGTGTATATAATAAAATATAAACCACAGATCAAAGAAAGAGATTCTTTTGACAAGTTTCACATAGTGGATATTAGTTAGAGACAAATATGTTATAGAAGCTTTGGTTACTTCACTGTTCGTTTTATATTTTAAAAATATTTTAAAAATTTGCAACGTCAACGAATATAAACTGTAAATTGTTGTATGCAAACTTAAAGCGGGATGTTGGTTGTGTCTTACTAACACTGTTTAAATCACAAAATATATCAATTCAAAATGAGATAGCATGAATTTTATAATTCTTACCAGGCTGCTCTCATTTCTCATTTCTCTAAATATAACCTAAACAGACTTTAAGGGTGTTGACTTCTCGAAGAAATATCGCCCAAAATTGCTCTAGTAAATATTTGCATAATATTTTAATAAAAGTGCATACACAGATTATTAGTATGTGTTGATTTGTTTGAATTTCCCAACGTTTGCCTCACTTTAATAACGGCCTGTCAAAGTTAAAAATTATACAAAAAACCTTATTGTGGTAAAAAATTATAATTTTTAGTGGTGTTTCTATTTATCTAAATTATTTAAAGTAATGAAACTCCACATTAAGTTAACTTCGTTTGAACATTTCATTATTGGTTTGTAGAAAAGAATGTCTTTATTTTGACAGCTGAATAATTTATTAAAGAACAAAGTCATATCTCAAGTTTGACGCAACAAACGAAAGGCTTTTGATTCATTATGCAACTCCAATGACATCAGATCTGAAGAGAAATTCACTATTGAATAAGAAAGTTCAAATAATAATTCATCAACGGCAAAGCCAACCTCTTGGGATATTTCAAAAGATAAGCATATTGCTCTTACTAACTATTACACTCAAATTGAGTAAATCAATGACGGAAATTCTAATAGCTAATTACTATTAATTGCAGATTCTAGAAGATGCTTTTGTGTCCAACAAAGTAAGAATGGTTCTAAAGATAATAACACCTTTTTTTAAGTTTTCTTTATTCATTGAATTTTTTATTACATAAATTGGAGATTTTTCGACCACCATGCTAGGCACATGCCCGTGATGTGGTGGTCGATTTCGGTTGAACACTAAATTACGTCTGTACTGACTTAGCTTAACCTCATCTAACATATATAACCTATTCTAAAACTTTATAATGTGATTCGCAAAACGCAATTTCAAAAAACGTTTTATGTAGGAATTGTGGTCTTCCATAAATGCTGCAATTATTAAATTTCTTCATTCTGTAGCTCGCCGGAGTAGAATCTATAACTCTTGGCTTAGAGCCAGGAATCGTCTCACGTTATCGATATTTTCTACTAGCTGGTTCCTGGCATGCGTTGCTATGCCATTTAATAAATAAGTTGTATTTCCCTGCGTTTACTTTCCCATTCGTCCTGTTCCCCTTCCGCCTCCCTTTCCGCCCCCCCCCCCTTCTCTCCCGCGTCCCCTTCCCCTCTTTAGTTTCCACTCCGACTCCTCCACCTTCCCTCTCCCCACTTCACTCACCTCCTTCCCCTGTCTAGCGAACCCCCCTCCCGAGTTCCCCCCCTCCCAGGTTCCCCTCCCCCCTCCCGCATTCCATACATTATACATTCGGTACATTCGGTTTTCAAACAGCTCGCGTGCCACCTATTGCAATTTTTTATACAACTTTCATAGTGCCAGAGCTCACAAGTAGTTTTATACAAACCTTGTCCTGACAATAACGAACACAAAAAAACATATCCAATTTGGTGCAGTCCTTCGTAAGTTATTCGCGTACATACATTTCATAGATAGATAGACAGAAAATAGATTTAACATTATTGAACGCTGCCTGACAACAAATTTTCATAATACTCAAGAAGTGATATCACAATATATCAATTAACTAAACTGTTTTTTTTACCTGCCAAATCAAATATACTCGTGCTGACTGATGACCCTCTTAAAAAACTTACCTTTCATTTGGTAATTTTGATTAAGTTTCGTTAAAAGTTACGTCACTGCATTCTCCTACCGGCATCTCGGTGTGGGTAACTTTAGGTGAATGTATTCTGAATTCTGCAGAGAAAGTGGTTTTATACATCTGAAATTGGTGGGAAAAGTCAATATTATACGATTTTACATAACCAATTTGAGAATATCCTACGCTGAATTCAATATATTTATTTAATGTGTTCAGTGATTAAAGTGTGTACTAAAAGTGTATCAGCACGCATTATCGACACTATTTAAAATTTAAATTTAAACAAACGACGATAAAAAGCTGTTGATGCCCTATCACAATACTGATGGACAGATTTAAAGGTTTTTTGGCGTGTGAAAAAACTCTCGAATTTCGTGAATAGTTCTGAATCACATGCTACTAGATCTTAAGATAATTTATTATCCTTATTTATAAATCTCTAGGCAGAACTTTTCTATACTACAGAATGAATATTACACGATCCAAAACTAACACGTGATCTTTTCTGGTAATAAATTAAAAATCAAATAAATAATGGTCGTGGTCTCACCGAACGTAAAGTATTCGGTCTTTTCACAACTAATAATACCTAATTGAAATAGCGGTTATGTAACTTCATTAATTACTATGTCATTCAAAAATAATATTTATTTTGCATGTTTCACAACTATTAGTTTGCATTTCAAACTCTGTAATGTAAAACAGCATTAATACCGTCGACCAAGTATATCATAAGACATACTTGGTCGAAGATTACTACTAAACAGGTACAAAACTGCTAAACAAAAATTACACAATTATTTTATTATATTTGCCAATAATCGTAATGTTGAAGTGAAATAATAATAGATCCTAAAAAGTTCTTAGGCCGTGGAAGACTCGAAGACCTTACGCACTTTTACTAATTTAAGTGTTGACAACCATTTCGAAAAGGTTTGTAGGGTACCTATTTAGAAACCTAATCGGCCTTGATAGATGCCCTTATTGGTCTGCAAACAGCAAACCGCGGATGGCAATGACAGTCAAAATAGGAAAGTTTATTTCGGGACAAACAAGAGTTCTCTGTTTACTTTGGAATTATCGAATTTCTAATGGCCGCTGGTGTATATGGTCAGTGTGAAGGCATTTATGACTTGCATTATGTATTTTGCATTTTTATGATGCGGTAGAAACTTAAAATTGAAAATCTTACCACGCCTTCGTTTCAAATTTCATAGGAGAATGTGTCCGTATTGGCATTGAGCTGAGAAGAAAGTGTTGCATGGATGAATCTGAGCGACCAAAATTCTAACTGGAAATTCACTTTTTTACAATAATCAGAAGGATTTCGGGGCAAATGCTTTGGTTAATATTTCACGGTAACAACAATTATAATTGTAAAAACAGTTAAATCTTACTTCTTATCTAGCTTTTCTATTTGGTTTCGCCAAATATAACAACATATTGCCTTGTTTTTGCACGGCTGTACAGAGTTGAACGAAACTGTTGCGTTGACCTACAAATTTCAGACTGAAAGGCAGCAACGATTCTATAACGAAAAAGCTAATAGTCTTAGAGTTTTTGGTAACTCACATTCGTTAAGATAAACAAGTATTCCCGGGATAAGAATAATCTGAAAATATTTGATATAAGAAAAATATTAAATGTTGTTCCAAAAATTTTAAATTTTGCTTACTCTGTGAAGGAGGACTTAGCAAGAAGAGGTTTGAAGCCGAGACGCTTTGGTCATAATTCATTAATCAGTAGATATATTCCCGTTATTTTTGGGATAGGCGTTGTCATTTTCCAGCAAAAGTGGTGGTATTTTGCAACAAAATGTTGTTAGTGTGTTTCTTGTGCATTAAAAATGTTTAATTTTATTTTTTGAAAAATCGGAATTGATAACATAACTATCTACTTGGCGTTTTCAAAGTGATGCATTCCATTTTATGACTTTCGAGGAAGTCAACACCATAGGCAAATTTTTTTTTAGGATGTATAATTTTTCTTTATTATTTTAAAATTCATGAAATTTTTGTGAAAATAGAGAATTTCGTATAATTTTCGTAAAATTGAAAAAAATCGCATTTTTCGTGTCAAAAGTTATAAATTCGCCTAAAAATTTGCATTATCTTACACGCAAATTTTTCAGATCTCTATTAATCAGCGTAACTTATTTTCTTATGGTGACTGTAACTTCTTCACCTTTTATAAAAAGTGTCATCAGAATGTGACTTTTTGCAAAATCGTAGCTTTATGTCTTTTTGCTTATGGCTCACTTACCATTCGCACAAATGGTAAAATCGCACCATGCATCATACCGATAAACTGCGTAGTACGATGTGCGACCACACGAAGAGCGCTAAACTGCGGTGATGCTCTTCATCAAAGACTGGAGAAAGTAATTCCTAGTTGAGTGAGTATTGCGGATATGGTCGGTAATAAACAGCCAAAGTGTGAGGTTTACTCGTGTTGCACCTGCTGACCATAACACAGACGATGGGTAGTGTAGATACGAGTATCAAGGTTTGGTTATGTTATTATAGCCCGAGGTCATCACGAAACATGAAAAAATAAATAATAATTGTTTACAAGTCGTGCCTCATCAGTTTTCTTTATTATTTACATAGAAATGGTTGCTTCTGAGATTATATACCTATGTATGTGTGGAAATTAACGTCGTTTTAAGTAAAAGTTTTAACATAATTATAATTAGTAAGGTAAACAGTTTTAGGAAAAAGGCTTGGTCTTTTTGACGGTTGATTGAGGTCAGTCGGACTCAGAAATTGTCATCAAACAGGAAACACATCGTTTCACGAAATGTAGGTAGGTATTTATATTTTTTTAAAATAAATTCGACGATTTTCGTGGTACACATTGGTGTTCTTGACATAGAAAGGGCTCAAATCCTAGAAAAATGAAAAATTGCAGAAAACTAATTCTTCAAATTATTAAGGAATTATTTTTAATGTTGATGAACAGATTGGGAGTTATGATTGGTTTGTTTAAAGCTGTTTTTAAATAGGTTTTCAAGAAAAGTTTTTAGAAAATAAACATGTTTATGTAGAAAATGGTTTGCCCTTCAAAGTGAAAGAAAGACATGGAGATAATACGATAATATTGAGTCTTTTCGGCAGTTGTGAAATACCCCCATTCAGAATTAAAACTTTGCTTGAAATGACTTCAACCGTGTTTAGTGATCATATGTGAATAGCCAGGTACTTCCCAACCTTCATTTGCTAATCCCCTTCCCTTATGAGCAGCCTTTCAGCCCAATATTTGGGGATATCATCTGGGAGCAGTTAGGACTCTTGCTGTTCACATTGGCATTCACATCAAAAAGTTGTTTCCAATTATTATTAACCAATTATTTCCAAGCTATAGCTTTTCCCTTCCTCTCTCTCATTCCCCGTTTCCTATCCCTCACAACGTTCTCCAAAACAGAACTGAAATAGTTACCTACTATCACAAAAAACTGTGCCTGAGTTAAATGCATTACCTGCTCCACAAATGTTTCGCAAATTTCACCATGCATCATCATATAACAATTATGCGACCGGAAAACGCTCAAGATCAACCCATTCTTTATAGCGCAAAAACTCAGTCTTGGAGCCAATTCACTATTCACACAATCAACAATGCATATATTTCAATCTACGGCCTTTATATTGTTCTATATAAGACAAGAACTGTAGCACAGTTTTACATGTCAGAAATGTTGTAAATGTGGCCTTTGTCTGTCGCAGTAATATCTGGAAACGATTTTTTGCGGATTTGCTTTTTACAATTTCTTTTTTATAATATGATGTCACCTGCTCCAACTTTGGTTGTAGCAATTTTATTATACTACTTTTACCGTTTTGATTTTGGACAAACGTGTGCGGGTTACGAATAAAAGGTAATGCACGTTTTATTCCCCGAAAAAATATCCCTCGACATAATATCCCATGGACAAAATGTATCTCCACTACGCTGAATTCTTTCTTATAACTATTTTTTAATAATACTTTATTGTCTTTACAGGGTGTCTGTATTATTTTTGTCCCATTTTACTATTTTTTTAACAAAAATGTATTGTCTTTACAGGATGTCTGTATTATTTTTGTCCCATTTTTTGTCAGGTTAGGTTAGGTTAGGTTTAAGTAGATATTCTGTTGGGATATGTTTTGTCCGTAGGATATTTTGTCGGGGATATTTTGTCGGAGCCGAATAAAATTACAATATTAGAATTATTTCTGTTATAAAATGTTAATTGTCAGATGAAAAAATATGTTCGGGAACTTAGCTATCAGAGAATTGAACCCACGCCTACTAGGTTAGAACACGACGCATTGTCTCTCTCCGCTACTAACCGGTCTTCAAGTGGAGACGTTTAATCTTGATAAAGGCGTGTGGAAAATATCCAAATTTCCTTCGAGGCAGTTAATTAACCTAGTAAGTCTTCCCAGGAGCATCAGCATTGGTAAGTTAGTTCTGCACCTGCGGAGAATCAGAAGTCTATCTTGGCGGCCTCGCGTGAAATTATCGAATTATATTATGTATTGGTGATTCAATCCAATATTGTATGTTTATACCTTTCTTGAAATAATTGAGTTTTTATACGGACAAAACTATTTATTCATATTCGTATCTACTCCATTAGTAGGGGGAGCGAACATGTTTTTCGAATGCAATTTTTCGAAATCAATTGTTCGAATTTCAGTTTTTCGAAAGACTAATTTTTCGAACAGCAATTGGCCGAGAGACATATTTTTCGAATTTGTTAATCAACTTTAAAATACATATTTCACTTGCTTATGGCTAACGAGATGCTGTTAGGTTAGGTTAGGTTAGTTGATATTGTCCATCCTATAATAAAATACTCTTGTACGTACTGTATACATACTTATATAAATTCGAAAAACTAGAGTTTCGTTCAATTGATGTTCGAAAAATTGAAGTTCGAAAAATTGCATATCGAACAATAGAATTCGAAAAATTGATTTCGAAAAATTGCAATTCGGTCAATTTACCTAGACCCTTGAGTAGGTACACCCGCCAACAAGCATAACGTGAAAAATGTGTTTTTTTTTTCAAAAATATTTTAGTTAGCGCCATCTATGATTGCGATGATTTAACTTGTGTGTTCGGCGATCTTACAAAATATCTAACCTAGATTTTTAAAGTTTATTGTATTTATATCATTTGACTGGAGATGAACTCTTTTAGATAATAAGGTTCTAATTGAGTGCTACTTTCTATGGTCCAGCGAGATAAAATCTAGTAGAAGTGATGATGAAGCATTTTATACATTTATTTTATGTATGTCACGGGCAATTTACTATACACCTGCTTTAACCTTTTTCACAAAATAATTGCACATGTATTTTCGCCAATCGTAATGTTTTTCAAGGTGAAAACCTTTTATATTGACCCATTTCTTTAAACATTGTAATATATATTTTAATAATAATATCCAGAGTGTAATATACTCTCAGTATCGCCCTGGTGTAAAACCACCATTCAGAATTTAAACGTTGTTTGAAATGGCTTTAGCCATGTTTGGTGACCAAATCTGAATAGCCAGTTACTTTCCTACCTTCCTCTTCACCATCTCCTTCCCCTTCCCACTACCTTACAACATACCCCAATTGGGGATGCCCAGTCTCACTGGCTTCAGACGGGAGCAGCTGAAACTCTTGTGAGGTATTCACATTTAAAAAAATGTATCCACGGAATAATAATATTAACTAAACAGATATATGTATAAGATATATATATTGTGGCGTGTGCATGTGTCTGAAGTTAGCACTTTTTTCCATGTAAAATTTGTTTTCAAATATCATTTTTTTCTGGATCAAATAATTAACTTCATGGAATAAGAATTGCAAATCCGGATTTCCTCAAGCTCAAGATCCGGATTTTCGATTTTTAAAGAAATCCGAAAGTAAGACTATGATTTGGGGTATGACGTGAGGCTAAAGTAAGAGCGTAGGGGAAGAAGATGGGGAAGAGGAAGGTAGGGAAGTTAGGAAGTGGGGAAGTGATCTTATGTTTCTATGGGCCCTCGATCAACCTCTCATTTGTTCGCTTTGGGGAACAGTTCACAAAGGTCTCTTACAAATCGTTGTTTCTCCCTTATTGACATAGAGAAAGAAAGAGAAAACACCACGCTTAACATTCAAATCTAGAAGTTTATCCCAGAAAAATTAAAATGTGCACTTCTGTGATACCAAAATTTCCGACAGCAATTTGAGAAAAATGTATGCAACTTTGTGATTTTTTTTTATAAAATGCCAAAATCTGAGGTAAAGATAACATTTATAATACATTTTTATATGAAAATACGTGTATTTTTAATTTTTTTTGTTATCAGTAATTTTAGCCTGAAAAAACGCAAGGTTAGCCATATATGAAAGCGTATTTCATCACCTTTCAAAAACAGTTTTTAGTTTTCGGTAACATTCAGAAATATTCCATTTACTTGGACTTTATTGCAAAACGGATATTTTCTGACTTTCTACCAGAATATGCCCGAGGTCTGAGGACTGCTCTGCCACGCAGGTTATTTAAGTTCATTGATGGGTAAGGTAGGTTCGCAATTACCAACTTAACAAGCAATAAACAAAACACACAATATGTATGAAGTGCGTTAATTCAACTGTCTTAAACAAAATTATATATGTTTTGACTTTGCGGTATTCGGTAAAGTGACGTGAATTTCCAAATGATCGCGTGAAAGGCGAAGTGGTATCATTGCGAAGACGGTCTCGTTATATCGCCCTGTTAGTCGCACAGGTGGGCCGCCGCATCTGTGCGTCCCTCTCGCACGGAACGGACCCGACACGAATGACCTCGGTCACGGACTTCCTGACTTTCACCGCGGGTTTTGCAAATCGCGATATAGTGGCACGTGTGCGAGGACCTTTACTTTTTGACATTTTGTTGCGAAAATTGACTTTCACCAATCTTTTTTTTTGAACTACCTACATTAATTACATTCCTAAAATTTGAAATATGAGATTGACTAATATAACGGTTTGACACAAGGTGGCAATGGCAGAATTCTGGAAGAGGTTCTGGGTTCGAGTCCCAGTTGCGACCATTATATTTTTCTATTTTTCTGTGTCATTCTCTCTTTCATATTTTCTCATCTGAGAAAAATATTTAAAAAATTAAATGCCACTCAATTTGATCATCAACAAATGTGAGGGAGTTTGCAATCTACCTAGCTTGGAAGTGAAATCGACTTTTCAAGGTGGTTTTATTTTTAAAATCGCATTTCACGATTTTTTTTTTCTTTTCACATACAGTGATAAAACTTTTAAATAAAATTCTCCAGTGCTGTAGCAGGAATGAATCTTTCAGAAAAAGTTGATCTTGGCAAGACATCGTGTACAGTTTGTTGCGAGATATTACAAGAAGTCACACCAGAAAGGATCTCATTGTCCCAAGGAACAATGCGGCAAAGTACCAAATGACGTATTAAATATCTGGGACCGAAATTAATTAATAAAATCCCATCAGAATTAAACCTCCAATAAGCAAAATGTTCTACATCGCTCCAATAATAGCTAAATAGTTGATTGGGCTTGGGAGAGTGTGAAAAACTGTTAAATAATCTCACTTAAAATTGTGCGAGGTTATCTATTAATGACAAAATTAGTGGACAGTTTTAATAAAAATAAAATATATAGGTATTAAAGCATAATTACTCATTTGGCTTTTTCACGAGCTTTTTATTATTTTATTTTGCTTCTTATTTTTTTATTTTACGACAATTTAAAGTAAAGTAAAAATACAAAATAAAGTAGTTTGTTCACAGTCATACTCGCTAGGTATTCCTGTTCCGATGCGGACTGAAGGTTGTTGTATGTGATGATCATGATTTCCTCATCTTCTAGTTTGTTGGTTTCCACAAAATAAACTACAAAGTATTTATGTTTGTTTTCTTTTGGGTTACTTCATAATTTTAATGATTTCCTCATCTTCGTATTCAGTTTGCCATAATTTGATGTCTTTTTTAAACATTTGTATCTCCATGGTGTTTTTAATTTCATTTGGAAGGGCATTCATAAGGGCATTATATAATTTTGTAGCATGGAAATCATGTTTTTTCTAGCCAAAAGACGTATTTAATTTCGGGATATTCAGTAGTTTTGAGGATTTCGTCCTTATAGGTGTATTGGCAGGGGCGTGCGCTCCATATAGGCACATAAGCACTGCCTACCCTGACGTATTTGTAAAACATAAGTAGGTAAATAATATTATAATTTATAAAATTATTACTAAAAATAAATACATACTTTCAAAAATAAGCGCGAAAAAGCTGAGCAACCGAAACTATGCGAGCGCCACATCAAATGGCAAACTACAAACGCGGCATAAACTGTAACTAGAAACTACACGCGCGCCCTCCGACTGCCTCACTAAAATGTGGCCTAAGCAGGAATTATTTCTGACTAGAGGTAACTTCATACAAGATATAATTCAATGTTTACGAAATACACAAAGCATCGAGTAGAACTGTCGTTCTGAATTTGCCTCTATGAGGTTTTTTTTGTTAGTATTAAGCAGTGCTTTCTAGAACTTCTTCTTGTTATGTATTTCTATCAAATAGTTGTCTTTCATAAATGCTAATTGTCGGTTCAAAAACGTTTGTCGTACTTTAATTCTGAAATTATCTGATAAAATATGGAAATTTTAACCTGAGAAACTTGTTGTATTTTCCTACTGCCTACCCTGATCAAAAACTCTGTGCACGCCCCTGTGTATTGGTCAGCAAGGTACTCATATTTTTTCTTTAAATTTGAGTGGTTCATTTTTTTAGTACAGTTTAATAATGCTGAAGAGGTTAAAGTTTTTAAAAATTTCTTATGACGTAAAAAAAATCGTGTGATATTGCAATATTCCAAAAAAGTCTTGGTCAGACATTACCACCATGATGCATGTTTTTGTGCAACTTGTCATTGCTATACCTACTCAGGTTCCATTTTCTTCTGCCATTTATATTGTTTCTCAATACGTGTTATAATATGATTTGTTATAATTGGATAATAAAATAAAATAAGAGAAGTGCATATCTATAAAACACCAGCGTTGATAACTAGACAACGTCATTGGTTCCTTCGGCACCGGTGCACAGTAGGAGAACATGCCAAACATCTTTGATACTTGTTTCCGACGACTCGTTCTTGAGTTTAACATTTCGGCTGTGGAACGATTTGCCGGCCTCTATGTTTCTTCCTTCCCACAATGAGACCCTCCACACAGCATCCCCAAAGATGACGTACGCCCTGAGTGAATTTATTTTCCTTATGGCATCCTGTGTGGAGTTAAAAGAAACATGTAGAAATTAATAGAAAATAAAATGATTCCACTCACAATTTTAGTTTGTTTTTTAAAACTCAACTTTCTCGCTGTACTAGAGTCGGTACCTAGTATGTACCAAGTTTCCTGCTAGGTTATATTTTTTGCTTTTTTTTAACCCTTCGAATAATAAGAAAATAATATCTGTAACCTTTTGCCTGTCAAGGTTCGCGCGCAAAATTCCTGTTTCTTGCCATGCATCTTAAATTTTCCTATTTATGGGTTATTTTTTAACTCTTTTGCAAAAACAAAAATTTTTCTAAAATCTAGATAAAATAATCTTTCCGATGTATTTATTAGAAATCAACTTTTTTTTTTCTAAATATTAAAATTTTGATATTGGAAATGTAAATTAGCTAAAAAATGCATACCTGCGAATATTGGAATTAAAGTTCTTAAAATAGAATAAACTTAAAATTTTAAATACAGATTCCTTTTTTTAACAACATTTGTAATAAAACTGTCACCTCACTTTTTATCACTTTCATACAATTTTATTTTAAAATTAAATGTTTGTTACGTCAAAAATTGGCTCGAAATAAAACCGTCACTTATGATCGGGTTTGTAAAATATCTCAACAACATAGCTCATATAATCCTAATACAATGAGAAGCATTATTTCTTTGGCTCTCTAACATAAAAGAAATCACAAATATTCGCATGACAGGAAGAGAGATATATAACTTTTAATAATGCACGGTCGCTCTGGGACAATCTGGGTCTCTTGTTATTATAACGGCATATGATGTTTTGGGACAACTTGGGTCTCCTGTGATTAGAAGGGTTAAATACATGTATAGTATTTTTATTTCTGCGTCACAATCCGAGTGAGCCATTACCCGTTACACACAAGCGACGTGAAATAATAGTTCACAACTACCTCACTTTCAGAATATTACGTGAAAATTAATTTGGTTAGAACAATCGGCAATAAAAATATTCGTAGCGTGTTACACCGGGTGGCCGGTAGTCCGGAGCTCGGAACGTGAATAAAAATGAACGAAGGATGAAAAAAATAATAATAGAAACGTAATAATAATAGAAAGGGAGATAGGCCATTTCCACCGGTTGTACGGTAACGCGCGCATCCCAACGTAATTCACCATACTGCATAAAATCGCATAAGTCCCCTAAATTTAATTGCTTAGGGCCTGTATCTTGTATATCAGTATTTCTTAGTAATGGTATCACTAGGCATATCTTGCCAAGGCTGCTACCAGCGAACAACTTGACAAACACAAATCTCTCTCATAACGAGCATAAAACCAACTGATACGGGTAAAATTTAAAAAAAATTGTATGTATGTATGCATGTATGTCCGCTATGCGTTGCTATATTAAGCGAAGAAAATGTTTGAAACTTTCAAAATACCTTCTTTCAACCCTCGCGACGGTTTTTGGATTATTACAACCACATGACAATACACCTTAAAAGTTTTTTAATCATTACAAAATCTCTTGCAAAAATGTCAAAACTTGAGAATGACATTTTGCAAAACAATGATTGTTAAATCAAAATTCTATTTTCGAACATCTTTATATTAACTTATTTATTTAGTACTTTGAAGTACTCGCCTCATACTTTGAATCGATTCAAGAATTATACATATGTATTTAAAATAGGTACTTATGTTAGTTATCTACCAAAATTGATTGATTGTTCTTATAATATACTATATACCCTCCACACAGTATCCTCAAAGATGACATAGGCCGTGAGGGAAATTATTTTCCTCGGGGCCTCCTGTGTGGAGTTAATGCAAAAAAAATATATATACAAAATATACAAAAATGAATATTTGTAATACATGAAAAATGAAAATTTGAATAAAAAAATTGCAAGAGGTGGCATGTGGGCTGTTGGAAAATTGAATGTACTGGGACTGAATGTATAGAACGCGAGGGGGGGTTGGCGGGGGGGAGAGCGGGAGAGGGGAGAGGAAAGGCGGGGAAGATCGAAGGGGATCGCGGGAGGGGAAGGAGACGCGGGAGGAGACCAGGGACGCACGGGAAAGAAACAATTTATTTCTTTGAATATGGCATCGCAACGCATGCCGGGAACCAGCTAGTTTAATATAAAAAATATTCTCAAAGTGGGCGGTGGAAAAAATAAGGTTGAGAACCTATGGTTCATCTACAGTGTGGCGGGCCAGTTCGGGAGAGACTGATTGAGGGAGACCTTATGACCTCTCCAGCAAAACTCTTTCGGAAAATCGTTTTGTACTCACTGGGAGGATAGAGGAGGGAGGGACCTCGGATTCCTACCTACCCCTCATACCTTTTTCCTTTCCAGAAATTCCTGACATAGGCCCTGAGGGATTTTTTCCTCGGGGCCTCCTAATGGAGCTAATGTTAAAAAAAGTAAAAATATCACCACATTGACTAATAAAATTACGGTGTTTATAAAAACGTTATAGTATTTAGCTACCGCACGTTATTCTCAACTCCGGACTTTAGAGATTAGTTTTTATGATGCAAGATAAAGCGGACGATTATAAAATTAATTAATTGGAATTAGACAACAGAGAAAGCACAGCTTCAACCTTTCTTCTGCACTTATCATGTTCCGCTCACACCCGAATTCCTCTGTGAAAACGAGAACTTCAACTTTTTACACGAGATAAGAAAAAACTACCTAACTCGTTTTTATAGTACCTAATATTGTGAAGGTAAAGTGACTTAGAAACTTTGAAGATTTTTTGTCTCCTAATGTATGCGTTATTTTTATACGCAGTGAGATATTTTAAATATAAGGTTCCCAGCAAAGATATTAAAAAAAAAAGAGATACGCTATGATGTCCGCGCGACTATCGCCGAACTACGGCCTGCACGTAGTTTGCATACAAAAAGAATGTGTTCATTTTCTTGATTTTTTGAAGGTGTGCATTATTATTGGTTAACAATATAGTTTGAATACGAAAAGAATTTGTTCATTTAGTTTAGCGTTCGTTTAGTTTATTCGTTAATTGGTAAACGACTCCGGCGACACCCGGAAGCGCAGTCTCACCTAGTAAAAACGGCTGATGGCACATCTCCTTATATTTCAATATCTTTGGTTCCCAGGCACTGCTTGCGTAATTTGGAAGGTCAATCTGCTTTCTTTAATGAAAGAAGATTGGTTTTATAGTAATTGTAGAAAACACTTAGGTATATTTCGTCCATTAATAGTTACTAGCAGTTAAAAACCCGCTCCGCAGGTTTTTGTTGCTAGGCCCTGCGGGCGGCTTTTGGATCGGCTTCGCCCAGTTTGAATGTTGGTGACGATTTTATAAATCCGATAGGAACTGGTTGCACAAATAGCCAGTTCCTCGGATCCACTGTGATCCAGTGTTAGCTAGTCACCGGGACAAATTAACCGCGACAGGCAATGACGTCATATGTAATACATATACTGCCGCATGAAACTATTATTCACAACAAGTCGTAGATGTAAGTCACTAGTTATAATTGTAAATCTTAGTTGTAGGCCAGTATATAAGTCACTAGTTATAAGTCTTAGATGTAAGTCACTAGTTATAATTGTAAATCTTAGTTATAAGCCAGTAATATTAATTCTTTTACATATTTATTTGTACAGCGCCCTTGAGGTGATTTTCCACGAAAACGGCGCTATATAAATTAGCCAATTATTATTATTATTATTATTATTACCTATTGGGATAGCGCAAGGAAGAAGAAGATTATTATAAGTATTACCGTCAATTTTTCCGAATCCGGAGAAATACTCAAATTATACAAATCCGTTATAGTACTTATACCTATTGGGGGCATGTCGTCATGCGATCTGCTAACCTAGGTGGCGCCATTCTTTGACCAATTCTTGAATTCGAATCCGAATTACAAAAGTAGCTTTTTAACAAACTTCATGTACGAAGATGGCTTGGCATAAAGCGAGGCGTCAGATTTGCATTTTAAGTCGGACTCTTAAATTTCAACCTTACAGATGTTAACGTAATAATAACGTCCAATTGTATGAATGCCGGTTGATGCGTTTTCACGTGACAAAAAGCAACCTTCAAAAATATTTTATATCACCAACTCTTTGCGAAAATCAAAATCCCGAATGACTAACTACAATGTTCTCTAATGCCAAAATCCCTGTCATTGGGGAGTTGGATGATTCCGGATTTCGGCATTCGGGATTTTGATTTTCTCGAAATACAATATATACATACATATATTATGAAGCACCAGCAAATATATTTCTGATTATAAAAATATATATATTCACATACATTTTAGGTTGCATTAATTTTATAAATGTATTATGTATCTTAGGTACTCTTTCAAACCCGCATCAGGTGCATAAGTCCTATCTATGCTGGTTATACAATTGTAAACCGAGACTCGGGCCGAACAAGATTTTTTTTGATTTTATGGCCAAGTATTTTCGTTATTTGTTTGTGGGGTGTTATGCCGTGTTAGGCTACCTCCTTCTTTAGCCAACATTTCGGAGAGCATTGCAGTGTGCATAATCAGGGCGGATCCGGCAGATCATTTATTTTTATTTTTTTTTATTTAATGACAATATAAGATAAAGTAAAATTACACAATAAGTAAAAATACCAAGTTATGTGGTTTGTTTACAGTCCTCCTCACTAGGTTTTCCTGTTCCGAGGCGGACTGTATGTTGCTGAATGGGTGCTGATCTTTATTTCCTCATCTTCTAGTTTCTTGATTATAGATAAACAAAATAAACAATAAATAAAATAAAAGTATTGGTTTGTTGTCTGCAGGTTGCATTGGGGTTACTTCATAAGTTTAATGATTTCCTCATCGTCCTGTTTACTTAACCATAATTTGATATCTTTTTTAAACTTTTGTATCTCCATGGTGTTCTTAGTTTCAATTGGAAGGGCATTATATAATTTTGTCGGAATGGATGTCGATGGAAATTATGGTTTTTCTGGCCAAAAGATGTATTTAATTGCGGGATGTTAAGTAGTTTTGAGGATTTCGACCTTGTAGTGTAGGTGTGTTGGTCCACAGGGTATTCATATTTTTCTTTAAATTTGAGTAGTGCATTTTTTGAGTATAATTTAATAATGCTGAACACATTAAAGATTTCTTTTTCATTATTCACACATTTGTCGGATCTGCTCTGATGATTGACACTACAACGCTGTCCGAAACGTTGGCTAAAGAAGAAGGTAGCCCAACACGGCGTAACACCCCAAAAACAAGTAACGAAAATGAAACTTCGCTTAATTTCTTTCTCATAATTCATGGCTCGGCTCGCGGTAATACCCACCTGTTTATACGCAGCATAACAAGATGTCCATGTTACAAGCACTGCATTGAGTTACCAAGACAATAAGCAGGTAGACAACATAGTGATTTAAGAAACGAAACCATATTAATGGTTAATAAATAAAAAAGAAAGTTTCATGTCGAATAGCTACGAAAATGTACATGAAAAAGTGTATTAATATAGCAGGTAATGTATCCTACATTTTTATGAGTATGAAATTGACATGAATCTATATAAAACATCGGTAATTTACTCATTATACATTTGACGATCATTATTCCATCCCAATCATCGTACTTTATTTTCCCATTCTATGTTTTAAATCCAAAACAAAAAGAAGGTTAAATTATAAGACAGATTAAATTATAATGCTACAACTACGGTGTATAAAAGAGACTTTTCTCTTGGAACTCTTATTATTTTATTTATTTATTTTTTTCGTTACAATTCTGACGTTGTTAAGAAAGTTCGCACAACACTCTCCTTGTAGCGAATCTTGTCTGAAATAATTGGTAGAGGATTATAATCGACTGATTGATGATCATGGCTGCTATAAAATGATATTTGGCTGTTAAGAAAAAAAATACTCAAAACAAGATATAGAAATAACACTGACTGGTTCAGTGTTCAGTGAATGAATTTATTAAATATCCCAACCTAAATGTATGTTACTTGAAAGAGAGAGTACTAGAGAAAAGAACTAGGGAATTTTTGAAGAGTTTTGACCTGTTCCTGGATATTAAGCCTGGGGAAGTATAACATTTCGATAGATTTTTCTCGGGATTTCGCTGGTTAAAATCCTGCGTATAACATTTTGATTTGTTTCGCGATTTTCAGGTTCAAATCCTGCGGTAATAAGTATAACTTATTGATTTGTTTCGGAATTTATTATAGGTTCAATACATTGAAAATTAAAACTCTTCAAAACAAAAAATAAAAATATGAACTTAACGTTTATTGGCTTTTGTATTTATATGTTTACTAGCAGACGCTGGCACACATTGCTGTGGCTAACGAAACACAACGCCACGCCATTAATCAAATCCACACCGCTCGCTTGCCAGCTCGGTGCCCGCTGCCCACTTGCCAGCCCGCTACCTTATATTTCAACCAATTTACACAAAACCTTAAAAAATTATTTACCAAAAAACCTTCCTCATGAATCACTCTATCTAATGGTGAAAACCGCATGAAAATTCGGTGCGTAGTTTAAAAGATCTAAACGCATAGACAGCGGGAGCGACTTCATTTTATACTATGTAAAGATTCAAAGTCATCTTTTTTTACTAAAACGGTGTTATATCTCGCAGTCTATGGAATGTACATATTTATTTATAATATTATACTGACCGCAATATATTATTTATTTGGTCATTGGCTTGACTTCAAGAATTCAAAATTATTTATTTTACACAGATAGGTTCTAATGATTTGCGAATTAGATAATATTCATGGATACTTTATAATAAATATGTAACATAATTTTGAACATCAGCCTGTTTTTTTTTTTGTTCCGTCTCTTTTTGTGGGATTTCGAAGTATAAATACATAATTAGATGATAATGAGTTGTCTTTTTTAGTTGATGTTTGCAAGCGACATCGTTTAGATTTCATCAAAAATATTTGATTTTGTTTACTATAAGCTGTTATGGTTGCCCATAATTCATACGAACATACTATACAAGCGGCAGGCAGCTGTGTGTCACGTGCTCAGTACATGTACATTCTCGCGTGATTATTGCTGTCCCTCTCAGGCTGGCAGAAGACATTACCATATATGGCTACACGGCGCGAAATCCAGCCAATGGCAGAAGACATTACCTTATAGGGCACGCGTTCGAGTCATCCGTCTCGCTCATCACGGGCAAGCAGCTCCAGCCACCGATCGCCAAAGGGACAGACCTATTTCAGACAACGGCGCGAGCAGTCGTACGCACTACTACGTACTGTCGGGCAGTATGCCACCCTTCGACGCGGCTAATTAAGCCTTCACCGACAATTCAAATATGGCGCTATCACGACAGACGCCTGTATAATCCTACTGCCGCCTACTTTATACCATGGCAGCCCTGGCCGCACGGTTTTTAATCCGCCTACATTGCCGATAGCCGCTTAATTCACCGTTATCACCCCCCCGGTTCGGTAAGCTGACCGAATCCGCCCACCATGACGCCGAGAAGCCGCCCACGCACCCCGAGCCGCCCCGTTCCTGCACCCGATCTATGAGCTTTGCTCTAGATCTCTCCACTTCGTAGGAAGCTGCCTGCATCCGTACGACGCCACGTGAGATTTTAAACCCTCTTATAGTATTTCCGAGCCTAAATTCAGTAGTATTTCTAGTGCCTCCCTCTCTCTCTTATGCTAGGCCTTAAACAGCTTACCTGGTTGCCTGTACTGTTCACCCTTGCATTATTGAATACATTTGAATTGTGCCCAAACCTTGTTTCATTGGAGTCAACCATCGACAGCCTCGGAGGAGCCCTACGACCCTGAGCTGAGCCTTCCAAGCCGAGGCATATTGCCCCCGGGGGGCCTGCTTAACACTTGTCCCCCCCCGGGAGGGACATATTTCTGGAGACCAGAAGTATAACACTGGACCCTACGTGGCTTCAGTATCACCCTGGCCCCAGGAAGTATGACACTGGCGCGCCAACTGGGCCGAAGTCTTGTCGATTGTTGTCTCCCTAGAAACATAATTATGTAATCTTAGCTATAAATATTTTATATTTGTGCTCCCATCAACAACGGTAGTTCTGTGTGAATTATTCTAAACGTCGCGAGTCCGTCGGCTAGTGCTATTCGAGTGTTAGGTATTTTAAACATCGCTTATTACCGTAACGTCTTACGCTATTACGTTCTATCGCGGCAGTCAGAGTTGTTCGTCATTCGCGCGGAATTTTTTTTTAATTGAGTAATGAATCTCGTTATTTTAAATTCTCCGAGTGGCTGCTGTGTAAGTTGCGTTATTTCTTCCTTGAAGAGCAGTGGTTGTTTCCAATAAAAGGTAGTGACTACTGTCGGATTGTGCTCGTTCACATCCGTTCCCCTGTAATAGGAAGTTGTAAATGCGACTGCCAGCAACTGCTCTCGTCTTATATTATTCGTCCGAAATTTTTTTTTGCTTTGTTCATTATAATAACGCAAAATCATGGAGGCCACCATACCAATAATGGATAGAATATTAAATTTCGAGAAAGCAAACGCGTCGGTAATAAGAAAAATGTTGATGGATAGAGGCATAGTCCCCAAAAGGGCTTTGTTGTCTTTACGGAAACAATGTGTCGAGTTTAATGAATCCCTTAGTGGGCGGGTTGAGTCTCCTGCTATTTTATTAAATTCTCCAAGTGTAGCAACCACCCCAAAAACTAGTAATTCGGGAAACCTCGTTAACATAGTATCCTCGCCTACGCAAAATCACTATGAAAGGACTACCACAAGGTACGTTGAAAGAAAAATAGTTAATTTAACAAATTGGAAAATTTCTTTTGACGGGAATTCGGATGTCCGCGCTTTTTTAGACAGAATCGCCGAATTACAATACGCGAGGGGCGTTGATTGTCAAGATTTGGCTAGGGGTTTTGTCGAACTTCTCACTGGTTCAGCACTATTATTCTATAGGAAAATTTTCAAAACTAATCTAAAGTGGGAAGAAATTAAAACAGCCTTTTTGAAGAGATTCGAGGACCCGACGTTTCAAATGACTGAGAAGTCGAAGTTATTTAACTTGTGTCAGAAAAATAACGAAAGAGCTGCGGATTTTATTTTGGAAGCTTTAGCTATCAATTCCAAGCTGAATTTGCCGTTAGAAGAGTCGGAACTTTTATCGTTAGTCACAAAAGGTCTCACGCCAGATTACGCACAACTGAAGATCGGTAAAAATATCACCAACGTTTCGGAGTTACAAGCATTATGTGAGGAGATGGATAAAATCAAATTCAGTCGCGCATCAAGTAAAAAGGCAGTCGAGCCGGAGGTCGTCTCAAGTTATAAGGAGGTTGACAGTGATTTGGGAATTAAATCTAAAATTCACCGTTACAAGCAAATGTATAACGTACCGGTTCGGCAGTATGTAAATCTAATATCATCCCTGAATGATAAGTTATCATCACCATTGTCTGAATTAGACTTGGTTCTTATAATTAAAAATGGGTTGTTGCACAAATATAGTAAACTATTCTCGTACGATGTGCCCCGTACTTGTGCGGAGGTAATACAAAGATGCGAGATCTTAGAAGATACTCATTTCGATAATTCCCAACAGAATCACAGGGTTAGAACTTTCGGACGTAATAAAAACTCACAGCTCGCGGCGATTTCACAAAGAACCACGGATATCGCTAATCGTGCTTGTTTTAAATGCAATCAAAACGGTCACTTTGCAAAAAATTGCAATAAAATTAACAGCAACAGCGTCCCGCGCCGTAGCCCACGATGGAAAAAGCCTGATTACAGCAGAGCAAACGATTTTCCTGATCTCTCTAAACCACCCCCGACTCATTGTAATTCGAATCAAAAAAACTTCTAGGCGGTCATTTCAGTCCGAAGCCATCAGCAGAGACAATCGAAAAGGAATGGAATGACTGGTTAGGTTACGTGAAGGTTTTTCTGAATACCGATCCACTCGAGGCAGTGAATGTGAAGTGTAGCGGAGATGGCCGGCCACATGTCACATTCAAAGTTAAAAATCGTGTTTTATCAGGTTTACTAGACTCGGGTGCGTCACTATCTTGTATAGGTGGGAATTTGCACAAACAATTCACGTCTCGTGCGCTGTCCCCTTGTGATCTGGTAATTACTACAGCAGATAACAAGAGACAGGAAGTTTCTGGCAAGCTGTCACTTCCAGTAGTTTATAACGATAAGTTGCAGACCATAGACTTTGTAGTGATACCTTCGCTCGGCCGGAAAATTATTTTAGGCGTGGATTTTTGGAAAAAATTCAACATAGCTCCAAATTTATTTACAGCAAATCAAAGTATTACGTATACTTCCATCTCAGAAGTTAACGTAGTGAGGTCAAAAAACGATCTCACACCCGCGCAACTAAAAACACTTAGTGATGTGATAGAGGAATTTCAATCCATATCTTTTGCTAAACGCGGTTTAGGTAAAACTAATTTGATCGAACATGTTATCGAAACCGAAGGAACCCCAATAAAACAACGTTATTACCCCCTGTCACCAGTAAGGTTGAAACAGCTAGAATGTGAGGTGGATAAAATGTTGGAATTAGGCGTAATCGTTAAAAGTAAATCTCCTTGGTCAAACCCGGTTATTTTAGTTCCCAAAAAGGACGGAACAGCTAGGTTCTGTTTGGACAGTAGAAGACTCAATGCTGTTACAAGGGCTCAAATTTATCCGTTGCCAAACGTTCATCGTATTCTTGATAACTTACGGCATGCAAACTTTATTACTTCCTTAGACTTGCTTAAAGCTTTCTGGCAGATACCCTTGCACCCTTCGTCTTGTGAGAAAACTAGTTTCGTAGTTCCAGGTAGGGGTACCTTCATGTTCGTAAGACTACCCTTCGGGCTACGTAATGCTCCTAGCGAACTGCAACGCCTCGTGGACACCTTATTTGGTCCAGAATTCGAACCCAACCTTTTTGCATATCTAGATGATCTAATAATTATCTCACGTACCTTTGAAGAACATATTGAACTCCTTAAAAAGGTTTGTAATATTTTAAAGGCCGCCGGATTAACATTAAATATAGAAAAGTCGGAATTCTGTAAATCAAGACTCAAATATTTAGGTTTCATAGTGGACAAGGAAGGTCTCCGAACAGACCCGGCAAAGATAGATACTATCAAAAATTTCCCCCGACCTCAGAATACAAAACAGGTAAAATCATTCCTTGGATTATGCAGTTATTATAGACGTTTTATCAACAACTTTTCAAATATTGCAGCCCCTTTAACTCACATAACTGGTGGTAAAAAGAACCTACCTAATTTTACGTGGAATGAGGAGATAGAAAAATCATTTTCCGCCTTGAAGAATGCCTTAATTTCAGCGCCGGTACTAAGCTGCCCTGATTTTAAGTTACCCTTTATAATACAATGTGACAGTTCCAATTTCGCCATCGGAGCGTGCCTTTCACAACAATTTGAGGACGCAGAACACCCCGTCGCGTATTACTCCAGAGTACTCTCTAAAACGGAGAGAAACTATAGTACAACTGAACGCGAATTATTGGCCATTCTTGACGCCGTATACAACTTTCGCTCGTACGTCGAAGGGTCAAAATTCACAGTGGTCACGGACCATTCAAGTTTAAAATGGCTTATGTCACTCGAGAATCCAACAGGTAGACTTGCCAGGTGGGGGACACGCTTGTCTCAGTTCGATTTTGACATAATTCACCGTAAAGGCTCCCTTCATGTAGTTCCAGACGTACTATCTCGTATTGAAGTTACCCAATTAAATTCATTACTTGGCACGCCTGGCTCTAAAGACAAGTGGTACTCAGAGCTGTATAATAAGTGCGCCAATAACCCACAAGCTAGTCCTAATTTCTTAATACAAGGTAATAGGTTGTATAAGCATTGTAAAGCTGATTTTTCCTTACATACAGACTACGAATGGAAATTAGTATCCCCGGTAGAGGATAGACAGGCCTTAATCTCGGAATGTCATAATTCACCCACAGCAATACACCCAGGTGTGTTTAAAACCTTTAAAAAATTATCGTTAAGGAATTTCTGGCCCGGAATGTATAATGATGTAAAAAAATTAGTGTCCAATTGCAATATTTGCAAGGCTTATAAACATTCAACTAAGCCAGCCTTAGGTCATATGTCCCACCCCAAAAACGTAGATCGCCCTATGCAAAGTCTTAGCGTAGATTTGATAGGTCCCTTTCCGAAAGGTTATGACGGAAACTTTCATATTCTGAGCGTGGTAGACGTTTTTACTAAGTACTGCTGGTTATTCCCATTACGCCACGCGACGGCAAAAACCATAATAGAAGCCTTGGAATACAATATATTTTTACCAATCTCTGTACCTAGAACACTCATAGTTGATAACGGTCGCCAGTTCACTTCAGGTGCTTTTAAAGCCTTCTTGTCTCAATACGGCGTTCCTGATGTATTTTATAATTCTTTCTATACTCCTATGAACAACACGGTAGAGCGCTATAACCAAACCATCGGAACCTCATTGGCTATTTTGGTGGGCAACGATCACCGTCAGTGGTCAAAGCACGTCAGAACGGTACAAGCAGCAATTAATAATACGGTCAACCTTACTACTGGATACACCCCGTTTTTCCTCATGCACGGCTTTGAACAGACAGTGCATGGCACGTCACATTGGCGTATCTCCCCGGGTGCTAGTCAAAATAACACACAACCAGATACGGTAGTGGATTATGCAAATAAACTACAAGAACTTGTAGCCGTGTATGACAAGGTGAGCGATTCACTCGCCGCCGCGTATAAACAAAGTGCTTTTCGTTATAACACTAGACACATGTTGGAATCCTATAAAATCGGAGACAGAGTTTGGAGAAGAAACTTCCCTCAATCTAAGGCAGGCGTATATTTTTCAGCCAAACTGGCACCCCGTTTTGTAGAAAACAGAATAAAGGAAAAAATCTCTAGCACGGTATATGTACTAGAGAATTTAAATGGAAAAATTGTCGGTAAATTCCACATTAAAGACATAGTAAAAAAGGGTAGTGACACCCCGGTCGTTGCAACCTTATAAGTGTTTTTATTTATGTTTTTGTTGTTATTTTCTCTGATTAGTCCGGTTATTAGTTGAGATATAATTATTACCCCTTAGGTACAACCCTAGGACGTCATGAACCCTAGTGGTTAGTACGAGGTTATAACGCATATAACTTAACCTTTGTTATTAGAGAAGTATACAATTCCTTTCTTAATGGATCGTCATCACAAGTGTTGACAATCCGGGACGCCGGTATGTCTGCACGTGAAGACTTGTGTTATTATTGTTATTATTATGAAAAAAAGAGGTAACTCACCTTACACTAGTGAAATTACTGATGCGATATTTAGTTCATTTATTGTAATGACTATTATTGGTAGTAATAATTTATTACTTTCTCCTAGTGCGTAGCCACTTAGGTTGTTTTTTTTTAAAAAAAATGTTTTTTAAATTTATATATGAATATGGTTATATAAGTATATAAATTGGTCTAAGAAACACGACACGATACACTGATTGAGGGCGTAGTTCAAGGAACCCTAAATTAGGCTAGGTTTTTCATTAGAAAAAACTGCGTTAGGTATTCAGTATCCTGCCCGGGACCGAAGTAGAGACCTAATTTCTATTTTCGTGGAACAATTTGCATTCTAAAAAGTACTTAATTTTAGATGCAATGAAAGAATATGCAAGCATATTCTTTTCTTTTCGTTGACAAGAGACGGCATAAGAAAATTCTTGTACAAGTGGTAGGTATAAAGGCACCTAGCTCTCATCATACTGGGGTAGGTCATTGGGTAGTAAGAAACTTAGGAACCTTATGGTTGTAAATAACCTTGTGTATATATTAATATAAGGTCATGTATAAATGGAAATATCATTTCAATTATAATTTTTTTTATTTTTTGTCCTTTTTTTTTTTTTCGGGTTTTTCAATCTCTTTCATTGTCGAATTATTCTCACATGTAGGTTAAATCGTTATAGTATTGGACATCTCACACGTTGCGATATAGGAGAAATTGGGGCGGTAAAACGTTCACAATCGGGTAGTTACTCACTCCTTAACGGGGTATGTCTCAATTCTAGCGTATGTTGGAGTGAATTCACGATGAAAAGGCAATGTAATAATAATATTACCACATTTTTGTTATCAGAATAGGCCCAATAGACAACACTATTCGGTTCACATAGGTTGTGGTGGTATCGAATTTTAACCTTCTTCCGCGATCATATAACAACGGTTACTCGTTGTGTGGTATTATAGAGCTGTTACAAGTCTGATAGGATGGAACTTGGGTATCGACCTAACGTGTCATTCGGCAGGTAAACTATAATCCAAAGCGTGATAGGATGGCTAAACTCCTTAGAATTAGAGCAGAAGGATTGTTGGAAACGCGAATTTCCGAACAAGGGAAGTATATATGATTCCGGTGTTAGGAAGAAATTCGTTACTCAATTAAAAATTTTTTCCTCTTCTAATAACATTGTCGGTAGTATTAAATTTTCGTATTTTTTGTGTAAAAATACGTGGCGTTGTTGTTATTTATTTTAATTTTTTTTTCTTCTCTCCTTACGTAGTCAAACCCTGAGAGTTTAAGTTGAGTTGAAACAAACTCGAATTGAAAGTTATTTAACAAAATTGTACTCACACATATAGAGTTTTTGGTGGGTAAACAAATGTATATTCAAGTGTTTAATTATGATAAATGTAATTAATTAAATTACTATATAAATATTTTGTAAACACGTAATTGATTACTTCGGTATCAATATGGTAAGCCAGCGTGTAAAGTCCTTGCCATATCAGGACGCAATTGTACGGTAATTTGTAACTTGCTATATCACTGTATTCAAATAAGGAGTAGTACTTCTCGTAGTAAGAAGATTTAAGAGTATGCACCCAGTTGAGTAAATTAGCTCGGTAATGTCATAAAGTTATGTCATTCGGGTCGTATTGTTCTTATTAGAGAATAAGGTAATTGCACTTATGGTCATTACGGTTCGTCTGGTTTTTTTGGTGGGAACACCTAGAGGGTGTCCTATGTGGTTTCGTCGAACGCAAGTTCACCGTGAGGATTCCAAGGGATCTATCCGGTTGTCTATGTCGTTGCGGCAAGGGTATATTTCTAGTATATCAAGTACAGCGCTGTACGGGTCACCGAGGGTGAGTCGAGAAAACATGAGAGGATTCATATTATGCCTGAAAATTAATATTCATGATAGGTTTTGTAGCATTACCTTACAATTATATGCGAACATGAGAGGATGGTCGTTTATGCCTGATAATTAAATGCAAACCAGACAAACCATGACAAGCTGAGAGTGCGGGAAACTAACATTTGGGTTAGAATTGAATGGTGAAAATAGCATAAAGTGTATAAAAACAAAGTTGTATAATTTTAAGAATTCTTTTGTAAGACGCGAATATGAGTTGATTTCGATCATTTCATGACATTGGTCAGCGTACAATATTCCATAACAGGAATAAAGTGTATAAAAACAAAGTTGTATAATTTTAAGAATTCTATTGTAAGACGCGAATATGAGTGATTTCGATCATTTCATGACATTGGTCAGCGTACAATATTCCATAACAGGAATAAAGTGTATAAAAACAAAGTTGTATAATTTTAAGAATTCTATTGTAAGACGCGAATATGAGTTGGTTTCGATCATTTCATGACATTGGTCAGCGTACAATATTCCATAACAGGAATAGGGTTGGAAATTTTTTGTCTAATTTTAAGATTTTTACATGGTAGTAATCCTTCTCGGAAGGGTCATGTTTTCTTTATTTCTTCATGCACCTTCGTTAGCGTGTCTTGTATCGCACTAGGTACGTCACATTTTTTTTTAATTTCTTGAGAGAGTTGGCAACCTTTGTTCAGTTTATTGCTAGTTTTTTTAGCTTGGCTCACAGGTAGTTAAAATTTTGTTGGCTCTTAGGTAGGGAGTGTTTAAATCCTGGTGAAGAGGTAGCTCTGTACCTCACATTGTGGCAATCATCGCATCACATGCTGTATGGAAGGTCGTGGTCCCCTGCATCAGCCTCGCTGCCTTTTCCCTTCATTTTTCAGGGGGAGGAGGGTAGTGTTATGGTTGCCCATAATTCATACGAACATACTATACAAGCGGCAGGCAGCTGTGTGTCACGTGCTCAGTACATGTACATTCTCGCGTGATTATTGCTGTCCCTCTCAGGCTGGCAGAAGACATTACCATATATGGCTACACGGCGCGAAATCCAGCCAATGGCAGAAGACATTACCTTATAGGGCACGCGTTCGAGTCATCCGTCTCGCTCATCACGGGCAAGCAGCTCCAGCCACCGATCGCCAAAGGGACAGACCTATTTCAGACAACGGCGCGAGCAGTCGTACGCACTACTACGTACTGTCGGGCAGTATGCCACCCTTCGACGCGGCTAATTAAGCCTTCACCGACAATTCAAATATGGCGCTATCACGACAGACGCCTGTATAATCCTACTGCCGCCTACTTTATACCATGGCAGCCCTGGCCGCACGGTTTTTAATCCGCCTACATTGCCGATAGCCGCTTAATTCACCGTTATCACCCCCCCGGTTCGGTAAGCTGACCGAATCCGCCCACCATGACGCCGAGAAGCCGCCCACGCACCCCGAGCCGCCCCGTTCCTGCACCCGATCTATGAGCTTTGCTCTAGATCTCTCCACTTCGTAGGAAGCTGCCTGCATCCGTACGACGCCACGTGAGATTTTAAACCCTCTTATAGTATTTCCGAGCCTAAATTCAGTAGTATTTCTAGTGCCTCCCTCTCTCTCTTATGCTAGGCCTTAAACAGCTTACCTGGTTGCCTGTACTGTTCACCCTTGCATTATTGAATACATTTGAATTGTGCCCAAACCTTGTTTCATTGGAGTCAACCATCGACAGCCTCGGAGGAGCCCTACGACCCTGAGCTGAGCCTTCCAAGCCGAGGCATATTGCCCCCGGGGGGCCTGCTTAACACTTGTCCCCCCCCGGGAGGGACATATTTCTGGAGACCAGAAGTATAACACTGGACCCTACGTGGCTTCAGTATCACCCTGGCCCCAGGAAGTATGACAAAGCGTAAATGTTTTGAAGAAGATAAACAATATTTGACTGTAATTAATTGAATACAACAAGTTTGAACTGTTGTATTGTTTGATTTAGCAGTTAATACCCTGAAATTACGTGATAATTCAAACCTATCTTTCGGTCACATGCTTTTTTTATGTAAAGAGAGAGATGTAACTATAAAGCTAAAAATGCTACGTCTATACAGTGACAGTGTTTACAAATAAAAAGTTAATTGATTGGTTACGTTAGCCACACTAATCCCAACACTTCGGCAACTCATATATATATTGTGTTTCAATATCGGACTGAAAAGAACTCCGCCTGGAGGCATGGCAATGGCTGATTGATGATTCAAAAGATTAACTTCCTACGACCCGAAGAAAATACTTAACTCTTGTCAGTTAGTATATCACCAGAACAAATAATAATCTCATTAGATTGATAATTAATCATTTTAAAATACTGCGTAGTTATCCAAACAATTGGGATAAAGGTAAGTCATCTACTGACAAACAAGTAATTAAGTACTTTCTCTAATATTTTATTTTACAAGTAGTTATTATCCGCCTGAATTTCAACAGCAAAGACGACAGTCTCTGCTTAGTGAATAATTGCAAAATATGAACAAGCAACGTGGCATCTTGTCTTTTTTGGAGGCGTCTACTAATATATACAGGAATTCCAAAAACTGAACAAATCGGACTAATATCTATGAGAACCAAAGTGAGGACGAATATCTACAGCTCAAACTGCTGACTAATATCTATGAGAACCAAAGTGAGTACGAATATCTACAGCTCAAACTGCTGACTAATATCAATGAGAACCAAAGTGAGGACGAATATCTACAGCTCAAACTGCTGACTAATATCTATGGAAGAGGTGATGTCGACGAATTTCTACAGAACTGGCAGAGGTTGGATTTGAAATTACGTATAGCATATTGGCATAACGTAATATTGCGTATGCAGTTTAAAAAACTTAATTTATGTTTAGTTAGGTTAGGTTAGGTTATGTAAGGTGAGGTTATATATAAAGCAATATTACGTTATGCCAATATGCTATACCTACTTTGGTTCTCATTGATATTAGTCAGCAGTTTGAGCTGTAGATATTCGTCCTCACTTTGGCTCTCATAGATATTAGTCAGCAGTTTGAGCTGTAGACATACAGGTTGTAGATATTAGTATCTGGAGTCGTCTTTTTTTACTGTATATTGGATATTTCTACGCTCCTAAGACGAATTTACAGAACGTTAGTTGCACGCGTGGTCCAAATAATTGCATGACACCAAAAAGTTGGTGCGAGTTGCGTAAATTTCCAGTCGTTCAACATTCAGCATCACAGCAACCATGGCCCCATCAACATCAAAGCTTTTTTCAGCAATGTGGAATGTTCTTGTACACAATTCTCACGCAGTTACAAAAAGACACACACGCTGAAATGGATTCGCGACACTAGTTGTATAACGTTTTTACATTTCGCAGTTAGTTGCATACCTCTAGTGATATAGACGTCTTGTTGTAGTTGCATACACATGCAACAAGCAGTGCAACCAATGTCATGAAATAACTTGTGCGCAAATAGTTGCGTAATCTAAATTCAGCCTTATGGAAATTATGTTAAATGACCGAAAATAGTTGGGCTAACCTAGAAATTTCATGCTGCAAGGAATCTCAATGTTTCTACACATTTTATGTGCTCATTTGCACATATAGATGAAAATTGTGTGAATTGTTTGATTTCTATTGATTAAAATTCCAGAAACCATAACATTGTGGCTAAACAATTGGAACTAGTCTAAGAAGTATTAATTTGATTTAGGTAATAGGTGGGTACCCACCTAATAAAAATAAAAAAAATAAATTCGTTTGTTTAATTGTGAATTTGAATCTATATATACATATACGCTAAATTAATTAAATATCTCTTCAGTGGAACAAAACCACAATTCAATGGTTTTAACACGTTTCAGGAAAAAAATGTTTCTCATAAACAGTTCGCTCGTAACGGAGAATATATTTAAATTTGACGACATAAATCTACAGGTGTAAGTCCTCATATTATCATCGTTTATAAGAAAATATTTATTAGAGGTTAAATAAATAATACCAAATGGTCACGAATTCTCACACAAGACTCAATGCAGTAAGTAGGTAAGTAGGCTATGTTTTGAATAGGTAGTGTTATTTTATTTCTTTCTGAAAACATGAATTGATTAAAATTCTTACATCCATCTAGGTATTGAACGGGAATGGTATTACATGTCATTTGACATTAAAAAATTACAATGGGAGATATTTTGGAAATTATTAGGTACACTAGGTTAAATGTAAAATAATTTGAAATTCGCTAGACGATTTGAATAAATTTAAATAAATTCTTTAAATATCTCACTTTCCGGCAGTGATATCAGAATATTTGAAACATATAAATAAAACTGCCTTTAGCGCACTTAACTTGGAAGCAGGAGTTTTCGTATGAAATCTTTTTCTAGAATTTGACAGGATTTAAGATAAGATAAGAGAATTTGGGATTTTTTTTGCTGTCGCCAATTTATACAGGAATCTTTATCTTTTAGGTGCCAGAGAGGCCAATGAAATTGTTTTATTTTCAAGACAAAATTTAGATAAATGAACATGTTTGATGAATTCAACACGACAAACTTTCTTAAATTTTCTTCTTCTATCGAATTATCTCCTCAGTGAGGTAGGTACCTATAGTTATGTATCGTACATCAAGAGCATCGTAAATACACTATTGGTTCTGTGAACAGTGGTCAACGAGTCCAAAAAAGTATGTTTCTATTTTAAAAATCAAAAACAAAATTTCCTCAGAAGTCATAAGATTTAAGTAGATTCTTAAAAACCTTCCTACTTAATTATAAAAAGTACATCAACTTATTTCAAATAAGGAATTACACAATTTACCCAGAGAAACGTCACTACTCCAAAGCCAATCCTTTTTTGAAACTTTCTTCAGGTAGGTAGGTGCCATAAAATTGAAAGAATGCGATTAAGAAAGTGGATATTTTTTATTAATTTATTTTATTTTAGGGAAATCAACAGTTTACAATAATAATTAATTTATACATGCATAATTTACCTAACTGAGAAACCAATTATAGATTTCCTCATTATACTATTACATTGTGCATCTAGAAATTAGGCAGTAATCTTACAACAATTAAAAGATAGTACATTAAAAGATATTACATAGGTATAACGGGTGGAAGGTAGTACATAATATATCATAACATTAATGCAGTTTTGTACTCATTATATTAAAACGACATTTGAAAAAATAATCTTTACTGAATCATTTAAATCGCCACCGTGTTGAAAAAAGAAACGGAACTTACAAACAAATTACAAAGTCAGACGAAGTTCAAAAATAGTTAAAACTGGACTTCTTTACGCAGTCATATAATATATTCATTCATTTCTGTCAGTTAGCCATCAAATAGTGGTCTTGTACTATATTTTACAAAGGTAGGTAGTTGGTGATATCGATATGATAAAAAATAAAACTTATTAATTAGGTACTTAGGTACATAAAATTTCTATATGTAATTTGTTGACGACAAGCGGGCGATACACCTGCCGTACTAGGATCTTTGTTTCGTGTACTCGTATTTAGAATACGTTCCTAGTACAGGTACTTACGTGAATACGTAGGCGATATGTAAGTACCTTCTCGTGACCTTGAGCACGCTAGGTCACCACCTTGACCTCAAACCACGATTTGACCTATTGCAGTCAAGTGAGTCGTATTGACCAGGACACGTAAATATTTCCATCTCGAGTCATGATACTGATATTTGTTAGTGAAAATAATAATAATATGAATAAATACATCTAATTTGTCCATTAGTCGTGTTAATAAGTATGTCCTTCATTTTTTGTGAAAAGCAAAGCTAATTGTCGCTGGTGAAAGTGATTTTTCCATTACTTATCAAAATAATATTTAATAAAAATTCATTATTTTCCTTCTGGTATCATTTACTTCCAGTGGTTGTCTTTCATACAATTGGATGCAGATCCGTTGTGCAGAATCTACGGTTGTCTGAAGTTATTGAACGTGCTACGTAAAATGAGTAGACGGAAAATAATAGAAAATGGTAGGTAAAAAATAAAATCTTTGACAACCTTTTTGTTCTACGCTAAAAACGTATTCTATGTACCTACTTAAAAAATACTGCCATTCCTTGATAACTGATTCCTTCACAGTTGTTGTTCGAACTGAGTAATTGCTCTTTTTTAGCCTTTTTGGAGACCAATATCTCAAATAAATACCAAATTTAAATTAAATTAAATAATGTTATTATAGAGTTTTGTAAGTTTTTTGTGACGGCTGTTTCGGCTTACAAGGCCATTTTTAAACCGTAGGTAAACCGCTTTGAGACGACTTATTCATAGGATTCAAAAATTCAATTTTTAATATTAAGTGTAATTATAATATTATTAAATTAAAAGAGATCTATGAATTAAATACAAAAACAATTAACACAATAGTAGTCCGCTATCTACCATTGCTCCATTATTGCCCGAGCAACATTTGCCATTTATCAAGATGATGGGAAAAATTCAAAAAATGCAGTTTATTCGTATCCCGGTAATTTTTTTCTTTCGTTGACATGGTTCTATGAACATTGTTAAAGCGCTGCAATAACTAGGGAGCCCAAATAATATTCGATATGTGTTTTTACGGTGCAGTTCGCTTGTATGGTAGCTTATTTTTATCGAGACCATAGCTCACGTATGAATATGTAGGTACATCATATTTGTGCTCTTACAGAAATTAAGGAATGATTTTTTTTCGCAACACATTGATAGAATCGCCAAGAGAGCATGATTGCATGAATGTTTATTAATTCTTGAATATCTACATGTAAAAATCGAAGCACGAATGATGAACTTTATTTTTTATTTTATTTATTTATTTATCATCACCGGTGGTCTGAAGCCTCGTGTAGAAAATAATCATTGATTTATTTACTTTTATTATATTGTCGGTAAATGGGGCAGTCGATATTGCAAGTTCATTAACTCGAACAGAACAAACTGTCTTACGTGGGCTGGTTATAACGTATTGGCGTCCGGAGGCCATATTGTGATTTTCTCTGACTAGTCAGAATACAATGGAATATGGTAACCATTCTTCCATGTGAATATAAAAAAAAGTATTAAAAATTAATGATAAAATTTTTCTTGTTTGAAATGTATATTAGTGAATTAATTTTTTTTTAAATTAACAAACTGAAAAACTGCGAAAGTAGTTGATCAAGATTTAAATGTTAATATATAAATAACTTATTCGTGTGAATTCAGGAGCGATAGAAAGCTCTTGATTTGTGAGTTCCGGCGTAGTGACAATAGGGCATCTTTGCAATCTAAAATCAGATGTTCTTAGTTTAAAAATTAAACCGCTTTAATCAAATAAACTGCCATATATTAATTAAATGCATTGAGAAGAATACATCTTGGCCTTTGATATAATCGAACATTTTTTTGACAAGTATTTTTATAAGCCTAGAAAATATATTGAATCAAGCTTATAAAATATGCTTTGAAGTGTGAAATCACCGCGCACCCCTTTTCGAATATGGTTTTATTATGTACCGTAGGGAAATCATTTTAATATTTGTGTCTGAACTTCACAAATTACAATAATGCATGTATTTTGGCGATGTTTTTGTTGTTGTTGTATGAATCAAAACAGGCAATATTATCGCCATCTGTAAGAAGTGCATGATTTCGTTGGAATTTTACAAATTAGATCTATTTTACGATTATACAGGTCAACGCAGTAATGTTAATCTCACAACTTAATTCTTAATTTCCACCATGAGCTACAGAGCTTTGAAACTTTCAATTATCTTTCTGTTTAGAAGGCATTATTTCAGTGCAGTGCTGTCTCGTATGGAAATTTATTACACATTGGTTAATTATCAATCATAATTATTTAACACATGGTAAATGGTTATTTATCAAAATGTCGAACGTCTCAAACCGTCTGGTTCCGCCCTGTCATCGCAGTCCAATCATTTTGGCTTATTGTGTTGGTAATAGGAAGAAACCAAATTTCTTCAGATTATTTACAAACATGTAACATTAAATTTAATAGCATAATTTACGTTGTTGCATTTTAGTTATCCTTAACTAATTCTAAATTAAACATTTTTCACTTATTGGTCACCCTTAAAGTCATTATGTATTCAATGAACTCTCTGATCTTAATCTGATCAATTTATTCACAACGGTACACGAGTGGCTGAAGGCTGAACGTCTCAGGTATAATTCAAAGGAACCGCCCGGCACCTTTCACACTAACTTCACGGAACCAATTCTTTCTCTGGCCTTCTCTTTCCACTCTTCCTTTTTCCCCCTTTTACCTTCTTGCCTACCGACAAAATGATAATAACAGTGATAATGATGAACAAGATTACTATCTTTGATACAGTCTCGCTCGGTGATCGCTTAACTAGATACTAGAGACGGTGTGATTTGATCACGAGGAAGACGTAAGAACGATTATTGTAGAGAATCACAGTTTAAAAATAATGTTGGCGGTCCTCCTGTCATGAATCTGGATCTGATGGCAATCTGTGGAATATGGACCGTCATTTCGATTCGTTTGTTTACCGCCTAGACGCATTTTTTCGATTGAATGTTATTTTCTGCTTCAAAGGTAAAATGAAAAAGAATAAAAAAATGATACAGAAATCTCTGGAATAATTATTTCTAACAAATATTTTTTACGGCGATACAAAATATTTGACAGATGCTTTCCCAAAGACAATTTTACTGTGCATACTACGTAAAATGTTGTTAAGGTGATCCACTAGTCCTGAAGAATTTCGACAACGGAGTCCGAGCCTCTTTTTGGGAGGGATTTAAAAATACTTGTGAAAAAGTTTTTGGAAAGGTCGGAGAAGGCATTTGAGAGTTGTTTTTCATGTGTTGATTTCGTAAAGGCCTGTAAAAAACACTAACTCCTGTTTTACGCTGTTTATTATAATAACAAGGATATTTAAAATCGATTGAACGGAACCAAGCGATGTGGAGTCTAAAGACTTAGACTTCCACACACCTCCGCGTCTGGAAGATGAGAGGAGACTAAATGCGACTAAACGATAAAACGATGCGTTATCAGCCCTTCCGCAGTTGGGTAACGCCTCTTTTAATTAATTGGAAAAAAATATTACCAAAATTCATATTTTATTAAGTTCAGGCCTAAATATCATTTTTTGTGATAATTATAAAAAAACTGAATTTTCCACACTATACAATAAAATAACATCCGAAAAGGGGTTTATAAGTAGGAGAATTTGCACTTGAAAGTGTTTTTTATAGACCTAATTATTAGAGGAAAAGAAGCATATTTGGAATACTGTTGGAAATTCGGAATACCGTCTTATCTTCGGTTTGGGTAGCGGAATCTACCGGTAATAATTATAACTATTGAACGTCGCAACTGTGAGCCCTGATTTCGGTCGAAATAATATTTCTCCTGTGTCTGCGGATGAATGCTGACGTATTTTGTCAAGTTGCTATTTTCAAAACTTTTTCAGTGTGTTTTTAATCCAATATAATCACCCCATATTCCAATAGTTTTTATAACATTAAAAATGAAATCACAGCAGAAAGTGTTATATTTTTATAGTATGACTTTCGTTTTTGCGTTTTTTACGTATACGTTGACAAGTAAAAGAAAGAATTTTTAGGTTATATGTTGCTAATTCGGAATATGGAGTATGATGCGACAGCGGAATAATATTCTAAATTATATTCATACATGTTAAAGAGATGTCGTGTACCAGAAAAAAAAGAAGCGGGATTCGGATAATATGTGTGAAGTACTGTGAAGCTATTACTGCTGTTCGCAATAAAAAATGGGATATTTCGAAATGGGAAAAATTTAAACATAAAAATTTAAAAATGGGAAAAAACGGGTCCCACCGAATTCATATTCCGAATTACATGCACTTTTAAAAAAACGCATTTTTCTCATTATTTCAATTTTTATTTTTCAAGAGCACTGTAATAATTTTATTGGATTTCTGTTTCCGTTTCCTGATAAACTATTAGTTTCTTAACGTTTTCATAGACTTTTATTCTTAAAAACATTTTTATCTTATTTTCTGCACACTAAAATACAAATGGTATTCCGAATATGCTTCCTTTCCTCTAAGCCTTTTTATCGGCTAATATGTGTTCTACTGGCAGTATTTAAAATATTTCTAGGCGATCAAATTTTCTAAACAAAAACACAAGATTTTGAATGGTTTTGAATTATTTCGCATGGCTTCGTATTAATATCCCGTTGTCATAAGCGTCGAGTTAAACTAAGTTAGTGCTCTACTATTTTCCTTTTTTATTGATGGTAGGTAGTAGGAGAAAATTAAATATTGTCAGGTTAGTCGAAATCAAATGGTGTTTTACTATTATTAAAAAAAAACACAAATTGTAGGGATCCTTTGGGAGATATATGTAAATGATCTGGAAACGCATCTTATGAACTATCCACGCGAGTAGCGGTGCGCGGGGACTCAGTAATTTATCGTCGTTCGGCTTTAGAACTGCAGGGATGATGATGATGCAGGGAAAGATTGCCGGAAGACAGGGCCCTGGAAGAAGGAGAACCTCATGGCTAAAAAACCTGAGACAGTGGCTTGGCCAGTCTACTGTAGAGCTGTTTCGGGCCGGAGTAAACAAAGTTCGCATAGCCAACGTCCGTTGAACGGACAGGGCACGAGAAGAAGAAAAAGAAGACTTAAGAACTTTTTTATGAATTTGAATTCATTCCAAATTGTATTTCAACTTTATTTATAAAGTAAACATTAAAATTACGAATAAGATGCCTTAATTTAAAAACAAAACTATTTTTAATTCGTTATGTCGTATTTTCTGTACTTCAGATATCAATGTACTTTTAAATTCACAGTTTAATAAGTCTGAAAGTCACGCTGATAATAATGTTAATGAACCTGCGCAATGAAAGGTTCCGTGTGCACGATTGTACCGAGACCGAGGTAAACATTATCATTAGGTATTGTGGCTAGGAGGCAATTCTGTAAAACAATGTGAACGAAAAATAAGACACATAATAAAAAATTTAAGGAAATCTTATTTCGATCACATCATGTATTTAAATTAAGTCGCCAATTTCAGTTCTTTTGACATTTTACATTTTAAAATTCAAGCTCTAAGAAAGTCTATTTAAATTCATTAATTATATTTCATCATAGGCTGATTGCTTCACAATACTCGGATACCTATTAACTTTTAAATTTGATAAAATATCGAAATTCTGTAAAACAAACCTTCGTAAGTATGAAACGATGTACACGTGTGAACGTAGCAAGGAGTTTCTGCAAAATGGAAAATGCAAGAGCAAAATGTCCAGTTTAAGGGTATTCTTAAAAGATTTCATAATCCGCTCTTTCATAAATGACGCTTATTGAATTGTTTTAAGAAAAAAACATTTTTCGTAAATTTGGTTCTTCTTCTTTTTAACCTACATAATGCTGTCTCCACCAGAGACTGGAGAAAAATTCAACGGAATAACCAATATTATTATTTTTAGATTACTTTAAAGTCTACTACACTAAAGGCGTAACGACTGTATGCATTTAAAAAAACATACAGGAATGTTTATATTTTTGTAATAAAAATTACGTGACACAGTTGTAACTCCTCGTGATAGAAGTGTATTTCATACAAATCACAGTTGTATCCTGCCACCTCGACTTTCGTATATTCTATAATGTTACAAAAAAATTATATGACGACATAAAATTTAAAACTATTTTTAAACTCCAAAAGGTATAACCTATCAAGTAAGAGCGATTATTATTTTATATGATGCTTATTAACATATTTTTAAAAGTCTTAAAAACCAGTCTCCTACGACTTTTATGTCGTACGTCAACTCTGACACGTGGGTTGTCATTCGAAATAGGTATACACGCAGCTCGTGTTTGTCACCCCTTGTAGGCATTTTAGGCCTCCACCCCCCCCTCGCTACAATTTCCTCTCTGACATCCAGAGAGAATTCATTTACAGTAAAAACAAATGTGGCGGAGGGGTAGAAATGTGACAGAGTGGTAAAAGTTATGTAGGTTAAAAAGAAGAACAACCCAATTATGCTGTAATTTAGGTAGTAAGGTGAATTATTTGTTTGCGCCCATGCGCAATATTAATAAGAGTAAATAGTTTTGTCAATATATAAACTCAATTATTTCAAGAAAGGCATCCACAAAGAATTGAGTTTTCATACGAACAAAACACAGATTTTTTTTCTTTTACAAAATAATTTAATTACCTCATCTATCAACTAGCAGAATGTGAATAAAAGTTTTCCATCCTTACCTAAACCAAAATAATTATGCCCACTTTTGTGCCGATGCATTTTTTTGTTTATCTGAGACAATTTTTTCTCCGTGCTTAAAAAGTGGCTTCCTATTGTGATAGTATAATTTTATACTTAGTTGAGATGAGATAACCCCACTAAGGCTCGGTATAAATTTATCGCAGCTAACGAATTGGCGTTAGAATTGCCTCAAGCTAGAATGCGACCGTGAATGTAGGCGAAAAGGCTAAATAATAATGAATCTACGTCTACGTTATTTGCAGACAAAGTGCTTATCATCTGCCAGTATTACACGAGTTATACCGTAGTTCAATTGGACAACCGTAACGAATCTATTGAACTGTTCAAATCCGCTCGTCGCGAAAAACGGGTTTATTTTTACACGAAATAGATTTAATGTAAGTTATTTACGATGTGGAGTAAATTTTTTGCTAGAAATGCAGCAGTATTATGTCAAAAATGCTTTTAGCCTCGTTTTCTAAATTCACGCAAATAACGGAAGAGAAGAATTGGAATGTTTTTTTAAGGTTAATGTTATAATTCACGGCTCATCGATTTTTTTATTTGTTTTGATCGGACAGAATGTTTTCCATTCTTATTCATTCAATGTGATTACAGCACACAACCTAAATGCTATTGGGAGCTAATTTTATCTTTTATTACAGGTAAAGAAAATAAATATTTCGCCTCCTTACTAACTACTCGTACATAATTGAAATTTAAATAAAATACATGTTAATTAATATTTTATTTAAATTGTCATTGTATAACAATAATATCTTATCTTAAAAATTATTCTACGTTAAACCCTCAGGACACGGGCAAATTCTGTCAGAAGATCAAAATATTTCCGCTTTGTAATAAAATCTAAATAATGAAATAAGTATTTCTGAATGCACCCGAAACCCAAAAACGACATTTGAAAAGTGATGAAACACTTTTTACATTTTTTATAATTGGAAGTACGTACCTAAACACATAATTTTTGAAATATAAAATTTTGAATACAAACATAAAAAGTTTTAAAAATTGCTCAGCTAATGTTATTTCTAACAAAAATTACTGATAAAGAATAAATAAAACACGCACATATTTTTTTTAACCAATATATTACAAAAGTTATCGTAACCCTGCTGTTTTGACGTTTCGTGTGAAAACTTTTCAAAGTTTCTTTTCAAATTGTGGTTGGAAACTTTGGTTTCATTAAAGTGAACATTTTAAATATTTTTTGGTTAACTTTGGGATTTGAGTATAAAGCGTCGTTTTTCTCTTTCTAATACAGTTACGAGATCATATTTCTCACCATGATAGTAAGGGAGGCACAACGATTTCCAGATGACCTACATGATTTTTTCCCAAAGGCGAGCAAATTAGCCTGAGGGTATAAAATATATTTTAATTTTGTTCACTTATCTTAAGATTGAACAGTTTTTTTTTTTAAATTAATTAATTCGATTTTTTTATAAAGGCAACCCCAACAGGGGTATGTTGTGAGGCTGAAGTGAGTAGTGAATGGTAAGAGATAGGCAGAGGAAGGTTGGGAAGTATCTGACCATTCATATCTGGTCACCAAACACGGCGAAAGCCGATTCAAGTAACGCTTCGATTCTGAATGATGTTGGTATTTGTCAGGGCGATTCTGAGAGAAAACATTACACCATCTCTTCTGTTATACCATGGCATCCCGACTTCTTCTTCCATGCACCAACGCTTAAAATTTTACATAGCTAACCAACTCAATACAAGCGATAACCAAAAATCATAGGATCAACAAAGGCTACACGGAATCAGCTCTACACAAATAAAAAAACACTCGTTCATCACAATCCACGAATCTGATTATGGATACTGCGAGGTTATCTAAAACCTTGGCCAAGGGGGGGGAGGGGGGGGAGCAAAGCACGGCATAATATCCGAAAAATCAATCACAATAACGTTGATAACGAAATAAGACAACAAAGCATAATATAAACCAAACGGTACAAATTGGGTTCTCTCCTAGGTCCAACGAAACGTAAAAAAATCTGAAGGCTTGCTTCAAACACTAAACAGGTTTGTCCACCGTGCGTAGGTAGGCACTTACGTATGGAATAATGTTATTGGGTCACCAGTGCTTATTTACGGCCAGTTTAATTCGGTTCATTAGAATTTGTTGTCGGACTGTTCAGAATTCAGTGTCAAGGCTCTTCCTCGACGCTCGGAGCTCAAAACCCGAAGATCGAAGCTGGAAGGTCTGACCTACAATTCCGCCGGTGTGGTTGGCTGCGTAACACCATGATAACAAGTTATTTGAAACTCGAAACTGGTTGCTTTCTTTATTGTGTCGAGAGCTTTTTATGCGGCGCGGTTGGGATTTTAGAATATTGTGGGCAGGATATAAATTTATGTAAGCAGGTAGTTTGGTAAGATGCAGGGCACGTCTGGTTTAAGCCTGGTCGATTTATAAAAGGGCTATTGCTAAATGTACTACACAAAAATATTAGCAAGAATCAAACGCATTTGTTTTGTTACAATTATATATTACGTTGATTTTTCATAGTTTTGAACTATTTGAAGCATGAAGACTGGTACTCTACACTAGAGATGCCACGAATAGTGATTTTGCCGAATACCGAATATTCGGCAAAGCTCTCGGCCGAATACCGAATATTCGGTGACACTTAGTTCATCTTAGCAATCAGTTTTCATAAATAAAAATCATGAGTTTAATATATTAAAAACGTTTTTAAAAATTAAAATTTATTGAACTCATGAATTAAAAATCGTTTTCATAAATTAATAAAAATCAATTAGGTACATTTCACAAATTAAATTTATTTTTACATGAAAACTGTTCGCCTAGATCGGACAGCAGAGCCTTACAATTACAAGTGGTGGTCAGCAAAAGCAAAACAGTATCCAAGCCTAGCAGAATTTTTTAACATTTATTTATCATCTCCTGGTAGCAATGTATATTGAGCGGCTATTTTCGGAAGCAGGTTTAATTTATGAAGAAAAGAGAAAACGTTTGCTATCAACAAATGCTGAAAAAATTGTTTTCATTCGTCATAACTTACCACTGATAGATGTTAAGTATTAAATATTCAGTTTTTTCGTTAAAATAGAATTTTTTGTTAGTTATATATTTTTTATTATGTTTTTTTTTTCATGATATGGTACTTTTTTTCTATTGTAAAAAAATAGCCGAATAGGCCGAATACCGAATAGTAGCCGAATATTCGTGGCAGCTCTACTTTACACACAGGTAAAAAGACACGAATCTTGCGCTCAAGATCAGCGTCTGAACATTTTCAATATCGGGAATCTTATAGTAGATAATTCCACTATGTCCACTTGATCTTCAGTCTTATCTGTTTGAAAAAAAGGCTTGTAATGACAATGATAAAATGAAAAGTCAGAACAGGTCGACTGTCGTGAGCCTGATTTGATAGACGTTAGAGCCTAAAAACATGTAACGTGTATCATGTACAAAAAATGGGTGACTGGAAAAATCAATACAGTGGCATTTCAAAAAAGTGATATAAAGTCACGAGAAGCGATGAAAAAAAACTAGGTTAAATAGAATAGGTTATGGCCTTTTTTATTTTTACTTTGAATGATTATATCACTTTTCAAAGGTGTGTTGGAGTGCCAATTTGTTAAGTTGTCACGGAACCACAAAAGGACATATATTTTAAAAAATGTTACGAATTTTAAATATATAGATTCAGATGAATTGACCGAGCAAATTGGACTATTAAATAAAATTTATGTCGTAAAATTCAGGCTATTGTAAAAACGATTAGGTATTATAAATAATTGTGTTACGATTTACAATGATTCGTTTTTCATTTTTAATAACCTTCTTGCTGATGCAAATTTTTTAATGCACGGTTTTTTTCTCCTAATTTATTAATTATTTTCATATAATTAGGTATACATTGTCTTCGTTAGCTTCAGCGCTACTTGATTATTAAAAAGTTAAAATTTAAAAAGTTAAAAAACATTACAATTTTGAGAAGATTTGAATTGTCTTGTGGAGTCTCGCTAGTGTAAATAGGATTTCTCGTTAGATATTGGCTGATGGTAGGTATCTAGAAGCAGGGTCTTGGGGTTGACTTCTAATGGCCACGCAGTTAATAAGCATGTAATAGCAATAACACCGCTACGCGAATCTTAATTGAATCAATTTGCTGTATTTTAACTGTAGATAACAGAAACCGTGGAAAGAGTCGGGAGAAACTGCAAAAAGCTGCTGCTTAAGACCGGTAGAGAAGATATCCGCGGAGATATTACCAACCGGAAGACGAGAAGCGAAGGTCCGTACAAGGTGCGACCAGTCCATAACAAGATTAGCCCAGCCATTTCTTCCAGCGTTCATAACTTTCTTTTATAACAAACATTATGTGTATAACCAGCGTATAATGAAGGTCATCAGAACACTTATTAGGGCATTACGTCAACTTATAAATGAAGTCATTTGAATTCCTTAACTCATGTTCGTTTCTTGTATTGTTTCAGGTGGTGTCTCTTTGCGCTGTCACCGCCAGCGTGACAGGAATCGAGAACAAGCAGCCAGTCTCTCAAAAGACGATCAAGGAACTCGGAGAAGAAATTCGGGATAGAAGAAACCTGGAGTATTCACTCAATCTACCGCATTCCCGGGTCGCGTCCTTCCGTTCACTGGAGAGGAGAATATCCAACTCTCCGCCCGCGTACGTGGAACCTTCCAGAAACTTCGGAGCTCTCTACCAAGGAAGGCCAGCTTATGGACAAGTCGTCAGTAAAACCAGACAGTCACTGCCTGCTCCGTCGTACGCCGTACAGATGGAACCTATGGTGCAATACTCCCAGAAAGACCCTCTGTACGATGGCAACGCCGATCACTTGGAAGAAGTTATCAACCGCAATGAAATCCAAGCTCAGCCTAAAATTTTGTCCATCGGAAATTCTGGAGATCAACTCGCTGAAAACGATTATCAGGAACATGAATACGCATCTGCTCACGGAAGCCAATTTTCTTCCCACGGACCACCGTACGGACCAGTGCAAATACCTTATTATGAACATCCCGAACCAATTATTGAAATTATCATAAGAGAATCAAATGAGTCTCTTCCCGCGCCCCCTGTGCAGCCCATTTTAAGGCCGAGGAAGAAGGAACCAATTCAAGTCTTCTACGTGAAATATGAGAAGAATCCTCATGGAGATGGCAAGGATGTAATCTACGATACCCCTATTCCAGCTATCACTCCTGCATCTAATATTGAATCGGATTATCAGGATGAATACAGCACTATCGCTCCCCCTGAAAGCTTGACTCATTCTCCACCTCCGTCGACTACCCTGAGAGCAATTATTAAACCTGATTCCGAAGATTACCATAGCGACAGCGGTATACGAATATCTTTTGGTTCTGAGGGAAAGCAGCATCGTTATCATGAACATTCACTCGATGGAAGTGAAGAGACAGCACCTCAGATTGCAGTGGCCTTACCCCAGCAGCAGCCTCCAAAGAAAAATAATTTTCCTCCTCAGTTCCAGCAACGACAACAATTACCTTCACGCGAGCAGCAGCAGTTCCAAACTCAGCGTTTCCAGCAAAATGGTCAACAAGCACAGCAAAGAATCCAATTTCAACAACAACCTCAACAGCCTTTCCCACAGACTTATCAACAGTTACCACTTGTCAACACCCCAAATCAGCCATTCAGGGCACCGCAAAATCAGTTTGGTAATCGACCCACTTCTCCAGTTTTTAGTAATCCACCAACAATTTCGCAGAATCCCCCACAGCATGTTCATCGTGGTCCCCCGCAGGGTCCACCACGTCCTCTTCAAGGTCCTTCATTTGGCACCCTCCAAGGAGCGGGGCACAGGCAACCTCCTCCAAATTTCTCCCCCCAAGGAGCACAATTCAACAATCCCAGGCCACCCCCACAATTCCAGCAACGTCCAGATTTCCCTCCTAGTGGATCAACATCTCAAAGAGGACCATTCCCTCCCGGCCCTCAACGACCGATTCACCAAGGACCACCACAGCAGCAATACGTTTTCAACGAGCATGAATACTTGCAGAAGAATTACCACACAATAACAACGGAACAGCTTGAACCTCAACAAACTCAACAGCAATTGCCAAGGGAGCAGCAACTCCCTATCAAAGCACCACAAAACTTCAGAGAGTCTCCCAGGAAACCAATCCTCCCACCCGTTCCTATTTCCCAGGAAGAATACAATCAAAGGTATTACGAGCAAGTCCGACTTCTCCAGCAACAAGAACAGCGTAATCGGCCAAGACCGCCGCAAAATCTCGCACCACAACCCCCACAGAGCATTAAGTACCAGCAGCAACCAATTCAACCCCAAAATAAGCCCGTCATGGTGCAAATCAATCACAGCCAACCTCCCCCACAAAACTCTTTCTCTCAGGAACAAAGTCTGCATGTTAAAGCAAACATTCAACAACAACAGCAGCAGCAACAACATCATCAACAGCAGCAGCAACAAATAAATCAACAACAACACCAACAACACCAGCAACAACAACTACAACAACAACAAAAACAACAGTTCCACCAACAAAATCTTAGACCACAACCGCCTTTGCCACAACAACCCCCTCAGTTCCAACAAGATGTTATTGGATCTCAATTTGTTCCACCTGGTGGGGAATTAATTTCTTCAATTCCAAAATACGAGCAGCATTTGTTAATAAATCCCAACGGACAACCAAGTCAAATACAGTACCAAAATGCACAGCAATCTCAATCCCAATCCCAAACACAAGTTCAAATCCAGAAACTCCCTCAACATAGTGAGTTAACACAGCAATTAACTCAGCAAAGCATTCAGCAACAATATTCCGTAGATAACAACCAACAATCTTCAGCATCTGCTGAACTAATTTCGGCATATGAACAGAACCAACAAGAGATCTATAAACTCCAGGAAAAACTTCGTAAGAGCGAAGAAGGACAACAAAATTTGCTGTCATTCAACAGTCAACCATCAAAAGAGGAATCACAGTCAGTACAAAATTTTGGACAGCAAGTTAATATTTACAACGAGCAGTATTATGCATTGAAGAATCAAAACAAAGGTCATGAACAGAATAAAAATCAAGCGTCAGACATCCAAGAAAGAACCCCGCAAATTCAAACACAATACGTTTCACACAATACAATCAAACCTCCACTTTTCCAATCGTCAACATTCCTTCCTAAGGCTCCCTCTACCTCTCGTTTTGTGTCATCAACTCCCAACAGCATCAATACGGAGGCATCAAAGATAGAAAAGAAAGAAAAAAATAAGAAACCTATTGACTTTGAACTCCCTGATGAAGTTCCCGATGAGCTGAGGCAACAACTTCTCTCTTCGGGAATCTTGGAGAACGCACAAATTAGCATCCTCGATTACGATAAAGTTGGAGATATCCCACTGGAATCCCTGCCCCCAGATCAGCTGGCTAACTTCTACGGTGCAGGAGGAGGTCTACAAGTTGCTGGAAGCGAACGAGTATCGGCTGTGGTAAAAAAAACTGGAGAGAAAGTCACTAAGAGTGTTGAAAAAGATCTAGATGTAGAAGGAGCAAGTTCAGAACGCTTTGAAAGCTATGCTGATGTCAATGGTAGAAGTAAAGATGTAGAGATGAAGGTGGTCCATTTCGATCCCAATACCATCAAAGGACAACAAGTTGCAGGAAAGTATGTCCAAGACGATGCCAAGCGCGTTGATCCGGTTTCTTTGAATGATCAAAAGTACAATCGTTATCTTCCCTTGAAAGTTAACGGAGCGCACTTCCCTCTGCCCGATGTGCCAGAACTGAAAGGTCGCAAAGTGACATCTGTGGTGGTTCTTGCACCGGTCGATTATGACTTTGCCAAAGCAGATAAAGACGTTGGACGCTCTGAAAGAGCTGCACCAAACAAGGGTAAAGGAGTCAACTTTGTTACCGGAGATGCACTTAAAAGGCTGGTGAAGACACCCACCGTAGAGAACTACAAGAAGTGGCTGGAAAAAGAAAAGAGCACCACTCCGGCCCTGCAGTCAGTCGTCCTCCTTGTAACTGGGTATGTACAAACAAAATTTTATGCTAGAATTTGAGTTCTTCAAGCTGCAACACATTATTGAAAATCATACAACATTGCAAACTTTAAAATTATACTTTTAACTTATTAAAACTTTAAAGACAAAACATACCTACATCAGAAACAATGGAAACGGAAAAGTTATACAGGTGTTTTATATTTAAAAAATCGGTTCCATGACAACCAAGACATTGACAAATCTTCACACTTTTGAAAATTCATTAAAAATTAGGGGAAAAACTAGTTTTCACCTAGATTTTCATCACTTTTCGTGACTATGTATCATTTTTCAAAAGTGTGCGGAATTGACGTTGTCCGGAGTTATATCAACTTTTCCTCGCGTTTATTATAAAGGTTTTAAATAAATTTTATCGCGTCTTACATTTTTTTTTATTGTTTCCAGAACTGAAGACGGCGATGAAAATAACAGGGAAATCTTCATGTACGACGTGGCCACTCAAACAGTCAGCAAGCTCGACGGCGCACTCTCCTCTTCATTCGTGGATGTAGCAGAGACCAACGCACACAGCAAAGACTTCGATCAACTAGCAGTAGCAGATGCAGGCGTAGTGGAATCTTCCATTAAACTAGTACCAGCACCCGAAGCACCGGTCAAACCAACTCAGAAACCAGCCCAGAAAGAAACAAAGCACACTAACCACAAGGCAGTATTCGCAGATGTGGACGCGAAGAAACAAACAGCAGAAAAAAAAGAACAGAAAGTAAAGACAGAAAGCACAGAACAAAACACAGAAGTCAAAAGAATTTCCGACCCTTCAATAACAAGGGAAAGTGGGGAACAAAAGGGTAACCAGGTACTCATCAGCTCGGGTTACAGCAGAATGAAGCTTGGAAGAAACCTCCGGAGAGGAGAATGAACAAACTAATTTAAAATATTTTATTTAAAAGCCTTAGTGTAAGCAATTGTACATAAATCGGTGGTAAGAGTAATAAGATATGACTGAAATTTTAAATCACGACGCCATCATCAACGGGGAATATGGTTTGAAAGCGTCACCTTGTAAAATATTTTCGGTATGAATGGGTGTGTGAATTTAAAACATTATAATAATTTTATTGAAAAATAAACTAGCCATTTTGATACTGAAGAGGTTGGTTTTATTATTATGGCAACCCCAAATTATTTACTGTACATTTCAGCGGGTGGGTATTAAGTATTTATCTACGAGTACTTTTGTGTGCTCTTGAATTCAAATATTTTTTTTAGTAATTAAAAATAAGAATAAACTTATCTAAATAGAATTCTACAAATTAAACTTGAAAAAAAATCATTTCAATTTTAATGAAATGTAATAACTTTTCAATGTATCAATGAAGAAGAAGATAACACTATTAAATCTAAACGAAGCATGAAAAAGGAGAAGGCACAGAAAAATAAAAAAGGTATTGGTCGCAACTGGGAACCCAACCCAGGATCTCATGTCTTAGCGGGACAAAAAAGTAAGTTTGTCCTGGTAAGACAAGAGATCCTGTGTTCGATTCTCAGTTGCGATCCTCAGGTACCTCAGAATTAAAACGTTGCTTGAAAATGGCTTTAGCCGTGTTTGGTGACCAGATCTGAATAGCCAGGTACTTCCCAACCTTCCTCTTCCCCACATCCTTCCCCTCCCCACTACCTTTCAGCCTCACAACATACCCCAATTGGGGATGACATCTGGCTCCTCCAGACGGGAGCAGTTGAGATTCTTGTGCGGTATTCACTGTAAAAAAAAAAAAACCTATGTATTTTACTGTGTCTTGTTCTTTTTCATATTTCGGTTAGATTTATATGTATTATCTTCTTCATTAACGGTAAAAAAATTGTCTAAAGAAAATAATGTTCTTGAAAATAAGGATCTTTTAAAAAATCAATCGAATAATCCCACATTGGCTTTTTGTCGATATAAAAGTCCAAAATCTGGTAGAATATAAAAAAAAAAACAAAATGATTATGTAGAGATTAATCTGTACAATTTTTAAAAAGTACATACCTAGTTAACGCAATTTTTTTCAGTGACTTAAATGAAATAATAATTGAAAAATAATTAGTTGGGTACCTATATATCTAAGGAAATTAAAAAAAATGTAGAATCTCATCAAATCTGTCAAAATATCCGAAAGAGCTTAATTTAACATTAAAAAAACAAACTGAATAGTGAAAATATGTTATAAAAGAAAGTCCAAAAAAACGTGCAGACCGCAAAAACTCAGAAACGAGTCCCGGTTCAATCAAGGGAGTTATATGGTGTGGTAGATCAGGATCAAGGTTCCCGTTTTTACCTAAAGGGCCTGCTTTTGAAGATATAAGGAGTGGAAGTTTCGTCCTCTAGAAATTTCAAGAACAGTCTTCCGGAAAGTTCTAGAAGGTTTGATAAAGCTCTAGAAAGTTCTGGAAGGAGTGGCAGAGTATTTCGATGAGTCTCAATGTTTCGAGAAGTAGGAACATTCTTGATTGTTGTGGAATGTTCAGGAATAGGGAATCAGGAACATCATTGTGGAACATTCCAGAACACTCTCGAATGTTGTGTTGAGCGAAGTCGGGTACCCCAGCTATAAAAACAAACAAGTAACACGAAAGAAAAATAAAGGTAAGTAACATCAAAATAAAGGGAATAACTGATTTTCCTTCTTTTCTTAAAACTACTTACTAAATTAATTATTAAAATTTACAGCATTTACACAACACAACATAAGATATTGCAGGTAAACAAACTTACCTGAGCAGGAGGCCAAAATGTTTTCTTTCTTCCAAATTTATGTGAATTCGGAAACTTAATTAGATACTTACGTCAGATCAGGAAAATATCGATTTTGTTCAGGAGGTTGATAAATTATTATTATTGTATAATATTAAGGTTGATAATTGATAAATTATTAAAAAAAATGTTTTTGTTAAACAGGCTGATATAGTTACTGAAATCGTAAAGTTGAGTTGCGCCGTCAATTGAGTTGCCAACCAGTTTTCGGTTTTTCCATGAGCGAAGGTCCCTGTACCCTGTAGGTACCTAACTGGAACGAACTTCACTATGACCTAGGTATAATAAATTTACATTCGTAACAAAAAAAGTAATCTCAGTAATCAGTAACAAGTCTCTGTTAAATTCACAATACTAGCACAGACCCGTGAAATTAATATCATGGTTATATTATAATTCCAGTTTTTGGACAATAATTATAATAATTTTATTACCGAACAACCTGTAAACAAAATACTTTTCAAAGAAAATTATATACAACAAGGATATTCACAAGAATAATAATTAAACAAGAAGAAGTGCAATGAAAAAATCAAGACTCCCAATGAAGGACAAAGCCAATAAGCAAAACAGTTTTACTCTTCAAAGAAGGGATGAAAGATCACAATGCTCTGCCGGAAAATATAAAGTCTGAAAAAATAATTGGTAAATTCAAGAATGATTGTAGGAATAACGTTGAACATGAGAATATAATACCTTAAATATATAAGTTCAATAAAATAGTAATTATTATTTGAAGCTTAAATTCACAAAATAAAAAATAATTCCAGGTATTGCCTGATTAATCCGATTTTGAAAATTACACTTAAATTCAAATGAATTCTGGGTTCTCGAGTTCATTCAACCAGCTTTACAGACAAACAAACAACCGAAATAGTTATTTTTTATGACTCTCATATTCTTATCTACGATATCGATTCTGTCGACTTATCCGTAATATGCATGATAGCCATCTAGGGTTGAATTATTAAAACATAATAAAGCTAAAGGCGTTTGCTGTTTCATCAAAACTTTTTAATTACTGCCATCTATTGGAGAAAATTGAAAAGTTTTATCGATGATTCCACCGCCATCTGTGTAATGACAGTCGTTTGTTTTGCTTTGAGCCATTCGAAGAAAGGTGCAAAAAAGCAGCTGATTGGATGAAATGTGAAAATAGAGAAAACAGAAATGTCTTGATGAGTGACCGTGGGCGGTTGCCAGATCAAAAATAAAAACTCCATAGCAAAGATATTTAAAAAAATCCCATGAACTGCTCAAAAAGTGAAAATCCCGTTAGAATTGAGACAATTAATTTATTTATCAATAATGTTTATTTAAACGCCATTAAATGGCTTTAAAATTAAAGTGATATATGAGATTATAATCATACAGTAATTATTATAATGATAAGTATGCAAGTATCCTGATAGTCATCTAGGGCCTAGGGAATTGGCTAACAATTTTCATAAATTTGTGAACAAGCCGCCGTACTTTTAATAGGCACAGATTTTGAAAAGTACACTACTTTTAAAATTAGTTAACACAAACAACATAGGTTTCAGTCGGGAACAGTTTCAAATGATGTCATTTATTTGCATAGTGAAGCGCTTTTGGGGTGAAATACAACCATATTATTATTTAAATCTTATTGGTAGGAGCGGCGGTTACAAAGCACCTACGTTCCGAATTCTCAAAAGATTTTATCAACAAGTCGATTACAACAGAAACACTCAGTTTCTCCCGAGATTTGGGGATTTCTCCCTCGACATGGCAAAACTGCTCGTTGTTTGCAATGGCCGCCGGGCCGCAGCTGCGTGCTAGTCGGGGCAGTTAGATGGGTGAAATATTAAACGTTATTTTGTGAAAAATGGCCGTAATGGAGGGATCCCTGAGTAAATGGACCAATGTGATGAAGGGGTGGCAATATCGGTGGTTTGTTCTGGATGACAATGCTGGACTACTCTCCTATTATACGGTAAGTGATCGCCTTTTTGCTCCGCCTAAAAACACGTACGATTTTGACAGCTAACCTGGCACTCGTCTTTAGGAAATCTTTTGTTTTTTTCTTTTATTTAAATCTAAATTCGCTAATTCAAACTATATTTCCATGTTATAATTTAGCTACACAATACTTGTCAGCATCATTCAATTATTTTCTGGTTGTAATCCAACAGCTTCTTACTGTTTGTGTCTACGAAAACATGACGTTTATGAATGATTTTTTAGGCCAGTAATTTGGTTATCCTGTGTTTTTCCCTTAGTTAAAATAGTACTACATAATTTGTCAATATTTGTTTTTACGAATCGGCCTTATTATTCGGACAACAAGAATATCTTTCTAATTTATCGGCACGTTCGTAAGATTGTGTAGTATTTTATCAAAAAATAGTGACAGCTCTCACTGTATACTAAAGTTCTCCCCATTGTTTACCTATGCTATTATTTACTCCTATTTGAAAGTATTCACTAACAAAGACATAATAAAAATATAAGTCACATTATGTTCACATTAATCGAAAAAAAATGTTGCACCTCTTACGAAAAGGATATTCATTCAAAGAATATGTGTGTTACTTAGAATGAAATAGCTTATTGTTTTCCACTTTATCGTGGGGAGTTAGGTGCGAGGAGGGGACTATCTTGTTCAGATCAGTTCGGCAGCACCACAAAAGTTTTTAGCACCACAGCAGCGCAAAAAGGACACCATCGGAACACGTCTCCTTCAGTGCTAGGTGCTATGTGTTATGACATTTATAATATAGGTATTAAGTATTATTCTCATTAAATTAGCAATTATTATAATGATTTAAAAACAATTTCAATTCCCAGGGAAAGTTACTTCGTCTGCTTTACCAAAAACTTTTTAGGAATGTTATTCAATCTGCTTTATTAAACTTATATGAAATGTTTTGCTTTGGTTTTAGCAGTATTTCAACATTTTAAGGCAGATTTGTTTGGCTAACAATATATCATGCATCAATAACCAACTATTTGAGCCAGCGAAATGGAAGTGTCTGTTTCCCACTTAGAGTACTAGTGTCGTATTAAAATATATAATACACCTACGTTGATTTACAATAATATTTTTATCAAGCAGAATAAGAATATTAATGTTCTTATGTATTATTGTAAAGCTTTTAGAACGGTTTCCATTATGCTTTATTCACAAAACGGAAAGGCATGAACTATTGATTACACGTTGAAATAAGATTCTTCATTTCTCTAGTTATTACATACAAACCTACTAACCTACAAAAGATATTTTTGATCAACAACTATGAACAATATGAGGGAGTTCCTTGTTTCCTACGGCAGTTTCCAACAGCGGCCTTAGTTCTAGAAGGTATACCATAATACTACTTATGATATATAAACTTCTGAAAGGCTATTCTGAAATATGATTCTAGATCCTGGATAATTTCGTGCTGGCTGCCAAAACTTGTCTTCTGATACTTCCTAAGTGCAGAACCAACTTACCAATTTTGATATCTGAGAAGATTTATTAGGTTAAGTTAACATAGACTTTCCTGGGACGATATATACACCATGTTAATTATTTGCCTCGGAGGAAAAATAAATATTTTCAACATGACCTGAAGTTCAAGTATAAAGTATCAATTAAATTTTAAATATGTTAGTAATCTAATCTTTCTTGCTATTATTATTGCATTTACAATGTATTGGTTTAGTACAAATTGTTTTTGTAAATAAATAAATTAAATAGCTACATATTTATTAGCATTTTATATAGTGGGAATATCTGTAAGCCAGCCAGTGGCGGTTCATGGTCATTTTAAATCGGGGTTCAATCAAAGTTTGGAGAGGAAAAATAAATGCATTTAAATCTCCGTTCACGCGAAAATGTATTAAATTTGCACTACGTTTTTCAAATTATTAAAATATTATTTTTGAACATAGGGAAAGTTATAAAAACCCCAACGATATTTTTTTACTAAACAACAATAATATAAAAAATTATATTTTAGATTTTTTTAAACTTTCATCCGTGCATACTGATAATTCATTGTTCGAAAGTGACATCTGACGATTTTTATAAAAGCTCAGAAGTCTCATGGACGATGTGTGTAAATGTAGAGGTGCGCTGCGTCAAAATGTTAATGTTTTGATTTTGGATTGTTTGAAATATTCAATAGGAGTTATCTGTGTGTGTGTGTGTTCTGGATTTCACTCCTATCAATGGATTTTCACACTGGCGGGCGAATTTATGAGTAAAGTGTTTATGGCACTCTGTTCAAAATAAAGTTATGATTATTCATGTTTGACTTTTTCATCTTTGATACTGTTAAGGAGTTCACTGCATACACACTCCTCAAAGAAAACCGCAACTGAACCCGGTTAATGACTACTTCTTTAGATTCATGGTAATCTAGTCTCTAAGTATTATTATTTTGGTATATTTATAAGGTAGGCAAAATAAAAGAAGGTATAGTCAATTGTTTCTTTTTCTTCTTTTGGTTTCCTCATATCAGAGGTTTTTGGAGGCGCTTTCCCCTCCACGAACCAACGTTTCATACATCCTTGCATTGTCCATCATCACGTCAGATGTGTAAATCAGGTCAGTGCAGTCAGAAAAGTTAGTTTCTTTGAGTAGAAGTGATGCAACTTTTCATTATCACAGCACGGAATTGTGGAATCCCATCGTGGAATTTGACCTCCTCAACAAGTGCTTTCCACAGGCTGTGGTCCCTCACCTTTGGCCTCGTGTCTCGCTCGAATCCTCTTCCACGAAGTCTATCCGCCTGTTTTTCGATGTTCCTCGGGGTCACTTCCACAAATGGTTTAGTTTTGTTTATGCAGTTTCCTGATGATAATTCTTGTGTCCAATGCTTCCAAAGATGCGACAACCGATAGGAACCAACTTTGGCATGTCTAACATTGTTATTACTTATTTTTTATTATTTTTCTAAGTTCTGGTCTTTTTCTCAACACAGAGCTTAGGGCTGGTATCCATGGCTTGGTCACCCTTCCCCCTCGGTGTAGTATTCAATAATCAATATAGTAACATACTTTCAGGCTATAAATGTCTTCCGTGCAAACAACGGCACAATGCACATCCAACGTATTCATAATTTAATTACTATCAGTGCTAAATAAAACATTCACCTTTCTCCTATTAAAAATTCTTGTATACTTAACAATAATATTCCATTTAATGTATTGACTTAACCAACTTGATGACTCGTGGATTCAGCCAACTGTAAAATAATATTTAATCACCTGTATTGATTGTAATACTAAACATTTATGGCTCTGTAATAATTTAGTATTGTAATTCTATGACAGTACAGTTGAATTATAATAATATTTTGTCTGTGATTTTTTGGTTGATTGCAAAGCATAAATAGATGATAATCTCATTAATATATTTTCAGTTATGCTTCGATTTTTTATTATTTTACTTTTGTTAATCAGAACGGTATACTGATAAGATTTTTTTGTGAGTGGTCTAATCACATATGACAGTACTGATTGAACAAACTTGAAAGTAAACTTAAAATTATTCATAAACTACTCGTTCATAGATGGCGGTAATTTAATTTTTTTAGAAAAAAAACTCTTTTTGAAAGTTATGCTTCCTCTGTACATAAGGAACATGAATATGAAATCTATAGCTTTGTCCGAATAAAAACTCAATTCTTTCAATAGAGGCATACATTTGTATCGGTGATTCAATCCAATATTTTATTTTATCGTGATTAATTTATATTAAATATTTATAAAATATACATGTATATTTTATAAATAATACAAATTACGGTAATACTTTTGAAGATTTCAATTCAGGAACAACATTGTATTTGTATATCTTTTGAAATAATTGAGTTTTTTTATATGGAAATAACTATTTATTCATATTCATATGCCATATATACAGGCGCAACCAAAGTCTATTGGTAAGGCTCTTGACTAGTAATCCAAAGGACGCGGATTGAATCCCGGCTTGCGCAAATAAATTTTATTTGATTTATTTGGGTTATTTCACAATCAATTAATATATCTGGCACTTTCCACAGTGGAAGACACATTCAGTATCACCCTGGTGGAAGATCACCATTCAGAATTGGAACGTTGCTTGAAATCGCTTTAGCCGTGTTTTATGACCAGATCTGAATAGCCAGGTTGCTGAACCCCACCTTCCTCTTCCCCATCTCCTTCCCGTCCCCACTACCTTCAGCCTCACAAAAAACCCCATTTGGGAATGCCATAGTTCAAATAATATATTTTTTTTAAATCATAATATTTTAAAGCATAATTGCACAAGGTGTTTTTTCCTAAAATAATTAAACCAGCGTCATCTGTAGAGTATGTATGTATAAGTAGATTTTGAATTATTTTTAGTATACACCGTTAAACGTAACATACGTTATAATCTACGCATTCACAGATGGCGCCCATTAAATTATTTTAGGTTTTTAATATGTTTGTACGTTATGCTTTTAATTGTTTGCGCATGAACATACTTAACACGAATATAAATAAATAGTTTTGTCCATAAACAAACCCAAATCTTACAATATTGGATTGAATCACCGATACAAAATTGAATTTTTCAGCCTTTCTTGAAAGATTTGGGTTTGTTTATGGACAAAACTATTTATTTATATTCATGTTAAGTATGTTCGTGCGCAAACAATTAAAAGTATAACGTGCAAAGAGTATTAAAAACCTAAAATAATTTAATTGGCGCCATCCGTGAATGCGTAGATTATAATGAACGTTACGTTTAACCTTAAGATAGGACGCTTGTACGGAAAATGGTTAGAACTTGTAGAGCGGGTGGACATAGACAATCAGTGTCAGAAGAATACACGATGCACAAGTGATCTGTTATTCCTTTTAGTTTTTTATTTTATTTTAGTAATCAAGTCTTTTTACATTTTACGGGATTCCTGAATTATGCTGTGTTTTGTGCCTCTCCTTAAAATATCAGTTCACATATTTTGACACTATCAGTTTTTATACTACTTTTGTTTTTTTTAAAGAGCAACGATAACATGGCTTATCATTTAAAATATTTCATGCTCATTGTTGACTTTCATTCCGCTATCAGAATGTTAAGGTTATTCCATAAAACTATGTGCATTTTCTTGCTTTTATTAAAACAATCAAATATTTAATAGTTTTTTTGTATATATTTTCTATTGAAATAGCTTTTCAGTACCTTGTACCTCAAAACTTTGGAACTTTCCCAGTTTCTAAGTATATATTTTTTCTAAGTGAAAACTTCTTCAGCACCGTTGTGATTTGAAACTCAATGAATTGGAAGCGAGCTACACTAAAAAGAGACAAACACCTACATCTATAGGATTCAGCCTGCGAGAGAATGAGATAGCAATAAAATATTTATTTATTTCACGGGTACTCGGTTCCAATATGGTACGATAAATCCACGGTGCCATGCAAGTCTCCTTTGGTCTAGCGGTGTAAAGACCCTGACAAACCTTAGCGGCCAAACATTCAGCGGACCAAGGACCAAATCCTACGAAATCAAAAAAAATAAAAATATTTTTGAAAAATCTATATCCAATCTTCAAACAACTCTAAAATGAACAGGCAAAGAAAACACGAAAGAAAGCGACATCTACCGACTCCAAAGAAGAAAACACAAATAATTTAAGATGACCAAATGTATAGGAAAAGGTGCACTGGAATTCGTCGACAAAAATATGGAAAAAAGTCATCCTTCAAATTGATAAAAAAAGTGTTTCGTCGTCTCCCCACTCTTGTCTACTTTAGTTTTCTGAAGGTTTCACTTCTACCTCGTGTGAATTGCACACTCTGGTATTTTTTGTTTTTTCGTCATCTAGATTATAAAATATAAAGATTTTTTGTGAATACCTCAACAGTTGCTCCTGCCTGGAGCCAGTGAGACTTTGTCATCCCCAATTGGGGTGTGTCGTCAGGCAGAAGGTAGTGGGGAAGGGAAGGAGATGGGGAAGAGCAAGGTGGGGAAGTACCTGGCTATTCAGATCTGGTCACCAAACGTGGCCAAGGCCGTTTTAAGGAACGTTTCATTTCAGAATGGTGGTCTTACACAGGGCGATACTGAGAGTATCTTCCACTCTGGAACGTGCTGCATATATACTATATATTAGTTTTAATGAATTAATTGAATTAAATAACACGAATTTAAGAAAAAATATTTTTTTTGCCCATGCTTCGAATTGCGAGTCAAGAGCATTACCCCTAGACCACGGAGGCCGTCAAGAATGTAATAATATAAGAAAAAATATAATATATTTGTTAAGAAGGTCCTTTTTTTTAGATATATTTTTAATATAATTTTTTTTTCTATTTACTAACATATGCAATTAAATTTAAAATTAATACATTGTGAATGATGTCATAAAAAAATAATGTTGAGAAACTTATGAAAAAAAAAATGCTTTTTAGACACAGACGGAATCACTTATCTCCACTTTTTATTTTTTAGCTTTTAGTGAGAGAAGACCTTTTTAGTATAGCGTTTGTTTTTAGTTGTAGTGATCTGCTGGCTCATCTCTCTTTGAGCCCAAACACATATTTTTTATTAACCCCTCAGGCCTCGGGCCTATGTTGTCGGTAGGTCAAAATATTTCCGCTGCGCAATAAAATCCAAATTTTTTTTTCTGAATTCCTCCGATAGCTAACAACTGTTTTTGAAAAGTGATGAAATACCCTTTCAAATTTTATAATTAATAATCTAAAAAAGATTTGAAAATGGCTCACCTTACTTTTTTTTCTAACTAAAATTACTGATAATGGAACAAAAAAAATACACACATATTTTATTAAGCAAATATATTATAAAAGTTGATCAATTTTTTGTTTTTTCATGTGAAAATAATGGAAAAAAAATCCCAAAGTTTATTTTTTTTTCAAATTGCTGTTGAAGACTCTGCTTTCATAAAGGTTTACATTTTAAGTATTTTGTCGTTAACTTTTAGATCTGAATATAAGCGTGGTGTTTTCTCTTTCTATCGCCGTTTAGATCATATTTTCAACCATGGTAGTAAGGGAGACAACGATTTCTATGAGAGCCTTATAAATTGTTCCGAAAGGCGAACAAATTTGCCTTTTTTTACAATAGCTCCACACAGGAGGCCCTGTGGAAAATATTTTCACTCAGAGCCTACGTAATCTTTGGGGATGCTGTGTGGAGGGTCTTTTAAAGGAAAGAAAGGAAAGGAAGTTCTGATAAGGATAAGGTATGAAGGGTGAGTAGGAATCTGAAGGTCAGTGGGTCCAGGAGTGACGGACATATGAATCCGTCCCTCCCACTGTGGTGCAAGGCGATGTTCCAAAAGAGTTCCGCTTGAGAGTTCACAAGGTTTCCCTCAACCAGTCTCTCCCGATCCGGCCTGCCACGCAGCTTGTGGGCAGACACATCCGCCGCCAAGACCCGAACAAACTTCACCCCATGAACCCGGGCACCCCTGCTAAATCACCAAACGTAGCGAAAGACTTGAGGTGACCTATGGAAGAGGTGTTGGTTATCCATTAAATGGTTCCCGGGGCGGCGGTACCCACACCCAATTTTTCGTTTAGTTTATGTGTTCTGCCTGGGCTGAGTGTTTTAAAGTTGATTGTTTAATAGTTTAATGGATTTACAGAATGTGTTGTCAACTTTGACTAGGAATCTTTTCTTACAACTGGCTTCTTAGCCCACTTGTATACGTCCGTTTTTTTTCACGGATTGATTGTACACTCACCGGATAAACTTTACGCCGGACCGATATTCGGTGTACGTACACTATGTACAAACATTCACTATAAGCCATACAACACTGCGAATCCGGAAAAAAACGGACGTATACAAGCGGGCTTACTCTGAACAAGTAATGTAGTATTTTATTTCATGTATTTGGCTCACAACTTTGGAGTGAACTGGATCATCCATGATTATACTAGTTTCGATTAGAATTTAGACGACCTAAGCGGTTAAGATGCTGGACTACGAACCCAGACTTCGTTTGTTCGAATCCCGGCGTGCGCGAATCAAATTTCAGGCGCGAGGCACATCCCAGATTGATCGGTACTCTCAGTATCGCATTGTAAACCAACATTCAGTACGGATACAATTGCTTGAAATGGCTTTAACCGTGTTTGGCGACCAGAATTAATATCCAGATAATTTCTAACTTTCTCAGCTCCATTACCACACCCACCGCCTTGTCCAGCACTGTAACAATCCCAAAATAAAGATGTCGTAATTCCACGATTTAGAGCGGTTGTAATTTATGCGGTAAAAAAACTGAACTAAAAAAAGACGTAAGAGCACATACCCGAAGGATTTTAACTAGCCATTCCTGAGCATATTTCGAGTAAAAAATGTAAATGTCACTTTGCTGTCCTATGATATTTATTTTCAATAAAAAACAAACAAAAAAATATTTTTTCATTATACGACGCAACCGAGTAGTCGGGTGTAGCCTAGCGGGCCACGTGATAAATCCAGTCTCTTCCCAGCAGCACGGTAACACACGATACAGCGCACGGTTGCACGTGGTTACGTCGCGACGTGTAGGAGTGTGATCAGTGACGAAGGGTGAATTAAAAAAATTGTCTTTAATAAAAAAAAAATCATCGAACATTATCTTTACTGATTATAAAGAACATCCACCTCGAGAAGTAAATGAATATTTTGTGTTTTTTATATACTTAACCCAACTTCATATGGCTATGTTAATGCTCTTATCTCATTTTGAGTAATTTACCCTTGCTAGGGAGAGAAATTGTGAAGTGAAAGGGTAAAGAGAATATTTTATTACGCGGTATTTTTTTTTTCTAATTTTAAAGTGCTACTTTTCGGTAGTTTGTCTATATTTGCATTTTACAATGAATGCTTAGTATACTTAATAAGAAATTAATGGTAGAAGAATTCGTGGACAATCGAGGAAGACATGGCACGATCGAGTAAATTAATTACTTGAGTGGGTCATGTCAAGAGTTAGAATAACTTATAACAGAAGTTTATGTATGAGACGATATATGAATGTGATTGAAGCAAGTTACGGGTGCCAAGACAGAGTTGTATGGCGGCCAGCTTTGTCTGCCTACCCTCGTTCACCACAAGTAAAAATATATTTTTTAAACATTTCCTTCTCTCACTCCTTTCCGCCCAAAGAAAAGAAAAATAAAATATTGAGAAAAGAAAAACATTTTACCATTCAAACAGTAAAATGGTAAAACGTTTCCCGTGTTAAAATCTGATATAAAAAAGTAAAATATGTATATTGAATTTTATAAATTTTTTTAGATGTATTAGCTTCTGTAGTTAGTATTTTTAACGCGGAGGTTGGCGCTATCTCTCGGCATTATATTAGGTATTTTATTTTTGTTATCATCTCTACTAACAGAATGACAGACGCGTTAGCCTATCACTGTTTGTTTACATGGTGAATATTAGATAGCAATTTGTTTTTGGGAGCAGTCTTATCAAAAAATGTTCCTATGGGAGAAATTGAAAATTATTGCGAATGAATTTTTAAAACTAATTTTTTGAGATTTTGGTACTGGAGTGTAATGAGGCCGCCATTTACATTCGAAATATTGCAATGGTTATGCTGGAATCAGACGGTTTACTTTTCGTTAATTTCTGTCTTTCATTCCGCGCAAGAAATGAAACAAAAGTTCCGAATGAATTAATTAGTGAACCGATCCGACAATGTTGTTTATTGGCATTAGGCATTTTAGGCCGGACGTAAACGTCAGGTTTTGCTATCCGATTGTCTGATCAGACATTCGGATCGGATAAACACCGCACACATCCGATTCGAGCGTCCGGTTGTTTTGGTCTCAGTCACCGTCATTTCGCCTAGAGAAGTGCTACAACGCACTAGAGTTAGCCGCCACGAAATATTATCTTTCGCGCAAGTAAGCATGGACGACGAAGACCTTTAAGCGATTGCATATTTGCTTCGGCTGACGCGACAAAAGAAGAAACGCCGCTATTGGGTTCATCCATTAAATTTAAGAAGGCTCACCGAAAATAATTTTCATTTGAAACGTCCAAAACTACTCTGCTATCCTGAACGTTTTTTCGATTGTTATAGAATGAATACAAATTCGTTTAATGAACTTTTAAATCAAACTCGAGAGTCATTGACAAAACAAGATACAAACATGAGGGTTGAAAGGCTTGAAACAAAGCTTGAAAGTGATTGTTTGTGGGCACCGCGTAATAAAAGCGGGCCCGCTCTCCTTCGTCCGATCCGAGACGGTTATCGGATCAGTTCAGACGGCCGTCGCGGAAGGGCATGACCTATTTTTATTACCGATCAGATTTTCGAATTGGATGTGTGCGGTGTTTATCTGATTCTCATAAGAAATGTATTGCGCGAGGGCCTACCGGTTGTGTGATCAGACAATCGGAAAGCAAAACCTGACGTTTGCGCCCGGCCTTACACTCGCGCACGGAATGAAAGCAAAACGAAACGACTAAACACGGAGTGAACGCTCGATTATTCAGTCTCGCGCCTTGCACTGAGAGGACGTCATTATGTTGCATGTGAAACGTCTAGACGGTATTCGTTGGGCTGTTTGCTTTTGAGGACACGTCTCATAGAAATCGTTATGTCGCCCTTACTGTAATGGTGAAAAATATGATCCAAACGGTATTGTAAAGATAAAACAACACGCTGTATATTCCTATATCAAGGCTAATCACAAAATGCTTAAAATGTACACCTTTTATGAAACCAAAGTTTCCGACCACAAGTTGAAAAAAAATTATGAAACTTTGTGAATTTTTAATGAAATGATTTTTTACATGAAACGACGAAAAACTGAGGTGATAACTGATAACGTTTATAACTCATTTGCCTAATAAAATATGTGTGTGTGTTTTTTTTTCGTTACGAGTAATTTTTGAGTTTTCATTCAAAAATTTTACATTTATATAATTATATGGATATTTCTAATAATAAAATTTGTTTCATAAATTATTTAAATTATTTCATCAACTTTCAAATACTGACAGAATATGATAGCGGCCTGATGGGTTATTTATGCGTGATGTGACCATGAAGGGTTCTAACATAATTTTTATAATTTTTTTTTTCAAATATGTAAGATTATTAATTCGTTGGTAAAGGTTCCTAATAAAATTTTGTTATTGTGAGATAAAAAATAAAAAGGTTTAAAAGGCGAAAATACATTTTAAAAAAAAATTGATTGTGTCAGCAAAATTGCGTAAAAATCGATGCATCTGAAGCAACATAACCCGTTTCTCCTTAAAATTCATGGCCGGACGGATATTCACCGTCGGCGTTTTTTCTGAATATTTTTAGTCGATTCCTCGATTTAATCATCACAAATCAAATGAATTCCAACGCGCACGATTTCGTTCGACGACATTGTAGCGGGATTGGACGAGTAAACGTTCATTCCTATAGCGCCATCTGAACACGGAATGAAACAAAGATGAACATTTACCCGAGTGAACATTCACCCGAGTGAAGGGTCGGATTTAGCTGATGTTTTATAATCCGCTCCGAATAACCAGATACCTTCTTCCAGTCCCGTTTCCCCGTCAATTCTTCTCCCCACTTCCTTTAACACTTCTAACAATATAACCCAAATGGGATGCTCTGGCTCCAGACAGATGGGAGCAGTTATTCGGTATTCACATAAAAAAACGGTATTCAATTTCCCGTAATAATAACATCGAAATTAAACAAAAAATACATTTTTTCTTAATTTGTTTATATTGCCGAGAAATCGCCACTCCAGTTGGACAAGGTTATAACTTACAATTGATGAAAAATTAGAAATTCTAAAATCAAGCTCCATTTATTTTAAAAGGTAACTTAACTAACTTAACTTCACTTTCACTCTCTATGTTGTTTGAATCTGACAGTTAATCGTTATTACGAAGTGCATTATAGTTCGTCACTTTGTTTGGATAGTGTTCTAACTTCGCCTTTCCATATTCTGAGGATTCAAAGTTTTCGAAGACGAATTTTCGTAATCTATTTAACAACTTTTGACATTGATGTTCAATCTTGTGTAAAGTATTTTAGTTTATCATATTTTAATGGACATATTTAAATAGGACGTGGCCCTAGCATGGAATTGCATAAGGGAAATGTTATTAGAAGCTTATGCAATGAATTATTACTTGCTGGCTGCACATGGTTCTATTTGCATGTTTAGTTATGTTCTAAAGTGGTAAGTATATGCTCTATTTAAATATTTTCCTTTACACAAGATTCTTAAATACTTTACACAAGATTCTACCGCAAAATCTGAATTTTGTAAATAGTAATAATAATATTTGGATGATTTATGTATATAGCGCCGCTTTGGTGAAAAATCACCTCTAGGGCGCTGTACAAACTTATAATACATTTCTAAAATCTAGAAAAACTACATGCTAGACAAACAATTAAAAACAACTTATGGCTAAAAATGGCATCCGCCGGTTCATTGATCACCGATACGAAAATATAAATATATACAATGTTTTGAACAATGAACGCGATGCTGCCTAAAAATGAATGAATACAGAACCATACCTTCCTTACCTGTGAGGCTGTGAGGTCGCTTGGAATTAACACTGTTTATGGTCTATTTAAATAAATTTAGATAGAGTTCGTACGCAGAGGACATAATTGTGAACACATTTTATTTAATCCTGAAAAATATTTTAATATTAATATATAATATATTCTTTAATGAGTGTATGTTGGAAAGTAAAAGCAACATTTAACGGTGGGCGCAGTAGTACAAGGATTTGGTCTTCCAAAATGTGATTCGTCAAGAGACAGATTGATGTGTAAAAGCGAAATTTGAACCCTTTCCAAATGAGGTGACGAAATGTGTGTATTCGTCCGATGCTATCTTACTAATATTATAAATGCGAAAGTTTGTATGGATGGTCCTTACTCTTTCACGCAATAAATATCTAATGGAATTTAAAAATTCTTTCACTAATCGAAAGCTACATTATTTGCGAGTAACAACGGCTTTATATATTGGTAAGCTCTGGCGTTATGAATGAGCTGTGGCGTTATGAAATCATACGTTTTCTGTCCCTAACAAAATCGAGTTATTGCAAACGTCAAACAAATTGTTACCTTGGAAACAATTTTTTTTTTTCTTACTAATATTATAAATGCGAAATTTTGTATGGATGGTCCTTACTCTTTCACGCAATAAATTAATATCGAATGGAATTGAAAAATTCTTTCACTAATCGAAAGCTACATTATTTGCGAGTAACAACGGCTTTATATTTTGGTAAGCTCTGGCGTTATGAATGAGCTGTGGCGTTATGAAATTATGTATCATACGTTTTCTGTCCCTAACAAAATCGAGTTATTGCAAACTTCAAACAAATTGTTACCTTAGAAACAATTTTTTTTTTGAATTTTAGTCTTAAAAAGAGTGCTTTGTTGTGATTAAAAAGAGTACTTTTTTGGCGTCGTAGTTAATATCTACATTTCTCTAAAAATGTTTATTTTCCGAACAAAAAGCATAAAGTTGCTATAAAACATAGCATTTGAAGTGGACTGTCATTTTCTTATTTTTTTAGGTTACTCTGAATTCAAATATGAATAAAATACTAATAAAGGGAGTAGGTACTTAAAATAAATTTCTATTTCTATAATTTAAATATTTTCAAAAATAGAATTTTTATTTGCGAAATGTCATTCTCAAATTTTGAAATTTTCTATTAAACAATAATTATTTTCTATTAGACAAAATAGCGAGAATAATAACAATTATGCCAATAATTACCCATAATTACCCACTAATACTATGCGAGCGAAGCCGTGGGTAAAACCTAGTATTTAATAAATTCAATAATTTTGTTCATGAGCTTTCTCACAAAGTAAAATGAAAAACGCGAGTAGGAATTTTATTGTTGTTTAATTCCGTATGAATAAATCAGTTTATGCGGAGGTTGGCGGGACTACTGGAGAATGGAGAACTTTCCAGGATTGTTCCGTCCCTCCCCCTTTCCAGGATTTTTCCGGCTTTCCACCCTTTCCAAACATTTCAGGCTTCCACTTTTTCCGCCCCTTGACCTTCTATCTCTAAATTGGAGACACGTGTTCGCTTTTAATACAAATGCGCTGCTTTTATTTTATCTTAATACAAAAAGGTGGATTTTGGATAAATATGTTTTTGTTTTAATTTCCAATGCATTTTTATTTTTAAGTCTCATTTGTCAAAATATGTTCTGCTCCTACAATTTAATGGTTAGTTAAAAGCTGCTGTAATGCTCGCAATCTTTGAAACACTTGCTTCTTTTTGTGTTTGTTTTTCCGGTATTGAAATATACGGTGCTCAGAAGAACTCGCGTATGCTCCGGTATTTTGTATGTTGACGTTTTTTTCCGCAAGTGGTCGTAGTGACATACTCTCAGTATCGCCCTGGTGTAATACCCTCTTTCAGAATAGAACGTTGCTTGAATGGGATAGCCGTGTTTAGTGACGAGATTTGAGTATCCAGGTACTTTCCAAAGTTCCTCATCCCCGTCTCCTTCCTCTCTACTCATTTCAGCCTCACAACATACCCTAATTGGGGATGCCATTTACCAACTGACTCCGGAAAGTTGGCAGCAGTTTGAACTCTTGTGCAACTCAAAAATGGTCAAACTATTTTCGTTGTCTGTGATGTCCGTTATTTATTCCTGCATGAAATCTGAATCAATGAACACAAATTTGCTTTGAATTTAATTTATTTAATTTTTCAAAATATGTGCATTGTTTGAAGAATTCAGAAAAGCGATAAAGTACCCAACTGTACCATAATATTTTGAACAGATTATTTTAATTTCCATTTTCGAAATTGGAACTAATTCCTCTATAATTCATATTATCCCATAATTTCTAATTTATGTAGATAATTTTAAATAGGTATCTAAGTACATAATGAAATTTTATTATTTGAAAATGCTCCCATGTTCCATACTGCCGAAATAATAATAATTATTAGAACATTTGTAGAGCGCCGTTTTTGTGAAAAATCACCTGCCTTGCACAAAATCTTTTTATTTGAACGATTTTAGGGGAAAATTCTGACTTTTTTTAGTCCATTGACTTCCCGTTATTATCTTTCCTTGGAAAGTTTGTATTATTCTTCTTCCTTCGTGTTTTATTTTAATTTCCATTTCGTTTCATATTATTTACAGGGAATTGGAAGATACCCGAAGGTTTCATACGCTGGTTTCACTTGGCACAATTTTTTATAGTCTCCCGCACGCGATTCTTTATTACCTTTTTATGTTTCAGTTTATCTTGGAATTCACGTTGCCCGTTATATTGAAGTAATGCTTTAATATAAGTTTCGACATAATAAAAGCTACCGAATAATAATACTGTCATATTCGCTCCCATTTAGCAAAGCTATAACACTTGGTGTGCGGTACTTTTGATGCAGTAATCAATGGGAGGCGGGTATGGGTACCGCAGCCCCGGAAACCATTTTTTTGATAATATACGTCACCCCAAGTGGTTCTCTAAGTTTGGTGACTTAGCAGGGTTGCCCGGGTTCATGTGGTATTGTTTGTATAAGTCTTGGCGGCCTACATCGTGGCGGACCGGATCGAGAGAGACTGGTTGAGGGTTAAAGGGAGGCCTTTTGACATCTGCAGTCGTACTCTTTCGACTCATCAACTTGCACCGCAGTAAGGGGATGGTTTTGTATGTGCGTCACTCCTGGACATACTGACCCTCAGATTCCTAACCTCGTTCCCTTTTCCTTCCCAGAAGTTTCTCTCCTTCATTTCCATAAAAAATGACTTCTCACAGCATCCCTTAAGAGACAAAGACCGAGCTAATGTAAAAAAAAGAAGTTCCTTGCGCTGTTATGAAACTTTAATTAGGACCTAACCTAACCTAACATATTTGACAACACAGAGAGTCTACGTCTCACTTGGAGTCGATTTGTGGTATAACCTTTTTTGATTTGATCATGTGAATTCGAGTGAATCGAGTCAGAAGTTGCAATTTGTTATTTTATTTTTTTTTGGAGATCAACAATTTACATAATAACAGAACATAATATTATTTGAGTCACAATAATTATACATATTCACAAATTCGTAGCAGTTATACCTAGGGGGGACACGTCCCCATCCGACCTGCTGACGGAAGTGGCGACATCTTGTGACGAAGTCTTGAAATCGAAACCGATTTACAAAGGTAGCTTTGTTTGAAATTCCACTTACACAGATGTTATTTGTCGCGCGGCGCGTATGGCGTGGCATCAAACATGTTCTGAAATTCAACCACGTAGACGCAAGCCTATTAATACTATTCGATGCTTAACCAAAAATAAAAAAGGGTGGTGGTTGCATTAGATGAGTATCTATGGTTATTGTAAAGTATCGAGAGACCTGTGTGATTTTAAGGAGTGTGGTGAAGAGTTAAAAATGTCAAATTGTGTATAGTATGTATTGGAAGTGCGTGAAATTTGAAAATAATTCGATCGCTAGAGAATTAATAATATAAGCTATTTAATGCCTTTTAAAATCAGTAGGCTTCAAAAGTTTTTTTAACGCTTTTGTTAAAAAAAGAAAAAAAGTTCGAATTATTCAGGTCGAAAAAAAAACATTTTGGCTTCTCTGTGTGTTGTAGATTCACCAGTTTCCGGGTTGTCGATATTAGGAATAGTTTCAGTTTTACCGGTCGTTTTTAGTTGGTATCTGTTGGTATCTAGCTCGTTTTAGCCATCTCGTACTTTTAGACACCGTGTTCACATTTCAATTAGTGCGTACAGCCGGTTTCATCAATCAAAACTGAATTAACGCTAAATTAAAATAATAATATATTTTTAGCAGATGATTATTCGACTTAGTCATCTATTTTTTTCATTAGACCTACCTTTTCCATTACCTACTCAAAATGTCAAAGTTAGGGCCGGTATTTCATTGTATCCGGGATGTTATCAGTCGGCTTTTCTGCATAACATATTTATAATTCTTTTAGTAACTTCATATTATTTATGCAGTTAAATTTTAATATGTAAATGAAATCCTCAGTCAGATACCAGTGAGGAAACCATTATCTCTATTTGTACCAAAAAGGGAAGATAATAAAACATTTATTATTACTGGATGTCTTATTATTAATCTTGTCAGTGTTCCAAAAGAGAGTAAAGGACGTAAACATTTACGTTTTTAGATTTTCACGGCCGAATGCATTTTCGTTATTTGTTTTTGTGGTGTTATGCCGTGTTGCGCTACCTGCTTCTTTAGCCGACGTTTCGGACAGCGTTACAGTGTCCATCAGACTTCAGATCCGGCAGACACATCTGTCGGATCTGCCGGATCTGCCCTGATGATGGCCACTGCAACGCTGTCCGAAACACCCCAAAAACAAATAACGAAAACGTAAACATTGTCTATCGAGGAGAGCTTTAGGCCCGGTAGTAAGCGTTCAAAAAGAAGAAGGAGAGATATGTAAATACGAATGTTAGAGGGAGCGCGCTTACCTATATTAAAAATGATAATAATTAAGCGAAAATTGTAAATATATTTAATAAAACATGACTTGTTTAAAATAAAGCAAAAATCTCGTGGGAAATGTCCTAAGTAGCATTTAAAGAAAAACTGATTATTTTTCATACATTGTAAAATTATAGAAAAAACGTGTTTATAATAATTTTCGGAGCATACTTTGCGATTTTTTCTGTTTATCGAGGGAATTTCATATAATTATCGTTTCGGCATAGCAAATGTATAGATACAATCTTCAAGAATAACATAGTTAGGTACCTATATTTTTTAAGAGATCAAAAACTTAAATTGTTCAAGGAAAGTAACTATGTTATAAATTGGTAGAAATTGGGGATACCGAGGCTTAAAAAGCAACGGAAATTCCGGTCTTTAGACCTTTATCTAACTGGATAGTCCAGTCAAGGAAGGAGGTGTAGAGTGCGTGAGCAGGAACCTAAGCGATACCTTCAGAAACTTGTTCAGGGTGCTTAGGGTGTGAACATACTATAAGTTTATAAATTTAAATACGTTTTCGAAATATAAGAGGAAACCCGAAAATTGGGACCTCCGCCCCCCACCCTCCCCTCCTAGCTCACCACCTAGACGTCAGGACTTTTAGTAAGTTCACACACTAAGCACCCTGAACAACTTTCTGAAAGAATCGCTTAGGTTCCTGCTCACGCACTCTACACCTCCTTTTGGACCATTCATTGACTGGACTAGGAGTGCTGAAATGAACGTGTTTTTGTTAAAATATAAAATTTGTAGATAAAGTAATAATAATGTTAACCCACAAAAAAAACTATGCGGACGTAATTTGGACAGTTCAATTCGTACTCGTAGTTGATGTTATCCATGTAAATGATTGCCTTCTTCGTATAAAAATTTGGATTTGAGGTCACAAGCAGTCTTAATAATTATTGCTTTGATCGAAAGGTATATCAAATATCTATTAAGGTTATGTGCTACTTTATTTATTTATGCCTCAAATTATGATGTATATATATATCTGTACCCGAGAAGCATACGGATGCAAGTCCAAAATTTGAAGAAATGAGTTTTTGATGCAGACTTGAAGTAAATTACCGGTCAATGGTTGAGTGGGCATCGCGCTTGGGTTCCACCCAGGCGTTCCGTGTTCGATTCCTCTGCTGGCTTCCTCCAAGTCCTCCATCACAACACAAGCAATATTTTCGGCTTTCTGCGGTGGTAGTAGGAGATTTTCCAACATTGTTGGGTTATTCGTAACCCGGGAATGTCTGTCTTTCTTTTAAAATAAAAAAAATTAAAATTATCATGTTTATCAGTGGCAGAAAGATACAAGTCCTATCATGAAGGAAACTAGGATTTTCAAAAATGTTTACGAATGCAACTACCTTTGATGCAATCTTAGAAGCAGAAAGATGTACATGGATTTGCATCTTTATGATTTAGTTGCATTTTGATTATTATGACTCAAATCCATTTGCATCCTTCTGCCTCTAACATTACTACACTTTCTATGGAAGTAAACAATTTTCAAACATTGATCCTTTCATATATACAACACATGTCATAACAAAATATTAATTTTGAAGCAAGAGGACTCAAGTCCGAATTTACTTTTTTTGTTATCTATCAGCATGGATATTCGAAGAAGTTATAATAATAATAATAATTTTTTTTTATTAATTTCTTATACCTTACAAATTTGAATTTATTACATATAAGAAATAACCGCATAAATGAATTTATTACATATAAGAAATAACCGAATAAATGAATTTATTACATAAAATAATTTATTAAATATAATATCATGAGACCATAGTTACATAAAAAAATAGTTTTTGGGCTCTCCTGAACATTAACCTTTTTGGACTTGCATTCGTATGTTTCTCGGGTACAGATATACATTTGAAGATAATGCGCAAACATTATGCCTAGGCGTATTAGTGACACCGAAATTGGAGCTTATTAGCATCATCAGATAATCACCTATGTTTCAGGGGTTTAGTTTTTGTTTATTTTTTGTAATTTGTTTTGTTTATTTTTGGTAGGTTGTTTTTTTTTCAATAGTTTTTCACCCCAAAAGCTAGCATTATTACCACCGTACCACGCAGGTCTAACGAGCTTCGATAATACTTCCATCTCTGCTCTTGATACTGCTCACACTTCGCACTAGAGATATATGTCGCTCTATCCAATCTTGGGACTTGGAACTCGGCCAAAGCGTAGCTCTCTGTATCAGGAGCGCAGAGACGAGAAGATCAACACTCTTGAGGCTGCCTCCAAGGGAACTAATGAAAAAGTGGCCTACCTCCTACCTCTACAATATATACAGTTATACCTACAGTATATGTAGGTGGTATCCACTCAGTGGGCGCACTTTGTACATAGGACTTCTCTCTTCGGTGGGTAAGGGGGGACCACTCTCTCGTAGGAAAACAGAAGACTTCAAGTACTTTGTAGTTTCCTTTGTATATTTAAGTAAATTTGGCAACTATGTAGGTACCTACATATTTAATCACGTTCGAGGGACGTAGTTTTAACGAATTACGTATTTTCTTACGGTCTCCTTGGTCGACGGGCACGATCCCACGTTCCCGGCGTGGGCAAATAAATTTAACATTGAATTATTTTATACATTTGATGTAAATATATCATCGATTGAAGGGATCCATACCAACTCAGAATGAAACCAACTCAGAACCACCTCGGAAAGGTTATTAAAAGCTATGAAAAAATAATTTTAAAATAGCCGGTAACCCTAACCTAACTTAACCGATTTTTTTATCATCACTCTTAATGACCTTTCTGAGGTGGTTTTGAGTTGGTTTCATTCTGAGTTGGCCAGTCACCGATTGAAGATACTCTTAGTTTCGCCCTGAAAAGACCAATTCAAAATCAAAACGCTGTTTGAAATGGCTTTTTAGCCATATTAGCATTTTAGTCGCTTAGTTTGAATGTTTTAGTCATTTTTTGTGGCCAGATGTGAATGGCCAAGTACTACCTCACCTTCCTCTCCAATCTCCATCCCCTACCGATGCCCCTCATCCTAACATATTCCCCAACAATTGAGGATGCCATAGTACCACTAGTTCTTGACGACCGGGAGCAGTTGTGTTGCATAGGGAGACTCTTGTACATTTAATATATTACCAATCAATCTGAACAAAACATGAAAAAGAACAAGACACAAAAAAATAAAAAAGGCCTAGGATCTTCCTAGTTGTTCGATTCCCAGATGCGTCCGTTACTTTTTATTGTTATGTTTCTTGTTGTTTTTCATATTTCTTGGTATTTATCTACTTCTTCAATGATCGACATTTGTTTATGCTTAAAAATAAATTATTTGTGTTGTACCATTTATACAATCGATCCAAGTTAGTTGCAAAACAAAACAGTCCATTAATTTTTTTATATTTTCAAATCGTCGGCGAACAATAGGAAATGGACTCAAATGTAGAAATTATGTCATTGATGAATAACAAAAAAAAAAGAATCGAACCTAAATGAGAACCTTGAGGCACCCCACTTGAAGCTTTATATTCATGAGATATATGGTTAGATATTTTTACGTATAGTTTTCTAGATGTTAAAACGGTTTCTAGCTATTTTAGTAGATTTTAAACATACCCTTCGTCATACCCAGTGGCGGCTCTAGGAGTCCAGAAGTGGAAGGTCATTTAAAAAAAAGATATTTTGATACAATATCAAATTAAACTAATATTAATTTATCTCACGGTATTGAGAGTCAAATTACATTTAATATAGTAAATTATTTTGTGCGACAAGTCTACAATATGCAGAATCAACATTCGTTTATCAAACCATCTCTTTCAGACGCATAATATTCATCATGCTTTCTCTCGCTTACGGCCATGACCCAAACTGTTTTCAGAATCCGAAAACATTTTTTCTTAGTTGGTATAGTGCCATCTCGTTTGTTGTATGGCGCGTAAAGCGACAGAAGACATGATATTTGGGACATTTGAAAAATTGACCGAGCCAATCATAGTGCGTGGGAAATAAAGCTTCCATTTAAGACGTCAGATGTCACTTGCCGCTGCCTGCTATCTCGCGGTGCATTTCAAATACATTAGGATAATGTCAGTTGTTTTCATTAAGGGGTCTCCACACGGTGCTGCCGCAGTACCAACTGCCGCAGAACTGTAGTCAAAAGCGCCAGCCGTATTGTTATTATAATAACAATACGGCTGGCGCTTTTGACTACAGTCAACTACAGTTCTGCGGCAGTTGGTACTGCGGCAGTACCGTGTGGAGACCCCTTTAGCCTAATATTTCACAATGATGTCATCTTTTTAATTTTGGGAGGTTTTTGACCGATTGACCCGAAGGAAGGATCGCAACTGGTCTTACCCCTCCATTCGGGGATGCTATAGTCCTACTGACTCCGAAAAGCGGAACGTTACGTTTCACGCACCCAGAACACTGCACAGAAAGTGAATAATCCACAAAATGGTGATCTTTACCGACTTGAAAAAATTAACGTAATACTTTACGTTAATTTTTACTTTTTATTTTTTAATTTTTACTTTTAATTAAACTTAACTTAATACCTTTCTACAAAGATATTGATTGCCTTTCAACTTCTAGGCCCTCGCCATGCCAGTGAAATTGGTTTTGAATTCGAAAAATAATTTCGATATTTAAAAATGTCGGAGAATGCTCAAGGTCAAATGGACCGACATGATTACCAACACAGAAATTCTCAGGCGGGCTAGAGCAGATAGGGAACTGCTTACATTAATAAAAATCAAGAAAATTTCATATCTGGGTCATATACTTCGAGGGGAGAAGTATCACTTGCTCCATTTAATATTGAAAGGCAAGTTAGAAGGTCGCCGAGGGCCTGGAAGGAAATAAATGTCTTGGCTGCGAAATGTACGAGAGTGGACCGGCATTAGAAGTGTGGAGGAGCTATTCCGGGCAGCGCAAGACAGTGATGACATTTTCAAGAGTGATTGTAAACGTCGGGGGGACCTAATAGGGCACACAAAGAAGAAGAAGAAAAATGTCTGATCAGTTTCACAAGTAGTGAATAAAACTGAGATTTTTTCGGGCACGGGGACACGCCAACAATATACTTCTATCGGTTGATCTCTCCAGTGTCCCAGAAGATGAGCCGAGCGTTCTTCAGCAGGTTTTGAGGCGTCTCTAAGTTTTGAAACTTTGATCTTACCCGCATACTATCATGCCTTCGTAAGTCTCGCCTTCAAGTCTTCGCTGATATCTGATAAATATTCATGCTGCCAAAATTTTGGGAGGGGAACCACCCACTTTCTGTGTTGATCACGTCCTCAGTCCCGGACATGACCACAACAGCCGAGATCCCTCTATCCTTTGGTATTTCGATGGTTTGAAGCTGTATTATACGCTAGGGCAGCCCAAGACCAATACCGATGAAATGAATTTGGGCGTTTCTTTAATTTGTTGTTGTCTTTAATTCCAGTGTGATGTGTGATAGATTAGATACCTTCAATATCGTACTAGACGATAGAACACCGTTCGGTTGGCTTAGCCATATACAGTTATCAGATCCGAATAGCCAAGTACTTCCCCAACCTTAATTTTCCCTATAATCTAATCCTACCCGCTACGTTACGCTACATACCTAAAATTGGACTATGGCGTCCCCAACTTAGGAATTTTTTTTAACTTTCAAAAATACAATGCACATCTTTGTGGTTTATATTCGCAGTTTTCTGGTAGGTTTCTTAAATCACTCTTTTTTATTTACCTTTAACGTTTAAATGTTTAAAACAATGAACCTTATAACCATACTGATTAAGGTTAAACGTCACGTACGTTATAATCTACGCATTCACAGATGGCTCCAATCAAATTATTTTAGGTTTTTAATGCTTTTTGCACGTTATGCTTTAAAATATTAAGTTAAATTAATTGTTTGCGCCCGTATATATTTAATATGAATATAAATAAATAGTTTTGTACATAAACAAACCCAAATCTTTCAAGAAAGGCTGAAAAATACAATATTGGATTGAATCACCGATACAAATTTGAATTTTTCAGCCTTGAAAGATTTGAGTTTGTTTATGGACAAAACTATTTATTTATATTCACATTAAATATGTACGGGCGCAAACAATTAATTTACCTTAATATTTTAAAGGGTAACGTGCAAAAAGTATTAAAAATCTAAAATAATTCGTTTGGCGTCATCTGTGAATGCGTGGATTATTACGTACGTGACGTTTAACCTTAAGGGGCCGCAACTCGAATTTCTACCGATTTCTTACATATCTCCCTTAAAAATTTAAGTTTTAAAGCTCTTAAAAAAATATGTTATTTTTGAAAATAGTACGCTCCAAAAATTATTAAAAACAAGTCTGTTTCTATTATCTTTTAAATTATATTTGTGAAAAAATTCAAAATGTTTCTTTTAACGATACTTAAGATGCTCGCCAAGAGATTTTTGCTCTATTTTAAACGAGTCGTGTTTTATTAAACATTTTCGCATCGATTTTGGCGCTGTAAATGTTAGCGCTTTCCTCTAACTTTCGTAATTTCGTATCTCTCCATCTTCTTCTTTTCGGGCCCGGTTGCGGAGCCTTAAGATATATATAAACAGCTGAATTATCGTAACGGGACTTCGGGTATTTACCGAGCTCCCGAGCGTTGCCAAAATATCCCGAATGGATAATGCGTCGTGTATTTACGAACATGCCTCAAGGCGTCCTAGCATGAACGCCTTAAAATTGTCAACATTGACCCGATAAAGTTTGTTATCAATAAACTTCGTTTAATCTCTGTATTACGCGGTTTTTATTTTTATGCTCCTGAATCGCTGTTTGGCAGATCTAAATATGGCTGAGGAGTATAACGCATGAAGCATCTTTACGAAACTTAGCCTAATGCGAGCTAGCTGGCATATATTATACCTAGGTACTTATTTTCCAAGTGTGTTCATGGCTTAAGCTGACGACATTGTGTAAAATCTAATTAAATGCTTATAAGACATTTTGCTAACATAGCCCAAAAGTAATACTAATTCAATGAGTTTATACTCGGTATTCAGTGAGGAGGCAAAGTGGTTCGCTACGTTTGGTGACTTGGAAGGGGTGCTCGGGTTCATGGGGTGAGGTTTTTCTAGGTTTTGGACGCTTTTGCTCACGTTTTCCATGGCGAGCTGGATCGAGAAAGACTGGTAGAGGGAGGTCGTTTGACCTCTCCAGACGGACTTTCTTGACGGATCGCCTTGCACCACAGTCGGAGGTATGGATTCATACGTTCGTCACTCCCGAACACATTGACCCTCAGATTCTTATACACCCCTCGTATTTATTCCTCCCCAGAACTTCCTCTTCTGAAATTAAAAACAATCAATAAAAATATTTGACTCCTTAAGAGTCAAAAGGACATTTCCTTATCCTTATCTTATCTTTCTAATATTATAAATCCGAAAGTTTGTATGGATGGTCTTTACTCTTTCACGCAATAAATATCGAATGGAATTTAAAAATTCTTTCACTAATCGAAAGCTACATTATTTGCAAGTAACAACGGGTTTATATATTGGCAAGCTCTGGCGTTATGAATGAGCTGTGGCGTTATGAAATTATGTATCATACGTTTTCTGTCCCTAACAAAATCGAGTTATTGCAAACGACAAACAAATTGTTACCTTGGAAACAATGTTTTTTTTAATTTTAGGCTTAAAAAGAGTGATTTGTTGTGATTAAAAAAAATTACTTTTTTGGCGTCGTAGTTAATATCTACATATCTCTAAAAATGTTTATTCTCCGAACAAAAAGCATAACGTTGCTATAAAGCATAGCGTTTGAAGTGGACTGTCATTTTCTTATTTTTTTAGGTTACTCTGGATTCAAATATGAATAAAATACTAATAAAGGGAGTAGGTACTTAAAATAAATTTCTATTCTATAATTTAAATATTTTCTAAAATAGAATTTTTATTTGCGAAATGTCATTCTCAAATTTTGAAATTTTCTATTAAACAATAATTATTTTCTATTAGACAAAATAGCAAGAATAATCACAATTATGCCAATAATTATGCCAGTGAATAAAATAATAATAAAATAATCTCACTAATACTATGCGAGCGAAGCCGTGGGTAAAAGCTAGTATAATATAACATAGAACCGGAATCGCCTCTTATAAGACCTTTCGACTCCTAAACAGTGCGGTGAAATTGCTTATCTGCTCGAGAAAGAATTTCTATAAATAAATAAAAACTTTTTTTGTCAGTTTGTTTCTTCACTGCGTGATCCTACTAATTCATGGATTAGGTGTATGGTCAGATGTAGCTCACATTCAATTTTGAAATACTCGATGCTCACTCCTAACCCGAAATACGTAAACAAAAGTAAACATGTTTTCATTTTTCGTACGCTTAAATTATTAGGAAACTTTTCTTGTCCTAAACCTAAACAAAATATTGTTTTATTTTGTTAGTTAGATTACAACATATTTTGTTTGCAAATTATTTTTTGGTTTGCTGAACTGATTTCACACCCACGAATTTCTCAAAGTGAAGGAAAAGGGTTTACCTACACGCCTCCAAAACCCTTGTAGATTGACTTCAGAATCCTGAGTGAAATAATATAATACAAATATTGACACTAAAACTATTTGTTCCATATTATAAAACAAACCACTACCCGGTGGCAAAGCGGATTTATACGGCCACCCTTACAGCCACGCTATACTACTATACTTGATACTTCCCGGGCTTTGTAAATCGTGTCAAGTGGCCGTGGATGTGCGGCTTCCTCGCGGAATCCCGTTGAAATGCTGGGAAAAGAAGGTCACCCTGTAATAATACTTGTGCCTCCCTTGGTGAACTGTGAACTTAGTACTTGCTTTACCTCTGTGCGCTTGGTATCTAAGTTTCTAATGTTTTATTTTTAACTTGTGCCGCTTTACAACGGTTTATTCAGTGAATGTTATCTGATGGATATGTTGATAAACATATTACTACTCTGAAAATATGGTTCGCAGTAGGCTGGAGAGTGGTTCGGCTCTGTCCGACGAACTTTCTTCTGGGCGTGCTGAGACTTCACACCCTTCAGAAGAGAGGGGTAAGTGGGTGGCGGCATGCCGCATACTGCTGCTAGGCTGTATTGACAACTCGGCTACTTTGGGGCGTGTGGGTCTCTATGTTACAGATGACTGACTATCTTAAACAGCGTCATCATAGATTATTCTATCTTCCTGCCTGTAGGACTAATCTGCCGGTTCTTCCGGTGAGGAGTATATTGCTCCTGAATAAAATCTTTTCCCTGATTGATATATTTAGCATCAGCCAAGAGAGATTCAAGAAGGAAATTCATTCAATTCTTGAAATGATATCTCATTGACGAGATCTTCATCATTGCCTCGATTTTTTTCTTAAAATTGTTGTATTTTTTTAACATTTGTTAATATCCTATTTTGGAAAATATTGTATTTTCTTATACATTTTACCAAAATCTGTAAATGTATTAGGCATTTAATTTTAATATATATAATTTTAAATATATCATTATTATTATAAACGAAATGATTCAGCAACAATGATTTTAAAGCAGATAGAAAAGGGATTTCCGCCTAGTTAGTGGAAGTATGGCATAAGGCGTCTGCAGAATCGGCAGAAAGTCTCGACTGGAACTACCTTTTCTTTAGTCAAGCATATTGTTCGATTCCTTCCCGCCCGTTTTTTTTAAACCATAGATAAAATAATATGCAAACCAGTAGTCTGTAGCAGCCTTCCACTTAAAACTAATTCTGGGTCGATCGATCATTTTACATCATCCGGGTTGATCACGACCCGTTGGTGAAGTGATCGGGTACTTTACAGGTAGACAAAATGTCATAGATAGACCGACGTGAATGAGATGGACGCCCGCGCATGGATGTTCCGGGCGTCTCGAGTTTCGTTATTGCGACACAAAAATGGAGTTAATCTGAAATGGACTCTCAGTGCGGTTCTAGGTTCCAATTACAGGAGACATATATATGGATTACATGGAACTTATTCTTTACTTTACGGTGGTGGCGGTAATGTTTATCGGTGTGCTAATGCTAAAATGAACCGATGTGAATACTAGGTACACACTTTCCATCTATATTTATTTGTCGCCGGAACGAAATTTGAGTCTACAAAACTTCGACTCCCGGTCTACAAAACATATGTATACACCCTATTTATTTATTTACCAGCTGGTATCCGGCATGCGTTGCAAATGCCATTCAAAGAAATAAATTGATTCTCCCTGCATTTCCTTTCCCGTGCGTCCCCGTTCCTTTCCACCTTCCCCGCCTTCCCCCTACCTCCTCTCTTCCCTCTCCGTGAACCCCACATATTTTCATTTATACAAATTTCATAATGCCCGACCTTACCATTGTATACAGCCTTTGTTATTCGCTGATAATGTAGCTTTCTTTTGGTGAAAGAATTTTTCAAATCTGTTCAGTAGTTTCGGAGCATATTCAATGCAAACAAACAATTAAATCTTTCCTCTTTATTGTGTTAGATATGTTAGATATAATAATTTCCATCAAACAGTTGTACGCCAATACATCACGGAGAAGATTTCAAGAACATCTATTGTCCCTCACCACACCCATCACGGGGTAACAGCTCATCGATTAAATGATCGGGTATTTCGCGATCGACCCAGGATTACTAAGGCGTTCTCTGTTGTGGAAAGGTTATAGGGCTCGTTTAATACTTTATACTCCTAATGGCACCCTCTCCTATCGGAAGTTGGATATCATCATGGAAATATGGGTTGCAGCCCGAAACAACTAGGCTAGTATGTTTTAATTATTACACGTTAACATTATAATGTGCTAGTATTTTTGTGAACAGTAGATATTGAGTAGCCTGATATTGATTATTCCGATTTGACAGCTCGTAGCACATTTGCGATCTCTGTCGGAGTAAAAAGATACTATCCAACACTGCTACCATCTTTACAGGATTGGCCAAACATGGAACACACAAACAAATTTGCAAACGAGATGCAAAACTTTGACCAAAAGCAGACGAAACGCAAAGCGCTCGAGTTAAAGTAGAACTTCGGTACGCTCAGTCGATTACACACCTAGTTAAAGTTTAAATACCTACATGCTGGAAAATCGGCTCTAAAAATGTAATTTTATTCTAGCTATGAGAAATGTTTGAAAAAAATATTGGCTTAGACTACGAGGCCTGAATTATTACATTAGTGTATAAATATGTAGCGAGTATTAATAATGTTTTATTGACAAGGATGAAACCATGCTGGACGACCCCGATAGCCTACGGTACAGATACAGATAAAACGGTAGCATCTTATCATTGGGTCACGAGCTTTTCTCCCGTCCAATATAAAAACTACCTATTAATACTCTATTTTTATTGTTTTTTTTAACAATGCTAAATACTAGTCTAATTTTTCTAATCGTATTTTTATTTATTTTAAAATATTGTTAGTTTTAGTACTAGAGTTTTACGCTTTGGATTGTTCCTTATAAAATATTATTTTTTAACGTTATGCCTTATTTTTTTTTTACCTTTTAATGATTTTTCTGAACCTCTGTAACTCATAATGAATAGAAATGTGTGTACTCGCATTTGCCTTCAATTTCTGGTCTAATCTCTAAGCACAAAATTCATCATCGAAAACGTTGGCTCGTGAAATTTAAAAGAAAAGTCACTTCACAGGTTCGTACAGTACCTGACTTACTTTATCGGTTGATTGGATTAAAAATGTGGACGACTTTTTGTTCTCCGGTGACTTTTTTCAACAAAAAATCAGTGGGTGTTGGACACTTAATGTCAGAAAGAATTTTTTATGGTTTTATTTGGTATGTATTTTTTTAAAGTATGAAAATATTTTTTTTTGTGCAGATGTTTATTACGGTGACCGGACAACTCAGAATGATATCAACTCAGAATCTCTTCAGAAAAATCATTAAAAGTGATGTTAAAAAAATATAAAAACGTGGTTAAATACTGGTACATAGGTTACATTAGGTTAGGGTTAAGTTAAGAGCTATTTTAAAATGATTTTTTCATAGCTTTTAATGACTTTTCAAAGAAGTGTTGAGTTGACTTGATTCTGAGTTGGGATGGAACCGTTATTTATATTTGACTATCACATTTACCTGAAATGCACAATCGGGTGCCGAGAATAGACTAAAATTTCGTTTTTCTATTGTGATTTCTTAAAATACCTTTTTAAAAATTGTATGTTCTAAAAATACCTTTTAAAAATAGTTCAGTCCATTATGCCTACATCAAAATAATTAGATACGTCCTGATAATAAGATTACATCCTCCAACAAAAACCAACAAAGTGTATGTTTGATAAAGCGTTGTGCTCAGGCTGCAAAGTGCAATCTAGCCGGCATCTAATTTCTGTTCGATAACATCCTGTTTTGTGGAGACTGATTCGCGATCTTCTCATTTCATTTATTATTTTTAATTGGTAAACTAATGTTTAAGTCAAGATTTTTATGCAAAGCACAAAGGGTAACAATTATTATAAGCAATAATTATTAGCCTGAAACACTCATCAACATTGAAAAAATCTTCCGAGAAAAGATAAATGCCGCCGACGGGACTTGAACCCGCGTCCTTTTGATATCCGGTCAACTACTCTACCTACTGAGCTACGTCGGCTTATCTCCCACCCGCCAAATAATTCAATATATACCAGTGTTTCATTCAACAATTACTGCTTATTACATTTTTTCACCTGAAAACAACCAACTTTATTTTTTTGTGAGAAATGCATTATAAGTGCTTACTCTCCCACTAGATGGCGTCGAGACAAATTATGTCTACATTTTTTGGTGGAATACTTTAACTCGTCAAATATTAATTATTATTTTTAATTGGTAAACTAATGTTTAAGACAAGATTTTTATGCATAGCACAAAGGTAACAATTATTATAAGCAATAATTATTAGCCTGAAACACTCATCAACATTGAAAAAATCTTCCGAGAAAAGATAAATGCCGCCGACGGGACTTGAACCCGCGTCCTTTTGATATCCGGTCAACTACTCTACCAACTGAGCTACGTCGGCTTATCTCCCACCCGCCAAATAATTCAATATATACTAGTGTTTCATTCAACAATTACTGCTTATTACATTTTTTCACCTGAAAACAACCAACTGTATTTTTTTTTTTTTTTTTTTTGTGAGAAATGCATTATAAGTGCTTGTCTCCCAAAAAAATAAAGTTGGTTGTTTTCAGGTGAAAAAATGTAATAAGCAGTAATTGTTGAATGAAACACTAGTATATATTGAATTATTTGGCGGGTGGGAGATAAGCCGACGTAGCTCAGTTGGTAGAGTAGTTGACCGGATATCAAAAGGACGCGGGTTCAAGTCCCGTCGGCGGCATTTATCTTTTCTCGGAAGATTTTTTCAATGTTGATGAGTGTTTCAGGCTAATAATTATTGCTTATAATAATTGTTCTCATTTTATATTTTTATCTTATTTATTTATTATTTTTATTTTTTTCCAACGACCTGACCGAAATTTGGTGTATATTGTGTTGCCTATAACGTAAAAACTGCTAAAACAATTACAATCTATCTTTTTTTTTCTTCATAATTTCAATATATACACATCGCACCCGAGGGCTAACAAGGGCACAAGTCAAAAAAATGCATTTTTGAGTTAAGTATGCAGAAATGTTCCTGGATATCTATTCTATCTTCGTTAAAAAAACCACAATTCTTAAAAATATTATTGTGGCTTTAAAATGGCGTTGTAATATTATAATATTTTACTAGAATTCAAGCAAAAATGGTGGCTCAATAATCATTGATCAAATATTATAATATTAAACCTTATAAATATTAATATAAGTACTGCTTTTCAACTTTTGTAAAATAATGCTTTTTTATTGGTTAATAAACTGATTTAATACACTCAAACGTAATATTCAAACTGCTCTCCCGCAAAAAGTTTTTGAGTTGTGCCATTGTTATCCCCCGGGTGCAACATATAAATATCATCTTTTGACGCGATTTCTCTGGACGCTGCCAATTTTATTACTCTCGTTAATTAGTTGTTACTATAAAGTTTTTCATTAAATTTCTTTCATTATCTTATGAAATAATTTCTCGACGATTATTATATATCCTTTCGCTATACTTATTTCGTAAAAATGAATGTTTGACATTTGCTCTCAAATTAAATCATGAAAACTTCTATCGTTTTGCTGTGTAATTATTCCATAAGAACATTTTTCTGTTTGCTATGAAGTTCTTTCAAGAAAACGTTTTTCTTTTGTCTTTCTTTTCCACGAATAAACACAACGGTGAAAGCATAACACTTTTGAAACGTTATATAAATTCATGAAAAATGATAAAAAAAGTAATTTAACCTTACCTTTTCAACATATTAAACAAACAAAAAAACTTTAACATGACATTATAGCTCTTTCCAAAAGTGCTTACCTGCGTTTTTCTATTTCATGTAGAACTGCTTTCTGCAATAGAGATATTATTAATTCATAAATTGTCTTATTTTGTTACATTATACTAGCTGAAGTCCCCGGCGTCATCCGGGCCTTTCTTTCCGGGGTTTTCTAAATCAGATGTAGACAAGTTAAGAATGCAAAATTTCATAAAAAAATATCAAAATTCTTTTTTAAGGGTTGTGAAAGAAGGAGGTGTGGATTTCGATGTCTCATATAAGCAGTCGCCTTCCTCTTGTTTTGAAGGTCAAGAGTATGAAATTTCGTCGGTCTCGAAAAAAAACTGTCGATTTTTACAATAAACAAATCAATGCCGCCCTCCAAAGACACACTGTTGTTGTTTATTATAACACACTGTTAGTAAAGACACACTGTTGCTGTTTATTATAACACATTGTTAGTAAGGACACACTGTTGTTTATTATAACTATAATACACTGTTAGTTGTTTCTTTATAAAAAATAGATAGATAAAATTAAACATTGTAATTTATTTCTTACCAGCGACTACCCGGGATGGGTTGCAATGCCATTGAAAGAAAAAAAGTTTTTGTCTTTTAATTCTGTTTATAGAAGTGTGGAACCATTCCTTTCCTGAGTTCCCTCTCCCGCGTTCCCGTCCACCTTCCCCGCCTTCCCCACTCCTTCGTCCCCCCTCTCGCGAACCACCATTCCGTTCTTTCTCCTCCCCCCTCCCCCCTCCCTCAACGCATAAGGGACAAACAAAGAAACATTCATTTTTATGTATTAATATTATATTTTAGAACAATGAGTTATGGAATTGGCTCTGTAGGTCTCCCTTGGCGATCGTTACCATATGGACAGCTCTTATCTGTTGAACATGATGGCTATTGGCTCTGTTATTAGTTGTTCAATCACCGAATATTTAGTTATTTTATGAAACTCGCGACTCGTGTAGTCTACTAGCGTAGCAATTACTGCCATACGATTTCAAATATTTTATGTGAATTATTAATCAGTGCCTTGGTGCGGTATAAAAAATGTGAATGTGATAAATTTGTGTAAAAACATTATTGGTTTTGTTGTTCTACTTCATTTAAATTATTAATATCTTCTGTCGTTTCATGATTCAATTTATTGTTTTGTTTTTATTCTTCCTTGCAATTTTGGCCGTAATATTTACCATAACCATGCAAATCATAATTTTATGAATAGAGCTTGTCAGAATCTTAGCAAGAATTCCTTGATAACTGCTCAAAAACTGTCTGGAGCCAATGAGACTATGGCATCGCCAATATGGGGTATGTTGTGAGGCTGAAAGTAGTGGGCAGGGGAAGATGATGGTGGGGAAGTACCTGGCTATTCAGATCTGATCACCAAACATGGCTAAAGCCATTTCAAGCAACGTTTTTATTCTGAATTGTGGTCTTTCATTAGGATCGTACTTAAAGTATCTACCACTATAATAAGTTATTTTAATTGTGTAAATTGTGAAATAACACAAATTAGTAATCTCAAAATATTACGGGATTTTAAAATATTGTCGTATTATTTGTAACCTAGGAACGTTTCATTATTAGTATATATATTTTTTAATTTTGTGCTCCCCGGGATTTAAACTCGTGACCTCCGGATTCTTAGCCAAGGATCGTTACCACCAGAGACCGTCAACATATTGACAAATCTTTCAAAAAGTTAATTTAGGTTGACTTTAAAATTATTTTCTGATGTGTTTGTTTTTCTGTCAAATTATTTTTGTTTTTACGTCTGTCAATTTGCTTTTAAATAAATTCATAAAAAGGTTATTCGTTTGAACTAATTTATTATCTACGTGTAATATTATTTCAACGCGATATAATCATCTATTTCATCTATGGCAACTTGAATAATATGAGCCATTTTGTATGAAAAAAAAAACAGATACAATGTCAAATAATGTAATGATAACCAATTTTAAACTTTGCAATCTGTTGGTGACCTGTTTTTGAGAGTCGGCGATAGAGGTGCATCACAATAATAATGATTTTGTTGATAAAAAGGTATTATTATTTATGTGTCCGAGATTTTTCTTTCTATTTAACCTTTTTCGTGTTATCAATTTTCATTAATAGGGAGTAACCAGACATCCGGAAATATGTCATTTTTAAATCAAATTCTAGACGTATCAATTTTTTTCCACAAAAAAATATATTGATTTCGAAAATTGTTATTTTTTCATCTAGTAAAGTTATATTTTAAAATTTTTAAAAATATTTTTATTTTTATTATTAGATATAAGGTTATAAAGTTGGTCGTTGGGAGATTTGTTAAATTTTCAAATAAAATGTTGTTTTATACAACACTCATTTCAAACCTATAAAATAAATCAAAAATTATCTGGGAAAGCTAATTTTCAGAATTTTAATTTTAGTTAAAATAAAAACATTTTTTTAAAATCAGCGCTTGTGTTTGTTTGTGTGATGAAAAGAATTCAGTTTGTCTATTTATTTACGGTCTACTTGTGATCAAAAAATAATTACAAAAAGTATATCGACATGATTTTAAAATCACGTGTTTGAGCTTTTTTTTGCTAACTTGAATGTAGTTATATATTAAAGGAAATTGTGAATGAAATAAATCGATAATGAGTTATTAGTTAAAAATGCTGGTACAGATAATAATTATTAATCTTTCTCATAGGAACCGCCCTGTACAGTTGCAAGGGTACGATCGCAAGACCATCTTTCGATGAAATTTGAATCATTGGCCGCTGGTTAATAGGCCTGTGGGCAATGGCCACTTCAACGGAAATCGTACAAAGGAAAACTTTTCCCATCAGAGGATTCCAAAGAACATTTGACGTCAAATATTTTACGTCAATCGGCCTTGACTTATTTTGTCCCCTTTACAGGCCATTCAAAATATTAATACCTATCTACGTAATATAATTTTTTTATTCGAAAACATGGTTTGTAACTGGCCTGACTTGTTTAGCTGTTTGTCTGTGCTGCATCGCCCTTGTGATTGATTTTAAAGCAGTATTTTTTGGTGAGGACGTTTCAAAAATATCTTGTTGTAGATATCTTTTGCGTTTCCTGGTGCAATCTTCGATCTGAGGTTGACTATCAAGGAAATCTTCACTCTTCTGTACCCGTGGAACACCACAAAGTGGTAGATTCTCTCAATGTCACCCTGGTGAAAAACCACGAATCAGAATTGAAACTATCCTTGAAATGAATAAATAAATGTATTTATCCGTATTTGGTAACCATATTTGAGTAGCCAGGTGCGCCCGACGGTAAATATGCAGTATTCAGACTCACTGTTAAATGCATAATTACCAAAAAATCACTTCGTCTCAACTTACGTAAAAAATAACTATACATCGGGGAGAAGCCAAATAATGCATTACAATTATTTGAACCCACGACCATCCGATTGCCTTACCCCTCGACCACTGAGGCCTAAATATCTGCAACTTTTCCTTACCATGTTTGTTGAGCGTAATTATTAGGTGGACTTGCATTTTTTTAATTTACAGATTGAATTCACTCCTGAGTTCGGAAAAGTTCTAAAATTTAATAAATTTATAACGTAGGTCTGTAATTAAATAATCAACAGAATTTAAAAGGCTTCTGCTTCCCGTGCAGTGCTTGGTTTAGTATCCGTGTCATGTATTGGGTCCTTACATATGAAATCGGCGTTTTGCCGTCCTGGCAACTTTGATCTCAAATATCTTCTCTTCGGTTAGGAATTCCAAATTCAAATTCATACAGCTATTTACTCATGTATTTGTGTTTCGAAAATTATAGTTCATTTGTTTTTTCCTTAATTGTTTTTTTTTCTTTGCGTCACTTAGTTTACACAAAGGAAAACTTGAAATATCGCGTTATTTACGAGTACGAGTTCCACCGTGGCACCAGTGCTGCAGAAACGGCTCGAAGGATTAATGATGTGTATGGCGACGGTGCCGCAAAAGAATAAACATTGCGTTTTTGGTTCCAACGTTTTCGTTCTGGAAATTTCGACCCGCAGAACAAGCCCCGTGGATGGCCGGAGACCAAAGTTGATAATGAAGAATTGAAGTCTATTGTGGAAGCGGATCCATCGTAAACCACGTCCGAGTTAGCTGCAGGCTGCGGTGTTAGTGATAAAACTGTTTTAATCCACTTGAAGCGAATTGGGAAGGTGCAAAACCTTCCCATACAGAACTCCCATAAGCTCCCATACAAAACGCCAATTTCATATGTAAGGACCTAATAGAATAAAATGTCGAACATTTCGATTCTTTACATATGTTTAAAGATACTTTGTAATATTATTTTTATTGGTACTTTGTGGTTGGTTGCATTATGATCTTGAAATTATGTTATGTTATATGGCTAAATATAAAACAAGTTATTAGTAGTTTCAGTTTACTTCTTTCATAACTTTTCCGTGGTACCATAAACATTCTGAATGAATCCGGTTGCGGTTTCAAAAACCTGTGGCGTGCCCTGACTTTTCTCCAGGTTTCAAGGTTCCACTTGAAGCCTCAAGGCTCCACTTGAAACCTCAATGTTCCACTTGAAACCTCAAGGCTCCAGCTGAAACATCAAGGTTCTACTTGAAACCTCAAGGTTCCACTTGAAACTTCAAGGTTCCACTTGAAACTTCAAGGTTCTACTTGAAATCTCAAGGCTCCACTTGAAACCTCCAGGTTCCATTTGAAACCTCAAGGCTCCACCTGAAACATCAAAGTTCTACTTGAAACCTCAAGGTTCCACTTGAAACATCAAGGTTCTAAACCTAAACCTTGCTTCCAAGAAACGGGCTGTCTTGTATAAGGCTAGCAGATTTTTTAATAGTGAAATTGGAAGCCACCTGGCTGGAGCTCCAAAATACTTGATAAACTTACTTAATTCTGTGCAAAAGAGATCAGCCCGCCTAATTTCTTGACAGACGATGGTTGTTGACAAACCGATTGCCATCTCTAATGCACAGACGCAATCTTGGCAGGCTGAGTCTGTTCTTCAGATATTCTAATGGAACCTAAGGTGCTAGCAGCATTGCTCACAGTTGTTGGCTTTGTGAGAACGGGTCCTTTCTTCGACTCTTAAGTCGGCTCGTATCTGGAACGAGCTACCGGCAACTGTTTTTTCTCCTTCATATGATCAGAGCCTCTTCAAGCTAGACCCATATTAATAAATCCCTTCCTACAGCCTCTATCGTTTCCCGTCAGTTTTTTTATGCATCTATTTATTTGTTGCCATTTCGATTAACCTTAGGTTATCGGACCTTCGTCCGGGCACGACTGTACAAGAACTGGTTGGCGTGTCGTTATATGTCATTAAAATATACACACATACCTGTAAGGGATTGCCAATATTTTACAATAAGTTTTTTGAGGGCGGTCGTGTTTTTAGTAGATATAATATTACCACATTAAAATTGAAGGTTTTCCGCTGAACAACGTTTTACATATTTTTCAAGAGTACAGGCAATCCTTCATTTTTATTCGACGCCTGTGAAATGTATTGGGTATTGAATTAGATGTAGATTACCGCGCTGGTGTTATCGGATATAAAATCGATGGTCGTGAATATTTCAAAGGAAAATTCTTTCCACAGTCATTCGTGTGTTTACGCTGGGTATGTAATCAATCTTTTTATCTTCTTTCGCTTTTCAACGATTCGATAGGACGCTTTTTGGGCAACCCTATCGTTGGTTTGCATAATATGTTCTCAATATCGTCCTGGTAAAAAGAACACCATTCCGAATTGAGAATTTTCTTGAGTGGCTCTAATCGTGTTTCGTGACCAGATAAGAATATCCTTGTTTTTCCCTTCGCCACACCCTTTAGCCCCACAGAATACCCTAATTGTGGATGCCTTGTGCCATATTCCTAATGGCTCTAAGCCTTTTAGGTTCATGTACCTCTTGTACGGTATTCACATCATCACCTAGTAATGTCAGTGGCTGAGTGGGCATAATGTTTGGGTCCCACTCGGACCTCGCGAGTGTTCGATTCCTCGGCTGACTTAGTTCTCCACCACGAAACAAGTAACATTTTACGCTTAGTGTGGTGGTTGTAGGAGATTTTCAAACATTGTTATGTTATTCGCAACCCGGGAATGTTTGTCTTTCTTTAAAAATATATATATGTATGTATACATTCACCTTGTATACTGCAGTCCAGAACAGCTCAGCAGAACTGCGCTGTGACAGACACCCAAGTTTCGAAGCTAGGTGCGACTTCTTTATCTGCCTTGTTTATCACCAATACTTGGATTTTCAATTTGGGAACCTTGCGTTTGATTGTTATCATAATAATAAACGCTTTTTATATGTATACACATTTATAAAGCTGCTGAAAAGATTATATTAGAATATTCCTCGATATTTTGTTATGAGTTTTATGAAATGACCCTACATTATTATTAGGTACTTAATATTTTTTAAACGATATTAACATAGCTGCAAGTTTATCTTTCTTTGATATAAAAGTTTTATCTGATTACTCAAATAACAGTTGGAAAGTCGGTGCATTTCAAATAGTATAGCGATTTGATTTTTATTAGATTATTAAATGCACAGTCGTCGGGACTACTTTTCTGCTGTGAAGAGCTCCGTCCTCTGCAACTTTGCAATTTAGATTTTTTTATTTAATTTAACTTTTTTCATAATTTAAATAACAATATTTATTCATTTATTCAATATTTATCATTTTTGATTCTAGTTCTAGTTCAATAACAACGATTTCGGTTTAAGTGTATTTATTTTAAAAACACTGAAACATTGTGGATACAAGCCAAAAGTGATTGATGTCTAATAGCAGTCACAGCAACATAAATAATAAATGATTCAGTAAAAATAAAAATAAATTATGTGATAATGCTCTGCAAGGGGTGTATTCAATCAAATAACAAATTTTAGTGTAATTAATAACATGTGATTGTAACAAAAGTGTTAATAAGTTTTTGATGATGATATTTCGTAGTTGGCGAGGATCGCTGAAAGCTCTTACCAGCTTGACCATGTTATTATAAAACAGCTGCAACAGTCGGATTAGGAAACTCGGTTTTGCTGGTCCATTTAGATTTTGAAAAACTACAAAAGCTTGGTTTTTGTTCAACAGTTGGTATTGACAAAACTGGACCAGGTTAACCTAGTTTATCTCGGTCAACTAGACTTGGAAACGCTGACACATGTTATCTGGATCTGACACATGGCAGCTGGACTTGAAGACAGCTAAAATTGGTACGGCTTGATTAAAACCATGTATGACTGATTTGAGTGGTCGTAGAATCACTGAGAAAGTTTAACGCAGTGGAACTGAATTAACTTTACCTTGCAAAAATAAAGCAGCTAGACTTGGCAATATTAACATTCACGTGATTTGGAAATTGGTAGCTAGAATTGCAAAGAATGAAATTTAGCAAACCTGCCAAAACTGGATCATATAAACTCGGTAAAATCAAACCTGCTAAACTCAATAAAACTGTAACAGGTGAATTTGGAAACAGTTGATCTTAGCATTACCAGATCCGATTAACTTAATAAAACTGCATCACTTTGGACTTGCAACATTTAAGCAGTTACAACTTGGATAAACTGGACCAGCTTAACCTACAATATGGGATTGGCGCTGTTGAAATGTAGACTGCAGATTGGTTACTTCTTCAGATTCTTGGGCTTGGACTGATAGCTCTTCTTGAAGAAGTCATAGAAGAGGTAGTAGACCACCAGCACGTTGGGGATGAAGATCCAGACGATGAGGAGGGGAGCATCGCACGAGGGCATTAACGCCTGAGCGCTGTGCATCAGCACGATGGTGAACTGCGCCTGCGGATGGGCGAAGAGTGTCAGTACAGTTTGAATTTTGTTTATTATCTCTCTTATCATTGATTATGTAGTATTAGTTCAAAATATGAATAAAAAAGACAGTTTGAAATTTTCGAATGTCCTTGTAAATCGAGCAATAAAAAGATTCACTGTTTTGTTTGGCTTGGTGACCAATTGTGCATAGGACTGGGTTAGCATAGTCGTATCATATTAAATACCTGTCACCAATTAGCATTTTACACCAAGTATATACAAGAGAACATGATTATAAGAAAGTTTTCAGTTTTCAATTAAGTGATATGTCCGATTAAGAGAAATTCCACAAAGGTGTATAATATTTTATCATAATTCCTGATCTTGCTAAATTAATGGTTTTCGCTCGACAACGTAAATATCTAAGTATAACAACTTGTAACAATTATTAAAAGTAATATTTATTAGCCTGAAACACTCATCTACATTGAAAAAATCTCCCGAGAATAGATACATGCCGCCGCGCCGACGGAACTCGAACCCGTGTCCTTCTGTTTTCCGTTCGACTGCTCTTAACGTAGATGAAAATGAAAAAAAAATAAACCGATGTAGATGAGTGTTTCAGGCTAATAATTGTTGCTTATAAATTTTTATCCTTTGTGCTACCTATGCATAAAAATTTTGTCTTAAACATTAGTTTATCAATTAAAAATAATAAATAACAACTTGTATTTACATTGTATTTTACGGAATCTATTAGGTAGTTGGTTTTGTAAAGATTCCCTTTAGGTGAACACAATTAAACATAAGGGCTAAATAGGTCGCCAAAAGCCTTGAAAAATTTCTGTGTCATGACTGTCGTGGTCAAAATTGTTTTCACCGAATCGTATAAACTAATGATATTTGAGTTTGTACGGTTCAAAATGAGTACTTGACATGAATAGACAACATCTATTCAAATTGTTAATCGAACGTAGATTTGATTCAAGGTTATCAAATTATGTTTATGCCCTCAAATGAATGGTTTGAATAGTTTGATTAATCGGTTAAATTTCACACCACCAAATCCAACACCCCCTTTTCTCACTCTTCCTTTGAAACTACTCGTTGATATTATAATTTTGGCTTAACTGGGCCGAGTTTAGATGTATTTATAATTTACATTATCGATTACTATTTTAAGACACATAGAATTTACAGCTTGCGCCCGTTTGGTGAGTTGTTATGGATTCATCTCGTTATGGTCCAGTAAAGATCTATGCGTACAGCGTAAAACTAGGCACGTATCTAATAATATTAAAATATCATTGGAATTTGGAATTGTCATGCCGCTGAGAGCTACGCTGAAAGATATTTTGCTGTTATATGCGCCGTTTATGCTAAGTTACAACGGAGCTACTAGCGGTATGCCTATAATACAGAAAGTTTTATATTTTCAAATATCATATATTAAATATTCATTTACATGAGATGTTTCTACTAATATTATAATTTTGGTCTAAGGGTCAGTTAATTTAAGTTTTAGTTTTGTTATTATTACATTGTGGGTCAGTTGTTTTACGGAACTTGAATATTAACTTTAAAATTTGATGAATTGTTCAAGCTATGTGAAACAACTTTATGTAAGTAAGTTTGGTCGATTACTCTAATAGAAGCGATTTCTTTAATCATGCTTTTCATGTAACTGACCCGCTCATCTGAAATAAACTGTCCTCAATTCTTTAGTATCTAAATTTTGGCCGTGAAAACAAATTCATTTACAAAACCTGTTATTTTTTTCGAATTCCCGTAATAAGACATATTTTAAAGCTTCCATGAATAAGGAACTCCAGTGAAAAATATTATGGCTTTAAAAAAATATGTTCATATAGACCAATAAACGCTGATTCTGAATATATAACTTTTATTTAATAATATTAAACGTACAGTTTTTAAAAAAATATTAAAAAGTGCATTTTTAATATTCTCGTTAAAACACAGCGTCAGGTTGGTATGCTGTGTAATGCTGTTATGGTGACGTCACAATAGTAATCACGGTAATGACTGGTTTATTTATGCTGTACGTCATTTATATGGGAATTTAGGTATGACACAAGCGAATGTTCTATATATTTCTTATTTTTGAAGATGTCGTAAAAGCATATACCTTTATAGAAAGTTAATAGAATTGCCTTTTAGATTTTTGTATCTGACATATACGATTGTGTTTGAAAAATGCAGTATTTTAAGTTTCAAAATGAAAAAATTTAAAAAAAACAGCCGACTGTAAACATATTCTATTAAATGGTCGAAAAAATTAGGAAAATTCAAAATTTAAAAAATATAGTCCTCTTACTTTATGAATTTGGAATAAAACTGTCATTTCACTTTTTATCTCGTTCATACAATTAAAAAGGATAAAAAAATATTATAATAATTCCGAAAAAATAACTGAAAAAATCCGACATCTTGGACTCGGTTTTACGCAATTAATGCGTTGATTTCTCGAATTTGTATTTATTTACACATGCATAAGGCTTTTACATTATCAAATAATATTACTTTTATGGAAGTTTTATTAAATTCACGCGGAAAAGTCATAAAAATTATAGAGAAGTAACCTTTGATTATGTAATGTCAGTAACCTAAAAACCGAACGAAACTAAATCACCAAAAAAACATTATTTAAGGACTAAAACTGAAAAAAAGTACAGGCAGCGTTAGTACTTATGCTGAATTACACTAATATCACAGTGAATTAATCATTTAAACGAAAATTATCATCAAAAACAGCAAACTGCAAGTTAAATTCATCCACGTCATTCATTGTTTTGCAAAGAATTTGATTTCGCCATTTGCAATAAATAAGCCATTAGCCAATCAACGCGTTATAATAAACAAGATGGCCGCGCGCCTGCGCAAATCTATGTGAGATTCAAGAAAACCAACATAAAAATCTAAAAAATATGAATCGTTATTTTAGTAGATGACGTCACAAAATTCACCATAGATATGGGTGTTTTCGAGGGATCTCCAAAAATTAAAACTTTGAAAATTATTTTAACTATTAAAACTAACTCTAAAAAAAAAAAAAAATATGCAGTAATTTAAGTTAGAAGGTCATTTTTCATAAAAAAAAATTAAAAAAATGGACTGGACTTCTCTATTGTGATTATTATTGTGCATAAATTGTCACCTTTAAAATTGTTTTTTTTTTGGTTTGTTTACGAACTTTCGTTTATTTGTTCTATTTTAATTGTTTTAAAATATGTTACTTTCCATCTCCTTGCTTCATAACCTTTAATATGTTAGGATGTACTTTTCTGCTCCACATAATATGCACCACGTTGCATACATAATATCGATGGCTTAGAGTTAAAATATATTATATCTTCAAGTTTGTTTGAAAATGAGTTCAGTGCTGAATTGTACTACAAAATCCTAATTTTTTTGTTTAAAATATTACATCTCTTAAACCTACCCTCCCAAAGATATAAATATATTTAAATATTGTGTATCTCCTTGTAATTTATATTTTTACTAAACGAAAGTTCATGCCAAAATATTGTATTTATATCAGATATGCACATAAAAAAATGGAACGTAAATCTTATTTTATAAGACATATTCTAATTTTCAAGGGTTTAAAAGCTTGCAATATCAGTTTTGCCAAATACATATCATGATTTATGATGATATAAATAAATCATGATATGTATTTATTTATATCATCATAAATCATGATATAATTTAACTCTAAGCTATTGAAATATTTTTATTTGGTATTCTCTCTTTATTATGTTAGGTTAGCTTATGAAATGTAAAGCGTACTTGAGATAGACAATTCGCTTCAGTGAGTTGCTTTGGTTAGGATATGGCGTGCGTTTGTCGTATCAACCCCCGATCTAATAGTGCTGTAGAAATCGTCGCACAACATTACTTTCAATCGATTTGACAAATCGTGGGCTTGTTGAGCGACGATAATTGAGGGGATGGGCGAAGCCAGCTTGATAGATGGTTTTTGCGACCTTCGCTTTTTTCTGCTACGGTTTTACTATCGTGCAAACAACGTGTTTTGAAATAATATGATTTTGTGATTTTCACGGTCGATTCTATTGTCGTGATTATGCCTTGCGTATTAAGCTTCCCCTTGTTTAACCAATGTTTCGCACAGCGTTACAGTGTCGAACATCAGTGCAGATGTGTAGGTTATGGTGAAGTGTGTACGTAAACCTAATAATTTAAAATAAGTGTTTACTTCTTCACTTTATTTTAATGTACAAAATAATGAATAGCCATACAGTCCAGTGGCGGTCCGTGAGTTTTCAGTGTGCTAGAGCGCTAAGATTGAAAAATATGACTTTATTGATGTTGTTATAGCTGAAAATTAATTTTATTTCAAAATTTCAACTTTTTGTATGAAGATCTTCAGGATTATTTCAGTCAAGGGATGCGCCGCATCAACATACTGAAAGATCTTTATACAAAAAATTGAAATTTTGAAAAAAAAAAAAAATCATTTTCAGCTGCAACAACATCATTAATGTCGTATTTTTTAATCTTAGCACTCTGAAAACTCACGGACCGCCACTGCCATACACCCACCTGAAGTTCTTAGAAAAATTGAAAACCCGCAGCACAAGTATACGCATGAGACGCAGAAAAGAAATCAAATTCGACTTCCCTTGGCGAATTACCGGAGAAAATTCAGTAAAAAGAAAATATAACAAATAAATTTAGGAGACTTGCGTGATTAATTTATAGATTCTAAAAATATGAAGTATATATAAGGATTGCATTACGTGATACCCATCACGATTTATTTATCTTTGTACTATTTAAAAATAATGTGAGTAGATTAATACATAGATATGGATATAGATATATGAGATTTTTTCGGCCAAAAGTATGACCATGATTTGTTTTTGGGGTTATGACGTGTTGCGTTACCTCCAAAGATATTTAAATAATACAAAAGAGATATGCTATGATGTCCGCGCGACTGTCGGCGGACTACTACATAATCGGAGTAGTTTGCATATAAGAAAAGCGTTCGTTTATTTCGCCAATTTTTTTAAGGTGCGCATTAGTATTGGTTAACAATATAGGTAATACGGAAATACTTTTAATACGGAAATAATTCGTTTAACATTTAGTTTAACATTCGTTTGGTTTATTCGTTCATTTAGTTTATTCATTAATTGGTAAACAATATCGGCGACACTCGGAAGCGCAGTCCCACCTAGTAAAAACTGCAGGTAGCACATCTCTTTTATTTCAATATATCCTTGGTTACCTCCTTCTTTAGCCAACGTTTCGGACAGCATCACAATTCTAGTTGCCAGATGTGTGCTGGGCAATACTCAGTTTGGTATAAAAATAGACGATACGTTTCTAATTTCCATCTAATCGAAAATATTAAGCCGTAGAAGCATATAGGCAGTACCTACGATATAAAGTAAGCAACAATTGGATTATTATTAGATTTTTTTGAAGAATTAATTATTCGTATACCTGAGAATTATAACCCTATTTTTTTAGAGAAAGTCCAAAATTTTATTTTATTTGGGACAATTGGAGAGTTAGAATGAAAAATTGATATTAAATAAATCTTATCTTACTAATATTATAAATGCGAATGTTTGTATGGATGGATGTGTCTTACTCTTTCACGCAATAAATACCGATGGAATATAAAAATTCTTTCACTAATCGAAAGCTACATTACTTGCGAGTAATATAGGCTATATATATTGGTAAGCTCTGGCATTATGAATAAGCTGTGGCGTTATGAAATTATTTATTATACGTTTATTGGCAAAACGTGTTGCTAAGTAAATGTTTGACGTAGGCTGTCATATTGTTATTTGTTTAGGTTTCTATGAAGATTTCTTTGATAGCAAAAATTCAAATGTGAGTATTCTAATATGAATATTTCCTGTACAAATATAAAATGGGTACTTAACTACATTTTGCCTAAGCCAACAGCTATACTAATATTATGAATGCGAAACGGCGCGTATTTGATTGTTTATTGATTGGGGGAAGGGGAGGGGGTGGGTAGTGCGAGGGAGTGGGGGGAGGGGGAAGGGGTGAATATGGAAGCGAAGCCGGGGGCAAAAGCTAGTATTAAACAATGCAGATAGTGACGATTTTAAAAAATATTTTTGTCTTCTATCCAGCTCGAATAAAATCACCAGCCGTCATTTCTATTTTGTTCCGAATCCTGTGTTCAATGATTTTATTTTCCGTGTGGACTCATGAAGTGATAAGAAGCCATTACCCCGGATAAAAATGGAATTAAAACGTACGGCGGTACACGCCATAAAGGCGTGTGACCTATATTATCCATGCGCTAAAGCAATATCGCAGACCTGCTGCTGTTTTTTTTTAACTTTACAAATGCCCCATTTAATGCTTTGTACCAATTTATTAATTTGATGCTTAAGTATTACTCTTTAATATTTTCATGTTTTTCTACCTCTGTCATATATTTCTTTTACATTAGCTCCACACAGGAGACCCTGAAGAATATTAAGTAATTCCCGTCAGGGCCTATGTCATATTTGCTGTGTGGAGGGTCTTTTTAGAAAATGATGTAGAGAAAAAGTTATGGGAAGGAAAAGGGTATGAGAGATGGGTGGAAATCTGGGGGTCAGTGTGTCCAGGAGTAACGGACGTATGTATGCAACCCTTATATTGCGGTGCAGTGTGTTGTCCCGATAGAGTCCTGCTGGAGAGATCAAAGGGTCTCCCTCAACCAGTCTCTCCCGATCCTGCTTGCCACGGAGTTTGGGCAGACGCATCCGCCGCCAAGACCAGGACAAACACAACCCCATGCACCCAGGCACCCCTACCAAGTCACCACACGTTGATAATCACTTGGGGTGACCTACGGTAGAGATGTTGGTTATGCCTCCTTACTGAACACCAAGTAGGTACAAATTCATTCGATTAGTATTACTGCTAAAACGTAGTATATATACAAAGATACACCAAACGTAGTATATATATATACAAAGATACGAGTATATTATTGTGATTTGTTTTTAAAATAAATGGTTATCGAGTATTTTGGTTTTGCCTTATCATCAGTATCTTACATCTTACAAATATTATAAATGCGAATGTTTGTACAAATGTATGGATGTGTCTTACTCTTTCACGCAATAAATACCGAATGGGATATAAAAATTCTTTCACTAATCGAAAGCTACATTATTTGCGATTAATATAGGCTATATATATATTGGTAAGCTCTGGCGTTATGAATAAGCTGTGGCGTTATGAAATTATTTATTATACGTTTATTGGCAAAGCGTGTTGCTAAGTAAATTTTTGACGTGGGCTGTCATTTTGTTATTGTTTAGGTTACTATGGAGATTTCTTTGATAGCGAAAATTCAAATATGAGTATTCTAATATGAATATTTAGTGTAGATACAAATATAAAATAGGTACTAAACTACATTTTGACCTAAATCAACAGCTATACTAATATTATGAATGCGAAACGGAGCGTATTTGAATGTTTATTGATTGGTGGAGGGGGGGTAGTGCGGGGGAAGGGGGGGGGGGGGGGAATAAGCGAGCGAAGCCGGGGGCAAAAGCTAGTATTATTATATAAATCTAGTCAAGTTGACCTAATTTAATTTTATTATTTAATCGCACAATTTTTACGATTCAGTCTTTCTTCCAACCCTTATTGATGTGGGTTGGTGTGTTGCCTGTCGCTTTTGGAACATTTTCTTTCATTATTTTTACATTAATATATCAAATACAGAAATACTACAGCTACATTGAAATGTGACGTTTTATAAATTTTATTTGGTTTGTTTCGATATAAACTGATATTGAAAGTACCTACCTTCAAAGTTTGACATAATAATCTATAACGTTGTTGTGTGTGACATTTCAAAGAATATAATAATATGGTTATTTGTCTCAATACGAAAGCCACTTTACAGTATTATGTTTTCGACGTGAAACTCTATCTGGTATCGAGAGAACCTATCTAGTATTGTGATATTACAGTGAGTTAGTATACGTATCTGAATTATCTTAACCAGTGATTCATGACCTTATTTGAAGACCACATAGAAACATCAAGAAATATTAATTTAAAACACTTTTGCGTAAATCAGAACTGAATGTTTAAAATCCTGAATTTTTTCACTGACATTCATTGTTAAATGGAACGTTCGCGCGGCCCGTTGTGGCCCATTTCATAAAAATATTAAATTTGGATTTGAGATCTCAATACCCAATCAAACTGAAATATTATTTTAGTAATCAAAAGGTATATCAGATATCTAGTACGGATGTGAGCTACTTTATTTATTTTTGCTTTAAATTATAAGATTCAGGCCATTCAAGATTTCAGTGTTTCATGATTTTTCAGGTAACTTTGATAATTATTTGTGAGTTCATAAATAAAGTTTAAAAAAACTTTACTACGATTATTTTAAAAATAAAACATTATTAAAAATGCAATTTTTGGGGTAATAGGTAATTTTAATATAGGTACCTATAAACGACAAACTTTTGTTTCTACGTAAATATGTAATTTGTATTTTAAAGTTACGCGCATAAAAATATATATTTTTTAAATATTTTATATTTCATCATAATTTTATAATAAATATAGTAAAAAAAAAAATTGTGTTTTTCATTTACTCACAAATAATTGCCAAGGTTGCCTCCAGAATTATGAAACATTAAAATCTTCAATGGATTATATCTTATAATTTAAAGCAAAAATAAATAAAGAAGCTTGCATCCGTACTAGATATTTGATATACTTTTTAATTACAAAAAATATTTTTCAGTTTAATTGGGTATTGTGATCTCAAACCCAAATCTGAAATTTGTATGAAACGGGCCGAAACCGGCAGCGCAAACGTTCCTCTAATACTCTAATAAGATATAAAAGTCTATTTTTGTCCATTTTCGCTCAGACGCTCATACAAATAACCAAATAAAATCGCCATGGTTTTTGATAGCGATGGTTATTGCTAAAACAATTTAGCAGTGTGAAAGAAACACAGTAATGCCATAATTGCCACAAGATGGCATTGTTAATTGCACTGTTTTGTTGTTGCTGTTATTTTTTTCGCAGATACGAAAAAAAGAAAAACGTGAAGAATAAAGATGCTTGATTTTAAATTTCACAAAGAACCACTCGCTTATTGTTGTTTATAAGTAGGTACTTCTTTCTATATTTACATAAGAGAGCCCAAGGCTTAGCCCGACCACACTTCTCGTTTTGAACGGGACCCTCCCGTTTTCCGATATTGTCCAGTGGATTTGCCTACACACGATCTAATTTGCAGCTTGCTGGGCTTGCATACCCGATTGTGTGTAGACCCTTCATGTGTTCGGTTTGCGACCGAGACCGGAGACTAGAGACCAGAGACAGGGGACCGTTTACATTGGGGTGTTTTTTTTCTACTTAAAACATACAAAAATCAGTAGGTATTGGATAGTTAGGGTCGGATTAAGTGTTTTGTTTGGTAACTTGGCTGAGTGACAAGTGATGACTTGTGGATGATTTTATTTTCGCAGGTTTTGAAGATCATTGAAAAAGTAACCGGGGACTAAAATTTTATTTACGTTTTTACTCCAAATAATGTCAAAAATCACTGGTTAAAGTAAGTCAAGTACGTCCCTTTACACCCTGTAGGTATAATGTTTTAAATTAAAAAAATATATAAATTTATTGTTATGGGATATTTTTTTAGCCTCGATTACATAGAGCGAGTTTTTATAAGCTACTAGCGGGCAAATTCACCATTTGCTAGTGAACTCGCTCAGTTTAATATATTACTAGCCAACTAGCAGATTTTACACTGAAGGAGTTTACTAGCAGATAGTGAATACGCCGGCTATTAGCTTGTAAACTCGCTCAATGTAATCGAGGCTTTAGTCATAGTTCATGTGTTTTGTTATGTTTCAATCCGTAAGCCCATGTTATATGTGTAGATTTTTCTTACCATTTGCACAATAGTCAGCCACTTCTTGTACTTGTTAAGTACCGCCCTGAAGGCCGGGCCGGCCTCTGCCGACATCAGGTAATAAGAGTACATAATCACGTGGATGAAGGTGTTGATCATGGGCGCGAATGTTGCCATACCACCTGGGGAAAAAACATTAACATTTCATTATTTTTCAAATACATCTCCCCTCTGTCTGCAAATTTATGTTATACTAGCTGGTAATGTTCTTTTCCCGTCCCTTAAAGCAGAAGGTTGATATTCTTGGTGAAATTTTGCACACATGGAAAATTACTGTCTGTATCTTCGCTTCGTCCAATCAGTATGAATAATATATTTGTTATATTTAATCATTGAAGACAATATTAGCGACTCTCGAACGAAAATTTTAAACAGAAAAAGATTCATTCGCATCTAGGAATTGAACCCAGATTTGACTTGTAGAAAAGTCAATACATGTCGCATATGAACAATGGATATATTTATACAGATTTATTGATAGATAATCGCATTTAGTTAGGGTAGAATCTTGCAATCACACATAAAGATTGTTCGTTGAGAGTCGCTAATAGTGTCTATACCTAATTATTAAATATTACAATTTGAAGTTTTACTCATTAAGTTATAAAGGCGCCGCATCCGCGCTCAAAAAGAAAAAGACGGAGAGATAGGTAATTAAGAATGTCAGAGGAGCGCGCTAATATTTAAAACGATAAAATCGATGCGAAAATTGTGAAAATGTTTAATAAAACACGACTCGTTTAAAATAGAGCAAAAATCTCTTGAGGACTGTGTAAAACAGCATTTAAAGAAACACTGTGATTTTTTTCATACATATAACTTGTAAAATAACTGAATCAGACGTGAAAATAATATTTTTCGGAGCATACTTTCCGATTTTTTTCTATAAGGGAATTTCATAAAATTTGCGTATAAATGTTTCGGGATGGGGAATGTATAGATATTATCTTAAAAAATAACTTTTTTTTAAGAGCTTTACTTCAAATGTTTAAGGGGGATATGTAAGAAATATAGATATTATCTTAAAAAATAATTTTTTTGTAAGAGCTTTACTTCAAATGTTTAAGGGGGATATGTAAGAAATCAGTAGAAATTCGGGTAGCGGCGGCTTAAAAAAAAAAAAATATGTATATATATTTATTTTTTTATTTTTTTTATAAATATATATATATATTTATACAATATCGGTCCAGAAGCTAAGACTTAAGATTCCGGATTCTGGACCGAACAGAGATGCGAAAGCCATCAGTTTGAGACAAAAACTCAAGACATAAGGCCTCGGAAGATGGAAAGTGTGATCTGTCCGAAACGTCAGGAGTTAAAACGTCCTTTTAAGGACTACATTGTTCTACATCTTACACCCGTGAAAACCTTAACCATAACATATATATACATGATATACATATATTGAATGTGATGAAGATTATTCGCTCAAAGCCCTGCTGGTCAGCGCCCGATTAGGAACAAAGCCCGGATATTATTATTTAATATACAGACAAGCGCTTAATTGATTAACAGACTGGTGGACAGTGGACATTGTGGACACACATAATCAGAGAGCGGGTCATTAACTCCGAAGAAGCAACAGTTTAAACAACGCAGACAATAATTAGCATTTAGATACATAGATGTGATATATTGAGATCTGATGTTAGTCTCAGTCACACGGCTCAAAATGGTTTTAAGAAACCATTCCAGCCTCTTTCGAGCCGAGGGCAGAGAGATTCTAAGACTACGAGATATAGGCCATTTGCCTCCTGGCTTCTAGGTCAAGTGAGTCAAATTTCATCAATCTCTGAATAAACCTGTCGATTTGTGAAACAAACTGTCGCCACCACAGATACTCTTCTTTTTAGAAAATACCGATGTTGAGTATCGTATTTGTATTTGTCTTCTATTTATTTATTTATTTATTTACGCCCTTTTTCGGGGCTTTTACATATGACATTTACAAATTACACTGTGATTAAATAAAATAAAGTATTTATTGTACATAACTGAACTGCCTCAGTAACAGTATTTTGAATTCGTTTAAAGATAAATTAAAGATTTATTAGAATTGTCCACTGACTTGTTATAATTATTTCCCTCCATTAGTATTCTGAGTAAAGATGAATACTTATGGTAGTTAGTTCCAGAATTTCTGCACTGAAATAAATCCTGAATTCTAGTATTACGTAGTGGAATCCGGAAGCTTATCAATTCAAGCAATACCGGGCTATCAACTAAATCATTTAAAATTTTATACTGAAATACCAAGTCAGTGAAAATTCTTCTGTCTGACAATTTGAGCATATTCATAACATTCAAAATAGTGTTGTAGTTCAACATAATTGCTGGAATACCCATTTTAAAATTTATTAAACGTAAGAATTTGTTTTGTATTCTTTCAACAGCTTGTACATTATTATAAAATGGATTCCAGACGGGAGAATTGTACTCAATTTGACTTCTAACATATGCAAAATATAACAGTTTAATACACTTTATATTATTAAAATTTCTAGTTAGCCTAGTTATAAATCCCACCATTTTTAAGCCCTTATTAGAGATTTCTGTTATGTGGTTAACAAATTAAAGATTTGATTGAAAAGTGATTTCTCAATTGTAATATCATATTTCGACTACAGAGGTTATTACGCTATGCTGCGTATACATGCGTGAACGCGGGCCAAACCCATGAATTATGGGAAAGGAACGAAGCGACGGCAAACGGCGTGAAACGCCACGTGCGGTTGATTCATTCCTTTCCCATAATTCGTGGTTCGGTTCGCTGAAGTACCTACGGGATTATACTAAACATTAGGTATATTTTTACATTCTCTCCCATGATATCAGCATCTTCCAATTGAATCCCAAAAGGGATTGAAGTCTTGCATTGTAATAATATTTTGTTATGTTATTAAACAATCCCATTACAAAAAATGTTCTCCAGTATTATATTATTTCAATGACAAATCGGTTTTTGTAGGCTTACGTTCACTGTTCCACTCAGAACATTAAGTCAGAAGTAGAGCAATAAGTATTACGATAACTTTCGGTGGGTTGCTGTTTCTGTTGGTGAATGAAATACAACTTTTATTAGTTTACGTCTACAAAAATAAAATTATTATTGATCGTTTCGTAACCGAAGATAAATCGATTTTTGGATTCTTTGTTAAAGGAAAATTTATTTCTCAAATTTTACATGCCGACTTCCTATTACATGCGTCGTTTAACCACTTGGGCCTCGGCCATATTTTGTCAGAGGGTCACAATATTTCCGCTTCGCAATAAAATCCAAATAATTGGTGTTTTTCTGAACGTATCGGAAAACTAAAATCTGTTTTTGAAAGGTGATAAAATGTGCTTTCAAATTTTATAAATCGAAATAATCATGAAATTTTTGAAATGTAAAAATTTTGCATGCAAACATAAAAAAGTTTTTAAAAATGGCTCACCTTACGTTTTTTCTAAATAAAATTACTGATAACGAAACAAAAAACACGTACATGTTTTATTAGACAAATTAAATGTATTATGAACGTTACTGTCATCTCACTTTTTTGTCATTCCATGTAAAAATAATTAATGAAAAGTAATTAATAAAGTTTTTTTTTCAATTCGCTATCCGAAACTTTGGTTTCGTAAGAGAGTGCCAAACACAGCTATAAAAGATCATCGTACGCCCAATAACGCACTCCGTACAATCCCATCAGACCTTGCACATCTAAGCAGTTTATGCGAAGATCAACCATAGACAATACAAATCTTACGCCGTAACCGTTCTTGAGGCGATATTCGAAAAGTTATGCCACCCTCTCGCCACCTAAAACAGGAGAGGGGGTCATTTTAATTAGGGAGCTGCCTAAACGGACGGTTGACTGATGTCAAGTTGAGAGATCCAGTACAAAGTGATGGCATTTCGTGGCAGCTCTGTAATTCCTCTGACCCCCTCTCCTACCATAGGAAGAAATATTTGATAGCGTCGTGTGACGGTACAACACATAAGCGCTCGCGGTTCAACAGATATCTGCTCGCGCTTTTATCTTTGTGTGTGGCATGTGGCTGATGCTTAAAAGTATACCTTTCCCGTTTAATTTTTAGATTGAAATATAATGGGTTTTCTTTTTCTAACACCGTTTAGATCATAATTATTTATACAGGTGCTTACAGGGTTTTTCACATCATGCAATGCTGCCTCGTGAGCTTCGTGAACGATTTTTATTTTGCTTTAACTATTATTTTTGCTTGTATTACTCACTAGATTTGTTGTGTTATGTTTTTTTTCCTATTAAGCACTGGCAAACTGCTTTCTAACAACGTATGCAGGGACACTGGAGGTCTAGATTCGTTCAACATAAATGAATGTAGCTGCGTTTAACAACAACAAAAAAATTATTCCTGCGAGAGCCTTGAAGGAGTAACCATTTATTACTTATACCAGGGCTGGTAAGTTGTGGATAACCTCCAAGATCATAATACTCATTATGATGATAGTAAGGAAGACACAAAGATTTCTATGAGATCTGAAGTCGTAGTTCCGAAAAGCGAACAAATTAGCCTGACTGTTAAGAGAAATTAAATAAGGGGAGATGTTCTACGGAAATATTAGCGATATGATATCTAGGTACTTATTTTATTTTTACGACTCTTTAACTAACAGTTCTAGTGTAGTTTTCTTACGGGCTAAAAACAACTGTTCACTTTTTATCACATTCTGTCATTTGGTTCACCTTGGAACAGATAGGTCTGGTGAATACCATAATCACACACAACTAAAGCAAGTGTACATACCTATGTCTGCAAAGCTTTGCGTGCTTATTTTGTCGTTAGTAGGAATTTCATTATCGAGGGTAGTGGAATAGAATACAATAGATTAACCCTTATAATTTACCTTACACCAGGTAAAAATAAAACTAGCTAAAAATAATACATATTTTATGAAATTAATGAATATCTATGTTTATTGGACAACAGCGATAAACCAAACCCCCCAAGCAAATATTATTATAAACACTGAACAGAAAATTCAAAAAAGTGTGTTTTATACCGATTTTGCGAAATAAGAGGATACCATCATTCAGAATTTGAAAAAAAAACAACCTTCCTCTCCCCTTCTCCTTTCTCTGCCCCTTCTTTCCACCTCACCTCTTTCCCTAAATTGAGATGCCATAGTCGAACTGGCTCTGGTTAGTTGCTATCTATTGTTGTTCGGTACACACAAAAGCTCGTGTCATAGATTTATTGCGTTAGGTATTATTGACTTGTAATAGGTATTTAATTTATAGAAATATTTCTGCGGGTTAATACTAGAAGTGGTATGTCAGTTTTGGTAATTTGATTTAGGTATCGGAAAGTAATCTAAAATGTTCCTTATTTTAATACTATGAATATCTATTTCGGGTGCTCCAGATTGATAAAGTTGTGGTCTAATGTAAGCCAAAATTTTAATTCAGCGTTTTACGCCAATAAATTCATAACAATCTTCATCCCTTGGCGATTGAGATATAGGACATGGACACTTCTAACATTAAGCCCCAGATATGCTTTTCCATAAGTTTCGATTAAGTGCGTACTATTAATTCATTTTTTATTGAATTTCCAGCATTTCGGTTATAAAAATTCTCAAATTATGTAATTAATAAATAATCAAATGAATAAAGAAAAAAAAACTGTCACTGATAATTTTTTGTTCGTTTACGGCTATGGCAGTTTTGTGTTTTGTTTATCACTGGTCGATTGGCTTTTGCTACCGCGCATTCCTGATGGAATTGTTCTTGTTGGATGTCATGAAACAATTCTCTATTTGTGAAATTAAGTAGACTAAGTTTTCAGGGTAACCGTGTCCCACTTTTTAGTTTAAGGATGTTGCAAAGGTTGGCATTTGATTGATTAACTTAATGGACTCTCGATTCATTGTCATTGCTTTTATTTGGGATATTTTCGCTCTAATCTTTGAGCTGTTGCTACAAAACTTAGGCCGGTTAATAATGGTTTATTTCCTATTATTTCGTCAAGGTGTCTTCAAGTCCAAGTGTCATTATCTTACACAATTTCGTTAGCCTCAGTCCATTGCTGGTCCAAGCCAACCTCTTCAACTTCATTCAGAAATGTTTTCGTTTTGTATGTTTCGTTGAGCGATGATGTGATGGTGAAATTCTAACCCAATCTGGGAACGCTTAGCGTCAATTTACTAAAGTTGTCAGCCAATCTGGGAACGTTTTGCATCAATTTACCTAAATGCTCACCGTTATCATTTACTACAATGTTCACCCGATCTGAAAATACTCAGTCATTTAACTAAAATTGTCAGCCATTCTTGGAACGATTAGCGCCAATTCGCTAAAATTGTCAGCTAATCTGGGAACGCTTAGTGTCAATTTACTAAAATCATTGTCAGCCAATCTAAGAACAACCAATATATCATCGTATCAGTACATTCATCCCAGTTTCCGACTTTTTCTTTGTGTAGTTGGAGAGTTATTAGTGGTTTATCGAGAGACTGAGATGTTTCCTACATAATGTAATCAAAGGGATATTTTACCTTGAGCTGACTGTCGACCAAACTGCGTAATGATTGATGGATCTTCTACCTTGTTTCTTTGTATGCGTTATCGATTAAATATTAAATGAATAAATAATTTTCTCACCTCCTGCAAACTTGACTCCAATCCACACAATCAACGGCGTGCTGAAGTGGTGGTAGACGTGCAGAAACGACACCTGGTTGTTCTTCTTTCTTAGCACGAAGAAGACGGTCTCTATCAGCTCGACCACCTTCAGGGCCATGGTCCACCAGAACCACGTTAGCATGGAGTAGGGCTCAGGCTCGTAGCTGAACTCTGGCATCTCGCAGCCCAGCGTCAGGTTGGTAGTCCATCCTGACGTCACAATCTAGAATCATCGGTAACGTACACGAATTGAGGCCCTGAGGAGTAACCATTTCCTAAGGGCCTTTACATCTTTGGTGATGATTTGTGGAGGGACTTTTTAAGGAAAAGATAGTGAGGCAATTCTGGGAAAGAATAAGGTATGAGTTTGGTTGGAATCTGGATTTCAGTATGCCCAGGAGTGACGAGGAAACGTATGAATCCATCCCTCCCGCTGCAAGGTGATGGTTTGGGAGCGCCCTACTGGAGAGTTCAAAAGGTCTCCCTCAACCAGCCAGTTCCGGCCCACCACGCAGTAGGTGGATAAACGCATCCGCGCCCAAAGTCACTAAAAGTAGCGAACCACTTGGGGTGACCTACGGCAGAAGTATTGTTAATCCAACAAATGGTTCCCGAATTGACGACGTACACGTATGTGAAAAAAATATTTGTAACTTTTGAATCATATATCAGAAAATTGGGTAAATCGGAACCAGAACTTTCATGCAAATTTTATTTTGAAATCTGTTTTCATTTGCTTTCCTATCTTAGTACAAATTTGGCAAAATCCAATTACTGTATTATTATTTCGGTACAAAGCATCAGGGGCTTAACAGAGTTGTAATTGAGTAAGGAAAATAAACACTTGTAGTTCGCGTCAATCCAGCGGGAAGTCTCTGTCAAACAGTGTTGCGGATCGAACGGATTGCCGATTAGATTACATAAATATTGTCCATTCCACTTCATTAAACCAAATCTAATATGGACACGACAGAGTTTTACTAACACTCTTAACCAAACAAATTTTCATAATAAAGTTTGGTTCTAACTGCAAGTAGGTACTTACTACATCATGAACCTATAGGTATTATTAATCTATTACATAGTATAAAGCAAAGTCGCTCCCGCTGTCTGTACGCTTATATCTTTTAAACTACGCCACGGATTTTCATGCGGTTTTCACCAGTAGATAGAGTGATTCATGAGGAAGGTTTAGGTATATAATTTGTCAAGGTTTTGTGTAAATTGGTTGAAATATATAAATAATGGAGCGGGCTAGCAAGCGGGCGGTGTGGATTTGATATGTATGCAAATTAATATAGCGTTGGTTATAAAGGTTGGGTAATGGCGTTGTGTTTCGTTAGCCACATCAACGTGTGGCCGGGTCATCCCGCGACACAATATCCCCGACCAAATATCCCCGACAAAATATCCTACCGGCAAAACATCCTCCAACAAAATATCTACTAAAACCTAACCTAACTTAACCTTATTTTACATTTTACTATTTTTGAACAATATTTTTTTGTCTTTATAGGATGTCGGCATTATTTTTGTCACATTTTTTGTTAGAATAGATGAGGTTAATTTAGGTTAGGTTAGGTTTTAGTAGATATTTTGGTGAGGGGTGTTTGAAAGTCTCGGAACCGTATCGGAATGAGCGTTGTTAGATCATTTTTAAAATCAAGAATTATGAATGAAAATATTTAAAACACAATTTTAGTAACTACGACGATCAGAATCTAATTTTAACAGTATTTATTGTCTGAAAATATCCCATTATTTATTTTAATTCTTCGTGATTGTTGATAGTTACCTTATAGCAGACTATCGAGTTAGCCACCACCTGGAAGACGTTGTACCACCTGATGATGGTCTTGAGGCTGTAGGCAGGCCTGTCCTTCATGTAGGCGGGGAGGGCCACCTTAACGGCGTACAGATAGAAGAAGAGGATGGATAGCATGGAGCCTGGTCCGCCCATAAGGGACCAGTCCTTGACTCTGTCATCTGAAACGCAAAATGAAAAAAAACGTCTTATATTTTGTCCGTTGAGTGCATGCTTCAAACCTTCGTACCTCACAATGGAGTGAGTTGATCTTTCGTATTTAAAAATTTCAAAATTTAGAGATCTTTAGTCGTAAAATAATATTTTAAAGATTCGTAGAAAATAGAAGCGTTGGCCTAGAAATTGCACATACAAAACTCTGTTCTGATCCCCCACTTTATTTAAGGCGTCAACTGTTTGCTGACAAATTTGTTCTTAAATGTTTAAATTCTAAATGTCATCAGGTTATTCCCAGAGTTTCGTTGTTCAAAGAATCAACACATTCATCTACAATCAGAGCTCGAACTAATCCTCTTCCTGCCATCTTTAAAAATTTTCGCTCTCTCTGAGAGCTTCAAATTATCCAAAATGATCTTCTTCCACTATACAAATTAAAATATAGTCACTTCACCCTATCCCCAACAATTTTAGAAGGGATCGGCATCCTTAAAAGTCATTCCAATCTCCCAGCCCATACTGTCAATAATATGTTCAATGACATTATTTCTTCTAAATGGCCCAACTCTTCTCTTTTATTTACTGATGGCTCCAAATCTCCAGACTCTCCTAACTGTGGTATAGGTATTAACGTTTACCACAATAATTCTAATGAGAGAATATTTTATTCAATTTCAAACCAATTTTCAATATTTTTGCATTTACAATAATTGAAGCACTCAAATATATAATCAAAAATAATTGTGAACATTCCCTTGTTCTCTCTGACTCTCTCAGCTCCCTCCAAAAACTTAAATCCTGTCCTCTTCTTCATCCTGATGATCACTTTGTATGCCTTATTAGAGTGCTGATAGCCTCCATTCAAAGCTCTGGAAAAACCGTAATTCTTGTTTGGATCCGTGGGCATGTTGGCATAGTGGGTAACGATATTGCGGATTCTTTGGCAAAACAAGGAGCGTCCAACCCTATTGTTACCCTCATAAACCATATTCCCCTATCTGATATTTTTTCCATCATCAAAGATAGATCCCGCAATGTTTAGACAGAGTATTGGAACATTGCTAGTCAATCCAAGGGAGCCCACTACGCCTCAATACAAAGGACTATCCCATCAAAACCGTGGTTTCAAAAATTCCCCCATTTTTCCAAAAAATAAATTTCCTCACTTATTCGAATGAGAATCGGACATTGTTCCGTTCCTTCTCACCTTTTTAAAATTCACATCCTTGACTCCCCAGATTTTACATTATGCTGTCTAGATGTGGGCACTTTAGATCACATATTTTTTTTGGTTGTCCCTCTCTAAATAAATATCCTCTCCTCTATCAAGCGTTATCTAAAATTGCCTCCCCTCCATTCAACATTTCATCTCTTCTAAGTCTGAACTCGACTCAAATCTTCCATACAATTCTGAAATTTGTACATTTAAATAAAATTAATACATAAATTCTCCTTTCCTTCCTCTGTAATTTTAAATGATGGCCTAGAACAACCTTGAAGGGTGAAAGCCAGAAATAATTGAAAAAAAAAAAAAACTCTGTGCGAAATTCTATTCACCGTTGGGGAGCATTTACTTCGACATTGTTTTTATTATGTATTTTACGCTCTTCTACATAATAATTGGTACCTAATATAACTTTCAACACGATTAATATTTTTTAACATTGAAAATAAAAATAAAATTACAAAGGCTTGAGGGGTGTGTAGGTACTACCTATGTTGGAATCTGAGGATCAGTGTAATGGAAGTATAAACCCAACCCTCCCGCTGCGGTGCAAGGTGATGTTCCAAGCGATTCCTGCTATAGAGATAAAACGGTCTATCTGAACCCTGGCGCCTGGGCAGACGCATCCGCCGCTAACACCCGTCAAACCTTATCCCGTGAACCCGGGCACCTATGCTAAAACACCAAAAGTCAGGAACCTGGGGATGAATACTTGGGGTGACACGTGGCAGAGGTATTGTTTATCTAATAAATGGTCCCCGGGGCGGCGGTACCCATTACCATCTCCCAAACCTTTCCATGATTATAAGCGAAAAATGTTTCTTGTGTATTGTGATAGAGGACTTGGCTAGCAAAGAATTGAACCCGCGTATTGTCTACTCGACTACTACAATTTGGAAGGCGGGTATGGGTACCGCCGCCCCGGGAATCATTTATTGAATAACCAACACCTATGCCATAGGTCACCCCAAGTGGTTCGCTACGTTTGGTGACGGGTTCATTGAGTGAGGTTTGTCCTGGTCTTGGCGGCCAATGCGTCTGCCTGCCTGCCGTGTGGTGTGCAGGATCGAGAGAGACTGGTTGAGGGAGGCCTTTAAACTCTTCAGCCAGAATCTCTCGACCCATCGACTCCGCGGTTGGAGGGATGGGTTCATACGTCCGTTACGCCCGGATGCACTGACCCCCAGATTCCTACCCACCCTTCATACCTATTTCCTTCCCAGAACTTTCTCTCCCTCCTTTCCTTAAACAACCCTCAACACAGCATCCCCTAAGATGACATAGGCCCTGAGGGAAATTATTTTCCTCAGGGCCTCCTGTGTGGAGCTAATGTATAAAAAAAAATTCAAGGTTTTTTAGACACAATCAATTTTCTGCTTCGAAATTACTGTTTATCCCCAACATCATAATTAGTATTTTACGTTTAACTTTATGAACACCTCGTTAAAATCTCTGATAATAACATTTCTATTATGAAGTTTAATATTATTTATTTACTGCCCTCTCATCGTGGCTGGTTGGCCCGGTGGTGTGGGCTGTTGCTTTCAAGTGCTGGATGTTATGATTGAAAGTCCATGTAACGTTTTAAGAGTACTTAACTATCAAACCTAGTCTCTCTCTCTCTCGTCTTCTTGTATGGTCATTAACGCCTTGGTGGCGCCCGCGGTTGGCAAAGCCTTGATCCGCTTATGTACCTAAATCCAATATATCAGGGTATCCACTTAGTATATGCAATATGTATATTGTATGTTATCAGGGTGATGTCGTGTCCGGAAATCCAGGAAAACTTTGATTTTTTTATGAACATGGATATAAAAAGGATAATTTCAGAATTCATTGTCTGAAATCGTCCCGGTAAATAGGTGAAATTTTTAAAATTATTTTCAAGCAAACGATGAATTGAATTTATTTTATTAAAACTCATAGTCAATATGCACATATATAAGGCTATACACAATTTTTTGTACACGGATTTAAAGTATGATTGGCGGTGTACGCTGCTTTCAACGAGACACTCCGCGACGAAATTGCTGCTCGGTGGTTGACAGCTATGGAATGCAAATCTCGCGAGATTGGGTCTCAAGCGAGATCCCGCGAGTTTATGAATAACAATTCTGCGAGATCTCGCCAATTTCGAGATCTCGCGAGCTTGGCAGTTTTGCGTGTTTTTTTGCAAATAATCACAATATTTGAATAAATTAGGAAATAAATAATAAAAATTATAAGTATTATAAGATAAACATTTATTTTCAGGAATTTTTCAATATATATTTATGCATCAAACATTGTTTGACGTATTTGTCTATAATTTTTTAATAAACTTCTAAGTAGTAAACTTTGACGTACGTATCTATCAAATTTCAAATGAAAGAAAGAACCAGTCTTCTCTTCTAATATCAAACAAAAATCTTTTAGTAATAAAACAGTTCTTTTATAACAAACAAAACAACAAGAAGTCAAAAAAAAATTAAACTTATTATCTAAGTTGAGTTGACTATTAAATTGAGATATTATTATCAATTAAATAAAACTATATCGACTCAGTCGTGCAGATAGCAACTCCGTCCGTGTTTGACCGCGCTTCGAATAAGACATTTTTATGCTCGAGTGCAATCTCGTTAAACTCGCGAGATCAATCTCGCTAAAAAAAGGCCGAGATCTCGCGAGAACGAGATTGCATTACTTATTGACAGCGATTAAGCCATACGGTTCAAATATATTTAGAAACTAGACAAATAGGTTTATGGCACCACTTAGGGGAATTTTGATATCTAAAAAAAAATGGCGGTTCAGCGAATTTTATTTCCGGTTTTTATGGAAAATCTTCATCGCTCCCAAAAAAAAATAGAAAGTTGCCCTTTAAAAAAAAACCGTTCGTGGTACCATAGATACTGAATTTTTAAACAGTTTAATACTTGGTGCATGCAAATCGCATTTATAGTTTTTTTTTAATATGTTGTCAACCAGGTTGAAAAAAGTGGTTTCAAGAAAAACGCGTTCAAAGTTTTGCTGAAGGATAATTCAACGTACGAACTGTTTCAAACGGTTTCATATGAAATTCTGTATTTCAGTCGATTTTACGAATTTCTTTAAAACATTTGTTGAGAGCATTCAATAAATGCATTTTTCAGAAAATGAAATTTTAAAAAATACAATTTTTTTTCACAGTGGGCTGGTGCCTTAATAAATACCTTCCTGTAACCCATACCTTAATCCGCCTCACGACGCTACCCAACCGGGTGACGATATAATTCCTTCTTTACACATGTGGTGTGACATTTAAAAAAAAATAGTTAAAAAGTTTTCCGGATGAACATGTATTTATAATTCAATAAATATTAGTTAATTAAAATATTTTATAATTTTTAACAATCTTTTATACTGAAATAAATTACACCTGTCAAAATAAAGTTGAGTTTACAAAGATTTTTTTTTTCAGTTGAAGATTGCGTCAACTTGATTTCTTGAATCGGTTGTTTTTTATATATATTTTTCAACTTTTTTGGTTTCTATTTTATTCTATGCATTGTCAAGGGCCCTTGGGGTGATTTTCCACAGAAACGACCCCATTAAAATATTTTTTTTATTATTTATCGGTAAATAATAATATTTATGTACGTATTATAAGATTACGAGAATCCGTATTTTAACACGCTATTTCAGGGATTTAACAAATCTCACCACAATGAAATCAATATTTCTATGTTTGATACTGAAGATTCGTGGTGGAATTCCACTATAATAATATTTTAAAACAGTTTTAAACTTTTTTCCATATGACTACCCCGGTTTTATATAAAACCGAGCTAATATGTAGATATATAATAACCAAATAATTGGAAATTAAGTACTTAATGAAAAACGACGTAGCAATGAAGGTAAGAAAATCCATATAATATTAATAAAATCATTGTGTACTACCACTGTCAACCCCCTTCCCTCAGTATTGTGTGCATATAAACCAAAGTTTAATAAATAATTCTTCCAGTATGAATATGGCCTTTCTAAACTGAAACCCGTAACTGTCAAAAATAAAAATAAAATCAATCTTTCTAAGAAAGCGAAAATTTCAGCTTGTAATATTTATTTATGGTTGCACAAAATCTGTGTTTTAAACAGTTTAAAGTATTGATTTTTAAAATCATCTCTCGAGTTCGACCACTAGCACTGTAAATAATTAGCAATTACTTGCAGAATTCAATGGGTGTGACAGTTAAATGGCAGGGCTCTCTCTCTCGAAAGGCTTGGACCCCATTAAGCCGCATCCGATGCAGTCACAGCCGCGTGCGTTTGTACGATGTTTGTATGGCTACGATGCATAAATGGGGTCTTAGGGAATAACCAGACACAACCGGAAATTTGACATTTTTCTATCATATTCTAGGCGCATCGACCCTTGTCCACAAAAAAATATAAATTAATTTCGAAAGATTTGTTATTTTATAAGTTTGTTTTAAATACTACTTTTATAGTTATGTTTTAAATTTTGTAAAAATATGTTAATTTTTATTGTAATAAGGTTATACCGTTTGTCGTTGACAAATTTAATAAATTTTCAAACCATATATTATATTTATACAACATTAATTTCAAATCATATAACCATGCAGTAAAATAAACAAAAACGTTATCTAGTTTCTATAATTTTCAGAAATTTAATTTTATTTCAAATAAAGTCATTCGTTTTCCGACAAAATCACTCCAATTTGTCTATTTATTTACGGTCTCACAAACTAATGTATTTCAGTTTTTTTTACACACTTATTTTACTTATTGTTGAAAACTTATAAATACTTATGATCAAAAAATAATTACAAAAGGTACACTTGAACATGAATGTAGGTAATATTCCACGACCACCCTAACACGGGCATGTGCCTAGCATGGTGGTCGAAAAATCCTCAATTCCTCTAACAAACAAATCAATAAATCAAGAAAACTTTTAAAAAATATATATTATAGCAAATTTTGAATGATAAAAAATCGATATTTTGTTTTTAGTTAAAAATGCCTGCTCGGAGAATAATTAATATTTCTCATCGGAACCGCCCCGTACAGTTGCAAGGGTAAGATCGCAAAGCGATTTTTGAATTTTCAGCCGCTGCAGCCAGCACGCTAGTTAATGGGCCTTAAGAACTAGCCATTGTGTGAATGTGGATAAGAGCAAACTGCAGAGCACGTTGTTGAATTATTTTCTTCCCAACAACTCCCTGGGACATATTTGAATGGCACGAAGCAACTCCCGGTCATATCTTACGTTTACAAAATTTTACCCATCCAAATTTCTTCTTTTCTTTGCCTTTTACAGTTTAAAGAAGCTTTTAATCTGTTTTCTTCTTGACTGTACAAGCAAAGCAGTGTATTTTTGTAAAGGGATCTCCGCGGGACTAGATTTATTTAACTAAGTAACTAGCTAACCATTCTACATTTCTCCGCTGGGACAGGCATGCATGCTCTATGCTAAGTTATTCCGACCTAATTAAATAACTAACCATCACGCCATTTCAGAAAATAAACAGAAAACTATGTAACTTCAAGGAAAACTTTTATCGTTCTCTCAAAAACTTTACTTCAAATCATTTTAAACGCAAAGCAATGCCGGGTAAGCGTCAGCTAGTTTTTTTAATTTTTAATTTTAATTTTTTTTTTTTACACTTCATTTTAAGCAGCCGCTAAACCGCCGAAGCAGTTTGTCAGCAGGTCAATTTAACAATATTTATATAACACTAAAGCACAAATATAACAAGAAACCACAATATACAAAATAGATACAGAAGAATAACTTTTAAGTAGCTACAATACAAAGACATAAAATAAACAGACAGACAGATATAACACAGGCAAATTACTCATAGTCATATTTATACATAAGATTACAAACAATATCAATATAAAAAGTTTTGCTTCTTCAAACTTCGCAAAATTACTTTGTGGCATCATTAATTATATAATGAATAATAGATCACTTTGTTTAAACCACTATATTATAAACAATATCTACATGTTTCGATAACAATGTTATCTTCATCAGGATATGTTAATTTAAAGAAAAATAAATGATAAACAAGTACAGACAAATTAGAACAAATTGGAACAAAGACAAAATATTAAAAAGTAGAGGTGATTAATTGCTTAAAAATCTCATAAAACAAAGTACATTATACAAAATTAAATATAAAAATTATTTAAGGAAAAATAAAATTGCATTTAGATAATAAAAAAACTTTTAAGAACAAATAATTAAAATAATTAGTCTAAATCAAAAAATAAATAATTATAATTATTGTAAGTATTAAAAAGAAAATAAACTTAAAAGATGGCTATTTTTAAAAAATGTTTGGTTATTTAAAATATTTAAAATATTTAATTTACTTTTAATGCTTTTTCTAATTTCTAAAATTTCTAAATTATTCAATTGTATGCCCGTAGTGTTAGAATGTAAAATTTTAAGACCTTTATTAATATCAAAAGAATGACTTGTTTCCAAAATATGGTTGGCAAATTCAGAAAAATTAAATAATAATAAGTACGTGGAAACAACTCTCCAGTGAAAAAAATAGCATGTTCGATCGTTAAGTTATCTCGAAACTGAGTGTCTTATTTTTGCGTGTGGATAAGATTTTATCTGGCCATTTCCAACATTTCCGGCTGCTCGACTTCCGTTTCATTTCCACCCAGCTCCAAGAATAAAATCCATCCATTCTGTATTTGCGACGATATCATACATAATATATAATACTAAATACTATTCCATTCTCTTTGCTGTCCATTGATAGTGGATAGCGAATATCACACTATCAGGCTTTATGCATAATAGATCTCTAATGATTCTTCTTTCCCCTTGTTGCCATCGATTTTTGTGTGAATATTAACACGCTTGGAATTGCTGCATAAGTAGAATGACATTGTCTTTCAAATAATCTGCAGTAGGGTGGAATCTTTGGATATATCGTGTTGTGTTTGCGTCGTCCAACATTGTGTTTATGGGCATTAAAATTTGTATGTATTTTTATGCATTCCATTCCGTTTATTTTAATTCCACTTATAAGTTTCAACCGATATAATTTCGGAATGGAAGTAATGGATTCTAATACAAAGGGGTTAAACGTGATTTTTTATTTGTTAATCGTGACGTCATGGTCTTAGTTTATATAAAAATTATATATTTTCCATATAAATCAGACCATGGAAAAAAATGCTGCCTTTTGATCTAATCTAAATAATTGATTAATAAATTTTCCTTGTAAAAATGTGTAAATTTCCAATATTGTATTTTAACACCACAACTACGAAAAAATCAACCAAAATTGTGGGACATGACGTGACCCAAACGCAATATACGAACGTTGGCGAATATGCCCTTTTAATAGTTTTACATCCAAGCAATTTAATCTGACTAGGTTAAACTTAATTTTGTACATTTTGTTTGATACTTAATAACAATTGTCAGTTCTCAAATCTAACCTTATGGGGAAGATCCCCGAGTGCTTGTGATTTGATTATTCCAACCTTATTAACTGTGGGTATAATACTAGTATATAGAGTTATTTCACTGCTAAATGGAGCTAAGTAAAATTGGCCCGTTATTGGAAACCGTAATGGTTGAAATGCCATACGATTCTTTCATGGCGCTTGATATACGACACTTTATGCTCTAGATCAGCGTTTCCTAACCCTTTTCAGCCACGGACCCCTAGGAATTTTTTTTAATTTTTAATTTATTTAATATTTGTATGTTTTTACAATAATTATACATTTTTTTTACATGTTAAACAAATTTGTAATATTAATGTAATAAAAGCCTCTCCTCACCATAAAGAGACAAGGCTCTTGTGTTTGGTGAGTGAATTCATACTCAGTTATGTTATCAATGTTATCATTTGAGTAGGTGAATAATAATAACAATAGATATAATAAGAGAAGCTTATAATAATAATAATAAGCTTAAATTAAACATAATTTTCAAGGACCCCCATAATAAAAAAATAGCAATACATTTTGGACCATTTATTTTAGTACCTACTACAAATACAGGAAAAAAACTTTTTTTACGAAAAATACTTTAATAATTAACGTACAACAGTAACACCAATATTCACATTAACTATGGGTAATAAATATCAAGGTTGGTGTTGCTTTTTTGCAACTTAGTGATATTCATGTTGATATTACTACTAAGTTTTAATCTCAAATCGGATTCCACTTGTAACCTGTTTCCGTATTTGTTTTTTGTGTATACATGAGCAGAGAATGCCTTTTCACAGAGGTATGTGGTTGAGAAAAGCAGAAAATGTTTCAGTGCTTCTTCTGATATTTCCTTATAGTCTTTCTTTACATTCACCCGACAACTTGAAAAAGAGAATTCTTTGAATTTACGTTTTTGAAGTCCCGCTTTCGCTTGTTCGCCGTGATAAGTAAGCGTAGCGATTACGAGACTTTTGGTGGCATTTATTTATTATTGAAATGGTCCAGAGATGAGACTGTGGACCCCCATACATATATTCGCTGACGCCCAAGGGTCCGCGGATCACAGGTTAAGAAACACTGCTCTAGATATTTGATTCGCTTGTTCGAATCATGTTTTCTTGGCTGCCCCCGCCTTCTATACCCAGTTGTACCCAGACGCTATCCAAACTCCTGGGACACTTTTCTCCGTTCAACCGCTTTCTGTGAATAAACTATCGATACCGTCCCTTAAGCTTGTTTATTACGCTTAAAACAAACTTTAAAACAAAGTTTTCCTTAATAAAACGTCGGTCATGGTTCTCTAATACTTTTACTGCATTGCTTCATTTTTTTCATCATTCAAATTTTTCATACATATTCGTAATTATTTTTAAACGTTATAACATAACGTGGGTTTTAGCCTACCGCGTTAACAAAGACGAATGCATTTTTGTGCATATATTTTGTTCGTTTTTTATTGAAAATATAATCAATAACATTAGTATGGCCATGATTTTCGCTTTTAGTGAGGTTCCTTTTTTTCTCAAAGCAAAGATTGAAACAATGCAGTCATGTAATTGAACTTTTTTTACACAACTAAACAATATTTTCATGGGCCTTTCATTTAACCAGGCTTTAATCCTAATCTTTTCCTGGAACGGGTGTTTAATGCTTGCATCATGGTTTTCAAAAAGGTATGTTAACGATTGTTTTTATTTTTTTACTATTTTACTCTTCACCTGCAGTTTATATGTTTACTATTGAATTGTTATTTGATAATTTAATGTTTTTTTTTGTATTTATTTGCAATGCTTTTACTTTCATTGTAGCTTTTATTGGTTGTTATCACATTCTTTTAGGCTTATAGCAATTACCTATGAATGATGTTGTTAGTGATAAGTTTTTTGTAAAGTCTTACCTGCACAGTCATTGAACAGCCACAAGTAATTGTCGTATAAGCTCGTCATTGCGTCGATTTGATCTGGAAACATTAAGACTATTTATTGTGGAATATTATTTAGTTACTCATTTAGACGCTCATGGGGCTTTTACATTCGGTACGTGAAATGTTTACAACTTTTTACATAGGGGTTACTAAACAATGTTTGCATAAAAATATGCTTACTTTACAATGGTTTATAATCAATAAATTTAAAAAAAAATTATAATAAAAATTTATCGGAAACAATATTATGACATTTTTTTTATGTATGCAATTTCAACACCCCTTTGATAAGTCATTAAAAGTTATGAATAAAAAATAGCCCTTAACCCTAATTAAACGTAACCTATTTAACCAATTTTTTAAATTTTCTTTTTCATCACTTTTAATAACTTTTCAAAGGAGGTGTTGAATTTACACGATTCTGAGTTGTCCGGTCTCCGTTTTAAATATCGATTTTATTGAGATAAAAATGTTGATTTATTTTCTAATCTATGTAGGCGATACATTGTACGAGTTTGTTTCATAATTTGATTGTGAACGGTGACATTGAAATAGGTGCCTATTGCCTAGTGTTTTGAGTTGTGTAGGTACTCGTATGTTAACTAGATCCAGAAGTCCGCAACAATCGGGCTCCGAATTTGTTAAAAAATAATCATTGGTCGTTTATCAAGTTTATGTATGTTTGGTTCCATGACAACTCAACAAAGTGGCAATTTAACACCGCTTTGCAAATTCTTTAAAAGCGAAGTTATCCCAACTTAACCTATTTAGCTATTAATACCCAACGTAACCTATTTAGCCTAGTTTTTCTGTTATTTTTTATTTCATCATTTTTAATGACTTTTCAAAGGAGTGATAAAGTTGTAGGTACATTGTTGATGAGTGTTCTGGTCACCGTATTTTTAATGTAGGGATTTTATAAAAAAATAAGTAGTCTATCTGTGTGTTGAAATTAAAATATCGAAAAATTTGCGCTTAATTCCTTAGATATTTTTATTCTAAATGGTACGGTGGGGTGACAAATGACAGAATTATACTCTCATTGATTTAAGTTATTTTCGCGTGCTTGGTTTTTCCACTCTACATATTGATAGAATTGTTCCAAATTTTGATTTGTAATCTGAAATACATACTTTCTGTTCGCTTCTGACAGTGGAACTCCTGTGTGGTAGTGCCTCGATCCAAATATTCGTATTTCGAGATCGATGAATTTCTTTACTACCAGAACGTCAGAGGTTTAAGGACAAAACTAGGATAAATGCCCCAATTATTTGGCTACCAGCTAATGAACAAATAAAAACAACACTTTCATTGCTGTTAAACTTATTGCTGTTCAATTTATTGCGCTAGTCAAACACTCTAAGAAATATATTTTGTAATGCAACTCTTGACACTACGATTATTATAAAATTTATCTCGAGTCCTATTTCTCACTGTGTCATCCATATATCATATTAAACCACGTGTAATATTATACCAGGCCATAATAGCATTAATCACTCGCATGTCGCAACGGTGGACCTAGAAATTGTAGTAAAACGTCGTATGGTACATTATTCGCACGAGAAATAAACCTACATTTTCGCAAACACATGACGGAACGCCAATAAAACGCACCTTACGGGGTAAAGTTTCGATTAAAATCCCGTGTACTATGCCATCAAGTTTATAGAATTATGTTTACAACGTTTAAAGAAGCAATTATAATCCCTATTCATAAAACAGGCTCAAAAATTAACATTGAAAACTACCGCCCAATCTCAAACTCAAGGTATTTAGTAAACTTTTTTAACGTGTTGTCTACGATCAAATTTACACAATAATTGTTCGCAATATACAAAACCACCAACACGGATTTCTTCAAAAAAGATCAGTACTAACAAACTTGGTAAATTTTATGGAATATTTAACGAGCAATATGGACAAAAGAAACCAAGTAGATATAATCTACACTGATTACTCTAAGGCCTTCGATAAGGTAAACCATTTCATTCTTATTCAAAAATTAAAACAGTTAGGCATCCATGGTGACTTACTCCGGTGGCTCACTTCATACCTTTGGAGTAGACTTCAAAGTGTCTCAATTGGGGGAACAAAGTCCAGCTTCTTTTCTGTGCCCTCCGGTGTACCTCAAGGTTCTCATTTGCGCCCTAAAATCAATCTATCAATCTATCTATCTATCTGCTATCTATCTATCCAACTATATAAATAAAAATGAATCGCCGAAATGTATGTACGCCCGTAACTTCCGAACTACTGCACCAAATTGGATACATTTTTTTGGTGTTTGTTATTGTCAAGACAAGGTTTGTATAAATCTACTGGTGAGCTCTGGCATTATGAAATTTGTATAAAAAAATTGCAATAGGTGGAACCCGAGCTGTTTGAATACTGAATGTACTGGGACTGAATGTATAGAATGATAGAGGGGGGAGGAGTGAGGGTAACAAGGTAGGGGGGGCGGGGAACAAGGTAAGGGGAGGGGAACTTGGGAGCCGGGTTCGTGGAACGGGGGAAGGGGACGCGGGAGAGGAAGCGGAACGGGATGAATGGGAAAAGACACGCAGAGAGAAACAATTTCTTTATTAAATCGCATAGTAACGCATGCCGTGTAGCAGCTAGTTTTTGGATAAAAATGTAATTCTTGCGCCCTTCTTAAATTTTCGCCCTTTTCCCATTCTATTTGCAGTTTTCCGCCTACATTAGTTCCGGCGCGGCGCTGCGCTGGTAGAATCGCTTTTCAACCAGCTCGAGCAGAATCCGAAAGTAAAAGGAAAATTATTTACGTTTTTCGCCTTCGTTTTCCCTTTTGGTTCGGTTTCGATTCTCCTCGCGTGGATTCCAAGTGATCATAAAATACTTTTGTATTGCCGGGTTTTGTACGGAACTAATGCCAAATTGGTCTGTTCGTTTTACTATTTTATATCGTTTAGTTATTCTGTGCTGAAATTTATGATAGTGCCCAAATATTGAAAGAGTTCGATATAAAGGCACGCTACTTTCTAAGATTGTTTTAACCGCTGGAGCGCTTTTTGCCACAATATGGCACTATTTAAAATACCTCGGATTGCTTTGCTGCCAATTTTGGCAAATTTTTCCTTATTTGTAAGTAATTAAGTAGAAGTTTACTATTTTATTATATATTTTTTATAAATCCTATGAATATGTGATAACCGACAAAAGATATGTGAATTCATTGGCTATATATATATAGTTTTTATGTCTCGATATTAAAATTCGGAGGTATGATTTTTTTAATGTGGGCGGAAAATATTCAAAACGGTCGCAACAAAAATCTCGAGCAATCGGAAAAAAAAAAAGATTTAAATTGCGCTGTCGCTCCAGTGGTTAATAAAGTATCGTAACGAAGCGAAGCTAGCACTCCACAATAAAGGGCTGGTACCTACCCTGATTTATGGCACAGTGGCGGTCCATGAGTTTTCGGTGAGCTAGAATGCTAAGATTGAAAAATACGACATTACTGATGTTGTAGATGAAAATGAATTTGTTTTCTTTTCAACATTTCAACTTTTTCTATGAAGATCTTTCAGTATGTGGATGCGGCGCATCCTTTGACTGAAAGAATCCTGAAGATCTTCATACAAAAGGTTGAAATTTTGAAAACAAAAAAACACTTTTAGCTACAACAACGTCTATAACGTCATATTTTTCAATTTTGGCGCTCTAGCTCACTGAACACTCACGGACCGCCACTGGTATGGCAGTGAGGCATGAAACTGACAGAGGAAGGATGAAATTAGACTCGAATGCTGTAGAAATGAGATCCCTGATGCGTTTGTGTGGTAAAACCGTGTATGATCGTGTGAGAAATGTGAATATCCGCAAAGAATGCAAGGCTGGTATAAGCGTAATGAGTAAGGGAAAGAAAGGGTCCCTCTGGTGGTTTGGGCATGTAGAGCGAATGAACGAAGAAAGAAGTGTAAGGAAAAGACATGACGCTAATGTGAATCGTAGAAGAAGTCGGGGACGCCCGAGGAAGACATGGCAAGATCAAGTGAACCAGATACTTGAGTCGGGCCATGTCAAGAGTCTAAATATAATACTCGTTTGTGTATGAGACGATGTATGCAGAAGATTGAGGCAAAGAGTGTATGCCAAAACCGAGTTGTTTGGCGGTCCGTCCTCTCTGCTTACCCCTGCGTGGAAACCGCTTGACGGTTAGTTAGTTTAGTGTAGTTGTTAGGTAAATTCCTTTAAACTATTCGGCCTATTTGGCTTGCTCTTATTTCTTGTCATTTTATCCCACAAACCTTAAAATTTTCACAATCTTAACTTATCTCTAAACATAGAAATGTTCGTTTTTAGTAGTTTAATTTTTGAGAATTACTACTTTGGTTTTTTTTCATAACCGTATTATGATGTTTCTAGAGCTCTATATGGCACCCTTTTGATGATATTCTTTATAAATGGCAATTGTATTTTAAAGATCTTTTCACGGAACATTGTATCCACTGTAGGAATTAAACTCTAATTCAACACTCCAGGCTATTTCTAAACATAATGATCGGAATTGATCTAATTATTTTTTTCACCGATTTGTTATATTTTGCTAAAGAATATACTAGAAGTTTTAAAGTAAGTTTTTAACGAGCCATAATGTCGGAAAAGATTTGTCTTATAATGCAGGCTATTTCATTTTGCTGGCGGTAGTTACCTATTATTTTACATTGATCCATTTGCGCTACATGACACGTGTTTGCATCAAATTCACGTGTCATGCCACACGTCACCCAGCTCGAGCCTTTGTATTCTATAGAAGGTCGGGAAATCTTATTTATTGAATTATCACACTATATTACGGTATGTAGACATTTTCAACCATGACTTGAAATCATATAAAATGCAGCTTAATATATTAATAACTTAAAATACTTTTTTTTTCTTTTTTGTGAAAATTTATAATATTATTATCCGTAGTAAATAGTATAACTATGTTTGTTAATAACTTGTAACTTGTTTGTTTAACTCATTGTTATATTATCATTTTGTATGACTGTTTGTTTCCTAAATAAAAATTTTTTTAAAAAATTCCGTGAAATCTTTAATATATGTAAAGGCAATATATTCCATTTAAATTTGAATCCTGTAGTGTCAGTTGGAATGTAATTATCAATTGTCACTTGTTTAATTTTCTATTATTTTATTATAAATAAACATAAATGTCGTTTCTTTGTTAAACTTTGCGGATTATTTATAAATCAATAGAAAAGAATTAAATCTTATTATAAAACGACATTTATGTTTATTTATAATAAAATAATAGAAAATAAAACAAGTGACAATTGATAATTACATTCCAACTGACACTACAGGATTCAAATTTAAATGGAATATATTGCCTTTACATATATAAAACAAAGTCGGGTTTAGTTACACTACCTATTTATAATTCGAGAACGGCCGGGCCGATTTTGATGATCTTTGATTTGTTGGATTTGTCTCCGCCCCGGATAACATAATTACTATTAAAACATCACAAAAAAACGAAAAAAATAGTTATTAAGAAAATTCTTTTCCCCATACATTTTGTATGGAACGAATTCTCATATTTTGAAAGAGCTGCGGGAATTTTGTGATAATATTGTATATGTAATATAATATATGTAATATAATATATATAATATATAGTATATGTAATATAATATATTATAATATTATTGAGTATTATTGAGTACAATATTGAGTAGTGAGTGAGTTCCAAAAATTCAAAAACGTCAAATGTCAATGCGCTAATTGTTTTGTTTTTATTTTTAAACATATATAATGCTGCCTCTCTTTCTTACACATTAAATGTCAATAGTCGAAAATGAGACAAACGGTAAACGTATGTCTCCAGTCTCCACCCATCCAAAGGAAAGATACAATAATTATAATAAAAAACCCTCACACGTATAAAGAAAATGAAAAGCATTTTTTTTCTCCCATCAGCTCACACATGATGCCCCAAAGAAAATTATTTTCCTCAGGACCTATGTCATCTTAGGGGATGCTGTGTGGAGGGTCTTTTTAGGGAAGGGAAGGATAGGAAGTTCTGGGAAGGAAAAATGTATAAGGGGGGGGTAGGAATCTGGGGTCAGTGTGTCCGGAAGTGGCAGACGTATGAATCCATCCCTCCAACTGCGGTGCAAGGCGATGGGTCGATAGAGTCCAGCTGGAAAGGTCAAAAGGCCTCCCTCAACCAGTCTCTCTCGATCCAGCCCACCACGAAGCGGGTGGGCAGGCGCTTCCGCCGCCAAGACCGGACAAACATCACCCCATGAACCCGGGCACCCCTGCTAAATCACCAAACGTAACAAATCACCACTTGGGGTGACCTATGGATGACGTATGACAGAGGTGTTGGTTATCCAATAAATGGTTCCCGGGGCGGCGGCACCCATACCCGCCTCCCAAATTCCGCCTATAAATCCGTACACAACGCCATCTCTGATACTGACAAAAACAAAACACGGACAGTTGCGCATTGATGATTGCTTCATTGTGTAATTTTTAACTTAATAAAAAACTGAATTTAATTCAACGGTTAGTGATTCTGAGGCGGTAAGAAGTTTGTCGGGTCAGCTAGTAAGTAATAGATAATGGTTCTGATACCCAATGAAATACCTTCTGCGACGTGTAATTAGCACGGTCGTTAAGTATTATGTTGTATTAAAGATTTACACTGTAGTATGTATAGATTCCTATAAAACATAACTACTGAATTTTTTAAATGTGAATAGTCCACAAGAGTACCAACTGCTCCCAGTTGTCCGGAACCAATGGGACCATGGCATCGATTATGGGAGTACGCCGTGTGAGACTGATGTGATTGGGAAGGGAATGAGTTATGGAAGAGTGAGGTTAGGAAATACCTGGCTTATTAGAACTGGTCACCATCACACATCCTATTTCAAGTAAATTTTCGGTGGTCTTTCACCTAGGCGTTACTGAAGAGTATCCACTTGAATATATATTTTTAGTTCTTTTCCTATGTCGTTTTGTTTTCTACGTAGTACCTTATTGCGAAATAAAATGATAAACATGAGTTCTCGTCTTTGTAATACAATGTGCCTTACTTAATTATTCAATCTTAGTGACTAACGATATATTTATTTATGTAAGCAACAGATAATGTGTTCTTTTAAAAACTTTGTCTTGTACGAATCACGCTCTCCAGACACGAAGAGCAATCAATGTAGTTAAAAAATTCATTATCTTGGAGGCCGAGCGAAAAAAAAATTGCTAACGTCGCTGATACCTATACTACTTTATTTTAGCCCCTAGAACTTCTATATTTTGCAACGCATTTCTCAAATGCAGATTGCGCGGGAAATGTTTTCGCATTACATTTGATTCCAGATCTGATAAATTCGTCGCTATATTTGAACATATTTCGTAATAAAATACTGTTTTTGAAAACAGACCAAAGACTCTTTTAGAAATCGAATTATGCAATTAATAAAAAGATTTTGAACGCAACACAAATCGTATATCCGTAGAAAAGTGTCGTAAGTCAAAAAAGGAAATTTCACAGGATAGCTAAAACAAAAGCCTATCTCGACACAGGTATAACCCAGTGAGACAGGCATCGAATAATGCAATGTAAACATATCTTATACAGATATGTAAAAAAAAAATATTAAAAAGTTATGATTGATGAAACAAGTGGTCCAATTGAAAAGCGACACTGGCGACATGTCGTGTAGATAGAGTGATCAAACTGAAATACGGTTTTCTTGGGGCGTAGATAATCACTATCACTTTACTGCTCAGAGATAAAAGTAAAATTTTATAAAGTAGAAAAATTTGATTTGTGACCCTTTTCTACGGGATGTCGCTTACCGATGTTTTTTTCGTGTAAACTGTAATTAACACTTTACAGTCTTTACACGATACAAAAAAAACATTTAATCAGACAAGAATTATAAAGGTTATTGTTACTCAAATTTTGTGTTGTGATTTTTCACTATGGCTTTCTAAGGAATAGTGTGGATTAAGGTTTTTTTTATTCTGTAGGAACTAGATTTCTAATTTTTCAACTTGGCATGTCAAGTTACATCGCGTGATTTTGATAGTTGATAGCAAGCAACTAGTGTTTTGATAATGATATTGTAATTTTCCTAACATTTTATATGAAATATTTTTACTTCTTCAAACACAGCAAACTTATTTCGTTGCACCATTTTAATTTTTTTAATTGATACCCGATTGGGGACTTCCTTACTATCTTCATTGTAGTTTAATATAAATAATATATGAGTTAAACCAGACATCCATGATATTAATAGTCGAAGGGTTAGTCTTATTAATTTATTGCTCGGTGTCCCGGTCATGTCAAATAGTCAAATATTAATTTATTACCCACTTATCTGGCTGTTTATTCATTACCTATTCAAAATAACTCATTGTTTTTACAAAAGGTTTAAAATGATAAGTACTAAATGGAAAATTGTATGGATGCATAATTCACTACCCGATTAGCATAAATACTCACTGACCTGACCTTTGCTAAATTTGATTAATTTATTGGTCGACCGAGTAGTCGTACCTAGTAATAATAAATTATTTTAGGAACTTTCTTTTGTGGCTGGTTTTTTAAGGATATTTTCATAATTAAGTATTTATTTTTCCACGAAATCTGACTTCACTTGTCAAGGTTAACCCTTAGATGTTTAAAGAAAGGAAATATTCATTCCAATTATAAAATTGAATTAAAATAATTTTATGGTTAAAAAAAAATATATATATATTGTGGGTAGGTTTTTTTGACACTTCACAGAATTTTTGCCCCGTCAGTATCAATCTTAAAAATGACCATAAAATAATTTTCTGTTAAAATATTATATTATATTATAAGGTGACCAGCTGAATACAATAATAGACAGACTCACAAACGAATTTATTATTTTATAAATTTTTATCCTTTCATTATTTTGTTTTATTTGTAATTTTTTATAGGATGATTAAATGGTACGCATGAGCAAATAATTTTTTTTCTGTGTAATCTAAATTTAATTTTAAATTTTTTATTTAAATTCAAGAGACATGCTCGAATGTTGCAAACTCCCATTATTAATTATTACAATTTGGCAAAAAAGACCTCATGATAATTTCATTCTCAAGCGATTTGAAAAAACTCGGCCTTCCAAGATTTATGTAATAATCAGTTTTTAAAAATCCTCGGTTCCCTCCCACCCTTTTAAAATGAAGTTTTTGTTTCCCCTGACTTTCCGAATTGGCATTGATGTGAGATCATCAAATTTTAGTAAATAATATTATTTAATATAGAAATATCTACTTTTCTATCAAGTTTTATCTAAAATTTCCCATTTGCATGTCTCCTTTTTAAATTAAAATAATGCAAATATCATATTTTAATCAATATCAAAATATAACGTCGCCTTTCGTTTCTCTCTATTTTGAATCGAACACCAAGAACGCCCTTGAAAGGTGAAAGCCAAATTTAATATGACTATAAAAAAATACATCTAATCAAAAAGCGATACGAAATGTTACTACTTACTCCTGGCATTAATTTCCCGTAACGATTTTCATCTTTTTGGCCAAACGTTTTTAAACGTAAAGCCAACGATCTTTAATATAAGTAATAAAATGTTGCACTCACTCTAGCTGCTCACTGCGAAAATTCCAAAAATGTTAATAGTAGTTTCACTATCTTCTTTCTGTGCACTAGATCCCCACTTTTTATAAATTATAACTCTTCCTTCTGCTTCTATAGTGTTTTCTCTCAATTCTAGTTCTTCGATTTCAAACCATCTTCACCATGTTTCTATTCTGATTGCTTGCTCCAATCTTAATCCAGTTTTCTTTCACGGTTTCTTTTAGTGATTTGAACTCTTTTCGGTTGTCTTGGTTATTCTTTTATTTCCTCTTTCTTCTGCATTAGCTTTGCCAGTGCGTGTGGGAGGAATACAAAGACCAGCATTAGAAATATGAGCGTGGGCCAAGAATTATCCAACTGGTCTCCCTGGTGATCCTTGGTGTACACCTGCGGTTGCGATTCCTCCAGAACCCTCTCGCACATCTGTCTATCGCGAACCAGCAGTGACTGAATGTCATGTTCGGTGTTAAACTTTCAGGTGTTACACCAGAACGCCTTAATTTGCATTGAATACCGTCAACTTTGACCCCTACACGCGCATTAAAGCTGCGGTGTGCGGTGGCTCAAATTCTAACAATTTTATATTTTATAATAGTTTAGTGTCGATGGCTTTTAGTAATTGTGTTTTTATATTACGTATTTGTATTTTATGTAAAACAAATTTATGTAGGTACCTACTCCTGCTGATATAATTGCGTGGAACAACTCGCCGTACTAAGACGCTATCCTACAACGATTTCAACAATCGTCATGCTATTCTTTAAAAAAAAACTTTAATAAGAACCACATTTACCGTGTAAAACTGATTGACTTTCAGATTAATAATTGCACGTAATAATTATGCGGTCAACTTGTGTCTTGGTTTAATTGTTTTCTAGAAGAATCGTCGATATTGACTTTCAGTGGAGATTTGCTTAAACTAAATTTTACTAAGCCAAATTTTTAAAAGCCAAGTGTCTGAGAAATATTATTAAGGGGGTCATCCCGTGTGAGGGCTAATTTTAGCTTTTTTGTGATTTTTTTACAAACTTAATAAACGTACAACTGCGAACTTTTCACCATTTAATTATTAACATTTTGTCACACTTTTTTCAACCCGAAATCGTTGCTCATTGCTGAAGTACACATATGGCAACTTTGCTATTCATCTTCAAAACGAGCTATTAAAAATCCGCTCCGCAGGTTTTTACTGCTAGGCCCTGCGGGCGGCTTTTTTGTTCGGCTTCGCCCAGTTAGTGTTGGTGACCATTTTATAAATTCAATAGGAACTGGTTCATCCGTTCCTCGGATCCACTGTAGCTAGTCACCGGGACAAAGTAACCGAGACAGGCAATGACGTCATATGTAATATATAGCCGCTTGATACAACATGTATTACCGTCAATCTTTCCAGATCCGGAGAGATGCTACATATTCACAAATTCGTAGCAGTTATACCTAGGGGGTACACGTCCCTATCCGACCTACTGACGGAAATGGCGTCATCTTGTGACGAATTCTTGAATTCAAAACCGAATTATAACGATAGCCTTGTGTGAAGTTCCACGTACACAGATGTTATTTGTGGCGCATATGGCGTGGCGTCAGACATGCACTCGAAGCTGGGTTCTGAAATTCAACTACGCAGATGTTACCGTATTAATACTGTTCGATTGCGGTGACCACGATTGCGGGCGTCCTGCCTACCTGAAACCAAAAATCAAACGGTATTTTAATCTGTGAATTAGGAACAAGTTTTTGAACTAGTAGGTACAAAAAAAATATTGAAAGGTTAATTTTTGGCATCTTGTTGAATACAAGTAAGCAGAACACCCACAATCGTGGTCACCGCAATTTTAAAGATGAATGACTAAGTTGACATGTACTTCAGCAATGAGTAAAGATTTCTGGCTGAAAAAATTGTTAAGTGTGCTTAATATTCGAACAAATATTTGGTAAAAAGTTCGCATTTTTTTATGTATTTGGTTCGCCAAAACAATTCCTCAAAAAAGCGAAAAAGAGCCTTAACTCAGGATGACCACCTTAAGCCGCCGCTACCCGAATTTCTACCGATTTCTTACATATCCCCCTTAAAGATTTGAAGTTTTTAGGCTCTCAAAAAATAATGTGTTATTTTTTAAGATAATATCTATACATTCCTAATAATACTTAAACAAAATCATACATATTAACCACTCTGTAAATTACCATCACAACACACGCGTTTCACACCTAGTGAGATGGGCAATACGTCATTATTATAACAAAATGTGATATGAAAATAATGAAATTAATAAATTCCCCACGCCGAAATGCAAATTATATGATATTCTTCCGATATAAAAAAGTATGCTCCGAAAATTATTGTTTTCACGTCTGTTTCAGTTTTTTTCCAAGCTATATGTATGAAAAAATTCTCAGTGTTTCTTTAAATACTGTTTTAGACAGCCCCAAAGAGATTTTTGCTCTATTTTAAACGAGTCGTGTTTTATTGAACATTTTCACAAGTTTCGCTTCAATTTTACTGTTTCAAATATAAGCGCACACTCTCCAACATTCGTAATTACATATCTCTCCATCTGCTTCTTTTTGAGCGGGGTTACGGTGCCTTAAGTTAAAAACAAATTACGGCCGTACTTTTTCCGTATTAATTCTTTTACTGCCCACACAACAGGTTATATTATTTTTACACCGTTCTTTGTTCTCTTTTATGACTAATTTTATTAAATAATGTTTACATTATTTGTGTAATGAAATGAAAATGTAATTAAAAGTAAGCCACATTGTTTTCAAATATTTTGTTAGATTTTCTGCAATGTCCTTTATTTTCTACAGGGTTTCACCTACTAACCTGCATTTTATTATTATTTTTTTAATAAACTGTCGTTTCCTCTTTTGTCCTTTGTTCCGTATTCATCATTTTGTGTATTTAGTGGAACACAAATTCTACTTTTTATTTTTTACATTAGTAATTTTTTTCCTCTCAGTAGGCTGAGGAAAAAAAATCCTTAGGGCCTTTGTCATCTTTGGGAATGCCGTGTGTGGGGTCTACTTGGGGAAAGGAAAGAGGAAGTTTTGGGAAGAACAATGATATGAGGGGTGGGTTGGGGGTAACGGACTTATGAATCCATCCCTCCCACTGCGTTACAAGGCGATAGATTTCGAAGTCGAGGTCGAGGCAGTCCGGCCTCAACTAGTCTCTCCCGATCCGGCCCTCCACGCAGTAGGTTGGCAAACGCATCCGCCGCCATGGCGTAGACACACCTTACCCACACCACCCCTGCTAAGTCACCAAACGTAGTGAACCCCTTGTGGTGACCTATGGCAAGGGTGTTGGTTAACCAGTAAATATTTCCCGGGGCGGCGGTACCCATACCCGCTTTTCAATTTAAAATATATTATTTATAGTTCTAAATGACTCTGTAGTCGATAACATTTTATTTCTTGTTTATTTTAATACTCATGTCAGGCATGCCCCTTTTCCATGTTTTTAATAGTTAGTAATAGTAAGTAGTATTATAATTTATAGTAGGTTACAACAGTTCTTTACGCATTACATGTTAGTCGTTTACTGGATTGCATAACCATTGAAGTTTCCATTAGTTTTAATCTCAGCATCGCCTTGGTGAGATATCACCAATAAACATCGAAATATTGTAGATTCTCACTGATCCTGCACCGTAATTTGAAGCATATAATTTCTATTTTGCTATCGGATTATTTCTACATTCGTTTGACTTTCCCCCACTTCTACTTTTCTCTCTTGCATTCTTTTCACTTTCCCCCACTATATCGATAGAGGAAAAAAATGAATTGAATATGTAATGATAAAATAAAAAAACTTTCTTTTCGCTCTCTTGAACTGTTAACGTTTTATCCTTTACGGTTTACAGCATTTCAAATTTCCATGATCGATATGTTATTCTTTATTCTTTCAGTCTTCTGCCGCCCTGACTTGATATTTATGTCTTATTATTTATTCCTTTAATTTATTTGAATTTTCTCTAGTAAGGACGGGTTATTTCACAGAATTTGAACAATTCGTCAAATTTCCACATACGCTAAAACACAAACTTTCACAGAACTTGAAAATCGACTTTTACATTTGACGAATTGTTCAAATTCTGTGAAACAACCCTTTAAACAATTCGTCAAATTTCCACATGAAAATTGACTTTTACATTTGATGAATTGTTCAAATTCTGTAAAACAACCCTTTAAACATTTTGTCACATTTCCACACACACTAAAACACGAACTTTCACTGAACTTGAAAATTGACTTTTACATTAATTTGATGAACTGTTCCAATTCTGTGAAACAACCCTTCCTTTGTACAGTAAATTCTAATGTTATTTCTCCTTCTTCCAGTACTCTGCCGCTCTTCGTTCACTTATCTTTACCATTATAGTATTCCCTCCTTCCATTTTTCTGCTGCCCTTCGTTTAGTTGATTTTCCTGTATATTAATTTTCTAATACTTGTTCTTTCTCCTTCCTGTTCAATCCCTTTATTCGTTTGACTTTCGCCTAGTATTATAGTATGGTTATTTGTGTTTCCAGTCAAAGGAGAAGATGATGCGCGGGGTGAGGCGGGGATGCGTGCGGCTGCGTGCTGCGGTCATCGGCATCGACGACGAGGATGACTCCACCTTCACCATCACCGTGGACCACAAGACCTTCCACTTCCAGGTTAACAGAACCGTAATAAGTTTTTCATTCGTTACATTCATCCATCCAGCTATTTCATTCATCTCGTCCTGACACTCTGTAGAAATTCAAATGTAACATTGTCATCAAATTGCCATTCAACGCCATTTTTTTAATGTGAAAACTTCTTTAGCACCGTTGTGATTTGAAACTCGATGACACGAAAAAGCGACAGTATAAAAAGACTAACACATACATTTACTTGATTTAGCCTGTGAGAGAATGAGATAGAATAATCGATCTTCTCTTTGTGCGGTGCTTCGTAGCCTATCAGTCTTCACTTTTGTGTTGTGCTGTAGCCTTCCAACTCTTGTCTACTTTAGTTTTCTGAAGGTTTCGCACACTTTTAATATTTTTTCTATTTACAGTTGAAAGGTTCCCGTTAAATGCCGATTCTAAGTCCGTTTCGGCATTTGAACAAATTGTTATCAGCAGAAGAGGACAACTAGCATGTTGTTAAGCTTATTAGCTTGTTACAATTTGATAGAACGCTAAAACGCACCTAGAATCGTACAGGTACCTTCCAAATGTAAAAAAAGGCGCTAAATGGCCATTTGATGGCAGTGTTACATTTGAATTTCTGTGAAACAACTAGGCCTAAATGATAAAAAAAAATTCAACCAAAAAAATAATGAATAGGTACATGTTTTTAAAATTATTTTTGGCACATTGTAAAAAATACATTGATGGATTTTACGATCAACAAACTAGACGCACGAGCGTATTAATGGTGGGTATCTATCCACGTTCATTCACAAAACGTTTTGAACACATTTGTTATATTTTTTCCATTTTGATTTTGAATAAATTCGGACAGCAGACCTTCTTTCTGTTCGAAATTTGTGAATAGTAAAGATTTCTGGCTGAAAAAATTGTTAAGTGTGCTTAATATTCGAACAAATATTTGGTAAAAAGTTCGCATTTTTTTAAGTATTTGGTTCGCCAAAACAATTCCTCAAAAAAGCGAAAAAGAGCCTTAACTCAGGATGACCACCTTAAGCCGCCGCTACCCGAATTTATAATAATTTATAATTTTTAATATTCAGTTGACACCACAAATTTATTGTGACTTATTTACCTATTTAGATTATTTTTGTTCCTTTGCTGGTATCTGAAATCAATTTTTTTCGTGGATTCAAAAGTTGGATATTGAAAAAAGTTATGGGTTACTAAACTTTTTTATACTTTGGGCCTCAACAAGCATACTTCCCCAACTCCTTTTCTGCTGATTGTATTGCAATGCATTGATAACTTTGTAGACCCGAGCCTCGTCTTAATAAATTTATACCCACCCCTGCACTGTGCCTTCGAGTTAAGGGATTATAATCAGAGAGTGATTCATATTTAATTTCTCGCCATTTAAAAATTTAAACTAATTGAGTCTTGGTGGCCCATACATCCATGGAAAAGAAATAGTAGACCTTACCAAATTAGACGCAAATACATTGTACCTATCCAGTTGAAATTACGAATATGCTAATTTATCATTGTTCATCGCTTAATTAATTTAACACCACCAGTACTAACTAACCTAACATATCACTAGTTTTGAATGTATGTAGATATTTAAGTTTTTCTTACTCACGCTTGTGACCTGCCACATATCTATTTATGCCAATTTATTCTAATTAATAAGCCTTTTTTAAGTCTGTAAAAATCAAGATTATGCTCCCGAAATTCGATCCGATCTCTATTTGTCGATTATTAGCTGAGTGTTGAAACACTTAATGTTATATATTTTTATATACAGGGTTTTAAGGGACGTACTTAACGTACTTCAAGCAGTGATTCCCAACATTATTTTGAGTGAAAAATGTAAATGAAAGTTTAGTCTCCTAAAACATTTTTGATGTTGTTATTTTTATTTTTCATTAAAAACATAAAAAACGAGTAGGTATTTGACAGTAAGGGGCAGGGTGAGGGGTTGGTTAGTGACGACGTGTAGAAGATTTTTTTTTTTTTAAAGAAAAACCTACAAAGTCACCAGAGACCAAAATTTCAGTTACATTTTTTACGCCAAACAACGCAAGGAATCACTGATAAAAGTAAGTCAAGTACGTTTCTTAACTCCCTTTAGAACGTAATTTTACCAGTGATTCGTGACATTATTTGGAGTAATAAATTTTGAATGAAATTTTGATCTCCGGTGATGTTTAGAATTTTTTTAATTAAATTTTATTTATCAAAATAAAAAAAATAAATGATTCTAATTTCATGCTTGTGATGTAAACCTTATTTATAAATAAACAACCTTGTTTAGGTTAGGGTGTTCCAAACATTCCTCAAATTTTATTTTTTTTTTAATTTTTATTCTGTGTCTTACTTATTATTCGTTTCAGAGTGTGATTTTATATATTTAGTCACAAGAAAATAATTGGTCCTAACATTCATGTTGTCGCGTAGTTTTTCTTTTAAAAATTTGCAAAGTATGCAAAATAAAATTCTCCCACGGTTTCTTCACAAGGTCCGAACCTTGAGAAATAATATGTCTTTGGCTGGTATTATATGACTACATTGCTTGGATGAAAATGTTTATTATTTTTAAATTGTTTTATTTTTAAGTCGGTAATTGTACATTTCAAATAGGACCTCTAAATAGAGCTTATAAATGTTTATGGCAGCGCCCAACCTGCAGTGTTCATAGTATTAATAAAATTTGCAATATTTGTTTGTCCCTCAATGTTTAAAAGACGCAGTTTTATTGAAGTGGACCTTTTGGCCGACTTTTAAAGTAATGCCTTATTGTTTTCTGTATGTTAGTTTTTAAAATCCGAGTTGTGGAAACTTCTTAAAGATTCTGTTCCCATAATCTTTCCATGTACCGTTTTAGTATGTTTTACTTTAAATATAGTGACATTGATAATGTAGAGTTAGTGTTGTAATTGCGGTGGAACTGGAAGGTACCTACGGTGTAACTTCAGTTGAGCGTTTAAAAACTGACGGTAGAGATAGAGGGAAATTAGACCTTCGATCTTTGTCAGTGTGGTGTGATCGTGGAGATCACCCGAGCCAAGGGAAAATAGACCCTTTGCATTTGTATTTTGTTGTGAGTATTGTAGTTGCGCTAGAGCTGGGAGGTACACATGTACCTGTAGTTTAGTTTTAGTAATGTAAAGAACTGACGATAGAGACTGAGGGAGATTAGACCTTCATCTCTGTCAGTGTGGTGTGATCGTGGAGCTCACCCGAGTCAAGGGAAAATAGACCCTTTGCATTTGCATTTTATTGTGAGTATTGTAGTGGCGCTAGAGGTGGGAGGTACACATGTACCTACAGTTTAGTATTGTAAAGAATTGACAGTAGAGACTGAGGGAGATTAGACCTTCATCTCTGTCAGTGTGGTGTGTCGTGGAGATCACCAAAGGAAAGGGAAAATAGACTCTTTGCATTATTTGTATTTAATAAATTGTGCTGAAGAAGAAGAAGAAGAAGTGTTTTCCTGCAACATTCATCCTATGGTGTTCTCATACCACAATTGTCAGAAACACTCCTCAAAGTCAAAAATCCAAAAAGGCATTGAAAAATACTTGTCAAAATCAAAAATCCAAAATGGCACTAAAAATGTAAACAACCATTAATTTAATGGCCGAATGTTTGAAACAACCCAGCCTTGGGAGAGGTTTTTTTTTTTAAATTTTAACAATTCATCAAATTTCAATTAATATTCAAGTTCTGTGAAACTCCTACTCAAGTTCAGTTACTATCCAAGTACTTTGAAACAACCGGCCCATGATGAAATAATAACTGAACTTTCACAGAACTTGAGATTTGATGAATTGTTCAAATTTCAATGTTTTTATTTGATTATGGGCCAGTTGCTTCATTAAACTAAAATAATAACAAAATTTGAATAGAACTATCACAGAACTTGAAAATTAACTTCGAAATTTGCTGAATTGTTAAAATTCTATGAAACAACTGGTCCCTATTGTCCTTTAATGTTTTAAAAAGAATATAATATTATTTGTCCTCTGGATAGAATTGGATGAAAATTTACCTATTGATTTATTGAATATTAGCGCAGACCCGTAAAAAATCACAGATAGTCTGAATTCTCAACAAATAAATTAAAATTATTTATTAAATAATTCTTGGTCCGTTTGATTGATTCTCCCATCTTAACAGACAGATTGCAATCTTTAGAGCACAGGCGTCGGGTGGGAATGCTATCCTTGTTCTACCGGTATTTTAATGGAAGATGCTCCGAGGAACTAGCGAAGTTGATCCCTTCGTCACCGGTGCATAGTTGGAAAACACGCCAAACCTGCCCAAACGTGCCCAACATATGTTCACCGTTGACATTTGTCATATGAGAACGGTTCGCTTCTTCGACTCGTTCTTGTGTTCAACAGCTGGGCTTGAAACTATTTGCCGGTCTCTGTGTTTCCTCCTTCCTACTACATGGGTCTCTTCAAGACCAATGTTCATTCCTTCCTCTTCTCAAAAAGACCCTCCACACAGTATCTCAGATGGGTTCCATGCCAACTCAGAATGAAACCAACTCAAAAACACCTCAGAAAGGTCATACGCCTTGAAAAAATAATTTTAAAATAGCCGGTTACCCTAACCTTACTTAACCTATTTAACCATTTTTATTTTTTAATTTTATTATCACTCTTAATGACCTTCCTGAGGTGCTTCTGAGTTCTCCGGTCACCATCTCAGATGACGTAAGCCCTGAGGGAAATTATTTTCCTCAGGGCCTCCTGTGTGGAGTTAATTTAAAAAAAAGAAATCACTTCCAATTAAAATGACAGTTATATAATTAATTTTCTTTATATGTAATATTTATACATAACTTTCTTATATTTATACATAAGCGTACATCGCTTGTCGAAATTCTCCGAACAAATACTTTCAATTTTGAAAATTACACTTGAATTCAAAGAAAATGCTGGTTCTAGATAGATTATAATAAAACAAATAATAGAAATATTAAAAAGCTGGTTCTAGAGTTTATTAAACCGGAGTTATGTACTGACAGATGGAATCACAACTGAAATTAGTATTTTAACGGTTTTTATTTAAAATATTATTTTTATATTTCCAGGCACGAGACGGCGAAGAGCGTGAGCGCTGGGTGCGTGCTCTCGAGGACACGATCGCACGCCACCACCGCGCCGGAAAGAATGGGGCCCCGACTGCCGGGGGGACCGTGCTCGGGGGAGCACCAGGTCCCGTGGGCGCCGCGGGGGCCCAGCCAAGGGACTTCGAGCGCCGCGTGGCGGAAGCGGACGCGTACCTGCAGATTATGATTGAACAAGTCAAGGTGAGGACTGAAAGCGAAAACGGAGCATGTATCATGTGAACTATCGCGATTTGTAGCAGTGTGATCAGTGGTGATATGTAATAGAATTTTTTTAAATTTTATTTTAATTGAATAAAAATATGTCATCGGACAATTCATTGCAACGCATGTTTAAATTCTTTGTGCTGTTACAACCTGTATATAATTTTTGCGGCAAGTTCTAAAGTGGAAGATACTATTGGTATCACCCACCATTCAGAATCTCTCACCTACCTTTACATTCTTTTCTAGCCTAGATTACTACTGATATTTAAAAAAATAAAAATACACATGTTTTTTATTACACAAATGTACATACGTCAACTCACTTTTTTGTCGATTCATGTAAAATTAATCCATGAAAAATTCCTAGAGTTTCATTTTTTTTTCTCAAATTGCAGTCGGAAACTTTGGTTTTATAAAGGTGTAAATTTTAATTATTTTTCAGTTAACTTTTAGATTTGAATATAAAGCATGGTGTTTTCTCTTTCTAACGCTGTTTCAATCATATTTCTAACCATGATAGTAAGGGAGACACAACGATTTCTATGAGACCTATATGAATTTTTCCGAAAACCTAACAACTTAACCTGAGGGGTTGAAGAAAAAAAATTGAATTTTTTGTGTCGTTTTTACGCGAGTATCGCGCACAAGATGTGCCAATCGACCGGTAAGTAGAAAAATGAATAAATGCTTTGGGTTCTTGTCCAGGCATCGCGGGTGCAATTAGTGCTATCTGCATTGTATTAAATATTGGCCATATGGAAGCGTTGACACAGAATTATAATATTGAATATCATTGTGCCGCCGTTTATTGAAACCCTTGACATTAAGGTGACACGCACAAAAAAAAACATGACACAATGCACAAACCACAAATTTTTATTTTCAATCATTAATAAATAATTATGGATCAAGACCTGTAATATTATTTCCTGCAAACACAAATTAAGCATCGGATTGTTGCTAAGTGTGAATATGTTATTCTTTCGATTTATTGATTGTACTGACTTGATAAGCCATTTAGATTCTCATTGCATTAAGTTTATTGTAGATTAGTATTTGTTTGTATGTTTATTAAGACATACACAGTATATAATTTTACAAGTTATAAGAAATATTAAATGAAATTATTACATGGTATAGTTCCTATTACTTAAGTCTGTAGAACAGGGGTTCCCAAACTTATAAGTATCACGCCTCCCTACAGCAAGTGGGCTCGCCAAGCAATTGTAAAATAAAATAAGGGTAGGTAGTAAAGCCCAAAAATACATTTTTAGATGTTTTATTATAAAAATATTTCTTTTACACACTTGTTATAAGAAGACTCAACGCAACGGATGAGCTTGCATGTTTTTGACAAGATTTGGAATGAAGAGCGGAGTGGTGACCGCCGCCCACGCCCGCGCCCGCGCCCCACTCCACATATCTTCCATAGTGGGGGGCGCGCCCCCCACTTTGAAAATCAATGCTGTAGAATATCGTTAGGTAATTTTGCCTGGGTTCTTAAAACTTAATTAATGAATGAATGAGTAGAGTAATATAAAGGAAGATTTGTGTCGACACATATCAAACTCGCCTAAGTCCCGTTCGTACATTTTTCTGGTGATGACGATTTTTTCTAGTTTCAACTTTTAGCTAGTAAAAGCCTGTGAATATTACTTTATGTTATGAATATTGTACCTGGAAAAACAGAAAAATAAAAATCAAATAAATTTCTTGAAGTAAATATGCATTTTTCGATGATTTTTGATATAATACCTAAGGACTAAGTCGATACCGGAATAGAATTACTGGACTTAGGTGTGTTTGAATTAAAGAAGTAGGACTTGGGTGCGTTTGAACATATACAAATGGCGGCGATGACAGAGTGAAGACAACGTGTGGTAGGCTGTAATGGACTTTGGCTCATATGATTTGAAGCGGGTGTGGGACTTAGGTTGGATTGAAAAAGTCAATCAACTTTCACCCTTAATTCCATTGGGAAGCCGTGGACTTCGGTTAGATCGATCTAAAGCAAAAGATTCTTTTTTTTTGCTGAATCGAGCACACAAAAAAAACAAAAAATGGTTAGTAGTGGACTTGGGCAAGTTTTATAATCGACACATTTATTGAAGAGATTTATTATCATAAAAGTAGTATTTTATGATGATCCAATTATAGGTTTAATTTCGACCTATATTTCCATACAAAACTGTGTTTTGCCATGATTATGAAATTCAAATGGGATGGCGATATACAATTTCAGGCAAGTGTAGGAGAGACAGACTGCATGCTAAATGGTCTAGATTCAAAAGTGATCCATTCAAATTTTTACGGAAAGCACTTCTAGTGTTAAATTCTTTATTCTGTGCTAATAAATAATTAATTATATCATTATTAGGCATGCAATACTGCGTAAGCAACATGAAACAATATGTGTGGGATGCAGAAAAAACCCATGACACATACGCAGTATTGTCCATGGTAATCACTTTTGTTTTTTACATTAGCTTCACACAGGCCCTGAGGAAAATAATATCCCTCGGGGGCTATGTCATCTTTGTGGACGCTGTGTGGAGGCTCTTTTTTGGGAAACGAAATAGAGGAAGTTCTGGGTAGGAAAAGGGTATGAGGGATGGGTAGGCATCTAGTAATTGTGTCCAGGAGTGACGGACATTTGAATCCATTCCACCCACTGCGGTGCAAGGTGATGGGTCGAGAGAGTCTGGCTGGAGAGGTCAAAAGGTCTCCCTCAACCAGTCTCTCCCGATCCGGCCCGCCAAGAAGTAGGTGGGCAAACGCATTCGCTGCCAAGACAAACAAACCTCATTCTATGAACCCGGGCACCCCTGCTAAGTCACCAAATATGGCAAACCACTTGGGGTGACTAATGGCAGAGGTGTTAGTTATCCAATAAATGGTTCCAGGGGCAGCATTGCTCATACCCGTCTTCCGAATTGGATCCCATAGCAGTGTGCAATTTTCGATCAACAAGTGAACCATTTATCGGATGACCCATTTGGATTGTGCCGCAATTTATTTTGTATATATTAACTGTTAGTTAATAGTTTTAACGAAGAGTTGTTTTTATTAATTATAATGCCACCTAATTTCAGAGAAATGTGTGCGTTGGTGAATGCCACAAAAAGTTGATAGCATAATAATTATTCTATCAACTTTTGGTGGCATTCACTAACACACAATTATTCTCATCATCAACAAGTGTTTCAGTTCGATCATATGTCAGGAAGTGGGTTAATTTCTGCTTCCAAGATTTTCAGGCATTCATTCACTACAACAAAATCGGAAATCAAATAGATTTATGTATTTAAAAGTAATTTTTAAAGAACTGCACAGATTGGCAAACATGCGGACCATTTAATCAAACCTCCAACTATTTTAAAAATGGTGGCATAATTTCATTATAATACGAGGGGTGTCGTAAAATAAGGTCTCCAAGGTGCTGCAGTCGCGAAAAACGTTTTTATACGAGATCCGGCAACATTGGTGTGTAGCCTGGTTTCTCTACGCCAAATCCCTACCATGCTGCACTCTCTGCGACACTTAGTCTCGACGTGGCAGCCGTTCGCATTGGACCTTCCGCTCGCCGCATCCACCAGGTGTGAATTACGCTCTATAATTAGTTTTTTTGTGCAAAGAAAAAAACCCCGGTAGAAATTCATTCTCAGCTACCTGAAGTACTTAAGGCAAACAGTGTATGAGGTTGAAAACGTACGTAAATGGTGCAGAGAATTTAAAAGTGTGCTGGACGGCCATCAGTTTCAGAAGAAAAAATTTGCCAAAGTGGAAAAAACAATGATTTCAGATCGACGTGTGACGGTTCGGAAGCTCTGTGATATGATCCCTGATGTCAGTAAGACCACTATTGACAAGATTTTGACAGAACATTTGGGAGACCACAAAGTCTGCCCAAGGTGGGTCCCAAAATGCTCACCGAAGATCACAAACAACAACGGGTTGAAGCAGCCTGCGAATTCCTTGAGAGCTACGATAATGATGGCGAAGAACTCATGGACTCAATTGTGACTAGGGACGAGACCCAGATATACTACATGACACCAGAGACAAAGGAAAAATCCCATTGGCGTCGCATCATTCAGATTCACCGAAGCAAAGTTTAAAAACGAATTAAAAAGCGTAACTCACATCTGGCGGGTGCAGCGAGTGAAAGCTCCATCGCGAATGGCTACCACGCCGAGACTAAGCATCACAGAGAGTGCAACGAGGCAGGGATTTGGCAAGGGGAAACCAGGCTACACGTATTCCTCACTACCGCCGCACCTTGGAGACCTTATTTTACGGACAGCCCTCGTATTTATTTAAAGTAGAATTATATATTTTTTAATAAGATTTGGGTTTTTGTATTTTAGAATGTTATGCGTATGTTAAATGTTAACTTTAATTATTTTATTGTTTAATATCAACAACATTATACACTAGCGCAGTCCATGATTTTTTGCCAGTTTTTCGATTGCATGATTAAAGAAATTCGACTTTTTAGAGGCAAAGAAGTCTCCAAGTCAATCTTGAAGAGCAACTTGAAGATTACTTGGATAGAGAGAGAAAATGTGAACTTCATTTGTCATATAAATTTTCTTTTTTTTTTTCTAGAAACTGGAAGAGCGAATAGAAGAAATATCAGATCCAGAAAGCAAGATTAAATGTCAAGGAGTGCATGACCAAGCTAATGTAAGCGTTTATTATTTTTTCACTTGTAGAAATACATAAAACGATACATGTTATGTATATACTTACTAAATTCTAGTCACCTTCAATTGAAGCAATTTTCGGAACAGGCCCTCCATTGATATGCTTGGTGTAATTCTAAGTGACCAGCTCAGGTACGGGGGCTCCATCGAAGCCAGAGTTAAGTCAGCTTCTCAAAAACTAGGTGTACTGTACAGGGCCCGCAGATACTTTAATAGTACATAACTGCTAACCCTGTACAAATCGCAAGTGCGCCCCACGCTAGAATTTGGCAGCCACCTCTGATTTGGAGCCCTAAAATACCTCCAAATAACCCTTGACTGTGCAGAAACGGGCTGTCCGTTTGATTGATTCTCCCATCTTAACAAACGGTTTCCAATCATTATAGCACAGGAGTCAGTTGGGAATGCTGTACTTGTTCTCCTGGTATTTCAATGGAAGATGCTCCGAGGAATTAATAATTCATTCCCTTGGCACCGGTGTATAGTCAGGAAACATGCCAAATGCGCACTCAACATATGTACACGGTTGACATTTGTCACATCAGAACGAGTCGCTTCTACGACACATTCTTGAGTTCAACAGCTCGGCTGTGGAACGATTTGCCGATCTCTGTGTTTCCTCCTTCCTGAAACATGGGTCTCTTCAAGACCCATGTTCACTCCTTCCTCTCCTCAAAAAGACCCTCCACACAGCATCTTCAAAGACAATATAAGCCTTGAATGAAATTATTCGTGATGGTCTCCTGTGTTGAGTCAATGTAAAAAAAAATATGCGCAATTTTAATAAATTGGTAAATTCACATAATATTGTGAATTCCTCGGTCTTCTAAAATATCTTAAAATTGCCAGGAGTGCGAACAATAAAGATATCCAACTTTTTCTTTGATCCTAAAATTTACCTACATAAAAATTTGTTGGTTTGATTGTGTATTTTTTATTATTTTTACAGGCCATGTTGGAGAACATAAAGCACTCAATAGTTCTACTTCAAATTGCTAAGGTGAGTTTTTTTTTCGTTATATTTTAATATTATTTATGCATGCATTCATAAATTGGTGACTACATTTGGCCCCAAAACACCATGTTGTCTAACTACAAAATTTGAAGTTCTTAAAACGTATTTTTTTATGCTGAAAGGTAAAGCTTATTATTTTTAGCCTAGACTCAAACCTAATCTTGTTTCGCACAGCAGGAATCTTCTCATTGGTTTTTATTTTTTATTTTAGTGATTGTTTTCCTTTCCTCGACAAACATAACATATTATAAATATTTAATTGATATCATAAATTTTTGTTGATGATTTGCTCAGTATTTTTAGGCTGGGGTTACACTCGTAACTAAAATTTACGGCTTACATAAGATTTTGACAGGTCACTCACAGGATCTTTTACATATTCATCCGACTTTTGGTAATTAATGATCACGGAAGTTGTTTGGAAGTTCGACCTGTATAAATGCTCATGTGACCGTTTACATCTGTAAATTTATTTGCGGTTATTAGGCTTCCTGTCAACAACGACCTGCTACTGTCAAATTTACGCGATTTTGTCAATAAAGACGAAAAGGCCCAAAATGTTGAAATAGATTTTGGCTTTAATTAAACAATTCTCCACGCGCTTTTGTGCCGTCAAAAGTGGCAATTAATTTAGTTTTATCCGAATGACAGCTACCTGACATCTGCTGACAGCAACCGACTTCGAATTAAAAATTTCAAATACGTAAATGTTAAAAACAGAAACATCAAGATTGGAAAGGATTGGACCGATAATTGAATAGAAAGGATGCTCATTTTCCAGAAAACTTCAATAAGTGGAAATAATTACTAGTTTTGTAGGAAAAAAATCCTATGAAAACAATTGTATTTTTTTTGACATTTCGCATGGCGGCAACGGCGCATTTCGGAACTATTTCTTGCGGTAAGTCTCTTAGCTTATCAAACTGATTTTATAAGCTTTAAGAAGGCTGGAAATTCGCGCGGGCGCAATTAGACCTGTCAAAAAACTTCCGAAAGAATAAGTTCTGTAACTTGCTATAAATTACGTTAAGTGACTTTTTGGTGACGTTTACATTGGTAATTTGGCCATAAATCTCTTACAAGAGCGATTTACAGGAAAAAACTTACGAGTCTAAACCCAGCCTATCAAGGAATGATTTATAATAGCTGTTATATTCTGACTGATGCAATAAAATTTTATTTATTTATCAAAAAAATTGTTTAATACTGGAAAAAACATAAGCCGCTCATCTCATTGGGGCATTCCTGTGTTACATTCCATGAGCAGGTTTACATTATAGTAAGTGGGAGGGGGAGGGGGGGGGGGGGGGGGAAGGGGATTGTTTCAGAAGAGATTAACGGAATAAATTTAAAATGGGACTGTCAGTTAAATTGATTTGATTATTAATAATATTTGATTTATTGTTGACGGCTTTTTTGATTTCAAGGGCTTCTAGATTGTTTAATCTAATTCCACATCCATTTTTATGTAATATTTTAGTCCCGGAGGTTTTATCGAATGAGTGGTTAGTTTCTAATAGATGGTTCGCGAATTCTGAAAAAGCATTACTATTTAAACATCTTAGATGTTCTTTAATTCTTATGTTTACATTCCGGGCCGTTTTTCCGATGTTTTTAGATTGTTTTTATAAGAGTAACTACTCCAATTACCAATTAGGTTCCAACAAATGCACTAGACCCCTAGCAACTTATTTTAAATTCCGCGATACCTGAAAAATAATAGTACAGACTCACAAAACATCCGCAAGTAAAGTTTTTAATGAAAGATAAGTAATATTATAATATGTACCATTTTTATGATAAATACTTAAATAAAATTAATAATAATAATAATAAAAATAAAATAATTAAACACAATGAAACTACTCAAAGGACACATCAATATAATATTATTTGTGTTATTTCCAAAAGTATATAAGCCATTTAGCAAACCATTGTAAATTTGCCTTCATCCTCCAGTAATTATCAAATAATCGGACCGGTCAGTGGCTGAGTTGGCATCGCGTTTGGGTCCCACCAGGGCGTCGCATGTTCGATTCCTTGGCTGGCTAAGTCCTCCATCACGACACAACCAACATTTTCCGCTTACTGTGGTAGTGGGAGATTTTCAAACATTGTCAGGTTATTCGTAACCTGGGAATGTTTGTCTTTCTTTAAAAAAAAAAAGATTTGGAATTGAATTAATTAATAATATTTTATTTATTGCAAAAATTTGCAACTATATGGTATGGAGTGCATATAGTCAACTACAGAAAATAATTTACGTACATATGTATAAACAGTAGGTAATACGTAAAGAATAGAAATGTATGGTTATAAGTTGAGGTGTCTCATAACCTGCCTCACTAGGCTGGACTGTGTTAAAGCAGTAGATAATGAAATATTTGTAACGCTTGTGTATTGAGTACACGTTGTTCGTTAAAGGAGTAATTCTCTATAAGTAAATAAAGGTACAAAACTAAAATAAAAGAATTAAGACAAAACGAATACATTTATTATTTAAAAACCAGAACATAAGACTCTATTACATAAATAAAATAATATTTTAATCCTCAGGGTTGCGTTTAGCCTGCGAGAGAAACTAAATAGTTAGCGTTTTTAAAATAAAATAAATCTTTAATTAAATGAAGACCGCGAAGTGAAAGTTACTATTTTACGGGCGCCAGTTCAGTTGAACGTAAATACTAAATGGTAAATCGAAAATAATAAATAAACTCAAAACTAACCAGTAATTAATAGCTCACAGGGCAATGATGATTCCACTGTAGTGTGTGTGACCTCTCTCGTTGAAACCGACCAAACCCTCCGGCTTCCTATTTGGAACTGGTTTAATAAATAAGCCTGGCCTTAGTATTTTTATCAACAGAAGAATCCAGTATTTCATTTGTTCTAGTTTGAATTAAAATCAATTTGAAATGATCCGTAGTCACCAACTTAATTAGGTACTGGGTGCTTACTTCGCATTGTAATTTCAAACTGTTACATATTAAGCAGCCTTTAGCATTTCATAAACTCATTCACTCAAAATCATCAAAAAATACTGAGTCGCGAGGTCCGGGTGCAGATGAAAAATAAACCGCTCACTCTTTGTTGGCTGACTCTTGACCCATGACTCCCTTGTCTCTGTGTAGAAAAGGGGATCTGTTTGATCGATTCCTCTATTTTAACAAACAGATTGCAATCTTTAGAGCACAGGCGTCAGGCGGGAATCCTATCCTTTATCTACCGGTATTTCAATGGAAGATGCTCCGAGGAACTAACGTCATTGATCCTTTCGGCACTTTTCAAGAAATAAAAAATGTGCAATTTACCTACCTTGCCAAGTTTTTAATTTTTTTGTTGTTTTTGCCTTTTTTTCCAGAACACGGTGAATCCTGTAAATGGCATATACCAGGGTCCAGCATCCGTCATCACCACTGCACAGATGATTCCCACAGCTTCCCCAGCCGATGGTAAATTAACCACTAAATTAAAATTTAATTCATTTGTCTTTCATTCCCCAGTTATTATTCATTGCTGAAATGGTTACACCTTTTTAGTTTAGTTGTAGTTGTTTGTTCATCAATCGTGTCATATTCAAAATGCTTTTAACTATAAATTGTTGAATGATCAAACTTGAATAAGAAGATAAAATTTCAAAAACAAAATGGGTAATTGGTGTTTCCATAGTAATGCAAAATTTTAGTACCAATTGAATAAATTCTAGAATAGTATGCCAAGTTATACTTACCTAACTCTCAGGGTTATTGTACTTATTGAAGCATAAGATCAACTAAACATTAATTTCTTTTCTTTAACCCCTTGATATGCTAGTAGCTCAACGCATTTGCCTCAATTTTATTCTGAAAAAATACACAAATTTACCTCTTGAATGCCAGCATACCCGTAGCGGTAGCTCACTACACGCTTCGATTTTATGTTATCAATTAATATTATTCTATTTTTTATATGAACAACTCTCTTTTTATAACTTTGAAGGTTATTCCCATCAATGTACTTTATCATTGAAGAAAAAGATAACACTAATTATAATCTCACAAGTCAAAAAAAAATTGAAAAAGATAATGGTCGCAACTGGGACTCGAACCCAGAACCTGTCGTCTAACCGGGATGTGCGCTTTCACCAATTCAGCCATTGCCACCTTCCATCAAACCGTCATAATTGTCAATATCATGTTTTCAAAGTTTAGAATTAACAATATTCAACTAATTTTTCCTTATAACTACCAACTATCTTTTTCATTGAAACAATCATTCTAAGAACTGGTTTGTAACCTAGATAGCGTCTCAGATGAATATATCCAATTTTATTTATATAGAACATAAATTGACCTTTTGGTAAAAGTTTAAATGAATATTTAATTTTTACGAGTAAGTTATTACTAAAATAGTGTTAGCCGGCGCACGGCGGGCTGCTCGGCATTTTAGTTTGGCATTCCAAGAGTTAAATAAAACATTCTTCCAAGCAATTTCATTGTGACGACCTCTGTGGCTTGTTTGTCTGGTGTGAATGGTGGCGGGGTACGAGTGGCCCCCGTGGTCAATGTGTAATACTGTCTGCTTTAGGTATTTTGGGTGCGTCCATTATAGCTGGTATTGAGGAGGGCGCCGAGTGCTTGGAGAGACGCCATCCTAGCATACAACACTCGCTGACGGGTGAGTTCCATACTTAGCCTGTTTTTTTTGTGTGGACATTTTTTTACGCACTTTTCTTTTAAAAAAAGCATGTTTTAATATGTGTGCTTTATTTAATTTTGCAGGGTGTCGATGCTTAACCTGTTTTTTTTTGTTGTTTACTTTTGTTTTTATGCACTTCTTATTTCGAAAGAGCATTTTTAAGTGTGTGCTTTACTTGAATTTTGCAGGGCTCCAAATTACATTGTTCTTCTCGCTATGTTTTGCTTTGACTAACAAACAATCACACGATTTTCACCGCTGGTTTATGCAGAGAGAATAGATTACCACAAGCTTTCCTTCATTTTTTAATTTTTTATTATAAATTATTGTTCAACAGATTAATCATACATTTACAGTACATACTTTAATATTCTTTGGGAGGATATGTATGCAAAATGTTTTTTAGGTTATTTAAAGAGTAATTAAATGTATCTACTGTTTTAGAAATGTTAATCAATGGCACCATTTCCCTTGTCATGAGTCATGGTATGCTGTGATAGAACACTGTTCTGCCGTGTGGTATCTTGATTAACACGTTCACGGGCAGTGAGTCACCCTACTTTGGCACTATTGACGCATGCTATAGCATACGCCACCACGTGGGGTACGCCAGGCGAGCTGTAGGGGAAGGGGTAAACACTGTTTTATCTTTGTGTGCAGAAAAGGTCTCATGTGACAGTAAGCGATCTGTGGTTGTGTCAGCAGTGACAGTAAGAAATAGACTACCTATATTTTATAGGGATAAAGCAACTGCTCAAGCATATCTGACAAAAAAACTTCGAATGCTATAGCATCCGCTACATAATTAAACTATCCAATGCGAATGCTATAGCATGCTCGTCCGGGAACGTGTTAAGTCGTACATACTCTTCTATTTTTCCAACACTTGACATTGTCTGACTCCAGTAATTGGTTCTCTCATTTGTCTCACATCTTTGTGGGTTCTTCGGGTGAGGACTTCTATCATAATTTGCTTGTCACCCCCTTACCTACATAATTACTCTAAAGGTTTGTTCTGACCAGGCTTAAGTAACTCGCCACTTGACTGACCAAAGAGCCTTCGCATTACAGTGGAGTAGAGTACATTAGTGAGTGGCGCATTGGAATACGAATGGACTGCATCGAACAAAGTAAATAGGTTAATTAAGCTGAATTTAATGGATATTTCATAAAAGGCGAAAGAAGAAATTATTGAGATGAAAGTAACGAATCCATTGATACCAAAATGGATTAGTTAACAAATTTTAAAGTAGCATCTTCCTTTCAAAGAGATGATATTTATACAGCTACTAATAAACTATTCTAAAACAATGGGTTCGTACATGTTTAGTGGTTGAGCCAGTGAATAGTAGCACGTGGTGGGAGCCATACTCGCCCGAAAAACTAGAACAAAATGGATTGACTATTCTATAAACCACTGACTAAATTACTCTACTAAATTTGTGGTGTTCGGACACGTTTAGTTACTAAATTACTCGCTAATCGACTAAACTACTTGTTTAGTCTGAACGGTTCTTTAGTGTACAAACCATCTAAGAATTCATTTTTTAATTTTGCTCGCATTAGTACAATCACAATTCCCTTGAAAGCCTTAAAAGGCAGATGTGCATCCTGCGCAACTCAATTTTGACATTTTTAATTTATCATGGTTTTTTCCACATATCTGGATGGAGAAATTTCTTCAATGTTGATGTAAAAATATTTTTTTGTTTTTCATTGAAAAAAAAATAGAAAAATCTCAGGAATTGCTGGTTAAAATTCTTCAGTAACTTGCTGATGCCTTCACTCATGATGCACCCTGTACACATATGTTCATACACTCTTATCAATTGGTTAACATTTTCTAATTAGACAAAAGAACTGCATATTTGTCATTATTTTTATCTGAGTACCGCACTTAACTGCATACCTTATGTGAATCGCAACTGCTCCTATGTAAATGCCGCTTTTATATATTATTTTAACTAATTAAATCATCTTGAAAATAATGTGCTAACTGTATATTTAAATAAAATTGCACATAACACAGTGTGTTGTGCACTTTATCATCGTTATTACTATGCGCCGTTGGGGTGATTTTTCACAAAAACTGCGTTTTTTAAATTTTTCACAATTACAAGTCATCCAAATATTATTTATGGCTGATAGCCACAGTGTAGATTGTAACCTTTTTTCTTTCTCATAAACAATCCATGTAACTGTAAGATAGGTTGCCATAATTTCTCTGCAGCAGAAACAAATTCAGACCAGAATGTCCGGTAAGTGGGTGAGTTGGCATCGCGTTTGGATCCCACCCAGGCTTTGTGTGTTAAATTCCTCACCTGGCTAAGTCCTCCATCATGACACAAGCAACATTTTCCACTTACTGTGGTGGTAGTAGGAAATTTTAAAATATTGTCAGGTTATTTGTAACTCGGGAATGTTTGTCTTTGTTTAAAAAAATATATATATGAAATATGTACCTAATGTGTTTTCATAAAATTCACTTTGTAGCTAGCATGATCACAACTCACAACACAAACAAACATAACAATTTATGGTAAAGTACTAGGGTCGGCTGAAAAGTAGTGCACACAGTTGTGCTTGTAAAACACAAACAAAAACAAATGGCAACATTGGGCAAAAAGTACATTAAAGTTCGATTCTTAAGTTTCAAAATGATTTTTTTTTTCAACATATTCACTGTCAATAAATATCGATATACGAATGGACGACGCCAACCACCAGACCACGAACCGGATAAAGCTAACACATTTCTCCCAACGTAACGAGTTTTTTCATTACGTAACTGAAAAATACTTCCGACATTTCACGAATCCTGGAGCTGCTTTACCTCATTGTCCGAGGTGTAATGATTACCCTTGAGGTGTCTCTTGAGTAGAGGAAAAAAATAAAAATCACAAGACGAAAGATGGGGGTGGAGAATCGGTTCACACTTTAGGTTTTGTAAAGGCTCTCATCGACGCTGTTTGTTCTCGTCTGTGAAACGACGTGGTAACCATCGTCCACAAATTTAACGGTATCCTAATTGTTCAACAATGAAGCTGAAACGTTTCTTGGATATTCCAAAATGGTTTGTGATACGCTTTTGAGTGACTTGCAGGTCATTTTGAATCAAATTTTGGACGAGTTTGGTTTGTTTATCGTCTGTATCAATGATTGGACGTCCGCTGCGTGTTTCATCAACAATTATTGCTTTTCCAGGCTCACAATCATCAAATTATATTACCCATTGATTTACATTAGACCTATCACCAGCATCGTCACCATAAACATTCTTTAAAAGACGATGACTCTCGGTGTGCACGCTGTTTACCTTGCGTTGACCTAACACTAAAACACATCTCCGTACTTCCGCTTCTCAAAATGCACTGGATGAATTCAGACCTATTCCAGTAATATAATATCACTTCCATATTCCACATGGCGCGCTTCTGAAGGTCATTTTGTTCGCGATGCACAAGCATGTCCGCATTACTTTTCAGCCTTCCCTTGTATTTTATTTTTAAAATGAAGTTTTAATATTGTGTCCTGGTGATGGAATGGTACTTCCGAAGCCGGCCCATCCATATCTTAAAATAAAGTGAATTAAAACAAATTTATGTGGTTATATTGTAAAGTCAGTTTACCTTTCAATTTTGCATTTTATTTGTTATGCTTAAATTAGTAGATATTTTGTCATCACCCTGATGAAAGACCGCCATTCAGAATAGAAATATCGCTTGAAATGATTTTAGCTGTGTTCGCTGGTCAGATCTGAAAACACATATACTCTCCAGCCTTCTACCCCCACATCTCCTTTCCCTTCACAGCCTCACAACATTCCACAAATTGGCGATACCATATTCCTACTAGCTGCGGGCAATTGAACCTCTTGTATGGTAAAATAGCAATATAAAATACTTGTTACTAATGACATTCGTGTTGAAAGATATACTGTTGTTTTGAATATTACCTGAAACCCAACGATTTGCAAATAACAATTCTAATTTATGAGTAGTTATAGGTACTTGATGTTGACAATTTTGCATGATTATACCTACAAGTACATTTTTTCCCATATTATTATTCTATTTCTATAGAATGTTGTGTGTTATTATAACTATTACACAAGTACACATTTCTTTTTACATTTCTTCTCAATTCTATTTTTTGTGAAAAACCAAAAAAAAATATAACTGTATCTCTTAAATATTATTTTTGTCTCATTCATTCTTACTTTGTCCTTAATACTACTGATACCCTACTTTGTGCCGCTGTAACTTATAATCTTATTATTGTAATGTAAATATCTTTTATGGCTTTAAATAAATAAATAAATATTCTCATCGCACTTAACATTTTGTGCGCTATACCATCGATAAATGCACCTCCACAAGTTTCAATTCCCACATTCTTCCAAAGCACGTTATTCTAAGTATTCCACCGCATGACACAGAAGTGACACGTTTACTTGACAATGACCCCCGAGCGGTGCAGAATTGCATTGCATGTTTCGAGCGCATTAAGTGGAACTTTGTACCATGCTCCGGGACTGGCATTACCCCAACTTCCCCTATTATCGTGAATTGCCTCGCTAAGGGTGCAGAATGTATTACTTATTCACTGCAACACGACCTTCCCCTCGCCTATTGATTCAGACTGATTGATCACTCATATGTCTGGCTTTGGTAATGAACAAAAAAACTGTCTTATGCAGTTATAGTTTGAGGGTTGTAGTTAGTCTGAATGTGTACTTCCCTGGCGACAGACCACTGTTCCAGGTATCTCCTAACCTTTCTCTATCCCATCCCTTCTCTTCCTCATTTCTTTTAGCTTTTTTTACTTTAACTAGCCTATTATATCAATTTGGGAGGCGGGTATGGGTACCGCTGCCCCGGGAACCTTTATTGGATAACCAACACCTCTGCCGTAGGTCCCCCCCAAGTAGTTCGCTACGTTTGGTGATTTAGCAGGGGTGCCTGGGTTTATGGGGTGAGGTTTGTCTAGGTCTTGGAGGCGGATGACCACGACACGCTGAACCCCCGATTCCTACCCACCCCTTAAACCCTTTTCCAGAACTCTCCTCTCCTTCCTAAAAAAAACCCTCCACACAGCATCCCCAAAGATGTCATAGGCCCTGAGGGAAATTATTCTCCTCAGGGCCTCCTGTGTGGAGCTCATGTAAAAAAAATATAAATATATTTATCCCGCATACTCAGTAGCAAATAAAAATGCAACATGTTTTGTGTAGCATAAATTTATAGAAGTGTAATTTTGCTTTTGCAAAAATAATAATTATTGTGCTTTTTACAGCATAAATTTGTGCAGCAGTCTTTGAATGTATTTATTTTATATGTATTTGTTTTTATTTGATTTTTATTTATTTGATTTTTTTAGGCCCAGTTGAGCTTTTACTTGTTTATTTTTTAAGATAAAGAACATCTAAATGTGCACAACAATATAAAAAACAAAAATACTTTACAATGCAAGATTGGAAAATAGTAGATTAAGAATAAAAACATTAATTTTTATATTATACTAGATTCTGAAACTCGACTGGGAACATTATTATGTATAGGTTGGGATTATTTCAAGTACGCTTTCTTTAATTGAAAAATATTGTTCATATAAAGCTTTTACTTGTTATAGTCGAACAGATACCAAATGCACTCTCAAAATTTCACACTAGGGATGTTACGGAGATCCGTAACCGTATCCGAAACTATCGGATATCCGAAATAAAGAAATATCCGTATCCGTAACCGAAACCGATATAAAAGTTTCGGATAGTTTAGGATAAAGGCAGAGTCTAAATGACATGGCCGAGCCGTCATTTGTCATAAAAGCCGCGCGTGACTGATTGTAAAAACAAATGATAATATAGACTAGAAATAAAAGTCAACTCTTGCCATTTGTATTTTACTTCTATAATTTTAAAATTATAATATCCGTAACCGAAATTATCCGAAACTAGCGGATAATCCGAAATAATTTCATATCCGTAACCGTATCCGAAACCGGTATAATATTATTCCTATATCCGTATCCGTATCCAGATCCGAAATTGCATATCCATAACATCCCTATTTCACACGGGGATTAACGTACAGTCAAAACTCCGTAAAACTCGAACTCGAAAGACACTCCACCATTATATTATTAATATTTAAAATATAAATATTAATAATATAATGGTGGAGTGTCTTTCGAGTTTGGGTTTTCGGAGTTTTGACTGTACCTACGTTAATCCCCATGTGAAATTTTGGGAGGGCATTTGGTATCTGTTCGACTATAACAATAATAAGGAATTCTAGTCGATTCTTATGTAAATATGCACCTTTTCATAGTTAAAATAATTTTCAAAGATTGAATTTTTCTAAGCCTTTTTTTTATATGAATACCGCACAAGAGTCCCAACTGCTCCCGTCTGAAGCCAGTGAGACTATGGCATCCCCAATTGGGATATGTTGTGAGGCTGAAGGTAGTGGGAAGAAAAGGAGAGGTGAAAAGGAAGGTGGGGAAGTACCAAGCTTTGGCTAAATTCATTTCAAGCAACTTTTCAATAAGGAACTCCAGTGAAAAATATTATGGTTTAAAAAAAATATGTTCAAATAGACCAATAAACGCTGATTCCGAATATATACGTTTTTTTAATAATATTAAACGTACAGTTTTAAAAAAAATATTAAAAAGTGCATTTTTAATGTTCTCGTTAAAACGCGTCAAGTTGGTATGCCATGTAATGCTGTGTGGTGACGTCACGATGGAAGATTCACCTGGTGATGACATTTTCAAGTTGTATTAAAGTCTATGGGACAAGCCGTTCAAACACAACATTTCGTGTTTTTAATTTGGTTTATTTACATACTGTTAATAGAGATTTAGACATATAATAGTTGTTGTGTTTATTGAAACATTATTTAGGCCTTCACAATTAAAACTATGACGGAAAAGGGCTATATTTGCGGACAATCTGACATTCCCTGGATAATGTTTTTCAAACGGACTATGTTAGTGCTGGAATAAAAGCTTCTAAGTACATAAATCATCTTATTAGTTGTTTTTGAAAGTCGTAGTAAGATGTAATTTTTTTTTTTGATAATCTACAGTAAAAGTAAATTGGTTTATTATCAAGGGCTTTTTATAAAAGTCTTGATCAGTGTATTATAAATACCAGTGTTTCTGTATGTGTTATTCATAATACAATGTATTATAATTTAAAATAAAACAATAACTTTGTAAACACCACTTTTATTTTTATACTTTATGCCGACCGGGTTTCGCTACAACCGTAGCTTCTTCAGGGCAGTACAATCTCTACAGTAGAGATTGTACTGCCCTGAAGAAGCTACGGTTGTAGCGAAACCCGGTCGGCATAAAGTATAAAAATAAAAGTGGTGTTTACAAAGTTATTGTTTTATTTTAAATTATAATGTCACATCACAAAGTAACTGCTTCATATGAACAATGTATTATGTTAAAGCAACACTCACACCTGAACACAAAATTCGATGGCTTACAATGTCATTTGTATTTGCAATGAAAAAGATGATTAAGTGTTATTGTATTGCACTTTGGTACAATACAATAACAGTAGCGATGAGATGTTGACATTTTACCTAATGTTTTTCTATATTAAAAGCAGTTAATCTTGAATAAAAAACGCCTTGACTTTTCACACCTAAAGTCATTCGTCAATCGATTTTTCAATATAAAATGAGTAAAATGACAGCACCTGTTGAAAGTGAATAAAACTATCGATGACGTGACGACGTCACACGATGAACCATAGATATTGTGGTTTTCGAGGATCTTAAAAAATCAAACTTGGAAAATTATTTTAAATATTAAAACTAACTCTAAAAATAAAAAAATGCAGTTATTTAAGTTAGAAGGTCATTATTCATTAAAAAAAATTAAAAAATTGGACTGGAGTTCTCTATTCTAAATGATAGTCTTACACCAGAGCGATACTGAGAGTATCTTCCACTACGGAACGTGCCGCATGTATACCATATATTATTTTTAATTAATCAATGTTAAATAACACAAATTAATAAAATAAAATTTATCTGCGCACTCCGATATTTGAACCCGCGACCTAAGAATTGCTAGTCGAGAGCTTTTCCCCTCTTTTGCTCTCGACGGAGGCCGTCAGATGTCAGTGTCATTCGCTTTTAAATAATATTTATTTTATTTAGTAATTTCATGTATATTTTAAATATTTTTTAAGTAGGTGAAGTTCATTTTAAAAATAAAAATATATGCATTATTTTGCTCATCATCAGTCATTATTCATTGTGTTCATCAGTCCACTATTAAAATAAATGATTTCAATTATCTGACAACTTCGTCTGTAGAGCATTGAGCACTCTGTAACTATTGTAGTAATTAATGACACCTAGCCATTTTGTACTTGCCTGCGAAAAGAGATTAGTGTTGTTCTTCTGTAATAATGTTAATTTAATTGTTGAACTTATTTTTGACAATCATAGCCCGTCGTCCCACTGGGTCGGTATTGTTACCGAATTGACAAAAACCAGCGACTGTTCACAGAAAAGTAAACTTCACTACAGTTTGCCTACATTGTGGAACTTTTCTGCGCAGGGTCGCTGGTTTTTGTCAATTCCGTACCAATGCTTACCCAATAAGATGACGGGCTTTGTATAACAATTTAATGAGCTTTAAGCATCGATAATATAATCTAAATAATTGAAATTGTGATGATTTTGTAATTTGTTATACTTAATAGAAATTTTCAATGTCGGTTAGATGAAATGTATACCTAGTCATTTTAATTAACTAGTAATTCTGTGAGAGTAGACCTCGAGTAATGTTAGAGTATTCCTGTTTGACAACTCGTCACGCTCATGAGAACTCTGGTGAAGTAAAAAGATACTCTCCAATACGACTATCATCTTGAAAGGATTTACCGGACGTGGTACATAAACAAATTTACAGGTAAACGAAATGCAAAGCTTCGAATTAAAACAGGACTTAGGTAAGCTCTATCAATTAAATTTTAGAAGGGAATTTCCTAATTATAAATTAAAATAAAGTTGTGGAAGGAATCTCACACTAAAATTAATGTAACTTTGTTCGAGGAAATGCACAGTAAAATTATTATGAAAGAAAATTTCTGATGAAATGAAAAAAAAATTGAGGAAGAAAATTCACAGTAAAATTGTAAAAGGAAATCTCGTATGAAATGAAAGAAAAATCGTTGAGTAAATGAAATGATAATTCAAACTACATTGAAAGTACATTTGTGAAAGCAATTTCTCATTAAAATGAAGTACATTGTGGAAGGGAATTCCCATTAAAATGAAATAATGTTGTGGAAGAAAATTTTCATTAAAATTAAGTCAAATTATGGAAGGAAATTCCCATTAAAATCAATTAAAAGTGTGGAAGAAGATTCCCAATAAAATTAAGTAAAATTGTGAAAGGATATTCCAATAAAAAAAATGTGGAAAGAAATTCCTATTAAAATAAATATATAACTGTGGAAAGAAATTCCCATTAAAATTAATATATAATTATGGAAGGAAATTCCCATTCAAATTAATGTAAAATTGTGGAAAGAAATTCCTATTAAAGTAAGTGTAAAATTATGGTAGGTTAAAATTTTGCAACATTTAAATTATGTTAAATTGTGGTAAGAAAGGGGGGTCACCTGTGTGACGGCTATTGATGTTCGCTTTTGCAAACTTTTTACTACATATTTATTTATATTTTCAGCACACTACAATCTTTCAGCGTACTTCCCAAAAAGCGAAAAAAAGAGCTTTCACACGGGATGACCCCCCCTTAAAATGAATTATTATTGTGGAAGGAAATTCCCATTAAAATTATGTAAAAATGTGGAAGTAAATTCCCATTAAAATGAAAGTGAAGTTGTGGAAGAAATTTCCCATACAGAATAAGTAAATTGTGGAAGGAAATTCCCATTGAAATGAATGAAAGTAAACTTGTGAAAAGAAATTCCCATTGAATTGATTAATAGTAATATTGTTAGAGGAAATTCTCAATAAAATAATAGTCAGGGGGGAATTCATGATAAAACTTTTAATGTTTGTAAAATGCGTCTACAAAAACGAAATTCATTAAAAAAAAATCATGATAAAACTTTTAATGTTCGTAAAATGCATTTACAAAAATAAAATACAAAATTCATGATAAAACTTTTCATGTTCGTAAAATACATTTAAAAATCCTTGTTAATTTGTCCGATTACAACTCGAACTTTACGATTTATTTCTCAAGACACCAATATTATTTTCAAACTAGCGCAGACCTGTTAAAAATCACGGAATATTATAATTGTGGGATGTGTGAAGCTGAAAGTGTAAAAATAATTGTCTCTTTGGGATCATTGCTTATCAAAAAAATAATTAGAGAGATAAACAAGAATTTCCCTTTCAAATGAACACCTTTTGGAAAAATTAAAAATCTATAGTGATAAGATTTAGAACTGTCATAAAATTAAATACATAGAAATTCAAGTTTAAATATAAAATTATAATTAAATTACATAATTATGGTACCTGCTTCTTCGGTTGTTTCCCACAAACAGTTTCAATTTTGAAAATTGAAAGTTCATTTACCGTGAACAATTTTACGCATTATTTACGCAGGAATATTTCACATCACGCACACCATCACACACAACCGTAGTTAGTACCTATGTTTATGATATTTCTTTTTAAATTATTCATCGTAGCATTCAAGTAGATAGGTAAATACCGATAAACTATATTGCCAGCCAATTAACTAAACTGTCTTACCGTTACTTTAAACTCAAATCACCGCTGTTATTTTACGTGATTTCTTTTTCCTTAGGTATCTGTTAAAATTAACTAGTGTCATAATAATTTGACAGCTCCGCGACCCCAGTGACATTTCCTTTATCCCTTTGTGTTTGAGAGCTATTAACCATGAAGCCCTAATGAGCCATTATTTGTTAAGTAGGTTAAATACTTAATTAGTTTGTTCACCTTTTTTCTCATTTGACTAACAATAAAAATGTAAACTTCCTGGCGATAATTACATGTGCTTCTGATTTCTGTTTGAGATTGGGGCTAGAATCTTGTGAATTTTTTAACTTTAGCTTCGTCAAACATATCCTCGTTAACCAGCCAGCGGCTGAGAATTCACATTTCGTTGAAAGAAGTTCTTACTATCGTACAGGGCGCTTCCAACGAGAAAGATTAATAATTCTCCGTACCAGCTTTTAAAAAGAATAACTCAATATTGATTTTATTTCATTCAAAATTTGCTTTAATTTATATAAAAATGCTGAAAAGCGTGATGATAAAACTTTTAAAATTATGTTTTTTTTGGAATTATTTTTTTATCTTAAGTATTTATCATTTTTCAATAATGTCTTAGCAAAATAAAAAACTTATATATATTAGTTTGTAAGACCGACCGTAAATAAATAGACAAACTGTAGTTTTTCGTCACAAAACACTAGTGCGGATTTTTTTTAAATGATTTTATTAAAACTAAAATTAAAATTCTGATACATAGCTTTCCGAGATAATTTATTGATTTATTTTGCTGCAAAATTTAATACAAATTTTTGTTTGAAAATTTAACAAATCTGCCAACGACCTACGGTAAAACCTTTTTGTACTTACTAAAAATAAACATATTTTCTCAAAATTTAAAACATGCGTTTACTAGTAAAAGAACAGTCTTTCGAAATCAATTCATATATTTTTTGTGGAAAATAGTCAATTCGTCTAAAATTTGATTTAAAAATGACATATTTCCGGTTTTGTCTGGTTGTTATTCCCTCTTAAAAGTATGGGCATTGAAAATTACGTATTTTCTTATTAGATAACCATGTATCACGGTTTGATAATGCACTCATAATGCGGGGTCCATTGCGCCGGCAAACGCCCGAATTTTGCTTGACAGTCCTATACAACAATCAAGGTCACAATTTTTGCCAACACTCAAGGCCGCAGTGTTTGTGCTTCCCGTGTTCGGCGGAAAACAAAACTTAAACATCTCATCCCGGGTGAAGCGGGAAGGCAGACGGGGTCCAGCAAGGGGGGAGAATTCATTTTTTGACAGAAGTCGCGCGGTGCGGTCCGTGTATGTAGAAAAATCGGAACGGATTTTTGTGGTTATGTGCTATGTATGAGCGAACATAATCACGAGTTTAAAATATTATTATACCTAAATATAATATAATAATAGAAATATTTGATAATATAATATCAAATATTTATAATTATTCTGTTGTTGACGTAAATATTTACGTACTTTAGAGTAGAATTAGATTTTAGATAGTTAATAGAATTTAGATTCTATAGTTCTAAATTAGGTCGTGCAATAAAATGACGTTATTATATAATGTCATTGGTGCAATAATCGATATTAGTCGGAAATCTTTCCTGATAAACCCTGATCTGTGTTTTCATCCTGATGCAGGTAGCATCTTTTCTACATCGAACGCATTTTAACATTTATGCAAACGATAAACGTCAATTTTTTTGGTACGCGGACCTAATAATTATGATTTTAAGTTGTAAATAAACACACTGTCGTAATGGATGATTATTTCTTTCGTGAACTCACTTGTAAATAAAGTCTATTAATTTATTAATCGGTTTCAGAGACACGGGAGAAATTGACCATTGTAAATCGATATTCTATTTTTGATGCTACGTAATTATTTACGTAGCAACAAAACGTATTCACTCTAAATTCTTAAATAGTAACTTTAGGTCGTGCGTATTAGTCGGAAATCTTTCCTGATAAATAAATATCTATTAAAATATCTGTGTTTTCTCCCTGATGCATCTCTTTTGTCATCAGAACGCATTTTAATATTGATATAAACGTCAAACGTCAAGTGTGGACACGTCCGTACCTCAGACCACTTGTCAAATTGTGTGGACCGCGCGAACTTCACCCCAAACGATGTTGGTGTAAAGTTATGGCCTTGAGTGTTGGCAAAAATTATGACCTTGATTGTTGTGTTGGACTGTCAAAAGTCTGGCGTTTGCCCGCGCAATGGACAAAGCTTCAGGCGAAACAGCTGCTATGCACAAACCTAGCAGATCTTTATAAATCGTGTGTGGTGGTATCTCGGAGCAAATGTGAATGGATCAACAAAAGTAAATAATTAATTACCTATTGAGCGCTTTATTATTACCGTGACGATTCACGATTACGGTACAGTGACTGCATACAAATGCAATAAACAATGTATAGATACATACTAACGTAAAAGAATTTAAAACTCACCTTAAAAATTATACTGAAAACTTAAACTGAAACATGTAAAAAAAAATACAATACAATAACACCCCCCCCCCATACACACAAGCCCTGCTTGCTTATGGGGTACATCAAATATATCTACCATGTAATTAATTACTGTATAAAATTTATTTGTAATTTATGTATCTATTTGTTAGATACTAATAAAAAAATAAATTAAAAATACGTTCCTTACCACAATAATGCTGCACTATGACAGATATGTTGGTTAATATCCAATAAATGGTTTCCGGGCGGTGGTACCTACCCGCTTGCCACATTGAGACACAGAAATAGAAAAAAATGTCAATAATTCAAAATTATTTGGTAATCATTGAAAAACAAGGTTCGATAAAAATATTACGTATTTCCTTATAACTTACCTATTACGTAGGTTGAACACCAGGAGCTAGCATGGTGAAATCGATAACTTTACAATATCGATGATTTTATACTCATATCCCTAGCACAGTATCACTGTTGATAGCTAAATCGATTGCGTCTTAGATGCATTATTTATGTCTATGAATTGCTCACATGACTTCGTTTCTTCTTTCATTTCTAAAAGCTTCGTTTGTTCAATACGTTTATTAAATAAGCAAGTAATTTTGCATAATGAACGACATAATTCAAAGAAATGCGTATATTGACAGTTAACCGAAAATTACCTGATACTATGGAGTCCGTGCGAAAATTTATCAATCGTTGGTCGGAATATTTCTTTTATTAAATTATTGACCGTGATCGCAGATATTTATGACCGACCATAGATGACGGTTTTGGTCAATATCGTGTCTTAATAAGGTTACAATGATCGACTATGCTAAGTACCCCGGTTAAGTTATGAACATTGAAAATTTGATAAACTCCGAAACTACTTAACCGATTTTGATGAAATTTAGACTTCTGTGTATAATTTGGTCTAACTTAAAAGATAGGATATATTATATATTTTTATCTGAATATAGACCCCAATATTTATTATTACGAATTAAATGCTCATTAAATGTTTGTTATAGAACAATGCTTTGTAATTATTTGTAAGTTAAGAAAGTTTCTAAGAGATGGCGGTTTGAGTTAATTTATCGACACAACACTTGGTTATCTAGGTTGGGTAACTATCCAGGAGATGGCGTTGTGTTTCATTAGCTAGTTTATTATAATTTGCACCCTCTTTCCACACATTTTTTCACTAAAGAAATTAAAATGTGGTCTCTTCCATTTCTATTAACTATATGTAATTTATTCTGCGAGCAAAACATCAAACGAAAACCGACCGCGACCGTGAAAATCTCAACAGAATCGATCTATTTTTTTAAGTCGTATTCCGATATCTCGTGGGATCGTACATAATGAAAAGGCGCAAACTCAGTCTGCCTTCCCGCCCCTATGAGAATTTTATATGTGTAAACTCTCCTGCCCCTAAATATTTCATATTTGCTGGGAATTCTATTTCCGTAACTCCGCCCATATCGTCATATTTCATACCCTCAAACTTGCGCGATCAATCTGAGATGACAGCCTCCCGAAAGAGTATCAAAAAAATGGTGTCAAGACGAAAGTACACGTATTAGGGATTTCAATCCCTCGATTTTTTTTTCAGAACCGTGAATACGGTGCTATCATTTTTCAATCCCTGGATCCCGGTGCTGACATCGGGAATTAAAATTTTTAAATTATTATAAAAAAATAGGAAGTGTAACAAAAGTTATATACTTAAACTTTTCAGGTGTTAAATGCAGATTACGTAACATTGATTATTAACAATTGGGAGGCGGGTATGGGTACCGCCGCCCCGGGGAACCATTTTTGGATAACAAACACCTTTGCCGTAGATCACCCTAAATGGTTCGATACGTTTGGTGACTTCAGAGCAGGGTGACCTCCACAATTATTACACTGTCTGCCCAGGATCCGTAAACAATCCGTGTGCAAGTTTAAATCTGGCGAATTATTAAATTATCCATTATAAACACAGAAAACCTAAAAACTTTATTTTTTTTAATCTGAGCATTTCGATTTTTTTTTAAACTTTTTTCGGCAACTAAAGGATTATAAAAAAACCTTTTGGAGCCGGGTATAAATATAATCCCCACCCAAAAGAAAATTAAACTTTGATAAAACATTGATTAATTTAAAATTCCTTTCATGTGCGTTTCCTGGTAGTTAATTATTTTTGTTATGACTTTTGGCTTCCTTATTGTGTTTACAACTGCAGACATTCCGAAAATTATTTAATAAACCCACTTTTCCGATGAAAAATACGATAACAACACCGGTTAAAAGTTGCTACATCACATCGTTGCATTAGAAGCAAGGAAGCTTTCAACGATGGTTGTAAATAAAATATACAGTGAGTCCATGTTTAGATAAATAATTCGCTTTTACCCGAGTTTTCCGCATCTCCAGTAGTAAGTAGCAACCTACACCAGGGGCGGATTTGTAGAATCTGTTCTTTTTTTTGTAAAACGCCCAAAATCTCAACTAATTCACTTTTTTATTTAGTTTCCATGATCCAAAGTTTCTGTAGTATGTTTGTGTTGATGACCGGACAATTCAACAAAGTTGCACTTCATCATCTCCTTTTGAAAAGTCATTAGGAAAAAAAACTAGGTTTATTAGGTTACTCTAAGTGACCAGCTCAGATATGGGGGCTCCATTGAAGCCAGAGATAAGTTAGCCTCACTACAAATCACAAGTGCGCCCCACAGTTGAAGTCGGCAGCCACTTTTGGTCTGGAGCCCCAAAATACCTGAAAAAACCCTCGACTCTGTGCAGAAACGGGCGATCCGTCAGATAGATTCTCCTAATTTAACAAACGGATTGCAAACTTTAGAGCAGTCGGGTGGGAATTCTATCCTTGCTCTACCGGTATTTCAATGGAAGATGCTCCGAGGAACTAGAGTCATTGATCCCTTCGGCACCGGTTCTTTGTCGGGAAACACGCCAAACGCGAGCCCAACATTTGTCCACGGTTGAAATTTGTCACATGAGAACGGGTCGCTTCTTCGACTCGTTCTTGTGTTCAACAGCTCGGCTGTGGAATGATTTTCCGGCCTCTGTGTTTCCTCCTTCCTACAACATGGGTCTCATCAAGACCAATGTTCATTCCTTCCTCTCATCAAAAAGACCCTCCACACAGCATCCCAGATGACATAGGCCCTGAGGGATTTTTTTTTCATCAGGGCCTCCTGTGTGGACTTAAAGTAAAAAAAAAAAAAATTGCCTTGAAGGAAATTATTTTCATTTTCCTCAGGGCCTCCTGAGCAAAACTTTTCAAAGGGGTTGTCGTTTTTGTCGAGTTGTTATGGAACCAGCAGGGATGGGCTTGGATTTTATTTATTTATCAGTGTTTCTACGATAAATGAATATTCTTCGCGTTAACCTTCCAAACTTTATCCGTAGCCTTGTTCTCCACAAATTCCATCAAGATTTTACAAACACAATGGGTTCCATGACAACTCAACAATATGGCATTTCAATACTCCTTTGAAAAGTCATTTAGCCCATAACCGGAAGTAGCCTAGTTTTTTTCGACACTTTTGATGGCTTTTTGAGATTACTATGTAGAATATAAATTTGTTTTTCTGAATTGCAGAAAAGCTCTCGAAATGCGATATTCCAATTATCGTAGTAACACTAATAAATAAAATCCAATCTATGTAGACAGCGTAGACATGAATGACTATGGTAGAATAGACGGTGAGTTCTGATGTCTTTATAATTGCATAGCCTTTTTGTGTCCCTATCTTAACCCAATTTCTATACTAACGCACCTATTTTCAAATCATTTTCATGATTAGCTACCGAGCTTTAAAATATACATTTGACCGTCAAAAAATTGCCCTTAATATTAAATAATATGCACTAGTAAATAGATCAATAATTGTGACACGTTTTTTTATTATTGTTTTTTTAATGTGAGACTTATTTGAAATTTTGAATAGACCCGTACGTCATTCATCATTCAAACATTGGCACTGCGTAATGAATGGAATTTTTTCTCTTGCAATAAGTTCACAATACCTTTACTATTCAAATGTTATATTATTTAACGATGCGCGTCGAGTATGGGACATTTTATCGGTGTTTTTATATCTCTAATGATTAATGTTAATCAATATCTAGTCATCAATCTGTTCATGATTTGCCTCTTGGCAAATGATTCCTAATTTATTGTCAGAAACAAAAAAAAAACTGGGCTGCAATTAAAAAAAAAAGCGTTTGTCCAGATTTGCTTTAACAGTGTGTTTTATTCGATTACGCGTACAAACTATTATCGAAATATATCTAGTGTTATAAAACTACAACAACGTGAACATGACAACCATCCCGTATACTTTCTCGAGTAAATGCTCCCTCTAATATTTAATGCGTGCTCTATAGTCTAAACTTCTAAACTGTACCCGAGGTACCTTGAACGCGGGTGTAGTTTAATCGCTCGTCTAGCCTCGCTGTTCTTTGGTCATCATCGCCCGTGTCAAAAAACGGGATGATTACTGTCTAGAGCGGAATGATAATAGGCGGACATTCATCGAATTAGAATCCAAGCAATCACTGCAGGATTCAAGATCGGATAGATAGCACTCGGGCTTGGATACACACATTCGTGTAGCCCAATCCCGCCCTGATTCAAGTTGCGAAACTAATATAGCGCACCCACTATGTTATTTAGGTCTATTCTCCCTTGGAAGGTTGTCTAACCGCGGATGGGTTCGCGTCGGCGTAAGCTTATTACGTTTACGCGATTTTGAGCTTTGGATCGTCGAGCGGCCGCGGGGGCTCGTTTGTTCGTTTTCTTTCCTGGCACACGTTTTCCCGCCTTTTCAGTCGACTGTCAGATGTTTGCGCGGCCATACCTGGTCAACACACATAATGGCCAACAAATTTCGTTATAATATTCCTTTACATATTATATTATCGTTGTTTTTTAATGTGTTAACGGACTTCATTTGTGGTTTTGTGACGTGCTAGAGTAGTTTAGTGTTGTGAAAAGTTTTCCGTCAGGTTGAAACCGCAATTTTTGACACATTCAGTTTTTTTTCGTGTTTTATTATTTGTGATTGTTTTGAAGAAAATTTATTATATTGTGATTTATTTTATTTTATATGATGTTCAGTGCTAAGTTCCGTTTGTTTGATATCTTTGGCATTCGTATTGTGCAGTTTTAAACGAATGAAAACAGTGTTTTTTTTTTTATTTCTTCAAACACAGTACCTAAACTTATTTTGTAGCACCATTTTAATTAAAAATAATAAATATTTCGTTTTACCACTTTTCATTCCTTAGGTTTAACCGACATGTTTCTTGAGCAATGCTCACCTCATAGGAAATTCCTGATGAGGTGTAACACAAAACATGTCGATTGTATTTAAACAATAAAAAGTGATTAAAACGAAGTGTTTGGTATTGGTAATCTTTTAGGATAGCTGGACACGCAATACGAATATTTTTTTTAAATAACGCTTCTTTTCACCTTAATTACTATAAAATACAGCTGTTTACATCGGGGGAATGGTAAAAGATGCGTTAGATTCAACAATTCATCACAGTTTCAAAATTTCATGGGTTTTGACGGTTCGGCGATATTTTTTTCTTGTTTTATGTATTCGTGTTAAGCGTGTCCAATTACGCTAAAAGTTTACCTTATTATTTTTACAGGTGTTTTTAATTTTTATTTATTAGTTTACTTGAACATGATTCTCAACGAGGTGATTCTCACATCAGGTGCGTATTAGATTATATTTTTCTTGCTCTAAGTTTTTGAACTTGAGAATAGAATGCCCTCTTTTTTAATTAAAATAATTATCTTTTATTATTCTTATATCTATTCTTTCATTTGAACCATGTCAGAACAGTCTTGATCTGTGTTAATCTACCTTACTTTATCTACTCTCCTCCACCAGAAATAGCTAGATGATGAATGTTGGATTTTTTTTTAAACTTTCCTTTTTTTCGCAAAACACTATACATACTTTATTATAAATGTAGGTGCCTAATGTTTGCCTTGTCGATGTTAAGTCCTAGCTAGATAATAATTATATTAATAAAATTATATTGCCTGTTCTGAGGAATTAAATATATTGTGTTAAATGTCAAAATATTGAGTTCAGTCGTACCTTTTTTATTATTTAAAAAAATATAATGTTGTAACATTCAATGGTTTCCGAAATTGTACTTTACGTAAATTTTGAAAAAAAAAGAGAACTATGTAATGTTTTTAATAGGTTTTCTGCAATGCCATCATTATATAAGTACAATTCATTTAAAATTCTAGGGCTCCTTTCTTCCTAGGTCAGTAAGATTTTTTTTGAAGGTTAATATTACATTTCGTAATTTCTTACCTCGTGGGAGATTTTGTTGTTTGATTTTGGCCCAAGATGTGTTTTTTTGGTACATCTGGTACATTATAGTCACTGGACTGGGATTGCCAAATCATTTTATTTCTACATTTTATAACAAAGTCCTTTTCTTGTAACGTGTTCTGAGATTGTAAATACCTACCTTTTTAATTGAGTATGCACGTGTACTAGATCCCTTGCCAAAACAGAGAATTGTTAGATTAATCAAACGTAAAATTATTTTAATTATACCGTACTAGAATCCCATTGGACTAAGCTAATAGGATTACGATGACTCCATTTGAGGACAACAGGAATATCGCAAATACACCTATCTACATATTCAGATCTAGTTACAAAACATTGCATTTCAAAGTCATGTCACCACACATTTCATTTCTGAATTGTTGTATCGGCTTTATTTGCACTTGAGTGGGTTTTGAACCAGCAACTTTTGGATCCTGATTCATACTCAACATTTACCGCTTTGCAGCAGACTGCAGAGAGTAAATGTTGTTATCTTGTCATATATATTTATGTACAGATCTGCAGTTGTACCCGGCTGTGACAAAAATCAGAGTGTTGAGTAATTATAATAATTCATGTTGGTTATGTTCTCAGAAACCTTTGAATATTCCTGAACGTTCCAGAAATTTTTCAAATTGCTCTAAAATGGTATAGAGTTAATATTATGAAACATAAAAGTCTTATCTCTTGGGTAAAGGTGTAATATTCAGTCTGAATATCGGTCAAATAGCGTGGAAGGGTGTAAATAACAAAACGGATGAACAGACATATAGGACATTCATTTTATAGCTATGTAGTTATAGGTATTGTGTATCTGGAGCTTTATGCTAGAATTGTCTATGTCAAATTTGTAAATCGCTCAGGAATGAAGATTGTTTATAGATTTCCTGCCGTAAAAAAATCCAAAAAATATTCTGACTTCTAAATTAGATAGGTCACAATTTCATCAATCTAGAGCACCAAATCGACCAGTATTATTACGTTAGCGTCTGCGCGGTTGAATTTCAGAACCCAGCTACGAATGCATGTCGGACGCCACGCTTAACGGCCGCGACTCAAATAACATCGGTGTACGTGGAATTTCACACAAAGCTACTGTTATAATTCAGTTTCAAATTTAAGAATTTGACAAAAGATGTCACTACTTCCGTCAGCTACTCGCATGTGTATGTTTCCCCCTAGGTATAAGTGCTGCGGATTTATATACTTTAAGTATCCCTCCGGATTTGGAAAAATTGACGGCAATACTTGACGAAATTGTTATAAATTACATAATAATTGCGTCTGCGTGTCTCGGTTACTTTGTCACTGTTACTTTGCTCGGTGAGTCACCGACGGTGACTAGCTGTCACTGGGTCTCAGTGGATCCGAGGAACTGGCTATTTTAGGAACCAGTTCCTATCGGATTTATAAAATGGTCACAAACACCCAACCAGGCAAAGCCGAAATAAAATCCGCCTGCAGGGCCTAGCAGCAAAAACCTGCGGAGCGGGTTTTTAACTGCTAGTTCAAATAATAAATGTTTTAGAGTACTTTCTGGTACCTAAATCAAATTACTAAAATCTGATATAAGCACTTCTAGCATTAAACCTCAGAAATATTTTTACGTGAATTTCCAAATCATAAAATAAAATTTATTCTATGACCCCCACAAGAGTCCCAACCGCTTACAGAGCCAGTGTTATCATGGTTGTGATGATAAATGGAGTGGGGAGCAGAAGCAGATGGGTAAAAAGGAAGGTGGGTGACCTGACTAATCAGATCTGGTCACCAAACGCTACTAAAACCACTTCAATACGTGCTTTTATATCGCAATTTTTGTGAAATATCACCTTAAAGGCGCTGACTATGTAAATCTAGAACATAACTCACGACTGTAATTATTAAAATGGATTATTTTAAATATTATATATAGGAACTTTATCATTCACACGATTAGACAAATGATAATTGCTATTTACAAATGTCGCGGAATGTGAAAAGACTTTGGTAATTTGCCAATAATTTTTTTAACTTTTACTTTAATTCCTGTATCTAACGGACAGTTTATCCAAATTGATTGCACTTAATACTATAAACTGGTCTAGAGGTAGTCTAGTTTTCATGTCAACCAGACCGACCGGTATTCAACACGCAATCTTGCGGTGTTGTGGCCGATCTTTCGTTTGTGCATCAATGGCAAATAATCATTATTCTAGGCACGGACCGTTGACAATTTGCCAAAATTTCCGTTTGTCATTGCACAGATAATAATTTGAATGAAATGATAATGTTGTAGTATTGCTGGCATACACGTGACATGCCAACGGACTCATAACCTTGGGCTTCTAATGTGTGTGCTGTCATAAAGGATGGGCCAAAACTAACCACGATATGTTGGCTGGGTTAGGCGGGTTTATGTATTATTAGCTGGTACCCGGCATGCGTTGCAATGAAAAATAAATAAATTGATTCTCCCTGCATGTCCTTTCCCGTGCGTCCCCGTTCCTTTCCAGCTTCCCCTCCTTCCCCCTTCCTCGTCTCTTCCCTTTCCGCGAACCCCACCTTCCCAATGCTTTCCTCCCTGCCGCTAAAATATATGAAATACACACGTTTTCATTTATACAAATTTCATGACGCTAGAGCATACTATTATATACAGCCTATGTTACTCGCTGATATTGTAGCTTTCTATTGGTTAAAGAATTTTTAAAATCGGTTTAGTGGTTTAGGCGTGAAAGCGTAACAACGCACTTTCGCATTTTTAATATTAGTATGGATTATTATAATACTAGCTTTCACCCCCGGCTTCGCTCGCATGTACGCCCTCCCCCCCACTCCCCCCCCCCCACTCCCTTCCCCCACTCCCCCCGCACTACCCCCCCTACCCTTCCCCCAATCAATCAACAATCAAATACGCGCCGTTTCGCATTCATAATAATAGTATAGCTGTTGGCTTGGGTCAAAATATAGATTAGTACCTACTTTATATTTGTACACCAAATTTTCATAATAGAATATTCATATTTGAATATTTGCTATCAAAGAAATCTCCATAGTAACCTAACCAAATAACAATGTAACAGCCCACGTCAAACATTTACTTAGCAACACGCTTTGCCAATAAACGTATAATAAATAATTTCATAACGCCGCAGCTTATTCATAACGCCAGAGCTTACCAATATATATAGCCTATGTTACTCGCAAATAATGTAGCTTTCGATTAGTGAAAGAATTTATAAATTCCATTCGATATTTATTGCGTGAAAGAGTAAGGACCATCCAACCAACCATCCATACAAACTTTCGCATTTATAATATTAGTAAGATTATTATCGCCCCCGCTTCTTAATTTTATGTCTGTTGTTTACTTGTCACTTTCTGAACACTCTGTATTTTGCAAATTGGCAAAATGCCAAATGTTATTTTAAATGTTGTTGCTTTCGACAATAACAACTGCATTGATGTCTGCTTTAACAAAACAATTCGAAGCCGGGAAAAGCAAAACATTAATTATTTTTTTTTGAAAAATATCTAAAAGTTTAATACAATATTTTTTGATTTTTTTCAACAAATATCACATTGTTACCGTGTAAAATTTCTATTCATTTAACTTTTATTGTTTATATGCTTTTTCTTTTTATCTTCTTGTTGTGATATTTTTTATAAATTGAGCGGTTATATATTTTAATTGTGATAAGGCATTCGAATTGGGGAAATGTCGTGACTTTATGACTTTGAGAAGAGGATTTTTTTTACAACTTCACACAGAAGGCCCTGAGGAAAATAATTTCACTCAGGGCCTATGTAATCTTAGATGCTGAAGAAGAAGCGACCTGCGGCAACAGATGTCAACCGTGCGCATATGTTGGGCACGCGTTTGGCGTGTTTCCCGACTATACACCGGTGCCAAAGGGATCAATGACGCTAGTTCCTCGGAGCATCTTCCATTGAAATACCGGTAGAACAAGATAGCATTCCCACTCAACGCCTGTGCTCTAAAGATTGCAATCCGTCTGTTAAGATGGGAGAGTCTATTAATTAATTATTTATTTTTTCATCCAAAAAAATATATGAATACATAATATAATATATTACAGTCCGTATTGGTTACATTTTAAGTACATTTTCCCTTTTTATTTTCTTCCTTTTCTTTTACACAGTAGTAATAATAACATAATTTTAATGACAGTAACATGTTACTTACAAAGTTAAAAACATAAGGTAATAAATGATGCATTAGTATTTAAATATCTATAAGTTAATAACATTGTTATAAGAATAATGTTATAATAATAATTGATGCCAATAAAGCAGTATCAAAATAGGAAAAAAGATATGGAGGTTAGAACTTTTATATAGAAGTAACATAATATATATTTAAAGTTGTGCATAGTCTGCCTCACTAGGCGAACCTGTATTGAGGCAGAATTTTTAGTAAAATTGTTTCTCGTAATTTTGTCTATGGTTTACTTATGAATGTATAATATATGTTCTTATACAGCAATACTTTGTTTCTGTTTACATTATTGCTGATACACAATACAAAAACAGCAATTTTATTACTACAATAACCGTCAATGACAAGGCGTTTGGGTGAGGGCACCAGTAAAGGATCGATCATTAGAACATATCCAAATTTTAACATTTTTTTAAAATTCTTTCTGTGTTTGACTCAGTTTGATATTATCAAGAAGCATATTATCAAACGGACCGCCCGTTTCTGCACAGAGTCGAGAGAATTTTTCAGGTATTTTGGAGCTCCAGACCAGAGGTGGCTGCCAAATTCAACCGTGGGGCGCACTTGTGATTTGTACAGGGTTGGCAGTTGTGTAATGTTAAAGGAATAATACAATTGGAATTTATCCGGCTTTTCTGAGATGGTCGCTATAAATAGCTTAAGTCATTTCAAGCAAAAATACCAGGGTGATGCTAAGAGTATCTTCTTTGAGCCCCTTTTGAATATTACACAAAACGTGATTACTTTCGCCACTACTATTGAACTACGCGATGTGTAATTTCCCAATTTTCTATATATTCCACCTTTTTATGCATTTCAAAAAAATTAAACTGATGTCGCTGTGCCTATAATTAAACATGTTGATTTTGATTGAAAGAAGGGTGAATGCCGGTAACTCCATTAATGGAGGACTGAATGCCGTTGGCGCTAATAAAAAAACTGTCAAAAGAAGCGAAGCTAGCAGTCCACAATGGAGTCCTGGTACCTTCCCTGATGTATGGCAGTGAGGCATGGAACTGGCAGAGGAAGGATGAAAGTAAACTGAATGCTGTTGAAATGAGATCCCTGAGGCGTATGTGTAGTAAAACAATGTATGATCGTGTGAGAAATGTGGATATCCACAAAGAATGTATGGCTGATGTAAGCATAATGAGTAAGATTAAGAAAGGGACCCTCAGATGGTTTGGGCATGTAGAGCGAATGAACGAAGAAAGTAGTGTAAGAAGAATATACGACGCAAATGTTAATGGTAGAAGAAGTCGGGGACGTCCGAGGAAGACATGGCACGATCAAGTCAATCAGATACTTGAGTCGGGCCATGTCAAAAGTCAGAATAATAGAAGAGAACGTATGAAACGATGTATGAATGTGAGTAAGGCAAAGAGTGTGTGCCAAGACCGAGTTGTTTGGCGGTCCGTCCTCTCTGCCTACCCCTGCGGGGAAACGGCGTGATGGTAGTTAGTTAGTTAGTTAGATTTTGGTTGTCTGTGAAATATGGAATATTCCTTGATAATGAACTCAAGTTTGCTATATAATTTAAAAAAAATTGAACTGAGAATTGATGATCCATAATCAAAAAATTATTTTATTTTGATTTAACTAACAATTCTATAATTGAAACTAGCTGAAGTCCCCGGCGATGCCCGAGCTTTACACAGAGTTTTCGAAATCAAATTCAATTTGGGAGGCGGGTATGGGTACCGCCGCCCCGGGAACCTTTATTGGATAACCAACATCTCTGCCATAGGTCACCCCAAGTGGTTCGCTACGTTTTGGTGACTTAGCAGGGGTGCCCGGGTTCATGGGGTAAGATTTGTCTAGGTATTGGAGGCGGATGACCTGGACACACTGAACCCTAGATTCCTACCCACCCCTTAAACCCTTTTCCTTTCCAGAACTCTGCTCTTCTTCCTTTCCTTAAAAACCTTCCATACAGCATCTTTAAAAATGACATAGGCTCTGAGGGAAATTATTTTCCTCAGGGCCTCCTTTGTGGAGCTCATGTAAAAAAAAATACCGTTACCTTCCTCTGGTTTTGAATGTCACATTTGCAAGATTTCATCAACCTCGGCATAAAACTTTAGATTTGCATACAAATCAAATCCTCACCGCCCGCTTGCCATCCCGCTCGTCAAACACATACAGCCATTATCCTTTATATTTCAACCAATTTACACAAAACCATGACAAATTATTTACCTAAATCTTACTCATGAATCACTCTATCTATTGCTGAAAACTGCATGAAAATCCGTTCAGTAGTTTCTGATTTTATCGCAAACAGACAGACAGACACGGCGGAGACCTTTATTTTATAATATTTAGAGATGTGTATTTCTTTTTTTTACTAACGTTGTTCATTCGATAGGTAAATTGCTGACATTATTTGTCAGAAAACAATATTTTATGAATATTTTCTGCTTTACAAATTCTTTAATTATAATATCCCATGATTTTTCACCTCATCACTTCTGCGTAAGTACATGTTATTATAAAACTTTTACGGTGCTCCAGATTTTATGTCCGGGTTAAATCTTTCCCAAATGAAAGACTAAACCCTTCCACACACTTTTCCACAAATGAATATCTAGTAAATTCACGCAATGTAAGTGCACTATTTAAGTATAATAAATACAAAACAATACAAGAACAATACGTCAATCCATCAGAAACATAATGGGAAAATATTTCACCGACTCCAGATATTTTCATATCAGAGGGTTCGGCTCTGATGAAATCCAAACTGGTCCGATAAATCCTACTGATCCCTCAATATAAATATTTTAAAAATCTTTCGTAATCCTCTACATGTATTTAAAATGACCGACTTTTGTATTTTTATGTACAAATTGTTTGACAAATCTAAAAAAAAAATACAAAACTATTATTATAGTATCTAAAAAATTATATATCTAAACTATTATATTCTATTTTAATATAACTATTATTATTAGTATTTTTTGGATTCTGTAGGAACAAAATTTCTCAGTTTTCATCTTAACAATCAAAACTGCTTCTAGTGATTTTTCACTGGTAACAATTAGCGTATTAATAATCAGCTAACATGTTTCTTCCCCAAAAAAGGTTAAAATAAAACAAATTTTCTTATCTGCAAAATGTCCGCGATATTGAAATGGAATAATGTTCAGGTTCAATATAAGTGTAGTGTAATTAATACGGCAGAGCAGAGACCACAGCTCAGGATTATGGGACTAGTTTTCTGTCAAGTAGGTAGGAAATCAGTAAATAAAAGAAGATGAACTTTATAAAACTATATTGTAGCCATCAAAAAAAAACAAACATGGAAGTGCAAATTTATACCAATGTAATATTAAGAATACAAAACATAAACATACCAGATGGACTCCTGGACACGCTAAGCTAACTAAACGAAGCCGAATATTGTAGGAAAACACCGGATGACGAACGAAAACTTGGTCCGTAGAGAGAAACGGTCCCGGGACGGGACTTCCGGCCTCATCAACCGGGGACGGCGCGGAATCCAGGGAGCCTAAGTCTTCCTTCTATTTGGGAAGAAGGCCGCTACACCTCCAAGGAGCGTCTCCAGCCTCAGGCTGTCTTAACAATCTCCATCCGAAAGGCACATGGCCCAACCAGTCTCCAACACTTACGGATTTCGGAAGAACTATCAGCAATCCGTGACTTCGCGACGTGGGGTTAAAAAGGCATATTATTCTAGCCACAACAAGGACCAATCACTTTACAATTTCATGTCCAAAAAACATTTCCACAAAATGGCCAACTGCCAACACCGGATAAAAGTGGGATTCACATATCATCCACTAAAAATAATACCGTACACGAACTACTCGTGTTACGAAAAACACCCCGCGCCCTTTTTAAGATAAAATCAACTTGGATTCACATGATTTACAGTGATTAAAACACCTCCATGGTGAGTGACTAATTCACGAACAGCCAGCCCATCGCTGTCCGGGAGGAAGTGCCCATCAACAAAAAAAAAACAATTTGTCTTCCCCAAAAAATTGCCAGTCTCCAAAAAAAAAACACCATAGACAAAATATCCAAATAGGCAAGAACTGCACTAGTCTCATAATATTTATGTGACAATATTTCTAAAGCGGAAACACTCGTCGCGTACACATTGCGAATTTTTAACGGAGAAGTCGCCAGATGTTGAAAGTAGGTAGGTATGCCAAACGTTAGTCAAGCTTTAATCCCGTGACGTCACTATGTTCCCGGAAGGTTTTCCTGGCCGGTCACGTCAATGTCCCTATTATATGCCACACCTCCTCTCCTCCACGGCCTTATCTGGGGAGGAAATTCTTTGCTAAGGCAGTTGACAGGGAATTAGTCGAATTAGCCTGGGCTGTACACCAATTTATTTATTTTACAATCATTTGAACATAGGTAGGTTAATTATGAATTTCAGTGTATTTAAAGATTTCTAATATTTACCATTAGGTTAAGCCAGTATCACTGAAGAGATAAATCGACAGATACGTGTTGTGGGCGTGTCTGCGTGTTCGAATTAATGATTTTAAAAATAGTTAATGGCCCTGATTTATTGAGCTTAATTATCTTCCACATACCTACACAAACTATATACTCGATCTAAAAATCTTTTTAATTGCAACATCAATAGGACTGAGTCATTTGGATACTCGCTAGTACCTAGTATGGCAATACTTTCTCAGAAGTAGTAGATGGGTTCAACTGCACGGAATATAATTACAAGCATGCTGTAATAACATATCTCAATAATAATAATCAATGTTACTGTAATTTGTAATGTCATATGTTACCTACGATTTATTCTTCTGCGTAGGTTTTATATAATTCATGATTATAGTTCCACACAAAATTATTATATACTAGCTTTTGCCCCCGGCTTCGCTCGCATATTTCCCCCCCCCCCTACTCCACCCACCCCACCCCACACTACCCCCCCCTTCACTTACCTCCCCCCTCCCCTACGCGCAATTTAATCAACAATCAAATACGCGCCGTTTCGCATTCATAATAGTAAGTCAAAATGTAGATTAAGTAGTACCTATTTTATATTGTACATACACTAAATATTCTTACTAGAATACTCGTATTTGAATTTTTGCTATCACAGAAATCTCCACAGTAACCTAAACAAATAACAAAATGACAGCCCACGTCAAAAATTTAACGTATAATAAATAATTTCATAACGCCACAGCTTATTCATAACGCCAGAGCTTACCAATATTTATAGCCTATTTTACTAGCAAATAATGTAGCTTTCCATTAGTGAAATAATTTTTAAATTCCATTCGGTATTTATTGCGTGAAAGAGTAACGAACACACAACCATACAAACTTTCTCCTTTATAATATCTATAAGATATATCACATGTTTGCAAAAGCCCGTGACAGCGTATATTAAGACCCCGGTATCCCGAATTTCTTTCGATTTATAACACATTTGTGTATGTATGTATGTTTTTAAGTTCTTAAAAAAATATGTGTTATTTTTGAAGATTATATCTATTAATTTGCTGAGCCGAAACGGTAATTATAATAATAAATTCCCTGGATAGAAAAAAATCGCAAAGTAAGCTTCAAAAATTAATAAAAAACACATTCTGTCCTGTTATTATTTAACATGTTAGGGGTATGAACTAAATTCAAAGTGTTAAGACGTAATGTTAAGTGTACCGATTAATTTCTTCACTGTTTTAAACGAGTCGTGTTTTATTAAACATTTTCACATTATCGTTTTTTAACATTAGCGCACTCCCTTTAACATTCGTATTTAGGTATCTTCATTTAAAACTACATACATATTCTTTTTCAACGCTTACTACGGAGACTTATATAAATAAATAAATAAATTTTAATTTTTTATAAGAAAAACTCTCTTTTTATAACTTTTGAAGGCTATTTCCATCAATGATATATTACGTTGATGGGAATAACCTTGAAAAGTTATAAAAAGAGAGTTTTTCTTATAAAAAGATTGAATTTATTTATTTATTTATATTAAGTCTCTGTAGTAAGCGTTCAAAAAGGAGAAGAATGTAGTTTGAAAAGGAGAAACCTAAATACGAATATTATAAAATAAATGTTGAAGGTTTTTAGTTCGAGTGTACAAAATACGCGCCGTTTAACGCCTAGTTTCTTTGAATATTCGTTTAATTTAAATAATTTTCTATTTTTTATGGCACCCTAGAGATGTTATTTCACTTAAATTAGTTACTTAAATTGCACCCTAAAATTAGCTAAACGTCGTTTTTATTATTTTAATTAGAACCATTTTTTGTTTGTATCAACCCTTAGTGGAAAGGAAATGACAATATTGTCAGGTAAAACGAAATCACGAACATTTTTTAAATCCCGAGAGATACAAATGAAAACTTTTTACGAGTCAAACCGTCGGTGCCCAAATTATGACATTATAACACCTCCCCTTCCCTCCCCTCTACCCCAACTGCCTGGAGCGATATAATGGCAACCTCAATGTTGGGAAAAAATGGGAGGCGAATGAGGCGGAGGAAAATGGAGGAATGGTGGAAAAATCCTGTAAATGTAAGGGCACACTTGGCTCACGTACGCAATGCATTATTACAACATACAACCCATACATTTTCTTTGAAAATAGATACTTTAGGAACACACTCGTCACACGTAACGCAATCCTTCACTCCTCATGCAACTCCGATCTCCCCTGTCCAGATCGGCGTAGGACGCGTGAAAGAAAGACAGCGGTTTTGAAAGGCCTTACAACGAATTGATTTGACGTTTAAGGTTATATTTAATTAAAACTTTATAGGGCCGACAGACTTGGCTATAAAAGCGCCGACGTTATTTGGCTTCGCCTATTTCAGCATAGCGGGAATGTACGGCGAGCGATATGCCAAGTAACGCCAAGCCAAATAACGCTGGCGCTTTTATAGCTGAGCCTATCCCTAGCATTTCCTTTATTGACATTTTTTGCTCGTTTGTTTGGAAATGAACAACTAATAGATTTAGTAAGACGTTACGAAGTACTTTATAACATAAAATCCATTAAATATCACGACGCTACAATTCAAATTTGCGTTGCCTGCGTAGGACAAGTGTGCAAATTGGCCTGCCATCATAGTATTGCATACGTTGCGTACGACCATTAGGCGAATGTTTATTACTAATATTGGTACTGCCTAACCTTTTTCGTTTTCATATAATTCCCGCCAGTGATAACACACAGGATAAGAAAATGTCTACAAAATCTCTACATGACTTGTTCAAGATACCACACTGCAGAAGAGATGTTCTAGCACAACATAGCGTGACAAGAGGAATGGGGCTATTAAACGAAAGTTCTATAACTGTGGATGCCATATTTAACGGCTTTTTTTAAATATATATATTTTTAATAACTATCATTCCAAATTTTAAGAATGTCAAAATAAGTATGGGGGCAAACGTGAGCTCAAAAGGGGGGGGGGGGGGGGAGTCCAGAAAAATCTCACGTTACTTGAAAAGAATATACGAAGTAGCCCAAATTTATCTCACCAAGGGGGGGAGGGTCTAGATTCAAAGAAAAACTGCTCACCTAGTTAATGTATGCCCCCTAATCTAAGACTGTAAATGGATAAATATAATATGTCGTACAGTTAAAATATGTAATGCAAATGTAATTTTAATATAAGTTTTATTAGTTTCTATATTTCAAAATTTTCATTTTTTATTTCTATTTTTCTTTAAAACATGATTTTTTTATTAACTTTTTTTCTTCACTTTCATGCATTTCTTTTGTTTTACCTAGTATTTTATTATTTGTTTAAATAGATTTTTTTTATTTCCTATAAAATATTCAACGTATGACTACCACAACACGGGCATTAGCCTTGTGTGGTAGCCAAAAAAAAAAAACAAAAATCTGTAACAAATAAAATATTATGAAATAAAAGTAAAAAAAAAAAAATTTGGCCTCCGGTGACCGGTTTTTTTTTTCAACTAAATCATTACAAAAATCGGTAGGTATTGTACAGTTAGGGGCGGGGTGATGGGTTGGTTGGTTACTCTGCTGAATGTTTTGTGTGATTTGAATTTTTAAAATGCTTATTTAAAATAATGTCCGAAATCACTGTTCATAAAGTAAGTCAAGTATGTCCCTTATCTTCCGGTATATATAAAAATACCGCAATGCCGAAAACCGAACCCTAACAATTCACGAAAGCGGAAAATACCTACCAAGTTTCCCCGGTGATATCATATTTTGAATTTATATATTTTTTAAGAAACTGTGTGTGTGTGTTTTTTACATTAGTTCCACAAAGGAGGCCCTGAGGAAAATAAGTCCCCTCAGGGCCTTCGTCATCTTTAGGGATGCTGTGTGGAGGGTATTTTTAGGAAATGAAGGAGATGAAGTTCTGGGATAGAAAAAGTTATGAGGGGTGAGTAGGAATCCGGGGGTCGGTGTCTCCAGGACTAATGAAGCCATCCCTCCCACTGCGGTGTAAGGCGATGTTCCGAGAGATCAAATGGTCTGCCTCAATCAGTCTCTCGATCCGGTCTGCCACGCAGCTGATGGGCAGATGCATCCATAACCAAGGTTTTGGTTAGGAAAAGGGTATGAGAGATGGGTAGGAATCTAAGGGTCAATGTGTCCAGGAGTGACGGACGAATGAATCCCTCCCACTGCGGTGCAAGTCAGAGGGACTCCCTAAATCACTCTCTCCCAATCCGGCCTGCCATGCAGATGGTGGGCAGACGCATACGCCGCCAAGACCCGGACAAACCTCACCCATGAACCCGGGCACCCCTGCTAACTCACCAAACGTAGCGAACCACTTGGGGTGACCTGTGGCAGAGATATTTGTTATCCAATAAATGGTTCCCGGGGCGGCTGTACGCTGTACCCATACCCACCTCCCAAATATGAAATGTGTATGTGTGTTATTTTTACCAAAAAATAATCCCTTACCAACATCAACAATAAACATCATTCTAGATACAATGCTATATCACATCGAAATTATCCGCTTTTAGAAGATTTCCTCTCAGGTGGAAAGGTTAGGGATGGGAACGTCGAAATGGAATACTTAATCATGTAACTGAATAATTCACGTGAATAATCTCGTCGAGCAACAGTGTAGGTACTACGTTCTCCTCCTGGTCGTGTTACTCTTTGTCCTTTCTGGCATAAATGACGCAGTTGTTCGCGTTATGAGCCCTCTAATAAGCTTAAATAACTGCGAATGGAAAAGCCTTAGCTGGGTTTTAGACGTATATTGTATGAACAATGACGTCATCTTTCACTGGCTTGAGTGATCGCATTAGTTATTTTGATGAAGGATATTACATATTATATTATTAAAGTGAAAACTTCTTTAGCACCGTTATGATTTGAAACTCGGTGAAACGGAAGGGAGTGACACTAAAATATACATACACATACATCTATAGGATTTAGTCTGCGAGAGAATAAGATTAATAGATAATACAGACTGATTTATGATCTCAAGTGATTTTTGTCAAAAATTATTATATAATTTCCAAATTATCAAATATAAGTTACTTAACAATGAAAAAATTATTTTATTTTATGTAAATATATTTAAATTGTCCAATAAATAATAATTTGGACCTCAAAATTTTCACGGATCTCTAATATATAAACACTTTAAGTAACAGGCCGCCGAGGCCCCCAAAAAATCACGTCGTCAGTTAAAGGTTAAGCCTACGCTACATTTTTCTAGCAAGGTTATCTAAAAAAATATAAGTTCGGGAAGCACGTACCGAAAACAAACCTAAACTTTATTTTTATTTTTTATACTTTTGAAACCTTGAGTATGGTTGTTTAATTCCTTAGAGAAAGCCCCCGTTTAAGAAAATAACAGAATGTGGGTTATTTGGGTTGACGGAAATTGGTTCCCTACACCACTGAATACTAAACCCGTGTAACCTTCGGTTTGGCCCTCTGGCTTCTTGTGCGAAGTGGTAACCAAATAAATGGAAATAGACTATTATCCCCTGAGGCGGATTATGCCTGTTAACCGACTGGGTAAGCTTTTGATCAATTCAACGCGTTTTAAATTATTATTGTGTGATGCCACACAAGAGTCCCGACAACTGAGACTTCCTTTAATTAATAGGGAAGGGAACATATTATGGCCATTCCAATTAACGTTTTTTGCCGATCTTCCTCACTGGAATGTAGTACAAATATTTAAGTAGTAGGTATTATTCTTTTTAACGAATAAAAGGTATATGAGAGGAGGACTGAATTGAATTCCAATGAAAAGGGGATGATTTGTAATGCTTTTATATTTGCATGTGGATACATTAAACCTTTTATAACGAAGATTAGGTACTATAAACTCTACACACGAATATAATTTGGTACGATTTTCTTAGCATGTAGTGGGTATTTAATTTTTTCGTTGAGGTTGTTTATTTTGAGATTCAGGGCCTGATTCTGATTTTCGAATTTGAGAGTATCTGTAGTGCGCTTTAGTTTATTTAACGACTAGCTGGGTTACCCGACTTCGCTCAGGACAATAAGATAGTGTTCTGGAATGTTGCACAATGATGTTCCCGATTCCCTATTCCTGATCATTCCACGACATACTCCGCCACTCCTTCCACAACTTTCTACAGCTCTATGGAACCTTCTAGAACTTTCCGGAAGACTGTTCTAGAAATTTCAAGAGGGCGAAACTTTCAGCCCTTATATCTTTAATAGCACGCCCTTTAGGTAAAAACGGATACCCTTATTCCCTAGGGGGGATAGAGGTCTACCACACCATATAACTCCCTTGATCGAACTGGGACTCGTTTCCGAGTTTTTGCGAGCTGCACGTTTTTTTGGACTTTCTTTTATAATAGGTATATGCCATATTCAAATAAATAAAATGTTACTCCTTACATGTCCTTTCCCGTGCGTTCCCCTCCAGCGTTCCACTTCCACCTTCCCCGCCACCGCTCTCCCGCTCCCCCGTCCCGCCAACCCCCCTGGCACTGCATTTCTTGACTCCTCTCCCGCCCCGCCCGTAGCCGAAACTTTTTTCTAATACTAACAATTTTAAACTCGTGATATCTTTCTAATTAAATATCCGAATTTACAAATTCAAAAAGTTAAATAAAGGTATTGAAGCTGTTTTGAATATAAAGTAATTTATTTTGATAAGGATTAAAACCAAGATACAAATAAAGAGCCTTTTCAAGCGGCGACATTTAAATAAAAGTTTTAAAATAAAAGAATACTTATTGTGGCATAACCATAATAGTTAGACATATGCTGTTGGGATTTTTTTTGTAAATAATGATGTGTTCTATAAAGTCGTAGTACATTATTTTATTCTATCATCAATAGTTTTCGCAGCGCACGCGATTTAAAGAATATTTTAGGTAATTTTTTTACACCCTGGGTTACATTATTGAAGTTTTGGTAAGGATGCCTATTTAAAAAAATATATAATATAGCCTATGTCACCCAGGGATAGTGTAGCTTCCCAACAGCGAAAGAATTTTTCAAATCGGTTCAGTAGTTTCGGAGCCTATTCGATGCAAACAAACACACAAACAAACAAACAAACAAATATTATATAACAAATATTATAATCAATAATTATCAGCCTGAAACACTCATCTACATTGAAAAAATCTTCCGAGAAAAGATACTGGCCGCCAACGGGAATTGAACCCGTGACCTTCTGATTGCCGGTCAGGTGCTCTTGACCACTGAGCTATGGCGGCTTATCTAATACCCGCCAAATAATTCAATATATACTAGTGCTTCATTCGACAATTACTCATTATTACATTTTTCCAACTGAAAACAACCAACTTTATTTTTGTGAGAGAGGTATTGTTAATACTAAATCTCCCGCTAGGTGGCGTCGAGACTAATTATGTCTGCATTTATTGCTGAAATACTTTAACTTGTCAAATATTAATAATTATTTTTAATTGATAAACTAACGTTTAAACAAGATTTTTATGCATAGCACAAAGGGTATATAACAAATATTATAATCAATAATTATCAGCCTGAAACACTCATCTACATTGAAAAAATCTTCCGAGAAAAGATACTGGCCGCCAACGGGAATTGAACCCGTGACCTTCTGATTGCCGGTCAGGTGCTCTTGACCACTGAGCTATGGCGGCTTATCTAATACCCGCCAAATAATTCAATATATACTAGTGCTTCATTCGACAATTACTCATTATTACATTTTTCCAACTGAAAACAACCAACTTTATTTTTGTGAGAGAGGTATTGTTAATACTAAATCTCCCGCTAGGTGGCGTCGAGACTAATTATGTCTGCATTTATTGCTGAAATACTTTAACTTGTCAAATATTAATAATTATTTTTAATTGATAAACTAACGTTTAAACAAGATTTTTATGCATAGCACAAAGGGTATATAACAAATATTATAATCAATAATTATCAGCCTGAAACACTCATCTACATTGAAAAAATCTTCCGAGAAAAGATACTGGCCGCCAACGGGAATTGAACCCGTGACCTTCTGATTGCCGGTCAGGTGCTCTTGACCACTGAGCTATGGCGGCTTATCTAATACCCGCCAAATAATTCAATATATACTAGTGCTTCATTCGACAATTACTCATTATTACATTTTTCCAACTGAAAACAACCAACTTTATTTTTGTGAGAGAGGTATTGTTAATACTAAATCTCCCGCTAGGTGGCGTCGAGACTAATTATGTCTGCATTTATTGCTGAAATACTTTAACTTGTCAAATATTAATAATTATTTTTAATTGATAAACTAACGTTTAAACAAGATTTTTATGCATAGCACAAAGGGTATATAACAAATATTATAATCAATAATTATCAGCCTGAAACACTCATCTACATTGAAAAAATCTTCCGAGAAAAGATACTGGCCGCCAACGGGAATTGAACCCGTGACCTTCTGATTGCCGGTCAGGTGCTCTTGACCACTGAGCTATGGCGGCTTATCTAATACCCGCCAAATAATTCAATATATACTAGTGCTTCATTCGACAATTACTCATTATTACATTTTTCCAACTGAAAACAACCAACTTTATTTTTGTGAGAGAGGTATTGTTAATACTAAATCTCCCGCTAGGTGGCGTCGAGACTAATTATGTCTGCATTTATTGCTGAAATACTTTAACTTGTCAAATATTAATAATTATTTTTAATTGATAAACTAACGTTTAAACAAGATTTTTATGCATAGCACAAAGGGTATATAACAAATATTATAATCAATAATTATCAGCCTGAAACACTCATCTACATTGAAAAAATCTTCCGAGAAAAGATACTGGCCGCCAACGGGAATTGAACCCGTGACCTTCTGATTGCCGGTCAGGTGCTCTTGACCACTGAGCTATGGCGGCTTATCTAATACCCGCCAAATAATTCAATATATACTAGTGCTTCATTCGACAATTACTCATTATTACATTTTTCCAACTGAAAACAACCAACTTTATTTTTGTGAGAGAGGTATTGTTAATACTAAATCTCCCGCTAGGTGGCGTCGAGACTAATTATGTCTGCATTTATTGCTGAAATACTTTAACTTGTCAAATATTAATAATTATTTTTAATTGATAAACTAACGTTTAAACAAGATTTTTATGCATAGCACAAAGGGTATATAACAAATATTATAATCAATAATTATCAGCCTGAAACACTCATCTACATTGAAAAAATCTTCCGAGAAAAGATACTGGCCGCCAACGGGAATTGAACCCGTGACCTTCTGATTGCCGGTCAGGTGCTCTTGACCACTGAGCTATGGCGGCTTATCTAATACCCGCCAAATAATTCAATATATACTAGTGCTTCATTCGACAATTACTCATTATTACATTTTTCCAACTGAAAACAACCAACTTTATTTTTGTGAGAGAGGTATTGTTAATACTAAATCTCCCGCTAGGTGGCGTCGAGACTAATTATGTCTGCATTTATTGCTGAAATACTTTAACTTGTCAAATATTAATAATTATTTTTAATTGATAAACTAACGTTTAAACAAGATTTTTATGCATAGCACAAAGGGTATATAACAAATATTATAATCAATAATTATCAGCCTGAAACACTCATCTACATTGAAAAAATCTTCCGAGAAAAGATACTGGCCGCCAACGGGAATTGAACCCGTGACCTTCTGATTGCCGGTCAGGTGCTCTTGACCACTGAGCTATGGCGGCTTATCTAATACCCGCCAAATAATTCAATATATACTAGTGCTTCATTCGACAATTACTCATTATTACATTTTTCCAACTGAAAACAACCAACTTTATTTTTGTGAGAGAGGTATTGTTAATACTAAATCTCCCGCTAGGTGGCGTCGAGACTAATTATGTCTGCATTTATTGCTGAAATACTTTAACTTGTCAAATATTAATAATTATTTTTAATTGATAAACTAACGTTTAAACAAGATTTTTATGCATAGCACAAAGGGTATATAACAAATATTATAATCAATAATTATCAGCCTGAAACACTCATCTACATTGAAAAAATCTTCCGAGAAAAGATACTGGCCGCCAACGGGAATTGAACCCGTGACCTTCTGATTGCCGGTCAGGTGCTCTTGACCACTGAGCTATGGCGGCTTATCTAATACCCGCCAAATAATTCAATATATACTAGTGCTTCATTCGACAATTACTCATTATTACATTTTTCCAACTGAAAACAACCAACTTTATTTTTGTGAGAGAGGTATTGTTAATACTAAATCTCCCGCTAGGTGGCGTCGAGACTAATTATGTCTGCATTTATTGCTGAAATACTTTAACTTGTCAAATATTAATAATTATTTTTAATTGATAAACTAACGTTTAAACAAGATTTTTATGCATAGCACAAAGGGTATATAACAAATATTATAATCAATAATTATCAGCCTGAAACACTCATCTACATTGAAAAAATCTTCCGAGAAAAGATACTGGCCGCCAACGGGAATTGAACCCGTGACCTTCTGATTGCCGGTCAGGTGCTCTTGACCACTGAGCTATGGCGGCTTATCTAATACCCGCCAAATAATTCAATATATACTAGTGCTTCATTCGACAATTACTCATTATTACATTTTTCCAACTGAAAACAACCAACTTTATTTTTGTGAGAGAGGTATTGTTAATACTAAATCTCCCGCTAGGTGGCGTCGAGACTAATTATGTCTGCATTTATTGCTGAAATACTTTAACTTGTCAAATATTAATAATTATTTTTAATTGATAAACTAACGTTTAAACAAGATTTTTATGCATAGCACAAAGGGTATATAACAAATATTATAATCAATAATTATCAGCCTGAAACACTCATCTACATTGAAAAAATCTTCCGAGAAAAGATACTGGCAGATAAAAGATTAATAGATATAATAAATAAAAGATTTTTTTCAATGTAGATGAGTGTTTCAGGCTGATAATTATTGATTATAATATTTGTTATATACCCTTTGTGCTATGCATAAAAATCTTGTTTAAACGTTAGTTTATCAATTAAAAATAATTATTAATATTTGACAAGTTAAAGTATTTCAGCAATAAATGCAGACATAATTAGTCTCGACGCCACCTAGCGGGAGATTTAGTATTAACAATACCTCTCTCACAAAAATAAAGTTGGTTGTTTTCAGTTGGAAAAATGTAATAATGAGTAATTGTCGAATGAAGCACTAGTATATATTGAATTATTTGGCGGGTATTAGATAAGCCGCCATAGCTCAGTGGTCAAGAGCACCTGACCGGCAATCAGAAGGTCACGGGTTCAATTCCCGTTGGCGGCCAGTATCTTTTCTCGGAAGATTTTTTCAATGTAGATGAGTGTTTCAGGCTGATAATTATTGATTATAATATTTGTTATATACCCTTTGTGCTATGCATAAAAATCTTGTTTAAACGTTAGTTTATCAATTAAAAATAATTATTAATATTTGACAAGTTAAAGTATTTCAGCAATAAATGCAGACATAATTAGTCTCGACGCCACCTAGCGGGAGATTTAGTATTAACAATACCTCTCTCACAAAAATAAAGTTGGTTGTTTTCAGTTGGAAAAATGTAATAATGAGTAATTGTCGAATGAAGCACTAGTATATATTGAATTATTTGGCGGGTATTAGATAAGCCGCCATAGCTCAGTGGTCAAGAGCACCTGACCGGCAATCAGAAGGTCACGGGTTCAATTCCCGTTGGCGGCCAGTATCTTTTCTCGGAAGATTTTTTCAATGTAGATGAGTGTTTCAGGCTGATAATTATTGATTATAATATTTGTTATATACCCTTTGTGCTATGCATAAAAATCTTGTTTAAACGTTAGTTTATCAATTAAAAATAATTATTAATATTTGACAAGTTAAAGTATTTCAGCAATAAATGCAGACATAATTAGTCTCGACGCCACCTAGCGGGAGATTTAGTATTAACAATACCTCTCTCACAAAAATAAAGTTGGTTGTTTTCAGTTGGAAAAATGTAATAATGAGTAATTGTCGAATGAAGCACTAGTATATATTGAATTATTTGGCGGGTATTAGATAAGCCGCCATAGCTCAGTGGTCAAGAGCACCTGACCGGCAATCAGAAGGTCACGGGTTCAATTCCCGTTGGCGGCCAGTATCTTTTCTCGGAAGATTTTTTCAATGTAGATGAGTGTTTCAGGCTGATAATTATTGATTATAATATTTGTTATATACCCTTTGTGCTATGCATAAAAATCTTGTTTAAACGTTAGTTTATCAATTAAAAATAATTATTAATATTTGACAAGTTAAAGTATTTCAGCAATAAATGCAGACATAATTAGTCTCGACGCCACCTAGCGGGAGATTTAGTATTAACAATACCTCTCTCACAAAAATAAAGTTGGTTGTTTTCAGTTGGAAAAATGTAATAATGAGTAATTGTCGAATGAAGCACTAGTATATATTGAATTATTTGGCGGGTATTAGATAAGCCGCCATAGCTCAGTGGTCAAGAGCACCTGACCGGCAATCAGAAGGTCACGGGTTCAATTCCCGTTGGCGGCCAGTATCTTTTCTCGGAAGATTTTTTCAATGTAGATGAGTGTTTCAGGCTGATAATTATTGATTATAATATTTGTTATATACCCTTTGTGCTATGCATAAAAATCTTGTTTAAACGTTAGTTTATCAATTAAAAATAATTATTAATATTTGACAAGTTAAAGTATTTCAGCAATAAATGCAGACATAATTAGTCTCGACGCCACCTAGCGGGAGATTTAGTATTAACAATACCTCTCTCACAAAAATAAAGTTGGTTGTTTTCAGTTGGAAAAATGTAATAATGAGTAATTGTCGAATGAAGCACTAGTATATATTGAATTATTTGGCGGGTATTAGATAAGCCGCCATAGCTCAGTGGTCAAGAGCACCTGACCGGCAATCAGAAGGTCACGGGTTCAATTCCCGTTGGCGGCCAGTATCTTTTCTCGGAAGATTTTTTCAATGTAGATGAGTGTTTCAGGCTGATAATTATTGATTATAATATTTGTTATATACCCTTTGTGCTATGCATAAAAATCTTGTTTAAACGTTAGTTTATCAATTAAAAATAATTATTAATATTTGACAAGTTAAAGTATTTCAGCAATAAATGCAGACATAATTAGTCTCGACGCCACCTAGCGGGAGATTTAGTATTAACAATACCTCTCTCACAAAAATAAAGTTGGTTGTTTTCAGTTGGAAAAATGTAATAATGAGTAATTGTCGAATGAAGCACTAGTATATATTGAATTATTTGGCGGGTATTAGATAAGCCGCCATAGCTCAGTGGTCAAGAGCACCTGACCGGCAATCAGAAGGTCACGGGTTCAATTCCCGTTGGCGGCCAGTATCTTTTCTCGGAAGATTTTTTCAATGTAGATGAGTGTTTCAGGCTGATAATTATTGATTATAATATTTGTTATATACCCTTTGTGCTATGCATAAAAATCTTGTTTAAACGTTAGGTTATCAATTAAAAATAATTATAAACAAATATTACCTCTTTATATAGTGTAGTAGATTCATGGCTGATGTCTTTGCGTTTTTGAGTTGTTTGTCTTGTTCCGTTAAACTTCCCGATAATTTATTAATAACGTCGGTGACCAAAGAGATAATTGTCGTGGTTTATTGAAGACGACGTGTTCAATGACGTCGCTGATCTAAGAGTGGATTATCGTGGTTCATTCAGCCCTTCGTTATCCCATGATATTTTTGATCAAAGAGGTGATTATCTTTATTCACCCGTGCCAACATATTCAACGATATCGCTGATCAAAATGTTGATGGTCGGGGTTTATTGATTTCGACGAGTTAAATAAGTCGCTGCACAAAGAGGTGATTGTCGTGGTTCATTCATCCCTTTAAATTTTTGTGTGAAAGATAAACATTTCCTAGTTTAAAATCTCCTACTTCCTCTACAGTAAACAGAAAGCTCGTCTCGTTATGTAGGTCTTAGACAGATGAGGAATTGTACTCACGAAGCACAAACTTGCCAACTAAACCACTGACTGATAGCCGATGACATCGTTGATCGTCGTGATTCATTGATGTCGACATGTGCAATGAAGCGCTGATCTAAGAGTTGATTGTCGTGGTTTATTCAAACTCCCATCTTTGGTCTAAGAGTTGACTGTCGTTGTTCATGTTTCTAAAAGCGTATCTCCCTTGTTTCAGGATCAGGCATGACACTGGTGGTGCCCGACACGTCGTACTCCAGTTCCGAAGAAGAAGAGGACTTCTACGACGCGGACGACGCTCCATTCAGCTCATCTAGCTTAGCGGGGACCCCTTCCACGTGAGTACCTTTTTTTTAATTGTTCGATCAATCTATTCCTTAATTTTTTGTCGTCCAGATGTGCCTTATTTTCTTTAGCGGGATGCTTCTTCACAGATCCAAAGACTTTGTTATCATCTAAGGACAGATCAAGAAAAAAATCTTGGATGATCTTAGGACTGTTTTCGCCAATCACGTTAAGTGATTGTTGGGTTAAAACTTGGGTAAAACGCGTATTATTGGTGTCGCGAACAAGCTTGAGTAAAATTTCTATACATTTATTACTAATACACTATGTTGAACTGTAAAAGTGTCGTCCGCGTTGTTTTAGAGGGTTTAAAGCATTCTCCGTTGTTTACTTTTTTTAACAATAATTCCACAACGGGGAAAAAACCTGAGAGATGCTGTGTGGAGGATCTTTTTAATAAGCCCTCCACACGATCCAACTTGTGGACCAGCAAATTTTAAAAAAATAAACTCTTTTTGAATTAACTAACCCTAGGCTAATGGTTAAATTTGATTTAACTTCGGCTTTCTACAATCTTAAAGGTACCTTCCTGACTTTTGTACTTATTTAATTTAAGTCGTGCATTTTATTATTATTTTTTTTACATTAACTCCGCACCGAAGGCCGTGACGAAAATAATTTCCCTCAGGGTCTATGTCATCTTTGAAGATGTTGTGTGGAGGATCTTTTTGATGACAGGAAGGAGTGGACATGCGTCTTGAAGGAACCCAAAAATCTAGACAAGAACTCAATACTGTACAAATACTCGTTCTTCACGTGCCTATATTGATATTTAAAAAAACGAGGGTACTTATTCACAATACGTTATAAGATGTCTCAGGTGAAAATGTTTACTTATCTATGCATATCTTTCGGAAAATCGTGAGTCGAACACTCATTTTCTGACATTTTGGTTATATATTTTTGTAACAAAATTTTTGCTCTACCACCATTTTCTTTTCCATTATTTTGGCTAAAAGTTTTTGCTCGCAATATTCCAACTGTATATTTTATGTTATTGATAACATTTGCTCAGAAAACAAAAGAACTGTGCTTATTTTCGGTTCCCCCTCCCTACTGGGATCGCCGCGAGTAGAACTGGGAGGAAATGATGCCCGCCGGAGGAAATCATACAAATGTATATTTTTGTTGAACTGAAACTTTTTGAACGGTATTATTTGTCTCACGGGTGCCATTTTCCCACACTTCTTGTTGTTTCTGTTGACTGCGTTATTATTCAGTTTGATCTGATCTTTAATTTGAGAGGTTAAGAAACAAAGACAGTGACCTCTGTTGACCCCTTTTATTAATTTTCAATCTGCCAATCTTTCAAGCTTCCTGAAGTAATGGGGGAAAAAACAATAAATTCGTTTGATATCCATACTAATTTATTATTAAAGGTTTTTTGATGTCGATTTTAGATTTGAAATTGGTAAATAGGGCACAAAAAATAGTAATTTTATAATAATTATAATTTCCGGGCCAACACTCGGGCCATACTTTTTATAAAATTATATAAATCAGCTTATTTCATGAATGTCGCTATTCGGTTTGGACAGGTGTATTTAGGAAAGTCCAAAAACAGCATTATAAAATGACGCTTGCCCCAATTCCTAGCTCAAATATATACAGACATTATCATACAGTGTTTGAAAAAAACGCAATAAAGAATATAAAAAAAAAAAACAATTAAATAAAAAATACCATCTGAAACACAAAGTTTAATTTATTTTTAAAATGTTGATGGCGCAGATCGTTTACATTGATTAAATTTAATTTTACGGATAAAGTAGCTATTACAATTACCTTGAGACTTCCAATATTTTGTGATTATCGTTATCTTTGTATTTGTATTTTAGCTTATTTTTAGTGCTCAGGAAGAAAAGTTTGTATTCATCGGTAGCTAATCTTTGATGAAATTTTTTTCCGAAAGTTTTCACACTCTGCCATTTAGCAATTCTGTCACGTTTACCGTAGATTGAAAATTATTATGGGCGAGGAAATTATTTCTAACAAACAGTTAGGGAAATTAGAATTGGTAATCTGGGCGATAAATCTTTTTATCCTGCAAGTTTTAATTTCTTTCTCAGAGGATTTTATTCGGAATGCGGCGGGATACTTCACTGGAAAATAGGGTATTCACTAAGTCGTTTAATTTTGCAGATTTGATTAAGTACTTGAAAAATGTAGATAGTAGATATGTCTTTATAAATTATGATCGCTTCTAGATATCATTTTTATTTGATAGCAAATGCGCAAAAACAGTGAAACCAAAATTGCACTTCGTAATTATTTATACCTTCATAAAACGAACACTTTTCGAGAAAAATCTCTACAGGTATAATAACATTATTGAATTTTTAAACATAAACTAAAGAAATATTATTCTAATATAAGTTAATATTATCCGACCTATCAAGTTTTCTGGTTAAACCATCATTTATAATAGCTATTAAATTATTGATTGTGCGAGTTTTCATTTTTGGTTATTTTGCCATCCCAAATTTGAGAAACGTTACGAATGGGGAGGGAATGGAGATATAAAGGAGGGTAGTTAAGGAGTATCTACTGGATATTTTCCATAATAATAATAAATATCCTCTCTTCTGTCAAGCGTTATCTAAAATTGCCTCCCCTCCATTCAACATTTCATCTCTTCTAAGTCTGAACTCGACTCCAATCTTCCATATAATTCTGAAATTTATACATTTAAATAAAATTAATATATAAATTCACCTTTCCTTTCTCTGTAATTTTAAATGATGGCCTAGAACACCCTCGAAGGGTGAAAGCCAGAAATAATTGAAAAAAACAACTATTTATTCTATATCTGTGTCAGTCCAGCGTAACTCTAGTTCAATGAATTTTAAAACTCGAATTTGCTTAGAATTTAAGTTTCATTTTCAAAAGTTAAACTGTTTGTTTGAAATATTCTGGCTATCTTACAATAGTATAAAAGTTTTTTTTTAAATTGCCGTTTTCAAAATTGGAACTGATTCGTCAAGAATTCAGTCTATCCGTGATTTTTCATGGGCCTGAGCTAGTTTTATTATAAGTTCTGATTGGTGGTAAGTTGTAAGAAATATAAAGTTTTTGTTTACATTCATAATGTGTTTCTTTTGGTTGGATTATTGTAAATCGTCCTTAATGTATTTTTTTAAACTAAAACCGTACCATATTACGGTTCCGCGACTTTTCATCCCGTGAAAAAATATTTCCGATAAAATATCCTACCCACAAAACATTCCCCAACAAAATATCTTAACCGAACCTAACCTTACCTAACAAAAAATGGGACAAAAATAATACAGACATCCTCTAACGAAAGTAAATTATTGTTATGTGTATTATTTTTGTCCCTTTTTACTATTTTTGAACAATAACTTATTGTCTTTACAGAATATCTGTACTTATTGTTTTTGTCCCATTTTTTTTGGTTAGGTTAAGTTTTTGTAGATATTTTGTTGGGGGATGTTTTTTCCGTAGGATATTTTGTCGCGGGATGAAAACGCGCATTAACCCAAAATACATCATCCATTTAATTATTTAACTTGCTGGTGGGGCCAAGGCGCCAAGATCACCCTCTCTCTTTCTAACACCCGTGAATGAATGTACATAATATGTTATAGCTACATTGGTTTTCAATATATTATATTGTAATCCAATGTTTAGCTATAACACTTCGACTGTTCTGTACATAGTGCACATGGGGCTTAGAGATGCTAATCTAGGAATTTATACAAAGGAGTCGCGCAAAAACCTTGCTCTACACCGGTATTAGCATACATTAGCGAGGATTGTTGGCTTTTTTACTGGCATTTAGTTTAAATCGTGTAATGGGAATGCGGGATGAAATGTGGATCAATGCTTAAATTCTTGTACTAAACTGAGCATCAGCGGAACTAGCGGAGGATAAAAAATTCATTTTGAATTCCAAATGAGAATTTACTTCGAATGAAATGAAATTAACGAAGGATTAAAAAAAATAATTTTCACATATTTTCCGCAGGAATAAGCAAAGAGGATGGACCGCCACACAAGTCTTTGTTGGCACACAATCGTTTTTTCCCTCATTCACATTTATTCATTGTTTCATACATATCCTTATTGTATTCTTACTCTACAGAACGGTACAATTGCTGTTAAAGGGAGTTAGAGATGTTGGCGGAAATGTGAATAATATCGAGTAATGAGTACATTAGTCCCAAAAACCATTTATTGGATAACCTACATCTCGGCCACAGGTCACAGGCCACAGGTTCGCTATATTTGGTGACTAGGCAGGAGTGCCTGGGATCGTGGGATGAGATTAGTTAATATCTTTGTGGCGCATGCTTTTGAGTTTTTGACCACCAGCGGCGTGGCTCGTCAGATCGGGAGAGGACGGTTGAGGGAGACGGATTCATACTCCAGATTCCTTCTTACCCCTCGTTCCTTCCCAGAACTTCTATCTATGATTTTCCTTAAAGGCCCTCCACACAGCATTCTCAAAGGTGACGTAGGTTCTGAGGGATATTATTTTCCTCAGGACATCCTGTATCTAGTTAGGTAATGTTACAAAAAATACAGGAAAGACATTGTATTCAGTAGTCAGTTATAAGAAGTTGTTTAAACGCGGTTAGCAGTTCGCAATAGAATTCTAATGCTCACCCTGGCGTGCTACAAGCTAGCGATGTGTCGGTTCAGCTGGAATGGGCTCGTGTGATCCGCTCCTTTGCGGGAAGCGGTTCCTACTCCCACTCCTTTTTCAAATCGACTACTCCCAGAGAACCCGGCCCAGTACTCGAATCCAAATAAATCCGGCGGTCCGAGTAAACCCAACGCCGCAGCGCGAAGCCGCGGCGCGGCGCCGGCTTTCCTAACCATTCGAATACAAGTCCCGAGTTCGCCGAGTACGCTCAAACCCAAGCGTCTTGGTCCGAGCCACGCGAACCAAGAACCCGCCACTCTCACGCCACTCCCGTCATTCCCGCGACTCGCGAACCACGATACATTCCTGCCACTCACACGGCCGGCGGGCGTCTCCGTGTTCGCCGCGAGTACTGAGTAGTAGGAACTAGGAATCACCGTTCGGCGTCCCCGACACGCTCCACTCTCCACTCCACTCCCGAGTCGCGAGTCTCGGGTCCTCGGAACTGCGTGAACCACAAGACACTCCCCGCGACCCGCGACTTGCGAGCCGCCAACCACTTCTCCTTGAGCCACGTCACTGCGACTGGCCGAGCCGCCGGGGCGTTCATTCGATCGCTGTCCTTTGATCGACATAGATGTGCGTGACCGCTTGACGTAACAGTATACTGCTCTCGCGGAAACGCGGAATTGTTTAGTAGGTATATTAGATTTTTGAATATTTGGCTAGACACGGAGTCGTTTTTAATTAGAGCATGTTATCTTGGTATAATCAAAGGGTGAAGTGCATTATAAAATAATAGTTTATAAGAAAGCATCACAGCTTACAGCTAATTTACTTATTTAAATTCTCAATAAAAGCCGTGTAATGTACCTACATTGCACGGGTGACGGGTCCGAGCCCTCATGCGGGTCTTGTCCGGCTCCGGGGTTCTAAGTTCCCGTGCGGGTTCTACGAGTAGGTCCTGGCTCCGAGTTCTTTGAACCCGTGCGTCCCGGTTTGGTGCGCCGCAACAACACCCAGTGCTCAGTCCGCACCTAAGAACTCGGACCCGGGACCTGCTCCTAGAACCCGTGTACTTTTAAAAGGAAGCAAGTCTCGGAAGCTTCCGGCAAAATGCAGAACTTACCCACCTCTACTACAAGCTATAGAATTGAAAAGGATAGGAAGATGCTTGACTTAATGCGATGGCAATTATATCCCCGAGACGTATGTGTGTCAGAATAACGAATTAGTGATATAATAATAATTATTGTTCCGAAAATGTTGAGAAAGGCTGATTAACGCGCGCAATTAAGAAAAACTTTATTTCCTACATTAAAAGCTTACGAGTGAAGAAATTAATTTTTTTAAAGGTATCAGGAGAATAAATACGGAATTCAGGTAAGGAAAAAGCTAATATTATAACGCCAGTAAAATAACATATCAAGGAATGGAAGTTTGCTCCTTTTTAGCAGACTTGGTAGAGAATTTAATGGCTCTTTAATTTTACTCAGTTGCTTGAGAATAAAATAACAACTTTTCATATTTATGTACGTACCCCGTTTGCCGTAGTTGCTAATTAGTTCGGTGGTATTTTACAATTTTCTCATTTATTTATTTAATTATTAACGCTCTTTTAATGGGCTTTTGCATCGCACTAAACTTATGCAGTTTTGTCTTCCTTTTTTAACTGAACTGCCCCATTAACAAGATTTTGTATTTAAGTGATAAATTAAAGATGTTCACTAACTTGGCATTTTTAATTCTGTCCATTGGTAATATCCTACACTGAAATAAATCCCGACTTCTAGTATTATGTATATCCATAAGCTAATCAATACAAGCATTTCTGGACTTTAGAATCATTTAGAATTTTATACAGAAATACCAAGTCAGAGAAAATCCTCCAGTCTGACAATTTAAACATATTAAGAGAATTTCATAGGAAGCCAACGGTCAAAAATGTGTACATTCTTAGTGTGCCTTGAATCGCCGAATATAGGTAATAGGCATAAAAACCGCTTGGTAAACGGATTCTAGAAACGTTCGATTTCAACTTCAAAAGTGTTTTTTTTTTTATTTATTTTCTTAATAATGTTATAGGAAATAAAGTTAATCAAGGGAAACTGTCACAGGTCACAGATAATCTTAGCCATAATATTGTATTTTTTAAAATGTGTTTCTCATAAGCGTTCGTACATTTCTAATGAAAAGATACATTTTTAGTAGTTTACACTTATATTTTTTATAAAGTAATCAACAATTTTATTTTCGTTCTACTCAAGCGAAACGATAGGAAAAGATTCTATTTATCGGAAGCATATTTTTTGGTATTCACAATGCAAACCGATTCGTGGTAAAGATTGATCTAAAGTGATTTCAAGTTTATCTTCGCCTTAAAAGAGTGTTGCAGTTCGACAAAATTGCTGGAATACCCATTTTAAAACCTAGAAAGCGTAAGAAGGTATTTTGTAGGATTCTTTAACATATATATTCTTTAATATTGGAATGTGGGCTCCAGACGATGAACAATTTATGAACAGATCTCGTCATTTAACTGCTCTGAATCCTACTGGATCGACCTTATAAAATAGCGCGGAGAGACCTCCATAGCGTTGCTGCCTGATGATGATAAATGCTCCGACTTCCATATAAACTTTTGGGAAAACATGTGCATTCATGAATGTCGCAAATAAACAGAGATGCGGTATTATTTCTAATTTTTTTGTGCAAAAAAAACATGTCAAAAATCTATTTCTATCTACGGCTATGGCAGATCCAGTGGGAGCAAATGAGGTCGTCGGATAAATTTATTTTCAAAGTACTAATCTCGATTTAAAAAATCTTTTTCGGTCTTGCATTATTTTTGCTTGGGTGAACAAAACACTTTTTTACCAGGAAATATACGAGTACAAAAACGGAACACCGAATTATGAAACCTTTTCCCCGAGATAAGTCCCACGCAATTCTGCTGATTGAACAAAAAGTTAGGCCAGATTAGGATAAAAACACCTTAGACACACGCTAAATACCCGAGAGAGGGATTGTCACAATTGTTATTTTAAATGTTTTTTGTGAACACTGCGCTAGTTTCTCAGGAGGCGTCTACTAATATCTACAGGAATTCCAAAAACTGAACAAATCGGACTAATATCTATGAGAAGCAAAGTGAGGACGAATATCTACAGCTCAAACTGCTGACTGATATCTATGGAACAGTGCTGTAGATATTCGTCGACATCACCTGTTCCATAGATATTAGTCAGCAGTTTGTGCTGTAGATATTCGTCCTCACTTTGGTTCTCATAGATATTAGTCAGCAGTTTGAGCTGTAGATATTCGTCCGACATACAGGCTGTAGATATTAGTATCTTGAGTCGTCTCTCACTGACCAGATCATTTGGACTATGGCACTTCCATTGTTAGGGAATGTTGTGAGGCTAAATGCGCTTCCGGGTTAATTCAAATCAATACCAAAAAACGATAACCTAATTTACTGCAATTTTATAGTAACGGAAAAAAACTTTGGTATTGATTTGAATTAACCCGGAAGCGCATTTAGCCTCACAACATTCCCTAACAATGGAAGTGCCATAGTCCAAATGGTCTGGTCAGTGAGAGACGACTCCAGATACTAATATCTACAGCCTGTATGTCGGACGAATATCTACAGCTCAAACTGCTGACTAATATCTATGAAAACCAAAGTGAGAAAGAATATCTACAGCTCAAACTGCTGACTAATATCTATGAGAACCAAAGTGATGACGAATATCTACAGCTCAAACTGCTGACTGATATCTATGGAACAGGTGATGTCGGCGAATATCTACAGCACTGGCAGAGGTTGGATTTGCAATTATGTATAGCATATTGGCATAACGTAATATTGCGTATGCAGTTTAAAAAACTTAATTTATGTTAAGTTAGGTTATATATTTATATATTTTTTTAAATTTTTTTTATTTGAAATATACATATAACAGATTTACAGAAGGAAAATATTTGACTCTTATAAACTAATTACAGATAAAGTTATTTCTTGTTAATGAATCTACCCAATTTAAAAGAGAAAAACATTTCTCGTGTTTGAATTGGGGAGTCGAGCTTTTATAGAAAAATATGCTATACATAATTGCAAATCCTACATCTGCCAGTGCTGTAGATATTCGTCGACATCACCTGTTCCATAGATATTAGTCAGCAGTTTGAGCTGTAGATATTAGTATCTGGAGTCGTCTCTCACTGACCAGAGCAGTTGGACTGTGGCACTTCCATTGTTAGGGAATGTTGTGAGGCTAAATGCGCTTCCGGGTTAATTCAAATTAATACCAAGATTTTTGCCGTTACTATAAAATTGCATTAAATTAGGTAATCGTTTTCTAAATAGTTAGGTAACTTCTCTATGGCGTATTTTCGGCCAAGTTGCAATCCTTATTTCCGCGACAAATATCGCAAATACAGTGACAGCTCCCATTTTGGCGATCTTGCTTGATCTGGGATAAATAATACGTAAACTGTTATTATATATTCTGAATCAGCGTTTATTGATCTGGAAGAATACTTATTTATTTTATGTCCTAATATTTTTCGCTGGAGTTTCTTATTAGGAAAATAAACAAAAATTGACTATTGTACAACAAAGTACGATTGATCGCCCGAATAATAGACAACATCGTACGAACCCTCGAATATTACAAGTAAACTTCATAACCTAATCATATTATGAATCTAACCTGATGCTTTTTGACCTAACATAATAACCATAACTAACCTAAAGATAGTCCTCCGGAAACCAAAGATAGTCCTCCGGAAGGACTAAAAAACCTGCATACAGCCGCAGTCTAGTAGTTACTCTCATTAAAAATCACACCTAAAAAATAAAATTAAAAGTAAAGTATCATTAGATAATCCATATATAACTATGTTAGAGTCAGTAAACTCATGTTTAGGAACTCTGTAAAATAAGTCAATCAAAAGTCAAAAAAGGGCGCCGCTTTTGTGAAAAATCTGTAATGTCAAATGAATGCCATTTATCTATGATCTACGATGGAGCATACGTATAAAACTGATTAAATTGTAATATTAGTTTCGATATAAATAACTTGACTGAAACGAGAGTAGTAAGTTTTTGGAAGCAACTTATCCAGGCCATTTCAACCCGGTGGTTATTTTGGTCCTCGGTACATTACGAATTTATACACCCCAACTTAGGTCGAATTACATTATTCTACCTGGGTGGGGTGTATAAATTCATAAGTCAAAGTTGTTACCTCGATTCCTTGACCATTTGGATCAAAAATACTAAAAATAAAACATATTTTGAAGAGTTTTATCAAAAGTTATGGTCTAATTTTGACTCCTCGAATTGTTGAAGTGTTAAAGTTTGAATTGCGCGCGTCTATTTCACATTCATCCATCGCGTAACAATTCAAAATGAATTATTGGAAACGCCAACTGTCTAAGTAAATTACGGTTCATTCTTAAAATATACCAATTCGTTAGTATAAATTTTGTACTACGAAGGAAATCGAACCTTCTTCTAATTCAATATAAAGCAATACTTTGAAAAAAATATCCAAAATAGATTTCACTATCACCGGTGATTTGAATGACATCGATGTTGTGAGATGACGGTATTGTGAAAATGAACAATATAACTCGTCTGAATTCTTCGAACCCATCGCACTATTGGATTGTCACGGTACTGCGTTCAAATATATTACATCAGGATGTATCCACAAGGGAAGATTTAAGTGTAAATTTACCACAACAGTGGCGTAGCTATAAATTACCGTGCCCTGAGGTCGACCTCAACTCCACATTACTAATTTGAATGTGTTGTTAGACGGTAGCCTCATCGATACTGATGACGGCGATCTTGTTTTCGGCGAATTTGTTCGATGTGAGCAGCCATCTTAGACGCTTTACCGCATTAATTCAATTAACAGCTACTTTCAGGGCTGTTCGTAAGTCAAGCTTTAATGCATTTAGCCCATCGTGTAAAATTCGGGATCAGATCGCTAACAATAAAACTCCTTATGTAGATGGCGATAAGGTTTAAATTCCCGTTTAACAACAGCCGCATGTTTTGATTTATTCAAGAAAAAAAGATTGCCAAAAAGCGTGTGTTATTTTATTTTGTGAAGCTCAGGCACAAATATTGAAATGTTTTGCAATCATTTTATAAAGAATTTAATTTTCCACATTGCACAATAAAACCAAAACCGAAAAGAGGTTCGTAACTAGGAGATTTTGAACTTTAAAACAGTTTCATAGGACAGATAGTTTAATTTTTTCTGGGCTTTCGAAAAGAGTAATCAAAAAATTATTCGTGTTCTACTTGCAGTGTTTAATTAAAGCATCTAAACTATTTCTAAGCGATCTAATTTTCATACCAAATACGCATGATTGTTCGTCATTTTTAGTGCTTCACCTTAATACCAAGACGCAAACAAAGTTCGATATAGGATCAATAACACTAGTTTCTTAGGGCATATTCTATTGAAATACCGGTAGAATAAGGACAGCATTCCCACCTAACGTTTGTGCTCTAAAGATAGGGAAATCTTTAAAAAAATTCCCCTTTTTTGCACAGAGAGTTTTTCAGATATTTTCTTTCTCCAGATCGTAATTTGCTGCCAAATTCAACAATGGATTTGTACAGGGTTTTATTTTAATGTTATAATTTGAGTTCATAAACTTAACTTGTTTTATTCAATTTGTATGGCTTATTAATACGTCTCTATTAACTAACTGTGGTAGAAAGATACTCGAAAACTATTATATTATATATCGAATTAAAATCAATCCACGATGCTCCAGACTTACAATTATGAGACCTGGGCGATATTCAACCCTCCCAGTCACGTACACTCCCAGTTTGAGGAGTTTCTGTAATCCTGAAAGTTAACGGCTCTGCGGACCGAAGTGGGTTAACGGTCGAGAATCCGTAACACGTTAATTATTGCGGGGCCAACGGATAACGCCGCTGCATAACGAAACGAACGGCGGCCGTTAACGTAGTACTACAATAACGCCGGCCGGGTAATGGCCCGTTATGGGATACGGAAAATACAGCTGCTGCATTACGACATTTCATCGCGGATGCTTTTGTCAAAGGTCGCAGATTAAAATTAATAGAATACTCAAACGGACAATATAAAGAATAACAGTTGTTGAAAGTGCTAAAAACTAACTAACTAACCATCACACCGTTTCCCCGCAGGGGTAGGCAGAGAGGACAGACCACCAAAAACTCGGTCTTGGCACACACTCTTTGCCTCGTTCACATTCATACATCGTCTCATACACGCTCTTCTATTATTCGGACTCTTGACATGGCTCGACTCAAGTATCTGATTCACTTGGTCGTGCCATGCCTTTCTCGGGCGTCCCAGCTTCTTCTACCATTCATTTGCGTCATATATTCTCCTTACACTCCTTCCCTCGTTCATTCGCTCTACGTGCCTAAACCATCGGATCGTTCCTTTCTTGATCTTACTCATTACGCTCACATTAGCCTTGAATTCTTTGCGGATCTCCACGTTTCTCACACGATCATATATGGTTTTACCACACATAGGTACGCCTTAGGAATCTCATTTTTACAGCATTCAGTCTACTTTCATCCTTCCTCTGCCAGTTCCATGCCTCACTGCCATACATCAGGGTAGGTACCAGTACTCCATTATGAACGGCTAGCTCCGCTTCTTTGGACAGTTTTTTGTTGGTGCCAACGGCGTTCAGTCCCCCATTAGGTAGAGTTACCTGCATTCACCCTTCTTTCAATATCTCTATCAGCCTTCCCATCTATCGTAAACATACTTCCCAAATAAACAAACTCATCCACCTGCTCCAAGCATTAATCATTCACAACTATGTTGCACATTGTTTTCGTGCTCTCTCTTTCAAATACCATGACTTTAGACTTACTTACATTCATCATTAACTCATTATTTATACATACTTCGTTCATCCTAGACACGAGAGACTGTAGATCTTCCATTATGTTAATGTCAGCACCACATCATCGGCATACAATAGGCAACACACTTTCAGATTACTCAAAAATGAAATGCTTACATGAAAGCATGTCTTGGGTTCGAGTCCCAGAGGTTCCAATATCTTTTTCTGATTTTTCAGTCTACAGATTTTCGATATTGAGTTTCGCTAATATTGCCTTCATTTAATAAGAAAATTGTCTTCTATTCTGTGATTTGTTGAGTGAAATAATAATCACACATATTATGTTTCTGATACGAAACAAGTTGTATTTTATATCTTGTTGAGTAATTTAACTATAGTTACTCGCACTGTGCAATATATCTTGTGTTTCTATATGTTTTATAAAATAATATACTATCAATATTTTTATTTTGTGCCTAAGAGGAATGCCACCGTTATTTGGTTAACTGTCAAAATCATATATAATATTTTTTTAAAGATATGTACATTTAAAATGTAATCTGTATTTCATGTTGTGAAGTCAATAAAACTAAATGTTATCGTGCTACATGTACGTACTACGAACATCAAAAAAATCTAGGTCAGAGAGATTTTAGTTCGCAACATTTTCACTGGCCACATTACATAGTTTTCCAATCTCTTGAGAAAATATCATACTAGCATTAGCCTCTCTCTAGGTCAGATGGTGCCAGTTAAAACGGGAAGAGAGGCGTAAGTGGATTCATACGTGTAGAGGTTGGTTAAGACTAGGCAATAGGGGAGTGAGGGTTAACTAGGGGATGAGCCGGAAGAGGCGACTAGAGAGAGATTCTTGAAAGTTTTATTTTTTAAGGTGGAATATGTTTTTCCTATGGACCAACTTTGAAGGATTGCTAAACAACATTCATAAAACTGAGACATCACAGCAAGGACGATACGGATGGCTTAGACAAGTGGTAAAATTTATTATGTAAGCTTGTGAGTAGAGATGGCACGGGAGATCGCAGCGTCTAGCATTACCTTGAAACTTCTTTCGTACTTCTATGTACACTCTGAATCGGGTCGGGGAAAAAATCTAATATTTATGAAATGTATCTATTATTTATGTATATGTTTTTTTTGCAATTAATTGTCGCTTGCGACAGATGTAAAGTATTTTTCTTCAGATCTATCAAACATCATTATTGGTAACTAGCTGAAGTCCCGGGATATGCCCGGGCTTTACACAGAATTTTCAAAATCAAATGTAGACAGTGTCCTTCCTCTTGTTTTGAAGGTCACATGTGCAAAATTTCATCAATCTCGGCATAAAACTGTAGATTTGCAAACAAATCAAATCTACACCGCCCGCTTGCCAGCCCGCTCGTCCGCCACATACAGACATTATCCTTTATATATTATATATTTCAACCAATTTACACAAAGCCTTGCCAAATTATATACCTAAACCTTCCTCATGAATCACTCTTATCTATTGGTGAAAACCGCATGAAAATCCGTTTAGTAGATTTTGAGTTTATCGCGAACAGACAGGCAGACAAACGCGGCGGAGGACTTTGGAGGGTGGAGGATTTGCATATATTTTTGGGTTTAAACATATTGCTTTTTTTCTTCTTCTGGTGCACTCTGGAGGTTGGAGTCTGCATACCCAATCTGTAGCCTAACCAATTTGGGAGGGTTGTGAGAGTGGAGGAATGGGAAAGTGATGTGAAGGAGGAATTACGGAAAGTACCAGGCTATTTAGTTCTGCTCTCAAACCACTGTTAAAGCCAGTTCAAGCAACATGTCTGTTATTAATGATTATCTTTCACCACTTTTCACCTTTCATAGTGAGAGCATCTATCTATGTACCCTGGTCCCTGGTCATCAAAATATTTTACACCAAATTATAATTATTAAACTCTTACACTTGTGATATTTATGTCAAGTCGTTGCTTTTCTTTCTGGAGCATCATTTGACAGTGCAACAGATGCTTATATTGCCAATCTTTCGCGAACGTCATCAGCCGAGTTGGTCTGCTCTGGAATTATCTCATTTGGCCAATTAGCTCAACAATTAACGCCTCTCTCGAGACATCACAGTCACAGTCAGAGTACGTGAAACTTTGTCTCGTAAACTCACTCGTGTTGCGCCAACTGCCCGTTACAATATCGCCTTTACGCTAGATAAATCTATTTACTGGTTTGGACAGTGTTGTTGCCCTCATCATTTCAATTTAGAGAACTACATCCGCCCTACCTGCCCCTGTAGTAAAATGGATTACTTGTTGGTTAACTAAATGGGTTGACTTTGCTCAATGATACTAAATAACTTTTTGAAGTAAAACTTCCTTACGCACCCTCGACGATTGGGGGTAAACTGGTGAATGCGGTACGAAAAGTGGTGATTGTTACGAAAAGTGTGATGCGTTACGAAAAGTGTGATGCGAACGGTAATCGATGCGAACGGTAATCGATGCAAACAGTGATCAATGTCATTAAAAAAGGAAACGGAGCAACTTTTGCCCAGCGAAAAAAGACGCATGAGTAAATAAAGACGTACTACTGTGCGAAATGCAACAAACCATATTGTCTGGAATGTCAATGTCACCCCAATGTCATATGTTCTATAAGTTAGTGAAGTTTTACTTCAGTCGTGTGGTCTAAAGCACACTCGTTTTTTTTTTATAAATTCAGATTTTTTTACATTAACCGCACACAGGAGTCCTTGAGGAAAATAATTTCCCTCGTAGTCTTTTTCATCTTTGGGGATGCTATGTGGAGGGTCTTTACAAGGAGAGGATGTTCTGGGAAGGAAAAATGTATGAGGATTGGGTAGGAATCTAGGGGTCAATGTGTTTAGGAGTGACGTACGTACAAATCCATCCCTCCCGCTGAGATGTAGCGGAAAATAAAAAAGGAAGACTGTCGTAGCCATAACATCCTCGTCTTCAATTTCCCCACGACCCATCCGGTACATATATAATAATGATTAATTCCTTGGAATTAATTCGTTGAAGATATTTTCACTGTCTTGTTGTCTTTCATATTTTCGTTTAGATTTTTAGTGTTATCTTCTTCTTCAATGATTGATGAGAATAATCTCAAAAGTAATAAAAAGAGAGTTGTTCTAATAAAAATAGAACTTTTTTTTATCTAACGCTTAAAGTGTAATATTTAATTTTTTAGTTAGTTTACTTGAAACTGCTTATTCTACTTCTATTCCGGTTCCCCAAAACGTCCCCTCCCAACCTCCCTATAAATATTCAATGTGCGATCCCCGTGCAACCTTTCAATTGCACTTAAACGCTGACCTACCCTACTGTAATATTACCCAACTGGCTACATGCAGCGGTTTTCCAGTAGACATTAAGGGTAGATCCCATTACCCCAAATTGTTTTTTACAAACGTTTTTCAAGATCGCTGCATGTGGGAAAGAATAATATTTATTTAAATATACATTAGCCACCTTGTATTTTAAGGCGTCATATCTTTTGTTTTGATATTTTAATGTATGTTTAAAAACTTCATATACGTGGGGGGACCAACAAGTAATGAGTATTTCTTTATAACTTTTTACTTTCAATATTTTTACACCAAATTTTGGTCGCATTTAAAGTGTTCACCTTTAGAATGTATGCACTTGTCAAACCTTTTTTTCCACTGTTCAAAACGATTTTGACACCCACTGATTGGAATGTCCTTTATGGCCTCCAGCGATTTTCGTTTCACTTCTTCAACAGTATGAAAACATTTCCCTTTAAGTCTCTTTTCATCCTAGGAAACAAAAATACGTCACAGGGAGGCAGGTCGGGTGAACAATCTGGGTCATTCCATGCTTGCTTAAATACTGCTCCACAGACAACCATTTGAGCAGGCTCGTTGTCCTGGTTGAAGAACCATTTTCCTTGCGCCAAGGTTTCGACCTTTTTCGACGATTTTTCCTGATGCTCTCTCGCAACCTCTTTAGTACCTCCGTCCTCCATGTTAAACTGTCGATAAACTGTTTAGCCTGGAGGAACAAACTCTGTGTGCGTAACATCTCTGAAAAACCAATGACTATTAACTTGATGTTCGATACCCTTTCCTCCTCCACTTCTCCACTCTACCGCCTGATTCTCATTTCTTTTAGGTCCCCCTAAGTATAATTATGGTTTAAAGTTTCGAGCGAAAAATTGTCTTAGTAGCTTGAAACTTTAATTTTTTTTAAGTATTTATTTTTATAGTTGACTAGCTGAAGTCCCCGGCGCGTTGTCCATGCTTTATTTTGCTGATTTTTTTCTTATCTTGTAAGAAAATAATCACTGTCAATCATATCAAAATATAAAGTTAAATTTTAGACTTACGGATTTCAATACTTCGTTTGTATGGAAACACTATGATATGATATACCAAGTGTATAAAATTTCATCAAGAAGTATCAAAATTCTGCTTTAATGCGTAGGAAAATTCGATAGAGGTTGTTTTTGGAAATTAGATTTGTATAAAAATCAAATACACGCCATGCCACCCGTCACAGACACTCTTCTTTAAAGAAATAGATACCCTCCACACAGCATCTCAGATGACATAGGCCCTGAGGGAAATTATTTTCCCCAAAAAAAAGATAGAAGATGACATTAGACGCATAGTTTAAAATTACAATTGTAGAGTTATATGTATATCTATGCATCATGTGACTGTGTAGTTATGCGCCACTGACAAAATGCGTGCAGCAGCTAAGCAGGTACATAATACTCGTATTTTACCAATAATCTAGATCTTAAATAAAAATATTTTACTTCCTTGGAAAATGATAGTCCAGCAAACTGCAGAAACAGAAGCATTGATGACAATATATAAACGTAATGCTACGCCAGCGTTGTAGTTAAAGTCTCGGGTGTCCACAATGGTTCACCGCAATTTTCTCGGCTCACTAGCAACTCGATATCAATAATAACATTTTTTCCAAAACCCATTTTTCCCTAACCAAACATTACACATTGCAATTAGATCTACTTAAGGAGATTATTATTGTTTAAATAAATTAGTAATATTTATTTATCGTCTATTTATATTTTTGGTTTTTTCTCCTTTCGTCTCAATTGCTTCATTAATTTCCCTCCATGTATTATCCTCTCCTTTCTTTTCTTTTTACTACATTGTTACTGTGTCTGTATATTATTAAACCATTTACGTACAGTAACTGATTATTTTACATTCTACTACCATGTTTAGTATTTGTTACTTTTTTATTGCTTGCACATAGGTATCATCTATGTATCTTTTTTTTTTTAACATTAACTCCACACAGGAGGCCCTGAGGGAAATTATTTTCCTCAGGGTCCTGTTCGGAAGAATGCTTCCGTTTAAGGAAACTAGATTACTAGATACTGTGCAGTATGTACGATTATATAAATAAATAATTGAGACACATTTTCAGAGTGTTGTGAAAATATGAATATAGCAAATAAAATTATTTAATTTCTCCTAATCATCATTTTCGCGGCTTCATTATTGTCTTTGGCATCGTCGAGGGTTTAGTTTAAAACTAAAAAGCTTAATTTTGCACTGAACTAGACCAAATCCATAGATTGGCATTCAAAGATAATAGAAACGAAGGGAGATACGGCATGGAAGCGAGCCGATTGTCGCCGAGCTAGGACCAAAGCTGCGCGAATATCAAAGTGACTATCCAATGAAAGTTATGCTTTTGGTGTAGGTAGTAACAAATTAGATACACCGCTGTGGTTACTTATAATGGTTCATACCCCATCTTCCTAGTTTCCATTATCTACGTGCCACCCTAAATAATAAAGGAACCTTTTGAGACGGAAACAGATGGGGGAGAGAAATGTCTCGATATTCAGATCAATCTTATAAACGTATCTTGAACCATTTGAAACAGCATATCGATTCTCTCGTCAGGTCGGTAATGAGAAAATATTCTTCCTCTCTAATGATTGACAATGCAGCAATGTTCTTATAGTTAAATCTTTTGACAGAGCTAGTTTCATTCCCCACACGATGCAATATTTGAGAACAAGAATTGTACATAAAACTAGTGCGAGAATCAACTACATTAAAAAGCGGAAAACAGAAAATGAACTCCAAAAATTGAAACTATGTCATCGATAAATAGCAAAAAAAGGTCCTAATTGAGAGCCTTGAGGTAACCCGCTTGAAGCTTCAAATTAATGTGTTTAGATATTTTTACTAGATGTTAAATAGGTCTCAAGCCTTTTTAGTACATTTTCTTTTATCCCGTTTACTTCCAGTTTGCTTAAAAAAAGTTATAAGAAACTTTATCGAATGCTCTTTTGTATTCAGTGTAAAGTACATCCATTTGCAATCGCGATTTCAGGTTGTCTGATATACATTTTTCGTATGTTATTAAATTTGTTAGTGTAATTTTACGGAACAAATCCATGTTGGTTAGGGGTTACGATTTTCCGTGCCTGTAATATAAGTTTTAGTAGAAACACTGATTGAAACATTTTGTGTTGCAAAGAATTTTACCATTTAGGTATATTCTTTTTTTCATTTAAAATATTCCTCGTTAAAATATTTAATCACCTTGTTGGCTAAGCTTAAAAATAAAATTGGTAGGATTTTTTAAATAAATCTTGAATATGCATTTTAGTAGTAGGTATGTCAAAGGACGTGGAAACTTAACTCTATAGTTGTGTATCGATTTTCTTTTCCGATTTGCTTACAGTTGAAAACATTTCACACAAAGCTTCGTTTTATTTTGTAATAATAATATTATTTGACGTTTTATTCGCAAGCTTCTCATTATGTGTGAAAATGTTTAAGTGAAACTTAACCAAAACTGTGAAGTTTAAATTAAATAACTCTTTGATTTATCCCAAACAACCGGCGACTTTGCAACAGCGTTTCACGACCGGCGATTTCTTCCGTCTCGCTCTTCTGTTGCGTTCCATCCCGCTCCAATTTTCGTTTCGCCCCGCTCTCCCGCGCCGGCCCTCTGGCGTCGGTCCAATTGGAGCGCCGCGACGCATCGCGCCGGTCGCGTGTACTAAAATGCTCCCCGCGTCGTCTGTGACGTCACCGCTTATTATTTTCTCCCCTAGTAAATACTATGTCTGACGTTTGTCGGTGATTCGAAATGCGAAAATCGAACGGAATTTCGCACGGTGAATTTTCACGAAATTTCGGTGTGAGTTATTGTGCGGTACTTTGTTGAATTGTGTGATATCTACGAACACATTGCAAGTATGTGTGAAATTGACAGTTCGTCTGACGTTTGACGGTAAATAAAAAACGAAAACTGCTGCGAAATCGGACGTTTTATGTCTGTAGTGATTTTTCTTTTGTACTTACCTCTTTTTCGGTGCATTTTTAGCAGACGGTAAAATTTATAACACGTTGATTCTGAAGAATATTATATTATATTGATTGGGTACCCAATTGCTTTTCGTGAATGTTTTGCTCTCATTCGGCATTCACGAAGGCATTTATTATATTGGGTGTTTGTCTACTGCAAAATGAATAACGCGAAACTATGATTATTGTGAACACTAAAGTTTAATTTTAAAGCGACCTGCTTTTAGGTACCCACCCCTCTTGTTCGTAATATTATGTTTATAGTTAATTTTTTTGAGTTTTAATTCATAATAAGGAGTATTTTGTATTCAGGCATTTAGCCAAAAATGTTCTCGAATGTCGTATACTGATAATTCAATGAAATGTTGCAGATTAATGTGATTTTTTTACTCTTCCTTTTTACTTGGCTTTATCTTGTATATTTGAAAATGATTTATAGACACGCATAAGTAAAAATGTAGCACGCGAGCTCTGTTAACATTTTCCGCGTGAGAAAAAGTGTTTTTTCGGCTGGTTTTTAAGTTCAACAGCTTCGGAACGACCTACCAATTTTGCGTTTATTTTCTCTTACAACGTTTGTTTCATCTTCCTCTTCCTAAAATGATGCTCCGCGCAGCATCCCTGAATATAGCAACGCTCAGGTTTCCCTCGGGACTCCTGTATGGTGTTAATTAAAACAATGTTTCGTTTAACTTGCTAACTTTTAATTTTGAAAGGAAAATCGATCCTGATGCGTTTAACTCTGCTTAACCTCATAGGACCAATATAGTCGTGAGACAAAGATTCGTGGGAGACCACACTCGTCTCAAAGAAGTTTTCAATTTAGTAAGAAAAGCATATTATGATTAAATTTAGTAAGGTTACTGATTCTGTCTAAGTAAGAATTGCTAGATTCCTCTATCTTTTCAAACGGTTAGCAATCCTTAGGGCATTAGCATCAGATGAGGATGCTGTTTTTTTTCTACCGGTATTTCAATGGAAGATGCTCCGAGGAACTAGCGTCAATGATCTCTTCGGCACTGGTGCGTAGTCGGGAAACACGCTAAGTGCGCGCCCAACTTTTGTACATGGTGGTCATTTGTCACGCGAGAACATTTCTACGACTTGTTCTTAAGTTCGACAGCCCGACCCTTTAACAATTTGCCGACCTGATTGTGTGATTTTCAATATTGATTGACAGCAATTTCTGTTGTGAGGAATTGAAAAATGTTTAAATTAAAAGTTATTATATATTTTGCGAAGTTTGAAGAAGTAAAATTTATTAAATTATACATTGAAAAAATGGTTTACTTTTGGGATGACTGGACATGACACGAATAATTTTTAGAAATTTCGATGCGGCTTTATTACGATAAAAGCATGTCAAAGAATACGGACATAAATTATTTCAAATGGCTGTCAAATGTCATCCATCCCATACGACGAAAGAAAAAAATTATTTTACGAAATTGAAATTTAAAAATTAGTATTTTCCATCGCCCGAATGCAAGTATTTGTATTTTATAGTAACTAAAGTGAATCAAAGGGTATTTTCTAAATATATTCGTATTAGCGTGTCCTGTCATCCCGAAAGTCTACTGAAAAAAAATTGATTCCGGTTTTTTTGTTTTCTTTTCACCAATAAATTGTATAAAAAAATAATCCGGATATTGAATAATGTATGTTCATTGCAGTAATTGTGACTATAGTTTTTTTCTCCTGTTCAATGTTATTTTCCTTTGTCTGCAGCTTACGTGCCAACACACGGAAGGTTGTACAAAGCATTCCCAAAGAGCTAAAACTTGATATAGTTGTGGAAAGGGTTGAAGGTCACTTTAAGAAATGAACCCGAATATTTCCATTAAATTATATATCCAAAAAATATTCCTAGATACATACATTTACTTGCTTAATTTGTCACAAATTTTCTTTACTTTTATTATCAAACAGAGTTAATTGAATAAAATTGTTTATTATTATTACAAATTTGCAGTATTTTATTTTTATTTAAAATTATTACGGATAATTCGTTTATTTAGTTAGTATTTAGATTATTATTAGAGGCATTATTTGGGGGGCGGGTAAGGGTACAGCCGGCACGGGAACCATTTATTGGATTATCAACACCTCTGCCATAAGTCACCCCAAGTGGTTCGCTGCGTTTGGTGACTTGGCAGGGGTGCCCGGGTTCATGGGGTGAGGTTTATCCGGGTCTTAGCAGCGGATGCGTCTTCCCACCAGCTGCACGGTCGGATAGAGAATGTTTGAGGGAGTCTCTTTGACTTCTCCAACCTTACTCTCTCGGAACATCGTTTTGCACCGCAGTGGGAGGGATGGATTCATACGTCCGTCACTCCTGGACCCCCAGATTCCTACCCACCCCTATTATACTTTTCCTTCCCAGTACTTCCTCTCCTTCCTTTCCTAAAAATACCATCCACACAATATCCCCAAAGATGACATAGGCCCTGAGGGGAATTATTTTCCTCAGGGAGTGTGGAAATAATGTAAAAAACGCCATTTTACCATATAAAATTTTTTTTTTGGAAATATATCTGCGTTATGGAAAAAAATGTCTTACTAAATTATTGCTATCTCATTTTCTCTTAGGCTAAATCCTATAGATGTATGAGTTTGTCTATGTTTAGTGTCGCTCGCTTCCATTTCATCGAGTTTCAAATCCCAACGGTGCCAAAGAACTTTTCACTTCAAAAATATTATTCAATTTCGTTGGGTATTTTGGTCTCAAATCGAAATTAATTTTTGTATGAAAAAAGCCGCGCAACACTCCGTTTCCCTTAACAACAAAATACTTTTTGCCCGATGGTGTCAAATAATGGTTACAAAATTCCCCAGGCGATGCGCGGTTGTACCTCCAGCTTAAATGTCAATCAAGCCATTACGTTCGATCATCACGCATTTTGATGAACTATAAACAAGCCGCCAGTGTTTACTCGCTGTCGTGTTAATTTGGACTGTCAAAACCGCCCCACAACTTTACTTTAAACATAGCCTGTTTATTTTGGAGAATTAATCTTTACTGAACACTGATTGTTGACTGATCTCATAAGGTTTTTTTAACCACTCGGACCCGTAAGCTTTTTTCAAGCTACCAACAACATTGCCAGACATATGTAATGGGGTTTGAGGCGTACCTTACTTATTAATACAAAAATAAATCATTTGTAACTCTTTTTTGAATGGATTATTATTGAATGCAAATTTTGGAAGTGGGAATTTACCCGCTCCCCGTCATCCGATGGAGCTGAAACTTGGCATATAGACTCTTGTCGATGACAATTCATTATATCTAACACACTATAATAAAGGGGAAAAATTTGATTGTTTGTTTGTTTGCATGGAAAAGGCTCCAAAACTACTGAACCGATTTGAAAAATTCTTTCACCAATAGAAAGCTACATTATCAACGAGTAACATAGGCTGAATATAATTATATAATGGTAAGCTCTGGCGTTATGAAATTTGTATAAATGAAAATATTTGTATTTCATATATTTTAGCGACAGGGAGGAAAAACAGGGGGAAGGTGGGGTTCGCGGAGAGGAAAGAGACGAGTTAGGGGATGGCGGGGAAGGTGGAAGCATTTTTCTGAAATTGGCTACTAGACAACCCATGTGATGGCGCTACTTGGTCGTGCCATTCAATGTGTAGGACCATTACGTAAAGTCGAAACTGTTTCAAAGCAAAATATAGATGTATTGGTCGGTTAAAAGGGTGGATACACATAATTTAAAATATTCATCTATTTGTCTTTGGATTTACCATTTCTAAAAGTCCACTCGGCACACTCCATTAACTTTGTTTGATTTCCTAAATACGACACAACGTCAATAATTCTATCAATACATTCTACCCTATCGTCTCTCCCACTCTAATTATGTTGGATTTGGAATTGAAGAGTGGGTTAATATTTCATTACCTTTCTATTTTCTTTGTTATTCCTGGTAAATTAGAAAATACCGTTTATTATGTTCACCGGTTAATAGAATCAGCTGCTTTAAATTATTCCTAGATTTGAAAAAATCGCTTGTTATGTTGGATACGATTTTAGATAGACAGACTATTTTTTAGACAGCCAAAGTATTATCGTTATTTATCTCGAGGTGTTATGCCGTGTTGCGTTACCTTCTTCTTTAGCCAACGTTTCGACCAGCGTTACAGTGTCGGTAGCGTTACGTGGTATAACACCCCAAAAAAGTAACGATAACGCTTTTTATGTTTAAATGTTAATCGTCAATAAAATCAACCGCTATAAATGTTCTTCTTTTAGAAAATACTGCACAAAGTTGGGAATATTATTAAATTTACTCATATTTAAAGAAAAACATGTCCGTAAAATAATTTGACCTTTCTTAGAGTTCTGAACGGACTGCGTATTAAATTTAGCACTGCCACAAACTTTGCAATTTACATATGCAATTAACAAAAAACTCCTCAAAATATTTCTCTTGAAAGATGAGATTGCATACCACCGCTGCAAGGGGTATGCCATCTTAACAACATGTACCATAATGAACATTTTTTAAAACTACTGCGAAAAAACGCAAACCATTTACTCTACTACAATCACAAACTATTCATAAGTATTTGTTACATATATTAATACTAACCTTATTCCAAGCAGGGCCTCGGCACCAGGTTGATTCAAAGCTTCACACAATATAGTTTCTAATCAGCGATTTTACAACAATGACGCCGTGACGCACGGGAAAACATTGCAGACTGACTAGCTTGCACCTAACCTAACCCTCCGAACTCAGACCAATCTGATAATTTTATTAGTGGAAGCCATATTGTGACTAGTTTTGAAAATATGACCACTATGCCATCTCAGCTGCTATGCCGCCATGGGAACTCTTCCCCTACGCAGCCACTCCCAAATTTCAAGTTCAATATTAAATTTATTTGCAGCACTTCAAGTTCGACGTTCCACGGCGGATATTCGAATCACCACCGATCACACTAACCGAGGCGTACCTACAGTTCTTGCTAACCTTCCCCTTGTTTCAAAGGGTGAGTTTAGTATGTAGCTAGTGGGAATATAAATAAATTATTCCCATTTTCGCGCTAAAGGTTAATGTTCTGCTTAACCGACGACCACATTTGAAACGTTTCGTCTCTGGAAATGGAAAGACACTAATTAAATATAACCAATGTACATGCGTCAGTTTTGATAAGATATTGGTACTACGCACATACGATATTATATTATTTACGGTAAAACACTACGAAGTAATGCCAAATCATGTGATTTTGGTTGAAAATTAGATCGCTTAGAAATATTTTATTTTATATGCTTTTATTAAATTCTGCGAGTATAACACATAATATTTGCTTTTGAATAAACCATTTATTTTTTTATTAGTCTTTTTATAAGCCCAAAAAAAAGTAGCAGGCCTGATAAAGCGCTTTAAAATTCAAAATCCTCCTTTTACGGTCTCCTTTTCGGTTATGGTTTTTATTGTATAACTAGCTGGTTCCCGGCATGTGTTGTAATGCCCCTTCCGCGTCCCTTTCCTAGCTAGCTTTATACATTATAGCCTATATATGTTATGCTAATGTATGAGCTTATATTATTGTAAAATTTCATTAAAATCCATTAAAATTCATTAGTTTTTGCGTGAAAGAGTAACAAACCCACATAAATCCATACTAGTAGGATGTGGAAAATGAAATTATTTAGAAAGTGAAAACATTTAAATATTGTGCCTGAGTTACGTATTTTTTTTTTTAATATAAATTAAAACAGGCGGCTGGCGTTAAACGTGAATTTAAACCTTATTGCCATCTACATTAGGAGTGTTATTGTTAGCGGCCTGATTCCGAATTTTACGCGGCGTGGTGCATCGTTAGTTATTTGTTTTATTGATGAGGTTGTCTGCTTTTTAGATATTTGTATTGTTGGCGGAGTGGCTTTATCACTCTTGAATATTCCTTCTGACCTTCTGATGGGTTTACTACCTTCTCAGCGATATGTTTCGTTTTTTTTTTTTTAACATTTTTAAATAGTACTATTGTTGGGTTTATTAATATAATATTAGTTAATAGTTTAGCACTTATACTTGGTGCGTTGTTTCAGCATTAACTCTGTAAACTTTAGATAACAATATTCGCGAACAATTATTACATCAACCGTCATAATTATTATAGTAATATTTCTTCAGCAAGGGCGCACCACTCGACACCATACCCCCGCACACGTTATTATTATACATACATTCTCGTGCGGCACCCTTTTGTTCATTAGCGACCCTGGCTACCGCTGTTGTATGTCAGGGTCCACCCCTGCCTTCCTACCCTCATACCGAGCCTTTACTGCCTGCACACCATACAGTAGGGTGTGTCAAATATTTCAACTTTGTAATTCCCAAACGCCTGATGTATCATCAAAAGTTGTGTCTTTCAAAGAAAATGAAAACTGCATTTAAATGTATATTTTTTAAATGATTATTATTAGCTCGATAAATGCATTGATAAGTAAAATTTTCAAAATTATAAGCAACCCCCGACAAAAACGGCTGATGACCTTGAAACGCCTGAACAGATTTTCACGAATTGTAGCTAAGAACCATCTCGATCACGTCAGCTTTAAAAAAACCGCATCGTAATCGGTCAATTCGTTAAGGAGCTACGAGGCCACAGACAGACACACAGAAAGTCAAACTTATAACACCTTTCCTTGCGTCGGGGGTTAAAAATTAGAAAAAAAACTAAAACACGCATTTTTAAATTATGGTAATTAATTTTTTATTCAATAATTTAAGTTTTTAATGTTTGTTTGTTATTAAAAAACTGCGTATAGCGGATAAAAATGAAAAAAAAAAACAAACAGTTTTGTGAATACAAGTAAGTCTACAAGAATACTGATTTTATCCAGATAAAGCGTTATTTTCCCCTTTTATATTTTTAACAAACACGTCACATATGTTAAAAATAAAAACTGTGGTCTTTGTACTGCAGTTATGGATTAAAAATTAAGTTTGCTATACAATATAAAATATGGACCCTTTGTTTTATTTTTTTCCCAAATCACGAAATCAATTATTTTTTCCAAACTTCCATCCATTTTAGCGAGCTAATAGTGAACACCAATTTCATTTATTTTTACTTTTTCGAATAGCTACAGATGATACGCAACTTTTGAGACCCCAGGCGTTTAAAAATAATGCAATTTTTGTCTCTCTATGGAGAGCCACACAAGCTACTGCACAGCCTGTATTCTGCTTCGTCCCCTGTGGAAAATTGTCCACATTCTGTGGTTGACCTTCGCCAACTTGCACGGAGTGTGCTTTGCTAAAAAGCATTCAGAATTAAAGTTTTCCACGCCACGTGTAACAAGAATTTTTACTCGTTATGTGACAATGATAATTCAGATCTTGATATTTTTGTAAAGCGATTTTTTATTGCCAATAAGGGCGCTACTAAAAATAAATATTGGACATGTGGTATTGATGCTGCGCAAGAGTTCGAAACCAGTGAGACTCTGGCATACCCAATTGGGGTTTATTGTGAGGCTGAAGGAGGCGAACGAGGGTGGGGAAATACCTGGCTATTCGACCTGGTCGCCAAACACGGCTAAAGCTTTATCGTGAATGATTTTTTGGGTTATTATGCGCTTCCTCATTCTTCAAAAAACGTTTCTGACAACATCATCAGGGCACTTCAACTTGTCCATTATTATTACAGATATTGTGTAGATTGTGCCGAAGTTTGTGTTTATGTGTATAAATTATACCGTGTTACCTGCGTTAATCCTCTTAGGACTTTAGTTTGATAATTAATGTGGTTTTCAGTGTTTAGTTTTGGTGTAACCATCAGATGTCTAAATAAAAGTCTCGATTCTGCGTGGTGGTCTTTCACTAGAGCTACAGTGATAGTAGGTATCTACCACTGTCAAAATAATCGTAAATACAAATATTCTGTCCAACTATTTTGGAATAACGCACCAATTTTCAATTTTTAAGTATGTGGTTGAAGCCAAAAGGGTGTCCCTTAATCTGTTGCTGCTCTCCCTCTCCGAGCACCTCGAGAGCATTATGATGCTAAGTAGGTCAGATAAGAGCTATTTTCCATTGCTCTACTTAAAACAATTGCATCTGACTATACTTTTAAAAACTAAAAATTTATTATTTTACTAGTCAAACGCATTTAAAACAAGCATTCCCCTGAATAAATATCATCCAGTTGTATTATCTCTTCATAATACATTTATTATTCAGAGATAAATATTACATTATTTTCCGTGACGTATTGATGATTAAAATCAAACGCAATGTAATCAATCGCCCTCTTCGAAATGTATTTACTGTTATATTATAACAGAGAAATCAATTATTATTCCCTTAAACGCTGGAGAAATAAACATCTGCTTTCGAGCTTTATTTTTGTTCGTGGAATCGAAGCTATTAATTTCAGTTTATTACGTGGTCAATCAATTTCCGTTGCGCGTACAACGATTCACAGGAATAATCCCATCCAATTAATGTCTATAGAGTTATTTTGATCAAACCCTGAAATAAACCATTTTACTGTAATATTTTTCACAGCTATAATGTGACTCAACGCTTTCACAAACCTCGTGAAAAGCACGAAAAAAATCTTTGGTTTTCAAACACAAAAGACTTATTTTTTAACGCCACATTCATGTGTCGTGCTCTTTCTCAGTTCTAAACAATTTGTTTCATTTGGCTTACGCGTTATTTTCTGCTTTATATTCTCAGCAATATGATTGCATAAAAAAACTGATGTTTGTGTAATATTAAAACCATTGTCAACCCTTTCATCGACGACCTTAACTGCCTATAAACTTAACGACCTCGCATGAACCTTCTCCACCCTTGGGTGACCCACCCCCGTTACAGATGAAATACATCGGTAATAACCCACCCTCTCGCGATCTTATTAACTTTCTTAGAAAAGTATTAAAAACGCTTTCTCTAGTTAAGTGGATTCTTTATCGTTCGTGGCACGTGCTACACGCCGGCTGCTTTCAGAATTAGCTATCTGTACCAAAGACATGGCATGATCAAGCGAATCAAATTCTTGTGTTCCCTCGTGTCGGGAGTCGGAATAACAGAAGTAAGATAATAAGATGTGTAGTAAGAAATGTGTACCAAGACATCCTTCAAGTCTTTTTCTCAAAGTCTCCCAACAACGGCACATAGTACACAACTACTTACCCTGTAAAATTTTCAAGTGCGTCCCACTTTTGATTTTGGCAGCTATCTCTGGTCTGGAGCCCCAAGGTTCTTGAAAAATTCCTCGACTCCGTATAAACGGGTGGTCTAGTTGATAGATTCCCTTACCTTATAAAACGGATTGCAGTCTTTAGAGCACAGGAGTCAGGTGGTCCTTGTTCTATCAATATTTCTCCGGGGAACCAGCGTCATTGATCCCTTCGGAATCTGTGCATAATCCGAAAACACGCCAAACGCGCCCCCAACATTTGTACACGCTAGATCTGTCACACTCGTCTCTTCAAGACCTATGTTCAATCCTTCCTCTTACCAAAAATATCCTCCACAAAGCATCCGAAAAGATGAAACAGTCGGATTCACTGAGTGAAGTTTGTCCGGGTTTTGACGGCGGATTCGTCTGCCCACCAACTGTATGGCCGGCCGAATCTGGAGAGACTGGCTGAGGATCTTTTGACTCTCCTGCACGACTCTCTCGGAATATCACCTTGCACCACAGTAAAGGGAAGGATTCATACGTCCGCCACTCCTGGATGCACTTACCTTCAGATTCCTTGCCACCCGTTATAGTAGAGGATCCGCACTAGAAACGACCTTCACCCATCTGTTTAATGGATGAAAAGTATTTTATATCAAATTTAGTTCATTAGAAAATATATCTCGAGTGCATAATAAATAGCATACGCGCTCTCTTTCAATTAATATATTTTTTAAATCAATCATAGTCTTGCCAGGATTTTTTTAGACAACCCACTGGAGATATATTTTCTAATATATTAAATTTGATATAAAATACTTTTCATCCATTAAACAGATTGGTGAAGGTCGTTTCTAGTTTGGATCTTAGACTATTACCTTTTTACTTCCCAGAAGTTCCTCTACACTCTTTCCTAAAAAGACCCTACACACATCATCCCCAATGATGTCATAGTACCTATAAAGCCTCCTGTGTGGAACCAATGTACGGCTATATGCACATCCCTTCTGACCCTGAGCCAAGGGTAGTAGCCATACTTCCTCAGGTAGGAAAATATCAGAAATTACGCGTTGATTTCGGTATTACGCAGTTTTTTGCCATCGAATGAATGTACCCATCTACATACTTACCATTTCAGAGTGATCACTTTGGTTTTGCGCTAAACACGCGTTCACAATAAACCCTTTTCCACCGTATACAAATATTCTCTTAGGTAATTACGAACATACATTTCTAATGAAGTCTTTACCACCAATTTCCAAGTGTACATTTGCCTACGCTACAGAATGAGTTATTTGCAGCGATGTACAAACGTACACGCGTATTTCGAAACTAAACCCTTACCACACTTTTGAGGCTGCGTACACATTTGCGAACCGAGACGCGTGTGGAACCACGAATTATGCAAAAGGAATGAAGCAACCGCAAACAGCGCGAAACGCGGCAGTTGTATAATTCGTGGCTCGGCTCGCGTCTCGGTTCGCAAATGTATTCGCAGCCCTAAAACCTTGAGAAATTTGCTCGTATTTAACAATTGTTATGATATTATTTTATGCTAGCGCAGACATGTATACCATAAATCACGGGATATTCTAGTTGTCGGAATTGTGAAAGTGAAAGTATTTACAAAATATTTGCATCAGAAGTATTGCCTATCAAAAAAAAATTGTCAATTTTTATTCTTAATATAGTAGAAATATACCGTGGTTGCCCTGCCCTGATGATGGACACTGTAATGCTGTCGGTAAGGTTGGCTAAAGAAGGAGTAACACGGCGTAGTAACCCAAAAATAAATCACGATGATACCGTGGGGCCGTGTAATAAGGGTAATAAGGCCGGGAAAACCTCAAATCATATCTAAAAAAACATTTTCATTAAAATTATTATAAAAATATTGTGGAGAGATATTTAAAAACGGATAGGGTAACGGATAACTGAAGATTGACAAAAAAAAAATAATCTTAAGAAACTTTTTATAATGTATTTAATGTGAAAATCTGTTGCGTTGCATAACCAGCTCATAAAATTGAACGTTAGCTTTTAAAGTTCAATCAGAAATCTCTATAGTCTTACAAATTTTAATTTTAGATATTTTCACTGCCCTCTGTTTTTAATAACCCTAGGCTTTTCTCAGACGTATTTTGTTTTAATTAAGTATTATGATATACATTGCGTGTTTAAAAGTTTAACGGGGTTACTTTTAAAGACTATTAATTGGATTGTTTTCGCAAGATTTTTGACGCTAGGTGCCGCTTTCGAAAAAATGGTCCTATTAGATTGGGAGAACTGTCAAATTTCATACGATTTCGGCGCCCTTTGAGACAATTTAAAGTTTTTGTCATAATATAGTGATAATGCCTTCAGCTTTTTGTTGTTATTTCAATGTGTTATAATAGGGGTTAACTGGATATTTGTTTCCAAAAGATAGAGATTTGAAGGCGAAATAATGGATTAATTTCATCAAACTTTGAAGTTAAGTTCGACCTTAGATGAATTAAGTAACCATTTGTCCTTTATATTTATAGTCTTTAATTCTCATTTTTTAATAATTTTTTCTCAAAATTTAATCCCCGAAATACTTACTTACTATATCAGTGTAGTATAGTATATATTAAATATCACCTCCTTACTAATAAACGTGTTTTATAGCTTTTAACAATCATTTACCCTAAATATTAATGGTTTGTTTAACAGTTTAAAATAATTGAATTAATAAAAATACGTTGTTTTAGTCAAGCCCTTAACACACGAATATTAACTGAGCGAAAGCGATTAAAGTTGAGTCAAACAAGGCTCACTTAGAACTGTATTTACAAACAGCCTTTTGTTTTGGTTACTCCTACATAGTTCGATTGGCGAGAAAGGGACAACGAGTATATACAATCATCGAATTTAATCTTAGAAAAGTTTTACAGTGTGATTTTATTATTTAAAAAAAAATCCGTGGTTCTGAAGACGAATTACAATTTTTAAACATGTTTTATGCAATATGGTGTACTGTTTTATGCTCTAATTTCTTTGCGATGCCTGTAATATCCACTAAAGTTTATTTTATATCGCCCGGAAAATTAAAAGAAAGCGTGCTGACATTTAGTGTTGGTAAGAACATTCTGATAAGTAAATGAAAATTTACCCACTCTACTTCGTTCAATTCCACGATAACATATCTCATTTTTCATTGCCACATTTTCCGATTGCATCAAAATTCCATTCGAGGAAATTTCATTGTTCGCTTACCGACGTCGTCGGATCGAAAAATTCAGACAATTTTCGATTGCGTTTCTATGGTATTGCTGTGTCGTTGCGGTCGCATATCCCGTGCAGCACATGAAGTCCAAATAAAGCTGGCAATAAAGCCCTCTTCCTTACCAGTGGACATATCTACGGACTGTCCGCAAGTATACCCTGGGCTTACGACTGTTGTGCTTTTATTGGAGAGTTTTTTCAGTACCACGTTACAATCCCACCTCCGCTTTGCCACGGGAGTGCTACCGAAATTAATCACCGCCGGGGAATAGCTTTCTCAAGGTTTATAGTCGTTTTGATCTGCAAATGAAAGTGATGCCGGAAATATTGCGTTTTTATTGTGAGTTGTGACTTTTTACTTCTATTGGGTGCCCGGAAACCCGTGGTACAAAAGGGGAACTGGTGAATCTATCTACTTCACATTTGGAGTCGATTTTTTGGTATAACTTTTTTTTAATTGACCTTTCGTTTTCGATTAAATCAAGTCCGAAATTTGGAATTTTTAAATTCAAATTTGTTAAAGTCGGTCGCTAGGTTGTTAATATTAAACTAGCTGTTAAAAACCCGCACCGCAGTTTTTTGCTGTTAGGTCCTGCGGGCGGCTTTTGGTTCGGCTTTGCCCAGTTACCAGTTAGTGTTGATGATCATTTTATAAATCCAATAGGTATTTGTTTCAAAAATAGCTTGTTCCTCGGATCCACTCTCATCCAATGTAGCTTGTCACCGGGACAAAGTAACCGAGACAAAGCAATGACGTCATATGTAATATACAGCCACTTGATACAACATGTATTACCGTCAATCTTTCCATGTAGAGATACTACATGTGTACATATTCACAAATTCGTATCAGTTATACCTTGGGGGGAGACGTCCCCATCCGACCTGCTGACGGAAGTAGCGACATCTTGTGACGAATTCTTGAATTCGAAACCGAATTATAACGGGAGCTTTGTGTCAAATTCCACGTACACAGATGCTATATGTGGCGCGGCGCGTATGGTGTGGCGTCAGACATGCACTAGAAGCTGGGTTCTGAAATTCAACCACGCAGGCAGACGTTACCGTATTAATGTTGTTCGATGTCTTTTAATATGCTTCGCTGCGTAGACCCGGCTCCAAAAGTTTTTTTTTGTTTGCCGAAAGAATGGAAACGGGTTCTCGTGATTTAGATTCACTAGTTTCACGAGTTCCCGGACACCGAGTTTACAGAGTATTTACTATATACAAATAATACATTAAGTATGAAATTTCTTTGATGGTTACGTTGATATTTAAAATCTCCATCGTTCATTATGCAAATGACGTTGGGGGTCAAAAATAGTACCGCAGACATTCCAGGGCTTCGAGAGGTTTTAGCTGCTTAATACTGTCGGCTGTTTGGAGCCAGTGGAACTATGATATCCCCAATTAGAGCATGTAAAGCCGAAGTGAGTCGGGAATTGAAAAAGGAAGGTTAGGAATACCTGGACGACAAACACGGCTAAATCCATGTCACGCCTTGTTTGTTTTAATGCCTTAGTTAGATTAATTGTAATTGTTCCGTATGCAAGAATTAAAACCCTTTAGAAATAATGTCTCTTGTGAAGTCGTGCAGATTAAGTTACGATTTCAGTAGCAATTACATTTAATTATAATTTTCGTCAACCTAAGCATGTACTAACGAGCTAAGTATCGTGTCCTTATGAAACCAACTGAGTTACGATTTCAGAAAGTGTTACGATTTCAGTAATTCAATTACATTAAATTCTAAATTTCGTATGTACTAACGAACTTAAGTATCATGTCCGCATAAAATCAATCGTCTCTTTGGCGTTAAGGGAATTCTCCCTTCGCAATTAAGACATCCTATAATCGTTAAGTTTTTCCGCTGATTTTTTTATGAACGCCATGACATAAAAAAATCATCACCGCGATCGAAATAATCAAAGAGCTGCCGCAAGTACTTAGATCGGTATAACTGCGGTGGGTACTTAAAATCATTGTATTTCGTTTGGCGACCTTCAGAATTATATTAGAGCAGGCATCTATCCGCAACCTTTTTTGGAGCTGCTACCCCAAAATCAAAGGTTTTTGTCAGCTTTCCCAGAAGAAAAAAAATCGCCAAATTGGTGGGGATACACAAAGTAACAGGATGCACAAAAGTTTGATTCGGCTCATTATTTCGTACACATTTTTTCCAAAATAATAGGAGAGGGTACGGGAATCTCGCGTTTTTATGATCATTAATAAAAAGGCCAATTTATTTAACATTTTTTTGAAATTCGGCATAATTTAAGTGAAAACATTGGTTCTTGGTGATATATTCGAAATAGCTAGTCTCAAATGCAGTTCTATATTGAATCTGAAGTGAGCAAGTCATGGTAACTTGGCCAGGGATTTTTTTTAAATTACAGGGGACATTCTTTTTCAGTCACGATCCAGAACTTTGAAAGACTTGCATCTTTGTGAATTCCTGGTAGGCTTTCGTCAGCTGCTCCTTTTATTTTAATTTTACACTGTTAAGATCACAAGAGAATGGATTAATTTTCCATTCATTTCCGATTCGTCTTATTTTATTTTATTTTTTAGCGTTATGAACAGTCTTTAGAAATTCATATATGGCAGTGATGAGAATATTTGACTTCTCTAGTTATGGGGAATTTGGATAGACGTCGGAAGTGTCTGGGAATATTTATCGATCTGAAAAAGGCTTTTGATAGTGTGTCACATTCTAGGCTGATCGCTAAGCTAGAGAAAACTGGACTGGAAGACAAAGCTTTATCTTGGTTCCAGAGTTACTTAAAAAATAGAGAACAATACGTTAAACTAAATAACTCATTAAGTAAACCCTTGTCTTCTGAATATGGAATTCCACAAGGCACAGTAATCGGGCCTATACTTTTCCGTATATATGTCAATGACATGTTCACTCTCCCTCTTAATGGAAGTGTCATCTCATATGCGGATGACACAGTCATCATAATCGAAGGAATAACATGGACAGAATTGAATATAGCTGCGAATGCTGACATTGACATATTGAAGGAATGGTTTGATGATAACTTACTTAGTCTTAATGTAGAAAAAACATCATAGGTATATACCTTTTTACCTTAATGATCCTGTCACAGATTCCAATATTAGCGTGATAGTGCACAGTCGTTCGTGTAAAGGAGGAGAATGTAACGATAATAATTGTAAAATCCTGAAAAAAACCCCAGATGTCAAATATCTAGGGATCACTATATAAAGAAACATGAAATTTAAGAAACATCGAAAACTGTGTAAAAAGAATTAGAAAACTTACTTACATTTTTTTACGATTAAGAAATATCCTAAATCTTTCAAATATTAAAATGGTTTACTTTGCTCTTGTGCAGTCAGTTTTGCAGTACGGAATAATCGCATGGGGGGCATCTACAAGAATAATTTGTATCCGATAGCAACAACACAAAAAATGATCATCAAAGTTATAATTAAAAAAACCAAGAATTTTTCCAACCAAAGAACTTTTTGAAAAATTTAAGGTCCTACCGGTTTCAAAACTATTTCAAAGAAATGCTATTTTAAAAGTTTTTAAAGAATCTGAAATGTCCTCAACGCGAAGTATAAGACCTATAACTTCTGGGAACATATATGTACCTAGATGCAACACGACAGCTGCACAACACCATTATGAATATGTAGGCCCAAAGTTATTTAACGATTTACCGGATACAATAAAAAAGTGAGAAAAACTATTCTAAATTTAAAAAAAAACTTTCGTTGTATTTTTACAGAGAAGATTGACTCGCTTTTATCGATGATTTTCAGATATATTCAGATATGTTGCTATTATTTTTGTTGATTTTTTGTTGATTTTTGTTATATTCTGTTTCTTTAATTATATGTTATTTTCTTATTGTACAATATTTTTGTAATATTTCACAGTATTTTTGAAAATATTATTTTTTAATTTTTGTAACTATGCATATTATTTATTATCTATATATATAATTACATAGACTAGCTCCCCAGTTAGACCCGAGAATATTTCTCTACTAATTGGGTAACCAAAAAAAGTCTGATATGAAATGTAATATATTATTATTATTTATTGTAAATATTAACTTTTTTTCTAATTAAAAAAAAATTTCAGTGACCAATAAAATAACGACAAATAAAATTTAGAATCATAATACAAAAATACCTACATAACAATAATTATATCTGGTATAAACAATTCTGATACAGTGCATCTTTTTACTGAAATCTACAAAAAGTGTTTAATTAAATTTTTCGAAGGTTTACATTTAAATTTTAATAGCTATCAATAATATCTTTCAGAAAGTAATTTTATTCAAATTCGAACTGCTAAAAGTTGAAGAGGAAATGTGATGAACTAAATGAAAAATAAAGAAATCAATGAAATATTAAGTTTTTAGTTAATCGTGTAGCATTCGATCTAGTGCATTTGGGGTCGCCACCCGGGGGTTGTGGCCCGCTGGATTAGAGATAAGCATTCAGCGAAAACAACAAAAATGTTTTTATTTACACGGATAGTTGTGTCTACGAGTATTTTTATTACATTGTGCCTGTTTTTCTTTAAAGATACCGACTAAATATTATTTCCGTGACTACTAATGTTTTTTTTTATCCTTGACCGAATTATTTTACGTAGGTACTTATTTTAGGAATTAATCTCATGTTTTCTGGATTTAGTTATTGTGTAAACGCGGGCAATTTGAATGTCTGCTCTGCCCCGGCAAAAATTTTCCCGAGGGGACAGAGCGCTAGTGCTTCGTCTTCACTCGCGTATCGCGCAATTGTTGCTTGGATTATTATTTATCGTGTAGTGGCTGCGCTCGCTCTCGGGTCTCCCATTAGGCATGTACAATATACATTTAAATAACATCAAAAAATGGCTTTGACTTCCAGTCCCAGTTACGACCATTATCTTTTTATTGTCTGTGTCTTTATCTCTTTGATGTTTGCTTCGAAAGTTGGTTTTCAATGATTAAATATTTCAGTCCGACCTATAAGGTCCCTACCCACACCTTATAAGATACCTTATATTGCACACACATGCTCAGAAATAAGCGTGCTTAAAACAAGCATTCTCTTCAACTATACATATTTGCTTGTGTTAAACTTGTTTAAGCATTCTACTAAATAAGCGTGCTCACAGCAAAAAATTGAACACATGATATTTAAAAGCAGGTTTTCGGTCAAATTGGAAGCTTTGCAATGTCAGAACTGAGGACGGAACGATACTAGCATGCTTGTAAGCAAACTTTTTAGACATGCTTAGAGCACACCGCCTCCTGCAGCAAGCTCACAAATCAACCGGCTTTTGATTAGTGATTATATCATACCATGCTCTAATGAGCACGCTTAATACAAGCAATGTTTAACACACACATGCCACTAAGTAGCAATTGCTCAATAATAACATTCTTTTGCGCTACTAATGAGCATGTCTGAGTCCGTAGCTATAAGCTTCAATAAGTTAATCCTAATAAATAGAACAAAAAAATAGTAGTATTGTTCATAGAATTGAGGTTTCTAGTGGATTCCATGCTACGCATACATTTTTTTATTTATTATTTATTTATTTACGCCCTAGTGGGCTTTTACAACAGAAATTAAAAACATTAAAAACTTAAACATCATAAAAGAAATGAAATACTATGAGTAATAAGAAAAAATCAGTAATAAGACCAGAAATACAATAAAGTGCAATGTGTAAAAGCCAGTTAGTAGGTATAAACAAACAATTATATGTGTATAATAATGTACGATGATAAAACAGAACTAAATAGAACAACAAAATAAAATAAAATAAGGTTATAAATTACTGGTAAGATTTTAAATGAGAGGAGGTTTTATGAAAAGAACAAAAATAAGAAAAGTTAATTATTAACAGATAAAATAGAGATGAGTTGTCTCTTGAAAATTGCAAAACTGTCAACACCAAATATATCTATAGATTCACAATGTTTATTTGCAAGGCTATGCATTCTAGGGATTGGTGAATTAATAGAATAGTTAGTATTGAGGGTATTGTTAAAATTGAAAATATCTTTATTGCGAGTTAGTCTAGCAGGTACATTAATACAGATTAATTCTAATAAATTAGGGCAGTCAACTAAAGATTTGATAATTTTGAATAAAAATAACAAATCAATTAGCACTCTTCTATCTGATAATTTAAGGAGTCTGGTTTCTGCGCGTAAGTTATTATAATTTATAAGTTCAATTGGAATTTTCATTTTAAAATTAATATACCGAAGGAATTTGTTTTATACCTTTTCCAATAATTGAGAATGGATTTTGTAATATGGTGACCAAATGGTGGAATTGTACTCTAATTTGCTTCGTACTAACGAGCAATACAGATTTTTTAATGTTGATACATTTTTAAAATTTGCACCCATTCTCAAAATAAAACCAAGAATTCTCATTGCATCACTTGTTATTTCATCGATGTGAACATTGAACTGTAGACTCTCATGGAATATGATACCAAGATCACGAATCTGTGATAAACGAAGATGATTAACACCATTCATATCATAGGAAAACTTAAGAGGATTTTTACCTTTGTAAAAATTAATAATCTGACATTTACCAATGTTTAGTTGTAAATCATTGACAGAACACCACGTAAATAGTTTGTTCAACTGCAGAATGGCGCGATCATCATCGTTATTATATATTCAGTTTTCCCACGAGAACGTTCCTTGAGAGCATATTACTGTAAGCTATTGTAGACGCGTGCATTGAATTGGCATATTGCATTTTGCACTTAATGCACTTCCTTTATATGCAGTTTCCCCTTCCGCCTTCTCCCAGTCTTTTATAACTTTCTTATTGACAATTTATCGCGCACTGCTATTATACGAGCTTGAACGGTTCACTTGAATCGAACTTTGATTTCATATTTTCCGTCGATTTTTCGTTTTACTTCTATTGGATGTTTATTTATAAACATAATTCGAAGAATGGTAGGTCAAGATTCAGGATACCGCGCGTTTTCCAGTGGCAGTCCGTGAGTTTTCAGTCAGCTAGAGTGCTAAGGTTGAAAAACGTGATGTTATTGATGTGTTGTAGCTGAAAATGATTTTTTTTTTTCAAATTTCAATATTTTGTACGAAGATTTTCAGGATTATTTCAGTTTGAGGATGCGCCGCATCCACATCTTCGTATAAAAAGTTGAAATTAAAAAAAAAAAAACGTTTTCGATAAAATATCCCCGACAAAATATCCTCCGACAAAATGTCCCTCGACATAATATCCTAACGACAAAATATCCTACGGGAAAAACATCCCCCGACAAAGAAGGAAGGAGAGAGAGCAAGGAACTTACAGTTTCGATTTAAATTTTAAATTTGCCGCCGATAGGTTTTGTTGGGTTAGGTTAGGTTAAGATATTTTGTCGCGGGATGAAAAGTCGCGGAACCGAGAGTCAGAGTGATGATTCCATGAGTTGCTCGAGCGCGGAATTTCCCGCCTCGTGTGAACAACTAGGCGGTAAATTTCCCAAGCGATAAAAAAAATCGCTCCGTGTGAACTCACACTAAGTAGACTGACACATTTTTACATTTAAATAAAATCGTAGGTAGGTATTTGCAGCATTTTTGCTTTCATTTTGGTACAAAAATTAACATTTTACAACATAATATCATAATTTTGGCCTTCGGAGGCTCTTCCTTGCTGAAGCCCCCATTTTATAATACAAAACTCAAAAATTTAATAAAATTCCTATATAAAGTCGGTAATATAATTTTTTTAATCGATTTATTTTATGAGTTACGATTGTGAATACTGATGTGTATTTTATAGTGTGTTATTTGTATGTGTTTTATTTTTTTATTAATAATCCATTATCTGAATGTATCTGAATTTATTATGTTTTCTTCGTTTTTTATATCAAGTGAAAGATTGTCGCATGTTTTTTATTGCCTGGCACTTATGGTTTCTCTGTCCAAAGCTTGTGTTTACCGTCGGAGATTTTATGTTTTCTTTGTAATGCTTATTTAAAACTGGTCTATTTGTTTTTAAATATTATCTTTAATGTGACGATTATTGTCATAATACGTAATACGAGTCGACGGTTTCCCCTTCTTTGTTTTATAACACACGTTATACGCATACGCATACAATCCATCAATTCTAAAAATTAGCATAACTGTAACTCGTGAGATTTGACCATTTTTTCATTTTATGAACATTCGTACGTTTTAATTTCCCCCTTTCAAGGACGCTTGAATAATTCCACAGTGATGGAGATTACAATTCAAATATTCATAAATTTAATTCACCTTTTTTTGAAATGGGGCTGTATTAAATATTGTACTTCAGTCGCAGTCGGGAAAACTCCGCCTGGCACTGAAGAAAAAAACAATTAAAGTATGTTGTGGGCGTGTCTGTGTGTTTGAGGTAGGGTGAATTAAACCTTACTTCTTCAGTAATTTTGGTCGGTAATGCGCGTTTTCATGCCCCGACAAAATATCCCCGACAAAATATCCTCCGGCAAAATATCCCTCGACATAATATCCCAAAGACAAAATGTACATCCACTACTCTGAATTCTTTCTTATAACTATTTTTGAACAATAATTTCTTGTCTTTACAGGATGTCTGTATTATTTTAGTCCCATTTTACTATTTTTGAACAATAATTTATTGTTTTTATAGGATGTATGTATTATTTTTTGTCCCATATTAGGTACTATTTTTTAACAATAATTTATTGTCTTTACAGGATGTCTGTATTATTTTTTTCTCATTTTACTGTTTTATTTTAAGAGATGTCTGTATTATTTTTGTCCCATATTACTATTTTTTAACAATAATTCATTGTCTTTACAAGATGTCTGTATTATTTTTGACCCATTTTTTATTAGGTTAGGTTTCAGTAGATGTTTTTTGTTAGGTCAGGTTTTAGTAGATGTTTTTATGTGATTTTTGTTAGGTTAGGTTTTAGTAGATGTTTTTTGGGGGATGTTTTGTCCGTAAGATATGTTGTCAGAGGATATTTTGTAGGGTGATGTTTTGTCATGGGATGAAAACGCAAGGAACCATTTTGGTCAATCTTTTTCAAATATCGACATTCTTTCTCGAACGGATAGGGAATTTTATTGTCCTGTCTGAGGCCTGACAGTCAAAAGGTCTTATGTAAATTTTTCTAACAGTTTTAAATCGGTATAGATCAGTCTTTTCTAGTGATTTTCTGTTCAGTACCGCTGGGAAAGGGTCACCGACGAGCCTTTGTTTGTTTTAATTTGGAAAATATGAAAAACAAACAGGAAATTTTATGTTTTATTTTTCAAGTTGATTGCGAAATTATACCGAGATCATGAAATACATTTATTAACACAGAGATATTTCGACAATACGCGAACTACGGATTAAATTAAGGATTTCGTTCATTTGGAATGAATTGAAACAAACAAAGCTTGAAAATTGTTTCGGTGGCAGTAGGCATTTGTCTATGACAATAGTTTTTGTTACATTATAATATTACTAACTGAAGTCCCCGTCAATGCCCGGGCTTGACACAGAGTTTTAGAAATCAAATTTAGACAGTGACCTTCCTCTTGATTTTGAAAGTCACATGTTCAAAATTTTATCAACCTCGGCATAAAACTGTAGATTTGCATACAAATCAAATCCAACACCGCCTGCTTGCCAGCCCGCTCGTCCACCACATACAGACATTCTCCTTTATATATTATATATTTCAACCAATCTACACAAAACCTTGACAAATTATATACCTAAACCTTCCATATGAATCACTCTATCTATTGGTGAAACCCGCACGAAAATCCGTTTGGTAGTTTTTGAGTTTATCGCGAACAGACCGAGAGACGCGGGTGACGACTTTAATTTATAATATGTAGAGATAAGAGAGGCTAGCGGTCCGTAGTTTAGGTTGATACCAATTTTGATCACGTACAGTGAAGCATGGAACTGGCAGAGGAAGGATGAAATTAGACTGAATGCTGTGGAAATTAGAAATATAATCCTGAAAGCCCTCCGAAGTATTTGCGGTAAAGAATCTAGCGCTGATGTAAACTTAATTCGTGATATTTATGGGGCCGTCACACGCAAAGACAAAAGATCATCGCACGGACAATAACGCTCGCCTCGTTGTGCTCGAAGTTCAAAGTTATACGCCGTAATCTTCCGTAACCGCTGCTGAGGCGATATGCGATAAGTTATGCTACCCCCCTCTCCGCCGTTAAACAGGAGGAGGCGTCATTTAATTACGGAGCTGCGTAAACATGCGGATGACAACTGTCATGTTGACAGATCCAGTACAAAGAAATGACATTTAGCGGCAGCTCTCTAGTTCATCTGACCCTCTCTCCTACCATAGGAAGAAATATTTGATAGCGTAGTGTGACGGTTCAACACATAAGCGCTCGCGGTTCAACAGATAAGTGCTCGCGCTTTTAACGCTATGTTTGACTGAAGCTTAAAAGGACGCTTAGACGGTTTGGACATCTAGAAAAAATAAATGAAGACATGTGTGTGAGAAAAATAAGTTTCTCGAAAGCGAATGTTAGCCCTTTCTCATCCAAATTAATTCAAACAGATATAAAAAAAAAATAGCATAATATATTTCTGTTTACTTGAAATATTAGATTTTTTTTTCTTAACTGATATTTTAGGAAATATTCAACGTAATTTTAAAACGAGAGTGGTTCCAAGAGGTAAATGACGTATTTGTATGAAAGTGGACCATGTTCTGCAAAGAATATTTACAAAAAATACATCATTTAGAGACAATATCATGTCTACTTGAAAGTATTGTTGATGTGTTATTCTCATCAAAACACATATAAAATGAATATAATAATATGTTATCAAATAAAATAGTCATAATATTTGAAAAATGTTCTCATATGTGTGCGTTTGATAGTATAACCTCAAATGACCAGTGTCGTTTTGAAATGACACGATACTTTAGGATGCTAAAAACAAATATTACATCAATGTTTTTTGTTATATTTTCATTATAATATGAAAGAGTGTACGTTTTACTGTAAATAAAAACGGAAAATGTATGAAAAAAACATAAATACCTTGTCCGTTTTGATACTGCAATTCCCTCGGATAATAGCTTTTCAAAAGATGTGATCAACAATTCTTGTTTACGATATGAAGTGTGTACGCAATGCAGTTAACGCAACGAAAAAAATCAATGTTTCTAGGAAAGATTCACTAAATTATTTGTAAAAAACCAACAAATAAATTGGTTCAGTAGTTACTTAGTAAAAAAAATTAAAATTTCACGTCATTTTAAAATGACTCTGGTTGAGAAAGGGTTAGAAGAAGTCAGGGAAGATATGGCTCGATCATGAGAATCATATTCTTGAGTCGGGTCACATCAAGAGTCAGAATTATTTACAATTATGCATGAATCTAAATGAAGCAAGAAGTGTGCACCAAGACTGAGTGGCGTTTCATCATCTATTTTTGTATTGTATTTTTTCATAACTTTATCACTTTTATATCGACGTGTTTTGCGAAAAATCACCCCAAGGACGTCAATACAATTCTTGGATCGTAAATTTGGTGGAACGTAACGGAGAAAACACGAAAATGCTTTTGTGGGTGGATCAATATGATCTTTGCTTTCGCATATATTCGAAAGGAGAATTGATGTGTAAAAGGAAAAGCTTCCCTGAGTATTTTTAATACGTGATGAAAACTCGATTATATCCTCTCCTAAACACAAGCATTTGCTTTATTTTATTAGGAGAGTGTATAAAATATGTGAGCTATATTATGTTATATTGTGTAAATGTTAAATAAATAAATATTATTAAATTCTATTAAAATTTTAAAATATGTTTTTCAAAAACAACGCTTTTGTCGCATCGAAACGTCTCAAGTATTCTGCGAATTTAGTAATGGACAATGACCCAATAGAGCGTGTTTCTCGGTATGAATATTGGTATTAATTATGAACTTTGGGGTTAAGGACAAACGGGATCCCTTCATGAAGTAAGGGTCCTTATTGAGATGGGTACGACTGCCTCTGATGATGAACAATATCTTCTGTAAACTTGACCTAAAACTAAATTAATGGTTCATTATTGTTCGTCTTTATTCTTCAGCATGGCATTGAGAAAACTGTTAACTATACCATGCATTGTGACAGGGTAGATACAAGCTTTTGAAATGTAGAACTATATAATTATGTCTATAAGTACAACCTAAAAATACCTGGCCAAATAGGGTCATTAATCTATAGGTTATTTATCGAATGGCCAAAAAATTCCAATTTGCTTTTGTATAATTTAAAAAATCAATTCCAATGATTATTTTGTTTAAAAAAAATTGAAACTATGATGATACCAAGATTTTGTTCACTAATAATGCAACTAATTGGCAATAGATGTCTGTATTGTAACTTTCAGTTATCTATAATCAACTTTTAATTTTTTAACACAAATTTTTTTTTGGTCTGATCTTGAAATGCAACAAAAAGTATCTCAATTGATAGCAAATCGAAGACGCCGCACTCCATGGCTTCGAAACTTAGATGACTGGTACGAGGTTAGTAGTTCATCTTGGTTGTTCCGGTCTAGTCCGAACTAGGGTGAAGATTGCTCTGATGATAAGAAGCAGGCACTAGAAGAAGGAGAAGAAGTGGTAATCAACGCTGTCATCCTCAATAAAAAACACCTCTGTTTGTGACTGCCATAAATAAAATTGTTTTATAATAATATCCTCCACACTAGGCATTCACCTGTGTTGTGGAGGATATTATTATCTATGAATGGTTCTTCTTTTTGAGTCGTTGTCTCATTCTAAGGATCGTGACATCCACTCTTATACCCTGGTGAACTAGACTCCTCTACTCCTCACGTTCGCACGCTGCGCGGAGAACCGTGTGTATGTCCAGCCATACACCTCCAAGTATGCTTGATCATGTGTAGGACGAATGTTGTTGAATTTTTGATCTGCATACTTGCCCTTCAGCGTTGCACAAGAATACTTGAACTAATAAGTTTAATTAGTAATTGTTTTTAGTTTTTACAAATGACAGATGCTCCAAATAAGATTCTTCGTTCCCACGAAAATAATTATATCAGTCTTTTGGAGCGAATTTCCACCAAATTATTCCACCAAAGACCAATCTTTCCGCCAAACTTTATATTGTTTTCTGCCCTTCTAGCTTTTATAATATGCTAGCAGACCCGACCACACGTTGCTGTGGCTAACGAAACCTTTATAAACAACGCCATCTATTAAATCAAATCCATACCACGCTGCCCGCTGCCACTTGGCCAGATATATTATGTATTTCAACCAATTTACACAAAACTTTGACAAATTATATAGAAAAAAACCTTCCTCATGAATCACTCTATATATTGGTGAAAACCGCATGAAAATCCGTTTTAAGATCTAAGCTCAATACAGCATGAGCGACTTCATTTTTTTTTTAAATTTTCTTTATTCATTTTGTTTGTTACAGGTTTGTTTTTACATGGTTTTTCGACTACCAAGCTAGGCAAATGCCCGTATTATGGTAGTCGAGATTCATAATATATTAATTATAAAATATTAAGTGTAATCATCCATATATGTAGATGAAAGTAAAAATATATAGCATTCATATTAAGGAAAATATTCATAGGATTAGTATTAGGTACATAATCATATACAGGAAAGGAGGACATGTTATACTTAGTAAAGATAAAGAAGTGAAGATAAAGATGTAGCTAACATTAATTTGTCCAATGACAGCGTCGTCAGTGGACGCCATGTACATATAAAGTTGATGGCACCGCACAGCACAACCACCTTCGTTTATTGTTCGCCGGAACTAATACCGCACAAGTATTATAAGGCCGAGCAAGCATTCTTGCGCAAGTCTTCGCCTCAAGCACGCTTGAAAGTGTATGGCCGGCCTATGCCATAAATTTTCGCGTATGTGTTTCGAGCATTGTCGCAGTTACTTTTTAAATGCGTATTCAATCATCTTGTGCACGCTCGTCAGGAAGCTCGTCAACCCTCTTGCTCGTCAATATATCACTCTCGTCAATACTTGTTGCGTCAAATGGATTGGAGCCATTTAGCATTCTTAGCATAACGTGTTAGAAACTGCACTTCACTGTCTGCACTTGTATGATTTTACTAGGTTAGCCCACGTGTTATTGCAACCATAATGCTTGAAGGCAAATAATTCCAATTAAAAAGTTGTGACGTTCGTGATGAACGTAGAACAGTTTAGCTCTTATTTCAGCAGTTAGAAATTAAATGATGCCACCCCATAATTATGCTTTGTGCGTTTTGTTTAAAAATAGTAAAAAGCATGATCCAATTACTGGCTAAATCGACTAAACCCGATTGTTTGATTGAATTTTTTCTTAAAAACGACACGATGGAGACATTGTTGTTTTTTTTATTTATTTTTCCTTTTTTTACACATTTCCAACTAAAAAGCGAAATTAATTGTTATCAGGAGCAACGAATCTTTTTCTTAATTTTTAAGTCCTTCATAACTCTCACTGAATAGTTAATAAACACTTTCAGATAGACTTCCTTACACGTAGATTTGATTGGAAACTAATGTCGCCACTGACTTATTACCTACAACATCCAATTCATATTGCGTAGGTACCTACTCTTACATCTTATTCGCCATTGTAATCGATTTTGTACTGAGACCGATATTCTGAAATCTGTGAAATTTAAGCAAGGGATAGGCAAACTTTTATTTCACGAAACACACCCACATCGCATCTCTTGTATTCTTCTTTATTTTATCTTATTTTTCTTATTGTGCCCTGTCCGTTTAATGGACGTTGGCTATCATGTTGGATATGCAGACTTTGTTTACTGCGGGCCGGAACAGTTCCACGGTAGACTGGCCAAACCACTGTCTCAGGTTTTTCAGCCATGAGGTTCTCCTTCTTTCAGGGCCCCGTCTTCCGGCTATCTTTCCCTGCATTATGAGATACAAGATCTCATACTTCTCTGGATGTCTCATCACATATCCAAGATATTGAAGTTTTCGGATTTTTATAGTTTTAATAACTTATTTTTCTTTATTCATCCGAACCATAACATCTTCATTTGTAACCCTGTCCATCCAGCTTATTTTAAGTATTCTTCTGTAGATCCACATCTCGAATTCCTCAAGTCGCCTAATTAGTTCTTCAGTAAGCGTCCACGCTTCCATTCCGTAAAATAATATCGAAAACACGTAGCATCTGACCATTCGCATTCGTAATCCAAGGTTGAGATCTTGACTGTAGAACATCTTTTTCATGCGGATAAAGGTTGCATGAGCATATTTTATGATAACCCCTAAACCTGTTAACCGTAGAACAATACATCAAAACATCATGTCATACTGTTAGTCGATTTTTTTTTAAATTTTAATTAAGAATTTGTGTCTACTAGAATGATGATGAATGAGAATTCATACAAATGACGCACAAAGCCGGGGATATATAAAACTTTCAAAATTAAATAGTCGTAAAAGTTAATGCATATTCTGTTGTATGTGATTCTACACTTTCTAGAACTATTTATAAATTCCTTATGCACATATTATATTGCACAGTACATTACCCACTACAGCAGTCAGATTCCATACGAACTCAGAAATATGGCAATATTCACATTGTAGACTATTGAAAGACTTCTTATGTGAATGAAGCTTCACGTGCGCTTCGGTCACAGTCACTTCTGATTCCCGTTCCCCGAGTTATATACTATTCCTGTATCCTCCCCCGCCCCCCTTCACCGCGCCACTCTACCCCGCAGAATCGATTTTCATTCCCGCTAGGGGTAGGTTTGGCTTCTAGCTTCTACCAACGTAGAATTTCGGCTATGTCTATGTATTCTATTTATCTAACCAACGCTGCATCTCGGCAGGGTAAGCAGAGAGGGTGGACCGCCACAAACTCTATCTTGTAGGTACTCCCACATTCATGCATAGTTTAATACATTCTTTTCTGTTATTCTGACTATTGACGTGGCTCGCCTCAAACATTTGATTCAGTTTTTTTTTTTTTAAATTACGTGAGTACCGCAGTCTCAACTGCTCGCAACCGCCCGGACTATATATCACCAAGTGGGTTATGTTTTGAGGCTGAAGGAAATTGGGAAGGGAAAGGATTTGGGAAAGAGAAAGATGGGGAAATACCTGGTTATTCAGATCTTGTCGCCAAAGAATGTTAAAGCCATTTCGAGAAAAATTTCAATTCTGAATGGTGGTCTTATAGCAGAGCGATTGAGAGTATCTTTCACTTTGGATCGTTCCGCAAATATATTATATTTAATAGAGTCGATCGTGCCATGTCTTCCGCTCCAGGGTTTTTTTAATGTGAATACCTCACAAGAGTCACAGCTGCTCCCGTCTGGATCCTGTGAGACTATGGCATCCCCAATTGGGGTATGTTGTGAGGCTGAATGTAGTGAGGCGGGGAAGTACATGGGGAAGAGGGGAAGTACCCGCCTATTCAGATCTTGTTGTCAAATAAAAAAGCTATTTCAAGTAACGTTTCAATTCTGAAAGGTGGTCTTACGCCAGGGGCGATACTAAGAGTATCTTCCACTCTTACTGAGAGTATCTTACGCGTGTCCAAACTATTTATTACATCAGCCGATTGCGCATTTCTAACACTCTTTTACCAAACCCACATCTCAGGGATCTTATGTCTACAGATTTTTCTACTTCCATCCTTCCTCTGCCGTTCTATGACTTAAATACATATGGGTTGATAACATACATACATCACTGTGGACTGCTGAACACTCGCCTATAAACTTATATTATTGTATTACATATTTAAAATTATTATTACTAGGCCCCGCAATAATAACGCAATTATTTCACTACAATTAAAACGAGGGTAGTTTTATCGCATGGCAGTTAATATGCAATAAAAGCCTTTATAATTTTAGATTTATATATTGCGTTATATGAAAATGTGATAATATTAAAGTGAAACAATGGTAATATTATTATGGCTGACTCTAAATCTATTGAATTATATTCTACAAAGTGTTAAAAGAATAATTCAACAGAGTTGAAATTTCGATAAATTTAAAATGTCTTCCATTTTGTTACTAATAATTTAGAACTATTTCAAAGCCCGCGACTTCCGTAAATAAGCTTCAACGGTCCTACTGTGGAATACCAATGGGCCTATGGAATACGCAATTATTGGGATACCTGTATTGTGAGGCTGATTTTTTAACTCCACACAGGAGGCCCTAAGGAAAATAATTTCCCTCAGGGTCTATGTCATCTGAGATGCTGTGTAAAAGGTCTTTTTGAGGAGAGGAAGGAATGAACATTGAACGGTCTTGAAGAGACACATGTTGTAGGAAGGAGGAAACACAGAGGCCGGCAAAGTTCCACAGCCGAGTTTTTGAAAGCAAGAATTAGTCGAAGAAGCGACCCGTTCTCGTGTGACAAATGTCAACCGTGTACATACCGTGTACAACCGTGCTGGGCGCGCGTTTTGCATGTTTCCTGACCATTCACGGGTGCCGAAAGGATCAATGACGCCAGTTCCTCGGAGCATCTTCCATTGAAATACCGGTAAAACAATGATAGCATTCCCACCCGACGCGACGCCTGAACTCTAAAGATTGCAATCCGTTTTTGACTTAAGAGAATCTATCAAACGCACCGCCCGTTTCTGCACAGAGTTTTTTTGGTGTTTTGTGGCTACAGACCAGAGGTGGCTGCCAAATTCAACCGTGGGGCGCACTTGCGATTTGTACAGGATTAGCAGGTTTTTAAAGTATCTGCGGGCCCTTATGTCCAGTTTTTGAGAGGCTAACTTAACGCTGGCTTCGACTGAGTCCCCATATCTGAGCTGGATGTAATTGGAAAATGAAGTAAATGGGAGAGGAAGGTTGGGACGTACCTCGTTGTTCAGATATGGTCGCCAAACGATTATGTTTGTTTTCAACCAATGTTTCCATTCTGAATTATTATAGTCTTTTCGCCAAGGCGATATTCCTCTCCGACTCTGCTTACACTTGCCTGAAATTGTATATCGCCATCCTATTGAGCTTCGTAATTATGGTGAAACACATAGTTTTGTATGGAAATATAGGCCGAAATGGGGACTATAATTGGATTGCGAAATACGCCCACAACGCACTTCTTGTGTTATTATTTATTTTATGTCTGTCCAGTCTGCCCATCCTTCCCTGCCGAAACATACAAGTTTTATGTGTTTCGTTTCCGCGATTTTTTCGAGGCAAGGCCGCCAAATTTATTTCTGCAAGGTATTTATATTGAAACGGCAATAAAAAACCTATAAACGAACAATTTGATGGTTAGAAAAGCAATCGATTTAACTTTATGAAGCGTCGGTTATTGTAGAGAATACTCGATTCACCGTAAGTAAATTTCGAAGTTCTGATAACATGATAACAGAATCATGAAATATTTTTGTAATACGATCAAAATTCCGCACGATTTCCTCAAAGTTACAACACATGTTTTTCCAATAATACGTTAAAATTTAATTTGCCTTCTCCTGTATCGAGTAGAATTGGGGAACTTTATCAAATGCTCTTTTCTTTTCGCTTTTGGGGGCATACATTAATTACGTGAGCTTAAAAGGGGAGGAGGGGGGTCCAGCAAAATCTCACGTTACTTGAAAATAATTTACGAAAAGGCTCAAATTTATGTCACCAAGGGGGGAGGGGTCTAGATTGGAAGAAAAACTGCTCACGTTATTAATGTATGCCCCTTTTTGAGATTTTTTAAAATTAATAAACATACAACTGCGAACTTTTCACCACATATTTATATTTACATAGATTTATAGTTATTTTGAGCACACTTACACGGCAGTTTAGCCACTCACGTTTACTTCAGCAATGAACGATGATTTCGGGCTAAAAAAATTGTAAAGTGTGCTCAAAATATGAAAATGTGGTGAAAAGTTTGCATTTTATGTTTATTAATTCGCCAAAAAAGCCTGGAATGCCACCAGGAAAAAAGAGCCTTCACACGGGATGACCACCAGCTAATTACAAAAAAGATTTTTTGTTAACAAACTTTTCAACTCATAAAATATTTGAATTGGGGAATAGGGCCATTATAGAATACGGTAAAGAAATTATATTATTTGATATTTATTTTTTATTTTGTGGAAACCAACAAACTGGAAGTTGAGGAAATCATGATCAACACCCATACAACAACCTATGTACAGTCCGCCTCCGAACAAGAATACCTAGTGAGGAGGACCGTGAATAAACTATTTTAAAGTATATAGTATAAAAAATAAAAGTGGTGTTTACAAAGTTATTGTTTTATTTTATATTAAACTATTTTACTTTGTATTTTTACTTCACTTTATGTTGTCGTTAAATATATTTTTAGTGGACTCGAATCACGCAATACTTTCGTCCTTCTAATAATTCAACGTTTCCTATTTAAAAAACGCCACTTATCTTTAAAAAAATTATTTATCAATCTTCGTAGCCGTAAATCCCTTCTTTGAATCTTTGATTTCATCAAAATATTAGTTGAGGCTTACATTGTTTATGCAGTAAACTATTTGAATTATGGCTATACACTACTAAGTAATGCAATATCATATGATTTTGGTTTAACAATTAGATCGCTTAGAAATATTTTAGATGCTAATGCAGAACACATATTTGTCTTTGAAATAATCGAGTTTTTTTTAATTAGTTTTTTATAAACCCAGAAAAAATAATATTAGGCCTGCTTTATAGTTCAAATCTCCTATTTATGAACCCCTTTTCGGTTATGATGTTAATGTGGAAAATTATCGTAAAACATTCAAATATTTGTGCCTATACTTTGCAAAATAAAATAAAACACGCTTTTGGGCGATGTGTTTTTCTTGAATAAATCAAATCAGGCGACTTGTGTTAAATGGGAATTTAAATCTTATCTCCATCTATAATAATTGTTTCTCATCCGTAATTATTTAATGTGTGTAAAAAAAGCTGCGAAATCTCGGTCTGTTGGCAAATCATCGAGCAAATATTTACCTACTTGATTTATTAGGTGATGTTCCGTGGGTTTGGTTCCAAGAATCTGTCATTTGAGGGTATGAGTATGGATAAGTGTGTGTTATTAGGCATTATTGAGTGTGTGTAAGTATTGTGTGCGAAAACACTATTTGCTATTCGGATATATCATGACTCACGTTTCATGTAGGTACTGGTATGTCCAATAGACCCAATGAACACAGGGCCTAGGACCTTCTAACCTTTTAGGGTCTTCGAACAATGCGGTTAATTTTGGATTCAAGTCTAATACCTACTGTTGACACTTATCTAAAATTTAGATCACAGGCAACTACTAACTCTCAATGGTCTGGTTTAATTTAGGATAGTTTCTGTCCGCTTAGAGAGAATGTTTAGCGACATTGAAAGTCCAACCACCTTTTACATCGTTCTTGGTAGACGTGAAACTTCTTGGCACCCTATGTACATAAGAAATAAATCAACAATTTTTAAATGTCAAAAATTTCATACAATATAGTTGGAAGTAGTTAGTAAATGTATAATTGCGGTTTATTGTTTGAATAATACAACTCTTTGTGTGCGGTTTCGATTTTTTTTTTATATACATAACCTACATGAAAATTTCTTTAGAATAAATATATCTACAAGGTGTTAAGGGAAGTACTTGACTTACGAGTACTTTATCCAGTGATTCTGCACTTTATTTTGAGTAAAAAATGTAAATAAAATTTTGTTTTCCTACATTGAGATTTTTGGTGTATATTTTTCAACTAAAAACATAGAAATCCAGTAAATATTTGACAGTCGGGGTGGAGTGAGGTGTTGGTCGATTACTCGGTTGAGTGACCAGTGACCACTTGTATTTTTACGTGAAATTAGCGCTATTCTAAATTATTTTTTTAAATAATTGAATCATTGATTAAAATAAGAATTAACTAACATACTAAATGTAGTGCCATTACTGTCATTTCAAGCATAGGCTGTGAGGATGGATAATAATATATATATGTAGATAATATTTTGTCTTGGCGAACTCATGGGCAGGTACACGGTTTCCTCGCAATCCGAAGGTCGCGGGATCGAACCCGGCATGGACAAATCAATTTTATTCGATTGATTTGTGTCATTTCACAATTAATTCATTAAAAATAATAGGTATAGAGTATCTACCTATATTTGCGGCACCTTCCAGTGTGGAAGATACTATCAGTATCGACCGGATGTAAGACCACCATTCAGAACTGAAACGTTGCTTGAAATGGCTCTAGCCGCGTTTGGTGTCTAGATCTGAATGGCCAGATGCTTCCCAACCTTCCTCTTTCCCATCTCCTTCCTCTCCCATTCCCTTCAGCCTCACTATGTCACAACATACCCCGATTGGGGATGCCATAGTCTCAATGGCTCCAGACGAGACCAGCTGGGACTCTTATGAGGTATTCACATTTAAAAAAATTTAAAAACACTCACGTGTAAAACGACGTAACTGTGTAAAAGAATGTAACTTCGTTGAGCAACAAATTATTAACTATCACCATTGACGTATGACTATCACCTATGATTATGTTTGTATTATAATATTACCTGCGGTATTGTCATTTGGTATTCGCCCGATGAAGATGAATTAATTTAACGTACCCCGTTAAAATGAGAAACTCAAGCCAAAATACACTAAATTGTCGATGTGATTGATTCACCTTATCACACTGTCGACTGTGACAATGGTATTGTCGGTTGGAGGTAACCACTGGACAGACAATTCCTAGAAATAATAATAATAAATATTATCTGTCTCTAATTATAAATCTTCAAATACCATACTCTACAAACTCTAGGGGCCCGGCCGGTTCTTTCACAGAAGTTGAACAATTCATCAAATTTCAAAGTTATTTTTCAAGTTCTTGAAAGTTTTTTTTTCATGTTATGTGATTATTTCATTGTGGGCCAGTTCTTTCATAGAACTAAAAGTAATAACAGAACTTGAATATAAATTTCACGGAACTTGAAAATTAACTTAAAATTTTGATAATTGCCCCTTTATTAACACCTTTTTTTATTTAATTTGCGAGACGGGTATGGGTACCGCCGTCCCGGAAACCATTTATTGGATTACCTGCAACACCCTGCCATAGGTCACACCAAGTGGTTCGCTACTAAATAATACAATACAAAACTCTTTGATCAGTTTCATCAGATGTGAGGAATAATTGAGCTTACTTCTGACACGGCCGCAACACACTCTCGTTTTATCTCTTCGGTGGAGTTATTCGACATCAGTCCGACCGCAAGAGCGCGGCCTTCGCGTTCAGTGTCTTATCATTCCCTAAAGCTGCGTATACATTTGTGAACCGAGACGCCAACCGAACCACAACTTATGAGAAAGGAATGAAGCAACCGCAAACAGCGCAAATCGCCGCAGCATTAAGCTGAACACACACGGCAGAGCTAACGAGCCAAATGGCCCCGCGCCGAACCAAAACTCATGGTATGTATGGAAACTCAGTTGTCTCGTCGTGACTCGACAGCCTCTATTCGAGATTCGGCGTGTTAAATAGTAATGCGCGTTTTCATCCCGCGACAAAATATCCTCCGACAAAAAACCTAACCTAACCTAACTTTACAGGATGTCTGTATTATTTTTGTCCCATTTTGCTATTTTTTAACAGCAATGTATTATCCTTACAGGATGCCTGTATTGTTTTTGTCGTTTTTTTGTTATTTTAGATTAGGTTATGTTTTAGTATATATTTTGTTGGGGGATGTTTTGTCCGTACGATGTTTTAACGGGGTTATTTTATCGCTGGTTGGAAAGTCGCGAAACCAGATCAAACTGGCCTGGCTCGGCGTGGATCGACTCGGTCGTGTGTGTCCAGTTTAATAATAAATTGATGATTGGTTTCATGTGCCGGAAACGACTTGCTCAAATTAGTAATAAATGAGTGGTTGGTTTACGGTCGTCGGTTAAACTTCCGCTGTTACTCTGAAATCTGCGATTCGATGATGTGTGATGGAAATGATAATGTGTACCTAGTTTTACTAATAATTTATGAAGGTATTCAAAACAATTTTTTTCTTGAGAAAAATTCTTTCTTTAATAAAATGACGAGCTTTCGTTTTACCTACAATTTGATGGGTTCGTTAATTTCACCTTTACTCATATTTTGATAAATAAAATTCTTTACAAGAAATTTTACGATTTTTTCGCCTTTATTTTTATATATGTACATGTATATAACAGAGCCCTAAAATATAGCGCTATCTTGTTCGGGACTTGTCTTAGGGACTGTTATTTCACAGAATTTGAACAAATCATCAAATTTCGCAATTCATTTTCGAGTTCTGTAAAGGTTCTGATCAAGTTCTGTTGTTATTTTAGTTCTGTAAAGTAAAGCAACTGGCCCATGATGATATAAAACAGAATGAAAATTAACTTTGAAATTTGTGAAACAAGTGGCCTTTAGTTTTAGGAAATAACGCTCCTAGGTACCGTTTCGTTTAAAATTTAGTTCACAGAAAGTCAAAGTTTGAAAATTTAAATATTTTTTGAGATTACGAAATACCAAAAAGACGACACGTTTTTTAAGAAGGTCACATTTACTCCAGTTTTTTTTTAATTTTATTTTAAACTACCGGATTACGCCAATTATAAACAAATGTCGTATATTTATAGCGAATCACCCATTTTAAGAAGATATAAGAAATATGTAGGAATACCTCACACCCAAATCTAATCAACGGGCACAGTAGTTTATCCAAGACAATTTTCCCAAAATACCTAAACTACTTACATTAGATATTTTTATAAAAATAACACGAACTTTTTACCTTGAAAATCAAAAAACATGAAAATCTCGCGATACTTTTCACTTGTGCAAAAAAGTGAAAATAATAACTAATATTATAATTACGAAAGTGTGTTTGTTTGATTGTCCTTCTTTCACGTCGCAACGAAGCGACCGATCGATGTGATTTTTTTGCGTAGGGATAGTTGGAGAACTGGGAAGTGACATAGGCAATAGATATTTCATCCCGGAAAAAATATTTCATTCCCTTCTTTTAGGGAAAATTCTTTGTTCCGTAATTTCTCCCTAATACTACGCGAGTGAAGCAAAAGTTAGTAATTATATAAATTACAACCCCATTAATCGTATTTCCCGTGAAGAAAGTAACAAATTAATTTTTTATAACAGTCACGTTAATAAAAGTATTTTTATCTGTATAACACACCCCTGGTTGTGTGACTTTTATTTCTGATTTTCGCATTTATATTTTATTGAAAAAATAATTTTGTTTTGGAAAATCGACTCCTATCCTGGTGGCTATCTATGTAAATAGGTACTTAAGACGATCCAATAGTCCAGGAAAAAATTGAAATCGGATTCCACGCCCTTTATAGGAGGAGTTTAAAAATATTTGAGAAAAAGCTCTCGGAAAGGTTGGAATAGGTATTTGAGAAAAAAAAATTATAGGTTGATTTCGTAAAGGCCTGTAAAAATATTAATTCCTTTTTTACGCATTTTTTATTGTAATAAAACGGAAATTTAAAATTGGTTTCACGAAAGCAAGCGGCGCGGAGCCACATGTCTATTTCCCGCTATGGCCGGGGCGTGACTCATACGAAATGGGTTGTGTCCAGTGCATGGTTCTTAGGCCCATGCCATAAGGGTCACTTCAAGATCCAAATTCGTAGAGTGCGGGCCATATTGATTGATGTCAAAAATAACAACGAGAAAATTAATGTTTTATTTTATTTTGTGAAGTTCGGGCGTAAATATAATTTTTTTGCGATTATTATAAAAGAAACTGAATTTGCCACATTGTACAATAAATATAAGTAGGAGTGTTTGCACTTGAAAGTGTTTGCATGTTTTTTATAGACCTAATACTTTAATTTTTTCTAGGCTTATTAAAAGACTTATAAAAAAAATTACCGATATACTTTTAAGGGCCAAGATATATTCTACACGCAGTATTTAATTGAAGCATCTATAATACTTCTAAGCGATCAAATTTTCAAAACAAAAAACATTATGATTTTGCAATATTTGGTAGGGAGTATTCTAGTCTAGAAAAAAAAAATAACTTCATATTTCGAGATTTTAGATATTCAAGAATATATCCTTAAAGAGATTTTTCAAAATTCTAATTATTTCAAATGTTATAGCCATTTTACTTCGACCGGTTTAGACGGAATCTAAATATAATCTAAGTAGAGCAAAACTTTAAAGGCGTGTTTCTCGAAACCACTTTTTTCGAGACGTTTGACACGATATGTCGAGTTTTACTGGACCAATTTACTTGAAATTTGGTGTGAGCCTTCTCTATCGCACTAACTAAAACTATAACAAAATTTAAATTTTTACTCTTTTAAAAAAATTCAGAAAAGTCAAAAAACTAGTAAAAAAATTTTTTGAGACCCCCCACTTCTACACCCTGTAAATTTTTGAATTTAAAAATTTTTCGTTTGATTTTTTTTTTTATTTATTCTTAAATGTTTAATAAATATTTGGTAAAATAATTGCTGGTAAAAATATATTTTGAAAAAATACCTACAATTCATGGTTCTAGACTAGAATACTCCCTTAATTGTGGGCCTATTTCTTAGTCATATCCATAAATAATAATCTCTCTTGTCGAGTCATCAGAGATCCCTGTAACTTGATCTCCTCTTCCTTGAGTTATTTTCTCTACATCCCCACCCCCTCAGTCTTAATAAATAACGGATGACGCAATTTCCTGGAAACCTGGAATCAATATTATAATATCGTTTTTCGTGAACAATTTAGGACACTGATTCTTTTTTTCACTTTATTACGCATTGAAGATTTAATATTTTGATTCATAATAAAAATAATCTAAAATATGTACTACGCCTTTGTTCACTCTTTGCTTACCTACGGAATTATAGCTTGGGGAGGACCTTACAAAAACAATCTATATTCAGTTAATGTTTCGCAAAGAATCGTTTTGGGAGGTGAGAATGGGTACCGCCGCCCCGGGAACCATTTATTAGATAAACAATACCTCTGCCAAGTGACTCGCTACTTTTGGTGACTTAGCAGGGGTGCCCGGGTTAATGGGGTGAGATTTGTCTGGATCTGGCGGCGGATGACCTGTACACACTAAACCCTAGATTCTTACCCTCCCCTTTTACCTTTTTAGAACTTCCACTCATTCCTTTCCTTTAAAAAGACCCTCCACACAACATTCCCAAAGATGACACAGGACCTGAAGGAATTTATTTTTCTCAAGGCCTCCTGTGTGGAGCTGATGTAAAAAAAATAAATAAAAAAAGAATCATTATAAAAGTTTTTTTTTTTAATCTTTTTCCTCAACAGAATCACTTTTTAAATTGTTTCCAGAACAAAATTTCGATGATATATTTAAACAAGATTCCATTATACAAATGTGTAAAGAAAAATATAACACAGAATATCAAGAATTTTACAAACTAACGAGAAATAGAAATTAATTATTACACCTTACTTTAAGGTTAAACGTCACGTACGTTATAATCTACGCATTCACAGATGGCGCCAATCAAATTATTTTAGGTTTTTAATGCTTTTTGCATGTTACGCTTTAAAAAAATAAGGTAAATTAATTGTTCGCGATCGTACATATTTAATTAGAATATAAATAAATAGTTTTGTCCTTAAACAAACCCAAATCTTCCAAGAAAGGCTGAAAAATTCAATTTTGTATCGGTGACTCAATCCAATATTGTATTTTTCAGCCTTTCTTCAAAGATTTGGGTTTGTTTATGGACAAAACTATTTATTTATATTCTAATTAAATATTTATGATCGCGAACAATTAATTTACCTTAATATTTTAAAGCGTAACATGCAAAAAGCATTTAAAACCAAAAATAATTTGATTGGCGCCATCTGTGAAAGCGTAGATTATAACGTACGTGACGTTTAACCTTAAACCAACTCAACCTTTATATTATTTACCAAGCCATAAAAAAACTATAATAACCTCCTTTACGAATTGCGCTGTATCATTAACCAATCAGAACAAATAAATAAAATTAAATAATTTTAAAAAAAACTTTTATATATTTTGTACAAAACATATTATAACATACAATCTAAGTAAGAATCGTGGCTTCCTTAACAGGCACAAGAGCTCCTTTTTTCTGATGAGGTATAAATGACCAACGATGACCTTAAATATAATATTTTTCAAATATATTAAATATATAAATGTAACTCACTAAATGCATACAGTAAAATTATAAAAAATATTCATTGTTACAACATCAACAATGTCTAAAGCTTTGATTGTTCGGGTTATTTTAAGATGGACTAAAACATTCCTTAAATTAAAATAAATAAAAACAGCTTGAAAAGTTTTTACAGTTATTAGAATATGTAGGTACACAGATTTAAAGTGTGTGTTTTATTATTAATTTTATAAACTAACTTTTTTTTTATTTTCACTGAAATTTGAATCTTTTTGAAGTCTAACAAGTTTGAAACGAGCCTACACTATGATGGCAATGTTGTGAGTACTGTGTTCTTCTCAACTGTAGTTGCGATACCTATAACAACCAACTCTAATAATTATTGATTATGTGTGGTGTATATAAGGAGTTTTTCTCGCTCCAAAGCGCGAAGTGGAGATGTGTCCTTCACACGAACTTGTGTTTGAACAAAGTGTAGATTTCAGAAGTGAAAGACAATAGTTAATAATATAATGATTCGACTTCTGTCAGCGAGGTGGTCACGCAGGAGGGAAAGCGTTGGGTAAGAACTTCTGACTTATGTTGGAATTTATGTATTTTCTAAAAAAATAATGTTTCATGTTACACCTATGTGTTCATATTTTACTTTGATTCAACTGTGAATATTTTTGTAAAATACTCTTATCTTATGCTAAAATATGCCATGGTCTACCAAAATGATTTTCCAGATGTTACGTAGGTAGGTAGGTACTGTATTTTTGTTCTTCTGTAAATCGTTTACCTTTGACGTTATACTGCACCCGAACATCTACTGATTGGAGACAAATATCAAGAATTCTAAGTTTGAATTGGAATCAAGTTTGACCCAACCGGCAGAGCCAGTGAGACTATGGCATCCCCAATTGTTAAATGTTGTGAGGCTTGAGGTAGTGGGGAGAGGAAGGAAATGGGTTAGATTTATTCCAATGATTTAGTTTTGCCCTTTGTGGATCCCATTTCCTCCATTATTGGTCATGTTGACATTATTAGTCATGATGTTATTGGTCATGTTGGTCATTTGACCGGTCAGTGGTTGAGTGGGCATCGCGTTTGAGTCCAACTGTAAACACAAACACTACACACAAAAAAAACACAAACCCTTAACTTTTGGCTAGAATTTATATATCTATACATATAACTAATGTATGTATGTTTGTTCCAGTGGCGGACGGCAGAACCCTGCAGTGGTGGAGGAGCAGTCCTCAGCCCCCCCTGGTCCCCCCGCCTCCCCCTCTGCTACCACCTCCATCACTACCCTGCCCAGGAATAAGGATGGCTCCATCGACTATGACGGTATACCAGCTTTCTTAAATTACCGCTTTTCAAAATCGCTTGCTGTGATAATCGAAATGTTTTTTTTTATTGTTCATAACAGACTATAACTACATTTACTGTACATGTTGGTACAATCAACTTATAGTATTCCAGGAGGTGTGGACTTATCAAATTATGCATAATTTTATAATGTCGTTTACATTTATTTTCGTTTACGTTTTGCAGAAACTCTTAGACGTTTTTGCAAGAATGGGATATTTACACCATTCGATGTGGATATTTTTTCCTCCACATGATACATTATATCCTATGTGAATATTTTAATTTTGTTTCCTAAGTAAACTGATGTACAATAAATCCCACGTGCCGACATTCATACGTCTCAAAATATCCTACGTGAGAACATTGGATAAGGATATTAATTATAGGAGAATATAGGATATTTTTTCCTTACACAATATTGGCTTTATTTTGTAGCCTGGTTACAGTCTGTGGCACATGGTGGCTGGTTGCTTTGATTATTTGTGTGCCCTATCAACCATATCAATATGTAGTACATTCATGTTGCGGGTTACATATAATATCTATAGGCCTTCAAAATCAAGAACAATTTTTATGTTATATTTTTTTAACTAATAATTTTTTTTATGGTAATATTAATATTTATTTCATGACATTCATGGCGTTTTATCAGGTTATATCAATAAGTTTCATTTTAGAGCTAAACTATGTTACGAAAATTAGTCAATGCACAAGATATACTATGTGCAGTAAACAGGGCGAACAATAAATCATATATGCAGTAAACATGGTTCACAATAAATCCTATGTGCAGAAACAGGATACACAATAAATCCTATGTGCAGTAAACAGGTTACACAATAAATTCTATGTGCAGTAAACAGGATACACAATAAATCCTATATGCAGTAAACAGAGCGCACAATAAATCATACATGCAATAAACAGGGTGCACAATAAATCATATATGCAATAAACAGGGTGCACAATAAATCCTATGTGCAGAAACAGGGTACACAATAAATACTATGTGCAGTAAACAGGATGCACAATAAATCCTATACGCAGTAAACAGGATGCACTATAAATCCTATGCGCAGTAAACAGGGCGCACAATAAATCATATGTGCAAAATTCAAGAATAAGTAGTCTGTGTTATTGAAAATTTGATATCATTTCCACTTTTCTTCTGTAAATAACTTGTTGAATTTAACTCTGCAATTAATAAAAATAACAAAAAAACTTATGTCCCTAATTTATCAGTTTGTAACCCATATTGTAAATCAGTATTGAACAGTGCCAGGGAGTATGAGAGGCGTGAATTAATGAAATAAGTGAATTAAGGCGGGCGTTAATTCTCGGTGAGCAGGATGCCTATGCCCATTACTTCTGTAGCTGTTGGCTTATATAGACACCCCTAAATGATGTTATATATATATATATGTATTTAATTTTTATTTATTTTTTTCTTAATTTTTTCCCATTACATATATCTAAATACATATGTACATTTCTAAAATAATTTTACATATTTTCTAAATACCGTAAGATGTAAACATAAGGTACAAGTAATATTGTAATAGTTGGCAATAAGTAAATATATGTATAATAGACAAAAGTAGGGAATGGGAACCCACTAAGGAACTGCCTGTCGTGGGTAATATAAACAAAAATGCTATATTACATCAATAAGTACAAGTACAATTGTATGTTATATTCCAGCCCTCTACGAATGTGACAGCGACAGTGACATTGGGTCCATGGAGACGCATGGCTCTGTCATCACACATCTCCTGTCACAGGTCAAGATTGGGATGGATCTCACCAAGGTCAGTATTTAAACATCTCATTTTTCACCACAGCCTTCAAATTCTGTACATTTGTATCCATAGGACCATTTATCAGATAAATGATATTGTTTTTTCATTCTCTCAGGCTTTTTCCGACTTCTTTTCCATGATTAATTTTGATATTACATCATGCTGCCCAAGTGGGTTTGTTACAATCACACTACCCAGACTGAAATAATTGTCTGATATTAGTTCTGGGTTTCAGGTGGTTCTTCCGACGTTCATCTTGGAAAGGAGATCCTTACTGGAGATGTACGCGGATTACTTTGCGCATCCTGATCAGTTCCTTAGGTAAGTTTCAAGCTATCTTCCACAGGACCACAGGGTAAAGAATTGTGAATATGTACACGTTAGGATCCGAGGAATTGGGCAACTGAAAAGCGATGTTGTGACACCAAGAATGTTGATGACAAAAAGAAACGTGTATTAGGTAATCCAGAGGCACATTTTCACAACAAATCTTTCTCTTCATATTTGAATAAGTTGTTATATCCCAAACGAAAATTGGATGTACATCATTGATTTTTGTTATTATTAATTTCAGGATAGCAGACATGCCCACTCCGCGTGACCGCATGGTCCAGGTGGTCCGCTGGTACCTGAGTTCGTACCATGCGGGGCGCAAGTCGGCCGTGGCCAAGAAGCCCTACAACCCCGTGTTGGGGGAGGTGTTCCGCTGCCACTGGCAGGCGCCCCAGAATGGTGCGGAGGCCCCCGTCACCGATGGGCCCGTGCCATGGTGTGGGCCCAACCAGCTTACCTTTGTGGCAGAGCAGGTGTCCCACCATCCGCCCAGTAAGTTTCACCCTAGCTTTGCTCATCTTAATGTCATCTGGAAGTTATCTAATATCAATCATATTTTAGAAGAGGAATTGGCTATCTAAAAACTATCATCTTTCAATATGGTTGATACTAATTCTGGTTTGTGCCAAAGCTGAATTGAGGGGGATGTGTATATTGGGGAAATGTCCCTGGCTAGGGATGGAGAATGGTAATCTGCCTTCTGAACTCTCAGTTTGAGAGTGTTTCCTGCTTTACATACACACATTGATCACAAAGTTACTTTATCCTCTGTTATTGATAACAAATATTATAATCAATAATTATCAGCCTGAAACACTCATCTACATTGAAAAAATCTTCCGAGAAAAGATACTGGCCGCCAACGGGAATTGAACCCGTGTCCCTCTGATTGCCGGTCAGCTGCTCTGACCACTGAGCTATGGCGGCTTATCTAATACCCACCCAATAATTCAATATATACTAGTGTTTCATTCGACAATTACTTATTATTACATTTTTCCAACTCTGTTATTGAGCTTGACCTCTTTTTCCTAACAGTTTCAGCCTTCTACGCTGAGCACGTGAACAAGCGCATATCATTCGACGCATGGGTGTGGACCAAGAGCAAGTTCCTGGGACTGTCAATCGGAGTCCACAACATCGGCCGGGGGACGGTCAGCCTGCCCGAACTACAGGAAGACTATGTTCTCACATTCCCTAATGGTTATGGAAGGTATTTATATGTATTACTACCATTTCTTTCTATCGTGACTTGCGACTACACTATATAGTACTAAATATATCTACCTGGCAGACCGTGGCTCGCAAACTCCATGTGGCTCTTTCCATGGGCATTTGCGGCTATTCAACTCCAGCTTCACCTTCACTCTGCAGCCGTATTAGAAAAGCACGATACACGGCCGCCAAACGAACTAAAACACAATTACAATGCATATTATCTAATTGCATATTCACATTGGTATTGTACCAAAATATAACTGAAAATAATAGCTAGATGTCATCAATGTCCAATGTCCAAAGCAATATAGTTACACACAAAAATTTGGACTTCACATTGTTGAGACATAACCTCGAATAATTGCAAGGATTTTAGGCGTTTGGGGGCATTTTCTGTGCATTAGACTGTTATGTTTTAAACCTTTTAAAGAATTTGCGATACCTGTGGACTGGTATTTAAAATTCTCATACATATGCATCATGTATAGATGACGCTCGTCTTTTAGGCACGGGATCGGTTGGCATGTGTACATGACGCTCATCTAAAAAGGGTTAACGTAACTTTGGTTTTGATTGTTCGACTCTGCCAACTCTACTACTCTATCTTCTTGCTCGTCTTTGGTTCTATTCTGACTGCCCTTACATTGACCATCATAAAACAGCTATAACCAAAAACCTACTATTTTCCAGATCCATCCTAACAGTACCGTGGATAGAACTAGGCGGCACAGTGACGGTTGAATGCGCTGCTACTGAGCACAAGGCCACCATCGAGTTCCTGACGAAGCCGTTCTACGGGGGCCGCAAGCACCGCGTGTCTTGCGAACTATTCGGTCCAGGTGACCGGCGCCCCTTTCTCACCTGCTCGGGCGAGTGGAACTCTCGTATGGAGATGAAATGGACGGAATCAGGGGTGAGTTCAACCATCCATTGGCCTTTACCGACCACCCTTGGTGGGTCACACAGTCTTCCACTTGAAGGAAAGAAAGGTTGTCTATCCCAGTTTTATTGCTCAAGTCATTGCTGCCTCAACTGCCTCAACGTGTCTGATTCCGTGTTTTACATAATTCTATCGTGTTCTTCCTGGTATTCACACGGAGGAGGTTGTAAGAGCGCTACCATGGTTTGATTTTATGGATCCAGGACTTATAGCTCTATATATGGTATCTTGTGTTGATACATCCCAAACTCTCGCATGCAAAGGTATCGCTAAGATAACATCACCTAAGAGTAATTTCATAATACAACTCCCCATCGATTTCTAATGCCTGCTTCTAAAGCCTTGATAATGCAAGTTCTGTACAATGTTAATTATTATAAACCTTCATAAAAAAAATAATAAAAGTGTCTTAAAACATCGAGACACTGTTCTCCCACTTATGTTCTTTTGGCTTAGATCAATAAATACTTCTGTTAAAGAATTTATATGATTTTGTCAATTCCAGCGCACTGAAATTCTATTCGACGCCGCATTGATGCGCGCCGAACGCAAGCTCGTGCGCCCAATTGAGTCACAAGCCGTCAACGAATCACGTCGCGTCTGGCGCGAGGTGACGGCGGGGCTTCGCGCAGAGGATATCGAGGCGGCCACACGTGCCAAGTGCAAGGTGGAGCAGATGCAGAGGGACGCCGTAAGACAGAGGGAGGCCAGCAGCTCAGCGTGGGAGACTGTCGTGAGTGGAAATAGTTTTTTTTAGATTTTGCATTAGTTGGTCGCCACACACTAAGCGGGGGAATCACCTGCAGAGGCTGTGCGAAAAAAGACCTGCATTGGACTGAGAATGTTGAATTAGCACAATTAACAACTGGAGACGCCTCATAGAAGCGATATATTGAAATTCAAATTATAAAATAAACGATGTAGATTTCTGGATGTTCGGTTATGGATTTGATCGTACTCATTCCAAAAATCTTACTTCAGAATATTAATACAGAATCATAAACTGCTTACCATGGTTTGACGCCAATGAATCCACCTTTTTATATTTTTCAACAATTACATTTTTCACCGTTTGTCCCATATTTTTTTATATATGGTTTTATAAAAATTGTTAAATGTATAAATTAGGGATGAAACGGATAGTTGTTTGGTCGGATACCGGATATCCGGCTAGCTGCGAGGCCGGATGGCCGGATATCTGGCGGCCGGATATTCGACCCATTGTCTCGTTGCATGTAGTGATGAGTTTAGCAGCAGCAGTGTTTATAGTTATTTTTTTTTTTAAGTTTTCTTTATTCATTAGATTTTTCATTACATACATTGGGGATTTTTCGACCACCATGCTAGGCACATGCCCGTGTTGTGGCGATCGATTTTATATACAGTAGGTACATTAACAAATGAAATATGAAGAATGTGAAAGAATTAAGAAATTATATACATAAAATTATATGATATTCAAGAATACAAAAAAATATAAAAGAATCTAAATTGCTATAGAGTAATATAAAAGAGTTGTAATAATAATAAATAAATAAATTAATAAATAAATAATAATAAATAAATAATAATAAATCAAACAAAGGTATGTAATTATAAATATATAAAATAAGAGTAGGTACTATATGGTATGCATATGAGAAAGGAATTTTATTTTGTTGAAAATCTAAATGTGCATGGTTAAATTGGTAGGTACATTATTTTACACCAATTTTTGTACAAATAAATGTTAGGTTTAAAAATAAAATGATGTTTTCCTCCAAATAAATTAAGTAATATGACATACTATATTATACAAATAACAGTAACAGAAACGGTTTAGGCAGATGTTGACCTTTATAATAAAATTAGACATGTTTTTTTTTTTTTTTTAGAAATGTATTCCTGTTTTTGCAGAAAGTGTTAAGTTAAGTTAAGTCAGGTTAAGTTAAGTAATTTAAGTTAAGTTAAGTCAAGTTAGGTTAATTAAGATCAAGTTGACTCAATTTAGTGGTGTCAGGCATTCTTTAAAATAGTTCCTTCCCTTTATAATTAACCAGTTCTGAACACTTGTGATATATTGATTGTCATTTTTCGTTTTCCTGGTATCAATACTTAGCAAATTGAACATTTTGGGTGCAATGTAAGAGAACTGGTGCTGTGCGAAGGCTGTTTTTGTTGGAGGAATTATGCATTTTAGTTGGGATGAGTACCGGGTGTGAATTTTTTGTTGTGTTTTTTTCATCAAATCATTTTTCCATAAGTATATGAGAATCGTCTTTATGTATAATTGTCGAATGTCTAATACTGCGAATTTTTTAAAAAGTGGTTCTGATGGGTGTGATGGGTTACATTTGAATATTATCCTTAGCAATAGTTTTTGTATTAAGACCAAGGGATGAAGAATTGATGTTGCACAGCCTCCCCATCCTACAATACCATATGTAGCAATTGATTGAAAAAGTGCAAAGTAAATACATCTTAGTGTTTGTAGGCTAAGGATAGATCTAAGAGAGTAGAAAATGTAACATAATTTGCGAAGCCTTTTAGTTGTAGAATTTATGTGTGCCTCCCATCGTAGTTGATCATCTATGATAACTCCCAAGTACTTAATTTCATTTGATATTTTTAGGTTATCGCATGAGCAGTTTTTGTGAGGTGATGTGGGCGTGTTAAGGTTCTGTGAACATGTATGTATGGTAAGTTTTTGGCAGTTGTGGAGGATATTTGGTTTACGTATGGAAAAAAGTAGGTATTTTGTTTTATCTATATTTAGAGTTAGAAGGTTAGAATCCAACCAGTTTTTTACTATGTTCATGCCATAATTTGCTTTTTCAAAGGTTAAATTCAAATCTTCGTCATCAAATACGATAACCGTGTCATCAGCAAAAGATATAATAGTGCCACCAGTATTCAGATTGCATAACGTGTTAATGTATATTAGAAAGAGAAGTGGGCCTAGAACACTGCCTTGGGGTACGCCATATGTGATTGGTAAACTTGTACTTCTATACTCTTTAGCCGAGTTGATAATAGTTGACTGGGACCTGTTTGTTAGATAGCTCTCAAACCATTTAAGGGGAGTACCTTTTATTCCTATCTGCAGGAGTTTTTTCAGCAGTATGCGGTGAGATACAGTATCAAAGGCTTTAGCTAGATCCAAGAATACAGCGAGGGGTTTGCGACTTTTATCGAGTTTGTCAGAAATTAGTTTAGTGAAATTTGCAATTGCATCTGAGGCACTACGACCTTTGCGGAAGCCGTATTGATTATTTGACAGGATTTTATTATCTTCGAGAAACTTGTAGAGTCTTCGTTTAACTGTTTTTTCAATTATTTTTGAAATCGGACTTAGTAAGGATATTGGTCTATAGTTATTCACAGATGATCTGTCCCCTGATTTAAAGACAGGAATAATGGTTGAATGTTTTAGGGTGCTTGGGAAAAGGCCAGTTCGAAAACTTAGATTTGTGATATGTTGAAGGGGTTTAGTGATGATTGGTTTGAGGTGTTTAATTAGTTTAGTGGATATATTGTCAATTCCCGTGGAGTGTGTATTTTTGAGTGATGATATGATTTCATTGATTTCTTGTTCTGATGTTGGAGTGAGATTAAAAAGGTTATAACTCAGATTATCGAGAGAGATTTTATTTGCAAGGTTATCTTCAGATGTTCTATATCTATTAAGGATATTATTTGCTAGGTCTGATCCGATTGTGGAGAAAAATTGGTTGAAATGCTTTGTGATCGTTTCTGAGTTTTCAGTTGCACTTAATGTTTTATCTGCGATTGTGATTTTATTTATGGGTGTGGTAACTTTTTCTGTGTAGCATATTTCTTTGATAATATTCCAGATTTGTTTAGTATCATTAGCAGCTTCGTCTATCTGTTTCCTATAATACTCTTCTCTGGCCGTACAGGCTATTTTTTTACAAGTATTTCTGTATCGTTTATAGAATAAGAGAGATTCGTAGTCGGTGGGATTATTTTTACAATATTTATGGAGTTTATCCCGCTTACGTATACAGTGTAAAATGCCATTTGTTATCCAAGGTTTTAGTTTAATTTTAATTTTATGTCTACTTTGGTGGTTGTTTGTGTTTGATGTGGCATTTACTAGATGTTTATGAAGGATGTCGATGAGAGATTCACATGCTAGGTTCGGGTCACTAAGTTGATAGAAATTTGACCAGTTTTCCTCGGAAACCAGTTTAAAGAGAGTGTCATATGAAATTTTGTTTAGTTGTATAGTAGATGCTGGTGATTTTGGTATTTTATGTAAAATGGATGTGATAGTGGCGTAGTGATCTGTAACAGTACATTGAAATATTAAAGATTTGATATTTAGTTTGCATTTGGCAAAAACGTGGTCTATGCAACTGGCGGACAACTCTGTAACACGAGTGGGGGCTGTAATAGCTGCGGAAAATCCTTGCAGAGTTAGAAGATTTATGTATTCGTTTGCTTGGGGATGCATTGTATTTATAATGTTGATATTAAGGTCACCAATAATAAGGACATTTTCATGATCTTTAATACGTACCAAAAATTGATTAAGTGCGTTTAAAAATGGTGTTATGTTGGATGTGCTCGGTGATCGGTATATAGATAGTATAGTAACGGTGTTTTCTATTTCGAGTTTGAGAAGATTTGAGTTAGTGATTGTGATTTCCTGTACAGAGTGTTGTATATGATTTTTTATGTAAATAATGACGCCATCGTTTTGTGATTGATTATTCTGGGTGCTGTATTGATTATAGTTTTTTATGTTTTTTGGAATATAATTATCTTTGATCCAGCATTCGGTCAAAATAATCAAGTCAAAGTCTGAGTCAAGTTCTGTAAGTAGTATCATTAGTTCAGTAAAATTTTTATTAATACTTCTGATATTCATGGAAAATATTTTTAGGTTAGATTGATTTAAGGTTTTTCGAACTTCTATAGAGCTATTTGTTTCGATACATGGAATCTGCGACATGTTGTCCAAAATATTTGTTATGCTATCTTCCATTTTTTAAAGTTGGTGTGGTACATTTAATATAGGGTGCTATTTTAATATTTTGTTCAGGTATTTCTACCATCGATATTGTTTGTAATGAAAACAGAGTTACTTGTATAAAATGTATAAACGGATTAGTCACATTGGTTAGAATAAGACTGAGGGGTTCTGCATGTTTAAATAATAGGTTGAAATTACCATATAAAATTTTATAAAACATAAGCACATAAAGAAAATATAGAATAGCACATAAATAGTATATAAGATAAGCATATAAAGTACATAGTGTTAGCTTTGTGATATAAGGATTTTGTTGTTGTGAATTTATAATATAGGCATATATAGTATGTATAACATAAACATAGGTATATAAGGTACACATATAGTTGTTGCGGAAATATAACATAAGCGTATATATAATATATAGCACAAGCATATATAGAATATAGGCATGTAAAGAATATAAAGTAAATAAAACATAGGCTTATAAACAGTATGAAACATCAGCATAAGCATAAAAAGTATGTAAGTGATATAAGAATTTAGTTGTTGTGAGTATTTAACATAAGCATATAAAGTATTTATAATATAAGCATAGGTGTATAAAGAGTACTTATAGTTACTGCGAATGTATGACATAAGCATATAAATAATATGCAACATAAGAATATGAAATACAAGCATACAAAGAAAATAAAACATGAACTTAAAAAGATTATAAAACACAAGCATATAAAGAAAATAAAACATAAGCATAAGCATATAAAGTATACCAATGATATATGGATTTGGTTGTTGCGGATATTTAACATTTATAACATAGGCTTTAGTATACAAAGTATGCATATAGTTATATAATGACCGGTCAGTGGTTGAGTGGGCATAGCGCTTGGGTCCCACCCGGGCGTCGCATGTTCGATTCCTCGGCTGGCTAAGTCCTCCATCACAACACAAGCAACATTTTCGGCTTTCTGTGGTGGTAGTAGGAGATTTTCAAACATTGTTGGGTTATTAGTAACCCGGGAATGTTTGTCTTTCTTTTAAAAAAAAAAAAAAAAAAAAAAAAAAAAAAGTTGTTGTGAGTATGTATCACGAGCATATAAAGCATAAGTATATAAGGAGTATAAAACATAAGAATATAGAGAATATAAAACATAAGCATGTAAAGTACACAAGTGCTATAAGGATTTAGTTGTTGCAAGTATTTTACATGATTATAACAGGCATAATATAGTGTAACTACGAATTGATACATAGTACAAGATTTATATTTGCTAATACTAAAACTGAATGCAGTGTTTGGGTAAAGAATTAAAAGAAAACTAGAAAAATACCATTTAAATAATTTAAATAGCCCTGTCACCTGTGTACCTGTATACCTGTGCCCTTGTGGTTCATATAATAGGTTGATATTAATAGTTAAAATAGTGATATTAATGAGTTTTGGGTAAAATAAAAAATATGTAAACATAGGTACAATAGTTACAGTTTTTTTACAAGTTATTGAGTGCGGGAGATAAGAGGTGTTTGTTTTTGTCATTGATAATAATGACTGGTGTCCCAATTTCTTTACGGACGTACACTTGCCCTCCACGGGTCCAGGCGAATTTATATAAGTTTTCCCGTGTAGCCTTACGTGCAAGGAACCACAAGTGTTTCGCACGAAAAGTCAGGTGTTCTGAGACGTATATGTGGGAGCGAGGTCCTGCAATTCCGACGAGGGTGGTGTTTAGTTTTTCCTCTCTATTGTTAGCTTCTTTGTCGAACTTTTTTATGTCTGTCAGGAAAACATCACGGTCAATACTGGTTTTAAATGATATGATTATGGGTCTGCATTGATCTTTAGGTATTTTTTGGGAGATGCGGTAAGCTGCGTCAATCTTGTTCATTTCCACGTTTGAATTAGTAGTTTTTTGGATGTTAAATATAAGGTTTTTCAAGTTTTCCCCGTTATTTTCGGGGACCCCCCTGATTTCCACGTTTTTGGACCTATTTTGTCTATCGATTTGCTCCATGTGGTTTTCTAACGCCTCAATTCTTGCTTCGAGGCCGGTGTTTTTTTTCTCCAGTTTGTTATTAGTGTCCTCAAGCTCGTGGACGCGAAGGAGAATCTCCTCATATTGCTTGCTCATTCCCGCTAGAGTGGCAAGAATTTGGGTGTTTTGTTCGAGGAGTTTAGAGAGTAGTTCACTATCAATAAGTGAACTGCCGCTGGGTTTGACAGTCGGTGTGACACAAATGCATTGTTTACATTTTATGAGGGCCCGCCGCTCCTTAGAGAGGCGACGGTAGGTACTTTCCACTACACCTCCACATTGCAGATGAAATGTCTCCTTGCAGGTTATGCACACAAAAACAGACTCGGCAGATAGTGTAGGTTCGGAACATTGTTGACAGATATTATTCATGTTGATGATGTATGTTATGTTGATGATGTTTGATAATGTTGATGATGTTTCACTGTTATTTTATGTTATTTGTAATAGGCAGTGGATAAGTTATTTAATAAGCAGTCACAGTTCTTAACACAAATAAACACTGGAAATCACAACAACTGTCAGTTCATCGAAAATTAAGACCTTTGAAATCACTGTAGAATTAATGAATTATCAGAAAGTTTGAAGTTTGTACACTAAATGTGACCCAAGGAATCACCTCCAATACATTTAATATTCAATATGATGGTTTTAAATATAGATTTTATGATTTTATCGGTAGAGCAAATATCGTGGTACACACTGTTTATTGTTGTAGTATTGTGACTCATAGTGAGATGTTGTTTTCCGAAGCTGGCCTGGTTTACGAAATCAAGCGAAATCGCTTGTTGCCTGCGAAAATTTTGTCTTTATTCACCATAATTTACCACTTGTTAATTTTGAGTATTAATTCCAAATATTCTCTTTGCTAAGAAGAAGAACAAGAGGTATATTATGGTGCTTCAATGTCAGTATTTAATCATTTTAATAATCTCTGTGTTTTTTTATGATTTTTAGTTCACTATAATGGTGATTGTGATTACTTTTTTCGCTACTCTGTGAGGTTTTTGTAAGTTTTGACTAAAAGTTTTTAGTTTAGATATTTACTATTTATGTATTTATCATTAGAGTGAATATCTCAGAAGAAAATTTTAGTTTTTTGGAAGGTTTTATGGCTTTTTGTAACTTTTTCGACTTTAAATAAAAGCCGTCATAATTATAAGCCATTTTATTGATATTTACTTCACAAAGATTAATGCATTGCATTTTATTATAGGAAATTGTCGTAATTTTTGAATATCCGGTATCATATTCAAAATATTCGGCCGGACACCGGATAGTTACCGGATATCCGTTTCATCTCTAGTATAAATGCATGAATTCTGCATGTCAATTACTGAAAATGCCTTGCCTTGTACTTTCTTGGAAGAACATCGACATTACTTATAGTAGGGGAGGCGAAGCAGGGATTTTGGGATTTACTCAAGCGCATCAGATTAACTAAGGGGAGATACCTCTCGACCATATTATGGACTACCACCATTTATGAACCCATAATATTGGTGGGTGCGGCTAGGGCAACCGATCAGATTAGTAAAAAAAAATCGATCCCCGTAGTTACTCGAGCGTGTCAGATTAAGGTATTGTGAGTTAATTACATGCAGAAAAGTTTACATTTCAATAATCTGACGATTTGAACGTGACGTAAGAAAATTAGCGAGTCACAAAGTTGCAAAAAAAACGCCACGTGGATTTGAAATAATGCAAGGATCATGGAAATAATATAATCTGACGATTTCAACATGCCGAAGAAGCTATAATCATCACTGAGTGTGGAGCGTACAGCGGCTGACGGCGCTGAGAACTGCCTACTAACTATGTCCATAGACATATGAATATTACTAGACCTGCCCTAAGTGATAAAAGTGGTCTGCCTATATATAAAGAGGAAAGATTTGATTGTTTGTTTGTTTGCATTGAATAGGCTCCGAAACTACTGAACCGATTTGAAAAATTCTTTCACTGTTAGGAAGCTACACTATCCCCGTGTGACATAGGCTATATTATATTTTCAAAAAATTAGGTCTCCTTACTAAAACTCCAATAATGTAACCCAAGGTGTAAAAAAATTACCTAAAATATTATTTACATCGCGTGCGCTGCGAAAACTATTGATGATAGAATAAAAAATAATAGCGGGTGAAAACTTGGCTAGACTCAAACATACTTACACTAAATATATCGAAAACAAAATTTATGACGTACAGTATAAATAGTACAGGACAACCAAGAAACAACTCAAACACCATAAAAATACACGAATGTTTAAATACTAACATCTGCAGTTGCCCTTCTCTAGAAAAAACAGAACAAATAAAATATCTAGGAATCATAATTGACCATAACCTTAGATGGACACATCATATCAAACAAATCACAAATAAACTCCTCAAAACAATACACATTTTCCTAAACATAAGAAACATATATAATATAAAACAAATGAAAACAATATATTTTGCACTTTGTCAGTCAATAATAGAATATGGATTAATTATCTGGGGAGGAGCAACAAACTCAGCTATCGATCACTTAGAAATCGCGCAGAAAACGATCTTAAAGATAATACTTAAAAAACATAGACTGACTGACACAAACCAAATATTTAACAGTTGTGACGTACTAGATATACGCCAATTATATGTTAAAACACTGCTAAACTACATTTTTGACCAGAAAAACAAATTTCAACAATCTCAAAATATCACTAACAGACCAGTTAGACAATCGTACAAAAATAACTTAAAAACTCCGACGGTAAATACAAGCTTTGGACAAAGGCACTATAAATATCATCCTATAAAAGCATTCAACAGTCTTACCCTTGAAATTAAAATCGAAGAAAACAAAAATAATTTCGTACTCAAAATTACAAAATGGATTAAAGAACAAAAAAGACAATATTACCAAAATTTCTTTACAAAATAAAAATAAAACACAACTACACGAAACACTCAAAACCAACATAAAATACACATCACTCACAAACACACAACACATAATATATACCGATTTTAATTTATTTTTTTAGTAATAAAATAATTCATTTTATCCTATAATTTTAGCTTAATTATAAATTTTAATTTTTAGTTTATTTTGTTTTTGTTTTATAAAATGGAGGCCTCAGCACAGGTGAGCTACCCAGTGAGGCCGACATTGTTTAATTTTATTTTTGAAATGTTAAATATTATGTCAAACAAATGAATAGTAAATAAATAAATAAAATAATGATGTTTTCTGCAAAGTCGTAGTAGATGTCGCAGAGCCGGAGGCCCTTAGGCCGCGCGGTTGTGTACAAGGCTTTGGTTTATTCATTGTGTAAAGAAATTTAATAAGTGAAATTTTTGATAAGTTTAATTAAGCGATTTTCTCTTAATCATTATAATAGGTATATATTATTTTTTGTTCATTGTAATTCTATTCAGTAATAAAAAATAAAATAAAAAACTTAAAACTGTCAGATTAAGAAAACCCCTCCACATAATTGTCAGATTATAGGTCAGCACAACAAGGACATCAAACTAAACCGTCTGTATAAAAATCTGACGAGCTCGAGTATGTCAAGGTCACGATTTTTTTTCACATTTTTAAAAATCTGCCACGAGTTCAGGTTACGTCCAAATCTTCAGATTATTGAAATGTAAACTTTTCTGCATGTAATTAACTCACATTACCTTAATCTGACACGCTCGAATAAATCCATTTTTTTTTTTCAATTTTCTACCTCTTCATACGGCCACCCCCACCACTCAACTCGTCAGATTAATATCTCTCCGTTACCAGAAACACGTAGGGCGTATACGCTATTAATATCTGACGCGCTCGAGTAAGTCATTGTGACGATTTTTTTTTACATTTTTGAAAGTTAATACTAGCTCCACCCACCACTGAAAGGGCATACATCACATAAACTATTTTTCTTTTTAGCATCTAATCTTTGCAATCCAATAGGTCCCCACAACGCTCGAGTAACTACCCATTTAGCGTTAATCCCTCCCCTACTATTATGGTTAATATGATATGGAAGTTAATTTCAAACATTTTAAATTTTTTTTAAAGAAACACAAATATTACCGGGTTACAAATAACCTGACAATATTTTATTTATTTATGTATTTTAAATACAAATAACCTGACAATATTTTATTTATTTATGTATTTTAAATACAAATAACCTGACAATATTTTATTTATTTATGTATTTTAAATACAAATAACCTGACAATATTTTATATATTTATATATTTTATTCTCCTACTACCACCATATTAAGTGGAAAAATGTTGCCTGTGTCGTGATGGAGGACTTAACCAGCTGAGGAATCGAACACATTACGCCTTGATGGGACCCAAACGCGATACCATCGCAGCCACTGACCGGTTTAACTACTTGGATATTTATTATTAAAATGTTTTAATTATGTCGACACTATTCTTTAAATTTTTGAGATGTTTGAAAGATCTTGTATTCAGTCAATCTTTATACTGGGGTTCTTAACTATAATTTGTTTACGTGATTACACATTTATTTTGCATTCCCTTTACTCTTTTAATTTATCATAGCAATTGATTTTCAAAATTTTCAGAAATGCAACAATTATAAACTAAAGACCTTTCTTTCATTTCAGCTTTTCAAAACAACAGACGACGAAGGTTGGGAGTATGTCAACCCTCTCAAGAACCGGCTGGCCCATTCAAAGCCACGGATCCTGCAGACCTCCATCAGCACCAACAGCGGCACGGCTGAGAATAGCGCAGCCACCGACACCAACCACATTCCATCGTCTGAATTGCCGCTTAGGTAATGCTCGCCACCAGTGACAGTTGAACAGTTCACCGCATATCATAAAACAATTGGACTCGCACCGACCGTTCTTCGGTTGATCCCCCAGTCAGGGAATTCTTACCCCGGGCGACGTTAGTGACAGTTTGACAGTTTTATAAGTTTGACCGGCTAATAACACTTCCAAGTTGCTGTTATGTTTGGCAAATGACACTAGGTTAACTGGTGAAAGTTTAAAGGTTGTAGCGACGGAATTAGATTTGGCATTTGACACTAGTGGAAATTAAAAGTTAACCCGCCAACGATGCTAGTGAATATTTAATGGTTAATGAGTTGGTATTAGGTTTGGGCAATCGACACTAGCGGAAATTTTAAATAACCGACAAATGATTCTAGTGAATTTTATTGTTGATGTGATGGTATTATCAGCGAATGACATTAGTCAAAATTTGTATCCAACCACCGAATGTTACTAAAATTTAAAACAAAATTAACCGAATATTGATACTAGTGAATGTTAAAGGATGAATGCAACGACGTTGATAGCCACTTGTCCGCCGCGGATACTGATAATTATTATTGTGTTTATGTTTTGTAAATTTAGTATGGTGACACCGCCAAGCTAGATAATGTTGTGAAATTGTTTTGGATTCTGGATAGGTGGATTCTAACACTTAGGTGTGTATTTCAACTGTGTCGTTGCTACTTCACATTCAAATTATTTTTGAACCTGCTTATTAGCAGATAACAAAATGGCCTATGTGAATAATCCTTTTTTTTTGCATTACCAAACTGAATACATTTTGATGTACTTGTTTATTCTCATGGTTTGTACTATTTATCTACCTAATTCTTTATTCAATTAATAGACTGTTGTAATATTGAACGAATTATTTTAATTCGGCCTAAGTTTTGTCAGTTTATAGCACAGCACGGAAACAAACATTTTTCCTACTTGTGAGAATCTTCCCTATCCATTTCTGTTCCGGCTCTAATCAAACCAGAGTATTGTAATTTATAGAATTGTGGTTTATTTTGTGGCAGACGCGTAAATCACAATGCAAATGGCTGAAGGGCACTTAAATGTATGTTAAGCTTGCGTCGCATTAAGAGTGCCATTTCTACGCAGCATGTTATTCTAAATGGTCTCGTTACTTTGACAATTTTTCTTTTTTGCCAAAGTGTAGCCTTAAAAGTAAACAAACGATAGTGACTTGAATAAAATAATTTAGCTTTCGGTGAGGAAATCTAGCGTATAATAATTAAGACGCCATTGTTATTATATTGTTGTGGCGGAAATAAGATATAATATATCCTTTGGACTGTATGTTTTACATTATTACAACTCATAGCTCCTCTAATTTTGTATTAAACCCAAATGTACCATTTACACGAATATTAATAATACACTATTAAATCCAGTGGTCATGTGTTAACGAATTATACATTTAAATAATTTTTCTTATAAAATTGACATTAAACTAAAAATTAAAAGCATTGGTTAAATAAATTATTAAAATATTAATAACTCTTCTTTCCCTTTCAATATTGAAAATACTTTGAATTTCAATTTTCGAAACTATTCATTCATCGTGAATAATAATTATGTGAAACCCACTGAACTGAACCCATAATAACTTATAATATGGTGAAACCCACTGATGTCAGAATAAATAAACCTGAAGCTAAAATCTGCATATCAATCCGATGGCTGGAGGCAAACAACATGGCAACCTATTTGGCACCAGCGGGGTTCACTCATTTCTTAAATAATGCCCAGTTCATGCGTGGACAGAACAATATTCTATAGTCCCAGCTCCAAACCCATTGTCCTAGGGTGAACAGAAGTTTGGAGGACAGGACAATGAACCAAGATACCCTTAGATAGACGGACAGGCTATCTCCCCACGATGTCTTACCCCCATCACAGTGCCTGACCCCATTTTCTGCGTGTAAATGTTCACAAACCAGACAGTAGGACAAAAGCAAGTTGCTTCACGCATGTGTATCTTAGCTCTCGGCGCTCGGATCTCGTATTTCGGCTTAAAAATATCACATAAATGGAATGCGGAAGAAATTACTAAATTATTAACCATATATAGAGAACATGATTATTTATGGCGCATTGATTGTCCGTATTATAGGGACAAGCAGAGAAGGGAAAATGAGATAGAGATAATTGTTTATGCTATGCAAATGCCAGGTTTACTGTATTTTTGCATTGATTTTTTTCAAAACAAAGCTTAATAGCGATTCAAAGTGCTCTGATGACATTCTCAAGCACATTTTATACTCCTGAGGATCTTCCTCTTCTAATTATTAAGGATCATTGCAGACAATCCCATTGAAGATCTGTGCCCATCCTATTCTTTTTATTTTTCTTTTTATTATTTAGTTTGTCCTCCAACAATTCCAATAATCTTGGTATAAAGACTTATTCGCGAACTCGCTCATAACACGCGTTGTTGTGTATCCATTTTCGCAGCGTTTGAACTGTATGTTAAATTGTTTTACTGTCCTGCGCAGTCGAGGATGTTCACGGAGCTGGAAGAGGATAATATTGTATTATCTTCTGCAGTGTCCTGGTGTGAACTCAGCATTAACCATGTCATCATTCATGTGTCAACTCGCCTCTAGCGCTCATCGGAACATTTTACAGAATAACACAGCAATTATGGTTTCTTGTACATTCAAACAGTGTAAAAATAGAAGTGGTAAAGAGAATAATCACAAATATCGCATTACATTCCACAGGTTAACGTTATTTTATAAATCAAATCACCATATAAAGCGATGCAAAAGTGTTCTCGTGATAGTTTACTGCTGTGAGTAAATTATGCAACAATTATAAAAGTGTCAAACTAAGTACTTGGCAAAATATTCAGTTTTTGTTGCAAACCTTTTTCACCCATTCTGAGATTTGTAGTTACAGCTAAGGACGAATAAATAAAGGAAGGAATTGTAAAATGGACGTCTCGTACGTAATCAGATTTTCTTTTCGAAGATTAAAATTCTTTATAGTACTGCAATGGGAGTTTACTGCAGACTGTCGAATTCATTTATTCTCAAACCATTGAAAGGGGCACGCCCATGACCACCCCCCTCCCTGATTATGTTGGTTTGTTCCCCTCAATCTGAGGGTAGCTCTATATATTCATCTTGCTGTGGATGAAACCAGATAAATCAAAAATTGTTTTAATGATAATATAACAGTGCTTAATTCAATTCATATTGTATATTTATTTAATGATTTTGTCCTTACGATAAAAAAATATTTCGAAATACTAAAGTACCTTTGTACTTTACTTTTATACTCACAAATTTGTTTTATTTTTTTATTTACATCCACTTAAATTTATGTAAGTGTTTTCAAGCAATCTCTAATAGTAATTTTTAATTTCATGTCTTGTCCAGTTAATAAGAAAACCCACCTCGGTGTGTGTTTAAATTGTCTCGAGTGGTCTCCCCCAAAGCTCAAAGAGCCAGCGCTTTAATTTTTTACTAACTCCTGTAAATGTGGCGTAGTGGGGGAAGGAGTTCCTGTTCTTGATCTGTGTGAACTGCGGCCATTCTCTCCAGGACTGTAGGGTATAACTATATGATGATTGTTGATGTTTCCAGAGGTGCTGAATGTTTGAACTCTTTGTTTTGATGTGTCGACATTCCATTTGTTTTTAGTGTCCCTAAATGAAATGATAAAACTATTGATATTTTTAATGATGCAACGATTGCGATTGCAATCATTACCGTACTATATAACAATCTTTAAGGCTGTATATTTAAATGATTTTTATCCCAAACAATATTTAAGTGCAAGTTTCTGTTTTAGATTTCCTTAAATCTTCAGGCTAATTTGTTTGGTTTTCAGAGCAGCTCATATAGGAAATCGTGATGTGTCTTTCTATAATGGTTAGAAATATGATATAAACGGTGTTAGAAAGAGAAAAGGGACCCCTCAAGCCTCAGACCTATTTTGTCAGAAGATCAAAATATTTCCACTCTACAATAAAATCCACATGGAAAATTACTGAACGCATCTGAAAACTAAAAACTTTTGATAAAATACACTTTCAAATTTTATAATTCGCATTTTTGAAGTATAAAAATTTTGGAAGCAAACAAAAAAGTTTTAAAAATGGCTCATCCTACATTTTTTCTAACTAAAAATAAAACACGCATTTTTTATCAGGCAAATGTAACGTTATCGTCAACTCACTTTTTTTCGTTTTATGTAAAAATAATTACTTACATAATAAAAAATTTCCAAAGTTTCATAATTTTGTATCAAATTGTGGTTGGAAATTTTGGTTTCATTTTGTACATTTTAATTATTTTGTGATTAACTTTTAAATTTGAACACAAAAATAGGTGTTTTATATTTCTAACCCCGTTTAGATCACATTTCTAAATGTTAGTGCTAAAATCTTTTTTTTTATTTGACGTGTTCTTGATTGTGAATAAAATTGAGAAGTGAAATTTAAACTTGTACATTAAACGAAATAGGTACATACATACCTACATATTAAAAAATCAGACAAAATACTTTAAACTCTGAACCTTATGAGAAGTGTCAATAATCGGTGGATAAATGTAACTAGTACCTAATGATATTTATTATTTTTATCACAATTTTCCCGTTATGTTCGGACCAAAATTGTTCAAAATAAAAAATTTATTACTTATATTTTCACCGTTGAATGAGCAGGTGACAAGGGCAAGTGTCCCAAGCGGTGACCAAGTTTGGTACCGGTAAATAACCCGAGACGTCTTTTATAGTCCAGCCTATAAATCGGCACCCCACACTCAGAGGGTATTAAGTGTCATGCCAATATATCGTCATACTGCACATAAACATTTAAACCACCAAGAAGTTGCAAAATACAGTTTTCTAAGGCTGCGTATTCACACGCGAATTGAACCACAAGTTATGTTTGCAAGTGTATAAGCAGCATATCATTAAAATAACGTGAACACTTTAAAACTTGAAAAACCTTTGAAAATCTGTGAAAACACGTCAGATGCAATGCAAATCCTAACACGATCGGGTGCAATTTATCTGTGAGATGAAAAACACAAAAACACATCAAAATAGACTTTTGCTCAATTTTTCAAGACGAACGGAAACTGGCCCTCTGTGAGTGGTGGGGAAGGAGGAAAAGTCAGGAGGCCATGCCCCTAGATCGGCGATATTTACCTTTAGGCACAAAAATAACAGATCATTTCATCTCACAGATTATTGTTTTTTAACACTCCTTTTGCCCAATTTTGCTCATTTTCTTCAATTTTGACGACAGTTACGCTCAACAAATTAATGACAACAAACTAATAATAAGACTTCAGTAAAAAAATGATTTTTTTTATTCACCTTCTAACTTGAGAACCAGTATATTTTTATTTTGTAATTTTCCCATTATAATTGACAGAACCCGCCAACCGATCACAGTGTTTAAATCTCTTATGGTTTTAATATAATGTCATATGTATAATAAAATTTAAATATTCAGAATCAGCAATTGTTAATATATAATATTTTTTACTGGAGTTCCTTATTGAATTTGAAAATTGTAATTTGTATTGAAAGAAATTTGATTAAATTTACAAAACTTAGTTTATTGTTTGTAATCGTGAGAATCGTTGCATCACTAATATTTTGATCTCCTAATAATAATTCTTCCTCCTTCTTCTAGCTTCTAGTCTTGAATTGGTTCTGATTCCTCCTCAAGTTCCCAATCTCTTGAACCTAACCTACCTAACCTAATGTATAAATTAATGAATATTTAAAACTTAATCTAATTAAAATTTGCAATAATACTAGTAGGTAGGATTTATAATTTCAATCTAAAATATGTATATTTCTAAGTCACCTGTTATCATTTCGCTGTCTGAAAATGACAGTGGATTTATTTTAGGCAAAAATTCTTAACCGAAATATCATATATTTCTATCGCTTGTTTTCTGCTCTTTTTTTTTTTTACTGAAATTTACAGAACGATGTCTTTACAGTTAGTAGGCGTTGATTAGCATGGTCACTTTTTTATTTGGCGAATATATTCAGCGTCGTTGATAAATTTGATAAATACGTAGTCCTAAGGCCAAGTCAAACTATTCTGTATTTTTTTGAGTTTTAAATAATTAAACTGGTAGATTTGGTTCTAAAATGTGGCAATAATCAATTGATTGCATTTTCAGCTTGTCAAGAAAATTTTTAAATTTGATAACAAAAAAACTTAAAACGTCACCGGAAACCAAATATTTCTTTTAAATCACTCGTTAAATAAGTCAAGTACGTCCCTTAACACCTTGAATACTAGTTAAAAGTTACAAGTGATCATTACGCACTTCAAATTTTTTTTATTCATTGTACTCTAAACTACAATTTGCATCATCGAAAGTTATTAATACCGTAGCGTCTGCGTGGTTAACCCAGCTACGAGTGCATGTCGGACGCTACGCCATACGCGCAGAGCCACAAATAACATCTGTGTATGTGGAATTTCACACAAAGCTACTGTTATAATTCGGTTTCGAATTCAAGAATTCGGCACAAGATGTCGCTACTTCCGTCAGCAGCTCGCATGTGTACGTTTCTTCCCTAGGTATAAGTACTACGGATTTATGAAATTTAAGTATCCAGATATGGAGAGATTACATATGGCGTCATTGCCTAACACGGTTACTTTAACTCCGTGACTAGCTGTCACTGGATCACAGTGGGTCCGAGGAACTGGCTATTTTTGGAACCAGTTCTTATCGGATTTATAAAATGGTTACCTACACTCAAACTGGGCGAAGCCGAACTAAAAGCCGCCCGCTGGGCCTAACAGCAAATACCTGCGGAACCGGTTTTTAACTGCTAGTAAGTTATTAAAAAGGGAAGATTTCTGAGACAATGCGCATGGTTTCATTGAAGTAGGTCCAGTGGACTTAAGATTTACCGCGTTTAGTATCACACATAAATTTGTTCATCAGACAAACTGTCACCAGCTCCCGCAAACACCCGCTCTAGACAATTTTTTTTGTGGAAAAATGCCTTCCTGTATTTTTGAGAGGTGCAAAAATCATTCTCGAGCAAAAAACACAAATCTCATGGAGTTTCTTTCCTTTCGGAAATACACAAATATCACTTATTAATTCAATAAATACAATTATTCACAAGGTTTTTTGCTACCAGAAAATGGAATATGTTAAAATAAAGTGAGTGAGATAGCGAATGCAGCAACATATAAGTATAAGAAGTACAACCTACTGACAGTAGTTCGTCTCATACAGCATTCCGTATTTGTCTTAGTGTAAGCGAGTAAGCGTATCTTGTCATCTCACCCGTGATGTAGAATATAGTAATTCGCCGAAACTTCTAAGTACGCAAATGCTGCCCGGTCCTACATTTGTTTCTTTCATACTCACATATTATTTGAATGTCTATCTTTGTCATACATGAAGAACGTTTGAATTAACAATTTACTGGAAACATAAAGAGTGTTTGTTACTTGCCACATTTTAGGTAATTTTTATAAGAAAATACCTTGTCTATTTATATTGTAATGTCGTTGGATTTGATTCTGTAATGTGGCGGAGTAGAAAATTGATCACTTTAAGCTATTAATCAACGTCTACTGTCTTATATTCATCTTTTTCTAGTGACCTACGTGCGAGCATAACAAGTTGTATCATTCAATTTGATTTGGATCAATATTAATGCGGGTTATTTCTTACTAAGGTGATGCACTGCGTTGTTTTAAATTCGGGATCAGGCTGCTAACAATAACACTTCTTATGTAGATGGTGATAAGGTTTAATTTCCTGTTTAACACGAGCCGCCTGTTTTGATTTATTCAAGAAAAAAACGTTGCCCAAAAGCGTGTTTTATTTTATTTTGCGAAGTTCAGGCACAAATGTTAAAATATTTTACTGTCATTTTCTAAAGAATTTAATTTTTCACATTATACACTGAAACCATAACTGAAAAAAGGTTTCGTAAGTGGGAAATTTTGAACTTTAAAGCAGTGTTTAAAGACTAATCAAAGAAATAACTCCATTATTTCTGCGGCAAATGGGTGTTCTACTCGCAATATTTAACTAAAACATATAAAATATTTCTAAGCAATATAATTTTCAAACTTAAAACACATAATTTTCCATTACTTAGTAGTGCATCGCTTTAAAATCTAATTATGCAACTACACTCCTAATGATACATTTTCGGGAACTAAATAATAAAAATATATTTTGGTCAACATATCATACGTAGAGTAATGATTATTATTGTGTTTTATAATAATAATTAATTTCAAAAAATCGCGTACGAAATTACGTACCGTTCAATTGAAATTTTGATTCAATGAATGCCAAAATTACGTAATAACAATCATTGAATACTTAAGGTTCTAAGCATGGCTCTATCAAACGTGTAACTTTCGTTGGCTTCGCCATTTTAATACTCGTTCATTTTGGTCATCGTCAGCGATAATCGGTACTCTTCCACAACATATCGCTCTTTGTTTCTAATATCTATGGTTCTACCAGTACGATGAAGATTTATTCATCTTTCAGCCACTTCGTTGGTTCTCTAGTTTAGACAAGCAGCGAAATAGGTTTGTAAAAGTTGAGGGGAAGACAGTAGTTGCTCGCATTGGTTTAGAATACACTTGATGAACAATTCTATATCTTTTGTGGGATCGTTATGAGATAACGGATGTGATCTCCTGTCAGATTTGTATGATTTTCTTTGGCTATTATTTGCTTTTTCTATGTGCAACGTATATTAAATTAATAAATAATCATGCATACTTGCAGGAATTCGTGTTTAAAACAATCTAAACTAAAATATGTGACAGTAAATATATAAAAATCACACAAAAATCTGATAAGTGATCACGTCCATTATCTCATAACGATCCCACAAATGATATAGAATCGCTCTTCTGATTGCCCTTCAAATACACTATTATAATATACCTTTGATTGCCGCTTTTCAGTAAATTCCATAGTCCCGGTTGCTGCAACTATTGAAGGCGGAACAGCTGTCACACGTAATAATAATAAATTTATTAAATCGTTTTTATTTTAGATAAATCTTTACATATTGTCATTCGGCGTGCAGAGTACTGCAGAAGTGACATGAAACAAACTGTTAAGAAAACAAAGGATATGCGGTATTGTCTTTGGAAATCACAAAAATGCATTTTCAGATTGTCCAAACATTTTAACAAATTCTTGCTAATCTGTGGATTAACATACGTACACAGAAAAATGGCTAATCACTTTAGAAAAAATTGTCACATTCACGGTATCGCCCGCCAAATTACAATATAAACTATTTATAAAAAATAATTTTTAAAACTTGCCAAAAAACTTTTTAACCCATTTTTATTCAATTAGTTCATAGAGGAGGCTACATCCAGTGTATTCTACCTCGACGATTGCTTGTTATACTTTCTATAGTTGCAATAATAGTATAGTAATGACGTGTCATGGTTTTAACGCTGTTGTTATATATGTTTTTCGTCGATACGAATCTGTCACGTCGTAAGCCATACGAAGATGCTATCAAAGAGCAGTAATAATCCACCTTCAAAAGAAATATGTTGAAAATTGATTGAAATAGATCTTTGGAAATGATGGTTTCTTTGTAATATGTTATCACACATTATTATATTACAGAGAAAGTGGAAATATCTTTCCACCGTAGAGAACCCCAAGTGGTTCGCTACGCTTCTTGGCGGCGGATGCTTCTTCCCACCAGCTTCATGGCAGGCTGGATCGGGAGAGAATGGTTGAGGGAGTCTTTTTGACTTCTCCAGCCATACTCTCTTGGAACATCAATGGATTCATACATCCGTCACTCCTTGATAAACTGACCTCCAGATTCCTACTTACACTTAATACCCTTTTCCTTCCCAGAGCTTCCTCTTCTTTCTTTCCTAATTAGACCGTCAACAAAGATGACATAAGCCCTGGGAGAATTATTTTCCTCAGGGCCTCCCGTGTGGAGCTAATAAAAAAAAGCTCATTTAACGTCAGCCAATCAATCACCTGTAGGGAATTACCATCATTTTTAAAAGAAATATATACTTTTTTATTTATTTATTTGTACTCCTCCATAAGAACTCATGCCAAATGACCATTGTACCTATTAACTCCCATGTTCCACCACATTCCTTGAATTGAGTTTTAGATGCTTTCAGTATCACCCTGGTGAAAAACCGCCATTCAGAATCAAAATGTTGCTTACGCTTGCCAAATCTGAATAACAAGATGTACCTCCCAACTTCCTCCTCATCTATTTCTTCTCCCCACTGCCATCCGGCGCACCCATCCTAATTGGGGTCGCCATAGTCCCGCTGGTTCCGGACTCCTGAGCAGTATTCACAAAAAAATTCTCTGTAATAAAATTTACTCGGTTTTTAGCTCCTGGAAAGAGACCAAGTATGGCTTATGTTGTACGGATTCGATGCTTCGAAGATTTCTAGATATGAAATGTTCAACGAACATTCTTTCTAAAAGAATAATTGTTTGTATTATCAATTTGTAGTTATAATACTTTTAATATACTTGGGAAGTTATAATTGCTTTTGAATGAGTTAAAAAAATCAGTGATTTGATAATAAATTATAGCGTTTTATATTCTTATTGCAAAACACCGAATCAAAAAACATTAAAAAATATCGAAGATGCTGTAAGACATTTTCAAAATGCTGATAATGTTTATCTAGAATGCTGATACTGCCTTTACCCTATGTAAGTGTTTTTTTTATGTTTACATATAAAATTTACATAAAATTTCACTTCTAAATAATGTTCAAATTAACTAGTCAATGACTTGTCAGACTGTTTTTTAAATTTACAACGGACTTTTTAAATGACGAAATACTTTTCTAATTATTTTAAAATTAGATCTTAAAGCTTTAAAGAATAATGTCAAACAAAACAATTTATTATGAAATTTATGTTTTATTACTTGTGACTAAAATAGCTATAAACAACATCTGTTATGAATGGGACATTCTCAATATTTCTTTACTTCTACTATCATTAAGGTCCGGTTTTTCAGTTATTCTGTGAGCTCAATTTTAGCCATTTTTTAGCTAAATCGGACCTATAAAATAGTTCTTTTGCAAATTTTGTGTTGCTCTGAGCAGGCATTCAGGATAAAGGCAAAACAGTTCTCATATTTAATCTAAGCGACAGTTTAACCGCCGTCTGTCGTAATTGCTTTTTTTTATTTTGACAAAATGCGGTATAATTGTCAAACTAGGCAAATAATGGCAACTACTGAATAATTAGCGAAAGTTCCTAATAAAAAGTTGCTAAAAATAAACCAACTGTATGAAATCCTACTCTCAGCTACACCAAAGATTTGAATTGAAACTGAACAACTTGGCCTTAATATTGTTTCCATTAATATAAAATATCTTAGATAGTGTTCTTGTCTCCAAAATGATCCCATATCGAAAAGTCTCTAGTGTGAAGGCCACATCATATATTTACTGCCCGCTGCTATCACCATGTGAATATTTAATCTGCTGGTCTCTTTAGGAGATACAAGATACACTCCACACAGCATCCCTAAAGATAAATATGTATAATGATTTCCCCGAGGGCTTCTTGTGTGGAGTTAATATTTAAAAAAATTGAAAAAGATTGTTGATATGTTTTTTTTTTATTATTTTGAGACATTATTGTATCTTTTTTACATGTTGAAAGTACAATGATTGGATCTTAATGTAACTATAATCGTTAAAATATTACTATTAAAAATACTAGGAAAATATATATTGAAGCGACACAAAAGACATATTTTTGCAAAATTCATTGATATCATTTTGTGAATGTTTGATGTGTTTTCTTTTGGGATGTTCAATATATACTCACTAAACATTGAACATCGGTGACCATTGATGGAGAATCCACAAGTTTGGCCTTTCTGTACCAAAAATGACTTACATTAAATACCCAATGCACACCATATAAATATGAAGGGCTTGGAGTAAGAGAACATTAACTCCACTTTTGTTGAGTTTTTAAACCTTATTCTGTCACCATTTCAGTATTTTTCAACATAAATGTTACCTACCACAAACCCTATCTATCTGTCAAATTCGAAATTTGGTTTACTGTCGAACCATCAGAATTGAAACATTGCTCACAACATACCCTAATTAGGGATGTGATAATTCCACTGGCTCCAAATGGAACAATTGGGGCTCTTGCACAGTATTCACATTAAAAAACTTATATTTATGTACTATTTTGTTCCTTTACATGGCATTCTCAACTCTGTTTGCTAAAAAACACAATTTGTTCATTATCTTACTGTGAGTCTCTCATTTATTGTTTTCTGAATTTATCACTGAAATAAGCATGGAAGGAAGGTATTGATTTGGGTAACATTTTTATTATGAAGGTCCTATCTAGTGCACACTCCATCAATGTGAGGACCCAATGAAGTTGAGTAACTTGTGTTTTATATAAGAATGTAATTTAGTTGTGATTATTTTGGTTGAATCGGTAACTCATCCTCAGTTGCTGGGTTTTGGACGAAATAAAGAGCCTACTGGCAAGTGATATTCTCATAAGATCGCGGTCATCTTAATTATTATAGATGCACTTTAAACCATTGTATCTGTCATAATAATATGTTCATACGTTTTAATGACACAATAAAATTAAAATTTAATGGAGTATTTTTTATTATTTCTCTATAAATATGATATATAAGCTTGAGCAACCTTTATCCACACGAAAAAGATGTTCTGCAGTCATGATCTCAACCTTGGATTACGAATGGTCAGATGCTAAGTGTTTTCAGTATTATTTTATGGAATGGCAGCATGAACGCTTACTGAAGAACTGATAAGGCGACTTGAGGCATTCGAGATGTGGATCTACAGAATAATACTTAAAATAAGCTGGATGGACAGAGTTATGAATGAAGATGTTATGGTTCGGATGAATAAAGAAAAAGAAGTTATTAAAATAATAAAATTCCGTAAACTTCAATATCTGAGACATGTGATGAGACATCCAGAGAAGTACGAGATCTTGCATCTCATAATGCAGGGAGAGATTGCCGGAAGACAGGGTCCTGGAAGAAGGAGAACATCATGGCTGAAAAACATGAATCAGTGCTTTGACCAGTCTACTGTAGGTGCAGTTCCGGGCCGCAGTAAACAAAGTCCGCATAGCCGACGTTCGTTGAACGGAAAGGGCACGAGAAGAAGAAGAATAAATATTAATGGTTTTATTCTCCACAGTCGCGTGTCACAAACTCAAAGATGATTTTAGACTGACTGGCATAAATTACTGGCGGAATGAAATTGTTCTTTTTCAGATTAACGATGGTTGTAAGAGCAACTATTTGCCCCAACCTTTGAGAGCCTCTGTGCAGCCTGTCTAGCAGAATGTTTGAGTAAGACAATAGGCCACAAAAAATGTACCTTTGGCATTTTGCATCTGAAAACCTGTTAATTTTTGAGTCATTCATTGGTGCCAAAACTTTTCCCCTTATTTAATTTAATGAATCTAGAATAATAAAAAAACGTGAATTTAAATACAAGTACTTACAGGCAAGTCATTTTTAGAGCGTGTGTTTGAATGTATTTGTACAAAGCGATGGCAATGAAAGTTTCGAAAAGGTTTTTCCTGCAGACCTTTCTTACCCTGCAGAAGTCAAAAGACAGTGGGTGAGTAAAGACGTTTATCAATTACCAAGGAACCTCTATCAATTGTTTTTGAGGGGACCTGCTGAAGAAAACGATGAATGCGGGGAAAAGGATGCAAGAAATATGCCACCTACAAGCTTAAATGCTTTTTCAAAGGCTGTGCATGCTGCTGAAAATGTAGATACTGGCGGCGGATTTTATGACTTCTAAATAGAATTCAACATTGATGCCACAATTTCTAAACGCTTGGCTACATTGACATATTTTCAATTGGATCTACTTCTTTTAATCGATACAATTTTTAATCTTGAGGAATGTGGAATTTTTTTTACCGGACTTTTTTCACTATCGCTGTGTTTGAATGTTTGACAACTAGACTAATTCCAGAAGCGGCAGAAGTGACAGAATCGTTATCTCTTTCTCTTTCAAATGTTCTGCTCATTTTTGATATTTTAAAAACGATTTGTCAAGTAAAATAAGTACAAAAAACTGCATGATTTAAACAATGTATAGAGGAACGATTGATGCAGTCCATGTTGATGAAGCAGTGCAAACTGGTTCCCAGTTTTCGTCCGCCTGAAGTGTGTTAATATTGTTTCAAAAATAATAAATTATTAAAAGTTTGTGTATCACTGCCCTTTACCCATAAATTGCGAGTAATTTAAAGCCATCGATGCCTTGAGTTATGAGGTTCTAAATCATGAAAATGAACGGTGGTCCCCGGGCGTGGGCCCGACCCCGTATAAACACTACCGTCCGCACATAATACTCCGTCATTAGCCCGCCTAATCACAGGTTACAGCGCCCGGTGCAGTGGGTGGTGGGTGGAACCAAGCCGTACCAAGGTCACTACTCAGACAGTATGGGAATTAGGTGAATGTTGCTTTTATAATAGTTCACCTATTTACTGTGAAGGAAGTTATGATTTTACGGGTTTATGGAAATTAAAAATATCTTATATCTTATCTTATATATTATCTATTAATATAAGTGTAGATTTTTTAATTTGTACAATGCATGTTTTAAATTTATGAGCTGATAATTTTTTTTTGATCTAGACAAGATGTTTTTATTTATGTACAACTAAAACAATAATCCTTATGCCATATACACTTATCATCAGACTAGTAGGTAAGTATTTAAAATAAGTATTATCATAAATATCAGAAAATATTATATCTATTTGGATTTGAAGAAAAATTTCTTCACATGGGAGCCATTGAAATGAGTGAACTCTACTTTTGAAGAGAGCCATTTCTACTTAGGGATGAAAAAGGGGGGGGAGGGGAGTAGAAAAGTGTGATAAGGGGTAATGTGGTTGGGTCATCAGCTCTGTGACATAACATGTAAAAAAAATTTGAACTGCTGTTTTGATTATTTTTAGATGTAAAATTGAAAAATGTGTGACATCGCACTCTGGGGAAGGGGGTCTCACAAATGTGACGATGTGTGACAGGGACAGGGGGGGGGGGGGTAAAAACACGAAATTCGTGTGATGTAATTTATGTATGGCCTCTAGCCAGTGTGTTATTCCACAACTGAACTAATTGAGCTCAATATTGTAGAAACATCCTGTAAAAAATGTGATTTATGTTCCAAAATACACTCATTAAAGAATATATTACATATTAATATTAAAATATTTTCAGGATTAAACAACATGTGTTCACAATTATGTCCTCTGCGTGCGATCTCTATCTAAATTTCTTTAAATAGACAATAAACAGTGTTAATTTCAAGCGACCTCCCAGGTAAGTATGGTCCTGTATTAATTCATTTTTAGGCAGCATCGCGTTCATTGGTCAAAATATTGTACATATATTTTCGTATCGGTGATCAATGAACCGGTGTATGCAATTTTTAGCCATAAGTTGTTTTTAATTGTTTGTCTAGCATGTAGTCTTTCTAGATTTTAGGCATGTATGGTAAGTTTGTACAGCGCCCTTGAGGTGATTTTTTACAAAAACGGCGCTATATAAATCGTCCAAATATTATTATTATTATAACATTGGGCAAGGTTTGGCATACTTTCAGGCTGTGGATGTGTGGACCGGTTCCAAAGGAAAGGCATCTATAACATATCATCTTTATTAATAATCTTCTCCATAACATATAAGCGTATAACTGTTTTGTGTAGAACGTGAAAAAAAATTATATATACAGCATTTCCATCTGATAGGAGCTTTTATAAGGTATCTTAGGATCCCTGCACACGGTGACAGTTGGCAACAATTTCAAAATCCATTCAAATTCAAAAAGTCTTCCTAGAGTCGTGTCACCTTATGTGCGCCAAAAATGTAATGGATTTTGATGCAGACAATTGTTTCGTCGCATCAGTTGCTTGTATGCGCCTGGACTTAGGGTTCCTAACTCAACACTAGGGTGCACCACACACTGGGCCCATGTACACAATGTGGGCAACGCATTAATACATCCGAACAACTTACAATCCATACATTGCCTACGAAAGCAGATGCTTTAGATACATCCTTGTCACATGAAACACAAGCATGCGATGCCATGTAATCCAGCATGGGATGTATGAACAAAAGATGGCAGTGGTGAATGTATAAGGTAAATTCAAACAAGTTGATTTAATGTCTAAAGTTATGTTTGTTTTGATGTTTCGCATTTATTTAACATTTATTGCTAGTTTTGTTGTTAAAATTACAGATGAAAAACTAATAAATTTAGTAAGACGTTACAAAGCGATTTTTTAACGTAAAATTAATTGAATTGGTCGAGTATGCATCTCAGCCTGGAAACGTAGTATTGCATACGTTGCGTATGTGGGCCCAATGTGTCTTTACTTTTCTTATATAGAATCAGCAGTTATGTACCATTAGGGCCTTCGCTCATGGAGAAACCAAAAACTGGTTGGCAACTCAGTTCACGGCACAACTCAATTTATCAACCTCCTGAACATCTCAGCCTGGAAACGTAGTATTGCATACGTTGCGTATGTGGGCCCAATGTGTCTTTACTTTTCTTATATAGAATCAGCAGTTATGTACCATTAGGGCCTTCGCTCACAGGGAGAAACCAAAAACTGGTTGGCAACTTAGTTCACGGCACAACTCAATTTATCAACCTCCTGAACAAAATTGATATTTTTCTGATCAGACATATCGTAAATTACTCGAAAATTTACACTCTATCGTGGCAACCTGTCAAAATGGCTACTGAAACGCGACGGCCGCGGCGACCAGCTCTGCTAGTAACTGCTTCACCCTTTACAACTGTTTTTTAATAAGTTGCTTGTGTGCAAACCACCAATGAATTTCACAAGTTCCTTTCCTGTGGATAGCGATCGAGTCGCCAACTGTTTTTTTTTTCAGTTTCTCCATGAGCAGATGGCCTTATAGTTCTTCTTTTATTTTGTTCTCTTTTTGAGAAAGAAAGACAAATTTTTCTGAGTTAGAAATAACCTGACAATATTTTGAATTCCTCTTTCTACCACCTGGAAAATGTTCCTTATGTAATAATGTAGGAGAACTAGCAGAGGTTTGAATCCAAGATGCCTGTGGGAACCCGACACCCTTATTCACTCAGCTACTAACTGATCTAGTATCATTGTGCTCTGTACAATTTCTGAAAGGAAGAAAAAGGGAAAGTTTAGGAATGAAATGATAGATTCACCAGTTAATGTTCATATGTTTATTAATTTGTTGAATCAATCAAACAGTTCATGTATCCAGTCTTGTTGCTACCACGGTTCGTTCCATTATTCTGTTTAACACTTTTAAATCCCAATAAACACCATACGAGTTAACATAGATAGATGATATTATAATATAAATTATCCGCCGAATACTCCATCATCTAAGTTTACTTATAATTTGACATCACTGGCTAACACAACGAGACTCTACCTTAAGAGGATAAACAGAATATTGGGAAGCACCCCACATAAAATAAATTAAATAATGCTATTTATAAATTAAATTCAATATACAATTAAGTCATTTACAAAGAATTTAAAAAAATAAACACTTAATTTTTTTTAAATCAATAGTTATAATGTACAAAGTATAAGAAAAAATAATATCTGTAAGAAAACGTAAAACTATATTATTGTGTTTTAGCAACTTTAGGAACCAAAAAGCAATTATTATAATATTAACAATGAGAATACATTTGATTCCTCTGAATGGAAATAAATTACCATTAACTATGTAGAATACCTGATATCCCACCGATATATGATATCCAAGTGGATGCCTACAGTAATACATAATGACAAAATCATTACGTTGAACCACAGCTTTGTGGAAACTAATCATAGTTATACATTAACTTTTTCAGTTTGCTACCTTAATGACTAGTTTCATTGTATTAGTCGTTATTTGGTGGGGCTTACGACTAATTTCACATCATACAACAGTTCATTTATGTCCTTTCTATTATCCAACCAAACCTAACCAAGCAATGATGCACTCACCGGCCTTGTACTGCTTTACGCTTCTGTTCTGTGATGCAAATGCTAATTGCTATCATTATCCCGGGAATTAGAAACCAATAATGAATTATCTCGCATAGAAGCCTTCACATAATTCCTGATGGCATTCGAACATCACTCCCACTGCACAGAATTATAGTACATGATTGCATAACGATAAACATTTTTGGTGTATGCAATGGAATTATCTTCATCTGTTGTATTTATTTAACAATTCTAAAATTGAGAGTTTTATATACATAGGTCTGAATCAATTTGTGTTTCAAATAATGAATACAGAGCGACTGTTACATAGAAGAGACACTTCTTACAAGCAAAAGAATATGTGAACAATGTCAATTCTCCAGAATATGACATATAATGGACAGATAGCTTTTATAACTACTTTTCCATCAGAAATCAGCAATTCCGAAATGGTAGATACTCTCAGAATCACCCTGGTGAAAGACCACCATTCAGAATCAAAACTTTGCTTGAAATGGCTTTTGTTGTGTTTAGTGACCAGATCAAAATTGCCTGGTACTTCCCCACCTTCCTCTTCCCCATATCCTTTCCCTCTTTACTCTCTTCAGTCCACAACTTGGGGATTAAGTACTCAAATTGGTGATGACACAGTCCCACAGGCTTCAGGCATTTGGGACTCTTGTGCATTATTGTAGATTATTATTTTACTATGCCTCTTATGTCTTCCAATACTTGATATCAAGTGCAGTCACCCTGTAGTAGACATGTAATTTTTGCACAATAACAATTTTTTTAATGATTTTAATGAAAGCATACATACTTTACTGTTTTCAAGTTTAAATGAAAAGCATTTGAATATTCTTTTCTGTATTCAAGTTTATGAAAAGAATTTAAATGTACTTTACTGTTTTCAAGTTTAAATGAAAAGCATTTGAATATACTTTTCTGTATTCAACTTAATGAAATATATTTAAATATACTTTACTGTTTTCAAGTTTAAATGAAAAGTATTTGAATATACTTTTCTGTATTCAAGTTAATGAAATGTATTTAAATATACTTTACTGTTTTCAAGTTTAAATGAAAAGTATTTGAATATACTTTTCTGTATTCAAGTTTATGAAAAGTATTTGAATGTACTTTACTGTTTTCAAGTTTAAATTACAAGCATATTGAGTATACTTTACATTCAAGTTTAATCTTTAAAATCTGTTAATTTGATGGTTTCTTAGTTTCTTTTGGATCTAGACAGATGGAGCACACATAGATGACCATTCTCCAGCTCTAGACGAAATTCCAACTAATTTAAGTAAGTACATTTATTTGAGATTCTTTTTTCAATAATCTGCTACCTATTATATTCTGCACTTAACATTACAATTTACATAAAAATATTTACAAAAAATTACTGAAATATTAACCTATGCAAGAATCGGTAAGTATTTACTTAATACTGAAAAGTTACATGCAAGTTAAGAGGAAGACACCAGATATATGAACTGTCAAGAGATAAGAGAAAGATAGAATTAACAAGTCACACAAAATTATTTAAGTACTCATAGAAATACATATATGTTTTTATTACTTATTTGATTCAGGAATAAATACCTTCGGCAACTCCGAGATTTGGTTCTTATCAGATAATAAAATAACATCATTGATTTGACTATTTTGGCCATGACTTTCAATTTTAACACTGGAAAATTTGCATTTAATTATAGTTTACTTGCAAATTAACTGAAGTAATAGGAAAAGATGTGGTGTACGTTGAGTAGCAATTTTATTCAAACATAAAAGGCTAGATCAATTTTAATCTATTCTAATCAACATTTAATAAAACAAATTTACATACATAATACTAATATGTCATGTACTTAAATATATGTAAATGCATTTATCTCAGATAAACATTTATGGGTTTGTGTAGAACATTTTATTTGACCGCATCAATTGAGAAATACAAGGATCAACATACAATACAATGTATTAATTAATTTTCACTTTAACTCATTCAGGTATACACAGATTACAAATTATTCCCCACAAAATGTTGGGAATGATGTCTTTATCCCAGATAATAAGTTGTTATTTTGTGGTATAATTAATATTGTCTGTTGCATAATATTATGTAAGTAAAATTCCAGACTGCAGGAGAGTAACTTTATAACTATATAAGACAGAGGCAGTGTGTTATTTAATAGTAACAAATGAAGCTCGTGACCTTGAGCCTTGGGCTGCAGTTTTGACTAGAGGTCACTTGGATCGTCGGACAGGAGTTCCCAGAAAGCAATATTACCCGCTCGCCAAATTGATTTATTTTGTTGTTCTATTCACTCAAACCTGCGACTGTGTGTTTCCATTGAGCCATTGAGGGCCTCATCTGTCAAGAAATTAGTAACACTGTCCCTAATGTTCATTTAATTGCACTGTGTTTTTATCGGATGATGAATGGTGGCTGAGAACCAAACTGAGGAAAAACTAACTATTGAATGTGAAAAAGAATGTGTGAAACATTTACCTTAAATATAAATAGACATTTTCAGACATCATTATCTCCACGTTTTGGTACCTACAACTTTAATAATTTAATAGATAATATATATTTAGGGCGGTGACAAAACCGCGCAAATGGAATATTAAAGGTAATTTACAAATATATCGATCAATACTTACAGCCTAAACAATAAAATTAACATGATTAGTTAGAAGATTCATGGACCCGTAAATAATTATTTGTTTGGAAATATTAATTTATCCTAATAAATCCTACAATATTGACTAAGTTGCCAAATGTATCCATTAAATAGGTACACATTCAAATATTTCATCGTTTATGATACTTGTTCAACTCAATCCATGACACTTTAAGTTCTTAAACAGTTACCTATTCTAAACAGAGCTATTCTTTCAAACAGTAATTTAAAGATGGAAATTTACATGCAATAATCTTAAAATGCATTGTAGAAAGAATGTAAAACAAACACTGTATTATGAAAAAATATATACTGTTTAAAGTTTACCATTCTGAAATTCATGAAATAAATACAATTGTAAAATTATCCAATTACAACATTCAAAGTGCAATAAAGTTTACAAACCAATGACACAATAACAGATTATTATAGTTTTGAATTTTTTTAGGATATTAAAGCTAAAAGCGATTTTTTTTACATTGAACTACAATCAGGATTCTTTTGTGCAAAATGAAAGATTCATAAAAATACAATCAATGATCTCAAAAAGTATTCACAATTGAAAAAAGGTAGATAGCAGGTTCGCTGCATTACTTTTAGATTATAACATTATTAATATATAATATGCATAACACCCTACTACAAGAAGGGGGATAGATTTGGGAATAATGGATGCTTATTGGATGAATTTCAAGTTATCTAAACATGTAAATTTGAGTTATCTATTTTATCCTAAACAATCAATAAAAATTATCAGTAAAAACATTTATATTATTTACATACTTTAATATTGGTAGGTAATTCCTTTAAGTTTGCTCCAGAAAGGATTTGAGAGTGTTTATCATTATTAGAGTACCTAATTATTACCAAGTGTAAAGTGTAAGTATCTATTTAAAACATGTGAATTTATTTAATATTACATACATAGATACCTAATGTACATATTATATTTCTACCTTTTAGACATGGTTAATAATATTTTCTGTTGATTTCAAAGGAACATTTTAGCATTAGAATTTTGATTTAGTATACCACAAATATCTATAAATACAGTTTTTCATTAATTTAGCTACATTTCATAATTTTAAAATTATTTTATAAGTAAGTTTTTTTATAAAATGTTCTTTTACAAACAGAGATCTTGAAGTACATATAATTAAAAATATAATAATTATTAAATTAAATAAATTTACTGGTATTTTTTATTTTTTTTAAATTCTTGTTTTCAGAAAATATTTGCAAAAAAATATTGTTTTCTTGTCGAATTACATTTTAAAACAATAAAGTTTTTATTCAAAATAAGTTCAACATTAAATTTCCGAGAAAGTATGGCACAAAGTCAGTGATTTAAATATTATTCCAGAAAAAAAGGAAATGAGTTTTTTTGTTAACTCACTCCTTTTTACAACGTTTTCTTGTTTTTTTTTTATTTCCAGAGAAGATTAAGTATTATAATATTTTAATTAAGGAGTTAGTGGAAATGATTTGGAGGGATTGTTAATAAATGAAAAAAGCTTAGGTCTCTAATCTACATAACTATGACGCTTCTTCTGTCTCTTCATCTTCACTGATTTCTTCATTGGACACTGTGTTTATTTCATCGAAATCTACTGAAAAATACAAATCAAAACATATATTTTTCTATAAATTTTATAAAATGGAAATACTTAAATTATGAAAAGAAACTACCAACAAACAATGTTCAGTAGATTTTGAAGAGGAAAAAAATTAAAGAAGAGAAAACCTAAGGTTTCTAAAGGAAAGCAAAGAAGAACACGAAGAATATATTTTTTAATTGAGGTTCCAGAAAAAAAAGAAAGAAAAACAATTAGACAAGGAAGAGAAGTACAAACACTTGGAAAGAAGAATCTGACGAAAAAATTGGAGGAAGAAGAGAAATTATAACAATTCTACATAACTACTATAACAAAAAATGACAATACGAAACCAGAATAAGAAGGTAAAACATAGAGCTTTTACGGGAAAGAAAAACCACGAACCAATAAAATTAAGATATTAGAGAAAGAAGGGAACATAATATAAAGATTCGAGGTGAACCAAGAAGAAAGTGAGACGAACTAAAAAGAAATCAAATGGAGAAGACAAAACAAACAAAATAAAAAAGGGTCGACAGGAAAAGAATAAGAAAACGAATAATTCAATTAAAGGAAGAGGACAAAATATGAAGATTCTAGCATAAATAAAAGACAAACGTGAAGAACAAAAAACGGATAAACAGGAAAAAGAGAAAATATGTAGTTTCCTCATTGTAACAAAGAAGATCATAAAGAATGTTATCTATATAATAATACATTAGAGAAAGACGAGACCGTGAAAATATTCTATAGGAAAAGGAAAAATAAGGAATTAGAGGAAGAAGAGAACATTTTAAGTTTGTAGGCAAGGAAAGTTATGAATGGAACAAGAGAAAACGTAAAGTTTCCAGGCGAAAAGAAAGAAGACAATAGAGGAGAAGCGAAAATGTAAAGTTTGTAGGCGACAGGAATGAAGAAGTTATAGGAAGAAGATGAAATGGTTTACCTGATCCACAAGAGCCGGCGTGCCTCGTCTCGATGACATAGCCAGTGGCGCACGCGTCGCGCAGCATGTGGCACCACGACGGGTAGGTGTGGTTGTTGGTGGCACAGAGGGCGCGCCGGGCCCGCGGGCAGCGCGCGCCGCAAGTCACGCAGCGCGGCCCGCCTGACCGCGTGTCCAGCAGGCACGCCTGGCGCGCGCGGCACCGCACGCTGCCGCACGATGCACGGGCTGGAACAACAATAAACACATTATGGTCCTGCCACTGTAAATAATCTTTCTTCTGCGTGCGTCGTTTGCAAAAGTCACTGAAGAGATGAAGAAGTGCCCGACATAAGCACAAGTTTTCCTGACTTCCTTGGAAATAAATTAAATAATTAAACTTTTTTCAAACATCGAAATTACTTTCTTTTTTGTTACTGGTAAAAATAGAGATAATAATATCCTAGTGAGGATTTTATTTACCGGTGCATATTTAAATTTAATTATATGAATAATAAAATGAAGTTACTGAATGAATTATAAATATATAATGTAGTGTTTTTTTAATGCAGTAGAGTGGTTTCTGTTTCAGTTTGCATTTGGTGTCAGTATGTTTTCTATTTATAGTTTTTCCCTAAGAAGGCGGGGATGCCCTAGAAAGATATGACTCGATCAAGTGAGCCAAATTCTTGTATCTCGAAAATATGTACAAACATTTCTAGAGATAGGAATTGCCGGTGTGGAGTTGTGCTATATTCAATCTAGTCTCCTTCAACGTAAGCAATCTTCCCAACAGAACTTCCTTTGATATACTTGATGTAACTAAAACCATCTCAGGTACGGGGGCTCTATCGAAGCCAGAGTCAATTAGCCCCCCAGAAGCTGGGCGTACTGTACAGAACCCGCAGATACTTATAGTAGGTACACAACTAATGTCCCTGTACAAATCACAAGGTTGAATTTGGTCGCCACTGGTCTGAAGCCCCAAAAACCCTCGACTCTGTGCAGAAACGGGTTTGAAAGATTAACGGATTGTAATATTTAGAGCACAGGCACTCAGGTGGGAATGTTGTCCTTGTTCTAACGGTATTTTAATGGAAGATGCTCCAAAACACGAAAGACAAAACACGCCAAACGCTCACAACATTTGTATGCGGTCGGTGTTCTTGAGTTCAACAGTTCGGCAGTGAAACGATTCGTCGGCCTCTGTATTTCCATCCTCCTAAAACATGAGTGTCTTCAAGATCTATGTTTATTCCTTCCCCTCCTCAAAGAGAGCGTCCTCACAGCATCTTCAAAGATGATAAAGGCCCTGAGGGAAATTATTTTCCTCGGAGCCTCCTAATCAAAGCGTGGAAGTACGTGATGATTATTTAGTTAGAATATGGGTGAAACCGCCGAGGACTCGCAGTTCGCAGGTGTGACAAAGCCTGAAGGCTTTAGGACTGAGAACCTTCCGAGAAAGGAGAAGAAGGCGAAACTAATGTTTTCCGCGAAATTCCAGAATCAAAGCTACTTTTGCGTCATATAGTCTCTGCTAGACTTATTCAAAGGTCTAAACAAGTCTAAGTGAATAGGTACATAAACCCCGGAGGCAACAAGTCTGACACAAAAATACTTAAATTCAAGATAAATATCCAGATTCCCCATTGATACCCAAAGAACAAAATACATTCTAACTATCTAACTTACTTATATTTTTCCCCATGCCAATTTATTTAAAACCGTAAATATATTTATAACAACAGAATCTGAATGTATTTGAACAGAATAGATCCTTTTCTTTTTGTGACAAATTTTAATAACCTATTTTATGCATCAGTGGCAAATATAGGTAGCGCAATTAGATTTGACCCAAAAAAAAAAAAAATTTGTGTGTTTTGGTATATATGTAGATAATATATTTACTTCCGTCAGTGTTTTTACAAACTTCACTGAGAAACAGCATTTTGTATTATTTTTACGCCTACTTGTTGATAACAGGACAACGACTTAGTGTAAACATTCAAAGAAATGTTTTTTTGTTGATTTTTTACAATGAGTAGATAGTTTTTTTTTTTTTTTTCAATTTTACCTGTATTTTTTTCTGAATCGAATAACAAGTTTGAAACATGCTATATGCAAGCAATACCAATACAAATAACGCTACCATTAAAAAAATACTACACACTTTCGGTTATGGGTCTGCCTGTAACTCGGGTTGAATGAACGCGAGAATGGATTTGTTTTTAATTTCGGTGTCATTTTCAATATTGAAACTAAATGTAACAAAGCGATAAATCGATAAAGTACCTACCTACCTATAACATTTAATTTTTAATAAATTTCTTTATTACTTACCTAAAGTACCTACCGACCTATAGTTATAAAAAAAATTATCATAATATTATTTTATTAATAAATTCTATTTTTGAAAGATTCGTAATTTCGTAATTTTTTTAAAGATTTGCACATTTTAGCTAACATACAATAATGATCAATCCGACAATTTTAATATCCGGCCGGCGTAGTCTAGCGGTAAGGCTATTGACTCGCAATCCGAAGGTCGCGGGATCGAATCCCAGCATGGGCAAATAAATGTTATTATAATAATTTGTGTTATTTCACAATTAATTAATTTAAAATAATGTATAGTTAATTTGCGGCACGTTCCAGAGTGGAAGATACTTTCAGTATCGTCCTGGTGTAAGACCGCCATTCAGAAATGAAACGTTGCTTGAAATGACGCCAGCCGTGTTTGGTGACCAGATCAGAATAGCTAAGAACTTCCCCACCTTCCTCTTCCCCATCGCCGTCCCCTCCGCACTACCTTCAGCCTCACAACATACCCCAATTGGGGATGCTATAGTCTCACTGGCTCCAGATGGAAGCAACTGAGACTCTTGTGAGGTATTCAGATTAAAAAATCCAATAATTTTTCGCGGGTCTGCGCTAGTAGTCACGTTATATAATGAATGGTGTATTTTATTAGTGTAGGTACGTTAACAAAAACGAAAATGCAAAACCATTATTTCGCCCGCATTCTAAAAATAAATATATTAATTTAATTTTTTCCAGCATCTACCAAAAAAGACCACCCTCCAAAACTTATCCAGCACTTAGAAGATATTGAAAAAGTTTATTTCGTAATCAATCAATGTTCGTTCCTAGACATCATTAAAATTCGCCAGCCCACAATAACACCACGGACTTTAAAAGGTGCCCTTCAAAATGGTGTCATAACAGATACAAATCTTTATATAAATACAGGGTGTAACAGCACGTATAGTCTGTCAATTAAGAGTAGAAAATATAAAAAAATGGAACTACGAGTTTTGTAGGCTGGCAACACCAATTTTACTATCAAATATTCTTAACACTGAAAATACTGAACACTGTAAATCACATTTAAACAAACATTTTTTTTCTTCTTAAAATCAAAGAACTATTTTTAAAGTACCTGCTTAATGACATAAATTTGATTTAATGGTGTTTTACAAAGTGATTTGCTTTCAGGAAAAATCACTAACGGTGAGTTTTGTTACACTACTTTTAAATCGAATGAGTTAAATATATTCAGATCTAAAATTAGAGACTCGATCTAAAGCCCGGGCAACGCTAGGTACTTAAGCAAGTATTAAATAAATGTGAGAATTTCTAAACTGTGCTACATATTTTATTACAATATCGTTATTCTTCATTAAACTTTTAATATTATTATATTATTATTATTTTTAATAATATTTTAAATTAATAAATTGTGAAATAACACAAATTAATCAAATAACATTTATTTGCCACGCCGGGATTCGATTGCGAGTCAAGCGCCTTACCGCTGCGCTACGCCGGCCGTCATTGCCATTTGAACAACAGTGGCCCCCTCCTATGTTATCTACTCTTATTTGATATTCTCTTATTTATTTGAGGATTGTAACCAGTGATTCCTGAGCATATTTGGAGTAAAAAATGTTTTTTCAATTAAAAACAATAAAAAAAAATCCATCACTCGTCCCAACTGAGAAATCGGGTTCACCAAGCGGGTCACGTGATAAGCACTCCTTCTCGTTCCACCAATACGATAACACACGAAATAGCGCGGATATCACCTGATCCCTTCGCGACGTCTGGAGTGTGATCAGTGGCGATGTGTAATTGATTTTTTTTATATAGAAAAAATAAATTATCGGACAGCAAAATGACAGCTGCTTTTGTATTCAAAATATTCTCAGGAATTGCTGGTTAAAATTATTCGGGTTAATGCTGTTACATCCTGTATAAACCTAAACTTTATTGCATAACAAAGTTCTTTTAGAATAGCAAAATTATTTACCGCAAGGTTGCTGCTTCTGATTGAAATAAAAAAGAGCTAATGTCATCGCTACATTAATTGGGAAATCTTTTTTATTTCTTTTAAGTCCATCCGTAAAGGGGAAGTATATTAACTTTTTTAAATAACTAGCATTAAATTTCTCTAAATTAAGATGTGCTTTGTAACTACTTTTCATAGATAATTCATTTTTGTTTTCTTATTAAATAAAAAAAGGTTCTATATGTCGGACTATTTTTATACAAAATATCACAAATTCTTAAATTTTATTACTAAAAATACTAATTTCAGTTGTGATTCGATTGTAACTCTGGTCAACGTATTAAATTTGCTTTGACTTCAAGTGTTACTTTCAAAATTGGAACTGATTATGGGAACAATTCAGAAAAGCAATAAAATATGTGCCAATTTTATATTTATTTTAGTTAATTAATAAGTCTACATTTTAAATGTGTATTTCTTTAATATTGGACACATTCTGTAATTTTTCAAGTTTTCTGACAGTGTTCATTTTGATCGTCTCTAAAACTGAAAATGTTTGCTTTTGAAATACAATGATCTTGAGATAAAGCTTTTTTTTATAAATACGTCTATATGTGATTTTTTATGGGTCTGCGCTAGTAAAATATATGTAGTTATGAATCGCAAATAAATCTAACATTCCAGAGTGGTAGATACTCTCAGTATCGCCCTGGTGAAAGTCCACCTTTCAGAATCGAAATGTTGCTTGTAATGGATTTGGCCGTATTTGATGACCAGATGCAAATAGCCAGGAACCTCGCAACCTTCCTCCTCATCGACTCTTTACATTCCTCTCTCCCTTTAGCCTCACAACTTTAGGGATGCCATAGTCTCACCGGCTCAAGAAAGTTGGGAGCTGACTCGGTTACTTTGCGGTATCTGCCATTAAAAAAACTACCTTACGTACATTATCTTCAGGAGAATCTATGTCTTGGACATTGGGCAACTTTATGCCAAAAACATTTCAGTATACCTCTTTAAACACAGAACTACCTTTGAAAATATCCAAACTACCTACTCGAGATACTAGAACCAAAGGGTATAATCTCTTACTTATCTCTTTTGCTAAAACAACGTTCGGCCAAAGAAATTTTAGATACTTGGCAACAAAATTATACAATGCACATCCTCTGGCCATTAAACAAAATACAATGTATCTTATACAAATAAATCAGACACCAAGTCCTGGATTTCCAGCCAAAACAGATCAAACTTCAAAGATATTACTAAAAGGCACTTATAAGTATGTATTTTTTCAATGGTACGATGATGATTGTCTTGTTATTTTTAATGTATTATTGTGTAAATAGTATTTTTATTATAATTGTTGTTTTTTTAAATTATACACTGTTCATGTTTTAAAAGTGCCTTCTCGCAACATAGGTTTTCAAGCCTAGAATAAATAAAGATGAATTAAAAATGAAAAAAAAATAGTTTTTGCAACAACGAAAATATTTCCCTTTAAAATAAAACAAAGTCTTCGACTACAATAATTTTGGATTGTTTTTATACAAAGTGGTTCTAAATCTATACCTTAATAATTCATTGCAAATAAATATAAATCTATTTCAATTTTGTGAAGTAACTGACCTACAATAATATAATAACAGAACTTGAATAGAACTTAAACAAAGCATGAAAATTTGATGAATTGTTCAAATTTTTTGAGACAACGCGTCCTTAAATTTTTTTTTTTTTCTATCGAGTGACATGTTTTTATTTCTACTTATTTGTATTACTTGATACAACTTTTGATTAACTTCTTATAATAATTTTCGTACAGATTTTAGATTTTTGTAGTATTAAAAAGTACTGATAGATTGCATTCAAATGTCTGAAAAATGGACTGCAGAGATTTGTTTATCAAGGTGATATTGAATCCGTTAAAAGGGGTAAAAATGTATAAAATAAAGTGAAAATTTCTTCAAACTGGATCTGGAGAAGTGAGCTGGTAGGTAGGGAGAAGATATTAGGGAGTAGGGATTATAAGGAGCCTGTTTGTGTTGCGGTTTTATTTGTATGGACATGTCTAGACAGATTATATTGTGGGAAGGTAACGTTTTGCACTCTTGTCTTGTTGTGTCGCGTGCACACGTCGGATTGCCAGTGGGAATGCACCTTAACATCATCATAACTTTTGCAATTTCCAATTTTCTCTCTATTTCAGTACAACGCCCGCGCCGTTTGCCCGCAGGTGTCGGCAGAGAAGACGGACCGATTCTTTGTATGCACTCCTTCCCTCATTCACATTCTCTTCTGTGATTGTGATTCCTACTCAAGAATTTGATACCCTTGATGTTGCCACGTTTTTGAAGTAAAACTTCTTTACGCACGGTCGACACTTGGGGGTAAACTGGTGAATGCGTTACGAAAAGTGTGATGCGAATGTAAATCTATGCGAACGGTGATCGATGCGAACGGTGATCAGGGCCATTAAAAAATGAAACGAAGCAACTTTTGCCCAGCGAAAAAAAGGCGCATGATTGTGTACTACTGTGCGAAATGCAACAAACCATATTGTCTGGAATATCAATGTCAATTTCAATGTCACCGCAATGTCATATGTTCTTTTATAAGTTTTACTTCAGTCGTGTGGTCTAAAGCACACTCGTTTTATTTATTTTTAAATTTAGTTTAAATTAATTTTAATTAAGTTCGGCGAGTATTTCATTTTATTTTATTTTTGTGACAGCTGTTTCGGCTTACAAAGCCGTTTTAAAACTGTGGTTAAACCACTTTGAGACGACTTATTTATACGATTCTAAATTTCAATTCTTTAAAGTGTCTAAATTGATTTATTACAGGTTAAACCAATTTACTGGGAAAATAATTGAGATAGCGGACATTCTATTACGTGGGGTACTTCGAAATTCCGTTGTTTTCCGCGCACTAAATGTTATTGTTTTCTTAATTGTTTAATAATGACGTTACCGCTATGAATCACATAAGTGCGTTATTTTGTTTAGCTTTTGTAAACTTACTAAGGAGTGGGGAATAAATAATTTTCCTTACTTTATTAATTAGCGTTACATTATGTTATGTCTTCCTCTTTCCTTTTTGTCAAGATTTATTTAATTTTTTTTTTTTGGAGGGGTGCAGACATACATTACGTTCATCGTTTGTCTCATTTTTGACATTGTGTATAAGAATGAGGGGCAGCATTATATGCGTGAAAACAAAAGCAAAACAGTCAGTGCATTGACATTTAACGTTTTTAAATTTTTGGAATTCCCTCACTTTTCAATATTATAGGTACTCATTATCACAATATTGCTGCAGCTCTTTCAAAAGATGAAAATTCGTTCCATACAAAATGTACGAGGAAAATAATTTTCCTCATACCTTTTTTTGTCGTGATTTTTTCCGAAGTTTTGATAGCTATTCTGCCATTCGGGGCGGAGACAAATCCAACAAATATATCATAAAAATCGATCCAGTCGGTTCTTGAGTTATAATTGGTGTAACTAACCCGAGTTTGTTTTATGTATTAAGATTATAACTTCACTGTGATTGAACTTTTTTGCAAAATTTAAGTATCAAACATTTAAGAAAATAAAGTTTTTAAACACCCTTCATGCTAATTTCCCTTTACCTCTTGAAATATCGCTGCTAGCAAATTAAACATTGAAACAGTTTATTCATATCATATTTTTACAATCTAAATTTAAATTTAAAATTTGGAAAAAAAATCTTCTGTCCTGTGAAAACTTAATACTTTCTTCTTGGGAACACTCAAATAATAAACCAGTAGAAAGGTGTTGTGGGCGAATGTGTGTGCCCGATATAAGCCGGAGATTTCCTTCGTTTAAACATTTTCATTCATAACATTTTTATTGAACAATTATTAATCAAATTTAAAATAAAACAATAACTTTGTAAACACCACTTTTATTTTTTATATTCTTTATGCCGACCGGGTTTCCCGAAACCTATATAAAAAATATAAAAAATAAAAGTGGTGTTTACAAAGTTATTGTTTTATTTTAAATTATAATGTCACATCACAAAGTAACTGCTTCATATGAACAAAAATTATTAATCAATTTTTAGGAATGATCCGAAGGAATAAAGAGTGGAGAGACTACGAGGCACTTTTTTTAATCAATGTGAAGGATGATTTTTCCATATTTTTGTCGTCGAATTCCAGTGCACTTTTTCATATACATTTGGTCATCTTATCAATATTTGTGTTTTCTTCTTCGGAGTAGCTAGATGTCGCTTTATTTGCCTGTTCACTTTGGAGAACTTTGAAGATTGGATATAGATTTTATAAAAATAAATAAAAAATTGATTTCGTAGGAATCGATCCTTGGTCCGCTGAATGTCTGGACGCTAATATAAATACTGCACAAGTGTCATAACTGCTACTGTGTGGAGCCAGTGAGACTATGGCATCCCCAATTGGGGTGTGTTGTGAGGCTAAATGTAGTAGTGAGGGGAAAGAGGTGGATAAGAGAAATATGGAGAAGTACCTGGCCATTAGGATTTGGTCACCAAACACGGCTAAAGTCATTTCAAGCCACGTTTCAATTCTGAATTGTGGTCTTACACAGTGGCGAAACTGAGAGTATCTTCCACTCTAGAACGCGCCGCGAATATACTATACATTATTTTTAATTAATTAATTTTGAAATAACTCAAATTATTTGTAAAATTTCGACCTTTGGATTAGTCAGGATATGAACCCGCGATCTTCGGATTGCTTTTTTTTAAATTTTTTATTAGTTACTATTTAGTTACAGGTTTGATGACAATTACAAGATATGATGATGGATATAAATATTTCATCCGTTTGTTCTTAGTCATCCTCACTAGGTGGTCCTGTGCTGAGGCGGACTAGTAGATTTCTTTGATTTTCCGTTATTTAGTTTCTATGATGTTTTTAATACATTCTCTAGTATGTCTGCATTAATTTCTTTCACCCATGTTTTGATTTTTTCCTTAAACTTATTTATCTTTTCTATCTTTTTTCAGACTTGGAGGAAGGATGTTGTAAAGTTTAGTTGCCAGGTTTCTTTGGACAAAACATGTCTTGAATTTTGGAACATCTCGTATATCCTTTTTTGAGGCTCTTGTGTCATGTATCCGAGTTTTATTAGGAGATTTTCTATTTTTAAAATGATGTATAAGAATATTCTTGGTATATATTTGTTTTAAATTTAGAATGTCAAAACACTTAAAAATATCTTTTGAGGGGGTTCTGATGGGTAATTTTAGTATGGTTTTTATAATGCTCTTCTGAGCAATATCTAAGTGGTTAATATGATTTGCTGTAGCAGATCCCCATACTAGAATTCCGTACTCAAGACGGGAATGACATAAGGCATAAAATACTCTAGGTAGTATGTTTCTTAGGTTTTTGAAGAAATATACAAGTCTCGTAAGCTTTTTAGTGATTCCATTTATGTGTATGTCCCATCTAAGGTTTTCGTCTATTTCCACTCCTAGATATTTAATACTTTTTGCCTTTGTTATAATAGGGCAAGAGCAATGTGACTTATTGTTTTGACACTCGTGCAATTTGAGAGTGTATTCTTTACCCGGTTGACCTCTTGAGTTTATTGGAAAGGCTAGATAATTAGTTTTAATTACATTGAGCGTAAGAGAATTCATCCGAAGCCAATTTTGAAGTACAGTTAGTCCATGTTCAGCCTCTTTATAAGTGTCCATCCAGTCCTTTCCGTGGAATAACATAACAGTATCATCAGCAAAACTAATTATGTTTCCATTGATGGGAAGTTTGGTAATTTCATTTATGTAGATGAGAAATAAGATTGGTCCCAAGACACTTCCTTGAGGGACGCCGTAGTTTATTGGAAGAGGATTGCTTCTTTGTTGGCCTATTTGTACTTGTTGTGTTCGTCCTGTCAAGTACGTCATCAGTAAATTTAGTGAAGTGCCAGATATGCCAATTTTTTTAAGTTTTGTGAGAAGAATTTTATGATCTATTGTGTCAAAGGCTTTTTTAGGTCTATAAAAACAGCCAAACATTTTTTTCCATCGTCTAAACTTTTTATGGCTATTCTTGTAAAATGTTCAATGGCGTTCAGGGTACTCAAACTTTCCCAAAATCCATATTGTGTCGGGGAAATTTTTTTATTAAATTCCAGAAAGTGAACGATTTGGCTTTTCAAAATTTTTTCTAGGATTTTTGAGAAAGTGCTTAGGATACTTATAGGGCGATAATTATTTATATCATTTTTGCTTCCATTTTCATAAATTGGTAAAACTGTAGCATTTTTTAGACAAGAAGGAAAAATCCTCTTTGATATAGAGAGATTTACAAGGTATGTCAGGGGGAGGATCAACTCATCTTGGAGATGTTTTATAGTTTTGATTGAGATAGGATCATTTCCTGAAGAAGTGTTGCTATCTAGTGAAGCAATCACCTTTCTTAGTTCGTTGCCAGTTATTTGGTTTAGATTCAGTGTGTTATCTTGGATTAAGTCTTCATTATTTTCTATTTCCTTTTCATTAGTAATTGGTTTTGTGATTTTATTTGCCAATTGCGAGCCTATGTTAGTGAAAAATTTATTAATATATTCCAGAATTCTGTCAGGATGCTCTGCAAAAGAAGTAGGAATCATGTCAATGTTTAATTCTCCAATCATTTTCTTGTTGTAGGAGGGTTCAGAGTTGGTGATTTCTTTGATAAATTTCCATATTTTTCTGGAGTCATTGTTACATTCTTCTATTTTCGTTTTATAGTGGTTTTCTTTGGCATTGCGAATAACATTTTTACATATATTTCTGTATCTTTTATAGAATCTTAATTTAAATATATCGTTGAGAGTCTTACCCCTTGACCACGGAGATCGTCAAATTAATATTTATGCCTAAATTATCAATTACAATCTAATTACACATACATAATATTATTACTATAACTATACAGATTGTCACAATTAACACACAGACTTCTAAGTTATAAGTATAAACCATATCTATTTAGTAACCATATTTTCAGTATATTAATATCTAAATCTATTTGTAGAATCGCAATTTTTTTATATTACTAGGTAACATGTTAAATATTTTGAGCACATAAATATATTCCAGGGTTCGCCGTCCGTAGTTATTGTTATACTTTGGAACAAGCATTCCTTCATTCTTTGTGAACCTAGTATTATGTTCATTTTCCACTTTCCTCTTATATTCAGATTCAGATATATGTTGAGTCATTATTTTGAAATCAATCGATGAAATTAATTAAACATTGATTTAAAAATGGCAGAACTTACATTATTTATTGATTAACGATAAAATATAACTGCTATATCAATCGATTAGTTAAGTACCTATATAGGTAATTTACCTTGCCTCACGGAACTGAACCCGGATATTTACTGTACTTCAGGACAATAATTGGCAATTTGTCTTGTTGACTACCTGGTAAATAAGTCAGGAATTTAGAATATTCGGATAAACATATCCTAGTAGCAAGGCCTTGAATAGGCACCATGTAGACTGAAATCACATTAGATTCAATAATACAATAACAAATACGTATGTAGTGGTGACCCGACAGATGGCCCTCTGATATTATAATTATCATTTACCAATTTCAAACCTAAAATCGACTTCAAAAATATATTTAATAATAACTAGCTGACCCGACGAACTTCGTACCGCCTCAGAATCAATAATTGTTGAATTAAATTCAGTTTTTTTTATTAAGTTAATAATTATACAATGAAGCAATCATCAATGTGTTTTGTTTTTGTTAGTATCAGAGATGGCACTGTGTACGAATTTATATTTTGTGTGATTTTCTTATTTTTCCACTTACTTACGGGAATTTGGGAGTCGGGTGTGGGTGCCGCCGCCCCGGGAACCATTTATTGGATAACCAACACCTCTGTCATACGTCACCCATAGGTTACCCCAAGTTGTTCGCTACCTTTGGCGATTTAGCAGGGGTGCCCGGGTTCATAGGGTGACGTTTGTCCGGGTCTTTTGATCTTTCCTTCTGGACTCTCTCGACCCATCGCCTTGCGAGAGAAGGATTCATACGTCCGTCACTCCCGGATGCACTGACCCCAGATTCCTACCCACCCCTCATACCTTTTTCCTTCCCAGACTTCCTATCCTCCCCTTCCTTAAAAAGACCCTCCACACAGCATCCCCTAGAGGAAAATAATTTTCTTCGGGGCCTCACGTGTGAGCTGATGTAAAAAAAATTGCTTTTCATTTTATTTATACGTGTGAGGGATTTTTATTATAATTATTGTATCTTTCCTTTGGATGGGTGGAGACATACGTTCATCGTTTGTCTCATTTTCTACTATTGACATTTGGTGTATAAGAAAGAGAGGCAGCATTATATGCTTGAAAGAATAAAAGCAAAACAATCAGCGCGACATTTGACGTTTTTGAATTTTTGGAACTCACTACTCAATATTATAGGTACTTATCACAAAATGCCCGCATCTCTTTCAAATATGAGAATTCGTTCCATAAAAAATGTATGGGGAAAAGAATTTTCTTAATAACTATATTTTTCGTTAATTTTTGTGGTGTTTTAATAGTTATTATCCTTTCCGGGGCGGAGACAAATTCAACGAATCAAAGATCATCAAAATCGGCCCGGCCGTTTTCGAGTTATAAATAGTGTAACTAACCCGACTTTGTTTTATATATTAAGATTTTCGAAATGTCTTACAATTTTCGAAATCCGTTTTGCTTCAAAACAATACAATGAATGTCAAATGAATATATTATTTAAGGTGTCGATTTTTTGTACTTATACGCTGGTGTATTTTCTTAATATATAAAACATAGTCGGGTTAGTTACACTATTTATAACTTGAGAACGGCCGGGTCGATTTTGATGATCTTTGATTTGTTGGATTTGTCTTCGCCCCGGATAACATAATAACTAATAAAACATCACAAAAAATTACGAAAAAAATAGTTATTAATAAAATTCTTTTCCCCATACATTTTGTATGGAACGAATTCTCATATTTTGAAAAAAACTGTAGCATTATTGTGATAGGTATAATATTGAACTGTGCGTGAATTCCAAAAATTCAAAAACGTCAAATATCAATGCGCTGATTGTTTTGCATTTGTTCCCCTTTTTCTTACACACTAAATGTCAATAGTCAAAAATGAGAAAAACGGTGAACGTATGCCTGCAACCCCTCCAAAAGAAAAATATAACAATTATAATAAATCTTTGAAATGAAACGCATTTTTTTTTCATTTTAAAATAATTTCTCTCAGGATCTATATCATCTTAGGGGACGCTGTGTGGAGGATCTTTTTAAGGAAGGGCAGGATAAGAAGTTCTGGGAAGGAAAAAGGTATGAGGGGTGGGTAGGAATCTGGGAGTCAGTGTGTCCGGGAGTGACGGACGTATAAATCCATCCCTCCAACTGCGGTGGAAGACAATGGGTCAAGAGAGTCCGGCTGGAAAGTTTAAAAGGCCTCCCTCAACCAGTATCTCTCGATCCGTCCCGCCACGCAGCAGGTGGGCAGAATCATCCGCCGCCAAGACCCGGAAAAACTTTACCCCATGAACCCGGGCACCCTTGCTAAATCACCAAACGTTGGGGTGACCTGTGGCAGAGGTGTTGGTTATCCAATAAACGGTTCCCGGGGCGGCGGCACCCGTACCTACCTCCCAAATTCATGGAATTAAGTAGAAAAGTAAGAAAATCATAAAATAAAAAATCCGTACAGAACGACATCTCTGACACTGATAAAAACAAAACACGGACAGCTGCGCATCGACAATTGGTTCATTGTGTAATTTTTAATTTAGTAAAGAACTTAATTTAATTGAACAGTTATTGATTCTGAGGCGGTACGAAGTTCGTCGGGTCAGCTAGTATAGTATATAGACAAGTGGTTTTATCATTGCGGCATTTGAATGAAAATATGTTTTATACTTGATTTATTCGGCGTTACACCCTCTCTGCACACCCTTCTGGGACACTTGTTACATTTAGTGTCAGTAGGTATACCGTATTTTCCCTAAATCGACTCATATTATATATTCAGGTCACCACATGTAATCAAAATACCGTATGTCTCTTTTGTCCGCTCAATATTAGAATTCGGATCAGTCATATGGAATCCCCAATACAAAGTTAATATTTTAAGGTTAGAAAGAATTCAAAAAAAGATACTGAAACACCTAGACTTTAAATCCTTTCGAACATCAGAAAACCTACAAGACTCATTAACATTCCATAATTTATCAACCTTAGAAGATAGAAGAAATATATCCGACCAGAAATTTTTATTCAAAATTATTAACAACGTTGTTGACAACAACTATCTTCTAGAACACATTAATTTCCACTGTCCAACAAGAAATACAAGGTCAAACCAACTATTCCACATCCCACACTCAAAAACAAATTACACACAACATTCATTTTTCCGAAGGACGTGCACAAAATACAACGATATGTTTTACGAAGCTGATATTTTCCGTTTGTCCTCAGGCCAATTTATTAAATTCATAACTAAAAAAAATTAAAACCAATTGTTAATTGCGAACCCTCCATCCCTGCTGTCTGTTGTTTTTTCATTCTCATTATGTTGTTTTTCCTTCTTATTATAAAAATAATAATATTTGGATGATTTATATAGCGCTATTTTTTGTTGTTGTTGTGAAAAACCCCCTCAAGGGCGCTGGCAAATGGCTAATCATTTATCCTAATGAATTATTCTAATGATGTGAAAATATGTTAATTTTATATGTGTTCGCTGTTTAACTTCATCTTTTCTTTCCCACATGCTTTAATTTGTGTTTTTTTCATTTCTGTTGTATTTGTTTTTCTTTTTTCTAACACTTTATTTTTTCTTTAACGTTTTAATCTGTGTTTATATATTATAATTTTTTTGCGGAAACTTCACTGGTTAATGCACCCATGTAATATGTAATTACCTTATAATATGTACAACTGTTTGTTTCCCTAATAAACAAAAACAAAACAAAATAACCTATAATCGGGGGATCCACTGTCATGGAATCGTATTTAGTTACTCCTTTAGTTACATCAAATTAATAAAAATGTAAAGATTTTCTTTATTCGGGGCACAGGTGTAGTGGTCAGTGGCTACATCATAGGTTCTCAACGCGGGCGATAACGCCCCCTTAGGGGCGTTTCAGACCTCCAGGGGGTCGGTGAAAGACCAAAATCAAATTGGGGGGCATTTCAGACTCTTAGGGGGCGGTAGGAGACCTCAGAGAAACCCATCCCGTCTTATCCCATCCCAACCCATTAGGGGCCATCCATCCACAAATATTTATCTATCCCATCACGCCCTCTCTGTTGTGGCAAATGTATCCCCATCGTGGTGTCCATTATGCCCCCTCCGTCATGGTATCCCGTTACGCCCCCTCCGTTGGCAAATGTAACCCTGTCGTGGTATCCAATTACGCCCCCTCCGTTCGGATTCACTAGTTAGGGGGCGCCAGAAATAAAAATGTTCTCAAAGTTGGCGGTGGGAAAAAAAAGGTTGAGAATCTATGGGCTACACGGTGTAGTGGTCAGCACAGTTGCCTTTAAGGGGTTCTATTCTCGGTCGTGGCAAATTTACATTTTTTAAATTTAAAAAATAACTCTTTTTTAAAAATAAATTAATATATTTTTTTAAATTATATAACATGAGATTTTTCACAGGTAATATAATAATATTTTAAGTGATTGCTTAAACGTATTTAAAACGGTCGGTAAAAAGTTGTCTTTGTAAACTTGCGACCTGTCATCCTGGGGCTTTCAAGCGGCTATCACGTCGGGTCTTTTGAAATTACGTCAATAATAATTTATTTTATTATTTTCATTTTGATCCGCGCAATCTCTACGTCAAATTTCTTTATTTGGCGGCTGCGCCTTATCGCCCGTTGTTTTTTTTGGCGCGAGAAGATGACGCGGCGTTTGGCAGACTTTTGCACAGAACTGCATCCCAGCCAGAGACGAATTATTTTTAATAATCATATTATTTTAAGATTAATTTTCGTTGGATTGAGGCAAAGAATAGATAATGCCGATTTAAAAGAATATTTCATTTAAAATAACTGACCCCTACCACAATCATACAAGGTTAACAAGACCATTTTCAAACTGTGAGTTCGAAATTGGTATTGTAAACCGAAACATCTGTAACAAAAATACTTGCAAAGCTTGATAATAACATTATCAAATTTAATTTTAATTGAATTAAAAAAATATATATGTTTTACGTCTTAATTGGGTTAGCTGTGAGAAATAAGATGTATCAATAATAGCAACAGTAAAAGCCCCTAAATAGGGCGTTAATAAATAAATACCATGTATTTGTGCTTTTTGTTATTTTGTACAATAAATGTTTTTTTATATTGATTTATAAAATCGCCCCCAAAAGTACTTTTAACTCTTGATCGCCGCACAAGCTACTTATTGCCTACTGGTGGGCAATATTATCCGTCTATAATATCTAATAATTATCTGAGAATCACTGACTTATATTTTCGATTAAATTATATTTCGCTATACTTTTACAAGTATTTGCTTCTCACCTTTGAAGTAGCAAGCCGATAAAAGTTTAAAATAAATAATTTATTGTCGCTTTTCTTTACTGGCGCTATGGGTTGTCACTAGTAAGCTAGAATGGGTGCCCGTTAAGTATTTTAAAACTTTAAAATTTATGTAGTTGTTATTCCGGTCCGTCCCTGAACTTGTCTGGCTGTCAGAGTACCCGGCGATGATCGGTAACATCGCGTTAGTTTTATTGCCTGCATTATTGATGATCAGATCGCATTCAAATACTGCCCCTCCTCCTTCCCATCTCCTCTCCTCTCGCATACTCCGTCTGCGTCCGCCCAAAGTCAGCGCAAATTGAATTGTGATTGATACCTGCCCGCCAATGTTTCAAATGCCGTTGACATGATCGTTATTAATGAAAGCTATTTGTTATCATGAGAAGGTTGATTAGTTTGTATTTCAATATGAAAAAAGTAGCATAAATTAAAAAAATATATATATATTATGAATTCCAATAAACTAGTATGAAATTCGATAAATATCTTGCCACTTCATACCTAAGCAAGAGACGTATCGTTTGTCGACGAGTTGAGTTCGCATAGTTCAATTTGGAACAGTCAATTTCGATAAATTGAGTTTGCGTAGTGCGATTTGGAACAATCGTTTTTGATAACGTGAGTTTGCATAATGCCAACAGCTGATTTCGATAACCTGTGTTTCCGTAGTGCAATTTGGAACCTTCGATTTTGATAACTTGGGTTTACATAGTGCAATTTGGAACAGTCGATTTCAAAAACTTGAGTTTGCATAGTGCAATTTCGAATAGACGATTTCAATAAATTGATTTTATGTTGCTTGATTTGAAACAGTCGATATCCATAACTTGAGTTTGCGTAGTTCAATTTAAGCTTATATCGATGATTTAAATTCACGTTGCTTCGTTTGAAACAGTCGATAAAGATAACTTGAATTTGCGTAGTTCAATTTACAGTGATTTCGATTACTTGAAGTTGCATTTGGAGCAGTCGATATCGATAACTTGAGTTTGCATAGTGATTTCAAAAACTTGATTTTCGGTTGTTGGATTTAGAACAGTCGTAGACAACTTGAGTTTGTGAAGGTAAAATTGTAGCAATCAATTTGACTTAAATTTGCGTAGTCCAATTCAAACATCTGGTAAGCCAGTCAAATTCAAAATCTACTGATAAACTTTGAAAAAAAAAACATTAATTTATCTAATACAAATGTAACAAAAGCTTGCATCAGATATCTGCTTAAACTTGTATTTAATACCCGGTCACGAAGTAAAATAAACCAACCTAAAAATCATCCAGACTAAACTAACGTAAAATAACGAACCAACGGAATGACTTTTCAGAAATCAAATCTCATTTGAATTCAGCTCATTTTTTCGTCCTCTCTTATCTGCAAGTTTCCCCGAAGCTCACACAGCCGAATGGGCCACTTGCATAATGTTTTTAATTTTCCTTTTTCGAATCAGGTGGGATTTCCAAACTAGTTTTCTTCCATTGGAAGTATTTTAATGTTTAGTGGTGATCAGCGTTGCCAAATCTAAGCCTTTTTACGTAGATCTACGCATTTTAGGCCTTTCCTGCACACCTACGAACAGAATCTACGTATTTTTTTGCAAGTTGTTTAAATTTGAAAATAACGTAACTCATTCCCCTGAAGAAGTGCATTTTTCGTTTCTTTTCTTAAAGACAGCGGAGTCACCTTCTGTGTACCCATCCCATTCCACCCATCTCGCCCCATCCCATATCCCATTTTGCCCCCCCCCCCCCCTCCCCCACCCGTTGTCGTTAATATATTCGTGACAGTATTTATTCAGTTTCACCTAAGTTTTAACCTAAGTTCATTTCACTTGGACAGACAAAAAGTACGTAGATCTACTTAATTTTCTAGCCTGGCCTACATCTTTTTCAAAATCTGAGTTGGCAACACTGGTGGTGATACTCTCAGTAACACCCTAGTGAAAGATTACCATTTTGAATCTAAAAGTTGCTAGAAATTAGTTTAACCGTGTTTATTTTCTATGTCTGAATAGCCCAGTTCTCCTCAGCCATCCACTTGCCCTATTGGATCCAGGCAGGATGACAGTCTTGTGAAGTGCATTAAAATAATAATTACATTAAATAGTCATACCATAATTATAGGTATTAAAAATCCACCTGCTCCACAATGGGGTATTTCCACAAACGAGGGAGTCTCATACATTCTCTTCTATTATTCTGACTTTTGACATGGCCAGACTCAAGTATCTGATTCACTTGATCGTGCCATGTCTTCCTCGGACGACCCCGACTACATCGTCTTCTACCATTCACATTTGCGTCGTATATTCTTCTTACACTACTTTCTTCGTTCATTCGCTCTACATGCCCAAACCATCTGAGGGTCCCTTTCTTAATCTTACTCATTATGCTTCGTTTTAGTGGTGATTCAAAAATGGGAAACTTTAACTCGCTGTAGAAAATGTCATAAAAATAAATTAAAAATGCTTTAATCATCGTAACTTTTTGCTTAATTTTTTTTAGCAATAAAAAAAATACGTGGAAATACCCCATTGTCAATAATTAACTTGTATTAAGTACCTAATGTTATTTAAACATATCCACCTATTATAGTATGTAATTATAGGTTAAAAATCGTAGAAAATCAAATTACCTATTATTATCGTTAGAACAACGTTTGTAGACCAATATCGAAATTTTTTCAATGTTTTTAGATTTTAAATCGTCAAATATCGGATTTTTAACGCCGACCCAGTGTTGTTCCATTAAACAACAGTTGTCAATTTTCATTTTTTTCAGTGACATCAGGCATTGTGAATAAAAAATTACGATTTTTCATCACTAAAAACTGTTCGTTTTAAGTTTAGCGCACTTCTTTGTGTAAGCCAATTAAAAATTAACGTAAGTAGATCATTGCGATGTTTTATTGGTCAGTCAGTCTGCTCCTCGCTGAGGACACTGTCATTATTTATATCGCCATCGTAAAGACAGACAAAATGTTCAGATATCGGCCCTAAGTCCCCGGGCCGTTAAATAACAAAAATTAGCAGACTAAAACTCAAGGTGTTTAAATTTAAAACTACCTAGAGTCCTAGAAGTATTACATTTGTAGAAGACGTGATTTTTATTTTTAATGCCTGCAAAATTGAACAAATAAAAAAAGTACCTATAGGTGCAACATAAAATTTGTAAGATATTTTAATAATTTATTTATTTTATACTTGGCTCAGAATCCAGACAACTTAACACCTCTTTGAAAAGTCAAACTATGAAAAAGATAATTTTAAAATAGCCCACACGGAGAGAAATCGATTTTTGCTCTAACGATAAATTAACAGGTCTAGTTAATAAAATATGAATTTCAGGATATATTATCAATCTGCTTTAATAATGTATCATGACCATCCCGATAAAAACACGGTTTAACGGTATAATGCTTGATAATTTAGCATTACAATATCATGCTTGATAATTCAGCATTACAATTTATTAATAGGATATTCGTACTTCGTCATAATAATTCACCGTTATTCAGTTGTCGTGTTATTTAACATGACATCGTGATATTTATGCAGTCCAAAACCGTACCTATATTTTATTCGACTAAGTGACTCACAAAAATTCATTACAGAACGAATAGTTTGTTCTTCCAGAACGGCAATATTACCATAACCTCTTTACGAATATTATTATCGTGCATTTACGCACAAAACAATGCGTCTAGCAAACAGCAAACGCCAACTTCACGTCATTCAAATTAAAATGGCGCGCTCTGTTATTGTATTCTGTTGTCAAAATCGTGTTATTAGTTTTCAACAAACCAATAACCATTCGTTTATTTTCATTATAAAGCAATTATCTCTTAAAATGGATCGACATTCGACAAACTATCCATTTGTTAGAAAAATTGGGATTATGGAAGCTGGTAAGTTTTGACATATTATTTTCAAATAATTCATATTATGGCAGCGTGTTATAGAGCTGCATTTAAATAGGTTAAAGTTTATAGGTGTTTAGATATCATTTATTATTATAATGTTTCCTATATAATCGTAACTATCGTAGCAAAGCACTCTTTTTGTTTCTAAAAACAACAATGTACCTAGATAATAGAAGTTCTTTTTGCTTTGTTGAAAAATGGCTGTCATGTCAACATGTAGGAATATAAGGAGAGAAACTTTGGTTGTTTTATTTGATTTTTTTTTGCTTTGCATTTAAAATCCAACCAAATGTAATAATTTTACCACTTCAGTTGACAGTTTTATTTATTTGCGTTTATCATTTTAAAACATCAAGTATTAATATTTCCAAATGTCTTTTGCTTTCAGGGTGAGGATGCTAGACATTATACGTCAAAATCCTGCGTTTTTCAAAGGCAAGATACTTCCAATACAGAAGGCAATAATTATGTAAGTGTATTATATTTGTTCAGACGCTTTTCAAAGTAATACTTTATGTACCTACCTAGTGAATGTTTTTAAGCTGTGGAAGTAATTACTTAATAAGACAGGAGAGGGGAGCCTTGCTTCTATCAAGTATTAATATTTCCAAATGCATTTTGTTTACAGAGCGACAATGCTGTTCTTGGACATTATACAGAGTAGACAATCTTGCATTTTATAAACACAAGTTTTCAAAATCAGTTGGCGCAGAACGTGAAATTACTACCGGATTACTAGTCAATTCAATTAAATACTTCTATGGCTGAAGTTATGTAAGTATATTATATGATATATATAAGTGTAGTAATTTGTTTAGATGCTTTTCAAAGAAAAAGACTTTATGTAACTAATTAATGTTTTTTTTAGGTTCTGGAAGTACTGAATAAGTAGGGGAGAGACGAGCCTTGCTTCAGGAAGGAACGCAGGTGGATTTTCGAGTTTGGTTCAGTTTAAAGAGCCAACAGGTTGTTAATCAGGCATACATTAGAGATCAACTAGCGTCCAGAGAAGTACTTATTATTTTTAATTTTTTGTGTGTTATTATTGTGAAACACCTTTGAGGTGAGACTGAATGCTGTAGAAATGAGATCCCTGGGGCATATGTATGATCGTGTCATAAACGTGGAGATGGTTAAGGCTGATGTAAGCGTAATGAGTAAAATTAAGAAAAGGACGCTCAGATGGTTTAGGCATGTAGAGCGAATGAACGAGGAAATAAGAAGAATATATGTAGAAGCTAGCAGTCCATAATGGAGTGATGGTATCTACCCTGATGTATGGCAGTGAGGCATCGAACTTGCAGAGGAAGGATGAACGTAGAATGAATGCTGTAGAAATGAGATTCCCGAGGCGTAGGTGTCCCACATATGCCTCACACTGTGGTAAAGTGTGTGAGAAACGTGGTGATCCGCAAAGAGTGCATGGCTGAATAAGTAATGAGTAAGATTAAGAAAGGGACGCTTAGATCGTTAGGGCATGTAAAGCCAATGAACGAGGAAAGGAGTGTATGGAGAATATATGACGAAAAATGTGAAAGGTAGAAGTCGAGAATGCCCGAGGAAGATATGGCATGACCAAGTGAATCAGATACTTGAGCGGGCCATGTCAAGAGTCAGAATAATAGAATGGCAAGTATGAGACTATGTATAAATGTGAACGAGGGAAGGAGTGTGTGTTTGAAGAGCCAACAGGTTGAATTAGGCATACATTAGAGATCAACTAGCGACCAGAGAAGTACGTTTTATTTTAAATTTGTTGTATGTTATTAGTTATTATTGTGAAGCACCTTTGAGGTGAGACTGAATGCTGTAGAAATGAGATCCCTGGGGCATATGTATGATTGTGTCATAAACGTGGAGATGGTTAAGGCTGATGTAAGCGTAATGAGTAAAATTAAGAAAGGGACGCTCAGATGGTTTAGGCATGTAGAGCGAGGAAATAAGTGTAATAAGAATATATGTATGTCGCTATAAGAATATATGTAGAAGCTAGCAGTCCATCATGGAGTGATGATACCTACCCTGATGTATGGCAGTGAGGCATTGAACTGGCATAGGAAGGATGAACGTAGAATGAATGCTGTAGAAATGAGATCCCTGAGGCGTAGGTGTCACACGTACGCCTCACACTGCGGTGCAGTCGTGTGAGAAACGTGGTGATCCGCAAAGAATGCATGGCTGAATAAGTAATGAGTAAGATTAAGAAAGGGACGCTTAGATCGTTAGGGCATGTAGAGCCAATGAACGAGGAAAGGAGTGTAAGGAGAATATCTGACGAAAAATGTGAAAGGTAGAAGTCGAGAATGCCCGAGGAAGATATGGCATGACCAAGTGAATCAGATACTTGAGCGGGCCATGTCAAGTGTCAGAATAATAGAATAGAAAGTATGAGACGATTTATAAATGTGAACGAGGGAAGGAGTGTGTGCCAAGATAGAGTTGTTTGGTGGTCCGTCTTCTCTGCCTACCTGCGGGAACGGCATTATGGTTAGTTAGTTAGCCTTTGAAGTGATTTTTATCAAAATTACCAATCAGATTATACAATTTACAGAGCACGGTGGCAGCTGGCAGCGCTCTAGAAAATATCCAACTATTATTCTACATGTATTATTATTATTGGAAGATTGAACTTTGACCAGTCCACAAACTGCTTTAAGTTTTGTACTTATTTATTGTATTATAATTTGTAATTATTTTACCCACTTAATATTTAGTTATTTGAGATTCAACATTCGTTAAAATTTGTAATTTACATGATACGTCATTTATAATTATTGATTAAATATATAATGTACAAAAACTAAACTTCTTTATAATTTATTATGTAAAAAACCTTCCCCTTTCCTATCTCCTCACCTCTCCTCAACCCCTTCAGGCTCACAGCATACTTCAAATGCGATGCCGTAATCCCGCTGGCTCACTGTAATGTATTGTAAGTATAAGAATGTAAGTATTTTGAATTTGTTACATTTTTTTGATTATCTTTTGTGTACTCCAAGTGTACTCTCATTTTAATTTTCAATACTTGCTGATAGAAGAGATTATAGGACTGCTTGCTCATATTTTTAATGATTTTGCTCCAAACGGGCCTCCGTGATACACTGGCTCATTGGAAGACATTATGTAAGATTGTAAGTATTTTTAATTTGTTTAATTTTTATGATTATTTTTGTGTACTGCCATGTTAATTTTACCATTGCTTTCTGACAAAATTATTAGACTTCTTACTTGCATTTATGATTTCGCTGACATTCCATCATTCCAGTCCTAGTGCAGTTTGGACTGGAATGATGAAATGTCAGTGGAATCATTAAAAATACAAGTAAAAAGTCATATTACTTCTATCAGTACGCAAAGAGCAATTAACATGATAGTATGCATAAGGATTAGTACAAGAACCTAACAAAATACCAGAAAAACCTAATAAAGTATTCGTTTAAGAACGAACTAATTATCAGTATTTTACTTGCAGAATATCAGTATGAACGTTAGAGTATTCGTATAAGAACGAATAAATGGTTAGTAATTGCTGAAAAAATATCACGAGGACTGTCAATATTTTCGTAAAAGAACTAACAAAATATTAGTAACTACTGGCAAAATATCATGAATCACTCTTAGATATTCGTAATTGGAATGCAAAAATATTAGTATTGTCATGCAGGCAGTGTTGAAATTGCGAGCGATCATGATAATATATTCGTAAAGATTTTGACAGTCCCCGTCCGAATATCTATTAGGACTCCGTTTCCTGTTAATTCGTTCGTAACAACTGCAGTCCCGTTTTTAACCGTATTTCTGAATAAAAAGACAAGAATTCCGGATAAGATTTTTCTCCGTGCATAAGCCTAATCTAACGTAAGCTATTTAACCAATTTTTTTCATCACTTTTAATGACTTTTCAAAGGATATTCTGAGTTGATTTCGTTCTGAGTTTTCCGGTCCCCTTGGCAACACTGAAAAGATAATCCCTTAGAAGTATGTCGTGTACAATAGATGCGATGTTTATTTTTAATACCTGGCAACACTGAAGAGAAGATCTGATAGAAGTGTTCCATGCACAATGCACGTGTTTGTGAGCCACGATTAATTTTTCAAATTTCCTTTCTTTTGCTGAAATTGGTAAGAAATTGAAAATTTATTGTGTGTTATTGACAGATAATCAATTTCATTGATCTGTCTGGGGCCTATATAGGAGTCGAAAGGTCTTATTCAAATTAGCGACGCCATTTTTCTCATCGGTATATATTACATTTCTAGGTGTAATATTTTTACTTAGTGTTAGTAAGGACATGGATGTGATTCAAGACCTGCAAACTCGAAAATCTGAAAATTTATCTTCACGTTTTTCCTAATTTCAAAAATATAATACACTTCTTATACTGGTGAAGATTTGAAAACTCAAATAAAAAATTATTTGATTTTATTGCTTACGAACTCACGCCCTCAAAGCAATCTCAATTTGACTTTAACCAAATCAGAGAAATGTTAAAAATACACTAGAAGTGTAATTTTCTAACATTACCATTATCTAACACACTATAATAAAGAGGAAAGATTTGATTGTTTGTTTGCATTGAATAGGCTCTAAAACAACTGAACCAATTTGAAATTTTTTTTCACCAATAGAAAGCTACATTATCAGCGAGTAACATAGGCTATATATAATGGTAAGCTCTGGCGTTAAGAAATTTGTATAAATGAAAATATTTCATATATTTTAGCGGCAGGGAGGAAAGGCAGGGGGAAGGTGGGGTTCACGGAGAGGGAAGAGATGAGAAAGGGGGAAGGCGGGGAAGGTGGAAGGGAACGGAGACGCACGGGAAAGGACATGCAGGGATAATCAATTTATTTCTTTGAATGGCATTGCAACGCATGCCGGGTACCAGCTAGTTATCAATATTCCTACCAACAGTAGCGGGCATAGAAATTTGTTTAAATCTAAAATATCAGTTATCTACGTACATCAAATTTTAATGAGATTTATTTATTTATTTTAATATAATAAAGTACCTACCTAACATCCTTTAAACAGTATCCATAAAAATTATCAATAAATCGTAATGAAATCTGATATACTTAATTTATATTTTTTGTTTGAAAACCGCACAAGAGTCCCTGCTGCACCCTGCTAATTAAGTATGTTGCTGAGGTCGAAGGGTATGGGGATGGGAAGGAGATGGGGAAGAGGAAGATAGTACCAGAGCGATACTGAGATTATCTACAAATAAACTTCTTTTCTTTGCTGAACCAATTTCTATGCTCGCTACTGTATTTTAAGAGGCGGGCAGCTAAGTTTCCGTGAAAATCCAAAATATAATTAGATTAGTATTTCATCAAAACTTTCCAAAATTTAATTAAGCATTTATTCCGGGAATAAATGTTTAAGGCCCAGACGTAAGAAGTTATGGCTCGTAATCTTGGAGAAATATCTCGGCTAGATGAAGATAATTCTCACTTTCAGATAGCAATAAAGGAGTAATAATATTACTTAGGCAAAGTTTCGAGACAAGTCTATTAAAATTCATAAATTATACCATTTTATCGCTGGTTAGAGGGGATTGATTTAATATAGGTACGCGATTGGCCCTAACACATTTTTTTTCTTCAATTTTATTTAAAGTTTTTAAAACCAACGAGCTTACAATATTTTATAAAGTATGGTAGAACCAGGTAGAACACCTAGGTAGATTTGTAATATTCCCAAGGCGAGGTCGTATGCGAGTCATCGGCGATCGTCCTAAAAGCTGTTCATAAAAATCTTCCTTCTCCCACGTCTTGCATCTAAACGAAGAATGCAAATGATCCTACAATGTCGAATATCTTTAAATATATTCCAATAGATATTTCGCGATCGCATATTTCTTTCAAAATTATCATCAAACACTATTAATAGCCTAGAGACTGCACGGTTGAAGAAAATGCAACTCCGACGCCGCGCCTTACGCAAAACTGTTTCCGTACGTGGAATTACACATCTACTGTTGTAATAGAACCGAATTAAATCAAAACCAAAAGATGGCGCCACTTACGTTAACATCTAGCGTGAGGAGCATCACCTGGCAGGCGTAAATACTACTAGATTTGTAATTTCGTGAATCTCTCCGCAGAGATTGACGATACTATGATTATTATTGTAACTGGCAGTTGTGAATAATAATACTACACATCTATATACTATATATGACGTCGTTGCCTGTCGTGGTTACTTTTTCCCGGTGACTAGCTGTCACTGGATCCCAGTGGATCCGAGGAACCGGCTATTTTTGGAACCAGTTCCTATCGGATTTATAAAATGATCACCAACACTCCAATCGGGTGAAGCTGAACGAAAAACTGCCCGCAGGGTCTAGCAGAAAAGCCTGCGGAGCGGGTTTTTAACTGATATTTTTAGAATTACTCTGGTATTGCAGTTATAAAAACACGCAAACAAAAATACACGTTTTACTTTATGACACGCACACCATGTTTATAAAATTAGCATTGGATGAGGTAGACATTCGACAAATTTAAAATGTATTTCTACAATGCCCTATTTTACTTCTAACTACAAATCAGACAAACTATATATTATGGCTAAAAGATTGCATCCACCGGTTCGTCGATCGCTAATACAAAACTACACGTAGAATGCATTTGATCAATGAACGTGATGCTGTGTTAAAATGTACACATATTGTTTTATTTATATTCTGTTCGGTTAGAAAATATACAAGATCCATAGACATACAAATAGATAGACGAGAACTTACAGATGAGGGGTAAAACCCAACTATGGCGGGACGAAGACAGGAAAAATGACTGTGATTCGCCAATAAATCAATCTAACAGTATATAAGCACCTCGCACTATAATATCATCATTTAGTTCTTGAAAGTAAAATCTGCTTTTGAATGAATAGACCTTTTTTATATGGGAACGCGAATTGCATGCCACGTTATAAACAAATGTGAGAAGTCCATATACAACAAAGTAAGGTTTGCGTATTTTCATAGTCGAATATTTTGTTGCCGTATTTTAGCTAAGACACTTTTACAAATGTTTCATAATTTACTTACTCCAGTAAACAGCGGCTTTGTGTTTCGCGTAGCCATGTATCTCGATGTGATAGTATGTGTTATCATTTTATGCGTATTATGCGAAGCTACACTCGAGCCCAGCCGGTTCCAATGGAATGGTTCCAATGGGAGGGGGAAATAATACGCTTTTATCACTTAGGGCAGGTCCATCTATTTGTACGTCCGTGACAGGACCATACTTACTTGGGAAGTCACGTGAGATTAACACTACTCGTAAATCTAGATATAGTTTGCACCCTGCGTGCACGCAGAGGGTATAATTAAGAACCATTATTGGGTTTGCTATTATTTAATCCTTACGAGCGATTATGTATCTTTTGTGGATACGAAATCTATTCCATACGTAATCTACTGTCAACTTTGTGTGATTGTCTATGGCTTGCAATTGCTCATTTTATAGACTGATATGTTAGCTGTCGTAATTCAACTAGTTTCAAACAAGAATGTTGCTAGTATGCATGATTATTCATTAATTTAATGAACGTTTAAAGTTGTATACCATGGATTTGACATTTGCGAAGTTAAACTAGTTGAAATACGACAGCTGACATATCAGTCCATAAAAAAGCAATTGCAAGCCATAGACAATCACACAAATCACGTATGCAATCGATTCGGTATCCACAAAAGATACAGAATCGCATGGCTGGTACATACGAGTATTTCAAACAATATATATATATACCTATTGTTGTTCTGTAATGTACGTTTTTGGGAAAGCAAAAGCAAAATTTTATGATTGGCGGTACATAATATGACCTTTTCATTACTATTATTTTTTATAACCCAACTGTTTTTTTTAATTAAGAAAATTATGATTTCATTCGCGTAATCTCTGTCCGGATCATCATTCAGCATATTTTGCGCCAACGGATCAACGATAACTAAAAGTAATTTAAGTAGAAATAACTGACGGCGCGTTTTTTGAAAATGCTTAGTACGACGAAAATGCCGCTTTTTGTGTACGTTATAGTTTCAGTGGCACAAAACTAAAGACTTCTTATCGGACATCTGCCGGCGGAGATAAAAAAAAAACTTAATTAAAACGCTGATTCATTAAAACTAAAGTGACTTTCAAACTTAAAACTTTCACAACTAGCCCAGCCCGGTGGTTGTTTCATAATGGATTATCCACGTTTATATTATGGCATAAAACAGGGCATTATTTGCCCCACTCCAGCGCCATCTACAGATTAATCTAGGAAAACCAACAATTTACGATTTCAATTTAAATAATAGTCCAAACCTGTGCTTTCATTAAATTTACCTTCCACTTTATTTTAATGCATTGACACGGGTGAATGTTATAACATATTTAACATCTTTGGTTATAACTTATAATTAGAGAATTGAAAATTCCGCGTTAACTTGAATTTCGTCCTTTTTACGTAATAATTTTATTTATTTATTGATTAACGCCCTTTATCGGGGCTTTTGCATATGAATGGTAAGAAATGTACAGTATTTATTTTACATAACTGAACTGCCTCGGTAACAATATTTTACATTTTTTCAAAGATAAATTGAAGATGTCCACGTCCACTGACTTAGTATAATTGTTTCCCTCCATTAGTATTCTGGGCAAATAGAAATGCGAATGGTAGTTAGACCCAGAATTTCTGCACTGAAATATATCCTGACTTCTAGTATTACGTTGTGGTATACGGAAGCTTACCAATTCAAGCAATATCTGACTATCAACTAGATCATTTAGAATTTTGTATAGAAATACCCAAGTAAGTGAAAATTCTTCGGTCTGACAATTTGAGCATATTCATATTAGTGTTGTAGTTTAACATAAACTTAACATAACTCTCTATTAGTGTAAAGGAAGAGAAATAATACTTTAAAATAATTGGTATTTAATTTATTCTATTTCTAAAGGGTCCGCCATCTAAAGTTTTTTTTTTCAACTAGTGCTTATTTCGTGAATGGTAACACTTAGCTCATGTCTGATTTGACAGATAATTAGTTTTATCCTTCCGCTGAGCGAATATGGTTGTGTATACGCTTGAACAACGCTGGGAAATATTGCGACATTACTTTTGCCGATTTTGCCAAAAAAATCATCTTTTCGGATGAAGCTCATTTTGATCTTGGCGGGTATGTAAACAAGCAAAATTGTCGTATTTGGGGCACAGAAAACCCGCACGCATACATTGAAAAGCCGGTACACCCAAAACGAGTCACTGTTTGGTGCGGATTTTGGTCCAGAGGCATAATTGGGCCATTTTTCTTTGAAAATGAGCAAGGAGTGGCCGTTACAGTCAATGGCGATCGTTATCGGGCCATGTTGAACGAATTTTTGTTCACAAAAATTGAAGAGGAGGATATTGGCAACATTTGGTTTCAACAGGACGGCGCTACGTGCCACACAGCCGAAGCTACACTCGATGTTTTGCGCCCTGTTTTTGAAGATCGCATTATCAGCCGCAGAGCTGATGTCGTTTGGCCACCTCGGAGCTGCGATTTGACACCGTTGGACTATTATTTGTGGGGTGCCCTCAAAGATAAATGTTACGCCGACAAGCCAGAGACAATTGACGCTTTAAAGGACAATATTCGTGAAGCCATTGGTGAAATACAGCTGCACACAATCGATAATGTGCTTAAAAATTGGACCGATCGTGTAGGCTACTGCATGGCCAGCCGAGGCAGCCATTTGAATGAAATTATTTTCCATTATTAACCGGAAGGATTGTACTTATAAATAAAAAAAGAAATTTGAGAAAATATTCAGTAGTTTTTTTTTTATAGCATTTTCAAAAAAAAAAAGTTATTTGGCGGACCCCGTATTATAACTATGTTACACGATTGATGGAAATGCTCCAAGGGCGTAAATAAATAAAGAAATTATAATAATTGCTGGAATACCTATCCATTTTAAAATTTAGAAAACGTAAGAATTTGTTTTGTATTGTTTCAACAGCTTGTACATGTATATTATAATGTGGGTCCCAGACGGGAGAATTGTACTCATGTTAACTTCTTACATAGGCAAAATATAACAGTTTAATTAATACGCTTTATAATGTTAAAATTTCTGGTTAGCCTAGTTATAAATCCCAACATTTTTAAGCCCTTATTACAGATTTCTGTTTTGTGGTTAACAAATGAAAGATTTGTTTGAAAAGTGATGCCTAAGTCTTTACTTTGAGTTAATGTCTCAAGAGCATTGTTATCAATGTAGTTTTTAAAGATCACTTGATTTTTTATTCGAGAAAATCTAACTATTTGAAATTTTGAGATGTTTAAGTAAAGTCTATTTTCATTACATCAAATTAACAATTTATTGAAATTATCTTGAAGAATGTTGCAATGGTAAATATTTTGAATAATTTTAAAAATTTTGAGGTCATCTGTAAAGAGTAAGGTAGATACATTATTAAATATTTTTGTAAGATCATTTATAAACATGATAACTAAGATTGGGCCAAGGTGTGAACCCTGTGGAACTCCACTTGTTGCATTTTTTTTCTGACAGGGGGGATTTTATTCTAACAATTAGTTGTCTTTCAGTAAGAGTGCTTTCTACCCAGGCTAATATACTGCAGGCATATAATTTTCATAAGAATAATTCTAATTTCGCAACTTTTGGGCAAATAAAGTGAAATTTCATACATTTCACTCCGGTGTTCTAAAATAAGAAAATATATATAAATTTTTTTTTTCGTATTTTTGATAGCTTAAATAGCCTTTCAATGGAACGCATCTAACCTTACGTTTAAAACGAAACAAATTGTACAGTCTACAGTTGTATAAATTGTACTGTACAAAGGTCCAGCATAGACGATCGATAAAACCCTGTCAATATGATATTGACTAAATTCGTCATCTATGGTCAGTTGGGATTCGTTACAAGCACGGTCAACAACTGAAAAGACATATTCCGAGCGACTGATGCGACGATTGACAATTTGTAGGACAGCCTTCATACTATCAGATAAGCTTCGATTAACTCTCAATATACACTAATTATTAATAATGTCGTTCGTTATGCAAAATAACTGACCTATTTATGAAAGGAGGTGAACTAACGAAGCTCTTAGAATTGAAAAAAAACGTAGAATCATTAATTAATTCCACTCGTTCTTGGAGAAACCTATTTAACTAAAGAACTCCCTTTTTAGTTACGTAAGTATTTTAATTCAACATTACCAATTTATTAATATTTTTAAATAATTGTTTGGCGTTTGACGTTTCTGAATGTCAATTCATAGAAAACACCCCAAGGGTTGCCGCTTACATCGATTTCTTATTTATTCACTGTCATTATCGGTTCGGCTATCAACAGTGAAACTGTGCCCGGGATATCGTATAAAATCGCCCGAAGTTGCCCCTACCGATCCGGTATTGTAAAGTTATCGATTTATTTGTGCTAGAAAACTACAAAACTTGAAAAAGAACTAGTAATAATCTAACTACCGAAAGATATGCATTCTTACAACACGTACTTTATTGAACAGAATAGGTATTAAATGGTAAATCAATATTATATAATATTAAACCCAAAACTAATGAACTATTAGCTCACAGGTCAACGAGATCCACCGAAGAACATGTCTTCCCTCGTCGAAACAAACGTCCAGACCCTCTGACTTCCTATTTGGAACTGTTTGGAAAAACTAGCTTGCCCATAGTATGTTTTATGCAACAGAAGAATGCAGGATTCGATTTGTTCTAATTTATCTTTCTAATTAGGCATTAAAAATCAAATCGAATGAATGTGTATCAACCGACTTAATGACTGAGTGCTTACTTAGCATTATAATTTCAAACTGTTACAGTACCTTATATTTAATCCGTTTAATCACAGGAGACCATCTTTGTCTCAACTCACATGGGTCTCATATAAATCGCTGTAACTCTCTTAATATCAGAGTGAGAAATGTGTTCTAAACGGCGTTAAAAAAGCAAAACACTACGCTTTATATTAAAATCTAAAAAATAATCACCAAAAAAGTAAAACATACACCTTTATGAAACGAAAGTTCTGAGCCGCAATTTGAAAAAAAAAGTAAAACTTTGGGATTTTTTTATTAATTATTTTTATATAAAACGACAAAAAGTGAGGTGACAGTAACGTTTATAATACATTTTTCTAATAAAATATGTGTACTTTTAAATTTTTTTTTGCTATCACTAATTTTAATTAGAAAAAACGTAAGGTGAGCCATTTTTAAACTTATTTAAGTTTGCACGCAAAATGTTTATATTTCTAAAATTATATGTAGATATATTTAAAATTATAAAATTTAAAAGCGTTTTTTATCATCTTTCAAAATCAGTTTTTAGTTTTCGGATGTGTTAAGAAATATTCCATTTATTTAAATTTTATTAAGAAGCGGAAATATTTTTATCTTCTGAAATATATGCCAAATTTCTTAAGGGTTGAAGGCTAATTAATCACAATTCACAAGTAGGGGACGTCTGGATCTACCGATCTCATAGATTTCCAGTTTCCAAGAAGCGCTATTCCAAATTCGCTGCATTAAATAACGTACTTTCATCCTTCTGCCAAAATAACGTCGGACGTTACCTAAATACGTCGGAGATGATGCCAACTTGTCTTTAAGTAGGTAATTAATAATTTCAATTCAGGCAGAATAACGATTAACGACTTCCGTAAAACTCTCCGTTATGATTTATTATTTTATTTTTACAATGCAACAGCTTTTGAATCTCCGGTGGGTAATTCCAAATTAACTTTTGTTTTATTTTTGGACTGCGCCGTGCAAAATCTTTGTACCTACTACTATAATAATTGTAGGTTGTGGGATGTTTTCAGCCAAAAGCATTATAAGATTTAGATTTTGTTCATAATTATCTGTGCCACACACACACACATCTGCCAAAACAACAATATTATTGTTAATTTTGTTATCTTGGCATTTCTTATCTTGCTATATATTCTTTATTTCATATTATTTGATCAATATTTTGTTAGGACTCGTAGGGACACAGCATCCCCAAAGATAACATAGGCCCTGAGGGGAATTATTTTCCTCAAGGCCACCTGTGTCGAGCTAATGTAAAAAAAAGTTGCACTTGAAGTGAAATAACACAAAACTGCGCTATACAAATATTACGTCATTATTATTATTGGTGCGGTGTTTTGTAGCATCACAACTCTTGTCTACTTTAGTTTTCTGAAGGATTCACTTCTACCGCGTGTGAATTGCACACCCTGATTTTTTTTAATCTTTTCATCATCTATATTAGTTACTCTTAGAGAGAATTACCTCCTTTTCTTTTTATTCAAATTTTATCTCGCTTATAACTCCGTTTTATATCATTTTCCATAGAAAACTAATTGTAATTTTAAATTCTTAAATCACAGAAATTTGTTAAAATATATTATAACTAGCTTTTGCCCCCGGCTTCGCTCGCATATTCATCCCCCCCCCCCCCCTCTCCATACCCGTTACATTCATTTTTCACGATGTCACCTATTAAAACGTAATAATCAAATACGCGCTAGCTGTTGGCTAAGGTCAAAATGTAGATTAGTACCCATTTTATACATATTTGAATTTGTGCTATCAAAATAATCTCCAGAGTACCTACCCTAAACAAATAACAAAATGACAGCCCACATCAAACAATTACTTAGCAACACGTTTTGCTTTTCGTTCGGACAATAAACGTATAATAAATAATTTCATAACGCCACCGCTTATTCATAACGCCAGAACTTACCAATATATATAGCCTGTTTTAATCGCAAATAATGTAGTTTTCGATTAGAGAAATAATTTTAAAATTCCATTCGGTATTTATTGCGTGAAAGAGTAACGAACACACAACCATACAAACTTTCGTCTTTAAAATATCTACTACTAGCTTTTACCCGCGGCTTCGCTCGCATGGTATTAGTGGGAAATTACTGGCATAATTATTGGCATAATTGTTATTATTCTTGCTTTTTTGTCTAATAAAAAATAATTATTGTTTTATAGAAAATTTCAAAATTTGAAAATGACATTTCGCAAATAAAAATTCTATTTTAGAAAATATTTTAATTACAGAAATTTATTTTAAATACCTACTCCCCTAATTTATTCTGATGATTTCGCCTCAATTAGGAATTAGCATTTTATTCATATTTGAATCCAGAGTAACCTAAAGAAATAACAAAATGACAGCCCACGTCAAATAATTACATAGCAACGCTATGCTTTTCGTCCGGACAATAAACATTTTTAGAGATAGGTAGATATTAACTATGACGCCAACAAGCACTATTTTTAGGGTAAATTGCCTTATTAAAAAAAAAAAACATTGTTTCCAAGGTAACAATTTGTTTGACGTTTGCAATAACTCCATTTTGTTAGGGACAGAAAACATATGAAAAATAATTGCATAACGCTACAGCTTATTCATTACGCCAGAGCTTACCAATATATATAGCCTATCTTACTCGCAAATAATGTAGCTTTCGATTAGTGAAAGAATTTTTAAATTCTATTCGGTGTTTATTGCGTGAAAGAATAACACTCATCCATACAAACTTTCGCCTTTATAATATCTATAAGAAGATAAGATATAAGATAAGATGATAAGATAAGATACTCATGGTACAGGGTTTGCCTTTGTAGGATTATTTGTTATTCTCTTTTTTAAATATTTCTTTGAATTTTCATTTTTTCATTAATCTAAATTTTATAACGGTTTCAATGTTTCAACTTCTATTAAAAAGGACACAAAAATTGAGCTTTAACTATGCGCCATCAAAAGATTAACACTGTTACAGTTGTGCATCAGATAAATAAATACATTGATTCTTGATTTCTGTCTTCATTTCTTATCTTTAATTCTTAATTCCAAATTTTCTCTTTATTTCTCCACACATTTTTTCCACTTTATTGTTATTACTCAACCGTTCTCGTCTCAGGCGAAATTACCTACTGATATTCTAAGGGATTTACATTAATAGAACTGTATATATATACCACTTAATAGTACTGTTACCATGTAATAATTAAATTTAATATACCATATCACTTGTATCATAATGATCATTATGTAGGTACTGTGAATGTCTTAATAAACAAATATAGAACGTTTTTAATTGGCTCGTAAACTCTACAAATGATGTGTTTTCATTAGTAAAGGCAGCTATATTAAATTGTCTAACTAACCATGAGAACATCAGGAATACCAGTCGTCAATATTTTATGTGTCCATTGGACGAAACGGCTTCCGAATCTCGAGCACGTAGGAAATGCAAGGTATTTTTTAAGACAGTGCAGTGTCTTAATTCTTAATGTCTTCCTTTCCTTAACGACTTGCGACGTTCTCGTGGCTGAGAGAGAATTATGTACGGTCTGGACGCGATGATTGGAATAACATTACCAGGATATCCAGGAAATAGTCGATCACATGTAGGTGGACCGCTTCCTGTGCAGGACGTTTAAACAGCAATACATGTTTAATAATTCAACTACATACCTAGTCCAAGTACTGCATTATACCATACAGTGAACATTTGTACATGGGTGTGGGTTACGAGTTACGATAGTGACTACCTACATACATACCAACTTACCACTAAATGAATAAAAACCGATAGAATAGTGTTATCAATTTTTTGGCAGCCAAAAAAATCCGAAAATCTGCAACCAATAAAATATTATGAAATAAAATTTAAAAAATGTATTATTAACTTATTAAGTAAAACCTAACATTATCACATTTAATTAATGAAGGCAACATTAGCGACACTTAAATCGTTAATACATGTGAAACAGAAAAATAAAAATAAAAATACGGTCACATCTAGGAATTAAACCCAGGACGATAGCCTTGCCGGGGTGAGCTCTTTTTTGAAATTTTCTTTATGTAATTTAGTATTTATCATTAGTTGATTTAGTTTATTCTTTAGTGGAATTTATTAAATGTTTTAGCGAATTTATTTCCCCTTTTCATTAGCGTCGCACTGAAAAGAAGGCCTTGATAAAAATAATTTCCCTCTAGGCCTACGTTATCTTTGGGGATGCTGTGTGGAGGTTTTTTTTAAAAAGAAATGGAGGAGATGAAGTTCCGGGAAGGAAAATCGTGTGAGGGGTGGGTAGGAATTTGGGAGTCATTGTAATTCCCATAGAAAAAATAGCTGTAGGTACATCATCTAACCTAGAGAGAAACTGACCAATATATAGTATATATGTATACTCGTCGGCCTCCGTGGTCAAGGAGTAAGGCTCTCAAGTAGCAATCCGAAGGTCGCGTTCAAATCCGGTGCGCAAGTAAATTTTAATTTAATTAATTTGTGATATTGCACAATTTAATCATTTAAAATAATATATGGTATATTAGCGGCACGTTCCAGAGTGGAAGATACTCTCAGTGTCGCCCTGGTGTGAAACCACCATTCATTATTGAAACGTTACTTGCAATGGCTTTAGCCGTGTTTGGTGACCAGATCTGAACAGCCAGACACATTCCCGCCTTCCTCTTTTCCCCATATCCTTCCCCTCCCCACTACCTTCGGCCCAAAGATATTGAAATAAAAGAGGTGTGCTATCCGCAGTTTTTACTAGGTGGGACTGCGCTTCCGGATGTGGCCGATATTGTTTACCAATTAACAAATAAACTAAATAAACGAATAATTAACGAATAAACTAAACGAACTTGAAACTAAATGAACGAATTCTTTCCATATTCAAACTATATTGTCAACCAATTCAATTATTGGCACACCTTCAAAAAATCAGCAAAATCAACAAATTCTTTTCGTATGCAAAACACTCCGATTAGGTAGTAGTCCGCCGACAGTCACGCGGACATCATGGCATATCTCTTTGTTTCGACCTCACAACATACCTACCCCAATTGGGGATGGCTTATCCAGGTGGTTGGAATCAGTTGGGACTCTTGTACTCTTCACATAAAAAAATCTTATTTACAATATTTTGAAAGCAAAAACTTACTAATAATTATGATATATGCGGACACGGTAAGAGAAAAAAAAAACGTAATTTCCTTGAAGGCATAAGATTGCCTTCAAGGAAAAAGTCAAGCACATTAAAATCATTTTCGTTTTTCGTTTACAAGTCGTAAATTCGTAAGTAGAAATTACTCAATATGTAAATAACATGCATTTACCTGCGGTCTTAAAAAAACTATGCAAGCAATAACTAATTTTTATAATTAGCAGTTCTGAAAGTTTAAATTATTCCACACAATGATGTGATTGAACTTAAGATTAACAAATGGAAAAAAAAGGAAACATCAATGCTAATTCTTAAATAATAAGTTGTCAAGTCGTCCGTTTCTATTATAGAAATATTGAATCCGTTCACTGCTTGAAAATGTAATCTCACTTTAATGTTAAGAATAAAATAATAATAGCAACGGTGTCCGGAAACTGGTTGTATAAGTAGACAGCACGGGATTAGAGCGAATATTGCGGATGTTGTACGTTTACAAATAACTTTACATAGGTACTATGAATTTATATTAATGCACTAAGTGAATGCAGAAAGCAGTCATAGTCTTACTAAAAGGGTTTTAAAGGATTTCCGGAAACCTATTTTTGAATGTATTTTTTAATAAATTGTCATGTCAGCAATGTGGATTTGAATTACTGGCAATATTATTTTCAGAGAAAATTTAAAAAAATAACTTATATACGCGAATACATATATAAATAATATTTTTATTTAATAACCATATATTTTTTTTATTTTTAATATTTTTTTATATGAAACATATAAAAACATACAAATATATAAAATAGAAATTACGTTCGTAGTCCTCCTCACTAGGAGATCCTGTGCTGAGGGGGACTATGCTTTGGATAAGTTTTCAGCGACTTCTATGGTTTATCTTCATGGTTTGGATATGATTTTCCAGAAACTTCTACGACGATGTTTTAAGTAGGTATACTAGTAAGTTCATTTTCCGATAGTTCTTTCAGCCAACATTTAATGTCCTTAATGGAGCTATTTTTTATTTCCATTTGTTTGATACTAAGTGGGAGTTTGTTATATGTTCTGCTAAAAATTCAGAACTTCTTTGTCCAAACCACAGATAATATAAACAAAGGGAGATATGCTATGGGCAGTTTAAACCTTGTGAAACTGTAATTCCTCGTGTCGCCGATATTATTAACCAATACTATTACACACCTTCGCTTACGCTAAAGTATACGCCCCTATTCGAACTCACACTTAAAACTTGTCATTTTCGTTGGCACTAATACTTAGAAAAGATTTCTATGCGTACACGTTCCAAACGCATTCGCAATTAGCAATACATAGAAATGATGACGAATAAGGCTTACAAGAATACAAATCGACAGAGATCGACATTTTAGTTAAAAAATGGTTCCATTTAAAATTTTGATGAAAAATTCTTATTCTCAGAACCGATAAATCGAAACAAGTGTGATCTGGACTCTGGGCACGTTTAACGTGTCCCATTTGTAAAAAATCCAAATCAATTGTTTCTAATCTATAATTAGATAACTGAATTTTAACAGTTTTTGGTTTTGTTCAATAACTTTAATCACAATAACACTCACAGTGTGTTTTTGTTGTTGTAAAAATCCATAAAACGAAACTCTCATTTTTTACTCATTTTAATTTATTTTGTATTTGAGTACTTCACAAGAGTCCCATCTGCTCCCAACCATCTGAAACCAGTGAGACTAGGGCATCCGCAATTGGGGTATTTTATGAGGTTTCAGATGGTGAGGAGTGGAAGAAGTCGAGGAAAATGAAAGTGGGGAAGTACCCGGTTATTTAGATCTGGTCGCTAAACACGGCTAATAAATTTAAAGCAACCTTTCTGTTCTGAATGGTGGTCTTTAACCAGGGTTATACTGAAAGTATTTACAATTCTGTTTCACAATTAATAATTTTACAATAATAATGACAAGTATTTTGGGCAACGTTGGGTGCTCTACCCGTGTTAGGGCCTTTATTTTGCGATTTCATATTTTGTTTCATAATCTATTTATTACCCGTGTTTTACAGGCAGTTTTTTAAAATAATATGTAAACAGTTATTTTCCTCCTCTTTTGAATGTCAAATGTGCTAGTTTTCATCAATCTCGAACATATGTAAATAAAAAAATTTAAATAAAAAACCCACCTTGGTATAATTAACAAAAATATATAGAAATATGTATGTACAAGAGGTATTTCATTTAGCAAACAAACATTTAAAAAATATATACATATTATTGACCGGTAAAGTGGAGATATTTGTATTTGGAGATACTTGTCGCTTCGATAATTTTGGTGTTACGTTTTTAACTAAGTAATGTAAACGGATATCAATGTATTTTTCCAAAACGGCTTTAGTGAGTTGAACTGAATGATTATTCATTGGTGATTGGTCATATTGATGAAAATAAATATTTTCAAATACTTTGATTCCAACGAAATGTCGTAAGGCTTTGGTTACTAGTTCCTGTTTAATATTATTTTTTTATTTAATTTTCAGTTTATTTTTATCTACAATAGCGTTCTTTATTATCACTTCCATTGTTTTGCAAATGTTTATAACATCAATTGAAGGGAAAAAAAGGCCAGGTTGCTGGTTTAAAATCGTTTTGGCCAAAGTGAGACAAGCAAATGATGCTATGGCGAGTCGGAAACCAGTTTCCCTTTCTCCCCGTTGCGTCAATCCATTTTTCTTTAATTGTTCCGTCCTTCGGAAATCTGAAATAATTAAAATACTATAAGTTACTGCATTTAAAAACGGATATAAATTATAAGTTACCTAAGATAAATAAATTATCACGCTTTTTTGTTATGCTTCTCCCCATCCCGCGAACCCCCCCCCCCCCCTCTCATCACTCCCTCACCACCGCCAACCCCCTCCTTCGTTTCCCTTCTCCACCCACATAATCCTCCCCCTATCAGATCCCTCGTCCCGGATTCTCTTCCCCTTCTCCTTCCCTTCCTGAGGCTAAACTATATGAAACACGCACATTTCTCAAACTGATCATGCGCCAAAAAATTTATGAATTTTATAACGCCAAAGCTTACCGTTATATATATTGAAACCCTCACAGGCGTGCCCACACGAAAACGCCAGAGTTTCATCCCAGTCGGATGAATGGTATAGGAAATAATTTTATAATGCTAGAGCCCACCATTATACTCGTATATAGAAACCTCCATGGGCTCCGGCACTAAAAATCACCAAAGTTCCATTGAAAATCGAATAAATGGTACACGAACGCATGCGGAACAAAGAAAGATTAATTTTTATAAATAATGATTTTAAAAGAAAAGCACTGTATTTGTTTCTACCACCAATCAGCATCTACAACAATAATTATCTACAAAAATAATATGTTTATACATATTTATATTTTTTTTTATAAAGCCCTACTAATATTACGAAATATCGATGGTCGGTATTTAAAAGAATTCGCGTCCCCATCACTAGCATCGTAATGGCGGCGATGTTTGTTTTAACGGGGCCTTATGTCAATAAAAACTTCTAATAATCATTAAAAATTGATAACGTACTCTAATTTTGTACTTACCGGTGAAATGAAACTCCATTTATCTTGAAGTTCACATTTCTTGTATTATTTTTGCATAGTTGCACTGAACAAAACGGCATTTTGAATAAAACGGGCACAAACTGTACGCGGTTACGGCACAAAACCAATTGAATGAACCAATTCTTTCCGTATTCACACTCCGCTCCGTAGGCCGTAGTCCGTCCACGGTCTGGCGGCCAACATAGCATATCTCGGGTTTCTAATATCTTTGGTCCAAACGAAGAGTTACACTTTGGTACATTAAGTTCGTCTGTTTGTTTTGCTCTGGTTTTATGCGTATGTGCAGTGTCTGCCTCTGAAACATTTTTGAGGTGATTTACTAGAATGTTTTTGGCATTTTTATATATATATTTTAATTTTCATTATTCATATTTGGTACAAACGATTTTGCAATTCTTTATAATTGTATTGCCTACCTCTCAATTACTTGTGCTAAGGCCATTGCTACTATGTATTATAATACAGCCCTAATAAAATCAGTCATCGATTATTTTATGAAAAAATTTACAACATGTGAAAATCGTCATGTCCGAACATCCTCAAAAGAAAATTGGTGCTCAGGACTATTTGGTAAGGGTGATAAATATACAAGGGTTTTAAATAATTTTCCTTCTTTTTTTGGTATAAATCATGTTCCATGTGTTCATACTCATCCTAATTTGATTGTCCTAAAACGGGAATCTTCCTAGTTGAGCAGTCAAAACTTTCCCTAAATAATGTATATAAATGTATAATCTTTTACTAAATAAAAATAAAATAGTAGGTCTTTGTAAATACGGTGTACCGTCAAAGAAATGAGAAATAATATGGAAGATACAATGCATCAAATATTAAGGAAGTTATGCAACCCGTATCAGGATCAATAATTATAATTAGATTTAAATATTTATAGCTTTAATTTTCAGTTCAAGTCTTCGCATACTAGCAAATGGTATTTGTAACTACTAAATGTTGGAATAATTTTGCGGTGGAAACCTGTTTATACAGTAATTGAATGACCATTCTTTTTATAAGATTGTGTTGTATCGAGGGCAAAGAACATCTGATGGCTGAGCTCATAAGCATACTGCCGGCTTGTTCCTTTGCCATGATGTGAAGTGCGAGTGTCCAGTGAAGTGCGCAGTGGACACTGAGCTGAACAGTGAGCAGTGTGAGCAGTCGCAGTCGGGTCCTCGGCACGTCTCTTCGGGGAATGGCCGTAATGGCGGTTAAATCGGCACACGGGCAGGAATGCCATTCTGGGACATGCGCATTGCGCGTTGCGCAATGACAGGAGAGCGATTTTATTAGGTCCGTAACATGCAATTCGAGTAACATAACTAAAGATTGAACAGGAATCGCAACACCAATTCTTAACCTTTTCCGAATGATGGCTCGTGAACATAATATAAGCACTTAGGAAAACCGCATTATTATTTTCCTTATATTGGCGGTAGAGTAAGTTTTAATTAGAATGCCGAATAAGGGTCGCAACTACCCGGAAAGAGTGGTACTATGGCATTTCCAAAAGGGGTAGGTCGTAACCCCTAGAAGTGTTATCAACAAGAAAGGAAATTGACTTTAACAATTTACATCCTTTCGACTCGTCGCGTCGGCCCAAGGAAGGCCAATTAAATTGATTTTCTGTTCAAGAAAGGTATTCGTTATTTGATCAAAATTTTATCAATTTCATCCGAATTTAGAAAAATTGCTAGCTACCATCGCACAAGCAATATTTTCCGATTATAATGATGGGAATAGGAATACCTAATTCAAATATCGTCCAATTATTCGTAACCCGGGAATGTATGACTGCGTTTTTAGACAGAAAGAAAAAAAATGTCTTAGACGGTCTCCACACGGTGCTGCCGCAGCACCAACTGCTGCAGAACTTTAGTTGACTGTAGTCAAAAGCGCCAGCCGTATTGTTATTACAATAAAAATATGGCTGGCGCTTTTGACTACAGACTATACGATTTTTAGTCAGTTCTTCGGCAGTTGTTACTGCGGCAGCACCGTGTGGAGACCCCTTTAAGTGTCACAATCAATTAATAATTAAATAAATGAAAAGAAAATACTTTGTTTTAAGTCACTTTATTGATATATTTTCACTGTCTGCCGGTTTCGATACCTCTGTACCATCATCAGGGCTGTTGTAAAAAATAATGCTCTAAATCAAATACAGAAGTATACATTATTGTTGAAAGAAAAAGATAGTTTACTAGAGTGGGACAGTATATGAGTTGCGGGAGGGAGGTGGGGGGTGAGGGATAAGTGAATTAACGGGGAACATACTTTAAAAAAAACTAAAGGTTCAATTTTATTGGTTATTAGTGATTTCAACTTTGAATTTATCGATTTTTTTTTCTAAAGTTTTAAATTGCTAAGTCTTAAGCCTATTCCATTTTTACATACGATTTTTCCTGTGTCTACTTTATTATTATACTTTATATAACAGTCCTGATGATGGTAAGGAGGTACTGAAACCGGTAGACAGTGAAAATATATCAATAAAATGACTTAAAACTAAGTATTTTCTTTTCATTTATTTAAAATTTCAAGTCACAATGTGTTTGCTTCTTTTGAAAAATCAAATAATAATTCATCCCACTCCCGAAAAATGTACAAGAAAAATTTGAAAAAACCGGGTCACCGCTGCAACAAAACCATGAGTACCGAAAAAAATTGGCAAAAACATGTATTCGGTTGCGCACATAAAAATATACAGTATAACTAATCCAGTATTAAGTAAGTAGCTTATGCCTTACTGTAGTCAACAGTCACCAGTCACCAGTCACCAGCCATTGGGTACGGGACTTGCATTATCCATGAAGCAGGCTGAACCGTGTGCTGTGGGCTGTCTGCAGTCTACAGTGTCTACAGTCTGCAGCCCATGCTACATGGGAGACACAAATCTCCCTTCAGGAGATTAGATCTCCCGCAGTATCATCGCGCATCCTAATGAGTCTGGAGGGGCGTGCAACAAACTGTACACTATTCATATATGTACACACCCAGCAAGGGTTCCCAATCGGCCGATGCCAATCATTTTTTAAGTAAAACTTCTTTACGCGCGCTCGACTTGGGGGTAAGCTGGTGAATGCGTTACGAAAAGTGGTGATGTGTTGGCGAGGCGAACGGTCGGGCCTTTACGCACGCTTGACGTGGGGAGTAATAAGGATAAGGATGGTAACCCCAAGGTCGTAGGTCACCCCAAGGTCGTAGGTCACCCCAAGGTCGTAGGTCACCCCGTTCGCTACGTTTGGTAACTTAGCAGGGATACCTGGTTTCATGGGGCGAGGTTTGTCTTGTAGTTTTACTTCAGTGGCGTGGTCAAAAGCACACTCGTTTTTTTTATTTAATGACTAACGGCCTTACTAAAAAACACCACAGCACGACCGATTACCTGTGTTTTTGTAGCATCATGGATACAACAAATTTACACTAAAACACGAAATATTACAAAAAAAGAATTTCACTCTAAAACACGTTTTAAATTTGGCAACACTGCAATTTTTCAAAATTTTCATACAAAATTTTGTTTTCATTCATAGCCGCTAGATGGTGGTAGCGTCACGCCTGCAAATTTGTAGTCTCTTGCACGTGCAAAACATAGCTGTTGGTTTTCATGCATGACGGGAATGTTTTTAGTAAATATTGAGATTTTACTGAATGATTTCTATTATAGTGACCAATTCACTCTTCTAGTCATGTAATTAATATATTTGCCGTGTTATTTGTGTGGTTTTAATTCAGTTTTATCAAGTTATTGCACAATAAACAGTACTTAAAAGTTCAACAGTCAAAATATTGTTTTGGGTTACATAAAAGTTCAAATTTACGTTTTTAAATCTTTATTTTATGAGAATTTCTTAAAAGTGGTGTTTTTTTTAAATATTAATATCAAATTCACGCGTTGGTAAACTTATAAAAGAAATTAACATCTTTAGTGGTGGAAGAAATGTGTTGAAATGTCAGAGATATTTTTAAGGTTATTTTTTTGACATTAAAAAAAACTTTGAAATTTTTTATAATTTTTTTATTGTATGCACGAGGAAAAGGTGAGGTGACAGTTTCATTTCAAATTCATTATATAAAAGGTTTGTATTTTTTAAATTAAATTTTTTTTAATATTTCTGTACACTTTCATCAAAAATGTTTTGGTAAGTAATTATTTTACATTTTTTTTCCGTGTTTAAATCTTAAAATATGGCAGTTTTTTAAAACTAAAGTGTATTTCAAATACACAAATCTAAAAGGTAATTTTATCTAGTTTTCAAAAATAATAAATATATAGAACATTCAAAATACTTTGGAAAATTCCAAATTTCATTCAGACATCATAGAGAGAAATTTCATTCAGACACAAAAACAGAGATAGACAACCCCCTAAGGCTGTGTAAACGGCGTGTATTTTTTTCCAAGAACAATTTTTTAATTAGTAATGTTTTCACATCCGCGGCCGTTTGTCAATTGAATAAATTTTTCACGGGGTTTTTTAGTAAGGCCGTCAGTATATAATTTTGACATTACAAGATAATTTAAATATAAAAATATATGAACAATGTTTTCTCAGTCCTCCTCATTAGAAGATCATAGAGCGTATATTCTAGACTTATAGTTAGTCATAGACCAAAACGTAATGATTGACAATCAAAGGTGGGCGTAGACAGAGTGGAATACGGAATGCTGCCCCCCTTTGGAATGTCTTTGCGGCGGTACATATTATTATTGGCAATTACTGTAAGTCTATCTGGTGCTTAGACTTTAGACGAAAGCAATGCAGTTTAGATTGTAATGCATTGGAATGCATTTTGCCAAGGACGAATGCTTTTGTTACGGCTGGGGTTTGAAGTTCCGCTGCGAAATTGAAAGCTGAATAAGCTAATTCTGAATATTTAAATTAGACTTTAACCGGGCGGGGTTTTATCCCTACAATCGTATTCCCACAATTACTTCTCTGGATTTTGTCACTTGTGAAAATATTTTTTATTATAACTAACTGGTACCCATGACATTTAATGAAGAAATTGTTTCTCCCTGCGTGTCCTTTCACATTCGTCCCGTTCCCCTTCCTCTCCTGCGTCCCCTTCCCCACTCGCGTTCCCCTACGCCTCCTCCACCTTCCCTCTCCCCACTCCACTCCCCCCTTCCCCTATCCCGCAAACCCCCCTCCCGAGTTCCCTTCCCCCTCCCAGGTTCCCCTCCCCCCTCCCTGGTTCCCGTCCCCCCCCCCAAAGTTCATAATGTCAGAGCTCACCAGACAATAACGAAATAATTATCCAATTTGGTGCAATCGTTCGGAAGTTATGCGCATGCATACATTTCGGCGATTCATTTTTATACTAATTTCATAATGCCAGAGCTCACCAGTAGTTTTATACAAACCTTGTCCTGATAATAACGAACACAAAAAAACAAGAATTATCCAATATGGAGCAGTCGTTCGGAAGTTATGCGCATACATACATTTCTGCAATTCATTTTTTATTAATATAGGAGAGAAGATAGAAGATAGATAGATAGATAGATAGATAGATAGATAGATAGATAGATAGACAGATAGAATAGATAGACAGATAGATAGATATACATATCGACCACTAGCGTGTCGGTATGTTTTGCATGTCCATGTGAGAAATGTGGATATCCGCAAAGAATGTAAGGCTGATGAATAATGAGTAAATTTAAGAAAGGGACCGTCAGATGGTTTGTTCATGTAGAGCGAATAAACGAAGAAAGTAGCATCGCCACAACACGGGCATGTGCCTAGCATGGTGGTCGAAAAATCCCCAATGTATGTAATGAAAAATCTAATGAATAAAGAAAACTTAAAAAAAAAAAAAAAAAAAGCATGAGAAAAATATATATGACGCAAATGTGAATGGTAGAAGAAGTCGGGGACGCCCGAGGAAGACATGGCACGATAAGTAGATCAGATACTTGAGTCGGGCTATGTCAAAAGTCAGAATAATAGAAGAGTATGTATGAGACGATGTATGACTGTGAGTGAGTCAAAGAGTGTGTGCCAAGATCGAGTGGTTTGGCGGTCCGTCCTCTCTGCCCACCCCTGCTGGGAAACCCTATCTACAGGTGAATTCATTCTACTTACAAACTAATAATCCTGACTATCAAGCGAAGGGTTTGGAGCGCTTAGATAAATTACACCAAACGGGGAAATAATTGTTATAATTGATTTGGGTACAGCATGTAAGGATTGCAAGCAAGTTCTATGGAATGTTAACCTCGTTACTTGATTCGAATAAAGAATTAGAAATCTGATTTCTTCGAACCTTAATAGTCTACCGTGGTTAAATGCTGAAAACGTGTGCATATTGCATTTAAATAGCAATTATGAATAATATAATACATAAGGGGGGATCCATTAATTACGTGAGCACAAACGGGGGGGGGGGGGGGGGGGTTCAGCAAAATCTCACGTTAACTTGAAAAGAATATACAAATTGGCCCAAATTAATCTCACCGAGGGGGGGGGTCTAGATTGCAATAAAAACTGCTCACGTAATTAATGGATGCCCCCTAAGGGTGCCTGATTGATTGAATATATGGAACATTGTACAAACGTTGTTTTAATATAGGTAGCATGGAAAAAGTCAGCTTAATAAAATGAAACATAAATAATTAGAATGACAAGAAGTTCCTGAGAAATTTTACAATTGTATTTTTATGAATATGGGAAGCGAGTATAGGTACCGAGGCCTAAAATGTTGGTTTTCCAATAAATGGATAACCAACATTAACTGCCTTAAAAGTCAATTTTTTTTTTCTTAAAAAGAAAGACAAACATTCCCGGGTTACGAATAACCCAACAATGTTTGAAAATCTCCTACTACCACCACAGAAAGCCGAAAATGTTGCTTGTGTTGTGATGGAGGACTTAGCCAGATGAAGAATCGAACACGCGACGCTCGGGTGGGACCCAAGCGCTATGCCCACTCAACCACTGACCGGTCATGATAATCCAAGTGGCTCGCTAGATTTGGTGATTTAGAAGGGGTACTCGGGTTCATGGGGTGAAGTTTGTCTAGTTCTTGACGGCGAAAGCGTTTGCCCGTATACTAAGTAGCGGGCCGGATCGGGTGAGACTGGTTGAGGGAGACATAACCAGATTTCTCCAGGCGGACTCTTTCGATTCATCGGCTTACACCGCAATGAGAGGGATGGATTCACACGACCGTCACTCCTCGACACATTGACCCCAGATTCCTACCCACCCCTCATACCTTTTTCCTTCCCAGAACTTCCTCTCCTTTCTTTCTCTAAAAATACCCTCCACACAGCACATCACCAAATATGACATAGGCCCCGAGGGAAATTGTTTTCCTCAGGGCCTCCTGTGTAGAGCTCGTGTAAAAATAAATATGAGAAAATGAGAAAAAAAATCAATATACCTTAATCAAAAAGTATAATATATAACAAACTTAAAAAGTATTATATTTAATTTATTTTAATTTTATTTACTTTTTTACGAACCCAATTTATTTTTACATTGGGTTAATGACGTTTACAATTTATTACACAAGAGTGTGTGATAAACAATAGGTTTCAAATGATAATTTCTTACATTTCAGTGGTTAAATTTAAAAAAAAACTGTCAAAAGAAGGGAAGCTAGCAATCCACAATGGAGTCCTGGTACCTACCTGATGTATGGCAGTGAGGCGTGGAACTGGCAGAGGAAGGATGAAAGTAAACTTACTCATTTAAAATAATATATAGTATATTTGCGGCACGTTCCGGAGTGGAAAATACTCCCAGTATCGCACTGGTGTAAGAATTCAGAATTTAAACGTTGCTTGAAATGGCTTTAGCCGTGTTTGGTGACCAGATCTGAATAGCCAGGTACTTTTCTTCCCTATCTCCTTCCCCTCCCCACTGCTTTCAGCCTCACAACATACCTTAATTAAGGATGCCATAGTACCGCTGGCTCCAGACGGGAGCAGTTGGGACTCTTGTGCGGTATTCATGTAAAAAAATAACTGAATGCTGTTGAAATGAGATCCCTGAAGCGTATGTGTGCTAAAACAAAGTATGATCGTGTGAGAAATGTGGATATCCGCAAAGAATGTAAGGCTGATGTAAGCATAATGAGTAAGATTAAGAAAGGGCCCCTTAGATGGTTTGGGCATGTATAGCGAATGAACGAAGAAAGTAGTGTAAGAAGAATATACGACGCAAATGTGAATGGTAGAAGAAGTCGGGGACGTCCGAGGAAGACATGGTACGATCAAGTGAATCAGATTCTTGAGTCGGACCATGTCAAAAGTCAGAATAATAGAATAGAATGTATGAGACGAGGTATGGATTTGAGTGAGGCAAAGAGTGTGTGCCAAGACCGAGTTGTTTGGCGGTCCGTCCTCTCTGCCTACCCCTGCGGGAAACGGGGTGATTGTTAGTTAGTTAGTTAAATAAATAAAAATATAACATTATTACTAAATTGAAATTATCATAAATAATACCTTCACATAAAAAATGTTTCAAAAGGTTTCAAATATATAATTTGTTACATTAAAATATCGATATCATTGGTATATTCGTTTGCTAAATTATGTACGCGACTTTGCTATGAAATTTATTTGTGAAGATACTAGCAAGTATCGTCCTGGCATAAGACCACAATTCAGAATTGAAACGTTTCTTGAAATGGCTTCAGCCGTGTTTGGTGACCATACACGAAGAGCCAGGTACTTCTCCACTTTTCTCTTCCCCATCTCCTCAACCTCACCACTACCTTCAGCCTGACTATATATACCCCAACGGGGATGCCAAAGTTTCACTGGCTCCAGACGGGAACAGCTGGGACTCTTGTAAGGTATTCAGATAAAATAAAAACGAGTGTGCTTTAGACCACACGACTGAAGTAAAACTAAATTAAAAAAGAACATATGACATTGGGGTGACATTGACATTGACATTCCAGACAATATGGTTTGTTGCATTTCGCACAGTAGTACACGCTCATGCGTCTTTTTTTCGATGGGCAAAAGTTGCACATGCTCCGTTTCCTTTTATAATGACATTGATCACCGTTCGCATCGATTACCGTTCGCATGTTATTTTTCGTAACAATCACCACTTTTCGTAACGCATTCACCAGTTTACCCTCAAGTGTCGAGCGTGCGTAAAGAAGTTTTACTTCAAAAAAATAATAGAATTAAACATCGAAATAGGTCCTAATGCCTAGCGTCTCGTGTATAGTTATATAGCGTTAGAAATCGGCTAATTTATTCACGAAATTATCAAGTCGTAAACGAGTATTATAATATTAGTACTGAGGAAATTGCCGGATCAAAACGTCTATACATGTATATAATTGGTCAATCCCATTTCAGAACTTTGAAGATTTTTAGACGGCAGAAAATGTTTTTATCATTACAAAACAATGCAACACATATCATTTCCGTGTCACACTTAGAGAAAACATTGAAAACTGTTTTCTAACCACTGAACTAGCTGAACTACTAATAAAATGTATCAATGTATGCCTGTAAATTTTGAGTAGACATGTCTGCGTATAATGGTGATATTGCATTATTGGACATACCTGAACAATAATCAAGAGCTGTCACAAATTACAGAAGAATGTTGACCTATTTCTTCTGGTCCTTAGTCAAAAAATTTCTGAACAAGTGGAAAACCTGTACTCCCCTATTACCCATCCTTTATTCGATAAATATTTGTTTTGTAGGGATCGATCCAGCACTATTCTCTTAGGTACACAAATATTTGGAAATTTCGAACATCAAACGGATTAATTATTAAATAAATATTTTATAAATGCCTACGTTCAGCCTTATAAATTCCTCAACCATAATATCCCATGATTTTCCACAGGTCGCCGACCTATTGAAATGGTAATAATATAATAGGTACAAACAGTGATTCACCACCAACCTTCCCACTGCGGTGCAAGGGATAATGAATTTTAGGAACAAAATCGATTTTTCTTTATGTGTGGGTAATCTATCTGTAAAAAACATAATTATACTGATCACTGCAATTTAACTTTTTCATCGTTTAAGTGCTACTTCGATAAGATGTAACTCTGCAATTAATCTTTTTCATTATACAAGTTCTACTTCGATAAGATGTAGGTAACTCTGCAATTAATCTTTTTCATCATACAAGTGCTACTTCGATAATATGTAACTCTACAATTAATCTTTTGCATCATACAAGTGCTACTTCGATAAGATGAACTCTGCAATTTAACTTTTTCATCGTGCAATTGGTACTTCGATAAGATATACTGGACTCTGTAAATAAACTTTTTTATCACACAAGTGCTACTTCAATAAGAAATACTGCACTAAGCAATTTAACTTTTTCATCATACAAGTGCTACTTTGGTAAGATATACTGAACTCTGCAATTAAACTTTTTCATCATACAAGTGCTACTTTGGTAAGATATACTGAACTCTGCAATTAAACTTTTTCATCATACAAGTGCGACTTTGGTAAGATATACTGAACTCTGCAATTAAACTTTTTCATCATACAAGTGCTACTTCGATAAGATGTAACTCTGCAATTGAACTTTTTCTTCGTACAAGTGTTACTTCGATAAGATAACCAAAGTCTCTATAAATCAAGTCCTGGTAACAGTTATTTTATAATCTGTTTTCAGCGTAAATTGATATCCGGGATAGTAGATATTCAGATCCTGTCTTTGCACCGGGCGTTCACAGATAATATAGCTGTTTCATGCCAGACAGGATCTCACCGTTTTTGTATATCTACCCAAACTATTTGTTTTAAACACTTCACACAGTTTAAATTTAATCAGCGAGAAACTCTCGAGCGTAATTCACAGTCCAAACAATCCTGTATCAACACTTCAATCTCTGCATAAATTTGAATGTTAAATGGGAAAAGTGCATTTAAATATAATTATTGCATACATTATCACAGGTCGGTCAATTCAGAAAACGATAAATCAACTTGCTGACATTGAATTGAGACTAGTTACTGGCTGTAACTTACAGCAGGCTGGCTTTATAAGCAGACTGGATCTGGACTGCTAGGATATCCGGTGTTAGTTCTCATGTCAGTCTCCAAGTTTTGATGGAATATCTTGTACACGGTAAATTGTAATACAATTTCCTGTGTCCTGTTAGTTCCATTTTCCAATTGATGGTTTATTTTTTTTTCATTAGTTTCTGTGGCAAAGTTTGTGCACAATTAAGTATAAAACGTAATATAGAAACAATTCAAGTTTTTCAGTCTTTTTAATCACTTTATTTTTATAGTAGTTCCACACGGGAGACGTACGAATCCAACCTTCCCACTGCGGTGCAAGGTGATGGGTCTAGAGAGTTCGGCTAGAGAAGTCTAGGTTAGGTCTCCCTCAACCAGTCTCTCCCAATCAGGCCCGCCACGCAGTAGGTGGGCGAACTCATTAGACAGACCCGAGCACCCCTGCATAATCAAAAATGTAACGAACCACTTGGGTTAACATATGACAGGGGTGTAGATTATCAAAAAAATGGTTCCCGGGGAGGCGGTACCTAAACCCACCATGTAAATACGTACATACATTTGTATTTAAAATTATGTTCTCCCAGCCATGTGATTAGATACTAAAAAACTAAATTCTCGTGATTTTTCATAGTTTTACGCTAGTACGAGTATACAATTTTTTGTATAAATTTCCTTTTTAATTTTATATTATTTCCCGAATTCTTCCACTATACGTCAAACCTACTGTAAATTGAGAATTGAATAACATTCTGAGAATTGTCATAATAACTCTAGCAGAGGAAGATTTGCGTTGAAGACCGCTATCAGCATCACATTTGTCAGCATTTTTTCAAAACAACAAAATCTGTACCAAGATTCCGCGGGTTTCCGGCGCCACCGCCAGGAATAGCCCGGCGGTGTCCGGTGGCGTATTCGCAAAACCTTCATTCATCAGCGGCATAAGCCGTCACCGACCGTCACTGCCCATCAGCGTCACGACGTCATGTCACCGGGCTTGTGACAGCGACGCGACGGTAGGTACCGACGCGAGTGACGCGTAGCCAGCGGTCAATTAGTTTCGGCCGTTATGTTATGATTTACGTAACCGGCAGCCACCATGTTATGTGTTTCCCAATGAAATGTATTCAAAGCATCAGTTGAATTGCGTAGTGGGCGTGTGCGTGCACCTGAATTATCATAACTTTTGAATCCCAGCTTCTTTCAACCAACTGGAGACAGGGAAACTACGGCATATTTACCCGATTGGGGAGTGTGTTGTAGGGATGCAGTTAGTGCGGAGGGGATGAAAAGCGTGAAGAGAAATCTGAGGCAGTACCTTTGCTAATTAGATTGGGCTATTCACCAAATACGGCCAAAGCCATTTAAAGCAAAGTTTTGACTCTAAATGGTGGTCTTTCATAAAGGCGATATCGAGAGTATCTACCTACGACTCTGAAATGTGCTGCAAATCTCTACATATTATAAATTAAAGTCCTCCGCCGCGTTTGTCTGTCTGTTCGCGATAAACTCACAAACTACTGAACGGATATTCATGCAGTTTTCAGCATAGATAGAGTGATTCATGAGGAAGGTTTAGGTATATAATTTGTCAAGGTTTTGAGTAAATTGGTAAAGTAGAATGTCTGTATGTGGTGGACGATCGGGCTGGAAAGCGGACGGTGTCGATTTGATTTGTATGCAAACTTACAGTTTTATGCCGAGGTTGATGAAATTTTGCACATCTTTGATTTCGAAAACTCTATGTAAAGCCCGGACATCGCCGGGGACTTCAGCTAGTATAATATATCAATTTATAATATTATTTAAAAATTATAAATTATGAAATAACACAAATTAGTAAAATAAAATTATATTGCGCATCATCATATACACCCGTATAGTATCTAAGAATTAGAGCTACCTACTCAACTACGAAGGCGTGAAATTGTTCAATTATTTAAATTCTTTCTTTTACAGATTATCAATAAACAAGAGTTGTAGATAATATCAGTAATGCCCTGGTATATGAACATTTAGTATCGAAAGGTTGCGTGAAAATACTTTTGCTGTGTTTGGAGACCAGGGAAGATACGTCCCGCTAATTAAAGTGCTTAGACCCACAGTCTTAAGCAGTTGGAACTCTTGTGCAGTCAATGTTGTCATAAAAAACACATCGGCTGTCGATAATTTTTATGCTGTTTTCTAAAAGACAAACATCGGAATAAATATGAATCTTCAAAAGGTGATTTCTTTAAAAATATTCCTTCTACTTTGAATAAAGGTCTCCAATGCTGTTATTTGCAAGTCATATCTACCCAAAGAATTACACATACAACCAATAAAGCATCGCATATTGTATCCCTCAATATGAATGGTGTACCAATAAAACAGAAACAAAATCACCTCTCTAAAAGCTTTGGTAGTAACAAATAAACATCCAAAAGTTCCAACATAGAATAATACCCCTGTATTAAATACCTTTCATCTTTTTACTAGGAACCAGAAACCTTTATTTTATCTTTCCTCTTAAAGATAGTCCGGATGTTTGTCCTTTGGAAGTCGACATCAATGTGGCAAATGCGCCAATACACTTTTGGGCTTTTAGGCGATACTTCTTTTCGTTTAGTTTCCATATGAATCGTCTTTTCTTATATCTTGGGATGAAAATAGTATCCCGATTAGTAAATAGGGTCCCGATTTTCGAATAGTTTAAGATGGCGGACATTCTTTGACATAATATGGTGTCTGACATTGTTTTACGTAATGTATGTTGAATTTTTATTTAGTTTTGTATTTGAAATGTTGATAAAAAGGCTATAATAAATATCTGTTCACTGTGTACCGATTTCGAAATTGTATTGTTGACGCCAAATTTCTGATGCGTTAATGTTATCTATGCTCATTTCCTTTTTGGCAATTTTGTACCGTCCTATAATATTATTTTTTCTCTAATGGTATGATATAATTAACTGCAAGAAATCGTCCGTTATAGTTTCCATATGGGAATCGGTGTGAAAAAAACAACGTGTGAAACGCCCATTACTAAGGAAATTGTTATGGTGTACATGTAACCACAATTTTGGTTTGGTACCATGCAAGGATCGTTTGTATGTATGCACATTTAACAATATTTATTTCACGTTAAATGTCCTATTTCTTGTTGAACTGCATCTAATAGTGGCACCTTACATGCCTATTCATATTGGCGTATTTGGCATAGTTATATAGAAAATGTACTCTCTATGCGATGTTACTATGCCAAACAAGCCAATGCGAAAAACTATTTGAAAATTTGAAAAGTAAATCACATAATTAAATTAACTATTTTAAATGATATGAATATGCTCAAATTGTCAGACAGAAGAATTTTCACAGACTTGGTATTTCTTTATAAAATTCTAAATGATTTAGTTGATAGTCCGGTATTGCTTGAATTGATAAGCTTCCGGATTCCTCTACGTAATACTAGAAGTCAGGATTTATTTCAGTGCAGAAATTCTGGAACTAACTACCATATGTATTCCTCTTTTCCCAGAATACTAATGGAGGGAAATAATTATACCAAGTCAGTGGACATCTTCAATTTATCTTTAGACAAATACAAAATGCTGTTACTGAGGCAGTTCAGTTATGTACAATAGATACTATATATTTCTTAGTAAAAGAAATAAATACTGTATATTTCTTAGTAAAATAAATATATACCTTTTTTGTTTGTTGGTAAAAGAAATATATAGTATTTATATTTTATTAATCAAAGTGTAATTTTTAAATTGTAAATGTAAAAGTCCAGAAAAAGGGCGTAAATAAATAAATAAATATTTTTTTTAATACGTCTTAAGAAATGGGTCCCTTTGAGTAGCTAGGTCTGAATATTCAGGTAGGTAAGTAGTTACTTATCTATCTTCTTGTTTCCTTCCGTCATCACTCCCTTCCGCTTTAGAAAATACCCAAATAATTACCGATGATTTAGTAAATTTGTAAAAATTCAAAATGGTTATGAACGCTCATATAATTGTCATCAAATAATGTGAAGAGAGTTTTAAATAACCCAACTGCCCCATCTAGACGGGCCGCACAACGCACTTGAACCGCGTATAATAAAGTAAAAGTTAATACAAGTGTAAATTAAATTAAATAAATAATTTTGCACTTTTTAAACAAGTACCTACTTAATATTTAAGCGCTAGTTTTCCGAGTTCATTCGACCGTATTTCATCACCATTCAAAAACAGATTTTTGTTTTTCAGAAATAATCAATTTATTTGGATTTTATCGCGAAGCGGAAATATTTTGACCTTCTGTCCTGAAGGGTCAATATAACACATTCGAGAGAACTCCAAAATACGTAATATGTATGTAAACATCATTAAAAAATCACAATAAACACATACCTTCATCTTTTTTTTACCTATCTACCAAAAATTTCGCTTCATGGAAACATGACGCAATTAAGCGGAATTGGCTGTACTTAAATATATTGATGGTAAGGCAAGAATACACTCTTATAGTCACAATTGATTTCATACACATTATTTAGCCCTTTTTTGCAACTATTTATTTGGTAGTTGGGATCGGCTCACGTTGGATCGGTGCGTTGTGTGGCCTGTCTGGAGGTCTGGAGGCAAGTATCCAGGCGTGACGCACCGACGCGCGACGCACACGCACGCAGCTGCCGGCAGCGGAAAGCGGGCAGCGGGCAGTGGGCAGCGAGCGACCACAGCGAGCCTACCCTAGACCTCTCCCTCCCGGCCCTCCCGCGACCTTGGCGTGTCCTTCGCTGGGGGAGAGGTCACCACGCAGTCAGTCTACGACCAGCGCACTAACCAAACAGCACACAACCCGCCCAGTCAGACAGCCAAGCAACTGCCCCACAGAGGTACGGATTGCTTTCTGGCTGGTCAAAAATATTTGTGAAAAAAAAATAACAACAAGTCAATTTTTCCTTTTGCAGATTGGCCAGATAAATTGTTGGTTTATATCTCAGCTTGCTGAAAGAACGCGTGTTCTTTCCAATATGAAGTTTATTGTCTACTTTAGTTTCACTTCTACCGTGTGTGACCTGCACACTTGTAAATTTGGTTGTCTTGTCAATTTTTTGTGTAATGATACACCTTACCATTTGCGTGAACGCACCCTATGCGAGTAAGATGTGTTAACATGGCTTAAAAAAGCAATGCAAATACATATTCAATGACAATGTTTGAATAGAGAAGTCCAGTCCAATTTTTTTTATTTTTTTTATACCTTCTAACTTAAATAACTGCATTTTTTATTTTTTAGAGATAGTTTTCATAGTTAAAATAATTGTCAAAGTTTTAATTTTTCAAGGTCCCTCGAAACCCACTATATTTATGGATGTATTTTGTGACGTCATCAACAAGTCAAAGATTTTTAAAAATATCGCGAAAACTATTCTAGAAAATGTTCTCGTGAGAAATTTTATGAGGATGTTTTTAATTTAATGTTAGTTACATCTGATCATGTCATAACTAGTTACAGGTAACCCCCAAATAAACAATTAAATCATTTTCTTAAAGGAGTTTTCGATTTAATATTTCCTCCGGATATTCAATATATAAATATCTTTAGCACCGACGATGATAACGATTGTTCATAGTCTGCATCAGAATGTTAAAAAGCAAAATTAAACATTACTCGGCCTTTATTTTCACATGGATACGGGCATAAATAATTACAAATTATAAGATTTAAAAAAAAAAAATCTTTTTAAGAAAATCCAGTAAAACTTACTTAAACCAAATATTCTTATTTTTGTAACTATACCAAAAAATAATATCACTTTTTTTCCTCGTTAATCCTCCCTGTGAATTGTTTCCAACTTTTGGGGTATTTGGAACCACTGTGCGCCGCCAGCCATCTTGTTTTTTACTACGCCTTGATTGGTTTATCGGTTTATGGCATGGCGTAGCGAGATCAAGTACTTCGCAAATGTGATGTTGAATTATGCTTGCAGTTAATTTTATGTTTTTGAAGATAATTTTCGTTTAAATGATCAATTCACTGTGATATTAGTGTAATTCAACATAATTACCAATAAATTACCATAATTAGCTTTGCTTTTTTTTCAGTTTTAGTCCTTTAAATAGTGTTTTATTGGTGATTTATTTTCGTTTTACGAAAGATTTTAGGTTACGTCTGAAATTTTTTTAATGACTTTTCCACGTGAATTTAATAAAACTTCCATAAAAGTAATATTATTTAATAATGTAAAAGTCTTATGCATGTGTAAATAAATACAAAATAGAGAAATCAACGCATTAAATTGTGTAACACCGAATCCAAGATGTCATCTTTTTTCAGTTATTTTTTCGGAATCATTAAAATATTTTTTTATCCTTTTTAATTGTATGAACGAGATAAAAAGTGAAGTGACAGTTTTATTCCATATTCATAAAGTAAGAGGACTGTATTTTTTAAATTTTGAATTTTCCAAAATTTTTCAACCATTTAATAGAATATGTTTACAGTCAGATGTTTTTTTTAAATTTTTTCATTTTGAAACTTAAAATATTACAATTTTCAAACATGATCGTATATGTCGGATACAAAAATCTAAAAGGCAATTCTATTTAGTTTCTTTAAAGGTATATGGTTTTACGACATCTTCAAAAATAAGAAATTTATTGAACATTCGCTTGTGTCATACCTAAATTCCCATTCAAATGACGTACAGCGATCGTCCATCGTGATGTCACCACACAGCATTACACAGCATACCAACTTGACGCTGTGTTTTAACGAGAATATTAAAAATTCACTTTTTAATATTTTTTTAAAAACTGTACGTTTAATATTATTTATTAAAACTTATATATTCAGAATCAGCTTTTATTGGTCTATATGAAAATATTTTTTTTGAAGCTATAATATTTTTCACTGTTGTACAGCGAGTGCAGTTATTTTCTGTCGCGCTTTAGAAATATTTTTAAAAATTCATATCGAAAGTATCTCCTGCATCCGAACAAATTATATAAATCATGATAAAAAAGACCAGTAACATTAAAATATGTTTTATTGTGATTTTAAAACTTTTGTATCCAAGTAATCAAATACTAAATTTTGAGTTAATGGGGGAATCAATATCCGAATGTTCACCATAAATAAAATATTATTGTTTATTACACGTGTTTGTGTTTTGCATATTAAATATGCTATAAAATAACACTGGGAGTCATAAAGATCCAGTACAATAGTATGACATTTTGAAATATCCTACTATATCTTACTAGTTACCAAGACATCAACATTTTATTCAATTCAATTTTTTTTGCATAATAAAAGATTAGGTTGATTTTATGAGTTATCTGAGTACTGTACTAGAGAGAGAGGTACACTTTTACATGTAACTGCATACTCAACTCAAATTTCGATTAGTAGATGTCTGTCTAATCAACTGGAATATAGATATCAAAGGAGGATCTTGGAAAACATCTTTCTATCCACAGAAACACTGCATAAATTTGGCCAAACAGGCAAGCGGTTGTTTCATGCGTACAAATAAGATCAACAGTCGTAGATATGAAGATGAAATGGCGTGTTCGCAATGCTTTCTTTTCTGGTTTCAGATTTTTTCTTCTTCTTGTTTACATATTATGTAGAACACCTGTTCTGCCATGTAGAATCTTGCACAAGTCACGGAGATGACTAAGGCTGAAGTTTTAATTCTAATAGTGATTTTATTTGACATTCTTTCCAACAAGTTAAAATATATAAACTACGTGTTTTTGACCAGCTATTGCCACGATTTAGACTTTCGTGCGCCCGGCTGCGTGGTATTCAAATACCTGCCCGCTGCCGATGCCTACCTACAGTAAACATGACTTCCCGGCAGAGGTACCGAGAACGAAATTCGAAACGCAAAAATGCTGCACGCGGCCGGCAAGCATTATCTGCGGTGAGTGCGTGGTACCTTAAAGCTACCAAATACTTGTTAGTTTGAAAGGTCGCCCAAATTTTGAAAACTGAAAGAATAAATTCAGAAATTTTCTTAATTCTTATTACAATTCTGTAAGGGAAATTGGAAGGATTTTAGGTCCAGAACGTTGCAACTTCACAAATCATTGACTTATTGTTGCATTTTTTGAGGGATAATTATCTATTCATTTATTTATACCTACGCCTAAAAATGCTTTGACTTAAAAGTGGTACGTGAAATCAGAAGTATGTGGTGTTTAAAGGCGAATATCTGTTTTATTCAGAAAATGATAACAATGCATAGAGATGTAATTGTGAGGATTAATGCTTATTAAAGTATGTAAATAAATGCTTATTAATATAATATAAATTTAAAAAAAGTTTATATTATAGTCTCGTACACTCACACCTAAATTACCTGATTGAAATCTGGGGAAATGCGTATGAAACATACATCAATGAATTACAGGTTATTCAAAATAAGCTAATCAAAAAAACTATTTCACTATGAATCCAAAACATCCACAAAAAAATTATATTTGGAAACAAAACTGCTAACATTAAGAAAACTATACGAGTACAATATATGTCTCCTTATATACAAAATAAATAATAAACTCATACATACAAACACAGAATTCATAAAAACGTCCCAAGTACACAAACATTTTACACGACAACATGATAACATACGTTTAAACACCATTCATACTAACTACGGTAAGCAATCAATTAGTCACGAGGGGGCCAACTTATATAATTGCCTTCCAGATGATATCAAAAACGAAAAAAGTATGTGCAAATTCAAAAAAAATTTATTCATGTTTATTCACAAAAAACAAAGTAGTGAAAGTGAATAATATCATATGGTAATATAATGTTATGTAAATGTTAGTACTGCAATCTAATGTAATTTAAGGTTATGAAATGTACAAACTATGTATAAATTCAATATTCTAGTTAAGTAAGTGAAAATGTTATTTTCTTTTTTACTGGAATAAAAACTAATAACAAAAAAAAAAAAATGCTAAAAACGTATACGTCAAATATTTAGAAGCGATAACTGTCGAATTCTTGGCTTAAAAAATACCAAAATGGTTTTTGGCCATCATTCCTGTGAATCGCTATCACAGGATTTTACAGCACTAAAAATGTAAATTTTATAAAACTTTCTGACACCTACCTCAAAGTACAAAATATAGGTAGATGTAATAAAAAATATATAAAAGCAAAATATCAAACACGTTAAACCACTAAACTTGATCTTTATCGTAATTTAAAAAAGAAATGAGATAATTAACAGTCATTTATCTATGTACCAGATTGGATATTAGATCACGCAATCATCTAGTCATCTAAGATAAGATTAATCGATAAAATGCTCTCATGTAATTTATTATGTTTACTTTACGAAGCAGTTGAACATCGAAAAAGCAAGTCTTCTCAGAGCAAGCTCAGCGATACCTAAAATCGTATAACCTACAAGCTGTAGTGCACTAGAGGTGTTGTACCAACACGATGCAGAGAATAATATGTCCATCATTGTGTGCAGTATATCTTGAAGTAGAAGTAGTGTACATACCGTAAGTATGTTGTGTGTTGTATTTACTCCAAGTGTTTACTTATACGAGCTGGCAGTGTGTTGAAATAAACACCAACTTACATACTATTATGTACTATGAGTTGTACGCCAAGACTATGTAGAGCCTCGTAGGATGCACTTTATGGGGTTAGAAACCTTTTCTTAGATAAAGAACTGCAAAAAATATATGTGGGGCATTTTGGTAAAACAGGCTTACTCCAATTGGGCATAGGAGAATGATAAAGATGTGATAATTTTGATAATGAATAAGTAAAATGTAAAAATATATCTAAGTTATGCTAGGAATTTTAATTGTAAAAGCAGTTTTTCCATTGGATGTTTCAGTAAGTTTTGCAGTGTCGTTTGCAAAAATATTAAATAAAGCTGTTTTTTTAGGAAAACCAAACTTATTTATTTTGTACTAGCTTTTACCCGCGGCTTCGCTCGCATGGTATTAGTGGGAAAATACTGGCATAATTATTGGCATAATTGTTATTATTCTTGCTTTTTTGTCTAATAAAAAATAATTATTATTTAATAGAAAATTTCAAAATTTGAGAATGACAGTTCGCAAATAAAAATTCTATTTTAAAAATATTTAAATTATAGAAATTTATTTTAAGTACCTACTCCCCTAATTTATTCTGATAATTTCGCCTCAAGTAGGAATTAGTATTTTATTCATATTTGAATCCAGAGAAAAACCTAAAGAAAAATACAAAATTACAGACCACGTCAAATAATTACATAGCAACGCTATGCTTTTCGTCCGGACAATAAACATTTTTAGATATAGGTAGATATTAACTATGACGCCAACAAAGCACTATGTTTAGGGTGAATTGCCTAATTAAAAAAAAAAACATTTTTTCCAAGGTTTGTTTGACGTTTGCAATAACTCGATTTTGTTAGGGACAGAAAACGTATGAAAAATAATTGCATAACGCTACAGCTTATTTATAACGCCAGAGCTTACCAATATATATAGCCTATGTTACTCGCAAATAATGTAGCTTTCGATTAGTGAAAGAATTTTTAAATTCTATTCGGTGTTTATTGCGTGAAAGAATAACAATCACCCGTACAAACTTTCGCCTTTATAATATCTATAAGAAAGATGCAGCTGCCTGGAGAAGATTTATATTAAACGAAAAGGGAAAGGAATATCTATTGTGGATTTGTGAATGATCTTTAAAACAATATAACTTTGCTTAATTTTTCTTCACGCAGTTAGGCACGCCAACTGTAGATTGTAAATATGTAAAAATAAATGCAAGTTCGATAAGGAAAATGTCGAGAAAAACCTGATGCATGCTCATATTTGCTTAAATAATTGCGAGATTCTAGAGTGATTCTAACGAGGCTCATCGACAAGATGGATGATTTTCTCAGAATCTATTACTATGGTAGGTATTATTTACAAAGCCACTAATAAACGTATTATTATAGGACTCTACTGAACATACAAAATTCGTAAAAGTGCGTTTCTTTGCGACTTAACTTTATATCGTGATTGTAATGAGACGGACGTATGAATCCATCCCTCTCACAGCAAGGCGATGGGAAAAAACAAACCACACCCCATGAACCCGGGTATGCCTGCTAAGTCACCAAACTTCAAGGCAGATGGGTTAAAGTTTTGAAGTGACGGGTTAAAATCAAATTGCAATATTTAAAATAAAACTTACATATTATAGACAATTTAAACTTATTTAAGACATACGACATTTATAAATACTCGGATATTTCGTAGGAAAATATATATCTCCGTAGTAAAATTTGATAACGCCAATTAATTGTATTTAAAAGAAAGATTAAAATTGGCCGCTTTATTGAGTGAGTTTGTAAATATATCTGGTTCCACCGAGGCGTCGTGGATTCAATTCATATCATAGCTCCATCATTGCACAAGCGACATAATAGGCCACTTGGATGGATTTCATAACGACTTGGATAAAATCGTGTGGATAGATTTTTTTACTAAGATTACGAAAGTGTTTTTGATTATGAAATTTTTTACAAATGTACAGTTTTTATTTTTATTTTTTTTTATTTATATTTTTATTTTATTAGGTTTGACAACAGTGATTTACATCAAAGATTTCACAGATACAATTACACTGAACATGGTTGATGCTATCACTAATTAAAGACAAACACAACATTGATAACATAATACTTACATATATATATATAATCATTCACACACACACATACCATACATTACAAAATAATAATAAGTTTTTGCCACAAGGTTTTAGAACAATAGTATTATAATATAAGTTTAAAAGTTTAGTTTATAGGTTTATAAGTTTATATAAAAATATAAAAGGAAGCTTTAAATCTTGTTAAGAGATGATTTGAAGTTGGCCAATGTTGAGATTGTAAAATTAATCATTTTTAAATAAATAAATCCATTATTTGAGCTCGTGACGTCACTACATGAAAATATCCCGTCTCCGATTATGTTCCCTTAATTTTGTAAAATTCCTCACTGATTTTTTTTTTTTATATGGCAACACTTTGATGTCCGGCGAATTTTTGAATTTGCGTTTAACGTTCACTAGATTTATTGTTTGTTATCCTTTAGTTTGATTTTTTGGTAAAGATGGCGATGTTTTGACAGATGTTACGACGAGAACCCCGTACAATTTATTTCTATTCGTTTGGAAAACGTTCTTTTTTAAAATGATTTTCTGCTATGTAATTTTCGTTTTTTCGCACCCATAAAATTATGTCCCGTCTTTCCGGTTTATACAAAATGGTCTGATTTTTCGGAATGAAATTTTCAAAAAATTGCCAGGGTTTCAAAAATACCTACGATTAAAAAAAAACGGAATGTCTTAGAATATTTGCCTAAACCGGAATTTTTTTTAAATAAATGTGATGCACGTGACCTATTATATTATTCCACTTTAAGTAATGGCAGTAGGAATTTTTAAAAATGTATTGTCTTACTTAAAAAAAAAATTAAAACAACTAGGAAGGTATTCGTTATACACCCTCCCAATCCCCTAATTTCACTGCTTCCTTTCCTATCATCCAATAATACTCTTTTGGGTTATCATAGATCCACCGGCTCCGGGCATATGAATTTTTTTCTGCATTCCTAACATTAACCAATCCATTTTTGCATAAATTATCCATTATTTATTTTATTTTCAAATTTTTATAATACTTATTCTTAAACCTCATGTTGACGACCACTGCAAAGTGCATAGGACTTGATAAGGAAGTGCACCGACAGACTGTCTGTCTACGGTCAGGGGTGGTCAACCTCGACTGTTCCACCAGGCGATGGTGGGTGTAGGGGGCCATGAAAGGGGGGGGGGGGTCTGAATAGGAAATGCCCTTAGTTAGTGCATAGCGAACTGCACCGAGCTGCAATATAACGCTGCACCGCATACCACTGTATACATGGTATATACATATACTTACTTTGTTACAGCACTCTTACTCTACACGTGTTTGTTTTTTAGATTTTGGCTTTTTTTAACAGCGAAAATCATTGATCGACATCTCTCAAAAAAATTCATTAAATTAATGTAAATAATTCTTGTATAATTTGGGAACAGGTGGAAATTACATATATATGCATAAGGTAAATCGTGAAAATATTCTAAAGAATATACCTTTGGCTTCTCTTTCAAATGAGACGATGTAAATGCCATAAGTTTTTTTTTAAACATGCAGAAATAACTATTTGCTTGGAAAGCAAAAGTAATTCCTGTACCTACTTATATATAAATAAAAACTTCTCAAACACAGACCTAAAAAACAGAACAGACTTAACAAACTTATTTTGTGGCCCCAATAAAAATTAAAATAATTAACCCTTAGTTTTAATCACTATTATTGTTTTAAAATAGCCGACATGTTTCAGGTTTTTTTTTTGAGGCTGAAGAAGATTTGGCTGTTGAGATTTGATCAAAAAACAGGGCTAGTCATTTCAAGCAATGTTTAGATTCTGAATTATGATTTTTTGCGATGGCAATACTAATAATAGGTATCCACTACTCTGGGACCTGCTATTATAAACAGATTTTTAGCTTTATAGTAAATAATTCAACATTCTTGATAGCTACACAAATTTAATTTTTATTAAACAACAAACATTCGGTAGGCGTGTATGGGTGCCGCCGCCGGGAACCAACACCTCTGCCATAGGTCAACCCAAGTGTTTCGCTTTGTTTGGTGACTTAGCAGGGGTACCTGGGTTCATCGGGCGTGGTGTGTTCAGGTCTTGGTGGCTCATGCGCCTGCCCACAAACTGCGGCGGGCCGGATCTGGCGAGGCTGGTGTGGAAATACCCTTTAACCTCTCCAGCCGGAATCTCCCGACAGTTTCGACCCATCGTTCTTTACCGCGGCGCGCGTGAGGGATGATTTCAAACGTCCGTCCATCACTCCTGGACATATTGGCCCCTAGATTCCTATCTACCTCTCATAACTTTTCCTTCCCAGAACCTCCCCCCTTCATTCCTTAAAAAGGCCCTCCCCACATCATCCCCAACGGTGACATAGGGATTGGGGAGACATCCCCTGACGATTTTCATCGGGCCTTTTGTTTGGGACTAAAGCAAAATTTATCATCATCACTCTTGGCTCTACAACCTCTGGTGGGTCTTGGCCTCCTCAAGAGTCTTCCTCCACTCATCTCGGTTTTGTGCCAGCTCTCTCCAGTTTAGAATCTCCAAGGTAGATATATTTTTTGTGGACGTTGTCGCTCCATCTTAATCTTGGTCTTCCCAGGCTCCTTCGCCCTGTCTGTCTTGAGTTCAGCAGGGACGTTGGTGCTTGATGCTTGGTCATTCTCTCTACATGACCCAGCCACCGAAGTCTTCCCAGTTTTATAAATTATGTGACGTTTTAATCCTTAAACAGAGTATATAGCTCATTGTTATAATGTCTGCGCCAAAATCCATTTTCTGAAACCGGTCCGAAGATACGCCTTAAAATTTTCCTTTCAAAAACATCCAGTGCTCGCTCGTACCCAAGTCTCAGCTGCGTACGTGAGTACGGGTCTGATAAGTATTTTGTACACTAATATCTTGTTGTTTCTGGACAGCAGTCCGGATATTATTTGGTTTAGTAGGCGGTAATAACAGCGATTTGCGTTCAATGTGCGCTTCTGGATCTCCTCTGTGGTATTATTGTCGTTTGTTATCATGGAGCCTAGGTATGTGAATCTTGGTACCGTTTCATAATTTTGGCTTCCACATGAGAGAGCTGGGGTTGGTAGGGCGCATCCTACTGACATGTATTTGGTCTTCTGCTGGTTTAGTACGAGACCCATATTTTTAGCAGAACTTTCAAGATTTATGAAGGCGTCACGTAAAGCATCGAGAGTTTTCGTTATTTTGTCGATATCATAAGCGTAACCCAATAGTTGTCAAATATTGTTGTTCTTATCTTAATGCCTGAGTCACGAATAACTTTTTCTAAGCAAAAATAAATAGAAAAAAAATTAATTCTGCTGCCACACTTATATTTCAGATCAAAAACTTAAGATATTCAATCAAAACATCCTAACACAACGTCAAACAGACTGGCGGAGAGATTCTGGACTCGTGCAATATAATGATAATGAATAGTAATAAATCCAGAATATATCGTTGGTAGATCTTGGATTAAACTTGATTAATATGCGCACTTACATTTTACGAGTATACCTGATCACAAACCTATCAAAACATATTGCTATCAAAATCGTTTCACTGCTTGAATCTTGAATGAGAATCTACGTGCGTTTTCCAGCGAAAACAGGTAATTTCCAGATCAATTGCAGCGGCAGGTTGCGTTTCCTTCGAGGATAGGTACTTATTAGACGAGACTGCATGTACATAGACCGAGATACAGATCAGGAGATGCTGTCAGGCTTACAGGATGGGAAGGAGGAGGAATCAGAACGGCCATTAGTCAAGTTACTAGACTAGGCGGACCTGCTGCGGGCCAAAGATACCTACCCGCTCGTAGCAGAATTACTACGTCTCTAATTGAAGGAACTCAACCGGTCAGTTTGTTGATTTGAAGCATTGAAGAAATAAAACGATTGTGTTGTGTTGTAAAAAATCCACACATCCGTTTTAGTACTGCCTGAGATAATCCCATTCGTGCGGTATCAATTGAGAGACTTTAGGAGTATGTTCTAAGAAATGGTTCATGCAAAATACATTCGTGGGGTTTCAGCGGTAAACCGTGCGAAGTTAATTAAGGAAGACGTACTGATTTTTGGTGTAAAGAAACGGATAGTTTCTTGTGATTTTCGTAGTGAGTATTGTATCGGAGATATAATATCGTAGATATAATCACATTGAAATTATTTATAACCGCTAAAAAGACCAAGAATCGAACTAAATCGATTACCGTATGTATACCTAGATATTAATTTTTACTTAGTATGAATAATCCAATATTATCATTACCGTTATTATTTACTTACGATTATTTACATATTATTTTTGACTTATGACTTACTTACTTACACATTATTATTATATATCTACTAATTATTAATGACTTATCATTTACCTACTTATGATTATTCACATAGTTTTATTATTGACTGAATAATTAATATCGATTAATATGATTATTTCGTATTATTATTGACTTATTACTTACTTACGGTTATTTATACATACTTATTTACTTAATATTATCGAATAATTATTTACCTATGATATATTTTTTTACTTATAATTATGTCGATATTTTTCTTTATTAAAATTTTTTTTGGTACATACATTGGTATAATTTTACATTAAATACAAGCTTTTTTATATAAACCTTTAAAAAGTAAAAAATAACAGATTAACCAAAAAAAATCCACATAGGCATCGGCAGTTCGTGGGTATACTTCTGTGTTTTTAAAACAGTTAAAATTTTACTCATACACATACATTTATCTTAGTAGAGATTAAAAAATAAAATTTAATAAACAAAAAATAAAATTAGTGTTTATTAAATTATCGCAATTCAAACGACGTGTTAATAAAGATTAAAATTTGTTAAGTTACATCAGGTCGGATATTACAGCTAGTTAATGTTTGTATCAATAGTATTTATCAAAGACTTTATTACATTTTTATATTTGCTGTAGGAGGATTTATTTTTACATTCAATTTTTGTAGTCTTGTAGAGAGAGCATTATACATTTTTGGTGTAATAAAATACGCATGAAAAATTTCTTATGATTGTTTTTACCTACATATTATTATTTACTTACGATTGTTTACTTCTTCACGGTGCTCTAGATTTTATGTCCGGGTTAAATCTTTCCCAAATGAAAGACTAAACCCTTCCACACACTTTTCCACAAATGATTATCTAGTAAATTCACGCAATTTAAAGCACTATATAAGTATAATAAATACAAAATAATACAAGAACAATACGTCAATCCACCAGAAACATAATGGGAAAATATTTCACCGACTCCAGATATTTTCATATCAGAGGGTTCGGCTCTGATGAAACTGGTCCGATAAATCCTACTGATCCCTCAATATAAATATTTTAAAAATCTTTCGAAATTGCATTATAAATTGTGAGCATGAGGTGTGTAAATTCCCCAAGCTCTCTGGGCTTAATACCCAATATACGATTAGGAAATCCTAAAATGAAATTCTACCTGCGCGAACAAATATATCACAAAGGAACAGAGCAGTCTTACACTCCAAGAAAAATAACAAATTCACCAACCTTGATTATGCAATTCTCTGCAGCTCGGGAGGCCTCCAAATTTCTGATCAATAAGTGTAATCCTTTTGTCTTGAATCGCGCAAGTAATTAGTTGTCCATTACAACATGTTCAATTTCACAATTAGTCTGTTGTCAACATTTTATACAACAGAAATCAGTTTCTTGTCAATGTTACAAAGAGGAATTTTCCATAATGAAAAAATAACAATATCCAAACAAACGCACAATGACAGTTTTTTTATTTGCTCTATTTTTGAAAATCAATCCATTTCAGGTTCCTTGTTAATTTCAAAGAGCGAGTAACTACCGTTCCCTGTGATAAAAATATATTTAAATATTTTTTCGAACAAACAATAAAAAACAAATTATAATGCTTAACCATGCTCCCCGCCTTGGAAGTTCGCAGAACTTTCAAAAAAAAATCAACGAATATGAAAACAAGTAAAGATCAAATCAATAAATAGAAACATATCTTGGCTAAGTCAGAAACAATTAGATCATAATAGAATATTAACATAAAATAAAATAAAATAAAGACAAAATTATTGCGTTGGGATGGGATATAATTTAACAACAGGACGTTTAAAGAGTCCATATCTAGTCTTTACCGTCGCAACGCGAATGATTTTATCAGTACCAGGATGAACATCCGTGATTACGCCTAAAGGCCAATTTAACGGAGGCGAATCCTCCTGTCCCATAAGTACGACAGTTCCAACCTTAATAGGATGGTCAGTGGTAGCCCACTTCTGCCTGACTTGCAACGTATGCAGATATTCCAAACGCCACTTCTTCCAGAAGGATTGAATCATGCCGTCTAATAATTGCTTGCGCTGAGCAAAGTTTATTTTAGCGTCTGTCAAAACAGAAGCAGGTAAGTACTGCAAAGGAGTCGACATTAAAAAATGTGCAGGCGTAATAACTTCCGGATAGGGTTCAGAAGACACGACTGTGAGTGGGCGCGAGTTCATTATACACTCTATTTGAACCAGAACGGTCTGTAGTTCTTCATAAGTGAGGAGCTGAGTTCCGATTACACGGTACAAATGAGTCTTCATACTCTTTACATTTGATTCCCATATACCCCCGAAATGGGGCGCGCGTGGTGGAATCATTTTCCACTCAACCCGGCGATTAGCGAGTTCACGCTTTAAAGCGGGCTCAAATTCCGACTCAACCAAAAACTTATAGAGATCATCTAATTGTGCCTTGGCACCAACAAAATTGGTACCATTATCTGAATACAAGCATGACACAGGGCCACGCCGAGAAATAAAACGGCTGAAAGCAGCCAGGAAAGCATTTGAAGTTAGGTCAGAGACCAACTCAATATGAATGGCCTTGGTTACAAGACATACAAAAAGACAGACATATGCCTTTTGTGAATGTTGTCCTCTCCGACGAGCAAGCGTGATACGGAGGGGACCTGCATAGTCTACACCGGTATGAACGAAAGCCTTTGCTTCTACAACACGATAGGAAGGTAAATCTGCCATCTTCGGTATAGGATGCGACGGATTTAAGCGGAAGCAGAAATTGCATTTCCGTACTTTTGCCTTAATAACAGTCCTGGCATCTAATATCCAATAGCGCTGCCGTAAGATGGACATAAGAAGTCCAGGGCCTGTATGACAGTTCATGACATGGAAATGATCGATGATAAGATTCACAACACAGTCATTTTTAGGTAGTAAAACCGGATGTTTAACCTCAAATGGTAAATCCGATTTAGAAAGCCGCCCACCAATACGTAACAAATTATCTTCATCGAGAAAAACTGATAAATTCCTAAGCTTTTTTGAAGGCAATTTGCCTTTCTGGAGTGCAGCAATATCTTCTATAAAATGAATACTCTGCACGGAACGAATCACAGCCTTTTCAGCAGTCATAAGATTATTGACCGTTCCAGAAGAGGGTGATACCTTTTTTGCGAATTGGAGGACAAAAACGACAATCCTTAAAAGTTTATTCCATGTGGATATACGCTGAGCCAGTTCACTCAGGACCGATTGTTCACGCTGAACTATTGCAGTGAGCACATTAGTTTTGTGCTCAGGCATTTCACCGATATTTGAGAAATGAAACGGTCTTAATGGCCATCCCGAGGGTGGGCTGCGAATCCACAATGGTCCATTCCACCATAATTCGTGTGAAATAAGCTGGGAAGGAAGCATGCCACGAGAAAGGCAGTCACTAGGGTTTTCACTACCGGCGACATGATAAAAGTTTTCAGGAGACAAATTCTCCTGACATTGAGCCACGCGATTACTAACAAACACCGACCATCGATGAGGCGACGAATGTATCCACGAAAGCGCAATGGTAGAATCTGAAAACGCATAAGTCCCTGCAATAGTAAGACGCGATCGATAACTATTTTGAACCGTCCGAATTAGTTTGGACATCAAGACCGCGGCACACAGCTCCAAACGAGCGAGTGTTGTTACTTTGGTGGGAGAGACCTTTGATTTTGCACACAACAATCTCACGGTTATATTCCCAGACAGATCAGTTGTGTGTAAATATATCACACAGCCATAACCATTCAGGCTCGCATCGCAGAAAGCAACGATGAGCACTGTACTGTCTTTTAGGACACCTACATGACGCGGGATTTTTATCGTAGAAATTAAAGGAAATTCCTGTGTGAGTGCCGAGAACCTTTGAATAACGCTCTCAGGGGGAGTATCATCCCAACCAATGTTGCACAGCCATAGCTCCTTAATAAGCAATTTAGCGTACAGAATGGAGGGGGCGACCAGGCCGAGGACATCAAATAAGCGGGCGACTATAGACAGTATATTCCGCTTTGTACACTTCTCCTGGACATAATAAGTCGTAAAGAAGAAGCTGTCATCAACTGGTTCCCACGAGAGGCCTAACACCTTAGAGGTATTGTTAGAACCAACAGTAAAGTCCACCGTACTGCGGTGAGAATCTGGAAGGTTTTCAAGTACAACTTGAGAATTACTAGTCCATTTGACCAAATCAAAGGCACCGGACTTGAATAACGAGATTAATTCTCGAGAAAGACGTACGGCGCTGGATTCATCTTCAATAGAATAGACCAGGTCGTCCATATACAACTTGGACTCTGCCACATTGGCAGCATCCGGTAAATGTGGTCTCATATCTTGGGCTAACTGACGAACAGTCCGCATTGATAAGTATGGACTTGCCGTTAGTCCGAAAGGGACCCGATTAAATTGAAAAGTCCGTATGAGATCGTTGTTGGAGAATCGAAATAAGATTCTCAAATATCTACGATGCTTGCTTGGAACTTCAATCTGTAAATACATTTGCTTTATGTCCGCAGTCATAGCGATGGGAAAAAGACGAAAGTTAAGTAAAAGCAAAAACAAATCAGCTTGTAGATTGGGACCAGTATGCAAGATGTCATTTAGTGACAGCCCTGTATGTGTCTTAGCACTAGCGTCAAGCACAATCCGAGGCATGGGTTTATCAGAACGAATGACGGCGTGATGCGGGATATAATATCCATCATCTATAATATCAGACTCTGGGACTTCTGACAGGTAATTGTTTTCAATATATTCACTGATAACTTTATTATAATTCTCCTGTAAAGAAGGCGATTGTTTAAATTTCCGCTCCAAGGCCATAAATCGACGCTGAGCGGTAGTTCGAGAATTCCCCAATTGGTTCGGGTCTTTACAGAAAGGTAAAGCAACAGAATACCTCCCGTCGTCAGCGCGAGAAATAGATGAAGTAAACAGATTCTCACATTCCGTCTCCTCTGGACTCAGAAATTGTATGTTAGGTATTTCTTCTAACAGCCAAAATTTTTGCACTAAATCATTTAGCGCGAGTGCAGAAAATGACATATTTGTATTGGTCACTTTATGAGGGTAGTCACCCATTAGAACGAAACCAAACGCGGTCGATAATGCGGGGGGTGCACTAGTCCCTGATTCAACCCTGTCCCCTAAATAGATATGTGGAAATAATTGTGCCCCTAAGACGACATCTATATTCCCAGGAATATTCCACGTTAAATCAGCGAGGGGTATGCCCTCTAAGTACCTCATATCACCATTTGCTATATAGTGATTAGGTAACTTATCGGTAATGCACTCGACAACGAGCGCATATATGTTATATTTATTATTTGGGTATACGCGAGACTCAATGTCCAAATAAACGTAACCAAAAATTGGTCGAGATGCTGAACCAATTCCTTTAACAAAAGAATTACTCAAAGGAATTATTGGCAAATTCAGCGACTTGCAACAATCTACCGTAATCAAATTATTCTGCGATCCATTATCAATTAAACATCTAACAATCACTTTGTTACCATTTTTAAGTTTCGCATATATTTGAGCGGTTGAAAGTAAAATTGTCGAATTAGGTGTTACTTTGGCTGACAGCGAACACGAAGGGCTAACGCGCAAGGGTTCCTCTAGTTGCATATTGCAATTATCCGTTCCACTGACGCTGGATGGTACCAAAGGGGGGGAATACTGCTCCTCATTGGTAAGTACTTCCGACGTATGTACATGAGTATTTGTTTTCAAATTATTCCCACTACCAAAATGTAGTAAGGTATTGTGTGGTTTTTTGCACAAATCGCACATAAGCGACGATTTACAAGAGCTTACAGCATGTGATGCGCTAAAACAATTTATACACAAATGTTTTGATTTTATAAAATCAAAACGGGCTCGTGGAGAACTTAGCCCTTTGAACCGAGAGCAAGCAGTAATTGCATGATCAGTTTTTTTACAAAACATACAAGATTTCGGGGGCGGAGTTGGTACTCGAGGTACATTCTCATTACTCGCGACGAAAGATTTATAATTGTTCGAACGGGATGAAGTCGCCGTAGGCGGCTTATTCATGGCACTTGATGACCCCTTTGAACGCTCTAATATTTTCACTTGATCTTGTACGAAAGAAATTAATTCCGTGTATGAAGGCACTTCTTTACCCCGCACAGTCAACTCAAAAATCTGAGCAGTCTGTTGATCTATTTTTCTTAACGCACAGTTCAAAATTATAAAATCGGCTAAGTCATCAATGTCTAACTGCCTCAATGCCGAAACGGATGCGGAAAAACTTTGAATAAAAACATCAAGACTGCTAGGTGTATTTATACAACCCTTGGCATCTAGAATGTTATTTAAATAATACGTACCTAACGCACGTTTATCCTGATACTTTTTTACTAAACCATCCCAAATAATATTATAGGTGTCGCTTGCAGGCACAATGCCGGCCGTGACCTTAAGCGCCCCGTGCGTCAATTTCCCAACCAAATATTGAACACGTTGAGCGTCCGTTAGCTGTTTATTATTGTGTATATTAGCTTTAAAAGACTCATAAAATTTTGCCCAATTTTCCATCTTCCCGTCGAAGCTTGGCAAATCTATGGCGGGAAGCTTGATGACGCAAGGTTCGCGAGAATTATTTTGAGTCGAGAGTGTACGTGCCGTGGCCAGTATCTGGTTACGGGTTCGTTTCACTTTCAAGAAAAGATCTTCAAAGGCGTTCAAAGCCTGAAATTCCGGTTGAAAACTTGGATTTAAGGACAATTGACGATCATTTATATCGTCAATAATGCTTTCAAACTGTGTTTGCATATGATCAATTATTTCGGACTGCACCATAAATGTCTCATTCCTTCTGGAATCGAAATCCGAGATATTCTTTGTTAAGTTGAATAGATCGTTAATGCGTGAAAAAAGTCTTTCCCTTTTAGCTGTTAACATAACAAGCATTCGATCCGGTTGATCATCTGAAGTTTCTTCTGTAATTCTCGGCATTTTAAAAAAAAAATACAATAACTTTATCACAAAAATTAAAGTTTACAATAATTATAATTACTGTAGGTACCTCAGAAATTTACAGAAGAAAACGTAAAATGCTATCAATAGCTTTCAATGAAATTTGTCAATTTATTACACAAATTCTTGCTAGACTTGCTTTTTTAAACAAAAAACCTGCAATAATACAGGTAGGTACTCCGATATTTACCGAAAAAAGTATGTAAAATCGAAATAACCAACAAATTCCATAAGAGGAAGGTATTTCAAGAAAATCACCAATTATTACGTGACTCTGAAAACCTTCATAAATAGAACCAGCAATATAATATAGGTATTCCGGATTTACCAAAAATTACGTAAACCGAATGTCCATTTATATTATTTTAACTTGCTAGAACGTATCCGGCTCGAAGGACCATAATTATGCATTATAAATTGTGAGCATGAGGTGTGTAAATTCCCCAAGCTCTCTGGGCTTAATACCCAATATACGATTAGGAAATCCTAAAATGAAATTCTACCTGCGCGAACAAATATATCACAAAGGAACAGAGCAGTCTTACACTCCAAGAAAAATAACAAATTCACCAACCTTGATTATGCAATTCTCTGCAGCTCGGGAGGCCTCCAAATTTCTGATCAATAAGTGTAATCCTTTTGTCTTGAATCGCGCAAGTAATTAGTTGTCCATTACAACATGTTCAATTTCACAATTAGTCTGTTGTCAACATTTTATACAACAGAAATCAGTTTCTTGTCAATGTTACAAAGAGGAATTTTCCATAATGAAAAAATAACAATATCCAAACAAACGCACAATGACAGTTTTTTTATTTGCTCTATTTTTGAAAATCAATCCATTTCAGGTTCCTTGTTAATTTCAAAGAGCGAGTAACTACCGTTCCCTGTGATAAAAATATATTTAAATATTTTTTCGAACAAACAATAAAAAACAAATTATAATGCTTAACCAGAAATCCTACATGTATTTAAAATGACTGACTTTTGCATTTTTATATATAAACTCTTTGACAAATCTAATAGGCCTAAATTTTGAATGAGAGAGCTAGGTATAATGCCAGTAGCCGAAAATGATATAAGTTATTTTCTTTATTTTGTCATGTAAAACTATATCGGGTCTATTATGACTAATTGTTCTGTCTGTTAGAATAGTTTTATCATAATAAATTTTATAAAATTCATTTTCTAAAAATGAATTATGTTCATATTCATAATATGGTACATTACGGCAGTCAATCAAGTTATGTTTAATTACCAAACTTTGGTGAATTATTTTTAAAACTTGATTGTGCCTAAATGTATACTCGGACGGCGCTAACACAGAACATCCCGATATAATATGTTCTATAGTTTCCGGAAAAGCCAAACATTTTCTACATAAATCATCAATTTGATTTGCATCTTTTATGATATGCTTCCTATAATTTTTAGTATTAATGACTCTATCTTGAATGGCAAGCATAAAGCCTTCTATTTCTGCGCTCAACTCTCCAATACTCAACCATTTGTTTGACGAAAATTTGTCAACATATGTTTGGTTGAGATAATTGAAGTGTTTTGTGTGAAGAATTTTATTTGACCAGGAATCTAATAATTCCTGGTTGGTATTTATAAGAATGCTGGCATTCTCGTCCTATAAATTTAATGGCGAAATATTTCTATCTGCCTTGCAAATTATTTTGTGTATTTCTGAACTATCAGCTTTCCAATGGAAAAAAATTCTTAGCATTTCTACCTGATTATGTTTTAAAGATGTTATTTTGACTATATAATTTAAATTATTATTATTTACTAATGTTTATTTGCATATTATTATTTACTGATGATTATTTTGATTATTATTATTTACTGATGTTTGTTTACTTATTATTATTTACTGATGACTATTTATTTCTTGCTACTTATTTATTTTTATTATTATTTACATATTACTATTTACTTAACATTTTTTACAATTTATTTATTCATGATATCCCTCTTGCCATAGTCAGCATTCATACCCTATGATTGTGGCTGATCGATGCCACCACGGGTACTTTTTTGTAGGTACATATGTGTTATAGGTACTATTGCTATTGTCAACTGTAAATGCATTCTGGGCTATTGTCAACTATAAATGCACTGCCCAACTGTCAAATTTTGCAGCTCGAAAAAACTGTATTGTTTTATTCATATTTTTGTAAAACTTAATTTATATTGAAATTTTTGTCTAGGTTTCACAAACAAAATGGTTTCACTTAAAACTTAAATTGTAAACCGGCTCAACTCGACAAAGGGCTGCTCTAAAGAGATTAATGACTTATGTTTTGTTGTATAATTTGATGAATAAATAAATAAATTTAATTACCCATCGAAAGTCGGGGAATCCTTAAAATAAAGTTCTCATAATTGACGTTAAAATTAAACCATAATAAAGCTTGGAAAACCTTCTGATGTTAAACAAACTAAATTAACTTATTTAAAAAAACAATTTAATTAGGGTGACGACAATTGGTTCAAAAATAAATTACGGAGATTTTCTAAAATTTTCATTAAAAACTTTTTTGTCTTTGAAAATTAATCACCAATTCCTGAAACTTTTAAACATGCAAATTTGATGATTCATTAATCAAGAAAAATTTATTATTTTCTATTCCTGGAATCTGATGTTTTTGTTAAGTTAAAAATAACTTTACCAAATTAGAAATTTCTACTTTGTTTTGTGTTAAATTAAATATTTGTTTTGCCAGGAAAGTAATTACAAACGAACCTTTTCAAACTATTCAAAAATCTACTGGGGGCTAAAGTAGGTATACTTAATTGTAATAGATATTAACAATTAAATTTTTAAAATTAACCTCCAAAACGTAAATTTGTCGTTTCTAGGTTTATTTCCTAAGCAAGACTCAGATAAAAGCATATTTTCAATAGTTTCTTCTTAAAATCTGTTTGGCTTCTTATATATAATTTTTAAACTATTTATTTATATTACTTCAATTACTCGAAAATATGCATTGCTTGCATACAGCATATATATTAAACTGCTTATTCAATTTCAGAAAAATGAAATTTGCTAACTTTTAAGAGTTTAGTATGTGATCATCATCAAAAAAAAGACTAATTTTGGTTTTGTTTCTGTCCTGGAACTCTGTTTCAGAGAACCCAGATTTGATTTAAATTTTAGTATAATTTTCAAAATTGAAACTGATTTCATTAAGAATTCAGACGGGCGATGGTATACCTACTTGAAAATATTTAAAAACATTTATTTTAATTGCCATTTTCAAAATTGGAACTTATTTGTCAAGAATTCAGACTAAATGCTTCTGTGTCTTTTAGTACGAATTACGCAAATATAAATTGGTAGGTATACATATTTTAGTTGAATATCGCCCGGGAGTCCCAACTGCTCCCAACCGCCTGGAGCCTGTGAGACTAAGGCACCTCCAAATGGGATATCTTGTGATGCTGAAGGTAGTGGGAAGGGGGAGAAGTTAGTTATACAGAAGTGGTCAACAAATAAAGCTGAAGCCATTTCAAGCAACGATTCGATTCTGAACAGGGCGATACTGCCACTCTGCAACGTGCCGCAAATATTCTACACAAAATTTTAAATTAATACATTGTAAAATAACACAAATTAATTAAATAAAATTTACTTGCGCACGCCAGAACAAGAACCCACGACTTCTTCCCGCGAATCGTAGCCATTTGTAGTAATTCGACTGTTTTGCGTTTTGTGTGTGAGTAAATTTGTTTGTGCGTTACGTTACCATTTCAAGATGGTGGCCGTGTTAATCTTGATATATAAAGCAAAGTCGGGTTAGTTACACCATTTTTTACTCAAGAACGGCTTGATCGATTTTTATGATCTTTGATTTGTTGGATTTGTCTCCGCCTGAATAGAAGAATAGCTATCAAAACACCGAAAAAATTCAGGAAAAAAAATCATGAAGAAAATTCTTTTCCTCACACATTCGTATGGAACGAATTATCATATTTAGAAAGAGTTTTTGAATTCAGCTTGGCGCTCTAACCTATTGAGCTAACTAAGTATAATATTGACAGTGTTATACATACTCTTTCTTACGCAATAAATTTCAACATTTGAAAACGAGACAAACGGTGAACGTATGTATGCACCCCTCAAAAAGGAAAAATGCAATAATTATATTAAATCTCCCTCACACGAATAAAGAAAATTAAACGTAATTTCCGTTAGTACCTCAGTGGAAGAGTGAGAAAGTCACAAAAAAATAAATCCGTTCACAACACCATCTGTGATACTGACAAAAACAAAACACGGACAGTTGCGCATCGATAAAGCTACATAAACTGTCTTATTGTAGAAGAATCTGTGTGCATAGTATTAATTAGTGAATATTTTCAACCTATACTAATGAATGTATATCCGCAAACTGTAAACTTCACCCGCCATAACACAGGGTCATCCCTAGCATGGAGGGTGAAATATCATAAAAAAAACTTTATGTAATATCGATAATTCATGTATTAAATAAATAAAATAATGGCTTCATTGTGTAATTTTTAACTTAATAAAAAAATTGAATTTTATTCAGCTTTTTTACATTAGCTCCACGCATAAATAATTTCTCTCCTGGCCTATGCCATCTTTGAGGATGCTATGCATAGTAGATTTTTAGTAAGTTTGTTGTTCCATTAACATTATGACGATGTAACCAGTAACCTATTCAGTGACACAACAGCAGACGGAGTAGATACGTACTTGCAGAGCGGTATTACGTGGTATTCAGCTGTCGGTACTAGTGCAGTACATCAGAGATGAATCTATTGCGGACGATAGTACATATGTTGTAGATGAGTTCTATCATTCAATTAGAAGTAATTGCCGCCAACAATGCTATAACAGGGATCGTCCAGACAGATAGCCGTGCGTGCAGTCTGGGGCAGTGCTTGCAAACCATTCCCTTTACACTATTTTTATCGCGGCTTTTCATCCCGCGACAAAATATCGCCCGACAAAATATCCCCTACAAAATATCTCCGACAAAACATCCTACGGACAAACATCCCCCGACAAAGTATCCTACGGTAAAACATCCTCCGAAAAAATATCCTACGGACAAAACATCCCCTGACAAAATATCCTACGGACAAAACATCCTCCGACAAAATATCCTACGGACAAAACATCCCCCAACAAAATATCCTACGGACAAAACATCCTCCGACAAAATATTCTACGGACAAAACACCCCCCGATAAAATAACATTGAAACATATGTTAACCTAGCCTAACCCTACAAAGCCTAACCTCACCTAACCTATAACCCAAAAAACCTTTAGCGTCAACTTTAAAATTTAAACCTAACCTAACCTAACCTCATCTATCCCGACAAAAGCTTTTGGCACCAAATTTAAATCTAAACTGTAAGTTCCTTGCTATGTCTCCTTCCTTCCTTGTCGGGGGATGTTTTGTCCATACGATATTTTGTCCTTGGGATATTATGTCGAGTGATATTTTGTCGAAGGATATTTTGTCGGGGATATTTTGTCGCGGGATGAAAACGCGCGGTACCGTTTTTTATCAACTACCTACATAAATATTATGATGTGGGGGTATGCCGCATCCGGATGCTGTATGACCAATGTGTTTGATGTTGTCAATCAATTTCGGTACACCTTCAATTTACGCCCAAAGTTTAAAACTTGTTTCTACTATGAAGGATCTTGCAATTAAAGTAGACTGTTATTTCATGGACGTATATAGAGATGGCTTGCAGCAGCTCATTGAGGATGCTGGGCTTTGTTCAACGCACTTGCTAAGAATTTTATAAATACAATGGTTTTAAATAATCAAATGTAGCTTTGTTCTAAAAAAAGTGTGCGGCGAACGTTTAAAAAATATATTTCCTTAAAAAACACCGTTCGGAAAAAAGGTAGTTCCTCACCCAAGTCTAGCAAACTTCGAATAAAATTATCTTTCGTTGGACAACGAGTAATTCTGTAGTAGTAAATAAATGGTTTTATGGGAAATCATACGTTATATTAGTAAACCATAGAATATATTGGGAATCTAAGAAGGCGCTTCAAGAAAGCGCAATACCTTGGCACGACGGTGTCGTCTCCCACCCGGCATGCCACATGAAGTCCCGAAAACCCTTCTGGAAAGAAAGAGAGAGGCAAGGTCCACAAGGCAACGCCTGAGGTTCTAGACTTGCTCGCAGACCTAAATGTCCCCCTCTAATCGAGCCCCACCATAGGAAAAAAAATGAAGAAGTAGTTCATATGAATTGATTTTGCTCAAAATTCTGCCACAGGTTCGCCTGATGAGACAGGTTATATCCAACTTAATTAAACCTATTTTTTTTCTCTCGTTATTACTGAGCTATAAATTATTCATTTTACTGTTTTATGAATTTCGTGCTATATTTATTAGTGTGCATGTTTAAATATGTATTAAGTTTTTGATAATAAAAAAATACATAATTAAATTCCTTCCTTGTATTATTTACTTATGTATCAGGTAAACAAACCTGGTTTGTCGTTTGAATTCTGTCAATTAAATCTGCAAAAATCATTGATTGTTTTCGGGCACGGGGAAAAGAAATAGAGTTAAAAAGAAATACAGTTTTCCGGAGTAGAAATATTTGTTCTGGAAATTAACCTAAATTTTTGCTAGTCAAACAAAAAAAAAAGCGTTGAAACCGAAGTTTATCGACCCCTGGTCCTGCGGCTTAGTCTAGTCCAGGGGTCTCCAAACTTTCTAGCCCTAGGGCTATACTGATAAGTATGATACTTACTCCAGTAAGTTCCAAGGGCCAATTGGGTGCAAAATTCGCTTTTCGCGGGCCGGATTGATGGCATTGGCGGGCCGGATGTGGCCCGCGGGCCGTAGTTTGGAGACCCCTGGTCTAGTCGATTCATTTGCCGTAATGAAAGGGTTGACCTGATTCTGTAATCAATTGTATCATCCCGATTAATTCGTCTGGCTAGGCGAACGTGCATGGTCGAAGAAGTCGGCGGCATCAGAAGAAGTACATGGTCACTGGTCACGCTACAGCAAACAATCAATCATGTTTTTTTCAAGGGTGAGTTTATGTGATTGAGAACACGATTTATAAAAATTTGAAGATTGTATAGTGAAGACACAATTCCGGATGGCATTTTGTTTGTAGAACAAAAATATGGATCGATGCAGTGAAATAAACACTAGATTCGGGTCATGAGGAGGCGGAATAACAAATTAGTAATGAAATTAAGTACCTTTATCAGCATTCCTACCAAATGGGGTGATGGTAATCAGTTATTTACAGTTTACAGATATTTTATATGATCGTATTTCGTTTTTGCGTTATTATGCTGCGTTGCACTTCCTACTTCTTTGGCCAATGGACAGCGTTATGGTGTCCAAAAATATTTCTATCTCAAAAATCTCAAATCTCAAATCTTATCAGGTCTCATCCTTTTTTGACATCAACAACAGAAAATTTTTGAATATACCAAGTAGATTGGTAGGTAGGCACCTAGTAAGGTAAGGTAGAGTTCTTTGCAGTATTATTGAAAAAAAAAAACGAAATAGAAAAAAAAATGTATTTCAAAAACTATTGTCAAATTACCTAACCTTACCCTTCGTGTTTTTACTGTGTAAATATTTTATTTTGTTAAGAGCAAGTAAAAAGCAAAGGTTAAACAAAAATGATTTAATATTTCGAGTAACTAACTACCTATTTACTATTTTTTTCGTGCAGCTTATCGATTTCTTAGCGCTTGAGCAATCTAAAATTTGCGTAATGTCTGTCAATTGGTTTTAAATATTATATTCAGAACCAAAAGTTAAAGATTGGAAATAGATTTTTTGAATTTACGAATTTTACGAATTTGCCAAGAAAAAAAAGCGAATAATAAAAAGTTCAGTATAATTCTGCAAATAACATTTTTTTTTATTTTTTATTTTTTTTTATTTAATATAAAACATGGGTTACATTTTAATTATACATATTTTACAAAATATCATATTCAAGGTCATGATTGGTCATGTATACCTTATCAGAAAAGAGGAGCTCTTGTGCCTGATAAGGGAGCCACAGTTCTTACTTAGGTTACATTTTATAATATATTTTGTATAAAATATTTATTTTTTAATGTAAGTTTTTTTGAAAAATTGTTTAATTTTATTTATTTGTTCTGATTGGTTCAAAATACAGCGCAATTCAGAAGGAAGATTATTGTAGTTTTTTATAGCTTGGTAAATATAATGGTTGTGCATTTGTGTTGTTTTAAAATTTGGTGTAATAAATTGATTTCCATTTCTCATTAATGTGTAAAATTCTTCATATTCTTTATTATTTTTTTCTTTACACATTTTAATAATAGAAGCTTGCTTAAATATGTCATCGACATTTGGTACTGGAAATAATTTAAATAGTGATTCTGTTGAGAAGGTAGGTTTTTTTTTAAGGATTACTTTAATGATGGTTCTTTGTGAAACTTTTACTGAGTTTAGATTGTTTTTGTAAGAACCTCCCCAACCTAAAATTCCGTAGATAAGCAAAGAGTGAACAAGGGCATAGTACACATTTTTGATTATTTTTACATTCAATATATTTCGTAATCTAATAAATATATATATACATTTCCTTATTCTCTTTACTAGCTCTGCAATGTGACTATTCCACTTCAGGTTTTGATCAATAATTACACCGAGATATTTAATTTCAGTAGAAGAGTTAATTACAGTACAAAAAGGATCATTTTGTATTGTAACATAGATACATATATTATGTAATATTTTTCTTGGTTATTATTGCTTCGTCCTACGATAAGAATTTTTTTCAGAGAATTGAAAATTTTCGAATAAATAGGTAATAGTTACATCAAAGTCACGTGAAATTGTTACATAATTCATTCCTGAAACCAGAATTCCTATGTAGTTTCTAAACTGACTTCTCGGTCCGCTAATCTTCCATTAGACAACTAGTCTGCCCAGCATCCGGGCCTAACCGACACATCTCATCTACATTCACATCACATCACAACTGCTCTGTGCACATTATGCATAGACTAGGTACAGGCCTGACATAGAGAACTTCACCATCACTTCTCTTTCTGTCAACCTGGTCTGGATAATACCAGAAGTAAAAAACCTAAAGTTAACCTATAGTTAAAGTTAAAAACCTTAATCTTTTTATACAAGTACCTACACACAATAATTTACAGACTGCTGAAAGTTTGAAGCTTGTTAACGTTATAACAATTAGAGAACTTTACACTAAATCCGCAATCCTTCACCTTTTCAAATCCAATCTCAATATTTCTTTGCAATCCCAATCCTCAATAATAACCACTGGTCTTCAACAAAGTCTTTTCAGTTTGGGAGGGAGTATGGGTACCATTTATTGGCGTAGGTCACCCCAAGTGGTTCGCTACGTTTTGGTAACTTAGCAGGGATGCCCGGATTCATGGCGTGAGGTTTAACCGGGGGTTTTTTTAGGCCAGATCGGGAGAGACTGGTTGAGGGAGACCTTTTAGCCTCTCCAGGAGGATTGAAAATTGAAAGACTCTTCACACAACATACCTAAATATGACATCGCCCCCAAGGTGAATTATTTTCCTCAGGGCCTTCCTCTAACCATACCCAATATCCCAATTAAAGTATTCTACCCTCTACAAAGATACTCAAACAAAACGTTTCGGTCTGGATCAAAACTAAGAGTTCACATCTTTTCCAGAACTTAAAAACAGAGAACCAAATATAACAAATAAACCAAGCAATACCATAAAGAACAAATTCCTCTATCGGGCCTAGTAATAAGGTATAGATATAGGGAGAGGTTCAGAGAGTCTGCGGAGCTATCTGCGGTACGTATATGTCTATAATATTGGTATTGGTACTTTTGTGGTAATTCTAGGAATAAAGCGCTCACAGAACAAAGTGCAATAATAATTGCAACTAGGCCGCAGTTCTGGCCGGCTGCGTGCACATAAAGGGTTAGTTCATTGTCGGCTGGAGCAGACATTCCTCGTTAGCGCATTGGACACAGCCTAGAGGTGCACGTGCTGGGTCTGTATAGAGAGGTGCCACATTATCAAACTGCAACAACTGTTAACAGCTTGTCCTATAGTCATGTATATATTATAAAAGAATGTGTGTGAAAGTGTGCGAAAACTCAGAAACGGGTCCCGGTACGATCAAGGGAGTTATATGGTCTTTTATTTTATTTTATTTTATTTGGGAGACCAACAGTTTACATTCATAACAGAGCATAATAGTAATTAAGTGACAATAATTGAACCATTTACAGGTTTCCACATGGGTTTTGTATACAAGTGTAGTGGTTCTATAGATATAGAGAAAAAAAAATTACATTTCAAGCGACAAGTTAATTAGGGGGGAATAGGGAGGGGGTAGGATGGGGGGGAGGGAGAATGGGTTAGGTTGAGGTATAGTAATAAAAATATGAGTAAACAAAAAATTAAAAGAGAAAAAAAAAAGAATTTAATATAATGGTGACTGGTGGTATTAGAAATTATTGTTGTTATAAACTATCGAGAGAGCGTCTGTGTGATTTTAAGGAATGTGGTGCAGAATTAAATATGTCAAATTTTTTGTATTGTGTGTTAAAAGTATTGGACGCACGATAGATGAAAGAGTTCTGCTTAGAATTGGTATTGCACCGAGGGAGGCTAAGAATCATGTCTGACCTGGTTCGTCTGTTAGGAACTCGTATCTGTATACGTTGTAGGAGTTCTGGGCAATCAACGACGGATCTGGCTATTTTTTGAAGAAAAATTACATCGGCCGAGTTTCTTCGAACTTCCAATGAAAATATATTGAAGTGCGCGGCTGAATCTTGGTGACTTAGGTGTGGGCGGTAGCTCCGGAAATCTAAGTATCGTAGAAAACGATTTTGAACACGTTCTAGAATTTTTACATATGATATGTATTGCGGGTTCCAAACTTGTGACGCGTATTCTAGTAAGCTGCGGACATAAGCAAAATATAGGATTTTCATTGTTCTAAAGTTATTGAATTTTTTACATGTCCTAAGAATGAATCCTAACATTTTAGAGGCTTTTGTTGTGACTGAGTCTATATGAATATCAAAAATAAGCTTAGAGTCCAATGTCACTCCCAAATCTTTGACTTCAGTTTTGTTGATTAATATTGAGCCGTTCAGATTATATTCGTTGATAATGATATTATAGTATTATATTATTGTCTGGTAGTCCTCTATCCCCCATCCATGAAGAAGGTTCCCATGTTTACCTGAAGGGCGTACTTTTGAAGATATAAGGGCTGGAAATTTCGCCATCTAGAAATTTCTAGAACAGTCCAGAAAAGATCAAATGATTAAAATCAGACCTACTTTAAAGATTTATAATAAAATTTAAATTATCATTATTTTAGTTTTTTTTCCATTCTCTATTAAATGTTATTTATTTTTCGTATAAAAATATTTACAGCTGCACTGTACGCGCGGCGCTTCCTTTTCCAAAGTCGATATAAATATGGTAGGTTCTCTCTTCAAAAAGATTGTTTCATCTCTTGGTCAATGTTACCACGTTTATACTGTAGTATAATATTAAGTATTATTAGAGACTGGAAAAAATTAAATTCATATCTTCAGTTAAAACCATAACTTATTAGGGCACATGGCTTACCGCAGCTATATTGTTAGCTAACAATTACGACGAAATTAAAGGTCTAATTGAAGATCTAATCGTATCTCCCTCCTTTTCTCTATCGCACTCGAAACATCTTTTTAAAATTACATAGTTAAAGAAACAACCTGTGCTTAGTTTAGCTTGGTTAACTAATTTTAAAAAATTACTCGATGTTTCTCTTTCTCGAAATTACCTTCGCCAAAACTCAGAATTTCCAAACAAAAATCATCAAATGAAAAAGTTATACAAATCTTATTATTTGTGCTGCGAAAACCAAAATTTATTAACTAAGAAAAAATTTTTATGTAATTTATTACTCTGATAACAATTTTATGATAATTGATTTATTTTTAAAGTTTTTTAATTGGAGATTTACAAATAAATTTCCAATAAAAAAACTTTAAAAAATTAGGATATCACTTAAAAGTTTTTTTTAGTCATAGTCGTCTACGTGTGTTGTGTGTGGCGTCATAAATTCCTGCCCGCCCCAATTTACAGGTTGCATTACGTCGTGCTGTTGCGTTGGATCGCGTTGCGTTGCGTCGCGTCGCAGTGCTTTGTGATGTAACATATAGACTGCAGTGAGTGTGACTTCCTCCTCGCCCCGGGCGAAGCGGAGTCGCAGGAACAGGTTCCGAAGACCGGTGACCTCGAGGAGTGGCGGTGCGGCGCTGGCCTATTTATTATTTTGTTTGTTTACGATTCAGACTTAACGGATCTTATAGTGGTTGATTTTAACAACCGGTCAAATTCACACAATGTATTATTGTGTCAAGGAGAAAACCATTCCTAAAATACAATTTTTAAATTTTCCAGTTTTCTTCTTCTAATCACTTTTTCGCGATCGATATATTATTCCACATTGTGGGATTTGTAAAGCTGAAAATATCTTTCTCTTCTTTCTATTAGAATTATATTATCTGAAGTCCCCGGCGTGGCCCGGGCTTTACACAGAGTTTTTCGAAATCAGATACTATACCGTTTTCTTCCTCTTGTTTTGAAGTTCAAGTACAAAATGTGATCAATCTCGAAAAAACTATAGAATTGAATACAAATCAAATCCACGCTGCCCGTCCGCCTGCCACACACATATTTCTTTACATAAATAGACTTTTTGTTGGCGAATTAGAAAAGCGATCAAAAATTTACCTTTCGAATGAACACCGTTAGAAAATTTAAAAAATCACGAAATCTATCGTAAAATCATACAACAGAAATATACATTTCAAATAGGTAGAAATCTACAGAATTATTAATTAAGAAAAAAAAGTTACTAAAGTTTCTGATTAAGGGTAGATACTAGATACCTACCTACCTAATTGCTTGACTAAATTTCGCCCGACAATCAGTTCCGTTTTTGAAAACGACACTTCAAAACAAATTAGAGATCTTATCTCTTAATTAATTATCTTTTTAAGCGCAGACAACAAAGTAGTATTTTTGATTTTGCTACATAAAAATAACGTTATTTCAATATCGATGTATTTTGCTCAAATTCTGCTTTCGTACAACATTTTTACAAATTTCCGTTGATGCGTATACTTGTAGAGGTTTAAATAGAAAAATGTTTCACTGTGTTTGAAAATGCTAACGAATCCCTACATTCTCCTGCATCATTTAATATTGATAAAATAAATCTTCCTGCAGTTTTTCAGCTTCCTTCAGATTCGTTGTGAGGTGAAGAAGTAGTCAAGCCAATTCTGAAGAGCTTTATCATTATTTATACACGTGGTTTTATAAGACAGACAAACAACATTCCTCCTAATACTTTCATAATAAGCTGATAATGTTGCTTGCGCGTCGATGGAAAACTTAGCTAGCACATGGTTGAACCCGCGACGCCTTAGCGAGAACTGGGAACCCGACACTGTACCGCTCTACTAATTAATCGATCGTCGCTGTTAAAGGAAATTGTTGGATACAAACAATGACATTATAAAAATACAAGACACCTTATAAAAAGGATAGCCATTAAAATATGTGTACAAAAGAAGTAGTTATAAGAACGACCCGCTAAAGTATGCCCACTGGACCTAGTTCAGAGAAGCCACGCGAGTTATCTCAGAAACGTATATTTTTTACATTTTCTACTCCAAATGGAGTCAGAAATCACTGGTTAAAGTAAGCCAAGTATGTCCCTTAACACCCTTTGCTATATTTAATCCATATGTGCACACTTCATTCAAAATACAAGACACCTTATAATCATATCATGAAAAGGGAAGCCATTCAAATATGTGTACGATTGAAATAGTTATATGAACGACCCGCTAAAGTATGTCCACTGGACCTAGTTCAGAGAAGCCACGCGGGTTATCTCAGAAACGTACATTTACATTTTTTACTCCAAATGGAGTCAGAAATCCTTGGTTAAAGTAAGCCAAGTACGTCCCTTAATACCCTTTGCTATATTTAATCCATTTGTGCACACTTCATTCAAAATAACTACCTATATTCCATTGGTCACCTTGCCGCCTACTAGTATGGTGATTTAATTCATCTGTAATATCATCATAAGTCCTAATTAAATACCATGTTTTCTAAAAATAAAAATAAAATTAACAACATAATATTTCTAAAGCACCGTTGTTATAGAAAGCCAAAACACTACGAGATGTTGCGTCAACTCATTGATTCAAACTGAAATATCATTAAATGTCAACATCAGAGTCAGCCTTGAGCCAATCGGTGCCTGGCGCTAGTAAAACTCTCAAGGGCGCTGCATTAGGTGTTATCAAAGATATTGAAATAAAAGAGATGTGATATCCGCAGTTTTTACTAGGTGCGACTGTGCTTCCGGGTGTGGCCGATATTTTTTACCAGTTAACGAATAAACTAAATGAACGAATAATTAACGAATAAAATAAACGAACGAATTCTTTCTGTATTCAAACTATATTGTTAACCAATACTAATGCACACCTTTAAAAAAATAAAGAAATGAACAAATTCTTTTCGTATGCAAACTACTCCGTTTACATAATAGTCCACCGACAGTCGCACGGACATCAATAGCATATCTGTTTTGTATTTGAATATCTTTGGGTGTTATACATGTATTAGGCTCCTCGACGCTTGGCAAGTTGGCGCCCGAAGCGGACTGCTCTAATTGCACCGGCACAGGACTGGCCCTGGCCATGGTTTTATTTGACAGTCCTTGTCGTCTGCAACAGCGTTTCACGTTCGAAAGAGACCTATACGATATATCTTTTTTTATTATTTTAACTGCATAATCAGATCTGAGTCCTTCAGATACTAAGACTACACAATGTGGCAACTGGTTTTTACTAGATCGATACTGATATTCATTTTTGTCCATTTGAATATAACCTTATCTCTATTATGATTATAAACACAATGGTCGGATTGTTTAAAACTGCATTACGTTTAGCGTCCATCGAATCTGCGCTATTTGATTTTTACTTTAGCTTTTAACTTTTACTTGGCTCGTTTTAGCTTTTGATCAACTTGGGATTAGTTGTATTAGTTATAGTGTAAAATTTGGTGGGATCCCACACTCACTCGACAGCTAACGGATAACCAAAGATGAATAAGCACCCCAGCCAGAATTCTTCGATGCTTGGCTCTTCTTGTCTCTTCTTGATTCTTCTTCACTCTTATTGGCTCTTCATGGTTCTTCCTGCTTTTTTTGTAGCCAATAAGAGTATTGACTCTTTTTGACCACTCTTGGTCCTTATTGTCTCTTCTTGACTCTTCTTGGCTCTTCACGGTTCTTCTGCTTCTTCTTGTATACAATAATATCCAATAATGTTCTTCTGCTTCTTCTTGTCTCTTATTGATCCTTCTTGACTCTTCTTCGCTTTTCTTGATCTTATTATGTAGCGTAGAATGTGTTCATATCTAGAAAGTGGTATTTAGACACTATTTTCGATTACTATTTTTCATGCCAGTTGTATTGAATTTCAAGGCAAATATTTATCAATTACAAATTGTTTCCCAGCAAGTCCCCCTTTCACCGTTACTTCTGGTTTCCGACGGCAATAGAAAGCGCAGTCTGGTCTCTGGACACTGGACACAGGGCACTGCATGGGTAGTGTGGGTAGTGAGCAACGGACAATGTTGTAGTGGGCACTGCAGTGGTAGAGTGGGTAGCACGCCAGGCAGTAGGCGGCACTTAAAAATACTTCACAGACAAAATAATGGTGCCCGTAAACTAGAAAGTTTCTTTCAAAATTTCTGTATTGTCGGGCAATATAGCCCAACATTTTTGTAGTTTCAGATGTAGTGACTGCGAATCAATGGACTGCAATCAATAAAATATGTTTTTTCAAACTGACACAACTATGGGAATAGCTTGGTGAACAGTGGACGTTGAGAAGGAAACTGACTTACCTTAATTTTTACGCAGCACGTTGTGCGATTCGATATTATGACACCGAGGGATCATTTGGTTGGTCACTGCACAAGTTTCTGCAAAAGGTCGACATTGACGTCACTGAGAACCTTAGGAGATGATAACTGCACGGGCTCATTTAATAGACACCAATTAAACATGTGGGTAATATTTAATATTGGTCACGTACGTTGTCAGAGGATAGGTACATGGGTAATAGGTTGGATGGAGGAAGGGAGATGTACATTGTACATAGCATGTCGACGCATTTCCCTGCCTTTTCGGTGTCGGTCATGTGTCGGTGCACTTCGCTCAGCTACCGATGTTTCAACAATATTTCCAGGACTGATTTATTTCTACTGCTTTTTTACATAAGTATATTCATCTTTGTTCGCCACCTACTTGATGCCAAAAGTGTCATAGTTTGGAACTTGTATTTAATTTTCGAATTTTTCTTCCAAGTTTAAACTGTTAGTTTCGTGGAGTTATTGCAGGAGATAGTGTTTTTGTGTTGTGAATTCGTCTTTTACTTATATTTTGGCTGCTCAATTTCAAAAATTGTATTTTCACATAAAATGTTCAGGAAGTCCAAAACACTTATCCAAGCATTACCCGCTTGTGGTTTTATGTTATTATTTAACAATATAGAATTGTAGAATTTCAGAATTATATTTGGATGCAGAAGGCACAGCAGCGCATCGACAATTTTTACGGAACGAGAGGATTGAATGGATTCTCCGGCCCGGTGAGAACTGAATGCGGCTCTTGACCTCCGAAACCACGGTGGTACCTACCTACTATGTTTCGAAATTGGACAGCCGATCTGGGCAATACTCTTTCAGTGCATGGCAATACTGGAGGTACGCCGGCAATGCTCTTGCCAGGCAAGACAATTGGACCTTGAATGGATTTATACGTCCGTCATTCTAGGACACACTGACCCCCAGACTCCTCCCCGCCTCTTATTCGTTTTACCTTCCCAGAACTTCCTCTCCTTCCTTTCCCTAAAAGACCCTCCCCACGGCATCCCCAAAGACGATACAAGCTCCAAGGGAATTTGTTTTTCTGAGGGTATCCTGTGTGGAGCTAATGTAAAAAGTGTCATAAATCAAAAGAAGCCTTTTTGGACGTATTTTTTCAAAAAGCCTTGGGGTTTTTAAATCAAGTCGACAATAAGGGCCATTTGATTTTTTTTAGATTTGTTAAAAGTAGTTTTTTGGCACGTTTTGGCTTTTGATCAACAAGTGATCGGCTGTCAAGCATAACAACTGGCTGTCATTGGTTTGATAGAGTTTGAAAATAACTACAATAGGCATTTTGTAGGAAATTTAATAAAAACTTTAAAGTATTTTATCTCTATCCTTTTAAAGTGTCTCAAGGTGATATAAGATTATAAAAAAATGTTATTATTATTATATTATAACTGAATCCGTGAATCCTTTACGCCATTCACATTCAAATTCACAAACAATAATAAACGAAACTGTTCGAACCCATCGACCAAGTATTATCTATATATCGATGTTGGAGCCCCATGATTAATCAATGAGCACTGCAGTATACCATTACGGCTCTAGAAAGGTCCATTGGGGCAGGTTAGGTGGTTAAGGTTAGGTTAGGTTAGTCATACTGGTCGGGGTACTGGGGTACTATGGTACCGCCTATACCCCAATTATTTATGCCAATTTCTTCTTGTTGTTATGCGTCGGGCAGTCATGATTTATATCAAAAGAATGGGCAAAGTCAAGCTCCTGATACAGGATGAGCAAATTAAACTTCTTAACAACAATTGTTTCTAAGAAACTAGCCGACAGTTAGTCAAATTTTTGTTTTCAGAAGGGAAAGGTGCTTTCGAAACAGTTCGAATGCTGAAAGTGGCAGTTTTCTCTAAATTGGGTTTGTGCAGTATATTCACTGCACTTATAGATCGCTAAAAATACGCAAAAAATTGCATGCTCATAAATACACCGTCCTTAAAAATAAATTTTGCTTTATTATTAAAAAAACAGTGCAAAAACTAGACTCATTAATGCCTAAATCAGCAAAAATTATTTTACCATGTTGAACTTTGAAGACGATTATTCTACATGAAACCACTAATAAGTAGCATTCACAAAAAATGTTGCTTGAAGGGTTTGTACCTAAAAACAGTCGATACTCCACAAACACTCTGTAAGTCTGTATACGGAGATTAAATCATGTACCATGTACCATCAAAAAACTGATTGGGATAGGTTGGGATTAGAGATTGCGGGTCCGGTTGGGTTAGGTCATTAAAGAAAGGTCACGGGATCTCTCTACCTTCCTTTCCCTTTGAATTTAAGGCCATAAAGTCTGTAATTTGCATAATTATCGGTAAGAGAGAACATTTTTCCCAAATTAGGCTCTCAGGGAAGGATAATTTAAATAATATTATTATTGTAGAAAGCAATCACTTTGCGGTTTGACATATTTAATGAAAAAAAAAACTTTTTTTGTAGAAAGCAATCACTTTGTGGTAAAAATAATATTATGTTTTGTAATGGATTGAATTTATGTTCGGGTGAATTTTATACTCTCTTTATCTGTGTTACCATTGATTAATATATTTGTTTATGAAACAAATTATCATCCCCACAAAAGAAAATTTTTTTTTTCTTTTTTCGTAGGTAACAATTAAAATTAAAAAATATATATAATAACCTAATTTTGTACTCTTCGAAAAGACAAGAAGAGGCAAAAAAAAGAAAAGATAATAAGAGACAAGAAAAGACAAGAAGGGACAAGAAGAGATAAGAAGAGACAAGAAGAGACAAGAAGAAAAAAGAAGAGACAAAAAGAGACAAGAATAGACAATAAGAGACAATAAGGGGCAAGAACCAATACAGGACAGCCAAGAAGAGGCAAGAACATGAGACAAGAAGAGGCATGAAGAGCCAAGAAGAGGAAAGGTCGGTCAATTCTCATATTCCTGCCCATCCTAAATTTCAATATTGGCTTACTATTAAGTTGGCATTGTCGCCAAGTAGTACACCGGTCCATTAAACTCCTCTTTCTCATCCACAGAGCACGTGTTACAAGTTCCGAGTCCTAACAAATCAGTGCTATTTATTTTATTTTATTTTTATTTATAAACAGAAACAAACAGTACCTACGTACATTAGTTACATTGGTGAAAACAATTTACAATTAATAAGTATATTTCATGTTTGGCACCTTTTATTGTAGTGTCTTATTTATGGTATGTATATTAAGTAATTAACGGGTGATGTGTGTAGTGGGAAGGTGTGTGTATGTGAGTATGTGTGTATGTATGTATGTATGCGCATTGAACAATTTATATTATTGACATATGCTTCCTGGTATACCGGTCGCACTGGGACAGGTGTACTCCTGGTTGTGGTGGTACAATCGTATCGTACAGTATCGAATGTTCTGTTCTCTAAAAACTACCTAGAAGTTCAAGGATAATAGTACCTAATCACAACGAAAAACGATAAACGTTTAGCAGAAAGTGAATACTCACGATTGCACGCCCCCCTGTATGCCACCGGGATGCTCTTCCCTTTCCTGCAGGCGGCCGCCCTCAGATGGCACGCTGAGGGGTAGGTGATCCCGTCCGCACCGCACAGCGCCTTCTCTTCGTTGTCGCCGTCGGGCGCGTCGTGCCCCCCGCTCTCGTGCTCCGCCGATGCCTTGGCCGCGTGCTTGGCGTGCGGGCACGTGCGCGCACAACGCACGCAGTGGGCGCGCGAGTCCTGGTCCACGAGGCAGTGGCGCCCGCCGCCGCACCGGATACGCGCGCACGAATCTGGGGGAAATGGAAGAATGTATTGAGGTGCTCGCAAAGCTTATAAGATTATAACAATAAATTATTCAAACTAGCTGAGCCGACGAACTTCGTACCGCCTCAGAATCAATAACTAACTAACTAACTAACCATCACGCCATTTCTCCGCAGGGGTAGGCAGAGAGGACGGACCGCCAAATAACTTGATCTTGGCACTCACTCCTTGCCTCGTTCACATTCATACATCGTCTCATACATGCTCTTCTATTATTCCGACTGTTCACATGCCCCGACTCAAGTATCTGATTTACTTGGTCACGCCATGTCTTCCTCGGGCATCCCCGACTTCTTCTACTATTCACATTTGCGTCATATATTCTCCTTACACTCCTTTCCTCGTTCATTCTCTCTACATGCCCAAACCATCTGAGCATCCCTTTCTTAATCTTACTCATTACGCTTACATCAGCCTTGCATTTTTTTTGGTTAATTTAAAAATTACACAATTAAGCAATTATGGATGCGCAACTCTCCGTGTTTTGGTTTTGGCAGTATCAGAATGGTTATTCATTTTCTTTATATGTGTGAGGGAGATTAATTATAATTAATCTATTTTTCCTTTGTCTCCCTGTCTCTGACGTCTTATCTGTTCTTAAATCCAACATATCTCGTACCTGGGAAGAAAATTGGTCAAATACGAAAACCCGAACTGAACCTTTCTATGCTGGAATTCAAAATCATATTCCAAGTAAACCTTGGTTCCACGTCAAAATAAAAATCCGAGAACATATCCGAATACATATCGAGAATCAGAATTGGTCACTCCTCGCTGCTCACTTTAAAAACATTACAGTCCTCAATAGTCCACTTTGTCAGTGCGGTGGAGGCTCTTGACCACGTCTTTTTTAATTATAAATATCATTATTCCTTCAAAAGTATATATCATTTGCTCATTAAAACCACCCACCTTTCTCCCCCAGTATTCCGTATTTGCTGTCTCTATACAATTCTTGCGTTTTTCAGTTTTATTTATGTTCATAGACTTGAATGACTGTTTATTCATATTCAATTTGCATATTTACCGGCGCAAACAAACTATTCATCTTAATATTTTACAGCATAACAATATGCAAAGAGGGTTTTTTTCCTAAAATAATTAAATTACCGCCATCTATCTAGGTAATGAATTATTTAAAGTTTTAAAGCTTCAATTTTATATTAGAAAAACTCTCTTTTTATAACCTTTGAAGATTATTCCCATCAATGTAATATATCATTGAAAAAGAAGATAACAATAATAATCTGAACGAAAATAATATGGAAAATAAGGAAAAAATAATTAGTTGATGATAATTAAAGACCGGATTATATGCATCAAAAACAGCCCAAAATATGCAAGCAAATATGCAGTAAAAATAGCTAAAATATGCACGAAAATCCATAAAAAGGGCCAAAATATGCAACATGAAATTACAGGAAGTCGTATTTTTAATTTTTTTTATTTTAGTAAGCTATTAGTTCTAAAGGATAATAATCGTATTTTCGAAAATATCAATTACAAAATGTTTTTTAAAAGTGAAATTTACAATTTACCTTTAAAAACGTATGACTAAGTACTGTTCTAAATGTTTTGCAGAGAAATTGTGTCTACGATCGCTTAATATATTTATGTAAGCGGAAAGGAGCGTTCTACGTCTACTGATGTGACTGGACAGAAGTTAAATTTGGGTGCAATTTTTGAACTAATTGTGACGGGCAAAATTTCACCTGCCCCGTTGCTGAAGCATGAATTTGGCCCAAGGGTTCAAACCCTGGGTTATTGTTCAATAAGTTTTCAAACTTTTCTTTGAGTTTACTCGGGAATAGCTTTGACAACGAGAAATTCATAAGACGAATTTTCTTCATAACCTGAATAGATTCATTTAACGCCAATCCATGAGTTTCAAGTTTTTTTATACTTGCAGAAATGTAGGCTAAATGAGTACTAATCATAGCTAGTTTTTTTTAATACTAGCATCGTCAAACGCTTATTTGGACTGGAAAACTGCCAAAGCCTCTGCACTATCGAATTCATTGATAATACTCTTGATGTCACTATGTGAGGCATCTGAACGATGAACGAGATCGAGCGTAAATATGCAACATCTCAATTTTTTTGCTAAAATATGCAACTACCGCTGAAAAAGGTCTAAATATGCAAATGCATATGCAAATATGCATTTGCATATAATCCGGTCTCTAATGATAATATTGTTAATTCTAAAATTTGAAATATGAGATTGATAAATATGACGGTTTGACAGAAGGTGGCAATAGCGAAATTGGTTAACGCGTCTGGGTTCGAGTCCCAGTTGCGACCATTGTCTTTTCCTGTGTCTTGTTCTCTTTAATATTTTCGTTTAGATTATTATTGTTATCTTCTTCTTCGGTGATATTTAAAGCTTGCCTAGCAAAAATATGAATTTTTATCTTACTTTGGCAATGTCCATAGTAGTCCAGGCTCAGGTCGCGGGCACGCCGCCGGCACGCGCGCTTTCGCAGGCGGCAGAGCGAGCGGTAGGAGCGCCCGTCCGTGCCGCACACGGGCCCGGCGCGCCCGCCCCCGCAGCGCGGCGCGCACACGCAGCGAGGCCGCCCGCGCCGCAATGCGCAGCGACGTCCGGCATCGCACTTCACGCCGAGGCAGGACGCTACAACAAAAATACGTTTTATTTGTTTACATTAAATATTATACAAATGCAAATACTTTTCCGAATACAAATAAATTGTTCATCTTACTCAGTAAACCATTTATACCATAGAATGAAATATTTCTTTCAAGGATTATTTACCAGAAAAGTGTACCATGAAAGCTACTCTAAAGAGATTGATCTTAATCTCCATTAACGACATTAATTGACAGCCGGCGTAGCGCAGCGGTAAGGCGCTTGACTCGCACACCGAAGGTCGTGGGATCGAATCCCGGTGTGGCAAATAAATTTTATTTGATTAATTTGTGTAATTTCACAATGTATTCATCTAAAATAATATCTTATCTTATAGTAGATATTATAAAGGCGAAAGTTTGCATGGATTTGTGTTACTCTTTCACGCAATAAATACCGTATGGAATTAAAAAATTATTTCACTAATCGAAAGCTACATTATTTGCGAGTAAAGTAGGCTATATATATTGGTAAGCTCTGGCGTTATGAATAAGCTGTGGCGTTATGAAATTATTTATGATACGTTTATTGGCAAAGCGTGTTGCTAACTAAATGTTTGACGTGGGCTGAAAAATTCAAATACGAGTATTCTAATATGAAAATCAAAAATAAAATAGGTACTAATCTAATTTCTCACCTACTATTATGAGTGCAAAACGGCGCATATTTGATTGTTGATTGAATGGGGGATGAGGAGGGGGGAGGTGAGGGAAGGGGGGGGGGGCAAAAGCTAGTATATTATGTTTGCGGCACGTTCCAGAGTGGAAGAAACTCTCTGTATCGCCCTGGTGTAAGACCGCACCATTCAGAATTGAAACGTTGGTTGAAATGTCATTAGCCGTGTTTGGTGACCAGATCTGAATAGCCAGGTACTTCCCCACCTTTCTCTTCCCTATCTCCTTCCCCTCCCCACTACCCTCACCCTCACAACATACCCCAATTGGAGATGCCATAGTCTCACTGGCTTCAGACGGGAACAGTTGGGACTCTTGTGCGGAATTCATATAAAAATATATATATATATATTAAAAAAACACTCCGGAGGACAGTTTTGGATATAGCCTCCCTCACATGACTCCAGGTAAGCCAAGCCAATGTGCATCTTTCACCCAGCCGTTGCCCATTTCACCCATTCATTAGTTGTCTGTCGTCCATCTATAAGTCTTCCAAAAATTTCTCCAGTTACGCCTATTGTACTCAGCAGCTTTCATCTGTACTAATTCCCTTTCAACCATTAAAATTCATAGACCTTCTGGCATCCAGCTATGAATATATGCCTCCCATGGATATACAAATAGATGGACCTGCCCTAAGTGATAAAAGGCGTATTATTTCCCCCTCCCAATGGAACCATTTTATCGGAACCGGCTAGGCTTGCGTGAATCTAAAAAATGTGACGTCATCACTCTTGTCCGGACCAGTGTCGAGCTCTCATCGGTATATTTTACGAAATAATCACGGCAAAAATGATGACTTGTGTTATTAAAACATGTAAAAATAGAAATTAATAAGATAATAAACCCAATTTTCGTATAACATTCCATAGGTAAGCATTATTTTAGGCTTATTCAGATCATATAATATGATAACACATCAAGATACATGGCGACGCGAAACACAAAGCGGCTGTTTCCTCAAGATACCTACATGGCGTCGCGAAACATAAAGCCACTATTTCTTGCGGTAAGTAAATTATGAAGCATTTGTAAAAGTGTCTCAACCAAATACGGAAACAAAATATTTCACTCCGAAAATAAGTGAAACTTTGCCAAATTTGGACTACAGATATTTGTTCATATCGTGGCAAGCAATTCGCGCTCCCATGTAAAAAGGTCGATTCATTCAAAAGCAGAGTAAAAACTTTTAAGAACTAAATGGTCATATTATAATGCGAGATGCCTATACACTGTTAGATTGATTAATTGGCGAATCACAGTCATCGTCCCTCTCTTCGCCCCGCCATAATTAGTTTTTACCCCTCATCTGTATGTTCTGGTCTATCTATTTGTATGTCTATGATGTCTCCCATGTATCCAGGTACGTCAATCCTTTTGCATCATTCACACATCCACTCGATAGCCCCTTTCACTCATCCATTAGTCATCTGACAGTTATGCCTATATTCTGCAGCTTTTATCTTTCAAAAGACCCTTTTACTCATTCATATCCATATGCCTTCTGACTTCCAACTATGAATATAGGCCTAACTCAAAAATCTCCTACTATGCCAATACTGCTTTCATCTATCTAAAACCCCTTTTACCCATTCACAATTATAGGCCTTCTGATGTCCAACTAAAAATGTGTGCCTCCCCCAGATGTCTTCGTTATGCCAATCCTTTTGTACCTTTCATCCCTCCATATCCCCTTTTACACATGCATTAGTCCAACTAAAAATGTGTGCCTCCCCCAGATGTCTTCGTTATGCCAATCCTTTTGTACCTTTCATCCCTCCATATCTCCTTTTGCACATGCATTAGTCATCTGAAGTCCAGCTACAGGTTTTCGTAAAATGTCTCCAGTTGTGCCTCTAATCTTGAAGGTCTCGTATCCAAAGCGGGTACCTTAACATCTTTGGTTAAGATGAAGCCATACTAAATAATGCCATCACACAAAATCATATGTTGTTGTTTTTAAAAATTGATGGCTTAGAAGTATTATAAATGCTTCAATTAAACATTGCGTGTAAAACATACCTTGGCCCTTAAAAAACATCGGTCATTTTTTAATGTCTTTTAATCAGCCTAGAAAAAAATAAAGTATTAGGTCTATAAAAAATCACTTTCAAGTGCAAACTTTCCTACTTATAAACCCCTTTTCAGATATGGTTTTATTGTTTAATGCAAAAAATCCAATTTCTTTTATAATAATAGCAAAAAATATATATTTACGCCCGAAATTCACAAAATATGCATTTTTGCGTTGTTATTTTTGACATCACGGCGACAATACGGTAGTCGACGAATTTGGATTTTCAAAATGAACCTTATGCCGTCCACCCAAGAACTACTGACTTGCCACACCCATTTTCTATCAGTCCAGCCCGGACCGGAGCGGGGAATTGACGTTAGGCTCCACGTCGCTTGGTTCCGTGAAATCAATTTTAAAATTTCGTTTTATTACAATAAACAAAGCGTAAAAAAGGAGTTAATGTTTTTTATAGGTCTTCACGAAATCAACCTGTAAAAAAATTCAAATACCTTTCCAAAAGCTTTTTCTCAAGTATTTTTAAACTCCTCCCATAAAGGGGCGTGAATTCTGATTTTTTCCTGGACTATTGGATCGCCGTAAGTACAAGATTCAAAGCAGGTACCTCTAGATATGTTTGATCAAGTAAAAGTATGAGTTGGGGGCTTACCTCGGCAGCTCGCGCAGGGCACCCCGCCGCCCAGAGCGCGCCAGAAGAAGAGCGCCCCGGGCTCCAGGTCGTCGGGGCTCCACGCGGCTCCGGGCCCCTGACCCGCGGCGCAACACTCCCACTGGCTCACCTTCTCCGCCGTCAGCTCGGTGCAGCGCCCGTTGCGCTCCATGGACGCCCAGCAAATTCCACCTAGAACAGAAGTGATTTATGTCTTTATTTTTTCATTATTGGTGGCACAATAAAGTAGGAACGTAGTAGGAATTTAAGTGGATTTTTTTTAAATTAGGCGTTTGTCCTAAGAGAACTCAGACAATCTGTAAAGTACCTACCTATAATATAATATTTTAAACATAATATTATTGTAATAGCCATTTTCAAAATTGGAATTCGTCGACTATCAGTGATTTTTTCACGGGACACTGGGTGAAAATACGTAAACCTGTCGACAGGAACAAAATAGGTACTATGAGCACAGAAAGTTCAAAGGATAATTTGAGTTAATTTCCGCAGTGGCGCTATGGTCACAATTTTACATGAGAATTTCATAAACGTGAACCTGACAAGAATAATATACAAATAGCACAGACATTTCGTTAAGTAATTTGTGTTATTTTCCGCAGTAGGGCAAATGTTAAAATTATCCATGAAAAAATTACAAAATATCAATAAATTGTCACAACGTGAACATACTGACAAGAACAAAATACCAGGAGCACAGAAATTTCACAATTATGCATAAAAAATCACAAAATAATAATAAATTTCACAAAGTGAACCTGCCAATATGAACAAAATACCAGGGGCACAGTCAAAAACGGCAGTTTCAGAAGCATCAAATACTTTGCTCTCGGCATTGAGGACCAGAAATCAGAAATGGTAACGTACAAAGTTGTTATATATGTATAAAGGATAGTCGGAGCAGACACGCCACACTAAATAATAACACTAGACTTTTGTTGCGACACCACCTTGCCGGCTTATTAGCGAGTGATGAATGGAGACCTAACAGATTAACTGCATCAGGACCGGCACTTGGCACTAGACTCTTGAAACAAGGCACTTGGTATCTACAAGGAATTTGGTGTTTAAAAGGCATAAGTGACCTGCACAAAGTTTTTAATTAGGATACGCAATAGTAAAATTGATATTAATTAACCATCTTAATCTAACTACAGCGTATGTTTTGGCTAAGAAAGGCTCAGTTATCCGCACGAAAAATTTCGATTTGGACCAGTCGTGATATTTACTTTTAAAACAATTTCATAGGAGGTGTATCTAATAGCGCAGATAATAATTAGCGTGCCTCATTAGAGACATCTATGGAAATGACAGCAAACTAAATATGAGTTGATATATCGTGGTTGTGTTCTCCGGGCGGTCTTGAAGTTCAACGAAGATTCACAAACTGTGGAATGAATTAAATATTTTTTAAATATTATAATAAAATGTCACTTAATATATATTTAAAAATAAAATCGAAATTAATTTAGGTTTTTCTTATTAGGTTATCTATACAGGGTGTCCGGATGCAAAGTGCACAAACTTCAGGAGGAGATCCTACATGACGGAAGAAGTAAAATACAACTTTGTTCAAAATTTCAATGTATTTTTTTTCCCTTATAAAAATATTTTTCCATGGAAGAATACACTTTTCTATACAAACAATTAAATTTTTTATCCGAAAACTGGCTTAAAACGTAAAAATTTCGAAAAAAGTAATTTATCTCTTTTACTTGAACTATCTTGTAAAATCACCTTCCTTGCGCGCTTTACCCCTGGACACCTTGTATAAAAAATATAATATATATTCATAAATTATCTACTTTTGAACATTTATATAAATTGTATACACTCATACATTTTTGATGCTTATCATATTTTATTTGCATAACGAAGATAATTTATACATACAAAAAAAATTAAATTTCGAAAAAAGTTGTTCATCTTTTTTACTTCTACCATCATGTAGAATCATCTCATAAAGTTTCTACACTTTACCCCCGAACATCCTGTCCATTATTCTAATATGAGATGCAGAAAAAGAGACGAGTTACACAAGAAGCTAAAAAATAATCCATACGATATACATATGTTAAGATACTACAAAAGATATAGAAACATATGCAAAAAATTAATTACTCATACAAAAGAAACTTACCATAAGCAAAAAATAGATGATTGTAAACAAAATAATAATAATAATAATAATAATAAAAATTTATATATTTATATAAACATACATTTATCTTATTATTTACATAAACTAAATTTCAAAGTACTAAATATAAATAAAAACAACAATAAAAAAAAAATAAAAAAATAACCAAACAAATAATACTTCCTCCCGTACACACAAGCATTTGCTTATTATGGGAGAATAATTTAAAAATATATATTATATAATTGCAATAATTATAATTGCATTAAGCTTTTATATACTTTCATTTTATTTATGTATCTATTGTATTGTACCGAAAGAAAAATTTTTCAATAAAAAAAAAAAAAAAAAAAAAAATATTTTCGAAATCAGTTTGTAAAATCCCTGTAAGATGTGGCAAATAATAAATGAAATAACTAGTACTAAATCTACCAACGCCACATCAATTGACGAGCTGAATATAAACAATGTCCCCAGGAAATACGCTGAGAATCCTGACGAAATTCTTGAATATGTCAATAACTTCTTCATAAATATAGGATCTAATTTAGCAAAACAAGCTACGCAATGTAATGAAGCAGTACAAACAAATGAATCTCATGAGCAAGGAAAAAAGCTCGAGTTTAAACAAATCACAGCTGATGAAATCAAAAATACAATTTCTTCTCTAAAATCAAATGTATCTTCCGGGGAAGACTTAATAACGTCAAATGCAATAAAATTTCTCTGTAAAGAACTTATCGTACCTCTAACATTTCTAGTAAACATGTCTATAACTGAAAGCGTATTCCCCACAGCTCTCAAAAAAGCTATTGTAATATCAATATATAAACAAGGATACAAAAATAACATAAACAACTATCGACCAATAAGCCTACTCAATACATTTTCAAAAATATTGGAGAGAATACTAAAAAAACAACTCCTATCCTACTTAGAAGAAAATAAAATATTATCAGAAACACAGTACAGGTTTAGGGAGAATCTAAGTACTGGTGACGCCATAGAAACTATTTCAGATATGATCATAAAAAGTTTAGACAGAGGAGAAAAAACACTGGCAATCTTCATAGACTTACAAAAGGCATTTGATACAATAGATCACAAAATCCTTTTTGCAAAACTTTCAAAAATTGGTAGGTCAAATAAAACTCTTAACTTATTAAAAAGTTATATGACGGAGCGTACACAGAGCGTTCAAATTAACAAGAAAAAAAGTAAACCTCTCCTAATCAACCATGGAGTACCGCAAGGAAGCGTACTAGGACCGATATTATTTCTAATATACATAAATGATTTCGGTAGCCTAGGAACGAGAGGAAAAATTATAAGCTTTGCTGACGATACAGTAATTGTATTCAACGAAAAAGATTGGAGAAGTACCTACAAAGAAGCGGAACATGGACTTGGTCTACTGCAAAACTGGCTTAAGAGAAATTCCCTTACACTTAATGTCAATAAAACAAAATATCTGACATTTTCTATAACAGCCAGAGGACAGCCAGAGGATGACTTTAATCTCAAATTACATAAATGCCAAGAAAACTATCAAAATCAAAGCTTATCATGCCATTGTCCAAAAGTATCAAATATCTTGGTATTGAAATTGATGATAATCTCCGATGGAACGCACACATTGAAGTTATCACAAAAAAACTCACCAGGTACATTTACTTCTTTAGAGCCATCCGTAACATCCTCAACATAAACGACATTAAGAAAGTGTACTACGCTTTATGTCAATCGCAAATAGAGTACGGGATAACTGGATGGGGATCTGCCTTGAGCACTCACATGGACCGACTCAATATAGCCCAAAAAGGAGTACTAAAGACAATTTTGAAATTACCGGTTAGAACTCCGACAGAAGAATTGTTTCAAAGCATTCAAGTCTACAACATACAAAAACTTTATGCAAAAAATATTTTATTTAAAATTAAAAAAAACATATCAGAATACTCCACTGTCCAACATAGATACACAACCAGGGCAATAAACCAAAATATTCTAGCTACAGAGAGTTTGAAAACATCTTTTGGACAAAGAAATATGAAATTCAATGCGACAAAACTATACAACGCTCTACCAACTCAAACAAAAAATATAACAGAAATAAATAAATTTAAAACAAAAGTAAAAATATGGTTGAGAGAACAAAGTGAAAATGAACCTTCAATGAAAATTCAAGAGAAATACATTTATTAATAAAGTAAGAGTTGATAAAATTAAGCCCTGCAAAACTTGTGAAAAATTAAATAAAGGTAGCCGTTTCCACTCTGAAGAGAAATGCTGGTTTAAACAAACTGATGATTATGAGAACAAGAGAAACTATAATAAGAATGTAAACAACACTGTATTAGATGTTGAACTGAATGATAATGAGTCAAAAAACGAATAATTACACCATTCATTAAAGTAAAACTATCATTAGAAGGAAAATTAGACATGTTTGGTATATATGATTCTGGCTCTAATGTATCCTTAATAAATTCTAAATTATTAAGAATAAAGGAAGAAGGAAAAAATATACATAACAAAACAAACTTACTAACGATTAATGGTGTAAAAAAGACAAAAGGCTTAACAACAATAAAAAATAAGATATTTAATATAGAGAAAAAAATTGATGTTTATATTGTAGATGGAAAAGAATTCAAATACAATTTTCTAATTGGATTTGACACTATAAAAGAGTTTAATTTGATTCAGAATGAAAATTTTAAAATTGTTCAGAAATCTGAAGAAAGCTTTAAAAAAGAGGAAATACATTGTAAAAACAATCCTAATGTAAATGAAGATATAAAGAACTTGAACTTTATAAACTTTAAGGAACATAAAAAAGAAAAAGAATTTACAATGGATCTGAGTCATTTAAATATACAACAAAAATTTTAAATAAATAAACTTCTTGATAAATATAAATCAAGCTTTGCAAAGGATAAATATGATATTGGAACAGTAAAGGATTATGAAGCACGCATTGATCTACTTGTGGACAAATACTGCAGTAAAAGACCCTATAGATATTCAATGGAAGATAAGTTAGAGATAGAAGAACAAGTAAGAAAATTGCTTGAAAGAAATCTTATAGAGGAATCATATAGCCCTTTTGCAGCACCAGTAACCTTAGCTTTCAAAAAAGAAGAAAATAGAAAAACAAGATTGTGTAGCGATTTTAGAGAATTAAATAAAATGGTGGTACCTCAGGCTCAACCATTTCCTTTGATTGAGGACTTAGTAACAAAAACCAGAAACTGTAAATATTTTTCAACATTAGATATAAATTCTGCGTTCTGGTCTATTCCCCTGCGAATTGAAGATAGAAAGAAAACTGCTTTTGAAACCCAGGAAGGCCACTATCAATGGACATGTTTACTGTTTACCCTTCGGTTTAAAAACTTCTCCAGTCATATTTCAAAGAATACTAAGCAACATATTGAGAAAGTACAAGTTAACAGATTTTGCTGTAAATTTTATTGTATTTTAATATTTTCAAAAAGCTATAACGAGCACATAACTCATTTATCACAGATTTTAAAGGCGATAGAAAAAGAAGGTTTCCGACTTAAGCTCACAATATGTCGATTTGCAACAAATTCGGTAAAATACCTCGGACATATAATACAAGATAACACAGTAAAACCAGTGAGAGATAACTTAATTTCAATAAGAGATTTCCCAACACCAAAGAATCAGAAAAATATTATACAACTTCTAGGAAAAATCAATTTCTACCACGAGTACATTCCTAACAGTTCAATAATTTTAGAACCATTACATAATTTACTAAGGAAGCACCAAAAATTCATATGGTCAATAGACTGCCAAGAAGCTTTTGAAAAGATTAAACAACTATTGTGTTCACAACCAATCTTAGAAATTTTTGATAAAAACTTATCAATAAACATATATACGGATGCATCATTGGAAGGTATTGGAGCAGTGCTGAAACAAACTCAACAAGACGGAAAAGAAAAACCTGTGGCATATTTTTCAAAAAAATTAAATGAAGTCCAAAAGAAAAAAAAAAGGCTATATATTTAGAATGCTTAGCTATTAAAGAAGCCATAAGATATTGGCAGTACTGGCTAATTTTTTTAAAGAAACGCTGTGATTTTTTTCATACATATAACTTGTAAAATAACTGAAACAAACGTGTTTATAATAATTTTTGAAGCATACTTTGCGATTTTTTTCTATCGAGGGAATTTTTTATAATTTGCGTTTCGGCGCGATAAATCTCTAGATATTATCTTCAAGAATAACATACATTTTTTTAATAGCTCAAAAACTTCAAATGTTTAAGGGAGGTTTGCAAGAAATCGGTAGAAGTTCGAAGAACCGCCTCTTCAGCAGGATTTTGCCGATGTTGGTTAAGAATACCAGTCAATATAACGACTTCATTTATTCATATTACATACCAATAAATTACTGGATATATAAAAAAACACATATTTATTTCTACCGCACAATTGCGTGCAAGAAAGCCAAAATAATATGTTTTATGTCGTTGATAAGAGCAAAGATGTTCAGTTTTGACACTGGTTGCTACATTAGTGATTTGTAACGAAAGGCATGGCCTTTCTCGACACTAACATAAACTTCCCTTGAATGTACATTGCGCAAATATTTTTTTGTTTGTTTTTGACTTACCTACTCCTATTCGTAACTGGAACTTTGCGCGTTTTTTTAAATACATCACAATAATTGTATATATTTTAATAAGGAAGTACCTATATTGAAAACACGCCTCTATAAGGCACGTGGTACGAGGCACTTGGAAACTGGGTTGATGATTGTTACATTTACTTTGTATTCATGAGTACTGAGCGGAAAATGTTGCAACACACGAAGTCCGGGTGGGACCCAAACGCGATGCCCACTCAGCCACGTACCCGAAGGATTTTAACCAGCGATTCCTGAGCGTATTTGGAGTAAAAATGTAGATGTCATTTTGATGTCCGATGATATATTTTTTTTAAACAAAAAAATATTTTTCTATCACACGTTGCAATTGAGTAGTTGGGTGCACTTGGCCCGGATCACGTTTTACGCCCTCCGTCTCGTTCTAGCAGCACGGTTACGGAAGAGAAGAGAGAGAACGCTTATCATGTCACACCGTCTCCACGCGTAACAGTGAATAAGTGGTGAACATCGTATCTACTTTTTAACTCTAAATATTCTCAGGAATCGCTGGTTAAAAACCTTCGGGTAAGTACTTTTACAACCTTTATAGATACCAATAGTTAATGCGACAACACAAAAAAATAATAACATTGGTTTGTTAATATTGGTGGGCATCTTTATATAGGTACTTCCGACAGCAATGTCCTTGCCAAACATCACTGAGAAGCATTCCTTCGTCTCGCTTATGCTTATTTATTGTTGTGAGATTTTACGGTTATTCGAAAATGTTTCCACTGTTTCTATTAAAATAAGTTTTTCGTGTTGCATTAGAATTTTCCTTTCTTTTTATACATTGGTACTATTTGTTTCTATCCAGCCCCGTCCGAGTTTAACAGCCTCTTTCAAAATCTCAGGAAATGCGGATAAATTTCTAAAAAAACAGCCCATTATTGCCGAGAGAATTCAACGTTCGGGTAGACAAGGAACCAATAATTCTACGTAGGTACCTACAAACGATGACAGTTTGTTTAGCGTAGTTCTCGGTTCAGCCGCCAGAGTTAACTGGTAATAACAAAAATGTACAGGGTATAACAAAACGTACCCGGCAGGCTTTTAAGAGCGAATCCTGTCTTGTTTTTAACAGTTTATGTACCTATGTTTTTGTCAGTGTTTGGAAAATTACCTATATCATTTACCAATAAAAAAACGAAGTTTAAAATTGAAGACAAAATTAAATAAAAAAAACTGAGAATTATCAAAATAATATCAAAGAGTTACCCTTCTCATAACAGACATCGTCTAGTAAGGCGGGTAACTTACTAGCACCAACAGAATATTTTATATAAATGAAAGCAATTAAAGTTTAAAACAAAACCATATCCTATAATAAAAAGGTAGCTACAATTTTTTTTAAACTTCCTTGGTTTACATTTAAACATGGATATGGTTATCAAAAATTAATAATAACAATAAGAGAAAGTGATTTGAAAACTAATGAAAGCAAAAAAAGGAAGGAAAGATTGTGAAAACGTATTAAAAATAATAAGTTGTTTATAAAACGTGTTCGTTTGAATGTTATGAATCATGAGAGGTTGGTCTCCGGTAACTTTTTGTGATGTTTTTTTTTTCAAAACCAAACAAAATAAATTGTTACACACGACATCACCGGTCAATCAACCGAGTAACCGCTCAACCCCTCATGACCTGACCCTACCTGTCCAAGTGTCCAATGCCTACTGTTTTTTTATGTTTAAATTAAAAAATATATCACCGGAGACCAAATTTCATTAACAACTGTTTTTTTTTCTCTTTATTTTTTCCCATTGTATCTACATACATACAAAAGTTAGCAATAAGTAAAATATATAAAATACAAGAGTAGGTAATGGGACCCCACTAAGGCACTGCCAGTGTATGGGTAATATAAACAAGATTGCTATACATACATCAATAAGTACATGTAAAAAATGTTAATTTTAAGGTTTAACTTGGTTTTTTCAATATTTTTTTTATATGAATACCGCACAAGAGTCCCAACTGCTCAAGTCTGGAGCCAGTGAGAGTGAGACTAAAGGTAGGTGTGTGTTGTGAGGCTGAAGGTAGTGAGGGAGGGAAAGAGACGGGGAAGAGGGTGGGGAAGTACCTGACTATTCAGATCTGGTCACTTAACATGCTAAAGCCATTCCAAGCAATGTTTCAATTCTGAATGGTGTTCATACACCAGGGCTATACTGAGAGTATCTTCCACTCTGGAACGTGCCAAAATATACTATATTATTTTTAATGAATTAATTGTGAGATAACACAAATTAATCAAATAAAATTAATTTACCCACGCCAGCGTTCGATCCCGCGACCTTCGGATTGCGAGTCAAGAGCCTTACCCCTCGACCACGCCGGCCGTCGTGTATGTTAACTATAGTGTGTCGAGTACCTATGTCCCTTAACATTCTGTTTATGTACATTCTCAAAATAATTGGTGTTGCTTTTTGAATTCTAAAATTTTTCAGCGGTTCTAGCAATTCTTAAACGGACATCTGAAAACAATACCTACCCATAATGGGTAATAATGCAATAGGTAATGGGGCTATCAATTAAATTATGGATTATCTTATGATAGATAGATCTAAAGTTTTAAGGTTAATGGAGTACAATATTTCGTCGAGAAATTATTTTGGTGTTTTATAATTAAAACCTTAGAATCCTGCAATCCTGCAGAATGCCACAAACATAGTTCTCAACAAAAAAGCACCGCCCTGTTCTGTAAAAAAATTCTGCAATTTAGGTCCATAATTAACCTATAGGTCCATAAATAACCCAGAAATTCTGTCTTTTTAAGATGATTTAAAACTTTAAAGAAATATTGTTTTCCGCTAAACCAATTTTTTTCATATTTTATTTAGTCAAAACCCCGAGCCGCACGAAATGGGCTTGCGGACCTTAGTGGATCACTCATCACTGTGTTAAATGGTTTGCACTTCTCATAAATATCAGACTTTGCACAAGCGAACTTTTCTTCTTTTAAATATAATAATTATAATGCAATAAAAACAAAATATGGGAACAAAATAAAATTAGAAGATAACGGTCTCGAAAATATATTCTGTGTTCGGCAAATTAGTTAAAAAACGTGCCGTCGCAATTTGTTTTACTTGGGTAAGTACATTTTTTTGTATTTCTATTAGTGGCCTACTTTTGTAAAACTATAATCGTTGTTTGCTCGTCATAATAAATTAAAAAATGTATATTTTTTAAAGATTGTTTATTCAAGTCTCGTGACCCGCATTTTAAAAACCACTGGTCTAATACGTTTTTAGATCTTCACTGGTCTAATGTTTTTACACTTAATCAAGTTAATCTGAAGCTCTATTCGTACGCAATTTTATATATCTAAAACTTTTTTGGAACTAAAGTGAAGAGGATTTCACACTGTTGAAGCGTACTCTAGATGGCTTCTGAGTTTTACTTATTTACTAGCTGGTACCCGGCATGCGTTGCTATGCGATTTTATAAATAAATTGTTTCTCCCTGCGCGTCCTTTCCCATTCGTCCCCCTCCCGCGGATCCCCCTCTCTAATTCCCCTCCACCTTCCCTCTCCCCACTCCACTCCCCCCCATAACCCTCGTCCCTCCATCTCCCTCCTCCACCCCTCCCCCCAACCCTCTCCCTCCCCCCTCGACCTTCCCCTAACCCTCCTACACCCCTCCCCTCTTCCTTCCCTCCCCCCTCTCCCTCTCCCAACCCCCTCCACCGCATCCTACCCCCTCTCCCCATACCCTCCCCCTCCCACCTCTAGCATTCCACACATTCATTCCTGGTGCATTCAGTTTTCAAACTGCTCGCGTGCCACCTATTACAATTTCACCAGAGCTCAACAGTAGTTTTATATAGAATAACGAACAAAAAAAAGAATTATGCAGTCGCAGTCGTTCGGAAGTATTTCGGCGATTCATTTTTAGAGATAGATATTAAACTGCGACGCCTACAAAGCACTCTTTTATGGTGAATTGGCTAATTCAAAAAAAAAAACATGGTTTCCAAGGCAACAATTTGATTGCTTTTTTTCTGACGTTTGCAATAACTCGATTTTGTTAAGGTGGAACAGTTTATATGGGAAAATAAAATTGTTGTTTTTACTATCTTCCTCGCTATTTTTCCATATTTCCTTACCGTTTAAACCTTCCCTGGACTACGACAAACATTTCAAAAACAAAATCAGCTAATTCGACCCAGCCGTTCTCGAGTTTTAGCGAGACAAACGATCACCAATTGATTTTTATATATTATATAGATTTTCTGTGATAACCCGTGTTTTCCATGCCGACCAAAATGAGTGGTGTCTATCAGATGGTGCTCACTATTTTAGCTAATAAGAAAAACCAGTGGCTACACGGAAAATAAATTATATATAGATATAATATATACAGTGTTTGCCAGATAAAAAAACACAATTCAGAAACGTTGCTTTAAATGGCTTTAGCCTTGATTGGTAACCAAATCCGAATAGCCAGGTTATTCCCACCATTCTTCCTCCCTGTCTTCTACTCTATTCACTTTCTTCTCCTTTCAATTATTGGGTAATGTCAACCGAGATAAAAACTACTTTATTTACTGAAATTGGGTCAGGAATCGCTGGTTGATCCCAGTTTTATTTGTAGGTAGGTCAAACCTACTACAACCAAAATTTAACAGAAAACACTTGCACACATTTTAAAATCTACAGTTATTTGAAATACTATTATTATGTAATTTTGCTGTATAAATGTAACTAATGTAGTGAAATAAATAAAAAATAAATAAAATAACCTACTTTACCTACTTACATAAATTCATTGCATGCATAGGCAAGTTTCTAAGTTGTTACTCGAAATCCGAAAAGAAAATTCCAGTTAAATTTGAAAGGTACCTTAATTCGAAAAGTAAGTTCGAAATCCGAAAAGAAAATTCCAGTTAAATTTGAAAGGTACCTTAATTCGATAAGTAAGTTCGAAATCCAAAAAGAAAATTCCAGTTAAATTTTAAAGGTACCTTAATTCGAAAGGTAAGTTCGAAATCCAAAAAGAAAATTCCAGGTAACTTCAATCATTGCAAAATAACTTTGCGGCGTCATTTTAGTTTAATGAAAACAAATCTTCTTGTAAAACACGTCTTCTTTAATCAAAATTATCAACATGTTTGAAAACCAATGGTTTTTTCTTTATGATAAAATTCAATTATCTTACTAATATTATAAATGCGAAAGTTTGTATGGATGGTTGGTTGGTTGGATGGTCCTTACTCTTTCACGCAATAAATATCGAATGGAATTTTAAAAATTCTTTCACTAATCGAAAGCTACATTATTTGCGAGTAACAAAGGCTTTATATGTATAATGGTAAGCTCTGGCGTTTTGAATGATCTGTGGCGTTATGAAATTATGTATTGTACGTTTTCTGTCCCTAACAAAATCGAGTTATTGCAAACGTCAAACAAATTGTTACCTTGGAAACAATGTTTTTTTTTTAATTTAGGCTTAAAAAGAGTGCTTTGTTGTGATTAAAGAGAGTACTTTTTTGGCGTCGTAGTTAATATCTACATATCTCTAAAAATGTTTATTCTCCGAACAAAAAGCATAACGTTGCTATAAAGCATAGCGTTTGAAGTGGACTGTCATTTTCTTATTTTTTTAGGTTACTCTATTATAAATGCGAAAGTTTGTATGGATGGTTGGTTGGATGGTCCTTATTTTTAATGAAAGGGAGGAAATGAGAGTTCTTGGAAGGAAAGGGGTTTAAGGGGTGGGAAGGAATCTGATGTTCAGTATTTGCCAGTCAACCACCTCCAAGATCTAGACAAACCTCACCCCATGAACCCGGGCACCCCTGCTAAATCACCAAAGTAGCGAATCACTATCTGACCTATGGCAGAGGTGTTGGTTATCCAATAAAGGTTCCCGAGGCTGTGGTACCCATTCACGCCTCCCAAATTTGGATTAATATCGCAGTTTCAATAAGTTACTAATTCGATTCAGATGTTTAATATTTTATTTGTATGCAAACATTAAAAAAAAAGTTAAATCAAAATAAAAATAAAACAATTTAGTACGATAATTTTATTTCTTATAGTTATATGTTGTTTATATTATGTGATATTTTTTTAAACAGAGAAAATTGGAGGAATGGGAAATGACATAGGCTACTTTTTATCACGGAAAAAAATGTTCATTAACGTGGGAAAATTCTTTATACAGTAATTTTCCACTAATACCATGCGAGCGAAGCCGCGGGTAAAAGCTAGTCTATAATAAATTCTAATTTTATCCTGACGAAGAAACCATTGGTTTCGAAACATATTAAGAATTTTGATTAAATAAGGAATGATTTACAAAAGTATTTTGTTTTCAGTCAAGATGAAAGGTTAACTTTGAATACAATAAAACCGTAAAACTTTTCAAAAAAATGTAAATAAAAATTGTATTCCTAATTCTTTCCAATTTAAACTTGATCATAGTGCGCCTTTTTTTCTAATAACAATTAGTACCAGCGCGTAAGCCAGACAAAATGGTGTTGCTCAGTTACGCATTGGAAGTGTATACGTACGTCTTGTTCATCTCAACACGTCATATTGAGTGTATACGCTTTTTTACACCCTATATAACATGTATATGTGCCATATCACTGGATATATACAGGGTCCGCGAGTCGGTTCGATCGTCAGACTTATAATTGACCCATTAGGAGGGGCGTCCGAATAATCAAGCTCAATATAAAACCATTCAATCAATCGGTCGAAACACGAAAAATGCAAGTTTCGCGAAAATAAAACCACCTTAATACCGTCTGGCAGCTCGGCCAGAACCAGTCTAAAGTATTTCTGAATGATAATGAACCGTAAATCTCGCTGGGAATGGGTGTCTGGGTTGCAGTCATAAAACTTCAATTTTGAATGAGGCCCCGGTGCATTTTTTTTTTATTATTACTATTTAATTTGTAGACGCTCAACAGAATGCGCAAAAGCAATGATACGGACTTACAGATACGCTACAAAAAATATTTAAAAAAGAATAAATTCTAGCATTATACTAGCCGAAGAAATGCTCTTTTTACATTTAAATTAGCTCACACAGGAGGCCTTGAGGAAAGTAATTGCCCTCAGTATCTATTTCACAAGAGATGCTGTACTGAGGGTCTTTTTAGGAAAGGAAGAAGACAATGTTCTGGGAAGGAAAAAGAGATAAGGAGTGGGTACGAATCTAGGGATCCAGTATGTTCAAGAGTGACGAGCATATGAATCCATCCTTCGCGCTGCGGTTCAAGACGATGTTCCGAGAGATTCTTGCTTGAGAAGTAAAAAGATCTCTCTCATCCAGTCTCTCCTGATCCGGCGTGCTGCGCAGTTGTTGATTAGATGCACCCACCGCCAAGACCCGGACAAACGTCACCCCATGAACCCGGGCACCCCCGCTAAGTCACCAGCATTGTAATGCAAATGTGTTATAATTTACCCAACCCACAAAATTTTATTATCGCTAAGCCAGGCGATTCGTTTAGAAACGAAGATTCAGATCCTGTTCAGAAAAGTTAGGTTATTTCAATGTGTGCTCTCCGGTAGTTTTTTTCGAAGCATTCTTTAACTCTCCTGGTGCCAAAAATATGGTCAAGTGGTTTTTCCCCAGCTCGTCGAAATGATACCCCAATTTCATGTTAGGGCAAGTTTATCAATTTGAATATCTATTATAACAATAGACCTGCACATAGCATTAAGGGACTTGCTTTAACCTTACTTTAACCAGTGATTCCTGACATTATTTGAGGTTAAAAATGTAAATAAAATTTTCGTCTCGGGTGACACTTTGGATGTTCTTTTTTTTCTACAAAAACATTTAACGAATTAAAAAAATAGTTGGTGTTGGACAGTTGGGGATAGGGAAAGAGGTTGGGCGGTTACCTAATAATTTAATTCATTACACCAAATTAATAATGTGTAAATATTATCTTGGAGAATATTGTAATAGTAAATATGTTTGAGTAATTCAAAATATATTGAGGTCATGAGCAAAACTAATATAGATACATCATGAAATATTTTTGTAAGATCATTTATAAACAAGATAAATAAGATTGGGCCAAGGTGTGAACCCTGTGGAACTCCATAATTGTTGCATAATTTTTTTCCGACAGGGAGGTTTTTATTCTAACAATTTGTTATCTTCCAGTAAGATAGCATTCAAACCAGGCTAAAATATTGCCACGTATACCAAGTTTTTCTAATTTCCAAATTTAATGAGAAACTGTATCAAAGGCTTTACAAAAATCAGTATAAACAGAGTCTACTTGTTTTTTTTTTTAAGAGCATTGGTTATAAAATTTTCATAAATAATTTAGTTGAAATGAGTACTTCTACCTGGCATAAATCCAAACTGATAAGGTGAGATTACAGGTTTTACAATTGAAATGAACATAATAAAATTGTGGTAGGAATTAAAATATTGTAATCTTGGATTTTTTTTATAACTTTACAACAAAAACAAAAAAAAACTACTTTAATGACGATATGTAAAAATAATCTTATAAAAAATGATCCAGTATTAAAAATAATTCCCCAAAAAATTAACTCGAAGAGCCTGTTACATAAAAATAACATAAAACGAAAAGGGTTTCTAATAAAATACGTGTTTATTCGCAAATTTATTAATACACCTGCTTAAATGTGGATCATTAATGTAATTTAAATAATAATGGATATCAAACCACACCGTCCCACCTTAACAGTGGACAATAGTGTCCATTTATCCGTGATATCACGGTGATTCCGTGGCTGGGCACGATTGCTACTGGCTCTTGAATCACGGGTGTTTTAATGTTTTTTTTAAGGCTACCTGTCTTATATCACGGACACCTTCATAAACACGAGAAATTACGTGTTTTAAATGACGCTCATCCTGTGTAATTGTGATGATTATTATTATCAGTGGCGTAGCGACTGTCTGGGCATACAAGGTCAGCGTTATTTGACCTTTTTTGTTTATATACCCCAAAAACTATTTATATTTATTACCCAATGTACTAATGAAGATTTAGTATAGGGATATCTAAGCGAACGTTATTGGATGGTGTTTTTTTTACATTAGCTCCACACAGGAGACCCTAATGAAAATAATTCCATTCAGGGCCTATGTCATCTTTGGTGATGCTGGGTGGAAGGCATCTTTAGGGGAAGGAAGTGACGGACGCGACGAATGAGTCCATCCTTTCCACTGCGGTGCAAGGCATCGAGGCACTGAGAGAGTCCTGCTGGAGAGGTCAAAAGATCTGCCTCAACCAGTCTCCCCCGATCCGGCCTGCCACGCTGTTGGTGGGCAGACACATCTGCCGCCAAGATTCGGACAAACCTGACCCCATAAATCCGGGCACCCCTGCTAAGTCAACAAACGTAGCAAACCACTTGGGGTGACCTACGGCAGAGGTTTTGGTTATCCAATAAATAATTCCCGGGGCGGCGGTTCCCATGCCCGCCTCCCGAATCGGAAATGTGGTGGCAAACACAGTATATTTCTTAGAAATTAAATGGAGACAGCAGAAAACCAAGTGGTAGATACTATGAATATCGTCCAGGTGAATTTGCATTGCTTGAAATGGCAATAGGCATTTTTGGTGACCAGATCTACATAGCCAGGCACTCCCCAACTTTCCTCTCCCCACTCCCTTCAGCGTCTCAACAAATCATGGTTCCAATAGTCTGTAATCCCACTGGCTCCGGACTGGATGCCGGTAAGTACTGATAATTTAAAAAAAGCTTTTTTAAACAACTAATATATTTTGATTTTGTTTTCTTGCTTTAATGAATTATAGAATGAAGTGGAATCTTGGATGTGGAAATTAACTCTGTATTAACATATACTTTGTTTTTAACATATAATTTTTAAAAAAAACCATGTACTGCATTCTATGTAAAAGCTCTACTGGCGTTTAAATAAATAAATAAAATAAAATTCGCACGGCCTCTAATTAAAATGTGATAGAATATGTGGCATATTGCCTTAATAATTTACATTTAATAAAAGTTGTTTTTCTTTCGCATAAAATACAAATTTCATACCTAAATGGTTGTTGTATTACGTTAAAAATAAACCTACGTCTGAATACCAACCTATATGGTTCAAAAAGCCCGAAATCGTACCATCTTCATATTCAAGTGGCGATTTTTTAATGAGTTTTGAGAGACATCGTGACAAGTATTTTACAGTCAAATAAACATAATAAAGTACGCAGTCTCGAAGTAACTGACAGCTTCGTTCTGCCAGAGTTCAGTAAACAAGGTACCTTATTGCCTCCTAAAGAACTTCCCTCATTTGGCAGTCTCCACGTCTTTCACGTCCTCCTCATAACTCCGTTAAGTACCTTGCAAAATGCTGAAACATCAAAGACAGAGAAATAAGGTCTTGACTCAAGAACAGTCTCAGTCCCAAGCGATGCTTCAAGAGTGTTAAAACAAACTCGTAAAAAGCTCTCACAGCTTAACTAAATGTTTGAGTTAATTTCACACTCGCGAAATCTATAAGAAACCCGATGGGTTATTTGTTATTTGGCGAGGTGGCGTGTACTTGTTATTATTTATAGGTTCAATGAATTTTGGAATATTCCTGCAGACATAAATGAGCACGCCTAGCGGTGCATATCTGACCTAACCCAACCTAACATAACATAACCTTAACTAATTAACCAAACTCCTCGTATAATTCACATTTATTCACCGTCTCATGACATCGTGACATGGCCAAACTTAAATATTTATTTATTTACGGTACAAATATCTTTAAATAAAGAAAATAAAAAATCTATTAGTTTCCAATCATGTTTGGAAACAAATCATTCTTTGGATAAAAAAGAGTTAAAAATTTAAAGGTTAAAAAAGGGTTTAAAACACAACGGGTTTACAGTTATATGACTTAGATATTTTATAAATTTGAAAAAGTGTTAACAGTCGATTAAATGATGACCGGACAACTCAGAATGAAATCAACTCAGAACCTCCTTTGAAAATTCAATAAAATTGTTGAAAAAAAATTGTTAAATAGGTTACGTTAGGTTAGGGTTATCAGCTATTTAAAAAAAAACATAGCTTTTAATTACTTTTCGAGGAGGTGTTGAGTTGACTTGATTCTGAGTTGGCATGGAACCGATTTAATATCATGAATAATTACATATTTTTTTAAATCTCTTTAATTTATTTTCATAAAAATATTTACATTTAAAATAATTTATTTTTGACATTTAGACTAATGATTATTATTGTTTGATTTAAAACGTTTTATTACATGAATGCAATTTTTTTATAAGTATTGTGAAATAATTTTTATATTTCATTTTATATAATTGTTTTTTTGTGTTATAAGTGTTTTTAATTAATCACCTCTCCCTTTAATTTTTGTCTATAGTTCTTATTTGTTAATTTTATCCTGACGAAGAAACCTATAATTTCGAAACATGTTGATATATGTTTCGAAACATTTTGATTAAATAGTGGTGTTTTACAAAGTTACTTGTTTTTACTTAATTTTAAAAAAAAACCATAAAAATGGGATGCAAAACAATTTTGTGATGGAATATTCCGTTTTCCAGAAAGTTGATCCACCGACAGCTGGCCCCCCGAAATTAATATTATTATATAATTTTAATTTATTTACTAATTTCAAACCTAAAATCAAAAATATCTTCAACAAGTTGGTATGAATATCAAACGAATTTATAGTATTTTTGAGCTTATACGCTGGTATATACAGTATATAGTCAAGTAGTTGCATTAGAATGAAAATATGTTTATACTTTTGTTATTCGGCGGTACATCCTCTCTGCACACCCCTTTGTGGACACTTAGTTATATTTTGGATAAATATGTATATAAGTTTGCTGAGAGGCCAACTGGGGATATCAACGGTCATGAAATCTTACCACACATTTGCTTCCAGTGATCTTATTTCTATATAGCATTCTGTCTACTTTCATCTTTCCTTTGCTATTTTCATGCCTCAGTGCCAACATTAGGGTTGTTGTTAGCTCTCCATTATGTACTGCTGGCTTCGCTTCAACCTCGGTCAGTCCTCAATCCAGTTTCTTGCATTTACCTATGCTCAGAATTTCCAAAAATTTTCAGTATTCATCATTCACATTTATATTTAATAAATTAATTTTAATTTAATAATGATTCATTGACTTCCTTTCTTAGTAACATGTAGGGATAATGATATCCTCACGGTGATCTCCCGTGCTGAGGATTTCATTTACATATTATAATTTAATTATAAGAAATTAATATGAATTTGTAGTTATAAACATATAATCTATCATGTAGTATTTTTTTAAATAATTATAAAGTAAATAAGATTAGTGTTTTTTTATAATTCAGTTCAATAGATTCGGTTTTAGTCTGAATTTGATATCAGAATATTTTCTATTTCTGATCTCCCTATATTTAGTATCCAGCTTTTTATTTGAGATTTAAATGTTATAATGTGAGGTTTTTGAGTGAGAGTGGTATTTTATTGTAGAGTTTAATACCATGATATAAGAAGTTTTTTTGCCCTAATGTTGTGTTAGTACCCACTTACTTCTTGGATATGTTTTTGACCATGAGATCTAGTGTTTCTAATGTACGCGTTAGTTGTTATTTCTTGGGTTTTGTACTTATGAATATAAATGAGTATAGTTTTAGAATAGAGTTGTTTAATTGACATGATGTTAAGATTGTTGAAGATTTCGTCAGTGCGAGGGTCTTACCGGAATTTCTATTGCACTATTATTTCTGTTTCTATTATTTTCTTATTGCACTCTCTTTTCGTACTGTTTTCAAACACTATGACTTCGGGCTTACTTCTTCTGCTAGTTGGGTTGTTATAAGCACTCCATTGTGGACTGCTAGCCTCTTTTTCTTTCTACGTGGTAGACGATATTATGAAATAGGAGGGTCGCCATAATACGGTACTGGACGATAATAAGTAGATTGTACATAACTTCAAATAGTGTTACGTAACCCTATGCCCAAATCCGTCCTGTCTAGACGAGAGTGACGAACCAAGTGCCTAAACAGGGCACTATCCGGTGTAGGTGACCAAATGCAGGTAAACCTATTCTGACTTGATTTTCTATAATAACTTTCTGGTACGAGAAGGAATTTTAAGGATAAAGGACGATCAACGGGTTTTAACAAAAAAAATGTAGTTAATTTAATAATATTACTGAAAAGAATGCAAGGCTGATGTAAGCGTAATAAGTAAGATTAAGAAAGGGGTGCTTGTGGTTGGAATGAAGAAAGGAGTGTAAAGAGAATATAATATATACGGCAAATGAGAGAAGAAGAAGTCGGGATTCCCGGTGAAGACATGGCTCGATCATTAAGTCAGGCCATGTCTAAAGTTAGAATAATAGAAGAGTATGTTTGAGACGATGTATAAATGTGAATGAGGAAAGGAGTGTTTTCCAAGACGAGTTGTTTGACGGTCCGTCTTCACTGCCTAGCCCTGCGGAGACGGCGTGATGGTTAAGTAACTAGCTTAGTTATTTAGTTAGTTGCTTTCAACATTGCACCTGTCTACCTAGAATTTTTTTTTACATAATTTACGTTGCATGGATTCAGACGTTTTTGGTGGCCAGATCTGAATAGACAGGTATTTTTTTATTGAAGAAAGTTGAACATTTCCGGATTATAAGTAAGTAAGTAAGATTACGACTAAATAAAATACCCCAAGTGATGTCTTGATATACCAATAAAACATTCTGACCAAACGGTTATTCAAAAATGGCAGCCAAGACGGAATCAATATAATTATTATTCATATGAACTGAATAATATCCATGGAAACCATTTAAATGTAAAGCCATTTATGTATAACCGTTTGGACAGAATGTTCGGTTGGTATTTGGATTGGTTTGCCAAGTCCTTCTCTAAGTATTGTGTTTAGTCATTGGAATAACCTAACAACAAATTTTAAAATCTCCTACTACCAGCACAGCCGCCGAAAAATGTTGCTTGTGTGGTGATGGAGGTCTTGGCCAGTCGAGGAATTGAACTCACGGCTACTAGATGAGACCTAGATGCGATGCGCGCGCAATTCACTACATTCCTCCCCCCTCCCCATTACCTTCAGCCTCACAACATACCTCAATTGGGGATGCAATATTTTCACTGACTTGGAACTGTTGCATTGAGAGAAGTTGGGACTGTCATTATTATTCTGATATTCACTTTTTTCAAGTGAAAATTTCAACCTTATCGCGTGCCAGCGTGAGTGTGTGATTCCTTTCGATTTTGTTCGAAAGAACGAACCGATATTTTTGTAGACAGACAAGAAGTCATAATATTTACACAACGGTTGTTTTAACCAAATAATACCATAACCTTACATAATAATAGACTCCCAAGGATTTAAGCTCTCGAGACCACTCCATTTTTTTCTACAAGGCTTGACCTTCAGATAATGTGTCTGGTTACCTAGAGTCCTAGAGTATCTACATATGCACCTATGTAGTAGGTAGACAACTACTAGACTAATGGAATAAGCATCCTAGTCCAGAAGGCAAGCAGCAGATAATCCATAGATACAAATTATTGCGAAAATTGCGCTAAACCACGTTGGTGACCCCGAAACAAAATACTTGAATATATTTTTAAAAAATCCTTCTACCATCACATTAAGCGGAAAATGTTGTTTGTCTGGTGCGATGGAAGACTTGAACTCCTGTGTTTCCTCCTTGATACAACGTGAAATGTGACTCGTTCCTCTCCTTCGATACATAGGCTTCAAGAAAATGTAAAAAATAATAGGTATCACCTAATTTTTTTTGTATAAAATAACATATTATAAATTAAATTCCTCCGCCGCGTCTATCTGTCTTTCTGTTCACAACAAACTCAAAAAATACTAAACGTATTTTCATGTGGTTTTCACCAATAGTTTGAATGATTCATAACAAAAGTTAAGGTAGATATATAATTGGACAAGGTTTTATGTAAATAGGTTAAAATATATTATATATAAAGGAAAAATGCTATCATTTTTATACATCTAGCTCACATGCGTTTAACAAATAAAATGCCATTCCCGTTTTTAAGTTTTTTTTTTCCTAGAGAGCTGCATCATTATTGTGACAAGAACTTCCTCTCCTTACTTTCCTAAAAAGTCCCTCCACGCAGTATCCTCGAAGATGATGAAGCCTTGAGAGGAATTATTGTCCTCAGGGCCTCCAGAATGAACCTAATATAAAAATAAAAAAAGTGTATAGGTATCTACTATTGAGGCATCACTTTTTTATTTGTTTTACAGTTTTTTAGAGAAAAATGTGTCTTTACTGAGGTACCCTGTTCTAAGGACACATTGTACATGTTTTCTTGTTTGAAATATAAGTAAATACCTATGTTAAAATATTACAGACGAAAATTATAAAGTTAAATCTAAAAATTTTAACGAAACAAAAAACGACTTAAAACAATGCACTAAAAAGTAAAAAAATAATTTCGTACGATTGTTATTTTTGGAGTCGGTGTCAGCCAAGTAACTACATACGTAGGTAGTTATAGGTGAGATGTGGAGATCTTGGCTGACACCGACTCCAAAAATAACAATCGTACGAAATTATTTTTTTACTTTTTAGTGCATTTTTTGAAGTCGTTTTTTGTTTTGTTAAAATTTTTGTTTATTTTTAGATTTTTAGTGACGTAATATTGAGTTATTCGTCCATTTGTCGCGAACAAACTTATTGCAAATTTAAGACATATATGGTTTTTTCATGGATCCCATTGTCAGAACTAGACCAAATTAAAATGGAACCACACGGGAAGCACCAGTTTTCTATAAAAAAAAATCATCAATATAGGTTCGCCCAATCAAAAGTTCTGAGGAAACAAACATAAAAAAATAAAAAAATAACCTCCTCCTTTTCGAAGTCGTTTAAAAGAAAGTACAATGCAAGCATTAATATTTGTCAGGTTGCAAAATTGTACGTATATTCTTCCTTCCCATGTCCATAATCGATATCTTTATGGTTCTTTTGAAGTCGGTTAATTTTTTTAATGGTTTTTATTGCTAGAGGGAGTAAATTAAATAATTTTATAGAGAAGTATTGCATATTTCTTTGTCCAAATGCCGTTTTAGTTGTAGGTTGGTGGAATGTATGTTGTAATTTAGATCTTGTGAATCGGCCCGAATTTGTCTGTGTAAAGTTATCCTGGTTTTTGAATGCGTACATTAGAATATCTTTTGTATATAATTGTTTCAGTGATTATATTAATTATATTGATCTTTTGAGTGAGCAGGCACTTTACATCATATTGGCGACCGCAGAAGCTTCTATTGGAAAATATATGGAAAACCTTCCATTATAATATACACATAATACTTAAAAATGGTTATTTTTCAAAATCGCTCGATCTGTACACTATGCTAGGTATTACAGGACCAAACATAATTGCAGGTACTACTGTATCCGCATTTAAAAAACACGCACACACTACATTGACGGACCAGTCTAGTGTTTACGTCTACTCGTGTCGTATGTGTCACCTCTCCGGATGTTTGACTAGCTGCAAGCCGCCTCGCGCCGGTCGCCGTATCATCCGTGATTCTCATAATATTATTAGATTGCCACAATTGATTGAATGAATGAATGAAACAGTACTGGCTTATGTAACTCCACGGTACAAATTGATTGTTACAAACATTTTGGATAGGCGAGTGCGTAGAATAGTAGAATAGGAATGTCTGCGTTAAAGCTAGGATTAACGTTATTTTTTTTTTTATAATACAAAGTATAATACTTTATTCGCTAGGGATTCCGGTTCCGAGGCGAGCTATAGGTAGCTGTGTTGGTATTACAATACGATTTTCTGATCTTCATTTGATTTCTTCTGAGTTTGTTGATTTCCTCATCTTCATGTTTTGAAGTGTTTGTTGGTTTCCTCATCTTCATGTTTTGAAATGTTTGTTGGTTTCCTCATCTTCATGTTTTGCAATGTTTATTGGTTTTCTCATCGTCATGTTTTGAAATGTTTGTTGATTTCCTCATCTTCATGTTTTGAAATGTTTGTTGGTTTCCTCATCTTCAAAAAACATGATTTTTATATAATTTTTTACTTATATATTCATTTGAATACCGCACAATTGTTCCAGCTGTTCCCAACCATCTAGAGTTGAGATTATGACATCCCCAAATAGGGCATGTTGTGAGGCTAAAGGAAATGAGGAGGGGAACGATATAGGAAAGAGGAAGGCGAGGAAGTACCTGGCTATACAGATTTGATCACCAAAAGCGGTTAAAGCTATTTCAAGCAAAGTTTCAATTCTGAATGGTGGTCTTATGCCAGGGCGATACTAAAAGTATCTTCCACTCTGGAACGTGCCGCAAATATACTATTTTAAATTATTTGAAATGTATAAATTGTGAAATAACACATATTAATCAAATAAAATTTACTTTTGCACACCGGGTTAGCAACCTACGAATTGCTAGTCGAGAGCCTTACTCCTCTATCACATTTAATATGTTTGTTGATTTCCTCATCTTCATGTTTGTTGACTGCTGGTTATGTTTAATATCTTTGGATAGGAATGAGGTTGTCTGACGTTTTTCTTTCACGTTTCTTACAATGTACCGTAATATGAAGTAGAAATTTTCGGTACTCGGCGAAACAAAATGATAGAATTTTTTGAAAATACCAGAATTATTTCATATTATTATTAAAGATTTTTATCGTCATTAACTCCTTAAATTTATATAATGCATTTTTATCAAAACGAAAGGGAGACAACCTAGATGTCACATAGGGCTTTCATGAAAAAATGAGTGAACAAATTGAAATGGGAAACAATTTGCACCAACGGAAGACTTGGCTAAGGATAACTGAATGTCATTACATCATCATAATATATCGCTGTTCGAAAATTACGTTCAGCCTTTGGTGACACCACATTTTGATTGAGTTATGTTTTCTTTCATCGATCGTTAAGATGTAGGTCAGCGGTCAGCAATTAGTTTGGGTGGCAGGCCGTATGAATATGTCTACTTTTTGGGGACATGCGACCGTTGACGTCACTCGCGTGCGCGTACGAGCCTTCTCAGTCAGACAATGCGCTTGTGACTGCTCGTCGCCATCGTGCTTCATGTCGTGTCTAGCATCGTATGTCGCAATGGTTCCCAACTATACCTCGTTCAACGTCCACTTAGTACATTTTTTCTTCAAAGCCACCCTGTATAAAATAAAGAATGTCCGAAATCACGGAAAAAGCGTCGCGGACGAAAATTTTTGTACAGTAGCTTGGTAGTTATTGGTTTCCACTTGGACATTGCGGGTTCGATCCTCGTTGAACAAGTCACATTTTCCACACAATGATGGAAGTGGGTGGTTTTTCAATATTGGTGAAAAATTCTTATTTTGAGAGGAATTGCTCGATCTGCCGCCGCTACCCGAATTTCTGCCGATTTCTTACATATCTCCCACATGTGTAGTTTTTAAGGTTTTAAAAAAATATATGTTATTTTTAAAGATAATATCTATACATTCCCCATGCCGAAACGCAAATTATATGAAATTCCCTGGATACAAAAAAATCGCAAAGTATACTCCGAAAATTATTATAAACACTTGTGTTTCAGTTATTTTACAAGTCATATGTATGAAAAAATTCACAGTGTTTCTTTGAATGCACACCAGATTTTTGCTTTGTTTTTATGTTATTAAACATTTTCACAATTTTCGCTTCAATTTTATCTTTTTAAATATTAGCGCGCTCTCTCCAACATTCGTAATTACAAATGTCTCCATCTTCTTCTTTTTGAGCGGGGATACGGCGCCTTAAGTATTTATAAAATAAGCGACAACTTTACGAAAAACATACACTCATATTTTGTTCACGAGAACTAGATATGAAGAAAAAATTTGATTGTGACCGATGGCGATGGTGCGCCAAGAATGGTGGATGGAATCTAAATTATCCGTTCAGAATTGGAGGTTATTCACCACTTACCTGCCCTGGTATAAGTAACAGATGGTTACTCCTTCAAGGCTCTCGCAAGGACTCTAATTTTGTTGAAAGAACGAAGCTACATTTAGTTTAGAACGAATTTAGACCTCCAATGTCCCTGCATACGTTGTTAGTAAGCAGTATGCAAGTGCTTAGAGGGAAATACAAGATACAATATGTTTTAGTATGAAAAAATATAGACAAGACAATGGGACAGGTTGGTGAAAGTCCACGAGGTGGCAAGCGCTGGGTGATTGTATCCAGCGTATCCTACAAGCACCTGTTTGGGAGGAAGACACAGTACATAAGTAATAAGGGCATGGCAAACGGTTGGAGTCCTCTCCAATCGATTGGCAATCACAGCAAGAATGCACACTTCACGGGCCAATTTGAAACTGTTTTTATCAAGAATCAAGAATTCAGACTGTCCCGTGATTTGTCACGGGTTGCGCTAGCACTAGCTGTAAACTAGCAAGTATTTTCAAGTGGAATTTATGTTGAGAGTTCACCCATTCCAATTCCACTCAGTGTAAAGTCTTGCAAGTGTTGGCATAATGCCGAATCGGTGTGATGACCTGTGTCATGTGTTTATTTCTCCAAGCATCTCATCTCAACAATATCATCTGTAACTAGTATAGCGGAGTCCAGCCACGGTTCAGTGTCTGCAGCCTCTCACAGCCGGCAATCTCAACCCACAATTATATTGTGTTTATCTGTGAACTATGCACTACACACATCTTTCCAGGAACGTTTTTATCACGTTTTTTAAACGTTTTAATTCTCGGAATGCGATAAAAAAGCAATACTTTAATTAAGTATTATTACCTATGTGTTTGATAATGGATTCAAAGACACTACAATTTGTTTTTCGCAGTTGCCATAAATTTAGAAACAGGATATACACAGGTATCTATCTACCTACCAGCAATGCACTTGAAGCTAAAAAATGTTGGGTAAACATGGTTGATGATCAATAACAATTGATTGATTATTTTTAAAAAAATTGGTGTTTTTTTTTTTACTCTTTTCACTTGAACGAACGTTAAGTCTCAGAGGGCGTAGTTCACTTAACATGAAAAATCATGTACTTTATTTTAAAAATTCTCTCTCTCTGGTTTCAATCCTGGGATTGGTTTGCAGCAATTTCCTTTAATTTTCTTTTCCATTCTTCCCTGTCTTGTGCGGCTCTTTTGAATTCTGCATATGATGAGCAGCGCACGTCCACCAGCAGGTCGTCCAGGTACTCTCGGCGTGGGCGTCCCCTAGAGTTTGTCCCCTCGGTCATACCCTCCATTATGGTATGCAAGAGACCTTCTTGTCGTATAACATGTCCGATCCATCTTGCACGCCTTTCGGACAAGGTCCTGAGCAGGTGCCTTCCTCCTTCGATACTTTGGAGAACCTCCTCATTTGTAATGTGGTCTCTCCAGGAAATTCCTAATAATCTTCTATAGGACCACATCTCAAAAGCCTCTAGTCTCCGTTTATCTCTTTCGGATAGGCACCATGTTTCGCAGCCGTACATCAAGATACTCCACACATAGGTCTTGATGAGGAGTATTCGCAGTTTTAGGTCTATATTATTTGATTCAATTACTTTCGACCTTTTATTGAATGCAAGCCTAGCCTGGTGTATACGGCTGTCGACCTCGCTCTTAGACCGACCGTCCCATGTTATTTTGCTCCCGAGGTAGACAAAATTTTTTTTATTTTTTCAATGTTTAAAAATTAAACATTGAAAAAATACGTTGAAAAAACCGGAAGAAAAAATTAAACACAAAAATCACCTCTCAAAATATCAAAATGGCTTCCGCCTGTGTTTTAATTAGTCATAACAAAAAAATTGTGAAATCTGAAATGTGCACTGGGTGCAAAAGGGTTGAAAAGCTGCGATTAATCATTACGGTAGATTTCTCTTTTCATAACTATATCCCGAGAAAATATTGACTGCATAAAATCCAATGACGTTATATTTAAATCTAGGTAGAAACGAATATCTAAATGATTGAGCAATATCAAATATCAACCATCACTGTTTATTAAAAATAACACTGGTATGTGCTTTAAATGTATTCATTTATATATTATGTAATTAAGGATAAAATATATACGCAAAATGAATATTTAAAAAACAAGTATTTCGCCTATAAAATATTTCTGCAATATAGATATCTTATATACTGCACATTTCTCTATGTAATAATTTCATTAAATTATGTTTCAGCTAAAAATGCTTTCTTACTTTGATGGCAACATCAGATGTGCGAAAGCTCGACGTCATGGCCCGATAATTGCGCCTGAACAGACTTACGGGCGTTTTACATGATGATGCCTTTTTTCGTCCAGCTTACATATCGAAAGCGGAAATTTGAAATGATGAATCCAAAAATGAGTTGAATTATGTCATTTTAGTCCGTATTTTTTCTCGTTCGAACTTCGTAATCGAAGTATTTCCAGAAAAATTAATGCATCTTTTCCGACGTACATTTTAAGAGATTTTTTTTTCGGAAAAATTGAAAAGAAATTATTATAAAAATATTATTATAAAACTGTTATTAAAAACATATACGTAAAATCTCATGTATTCTGAAACATCTATTCCATGAAATTTAATAATAAAAAATGACAATTATATGTCTACAAATGCAGGAAACATGTTTCATAAAAAAAGTTTCCGTTCACTCTCATGAACAATTAACATTTTTGTCCTTTACGCATTTCAAATTTCCGTGATCGATATGGTTCGTCTTTTAAAGAATGTTTTCTATTTTTTGATCGATTTTCGTATAGTTTCAGGCGGCGGACATTATTTGACATCTGTCTGTCAATAATTTAAACTGGAAATGTTGCTATCATTTGATATACAAAATATTTATAAACCGACCTTGTGACTTTATTACTGATTGAGAACGTGTGTTATTGTTCGGTATTGAGAATTTCGCGTATATTTTTGATAATTTGTTAACGGCAGCGTAAAGGCTAATTTCAGATGTTTTCACGTGATGTATAATTGAGACGCTTGGCGGAAGAGAAACCCAACCCACATCAGCGAAAACATAATATTGTTATATAAGAGTATTTTGTTATATCTATGAAACCACAGTGGCCCTATTTTAGTTTTCACCGATTTCAAAGGATCTTTGAAATAGTGACAACTAAAATTGGGCCACTTTGACTTCATAGATATGACAAAATTATATAACAAATGATGCTTTCGCTTATTACGATTTTTTGTGGGTTGGGCCACTCTTCCGCTGAGCGCCTCAACTATGTATATTTTGACGATTTAGAAACAAAGTAAAACCTGTCTAATGGCAACTATTTGTATGAAATCGTAAATATGAAAATAATGTTTAAAGTAAAGATGTTTCAGACAGGTCCCAAAATGATTTCCATATTGGGATTGGTTTGAAAAGAAGCATCGTCTAAAACGCCCATAATAACAAAGTAACAGACCAATTTGTAGACGCGCCCGGAGCGTTGTTTTTATAGGTTGTTTTGACAAGTTGATTGAAGTCGCGGACTTCCTCAATTTGTTTATTAGTAAATTTATACTATACATTGAGCGAATCTGTCGGGAAGGCGGTGACTGACGCACAAGTGGAATGGTATTTTCTTACGTTCCGTCAGATGGAATCATGGTTGTTGGGAATTAGAAGACTTCGCCAGTCCGTGGTTATTTTTTAGTTTAAACTGGAAAAACTTAATGAGTAAAACCTGAAATTGTAACTTTTAATCATTGAAGACGATATTAGTCAAATTTTTGAAAAAATTTGAAACAGAAAATCAGACAAGGATATGGTTCTATGAATTGAACCCAGGACCTTAGCCTCACAGCCGAGCCCCGGCAAGGCGAAACTAGATGCAACCTATCTTTTTCTGTTTTTTTGTTCCAAATTTTCGTTTTTCTTTCACAAAGCGTCATTGGTCACTCAGCCGAATAACTGTCCAACGCCCCAACCCGACTCTCTGTCCAAAATGAATTTAACAGTAATAAAGAAAATGAAGTCACCGGAGACCAAAATTTCGTCTACATTTTTGTGAAAAATCACGTCAAGGGCGGGCATAATACACATAGTTTTTACAAAATGCAATGCGTTGTTTTCAAAAGAAAGGAATACTGAGTAAAAATTAATGTTTCTTCGGAGTTTGTGTGGCATTTTTTCGATCAAATCTGAATGTATTTTAAAATGGTGGGACCAGATCGAGGAGTTATATTCGACTTGATTTCGAACTAAAGATGCACGCAAAAATTTTATAATTGAAATATTCAAAAAAAGTTAGTACAATTTCCAATGAAGATATTTGGGAACATAAATAATACAAATACGGGGAGATATGGCATGAAAGCGTGCTGAATGTCGCCGGCCTACCTACGATCAACTGCATGGACTACAAAAACGGCTAAGCAATAAAAGTTTTGGGAGTATATCAAAATAATGACTGACGCCTCCTGTGGTCGACCAACGCCCGTTCGTTCCATTCTTTCCCGGCGGGATTAATGGGGCCCACAGGATGATTCCTGGGGCTCGCAGACCTAGATGTCTCCTCACCTTTTCACAACACGAAATAATAAGATGAAGAAGAGTCTGCAATTTTCATAATTATCAGATTTTTTCTGAAATGAAGTAAAAGGCATATAATGAATTAATTGAGAATCAAAGTGCACCTATTCTGTAGAAAGTGACTGTACAGTGCACAAATGCCCCTGCTCGCGCTCGACCAACAATGGTCGACCTCCGCGCTGTGGCTGCTATAGCGTAGCGGGGCTCGGAGTGCTCTCGATTATTTTATTTTATCGCATGGGCATGAGTGCAAGCAAGCTTTTTCTATTGTGCATACAGAAATGCATCGCAGTGATGCCAGGGGTACCACACATGTTTTAATTGACATTTTTTAGCTTCTAATTTTATTTCCTGGGTTCAATGCCTGTCTCAAATTTTCAGGCAGTTTGTTATAGTTAGTGTAGGCAATGTATTCTAATGATTTCAGTCCGAACTTTGTTGAGTGTATTTTTGATATGTGTAGTTTGTTGTGTTGTCGTGTATTATATTAATGAACGTCGTTGTTATAGTTCAGTTTTATATTTGTGTGGGTGTTACACTGAATAATATTTAAAATGGTGTTTGTTATCTCAAAGCTAGGAACAATCTTAAATGGCAATACAAGTGCGTGACGGTAAATATCTTTAACAGGTGTATCCCAAGGCAAGCCAAAAATATGCTATAAATGAGAGAGAAAAAACAAAAGTATCATAATAAATATTATTATTCACCTACTTAAATGATAACATTGATAACATAATTGAGTATGAATTCACTCACCAAACACAAGAGCCTTGTCTCTTTATGGTGAGGAAAGGCTTTTATTACATTAATATTACAAATCTGTTTAATATGTAAAAAAAATGTATAATTATTGTAAAAACAAACAAATATTAAAAAAAAAAAAAAAAAAAAATCTAGAGCATTATATTATTTATACTAGTAGTAGTAGTTCGAATAAGAAAGTCCAAATAAATAAGATGATTGGGCAAAGTTAGCCATCTGATCAAAGTAAGCTATCTAGCCAAAACATTGCGTAAATAATAAAGTGGATGCAGCAGATTTTAGAAAACGGAAACGGTACACAAATTTAAAGAAAGCTTAAATGGCAAACAGTCGAGTTAAAATAACGATCCATAATAACTGCAATAAAATTATCGTTTCCAGATAGGATTAGAACGCCAGAAGTCAGACACCCGCATACAATATTGTAGGCATTTCTGAAGAGACGTCCAGTTGGCCGCTCCAGACTAAGTTTAAGGAAAGTTACTCAAGAAAATAGTTTCAGATTGGGTTCTGCGAGGGGAGGATGGGCCTGCATTCAACATATTAAATAATATAAAGATATTGTATATTATTCTCCACGCCAAGAGTTCACCTGTACTGTGGGGGACATTTTTCAATGGGAATACATAATAACAGTGGACCTAGTTATAGAAAAATATATTAAAACGTGGACTTGAGACTAGTTATAGTCTATAATAAGGAGAACTATATTAACAAAGTAGCATAATAACAACATAGTTTAACAAAATAAATGTTTTGTTTGTATTCTGTAAGTCTTCTAGTTTTGTCTGGTACCTGTAGTAATTGTGTCAAAAGGATTTGTTTGTTTTAGGTATTTGTTGTTGGTGTGCATGTCTTGTTTAAGTATATCGAGTATTTTGTGAGCTGTTAAGCAACTTTATGTTCTTGTAAAGGAAAGTTAGTATATGTTTTAAAAACATTTTTTTAATCTTCAGCAAGGTTTATAAACTATAAATTGCATATTCCTGTACTAAACATTGATTACTAAAATGTCTCTATTGAAATTTTCAGAAAAAAGAATAAGTACAGATTTAACACTATTACATAAAATACAGTATTATAAAATTGACTGTCCTGAATTACATCATTTTATCAATATCTGTGTTCCCAAAAAATCATGTCGGCATTTATTACCCTTTTACTTCAATAACACCAGGCCACTATCTTATCAAAATTCTCCGTTTCCGAGACTTCACGTCTCGGAAATAAATATTCTAATCTAAGTGATATATTTAATCTTAAAACTAATCAGTACACATGTTGTATATTCTATCACTTTTATTCTTCTAGCCACAAATATCATTATTTTATTTGTATTTTATATTTATTATATGCTTTTGTTGTTACATTGTATTGTGTATTTTCTTTTCTCATTGTATTATATTTTATTCATTGTTTGATCCTCAACTTACAAACTCAAATGTAAAAAAGCCCGCGTAAAAAGGGCGTAAAGCCCCGTAAAAAGGGCGTGTAATAAATAAATACGGTCGTTATGGGTGTAAGTATGGGAACTTTAAGTATTACTTTTTTAAGGTTTTCTGAGTTTTAACAAGTGTACCTTTTTTACTGGCCACAGAATGTGGCCACTGAAGTAGGACAAGGACACCTGGAGGAACCTCATCGAACCCCGATTCGAAAAAGATAAGAGGAAGAAAATAAGATGACATGCCAACTGTGAGAAGGGTAAGCCCGTGCTCGAAATTGCATAATCTACCAATTTGCTGACAGCTGGAATATGGGATGCGTGGATATGTGATTAGTAAAAAGGACAATAACTGAAATCATCATTACTTAAAAGGTCTCCCACCACTGTTAGTTGCACTGGATTGAATTATTAGGGGTGGGTTCCACTCCACTGCACTTGGCACTGCATACTGCAAACTTCATACTGCACAGTGTATAATAGTGCATAGTGCACACTGCAGCGTGGAACTGTTTTGTTCTATTCAAGGTCTCACGGTCTGACGCAATAAAGAATGCACTTTATTCGCTAATAGGCATGGAGTGAAATAGAACGAAGGTCAGATGAAGAACTTGTGGAAGGGCGTGAGGTGTTCTTATGTCGCTTCATGCCCCTACGACGATGGAATGTATATAAGTGGTAAATTCGCTCAGAATCGCCTTGGTGAAATCCGAATACTTCCCAATAGTTTGCTTGCCTATCCCCTTGCCATCCCTACTCCTTTCAGACTTACAACATAGCCCAATTAGGCATGCCTTAATATCAACGGATTCGGGTCTCTTGTGCATTGTTCACTATATGTAGCTAGACTTGATTGGTGACAGAGCCACCAAGGGCTCGTGACCGGCCCATCAGCTGGGCCCGCCTAAGGAGACGAGTCAACATACCGCCCACCAGCGGTATTGTGCAAATATGATTTTTTTCTACATTCTAAAGAAGGACAACTGAATATTTCTTGAAGGAAACTAATGCAGACTGCACGCTTTGTTAGTTCAAATTATCTCAGTCGTTAAAGTTATTTGTCTCAGGTTTAATGCTCGGTTATACTAAGGTTTTCAAATATTTATAACTTAGCGTTTTAGCAATCACGATTATTTTGTTTGTTTATGTAAATACCTCACAAGAGTCCCAGCTGCTCCCGTCGCCTGGAGCCAGTGAGACTATGGCATCCTCAAATTTAGGTATTTTGTGAGGCTAGTGAGGAGGGTAAGGAGATGGGCAAGAGGAAGGTGGGAAAGTACCTGGCTATTTAGATCTGGTCACCAAACATGGCTAAAGCCATTTCAATTCTGAATGTTGGTCTTATACCAGGCCGATACTGAGAGTATCTTCCACTTTGGAACGTGCCACAAAAAACTACATATTATTTTTAATTAATTAATTGTGAAATAACACAAACTAAACAAATACAATTAATTTGCCCACTCTGGGATTCCATCCCGTGACCTTCGGATTGCGAGTCAAGAGCAACATGCCGGCCACACGCCGGCCGTCAATGATGCATTGAATCAGACTCATCTGGAGAAAATCAATTCAAAAAATTGGCGGAAGTATTAATTGTTTTTTGTGTTCAATTCGTAGAACTTCATTATTAAATTAAATTTAAATTAAATTGACAAAAATTAAATTTACAAAAAATAAATTTACAAAAATTAAATGGAGTTCTACGAATTAAACACAAAAACAATTAAGTAATACAGTCTTTTTCGAAACGTTTTTGGATTTATTGTCTCCAGATGTGTCTGAATATTTATTTTCCATCTTGGACATGTGATGAGACATCCAGAGAAGTATGAGATCTTGCATTTCATAATGCAGGGAAAAATTGCCGGAAGACGGGGCCCTGGAAGAAGGAGAAACTCATGACTGAAATACCTGAGACAGTGGTTTGGCCAGTCTACCGTAGAGCTGTTCCAGAACGCAGTAAACAAAGTCCGCATAGCCAACATGATATCCAACGTCCGTTGAACGGACAGGGCACAAGAAGAAGAAGATGTGTCTGATTCAATGCATCATTGACGGCAGGCGTATTTTATCAGGTTTTACAAGTATTTTAGTATTTATTTTTGTTACAGCTGTTTCGACTTACAAGGCCATTTTCAAACTGCGGTTAAACCACTTTGAGACGACTTATTTATAAGATTTTTAGATATCAATATTTGAAGGTGTCTAAATTGATTTATTGTAATCGAGATTTCAGGCATCCCGAAAAAAAAATAATGCAAAAGACCTAGATTTTCAGGATTTACTGAAATCTCTTCTTCACAAGCTTTTCGAACGTTGTTCTTTCTACTCGTGTTCATTATTCGTTTAGAAAATAATTCCCACAATAAGAAATAAAGATAATAATGAAGCAGGTGACAAACTAAATAGTGACATAAAAAAATAGGGTAGCATCCGCTCATTAAAAATTAAATGACTGAATAAATTACCTCGATAACTGAAGATTCCTGTGTGAAAATACAAATAACCTTTACTATTATTTATTATTATGTCATCCGTAATGTTCGGATGGCCATACCATTAATAGTTGGTCATCAAAAGAGTTATTAAAGAAGCTTTATTTCAAACACACATTACTATTTTATGAGAAATTAATTCGCCAATCTTTCTATGAATAATAATTAAAAATAGGTAGCTTTTTAAGTTGTCGTCAATCTGTGATGCAATACAAATGTTGTTGACGATCTGCTTTGCAATAAATTAAATGTGGTCAATCTATGGACCGATATAAAATTTTTGGTGTTGGGTTGTGGACAATATAAAATTGTGGTCGTTCTATGGTAGAATAAGATGATTCTTTATTAAAATTATCTAATAGTTAATCTATGAGAAAATAAATATAAACACTATAATATAGGTCGTGGTCAATCTAAGATGCAATTTTTTTTTTCATTTGTGGTAAATCCATGTTGGGTTAAATTAAATTAATTACTTATGTTGCCATTAAATAAAATATTTGAGGTTGTGTTCAATCTATGATAGACACTGATTTCAAAGTATTTAAGGTTGATGTCCCTGTTTTATTTAATTTTTATCAATAATGACTTACTTATATATCAGTATTTTTTATTGTTATAAATAGTTTTAATACTATATAATTTTCAAAGTTTTAATTTTTCGAGTCTCCCGAAATCGGACCAAATCAATGGATGTCTATGTGACATCACCAAACTCAAAAATCCAACTTTTTTTTCAACAGGCGCTCTATTTTGTATGGGAGTCGAGAAGTTTTTTATTCTTGATTAAGCACTTTTAATATTGAAGGTGAAATGATATTGTATTCTACCAAAGTAGAGAACACAACATCTGCATTACAATGAAAAAGTCAAATTTGACACGATCATAACCTCAAACAATCTGAAACTTATTTCACATAATTAAAAATGTATTTTTTAAAACAAACTATATCTTTACAGAAATAATAAACACGTGATATTACTTAGAAGCTTTTATTTCTTGAAATACTGCAATTACATACATAGTCTGTATTATACAGAATTAAATCATAATTTCGGTCAACTGTTAACAGGCTATCTGATTGACCTTGAATAAAACCAATTTTTCTGTATGGATTTTAATTGTTAAGGACCTAAATTATATTTCGATTCCGTCAACACATGAAATCTATGATACAACAATGAAATCTTTTTGCAAACAAAACCAGAGTTTCATCGGTTTAATTTTGAATCTCTAACCATACAAAACCATAACGAAATATTGACATCGATGGGTGATGGCGCAAGTAAAATAATACCCCTGATAATGTCAGCAATACAACATTCAGTAGTAGGTATCAACTTAATGTGATGGAGTTTTATTCGCTTTTAAATGACAATTTATAAATTCTACATAAAATAATATATAATAAAACTTATATATTTAGAATCAGCGATTGTTGATCTATATTAGCGTATTTTTTAAGCCATAATATTTTTCCCAGGAGTTCCTTATTAATGCGGGGGCAGAAATAAAGCGTGTTCTCACTGTAACGTCAGACATTTTAAGAATATTAAGATACATATTTTTTAAATCTATCTTTAGACCTGTCTCAAATTGTAACCTTTGAAAGGACAAATTCAACATGGCTGTACCATGCACGTGAGTTGAATACCTTTAAAACTAAAAATTAGTTGAGAAAAACAAAAAATTCTCTATGCCATGAAATTTTTATTTAGTTATTCGAAAATTTCGTATATTGAGTCAAGAAGTTGATTAGAGCGGTGGCCAGAACGTGTAGAAAAAGTTAGAAAAAACTTAGCAAAGCTTTAAAAATTTAGCACTAATAAAAAGTTGATCAAAGAAGCGAAGCTACCAGTCCACAGTGGAGTTCTGATAAGAACTCGAATACATGGTAGTGCGTCGTAGAACTCTCAGAGGAAGGACTAAAATAGACTAAATCCAGTAGAAACGCAGGGGTTAAACCCAGGCCGAATTACGAACACGTAAAGGTGTAAGCGTAATTAACAACTAAGAAAGGGACTCATAGATTGATTGGGTTTGAAGAGCGGATGAATGGAGAAAGAAGCGTGAATAAAAATACAACTAGAAACGGGAGAATATGTCAAGGACTATTCAGGAAGATGAGATTGGGATAACAGAAATTAAACAGATTGCGGAAAAACAAATTATGCCAAGGCAGAGTTAAACATTTTCGATATCCTATGTGCTAATCCCGTGGAGAAATGACATGGTGTTGAGTATTTTAATGTTTTAATGGACAACTGAAACGCTTGCAGTTCAGTTAATCACGCGAATATGTTTGATGAACCTTATTCCAATGGTAATTGGTAAGTGACAAAAGCTTTCACATTTTCTAATGGACAAAAAAACACCGAGTAGTTCTTGACCAAGCAAGAGTAGTAAAATCCTCTCAGAATGCAGGTCACGATAGGACATACCGCCGACTATAACCATGTACCATCCGCAATTTTAAGCATTTCTCCCTCGTGGATAGGCACTCGTAAAGGAGAGCAGGTGCAGGTAAAAGTAAGATGCTGTGGTTATTCAGCCAGTCAACGAGAATCGCTTGATTCAGCACATATGTGCCTTCATGAACTTAAAGAGTGAACATCCTGACACAAACTATTCTGTTGTTCACACAATCAGAGTTCTTTAAGATCCAATTGCACATCTAATTACTAGTACTATTTTATAGGCGAATTTCGTTAAATGTTTGGGAGTCACGGGATTCAGCACGGATACGCCACATGCCATCGGGGAACTGGTGTAGTGAACACTCTACTGAGATATATTCTGTTTTTTGCATTTGTCCATTTTCAGACATTTCAGAATCTTTTAAGTCTTAAGTGTGCATCTTACACGTACCATAATCGTTTCCAAGATTGAAAAGTTCTAGCTTCTTAGTGGAAATAAAATGATTGTCTGCAAAATAAAATAACGACAAACAAAGCACCGAGGCAACGCTGAATGTTTTATTTAAACGAAAATGTTTTACGACCCGCGCACGGAGTGCAGGTTCATCGAACCGCGCCGGGCTTATGGGAATTTTTACAAATCACCAGCTAATGAGACTATTAAGCTACCGATTGATTGGAATACTAATCAGTACTAAAAGAGACTTTACCGAGGAATCAGGAGCCAAACATTGAGATCCTAATAGCGATCTGAGTAAGAGCAGGCGCCTGAAATAATTTAACGCCCAAATTCTTGTGTCTTTTATTATAAATTTGAATAGCATATTAAAAACCAGGATTAGATGGCTTGGCTAGTAGCTGAGTAGTCCAACGTTTCTGGTTTCCACCCGAATCCATTTGCTAGTTGAGCAAACAACATTTTCCGCATATGCAAACATTCCCCAGTTATGAATAACTGCCTTCCATCGTAACAAGCACATAGGTAATGCTGCTTGCGCAATGATGATGATCGTAAAGCCGCAACGTCTGAGTGGGTACCCGACGCATCTGTCCATTCGTTCACTAACTAATTATATTATGAAATAATTTCTCCGCAGGTTACGTTAAGTTGACATTTTCCATAACAGATTCTAAGCAGTCAGCGTAACGTATTCATTTCAAGTATTTCCCAATTGGTGCGGCACGCACATTAAGTCTGTTAAATGTGCAGTCAGAGTAATTTTTAATTGCCTGTAATTACCCATGTAATAAATGCGCACCTTGTTTGGCTTCACATCTCTGCCTTATCATACGAGACTACGTGTAACGTGTAGGTATGCCTAGGTCTGTTGCCCAGTGCCCATGGGACAAGATTTTCAAAGGTATGTCCCCGTATTTTAAAGCTATGTGACTTCCAGCAGAATTTGTTAAACAATCTTTGATGCTGACTGTATTTAGTTCTGGGAATGTTAAGTGGTGTACATATTTACAATACCAATTTAACTATTTCCCTAATGAATGCGCCTTAGAAGCAGTACTTGTCACTCTTGTCAGATGCCGATAGATTGATATATCGTTCTCATTTCATAGATGATGTAATACAGGTTTTAATGTTCACTCCACGTAGTAGGTCTCGAGGTCTCCCTGAGGGACTTTGTCATACATGCTTCTATTTAGGAATGCAGTATGTGGTGTCTATTTAGCGATATGGATTGAACCTGGATTTTAAGAACCGCATTGAGTCGGGTTCCCACGAGGCGTTGTTTTCAGCTATTATTGATGGTAGGGCTAGGATAGTACGGGTATAAGTATGCGACTATAACCATTTATTGGATAACCAACACCTCTGCCATGGGTCATTCCAAATGGTTCGCTTTGGTGACTTTGGAGACTGGTTGAGGGAGGCCTTTTTACGTCTCCAGCAACTTTAAGGAGGGATGGATCCATACCTGCGTGTGATGTATTGTTATTTACGTTGATGCCTTATCAACTGCACATGTACGAACCTTTGAATACTGGGCTCTTTATCTCCAGTATTCCATAAACTGTTTAGTATTGAAAACACCTAAGTACTTAGTACACGAAAGGTTTATTGCTTGAATATAAAATAGTACAATGGAATATAAGATCTAGCCCATAGGCTGATTAACGAAGAGCCGAGAGCGCAATAATAAGACTCGGAAGGAGGGTTCGCGGAACGGAAGTGGGGAGAGGGAAGGTGGAGGAAGCGGAGTGGGAACGCGAGAGGGGAAGTGAACGCGGGAAAGGAAGGGGAGGCGGAAGGGGAACGGGACGAATGGGAAAGGACACGCAGGCAAAAACAATTTCTTTATTAAATGGCATAGCAACGCATGCCGGGTACCAGCTAGTTAATAAATAAAAGCGCTTGTTCTTTTTTAATCAAAATATGTAGGTATCGTATAGTTTATTTATTAAAATGGCATCAAATTAAGAAGCATAACTTTAATTGTGTTCTTCATCCCATTACTGAAAATGTTATTTCAGGTTTGGTTCAACGGCCTTTAGAGCTGAGTGTGCAGATGATATATGTAAAATTGACTTGTTGACATTTGAAACGATGTTTGTTTGAAATTCTTGTAGCGTTTACTTCTTACACTTTCGAGTGTACCTAATTCGTAGCCGTACTTAATAACTACGCGTTTTAATTAATGAGAGAAATAAGTGGTCGTCTATATAGACTGTAGACACATCGAAATACTCGTATTTTTTTAGTATGGACTGCGATGGCAATCCTTCCAAAACTTTTTAAAACAGAGAACAACTTAATATTTGGGAGAATTACTGGACTTACATACTTTCTTCCAAGATACAAAACGAAGAATAATTAAAAAAAATAGTTGAAAAGTTTTCGGCAAATTTCACCTTTCTAGTAAAATATATATGTTACAGTTAAAACTCTTTTTAAAAAGCTTTTAGTTATAACGCGTTTTCAGTCAAAATTAGTTTTTACTTACTGCCTTTATTAAAACAGAAATTGGGATTAAAAATGCAGATACTGTTTATTAAAATATTTAATAACCGTTAATTTAAAACCTAACCTAACCTAACCTAACTTGACGTCACTCGACCAATCAGAATATAGCACGAATGATTTAATTAAAATATGAACTTTGACATCAGTTGGAAGAGTTTTAATTGAATCATTTCGAGAAAACGCGTTTTGTCTAGATAGAACTACTTTTCACTGATGTTCAGCAGTTAATTCTGGTTTTAACAAAGGCATTTAGTAAAAACTAGTTTATACTAGAGAAAACGCGTTGTAACTAAGAACGGGTTTTAACTGTAACACGCATATACAACGCAATCATTTTACCACACGTCGCATCATTCAATTCTTAACCAAAGATGGATCTACGAAAAAAATAATAATGACTACAAAATAGAACTATGATAATTATTGCACTGCATAGAAAAAGATATACGAAATTCAAGGAAATGTTAAAGAGATAAATATAGCGTCATTTAAACATTTTTTTTACTTCCATACTTTATTTTTAATTTACAAAATAATTATTGACGAATGATTAATTAATATACATTACCTGAAATTCTGAGAAAAATTGAACACACAATGGACGATGAAAATAAATTAAGTAAGACTCCCCTTTAGAAAAAAAACTCAGAGTCAAAAGACGTTGAACGAAGCTAAGGAGATATTTGACAAATTACCAGAGGCTCATTATGTATAAGGATGTTATTAGGGCGTTGGTAACTGTGTATCTATTTAAAAACCATAAATAATAAACTGAAGAGATAATCCGATTGAAACACAATAAAACTTTGGTCATTCCAAAAAAATAGCACCGAAAACTTCAGATAGTCATTGAAGATATTTTTTTACATTAACTCCTATGTGAAGCTGTATGTAGGGTGTTTTTAAGGAAAAGAAGGAGATGAAATTCTGGGAAGGAAAAAGGCATGACGGGTGCGTATGAATCCAGATTTAGGACTTTAAAATACAGTGGGGGGAATAATTTATACTTAGTGCACCAGGCGAGAGCAAAAGTCCTGGGTTCGGCCCTGGCCGTGAGATCATTATCGCACGATAATTTGTAATAATTGATTACCTTTATTGTTTATTTTCACTTGCAATCTGCGATTCCACTTTATTACCCGACTTGCCGTCTTCACTCGTAAGAGTAAAAAAACACGCGTATTTATTTTCTTACGTACTGGAGGTTATCCACCACTTACCCGCCCTGGTATAAGTAACAGATGGTTCTTCCTTCAAGGCTCTCACAAGATTCTAATTATTTAGTTAAACGAAGCTACATTTAATTAGAATAAGTTAACAATAATAATCTAAACGAAAATATGAAAGAAAACAAGACACAGAAAAACAGAAAAAGACAATGGTCGCAACGGGACTCGAACCCAGACCTCTCCGTCTAACCGGGACGAGCGCGTTAACCAATTTCGCTATTGCCACCTTCTGTCAAAACGTCATAATTGTCAATCTCATATTTTCAAATTTTAGAATTACATTATTATCAACTAATTATTTTTCTCCATACTACGGGCAACTACCCTTTTAATTGGAAACAATCATTCTAAGAATTGGTTTGTAAAAATATGACGGCTTTGACAGAAGGTGGAAATAGCGAAATTGGTTAACGCGCTCGTCCCGGTTAGACGGAGAGGTCTGGGTTCGAGTTCCAGTTGCGACCATTGTCTTTTTCTGTTTTTCTGTGTCTTGTTCTCTTTCATATTTTTGTTTAGATTATTATTGTTAACTTATTCTAATATGATATATTTCACTGATGGGGAATAACCTTCAAAAAGGTATAAAAAGAAAGTTTTTCTTATAAAAATTGAAGCTACATTTATTTATTTTGAACGAATCTAGACCTTCAGTGTCCCTGCATACGTTGTTAAAAAGCAGTATGCATGTGTTTAACAGGAAAAAAAACATAATACAACAAATCAGGTTAGTAATACAAGCAAAAACAATAGTTAAAGCAAAATTAAACTCGTTCAAGAAGCTCATGAGACAGGATTGCATCAAGTGAAAAACCATGTAAGCACCTGTATAAATAGATAGAGAACATACGATTTTGTTTTATTATAATCTATTATACGATAAACGATTAATTCCTACGTACTTACTTATTTTTTCTTACCTACTGGCCAACTTGAGCAAACCTATCTAGCCATAGTAGCCAAGGAAGATATTCTTACACAAAAATATTAAGGGAGAGTCTGGTCCAGCTGATCCAAAAAAAAATTTTTTTTTGCTTTCAAATCTTCTTTTACACGTGGATAATATATTCCCAAAACTAGGGCATAAAATTCAACCTTGAAACATAGTTACGAGCAGATCTAACAGAAAACGGAGCGGCCTGGCCAAAAGCTCTTCGAATTTTCATCCGATTTACTTCATTCAAAGTTTAAATTAAACAATATTAAAAGTTATATGCGAATTAGTCTCGACTTATGAAAAAATATTATTATGGGGCAAAGTTTTTGCAAAATAAAGACCAACTTTTTTCGTCAATTTTCATATTTTGTCCGCCATTTTTGAAATCAACAATTTTTGTGTTTTGTTGTTCATGCGCATTCTACATTCATACTACAAGGAAATTTTATACTGAAAAAAACTCGGCTGGGCCAGACTCCCCCCTTAAATAATTTTGAAATGAAACAAAATATTATTACATAAACATTATTTCATTTAGCAAGGGCCCTAGCACGAACACCAAATTCGACATTATAAAAGAATTTCAACGATATTGATGTTTACGATTATTTGACATGAGCGATTATGAAAATTATATTTTACCGTTGACATGAAAACCAAAGTGTTAGTATTAGCATGAAAAACTTACTAACTTCTAGAAAACATTAATATCCACAGTCCAATTCGAAATACACTATCAAATCAGCTATTTCTCTTCTCACTAACTAACATCAACTATGTAAAAAAAAGTAACTACACACAACATTCATTTTTCAGAAGGACGTGCAGAAAATACAATAATATCTTTTTAGAAGCTTATATTTTTCATTTGTCTTCAGGTCAATTTACTAAATGTATATTTGAAAAAATTAAAAAATTGTTAATTGCGAACCCTTTAGCTGTGTGCTATTTTCTCATTTTCACTGCGTTATTTTCCTTTTTTAACTTTGTACATTATATATTTACTTGTGTACAAAGTTTAATTTCACATTTTCATACTATAGATATGCTTTAATCTGTGTTTTTAATTTCATTTTGTAATCTTTTTAAAAAATTTCCTTTTTTCTGACTCCACTTTGTTTTCACTAATTGTCCATGTTTTTCTGTTTACAGTATGAATTTTATATGGAAACTTCGCTGGTTCTTGCAACAATATAACATCATTATTTTCATGTTCTGTAAAAGTTCTATTCAAGTTCTGCGATTATTTCAGTTCCATGTTGCACCTGGCCTATAATGATATAATAACAGAACTTGAAAAGAACTTTTACACAACTTTTACTTAACCCTTCTCAACCAGAGTCATTTTAAAATAACGTTAGTTAAATTTGAAAAAAAATTAAAGTAACTACTGAACCAATTTATTTGCGGTTTTTTACAAATAATTTAGTGAATCCTTCCTAGCAACATTGATTTTTTTCATTGCGTTGGCTACATTGCATACACACTTCTTATAGAATATAGAATCGTTGATCACACCTTTTAAAAAGCTGTGATCCTAGGGAATTGCAGCATTAAAAAGGACAAGGTATTTATGTTTTTTTCATATATTTTTTATTTTTTATTTACAGTAAAACGTACATTCTTTCATAATATTTGTTTTTAGCATCCTAAAGTATCGTGTCATTTCAAAACGACACTGGTCGTTTGAGGTTATACTATTTGACTATTTTGTATCACTATTTTATCTGATAACTATATTATGTGTTATATGTGTTTTGATGAGAAGAACACATCACTAATACTTTCAAGTGATAAGTAGACATGATATTGTCTTTAATTGATGTATTTTTTTAATATTCTTTGCAGAACATGGTCCATTTTTATAGTAATACATCATTTACCTCTCAGAACCACTGTCGTTTTAAAATGACGTTGAATATTTCCCAAACTATTAGTTTAAAAAAACTTTTTAAAAAATCTAATATTTCAAGTACATATAATCATATGTTATTTATTTTTTATATCTGTAAAAATTAATTTGGATGAGAAAGGGTTAAAAAATTTGATGACTTTTTCAATTTTTTTGACGGAAACAACCCGTTTTAAAAACAAATTGACTAAATAATATTATTCAAAGTAATAAATTACTTTGTTTTTACCACTATAATTGATTATAAAAAACCGACATGTTTCGTAAGCCAAGCTTACTTCATCAGGGTTTTAATAATACTAATTTTTTTAATATAGACATAACAATTACAAAGGAAATAAGTTTAATATTGGATCAATTAAAAATAATTTTTGATTATTAATAATATTCAAATTCGCATTCACACTCTTTCTGATCTCTAAAATTTCAAGTTTATCCAAATGAACACCATTGACACCACAATGCATCAACTCTATTCCACTGTTGAAGTCAAAGGTACGACTAGTTTTTAACAAATGGTTTGCAAACTCAGAGAAACTGTTATTGTTTAAAGATTTCATATGCTCTTTAATCCTTATTTCAAAGTTTCTCGAACCTATATAAAAGAAACCACAATCATTACACTTCTATTTATAGATTCCAGATTTTTTCAATTTTGAATCTCTATCTTTATTATTTAATATGTAATTTTTAAGTTTGTTATTTGCATAAAATACGGGAAAAATTTCATTAGGTACAATTTTTGTCAAGGAATTAGAAATTTTATTGTTAAAACACATAATTTTTCTCCATTTTTTCTCTTCTTTATCTTTTTGTACAGGATAGATGTATGATCTAATAAATTTATTCTTATATTTTTTATTAATAATGTTTTCAATTAAATTATAATATTATCACTATTTAATTTTCTCATCTCTCATAGGCGCTTGAAAATGTAAACTAATATTATTTATCTCTCATATATGAGATTATAACAGTGACTATCTATTCCCTGAAATTGAACAATTTCGCTACTGTTTTTTTTCCCTCATCCCACGAGAAACAAACAGTGATAAACCTCTCAGCCAACTATTTAACTAACAGTATAACTCAATGCTAACTATTAACTAAACATTAGTTAGCTAACTTTTGGATAGCGCCTCCTATTTTAATATGGGCCAATTTCCCAGACACACCTTAAATTCAAATCTTCAGATTCGGCATAGTTCCCAGTAAGCCCGACACAGGATGTAAAACTTAGGCAGTAAGATAGTCTGCCCTGCCCCTTATTCAATCTTACTTGATTACTTTCAAGGCAAACTTTAACCCGAGCATTAAGAAGGGAGCCTAAACCTTTGCCAAATTTTAAAAGCTTGTTTTTTAACACATTAAATAGTTTGTCTCTTACTAGTTATCGACGTCACCGGTAGTGGGTCAAAAAAAAACATTTGCAGTGGTAATCAAAATTGGTAATGGGTACATAATGACCCACCAAAAGTGGTAATGGGTACAGGGAGACCCACCAAAATTTGTAATGGGTACAGAGTAACCCACCAAAAGTTGTAATGGGTACAGAATGACCCACCATAATGTGGTAATGGATACAGAATTACCCACCTAAACAATCGAACTATGTCTCTCTTTATGAAATTCTAACCGATATCTTTAATTTGCAATATCAGTATCAAATGGTATTGGTAATATTACTTCAAAATTTCAACTTTGACCTTACTTTGAAAAAAAAACATCTACCAAAATTAAATCCATGGACGACAAATTTTACCTTTTGACATTTATAACCTTTCGCAGTAATTAAAAATCAACGGCAAAATTCGCGCATTTCGAAGATTCGATAACTTTTCTCGGAATGGAATATACTGTCAATAACGCTCTGGTGAAGGACAAACATTCAGAAATGAAAAGTTGCTTGAAATGACTTTCGCCATGTTTAGTGACCAGATCTGAATAGCCAGGTAGTTATTAATCTTTCTCTTTCACATCTCTTTTCCCTCCCTACTACCTTCATCCCACAATTATACCTCTAATCGATCGACCACCACAACACGGGCATGTGCCTAGCATGGTGGTCGAAAAATCCCCAATTTATGTAATGAAAAATCTAATGAATAAAGAAAACTTTAAAAAAAAAATTTAAAAAATTTGGATGCAAAGTGTCGGGCAGCCCCTAAGACTTTGCGGGATCAAACCTCTGCATATCTACATAAGTCCTCCATCACTGTACATAAGCAACATTTGCCACTTATAATGATGGTAGTAGGAGGAAATTTTTGCTGTCAGGTTGTTCGTAATCTGGGATGTATTTCGTTAAAAAAATAAGAACAAGGGCTAAATCAAGAAATCAACCAACATGAAGATGAAAAGATCAACAAACATGAAGATGAAGAAATCAACAAAAATGAAGATGAAAAAATCAACAAACATGGAGATGAGGAAATCATGTTGTAACTTATAACACCGACAAAACTACCTACAGTCTACAGTCTGCCTCCGGAACAGGAATCCCTAGTGTGGAGGACTGTGGATAAACTGCTGTACTTTGAATTAAAAATATATATATATATATATAAAATATATTGGTTGTCCACACCTGCCTTAAGGGTTTGCTTATAAAATTAATTAATTATAAGACCATCCCTCTGTCTGCCGGTTTAAGTGTCAAAATCTCTGGAATGACTCCCTCTATAAGTGTTGAAACAAAATAATTACTTACTAACTGGTTTATGAGTGAGGAATATTTAGTTATTATTTATTATTACTTCGGGGGAAGTTCGGAAGGTTCGCAGACGGCGCGGGCCCCGGCGTTGTCTGGGAAGTTTGTGACTTGTAACTTGTAAAGTAATGAAATAAGGAACGGCGCTATGAACTATGAGCTATCGCGGTACTAACTTTTATAGCGGATTCCTTAACCGGCAACTTTAACCTGCCGGTTTGTGAATATTTTATTATTTATTGTTTTCATTAATGGCACAGAAAGTTAAACCGTGTTTCTAATAATAATTTCAAAGTCATTATGTAACCAGGTTTATCCAACATAATCTAATGCATCAGTTTTCAAGCCGTGTATACAAAACTTCACTAAATTATTTTAAAGAATTCTTAGTGTGTGAACCAGACAAGAAAGAAAATATGAAACATTTAGATTAGAAAAATTCAACCATAGAGATCATTTTTCAACCATCTCACGCATGCCTCGTCCGCATTACCAAAATAGACCAATGAAATTGATGATTCCATGACAGTTGATCTTCCAGCAGTTGGTCCCCCGACATACTTATAAAAAATATGCGGTCTATCTACTTACACAAAATATATCTACCTAATATAGTGTCCCCGGTATGTGTAGGGGTATGCAGAGAGGACGTACTGCAAAACGGTGACCGGCCAACTCAGAATGAAACAAACTCAGAACCACCCCAGAAAGGTCATTAAGAGTGATGATAAAAAATGGTTAAATTGGTTAAGTTAGGTTAGAGTTGCCGGCTATTTTAAAATTATTTTTTCATAGCTTTTAATCACCCTTCTGAGGTGGTTCTGAGTTGGTTTTATTCTGAGTTGGCATGGAACCCTGCCAAACATCTAAAAACCGTCCAAACATAATAAGAAATATTTTCATTCAAGTGCATTAAGGATAAAACTATTTGTCTATATACTGTACATACCAGCGTTAAGTACAAAAATCAAAACTGTAATAAATTCATTGAAGAAGAAGATAAAACTAATAATCTAAACGAAAATATGTAAGAGAACAAGAGACAGAAAAATAGAAAAAGATAATGGTCGCAACTGGGACTCGAACCCAGAACCTCTCGTCTAACCTGCAGTTTCATATTTTTCGTTTAGATTATTAGTGTTAGTTTCTTCTTCAATCATATATTACATTGATGGGAATAACCTTTTAAAGTTATTAAAAAAAAAAGAGTTTTTCTTGTGAAAACTTGTAAATAAATTCGTTTGATATGCATACCAACTTATTATTAAAGGCATTTTAATATTTTGTAGATTTGAAATTGGTAAATAAAGGGAAAAAATTATAATTTTATGTTAATTTCGGGGGGAGATGTTAGCGGATTAACAGTGTGACTCTACTAGGAAAATTAAATTTAAAATCAGTTGCAATAATGCATGGCTGTCAGCTAGGGAATTAATGATTTGAAAAAGAAAAATTTTGTAAGTATTTTTTTTAATCCAATACAATTTTGTGAATGGATTGATGATCTTACTTTTTGTTTGCTTCTATCAATATATTATGTATTAATTGTTATCACCCTGTTAAATATTCCTAATAAAGAATAAATAAACTAACACAAGGTTAAAACGCAATTGAATATATCCAGCTACCTATTAGAGATATTGAAATGAACAGTTAGTTGGTCGAGTTGTCTAAAGCATCGGGTTCCCTCCCATAAGTCGCGGATTCAATACCCTGTCAAGGTCCTCCATCATTGTACAAGTAATATAGTAGGAGGTATTGAAATATTGTTAGGTTATAGTAATAGGTAATGCGCATCAAGGTCCTCCATCATTGTACAAGTAACATTTTTTGTTGATAATGATGGTAGTAGGAGGTATTGAAATATTGTTAGGTTATAGTAATAGGTAATGCGCATCAAGGTCCTCCATCATTGTACAAGTAACACTTTTTGTTGATAATGATGGTAGTAGGAGGTATTGAAATATTGTTAGGTTATAGTAATAGGTAATGCGCATCAAGGTCCTCCATCATTGTACAAGAAACATTTTTTGTTGATAATGATGGTAGTAGGAGGTATTGAAATATTGTCAAGTTATAGTAATAGGTAATGCGCATCAAGATCCTTCATCATTGTACAAGTAACATTTTTTGTTGATAATGATGGTAGTAGGAGGTATTGAAAAATTGTTAGGTTATAGTAATAGGTAATGCGCATTTTCATCCTGCGACAAAATATACCCGCCAAAACATCCCCGAGAAAATATCCCCGAAAAAATATTGTACTATTCTAACATTATTCAACAAAATAACTACTAAAACCTAATCTAACCTAACTTTACAGGATGTCTGTATTATTTTTGTCCCATTTTACTTTTTTGAACAATAATTTATTTTCTTCACAGGATGTCTGTATTATTTTTGTCCCATTTTACTTTTTTGAACTATAATTTATTTTCTTTACAGGATGTCTGTATTATTTTTGTCCCATTTTACTTTTTTGAACTATAATTTATTTTCTTTACAGGATGTCTGTATTATTTTTGTCCCATTTTACTTTTTTGAACCATAATTTATTGTCTTTACAGGATGTTTGTATTCTTTTTGTCCCATTTTTTGTTATATGTGTTAGGTAAGGTTTTAGTAGATATTTTGTTGGGATATGTTTTATCAGTAGGCGTAGGTTATTTTGTCGGGAATATTTTGTCGGGGATATTTTGCAACGGGATGAAAAGTCGCGGAACCGTAGTAACATCATAACCTGGGGATGTTAGTCTATATTCTATAACGAAAGTGAACATTGGAAATTCAGAAGGTTGCCATTCATCGGTTAGTTAGATGCAGTCACTAAGCTAAAAATCGAGAAGTTCTAAACTCGGTCGCAGAAACAATTTGTTTCTTGTGTGTTTTTCTAACTCGTTTTTATTTTAGTGTAGATACGATACGATACTATTTTAGTGTAAATATTAATTTATTTATGTTATTTCGAGTCGGTTCCATCGCACTATGTAGTGCAATTCTCTTTTCCCGCTGGGTTGGCTACATGTTTATAATGTCTTTAAAAATAACAGATTATGGATATTATAATAATAAAGATACACTCGTTACAGCAGCGTTATTTTTTGTTATTTTATGGTACCGCTGATAAAGAACTTACTATATTGGCCTCTGTGTGTTTAAAGATGGCTAAAAAAAATTCCTAAGGATAATTATAAAATTTGCACACACTACTTTTAATCTAAATAAGGGAGATCTTTAATTACATCTAAACAAGGGTTGTTTAATTATTTTTATAATAAAATCATTCGAATGAAATCCAATCCATTCGTGATTGAAATGCATAAAAACTGTTTTTCGTGAAAATTCCTATGGCGGAAAACCAGTATTTTTATTAATTTATTTAATATAGGATATACATATTATACATTGTAAAATGTTTTGACTGTCCAATTAGTGGGAATTCTCGCTTTAGGATATTCTGTATGAATTAACATACATATATTCTAAAGAAAAAGAACAAGGGGGGAAAAAAATATTTAAAAAGATTAAAGACAAACTCAACTGATGTTTTTATAGCATATCTACTTATTAAAATAAAAGTATTAATAATAAAATTATCGGTAATAAAAGGTGGTTTCATGACAGTTAATCCCCAAAAGTCTGTCCTCCGGCATTCTTACATACACTATGAAGTCGGTTTAAGGAAAATAAGATTTAACTACTTACACAAAATACAACTACATAAGTGTCCGAAGGGATATACAGAGAAGATTTACAATAGTATAACACATATTTTCATTTAAATGTAGCAAGGAAAAAACTACTTGTCTCACCAGGATACAATTAAAAAAAATCGTCCCTGTTATGAAAACTAGTGTTTGCATTTTGCATTGCACATAATAAAAAAGAGAAGCGAAGGGGAAAGGTAAAATAATAGATAAAAACATAAATTTGACTGGTGGTTCATTAGCAGTTAGTTTCTGCCATAGATAATATAAACAAAGGGAGACATGTCATGGAAACGTGCTCACTGTCGTCGAAATAGTCACATCCAAACTGTACGACGACAAGCTACTTGCACTGCTGACAAGCAATTTACAGTACATAGCTTAGCATGTATAAATTCCCAATGAATATAAATAATATTATACAATAATGAAAACGGTGAAAATGATGGGTTTGATATGTATTGTATGTAGGTTGAAACAATAGCGGTGTTGTGGGTAGGTGTGATTTGCAATACTATGAGTGGGAAATGGGTGAACGATATCTTTGGTGGTTTGAAAACAAAATTGTTTGATGGCCCATCTTCCCAGTGCGCTAATTTAATCGCCAGAGGATGGATTTATTTTTTTAACTATATTTACATACTCAAAGACCAATGTGGGAAGTTATTTATCAGCCGCACCACGTACTAATGAAAATTAACACTGCGACAACGTTTATTTTTATTAAATATCTATAATCTGTTATTTTAGATAAGTATACGATCATTGTACGTGTACAACGGGTTGCAACAACATTGCGTATTTTGTGTTTATTAGAACATTGAATCAGAATCAGCCAGTGCTCGATGGACGCATTTTTCGGACGTAGGTGATTAGGTCATTCGTATTGTATATTTTCTTTAGGCGGTTAATATTTTAATGATCAGCGTGTGTGGAGATATTATTCTGACGTCACGTGCTCCAAGTTACGTACTCTGTAAATCTGTAGTGTTGTTAGGGTTGCCACTGTTGCCAGATGGCCGGGAATTCCGGGAAAGTCCCGGAATTTTGCGTGTGGTCCCGTATCCAGAAATTACACCTTACTGTCCCGAAGATCATGAATAATAGTTTTTTCCAAAAAAATTACGGCACTACGGTGCGACGCCGCGACGCAACAAGAAAATATTGCCGCGGTCTGTAGGCATGTGTCGTCAGTCGTGTCACAGACACAACTCACGAAGCCTGTGTGAGAGTGAGTGCGTGAGGTGCGAGGGGAGGTGATTTTAAATACTAGATTGGGAAAAAAAAGAGTTTACTGCAATTTGTAAAACAAGTAATTCAGATATCGCAATTCAGTATGAAGGTTGCCGCGCGTTGAAAGTCGTCATTATTAGGTATATTTATTACGTTTTAAATTTGATTTATTTATTGGCGACGCCAATTTGGCGTCGTCGGTTTTTTACTGTGGGTGAAATGTAAAAGTAGATATTTTAGTATGCTTATTGCTTCTGTACACATTAACGCAATAATTGTACAGTAATTTGTGTTGTATTGCATTGTTGTAGGTTCACGCCAATAGTGCCAAGCCTAAAAATATGGTGTCAGCCAAAAAGACTTCAAGGTGTATGGGCACTTTTTTCATAAAGAAAGATACTAAGGAAGAAATTTTGATCTTAAATGCAGAGGTAGCATTAGTTTATCGTAATGTAAAACAAGGTTTGAGTTACAATAGTTTAGACTGCTTGGGAAAAAATTTAAACAAAATAATTCCAGATAGTATGTATTAACTGCAAAAATGACATGTGGACGTACAAAGGCTTCGGCAATTACACGCAGTGTTTTAGGACCCTATTCGCAGGAAAAGTTGATATCTGATTTAAAAGAATCTCATTATTCTTCAGTTGTAGTAGAAATGTCCAGGAAAAGATAAGCCCGTATCTGGCAACCCTAAATGTTGTAGGATTGAGCTTTGTAATGGCATTGTCATGAAATATCATAATTTTTTATAACATTCGAAGTTATTTCGCTTAATAATAGTAACTATTTTATTTATTGACTCTTTTTGATTTTTGCTGTTTATAGATAGTTCCTAAGATTGACTCCTTATACAATCGTTCGTCTTTCTATCTTGCAGGGACATTCCTAGCCCCTAAAGTTGGTCCCCGGATATGTAATGTGATATATAATCCTTGATGCATTTGAGTAAAAACATATTTTATACTTTTGTTTTTGGTGGTACATCCTATCTGCATTTTTAGTTATAATTTGTGTAATTGTGTGTACAGTATATTTTCCTAAGCCGACTGCATATTGTATATAAGTTTGCCGAGGGGTTAGCTGTCGGGGAATCAACTGTCATATAACCCTAGCGTGGCGACCATTTTGCTACATTGATTTTGGTTACGCTAGGTTAGGTTAGTTCACGCTAGGTTAGGTTGGGCTAGGTTTGTTTTTGTGTTTGATTCGTAGAACTCCATTTTAATTTTTAGAAATTTAATTCAAATTAAATTTAATTTCGATAATAACATTATGAAATTTCTAAAAATTAAAATGGATTAGGTTAGTTCATATTTGCTCTCTGGAATGTAATACTTAATAAGTATTTCTACATAAATTATTATTTTTGCATCGGTTACCCACAATAAAATACGGATTTATGATATCATCTTCGTCTATTGTTAATTTTTTTTATTTGGAAAGGTAAAAGGTTAAAGTTGACTGAATTTAATAAAAAACGATTGTCGATTATGTAATGATTATAATTATCTGAAACGCACAAAGATATTGATTTGAACATCTTTGTATACGCATTATATATGTAGATCGTGGGTTCAGAAATGACTGAAAGAGCACAATCCTAAGTTTGTACATTTGTATTGGCGCACTTGCACATGTATGTATACACTTCCCACAGTGGTGTCCTTGTATAAAGTCACTGAGCAGCCTTTTGAAAAATTTGTAGACTATTTTCAATTCCTCCAGAATTTTCTTTTCTGAAGTCGAATAACAAGTTTGAAGCTTGCAGATTTTTTTACAATAGCTCCACGCAGGACGCCCAGAGAAAAATAATTTCCCTCAGGCCCATGTCATCTTTGAGGTTGCTGTGTAAAGGGACTTTTTAGGGAGAGGAAGTTCTGGGAAGGAAAGAAGAGGGTAAGAATCTAGGGGACAGTGTGTCCAGTAGTGATGGACATATGAATCCATTCTTTCCACGTTTCCACTACGGTGCAAGGCGATGGGTCGAGGGAGTCCGACTGGAGAAATCAAAAGGTCTTTCTCAACCATTCTCACCCGATCTGGCCCGCCCCGCAAACGTGCGTGCGTGCAAACGCATCCGCCACCAAGACCTAGACGTACCTCATGAACCCGGGCACCCTTACTAAGTCACCAAACGTAGCGAACCACTTGGGTGCCCTTTGTCAGGGGTGTGTTAGCCAATAAATGGCGCCTCCCAAATTACAAGAATACAAGCAATGCATCTGTGTGAGTGCCGTGATTGCGTCAACTTTTTTTGCGATACTTATAGCTGTTATCAAAGTACTTTTTAAACAAAATTACATACAAAAAGGACATAATACAAGGAGAGGAGATGCAATGAAATCAGACAACAAAAAAAGGAAAAAAAAAACAATACGCAAAACAGTTTACTTCTCAAAGAGGTGTTTTTACTATAAAAGGGTTGTCAAAAAATTAAAGACCCTTTCTTATTTTCGGCGAATGTGGACGTTACTTTTTAAACAAAACTACATACAAAACGGACATTCACAGACAAAGACATGTAATAAAATCAGACAACCAAAAAAGGAAGAAAAAACAATACGCAAAACAGTTTACTTTTCAAAGACGTGTTGATTACAAGGGTTGTCAAAGAATTAAAGACAGTTCCTTATTTTCGGCGAACGTGGACTGGTTACGCCAATACACATACCTACACATACACATACCTAGATTGCACGCACACATACTGTCACATAAGGTCCTTCGTCAGTCATTCTTTACACAAACATATCAATCCACTCTACACAAACATAATTCTCATTCATGGACATTATTTCTCAAAATATGACGGCACTAGCGTCTACCTCAGACTTTCCCTAAAAAACCGAATTCCGACTCGGTAGCTGCTTCAGTGCGATCTTTGCATAGTAATACTCTGTTGGAGACCATGAAGTCTGCACCAATTGGTAGATTCAAGATGTATTTTAGGAGCCAAATTAAGTAAGAGAAAATGAATTAGTAGGTATGTAGGTTGTAATAATTTAGAAATTTATAAATTTTTGTTGCATAAATAATTAAAAAAAAACTAAAATAATTAATCCAGAATAATTTTATTATTCTCTCTTATTTGAAAGATTAAAGTGGGTGATTTCCGCTCCAAAGGAATTATTCCAAACTAAAGGGAATAGTTCCGAAAGTTTAATATTCTAATTAATCAATTTAAATGTAAATTAATGGTTTAATTATCTAGACACGACCTGTCGACTAAAAATTCTCCTAGGCAATTTATGAGAAGAATAGGATATAGAAATAATTAGAAACGAGACGGGTTTAAACTTAGAAAGTGGAGTAAAAGTTTTTCGTTTTAATTTCCTAAGACAATGAAAATCTATTTTGTTCTTTATGGTCTCGTCCTCATTCCTCAAGGAATTAATGTAATGGAATTAATTGGATATCAACAACACCTTAACGTTTTATTACGTAATTAAAAATACTAATTTAGGTTGTGTATCGTTAACTCCGGTTTAATGAAAACTGGATCTTTTACTCTGAATTTAAGTTTAATTTTCAAAATTGGAACTGATTTTTTATTTTTACATAAGCTCCATACAGGAGGCCTTGAAGCAAAAAATCCCTAAAAGCCTATGTCTTTGGGGATGATGCGTGGAGGGTCTTTTCAGGGAAAGGAAGGAGAGGACGTTCTGAGAAGGAAAAAGGTGTGAGGGGTGGGTATGAATCTGTGGTCAATGTGTCCAGTAGTGGCAGACACAAGAAACATTTCCTCCCACTGTGGTGCACGGTGATGAATCGAGAGTCCAGATCTCTCTCAACCAGTCTCTGTCGATCCGACCTGCCACACAGTAAGAGCTCAGACGTTTCCGCCGCCAAGACCTAGACAAACCTCACCCCATGAACTCGGGCACCCTGCTAAGTCACCAAACGTAGCGGTGAGTCTTGGGGTGATCTATGGCAGGGGTGTTGGTTATCCAATAAATGGTTCCCTGGGCAGCGGCACCCATATTCGCCTCCCAAATTGTATAGACCCATTTTCTCCAATGCCCACCCAATATATTTAAAAGTTTAATTTGGAGGTACTCGTAACATTTTATTTCATTCCGTTAGAGCATTGGTTCTCAACGTAGGCGTAACGCCCCCTTGAGGGCGTTTCAGACCTTCAGGGGGCGGTAGAAGACCAAGAGAAAATTAAGGAACGTTTCAAACTTGTAGGGTGGGGCGGTAGGGGACCCAGAGAAACCCATCCTATCTTGGCTCATCCATCCCATTAGGGGCCATCCATCCACAAAAATATTTTACCTATCCCATTACGCCCCCTCCATTGTGGCAAATTTAACCCTATCGTGGTATCCCATTATACCCCTTCGTTAGGGGGCGCTGGAAATAAAAATACTCTCAAATTGGGTGAAGGGCAAGAAAAGGTTGAGAATCTATGTATTAGAGCAAATGCTTTTATTAATATACCTATACTTACAATAAACTTTTCTTAAGTAACTGTTCGTCAGTAGATACCCTAAAGAAATTTAAAAAGTGGGGAATTAACAATATTCCTGTTGGAAAGCATTATTGAAAAAATGAAAAAAAGGGATATATTTAGCTCCACAAGGTAAATACGATCAAATGATCAATAGCGTTTTATCCTCACTGCCTACCCTGTGGAGAATTGGTGGAATGATAAGTTATTTTTAAAAAATCTCTGTCAAGATCCTTCATAAAATTAGCCCATTTCTCATCCAACCAAACAAACTTTACATCAAAATTATACGACCACAACAATATCAAAAATTTATGCTAAATTATTATTATTAAGATAAAAGGGGTGTTAAAAACAGCACTTAAAAGCTTTCCAAGACGCTCTCCTAGCTTACAGCCTCCGAATACCTAATCTCCCGTGTGTTTATCACCTCAGACGCTAGTCAGAAGTTAACTGTTTGTTGTTCCAGCCGGCGCGGGCGGTTACGGTTAATTCTAACCTTCCAGTCTGGACGAATATTATCCTAACGCCAAGGTGATCTTGTTAATTAGTCGGGCGTCTGGCGTAGTACTATCGTGACCTACATTAGGTAATTTAAACAATTTCATCAAACCCTTTCGCGTTTATGTGCGCCTGGTAGCAGCAGGGGCGGACCAATGAGATTTCAAAATAAAAACACATTTCGTTTAATTATTTATTTAATTATTCGTTTTTTTTATTATTTAATAGCTGAAACCCGGCATGCGTTGCTATGCCATTTGATAAAGAAATTGTTTCTCTCTGCGCGTCCTTTCCAATTCATCCCCTTCCTCTCCCGCGTCCCCTTCCCCTCACGTGTTCCCATTCTGCCTCCTCCACCTTTCCTCTCCCCACTCTACTCCTCCCCTTCCCGAGTTCCACTCCCCCCTCTTCCCTCCCGTATTCCATACATTCAGTCCCGGGACATTCAGTTTTCAAACAGCTCGCGTGCCACCTATTGCAATTTTTTTAAACAAATTTCATAATGCCAAAGCTCCCCAGTAGTTTTTTATAAACCTTATGCTGACAATAACGAACACAAAAAAAAATAATTTTCCAATTTGATGCAGTCGTTCGGAAGTTATGCGCGTACATACGTTTCGGCGATTCATTTTTATTTTATAGACAGATAGATAGAAGATTTATATAGATTTACGGACAAATAGTCCATTAACAATTTAAAAATAACACGGATAAGAAACAGGAAAGGAGAGCATATATATGAAGAACAATGACAATATATAATATAAAAGTACATATATATAAGTAACTACAAGTCAAAGCTTAAAGATGGATTTAAAAGGCTTTAAAAATTACGCATTGCGTATCGAATGCCGAAAGTTATTTAGGACAGATTGTTAAAAAAAATTTGACGGATTTATCAAATATTTGAAGTTCATTATTTTCACTTGTTCTGTGTAAAATATTTGATGAAACCGTCAAATTTTTTTATTCAATCCGTCCTTAGGCTTACACCAAAAAATTCAATGTTTTGACTTGCGTTGACAAGTCTTGACATTCTGGACAAAGGAGAATGTATCCATATTTAATAGAATGTTCATTGAGTAACAGCAATTTATTATTTCGGAGTCTACGGGAAGGGATGTTGGTTGAATCATCTCCTATAATAAGCACATACAAGCTTTTATAAACATGTGATATTATATGATAATACCGGATTCATTATTAATTCGAGAAGTATAATCCGTTACAGTAATTATAATACAGAACTAATTGCAAAGGAATAATATAAGCTAATATTAGTATTAATTTATGAGGTATGTTATTATAACCTTCTTGTAATTAAATTACATGCAGTTGAACGCATCTACTATTTCTGAAAAAGCATTGCCAACGGCGTGCAATCTAGGTACAAGCGAGTATCTAAATGACTCCGTCCTGATACTGTGGTTGCAATTAAAATTATTTTTGATCAAGTAGTTCTAGTTGAAATAGAGAAGGTAAGTAAATCATATGTTTATAAAACCATTAACATTTAAAAAAAATAAAAATTTGGTTTGGAAACAAGGCTTCTATCCAAGAGTTTTATTATATTTCTTTCGATTGGTTTTAATGTATTGTTTCTGTAGGTAGACCGAGTATAAAGTTAATGCATCTTAGAAATTTATGCTGAATATTTTCAATGGAATCAGAGTGGATTTCAGAGTGATGGAAACAGATTATGATGTTTACATGAAACTTTTTTGATTTCCAGACCTCCACTAGATCAATGAAATTGACTACATATCTAGTTGAGAAAGAATTTCGATGCTTGAAAATTTTTAAACAATTTTAAAAAAGGAAAAAATGATCTTAATTCGAGCATGCGGACCCGCCCACAACACTACTTGTGTACGTTAATTTCTTCCTAGAAATTATTCTGACATTTTTAAACTTACAAATATTGTTTTTACGAATAACTAAGCGAAGAGTAATCACACATCGGCTCTAATGATGGACACTGTAACGCTGTCCGAAACGTTGGCTAAAGAAGGAGATAGCACAGCACGGCATAATACCCCAAAAATAAATAACGGTAACACTTTCATCGGGTTACCTCTTTAATGTTACGAGGCTTAAATAGTTCACATATTGTAATACTTTTCAGAATTCCAAAAGCTCCCGCTTCTGTAATTGGCAGTAGGACGTTTTTTTAACTATCTGATATTTATGCTTTTGAGTTAATAGATGGCTATAATAAACAAACGATTTTTTTTTATATTTCAGAAAAATGGTAAGCGATTCCCAGCGCCGCACGCCCGGATGCAGGTTCTCCCTGCACCTCAAGTAGATTCGGCTCTGTTTACCTGGGACGTACTTATACAGGCAGCTTTACAGCACTACAGTTAAAATAATGGCCACTAAATAAGTCTAGATTAATCCGCGTAAAAAGATTATACACAATTCTAGGAAGTCTGGATTCTGAAAAATATTATGTAATATTTTCAAGACGGGTTTTCGAGTCTGTATTTTTTATCTGAAGGATTTTTTTTCGGATTTACAATAGATTAGAAATCCCAAGTGTGAAGCGATTTCCAGAAAAAACATCTTAAACACTTGCCTTAATTTGCAAAACCTGATAAGGAAAAAGTTATACAAAAAAATATTTCAACAGGATAACATTTTATTTTGGTGTAGAAATAAAATATTTCAACAGGATAACATTTTATTTTGGTGTAGAAATAAAATATTTCAACAGGATAACATTTTATTTTGGTGTAGAAATAAAATATTTCAACAGGATAACATTTTATTTTGGTGTAGAAATAAAATATTTCAACAGGATAACATTTTATTTTGGTATAGAAATAAAATATTTCAACAGGATAACATTTTATTTTGGTGTAGAAATAAAATATTTCAACAAGATAACATTTTATTTTGGTGTAGAAATAAAATATTTCAACAGGATAACATTTTATTTTGGTGTAGAAATAAAATTCGAGGGTTTAAAACCAGAAGCTAAAATTTGAATCGAAAAACTGTATAGACTTTTAAATTAATTAAAAACTACTAAATGCAACAATGTTTAATTTGTTAGAAGTCAAAATCCTTTAGCTGTATTTTTAACTTGTTAAGAAAGGGAACCAATCGCGATGCTAACTCAACTACTGACGTACTTTATATTAACTACGTATAAATCCGAAAACTGTTTGCCTTGTGTCTTAAGCAGCGAAAAGGTCGAACGGTGAGCTTACACGCCGTATTTAGCTGAAAACTGTAATCGCCAACTTTGGATTTTCAGATGTATTTTTATTGTTAAAACATAAGAAAGACGCCACTTTTTGTACCGCATGTTTTTATTTTTTTATGAGAAAATATATATATGTATATATTTTTTTTGACACAGTGAAATGTTGAAACCCGGGCAAAACCGGACAGTAAAGCCACTACACATAAAGTCCAACGAGGTTTTAAATACTATATAGACTCTAACTAGATTCCTATAATAATCCATTAGAACTGTTAAACTCGGTTCTGTTCTCTTCAGGTTTCTCGGTTTTGTTCAGAAAATTAGCAGGCATGTCCATAATATGACCGGAAAGTGCACCAATCCGAACACACAAAATGCCTTGCAAGGTGAGAAACATACCGGACCACTGTCTATTGAATACAATACACGACATATTTTTTCAGCCCGATTCCCATTAGAGACCAAAGTCAACATTTTTCGCTTTACGCGATCGCTGTTTTCATCTCTATATCTACGATTTCAATTGTCATCACTGCAAACAGCACATGAACCAAGCTGTTTGTGTTTGTGAAATCGTAGATATGAAAATAGAGATCGCGTAAAGCGAAAAATGTTGACTTTGGTCTCTAATTGGAATCGGGCTGAAAAAAGATGACGTGTATTGTAGGCATAAGGATATGCTTCGATGGTGAGAAAAGGAAATATTTAAGTCGTAACCTATCAAGTAAACCAAATCATTTTAATTTATTTTCTTAATCTATTAGAACTAGACAATAGTCCCAACTTCCCAGATATCATAATATCCGGTGTTGTCCTGTGCGCTTTTGGGGTTTGTTTGAGAAGTTTGTTTGGAGCCAGTGAGACTATGGCATCCCCAATTGGGGTATGTTGTGAGGATGAAAGTAGTGGGGAGGGGAAGGAGAAGGGGAAGAGGAAGGTGGGGAATAACCTGGCTATTCAGATCTGGTCACTAAACAAGGCTAACGCCATTTCAAGCAAAGTTTCAATTCTGAATGGTGGTTTTACACCAGGGCGATACTGATAGTATCTTCCACTCTGGAAGGTGCCGCAAATATACTATACATTATTTTTAATTAATTAATTGTGAAATAACACAAATTATTCAAATGAAATTTATTTGCTTACGCCGGGATTCGATCCCACGACCTTCGGTTTGCGAAAGCCTTAGCGCTAGACCACGCCGGCCGGTCAAATGTTTGTGAAAGGGAAGAAAACGGAGAAAAAGTCAGTTGTTAATGTTCCTGGCTATTCATTATGTCTAGATGTGGTCACTAAATACAGCTAACCCTTTCAGTACCGCACTTTTGTTTACACCAACATATTTAACACCTTAGGTTATTTTTGGTGTATATTTTTTTGTTCAAATTTATATCTGTTTATAACTCGATTTTTATAATTTTAAGTGGTTACTTTTTGATAGCAAGAAAAAAACCCGACACATAAATAATAGCTTTATTTAAAAATAATAATATCTAATAATTGAGTGGAATAATAGCCTGTAGCCAAAAGTGTGCGTTAAGAAAATGAAGATAATGTTGATAGTTCACAGTCCCAGTACGATATGGTTAAATATGACTGAAGTTGATATGGTCGAATTAGTTCACCAGTAAGAGGCCACGGCAAGGCTGAGGTATTGGGTTCAATTCCTAGATGCAACCAAATCTTTTTCTGATTTGTTAAATACATAATCACTTGGGTTTTCTGTTATATAATTATAATTACTAATTTCTATAAGAGTTTTCTTGCGTGACAGCTATTGCAGACAGACAATAAACACATAATTAAATTATAGAATCAGGAGAAGATAAATTCAATGAAAAAAACATTCAGAAGAGATAGTTTCTTTACTAAAGTGTAATTTAGACTAATTTATTTACTTACGCGATTGGGGAAAACTAAATAAACATTTAACTACATGGGTAATTAACTTTAAAAACATTAGACAAAGATCATCAACGAACAAGATACCGCCACGAGAAAATATATAAAGAGTTAGTTTCGCTTTGTTGTCGTTTTGTTAAATTAAAATAAATAAATAAAATACTTTATAAAAAACTAGTGAGTTCCGACATGCGTTGCAATGCCACTATCGAAGAAATTGTTCCTTCCTGCGTGTCTTTTCCCATTCGTCGCGTTCCCCTTCCCCCACCCCTTCCCTTCCCATGTCCCCTTCCCCTCATACGTTCCCGAATATTATTAGATTTATAAATAAAAATTAAATTCAATTCAATTCAAAGCGAAACTAATTTTTATTCGATTCAAAGTGTGAGGCGAGTACTTCAAATATATCCATTAATTTAAAAAAAATCGAAAATAGTTTTTGATTTTTGCAAAACAATGAACAATCATTGTTTTGCAAAATGTCATTCTCAAATTTTGACAGTTTTGCAAGAGTTTTTGCAATGATTAAAAAAGTTTTCAGATGTATTGACATGTGTGGTTGTAATAAAACCTTCGCGGGGGTTTAAAGAAGGTATTTTGAATTTTTCAAACATTTCCTATGCTTAATATAGCAATACATAGACGTCTCATATAGGTACTCAAATATACATATATCTACCTAGACATAAATAAGCATATTTTAATTTTTATATGTATAGATATTTATGATCGCGTATAAGAAACGACTTTATGGCTAAAATTATCTGTAGTATTAATTTGGACAAGTGTAATTTATTGGCATTACTTTATTTGCAGTATTTGAGTATGATTCATATCACATTATAGAATAAAGAATCCACATTATTATTACGTTTACATCCTTCCCACGACCGAGACACGCCATATTGCACATTAAAAATGGAAACAGAATTAGTAGGTGGTCTTTATGAATCGATTTAAACACGAAAACAAATGCTCCGAAGTGTCCAAACACAAGAAACGTCAATAAAACGTGCAAGTAATGCAGGTAGACAGACATCCATTATTAACGCGTTACAACGAAAACGAGCAAAAACCGGCGTTTTTTATTTGCCAAAATTCAAAAACCCGCATAATTTTAAGTGAAAAAACGACGATGCATTTTGAAATCGTTGACAAAAGGATTCTCGGGATTTTAATTCGATGGGCTCCGTAAAAAGTGGAAACACATCAATGAATTAAACTGAATCTTTCAACATTTATTTATTTATTGATTGATTAACGCCCCTTTTCGGGGCTTTTACGTGTGAATGGTAAGAAATATACAGTATTTATTGTAAATAACTAAACTGCCTCAGTAACAATATTTTATATTTGTTTAAAGATAAACTGAAGATGTCCACCGACTTGGTATAATTTTTTCCCTCCATAAGTATTCTGGGCAAAGAAGAATATATATGGTAGTTAGTCCCAGAATTTCTGCACTGAAATAAATCCTGACTTCTAGTATTACGTAGTGATATCCAGAAGCTTATCAATTCAAGCAATACCGGACTATCAACTAAATCATTTAGAATTTTATATAGAAATACCAAGTCAGTGAAAATTCTTCTGTCTGACAACTTGAGCTTAGTCATATTATTTAACAGAGTGTTGTAGTTCAAAATATTTGTTGGAACACCCATTTAAAATTTAACAAACGTAAGATTTTGTTTTGTATTCTTTCAACAGCTTGTACATGTATATTATAATGTGGGTTCCAGACGGGAGAATTGTACTCAAGTTGACTTCTTACGTAGGCAAAATATTAATACACTTTATATTGTTAAAATTTCTAGCTAGCCTAGTTATAAATTCCAACATTTTTAAGCCTTTGTAAGATAGACTAATCTATTACCATAGACTTTACTAGTAGTTCTTGTACTACTCTAACGGGATCTTTAAAAAAACCATTTTAACGTTGAATACAATTAGTCTTAATTTTGGGTAATCGATTTGTAAGTATGACATGTATCTATAGTAGTTCAATAATATTAAGACAATTTAATAAACGTATTAAAATTAACAATAACTTTTAAGGATTCACAGAGAAAAAGGTTGCACCTCTGTCGGTGCTCTCAAGTGAAACCTAATTGTTCCCTTACCCTTCATTTTTCCAAAAGGGTTTCAACGAGTATTTTCTACCTCTGGGTCAGCTGAACTCCGAAGCCGATGGTTTATGAAGTGCCTCTTGCATCAGTTCTGCCAAAGGTTCACTTGAAGTAGCGCGGTAAGTGTATCGGGAAGCAACTTGTCCTCTAGCCCTTCCAGAGATCACTTCTGTAAGTCTGAGCGGCAGGGTGAAAAACTAACCAATATCATCACACTAATTAGTAAGAGACAAAACGATACTGGAATGAGAAAGTATTCTAGATTGAAGAGCTAATCAATATACGCTCCGAAATATGCATAACAATAAATTTTTTTTAAATCCTTTATTTTTCCCAATTTTACATTTTATATATACATATTTTGAAAATCATAAGAGTAATGGGACATACTAAGGCGCAGCCTGTGCATGGGTAACATAGTTAAATATATTTTTTTACAAATTAAAAATAATGGAAAAACAAAACAATGGGTATTAAGCAAAAACATAATAAAAATTTGTCTAAAATAGTTTGCACAAAAATGGTATACAATAGTGAACAGTGTAATAATAAGTGTAAAGTTTGTGTGAAAAAATAAAAGTGATATAAATTATAAAAATAAAGTTTCAACATCTGCATTGTTAAGCCATATTTTTTAACCTTTTAGGTATTGGGGAAATTTGGTTGCCACCTGAATAATTTTCGGTAAAAGATTGAAGGTACGAGGTCCAATGAAACTGCTGTGCGTTTGCATTGTTTTGTGTATTCGTTTGGGGGGTATAAAATACATTACTTTTTTCTAATGTTGATTCTGTTTTCATTTTTTTCGAATTTGTTTTTGTTAGATGGTCTGTTTCAGTAATCCAAATAAAATCACATTAATAGTTTTTTTTATTTCGCTTTTTTTTTTGGCGTCAGATACATGACGTGGTGAAATATTATTAATGAATTAGATTAAATCTCAATAGACAGATATTGCCCGGCCTACCTCTTCCATATGTCCATCACTTTCCTTTTTCATTCAGCCTCATAACCTTCCTCATTTGGGGATGTCTCACTGGAAACCTGATAACCGACGTCAACAAGGAATCAGTGTTCAACTGGCTGCGGACAGTCGGGAGCAGTTGGGACTCTTTTGGGATATTCACATTTAAAAAAATGGATTGTTAAAACAATGTTGAAAGTTTTGTGTTCAAAAATTTACAGTTTTGACTTTTCTCAATTCGGATGTCATGTGGTAAATTACTCAAACTATACTCAAACTTTAGTATGGGTACTGGAAGGCGGACAAGGGTACCGTCGCCCCTGGAACCATTTATTGGATAACCAACACCTTTTGCCATAGGTCACCCTAAGTAGTTCCCAACGTTTGATGATTTGGAGAGAAGTTTGTCTTTTTTATGTAAATACCTCACCAGAGTCCTAGCTGTTCCCGTCTGACTATGGCATCCGCAATTGGGGTATGTTGTGAGGCTGAAGGTAGTAGGGAGGGAAAATACTTAGGGAGGAGGCAGATGGGAAAGTACCTGGCTATTTAGATCTGGTCACAAAACAAGGCAAAAGCCATTTCAAGCAACGTTTTAATTCTGAATGGTGGTGTTACACCAGGGCGAAACTGAGAGGATCTTGCCGCAAATACACTATATATTTTTTTTAAATAATTAATTGTGAAATAACACAAATTAATTCAATAAAATTTATTTACACAAATAGGGATTCGATCCTTACCAAGAGCCTTACCCCTCGACCATGGAGGCCGTCCTCCGGGATATATGATTGACCTGAACCCCAGATTCCTACCCACCGTTCATACCTTTTTTTTCCAGAACATCCTTTCCATAAAAAGATTCTCCACACAGCATCCCACAGATGACATACGAATTGAATTGCTGTGAGATTTTTTTCCTCAAGACCTCCTGAATAAAGCTAATGAAAAAAAATTATAATTGAGCAGTTCATACGTGGTAAAAGTGAAACTTTAGGCAAACTAAAGTATACAAAAGTGGTGAGACCGATAGGCTACGAAGCACCGCACAAAGAGGAGACCGATTATAATATCTCATTATCTCGCAGGCTAAATCCTATCCTATAGATGTAGTTCTGTAGTCCTATAGATGTGTTTGTCTCATTTTAGTGTCGCCATTTTTCATTCCATCGAGTTTCAAATGCATCGAGTTAAAAACGTGATATGATTTCACCTCAGGAAGGGCGATATTATAGCATTAACCAATTATTTTATTAAAATTTATCACAGAAAAATTTTCAATAATATTCTCGGAATATTAAAATAAATTAATACGAAAAAAGTCCCATTTATGTGACTTTAAATTGGGTGGCGTAAGAAATATTTAAAAATAATAATTTTAATTTTGTGCTACTGGTTTTAAATAAAATTAAGGATATGCGACATTGATGTCTTAATGTGTAAATTCCATATTTGGTTAAATGATGATATGATAAGCGTTTTTCTTAATGCGATTTGCTCTCATCCATGTCTAAATTAAAACTGATTAGTGGGAATTGAATGTTGTGTTATTTATTATGCGGATGTCGTATTTTGAGAAAAAGTTAAATGGATTTGTGTTCGTCTATAAATACCTATGTGGATATAATGGATTAATGTGATTCATATTAGGAAATTTATTTACTAGTTTTCTGGTAAAATACATGTTTAATATCTGTGATATTGGTAGGTATGAAGGTATCACAGCCAGAATTCACATCAACAAGTGCATTCACATATAATAATGTTTGGATGATTTGTATAGTGCCGTGCTGTACAAATTTATGATATATTTCTACAATCTTACTTACAGACCAGACAAACCATTATAATAATTTATGGCTAAAAAAAATCCTTCCACCGGTTAATAGATCACTAATGAAAAACTATATGTGCAATACATTTGACCAATGAACACGATGCTGCGTAAAAATGTACATTTATATTAAGATGTAAGTATATTTTTGTTTTATTTATACACTGTCCTAGTAAAAAATATACAGGAACATTCTTACCTGGGAGGTCACTTGAAATTAACACTGTTTATTCTTCTTGTAGAGAAATTTAGATAGAGTTCGGATTTCGGATATAATTGGGAACATAATGTAGTTATTGAAAATGCCATTATTTAATCCTGTTATATATTGTAAGAACAATATATAATCATATGAATAATGTATATTAATAGGCGAAAAGCTTGAGAAAGCAAAAGTTTTAAGGTGTGCAAATAGTGCAAGGATTTGTTTAGTATTAATAATATTAACATCATCCTAAATATTATTCGTCCCTCGGTAAGAGACGGATGGATGTACTCGTATAAGGATTCGAATAATGCATTGACATGTGCATTGCTTTCATATAACTATTTACTAGCGTCATTGATTCCTTCGGCACCGGTGCACAGTCGAAAAACACGCCAAGAGTCCAACATTTGTATACAGTTGACATTTATCACATGAGAACGGGTCGTTTCTACGACTCATTCTTGAGATCTACAGCTCGGCTGTGGAACCATTTGCCGGCCTCTGTGTTTCCTCCGTTATACAACATTGGTCTAGAGCATAGATTCTCAACCTTTTTTTGCCCACCGCCCCCTTTGGAAATATTATTTTTTCTAGCGCCCCCTAAATCGCAAAAAAGCAATTGTCGTCGCGATTATATTGACCACAACGGGGGGGGGGGGAAATAAGAAATAACGCCATATAAATATTTTACAAAAAAAATGTGTACAAATATTTATACATAAAAGAAATTTCAAGAAAAATTGAAATTCAGACGGTGATGAAAATTTCGTCAATGTGGAGAGACTCTTTTAAGAATCAAAAGAATTTCCCTTTTGAATCTCTCCTTTCTGACGCCAAATGTATCAATCTCGGAGGAGATTTGGTTGAGGAGCAATATTCTCCTCCCTACCGGAGAACCATTGGCTGATTAGTCCTTCAGACATGAAGAAGGAATAATCTATGATGACGCTGTCTAAGATAGTCATCTGGAACATAGAGACTCACGCGCTCCACAATGGCTGAGTTCTCAATATAGCCTCGCAGCAGTCTGAATAAGTGGGTGGCGGCATACCCCTCTCTTCTGACCTGCAGGGAGTAAACTCCCAGCATGCCCAGAAGAAAGTTCGTCGGGTAGAGCCATAGATAGATTTCGGGATACTTCCTCACGTAGATAAATCTTAGAAACTTTTTTGAACCCTCTCCGATATGAGGGAGCACCCCACCTCATGAGGATTCCAGATAAGCGAACCACTCTCCAGCCTACTGCGGACCAGGGATAAGTATAAAATCTTCGGAGAACAGGTATACTCTGATGGTTCGGAGAACAAACCTTAATATTTTTAAGGCCGACTGTCACACTCCTTCAATATGAGGGCGAAATGTCAACTTACTTTCATACATAATCCCAAGATCCTTTATATTAGAAACTCGTCTGAGATTATGACCGAGCATAGTATAACCGTGGTAGGTGAGACTAAATGCTCCGGTAAAAGTCAGAACTATGAATTTAAAGACATTGAAATGAAGCTGGTTTCGTTGACTCCATTCTGAAATATTGTCAACATCAGCTTGAAGGCGCAGGCAGTCCTTAATATTTCCCAATGGAAGAAATAATTTTAGATCGTCAGCGAACAGCAAAAAGCGAGAAAAATGATGACTCTAGCAATGTCATTAATGAAAATGGAAAAGAGAAGAGGCCCTAGGATCGATCCTTGGAGAACCCCAGAAAAAACAAGAAATTCAACTTGTAACTTTAAAAAAACTTTAACATTCGAAGGGAAAAATCTGGGCAAGTTTTGTGACTAATGAATTTTGTGATTAATCGTGATTCACAATATCAAAGACTTTTGAGAAGTCATTATACTAAGAGTCTACTTGGTATCCACTGTCTAGGGAACTAGCAACATAGTCGGTGAAAACCTTCAGATTGGTTTCAGTGGATCTTCCTTTCCTGCAACTATGCCAGGGATTATGTTTGAGGCGTAAGGAATTTATGAATTCATTTTTCAAATAGTTTAGCAGGAATTTATAGTATGGCAACTGGTCTATAATTTTCGATTAACTTTTTCGAACCTTTCTTAAAAATAGAACATATTTTGGATGTTTTCTATACTTCAGGAAAAGTGGAAGTACTAATACATAGCTAAGTTAAAGATAAGACATAATGGCGTTTTTAGGAACTCGGCGAACCCTTCAATAAAAAAATATGGGAACGAAGTTTGGTCCGATGAAGTGTTAGGTCTTCATGAGACTTATGGCACTCGTAACGTCAGATTCCGTTAATATATCTTAATCGAAGTTTGAAACTTCTCTGGTATTAAATATGGCCGCATTATTAATGTCTACAAGTGGAGGGTCTTTATTGTAGACCGACTGAAAACGATCAGCAAATGCGTTAGCCACACCCAAGCCACGAAATTCCTGATTACCTTTCATCATGGTGTATTCAAGACCACCATCCTTCCGAAGGGATTTTATATAGTGCCAAAACATCTTGGGATCATGCATGATGTTTTCCTCGATTTCAGACACGTAAGCTCGATAGGCCACTCGAACCTCCCACTTAACTAACGTTAAAAACCTAACAGATCGTATTACCTCTGAAGGCCTCCAGCTTTCCAACGCTTATGCGGGTGTGTTTGATATCTGTATTCGAGAAAACTTCTCTTGGGGACCACTTCGGGTACTTGCGACCACCACCGCCTGTCGTTAGCAAACGAAGCGCACTCGTTTCCTCTTTGATATCCATTAGGATAAACTTGTAAATGATATTAATAATTTTAAAATTACGCGCGTGGCGAAAAAGACGTACGTCCTGTCGGCGAACTATCTGGAGCACTGATGGGGTGGGATGGGGTTTCCTACCGCCCCCCTGAAAGTCTGAAACGCCCCCCAATTTTCTCTTGGTCTTCTACCGCCCCCCTGAAGGTCTGAAACGCCCCCAAGGGGGCGTTATCGCCCACGTTGAGAACCTATGGTCTAGAGTCTATGGGTCCAGGGTTGACTCCTTCTTTTCCACTAAAAAAACCCCCACACGGTACACCTCCTGTGTGGAGTGAATGTAAAAAAAACTTGTTTGACTTCAGAAAAGAAAATTCCAGTGAAATAGAAAATATGTATATATGTGTACACATGTTTTCCCAATGGTTAGCACCAAAAAATATACACTTTGCAGTCTGCTAACACAAGAAATATCTACTTCAAACAATCAATTGGTTCGTAAATTATATACGGCTAATTAGGAAAATATAATTTCCACTAAAAAGTTCTTAGATTGTAAGTTGTTCTATGTAAAATGAAATACGTACTGCAATTTTAGAAAAAACATTGAAAACGAAATTAATTATCGTAACTGGTTTTCAAACAGCATTTAATTTCACACATTGGAATTTAAAATATTACTTTTTGAAGATTTTTGTCACTGGAAAAAGAAATCTTATATTTTCCTAATAACCCTTATAGAATTTAGAGATAAATCGTAGTATTACTTGAGTTAGAAGATTACAAAGTTTTGTTTAGGGACAAGCAAGACAAAATGCTGTTTCTGGTGTCATTTTTGTACGTTAATTGGGTCAATTCTAATTGCGCGACCTGTAAGAGCTAACGGCAGACCCTACCTAGTTCACAGCGGTTCCGCAACTTTTCATCCCGCTACAAAATATCCCCGACAAAATATCCTCCAACAAAAAATATCCTACGAACAAAATATCCCCCAACAAAATAACTACTAAAACCTAACCTAACCTAACAAAAACATGGGACAAAAATAAGACAGACATCCTTTAAAGACAATAAATTATTGTTATCTGTATTATTTTTGTCCCATTTTACTATTTTTTAACATTATATAATTATTTTTCTACATTTTTTGTTAGGTTAGGAAAGTTAGGTTAAGTTTTAGTAGATATTTTGTCGCGGGATGAAAATGCGCATTACAATTTGGGAGTCGGGAATGGGTACCGCCGCTCCGCGAACCTTTATTGGATAACCAACATCTCTGCCATAGGTCACCGTAAGTAGTTCGCTACGTTTGGTGATTTAGTAGGTGTGCCCGGGTTCATGGGGTGGGGTTTGTCTAGGTCTTGGAGGCGGATGACCAGGACACACTGAACCCCAGATTCCTACCCACCCCTTAAACTCTTTTCCTTCCCAGAACTCTCCTCTCCTTCCTTTCCTTAAAAAACCCTCCACACAGCATCCCCAAAGATGACATAGGCCCTGAGGGAAATTATTTTCCTCAAAGCCTCCTGTGGGGAGCTAACGTAAAAAAAAATTTACCTTTCGGAGCAACATGCTATTGCCAATATTACGTATTTTTTAAGACTGTAAGATCATTTTTGTATACATGTTATGATTTGACAAAAAGGTGGGTTGTTATTATCAACGGCAAAGGAGAAAAAAAAACGTGCCACAAATAACACCCGTGTTAGAATTAGGTACCAATTTAAGAATTCGTATCTGGAATGTGTTATCTCAGCGGGCGTTCACAGATGGCATCTGGGTGCAATATCAATAAATATTTCAATAAATCCAATAAAAAAAGATGGAAAGGGAGCCACGCTTCCGCCGGTGGGCAATAGATGTCACCATCTACCGGGAATTTTATTATTATTGTTTTGAAAATTATTGTGAGTTGTGTTATTGTGTTGAATCATGGCTGTTGGAGTCAGACGAGGGAAGCTGTGAGTTATGGTCTTTATCTATGTACACGAGTCTATAATAAAATAATGCGGGTTGTCTCCTTTCTCGGAATAATACAATACATTTTGAGGTTTGTGAAATCAGTTTGTAGAAGGAATTGCGATAATATGGTGGGATCAGTGGCGGACTAACGGGGACCTCTGGTATTGGGGAGTCTCCAAACGCCTCCATGTTCTTTAATCAAATCCTAAACAAAGCTTTAAGGCACCAGGACACTGGAAAGAGACAGCATATATTATAAACAGTTTGTATGTTAAATTAGGTATTCTTCAGCAAAACTTTGATTGTGTTTTTCTGTTTTTCAAACTGGTTGACAACATATAAAAACATATTTACATTCGATTTCCATGCAGTCTTATTTCAATAATAAGAAAAAATGGTGAACCACTGAATTTTATTTTCGATTTCTTGTGGAAAATTTTCATTAAAAAATATGTAAATATGTAATATTATTATACAATAATTCCTAAGTGGTGTCATGGTAATTAGATTTTCGAACAGTGGTGCATGCAAATCTAATGTATCTCCATCAATTTTACGATTTGTTTAAAAACATTTGGTAAAGGCATTATTAACAAATGATTATTTCAGGAAATTAAATTTAAAAAAAAAGAGTGTGCTTTAGACCACACGACTGAAGTAAAACTTCACTAACTTATAAAAGAACATATGACATTGGAGTGACATTGACATTAACATTCCAAACAATATAGTTTGTTGCATTTCGCACAGAAGTATACACTCATGCGTCTTTTTTTCGCTGGGCAAAAGTTGCACATGCTTCGTTTCTTTTTTAATGACATTGATCACCGTTCGCATCGATTACCGTTCGCATCACACTTTTCGTAACAATCACACTTTTCGTAACAATCACCACTTTTCTTAACGCATTCACCAGTTTACCCCCAAGTGTCGAACGTGCGTAAAGAAGTTTTACTTCAAAAATGACTTTTTTGGCGTCCTGGTGCTTTAAAGCCTTGTTTAGGATTTCATCAAGGGAACATGGAGGCTTTTGGAGCCCCCCAGGACCAGAAGCCCGTGTGAACTGATTAAAAAGCTTGTAAAATTATATAAACAGGGGGGGGGGGGGTATTCAGCTTTGCCGCCCCGGGCCTCTGATGGGCTTAGTCCGCCACTGGGTGGGATAGACTTTTTTTGCAACAAAACAAGAATACGGGTTTAATATCTTCAATAATTTATTGATATGGTTTGGTTAAAAAAAGGTAGCATATTAAGAATATGATTGATTGAAAGGCCATTCAAATCAAAAATAAAAATAAAAAAACGGATCAAATCGTTCAAGGAAAATGTTAACTAAAAACTCTCAGACAGTGTTTCATCGTCATAATCAAATTTTAATTTCAATCCAGGTGCTAAATGGACTAGAACCAAAATGTACTAAGTCATTAACGAAATTGGTTTCTATTTACATCTTCATGGACGGCATTTTAAGTTGTGTATTTACCATTCAATGCCTCAATGGTTTCTGTCTGTCACTCACTTCCCAAACCAAAATAATAATGTTCTATTATTGGCTCAGAGAATCAATAGCGAGGCAGGTCAGGTTTTGTTTGATAGGCTAGGTCAGTTTTATTTAGGTTTACTGGGGTAACAACAGTGAGGAAGGATTACCTAATCGACACAACTTTCTATATAAAGCTGCAGTATCAATTGCTTTTATTACCGTCTAACTAACGGTCACCCCATTTCGTCGGGAGGGTAGGCGGAGAAGATAGACCGCCACACAACTCTGTTAGACAACAAAATTAGATGGCAATTGAACGATTTAATATATTGTTTACATAAAATATTTCAGTGTCATCTTGGTACTGCATGCCTTAGTAGTAAGTATTGAAATCATATCATCATCCATAGATTTTTATAAACAATGTTTACGGTTTCAGAAAAATAATAATATTTGACTGTTGCTCAAAAGCTCGTAAAAATTAATTTTATACCACTTAGTGACTCTCGACTATTTGTATTTCCTATGTACCCATTAATTGATTATTGTAATTTAAAGTATTAATTGTAATATAATGCATTAATTTATTGTAATATAATGTATTAGTTGTAATTTTATGTATTAATTTTAATGTTATGCATTCATTCGAATTTAATTATAATTTAACGCATTTATTGAAATTTAATGTATTAATTAGGTTATTTAATTTATTAATTGTAATTTTATTTAGTAGTTTAATGTTATATTTGTAATTAAATATACCTACTTTAATTATTTTGCATAATTTGTATATTAATATTAATTTATAGCATTAATAGTAATTTAATGCATTAATTGTAATTTAAAGTAAGAATTGTAATTTTTTGTATTAATAGAATTTAACGTAGGTATTCAATGTAAATCAATATATTAATTCTAATTCAATGCACAATTTGTAATTTAGGGTATTAATTGTAATTTTATGTATTAATTTTAATTTTGTATTAATTGTAATTTAATGTATTTGTCGTCAAATAATGTATTAATTGTTATTTAATGAGTTAAGTGTAATATAATGTATTAATTATATTATTTGTTGTAATACGGATAATCTTGACAACTCGATTGTTCTTACTAAGTGAAAATATATGTAAAAATTCAGAAAAAAAAGTCAAGCTCCGCGGCAGAGGGCTAAGCCCATTTGGCTCATAATATGCGTCGTTCACGAGGAAGCAGATTTTACAATGGAGCTATCAGCGGTGTTTCCATAACCACCAGTTCTGCAAAAAGAGACATGTGGTTACAGCGGAGCTCTCGGCGGCAAGACCGTAGCCGCTGTGGCTGGTTGTATGTTGGTAAGAGGCGGCGTGGACCCGAGCTGTCTAGACGCACGGGCGGCCCCCTCCCCCTCCCCTCCCCCCTCCCCCCCACCTACACCTGGCTGCCCACAGCAGACAGGTGTCCGGTCGGTGCATTAGCGAAGAGGTGGCCAACATGTGAGAAAGGTGAATTCATCAACGAAAACAATATTTGGAAAATAGTCTTGCTGATGACTTCACAAATGGGATATTTTCACGAACCGTGAATACCGTTGAAAATGTGTGGAAGACTTATGCCTAAAATACACGACATCTTTTTTCAGCTCAATTCCAATTAGAGACCAAAGTCAACATTTTTCGCTTTACGCGATCGCTATTTTCATCTCTATTTTCATATCTACGATTTCAATTTTCATCACTGCAAAGAACACGTCATGAACCATGCTATTTGCTGTGATGCCAACTAAAATCGTAAATATGGAAGTAGAGATGAAAATAACGATCGCGTAAAGCGATAAATGTTGACTTTGGTCTCTAATTGGAATCGGGCTGAAAAAATATGTCGTTTATTGTTGGCATAAGTCTTCCACACATTTTCAACGGTATTCACGGTTCGTGATCATTGAACTAAAAATGTGTAATTTTAATATTTTCATTCTTATCTGCTGCAACGTCATTATGACATAGAAACTGGTACTGGCTTTTAAGACGGCTATCACTGACGTCACCCGGCGTGACGTCAACGCCGCCGAATTCACGAATAAAAACGAACATGTCGTTTTAGCGGCAAATCGAAAATGGAAGAAAATTTATTCATCAACTAATAAAAATAAAGTTAGAAAAACCTTCATTCGTTTTCGTAATTTTTCGAGAATAAAAAAACAGTGAAAATATCCTATTAACAATTAAGTTAAGGCCAAAATATCACGCATTACATCTTACGATTTCAGAGGAAAAAGATAATCTTTTTTGTTAGCTGATTGAATCATAATTCATAATGGAGGGAGAAAAATCTTGTCGCGGAGTGATTGACGTAAAATCTTAAATCTTAATAAAAAACCGTCTGTTTCGCAGTTTGCGACATTGGGCCGGAGAGGTCTGTAAGAACAACTCGTAATTTGATTTTTAAATGACGGAGCGGTTTTTTAAAATCAACCGTTATTCTTTCAATCCTAATAACATCGTAGTTCGTATATATTTAACCTCCATGTTTCTAACCCTTTTTGAAAACATCGCTTTTGTAAATTTGAGTGCTTAATATAACTTAATCTGTTTTGAACAAAAATCTCTTTATTTAGAGAGCATCCAAATGCTTAATCAATCAGCAGAACACGTCTAAGCCGCGGCATACCCCATTTCTGCCGATTTATTACATATTGATCTTAAAAACGTTTGAAAGCCCTTAAAAAACATGTGTTATGCTTGAAGATAATTTCTATACATTCCCCTTGCCGAAACGCAATTTATATGAAATTCCCACGATAGAAAATAATCGCTAATTATTATAAACATGTTTGTTTCAGTTATTTTACAAGTTATACGTATAAAAAAATACACATTTTTTCTTTAAATACTGTTTTAGATAACCCCCGCGAGATTTTTATTATGTTTTAAACGAGTCGTGTTTTATTAAACATTTTCACAATTTTCGCTTAAATATGTTTTTATCGGTTTTAATTCGTATTTACATATCTCTCCATCTTCTCCTTCTTGAGCGGGTATAATGCACCTTAAAAATAATCCATATGTTCAATTGTTCTGCATAATAAATAGTTGTAAAAAGTGCATTCCTCGTTCACTTTAAACCGGTTGTCAACCGCTGGCTGCGGGCGGCGAGTGCACCGTTGCACTGCAGCGCAGACAGAATGCGATTTTCACTTTACTTTGAACTGCACTCGGTTCCTGTTCTGATAGCAGGACCTCGAGAGATATTTGGGGACCCGGCTGGAGATCGGGGGAGCGGTAGGGGGCGGTAGGAGACCTCAGGGGGCGCTGACGCGATACTCTGGGACGTGTGTTTGTTTGGGAGGTGCATGTAAATATATGATCATAATATTATCATGCATACTTATATCTTTAGTAATAATTATATCTTTTATATAATTAGAGGAAATTGCTGCAAACCAATCCCAGGATTGAAACCAGAGAGAGAGACCTATATCAAAGTTAAATCAATTGTTCGTTACTTTAATGAGTTCTACGGTTTGGCTGAAGGCGTGAACTGGTGATGATAATCGAATAAACGACAATCGAATTAAATAAACAAATATAAAAAAGGTAAAGGAATACGATTTTTCGTATTCATTACCATCATTTACCTATCTACCTAATGATTTGTCTTTAATTAATGGTATTATTTATTAAAGACGTTTGACACGTACAAGGCGGAGATCGCCGCAACTATGCGTTTCACGGCGAAGTTATATTTTATATAGAAAAAAAATATTAGTGCGTTGAATGCAAAAGTTGGAAAAAATGCACCACAGCGTGTATTGAAACCACTAACTATAACACTCATTGCATAGATTAACGTCCTCTGGTCAAATTTAAGTATTTAAGTATAAGTAGCTATATTAAGGCCTCGTAGTAAGCACTTAAAAAGAAGAAGAAGGGTAAATACAAATGTTAGAGGGAGCGCGCTGATATTAAAAACGATAATATTTAAGCGAAAATTGTGCCAGTTTTTAATAAAGTTCCATGCCAACTCAGAATGAAACCAATTCAGAACCACCTCAGAAAGGTCATTAAAAGCTATGAAAAAATCATTTTAAAATAGCCAATAACCGGTAACCCTAACCTAACATAACCTATTTAACCAAAAATTTTATCACCACTCTGACCTTTCTGAGTTGGTTTCATTTTAGGTTGGCCGGTCACCGTTTAATAAAACACGACTTGTTTGAATTAGAGCTAAAATCTCGTGGGAAACGTCTCAAATAGCGTTTACATAAAGAAACACCGTGGATTTTTTTCATACATACGAGTATAACTTGTAAAATAATAGGAAAAAAACATGTTTACAATAATTTTCGGAGCATACTGTGCTTTTTTCTATCGACGGAATTTCATATAATTACCGTTTCGTTGGGGCAAATGTATAAATATTTTCTTCAAAGATAACAAATATTTTTTTAGAAAAGTGTTCAAGAGAAATATGTTATTAAACGGTAGAAATTACGGAATGCCGCGGCATAAAATATATATATATATGTATATATAAAAATATTTTTATTTTTCCTTTAATTTTTATAATAACATAAAAATATTTTTTTACATAATATATCGTACACTCTCCTAAGGAGAGGACAACTTATATATTATTATAACTATTAGAAAAGTTACAGAGTGAAATAAAATAATAATAATTAATTTCCAATTTGGATTTCTAATTTAAAATTTCGTTTTACGTGAAAATAAAGAAGACAACATATTCATAAAAAGAGATATGGTATTTTGTAAGATAATATATGAAAGTAATAAACAATATAGATTAGTTATACGTAATACATTAGAAATGGTATTCAAAACATAATACCTATACCTAAGAATAAACAAAAATTATATGATGGTAATATAATTTATTTTTTTTATATTTGTCGTACCTGGTTTTTTTCTGTTCGTGTATCATTGAATAAATAAATAAATTATGGAAATAACATAAATACATCTTCTGTACTATGGAAATAATATAAATACATCGTCTGTACTATTGAAATAATATAATACATCGTCTGTAAATGGCTTCACTACTGTTTGATAATATCTTCAGAAGGTAAAGTGATAATAATTACACAGCAGAACTTGTTTATAAAGTTATGAACTGTTTTTTTTTTTAATAATTTAAATAATAATATTATTGAAAATATAAAAGAAAAACTTAAAATTATAATTACTGGAAACTAAGCATGGTCGAAGCCGGGTACGAAAGCTAGTAAAACATCATGAAAGTTCGTTGACCGCATTTATATAAATATTTTCGCATAAAATTATGACTATAGGTGCCAAGAACGTTATGTGCATTGTTAGAATGCGCATTATAATTCAAAATATATGCAGCCAGACTTACTAATCGTTAAACACTTTGATAATGCGTATATTATTGCACTCTTTACGCATTTATGGTACTTATTGGAATCAAACAAAAGTTTTCATTTGAAAAGTTGAAAAATATTTTTATTCCATGAAAATATTTCTACCTTCGAATCGTTTTTAGACTTATTTACAGCAGTTTTTTTGCATTAGCTCCACACAGGAGGCCCTGGGTAAAATAATTTCCTTCAGGGCCTATGTCATCTTTGGGGATGTAGTGTGGTGGGTCTTTTTAAAACAGAAAGTTCTGGGAAGGATAAAGGTATGAAGGATGCGTAGAAATCCGGGGGTCAGTGTGTCCAGGAATGACGAACGTACGAATCCTACTGCGGTGAAAAGCGATATTCGATATCTTGCAGGAGAGGTCAAACGGTCTCCCTCAACCAGTCACTCACGATCGGGCTTTTTTATGTGAATACCTCATATTGGATAAGTGTTCCAAATCTCACTATTCTCACTAATGCAATGTGACCTTCAATTTCTTTGGTAAAAAATATTAAATAACATCATAATAAGATCACATTCCTTAAACGAAAACAAGAATTCGATTTAAAACTCGAAAATGTAACCGAAATACCTAAAAATACATTTTTTAATATTCTCGAAGAAAAACGTTCATTTTTGTTTCAAAAATTTGATATCCTTAAGAGCCTCGGATTGCTTTATTTATAATCTGATGAAAACGGGGGTACGAAAATAGTAGTATAATACAAAAATAATAAGAATCTAATAACTAGGGGCGTTATATTACAAACCAATATAAATTTTCATGGTGAATGTCTTAAAATAAAATCTCTTAAAATAATGAAACTAGATTCTGACCCAGACGTAAAAATTCGACTTTAAAATTTAATAAAATACTTTTTCACAACGTAGTAAAGATTATTTTGGTTTCGGATTCAGTTTTAAAGGTATGATAAAATAATGTAAAGTGTTAAATTAAATTGAACAAAAATAATGTAATTTTTGAATGGAAGTTTTAAAGTATTAATTTTTTTAACGTTAATTCCACACGGAGGCCCTGAGGAAAATAATTTCTCTCGGGGCCTATGTCGTTTGAGATGCTGTGTGAAGGGTCTTTTTTAGGAGAGGAAGGACTGAACATTGGTCTTGAAGAGACCCATATTGTAGGATGAAGGAAACACAGAGGCCGGCAAAACGTTCCACAGCCGAGCTGTTGAACACAAGAACGAGTCGAAGAAGCGACCCATTCTCATGTGACAAATATCAAACCTGTACATATGTTGGGCCCGCATGTGGCGTGTTTGCCGACTGTGCCCCGGAACCGAAGGGATCAATGACGCTAGTTTCTCGGAGCATTTTCCATTGAAATACCGGTAGAACAAGAATATAATTCCCAACCGACGCCTGTGCGTTTGTTCAGTTTGGAAAATCTATCAAACGAACCGTCGATTCTGCACAGAGTCGAGGTTTTTTTTCAGGTATTTTGGGGCTCCAGACCAGAGATGGCTGCCAAATTCAACCGTGGGGCGCACTTGCGATTTGTATAGGGTTAGCAGTTGTGTACTATTAGAGTATCTGCGGGCCCTATACAGTAGGCACAGTTTTTGAGAGGCTAACTTAACTCAGGCTTCAATGGAGCCCCCGTATCTGAGCTGGTAACTTAGAGTTACTACAAGAATATCAATGGCGGGCCTGTTCGGAAGATTGCTTCCGTGAAGGAGACTAGATATCAAGATTAATTTTAAAATCTTTATTTTAAACAATCGTTATTTTCATACTTATGTTTTATATAAGTAGTTAGTTGCCATTGTAGAAGAACGGCAATACACGTTCAAACAGTATTAAACATAAGTTATAGTACTTTTTTAAATATCAATGTTTTAAATACAAATAAATATGCAATATTTCCACATAATATAGTTATATAGGTGAAACAATGTCAAACAATGTGCGCCGGAGTGCCGGTAGGTAATTCCAAAATAAAACACGTTTTTTCGGACAGCGATGCAGTGCCTAACATTTGTTCTAATGAAGGACACCGTAACATTCGCTAAAGAAGGGGAAAGCGCAACACAGAATCACCCCAAAAACAAATATAATATTAAAAACAAATTTTTCAAAACATTCATCAGTACGGGCAAAGCACCATGTGAGGATCATATTATTATCAAAAAAAGTTTGAAAATAAATTATGTCGTTGTATCAATAATAAAAATTAAAAAGAAAATTTTTAATAGTTTTTTTAATCTCTAATTATCAAAATTTAGGTGTTCAGCTATTCCATTAACTATTGCTGCCAGATTGTTGCTATACATAAGGCTATATATCAACTTATAGCAGTAAGATTGTTGATTTATAGCCTTTCCATTCCTGTAAGCTTGTTGCTTTAAAGCCTTTCCATTAACATTTTGGTGTAAGCTTGTCGCTTTAAAGCTTTTCCATCAACCTATTGCTGCAAGCTTGTTCCTTTAAAGCCTTTCCATCAAACAATTGCTTTCAGCTTGTTGCTCTAAGGCTTTTCCATCGAACAGTTTCTATCACCGATTCACACAGCTAACAGAAACTAGTTGCTTGAAATATGGAACCCAAAACTACTACAAATTTCCAATTCATCTTTAACTAGCAAGCTTTTGTTCCCTATCTCTTCATTACAAAGCTATGCCTATTGGCCACAAACGGTTTCTCAATGAAAGAAATTTAATTTTAATATCTGACTTTTTGTAGACGGTGGTACTCCTAACTGATTCACTACGGAGTCTAGTATTGCATCTTGCATGTACGCCTTACATTCAAAACCCAGTGAACGTTTAAAATATACGTACAAAAATGTACACAGCTATACATACATTTTTCGCTCAAAATACTATGTACCTTCTGAAATAGAAAATGGCGTGCCGCAAGTAACTACGCCTCATTGTAACTAACTCACTACTGTATACTGTATACGTTTATTTATCATATAAAGATTTAAATCCTTCTTTCACTTGGATGGTCGATGGTGGTTGAATGCTCGAGAAGATTAGCTCACATAAGGAGTTATCTTCTTTATCGAGTTCAATAAATTCCCTGAGTAAAGTATCTACCAAGTCTTTCAGAGCATTTGTCCTTAGTGTCCTATCATCCTTTTTATGGGAGCTTCGTCGTTGCCAATCGATCCAAGCTGTTTCTTCTTTGATGTCTATCGCAATATTAGTGAAAAATAATATTTTGAATTATTATTACAATATGTTACCTACAATTTATTATGAGCGACAATTTATCAAGAACCATGTGCGACTAGGTACATTTATACAAATTAGGTAATGGCTCAATGGGTAAGTACACCTAACGTAAACGAAGCTGATGACGATAAGTACCAAATTTTAACACGATACTTTCAGAGATGTTCTTTGTTAATTCTTCGAAAACAAACTGTTTCATTAATTCAAAAAATAAATTCAGTCCGTCGATATTTACATTTATTCTATACTAGCTGGTTCCCAGCGTGCGTTGCTATGCCATTCAAAGAAATAATTTGATTCTCCCTGCATGTCCTTTCCCGTGCGTCCCCGTTCCCTTCCACCTTCCCCGTCCCTCGTTTCTTCCCTCTCCGCAAACCCTACCTCCCCCGTTCACCTTCCCGCTCCCTTTCCTCCCTGCCGGTAAAATATATGAAATGTATTATTATTAAAATATATTCTTTATGTTATTCTGATCTATGACCTATATTATTGTAAAGTTTCATTAAAGTCCATTCAGTAGTTTTTGAGTAAAAGAGTAGCAAACACACATACATCCATACAAACTTTCGCGTTTATAATATTATAGTAAGATTAAAATATTAATTATAAATTTTCTAAATTTTTTTTTATTTTTTTGAAAAACTAAGTTTTCCTATACATTATATATTATATTTAATTTTTTTACGTTGTACATATTATGTTGACTGATGCCATTCTTTTACCAGGTTTACCTATACTTTATTCTATTTTCTTTTTATTTGTTCTATAATGTTGATTGATGCCCTTATGTATACTTAAGCAATACTAAGTTTTGCTGAACTTTCTTCTCTTTTCTTTTAATTGGTTGTATTATGTTGTTTGGTGCTATTGTGTAATGTATAAGTTGTAGGTACATAAATATTTTGTGGTGTACCTCTAAAATTTTGAAAAAATTATCAGCTGTACACCTGTTTTTAGATTTTCACGGTCAAAAGCATTTTTGTTGTTAGTTTTTGGGGTGTTTTGCCGTGTTGCGCTACCTTCTTCTATAGCCGACGTTTCGGACAGCGTTGCAGTGTCCATCATCAGGGCAGATCCGGTACACATCGTCGGATCTACCGGATCTGCCCTGATGATGGACACTGCAACGCTCTATAGAAGGAGGTAGCGCAACACGGCAAAACACCCCAAAAACTAACAACAAAAAAGCTGTACACCTGCATATAATGTAATATTATGAACTAATATTGTTAATTTGACTGTACTAAAAAGGGAACTTGTACGATGGACCATCAAAGTTTGTATATTTTGTGAATTTTCTTACCATAAATGAAATAAATAAATCATTTAAAAAAATTAGATAATACTTCACATCGATAGTGAATACACACAAGTCCTCTGGGTCTAAAGAGCTCGCCTCACTGGAAACAATCACACTCACGTCACAAGTCCGACATTCGTGTCTGCCAGCTATTAATGCGATTTCCGCTTCAGATCAGGGCCGCTTCGGGAACTTTCTCAAATGGTACAAATAGGGCCCCATTATAAGGACTCCAGATACTAATATCTACAGCCTGTATATCGGACGAATATCTAAAGCTCATATGTTGGACAAATATCTATGAACTTCAGAGTGAAGACTAATATCTACAGAGCTAAGGTCGGATAAATATCTATGACGGTCCCAGTGGTGACGAATATCTATGGAGCGTAGGCGGGACTAATATCTACAGAGGGCAGCTGAGCAAGAGGTTGTACGGAAAAGCATAAATCACTTCAATTACGTAATACTAAACTAACCTAACTTAACATAAATTAAGTTTTTTTAAACTGCATACGCAATATTACGTTTTGCCAATATGCTATTCCTCTGCCAGTGTTGTAGATATTCGTCGACATCACCTGTTCCATAGCAGTTTGAGCTGTAGATATTCATCCTCACTTTGGTTCTCATAGATATTTGTCAGCAGTTTGAGCTATAGATATTCGTCCTCACTTTGGTTTTCATAGATTTGTTAGTCCGATTTGTTCAGTTTAGTATTAGTAGACGCCTCCATTTAAAAGTATGAACCCATTAGGACCCATTAACACTTCAAAATATTAGTCTCTATCAGTAGCCTTAGCCAGAAATGCAAGTAAAGAAAGCTAACTCCCTGAAGCCCTGTAATCTTTGAAAGCTTATTTATTATTCGACCAACCTTTACAAGGAATCGGTTTACATTATGAATGATAATGTATATGCTTTTGATAAATTGAAATTTATTCAATCGTTTCCCTGAACGGAATTAAAATAAAGTTATTAATTAATTTATAAAAAATGTAAGCGTAAACTACTAAAATATGTATTTCTTTTATTTGAATTTATTAACGCATATAAAAAATCATTTTTTCAGAATACATTTTTTTGGCTAGCATTATGTGTGACAGTTTCCCTTGATTAATTTTTTTCGTGTGAAATTATTAACAAAATAAACAAAAAAAACAATTATGCGCTAAAATCAACCGTTTCTGGACTCCGTTTTCCAAGCGATTTTTATGCCTATTGCTTAGTCTTTGTGATGTAAATTGGCACACCAAGATAATACGCATTTTTGGCTTATATATTCCTCTTAGACAATGAAAGTATAATTCACCGGTTGGAACTAATTCAGGAGATGATAATAAAAACATTTCTTGAGAAGAGGAAAACTGAGGAATCTAATATTCATTGTAAATATTCACGGTAAGCAAAAAAACAAACTAGTAATCAATCGAATCTTAAACTTATTGGAAGATACTTAATACATCTCAAGTTATCTTACTATTTAAGAGCGTATAACCAGAGAAAACCAGAAATATGTCTTATTTAAATCAGTGTTTAGACGTATTGACTCTTTTCCACAAAAAATTATAAATTGATTTCGAAAGATTGTTATTTTATCTAGTAAAAAACGTATGTTTTAAATTTCGAGATTTTTTTTATTTATTTTTAGTATAATAAGGTTATACTATATTATACTAAAATATAGGTCGTTGGCAGATTTGTCAAATTTTCAAAAAAGATTTTGTATTATACAACACCCATTTCAAATCATATAATCATGCAGAAAAATAAATTAATACATTATGTGGTAAACGTCCAGAATTTTAATTTTAGTTTTAATAAAATCATTAAAAAATATATACGTACATGTGTTTCTTGACGAAAATTTGTCCGTTTGTGTATTTATTTGCGCACTTACAGAATAATATATTTCAGATTTTTTTACATTATTATTTTGCTCAGACATTATTGAAAAATGATACAAACTTATGATCAAAAAATAATTACAAAAAGTAAATAATTTCAATAGTTTTATCAACACGCCTTTCAGCATTTTTGGATGTAGGTTTAAATTAAAGCAAATTTGGAGTGAAAGAAAATCGATATTGAGTTATAATTTTAAAAAGCTGGTACGGAGAGTAACCAATCTTTCTCATTGGAACCGCCCTGTATGATCGTAAGAACATCTTTCGACGAAATGTGGATTTTCGGCCGCTGGCTGGTTAAACGCTCTTAAGAGACAGTTAAAAGACAAATATTAAACAAAATATCATAACAACTCGCGTCTAAAAGGGTGTATTTTGTCCCGATGCGGCCCCGCTTACCAGAACCGATTATGGCTCAGGTGGTCATTATTTCGGTTCCCGGAGTCGTGGCAAGAAGCAAGAAGAAGTAGTAAGAAGGTTGAAGCAAGAAGTAAGAAGCCACCAGGTAGTGGCACCGAGCACCGAGCACCGAGCACCGAGCACTGGGCAGAGCCACCAGCAGAAGAAGGCGATCATTATGTATGACACGGAAGCGGAATTATCATCGCAGGGCGGCAATTACAGAAACACGAGGAACGCACTGAGTACACTGGACTTGTACAACTCTTCATTAGGGTGGACCGTCTATGCATAGAATTTTTTAGACAATCCCTCTATTAAGAGTCTATTTTTGAAGTGAAACTTCTTGAGCACAGTTGTGATTTGAAACTCGATGAAACGGAGGCGACAGAGAGAAGCTAAGAGACAAACACATACATCTATAGGATTTAGTCTGCGAGAGAATGAGAAATCTTACCGCATTGGCCGCTTTAATTATGAGCTCACTTTTCAAGGTTCCTATTGGTTGAGATTGTGTGTAAGTTATTGTGAATGTTACACTTCTACCGCGTGTGAACTGCACTCGTTTTTTTTTTTTTTATTAAAGTAAAATTATTTTGACATTTTTTAAAATTATTTTCAAAATCAATAGAATATGCGGGGTGTTAAAGAACGTACTTGACTTACTTTAACCAGTGATTTCTGACATTATTTGGAGAAAAAAATGTTAATGACATTTTTCTCCTGTCTTTTTTTAATGTTTTTTTTTTTAATCTGTGGATATTGGACAGTTGGGGACGGGGATAGAGGTTGGTTGGTTGGTTACTCGGCTGAGTGACCAGTAACGACAAGTGAAAGATTTTTTTTTTTTGATTTTGAAGAATTGAAACGTTGCTTGAAATGGCTTTAGCCGTGTTTGGTGACCAGATCTGAATAGCCAGGTACTTTCCCACCTTCCTCTTCCCTATCTCCTTCCCCTCCCCACTACCTTCAGCCTCACAACATACCCCAAATTGGGGATGCCATAGTCCCACTGGTTCCAGACGGGAGCAGTTGGGACTCTTGTGCGGTATTCACGTAAAAAAAAAAGAAGAAATTTTTTTAAAGTAAATAATAAAAGGACATCGAAAATATCACTCAAGACCCAAATTTCATTTGAATTTTTTACTCCAAATACCTAATATCAGGAATCATAGGTTAAAGTAACTCAAAAATCCCTTAACATCCTGTGGAAAAATATAATCGTTGTAGAAAAATATTGTTTTTAAAAAATGTAATGTGTTTTTCTTCACAATATTAAAGTTAATTATCCAAATATTTTACAAGGTTCTTTTCAAATCAAAGATCACTCCAAAAGACTAAAAACTAATACACTTTAACATAATACATGCATTTCATTTCGATCGTAAATAATCATTAGGGGTTAAATAATTAAACGACAAAAATCATAAAAAAATAAAAACACTTGCCTTGAGATGGCAAAGAACCAGTAGAGCAAAAAGGGATGTGGAATGTTTTTAGAAAATATATTTTTTTATGTTGTCAGTATTCGAATCCGCATATATCGATGGCCCTCCCTACTGTACAATGTACGAGACTTCGAGCACCTATTTTAAGTAGCTGCCGAGTGAGCGATGTGTTGACACGAAGGGCTAAGAGGATCAACGAGGGAAAAAAATAAGACATGATTCGAAAATTCCACAAGCAATGACGTAGGTTAACAATAACTTAACCTTCATAATCCTAGAATTTCAATTTAATGTCTGTGTTTCAACTTTAGTTATCTTTAAAGACACCTTAAGCCCAACGTACCGAAAAAACTTCATCTTGTTTCAATTTATTTAAGCCAGTTATAACAGTCATTATAAAAAAATTAATTTTTACAATTTAAAAAAAAATGTTAATATTTTTAAAAAAAGTACATACTTTTGAAACAAATGTGAATGGAAAGAGAGTTGGTAGGTGTATAAAGAAAAGTTTGGAAGTTTCTTGAAAGATTATTTTGTTCGCATCTGGAAGCTTTATTTTTCAAACATAAATGATCTGATTGTACAATGCACAACGTCGATACACCACTTTAAATGAAAAATGCACCAAAAGTTTCGAAAAGTTTAAGCTGTCAACATCATAGCTAAAACTTAAAACTACATTGAGAGAATATAATAGTAGAAGAAAGATAAAGTGGCATTTCAACACCCCTCTAAAAAATCATTATAAGTGATGAAATTTAACAAAAAAAGAGCCCATAACCTTACGTAAACTATTTATCCGAGACTTACAAAAACATTTCATCAATTTAATGACTTTTCAGAGGGATGATTGAGTTGGTCACCAATATAATCTTCCCTCTTCACAAAACGCAGAAATTAATTATTGTCTAATGATGAAGGACTTACATAGCTTATTTATTGAACTCGCGACTCGTGTGTGCAAACCCGAAGGTTAGGTTTTGATTTTGGTTCCTAACGTGCCCTACCTCTTGGCAATGTTCATCACACTATGGTTAAAAATCTAAAGCGAACAGATCATCTTTCTCGTAATCGAAATGGGATGATTCACGACTACCGAGAATAATACCCTTCCACATTTCATTTCATCTAAAATTTAAACATTCTAAACCCATTTCCTTCTTCAAACCCATGGAATTCAGCGTCTTCTACCTCGGAGAAGCCAGTGTCCAATATCCAGCTCACTCCAATCAGACAGCGACCTTGCGGTCACCTGGGCGGGGGCAATGCAGAGAGCGGTTATAAATGTTAGCCGCCTACGCCCTTCACATGCCTCCACTAATGCACTGGCTTGGAAATCGTCATCAGGCTTTAAACCAGGGCGGAAACGCAACAGCTCGTCTGAGAAGTCGAAAAATACTCAAATAACAAATAACGAGAAAAATGTTTTACAATAACTTTTAGTTGTTAAATGCTATCTTAAATTTCTAGAAGCCAATTTTACATCGGTTCAAATTTGGACTTCTGTCACTTGTTAAAGTAAAAGTATTAACATTTTTATTGTGATTTTAAAAGCTGAAGATATAAAAGATTATTATTCAAAGAGTATTTAGGATATGAGGCCTTGGCTCTCCCAGGGAAATAAAATTGTTGAAACTATTTAGAATGTTATTTCGCGGACTACCTCAATTTTGTCTGTGTTACGCCTTCCCACATCCGAATTAGATAATTACTTTTGAAATGCGAATTTGTCTGCTTCGTGTCATGCCAAATGCACCGGGTGGTTGAAGAAGAATCAAGTCCTCAAAGAATATTTTATGATAATATAAGTAGAAAATTGTTTAAAATAGCACATATTCGCAGATAAGCATTGTAAGTTGTTGGATAAAAAAACGTCGGATATAATTTTTTAGAAAGTAAGGTGAGAATGGTGTTCCTACGCTGGTATTCATCCATTAAATAATGGATGATGTTCCGAAAGATTAACAAAATCGATCGCTTCAGCATTGGATACAGCATCCGTAATGTATGCTATTTTTTTACATGGTTGACAATTGCCGCCTGAGAACGGCATTCAATTTAGCTTCACCGCTTTTACAACTCGTTACCCTTCGAAAATTTTGCATTTTTTTCAGATGGTCAAAATATTTTCGCTTTACAATAAAATGCTAATATTTGAAATATTTCTGAGCACATTCAAAAACTAAAACTGTTTTAGAAAGATGATGAAATACGCTTTCAAATTATATAATTCGAAATAAACATTTTTTTATTATAAAAAATTTGCATACAAACATAAGAAAGTGATTTTTTTTAACTAAAGTTACTGATAATAAAAAATAAAAAAACACATACATATTTTATTCGACAAATGTATAACAAAAACACATTGTAACCTCACTTTTTTGTCGCTCTATGTAAAAATAATTTATAAAAAATTTCCGAAGTTTAAAATTTTTTTTTCAATTTGCGTTTCTAAACTTTGTATACATAAAGGTGTACATTTTCCTTTTTTTGGCTATTTTTTAGATTGGAATATAAAGCGTGGTGTTTTTTCCTTTCTAACGCCGATTTTTTTTTTACATGAGCTCCACACAGGAGGCCCTGCGGAAAATAATTTCCCTCAAGGCCTATGTCATCTTTGGGGATGCTGTGTGGATGGTTTTTTAAAGAAAGGAAGGAGAGGAGAGTTCTGGGAAGGAAAAGGGTTTAAAGGGTGGGTAGGAATCTGGGGTTCAGTGTGTACTGGTCATCCGCCTCTAATACCTAGACAAACCTCACCCCGAGAACATATTTCTGGCTATGATAGTAAGGGAGTTACAGCGGAGACCTATGTGCGTTGGGACAAATATGGTCTCCTGTGATTAAACGGGTTAAAATTGGTAGCTGTTAATTCTGGAATCATCTTTTCACGGGTCTCTCAAAGATCCAGGTTCATTTCTCTCTCTTCTTAGAAACCCTCCACATAGCATCACCATAAATGACAGGTGTCTGTCCTATCCTATTAGGGAAACCCTAGAGCTTACTTTTTAGAGTTAGAACAGGTTTTTAAAGAATTTAGAAGTAATACTCAAAAATCGCATATAATCGACTCTAAAAATCGTGAACAGTCTTCAAAACTCTTCTTCCAGATGAAAACTCCTCAAGTTTTGTGTCCATTCAATCCAGCCAACTAATTTCAGCCCTCTCAACAATACACAGTTTTTTTTTAAAGAAGCCTCTCTTTGGTATTTGACTATTTTCCATCCTTCAAATCCTGCCCAGCGGATCCGTTCCAGTTTAAAAAAAACTTGTTGACCGCTCTTCAGATAATTGGCGAAGCTCATGATTTATACTAAATAAAAATACACGAGGACCAGTACTTGACTACATAAATGACTAAAAGCCATACAATCATGATTTATAGTTCTCCTAACCATTTTTTTCTTTCAGCAGCAACAATACTTACACAATTTTACTGTTACCCGGTAGAAAGATTTGTTTTGCTTGAAACTGCAGTCGTGAAGCAACGTAACTCTCATTGCGTAATCACATGCTTAAAATACCTCGGCCCGCTTCATCAATTATAATTTTTCATTCTAAGCTCACTTAGTAGGACGTTATTTCGGTTTACTTTATTTTAGTGCAATGCCGCAGAAGATATTGCAGTAGGAACGGGAGACATGATAGCGACATGGGGCTGCTTGGTCATCGGCAGTAAGAAATAAGAAACGATACAAAAGCTGCTTGATCATAAGCAGTAAGAAGAAGGTTACGACACAAGAGCTGCATGGTCATCGACAATAAGAAGTAAGAAATGACACAAGAGCTGCTTGGTCATCGACAATAAGAAGTAAGAAATGACACAAGAGCTGATTGGTCATCGATAATAAGAAGTAAGAAATGACACAAGAGCTGCTTGGTCATCGACAATAAGAAGTAAGAAATGACACAAGAGCTGCTTGGTCATCGACAATAAGAAGTAAAAAATGACACAAGAGCTGATTGGTCATCGACAATAAGAAGTAAGAAATGACACAATAGCTGATTGGTCATCGACAATAAGAAGTAAGAAATGACACAAGAGCTGCTTGGTCATCGACAATAAGAAGTAAGAAATGACACAAGAGCTGCTTGGTCATCGACAATAAGAAGTAAGAAATGACACAAGAGCTGATTGGTCATCGACAATAAGAAGTAAGAAATGACACAAGGGCTGATTGGTCATCGACAATAAGAAGTAAGAAATGACACAAGAGCTGCTTGGTCATCGACAATAAGAAGTAAGAAATGACACAAGAGCTGATTGGTCATCGGCAGTATGAAGTAAGAAATGACACAAGAGCTGCTTGGTCATCGACAATAAGAAGTAAGAAATGACACAAGAGCTGCTTGGTCATCAACAATAAGAAGTAAGAAATGACACAAGAGCTGATTGGTCAGAAGGAAGATACGACACAAGAGCTGCTTGGTCATCGAAAATAAGAAGAAGGAAACGACACAAGAGCTGATTGGTCATCGGCAGTAAGAAGAAGGATACGACAAAAGAGCTGCTTGGTCATCGACAATAAGAAGAAGGATACGACACAAGAGCTGCTTGGTCATCGGCGGTAAGGAATAAGGAAAGCCAAAATATTAAATTATTTAGGTAAAGCAATGTAGAGTCTAAAAAATAGCAAATAGATGAACGTAATAATAGTTTATTTTGCCAACTTGTGGCCCCTTCCCGCCGAAAGGTTGCCGACCCCTGTATTAGAGCAATCAATGATGTGTGACATTTTATTTAGTCATTTTTGTAAGGCTCATCAAATATTTTCAAATTTTCACCAATATATCAAAAGAACTAAATAAGTAAAGTTAATGAGTAACGAATATGCGATCTCCCGACTAAAAATAAAATGAATTTTCCACGTAAAGTGTTTCAAAATCCGATCCTTGCTACAGAAATAACCTTATTCTTACCGACAACTACACGAAGGAAAGAGGTCATCCTCCAGTCTCTGCTCATATTTCAAAATATTTATTGTCTTCTTCATTTCTCTATTATTTTCCTACTAGTTCTATTCTAGTGGGAATGACCGTGGTGCGGCCTGATCAACCATATCCAGTTACATTTTATGAAACCAGCAAAATAGTTCATACTTATTAAAATACGATTACTATTTATTATTTGCATTATTATCGTCTCGTTGTCAGTATGAAGTACCTACGAAGTCAACGACACGGTAACCAGAGTAGAGCCCATCGCCACAGTCATCGCCACCGTGTCAAGTGTCGCGACCGTGGATATTCATCTTTTTACTTTTCCAACAATTTAGGCCTGGGTTCAACGCCCGGCAACAGATCGCAATTTCGACGAAATAGAACAACCACTTAACCTCATTGATGCGAAAACCCAGACAATGTAATGAAAGGTAACGTAAAATCAAGTTTTGAAAATTAGAAATATTATAGATGCTTTAATTAAATACTGTAAGTAGAACACATCTTGGCCTTTAATATAGTCTAGCATATTTTTTTTTGATGAAGCTTCTCATAAGTCTAGAAAAAAATTAAGCATAAAACTGTTTGAAGTGCAAATTTTCCTCTTATAAATACATAATGTGGCAATATAATTTCTTATTATGATCGATAAATATTTTAATTTTTTTGTGGCTAAACTTGCACGAAATAAACATAAAACACGCATTTTGGCGATGTGTTTTTAGCATAACTCATGCAAACAAAATTGTTACTGAAAAATGAAAAAAAAAATCCACTTTTTGCCATTTAAATAAAATATCACATAATTTTGGGCACAAATTTTCCAATGTAAATAAAATTATTACATACATATGTATATAAATTCGCCTTACTTCTCTCCATAATTAGAAATGATGGCTTACACCCTTGAAGGGTGTTTGCACAAGTGCAGTTCTACAATCTGAAATTCCCTGATGATTTTGATGATGAATTTATGTCGAAAGGAAGTTCATTTCCGAAATAGGTATGATACCTTCGATGCGTTGGAGGGGTCCCACTTCTTTGCAAGGACTGATTGTTTACCTCCTTCGTCAAGACTAATTTTTGTTTAATAAAACGAAGCTGCATTTAATTATTACGAACGACTGCATACTGCGTTTGTTAGTTTACATATTTATACTCAATCTATGTGTACTCAAAGTCGTATGTAGTACTCGGAGATTACATTCTTGGAAAATACAGAAATATTATTTATATCTTATCTTACCCTATCAATATGATGTAAATATTAAAATATGGTAATTAGAGGTCCCAAAAAGCTTCCTAATAATTTTTCCCTTCTCTATTGCCTTCCTCCGGATCGAATCCCATCTTCCTTAGGGGTAACCTCCCCTTATTAAATCGATAGCTATGTACATCCTTTCACTCAATAACAAATATACAAAACATAAAAAAATTTTTTTTTTTAAATAATTCCTCCTCGGTATTGCCGGAGCTAAAGAGAAAAAAAGTAAAATGCTTAGAATAAAATTTAACTATTCATTTAAAAAAAAAAAAATAATGTAGCTAGGGCAATTTAACTCACAGGCATCGTGAATATGCATTGTAATTGGTATGGTAGCAAACAGATCAAACACTTCAGTGTTCTACCTTCAATACAAAAGGAGAAGAGAGGAAGAAGGGGACATCACAAAGATGATGACTAACAATTTTTAAGTATTTGTTGGAATGTTGGCATGCGCGCAGAGCGGGTTACTATCCAATCAAATTCCTCGCGCTTTGTAAAAGTGTAAGCAAAGGAAACTCATGCACTGGTAGACTATATTGCTCAATGTCCAAGCGCCGGGGTCGATGCGTTGGGCGGGGGACAGGGAACACGGGACAGGGGACTCACGATAGGGGACAAGAGACATGGGACATGGGACAGGGGACACGGGACAGGGGACACAGGACAGGGGACACAAGACAGGGGACAAGAGACATGGGACAAGGAACATGGGACAGGAGACACAAGACAGGGGACACGAGACATATTACATGGGACAGGGGACACGGGACAGGGGACATGGGACAAGAGACATGGGACATGGGACTGGGGATACGGGACAGGGGACACAGAACAGTGGACAAGAAGCATGGGACAAACGAAAGGGGAAAAGAGACATGGGACATGGCACAGGGAACAGGGGACAGGGGACACGGGACACAGGACAAGAAACATGGGACAAGGGACAGGGGAAAAAAGACATAGGACAAGAGACATGGGACAGGGGACACGGGACAGGAGACACTGGACGTGGAAAGTGTACGGTGGCTACACGTTGCGCGCTTGGTAAATATAGACCACAACATCATAATAAGAAGCGGCAACGCGTGCATTCCGCTAATTCGACTATTTATTTATAAAAAGACACGCCTAAGAGACGCGCCATTCTCAACACTTTTACGAGACGTCGTATCTCATGAAGATGTCAAGTCTCCAAAGGTGTTTAGGACTTTTCAATTGTTATTTATTTAATATACCACATCATAAATTTTATTGTGCACAAAATTCATTAACTAATAACTGCAAAACATTCAACACCCTACGAGATGTAAATTTTTTTAACTCTACCTTGAATACATATACTTAAAATCAAACCGACTGTTTCTACCTCTTGATGCAAAGATTATAGTTAGTTATTTTATTGTTTTCACTGTTCTTTTTGTTTATTTATTTTTCTTTGCTTTTGTTTACATTTGTAGAATATATATCGACCACATATCGGTGAGCGTCTATCTATATATAATTTATTTGTTTGTATATTTAGATAATTAACGGAACTTAATTGGTTTATCATTTATTGATTTACAACTTTAATTATCTTGTAAATAACTGTTCGTTTCATATACGTAATAAGATGAAAAATAAAATAAGATAAAATCTCTTTTCTATTTATATTTCATATAGTGTGTTCATAAAATGTAAGAATTAAATAAAAACATCAGAATTATGCTTCCCATGCATATGTCATTGGATCCATAACGCCGACATTTCAGTCGTCTCTTACTTTTAAATTAAAATGAATTGTGTATAAGAGTTATTAACGACTGTAAAACTAGTTTTTAGATACCTCTGAAGTTATGAGCTATCAAAGTTAACATTCGTAAAATTTACGCAATAATAGTGTCCCGTGAAGTTACACGCAGTATAATTTAATCAATACATATTATAAAAGAAAGTCCAACAAAACGTGCGGATCGCAAAAACTCATAAACGAGTCCCGGTATGTTCACGTATATGGTGTGGTAGATCTCTATCCCCCCTCCAGGATGATGGTTCCCGTTTTTACCTAAAGGGCGTGTTTTGAAGATATAAGGGCTGGAAGATTCGCCCTCTAGAAATATCCAGTCTTCCTGAAAGTTCTTGAAGGTTCGACAAAGCTCTAGAAAGTTCTGGAAGGAGTGGCGGAGTATGTCGGTGAGTTTAAAAGTTTTGAGAAGTAGGAAAATTCTGGGATGTTGTGGAATGTTCGGGAAGGGAATCAGGAATAGGTATCATTGTGGAACATTCCAAAACACTCTCGATGGTTGTACTGAGCAAAGCCGGGTACCCCAGCTAGTTATTCATAATTCGAATGCGCATTTTCCGTGACATCACACACTTTTAGTCCAGCCGCAAAAATCAACATTTTGCTCAATTTATTAATACGTATACGTTTAAAAAAAAACTTTAAATTTCGTTGTAGGAAAGAAAATCGGAAGAATTTTCAAGATACGAAAATTTTACCATCGTGATTAATTTTTAGGTTATTACGCCGTGTCATGCTTCCTACTCCTTTAGCCAACGTTTTGGACAGAGTTACAGTGTCCATCAGAAGGCAGGTGTGTAGATTGTGGTGAATATGTGTTTATGTGTAGACACATGATGTGAAGTATTCACAATAATACTTCACCTTCAGAAGTGATGTCGTTTTCCAAGCCTTAAATCCTCTTAAGTGATTTTTTGAAATTAGATTTGGTGTAGCCGTCTAATACTTTATACTAGGAACTTGTAGATTTTTTAATTTTTAGAATGCATGTTTTAAATTTATGAGCTGATAAACTTTGTTTTATCTCGACAAGATGTTTTTATTTATGTACAACTAAAACAATAATCCTTATGGCATATTATACAAGCCGAAGTACACTTATCATCAGACTAGTAGGTAAGTATTTTAAAGAAGTATTATCATAAATATCAGAAAATATTATATCTATTTGGATTTGAAGAAAAATTTCTTCACATGGGAGCCATTGAAATGAGTTAACTCTACTTTTGAAGAGAGCCATTTTGACTTAGGGATGAAAAGGGGGGGGGGGAGGGGAGTAGAGAAGTGTGACAAGGGGTATGTAACATGTAAAAAAAATTTAAACTACTGTTTTGATTATTTTTAGATCTAAAATTGAAAAATATGTGACATCGCACTAGGGGGGAGGGGGTCTCACAAATGTGATGATGTGTGACAGGGTCAGGGGGGGGGTCAAAAAATCTTGAAATTCGTGTGACATAATTTATGGATGGCCCCTAATCAGCGTGTTATTCCACAACTGAACTAATTGAGCCCAATATCGTAGAAATGTCCTGTAAAAAATGTGATCTATGTTCAAACATTGGGCAACGTTTGGCATACTTGCAGGCTGTGGATGTGTGGACCGGTGCCAAAGGAAAGGCATCTATAACATATCGTCTTTATTAATAATCTAAAATATATTTAAAAAAAAAAGATTACTGCTGACGTTTTTCTCGTAACCTTCGAAAATAATATTTTATGACGGCTCTCATTTCACGGGCCAAAAAATAACAGAGCCTGGTGTAGTTTAGAAAGGTTGATAGGTAGGTATAAGATTTATCAAGTGCCTCTCTTGTCGACTTTCTGCCTTTCCCCATTCCTTGTTCTGTCTTCCGTCGAGTGTCCACCGTCTTGAAAGGCTTCTTCACTCCTCCAGTCTCCAACCTTCCACCTTCTACTGACGTAGCCTTTGTACTCTGTACATTGTGTGGTGTGCCTCTGTGTATCAATATTGCCAAATTTTGTATTTGGCGTTTTAGTCGTCTCCCACGACTTTTTTCATAGTTTCAAAGTCATATACTTTATTTTTAGATGTATATATTTTACATTCATCATTTATTTTTAACATTTCTGATATAGCATGCGTTACTTCTATTCCGTGACTATATTGATGTATTTATTAACGCCCTTTTTAGGGTATTTTACACAGGAATAGTTTTAAGAATTAAAAACCCGCTTCCGCGTGAAAACTAAATAAATAACAGAACTTCAATAGTTAAATTTGAATATTATAGATGGCAGCACCATTTGTATCTACTACGTGAAACAATTGTGCACGACAGACGCTAGTGTATTAATAATACAGATTCTATGATACGGTTTTTATATATAAATTTTTAGCCATAACTGAACCACCCCAGCAACAATCTTTTGTATTTATAAGGCGATAAATTACCACAAGCGTTCACTTTTCTTTTACATTAACATCACATAGAAGGAAAATATTTTCTTCGGTCATCTTTGGAGATGCTATGTGGCGGGGTCGCTAATGCCGGTAAATCATTCCACAGCCGAGCTGTTGGACTCAAGAACGAATCGTAGAAACGACCCGTTCTCGTGTGACAAATGTCAACTGAGTAAAAATTTTGGGCGCATAATTAGCGTGTTTTCGACTATGCACCGGTGCTGAAGAGATCAATGACGCTGGTTCCACGGAGCAACTTCTATCGAAATACCTACTATATTGTATTGTATTGCATTTTATTGTGTTGGATTAAATTGCAGTGTGTTGTTTTGTATTGTATTTATATCTGTTGTTTTGTATTGTATTTATAATAGTATTATAAATTACATTGAAAGATTTCTTCTACTTCTACCTAATCTGGTATTAGTGAAAGCGAAACCTAATAGTAACGAATGGAATGCACAAAAAAGCTTGCCTATAACTTACAAGTCTACAGGTTATACTGTAGGTTGTATGGACTGTACGGAGATGGGTGTGGCAGTGTAGCCGTGCACCGGAAGCAGAGAAGGCTTCTAAAAGTCGCCACTTGCGGAAGTGGGTCACGTGGCGGCCACAGAGCGCTGGGCCCGCCAAAACATCCTCCTAGGGCTACCAACAACAAATTTTCAAATATGAATTAAATTTTTTATTTTTTTTAGTAACTTTATATTTATTATTTTTTACATTATAATGTGAAACATGTTAGATTTATATAAAAAATAGAAATTATATTCGTAGTCCTCCTCACTAGGAGATCCTGTGCTGAGGGGGACTATGCCTTGGATAAGTTTTCAACGACTTATATGGTTTAACTTCGTGGTTTGGATAAGGTTTTCCAGAAACTTCTACGACGATGTTTTAAGTATACTAGTAAGTTCATTTTCCGATAGTTCCTTCAGCCAGCATTTAATGTCTTTAGTGTAGCTATTTTTTGTTTTAATTTGTTTGATACTAAGTGGGAGTTTGTTGTATTACTTTACTGCTAAAAATTCAGAACTTCTTTGTCCAAACGAAGAGTTAGTAGTTTTAATATTATGTATGTCTGTTTGTTTGGCTCTGGTTTTATGAGCATGTGAGGTGTCTGCCTCTGAATCATTTTTTAGGTGATGTACTAGAATGTTTTTGGCATAGATTTTATATATGCTTGGAACATCAAACTTTTTAAAAATGTCTGTTGTTGACGTCATTGTGGGGACCTTTAGTATGGTCTTTATGATGAAATTCTGAGTTACCTTTAGTTGTTTTATGTGTTTAGATGCTGCTGAGCCCCATCCTATTACTGCATATTGCATATTCCAATCGAGGTAGCATATAGCATAATATACTCTCTTTACATCCCTCGTTGACAAGATGTTTCGTAATTTTTTGAAGAAGTAGATGAGTTTTGTTAGCTTTTTTGAGGTTCGATCAATGTGTGAATTCCACTGTAGTTTTTCATCAATTTCATTCCCAAGATATTTAATACATTTTTATTACGTTGAGAACACGTACGAATTCTATCAACATAGAAGAATGTGGCATATTCGTTTCATGAAGAATGTACATTCAATGTTGCATAATATAATAATAATCTGTGTTTATTTCAGCTGAACAACACTCGGTGTGCCATATAAAAGATAACATCCTAAGAGGAAACCGGGCGGCGCGGCGGCGTTTATCCACATAAACGTATTCTCCAATTTCCTCTCTGCATTTTGGTGCTACTGCAAATATTTTAAAAGTAAAATTTCATTACGCCCGCTCGACTTGGGGGGGTAAGCTGGTGAATGCGTTACGGAAAGTGAGATGTTACGAAAAGTGTGATGTGAACGGTAATCGATGCGAACGGTGATCGGGAGAGGCGAACGGTCGGGCCTTTACACACGCTTGACTTGGGGAGTAAGCTGGTGAATGAGTTACGAAAAGTGTTATGGAGAGGTGCGAGCACAAGGAATCATTTGATGAATAACACCCCAAGTCACCCCAAGGTCGTAGGTCATCCCACGGTCGTCACCCCAAGGTCGTAGGTCACCCCATGGTCAGATGTCACCCCAATATCACACGTGACCCCAATGTTAATGTCAATGTCACCCCAATGTCATATGTTATTTTATAAGTTAGTGAAGTTTTACTTCAGTCGTATAGTCTAAAAAGCACGCTCGTTTTTTAAAATATAATATAGATATTGACCACTAACTAACCTATCGATAGATAAGTTTTGCCTTTTTTGATGAATTACTTTTATAAGGTAAGGACCCTCCAAAAATCGTCTTCTTTGAATGCCATCAACAGACGTTATGAATAAATGAAAAAATCATCCGTAATAAAAAGGTGCTTCGTAGCCTCCCCAGACTTGTCTAATTTTGTTATCTGAAGGTTTCACTTCTACCACGTGTGAACTACGCACTCTGATTCTTTTTCGGTCTAAGCTAATTGACTTTTTTAAACTTTTCTTACAACTAATAGGTTTTATATAACTTTTGGAGCGAGGTATAGATACCCTTCGAAGTATTTTAAGACATCAAACAGCGGATATTAATCCCCTAGGGACCAATGTTTTCAAATTTGACCTAAAAATATTACAATTTCTTTCTCTAAAATAAAATTCTACAGTTTCCCATTTTTACCACGAGTTTCCGGGCCCTTGTATTATATCGTATCGTGAAACATTTCAGAAACCGCCATCACGACTTGGTTTGAAGACCTCATTTTATTGATGCTATTCTGCCCAAGTCTCCTTGAAGTACAATCCTCAAATCAAAATGAAGAGTCTAAAGAAACTCGATATAGAACAAGAGGTCTGGTCTCAGTTAGGACCGTGCTTTATCTATCGATCTCCCTGAAGAGGAATCGATTCACTCGAGTACTTCTTACCTTCAAGAAAAGATGTCTTAATTTTTTATACGCATGTATTCAATTACTCGGTTTCGGGTCAGATCATCTATTTTTGTACGAACACGTTTGGCATTTATCGCGTAATAACGAGTTGTTATTTCAGCTCAATACTCAAAAGAGTTTTGCTCCGAAGTTCGAGTGGTAGACACTTTCAACATCACCCTGGTGAAAGACTACTTGGGTTGACCTGGCAGGGTTGTCGGTTAGCCAATAAACGGTTCCCGGAGCGACGTCACCCATTCCCGCCTCCCAAATTAACACAACCGATAAACAACCAGGTAAATAATTGTTTAGCAGTAGTGTAAAATTTAAAACGCGTTTATTGGTAACGGGGCATACATCTGGAGTGCCAGAAATACGTTATAAATAATATAACGAGAATCGCCAGGAGGGAAGAGCAATAAGTTAAAAAAATTGAAAACAGTGTTTTGACTTCTACAATAGATAGGCCACAATTTCAGTAATCTTCAATTTGGGAGGCGGGTACGCATACCTCTGCGCGGGAACCATTTATTGGATAACCAACACCTCTGCCACCAGTCATCCCAAGGGATTCGCTACGTTTAGTGACTACGGTGTGCCCGGGTGAGGTATGTCCGGGTATTGGTGGCGGATGCGTCTGCAAAGCTAGTTGAGGTAGACCTTTTGACCTATCCAGCAGGACTCTCTCGGAACATCGCCTTGCACCACAGTGGGAAGGATAGATTCATACGTTCGTCACTACTGGACACACTGGCCCCCAGATTCCTACTTACCAGTCTTACATTTTTCCTTCCCAAAACTTCCTTTCCTTAATCTCCTAAAAATACCCTCGGCACAGCATCCACAAAGATGACATAGGCCCTGAGGTGATTTATTTTTCCCATGACAACCCCCGTTTGAAGCTAATGTAAAAAAAATTTGATCACCTTACAAAGCGTCGCCTTAGTTCTGAATTGTCCAAACGACCATTAGAAAATTTCACAGGAGGAGAAGGTTTTCCTTCATTATTTCAATGAAACATTATGATAGGTGTTTAACCCCTCAGAAATAGACTTTTGTGTTTTATGTGTCCCTTAGAAAACTGTCGAAACGTGATAATATTTGTGTTATTTACGATTTTTACTAAAAGCTTCATAAATCACGTTTTGGGAAACGTAGCCTCATTCTAAAAACTGTTTTGGAAAGGTTATGAAATAAACTTTCAAATTGTATTATTACAAATAAATAATAACATTTGGAAATATTAAAATTTAGTTTATAATATTAAAATTATTTAAAAATAATATTTGTAAATATTATTTTTAAATATCTAATTCTTAGTTAAGTGATTAACTATAATTTTTAATACTTTATTTTTAATTTTTTAAATGGAGATTGAACAAAAACTAAAATGGTCGTTTGGACAATTAAGAACTGAGGTGACGAAAGGTATTTAGTTTTACTGTACTTTGATACCTAAATCAAATATGCTAGAATAAAAATCACGGGCTAAGTTAGGAGTTAAAGGGCCGCAACTCGAATTTCTACCGATTTCTTACATATCTGACATATCTCCCTTAAAGATTTGAAGTTTTTAAGCTCTTAAAAAATATATGTTATTTTTTAAGGTAATATCTAGAGGCTGCCCAAGCCGAAACGCTAATTATATGAAATTCGATATAAAAAAAATCGCAAAGTATGCTCCAAAAATTATCAAAAACAAGTCAGTTTCTATTATCTTATAAATTATATTTGTGAAAAAATTCACAATATTTCTTTAAATGATACTTAAGATGTTGCTCGAGAGATTTTTGCTCTATTTTAAACGAGTCGTGTTTTATTAAAAAATTTCGCAATTTTCGCATCGATTTTGGCGCTGTAAATTTTAGCGCTCTTCTCTAACATTCGTAATTTCGTATCTCTCCATCTTCTTCTTTTCGAGCCCGGTTGCGGAGCCTTAAGAGTAGTACCTAATAAATAAAAATAATGCAGACATTTAATAATGTTCATTTAATATTATAATTATATAAATTATAAAGAAATACCTAACAAGAAATCAGTCGGCGCCGCAGTGTATTTTCGGTTTTCCTCCAAATCTCCTAAAATAAACGGTTAAAATAATAAAAATCCGGTTTATTGTATCTGCCTTGCATTTTTTACGCGTAACAAACATATTATGATGCTATGATGTTTGGCGCGGACGTGTAGTGTATGGACAGAGGATTCCCAAACTATGGAACACACAAATTTAATATCATCGTTTTATTTTGAGGTAATGGGACGTTATTAATAGCCGAGCGACTGTGCGGTTGAAATTTAAGAAGCTGATTTCGAATACATCTCTGACGCCGCGCCTTATGCAAAACAATATTCGTACTTGAAGTTTGTTAAAAAAACTACTTTTGTAATAGAATCGATTTCAAGCAAATAGCCAATAATGCCAAAAGATATCGTGAGGAACGTCGCGTCGTCGGCTGGCAGGCGTAAGTACTATTGGATTTGTAATTTCGTGAATCTCTCCGGGTATGGAGATATTGATGATAATATGATTATTATTGTAAAAGGCGGTTGGTTATTATTGTAAAGGTATTATTTATGACGTCATTGTCTGTCGCGGATACTTTGTCCCGGTGATAAGCGGTGTAGCTCTCACTGGATCCGAGGAATTGGATATTTTTGAAATCAGTTCATATCGGATTTATAAAATGGTCACTAACGCTTAAAGTGGGCGCAGCCGATCCAAAAGCCGCCAGCAGGGCCTAGTAGCAAAAACCTGTGGAGAGGGTTTTTAACTGCTGGTTTGTATTAATATACTATAGACGGGTTACGCGACGACAAAACGGAAGATTTTTTACTGTCTTGGATACTTGATTGGACTTGGCAGAGTTGACAGGGCCGGCCTTGAGCCAATGGCGTCTGGTGCTAGTAAAAACCTGAAGGGTGCTGTATTAGGTATTATCATAGCCTTCGCTCCTTGTCCTCTTGACGAATTAATACTTAGTAGATGCATTGCTTGCATATGGCGTGTTTAATATTTTTTCGTGTAACTGGCCCGCTTATTTGGGATAAACTTCCTTCAGCCCTTACTTATATCCAGAACTTGGCTGAATTTACTCGTAAACTTACTTGTATTTAAAAAATCATCCTGTTCTTAACTTCTTTTCAATATACTCTAATACGCCATATTTCTCAAGTTTCCGGTAATTGTTTAGTTTCGGTTACCTCCTTACTGTACTTTTATGTTTAATGTGCACTCAAAATGTTTCTTATTTGAAAACGTAAACTGCCTCCTGTTTTATATTATGTTTTAGTTTTAATGATTCTTGTTTAATGACATCCTTATTGTTGATCATTATCTATATGTCCTGTGCCAAAACGACACTGTTGTTGTTAATTTTATTCTCGTGGCATTGCTTTATATATAGGTAAATTCTTTGTTTTATATTATTTGAATAATTTTTGTAAGGACTCGTAAGGAACACTATTGGATTACTTTAAAGTTTATTATAGTTAAGCGCACTTGAAGTGAAATAAAACAAAACTGTGCTGTACAAGTATTTAGTTATAATTATAACCTACAAAAATTACTACAAAATGAGTCATTCCAAAGAAAATTGTATGCCTAATTAATTTAAATCTAACACATTATCAACAGTTTGAGATACACTGTCTGTCCGCCCAGTAATATCCGTCATTGTGCAGGAATTTGTTTACAAAAAACCTCCGTGTCTAGAAAAATGGCCATTTCGGCCGGCGTCATCGGGCGGGCTGCCTCGCCGGTATAAGTGGGACCATAGCACAGTTTAACACTGACTTACTGGCAAAGTCTACACTATGGAGCGCTGTCAAAGTGCAATCGGGAATATCTTCTTCTTCTTCAATGGCGCTACAGCCCATTTCGAGCCTCGACCTCCTTCAAGATAAGCCTCCACCGCCCTCTGTCCTCGGGCGTCGTCTTCCAATCTGCGACATAGAGTGGTCCTCTTGCATCCTTCCTGACATCATCCTCAGCTATCATGGAGAGCATTCATTTCTATGTACCCGATGGGTATCTTCGCCACCGACAGCATAGACTGTTCTATCTTCCAGCCTGCAGGACTAATTTGCCAATGGTCATGCCGGTCGGGAGAGCAATCTTGCTGTTAAACAGGATTAATTCGGATATCGACATATTTAGCATTAGTGAAGCTGCCTTTAAAAGGCAAGCTCTATTAATGCTTATATAGTTTGTGTTCTATGTAGTACAAATGTACAAATGTATTTTAAAAACGCATTGAAATGTAAATTTTGTAATGTTTTTGAAATAATAAAATTGAATTGAATTGAATTGAAATCCTCCCATCTCAGCCTAGGTCTGCCCGCTTTTCGTTTACTTCCCGGGTGTCTTGTTAGAACCTTCTTCGGTACTCGTGTGCTTGGCATTCGGTGCACATGTCCGGTCCATCTTAGTCTTCAGAGCCTTAATTGGGTAGAGTCTGGGAGCTTGGAATATATATCATAGAGCTCATCATCTCCATGCCTCTCCCTTTCGCACCGCTCTTAATATTATTCGAAGTACCTTTTTTTCGAAGGTGTCCAGCTGTTCTTGTAGACTTTGCTGTCAGTGTTCCCACCTCACAACCATAGGCTAATCGGGAATATAATGCAGTATATTATCTATTCGAATGCAGTTCCCAACGACGAAGATGCGCTTAATAAGACGGGCAGCTAGACGTACTAATGCACTAGCCATCCAAAACTAGCTGTCAATTTATTTTTACGTGAATACCGCTCAAGAGCTCCAACTGCTTCCGACTGTCCGAAGCCAGTGAGGTTATTACCTACATCTCCAATTGGGATATTTTGTGAGGCTGAAGAAAGTGGAATTAATATTTTGGAAAGAGCAAGGTTGGGAACTTCCCAATGGGAAGTAGTTATCTGGCTATTCAGATCTGGTCACCAAACCATGTCAAGCAACGTTTCGAGCGATACTAAGAGTATTTACCACTCTGGAAAGCTTTCCTCTGTTCCGAGAATTTTCTCAGTGGCGTAGCAACCGTTCAGGCGACCTGGCCCACAAACATAATTAACATTGCGTCAAAATTAAAAAAAATAATCAGTAATCTCTTATAAACCGTTTATCGAATTTATAGCGCAAAATTAACCCGTTTAATCACAGGAGACCATATTTGTCCCAACTCACAAAGGTATCATAGAAAGCGTCGTGTCTCCCTTATTATCATAGTGAGAAATGTGATATAAATGTTACTGGACAGATAAAACAACACACTATGTATTCAAATGTAAAAAATAACCACAAAATAATTCAAATGTACACCTTTATGAAACCAAAGTTTACAAAATATTTTTACATGAAACGACTAAAAAAGTGAGATGACAATTACGTTTATAATTCATTTCTCTAATAAAATATGTGTATGTTTTTATTTTTTTTTATCGTTATCAGTAATTTTAGTTGGAAAAACGGAGGGTGAGCCATTTTCAAAACGTTTAAAGTATGCATTGAAAATTTTTAAATTTTAAAAATTACGTGGTTATTTATTGTAATAAAATTTGATAGCGTATTTCATTATCTTTCGAAAACAGTGTTCAGTTTTCGGATATACTCAGAAATATTCCATTTATTTGCATTGTATTGTAAAGCTGAAATATTTTGACCATCTAAAAAATACGCTAATTTTTTTAAGACAAGAAAATGGGTTAAAAAGACCTCTAAACTGTGGCCGATACTATTAGTAATTGTTTTTGTGTTTAATTATAAATAACTTTTTTTTTTAAATTTAATGTAAATCAAATTTAATAATGTTATAATTATGTTTTACAACTTTATCTTTCTGTATCTATTTTTTAGTATTGTGACAGTGAACTTAATAATAACATAGGTAATTAAATTTGATTGCACTTTTTTTTTAAAATGTGGTCGATACAATTTATTCAGTAATATATTATCAACAACCCAAAGCGTATGCATAGCAGTGTAGCAGCTAAATAAAAATTGCCATCATTTAAAAACAAATTACGAATAGTTCCTCGGACTACGGTTTCTACAGTTTCTAGATTGGGGTGTAACTTATTGTAAAATACTGTAATGTACAATATGTTAAAAATCTTAATGTTTTCAAATTAGTTGTAGCAGGTGTTGTTCGGTTGGCCCGTAGATCGGCAGTCTGTCGCTACCGCTCTGAATTTTCTTAACCATTTTCTCATTGGAAAGTGTTTGAATGTGGGTGAATTTTTAAGAGAAGTTATAGAATACTTATCCAGGGATCCACTCTAATTTTCGACAAATAAATATGTTTCGCATAATAAAGGCGTATTTACTTTCGATCTTTGATTTATGAGTAATATTATAAAGTTCGTAACTAGATTAATAAGATCTCTTCGTATTTTCAACTATTCAACAACTTATACATAATTCATTCAGGCGTCGTGCCTTGTTTTTTGTCTAGTCTGATCAATAGTACTGAATAATACATAAAATATTCTGGCCAAATATTTTCTGACTTATTTGCTTCTAATACGTACCTACACGTAAATGTTTTGAAAAAAATATTACATTTTAAGACAATATTAGCGACTCTCAAATGAAAATTTTCAACAGAAAAAGATACCGTTGCATCTAGGAATTAAACCCGAGACCTTAGCCTCGCCGGGGCTCTGCTGAACTAAATTAACCCTATCCCTTTCTGCATCACGCTTCGATTCAGAACTACCAACATTATCTAAATTTTCTCAACTCATATTTTTATTCGCTGTTTGTTATCTTTATGAATGAGCGCAAGATTCTTTCCGAACTTAATGCAATCTAGATAAGGGTCTTGGATAAATAAATCCATTTTAATTGTGCGACATCTAATAACTTTTCTGCAAGAATAGGATTTTTTTGTGGAATCAACGGAGTTAAACCTCAAATTTTAATATATATTTTTTTATTATGCCGGCAACCCGGGCGTTTATTGTAATAATAATATCTTATACAAAATAAGTAAGTAACCCGCCTCACTAGACTATGTCTGTTCCGAGACGGGTACATATTTATTTATTTACATTTACACATATAACTTACACATACACATATATACATACACATACATACATACAGGTATTCGCATACATGTAAATAATCATACACATAGATACGTATAAAACATAAGTACATATAATCAAATGAGAAATATTGGGAGTTGTTATAAAGTTATCATGGAATTGACATATTTTCATAAAACCAAAAATTCATCAGATATATATAGAAATGCTAGAATCTAAATCTAGAACTATTAAATTTCAACAAAATAATATAAGTACACATATTTATGAGGTAATAAAAGTATTATATAAGCATTAGTAAAAAAAAAACAGTATTTATAGGTAAGAATAAATTTCTGTAAGTAACTAACACATATATGTAAATAAAGAGTGAGGATTAAGACTAAGATGAGATTACTAGTAACTTGTTGATGCTTGCCCTATTTTTGTGTAGTAACCATGTATTCAAATGTTTATATAACGATTTTAGGTTTTTATTAGTGATGCAATTATTGGTTTCTTTTAGGAAGGTGTTGAAAATGAGAGGTGCAAGGTAGGATTCGTGCTTTCGGGCAAATGTTGATTTAATGTTTGGGACTAGAAGTTGATTTTGCGATTTTGCTCTTGTGTTTTTAGGGTGATTTAAGTGGCATGGTGACGATTTTATGCAGTTTATTTGAATTATTTTCTTAATGAATAGTTTCCTGATGTCTAGTATGTTATTAGTAATTAGGATGTTTTCCGTTGGATGAAGGTAGGATTTTTTTAACATGATTCTAATTAATGTTTTATGGGTTGTGTTAGGCGGTTTAATGTACTTGTCAGCGGCTCCCCCCCAAGCCGAAATACCATTAGTTAAAAGGCTTTGACATAGAGCGTAGTAAACATTTTTTAGTTGTTTTAGTGACATGATATTTCTAATCGTTTTAAAAATGAATGATAACTTACGGATTTTTTTTATGAGTAAGTTAATATCAAGTTCCCAATTTAATTTGTAGTCCACTGTTAGGCCTAGATACTTGATATTATCAATATGTTCTATTTTTCCGCAGTTGTGGTTTGAGGGATTTGAGGTAATATCAGGGTGTAGGTATAAAGGCGGAAAGATTTTTGGTTGTCCAGTAGTGGTTTTGCTGAATGTTAAGTATTTTGTTTTGGAGATGTTTAAGGTAAGTAGATTTTTATCGAGCCAACTTTTTATTTCGAACATACCAGTTTCCGCTTTCCGCAGGCCTTTTCCCAACTCGATGCTTTGAACAGAATTACCGTGACATCTGCGTAACTAATTACCTTGTAGTCGATAGATGCCATTTTAATATCGGTAAGTTCATTTATATAAATGAGAAATAGAAGGGGACCAAGAACACTACCTTGAGGGACACCATACTTGATTTCTTTCAGATCACTGTAGCATTTATTAAGTTCTACTATTTGTTTTCTATTTTTAGTATAGCTAATTAACTATTCGAGCGGCGGTCCGTTGATACCATAATTTTTGAGTTTCTCGTACAGAATGTCATGAGAGATAGTATCAAAAGCCTTGGCCAGATCTAGAAAAACTCCGATGACTTTGGATCCTGCATCTGTGTTTTTAACAATGTAATTAGTTAATTCGGATATAGCGTGTTCTGTGCTCATTTTAGCTCGAAAACCGAATTGACACTTTGAGAGTAAGTCGTGTTTATCGAGGTAGGATGTTAATCTTTTTTTCATTGCCTTTTCCAAAACTTTCGATAATGAATTTAATAGTGAGATAGGTCTGTAGTTAGAAATTAGAGTTTTGTCCCCTGATTTGTGAATTGGCGTTATAGTGGCAATTTTTAGTTTATCCGGGACAATCCCTAGGCTGAAGCTTTGATTGAATATGTGTAGAAGAGGTGTAACAATATATTCACGCAGATCAATTAGCATTTGGTTAGAGATTTTGTCCGGGCCCGGAGCGCATTGTGGTTTAAGAGATAAAATAAGGTCGGAAATTTCTGTTTTATTGAGTTTATATACATTAAAAGAGTGTAATGGTGGATTGGTAGGGCTGTGTTTAGATTATAAGATTATAAATGTGATTATAAATGTAAATAAGTATGTTAGTCGTAAATAACTAATTTTAAGAGAGTTGCAGGTCATAATACGAATAGAGCAGTAACAATACCGCTCTGTTCGTTTCGTATTGTATTATGGCTTGCAATTACATGTACAAACTCGGTTATAAAAATAAGTATAGTTCTAAATCACTAGTCATAGAAGTCTTAGTTGTAAGTCATTAGTTATCAATCTTAGTTATAATATAAGCCACTTGTAGTAGGTATATAGGTATAATGAATTTATAAAGCGCCCTTGAGGCGATTTTCTCACGAAAATGGCGCTATAAAAATCATCCAATATTAATAATAATAATTAGATTATAGTTTTGCGCTTTGTTTGGGTTTTTTTCTTTTAGTGATGAAGTCCAGGTTTCATGACTTATGTCTGCCCTAAGTGATTTGAAGTCTATGACGTATTGTGTGGTGTTTTTAGGCAATTTCGTTTTATTTTCGATGTTCGATCTAATGCTGAGAGAAGTAGTGTAGTGATCGGTGACCGTTGTGTGAATAATGGATGAGATGGTTGTTTTCTTGGTTTTAGCAAAAATATGATCAATGCAGGAATTGGACTCAAGGGAGGTTCTTGTGGCAGAATTAATAGTTGATTTAAGGCCATAATGACTTAAAAGACTTAGAAATTCGTTAGTTTTCGGATTGCAATTCAGAATGTTTACGTTCAGATCTCCCGCTAAAATGAGTTGATGGGTGTTTATGTTGTCATCCATAAGTTTTTGTAGAGAATTTAGGAAAGGTGTAAGATTTTTAAAGCATGGAGGTCTGTAAATAGCAAATACAGATAATTCAGATCCTAGTGATATTTTGATGCAAATTGCTTCCTTTAAGTTTATTTCAGAGATATGGGGATTCAGTGACTCTGTTATGAAGATAACTATCCCATCATTTTGGTTGAGTTTAGTAGTAGTGTGGAATGTTGAATATCCAGATAAGTAGATGTCAGTGTAAGAGTCGTCTATCCAGCATTCACTTAAAATTATTACATCAAAATAGGAGTCAAGGTCTTGTAAAAGAACTGTAAAACTGTCAAAGTTCTTGCGAATGCTTCTAATATTTTGGGATATTATATTTAAAGAGTTATTTGTGTGGAATACTTTGAAATCTTGAGAATTTTTGAATACATGTTCTTCGTTATAGAGTGGTTCAAAATCAATGTTTAGTAGTGAGTCCATTTGTAATAGATGGAGTCAGCTATACAGTAGACAGTTAAAAAGAATGTAACCAATTAGATTATGAGCTGTAAGTCGCTGACATGTTTAACGTTGGAGTATTGTCAGAGTTTTTTTTGTGAGGATTTTATTATTTTTAAACCAAGTATGGAGATAATTATTATCTTTAGCTTTTTGCTTTGTCTTCCACAGCAGCTCTTTAAAGTAAGGGGTTAATAGTTCGCCTACAAATGTATTCTTTTCTCTAGCGTTCTTGCGGGAGTTCAGAACTCTCTGCAGAGTGTCCTCATCTTGAAGTTGAACTTTATATCTGTAAGTTTCGCCCTCCATTTTCTTTGAACGATCTTGATACCTGATTATTCTTTTTATCTTCTGTGGTTCAATATTGATTTGAATCTCCTTAAATAATCTATTTATGGTTTGCAGCGGTTCTTCATTCGATAGGGTTATTACACCCGCAAACTCCGCCCAGTTGAGGCTCATACTGACCTGTTCCATTTCAGCCAGTCGGGTTTCTAAGTTATTGATTCTTATATCTTTGAAGTTGGTAGCTTCTTCTAAAATTTCAACTTTTTTGTTTATTAGAAGTATTGTGACCACCTTGGTTGACATATCATCATATTGCTGACTTATAAAATCTACACTTTTTGAAATAATATATAATCACTGAAGACAGTATAAGAAACTCTCAAATGAAAATTTGAAAAAAAAATCAGAAAAATATAGGTCGCATCTAGGAAATGGAAACAGGGCCTTTCTAATATTGTCTTTAGTTATTAAATATGTAATATTACAATTTGAGGTATTACTCATTAAGTTATTCCAAAAATGAAAAACATATTAAAAAAAATCGGTGGGGTTAATTTTGGAAAATAGAACTGTTTAAGAGTAAAATTGATTTATATCATAGGTCTCAAAAGACTTTTGAATTTTCGACTTTTTAAAGATTTTTTGTGATTGCACAATTGAAATGAAAAGATATTATCTTTGGAATCAAAACCCATGGCAAAATTTAAGAAACGAAACAGTTTTGTCTGATCAGGAAGTGCAATGCAATCATGGTTCCAAAGACTTTTAAAACAGTTTCAATCTGCAGAATAAACCTTCAAAAATCCAAAATAAATATCGTGAAAACTCATTTACGAAAATAAACTTTACACAAAAATACACATAACAAACCAAAAGATTATTAATTTATAATGAGTTATTCATATTTTACAGGCAGAAAGTTAGAAAATAATATTACAAAATGTTCGGATGTCGTACGAGGGCGGGCTAAAGCTATCAAAGCAATAACATAATCAATTCAAAATAATATGGGATCAATATTGGTTTCTTGCATTCTATGGATTTACAAAATTTTGGGTTTTACATACTTAACGATATTTATATTTTCTTTTCGAATTACTAATAAATTAAATTAAGTAAATTTTATAATGTAGATATCAAAAAAGTCGATTTCCTATTTTTGTTATTTACGCATAAGATTCCCAAAAGGTCTCAACCGGCTGGAGCCAGTGATACTGTGGCATACCAAATTGGGGTATGTTGTAAAGTTGATGGTAGTACTTCACCAGGACAATACAATACTGAAAGTATTTACCTGTCTGGAACTGGGTAAAATTCACTGGATACATATATTAATATACTGGATACATATATTAATATATACATATATTAATGCATTATGAAATAACAGGAATGATCAAAATAAAGATTAATTGTTGGGATTTGAACCTGCGACCTCCAGATTCCTAACCGAGGATCGTAACCTCTCAACCATGGAGGTCATCAAATTCCTGCTTGCAAATTACGAAGTTCACGAAGAAACTGTCTATTATTAATCAACGAATTAGCGATGTTTTTCGTCTGCATTCGCCGGTGATCTCTTGCGGGGAAGATGTCTGTTTATGTTGCAGAGCCGCTTCCAACAGGTTTGTTTAGATCTGCATTTATCTAACAGACTAAACAAAGCAGGGGACTAGAGGTCGTTGTTAAATGTGTTATGCTCGCAGCGTTATGCAAGACCTCCGCTGGGCAGGCGTGGATAAACAGGTATACTTCAATTATGGCGGTCGGAATTACCAGGAAGACGATATGCACAAAATCCAACATAACACGTCAAATAGCACAGACATCATTTTAACATTGACAGTCAAACATCTCGGAATCACATGCGAACCTAACTCTCTACACCGGTTGTCGCCATTCCTATTAAAGTTTATTGCATGATATGCACAGGTACATAGTAAGGTATCAGAATTAAATCCACCGCCAACCTTACAAACGGGCTAAAAGGGTAGGTATACACACCAAACATAATACAATTAGAAAACGTATCAACAATTTCTACGGAAGTCAAAGTCATTCACACTTACCGGCTACTTCTCCAAACTGCATGAGGTGTCCAATGACTACTGCGGCTAGGAGCTGCAGCAAGGATCGGACTAAGAACAGCCGCCTGGAAGTCGATTTGGATGGTGTTGGGAGGTCTTCTGCAGCTTGTTCGGGGTTGGTTGTACAGCCGCCTCTGATGGTGGAAATCGTCTTAAAGCCTCTCAAACAAAACGAAGCACCTTCAAGCTTTTGATTTGTTTTTATTTCAGATGAACAGCTTTTTTCGTTATCGAGTTCTTCTCTTTTGTACGTTTGATATTTGGCGCCCAACGTAGAGCCCGAATTTGAAATGTGTTTGAAGAAGTTTTGTTGGGTCTTGCCTGGTTTGAAGGAGTTGTCTTGTTTGGTTCTGAGTCCGGGGCTCGGATTCGAACCCTGGGTGGAGAGGGGGGAGGCTTGCCGAAAGGCGGCTCCCATCGCGCCAGGCACCTCTGGTCCACCCTCCTCCACCCTGGACACTGTAGTCTTCGTCAGCCTGTGAGCTGGGGCCAACTCTCGCTTTATCAGCGCCAGCCTGCTAGATTTAAGACGAGTCCAATTGCTCCATTGACGACAGTGGCATTAATCTAATAAATAATTATTTATCTCTATATTATATCTTTGTTTCTTGTTTCAATTATTATGCATTGGGTAATTCGCAAACAAAATGTCGTCTTCAATATTCCATGCGAAACATTTTGTTACCGTGTTTTAAATGTTCATTTTTTATGCACGCATTTTTTTTCAATTATAAAGTCCTCTTTCTCCATTTATTTAAGGCTCTTAAAAGCTTGGTATTTGATCATACCACGTTTAATTTTACTGTTTTATTGTGGTAATTAGTTTGTTTTCACACTTCAGCTTACGTCACTCCGTTTAAAGCAGTCTCCATTATTTTTTTCGTTTTGAATAGCATTCAGGATATCTACATTCACAAGAAGAGGAAAGAATCAGTAGTGTGGAATGAAAAGAGTATTTTTCTGAGGTCAAATAGGCGGTCAACTAAAAGAAATGCCAAGAAATAATGAAAAATAATAATGCCAAAAATAATAAGAAAAAAGTTTTTTACGAACGAGAAAATTTATGTTTATTACGTATTTCCTCAATTGCTGTAATTTTATTCAATTAAAAAATAAATTAGTAGAAAAGTTAAATAAAATTAGGTTTTTTAAACAAAATTTGGGGAGTATTTTGAGTTATTTAGATATTTTATCTACCAGCATTATTTTAAAATATTATTCATCCAATTAAATCAGAATTTTTTGGAGGTATTGGCTAATTAAGACCATCAAATTTCTAATAATCTATTAAAACCACAAAAAAAACTAATTTTCTTCGCTTCCGAAATCATTTTAGGTCGAATTAAAAATATTAATTAGCGGTAAAACGAGTAAATTAGCGAGGCTAAGAAATTATTTATATGGTATGATTTGAAATTTTCAAGGTAAAAAATAATATCGTGATTTCTTTTTGGGGTATTATGCCGCGTTGTGCTACCTCCTCCTTTAGTTAACGTTTCGGACAGCATTACAGTGTCCATAATCAGGGTAGACGTGTAATCCACGTCACACATCTGCTCTGCTAGTGGACACAAGATTACATGTCTGCCCTGATGATGGACACTGTAACGCTGTCCAAAACGTTGGCTAAAGGCGGAGGTAACCCCAAGAACAAATCACCAGAATTATTTATTTATTTGTTAATATACGCCTAAAGGCCTTTTCTAAAAAAACCTAATTGTAGGTAGACATCTATAACATACTTTTATAAAGTTATAATTCGTGCAGTATAAAATTTTGAATCGGTAGTTTTTGGATTTTTTTTTTAAATTTCTGTGTAACCATAAAAGATTAAACCTTTTACAGCCCACTATAATAAATTTATTAAAAACCGGTGGCCTAAGGCCTAAGTGCGATACTTATTTCAATGCACATAAATTAATCATGATTTTGGGTTACATTCTTGTTATCTACGACGCGTCATGCGACGTCCTTGCGGTGGTAATATTACAAAAGTGGTGCTATAAAAATGCGGCACAGACTTACTTTCTGAATTATATAACAACTTATATACCTACCTGTATCATAATTAATTAGAAAAATGTCGTTTTTATAGAGCAAGTTTAGTAAATACGAAAAAAAAAGAATTAACAAATAATGCACAAAGTGTAAAATTTGCGAGATATGGTTTTAGATATTCACGGCCAAAAGTATTTTGATTAAAACTTGCGACCAAATTAACATTATGAATTATGATTGGAGATCTGAAATGTTTTATGAAGCCATTGTATTAAAAATGAACATACCTATGGCTGTCTAGAGTAAATTGAATTTGAGTTCATAGTTAAAAATGATTTTGTTTTTCATGTGTGCATGTTGTTGCAAAGTTCGGGTGTAACGACCGCCAAAATTTAATGATCACACTTATTTGTAATGGTCCAATCTTTTATCTTAATCTCTCTCTCTACACTATTCCAATCTCCTGTTTCCCGTCTTCTGTCTTCTGTGGGGTCCCATCAACTCGTCATTTAGCAAACGGCAAATACCGCATTCCTGGGATGCCTTCATCGTATATTTATTTTTGAAACATTTCATTCATGAAACGGCGTATGAAAATTTCACTGGTCAGAGTGAAATGCGTGCGGATAAAAATATCACGGAATTTTGCTTGCGCTTTAATTATTTTTAAATCTTTCAAATTCTAATGAAGATTTTAGCATTAAATATCATGCTTATTTTAAATATTATTTTTTTTATTACTTCGAATATTGTGTATGTACAATAACAGCATTTAAAAAAAAAATAGATATTTTTTTTTTTGGATATTCAAAAATCTAGGATCACTTTACCTACCCGCTCAAGCTTTTTGTACCAAACATCAAATATAATATTGTTTTGTTTTTAAAATGACTTAACTTTTTTTTATAGTTGCAGATTTGTATGTTTTTTTTTTTTTACTTTTAGAATACCTCGATTGTTTACAGACCTCCAAAAATAATAATATGGATTTTTAATTTTCCAAAAATTGGAAAAACAAAAAGGAATGTGAAATCTACCTCGATCAACAGACTTCTCCGTAACGCTTTAGGAAAACTTTTCAAAATCCGAACTTTTTTCAAAATCAACTTGTTTTGATTTGGCGCGCGAACGACTTGAAATTTCCCAACAACGAGACACACGCCCTCTCTCGGTTAACTCCCGACGAGAACTGAATTTAACTGAAACGTATTCCGCCGAGATGCCCAGACGTGCATCCCCGCCCAACAAACTCCGCCTCATAAAATACACTCACGAATAAAAAGGTTCCAACTAATGTAACGAAGATATTTTTTCAGTATTTTAAACGGTTGGTTTATTTTTGTGAGGTGTTTGGAAATTTTCACCGGTGGCGGTGGGGGTAGTAGATACGGTACACGTTTTGGCACGTGCGGCTGGCCCCACGTGGCCGCCCCAGGCTCAACAAGTTGTGCCCCGCCCCTTCCTCACCGGCGCTACACCAGCCATTATTACAATATTTTTTTTTGAAAATCATTTATTTTAAAAACGATTTACGCGGCTTTTATGTTTTGGTTAGGTTAGCGAAAAAAACCATAACCATAATTCAGATTAAAACGTATAAATTAATAGTAAAGTAAAACTACCACAACACGAGCATGTGCCTAGCACGGTGATCGAAAAATCCTCTAATTATTTCGTTAACAAAGCAATGAATGGAGAAAATAAAATAAAAGTCATGTGTGCAGTTCACACACGGTACAAGCGAAACCTTCTTAAAACTAAACTTCGAGAGAATGAGAAGTATGCAGCAGTGGCGGTCCGTGAATTTTCAGTGAGCTAGAGCGCTAAGATTGAAAAATATGACGTTATATTGACGTTGTTGTAGCTGAAAATGAATTTTAATTTTTATAAAAATTTTAATTTTTTGTATGAAGATCTTCAGGATTCTTGCAGTCAAGGGATGCGCCGCATCCATATACTGAAAGATCTTCATACAAAAAGGTGAAATTTTGAAAAAAAAAATGCATTTTCAGCTACAACAACATCAGTTATGTCGTATTTTTCAATCTTAGCACTCTAGCTCACTGAAAACTCACGGACCGCCACTGGTATGCAAACTATCACGAGGAGGATAATTATAGGGTTTATTTATTATAATATTGTTATTAAGTTTAAAAATTATTTTACATTTATTCTGTGAAGCACCACACAAAGAGAGCGCCGATGGGTTACGAAGAACCGCACAAAGAGGACACCAATTAGTCTATCTCATTCTCTGGAAGGCTAAATACGATAGATGTACATATGTTTTTGTCTCTTTTTTGTGTCGTTCGTTTCCGTTTCATTCCTTAAATAAGTCTTTAAAACTTTTTGAAGTGAAAACTTATTTGGCACCGTTGTGATTTGAAATTCGATATAACGAAAAATAGTGAAACTAAAAAGAGACAAACATACACATTTATAGGATTTAGCCTGCAAAAAATGAGACAGACTAACCCCACCTTACTTACTGTCTACTTTACTTTTCTAAAGGTTTCACTTATACTGCATGTGAACTGCACACTTGTATTTTTTTTAATACGTTAATTTCGAAGCGTATCGGTTTTTGAGCCATTATGAACTTAATGTAACCAATTTAAAGCATATTTAAGCCAAATTAAAAATTTGTCTTGTTCTATAGGCTGCAGAGGTAGGGATTTATAACACGACAATAACCGTTACGAGTAGAAAAGCGAGGAAATTAAAATACGAATATATCAGAGGCGATGAAATGATAATAAAATAGAATAAAAAATTAACGTCTATTGGAATCTAGTAGAATTGGAATCCGAATCTACTTCGGTACAATTAACCGTCTTTTCTATTAAATGTATTCTATTAACACAACATACAGATTTTGTTTTAACGTGAACATCTTACAAGGGTCCCAGGTGCTCACCATTCAGAATTGAAACGTTGCTTGAAATGGCATTTGCCGTGTTTGGTGACCAGATCTGAATAGCCAGGTACTTCCCCACCTTCCTCTTCCCTATCTCCTTCCCCTCCCCACTACCTTCAACCTCACAACATACCCCAGTTGGGGATGCCATAGTCTCACTGGCTTCAGACGGGAGCAGTTGGGACTCTTGTGCGGTATTCATATAAAAACAATTTAAAAAATACACGTAATAACTTGCCCTAGTTTCATCTATTTTTCTTAAAATAGTATTTTTAATAAATACCTAACACAATATTTGAAATATGTTTGACAAAAAAACGCTTTCTGGATTTGCTTTTTAGCAATTAGGTAGAAAGGTACTTGTCAATTTCTTTAGCCACAACATTGGAGGCACTGCTGAAAACCAGTTGCATTTCAGGAGAAATCCTGAATTGTAGCTGAGCTGTGACTTTTTCATCAATAGACTCAATGATAAAAGATTTAAATGTAACCATAAAAAATCTATTGATGAATAAACGTTTTTATTATTATTAGATATTATTATTATATTTCCAATATTAAAGATGGCTATGTTCCACCTGATAATTTTTTTTTTTAAATTTCCATACAAGCAAGGGTTATTTAATCAGTAAATTTAAAAAAAAAACATTTTACTGGGGAAGTAACTACCACATTTTTGTATTAAATCGTTGTTGGCTTTCAAGGGATTTTCAGTCATTTTGTACGATCTAACGATTGTTCACGAATTTTGATTAAAATTATTTTGTTTTAACGTGAACATCTTACAAGGGTCCCAGGTGCTCGCGTCTGGAGCCAGCAAGACTGTAGCATCCCCAATCGGGGTATATTGTGAGATTGAAGGTAGTGGGGAGGAGAGGGAGATGGGGAAGAGGAAGGTGGTGAAGTATCTAGCTAATCAGATCTGGTCAACAAAGCTACGTTTCGATTCTGAATGATGGTCTTACACCAGGGCGATACTGAGAGTTCTTCCACCCTGGAACGTGCCGCAAAAACACTATATATATTATTGTTTTAAATGAATTAATTGGGATTAAATAAAGTAAAATGAATTATATAAAATTTTAATTTATATAAACGTTAAATTTGTAGATAATATCGAATATTAAGTCTCATAACTCATAACTCGAAGAATCTTTTAAAAATTCAACTACAGTTCGTTAGAATACAATAAACAATAAATTGGATTAAATATTCTCGTAGTTAGTCCCATAACTACATAGCCATACGGTTTAGCGACGCATAATTTCATGACGCCAGAGCTAACTATTATAAATAGAAACCATGCGCACATCTAATCCCTATAGTTTAATCGCAATTGGATGGAAGATAATATTCATTATTTACAAATAAATATAGAAGATCTTATATACTACGGCCGGCATAGTCCAGTGGTAAGGCGCTTGACTCCCACACCAAAGGTCGCGGGATCGAATCCCGGCGTGGCAAATAAATTTTATTTGATTAATTTGTGTAATTTCACAATTTATTCATTTAAAATAATATATAGTATATTTGCGGCACGTTCCAGAGTGGAAGATACTCTCAGTATCGCCCTGGTGTAAGACCACCATTCAGAATTGAAACGTTGCTTGAAATGGCATTTGCCGTGTTTGGTGACCAGATCTGAATAGCCAGGTACTTCCCCATCTTCCTCTTCCCTATCTCCTTCCCCTCCCCACTACCTTCAACCTCACAACATACCCCAGTTGGGGATGCCATAGTCTCACTGGCTTCAGACGGGAGCAGTTGGGACTCTTGTGCGGTATTCATATAAAAAAAAATTAAAAAATACACGTAATAACTTGCCCTAGTTTCATCTATTTTTCTTAAAATAGTATTTTTAATAAATACCTAACACAATATTTGAAATATGTTTGACAAAAAAACGCTTTCTGGACTTGCTTTTTAGCAATTAGGTAGAAAGGTACTTGTCAATTTCTTTAGCCACAACATTGGAGGCACTGCTGAAAACCAGTTGCATTTCAGGAGAAATCCTGAATTGTAGCTGAGCTGTGACTTTTTCATCAATAGACTCAATGATAAAAGATTTAAATGTAACTATAAAAAATCTATTGATGAATAAACGTTTTTATTATTATTAGATATTATTATTATATTTCCAATATTAAAGATGGCTATGTTCCACCTGATAATTTTTTTTTTAAATATCCATACAAGCAAGGGTTATTTAATCAGTAAATTAAAAAAAAAAACATTTTACTGGGGAAGTAACTACCACATTTTTGTATTAAATCGTTGTTGGCTTTCAAGGGATTTTCAGTCATTTTGTACGATCTAACGATTGTTCACGAATTTTGATTAAAATTATTTTATTTTAACTATCAGTTAAAACGGGAAAATTCTGAATGACGCCCCACAAAACTACTGGCCAAAGTATTTGATTCACTTGATTGTGCCATGTAAACCTTCATCAAAATTTACATCAGAATTTTTATCGATTTGAAAATGAATAATGTGGGAATATTCATCGTGATAGATTACCCGTCACCGTTTACTTAAAATTGATAAAAAAGATTCATGTCATGTGCAGGTAATCAAGAATAAAATCGCATTTTTACATTCACGATAAGATTTATGCGTATTACGCAGTAACGCATCAGCAAGTTCGGATGACCTACGATTATGGCCTATGACTATGACTAATGTAGCACACTTGCCTTATGTGATGCGAAGATTTTTTTAAAAATTTACTTCATGCAGGAGGCCCTGAGGAAATTAATTTCCCTCAGGGCCTACGTCATCTTTAGGGATGCTGTGTGGTGGGTCTATTTGTGGAAAAGAAGAATGAAGTTGTAGGAGGAAGGAAACAGAGGCCGACAAATTGTTCCATAACCAAGCTTTTGAACTCAAAAACGAGTCGTAGAGGCGACACATCCTCTTTAAGACAAGTTAATCACAGCTCATAGTCCAAGAGCCCGTGACGATCAGACCTTCGTTATTTTACAAAACCTGAAATTTTTTCTGTGTATGTCCTTAATACAGGTAAAGACGATCCCCGACTATAAGGTTTGGATCACGGTGGCTTTGAAAGATATTATATTAATTACTTATAATTGTACTTACGTTAAAGTATAAAAGCTGAATTTTATATAATATGTTACTTGAGGAACTATCAACATATTTTTTCTCAATTATCAGACAGTTTCGATGGTTCCTTCACCTTGTCAGACACATTAAAAGTCTACCGTAGGTGCGAGAAAGATATATACATGCGACTCGGCTACAAAATGTGATTGCACGGAGCCCGTGAGACTTTGGCCTAGATATTTCGCAGAAATTCACACGTGACAAAGTCAACAAATGGCCATTCAACGCCATTTTGTTTTTTTATGAAAATTTAAACGCCGATTCTAAGTCCGTTTCAGCTTTCGAACAGATTGTGATACGCAGAAGGGGAAAAATATTTTATTGGCTATTAGCAATTATTTTATTACAATTTGATAGAAAGCTTAAACGCACCTAGAATCAGCGTTTAATGGAGACTTTTAAAACGTCAAAAAAATGGCGCTGAATGGTATTTTGATGACAATGTTACATTTGCATTTCAGCGAAACAACATATACGAAGTCTACCGCTCTAACACACCCCATATTTCTTAACCACATCAAACTGTACCTACGAGTACTTATATTATGTCCTTACCGCAAAAGCATATTAAAGTTTGCAATCCGCACCTATAAATAATTCGCTTCGACCTTTAACAAAAACAAATTTTTTATTTGCGGGTTATATTTCTTTACCGGATCAGAATATAAAAGTTCGCACTCCATCCCATTTTTCCTGCTACAGTATATGTATAGAGCTTTCTTTTCCGCATGTATTTTTTAACCGCATCAAAATATTAAAGTTTGCCTTCCGTCCCATTTTTTACAATTTTATCGATGCATATATTTTTTACCGGATCAGAATATAAAAGTTCGCACTCCGTCCCATTTTTCCTGCTACAGTCTATAAATCTTTCTTTTCCACCTGAATTTTTTAACCGGATGAAAATATAAAAGTTTGCATTCCGTCACATTTTTTTACTGTTACACTCCATAAAAAAAAATTGATGCGTATATTTCTTTACCGGATCAGAATATAAAAGCTTGCGTTCCGTCCCATTTTTCCTGTTACAGTCTTGTACTTACAGGTTTCTTTTCCGCATCTATTTCTTTACCGGTTCACTACATAAATGTTTGCATTCCGTCCCATTCTTTTACTTTTACACTCCTTTTTTGATGCGTATATTTATGTACCGGATCAGAATATAAAAGTTTGCATTCCGTCCCATTTTTCCTGTAACAGTCTTGTACTTACAGTTTTTTTATCCGCCTTTATTTCTTTATAAGATCGGAATATAAATATTTGAAGCTCTTCTCATTTTTCCTGCTACAGTCTATACATCTTTCTTTTCCACCTATATTTTTTTACTGGATTAAAATACAAAAGTTTGCATCCCGTCCCCTGTTTTCACGCTGCAATCTATAAAACTTCTTCTTCGGCCTATATTCTTTACCGGATCAGAGAATTTACATATATAATTTGCATTCCGTCCAAATTTTCCTGCTCCAGTCTGTGCAGATTTATTTTCCGCCTTAATTTCTTTACAGATCAGGACATAAAAGATTTAATTCCTTCCCATTTTTCCTACTAGAGTCCTATGTAACTTTCTTTTCTGCCTATATTTGCTGACCGAATCAGAACATAAAAATTAGACTTCCTAACTTGCTGATCTTTTTTTTCCGTGAAAAATTAAAAGCTAACACTCTGTCCCTATATCTTTTCCGCATCAGACTATATAACTTGCATTAGGTGCTTATTTTCTGACCGCAACAAACTCGGTAAAAGTTAACGTCTTAACATCTATTTTGCGATTCACCGACGATTTCAATTTGGGAGGCGGGTAAGGGTACCGCCGCCCCTGTGAACCATTTATTAGATAACCATCACTTCTGTCATAGGTCGCCCCTAGTGGTCGCTATGATTGCTGACTTAGCAGAGGTTTCCCGGGTTCAAGGGGTGCGCTTTGTTTAGGTTTTAATGGCGAACGCGATTACCCACCGACTATGTGGCGGCCGGTTCGGCAGAGACTGGTTGAGGGAGTTCACGTTGAGCCCCAAATTCCGACCCACCCCTCATACATTTTCTTTCTCAGAACTTCCTCTCCTTCTTTCTCATAAAAAGACCCTTCGTACAGAATCCCCAAAAAAGACATAGGCCTTGAGGATTTTTTTTCCTCAGAAGCTCCTGTATGGAGCTAAAGTTAAAAATAAAACCTATTAAAGATCTACTATTTTCCCCAACGCCAAAAGAAGTTATAAAACAAAACTACGATTACCTGATATGTGTTTATCTATAGGTAGCTACATATTATGTTAATAAACACGAACCATTAAACTTGTCAAACAATCTTGTTTGCTTGTATCTACGGGAAGAATAAAAAAGCTAGTGCTTATTCAAACAGGTCGAACCAAAAAGTTTATTTACCGAAAGCTCGAACGAAAGTAAAAACTGAAGGATGCGTTTTGACGATAACGCGAAATATCGAGGGTGAATAAACTGCGCAGCGAACACCTGCATTCAACCTTTTTCACATTGAAAATACAAAACACATCGAATCGAGAAAAACTCTTCGGAAGCACATCGCGCAAGTCAGCGCGCACATTTTTTTATTCGTTGCACCGAAAATTGCACTCCGAGACCACCGCTAATTGCAAGCGAACGCACGCTTTTCACATAATACTTTTAAAAACAAAATCACAACGATAAAAAAAAATCAAAATAGCGTCGCGCAAACTTCAGATTCGGCAATTTCCCGCGTGTTCTATGCCCCTCGGCGAAGCATAGACAAATCGCGCGCGCTTTTTTAGTTCGGGTATTTTTTTTTAAACGGTCGAAATCGGACGGTCGCGGACCGTTCGCGGTGTAGGCTGTTCTTGTATTGAACACTGGCCGCGTAATGTTGTGTATGGTACTTACCCGCCCAAAACTGGACTCGCTTTGGTCTTTGGTCATTCGCGGAATTATTTCGCGAGGAAGAATCCTGCCGGTTAAGGCAAATCCCCACTGAGATGTGCATCAACAATCAAAACTAACCAAACAATCGAAAAGTCCAACCACCTCACTGAAAACTGGACACGTTTGTTATTGATGTGAATGTATTTTTATGAAGTATCTCCAGCCACGCACATGCACTTGATCTTACGGAAACAGGCCGAAACACGCCTTCGCGCGGCGAATGCTAATGCCAAAAACTGGCTTTCGTCGCAATGTGATTGTCATTACCTTCGAGGACGATGAATATTTTTAGAATTGTGCGATATTTTTTAAACGTCTGTTCATTTTGCTTGTTTGTGCGATGTTTGGTAAGGCAATCTGAGTCGGACTGAAAGTTTGGGCGGAGCGGATTCGGAGGAAGGGGGGGGGGGATAAGAGAGTCGGTATGGCAGGCCCGGGTAGTTCCACGGCGGAAGTCGCGGAAAAAATGATAACTCGAGTCAGGAGGTGATGTTCTTTTTTCGAATCGGATGACCGGTCCGCACTTCGCGCGAGACGGCGCGAAGTTACCTAAACCGCCCGCTGAAGTTTTGTTCCAATTAGTAACAAAGGTACAAGAAAGAGAATGGGATGCAACCTTTTTCCGTCAAATTCTCCTTTCTTTTTTGCAAAGTGGGGTCACTTTGGTCACCTTTCTCCGCTTCTTGTAAATTGGGAGCAAAACATTACTGTTTTATATTCTTGACAAGTCCAATGGAATAATGTACAGTCGTTGCATTTACAGAATAACACAGGTACCTATGTAGGTATGTGGCTATTTTGTAAAATGTGAGTTATTGGTGTCAATCGAAGATCAAAATATTCTGTCCATAGTTTACAATCTATCCCACGTGATAAGATCAATTTCTATTGTGTATATTGATCAAAATTAGTATTAGGAATGTTAGGAGGCAGCACGGGTGGTTTGGTGTATTTATATTATTTATGTAGGGAGCTGAACTCGAATCTTTTGTCAAAATGCACAATTTCGGCGGCTATCTTTAAATTCTACATTTCTCTGACGATTTTATTCTAAATCGGTTGGTGTAATGGCGATTAGAGAAAAGCTGGATCCATTGTCGAAATGCATTTTTTTTTCATTATTGGTTCAATTTTGGCATAGGAAAAATTATGTGGAGCTGACTCGAATCTACAGAGATATTGCAAAAATCCGGCAGCAATCTCGAAATTCTCGATTTCTGCACTGATTTGATTCTAAATCGGTTTAAGGGATGTTAGGAGGGTACTGAACTGCAATATTTTCCCAAAATGCATCATGTGACAGTACATTGGATCATGTTAGGTATGACATCGTTTTATTAGGTGGACTGACGATGCCAGGAATGTGTTGTACATAAGAAAAAGACGTATCTTGCCATATTTCCAGAACCACCGGAACATTTAAAGAGATTACTGTTAGGAAAAATGCCGGAATCAAAATACATCTTAATGAAAAATCGCGATTAGAAATAAGCATTCTAGATGACATCTTTTAGAGTGAACAAAATTTTAATTCCGTCTTATAATCCTAGAATTACCCAGTTCACCAGAAATCACCTTAAAACTTTACTCCAAACCAACTACAACCTCGAGCTGGGTACACCACAGTTAGTAAACCAATTCATCTTATTGCTTTTTTGTCAATATATCGGTACAATTCTATTATTGTTTAAATGTCTTATTTTTTACTTTTCTATTATAAAATCTTAACATGGATAGTATTTTAAAAAAAACATGTTTACATGCCTACTATTATTATTCACGAATTATATTTTTATGATACGTTTTCTTTCTAATTAAATTAAATTGTATTTTAATTTTAATTCCTAATGAGGCGGACCAAGAACAATATTTTGAATTTTCTTTTATCCCTATAATTTATTATGTAATAAAATCGGTAGTCATACGGCAGAAGGAGCCATCTGCATTTTATTAAGTTTTCAAGGTTCTTCTACAAAATTAAAAAAAAACTTTTATATCGACTGCGGTAAAAGGAAACATCTCTACAATAAAAGTTTTAAAAGAGCCATGTTCAATTGACCAAAATGTAACTGTGGCAAAAAAAGCAAGATCAGATTCTAACTTTTGCTATCGAAATAATGATTGCATGTGGTCTGTGCTCTCAATTAACGTGCGGTTTTAATTTAATTTATTTTAATAAAGAACTTTTATACATTAAAAAATATTTTAAAACAATAAAACCGTTGTTTGTTTTAGAGTCTGGTTCGCAACTGACAATCGTAGACATTGTCATCTTAAGTTGGAAAATTAAAGCTTTGGAACACCCATTAGGTACCATCCAATATTATTAATAAAATAATCAATTACGAAAAAGAAAGAATGCATTTCATGTTATTTTTTATGGCCATAATAAGTATCTATTACTAAGAAAATTATGTAAAATGTTAAGTTTGTTTCCAATAAATATTATTTGTTTGAATTAGTCGGGTTCTTTGATTTATCAAATTATCATCGTGATGTAAAACAAAAGACACATTAAAACCTTTATCTTTACATAGTATAAAGCAAAGTTGCTCCCGCTGTCTGTACTCTTAGATCTTTTAAACTACGCAACGGATATTCATGCGGTTTTCACCATTAGATAGAGTGATTCATGAGGAAGGTTAGGTATATAATTTGTCAAGGTTTTGTGTAAATTGGTTAAAATATATACTATATAAAGCGATCGGACTGGCAAGCGGGCGGTGTGTATTTGATATTGTTGAGTAAAGATAAATTTAAAGATGTCTTTACACTCTCATTTTTAGTTCTGTTTCTTGGCCGTATGTGGCGCTACAGCTTCTCTGTTACCTGACACAATGAAGCGTATTTTGTTTTTGGTTTAATAAAAAGTAATCATTCTTTTACAAAGAAATCTTACTGAGTTTTATTGAAATATAGCCCAATCCCAATAGATATGTATGCAAATTGACAGATGGCGTTGGTTATAAAGGTTAGGTAATGGCGCGGTAAATTTGTTAGCCTGCGGGTCTGCTAGTATAATATAAAATTAACATTATCATTGTTTTATTTTAACCTTGCTCGAGGTGCTTGAGGCAAAACGAGATATTTAAATAACACCAAAAAAACTTATTGCAAAAGAGCCCATTTTCAATATTTTAATAAAAATCTCCATTATAAGTATCAAGTTTATAAAAACTTTATAATAGACACCTTAGGGGTATATAATTTCACGTAAAACGAAAAATTGGCTAAATATGTCGGTTGGAGGACTCGATCGAAATCGTATTTTTGCTCTTCTGAACAATTTTGAAATTAACAGATGAGCCCTTCTACAAAATGACTACCGAAATATTAAATGTATTGAAACTAATTTTTAAACAATTAGAACAAATTTTTAATACTTATTATTTTTGAAATTTCTGTTAAAAATAATATAATTTAGCGATACTAAGCCGATTAGTTATTTCGACAACGCACCGCCCGTATATTTTTACAGCATTTTAAAAAGCGTGCACTACTTACCGCTGATTTTGCTTCAGTAAATTACCGTTCGGTCTAGATCGCCGGCACCCGAGTAAAAAAGCCATCAGATTCCAGGCACGCGTGACCTTGCCGCATAAATAACCCGGACCTTTCTATCAGCGCCGCCGCATTTTCCGATTGAATAACTGAGTGTCCAGACGGTCAGGTAACTTTTAATTCGCGATGGTCGATGTGCTTGCATCCATAATTAGTTTATAAATAGATACGTATAAATACGGGCGCAAATAACAAACAATGTTTATTTTTAATTTAAAAGTCGGGAAGGTGGACCAGACGGCAGGAGCTCTCAAGCATTGCTCTGCGGACTAAAAAATATGTTTTAAATGACGTCAAAATCTTTGTTTGTGCGTTCTGTTTTCGTTTTCTGATGCATCACCTTTATTATTCGAGCAAGCCTTACTTCGACTAGATGGCTAATTTTGACGAGATGGCGAACATTGAGTAAGTGGCTAACTTTGACCAAATAGCTGGCTTTGACCTGCTAACTTTGACGAGATGGTGAAATATGGCTAACTTTGACTGGATGGCTAACTTTGCCTGGATGGCTAACTATGATTAGATAGCTAACTTTTACTTAGTAGCTAACTTTGACCAGATGGCTCACTTTGACCGAATGGCTTACTTTGACTGAGTGGCTAATTTTTCTGGATGGCTAACTTTAATTGGATGTCTAACTTTGACTTAGTGGTAACTTTGACCAGATGGCTAACTTTGACCAGATGGTTAACTTTGGCTGGATGGCTAACTTTGACTGGATAGCTAACTTTGACTTAGTGGCTAACTTTGACCAGATGGCTAACTTTGCCTGGATGGCTAACTATGATTAGATAGCTAACTTTACTTAGTGGCTAACTTTGACCAGATGGCTAACTTTGCCTGGTGGCTAACTATGATTAGACAGCTAACTTTACTTAGCGGCTAACTTTGACCAGATGGCTAACTTTGACCAGATGACTAACTTTGACCAAATGGCTAACTTTGACTGAGTGACTAACTTTGACTGGATGGCTAACTATAAATAGATTGCTAACTTTGACTTTTTTATTATTGTATAAAAATTTGCATACAATTGGAATTTCTTACCCGCTAAGCTACTGCAAGTAGCTTGTCAGCAGAATATTAGTTCCGCAAATGAGTTACAACTACACATTAAATAATAATACAAAATTGTATGTCAAAAAAAAATCATAAACGCATTAGCGTACCAACAACGTACATAAATACACATACACATATAACATACCTACCAACATTGTGAAGTGGAATAGGATTTTTTTTTTTTTTTAAATATCGTGAAAAAGTTGAGCAACATAAAAACAGCAATACATTAGTAGTTAATCACATACTTGAAATTTAATGCATGGTAAGAAAGAGTAAAATATAATCTTAATACATACTTAGTGGTAACCTTGACCTGATGGCTAACTTTGCTGAGATGGCTAACTTTGGCTGGATGCCTAACTTTGACTGGATGGCTAACTTTGACTTAGTGGCTAACTTTGACTTAGTCGCTGACTTTGCCTGGATGGCTAACATTGACTTAGTGGCTAACTTTGACCAGATGGCTAACTTTGACCAGATGGTTAACTTTGACTGGATGGCTAACTTTCACTATGGTTCATTAAAGATCCTTTTTTGAAATGTGGAATCGTCGTGTTTATTTGGACTTTCTTATTCGCGTTTTTTCAATCTACCTGCCTGGAGAAAGTTATATAATATGAATATAATTAAGTAGGTTTTCAAGTACCTACTTACAAATCTTTGAATTCACTACCATTATTACATGAAAATGAGGACTTATTTTATTTGAATACCGCACTGGAGATCTAACTTAATTAAAATTCAATTTCCGACAAGATCAATACGACAAACCAATTTATTCCATTTGCCCACATGCAGAACTAACATTAGAAAAAATCTCCAATTCATCGTAGGTATATGTGAGCATATTACACAAAATTTTACAATGTAGATATTTTTACTAATTAAGTTAGGTTAGGTTAGGTTAGGTTAGGGTTACCGGCTATTTTAAAATTATTTTTTCATAGCTTTTAATGGGTGACCGGACAACTCAGAATGAAACCAACACAGAGAAACCTCAGAAAGGTCATTAAGAGTGATTATAAAAAATTATTAAAAAATTGTTTAAATAGGTTAATTTCGTAGCGTGAACCATTCAACATGGAAGTCACTCACTATGGTATTTCGTAGTATGCTTGCACCTTTTATTCTAGGTTTCACCGAGTCACTGAAACCGCTAGATATTTCACGGTAACCGGCTATTTTAAAATTATTTTTTTCTTAGCTTTTAATGACCTTTCTGAAGTGGTTCTGAGTTGGTTTCATTCTGAGTTGGCATGGAAGCATAAGCATAAGCTGTTTGTCTCTTACAAATAAATAAAAAATATCTACCACTTTTGAACGTGTTGCAAATATGATAAATATGTTTGTTTTTCTAAATGAAATTGTTCGAATATTATGTACCTACGTGATAGTTACTTAAAATTAGAAATTCTTTTTGATTCACACCACGGACGTACAAATTATATGGACATGCCCTTACGTGTTAAAAAACGTGTTATTTCCCCCTCCCATTGGAACCATTTTTCGGAACCGGCTGGGCGTGTCCGGACCAATGTCGTGCTCTCGTCGTACATTTTACGCGCGGACGCTGTATGTCTATGAAACACATACTTAGACAATGAAGAAGACTTGGCGAATCACAAGTCTCTTTCCTCTCTTCGCCCCGCCATAGTTGGTTTTTACCCCTCATCTGTAAGTTCTCGTCTAGTTATTTGTATGTCTATGATTCACACTATGCACAAGTATTATTAAAAAAATAATTTTAAGTTAAAATTTTGTTATAACTACCGACGAAAGCTTGACATTATGGGTCCGCATTGGAAATAGCTACAAGTATCACATTGATGCCTCCTTATCGTTAATATTTCTATTTTCGCATTCTTCAAAAGGCGCCACAATTCGAGCTGCTCCAGGCGCCACTTGCACCGGGACTGGGTTTCTGTATAAGGTGCCTTTCGCCACTTCGGCTCATTGTTAGACCTCTGAATTAAACATAATTATGCATGCGTCTGCGTATTCCTAGTTTGGTTGGGCTGATAGTCGTGGCGTTGTCACCAGGGTTGCACAAATGCCCTATTTCATAAAAAAATTCTTAAAAAAATTATTCCCTCATGTCGCGCTATTCGTGGGATACGATCTCCACGTTGACCGGACAACTCAAAATGAAATCGAATGCTAAAAACCTTGAAAACTGCCAGAATGTCACTATTTAAGGTACTTTTCACAGAACTACTAGTGTTAAAATCTCAATAAATCCCACTAAAAGTGTCTCGACTGTCTTTACACGTAGAAAGCCTAAACAGCCAACTCAGAATCTCCTGTGAAAATTCATTAAAAGTGATGAAAAAAATATATAAAAATTGGTTAAATAGGTTACGTTACGTTACGGTGATGGGCTTTTTTAAAATATTTTTTTTCATAACTTTTAATGACTTTTTTCAAAGAGGTGTTGAGGTGCTGCGGTTCCTCACCAATAAACTTCTACAGGAGCTCTAACATGGTGAAACCGATAACTTTACAAAATCAGGTCGATAGGCGATCACTTCCATGGATTGTATATCGATGTCCCTAGCACACTTTCACAGTTGACAGCCGAACCGATATTAACAGGGAATAAATGAGAAATCGATATACGCCGGCAGCACTGAAAATACTATCAGTATCGCCGGGGTGTAAGACGGCCATTCAGAATTGAAATTTATTATTATTTATTTATTATTATTTATTTATTAATTTATTTATTTATTTATTATTATTAAAACTCTTTTATATTACTCTATAGCAATTTAGATTATTTTATATTTTTTTTGTATTCTTGAATATCATATAATTTTATGTATATAATTTCTTAATTCTTTCACATTCTTCATATTTCATTTGTTAATGTACCTACTGTATATAAAATCGACCACCACAATATGGGCATGTGCCTAGCATGGTGGTCGAAAAATCCCCAATGTATGTAATGAAAAATCTAATGAACAAAGAAAACTTTAAAAAAAAAAGAAAAAAAATATTACTTGAAATGACCAGATCTGAATAGGCGGGTACTTCCCTATCTTTCTTTTCCCCATTTCTTTCCCCTCCCCATTCTCTTCAGCCTCACAACATACCCCAATTGGGGATGCCTCACTGGATCTAGGCGGTTGGAAGCAGTTAATATACTTTTGTGCTGAATTTATATTTTTTAAAAAAATTCTTCCCTTAGCATGGTTTCCTGCCACCAGAAATCCATCTAAGAAGATACTCTGAACCCTGGAGGAGTACACTCGAAAGTTTTAAATTTTACAAAAAGATAAAAATGGTCATCAATAAATACATTTTAGAGACTCAATCCTAGTTGAGGTAACATAAAATCGCAAAATTTCGTTGGTTAATGTTTTTTTTTTTCTTACATGTATGGTACGGAATAGTAAAGAGCAAAATTTTATTTGCAAAAATAATCATGCGTAACATATAACCTATGTCTCAGGTTTCGATTAGAAGATTTCACCTAGATAGCAAAATAGCAAATTAGCAGTAGCTTGGCGCGTGCAAGACAATAAAATTTAGGACAGACAACAACAAATGGTGGCAGACAATAAACCACGAGGCAGACGATATTCCTCATGGAAGACAATAAACCTCTGAGCAGACAGCAAACCATGTTACAGACCATGAACCTCGTGGCTCGTGGCAGACAATAAACCCCAGTCAACATCGATGCAGACAATATACCTCCCGAGGCCTGAAGTGGAAGTGTTGGCGGGGACAGATGACTAACTTATTTATGTACGGAAATCTAACTTATTTAAATCGGAGAAATTTGAGGTGTGACGATTTAACAATGTGACCAGCAGACCTATGCAGCTACGATCCGTTACCGTAAGTAATTAGTTTGTAAAATCTACAGATTTTATATTTATTGTGAAATCAATACTTTATTTTTATTTTTTATTGTAAGAATAGTTATTACAAATCACAAACAAGTCCTGCTAAGCCAATTGAATTGGCTTGTCAGCAGGTGCTTATAGTTAAGTTACATATAAATTTTAGATGTTGTATTTTTACATCTTATATCTACAAATTCAACATTTTTTCTTAATTTGGAACTTAGAATGCGAATATACGAGGGGGGACCCAAAAAAATGATAATTTCATCATAACTTATTTATTTCTCAATATTTTACACCAAATTTTGATCACCTTGAAAGTATTCTCCATTGACCACAACGCATTTCTTCAGACGCTTCTTTCATAGATCAAAACAGTTTTTAAATTCACTTATCGGGATTTCCTTTAGGCCTTCCGGCGATTTTTGTTTTACCTTCTCCACAGTGACTAAACGCTTTCTATTCATGTCCCTTTGCAGTGTGGCGAATAAAGACAAGTTACAGGGGGCTAGATCACCTTGGAAAAAAATTCAGGGTCCTCTTCGAACTGATTTTGAAGTTCTTAACGTGCCTGAAGTCGACACTCCCTTTAGTTGTCTGTGAGAAGGCGGGGGACAAATTTGGCTGCGACCCTTCTCATGTGCGATTCTTCAGTTAAAATCATCTGAATTGAACTCCATGACATTCCAGACATCTCACAGAGTTGATCAATGGTTCGGTGACGTTCTCCACGAACGAGGACATTGATTTTGTTGAAGTTTTCATCAGTTTTTGACGTTGAGGGGCGTCTTGAACAGGGTTGGTCTTCAATTAACATTTCTCCATTTTGTAAACGTGTAAACCACTCTTAGACTCTGGTTTTACCTAGGGCAACATCCCCATAAGCAGTCAGCATTACAATAGTTTTCCGAGTTCCCCAACAGGAAACAAAATTTCACAGCTGCGCGTTGCTCTAGATAATCTGCCATCACTTTTTCACCGAAATGGAAAAAGTTTTCACAACTTCGCATACTGGCTCAGGAGGAGTGACCCTAAAAGACACCTGATCGAACAATGGTTCCCCCACTCTTCCTCTCCACCGCAGCATAACTACCGTTAATTTTGGGTCCCCCCTCGTACTTCAGAAATGATTTGAGATTTTCGCGACCAAAAGTATTGTGTAAATTAGATCGTCATCATTGTATCCAAGAACTCGAGAATTCAAATTGAGCATAATACCATTTTGAGAAGGTCCTAAAGACATATATGGGGGGAAAGAATATAAGATGATTTAGTAAATGTATAGATAGATGAAATGTTTGTGATAATTCGAGCTATGTAGCATTGATGGCTCTAGTGTTAGTAGCTCATACAGTTTAGTCGGTTCTCCAAGAGATGTCTCCAGTAATTAGGTTCGCCCCTCTCCTCCAATTGAGAAACGATGTGAACCAGCAGTTAGGTACCTACCAACAGGCAGATTTTAAGGGCAAAACAGAAAGGAAATTGGTCACCCGACTGCCCTACACACTTGTTCCTAAATTAAAGAGTTGGCCTATTTAAAGTTTCGCTCTCAAAATTCATCGTCTATTCAGTCAACTCCTTTCCTCCATTAGTGGCTTCCACCTTTCTCCGGACTGCTTGAAACTCTCAAGAAAGTTTGACTAAATATCTGGTTCACGTTCTTCAAGAAGATAGCGGAGAGATGTTTCTTGAAACTTACGTACTTTGGCCTATCCAGAAATTCCTTATTAGCCCAATCAACACCATTCCATCTTTAAGTTGAAATTGTTAAATTTTGACAAATCTGATCCAGGTATGCTCCAAGTCTCCATTTCAAGTAGAAAAACCAAAATATGCAAGTTCTTTTGATAGATCGATCCTTTCAAGCAATTCAGAATTAATATCATCTTACAATATATGAAATAAAATAAAAATAGCATTGGAATGCGATCTTCTGAAGCATTGTACCAAAAAGACAAACTAAACCATCATACTGCACAACACAATTACGATACAGGGCATAGACATCAATGGCATATGACTCCGAAGACAAATACTACACATAGAAAAAGATATTACGTAATCTGGGTCCAATTTTTTTTTAATTTTAATAAAAAAGATATTCACTTGACAAAAATAAAGAAATCTAAAACACTAAATTCATATCATTCACGTGGATAATCAACAAAGGCATTGTATAATTGTTTACTGCGGGCAGATAACTTCTACAATATAACAACCTCTTAACTATTTATTACTTTTTATTCTTTCTTTCATCTTTTTTCCATTTTTGGCATATCTTTTATTTTTCTTCTCTTTTTATTTTTCTTATATTCTATTTATCTATTCAAATTTGAATTTAATTTTTTTTCTTCCAAGATTAAGATATGAAAATTATTTTTAATTCCTGCCACCTCGGAACACCTAGTGAGGTGGTACCTATATCCAAAAAAAATGTATATTGTGTAAATTATTATGTATATCTTGGTTAATAAATAATAAATAAAATTAAATGTGAACCTTTTTCTAGTGAGAACATAATGAATGTTATGACTTAAGCTCTACAGGATAATATACACACATTTTTAATACCACGGATGACCATTTATGACACCATTGTGTGGGCGGTTATCATTTTGAATTTTTACGATACGGTCGATGTGTCCTTATTTTTCAATAAATATTTTATGGCCGGAGTTAAGTAAGAGAAAATTAAAAATAAAAAACGCTTAGGGTATCCATAAAAAATATCTGGAGCAGCCTTAGTTAACCTGTTAACCTATATGTGGAAAATATGCCCAACAATTAATCGTATTGACCCCTTTAACGCAGGGCATATTTTCCATGTGATAATGAGGTTTCTTTAAGAGCTTACTAGGCATTGGTAACAACATTCTAACAAATTAAATTATTTGTAGTCGAGAAGATCAATTTCTTAATTTTGGCGTAGGTAAATATTTAGGAATCGTGACTAAGGTGATTACAGAATAATTCTGGGGCCATGCACCCCTCAAACGAAAACGTTTTTAATGCAATACAAAAACTAAGAAATGTAGTAAATAAAAAGGATTTGAAAAAGGTTTACTACGCTTTATGTCATTCTCGAAATGAATATGGAATTATAGAATGGGGATCTACTACACATAAATACATACAAAACCTGAATACAGTTCAAACAGGAATCATAAAGACCATACTGAAAATACAAATTAGAACGCCTTCGATTGAAATATTCAAAAGCTTTGACGTACCAAATGTACAAAGAATAAATGCCAAAAATATATTATTGAAGCTATTCAAAAATACTGAATCCTCTACTAGACAGCGTATCCATCACATAAGATAAATAAAAATTACATAAAAACATTCCAAGTTATAAAACCACATTCGGACAAAGAAACTACACTTATTTTGCAACTAACTAATAAATAATAATAACATTCTTCCCCAAGACATAAAACTAATAAAAAATTTAATGAGTACAAATCAAGAATAAAAATATGGCTGAAAGAGGTCAACGAAAACACCCTAATGAAGACACTAAAAACGTCATAGAAGACAAATAAACTGTAATTAAACAATTTTAGTCCGCCTCCCGTGAGGAGGACTAAGAAATACAATATCTTTACCTTATACCATTATATTTTGTATACTAATGGAATTATTTTATATAGTCGCTTAAATAAATAAAAAAAGAAAATAAAAAACTTTATGGGAACAATTTGTAGGTGAGCGTGCCTAAGGTATCGGTATAACTGGGTATATCCATGCATTTTTCAGCAAGTTCTTTTTTACGTTAATTGTTTTTTTTACTCTCTTCCTCAAAACTCAAAAACGACTAACGCCAAATCCAGAAATTATAAATACAAAATGTTGCCACATTTTACATAATTTGTATTTATATCATAATTATCGTAATCATAATAAATTTTTGACAATATTAACATATTATATTGTCGATGCGCTCATTACATATTTTTGGATGACTCGTAGTTTTATTTTAGTTTTTTTTTTATATACCTAAGCGGAATGTATTGCATTTTTTTTAAGTGAACAACTTTCGGATTGTGTCAACAGTGTTGAAAGCTTTATGAAGTGTTTTATCAACTTATTCTTGCAATTCAGCGTGGCAAAATACCACATGTACTTAACATTCACTTCAACAAATCGAAATAAACATCGGAGTAAAGAAAAGTCGAGCGCCCTTGGAGTGATGCTAATAACGCTATAAAAGTTATCCGATAATAAAATAATGTTACTTTTTTTACTTTTTTTTAACGCAATGCTGATTTTATTTTGTTTACTTCAGTAGGTACTGTCTTTGATTGATTTATTTGATATAATATGCCCTCAATTTATTTACATATATACCTATTATATGCATGTTTGAGCATGAATCTGTTAAGTTTAGTATGTATATTTCCCGGTATATAATTGGAAGTTATCTACCATTTACCCGCCCTGGTATAAGTAACAGATGGTTACTCCTTCAAGGCTCTCGCAAGGACTCTAATTTTTCTGAATTAACGAATCTACATTTAATTTTGAACGAACCTAGACCTCCAGTATCCCTGCATACGTTGTTAGTTAGCAGTATGCAAGTGCTTAGCGGTAAATCAAGATAGAATAAGTGTTAGTATGACTACAGTCAAGACAATGGGACAGGTTGGTGATAGTCCACGAGGTGTCAAGCGCTGGGTGACTGTATCCAGCATATCCTGCAAGCACCTGTAGGGAGGAAGACACAGTACATAAATAATAAAAGTATAGCGCTGGAAAACGGGTGGGATTCCTCTCCAATCGATTGGCAGTCCCAGCAAGAATGCGCATCACCCATACAATCCCGGTATATCAGTCAGTTCGTATCCTCGCTATTTGCAACATTTCTCGCTCATATTAAAGCGGACTAAATCTGCTGCTTAAGCCTTGCAAGACAAACGCCACCAGGACCTCACCACATACTCTAACCACTAAGGGCCAATTGCATCGAAAAAAGTTAAAATAAAGTTTAAAGTTAAATAATTAAACTGAGTTTAAGCCCTAACTAAAGTTAAGCTGCATTTCAACACAATTGAGTTGCATCAACATTTAAATAGTTAGTTTAAAGTTACCAGTGTGGCCATTGAAATGTCTTCGAATTTTCCTTGGATTTGATATATTTCTGTAAAAATAAACACACAATTATTTTTACGGGTGTCAACACCGTTTTGTAGATTATATTGGTTTGACGTTTATGAAGTTTTTGAGGGTTATGTTATTTGGGAATTGGTTTATTTATCGTTATTTGTTATTTCACACTTGCGGTTTAGAAACGTAAACAACGTGTGATGATATTATTATGTTGTGGCCGAAGGTGGGCTATTATAGTTCTGCTCCTGTCTATTATGCACGAGACAATACTTTTATGAACCCCAGAGTGTCTCCTGTAAATCTTTACATCGTTCCCGTTGCATAAAAATGCAATGTTATTAGAACCTCGTACTCAGTTCCACAGCACAAGTAGCATGATTTCTGATATGACAAAAAATTATTTTGTTTCAGTTCCGTTGCATTAATTGAAATATAAAAATGATGGTAGGTATAAATTATCAAGAGAAGTCTAGATACTTATATAAGTTTGAATAAACACTTGTTTGTAAATAATGAAGTTTGTCATTGGCAACGAGAAAAGTTAATAGTCTAACCATACTTTTGGACATCCGAAATCTGAAAATAGAATCCATCTCTTCCTACGGAAAATTATCGGTTCATGGTTTTATTCCTTATTTTACCTATTTCCTATATATTCTAATCAATTGATAATCAAAACCCGGGTTATCAAGACATTTTTATTATCATTTTCCATTCAAACAGTATTTCGTTCCTAGGTGACGGGTGACAGCTAGCATCTTTACCAAAATCTAACTTTAAACTCTCAACATCGCTGGGTTAAATAAAAGTAACTATTTTGCAACTATTTAGTTAACTTTTATTTAAGCGAAGTTGAAACAACCCATTTTTGTAAGATATGATAAAAAAGTTACTTTTATTTAACTTTAACTAAAAAGTAACTTTAACTATTTTCGATGCAACTGGCCCTAAGACACGGTGTGACCAATGAGAAGAAGTGTTGTTTATCCTATCGTTTCCAGGACGGCGGTACCCATACCCGCCAACCAAACTTGTATAATATAAAGTATGGTAGGCAGGTGGTTCAGGGAAAGAGAAAAATCGCACAATAAAACTATTCCCATGAGCTCGAAAAATCACGAAAAGCAACGAGCATTATAATATAATATACTAGCTGGTTCCCGGCATGCGTTGCTAAGTCATTTAATAAAGAAATTGTTTCTCCCTGCGTGTCCTTTCCCATTCATGCCGTTCCCCTTCCCCTCCTCACTCCCCCCTCCCGCATTCCATACATTCAGTTTTCAAACAGCTCGCGTGCCACCTATTGCAATTTTTTATACAAATTTCATAATTCCAGAGCTCACCAGTAGTTTTATACAAACCTTGTCCTGACAATAACAAACACAAAAAAAATAATTATCCCATTTGGTGCAGTTGTTCGAAAGTTATGCACATACATACATTTCGGTGATTCATTTTTATTTATATAAATAGAAAGATAGATTGAATAGTTTTATTGTGTGATTTTTCTCTTACCCTGAATCACAATCAATCAATAAATCTGTACCCTAAAAGATAAACCACGTAATTACATAGCTACGTCTATAGCTATGTGTTTATTCTTTAACTTTAAGGTACAGAAATATTCTGTAATCTTGGATAAATATTATTTATCAATAAATAATAACAAACAAAATTAATGTTTTTTATTTTTATTTAAAGCCTCTGAATTTAATACAGCACCTTCATGATTCCCATAAACTAAAACACTTTAACACCTACGATAAGATAAGGCGTGCCCCGCCAAAGCGTTAAGGCCGTTATACACGAGCCCGATTTTCAGCCCGTTTCCAATTGGAGACAAAAGTCAACATTTTTCGATTTGCGCGATCGCTATTTTCACCTCTATTTTGCATATCTAGGATTTCAATTGTCATCACTGCAAACAACACATGAACCATACTGTTTGTTGTGATGCCTACTGATATCGTAGGTATTAAAATAGAGTTGAAAACAGCGATCGCGTAAAGCGAAAAATGTTGACTTTCGTGTCTAATTGGAATCGTGCTGAAAATCGGGCTCGTGTATTACGCTCTTTAGTCAAGCATGGTTAGATGTGGAAAAATCACATCATTTGGTCGCTTGATGTTAGTCTGGGTTGTGGAATGGACACGCTAGCCGATAATGATACAGAGTGTCATAATTTAGTAGCTAATAGTCTGGTAATCAGGCAATAAGGTAGATAGTACAGTTGTACTTTTATTTAGGTGGTTACATTAAGAGGGTATAACCAGAGAAAACCAGAAATAAGTCATTTTAAATTAGATTTTAGACTATTGACTCTTTTCCACAAAAAACTATAAATTGATTTCGAAAGATTGTTCTTTTATCTAGTAAACGTATGTTTTAAATGTTGAGAAAAAAAAAACAGTTTTAGTATAATAAGGTTATACCATAGGTCGTTGGCAGATTTGTAAAATTTTCAAAAAAGATTTTGTATTATCCAACACCCATTTCAAATCATATAATCATGCAGAAAAATAAATCAATACATTATCTGGGAAACGTGTGTTTCAGAATTTTAATTTTAGTTTAAATAAAATCATTAAAAAATATATACCTATATGTGTTTTTTGTCGAAAATTGGTCTGTTTGTGAATTTATTTGCGCACTTACAAACTAATACATTTCAGATATTTTTACATTCTTATTTTGCTTAGACATTATTGAAAAACGATAAATGCTTATGATAAAAAAATAATTACAAAGAGTACATCATTTAATAGTTTTATCATCACGGCTTTCAGCATTTTTGGAAGTAGGTATAAATTAAAACAAATTTGGAATGAAATAAAATCGATATTGAGTTATAATTTTTAAAAGCTGGTACTGAGAATAATTAATCTTTCTCATTGGAACCGCCCTGTATGATCGTAAGAACACCTTTGGACGAAAAGTGAATTTTCTGCCGCTGGCTGGTTAAACGCCCTTAAGATGCAATTCACTGTACATGAAAAGTATCTACAGGGTGTAATAAAAAAATTGCGCAAATAATGTTGATAAATCGTCGCCTCAGTTAAGAAATAATTATTAGCCTGAAACACTCATCTATACATTGAAAAAATCTCTCGAGAAAAGATACATGCCGCCGACGGGACTCGAACCCGCTTCCTTCTGATGTAATAAGCAGTAATTGTTGAATGAAACACTAGTATATATTGAATTAGTTGGAGGGCAGGAGATAAGCCGACGTAGCTCAGTGGACAGAGAATTTGACCGGAAATCAGAAGGACGCGGATTCGAGTCCCGTCGGCGGCATGCATGTATCTTTTCTCGTGAGATTTTTTAAATGTAGAAAGATGAGTGTTTCAGGCTAATTATTATTACTTATAATAATTGTTACCCTTTGGGCTATGAATAAAAATCTTATCTTATACATACATTAATTTATCAATTAAAAATAATAATTGATATATAAGACAATTTGTCTATTTGTTGTAATTTTTTATTAATAATGTGACATACAAATATCATGAGTTGCTTTGCTGACAAAGAAACTACAATTAAAATTATTTGTCCGTCTTCAAAATATTATATCACTTTGTAATTATAAACTTATTTTTCAATCTTCTTATTACTTCAATCTGTGCTACCCAGCTAGACAACAAAACAACAATCATCTGTCATTTTCTGTCTCCATGACAACACCTTTTTAAAATACGAACATAAAGGAATCCTATGCATTTCTATGGTATTCCTTTACATCTCCCCCCTAGGGTTATAAAATTTCTCTGGAGATTTTTGTCTCTTTCAATTCCTTTTTCTTCTTTCTAATCTTCATTTTCTTCTAGTATGGGGGCAGGAATAAGTTTTGTAATCTGGAAAAAATTTGACTCCATCTTTCAATGTCCTGTATTAATCTTGTATATTGATTGGGATAGTTTATCTTCGATTTTAAATGGACCAATCCTTAACTCATCTAATTTTCTTCTATTTAGTTTGTGACCATTTTCAACATATACCATATCTCCTATTTTAAAGTTATGAATTGTTCTTTTTTTATCAATTAACATTTTATTATATTCATGTGACTTAATTGTTCTTTCTAATGCAAATTTTCTATCTCTAATCCAGTCATCCGCTTCTTTTTTAATTTAAGTTCATTTGGTATGAATGAAACATCAGTACCATCCAATAGGTATCTCGGTGCAAAGCCTGTTATTGAGTGTTCCGTGTTATTATATCTATCAACACAATCATGAGGAATAGTTGTCCATGCTTTAGTATTTAGATTTTCATTTATCTTGCACCTTATTTTATTTACGAGTGTTTGGTTTAGCCTTTCGTTCAGTCCATTAGAAAACGGCGAATTTACTGCAGTGAAAATTAGTGTGATTGATCTTTCATTTAAAAAAGTTTTAAACTCTTTTGAGTTAATTCCAGGATATTGGTCGGTGAGAACCATGCCAATTTCATTACAATTTGGTACAATATTTATAAGTTTTATAAAGTCCTTTGCACTCTGTGTCTTTGAGGTTACTATATAAGCATATCGAGTAAAATGGTCGACTAAAAGGTGAAAATGCATTTCTAGGTAGGTATTCCTTTACAGATATATAAAAAATTATCGGCTGCTATCTAGGGATGTTCATTTGGATTCCATGATAGTTCCAGTTATCCCTTAACAGTTGGCCTCCCGGACTTCTTGCACACAAAATGCAGTCGGTTTACCGTTATAAACAAAACATAATTAAGTTTCCGTGAAGGGGTGTACAACGAGTATCTACCGCCGAATAACAGAAGTAGGTATAACACTTATTTTTATTCATATGTATCAACGATAAAACTACTTGTCTCTAAGAACAAAAAGCGATACTGTAAATAAATTCCTTTGATATCCATACTAACTTATTATTAAAGGTATTTTTGAAGTCGATTTAGTTTTGAAATTAAGTTAAATAATGCATAAAAAAAATACTTATATAATTTCGGGAGGTCAACTGTGGAGCGATCAACTGTCGGGTCACCATACATATCGATAGCGGAAATTTCAAATGCTGTAAAGGACAATAAATCCAAAATTGAGATAAATATGTCTACTTTCTTAGCTTTTTTTTTCTCTTACGATCTGCGTCGTCGAAATATTTCTAGCGTGCATTTTAGTAGGATTGCGATGTAGTGACCAAGTTTCACTGGCGTCCGGTACGTCGGAATCCTTGACTCTCCTCAGAACCGCGAGGAGTAGAGAAGCCTTGTCCACCATGGTAATTGGAGTAGGGGCCACGATCCTCAGCAGCTAGGAACTGACTTAAGAAGAATATTGGCATGTGTATTCAGATTGAAATTCAACAAACGCCCGGGTTGTACGAATTATAATAGAAGAGAATATGGAACTAATTTGATCTCTGGCTACCTCTGCGCTAATGTGCAGTGCCGTTTAACCCAGAATATTTGTCTTTAAAAAGAAAATTATTTCAAGAAATCACACTTAGGTATGAAGTATCAGTTGCACTTCCAGAAAAGACCCTGTACGTATGTTTGTTTGTTTCTTTGTCTGTTGGGCCGTTTCTTGGTTCGTGACCTCCGCGTTTAACGACCCATATAAACCCCACACTCTATCTGCCGGCCGCTATCACCCGCGCTGCATTGAGACTTTTACCTCCCAATTATATTTTATACATTTTGTTTATGAAGCACGGCGGACTGCAGTTGTTACTCCGAACCGCTAGGTGGTCAGACTGGTGCCTGAACTGCCCGGCTGGTGCTCGGAGTCCACTGCCCGGTGCTGTAAACTGTGTGATTTGCAGACTTGCCGGAGACTTAATAAGTGCGCTTGCTGATTTTTAAATGCTAGATTGCGGAACAAAATATCTCTCACTTACCAACTCAAATTGTAATTTCTAAAATACTTAAAAGAGGAAATCATTTCAAATTATCTAACCTTAAATCGCCACATCATTCATTGGGACGGTAGAGCTCTAGGACTAAGAATAATGCTCGTAGTGTTTTTATACTTGCTAGCTGGCCACAATTTTGGTCAATTGCTGAAACGCTCTGAGAATAATAATGTTGGCATTAAATTGGGACGGTTCAAATTTCAAAATTTAAAAATGGCGCTGATCGTTGATTTGATGGTGATCTTTTCATTAGCGACAGTTTTAAACCAAAGTTTTAAAAAATTTTATATCGGTCGGTGGCTTCTGATTCCCACCTTGGCGCGGTCGTGATTCAATTCAACGGTGGAAAACATGGTGCCACTTCCGAACCGCCTCGATGGAACGACTCTGGATCCAATATAACAATGCATGCAGAATTATATTTGGATTCAGAAGGTATAGCAGTGCATCGACAATGTTTACGGAAGTAGGATTGCACGGATTCGCTGGTCTGATGAGACATCGTGTCACTGGAGCCAGAATGCAGCTAATGGTCTCCGAAAATACAGCGGTGACCGCAGCGTTCCAGCACCAAACACCACTCCTGAGTGAGCGCTGGGCCCGAGCTCACCTCACACCACGCCCTACATACAAATGATTTTTTATTCTATGTACTTGATTCTTTATTTAACAAAATCTGTTGTGTAAATATGTATAATTATATGGGACGTGTGAATTAAATTTTTTTTTCGTTGTTTTCCTATTCTATGTACTTGATTCTTCATTAAACAAAATCTGTTGTGTAAATATGTATAATTATATTGGACGTGTGGGATTGCACTATCCTCCCCACATCCAGAAATAAAAACGATTATTATTAATTCCTCTGCTGGCTAAGTTGCTCTATCATTGCGCATTCTTATAATAATATTAGTAGGAGTTTTCCAAATAATATCAGGTTATTCGTAACCCAGCAATGTTTTTTTGTCTTAATTTTTTTTTAACTGCAATAGGGAGATTACAAAATTAAGATTTGGTCAAATTAATAATTTAATTTTTTTTTATTGTTTTAAGTCTAAACTCTAAACCCACTGATGCAGAGAAGCTATGCGGCCTAAACCAGGGTTCGCCATTTAAATATTGGGTTAGCAAGAAAAAACGTCTATTTTATCATTTGGACGTCATAATATATTTTTAAAAATATGATATAATAAGGTTCCATACACGGTTGGGTTAGGTTAGGTTAGGGTTTGACATTATTTGCTGATCATCTAACTGTAATTGCCGGCAATATTCATCCTAGACTTGCAGAAAAGTCATTAGATGTCGCATATCAAATAAAAACAGATAACTTTAACGAAGACTATCTAGATAGCATTTAGTTTTGGTTGAATTTTGCAATCATACATAAATATAGAAGCAAATAAAAAATATGCGTTAAGAAAATGAAGATATTGTTGGTAGTTCTTGGTCGAAGAATGATACAGTTAAATATATGACACATTAGCTCAGTTGGTAGAGCACTGACCCGGCAAGTCACAGGTCCTGGATTCGAGTACTAGATGTGACCCTATCTTTTACTGATTTTTCTGTTTCAGATTTTCGCTAATATTGTCTTCATTAATTAACTACGAGTGATGTTCGGAAAGTAAGTGTACTGAATTTTAATTTATTTTTTGAAAAAGTGTATTAGGAAAAAAAATTACAGGATATTGTTGATACACTTGTTTATTTTTCCAAATAATTGCCAACCCGTTCAATGCATGTGGTGAGCCGTGGCACAAGTTTCTTTATGCCCTCCTTGAAGAATTCTTCCGCCAGCTCCTTCCTCCACTTCAGGACCACTTTCTGCACCTGCTCGTCGGTTGAAAATTTATTTTCATCCTTACATGCCTTTAGGAAGGTGAAAAGATGAAAATCTGAATACCCCAAGTCAGCGGATTAGGCGGGATTTTTAAACGACATCTTCCACGCGACTTGTCACTACAACGTACTGCGGTGTTTCTGCGATGTTTGCTCTGTTCAGAAGACCCCCCTCTACCACTCAGTGTTATCAAACCTCAAAAAACAAAAAACCACAGCCAACTATGTTCACAGTACACTTACTTTCTGAACATCCCCAGTATTTTGATGTTGACCGAAACCTCAATATTGTGCTGATCATTTAAAGACAGCCTTTATTATTTATGTCAATCATTTTGGGCTTTTATACACTAGAAAAAATATTCATTTGTTACTCTTAGTTCACATTACGAATTATGAATATTATACAAAATAATATTCGGGAGCCACAGTTAAAACAATTTGGTCTCCAATATTGTCAGTATTTACTCTAATAGAGCCAGCTGTAACTAAATACCACATCTTTAGGGAAGTTTCATATTCTACGAAAACGTAATGAATTAATCACATTGTATCCAATATAAATTTCTTTCTGGTAAATTATTTAATAATGTCCTTGAAAGTGGTGTTAAATTGCCTCTCAGGTATTTTGTAGGTAAAGCAAACCGAAAGACAAAATCGAAAATACTGAAGAGATATGACAAACTAGAAATGCCTTCCATGTAGATTTGAGTAGAAACCAATGCTTTTTGGTTCTAGTTTTAAATCACAGAATGATCTGAGGTTCTAGCCCATTTAGCACGCACTCTGTCTCTTTTACACTGCTTTACAACTTATATATCGAAATTATATAAAAATTTATGGAAACGAAAATTTCATCGCACAACCACGCACCGATTTCCTAAGTAAAAAATTAATATGCCATTTTGCTGTTCGATGATATTTTTTTTCAACTAAAAACCATAAAAATATTTGACACCTTGCAACTGGGTAGTCGGTTATAGCCTGGCAGTGACATATACGAAACAGCGCGCGCATTACGTGATCCCGTCGCGACTTGTAGGAGTGTGATCAGTGGCGAGGTGCGATTGAAATTTTTTTTTTCCAATAGAAAAATATATCATCGGACAGCAATATGATATTTACTTGTTGTACTCCAAATATGCTTAGGAATCCTGATTAAGCCGCGGCATACAGAATTTCTACTGATTTGTTACATATCTCCCTTGAACATTTGAAGTTTTTAAGCTCTTAAAAAAATACATGTTATTTTTTAAGATAATATCTGTACATTCCCCACGCCGAAACGCAAATTATATGTAATTCCCTCGATAGAAATAAATCGCAAAGTATGCTCCGAAAATTACGATGTATACGTTGTTTCTTTGATTTTAATTGTTATATGTGTTTCTTTAAATGCTATTTTAAACAAGCCCCACAAGATTTTTGTTCTACTTTAAACGAGTAATGTTTTTTTAAACATTTTCACAATTTTCGCTTAATTATTATATCATCATGTTTAATATTAGCGCGCTCTCTCTAACATTCGTATTTGCGTATCTGTCCATCTTCTTCTTTTTGACCGGGTATACCACGCCTTAAAATCCTTCGGGTACGTGCTATTGCACCCTGTATATTATATTCCGTAAAAATAATATTAAATTACCGAAATTTGGAACTTCGAAAACTGGAGTGGTTTATTGGTAAATGTGCCACTTCTCAAATAAATCCACTTCGGAGATGGGTAAAAAGATGTTTACCTTTGAAAAACGAGAACAATTATAATAATTGAATGCTTTCTTCACCCAGAATTCATTAAGATAATAAACACTAATATTTCTCTCAATCTCATTCAAAGCAATAAACTCTGAAGATGCATATTATTATATCATTTTTTTCTATAACCTCAAGAAAAACAATTTGGGAGGCAGGAATGGGTACCACCGCCCCGGGAACCTTTATTGGATAACCAACACCTCTGCCATAGGTGGTTCGCTACGTTTGGTGATTTAGGAGGGGTGCCCGGATTCATGGGATGCGGTTTGTCTAGGTCTTGGAGGTGGATGACCAGGACACACTAAATCCCAAATTCCTACCCACCCCTTTTCCTTCCCAGAACTCTCCTCTCCTTCCTTTCCCTAAAAAATCCTCCACACAGCATCTCCAAATGTGACATAGGACCTCAGGGAAATTACTTTCCTCAGGGCCTCCTGTGCGCAACTCATGTAAAAAAAAAAAATTTAAAAAAGATTTTTCGTATATATTATAATATATTACGGAGAAGGTTACAAATTTGAGATACATGTAAGTATAAAAATGTCATGTGGCAGTTTTGCTATTTTATGACATGCTTCAAAAGATAGTTGCTGAACCGTCTGTAAGTGACCTCTTTTGGTTCGATTAGTATGAATATATGGTCATTGTACGAATCTCACAGTGTTTAATCCATTACACAATTTCTAAGAAATGTTAATTGGCCTAGATCCTGTATAGTAATTATTAAAGTCTAGAATTACGACAGAGGACAACAATACCTAAGATAACAATTGGCTTAACTAACAAAGGGATCATTGTCCTCAGCTCAGGATTTAACTCCTTATTTGTCTTGTTTATTGTATGCGACCTAGACACAGCGTCTTCATGTGTATAATACGTATTATTATTATATTATGAGCATTGTCAAGGAATTAAGCCTATTATGGGATTACTCCCCTTAAAACACCACCTCGGGGAGTGACCGACCGAAGATATGGTTTCGGTTAGTTTCCGCAAACGAACGCGTTTCGGCCGCGGTTTCAAACTTGCTGAAACCGAAATCAAAACCTGAAGAGTTATTTTATATTATTTACTCTATCTTTTGTGGGATCGTTATCGAGATAACGGACGTGATCTCCTGTCAGATTTGTGTTTAAATTTCACCAAAGCAAAAATAATGCGAATGTATATATATATATATATATATATTTTTTTTAATTCAGAGAAAGATAGATACATAAATTATAATAAATTCAATATAATAATTAATTACATAATATGTGTACATATTTGATTTATCCCCATAAAAAAGCAGGGCTTGTGTGTATGGGGGTGTTATTATATTGGTTTAATTGTTTTATTTTTTATATTCAGTTCAAATTTTCGGTATAATTTTTAAGGTGAGTTTTAAATTTTTTGATATTACTGTTCATGTTTCTGATTTTTTCAGGAAGTGAATTAAATAATTTTACTCCGAGAAATTTATGACTTGACTATCCTAGTGTTTTTATACATTTTGGAGTAGGAAGTATTGATGTTTGTCTAAGATTTCTGTTGTTTTTAAATGGTGCAACTTTATTTTGAATATTATCTTTATAAATTTGTAATGTTGCATGATAAAAATATATTGCACTTAATTTTCTGACTTTAATTGAAAAGTAAAAGGATGATTTTCTATTGAAAAGTTCATGCGGATTTTATTAGATCCTTGGTGTTGGGCACACCATATACTATTAAACATATTTTACGTACTAGTACATCTAGTGTAAACGTACCTTATATTGTTTTAGGGACCTTTGATAAACGACGTAAACAAAAACTAACATCAGATTTAGCGAAGAATTTCTAAGCGCCGCCCCGGGAACTATTTTTTTGATAACCAATACCTCTGTTAAGGTCACCCCTAGTGGTTTAATACGTTTGGTGACTTAGCAGGGCTGCCCAGATTTACGGGGTAAGGTTTGTACGGGTCTTGGCGGCGGATGCGTCCTCCCACCAGCTGCATGGCAGGCTGGATCGGGAGAGAATGGTGGAAGGAGTCTCTTTGACTTTTCCAGCCGTACTCTCTTGGGACATCGCCATGCACCACAGTGAGAGGGATGGATTCATAGGTCGGTCACTCCTGGACCCACTGACCCTCAGATTCCTACCCACCCCTAATACCCTTTTCCTTCCCAGAATTTCCTCTCCTTCCTTTCCTTAAAATACCCTCCACCCAGCACTCTAAAGATGACTAAGGCCCTGAGGAGAGTTGTTTTCCTCAGGGTCACATGTGTGGAGCTAATGTTAAAAAAAAATTATAATATAAGTAAATAAAGCACGTTTATTAACTCGTTAAATAGGAATCCTCAATCATTAAAAATACTCATTTCGGTTGTGGGTTTGCTTGTCTATATGTGTAACTTTAGTTCAAGAGCTCGGATTTGTTTTTACTTTACGCGTCATTTTCAAAATTGGAACTGATTGAGTCTACAATTCAGACAAGCGATAAAGAAGCAGAAACCCATAATATAATATTTTAATTTAATTTAAAAGAAAATTAATTAATTATCATTTTCAAATTTGGAACAAGCGACAAGACTTCAGACCATCCCGTAATGTTTAATCACAAAGATATTTGAATATTGTAACAATGTTTTCATTTGAATATTGTAACATTGTTTCAATTTGAATATTTATTTTCATTGTGTGGTATCTTTTGTGGTAGTTTGAAATAAGTCTTTTGTTTCCAGTACCCATGCAACAAATGTAAAATAAATCACTTTACCATTTTACCCTACAATAATATCGGCCATCAGGAAAAAAGTGTTCAGTAGTCGTATTCCCGCCATAAATTACAGCGCAAGTTTTCCCGCCGATTGGTCCATTTCCGGCCGACGACATTATTTGGCGGGAGTTATGGATTATTTCCCTCCTTGGCCGCCACTTCCGGCTTTGGCGCTAGTGCCAAGGTCACATGGGGAACTTCCTGTCTAGCCGAAGGGCATCAGGCTTTCAGGGCGGAAGGGAGACATGATTTATAATATTCTATTTTGAAATTACGCAGGAAGCTGATTTATACGGTGGAAATTGGGTAAATATTGCGTTAAGATGTTACATTTTTTTTCCAAGTAGTGTATTTTATTCGAAGAAAAGCAAGCGTAGGCGAGGTAATTTATTTATGATATTTTTTAGTCCTCGCGTATTTTTTTACAAAAAATAAATATTACCTACATATTATTGGAACACGGTTTTATTAAAAATTATCTTTACTTTATGTAATTTAAGATATTGGGATTGTCTATTTTTACTTAACTTAGATTCTTGCCTACTTTGTGTCAACTCTTACATTTTATGTAACTTTTATTTTGTTTGTTATATTTTATATAAGCTAAATTTTGTCAACTGGTAATTAAAAAAAAAATCATATTTTGCATTATATGTAAAAGCCCTATATCCGTTTAAATAAATAAAAAAAATTGTAAGCATCTACACGGTGTTACAGAACGTACTAAGCTTATTTTAAACAGTGATTCCTATGGGTAAAAATTGTAAATGAATTATTGAGCTCCAATGACATTTTTTTATTTTTTTTTCCATTTTTTTTATACAAAATAAAAAAAATACTTTCTTCCACATGTCACTAGTCTCTGAACCGAGTAACTGCCTATCTACCCCGACCCTAACTGTCCAATTTTGACATTTTGACAAAGATTTACTTTTTTGCATCAAAATTCTTGCTTTTTTTCTCTTCAAAACCCTTAAAAAAATTTAGTGTGGAAGAGAAGGAGGTGAGGAAGTGAAAGATGGAGAGCCCCTGGCTATTCAGATCCGATCATCTAGCGCCATTTCAAGCAATGTTTCAATTCTGAATTGTGGTCTTACACCAGGCCGATACTGAGAGCATCCTCCACTCCGGAACATGCCGCATATGTACTCTTTAGGTATATATATGTTTTTAAAAGACTAGGGATGGGTTGTTTCAATAAATTTGATGAATTCATCAAATATTTGAAATTAATTTCCAAATTCTAAAAGCCGGGATTTGCACCCGCGATCTTCAACTTGCTAGTCGAAAGCCTTACTCCGTAACCACGACATATTAAAAAAAAAATATTTTTTTTTAGAACAACAATCTGTCTTAGATAAAATATTTGTAGTGCAAGGTGATTTCATTTGCCTTACTTTTCGAGCTCATCCCTTGCGTGAAACGCATAAAAAACATCAAGATTATGAAAAATCGAATAAACAATACACATTTTTATTGAATTGTCTATACGGTTTAGAACATTTATTTTTTATTCTTTTTATTTAGTAACTATATTACATTTTTATAGGAATATATATATAATTTATATGTATAATAGATAGATATATTTATAGTCCTCCTCACTAGGAGATCCTGTGCTGTGATCCATTATTTGCAAAACTCAAGCCATTTAGTATACTGCATAATATAATTGCCCAAACATTCTGCGAATGCAGAAATAATGTTTAAAAAAAAAATCAATGCTGTACTAGCCCATATATGAAACATGGTGTCACTACCGAATCGGCTCGATGGAACGACTCCGGATTCAATATAATAACGCCTGCAGAATTATATTTGAATTCAGAAGATACTGCAGCGCATCGACAATGTTTACGGAACTAGGACTGAATAGGTTCGTCGACCTGATGAGACATCCTGATGGTAACTGGAGCCAGGATGCCACTAATGGGCTCCGACAAGACGCTGGTGACCGCAGCCTACCAGCACAAAGGGCCACTACTGAGTGAGCGCTGGGCCCGAGCTCACCCAAGACCACGTCTACATAATTGATTAAAAAAATAAATTATTTTACCTGTTTTTATAAAAAAAATATTTGTTTTCGCATATTATTTGGGATGTGTCGGATTGTACTATCCTGCTTATATCCTGGAATGAAAATTATTATTATTGGAAAATAAACACATATCACACAAGCTATAAAGTAGGTAGGTACATACCAATTATATTTTATTAATTAATCATTCTTTAATTGAAATGTGCATTTCTTTTGTTCAAATGTTTGACGGATGCTTATATGAATTAGATGTCATAATTTTTCAAGTTTTCGAAAACTCGAAAAATAAATTTCTTATTTTGAAAGACAACGATCCCGAGGCAAATATTTTTCTTTATAATTGCTTTCAGCTTCACAAATCCTACAATTGTCTTGTGATTTTTCACGGCCCAACGCTAGTAAACAATATAAAACTAATTCAACCTCTAGGTCAGAAACTAAGGAGCTTACACCTCTGACAGTTGACAATATTATATTCCTGATGTAATGCTTTTATCATACTGCAGACTAGAAGGGAAACAGCTTCCTTCAGAGGGCGATTGGGTCAGGGATGATTTACGGCTCGATCTCCGGTAGACACCGCCTTCCTTCCGGTCGACTGTACCTTGAGCATTGAACACGTACACCCCTGCCTACTCTACCCCGTGGCTGGTCATGTACATTAGGGTGACTTATTTATTTAATCATTTGTATCATTAACGCCTTTCGACTGTTACATATAACTTAAAAATATATAAGGCATAAACTGTAACAATAGAAATTAGAATAGCGTAAGTTATAAAGAGCCAATGAGCATGTAAAATAGCAGTTAAATTCTCATTTGGTAAAAACGCACCACTTATCCTCAAAACCATCTGGTATAAAAAAATTATTAAAATGATACTTACTGATACGTCTTAAAACTACTAACAAACTGCGGGTCATCGTAGATATTTATTACATGTTTGGAATATGACTATTCAACTAGAAGCTCGATGGATTAATGCCGGAAAAATCCTACGACAACTCTATATCAAACCACAAATTAAAAATAATCCTAAAACCACTCTAAATCAAAACCACCAATAAGGACAATCCTATAGTCACTCTAAATCAAAACCACCAATAAGGAACAATCCTTAAATAACTCTCAATCAAACCACAAATTTAAAATAATAATAAAACAACTCTAAATCAAAACCACCAATAAGGAACAATTATAAAACAACTCTAAATCAAAACGACGAATAAGGAATAATATAAAACAACTCTAAATCAAACCACAAACTTAAAATAATCCTAAAACAACTCTAAATCAAAACACCTATAAGGAACAATCCTAAAACAGCTCTAAATCAAAACGACAAATATGAAATAACATAAAACAACTCCAAATCAAAACCACAAATAAGTAATCATCGTAAAGCAACACGAAACCAAAACCAAAAATAAGGAATAATCCTAAATCAAAACCACAAATTAAAAACAATTCTAAAACAACTGAAAATCAAAACTAAAAATATAATGAACCACCCTAAAACAACCCAAAAGCAAACCGCAAATTTTCAATAATCCTAAAACAATTCAAAATCAAAACCATATTTAATGAGCAGTCCTAAAACAACTCAATGTCAAAACCCCAAATTATGAACAATACCAAAACGTCATTTTGATTTGTATTTGGGAAATTATGCCGTGTCGAACTAGGTATCTCATTATTTAGCCAATTCTTCGGACAGCGTAACAGTTCCCATTATCAGGACAGGTATGTAATTACACGGCATCATACCACAAAAAATTATCACGTTAAATCATTTGGCATTGAAATTTTTTGATCATTTCCAATTCTAAAACACCTAAAAATCGAAACAAAAATCCATGAAAACAACAATTTTGTTAAGATTTTGAATTGGCCCCCGTGTTAAAATTTATAAGGTACAGTAGGTAAGCGACAAACATAAATGCCGACCTGAACTTGATACGATTCATTCTCGCGCAGTTAAGGCGATCCACTAGTACAGGAAAAATCTTTTATGGGAGGAGTTTAAAAACACTTGAGAAAAAGCTTTTGGAAAGGTTGGAAAAGATATTTGAGATTTTTTTTTTACATGTTGATTTCGTAAAGGCCTGTAAAAAACATTAATTCCTTTTTTATGCATTGTTTATTGTAATAAAACGGAATTTTTAAATTGATTTCACGAAAATAAGCGGCGCGGAGCATAACACGTCTTCTCTCCGCTCCGTTCGGAGGAGTAATGACAGAAAATCGGGGCGGCTGCCAGTCGTTCTTCGGCGGACGGTATAAGGTTCACTTTGATATAACAAATTCGTCGACTGCCGTATTGTCGCCGTGATGTCAAAAATACCAATGCATATTATATTTTATTTTGTGAGGTTCGGGCGTAAATATCATTTTTTTCGCGATAATTATATAAGAAACTGAATTTGCCACATTATGCAATAAAACCATATCCGAAAAAGTGTTTATAAGTAGGAGAGTTTTCAGTTAAAAATGTTTTTTATAGACCTAATACTTTATTTTTTTCTAAGCTTATTAAAAGACTTATTAAAAAAAATGACCGATATTTTTAAGGGCCAAAGTATGTTCTACACGCAATATTTAATTGAAGCATCTATAATAGTTCTAAGCGGTCAAATTTTCAAAACTAAAACATACGATTTTGTATGATTTTGCATTATTTAGTATGGCTTCATCTTAAAGTCACTTTACTGACATTCCAATGACCGTAAGTGAAAGAGAAAGATGAGTAAAACATATGTGCGACAGAGAAAGGCGTGGGCGGGTAGGCATGCCGGTTCTCGGATCTTAAACACGCCTATTGCGACGATTTCTATATCAATGTTAGGTCGGCATTAAAGTTTGGCGCTTACCATACCAAGATTTTTATAGGTAGAGCTTAGTCCCGAAATATTTAATGTTTCCAAGTCCACGCCTTGGTTTTGCAGAAATTCTTTGATTTAATTTTTCTTGAATAAGAAAGCTTTCTGGAAAGTGTATAATAATAATAAATAACGTTATATTTGTATGGCGCAGTTTTGTGTCATTTCACTTCAAGTGCGCTTAACTATAATACATTTTTAAAAATCCTACAGTGCTCCTTATAATATTGGTAAATTAATATGAAATAAATAATATACAGTATTTACAAAACAATGAAAAGAGAACAAAATATTAACAAAAACAGTGCTGTTACAGCACACACAGAACAATAACAATAATAGACAACAACGGTGCTATTGTAGCACAGGACAAAACAAGAAATTAAAACTAAAATATAATATATAGGTAATATATAAATAAATATATAACAAAAGGCAGCTTGCGTTCAGAATGAGAAATATTCTGACATTAAACATAAAAATACAATTATGAGGAAAACAACACCAAACAATTACGGGAAACTTGAGAACATGGCTTATTATGTATGTATATTGAAAAGATAACATCATATTTGACAGGAGGCTAGCTTAACTCTTAGCCAATATAATCTCTTCTCATTTTAATGCAGACGGGAAGCTTACCTAAGTAAATATTCAGTCCTATTACCTCCTATACCTATATTATATTATGCTTGGATGATCTGCATTAAACGGCTTAAGTCCATTTTCGTGTTTCCACAACTTTAGCGAAGGTTAAGGTTATCTCAACTATTAATTTTCATAATAACTACACCGCAAAGTGAATCAGCTATAAATGTTGAAATAGTTCACCATATTAACCCTCGGTTAAATTTGATAATATTTTAATTAATTTGAGATTATAGATATTTTTCATCTGCCTTTCAGTGGCGGACCGTGAATTTTCAGTGAGTTATTGACGTTATTGACGTTTTTGTAGCTGAAAAAGTTTTTTCGTTTTTTTTTCAAAATTTCTACTTTTCTATGAAGATCTTCAGGGTTCTTTCAATCAAGGAATGCGCCGCATCCACATACTGAAAGATCTCAATACAAAAATTTGAAGTCATTAAAAGTGATGAAAAAAATATATTTAAAAAAATGGTTAAATAGAAATAGGTAACGTTGGGTTTGGTGGTTAGATTATGGGCTATTTTTCGATTTTTTTCATAGCTTTTAATGACTTTCCAAAGAGTTGAATTTATTTTGAGTTGTCCTGGAACCGGTATTATTCCTAAGCCTCTATAAACCATTTCAGGATAAACGTTAAATATTTCATAATCTGCTCGTTCATAGATGGCGGTAATTTGATTGTTTTAGGAATAAACCCTTTTTGCATATTACGTTGTAAAAAATTAATTTATTAATTGTTGTTTGCGCCCACAGGCACGCAATATCAATGTAAATAAATAGTTTTGTTCTTATAAAAATCATTTTTTTCATCATTATTACAGCATACTACAAATATGAACAATTTTTTTTTAAACAAAGACAAATATTCACAGGTTACAAATAACCTGACAATATTTGAAAATCTCCTAATACCACCATAGTAAGCGGAAAATGTTGCTTGTGTTGTGTGGAGGACTTAGCCAGCCGAGGAATCGAACACGCAACGCCTGGGTGGAACTCAAACGAGATGCCAACTCAGCTACTTACCGGTTGATTGTAACGGTGATTCAATCCAATATTGTATTTGCCTTTCTTGGAAGAATTGAGTTTATATGCGACTAAACTTTTTATTTAACTAAAATAAACTTTTTATGTACCTAAGGGGGCAACAAGCAATTCATCTAAGTATTTTACAGCATAACTTGCAATGGGGATTTTTTTTCAAAAAGAATTATAATACCGCCATCTATGAAGGAGCAGATTATAAATTATTTAAATTTTCCCTTAAAAACTATTTTAAAACATCGAATCTGATTTCTTTATCTTCATTTGAATAATTTCTTATCTTTCTCGCATTTTACTTTACTTAGCCGGTGGCCGGCCAGCTCAGAATGAAACCAACTCATAACCACCTCGGAAAGGTCATTAAGAGTGATGATAAAAAAATTGGTCAAATAGGTTAAGTTAGGTTAGGGTTACCAACTATTTTAAAATTATTTTTTCATAGCTTTTAATGACCTTTCTGAGGTTTTTCTTAATTGGTTTCATTCTGAGTTGGCATGGAACCTATTAAAGCATACAAAGCCAACCCCCTTACTAATAAACATGTTTTAAATGATACCCAACTGATAAACAACCATTTGGCCTACATTAATGGTTGTTTACCAGCTGTGTAAAGTTCAAAACCAGTTTTTATCTGTCATTTTGGAAAAATCTCTTCCTTCTAAGTTAGTACCTACTTCTTAATTGATTTTTTTTAAATGGGTAAAATATGACAAGATGAGTATACAACTATGTAATAAAATGTCGGATTAAATTTCATTTATTAAAAAACTATATTTTATATGGTCTTAATATAAAAATAAATTCCGACATTGCTTGTGGTGTGCGCAAAACACATCCCAAAATTTTAAAGAAATGCAATACATTTAATTAGTGATCACGTTTTATGCGGGTATTTTCTTAAGTTTATGATTTTAATTATTTTTATTAATTGGGCAAAATTATAAACAAAAATGCGAGGAGCCTTGAGTGGATGATTCGAAAACCATTAACACGTTTTATAATATAATGATTAATTTTTATATTGACGAATATTATTATAAGTTTTTATTATCGTTGCCTTCAATCAGCCTGGCAAAAATTTATTTCAGAAAATATTCTTATTATTTATTTAGGGTAGAATGTACCCTGACAGTTGAATAGAGTTGATATAGGTTACAGACGGACTGTTTGTATTTATCTTCACGTATAGAGGAGATGTACCGAATATGGCATACGTCCCTAATATGAGATGGTGGTGTTTCTCAAAATTTATGTAAGAAAAGCCTATACGTAGCCCAGCGTTTGCGATTCCCCACCGACCGACCTTGAAAATGTCAGTACTCGTCCACCTGAGAGAGTAATTAAGTTTTTGTGCCTCACCGATATGATATTTACGTAAGTTTCACTCAAAAAATTTTCTCCACAAAATTGTTAATCTTTCACTGATAGACAATATTATTATTTAAATTTTATATTTTCATAGTAATCTAAAGTTAAATTCAAGTAGAATTTATTCTTCGAATCTATTTGTTTGTATTGATCTTGTTCCTAATATGGGATTTTTTGATGACTCTAACATGGAATACTATCTCATATTAGGAAGAGTGTTTCCAATATGGAATTCTAATAGACTAAATTTATTATCGCTATTCCAGGTTGTATTTTGGCCTGTCGCAGTCGAAACAGTATGAAACAATGTCGTAGAAAAAACAGCGGAAGGCGTGGGACAAAAAAAATTATAAAAGTCATGGAAGCTGTAAAATCGAAGACCGTGGGATATCAGAGGCGAAGAGTGGATCCAATGTATAGTCTGCCGCCATTGATGCCATTTTGAGTGTTCGGGAGCCGATAATATTGATTTTTTTTGTGATTATTGCATGCAAAATTTAAAAAATCAGTGTATCCCATAATAGGAGCACTTTTTTTTGAAAATCGTTTTTTATATTGTTTTACCTTTCGTTTAAAATGAAAACGTTTGTATGTTTCTTTTAATACTTCGTTGACATTTTAAGTTCCAACTAGCTCATATTAGGTTTAACTATATTTCCAAAGATTTCAATGTATAATACTTAATAAACGATTCAATTATATTTAATCAATTTTTTTTACCTAGGCTATTCCATATTCGGTACATCTTCTCTATCATATATTGGTAACACTGATGACTAATTAATCTAGTATAATGACTAGTAGGTAGGTAATTAGACATGATTAACTCACCAGCAAGCCCGTTATACCACAGTGATACAAGGAAGATCGTGGTGTCGACCCTAACGGTAGTGGTTCGGTTTTATTCTGGGAGGTAAATGCTATCTTTCAAATAATGAATTATTTTAAAAGCTGTTACTGTCGGGGTCCCATTCTCTTACAGCGCATCTCAATCTTGACGTTGATACATGGGACACATTTTTGGATATTTCCAATATTTAAGTCCACGTCTGTTTGCTGGTATGGGTCCCAACTAGCAGAAACCTTGTTCTTTTAACACTGACTATCTCTTATATATGTTCAAATCATCTATTCCATCGTTTCTTAACCTGGGGGTGGCGATCGTGTAGATATAGGGGGGGTCAAAAAATAAGTCACATATAAGAAAAATCGTTTTCATTTAATAATTAATTTTCTTATTTGAAATATGTTCGGGAAAACTCTAATAAATATCTTGGTTCGTCGAGATTAAAAGATGCTTTATTCACTTTATGGTAAGGTTTACAATTAATATTTCACTGGAGCAGACTTCGTTGCTTAGGAAGTTCCAAGTTATGTACCTATTTATTTATATAAACGCCATAAAATGGCGTTCACAATCAATTGATACATGAGATTACATTGATACATGTGGTACAAAGGAGGGCAACAAAGTAAATAACTGACAACTGTTCAGACACCAAAGAATACATATAACTATCTATACTAACGATATTGGTTTGAAGTTTGAACTTCTCATACATCGGTATTCATGGCAAGTAGTGTAACACATAATTTTCTCGTTAATTCTGTAAAACTTTCTTACACATTGAAACACATAATGAGGGGATTAGAAGGTTTTTTTTTTAAACTTTAATTTTAGGATTTTAATGGGGTCACGAAATTCAAAAGGTTGAGAAAGAATGATTACGCTTAAATTTATATGGAATTATGTAATAAAAGGCACTTCTTAAAAAATATATTATAAAAAATATTAAATATTATTTTAATGACCAGAAAGATTTTGACTACGAAAAAAAAATATCCTTTCTGTTTACGATTATTCTGAGAATGTTGGTATGATGGAAGACGTAGTGGCCTCGACAAGCCGTTGCGTTGGTATTACCAGGTTGGTATTTAACTACATCCTTTTATTTATTATGTATTCTTCAGAAACAGTCAACATAATTCGCTCCTACGAATATGTTGGATTATTTTAAACGGACTATTCTTGGAAATCATTAATAATTGTTTGAATATAAAAAAAAACACAGTTATGTAGTGGTAGACTCGTTGAAGTTATTTATTAATTAACGCCCTTTTTCGGGGCTTTTGCATATGAATAGTAAGAAATGTACAATATTTATTGAACATAACTGAACTGCCTTTAAGTAATAATATTTAATTTTTATAAGAAAAACTTCTTTTTTTATTACTTTTTTGAAGGTTATTCCCATCAGTGACATATATATATCATATTAGAATAAGTTAACAATAATAATCTTAAAGAAAATATGAAAGAGAACAAGACACAGAAAAAAGACAATGGTCGCAACTGTGACTCGAACCCAGATCTCTCCGTCTAACCGGGACGAGCGCGTTAACCAATTTTGCTAATGCCACCTTCTGTCAAACTGTTATATTAATTATTTGATAATAATGTTAATTCTAAAATTTTAAAATACGAGATCGAAAACACAACTCCTTGTTGTACAAAAACATTGTACTTCACAAAACTATATATTTAACAACTAACAATAATATAATCAAATATGAATATTTCGACTACCATTATACGGGGATGTGCCTGGTGGAGTGTTTCCAAAACCTATACTTTTACATTTTAAATACACCTGTTTATTGGTTATTTTTTATCACTTTGAAAAAAAAATTGTTCTTAAATCTAGATAAAATAATTTTTCCAGTGTGTATATTAGAAATTAATTACTTTATTTCTAAATATATTTTTGGAATAAAACAATCACTTTGTTTGTAACCACGATTTGTAAAAATCGTATAAAATCGTGGTTACAAACAAAGTGATTGTTTTATTTCAAAAACCACAAAGGTACTGCTTTCTACCAAAATATATATAATTTTTTATATTATTCCCATATATTGTAAATACACCTCTAAATTGGTTATTTTTTATCACTTTGCAAAAACAAAAATTATTCTAAAATCTGGATAAAATAATCTTTCCAATGTGTATATTAGACATTAATAATTGACTGAACCGGTACAGGTTTTGGAAATACGCTGCCTGGTGTGGTAGTCTAAAAGCCTGTAAAAAAACTATCAAAATATGTAAAAGTATCTGTAAAATATTGGTATATATCCATACACATAATTTATTTCTTAAAAAAAGAATTTCATATTAACCATATTCAATTAAAAAGCAATTTACTATTATTGTTATTATTTTACCATATTTTTACTATTAATTTATTGCTTGCTACACGAGTAAAATATGTTCATAAAAACCTGCATATTGTAACTATTGGTTTTTATTAGATTTAAGAACATTTTACAAAATGTTGTTTTCCTCGAAACTTGCATAACCGGTGTTACACTAATATTCTAATCGACGCTATCTATAAAAGCTTCTCTTCTCAGTATTGAAATCTTCCAACTAATTATTATTGATAGATAATGATTCTACATAAATTCCAATGCCATCAATCAGATTCCTATAGAGCACGTGTGTCGTTCATATAAAAGTGGGCAATATAAAAAGCTTCATCATTCTGCATAGGTAAAATTATGTTCATTCCTAGAAATATTTTAGTGTCAAGGCCGCTATGGAGCGTGCGATTCTCTAGGATACGATATGGACGTGGGAAAGTGGTAGAAAAATTTCGACTTTACTAAAATTTACAGGGTAAAACGCAGGAGAGGTTTTGACAGGAGAATCGGATTCGATGGTAGAATGGAATGACTCATGCGAGACCTTGGAAAAGTTAATTTATTTATTTATTTCTTATCTTAAACATACACTTTGCAAATTATTAAATAGGTTAGTAGTAATATTTTATGATCACCTCACTAGGCGAACCTGTGTTGAGGTGTTCCCATGTTTGGGATTAAGTGCTATTTTGTCGACATAAGTAGAAACATCGTATCCTCCTTGATGTTGTCAAGAAGGGCACTGTGGGTCGACCCATGGCGGCAGTATTGTATACATAAATTAAAGATTAGTTGCAGTGGAATCTACATACAGTTGTTCTTATAATTATAATGGTCGGGGATTACTAAGAAGATGCATGGCGTTGGAAGAAGCGAGTTCTCTCTGCTGTCAATGGGACAGAATTTGATGATTATCAGTATTATTACCAATAATGAGTCCGCCAATCAGAATCTGTCTCTCTTCTGAATATTCGGGTTCTTCTCCACCGTTTTTCTCTTCCCTGTATCCTTCCTCCTAGCCTAGCCTAGTTTGGAGGATCTTTTTGACGAGAGGAAGGAGTGGGTCAAACATGGGTCTTGAAGAGACCCGTTCTCATGTGACAATTAATGTCAACCGTGTCCCACGTGTTTGGCGTGTTTCCCGAAAATGCACCAGTTTCGAAGGGATCGATGAAGCTAGTTGCTCGGAACAGCCGAACAAAATAGCCTGAGGGGTTAACACAAAAGATACAGAATCAACCCAATGATCTGTTCACCAAACACCAATAAAGCCATTTCAAGCAACGTTTTGATTCACTACGTCAGAATTTTCTTTGAACCCGAAACAACGCCACCTAAATAAAAGCACAGATAGACCTATTGATGATGTTATTAAAATAAACATATCTAATCCTCAGACGACTTCAAAAACAAAAGGTCAAATTATATAATCTTTATATTTCGTATATCAAAGGAAATTTGGCTTTCCTTCAAATGTAATATTTACATTTATTTCCTTTTCCAAACTTGGTACAAAGAAAACTGTATTAGCTTCATACTTAGAAACAATTTTGATAAAAATAATATCTATATTTTTATCGGAAATAAAAGGACATTTTCCGTAAAGCAAAAAAACTGTGTTTATCTTGGAAAAATCTTTCCATATGAGTTTTGGTCCTTTGAAATGTGTATTATAATTCCATTTTGTTAATTAAAATAAATAGGTACCTAATTTTTTTTTATGTGCTGGTATCTCGGGCAAGGCCGGGTAGGTAGGTTAGGTTAGTTTGTTTCAAGCTCCAACACATTTGATGACCATAAATCCACGATCAGTCGTTTTGATTTTTTACATTTGAACGGTCCTCATTAGATATTCGGCCCTTTCAGAAATTGATCGTATCGATCACGACAAACTGAAATGCTAAAAGTAAAGGAAAAAATGTTAATTGTTCAGGAGAGCGACAATTTTTTTTTTCAAAAAATCATAAATTTTGTTTTTGTAGACATTATAGACCTATAAATATGAAATTTTATTATGAAATATCTATTATTTCATCATATTAAAATGCACGCCTTTAAAAATCGCACTTATTTTCCTAGAAATATTTCTACGACGCAGATCTAAAGAGAAAAAAAACTGAAAAAAATACATATTTTAGTTATTTTTGGATTTGTTGTATTTTACAGCATTTCAAATTTCCGCAATCGATGTTGTCGTCAGCTTGTCAAGCACGATGGTCATGTTTGTCAGATGATAAAAATTTGATCAAAAGTGGGTTGAAAATCGGCGTTTAATTGTGACCTTTCAATTGAAGAAAAACCAGAAACACTTTAACATTGGATTCAATACAAAACTTAATAAAAAAAGAAATTGACAAAAAATAATAATGATTTTTGTTCCTTACAATTATTTGACACAATGACATCCTCGCTAGGATTTTTCAATAGTCGTTCCAGTGTCTGAAAATCGTTGAACCCAAGAAAGGTACTTCATTATATTATTAAAAGGTCGCCTCGTTATTCCGCCTCAATGACCACTGTCATAATTATTCAACGGTTTCAACACCATTCCGCGTTAAAAATTAAAAACGACAACATTTTTTAATCCTCGCGTACGGTATGCGTACGAAGAAAACATAAAAAAAAGATTATCGAACTGTCGCGACGAGTACAAGGAGGTACAGTGTACCCAAAAATATTTATCCCGTGAACAGTGAGCGAAGAACCAACAGGGCCCGTGCATCTACTTACTGTACACTGTACAGTGGCGGTCACCATAATAATACACCCGTCCCGAAGATTGGATCTGAACACAAATCATCCGATTTTATGGCCGCATCTGTCCGTTATCTGATTGGCGAACTGACACGCGGATTATGTATCTTTCTTCATCTTCGTCTTCTTCCTTCTTTTCTTCTTTATCTGCACCCTATGTCTACTGTCTTATATTTTAACTGAAGCTATAAAAATATTTCAATTAAGGCGAAGCACTCCGAAGTAATGCCAAAACATGAAAATTTTATGAAGTGAAAACATCTTTAGCCCCGTTAGCGACTTTAAATTTGAATGAAACGGAAATGCATCACAAAAATTTGTTATTCAACGGTCCTCGGTAATATAATGCGGTAAATTCACGACAACGCACAGCGAACGGAGGTTCGAAACCTACCAAATCCAAAAAAATAAATATTTTTATTTTTGTAAAATCAATATCCATACTTAAAATCAATATCAGCTAAGAGCTGTCCTTAGATTCCGCTAGATGGCAGGTAGTTTAGTACCTGTGGGAACCAACAGAGGGTCAAGCAACTCAGGATGAGTGTTCAATGGAACCCTCTGATCAGAATCCATTTAACCAGCTCCTAGTTAGGTCGACTAACGAGGTCTGTATTGTAATACGCGAAGTATATGTATAATAAAACCAGATAAACATCAAGAATCTATTATTCCCAAGAAGTAATCTCCATCCATTGGAGAATCTATTAGTGTGTCTAAAACTACAGAACACTACAAAAAGAAAGCGACATCTAGCGACTTTCTAGTTTCACTTCTACTGCGTGTGAATTGCACACTCTGATTTTCTTATTATTTTAGATGCTTTAATTAAATATTAAGCGTGTAACACGTCTTGGCCTTTGAAATCGTGGAATATTTTTTTGGAAAGTCCTTTTATAAGTCCAGAATAAAATAATGTATCAGGCCTGTGAAAACTGATTTGTTTAAAAAAACTCCTACTTTTGATCTTTTGAACCCCTTTGCGCTTATGGTTTTATTGTATAATGTTTTTAATTAAGTTTTTTTAGTTGTTTTTAAAACATTTGAATGTTTTTTGTGCCTCCAAAATAAAATAAAACACACTTTTTTCTCAAGTAAGCGGTAAGAAGCGGGAATTTAAAACTTATACTACACAGGGTTTAACAGCGCATACCTGAAGGATTTTAACCAGCGATTTCTGAGCATATTTGGAGTAAAACATGTTGATGTCAATTTGCTGTCGGTGATATATTTTTATTTGTTTAAAAACCAAAAAAAAATCACACGCCGCTACCGATTCCATCCCTTCAAATTGCGACGGGTTTGAGCGATCCGCGCGCTGTTTCGTGTGTTACCGTGCTGCTAGACCTAGACGCAATGCTTATCGAGTGACCCGCTAGGCTATAACGCGCTACTATCCTGAATATTAAAAATAATTTTGACACGTTTCAATTATATTTTTGTGTATTCCATTGCTTGGGTTGCTCACCTGAAGCATATTTTATAATTTAAATCAAGACAACATCTTAATTCAAATGCTATTTTAAGCTTGGCAATAAAGTGTCCTGGTTACTTCTCACAAAAGCTGCGCTTTGTAAAAAAAATCATTATTTTATTACAAAGTGATTAACTTTGTGATGAAATAAACTGTTCTATTTCATAATAATTCTATATTCTGCGGAGGTAGGTATCTAATTAACTTATTTCTGTTTTTGTTTTCTAAACATTTTGTTGTTGTTACCTATATAATTTTTTTTAGATTTATATCCCGGATTTTTTTGCCCTAAATAATATTATTTGAAGCGTAAAAATAAACAAAAATCGTTAACGTTGTAATATTAAAATTATTTTTACACTTCCAGAGCAATCGAGGGCATGCTACCGTAGACATTGTGGTAACCCCTCCCCCCATTAAAAAATATAACAATATAGACGGAAAAAGCACCGCAGGCGAATTTTTTTTTTTAAGTTATAGTTACATGTGTGCATAGGGAAGGACATCGTATGTTTTATATTTTTGTAATACCAACCGGTTAGCAGCGTGGTTGTTGTTAAAAAAATTTAAACCCGGGCTTTCCAGGTGCGATCCTCTACTTACTCTGCTTACTCTACTAGTTTGGTCGTTTTTACGCAATCTATGGTCGGTGTTATTCAACCTATAAATTATTTAAATTTTGATTTATCAAAATGACATTAATATGTAATCAAAATGACATTTATTTATAATTAATATAACATTTTTTTAATATCCATCCTTCCTGGTAAACTGGTGATGGTTGTTTAGAATTTGTAAATTCCTCCCATTCCATTATTATAAAAGTTGTTATCCGTTATCCAGATAACATAATGAAAAAATATTATTTAACTCAATAGTTTTATTTTCATAATAGGCCACTTCATGGCTCGACTTGGAAAAAATCGTGTGAATAGATTTTTTTACTAAGATTACGAAAATGTTAGTAAAATTTTTTTATAAATGTATAGTTTTTTATTTTTAAATAAATAAATCCATTATTTGAGCTCGTGACGTCACTACATGAAAATGTCCCGTCTCCGATTATGTTCCCTTAATTTTGTAAAATTCCACAATGATAATCTTTTTTTTATATGGCAACACTTTGATTTCCGGCGAATTTTTGAATTGGTGTTTAACGTTCACTAGAGTTATTGTTTGTTCTATGCGAACTTATCCTTTGGTTTGATTTTTTGATAAAGATGGCGGTGTTTTTACAGCTGTTACGAAGAGAACCCCGTACAATTTATTGCTATTCGTGTGGAAAACGTTCTTTTTTTTTTTAAATGATTTCGGCTATGTAATTATTGTTTTTTCGCACCCATAAAATTATGTCCCGTCTTTCCAGTTTATAAAAAATGGTCTGATTTTTCGGATTGAAATTTTCAAAAAATCGCCAGGGTTTCAAAAATACGAATAAAAAAAAAAAAATATATAGAATGTCTTAGAATATTTACCTAAACCGGAATTTTTTTTTAAATGTGATGCAAGTGGCCTATTATATTTGTAATACAATACATACCTGACAACAAACTTTCAAAATCAGAGTCTGTGTTTTATTTTAATTTCAATAAACAACGCACGCACTGTTGTCTGATATCGTTCCTCAGATTGCATAAATTAAACTCTCGAATTATTGGTGTCAACTTACGGCCAACGGCAAAGATATTACTTAAAACCATACAAATTAAAAGGCATGTTGTACTGATTAAAAAATATATTTTTATACCTTTAGATTATTATGCGGCCATCATCGCAATGGAAATAAGAAATCCGAAATCCCCCGATTTGAATAGCCGTGGTAAATCACGATTTTTACTGGACCCATAAAGGCTCGAAAGATTCGAAAAATGCATCGAAGGGACCGAACCCTCGACAGGTGCATCAATTGCGTTCTTTACGACTCTCGGCTGCAAAACTGGCGGAAATTGAACTGAAGAAGAGAGGATGGAAAGGGAAACCTGGGAATCGAATTACACAAATATTGTACTAAATATTTGTGATTTTGACATGATTTTAAATTTTGATTATTTTTGGGTTCTATTTTAGCCAATTTTTCGGACAGCGTTATGGTGCCTATCATCAGGGCAGATGCTTATGTAGGTTGTGTGTGTGTATGTAGAAGTGGTACCGGCTTGTATTCCTCCTAATGTGGTTTTCTGCGCTAAGTATTGGTGTAGCCATTTAATACCGGATACTTCTTAAGAGGGAATTAGAGGGAACTATTCTTAAGAGGGAATAATCAGACATAATCGGAAATATGTCATTTTTAAATAAAATTCTAGAAGCATTAACTTTCTTCCACAAAAAAAAATACAAATCGATTTCGAAAGATTATTATTTTATCTAGTAAAAAAATTTTTTAAATTTTAAGAAAATATGTGTTTTTTAGTACAATAAGGTTTTACAGTCGTTGGCAGATTTGTTAAATTTTCAAACAAAATTTTGTATTATACAACACACATTTTAAATTCAATCTATACAATAAAATAAGTCAATAATTTATCCAGGAAAGCTAATTTTCAGAATTTTAATTTTAGTTCAAATGAAATCTTAAAAAAAAAAGATCCCTTACTGTCATGGTAAGATATGTGAACTAAACGGTGTTAGAAAGAAAAAACTCCACGCTTTATATTCAAGTCTAGAATTTAACCGTAGATAAATTTATATGTTCACCTTTATAAAACCAAAGTTTCCGATAATAATTTGAGAAAAATGTGTAAAATCTCGACAATTGATTATTCATTATTTTTTTAACGAAACGACAAAAATCTGAGGTGATAGATTATAAGGCACAATACGTATGCCTAATACACTATGTGTGTGTTTTTATTTTATTTCGTTAACAGTAATTTTATAAAGATGGATGGCTCAATGCTGGATGACACAATGCTCCCAAATACTTTAGAAAAACGGCCTGCATGAAGGCGATACTTAGAACCGAAGAAGCGTCAACCCGAGAACGAGAAGAGCCGACCCCAACAGCCTACCTAGGCAATGAGTTGGGACAGCGCAAGGAAGAAGAAAGAAAAGAAAAAAAGAGTAATTTTAAAAAGAAAAAACGTAAGGTGAGCAATTATTAAAACTTTTTATGTATTTACTAGCGAATTCCCGGCATGCGTTATTATGCTACTCAATAAAGAAATCGTTTCTCTCTGCGTGTCCTTTCCCATTCGTCCCGTTCCCTTCCGCCTCCCCTTCCTCTCCCGCGGCCCCTTCCCCTCTTTCGTTCCTACTCCGCCTTCCCTCTCCTCACTCCCTACTCCCGCTTCCCCCGTCCCGCGCACCCCCCTCTCCAGTTCCCCTCCCCCTTCCCGTATTCCATACATTCAGTTTTCGCACAGCTCGCGTGCCACCTATTGCAATTTTTTTATACAAATTTCATAATGCCAGAACTCACTATTTTATATATAGGAACCATCGCGGGCATGCACACATCAAATCCCCAAAGTGGTTTAGCAACGCATAGCAGACGTACAAGATTAAAATGTAATATTGTCACATTTATTTCTAAAAATAACATTTTTAAAACATATTTCATCACCTTTCAAAAAATCTTTTTTCTTTTCGGATATGTTTATAAATATTACATTTATTTGGATTTTTTTGCAAAGCGGAAATATTTTGAACTTTTGAAAAAATTCGCCCGATTTCTGAGGGGTTCATAGTTTTAGCTCGATTATTTTATATTTTTTTGCTTATGGCAATAACTTGCTGCGATCCAATTACTGAATCGAATCATATGGACCCATTTTGGGTGTACGAGGTTGAAATCAAACAGCATTTTTCATTGCAGATATAAAATAACACTTATCTCTCTACCTTATTTATGCATACATTAATCATACAAAGTTGCACTGTTAAGTGTTGAAGTTAGTGCCAGTATAGTGAAGTATAGTTCCTAACAAATATCGCAAAATAAACCGAGTTAATCGTGATACGAGACATCATTTCGGAATTTTAAAATAAACATAAGTATCTATTTATTTATTTTATTTATAAGCTCGCCGTCAGAATACGTCACATTATAATTATTGCATTAATTTACATTTTCAACATGGTTTTAGCGATGATACCAATTATAGATGAGCACACCATTCATCTCAACATCCTTAGTATGACTATAAGTTGTAAAACAAAGTAATAAATAAAATTACTAGTAGGTACATAAAACAAGGAGTATCAAAATTAAATATTAGTAAATACGTACAGACACATTTACGTATATATGCACAATGTACACACATATATGTGTATGCATACGTGTGCACACTCTATACATATATATGCATATACGTACATACACACACGCGCACACATATTTACATTTATAGAACATATTATAGAGCCAACGTATAAGTAGGTGAATGATCGGAATGATACATCACTCTTGGCTCTACAACCCCTTGTGGGTTTTGGCCTCCTCAAGAGTCTTCCTCCAATCATCTCGGTTTTGTGCCAGCTCTCTCCAGTTTTGAAGCCCCAAGGTAGATATGGCTTTGAGGACGTTATCGCTCCATCTTAATCTTGGGCCTTCCCAGGCTTCTTCGCCCTATTGTTCTTGAGTTCAGCAGGGACTTTGGTGCTTGATGCTCGTTCATTCTCTCCACATGACCCAGCTACCGAAGCTAATCTAATAGTACGTAAATATTTAAATAATAAAAATATTAGGCACGGTCACACCAATTCAAAACACTTTTTTTAAGAAGGCCGGATACAATATTTTTTCACATTTTCTAATATTAAAGGTACTTTCAGGTAAATAATTTTAAAAATACCATTGCCTGTTCAGTTGTGTAACGAGTGGATCAAAAACAATTTAATTTTTTAATAATTTTATTATAAAAATATAAAAAATAAATTGTGGAATTAAAACACGCGTTTGACGGCCAGTTTTTCACAGAACTTGAAAATTAACGTTGAAATTTCAAAAATGGGAAACTTTGACTAGAAAATTTATTCGTCAACATAAAAATAAAATAAAAATGCCAAAATCATCGTAATTTTTTGCTTAATTTTTTTAAGCAAAAAACAAAGTGGAAATTCTAAAAAGTTAAACCATACCCCATTGTGGAGTAAGATGGGATGGGTTTTTGAAACTTTCGACATTATGTGTTCAAAAATACATTAATTTAACAAAGCGAAATATTTAAAATGGTCTGTCTGTAAAGTGTACATATCTTCTTGACAAAAGTTTTGCAAGGTCTACACCAAAATTATTTTCATCGATAATTATTGCACACCCTCGTGAGGTTGCATTTAAAATATAATTTCAGCCAAAGCAACATGTCCGCCGAACTGCGTTCTACGGTAATGCACCCGTCTGCAGCTAAATCAGCAATTTAAATTAATTATTCTGTTGGTAAGGCGACTTGCTTGAACTCTACGGTACCTACTGCTGCAGTACCTAACCTACCTACCTGGTCACTGGGGACTGGGGACTGGGGACAGAGGAGGTAAAGCTGTGATCATGTTATTAAAGGGATGCTCATAATTCATAATATTATCTTATATTGACAGCATTGCTTATTTGGTACTATTTATCCAGGTATATTAAAGTGGGTTTAGTTAGCTGGTTTCTTTTTTATTAATGTATAAAAGAAAGCATACAGTTGTATACATTGATTGATTTTTCTCTTGTTTTTTTTTCCAGGGGGACCTTAGGAAAATAATTCCCCTGAGGGCCTATTACATTTTTGGGGATTCTGTATGGAGGGTCTTCTTAGGAAAGGAAGGAGAGGAAATTCTGGGAAGGAAAAGGGTATTATGGGTGGACGGTAATCTGGATCAGTGTGTCCAGGAGTGACGGACTTATGAATCTATCCCCCTCACTGCGGTGCAAGGCGATGTTCCGAGAGAGTACGGTTGGAGAAGTCAAATGGACTGCCTCAAACATTCTCTCTAAATCCGGCCTGCCAGCTGGATACCCTCCAGCACAACCCGGAAAAACCCCACCCCCTGAACCCGGCCCCCCCCGCTAAGTTACTAAACGTAGCGAACTACTATTGGTTGTATCAATCAGTAAAGTTTCGGCTTAATTTTAAATTTTTACAAAAATACGTAAAATGTAAATAATAAAATGGGAAAAAATACCGATCGAGGTATTGAAAAACGAAAATATTAAATTAAATTATATAATCATCTTCATTCTTAGAAAAACTAATTAAAACAAATTATAAATAATAAATGATGCAAATTGACAATGAGTTTTTAATCAAAGTCGGAACAACAGTGCCATATTAAGCCGTGGGTTGAATACGTTTTTTTGTAAATGCAGTTTTCACACAGTTTTACAGTCTTCAGGCGATATCTGATTGGATTGACACGGTTGACAGCCACATCAAATATCCAAATAATTGATTCATTAATGCATGTTACAAGCCAATTACTGGATAAAAAATTTAATTTATAAATTTTCAATGAAAGTCGTTGATGTAAAATACCAAGATACGTCCAAAGGATGGGTTGTTTTAAAAAAAATAACAATTCATCAAATATTTGAAGTTCATTTTCACGTTCTGTGAAAGTTCTGTGTTTTCTTTTCAGTTTTATGAAGCAACTGGCCTATAATGATATAATAACAGAACTTACATAGATCGTGAAAATTAACTTAAAATATTTGATGAATATTTCAATTTTTTTGAAGTAAAACTTCTTTACGCACGCTTGACACTTGGGGGTAAACTAGTGAACGAAAAGTGGTGATTGTTACAAAAAACGACAAGCGAACGGTAATCGATGCGAACGGTGATCAATGTCTTAAAAAAGGAAACGGAGCATGTGCAACTTTTGCCCAGCGAAAAAAAGACGCATGAGTGTGTACGAAATGCAACAAACCATATTGTCTGGGATGTCAATGTCAATGTCACCCCAATGTTATATGTTCTTTTTTAAGTTAGTGAAGTTTTACTTCACTTTTTTTTCTATTATGAATTTACTATAATTACCGTAAGATAATTAAATGGAAGATATCAGCTTCTGAAAAGATATTATTGTATTTTACACATGTTGTTCTTAAAAATGAATGATGTTTTTATGTGTGGTATGTGGAGCAGTTGGTTTGAGCTTGTGTTTCATGTGGTCAGTGGAAATTACTGTTTTCCAGAAGGTAGTCATGTCAACACCGTTGTAAATGATTTTGAATGGGAATTTTTGATCGGATATATTTCCTCCATCTTCTGGTGTTGATAACTTTTGAAGTCTCATATGCTTGATTACTTATTTGATTCTTTTTCTCTTCTTTTAATGTTAATATTGTATTGCGGATTCCTAATCATTGATTAAAATCCTAATCGTGGGCTAACAAATGAGACATTTAGTATTTTGATTCTATTTGAAAGGTTTTGTCAAATAACAAAATGGTTTTGATTGAAGAACGAGTAAATTTTTTTCGTGTACAGCAAGGCGCCTTGCGCCATCTTTTTTGTTTGTATTTCTTGATGAATTGATTTGTCCGCGGCCCGCAGTTGAGCAGCCCGCCTTCTCCATAAAGCCCACAGTTTATGGAGCAGACGCTTGTCTGCCCGCCTCACTGCAAATACTTAAGATATTTACGATAAACAAAAATTGCTTATGGTAAGTGAGTGGATAGGTACTTACTTATCGTCTGCAGAATCTTCCGTATAGGATACCTACTCAGCTTATTCATATTGATAGTACGAAATATTTCACATATTAATTTCTTTTAATTTTCATCCATATTAATATTTTGAAATATTTCACGATGCTCCAGATTTTATGTCCGGGTTAAATCTTTCCCAAATGAAAGACTAAACCCTTCCACACACTTTTCCACAAATGATTATCTAGTAAATTCACGCAATGTAAGTGCACTATATAAGTATAATAAATACAAAACAATACAAGAACAATACGTCAATCCACCAGAAACATAATGGGAAAATATTTCACCGACTCCAGATATTTTCATATCAGAGGGTTCGGCTCTGATGAAATCCTAACTGGTCCGATAAATCCTACTGATCCCTCAATATAAATATTTAAAAAATCTTTCGTAATCCTACATGTATTTAAAATGACCGACTTTTGCATTTTTATATACAATTTTTTTGACAAATCTATTAATCAATTTTCATTCATATTGATATTATGACATATTTCCCATATTAATTCCTATTAATTTTCATTCATATTATGAAATACTTCACATATTCATTTTTTTATATTTTTATTTTTTATTTATTTATTCTTTGTATATTTACATTACAGAGGTAAAGTATATTGTCCTCCACACTAGGAGTTCACCTGTATTGTAGAGGACATTTTTCAGTTGTAAATTATAAATGTAAGTAGTAAATTACAGTAAATTTTTCTATAAATTATATCAAATTATCATATTATTATTAATATTAATGCTAACAAATTATTATTTTCAGTAAATTATAAAATGTAAGAAGTAAAGGAAATTTTTCAGTTGTAAATTATAAAATGTAAGTAGTAAAACAAAACAAACAGCGGTCTTAGTTAATATAAAGAAGAAACAATAAAAATCAAAATATACAGAAACAGTAAAATAAAAATATAAAATTGACTTCTATACGACAAAATTATAAATTAAAAATTAAAGGGTTGTAGCCAGTTCCATATGTTTTTTTTGTATTCAATAATATTAGTTGTTTTATATTGTGTTGGAAGTGAATTGTATAGTTTAATAGCCTGGTATCTGTAGTGTTTTTGTCCAAAGGATGTGTTTGTTTTGGTATTTGTAGTTGGTGTGCATGTCTTGTTCTAGTATTGCGAGAATTTTGTGAAGTGTTAAATGTGTTTAAGTTCTTGTAAAGGAAAGTTTGTTTGGAATATAATTTTTGAATTTTCAGCACTGGGAATTTTTCGAATATGATTGAAGTGGGTGTTAGTATTGGTAATTTAAGTGTTACTTTTATTAGGGTTTTCTGAGCCTTAAACAGTGTGTTAATGTATTTTTTACTGGCACAGCCCCAGGCAATAATGCCGTATTCCATTAAGGATTGTGCTAGTGCGAGGTATATATTTTTTATATCATGTATGTTTAGAATATTTCTCACGTTTTTAAAGAAGTAAATCAACTTGTTTATTTTTCCTATTACTGAATCTATATGTCTATCCCATTTTATATAATTTTCATTAATTCATTCACAATTTGAAAGGCGGGTAGGGGTACCGCCGCCCCGGGAACCATTTATTGGATAACCAACACTTCTGCCACTTCTTCTGGTCGCTACGTTTGGTGACTAAGCCGGGGTGCCCGGGTTCATTGGATGAGGTTTATCTAGGTCTTGGCGGCGGATGCGTCTGCTCATTAACTGCGTGGCAGGCCGGTTCAGAAGAGAATGGTTGAGGGAGTCCCTTTGGCTTCTCCAGTCGTACTCTCTCAGAACATCGCCTTACACCTTATGGGAGGGAAGGATTCGTACGTCCTTTCGTCCCTCCTGGACACACTGACCCCAGAATCCAACCCACCCCTTATACCATTTTCCTTCCCAGAGCTTCCTCTCCTTCCTTTCCCAAAAACTCCCTCCAAACCGCATCCCCAAAGATGTCATAGGCCCTGAGGGGAATTATTTTCCGCAGGACCTCCTGTGTGGAGCTAATGTAAAAAAAATCGCATTGACATTATGAAATATTTGACGTATTAGTTTATTTACACCTAAAGAAATAAACATAATAATCCACTCTGTGACAAATGCAATATATAATGTACAAACATAGAAAGCAAGACCGATATTAAGTACCTGGGCATAACAATAGACCAGCGTTTAAAATGGTCCCCACACATAAATATTCTGAACAACAGAATAAGGAAACTAACATATATATTTAGATGTTTAAGAGATATTTTAAACGAAAAATTACTTAGAACCACATACTTCGCTTTCATAATACGGTATTATAGGATGGGGCGGTACATATACAAATCAAACGCAAACAATTTACATATCACAAAAACTAATAATGAAAACAATTTTAAAAAAACCCTACTCATATTCGTCAGAACTTTTATTCCAACATTTTAAAGTCAGAAAATTAAGTGCAATATATTTTTATCATGCAACATTACAAATTTATAAAGATAATATTCAAAATAAAGTTGCACCATTTAAAAACAACAGAAATCTTAGACAAACATCAATACTTCCTACTCCAAAATGTAAAAAAAACACTAGGACAGTTAAGTCATAAATATCTCTGAGTAAAATTTTTTAATTCACTTCCTGAAAAAATCAGAAACATGAACAGTAATATCAAAAAATTTAAAACTCACCTTAAAAATTATACCGAAAATTTAGACTGAATATAAAAAATAAAACAATTAAACCAATATAATAACACCCCCATACACACAAGCCCTGCTTTTTTATGGGGATAAATCAAATATGTACACATATTATGTAATTAATTATTATATTGAATTTATTGTAAGTTATGTATCTTTCTCTGAATAAAAAATAAAAAAATCTATTCATATTATGTAATTAATTATTATATTGAATTTATTGTAATTTATGTATCTTTCTCTGAATAAAAAAAAAAATAATAATAATAATAATTTTCACATAAAGTTCAACTTATCATTTTATTTAAGGCAGAGAGGGTGGACCGATAAACGACTCGATCTTGACACAGACACCTTTCTTCAATCACATCATACTCTTCTAATGTTCTGACTCTTAACGTCGCCCGACTCATGTGTTCGCTTGATCGTGCCATGCATGCATTCAAGGAAATAATGACTAAGTACTAAGCAGTGAAATAATTGAATAATTGTCATTTTTAAGTACGGGCTCCAGGGTGTTACTTATTATATGTCTATTTTTGTAATGTTATGAAAAGCTTCTTTCGCAGATTGGCAATTTCAATCAATTATCGCACCATAGAACGGACTGCCCGGATCATATGTGATTTTTTAAAATTATTTGAGAAAACATTCATGCACATTTTAATACATAGAAATGTTTATCTCATATCAACCAGTAAAATTTCGGCTAATAATTAAAAGAAAATAATAAATTAAATGATTTACTCGTCTAGTTTTAAAGAAATACCAATTAAAATAAATAATAAATATACACACACTCACGTAACGAAAAATAAAACTATCTAAAAAAATCAAACACTAACCACATAAAGATAAATAAAATATTAAGTGAAAACTAATCACTTTGTAAACACCACTTTACAAATTGGTTTGTTTTCATTTAATTAAGTTGACTCCACAACGTGGTTTTTCAAAGATTGAAGAAGAAATAAAATAACTTATAGGTCTATAAACACAGCGGAGTTCAAAAGTAGTAACCTTGTGATTTTTTTTTTCTAGTATGTTTTGCCTATATTTATTAACCTGGGGATAGACGGAAGATATTGACCGGTCAGTGGTTGAGTGGGCATAGCGCTTGGGTCCCACCCGGGCGTCGCATGTTCGATTCCTCTGCTGGCTAAGTCCTCCGTCACAACACAAGCAACATTTTCGGCTTTCTGTGGTGGTAGTAGGAGATTTTCAAACATAGTTGTGTTATTTGTAACCCGGGAATGTTTGTCTTTCTTTAAAAAAAAAAAAAAAATATATCAGCGTCTGAACATGTTATTGTAACAAACCATCTAATTGTTTAGGCAGATTTACGGTATTATATTGATTAATTCTTTCTTATTCCCGCATCGCTTCGTCTCGTATTAATTAGGGTGAGGGATGATATTGGTAAGTTTTTTCACCCCGCTTACATATGTGATCGCTAGAAGGGATGACACAGCTTTTATGACTGATAATAGGTCAAGTCTTGGGGTTATTGAGCAAGTTTCCGGTTATTACCGCGCATCTTTGGGTGAAACTCTAGCAGGACTGAACCAAGAGACGCGTTGTAAACCGTCGGTTTTGGATTTCAGCTAACCTAAAGTGAGGATTCTCGTTTGAAACCCTTTTAGTGAAACGAAAGGTTAGGGAACAAGTAGGTTTCCTTTGGAAGTGAACCCATAAAGTTGTCGTTAAAGCTTATTGTACTGTATTTTTATTTCATTTATTTATTTAAACGCCCGTAGGGCTTTTACATAGAATTCAGTACATTTTTTTTTAATTACAGTGAAAATAGTGAGTTTACAAAATTCAGGTAACGTAATATATGTTAAAAACCAAACATAGGTTACATAAAATATAAGCTTTAACAAAATACCAGGTAACATCAAATATAGTACATAAAATATAGGAGTTGACATAAAGTAGGTACCTAATGTTTAAAATTGTTGTTCACATTAGTTTATGGGACAGGTAAAAATACATATTTGGCACATAATATGGCGTTTGAACTTTGCTAAGTTCAAATTATTGTTAAATACATCCATATTGTTTATGTATTTGTTACCAAGACTATGTAAACGTTGTATTGGAGAATGCAAATCATAATTGGAATGAGATGTACGTAGACAAAATATTAATGTTTGTCTAGTTTCTAGTTGTTCGTGTAGGTACATGTATATTAATTAATTGCAGGAATTCACAAAAGTCGAATTAAGAGTTAAATAATTTTAATAAAAAGGTTAGGTCGTTTATTTTTCGTCTGTTTTCTAAAGTTTGAATATTTAAAATATTCATTAACGACGGATAATTTGTGTGCTCTAAAGGGAAGTTAAGTTTAAAATTTACGAAACGTAGGAAATTTCTTTTGTCTTGCAATTATTGAACTGTCATATATACGTGTCATATTTCCAAATTGATTGTACCTAAAATAAAGAATAATTGTGTTCACCGTTAAAATTTTGCTTTTTATTTGATTATCTATTACATTATTTTATTTTGTACGTGAATGTTGTATGTAGTATTTACTGTACGGTGGAAATTAATGTTTTCTAGAAAAAGATCATCATTTATTTATTTATTTTTTAATTTACGGACAATAGTCCATTAAAAATATAATAATAACACGAACGGTGGAAATTAATGTTTTCTAGAAAAAGATTATCATTTATTTATTAATTTACGGACAATAGTCCATTAAAAACATAATAATAACACGAATAAAAAAAGCAGAGGTGATGGTGAAGGTAGAGCACATATAAATGAATAGCAATGACAATATAAAATGTAAAAAGTACATATAGAAGACACTGCAAGTCAAAGCATGAAGAAGCATTTAAATATTGCTTATCGACTGCCGAAAGTCATTTAGTTTTACATCAAAAAATTAAATGCTTTGACTTGCGTTGATAAGTCTTGACATTCTGGATAAAGGAGAATGGTATCCATAATTAGTAGAATGTTGATTGAGGAACAGCAATTCATTATTTCGGAGTCTACGGGAAGGGATGTTGAACTGGATGAGTTGTAACAAATCAGGTGTATCAGTAATACTGTTGATAATTTTGAATATGCAAATTAGATCAGAGTCCTTTTTACTTTTTTCAAAAGAAGAAATGTTTAATATTTGTTCAATTTCATCACATGAGTGCTCGCCTCTTTCAAGACCTAACCTCCAAGCAATTCCTCTCAGGAAGTGATGTTGTACGGATTCGATGTGACAAATGTGGACAGCATAGAAAGGAGACCAAATTACACTTGCATATTCAAGGTGAGGGCGAACAAGCGAACAGTAAAGAGTTTTAAGTGTTTTTATATGTTTAAAGTCAGAGGTAATTATATGAATGAAGCCGAGTAATTCAAGTGATTTATTTACGATGTTATTAATATGATCACGGAAAGAAAGTTTACAGTCCAGAGTGACCCCAAGGTCCTTGATAGATGTGACAGTAGATAGACAAACACTATTTAGTTTGTAATCAAACTGAATAGGTTTTTTGGTTCTATAAAAGGGCAAAATTTTACATTTATCAACATTAAGTTCCATGCAGTTTATTTTGCACCAATCGTTAAATGAATCAATATCAAGTTGAAATAATAAACAGTCAAGTTGGGATTTAATAATCTTAAGAATCTTATTATCATCAGCAAATAGCCAGAAACGTGTGTGAGAAAAAACTTTTGTGATATCTACTTCTACTAAATACACTATATAAAGAGGTAAGATTTGTTTGTTTGTTTGTTTGTTTGTTTGCATCGAATAGGCTCTGAAACTACTGAACCGATTTGAAAAATTCTTTCGCTGTTGGGAAGCTACACTATCCTTGAGTGACATAGGCTATATAATATTTTCAAAATAATTAGGGATCATTACTAAAACTCCAATAATGCAACCCAAGGTGTAAAAAAATTACCTAAAATATTCTTTACATCGCGTGCGCTGCGCAAACTATTGATGATAGAATAAAATAATGTACTACGACTTTGTAGTACACATTATTATTTACAAAAAAGGTCGCAACAGCATATGTCTAACTATTATGGTTATGCCACAATAAGTATTCTTTTATTTTAAAAATTTAATTAATATGTCGCCGCTTGAAAAGGCTCTTTATTTGTATCTTGGTGTTAATCCTTATCAAAATAAATTACTTCATATTCAAGACAGCTTCAATACCTTTATTTAACTTTTTGAATTTTTCAATTCGGATATTTAATTAGAAAGATATCACGAGTTTAATAATGTTAGTATTAGAAAAAAGTTTCGGCTACGGGCCGGGCGGGAGAGGAGTCAAGAAATGAAGTGCCAGGGGGGTTGGCGGGACGGGGGAGCGGGAGAGCGGTGGCGGGGAAGGTGGAAGTGGAACGCTGGAGGGGAACGCACGGGAAAAGACATGCAAGGAGTAACATTTTATTTATTTGAATATGGCATTACAACGCATGCCGGGAAACAGATATATATTATAAAAGAAAATACAAAAAAACGTGCGAACCGCGAAAACTCAGAAACGAGTCCCGGTACGATCAAGGGAGTTATAAGGTGTGATAGATCTCTGTCCCTCGGGAAAAAAGGTACCCGATCTCTGTCTCTCGGGAAAAAAGGTACCCGTTTTTACCTAAAGGGCGTGCTTTTGTAGATATAAAGGCTGGAAGTTTCGCCCTCTTGAAATTTCGGAAAGTTCAAGAAGGTTCTATAGAACTCTAGAATGTTCTGGAAGGGGTGGCGGAGTATGTCGTGGAATGTTCGGGAATAGGGAATCGGGATCATCATTGTGAAACATTCCATAACACTCTCAAATGATTTCCTTAGCGAAGCCGGGTAACCCAGCTAGTCATTAATCTTCTTCTTCTTTATGTGCCTTATCAGGTCTCCCCGACGTTGGCGATCACTCTTGAAAAGGTCTCTCTGTCTTGCGCTGCCCGGAATAGCTCCTCCACACTTCTAATGCCGGTCCACTCTCGTATGTTTCGCAGCCAAGACATTTGTCTCCTACCAGGCCCTCGGCGACCCTCTATCTTGCCTTTCAATATTAAATCCTATTAATTATTAATAACTTATTTTTAACCTTTTTATTAATGACTTTAATTTATTAATTAAAGTCATTAATAAAAAGGTTAAAAATAAGCGGGGCCAAACGGGCTCCCTGGGGAATGCCGGACGTTACATTGATGTTAAAGGATTCAAAGTTAATTATTTTAACCCTTTGTTTTCTATTTATCAAGTAAGAGTGAATTAATAATTAATAATAACAAATGGTTTCTAATGCCTAAAGCATAAAGTTTGGCCATGAGGATACGATGATCAACTTGGTCCAAGGCTTTGGAGAAGTCAGTGTAGAGGACATCAACCTGAGTGTTGTCTTCTAAGGCTTTAACAATGCTATTTGTAAAGGACAACAAAAAATCATTAACAGAGTTGAAGATGATTTAGAATAGATATTTTCGTCGGGTATAAAAACATCCACAATTTGAGTAATGAAGAGATTGGGGAGGGGAAGTATGCGTGAAAGAAGGAGGTTGAGAAGTATCAACCAGGCTTTTCCAGATCTGGTTACTAAACAAGGTTAAATTCATTTCTCTTTTCACGAGTCTTGGTGGTCACTAAAATGATACTGATATACATATATATATTTTACATTAGCTCCACACAGGAGGCCATGAGGAGCATAATTTCCCTCGGGGCCTGTGTCATCTTAGGGAATGCTGTGTGGAGGGTATTTTAAAGGAAGAGAAGGATAGGAAGTTCTGGGAAGGAAAAAGGTTTGAGAGGTGAGTAGGAATCTGGGGATCAGTGTGACCGACGTATAAATCCATCCTTCAACTGCGCGGTGAAGGGCGAAGGATCAAGAGAGCCCAGCTGGAAAGGTCAAAAGGCCTCCCACAACTAGTCTCTCGCGATCCATTCGCCGCCAAGACCTAGACAAACCTCACCCCATGAACCCATGATATATACCTCTGATTTTTATTTACAAATATGATAATTTTTACTTTTATCATCAGTTTACACTTCAAGTTACGTGCAGATATTATTTTGAAAGTATGAGCATCATTTTTTTTCATCTGAAATCTGTCGGTCCGAAATTATCTCCGAATCTTAATATTAATATAAAATATATAATATGTTCGGTCGAAGATTACGTAGACACGGACATCTCGATAAATTAGTCTCTGTATCCATAATCAATCCCACGTCATCTCTTGGATTCACGCTTATAATGATGCAAGTCATTTAAAAAAATAAATTAAAGGTAATTTTTTTTCAATCACGCCAAATAAAGACCTTTTATAATTGACCTTTTAAAAATGTACCTATATTTTTCATAAAGAAATAGTAAGTAAAGTTTTCCTAGCCAGTAGAAAATTGTAGATTAAACCAGCGGCGACACGTGACTTTTGAGTGTGCTAAAGTGCTTATACTAAAAATGGGATTATCGGTGCTATTGTAGCCGAAAACTTTTTTTTTTAATTTCGGTTTTTTGTAAGAAGATTTTCAGGAAATCAGTTTGCAAATCGAAATTCCCTGAAAATCTTCTTTAAAAAAAACTTTTTCAGCTACAACAACTTCAATAATGCAAATTTTAAATATTAGCACTCTAGCTCACCCAAAAGTTATGAGCCGCCACTGGGAGCCTAGTCACTATCTTTTAAGTTTCACAAACGGCACGTTTGCGAAACTTGGTGTTTGATTAAGTTTATCACGAATGGTTAAAAATGGTAGTCAGTAACTATTATGTGATTATTATCTAGTGACTAAACGTTATCCCAATAGTTACCTACTGACCTACCATTTTTAGCGATTTGTGATAAAGTTAATTAACTACCAAGTTTCGCAAACGTTCTGTTTGTGAAACTTAAAAAATATTGACTAGGCCACCTGGTCTAACCACAAACGTTTTCACAACTAAACATTCCCAATATTATCGATAGCGGATATCTGAAATGCTGCAAAGGACAAGAAAACCAAAAATGGGTGAATTATCTATTTTTTTTACTTTCGATCTGCGTCGTCGAAATATTTCTGGGAAAGTAAGCATGTCTTTACGACGTGCATATTTAAAACTTTTCTTTTAAAAAAAAAATTCTTTATTAAAGAATTTACAAAAAATGTTAAATATTCGGAAAGATCTGTTCAATGTTAATTTTGTGATGAAAAACCATAATTATAGGTTTACAAAAACAGGAATTATGAATATTTATATTTCAATTCGTGGTGGTATTCCATTATAATATAATATAATAAAACGAATGCATAACTTTATTCCACTTAATTTTATTGTCTGTAAGCGGTTTCAGCTCGTCAGTCAATCATAAATTCATCTGGTCAATCCATCCAGTCTGAAGATGGTTTTACATTTGTTTTATTATCACATATAATACAGGAATTATGATTTTTTTTTTAAATGTTTTCGCTCTCCTGAACAATGGACGTTTTGTCCTTTACGGTATTTGAAATTTTTCTTTGTTAGTCTGGGTAATAATTGGGATTAAACGAGCATTATACTGTAGCCGTAGCCTATGATTTTATGGACTTAAAATAATAACCGAATCGAGAAAGATCTAAATATTTTCTCTTACGATTTCTATGGCAATATGTTGCGTGAGTGTGAAAAAAAAATTAGGTAAATGATGGTGAACCGAAAAAAGCAAGATCAACAAAACTTCAAAATTGAACGAACCGAAGTACAATCCAACGAATCAAATTTATTAATTATTCCGATTTGACAGCTCGTAACGCTCACGCCAACTCTAACGGAGTAAAAAGGGGACTATCCAACTTATCAATATGTATTACACATATTTACAGATCACACATCTGCACTAATGAAGGACATCCGTCCGAAAAGTTGGCTAAAGAAGGAGGTAGTGCGGCGCAATACCCCAAAAATAAATCACTATAGCAACAACAATAATACTTATAGCGATGAAAATCTCAAATCATGTCTAGGTATTTTATTTATAGTACTTTAAAAATAATTTACGCTTAGAATGATATAGAGCGAGAGGAATTCAAATATTGTCTGGTTATTCCTAATCCGGAATTGGTTATCTTGCTTTTAAAAAATATATGAAAGTCTCTCTTGCTTTTTGGTTTATTGAAAAAAAAATTACTTGTGCCAATATAACCCATTACCATCGCGTTTTAAATCTCGCTACTGGTTTTACGCTTAAGACGATATATTATGTGTTTTTTATTCATTTTATTTCTTCGTAACTGAACAGGTAGAAGCAGGCAAGGACAGACGGACCAAGTATTGGAATTAATTCGTTACGCACCATTGGCCCAAAATTCACTAGGCTGGTCTTTGCAGCTACTAAAGCGACACCAAATAAATAACAATATATTAGGGGAGGTTGCTGGTTCGATTATTACTGGAGCAAACAAAACATCAGGAAATAAAAACACAGAATTCTTTCATACAATATACACAAGGTAAATTCCAGTAACTAAGGGAGATGATTCTATTTAAATAACTTTTAACGGAATTCCAACGTTAAGGTTATTTTCAGCTAAAATTGTTTAGTTGTGCAAAAAACGCGTGGTACACAGACTTTACTTCACGCATACCCACATTCATGCTTTGTTATACCAGCTCATTTGCTCCTGACATTATCTAAAAATATTTCACGCGTTCTTTTGAAGAGTTTTACATCCCATGAACATTTTTTGTTACTTAAACTTTAATTTATCTGTTACCGGTTTCGACACATCAACTTACAACTTACCCGATAAGTACGCCGGAAGTGAAGAGTCATAACGTCGCACGTCGCGAATGATCATTCATTATCCATGAAAACCGCACACAAAGTTACATACAATGGATGTTGTGACGTTAAAACTAATTGTACAATTAATTTTTACCTCAAAAGCCTAAAACCAGAAAAAATTGAAATTTCAAACATGGTTTATCTTTTTGAAGTAAAATTATTTACGCACGCTCGACGCTTGTTCCGAAAAGTGTGATTGTTACGAAAAGTGTGATTGTTACGAATAATGTGATTGTTACGAAAAGTGTGATGCGATCGGTGATCAATAAAAAAGGAAACGAAGCATATGCAACTTTTGCTCACGCTTCGTTTCCTTTTTTAATGTGTTTCAATATCTATGTTGTTTTATAAGTTAGTGAAGTTTTACTTCAGTCGTGTGGTCTAAAGCACACTCTTTTTTTTTTGTACTATCTTGCATATATAGAATCACCTCTTGAAGTTGCCGCAGTTTACCTCTGGACACTTTTTGTTTATTCATACGTACAAAAAATATTAGTTTGGTTCACATTATCACATATTTAAATTTAATATACAACCTTTTACGAACATAAATTAGCTATCCCTGATTTTTATTTAATTCGCAATGTTTTTTAATCGACTAATATTGACGGGAAATTAAAGTCGATGGCTGGCACGTCCCGGTACCTGTCAGTGATTTTTATTTAATTATTCAAGTTTTTACTTTTGAGTTCCTGCTTAAACTAGTAGTTTGTCCGCTGTCATAAAACTATTATCGTTATTTCAATGAGTCCGAAGCGGTTATGATGATTGATTTTGAGTCCGGGTTATTTTCAGTCTCAATTTTAGTGCAAAAATATGCAAATGATTTAATAATTACAATGTAAAATCAATTAAATTAATTTAGATGGTCTATTATTATTGTATTTATTTACAAATATATATAGTTTTTTTTTAAATAGTGCAATGCTGATCGGGGAGGTGGAATGCGGAAAATGTCGGTTAGAAAGTACCTAGTTAATCAAATCCTAGTCAGCTTAAAAATATATGAAATAATAATTACGAAAAAGTAGTTCTGGTTATTTATATAGGTACGTATTATGAAAATGTGTCTTAACATGGAGAAAAAAAGGACAAAGTTGCCGACCATTTCAATAGAATTCAATAACGGACGCGATTCAAACATTTATAATAATCCAACATCGTTGAGCTACAGGTGTTCCGCTGTACGCATGCATCCAATGTGGCCATACGGCAGTCACTGCCAGTGCACAAAATAAATATTTTTGGACCTATACTCATTTAGCCGATTTATGGTATGAAACAGAAGTAAAAGGAAGGATTTACATGACAAAAGACGCCATGAGCAAAATACAAAAGATATATATTGATTGAAACATAGCGAGGACCACCAAGACGAGACTCGTCCTGATGCTGATTTACCCGTCTTTCTGTACGCTTTGGAAACATGGACATCCAAGGCCACTGTTCCCAATTCTACTAATCATCTGCTAAGCCGAAACTAAGGTTCAACACTGCTTAAGATGAAGCCATACTAAATAATGCAAAATCATACAAAATCGTATGTTTTAGTTTTGAAAATTTGACCGCTTAGAAGTATTATAGATGCTTCAATTAAATATTGCGTGTAGAACATACTTTGGCCCTTAAAAATATCGGTCATTTTTTTTAATAAGTCTTTTAATAAGCTTAGAAAAAAATAAAGTATTAGGTCTATAAAAAACATTTTTAACTGAAAACTCTCCTACTTATAAACACTTTTTCGGATATGGTTTTATTGCATTATGTGGCAAATTCAGTTCCTTATATAATTATCGCGAAATAAAATGATATTTACGCCCGAACCACACAAAATAAAATATAATATGCACTTTCGCGTTGGTATTTTTGACATCACGGCGACAATACGGCAGTTGACGAATTTGCTATATCAAAGTGAACCTTATACCGTCCACCGAAGAACGAATGGCAGCCGCCCCCCTGTCTTCCGTCATTACTCCTCCGAACGGAGCGGAGAGCGGTCGTGTTATGCTCCGCGCCGCTTATTTTCGTGAAATCAATTTAAAAATTCCGTTTTATTGCAATAACCAATGCATAAAAAAGGAATTAATGTTTTTTACAGGCCTTTACAAAATCAACATGTAAAAAAAAAATCTCAAATATCTTTTCCAACCTTTCCAAAAGCTTTTTCTCAATTATTTTTAAACTACTCCCATAAAAGGGCGTGAATTCCGATTTTTTCCTGTACTAGTGGATCGCCTTAAGCATCACTTAATCTAAGGAAGCCGGACACGTGGATTTCCCTAGTTTTCAGCTTTTGATTTTAGGGCTCAAAGTCAGCTCGATAAATAGTTGTAGGTACTTTTTTTCTAACGGAGTGCCCATCTACTGTTTTGTCTGTCTATGTAACGCCACTATAATAATAATAACAGAGATGCTAATACATAAATTGGCGATCACAAGAGACGATTGATGGATGATTTATTTCTAAATTATATTTTCGGTAAACATTCATACATAATGGGCATGAATTGAATAGTGGTAGCGATGCTGGCGAACCGGAGATGAGATTAACAATTATTTAGATTAAAAAAAACAGTTAGTTTACAACATAGCTAGAGCTTTTTTTTAAAAGCAATTCATTTTTTTGTATTGATAAGTACAGATATGTGGAATGCGGAATTTCGTTTTTTGGTCACGCATTAACGTTTTATCAATTATAATGTAATATAACTATTATTATGAATTACCTATATATTTCTTCACTTCATCGCTAAGGTTATTTTTAGAAAAACAATATTTGTTGGTAATCAAACATGTGATGTGATGAATTTGAAAGGGAGAAATGTATATTTTCCTTGATCTTGCAAAAGCGTTTGATACTGTGAACCAGAAAATACTCTTAGATAAACTTAAGAGGATAGGTATATCAGATACCGTTCTTCTATTACTTCATAGTTACCTAACTGATCGAACGCAATTTGTTAAAATAAACAGTACCTGTAGTAGTTCCCAAAAAACAGTTTGTGGAGTTCCACAAGGTAGCATCCTAGGACCCTTATTATTCTTAGTATATATGAATGATCCATGTAACTTAAAAATTTGTGGACAAATCACAACTTTTGCCGATGAAACGGTTTTGCTATTTTACGCCAAATCTTGGGATGAATCTTTAAAATGGCAGAAAATGGCTTCCGTATTGTTAAAAAATCATATTAACCCTGAATACAGGCAAAACCAAATTCCTAACATTTCGAATATCAAATAAGCTCTTGCCTTCACAACAAAGCCTTAAACTTCACAGCTGTAACCCCTTATTAACTCCATGTACCTGTCCTTCTATAAGTAGATTTGTCAGTATTAAATATCTTGGTATTCAAATAGATTATCTTCTTCACTGGAACGCACATGATACAAACCTAACGACAAAACTGAGGAAATTCGTCTATTTCTTTAAAAATGTTAAAGATATATTAAATACAAAACAACTGAAACAAGTTTGCTGTGCTCTCATACAATCATCACTTGAATATGGTATTATCAGCTGGGGAAGTGTCACAAATACTTGCCTGGAGCCTTTAGTAAAGATTCAAAAACTAATTTTGAAGGTTATTCTTAAAGTCCCGTTGAGAACGAGCACTGATTTTATTTTAAGACACTAAACGTTCCTAACCTGCAAAAACTCTATTAAAAAAATATCCTGCCATATATAAAAAATAAATAAATAAAAAATATTCACAAATTTAAAAATACACACATGTTTGAGGAACGAATAAGCACTAGAGCCCTAAGAGAGTCAAATGACTCAAATGTAAAATCTTTTAACATCCCAGCTCGTCAAATCTCTTATGGACAAAGAACTTTTAAATTTAATGCAACAAAGCTATTCAATTCTCTACCTCCTGAAATAAGAAACACTCAAACCAAAAGTGCATTTAAAGTACAATAATTGATCACCTCAAGTTAACATATCTATCAGGAGTATTTAATAACATGCTTACCTTTATGCATACTGTGTGTAAATATGTTACGATGTACTTACTGCAATCTTCTATACATTTATATAACATACTTGAATTGTATATATATTTAGAAAAAAAAATTATATCAAGCTACCATGTTCATAATATTACTTAAACAAAATCATCTCTGTAAATTGCCATCTCAACACAGGTTTTCACACCTAGTGAGATGAGCAATACGTCATTATTAAAACCTAATGTAATATGAAAATAAATATACGTTTGTTAGATGGAGCGCGCTAATATAAAAAAAAACTATTATAAAAATATTTAATAAAGCATGGCTTAGGTTTTTAAAATGGTTACCGGACAACTCAACAATGTGCGACTTCATCACTCCTTCGAAAAGTCATTAAAAGTGATAAAAAAAACTTTGTTAAAAATAGGTTATGTTAGGTTATGTTATGGGCTATATTTTCGCTTTGTCTTTGACTTACCACTTTTGATATTTCTACCACGCGTCTATATATTATATTACAAATTGTCATTGTGGGTATCTATTGGAATCGGGTTATACTATTTCGTTGAAAATAAGTAAGATTTCTTTATATTTTATGGATTACTATTTATTAGAACCAAAACAAAATACACTTCTTTATGTGACAGGAAATAGCAACAGTAGCGCCACACACGGCCAGTGTTGCCAACTTAAAAATACAGTATTAGAAAACCTTTGAATTTATCTCTACTCAACAGTATCTACTATCTACCTACTTCAACGCCTGACTAAATTTTTTCTAATAAAATATGAATAAATTCAAAAATAAAATAAAATCATTTATTGATCGCTCATTGGTCCATCGGATCGAAAATTGTAGAGGCCAATACTTTTCTCCAATGTTAATCGACGCTCGATCTTAAATTCAAATCAAAACTGAGTTACATCTAGAGTTCATTGAACCGGAGTTACAAACACATAACAGAAAATATTATTACTAAATAGCAATTACATACGATGTGACTGTTTACGATGTCTTTTCTGCGTTGTTATGTCAACATTTTTTTGTTTTTATTCGATATTTTTTGTTATCTGTTATTGGATGGCGTGTTTTCATCGAATGTTTGCTTGATTGTTTTATAATTTCGAACCTGCTGATAAGATGAGGTGCATATTTCAGGGAATTATTTTTGAAGTAAAACTTCTTTACGCACCCTCGACACTTGTGGGTAAAATTATGACTCCGTTATGAAACGTTACGAAAAAATATGAAAAGTTACGAAAAAATGTGACACGCTAATCAATATGAAACGTTAAGAGTGTGAAACGCTAATCAATGATATGAGTTGAGTTGAGATGAATTGAGTTGAGTTGAGTTGAGTTGAGTTGAGTTGAGTTGAGTTGAGTTGAGTTGAGAGCTGAGAGCTGAGAGCTGAGAGCTGAGAGCTGAGAGCTGAGAGCTGAGAGCTGAGAGCTGAGAGCTGAGAGCTGAGAGCTGAGAGCTGAGAGCTGAGAGCTGAGAGCTGAGAGCTGAGAGCTGAGAGCTGAAATCTGAGAGCTGAGAGCTGAGAGCTGAGAGCTGAGAGCTGAGAGCTGAGAGCTGAGAGCTGAGAGCTGAGAGCTGAGAGCTGAGAACTGAGAGCTGAGAGCTGAGAGATGAGAGCTGAGAGATGAGAGCTGGGAGCTTAGAGCTGAGAGCTGAGAGCTGAGAGCTGAGAGCTGAGAGCTGAGAGCTGAGAGCTGAGAGCTGAGAGCTGAGAGCTGAGAGCTGAGAGGTGAGAGCTGAGAGCAGAGAGCTGAGAGCTGAGAGCTGAGAGTTGAGAGTTGAGTTGAGTTGATGGGGATGTTGAGGGGATGGGGATATTTTTATTCCTGTTATTGTTATATTGTTAATGGACGGCATAAGTTAGTGAAGTTTTACTTCAGTCGTGTGGTCTAAAGCACACTCGTTTTTTTTTTACATTAGCTCCACACAGGAGGCCCTAAAGAAAATAATTCTCTCAGGGCCTATGTCATCTTATTATTAATTCTAAACACCCAATTTGTGATGTCCTATGCCTGTCTCACTAGAAAAACCTGTGTTGAGAGCAGGCGCTTTACAACATGAGAAATTTATAATAAAAATATTAACACATACAAATAATTTCACAATATTACATAAATCATCAATGTGCCATTGAAAAAATACATTCTTATCAGTTAGTTTTGATAATATCTTTGATGTTGGTTCTGTTTTGGCTGGTAATCAGATTTATATTTAAAATACATAGTTTTTTGGTCTAATGAATTGTGGAAGTGCATTGTGGCAAAGTTTGCTATTTGCATACTTTGCCACAAAAATTGTTTTGTGGCAAAGTATCTAAAATTTCTTTGGCCGAAAGTTGTTATAGCAAAAGGGATAAGTAAGAGATTATGTCATTTGGTTTTAGTATCTCGGGCAGTTTGTACATTTTCAAATTTAGTTAGTTCTGTGTTTGACTAGATATGCAAGTATGTTTTTGACATAAAGTTGCATAATGTTCAAGACACAGATTCTCTTGAAAATTTTATCCGAACTGCTTGTGATCGGTAGTTTTAATATAATCTTTTTAATTAGTTTCTGAGCTTGAAAAATCGAATCAATGGCGGCAGCGTTAGCTTCTCCCCAGGCTATAATACCATACCTCAATGGTTCAGGAGAGCTGATAAAGATTTATCCGCGTGTTTTTTCGATGTGCTGATTTCAATACTTTAAGCTGATTTTAATACACATACAAATAATTTCACAATATTACATAAATCATCAATGTGCCATTGAAAAAATACATTCTTATCAGTTAGTTTTGATAATATCTTTGATGTTGGTTCTGTTTTGGCTGGTAATCAGATTTATATTTAAAATACATAGTTTTTTGGTCTAATGAATTGTGGAAGTGCATTGTGGCAAAGTTTGCTATTTGCATACTTTGCCACAAAAATTGTTTTGTGGCAAAGTATCTAAAATTTCTTTGGCCGAAAGTTGTTATAGCAAAAGGGATAAGTAAGAGATTATGTCATTTGGTTTTAGTATCTCGGGCAGTTTGTACATTTTCAAATTTAGTTAGTTCTGTGTTTGACTAGATATGCAAGTATGTTTTTGACATAAAGTTGCATAATGTTCAAGACACAGATTCTCTTGAAAATTTTATCCGAACTGCTTGTGATCGGTAGTTTTAATATAATCTTTTTAATTAGTTTCTGAGCTTGAAAAATCGAATCAATGGCGGCAGCGTTAGCTTCTCCCCAGGCTATAATACCATACCTCAATGGTTCAGGAGAGCTGATAAAGATTTATCCGCGTGTTTTTTCGATGTGCTGATTTCAATACTTGTAATAACTGCTGAGTGTATTAGCCGCCAGAAAATAGTTAAGTATGAAAGCAACGTTAATTAGCCACGTAGACATGCAAATTGATAGACTTGCCCTAACATGAAATCTGGGTATCATTTCGACCATCTGGAGGCAAACGACGTGACCATACTGTTTGACACCATGAGGGTTTGAGAATGCTTTGAATAAACTAAGGCAGCCATACAATTGACCTCCGAAGAGCGCATTGAAATAACAAGACAAATGTGCAGAAAAGTAAATTTCGCTAAAGTAAAGCAGAGGTTTCCTGCATATTTTAAAAAATATATATTTTAATTGTCTTCTTAAAAATTGAAATTATACTATCCCGTGGATTTTCATGGGTCTGGGTTTGAAAACGTGAACCCGCCCACAGTTAGTAATTTGAGGTATCTAGCGTAACTTTATTATGAAACCCAAGGTTTCTTTCTGGATTTCATTTTATTTTAATTGGGTACCTAAATGTCTAATCTTATTAGAATTTAATAAAAATAACATTTTAGCTGCTTGCGAGGTATGGCACCATCGCCATTACTCACTACCTCGAAACGCGAACGAGTAATTTTAATTTTTGTATTTCTTAATCATTAACTATTAATAGAGTAATTTTATGTCTGTCGAGTTTGGATCTCTCTGCCGGCGGACGTTTTCACCTCATCGTGATAATTCAACTATAACTACTGTGTTTTTCTTAATCGTTATGATGGAATCTAGGAAATCAGGTGATTATATTTATATTTAACTTGTGTTCTATAATATTGAAGTAACGATTTTCAACACGTATTTTTTCCTTAAGTTTAGAATTCATCGAGACTTTTAAAAATGTATCCGAATGTATCCGGCAAAATTTTAAGTTTTCTGTGTTTAATGGATATTAATGTGTCAAAGTTTTCTATGTTTGATGGATATTAATGTTTCAAATTAACTTTAGTTTTGTGATGCATTCAGGGTTTACTTTAACAACTTTTAATTTTTTCAGCACCAAGGCGATTTTTGATATACAGATCGATATACACAAATTTCATAACGCCAGAACTTACAATTATATATAGAAACACTCTCCTGCTAAAATGCAATGTTCTGTAAAAAAATTGAGTCAATCTATGTATTACTTTCCGAGATTTGCGAACGCAAACATACGGAACGTAAATGTTTATGTATATAGATTTCTGTAAGTATTAAAAACGACTGTACCATTCTGAATCGAGCAATATATTTTTTTAAACAATTTTTTTAAATTATTATAATTTGTATCGTCCCAAAAACATTTGTTAGTTCTTAGTCGAAGTATGATACAGTTAAAATTGACCGAACTAGAAATGTGTTCCATAGCTCAGTTGATAGAGCTGTTGTCGTGTCAACAAAGGGCCCTGGGTTCGTGTCCCAGTGGAACCAATATCTTTTTCGGATTTTTCTGTCTCCAGATTTTCGATTGAGTTTCGCTAATATTGTCTTCATTTAATAAAATATTATAATTTGAGATTTTACTCCTAAAAGTAAAAATTAAAATAAAATAATAAAGTTACGCAGTTAAAAAATTATATAAAATAATAATAAACGTAACGTGAACCTGCCGATAAGAACAAAATACCAGGAGCACAGGAAAATGAGTGGGTATTTCCATTTGGTTATTATTATTGATCATCGGTAAACATTTATTGATCATTGACGGAAGTTGTCAAAGTCACACAACGAGGAAACCAATTATATTTTTTTAAATGTTCAAGTGAGTTCTCGTTAGTAATTATACTAATTACGATCGTCTGTGAATCTAAAATATTTAATAATTTAATCTTATAATATAAGGTAGGTACATATCACCGCGACCACCAGTTTCCGCTTAATGTCCGGCTGATGACATAATTACTACGGTGGTGTCTCGGATGAGTCAAGTTACTTGTGACCTGTATGAGTGAATGTGCATGTGTTAGCCCGCCAACCTTCAGACGGTCACTGTCGGCTGTCATTAATAAACTAGAAAAGTACAAAAACATTACATTTCTCGGTGCTCGGAGCGGGAGACGTGGATGAGGAAGGTTTAGAAGATCAGATCTGGTTACTAAACACAGCTAAAACAATTTTAAGTAACTTTCTGTTGGTGGTCTTTTACAAGGGTGATACGGAGAGTATTATTATTTACCATATTATCTATCTACAATTTGGGAGGAGGTTATGGGTACCGCCGCCCCGAGAACCATTTATTGGATAACCAAAACCCCTGTCATAGGCCATTCCAAGTTGTTCGCTGTGCCCACTAATCCTTAGGTGATCACCCGGGTTGTCGGCTGTCATTAGTAAATGGTTCGTGGTCTTTCAATAAGGCGTCCTGTTTAAGATCTATCTTATATCTTCTACAGTCTATCTAATACATATCTAACATCTTTCTAACGTATTTTTAACATGGATGTCCAACATAAGTTTATCTAAGATACATAACCAACATCTATCTACCCGTCTAACATTTGTCTAACATCTATATAACATCTATCTAACATGTATCTAATATCTACATTTTTTTTAAATATTTTTTTATATGAATTCCGCACAAGAGTCCCAACTGCTCCCGTCTGAAGCCAGTGAGACTATGATATCTCCAATTGGGATATGTTGTGAGGCTGAAAAGTAGTGGGGAGGGGAAGGATATAAGGAAGAGGAAGGTGGGGAAGTACCTGACTATTCAGATCTGGTCACCAAACACGGCTAATGCAATTTCAAACAGCGTTTTAATTCTGAATGGTTGTCTTACACCAGGGCGATATTGGGAGTATCTTCCTCTCTGGAACGTGCCGCAAATATACTATATATTATTTTAAGTGAATTAATTGTGAAATAACACAAATTAATCAAATAAAATTTATTTGCCATGCCAGGATTCGATCTCGCGACCTTCGGTGTGCGAGTCAAGAGCATTACCGCTGGACTGCTCCGGTCGTCAGTAACGTAAATTAAACATATTATTATCGCTTACATATTTCTAACATATCTAACATATCTAACACCTAACATGGTAACCTTAATGCACATTTATTAAAAACTTTGTATATATTTAATTAAATGCAAAATAAAAACGACATTTTTTTTAACAGAATAAATCTTTGGCATTTTCACCAGCATTTGGATCCTTAGAACGGGCATTCTGCCTAGCTCGGAAGACATAATAACGCTAGTACTCATTTTTTATATTTTCAGTTATTACCTGCAATAGTATTACTTTGTTATTTTTGCCAGAGGTATAAATGTATCTAATATAATCTAATAAATAAAAACAATTTTAAAAAAAACCCTACTCATATTCGTCAGAACTTTTATTCCAACCTTTTAAAGTCAGAAAATTAAGTGCAATATATTTTTATCATGCAACATTACAAATTTATAAAGATAATATTCAAAATAAAGTTGCCCCATTTAAAAACAACAGAAATCTTAGACAAACATCAATACTTCCTACTCCAAAATGTAAAAAAAACACTAGGACAGTTAAGTCATAAATATCTCCGAGTAATTTTTTTTAATTCACTTCCTGAAAAAATCAGAAACATGAACAGTAATATCAAAAAATTTAAAACTCACCTTAAAAATTATACCGAAAATTTGAACTGAATATAAAAAAAAAAAAAACAATTAAACCAATATAATAACACTCCCATACAAACAAGCCCTGCTTTTTTATGGGGATAAATCAAATATGTACACATATTATGTAATTAATTATTATATTGAATTTAGTGTAATTTATGTATCTTTCTCTGAATAAAAAAAATAAAAAAATAAATTTAAAAAAATTAAAATGAAATAAATGTAAAGAGCGTGTTTCTTTCTGCCTAACAATTATCTTTTTAACATATAAAAGATGTCCGGGGGTAAAGTGCACAAACTTCGGGATTTGATTCTACATGATGGTAGAAGTAAAAAAAGATAAATAACTTTTTTCAAAACTTCCAACTTTTTTCCCATACAAAAATATTTTTCCACAGAAGAATATTATTTTTACCGTACAAAAAATTCAACCTTTTTTTACCAGAAAACTACCTTAAAACGTTGAAATTTCGTAAAAAGTTATTTATCTTTTTTACTTGTACTATCGTGTAGAATTATATCCCGAAGTTTGTGCACTTTAATTATACCTATCTTACTTCTTTCTATTAAGCTTCTGTCAATCTTACAATATTAAAACTTAGATTTTTAAAGTTCTGCATACCTGGTATTAATACTTCTGTCAATATAACATTATTATTCTTATTTATGTCTGGAACTAACACGGTAGCAATTAGCAACTGAAATAGTTCGCCAATTCACTAATTACTAACGAATAAATTATTTCACCTTCTTATAACGACGGATGAAGAGTTCGTTAATAAATAATGTATATATGTATTAACATTAGCTACATGCCACTGTTGAAAATTATTGACCTTGCCACATTAAAATAAAGAAGAATATGTACCCACTGATCTAATTTTTCTGTATAAAATTGTTAAAAGTATATTTGACTCCCCTGAACTCCTTAGGCTGATTAACTGTCATTAGCCTAGTAGAACGGTTCGTCAGAATGTACCTTACCATTGTAACAATTCAGGTACCAATGCAGAAATAAACTCAGTAATGCTGCACAGTGCATGGAATAAATATTACATGAACACCAACGGTACTGAATGTCAATCAGCCTATAAAAACATTGTTATTAAATCTGTATGTCTATCTTGATATCTTTGAAATGTTTATAAATTTTCAATATGTATCGAAATTTATATAAATGTGCATCTTATATTTTACTCTGTTTGTTGTTTTTAAGTTAGATTTTTTTTACTTGGTACTTATTATAATTGTTATATCTTTTTTATTCTATGATTATAACAAATATATTTTTAATTTTATCATATGTAAAAGCCCTAATTGGGCGTGTACAAATAAATAAATAAATAACCTTATTCATTATTAGGTGGGTACTCGTACCTATTTAATGTCTAGGAGTTGAGATGTTGGTAACATCAGCAGGTAATCAAGTTTTGCCTGTTTTTCTCATCTAAAATTCTCACAAAACGCTTTTTGTGTGAACGATGAACAAAAAACAGTTATTTTTTCAGATCTTTGTTGACGTTTTCATAATGGCATTATTATACAGAATGACGTCCATTTGACATTGCCATAATGACTGCGTAATAATCCTAGACGTTCACACGTTTACAGAGCAATTAATAACACAGACAATGAACAACATTAATTATTTGTCTCAGACTATTCACATCCATTCCAAGAAAATATATGACATTAATCAGTCAATACTCAATTTTTTTTTGTTTTTTTTTAACGCGTTGAAATTTGATTTATTATAATAAAACAAATATAAAACTTATTTCCACATTAATTTATTTAACCGTAACCGGTTTCAGCTTATTAAAGCTATCTTCAGACTGGTTCAAATTATTATTAACCTACAGTTTATAAAAATAACATGTGGGGGAGGGGGAGAGGGGTGGTCTACAAGGATTTTAATCAATTATTATTATTTTTTATTGTAATTTAAAACATGAGTTAGATATATATTTTACAAAATATTATAATAAAGGTCGTTATTGGTCATGTATACCTTATCAAAAAAGAGGAGCTCTTGTGCCTGATAAGGGAGCCACGATTCTTACTTAGGTTGTAATTTATAATATATTTTGTATAAAATTATTTAATTTTTATTATTTAATTATTACAATGATTATCTTACTGGACTTAACGTCCGTTTTAAAGAATGCTCTGTGTGCATCTGCCGGTAGGGAACCACTCACTGAAAAAGCACGCCTGTAGATCGGATATTAACGCCATTTTCGTAAGCGTTCGGGTATTAGACCCAAACATTCGACAGTTATCTCTAACATGTAGGTAATATTGCCTATGACACCTGCTGAGCAGGAAAGGAAAGAGAAGGAAAATTTTAGGTACTTCAATTTATAGTCATTCTGAAGAACTTTTCGGCAAGATCAATCATCATTACTGTGTATTATACAGGTCTATGTTTTACAATATAATAATCATATTTGTATTAGAAAAATTATTTCCCCTGTATTACTTACATTGACATAACAAGTATAGTATAGAAAAGTTATGGTTGTACCTTGATGATCGACAAGATTAAGTTATTAGCGAACCATTAGAAAGTATAAAATGAAGTCGCTCAAAATGTATGTGCGCTTAGAACTTTTAAACTACGCAACGGATTTTCATGAGTTTTTAACCAATAGATAGGGTCATCCAAGAGGAAGGTTTATATGTATAATTCATGCATATTATGGTAGAGAAAAGCCGAGAAATTCAAAGAAAATATATTTGTGTGCGATTTAAAACGGCATAGTAGTCGCTCAAAATGTGTTTGCGCTCAGATCTTTTACTGAACGGATTTTCATGCGGTTTTCACCAATAGATAGGGTCATTCAATAGGAAGGTTTGTGTATATTATAGTAGAGAAAAGCCGAGAAATTCAAAGAAAATATATTTGTGTGCGATCATCATTACATAGTATAAAATGAAGCCGCTCAAAATATATGTGCGCTTAGATCTTTTAAATTGCGCAACGGATTTTCATGCGAAAAATATATTTTCATATAAACCTTCCCCTTGAATCACCAATAGATTGAGTGATTCAAGAGGAAGGTTTATATGTATAATACATGCTTACTTTACTGGAGAAAAGCCGAGATATTCAAATATTCAATTCAGGCAGCGGGCAGCTGACAAGGTTGGGTAATGGCGTTGTGTTTCATTAGCCACAGCAACGTGTGGCTGGCTCTTCTAGTTGAATATAAAACGCAAATCGACTTAACGATAATATATTAGTATTCAACGGTTTCTTTTGTTTCGCAAAAGATTTTGCAAAAGGAAAATCCAGTATTTCTTCAAAGTTTTAAATCAAAATAATAAGTTTTTTATTTAATTAAATGAAGACAATATTAGCGAAACTCAATCAAAAGCTGAAGACAGAAAAATCAGAAAAAGATATTGGTTCCACTGGGACTCGAACCCAGATACCTTAGCATTCATGGCCAACTGCTCTACCGATTGAGCTATGGAACCCATTTCCAATTCGATCACTTTTAACTGTATCATACTTCGGCTAAGTACTACCAACACCATCTTCATTTTTCTTAACGCGCATATTATTGGCTGCTATCTTTATATATGATTGCAAGATTCAACCCGAACTAAATGCTGTCTAGATAGTGTCTGGATAAATATTTATCCATTTTATTTTTAATACGCGACATCTATTGACTTTTCTGCAAGTCTGGGATGAATATTTTTATTTTTATTTTTAACTTTATGAGTAAAAACTCCATTTATAATATTTAATTAAATGAAGACAATATTAGCGAAACTCAATCAAAATCTGAAGACAGAAAAATCAGAAAAAGATATTGGTTCCACTGGGACTCGAACCCAGATACCTTAGCATTCATGGCCAACTGCTCTACCGATTGAGCTATGGAACCCATTTCTATTCTATATTCTTTGACAGTAGAGCAGTTGGCCATGAATGCTAAGGTATCTGGGTTCGAGTCCCAGTGGAACCAATATCTTTTTCTGATTTTTCTGTCTTCAGATTTTGATTGAGTTTCGCTAATATTGTCTTCATTTAATTAAATATTATAATTCGAGTTTTTACTCCTAAAGTTAAAAATAAAAATAAAAATAAGTTTTTTCTTTCACATTCTTAGACCTTAATTGCAGAAAAACGCAGTTTCTTGATGACACCTACATTTGACGCCTTTCAACGGTTTTCGTTTTATAAAATGCCAAAAGTTTTACACACTAAATTTTGCTTAACTTTCCTAAAGACAAAAATCACTTGTCCAAAACTGCAAGTAGATATTTTTAGGTGTTATTTATGAATGTTAAAAATCGACAGCATTTATTAGTTTGGCTTTAGAGATTAAAATTTTCGCATGTTTTTGCGTTCTGCAGTTGTTTCATAAAAATATTAATATTTCAGGTTTGCGACACCACCGACTTCAAATGTATCAGTTTCAAACTATATGTAGGGACGATAGAAATAATCGATACTGTACTCATGAGTAGTATTGGGAAAAATCGTACTCGTAAAAGTATTGAAACAAAAGTATCGATACTTTAAAGTATCGAGTACATTTCATAGGGCCTGATTTACAGCTCTGACCGGGCTAACTACGTATCAAACCCCCCTTCCGAGGATCAGAATTTTCAAATTCAAGTATCTATTTTAGTTAGAAAAGGTAAAAGGACGCCAACGTCAATGAAATGAAAAAAAAACAATCAAATTTAATTATGTATAATCAATAATAAAAAAATACATGTAAATTCAGAAATTGCTATCTTAGGTACTCATAATAAAAGTGTAATGTTTTTTAATATATTTTGTAAGCAAATGCAAAACTAAACGTGCGTAATTATATAAATAATGAAACACAGCTGCCCGATTAAAACACGAACTAAATAGTTAAAACAAAATTTTTGCAATAGTATTTTTTCTCTACTTTGTATTTTGGCAGGACAGTCAGTATAGCACTTTTCATATTTTTTTCACCTAGTGGTGTTTTTCAGAACCTAACTAAATTACACTTATATATCTGTATTAAATAATAAAAAATTGAAATATAAGAGATGTTTTTGCTATCTGCAGTTTTTACTGGTGGGACTGTTTTCTTGACGTCGGTCACCGATATTGTTAACCAATACTACTGAACACCTTCAAAAATCATCTAAATGAACGAATTCTTTCCGTATTCAAACTAAATTGTTAACCAATACTACTGCACACCTTGAAAAAATCAACTTAATGAACGAAGTATTTCCGTATTTAACTATGCATATTAGGTAGTAATCCGCCGACGGTCAGGCGGCCATCAAAGCATATATTTTGTATTTCAATATCTTTGGTTGAAAGGACGGGCTTACGTTGAGTTTAATAGGTCGCGAGATGGAAAAGTTTCCAATTCGGCTTTCTAAATTATCTCCAAGTTTCTCGGTTTGAGCGTGTATTACGATGTATATATAATATTTATATATGTAAGTAAAATGTTATGCCCGCTCCTAGACAGCTGGTTATTTACCCCTGATAAAGACAGCTTTGCATTGCGGGCAGGAGGGGGGACACCTGGTCGCGGGACCAACAATCATTTGCAGCGCCCCGCAGGGGGGGCGTCTAGACGCGAACCAGACTGCGCCGGGGCAGGGACGCAGAACCTTTTTCTGTGGTAAAGGAGTTAGAAAAAATACTAAAAAATTACAATACACATTTTAAAAAAATATGCAGGATGATATAAATGATTGCAAAAATTAGATTTGATGATAAAAATGTTAAAACAATTCTTGGCCAACATAACAAATATTACATTTGTTAAATGCTAGTGTTACTTTACAAACCCGATATTAAACACTTTTTTAAGATGGGATTGAAAAAATATGATAATACGTCCCAACTACTCCCAACCGTCTGGAGCCAATGACGCTCTTAAATTTTGTAGCTAAATAAAATATACTTAAAATAAACTATGTATGTTATGTTATCAGAAGCACAAGATTTCCAACTGCTCCAAACCGTCTGGAACCAGTGAGACTATGGAAACCCCAAATGGGGTATGTTGTGAGACTGAATGTAGTGGGGAGGGGACGGAGATGGAGAAGTTAATAAGCGGCTATGCCGATCTGGGCACCAAACACGGTTTAAGCCATTTATAGCAACGCGCAAACGCTTCGATTCTGAACGTAATTCATTCTTCGGTTGATTCCGATTCATTCTTCGGTTCTACGCAAATCTCTAACTATTTTCACTGCCATTATTTAATCATGTGGAAATATAACCTTAATTTATGTATCAGTGTGCTGGTACCTTAAATTCTCAACAAATTGTTCAGTTTAACGGTACAGCAGAAACTTGTGCATTAAAGAAGCAAACACTGTCGAACGGTACGCAAGAATTTCTAGATCGTTGCAAGCATTTGTAATTCGCAGTATAGTGGAATAAAATCACCTATTCGACAGCTGCTTTGCATCATTGCTATTTTGCGTTCGGTTCGCCATGTTTGGTGACTTAGCAGGGGTGCCCGGATTAAAGGGGTTTCTCTAAATCTTAGCGGTGAATGACCTGGACACACTGAACCCCAGATTCCTACCCTTTCCTCACATATTTTTCCTTCCCTCTCCTTCCTTTACTTCATACTGCATTCCTAAAGATGACAAAGGCCAAAAGAGAAATTATTTTCCTCAGGACCTCCTGTCTGAAGCAATTTTTTTTTACATTGATTGGACAATTGATAGATAGATAACATTTATACCTAAGCTCTATGTAGTATATCTAACAACCACGTTTACGTGACTCAATTTGATTATCAGTTCATTATTTGACCTTGTGTATATATATTTCTAGGCCAATTCAAACAGATTCATCACACCCGTCAACTCCGACTTTCAAACACTCTATCATTTAGCATCCGACGTCCGACGGTGAGAGACAAAAGGTTGCCTTTGCAGGAAATTTAAACAAACAAAGCAACAAAGGAGCATCCAAATTCAATTTACGGACTGCCAAATTTACATCAGCGGTCGAGAATGTGGCTGGTACTGAAAAATCCGAGTTTTGACAAATTAGAGTCTTCGGTGCACCATTATTCACTCTTGCCCATGGGCGTGCATAAATAAGATGTTAAACTTTTATCGAATGTATTAATAATTTTTTTATTTATCTCTCTTCGAACTAGTGTTCGCATTGCTTATCGTATCTGAGATAGTACCAACAACGAGACATAGATGGATCCAAGGTAGATAGATCATAGAGATTACGGAGTTATTCGATAGATGTCGGTAGTATACATTCGGACGTCATGGCGCTTGTGCAATATTGTGCACATTATATCCATTGTCTATGTTTACGTTATTGTACCGTTGCTTTTTTACATTAGCTCCGCGTAGATGCCTTGAAAAAATATTTCTCTAAGGGCTTATTTCATCTTTGGAGATGCTGTGTGGAAAGTCTTTTTAACGAAAACAAGAAGAGGTAGATATGTGAAGGAAAAATAATGAGGAATGGGTAGCAATCTAGTGGTCAGTGTCAGTGTGTCCAGAAGCGACGGACATGTGAATCCATCACTCTCGCTGCGGTGCAAGACGATGGGTCGAGATAGACCAGCTGAAGAGATCAAAGTCTTTCTCCAAACCGGCATGTCTTAAGAGGAAACCCGGTCACCGAGAAATTTGAACAATGGGTATTTTATCAAACTATTGCTGTCGTTGACGCTTTTACTCACCCGAATATTGAGCGAAAGGGACAACTGCACCTCAGGCTGATAATAACTAAATAAAACTGTCAACATCGAGGTTTTTTATACTAATCGTATATAAATAAAATACGCTATGTCTGTATTTTTGCTTTTTAAAAATACAGTTCCTAGTTTGTATACTGCAGCACGTCGGTTGATGGCGTTTAAACCAGGCAATTTTAATGATTTTTGGAGGGTCGTAACTCCTTTGAAGCAACTTATCAAAAAAGCATAACCTAACGACATGCTAGTGGTTAATATCTATATTATATTTTAAAAAATTGCAGTGGTGTCAAAATCGAGATAGGAAATTGGGGAATACGCTTTTATGGACAAAACACCGCGCCGCACGGTATTCTGTTAATTCGGTAATTTATAATTTTTGTGTCAAATATACATATAATAATAAGTAAAAAGTAAATAAAAAAATATAGGGCCGCCTTTCCATGATGTGTATTATACCAAGGTACGGGGAGCCGTGAGGTTTCCAGAAGAAGGAACATTTTTATTTATACGTTTATTACATTACTCTTTTATACGTCCGCATAGCTGCATTTGGTAAATATTATGGTTACATTTTTTTTCACGAATTAGTAAGAAACAATGATTTCATATGTTTACAATTCGAGACATATGTTGAGAGCATAATATAGAGGACGTCAGCCTCCAGGCCGACACTCCTTCATAAAATTTTATTCCAAATAAACAGTGTTTTATTGTTAGGAATGAGTTATTATTTCAAGAATCCGTATACGAAAATATCGGAATGGATAATTTTTAGAAATTAATGTGATCTATGCAGATTTGAAAGAATACGTTTTACTAATTTATATAAAATCTTTAGACTCCTAGACCCCAGTCAATGAAATTGATTATCTGTTCTAGATCCCCCGTTTCAATTCTGACAACCTCCGTGGCCGAGTCGTTAAGATCCTCGACTAAGAATACAGAGGTCGTGGGTTCGATTGCCAACATAACAATTTTAAATAATATTTTTAAAAAACATAAGGTATATTTGCGGCACGTTCCAGAGTGGTAGATACTCGCAGTAAAGCCCTGGTGAAAGACCACCTTTCAGAATCGAAGCGTTGCTTGAAATGGCTATTGCCCTGTCCGGTGACCATGGCCTTCTTTGAAAAGCCTTATTTGGGCTTTTATCTGCTATATGACTCTATTCAGCAACGTAACTGCCTCAGTAATAGTATTTTGTATTTGTTTTTTTTTTTTTCAAAATGTTTCTTTATTCATTTTTCGACCACCGTGCTAGGCTGATGACCGTGTTATGGTGGTCGATTATTGTCGGTGGATGTTTAAAGATAAATTGAAGATGTCCACTGACTTGGTATAATTATTTCCCTCCATTAGTAATCTGGGTAAAGAGGAGTACAGGTGGTAGTTAGTTCCAGAATTTCTGCACTGAAATAAATCCTGACTTCTAGTATTACGCAGTGGAATCCGGAAGCTTATCAATTCAAGCAATGCCGGACAATCAACTAATCAATTTAGAATTTTATACAGAAATAACAAGTCAGTGAAAATTCTTCTGTCTGACAATTTGAGCATATTCATAACATTTAAAATATATACCTTTAGAATATTGAGGGACGTGCTTTACTTACTTTAACCTGTGATTCCTGAGTTTAATTGGAGTAAAAATGTAAACGAGATTTTGGTCTTCGTTGACATTTTCCTTTTTTCAACATTTTTTTTTTAAATTCAGTAGGTATTAGACAGTTATGGGCGGGGTGAGAGGTTGGTGGAATGACCAGTGACATCGGTAAGAATTTTTTGGTTCTGTAGCACAAACATTTAAAAAAAAAAAAACAAAAATTCACAAAAAATAATGTCAGGAATCACTTGTTTAAGTAAGTCAAGTACGTTCCTTAACACCCTGTAATACCTTCAATGTTCCATTGTGCCTATAATGGTTATTAAAAATCATGATCAAAATTCCAGACAAAACCATTTCGCATACTTTTCATCCGCCATTTCTTTGCCTTTTTTAATTTAATATTTGCATCATTTATTTTTATGGTTTCTTTAATCAACCGAGTATTATCCTCCGTTAATTAATTACTGTAAATTCTGATCAAAGTCACGAAGGCAAGGTTGGTGAAATGTGAAGAGTCTAGACAAGAATTAAGAAATGTATTATTAAAAAATCTCTCCCCACACCTGTGGGTATTATTTGCCCGCCATAAAAAACCTTTTAACATAACGCTCTCTCAAGGACAGAAGATCTGCAGTCTGCATACAACAAAAACGCCTGACAAAACGGGACCACGACTTAAAAATATTCGTATGTATAATAATAAATAAACTATCAGAAAATTACACAGGTGTGAATTTCACGTATCAATTACACACATGGAAAGAATTACACCTACATAATCTACCTATTTTTAAAGTTTTCTCTTATTGTGTTCAATAATATTATTATTTAAAAAAAAAACTTTATTTATAAATAATTTTTGCTGTGAGATTATTATTACGCGTGACAACTTCGCCTTTGGAAGGCACAGTTTGATATTGTCTTCAGAAGACGAAACAGTTGTTACACGTAATAATAATTAATTATAAATCAATTGAATAATGATATTATGGAATATATAAGAGAATAACTTAATAATAAAAATGATGACAATAAAAAAATACTTCAGTCGTACATATGGAATTATACACGTCAAAAAAACTGTTATTAATATGCAGGTTTAAAATTAAGTCGTGAGTGTTAATTAAATTTCATATTAGATAGCGAGAGTTAAATTAGGTTAAGTTTTGAAGTAAAACTTCTTTACGTACGCTCGACACTTGGGGGTAAACCGGTGAATGCGTTACTAAAAGTGTGATTGTTACAAAAAGTGTGAGATTGTTACGAAAAGTGTGATGTTACAAAAAGTTTGATGCGAACGGTAATCAATGCGAACGGTGATCAATGTCATTAAAAAAGGAGACGGAACGGGAGCATGTGAAACTTTTGCCCGTGCTTCGTTTCCTTTTTTAATGTGTTTCAATGTCATACGTTCTTTTATAAGTTAGTGAAATTTTACTTCAGTCGTGTGGTCTATAGCACACTCGTTTTTTTACTGTGAGTAATTAAATTAAGTATAATTCTTTCCATGTGTAATTTCGTCCATGTATAATTATTTATTCGGCGTGTAAGTCTTGCAGTGTAATTAATAGGAAGCCTCAAGCCAAAAATTCTTAGTGTGCCTTATGGTATACCTATACCATATAATATTTTACCCGTGGTATATATTTACGGAATAATTTTACTACCTATATCATTCTCTCGCAGGCTAAATCCTATAGACGTATGTTTTTGTCTCTTTTTAGTGTCGCTATTTTTCGTTGCATCGAGTTTCAAATCACAACGGTGCTAAAGAAGTTTTCACTTAAAAAAATATTTACGTACTACATAACATAAAATTTTTATCATTATGTAGTTGCTGACAAACTACAAAAGTGGTTTAGCGAGATTTAAAAGTTATTTAAAAATATTATTGTAACATACGGATATTGCAAATATTGGGGGCTTTTTGTAAGGTGGTTTGTGTTGCAGTCTCCGGTGATTTGGCAATTTTGTTTAGGACTGTGGGTCAGTATTTGGTCAAAAAAGAAAGGAGTGAAGTCCGAAAATGACGAAAAACAACGCTGCTCATTGGTCACTCCTAAATGCTGAGATATTTCTTGGGGAACCGCATCATTAGTATCTGCCAAGTCTGGCACTTTGGACCAGACAATCCTGTAAAGGCACTTAGGTACCTACCACTTAGTTCCAACACTCTTTCTCGTAAACGAATGCGAAAAATCATTGTGTCAACAAAAATATAAAAAAATGTCAAGAGGGAATAACCAGATAAAACCGGAAATATATCATTTTTTAATCAAATTTTAGACGTGTTGACTCTTTTCCACAAAAAATAATAAATTGATTTTGAAAGACTGTTCTTTTATCAAGTAAAGTTATGTTTTAAATTTTGATAACATATGTTTATTTTTAGTACAATAAGATTTTACCGTAGGTCGTTAGCAGATTTGTTAAATTTTCAAAACAAATTTTGTATTATACAACACACATTTAAAATCATATAATCAAGCAGTAAAATAAATCAATAAATTATCTGGGAAAGCTATATTTTAGAACTTTAATTTTAGTTTAAATGAAATCATTTAAAAAAAGGTCCGCACACGTGTTTTACGATATAAATACTTCAGTTTGAGCATTTATTTACGGTCTTATAAATAAAACTGCTAAAATAAAACTATTTTTTTTACATTCTTATTTTCATTAGACGTTATTGAAAAATTATAAATACTTATGATAAAAAAATAATTACAAAAAGTACTTAATTTTAATAGTTTTATCATCACGCCTTTCAGCATTTTTGAATGTAAATATAAATTAAAGCAACTTTTGAATGAAATAAAATCGATATGGAATATATATCAATGATATTGAGTTACATATTAGTTTTAACAGCTGGTACGGATAATTAATCTTAAATTAATAATTAATCTTTCTCATTGGAACCGCCCTGTACGATCGTAAGAACATCTTTCGACGAAATATGAATTCTCGGCCGCTGGCTGATTAATGGCCCTTAATGTGGGTACCATAATTGAATAAAAAATATAATTAAATATGTTAAAATAAGCTTTACTAGATTGCGAAAATGGCTCGACCTCAAGTTCAACACAAATGACGAGAAAACCTTCCACCAAATACCACCCACATCTTCAATACGCACTATCTGAAGGTCAAGTGGTCGTGAGTCACCCCAGGTGCTCCTGTCAGAACCCAAATGATAGATATTAATGCATTTCGTCTGCTAACCAGACTGATCAGACTTCAGTCGATACCCAACGGGACCTGTATCTACAGAGAAAAGAGAACATAAAGTACCAGACCCGCCAGGGATGCTTAGGCTGTGCTCAGACCTTATTGTGTATCATGTACACTGATTACCCAAGTTGATAATAATGAACAATTTATTTTTAAAAATCACATCATATTTTATAATCATGTTATAAGGTATGGAAAAACAGCTCGGGGATTTTCCTGTAAAACAAATATAGACCATGTTAAATCAGTGCAAAATTCATTGGTTAAATTATTAGCTGAAAAAAATTTATACAAAGAAAGGCATAATATTCCATACTTTTATCAGAGTCTCAAAGTTCTTTCAGTGAGAGCAATTCTGTGGTACAAAATTATATTGCAGCACATAAATAATCCTTTATATATTAACAGGCTGGAACACAACCATAATACTCGTTTTAACTTTAATGAAGGGCTAATTGTACCTAAGCATACAAATAAATATGGACAAAGAACGTTAAATTACATGATTCCCAGTTCTTTAAATAATATTTATGTATTATGTTACCTGCTGAAATTAAAAACTGTGCCCAAAACAAACAATTGATGAATTTACTGAAGACTTGGCTTACGGAAAGAATTAATTTGTATTAGCTTACAATGACACATTATTCTAAAGACTTTAAAAATATTATTTATGTTTTCAAAAAATTATTTTTATCTATATTTCTGTAAAAAATTAAAATTTATTTTATATAATTGTAAAAATGTAACTATTAAATCACTATTATAAGATCTTTAACGTAAAGAACCCGTTAGACAAACTGCTAAAAAGTAGTTTATCGGGACTTTTTGTCTTGTATTTGTAAATTGTATAAAATAAATAAATAAAAAAAAATAAAAATCACGTAAATAATAAGTTTGCCTGTAAGATTAATATTTTTCTTCCAAGTGATTTTCAAAATCTTACAGTAGATACGAGTATGTTTCATTAAAAGTTTCCTTTAGACTTAGACTACCCTCCTTATTATTTATTTTATTATTTAAGTTTATTCAGGAAACAATCAGTTATACAAACAAATTCAATTTACTTGAAAATAAAATAATCCATCATTGAAGAAGAAGATAACACTAATAATCTAAACGAAAATATGAAAGAGAACAAGACATATTGGAGATTGCCCACCACTTTCCTACGGCGCGGCGTTCTATGGACAGGTGGTTTCCTCCTTCACCGTACACCTCAAGACTACAATTTTTGTTTATAAAGATGCTACTTTTTATTTAAAATGACTCTAGACCTCCAATGTCCGGGCATACATTGTTAGCAGGCAGTATGCGAGTGCGTACATGTTGCTAGTTATTTTTTTCACAGTGTCACGTTTCATCTCCGCCACTTGATGTAGCTGAAATAAAAGTTCATTAATATGTAGGAAGAAAAGTTAATAGAATAAAAAAATTACATATTATGATGAGATTGTTTGACTTAACCAAAGCAGCTTAGCTGCAGTCGTCCGGCAGTCCCGCCGAGGATAAGCGGAGCCATCAGTCCAGTCGCAAGTGAGAATCGGTGTCCGCGCCCCTAAGCCGGCTTCCCGGTAGGACCTCGAAGAAAGTGTTGGGATTAAGGGGGGAAATACTTGAAGACACTAGGGATAAAATTGAGCATCGGTTCACCGGAGGCAGATCGGAAGGGCACCAGTCCGCTACGGTAGAACAAGACAGAGAAAAATGGAAAAAGATAATGGTCGCAACTAGGACTCGAACCCAGAACTTCTCGTCTAACCGGAACGTGCGCTTTTACCAATTCAGCCGTTGCCACCTTCCATCAAAACCAAAGGGATGTTGAAGTAAATTGAATAGTATTCAAAGATTTTCTTATTGTAATATTTATAATAATAAAATGTTGCCGGGTTTGCAACACACAGCTTCAGAGGTTAGAAGGTTAGAAGAAAATTTTAGTGTTACAGATTAACCAATTATTTATCAGATTAACTTTTTTTCAAAATAAATGGCCATTTTTATCAACTCTGGTAATCATTGGGGGTGGTATTCAATAAAGTCTGAGCACAGCTTAAGTATCTCTGGCGGGTTTGATACGTTCTCTTCTCTTTTCTCTGCAACCCTGGTAGATACGGGTCCTTTTGGGTAACATCTGAAGTCCAGGCAAGAGGTACACAGATTGCAGATTCCCTTACAGATTACTATTTCATTAGATTTAACAAGATGCAGGGTACAAAATGTGGTAAAATACCTAAGGGATATATTGCACTACTCCTAAATAATTATTTTTTTAATTCATGTTTTTCATCAAAATAACATTAAAATTACTTCTTCAAACTTCGCAAATATACTTTGTGGTGTCATAATTGATTTAACGAAAACTAATAATATTGTAAGGACCACTATATTATTAACATTATGGACATGTTTCAAACACAATGATTTCTTCGCCAGGATAAGAGATTAATTTCTTATCCTGACGAAGAAAATATTGTATTTGAAACATGTCGATAATGTTAATAATATAGTGGTGCTTACAAAGTTATCTGTTTTCATTAGAACAGTAAAATATTTATGAAATGTGTGTTTTAGATAAGAAAGAGTGGTTTTAGGATGGATTGTTTCACCGATTTTCAACCATTCGTCAAGTTTCAGAGTTAAAATGCATGTTCTGAGAAAGTTCTTTTCGAGTTGTGTTATCATTTCATCGTGAGCTGTTTGTTGAGGAAAGCTTTCACAGAACTTGAATATTAACTTTAAAATATGATGAATTGTTTCAATTCTGTGACACAACATAGAAAGGTTACTTGGTATAACTGTAGTTTAGTTTAGTGACCAGATCTGAATAGCCAGATACGCATAAAGAAGCAAGAGTGTCTTGGCCGAAAGCTCAAGAAACTGACCTCTGTCCCATGAAGGTCATCAAAACTTTGTATTGTAATGAAGAGCACATTGATTTGTTTAATCAATGTGCTCTTAGTCATTACCCACCACAGTGTCACCTTCTCAAACCTACCCACCCAATATAATAAAAGTTCAAAATATATTTTGTACAAATGTTATTATTATGTACCTAAACACTGTAATATATAGAAATAAATAAATAAAAATAAATAAGTCTGAATTCCGAAAAATGTTTAACTAACAATTGGTACAACATTGGTCATTTCCATCTTTAAATAGGTAGGTACATAAGATTAAATAAAATTTACATTTAAAATGGGTAATTTGTTGGAGGTAACTTAGTGGTGAACAAACACATATTTTAGGTAAATAAACAAAAGAGGAAGAGAAACGTGGAATAATTATTTTGATAAAAATTAATATATACTTTAAACTTTAAACAAACAAAAAGAACAATTACATTTAAAAAAGCATCAATCATTATTCTGGACAAAATTGTTTACTCCATTTATTTATAGAATCGGCCTAATTTATAAATATATTTCCATTATTCGTGTCTTCGCAATGAAATCCAGTAAAAAAATTCATCAGAAGTAAAAAAATAAGCCTTTTGTAACTAAATTTACTTTATTCGAAAATTTTACAGAAATATCACAGACCATTAATTCACGGGGTAATGTGTGTTAGTACGTAAATCTATGTAAATGGTGTATAACGCATTCCTGAATACGGAAAAGGCGCAGACCCTTGAAAATTCACTAAATCTGACATTATTTGTCAAGATGATCCATAAAAAAATTTTAACTTAAGAAATACACATTCTAAATAATATCTAATAGAGAATTAAAATAATTTAGTGGTTATTTTTTTTTTTAATTCTCACAGTGTCTCACACATCGGTGATAATCAGTTTGTCTCGTTATAGGTATTTCAGTCATCTAAAGGCATTAATAATCATATTTTACAGATAAATAAAAAATTAATATTTTAATTTTAATTTGCAATAAAAATAATTTTCTGTTAAAATATTATGTTACGAGTAGGTACTTTATACAATACTTCTTGATACAATCAGTTCCAATTTCGAAAATGATACTTAACCCTGGAGTGGTCGCGTGGATTACATATGTAATCCACTCATGCAAAATTAAAGATTCCTCAAAAACGGGTGGCGCGGTTATCTTCCGTGTACTTTAAGTTGGATAACATACGGACCCGTTTACCTCAGCCCTGGTGTCTGGCACGCATTGGTTGTGTTACAGGAACTCCACAAAGTCCATGGTCTACACCTGTAATCCGCGCGACCAATTACGTAACACATTTTGCATAGGTACACTAAAAGTGTATGAAAAATGAAAAAAAATCATTTTTCCTTAATATTCTATAATTTTATGTTTATCCTGCTCAGAAATCAGCAATTAAATTAGTATATGTTATTTATGTTATTTTTTGTTATATGAAAAATGTAATTTTTAGTTTAAAAAAATAGGTCATTTATGTTTTGGTTAATTGTGAAAAACATAGAAGTTTTGTTTAATATATGTTGCTTATTTCTAATAAACAATGCTTAGATTATAAGATTAAAACAAATACATAATAATTCTATATGATTTCACTTTTTTTTTGTTGTTGTTTAAAAAATGGCCTACCTATGTAATTCACGCGACCACTGCAGGGTTAAATTAAAAACAAATACGAGTTCATTGGACCACAGTTATAAAAATTCACAGACAAACCCACAACCGATATTATCATGTTTAATAATGGTTTAAAAATATAAAAAAAATAAAAAGAAAAAAAGGTGTTTTTGGAGGAGCTGGGATTTGAACCCAGGACTTTCAGCATGCGAAGCAGACACTCTACCACTGAGTTACACCCCCGACGTGCTAATGGGACAAAATAAGCTATGAGTAAGTACTCTGCCAGACTGGACCGTTTCCAATTTTCCTGTAATTGTACTAACTTACGGTAAGGATTGCATTCCAATCTATAGATCAATCATATGTTATAGTTATATATGATGAAAGCATAAATTATATGAACAAGCGTAAGTTTCACGGATAAAATTTGGCAGGGATGAATGAATTACATCAACTTAAATTTCAGCTCCTAAAATTACATACATCAACAAAACCTAACCTAACCTAACCAACAGACTTTTGATTTTTTCCAATTTGAAATTTACTTAGCACACACTTAAACACTCTTACTTACTAATTTAATAAAAGTGGGTAAAATTTTATGCAATTGTTAAACAACCGTGTATGTAAAAACGTTACTAATATAACTAACTTAAAATTTAATTTTTGACTTTATGAGTAAAGCCTCATATAGTAATATTTAATTAAATGGGTTCGAGTCCCAGAGGTGCCAATATCTTTTTTCTGTTTCGGTTGAGTTTCACTAATATTGTCATCATTTAATTAAATATTACAATTTGAGGTTTTACTCATAAAGTTAGAAATAAATATTCATCCTATACTTGCGAAAAAATCAATAGATGTCGCATATTAAAAATAAAATGGATAAAAAAATGTATCCATACACTATCTAGATAGCATTTATTAATCATACGTAAAGATAGCAGCCAAAAAAATACACTTTTAGAAAATGAAGATAATGTTAGTAGTTCTTAGACGAAGTATGATAGAATTAAAAATGACCGAATCAGATATGGACAACTTAGATCAGTTGTTAGAGCTACGTCCCGGGAAGCCTAAGGTCCTGGGTTCAAATCCCAGAGGTGCCAATATCTTTTTTCTGATTTTTCGATTGTTTCGCTAATATTGTCTTCATTTAATGACGTTTAAAATTAAATTTGATAATATTATTATCGAGTTCTGCAAGTATTTTGGGATATTTTTTTAGATACAGCTGTTTCGACTTGTAAAATCATTTTCAAACTGTCAAAAAATGTCGGTATAAAAAACATCCTAAAATACTTGCAGAACTCGAAAATAACATTATCAAATGTAATTTTAATTAAATTTCTAAAAATTAAAATGGAGTTCTAAAAATTAAACACAAAAACAATTAATACATAAAATAGTTCATGGAAAGTTATATACATTGCCATAGCCTTAGAGCCTTTTTTATCTGTTGTATAAACTGTTACTCGTAATAATAATAATTTTTTAAATGTCTTGTCTATGTCTTATTTTTTAAGATGTCGAAAAAAATACAATTTTAGAAAGTAGATAAAATTGCCTTTTAGATTTTTGGAATTTGTAATATAATTTAATATTTTAAAATTGCAATATTTTAAATTCAAACAAAAAATATGAAAAAAAAGCTTTTTTATAACACCCAATACTGCGCGAAGCACTCGCGTGTTCCTAAACCATTCATTCGATTGCTATGAAACTTTGGTGATTTGATGATTTGAACAAACAAAGATACCAAATATTATAATCAATAATTATCAGCCTGAAACACTCATCTACATTGAAAAAATCTTCCGACAAAAGATACTGGCCGCCAACGGGAATTGAACCCGTGTCCCTCTGATTGCCGGTCAGCTTCTCTGACCACTGAGCTATGGCGGCTTATCTAATACCCGCCAAATAATTCAATATATACTAGTGTTTCATTCGACAATTACTTATTATTACATTTTTCCAACTGAAAACAACCAACTTTATTTTTGTGAGAGAGGTATTGTTAAGTACTAAATCTCCCGCTAGGTGGCGTCGAGACTAATTATGTCTGCATTTATTGCTGAAATACTTTAACTTGTCAAATATTAATTATTATTTTTAATTCATAAACTAACGTTTAAACAAGATTTGTATGCATAGCACCTTACTTATTATTACATTTTCCCGTGTCCCGGTGTATTCAGTGGGAAAAATGTAATAATAAGTAATTGTCCAATGAAACACTAGTATATATTGAATTATTTGGCGGGTATTAGATAAGCCGCCATAGCTCAGTGGTCAGAGCAGCTGACCGGCAATCAGAGGGACACGGGTTCATTTCCCGTTGGCGGCCAGTATCTTTTCTCGGAAGATTTTTTCAATGTAGATGAGTGTTTCAGGCTGATAATTATTGATTATAATATTTGTTATCTACCCTTTGTGCTATGCATAAAAATCTTGTTTAAACGTTAGTTTATCAATTAAAAATAATAATTAAACAAAGATACATTAATTTTTATGTATAATTATTTTGGCAGCTACCTTTTTAAGGCTTGGCTTCCCGCATTTATACCGATTTATTACATATTTTCCTTAAATACTTTAGTTTTAAAGCTCTTAAAAAATATATATGTTATTCTTGAAGATAAAAATCTATAAATTCCCCACGCCGTAATAGCATTTATATGAAATTCCCTCAATAGAAAAAAATTGCAAAGTATGCTTTGAAAATAATTATTAACGCGTACGTTCTTAGATTTTCACGGCAAAAAGCATTTTCGTTATTTGTTTTTGGGGTGTTATGCCGTGTTGCGCTACCTCCTTCTTTAGCCGACGATTCGGTCAGCGTTGCAGAGTCCATCATCAGGGCAGATCCGGCAGATCCGACAGACGCTGTCCGAAACGTCGGCTAAAGAAGGAGGTAGCGCAACACGGCATAACACCCCAAAAACAAATAACGAAAAATAAAATATAAAAACGTTTGTTCCACTTATTTTACAAATTATATGTATGAATAAATTCACATCGTTTCATTAAATGCTATTTTCGACATTCCCCACGAGATTTTTGCTCTATTTTAAAGGAGTTTTCGCTTAAATATTATCGTTTTTAATATTAACGCGCTTTCTCTAACATTCGTATTCACATATCTCTCCATCTTTTTCTTTTTGAGCGGGTATGCCGCGCATTAAAAAAAAAGTTGAAAATTAATAGTCGAAGATAATATTGTTAATTCTGAATTTGAAATGAGTGGGGAGATTAAAACTTTAACTGTCATTTCCTCATCACTTTTAAAACAACAAATAGCGAACGAAAAGTGGAACACAATCCCATCTGCTGGATGATTACCCAACCTTTTAACTGACATCGCCATCTGTTAATTTGCATACAAATCAAATCCACACCGCCCGTTTGCCAGACCGCTCGTCCACCACATGCAGACTTTAATTATATGTCTCAACCAATTTACACCAAGCCTTATAAAGTTCTTTGCCTGAACCATCCTTATGAATCACTCTATCTATTGGTGAAAACCGCATGAAAATCCGTTCAGTAGTTTTTGAGTTTATCGCGAACAGACAGACAGACAGACGGGCCGGAAGACTTTAATTTATCATGTGTAGAGATTAGCACAAAAGGTATCCTTCCTTAGTGGCTGTCACTGGCGATAAAATGTTATCATAAAGAGTTATGTACTGTTGTTTTACTCCCAGGTGGGAGCAAACTTTCAGATTCAGCAAAATTCAGTAACATTTAGCCAAATTCAGTAAATTTCTGCAAAAATTCAGTAACATTCAACAAAATTCACTTAATTTCTGCAAAATTCAGTAAATATCAGCAAAATTCAGATGCATGTACTTTACACCTCGAACAATCACCTAAATCTGAAGCAACATTCGTCCATTCCCTTGTAGGCCAAAGTCCCAAGCAAAAGCTTGTTGCAGCTGCAGCGTCTCGTAATATCTAATAACGGTGATAGATGTAAGAAGTAAGAATGAACCATACAGGCACCCGAGGTCGTTGCTTCGTAATGTATTTTTTCAAACGAAATTCGTCTTCGAGTCATTACCATCATCTGGGTGGCGGAAAAAAACTACGAACTGCAGACGATTTTTTTGGGCCGGCAATTTGTTCCTATAAATATGCTCCAAAAAAACAACGCATTCTTGAAATAGGTTTTTTTCTTCAGTGTAATTTTATAAAATATTCTTCATCTGTCGAACATGTTATAAATTAAGATCAAATTAAATAAATTTATTGTTTTAACCACAAAATACAAGATATTATAGATTCGTAAGCTTTTCCTGTCACCAATTCTTCTTGTGTTATTTTTTTTACCTATGCATTATAATTATACCTTTGCTAAATATTATTATGCTTGTCACCTAAAAAGATGTTGATTCAAGCGACTTCAAAAAGATACATAATTTTATTATCTGATATTTAAAACAATATTATCCTTCTGTCTTTTTTTAAAATAAAGTCAAACATTTGAAAGTTTCAAATAACCTGACAATATTTTAATCCTTCCAGTAGGTATAGTACACGACAAACTTTATTGCCCGCCTGAACCAGCCGGATCGGGGGAGATAGATTGAGGGAGACCTAACCTAGACCTCTCCAGCCATCTAGCGACTTTCTAGCTTCACTTCTACTGCGTGTGAATTGAACACTCTGATTTTTTTTTTCTTATTACCGCAATAGAGTTCTAATTTCCGGAGCAATTGGGACTAAGGCATCCCCAATAGGAATATGTTGTAAGGTTAAAGGGAGAATGGAGAAGAAGAGAAAGGTTGCAAATTACGGGGCTATTCATATTTGTTCAAAAAACACGCTTAAAGCCGTTTATTTTAGAAACGTTTCAATTTAAATTGTGTGTTTTTTTTTAACTCGACGATTCTGAGAGTAGATACCAGAAAAAAATATCATCGGACACCAAAATGACATCTTCTCTTTGTACTCCAAGTATGCTCTGGAATCGCTGTCTAAAATCCTTCAGGTACCTACGTGCTGTTTTTACACTCTGCACACTTACTTTAAAATATGCTCTTTCTTTTTAAATATACAGTACAATCTCACTAATCCGGCACTATTAAAAACCAGGGGTGCCGAATTATTGGAATGTTCGGATTACTGGATTATAGAGAAAAAATCATAACAAAAAAAAACAAAGCATTTCATAAAGAGAACATAACACACTATTACACGCTGTTCTCATTTCAAAACAACAGGTAACGATTTAAGTTTTAAGGTTACACTGCTAGACGACCACGCGGCAAAGGAGCGGGAGGGGCGAGGGAGGCGTGGGCGGAGGGTGCCTGATTATTAGACGTATCGTTCTATTGAAGTGCCGGATTAGTGAGATTGTACTGTACTAACTAACGCGAAATAAAACATACAAATTAAATTAATTTAATTTTCGCAGTCCGGGTTTCGAAGTTGAACCTACTACCTCTTGGCGATGCATGATATAAAATGCTGTAAATTTCTGTTGAGTGTTATATGTATGTATTATTAATTTGAGCATTATGCATTTCTCTGTTAATCGTGTGTATTGAATCGTCACCAAAATCGTCATTGAAAACCGTAATCTCGACTGTAATCGTAACCGCAATCAGTAATTTTTAGTCACTAGTTCGAATAAGCTTGCGAATAGAAACACTAACCACAATGTAGTGTATATTATATTCTGCCATCATTTGAGACGACTGCGCCGTTAAAATTCTTGGTGTATTACAAATTACCAATTCGTGTTGCATTCTTATTCTATACCAGCAATTATTACAATAGGAGAAGCTTTTTTATTGCACTCACGACTTGTAAACCGACAGAGTAGGCAGGTAAGGTGAATTGCACGTAGTCCTGGTGGATGGTTCTAGACAAAACTATCATTATTTTGGACACTAATGCAAATTTACTACACCCATTACTTTTTATTTCGTTCGAGTTGTGCTTAGCATCGAACCAATGCTTCTTTTAAAATGAAACTTGCAGATTAGGTGGCTTGCACTTAGAATAGACATACATATATGTCCTTAGATTGCCAGAATACTGACCACCGCGTGAAATATTGGCGACAGTTACAGAGGGAAGACATACAGTTGGTTGCCTTAAACAAATTTGAGGAAACTCCACGGGCTATGTGAGGAAAAACTAGGCTTGCAATGGATAGAATCCGCTCAAGTAGCCCGAAGCGGAGATTTCTGGGGGCTTGTCAAAGCGACGGACCCTTCTACCCGAATGAGACAACGAGAAAATAGACGATTCTTTGAAGTGAATGCTTTTCTGCGTTCATTTTTAACGATTCTTTTCGGTTTTAGTTCATTTAGCTTCTTATTCTTTTGATTTCCTCTCCCTTCGGAGGATGGTTAACCTCAGAGCTAACTTCTCTCTGGAAGGCTGCAGTCCAGAATATCCAATCCCTTCTCAAGGCCGCAGCCCGAAATATCTCATTCACTCCGAAGGCTGCAGTCCAAAATATCTAACCCCTTCTCAAGGCTGCAGCCCGGAATATCTCATTCACTTTCGAGGCTGCAGTCCAGAATATCTTACCCCTTCTCAAGGCTAAGGCTGCAGCCCGGAATATCTCATTCACTTTGGAGGCTGCAGTCCAGAATACATAACCTTATCTCAAGGCTGCAGACCGGAATATCTCATTCACTCTGAAGGCTACAGTCCAGAATATCTAACCCCCTCTCAAGGCTGCGCCCGGAATATCTCATTAACTCTGGATGCTGCAGCCTAGAATAAGTCACTCAACCTGGAGACCGCAGCCTGGATTAACTTCCTTAACCTGTAGAGATAACTCCCTTCATTTGGAGGCGAAATAATTCACTGACTCTGGAGCCTTCAGTCTGGGATAGCTTATCATCGCTATAGGATGTAAATGTATACTAGTCAATTCCTGAAACTTGCGACAATAACCGTCTCAATTGAGAAAATACAAATATCAACCGATTATAGATGATATCAACATATATATTCATGAATTTAAATGACAAAAAAAACTTAACAATCACAATTTTATTAATCAACAAATTTAATACCGTCGCATTCTGTCTAGACCGCAAACATCAGTCAGTGATTCCTGAATCAGCGAGAAATGTCGTTTGGTGCGGGTCTACAAGTCTACATACATGTCTACATACCTACTAGCAACTAGGAACCTAGACACCAGACAGCGGGCAACGCACACCACACAACCCACCAGACACATTACATATTCCGCTGCACAGAGCTGGATGTGGTGTCTAATCTACTATAAGTACAGGCCAGATAATTACCGATGCGGACATACTAATTTCGTTTAATTCTAAATCGCCGTTCCGTGATGCACTACATAACAGACGTTATTTACGATGTGAACTTGGAGCGTTGGTGCGGGACTAGCTAGATGGGATAAAGCATTAATTTTCGAACATGCTACTGCTTTTTTTGTCTTATATTTTTTTTAAATAATTGAATATGATGTGCAAAAATCTCCCACCGTTTCTATTTTTAGAGATGAATATAAAAGGATCGGTGAGATGAGCTGGGAAAGCAACTTTGAAAATTACCTATTGAAAAGGGGGGGAGTTATGGTAGGGGCTTCGCACCTTACGTACAATAATCATGTCTATTTTACTATAATAAATGCTTACATGATATAAATCATCAAAAATCAAATGTCTGTTGTCTGTTGTCTGTACGTCCTGCTCTCTCTCTCTCTCAACGGAAACTCTTGTTCAATGAATTCAAATTTGATTTTGAATTTAGCAGAATTAAAGCTGATTGTGTGAAGTATGCAGTCAAACGATAAAGAAACTACAGAGTTATTATTTCATTTTACATTATAATGTATTATAATGTAATTTTACATTATAATATTTAAAAAAAAAAAAAAAAAAAAAAAAAAAAAAAAAAAAAAAAAAAAAAAAAAAAAAAAAAAATGTCCCATCACAAAGTATCTGCTTTATATGAACAAATATATATTAATTAAATTTTTAAAACACTTTGTTTTAAATATATATTATGTAATATTTTTAACAGAAAACTATTTTAATTGTCGTTTTCAATATTTATACTGTTTTTTTTCAACAATTCAGACTATGCCATAATTTTTGCGAGTCTGCGCTAATTTTAACATATTTAACATTGATTCTGGATTCTAGGCATATTGCGGAAAACGCAACCAAAGCCAAGAGATGTATTTAAACCACCAAAATTAAATAACGTGTTTTTATTGATTGCGATGTAACAGCGTAAAATAAGTTTTTTGTAATGAGCATTCATTCTTGGATATTCGCTTCCAGTCCTAAGTTCCTCCCAATTGCGCACTGGGCTTTCGGTTTTACTGTGACCCGCAAACAAATGATAAATTGGCCCTCCGGTTGAAATGGTTGATCTTAACTGATCTAAGTGCCTTGTCAAGCTAATAGTTTAAATTCTGGAACAGTGCAATCTCTCGGCTGGAACAGAACAAATGGCCAAGATATGCTTTGCGCCCTGAAACATTGTGGAGATGACATGTTCCTCTTCCACATAGTCTGCTCACCTTTTCGTCGACCTGCCAACACTTTCATTGAAGCATCCAACGTGGTTATGATTTTTCAGTGTCCATGAAACTTTGTAAGTTGAATTAAAAATAAATATTTTTTTATTAATTTATTTTATTTTACGCCCAGAGGGCTTATACATAAATAAATAAAGGCAGTAAATCTTTACACGAGAAAGAAATTTAAAGTACAGTTAAAGCAACAAAAATTTAAAGTACAGTGAGATATTATAAAAATAAGTTACGATAAAAAAATACATACATGATATAAAAATACAAACAACAAAAATTTGAATGTAAGGTTCAGATCAGAGGTTTACAAAATTGCAAAATTCACCATGTCTAAAACACCGTATTAGTTTTGCATAGTGCCAAACCGCTGCGCTGCATCGATGGTACATCCTGTACGTCTGCAAGTTGCAGGAGTTCGGAACTGTCCAATTTGGATTTTAATATTTTAGATAAGAAAGTTAATTTTTTTTTTAAATTACAAAATACAGGTTACGATGGTTAATAATATTTCAATGAATTGGAATTATTGGGTATTTCCGAAAACGAGGGATTCTGTTGAAAATGTACGGAATATTTAAAGATCATTTTTCTGATTTTAATCACCTTCAATATTTTTAATTATTACCCGTTTTCATTCAATATTATTGATTTTAAAAACTCTCTAAAACTGACAAAATCAAAACGGCCCGTGGTTGGCAAATGGGTATGTGACGTCACAAGCGTAGCTCAGCTGGGCCAGCATAAATAAACACTGTCAGTGAGCGTCCGCACTCATGACGTCACACGATAGCCACGCCCCAAAATATCGTTTTAGTGGTAATTCAAAAATGGGAAACTTTAACTCGCTGTAGAAAATTTATTCGTCAACATAAAAATAAAAATAAAATGCTGTAATCATCGTAATTTTTTTAAGCCATAAAAAATGTGGAAATACCCCGTTAATAAGATAGATAGAGAAAGTTTAATAAATTTGTCGATGTAGTTTAATCAATTTACCAAAAAATTTCCTTAGTGCGTACTTGTATCATGGATAAATGATTTCATTGTATAAAATACACTTAATCAAATTTAGGTATAATATATTAAGAAGTAAATAGTATTTTTTCATTAAATTGATATCAACGTATTAAAACCCAGCTGCTAAAATGTAAGCACGTGGCAGTGTGGTTTACGTTATAAAAAGGCTTCTTATGCAGTAAATGCTGTGACTGGTTGACAAGACAAGTGTATTGGGTTATTTATTGAAAGACAAGGGCCACTCAAGCAATCTTACAATGTCTGACGTGGAGCAAAAAAGACCACGTTGCTCTAATACTGGTTTTCAGCCGATGGTAATTTGTATTTTCAACGATCTTTGTTTTATTTTATTTTTCATAGATTTTTGGTCATTGAAATACATCATGCATGTTACTTACATAATTATATACAAATAGGCACCTGGGCATACATAGACTCTGAAAGCGTATTCAGTACTAACTAATTATAGAGCCTTAGTTTTTTGAAGACCAGAAATTGGCTCGTTGAGGATTTTATATGAGGATTATATATTGATATGAGAGTATTTTTCTCCGCAGGGGTAGGCAGCGAGGCAGACTGTGATTTGGCGCCCAATCACATTCACTTATTTTATGTGAACACCCCACAAGAGTTCCAACTCTCCGGAACCAGTGGGACTATAGCATCCACAAATAGTATTGGGGCGTGTTGTGAGTTGTGAGGCTTAAAGGTGTTTAGATTGTTTGGCTGTTCAGATCTGGTCACTAATAATAATAATAGTATTTTATTCCAGAATATATGCAGGGGTAGTGCAATGCAATACATTTCATATTTTGAAATAACAAAATAAATTAGACAAATAAGTTAAGGTTAAAAGTAAATAACAGCACATAAATAATATGAAAACATGAAAAACCTGAGAAATGAAACAGCAAAAATAATAAACACTAAAATTAATTAATACAACTGTTTACGGAGGGTATTTCATCGTCGTCTCCCGTCTCCAGAGGGCCATCAGGGGGACTCCATCCAGGCAGTCATGGCGGTGATGATTGCATTCTTCGTTTGGCGTAGTCTGCGCTATAAACTTCCCATGCAGTGGCGGAGAAGTGCCCGGAAAGTTTGCTCTCGTCCCTCCTGGAACATTTCCGTAGCACTACAGTAAAAGATATCCGCTCGATAGGCGGAAAAGTTGACGATAACACGGCTTAAGTAATTTCAAGTTTATTTAAGAGGCGCGCATGGTACCGCCACCCCAGGAATCTTTTATTGGATAACCAACGCCTGCCCGTTCTCTCTGTTAGCTACGTTTGGTGATTTAGCAGGGGTGCCCAGGTTCAAAGGGTAAGGTGTGTACAGGCCTTATCGGCGAATGCGATTGCCCTCCAGCTGCATGGCATATTTGGTGACTTATCAGGGGTGCCCGAGTTCACGGGGTGAGATTTGTCTAGGTCTTGGTGGCGGATGACCTGGACATACTGAACTCAATATTCCTACCCATCCCGCATACCTTTTTCCTTCACAGAATTTCGTCTCATTTTTTTCCTTAAAAATCCACAAAGATGACTTAAGCCATGAGGATAATAATTTTCCTCAGTGCCTCACGTGTGGAGCTAATGTAAAAAAAAATCATTTATATTTCATTTAGACCACCATCACGGGCATGCGCCTAGTGTGGCAACACCTGTCGTTGCCTGTTATAAACTTATAACACAATGAATATTAATAAAATTTTACAAAAACAGCATTTCTATTCTTAAAGGTAGTCCTTCATCAGAACGACAATGAGAGTATCTGTCTCGAGTTGCGTCGCGTTATTACGAATTGAAGTTATATTATACTCGGTATAAGTTACACTCGGTTCCACGACAAATCAACAACGTGGCATTTAAACACCCCTTTGAAAAGTCATTAAAAGTTGTGAAATAAAATTTTAAAAATAGCCTAAATAAAAAAATAAACTAATATAAAAAATAGCCTATTAAAAAAGTTACCTAACGAAAATTTTTCGTTGTTGTCCAGTCACCATAATATTCCACAGAATGGAAGAAAGTCGTGCATAAAAAAACGAGTGTTCTTTAAACTTTAGACCACACAACTGAAGTAAAACTTCTGCTCCATCTATATGATAGGAAGAGAGAAAGAAAATGTGCGCGCGCACCTCTCTCTCTTGCCCCTACAGTTATACTCATGTACGAAGCGTAACTCTCTCTCTTTCTATCTTCACTTACTTATATCTCCCTCTCAACTACCGTTCGCCTCGATTTTCGTAAAGCTCTCGTCACGTATTCGCCAGCTTACTCCCCAAGTCAAGCCTGCGTAAAGAAGTTTTACTTTAATAATATAAGCACGGTCTACAGTCTAGGTCTAGACTAGACACTCTAAGCCGTGACATAGTCTAAACAAGACGAACATCTTTTCAAGGCATCTTGTGGTTTCTTTTTGTGATAATAAGTAGTTTTTAATAAATTAATTGAGAAATTTTCGATGATATTTATGACTCAGACAAAAAAATATTTACGAAAAATCATAATTAATTTGTTTTAGCGAAGAAGACTGGCGCCCCAAGATTTGGTACATTAAATGAAAAAACAGGATCTCCTCTTAGATCGGTTGCACTCAAACATGTCTATTTTGATTTCAGGCATAAACCGGACTTATAGGTTTTCATAAGCATCATCGTCTGTGCATCCATCGCAGTGTCCTGTCTATCCCTAGAAACAACTGTCCTGCCCACGTTCAAATTGATGTATCCTGATCTCTCTCTCCAGTTTCTTACCCACGGTAGGAAAGACGGGTCATCTTAAAAAAATATCTCGTTAGGTTATTATTGAAATCAAATCTTTCCAGTCATTTATATATTTTTGTTTTGAGATGTAGCCATGCGAAATAATGCAAAATCGTACAAAATCGAGTGTTTTTGATTTGAAAACATTTGATTGCTCAGAAGTATTATAGATGCTCCAATTAGTTACTGCGAGTAGAACACATCTTGGCCTTAGAAGATATCGATCATTAGTATTAGTTCTATAAAAAAACACTTTCAAGTACAAACTCTCCTACTTATAAACCCCTTTTCGGATATGGTTTTACTGTATAATGTGGCAAATTCTGTTTTTTTTTTAAATAATAATCGCAAAAAATTGACAACATTTATTTATTTATTTATTTATTTATTTATTTATTTTATTTATTTATTTCAAGACTTGTTTTTACATTAAAAATGGTAACATTTGCAAGGTTAAACAACATTTTTTTTTTAATTCTACTACTCCATAAGTTGAGCTCTGGGAGCTCGTGTTTATGGGAGGAGTATTTATTCACACGCAAAAAATAAAATAATAATAATGTTCTAATTAAATGTTTAAATAATATTCAAAGAACTTATGAGGTAAATACAAATATTAATTGACATTGGTTCGTAATTTAGGAAAAAAAATTGTTATACAAGGTCAATACTTTTTTTTTTTAAATATTACATTTAAAGTAAGGGTAAATTAAATTAAATTAAATTAAGGGTACAATATATCATTATCCAATTTCAGTGACTTTATTTGTTTTTTGAATTGTTCATATTTCAATGTTTCAGTTACACTAATTTTGTTTTTAGATAATAATATATTGTACCATCTTATGCCTAAACTTCACAAAATAAAATAAAATAAGTATGCATTTTCGCGTTGTTACTTTATGACATCAATCAAGACGGCCGGCACTCAACGAATTTGGATTTTTAAAGTGAACCTTATGCCATCGACGTAAGAACTATGCACATGTCACACCCATTTTATATCAGTTCCGCCTGTCTGCGGTGGGGAATAGACGTCCATAGACTCTGCATCGCTTGGTTTCGTGAAATCGATTTTAAATTTCCTTATTATTACAATAAACAATGCGTAAGAAAGGAGTTAATGTTTTTACAGGCCTTTACCAAATCAACCTGTAAAAATTAACTCTCAAATACCTTTTCCAACCTTTCCAAAAGCTTTTTTCAAGTCTTGTCAAGTATTTTTAAATCCCTCCTAAAAGGAAGCGTGGATTCCGGTTTCGATTTTTCTCCTGGACTATTGGATCACCCATAATTTACGTTATTTGTTTACAAAAAACCTGACAATATTTGAAAAATTCATATTATCATCAATACAAGCGGAATATATTGCGTGCTCAATGATGGAGGATTTAGCTAGCAACTGTTCAGGTTAGGTGTTTAGGTTTCCATTATTTTATTGTCCAGTTAATGGCATTTCTTTTGAAGGTCCTCAATAAAAACAAGATTCTGGGATAGTTCTATTGGGCTTACCACGGTGATGTGCTATAGGTGGGTCAACAAAAACCATTTTTCGAGGGTAGAATTCTTGGATATTTGCATGCTAATTATACGGTGCTTTTTTTTAAAATACTACTTTTTTAAATCACGCTCTGATCAAAAGCTACGAAAAAAATTACAAAAAAAATTCACTGACGCCCAAATATTCAGGTAACGTTTTTTGAGTTTGAGTTGCCTTAATAAATGACAGAAAAAATATAAATAATTAATTTTTAAAACATGCGCCACATTTTAAGTTGTCCTAAAATTTTTGAATTTAGGTGGAAAATTGTGGTTTTTACTTTTCATTTTGTAGTTCTTGACCCATTTCACAATTTAATATTTTTCAAGAAAAAAACAAGGTAAAATATACTGGAGTCAGGAAAGAGGTGCACATTAGCGTGATTTGTGAGAAATATGTTAATCACGTTACACCGGCGCGGCGAGGGCTTCCGATAGTTAAATAACAGGTAAGAATGAACTCAAGTCAACACCTTCTTTGAAAAGTCGTTGAAAATGATGAAAATATTATATAAGAAATTGGTTAAATATGTTAAGTTAGGCTATAGGCTATTTGAAAATTTTCTTTTTTCATAGCTTTTAATGACTATTCAAAGAGGTGTTGAGTTGACTTGATTCTGAGTTGTCATGGAACCTAATGGTTATGTGCAATGTGCATCCTTAGGTAACTAAGATAAAATGGTTTTGACAATATTAAACCGAAAGCGATCGGTTGTGATGACAGAGCAAAAATCACAGATGTAAAAATAAGAGGTAAAAATGTTAAAAATCATTATCATCATCTATTTCAGTAGTTTGTATAGTTTACGGTTATATTTTGTCCGTAGAAGGATAATATTTATTAAATATATATAAAAATCTTACCATTGATTAATGGTATACTCGTACCAATATCAATGGTATACCTTTAACAAGTGGTTTTATTTATTACTTTGATTTTAAGTTTATCTGTTTTATATCCAATTATTATTATTACATAATTGTTAATATAATATTCGGCCGCGGGCCTAAGATTTGGCGGTCCTGTCCAGCCGGCCGTACGGTATCGGCGGCCGCGGGCCACGTCCGTATTCCGACGCCGCCCGCAACGCCGGGCCAGGGGTAATGAAGCGAAGGGCTGTGTACCTAAATTTTTCAAATGCTATTCCAAATCTAACAAAATAAAATTTTATTGATGTAATACGTAGTCACCTAGTTTTATTCATTTTGAAAGTCGTTGATAAATTATAATTATAGGAATATGTAGATAAGTACCTAAATTATAAAATAATTAAAAAAGAAAGTGCTTAGCTTCACACCTTTTCGCAGCAATATGGTTTTAACTAGTAAAAGATTTTAATTCTTATCCATTTTTGATTCATAACAGAAATTATCAACATCTTCATTAAATACATCTCATATACATTTATTATTTGTCTACATCACAAATCTAAGGTTAGAAGCAAAGATATTGAAATATAAGAGATGTGCTATCGGCAGTTTTTAGGTAGGTTCTGGGTGGGACTATGGTTCCTGATGTCGCCGGTATTGCTAACCAATACTAATGCACACCTTCAAGAAATCAACTAAATAAACGAATTCTTTCCGTATTCAAACCATACCCATTAGATAGTAGTCCGTCGACAGGCGGCCATCATAGCATATCTCTTGTATTTTAATATCTTTAGTTAGAAGACATTTTTTGGCTAACATGAAACAGTTACAATAGTGTGTTTTGATTTTTTATGAGAAACAAGAAAAAATGTTCCAAATTAGAAATCCTTCATAATTGACGAGAAAATTTTGCACATCTGGTCAAGACATATTTATTTAATATGAGTTCTGAACGCCATGAGGAAGTCATTACTCCTTAACTAGCGGCTGTTTACCTCTGTTGTAATTAACCAACAAATAAACCATAAAACAATACATAAAATGTATACTATCAACGAACAGAATTAATTGAAGACCGAGAGAACTGAGAGATAAATTAACTTGCAAACAATGTGAATACAATGTAAAGACAACTAAATACTCGGTACAAAAATATAAATACTACAGGCTGCCTCAGAACGTAATGCCACATACTTGTACCTAATGCTTTGTACATTTAACTTACTGTAATTATCACGGTGACCCGACAGTTGATCCACCGACAGTTGGTCCCCTGAAATGATGTCTTCTGTCTTCTAATAAAATATATATATATTAATAAAAAAGAATCCCAGAAATGTATGTTCCCGCATGACTTCCGAACGACTGAACCAAATTGGATAATTCTTTTTTTTGTATTCGGTATCTTCAGGAAAAGGTTTATATAAAACTACTGGTGAGCTCTGGCATTATGAAATTTGTATAAAAATGAATCGCCGAAATGTATATACGCGCGTAGCTTTCGAACTACTGCACCAAATTGGATAATTCTTTTTTTGTTGTGTTCGTTATTGTCTGGTGAGCTCTGGCATTAGGAAATTAGTATAAAAAAATTTCATAGGTGGCACGCGAGCTGTTTGAAAACTAAATGTACGAGGAATTAATTTAAGGAACGCGGGAGGGGCGGGGGGGGAGGGGAACTCGGGAGGTGGGATTGCGGGAAGGTGGAGGAGGCGAAGTGGAAAAGCGAGAGGGGAAGAGGACGCGGGAGAGGAATGAGGGGGGGGGGGGCGAAAATGGAACGGGATGAATGGGAAAGGACACGCAGGGAGAAACAATTTCTTTATTAAATGGCATAGCAACGCATGCCGGGTACCAGCTAGTTTACTATATAATGATAATTTTTTTAGCATTATTTACCAATTTCAAACCTAAAATCGACTTCAAAAATACCCTTACCTAATAAGTTGGTATGAATATCAAACGAATTATGTAGTTCATTATTTTAATGAAAATATCTTTTAAACATTGTTACTCGGCGGTTCATCCTCTCTGCACATTCCTTCGGGTCACTTAGATATATTTTGTGTAATTGGGTATACCGTATTTTCCCTAAACCGACTGCAATTGAATATACTTAAGTATGCCGGGGGTCAACTATCGGCGGATCAACTGTCATGGAACCAATTATCACTTAAGGCCCGGTAGTTAGATTTCAAAAAGAAGAAGATATGTAAAAACGAATGTTAGAGGGAGCACTAATACTCGTTAAAACAGAACAAAAAGCTCGTGGGAAATGTCTTTAATAGCATCTAATGAAACACTGAATATTTTCATACGAATAACTTGTAAAATAACTGTAAAAACATGTTTAAAATAATTTTCAGAGCACACTTTGCAAATGTTTTCTATAGTGGTACTTCATATAAATACCGATTAGGCGTGGCAAATACTCGTATGTACGAGTATATAGATATTATCTTCAGAATAACTTAAAGCGTTCAAGGAAAGTGTGTCATAAATTGGCAGAAATTTGGATGCCTGTATGCCGATATTTCAAACTTTGTTTTATATGGAAATTATATATAATTTTTTTAAAGTCCACATATTGTATATATATCTATGTCCAGATATATTTTATGTATTTTAGGCGAATTTGAATGACATGGGTCGAATAACACATCTGTCGGATCTGCCCTGATGATGGACACTGCAACGCTGTCCGAAACGTCGGCTAAAGAAGGAGGTAGCGCAACACGGCATAACACCCCAAAAACAAATAACAAAAATTGAATGACATTGTTATAAATATTCATCTTTGTATATTATTTTGTATAACTCATAAACTGTTTTCCTAACCCTTATTCATTCATAATTTATTATTTTATTTCAATAAATATCAATCAAGACACAGTTCGTGAAAGTTTCAGATGCGTTTTTCTCAAAACTAACTCTCCTGGAAATACAATTAGCGTGCATTAAACTATCGTAATGAAGTCAGGGGTAAGTGCCAATTAAGTAACATTGTCGTGAACAGTGAAGTTTACAGCCCGGGAATAAACAAAGTAAACTTACAATATTCATAATAGAAAGCTCAACGCAATGTTGCAGCCATCAGAGGTGTTAAATAACCCATGAAGAAATATATAATTTCTGCTTTTTCAGTGAGTGTTCAATCGTATATGTATTTGGTGCATGCCTATGTGTCTTACTATTTTTAAAATAATCTTAATATATAAAAATGAATGTTTCTTTGTTTGTCTTACGCGCTCCTAAACCGTTCATCCGATTGGCCTGAAACTTTGGGAATTTGATGTGCGCATGCCCGCGATGGTTTCTACATATAATAGTGGCTCTGGCGTTATGAAATTATTTCCTATACTATACTATTCATCCGATTGCGATGAAACTTTGGTGAGTTGTTGTGTGCACGTCCGCGAAGGTTTCTGTATACACTGGTGAGCACTATCGCTATAAAAAAATTATCAATACGTGGAGCGCGAGTTATTTGAAAAATGAGTGTATTTAATGCAGTTTAGGTTTTGATGAGAAGGGGAATCCGGGTGGGACGGAGGGGCTGAAGTAGGGTGATTCGCAGGAAGGGGGTCGAGGGAGGGGGAAGGCGGAGAAAGTTGAAAGTGCTTGTGGGGGGAAGGACGCGGGACGAGTGGAAGCGGAAAAGGGGAGGGAGAAAGGCGATAAAGGTGGAGGGGGAACGCGGGAAGTGAAGAGGAGGCGGAAGGAGAACGGAAACGAATGGGAAAGGACACACAGGGAGAACAATATCTTTATTTAAGTGGTTTGGCAACGAATTCCGGAAACTCGCTATTAATAGATAAAAAATATAATTAATAAAAAAGTCGATAGAAAAATTTGTTCAATTTTTATTGGAATAAATTTTTAAGGTTAGATACGAGTATGCCAATCAATGAAACATATCATTGATGAAGAATATAATACTGGTAAATCTAAAAGGAAAAATGAAACAGAACACACACATGAAACAGGTACAGAAAAATAAAAAGGTAACGACTAATAACGACCTTTATTATAATATTTTGTAAAATATATATGTTATGTAACTCATGTTTTATAACGGCCAAGACCGGGACTCGAACTCAGGATCTCTAGTCTTACCGGGACACAACGCCTTAACCTCGGCCATTAGGACCTATGTTTTTGAAGTAAAACTTCTTTACGGACGCTCGACACTCGGGGGTAAAACGATGAATGCGTTACGAAAAAGAACCATATATTTAATGTGAAACGCTATGAAACGCATGAAACGCTATGAAACGCATTAAACTCTATGAAACGCGTATATTTAATGTGAAGTTTTACTTCAGTGGTGTGGTCTAATAAAGCACACTCGTTTTTTTTTTTGTCATTTTTGTCAATTTCACATTCAGAATTATCAACTACTTTTTCCCATATTTTTGGGAGCTGCAAAAAAAGTTATACATATAAAACTTAAATATTTATTTAGACTTTCAGAAAAAGTCAACAGATGTCACATGTAAGTAAAATCTGATAAGTTTATACGAGACTAGAAATAAATGAAATTTTGAATTTTATTTTATTTAAAAAGATAGCAACCGTATTTTTTTTTCTTTGTTTTGTACTATTTCATGTTAAGTTTAGATTTACTATGTAGGTACTATCTTCTACTTCAAAGAAATATTTGCTTCTAACTGACAACTCGGGTCGATAAAAATTTCCATGAAAATATATCAATAAATACAGAGGAAATAAAATCGAAAATGGGGTTGGTACTTTGTTAGAAAACATGAGCGTCTAGTTCAGTGATTCTTAACTGGGGCGCAAGAGCCCCCCTGGTGGCGTTTTGGAGGTCTGGGGGGGGCGTTTTTAAATTTTCTACATTTAGGTGGCGCTGCAGATATTCAAGTGCGCATTGTGTCAAAATAGAAAATAATTCACGAGCTATGCACACTGATACATTGACACACTTTCTTAAGGTGGAACAATTTGACAATTTCTGTTTAATAAACTACATGTTCATGCACAAAAATTTAAACTGAGGCATAATACTCAATGTCAATCTAATTTTAATGTGTTTTATTTATACCTCTCATCATTTTTTTTATTTGTAATAGGAAATACATTGCTGCGTAAATGGACTAAATTTTTTAATTTCTTTTCGTGGACGCCGGATAATTTTACTGCGGTAAAGGGGGCGATTCTTTCAATACGATTAAGAAACACTTGTCTAGTTCATAGGTTCTCCACGTGGGCGATGACCTTTTGTGTGCTTTTGGGACTTTCAGGAGGGGGGCAGTAGAAGACCCAGAGAAGATTACATTTATTGATTTCACAATTTATTCATTAAAAATACCTAATATAAAGTAGGTACATATACCTATTGCAGCAAGTTACAGAGTGGAAGATACTTTCAGTATCGCCCATGTGAAAAATCATCATTCATAATCGAAACTTGTCTTTAGGCGTTTTTGATAATGTCATGGTCTCACTGGTTCCAGGTGGATGGGAGCAATTGGAACTCGTGTGCGATTTGTTCGCACTGTTTGCACTGTTTACAGGTACATATTTGAAAAAAAAAAAAGTTATCGAACTTAGTTATTATTTTTTTTCCATTAACTGCACCCAGGAGGCTCTGAGTAAAATATTTTCTCTCAGGGTCTATTATATCTTTGGATATACTGTATAAAGGGGCTTTTAAAGGAAATGATGGAGAAGAAGTTCTGCGAAGGAAAAGGCCATGAGGGGTGGGTAGGAATCTGGGGATCAATGTGTCCAGGAATCATGGGCATATGAATCCATCCTTTCCACTGCGGAGCAAGACGATGCACTGTGCGCTGAGGTGTATGGCGGAGAGGACAAAAATCATAACTCCAGTAAAACGCAGAATAAATCTCGAAATGATATATTGAAAACATATTTTTTCAAATGTTATTTGGAAAACGAGTCATAAGTAGGTACAAACTCTGTTCTGATAGCCCTGATTATCTTCAAATACTAAACATATAATATGATGGGCGCGGTTTATATCTTTCTTAAATCTCGTCATGTATTTGTATGTAAACATCTTTTATTAGGTCTGTATATTTTTGAGCCCGTACCTTATATTTTATTTTCCTGATTTTGTTTCATTTATGCATTTCTTAGTCCATCTCATTAGTCCATCATGGAGGAAACTTTATTTTAACTTTTTGAAACCCAAAGTACATAAATCAAATGAGTCGGTTATACAAATTCATAAAATCTTATAAGACATGTTTCTGTGAAATATTTGTAAAGTGATTCTTCGTATGTTTGTGTCTGTATGTTACTTCTGTGAAATGTTTTGTAAATTTTTTATTCATACATTGTGTCTACATATTGGGTTGAGTTGGGTTTAACTTCTCAAAAGTACCAATTGGCGATCCCTTAATGAGTTTTGATAACTCATGGGAGTGCAACTTCGTTGTATGTTTTTAATAATAAAAAAATAAAAAATAAAAAAAAATTATATAAAAAAAATAGCGGGTTCATAAATCTAAGTCATTAGATTCGGAGTTAGTTCGCGTTTATTAAACAAGTTTACATAACGTATGTAAAAACTACGAAGAGATTTTTATATATATGTATTTTTAAAACACCTGTAAAGGTGAAGTTTAGGTGACAACTTTGAGTACATCGTATAGGGCAGGGGTGTGGAACCTTTTCGGCGTCGGGGGCCATTTGAATGTTTGTAGAATCACCCATGGGCCGCTTAGATTTTTAAGCGCCGGGGGGGGGTAGAAAACCCATTTATTTTTACTGATTTTTTTTTATGTCACACGTGACGAGTATTCTTCCAATAAAAAAGTGTAGGTATATAACTGCTCTCGGAAATCAAGAACGGCATCTTTTGACTTGCGTCCATAAGTTTAAATAATAGTTACTCACGGAAAAGACCATTTCTCAGAAATTTGAGGAATATGGTGTGCAATTCAAATGTAAAGCTTCACTCGGTACACGAGCATGGCTTCATCTGACGAATCTGCAACTTGTTATTTAATTAATCGTTATTTTCTGAACACAGAACAGGTTTAAATTAAATCTGAATGCGAGGAATTAAAATTACACTCAGAATATGAAAATGGTTTTTCTTTGATTCTGGCAGCACGCATCCTGCAACTAGAATTACATTTTTTTTCAATTTTTACAAAGTTCCTAAGAATTACAAATTTTGTAACATGTGGTTTGAAACAAAAATTTTAACTCCACTCGAAACATTAGAACGGTTTTCTTCGAAACGAGCCAGCAGATTAATCCGCTACGTGTATTTTGACAGGTCATTCGAACATGAACCGGTTTTCACTTATTGTGAATTTGCATGCGAGTCCCGAGCTTTAATTGAGCACCACAACACGGGCATGTGCCTGACATGTTGGTCGAAAAATTCTCAATTCATGTAACCAACAATTCTACGAATAAAGAAAATTTAAAAAAATGATATTACACCTAGAACACGAAAATAGTTTTCCTTCTATTTTTGCACCAGAAACACATGGATGGTTTCTTCGATTTGCGTAAGCAGATGAAACCGCAATTGGAATTAGCATTACGAACATAAAATTGGTTTTAACTCATAAAGTTATGAGATCATAGTTACAGAAAAAAAAAAGTTTTTTGGCTCTCCTGAACATTTACCTTTTTGGACTTGCATCCGTAAGCTTCCCGGGTACAAATGTACGTCGAACCTGATTTCTAGAAACAAATGGCACATGAAAGCACATACCTGCAAGCAATTTATAACTTTCTATGGATTTAGTTTAACTTAATAAAGTAGCTGAAACACCTTGAATGAAAACCGTTCTCGTTTGTAATTTGTAATAGTGTAATTTTTTGTAGTTTTTTCAGTAGGCTGTGCCAAAAGGGCTCGCGGGCAGGTTCCCCACCCCTGGTATAGGGCTATAGGGTATAGGCCAACCAAAGACAGTAATGACATAATTATATAACTGGGCCAGTATTGTGGTTTGGTGTTAAAAAAGTGTTTTTTTGTGTTAACGATACATTTTGCTCACATTTATTTATTTCAAAACATACCGCACAACATGTGCCACTAACATAATTATATTTATATATTATATTATAATACAAAAACCGATAATGTGATTAGCGCATCGCTGTTAGTGATCCCTGAGTTGAGGGCGCGTAATTCCTTAAGTCATCTTAAGTTATAATGACTAATATCCTGTGTTTTGACTTATCATTTTTACAATAGCAAAATCAAAAATCATGAATTCGAAAGTTGATTTTTGTATTTTTGTTCAAGAATAAATTAAGCCCCTTGTAAATAATGCCTACCAGTATCAATCAAGCTAGACTATTTAAATTTACAAAAATATGACTTTCACTGCATCCACAAATGAAAATTCATTAAAAAATGTATCCAGTACCTATAAAATTATTAAGTGGTTAATAAATGAACAACACATTTATCTATCCTAAATCTCATATTATGTACTAATATTGTAACTTAATCTAATTTGTGTTATGTAATAATATTAAATGGTAGAACCTACAGACAAGCTGATCTGTCACTGCTTTGTGGTACTATCCATATCTTATATTGTATTAGATGTATTTATATTTAAATTAATAAATAAATAAATTTTAAAAAACCATTTTTAGCAAATTAAACTCTTTGACTAAAACGCCATTTATACAAAGTCACAGTTTTCCCCAGGCAAAAATATTACAATATTTATAATTAAATACAAATTTCATTATGCAAGAGCTCACCAGTATTTATAGAAATCTTCACGGGCGTGCTCACAAAAACTTTTCAAAGTTTCATCGCAATCGGGTGAAACAGGTTTAGCAACGCATAATTTCATGACGCCAGAGCTCACTATTGTATATAGAAATCATCGCGGGCATGCACACATCAAATCCCCAAAGTTACATCGCAATCGGATGAATGGTTTAGCAACGCATAAACATCTCATATGCTCATATAAATACACCCAAGCAAGCATATTTTGATTTTTATATATATCGATGTAATTCGAACATATTATGTGTTTTGTTACCATTGAAGCTTTCACCCACCTATTCCCACCCCGGTATAGGCGACTTATGGTCGCCCCTTCGGAGTTCTCGCAAGACTCTAATTTTTTTGAAAAAAACGACTCTACATTTAAAATATGGAACGATTCTAGAACTTCAATGTCCCCGCATACGTTGTTAGTGGGCGGTATGCAGGCGCGCCTACAGAAATGCACTGTTATGGTCAGTTCTACAATTCTAAAGCCCATGAGTAACTCACCGCAAAGCGGTAAGCCTCATGGACAGTCAAACAGGGTGTTAGTGACTAGGCTAGGGCTGTAAAAAATACATAAGAAAACAAGAAAACAAAGTAAGTAAAACCGTCATGAGTGGGAAGTTCATGACGGCGACGGACCACACAACAGTCCTGCAGGCAACACCGTGCTCTGTCCATGTAAAAGAAAAACAAAAAAGTAAAGAAGTATATACAATGAGGAGCTGGTGAAACCAAAATTCAGCCACCGGCAGTCCCCTTAACAGTGAAGGGGGCTGATTGTTAGGCCTCCCGGCAACCGGCAGCGTCGTCCGTAAGCCAGCTACCCGGTGGTGCCTAGACGATAAGTAAATGGAAATCCAAAGAAGACCCTAGGAAGAGAAGCGTCGGGTCGCTGGAGGCGGGACGGACAGCTTTCGGATGGCGTTTAGCCCTCTCCTCAGCCTCTTCATGTCATGGGGGGTGGCACGGGGCCAAAAGCAGCCCCACCAGAACCATAAGAACGACAAGTCACGTACACAGGGACATGTTCTAGTCCAACCCCTTAAATGGGGAGAAGGACGATACAACACAAGCAACGGAGTTCAGTACTCGCACGTTGTCACAGACTGAAAAGAAAAATATATAAAAAAACACAGAAGTTGAACGAATATATAGAAAAAAAGAAGAAAACCAAAGGCGTGAAAAAAAAATAGAACTAAATATTGTACAGTCGACATAAGCGCTTATGTACGCCTATGTAACTGGACCCAAAGTCTAAATTGGAAAAGAATATACAAACAAAGAAATACATATATACAGTAGTAGATGATAATACAAAAGATGTAAAAAGAGAAGTAATCAATGTAAAATATAAAAAGTACAACATAAAATTTAGTTGCATAGGAAATAAAAAAAAAAAAAATAAAAAAAGAGAACCAACTTATTAGCCATAAGACATAAAAATGTATAAATAAAAACAAGAAAACAAGATAAAATAAAACTGTACATCCTGGGCAAATAATAGAGTAAAAATCATAGAGTAAACCGTGGTAATCAGGAACAAGTACACCTGGTTTCAAAAAAAATCAACTAATCAGCGACTCTAAGCTCAGGCCATCTCTCAACCCAGACCCTTGCAAATTTCTTCAAACACTCGAAATTCCTCTTGTTCGACACCAGGTCAGTATTCCATACTGGTCTGATAGGTACGTCCAAACCATCGAGCAGTTCCTCTCTCGCATCCGTCAAAATCTCGCAATGCCACAGAATGTGCTCGGCTGACTGGTTTGCAGATCCGCATGCGCAGTTGGGGTGGGGTGACAGGGCGAGGGTGTGAAGCCTCCCCCTGAATTCCCCATGCCCGGACAGGAGCTGGGTGATGTGGTGGTCCAGTTGTAGATAAGCCCCTTCCATTCTGACTTTAACTGATGGGAAGAAGGAGAAAGTCCATCTTCCCATATTCGATCTATCCCACCGGAGCTGCCACTCTTGGAGCGACAGATCCCTCATTTGCCGGAGCAGTCCAGGGAGAGTCCCCGGCCCGCCTGGAGTGAGAACAACGCCTAGGTGAGTGGCCGGGGTTCCTCTGGTTAATCTCTGCTTAGTGAGCACTTCCCTGATTTCCAGATCGATTGGCAAAATGCCAGCCAAAACAGGCAAAGCGTCCGAAGCAACGGTTCTATACGCCCCGGATAGTGCCAGCAAGGGAGTTCGTTGGCCCCGCTTGAGAGCCAGGAGTATAAGCGAGTTATCCAGGCGGTGCTCCCAAACAGACGCAGCATACGAAACTTGCGCCACGTATACGCATCTGTACAGAATACGCAAAGCCGGACTCCGCAATCCCCACTCAGCTGTGGAGAGTCTCCTAAGCTTAAAGAAGAGGGCCTGAGCCTTGCTGGATACATCCTTGACGTGAGCCAGAAAGGAGGACGATCGATCTAGTGTGACGCCTAAATATTTTACAGTTTCACGAAATTGAACAGTAGAGTCCCCCATTTTGATGACGGGATTTCTTTTTCTACTGAGAAAGCCCTTCATCAGGAGGCCCTGGGTCTTCTGGGGAGCGAATGTCATCTTGTTTCTTTTTCCCCAATCGAGGAACATGTTCAAACCTTCACTGCCTTTGCTCTCAACTTCCTTTCTGCTGTCCCCAGCGACCAGATACGTCTTATCATCCGCGTAGTCGACAGAGATACATCCTTCAGGCAAGGGTAACCTGGAGGAGTCGTCAAAGTGAATCTTCCACAGGTCAGGTCCAAGGATGGAGTCCTGTTTTGTTACCAGTCTATTCGCTGCGTCCACTGCTCAGTACAAACGAGATAACTTATTGGTTGCATTTTGAACCGTGACCTCTGGCCAAAAGTGAGCGCCGGCTATAAAAACTGCCATAAAAACTCGATGACAAATCTGTTAGACATGCGCGGATTTTTTTCCGGTATATTCTCTGGAATGTTCGGTAAATTTTAATCTAATTCCATCTCATCGTTGAAATATAAAACACTAGATGGGACCCGCTCAATTAAACATTTAAGCGATGTATAATTTTTTCTTATGACAAATTAATTATATGCTTTATTTATTAGGCGTATTTTCAATAAATCTTTTTTAAGGTTAGCTTTGAGAAATAATATAGGTAATATAAATAATACTAATGAAGTTCCCGCTGATACTATTCGCAAAATTTGAATGTAATATTTTTTCACTGCTTTTCTATTTTCGACGTGAAAATTTCTTTAGCACCGTTGTCATTTGAAACTCGATGAAACGAAAAAGCGACACTTTTTTTAATTTTTTTTTTTTTACTGACACTAAAAAGAGACAATCAATACATCTATAGGATTTAGCCTGCGAGAGAATGAGATAGTATAATCGGATCATTCTCCTCTTTGTGTATTGTTTCACAGCCTCCCCACTCTTGTCTACTTTAGTTTTCTGAAGGTTTCACTTCTACTGTATGTGAACTGAACACAAGTATTTGTTATTCTATGTATACCGTTCAGCTTTTTTTCTATTTTATAGCTCTGAAATATGGACTTTATTGCGTTGCACTACCTCTGCAATGTCCTTGATGCTTCTGGAAAAAAATATTGTTATTGTTATTAATCTGTCTGCAGCATTCAGATTAAATTACACACATAAATGTAAAGGAATACCTACCTAGAAATGCATAGGTTTCCTTTATGTTCGAATTTTAAAAAGGTGTTGTCATGGAGACAGAAAATGATAGATGATTGTTGTTTTGTTGTCTAGCTGGGTAGCACAGATTGAAGTACTAAGAAGATTGAAAAATAAGTTTATAATTACAAAGTGATATAATATTTTGAAGACGGACAAATAACTTTAATTGTAGTTTCTTTGTCAGCAAAGCAACTCATGATATTTGTATGTCACATTATTAATAAAAAATTACAACAAATAGACAAATTGTCTTATATAAACATAAAATTATTTAAAGTAAATATAACCAAACTTTATGCAATGATCCATTGACGTCTGATATATGTTTGATGGAATGATCTTTCTTAAAATTAGCAATATCGTGTTGAATAATTCAAATAGCAATGATGTGTGAACAGATGCAAACAGTTATGAAAAGATTAATGTCATTCCAGTGCAATGAACTCTGAATGTTTGTACTGATATCGCGATTGAAAATTCAAATCTATCTATATTTATACATAATTTCTGGATTATTACAACCACGCGACAAACAAAAATTCTTGCGAATCTGTCAAAAATTTGATAACAACATTTTCCAAAAGGATTATTACAACCACGCGACAAACAAAAATTCTTGCGAATCTGTCAAAAATTTGATAACAACATTTTCCAAAAGGATTATTACAACCACGCGACAAACAAAATTTTTTGCGAATCTGTCAAAAATTTGATAACAACATTTTCCAAAAGGATTATTACAACCACGCGACAAACAAAAATTCTTGCGAATCTCTCAAAAATTTGATAACAACATTTTCCAAAAGGATTATTACAACCACGCGACAAACGAAAATTCTTGCGAATCTGTCAAAAATTTGATAATGACATTTTCCAAAACAATTATTTTTAAAAATTAAAATTGAATTTTCAAAACTATTAAAATTAATTTGAACCACTTACTGACGTAATAATTTGAATTGAATCAAGAATTATAGATATTTTAAATAGGTACCTATGTTAGGTACCAAATTTGATTAATTGTTCTTATAATATTTGTTTGTTCTTATAATATACAAAATTAAATATTTTTAAAATATGAAAAATTAAAATTTGAGTAAAAAAAATTGTAATTGGTGGCAAGCGAGCTGTTTGAAAACTGAATGTAGTGGGACTGAATATATGGAACGCGAGAGGGGGGTAGGCTGGACGGGGGAGCGGGAGAGGGGAGAGGGAATAATAAACAAATTGAATTAATAAAACGGGCACGGACACAATGAAGCAAGAATATATTTTTTCTTTTTATCCACCGAAAATTAAAAATAAAAATAAAACCATTTTAAGGTAGCAAAAACCAATCTTGTATTTTATCTCTCAATGACGAAAATGTCCACGTTTTTTAAGGATGGTTTACCGCCCTGAGCGGAATGGTGACAAAAAGGAGATAACCTTGAAATAGACCGAATTTGCACCTAAAAAAAATGTTATTCGATATCTGCGTTTTCGCGTTCGGCCCGAAATGCGATGTTTATGGTAAATCTGAAATACACCCATTACTTTAACCGATATTTGAAACTTGTTTGTAGCATTTTATCATGTTTGTCTCAAGAATTGGAAACCTGCATTTTAATAAGTCAATGTAATCTGTGTTCAGTGCTGAGAATTGGTTATTTTTTAAGGGAAGGGACTACTTTAGAGAATGCTTAACATTGTAAAATATGTCAATTAGTTATATTACAGTGAAAATACTATGAAACGAAAAATAGCGACACTAAAAAGGGACAAACACATACATTCTACAGGATTTAGCCTGCGAGAGATTGAGATAGTGTAATCGATCTCCTTTTTGTGCCTTGCTTCGTAGCCTCCCCACTCTTGTCTACTTTCGTTTTCTAAAGGTTTTTATTTATTTCTTGCATAATTTAAAATAAAATAATTTTATTTTATTTCCTGTTCTATATTTGAAATATGTTTCTTTTGTTTAAATTTCTCATAGTTAATTTTGGCAAGTCTGAGTTGTTTCCATTATCATAAAACCTTTATTATAGGTAGGTTAATTTTATCAATTTGGAAGGCGGGTATGGGTACCACCGCACCAGGAACCAACAGCTCTGGCACAGGTCACCTCAAATGGTTTTCTACGTTTGGTAGAGCAGAGGTGCCCGGGTTCATAAGGTGAGTTTAATCCGGGTCTTAGCGGTGGATGGTCTGCCCCTCTGCTGCGTGGCGGGCCGGATTGTGAACATCGCTGGTTAAAATAAAAAGTGTTTATGTTAGTCGTGGTGTTTTAGTTTATCTTTGTTTTAATTATCTTTTACTGTACCTTATTGTTTTTATGTTATTTTAATGTATTCACGGGTATGTGAGATTTGATGTGGTGTTGAAAGAGTATCAAGTGAAAAGGTTATCGTTCGATGTTGAGAGTTGATGAAAACGAGAAGGACAAACGTCGGAAGAATAGATGTCGATGATTATTATTAAAGCGATGCACAACGTCGTGTAAAATTTGAAATCGGGCTGCAAACAATTTACACTCCTTATGTAGATGGTGATAAGGTTTAAATTCCGGCTCAACACCAGCCGATGGTTTTTATGAACACTTGAAAAAACGTCGCCAAAAAGCGACTTTTTTTTTTTTTGTGAAGATGTGCACAAACATTTAAATGTTTTACGATAATTTTCTAAAGCACTTTATTTTCCACATTATACAATAAAACCATTACTCAAAAGGGGTTTGTAAGCAGGAGATTTTTAACGTTAAAGCAGTTTTGATAGGTCTGATACTATATTTTTCTGGGCTTATAAAAAGTCCTGAAAATAAATATTCCTTCTTCAAATACAGCAAATTTATTTTGTGACACCATTATAATTCAAAATTAAAAGATTTTTTTAAACAACTTTTAATATCTATAAAACCGACATGTAATACTCGTATGTCGATTTTATAGACATTTAAAGTGGTTAAAACAAAGAAATCTTTTAATTTTGAAAAAAATATTCGATTATTTCAAAGATCAAGCTATATTTTACTCGCAGTAATTAATTAAGATCTAACATATTTCTGCGATAAATTTTTAAAACCAAAAATACATGATTTTACATTACTTCGTAGTTTTTTCTATTTTTATTTTTTTTTATTGATTGTTTTCAAGATACAATCCCGTTAAACCGCAATAAAGCAGTTTGTCAAAAGGATGTTAATGTTCAATTACAATTTAAAACGTACATACATATTATTATTACTATATAAATAACTAAACAAATTGTCACAATTAACAAACATTAATTAAAATAAACAATCTCTATTTGGTAACCATTGTTTCAGCATATATCTTAATCTATTTGTAGAGTCGCAATGTTTTATATTAATTGGTAACATGTTAAATATTTTTGGCACGTTAAATTCCAGGGCTCGCCGTCCGTAGTTATTATTATATTTTGGAACAAGCATTCCTTCATTCTTTGTGAACCTCGTATTATGCTCATGTTCCACTTTCTTCTTATAATCAGACTCAGATACATGCTGAATCAATATTTTATACCATAATAAAGCCTGCACCGGTAATATTGTTAAATTCCGATATAACAATGAAATGTTTATTTAATTCAGAATCTTGAATTGTTTAATATATACTTTTGTTTAAAACATAAGTTTTGTTCTGGACATAAAAAAATGTTTAGAATGCTTTGCCATGTTTAGGTGTAAGAAGGTTGGCATATTGGAAAAGGGGAAAAGAAAAGGTTACAAAGGGGGTACTGTGACCAATCAAATTTCGACACAAGTAAAATTGAATAAATTATTTTTATTTAAATAAAACAAAAACTTTGTAAACACCACTTTTATTTTATATACTTTATGCCGACCGGTTTTAGCGAAACCCGGTCGGCATAAAGTATATAAAATAAAACTGGTGTTTACAAATTTATTGTTTTATTTAAAATTATAATGTCATATCACAAAGTATCTGATTCATATGAACAAAAAATATTTTAAGTTATGAAAGAGTCTCGCATTGTGCTTTCAAAGACAAATAAAGTGTTGACTGTTGACAGACATGGGTTTCAAAGAACAAGAAGGGAATAAGTGTTCGGTAGAGTCACGGTTCCTACGTGTTGATACGGCAAAACAGTCAAGACCAAGGCAAGTCAGCAGATGAGTTAGGAAGACTCCAGATATTAATATCTACAGCCTGTATGTCGGACGAATATCTACAGCTCATATGTTGGACAAATATCTATGAAATTCAGAGTGAAGACTAACATCTACAGAGCTAAGGTCGGATAAATATCTATGACGGTCCCAGTGGTGACGAATATCTATGGAGCGTAAGTGGGACTAATATCTGCAGAGTGGGCAGCTGAGCAAGAGGTTGTACGGAAAAGCATAAATTACTTCAATTATGTAATACTAACCTAACCTAACTTAACATAAATTAAGTTTTTTATACTGCATACGCAATATAACGTTATGCCAATATGCTATACATAATTGCAAATCCAGCATCTGCCAGTGCTGTATATATTGGTCGACATCACCTGTTCCATAGATATTAGTCAGCAGTTTAAGCTTTAGATATTCGTTCTCACTTTGGTTATCATAGATATTAGTCCGATTTGTTCAGTTTTTGGAATTCCTGTAGATATTAGTAGACGCCTCCGTTAGGATGAAGTTCCCAGAAAGTTGTATAAAGTGGACAATTGATATCGCCAGTCAAAGGTAAAGTATAAAACTGCATTTATTTAAATTTTCATTAAAATATTCTGTGCTAGTTTCCGCAGACAATACTAAGTGTTACACTAGCAGTGTCTCAAAAACCGTCTGGTCAAAGGTTGGGGACGTCCAATGCAGGGGCTCTCAATCTGTAAAAAGAAAATGAAGCAGAGGTTTTGAAAGAGTAATATGTAAATACGAATGTTAGAGGGAACGCACTAATTTAAAAAAAAACGATAATTATAAATTAACATGCGCAAGAGAATATGTTTATTAAAAAAAATAGAGCAAAAATCTCTCTGTCTTGGAGCATTAAGGAAATATTGTGATTTTTTTCATACCTCTTACATGCGATTTTTTTCATGTAATTACTTTTTCGACTCGAATATAGAGATTATCTTCAAAAATAACTTTTTTAAAGAAAAGTAAGGAACTAAAGAAGGGAATTATGTGATAAATCAGTAGGAATTCTGAACATAACATATATGTTATTTTCCTCAGGCCCTCCTGTGTGAACCGAAAAAAAATTCAATCCTCGGTAACAAATATTGTTCCGTGTATATATTTAAATCAAGATTACTGAAATACAATGTTTAAATTACAACTCTTACTTGTAGTTATGGTCATATTATATTGGTCTATTAAAAAAAGTGTATTGAAAACGCGATTATCAAGGAAAGCATTAGTTTCTATATTCCCGGTAGTTTTCTGTGGACTATTTATCTAACTAACTTGCCAATGGTCATGCTAGTCGGGAAAAATATTTTGTTATTAAATAGAATCACTTCAAATAACGATGTGTTTTAACATCAATGAAGCACAATTGAGACGGCAAAATATTTTGTTGTTAGTATAAATCTGCTTATGTTATCTTATCTATTATCTCTATTTTAAAAACCCTTTGAAATCTTAATTTTGTAATTAATTAATTATTCGCTTTTATTTTTAATTCGTAGAACTCTATTTAATTTTTTTTAATTTATTTAAAACTAGCTGACCCGGCACGCGTTGCTGTGGCTAACGAAACAACGCCATCTACTGGATGTTTACCCAACCTTTATAACCACCGCCATCTGCATACAAATCAAATCCACACTGCCCGTTTGCCAGCCCGCTCGTTCACCACATACAGACATTCTTCTTTATATATTATAGCTGGGTTACCCGGCTTCGCTCAGGACAATAAGATAGTGTTCTGGAATGTTGCACAATGATGTTCCCGATTCCCTATTCCTGATCATTCCACGACATACTCCGCCACTCCTTCCACAACTTTCTACAGCTCTATGGAACCTTCTAGAACTTTCCGGAAGACTGTTCTAGAAATTTCCAGAGGGCGAAACTTTCAGCCCTTATACCTTTAAAAGCATGCCCTTTAGGTAAAAACGGATACCCTTATTCCCTAGGGGGGATAGAGATCTACCACACCATATAACTCCCTTGATCGAACCGGGACTCGTTTCTGAGTTTTTGCGAGCTGCACGTTTTTTTGGACTTTCTTTTATAATATATGCCATATTCAAATAAATAAAATGTTACTCATCACATGTCCTTTCCCGTGCGTTCCCCTCCAGCGTTCCACTTCCACCTTCCCCACCACCGCTCTCCCGCTCTCCCGTCCCGCCAACCCCCCTGGCACTGCATTTCTTGACTCCTCTCCCGCCCGGCCCGTAGCCGAAACTTTTTTCTAATACTAACAATTTTAAAGTCGTGATATCTTTCTAATTGAACATCCGAATTGAAAAATTCAAAAAGGTAAATAAAGGTATTGAAGCTGTCTTGAATATGAAGTAATTTATTTTGGTAAGGATTAAAACCAAGATACAAATAAAGAGCCTTTTCAAGCGGCGACATTTAAATTCAATTTTTAAAATAAAAGAATACTTATTGTGGCATAACCATAATAGTTAGACATATGCTGTCGCGACCTTTTTTGTAAATAATGATGTGTTCTATAAAGTCGTAGTACATTATTTTATTCTATCATTAATAGTTTTCGCAGCGCACGCGATTTAAAGAATATTTTAGGTAATTTTTTTACACCCTGGGTTACATTATTGAAGTTTTAGTAAGGATCCCTAATTTTTTTGAAAATATAATAAAGCCTATGTCACCCGGGGATAGTGTAGCTTCCCAACAGTGAAAGAATTTTTCAAATCGGTTCAGTAGTTTCGGAGCCTATTCGATGCAAACAAACACACAAACAAACAAACAAACAAACAAATCTTTCCTCTTTATATAGTGTGTTAGATTAAATTTAATAATGTTTCAAACTCTTTAGAAAATGGTCTTATAAACCGAAACAGCTGTAACAAAAATACATATTAAAATACTTGCAGAACTTTATAATAACATTATTAAATTAAATTTTAATTAATTTTAAACAAATTGTAACGTTGAAATGTAATTGTAATTGTAGATATATGAGTAAATTGAATTATATGAGTATCATATTGAATTTTTAATTTCAATTTAATTTTTTTTCTCTAATATTTTTTTTTAATATTCTATTGTACTTCTAATATCAATTGTATCACATCAGCTATATTATTTTTTTTGTTATTTATGTGCTTTTTTCCCACTTTATAATTACGTCTACATTCTTGTTTACTGTATAACACGTAATAATAATATTGTTTACTGTGTAATACGGAACCTGTGTAGGTACACTGTCTGTGTACCTACTTATGATTTCATGAAAAAGTGTTTTTTGGCGTATAAAAAAATAATAAAAAAATATGCCAACCCATTTACATATATTCAAACCATTTTATGGCACAACTTTGAACCGCTTTATTGGCGTAGTGAAATTAATACCTGCGTGTAAGTTTGAGGAATCTAGGAATAGACGTCACAACAGACGGATCGTGGGGTGACCATTCCAAGCGTGGAAGCATTGTTTACACAAGTCATTATTATGCAACACGAGGAGCCCGCTCGTCATGCCTAGTACAACAAAACAACATACATAACTACACAGTTCAACACGACAGTCTACATTAACCTCAGTCATTAAAAACTACTCTCAAATTGATCTGGATATGACATCTTGTTCACATTTTTGCGAGGAACAAGATGAACCGAAAATTGAGTTTCAAAACCTCCCTTACCACGACCAAAAACCAGACAAACAAAACCAGCTATATCATTCAAGAAGTTGCTATCAAAACCAGCTATATCGGAATTCAACCAATCACGAGCAGTTATTTTGCCAAGATGGCGGGTTTAGAAACCCGAGCGCCGGGTCAGTTGAGTTTCAAAAGTCTCTATATCGTGAGTAAATCACGAAGTGAGGATCAAAATCCGCTATATCCATTTTATCTACGCCAAACACGCGCCCAACATTTGTACACGGTTGACATTGGTCACTTGAGAACGGGTCGTTTTTACGACTCGTTCTTGAGTTCAACAGCTCGGCTGTGGAACGATTTACCGGTCTCTGTGTTTCCTCCCTCCTACAACATGGGTCTCTTCAAGACCCATATTCACTCCTTCCTTTCCTTAAAAAGACCCTCCACACAGCATCCTCAAAGATGACATAGGCCCTTTGGGAAATTATTTTCCTCAAAGCCTCCTGTGTGGAGTTAATGTAAAAAAAAAAATCTATCGAATATTTCTATGGAGATACAATTTGGGAGGCGGGTATGGGTACCGCCACCCCGGGAACCATTTATTGGATAACCAACACCTCTGCCATAGGTCACCCCAAGGGTGGGTTGAGGTTTGTCTAGGTCCTAGCGGCGGATGAATCTGCCCACCTGCTGCATGTTGAACCGGATCAAGGGAGACTGTTTGAGGAAGGCCTTTTGACCTTTCCAGCCGGACTCTCGACCCATCGCCGTGCACTGCAGTTACTGCACTGGATAGATTGATACGTTCGTCATTCCTGGATATACTGACTTCCAGATTCCTACCCACCCCTCATACCTTTTTCCTTCTCAGAACTTCATATCCTTCCCTTCCTTAAAATGACCCTCCACATAGCATCCCCTAAGATGACATAGGCTCTGACGGAAATTATTTTCCGCAGGGCCTCGTGTGTGGGGCTTGTGTAAAAAAATATATATATATTTAAATATGTAGATATATATATATATATATATTCTAATCCTACACTTTTCTACAAACAAGTCCAAGAAAAAATAACATTTTACCTTAACTTCTACAAAAAACTTTGTGAACTTGTAATACAGTCTTGCACTGTTGCGATAAATTAATTATTGAAGGTTATTATTTGTTATTTATTCTTTTTTTAGTTTTTTTAGCAGAATATTGAAATTAATTTAGACATTTCTTTGTTTGTGTCAATTTAGCAGCCTCCAAGGCACAGACTCCGAGGAAATACAGAAATCAGTAAACATCAAGTGGGTGGACCTAGATACTAGTTATTAAGTTTTTTTTTGAATAATAATAAAGAATAATAAGCCATTAAAAATAATGTTTATCTATTTATCAATTTCCGTCAAGAGTTCCTGAGAACTCAGTGGACTAATTTTATAAAGAAAATTCTATTCAAATACCATTAAAGTTCGAAAATATTTCTTGTCAATTATTTATTAATGAAGTGTTTTCAATGATCTGGTCAATGAATGGTCTTGGGCCCGAAGAGGTTATAGGTATATTTTCAAGCATTTCTCGTATTTTTCAACCACTCCGATTCGTAAACGTCTTTACACCACAATATAACAATAGCAGTCAAGTACAATAAGCGTGTTTTCACGCTGACGCGTGTGTTTCCACGGAAATCGTTGCAACTCCGTTTTTGTTTTAGTGACAAACCTAAAATAAAAAGTAGAAGATCCATATTGAATCAAGCTTCACATTTCTATTCAAAGTTGTCCATAGAAGTATATAAAAAGATAAAAATACTTATTTTGTAGAAACAGTTTTCAGCCGCCAAATCGCCTACGCTTCGTTAGACATTGTTATTTTTTTAATTAAATATTCTTGTATAAAATGGTAAGAAAACTGAGGTAATAAAATTGTTTATTATACATTTATACAAAATAATAAGTGTTTTTCAAATATAATCCTTGATTTTAGTACCGTTTTCACATATAAACATCACGTGAGTCATTTTTACAATTTTTTTAGGTTTGAATTCTAAGTTTTAATATTTACAAATGATAATATTTATTTTTATTATAACAATTTGAAAGCTTATTTTATAACCTTTCAAAACCAGGTTTTAATATTCGGCTACGTTCAGAAATATTTCATTTATAGAGATATAATTGCGAAGCGGAAATAACACAAAGTTTTTATAGATCTGCTAGTTCGTTTAAGACAAAAAACTTGCATAATCGCAAAATACCTCAAGTTTTCCAACACTCAATTATTTGATTAATTGGTTTTGGGTTAACCTGGATTACTTCGTACTTTATTTTAATGAAATATTTAACCACTCGGACCTCGGACTCTTGAAGCTTATTTTCAAGACAATGTAATATATACATTACAAGATATACGTATAATAGACATACATAATAAAAAATACATGTTTTTGTGTTTTAGAGATTACATGGTCCCGAGGGAAATAATTAATTTAGTTTTAATAATATTTTATTAATGAAATGAGTAGAAATCTTGCGGAAATTTACATAGTGTTCATTTTCTTAGTGCGTATTCTAAGTCTAAAAGTGATATCCACTGATATCCAGGTCTTTTATAATCTAGTAGAGTACGTCTCATGTAATCAAATAATAAATGAGGTCGTTAATAATGTTAATTTTTTCCTAATAATTATAGTTTGACGAAAATTTATAAAGAGCTAATAACGAAAATTAAACTGATTTGTCGGTATAAGCTTTTAAAGTGAATTTGGGAAAAGGTATTGCAATGGTGTCTCGTGACGTCATATGAGACACGATGTAGTACAATTATTCATAATTAAAACGCTGCTGTCAGTACTTGAAAATTGCAAAAATATTATATTATAGGTAGGCAGGAACTTTATCAATTTTTCGCTTTATTACAATCAGTTTGAGAATGGCCTGAGTTTTAAACGGACCTTTAAAGACCCTTGGGCGTTTAAATAAATAAAGATAAATAAATATTTTTTGTTTTCAAAACACAAACTTTATTAATTTAATAGTTCAGTATCATTTATTTACCAGCATCCTGAACAACAAAATAACATAAATATGATATTTTCTCACAGAATGATCAACAATTTTCCTCACATCGAGTTCCCATTTGCCGTTGCCTTTGAAGTCGGATAAGATATCTCGTTCTGCTCCTGGAATATTATTACCACAGTGAAGCAAGTAGGTCACTTTCCGTAATATGACACTGAGTTCACGACCTACAAAGTTACAAGAACAGAAACGTTATTATTATTACGAAAAGGTGTAGGATCAAAACTATTCCTCCAACAAAACAACGCAAAAGATTATGAGAACATTTCATTGTTTGAAAATTAAACTTTTCAAAAATAAGATAGGACTACCTATTGTTTGCCCTATATTTTTCATATGTTCAAGCTAGATTTTTTTTTATAATAAAACATAGGTACTAATTTCGGTTGTCACTGCGTGGGTGCGTGCGTGATATCAAATAAAAGCATTCCAATGCGTAAAATTATTCCACGATATTATAATTTTCAAAATTGAGACTGACAAATCGCATCACACAAGCGATAAAGTAGAAAACATTGTTTTATTAATTCATAATTCTTCATTTTGAAATGTGTAGGTATTTCTTTTGTGTAAATATGTTGAAAGATCTAAATCTTTTAAAAATTGACAGATCTAAATCTGAATCACGGATGGTTTTTACATTTCACTAAGGGTGTTCATTTTGGTCGTCTCTCTAATTATTGTCGTCAAAAAATATAATTCTACAGAAAGTTTATAATACTTCATGTTTCTGATTGGTAATGATAATGATGCTGAGAAAAAAATTCTATAAAAACATTAATCTTCGCAAATGTTAAATTATTATCATTTCGTTATTTTTCACGGGTTTACGCTAAAATAATTAGTCGAAATTTCGGAAATTTTTCACGTTTTTTCTTTAAAATGATGTAAGTGTCTATTATTAAGTTAGTGACGCTCTATAAACTGGCAGAACCATTGATCAAATTAACATAATATTTTTGTAATGGAAGAAAACGTTAAATAACATTAATGTTCACTTGGTAAAATATTAACAAAATAGTAAAAAAAAAGAGTAACACCCCAGAAACAAATAACGAAAAAAAATAATTATGTTCACTTGTTTTTAATTTAATTCACTTTTTAAACTTTAATTCGCTTGTTTACGCTTAAGGTAAACTTTTCCTTGACTATATGCATTTCACTTGTCTATGACTTCTGTAACGTCTGAAATTAAAAGGAAGCAGTCAATTTGAAACACAAAAAGCACTTCATAGTAAAATTGTAATTTTTGCCAGAATAAAAATGTCTTGCAAAAAAGCTCTAGTTGGTATTATTTTTGAAAACAAGTTAAAAATCTTTTTATTGTGTACTTACAATTCAAACAGATATGTGGCGAGTGGCGATCAGAACGGTCGCCCCCTTTAGCCACAATCATTGCGCCGCCACTGGAAGAACTTACCACACGACTTACCTACAATTGTTGTGTTTCACGCCGCACACGGCTACACATTTCGGGAAGCACATCGAAAGGCCTCGACTCAACAGCAGCGTGGTGGAGCAGACCCGTGGTCTGCTCCACCACGCATCACCGACCTTCATCACTGCATCACCTACGAGCCTCATCATCATCGCTCCTGTCTGCACACTGTTACTCCACACCAAATTTACCATCGCTACGTAGCAGCAATAAAGACTGACTCACCACATCGACTGACGCATTTCATTTAACCGTCCCCCGTCTCTGCCGATCCACGCGTCCGCTCCCTCAGATATAAATGAAAAATGTATTCTTAAGGCGCCGCACCCGCGCTCAAAAAGAAAAAGATGGAGAGATATGTAATTACGAATTTTAGAGGAGCGCGCTTATATTTAGAGCGATAAAATCGATGCGAAAATTGTGAAAATGTTTAATAAAACACGATTCACTTTAAATAGAGCAAAAATCTCGTGGAAGGCATCGTAAGTATCATTTTTTTTTAATAATTATTATTTCCAACAAAAACACAATTTACATAAATATATAATTTAGACAATTTATCGGTAGTCCGGCGAAGATGCCACATGGCTGCTTGTCTGCATGTAGCAAGAAACATTGTGAATTTTTTCACAACAATAACATGTAAAATAACTGAAACAAGCGTGTTTATACGGAGCACACTTTGCGATTTTTTTCTATCGAGGGAATTTATACCTTAATCTTAATCTTTAATACCTTAAAAAATTCGAATGTATAAGGTAGATATGTAAGAAATCAGTTGAAATTCGGGTATAAAAATTTTATTGACCCAAGTTTTTTATTATTTTTTATTTACTTCATAAGAAAGATTTAATATTTTTTGTCAGAATAATACTTGAGATGATTTGTCACGAACAGTTTGCACACTTCAAAAAAAGAGAAAAATTGCTTTCCACATTTGATTCTGAAAAACTATGCGTAATACTCGGGCAACGCGCGGTCGGGGATTTTAACTAATAGGTATATAAAACAAGTGTCGCAGTTTGTCGCTGAAATACGCCAAGCCAAATGATATTTTAGAACTAAGTCTGTCGGCCCAATAAAGTGTTTCGGCAGTACCTACATACCGACGGGAAAAAAGGGCAGACGAAATCAATTAATATAAAACCGAGATAAAGGCGTGGAGAATATAACATAAATGGATTACTATACTTTAAAATAAGGGGCGATTATTAAGATTAAACATACGGAAAATGGTCATTTATCGAGTCTGGATATTTATCGAGTCTGGATATTTATCAAAGTCCCGGGTCTCTTGATTAAACTACCTCAGTTTACATTTTGTTATGACGGGAACATAATAACCCCCTTCAAGCCAAGTGTCCAATTTATCCGGGCTACTTGATATCCTTACAGACTTTCCCTACCAACAAACTGGCGGAGGGTTGACAGAACTTCTTGACATTAAAAGTTTCCACTGAACTAATAATTCCAAGAAGAGTAATCAATACCAATTTGGAATAATACTGACTTAAAAGACCTACTACTATTCATCGAAAGGTCCAGATGAATTTACATGCTTAGAATATCACAAAACTAACATCATTATCATCAACAATAAAATTCAAGTAACTCCAGGTACATTCTTCAAGAGCGCCAAAATTTGTAAATTACATTTTTGACACGTCCCACGATTTTGCTTTTTTATAGTTACCTAATATAGAATATTGGATAGGATAACAGGAATATTTATATGTATATTTTGTATTCAGTCATTAATTTCATCATATTCATTAAAATCATCTTATTATTTAGGTCAAAAGGTGATTCCGCGCGTTTTCATCCCGTGACAAAATATCCCCAACAAAATATCCCCGACAAAATATCAAATTATAGTTCAAAAATTTTAAAATGCGTCAAAAATAATACAGACTTCCTATAAAGACAATCAACTATTGTTCAAAAATAGTAAAATGGGTAAAAAATAATATAGACATCCTGTAAAGACAATACATTTTTGTTAGTTAGTTTAGGTTAGGATTTAGTAGATATTTTGCTGGAGGATGTTTTGTCCGTAGGATATTTTGTCGGGGATATTTTCTCGCGGGATGAAAACGCGCTTCACCTCATAAGATAGTGTTTTTACCACGTCCCACCTCTGCATTCAAGTAAACAAAGTCTGATCTTGTGTGTTAGATTAAATTTTAGCGGACTTGTGTGGCTTACTGTATATATTGTAAAATGCACAGTTTTTACGTAAATTTGGGCAAACGTATCTATAGAAATTATTGTTTATTATATATATTATTCCGCCTTTATTATTGTATCTTTTTTTATTTCAATTCTGTTACATTAATTCCGAAACTATTTATCAGGAAAAGTTAAGAAAATTATATACAATTTTAATTACTATTTTACTGTTTTTATACATGACAGAACTACCCAAGCAACAATATTTTGGTTTGTTTTTATTTATTAAGTGACATATTGAGACGCGGCATAATTATTACCCTCAATTAGTGTTTTGGGAAATGAGGAATTAATTTTATGGAATAGAAAAATTTCCGACTTGTAGTAATCTGGTGTTGGTGGAATCATATCAGTGGAACGCAAGTAAGTAACGGAATGCATAAAACCATGTACAAACTTTGGCGAAAATGCCCAGTGGACGTTCTGCGATCCCCAACCCGAATAACACAAGGGAAAGAAGATGGGATTATTTGAAATAAAGAGAACGAAAAATAATGAGATGGTTGAGGTAATATAAAATAATTAAAAAAGAGTGTGCTTAAGACCACACGACTGAAGTAAAACTTCACTAACTTATGACAGAATACATGACATTGGGATGAAATGTGACCATGGGGTGACCTATGACCCTGGGGTGACCTACGACCGTGGTGTGACCTATGACCTTGGAGTGACCTATGACCTTGGGGTGACCTATGATCTTGAGGTGACCTATGATATTGGGTGACCTATGACCTTGGGGTGATCAATTTTTTTTACATGAGCTCCACACAGGAGACCCTGAGGAAAATAATTTCCCTCAGGGCCTATGCCATCTTTGGGGATGATGTGTGCTTTTTTTAAGAAAAGAAAGGAGAGGAGGGTTCTAGGAAGGAAAGGGGTGGGTAGGTATCTGGGGTTCAGTGTGTCCCAGTCATCCGCCTCCAAGACCTAGACAAACCTCACCCCATGAACCCGGGAACCCCTGCTAAATCACCAAACTTAGCGAACTAATTGGGGTGACCTATGGCAGAGGTGTTGGTTATCCAATAAAGGTTCCAGGGGCGGCGGTACCCATTCCCGCCTCCCAAATCGGCCTATGGCATGGTTATTCAATTAATGATTCCTTGTGCTCGCACCTCTGTCTCTTGCCCCTACAGTAATATACGAAACGTAACTTTCTCTCTTTCTATCTTCACTAACTTATATCTCCCTCTCAACTTCCGTTCGCCTCGCCCGATCTCACTTTTCGTAACGCTCTCGTCACGCATTCACCAGCTTACTCCCCAAGTCAAGCGTGCGTAAAGAAGTTTTACTTTAATAATTTGATGATTTCTATTTTCGTGAGAAAATCACCACGAGGGCGCTTTGACAACCCTAGTTAAGTCAATATCATATTATAGCTGCGACATTGTTGCAGTATGTTCGTAAGCTTCTGCAACAATGTTGCACTGAGGGATTAATCGACTGGTATGCAACCAAGGCAGCCAGAGAGAGACAGCTAGATAGGTGTTGTTAGTCATCTCTTGGCCCAATGGTTATTACGGTTAAATTTATCGAGAATTTATCTTATATATGAGCGTTATAATGCTTTAAGAAAGTGGTCTTCTGATTTTGAAAATTCAAAACAAATTCAAGACAATGATGATGGCGTAGCCAGGTAGGTGGGTTGAACCCTGTGAACTCTTAAATCAAAATATTATATTATTAATATCAAATTCGCCCGTTCGAGACATAATATTTATCACAGTGATCAGATTCGATTATTTTTTTAACTGTGACGTTACTTGCCTTATTAACTTAGGAAGGAGTAAGTAAGTATTATATCTAAATATGTCTACGACACTCAACTGATTTAAATATCAACCTGTAAAAAGTTTAAAAATGCTGTATTTAAACGGGGCATCCAATCGAATAAAAAATTGTCGGTCTATTAAGACAGAAACTGTGATATTTCGAGCTACAAGACATAGATGGTTCTAGTGTAGATATATCAGAAAGGTTATAGACTTATTCGACAGATGTCGGTACTGTTAAAGTTTGCTCCTCCATATTAAGAAACCGAGATGGTTTAAAAGTTAGGTTTCTAGTAACTAAATGGGCGTGCGCAAGTACATTTTACTTGATTAATTTGTGTTATTTCACAATTTATTCATTTAAAAATATATGTAGAATACTTTCGGCACGTTCCAGAGTGGAAGATACTCTCAATATCACCCCGATCTGAATAGCCAGCTACTCCCATCTCCTTCCGCTCCCCACTACCTTCAGTCTCACAACATACCACACTTGGGGATGCCGCAGTCTCACTGGTTCCAGACGGTTGGGACTCTTGTGCGGTATTCACATAAAAAAGAGAGATTTTTAGAACATAGCAAAGACGACGTTGGTCTCCAGGGCGTCCTGGACAATCGTTTCCGAGTATCTGTTTAGTAAATGAAGACAACGTTGTTATTAAGAGCCATTAACCAGCGGCCGAGAATTCAAATTTCGTCGAACGATGATCTTGCGATCTTTCTCATCGGAACCTCCCTGTACATTTGCAAGGAACTTTACTGGGCGGTTCCGATGAGAAAGATTAATTATTCTTCATTCAAGCATTTTAACATTTATTACATTCAAAATTTGCTTGGTAAATACCTACATTCAAAAATGCTCAAACGCGTGATGATAAAACTATTAAAATTATGTACTTTTTGTAATTATTTTTTGAAGTATTTATAATTTATCAATAATGTCCAAGCAAAATATGAATGTTATTTTTTTTTAATATATTAGTTTTGTAAGACCGTAAATAAATAGACAAACTGAAGTATTTTCGTCATAAACAAGGGCCCGGATTTTTTTTTTGATTTTGTTTGAACTAAAATTAAAAAAATTAAAAGCAGCTTCCCCAAATAATTTAATGATTTATTTTACTATCTGATTATATGATTTTGAATAATACAAAATTTAGTTAAAATTTTACAAATCTGTCAACGACATACGGTAAATCTCTCAATGTGCTAAAAATAAACATATTTTTTCAAAATTAAAACATTGCTTTACTAGATAAAAGAACAGTCTTTCGAAATCAATTTATTATTTTGTGGGAAAGAGTCAATACGTCGAAAATATGATTTAAAATTACATATTTCCGGATTTGTCTGGTTATTCCTTCTTAGAAGGCTTTACTATAGGTAGATCGAGAAGCTATTCACAACATTTGATGTACATTTGAATAAATTTGAAGTTCCTTTAGAAACTCTGTTCCTGCGCTGGTCTACGTGCTACTTGTGTAATGATAATATGAAAGGAATATTTCTAGAATTGTTATTAATTAGATTCTCTGGTTCTTGGTTTTTCCTCCGGCGCTGAAGGCGTCCGGACTAATTTGTTTCGTTGAAGTAGTTTTTCTCTGAGTACCTTGTAATAATTATATGTTCTTGATCTATTAAAGCTGGTACCTACTACCTGGTAGACCTGTATTTTGCAAAGTGCAGTCGTTGTTATTATTAACAAAATGCATATTATTGTTCCGAAGTGCAGTAACGAACTCTCGACATTTAGTTCAAAATGCAAAATCGAAATCTCGCCTAGAAAACTATGTCTGTTCCAATAACACCCTCTGGGATCATGAAAAATGCACACATTTTCTATCCTTCAATCGAAAATTAATGCACATCCAGTAGAAGACTGGTATAATTCAAAATTACTGATTTTACGGGAAGTAATGAAATTGTTTCACAATACGACTGACCTACAATTTCGAAAAATTACTCACCATATAAATATAATTCTCCAAAAGTCATCTAGGTCTAGAATATATTTCCCCACGTAATAAGATTACCATTTTACGGTAATCATTCGTTGTCCTTGGACAGAGTACCAAATTTTTTAAGTGAAAACTTCTATAGCACCGTTGAGATTTGAAACTCGATGAAACGAAAAATAGCGATACTAAAAAGAGACAAATCCTTACATCTATGGGATTTAACCTGCTAGAGAAAGAGATAGTAAAATCGGTATCCTCTTTGTGCGGTGCTTCGTAGCCTATCGATCTCCTCCTTGTGCGTGGCTTCGTAGCCTGCCCACTCTTGCCTACTTTAGTTTTCTGAAAGTTTCGTTTTTACCGTGTGTGGAATGGATAGTGCTTTTTTTAAGATATTCATTCATAAAATGGGTATCCTACCAGGGTTCGTACAATAAACATTTTTATTATTAAAAGAAACAAAACTTGTGTTGTCTCAGAGACAAGTATTTTGACATAATCTTTTTTTTTTTAAATAAAATAAAAAACATCACTATTGAGTGTCCTGATATAAACACACATTTCACACAACGGTTACAAGAACAAACTATCAAATTGTGTCCTCTACCAAACATAGATTCTCAGTCTATGGTAAGGAGTTATGTGAAGTGATTGATTCCTTTACTGTCTTAAGCCCCGTTCTGATTGGACAAGTAATTTAGTCGAGTAGCGAGTAATTCGCCACTTGACTGATCAAAATGCTCCTACTTACTACTAAATGTATGGTGTTCGGACACGTTTAGTTACTAAAATACTCGCTACTCGACTAAAATACTTGCCCAATCAGAACGGGGCCTTAGGCAGGGCCGGATTAACCATGTCGGGGCCCCTAGGCAATGCACGTCTCGGGGCCCCTTTACCAATGGTGGACTAACGGGGGGGGGGAGGGGTGGCCCGCCCCGGGCCTCTTGTTCTGGGGCCTCCAAAAGCCCCCTTGTTCCCTTGATCAAATCCTAAACAAGGTTTTAAGGCACCAGGACACTATTAAAAAAAAAAATGGTAATTTCATATGGTAAAATCGTAATGGATAGGATGCATTTGTTAAAAATACTCTCACCAAATGTTTTAAAGAATTCGAAATATTGACGGCGATAGAGAATTTTATGTGAAACCGTTTGAAAGAGTTTTGTATGTTGAACTATCCTTCGGCAAAACTATGAATGCGTTTTTCTCGAAACTTTTTTAACACGTTTTTCAACATGATTGACGACATATTAAAAAAACTATACATCCCATTTACATGCACCAAGTCTTAAACTATTTGAAAATCTATTGTCTATGGCACCACGTAAGGGATTTTTGATATCTAAAAAAAATGAAAATAGCGGACCATCGAATTTGATTTTATTTTTTATAGAAAATTTTCATTTTATAAAAGAAAAATAGAGGGGGACCCTTTATAAAAAAATCCCTAAGTGGTTCCATGGTAACTGGATTTTTTAATAGTTTAAGACTTAATGCGTGCAAATCGGATGTATGGTTTTTCTAATATATTGTCAACCAGGTTGAATAACGTAATTTAGAGAAAAACGCGTTCAAAATTTTGCTGAAGGATAATTCAACATTCAAACTGTTTAAAACTGTTGCATATAAAATGCTATATCTCCGTCAATTTTACGAATTTCCTTAAAAAAATGGTGAGAGCTTATTAACAAACGCATCTATCAGAAAATAAATTTAAAAAATTACTTTTTTTCACAGTGTCCTGGTGTTTTAAACCCTTGTTTAGGATTTGATCAAGGGAACATGGAGGCCTTTGGAGGCCCCTCAGACTCAGAGGCCCGTGTGAACTGAATCAAAAGCTTTTAAAATTACATCAACTTCTTAAACTAGGGGAGGGAGGGCTCATTCTGCTTTGCCGCCCCGGGCCTCTGACGGGCTTAGTCCGCCACTGCACTTTACCCTTTTCTAACTTCCAAAAAAAAAAATTAATTCATAATTAGTAATTTTATTCATAATTAATCTGTTTTTAACCGCATCACGAAGGTATGCCATCACCCCGTTCAATAAAAAAATTAAACGAATAAAATACAATACAATAACTCTTAATTGCACATAAAAGGACATATTTAAAAAAAAAAAAAATATATAAAAAAAAAACAGTACAATGAGCGGTCGTAACACTAATGTGATCTCTTCCCTTCGACCAAGTATACCCTCATACCCTCTCTTCCAGATAACCTTGGTACGAAGAGAAACAAAGAATTTTAGCAAGCAGATAGGTAGTGCACATTAATCTGTTTTATTCATAATTAATCTGTTTTTAACCGCATCACGAAGGTATGCCATCACCCCGTTCAATAAAAAAATTAAACGAATAAAATACAATACAATAACTCTTAATTGCACATAAAAGGACATATTTAAAAAAAAAAAACAAAAATATATAAAAAAAAAAACAGTACAATGAGCGGTCGTAACACTAATGTGATCTCTTCCCTTCGACCAAGTATACCCTCATACCCTCTCTTCCAGATAACCTTGGTACAAAGAGAAACAAAGAATTTTAGCAAGCAGATAGGTAGTGCACACTAAAGCTTGTACAACATTTATATTTTAACATATAGGTACCTAATTAGAAATAAAAGCAAAAAAAAACTCAAACAAAACATATGCCAAAACAAACCACACATGGCACCTACAATCACATTCCCATTGATACTAAGTAATTCTGCTTAATGAATAGAAGGAAAGTAAAATAAAAGTACGTTTTAACTTATAACCCATTATTATAATTTGTTCTTTCCTATGCATGTAATGTTATTAACATGTAAAAAAACAACTGGCTTTTTCCAAAATCGGTTCCGGAGTTGTTCACTAATTGACAGTAAGGTCAATAAGTACCTACCTTCTTACTCGCCATTGACGCAAGTCATTTTTTCTCGGGGCGCGGGGCCCCCAGCCGATGCGGGGCCCCTAGGCAGTTGCCTACTCTGCCTAAAGGATAATCCGGTACTGGCCTTAGGTCAAATAAAAATTAATATATTGAAGCACAGGCATATCTCAGTTGGAGAGGCGGGCTTGTGTACCGCCGCCCCGCTAACCAAATATTGGATAACCAATACCTGTGCCATAGGTTCGCTAGGTTTGGTTTCTTAGCAGGGGTGCCCGGGTTCAAGGGGAGAGGTTTGTCTAAATCTTAACAGCGGATGCGTTTGCTCACCTACTGCGTGGCGGACCGGATCGGGAGATACGGGTCGAGGGAGACCTTTTGACCTCTCTAGATTCCTACCCACCTCTCATAACTTTTTCCTTCCAAGAATTTCCTCTCCTTACTTTCCTTAAAGATGCCCTGCACTCAGCATCCCCAGAGATCAATTAGGCCCTGAGGGAAATTACTTCCCCAAGGCGTCCGGTGTAGAGTTAAAAAAATATATGGTATCCAAATTTGCAGAACAAATGGTATTTTTTACCGTAAAACTCTATAAATTCAGACGATTAATGGATGATAATTGTCTTCAGCATGATTATAGTTTCAAAATAAAGGTTTGAATAAAATGACAGTGAATCAAGAGAACTTCGCTTCACATTGCTTACGGTACTCTGTCCAGTCTCTCTGTTCATTCTAATAATACATTGCACCATTAGGTTTAGTTTAACTGGACAGAAGAGCATTACACTGTTCTCCACCTGTCAAGTATCAGAAATAAAACCATTATTAAGACCGAGTTTTGTTAATGCAGGAGTAGGTACTAATGCTGGACAGTGAGTAGCATTCATGGAGCGCTCAGCAGTAAACTGTAGACTATGCAGAACACAGCTAATGAGGATCTATTATGAAGTCTGCTGTCTGTGGTGCTCCTAGAAAGCTGTGTGGGATGTTAAGCACGTTGAAGAAATGAGAACAAATCTGGACTTACAGATAAAACACAACGCGCTAAAGACACTCAAATTAAATTCATTTTCCAGACCGTAAATTCCAGAAGTGGTCAGACCATAAATGGTCTTAATTTGAAGCTTAAGGCTCCGTATTAAGAGGACATTACCAGAGAAACCAGAAATATGTCATTTTTAAATCAGTATTTAGACTTATTGACTCGTTTCCACAAAAAATTATAAATTGATTTTGAAAGATTGTTCTTTTATCTAGTAAAGGTATGGATAAAATTTTGAGAAAAAATGTTTATTTTAAGTATAATAAGGTTATACCATAGGTCGTTGGCAGATTTGTTATATTTTCAAAAAAGTACATGTATTATACAACACCAATTTCAAATCATATAATCATGCAGTAAAATAAATCAATACATTATCTGGTAAAATTATTTGTCAGAATTTTAATTTAAGTTTAAATAAAATTATTAAAAAATATATACGTACATGTGTTTCTTGACGAAAATTGGTCCGTTTGTTTATTTATTTGCGCACTTACTAACTAATATATTTCAGATTTTTTTACATACTTATTTTGCTAAGACATTATTGACAAATCATAAATAATTTTTATGGAAAAATAATTTTAGGGTGTATTTAATATTAATTAATTTACAGCTTCGCGTTTCACAATTTTTCTTATCGACGACAACACGAATCGAGAGCGCTCATTCAGACCGCAACTGCGGCCACTGGCGGTTGTCTTCGCGGCGCTCTACATCGCAACATTTTCAAACGAATAACGAAGCAAAATAAATAGGATTTCATGTTTGTAAAATTTATAGGGTTGCCCCAACGCAAAATTTCATGTTCATTGAATATTTTTATGATAAAATTTTTATAATTTTGAAATTTTTTTTATTGTAAATTATTCTTATGTGAATACCGCACAAGAGTCCCAACTGCTCCAAAATATTTATTTTCAAGTAAAACTTCTTTACGCACGCTCGACACTTGGGGGGTAAGCTGGTAAATGTGTTACGAAAAGTGGTGATTGTTACGAAAAATTTCCTTCGAACGGTAATCGATGCGAACGGTGATCGATTGCTAGGTGGGTCGTGCCTTTACGCACGCTTGTTATTCGTGTTATTGTTTTATTGTTAATAGACTATTTTTGCGTAAATAAATAGATAAATTAAATTATTTAAAAATATATACGTACATGTGTTTCTTGACGAAAATTGGTCCGTTTGTTTATTTATTTGCACACTTACAAACTAATATATTTCAGATTTTATTACATACTTATTTTACTAAGACATTATTGACAAATCATAAACAATTTTGATGGAAAAATAATAAACACGAGAATCGGGTATGGGTACCACCGCCCCGGGAACCAATTATTAGATAACCAACACGTCTGCCATAGGTCATCCCAAGTGGTTCGTAACATTTGGTGACTAGCAGGGGTGCCTAGGTTTAAGGGGGTGAGGTTTGTTTAGGTCTTGGCAGCGGATGCGTCTGCCCACCAGCTGCATGGCAGGTCGGATCTGGAAAAGTTAAGGGAGTCCCTTTGACTTCTCCAGCCTTACTCTCTCGGAACATCGCCTTGCACCGCAGTGGGAGGGATGGATTCATACATCCGCACTCCTGGACACGCTGACCCCCAGATTTCTACTCACCCCTAATATCCCTTTCCTTCTCCGAATTTCCTCTTCTTCCTTTCCCTAAAACGACCCTCCACACAGCATTCCCAAAGAAGAGATAAGCAGTGTGTCGAGCGAGTGTAAAAAAAACGGTCTCTCCCGATCCGGCCTTCCATGTAGTTGGTGGATGTACCTTCCAAATTACTGATACCACATATTGACGGCCGGCGTGGTCAAGGGGTAAGGCTCTTGACTAGCAATCTGAAGGTCGTGGGATCGAATCCCGGCATAGGCAAATAAATTTTATTTGACTTATTTGGGTTATTTCACAATTATTTAATTTAAAAATAATATATTTGCGTCACGTTTTAGAGTAAAAGATACTTTCAGTATCGCCCTGGTGTAAGACCACCATTCAGAATTGAAACGTTGTTTATTGACCAGATCTGAATAGCCAGGTAATTCCTCGCCTTCCTCTTCCCCCACCACCTTCAGCCTCGCAATATACCCCATAGTCACGTCATAGTCTCACTGGCTCCAGTAGGAGCATTTGGGTCTCTTGTGCGGTAGGTATTCAGATAAATATAAAATAAAAAATTGTGCATACGAATAAATATTTCAAAATGAGACATTTTTTACAATCCAACTGAATATTACACTTTTTTCATAAATATACCGCACAAGAGTCCCAACTGCTCCTGTCTGGAGCCAGTGGGACTATGGCATCCCCAATTGGGGTATGTTGTAAGACTGAAGGTAGTGGGGAGGGTAAAAATATAGGGAAGAGGAAGGTGGGGAAGTACCTGGCTATTCAGATCTGGTCACCAAACACGGCTAAAGACATTTCAAGCAACGTTTCAAATCTTAATGGTGGTCTTACACCAGGGCGATACTGAGATATCTTTCGCTCTAATGGCCGTAAAATAAAATTAAAAAACAAATACCAAAATATTAAAAAGAATATAACAAATTGTTTATTCATGTAGGTATCTACTTAATACCTACTGTGTTTACGCATTTCACTTATATCTATTTATGTTTATGCACTTCAATATACAAATTACAAATAACTACTAATTAAAATTCTGGAAGCGAGAATAGTAATATAAAGTAGTAATAGTAGCGGGTAGCCCTAGCTCGCGTGAACAAAACCCTCAAAACTCGGATTGCCGCGGAACGAAATTTAGTTCTGAAAACGCCCGCTCGCGAGCCCTGATGTGTTAGCGCTAGTGTCGGAATCGAAGTTGTCATGTGCTGGTTATTCACTCTTAAGCGTTCAAAAATAATAAGAAGATGGTAGAAAGGATATATGTAAATACGAATGCTAGAGGGAGAACACTAATATTAAAAAAATGACTAAAATAAAGCGAAAACTGTGAAAATATTTAATAAAACACGACTCGTTTAAAACAGAGCCAAAGTCTCTGGACAAATGTCTATAGGAGCGTCCGTGATTTTTTTCATAACTATAACTAACTAACTAACTAACCATCACGCCGTTTCTCCACAGGGGGGGCAGAGAGGACGAACCGCCAAATAACTCGATTTTGGCACATACTCCTTGCCTCATTCACATTCATACATCGTCTCATACATGCTCATTGACATGCCATGTCTTCCTCGGACGTCGGCGACTTCTTCTACCATTCACATTTGCGTCATATATTCTCCTTACACTCCTTTTCTCGTTCATTCGCTTTACATGTCCTCGTTCATATCTAAAACATGTTGAATAACAGAATAAAATGTGTATATAATACTTTTTGGAGCATTCGTTATTATTACGTTACTATTAGCAGATTTTATCTTCTAAAAAAATCAGAGTGTGCAATTTTCACGTGGTAGCAGTGAAACCTACAGAAAACTAAAGTAGAGAAGAGTGGAAAGGCTACGAAGCACCGCACAAAGAGGTGATAGTCTAAACGATCGGGGTGATCGTTTAGAGTTTAGACTATCACATTCTCAAGCAGGCTAAATCCTGTAGATGTATGTGTTTGTCTCTTTTTAGTGTATTGCTAACCCTGTACAAATCACAAGTGTTGAATTTGGCAGCCACCTCTGGTCTGGAGCTCCAAAATACCTGAAAAATACCCTCGACTCCGTTTGATAGATTATTCCATCGTAACAGACGGATTGCAATCTTTAGAGCACGGGCGTAGGGGGGAAATGCTATACTTGTTCTACCGGTATTTCAATGGAAGATTCTCCGAGGAACTAGCATCATTGATCCCTCCGGCATCGGTGCATAGTCGGGAAACACGCCAAACGCGTGCCCAACCATGTACACGGTTGACTTTTGTCACATGAAAACGGGTCGCTTCTTCGACTCGTTCTTGTATTCAACAGCTCGGCTGTGGAACGATTGGTTGCCTCTGTGTTTCCTCCTTCATACAACATGGGTCTCTTCAAGACCAATGTTCATTCCTTCCTCTCCTCAAAAAGACCCTAAAATTATTTTCCTCAGGGGCTCCTGTGTGGAGATAATGTAAAAAAAGTGTCGCTATTTTTCGTTTCATCGAGTTTCAAATCACAACAATGCCAAAGAAGTTTGCACTTCAATAATCCTACAACCTTAACAACATGACTCAATAGATACTCTATAGATGAGAAGGAACGTAGAAATGTCCAATGTCAAAGATAATAAAAGAAGAAAATGTAATTTATTGAAAGTCTTATGGGAATTGGCGAAACTGTGTTTTTTATGAAATCTTTCTTCGAATTGAGGAATAAAGAAAAAAATAGTTGAAGGTAATATTGTTATCAAATTCTAAAATTTTAAATATGAGATTGACTAATATGACGGTTTATTAATAGGTGGCAATGGCGAAATTGGTAAACGCACGACCCGGATAGACGAGAGGGACTGGGTTCGAGTCCCAGTTGCGACCATTATCTTTTTCTGCTTTTCTGTGTCTGGTTCTCTTTCATATTTTCGTTTAGATTATTATTGTTATCTTCTTCTTCAATCATAAAGAATGGTTTTTGAGATAGTTTCATAAAATTCAACGCTTAGTGTTATTTTAAAATCCACCTCTGTACTTATTAGTAACCTGTCGGAGCTAATACGAGCACTAATTACGTTTATTGCTAACAGCTAACGGATCTGGCGGAGAGAACCAAAGCCCGTCGGGTTTAATACTCCTGAGTGAAAATGCGTGAAGCCGTGCTGGTAATTTGTCAAATCATTGCATTCGCAGTCAACTCAGTACTGTGGAGAGTGTGGATACCGTGGGTAGGTAATTACCGCTGAGATACGGATCGGGGACAACGCAGCACAATTATTGCAAAAGCACAGTGCCACTTTACTCACTGCACGATAGCCATTTTTCTTCTTAAGTACTCTCAAATGTTCTTGGTAAAATGGTAGGTGTTCATTAGCGGCGTGCATTGCTCTACGACCAAATGGCTGTGTGTAGTTTTTCAAGTACGGGTACGAATTTTGCATTAAAAATTGAATTTTGAAAATTGACATTTTATCATCTTCAGCTGATTGTCGAAGACAGAATAATTTAGCGACCAAATTCCTTAAGCTTCGATGACATTGAGTGAGTTTACAAGCTACTAGCCGGTGAATTCACTATCTGCTAGTAAATTCGCTCAGGATAATCGTATTACTAGCTAACTAGCAGATTGTGAACAACCTACGAAAAAAGTTGACTCACTACTCGATAGCGTGTATGGCGGATGTGCAAGATGGTGGCCCTCGAACAGCTGATTTCGTAACTGTCAAACTACTGCTTGATCTGGATTATTCATTGCGAATATCTCAGTTTTCTACGAAATTACGACAGAATTAGTTCGCGCGGGAGTCATTATTAAAATTTAGCTCAGCTTTCCGCTATCTAGTTCGCTACTAAGCGAGTGGAACGTTTTATACGAGTTTGTCATCATCACAATCGCACTCACCGATTTGCCCGCTTTTAAACTTACCGGCTAGTAGCTTGTAAAATCACTCAATGTAATCGAGGCTTAACTTTTTTTTTTAATAGGCTATTCACCCTAAAGAGAGTGTTTTGTGCCTTGCCAAATTCATTCAATTGCGTTTTGATAAGAAATTTGTCGCATTTTTCTACGATCTTTTAATTTATGGTGACCCGACAGTTGACCTTCGGAATTATAATTGTTACAAAAATTATAATTTTTTTGTGCATTATATACAAATTTCAAAACTAAAATCGACTATAATAATAAGTAGGTTTGGAAATCAACCAAATTTATTTAGTGTTTTTTGCACTTTTGCGTTAATATACGGTATTATAAACAAGTAGTTTAAACCTTGATGGATTTGAAGAATAATGTTTTATTCTTTTGTTATTTGGCAGTATACCCTCTCTGTACACCCCTTCGGATAAACTTAGTTATATTTTGTGTAAGTAGGTATACCGTATTTTCATTAAATCGACTGCATATTGTATATCATTATACCGGGGGGCCAACTGTCAGCGAATCAACTATCATGGAATCCTAATTTATTTTTATGGTTCATTTTTCATGGGGTAGTACCATCGACTCTTGGGCGATGGGTAGTACAGCCTTTCAGTTTATGTGAACTGCATGCTACCGGTGTTCATCGTCATCATCACCATTAAAATCTATTTAATGCTGGAACACCTCTTCAGTTTGCTTCTACTCTTCTTGGATCTTATGTGACCTCACAAGAGCTCCACTGTCTGCACCATAGGAACAAATGAGCAACATCGCACGTTAAATTGTCATAATATATATACTGTTTCTATACAACGTAGGATATTTTTTCTGTATTATCCTAAGATGTTTTGAACTCGGGTTCTCGAATCTGGGAAGCTCATTGTCACTGGCAAAGTGGACGGCAGGAGAAGCACAGGAAGATTACCGAAGCGTCGGAGAATTCAAATATCATAAACTTGGTTTTTCTTGCAGCACAAGACCGCCAGAAGTGGAGGAGCCTTGTTCACCAGGACATATTTGTTTGTTTATTAGTGTGTATTTCAAAGTTTTTATATGATTTCGATTTAAGGAAATGTATAAGAATAATGCCACAATTTTCCCAGTGGTTACTCACTACGGTTTCCTGTTCTTGGCGGCCTGTCAGTTGGAAAGGGGAGGGAGAGCAACGACCAAAGAATTTATTAGAGTGACCCATACCCACGTTCAAAATCAAAATAAATGCTTTGTTTAAACTTTACATTTATTTTTCTTCTTCTTGTAGTGGGATGCTGACGTTATTCAGTACTGATATTCTTCTACGATGACTATAACGTAGGTATTATACCTATTATTCATTTAAACCAAATTATAATTTTTTTAAGAATCTGTTAAAAAAAATTAACCTTCCCAACCTAACTCTTCCTTCGTCACTATGAAAGGAAAATTTTAGCAAACTCAATAATACTCTGGAAATTGATAGGGATAGAAAATGGCGAGGGGCAGGAAGGCAGAAATTCACCCTATGGCCTCTTAAGGTTAAGGTAAACCACGAATATTTGATCATTTAGATGTTAGATGCTTTCATTAAATACTGCGAGTAGAATACGAATACCTACATCTTGGCCTTTGAAATAATCGAGTATTTTTGCCGAAAAAAATAATGTATCAGGCTTTTAAAAAACTTATAAAAAAAGTTCAAAATGTCTTTTTTACACACCCCTTTTGGGTCATGGTTTTATTGTATAGGATGTGAAAAATTAAGTGCTTTAGAAAATGATCGTAAAACATTTCAATATTTGCGCCTGAACTTTGCAAAATAAAATAAAACAACCTTTTTGTGGATGTTTTTTTATTATGCAAATCAAATCCGCGGCTGGTGTTAAGCGGAATTTTTAATCTTATCGCCATCTACATAAGAAGTGTTGTTATTGTCAGCCGCCTAATTTCGAATTTTACACGACGTGCGACATGAAAGGTTGGAAGTATTATCTACATTTATCGCTTTTCATTGTCATACTCTTTTAAGCCGCCTTACGTGATTTTCAAAAATACAGATTCTTTTAACTTACCGAATTTTTTGAACCAGCATGAAATCTAATCAGAAGAGTAATGTAATTTTATTTATAATGTACAAAACCGATAGAGGTTTAACAATTTACAACAAAGTGTAAGAATACAACAATAAATAATTAAAACAACGTTTTTTTTTCAACAAAAATTAAAACAAGCGTTTCTGGAGTTGACGTACTTAATGAAGCGCAAGCTCATCTAACAGCCCTTCAAGAAGTCTTGGCCGAGAAGCAGTCTAAGGTCTCGAAGGATCAACAACTGAAGATTTGCAGAAATGTCTCAGAGGTTTTCAGAGCCGTTTCTCAATTGTTGTTGGAGCGCGAGACGATGCGGGCTAATTTGGCGACAGTAACTGCTCAATTAAAAATGGCGGAAATTAAAATACGCCATGAAAAAGAGGAAAAAAGGCACCTGGAGCAAAAAATAATCCAGCTGGAGACTGACTTAGGACCTGTGATGCGAAGAGTCGCCGTGGCAACGGAGGCTAGCTTGTCATTTGCTGACATTGTCCGAAATCAGTCCAATATTGTTCACCAACCCCCACCTATTACCCAATCTGGACATCGCGTCGGTGCGCCAAGGCCCGCCATCTGTATCTTCCCTACAGATGCAGATGCCACCAAGGATAGCAAGGGAACAAAAAAAATTATCCAAGACATAATTAGACCATCCGAGCTAGGCGTACGCATCACCGGGATTCGCAAAATTAGGAACAAAGGTGTCCTTTTAAACACGGCAACCACAGGTGAGCAAGAAAAGTTATTGAACGCACCGTGCTTTGCACTCAACTCAAGCACACTTAAGGCTCGGCTACCTACAAAACGACTCCCGAGGGTAATATTTTTCAATGTACCGCGGGACCTGAAGGACGCTGAATTCTTGAGGATCGCCCTCACGAGTATTCCCAATATACAGGACATCGAGGGAGAAATAAAAACGTGTTAGCTGAGTCACCTGGCCGGCGCTCGAAACAGAACCACCTGTCATCGCGTTTATGAGATGCCCGCTACACTAAGAAAACTGCTGGTGGAACAGGAAAAAGTTTTCGTCAACTGGACCGTGTGCCGCGTCAGAGACTTCATTGGACTCACCGTCTGCACTAAGTGCCAAATGATTGGACACTCGTACAAATACTGCAGAGACACTCTCAGATGTGGACACTGTGCTAAAGAGAACCACACCACCGAATCTTGTCCTAATACCGCGGCCAAACCAGTGTGCGCAACGTGCGCTAGATTCGGAAAGCCAGCTGCGCATTCGACTGGAGATAGGGACAACTGCCCTGCCTACAAAGCTGCACTAAAAAAGGACCTTGCTACGATCGACTATGGCGTCCAATAATTATTATTTTGAGGAGGACAATGAGGTTGATTTTTTCAAAACCAGTGATCTTCAAAAATGGTTTGAGGACAAAACACATAGTGCTGCAGCACATAAGGGTTGCAACAGGGAACAAGTAAATATTGTGCAACTAAACTTAAGGTCCATTTCCAAATACTGGGACACTCTTAACATCTATCTAAATACATGCTGGAAGCATATAGATATTTTGATGTTATGTGAAACAGCAATTACAAATGACCTTACTTGTCTCTACGAAATTCCTGGTTTCAAATCTTATAGCTATTGTCGAATAAAAAAAACAGGAGGCGGGATATTATTATATGTTAGAGATGAAATCACTTTTCTACAAAAATCACTAGAAACAAAATATTTTGAAAGTGTATTTGGCATTATAACTTTACCTAGTAATATATCAATGAACATTTTAGCAATATACCGCCCTCCAAATCATAGTAAATCACTGTTTTTGAATGAAATCTCATCCATATTATCAAATGCTATCAACCCCTTGGAAAATATTTTATTTTTTGGAGACATTAATTTAGATTTATTAAACCCTCAAAACCCGGTTATTATGTCATACGAAAACATATTATCTAGCCATTTTTTAATAAAGTGTATCAATGATGTAACAAGGGAAGCATTAGTAGCCGGTAATATTACACGCACATGCATAGATCACATTTTTGTAAGATTCAATAGCAGGCAGAAACAAGCTGACGTACTTTCATCTTACTATAGCGGATCACTTTGCGACAGCTCTCAACATTACATACAGTAGTGCAATTACAAAAACTAAACAACGCGGGGAAAGTATTTCAATATTATCTCAAAAACGAATTGATAAATACATACCTACTTATAATTGGAAAGCCCTGCTTGCGGAACAAGATTGCGTTGACGTATATAGTAAATTCAAAAATATGTTTAATGACCTGTACGAAAAAAGTAAAATCAATTTCTATCCAAAACCTAAAAGAAGACCGTTTGCAATAAAATTATGGGTAACGGATGATATTTTAGAAAAAATTAAAATAAGAGACTCCCTATACAGAAGATGGAAAAACTCACCTACCAATAAAACTTACGAAATAAACTACAAATCATCCCGAAATACTGTTTCCAAATTAATCACAAAAAGTAAAACTGCATATTTTAATGAAACATTTAAAAACCATTTCAGCAATTCTAAAAAAACGTGGGATCAAATAAACAAGTTATTGGGACGTAAAACAAAAACAAACTGCGATGAAATTATTTCAAAGTATATGCTAAATAGTAACGGTCAAACAGAGGAAATCGTAGTAAATAGATTCGCTGAGTACTTTTCAAACAGTATCAGCTCGATGTTACACAAATGTGACTACAAAGCGTCTAACATAGCTCCCGTTGAGTTGCCGCATAGCATGTACCTGCCCAGAGCTACGTGTGAAGATATACGCAGGATTGTCGGTCGACTTAATAATTCTAAGTCGCCGGGGATTGACAATATTCAAATGTTCGACATTAAAAAACATATAACTATTCTATGTCCGGTAATTACCCACTTAATTAATAAAATCTTGTCGCAAGCAGTTATACCTGATGAGCTTAAATGTAGCATTATTAGGCCAATATACAAAGGGGGAAAACATTCTGAAATAGAAAATTACAGACCAATCAGTATACTGCCAGCTATTGAAAAAATTCTAGAAAAATACATCTCCGTAAATTTAATAAAATACCTAGAAAGTTTCTCCATTATTGATCCCAACCAATACGGATTTCAAAAAAATAAAAGCACAGAATTGTTACTGCAGGACTTTTCCAATTACGTAAATCAAGAACTCAATAATAAAAAACATGTACTGGTTTTATTCATAGACAATTCTAAAGCGTTTGATACCATTGATCCGAAAAAATTATTACAAATATTGGAGGCGATAGGAATTAGGGGAAAATTACTAGAACTATTCAAAAACTATTTAAACAATCGACAAATTAAAGTTAAACTCTTCCAAACTTACAGCAAAGCTAAATTTATGTCAACAGGAGTCCCGCAGGGGTCAATTCTCGGCCCAACATTATATATAATATTTGTTTCACTTATGAATAAAATTTTCACATTTGTTAAACATTACGTTTATGCTGATGATACGGCGCTAGTCATTTCGCATGAAGAATTATCAATTGCAATAAAACTCATGCAGCACGACTTATTTTCCTTACAGAAATGGTCTCATGATGCGGGTCTTATAATTAATTAAAAAAAAAACTAAATTAATGCATATACGATCTCCACATGCCAAATATACCATTACGCCTTTAATTAAGTCGCATACATTTGAGTGTATACACAATTCTTCACAGTCGTGCAAATGCGAAACCATTGAACTTGTGCAAACGTATGTATATTTGGGGATAACAGTAGATACGCATATGAAATGGGATATTCACATAAGCAACATCTGCAAACGCCTGCGAGCTATTGCGGGACGAATTTATAAAATTAAATATTTTATGCCCATAAGTACATTGAAAATAATCTATTTGTCACTAGCGGAATCTACTATTAGATACGGAATTACTTCTTGGGGAAACTCGTGCAAGACAAATATAGATTACATTCAAACAATTCAGAACTCTATGACTAAGCTCTTGGTAAGCAAAAGCATTTATGCACAAAGAAGAAACATAAAATTATTATATGAGTCAGTTAGTATATTACCTGTGCGAGGGATATTATGGTTTAAAATTGTATGCCAAAACATATTATCGGATTCAATATACAAGGAAAAAATAGATCACGCATATGGCACTAGATTAATTAAAAATGAGGGGTTGTCCATTCCGAAAATTATAAATAAATACGGACAACGGACATTCGCTTATCTTGTCCCTACCATATTTAATAAGATGCCAATGAACGTAAAAATCGAATTTAATTGCACCACCGATCTCAAAAAAAAAAATTAAAAAATGGCTAATAGATCAAGACTATTTATATTGAATTTTGTTTTAATCTTGTGTATAATATGACTATAAGTAATTTGCCTCTATTATATCTGTGTGTCTTTGTATTTTATGCTTTTATATTGTAATTGCTTAAAAGTTATTCTTCTGTTTCTATTTTCTATATTGTGGTATCTTGTTATAATTGTTCTTCTGTGTTATATTAATATTGTTAAATCGACCTGCTGACAAACTGCTCTGGCAGTTTAGCGGGTGGTTAAAATGAAAAAAAAAAAAAAAAAAAAAAAAAAAAACAACAACATAAAAAAAACAATAGACAATAAAGTTTGTGGCATAGTCGCTAAAAAAGAGATTCGAGAAATATTGTTAATTTCTGGGGGCTATCACTAAATATGTTTAGAATCTTGCCACAACAGTACTACAGTGAATGTTATGTATAGCTTGAGGTTGGAAGAAGAATGTTGATTCTGCGTGGAAAGGAATTTGGAAAGTTTCGGGGATATTATTCCCGTTGTTTTTTTTAATTTTTTTTTCCAAATTACTATAAAATGCAGACATAAGACACAAGTTGAACTGCGTTCTTACGGACTTCCCGCATCCTTGTGTGCGTGGATTGCCGACTTTTTGAGGGGGAGGTCGATTCAGGCGGTTGCTGACGGTTTCACCTCTTCCTCGCATTCGATAAATGCTGGCGTCCCACAGGGATCGGTTCTGTCTCCGACTTTGTTTCTGTTGCACATCAACGACCTCTTGTCATGTGCACCGATTCATTGTTACGCGGATGACTGTACAGTCCATGATAGCTTTTTGTTTGACAAGCCTCCAAAGAGCATACAAACCCCAATAGCTCGGAGGGCTTTGAAGCAGAGAATGGACGGTTACCTCGAGAGTGTTTTCTCTTGGGGTAAGAATAACCTCGTCGAATTTAATGTTTCAAAGACCCAATCATGTCTGATAACGTCTAAAAGGGATCGAAATGATAATCTAGTCTCCTTCAACGGAAGCATTCTCCCGAACAGGACCTCCATTGATATGCTTGGTGTAACTCTTAGTGACCAGCTCAGGTATGGGGGCTCCATCGAAACCAGAGTTAAGTTAGCCTCTCAGAAACTGGGCGTACTGTACAGGGCCCGCAGATACTTTAATAGTACTCAACTGCTAACCCTGTACAAATCGCAAGTGCGCCCCACGGTTGAATTTGGCAGCCACCTCTGGTCTGGAGCTCCAAAATACCTAAAAAAAACCCTTGACTCTGTGCAGAAACGGGCGGTCCGTTTGATAGATTCTCCCATCTTAACAGACGGATTGCAATCTTTAGAGCATAGGCGTCAGGTGGGAATGCTTTCCTTGTTCTACCGGTATTACAATGGAAGATGCTCCGAGGAACTAGCGTCATTGATCCCCTCGGCACCGGTGCATAGTCGGGAAACACGCCAAACACGCGCCCAACATTTGTACACAGTTGATATTAGTCACATGAGAACGGGTCGTTTTTACGATTCGTTCTTGAGTTCAACAGCTCGGCTGTGGAACGATTTACCGGCCTCTGTGTTTCCTCCCTCCTACAACATGAGTCTCTTCAAGACCCATGTTAACTCCTTCCTTTCCTCAAAAAGACCCTCCACACAGCATCCTCAAAGATGACATAGGCCCTGAGGGAAATTATTTTCCTCAGGGCCTCCTGTGTGGAGTTAATGTAAAAAAAAAAAAAAAAAAAGTAATGTAAAAGTTAGCAAAAAGTAAATATATATAAATAAGACAAAAGTAGGTAATCGGAACTTACTAAGGCACTGCGTGTGCGTGGGTAGTGTGAAGAAAAATGCTAAATAAGGACAAGTAAAAAAAGTTATTTTAGAGTAAAGGTTTAGAAATATAGATATTGATAAATAAATATATAGATATATAAAATATTTTAGTAAAAAAGTGAAACAAAAAAGTTTATTGATTTTTTTTATAGTTTCAACAAAGTAAATAAAGTGAGTCTTGAAGTTTCAGTAGAATTGTATTCAAAAGTGAATTAAAGTATTACAGTTCCTATTATTATATATTATTTTCGGTGATAAGAAGTCATCATATCGATCGTCCTGTTGATTAGTCAGACATCTCAAAATAATAAGTAAGAGATAATGAGATAATGCGGAAAGCAATGTTCGAATGCTCAACTCGAATCAAATATTACTTAGGTACCTACACGTGTTTTATATATTACAAGTTTTCTGCATTATAATTGATTTGGTGGTGTTTACGAGTAATCTGTAACATATGGAGATAACACTTTTACATACATATAACTGGATACTCAACTCAAATTTCGATTTTCCCTTCTACGCTTCTTATGATACATAGCTCCGCAACTCTTGCTCTTTGGTACTGGCAGGGCCGGATCTACGTAATCTGGCGCCCTGTGCAGTAGGTACCGATGGGGCCTCCCCCCCCCCCCTACATTTTTATTTTGATTAATTTTTTTCATTTAATTATTTTTTTTTTACACTAATTTATCAAATTTAATCAAGAAATATATTTTTTATCGGTGCTGGAGAAATTGGAATAAAAAAATTCCCAATGGAAACGAGTTCTTTTATGTCATTCTGCTCTTTAATTCTACGTTTTAGATTCTGCGAGCCTGAAAGTTTTTTTTAATTATTATTCTATTCATTGTAATCCACAGTACTTTTATAACCTCTAACAACCAATAGAAATTTAGTTATAAATTTAAAAATCTAATAAGAATATAACCTTAAATGTGTACCTTGCATTTCCCCTGTGTTGAGTGAACAAACACCAAATTGAGCGAACAAACACTAAACACTGACTTATGATATCAACGGCTTACGAAAGACGCTTACACTGACACCGTAAAATAACAAATCCAACATCCAACAAATCTAATAGATATTAATTATACATCTAACGAACTTCAAATAACTGTCAACACGTTCAACCTGCAAATCCTGCAAACCGTGCGATGCTTTTGTTAATGAAATTTACTGAAGATTTCATAAGAAAATGGTCTTTAACAACCTTCTCCTAGAGACTTAAATCGTACAAAATAAAACAATAGCGAGCGTACACACTAACTAAAATTGTCAGCATTTTGAAAGGCGCAAATCGGTTCGTTTGATTCTCTAGAACAAATATACCGCGCTGTGATTGGTTATTGAATTTAGATCGCACCCATTCGTCGTAAAAGATATATGGAAAAATAGATCTTACGTTTAAACAAAATATATGGAATTTGTAAAAAAATTCTGTAACTGACTATAAATTCGTAAGCCGTTGATACTAACCTGATGCAAGCGCATTCTGTTTCTTTGGAAAGTGTTGCTAGAGCGTAATAATTATTTCGTACTATGGGTAATTTTTAAACGATTCAGGGAATATTATAACTAAATTTTAATACAATATTTATTTTCTCACGCGGCGCCCCTTCGGAGTTGGCACCAGGTTTTTGCACGTTTTTGAACGTATGGCAGATCCGGAAATTCAGATCAGTACTGGAAACTATCAGCAAATCAAAAATTCTAAGGCCTCCAATATTGGAATCGTTGATCTCAGTACCCGGGCATCCCATAATGCAAATAGGTCGTAAGATGTTATACTGAATATTTATTAATAGTTGTTACTAGTAAATAGTGATACTGGTTGCAACTAGTTATCCCAACACTGTACTTCCAAGAAGTGATGTATTCATACAATGTATTAACCAATGTACCGCCCACTGCCGCCCTGACTTGCTACATTATTGTACTAAAACGTGCATTAAGGTTTTTTTTTTAACTCTGCATACAGGATTTTTATTCTAGGAATAAAATAATAACGCATGAAGATAATTACAGATACAATAATTGAGATTACTTTCTGTACTGTAAGGGTGTACTTTATAGATATTTTAATTTTCAACTTTATGAGTAAAACCTCAAATTGTAATGTTTAATTTTAATTAATCAATCGAAAATCTGGAGACAGAAAAATCAGAAAAATATATTAGCATTAGCACCTCTGGGACTAGACACCTTAGCTCAGTTGGTAGAGCTATTGCCATGAAAGCAGAAGGTCCTGGGTTCGAGTCCCAGAGGTGCCAATATCTTTTTCTGATTTTTCCGTCTCCAGATTTTCGATTGAGTTTGGGGGCATCCATTAATTACGTGAGCAGTTTTTCTTCCAACCTAGACCCCCCCCCCCCCTCGGTGAGATAAATATTTTGGCCAATTCGTATATTTTTTTCAAGTAACGTGAAATTTTGTTGGACCTACCTCCCCCCGTTTGTGCTCACGTAATTAATGAAATTTCACTAATATTGTCTTCATTTAAATAAATATTTTATATATGTTTAATATATTATTATTACACTTAAAATAGGTCCACTTCATGTGGTCTAATATAAACACATGGATACTAATGAACTAATATGGATGCATTTTTACATTTTAACTTACACTACGAACATATTTTTTACATTTTCTTTAATATTTCTCAAATATTTAATTTTTGTTTTTAAGAGTTTTAATTTTCAATGTATCTACATTTCGCACCTGAGAGATAATAGTGGCACAAGTCAGAAAAATTGCTTTTTTGAGTTAAGTATGCAGAAATGTTCCTGGATATCTGTTGTACCTTCGATAAAAAGGTAGAATTGTTAAAAATATTATTGTGGCCTAAAAAGCGAAAATTTCATTGTTTTTTACTAGAATTGAAGCAAAAAAAGGCACAGATCATTTGAGCTGAACTTTCCATTAGCGAAATTACATAACGGCTTCCCAACTTTTGTAAAACAATATTTTTTAATTGTTTAATAAACTGATTTAATACACTCAAACGAAATGTTCAAACTACTCTCCTGAGAAAAGAAGTTTTTTTTAGTTGTGCCATTGTAATTCACCAGTTGTGATTTGTTACTTTATATTTTAAATTTTCTGCTACCGGTTTAGACACATCCGTGTCATACAACAGCAAACTTTAAACTAACTTAAAAATTCTATATAAGTACAACAATGATTAGATTTAATTAGGTGGGGTAGTGGGAGGGTGGGTGATTTCGGGGGAGGGGAAGAACGTTGGGAGGAGTCAACAATACATTACGTTAATAAGGGTGATTTACAAGGTGCTATTATTTAATTAACTAAATTATTTTTTTCATGTAATTTTTTTTATTTGATATTAGGTTTTTAAGTCACACAAATTAAAATATGAATTCATATTGGAATGTTTAAACTTGTTTTTTTCTTTCTTGAAGTTTGAAGCTATGGTCTGTCTCTAATAAATGGTTAGCAAACTCGGAATAGTTATTATTTAGTAGACAAAGCTCATGTTCCCTGATTCTAGTTTTAAAATTTCTAGTAGTCATACCTACATACCTACTATGCGTCAAAATCATTATATTTCAAAGTGTACCTATATCCCGTTTTTTCGAATTTATCCTTGTTATGAGTAATGTTTTTTTTTAAATTTATACAGAAAGCTGCAGAAAAATGATCCGGTAATATGCGGGATGGTTTTGAAAATAAGTCGCTGTATAAAGGAGTTTTTTATTTTTCTAGTAACACCCTAATATAAAATATTTAAAAAAAACTTCTTAAATATGTAATATATGTACGACAGTAATCAGCGTTTGTGGATATAAATCGGAGGACATAGAAATATTTAGAATTAAAGAAGATAATATGTTGATATTATACATTATTAAGATGTGTATAGTCTTCAAAACTCATTCCGATGAATTGTAATACGCACCTACTTAAATATCTCTTGAAAAATACAAAACATTTAATAATTTACCAGAAAATTGCGAATTTCGCCTAAAAAATAGAGTGATGACAATTTGCGATAGCAATCGCGAAATTTTCAGGTCTCTATGGACTTGTAACTTTGTATTCTTTGCTTCCTTCCATAGGTCTATTAAAAACTTAGGTCCCTTTTCATCTTCTAAAGATAGAACCATTCAGAGCATACTGAGATGACCTTTATATCCTGTGGGAAGATGATAAAAAAACATTATAAAACACTCCGAATTGTCAAAGAAAAATATCAAAAGATTCTTAGATTTTCAACATTTTTGGGTTCCTCTAGGGCCCTACAGCAAGGGGGACTTCATATTTGGAAAGTACAATTGAATTGGTACTTGTCATTCGCCAATTTGTCGAGTTCTACCCGAACTTGTGAAAGTTTATCATATTCTTAGAACAAGATAATATTTGAAGTGAATTCGCAAGTACTTACTTATTTTTAAATTATGGTTTTGTGCCCAATGTCCAGTGACCAGTTCCTATTGAAAATCAAAAAGCTCCAGGGGTTATTTTTCTGGTAAATGTTTTTACGTCATTTATCAACGTAAAATCCAGGGACTTAAATTGACTTTCCAAGATGAAAACTTTTATTTCTACGCAATCAAAAAAGTTACCGATTTCAATACTCGCTGTCTGGTGTTCTATTTTTTAATATTTCACTATTTTTTCAGCAAAAAAAATTAGAGCCGAGTCTACACTTCGACTTTAATAATAAGTGTGCCTAGTATTATAATTGATTATTTTGAAAAATATGTAGGAAATTATTTATTGTTCATTGTTTATTTTTATCAATTTATAAAAAAAAAACTGTTTGTTTATGAGCAAGTTTTTCACATGTCAGCTTCCGAAGATATTGCAAAAAAAACGTAGGGATGTCTATCCTCAAATTACAGTCGAAAGTAACCTTTATAATACTTTTTTTGTAGTATCGTATAAAGTGGTAAATAAAGTTTACAAGAAAAATAACGTGATTTACTTAAGTTGTTTGAAAATTTTAATTTTTATCTGCTTCCAAAAACAGTAGTCACCTCAATTTTGGCAGGAAAGATAGCCAGTGTCAAGTCAGTTGAAGCGTTACGAAAATAATATTAAAATCAATGGTTTAGGAGAGAAAACCACACTGTCCAGATGAAAAAACGCCGAAAGAACACGAATAAACTTGAGAGGCGAGAATGAGTACCGCCGCACCGGGAACCATTTATTGGATGACCAACATTCCTTATCACCCCTAATGAAAACGTGTTATTGGTTAAATATTTACACATATTTCATTAAACATTATTAATTATTGTAACTGTTGGTTTTCCAAAATAAAATAAAACACCCTCCACACAGCATCCCCAAAGTCGACATAGACCCTGATGGACTTTTTTTGACTCCTGTGTTGAGTTAATCTAGACACAAATAGACGTAGACATAACCTACTCTTTTTATAATATTGAATATATATTTAGGTACTTTCCTTTAAGTGATTTTTCACAAAAACAGCGCTCCACTAATTATCCAATTTTTATTATTAATTTAGGATTCTAAATCTCTGTTCACATTTTTATCTGCGCATTCTATTTTATGATTTTGTAGTCACATTTTTCATTATATTTTCTTCATTGTTTTAATTTTTAAGTATTTACAATAACAGCGATTCGAATAACTTGTAAAATAGAATTTAAAAGCCCATTAGGACGTGTAATACCTAATGGTTATGAAATAATATCAGCGACCCGAGAGGAATATTTAACGATAGGAAACGTTCTCTCTGGACTTCTCGGAAGCGTGATCGACAAAACAGCTTTAGTTTTGTTGGAATTCCACAAATTAACTTTATGACTTATTCATTCATGAATGGGGCTCAGAAAGCACCTAGCTCATTTCCGTATCCAACCAATTCTTGGAACTGTTTTATTACCAAGCCGCTTGCTTTACATAATATTAAACTACAGTAATGAAAGTTTAAATAAAAACGTCTTTTAGTCTTCAAACAGCGACGTTGCAATAAATTCATGGGCCCCAAGGCAAATTTTAAATAATGTTGAAACACATAAGGCTAAAATCAATTTATTTTATTGCTCAGTAAGGTTGATCTAGCAAATGTTATTTAGATCATAGTAAATAGTATATAAGTAAAGTTCTCTAACCGCCTACCCACTCCTTAAACCTTATCCTTCCCAGAACATACTCTCCTTCCTTTACTTAAAAAGAACCTCCACACATCTTCCCCAATTATGACACTACCCCTGAGAAAAAAAAGCTGTTCACACGCGGTAGAAGTGAAGCCTTCAGAAAACTAAAGTAGATAAGAGTGGAAATGCTACGAAGCACCGCACAAAGAGGAGACCGATTATACGATCTCATTTTTTCGCAGGCTAAGTCCTATAGATTTTATTTATGAACAAAAAGATACATAAATTACAATAAATTTTATACAATAATTAATTACATAATATACTATTTTATTTACCCCCATTAATAAGCAGGGCTTCTGTGTAAGGGGGGTGTTATTATATTGGTTTATTTTTTTCTGTATAATTTTTAAGCTGAGTTTTAAATTTTTTTATATTACTGTTCTCAAAAATCAGATTTTTTCAGATAGTGAATTAAAAAAATTAACTCTTAGATATTTAACTGTCCTTTTGTTTTTTTTTACTTTTTTGGAGTAGGAAGTATTGACGTTTGTCTAAGATTTCTGTTATTTTTAAAGGGTGCAACTTTATTTTGAATATTATCTTTATAAATTTAGATGTATGGGTTTGTCTCTTTTTAGTGTCACTATTTTTCGTTTCATCGAGTTTCAAATTACGACAGTGCTAAAGAAGTTTTCACTTCAAAAAATCTTTTTTCAGTGCCTCTTGCGTTTCTTTTTTTTACATTAACTCCACGCAAAATAATTTCCCACATGTTCTATGTTATCTTTTGGGATGCTGTGCCTAGGGTCTTATTGTGCCAAGAAAGGGGTGAATCTGGGTCTTGAAAAGATCCATGGTGCAGGAAGGAGGAAACACAGGGGCCGGAAAATCGTTTCACAGCCGAGCAGTTAAACTCAAGAGTCGTAGAAACGACTAGTTCTCATGTGACGGATGTCAGCTGTGTACAAATGTTGGGCGCGCGTTGAGCGTGTTTCCGGTGGAGTTAATGCTAAAAAAACTTCATGGTTTATCTATATACCTACATGCTTTGTATCATACTTCTCAAAGGTGTCAATTATTTTCTATGACCAATCAAAAAAAAATCTTTGTTTTATTAAGGGAACATTTTCCAAAAACACTTTATTTTCTAAAAATCCGAACCTTACAGGCTTGTCTTTCTTAAGCTCCTTCAAAATTCTCTCACCCATTGCTTCAACCCGCATACGCCTCAGCTATAAAAACACAAAATTTATAATAAAAACTAAGTACACTTCCAAACAATTTAATCATCCCCCAGTAGTAAATAAATCGGTAATTTAATATGTTTAAGTATGTTGCATATTTTTATTAAGAAGGCATATCAAATAAACCAAATCAAACCAGAGAAAAAAACACATTTATTTCACATCGTATTGCATTTGACTGACAAATTACCTCATCGATCGCTACGCCACTGTTTTATTACTGCACTAATTTTAAATTATATAAATATATAGGCCATAAAGCCTAATCACTATAGTAAACTCTATTTTAATCGTCAAAAACCTTGGTGTCTGATATACATAGATACTAACCAGTTGAAGTTACTACAACTTATGATAACTTACACAGGGAGATAGCATAATGATCTGCTATCCTCAATATACAATCTACAAAAACGTTTTGGAATTATTGTGAAAGAGCCTTACACAGGATTCTGCCGAGAGGGTGGGCCGCCACACAACTCTTGACGATGACCCAAGTTCCTATATTTAATTTTATTTTATTTATTTATTTCATAGTAGTTTGTTCAGTCCTACTCACTAAGGAATCCTATGGAAGGAAGCAGACAGTGTTGGTGTTACATCATAATTTGGGAGACGGTTTTTAGATAACCAACACCACTGCCGTAGGTCATCCCAATTGGTTCACCTAGTTTTGGTGACTTAACAGAAGTACCCGGATACATGAAGTAAGGTTTGTTCGTTTGTTCAGGTCTTGGTCGATACATCTACCCACCAAATGCGTGGCGGGCCAGATCAGGAGAGCCAGACTTTCTTGACTCCAGCCGGACTTTCTCGACCCATCGCCTTGCACCGCAGTACATACTGACCACCAGTTTCCTATCCACCCTTTCCTTCCCAGAACTTCCCCTCCATCCTTTCCTTTAAAATACCCTCCTCACAGCATCCCAAATATATGCCCTGAGGGAAATTATTCTTCTGGGGCCTCCTGTTTGGAGTTAATGTAAAAAAATGATTTCCTCATCTTTACGTTTGTTGATTTCATCATCTTCATGTTTGTTGACTGTATGTTGTGTTGGTGTTACTTAATTATTTCAATGATTTCTTGGTCTTCATGTTAGCTAAGCAGCATTTTTTTGTTGTTTATAAACTTGTTTATCATCGTGGTATTTTTAATTTAATTTGGAAAGGCGATATTTGATTCGGTTGATAGTGACATGTTTTCGTCGGGCGTCACCAATATATTATTTCATTTTCACTGAAAAGATTTACCTACAGAGAAATTGTGATCAAAACCGATTTGAAACAAAATTGTGTCCAAAATGAATAGATGTGCTGGATCGTTAAATTTCCGTTTAATTGCGGGTTATTTTAAGTGGCGGTGATTTCGACAATTAAAATTATACAGCAGAGCTTTGGTTATCCGTCGAAGATTTCAAACCAAAAACACTTGTTCGACAAATACACCACCGCTGAGGTTTGTTTGTGGTTTTAGGAGTTTTAGGATTTGAAATAGGAAGGGACAGCAATTCATATTTCAGGCAATTAAACTACAATATTATCAAAACAATTAATTTATAAGTAGGTACCAAACCTGCGCTACCAATGTATGTAAGCACGTACAACCTTTCGACACTCCAGACAGGCTAATGAAATTTGACCATATTCGGTGTTAAATCTATCCTATAGGTATTCAGTGTTAGATTATTTTTTAAATTAATGGATTACTTTGTTTTAACTAAATTTATTGTTTAAAAAAACAATATGTTTCGTAAGCAATGGTTACTTCATCGGGGTTTCATCACTTAATGCTTGTTCACATTGGTCAAGTAGTATTTATTTATTTAATATAAACGGCGTAAATATGCTATAAACAGTAATTAATTTCACAATATCATACGAAAAATATTAGTATCTAATAAAAAAAAAGTGTACATATGTATAGTAGTTAATAGAAGCGTTACATTGGGAAGTGACACCAGAAATACATTTACATGGAAAAATCTATAATACAAATCAAATTAATATGGATTTAAAAAATATAATAGCATAGCCTTCTTGTACCTACCTACCTTCCGTGCAGTTAAATAGATCTGCCACATGTGCATATCTATTACAAACATCATGTAACCTAGGTACAAGCGAGTGTTTCGTATACTCGGTCCGGTTATTGTTGCATTTAAAAAGGATTTTAGTTCAAGTGGTTCTCGTGGGAATATGGAATTCAATGAGCTTAGTTAAATAAGGACTGTCTATTCCACCATGTATCAGTATGTCAAGTAGCGAGTATACTTGTTACTTGAATCGCCGAAAACCGTTCGCATTACTTTCAAGTAGAGTATATTTGTGCCCGCCGCCCGTTGCAAGATGACATCGGATGACGGGCCGCTACAAAGCAAAGTAAATACGCTAATTAAGCTGATTTCATTGCTTATTTTAGAAAACGCGGAAGAATAAATTAATGAGATGAAAATAAATAAACCATGGATACAAAAAGAGATTAATAGCAGCATAAATAAATAATTTTAGAGTAGCAACTTTGCTCCAATGCCACGACATTTCGCAACGTCTACAAATTAACTCTGCTAAAACGGCGGGATTGCGTATATCAGTGCGCAGGGACGCGTGGTGGGGGTCCTTACTCGCCCGAGAAAAAACGAAATGAATTGAATCCACTAAAGAGCTGACTCACTAACTCTACTAAAATTATGGTGTTCGGATGCGTTTAGTTACTACTATATTCTCCACTGGACTAAAACACTTGGCGTGTCCGAACGGCTCTTTAAAGGTGTCATTCGATGGGTGGAGTGGGAAAGGGGGAGGGGGGATAGTAGGGCATAATTTACAAAGGGAACAAGTTTAATAACAAGGGTCATTTAAAAATATTTTTTGTTTATTTATAATATTTAAATTCATATTTACGCTCTTTAAATATTATACTACCTATGTCTATTGTTGTAGTTAGTTTTAAGTATACCCTGATGGAGTAAGCATTGTTTTTTTTATTGTTTTTTTTTTCCCGTTAAACCGCATCTAAGCAGTTTGTCAACAGGATTTTCATCTTCAATTTAATTACACATACGAGTACATAATATTATTACTATAACTATACAGATTGTCACAATTAACACACAGACTTAGTATAAACCATCTCTATTTAGTAACCATATTTTCAGCATACATCTCAATCTATTTGTAGAATCGCATTTTTTTATATTACTTTGTAACATGTTAATTATTTTGGGCTCATTATATTCCAGGGTTCGCCGTCCGTAGTTATTGTTATACTTTGGTACAAGCATTCCTTCATTCTTTGTGAACCTAGTATTATGTTCATGTTCCACTTTCCTCTTATATTCAGATTCAGATATATGCCGAGTCATTATTTTGAACCATAATAGGGCCTCCATATGAAACATATTGGTTTTTAAACAATAAACGAGGTTAAAACTAAGTAGGTAATCTATAAATTTTGAATTAAAATGGTTTCACAAAATAAGTTTGATGTGTTGGAAGAAGAGAATACATTTTTTTTATTGTTTTCACCGGAGTTGCGATAAAATGAACTTTCTTCTGGACAACGGGACTCACTTCTATAGATTTGCATTTTAATCAAGATTTATAATGCAAAATACGCCTGTTATTATTACTAGTTCGTGTCTTCGCTTAAGTTCCCAGGGCGCGGCACAGTTCCCACCCTGTCTGCTACTTACTACCCCTAACCCCCGCCCCTTCCAACCCCTGCCGCGACCGTCTGACCTACTTCCCCTGGGCGGGCTGCCTGAGGGGGTGGAATGGGGGAGTGGACCTGAGGGAGGTGCAAAGTGCAACAAGGGAGGTTCACCCCTAGCTAGGAAAGAACGGCTCGAAGATTCATTTATTTAATAGTATTATCTTTTAATCGTTTTGCAAGGCGGTTAATAATTTATGATTACAAAACTTACTTTTTGGGGTGTTAATGTAAAAGATTTATCGTGGTTAACAGTTATCTAAACATTGGAAAAAGATATTGTAACTAGCTGGTTCCCGGCATGCGTCGCTATGCCATTTAATTAAGTAATTGTTTCTCTCGCGTTCCCACTCCGCCTCCTCCACCTTCCCTCTCCCCACTCCACTCCCCCCTTCCACCGTCATGCGAACCCCCCTCCCGAGTTCCCCTCCCCCGTCCAACTTCCTCGTCCCCCCTCCCCCTTCCCCCTCCCTTCTTTTCCCTTCCGCATTCCATGCATTCAGTCCCGGTACATCCAGTTTTCAAACAGCTTAGGTGCCACCTATTGCAATTTTTTTATACAAATTTCATAATTCCAGAGCTCACCAGTAATTGTAAACCTTGTCCTGACAATAACGAACACAAAAAAAAAGAATTATCCAGTTTGGTGCAGTCGTTCGGAAGTTATGCGCCTACATACATTTCGGCTATTCATTTTTACTTAGATTCATTCATATATATATATATATTAGGCCCTTAAATATGAAATTAGCGTTTTGTATGGGAGGAACTTTGTATGGGAGCTTATGGGAGTTTTGTATGGGAGCTTTTTCACCTTCCCAATTTGCTTCAAGTGGATTAAAACAGTTTTTTCACTAACACCGCAGCCTGCAGCTAACTCGGACGTGGTTTGCGATGGATTCGCTTCCACAATAGCCTTCAATTCTTCATTATCAACTTCGGTCTCCGGCCGTCCACGGGGCTTGTCTGCAGGTCGAAATTTCCAGAACGAAAACGTTGGAACCAAAAACGCACTGTGTTTTCTTTTGTGGCACCGTCGCCATAAACATCATTAATCCTTCGAGCCGTTTCTGCAGCACTGGTGCCACGGTGGAACTCGTACTCATAAATAACGTGATATTTCAAGTTTTCCATTTTGTAAACTAAGTGACGCAAAGAAAAAAAATAGTTAAGGAAAAAACAAATTAATTATAATTTTCTAAACACAAATACATGAGTAAACAGCTGTATAAATTTGAATTTCGAATTCCTAACCAAAGAGAAGATATTTGAAATCAAAGTTGGCAGTACGGCAAAACACCAATTTCATATGTAAGGACCCAATATATATAATGAAGATGTAAGATATATAGATTTAAAAAGTGATCGCTACGCTGTTCGCTAATCCTAATCCTGTAATCCTAGCGCTGGGCGGTCGCAAGTAAAACATTTTGCCGTGTTGTACGGATTTCCTCCTTCTTAAGTCAACGTTTCAGAAAACGTTATAGTGTCCATCATCAGGGCAATTGTGTAGATTGTGGTGAAGTGTGAGTTTATATATGTCGAAGTGATACCATGTTGCGCGCGTCAGTCCTCTTAGGGCTGGTATTTCAGCATAATAATTAATTAAATTAATGTGTTTTTCAGCGTATGATTTTGATGTAGCCATCAACTACCGGATACCAAAAACTACAATTTACGGTGCCAAAAATATTTTTATTTTAAATTCTGATCAGAAATGCGTATGAGAAGATTACTTAAGAAAACCTTTCCAAAACACCTTAATAAGTAAGGTGATCATAGTGTTCTGATTAAAAAAACTTATTTCTGTATTTTGGATTATTGATACAGGTAGGTAAAATATATAAATATGATTTAACTATTATTGAAGATAATCTGTAAAATTGTTTATTTTTTAACGTTATAATTATGTAGTTCTTTTCTCTTAATCCTCATTTCCTTTAAGGCGGGGTCACCAAGACTACCTGAAAAGAATTCGCTCGATTTAAGAAAAGGGGAACATAGATTTTAATTTTTTACATAACTAGTAAAATAATCTGGTGGAACTCGGTTCTAAACTCTAGTTGAAGTAAACATTTCAATTAATTTATTTAACGAATTTAGAAATTCATAAAGCATATATTATATCAATTTTAAGTTAAATCTGTTATATTAAATAATTGCAGGTTAAAGTACATACCTGAAGTTTTAATATCCATGTTTAAAACTTTCTGGTTTATAAATAGGGAAAACAGGACAAGGGTAGCTACCCCGCCAACGAATGAGGCGCAAATGGGAAATATTTGCAGCGTGATACATACTTGTATCTCAACTTTGCGCGCATGCCCAAAACCTCCGCAACCCCCGGCTATTTGGTTGCGTTTACAAAATAAATTCTAGCGGGTTAATGGAGAACGTTTTAAAAATATTTATGATTAGTTTGAAGACAATTCTTTTTCCTGTTCTGGCGCCGTATTTCTCTTTCACGATTTCAACTGCCTCCGTAAGTGGGCGTGCTCGATATGTTTTGATAGGATATCAAGAATAAACACCAAGTAATAATTCGCTACAGGGACTTTAAGCTCTCCAGCTGGTCTCCCTCGACACATCGTCTTGCACCGCAGCGGGAGGGATGGATTCACACGTCCATCACTCCTGGACACGCTGACCCCTAGATTCCAACCCACTCCCGATATATTTTACCTTCCCAGAACTTCCTCTCCTTCCTTTCCTTAAAACTACCCTGTAAACATCATCCTTAAATATAATGATAAAAGAACAATCTTTCGAAACCAATTTATAATTTTTTGTGGAAAAGAGTCAATAAGTCTAAACACTGATCTAAAAATGACATTTCTGGTTTTCTATGGTTATACGCTCTTAATAAGTGGACGTTATACACTTTAATCTGTAGTTATCTACCAGAGGTTAAAGGTTATAATATTTCTACCTTTCTGGAGTGGTTCTGAGTTGGTTTCATTCTGAGTTGGTCGGTCACCCTTGAAAGCTACCGCGGCAGAATGGGCTCCTTGGTTTATTCGTAGCTCAAATGTTAAAAGCATGTTCCCGACACGCGGAAATGAAATTAGTTTAATTTTTATATTTTAATTTTTTGAAGGATATGCTTATCAATGAAATATGTATGTCATTGAAGAATAAGATAATACTACTCGTAGTAAAAAACCAAAACGAAAAATGAAAAAGAATAAACACACACATGGTGTTTGCATACACATGGTGTTTAGTTTCCGGACACCGTTTGTTTTTTGTAAAGCGCCGTTTTTTTTGTGAAAAAATCACCTCACAGGTGCTGAATAGTAGTTTTATTTTCAACACCTTCCAGAGTTGTAGATTCTCTCAGCAACGCCCTTGTGAACTTGGGGTGATACAACGGCTTTCCAGCTCTGATATAAATAAAATATGGTCACTCCTTTAGGGCTCTCACAAGTAGGTACTCTAATTTTTTTGAATGCATGAAGCTTCATTTATGTTGCACGAAGCCTAAATGTATCTGTAATAGAGGAGTTAGTCTAAAAATGGGGTGATGGGTTAGTATAATGAACGATAAACATGACATGAGGTAAATATAGAGAATATGGTTAATATTATATTGAAAAGTTTGAAAAAAAAATGAAACAACATAACAAATTCATCACTTAAAACGATGGAAATAATTACTGTAAAAAATAATTAGGTAACAAGTAAGGTCACCTGAAAGATACAGGGACTGCGATGGTGTGGACAAAAAAATGACAAACCGACCAAAATGATAAAAGCAATATTAAAATAAAAAAAATACAAAGGTGCAGTTCACGCGCAGTAGAAGTGAAATCTTCAGACAACTAAAGTAGACAAAAATGGGGAGGCTACGAGGCACCGTACACAGAGGAGATCGATCATTATATCTCATTCTCTCGCGGGCAAAATCCTAAAGATGTATGTGTTTGTCTCTTTTTAGTATTTCTTTTGCATCGAGTTTCAAATCACAACGGCAAAGAAGTTTTAACTTCAAAATAAAATAAAAATGTATTTTTACACAAAATTTTAATTTAAATATAAACAAAGCGATTCACAGGAAGATTGTGGAATAAAAATAAGAAACCAATTAAAAAATAAATTTACTTATAATACATACCTAGACTCAAAAGGAGGATCAAGGATGACCATAATCGGTTATCGTGGCTCGCTGTACAGGATAGTTTCTATCACCCCTTTTTGATTTTTTAAATTTTTTTTTAAGTGCAATTATTCCTTACATGGCCGTATAGATGACCTTTGAAACATCTAATGGCCCTAATAAAATCGCGGACGCGACAGGCGTTCCACCCAAGAAAGCAATGACTGCTGTCCACTAGAACCTTCCTCACCTCAGGATGGACGGTAACAACCATATTCATAGTAGGTTCTCAAAGAGTGAAACGCGCAATCTTTCGCAAATATTCTTCCTTTGTAATTATAGATTTACCCTCAATATTATTTTCAAAAATTTCTTTAAAAATTTCGGGGTCACCAGAAGCATCGCAGCTAGGAACTTCAATCATACATATATAAGTAGTCTGCCAAGAGGTCCCACTACCTTGATGCCAGAAGCACCTAATTTTTATCATTTTTTTTTTAAATATTATCCAGACCAACAATATTAGATGCCTGCAGGATAATTCCTGCTCCTTTATTTTTCTCGAACGAACAACCTGAAAACCATCAGTTGCTGGGTTTGCAAAACCAATTTTGTGGATCGGTCCCCAGCCACAATTCCAGCGTAGGATCTTGGTGGTTGTGATGTCCCTCCGGAATCCATAACATCCGGTATCGATGTCTATACAGCTATAATTTCGTCAACTTTATTAGAAATTTCAGCCTGTGCATTCATAATTTGGCAATAGTAGCACTTCGAGACTTTACCTCATTCAAGTCTGGGTTTTTCATTTTATTGGTGCCGTCGTTTACGATTTTAATAATCCGCATACATCGTTCAAGAGAGGAGACAATCCAATTTTCTCCGCTTGTGGTGAATCGCTAATCCTCGTCCTCTTTCTATGATCTTAGTTCAAAGACAGTTCATGACAACAGAAGTACTAGGAGCTTGTATAGTTTCTTCTTCAGAATCACTATCATACAGAGTGGGAACACTCGAGGGAATTGTTATTAACTATACCTGGCCACACAAGTGTTTCAGGAGGAGTTAAAAAAAATTTAGTTCGCCCTTGTGAACTAATTTGGCAGTGTTGAAAGACCAAAATTTTGAATGGGAACATTGCCTGAAATATCTTTAGCCGTTTTTGTGATCAGTTTTGATCAGTCGTGAACTTTTCAGCCTTCTTTTTCCCAATTATCTTCCTCTATTCACCCCCGCCAGCCTTTCAACATAATCCAATTGGGGACGCTATAGTCCCGTTTGCTCCGTGCAGTTGGGACTTTGATATTCACAAAAAACTATGTTTTAGCACTCTTCGTCCTCTCCTCTATATCCTTCAACATTATTATATTTCTCAGCAGATAGACTCACAAACTCCTGGCAGTGTAAGCCTTGTAGGTAGGTGTCACTAAAAAACACCAAAAACTCTCATCAAATTAACGAGTCATGATTTTTTTAAGCAGTCCATTATTCAAAGTATTAAAAATATAACGCTAACGTCACTGCCTTATCATATTATGTAGGTGGAGGGAGGGATCTCATTCCAGACACTCCCCCCCAGGGAGAGGGAGAAGGAGGGGGTTGCATTAGCCAAGTAAACTCTCCCGGGAAAACAATGCACTTATTCTGTGCAAGAACAATGTGCAATCTGTTGGTACAACATACCCCCCTCCCCCCTGTAGACTATGGACGGAAGGTAAAGCAAACCAGAGTATTAAATTAGAATTTAAGGTAGGTACTAGGTACAACACACTCAACATACAAGTCCAAGAAGTGTGATACCAATTAGATGAAAACTAACGTGTCGGCGGCATCAAATTACACAAAACGACACGTTAATAAAGGAAGAATAAGTGTGTGGAACGAAATTTTCAGTCAAGCTTTTAAAACTAACGTTCTAAAAATCAGAACGGTCATAAATGGTTTTTTTTTCTATTTATATAAATACCGCACAAGAGTCCCAACTGCTCCCATCTGAAACTAGCGAGACTATGGCATCCCCAATTGGAGTACGTTGTGAGGCTAGGGCGGGGAGGGCTAGGGCGCAAATATACTATATATTATTTTAAATTAATAAATTGTGAAACAACACAAATTAATCAAATAAAATCGCGACCTTCGGTGTGCGAGTCAAGAGCCTTACCGCTGGACTACGCCGGCCATCAATTATTAATTATAACTATCTATAATTATTTATAACTAGCGGTTATTGCTGCTAGGCCCTGCGGGCGGGGGCCGACACGACTGTAGTTTAGTCGCAAACTTCACGTACATAATATCATCCATATCCAGACTCCAGACTGGAGACATTTATGAAAATGCAAATCCAAGGGTACGTACGCCTGCCAGCCGATGCTCCTCATGCTAGCTGTTAACGTAAGTGATGCCATCTTTTCTCATTATTAGCTACTTGCTTTATTCCGGTTCTATTACGATAGTAGTTTAGTCACAAACTTCATATTCACAGATGGTTTCCATATGGCGCAGCGTCAGAGTTGTAATCGGAGTCGGATTCTTAAATTTCAACCGTACTGTCGCTAGGGTATTAATATTGTCAGAATTTTATATTAACTCCACACAGGAGGCCCTGAAGAAAATATTTTCTTTTGGGTGGATGAAATATTTACCTCTTTTTAAGCAAATTAAAAAGAGAGGAAGTTCTGGGAGGGGAAAAGGTATGAGAGAGATGGGTGAGAATCTGGAGGTTAGTGTGTCCAGGAGTGACAGACCTACGAATTCATTCCTCCCACTGCACAAAAGTAGCTTGCTACTTGGGATGACCTATGGCAGAGGTGTTGGTTATCTAATGAACGGTTCTTGGAGTGACCCATACCCACGTTCAAAATCAAAATAAATGCTTTGTTTAAACTTTAAATTTTTAATTTTCTTCTTCTTGTAGTGGGATGCTGACGTTATTCAGCCAATCGACGACACAGGGAGTCACTTGGTTCAGTACGATAAGACGGCTTTAAACAATAATTATTGGGGAACAAAAATACTCGTGCGTATTTTCTTAGTATCGGTATATTCTCTTTTAAATATGAATACCTGCCGCACAAGAGTTCCAACTGCTCCCAACCGTCTGGAGACAGTGAGACTATGGCATCCCCAATTGGGATATGTTGTGAGGCTGAAGTTAGAGGGGAGGGGAAGGATATTGGGCAGATGAAAGGGGATGGCTATTCAGATGTGGATCACCAAACACGGCTACAACTATTTTAAGCTACGTTTCAGAATGATAGTCTTACCAGGCGATACTGAGAGAATCTTTCACCCTGGAACGTGCCGTAAGTATACTATTTAATTTATTTTATTTTAGTTATTTGTATATTTAATATTTCAAATGACTAATTTATCAAAACTTATGAACTATAACATTTTCTCTTGCTTAATGTGGCTCCTACAATCCATCTTGAATCTACCAATTTGTGCAGACTTTGTAGTTTCTATTAAGTAAACTTTGTAGTTACTATTAGTAAACTATTTTGCGCATTGGATTTGTCATTTTTTTTTTGTAGTTTAATTTCATTGCAAGTTCTCGTGTTATGTCTGTAAAATATCTTGTTTGAAAGTTATTTTTAGTAATAGGTTGTTTATTATTTTATTTATAAATATTATTTCGTACAAGGTCAGCTTATGTTTCACTGTTTGCCAATTAAGTTCCTTTAACATTTTAGTCACTTGAAAAAATGAATTTCGCCCAAGTATTATTTTCGCTTTGGAGAATTTGCAATTCATTTTGTTATTTGTCGTTACAGAAGAAAATAATCGTTGATCTGTAGTTAAAATGTGGAATAATAGTTGAAGTGTATACCTATGGTGATTGTAGTTATTCTGGAAATCTCTTTGAAGTATTAATTCCGAAAAAGGGTTCTTTTTCTCACTTTTTTTTATGCAGTATTTAGTATTCAAACGGCGTTGGGACTTCTTCTATCATAAGATCCTGTTTAATGTATAGCCATATCCCATTGTCCCTCCCCTTTTCTCACAAAGCCCTACTTGAGAAGCAGAAGAAGAAATAGATGACTAAATACTGCCTACCGACGCCAGTTCTAAAATATTATTTGTACAATCATTTGAAGTACACACATTTACCAGTTGAAATATTGTCGCGATCGTGAACGCATCAGTTATTGAAACTCTTGCTAAATCGCTTTGAAATCTCGCTCGCTTTTTGCTTTGTTTCAAAAGTGACCACTAGATAAAGGAACAAATTCATCAACCATTTGTAGGTAAGGCTTTATCCAGTCTCTCGTTTCCCAATGATAAAAAAAGGAATTGAACGTGCTTTGTTTGTTAAGTGTTTTACAGTTCACTTAAGTTGCCAACCGGGCAATAGACACTCATCATGCTTGTAAAATATATGCACTATATTTAATTAATCAATTGTGAAATAACACAACTTAATCAAATAAATTTAACTCGGGATTTGAACCTGCTGCCTCCGGATTGCTAGTCGATAGTCTTACCCTTTCTGTAAGCAACCGAAGACCTAATACTATTTTTTTTCTGTTTATTCCAGGTGAAATCCTGAATTGTAGCTGAGCAGTGACCTTTTCATCAATAGACTCAATGATAAAAGAACCAAATTTATTGATGAATAAACGTTTTTATTATTATTATTATTCAAATTCCTGCTTATCTCAACTTGTCATAACAATACAACCTTGTATTTTTAAAAAAAATACCATAATTTAATGGAGATTTAAAATGTTTGAACAAAACAAATTTATTCAGCGCTTTATAAAAGCTTCACAAAATCCACCCTTTCCTCCAAACTCTAAGCCGGTGAAAACAATAAATATTTTAATGTGACGGCGGTAATGGAGGATGTTTTTATAATCATTTTAATAATTTTACTCTCACTGAGGACCTTGGCAGGATGGGAGGGATGTTATGGGGGAGGGGTAGAGACAAAGGAGGATTAGAGGGAAGAGGAGTAACTATCAGCGGAACTGTGCCAGACCTATTAGGGTCCAGTTATACCTACTATTAAATTCCCGGTACTGGGTGATCGCTAAATTATTTTTACCTGTGGAAAGATATTATTTTATTTAAATACCACATGAGACTTCCAATATAAGGGATTTTGTGAGGCTGAAGAAAGTGGGAAGAGAAAGGTGGTAACCTTACTATTCAGAGCTAGAAAAAAATTACGGATTAAGCCATTTCAAGACACGTTTCGATTCTTTTCACCGAGGCTACCTGTCACTATGGTAATGGATAGTATTAAATAAAACGATTTGTGAAACGATTCACCGCAGACAAACACTAAAAAAAAAAAATGTACAGGGTGTTAAAGGACGTACTTGACTTATTTTAATCAGTGATTCCTGACATTATTTGGAGTAATAAATGTGAATGAAATGTTGGCCTCCGGACTTTTTCATGATATTTTTTCAAAGTTTATTTTTTACTTAGCCAAGTAACCGACCAACCCCTTAAACTTGCCTCCAACTGTCCAACACCTACCATATTTAAAGTTTTTGTAAAAAAAAATATATCAAAAATGTCACCGGAGACTAAAACTTTATTAAAATTTTGTCAGGAATCACTGGTTAGTAAGTCAAGTACATCCCTTAACACCATGTATAAGTGGAAAAATGTGCACAAATAAGCTGATAGCTTAACGCTACCCAATGTTATATCAGTATGTTATACATTTGATTACTGTTTTTATTGTTCCATGTCATCTCAGAATCAAGTCAACTCAACACTTCTTTGAAAAATCATTAAAAGCTATGAAAAAAAAAATTGAAATAGCCCTTAACCCTAACCTAACCTTTTTACATTTTTTTTGTATTTTTTATCACCACTTTTAATGGTTTTTCTGAAAAGGTTCCGAGTTGATTTTATTCTAATAGAGTTCTCCGGTCACCGTTTTTATTTATTTTACAAATCATAAATCAAAACATTGTAATTGCGATAATAAATTGCCAAAATTTTTTTAGTTAACATACGTAAAACTGGATAAAATTAATAGAGAATTCATTCTAAAACTTGATCCAGATTGCGGAAATATTCGTATTTTCTTTGAGGCACCTAAAACCCCAGTGGCATCAATATTGTAAGTCGGTTCAGTACCCAAGAAGTACCAAAAGCCGGTGTTGGCGGGCTTGCGAGACATATTATTATTATATTAATTATCCTATGTCAGCAAGTGCTTTATTTTGTCACCTATGCGAGATTGCACAGTAACAAAAATATTTTTATTTTGAAAAGACTTATTTATTTGAATGCCATAAAATTGCCTTTACAATCAAGTAGTTCGTGAGATTACACAGTGGTACACAGGAGGGTAATTATAATAATAACAAATTAAGAATGTACATTAAGATGAAGTCATAACATGTTTTTCGTTTTGAAAATTTGATCGCTTAGAAGTATTATAGATGCTTCAATTAAATACTGCGTGTAGAATATATCTTGGCCCTTAAAAATATCAATAATTTTTTTTATCTTCTAGTCTTTTAACAAGCCTAGAAAAAAAATAAAGTATTAGGTCTACAAAAAACACTTTCCAGCGCAAACTCTCCTACTTATAAACCCCTTTTCGGACATGGTTTTATTGTATAATGTGGCAAATCCAGTTTCTTTTATAATAATCGCAAAAAAAATTGATATTTACGCCCGAACTTCACACAATAAAATAAAACATGCATTTTCTCGTTGTTATTTTTGACATCAATCAATACAGCCCTCACGAATTTGGATCTTGAAGTGCGACCCTTATGGCATGGGCCCAAGAACTATGCACTGGACACAAGACACAACCCATTTCGTATCAGTCACGCCCCGGCCATAGCGGGAAAAAGACGTGTGGCTCCGCGCCGCTTTCGTGAAAGCAATTTTAAATTTCCGTTTTATTACAATAAACAATGCGTAAAAAAGGAATTAATATTTATTACAGGCCTTTACGAAATCAACCTGAAAAAAAATTCCCAAATACCTATTCCAACCATTCCGAGAGCTTTTTCTCAAGTATTTTTAAACTACTCCTATAAAGGGCGTGAAATCCGATTACGATTTTTTCCTGGACTATTGGATCTCCTTAAGCCAAGTATATAGTATGATAACAACTAGTATTTAGTTACAATGATTATGTAATATTTTGACTTATAAGACAAAATAGCTCTGAAACAACTTTCCAACCACCCTACAATAGTCTATGATTCAGATTTCACGGAGAAAGAGTGTTTCGGAACGGAGAGCTGAATAATTAACCTGATAAGCTTAGCGGCGGTGGCATAGGGCGGGCAAAGAGAGGGGCAAGGGGAGGGTTGGTGGGAGGCGGTGACCCCCAGCGGTCAAACTGTCTGGCCGGGGATTTGCTGGCGTTTCCTCCCTCAGATATTCCACTGTTTGCTGAAAAACTTAAACTTGTTATTTATTTATGCCAAACTGGCCCTATCACATTTGCAAAGTACCTACTTATAAAATAATAAGGTGAATATTAAAACTTCTTATGCATAATGGACTTGTTAAAGATCCGTCGTAAGCCCTTTCATAACTGAACCAACTCAATCACTAAAAAATAATCACCGCTCATTGTATCTATATATATATATATATATATAAATCAAAAATTGTTTGTATGTAGATATATGTATATGTCCGCTATGCGTTGCTATATTAAGCATTGGAAATGTTTCAAACTTTCAAAATTCCTTTTTTCCACTTCCGAAAAGGTTTCTGGATTATTACAACCACATGACAATACATCTGAAAAGTTTTTTTCTGATTTAATAGACTCACTCACTCTACCGTTCTACTATAATAACACACATACATTATCACATTATTACTCACCAATCAGTCGATTACACATTTTGGGAAATGAACATGCTAACATCGGCGACATTTATTTCTTAAAATTAGCGCAATATAAACATGCACTCTGTGAGAAAGGTACTCAGGATGCAAGAGCGAGACGGAAGATGAACGAGTATAAAAGAAGATGTTCGCCCTTGCTCTGTCTCCTTTATCACCGACAGCGCCGAAAGCTAGGATTAGCTGTAGAACTCATTATTGTGCAATTATAATTAATACTCGACACGCGCATTATTATTTCCAAACTATTCCCTGATCACGTAAAAGATCATCCCATTGGTAATTAACAGTTTTAACAGTTTAACAGTGGCGCAGCCAATACGGAATTAAATATAACGATTGCGAGAATCGACGCGCAAAAATTGCACGCTAAGCACGCGAGTTCAATAGTTACGTGTTGTAACATTATTTTCGGGTCGGTAAAAAAGGCCGGACCGAAATTAAAAATCTTCACTGGAAGGAGTGAAGAAGAAGGGGAACGCTGGAGCCAGCCTAACTTCTCGGAAGGGGGAAGATTGCACGGGAGGGTCCAGGACTTCAAGAGCGGCAGCTGGGTGTCCAGGTCACTAGACGGGTCTGGAAGGAGCCATCGTCATCAAGGATCAAGAAGCGGTTTCCTGAGAGGGTCAACGGAGCAGTACAGATTGAGGAGGAATATCGTAGGGGAGTGTTTTTCTCTTTTTTCTTTTCTCTCTCTTGTTGTATCATCTGGGTAGAGGAAACATGGAGTCAGGAGGATTGGGGTCCTTCAGTTTGCGTGACGGTAACTGGGAGAATTTCAAGGTCCGCCTCGAACAGTATCTCCTTGTGAATGATGAAAAATACGCATCAGATGTGAAAAAAAGGGCTATTTTTCTTAATGCCTTGAAGGATGACTGTTTCTCACTTTTGGTAAATTTGTGTATTCCTAAAAAAGTAACCGATGTTAAATTAGAAGATTTAATTTCTAAACTCAATGAGTATTGTAGCATGACGAAATGTTTTTTTGAGGAGAGGTCACAGTTTTACACAGCTAAACAGAGGAGTGATGAGACAATTCGTGATTTCGCAGTTAGGTTAAAGGCTCTTTCGGTTAATTGTAAATTCGGGAATAATTTGTCGGAGAAATTAAGAGATTTCTTTGTGCTAGGATGTAAGCCCGGGAAAGTCAGGGAAAAATTATTTCTTGAAAGTGAATCGTATACTTTCGAAAAGTGTGTTCAAGTAGCAGAGTGCATCGAACTCGTAGCTTCAACGCAAGCCCAAGGTCGGGAGTTTAACTCTGTTTTAGCAAATAACAGTGTCAGCAGTGGTCGTGTTTCACCTAGTTCATATGAAAAGAAAAGAGTAAGCAATAGATTCAACCGGATGAGTAGTCCACATAAGTCGCGATCGCCGTCGCCAAAGCGTAAATGTTTCGTTTGTGGAAACGATAATCATATTTCGGCGGATTGTAGATTCAAAGGCTATACATGTAGAATTTGTGGTAAAAAGGGTCATCTAGCAAAACAGTGTAAAAGTTTTTCAGTTCGTAAAAATGTGAATACCTTGTTTTCAGATACAAGTGTCGATAATATAAATAGTGTTGAACCATATTGTGTAGAGGTTTCTTTGGACGGCATTAGAAGTAAATTCATGTTAGATTCAGGTGCATCTTGTAGCGTGATTGGCAAGGATTGTTATTTCAATCAGTTTAATAGTAATAAGTTAGTGCATGAAAACATTAGTCTACGGGGTTTTGACAATACGCTCATCAAAGTAATAGGTGCATTTACTCCGCTGGTAGAGTATAACGGACAATGCCGCCAGTTAAAGATTATTGTTGTAGGTAGCTCTACGTTATCAATATTAGGACGAGACTTCATGGAACTGTTTAACTTAGGAATTACTGGGATAGTGAATTGTGTTAATCGAAATACATTAAAAGAGCGATTAGTAAAAAAATTTCCAGAAGTTTTTACGGATAAACTAGGCAAGTTTAATAAATATGAAGTTAATTTAAGGTTGAAAGATACCGCCGTTCCGGTGTTTCGAAATAATAGAATCATTCCATTCGCTTTAAAAGAAAAAGTCGAACGAGAGTTAAATACTTTAATCTCAGATGGAATAATAGAGCCGGTTCATTATAGTGAATTTGCAAGTCCCATCGTACCAGTGATTAAGAAAAATGGTAGTATTAGGTTATGTGGTGATTACAAGTCAACAGTGAATAATCAGCTGTTAATTGACAAGTACCCTTTACCTAGGATTGAAGAACTGTTAACCAAAGTCAATGGTGGGAAAGTTTTTGCAAAGATTGACCTCAAGTCGGCGTATAACCAGTTTGTTTTGAAAAAGGAATGTAGGCGTTTCACAACGATCAACACACATTTAGGGTTATTTCAGTATAAACGGTTAGTGTATGGGTTAGCTTCTGCACCGGCTATGTTTGCAAAAGCAATGGCAAATTGTTTGTCAGGATTACAGAAGATGACATTCTATTTGGATGACATTATTGTGATCGGTGAAGACGAAGAAGATTTAGAGAGAAACGTGTGTGACGTTTTAAAAAGGTTAAAAAGTTGTAATTTAACGGTGAATAGTGAAAAGTGCGAATTTAATTTAAAAGTTATTGAGTTTTTAGGTTATAAGATAAGTGAACAAGGGATTCAACCGTGTCAACGGAATAAGGAAGCTATTTTAAATGCACCGTCACCTAGTGATTTAAATCATTTGAGAAGTTTGTTAGGCATGATTAGCTATTATCGTAATTTTATCCCAAACATGGCAAATGTATTGTCACCGTTGTACGAATTACTTAAAAAAGATAACAAATTCCAATGGGGTACAGAACAGGAAAATAGTTTTGCGATTATAAAAAAAATTTTAACTTCGGATAGGATTTTAACTCATTTCGACGAAAATATTCCTGTGAAACTTGTCACAGACGGTAGTCTTAATGGTGTTGGAGCGACACTTATACATGTGTTTCAGAATGGGTTTGAAAGGCCAATAGGTTTCGCAAGTAGAACTTTAAGTAAAGCGGAAAAAAATTATTCAATTTTAGATATTGAAGCAACTGCTATTATTTTTGGGATTAAAAAGTTTTATCAATATTTGTACGGGAGAGAATTCACCTTAGCTGTGGATAACCAACCCTTAGTGAGAATCTTCGGTCAAAATAGAGAAATTCCTAAAATCGCAGCGTCTAGGTTACAACGTTATGCGGTTATGTTAGGGTCGTTCAATTTTAAGATTGAATATGTAAAGTCGAAAAACAATTGTTCAGACTTTCTGAGCAGGTGTCCGATTGAAAAGGGAAGCTGTGAGGATAAGATAGAGTCTGGTTACATTAATTACTTCGAAAATAACGGGTTTAATTTATCTCTAGACGTGATAAAAAGTGAGACCGAAAAGGACGATATGTTAAGTCAAGTTAAGAAATTTCTTATCGAGGGTTGGCCAGCATCAGTAAAAAAAGTTCAAAATAGTAATTTTAATAGAATTTTCTGGGAAAAAAGGTTAGAATTATCATTGATAAATGGGTGTATTTTATATCAACATAGAGTTGTGGTTCCGGAGTCTTTAAGACAAGAGGTTTTAAAGATGTTACACAGATCTCATTTAGGGGTTTTTAAGACTAAAGGTATTGCGAAAAGTTTCGTTTGGTGGCCAAAAATTAATCAAGATTTAGAGAAAATAACTGAAAATTGTAAGGATTGTTTAGAAATTAAACCAGAATCTCAAAAGAGTTCTCTAGCAGTCTGGCCATATGAACCTGAAGTATGGTTCAGGGTACATATTGACCATGGTAGCTTACATAACAAAAACTTTTTAGTTGTGGTAGACGCTTCTTCGAAGTGGATCGAATGCCTGGAAGTAAACAGTCTGTCTTCAAAAGAAAATATTGAGGTACTTCATAGGTTATTTTCGCAATTTGGTTTTCCAGCAACTTTAGTTAGCGATAATGGTACGTGTTTTTGTTCTGAAGACTTTGAAATTTTCTGTAAAAAAAATGGTATGGTACATATAACTAGTCCAATTAATCACCCTAGCAGCAACGGTCAAGCAGAGAGTGCGGTTAAGATATGTAAAAATTTTCTTAAAAAAATTTGTAAACGTAATAGATTTCCATCAGACTATAAAGAGCAGCTTGGTAACTTTTTAACAGATTATAGGAATACCGTGCATGCAACTACAGGGTGTGAGCCATCGTTATTGTTAATGGGAAGGAAAATTAGGACTGTCTTTGACTCTCTAATACCTAGGAAAGTGGAGGAAAGAACCAGTAATTCAGGTTCTTCTCGACAAAACAAAGTAATTCAAAAGGTTATTCAGAGCCAAGGCAATCAGAAAAGGCAATATAGGGGTAGAACTAAGACAGGTTTTGATGTAGGTCAGAAAGTGATGGCCAGAGATTTCAGATCTCAGGGTAATAGATTATGGGTCCCTGGGGTTGTGGTTGAGAAAAAAGGCAGCAAAATATATTTCATTAAAATTAACAATTCTAATATGGTATGGAAAAGACATTTAGACCAGATAAGGAAATTACATGTTTCATGGCGGGAGGAAGATGGTCCTGAATTCATCGCGTCTGACACACTAGAACTGTCGACGGACGAATTGGATCTCTCCGGTATGTTGCGCAGTAGAAGCGACTCTAATTCTGTTTCTCCATGTTTCAGGTCTAAACCGTGGCATGGACGACTTCGCCCAAGATGAGACGGACGAACGAGAGAGAGAGAAGAAACGGAAGGGAAGAGGAGAAATTATACTTAATTTTAAGTTACTTGAATAATGTATATTATATTGTAAGAAAATGAAATATGTAGCCTAATATTATATTGTATGTAATGAAATTTGTAGCAACAGGAAATGAAGTATGTAGATAGGGAATTTTCAATTTTAAGTAGGGGAGGATGTGAGAAAGGTACTCAGGATGCAAGAGCGAGACGGAAGATGAACGAGTATAAAAGAAGATGTTCGCCCTTGCTCTGTCTCCTTTATCACCGACAGCGCCGAAAGCTAGGATTAGCTGTAGAACTCATTATTGTGCAATTATAATTAATACTCGACACGCGCATTATTATTTCCAAACTATTCCCTGATCACGTAAAAGATCATCCCATTGGTAATTAACAGTTTTAACAGTTTAACACACTCAAAAATTATTTTTCCAAAATGTAACTTTATATACGCAATATGGACATGTTAAAATGAAATTATGATATTTCTCATTGTTCTTTTTTGTTATTTTTTGTTGTGATACACAAAATGATTGAATGTTATTTTAAAATTTAAAACTACTATTATGAAATGATATAATTTTTCTTACTGTTGTACTCTATTATATGTTTATTTATAAAAGGCAGTATAGCCGTTTATGTATTTAAAATAAAAATAAAATAAAAATAATTATATATTTTTTTTAAGTGATGACGGTTAGGTTCAAAATCGGGGAAATTGGGTTAAAAATACTAATTTTTGTTAAAGGTTTTTACTCCAAAGGAGTGTTCTAACCAGTGTCAAGTGTTTGAGATTGTAAGTGTAATTTTGGGTATAAAAGTTTGGCATTAATAACAAGAACATATCTACATAATAATAATACAAAAAATAATAATTTGATAATCTCACGATTGTGAAACATATTTTCGTTCGAAACAGTTAGGTCTCTGAACCTGTCGACAGCTTTCAATTTTTAAAACTTTTAAAGGGAATTTTAAGAAATTTGATAAGAATATTATTTTTTTTATTGGTGCCCTTTTTTACTCATTTAAAGTACGCTCTAGCATGTTTAAATCGCACTTTATGGAACGCGCGTTTTTTAAAGTTACCATGGCAACATCAACAAATCAACAAAATGTGAAGAAATAAGAACTATTAATGAATTCGTGATGTGACATCACAATATCTTGTTGTCATGGAAATGAAAAACACAAACATTAATTTGCAATCTGTCACATAAGATTAATAGTTGACATTTTTACTAGTTATTGTGTGTTGTAAAATGAGTTCTAACATTGATAATTTAAATAATAATATCAATATTTATGTTTTCAAAGTGTACCAATAAAAAAAATAGCGTAAAGTTTTCTTGGATAACTGGTCTTTAAAACACTTGCTTTATTTCGAGCACTCGGCTACGCCGTCGTGCTCGAAGAATCGCGCGTGTTTTAAAGACCTGTTTATCCACTTATACTTTAATATACTATTATAATTTTGCATTTTTATTAAAAATGGAAACAATTTAAAAACGGCGAAGGACACGTTAAACTTATCATTCATTCAAAAAATATTCATTAATAAGTTGTAATTTTTTTAAGATTTACTGAAGTCTGGTAGGCGTAAGTCAGCGTTTCAGAAAGAAAATTTCTTTCGGAACCTTTTGTTATTTTGTAGCACTGAATACCATTTTTGTAAACGTCTTATATATTACTGTTTGTTGTATGACATTAAAAACTTTGGTGATCATTATCCAAGGGCAAGGTTCGTGGTTCAAAATTCAAGATTCTATGTTTAAGGCGATCCACTAGTACAGGAAAAATTCGAAATCGGAATTCACGCCCTTTTATGGGAGGAGTTTAAAAATACTTGAGAAAAAGCTTTTGGAAAGGTTGGAAAAGATATTTGAGAATTTTTTTTTACATGTTGATTTCGTAAATGCCTGTAAAAAACATTAATTCCTTTTTTATGCATTGTTTATTGTAATAAAACGGAATTTTTAAATTGATTTCACGAAAACAAGTAGCGCGGACGCTAACACGTTGTTTCTCCGCTCCGGTCGGAGGAGTAATGACAGAAGAATGGGGCGGCTGCCAGTCGTTCTTCGGTGGACGGTATAAGGTTCACTTTGATATAACAAATTCGTCGACTGCCGTATTGTCGCCGTGATGTCAAAAATACCAACGCGAAAATGCATATTATATTTTATTTTGTGAGGTTCGGGCGTAAATATATTTTTTTTTGCGATAATTATATAAGAAACTGAATTTGCCACATTATGCAATAAAATCATATCCGAAAAAGTGTTTATAAGTGGGAGAGTTTTCAGTTGAAAATATTTTTTATAGACCTAATACTTTATTTTTTTCTAAGCTTATTAAAAGACTTATTAAAAAAATGACCGATATTTTTAAGGGCCAAGGTATTTTGTACACGCAGTATTTAATGGAAGCATCTATAATACTTCTAAGCGGTCAAATTTTCAAAACAAAAACATACGATTTTGTATGATTTTGCATTATTTAGTATGGCTTTATCTTAAGGTAAAAAATCGAATTCAACCGTTAAACTTTAGGTTCAATGTTTCTCGGGGCATCGGGGGAATTTAAAAAAAAAATAATTTGAAAGAATTCACGTATTATTTCGCCTTCTTAGCAAAACCGACCTTATGCAATAAACGATTGGATATCTACTGATACACTACATAAAATTAAAAAACGAGATTATTTATATAAGCGTTGGAAAAATACCCTAACGAACAAATGCTATGAAAAAGAATACAAAAGTTATAGAACTGTTTTAAATAAATTGTTACTTAAATTAAAAACCTCATACTATAATGACAAATTCAAAAATCTATTTCAAGACTCAAAAAAGACTTGGGACGAGTAAAATCAAATTTAACGAAATTTTTTTTTTTAAAAGAAAGACAAACATTCCCGGGTTACGAATAATGCAACAAATGTAAAAATGTTTGTGACCAAATTGCCTCCAAATATCTGATGAAAGATCGGACCAAATAAAATGTAACTAATGATTTTGTAAATTATTTCTCTGACAGTGTCTGCAATATGTTACACAAATGTAATTACAAGGCAACTGTTTTTGAACCAGAGGAGATGCCTCAAAGCATGTACACCTACCAAAGGCCATAACTGCTGATATAGAAAGCATTGTGGACAACTTAAAAACTCTTCTCCTGGAATTGATAACATCAGAATGTGCGATATTAAAAAACACACAATAAACCTAGCTCCAATTATAGCCCATTTTGTACATAGAATCTTACTTGAAGCAAAAATTCCAGATGACTTAAAATGTAGTATTATCAGACAATTGATAAAGGGGGTGATCACACTCTACTGGGTAATTATAGGCTGATTATTATTTTGCCATCACTTGAAAAAATTCTTGAAAAATACATTCAGCTGAAATTAATCAAATATTTAGAAGATTTTTCTATTATTGATACCAATCAATATGGCTTCTAAAAAAAGGCACTGAAATGCCACTTCAAAAAGTTTCCAGTTTAATAAATAATGAGTTAAATAGTAAAAATCATCTATTTGTTTTATTTATAGATTATTCCAAGGCATTTGACACTATTAATCAAATAAAATTATTGCAAATACTAGAAATCATAGAAATAAGAGGAAGACTTCTAACTCTTTGAAAATTACTTGAACAACCGGTGCATGAAAATAAAGCTATTAAACACCTTATGTAAAAAAAGAAGAATTTTAGCAGGCATTCCTCAAGGTTCCATATTAGGTCCAATTTTATATATCATTTATGTATATTTTATTAAGTACATTTTTAAACATGTAAAACACTTCCTGTACGCCGATGATACTGCATTGGCAATTTCATGCAGTGATCTGCAATTATGTATAAAACTCTTACAACAAGATTACATTGAACTTTTGAAATGGTCTCATGACTCTGATTTAATCACAAATGAAAAAAAACTAAATTAATACATATTAGATCACCCAATGTTAAAGCAAATATTATTACACCTGAAATTAAAACACAAACTTCAGATTGCTTACATGTCGGTATCTCTACATTGTGTACATGTGAAAATATTGAACTGGTTAAAGAATGCGTTTATTTAGGTGTTATTATTGATTGTGTTTTCAAATGGGATTTATAAATAAACAAAGTTTGTGAACGACTCAGATCTATTGTTAGCAGATTATATAAACTAAAATTCTATGTTCCAATATGCACACTTCGAATAATTTATTTATCATTAGCTGAATCTATTATAAGGTATGGAATTACAGCCTGGGGACTTTCCTGTAAAACAAATGTTAATTATTTTCAATCAGTTCAAAATTCATTAGTTAAATTATTAGCGCATAAAAGTTTATACGAACAAAGGCATAATCCGTACTTTTACCAAAATCTCAAAATTCTCTCAGTAAGAGCAATTCTTTGGTATAAAATTATATTTCAGCACATGAATAGCCCTATATACATACATAAACTGGGCCATATTTACAATACTCGTTTTACGCTAAATGAAGGACTAATTGTACCTAAGCACTTAAACATATTTTGCGCTGGACTACATGATACCACATTGCTTAAATATTATGTTACCTGCTGAAATTAAAACATCTCTTGAAAAACAAAACAGTAATGGTCTAATTTGAGACCTCCTTTAAGTGCTTGCGGGCGGAAATAAGTTTCTATTATTGTAACATGTGATTCTACCAAAATAAATTAAGTTTGTTAAAAGTGCAAATTCCATGGCGTCTTTATTTGAGATTCTTCTAAGATGACAAAATACAACATGTACAAATGGTAAAACAAATATTACGAGTATGTTGAAGAATTGGCTCGCCGAAAGAAATAATTTGTATTAGACTCTAACACAAAAAGTCTAACTGCAAAATACATATAACTTTTCTTTTTTCGGTAAAATATTTTTATTTTTTTCCTGTCATATTGTATTACTTTGTCTTTATAATAAATAAATAAAATTTAAAAAAAAAAAATTTAAAAATTTAAAAAAACCATTGTTCTTACCTGCGTTGTTATTTTGGTCACTTATCCTGACATTGAACAATTTTTATTTAAATGTGTTTATTCTGCTCTCTGTTTCCAGGCTTTGGGGAAGGAAGTTGTGGAATATGATGTGTATTTCGCATTCCCTCGTGGCCTATGCTTCTTTTACGGCACAACTGCTCCCAACCGCCTGGAGCAAGTGAGACTATGGCATTACCAATCGGGGTATTTTGTGAGGCGAAGATAGTGGAGTGGGGAAGGAGATGGAGCGAGTGAAAGGTTAAGAAGTTCCTTAAAACTGGTCACCAAACTCGTGTAAAGCCAATACTACCAATGTTTCAATTCTGAATAGTGGTGTTACACCAAGGCTCTGGTACGTGCAGCATATAATATATACCTAATAATTTTTTTAATGAATTGAATGAATTTGAACCCGCGATCTTTGCATTGGTAGTTGAGAGCCTTACCCCTTGACCACGGAGGCCATGTAGTGTTCGTGAATTTGTAAAGCACTTTTATGAATAATGTGGTGTTCATGTGTCCATGTTCTATTTTGTATAGGCATATATTGCATTATTAGTAAGTTAATTTCTAGATACTTATATTTTTTCGTGAATGTTTGTGGGTTATGATTATTATTAAAGAATTTTTATATCTTCATCCTGTATTATTGAATTGAAAACTTCTTTAGCACCGTTGTAATTTTAAACTCGATGAAACGGAAACGAGTGACACTAAAAAGAGACAAACACATACCAACATCTATAGGATTTAGCCTGCGAGAGAATGAGATATGTGTCCTCTTTGTGCGGCGCTTCTTAGAAAAAAATGTTAAGTCATTTTTAAACTTTGTAACTATATTATAATAAATAAACCCTACAACTATCCTACTCCTGATACTCAGCATTCGTCTCATTCTCTCAAAGTTTAGTTTCGGAAGTTTTCCCTTCTACTGTGTCTAAAATGCACACATGATTATTTTTTTATAAAATTGTATATGATGTGTAGGTATGTTTCCCCACATTGCTAAAAGATAATATTATTATTCCTATATGAAAATATTGACTTATAGTGATAAGATAACGATAATTCATTTTTCCTTAAGCAAAATAAGCGAAAGGCGAGAAACGATATTCATATATATGTATATATAGCTCAATCATTTCCTTTATTCCTGCCCATCCTATATTCCAATATTGGCTCCAGGTTGCCATGTATACCGGTCGATTAAACTCCAACCTCCTTCCTATCCTCAGAGCACGTTTTCCAATCCTAACAAACAGTGCCCCCTGGTGTACCGGTCTCACCGGGACAGGAGTGCTCCTGGCTGGGGTGGTACAATCGTATCGTATCGTAAAGTATACCTACAATAAAAACAAATAAAGCAGCCACTTGTCATCTTGTCATGATAGACTGCCTTGGTAACTTCTATTTGCCTCGTAAACGCAACCAAAACATTTTATGATAATGAGTATAAAATACAATAACCTTTTTTTAGTTTCCCCGCTCTATGAACTTTGCCTTGCGGAACCACATTTTGGAAACGCTGTAATATTAGATCGTAGGAAGTAGGAACGAAGGTAAGAAAATATGTTATGAATGATCGGACTGCTTCTTAAATTAAATTAAACTTCTTTTATGTTTTCAAAGATAGTAAGTAGGTGTACTTATACTAAATAATATTTTTGAGTAATTTTAATATTTTCCAATATTGTAACATTTCTTAGAAAACGGAAATTCATTATTATGTTGTGTGTATTTAATATGAAATTGGAATTTTTCTTTTTATAAAGATATTTATAGTACCCAAATCACGTGATGTTTTAATAATTGTAATATTGATAAAGTAAATTTAGGAGAAGTTGGGTACCGCCGCCCGGGAATTATTTATAGGATGACCAACACCCCTGCTTCACCTCAAGTGGTTCGCTATGTTTGGTGACTTATCAGGGTCCCCGGGCTCATTTGGTGAGGTTTGTGAAGGTCTTGGCGACAAATACGTCTGCCCACTAGCTGCGTGGCAGGGAGACTTTTTGGTCTCCAGCAGAACTCTCTCAAAACATCGTCTTGGGAGGCTCGTCACTCCTGGACACACTAACCCCCAGTTTCCTTTCTACCCTTCATACCTTTTCCTTCCCAGAATTTCTCTCCTTCCTTTCCTAAAATGACCCTCCACACATCATCCTTAATGAAGGTTTAGGCCCTGAGGGAAATTATTTTCCTCATGGTCTCCTTTGTAAAGCTAGTGTAAAAAAAAACAGGCAGAGGTCGTATCCACGTCATCAAGGTGCATTTGAAAGGAACGTACGTGGTAAGTTGCTTCTCATAATATTAATGGGTGACAATCGATCATTATTTTATAATTGACAAAAATTAATATATTATTTATAGTAATAACATTGCGTCAATAAGTACCTACATCAATGATTCAGGCATATAATATTTTAATTGTATGTATATATTTGTGTACTTAGAAAGGTACTTCGAAGAATCTTAGTAGCGGTGCGAGAGGGAGAGGCATGGAGAATCCGCCACAATAATGAGTTCTATGATATTTACCAAGCTCCCAGACTCTCCACCCATTTAAGGCTCTGAAGACTGAGACGGGCCGGGCATTTGCACCGAATGCCAAGCAAACGAGTACCGAAGAAGGTTCTAACAGAACACCCGGGAGGTAAACGAAATTCGGGCAGACCTAGGATGGGATGGGAGGATAATGTCAGGAAGGATGCAAGAGGACTACTCCATGTGCATTGAAGCTTTCACCCACCTATTCCCACCCCGGTATAGGCGACTTATGGTCGCCCCTTCGGAGTTCTCGCAAGAATCTAATTTTTTGAATGAACGACTCTACATTTAAAATATGTAACGATTCTAGAACTTCAATGTCCCCGCATAGGTTGTTAGAGGGCGGTATGCAGGCGCGCCTACAGGAATGTACTGTGATGGTCAATTCTACAATTCTACAGCCCATAAAGGTAATCACTGCTAAAGCAGTGAGCCCCATGGACAGTCAAACAAGGTGTTAGTAACAAAACTAGGTAATAGAGAAAATATAAGGAAAAAACAAAATGAACGACAACCGTCATGAGTGGGAAGCTCATGGCGGCGAAGGACCACACAATGATCCAGCAGGCAGCACCGTGCACTGTACATAAAAAAAGGAAGAAAAAATAAACATATATATACAATGTAGAACTGGTGTTACCGAAATCCAGCCACCGGCAGTCCCAGAGACAGTGAAGAAGGCTGGTTGTCAGGCCTCCCGATAACCGGCAGCGTCGTCCGTAAGCCAGCTAGCCGGTGGTGCCTAGACGAGGAGTGTGTGGAAATCAAAAAGAAGACCCTAGGGAGAGAAGCGTCGGGTCACTGGAGGCGGAACGGACAGCTTTCGGATGACGTTTAGCCCTCTCCCCAACCTCTTCATGTCACGAGGGTTAGCGCGGTGGCCGGGTGCAGCCCCACCAGTTCCAAGAGATCGGCCATGGCACGTACACGGGGACACGTTCTAGGGTCCGACCCCTTAAATGGGGATAAGGACGATACAAAACGGGCAACGGAGTTCAGTTCTCTCTCGCTAAACAAAACTAAAAGAAATGAAAAATAATAAAAAACAGTAAGGCAACCAAGAAAACCAAAATAATATGAAATAGGCATGTGCGTTTAATTACGCCATATGTATCAGGAACCAAAGAGCCTAAAGTATAAATAAAAATGTTTAAAAAATATGTGTAAAAAAAAAGAAGACATGAGCGTAAAATCACGCGGACATGTGTGAACAGCAAAAAAAAGCAAACTGTAAAAAAAAACATAAAAAATATACATACTGTACAGTATTCAATTATAAAAGTCGAGGGTATAAACAATAAACATAAAAGTGTAAAATAAGAAACAAAGAAAAAAAAACAAAAAAAAACTGTACATCCTTGGCAAATTAAGATGATAGAGTCATATGGGATAGTCCGTGGTAAAACAGGAACAAGTACACCTGGTGTCAAAGTCAACTAGTCAGCGACTCTAAGTTCAGGCCATCTCTCAACCCAGATCCTTGCAAATTTCTTCAGACACTCGAAGTTCGTCTTATTCGAAACCAGATCAGTATTCCATACTGGTCTAATAGGTACGTCCAAACCATCGAGCATTTCCTCTCTCGCATCCGTCAAGATCTCACAGTGCCACAGAATGTGCTCGGCTGACTGGTTCGTCGATCCGCATGCGCAGTTGGGATGAGGAGACAGGGCGAGGGTGTAAAGTCTCCCCCTGAATTCCCCATGCCCGGACAGAAGCTGGGTGATGTGGTGGTCCAGTTGTAGATATGCCCCTTCCATTCTGATTTTAACTGATGGGAAGAAGGAGAAGGTCCATCTTCCCATATTCGACCTATCCCAACGGACCTGCCACTCTTGGAGCGACAGATCCCTCATTTGACGGAGCAGTCCAGGGAGAGTCCCCGGCCCGCCCGGTGTCAGAACAACACCTAGGTGAGTGGCCGGGGTTCCTCTAGTTAATTTCTGCTTAGTGAGCACTTCCCTAATTTCCAGATCGATTGGCAATATGCCAGCCAAAACGGGTAAAGCGTCCGAAGCAACGGTTCTATACGCGCCAGAGAGTGCCAGCAAGGGGGTTCGTTGGCCACGCCTGAGAGCTAAGAGAATCAGCGAGTTGTCCAGGCGGTGCTCCCACACAGAGGCGGCATACGAGACTTGCGCCACGTACACACACCTATATAGCGTTCGCAAAGCCGGATTTCGCAATCCCCACTCAGCTGTGGAGAGTCTCCTCAGCTTCAAGAAGAGAGCCTGGGCCTTGCTGGATACTTCTTTAACGTGAGCCAGAAAAGAGGACGATCGATCTAGTGTAACGCCTAAATATTTAACAGTTTCGCAAAATCGGACAGTAGAATCCCCCATTTTGATGACAGGATTTCTTTTTCTGCTGAGAAAGCCCTTCATCAGGAGGTCTTGTGGGGAGCGAAGGTCATCTTGTTTCTTTTCCCCCAATCGAGGAACATGTTCAAACCTTCACTGCCTTTGCTCTCAACTTCCTTTCTGCTGTCCCCAGCGACCAGATACGTTTTGTCATCAGCGTATTCGACAGCGATACATCCTCCAGGCAAAGGTAACCTGGAGGAGTCGTCAAAGTTGATGTTCCACAGGTCAGGTCCAAGAATGGAGCCCTGCGGGCATCCCATGTCAGCTTCCCTCTGGATCAAAAAGTCTCCGAAGCAAATCGTGATAGTACGATTGGAAAGGTAATCGTCGATTGCTTGGAACAAAAGTTTGGAACACTGCCTGTTTTTCACCTTTGTCCGTATCATGTCCCACCATGCGTGATCGAAGGCACCAGTGATATCGAGGAAGATTGCAACTACATACCTCTTTGGACAAGCCTTCACCCAGTCAAGCACATACGACAGGGCGTGCACCGTGGATCTACCGGGGACGAAGCCGAACTGCAGGTCACTTGCCGGAGACAGGGTTTGCCGAAGTCGCTCTCGTATCAGTTTCTCCAGAATTTTGCCGAGTACCGGGAGGAGGGTAATTGGCCGGTACGCCTTGATGTCGGTCAGTGGTTTTCCGTTCCCCCTTGGTATGATCCGGAGCACGCCGCGCTTCCACTCGGAGGGGAAAACTCCTCTCCTCAGGCACGTGTCCATCACCTGGAAGAGCTCTTCCTTAGCGTGGACCCAGACTTGCTTCGCAATCACGCCATTGAGCCTATCATGCCCTGGTGCCTTCTTAGGACCCAAACCCTTAATTATCACATCAATTTCAGCTTTAGTGACTCTAGTGAAGTTAGCCTCTTAGGCGAGGTCTCTAGGTGGTAGCCGTGCTAGATTTCTAATCTGTTTATGGTGGTCACTTTCCCCAACTACTGACTCTAAAGGAACTAACTCGCCCAATAGTGTCTTGAGAGTGGAGGCCACGTCCACAGTCTCAGCGTTCCTCCCATCTGTTAACCCAATTACTGTTGACAAATACCGATCAGAACCTTTCCCGGATTTTCCAATCGCGCTGTGGATTTCCCACGGGTTGGCGTTACCCACGTCTTTAACCCAGTTATGCCAAGCAGCTCGTTTCGCTCGAAGGACGGTCCGTTTGAAAGCCGACCTGGCAGACCTGAGGCTCGCCTGAAGAGCAACCGTCTCCTCCTCCGTACAGTTGCCACTCCTGGACAGCCCCAGCGCCCTGCAGGCCCTCTTGAAGGCCCCCTTCAGCGAAGTCAGCTCAGGTGACCACCACGGCGTTTTAATACTCGTCTTCGGGTTTAATCTTCCTAAAGACGAGTTGGCGGCAGATACAACCGCCCTATTGAAAAAATTTCCCAAATTGTCCGGATCAGTAGCTGCTACGTGTTGAAAATCCCTTAACGTATCTCGTAGCGCTTCCACAAAGTTATCCCAATTCGCCCTAGTGGTGTTGAAGTTCCAGGAGGATCTTGGAGCTTCTGTTTTCCTAACACCAACCGTAAAAGGAATCAATCTATGATCCGAATTTATTGCGCACTCATGGACTGTCCACTTTGAAATCCTTGTCGCAACAGATCCAGAGCAGAGAGTTAGATCAATGTTGCTCTCACCATGTGTGTTCGAAAAGGTATAAAAAGAACTCTGTTCATTAATGATACTAAGACCTTGCGCGGCAATCAGGTCCTCAACGGCGTCTGACCGTTCCGTTCTACAATCACTAGTGTCGAACCATAATGGTGAGCGTGCATTAAAGTCACCTCCGATAACTATGTTACGGCCTTTAAGCGCGTTGAGCGCGCGCGTCAGACTCAGGATGTGGGGTCCTACCGGGTTCCTAAATTTAAAATAGACTGAGATCAAGAAGATCTCAGTATCGCCAAATCTAATACATACACAGGTTTGGAACTCGTCAGAGAGACCAGCCAGAAGGAGGGGACTGATCAACGAAGTGTTGACCAGGACACCCGCCCCCGGCGAGCGGCCCACTTCAAGTACCGCACCCGGAAAATTAATGGGGGTCTTACCTTCCCAAGTGTACTGTTCCTGAATGAGCATGATGTCGATGTGGTGGTCAGACATGACCTTCAGCACCTCCAGCGTGGCCATTCGGGATCTCTGAAGGTTAATCTGGCCAAGGGAAAGGGGACTACGAGGATCCATAGTCCGTCATGCGGAAGGCTGCTTCAACCGCTGCTTTCTGGGCCGGACAGTCCCTATTACCTGTTGGGTGATCTGCCGGTTTTTTAAAGCGCGTACAGGTGGCGCAGACAGCGGGTAGTGCCTTCTTGGGGCAATCTTCAAAGCCATGACCCACTGCGGCGCAGTGTCGGCAAGATTCCTTCTCTTGAGAGCAACTTTTGGAGATGTGACCATATTGGTGACATTTGTAACTCCTAGTGGCTCCAGTGTAATCGCGGGTCCGACAAGCATTCCACCCAAGGAAGCACATCCCGCTGTCTATAAGTACCTTCCTGGCAGCCGGGTGGCACGTCAGGACCATGTTCATGGTGCCGGTGTCTCTCTTTCCAAAGAGGGACACCCTCCTCATCGTACGGAGGTGGTCCTCCAAAGTCAGGGGGGTACGTCCCTCCAGGTTGTTATCGAAGATCTCGGTGAAGAGAGCTGGATCAGCAGTGGATTCTCCCTTTGGTACATTGTACAGGACAATCTTTGGTAATCGTCCTAGAGGGTTAACTATTTTCAAGCCGCTAGCTGCCAACTTGGACCCAGCCTTCAATATGTTCTCCAGATCCTTTTGCAGATTGGAAGACGACGCGACGGCCGAGGACAGAGGGCGGTGGAAGCTTATTTTGAAGGAGGCCAAGGATCGAAATGGGCTGTGCTGTAGCGCCATTGAAGAAGAAATATACATTTATTTATATAAAAGCCCATAATATGTAATTGTTTAATCGAAAATGCATGTCTGAAGAAATAATTATGAATATTTATTAACATAAAGTTGTAATGCAATAAAATAAAATGTAATTGGTAACATTTGAAAACAATAAACAGACAAACGTTAAATAACATTTTCACAAAAATAAAACAAGAGTTAGGTGTTAGTTAATTTTAATTTATTTAATTAATTAGTTAACTAATGTGTAAAGTGTTTTAAAAATTCCAATTTTCAAATTTGAGTGGTCACCTTATCCTTTGTCTGACATTATTTAAATTCTAACTGATACAAATCTAAAAATAAGTTGTACCGGACAGGAACTTTTAACTGTTTAGCGATAATATCATGTTATTTTCACGGTGAAATTATTATTAACGAATAAGAACGTAATTAATGCATGTCTACCACATTCTCTGCGAATTTTAATACCATAGAGTGCGTTTCATGAAATAAAGCATATTTTTATAATTGGCAATACCATAATTACCATAAGATATTCTTTAACGAAATGTCTAGGGATATGATTAAAGACATTCGACATTATAGTAGGCATCTACTGTTTTTATCGTTTTCTTACAAGTCGTGTGAGAAGGAAAATTTTAGGACGATCGTCGATGACGTGCATACGATCTCTCCCTGGGATTAGTATAATTCCATGTTTGATAAAAAGCACAGACTCATGAAAAATCACGTACATAATCTTATTTTATCTACTTGTCAAGATTAACTCTAAGAAATTTCAAGAATAGAAAGACACAATTCAAATACAGAATTTATTTATTTTTAAAATAATTTCCTGATAAAAAACACTTATTATCATGGGTAAATGGGTACTTAAGTATTAATCTACTGAAGTATATTATTATCATAGGTAGATGGGTACTTCAAGTACCTAGTGAAGTATATAATCATAGGTTGGTGGGTACTTTAAGTACCTACAGAAGTATGTTATCATAGGTCAGTGGTTTTCAACCTGTGGTAGGTGCCCGTACCCCTTATGGGGTACGCGAAGCCATATTGGGGGTGCGCAATATCGTGCCACGCATGTAGAATCACTGGTTAAAAATTCCCGAATTCGTGGTACACTCTGCATATAATTGCATTACTTAATTGTATTTGTGTTACTTGATTGTTAAATTCCCATAATAATGAGAGTATTACAAAATTACAAATGATAGATGTCTTTCATTACACGTGTACAAAAGACATACAGAGGGTACGGGGACCAACAAATTTGTAGTAAGTTTCAAAGGGTACGCAGGCTCAAAAAGGTTGACAACCGCTGTCATATGTTGATGGGTACTTTAAGTACCTACTGAAGTATATTATCACAGGTAGATGGGTACTTTAAGTACCTATTGAAGTATATTATCACAGGTAGATGGGTACTTTAAGTACCTATTGAAGTATATTATCACAGGTAGATGGGTACTTTAAGTACCTACTGAAGTATATTATCATAGGTAGATGGGTACTTTAAGTACATATTGATGTATATTATCACAGGTAGATGGGTACTTCAAGTATATACTAATGAGAGAACCTTCCACTCAGGAACGTGCCGAAAATATACCTAATATTATTTTTTAAATGAAATAACACAATTCAGTAATACAATTTACTTGCGCACTCCGGGATTTGAACCCGCGACCTTCGGAATCCTAGTTAAGAGCCTTACCCCTCTACCACGGAGGCCGCGAAAACATTAAATTTATGTGGCTGTCACCAACCTGAGTTAGGTAGTTGATTCCTTCACGGTGGTCCACACTCCCCACTTCGCCCACGCGTCATCTTATAAGGTGACAGCGATAGCGCCTGCCTCCTGAACAATAAAGCGTATGTTGTGTTGTCATCACAACCCATTCATCAACTGGCAAACAAGACAGGAATAAGCAGATCCGTTCGTGGGCTGATTTGGATTGCAGTCTTTAATATAATTATTCTACTCTGTATTTTTGTCGGTCACATTCAAATTTGCGAAATAACTCCATTAAAATGGTAATTTTTTTTCTGAAAAATATTTTGCACCAAAATCTCTAGGTAAATGAAAACATTCTCAGCTTTTGACTTTGAAGGATTCGTTGAAAGTAATATTTTGGTTTTCTCATAGTCCAAGAGCCCGCGACGATCAGACTTTCGTTATTTTATAAAACCTGAAAGTTTCTCTGTGTATGTCTCCAATACAGGTAAAGACGATCCCCGACTATGAAGTTTGGATCACGGTGGCTTTGGAAGATATTATATTAATTAATTATAATTGTACTTACGTTAAAGTATAAAAGCTGAATTTTATATATGTTACTTGAGGAACTATCAACATATGTTTTCTCAGTAATCAGACAGTTTCAATGGTTCCTTCACCTTGTCAGACACATTAAAAGTTTTCCGTAGGTGCGAGCGCTATATATACATGCAAGCGGATGGGAGTGAAAGAGTGCGAAATTTCGACGATAGCAGACTACTTGTAAAGTGCAATTGAAATTGTTGTTCAATTTTATAAACCTTTGCAACCTGCTATCTTTCAAGGCCACCGTGATCCAAACTTCATAGTCGGGGATCGTCTTAACCTATATTAGGGACATACACAGAGAAACTTTCAGGTTTTATATAATAACGAAGGTCCGATCGTCACGGGCTCTTGCTCTATTATCTTATTGTTATATTTTTCTTCTTTCCTTCCCTCACTACAGCATCCCAAAATATAACATAGGTCCTGTAGAGATTAGCATTTTAAAAAGTTTCGGGCCACATTGTCGTTACATATATAGAATGTTGGCAGGTAATAAAAGATGAAACAAAGAAAATAAAGTATTGGCCATCAAGTGTCGAACAAACAATTACACTGGAAATAAAACACACGCAACATACGCGTTTATATAGTTGATGTCGTTCGTTATGCAAAATTACTGCCTTATTAATGAATGGAGTTCAACTAACGAAGCTTTTAGAATTGAAAGAAGTCAAATAAGCGACCCATAGACTAAAATAAATCAACTACTTAATTTATTCCGTTCGATCTACGAGAAACTTAAGTGGCTGAAATATGACTAAAGACCTGATTAACTAATTTACTCCCATTTAGTGTCAAAAAGTAAATGCGGACTGCCAATGCATATTTAGGTTAGTATTTCAATTCAACATTGCCATTTTATTCATATATTTTTTATATAATTGCTTGGCGTTTGATATTGTAATGTCAATTCATAAAAAAACCTTCAGTGTTCTCAGCGTTCATCGAATTCTTATTTATCCCTGTCATTATCGGTTCGGCTGTCAACGGTAAAACCGTTCTAGTGACATCGATCTGAAATCATCGAAAGTTACTCCCATCGATCCGATATTGTAAATCGATTTAAATTTTTTGATACTTTCATTTTTTTATCGACTTCACCGTGCTAGAGGTACAGGAGACAACGGTCGTAAAAGATGCTGGGAGGGAAAGCTGAAATGTGATGAGGATGGAGAAACGTCGATTAATCTGATGTGATAATGTCCCGCATAATGGGAAGAAGGCTTTGCCTGAGAAGTTACATTGTGGAACTGAGAGACATCTCAAAATACCCAAAGACAACCCTGAACTTCAAACGCCTTGGTTACAAACTACTGTCAAAGGAATAAGGTGAAACATGACAGATGCAGACACTATGCAAATGACCGTAATATCTAACGAAAACTATGTAAACCATTTTTGTCATTATAAGTAGTTATACGCAAGTAATATAAATAAATAGATCGTCTGTAAGTGGCTATTTTGATAATGCCTACATAAGGCGAAAATGTCACGCGTAATAGTAACTCACACTCACAGGAGATCTTGTTTATAAATTAACTGTTATCTTTTATATATTTAATAACAATATATGTATAGAAGAAAGACTGTAGGTGCCTATGTAGGTCATCTTCGAATCTATCCATATAATACCTATCCATATAATACGTAACGAAAAGTGTCTGTGGCTGCGTGATTTTGCCTATTAAATAAATCTACAATTTTATTTCGAGATTGATAAAATTTTGCACACTTAAACTTCAAAATAAGAGAAAGGTGACCATCTACATGAGATTCGAAAAATCGCCCCATCCCTATTTCCCACCCCTTAGCAGAGTTTTCATACTTCTTGGAGAAATTTTGGCAACTTGACTTTCAAAGTAAGAGGAAAATACTGTCTACGCCTGACTCTGCATAAAGCCTGGGCAATGCCGGGAACTTCAGCACTGCTGAAAACCAGCTGCATTCCAGGAAATCCTGAATTGTAGCTGAGCAGTGACCTTTTCATCAATAGACTCAATGATAAAAGAACAAAATGTATAACACTGTAAAACATCTATTGATGAATAAACGTTTTTATTATTAGAAAAATCGTATTGGCGAATGGCCACTTAGACCAATCTTATCAATTCTAAGACACCTATTTTAGTTCACTGATTAAAAGATAATTAATAATGGTGATGTTATTATTTATGCCTTTCAAGCGGATCAATTTGACCAATTTTATATTCATGTAGTATAAACTAACGCAATAAAAAAATAAATAAAAAATTTTGAAACGGACGTGAAAGAGTTTTGAACCAACCTAAGAAAGAGCTGTAAAGAGTCCAATTCTTGATACGATCCATTTCCAGAATCGAGACTGATAGCTTGAGTAGTGTGTATTGTACAGTATGTAGTGTGTTGAGGTCTGCTTGAGGCTCGTGTCCGCCATAAATTACTTGCAACAATGTATCCCGAGATCTTATTAACTCGTCCGAAGAGTTATTGCACAATTAAAGCGAGTGACACGCGGTGCGATACAGGGGCCATTTTTTCTCTTTTTCTCCGCCCGTCCGAGGAAATTATTCAAATTTAAAATTTGCGGACTTTTTAAAATTGAGTGTTTTGCCGACCCGGGATTCAATGAACGTATTATTTAAGACTGTTGGGGAAATCTTCCAGTTTATCACTAACTATTTTTAATATGTGTGCAGGATACCGCGTAAGACTCCCGATTGCTCCTTGTTTGCCGGAGCTAGTGAGAATGGTAAAATATCCTACGGACAAAAAAGTCCCCTACAAAATATCTAATGAAACTTAATCTAATCTAACCTAACCTAACCCAACAAAAAAATTGTGAAAAAGAATACAGACATCATGTAAAGACAATAAGTTATTGTTCAAAAATAGTAAAATGGTACAAAAATTTGTTGTTAGGTTTTAGTAGATATTTTGTTTAGGGATGTTTTGTCGCGAGATGAAAAGTCGCGGAAACTGTGAAAATATGGCGAACTTGCAATTGTCGTGAGGCTGTAGGTATGCCTATGAGTATAGGAAGCTGGGGAAGTATCTGAATATTCAGAACTGATCACCAAACACGGCTAAAGCCATTTCAAGAAACGTTTCGATTCTGAATGGTGGTCCTTCACAAGGTTGATATTGAGAGTGTCTTCCACTATGATTCGTGCTCGAATGCTATATATTGTTTTTAACCCCCGACGCAAAAAAAGGGGTGTTATAAGTTTGTATGTGTGTGTGTGTCTGTTTGTGGCATCGTAGCTCCTAAAATAATCGACCGATTATGATGCTTTTTGTTGTTTGAAAGCTGGCGTGATCGAGATGGTTCTTAGCTACAATTCATGACAATCTGTTCAGGCGTTTCAAGGTCATCAGCTCTTTTTTGTGTCGGGGGTTATTTGAAATTTTGAAAATTTTACTTATTATTGAATTTATGGTGAAACAACATGAGTTAATTAAATATTACTTACTCCGTGGTCGAGGGTCATTTAAAAAAACATTGAATAGTAGATTTTAAACCCCTAGAAACCTTTTTTTTTGTATAGGTATTGTACTGTATTGAATAATCAATTTCATTCTAGATATATTTCCAGTAAACCACTCTATTCTCTTCGTAACTCCTTATTTACCCACTCTCCTTTGTTGACCTCACCTTAATATTTATGTAATCTGTCAGTATTTTGTATTTATGTTCATTTCAATATTCTCCTGATGATGGAGGTCCCTTCCGAAACCTGTACAGCAACGATTTATTAAACTAGCAGTTAAAAACCCACTCCGCAGGTTTTTACTGCTCGGCCCTGCGGACGGCTTTTGTTTCGGATTCCCCCAGTTAGTATTGGTGACCATTTTATAAATCCAATAGGAATTGGTTCCAAAAATAGCCCGTTCCTCGGATCCACTGTCATCCAGTGATAGCTAGTCACCGGGAGAGATTCATCGGGACAAAGTAACCGCGACACGCCATGACGTCATATGTAATATATTTATAGCCGCGTGATTACAACTAAGTATTACTGTCAATCTTTCCATATCCGGAGAGATACTAAAAGTTCTCATATTTGTAGTACTTAAGTACATCTGCCAGGGGAACGCCCAAATGCGACATGCTAACAAAATTCAAGAATTCGAAACCGAATTACAACGGTAGTAAAATCATGTATGGTTTTACAAAAAGTGCTTTCACACAAACGAAGTATTAATTCCGTAAGGCTAAACTTAAACTTTAGGTCGCACAGTTTACACCCGCGCTGTGCAAGCGGGTTCCCCACAGAGCGTCGGACCATCCCTATTGAAGAAATTGTGGTATAAATTTTTAATGTTTAATTTTTATGTATATTATTGTATTGTATATGTTTTTAAATTTAACAAAGCGTTATATTTTTGGTGCCTATCCAGTGTACGATTTGTCATTTATGAGAAAAACACCTTCTGAAACCTAATAATCTTTTAAATGCAAGTAACAAAACTTCTAAACAATTGAAAACAATTTTTTAAGTGTACATTATTCGATGCGTATTCTTTTTTTTACGATACCACACAGGAGGCCCTGAAAGAATTAATTTCCTGCAGGCCCATGTCATTTTTGGGTGTACTGTGTGGAGGGTCTTGGTATTGGATTCTAAAATAAAAGGAAGGAAAGGAAGTTCTGGGAAGGGAAAGGGTTTGAGGGGTGGGTAGGAATCTGGGGTGAGTGGGTCCAGTAGTGACAGACGTATAAATTGCGGTGCAAGGTGGTTTTGTTTTTGAATATTTATTTGGATATTGAATATTTATTATGGTGGATCGTGAAAGATCAACTGGTCTCTCCTGATCCGGCCCGCCACGCAGTGAGTGGGCGGACGCATCCACCGCCTAGTCCTAGACAAACCTCATCTCATAAACCCGGAGGACACCCCAGAGGTTTTTTTTCTCATGAATACCATGAGAGACTATGGCATCCCCAATTGTGGTATATTGTGAGGTTGAGGGTAGTGGGGAAGGGAAGGAGATTGGGAAGACGAAGGTGGGGAAGTATCTGGCTATTTAGATCTGGTCACCGAACACGGCTAAACCATTTAAAGCAACGTTTCAATTCTGAATAGTGGTCTTACACCAGGGCGATACTGAGAGTATCTTCCACTCTGGAACGTGCCGCAAATACACTACTTTTCTTTTAAGTGAAGTAATTGTAAAATAACACAAATTAAATTTATTTACGCACGCCGGGATTCCATTCCGCGATCTTAGGATTGGGAGTCAAGAGCCTTACCCCTGGACTGCGAAGGCCTTCAAAGAGGTGTTGGTTATCCATAAATAAATGGTTCCCAAAGCGGCGGTGCGGTACTGCGATACCCATACCCCCCTACAATTAGGGGAATCCTTGACAGCACCTGCTGCAATAGATTAATTACCTATCCGATAATCCGCCCCTGATTATTGCAATTTCCATCTGTGACGCAGGATTTATTCCCAATCTGATTTACCTATCCTTATCAGTAATCCGCCAACATCCTTCGGTACATTTCATGTCCTTGATATGGAGCAAGGATTTCGCATCAGCAGTACAAGGGAGCCTATCTGCACTCTGCACTGAATCGCCTATCTATCAAGGTGAGACTTTATATTTAAAGGTATCTAAGTATGTTTCAAGAATACCGGTGAAACCTCAGAGTTGTTCCTGCGCCTTGTAACTTGTAACACCCTCTTGCGGTCGTACTTATGAGGTGGGTACGAAAGAAAAGGAAATGTGCATTATGTGCAATTACCCAAGTTACGACTGTACAGGGCGATCCCAAAAACGGTAACATGACGAAAATACATTAGGGTGAATTTCACGTACCAAAATTAATACTTACACTGCCAGAATTACACGGACGGAATTACAAATAAAATGTATTTATTTATTTATTTGTAAGAAACAAACAGCTTTTGCATAATAAATATACAGTGATAAATATATAACTGAACTGGAGTCAAGCCACAGAAGTTTCTTATGCTAAAGTACATCGGAAATGAAGTTTTATTATATTATAATTAATTTTGGGTTATAGGAAGGGGAGAGGAAGAGGAATATAGGAAAAGGACAGGAGATGCTCACGATATATTCTATATTCTCATATTAATAATCGATCGTACGCACAGAGAGAATTATGCATACAATAAATTAAATATGGAGAGAATTACACATAAAATAAATTACACACAGTGGCGCAGCTAGGGGTGGGGGGTGGTATGCCCCGGGTGCCACCTGATGGGGGGTGACACCCGACCGAGTGACACCCCCCAAGAGCTCAATTTTCTAGCCCCTCCTCCCCCAAGACGAACCAATTTTTTATGATGTCGAAATTTGCGTTTGTCAACTTTAATGGTGGGGGGGTGGGGTGCCACCCATGCTAGTTACACCAGTGATTACAATATAGAGAATTACAAATAAAAGGAATTACGCGTAGAGAGAAGTTAAATTACACAAATTAAAAAAACCTAACCTAACGTTTTAGTTTTCAAATATGAAGTTTATTCAGCACAGACTCAATTCAAATTTTTAAGCCTAACTATTAAAAACATATTACAGTGTGAATGTACAATTTAAGTAGGTGTAATTCTCAAGATGTGTATAATTGGTATATGAAATTCACGCTAGTGTAATTTTGTATTGAATTCTGACACGTGTACCTATATTTAATATTTTAGGTACAATAATGGTATAATTTTAATTTTAAAAAGTCGTGATCTGGTCCCTCGGTGGTAATTAGTCCCTCCAGGGTATCTAGAATGGTCGATCGATGTAGGTTTTATCGAAAATGTCGGTAGGTAACTTGCTATCGCTCACGAGCACGACTGGAGGCTGATAACAAACAAACAACAGTTTACATAGACTAAGTTTCTTAATTTATTTGACGTGAACTGTTATTTGTTCGTTGGCGATCAGCAGTCGTGCTCAGGAACGATGACAAGTTACCGACACAACCGGTTAATACTTTATCGGTCGATCATGCCAGGTATCTGCAAAATATTTTGAGTAATGTAAACGCATTTGACAAGAGCATCCAACGTACAAAAATCCTGGGTAGGTATAGCGAATTTGGTGTTTTTTATAAATCCTGCAAATATGAGATAAACGGTAAAATACGGGTTAATTTATTGGCTATATAGCACTATAAAAAGTTTTTATGTCTCCATGTTAAAATTAGAAGGTATGATTTATTTATTTCGCGTGGTCGGTGGTTTTAACGAATCCACCTATACCGAGTCTGTATTCGGATTCATTTAATAGAGGTTATGAAAATGATAATTTCTCAACAACAACCCAAAACATCACTATAGGTACTTGAATTTTATCAGATACTGCTTGCAAACGTCTCCCCAGCAAGTCGAATTGTAAGTAGGTTGTGGGTGCTTTTAATATGCGATGAATTGAATTCACGACGATTCACGATTTGAATTCTATAAATTCTTAAAAATAAAAAGAAAAGTGTCTGGAGCACCCTGTGTGTAGGAAGTAGCCGAGCGTGTCTGCGCAGTGCGCAGTTAGCATGCGCAGTAGACGGGAGAATCCGTCCGGCGGATAATCGCCATACATGGCTAACATGGCCCGCCGGCATCACCGCATACCTGCTCCTGCTCAGTGCTACCTGCTGTATGCTATTTGCTACATGCGCACCGCTCACTGCGCACACACTGCTCTAAACTCTAAAGGTTAACCTACAGCAAAAACTTTGCACTCGCAAAGCTGGAGGTAAATGTTGCGTCACCTGGCCAGGACTCAAACATGGTGACTCTTATGTCATATTTTTTACATTAAGGGCCATTAACCAGCCAGCTGTTCGACGTTCTTACGATCGTACAGGGCGGTTCCAATGAGAAAGATTAATTATTCTCCGTACCATATTTTTTAAAATAATAACTAAATATCGATTTTATTTCATTCAAAATTTGTCGTAATTTATACCTACATTCAAAGATGCTGAAAGGCGTGATGATAAAACTAATAAAATTATATACTTTTTGTTATTATTTTTTAATCATAAGTATTTATAATTTTTCAATAATATTTAAGCAAAATAAGAATGTAAAAAAAATCTTAAATATATTAGTTTGTAAGACCGTAATAAATAGACAAACTCAAGTATTTTCGTCACAAAACACGGGCGCGGATCTTTTTTTAATGATTTTATTAAAATTAAAATTAAAATAAAAATTCTTAACCATAGCTTTCCCAGATAATTTATTGATTCATTTTACTGGATAATTATATGATATGAAATGTGTGTTGTATAATAAAAAAAATTTGTTCACACCAAATTTTGTTTTGGGTACAACCTTATTATGCTAAAAATAAATATATAAAAATAAATATAAATAAACATAATTTAAAACTTAACTTTACCAGATAAAAGAACAATCTTTCGAAATCATTTATCCTTTTTTGTGGAAAAGAGTCAATACGGCTAAAATTTTATTTAAAAATGATATATTTCCAGTTTTGTCTGGTTATTTCCTCTTAACCATCTTTGAAAATGGTGCATGGAGAGTTTTTTTAAGGACGGGAAGTTCTGGGAAGGAAAAGGTGTGAGGGATGAGTAGGAATCTAGGTGTCCTTGTGTCCAGAAATAACGACGTATGAATCAATCCCTTCCGCTGCGCTGCAAGACGATGGGCCGAGATACCATCTGGAGAGGTCAAAGGGTCTCCCCAAGCCAGACCGCCACGGAGCTGGTGGGCAGCCGCATCCGCCACCAAGACCAGGACACACCTCGTATGTTGACCTAAGTCACCAAATGTAACTACCTATGGCAGAGGTGTTGATCCCCTATCAGGCAGTGGCGTAGCGTGGGTTCCGGCCGCACGGGGCGGAGGAACATTTAGCCGCCCCCTTATTTAGGTACTTCAAGCGCCAGCAGGGGGGGGGGGGGGTGAAATCCTATTTTTCTATGGGGGGGTGAAATCCTATTTTAACACACGGAACAATCAATTTCTCAGAATTTTGCAGCATTTAACTCCAATGTATAGCTTCACTTGGAACACGATGAATCTGCAACTCGTAATTTAATTTATCGTTGTATTCTGAACTCAAAACCAGTTTGGATGTGGCCAATTAAAATTATAATCAGAACATGAAAATGGTTTTTTGGTTGATTCTGGCATTGAATAAACAGTCTGCAATTAGAATTTTATAACTGCACATCGAATAAGAGAATGTTTTCCTCAGATAAAATGTATCAGCAGATGAATCTTCCATTCTGAACACAAAACTGGATTAAATTAAATCTGTACCTGTCGAATTAAAAGTACACTCAGAACATTTAAATGGTTTTTCTTTAATTCTGGCAGCACATACATAGTCTGCAACCAGAATATTATAACTGCACTTTAAATAAGATAATTTTTTCCTTCAAAATGCGTCACAGATGAATCCACAACTGGAAGTTTACATTCTCAACACAAAAAATGGTTTAAATTAGTTCTGTATGCGGTGAATTAAAACTACATTCAGAACATGAAAATGGTTTTTCTTTGATTTTGGCAGCACACACAAAGTCTGCAAATAGATTTTAATTACTGCACTGATTTAAATGTATCAGCAGATGAATACACAACTGAAATTAAATCGTTACATTCTGAACACAATTCTGGTTTTATTTAATAGTGAATTTGTTTACGAGTTCCCACATTTAATTAGTATTGCTCTCATAATATGCGTACGGTTTTCCTACGAATTACGAAATTTGCTGCAAAAAATATATTTACTGACATTTATGATAAATAATAAAATAAAGAGTTGAATTCGTTACCGAAAGTATCGTAGAACATTTTCAAATAACTGTTAAACATTTAAAAAAAAACTTACTTTACTGAAATTTATTTTTCTGATTTCTGAAGTAATGAAAATCATTTCAATTGGTCCGAATGGAAAGTGCGGCAAAAATATGAAATGATATGGTTTGAATTTTTACAACATTTGCATTGTTGTGAAAATTTGCCGCCCCCTTAAAAGTGCCGCCCGAAGCAAGTGATACTTCTCCCCTCGAAGTATATGACCCAGGTATGAATAACTGACAGTATGTTGGTTATCCAATAAATGATTCCCACCTCCCAAATTGAAGATAGAAACAATAAAAATAGTCTTACTTCTTGGGAATACTTTGTCTCCCCTGAACAAAATAAATTGATGATTTTAAAAGGTGTTATATATATTTCGATTTGAAAGAAGGCTTTTCCCCCCATCTTCATATTTACATAAGACCTTCAACTTCTAGGCTCCATACAAACAAATAAAACTGGGTATATTTTATTTTTATTTATTTTTTATTTTAGCGACTATATAAAATAATTGTATATACAAAATATAATGGTGAAATTAAGTATAAAATATTGTATTTCTTAGTCTTCCTCACTAGGGGGTCCTGTGCCGAGGCGGACTAAAGTTATTTAAATATAGTTTATTCATAGACATGAATATTACGTCTTCTACGTCGTTTTTAGTGTCTTCATTAGGGTTTTTTCATTGATCTCTTTCAGCCATATTTTTATTCTTGATTTAAATTCATTAGGATTTTTTATTAGTTTTATGTGTTGGGGAACGATGTTATGGAGTTTTGTTGCAAAGTATGTATAGTTTCTTTGTCCGAATGTGGTTTTATAACTAGGAATATTTTTTATATCATTTTTATTCGATCTAGTGTTATGCTTACACGGTCTAGTAGAGGATTCATTACTTTTGAAAAGCTTCAATAATATATTTTTGGCATACATTTGCTGTACATTTGGTACATCAAAGCTATTGATAATTTCAATTGAAGGCGTTCTAATTGTTACTTTCAATATGGTTTTTATGATTCCTTTTTGAATCGCATTCAGGTTGTATAGGTACGTATGTGTAGCAGATCCCCAATATCCCTATCCTATGATTCCATATTCAATTCGAGAATGAAATAACACGTGGTAGACCTTTTTCATAACCTTTTTATTTACCACGTTTCTTAGATTTTTAAAGAAATATATAAGGCTTGTGAGTTTTTCCGTAATAGGTAACTTTGATGTGTAGGTCCCATCTAAGATTTTCGTCAATTATTACTATATATACAATATCAACGGTGGAAAGGAAGAACGGATATCGAGCCATCTGGAAAATAAAATGTCTTAAGCGCCATACAGCTGTATACTATGACGGCATCCGTGGTCGAGGTGTAAGGCTCTTGACTCGTAATTCTCTTCGAAAAATCTGTTTGATTAATATGTTATTTCATAATTAATTAATTAAAAAGAATACATAATTTATTTTCGGCGCGAGTGGAAGATCTTCAACATAGACATAATGGTTTCATGGCAACTCGGAATGAAACCAACTCAGAACCACCTCAGATAGGTCATTAAAAGCTATGAAAAAATATTTTTAAAATAGCTGGTAACCCTAACCTAACTTAACCTATTTAAACATTTTTTTATCATCACTCTTAATGACCTTTCCGAGATGGCTCTCAGATGGATTCATTCTGAGTTGGCCGTTCGCCAGATAGAAGATATCGTCCTGGTGTAAAACCATCATTCAGATTGAAACCTTTTTTGAAATGGCTTTAGCCGTATTTGTTGATCTGAATAGCCAGGTTCTTCCCCACCTCCCTCTTTGCCATCTCCTTCCCCTCCCCACTACCTTCAGCTTAACAACGTACCAGAATTTGGGGATGCCATAGTCTCACTGGCTCCAGGCGGGAGCAACTGGCTAACTGGCCAACAATTTAAAGAAAGTATGCAATTGACACGTGGTAGAAGTGAAACTTTCAGAAAACTAAAGGAGACAAGAGTGGGAAGACTACGAAGCACCGCACAAAGAGGAGATCGGTTATTCTATCCCATTCTCTCCCAGGCTACAGATCTTTTCTCTTCTACAGATGTATGTTTTTGTCTCTTTTTAGTGTCGATTTTTCGTTTCATCGTGTTTCAAATCACAATGGTGTTAAAGAAGTTTTCACTTTAAAAAATGTCGCTTAAGCCATTTTTTCCAGCTAAATGGCTCTTAGTTTCCACCTTGAATAAAAATTACCGTAAACCAGGGTTTCTGATCAGAATTATTTATTCACGATTATCGGTCTTAATTGGTACAAAAATAGCTTGGCAAACAGAGTTTAGAATAGGTATATTTTAGCGCAAATTACTTTTTATTTATTTTGTGAATAATTTTATAAGACGAAAAAAAATAAATCGAGGGCAACTGTCACAGGTAATCTTACCTATAAAACTGTATTTTTTTATTACATGCGTTCATATATTTCTAATGAAAACATACAATTCCTTAGAAGTGTGTGCTTATATTCTTTATAAAGTAATTAACATTTCTTTGTTTACTCTACTCAAGCGAAGCGATTGGAAAAACTTCAATTTATCCAAAGCTTATTTTTGGTATTCATAATTTAAACCGGTTCATAGTAAAAATTAATCTAAAATAGTGATATCTCATTTAAGAGTTTGCTGACAAAACAAACATGATAATATATAAGGGGGCATCCATTAATTACGTGATCACAAACGGGGGGGGGGGGGGGTCCAGCAAAATCTCACGTTACTTGAAAAAAATATACAAATTGGCCCAAATTTATCTCACTGAGGGGGAAGGGGGGGGCTAGATTGGAAGAAAAACTGCTTACGTAATTAATAAATGCCCCCTAACCCCACTAAAATTACATTGGATACATAATCACCAGTAATCTGGTCGACGATTATGATATCGATTGGCAAAGAAGAGCTCTCAGCGTAAAAGCAAACATGCTCAGCAGAAGATTCCGTCTTTGCAGTACCACTGTAAAAAGGACGCTCTTCCTTTCCTTCTGCGCAACGCGGTATACGTGGGCGAACTCTGGACAAACTACAAGAAGAGTAGTATAGAAAAACTCCGGGTTCAGTACAACAACGCCTTCCGCATAATGTTTGGTCTCCCCAGATATTGCAGCGCTTGAGGGAAAGGATAAGCAGCTCAGGAAATATCCTCGTCATGAAAGCCCGCCTCAGTCCATCATCCAGCATTGATGCACACTGAAGAAAAATATTGGCTCCTAATGTGGTCACAGAATCCTGAAAGCCAATTATTATAATTTTCTTATTTTCTCTTGTTATTACCTTTATTTCATGTACAATCATATTCACCTGCTTTTCTTTTTTTTCTCTTTAAAATATTTTGTGTATGTATTATAACCCTTATGGAATGTGTGGGATTGCACTATTATACCGGAATAAACACTTATTATTATTATTGATCCCAAACATTCTAATTAAGGAAATATAAGAACGAATCAGGAGAGACGTTATATTGTGAGCCAAAGAAATCCTGGTTTACAATATTTCAAAATATTTAATTAATTTCACAAGAATTGAGTAAATGTCGATCGGGATACCAGCACACGTCCACAATGCACTTAAGTGGATAATTCCAATAACTGTGTCCAGATCAATGAAATCGATTATCTGTTCATGAAAGAATTTCAATATCTGATAATTTTCAATATCTGGTAAGGAAAATTGAGATTTCTTTGAGCTCATTGACAAGCCAACTACACAGTTCCGTCGGTTTTTATCTTCAGTGGTGATTGGGGAGTTTTTACTTAATTAATGTGCCTAGTGTAAAAGTACCATAAAATCCCTTAGATTTCTACAAATCAGTGTATCAATCGAATAAACTACAAGAAAAGAACTCTAGAATTATTCTAGAACCAAGTTATCTATCTCTCCTACCAATCACGAAATTAAATTAGCGCAGCCGGTAGGATTCAGAAATATCTTATAGTTTCACATCTTTGTTAGGTTAAAAAAACGTTAATTTTTTAAGGTTCTTGAGCATTCTCTATAAATTGACAATTATGTACCTACCATCTTTACTATATGTTGTTTTAAGATGAAGTCATACTAAATAATACAAAATCATATGTTTTTTGTTTTGAAAATTTGATCGCTTAGAAGTATTATAGATTCTTCAATTAAATACTGCGTGTAGAACATACCTTGGCCCTTAAAAATATCGGTCATTTTTTAAGCCTAGAAAAAAATAAAGTATTAGGTCTACAAAAAACAATTTCCAGTACAAACTCTCCTACTTATAAACCCCTTTTCGGATATGGTTTTATTGTATAATGTGGCAAATTCAGTTTTATAATAATCGCAAAAAAAAAATGATATTTACGCCCGAACTTCACAAAATAAAATAAAACATGCATTTTCTCGTTGTTATTTTTGACATCAATCAATACGGCCCGCACTCTACGAATTTGGATCTTGAAGTGACCCTTATGACATGGGCCTAAGAACCATGCACTGGACACAACCCATTTCGTATGAGTCACGCCCCGGCCATAGCGAGAAATAGACGTGTGGCTCCGCTCCGCTTGCTTTCGTGAAATCGATTTTAAATTTCCGTTTTATTACAATAAACAATGCGTAAAAAGGAATTATTTTTTTACAGGCCTTTACGAAATCAACCTGTAATTTTTTTTTCTTAAATACTTATTCCAACCTTTCCGAGAGCTTTTTCTCAAGTATTTTTAAACTCCTCCCATAAAGGGCGTGGAATCCGATTTCGATTTTTTCCTGGACTATTAGAACGCCTTAAAAAAGTTATTTTAAATAATCTATTTTGCCATGGTGGTTGGTGTCTATCATGGATCATGGAGACTCCTCCGACCGCAAAGTTATCCATGTCAAGATGATAATTTCATATACTAGATTTAAATTATGAAGTCATGTCTGCCAGTCTTGGGCCAGTAGTAAAGTTGCTTTCTTCGTAGAATGTTAGGACAGGCGAGATCGTTGGACCGTTTACAATGAGCAGACAGACTGCAGACTCTAGACTGCAGAGTACAGAACGTAGGTACCCACTTACCCACTAGGTACATACACGCCATGCACTGCAGACATCCCGTATACCGCCTAGCAAGCTAGCCAGCCGTTCATCGGCCTACACAACGAAGGGTCATGGAAAATGTAATAAGTCGTACCAGAAGCCAATATCCTCGGGAGAGTTTAGATTTTGCGGACATCAGCTATCATAAACTTTTTATATTTAAGGAGAATGTCTACTGTGATTGGCCATATTGATGATCCGGTGCTGAATTCTGTTCTGAGAGTTTAGATTTTGCGTATATCAACTACCATAAACTTTTTATGTGTAAGGAGATTGTCAATTGTGATTGGCCATGTTGACGATCCGGTGGTGATTTCTATTAGAATGGAAGATCAAAGTCTACAATCTATAATCTTTCGTGTCTAGGATGTATGCAAAATGAGTTAATGATAATGTAAGTGAGTCTAAAGTCATGGTGTTTGAAAGAGAGAGTTCGAAAACAGTATGCAATATAGTTGAGAATGATGATTTATGTGGCCTGTTGTATGCTGATGATGGGGTGCTTATTTCTAGAAGTGCGGAGATGATTTTCCCGAGTAAATTGTGTTTTCTCGCTAACAATATTTGTACCTACCCACCAAAACCAATTCTTGACCTTAGCAAAAAAATAAATTTGGATTTCAGGCCAAAATACTTTATCCAACTAAAAAAATATGTTTTAAATCAAAAAGTTTAGCAAATACCTAGCACCGATATGTACTACTTTATTTATTATAATTTAGTTAATGATAATATTTTGAAATATATTTTTACAATATTCGAGATACTCTATTTTAAACGAGTTGTTTTTTTATTAAATACTTGACCGGTCAGTGGTTGAGTGGGCATAGCGCTTGGGTCCCACCCGGGCGTCGCATGTTCGATTCCTCGGCTGGCTAAGTCCTCCATCACAACACAAGCAACCTTTTCGGCTTTCTGTGGTGGGAGTAGGAGATTTTCAAACATTGTTGGGTTATTCGTAACCCGGGAATGTTTGTCTTTCTTTAAAAAAAAAAATAAAATAAATAAAAAAAATAAAATAAAATAAAAAAACTAGAATTTGCTAAACTTTTTGATTAAAAAAATATTTTGGTTTGGTTAAGTATTCTGGCTTAAAATCCAAATTTAAGTTTTGTTTACAAAATCTCTAATGTCTAATATCGTTGTGCATTGTGCCCTATTGATTTTTTTTCCCGCCAATAATTCATTAATTTGCGAAGAGATATGAACTAGGAAATTTCAAAATGATAACAAACACAACATAAAAACGAAAAAAGAAGAAACGAAGAAGGTACCAACATATCACCTATATTTTTAAAGCTCTTGTAATGTTTCTACGAATCCTTGGAATATTGTCAGATAAATTTCGAAGAATTACACATTTTAAGGAGTTTGCATAAATAATCCAATTATTTAGACGCCCGAGGCGCCAAAAAATTTCTGAAGCATTTTTGAAGATTTTTTTTGGTTGTTTGTCTTTAAATTTCCTTATAAATTGAAAATGATTATCAGCGAATAAATAATGCTTGTTTAAATAACAGTTATCTGTAATTGGCTTTCGAAGTCTCAATTATAATATCACGACAATATAAACAAGTAAATAAATACAACAAATTATTAGGTATATTAATTTTTCAGTTCTCCCAGACATGAGTCGAGGGGGACCCAAACAGTTCATGATTAATGTTAATGTTTTATTTATAGTAATATAAAAGATAACGATGTAATATTATGCACTCGTGTCAGAGGCAGGTACCTACTAATTCAGTTAATTTAAATTGTGATTTTTATTTATTTAATTATATGCTATATTTTAAGTTTTACATTTACAGAAGGTGTTAAATATAAATCTATATAAATAAAAATGAATCGCCGAAATTTATGTACGCGCACTTCCGAACGACTGCGACTGCACCAAATTGGATAATTCTTTTTTTTGTATTCGTTATTGACTGGAGATTCTGGAGAAGGTTTGTATAAAACTACTGGTGAGCTCTGGCATTGTGAAATTTGCATAAAAAAATTGCAATAGGTGGCACGCAAGCTATTTGAAAACTGAATGTATGGAATGCGGGAGGGGTGAGGAGGGAGGGGAATCAGGGAGGGGGGGAACCCGGGGACGCGGGAGAGGAAGGGGAGGCGGAAAGGGAACGGAATGAATGGGAAAGGACATGCAGGAGAAACTATTTATTGAATGAGCAATATGAAAACTCAAAAATACCTCTCTCTTTTGGCTTTTCATGGCTTGAAGCCATTCATAAATTCACCTACCAGAGTTTCTTCTACCATTTCAAGCTGCATCGATCATATTATGGTAAAATCTAAATTTGAACCACAGGGAGCTGTCTTCACTACTGACATAACAGATCATGATGTGATATTGCTGAGATTTATGAGCTTTACACTAAAGAAAATAGCAAAAGATAATGAAAACATAAAAACTGTCATCGATAACAATCTTTTGAAGGTCAAATTAAAGGAGGAATCATGGCAGTCAGTACTGTCATCGCAAGATGTTAATTTAGCTGCTGTAAATTTCATAAAATGTTTAAAAATGCATGTAGAAAGTTGTTCATCTGTACGAAGTGTAAAGCATAAAATGAAATATTTAAAACCTTGGATAAATGACGGAATTATTAAATGTCTCAGAACCCGAGACAAATTACACAACAAATGTCGAACAGATGTAAATAACATTCAACTGCTGGATTATTACAAAAGATATAGAAACTGGTGTACAAAAATTATAAAATATACAAAGCAAGCATATTACAAAAGGAAACTGGACAACGTAAATGGAAATACCAAGCAACAGTGGAAGATTATAAAGGAGGCTGTAAATATACAAAAGGAGCAAGTGTCTATAAAAAAATTAAAAATCAATAACAATATTATCTCAATGGAAGAGAATCCAAATATAATCACTAATCACGTAAATAACTTTTTCAGTGATATTGGTCCTAGATTCGCAAAACAATTGTGCAGTGCAAATAAAACTACCGAAATGTGTCTTGTTAACAATTTTATACCTTGTAGTCAATTTTCAGAAGATAGCTTTGAATTTAAAACTACTAGCATTTATGAAGTTTCAAAAGTGATAAGTGAATTAAAAATGTCTTTTTCCTGTGGTATTGATGGCTTAAGTATCATGGTATACAAACAGCATGTTTCTGTGTTGGCTGGTCCCATATCTCATATTGTTAACCTTAGTTTTAAGAATGGCATATTTCCTTCTCATTGTAAGAATGCTAAGATTATACCTCTGTTCAAAGGTGGAGACCACCTAGATGTTAACAATTACCGACCCATATCTTTGCTTAATACTCTCTCAAAAGTAATAGAGAGATTGGCTAAGTCAAGATTAGTTTCATTGTTAGAAAAATACAAAATACTCTCCGACAATCAATTCGGTTTCAGAGAGAATAAAGGTACGAGTGATGCTGTATTAAAGGTACTGACTAATGTTATAAGCGCGCTGGACTATGGCAACAAAGCTATAGCGGTGTTTTTGGACTTATCAAAAGCATTTGATACTGTTTCCCACGAATTGCTACTTAAAAAATTATTATCCTTAGGCATTAATAATACAGCAATGGATTGGTTCAGGTCTTATCTTAGTGATAGAAAACAGCAAGTAGAGATAAATAATGTGTTAAGCAATAGTAAATCCATCTCCTTTGGAGTCCCGCAAGGTAGTGTACTTGGGCCAATATTGTTTCTAATTTATATAAATGATTTATGCAGTCTTAATATTCCTGGTAACATTGTTAGTTTTGCAGATGACACTGCCTTAATATTTGAGGGAAAAACTTGGGATGAAGCTTTTGACAAATGCAATATAGGTTTAAGAGTGGTAAATAGTTGGTTGAATAATAATATTTTAACTCTGAACACACAGAAAACCAAATATATTACTTTTAGCATTTCATGTAAAAGTCAGCCTTCTGCAATTCATAATTTGATTATACATAATTGCTTGCAAACATGTAACTGCAACCCCTTAGAAAATGTAACCAACATAAAATACCTCGGTGTAATAATAGATAAATTTTTGAGATGGAATGATCATGTCAATATGTTGGTAAATAATACTAGGAGACTTACCTATATCTTTAAAGAACTCAGACATATACTAGACAAAGAAAAATTAAAAACGGTTTATTTTGCAATAATCCAGTCTATGCTTTCTTATAATATAGTGTGCTGGGGATCCTGTCAAAAGACTCATATAGAACCACTTAATATTGCACAAAAGCTGATTCTTAAAGTTATGTTTAAAAAAAAATTTAGATATCCAACTAATTTACTTTATAAGGAATGTAATGTCATGAATGTTAAACAGCTATATATTACACAAACCCTTTGTAGATTTTTTAATAATATTGGTATTTCAGAAAGAACACAGCAAGTTCGTATTACTAGAGTTGGTTCTGGTCTGAACTTTACGGCAATTCATACTAAATCTTCTTTTGGTCAAAGGAATTATTTTTATCGGGCTCCACTCCTATTTAATAGCCTTCCAGATCATATTAAGTCATCTAATTCCTTGAGCATTTTTAAAAAGACCGTCAAATTATTTGTGTTAGCCGAGGATTGTAAATTGTTCACTGCTTTATCCTTTCTAAATTAATATTATTTTATTTTGTCTTAACTATTTTTTTTAATCCTTCTCTTGCTAAATTAATAGCGCAATATATAAATAAATAAATATTTCTCATCTTAATTCTTCGAAAATATTTTTTTTTTTGAAAGTCAAATCTCAACATTATGGTCACCCTACATGCTTTCATTGTAATGTACTATCGCCTTCAGCTAATTAGGTACTTATTATACTCATAATCTGCATGAAACATACAACAATATTGTTCTTCAATAACTGTATTATTTTGTGTTATTTTATTAAATTGTAGAGTTGTTAACCTCAATACAGGCTTGACCTAGTGAGGTTATAAACTGAATTGTTAACATTAGTCCTAGGTACCATGTAAAGAAAAAAATAAATAAATAAATAAAATAAATGGCACAGCAACTCCTGCCGGTAACCAGCTGTATGTAAAAGATGAAAAAATTTTCGTAGTCCTCCTCACGAGGAGATCCTGTGCTAAGGGGGGGGGAACATTGTTTTGGAAGTTTTCAGCGTCTTCTGTGGTTTGGGCAAGGTTTTTTATGCGAAGATTTGATGTCCTTTTTGTTTTAATTTGGTTGATACTGTGTAGAAGGGAGTTTGTTAACAACTTTACCGCTAAAAAATCAGAACTTCTTTGTCCAAAGGTAGAATTACACTTAGGTGTATTTAGCATGTCTATTTGCTTGGCTCTGGTTTTATGATTGTGTGAGGTGTTTATGTCTTTTTTGAGGTGATGTACCAAAATAATTTTGGAATAGATTTTTTGTATTCTTGGAACATCAAACTGGTGATGGTATTCGTCGTTATCTTTACTTTTTTTACATGATTTTATGCCGCTGACCCCATCCTATTATTCCATATTCAAGTGGGAGTGGCATACCTAAAGCTTATTTTCATGTGAAAACTTCTTGCCGTTGTGATATGAAACTCGATGAAACGAAAAATAGCACCACTAAAAAGAAGCTCAATCGAAAATCTGGAAACAGAAAAATCAGAAAAAGATATTGGAATCTCTGGGACTTGAACCCAGGACCTCTTGCTTTCCGTGCGAACACTGTCCACTGCGCCAAGGTGTCATCAAATTCAATTCTGGGTTCAAGTCCCAGAGGTGCCAATATCTTTTTCTGATTTTTTCATTCTCCAGATTTTAGATTGAGTTTCGCCCACAGTGTCATCACTTAATTAAATATTATCTACAAATTGAGGTTTTACTCATAAAGTTAAAATAAAAATAATTAGATTTTTACGTAATCAATTAATGCCTTCGTAGTGATGTATTCTCAAAGTTAAGCCTGCAGTAATTTCAAAAATACTAATTTCGGTTGTGTGTCTGTTCGTGTAACTCTGGTTCAATGAATTTAGATTTACATTGAATTTAAGTATCATTTTTACAATTGGAACTGATTGTGTTAAGAATTCAGACCATTTTTCACGGGTCTGCGCCAGAAATAAATAAAAACACATAAAATGTTGAATTTGTTAGATTTACATATCAATTATCTATAAGTGGCAGGTCGTTTAATGAACTTATACCTGAAACCGATAAAATCTGTTATTCCTACTACTGGCAAGTCATTACCGTAAATTAACACGTAATAAACATTCCATAATGTGGATTTCAACTTACGACACATGATTTTAGTTTAACTGTTCGAATAAAATGTTTGGTTTATGCGTAATGATAAATAATCGTCGATGCAGTCGGATTATTGCTTCGATTACACAAGGAAATAAAGTTTAACTAACAGGCTACCAGCGGGGAGCTAGCGATAAAGTTAATTCGATCGGTAAGACATCACCGATTTATAGTCTCCACGTTTTTATTTAAAATTCTTATTTTATTCATTAATGAACAGCGAATTTCAGTCAGTTGAATTTAACTTTAAATTACAAGGTGTTGAATATCATTAGAACGTCTTTACCAAAATGATTTCCTGTAGCTTTTCAGAATTCAAATAGTTCACATGTTGATCAGAGGCCCTCCATGCTAACGACGTAATTGTGACAAGAAACAAATAATATCATCAACGTTTTAATTGTAATTTTATCTAGCCATGTAAATTAGGTAAATTATATTATCGCTTCACCAGATGTGACTATCTGAAGAGATACATTTTCTCTGAGATCTTGGAGTCCCTTGTCACAAACCGTGTATATTATGGTAGGTAGTCAATAACTCCCAACTGGAGCCATTGAGACTATGGCATCCCTAATCAAGGTATGTTGTGAGGCTGAAGGTAGTGGGGAAGGGAAGGAGATGTGAGGAAAAGGGAGGTAGAGAAGTACCTAGCTATTCAGTTCTGGTCACCAAACGTATTTCAAAGAACATTTCAATTCTGAATGGTGGTCTTACACCAAGGATTTCTGAGAGTATCTTTCACTCTGGATCATGTCCATCATCATCATAACTCTTGGCTCTACAACCCTAGTGGGTCTAGGCCTCACCTCTAAAGTCTTTCCGCACTCATCTCGGTTTTGTGCCAGCTCTCTCCGGTTTAGAAGCTCCAAGGTAGATATGTATTTGAGGACGTTGTCGCTCTTGGCTTTCCGAGGCTTCTTAGCCCTTTCGGTCTTAAGTTCAGCAGAGACTTTGGTGCTTGATGTTCGGTCATTCTCTCCACATGACCCAGCCACCAAAGTCATACCAGTTTTATAATTTTTTTGATGGATCATATCCATAAATACTACATACTATTTTAAATAAATACATATAGAAATAATATAAACCATTAAATCAAATTTACTTGCGCCCAACGGGATTTGAAGCGCGACCTTCGAATTACTAGTATCTGGACCTCAGAGGCCGTCAAATACATTGATACTCCGAAAACACTTTCTTCTTAAAAAGGACCAGTTGTTTCACAGAAATTGAAAAATTCATCCAATTTCAAAGTTAATTTTCAAGTTCGGTGAAAGTTATATTCAAGTTATTATTTATGATCTATGAAATAACTTGCTCGTACTTGAATAATAACAGAATTTAATAATCCAGAACCGATAACTTAATGAATTGTTCAAATTCTGTGAAACAACGGCCCTAAAACAATTTTTCCAGCTGACACGCAGGAGCAATTTCCTTACCCACAATTCACCATTTGACCTTGATATCGATAAAGTGTACCTGACGTGTGGTGAGTAGACTGGGAACATGTAGCAATTCCCCTCACGTCACCCGACCCTAACACTTTCTGGGAAGCAGAGCGCTGCGCTGGCGTGTCATTATGTACCAATACCAAGTATTACTCGTACTTGCTGTTTTTTATTTGCTATGTCTGTCTGTACACGCATCAGTTCTCAGTTCCAGTGAGTAGTGACCTGTATACGATTGCGAAACAAAAATATGGAATATATCATTTACAGAATATATTGCAAAAAGGAGTGGTCCTTAATCAAATCCCTGAGGAACACCATGTTTAACTTCATATTATTCAGAGATAGTATCTCTAATCTGCTGATACGATGTGAATTACCAAAGAAACATAAAAATCATCGTTAAGATTATGTAAATATCTTACTTACCTATCTCAAAATTTACGTAAGTACTTAATTTAAACTAATTTCTAAGCCACGAGTTGCTTTACTAAAATAATATTTAACAAAAATGGGAAAAATTTGAAACACTTGGTTATAAAAATCATCTTAAATTTTTATCGTGTTTTTGAATTTTAAGTTATATGTTCTGCTGTTTGTTATAGGTACCTACTACCTAATATTATTAGTAGCGAAACGGCAAATTTCAAAATGCAAAAACACAACCTCACTGGCATGAAGTACCTATAATAATATTATGATACATTATACTGATTGTATAGAGAATGCGGCGAGTTTTATCATTAACGTATTGTTTTATCATTATGGTATTAAATTAAACCAAGATCAACTACTTACATCCGTTTGTCGCAGAACCACAATAATTTTAAAGACATTAAAATATATTACCTACCGAATTTCTTTTGGGAATGCTCGGTTTGAACCATCTACGGGTCAGAAGGGATGTGCTCATTGTAACGCATTTCTTCAGACTGATTCGTGCATGGTTTAATAACTCGACTATCATGGGGGCATTAGTTTCTATGTCATCTCCGACAGCATATGTTTTATCTACCGGCTTGCAGAACTAACTTGCCAATGTTCATGCCAGTCGGGATAGCTGTCTTGTTAAAAATAATCACTTCGAAAATCGATATGTTTAAGATAAATGAAGTACAATTTATACGGCAAACTTTGTTGCTGTTAGTATAAACCTACTTATATTATCTTATCTATTATTTCTCTTTTCAAAACGCTTTGAAATGATAATTTTGTAATGTTTTTGAAATGATTAAATTGAATGAGTTATGTCTTTAGATATAACAAAAATATATTATTTAGAACCGGAAAAGGTAAAAATGATAACAAGCGGTGTTTTTGCTTTGCAGGCAATCCATCATCTGTTTACGATCAACAGACGAACAAAACATCGTTCCGTACTCGACGATGATAATGGTGTTTTCTGTTATTGTAAAAACGTTTTGTCTTCTGCACGATTAATGCCTCCTGGAATTTCCTACAATCCAAGAAAAACAGGCAATGATTGAGGAATGCATAGCCAAAACAAAACACTGATGTTTCTGATACAACCATTCATTTTAGTCGTGGAAATAAGAGATTTCCAAATTAAAATAACATAGAAGACACCACCAGCAAGAATTGAAACATTTATTTATTTATTTATAAAAATAAACAAACAGTACATTAGATTATCCATTGGTGAAAAAAAAATTACAATTAATAAATATAGTTCATGGTGGGTACCTATTATGTGTTTCATTGTAGTGTCTTATTTATGGTATGCATATTAAGTAATTACCGGGTGATGTGTGTAGTGGGAAGGTATGTGTGTGAGTATGTGTGTATGTACGTATGTATGCGCATTGAACAATTTATATTATTGACATGATGCTCTTTTTAAATGTCGATGTTAGAATTTAGATAAATATTATTGAACACATGAAGAGCACGATTGATTGGCGAATTAGTTGCTGCATTTGTCTTGTAATTAAGAGTGTGGAATAGTTAGCTTTAGCTTTGTTTAGTAAGATCTGAATACCCAGATACCTTTCAACTTTCCTCCTCTTTCCCCTCCACCACTTTCTTCAGCCAATGTGTTCATTCTCAAGCCACAAGCCAAAAATTTGTATATTCTTAGTGTGCCTTAAACGAATAGGCATAAAAACACTTGGCAAACGGAGTCTAAAAACGCTCGATTTCGCAGTGGTTTTTATTTTTATTTATATATAAGTCACCAAAAGCAGCGAATCGCTTGGGGTGACCTACGACAGTGGTGTTGGTTATACAATCAATGGTCCCCGGGGAGGTGCTGCAGTAGATACCATTACCCGCCTCCCAAATTGTGAATGTATTAATTATTATTTTTAATTGATAAACTAACGTTTAAACAAGATTTTTATGCATAGCACAAAGGGTAGATAACAAGTATTATAATCAATAATTATCAGCCTGAAACACTCATCTACATTGAAAAAATCTTCCGAGAAAAGATACTGGCCGCCAACGGGAATTGAACCCGTGACCTTCTGATTGCCGGTCAGGTGCTCTTGACCACTGAGCTATGGCGGCTTATCTAATACCCGCCAAATAATTCAATATATACTAGTGTTTCATTCGACAGTTACTTATTATTACATTTTTCCAACTGAAAACAACCAACTTTATTTTTGTGAGAGAGGTATTGTTAATACTAAATCTCCCGCTAGGTGGCGTCGAGACTAATTATGTCTGCATTTATTGCTGAAATACTTTAACTTGTCAAATATTAATTATTATTTTTAATTGATAAACTAACGTTTAAACAAGATTTTTATGCATAGCACAAAGGGTAGATAACAAATATTATAATCAATAATTATCAGCCTGAAACACTCATCTACATTGAAAAAATCTTCCGAGAAAAGATACTGGCCGCCAACGGGAATTGAACCCGTGACCTTCTGATTGCCGGTCAGGTGCTCTTGACCACTGAGCTATGGCGGCTTATCTAATACCCGCCAAATAATTCAATATATACTAGTGTTTCATTCGACAGTTACTTATTATTACATTTTTCCAACTGAAAACAACCAACTTTATTTTTGTGAGAGAGGTATTGTTAATACTAAATCTCCCGCTAGGTGGCGTCGAGACTAATTATGTCTGCATTTATTGCTGAAATACTTTAACTTGTCAAATATTAATTATTATTTTTAATTGATAAACTAACGTTTAAACAAGATTTTTATGCATAGCACAAAGGGTAGATAACAAATATTATAATCAATAATTATCAGCCTGAAACACTCATCTACATTGAAAAAATCTTCCGAGAAAAGATACTGGCCGCCAACGGGAATTGAACCCGTGACCTTCTGATTGCCGGTCAGGTGCTCTTGACCACTGAGCTATGGCGGCTTATCTAATACCCGCCAAATAATTCAATATATACTAGTGTTTCATTCGACAGTTACTTATTATTACATTTTTCCAACTGAAAACAACCAACTTTATTTTTGTGAGAGAGGTATTGTTAATACTAAATCTCCCGCTAGGTGGCGTCGAGACTAATTATGTCTGCATTTATTGCTGAAATACTTTAACTTGTCAAATATTAATTATTATTTTTAATTGATAAACTAACGTTTAAACAAGATTTTTATGCATAGCACAAAGGGTAGATAACAAATATTATAATCAATAATTATCAGCCTGAAACACTCATCTACATTGAAAAAATCTTCCGAGAAAAGATACTGGCCGCCAACGGGAATTGAACCCGTGACCTTCTGATTGCCGGTCAGGTGCTCTTGACCACTGAGCTATGGCGGCTTATCTGTGAATGTATGATAAAATATCAACTTTATAGACTTTTTCAAGTGTCGCAAAACCGTGTATTAACTCCACTTCATAATCAAACACAGGGCTTGGTTATGTCAATTAAATACAAAACAATAACTTAGAACTTAGAGGCTTAATTGCACTTTATTTACAAACTTTAAAGAACATAAAAAAACAAGACGATATTGAAATACAATATTTACAATACATATTTAATAAATTCAAAATTCATTCAGGAAAAATAAAGATTTTAAAGAAAATAATTAATAAACTTAGTAATATAAAATGTGAAAATCGATAATATTTTTAGTGATTATACGAAAGCGCTTTCTTCAACTGAGCGATCGCTGAGATTTTGTTTTCAATGGCTAAGGGGCCTTCGCTCATGGAGAAACCGAAAATTGGTTGGCAACTCCATTCACGGCGCAACTCAACTTTACGATTTCAGTAATTACTTATGTCAGCTTGTTTAGTAAAAATATAATTTATTAATAATTTATCAATTATCAAACTTAATATGTAATAATAATTTATCCAACTCCTGAACAAAATCGATATTTTCCTGCTCTGACATAACTAGTGGAAAAATTGACAGGTCGTGAGGCACAACCATGGCAACCTGTCAACCTAGCAACTAAAACTTGACAACTAGTATTTCAAAGAGGGAAGTCGCCTGTGTGCGGACAGCCAATGAAATTCGTTGGTTTCCTGTGGTAGCGATTGAGTTGCCAATTGTTTTTTTTTTAAGTTTCCCCGTGAGCGGATGGACTAATTTGTTTTCTCGAGTTTGATTTTAACCTGAAAACAATTTTCAAAAACGTGATGTTCGATTGACTTCACGAAACATGTGATGGGAGTTCAGATTATAAAAGTAAGTTTTTTTTTGTGTATTACAATACAAAAAAATAATTATTTCATTTTTAAACTAAGTGAAACTTGCCTTCATTGTTATCATATTAAACAGAATCAGTGTTAAAATAATTTCAAACATAATATACAAAGAAAATTCCGTTATGACTTTATGGCCATTCAAACAACCTTGAAACGAGATATTTTTGTTAAATGATTTTTATATCCATAAAGGATAAAAAAACGGCATTTTTCTGTCATTCGGGCCCTTCTTGCACAGGTTTACGCAAGTATCTGATATTCAATGAATCAAGTATCTTGGCAACTACGAACTGCTGTGCGCGGAGGTTCGAACACAGACGCACTTTGGTGACATTTTGTAAGCCCGTCGGCGACGCCAGTCTCCGGTGACAAGCCTATGGTAATATCGTAAGCGCTGGCGTTGTTGCCACGAGGGCGGAATAACGGAGAGACGCACCAGCAAATATCAGTGGACAATGGTGATTGGTTCGTTTATGGGACAAACTGTGGACACAAGCGCCGGTGAGAGCGTGTAGTACAATTCTTAATCAGAAAAAAGTACGGTAACGTGGTTTAGACATGTTTAAACATGTCGTCACTTATGTCAGATATTTTGTAACAATGGGCGTGCTTTAAATCAATGCTAGGAACAAAGCAGTCAATAAATAATATAAGGATGTAAAAAATTGCAGCTACGCTTGCAGTGTTTCTTAACCATATTTAAAGAATCGCCCCCTTTACTGCAGTAAAATTAAAGGAAAAGGAAATATTCAACGTAATTTTAAATGACAAGTGGTTCTGAGAGGTAAATGATATAGGTATTACAATAAAAATGGACCATGTTCTGCAAAGAATATCCACAAAAATACATCAATTAAAGACAATATCATGTCTACTTATCACTTAAAAGTATTATTGATGTGTTCTTCTCATCAAAACACATATAACACATAATATAGTTATCAGATAAAATAGTCAAATAGTATAACCTCAAACGACCAGTGTCGTTTTGAAATGACACGATACTTTAGGATGCTAAAAACTAATATTATATAGATGTTTTTGTAGTATTTTCATTATAATATGAAAGAATGTACGTTTTACTGTAAATAAAAACTGAATAATATATGAAAAAAAACATAAATACCTTGTCCTTTTTAATACTGCAATTCACTCGGATCATAGCCTTTCAAAACGTGTGATCAACGATTCTTGTTTACGATATGAAGTGTGTACGCAATGTAGCCAACGCAATGAAAAAAATCAATGTTGCTAGGAAAGATTCACTAAATTATTTGTAAAAAACCGCAAATAAATTGGTTCAGTAGTTACTTAGTAAAAAAATTCAAATTTAACTAACGTCATTTAAAAATGACTCTGGTTGAGAAAGGGTTAAAAACAGAATAGAGTTCACAATTAAATAGACAACAGGAAAACATGTGGTAAATATTTCTAAGCAATAATAATTTAGTTAGTTCAAATGACGTAAAATATAACATTAACTGCATGGTTAAAAAATAATAAACATTACTATGAAAGACAAAATACGTAAAAAATTTCAGGTTAAATTGTTAAATTAACATAAGAGTCCATTATTGATATTCTTTTTTTAATTCTTCTTTTAGCAGTTTCGATAAATCTTACCTTTTTCTAATTATTGTAATCGTTATTATTATTTGAACTTAAATTTCCTCACCTTTTATGATACCATTACTTTAGTGACCGGCCAACTCAGAATGAAACCAACTCAGAACTACCTCAGTAAGGTCATTAAGAATGATGATAAAATAATATTAAAAAATCGGTAAAATAGGTTAAGTTAGGTTAGGGTTACCGACTTACCGGTTATTTTAAAATTATTTTTTCATAGCTATTAATGACCTTTCTGAGGTGGTTCTGAGTTGGTTTCATTCTGAGTTGGCATGGAACCGTTTACTTTATAATACACTGTAAATAGCAATAAATAATAAAAAATAAAAGTACAGTCACTGCTGTCAGTTCCTATTCCATGGCAAAATAAAGTAATAATAATAATAATAATTTTATTTAATTAAGTGACAGAAATTAGAAGACAGTATTAGCGAAACTCAATAAAAATCTGAAGAAAAAGATATTGGTTCCACTGGGACTTTGATTGAGTTTCGCTAATATTGTCTTCATTTAATTAAATATTATAATTTGAGTTTTTACTCATAAAGTTAAAAATAAAAATAAAAACAATAATTTTAATAACTGTGAAAAATAATTAATGCACCTAAAGGGTTAAAGCGACGGTATTCATCATGTTTAACATTTTATTGGTAAGTTTTCAATGCCATTTATTTTGGTTCTTTACTTTCAGAATCGTTAAAATCCGTTCATTTACGATAATTTCCGTTCAATTCCAATTAAATCCGTTTAAACCCACTCGACTCCGTTTCTTTTTAGAATCTCATCCCTTCGCTTCGGCCTCGCCTTCACTGTCCTCATCCTCCAGGAATGCCTTGGGCGCTGTCAGCTTGCTGTACCGCTTCTGTGTGGCCAGCCAAACGGTGGAACGTGCCTTCTTGGTTCCGCCGGGCTCGGGGTTCGGATACGACTGCGGTAGGAGACCTAACCCGGACGTACCGGAGTTGGATAGCACTGGAACCTAGAACAAACAAGTCAATATTAGACAAGACACACAATTACAATTTTAAAGTTCCATGACAAAAAATAACATTTTATTCATTTCTGAAGTCAAGTGTGCAAAATTTCATCAATCTCGTAATAAAACTGTGCATTTGTATAAAAATCAAATACACGCCACCTGCTCTGTATCCGCCACAGACACAGTTATTTATGTAAACAGATTTATTTAAACGCTTTTTGGACTTTTTCATACATACATTTATAAAAAAACTATAAATAATACAATCAAAAACAAACTGATACAGTTATGCCCGAGCAACCCGAAGCTATTAGTATTTGAAGCCAATATAGCATGCTATCACGCCGATGGCCTATCATGGCAAGATTTTGGCTTACTCTCCTGGCTCGGTACAAGCTAGAGCGGTTAACACGATGCTAGGAAATTTAAAGTCAGCATCATTGCAGTGACTAAAGTAACAAAATGTCCGTAGGTAATATATAGATATAATATAAGATATAACCCTATTTTAATAAACTATCCTGGCTTGAACAAAGTTAATTCTGTTTACTGTTGTAGCTAGATTTACAAGCTTGCTAGATTATTGGAAACAACTTGCTGTCCTGGATTCAAATACTACCCTCATGCGACGGTTTATTAGGGATTAGCATATTTGCTTTTTAAGCATGCTTTAAGCAATGTTATTAAAATCAAATATGTCGAGAGAGGAAGTTTCATTTCCTCCACGATCCAATCTCTGTGTAAACGAAATGTCCATAAAATTAATGTAAGAAGCAACTATATGAAATGGAGCATAGAGTCTAGTTTTGAATGTATTATATACGCGATAATTAATAATATCTTCGATCTACGCACCAGGTCAGCGCTGTCCAAATGTCATTGCAAAATCATTGAAAAAAAAGCGATTTTAAAAAACTAACCTAATCTATATTCTTACCATTTGCTTAGTCACTATGCTGTTTTACCGGGTTACCTTATTTTGTTTAACAGATATGACAGTTTATTTGAAGGACGCATTTCTGTGGCATTCAAGAACGGGAAGGTTGAAACGACTAAAGAGATATTCATGTAGGAAAGTGTGTTGTGGGTTTTTGTCCTTACTCGTGGTAAAAATGATCAAATATCGAAAATCTTTTTTGAGTAGATTTTTTATTATATTAGAATAAGTTAACAATAATAATCTTAACGAATTTTTTATTGCCTATCTGGGCCTAGGAGTAGAAAGGTTGCGTGTAAATTGGTGATAACTTTTCCGTCAATCTAGGGATTACCTATGTATACATTCGGTGGTTGGGGCTAGCAGATAGCATCAAAGGAGCGATAGGTATTATAGAAATATAAAGATATTTCACTTTATCATTATGCTTTTTAGGAAAAGGACAAAATTATGGGTAAGGCTATGAAAGAACTTGTCTATGTCTGAACTGGAAACCTCAAATAATGACATATAGCTGTTTACACGGTGGTTGGGCGTTTACACAATACATGCTACACTTAGCTACATAAATACATCTAATATATCATAGAGCCAGTGCTTGTAGTTTGATTGTCACATGTTTCTTTCCTACCCATCCCTAACATGTTCCTTTGCTACCCATCCCAATCACGTGTCATTTAACCTTACCCACAATCAGTCGTTAATCGCAATTCTCCGCATGAACATTTCTAATATTCCGCATACCGCATCCGCAAACTTAATCCCGCATACTGCAGTAAAATACCGCGATTAATAATCATACAAGTGCATGAACAAACCCAGCCTAGATAGCAGAGAGTGCCACAAGGTTCCGCAGTAAGTCCTTTCTTTCCTTTCCTTATGTGCTTTCCAGAAACTCAGATGTATTATTATAGTTGTTGGTTTCAATGAAAACTTTAAATAATTATTGTCGGAGTGGAAAACATTCGATCAATTTCTCCACAAAAAAGGTTAGGACAGATGGACACACAAACAATATACTTTCATCGTTTTATCTCTTCATTGCATCAATTCAGACTAGGGACCATTGATATTTGGTTTCTCTATGCCAGAGACTCATTATAAGAGGGTAATAGATTATCAAATGAAGATTCAGTGCGAGCTTTAAGCGCTGTTTGGATTTTATATCACTTATTTCCAGATTCAGTTTACGGACAATTTTCTGACAAATGCCTAATGGAATGAAATCTGAGTATACGGAAGCAGTATGGCCATTATCCATTGGATGAAAGGTTGTTATATTGTTGGTAGATAATAATAATACTTACACAATATATACAATTTTTTTTTTACAGAAATCAACAAACATCACCTGACATTCCTCATAATGGAAGGATTAACCCTTGAAATACTAGGGGTAAAATACTAATTGCCCATCGTACATCGACTGAGACTATTGTCGTTATAATTTACTTGTTTTTTGCTAAATAATTTTTTTGTAAATTACACTGTCTGTTAGGGAATCTATTTAATTATTTTAGTTGGGCTTCCAACCAATTTACATAATCTTTTCAGTTATTATCTTCAGTAAATGTTAAAAAATTGTTATGTTTTTTTACCACTTCCAAGCAGACTGATTTGACGTTGATTATAAATTAGCTGACTCACGTTCATTCGATCTCTTGTGCATTTAGATTTTTACAAAGAAACATCATCCCATTCCGTTTTTTGGTGGAATTAATATTTGGGCGATATTGTGAAAAGTGCCAATAAATCTTTCAAACCTTTCGAAGTGCTTTATTAAAGTCCTAAAACATTACACTGTTTTACCAGATATATTTTTGTTTTATTGTGATATGTGTTCTTTTGCATTGTTTATATATTTTTATTTTTTTATATTTATCTCTCTTATGTAGTTTTCCCAAGATGGTTATTATATTCAGGGAAATATAATGTTTTCTCTCTAATGCTATAAGAAATATTATATAATAAAGACATACGAAAATATTCCTGAGTTTTATTATATTTGCCAGCTAAATAAGAGTCCTTTACAATAAAAATAAGTCAAATGAGAATTTCCTATAAATAAATACAATACGGGTATGGGTTCTGCCGTCCCAGGAATCTACTGGATAATCAACACTCCCTTTAGGTCACCCGAAATGGTTCGCTTGGTGGATTGGATTGGTATGGTGACTAAACAGGGTTGACCGGGTTCAAGGGGCGAGGTTTGACTAGGTCTTGGCGGCCAATAAAGACTTTTCATCCGTGTTCTGAAGAAGAGATCATTATTCTCATCCAATCCATATTCAGCTACCATTATAATTAATTAAATTTGTACCGAAACCAGTTGGCGTGTTCAAATAAAGAAGCACACAAAGTTGTATTTCAAAGTTTGGAAGGTTTGGAATTTTTCCCTCTGATAATTCCTGAAATAATGCGCCCGGAAGTTTTCACTTAGTAACCCTGGCAGAACTATGAATCCTTTGATAGTCCGAAGTCCTAACCAAGAGCATACCGTCGTCTCTCTGCAGTCCGGTGCACTATGCAGTTTGGACTATTTACCAAGGTATTCTGATGCGGTGTCGTGCGAGCATTTATAGTTTTAGTTTTACCGGATGCTAGGGGCTAGGGTCACCGCGGTATACTTTCTGTCTGATAATATATTTCCTTATTTATTGACTGAGAGCAGTGGATTTCTGCTTTGAATCGACTGTTTTCATTTTATTTGTACGTTTCGTTTCCGTTTCAAGGTGGTGGCCGAATTGGATACTACCTTTTTATCCCAACAGAGTTCACATGAGCGTGGAACTATCTATAAACACTTAAATAAGAATAAACGATATTATAGCCCTATGGATCCTTGAGGTGTATGGGTGGTAAAACATATATGACCGTGTGAATAAATTGGGGATTCGCAAAGACTTCAATGAGTAAGATTAAGCATAATAAGTATGAGTAAGATTAATAAAGGGACACTTAGATGGTTTGGGCATATAGTGCGAATGAACGAATGAAGGAGTATAAGGAGAGCATATTTATATAATTTGTGTTATTTCACAATTTATTCATTTAAAATAATTAATAATGTACTTTTTTATGTGAATTTTTCGCAAGAGTCCCAGCTGCTCCCGTCTGGAGCCAGTGAGACTATAGCATGCCCAATTAGGGTAATGTGTAAGGCTGAAGGTAGTGGGAGGGGAAGGAGATGAGGAAAGGAAGGCGGGGAAGTACCTGGCTATTTGGATCTGGTCATCAAGAACGCGGGTAAAGCCATTTCAACCAACGATTCAATTCTTAATGGTGGTCTTACACCAGGGCGATACTGAGAGTATCTTCCACTCTGGAACGTGCCGCAAATATACTATATAGGTATTATTTTAAATGAATTATTTGTGAATTAACACAAATTAATCAAATAAAATTTATTTGCGCACGCCGTGATTCGATCCTGCGACCTTCGAATTGAGAGTCAATAACCCCTCAACCACGGAGCCATATTTGCGGCACCTGCATGATTGGAAGATACTTTCAGTATCGCCATGATGTAGTACCAATATTCAGAACTGAAACGTTTCTTGAAAGGCCTTTGCCGTCAGGTACTTCCTCATCTCCTTATCTCCTTCCGCTTCCAACTACATTCAGCCTCATGACAATTGTGGATGCCATAGTCTCACTGGCTCCAAATGGCAGGGAGCAGTTGTGACTCTTGGTGCGGTATGCACACGATCTAGTTTGTCTTTTGACTTCTGTCACGCACGAAATAGTTTCATTCCGCAGTTTATTCACATTTAAAATGCCCCCTGATTTTAAGCGATATATATAAATGAATTCATGTTTTCCTTGGTCAGGCCATAACTTCAGAACGACTGACTTCATTCATCTTTTTTTTTAAAGTTTTCTAATACTTTGTAGAAGGTTCTTACGGAAAAAAAAATTAAGAAAATTGGATTATTTCAGAAAAATTAACGACTATTTTAACTTCGCACGTTTGACAGTTCGCGCGTTGATGAATGTGAATTTAGCAGGCAGCTGCTTTTTTTGTAACAAAAGAATTGTCTATGAATTGTTTAAATTATAGATATTTTAAATAGGTACCTATGTTAGGTACGAAATTAGATTGATTATTCTTATAATATAATTAAAATTAATATTTGAATTAAAAAAATTGTAATAGGTAGCACGCGAGCTGTTTGAAAACTGAATGTACTGGGACTGAATATATGGAATGCGGGAGGGGGTTGGCGGGACGGGGGAGCGGGAGAGGGAAGAAGGTAGGCAGGGAAGGTGGATGGGGAACGCGGTTGGGGAAGGGGATGCGGGAGGGGAACGGGGACGCACGTGAAAGGACATGCAGGGAGAAACAATTTATTTCTTTGAAAATGGCATTGCAACGCATGCCGGGCACCAGCTAGTGTTAAATAAATATTGAATATCATCTCAAGAATGCACAGTCACCCCGAGCCAAGAACCCCGAGGTCTAGACAAATAATACCAGACGCATCATGTCTGAGAACTGCATGATGAACTAATTAACCAGAGGTCTCTGAAAACTATTCTAGTGCAAGCCAAAGTTGGAATATAGAGGCTGTCCACTGGAAACCTACACAGGGAGTTAGAGACGTGCTTGACTTACTTTAACCAGTGATTCCTGACATTATTTGGAGTAAAAAATGTAAACTAATTATGGTCTACGGTGACATTTTTGTTGTTTTTTTTTTTCTTTATACAAAAACATAACAGTAGGTATTGGACAGTTGGGGGCTGCGGTTACTCGGCTGAGTGACCAGTGACGACATGCGGAAGATTTTTTATTTATTTGATATTGAAGAAACACAGAACATCTTAAGAATCATTTAAAGAAACATTGTGATTTTTTTCACAAATATAATTTATAAGATAATAGAAACAGACTTGTTTTTAATAATTTTTGGAACATACTTTGCGATTTTTTTCTATCGAGGGAATTTAATATAATTTGCGTTTAGGCGTGGGCAGCATCTAGACATTATCTTCAAAAATAACATATATTTTTTTAAGAGCTTAAATACTTCAAATGTTTGGGGGATATGATGTAAGAAATTGGTAGAAATTCATTTCAAAACATAGAAATTGTTACATTTCAAATGTCGAAATCATTTGTATATTTTTTGCACATGACATTGAAATAGGTTTGAATGCCTAGTGAGTCGAGTAGGTACTCTTAAATTGACTACACCCATGCGTTTGCATGTCGAGTTCCGAATTCATAATTTAAAAAAAAAGAAACACAGGTCATCCTTCGTCGACCTTCAAGTTATTTTTAAGGTATTTAATAAAAAAAGGGTAAGTAGTTAATTTTTTCTAAGGGAATACTTAAGAGGAATATAAACGCTAGAAATATTTAAATTCTCACGCCTCCAAAATTTAAAATCGAACGTCGTATTTGCACGAGACTATTTTGTGCACAATTTTATAAGAATGAAAAAAGTTAGATCATACAAAATGTCAAAATAGTCTTAACCATAGAGCAGTATTTAAAAAAATTGTTTCTTATATTACTTCACAGTTCCGTCATGAAAAAATATTTTTTTAGAAGTATACGCTTATATTTTTGTTACGTAAATAATAATTTTATTGTAATTCCAATACACACAACAGGAAGTAAAAACTTCAATTTATCCGTAGTATATTTTTTGATGCTCATAATGTAAACCGATTGTAATAAAGATAAATAGTATTTCACATGTAGCTTCATCTTAACTTAAACTTAATAAATCGTAGAAACTTTGGCTGAAAGTTTTTTTTAAATCTTGAACCGGAAACGAAAAACATAAATTTATAGACAGATTAAATGTCAAATGGTTGAATTAATACAGGACTCGCTCTGTCAACAATAAAACTGCATAAAGTTTAACTAAGCATTTATTTGTTTTTGTTACAAAGAATAGGTAAATCAGTACAAAGAAGCTTTGACTGTCCAACTAGGAGTCTACCGTTCTAGGACAGTTAAATTGACAGAAAAAATTTGATAGGCGTAAATTTAATTAACAAATGACTGATTTATTTAATGTTAATGAACTGCATTAAGACAGTCATTTACCAAACACCCTGTAACCATTTCCCATTGTCAGATGTAACCCATTAACGGACCACCCGCACAAATTAACCGTTTATTTCTCAATCGGCAAACAATAATTTATAAAATCAATAAATTAATTAATTACACGTATTTCGACGCGGTTTTTTTGCCGTGCCGTTTGATAGCGCGGTGAAGCGGCCGCATTAATCTCGCGGGTCCACGGAACAAAGCGCGGGCGGTTCCACTTGGCTCTAACCGACCTCGGAACATCATACAAATAAAGTCATAAATCTTCCCAACAAATAACAAGACAACAAAAAATCCAAGAAGTAAAAAGGTAGATAATCACAAAATGGCATTGAAAAAACTCGCCTAGAATGGAATTATTGTTTTTGTTCGGTGGTGCTTTTTACCATGTTTGGAGAGTATAAGAATAATTTTTCTTTTTTTTACATTGGCTCAACTCCACACAGGAGGCCCTGAGGAAAATAATTCCCCCGGGACCTAAGTCATCTTAGAGGGTGCTGTGTGGAGGTTTTTTTTTAAGGAAAGAAAGGAAGAATATAGGTATAAGGGTTGGGTAGGAATCTGGAGGTCAGTGTGTCCAGGAGTGACGGACGTATAAATCCATCCCTCCAACCGCTGTGCAAGGCGATGGGATCTCCTTCAACCAATCTCTCTCGATCCTGCCCACCACACGGCAAGTGGTGGGCACCAAGACCTGGACTAACCTCACCCCATGAACCCGACCACCCGTGCTAAGTCACCAAACGTAGCGAACCAAACGGGGTAACCTGTTGCAGAGGTGTTGATTATCTAATAAATGGTTCCCGGGGCGGCGGTAGAGTTAGTAAAAAATCTTTAAAAACGGTCCAGTTTAGGAAGATAAATATGGATACACATATAAAACCTCGATTTCGATGATTTTATTTAGATATTATCAGCCTGAGATGCAGTATTCGGAGGAGTAAGAGCGACAGTGACAGCAACAGTTTGGTAAAATAACTATTCTTAAAATTTCTCGGCGACCGAGTTTCCTCTTAAATACGCGTTCCTAGTTTCCATGGGTATAGTTTATCGCAAACACTGATAAATCTAATTTTAGACCCGTTTATATTATATTATCTGTTTCAAAGGAAATAGAATTTAATATTTTAATAAAAAACAAGACAGTTCCGGAGGTTATTAAACTAAAAACTAAAATTGAACATATTTTACACCATCCCTAGGATTTTTTAAAGATATCCTACGTTTAAAAAGCTGATAAAATATTTCTCTTTGATATTTTTTATTATTATCTCTGGCGCTCTATTTTCAAAACAAACAATTTTGAAATTAAAATACTAAAAATAACTCGGAATATGATATCTACACATTTATAAATAATATTGTTTTATTAGGCTGTGTAAAAAAAACACTGTTAAAAATACAGTGTAAAACAAATAATAATTTTGCAAGGGTGAAAACTTTCATTACATTGACATCTAGCGGGGAAAATTCGAACTAAAGTTAGATCTTCGAAAAATAACAAACTAATCTTGATCTTTAAATTAAAATCTTCACACCTTCTGTTTCTCCAGAGAAACTCGTAAAATTAATAACTATTTCATTCATTTTTGTAAACATATTTACTAAAAAAAATTACATTATTTATAGAAATATGTTACATTGTACGTATAGTAATAATTTCGTATATATTATGTTATATTATACATATAAGATGTACCGCCCTAATAACGCTAGACTTGTGTGTAATAAGAGAGGTGTTATTGTTATTTCTTTATTTAATGTTTCTTTATTTTTGCCCTTGATCCCATCATGAAAGCACAAAAACTAATCATAAAAATAATTCTTAAAATGCCACTTACTACCAGCACGGATACTATATTCAATTCCTTTAACGTTATGGACATAAAACAGCTCTACTCAAGATCCATACTGATTAATTTACACAAAAACAACAAAACACTATACAAAGCTACACAAACAATACACAATACCCGAGCCAAAAACAACGAACTTCTCCAAACTCCTTTTTTCAAAACCACCTTCAGGCAAAGACACTCTAAATACATAGCTTGCAAACTATACAATACACTACCAACTACGATCAGACAAACTGACTCCTTTACAAAATTCAAACAAGATATTAAAAAATGGATTATAAGTATTGGACGCCACACTATTACAAACAACTGTAAAATAAACCACACATAGACAAAAATAACTATTCACATACAACCTAACCCATATAAAATAAATGAAAATAATGAAATCCTGTCAAATTTGACCTTTAAATAGATTAGGCAGAATTTACTTCTCTGCTTCATCTCCAACATTTATAAAATAACTCTCTTTAAAAGATTTACTACCTTTCCAATCACCTTTCTGTTTTAATTATATTCAAAGTGATATGTATTTTACCTTAAATATCCTTGTAACTACAATATTCATTTATATACCTGTACGCCTGTCTCGACACAGGTATACCCTAGTGAGACAGGCATACAAATAAAACCAATGTAAATATATTTTATTATAGATAAAAAAAAAAAAAACTAAAAAAAAGTTTATATTATCAGTGTATTTTTTAAGGTGAAATTTAAAATCTTTGAATTTTTGTTATGTTTCTGATTCTGATAAGGTATTAAAAAAATTTACTCCAACATATTTTGTTTACTCCAACGTTTGTCTGAGATTTCTAAACTAACTAACCATCACGCCGTTTCCCCGCAGATGTAGGCCGAGAGGACGGACCGCCAAACAACTCGGTCTTGGCACACACTCTTTGCCTCACTAACATTCATACATCGTCTAATTAATACTCTTCTATTATTTTGACTTTTACATGACCCGATTCAAGTATACGATTCATTTGATCGTGCCATGTCTTCCTCGGGCTTTCTCGACTTCTTCTACCATTCACATTTGCGTCGTATATTCTTCTTACACTACTTTTTTCGTTCATTCGCTTTACATCCCCAAACCATCTGAGGGTCCTTTTCTTAAATTTACTCATTATGCTTTTTTTATTTTTTTATTTCTATTCTTGAATATACGCACATTACAGATTATTACATTGGTTTACATAGTTAAAAAGTTTAGTAATAAGAAGAAAAAAAATGTTAATGATCCATAACTGTATGTACATAAGTACCAAGTAGTATTTTGTGAACACCTCACTAGGCGAACCTGTGCTGAGGTACATCAGCCTTACATTATTTGCGGATCGCCACATTTCTCACACGATCATACATGGTTTTTTCCACACGTACGCCTCAGGGACCTCATTTAAACAGCATTCAGTTTACTTTTATCCTTCCTCTGCCAGTTCCATGCCTCACTGCCACACATCAGGGTAGGTACCAGGACTCCATTTCTACCATTCCAGATTTCTATTATTTTTAAATGATGCAGTTATTGAAGCCCAGTTGTTGAGCAGAAATTCAAATATAACATTATAATCAAATGGCCATTCGGCACCATTTTGTTGTTGTTTTTTTTGTTTAAACTTTTCAAAGGTCCCGTTAAACGCCAATTCTAGGAGCGTTTATGATTTCTATTAAATTGTAATAAGCTGGCAAACTTAATAGTTAAGTTGCCCTCTTCTGCTATTACGGATTTACGGATTCATCAAATATTTGAAGTTAAATTTCACGTCCTGTATAAGTCCTATTTAAGTTCTATTATTGTATCATCATAGGCCAGTTGTTTCATAAAACTGAAATAATCAAAGAATTTGAAATTTTACAGAACGTGAAAATTAACTTAAAATATTTGATGAATACGTCATTTTTTTTAAACAACCCGCCCTTAGAATTGGCATTTAACGGGAACATTTCAACTGTAAAAAAAAAAAAACAAAATGGCGCTGAACGGCTATTTGATGACTTTGTCACATGTGAATTTCTGAGAAACTACGGGGCCTTTAAAAAAATTAAAAATATAAGCTTAAAGATTTGAATTCATTATTCAAAGAATTTTTAAAAAAAACGAGTGTGCTTTAGAGCAAGTCTTTGCGCGGCCAATTACCATTTGGTCCACGGCCCAGTATTGGGCCGCGACCCATGGGTTGGGGACCACTGCTTTAGACCACACCACTGAAGTAAAACTTCACATTAAATAATATATGGCGTTTCACATTAAATATATGCGTTTCATAGCGTTTCATGCGTTTCATAGCGTTTCATGCGTTCCATAGCGTTTCACATTAAATATATGGTTCTTTTTCGTAACGCATTCATCATTTTACCCCCAAGTGTCCAGCATGCGTAAAGAAGTTTTACTTCAACAAAACGATATCCTTGTCCGTACGCAGTACCTACCTAATGCCTACAATACACGACATCTTTTTTCAGCCCGATTCCAATTAGAGACCAAAGTCAACATTTTTCGCTTTACGCGATCGCTATTTTCATATCCATTTTCATATCTACGATTTCAATTGTCATCACTGCAAACGACACATGAACCATGCTGTTTGCTGTGATGCCAACTGAAATCGTAGATATGAAAATAGAGATGATAATAGCGATCGCGTAAAGCGAAAAATGTTGACTTTGGTCTCTAATTAAAATCGGGCTGAAAAAAGATATCGTGTATTGTAGGCATAAGTACGAGTGTGATATATTAAAAATTGGAACTGGTGATGTGTTAAAGAATAAAAATAATCCTTTTATAACCAAATATTTTTAAACAACGTTTCAAAATTTTTTAACAATTCATCAAATATTTTAAGTTAAATTTCCCATTCTGTGTAAATTCTATTCAAGTTCTGATATTATATCATTATAGGCCAGTTGCTTCATAAAACTGAAATAACAACATAACTTGACCAGAACTTTCACAGAACGTGAAAATCAACTTCAGATATTTGATGAACTGTTCAAATATTTTTTTAAACAACCTACCTACCTAAGGTAAGTAAGATATTGCTTCTCTGGATTTATAAAATATTATTTTAACAATTTGATAATTTGCAATGAAAATGCTTGTAGAAAAAATATTTTTTGTTGCAACATAGCTCTAATAATAGTGTTTTTTCACGCTGGTAAAATTCTAAACCCTGAGGAATGATTTAGCAGAGGTTGTAGAAGAAAATGAAGAGAAAAAACAAAAGCGCGCGTTCCCGCCTTTTCCAGTCTTGCCTTTTGAAAATAGAACACGGCGCTGGAGCTGTCTGGCGGTCGAGCGAAGCATTAATCATCCCATACAAAATAATGAATTACACTAAAGGTGTCGCTGTGGTGGAAAAAAGTTTAAATTTTAGAATTTCTTTAAGGCTTCGCAACCGGACTCGAAGAGAAGATGGAGAGATACGAAATTACGAATGTTAGAGGAGCGCGCTAACATTTACAGCGACAAAATCGATGCGAAAATTGCGAAAAAAAGATAATAGAAACAGATTTGTTTTTAATAATTTTTGGAGCATACTTTGCATTTTTTTTTCTATGGAGGGAATTTCATATAATTTGCGTTTCGGCGTGGGCAGCATCTAGACATTATCTTCAAAAATAACATACTTATTTTTTTATGAGCTTAAAAACTTCAAATGTTTAAGGGAGATATGTAAGTAAATAAGAGGCTTAACCGCTCAGCGTAATTTGTTCCCTTTTGGGAACTACTTTTATAGGTCTCATAGAAATCGTTGTCTCCCTTACTATCATGGCGAGAAATATATATAAGAAAAGAGAAAACACCACGCTTTATAGTCAAATATAAAAGTTTACATTAAAATGTAGAACTTTATGAAACCGAATGCAAAGTGAAAAAAAAAAATTTGTGAAACTTTAGAGCTTTTTATTGATTATTTTCACATTAAACGACAAAAAAGCAAAGTGACAATAACGTTCATAACACATTTGTCTAAAAAAATATGTTTATTGTCAGTAATTTTAGTTAGAAAAAAAACTTAAGGTGAGCCATTTTTTATTTTAAGTTTGCATTAAAAAAATGTACATTTAAAAAATGATATAGGTTATGTTTATTTCGAATTACAAAATTGGGAAGCATATTTCATCACCTTTTAACAGTTTTTAGATTTCGGATGCGTTCAGAAATATTCCATTATTGGATTTTATTACAAAGCGGTAATATTTTGACCATCTGTCAAAATATGTCCGAGGTCGGGGGGATTAAATAAACAATGCAAAAAAAACTTATCTAAATGATATTATAGAACTGGACAGATAAAACCATAGAAATTTGAAGTAGGTGACCGATATAGGATCGGTTTTCTCTGACTTCAAGATAATGGAAGTTTTTTTATTATTTATGCTTTTTTTTTACATGAGCTCCACACAGGTGGCCCAATTTCCCTCAGGGCCTGCGTCATCTTTAATGATGCTGTGTGGAGGGTTTTTTAAGGAAAGGAGGGGGAGGAGAGTTCTGGGAATGAAGAGGGTTTAAGGGGTGGGTAGGAATCTGGGGTTCAGTGTGTCCTGGTCATCCGCCTTCACGACCTAGATAAACCTCACCCCGTGAACCCGGGCACCCCTGTTAAATCACCAAACGTAGCGAACCACTTGGGGTGACCTATGGCAGAGGTGTTGGTTATCCAATAAAGGTTTCCGGGGCGGCGGTACCCATTCCCGCCTCCCAAATTGAAAATGCATTGAACGGCTTACTTACGGAATATTTAATACGGAATATTTTTATTCGAACAATTAGATTTAGCTTTATTATTACGAAAAGTGAGTATTTATGTCGTGGGAGACAAAAAACATGCAAAAAATAGGCATTTAACATTTTAATTTTGTTAAAATTAATTCACTTCCCAGATACGCCATTTTTGTATTTATCGTTTTTATTTAACATTTCATAGACAATCAATCAATGCTGCCAATCATAGAAAAAATATTATTGCCTTATAAAACAATAATTTATTCACGTTATTCATGAATAATGTTGAATTTGTAGATATAAGATGTAAAATTATAACATTGAAAATTTATATGTAACTTAATTATAAGCACCTGCTGACAAGCCAATTCAATTGGCTTAGCAGGACTTGTTTGTGATTTGTAATAACTATTCTTACAATAATAAATAATAAAAAAATAAAGATAAATTAAAATAAAATAAAACGTTATTAAGTGAATGATATTATTGTTGAGTTGGTACTTGTATTTATAACAGCAGAACATGGAAAGAAATGTATTAGAATAATCACACATACCCGCTAGACAAACCCTGCTTTGCCAAACAAACCATTAAAAACCTGGGATATACATCTAAATTATGATGACATGCAGCTTTCGTAGTTTGAATCTCAACCCAATAATTCGAAGTAGGTACTTTTTTGTTTTTATTTTTACGAGAATTTATTTTATTAGATGTCATATATGATTGTCTATTAGTTCAAAATTCCGTATTATCCGTGCATCAAACTTCGACAACACGAACGTTCCGTATTATCCGTGAGGTGGACTCTATGCATATTAACCATTTTTTTAAATACCAAGAGATACAAGCCAGATAAGACATGAGACACCCATTACCCGTTGGGAGTGCAGAGAACAGACTGCAGACTGCAGACTGCAGACGGCCAGACGGGACAATACATATCAGGTACAGGTACACGGGCCGGCCACATTAAATGTTGTGTCATCGAATTCCCAGACAGGGCCGCAAAAACTTGTCCATCGCTGATCTTCCACTGCATAGTTACGTCACAACACACACTTACTCACACACTTACACACTCTGACAGTGGATAAATGCTACCGTGTATTGTATGACACATACAACTTGAAAAAGGTTTTTTGTGATAATTAATATCAAAACCGGCTACAGTATTATGTCAGTGAATCTTCAGTGGTTTCTTTTAGCGTTCCAAAGTACCTGCCTACTCATTAATTTGTCACGAAGATACTAGTGAAAAATAGACTTCGCGAAATGTTGATTTTTTTGCGAACCTTAATAGCCTTAAACCCTGAGGGCATATTTCATCTCTCGGGATGCAATGTGGAGGGTATTTTGAATGGAAAGGTAGAAGAGGAAAGGAAAAAAATTACAAAATAGGGACATGCTTAACCCAAGAAAGATAATCTTATTTCGACCTACGTTAAAGATACGTCTTAAAGACGTGCTGAAGTTTAAAAGTGTAAATTTGACATATTATCATACTTAAACAGTTAAAAGAGAGTTGAATAATTAGTAAAGGGTTTTGTACTTTAAATAAAACCAAAAAATATATTGTATCATCTATAAACTATACAGTCTATTTTTAAATGAACAATAATGTTTTATTTTACATACGTCTATATCGTATTTTTTTAATATGGTATGAGAGTTTAAATGCTAATCAAAATCGTTAAGCTTTAAAAAAAATTATTAAATTTTGCTAAATCACATTTATAAGAACAATACCGAAAGTTACACAGAAAATATACGTCTTTCGTCTATATGTCTTTCGTAACATACGTCTTTCGTAATATACGTCTTTCGAACGTATGGAGTGTATATTTCTCCGTAATTATTGTACTTACCGTGGTGGCAGAGCTGCCCCGCGCAAGCTCTGCTCGGCTACTGGGCTAACTGAGAAAAACAGCGCGCTACGTTGCAATTTTTAAAAAAGACAGTAATAATCGCTTACGTCGCAAAGACGTAGATTATCTTTTTGGGGTTAATACGCCCTTTTTATTTACTTAGTAGTGAGAAGTGAGTATATCAGTTTCAGAAAATGGAAAATAATACATTTTAATGGTTATTTCGTTAAAATTAAGTTGTTCATCGGTTGATCCGCCGGCGGTCATTGTTATAACGAGTTTTTTCTTCTCTTATTTAATTTAAAATATTAACCTGCGATCCTAATATAGGTTCATAGTTTGGGTTTAATTAAAAAATAAATATATAAAAAAAATGGTCTGAAAAACTATTTTAATATTATGATGTCAAAAAATCCGTTATTTCCGTATCCTTTTTTAATGAAATAGCTACTAATTTTTATTATTATTATTACTTATTAACGCTCTAGTGGACTTTTACATTAAAATTTTACAGTAAATTACAGTATTTAAGTGTATCAGGATAAATATCTAATATAGTTGTACCAATAAAAAAATCCAAGTGTGCAGTTTACACGCGGTAGAAGTGAAAACTAAAGTGGTGTGAGGTAGAGGCAACGAGGCACCGCACAAAGAGAAGACCGATTATTCTATCTCATTCTCTCGCAGGCTAAATCCTATAAATGTATGTTTGTCTTTTTTTAGTGTAGCTTTTTCGTTTCAAATCACAACGGTGCTAAAAAAGTTTTCACGTAAAAAAAAAAGTGCAGTTCCACGCGGTAGAAGTGAAACCTTCACTACACAATCTTAACCAATAGGAGCCTTAAAAAATGAACTCATAATCAAAGCAGCCAATGCGGCAGGTTATATTCTATCTCATTCTTTCGCAGGCAAAATCCTATAAGATGTATGTGTTTGTCCATAGACATATGAATATTAATAGACCAGAACATAAAGGTGAGGGGTAGAAACCAACTACAGCGGGACGAAGAGCAAGAAGACGGCTTTGGTGATACGTGATTCGTCAAAACTCAATCTGACAGTATAATCATCTCGGCATCTCGCACTATAAAATCATCATTTAGTTCTTAAAAGTAGACTCTGCTTTTGAATGAATTGACCTTTTTACATGGGAGCGCAAATTGCTCGCCGCGCAATGAACAAATTTGAAGTTCAAATACGTCAAAGTAAGGTCGCCTATAAGGTCGAGTTTAATATTTTGCCCCTGTAGTTAGTTAATACACTTTTACAAATGTTTCATAATTTACTTACCCCAGTAAACAGTGACGGGCACACGCCATGTCTCTCGGAGTGATAGTGTATGTATGGGGGTTTGGTATATTTATGGTGTATGTTCAAAAACGATCATATTATGTGATCTGAATTAGCTTAAAATAGTGTAAAATAATGCTTGCTTATGGAATGTAATACCACAATTGGGTTTATTCTCTTTTTCTCTTCTATTCTTACACGTTTTTATAGCACAAACCACCATTTTTACCGTGTTATTTACGATGAGAGCTCGACACCGGTCCGGACAAGAATGATGACGTCACATTTTTTAGATTGACGCGTGGCTCTCGCAAGCCCAGCCGGTTCCGAAAAATGGTTCCAATGGGAGGGGGAAATAATACGACTTTTATCGCTTAGGGCATGTCCATGTATTTTGTACGTCCGTGTGTTTGTCACTTTTTTAGTGTCGCTTCCGTTTCATCGCGTTTCAAATCACAGCGTTGCTAAAGAAGTTTCACTTCAAAAACGTATACATTTTTTTAGATAAGGCTTGACATAAATCAAAGCGTAATGGAGCATCTAGCTCTAGAAAGTGGCTATATGGATACAATTATTTGTGAGTGTTACAAAAAAAAATAATGATGCTTATTATTTTATTACTAAGCAAATGTGAACATATGTTTACAATTGTCTCATTCTTAGTTCAAAAGCTCGGGTGTGGAACGATTTTCCGTCTCTGTGTTTCCTTCCTCCTACAACACGGGTATGTTCAAGATCCATGTTCACTACTTCCTCTCCTCAAAAAGACCCTTCACTCAGAATCTTCAAAGACGACTTAAGAGGAATATAAACGCTAGAAATATTTCGATTCTTGTGTTTTATTAAATCTAAAACCGAGCGCCGTGTACCGTCATATTTTGGTCTGATTTGCACGAGGCAAGTAATTTGAAATAAATACTGTTGCTATGACGTGGTGCTTGCAATACGTAAGAAGCGCCCAGCGAGATCTCCGTTCGCCGATGCTTCTACACATACCTTGTTACCCGGTGGATGAATACCGTCAATTCTATTTTACCAGCAGCGGCTGAGGCGAGAACGGATCGAGAATCCTCAAACTATGGGGAATGCTAATAAAAGTAAATGTTTATAAAATTTGAATTGATTTTATTTATTTACAATCTAAAATTTTTTATGAAAGTGAATTATTAATACATATTATTTTAAATACATATAAATATTAATAAAAAGAAACTTGATTCAAGTTAAATATAATATGTATATATGTTAACAAAATGTAACTAATACGTACTTTTATAAAACTAGGTATAGGTATGTACTTTTATCAAATTTACATACACTTTCAAAATACCCAAACTACATATACTCAAATTTCCACATCTAAAATTTTTGTAAAATTCATTTACAAAAATAAAATTTTTGGAAACAAATCAATAAACCAATCTCAGTATTAGAAATGATGATGGAACAACTCACAGCTAGGTTTAAAAATATTCTACATTTGATACATCAGTTTATTGAAACATACACTTAAAAAAAACGGTGAAAATAAATAACTTGCATCCTCATATGCTGAATTTATCCTAAAAGAGCATAATTAAAACGAATGCAATATAATATTTTAAAATAATAAGTAAAATTTCGACGGTCTCCATGGTAGAGGGGAAAGGCTGCCAGCTAGCGATCCGGAGATTGCGGGTCTTAGTATTAGACATTATCAAGGAACAGTTCCCAGCTACATGTATTAATAAAAAGAAACTTGATTAAGTGAAATGTAATATATATATATATATATATTATATATATATATATATATGTAACTAATATATATATATATACGTAACTAATACATACTAATAAACTAATGTAAATGTAACTAATATATACTTTTACAAAATTTGGTATATGTAGGGTAGACTGGGGACGATTGAAACACGTTATGATTGAAACATCTCAATTTACTCGAAAACTATAATACAGTATTATAACAGTGTGATACAACACTCGAAACTCCGTCAGGTCTGTTGGGACGTTTCTACAAAAGTGCAGTAGCCGGCGAGTTACTCAATCGTGCATAGGGGACATTATTGAATTTCGCACTAAAACGTAAATATTTAAGACATTATTGCTTATCTTATAACTCATTTTACTCTCGCAGCTTGACGAAATGTTTCATTACATTCTCTTCTTTATCTATTTAAGAGTATTTATAATGCATTTGCGTGGCGTTAATGTCTATTTAAAAAGCATGTTTTTGACTTTGAAGCAGAAATTGCAGCGTAGGGATGTTTGGAACAACCGTGTGGGGATGATTGCAACGTTTCAATCATAACCATGTTTCAATCGTCCACACTGAGAGAAAATTTTTTTATTATTCAAATTCAAATCATTAAGTCGAATGTACTTCTGTGATCTTAAATGGTGAACTTCTGTGATCTTGGTTGATGAAGTCGATTTCATTCGACCACATTCGACGTCACACACCCTCACGTGACAATTTCGTAATATCATATCTTTATTGGATTTTTTTACATTTATAACTAAAAAAAAATCAACGTTAATAGTATACATTGTTTTATCAATTATGTAAGTACAAAACAACAAAAAAAAATTATGTTATGAAGAAAGTGTGTTCCCCTTCTCAAGAAACCGAGGTTGCAAATTATGCTAAAAAACAGCCAACATTTACCTATTTTGGGCTATCTTCAAAAGATTTAAGACAATTGGCATTTGATTTGACCACACGGTATAACCTGGCAAGGCCAGATTCATGGTACACAAATGGTATGGCACAAGCAACAAGTTTCAATTGACATAATGTTGATGAATTTTTCAACAATTTAGCGAACGTTATGGATAGTTTTAAATTTGAACCAAAGGACGTCTATAACGTAGATGAGACCGGTGTCACAACTGTTCAAAAACCTAATCGGTTTATAGCCAGGAGAGGAACTCGGCAAGTAGATGCAGTAACGTCGGCCGAACGAGGAACTTTCATAACTGTCTGTAGCGGCAAATGCAATTGGCAACTCAATTCCGCCGATGTTCACATTTCTACTAAGCCATTTCTTAAAAGATAGTTCGATTGGTAGTATCGGTACCACGAACAAATCTGTCTGGATGCAAGAAGAAGATTTTACCAAATTTCTTATTCATTTTCAAAAATACATCATTTCGTCCTTAGATAGCAAAGTTCTTTTATAACTTGATAATCATTCATCGCGGTCGAATCATACGAAATCAAAAAAGGATATTATTTTGTAAAATCAATATCTAGTCTTCAAACCATTCCAAAATAAACAGGAAAAAAAACTACACCTAGAGAGTCCGAAGAAGAAACCACAAATAAGATGACCAATGAATAGGAAAAGGTGCACTGGAATCCGAGGACAAAAATATGAAAAAAAATCACCCTTCACATTGATAAAAAAAGTGTTTCGTAGTCCCCACTCTTGTCTACTTAGTTCTCTGTATATTTCATTTCTACCGCATGAGAATTGCACACCCAGATTTTTCTTTTCTTTTAATAGATAATATTTAATTGTTTAATAGATTTTAATGCCACTTAACAGATTATTTAAAAAAAAAAACTCAAATATTGTGATATTTTGTATAATGATGTCACATCCCAAACCATAAATTCAATAATTTTTTATTTTTTCGACGTCTTAATTGTTGAATTTTACACACAAAAAATGCTCTTAATTCAGAGGTAAATTCTACATTGTTATGATTGAAACAGTGTGATGGTTGAAACAAGCACTTTTGTATGAAAGCAAAAAACTTATTTTTAATACCGTTCTATTCTGCTCCAGGATAATATCGCAGTAAAAGTATGTTGATTATGCCAAATACTCATAATAAGTATAACTAAGAGCACGTAAACATAAATAATAAAAAACATATTTAAAGTTGTTTCATTTCAAGACATTTATGTTTATAATTTTAAAAATACTTGTGATATGTTTATGATCTCATTGAGTACTGTTTTAATAATGAAAATGTTTAACATTGATTACAATTATTTCAATTATTCCATAGATATTTAGAGTGTTTCAATTATCCCCACATACTGTTTCAATCGTCCACACTATGGGGATAATTGAAACAGTTTTTCCCATCGTCTTTAAGTGGTCATTGTAGCTTACCAGTACGAGTTGTGACCATCCAATAAATTTAATTTGATAAATCGATAGATCATAGAACATCTAGTACAAACATCTTATCCATAATTACAAAAGAAATATTACTACACCTAGTTAAAGTAAAAGTGTTTCAACCATCCCCAGTCTACCCTACTTTTATCAAATTTACATACACTTTTATCAAATTTCCGCATTTAAAATTTTTGTAAAATTCATTTACAAATAAAACTTTTGGAAACAAATCAACAAACCAATTTCAGCATTAGAAATTATGACGGAACAACTCACAGCTAGGTTTAAAAATATTGTACATTAGATACATCAATTTATGGATACACACACTTAAAAAAAACGGTGAAAACAAATAACTTGCATCTACCTATGCTGAATTTATCCTAAAAGAGCATAATCAAAACAAATACAATATATATCGCGGGTTCAAACCCCGGCAAACAAATCTTAGTATTAGACATTATCAAGGAACAGCTCCCAGCTTCATATATTAATAAAAAGAAACTTGATTAAGTGAAATATAATATGTATATATATTAACAAAATGTAACTAATACATACTTTTACAAAACTAGGAATATATTATCTAGAATATGATATCTACTGCTTCACTGAGACATGGTTGACCCCAGATATTAAAAATGGCGAGTTAGGATTTCACTCCCATGACACATATCGAATGGACCGCGATACCAATACTAGCAAAAAAAGTAGGGGAGGTGGTTGTCTAATTTCTATTAATACTAAATTTACCTCAAGAAAAATCAAATGTTCAAATATCAACGTGGAACAACTATTTGTTTTAGTGACAAGCAAAAGTGAAAAAATTATAGTTGGTTGTACGTACATCCCACCCTCATCTGATGTCCAGCTTTATTCTAGTTACTGTCAAGAAGTAGACGTATTGCGAAGAAAATATCCGGACGCTAAATTTATCCTTACAGGTGACTTTAATCAACCAACTGTACATTGGGATATTAACAACATTAATACTCGCACAAATTCCACTTCCAATAATGGATCTTCTGAACTTATAGAAATGTCATGTTTCCTAAATCTTAGACAAGTGAACTTTATATATAACTGCAATAATAATCTATTAGACTTAATTTTCAGCAATTCCCACAATATAAGTGTACAACATGCAAATGATAATGTTTCAACAATTGATAACTATCATCCACCACTTTTTGTTAAGCATATATCTACAAAAAATTTAAATTTAGAGTCTTTTAAAGAAAAATTAAATTTTTATAAAGCTGATTATCCCAAGATTAACGAGTTTCTCGCCAAATCAGACTGGAACTTTATTAGTAATTGTAATAATATTGATGATATAATAGAATCTTTTTACTGTATAATTAACAAATCAATTGAACTTTACGTTCCTATTACAAAATATAGGACATCTAATTACCCCAAATGGTTTAACAAAGAGCTAATTTGTACAATCCAGTCAAAAAAACTTGCACATAAAACATTCAAAATATCTCGAGCTCCGAATGACTATCTAATTTTTTCTAAATTACGCAAAAGGGTGAAAAACATATCGATCTCATGTTACAAAGAATATCTGGAAAATATTGAGCAATCGTTACAAAATAAACCTCAAAATTTATTCAAATTCGCAAATAATCTTAATAGAAATGAATCTGGTATTCCGTCTATTATGTACTACAATGGTAAAATTGCTGATACACCCCAAGGAATTACTGATTTATTTGCCGAATGCTTTGGCGAAGTATATGATTCAAACCCATCCAATAACCAAACACCTAAATTCAACTCAAATATTTCTATTGATTTCAATGACCTTGTTATTGATGAAATCGATGTTCAGCGTAAAATTACACTATTAGATACTCAGAAATCCGCTGGCCCGGATACCATACCTGCAATTTATTTAAAAAACTGTGTATCTAATTTAAAAGGCCACCTAACCAATATATTTAATTTATCATTAGCATCAGGCCTATTCCCACAAAAATGGAAGATCAGTTTCCTTAGTCCCATCTATAAAAAAGGTGACAAAACGGATGCTTCTAACTACAGACCTATCTGCATACAATCAGCAATACCTAAATTGTTTGAATCCGTATTTTTATCAAAATTTATGCTACAGGCTCGTAAAATCATTTCCCCTCACCAACATGGATTTATATCCGGTAGATCTACACTTACAAATTTAATTATATACGAAAAATATATATCAGACAATCTAAATTCAAGATTGCAAACGGATGCAGTTTACACAGATTTCAGCAGAGCATTCGATAAAGTTTCTCTAAAAATCTTATTAAACAAACTAGAAGTATATGGGATAAAAGGAAAGCTACTAAAATGGCTTGAGACCTATTTAACATCTAGAAAACTATACGTTAAACTATTTAACCATATATCACACGAAATTGAAGCTTCAAGTGGGGTACCACAAGGTTCTCATCTAGGTCCGATTCTTTTTTTGCTATTTATCAATGACATTGTTTCAATATTTGAAGGTATCCATTTCCTATTGTTTGCTGATGACTTGAAAATTTACACTATTATAAGAAATTTGATGGACTGTCTTGTATTGCAAAACAACTTGGATCGATTATATAATTGGTGTAACACAAATGATTTATTTTTAAATATTAACAAATGTCAATCTATAAGTTTTTCTCGAAATAAAAATCCAATACTCTTTCAATATCACATCAACAATGTTAATCTTTCTACAGTAACATTAATAAAAGATCTGGGTGTCGTTTTTGATAACCAGATGACGTTCGTCCCCCACATCGATGCAATCACGAATAAAGCACTTAAATGTCTCGGTTTTGTGTTAAGAACGTGCAAAGATCTAATGTATATTAATACACTTAAAACACTATACATAACACTGGTCCGAAGCAATCTTGAGTATAATTCCTCTCTCTGGTCACCTTTGTACAATGTACATTCACACAAAATCGAAAGAGTACAACATAGATTTTTAAGGCATATAAACTACAAATTACACATTCCCTTAGAAAATTTAAATTATAATTATTTAATGCAATTGCTTAGACTACCCGAATTATCACAGCGAAGAAAAATCAGTGATGTTTTATTATTATTTAAAATCATTAACGGATATTTGGATAGCCCTGAACTAGTGAATATGATAAATTATAAAGTACCCAATAAATACAACACTAGACTCCATGCTCCATTTAACATAGTTGCTTCTCGCACTAATTTTATGTTCAACTCTTGTATTCAAAGATTGCATCGTGTGGGGAATGAAACTTGCTCTACTGACATATTTCTCTATAAAAACATCGCTCCCTTTAAAAAGCTTATATGTATGCAGATATATTAATATATTTTACGATTAATATATAAATGAAATTATATGTTTTAAAATGTTTTATACCACTGCCAACCGGTATGCTTAGAGTATGTTTGTAATCAAGTAATCATGTTTTGTGTAATATTGTGACAATAATTGCTGTATCTACTGTAGCCTGACCCCTAATAACTAGCTAGGCCATTTGTCTGGCTTGCTTCCTTCTGCAGTTACAATATTGTGCGTGCGAATAGATTATTTCATGCCGCCATGTAAACTGTATTGGCAATGTTTTATCTATTGTTCCACTAAAACAATGTTAGACGGATATCAGTATCCATGAACAAGGACGTGGTTAAATAGATTTCACAACCTGTTCTATCTACGTTGCAGGAGAAATTGTAATACATTGTTTTTAGTTAACTGTGAATAACAGATTAGAATTAAAATAATGTATACCTTTTGCAATAACTTGCTATAACATTACTTGGATACCTACTAACACGTATTTCAATAATCCAATTTCAATATTTATAGCTTACTTGGCACTTTGTTTTATGTCAGGTCTTTTAAAACCCTAGTATATTCTTTTACTATTGTACGATTACATATGTATTTTGTATTTCTTTTCAATTTTATCTCATTGTACTTACAATAACAACTGTATCACTTCAGCGATATTATTTTTGTATACTTGTACATTCTTATTTTGTTCTTAATATAATACTGACACCTTCCTGTGTACCTCTGTATACTTATAATCTCATGTAACACTTTAATGTAAAAGCCATTTTATGGCGTTAAAATAAATAAATAAATAAATAAATATACTTTTATCAAATTTACATACACTTTTATCAAATTTCCGCATTTAAAATTTTTGTAAAATTCATTTACAACTAAAATTTTTGCAAATAAATCAACAAACCAATCTCAGTATTAGAAATGATGACGGAACAACTCACAGCTAGGTTTAAAAATATTGTACATTATATACATCAATTTATGGATACACACACTTAAAAAAACGGTGAAAATAAATAATTTGTATCTACCTATTCTGAATTTATCCTAAAAGAGCATAATTTAAACAAATACAATATATCGCGGGTTCAAACCCCGGCAAGCAAATCTCAGTATTAGACATTTTCAAGGAACAGCTCACAGCTACATATATTTAAAAATTATTCTTTTAAAATATTAATCCTACCGATAATGAATTTAAGCATTATATTCGTCAACCTAAAATTTCTCAAATGATATAACATTCTGAACATCAAAAGAGTTGAAATCAGGAATAGTTGATGCTGACTCATTTTGAGCTCACGCTGTTTGAGAACCAAAAATGCTCGCTGTAACAACGAATCCGCTACGTATATTGCAAGTAAAAAACTTCGAAAACACGGGCACAGATCCCACGTCCGTTTCTGGCCACGGCTCGCGGCATTATGGTGGAATACAAGCGTTGGGCGCAGATCGTATGAATTAGTACGGTTCTAAAAGTTTGACGTAAGCGCCAAAGCGGTTTTTATTTTTTTTGTGCATAATTTTATAAGAACGAAAAAAAGTTAGAACGTAGAAAACGTCAAAAATAGTCTTAGCCATAAAGGGGTATTTTTTAAAAATTGTTACTTACATTACTTCATAGTAAAGTCATGAAAAAACTTTTTTTTAGTGGTTTACGCTTATTTTTTTTGTTACGTAAATAATAATTTTATTGTTATTCTGTTACGTAGAAAAGGTAGTTAAAGCTTCAATTTATCCGTAGCATATTTTTTTATATTCGTACTGTAACCCGATTCATTGTAAAGATTAATCTAAATAGTGATTTCACGTATAGCTTCATCTTAAGCCCTGAGGGATGTTACTCGCACTTTCCTCGGGATCTCCTGTGTGAAGATAATGTAAAAAATGCATCAACCTACTACCTACTGTAATCTTTATATTCGAAAAGATTTATTTTTTTTGACTTGTGTAATATTAACACCTAACTAGTAAAATAAAATACTTTATAAAGTTAAAAAAACCGCACTAAAGTAGGCAAAGCGCCAAATAAACTCAGAAATCGTTGGCTATTTTGTGTCGTGTTTGTCCTGATACATCATGTATATGTCCGAACACAACCTTTAGGTACATATTTCTCGCCCTCAGTGTAAGGGCGGGTCAAGTACAAACTACCAAACGATCCAGAAACTCAAACACGGTGTTCGGAGAAGCAGGCAACCCGCATACAATACACAACAAACACAATCATAATACTCGCCAACTTCGCCAGCCAACACACAATATAAGTTAAAGTAAGTAATTTTGCTGCAAGACAAACAGTAAAGAGGTCAGACAGGAGTCAATATTGTTCAGCCGAGACAACAATAATGAGAACGATAATAATCGGGCCAAGTTGGCATCACCGGAGACGAAATTGGAACTAAGTCCGGAGACAAACTTTAACAGACGGTTAACTTTGAAACCCCCTCTCCCCAAAGCCGTTGAATCTATAAGTGGTGAAAAAATCTGCAAAGGAGATTAACCGATAGAAGAGTGTATATATGAAAATATAAGATCCCTTTGTGACAGTTTCAAAAATTTCAAAACACAATTAAAAAAATATACTGAAAACCTTAACTAAAAAATAAATAAATAATAATAATAAAAATTATATATATGCATATATTTATATAAACATACATTTATCTTATTATTTACATAAACTAAATTTCAAAGTACTAAATATAAATATAAACAGCAATAAAAAAAATAAAAAATAAATCAAAATAACCAAACAAATAATACTTCCTCCCGTACACACAAGCATTTGCTTATTATGGGAGAATAATTTAAATATATATATATATATATATATATATATATATATATATACATCCCGCAACAGATTTGGCAACCTTTCACTTCGCATCCTTTTGGCAACCACTGCTTACGGTAGGTTTTTAAATAAAATTGCTGTGAATGTTCACATGTTTTTAGCTTAAGAAAAGAGTGATAGTAAAAGAATTATCCAGAAATTGTGTTTTAAGGGTATTCAAATTTTTGGTAGTTACGTATACTTTAGAGTCTTTTGGACTTCCTTTCATATTGCCGTCGTATTGGTAACCGCGTATATCCTACGTATATCACACTTCATTCCATATTTAGGGCGTCCGTTCATTACGAACATTTGACGACCTCCGTATATTCCTGTATGCATTACGTTTATATTATGACGCTTTCAGAATCCTTTTAATTCGGTCGCGATTTGCCAACAGTGTATCATAGGTACATAATGATTAGTTATCATACAAAGGCTAACTTGACGACATAATAAAATTTGGCATTTTTTTTAAATTTACTTGTTTGGTTTGGTGGTGTTTGGGAGTGGGGATAATGCTCGCTTCCTGAATAGAATTGTACCTTCAACATTCTTCTACCACTACGCGCTTAGTTTAGCGAGGAAATTAAATTAATGCATTCATGTACAATCTTAATATATAAAACAAAGTCCGGTTAGTTACACTATTTATAACTCGAGAACGGCCGGGCCGATGTTGATGATCTTTGATTTATTGGATTTGTCTCTTCTCCGGATAGGATAATAACTATTAAAAAATCACAAAAATTAACGAAAAATATAGTTATTAAGAAAATTCTTTTTGTATGGAACGAATTCTCATATTTGAAAGAGCTACGGGCATTTTGTGATAAGTACCTATAATATTGAACTGTGCGTGAATTTAAAAAATTCAAAAACGTCAAATGTCAATGCGCTGATGGTTTTGTTTTATTCTTAGACATATAATGTTGCTTCTCTTTCTTACACACAAATTGTCGAAAATTAGACAAACGGTGAACGTATGTCTCCACCCATCCAAAGGAAAGATACAATAATTATAATAAAAATCCCTCACACATCTAAAGAAAATAAAAAGCATTTTTTTTACATCAGTTCACAAATGAGGCCCCGAAGAAAATTATTTTTCTTAGGACTCAGGACCTATGTCATCTTAGGGGATGCTCTGTGGAGGGTATTTTTAAGGAAGGGAAGGATAGGAAGTTCTGGGAAGGAAAAAGGTATAAGGGGTGGATAGGAATCTGGGGTCAGTGTGTTCGGGAGTGACCGACGTAAGAATCCATACCTCCAACTGCGGTGCAAGGCGATGGGTCGAGAGAGTCCAGCTGGAAAGGTCAAAAGGCCTCCCTCAACCATTCTCTCTCGATCCGGCCCGCTACGCAGCAGGTGGGCAGACGCATCCGCCACCAAGACCCGGACAAACGTTACCCCATGAACCCGGGCACCCCTGCTAAATCACCAAACGTAGCGAACCACTTGGGGTGACCTATGGGTGACTTATGACAGGGGGATTGGTTATCCAATAAATGGTTCCCGGGTCGGCGGCACCCATACCCGCCTCCCAAAGTCTCGTAAGTAAGTGGAAAAATAAGAAAATCACAAATAATATAAATACGTACACAATGTCATCTCTTGAGTCTAATACTGACAAAAAAAAAACACGGACAGTTGCGCATTGATGATTGCTTCATTGTGTAATTTTTAACTTAATAAAAAAACTTAATTTAATTCAACACTTATTGATTCTGAGGCGGTACGAAGTTCGTCGGGTCAGCTAGTCTTTTATGATTTAAAAAAAATAGCGTTCAGAGCCGCTAATATTACAAATATTATTTTGAAGGAAACCAAAACAGAATCCCAATAATTCAAAACGGTAAACGATTATTATGATAACGTTTTACATTTGGGAGGCAATATCAAACAAATTATAAATTTGGGAGGCGGGTGTGGGTACCGCCGCCCCAGGAACTATTTATTGGATAACTTACAACCCTCCCATAGGTAACACCAAGTGGTTAGATATGTTTGGTGACTTAGCAGGGGTGCCCGGGTTCACGGGGTGAGGTTTGTCTAGCTCTTGGCGGCCTATGCATTTGCCCACCTACCACATGGCGGGTCGGATCGGGAGAGACTGGTTGAGGGAGATCTTTTCATCTCTCCAGCCAGACCCTCGATCCATCGACTTGTACCACAGTGGGAGGGATGGTCACTCCTGGACACATTGACCCCAGATTTCTAACCACACCTCATACTTTATTCCTTCCCAGAACTTCCTCTCCTTCCTTTCCCTAAAAATACCCTCAACACAACATCTCCAAAGATGACATAGGTCCTGAGGGAAATTGTTTTCCTCAGGCCCTCCTTTGTGGAGCTAATGTAAAAAAATATAAAGTGTCAAAATTAACTATCGCTTTTGGCTTCTTTTTTAAATCTCTGCATTGATCCAATCGTTATTTTAGTTACCGATTAATCAGAATAAAAGTGGCTACCGTTTTGCGATAGGTAGCAAGGTAATATTTTTATAAAGAAAGACAATCATTCTCGGGTTACGAATAACCTGTCACTTATATTAAACTAGCTGTTACGCGGCATGCGTTGCTATGCCATTGAATAAATAATTGTTTCTCCGTGCATATCCTTTCCCATTCGTCCCGTTTCCCTCCCCGCCTCCCCTTCCTCAACTGCGTCCTCGAAGAAAAAGATGTACCTACCTATGTTTCACTTCATTCATAACTTTTAGTGGCGATCGGGTATGACGTATTCCACATTTCATTCCTAGCCTTTAGTGGCGACCGGTGGCGAAACAACGTTGCCGGTTTAAGTCAAATCCCGTACGAGTGTTGAGGTGCACGCCGCGGCGGCGTGATTTGCGACGTTGCCGCACATATTTCTTCTTTTCGATCGTTTTTACGGTCAAATTTACTTCTATAAAATTCCGTTTTCCTATTTTTTAAATTTTTTTTATTATTATTTATTGAGTTAGTTGTACTACATGAATATAAACTAATAAGCACAATGTAACATTTCATTTGATAAATTTAAATATTTTTACAGTTAGCATAACATTTATTTTTAAATACATTCATTCTTTCTTCATTCTTCATACTTTCAGGCATTTCATCGTACATCTTTAGTCCTCTATACATTAGGCAGTTCTGCGATTTTTATTTCTTCATTTGTGGCAATCGAACTCTGTTTTTATTTCTTGTTTCGTAATTATGTACGTCTCTATTAAAAACAATTTCATCCTTAAAGTATTTTGGCATTTGGTTTTTCATAATTTTATGCACAAAAATTATCACATTAAATGGTAGTCTCTTTTTTATCGGAATCCAATTGAGCTAATCTCTCATTTGATTAATCCTTGCGAATTTGCCTTTCCCCAGTATACATTTCATAGCTCTGTTCTGAATAATTTCTAGTTTGTTTAAATTTCCTTCATTGGCCAAATATAACATCGTAGAGACGTAATCCAAATGTGGAGTAACACTTATTTATTATTTATTTATTTATTTATAAATGAGCTCCGTAGTGTTTCTATTTAATTTATGTCGTAGTTTTCTAAAAAAAATTAACCTTTTTTGATACCTTTTTTAGCATATATTCAAAGTTTGCCGTGAAAGTCAGTTTTGAATCGAATATTACACCCAGGTATTTGATTTCATTTACTTTTCCAATTTTTTCACCATTAGATGTCATATTTAACCCTGTGTTACGCGTTTTATCGCCTATTTCCATATATTTTGTTTTGTTTACGTTCAGTTTCAGCTTGTTTAATTTCAGCCATTTGCTATATTTTGTAGGTCTTCGTTTATTTTGTTAATTGAATCTATGTAATCTTCACACGAAAAATAGATTAAGGTATCGTCTGCAAATAGTCTAATTTTGCAATGATAATTTATAATTTACAGGAGTTCACTTACTCTGACGGTGATGGTGGGATACGACCCAAATCCCAAATTAACACTGATTTCAGTTTTTAGACAGTGGATGTGTGAAACAAAGACGAGCTCACCAGTTAATTTTACTCGAAAAAAGATTAAAAAATTCTGATAACGACCATCGTACATCGTTTCCACCAAACTTCAATGTATTGACCAAATCCAAGAAGAAAATATAAATAAATGATATGTAAATAACAAACACATACACTGCGCAGTTCACACGCCATAGAAATGAAACATCAGAAAACTAAAGTAGGCAAAAGTGTGTAGGCTACGAAGCACCGCACAAAGAGAAGACCGATTATTCTCCTCTTTGTGCTTTGTGATTAAAGTTTTTGTCCCTTTTTAGTGTCGCTATTTTTCGTTTCATCGAGCTTAAAATCACAAAGAAAGATAGACTAACATTGCTGGGTTACGAATAACCCAATAATGTTTGAAAATCTCCATCATTATTGGGTTACGAATAATCCAAAAATGTTTGAAAATCTCCTACTACCACCACAGAAAGCCGAAAATGTTGTTTGTGTTGGGGTGGGACTTTTTTTACATTAGCTCCACACAGGGACCCTGAGGAAAATAAATTCCAAATGTCGTCTTAGGGGATGCCGTGTGGAGGGTCTTTTAGGGAAGGGAAGGATAGGAGGTTCTGAAAAGGAAAAAGGTATGCGGGGTGAGTAGGAATCTGGGGGTCAGTGAGTCCAGGAGGGGACGTATGAACCCATCCCTCCAACTACGGTGCAAGGCGATGGGTAGAGAGAGAGCACTACTGGAAAGGTCAAAAGGCCTCCCACAACCAGTCTCTCTCGATCCGGCCCACCACGCAGCAGGTGGGCAGACGCATCCACCGTCAAGACCTGCACAAACTTCATCCCATGAACCCGGGTATCTCTGTTAAGTCACCAAACGCAATGAACCACTTGGGGTAACGTACGGCAGAGGTGTTGGTTAACCAATAAATGGTTCCTAGGGCGGCGGTACCCATACCCGCATCCCGAACCTAAACGCGATGCCTATTAAACCACTGACCGGTCAATGATTCTATCTTTAAAATAAATATATAAAACTTGTGTGCAGTTCACCTTCACAAACCTACCTTACACCCAACATAATAAAATTGCCAAATATATTATGTAAAAATGTTAATAATTAGGTAAATACTGTAATACTTATATAGAAATAAATTAATAAAGTTCACACGAGGGAGAAGTGAAGCCTTCATAAAACTAAACCTAGAAAGAATGAAACGAATCAGGAGTAGGATAATTGTAGAGTTTATTTATTGTGATATTTTTACCAAGTGTAAAAATTATTTTATTCTACGAAACACCGCACAAAGAGGGCACAGATTAGTGTCATTCTTTCGCAGACTAATTCCTATATATGTATAATCCTAACATCTGGTCTCTGAAAATGCAAATAAATGCACATCCATTGTCAAAGTATGGCTCAATCAAAACCTTATAACTCTGAACTGCGGAAAAACTCTTTATTTTCCATTTAACAATACCAAAAAGGCGACAGACACCCTTAACTCCCTTAAATATAAGGTTTCACAAAAATACTTACAATCCTGTCTAATGCTCTAACTGTACGGAAATGAATACGGGGATTTTTTTTTTATGAATACCTCACAAGAATTCCAGGTGCTCCGTCTGGAGCCAGTAAAACTATGGCATCTTCCATTGGGGTATGTTGTGAGGATGAAGGTGGCGGGGAGGGGAAGGAGATGAGAGAGAAGAAGGTGGGGAAGTACCTGGCTATTCAGATCTGGTCACCAAACACGGCTAAAGTCTTACACCAGGGCGATACTGAGTGTACTTTCCACTCTGGAACGTGCCGCAAATATACCATACATTTACTTCTTCAAACTTCGCAAAATTACTTTGTGGCATCATTAATTATATAATGAATAACAGATCACTTTGTAGAAACCACTATATTATAAGCAATATCTACATGTTTCCATAACAATGTTATCTTCATCAGGATATGTTAATATAAAGAAAAATAAATGACAAACAAGTATAGACAAATTAGAATAAACTAGAACATAGACAAAATATTAAAAAAGTAGAGGTGATTAATTGCTTAAAAATCATAAAAATAGTTATACAAAATTAAATATAAAAATTATTAATGAAAAATAAAATTGCATTTAGATAATAAAAAAACTTTTAAGAACAAATAATTCAAATAATTAGTCTAAATCAAAAAATAAATAATTATAATTATTGTAAGTATTAATAAGAAAATAAATTTAAAAGATGGCTATTTAAAAAAAATGTTTGGTTATTTATAAAATTTAATTTACTATTAATGCTTTTTCTAATTTCTAAAATTTCTAAATTATCCAATTGTATGCCCGTAGTGTTAATTTTAAGACCTGTATCAATATCAAAGGAATGACTTGTTTCCAAAATATGGTTGGCAAATTCAGAATAATTATTATTATTTAAACTTCTTATATGTTCCTTAACTCTAATGTTAAAATTTCTAGAAGTTTTTCCAAAATAAAAAAGTTACAATCATTACAAATTAATTTATAAACCCCAGATTTGTTCAAAAAATCACATTTATCCTTATTATTTAATATATAATTTTTTAATTTGTTATTTGTATAAAAAGCTGGTTGTACATTATTTGGCATGTTTTTAATTTTTAAATTTGAAATGCTATTATTTAAAAAAAAAAACTCCAATTATTATCATTTTCAACAACGTGTGGATAAACAAAAGATCTAAAAAACTTTTTCTTATATTTTTTGTTTAACATATTGTCTATTAATTTTGAAGTATAACCGTTATTAATTGCAATTTAATAATAATAATAATAATTGGACAATTTGTAGAGCGCCGTTTTTGTGAAAAATCACCTCAATTTGTTTAATAGTATTTAATTCTGTTTTAAAATTACGCAAAGATAAGGGAACATTAATTAATCTACTTAGCAAGGTATGAAAAGCTGCTAATTTTTGCGAAAATGGATGATTAGATGTTTCATGTATAATGAATGATATCTGTATATGTATCTTTACGAAAAATATTAAATTAAAAAAACATGTAGATATTGTTTATAATACATATAGTGGTTTATACAAAGCGATCTGTTATTGATTATATACCATATATTATTCTAAAATAATAAATTGTGATATATAACAAAATTAACAAAATAAAGTTTATTTGCTAGACAGGGATTCGATCCCGCAACCTTCGGGTTGCGAGCTAAGAGCCTCACCGCTAAACACCGGCCACACCGGCCATCGAATACAGTATAATACTTAGGAATTACATTAGACAGCCAACTCAAATGGACAGATCACATAGAAAAGCTTGTAAATAAATTTATGTATTTAACTTATATTTTTAAACGTTTAAATTAAAGAGTCGACATTAAAATAATGAAATTTGTGTAACATGCATTGGTGCAATCATAAGAATCTTATGGAATAATTGGATGGTAGGGGAGGGGGTGTATAATAATAATAATAATGTCGCATAATGATATGAACTACCCCTTCCTGCAATTATTCCAAGAAGCTGAATTGTAAGAGATGAGAAAAATTTACTGTGTACGATGTTTAAAATACACAAAATGTATAAAGTCTTGGATAAATACCATTGAAACCGACATTTACTTGCTGTAACATCTGAGCCGATGTAACTTCACAAATTTTATTAATCTGTCGTGTGAATTGTAATTCAGTAATCACGATCACAATGATTTTATTTTTTATTTATTTAATTTAATTTTTTAATCTCTACGAAGATAGTGCATGTTTATGAGTAAAATTTTAACTGTTTTAAAAACACACAAGTACACCCACGAACTGGCGATGCCTGTGTGGGATTCTTTTGGTTAATCTGCTAATTGTATTATTCTTTACTTTTCAACTGTTTATATAAAAACAATTATATGTATTTTAAATTTATACCAATTTAGGTACCAAAAAAGAAGCGGAGCTTTAAAATAAAAGTCAAAATCGATTGATAATTTTGACACCCGAGAAGAAAGATATTTATAGATTTGTGTTATTTTTCTGTTCAATTATACAACATAAAATGATATCATGAAATCGTCTGCCGTTTTAAATTTTCAGAATTCTATTCTGAGTTTTTTTAAATAATAATATAGTGGAGTATTAACGGCTCTGAAAGCAAATTATGTTTAAAAAAAGAGAAATCTTATAAAATTGTACAATAATACACTATTTCAATTCCATTATTTCCACGCATAGCTAAAGGGCTTGCTCACATTGGTCAAGTGGTAAGTCAAGTAGAGAGTACGCTTGCTACATGACTCGCCGAAAACCGTTCGCCTTAATTTCAAATAGAGTAGATACATTTATGCCCGCCGCCCGTTGTAGGATGACGGCGGATGACGGGCTGCTACAAAGCAAAGTAAATACGCTAATTAAGCTGATTTTAATGCTTATTATAGAAGACGTGGAAGAATAAATTAGTGAGATAATAATAAATAAAATGTCCACAAAAAGAGATTAATAGCAGCACAAATAAATAATTTTAGAGTAGCAACTTCGCTCCAATGCCTCGACATTTCCGCGGGTCTACAAATGAACTCTGCTAAAAAGGCATGTCAGTCCACAGGGACGCGAGGGGGGGGGGTCCCTATACGCTCTAAAAATAGAACGAAATTGATTGAATCCACTAAAAAGCTGACTAACCCACTCCACTAAAATGATGGTGTTCGGACGCGTTTAGATATTACTTTACTCCCCACTCGAATAAAATACATAGCGTGTTTGAACGACTCTTAAGCGCTTGGGTAGTGGAAAATAGGACAAAATCTGCGGACGTGGGTAGGATTCTAACCAGAGGTCTTCTGTTCAGGAAGCGAGCATTATCCCAAGCATCACCAAGACAGACAAGCACATTAAAAATACTAGTTAGTGGTTGAGTGGGCATCGCGTTTGGGTCCCACCCGCGGGCGTCGCGTGCCCTATTCCTCGGCTGGCTATGGCTATGTCCTCCATCACAACACAAGCAACCTTTTCGGCCTTTTGTGGTGGTAACAGGAGATTTTCAAATACTGTTGGTTTATTCGTAACCACAGGGAATGTTTGTCTTTCTTTAAAAAAAAAAACAAACAAAAAAATGTTTGTTTATATGAATGCGTCTTTAAAATGACAATGCATATGCATGACCTGAAGTTCAGCAAAAAGCTGCCCGCAGAGTGCTTGAAAACGCCCTTTATTCAGGGGGACGTTTTACGGTGAAAATTTGAATGTGGGATGGAAGGTTACAAATAAACTTCTTTTTTATGTGTAAACCTTAAAAAACCAAATTCATGTACAGGATTTAGCCTGCGAGAAAATGGGATAGTGTAATCGGTGTCCTCTTTGTGTGGTGCTTCGTAGCCTTCCCACTCTTGTCTACTTTAGTTTTCTGAAGGTTTCACTTCTACGGCGTGTGAATCGCATACTCAGTTATTTTTAAATATGAAACTACAAAAGTCTGAGGTGGCAATAACGTTTAAAATACATTTGTCTTACAAAATATGTGTTTATTGATTCTTTTCTCGGTATCTATAAGTAGTTTTAGTTAGAAAAAACGTAAGGTGAGCCGTTATTAAAACTTTTTAATGTTTGCATTGAAAAATTTAATGTTTTCAAAATTATATGTCTTTCTAATAATAAAAATCTTTCAAAACCAGATTTTCGTTTTTGGATACATTCGAAAATGTTCCATTTATTTGGATTTCATCGCGAAGCAGAAAATGATGTGACATTCCGACAAAACATGCCCGAGGACTGGAGGGGTAAATTAATGTAAAAGTTCAAAAAGGTGGCAGATTTTAATTGATAATTTTTTTAATTAGTAAATTTAAAAAAAAAACGAATCAAAATGTACACATCTATGAAAAACAATTTTTCCAAATGTGTTCAGCATTACTTAACTATACTAAAAAATGCAATTTTATCAAATTTAAAGAAAAATATGAGTACCTTGCTGACCAACACACCTACACTACAAGGATGAAATCCTCAAAACTACTAGACATCCCGAAATTAAATAGATCTTTTGGGCAGAGAAACCATAATTTCCATGCTACAAAACTATATAATGCCCTTCCAATTGAAATTAAGAACACCACGCAGAAAAAAAAGTTAAAAAAAGACATCAAATTATGGCTACGTAAACATGAAGATGAGGAAATAATTAAAATTATAGAGTAATCCTAACGTAACCTACAGACAACAAACTTAAATACTTTTAATTTTATTTATTGTTTATTTTGTGAAAATCAACAAAAGATGCAAAAGTGATTCGTAAATAATAATAGCTACTGGTTTTAAAAATATTCGAATGGAACCTCGGGGGTGCCCGGAGCTACGATTTTTAGAAATAAAGATAGCATTTTTGTATTTGATTGATGTACGCTTTTACTCATGCGTTAATGTAAAAAAATATAACGGATTAAAATCTTTCAAACAATACAAACAGATTGCATCAATACAAAAGGATTGCAATCTTTAGAGCAATCTTTAGGGGTCGGGTGGGAATGCTACCCTTGTTCTACCGGTATTTCAATGGAAAATGCTCCGAGGAACTAGCGTCTTTGATCCCTTCGGCGCCGGTGCATAGTCGGGAAATACGCCAAACGCGCGCTCAGCCTGCAGTTCATTCCTAGTTTTTAGTGACGACAAGAAGGGAAGATGCATTCTGCATTTCAAAACTCGTTGTCAGTTCGTTTGAACTCTCCCGTACGAGGGTTGGGGTCAAGGGTCAGGGGGCGGAGCGCGGCGGGTTTATCACGACGCGTGCCGCGTGTATTTTGGAGGTTGAGCGTGTTCACTGTTCACACACAGCTATAATATGCGTGGGACGGCATATTTCAGCATAACGCTGGCCTTATATTCCAATTTGGAATGTACGGCAAGCGATATGCCGAAAAACGCCATCCCACGCATATTATATAGCTGTGTGTTAACAGAGATATCCGGGTTTCAGGGGGGGGGAAGTTTGTCCAGGTCTTGACGGCGGTCTACCAACCTGCTGCGTGGTGGGCCGGATCGAGAGAGACTGGTTTTGGGAGGCCTTTTGACCTTTCCAGTAGTGCTCTCTCTCTACCCATCACCTTACACCGTAGTTCAAGGGATGGGTTTATAATATATGTCCCCTCCTGGACTCACTGACCTCCAGATTCCTACCCACCCCGCATGCCATTTTTCCTTTTCAGAACCTCCTATCCTTCCCTTCCCTAAAAGACCCTCCCCACAGCATCCCCTTAGACGACATAGGCCCTGAGGGAATTTATTTTCCTCAGGGTCCCTGTGTGGAGCTAATATAAAAAAGTCCCACCTCAACACAAACAACATTTTCGGCTTTCTGTGGTGGTAGTAAGAGATTTTCAAACATTATTGGGTTATTCGTAACCCATCAATGTTAGTCTATCTTTCTTTGTGATTTTAAACTCGATGAAACGAAAAATAGTGACCTTAAAAAGGGACAAAAACATAAATCTATAGGATTTACACTGCGAGAATAATCGGTCTCCTCTTTGTGCGGTGCTTCGTAGCCTACACACTTTTGTCTACTTTAGTTTTCTGAAGTTTCATTTCTATGGCGTGTGAACTGCGCAGTGTATGTGTTTGTTATTTACATATCATTTATTTATATTTTCTTCTTGGATTTGGTCAATACATTGAAGTTTGGTGGAAACGATGTACGATGGTCGTTATCAGAATTTTTTAATCTTTTTTCGAGTAAAATTAACTGGTGAGCTCGTCTTTGTTTCACACATCCGCTGTCTAAAAACTGAAATCGGTGTCAATTTGGGATTTGGGTCGTATCCCACCATCACCTTCAGATTAAGTGGAACTCCTGTAAATTATAAATTGAAATTGCAAAATTAGACTATTTGCAGACGATACCTTAATCTATATTTCGTGTGAAGATTACATTACAAATGGCTGAAATTAAAAAAGTTGAAACTGAACGTAAACAAAACAAAATATATGGAAATAGGCAATAAAACGCGTAACACAGGATTAAATTTGACAATTAATGGTGAAACGATTGGAAAATTAAATGAAATCAAATACCTGGGTGCAATATTCGATTCAATACTGACTTTCATAGCAAACTTTGAATATGTGATAAAAAAGGTATCAAAAAAGGTCATTTTTTTTAGAAGACTAAGACATAAATTAAATAGAAACACTACGGAGCTCATTTATAAAACTATCGTTACTCCACATTTGGATTACTGCTCCTAGATGTTATATTTGGCCAATGAAGGAAATTTGAACAAACTAGAAGTTATACAGAACAGAGCTATGAGCTGTAAATGTGATGAGCTAAATTGGATTCCAATAAAAAAGAGACTACAATTTAATGTGTTAATTTTTGTGCATAAAATCGTGAAAAACCAAATGCCAAAATATTTTAAGGATGAAATTGTTTTAGTAGAGACGTACATAATTACGAAACAAGAAATATAAACAGAGTTCGATTGCCACAAATAAAGAAATAAAAATTACAGAACTGCCTAATATAGAGGACTAAAGATGTACGATGAAATGCCTGAAAGTATTAAGGATGAAGAAAGAATGAATGTATTTAAAAATAAATGTTATGCTTACTTTAAAAATATTTAAATTTATCAAATGAAATGATACATTGTGCTTATTATTTTATATTCATGTAGTATAACTAACTCAATAAATAATAAAAAGGGAATTTTATAGAAGTAAATTTGACCGCAAAACGATTGAAAAATGAAATATTATTTGAAGGCACACATCTCACAATATCTGAATTCTACGTCAGAGGGCTGGTGTGACTCCGAAGAGTAATCTTGGTATGGCTATTCTGTTATTCTTTCAATTATTTTGTTCCATTTCAATGCATCAACAGTAATCAATACTGTATTGTAAATAAGACACTAAAATGATCGGTCGCCAAATACACCCTAAGCCGCATGGACGTCAATGCTCGGTATACGATAATACGGTTGATCGCGACAAATTTTGAAAAGGCAAAACATTCGCAGCAACCGGCCAAATATGTGCGGCAACGTCGCAAAATCACGCCGCCGGGGTGTGCACCTCAACACTCGTACGGGATTTGACTTGAACCGGCAACGTCGCCAATTTGGGCTAGTACGAAATGCCGAATACACCACCAAAATTTGCCAACGTCACCGGTCGCCACTAAAGGCTAGGAATGAAATGCGGGATACGTCATACCCGGTCGCCACTAAATGCTCGGAATGAAATGTGGTATACGTCATACCCGATTGCCACTAAAAGCTAGGAATGACGTGAAACATAGGTAGGTACATCTTGTTCTTCGCGGTCGCCATTTCGGACTTTATGAAATGCAGGATACGTCGTTTCTGGTCGCCACTAAATGCTAGGAATGAAATGTGGAATACGTCATAGTCGGTCGCCACTAAAGGGTTGTAATGAAATGAAGAATACATGGCCATGTATATCACCTAGCGCCTAGCTGCGTAGCGACAGACTCCGGAACTTTAATATTCGAAATCATCCACTTCAAGCCCAATTTGGCGACCAGGACAAATTTCGCCAAGATGCTTGTGACGACATATATTAATGAACTGTGTAAAAATTTCGAAAAATAAAGTGGCGACCGTATATCGGTCGCCAAATGTCGGTGGTCGCCACTTTAAATGCATATTTGCCCATGATGGTCGCCAAATAGACGGTGTGATATATATATATATATATATATATATATATATATATATATATATATAATTGTAATAATTATTGAATTAAGCTTTTATATACTTTCATTATATTTATGCATCTATTGTATCTATTGTACCAAGGGAAAAATTTTTCAATAAAAAAAAATGTATAACTGTTCCCAACCGTCTACAGCCAGTGAGACTATGGCACCTCCAATTGTTAGGCTGAAGGCATTAGAGGGGGAAGGAGTTAAGGAACTCAAAGGTAGGGAAGTAGGCACCTAGCTATTCAGACCTGGTCACCAAATACGGCTAAAGCCATTTCAAGCAACGTTTCGATTGTGAACAGTGGTCTTACTCCAGAACCTTACTGAAAATATTTTCCACTTTGGAAGGTGTCGCAAATATACTATTCATATAATCAATATATACGTATTATAAAAAACTCAGAAACGTCCCGGTATGATCAAGGGATAGTCCGATATTCTGGAAAATTGATTATTCGAAGCCTGTTTTGTATGGGTGGGGCTACCCATTGGTAGGGGTATATAAAGCAAAATCCGTCGTGGGTTCGAATCTCATATCAACTCCCTGAGCGAAGCCGGGTACCCCAGCTAGTTTATTATATATAAATTGTTAAAGAACATTGCGGTTGCTTTGATTTGAACTCGGATTCCTAGCCAAGGATCGTAACCACTCAAGAGCTATACATAAGAGACACACCGACAGAAAATACTGTGAAAATGAACACTTTTACCACATTTACGACTAAGGGATCCCATTTATTATTATAATTAGACACATCTGCTAAATATGCGTTTTCTATATTTAAAAAGGAAACTTTTAAAAAATCGACCACATACATAAATAATAAATAACGCAATTGACTAAAATATGATTTGTTATGTGCCTAATGAGTATCTATACGGAATCCAAAAATATCGATTCGAACATATATAACTCAATGACATTAATAATGGACGAGGGGTAGAAATCTTAAAGTGTGAAGCCAAACACAAGACGATTGTAGCTGTCTCTATTTCTAGTACTTTAGTACTAAACTGCTACGCGTCGAGTGAAGTCGCGTCTTACCAGTAAGTAAATTGCATTGCAAAGCGCCAAAATGCCCTCCTGTGTGATGAGAAAATGCTTTAATTACACGGCAAATAGTCGTAAAGGCGAAGGAATAACACTTCATTTGTAAGTACACGCAAATTACTTATTATTATCAATTATTAAGAGTGTTGCTTGCTTTCCACATTATATTGTGAGTATGTGAGACTATGGCGAGTCTATTTATAATACATAACGTCATTGATATAACTGCTATTCAAATGAGTTAAAACATAATTATAAAAGTATGGAGAAAAAAATGTTTCCAAAAAGACAACTTCTCGTTCAATAAACATTTTTTATTTCAAACGAAATGTTGGAATTCAAAAATAAAAGTAGGTGGGTAGGTACTTAATTCCAGAAAACATTGAGAAAAAGCGCAGTAGGCACGGTGTCCGGAAACTCATACTGCAAACGGTAAACTGATGAATCTACATTACATTTGGAGTCGATTTTGTAAAATAACTTTATTTTATTTGAGCTTTCGTGTTCTCTTTGGGTTCTCGATAAGATGTAGATTCAGCAGTTTCCAGCTTGTACCACGAGTTTCTGTACACTGTATATTAGCCGAAAAGATTTTTGTATAGACAAGTAATAAATAAGAAATATTTTCGGCTATTCGAATGATACGGAACGTCATCGCGTTCAGTGCGTGTATTCCCTAAAGTAAATGCGGGAAATGTGATACTGGAGTATGCCTGTCGGGCTGACCTTGTCCGGGTAACCTTGCGGTGACCTCCCCGCCCGACCCTAGGTCCTGTCGCCCAGGGTCACCCAAAAGGTACCCGACAAAATACACGTAACAGTCAGTACCTACCATTAACGTAACATTCTCTAGTGGCTAGAAAACTATTAGTTGACAAATATATTATTATATGAAACTAGCTAAAGCACCCGCCTTTGCCCGGGCTGCTTTATGGGTGGGAAAAGAGGTGATTTGTCAAAATCTCATGAAAATAATAATAATACAAATATTTTTTTCAATTTCTTATACATTACAAACTAAAATTTAATGCAAATAATTAATTACAATTTAAATGCAAAAAAATTGTATTTAACAATTATAAATACTCGTATCTCAGGCAAAGATGAAGTGATGATTGTGTCAAAGAGGAGCCAATGAGTTTTGCTGTGTGCAAAATTTCATCTATCTCGGAACAAAACTATAGATTGTATAAAAAACAAAGCCACAAAAGACTAACTGAAGTTCCCTGCGTTGCAAAAGCTTTATTCATTTGTTTGACATTTGTTTGACATTTGTTTGACATTTGTTTGACATAATATTTAACATTTCAAAAATAAAATTAAACAATGTCGGCCTCACTGGGTAGCTCACCTGTGCTGAGGCCTCCATTTTATAAAACAAAAACAAAATAAACTAAAAATTAAAATTTATAATTAAGCTAAAATTATAGGATAAAATGAATTATTTTATTACTAAAAAAATAAATTAAAATCGGTATATATTATATATATTATGTGTTGTGTGTTTGTGAGTGATGTGTATTTTATGTTGGTTTTGAGTGTTTCGTGTAGTTGTGTTTTATTTTTATTTTGTAAAGAAATTTTGGTAATATTGTCTTTTTTGTTCTTTAATCCATTTTGTAATTTTGAGTACTTACGAAATTTTCTTTACAAACAGTTTTTCGAAATCAGATGTAGACAAAAATTTTCCTCTAATTTAACGTCAAATCTGCTAAACTTTATCAATCTCCGAATAAAACTGTAGATTTGTTTAAAAACAAAGCCACACTGGGGCACTCTTTTATATACCTATTATTAATAATATACCACCACTTTACATACGCGGAAAGAAAGTGTACATACGAAGAAAGAAAATGTATATACGAGGAAGGAAACTTTACATACGAGGAGACTTTATGAGAAAGAAACCATATATACGAGGAAAGAAACTTTACATACGAGGAGACTTTACGAGTACATATGAGGAAAGAAACCATATATACGAGGAAAAAAACTTTATAAACGAGGAAAGAAACTGTATTTACGAGGAAAGAAACTGTATAAACGAGGAAAGAAACTTTACATACGAGGAAAGAAACTGTATTTACGAGGAAAGAAACTGTATAAACGAGGAAAGAAACTTTACATACGAGGAGACTTTATGAGTATATATGAGAAAGAAACCATATATACGAGGAAAAAAACTTTATAAACGAGGAAAGAAACTTTACATACGAGGAAGAGACTGAACGAGTACATATGAGATTCAAGGCGATGTTCCAAGAGAGTGGTCAAAAGGTCTCCCTCAACCAGTCTCTCCCGATCCGACCTGCCGGTGGGGAAAAACGCATTCACCGCCTAGAACCCGGGCACTCCTGCTAAGTCACCAAACGTAGCGAATCGCATGGGGTTACCTATGGCAGAGGTGTTGGTTATCCAATAAAATTGGTTCCCGGAGCGGAGGCACCCATACCCGCCTCCCAAAATGCAAAAAATTGTGAGGAAATAAACCTTAAACACGAGGGAAATAAACTAACTCGTAGAAACGAAGCACCTAACCTAACCTATTATCATGTCATTTTAAAGAACTATTCTGTTTTATCCGGTTACCCTTATATATAGTGATGTTTAGCCATATCAATAAATTTATAAAGCTGTTATTTTCTTATTTATATAAATATTTATAATGTACCGTGTTAATTAGATGCTCAGTACGTAACTTTTTGAATTTTTGTAAAACACTACATAAGTCTGTGCGCTTAGATCTTTTAAACTACGCAACGGATTTTCATGCTGTTTTCACCAATAGATAGAGTGATTCACGAGGAAGGTTGTTAGGTATATAATTTATTAAGGTTTTGTGTAAATTGGTTGAAATGTATCTGGCCAAACGGCAGCGGGCAGCAGGCAGCGGGCTCGCAAACGGGCGATGTGGATTTGATTTAACACATGGCGTTGGTTATAAAGGTTGCGTAATTCCTAGCCACAGCAACGTGTGGCCGGGTCTGCTAGTATATAATAATCCACAGTTGAAACGTTGCTTGAAATGGGTTTGGCCGTATTTGGTGACCAGATTTGAATAGCCATGTAATTTCCAACCTTCCTATTCCCATCTCCTTCCCCTTCCTACTACATTCAGTCTCACAAGACACCCTAATTGGGGATGCCGTAGTCTCACCGACTCCAAACGGTTGGGAGCAGTCGGTACTCTTGTGTGATACTGCGTTCTACTCAACTCTCTTTGTGATTCCTTTTACCAGGGCGATACTGATTTTTTCAGGGTCACTTTCGGTTCACGGGAGCCAATCTATTTCATTATATAACAATGAGTATTTGACAATCCGTAATGCCTGTGCCATACCACAGGCTACATGTGCTCTATACTGTAGTGCAGTGGTTCCCAAACTCTCTTGGCCCACGGACCCCTTTCCCCAAACTGTTATGACCCACGGATCCCGGGGCGAATAAAACAATGGAGGGGGCGGAATGGGATATGGGGTGGAACGGGGTAGAATGAACCCCGTTCCACCCCATATCCCATTTCGCCCCTTTCCCGACGAAACTTCTATGTGAATAAAAATATGTGTTAAAACCTTGCCGCGGATCCCCCGACGTCATTCAGGGACCCCCAAATAGATACACTAATAGACTAATAGATAAAGCCAAGCCAACATTTTTGTTCTTTACTATCGAAACCAGATAAATTTTCGTGGACCCCCAATTACAACTCGTGGACCCCCATTTTTTTATCACGCCAACGTAGACCCCCGTCGAGCCTCCCGTGGACTCCTGGGGGTCCACCTGGACCACTTTGGGAATCACTGCTTTAGTGCATAGGTTCTCAACGCGGGCGATAACGCCCCCTTGTGGGCGGTGGGCAAAATAAGGTTGAGAACCTATGCTGTAGTTGCTTGGCCTATTATATTGGAAATTGTTTTCTGTTATTAATGGTGATTAACACGTTAGTTCTTGGATGCAAGAAATCATCAACTTCATTTACTTTCCAAAAACTTTATTACTATTTCGATTAAAGTTTGAAGCTTCAAAATAAAAAATAAAATAAGCAAATACATCCAAAAGTTAAGATTTTCAGTACACAATACAGTGATAATCTCATAACTGGGGTATTGGAGTTAGTGCTTGTTGCACACACATTGTAAGCATGTATATGTATTCATTTTTATTGCATTTTCTTACATCTTTAGTATTTTTTTATTCTATATCTCTTGTACATGTATTGATGGCTCCCAGAATAAAAGTCATTCGAAAACTCAATTAAGAGCTACTGCTGTCTTCCTTGGAGCTGCCGACTTGTTCATTATAAACAACACTGGCTTCTTCTTCTCGAGCCTCCATGACTACATTGAATATACTTCGCTGAACTCTCATTTGAAGATGCTCAGGTAGATTATTTGTAGTTTCGCACATACTCGAAAAGAAACTTTCTAGTGCGGTGCCTGGAGAATGTACATTTGCTCTATTATCCGTATTATGCCTGCTTATTTTTTTTTGAAGTTGAAAAAAATTTAATGGATCTCTTTCCATAGACCTTTTTTCTCTCCTTTTCTGTTGGTTTGCTGAAGGTGAAACTCTTTCCCTTTTGACACAAGGTGTATCAGCTACACCATCGCAATGACTTCCGTGTCTTTCCATATCATCGTCGTTTTGTTGGCTATCGTTATGTTGGGGTGTGTTAATAGTATTTGTTGTATTCGTCGTGCGAGGAAGAAGGATCACCAAATTTTTCATACTACCGTCGTTTTGTTGGCTATTGAGTTGTTGGGGTGTACTAACACTATTTATTCTATTCGTCGTGCAAGGAAGAAGGGTCTCTAACTTTTCCGTATTACCATCGTTTTTTTGGGACGTGTTATTAAATTTGGATTGAAGGTATACCGTCATGTCTACAGTACTCTCTTCATTGCCATTTTGTATGATTCTTTTCGTCATCCAAGGAAGAAGGAACTCCATCTGCTTCATGTATTTCCATCTAGGGGTAGTATTTTTCCTTGTCATTGCTTGCCGATGTCCATCTCTGAGTTTTTTCCACATGCTCTTGGCCTCATTCACTGAAACAAAAATTATCCTGATTTACAGGGACCTTTGGCGATTCCTTTAGATCTACAACCTTTTATTTTATAAATGGTGAATCAACATTTTCGGAAATCGTAGAAGTAAAGCAAGTACGGTCTTTGAAGGTAGGTACCTTCAACCAACCAAGATGATTAAAAGGGAAATGTTGTAGTTTTTAAATAAACGTGACAAATTATTTATTATTAAAACCCTTAATTATCAACGCTACGAATTGGCTTTTACGTGATATTGACATTTTTCGTGATTTGGTGCAAGAAACAAAAAAAGACGTTTGCAAGATTTAGATTTTATTTAACCCGTCTGCTTGGTTCAATATATTCACACCTCACAATCCGAAAGCCTCGGTTTCGTCAAACCGAAGTCAAACCATCACTTTGGATCGAGATTGTAAAATATCTATGCAAGAGAGCTTTCATATTTGAAAGACAATAAGAAGCTATTTCATTCTCTTTCTGGTTAAAAGAAAAATACATATATTTGCATTAGAGGAAGAGAGGTGCGAAAGAGTGAAATGTAAGGTCGCTCTGGGACGTTTTTGGTCTTATGAAAGTATAACGCGATTACGTGTTTTGGGATGCATTTATTCCTAAACAAGCAGACGGGTTAAATGAACATTATATTTCGTATATGCGTGCATGAAATAAGTAAGAAAAAGAAAGAAAAAATAAGAAAAAAAAACAGAAAAACCAACTAAAAAGATAGGTTAACTCTCAATAATAATGATATAGACTCTGTAGGGCACGTCAAGTCATTGAAAACACATCGTGCTTAGCTCGATAGAGTTTAATGATAACACGTAGGTAGGAGACCGTTTGAATTTAAATTTGAATTGGTTGACAAAATTATCAAAGTCGCGTGTTCTGTGTTTTCTTAAAGAAAACTTACATATACATATATACAAATGTATTATAATATTAGCGATACGACGCGACGGCATGAAAGGCGATAATCAACTACCTCAGTTCACGCACGGCATATTTAGATGTTCTAGACTGAAAACTTATTAATAAAAGCCTCGATTGCATTGAGTGAGTTTACAAGCTACTATCTATTAAGTTTAAAAGCGGGTGAATCGTCGAGTTAGATTGTCATGAGTCATGACACACAAAACTGGTCCACTCGCTCAGTAGCGTAGGAAACTGAGCTCGTAGGTAGCTGCTAGCGCCACAGCTACCCAGCAGAGAGAATAACGACGCCTGCGTGAACTAATTCTGTCAGATGTTTGACAGTCGAAATCAGCTGTTTTTTGGCAGACATTTTGAACGCATAAATAAACCAATCACGAGTAAGCGAGTAGCAAGTAAATTTGACGACCTTTCAACTTTTTTCGTAGATTGTCAACAATCTGCTAGTTAGCAAGTAATACGATTATACTGAGCGAGTTTACTAAAGCCTCGACGACACACGGCGAGTTTACAAACTACTGTCTACTCAGTTTAAAAGCGGGTGAGTCGGCGAGTGAGATTGTCATGATGACACACAAAACTGTCCACTCGCTCAGTAGCTCGCGACATTTTTGTAGGAAACTGGACTCGCACGTAGCTGCTAGCGCCAGTAGCGGAAATAATGTGAACTAATTCTTCAGACAGTTGACAGTCGAAATCAGCTGTTAATTGGCAGCCATATTGGAAACATAAATAAACCAATCACGAGTTGGCGTGTAGCGAGTAAAGTTGACGACCTTTCAACTTTTTTCGTAGATTGTCAACAATCTGCTAGTTAGCAAGTAACATTATGACACTGAGCGAGTTTACTAACAGATAGTGAATTTCTCAGATAGTAGCTTGTAAACTCGCCGTGTGTCATCGAGGATTTACAGATAATGAATTTCCCAGATTTTAGTTTGTAAACTTGCCCAATGTCATCAAGGCTAAAGATATATAAATATAATATAATATTTACATCCCGCGATATACCCATGACATGAGAAGAAGGGGAAAATGTACCCTAGCACTGAATACAAACTTTACGATCTATTACATCCCACGATGTTAAATATTACATCATCACAATCCGTAAGTCCATTCTATCACAAATTGAGATATGAACGCCATAATATTATAGCATTATTTTTTTATATATATGATTGTAAAAAATAAGTTACTAAAAAGTAGGCATTAAAAACAAGAAGAAGAAAATAAAATCTACAAACAGAAAATTTTGTAGATTCTAAATGGACTTAGGTACCTAATTTACTTATTAAGATGGCGATGTTTTAATAATATATACCTATTCTCGCCACACACGAAAGCTATAATATTATGAAGATAATATATATTTTTTATAACGGTACGGTCAGACTATGCTATAATGTAGCTAGCTTTTTTGGACTTGGCCTATTTCAGTAATCGTTCGCCATAAATTCACAGTGGGAATGTATGAGAGCGATATGCCGAAATAGGCCAAGCCACGAAAGTATAGCGCGTGTTATAATATTATGTTTAATTTTACCTCGGCCGACGCGTGTTGTACCCACGGCATCTGGCGGGGAGGGGGCGATAGATGTATAGATCTGTTACAAACACACACACACACACGGCCCCCTTCTGTTTCTAACCTCTCCAACCCGATACCGTGGATACACGCGGCGGCCGAGGCGATACTCCGGTAAAGCGGAATGTAGAGAACATTATAATATTATTATCTTACATATTACCAACATGGCGGGACATAAATATTTCTGTATTTTAATAATTTGGTAATACTAAGCATCCTATGGCAATCGCTCACATTCAGCCTAGGCTAGCTAGACAGAGTGTATTGTAAACATGAATAAATAACAAACTATAGGTACATACCGTCCGGCATATCACAATCTTTAATAACTTTTTGCCACGCTTCTTTCGTCAATTCGACGTTCTTGTATTGTGGTAAATCTTTTACCCACAAAATCGGGTATTTGCGCACACTTTCGATTAAATACTTCATGATGCGATAACAATGGCGGCCGTGTGGGATCGCTCGAACGGAAGAACGCTGGACGACGACTGAAACTGAACTGAACTGACCACGCCCAGGCCCTGGGCAGAAGAGCGGAGAGAGGGGAGGGGAAAAGTATATTGTACACCTACATAATATTACAAATGTCGCTCGGCCTGCTATCAAGCTATATAATATAATAATATCTCGGCCAATATACCCATGTTATAATATTAACCGTATGGAGTGGGATATCGTAAAATATGGCATAGGTGCTATAATATAATATATATTTATATATTATATTAGTGTGTAAATGGGCTTTTATCATTTGGGGCGTGCAACAAAAACCAGGCCCAATCTGAAATGAATGTGAAAAGGAATCAGGCGCAAAATTACCAACTTAGTACCAGGAGCACACAACAACCGAGGAGGTCGGGCGTTACAGAATTATCCGTGTGCCGGTTATCAGTCTGACCGACTGACAGCTGCTGGCTACCGATTTCGCGCGCTTTTATCGCTGCAATGCGCTTGCGCGAGGCAGGCGGTGTTACATGCTGGATAGAGATCGGCCCGAAAAATTAAAAATAAAATAATTCTTTTGAATGTGAGCATGTAGGTACTTGAATCGAAAACTAAACACTACATAATTTACAATTAATTGAAAAATATGTATACTTGTATGTGTTTACGTATGTTATGTTACACGAACATGTGTTATATTACATGTACTTACTTTTACAACAATGTACCTACATAATAAATGTTTTTAGTTTGAGTAAATATATGCAGGGTGTAACAACGGCCCCGAAGGTTTGACAACAATTAGGTCATTAATAATTCATACTAGCTGGTTCCCGGCATGCGTTGCTATGTCATTTAATAAAGAAATTATTTCTCCCTGCCCCTCCCCCCCTCCCGCACCTATTGCATTTTTTAAGCAATTTTTATAATAGCAGAGCTCACCAGTATTTATTTATTTGATATAATATCTTGCATTTCAAATATAATTCAGCAATTTCGGCCTCACTGGGTAGCTCACATGTGCTGAGGCCTCCATTTTATGGAACCAAATAAACTAAAAATTAAAATTTATAATTAAGGTAAAATTATAGGTAAAATCATCATACGTCAATGGGTAAAATGAATTATTTTATTATTTAAATAAAATTAAAATCGGTATATATTATGTGTTGTGTGTTTGTGAGTGATGTGTGTTTTATATTGGTTTTGAGTGTTACGTGTAGTTATGTGTTTTATTCTTATTTTGTTATGAAATTTTGGTAATATTATCTTTTTTGTTTTTAATCCATTTTGTAATTTTGAGTAAGTACGAATATATTTTTGTTTTCTTCCATTTTATTTTCAAGGGTAAGACTATTGAATGCTTTTATAGGATGATATTTATAGCGCCTTTGTCCAAAGCTTGTATTTACCGTCGGAGTTTTTATGTTATTTTTGTAAGATTGTCTAACTGGTCTGTTAGTGATATTTTGACATTGTTGAAATTTGTTTTTCTGGCCAAAAATGTAGTTTAGCAGTGTTTTAACATATAATTGGCGTATACCTAGTACGTCACAACTGTTGAATATTTGGTCTAAGAAAGTTATCTGCGCGATTTATAAGTGTACTGCGATATTCTGGACACCGTGTACACAGATTAACAACCCGTATACACGGTGTCCAGACTATCGTTGGGTAAACGGGAAAAAACATCATGTTTCGGTATAACTTTTTTTTAACGCCAGGTGTTTAATGTTTTTTTAATGCGTCGAAGCGTGGACCCGGCTCCAAAAGTTTAAGACCAAAAAAATAAGAAATGAGTTTTAATTGAATGAATTGCAACCAAAATTCACTAACTCGTGTAATTATTCAATTTGGGAGGCGGGTATGGGTCATGCGGGTAAGGGTATACAGCCGTCCCAGAAACTATTTATTGGACAACCAATACTTCTGCCATAGGTCACCCTAAGTGGTACACTACGTTTGGTGACTTGGCAGGGATGCCGGGTTCATTATGTGAGGTTTGTCTATGTCTTGATGGCGGATGCGTCTGCCCACCTAATGCGTGGCGGGCCGGATCGGGTGAGACTGGTTGAGGGAGACCTCTTGATTTCTCCAGCCAAACTCTCTCAACCCATCGCCTTGCACCGCAGTGGGAGAATGGATATTTACCTCTGGACAATTCGACCCCCAGATTCCTACCCACCCCTCAAACCTTTTCCTTGTCAGAACTTTCTTCCTTTCCCTAAAAATACCCTCCACACAGCCTCCCCAAAGATGACGGCCCCGAGGGAAATTGTTTTCCTCAGGGCCTCTTGTGTGGAGCTATTACGATACGATACGATACGATTGTATTACCCCAGCCAGGAGCACTCCTGTCCCGGTGAGACCGGTACACCAGGGGGCACTGTTTGTTAGGACTGGAACACGTGCTCTGAGGATAGGAAGGAGGTTGGAGTTTAATCGACCGGTATACATGGCAACCTGGAGCCAATATTGGAAAATAGGATGGGCAGGAATAAAGGAAATGATTGAGCTATATATATATATATATATAAATATCGTTTCTCGCCTTTCGCTTATTTTGCTTCCGGTTTCTTCTCGCTTCCAGCTAATTGCTTTCCGTTTTCATCTTCCCACTTCCCGCTTCCCGCGTATATGTTTTTTTTTGTTGTTGCCTCCTGCTGCTTCTAGCTTCTCGTTTCCGGCTTCCCGTTATTTATGTTTTCCGCCATACGCTTGCCATAGCAGGGTTTTTGTTGTCTCTTCTTGGCTGTTCTTCCTTCTTCTCTTCTGGGTTCTTATTGTCACTTCGTGGCTCCTTTTGCCTCTTCTTGGATCTTCTCGACTCTTCCTCAGCTCGACTAGGATCTTCTTGCCTCTTCTTCAATCTTCTCATCTCTTCTGGGCTCTTCTTGCTACTTCCTGTCTCTCATTGTCTCTTCTTGGCTCTCCTTGCATCTTCTTGGATCCTCTCGTTCTTGGCTCTACTTGCATCTTCTTGACTCTAATTAGATCTTCTCGTCTCTTCTCGGTTCTTCTTGTCTCTTCTGGAACATTATCGCCTCTTCTTGGCACTTTCTGTATATTCTTGGATCCTCTTGCCTCTCCTCGGCTCTTCTTGTATCTTCTTGCCTCTTCTTGAATATTATCGTCTCTTATTTAATCATCTTGTCTCTTCTCCTCTCTTCTTGGTTTTTCTCGTCTTCACTTGGCTCGTCGTGGATCTTCTCTTCATGGTTATTCGTGGCCCTTCGCGGCTTTTCTTGTCACTTCTTGCCTCTTCTTGGATCCTCTTGCCTCTTCTTACATCTTCTTGCCATTTATTGTATCTTTCATCTTTTCGCCCCTTCTTGACTCTACTTGTCTCCTATTGTCTGTTCTTGAATCTTCCAACTGCTTACCCACCCTTCTTGTCCATTTTTGTCTCTTCCAGTCAAAAATGGTATTCAATTCAATTTATCATTTCAAAAACATTACAAAATTTAACATTTCAATGTGTTTTTAAAATACAATTGTACCAGTATTACATTAAACATAAATGATATGCCTCCTAAAAACAGCTTCACTAACGCTAAACATGTCGATATCCGAATTAATTGTGTTCAACAGCAAGATGTATCCTCTTGGCTCGTCTTGTTTCGAACTTTACTATCACAATTCAAACTCCCATATAATCCCATATCATTCGTATGAATACATCTGTATACGAACAACGAATTACCTTTTGAAAAGCACTAAAAGTACCGATTTCAAACTGAATAGAAAAAAAACAAAACCGGGGAAAATAAACATGAGCAATTATATAAATCAAATGAACATAAATAAATTGTGAACTTCACATCGCTAAGTTCGTCTAGTAAAGCGTATTCATCAGTAAATAAATACTCAAGTGTGATCGTGTTCTCCATGAACTCAGTTATTTATAGAACAGTCCTTAATGTTTACCAGCAAATGACAATCTGAGATGCGAGGTACAAATGTGAAACTTTTATGGACCCCAAATCAGACTGGAAATTCTAATACTTTGACCCATGTCAATTAACGCAGCGTTGAAATTTATTCAAGTTCAGTGCTCCGAAACCTTTTCTTGCCTTACGCGCATACGTAGTCTTGCATACCTACTAAAAGAAATCTTTGAGAAATTGAAAAAATACAACAATATTTGGTCTCGCGGTCCATTGGTTGTAAAAAAAATGCTCTCGACTGGCAAATGTCACTTTCTGTACTTAATAGAAGTTATTTAAATACGGTTATCATTAACTCAGATTTAGTGGCATCCTTCAGAAGAACATCACAAGGTGATAACATCGAATGATATTTTTATATCCATTTAAAAATAGGTTTCTAATTAGCATTTTACTTCTTGGCTGCAAGAAATAGCCAACTCCATTTTTTTTTCAAATAATATTTAGAAAAATCTTTGTTAAAATAATTTATTACTCTTGTTAAATTTAAAAAAAACTTTATTACCATTTAGATTAAAGTTAAATGTAGCTACATAATGAAAAATGAACAAATATCTCTAACAATTAAGATTTCATGGCTATTTTCAGCACACAAAACGGAGATCATCCCAGAACTGACTAACTAACTAACTAACTAACCATCACGCCGTTTCCCCGCAGGGGTAGGCAGAGAGGACGGACCGCCAAACAACTCGGTCTTGGCACACAGTCTTTGCTTCACTCACATTCATACATCGTCCCATACATACTCTTCTATTATTCCGACTTTTGACATGGCCCGACTCAAGTATCTGATTCACTTGATCGTGCCATGTCTTCCTCGGGCGTCCCCTACTTCTTCTTCCATTCACATTTGCGTCATATATTCTTCTCACATTATTTTCTTCTTTCATTCGCTCTACATGTCCAAACCATCTGAGGGTCCCTTTCTTAATCTTACTCATTATGCTTACATCAGCCTTGCATTCTTTGCGGATATCCACATTTCTCACACGATCATACATGGTTTTGCCACACATTCGCCTCAGGGATCTCATTTCGACAGCATTCAGTTTACTTTCATCCTTCCTCTGCCAACTCCATGCCTCACTGCCATACATCAAGGTAGGTACCAGGACTCCATTGTGGACTGCTAGCTTCGCGTCTTTTGACAGTGTTTTATTAGCGCCAACGGCATTCAGTCCTCCATTAATGGAGTTACCTGCATTTACTCTTCTTTCAATATCTCTATCAGCCTTCCCATCTCTCGTAAACATACTACCCAGGTACACAAACTCATCCACCTGCTCCAAGTATTCATCATTCACAACTATATTGCACACTGTTTTCGTACTCTCCCTTTCAAATACCATGACTTTAGACTTACTTACATTCATCATTAACTCATTTTGCATACACACTTCGTTCATCCTAGACACGAGAGACTGTAGATCTTCCATAGTGTTAGAAATCAGCACCGCATCATCAGCATACAACAGGCAACATATTTTCAGATCACTCAAATTCGCGCCCAATCCCATCTCTTTCAATTCTTGCATACAATTATCCATGTATAAATTGAATAACCATGGTGACATTACGCAGCCTTGCTTAACACCTTTTGTGATGTCAAACCACCCCGTAAAACCACCGTTCACCCTAACACATGCAACGCTTCCCTCGTACAGAGACGCAATTGCCTGTATGAGATTTGTATTCACTCCATACTTGGACAACACCTTCCATAGCTTTTTCCTGTCGACTCGGTCGTATGCTTTTTGTAGATCTACAAAGGCACAAAAAAGTTTTTGGTTTTTTGCCAGAAACTTCTCAGTGAGCATACGCAAGGAGAAAATCTGGTCCATGCATCCCCTTCCACTCATAAAGGCACCTTGCACATCCCATATTTTATCCTTTGTTTCCATTCTTACCCTTTCAATCAATATTCTTCCGTACAACTTGCCGACTGAACTTAGCAGGCTAATAGCTCTATGATTCCCACATTCCATACGTGACCCTTTACCTTTGTATAATGGCATGATTACAGCCCTTCTCCAATCTAATGGCGTGTAACCCTCCTCTAAACACTGGTTAAAAAGTTTGCACAACCATGTGAGAACTGGGTTTTGGAATTAGTGCTGCTTGCACGCCCACTATATGTAGGTACGTAGGTATGCATTCATTTTAATGCATTTTCAAACTTCTTTAATATTTTGCTCAATTCGGCACTAATTGATGGTTCCCAGAAAGAAAGAAAATCGAAATCTAATTCAGTTAATTCGAGTCACTGCTCTCTTCCTCGGAGCTGTCGATTTGTACGTCATAAATACGATTGGTCGATGATCCAGTGGCTGGATGGATGTTTGGATTCATTAAAACTTCTTCTCGAGCCTCCATGACTACATTAAATATACTTCGCTGAATTTTCATTTGAAGATGCTCCGGTAGATTGTTTGTAGTTTTGAACATACTCGAAAAGAAAGTTTCTAGTGCGGTGCCTGGATAACGTACATTTGCTCTATTATCCGTACTCTGTCTTCTTATTTTTTTTGGTAAAGGAAAAAAATTTAAGGGATCCCTTTCCATAGATCTTCTTACTCCCCTTTTCTGTTCGTTTTCTGGTGGTGAAACTCTCTCCCTTTTGACACGATGTGTATCCGCTATACCATCGTCATGACTTTCCATACCACCATCTTGTTTTTGGCTATCATGTTGTTGGGGTGTATAAGTACTATTTGTTGTATTCGTCGTGCAAGGACGAAGGGTCTCCAACCTTTCCATATTGCCATCATTTTGTTGGTTATCGTTCTGTTGTGGTGTGTTAATACTATTAGTTCCATTGGTCGTGCAAGGAAGAAGGATCACTAAATGTTTCATACTACCATCGTTTTGTTGGCTATCATGTTGCTGGGGTACATTAATACAATTTGTTATATTATTCGCTGTGCTGGGACGAAGGGTCTCCAACGTTTTCATATTACCATCGTTTTGTTGGCTATCGTTTTGTTGTGGTGAATTAATAGTATTTGTTGTATTCGTCGTACAAGGGAGAAGGATCACTAAATGTTTCATACTACCATCGTTTTGTTGGCTATTGAGTTGTTGGGGTGTATTAACACTATTTGTTCTATTCGTCGTGCAAGGAAGAAGAGTTTCCAATTTTTCCATATTACCATCGTTTTGTTGGAAAGTGTTATCAATATTTGATTGAATATATTTTTTCCCGTCTGTATTACTCTCTTCATTATCATATTGTATGTTTCTGTTCGTCGTCCAAGGATTAAGGAACTCCATCTCCTTCACGTATTTCCATTTCGAGTTATTATTTCCCTTGCGGTATATTACTTGCCGATGTCCATCTCGGAGTTTTCTCCACAGATTCTTGGCCTCATTCACTGAAACAAAAATTATCCTGATTTATAATAACTTGAAAACAGGCGATACCCTTTGATCTATAACCAACAATTTAATAAATTATTATAGAATGGTGGATGGACTCCAACCAAGATGACTGGACGAGAAATATGACAAATTATTAATTTATTCATTATCAACGCCCCGATGGGTTTTTACACGGGGTAAAAAGTTCATAGAATAAAAAATAAAGAAGAAGTGCTTTCGATGACTTTTTCAAAGGAACCCAAAGTAGACTTCTAAACCTGATAGAGCCAATGAAAATACTGCATTTTGTATGCGTTCCGTCTCTCTTACACTGCCTGACATCGTATATCACATTTCATTCGATCCGAGATTAGCTACAAAACTAGTGATGTGGTAATTTTTTTTCGATATTTTATGTTCAGCTGAGTAGATTCCTACCTACACCGAAAGTGGTTGAATATAATAAGCACAAAAATTAAAGTTTGTGATTTGTTCACAAATGTTACCTATGTATTATTTATTTATTCAAATTAATAAAATCGATTTTCTTTTAAAATGAAAAACCATATTAGACTCTTCTAGTTTTGTCAAGGATAAACTCAAATTTTTCAAGAAAGGCTAGCAAATGCAATATTGCATCGGTGATTCAATCCAATATTGTATTTGTTAGCCTTTATTGAAAGATTTGAGGTCAAAACTATTTATTCATTCATATTGCGTATGTCCGGGCGCAAACAATTAATTTTTCTTAATATTTTAAAGCATAACATGTAAAAAGCGTTTTTCCGTAAAATAATTATACGCGCGCCATCTATGAAAGAGTAGAATATGAATTCTTTTGTAAAAACAACATTCCTGATTTCAGGATTTCCTCACGCAGCCCATGCTAAAAAAAACGTATCCCACTCGAAGTACTCACTGTTTACTGGTTAAAAAAAACATGTCTTATTCGACACGGCTTGGAGGCAGAAATGACCCAAAAAATCAAGAAAACATGGTAAAAACCATGCACATGGCAACATTGATTTCCACGCTACGGTCACACACGGCCCCTCTCCCCCTCTCCAACCGACACCGAGGAAGCGCGAAGCGGAGGAAGAACGCGGCGGCCGAAGCGATAACTCTAGTAAAATGGAGTGTATAAAGATATATTTTTATTATCTTACGCATAACATCGCGGAATATAAATGTTTCTGTATTAAATTCACATTTTTAATCAGCTTTTTAAGTATTTTAATAATTCTAAAGCATCCTATGGCTAAGTACTATAAAAAAAGAATAAGTAATAAACGATACATACCTTCGCGCATATCACAATCTTCAATTATTTTTAGCCACGCCGCTTTCGTCAATTCATAATTCTTATATTCTGGTAAATCTTTTCTCCACAAACACGGATATTTGCGCACACTTTCGATTATTCGTAGATACTTCAATTCCTTCATGATGCAATAACAATGGCGGCGCAGGACCGCCCGTACGACACGAAACACGACTGAACATCTGAACAATCTGAAGTTTGGCACACGCCCTGGCCCCTGGCCAGTGTTGCCAACTCGGGTTTTAAAATAAAGCCAGATGTCACCGAAAAGGGCTAACAAATATTGTATATAACAAGGGTATATTATAGCCTTGTTGGGACCGAAAATTCACCATCCTGTGAAAGTGTGGGAAGGGGGTGGCGGCTAGAGAAATTCTGAAATAAAAACTAAAATTTCAATAAAAAAGTAATCGATTTCTAAAGAAAGATTTCAATAAAAAAATAAAATGTTTCTAAAGAAATAACTCTTAAATTGTAACTTTTCGTTGATGAGTCTTGCGTAAAAGAGCTAGATTATCTGAAAAAAAAAATGGAGCTAAGAAACTAAACCACTTTTTTGAGTTAACGCTCTCGATTTAGAGCTAGCCCTCAGTGTAGCCACTTTCTTGAAATATAATATTTTGAAATTCCTTGTATCATGTAAAAAGATTTACGTAAACAATTTTGTATGAACTAACTGCTGATGCTATGAACTATGCTGAACAAACATTTTTTTATATTGTGTGTGTTAGTGTGTATTTATATTAGTTAGGTTAGGTTCGTAACAGAATCAGTTGCTGATCTTGCGTTAGAAAACATGAAGTCATTAGTCACATTACACTAATTCTGAAAAAGAAACAAACCTTGGGTATATTCATCATCAACGAAATATTAATTTAGTGTGTGTGATTTTACTTTTTTTGATTTTGTGTGTTGGAAAATAAAAGCGGTACAGCCAAAAACACCTTGGGAATTCAGAGCGGACTGCGCGCGGCGGTCCCTTCTCCCGGGAGCACATAACGCCCGAGGAGGTGGACGGAAATCAGCCGCGAACAGCGAAATCGTTAACTCTCATCCCAACCGTACCTAAATCACACACCACAGGCGGCACCTCACTGAGAATACCGATCATTATAAAATATAACAACGGCAGCAATTTGATATAAATGTAAACCTTTTTACTCGGTGCTTTCAAAATGGTGAAATAATTCAACGCGAAATCCCACCATTCGATAAAGTTCCCATCCCAGCCGTAGCAAGATACAACATAGCACGCGGCACCTCGCAAATAACAACAATAGTATAGCATGACAATTGTATCGCTATGATAATACACTATACATATACAGTGAACCTTTTTAAAAAGCAACGTTGTGATATACGCTACAACACGCTACACTAAATCGCAGTAGAAGGCCCTTAACCAAAAATTCAGATCATTACATAGCATTATTATCTCAACGCTTTGATAAATCGCATTTTCAAATCTACAATGAATATATAACATTTACACATACATACCACTATTTACACAGAATAGATCCATCCATTTGTAAATATTAAAATTAGATAGAACCTAAGAATTATGAATAAATTGTACAGCGCCCTTGAGGTGATTTTTCACAAAAAAGGCGCTCTATAAATTATCCAATTATTATTATTATTATCCCTTTCCCCTCCCTTCCACCATCCCATCCACATAACCCAATTTAACTTAGATATATTATTTTATGATATTGTTTATTGTATAATATTGTGTTATACATGTATTAAAAATTAAAAAAATTATATATATTATTTTGTAGAACCTACAGACAAGCCGTCATGTGTGACAGCTTTGTGGGACTGCATAAAACTTGTATTTTAAAAATGTATTTTCTTGTATTAAATAAATAATAAAAAAATAAATAAATAAAACCTATTTTTCTTTATACCTACGCACTTAATAATTTAATATACCTACATCAGTGAAAACCTGTTAGGTTAAATTTTTATACATATGTACTTCATCAAACATTATTGTTATAAACTGTTGGTTTTCCAAATAAAAGAAAATAAAATAAAATTAAAATAACGCGGTGAACATTTTTACTCAGTACATTTAAATTGATGGAAAAGAAGCGTTGCGTTATTGTTATGGATCGAAACGCGGAGCCGATGTTGTTACTGAATCGCAGCACTGAGGCGGTACGCCGAAATCGAACACCAAGTAGACAGCGTAAAAAGTGTCTTCCATGTTTGTGTGGTAGATTATTTCTTAGGTGGTCGTTTCTTGCTTGTTTATTTGCAGTCGGGTGTGAAATATCCACGCGGCTTTCTGCTCGCCTGGTAGCAGCGGGCGCGAAAGCAGCGAGACGGCGCCGCCGCTTCTTCCTCTTGTGGACTCGTGACAGCGTTTGTTTACCCATCGGCTTGCGGGGACCCCCGCTAGGGCGCCACTAGACTAGAAGCGTACCCACTATGTCGCTCATCTGTTTGCGGCCGTTGATGATATTTGGCGGGAAGCCCCACCATTGGGCGGCGAAAAATACCGCCATTAGAAATCGCGAGTTTGAATTCAATTTTGGAACTGAATTAGTAAAATTTGGTAAATATAAATACGACCCAGGCGGCTTTAATAAGGGCTTCCATAAGGCTGCCTTTATACTCATAAGTAAAATTTACGACCTACGTAAGATAAGTTAGTTATTCAGCGGTATAGTTTGGCAATTAAGTCTAGAAATTTATTATTTTGGAACTAAATTTTTTCATTACTATGGTAACACCGAAATACTCGTTTTGTCAATGACATTTTGTATGGCTCTTGGCTTTACTGACTTAAAAAGTTGTAGAAAACGCTGAAAATCACTCGTTTAATGTTTGTTTTTTCATTGTTTGCCTGTGCATTGTTTGAATTGAATAAAAATGAACAAACCAATACGTAGTGGTGCAAGAGAAGTTATATACTGGGTTTTCAACGCTGCCTAGCCGATTATCGCGCGAAGAAGCTCCTATGCCTAATTTGTAAGATGTTTACAAACGAACTACAGAAATGACTGGTACGTAGTATCGTTTTTTAATGAATTTCATTAGTATTACAAGATTTATGCCAATTTTCGAGCGATTATAACCATTACAATCTGATTTGAGGTTATGTTTAAAAATCCGAATTTGACATTTACATTTGACAGTTAATATTAGGCCACAAGAAAAAGGGAATAACTCAATTAACAAAAAAAATAATAATAATATGCAACTTCTTTAAACTCATAGAAAAGTTACTTTTTTCCTAGTTTTCTCAGTCTTTCTTTCTAAATGAATATTATCTAGTGTGTTTTTTTAAACTCCCTTCTATAGAATAATAATTTTAATGATATTTTCCACACAGGTAAATCTGAATCAACGGTAAGATGAATCGTCAAGGAAAAAAGCATGAGGGACAAAACCCATTTGGCTTTCAGCGTGAACCATGATCCAGCGCTTACCTTTTGAAATATCGTGCTGAACTCCAGTCACATATATAGATTGCCAGCATTTCTTTAGCTTGTAGGATGAATGGATATAACTTTCATGTAAGTGAATTATATTTTTTTGCAGTTCTTCTGGTAAATTTCGGATGTCCATGTTAATTTTTAAGTAATGCTCCCTTTTAGCCGCTATATTTGTTTTTTTTTTTCAATAAGTGCAGTTCTGTTTGTTTTGCACTTTTTTATAAACAAAGCCAATGGAATGCAAAATTTTTCGTAAATTTTCCCGGCTACCATCAAATCTAATGTCTTCTTTGAGTACGGTTAGTAAAGTTCTTAAAGTTGGGACTTCTTTACGTACTATGTAAAAAAATGATTTTTTTGACGAATGGCACGGACGGATGATTTACCCCCATAAATAAGTAGGACTCGTTTATATGGGGGGGGGGAGGGGGTTATTATATTGGTTTAATTTTTTTTTGTTCAGTACAAATTTTCGTTGTAATTTTTAAGCTGAGTTTTAAATCTTTTTAAATTACTGTTCCTGTTTCTGATTTTTTCAGGTAGTGAATTAAAAAAATTAACTCCGAGATATTTAGGATTTAACTGTCCTTTTGTTTTTTTTACATTTCGGAGTAGGAAGTATTGATGTTTGCCTAAGATTTCTGTTATTTTTAAAGGGTTCAACTATATTTTGAATATTATCTTTATAAATTTTTTAATGTTGCATGATAAAAGTATAATGCACTTAAATTTCTGACCTTAAATTGTTTGAATAAAAGTTCTGACGAATATGAGTAAGGTTGTTGTTTTTATAATTAATTTTTGTGACTCTTATGAAAATTGTTTGTTTTTGATTTGTATATATACCGCCCCATCCTATAGTGCCCCATCCTATATTAATATTATTATTATTACCTTATAACGAAATACAAGCCCACTTATAATTTGTTTTGTGTTATTTTATTTATAGTAAATTGTAATTTTACTTCGATTAAATTATAGTTTTTTTGCAAAATTTTTGAGAATAATAAAATATGCATTTTGAACGAAGTGTTTTTCAAAACTTATATTCATTGTCTTATGAGCCATCTTGGTGTTGCCATTTAAAACCTAAAAAACGATCGTGGCGCCATCATTTATTTTCTACACTTTCTTGCCAAACTGTACGTTTACATACTCGTCAAATTTATGGTAATCAATGCTCACGGAAGTTGTTCGGAAGTTTAACTTACTTTTTAGTTTAACGGCGACCGCTGCACACGTAATTTTATAAGATGTTAAGATGGCTTCCTGCCAACAACGATTTGCTGCTGTCGAATTTACACAATTTTGTCAATAAAGACGAAAGAGCCAAATAAAATGTTGGAATAGAAGTGGGCTTGAGAGAAATAATTAATATTGTTCCGATACCAGCGGAAATTAATAGAGTTCTTTAATTTAACCCGAATGACAGATACATGACAACAACCGACTTCAAATTCAAATACGTAATGTTATAAACAGAAGCATTCAGACTAGGATTGGACCGATAATTACATAGATGGATGCTCATTTTCAGAAAGTTTTTTTCCACTTGGAAAATAAATTACAGGTATCTCTTCGATTTTTGGAATCAGAAAAGTTCATTTCTGTTTACCTTCGTTTTCGTGGGTAGTGCTTATTTGGGTTTTATCTAGTATCAATAACCTAATCAAATGTTTGTTAAAATAATAAAATTACAATTTTTTATAGTTAAAAAACAACTGTCTTGATTTTTGACATCTCGCATTTTGGTACCATACCTTGCGGTAAGCGTCTCAACTTATCAAACTGATTTGATAAGCTGTGAGAAGACTGGAAGGTCACACGGACGCGATTATACCGGTCAAAAAACTTACGTAAAAACAACTTCTGAAACATGCTATAAATTACGGTAAGGGCAGGTTCACATGACAGGCGTTTAACACGCGTTTTGATAACGCGCGTTTACAACTGCATACATTTTATTCAGGCCGTACGCATTCTAACGGGCGTTTTTAATAAAACGCGCGTTGAACGCTGCGCTAGCGCTAGACTTGAGATCATTGGTTTTCTATGTTACCGTTCAGTTGAACGCGCGCTTTTGACGGGGAGTTCATCCAGAAATCGTCCGAAATGGAAACGGAAGCTTTTAATACCGAATTATTTATAGATGAAATAGAGAAACGTCCTGCTATACGGAACATGACTAGAAGCATTTATTCTGATAAGAACTTAAGGAGAAGAGCTTGGGAAGAACTCGTTCTTATATTCTGTGAGGGAGATGACAATGAAGAAATTATTATATGAGTACATATATTTATATTTGTTACAAATTAAATATTGCGATCTAGCCAATCAATTTTTCCTTCGTTGATGAAATAATCCATCTTCGACAAATGTAAAACTCAAACTTAACCAGGGCGGCCGAGGCAACGCGCGTTCAACGCCAGACAATCGAGCACCATGTGAACACTATATAAAAATTTTGCGCGCGTTAAACGCATGTCATGTGAACCTGCCCTTAGTGATTTTGGGGTCGTTTACATTGGTAATTTGACCATAAGTCGCTTACGTAAGCGTTGTAAAAAAACACATTGTAGCAAAATGTGTAATGGCGCGTTCTCACATGACCTATTCCATAAGCGTCCTCGAGGTGATTTTTCACAAAAACGGCGCTCTACATATTGTCCAATTATTATTATTATTATAAGTTTCTATGGTCAATAAAATGTATAGAACAAAAGTTGAGGTCAATTCAACTTCAGGAATCTATTCCTTTGAAAAAAGTTTCTATTCCTGTTGTCACGGATCTATATAAAAAATTCTATGAAATAGATCAAAGAATAGATCAGGTGAGATCCCGGCTAAATTCAATCGAAGTTTTAATCTAAGTATCAAAAAATTGAAAATGCAGCAACAAATTAATTAAAACAACGACTAAAATAATAATAAATATTAGATTTGTCAAAGAATTTATACATAAAAATGCAAAAGGCAGTCATTTTAAATACATGTAGGATTACGAAAGATTTTTTTAAATATTTATATTGAGGGATCAGTAGGATTTATCGGACCAGTTAGGATTTCATCAGAGCCGAACCCTCTGATATGAAAATATCTGGAGTCGGTGAAATATTTTCCCATTATGTTTCTGGTGGATTGACGTATTGTTCTTGTATTGTTTTGTATTTATTATACTTATATAGTGCACTTGCATTGCGTGAATTTACTAGATAATCATTTGTGGAAAAGTGTGTGAAAGGGTTTAGTCTTTCATTTGGGAAAGATTTAACCCGGACATAAAATCTGGAGCACCGTTAAATAAATTAAAACATAATTTTAAAAAAATCGTTCTTATTGTTTTACTTCAAAATACCAAAAAAGTAACATAAAATCACCTTCGTTGCAAAAATATACCACTTTTCCCAGAAAATCCACAAAAAAACGTAATTTCACTAAAAAAATAATACTTCAAACCGCAAACCACTAGAACTGACTGATAATAAAATGTAAATTACATGCAGTTTGTTTCTCAAAATGATCATTTCATAGAAGGCTGTTCAGACACAATAACAATACAATGCATTACTTGGTATTTTAGCAATCAGCTAAAGCTATCATGGAGACCGAAAGAATCGATATACCTATAAATTATGAATACCTAATTAAACAATATTGCGTGGCTGATATCTGAATTTGTATCCATTTTTTGCATTTGGTCTGAAATTGAATGTAAAAAAGCTGAGGTCACTTTCTTTTGCGGTTGCGACATTTTGTAGTGCTTGTCATCTTATCTTGAGGGCGCGATATTTGTGGTGCTTGTCATCTTATCTCGCGGGCGTGATATTTGTAGTGCTTGTCATCTTATCTCGCGGGCGTGATATTTGTAGTGCTAGCCATCTTATATTGCGGGCGTGATATTTGTAGTGCTTGTCATGTTATCCTGCGGGCGTGATATTTGTAGTGCTTGTCATCTTATCTCGCGGGCGTGATATTTGTAGTGCTTGTCATCTTATCTCGCGGGCGTGATATTTGTAGTGCTTGTCATCTTATCTTGCGGGCGTGATATTTGTAGTGCTTGTCATCTTATCTCGCGGGCGTAATATTTGTAGTGCTTGTCATCTTATCTCGCGGGCGTGATATTTGTAGTGCTTGTCATCTTATCTCGCGGGCGTGATATTTGTAGTGCTAGCCATCTTATATTGCGGGCGTGATATTTGTAGTGCTTGTCATGTTATCCTGCGGGCGTGCTATTTGAAGTGCTTGTCATCTTATCTTGCGGGTGTGATATTTTATGTGCTTATCATTATAATTAGTGGGAGCGACACATCGCATACTCTTTGGTGAACTTTCCGGCAGAGATATTTCCATTTAAAATTAACGTTTCATTTATTTACTAACGAAAAAATATATAAAATCATTTCTAAATGTTATTATTACTATATATTTCGTCTTGCCAATTTTATCACCATTACAAATATGTACCTTTCAACATATTGCATTTAAGAGACAAATCTATTTAAAAAAAACAGTCCTCGTCATCCAGTCGTGAAGTGTGGCACGCTGCACGCTCATACCGGCGGAAGGAAATAACAGAGGGTATTCGAGTGCGCGGTGGTAAATCGGTAATGCGCAGTGCCCCATTATTGCATCACGGCGCACTGACACTCGCAGCTGTCATTTGCAGATCGTGACGTATTATTGAATTATGCATGCGCGCGCATTCGCCGTGTTATTAAGGGTACATGATGATTGCGTGCTCGTTGTTCGTAATATTATGTAACTATCCAAGCAGTAAGGTCAAGGTGTGGCGATCGCCAAGTAAAACTTGACACTTGGATGGGTAACCAAAAAAAATCAATTGCAATCATAAAACAGAAAATGCGTATTAAAAAAATATATAGAAATTCAAGTTGTGCACATTTCGTGACGTCAGTGCTCACCGTTATAGAATCTACAGGGTGTTAAGGCGATCCACTAGTACAGGAAAAAATCGAAATCGGAATTCACGCCCTTTTATGGGAGGAGTTTAAAAATACTTGAGAAAAAGCTTTTGGAAAGGTTGGAAAAGATATTTGAGAATTTTTTTTTACATGTTGATTTCGTAAAGGCCTGTAAAAAACATTAATTCCTTTTTTATGCATTGTTTATTGTAATAAAACGGAATTTTTAAATTGATTTCACGAAAACAAGCAGCGCGGACGCTAACAGGTTGTTTCTCCGCTCCGGTCGGAGGAGTAATGACAGAAGAATGGGGCGGCTGCCAGTCGTTCTTCGGTGGACGGTATAAGGTTCACTTTGATATAACAAATTCGTCGACTGCCGTATTGTCGCCGTGATTTCAAAAATACCAACGCGAAAATGCATATTATATTTTATTTTGTGAGGTTCGGGCGTAAATATCATTTTTTTTTGCGATAATTATATACTGAATTTGCCACATTATGCAATAAAATCATATCCGAAAAAGTGTTTATAAGTGGGAGAGTTTTCAGTTGAAAATATTTTTTATAGACCTAATACTTTATTTTTTTCTAAGCTTATTAAAAGACTTATTAAAAAAAATGACCGATATTTTTAAGGGCCAAGGTATGTTGTACACGCAGTATTTAATTGAAGCATCTATAATACTTCTAAGCGGTCAAATTTTCAAAACAAAAACATACGATTTTGTATGATTTTGCATTATTTAGTATGGCTTCATCTTAAGGGACGTACTTGAATTACTTTAACCAGTGATTCCTGACATTATTTGGTGTAAAAAATGTAAATTAAATTTAGTTCTCCAATGACAGTTTGATTTTTTTTCTCTGCAAAAAAAAAACAGTAGGTGTCTTTTTTCTTCAAAAAAATAGTAGGAGTCTTTTTTCTTAAAAAAATAGTAGGTGTCTCTTTTCATCAAAAAAATAATAGGTGTTGGACAGTTGAGGGGTTGGTAAATCACTCAGCTGAGTGACTTAGCATTTTTTTTTGTTTAATTTCAAAGAAAAAATTAAAAAAAAAAAGATATCAAAAAATTCATCGGAGACCAAAATTTCATTACATTTTTTTCTTAAAATAATATCAGGAATCACTGGTTAAAGTAAGTCAAGTATGTCCCTTAACACCCTGCTTATTCTAGAACGGTGAGCTCTGACGACACGAAATTTGCACAACTTGAATTTCTAGGTCAACAAAACTATTTTAAAATATTAGGACAGCGGAAATTGGAAAATAAAACTATTTTCGGAGTGTGGTTTTACAATAATTTTAGTGACAGAACTAGCTATAAAAGGACCAGCATTTTTTGGCTTGGCTTATATCAGCATATTAGCGGAAATAGGCTGGCGCTTTTACAGCTGGGTCTGTCACTAGCATTATTGGCATCTATGTTTCTTCTCGGTTCTCCAATTTCGTCATTTGTATATTTTGACTGAGCACGCAGTGCATATCGGGGAGAAGAAAAAATTCATAACTCCGGTTACAAGCAGAATTAAAAAAAATTGTTCGCAGTTTTATAAATCTAAGATATTAGATTCGTAGTTAGTTCAAGTTTCTTAAAAAAATATTTTCTAAGTTCTACTTCTGCGACTTCCATGTTTTTAATAGAATCCTATGATGTGAAATGTACGTATTATTTTTATATAGGCACTTATGTAGTATAATTTCACATCATCTGTCCTAAATATTTTAATCTGTATTTTTATTTCTTTTTCTTTTTTAAAAAATGTTCTCTTTCTACTAAATCCACTTTATATTTTCTAAGTTTCTCTGTCCACGAGTAGGTATATCGATCGTGGAAATTTGAAATGCAGTAAAGAACAGAAAAACCAAAAATGAGTTAAATATGTCATTTTATCAGTTTTTTTTCTATTTTGATCTGCTTCGTCGAAATATTTCTAGGAAAATAAGTGTGAACTCAACGAAGTGCATTTTAATAGGATTTTTTAGGGAAAATAAAAATAAATTAAATGCTATCATTAGAAATTTACAAAAAATGCTAAGTATTGTGAAAGATCTATTGAAAGTTATTTTATGATAACAAATCATAATTACAGGTATACAAAATAAAATATGTATATGTATTATATGCGGAAACTTCACAGGTTCATGCAACCATGTAGTAACATGTAAATCTTTAAATAAAATATGTGTAACTATTTTTTTCACTAATAATGTAATAATCTAAAATAAAATAAAATTACCTAAGTTTAAAAAGAGGTAGATGATTCAGACAAATTTTTGGGACATAAAAATTTATAAACAATAAAATGAAAAAACTACAATCAGATATTTGGAGATGTCTTTTAAAACTTTACAAAGTTGAGTCCCTGCTCCCTATTGCATTAATCAGGTGTGAAATTTAGATGACATCTTTGAGGGCATCGTAAAGACCAGGTTCCCAAAGTAATCCGTGCAGGGATCCCCAGAATCATTCAGGGGGTCTGTGGAAAATAAAAATTGATTTGGGGGTCCCTGAATGCCGTCATGAGGTCCGCGACAAGGTTTTGACACATTTTTATTCATATGGAAGTTTCGTCGGGAGAGGGGCATAATGGAATGGGATGGAGTGGGATGCTTCGCCCCACCGCATCCTACCCCGTTCCTCCCCATATATTGCCGTCCCACCCTATCTCATTCTGCCCCCTCCGTTGTGCTATCCGCATCTTTTGGGAAGGGAGAGTTTGGGAACCACTGGTATAGATAGACCAACCAAAGAAAGAAATGACGTAATTTAAAAATAATTATAAAATACATACCTGAGCCAGTAGATTCCGTTGTAGTTTGATGGTAAAAACACTGTATCTTAATATATAAAACAAAGTCGGGTTAGTTACACTATTTATAATTCGAGAACGGCCGAGCCGATTTTGATGATCTTTGATTTGTTGGATTTGTCTCCACCCCGGAAAGGATAATAACTATTAAAACATCGCAAAAATTAACGAAAAATATAGTTAAAATTTCTAAAATTTTCCCATACATTTTCTATGGAACGAATTCTCATATTTTAAAAGAGTTCCAGGGACATTGTGATACTGTATAATATTGAGTAGTGAGTGATTTCCAAAAATTCAAAAAAGTCAAATGTCAACGCGCTGATTGTTTTGCTTTTGTTATTATTATTATTTTTTAAATTATTTATTTGGCTTTCAAACATTAAGGGTAATCTTGGCCATTTCTTAAAGTATTTATATTTTCAGTTTTTTTTTTTTAATTAGTTACAATATCAGTTTTTTTTTAAATAAGTTACATTTTCAGATCAGTTTTTTACATGTAATAGATAATCGTGTGATTATACAAGTTATACAAATATTCAGATTGGATATTAATAGTAATTAAAAATTGTAGAGTAGGAAGATGTACAGGTTCCCAAAAATAGGAACCTGTATTGTTTGGCAAGAAAGTGTAGAAATTAATTAATTTGGAACTAAATTTTTTCATTACTATGGTAACACCGAAATACTCGTTTTGTCAATGACATTTTGTATGGCTCTTGGCTTTACTGACTTTAATCATGCAGAACACACTGAAAATCGCTCGTTTAGTGTTTTTTTTTTTCATTGTTTGCCTGTGCATTGTTTGAATTGAATTAAAATAAACAAACCAATACGTAGTGGTGCAAGAGAAGTTGTAAACTGCGTTTTTCAACGCTGCCTAGCTGAATATCGTGCGAAGAAGCTCCTATCCAATTTGAAAGAAGTTTACAAACGAACTGCAGAAATGAATGGTACGTGGTATAGTTTTTTTTAATAAATTTCATTAGTATTACAAGATTTATGCCAATTTTTGTGCGATTATAACCATTACAATCTGATTTGAGGTTAGGTTTAAAAATCCGAATTTGACATTTCCATTTGACAGTTAATATTAGGCCACAAGAAAAATGGAATAACTCAATTTAAAAAAAAATAAATAATATGCAACTTCTTTAAACTCATAGAAATGTAACTTGTTCTTAATTTTCTCTTTCTTTCTTTCTAAATGAATATTATTAGGTGTGCTTTTTTAAAACTACCTTCTATAGAATAATCATTTTAATGATGTTTTCCACATACAGGTAAATCTGAAAAGTAAGATAAATCGTCAAGGAAGGGAAAAGGCAGATGGAAAATTTGAAACACCGGGAAAACGGAAAATAGCATAAGTGTTGATGATTAAAAAAAATTCTTGCAAAAACGTGATGAAAATCGAGGCAGATTATTATGCACGAGGAATTACTCTATATGATGATATAGATGAACTGATAAAACGTTTAGATGAAGATGAAGATATGGAAGAAGAAGAATCATATGAGGACTAAGACAATAATTATTACATGTCGGGTGTTGAATAAATATACTCAGATTTTTAAATACCTATGTACCTACGTTTTTATAACAAAATAAACGCCCACTTAAAACCTGTTTTGTTTTATTTTACTTCTATTAAATTATGTGTTTTTGTGCAAAATTTATGAAAATACAAACACGTTATGAAATATGCATTTTGGCTGAAGGGTTTTTTTTAAACATACATTCATTGTCTTATGAGCCATCACGGTGTTGCCATTTAAAATCAAGAAATCGATCGCAGCGCCATCATTTATTTTCTACACTTAATTGCCAAACTGTACAATTGTACATAATAACACTGCAAGAACAAATGCATACGTATGGAGGAGAAAGAAATGTGATTGATGTTTAAATGTTAAGGCCATTTTAAAAAATAAATTTTGCTAACAAATAGCGAATTTAAGGAGAGTTGAGACTAGGAAGGCAAGGTACACTAGTAGGGAATTCAATTTTAAGTTTTATTAATTCATGCATGAAGTTTGGAAATTGGTCATTGATAGGACACTCAAAAAAATTATGGTCTAAATTATTCTCTGAACCACAATCACAATAAGGCGAATTGACTATGTGGAATCTGGAGAGATGGCTAAGACAACAATTATGACCTAGACGTATTCGAGTTATGGAAGAGATGTATTTTTAAGGCATAGAAGTGTATTTGTGAAACCAGGGCTTGACAGGAAGAGAAGGTTGAATAAATGAGTACTGGTGACCTTTTACCAGCGAGGATGATTTCCATTCAGAGGACCATTGGCGTTGTAACTTTTTTTTTTAAATAGGGAAATAGTCTCTAACAGGAATAGGAATATTACTTATTGGACCATGGGCAATGGATTCCTTAGCAATAGAATCAGTCTTTCCATTTCCAACAATACCAAAATGTCTTGGGATCCAGGCCAATACCACGTCATGGGATGAAGGAGGTCTCTGATAGAGCAGGTAAGAGAGTCTCTACTGGAATTGAGAGGGGATGCGCTTATTTTTTGTAGTGAGCTAAGTGAGTCTGAAAGGATGAGGGCATTTCTAATGTTGAGAGATTTGACGAGTTGTAAAGTTTTAATGATAGCTATGCATTCAGCAGAGAAAATGGAACACTCTTTGGGAAGTCTGTGTGGGACACACAATTTCCTGTGAGGTGCATAGACACTGGCCCCACAATGGGAGTCCGGACTGAGTTTGGAACCATCTGTGAAAAAAAATTTTATAATTTGGCCAGTTATTTTCAATAATTTTGTTGAATTCTGCATTATTGGATTGAGCTGGGTTTTTTTTTATTTTTTTTACATATTCCTATAAATTGGTGCCCCTTTGGATATAAAGTAAGACTTTCATAGGGATATGAGTATAAGGGGAGAGATTTATTGCGATAAGAGTTTGTGGATACATTTAGGAAAGAGTTGAAAGAGGAAAGAATTGTTGTTATTAAACATATTATGCTGCCCCTCTTTCTTACACACTAAACGTCAACAGTCGAAACTGGGACAAACGGTGAAGTCTGCACCCCTCCAAAGGAAAAATACAATAAAATAATTAATCTCCGTCACAATTGTGAAGAAAATGAAACGCAATTCCCGTAAGTAAGTCGAAAAATAAGAAAATCACATAAATTACAAATCCATATGCAACGCTATCTCTGATACTGACAAAAACAAAACGCGGACGGTTACGCAGCGATAATTGCTTCATTGTGTAATTTTTCAACTTAATAAACAACTTTGAATTTAAGCTAATAAGTTAACACAACAGTTATTGATTCTGAGGCGGTACGAAGTTTTCCGGGTCAGCTAGTTTTTAATAAACGGTATGTCTTGCTCAAGTCACAAAATGCAACTGATAATGTTTATTTTTATTTTTATTTTTTTCTTTCTTTATTCATTATATAATTTGTGTACAGTTTTACAGGTGATTCGACTACCACACTAGGCACATGCCTGTATTATGGTAGTCGAATTATGAATATATAATTATATAAATGTAAGAATTGTTATTGGTTAATACATAGTTTAGTTAGGTACAATATTTTTGTATAACAACGAATTCTTTAAGTGATTTCGCAATTAAGTAGATAGCATAAGCAATAAACCATTCTTATTGTTGGCTGCTTTTTCGCATAAATAAAATAGGTACATAAATACATGATAGATAGATAAATAAATGAATAACTCTTCTTGTGGAGATGCTGAAAATAATTCATCCAAATATAAATATTAATATGATCATTATCAAAAGTTTTTTTTGTTTTAATTTGAATGTAAAATAAAATTAAAAATAATAATAATAAAGCAAATTAACTTAATTTGTTAACTTCAGGCATTCTTTAAAATAGTTCCTCTAATGTGATTAGCGCATCGCTCTTAAGGGTGCATAATTAGCCAATTACAGACAACCTAAGTAATAACGACTAATGTCCTGGGAGTTTAGACTCATCATCATCTTAACAACAGTGGAATCAAAGTTTATGAATTCAAATGTTGATTTTTGTCCAAGGGACAACGCATTGTGGAGCATAACGAAGTCCTATTTTGATAACCACTTTGCATTTCGTCTGTCTGCAAATTTGTTTATGTGTTAACCGGTAAGCGTGTTTGATAGTAACTTTTCATTCCGCCAGGGTGCATGAGCATAGCGACTGTTGGGATCTGTCATGTCAGAATAATCAACATAAAACGAAGTGTACTGTTCGCAGAACCACTAGTTTTAGAGACAATTTTTATGAAATTTTCTTGGTCACATTCAAGACAAAGCCGTAAACGTTACCGTCACAATCTCCACACTAAAATGGGACCATGCTGGGCATATATCACAATGACTTTTGGAATTTCAATATCATCGATTGGCATCCTTCGATGGGAATGAGAAACAGAAGTCAACCACAGAAGAGATGGGTTGACGATCTAAAGAGAACTGACGGTTTTGGATGAGTGAGCACCGGCCAAAAATCGGTAAAAAATGAGACATACGAAAGAACCAAAAGCGTCTATCTAACACGGCATGAAATCAATATTGGGCTCTAGAGACTATTTTAGAGTTCAATATTGCACAACATTACATTGCTGAGTCAGATGGAACCATGGTGTTCTAAGGGCACGCTATGTTCAAAGCCGAACGGTTACCACATATAGAACTATTGATCAAATGTCTAGATTTTTTTTGCTAGAACTGATTCCAGTCAATAAAAAAACCCTTTTGGAATCGAGAACCAGCCAACAAGAAGCACAATATTTTAATAGTCAATTTTATAAGATCACAATGAAAAGAACAATAATTTAAGAATTAGTTGGAGAAAAAAAAACTTGCCGGTTCCTGTTCCCCTGTGGCGTCCTTTCCCAAGCCCTCCCCCACGGCCCACCCCATCTTCTGCAGCATCTTGAAGCCCTTGTTGGTAGAGGCAATGGACCTAGGGAACAAATTATTGCAACCTTTAACTCCTATTTGTAAACCACACTTGCAGCAGTTTTATGTATTACCCCAAATGGTAAAAAAAAAAAAAAATAGTTTTAAACCAAGGCATAATACTGTGAGCCATAAAGTCAGAGTCTTACTTAAAACATTTTTTAAATTTTTTTGTTATGTGACATCTCGCAAGAGCACCTGCCCCGTCTGTACAGTGTAAAGACAGAGGAACTATTTTGCCAACCTGTTGGGCAGCGTTGTGGTCTTGAAGAGGCCTAGATTATACGAAGGAGGAAAAACAGACGCTGGTAGCTCATTCCACACACGAGCTGTCTTACACAAAAACGAGAAATGAGCCATTTATTTGTAATGTACATGTATAGTTTTTTACATTACATTATATTATTGTAATGGATTTAGCTATGCTCGCTCTATTGTATTTTATATCATGTTTAGGGATGGTGTGTTGAGGGTCTTTTAGGAAAGGAAGGAGAGGATTTTCTGGGAAGGAAGAGGGTATTAGGGGTTGGTAGGAATCTGGGAGTCAGTGTGTCCAGGAATAATGGACGTATGAATCCATTCCTCCCACTGCGGCGCAAGGCGATGTTCCGAGTGGCTGGAGAAGTCAAATGGACTCCCTCAACCATTCTCTCCCGATCCGGCCCGCCAAGCAGCTGATGGACTGACGCATCCGCCGCCAAGACCTGGACAAACCTCACCCCATGAACCCGGGCACCCCTGCTAAGTCACCAAACGTAGCGAACCACTTGGGGTGACCTATGGCAGAGGTGTTGGTTATCCAATAAATGGTTAAAGGGGCGACGGTACCCATACCCACCTCCCAAATCGTAAGATGAGAGCATTTACAATTTGGGAGACGGATATGGGTACAATTGCACCGGGAACCATTTGTTGGATAACCAACACCTCTGCCATAGGTTACCCCAAGTGGTTCGCTACGTTTGGTGACTTGGCAGTGGTGCCCAGGTTCATGAGGTGAGGTTTGTCCAGGTCTTGGTGGCAGATGCCTCTGCTGACCTGCTGCATGGCGGGCCGGATCAAGAGAGACTGGCTGAGGGAGGCCTTTTGACTTGATTGCCTTGCACCGCAGTGGGAGGGATGGATTCATACGTCTGTCACTCCAGGACACACTAATCCCCAGATTCCTACCCACCATTCATACCTTTTTCCTTCCTAACTACCAGTGGCGGTTCGTGGACTTTATAACAGGGGGTTTAGAAATTCAAGAGAAGATATATCTAATCATGTTGTCCTTCAAATACAGCGGCACTCACACAACTTAAATAAAGTTAGTGGGGGGGTACCTACATAGGTACTTTTGTTTTTAAATCAGTTGACACTCGACACAATTATTAGATAACGAGAAAAATTTTAGAGGAATTAAATTGTTTAATGTTTTTTGCAGCACTCAATGTACTTTGCTAATTATTATTATTTTTTCAACAATGATAATTTTACGTTGAATATGTATTGATATATAAACATTAAAAAAAAACGAAAAAACACAAATAAAGGTAGCACGAAATAAAATTAGTTTTTTTTCACTTACACATCTTACACTTGTACATCCGTGCGCTGACTTTTTGCATTTGAAAACACTTCAATTATGCGGGTATTAAAATCAAGTACAGAGGTTATCACCCTAACAATACGACTACAAATTTTAAATACCAATAACATTTAACTTGCGTTCCTATGGTCAACGGTCAGTCTGCAATAGTCTGCGACGATTCGGGCACGGTGACACTTGCCACATCGGACATCACATTCGGACAATGTTCAGACATCGTACTCAGGATCAACGCACCGGTGTGGCTTTATTTTTGTATAGAAAGGCCTAGTTTCGGTCAAATCACCGCCAGAGCGTTTTGTACGGGCTAGGAATTCTTACTATGGAGTGTTTGGTGCGGGACTAAACACGCACAAAATGGGAATATTTTTCAGTGGCGCGGGTTATAAAGGCGCTTTAAAGGCGGGCTAAATACATACAATGTGTTTATATTATTATATAACAAGTTTGTTTTATTTTCTCACCTTTTTAATGGGGGTTCGCTGCACAAACGCACTTTAGAGAAAACCGCCACTGCCAACTACAACTACTAGAACTTCCTATCCTTCCCTTCCTTAAAAAGACCCTACATACGGCATCACCTAAGATGACATAGGTCCTGAGGGAAATTATTTTCCCCAGGGCCTCCTGTGTGGAGCTAATGTAAAAAAAATTGATAGAACTATTAACTCCAATTTTTATTCATCATACATTATTTAGGTATTGTTGAAATGTAGAACTCACTCGTGCATGCTGGCCTGCTGCACCTTGGCTCCGTGGTGGTGCGAGCCTACCTGCTCCCTCCGACGCTGCGCCTTGTCTTCATACCCCTCGGCCAGGAGTTGCGGCTCTTCACCCTCCCCTTCCCCCTGCTCGCGGTACGGATTGATCTTGTACTTAATCTTGATACGCGCCAACTCCTGCTTATGCTGCCGTCTGGTGTTGGACCGCTTGTAGCTGCCCACCGGAGGTGGAACATCTGCAACAAATAAAAAAAATTTAAATCAAAAAGAAATTATCTTTGACTTCTGGTGTCCTGTCCTTGCGGTGATTGGCTATCTTTACGGTGATGATAAACTTCCTATTGCTGAACAACTGTTTAGGCCATCGACAGACTTGCAAGGAAACAAGAAAGATTTACAGAGATGTTTCAGTAATTTATTTATTTTTATTTACGCCCTAGTGGGCTTTTACAAGCATAGAAGCAACAATAATAATTATATACTCATATGTTACTAAACCTATAAAACAGAATAAATAATAAAGCAATCATCATCATAGAACATCATAACAGAAATTAAAAACATAAAAAAAGATTAAACATCATAAAAGAAATGAAATAGTATGAGTAATAAGAAAAAATCAGTAATAAGACTAGAAATACAATAAAGTGCAATGTGTAAAAGCTAGTTAGTAGGTATAAACAAACAATTATATGTGTATAATAATGTATGATGATAAAACAGGACTAAATAGAACAGTAAAATAAAATAAAATAAGGTTATAAATTACTGGTAAGATTTTAAATGAGAGGCGGTTTTATAAAAAGAACAAAAATAAGAAAATTTAATTATTAACAGATAAAATAGAGATGAGTTGTCTCTTGAAAATTGCAAAACTGTCAACACCAAATATATCTATAGATTCACAATGTTTATTTGCAAGGGTATGCATTCTAGGGATTGGTGAATTAATTGAATAGTTAGTTTTGAGGGTATTGTTAAAATTGAAAATATCTTTATTGCGAGTTAGTCTGGCAGGTACATTAATACAGATTAATTCTAATAAATTAGGGCAGTCAACTAAAGATTTGATAATTTTTAATAAAAATAACAAATCAATTAACAATCTTCTATCTGATAATTTAAGGAGTCTGGTTTCTGCTCGTAAGTTATTATAATTTATAAGTTCGATTGGAATTTTCATTTTAAAATTAATATACCGAAGGAATTTGTTTTGTACCTTTTCCAATAATTGAGAATGGATTTTGTAATATGGTGACCAAATGGTGGAATTGTACTCTAATTTGCTTCGTACTAACGAGCAATACAGATTTTTTAATGTTGATACATTTTTGAAATTTGCACCCATTCTCAAAATAAAACCAAGAATTCTCATTACATCACTTGTTATTTCATCGATGTGGACATTGAACTGTAGACTCTCATGGAATATGATACCAAGATCACGAACCTGTGATACACGAAGAAGATTAACACCATTCATATCATAGGAAAACTTAAGAGGATTTTTACCTTTGTAAAAACTAATAATCTGACATTTACCAATGTTTAGTTGTAAATCATTGACAGAACACCACGTAAATAGTTTATTCAGGTTCAACTACAGAATGGCGCGATCATCATCGTTTTTGATTGTTCTATATATCTTCAGATCATCAGCAAATAACAGAACTTTAACATTACTAAAAATATTAACTATATCATAAATGAATAAGCAAAATAATATCGGGCCTAAGTGAGATCCCTGTGGTACTCCGCTCGAGGCTGCAAATGTATAAGAAGTAAACAAATCAACCTTGACCGCTAAATACCTTCCCAATAGATAACTCTTAAACTATTCCAAAATATTCCCTCTAAATCCCAACAATTTCAGTTTTCTTAATAAGATTCTGTGGTTTACTTTATCAAATGCCTTACTGAAGTCAGTATATATGGAATCAGTTTGATGTGATGCAATCAAGGCATTAACAATATCATTCGTATACAATATTAAATTGGAAAGGGTTGATCTTCCTTTAATAAATCCATGTTGAAGCGGTGAGATGGTGGGATTAATTCGGGATATCAACTTGTCTAGTACTAGGCTTTCAAAAAGTTTGGGTAATGTAGACATGGTGCATATTGGCCTGTAGTTTTTTACGTCCCTCTTATTACCTTTTTTGAAAATGGGCGTCAAAAGACTAAACTTCCAAAGATCCGGGAACACACCTGATGAGAGTGACTTTGTAAATAACTTATGTATAGGATATGACAATGTATGCATACAATTAACTAAGAACATGGGTGGAACTTTGGCAGGTCCTGCAGATTTACGGGAATCAAGACTCTTTGACTTGGATATAATATCACCAATAGTTACAGTACAGTCAGATATATCAAGAGTCTCAACCAAATCAGAGCATCTGATATTGCTATCTACATTTGCATTAACATATACATCGCTAAAAAAATCAGCAAACAGATTGACAGTTTCCTGGAGATTTTGAGATACTTTAGAATCGAATGACATACAAGTAGGTATATAAGTACCGTGATCTTTTTGAGATTTGATATATTTCCAAAAGAAATTTGAGTCGTTCATGATAGAGCCAATTTCATTTAATTATAGACCGTATCCACTTAGTTGACAGCACCCACTAGTGAAGGTCAAAACACAAACATGCTGATTTTTTAACCTGAATGATAGAGACTAGGCCACCATTAGAATTACGGAGAGCCAAAAACATTAATAGTAATCTTCTAATTACCTAACGAAATCTTCAACAATCTTAACATCATGTCAATTAAACAACTATATTCTAAAACTATACTCATTTACATTCATAAGTACAAAACCCAAGAAATAACAACTAGCACATACATTAGAAACACTAGATCTCATGGTCAAAAACATATCCAACTAGTAACAACTAACACAACATTTGGGCAAAAAAGCTTCTTATATTATGGTATTAAACTCTACAATAAAATACCACTCTCACTCAAAAACCTCAAAATTACAACATTTAAATCTCAAATAAAAAGCTGGATACTAAATACAGAAATAGAAAATATACTTATATCAAATACAGACTAAAACCGAATCTATTGAACTGAATTATAAAAAAAACGAAAGATGGGAAGGCTGATAGAGATATTGAAAGAAGGGTGAATGCCGGTAAGTCCATTAATGGAGGACTGAATGCCGTTGGCGGTAATAAAAAACTGTCCAAAGACGCGAAACTAGCCGTCCATAATGGAGTGCTGGTACCTACCCTGATGTATGGCAGTGAGGCATGGAACTGGCAGAGGAAGGATGAAAGTAGACCGAATGCTGTAGAAATGAGATCCCTGAGGCGAATGTATGGTAAAACCATGTACGTTTGTGAGAGAAACGTGGATATCCGCAAAGAATGCAAGGCTGATGTAAGCGTGATGTGTAAGATTAAGAAAGGGACTCTCCGACGGTTTGGGCATGTAGAGCGAATGAACGAGAAAAGGAGTGTAAGGAGAATATATGATGTAAATGTGAATGGAAGAAGAAGTTGGGGACGCGCGAGGAAGACATGGCACGACCAAGTGAATCAGATACTTGAGTCGGGCCATGTCAAGAGTAGGAATAATAGAAGAGCATGTATGAGACGATGTATGAATGTGAAAGAGGCAAAGAGTGTGTGCCAAGATCGAGTTTTTTTTTTTTTTTTTTTTTTTTTTTTTCTTTTTTTTTCCCATTGTATCTACATACATACAAAAGTAATTTTGCATAATTTCTAAATACATTAAGAGTAAATATAAGGTACAAGTAATGTAAAAGTTACCAATAAGTAAAATATATAATAGAAAAGAGTAGGCAATGGGAACCCACTAAGGCACTGCCTGTATAAACAAGATTGCTATATATACATCAATAAGTATATGTAAAAAATGTAAATTTTAAACTAAAGGTTTAGAAATATAGTAATCTGTGAAAACATTATAGTAAAATAAATTAAAATAGTGAAATAAAATAGTGAAACATAAATTTTGTTGATTTTTTGTTATAGTAAAGAAAGTAAATAAAGTTAGAATTGTATTGAAAAGTGAAACATGAAGGTTTACAAATAATTTATAGAAAAAATGTTCCAATATCTGCATCATTCAACCATAATTTTAATTCTTTTACGTAAAGTGATATTTTATCTGCCATTTGAATGTGTTTTGGTAGAAGATTAAATGTACGAGGACCAATAAAGCTGCTATGTGTTTGCATTAATTTAATATTGGTTTGGGGGGAGTAAAACATATTATTAGTTCTTTTGCTAATTCTATTTTCATTTTTTACGAAGCAATTTTTATTTTTAAATATATATTTCATAGTCTGCAATATAAATAATTTGCGGATATTGAATATTTTTGTCTCTTTGAATAATAACTCAGTTGAGAATGTTTTTTTTCTATTATACATAACTTTAATAATGCGCTTTTGAGTGGTTTGTAAAGGCTTAATAAATGCATCAAGCGCACCACCCCATCCTATAATGCCGTAGATTATTGAAGATTGTACCAGGGAAAAGTAGATAATTTTTAATTTGTCGAGATTGAGTACTTCCTTAAGTCTATAAAATGTGTAAGTAAGATATCTTAATTTCGAGGTGGTTTTATCAATTTGAGATTTCCAATTTAGAAGTGTATCAATAGATATACCTAAATATTTAATATTTTCGACATTGACAAATTCATTGCACAGTGAACATGTTTCTTGATTGCAACTCGTATTGTGATTCTAATTTTAAGGTTATCGTGAGGTTTGTTTTTAATGTTTTTATAAAAAGTTAAATAAAATGTATTGCTGTAAAGTTTAAAATGAGTTTGTTACATTTTAGCCATGTTGAAACAAGTGCAATACATTCGTTTGCCTTAGAAAAAGATTCAATCCAAGAATTTCCGTTTACTACTATTGCCGTGTCATCGGCGTAAGAAATAATTTTTCCTGGGATCACAAAATTACATAAATCATTTATATACATCAAAAATAGAATCGGCCCAAGGACAGTTCCTTGCGGAACTCCATTTTTTATATGTGCTTCTGAACTATAAAAATTCCCAATTTTTGTTTTTTGTGTTCTGTCTATAAGATAGTTTGTCAGTATTTTTAATGTATCTTTTTTGAAACCTAGTCGAGTTATTTTTTTAATTAGTAATTTATGATTTACAGTATCGAAAGCTTTTCTTAAATCTATGAATATAGCAAGACATTTCTTATTTTTATCGATAGATGTGTATAATTTTTTTGTTAAATCATATATTGCATCTTCAGTGCTTAGATCTTTACGAAAACCATATTGGTTTTGCGATAGAATATTATATTTTTCTAAGTGTTCTATGATTTTATTTTTGATGCATTTTTCTAATATTTTTGATATGAAATTAATATGAATTAGTTATGAGTTGTGTGGCGGTCCGTCTTCCTCTCTGCCTACCCCTGCGGGGAAACGGCGTGATGGTTAGTTAGTTAGTTAGTTTCACTATCTTATTTACTTTATATGTTTATAACTAATTCATATTAATCTCATATAATTATGTAAATGAAATCCTCAGCACGGGAGATTCCAGTAAGGATATCATTATCTCTACATGTTACTAATGGCCGTTATACACGACACCTTTTTTCAGCCCGATTCCAATTAGAGACAAAAGTCTACATTTTTCGCTTTACGCGATCGCTATTTTCACCTCTAATTTAATATCTACGATTTCAATTGTCATCACTGCAAACAACACATGAACCATACTGTTTGTTGTGATGCCAACTGAAATCGTAGATATGAAAATAGAGATATGTTTTTTTTTTTTTTTTAAATATTAATTGTGTTCGAAATTACTACAGTTTTGGTAGCCGGAAGGTGGCAAACAGAGATGCACATATTTATTTATGTAATAGAGCAAGAACGAATTTTGGCTGGCAATATTGTTGTAATATCAGTAACTGAGCGAACTCACTGTCAAGACATGGCAATATATCGACAAGAATAGGAAATATATGCCAAACTTGCTCAATCTTGACCGACAATTCAGAAATCTTGACGGAAATACCTTGCCGGCAAGTATTAAAAGTTGTTCTTTTACCAGAGAGCTTAAGGTAATCTTCACCCTGCAGACAGCACCCAGAAAACAACTTGGCAAAACTGCAATCGTAGGTACTAGTCATGTCAGCATCAAAGCCATAAATTGCGATTTCTTCCACCATTATATGTTGGGTAAGCTTGTATTTATAGCTCCTCATGTGATGACCAAGATATTGGACTGCCTCCGTGGTCGAGGGGTAAAGCTCTCAACTGGCAATCCGGAGGTCACGGTGTCAAATCTTAACAAACGCAAGTAAATTTTATTTGATTACTTTGTGTCATATCACAATTAATTATTTTGTCACGTTCCAGAGTGGAATATATATTCCAGTATCACCCTGGTGTAAGACAATCATTCAGAATTTAAACATTACTTAACATTTTAAAGCTATCTGGTGACTAGATATGAACTAGATAGCCAGGTACTTCCCCACTTTCCTCTTCCCCATCTCCTTCCCCTCCTCACTACCTTCAGCCTCACAAAAATTGGAGATGCCACAGTTTCACTGGCTCCAGACAGTTGTGAGCAGTTGGGCAAATTTATTTATTTATTTATTTATTTATTTATTTACGCCTATTTAGGCTTTTACATAAGTATATATAACAACATTTACAAAAATTCTACTCATAAATACAGTGCAGGAAACAACTGTTTAAAACACTTGCACAAAAATAAATATAAAATAAAAATATTATTGAATTGATCCACACAGTATGTAGGTACAAAATATAAGAAATCCAAAATAGTTTATTACAAAATATAGAAATCCAAAAATACTGTTAATGTTTTAGACAATTTAAATAGATTTATAAAAATATTCCCCTACTTGATGAAAAAAACTTCAATAGGGTATGCTTATATGTTAAAATTGATGTACTAAATATATCAACAACATTGGAGTATTTGTTTCCTAGCTGTTGAATCCGTCGCATAGGAGTGTAATATTGTGATATTGATGTGGAATTGCTACAATAATATGGTAGGTACTGTCTTGTTACTGACCTGCCTGGAGTATGAAAAGAGATTGCATATAATAAATCAGGGGTATCAAACATTGAATTAATGATTTTATACAAACAGGTTAAATCGGAAATGATTCTACGATCAGATAATTTTTTTAAATTTAATGAACAAAGTACGTTATCGTAATTTAGGCATTCATTAGGAATGCCCATTTTAAAATTTACATATCTTAAAAATTTATTTTGGATTCTTTCGATGGCATGTGAATGAACCTCATAATTTGGGGACCAAACCGTGGAATTGTATTCTATATGACTCCTTACTAGTGACATATATAATGTTTTTACAGTATTGACATTATTGAAATCACTAGATATCCTTAAAATAAATCCCAACATTTTCAAAGCTTTATTGGTTATAATTTCTATATGATTGATAAAGTTGAGTTTCGTGTCAAACCAAATACCTAAGTCATTAATTTCCGTGACAGATACTAACGACATATTGTTAATGAAATAATCGAAAAATATTGGATTCTTTACTCGATAAAACCTCATAATTTGACATTTGGTTACGTTAAGTTGCAAGCGGTTATCATGACACCATATAATAAATCTCAACAAGTTATTTGACAAAATATGGCAATCATTAATGTTTCTAATTGCTTTGAATAATTTCAGGTCATCTGCAAACATTAATACTTGAACATCATTGAAAATATATAACACATCATTAACAAATAATAAAAAAAGGATTGGACCTAAATGTGACCCCTGGGGAACACCACTCGTAGCAGTGAATTTGTATGAAAATATACCATCAATTTTAACAGCCAGTAATCTTTTGATCAAGTAACTGCTAATCCACTCATATAGTGAACCACCTATACCGAATTTATGCAGTTTATTCAGCAATAACTCATGATTAACTTTATCGAACGCCTTACTTAAATCGGTATAAATAGAGTCAACTTGACATTTACTAGACATGGAGTCAGATATATAGTTTTGATACGTTAACAAGTTAGTAAGGGTAGATTTTCCAGTACAGAATCCATGTTGATTAGGAGAAATGATGTGGTTTAATTGGAAAATAATTTTTTTAAGAACTAATTTTTCAAAAACTTTAGGAATTGTTGATAAAAGGCACACCGGTCTGTAGTTAGTCACCTCGTGTTTATCACCTTTTTTAAAAATAGGCGTAAGGAAGCTGAATTTCCATTTAGTAGGAAAACATCCTGTTCGTAAAGACTGATTAAACAGCAAATATAAAGGATACGCCAGATTGGAAGCACAATTATTCAAAAATACAGGAGGTATTTTATCAGGTCCACCACTTTTGCTTTGATCTAGTAATTTTAGTTCAGTCAATATATCATTATATTCTATGTGGATACAAGATAAATTAAGATTATGATCAGTGGTAAAATTTGATGTTGTACTAGCAGAAACTGGTGTATCACATTCATAAACACTTTTAAAAAAATCAGCAAAAAGGTCAGCGATACTTTGAGTGTCTTTGGCCTTTTTACCTGCATATTCTAAGTTGGTGGGTAAACCAAAGTTATTATTTTTCATTTATTTTGCATAGTTCCAAAAATACTTTATATCATGATTTATTGAAGTTTCAACATTATTAATAAAAGAATTGTAGCAAATTTTTGATAAGATTTTGCAATCTTTTCTAACGTTTTTAAATTCAATATAATTTGATAAAGACCTGTCTTCTTTATATTTCTTATGTAAAACTTTTTTAAGGGCAGTTAATTGAACAAGTTCTTTATTGAACCATCTCGGATATTTCGATTCTTTAAAATGAATGAGTGGGATGAGTTCTGAAATAATTTTATCCAACAAATAATAAAATGATTCAATATTTTGATTAATATCGCCTTCTTTAAGAAATAACCAATCTTCCTTGTGGAGACGATCATTTATGTCCCGATAGTTCGCATTTTTAAAGTTAAAAGTAGGAGTAGAAATTTTTTGATTGCTTTCTTTAGTACTAGGGATAAGTATTGCTAGTGGGGGATGGTGGTTGTCTATCGGAAGAATAGACTCCAATGATTCACTTACAATTAAGTTGCTCTCATTTGACAAAACTAGATCAAGAACACGATTATTAATATTACGTACATGGTTAAATTGGGTTAAATTAAAAAGTAAAGACATATCTAGAATTTCTCGTTCGTAAGCAGTTGTTGGTATTGAATTAGAGTTACTGTCTAAAACGTTAAAATTGCAATTAGGTAGGTTATAATCGCCGCAAATAATTATTTTATGATTTGGGTATTTTGTTATTACTAACTCAACATCTTCACAGTGTTTTTTATAGATTGAAATGTTGGAATTAGGAGGGATATAAACAGTTCCAATAATAGTTTTCTTAAAATCACCACTCAACAATACGAATATTTGTTCCACATCAGTATTTTTGATTTTAAGTATTTTCGAATTAATGTGTTTGCGGACCGCTATCAGGACTCCACCTCCTCTTGTACTGGAGCTAGTATTCTGACTCCGGTCTACTCGGTGGACATGGTGACTATGTAGTCCAAGCTCCGCTGAGAAGATTGATGATGTTAGCCAGGTTTCAGTGAGTATGATGACATCGTTTGGGAAAGATGGAGCATTTACTCTGAACTCCTTTAGTTTTGTTCTGATGCCCCTGACGTTCTGGTAGTAGATGAGGCGTTTATATGGCTGGAGTTTTTTGGTTGAACATTAACAATTTTAGGTGAGTTATTAATATATTTTATAGTTAAATTATTTTCTCCCTTATTTTTCCGGTTTTCTAACTCCTTCCATACATTTTGAATTTCTTGGCGCTGAACCCACGTTAAGTCTTTTTTGGTTTTAATACTGACATTTTGGTAGTCTATTGCCTTTTTTTGAAGAACCAGTTTCACTTGATGTTGGTCTGACAGTTCAATCTTGATCGGACGTATTTTATCCATTTCTTTTTTACCTAAACGGAACATTTTTATTTCAGAGGTATCAACATTTTCAACTTTGCTTAGGATACTCAAAACTTTGTTCATATCTTCCCTCATGCAGTCGGTTTGAGTACCAGCTGAGCACTCGGGTACATTAAACATTATAATATTCTTGGAACGTAATTTTCTCTCTTCCATCTCCGCTAGAGTTTCACAAATTCCAGGTAGATCTTGGATGGTGTTAGGTAGAGGTTGGAGCTGGGGCGGTTTCTGCTGTGAGATATTTGTATATGCCTTCAGCTCTCCTTCTAGGAAGCCCACTTTCGCACCAACTACACTAATATTACCCAAAAGTTCCGAAAGTTTAGGAGTTAGTTTAGCCATTTGTTCTTTGGTAAATTTATTAGATGGGTCCATAATGGTACTATTTAAAGAGTTTATTATATTACTAGCCATCGTAATAAAGTGATAGGGATCACACGAATCCATAATTAGCAGTTCGAAGTAGGAATATAATATTAGGAAAAGTTTAGCTGCCCTGGATCACGTACTCGAGATAGTATGCGTAAATGTGAAGGTAACGTTTCGTACACAGGATTGGTTTAATTATGCACACACACTAGAAGCAAGTTCGTACTGACAATTGACAGTTCTGATGACAGATTTATAATTATTTTGTTTTTGATATATCTTTTAACTGCAAGGTTAGAATTACTTAGAATTCTATCACTACACTAAAACTCGATTTGAACTTGTAAAACAATATTTTCTATACGCACAGATATAAAATTAGATATTCTTATTTATATTTTAAACTAGAGCAGAGAAAAAACCGTGCACTGTATTCATGTAGTATTGTTGTAAATTGGGTTCATTTCAATCTTTCCATTCTCGCCTTCCCATCTGCTCACGTCATGAGTCCTAAATGAGCCCCACTTGGCTCCAGGCAGTGTGATAAAAAACATAGTACCGTAATTTATTTATACATTAAAGTCAACAAGAGACTAACCTTGCTTTATCAAGAGTCCCGGTTCACAATGTCCGCAGGTGGTGTTTCCACTGTGAATGTGGCACAGCAACTTGGTGGTGCCCAGCTGAATCACACTGCTATGGACCACCTGAAAACTTACACCATTTCTTGCTTCAAATTTCAGCAACACTACAATTAAATAACGGTTCGGTTATTTGCATACTTTTCCTTCTTATTGAAATAGTAAAACAAAATATAAACTGAAATAGACATAAAACCTGGAACAAACATATCACAAACAATTTGTCATACACATTGCTTCTGAAATCGCGAAACCTGCATCGCCATGATCACTCCGAACATCAAAACTAGCTTTCATAAGCTCACTTATAACTGCTGTAGATGTCATTTTTTGTTGGCTGTTTTATTGTTAGCATTGATCTAAAGCACATGCATTGTTGCAAAATGTCTGAAACAAGTGACGATAAGGCTAATATTTTTGATAGACTATCATATTTTTTAATAATTATTCTGTCATGTGTAAAGTCTCGACGACATGATAACGACTTAGAACGCTGATCGTAGAAGTCTGGCGTCACCGTTTACAAAATGTTGGCTACGTGTGATCCTCCGTGCAAATGTATGGCGGTGGTTACCAAGATACTTAAAACATCGAGAATGGTTTTAAATAATATTTTTTAATCAAGTTCAAATTCGATGATCGTATTCATTAATTTGTTATCTCTTTCTCAATACAAAAAATAAGTAGGTGTAAACAAGATAAAAAGCTGTTTCTCGGTAGCGTTTGGTAAGGACACCACTTCCAGAAATGTACATGTACATATATATTTATCAACGCACACAACACTAAGTACATGTTGTTCGCCTCAACTCTAATTGTGCAACCTACAGAGTTGTGCATTCCATATAGGCACATAAGCACTGGCTGCTCTTCCTTACTCATATAAAAATATATAGATTTTTTTACTATTGCAGGAAATAAATCTACACTTTCAAAAGTGTGCATGAAGTTTCAGTTACGAATCATACCCCACCGACCGCCAAAACCATATCAAAAGCAGGAACTAATTATCCAAGATGACATTTTTAATTTAGTTTATTGTGAAACAAACGTTAAACAGATATACATATTATAAGGTAATTACATATTACATGGTTGCATTAACCAGCGAAGTTTTCGCAAAAAAATTATAGTATAAAAACATAGATTAAAACATTAAAGAATTCAACAAAATAAAGTAATGGAAAAAAAAAAAAAAAAAAAATATATATGTACAACAGAAATGAAAAAACACAAATTAAAGCATAAAAAAAATGAAGTTAAACTGTGAACCTATATAAAATTAATACATTTTCACATCATAAGATAACGTTCAATCATGATTAATTAGCCAGCGCCCTTGAGGGGATTTTTTACAAAAAAACAGCGCTATATAAATCATCCAAATATTATTATTATTTTAAAAAGAAGGAAAAACAACATTATGAGAATAAAAAAATTACATACAGCAGGGGTGGAGGGTACGCATTTAACAATTTGTTTTAATTTTTTCAATTATGAATTTAATAAATTGGCCTGAGGACAAATGGAAAACATCAGCTTCGTAAAACTTATCATTGTATTTTGTGCAAGTCCTTCGGAGAAATGAATGTTGGGTGTAATTTGTTTTTGAGTGTGGGATGTGACATACATGACATATTCAAATGTGGACTGTATTCTACACAAAAATATACATGTGTGCGCAATGTGCAAGGGAAGACTCGTTTATGTTAGTGTCGTAAAAGGCCTTGCCTTTCGGTACAAATCACTAATGTAGCAATCAGTGCCATCTGTTATTTAATATTACAATTTTACTAACGAATTGATTACCACATTATGTTAACTTTCATTGAAATATAGAAATTTAACTATCAAGTAATTGGCTTGTAATGTGTATAAATGAAGTGGTTACTTGGATATTTGATGTGGCTGTAAATCCAATCAAACATCTGCTAGACCCAGTTCTTAGCCATTTTTATTGAAAAGCTACCTTTACATCTTTTCAATGTCAATGAATTTGCTGTTTCTCCGCTGCCTATTCTGATTAAAAATCCTGTGCAAGCTTCTGACAACCTACATACCCGATTAACTTATTAACAATCATCGTTAATCCTATGGGCCATAACCGTACATGATAATGAAAAATCTAAATGCAAGATAATTTTTCCAAATACATAATAGACCATATTTCATGTGTGTTTATATGGATGTTTTCATAAAATACATTAAATTTAATTCTGACTATACTGACCTCTATTGGTTCACTCTCTTGCTGAGCGCCAGACATTCTCTTTCCATTGAGAAAAGTTCCGTTTCGAGATCCCATGTCCACCACGAAATAGGAACTTTTTTCTTCGCTGTAAGAAAATGTTAAATGATGCTGAAAAAAAAAAACTTTATTAAATTCCTATTGTATTAACTAGAAACATGGGATTTTCATTAATAACCCATTGTGTTGTCAATTGCTGATTGATATTTATGTTAGCGGGTGAAATAAATCTAGTTGAAAACAAACTAATGCAATAAAGTTATGTATAAATTATATATACTTTATTTACGCATATTAATACAATAAAATACCACCACAAATTGTCAATCCTTTAACCGCGGCTGATGCACACATACATGATTTGGAAAGTCAAGAGAGCGACCGTCACATATGTGTATAATCGAAAAAATTATTAATTAAATCAAAATTTCGCAGAATGCATAGGTCAAATGGTACTAAACCCAGGTTCTATATTCTATTGGCATCTGTAGAAATATTCAAGGAGAAATGTATTTTTTAATTAAATGAAGACAATATTAGCGAAACTCAATCAAAATCTGAAGACAGAAAAATCAGAAAAAGATATTGGTTCCACTGGGACTCGAACCCAGATACCTTAGCATTCATGGCCAACTGCTCTACCGATTAAGCTATGGAACCCATTTCCAATTCGATCACTTTTAACTGTATCATACTTCGACTAAGAACTACCAACACTATCTTCATTTTCTTAACGCACATATTATTGGCTGCTATCTTTATATATGATTGCAAGATTCAACCCGAACTAAATGCTATCTAGATAGTGTCTGGATAAATATTTATCCATTTTATTTTTAATACGCGACATCTATTGACTTTTTCTGCAAGTCTAGGATGAATATTTTATTTTTATTTTTAACTTTATGAGTAAAAACCCAAATTGATAAGGCTGATAATTATTGATTATAATATTTGTTATCTACCCTTTGTGCTATGCATAAAAATCTTGTTTAAACGTTAGTTTATCAATTAAAAATAATAATTAATATTTGACTAGTTAAAGTATTTCAGCAAAAAATGCAGACATAATTAGTCTAGACGCCACCTAGCGGGAGACAATACCTCTCTCACATAAATAAAGTTGGTTGTTTTCAGTTGGAAAAATGTAATAATAAGTAATTGTCGAATGAAACACTAGTATATATTGACTTATTTGGCGGGTATTAGATAAGCCGCCATAGCTCAGTGGTCAGAGCAGCTGACCGGCAATCAGAGGGACACGGGTTCAATTCCCGTTGGCGGCCAGTATCTTTTCTCGGAAGATTTTTTCAATGTAGATGAGTGTTTCAGGCTGATAATTATTGATTATAATATTTGTTATCTACCCTTTGTGCTAAAAAACTAACTAACTAACTAACCATCACGCCGTTTCCCCGCAGGGGTAGGCAGAGAGGACGGACCGCCAAACAACTCGGTCTTGGCACACAGTCTTTGCTTCACTCACATTCATACATCGTCTCATACATACTCTTCTATTATTCCGACTTTTGACATGGCACGACTCAAGTATCTGATTCACTTGATCGTGCCATGTCTTCCTCGGTACCCTTTGTGCTATGCATAAAAATCTTGTTTAAACGTTAGTTTATCAATTAAAAATAATAAATATTAATATTTAACTAATTAAATATTATAATTTGGGTTTTTACTCATAAAGTTAAAAATAAAAATAAAAAAGAAATGTATTCCTTTATATATGTGAAAAAACATAATGATCAATCAAATGTGTCAAAATCCAGACATTCAGGATGGATATCTGACCTAATTTATAACTACCTTACATATATCTATTACCTAATTTGTTGAACGGTGTACAGATTAACAGATTAAAAAACAGAGCCTAGTAGAGAAGTATTGCTCTAGAAAAGAAATGATAATACAAAATGGTAATTTACCCGGGAGACATTCTCCTCAGGAATAATGACAGAATGCTTGCTCCCCTCCCGCCCCAAAGTTCCTCCATCTTTGGTCAGCAAGAACAGGGTTCCTACTTTGAGACTCGGGTTCTCCGTCTCCTGGATGATGATCCTCATGCAGGGGGGATATTGCACGGCAACACTCTCTAAAACAAACAACAAATCAAAAACAATTGTTATTTGTAAGGGGGCATCCATTAATTACGTGAGCACAAACGGGAGGGGGGATCCAGCAAAATCTCACGTTACCTGATAAAAATATACAAATTGGCCCAAATTTATTTCACCGAGGGGGAGGGGGGGGGTCTAGATTGGAAGAAAAACTGCTCACGTAATTAATGGCTGCCCTCTAATTGACAGTTTTTTTAACCACTTGAGCGATTGCGTTAATAACTGAAATACGAGTCGAGCAACTGTGATTGTATGTGGGACGAGGTTAAAATCGCGTATATGGTAAATCAGTATCCTTTGGGTTAGTTTACAGTCAAGTTCGATTATAAAGTCAAATACAAGAATTAGGGTGTTATGAGTGAATGATTTAATAAACGAATAAAAGTGAAAAAAACAGAGCAGCAATCGCTACATATTATAAGCAAATGAAAAAAACTGTATATCAATTCAAAACCATGATTTTTTCTGATATTGGGAACATCACCACCTTTAAAAAATACAAAAATTAAGCCTATATTAAATTTATATTACCACCAGAATCGCTCGAGCTACTATCATCAGAGTTGGAGGTATTTTCAGCATCACTATTTGAATACTCCCCTTCTTCAAGACTAGAGCCATCATCTTCAGCTAAATCCTTTAAATGCTTCTCATCACAATTCTTCAAAATAGCAACAACCGATTTCTTCGTAATAGATTGGGAGATAACAGGCACAGAAAGATCGGTTGAACTTTCAGACTTTTTTGCATCAATTTCGAAAATATCTACAAGGTTATCATCGGATCCTTTTGATTCTTTGTTTTCATCATTTTTCTTAGCACTTTTTTTTTGCTTTTTGACTGATTTCGAGCTCTCGCTGTCTTTGATGTCATTCGTTTCTTCGATTTTGGATTTTTTCTTCTTTGGTTCGGCGTGCTGCTTTTCCTGGAAGGCAACAGTAAAAAAATGTTGGTGGGGTTGGCAACACTGAGCGTGCACGGTTATGACATACCTAAAGCATGGTGGCGGGCCTGCAGCGACACGGAAGCCAGGCTCGCGGTCAAACTTTCTAACATAGCATCACCACATGTTCCAACCTGCAGACAGAAAACATTCAAATAATATTTATATTGTTAAACACTTCTAAAGCATGAAAACTTCTTACATGGGAACCTTATGAGAGAGTTTCATGACAATATAACAACAGTATTCAAATACAATAAGTGTGTTTTCACGTTAACGCGTGTGTTCCAACGGAAATCGTTATAACTCTGTTATTGTTATAGTGACAACCCTAAAACAAAAAGTAGAAGATCCATATTGAATCAAGCTTCACATTTCTATTCAAAGTTGTCCATAGAAATATATAAAAAATACTTATTTTGTAGAAACAGTTTTCACCTGCCAAATCGCCTACACGCCGTTAGACATTGTTAATGTTTTATTAAATAATCTTGTATGAAATGGTAAAAAATCGAGGTGACAAAATTGTTTATTATACATTTATACAATAGAATAAGTTTTTTTTTACATAACCCCGTGATTTTAGTACCGTTTTCACATAAAAATATCATGTGAGTCATTTTTACAATGTTTTTATGTTTGCATCCTAAATGTTGATATTTACAAATGTTAATATTTATTTTTAATGTTTCATTTAGAGATTTAATTGTGAAGCGGAAATAACACAAAGTTTTTATAAATCTGACAGTTCGTTAAGTAAAAAAAACTTGCATAAACGCAAAATACCGGAGTGGTTAACTAAAATACACAAAAATGGAATCTATCTATCTTTTAGAGCCATTAGAATTTAAATTCAGTTTCAGTTTCAAAACTTGATTGGTTGATAGTTTTGCTTTGAATTTTGTTTAGTTTTGTTTCGTCTTCTAACTGAGGTTTAGTTAAACCTTTTTATTTTGAAATCCATACTAGCATTTTTTTAATAAATTACATACCTATAATTTTTTACCATTTGGAATGTTCAATCTAGGTTTAATTTTAATTGTTAAAACAGAGTTCAAAATGTGTTTTCAGAGTTAAAAAAAGATAAAGAGCTACATATAAATTTTGTCAAACCTTTAAAATACATTACTCAACCTTTTTATGTTTCCCCTTAGTAATTCCTGAAGAAGTGGGTCCAATGGTCTCAGCACTCTGTGTTTTTTCCGAACTCATGTGGCTCATATCAGGCTGGGAGTGGAAGATAAATTGGTTCTGTTCCTTATCAAAATAATAGTAACACTGAGTGGTTCCATGGTAGTACAGACCTAGCTCCTGGTAAATAATTTCAACACAATATTAGTAAAACAATCGAACTTAGTCAGCAAAAAAGATTTTTGAGAACTAAATAACTGCCAGATGATATAGACAATAATGAAATATCATTAATTCTTTCTTTTTCAATATTAATACCCTTATTTTAAATCGTCTTTGAAAGCACAATAATGGGTATGAACCAATAGTTCAAAATATATAAGTTTTTTGGCGCTTTCAGTAGAACAGCACAAGTTGATTATTGGTGCTTTCAAATTTTGAAATTGACCAATAGACTGCTAGTACTGGGTTAAAGTCAATACCGCGAATAAACCATCTGCAGTACATAAGCAAGCAAGAGAGCGTGAATTCTTAGATAGTTTTTGCAGAGTGTGTAATAATTCATAACTCATTTTCATAAAAAAATAAAGATAGGTACAATGTCTAATGTAAATGAATATTTATTTATTTATTTTATTTAGTTTTTGATCCGGCAGGAGGCGAGACTGAGCGACTGGTGAAAAAATGCTTTAACTCATCGAGATCTGGATTATTCAGGGATAATTAGGGACCTGAATATCCATTTGTTTTTATTCCAAAAGTTGCATTTCTGACTTCATCTAATAAAAGCAATGTAAAACTGATTAACGGCTGAGTTGAAAAATGCATCTGGTTCCCACCCAGGCTTCTTGGGTTCAATAAATCTCAAAGCTAAGAACTCCATCAGTGTACAAGCAACATCTTCCGCTTACAATGACGGTAGTAGGAGGAATTCAAATATTGTCAGGTTAGGTTGTAAACTTACAGCATTGTAATAATATCCCGTACTATAATCATAGTACATCCCGGACGTGGCTTCGTAGACCATTCCTGTCTGCTGCAGGGCGCTCTCGGCAGCTTCCTTGACCTGATCCGCCAGAGACCGGCTCTGCCCCGTGTCCTCGTTGGTAGATTCCCTCCAGGGGGCGTCTGACGGAGATTTCCATTCGCTCGCTACCTCTTCCTTAGCGACCGGTTTCTCGGTTTGATTGGAGTAAAGTTCGCCTGTTGTTTGACAAGCTGCATCCACCTTTTTGATTCCTTTGGATTTGCATTTTTTCTAAAAAGTACAGAGAATGAAGATTTTTCAAATAAAAGGTAAAATTGATACTTTAGGACGAGCCGAACTTAAAATTTAAAATGTTTCTTGTTTTGGTAAATATGCATTGAGTCCACCTCTCGGATAATACGGAGCGTTCATGTTGTCGAAGTTTGATGCACGGATAACTTGAAATATTCCTTTTTTAGGTTGAGGTTAAACTACGAAAGCTGCATGTCATCATAATTTTAAAAAACATCCCAGGTTTTGAATTTTTTGTTTGGCAAAGCAGGGTTTGTCTAACGGGTTTGTGTAATTATGATTGAATGTCTATGAAATAAAAACGGTAAATACAAAATGGCGTTACCGTGTAAGCGAATTATTAAAATGTTGCATATTTTTTCATGTTTTTTTGTCTCCCGCTACATAAATACTCACTTTTCGTGATAATAAAGCTAAATCTAACTGTTTAAATAAAAAATATTCTGTATTAACGAGTAAGCGGTTCAAGGCATAAATAATCTTGTTTTGCTTTCTGAATTAGACAGTGGTTTCATTTAAGCACAACCAAATGAAAAATGTTTCCAAGAAAGTATTCCACTGTTCGTTTTTTTTTCGGACCCTACCTTATTTACCGTTACAAGAAAGAATAAATTTACTTGATGATCCAGCTCATCTCGGAACGAGCAATCGCCACAATAGTAGCGACGAATGATTTGTTCATGATTAATCGAGGTAAATGTTCCGCTATTGAGTCCACGCTCAAAACACTTTTTTAAAAAATTAAAATAAATTGTACTAGGAAGATAATAGTTAGTAATAAGTAATTCAGTAACCGAAATTTAAAAATATTGCGTTTTAATGATTATTTTGTTAACTTTAAAAATGCGAAATGTCTTTCAAGGACCGCCATCAATTATTGAATCCACGCTCAAAAAACACACTTTAAGAAATTAAAATAAGTTGTACTATGTAGATAATAGTTAGTAATAAGTAATTCAGTAACCGGAATTTAAAAATATTGCGTTTTAATTATTATTTTGTTAACTTTAAAAATGCGAAATGTCATTTTTCAAGGACCGCCATCTTTTTAAATAAGAAGGCCATTCTTGTGCCGTGTGAAACTGCAAACTGCAATACGCAAATTGTAAATACACACTACCAACCTAAAAATTAAAAAAACATTTACGTAACCAGTTGTTTCAAATAATATAATAACAATTAATTGTTGTAAAATAACCTACCAAGAAAAACATCCCAGTTTTCAAGTAGTTTAGCGGCTTTGTGTAACATGGTTTGTGATACAAAAGAAAGTGCCCCTTTATACCGCCTGCTCGCGTCATGGCAAGAAGAACATCCCAGTTTTCAAGTAGTTTAGCGGCTACGCTAGGTTTGTGTAACATGGTTTGTGATACAAAAGAAAGTGCCCCTTTATACCGCCTGCTCGCGTCAAGGCAAGAAAAACATCCCAGTTTTCAAGTAGTTTAGCGGCTACGCTAGGTTTGTGTAACATGGTTTGTGCTTTGATTATATAATGTCATAATCAAAGGGTTTGTGATACAAAAGAAAGTGGCGTTTATTTCCATGTTCTTCTGTTATTAATACAGGTACAAACTTGTCTATAATACTAATCCTACTTGCAGTACAAACCTTTCAAAACTTGGGTGTTATTGAAAAGAAAAACGCGTGCGTGCTCTTTTATTTATTTTCGTTTTAGGTATTAAAATAATTACATACGTAATTTGGCAAATCAGGTACTTTCGTAATAATATCGTCTATGTATCGCTTTTAGCTACTCGTTTCGTGAATGCTTTTTTTATTTTTAGGTTGGCTCATTTGCAAATTGCATGTAAAACATGTTTCACATGGAACAGTTGTGGATGGTTTGGTATATTTAAGGAACAGTTTCACATTTCATATAGGCTTGCGTCTCGCGTCATGCACGCGTAGTAAGTGATGATTTTTTGAATTTACGAAACCTTACAAAATAATGATTAATACGCATTATTTATCATTTTCGAAGATTGAAATTCGTACTTACTGACAACTTCGCACTTACTTGTAACTGACAGAGAGTGATTTTTCCTTTTAAAAGGCATATTTCATCGTCGTAATTAATAACATGGCGGTCCTTGAAAAATGACATTTCGCATTTTTAAAGTTAACAAAATAATCATTAAAATGCAATATTTTTAAATTTCGGTTACTGAATTACTTATTACTAACTATTATCTACCTATTACAACTTATTTTAATTTTTTAAAGTGTGTTTTGAGCGTGGACTCAATAGCGGAACATTTACCATCAACTTACATAATTTTCTAGTTTGTATTTCAATTTCTTAATTTGTTTCTTCCTTTTGATAAGACATTTTTCCAAGTAAAGAAAAAACTGTGCAATCTCCGGTTTGTGTCTAAACTCTTTCTTCAATCGGTGAAAAGTAACCCGTCTTTTGGATCGTTTTTGAGAGGTTGTTTCTTCATTTTTATTCTGTTCCTTAGAAACAACCTTACTCTCATTCCCTTCCATACCCAAAACTGCACTATTTAAAAATTTAAAGGAGAATTCGGCGACCGATAAACAGTGTCAGTCATTAGGAATTGTGAGGTTATTTATCTGTCAAAATGTCAAAACTCTGTTGTTATTAAGTAGCCAGTGTTGCAATAACACAAAATGAAAAAAGCACTACCAGAGGCTAAATAATATAGTACCTACTTTACAACAAAGTACATGGGCGTTTTACAAAAAAGATGTCGGTGACGTATCAGGAATTCCACGCGAGATGCTGCATTTCGATTAAAAATATATGTAAATTTATTACAGAAAGTATGATCTTCATGACGAAAGTAATTTAATATAGAAAATATCAATAACTTCTAAAATAATTGCAATTTAAGTTCAATACTCTTGGTAAGAACTTCTTTTACGTCACTTATATCATAAAGTTTATAAAGAAAATCAAAAGACATTCATTATTTTAGATCTTTATTTACGAATTGAAAACATAATCAGTCTTCTAAAAAAATTGAATCATCACGCTTATTGAATTAAATATTAAGTTTTCATATAAAATTATTTTTTTACGCTACTTTTAGATACTTTTTACTACATATTATTCGTTCTAGAAAGACGAATGTAAGTTTTTGGTTAACGAATGTTAAATTATAACAATTTTAAAATTAACCATAAACTATATCTATAAAATACAGAACAAATTTCCTTGAGATATAATAACTAATCTCAGAAAATAAATCACAACAATTATAGGACAGTAACGTAAAAAGAAACACTTGGTAACGTTTAGGAATTCTAAAGCAGCGTTCGGATGACAACAATATAATCAACACAGTTACAAGTGAACGTAATATAAGCTCATTTAAATTGAAACATAAAAGCACAGTAGAAGAAATAGGTTAATACAAATACAAGCTAACCTTACGATAACTATTTTTTGAACAATGTGAATTATTGTAAACTCGAACTTAAATACTATTTTGACTGAACAACTATGATTAATGGGAAAAATAGCAATTAAAAAGAAAACATTAATTTTAAAATGAAAAAGGCACTAAGTATTGAAATTTATATGCAATTCTATTATTTAGATCCAAGACAAATTGAACAGGCGTAGTAAAAAAATGTAGTTCCACTACATATCAGGCAGACCTAATTTTTACATACATTACACTTTACCGTTCTTTGTACAACAAAAGGTTGACGCTGCTTGCAAAGAAAGCACAAAAAAGTTCTTGATGACTTAATTTCTTTGTTGTAAAGCTTGTTTTCTTTGGATATTATTTGTCTTCTCTTTCTTGGAGGCTGATATTCATGTGATGCTGGAATTTCTTTAAGCTGCATATTTTGGGTATCATTAATATCCTGTGAAAGATCCAATTTTGATCTTTCAGGGATTTTAATTATACTTTCAATTTTTTTTATTATTGGTCAGAGTAGCTGAATTACAAAATATTAGGTGATTTCTCGCAAATATATCATTAATCCAGCATAATATTTTGTTAGGAAGAACGTCACCAAAACACTACAGTTGGTTTACTAATAATTTCACATGAAACACGAATAATATAGAACTATTTTCGTTGTATATCATTAGTCTATTCCTTATAGAGAAAGTGTATTCCTTATAAAGAAAGTTGAATTTTAGTTGGGCAAATTATCATGACGTCTTCTTAAATATCCGAGTAAAATGCAACATTATGATTTCGGACGTATATCTCGTTACGAAACTGGAAGAATACATTATTAATCTTAAAATTTTGCATTCATAAATTGTTATTGTCTTGTCTCGACACAGGTGAGACCGGCATAGGTGCAGGTGAGACCTAGTGAGACAGGCATAAAAAAAAAACAATTTAAATAAACTTTTTATAAATGTATAAATAAATAAATAAACAAATAAATAAATTACTCCGTGTTTTTTCTTTGTTCGTAGTGATGTATTATTAAGGCAAATCGATAAAACATCCTTAAATTGAGATTTTATAAATAAGGAATGACAATTTATAGTGAGTGCCAAAATTGATTTCTCACCGTGCAGGTGAACCGACCTTTAGAATTCCATTACGTTACTTTTAAGTTCCATTCATGAGACAGTAGCGTAATAAAAGTAAAGTAATCTCGTCAATATTTTTTCAAAATGTATTTATAAATAAATTATGAAACTTCTGTTTATTCTAACTAAAGATTTTATAAAACAATAAATGAATAAATTTAATACGAAATAGAGTCTTATACATGTTGAATTAAATTACCTGGAGAAATATGGAATCGTTGGTGGAACACTTTTTTAGCACCAGCCGAGAGCGACCGCTTCTGTTGCGAATTCTTGGCAAACTAGCTGACAAAAATCAAATATTGCCGCTTTCATACACTAAATAATGTTGCTATTTTCGAAAACATGCATCGTTTCGGTGATATTTTTTCTGGAAGAAGTCAATAATGTGGTCACGTAGGCGGAAATTCCACCATATGCTATTTCGTAGGACAACTCAAAATCTGGTATTTAAATTGAAAATACAATCAAATATTGTAAGTACAAATAGAAATAAATAGTGGGAAAAAATTAAATAACATTAATTTTTGAACTCTAACTAGTAGCGGTAGGTGTAGGACACACCAAAAACAGTGACCGTAGTCTTACTTATTTTGAAATAATATAGAATTTTATTGGATTCATTCATTATTTTTAGTCCATAAAGGTATTTACTTGTTATTATATTGGTAAAAATATAGAAGTGGTCATAAAAACCGACACAATATAAGTTATTGATCCTGAAAGTGATCAGACACTGACTTTTACCTATGTACATTTATTTTGAAAAACGCCCACATACTTCTCCGACCTCCGTGGTCGAGCTATCCTCGAATATAGCACCTCCCACACGCACACTTCCGAGCGACCGAGTCCCGCGCCACTTCAGGCCGCCGCGCAGAAAAGTAAAGGACCGATAGTTTTACAGCGCAGTTTACTGTGAACTCGCTGCGAACTGCACGGCCGGCGCGGCGGCCTGAAGTGGCGCGGGACTCGGTCGCTCCGAAGTATGCGTGTGGAAGGTGCTTATGAATCCAGGTAGTATCGCGGGGGTTCAGATCCGAGCATAGGCAAATAAATTTTGTTATTATTTATTTAAACAATAGATATTTAGTACATTAGCGGTATATTCTGGAGTGGTAGATACTCTCAGTTATGCTCTCAGTATCGCCTTGGTGAAAGACCACCGGTAAGAATCACTGCTTGAAGTGAATTTAGTCATGTTTGGTGACCAGGTACTATCCAACCTTTCTCTCCCCCACTCCATTCAGATTAACAGCATTGGCATAACCCAATTGGGAATGCCAAAGTCCAACTAGCCCCAGATGGTCAGTATGGACACAAACATGTTGTGATTGTGATATAAAAAAAGTATATCACTGAAGATAATTTTAGCAAAAGAAAAATGTGGAACTGAACCGGAATTGAACCCAAGACCTCAGCCGGGGCTTGCTCTCCGGCAAGCATGAGACTGGCAATGATTAAATATTACAATTTGAGGTTTTATCCAGTAAGTTTTTCCACTATAAAAATATTTAAAAGATATTATACATCTCCATCTCCATAAGTTTTGCAATGTGTAATCATTTGTTTCAGCTCCTTACAAATGTACCGGACATTAGTATTTCTAAAATAATGATTTTTACCGTTTCTGATATATCAGCTATAGAATGACGTAATAAAGAAATGTGCCGATTATAAAAATAGTGATAGTACACAGGTTCACTCATTTTCGGCAACGCGGACGTTATTTCTAAAAATATCAGCATGTAGCTCATACTTTTGCTCCTGGTGTTTCAGCTTGGTAGCTGCTTCAGCACAACTTTTGGGATGGACGCTCTGCCGCCGAATTCTGCGTCCGCCCTGTTGAATTCCGTAGGCTCATAATTTTGATTCCATATGTGGGTGAGTCTACCATACAAATGATAAGGAGGGAAAAATTGGCATATGAAAGGCATAATCGAACTTTTTTTTTTCTTGCCTCGGCCAAGTTATTTGCTTTCTCAGTGTCATTTCATTATTCCACATTGTCAGCTAAGCAAAATGAGGTTACAGAACCTTTTTGAAATTACATCTTTTGTTACATGGGAACTTTTAACTATCATGTGGTAGATTGACTTGGACGGGGGTTGTTAAAAAACTTCAATTCATCAAATAATTGGAAGTTAATTTTCACATTCTGTGTAAACTGTTATTATATCATTATAGGCCAGTTGCTTCACAAGACTGAAATAATCACAGAACGTGAAAATAAATATTTGATGAATTGTTCAAATTGTTTTAAACAACCCACCCTTAATAATGGAAGTGACATGCTTCTGTTAAATATAACCAGAGTAATTGCGAAATTTTCAAGGAGTAGAACTACATCCCTTCAGCTATTGACAGCCACTAAAAGAATTGCCATTCATTAGCCAAGATTTGAACCCAAAACCTCTGGATTTATAGTGGAGGATGTCAACCGCTCGATCGTGGGGGTCTTATAATATTGCAGCAATGGATTTATTACTCCCATCCAAAGTCAATTAAAATAGAAAACAAAGGAGGAGATATAAAAAAAGAACAGTGGATATATTTTTATAAAGTTTATTTATCAAAATAAATTATAATTTTTGTCATTATTTCAAAATTCTCTCCCAGAGTCAGCCCCTTGGTTGGTTCCTGAAACAAAACAAGACGACAGTTAGTTTTTGCATCGTAAAACAAATTGAATGGAAAAGATGGGATATACAGGGTGTCCGGTGGCAGAATTAAGATTAAAAATTTAAATAAAAAATAAACTGCTAAGGATATACATTTATTTTAATACCTATTACAGAGAAGAGAAGTGCGGATTTTATTTCTTAAAAATTATTTCGTCTAAATGTAGACCATCACGTCGGACACACTCTTGGAATCTGGCCTCAGTATTTCGTGCCTACAATAAAATGTATTTTAAACTCGTCGAATATTCGACGTTTACGTGATGCCCCAAGTGAAGATTTGATTCGATCATGGATGCGGAGTCCGGGCAACAAGTTCGGCGGCATACGACCCACGGCCGGGGCCCAGCAGGACATCGAGAACAAATCGAAACATCAAACTCTTTACGAACAGTTTGCGCGATAATCCGCGTCAGTCTGTGCGCAAGAGAGCGGCTACCCTAGGGCTTCCAAAAACTATTGTGCACGAATATTAAAGAAGGACCTTAATTTTCACCCTTTTAAGATTCAAATTGTGCAAGCGCTTAAACCTAATGATTACAATTTACGTAAAATTTTCTGCGAGACAATGTTAGAGCGATTTCGTACGGTAAACACTATCTTTTGGAGTGATGAAGCCCATTTTCATTTAAATGGAAGTGTAAATAAGCAGAATTGTCATTATTGGTCACCTAAAGGACAGAACCCACGTTTAAAACATCAAAAGCCACTTCACAGTCCCAAAGTGACGGTTTGGTGTGCATTGTCAAGCAGTGGAATAATCGTACCCTATTTTTTTGAAAATCGTCGAGGGCAAGCCATTACTGTTAACGGGGTTTCTTATCGGCGCATGCTTAACGATTATTTTTTGCCAAAAATGAGAGAACATCCTGCCTCCACTTCACACACATGGTTCCAGCAAGATGGTGCCACGCCTCACACTGCTAGAAGAGAGACGATGGCGCTTCTTCGAGATGTCTTCCCTAAAAAAACTGATTAGCCGTTTTGGTGACATCCCCTGGCCACCCAGTTCACCAGATCTCACTCCTATGGACTTTTTTCTATGGGGGTACCTCAAAAGTAAAGTGTGTGAAACTGACTCCGCGACCATCTCTGCACTAAAAGAAAATATCGTTCGCGAAGTTAATAATGGTATCCAGACGTCACTTCTCCAGCGAGTGGCACGAAATACTGAGGCCAGATTCCAAGAGTGTGTCCAACGTGATGGTCTACATTTAGACGAAAAAAAATTTAAGAAATAAAATCTGCACTTCTCTTCTCTGTAATAGGTACTGAACTAAATGTGTATCTTTAGCAGTTTATTTTTTATTTAAATTTAAAATCCTAATTCTGCCACCGGACACCCTGTATTATGTGAAATGGTAAATAAAAACAATATCTTCCTTGGGAATCTCAAAGGAAGACTATGTTTTTAATTAATACGGCGGCATAATTCATTTGTGGCCAGACTAGCGTAGCATATCCCATTTGGACATAAAGATAGAGGTCCTGAGACAGCGTTTAGCCAGCGCGGCACTTGTATCTACTTCCATAGCACCGCCCACACCATCCCCGGCTACCAGGGCATCACCTCGAAGGGGGGCGCCCTGGAAACCTAGGAGGGGCACGTGTTGTGCTGGAAGATATATTGTGTATACATTTTTAACCAGTCTGCTTGTTTAGGAATAAATACATCCCAAAACACCGCGTTATACTTTCAAAAGACCAAAAACGTCCCGAGCGACCTTACGTTTTAAAAGCTATATATCTCTCTTCCTCTCATGCAAACATATGTATTCTTCTTTTAACCAGAAAGAGAATGAAATAATGTTTCTTATTGTTTTTGAAATATGAAAGCAATCTTGCATAGATATTTTACAATCTCGATCCGAAGTGACGGTTTGACCGGTTTGGCGCGAAACCGAGGCTTCCGGATTATGAGGTGCGAATATATTGAACCAAGCAGATGGGTTAAAACAAATTAACCATAGTGAACAAGATTAAATAAAGGGGCTTTTAAATGGTTTGAACATGTGGAGCGAATGAAAGAAGACGGGAGTATCGGGAGAATACACAATGTGAAAGTGAATGGTAGAAGTAGGTGATACCTGAGGAAAACATGGTAAAACCAAGTCCAAATATTTGAATCGGTTCATATCAAGAGTCTGAATAATAGAAAAATATTTAAGAGACAATGCGTAAATGTGGAAGAATGGAATAGTGTGAACCAAGTTGTGGGGCGGCCGATCCTCTCTGCCTACCCCTCCAGAAACAGCATGATGGAAATCATAAACAGGGGAAAGATTTTAATTACTACATTATATAACTGTACTATTGACTTACCACTGATTATTAGTATTGGGGTTTGTGTGAGAGAGAAGGCTGCCTTTGGAGAATTTTTTCAGAAGTCTGGAATGAAAAAAATACAAAACTTATTACATGCGCAAAGCAATGTTCGGCGATCTTCAAATGAACTGAATTATTCAGAGAATTTTAGGTTTGTCCGCATGTGAGGGTTCAGAACAGGTCTGTGAATTTTTTCATCATTAAAAAAGTGTTACCTAATTGGAATTTATGAAAATTTGTCTAAATTCTACTTACATCATCTTGCAACTGCTACATCTGAAAGTTAAATTGATCCAGCCATCTACACCACAATCTGAAAACAAAATATAAAAAATTAGTATTGCTACTAATGAAAAATAAAATTTGTGAAAAAACAATAGTACATTCAGAAATTACATGATCCGCACGTGAGGGTTCAGAACAGGTCTGTGAATTTCTCATCATTTAAAATGAATAGATATATAAAAGAAACAATGGAGATGTGCCATGAACCCTTTATTAGTATGTAATCGCCTTTCACTCGTGTCACTGCAAATCACATCTACGCAGTGGCGCCTTGCCTTTGTTTCTACCTACACACCAAATGCATAACTTTCATTGCATAGCAACTTTGATAAACTGTGCAGTTTAGCATTAGTTAGTCTACAGTCGGCACTCTTTTATGCCATATCTCCCTTTGTTTCTATTTTCTTATTATATTATGGAAGCGTAACAATATTTCATTTTAAATCAAATTATGCTTACCATTTAAAAGAAAATACTCTGGAGGGAAGATTTTTTCATCTCTCGTAGTGTAAATGTTGATGATCCTAAAAAAAGAAATAAGTAACTTAGTCACATGAAAGCTTACACTTTTTAAAGTAATCATTTAAAACTTTTAGTGAATAAAATCAGATATTACATGATCCGCACGTGAGGGTTCAGAACAGGTCTGTGAATTTCTCATCATATAAAAACAAAAACCTATAATTGAAAGAGTTAAAAACAATTGTTACTCACATTATTTCAATTATCAAATGTATGCAGCTGAAATCCTTTTGATCTGTTCTGAAAATAAAATAGGAAATTTTATTTACCGATATTCATTAAAAAAATTGGCAAACAAAGTAATATTAAGTTTTTAATCAGATATTACATGATCCGCACGTGAGGGTTCAGAACAGGTCTGTGAATTTCTCATCATTTACAAAAAGTTTAACTTTCAAAGAAAGTCTAACACTTGGTTTGCACAAATCCATGTGTGACAAAGTCATCAAATGGCCATTCTGCACCATTTTTGACAATTAAAAGTTTCCAGTTAAATGCCGATTCTAGGTCCGTTTCAGCTTTTGAACAAATTGTAATCAGCAGAAGAGAACAATAACCATCATGGTTGTTCAGCTTGTTAGCTTTTACAATTTGATAGATATTCAAGCGGGGCATTACTGAATAGAGTATTGTACTTACAATATTAAATTTTTTAACTTCGGGAGGACTTGCAGATTTCAGAAAATGGTTCTCGACAACGTGAACACTGTAACAAAAAATTAATACCATTAGAAAAAGTGAAACATTTTACAACATTATTACTTTGTTTAATGTTCATCAGTCCTGTTGAGCTTTGACAACCATCACGGTTCTGTCTGGATAATAGAATTATATCATCATTATAAATAAAAATAAACTTATTTTTCATTATAACAAAAAGAAAATAATGTTTTACCTTTTTGCAGTAGTTTCGATGATAGGGGATGTTTTTTTTTTTTCAGCATCAATATTATCTGAAATAAAATAAAATGCCTTGAAAATATGAACAATTATTCAGATCCATAGTAAGAATAATTAAAATGTTTATCAGTCCTGTTGAGCTTTGACAACCATCACGGTTCTGTCTGGATATAAGAATTTTATCATCATGTTTGTAAAAAAAAAAGCTCCACTTGTATTCCAAAGTTAAAGAAAGCAATTTTTTAATTTTAAAAAAGTAGTAAAATTTTTATTCACCTTATTTTTATTGAGATGTAGATTATGCATTTTCTTTTTGATGATATCTGAAATAAGATTATGATTAGTAAAAAATATTTCAGCCTGGATATTTATCAAAAGTGGGATAATTCATCAGTCCTGTTGAGCTTTGACAACCATCACGGTTCTGTCTGGATATAAGAATGTGATCATCATTAAATTGGGAAAATATGTATTTTTTAAACCAGTCCTTTGGACATTTGCAGTTGGCAAATCAATGAGCAAGGAAAACATTCTAACATTACAAGTGAGAAAACAAAACTTATTAAAAAAAAAAATTGTTTGATTATTTACCTCACATAAATTTTCTTGTATGACCTAGCCAATTCGTATAATGTAGGGGATTCATCTTTCTGCAAAATAAAAATAATACACCATTAGTAAAAAAAAAAAAATCACAATTTATAAATTTAATATGTTTTGGATTCATCAGTCCTGTTGAGCTTTGACAACCATCATGGTTCTGTCTGGATATAAGAATGTGATCATCATGAAATATGTAATATTTTCAAGGAAAAATAGTTCTATTGCAAATAAGAGCTTTTATAAATCTTTCAAGTGGTGTTGAAAAAATTATCCCTGATATTTCCTTTAGTGTTGTAATTAATATTGTGAAATTAACCTGCTGACAAACTGCTTTGGCAGTTAAGTGGATGCTACAAATGAATAAAAAAAATAATTAAAACCTAAAAAATCTTGCATCAACAAAATTTTCATCCCTTGTAAATATGAAAATAATAAAAAAATAATTACATTTTAAATGTTCAGTAGCGGCATCACTCATCCTAGAATTCTTTTTTCATCATCTGCAAAAAAAATTTACATCCATTAGTAATTTGTATGTTATTCAAAATAAATTAAACTACATACTTCTATTTTCATCAGTCCTGTTGAGCTTTGACAACCATCATGGTTCTGTCTGGGTATAAAATTTTTATCATCATAATAGAAAGAACATAATACATAATGTTTCACCTCCAGGTTTCCCCAAGGGCTTCCCGTCTTTTAAGTGCAGTTAATTGTATAAACCAAATAATATTGCAAATATTCTCACCTTCGTAAGTTGTGTCAAATAATGTATGTAATCAATGTTTGTAGTATGGGCAGGGACATCCATTCTTCAACTGTAAAATAAAACATCTACATCAGAAAAGGTTACTAAGTTAAAAATTTACAAACACTACATAAGAGAATTCAGGAATCAAGTATCAACAATGTTTTTTTCTGATCAGGTCTGTGATTAATATATCATCATTAAAATATGTATTTAAAAATATATAAAACATTAGATAAAAATGTACCTTTATCAAATAATTTTCATCCATTAATATGCCAGGAAGATTCTTATGTTGATATTGTGAACCTCAAAGGAAAAACCTATAAGAAAATAATCGCAAATTAGTAACTTGGAAAACAGACAAGAATTTTTAATTTTTAAAGACATTGGAAAATATCAGATATTACATGATCCGCACGTGAGGGTTCAGAACAGGTCTGTGAATTTCTCATCATTTAAAATACATAATTCAATAAGAAATTTCTAAGAAAATATTGTATGATTTATCAAAATTGTTTACCTTTTCTGGATTCTCAGTCAGTTCTGTTGGAACGTTTCTTTCAGCTTAAATAATAGTTTAAGTTCCTAAAAAAAAATTATATAAATTAGTTACATGAAATCATAATTATTTGAATAGCAATTAATAGAAAAAATCAGATATTACATGATCCGCATGTGAGGGTTCAGAACAGGTCTGTGAATTTCTCATTATTTAAAAAAAAAATTAACAAGCCAAAATTTGTTTTTACTCGGCCAAATTTTTATAGCGCCATTTTTAGGATGATTCCAGCGATTGAATGCATATGGAATCCAGTGGTGTTCTGTAAAGTAAATGCATAGAGAAAGCTGTAAAATCTGTAAGCTCTGTGAATTTCTCATAATTTTAATTAACTTTGGAGAAACACATATAATTTCAATTATTATTCGAAGAGCCGAATTTAAAACTTTTTTACAGTTTTAACTTACATTTTTTTTAATAAATTTTGCATTGATGATTGCGGCAGCCTGAAACTGAAAAAATAAATTATACAAAAATATCAAGCTTTTGTCACGTAAGGTCAATCGGGGATAGCATGTTTTTACCTGCAGAGTTTTCCAGATTCCCTCTTTTGGTCCATTATAAATACGCTGATTGCAATATTAGATGGCTTGGATTGATGTAACTTACCTATGCCGATTGCATTATTAACGTTATTGTATACTGTCGATATAATAACTATGTTTGGGGCAAGGACAGGGTTACGGGAAGTGCGTGCAGAGAGTGCTTGCTACAGAGAGAAGACAGTCTGCCAATGTTTATCACATGTTTATTAACTCCGAGGAGTCGTGTTAAAAAGATATAATATTTCTGTTTTGATGTTTTCTTTAATACAACAGATCAATGTACAAAAGAACAATGTACACCACCATTCGCTTATTAAAATTTAATAAATTAACATTACATTGGCTCTGGTCGTCTGGTGACGCAAGTAAAAGAGATGGTTTAGGCGGCAGATTTGAAGCGATGGTCGGCCAATATATAAGTGTGTCCCGCGCAACTTAACTGCCTTCAAATTATAATAAAAAAGAAATAAAAATATTTGTTACAAGTAAAAACAAATTGTATGTTTCTCGATATATTTGATAATATATAATGTGATATTGAATATAGCGCCGTGTTGCAGTGTTGGTAGGCTGTGTTCAGGCGTTCCTCCGGTGGCAGAAGAGGTGGCTGGGAACTTGTACAATTTGATTGGAATAATGTTTACTAGGGCAGCAGGAACCAGCGTTTACAGCTTGTCCAGGTACTGCGCCAAGTCTGGGAGTCCCTCCTTCAGTCCCTTCCTCTTCCTGATGTCCTGCACCACCTGCCAGGGCTTGGTTCCCACATCAGCCGGGTCTCCGGGCAGCACCTGCCAGTGGTCGAACACGCACTGGGGGAAGGCCTGTCCTCCTGTGTTGGAGCGAAGGTCGGCGGTGAAGCCAAACGACTCGTTGACGGGTAAGTAAGCCTTGACCACGAACATGGGGGTTCCTGTCACCTGCATCTCCTCGAACACGTGTCCTCGGCGACGATTGAGGACTCCGTAGATACCTCCCACGGCTACTTCGGGACACTGGATCTCGCACAAGTACACGGGCTCCATGAGGCGGGGCTGGGCGGTGATGAGGCAAGCGTACAAGCACCGACGGGTGGTGGGGATGATCTGGCCACCGCCGCGATGGATGGCGTCAGTGTGGAGGGTCACGTCGTAGATGTTGAACCTGACTCCACGCAGATTCTCCTCAGCCAGCACTCCCTCCTTGGCGGCCCATTGGAAACCAGCCACCATGGAGTCCTTGATTTCGTTTAGGTACTGCACTCCCTTGGTGCAATCCATTAGCACATTGGGGCCGTTGCCATCGGGACCGAAGCACCAGATCTTACGGGCCTCAGTCACATCGTAGTCGTACTTCTCGTTCAGGTAACGGGCGCGAGTCTTAAAGTCATCACGGGGGTTCACCTTGCCGTCATCGATGTCTTCAGCCAGACCATCGGGCATGGGTTGCGACCTCATGTACAGACGGTTGTGCTTATTGGGGGACTTGGATAGACACATCTGGTCAGACTCCTCTCCGACTGTCTCGCGGTATGACACAACGGGGTCGGATTTCTTGATGGGAATGCAAGCGTGGTCTTCTTCCAGATCCTTGAGACAGATCTCAAGATGGAGTTCTCCAGCTCCAGCGATGATGTGCTCACCGGACTCTTCAATGATGCACTGCACCATAGGATCTGACTTGGCCAGACGCTTAAGACCTTCCACCAACTTGGGGAGATCGGCGGGGTTCTTGGGCTCAACGGCCACTCGCACGACGGGGGACACGGAGAACTTCATGACCTTCATGTTGTGGGCATCCTTGAAGGTGGTGATGGTTCCGGTCTTGACGAGGAACTGATCGACTCCGACCAGCCCGCAGATGTTTCCGCAGGGAACATCTTCAATGGCTTCTGTGTAACGTCCCATCATGAGGATGGTGCGCTGAATGGTCTTTTCACAGGCATCTTCCTTCTTTCCGGGGGTGAAGTTGGGGCCCAGGATACGAGCCTTCTGTCCAGTGGCCACCTGGAAAATCAACCATTATTAGTTAAGTTCAACACCAATTAATATTAGCTTTTTGACGTTATCATATTTATGTGGTGATTGAAATTAAAATCATGCCACAGATTACACGAGAGATAAGACTATCATTCTAGTAGCACTGATTCTAGGACATTAAATTTCTTATCTCTACATAAATAACATGAGTCATAATAATAATGTTGACATGCAGACTTCAATAATGTACAAGGTCATGAATAATACTTTTTAATTAATATTATCTCTTGGAGTAAATAATAATAAAAAGTAATTGAAATAAGAATTAGTATAAAATTGTAAAGCTGTCAGAAAGGTTTGTGATCATCAAGTTCATGACTCTGTAAAAGTGAGTAGTCCTTTTAGCGGCACTGAATGCACACTGATTGTCGGAAAACTCGTGAGATGAGCCATGAGAATTGATCAGCATTTTAATGTCATCATTCAGCTGAGTACGGGAAGGGTTATGGTTATGCAGAGGAGAGTAGAAGGTGGTAATTACCCTTCCGGAGAACACACGTCCGAAGGCGTAGAACCTTCCCTTGTCGGATGTGGGCACCATCTTGGAGATGTACATCATGAGGGGAGCGAGGGGATCGCAGTTCTGGAAAATAAATCAACAAATTACAGTGAAACCCTCTTAAGAAGTTTTCCAAGGGACCGGAAAAAACAAACTTCTTAAGCGGGAAAACCTTGTATGAGGGAAAAATTGGGCCAATGTTGAGCCGAGGGACCGAAAAAACCAAACTTCTTAAGCCACGAAACGTCTTAAGAGAGAACTTCTTAAGAGGGTTCCACTGTAGTATTAAATTCACTATAGAAAGGGGTCAGACAACTGAAAAATAAGTGAGCCTGAAAATTCACTTTTAGCAAGCTGAATATTAGTGGTCATCGATTCAGTAGCTCATTTCATGTGCATAAAATGAGGTACCAGCTTCATGGAAGCTGTTAGCTTATTGTAAGAAAGTTAATCTTCAAAATACGCCACTATTCAAACAGAACGATCATTTATAATAATGACGGATGGTTTTTTTTTCAGTACCTTGATGCCAATGGCGGCTTCATCATCATGAGGTCCTTCGTACAGCATCTCCATACGGTACCTCTGGGCAACAACAGGGGATGGCAGATGGATGGCAATCATCTGCAGCAGAGCCTCTCCAGCGGGCAGCCAGGTGCGCATCACCACCTTCAGGAGGGCCTTGCCGTCCTTATCCTTGTCCTCGTGCTTGAGGGTGACTCCGATCTTCACCAGCAGCTGTTCAACTTCCTCCTTGCGGTAGTTCATGATGGAGTCGAACACCTTGTAGATGGGGTCCAGCACGTACATGCAGAAGGAGCGCTTGTTGTCAGCCTCCTTCATGCGCGCCCACTTCTTTGTCTTTCCGTTGAAGAAGTTCTCTCCCCACAGCCTAAAATGTCGCAAAACAATTGTCATAAATAAGAAAAATAATTTCACCAGGGATTTTCATGATGTGCTAAGCGATGGGTATAATTGAAAGAGTCACTCGAATTAACCCTTCGAATAATAAGAAAATAATATCTGTAACCTTTTGCCTGTCAAGGTTCGCGCGCAAAATTCCTGGTTCTTGCCATGCATCTTAAATTTTCCTATTTATGGGTTATTTTTTAACCCTTTTGCAAAAACAAAAATTGTTCTAAAATTTAGATAAAATAATCTTTCCGGTGTGTTTATTAGAAATCAACTTTTTTTTTTCTAAATATTAAAATTTTGATATTGGAAATGTAAATTAGCTAAAAAATGCATACCTGCGAATATTGGAATTTAAGTACTTAAAATAGAATAAACTTAAAATCTTAAATACAGATTCCTTTTTTTAACAAAATTTGTAATAAAACTGTCACCTCACTTTTTATCACTTTCATACAATTTTATTTTAAAATTAAATGTTTGTTACGTCAAAAATTGGCTCGAAATAAAACCGTCACTTATGATCGGGTTTGTAAAATATCTCAACAACATAGCTCATATAATCCTAATACAATGAGAAGCATTATTTCTTTGGCTCTCTAACATAAAAGAAATCACAAATATTCGCATGACAGGAAGAGAGATATATAACTTTTAATAATGCGCGGTCGCTCTGGGACAATCTGGGTCTCTTGTTATTATAACGGCATATGATGTTTTGGGACAACTTGGGTCTCCTGTGATTAGAAGGGTTAAGTGCTGAAAAGGCACCTGCAAATAAAGTTTTTTCAAGAGACCAGAATACAACTGGGGGCCTAGTCTCTATCTTTTTTTAACCTCAGTTAGCGCGTTAATTACGTCACAAACACGTATTTTGACAGAACCAAAATTAGCGTAACTGTCAAAATACGTGTTTATGACGTAATTAACGCGCTAACTGAGGTTAATAAAAGATAGAGACTAGGCCCCCTGCATGGTGAGAGAAAACCTTGCGAGTTCCAAATTCAGATCACTTTACAGTAGAAATTTTTAGTTTTCAAGAGATAAACAAAAAGCATGAATAATTCTTTAATGGAAACCTTTACATATTAGGGATTTCTGTGATCAAATGACATTTTGAGCTATACCTTTAGATATAAAGTCTGAATATGTACATGACTTTCAACATAATTTTGGTAGCAATGGATTTCGTAATACAAAACTGGCTAGTTTAGATAGTTGATAATAGTGATGGATTGATTACTCACTTGTTCATTAGCTTGACGACGTCGATCTTGAACTTCTCGGCGTACATCTCTGAGAACTGCTTGAGGGTGAAGGCCCATCCGTGCAGTCCGGATCCGAAGCCGACGGATCCCTTGCTGGGGTCAACCCTGACCTCTCCCATAGGGCCGGCGTCGTCACTGTAGGTGGCAATGATGACGTTGATGTTCTCCACGATGCGCTGGAAGGTCTGGTAGAGTTCCTCAGAGTCCAGCTGCAGCTCGAGCAGGGCACGGTCCATCTTGTTCATGAACACAATGGGCTTGATCCTCTCGGCGATGGCTTGACGAAGGACAGTCTCAGTCTGCACGCACACACCTGCACAATTATATCACATTATCAGTACATTTTAACAAACTGGGATAAAAACATCGGTGCATTTCCTAAGGGCATATATACATGACTCTAGTGAGTTATAGATACAAGTAGGTAATACGAAGCAGCACAACTCCTTGATAGGTGAGCTCTGCCAACGTGTAATTTGCACAGCCATGTCTGTCTAATTTGTGCTGACAGAGGACTATTTTCGGCTTGTAACGTCATTTCCATCATGTACTAAAATAAGACAAGACATCATATTGTTTGTTGGGTTATTAGAAATAGTGTTTTTGTGGCCATACTGGCGTAGCATATCTCATTTGGACATAAAGATAGAGGTCCTGAGACAGCGTTTAGCCAGCGCGGCTCTTGTATCTACTTCCATGGCACCGCCCACACCATCCCCGGCTGCGGGGCCCCGCCCTGGAAGGGTGGCGCCCCGGAAACCTAGGAGGGGCACGTGTTGTGCTGGAAGATATATTTTTATAACAGAATAGATATTTTAGCCTAGTTTGAAATATAATTAATAATCCAATTGGGCTGACAATGCAAATAATTCAAAATTGCAGTGTTTATAACCCAAAAGATGCGACTCATAATTACTTCATTGTTATTCAATACATTTTGCAGATTTAGGTTATTCTAATATTTTTAATACTCTCATGGCCCCGGACTAATACCACCAACATTCTGAATAGAAAAATTTGTTGAAATGGCTTTATAAATAAATGTTTTGTAACTAAATCTGAACCGAGTAATTCCCAATCATCCTCTTCCAACCTCCCCCTCAAAACTTTCTTCAATCTTTCATAAAAACTGTGATGTCATAGTTCCACTGCCTGCACTGTTGGAACTCTTGTGTAGTAGTGGCACAAAATATAAAATAAATTCAATGGACGTCCTATTATTACAAAATGTTAATATTTATTTCTATAATTAGATGCCTATGCAGACTGTTACAAAAATGTGATTTGATAATAATTTTGTCAAACGATAATCATGAAGTAAAATGCATTAAAACATTGATTATTATTGAAGTATTATAGCACTTTTATAACTTAATTCCATGCAGTTGACCATTTCTACTACTTCCAAGAAAGCATTGCCAACTGCATTCATTGATTATTTCAGGACATTGCGCAACATTTCATTCTACGCAGTTGAACATATCTACCACTTCCAAGAAAGCATTGCCAACTGCATTCATTGATTGTTTCAGGACATTGTGCAACATTTCATTCTATGCAGTTGAACATATCTACTACTTCCAAGAAAGTATAGCCAACTGCATTCATTGATTATTTCAGGACATTGCGCAACATTTCATTGTATGCAGCATCATATATCTATCACTTTCAAGAAAGCATTGCCAACTGCATTCATTGATTATTTCATTGTGCAATATTTCGTTCCGTGGAGTTGAACATATCAACTACTTCCAAGAAAGCATTGCCAACTGCAACAATCAATTAATTGTTTCACAATATTGCGCAACATATGTTTTCATGTCAGATCTGACCTTTTGAGACAATGACAAACAACTGAAATTGTTCCTATAAATGTTATAACCAGACGTTGTTACAGACAGACAAAAAGGGGAACCAAATTAATTACTTTTAAAATAAGATCTCTTTTATCCACAATATCTGACTGCATAGTAAATATGTAGTATTTCGAGTGTTTGAAGTTACCTGAGACACAGTCCACGACGACGAGGGCTCCGTCAGTTACACGGAGAGCGGCGGTGACCTCGGAGGAGAAGTCAACGTGCCCGGGGGAGTCAATCAAGTTGATGAGGAAACCCTTCTCGCTCTTCTCACGCTGGTCAGGGTGGGTGATGAACACGCAATCCTTCTCGTCCAGCTCGAAGTACATGGAGATGGCACTGGAAGACAAGATTAAAATAGTGTAAAACATTGATTAAGTACAGTACAATTGCACCAGTCAGAGGCACTGCTTTTGTTGGACTTCCAACACATGCTCTGAGAATGAAAATTGATCAACCAATACACACAGTGGGAGTGTAATAGAAACAAAAGTGAGATAACACGTGGAGCATGCCGACTAACACCAAGCAGTAATGGGCGTTGACGATAATTCCATCTTCAACTGTTGAAAATAACGTCGACGTTGACTCAACTATAGAATAGACGAGCGACAAGCCAGTACAATCAAACACCAAACTAAACGAATAGGAGATCGACACAATACTAAGTCAAAAAAACAAACAAAAAAAAATAGATCAAAATCGTATTAGGGAATCCCTTTTAACGGGTGGTTCCCCGGATCATTGATGTATTATTATTATCTCTATGCCCCTCACAAGTAATAATAATCCTATAATAACGTTGAAAGTTGAAACTGTTGGAAGACGTTGGTTTCGGTGTTGAAAACATTACCCTGTTGAAATCAACACAGTCAAAGATTCAACTGCCTAATAAATAAAAAAAAAAAGGGTTAAGAGTTTGCACTTTGTGAACAACATTACTCGATATTTCAAATGGTCTTTTGGAAATGTACTGTACTGCACGTTTTTTTTATTTTCCCATCCAATACGGCCGATTAACAGCATCAGGGGACAATTAAATTTATCAACGACAAGCAAAAAATAACCTATTGATAATTAATAATATTAAAGACATTGAAGATATATTTTGCTTGTCACTGATAAATTCGCTTGTTGCTTGGCGCTACGGATCGGCCGTGTCGTGTGGGGAAAATCAAAAAAAAAAGTGTTGTATGTAGGTATGCCAAATACCATTTCAAATTAGGTACATTATCGTTCACTAAGTGTGGTCTCTTGACCCTTTTGATTAAACAGGCTAACACTGTTGAAAACAATAGGACATTGATAACTATCAATAGGTTATTTTTTGCTTGTCATTGATAAATTTAAACTCGCATTTGGCGAGTTGGTGGAAACAAAGGTGGGCGCCAATGGGCATAGACGCGATTTGCAGTAGTATGGGTGAACGATGTTGGTGACACATTGTGCACGCAGTTTCATACTAATAATACTTTGTTTCTATTCTATAACAGAAACCTAGTCGAAACAAAGAGGGACTTTTATTGGAGTCTACTTTCATTACAAATTTGAACATCGATGATTTAAAAATAATTCATGTTTTAATCAATATTTTAAAATTTCAAAATAGTGCCATGTCTTATGCCCTTATGGATATAAATATATTTTTTAACATTAGTAGCAAAATTATAGAAAATAAAGGAGTTTTATTAACAGCGTTGAGAGAGCACTTTGTTCATTACAACTAAGAACTTCGTACTAATCTATAAAACAAAACATTGCTGCTTACTATTTTTTAAATATTTTTAGCAGTATGCTGGGGATTTAGGAATAAAATAGATGATAAGAAAAGATTACTTCTGAAAGGGACCAGTTATGAAACCATAGCATTCTAATTTTAGGTTGGTATGCAACAAGTAATCTGAGTTGATTATCATTTTGAACATCTGATGAATGTTTATTTCATAATGATGGTGAAATATTATGACATTTCAAGATGTAAATAAAAGGAAATGCTATGCTGTACTCAAAAGAGAAAAGGTTTTCAATAACAAAAAATCAAAGATAGTAAGAATATTAGCGAGTCAAGACGCATCGGACATAAGATAAAGAAAGGTTAAAATGGCGAAAGAAATGTAATGTCAAACATATCATGCAAGTGTAAAAGTGAACAATGACTGCGGAACACTCATGTTGGCTGGCAGAATAGAAAGACTTGGCCCAAGGGGGTAATTACGCAGGTAAAATAAGAAAGTAGTGCACTTACGTGGACTTGATGGTGATACATCTGTCCTGCTCATCCTTGCGGGTGTCGGTGAAGCGGGTTTCTCCGGCCTTGGCGCCGGCGATAATTCCGGCCTTGGAGACCAGAGAATCCGTCAGGGTCGACTTGCCGTGGTCAACGTGAGCGATGACGGACATGTTACGGATGTTCCGCTTCTTGTCCATCATGCCACGGATCTCGTCTACGGTGAAATTCACCTAAAACAAAGGACGCCGCCATTAATAACGTTCAGCACAAACTGGTGAAGGAACTATGACGAAGCGCGTCTCCTTCCGACCCCGCGAAACTTTTGACATTGCACTGGCGAAAACGGCTACAACCTCGTGCACGTCGACGTGTAACACAAAACATTTTTCCAGGTAACTGTGTAGCACTCGGTGAACTTTCCTTTGATGCATGTGAAAACGTTTTAACTTTAAACAAAACCCATGCATCAATAATACACTTTGTCACGACAGCTGGAATAAAACACTTACGTTGAATCTTCATACTTCAAACTGGGATTTCACTTGGTGGTGCAATACACTCAAATATCATATTTTATCAGAGGACTCGAATAATAAATACGCCATAAAACGAAAGACACTTTGCTGATTATTTTAAAACAGAAATCAGCTTGTTTAATTACTCACCATGGTGGATGTTTTCCGATGTCGCTGGCTAAGTCAAAATTACGATACGCCGTTAATGGCGATCAACCCGGGAAAGGAACGGAAAAGGCAACGTAAAATGCCACGAACGAAAACGCACTAGAGAGCAGCACCGTCGATATATTTTAACCAATCAAATTGCAGCAAAAACCATAGAGAATATTTAAGCCCCCCATACATAAATACAACGAGATATATGCCGAATCGACTACGGACTATTCGTTTAATTAATCCAATCGGTATTTTTTTCTTATTAAATATCAAAAGTACATTTTCCACTGACTAACTAACTAACTAACCATCACATAGTTTCCCCGCAGGGGTAGGCAGAGAGGAAGGACCGCCTCCTATTATTCCTCACCAATCGCCCCATACATACTCTTCTATTATTCTGACTTTAAATGGCCCGACTCAAGAATCTGATTCACTTGATCGTGTCATATCTTCCTTGGGCGTCCCCGACTTCTTCCATCATTCACATTTGCGTTATATATTCTTCTTACATAACTTTCTTCGTTCATTTGCTCTACATGCCCGGAAATTTGAATTTACTGCGATAGAATTGGTGTAAAGCTTCTCTGAATGCATTTTCAATCATTTATTTATAAAACGTTTACATCTATTATTTTTATAAAAAGGAAAAATACCAAGAACATTTACAGTAGACATGGGCAGATTCAATCCCAGGAGTGAATCGATTCAGTCTGATTCTCCTGGCCTTTTGAATTGATTCATTGGATTCATTCCTTTAATTCAATTCCAAAAAAAAAAAACTACCGTTTTTATATTTGTATGTTTTATCAACACGCGGTTAAAGTGAAACCTTCAGAAAACAGAAGCAGACATGAATGGGGAAGCTACGAAGCACCACACACAGAGGAGACCGATTATAGGATTATACTATATTATCTCGCAGAATAAATCCTATAAATGTATGTATTTGTCTTTTTTAGTGTCTTTATTTTTCGTTTCATCGAGTTTCAAATCACAACGGTGCTAAAGAACACAAAGCACTCTACTTTTTTTTTACAGTGAATACCGCACAAGAATCTCAACTGCTCCCGTCTGGAGCCAATGAGACTATGGCATCCCCAATTGGGGTATGTTGTGAGGCTGAAGGTAGTGGGGAGGGGAAGGAGGTGGGAAGAGGAAGGTTGGGAAGTACCTGGCTATTCAGATCTGGTCACCAAACACGGCTAAAGCCATTTTTAAGCAACGTTTCAATTCTGAATGGTGGTCTTACACCAGGGTGATACTGATAGTATCTTCCACTCTGGAAGATACTATCAGTATATCTACTTAGGGTGAATTATGTCGTTCTGAAAAATTGTACTAACGACGCGCGAAGGGGTTAACGTAATATTTTAATGTGTCTTATATTGACAACAAAATGTTATGATAGGTATTTTACTTTAGGCAAGTTCACGGCGCGCCGCTCATATAATAATATTTAAATACCTACGAAACATTATAAATTATAATCTTTCAATTATTTACGGGACACATCATTAATTGAAATAATTTAACAGTAAATTGAAAGGAAAATAAAAAAAAAATAATGCGCCGTTAAAAATCGTAGGATTCAAGGCCAAAGATAAGGAATGAATAATCAATTCCATTTTAAATTGAGAATTAGATGGAGTGTGGCACAAGATTGAATTTATTTATTTAATTCAGTCAATCAATTTCGCCCACGTCTAATTTACAGTGTTACTTATGCATTGATGATATAGATGTGATTGAGGTTATTAACGACTTGTATATATAACCTTTAAAGATATTAAAATTTTCAATTTCAAAGTCTCATTTAACAAACTATCTTGTTAATATTATTTATTTATTTATTTACGCCTTTTTTCGGGGCGTTTATATAAGAAATTAACAAATTTACAAATTAACTATAATATAAATACTTTATATTTCTTTTACAAAGAAATATAATAGGTATGTATTTCTTTTACGAAGAAATATTAAGTATTTATTGTACATAACTGAACTGCCTCAGTAACAGTATTTTGTATTTGTTTAAAGATAAATTGAAGATGTCCACTGACTTGGCATTATTATTTCCCTCCATTAGTATTATGGGTAAAGAGGAATACATATGGTAGTTAGTTCCAGAATTTCTGCACTGAAATAAATCCTCACTTCTAGTATTACGTAGTGGAATCCGGAAGCTTATCAATTCAAGCAATGCCGGACTATCAAATAAATTATTTAGAATTTTATACAGAAATAACAAGTCAGTGTAAATTCTTCTGTCTGACAATTTAAGCATATTCATATCATTTAAAATAGTGTTGTAGTTCAATATAATTGCTGGAATACCCATTTTAAAATTTAGAAAATGTAAAAGTTGTTTTGTATTCTTTCAACAGCTTATACAAGCATATTATAATATGGGTTCCAGACGGAAGAATTGTACTCAAGTTGACTTCTAACATATGCAAAATATAACAATTTAATAAACTTTATATTGTTAAAATTTCTTGTTAGCCTAGTTATAAATCCCAACATTTTTAAGCCCTTATTAGAGATTTCTGTAATGTGGTTAACAAATGAAAGATTTGATTGAAAAGTGATGCCTTAGTCTTTAATTTATGTCAATGTCTCGAGAGTATTGTTATCAATGTTGTAGTTAAAGATGACTGGATTTTTTATTCGAGAAAATCTAACTACTTGACATTTTGAGATATTTAAGTAGAGTCTATTTTCATTACACCAAATCAACAATTGGTTAATATTATCTTGAAGAATGTTGCAACGGTAAATATTTTTAATAATTCTAAACATTTTGAGGTCATCAGCAAAAAGTAAGAAAAATACATCAAGAAATACTTTTGTTACATAATTTATAAACAAGATAAATAAGATTGGGCCAAGGAGTGAACCTTGTGGAACTCCACTTGTTGCATAAATTTTTTCCGACAGGGAGGATTTTATTCTAACAATTTGTTGTCTTTTAGTAAGATAGCTTTCAATCCAGGTTAATAATATGAAGGGGAACGTGTTGAGAAGGGGAATGTCTTAAGAATAATCGAAGCTATGCTTTAAATAGCTTTAGCCGTATTTGGTGACCAAATATGAATAACCAAATACTTCCCCACCTTCCTCTTTCTCATTCTCTTCCCCCAACCATACCGAAATAGCCCAAACTATTTTCATCGCAGAAATGGAAAAATTTCAACATGAATGGCTATACAAATATTTTTTTAACATCAACTCCACACAGTAGGCCGCAAGGAAAATAAATTCTTCTGAAACTATGTCATCTTTGGTTATACCGTGCTATGGTCTTTTTTGAAGATGGGGTCGCGATCAATAGTATTGAAGAGATCCATGTTGTAGGAGGGAGTAAAGATAAAGATCTTTCCACCGCCGAACTGCAGATCTCAAGAACGAGTCGTAGAAACGACGTGTTATCATGAGATAAGTAATGTCAACAAAGTATAAATGCTGGGCGCGCGTTTGGCGTGCTTCCAGACTGTGCACCAGCACTGAAGGGCTAAATAACACTAGTACCTCGGAGAGTCATTCATTGAAATACCGGTAGAACAGGGACAGCATTCCGCCTGACGCCTGTGCTCCAAAGAATGCAATCAATTTAATAAGACATGGGAATCAATCGGGCGGACCGCACATTTATGCACCGAATAAAGGGGTTGTAAAGTATTTTGGGGCTCCAGACCAAAGGCGGCTGCTAAATTCAACAGTGGTTAAAAGACATTACAGCTTGGCATAGTATTCTAGAAATTTATGCAAACGGTACTAAAAGTTTTCGTAACTGTGGCTTTGTCAATTGGCAAGTATATTAGCTTTGTCTTTGAAAATTGTTCCCCACTTTCAAATTTATTCTCGTATGAATTTGAAAGTTCGTTACAAATATCCAAAAGGAAAACATTACAACTTGATTTTTTTGTGTACATTTTATTTTATTTATAATTTTGATCTTTTAATGAATTAGATATTGTTTTATTTTGATTTTAGGTACGATAAACGGCTTTTTCAATGCACACATTTCAAGGCAAAAATTACCTTTCCATATCATAAAAAAAAGTGAATACAACACAAGCGTCCCAATGGTCTGACGCTAGAGAGACTGTGGCATCCCCAATTGGGGATGTTGTGAGGCTGGAGGTAGTGAGGAGGGGAAGGAGATTTATTCTCTGGATAAATTTGGTAGGGGAAAGAGAAAGGTGGGGAAGTACCTGGCTATTCAGATCTGTCCACCAACTACCGCGAAAGCCACTTACAGGAACGTTTCATTTTTGAAAAAAGGTCTTTCACCGGTGATACAGATACAAGATACAAACCATGTAAAGGTTCTGTAAACAGTAGACCTCGTATTAAAGGTTTTTATTATTATCTTATTTAATAAATCTAAACCAAAGATTCCTCCGAAATCATATAAGAGTTGTAGAGGGGCATCCATTAATTACGTGATCAGTTTTTCTTCCAATCTAGACCCCCCCTCCCCCTGGGTGAGATAAATTTGGGCCAATGCGTATATTTTTTTCAAGTAACGTGAGATTTTGCTGGAACCCCCCCCCCCCCCCATTTGTGCTCACGTAATTAATGGATGCCCCCTAAGTAGGTACTGTAATACCGACTTACTTAATAAACCATGTATTTGAAAATATCGATTTTTATTTTAAATGAGGAATTATACAATTTTTCATAAGAAACTTCACTATCTCAATAACAATTATTTTATGAAAAATTCTCCAAACTGGTAGGTACCATAATATTGAGTATTCCGATTTGACAGCTCGTAGAAGGACCCACGCTCATGTGAATTCTGAAGGGATAAAAATGCAGTATCCAATATATGATGTAAGCGCGACGTTATACGATGTAACCGCTGCTCACGCTGCATTTGAATAGTCATGCGACCCCCTCTCCGCCGTAAACAGGAGAGGGGGTCGTTTTAATTACGAAGCTGCCTAAACGTGCTGATGTCAGCTGACAGATCCAAAACAAAGAAATGATATTTCGCGGCAGCTCTCTAATTGAACTGACCCCCTCTCTGCCTTAGGACGCAATCTTTTATAGCGTAGTGTGACGGTACGAAGCATAATCGCCGTAGGTCGCTCTCAAAAACGCTCACACTTTTAACGCTTAATGTGTCATTAGCTTAAAAGTCTATAATTTTTTTTAATCTCTATGACAATGACAGAAATATTTTCTATGCGAAATTATTTTCTATGTAAAATTTCAAAAATACTGAAGAAATGTCAAATTTTGGCGCGCTTTGAGTTTGACGTTTACGTTTTACGTTTACAAACAATAATAAATAAATGTTGTTACCGTGAATAGACGTACTGAAACCGAATACTACCAAAGTAAGCTATTTAAATAATATCATTCTAAACATGTATATTGTGGGCCATAGAATTATTAATAAATATGCGATTGATAGTTCTAATATTGTTTTTATTCTGATGTATATGTACTATGAATTGGGAAAATTGTCAGGATGATGATTAAAATATCTCGATTATTTTATCACAAGGTTTATTGTATTTCAAAGTGACGCGGTGAGCACATTAATTATTCGTACTATATAAATCAACAGAAAATCAGTGAATTTTTATACTCAAAGCAGTGAAAACTTAAATGAAACTAGGCATTTTGGTCACTAGTGTAACTTATCTTACATCAAAGCTTACATCTTAAAAAAAAATAATTACAAACTGTCAAAAGTTAAAAACAAAATAAAAATAAAAGTAAAACAGTGTAAATATTTATATGGAATATTATTATTGCTATCCACATTGTCAATCTTACTGTATCGTAGAGTTTACTATATAGATACTTGGATCAACCCAACTTCTACGGCCTTTTTAAAGATAACGTAATAACCATTTAAATAAATCATTTTTCATTTCCGCTAACTTATTTACTTACTTCTAACTACTTATTATCTAATTACTTCAACTTTTTAAACTTTTTTGCAGCACGTGTCCTTATTTTGAAATATTTACCAAACTTTTCATTTTGACTTTTTTCAAATGTAGAAACATCTTTCGAAAATAGATAACAAATGTAGAAAAAGCTGTGATCCAGCAAATAAGTTTAGTACTTAAATAAGAAATAATAAAACTGATACCAATTACAAGTCATTTTCCAAAACCAAGGTCATTCAAATTAGAATTCAATAACCCAAGAACTACAACAACCTGAACATTAGTAAGTATGTAAATGTCATCTCCTAAAAAAACAACACAAGGATGTACCCCGATGCTACACTTTTTCAACAAAAACATCTAAAAAACTTAAGAAAAGAACTCGAAAAACAGAAGTCAAATGGCAAAAACAATATTATCATAAAATATGTAAACGGAAACCCTAAAATTGTGCAAACTCAAGATATACTACCAGAACGCTCGGGAACTACGCACAAAATTAAATGTACTATAATCTACCTTACCTTTACACTATTATGCTATACATATATACATGCTGACAGAAACTTGTCTCGACTCAGACATAAAATCAACAGAACTCGGACTTAACAACCACAAAATTGTTCACTGCGATAAAAAGTTAATCCAGTTCCAAGACAATGGGCGGCATTACTAATTGCAATAAATAGAAATTTACATCAAGAAAACTCAAAAAAAAACTAACTAACTCAAACAAGTATTTGTACAAATTGATATCACTAGAAAAAAATATGATAGCAACTTTGTACACAATAACACTATCTGATGCCTTAAACCATGGGTCGGCAACCTGCAGCCCGCGAGGCGTCTTGGTGCAGCCCGCAAGATTCTCACCGCAACGCACGTGACGGACGATATCATACATAATGCAGTGAAAGGGAGCGAAGGGATAGAGAAGGGGGAGCGATTTGCAAATCAACCTGATAGGTTTGCAAAGTGATACCACACTTAAAAACTTGGTGGATTACTATGGGGGTTTGACTCCTGAAAACTACAAGCAGTTAAAATGGTTTTCTGAGTAAATAATTACTGTTTGGTAGTAAATAAATTTGTGAGCAAGCTTTTTCAATTCTGATTTATCAAGAAATGATCGGATTCACATTTAGACACAATACTACGCAACTCTACTTCATAAAAAATGCAAGCTAATATAAGAAAACTTGCAAGTAAAATACGATCACAAAAATCTCAAAAAAATGACCTTTACCAGAAAAAAGTATACCCTATTTTTCAACTATTCAATACATGAAATAAAGAAAGAGTAACAGAATGGCGAGGTCTTAGCATAATAAACCAGATTTCATGGCCCACATTCGACAAATTGTGAACAAGGTATGAAAGCATTAGGATATATATTAAGAACAATTGAAAACTTTGAACCGTTATAAATCATTAAACTGTTGAACTTATCCCTAGTCAGAAGCATAAAAGAACATTACCCCATAGTTTGGTCGTCCTTCTCCAAAATTCTCATATTTGAATTTTTTCTACATTATTGTAGAAAAAATTCAAAGAAAATTTCTAAGTAATTAAATTAAGACAATATTAGCGAAACTCAATTAAAAATCTGGAGACAGACGATTAAGTTTCGCTAATATTGTCTTCACTTAATTAAGTATTAAAATTTGAGGTTTTACTCAGAAAGTTAAAAATAAATTTTTCTAAACTTCGTAAATTTTAAATTTAACACTGCATCATCTTCATCGCTTCATCGCTTTTATTTGGAGTGTATTGGCAGATTTTCTATCTTTATGTTATTTATTTATTTTATGTTACCCACCTAAATTTTGTTAGCTGTTATATTTTATGTTATTATATTATATTTTCATTGTAATCATATCAATTCATAAAAAGATGTACCTACTGCATTGCTTGTAAAAGGTTTTGGATGTTTAAAATAAAATAAATTAACATTAATTTCATGACTTAACACATTATGTAGTGATTCAGTAGAATTCTGGTCGTATGCATTAATACCTGTATATATTAATTTTTTTATTATTCCAACTGTATCGTTTCCTTTTCAATGATTTTCTGTTGAAGAAAATTTTGTAAAAGTTTTTATTTTCTTTTCTAGGCACTTCCAAACCACCATCGAACTCTTCCTATTAATCGCCAAGTTATTGAAGTCAACTAAATTTAATAAAATACATAATATAAATACATATTCACATAGTCTGCAACAGTTACCGATAGAGTTTTAATTTGGTAAATTGTAGTGAACTTTTTGTGTAGTGCAATTGCGTGGCGCAATTAAATAGTGACGCAGAAAGTCAGCCTTCGACGCAGTGCAAGATTTAAGGTAAGAAGAATATATTTTTTCCACTCTCATTAACAATGCACTCTGTCTTTTATTTTACATATATTTGTACAGTCGGGAATCAATGGAAATTTTGCTTGAAAAGTAGCTGGCTGAAGGACGGGAAGGAAAGGAGATGGAGAAGAAGAATGTTGGGAAGTACCTGGCTATGCAAAACTGGTCCCTAAATATAGCTATAGGCATCTCATGTATGGTTATCTCTAACTGGTGAGAGTACCTTCCACATTGTAATGAGGTGAAAATATACAATATTAAATAATATCCATGATTAAAACTATATAGTCATTGAAGAAGAACATTATATTAAGAAATATAAACGTAAATTAACTTTGTGGCGTCATTTAATTAAATGAAAACAAATCGATTTGCATTATACACCACTTATTTAATTAAAAATTATCAACATGTTTCTGAACCAATCTGGTTTGGTCATTTTTAACACTCTCACTCTCATATTTCTATTTAAGAATTACTAATACAAATATCTTCAATTAATTCCCACATTTTTAAGGCTGCCATCTTTATTATGTGGTTCAATGATTAAATATATCATTGATGCGTAAAAGCTTTAAACTATGAGGAGGTCAATAAACCAGTATCATTTCTCGCGCCCTATTGGCTCTGCATCCAACTCAAGAAGTCAATGTCCACTAATATGCTGATTTATAGAATACACTGGGTTGACGATCGACGACTGCCTACCACCTAGATCAGTGGTTCCCGACCTTTTTTAGACCAGGGACCACCATGACATTTATTTGTACAAGGTACAATAATGATAAACTGTTGATCTCGTAATTAAACGCGTCCTTGCAATTACTATCATTTTGCAATTCAATATGCTCTTCTTGGACATCTTCAGCTACCTCTCCATCATTTAATAACAAAAGGGTTACGAATCGGCTTTTGGATACCTTTCGATTCGGTTTTGTAGTAAATGAATAAATGTTTCATGGACCACATTTCAGATCTCGCGGACCACCTATGGTCCATGGACCACCGGTTGGGAACCATTGATATAGATGGAGGAATTTCCCAAGACTGCTGACGAACCGGTCGAGTTCAACAGAGGGCGATGGAACTTGGAATAAATTCCATTTTGCGGTTATAATCTTGAAGTTGAATAGACCCCACTCCCATCAGCTATAGAGTAGGACAATGTATTTATAGGATTTAGGATATGATTTTAGTTGATTTTATTCAGTCAATAAAAACACTTTGTTTTTCTCTATGCTTCAGAAAGCTGATATAGTAGCCAGCTAACTACTGACGCTAGCATAGTTCTTCATCAAAGAATGGATCTACGACCATAGACTGACTCCTACAACTATACGAGTATAGCTTTATTCCTTGATTCCCTAAAATTGAGGGTGCTGTAGTTTTATTAGCTCTGGAAAGTTGGTTACTCCTGCATAGTAATCTCATTGAATAGCAAAGGATGAAACTACTCAAACTCATGTGTGTAGTTTTGTCGTGAGATCGCTTTTTCGATTCCACTCATCCACATCCAGAGATTTTTATAATATTTTTTCCTTACCTAGATTTTCTTTGCGGAAAATGTATCTATGTAACTCAAAAATGTCACGGCAATATACCCCGATACAGGCGAACCTTAGTGGGGTTAATAATTACATGCTAACAATGTATTTAAATTGTGAAGAAGCAATAAATAAATATAATAGGTTTGTTGAAATCTTCAAACATGACTTCAATTGTCCCTATTTTTGGTTGCACTGTTTTGTCATAAGATGGCAGAAAAGACCACGAAGAATTAATGCAGATTGGGTAGGTCTTTATTCAGTAACGCGTGGCAAACTGCTGCTTTTTAGTTTTTTATAATTTCTGCAGGTGATGCCGCATTATTATTAGATATCTGAAATTATTTTCCACAGCTATAGTCGTGTATTTTTCCAGTTAGAATCATACAGTTTAAGTGGCTTGTGTGAACTGGTAGAGTACAACCAAGTAGCTAGTAATGGCTCCACCAATCTGAAAAAAATTGAAAGATTACAATTTATTACCACCAATAATATTAAAAAGATGTGCGGGACAGAGTCTGACCATTACGGTCCTGGTAAAGTTGCCAAAGACCACCTCGTAATAAAATTGTTATTACATATAAGTATTTACACAGTAACATATTTTAGTTTAGCTCGATCTAAACACAAATTCCTGCAAGTATGAATGATTATTTATTCATTTAATGTACGTTGTACATAGAAAAAGCAAATAACAGCCTTAAAAATCACACAAATCTGACAGGAGATTATGTCCGCTCTCTAAAAACAATCCCACAAAAGATACGGAATAGCTCGGCAGACTGGTTTTCTTGGTGTTGGATTATCAATTTTATCCAAACCTTCAGAAAGTATCAATCCCAACAAAAAAGATAATGGAAAATTATTCCTCGTCACACTTTTATTGAAACCAACTTCTGTCGCAATGGTAAATTTACATTTTCACAATGATGATTTCAAATTTACGTTTTGACAATGTCTTTAGAAAAATCACTGTTGTTTTCAACTTTCACATTGATTAGTTCAATTTCATAACCATACATAAATATTAAACATTTTTTTATACACTTACTGAAAGTAAGATTGAATAATCGAAATCAATCATTCCGCATGCCGATATGATAACTTTTTGATGAAACAGTTGCAAAGAATATACCCTCAACTGAAACAGCAAATTTAGTAATTGAAACATAAATATCATAATGTAAGCGTTACATGAAAATAAAATAATTTTCGTAATGCATAACATACTTTAAACTGTTAAACATTATTAATTAAACACAGAAATAACATCTTCAATGTATATATTTATACACACATATTTACTCCAATCAGCAGTACTGTTTTTGTTGTATATCCGGTGTACAAGAAGTCCTGTCAAACTTGACTGAAAAAAGAAATTATAATCAATATTTACATTGAAAATTAGCAAGTAGTGCTTAGCAAGTGATTAGTGCTTAAAATGTAAACGTCTTACTTTTTAAAAATATATTTTTTTGTATGAATACCACACAAAAGTCCCAACTGCTCCTGTCTGAAGCCAGTGAGACTATGGCATCCCCAATTGGGGTAGTTGTGGGGCTGAAGGTAGTGGGGAGGGGAAGGAGATAGAGAAGAGGAAGATGGGGAAGTACCTGGCTATTCAGATCTGGTCACCAAACACTGCTAATGCCATTTCATTTGATATTCACTTTATACCTCATATATTCGCCCGCACTTGGAACACTGTACACCAATCTGGACTCCTTTTTACCAAGCCCATATTGAAAGAATTAAAAAAAAAAATTTTAAACACATAAATTATAAACTAAATTTACATTTCTCTAATTACATCGAATCCATTAAATTTCACAATTTCAACTCCCTTCAAGCACGGCGTCTAATTTTTGATCAAATCTTATTGTTTAAAATTCTAAATAATGGCCTGGACTCACCAGCTTATTAAATTTTCATATTCCGTCAAGATCAACCCGACAATGGGATTTATTTTATTTGCCCTCATTTAGAACAAATATTAGAAAAAATTCCCCAATTCCTCGTGTATGTGCACAATATAATACAAAATTTCACAGCATTGACATTTTTAGTAATAACTTAAAGAAATATCTATACGAAGTAACGCGTACGATTAATTATTATTAACATAAGAGTATGTAATGTATCGGGAGCATCTCCTATCCTTTTCCTATATTCCACTTCCTCTCCCCCTCCTACAACCCAAAATTATTTTTAAGATATTAAAGCTTCATTTACAATGAACTCTAGCATAAGAAACTTCTGTGGCTTGACTAATTCACTTGTATATTATTTATCACTGTATATTATAAAAGCTGTTTCTTACAAAATAAATAAAATTTCAAGCAACGTTTCAATTCTGAATGGTGGTCTTACACCAGGGCGATACTGAGGGTATCTTCCACTCTGGAACGTGTCACAAATGTACTATATATTATTTTAAATTAATAAATTGTGAAATATCACAAATTAATCAAATAAAATTTATTTGCCACGCCGGGATTCGATCCCGCGACCTTCGGTGTGCAAGTCAAGAGCCTTACCGCTGGACTACGCCGACCGTGATTATTTTATTTACTACATAATAGAGTTAAGTTAATACTGCAATGTGACATCTTACTGTATACAGTAAAGTAAAGTTAACACTCATCACTGATCATTTGCTACTAATCAAAATGTAAATTTCTTACTATTTACTTCATGTAGAGTTAAATTAGCGCTACATCTTACTACATGCAGTAAAGTTAAATTCATGCTTGCCACTAATGACTTACTACTAATAAACGTCTTACTATTTACTATATATGGAGTTAACGCTACTCTGTGACATGTTACTATACTTAAGTTAAATTAACGTTTGTCATTGTTCCCTTTTACTAATCAAAGTGTTAACATTTTACTATTTACTACGTATAGAGTTAAGTTCATTTTACAGTGTGACATCTTACTAAATGCCGTAAAGTTAAATTAACGCTTGTCACTGATTACTTGCTACTAATCAAAGAGTAATCGGGCTTTAGTAAATAGGCAGATATTCAAACATACCCATAGAAAAATCACGGTCTTAAATTTATCAGTGGTTTGGAATTTTGGATTATTTATAAAGTTAAAATTATTTAAACGGCGAACGCCCTTCGCTATAAAAGATAAAAGATCATTTGGCTTGGCCTATTTCAGCATATCGCTTGCCATACATTGGGAATGCCATATATTGGGAATGTACGGTGAGCGATATGCCGAAATACGCCAAGCCAAGTGATCGTTTGTAGCTAAGTCTGTCGGCCCCATTACTGTAGGGGAGACTTTCAACTAAATTCAATATCAGTGACGTCTTTCATTAAGCAGCTCCTGCGTTTTATCAAAATCTTTCCCAGACATTCTGTTCATACTATTTATATTATGTACAATGATATACAATATCATCTTCATTATTGAAGTACATAAAGATATTTCTACAACAGTATTGAACTTTTCAGATGCTTTTGAGAGAATCAATAATTATGTATTTAATTTTAATTATAAATTAATTTATTTTAATTTAAACCGAATTCATCTCTATTCAATTAAGAAGGCATTAACTATTATAAATTTAAAGATAATATTTTTAAATAAATAATGAAAAATAATGTATGTATACATATATTTTTTTACATTAGCTCTACACTCCTCCCGAGGAAAATAATTCCCCTCAGGGCCTATGTTAACTTTGGGTATACTGTGAGGAGGTTCTTTTTACTGAGAGGAAGTTCTGGGACTGTCAAAAAGAGCGAAGCTAGCAGTCCACAATGGAGTCCTGGTACCTACCCTGATGTATGGCAGTGAGGCATGGAACTGGCAGAGGAAGGATGAAAGTAAACTGAATGCTGTTGAAATGAGATCCCTGAGGCAAAACAATGTATGATTGTGTGAGAAATGTGGATATTCACGAAGAATGTAAGGCTGATGTAAGCATAATGAGTAAGATTAAGAAAGGGACCCTCAGATGGTTTGGGCATGTAGAGCGAATGAACGAAGAAAGTAGTTTAAGAAGAATATACGATGCAAATGTGAATGGTAGAAAATCGGGGACGCCCGAGGAAGAAATGGCACGATCAAGTGAATCAGATACTTGAGTGGGGCCATGTCAAAAGTCAGAATAATAGAAGAGAATGTATGAGACGATGTATGAATGTGAGTGAGGCAAAGAGTGTGTGCTAAGACCGAGTTGTTTGGTGGTCCGTCCTCTCTGCCTACCCCTGCGGAGAAACGGCGTGATGGTTAGTTAGTTAGTTAAGTTCTGGGAAGGATAAAGGTATGATGGGGTGGGTAGGAATCTGGCGTTCGTTGTCCTACTAAACGTGGCAAACCACTTGGGTGACATAAAGCAGAGGTGTTGGTTATCCAATAAATTGTTCTCGGGAAATCATCCCCACTACCAAAATATATAAGTAGCGAAGAAGACCATCTCTTGCTGTTGAGTTTGAGTTTGAAGTATGTAGCAAATAAAAGGGAAAGAATGTCGGAAGGCATCGATGTCTGTATACAGGTGTTACGGAACGTACTTGACTTACTACCACTCCTAACTGTCCATAATTAATATCAAGAATAACTGGTTAAAGTAAGTCTGGTACACTCCTTAACATGCTTTATAGGTACACCCTAAAAATCTATAGACACTCATCATATTCTAATCACCTGCTATAATCAATATGTATTTATTACCTCTTGTGTGATTATATGAGCCGCTCTTATGATGTAGAAATTCAACCCATTATAATATAACATAGTGACAATTATTTTAGTTGCCGACCAAATGGTGTCGGTCCCGGGCAAAAGGAGATACAATCTGGAGACTATGCCGACAAAGATATTGGTTAGAATTAATAACAACACTAACGAGTAAATATTATTGAATATCTTAGTCGCACTTTGCAAGTCGTTGTGTATGGAGCACAGATTGTGAATGCTATGAATGATATCGCCACGGTTAATGCAAAAACTCTTCTCGTGTTGATTCACAGTAATCTCGCTATGAATCTTGGTGTTTGCCAGTTGGATTCTGTCAACCTTTATGTACCCTCTTAGCGTGCTATTGATCAGATAATATCGATGGCTTATGTTGATGAGGCCAATCCAGATTTGCATTATCAGTGACAAATACAGGTAAGCGTGAAGTTCAACAACGAGATCCCAAAAGTACGTGCTGACGGGTTGTAGGCCGTACTCCAGCAAAGAGCCAATATTTTTTGTTATAAATATCAAGAAGATGCACAACAAGTTTACGAATAAACTGATGTAAGTATTTTTTCTCAATTTCTTGTGATCAATCAGAATATGATTTTCTTTGAATCTTTCGTCAATTTGAAGCATGGACGTGAAAAATTCTTCGAATTTGTTGCGGTGGAACAAAATAGCAAGTCCGCTTAACAGATCCACTAATATGGGAAAGTATAACTTCACTCCGTAAATTATCAAGTCAAATTCTCGCGATGTCTCCACTGGATCGTCTAAACCCGAGTGAGCCTTGGGGTTTAAATAAAGAAATGCACCGATCATAATAATACTAAATAATACATCTTTCCAGAATACTTTGAAAGAAGTGATGCCATTCTTTTTGCTAATGGTGTATGGAGCTAGGCCAAGTAATTTGGACATTCTGTAAAGAGGCAGAATGCTGTCGACTATATCCGCATCAGATTTTGCAGTCATCTCTTGCTGAACTATAAATATGTATTTGATTGAAGATTACGAGCTGTGTACAAGTTATCCTGATGAGCTGTGAACAGCCACTGCGGAATAAGCACTATTTTTATTTAATCAACTTTTTTTCTTCTCTCTCTTAAGTTATTAAGTTATTGCGTTATTTCATTAATATCAACTCATGAATCATCAATAATTTTCATTACTGGTTTATTTATAAGTAAATCAATAATGCGTATTGGTAATTGACAGCTTGTCCGACTGTGTAATCTATTTAACACATTAATAGTCAAACATAGACGACCTTGGTGTAATTTTGCTTGACTAGCAGTAAAAAACCCGCTCTGTGAATTTTTGCTGCTAGGCCCTACGGGCGGCGGGTGACACGACAGTAGCTTAGTCACAAACTTCACGTGCATTCAGCTTTGCCGCCCTGGGCCTCTGACGGGCTTAGTCCGCCACTGTTTAGGCAGTATCGATTTATTTGAATTAAGATTGATGGAATGTATTTTATAAGTCTTCAACAAGTTTATAATCAAATTTCATGATCATGTTAATAATCTATATCATAATCAATTTTTTTGATAATATTCATTATCCATTTCATAATCAAATTCATAAAAAAATTAACCATCAAATTCATCATTAACAACAACATAAACAAATTCATCAGCAAATTCATAACAAAATTTGTAGTCTAATTCATAATCAAAATTCTAGTGGAATTCATAATCAATTTAATAGACAGATTTATAAAATCAAATTCATAATCAATTATTTCATAGTCAATTCGTAATCCAATTCATCATGAAATTCATAATCGAATTCAAAGTCTAAGTCATTATCAAACTCATGAATTCATAATTAAATTAATAATCAAATTTGTAATGAATTATAATTGTCAATTCCTAATTGAATTCATCGCCAAATTCATAATCAAATTCATTGTAACATATATAATCTAATTCACAATCATATTTATAGATAGAATCATAATTATGTAAATTGATTTCAAATTAATTAATAATCCTGTTCATAATCGAATTAATTTTAAAATTCATAATCAATCTGACAATCAAAGTTGAGGTTGGCTGCCTTAATATTATTTAAAATATTCATTCCCAAAATGTGTGAAAAGACTTCTCCAAAGATTGGAGTTAGTTACCCGTCTATGCATATCAAAATGTTTTTTTGTTTATTTTTGTTGTTGTTATTTATTATAATTACCTCTTGTGTGATTATATGAGCCGCTCTTATAATGGAGAAAGTCAATCCATTGAAATACATCATATGAGCAAAAATTTTTGCTACTGTCCAAGCGGTGAACTTTCCAGGCAAAAGTAGGTACAGCCTAGAGGTTGTACTAACAAAAACGTTGGTTAGAATTATTAAAAACACCGCGGAGTAAATTCTATTGAATATTTTAGCCGCACTTTTTAAGTCGTTGTGTATGGAGCACAAGTTGTGGATATTGTTAGCGATATCGCCACCATTAAACACAAAACTTTTCTCGTACTGATTCACAGTAATCTTGCTTTGAATCTTCACATTAGCCAGTTGGATTTTATCAGACTTTATGTATTCTTGCAGCTTGCTATTTATCAAATGATATCGATGGCTTATGTTGATGAATCCAACCCAAATTTGCAGTATTATCGATAAGTACACAACGGCTTGAAACGGAGTGATAATAACCCATAAATATGCCGTATGAAGCCTTAATCCATGAATTAAGAAAGAATCTAGGATTTGACCCCCAAATAGTAGAAGAATATACGACGTGGTAATAAACAAACTGTTATGAGTTGATCTTGTTATTTTCTTGTGATTAATCACAATATTGTTTTCTTTGAACCTTATGTCGACTTGGAGCATGGATGTAAAAAATTCTTTGAATATTTTACAGTGGATCAAAATTGCCAGCCCACTGACCAAATCTACTAATACAGGAAAGTACAACTTCACTGCGTTAATTATTGTGTCGAATTCTCGCCCTGCCTCGTAGGTGTTTGTTCCCAAGCCAGCCATGGGATTCACGTACAAGCAAAAAGAGATCATGAGAACACTATATACTATATCTTTCCAGCATACTTCAAAAGAAGTGATGCCTTGTTTTTTTTTAATTGTGTATGGAGCTAGGCCGACCACTTTAGATATTCTGTAAACTGGGAGAATACTGTCGATTATGTCGACATTAGATTTTTTAGCCATTTCGCTGTAAGTACTTGCTCTCCGTTAAGTTGACCCGACAAGTTGTGTAAGTACTACTGCGGAATTATTCACTTTTTATCGACGTTTGTGTTGGAATTTTCTTAATTAATCATAGTATCGTTTACATAAATGATTAGTCACTCTATTGCTTTTTTTAATCTTTTTAGTAAATTATTTATTCATATTGCTAATTCTGTATGTATTATTATTTTAATGACTGTTCAGTTTAGGATTGTAAACGAAAGTTGCACCCTCTGTTATTTTCCAAAAGAATAATTGAAGTTTTCAAACAGCATCCCCGATGAGAAAATGTCAAAAAGAAAATTTACAAAATTTTCTGACCAATATTCCGAGCAAATTTTTCCCTTTTTCCAACAAGAAAAATTTCAAAACTTCACATAATGAAATCAAAAAGATTTTTTTTTATAAGAATTTACCAAACACTTTTCCGAGCTAAAATTTTCCAATTTTCAGGGAAGAATTTTTTTTAGAAAAATAAATTTTCCCAACATGAAAATTTTCCAAACTTCATATTACAAAATCAAAAAGATATCTGTTTTTATAAAATTTCCTATTCCATTTTCCAACGAATTTTCACCTCCCGTTTCATTGAATGATGTTCATTTCCATGTTCTTGTGGGTAACCGACGAGTTCATCGAAAGCTGTTGAAAGACTACACTTAATCTAATAACTATCATACTTGGTCTATTGATAACACTGTGCTACAAAATTGTTAAATTAGGTTAGGTTAGGTCCGTTCCAAAGTTTTATTATCAATTTTTTTATAAATAAATTTATTGTCAACTTTTATGACCAATTTTTTTTTAACTTCCCGGTCCGCTCGGCATTTCTCTCAAATATCTACGAAATATATTTTTTCGATGAATTGGCGATTCATCATTCGATGATTTGGTTTTCGATGAATTGGTTTTTGATGAACTCATTTTCGATCGTTTGCGATGAATTTGCTTTCGATGAATTGATTTTTGATGAACTCATTTTCGATGAACTCGTCGTGAACCGTTCTTCTGTTATCTTCTGCTTGTTTGTATTATCTTTTGTATTTTATTTTTACATATTTTTATTTCCTTTGTATTATTATTTTTTTTATTTATAATTGGATTGTTCTCACTCATATGTGACCAACTACCACCGAATCACATATGTTTACAAATCCCAACCCTCCAACATCCAGGAAAAAGCAGCCTTTTTAGTCGGTCAGGTTCTTCCTTTTTGGTTCATGCCCTGCTCTTTGAAGCAATTCCAGTTTTATAAATCTTGTTATTGGTGGCTCTTTCAACATTTTCTTAATTTTGTTCAAGATTGAGTCGGCTCTTCAAACATCTGATCTTGGCACCATTTTCTTATATAGCTCCGATTATTCTTCTTAGGATCCTTCTCTCAAAAATATGCAATACACTTTTTTTTTTGTAGTAAATAAAATTTAAGAATATTGTTATCTAAAAGTATTTTAATTTATACATATCGTGACAGCTGTTTCGGCAATATAGCAATATGATGAAAAATATAATAAAAAATGTAAGATTATTAAAAAAAGCAATTTGATAGGCGTAAATTTAAATTACAAATGACAGATTTATGTTGGAATTCAAATTTGTCTGATAAATATTAAAATTTCTACCAAAGATAAAGCTTTTTTACCGGTTTATTTTTCGTAATATTATCATAGTATGTATATAGATATAGGAAGATTATTTAAAAAATATATAATTGACCCACAAAAAGATGCCAAGGTTGCCACTAAAATTATACCAAATATATTTTTTTAATGGCCTACATTTTGTAATTTAAAACATATATAAATAAAGCAGTACTTATATTTACATACCAGATATTTGCCATACGTTATTTTAATTTATAAATTTTTCTTTATTCATTGCATTGTTAACACTACGGTACACGCGCCTCTAAAACGTTCATGAGTGCTCGCGTGGGCTTCACTTATAGCCCATTTTAAATTGAAATATACTGAAAGATAATCATTTAATTTTTAAATAAAACACGTTTATTATTATAAATGACATTTACAAAATAAAATAAAAATATCTTCTCTTTCAGTTAAAATATTAGCAAAACCTAAGACTTTTAAAAAAATCACATAATTTTTACTTATCTGAGATGCGTATGTAGCCCAACAACTTAATTAACAACTAAATCGTTATTTTAACCCAACAACTAAATCGTTATTTTATGCATGTGCGTCAGCGTCGATCGCTCACGCCACACTGAATGCGTCGAGCAACAACCAATCGGAGCTTAGCTAGAGACTCGAAGTTAAATCATGCGATTTCACAAAGTTATAAACAAAAACAATACCCTGGGCTACATATGTAGTCCACGCGTGTACTCTAGTGTTAATGCCATAGTTGGATTTTTACACCATGCAATGAATAAAATTGTGCTCATGTTGTGGTGGTCGACATCTTTTGATTACAATAATTATTTAATTTGGTTGGGTATTTTGGCCTCGAATTCAAAATTAAGTTTTGTATGAAAAAGGCCACATTGTGACCGCTTATTTATATGATTTTATTTACTCCTACCCTGTTTTTATTTGTGTGATCTTTAGAGAGATTTATTAACATTTTTGGTGAAAACTGATTTACAAGAAAATTATTTGTGTAAGGCACTAACTTACTGTTAATCTTAGAACCCTGGGGCATAAATCGAAAACAAATCGGCCTAACTTTTTAACTTCTCAACGGATCTTTTCGAGTGCCCGCCTATTCTAAGGGCGCTTCCCTATGTCAGAGCTAGCAGGCCTTGTTAGCTTGCATTAACGATATTTCGATGATTTTCGTGAAGTTTCCAATTTTAATTCATATTTCAATTTATTTTAGTTGTGGTATGCAAGTTTGTTTGTATTTAGAAGGCCTCAACTTCGCGTTCCTCGATGGAAATAATATACAAAATATAATTTTGGAAATAATATACAAAATATAATTTTGGATATTAAATATTTCTATCGGATGGGCCAAATAGAATTTTTAATGAATTGTTTAATTTTGTAAACAATTAGTTTTATTTCACGGGCACGCCTATACCCCCGAGCACTGTTTGTGTACTTGTCAGTATGGGTACGGTTCTAGGGTTAAATTGTTCCCCCCCTTTAATGATAGCAGATATGCCCTAATTGTTTTATAATGACGTGAAAACTATTCAATAAGTCTACAGCCATTTTTGATATTTTTCATCAACATTTCGTAGTTTACCACTAGTCTGAATTGTTTTATGGAAATGGATTAGATCCTTCTAGATTTCTAGAGTCTGGAGGAGTCCCGATTTGTTTTTTTTTCTTCCTAATTCTAATTTCTCCGCAAAGATACATCGGTGTACGCTTTTTGAAGGAGGACGTGAATTTTGAGGTCCTCGTTTCTTTCTAAATTTTCTGAATTTTTTTTTAACCAATTTCCCCGAAAAGTGATACGAAGAGCCAAAAAGAAACAAGAAGAGAAAATAAAAAGCAAGAAGAGACCAAAACAAGAAGAAACACTAAGATACAAGGAAATGCATGAAGAACCGAGATGAGCCAACAAGGCTGAGATGCGAGAAGTTAAGAAAGAAAACGTAATAAGAACAAAGATAAAATAATAATAGCCAATAATAGACAATAAGAGACAAGAAGAGGCAAGAAGTAGCACGAAGAGCTGAAAAGGATGAGAAGATCCAAGAAGAGCTATAAGAGGAGACAAGAGGAGACAAGCAGATAGAAGAACAGACAAGAAGAGGCAAGAAAATACAAGAAAAGCTAAGAAGAGCCAAGAAGAGAATAGAGACATAAAGACAAAGAAGAGATGAGAAGATCCAAGAAGAGCCGAGAAGAAGCAAGAAGAAGGAAGACACAAAGAAAGGAAAAAAAAAACATAACGCTCAATCCATTCCTTTATTCCTGCCCATCATAAATTCCAACATTGGCTTATTAGGTTGCCACTTATACCGGTCGATTAAACTCCAACCTCCTTCCCATCCTCAGAGCACCTGTTCCAAGTCTTAACAAATCAGTGTACCTTCGTGTATTGGTCTTACTGGGATAGGAGTGCTTCTGAGTGGGGTGGTAAAAACCTTATTGTACCGTTTCCTAATCCTAATTTCCCGCTCTTTTTTTCTAATAATAAGGAAGTTGAGTCCATTTTTTTTTAATCAATTTCACATTTAAACTTAAATACTAGTATTTTTTTTTTTTTAAGTTCGTTTTCATAATTAAATTAATTCTCCAAGTTAAAATTTTATTTATGCCCTCCAAAACGAGCAGAATCCAAGCGGTAAGAGGCGGGGTGTGGGTGTGACGTCATTTGGGCTCTGAAAAACACGTCGCTTTAGCATTTTCTATGGAGATTTTTTAAATTTTTCAATAAGGAATTAGTTATTTTTTTATCAATGTTAACCGTCTATCAGAATTAATGGTATTAAAAAAAATTGATCAAGATTTCATAGTTAAATTAATTTTTAAAGTTAGAATTTTTTTTTCTCTCGCCTAAACAACTCCCGCGCGAACCAATTCTGTCGACAATTTGTAGAAAGCTTGAGCTCGAAGCTAGTGCCACACGATACAGTAGCGAGAATTACGACTCCCGCGCGAACTAATTCTAACAATTATGAAATCAGCTGTTGGTGGGTCGCCATCTTGAGGCAAGCGCTAGCGAGTGCTCAACTTTGGGTCAAGGTGGTCTACTTTGCTCACTAAGCGCTAGCGAGTAGCGAGCAAAGTTGACCACCTTTCAACTTTTTTCGTAGATTGCCCACAATCTGCTGGTTAGCTAGTAATACGATTACACTAAGCGAGTTTACTAACAGATTGTGAATTTCCCAGCTAGTAGCTTGTAAACTCGCTCAATGTCATCGTCGCTTTACTTAAACTAAAAAGACTCATAACAAGATAGCAAGCAAAACTGTTTGGCCTATACCTTTCTCATCATAAACAAATAATCTCGCATGTAATAGAAAGGGATGCACCGTAGACATTCCAATGATCTTAAAACCGGCGCACAGATGACGTCAGAATTCTTTCGACCAATCATGAAGCGTTTTTAGTTTACAGATTTTTAATATATTTTTAAGAACGTTTGATTAATTCTAAGAATAATAATATAGAAATATATTTATTTATTTAGAATCAATATTTTTTGATCTACATGAACATATTTTTTATAAGTCAAAATATTTTTCACTCAACTTCCTTATTCATTCTTTACAATTCAGAAAATGATTTAATTCAGCAAACTTAAGCTATCCGTATTAAGCCCTCATTTCTACAAGAAAAGGAAAATCGAAAAACAAAAACTCTCTAAACGCGAGAATTTCTCAATTAGGGAGGTATTGTTACCACCATAGACATATGAATATTAGTAGACCTGCCCTAAGTGATAAAAGCGTATTATTTCCCCCTCCCATTGGAACCATTCCATTGGAACCGGCTGGGATCAAGTATGGGTTCGCGTTAATCTAAAAAATGTGACGTCATCATTCTTCGTCGAGCACTCATCGGTACATATTACGAAATAACACGGTAAAAACAGTGCCTTGTGTTTTGAAAACGTGTAAAATAAAAGTGAAAAACAGAATAAACCGAATTTTCGTATTACATTCCATAGGCAAGCATTATTTTAGACTATTTTAAGCTAATTCAGATCACATAATATGATCGTTTTTCAAAATCCACTATTACTCGAGATACATGGCGTGTGCCCGTCGTTTTTTACTGGGGTAAGTAAATTATGAAACATTTGTAAAAGTGGCTTAACTGAATACCTCAGCAAAATATTGAACTCGACCTTATAGGCAACCTTTCGTTGCTTATTTGGACTTCGCAAAATTGTTCATTGCGCGGCGTGCAATTCGCGCTCCCATGTAAAAAGGTCTATTCATTCAAAAGCAGAGTTTACTTTTAAGAACTAAATGGTGATATTATAGTGCGAGATGCCTGTATACTGTCAGATTGAGTTTTGACGAATCACATATCACCAAAAGCTACCTTCCCACTCTTCGTCCCGCTGCAGTTGGTTTCTACCCCTCACCTTTCTGTTCTGGTCTATTAATATTCATATGTCTATGGTTACCACTAATTATATATATATATATATTGGTTAATTGTATATTATATGTATCGGTTAATAAATAAAAAAAAAATAACAAAAACCCTACTGCCAAAATTTGCAGGAAATCTTTTATATATTATTATTGCAACCCTGGAAAAATATAGGGTTAAACATATATTACTTCTTTTAAACAATAAATTACTGTGTTCTTACCTCTTGCGTGATTATATGAGCACCTCTAATAATGTAGAAATTCAATGTGTTGAAATACATGACATGGGCCATTATTTTTACTGCTGTCCGAATGCTGTACGTCCCAGGCAAAAGCAGATACAGCCTAGAGGTTGTACTAACAAAGGTGTTAGTTAGAATTATTAAGAACACCACAGAGTAAATTCCATTGAATATTTTAGCCGCACTTCGTAAGTCGTTGTGTATGGAGCACAGGCTGTGAATACTGTGAACGATATCGCCATCTTTAAAGACAAAACTCTTCTCATGCTGATTCACAGTAATCTTACTATGTATCTTCACATTATTTGTCAGTTGAATTCTATCAAAGTCTATGTATTCTTGCAACTTGTTATTTATCAAATGATATCGATAGCTTATGTTAATGAATCCAATCCAAATTTGCATTACCAGCGATAAGAATACAAAAGTATGAAGCTCAGAAGTAATGTTCCATAAATATCCCGTAAGAGGTTGTAAACCATGCAATAAGAAAGTATCAAGATTTTTGCCCGCAAATAGTACGATGATGCACGATATGGTGACAAACAAACTGGTGTAAGTAGATTTTAACATTTTCTTGTGATCAACCACAATATTATTTTCTTTGAACCTCACATCGATTTGAAGCATGGATGTGAAAAAATCTTTGAACCTTTTACGGTGTACCAAAATTGTTAGTCCACTTATCAAATCTACTAATACTGGAAAGTATAATTTCACTCCGTAAATTATCGAATCAAATTCTCTCGCCGATTTCAAGGAACCTGCTCCCTTGCCAGCTACGGGACTGACGTACAAACCTAAAGAGCTCACAGCGATACTAAATGCAATATCTTTCCAGGATACTTCGAAACATGTAACGCCATTCTCTTTTTTAATTGTGTACGGAGCTAGGCCAACAATTTTGGATAATATATAAACGGGCAGAATACTATCGATTACGTCGACACTAGATTTTTTGACCATTTTGTATTAACCATTACATATAATATTTATAGTAGCTGCGCATAAAGAAAACCCGTCAGGTTATGTATAGCACTATGAAATTGGTCGCCTTTTTTTCGACTGTTGGTATATACTAAATTCATCATTGTTTTGTTTACATATTTACATTAATGATTAGGTAATCACTTTACCGCTTCTATTTTTTTTTAATCTTCTTTGTAATTCAATTTGATATTGACAGTTTGTTGGACTAATTAATTGGTTTGCCATTGATGATAAATAATGTATGCTTTAGGTCGAAAGGAAAATATATTCACATGTTGTTTTTAAAAATTAAAATGTTATTGTATAACTGGATTGGTTATAATTATTTGTATACGTGGATTTGAAAACATTATTTTAATTCAGTAGTATCTAAAAGTAACAAAATAATAATAAACAAACAGTGCAGACTCTTATTATGTTGTAGTTTTAATTGCACTTATTCAGTTACTCTTTTTAAATCCTTAATTTATATACACTTAAAATCTTCACTTTAACCATAGAAATTTAAAAAAATCAGTATAATACCCACGTACAGGCATTGCCTTTGTGGGATTTTTTTGTTCATACATTTCTTGTATTAAGCTTTTTTTATATACTTTTAATTATTTTATGTACCTATTATATGTATTGCAATAAAAAAATTAAGCAATATAACTACACTCACGGGAAAGGCGACACCACGGTACGTTATCTCCGACTTATTGGGGGGACCAAAATCTTCTGAATAATTTTTAACCTCGCTGAAAGGGAAGACACAGCTCGCTATCAGCATCAGGTATGTAGTCTAGGGCTTGATATGGATACCTGGTGGTTCAAGGCCGTGCGTCAGCTTATATAGGCCGGCCGCGGTAGGTAGCGGAAGGGCGAGTCACTGATTGGTGAACTGTGAGCTGCGTGTCCAATCGGAGATCTACGATTACCTCCGTTTGTAGTCAGAGATGTCGTCTTGCTGCTTAGGTGTGAGCGAGAAAGTATTCGAGCTCGCTCGGTTTGTCTCTTTACGAAAGTAAATATAATTTTTCGATCTAAATGTTGGTATCATTGAATTCGATTGTATAATTAATGTTGCTCCGAAGTGGACTGTTGCAAACATTGAAAATTTACGAATATATTCAAACTGATGGTAAAACAGCAGAAACTGGCCATAAACTTAACAATTATTTTGGTATGTGTACTATTAAGGAACTCGTGGTTCAATAGTTTAGTTGGTACGAATATATGTGCTGAAACATAGCATTTAATGGTTCTTCGGAAAATGTGTGCTGGGGACAAGAGCCTTAAAGATAAAAAAGGGTCATTCGTAATGACCAACTGAAGGTGTTCATTGAGTCAGAGCCACTTCACGCAATAATTCGAGAGAATGCACAAATGTTGGACGTTGGCAATCCGTGTAAATCAAAAGCTTGACGTAAAGTTTGTTCTGAGATATTTTTATTCAATACTCATAGAAACAATCAATTTATCGATCATGTCCAGTACAGCTGACAATTTTTGTCAATAAATTCCAAAATGAACCCACTAATGCGATGCTTGATCCCTCCGCACTGGTTAATCAAAAGGGGCCAATTTTCTGCACAACATATGTAGCAGTATGGCACTTTCAAAAGTTGGACATGAAATATTGCCTCATCCACCATGCTCGCTAGATCTCTCTAACAGATTTTTTAAGCAATTTTACAACTTTTTATAGGGAAAGGTCTTCAACAAGCTATGAATGTGCAGTATACATACCTCCTGTCTCGCCACCAACGTTTTATGATATTTTCTCCAAAAACCTGGAATCTGTATTCTCATCTGAACCAAATAATATGTTTTGTGTACTGGGAGATATGAATCTACCTACTCTTACTTGGTCATTTTCCGAAGGCTGCAGTCAAGGTCTCGCCTCCTCAAACACGGCTGCATCGCAAACTTTACTTCAAACAATGTCATTGATGAACTTGTTCCAATATAATTGTATACCTAACCATAATGATAAATACTTAGACCTCATATTCTACAGTCACGAAACAAATGTTACACGTAGCAATGACCCTCTGCTTTCAGAGGACAGACACCACCCAGCCCTTGAATTTGATATATCCTCCGTAATTCAACCAAAAATCAAAAACAAAAAAGAGCGTAGGCGCAATTTCAGGAAAGCCGATTATGCTCAGATTAATAATGACATTAATTGTATTGATTGGTTATCCGAAACCGCAAGTTTATCAGCCGAAGAAGCAGTTGATCGATTCTATTTAAAAATAAATAATATAATTGATTGAAGTTTATTCCAGTATTGGCACGACGAAATGACAAATTTCCCATATGGTTTTCTCCCGAACTTATTAGGCTATCACGGAAAAAAGATAAAGTCTGGCTCAAATGGAAGACATATAAAGGTCTTTCTGACTATCGTGAATTTTCCTTCTTACGTGCTAGATACAAAAAATTGACCAGTGAATCCCGAAAGTTATTTTTTGACAACATCGAAAGTTCATTGCAAAATAATATCAAAAGTTTTTGGTCATACATATCTTCATTAAAATCATCTGATGGATACCCTGCTGCTATGTCCTTCGAAGGACGCAAATCTAACGATGCCCAGGAAATTTGTAATATGTTCTCTGAATTCTTCAAGTCAACATTCGAACCCTCCTCTATCAATGACACAATTAACATCGACCAACTTGAAGCAGTTCAGGACTCTGGACTTGCGCACATTCACACCGTTGAACTAACGGAAAAAGAAGTGCAATCGAGTTTAAAATCACTAGATATTAACAAGGGTGCGGGACACGATGGAATACCGGCGTTTTTTCTTAGATCTACTGCATCGTCATTGTGTGTGCCGCTCACCATAATATTTAATAAATGCCTGAGTGACGGGGTTTTCCCTGATAGGTGGAAGTTGGCCTATATTATACCGGTCCACAAGGGTGACTCACGTCACAGAGTGGAAAACTATAGACCAATATCCATTCTCTCGGCGATCCCTAAACTTTTGGAAAGACTTGTCCATGATAATATATATCCCCAGCTTGCCGCCAAAATTACAGAGCAACAACACGGGTTTGTAAAAGGCAAATCTACCATGAGTAATTTACTCATTTATGCAAATTTTTTATTCAATAGCATGGATCGAGGCCACCAGGTAGATGCAATATATTGCGACTTCAAAAAAGCTTTTGACAAGGTTGACCATCTTATTCTTATTCAAAAAATTATATACAACGGAATTAGGGGTAACTTATTACGTTGGTTTGTCTCGTATTTAACAAAAAGACAGCAAGCTGTATCATTACGAGGACATACTTCTAAGTGGGAACCAGTTACTTCTGGCGTGCCACAGGGGTCAATCCTGGGTCCGCTATTATTTATACTTTTTATTAACACCGTTACTAAATGTTTCATGCATTGTTTATTTCTTTTGTACGCTGATGACATAAAAATATTTGCCATTGTGAGAAATTTAAACGATTGTCTGCTCATCCAAAGCGATTTAGTAAGGTTCGAAGCATTTTGCAATGAAAACAAAATTTACCTAAGTTACAACAAATGTAAACAAATAAGCTTTACTAAAAATCACAACGCTATCATACACAATTATTGTATTGGTAACTATTTACTCGAGCGCGTTTACTGTATAAGAGATCTAGGCGTACTTTTTGATTCCAAACTACATTTCGATGCGCACATTGAGAATATTGTGAATAAAGCTTACTGCATGCTAGGATTTGTCATCAGAAACAGCCGCGAATTTCGAAAACCTGAAACCTATCTTCTTCTTTACTACACGCTGGTCCGTTCTCAACTTGAATACTGCTCCTCCATATGGACTCCACTTTACGGTATCTATAAAGACAATATTGAAAGTATTCAAAAGAAATTTTTGCAATGCCTCAATTACAGAATGAGCGCACCTAAACGGGGGTACATAAATATGCTCTCAAATTATAACGTCTCTACTCTATCTAACCGGCGAACATACCTTGACCTCATGACTCTATATAAAATCTGCAACAACGTTATTGACTGTCCTGACCTACTGAAACTAATAAACTTCAAAATACCACCCAGAGTAACAAGGCTTAACGACTTATTCCACATTAGCCGGACGCGTACAAATGCTGGTGTCAGGGATCCAATCAGAAGAATGTGCGAATTGTTTAATCGAAATCAAAACCTCAAGGATTCCGACTTATTTTTCGACACACGCAGTACTTTTAGTAGAAAATTGAAGGCTGTTTTCCTACAAAGTATAATAACTTAGACATTACTTGGCTTATAATTTTAACTAATTCTCTTTTTTTTTAATTTCTGTATATTATTATTTTTTATCAATATATATGTTTTTGAACTTACCATCAAAATTTTTCCAAAGATAATTTGTAAACTTTTATAGGGTTATTGCGCACTTTTTTCATCTCTCTATTTGTAAAATAATTTTCTCATATTTACATACTTCTTTTCCATATTTATAAGTAAAAATATTTGTATATTTTTTTTTATTTTATCTGCTGTTAATGTTAATTCGTGAGAAATAGTTTGGGTGCAGGTGAGTTCTCTAGTTATTGTTTTGTATATTATTGTTAATTGACATCTGTATCTGTATTTTCTCCTAAATAAATTAAAAAAAAAAAAAAAAACAAGCTGCCAAACGTGCGTTACACATCTCTAGAAACACAGATTTTCAAAACAAAGTTTTTTTTAAGCAATTCGACAACTTTTTATAGGGCAAGGTCTTCAACAATCAATAGCAGCTGCCGAACGTGCATTACACATCTCTAGAAACACAGAATTTCAAAACAAAGATTTTTTTAAGCATTTCGACAACTTTTTATAGGGCAAGGTCTTCAACCATCAATAGCAGCTACCGAACGTGCATTACACATCTCTAGAAACACAGAATTTCAAAACAAAGGTTTTTTTTAATCAATTCGACAACTTTCTATAGGGCAAGGTCTTCAACAAGCTATGAACAAGCTGCCGAACGTGCGTTACACATCTCTAGAAACACAGAATTTCATACCAATGGAACATTTTGTTATTTATAATTGGCTAAATGAGTTTACTTGAATTAATTAGCCGAGTTAATTGTTTTTATCTTCAACATTCTTATTTCTGCCAACTGTATGGTATTTCTGTATATGTCATATGTATTTTGTCAGTAATAATCAGTGTTCGTGATTATAGCAGTCTTTTTTCCATAGATGTACTTATCAAAGTGATGTACTCGTATTTATCTGTGTTTATAGAAGCTACGTAATCTTTTCCCCACCAATGATGGCGTGTTCACACACAGCTATAATATGCGTGGGATGGCGTATTTCAGCATATCGCTCGCCGTACATTCCAAATCGGAATGCGCCATCCCACATATATTACAGCTGTGTGTGAACACGCTCTAAAGATTTTGCATCACTAGAATAAGCAGTTACTTGTGTGGTTAGGTAAATTAAACAATTTCAGTTATATTTGAATATTTTATTGCATTTTCTAAAATAAGTATTTAAATATGGACCCCTTCCTACTTTAGGTAATTTCAACACATCGTAGACTTCAACGCTATCAACAAAACTAAAATCTATTCCTTAATCTACACTATTCTATAATGTTTGTAGGCATTCTCAATATCATAGGAAAGTTTACAAGTTATTTAGTATAAATAGTTCTATTTATTATAAACTATTGCAGCGTTACTAACCTTTTTCATGAATTTTTTTAACGAATTTATTTTAAAAACAATATTCAATGATATCAATTTTTGGTACATTTAATTACCTATAAATGTTTCATTCATACATTTTTTTATTTTTAATTAAGAACAATATTTTGCATTATTAATTTGGACTGGGGATACCATTATAAAATTAATTAAAAAATATATGCATTAAAAATAATTAATGGCTTTAATTAAAAGTTTGCTTGGTATTTATAGACTTGGAACTATACAATTTAGAGTTCACAGTAATGACAGATTAATTTGAAAATTCCTACCAATTATTGTAAGAAATAGAACATAAATAATAACTTTACAGATCTATAAGACTAGAGAAGTACTCAATTTCTGTTTTTTTTTAAATCACTTAACAAATAATAAACATTAAAATACAAAACAAATTATAAATATTTAAATACAAAACAATAATTCATTACAAATTAAAAAGTTCTAGTTAATTTTTTAAAGGCACATTAATAAGAATGAGCAAAAATGGAATTCCTCTAGAATATAAATAAAGTCTTTCTGGGTCAAATAAACTAAATGAAAAGGTCAATCAATGATTTCAGTAGTGTCGTTTCTCGTTCTAACGTTTCCTTTATATTGTTTTGTTTTTAAAATTGCGTTTATTGCACATTATTGATTATATTACATTAACACTTCTTGATGTATCATATCCCCCAATTTAAAAGATATTGATTCACAATTTTTTTTGATGGTGTAAAGAGGGGTTTCTAAGCGTGTAATATTAGGGGGCATACATTAATTACGTGAGCAGTTTTTCTTCCAATCTAGACCCCCCCCCCCCCCCTTGGTGAGATAAATTTGGGCCACTTCGTATATTCTTTTATTATTATTCTGGACCCGCCCCCCACGAGCTCACGTAATTAATGTATGCCTCCTTAGTAAGAAATAGTTGAAAAATTATTTGAACCCAACTGTCCACTTATAAAAGCAATATCATTTTTAAATGCTACATAAAAGCAATTGGATTTTTTTTATTTGTAATGCAATCATACTTCACTTTATCAGAAAACAGTTTATGAGAAACGAAAAATTAGGTACAAGGAATTTAAAGGCGTGGGCTATGAGACTGCGAAAGAGACTTTTATATTAGATGAAAAATACAGAAGAACATAACTGTATGTATAAGAATATTATTTCAGAAATATCAATGCAGTGATAGAATAAGTCTGACATTCAGTATTTTATTATGGACAAATCATTGAAAATCATTTGGTAGTTAAATTGCTTATTCCTTAAAAACTTATTCATAGTCTTTATCCATGTTTGGAACTAAATCTAAGACTTATATCTAAAAGGCCATCACAGCTTTTGCTAAATGTATTCAAGGAAACTAAGCTTATAGATTCAAAGAACTAGAAAGAATTTGTATAATATAACCAATGCCGCCCATACAAAAGGCCGGCCTATTATCAGTGCCTCTAACGACAGATGCGTAGGCATCTTGTTCGATTTCGACTCGATATATTTATTTTCAGAATGATTTAAATGTGTTCTGTCAATGTTTTAACAAATGTAAGTGTATATTTTGGAACTTTTGTAATTGGTTGCTATGTTATTAGTGAAAATAAATTGAGTAAATGAATAAACATCCAGCATGTTAGAAACTGTTTTTGAAGAAGATCGGTGGCCGTCTTGGCTGTCAGTTTCTGGGCTTTTATACAGGCGGTGTTGATATAAAATACACATGGTTACAGCAACAAGTTATAACATAACAAAGTATCAATAATTAGAGAGAAAATCTATAATATTTCTATGTCATATTAGATAGAGATTGTTGTAATCAGTATGAGCAGAGAGTAATGATGATTAATTAATTGAACCTTTTCTTTTTATTTGGTTCAAATTTATCATTTAATTATTTTATTATTTGTAGCAGCCCAAAATTTGTTTATTAGTAATATTATTGTATTATTAAGGACCATATATTTTAATACCATTGGGTAAAATTATTTTATCTTCTTTGTTATGTTGGTGACAATATCTAAAAGCGTACATTTTTATGAAAACTTCTATTAAAACTTTCATTTGTTATATTGTGAGATATGGTGCTAAAGTTTTGCAAATGTTGTAATACAGGATGGTTGTAAAAATGGTTATCGATGAACTGTGAAACTTTAGTTTGCTGAATTAATTATTCTTACAAATAAGTCTAAATAAATCTACGTAGGAAAATTGATAGTGTGAAATCTTAGGAATGCACCAAAATTTAGTTAAATAAGTTATCTGCAATCCTAAAGAATCGCCTAAATACATAGAGTGTTGTTTTCGAACATTACAACAAAAAATGGTAGTAGTTTTTGCTTTTTACTATGACTAGCCTTTAATATCCATCATTTAATTGACCATTATTAAAAATAAATATCTGTTTTGTATCCCAATTTTTCCTACAATAGTTTCTAGATATTGTATCTGAATTGAACTATTGCTTATCATTGATATTTCGTTGCTCTGTCATATTTGAAATATACGTAGTTTTACTAAGGAACACAAATACCCCTAAATAACAGCCCACAAGCCAATAATTCGCCGAAAATAAAGAAACAATCGTAGTTGCGGTTCTTGCAATTAGTGGCCTTTAATTTTATTCATATACCGGTTCAACATGAGTTTTTATATAGATTATAATAGTTCATATTATATTATATTTTTTATACGTAATATAATACAAACTATTTACCTACTCTTTTCTGGCCTTTTAATTTTTATTTAATTACTATATTTTAATTATAACATTTATAAAATATATGTTTGAAATATTAATATAAAAGAGATGTAGATTTTTTCGTAGTCCTCCTCACTTAGAGATCCTGCGCTAAGGGGGACCATGTTTTGGATAAGTTTTCTGCAACCTCTATGGTTTGTGTAAGTTTGTGTAAGTAAACTTTGTGGTTTGTGTAAGTTTTTTGGTAACTTCTACGACGATGTTTTTAATATACCAGTTAGTTTTTCCTTAAGCCAAAATTTGGTGTCCTTAATGTAATTATTTTTTGTTTTAATTTTTTTGTATCTGTGTGGGAGTTCGTTATGTAACTTTACCGCTAAAAAAATTGTAGTCTCTTTGTCCAAAGGTAGTATAACACTTCGGTATATTTAGTATGTTTATTAGCTTGGCTCTGGTTTTATGATTGTATGAGGTGTTTGCCTCTGTGTCTTTTTTGAAGTGATGAACCAGAATATTTGTTGAATCGAAGTGTATAGACATCATAAGGGTCGCTTTTTACTTTTTTGTGCAGTTCTTCTCCTTTACTGATAGAATTAATAATATTCTGATTAACGTTTAATGCGTATATTTTTATGAGATATCTTTTTTTCTGTGGTCTTGATGTTCGATAGAAACGTAAATATTGTTTAATTTAAATAAAATAAATCCAAGTAGTATCAGTATCATCTTTTTCCAGAAGGCTTATCCAGTCACTCATTTGTAACTCCTTTTTTTACGTTTTCCCAATTTGTTTCTTACGTCGCTGTTAGACAAGTCAGATGTCTTTTTTTGGTTTATAGTAATTGATTAGAATAGGTTTTTTGTAATAGATAGAATTATTGTATAATGGTCGATCAGTGTGGTAGTATAAATAATGTTTTTATTTCTTTTTTTAGTTTTCTAAAAGTGTGGTCATTGCGAGTTATGTTTTCATTATATATTCGTGAAGGTTCATCAATCATGCTTTTGTATCCATGGTATGCTAGTGTATGCATGTAATCATATTTTTTTGGGTGGCCATTTTCCAAGATATCTATATTTATATCTCCGATAATAAATACAAATTTAGAAATGGTTTCAGATTTTCTGTAGAAGTCGATCACATTGCAAGTATTGTTGTATCATTACTAATTATTGATATCTTTAGACAGATTCCATTATTAATATTGATCTCTCCGACATCAAATTCTACATCTTCTTTCTTCTTTAGTATATGCAATATCCCAAAAATAAATAACACTCACTTTTTGTATTATTCATTAGCGTAGATTAAGAGACATATTTTCTATTTTGTGGGGGATAGCATTTATCGATTAACCAACAATCTGTATGTATAATTATAACCCAAATAAATAAAATAAAAAATATTAATATTTGATTGTCGTCAAAGTTTTTATTGATGCTTCTAATATGTTGATGCAATATATTAAAATTATTGCTTGTGTATGATATGTTTGGTATGTTAGTTGTTAATGTGGTATTCATTTTAACAACCTGATTTATCTCTTTGTCTTTTTTGGCAACGGGTTTAGGAGGAGCTCCATTTCGATTCCAGATGTGGCAGCAAATTTTCTCATAATTTCAATAGGTCGTTCCCGGGTTTGTATAGCTTGATTTAAATTATTTGTAACTTTTTTTTATTTATTCGTCGCATTGAGCACTGATTAATTCTATGCTTTTTGTAGTTTTTGTGGTATCAGATTCGAATTTGGTAAATATATCCAGTAGATTAAAAAAAATATTAATTCACTAGATAATTTTATCCAGATTTAGTTTTTCATCAGAAATTATTGGGTTTTCGCTACAATCGCTAGCCGTCACTATTTTAATTTCTTTACAAATCCCCCTCACAAAGCATCTTTGGAAAATTGATACTGGCAATCACCATGTAATACGAGTATTTATTGCAGACACTTGATGCATAGACAAACTTGACATTCAATGTTTGAAATTATGTATATTGTTTTCAATTGATTTGTGCACAAAAATCTCTTTGATATTATCAATTATATTTTAGATCTTATGAGCGTAGTACGTTTATAATTTAATTGAGTCGATTTGAAAGAACGCAGAAATTACATTTATGTTTGAAGGTTCCGTATGGAGTGAACAGAAATTACAAGTCCGGGGCACTGAATCAAATCTGCCCAAAGTGTCTTTGATATATATGTATATATATATATATATTTTTTTTTTAAAGACGAAAATATTTGAAGGATCTTGTACAAAAGTTAAGAGACCGATTTTAGAGGCCTAGATCACATGGCCGTGTCCCAGCCATGTGATCTAGGCGTTTTGAGTGAACCTGGGTCTTGAAGAGAACCAATATGTAATGAGGAGAAAACGCAAACGCTGGTAAATCATTCCACAGCAGACACATAGAACACTAGATCCAGTAATAAAGCGACCAAGTCTCATGCGGAATATGTCTCCAATCGTATTTGACATCTCGTGAAGTTGTAGATCGGTGCCAAACGGTTCTTCGGAACATCTTCTTTCCATTTTCTATACTTGATATAATAATAATGAATATACCTAAATTTCATAAATAATTATAAAAAAGATTTATTTGACTTGTGACGCTGTTATTGTAAGGGATATTCAATATTTCCTAACAAATTAATACAAAATGTCTTTGGTAATGGAATAATGTGTCGCCCCGCACGCCTAATACTTTCCCGTCTTTCTATCAGCAAAACGAATGTGGTCCATTATTTTAACACAACCATTTAACAGGAATACGAAGAATCGTAATCTCTTCTTCCTGCATGCTTCGACTCTTTAACTTAACATTAACAATTTGTAATAAAACATCAGTCTTTATGAGACATGTTTTGGGGCCACGTTCGTGTAAAACTATCTCCACGTCAACCCAGGCCAGCACATAGAATCGAGTTGGCCTCCTGTGGCCTGCGTTGAGGTGGTTTTGACACAAAACCTCAGCCGTCTATGCTAGCGAAAGGTCCGTACTGAATAGCACCCCCCACAGGTAGAGTTCGGAGCGACCAAGTCTCACACCACTTCAGGCCGCCGCGTAGAAAAGTAAAATACCAATAGTAAGATAACGGTGTACAGCGCAGTTCACTGTGAGACTTTTAGAACTCTACATGTGGGGGTACTAATTTGTGATATTATGTACAATAATGCATGAATTATTATTAATTATTTTTATCCGAGCTCCCAGCCATCAAGTAGTTAATATCACAGCTCCAAACCTTCTTGCTTTCATATTATTATCGCCAGCTTACAACTAAAATCCGCGTGAAACAGATTACTGAGTAAATATGTTCAAATATATATTTTTTTTAAATTTGAAAATACGCCGTTTTGTTTCAATCTATAAAAATTCATCGTTGAAAAGTAAAATCGTCGAAGTGCATTGTTTTCTCTGAATGTATTATTTTGAAATAGTTAACTTATAGCATTTCACATGTGGATTTTCATTGTAGGTGATCGTTTCTGATAAAATACACACAATTTCTTTGATCATTTTTCGAAATAGAAAAACTGCTTTCTCAGCGCACTTTGGATATGTTTGTCCCATAATATCGTAAGGTAATTACTATAACTAGGTAATTCCTAGCGTTTTTGAGTTACACACTAAAATCATAACTCTATTTCCTAGTTTATGAATGCTACAAAAAGAAAAGTCGTAACGCATTGGGATCATCAAGTTATTTGAACATGTTTTTGTGGGTATCTTCAAAAACTAGCTTAGCCCTAGCCACTTTTTTAGTGCTACAGCTAAGTAGCTAGTTGTAGCACTAAAATTTGTGGAATTGCTGCAGGTGCTTTCGTTGTTTGAATTTAATGGTAAGTAATTCCTTTTTCGTAAATAAATACATAAAAAAATGATTAGCCCTTTTCTTATTTCCAAAATATAAGGTTCCAATATACTTATCAATATAAATATACAACAATAGATTTATTACCATCTTATTATTCAATTTCCCAACAAAGATGATTTCGGAGCTACCTAGTTGTTTATTTATTTATTTTTTCCAGGTTTTCCACAAAACAGTTATACACTAATATATTATGGAGAATATTACAAAATTAAAAAAAGTGCATGGAGACAGTTTTACTATGTTGTGACATACGTCAAAAAATAATTGCTGAACTCTCAGTTGAGTCGCTCTGTTTAATGGCGCATTCTAATAGGCAGAAGTTCTCGCATTAGGAGCATAAAAAAGTGCGTGGGATCTCCCACGAGTATACGCGTTAGGGACATATAAATTGATAAAAAAAGTTATAGTAATTACCCCACGAAATCATTTTATACATTTTTTCGCCATAAATAACACTTGGTAGATCATAGTTGCAATTTTGAGAAAGAAAATGCACCAAAAGCACATGGATGATTTTGGTTACTTATGCTTCTGAAAAAATATGCAAGGGCTTTACTAAAACATTTGTTTTAAATTTTATACAACTGATAAATAACCATTATTAGTAAAGGTCGTTCATCAGTTGTGTAAAATTTAAAACACGTTTATTAGTAAGGGCGTAAGTGCTTTTTTTAAAATTATCATCAGCGCATAGTAGATTTTGTCCGTACGAACAAATTTTTTTGCACATCATAAATATAATTCAATTTGTTTATTATTATTATTTGTGAGTCTAAATTTCACTTGTAAATTTTAGTTGTAAGCCAACGTTGTTTATTTTTTGTATTTATTTGGCATTAACTATGTAACAATTTCTAGACATTTTGTTTTGAAGAGTTCTATTTCACATGTACATTAGTTGCTTTTAAAAATAATCCCCTCCCCCAAAATCATCCCTTCCACTACCCTTACATATTAAACTAATCATTTCTGAACTTGTATAAATTTTAAGTTAGTTTTAAGATAACTGGTGAATGACATGGATGTGTCACGGAAACATGTAGCAGATGAATAAAATTAAGTGAAAATGTACATGTGAAAGAAAACTCTTTAAAACAAAACAACGTTATTTATGACATCATCTGAGCTCCGAACCTTTCTCTAGCACAAGCAACCTAAAGATTCACGGGAACTTAGCCCTAGGATCGATAATATTTTTGAATCGACGTCGACTCGATCGTCTAATTAAACTTGTAAGCCCCCTGTTCGTAGTCAACCTCGCGTGGTGAGGTAGACTATGTGTTACTGCTAGTTGTTCCAGTCCTTTTGGTTTATCTGTCGGTGGACAGGTCTTCATAAGCCATTTCCCTAGCAGTCATGTTCTGTCAAGTAAGCGGCAGATGCTTTGGATTGTAGTCTTTTGCCACCTCGAGGAAAGCGTCCACCGTATAGTTGAACAGGGTGAAGTCGTATCTGAAATGAGCAGTAAATATTTTCATTATTATCGTTTATTGAAGAACAATTTTTTTTTGGTATAAACCACCTCACTAGGCTGAGCCTGTTCCGAGGTGGCAGGAATTGAATGAAATTTTGATTAGTTAATCTTGTAAGATAAAATTAAATGAAAATTTTAATTTACATTTGAAAAGATAAATTGAAAGAAGGGAAAATAAAAAGAAAAGAAAAAGAAAAGAGATGAGAAATATAACAAATAAGAAATATACAAATATAAAATAATTATTTAAGAATAATAAGAAATATGAAAAAAATATTATTATTTGAGAGGAAGAGAGAAAGATACAGGCGTTTAGTTTGTTGTTATTTTGTATAAGTTATCTGCCCGCAGTATACAATGCCTTTGTTGAATATCCACGCATGAATTGTGTGTTTTAGATTAGCATTTTTTGTCACATTAATATCTTTTTCAATTAAATTAAAAAATTTTGGAGCCAAATTATGGTAATGTCCTTGTCCATAGGTAGTATTTGTCTTTGGAGTCATGTGTTGGTGTCTGTGTCTTGTGTCGTAATTATGTTATGCATTATGATGGTTAAGTTTGTCTTTTTAGTAATGTATAGATATAATTTTGATGTACAGTTGTTGTATGTTCAATACAGCAAAGTCCTTAAATAACTCTATTGTCGAAAATCTATAAGGTTTTTTTGTAATAACTTTAAATTATACCTACATGTAAAACACATTATAATTTATCTACCTTCTATACCAGGCATGGGCAACCTTTCCTAGGTCTGGGGCCAAATTATCATTCTGTCTCCGAGTCAAGGGCCTGACCAAATTATTAAACTTAATAAAGTGATATTAAATTAAATAAAACACGTTGCTACTTCTTATATATACATTTTTTATGTAATGAACGACATAATATTAATATTATATACTGATTACGAAATTTGGTGTGAAGCCTTGTACTTGAATTACGAGACTATCAATATTGTCGTTTTTTTTTTACATGAGCTCCACACAGGAGGCCCTGATGAAAATATTTTCCTTTAGGGCCTATGTCATCTTTGGGGATCCTGTGTGGAGCTTTGTTTTAAGGGAAGGAGGGAGAGGAGAGTTATGGGAAGGAAAAGGGTATAGGGGGTGGGTAGGAATCTGGGGTTCAGTGTGTCCAGGTCATCCGCCTCCAAGACCAAGACAAACCTCACTCTGTGAACCCGGGCACCCCTAACGTAGCGAACCACTTGGGGTGACCTATGGCAGAGGTGTTGGTTATCCAATAAAGGTTCCCGGGGCGGCGGTACCCATTCCCGCCTCTCAAATTGGCGTTGATATTGCTTAAGGATAATCGCATAGAATTTTCGAGATTTTCATTTGTTATCTTCGTTTGAATTTTTGATTTGGTGTGTTTCATCCTCAAAAAAAACTATTCACACGTATATGTGCTGCCAAAAAGACAAATTAAAAAAATTACAAAAATCCGTCAAAGCAATGTTGGTAAATTGTGATTTTAGCACTAAATCTCCCTGAAGCTCAAAAAGTTCATATGTAAATTTCCTGGCACATTATTTACATCAGCATCCATCGGACGAGCCGAATCACTGGGAGGGAATTATGCGCCGACAACCGCTTGTAACCTACTGTAGGTGTCGTCCAAACAGTGATCATCATGAACTAGTACAGTAGGCCATTGCAAACACACGTGTCATCTCTCTCCCTGAAACTACTTTTTTTCTCTATTATTATCTCTGAAAAAATTTCTTTCTCTATTATTTCGCCGAGGTAAATCAGGGCTGGACAACATAGCTCGGCGGGCCGGCGGTTGCCCATGTGTGTTCTATACAATGTTACAACCACCTATAACGGGCATGCGCCTAGTTTGATAGTCGCCAGAGCCCAAATAAATTAATAAAAGATAATTAATAAAGAAAATAAACATGAAACTGAAAGGCTGGTTTTATAATTCCCACGGCGACGGCGCGGCATCTCATTTCTTTGATACGAGTGAGGGAGCATGAAAATGATTACTTTTCTCCTTTGAAGGAAGCAGACATACGTATATTGTTTGTCTCACTATTATTTAGTGTGTAAGAAAGAGCTGCAGCATTATTATGATGTTTTTGAACTCATAGTCAAATCTCAATGAGGAAATAGTGCATTGATTAGCAACAATAGGAAAATGTGTATTGTATAATAACAGATTATACATGAAATATTGCAGAGTTCGAAACATGCCCGTTTATGTTACTACTACAATAGAAGTTCGACGACATAGATACATATAAAAAGCGTCTGCAATTTGACAATAAACAGATTTTATGCATTTGGTTAAACACAAACGAAAGATGCGGCGCTGCTTGTAATCTTTTCAAATGCACATTAGACAGACCAGCATTTTCTTCAGTATGGAGTCCGGTCGATTTAGTCCACCGCAGTCTGTATTGATAGTATATATACCTTTCACCTGCGTGTCCAGTCATAAGGATTATGACTGGATAACCAGGTGGAAGGAGAAAAGTGGGAAGATCCATACTGAGGTGGGAAGACGAAGTAAGAGGGGATGCAGCACAGCTTCTCCAGGTAACAAACTGGAAGTCAGCCGCTGAGGACAGGAGGAGTTGGAGGCAAATGGGCTGAGAGGCTATCGGAGAGAGAGAGAGAGAGTCTGTATTGATAACTGTAGGATATCTCGTAGGTAATTAAGAAGCCACACTCACAGATAGAGATTGTACAGCCCCCAGATCTGTTTGGTAGTGAGCTGTGAGTAGTGTGTCAGCAACAGGGTGGCCGTGTTCCTCCCCTTGCCACTGTTCTTCCACTGCGGCTTGATGATGTCGTGCAGGCCCGCCTTCTGGATCAGGTAGTTCTGGTCTTCCTGCAATTCAAATATTGACAAATTTAGTCAAAACAATTATCAGAGCAGTGCCAAGTGTAACAGCGAAAGGGTTTTGGACACTAAGAGTTATTTTACAGAACTTTAACCATTTTCAAAGTTCAGTGAAATCCTATTCAAGATCTGTTATTATCCTAGCCCCTCAGGCTAATTTGTTCACTTTTGAGAACAGCTCACATTGTTCTTATAGAAACCATTGTATGTTTTACTGTCATAGTGAAAAATAAGATCTAAACGGTGTTCGACAGAAAAAAACTCTACGCTTTTTATTAAAATCTAGAAATTAACCAGAGAAAATGTAAAATTTAGGTCTCTTTGAAACCGCAAATTGAGAAAAAAATATGAAAATTCGTGAATAATTTATTAATATATTTTTTTTATGAAACGACAAATAATGTAGTAACAAAAACTTTTCGTTTTATAAAATATGTTTGTGTTTTCTTATTTTTACATTATCAGTAATTTTAGTTGGATAAAACGTGAGGTGAGCCATTTTAAAAGTATTTATGTTTGCACTAAAAATTATCGTATTTCAAAAATTATACAACATTTGAAAGCGTATTCATCACCTTTTTAAAAACAGTTTTTAGTTTTCGGATACATTCAGAAATATTTCATTTATTTGGATTTTATTGCAAATTTTGTGACCTCCTGAGAGAGTGCTGTGATACTACTGGACTATGACGAAATATTGACAAAACTTGAATAGGAACTTTTCAATTTGATGAAGTTTGAATTTTCAAAGAATTTGAATTATTCAAATTTCTTGAAAAAACCCTTGTATGTAAGCAGTATGGACGTATTATGAACAACTATAAATACAAGAATACCCAATTGATAATCCAGGGAAAGTATGGTGGAAAACGAACAGAGAAAGAGGCCACACTTCATGGATTCGTAAACTTTTTTAGTTTGCACAATTTATTGTTCTGTAGAATGAAGTTTGCCCTGATGTTAGCCAACCTCCGATAGAAGAAGTTGACACGTCATGTTAGATAGGAAGTGCTTGTTTGGTTCGATCACGACTGTACCTCTTTATGACTGGATTACTAATATTTAATATCTATCTGTGCTATTTCTCCAAGTTTAATTAGGGTTCCGATTAGCAAATCGTGTCCCCTACTAAATCTATATTGCATTTCTTTACCTTTAATTATCCCTATCCGTTAAGTAATCGACTATTAAAAGGTCGTTAAAGTAATTGGTACTAAAATAAGTCATTATCCTCTTTTTTGACATTAAGAGAAATGTCAAATGGTTTTCATTATTATTATTTGATCTTGGCATCGATCAATTAAGTCAATGGATCTTGGTGAAATTTTTTACTAAAGAGACATCCTGGGTTCTCATTGCCTTGCAAACTCTGGTCCGTCATCAATAGGATAAGGTGCTCCCATAACCGTTGTGCTCACATGATGCATAGATGAGGCCTTAAAGAGTAGGCGATGTGTGAATGCCCGTTCCATTCATTCCCCGGCGGGATTGGTGAGGTCCACAGGGCAACGCCTGAGGCCCTAGACTGGCTCGCAGACCTAGATGTCCCCGTATGACCCCCCACCACACGAAAGAAGAAATAAAATAGGTTATCCCACAAGTTTCCAAAATAATTTATAGTGCCCATGTAGATATAATAAATAATGAAGTTTTAGAATGTGCATTTTGCCAAATGTTCCGAGGATAAATATGTTTTGTGTATCGTCTTCTGTAAAATTAATATTGTTGCGTTTAGTTAGTTTTTGAGTGCGTGAGGTGGAGTAGTTGGTTTGAGCGTATGCGCAGCGTTTTTGATGATGTTGATTAGGTTTTTTTGGTATTGAAGCAAAGGACATAATATTTATAATATACATGTTTATGAACGTATTCGAAAAACACTGTAAGGACAAAATATTGAGTGTATACATTTCGTTAGAGCGTATTTTGTTTCATACCGACTTTCTTTCGCATACATATTAGAAAAAACGCTTTATAAATCGACGCGCAAATTGAATTATCACCAGTACGTATTCTGTACCAACGATTTCGCCATCTTCATTCTCAGATCAGAAATTGCGTCCATTCGCATTCCTTCGTTTTAGCCATCGTTATTTAGTGGTCCATCCCAGCCTCCTCTCCCCGGGGAATATCAGTCCCACCAAGTTCCCACCCATTACTCGCCATAAACGAGAGGAGATCTCGCTCGAATGTGATTTACCGCAAAGTCGGCATTATCTTCCCGACTCTATTCTCCCCGGCAGTAAATTATATTCCATCCTTTCGGGTATGGAGCCTTTATTCAGATTCGGAAATAAAACAACAAGGTTTATCGGCATTCAATTGTCGTTTCATTGAAAGACTTGGCTTTCCAATTTTTTTTTCAGGGACGGAATAAAGCCCCGAGTTGGATTCGGCAGCCAGGCGCAAGTCTTTATTTATTTTGATTAGCGTATTGATCGCAATATTATTCATTCAAAGCTCTTCTATAGCGTATTTTAGATACTCCTTCTTGTTTAAATGTGTTCTCGTTTTTTGTTTATCAATTACTAGCTGGTATTCGGCATGCGTTGCTATGCCATTTAATAAAGAAATTGTTTCTCCCTGCGTGTCCTTTCCCATTCGTCCCGTTCCTCTTCCGCCCCCCCCCCCCCCATTCCTCTCCCGCGTCCCTTTCTCCTCTCGCGTTTCCACGCCGCCTCCTCCACCTTCCCTCTCCCCACTCCACCCCCCCCTTCCCCCGTCCTGAAAACCGCCCTCCCGAGTTCCCCTTCCCCCTCCCAGGTTCCCCTCCCTGGTTCCCCTCCCCCCGTCCCGTGTTTCATATATTAATTCCCGGTACATTTAGTTTTCAAACAGCTCGCGTGCCACCTATTGCAATTTTTTATACAAATTTCATAATTCCAGAGCTCACCAGTAGTTTTATACAAACCTTGTCCTGACAATAACGAACACAACAAAAAAGAATTATCCAATTTGGTGTAGTCGTTCGGAAATTATGCGGAACATACATTTCGGCGATTCATTTTTTATTAATATAGATAGATAGATTGGTCATTGTTTACTATGGAACATAGAGTTTGTGATTTTTTAATGATACAAAGGTGGTTTGAATGTCTGGAGCAGACGGATCGAGAAAGGAATATCAGGAGAATAAGGGAGTGATAGTTAGTTTTTGAATGTATGCACCCAGGACACAATGCCCAGTCGAAATATACTACCTCAGAACATAGAAAATCAGGAATCCCGCAAGGCTTCGCTTTTGACCTAAAATTAAATAATAATTGTACGTTTTGTCCAAAGCCATGTTTGTGAAATATCACCAATGCTTTAATAAGTTTTGAACCCTTAAAAGGACTTGAAATGTACAATATATTTGACGAGAATGGTAATCTGATTGAGACAGAATGTTCCATAGGTTGCGATAGGAGGATCACGCGAGGCCGTCAACACACACATTTGATACTTCTTAGGTGTTGCAATTATTAATTCTGTATATCTTAATATATAAAACAATGTCGGATTAGTTACACCATTTATAACTCGTGAACGGCTGGACCAATTTTTATGATATTTGAATAGCAGAATAGCTATTAAAACATTGGAAAAATTAATTAATTCTTTTCCTCATAAATTTTGTATGGAATGAATTCTAATCTTTTGAAAGTCCTGTAGGAATATTGTGATAATTATAATATAGATTTGTGAGTGAATTCCAAAATTTCAAAAACGTCAAATGTCAATGCGCTGATATTTTTGCTTTTGTTCTTAAACATACTAGGCAGAAACATACTTGCGTGTCGTGGCGTGTCGTGACGCGCCAGAAGCACATCGGTTTCATACATTTATTATCGTTAGAGACACATTTGTAGGTCGTCGCGTCTCGACACGCCACGGCGATGATTGGTTTATTTATGGTCACGACACGCAAGTATGTTTCTGCCTTTATGCTGCCACTCTTTCTTACACACTAAATGTCAACAGTCGAAAATGAGACAAAGGGTGAACGTATGTCTGCACCCCTCCAAAGGAAAAATATAATAATTATAATAAATCTCCCTCACGCGTATAAAGAAATTGAAACGCAATTTCCGTAAGTAAGTAGAAAAGTAAGAAAATAACAAAAATTATAAATCCGTACACAACGCCATTTCTGAAACTGACAAAAACAAAACACGGACAGTTGCACATCGATAAATTACTTCATTGTGTAATTTTTAACTATAAAAAACTGAATTTACTTCAGCTAATAAGTTAAAACGATAGTTCTGAGGCGGTACGAAGTTTTTTCGGGTCAGCTAGTTGTAAAATAAATATCAATATAAGGTTTGTTACCTGCAAAGTCTCGAACTTAGCCACCACATCGAAGTGTATGTGACAAGGAGTGCAAAAGGTGGTGTAGGGTACCCAGTGCATATCCAAGTCTCTCCCAGCTCGAACTTCGTCGAGCAGATACCGCACAAACTCCTCGAAACTCGGCCACCGCGGCTCGGCAATGGTGCGCTTCTAGAAACCAACGTACTAACAATATAACAATTGGAGAAGACGGATTCGTTTACCAAATGGAAGCAGCGTAGAAAATAAGTAAAGTAAAGGCAGCTAGCTAAGTATTGATTGTGTATTATATTTTATGCAGTATTAATATGTAAATGTATCCCTGGCTATACAGTTTGATACACGGTGTCTGGAAACATACCAATTTATAAAAGGTAACTATAGATTTTACATACGTGCATTATCATGTTAAACGCGTGTACCTCGAAACTTCAGGGGTGAATATTAACGGAAACTACTAAAAATGTTAGACTTTTCGGTTTGCGTCCGGTTGACAGAGTTAGTACGAACGTATTTTCAACCTTCCAAATGTTTCAATGATAATAATATTATATTTAAAAAAAAACACATTTCAAAATAATTTCTGGCTGTGGTGAAGATCGGTCAATGAGGAGAGACTCTTTCAAGAATATTAGGATCTCCCTTTCAAATCTCTCCTCGCTGACGCAATTTATATATATTTGACATTGGAAGAGATTTGGTTCAGGATATTAAGTATATTATAAATATTAAGCATAGAATATCTTTCTTAATGTAATCATGAAATATTCTTCAACTAACTGTAACAAGTGTGTCTAGTCTGTTATATACTTTTCATTAACTCCCCTTTAAATTCGTGTTCTTGTATAAAAATAATTTTCTTTTAATTGTATAATGTTGTCCTTCCCGAAGTGAGTTTTATTAAACTCATTGGGAATAATGTATAATAAATAATATGTTATGAATTTATAATACATTGTCACAAAATAAAGAAAAATTAAATAAAAAAGTGTAATTAGTTATAAGTTCAATGTATTCATCCCCACCGGGAAAACCATTGGCAGGTTGGTCCTACAGGCAGGAAGATAGAATAATTATAAATTATTTATAAGTTGACGTTGTCTAAGACAGTCATCAGGAACGTAGAGACTCGCTCGCTCCATATTAGCTGAATTTTCGATATAGTCTCACAGCAGTCTAAATACTATGAGTGGCGGCGTACCCTCTCTTTTGAGCAGCAGGGAGTGAAGTCCCAGCATGCCCAGAAGAAAATTCATCGGGTAGAGCCATGGATAGTGGCCGCACTCCCTCATGTAGAGAAATCTCTTGTTTGCCAATACGAGCTTAGACTACTGTCATGCATAACCCTAGTAAGTGAGAGGTAAAGCTAAGCTTACCTACAATATAATCTTTCATTTAATAAAAAAAAATTCGACAAACTTTATTAAAGTTTTTTTCTTAGATTTTCATTGACTTTGACCCTCTGAAGTTTCGCGGCACGTGCGGGATACACGGTGCACATCATCTAATGTCCAGTTTATACTTTTCTGTTCAGTTTCGGTACACCGTGTATGAGAAACGATGCGCTTTATTAAAATGGCGATTATAATTTGACAAAAAGGTCAAACTTACATAATAGAGGCGTTTCACAAATCCTCGGCGGTAGTACTATTCATTAAAAATAAACAAAGGTGAATATTTTCTATTCTTTATGAAGATAGAATCAAATCAAATATTAACATAGCCCATTTTAAAGGTCATGTCGTTGTTTTCGCGAGTTATTTGTCGCGTCATATTTCCATGGGAAGACGTCTGAAAAACAATCTCACGTAAATTTATTTGCATCATTAGGCAGCTAATGGAAAATTCTCGGATTTTGTTTCTGCATGATTGAATTTCAAAGCGGCTTGTTTTATAAAACATACTATTAGTGTGATAACAATAACATTGTTCATTTCGGATCTAGTATTCATAGATGTTTTCAGAGGTGAATTGGAATATAACCATTTTTTAAAAGCCTACCTGTTGTAGATATATTTTACAGTGTTTCAGAATGTGTCTGAGTTCCTAAGGTATGACTTTTCTTCTTATAGATAAATCCATCTATCCACCAAAAATAATAAGTAACACTTTTAATCCCTTCACATCAGTAGGTAGGTATACAAGATTAAAAAAACAATATTTTACATATTGCCAGGGAAATACATAGATATTTCAAAAGTTTCAAAACCTTTATGGTACTCAAACACGGCAGTAAAGCTGACATTTTGATTTCAAAACACTTTTTCAGAAAGTTTTTTTTAATGAATCATAAAATATTAAAAGTTGTTTTTTTTTTAAAAATTAATAGTACGCATATATAGTTTATGTTACTATTAGTTTTATTGGTCACGCAAATTCCGTGCTGATAACTACTTCCTACTGCACCCGTGCCCTGTATTTTAAAGCAATGTAGGTACTCTGGTACTAGTTGATTTTTTAAACGACATGTAACAGTGTAGCTTGATAAAAATGAATACATTATATCCTTAATAATGAATATAGGTACATATATGAATTATTGTATAACCTTGCACATGTAACCATTTGTATTGTAAAAACAAAATTCTTGAAATAAATAAATAAATAAATAGATGCTTGAAAATTAGTATTTACATTATACGTACATGGTTTCCACAAACAAGTTGTACAAGTGGAAAACTGAGAAATCAGCATCACATAGAGAACCCAAGAAACCTAATTGTTTTTTCAATATTGTTTTAATTTTTATATTTAATTAGAGAGAGTGCAGAGACGATTTACAAAAATACCAAGAGCTTTGAAAGACTGATATGAATAACTCAAGGAACTAAGATTACCAACTTTAAAATAAAGAAGAGAAAAGAATGCATTGATTCAGACTTTCATAGTTTTATCTGGACATTAAGTTGACCTGGCATCAAGGAAATCTTCACCACCAACAAATTATAAACTTCCGTGGACACTCACAAAAAATTAACATAGACCTTTTGCATCCAATCCTAGGAAACACTTCCATCCAAATAGAGTAGTGTCATTGTAATAGTCATAGTAAAATTAAAATTAAAAGTCATAGTCACAGTCATAGTAATAGTCTTAATAATAGTCATGGTAATAGTTTTCGAAGCAACTAATATAAACCAAATTAAAGCTCTATTGGATTCTTATTTGGATAGAAGAAAGGAGAAGACTAACTTATTTTTAGTTTTAAAACATTTCAATTTACTGTTAAACTTATTGTGAAATCAGCAGAATGCTCCCGCTCGTTAAATAATAATAAGCATAATTTAAGCACTTTGATTTTTGATCTGTTTTTTTTTTCTCCTTTTTTTCGCACACCTTAGGATTAAGAACCTATTGGAGACGGGTCTCCACTTCAACACATTTAAAAGACAATATACAGTTGAAAGCAACCCCGTGACGCCGATTTAAAAAAAAAATTATCTTAAATATTCAAACTTCGGACTTGATTTACTAAAAAACGAAAGCTCAAATCACAACAAGTTTAAACACGCACCCAACTCCAAATGTATTATAGTTTCACCAGTTCATAGATTCACGCAGATTCATTCAGTTTAAAGCCTGAACCATGAGTTTCCGGACATCGTGTATAAAATAGCATTTAATTAAAAATTCTAGTGTAAATAAAAATATTCTATAAGATATCCTTATATTAATTTGTATCGACCTCATGCTAAAAGTGCATCGTGATTTCAAATGTCATGGTGTTCGTTTTTTTTGCGTTATTGAATATTAAATCTGATATTTTATTATTTCGTCCGTCAGTGTCTATTAAAAGATGACCTTTAAAATAGTTCGCATGCCTGACATTTGATGGGATCAGCAGTAAAATTAAAAAAAAAAGTTGGAACAGTGAATATCTGTAATTTGCTGACAGTAAAGTATTCGTTTAAAAGCATTTGAATGTTGTAATACACATAGAAATAAAAAAACTTGTTTAGGTTTGTTTGGGTTTTTGAAGTACCAGATTTTAATATTATTAATGGTTTGATTATACATACAAAATCATGATAAAAAGTGTCAATAGTTAGTCACTACAGGGCATAATCAAGACATGACGACCTCTGTAGCCCAGTGGTAAACTAATTTGACTTAGTCTCTCGGGTACGATTCACAACGCAATAATTTAACTATCAACTTTTTTTTCTTATGAAATTTGATTGTATAAGTGAGATAAGTCTTATAAATATGCTTTTCGATTGCGGAAATAAACATAAACAATTACCAAAAAACCTTATGAAATTTATAAATTATGTAATATAAAATATTAGCAATTCTTATTAGAGCATACATATTTTTTCTTCTAAACGAATTCCAATTTCGAACATAAAAAATTATAAAAAAAAAACTTATGAAATTTATCAATTATGTAAACTAACTAACTAACTAACTAACCATCACGCCGTTTCCCCGCAGGGGTAGGCAGAGAGGACGGACCGCCAAACAACTCGGTCTTGGCACACACTCTTTGCCTCACTCACATTCATATATCGAATTATGTAAAATAAAATATTAGCGATTTGTTATTAGAGCTTACATATTTTTTTTCTTCTAAACGTATTCCAATTTCGAACATGTCATTCGATTAATAACATGTTTCGGAATCGAGTATTTCGGGTGTTTCGATTATGTCTGCCAATGGTGGAGATTTAAATTTGTCCATAGATATTATGCACCTTAAAAAAGTGAGGTAGTAAACAAACAAATTCTAAAAATTCGTTTTTGAAAATCATGAAGCAAAACTTGGAATTCCACAAGTATCTGTTTTGGGACCACTGCTTTTTATGTTATAAATAAATTACGGCTTTGGCATATATTTAGAATTAATAAAGAAAGTCCGTTCCCAACATTAAATAATCAATTTAATATTATGAAAAACCTAATTCTATTAAAATTCCTTATTTTATTAGTCGCATACCTTAGCTCCTGGTCTATATTTGAGTATAATCTTCATCCCCAGTCTCGAGTGCAAGGAATTGGGTAGCGCGAACTGTAGTTTGTCTTTGTAGGCTGACGACAGCCTCTCGAACGGATGGCGGACGATCAGGAACGTTGTGGAGGTGTTCTGCGCCTCTTTAAGATCCTGGACTGACGGCCTGGGGTAGCGCCGCCGGGCCAGGACTAGCGGCACCTCCCTGCTACGCTCCAGGAAGCGCGTGGAGTAGTTGGCCATCAGATTGAAGTTATACATCCAGGAGGAGGAGGCAGCTTTGAAGACGTTGCACCTGGAGATTAGATAAACCCTTATTTCACTGTCCGCAGTTAAAACCCAAAATTTGGTTGAGTACCTTATTTTGCATCATTTGGCCCTTCAGACTGATAACCAAAGGTGCAGACACGTTAAGTTAGGTTTCGTTTTGGTCTTGAAGAGACTCATGTTGTAGGAAGGAGGAAACACAGAGGCCGGCAAGTCGTTCCACAGCCGAGCTGTTGAACACAAGAACGAGTCGAAGAATTAACCCAGAGGTTCCCAAAGTGGGTGCCGCGGCACCCTGGGGTGCCGCGGACAGAGGCCAGGGGTGCCGCGAGGCGCTCCTGATGTCTCTACTAAAAATCAAAATTGACATGAACGAATACAAAAAATGTATGGAATGGAAAATCACCCGCGTGGCCGGTCCGCGCTCTGGGAATGGATTGGGTGGGAGGCACAGGAGTGGAGATACGGTTGTAGTGCTGCGCTTGCAGCGGCCTCGTGCCGCATTCACTTGTAGTTTTTTCATTCAAGATTTCAGCATTCAGGAAAAAACTACAAGTGTGGAAGAGAAAAATGGGTGATGATGGAGGCAAAGATTGTTTTCCAATATTGCAACAGTACATGGCCCATAGTGGAGTTAAGGTTTCAAATAACTTGCTGACCCTTTTCACAGAGCACCTATCACAGTTAACTGAGTGGTTTGCCAAGTGGAGAAGTTTGTATGGATCCAAGATCCATTCCGTGCTCAAGCTCCCCAAGATTTTACTACGCAGGAAGAAGAAGATTTAATTGATCTCTCGACCGACAGCAGCTTAAAAATGAAATATGCTTGTTCGGATTTGACGGAGTTTTGGATATCAGTCAGAAATCAGTATCCGATTATAAGTGGAAAAGCTGTAAGAGTCCTCATTCCCTTTGCTACTTCATATCTATGCGAAGCTGGATTTTCAGCGGTTGCGGTTATAAAGATCAAATATCGCTCAAAAATAAATGTGGAAAAAGAAATGAGGAGTAGCTGTATCAAGCCTTAGGGGGGGGGGGGGGGGGGGGGTGGACACTCGGTCCCGAGGCTACCACAGATAGACATTACATTATATGAATGACAGGGGTGCCGTGAGAAAATTCAAATTTTCTAAGGGTGCCGCGACTTGGAAAAGTTTGGGAACCCCTGAATTAACCTATTCTCATGTGACAAAACCGTGTACATAATATGTTGGGCATGCGTTTGCCTTGTTTACCGACTATGCACCGACATGAATACCGGTAGAACAAGAATAGCATTCCCAATCTGTGCCTGTGCTCTAAAGATTGCAATACTTTAGTAAGTTAGGTGAATTTATCAAACAGATGGCTCGTTTCTGCACAGAGTCGAGGATTTTTTCAGGTATTTTGGGGCTTCAGAGGTGATTCAAATTCAACCGTGGAGCGCACTTGTGATTTGTACAGGGTTAGCAGTTGTGTACTATTAAAGTATCTGCGGGCCCTGCAAGGTACCCCCAGTTTTTGAGAGGCTAACTTAACTCCGGCCTCGATGGAGTCTCTGTATCTGAGCTGGTCACTTTGAGTTACACGAAGCATATCAATGGAGGGCCTGTTCGGAAGAATACTTCCGTTGAAGGAGACTTGACTTTCATTTCGATTCCTATCTTGATTAGTCTTGTTTCATCCTTACCAAATGAGATGGTACTGCCTGTTGATGAGATACTCCCAGGCGTTGGGACTGGAGATTCCCCGAGGCAGGTTGTTACACTCCCTCTCTAGGTACTTTCTCCTGTTCTCCATCCTCGTCTCGGCGGCTTCCATCTCCACTGCAGTCAGCTCCCGTCTGATGACGTCATTCACGCCGCCGTCTGCTGCCCGCTTGTACACGTAGCTGTCATTGTCGCCTATGTCCTGGAACAAAAAGTTACATTTAATGTTTGTAAGATTGTCTATTATTATTTTAATGCACATCGTAATATTAAAGTATTTTTTGTCTTTTTCTGTCTCTCTCGTCTTCAAATCTTGAAATTTGCATGCACGCTTTAAAAAAGTGGAAAAATCTGCCAAAGGATTGAAATATATTTACGACAACTAAAACATGTTTAAGTAGTTGTTGTTCATTTGTGTTAGATATTTATTTTATTAAAAATTTAGACCGTATCATAGTTTTTAAGACTTATGACAATATTCTTTGCTTGCTGTCCGCATTCCAATTGAAAACCTAATTACAGAACTTAATTATACACTAATAATCTTATAAAAAAAAGTAACGCTTTATTTAATGGTGATCTCTTCTTACTAGGAGAGTTTTTCCTGGTGAGAGAATGAGTTCCTTCTAGAATGAGTTGCAAACATACGACCTTGTGATATACCTATGTTTATTTTGGTTCCATTCCAACTCAGAACAACTTCAGAACGGTCATTAAAAGCTATGAAAAAATAATTTTAAAATAGTCGGTAACCCTAATCTAACTTAACCTATTTAACCGTTTTTTATCATCACTCTTAATGACCTTTCTGAGTTGGCCGGTCACCGTTTATTTTATGCTTGAAAATCTAGATTTTTATTTTTATTTTTTTTTTTTATTTATTTATTTAAACGCCATAAATTTGGCTTTTACATTCAAGTGATACATGATACAATGGTTCACAGGAGGATATCAGTATGTTAAAAATAACAGAAATAAAATAGTTAAGCAATATTTAAATAATATGCGAGGTTTATAAAAGACCTAACATAAAAAAAAATGTGAAGTATGTATGATAAAAGCTAGTATATACATAGTTATATTATACAAGTATTTGTTACAACCAAACAAATAATGTGGGAATTAACATTATATTTGCGCAGAATAAAAATATGTAAAATAAAGGTGGCTTGTTGGCAAGTAGAATCGAGCAAAGTCTGGTATATCATACATTCACACATTCGCATTTATTTGCAAATCTAGGAGTTGATTATAAATAGAATAATTCTGTAGAGAGTTTAATGTTACCTTAAAAATTAACTTTGCTTTAAATGACTGGGCAGGTATAGTTAGCAAATTAGCTCTTTGGTTTCAGGGCTGTCAGTTGGAGATTTGATAATAGTTATGGATTAAAAATAATAAATTTTATTAAAACAGTGCACTTATTAGCTATGACACTTGTGTCTGTTGGTTAAGAGTAGTTCTGAATCTCTAGTAAAATATGATAAAGAAGCCTTACATATAAATATTACCATGCCTTTGCTGGGTTTAGAACCCGCGATTTTTCCTTCAAAACTAACCAATCAAAAAAATACAGCTTTTTTATCCGCTGCGACGGTAAACGAACCCGCAACCAATCTAAAACTCAAACGGTGTCGGTTTTCTTTAAAGTGAGTTTGTGAAGTTAATATCAAAAAATTAATATCACAATATTATTCATACCAGTGGCGTGTGGTCCCTAGAATAATATACGTACCTATTTATTAAAACTATTATTTATCTTATACATAAACTAGATGTTATGAATAACTTTGTACATAGATCCTAACTGTAACTAATCTTAACAACACCAAATTTGTATGGAATAGTGTTTTGCAAGAATCAATTTTTTTGTGTGATTATTGTGCTGTAAGTTGTGATTAATATGATTTAATTACTGAAGATGTTATTTTTTATACAATGAGACGAACAGTTTTTGCGTAAATTATGATTTTCATATTTAAATTAACTTTTTTAACGTGCGACATTATAGTTACGCCATGACTTTGAAACGAACGCCACTGATTTACGCTTTAGTGAATCGCCAAATTGTATCTTGTTGCTAGTTGGCTAATCTCTAGCGCAGTGATATGATGAAATTTCTTTAGATCTAGGGTAAAATATGTAATTACGGAAAAGACGAGAGAGAGTCCTGCTGGAAAGGTCAAAAGATCTTCCTCAACCAGTCTCTCTCAATCCGGCCCATTACGCAGCTGGTGGGCAGACGCATTCGTCGCCAAGATCAGGACAAACCTCACCCCATGAACCCTGGCGCCCCTGCTTAGTTACCAAACCACTTGGGTTGACCTGTGGCAGGGGTGCTGGTTACTCATTAAATGATTTCCGGGCCGCGGAACCCACACTCGCCTCCCAAATTGAAATCCCAATAAGACAGGCAACAAACCGCCACTGAGTTGAAATGTTCACTTATATGCCACGTAGGCGGGGGTCTTCTCTTTTTCTTCTTATGTTGGAGGAGAGCTGGTGAAGGTCTATTTAAAACCCTACATATTAAGGAAGAACAGCTGTAAAAAGGAAAATAAAAACAACGAAATGGAGGACTCTCCCGGTATAACACACGGTAGGCCGTTTTCTCTTGATTACGTTTTTATGTTACCCCTCGTCACTACACAAACTACGCTCTCTGCTCTCTGCATGGCAAATGCGAGAAAAGCTTAAATACGCAAAGGTAGGAAATCGTGCTCATTTTCTCACGAAACGATACATGAAAAAACGAGCTTTTATTTAAAAAAAACTGTTTAAGGCGTCGCCGCCGTATACCCGCTAAAAAGAAGAAGATAGAGAGATACGTAATTAAGAATGTTGGATAGAGCGCGGTATTACCTACTTAAAACGATAAAATTAAAGCGAAAATTGTGAAAGTAACACGACTCATTTAAAATAGAGTAAAAATCTAGTGTGGAACATCTTAAATAGCATTTAAAGAAGCACTGTGAATTTTTTCATACATGTAACTTCTAAAATAAACGTGTTTATTATAATTTTCGAAGCATACTTTTTTAAACAAAATATGATGAGTGTAAATAAAACACATTATTATTAGTTTGATATTGAGTATTATGCCTCACTTTAAATTTTTGTGCATGTAAGTTTAGTTTATTTAACAGAAATTGTCAAATTGTTGCACCTTAAGAAAGTGTGTCAATGTGTCAGTGTGCATAGTTCGTGAATGAGCTTATTTTCTATTTTGACACAATGCCCACTCGAACTTCTGCAGCGCCCCCTAAATGCTAAATCTATGCCCCCTACACCTTCAAAACGCCCCCGTTAAGAATCACTGGTCTAGATACTATCTTCAAAAAACATTTTTTTCTAAGCTTAAAAACTTCAAATGCTTAAGGGAGATATGTAAGAAATCGGTAGAAATTCGGGTAGCGGCGGTTTAAAAAATACATATCAGTTTTTAACCTATGTTTTATTTGAGAAATAATATTAATATTTAAAACGAGCTGAAATCCTCGGCGTTTCCCGGGCTTTCCGCATAGTGTTTCAAAATTACATATAGACAGTGACCTTCCTATTGTTTTGAAAGTCAAGTTTTTGTAAAATTTGATCATTCTCGGAATAAAACTGTAAATTCGTATAAAAATCAAATCCACACTGCTCGCCCGGTGTCCCTTCAAACGGCCGATAGACGCCACAAACAGACGATACTCTGTAAAATACCAAAGCTAGAAGTACACTTAAACTTAAAACTATATCTTTACTAGAATTTCTAAAATCGAAATTTTCTCCGATTCACTGCCCAAATTTAAAAAGAGCATCATTACAATTATATAAATTGTTCAATTCGCATGCACACATACACCCTCACACACACACACACACACACACCTACCCACTACGCACATCACCCGGTAATTTAATATACATGCCATTCAAAAATAGTTGTAACAAAGAAACATATCATAGGTAGGTACTCGTACATACCATAACCACCATGAAATATAATAATTGAATTTTTTTTTCACCACTGTAAATAATGTACTGTTTCTGTTTATAAATAAAATACACTTCTATATAATAATTTTGTATTTTATAATACGGTTGGACTATCAATAAATTACAGAATTGAAACTGCGCGTTGCTTGAAATGGCATTAGTCGTGACCATATCTGATTAGTCAGATACTTACCAATCAATTGATTCTTCTTCTCCACTCCCTTCAGCCTCACAACATTCCTCGATTGGGGATACTATAATCCCACTGGCTTCGGAAAGTTGAGACTCTTTTGTTTTTGTAGTAGTCTTATAAAAAACAAGAGAACCATGCTGATTTTCTGATATCTCTCTTCAGGTGCACTTTACAAAGCCAAAAATCAACTTAAACTGTAGTTAAATACCTCTGTTAACGATTTTGATTATAGGTACTAACGAAAACTGTTATAGGTATCTACTTAAACAGATATCGCAGGCTATACGAACTCGTACAAGTACAAAATGGCCCATATTTGCACAACAGCGCAAACAAAATATCATAATGTTATGAAATTCATGTGCCTACAACGGGCTATCTCTGAAATAAGGGGTTTAGGTTAAGGGTAGTATTTGTTTAGGTTAATTTAAAACCTTAATTATATCTTGTAGCCCTGGATTTTTTGAATTAACAGTTTTCTGTAATAAAACAGTTTTTTTTAAATTTATCTCTATTTTCGTACATCCATTTTATTTATTTATTTATTTATTTATTTCAAAAGCATACGGCACAACATGTACCATTAACATAATTATATTTTCCAGAGGTTTACATGTATAAATAATAAGTACCAATAATATATAAACAAAATATTAATAATCAGAAACTCTAAGTAAATGGGTTAGTAGAAGTATTTTGTGAACAACTAACTATGAGAACCTGTGCTGAGGTGTTCGCATGTTTTAACCCGTTTAATCACCGGAGACAAAATTTGTCCTAGACCACATAGGCTTAATAGAAATCGTTGTGTCTCCCTTATTATCATAGTAAGAAGTATGATTTAAACGGTATTGGAAAGAGAAAACAACACGCTTGTATTGAAATCTAAAAGATAACGACAAAATAATTAAAATGTACACCTTTATGAAACCAAAGTTTCCGACCATAATTATAAAAAAAAACTAAGAAACTTTTTGAATTTTTAAGAATTATTTTTACATGAAACGACAAAAAAGTAAGGTGGCAGTAGCATTTATAATTCAATTGTCTAATAAAATATGAATATGTTATTTTTTTTCGTTATCATTAATTTTAGTTAGATGAAATGTAAGACGTTATAAAATTATAACGTTTAAACACATACTTGGGGAAATTTCTTTGGGAGGCTAAAAAGATCAACCTGATTGTGCGAAGATGCAAACATGAACTCTACGTCGTGTTCAATTAGTACCTGCTTATCAAACAGATTGATTCTTACCCTTTCCTGTAGATTACTATGAGTAAATCTATTATTATCACAGTTTGAAAATGCCTTCGGTGTACGCAAACAGCTGTCACGCTTAAAAATAAATTTTATACCACCACTGGCTAGTGCTTTGGTAAAAAAACCTTCTTTCAATAAATTGTACAATACACATTTTACACATACAATACGTAAACTGCGTCGGCGAGGGTTGCTTTTGTATACTAGGGCAGTTGGACGTCGGTTTAATTTACTGTTTTTTTAAAACTATTAATTTTTTGGCACGGAAAAAGTGCTGTGAATCCGCAGAAAAAAGGAGGCTTTAAAAGGAGGTTGTGGGGCGTACAATTTATGGGCAAATTGTCCGTTGTTGTGCCGGAATTAACCCTGATAAAAGGTTTTTGTTTTCAGCTAGATTTAAGGCCTTCAGCTCTGGACAGCTTGAATTGGGAAGAATTTTTAATAGAACGGATCCGAAAACCGAAAGCGGACTACAGTCTGCCATATTGGGTTTACATATAATTATAATGTATTTTTGACCTGCGGTACATTCTGTAGGTATAAATATTTGCTAAAAAAAGACAATTTAAGACGATTAGCAAGTTAGGCCACTCGAGTGACAACGATTTAAAACTTTTTCCTTCGATTGCTTGTGATTTTTAAAAAATATTTTCGCCCACTTCCGAAATAAAAATACCTTCGAATTTTAATATGGAGACATACAAACTGATTATAGTTCTGTATAGCCAATGAATTCACCTATCTTTTGACGATTATCACATATTCGTAGGAAAAAAAATTATAAAATCTTAAACTTTGGCCCCAAAAAAAGTGGTCCAATTTGGATCGCTGTCAATCGCAGAAAAATAAAAACGGTCCATATTTTGACCTTAGTCGCTCCAGTGGTTAAGTATAAGGCAAAGAGAGGGACGCTTAGACGGTTTGGAGTAAAATCAAACGTTTACACGTTGATTTTACACTTTTTTATTCTACCCAATTTAATAAGTCATACGCCATACATATGTCTTGTAATATTATATTATCGTGAACACAAGCTTATGGCTCCGAGTGGTTAAACACCGGCTCGGTCCCCTTGAGTTTCTGAAGGAACTGTTTGTTTGCGAATTAGAAAAATTTTGCTTGCGAATTAGAAAAAAAGGAGGGTAAAGGGTTAAACAAGGGGTTTTAAAGAACTAATACTAAAACAAACAAAAAACAACTGTAAGTGTATTAGAAACAAATAATAACAATGCACCTAGTTACCGACTGAGAGAGAGAGAATTTAAAAAAAATATCTTAAGACGACACTATACCGTAAAATATATTCAGAATCTTAACGACGTAAGCAAAGAAGCCGTGTATACAATTTGCGACTCGCGACCCGTGTATTGGACGTACCTACTATCGAATTTGCCCTATCAAAGAAAAGAAGAAGAAGAAGAAAAATAATGTGGGAATCTTAACGACTTAAGTAAAGAAAGCGTGTAAACAAAAATGCGCCCGCGGCACGGCGTATAAGACGGACGTACGGTCGAATTCACCCTAGCAGGCCTGGAGATTCGAACTTTCCGCCGGGTTCATTTTAATTAATTCTGAAGAACGTGTTATTAATATTTAAGATGTTTCTAAATGAATACCTCCCAAAGTTACTAATTCATCGCCTAGAAAAATAAAATCTGATGCTCACCGCTTACTTTAGTTGTACAACGCATTACAATTTTTTAAAGGCGTTGTACGTTGAAAAAATGATGGCAAAGTACTGTTTTTATTCATCTGAAATATAAATATCTAAAAAAATTGCCAAAAAGATTAATTTCTTAAGTAGAATAAAGGGAAAATTAGACATTAAAACTAGGAAATTGGTCTATAACACAACTGTAGCATCCCATCTGAATTATTGCTCAAGTGTAATCTTTCTGAGCAATAAAACACAAATTAAAAGAATGTAAATAATTCAGAACAGAGAAATAATTCAGAGGCATGAGGTCTATATTGTGCTGTAGCAGATATATGTACAAGGATAAAAACCATGCAACACCAACTCAATATATTAAGTGTATGGCAAAGATTAGTTTTCAATACCCTAGTTTTTATTTATAAGTTAAATAAAAAAATTACCAGATTATATGTCGAATAATGTTAGAATCAACAGTACAGTTCATTGTTATCCTACGAGAAACTGCAACGATTTTAGGCTTCCTAAAACAAATTTATCGGGAACACAAAATAACATTTATCATAAAGGTTTTAAAATGTTCAATGAACTCCCTGTAAATGCTAAGGAGGCTAAAAGTCTTGCAGTTTTTCGTGGATTATGTCTTAATGTTGTAAAGTTCAGTTCACCTCAGTTTAAATAAAAATATTAAAATATATTTTTTAAATAATAAAAATGCGTCCAAAAATTGATAAAAGTGATACTTCAATCGAACAAAAATTTGATCGGTTCAAAGAACAGTTACTTCAAACAATGAGTGAAAGAATAAACGCAAAACTAACAAATTTTCTAACAAATGATTTTAATAAAATTTTTTCGGACATCACGAAAGAAATTCAAGATCTGATCAAGAAAGTGGAATCCTGCTCAAATAAAATTGGTGATTTTGAAAGCGAACTAAAAAAAACTAAAGATTACCTTAAAAATAATGACACAAAAATGGAAGAAATGCAAAAAGAAATTAAATATCTTAAATCTTCTGTCAATAACATTCAACAGCGCACGCTAGAGACATCTATCGAAATCCAAGGAATTGCTGTGAAGGAAAATGAAGACATTAAAAATCCTATAGAACTTCTGTTAAAGACTCTTGACTGCAGTGACCTAGTAAAAAACAACTCCATAATTAATTATTACAACAACCCTGCTAAAAACATAATAAGTATTCAATTTAATTCAAAAGAATCAAAGGACCGGGTTATTAATAATAAAAAAATTAAAGGATTATTGAGCCCAAAAGAAATAAAGTATTCGGACTCCACAGATAATATTTACATTAATGAAAAACTAACACCATTAAATAAGGAACTTCTCTGGCTAGCCAAGTCTACGAAATCTATTGGATATAAATATGTTTGGACCAAGAACGGGCATGTTTTCCTAAGGAAAAGTGACGATTCTCCAGTAATTCGCATACATGATAAAAACGACATACCACTGCTGTAAATATGTTACCTTGCAGAACAACGATACACAAATATATTTTTTAATATCTGGTTATTAAAATAATAACTGAAAAGTTTCCTCTTTTAAATATTGGGAAAATAATAATTAATTAAATCTTTTATAATTTAAATAATATAAAAAGCGAATATTTTCTGATATTTAGTTTGTTTATAAAGTTTGGTTTGATTAGGACTTCACTAATATTTTGTTTTCACTTAAACAACTGTTTTCTAGGTCTTGAATCTGTCGAAATTAAGTTTATATTATTTTATTTTAAAATAATTTTTCAAATTATGTTCATCACAGTATTCCAAAATTTGCCTTCCCACCTAATACCTAAGAATATAAATATGTACCCATAGCACATAATTATTAGTGTATACACTTTTTACACAAGCTGTTCAGACAAAATGAAATCATGATTTTTCTTTATATGCCCACTGTATTGTTTCTTTCTAGGTACCTACAACAATATAATGTATTTAACCATATTACCCACGCACAGGCTGCGCCTTAGTGGGTTCCCATTATTCTTACGTTTTTTTATAATATTGTATATGCCAAATGTAAAAATTGGGAAAAAATAAAGGAAAAAAAAAAAAAAAAAAAAAAAAAAAGTCCAAATTTTAGTCAGTAGGTAGTAAATAATATTGTAGTAGTCATAGAAAAGAAAACATTAGATATAAGATGTCAAATTTTATATCTAAATAAAATACACAAAAAAAAAAATAACTCGCATCCCTTGTGAGGCACGGAAATAAAAATGATAATTCAATTGCGAATTTGCCGAAATAAATTAAAATGTGAGCCTCGAGCAAACCTCCGATAAACGTGGAATGGGAGTAGGTTTCGGCTAAGTACCGAACCTAATGTTATTGAGTTTTTACTTCACAGAGGGCAATGACAGTTGTTTTCAAGCGTATTGCTTTTTGAACAATAATATTTCTACAAACGATAAACCGTAAACTTTTGGTCAAAAAAGCTATATTTTTAAAAGGAACATTGGCAGCCCGCCATACTGCCAGTATTGCCTCTGGTGTATTTCTAAAAGGAACATTGGCAGCCCGCCATACTGCCAGTATTGCCTCTGGTGTATTTCACTCCGCCCAACAATATACGTTTGTAGGATAGTTGGAAGAGTTGGCGGGGGAGTTTTATTTCCCGTTTTTCCATTACGCCGTAAAGCCTGCATTATTTGCCACCCCCTCCCCCCACCCTACGTACACGCCTCCACTGTTATGCGCTACCCGAAACCGCGTGCCACCCGATACCACGTGCCACCCGATACCACGTGTCACCCGATACAACGTGCTGTCCACCAGAGGTGGACCGACAGATTAAGCTTTTCTGCGAAAATTTAAAACATTTTTTTTTGTGAACACTCTGCAACAGTCCCAACTGTTCCCAACCGTCTGAAGACTATGGTATCCCCGATTGAGGTATGTTGTGAGGCTGAAGGTAGTGGTGAGTGGAAGGATGTGGGAATTACCTGACTATTCTGATCTGGTCACCAAAGAAGGTTAAAACCATTTGAAGCAATGTTTCAATTATGATTGGTCATCTTTCGCCAGGGCGATACTGAGATTATCTTCCGCTCTGGGACTTACTAGGTTACAAATAAACAGGTTATGGTTAATCTAGCAACATTGATGTATATACCTAGCAATGTTTGAATTCTACTTACTATCATCATTATAAGCGGAAGTGTTGTTTGTGCAATGATGGAGGCCTTCGCTAGCAGTGAATTGACACCAATACGCAAAAAGCATCGCATAAAACGCCCATAACATCCAGTGGACTTATTATAATCATTACACTGTTAATAAAGTAAAAAATCTGTATACTGAAGCTGAAAACACTTTCTAACAGTGAGCTCTGGCGTAATGAAATTATCACAACTATTAAAATCCTATAAGATAGTTACATTATGTCTATCATTAATCGTGGTGACCGGCTAACTCAGAACCATCTCAGAACGGTCATTAAGAGCGATGATAAAAAAATTGGTTAAATAGGTTAAGTTAGGTTAGGGTTACCGGCTATTTTAAAATTATTTTTTCATAACTTTTAATGACCTTTCTGAGGTGGTTCTGAGTTGGTTTTATTCTGAGTTGGCATGCAACCATTAATTATAGTGCTTTTAAATCATATATGACGAAGTTTTTTCTTCTTCTAGATATTTATATTATCTCGGGCGAACCAGGGCAATCAAAATAGTTTTTAAATTATAATTTAAATTCCCGACATAAAGACTTCGCATATTTCAACTATCCAAATAAAATTGTTTTAGTAATTGAAAGCGCGTTTATAAGGACCACGCTAAAGGTAAACACCGTCTAATGATGTTCATTAAAACATCACTCCTGTAAAAACGTTTGAAGTTTATTTTCTTTTTGATAATTTTTTGATGTTGGTGTTTTTATAGCCATTTTACATTTTAAACGGTTTCCCACTCCCCTCAAATGGGAAAAAATGTATGGGCGGACACATTGTTTCTTCTAGATCAGCAGAAGTTATAGAATTAAAAAGAAATTACACCGTAATTCTTTACGATTAGGTTATAATGGCTTCGTCATGCCGATCCCCACTGAATAAAGCAAAAAATCGCTCAAATTTGTGAATACGAATTTTATGCTCCCATCAGAAATTCTAATACAAAATTTGTCGTGTTATTCAATAAATAACAAACATGGAAAGGACTTTAGTAAGAAATCCATATGTTCTATTAGCAGTATTTTATTGAAGAATCTTTTTGACGTATGATTTAAAGAAATATCTACGTAATCAATAGAAGTCGCTCTCGCTGTATGTGCGCTTAGATCTTTTAAACTACGCAACGGATTTTCATGCGGTTTTCGCCAATAGATAGAGTGATTTAAGAGGAAGGTTTATATGTATAATACAAGCTTATTATAGTAGAGAAAAGCCAAGAAATTCAAAGATTCAATTCAGGCAGCGGGCAGCGGGCAGCTGGCAAGCGGGCGGTGTGGATTTTATAAAGGCCGGGTAATGGCGTTGTGTTTCGTTAGCCACAGCAACGTGTGGCCGGGTCTGCTAGTATATTATAAAATAAAGTCCAAAAAAACGTGCGGCTCCAAAAACTCAGAAACGAGTCCCGGTACGATCAAGGGAGTTATATGGTGTGGTAGATCTCTATCCCCCCTCCAGGATGACAGTTCCCGTTTTTACCTAAAGGGCGTGCTTTTGAAGATATAAGGGCTGGAAGTTTCGCCCTTGAAACTTCCTTGAAACTTCTGAAACAGTCTTCCCGATAGTTCTGGAAGGTTCCATAGAGCTCTAAAAAGTTCTGGAAGGAGTGGCGGAGTATGTCGTGGATTGTTCGGGAATAGGGAATCGGGAACATCATTGTGGAACGTTTCAGAACACTCTCGAATGTTGTTCTGAGCGAAGCCGGGCAACCAAGCTAGTAAGTTATTAAATATATTTTTTAAAACTATCCACGTCATTTAGGTGATTGTTTGTGCAAACACTAGCTTTTTGTACGTACCAATGCTGTTTCAAACAAACAGTAGCGGAGGATGCTAGCGTATTAATTCTTTAATCTCTCTCCCCGCCTCGCGCCGCCCCTGTGTCACTTGCCGCCCGGTTGTCTCTGTATGTTGCCCCCCCGTATGTGCGCCCGGGTGCTATCGCAGTCCGGGGGCGGTACATTTATACTGCAATGCAGTCCTCCCTTAAGCCTCGTCTAAACTTTCCACGGACTCTTAAAGTGCGGCGCAGGCGAGAATTTCTGATTTATGGCACGCGGAGGAGAAATATTGTTACACTCAGATATTACGAATTTGAAAAATGGCGGCCTTTTGAATTATCCATATTTTCTTTCCGTGGATAAGCATTTCTTTTGTTGCGTTATAAATTTTCGCCTTCCTCAACACTAATGGCTTATTCTACGTATATTGTTAGCCTTTATATGATCACGTATTATAAAATCGCGTGTTCGTGTAAAGGTTACTGACTTTTATCCTTTTGTTGGAAATGGCGTGCTTTCTCAAGGCAGTTTCCTGTTTTTTTCTTAATTTCAATTGAAAATAAATTGAGATGTAAGTTAAATATATTTATTTTTTATTTGTATTGTGCCAATGGCCTCGCATTGAGCACAATATTGGGAAGGACATGTTTTCAGAATTTCCTGTATCCTGGGATAACGTCGCGTACGCGAAATGGTAGTGCCAATACACAAAAATCTCACCACCTCACACCTCGAAATATTTGTATTAATACAAAACCTTTGGTAGTAATTTATTTATTTAATATCAACAGCATATATTGTAAGCAATAATTGCATAATTGTCACAGTTAAATTCAAGCATAAAATACTAGATATAATAAATAATAAGAAAAAAAAAATAAACACAACATAAAGTTTAATATGAATACAAGCTCTAACAGTAGATAGGTATATAAAAGTAAGAGATACAAGTAAGTAATACAAAGAGTTAGGGCAAATATATTTTGTGAGGTGGTGGGACATTTATTTTGTACTAGCAATTAAAAACCCGCTCCGCAAGTTTTTGCTGCTAGGCCCTGCGGGCGGCTTTTGGTTCGGCTTCAATTAGTGTTAGTAGCCATTTTATAAATCATAGCCTGTTCCTCGGATCCACTGTCACCGGGACAAAGTAACCGAGAAAGGCAGTGACCTCATATGTAATATATAGCAGCTTGATATAATTATGTATTACCGTCAATCTTTCCATATCAGGAGAGATAGGTACTACATATTCACAAATTCGTAGCAGTTATACTTATGAAACCGAATTACAACGGTAGCTTTGTTTGAAATTCCACGCACTCAGATGTTATTTGTGGCGCGGCGCGTATGGCGTGGCGTCAGACCTGCACTTGAAGCCGGGTTCTGAAATTCAACCAGTACTCGACACTAATTAAGCACATGGTCGTTTCCATTACACAACTGTATGTGTTTGCTGTACATAATATTTGAATAAACGTACCAGAGTGGTAGATACCTACTAAAAAGAACCAACATTGAAATGGCTTTAGCAGTGATTGATAAGCAGGTATGAACAGCCAGGTAATTCCCAACATTCCTCACCCCATCTCCTACTCATCCCCACCACCTTCAACCTCATAGCATACTCCAATTGGGTATGGCATATTCTCACTGACTCCACAGTTGGGAGCAGTAAGTACCCTTGTTCACATAAAAAAATATTGTGAGGAAAGGAAAATTTGTTTCCAAAATGATAAGAACTGATTAATTAATAAAAGTTTCTTAAATGTACCAATTTTTGTTATCTCATTTAAGGAACAATAATCATGATTATGTACATATGTATGAACTTATAAAACGAACAAATATCGTATGTATACGTCATAACAACGTTCAAACAACCACGTCCCAAATTGTAAACAAATTTAGGTGTCATGCGTTTTATATTAAGAGGCGATTCTCCGAATTTCTACCGATTTCTTGCAAACCTCCCTGTGTGAAATGTGCCCAACGTACACAATAAAATTAATAATAACTAAGCCTTTAGCAAAGTGCGCCATCGCATTGATATATCGGTCCAGTGTTAGTCTGCTTCGCAGTTCCCGCCAGATTGTTTTCCCACCAGATTGTTTTCCCGCCATTTAACCACTAAACTTCTCCCAAATACATCAATTTTAATATGCATCTATTTTATTATTATATTGTATTATTATTATATTGTATATTGTATTTATTTAATTATATTATAACATCTATTGAATTTTCCACAAGTCTACGATTATTATTTCTAATATATCTATCTATCTGTATAAATAAAAATGAATCGCCAAAATTTATGTACGCGCATAACTTTCGAACGACTGCACCAAATTTGATTAAAAAAATTTCGTTGTTGTCAGGACAAGGTTTGTATAAACCTACTGGTGAACTCTGGCATTATGAAATTTGTATAAAAAATTTCAATAGGTGGCACGCGAGAGCTGTTTGAAAACTGAATGTACCGGGACTGAACATATGGGTAGGGAGTTCGCGGGAGGGGGGGGGGGGGGGGGAACTCGGGAGGGGGGAATGTAACCCGGGAGGGGAGAGGGGTACTCGGGAGGGGGGTTTGCGAGACGGGGTAAGGGGGAGAGTGGAGTGGGGAGAGGGAAGGTAGAGGAGGCAGAGTGGGAACGTGAAAGGAGAAGAGGACGCGGGATAGGAAGGGTAGACGGAAGGGGAACGGGACGAATGGGAAAGGACCCGCAGGGAGAAACAATGTCTTTATTAAATGGCGTAGCAACGTATGCCGGGATACAGCTAGTATTTTTTAAATTTTGTCTTCTATATTAAATACTAGCTTTTACCCGCGGCTTCGCTCGCATGGTATTAGTAGGAAAATACTGGCATAATTATTGGCATAATTGTTATTATTCTTGCTTTTTTGTCTAATAAAAAATAATTATTGTTTAAAAGAAAATTTCAAAATTTGAGAATTACATTTCGCAAATAAAAATTCTATTTTAGAAAATATTTAAATTATAGAAATTTATTTTAAGTACCTACTCCCCTAATTTATTCTGATGATTTCGCCTCAAGTAAGAATTAGTATTTTATTCATATTTGAATCCAGAGAAAGACCTAAAGAAATAACAAAATTACGGCCCACGTCAAATAATTACATAGCAACGCTATGCTTTTCGTCCGGACAATAAACATTTTTAGAGATAGGTAGATATTAACTATGACGCCAACAAAACACTATTTTTAGGGTGAATTGCCTAATTAAAAAAAAAAAAATTCCAAGGTAACAATTTGTTTGACGTTTGCAATAACTCGATTTTGTTAGGGACAGAAAACGTATGAAAAATAATTGCATAACGCTAAAGCTTATTCATAACGCCAGAGCTTACCAATATATATAGCCTATGTTACTCGCAAATAATGTAGCTTTCGATTAGTGAAAGATTTTTAAAATTCTATTCGGTGTTTATTGCGTGAAAGAATAACACTCATCCATACAAACTTTCGCCTTTATAATATCTATAAGAAAGATTTCAATTTGAGATTTTACTCATTAAGTTATTCCAAAAAAGAAAGTATGTAATAATATTACGGTTCCTTAAACCAATACAATCATAATTAACTAACCCACAAATATGGCGATTCCCGCAACGGTAGGCAAAATACCGTCACACAACTCTGTCTCGGAACACGCACCTTGCTTCATTCACATTCAAACAGCTCAATGACTCTCACATTACTATACTCAAGTATTTGATTCACTTGATCGTGGCATGTCTTCCCCGGGCGTCCCTGACTTTTTCTACGCTCATTTCCTCGTCATTTCTGTGTGTATCCATTCTACATGCCCAAACTATCTAATCCTCCCTTTCTTAATCTTAACTATTACTCTTATATCATCCACATTCACTTTTTTAACACGGACTTGCTCGGTTTTCTACAGCATTCAGTCTTCGTTTGTCCTTCCTCGGCCATTTTCATGCCTCACTGTTGGGTTGGTATTAGCATTCCAATGTGGACTACTTACTGTCTCGCCTGTCCCATTGTCTTGTCTATATTTACTCATATTAACACATATTGTATCTTGTGTTTCCCGCCAAGCAGTTGCATACTGCTTACTAACAACGTATGCAGGGACATTAAGGTTTAAATTCGTTATAAACTAAATGTGGCTTCGTTCTTGAAAAAAAAATAGAGTCCTTGCAAGAGCGTTGAAGGAGTAACCATCTGTTACTTATACCAGGGCGGGTAAGTGGTGGATAACCTCCAATGTGTCGCTATCCCCTTCCCAATAATCCCTCCACATCCCTAAATCAGTTTCCACCGTTTCCAATAAAATAAGTGTTTACTATATTGTTCCTCCTCTCGTTTTTGTGTTTTCTTAGAAATTGTTTTCGTGCTGGTTGCTTGGCTAAGGAGGGGTTGAAGAAATCCACTTACCATGGATAAGCTGGGAGAATAATCACTGTCAATAAAAGCAGTACGGGGAAAATGAAGAATCTGGCTTTATTATTTCTTTTATTGCTCAGGCTCAGTTTAATATGGCTTATCATAATGTACCAATATTCGATGAGACAGGTTAGGAAAACAAATGTAGGTATATATGAGTGATTAACAAACTTGTTTAATAATGGTGAAGTCATAGATTCGCTGAAAAAAATACTGTAGATGGCAGTATAAGAAAACAATATTTTTTGTAAGTGCTCATGATAGCTTACTTTATTATTGTGTGATAATAATATCTAAATATTATTATTATTTAATAGTAAATTATCGATATTATTTAAACCTGGATTAGCTGCGGCAAGGAGTGATATTCTACAGAGGTAGTCCAAAACTTTCTAATTTTAAAAATCAGGAAAAATTTACATTTCCAAAAAAAAAATCATGTGACATTTTAGGTACATATCCCCACTATTTTTCGACATAGTCCCCGTTGTGATAGATGAACTTGGTGAGCCGTGGCACTAGGTCCTTGACTCCCTTATCGCAAAACTCCCCCGCTAAATATGCTATCATCTCTCCCTCTGCGTTCTAGTCGGTTTTCAAAATTTCCGGCCAAATGTTACTTCAGGTGAAGAAAAAGATGAAATTGATGCCATTGATTGCATTTTTGATTTCGGGGTTAGGTGCTGAACCCAGGTTTCAACCCAAAAAACTTTGATCCATACGATTTTGCTTTTCAGCATTTTGGGAACCCAACGAGCACGCAATTTGTATCCGCCATTTTTCCCTCAAAATCATTTGCGATCTTACGAACTTAAACAGGGCCAACTCCCTCTTAGTTGAGAAAGCGAATAATTGAGCGCACCTCGCAGTCGGCGGGATTCGACAGCGGAGCGTCGATCGCAAACGGACGCAAAGATCGCACTGAAGCAGCTACCAAGCCGGATAACCGCTCGTTTTTTAGGGGAAAATCTGAGCTACACGCTAGTACCGCCATATTTTGAGAAATAATGTCCACGTCGCCGAAAATGAGGAACGGTCGTTAATTCCATGGAGGAAATTAATAGAATAGCTTCCGTAACAACGAGTTTCCAACAACAACATCTTCTGTTACTTATTGTGATAACAAAAAATCACATCAGCATCCGACGCGACGGCGTGAATTTATTATACAATATTATTATTTGAATTTGTTAGTTTACAAGTTTTGGTTTTGTATATTTTTTTAAATGTGAATACCTCACAAGAGTCCCAACTGCTCCTGACTGGAGCCAGTGAGACTATTGTATCCCTGATTGGGGTATGTTGTGCAACTAAAGGTAAGTGGGGAGGGGGGTAGGAAGGTGGAGAAGTAATCAGATCTAGTCACTAAACCAGCAACGTTTCAATTCTGAATGGTTACAGCAGGGCGATACTGAGCGTGTCTTCCACTCTTGAACGTGCCGGAAATATAGTATAGAAATAGTATAGAAATATCCTTAAAATAGCATCGCTAGTCTCGACCACGGAGACTGTCTTTATTTATTGTTATTGCATTACTTATACATATTATTATCGGAATGTCTCTGACAATCTTATTTTTTGGACGATGGTTGATAAATTTCTCATCGGGTTCAATTTATCAAAAAGTTATCTACTGTTACTGAAACTGCATAGAAATGGCTTTTATCGCCGTTGAGGTGATTTATTAATATTGTTATTGTAGCAGATAATGTTGTTAAAGGGATGATAATTGCATAAGTGAACATGCAATCCAGATTTGCCATTGAAATTGAAGGGCAACAATGATATATATGTACGTTTTCTACAATAACATTAAATTATTATTTTTTGAACAATGGGATCTCAAAACTTTCCATGCTATTGCGGCAAAGATTATCTTTATACATCCCCTCATTACAATGCAAAATAGCAGCAGTCCAATTTAAATATTATTTAGCTCTAGACCGAAACACTGCCAACTTTTCCACAAGTACTTGCTGGTTGGTTCTCTGACCGAGAGGCCGGAAGTAAAGCTCACAATTCCAGTAAAAGCAAGTAATTAGAAAAATGTTTTCAGTGTCGAGAGGTCCTTGATAATTGACCTTTAGAGGGGAATGTAAAAAAATCCTGCGCCAAAGACCGTAATAATTCTATGATGAAATACTTGAATTATTATTTTTTCTTTTTCCCTTGGAAAAATGTTAGCACAGTCAAATTTTCGGTAAAATTGGAGAACGTTTAAATGACAACGTATATATGAGTCATCTTAGGCACTACGGTGCATGATTACTGCGGTGTTCTGAAATTATTGGTAATTTCAGAGAGGGGATGTTTCTACACCATATTCCAAGGAAATTCAATATTTCAACTTGTTGTTTTTTACATTAATTGCGTTTAAAAGTTTATTAAAAATTGGGAGGCGGATATGGGTACTGCCGCCCCGGGAACCATTTATTGGATAACCAAAGCCTCTGCAACACCGATGCATAGTCGGGAAACACACCAAACACGCGCCCAACATTTTTACACCGTTGACATTAATCACATGAGAACAGCTCGGCTGTGGAACGATTTACCGGCCTCTGTGTTTCCTACCTCCTACAACATGGGTCTCTTCAAGACCCATGTTCAATCCTTCCTGTCCTCAAAAAGACCCTCCACACAGCATCTTCAAAGATGACATAAGCCCTGAGGAAAATAAATTATTTTCCTCAGGGCCTCCTGTGTGGAGTTTATGAAAAAAAAAGCCTCTGTCATAGGTCACCTCAAGTGAGTCACTACGTTTGGTGACTTATAGGGTTCGTGGGATAGGTTTGTCGGGCGTGGCGGGTCGGATCGAAAGACTTGTTGAGGTAGGCCTTTTGACCTCGCTAGCCGGACTCTCTCGACCCATCGGTTTGCTCCGAAGTTCGAGGAATGAAATCACACCTCTGTTACTTCTGGACACATTGACTCCCAGATTTCTACTCACCCCGCATACCTTTTTACTTCTCAGAACTTACTATCCTTCCTTTTATTAAAAAGACCCTCCATACAGCATCTCCAAAGATGGCGTAGGTCCTGAGGAAAATTATTTTTCTTAGGATCTGCTGCGTGGACCTCTTTTTAAAAAATAAGAAATCTATTAGATTTTAAATTATATAATTAACCCCCGACGCAAAAAGAGGAGAATTATAAGTTTGACGTGATCGAGATGGTTCTTAGCTACAATTCATGAAAATCTGTTCAGGCAAGAAAGGCTGTTTCAAGGTCATCAGCTCTTTTTTGTGTCGGGGGTTACTTAAAATTTTGAAATATTGACTTATTCCCGATTTTTTTTTTTTAATTTCATATCAACCAAGATAATATAAGTATAAAATGCATTTTTTTTTAGTTTGAAATACAATTTTTTTTTGGTATATACCTACCACCTCACTAGGCTGTGCCTGTTCCGAGGAAATGCGATATTACTTCTTGTTGCCATGTTAATTTAACATACAAATTTAATACATACAAATTCTAGAAATTGAATAATAAGTGATCCTTTTTATTAAATGTATATACCACCTAACTAGGCTGAGCCTGTTCCGAGGAAATGCGATATTACTTCTCGTTGCCATGTTAATTTAACATACAAATACATGCAAATACTAGAAATTGAATAATAAGTGATCCTTTTTATTATATGTATATACCACCTCACTAGGCTGAGCCTGTTCCGAGGAAATGCGATATTACTTCTTGTTGCCATGTTAATTTAACATACAAATACATAAAAATACTAGAAATTGAATAATAAGTGATCCTTTTTATTATATGTATATACCACCTCACTAGGCTGAGCCTGTTCCGAGGAAATGCGATATTACTTCTCGTTGCCATGTTAATTTAACATACAAATACATGCAAATACTAGAAATTGAATAATAAGTGATCCTTTTTATTATATGTATATACCACCTCATTAGGCAGAGCCTGTTCCGAGGAAATGCGATATTACTTCTCGTTGCCATGTTAATTTAACATACAAATACATGCAAATACTAGAAATTGAATAATAAGTGATTCTTTTTATTATATGTATATACCACCTCACTAGGCTGAGCCTGTTCCGAGGAAATGCGATATTACTTCTTGTTGCCATGTTAATTTAACATACAAATACATAAAAATACTAGAAATTGAATAATAAGTGATCCTTTTTATTATATGTATATACCACCTCACTAGGCTGAGCCTGTTCCGAGGAAATGCGATATTACTTCTTGTTGCCATGTTAATTTAACATACAAATTCTAGAAATTGAATAATAAGTGGTCCTTTTTCTTATATGTATATAGGGGAGACCGGGGACTGTTGTACCAATTTGACTTTTACCATTTCCTACATCTTATGTATAATGTTTATGAACAAAATGCTCATACTCAACGGCAGATAATTTAGTTGTCTACCAAATTCTTATTCTATGATTTTTCCACATCTTATAGAAATTAAGCTATAAGCGCATGAACATATCGGGGGAAATGCTTAAACTGACCCCTACCCCGGGGTCAGTTGTACCAGTAACGGAATTTTAATTAAAATAGAGAATTCATCGATAAAGTTGTTTAATTTTAATAATTTCGGTTAGGAAAAACAGTTTTTTTGTAAGTTTATAAAATTACTATTCAAAATTTCAATTACTTTGAACGTAATACACAATTTATCTGACCATTAGAAAACTCTTATAGAATTCGTCAGTTGAAGTGTTACCAAGAACCTTAACTATTTTAATATAATAAAAATACATTACAAATACATATTATACCATAGCATGTTTTAAACTCAAGAAGAAGAGAAAAAAGAAATTTAAATTTTGTTTGAAAACATTGTGGTACAATTGTCCCCGCGGTACAATTGTCCCCAAACAATATGTATGTATATATACATTTTGCAATAAAAATATTTATTCTTTTTCTACGACAATATACAATGAACAAATAACTACACTGGTTCACACTTTTACATACTAGTCTTATTAAAATTAAAAAAATTATAACATAAACTTGTAACCCTAAAATACACGTATTCAAATACGACTTAGTGATGAAAATACAAAATTTATCACAAAAAAAACTGTAACAAACAAAAAATAACAAAAATTCTGGCAAAATAACAAAATAACTAAAAAAAGTATAGGTAGGTATTAAATAATATATAAAGGTAGGTGTGAGAAGTAAGAATAAAATTATTATTATGGATATGTTATTATTTGTTAATAATATTATAAAAGTAGAGATCATTGACATGGTAATTTAATCAACATTAATATAAATGCATAAAATGAAAGAGGTTTGGACACTGAAAGTATGACGGACGGACATTCATTTATGACTTGAGAGCTGTACTCACAGAATCTTTAAAAAAACCTCGGGGTTAGTTGTAGCACGGTGTCGATTGTACCGGTACAATCGTCCCCGGAAAAATTGGTACAACCATCCACGAAGGGTCTTTTTTAATTAAAACGCAAATTTTTGGTTAATCGCTACTCATGAACGCTTCAAAACCCGTCCTAAAATAAACTCAATTACCTACCTACTGTTTTATCATTTTTAGTGTTCTGTCATCTAAAATTATTTGAAATCAACCTAACAATCGTCTTCGTCTAATCCCGACAAGAATTTTGTGGCTTGCTTCTAAAACAGCTATGTCAGTTTTTAGATATACTTACATTTTTTTGCAATTTCTACTCGAATTTGGGATATCTTTTGAATTCTAAAGAACAAATGTCTTTTTCAGGAGCCAATGTTTACTAAAAAAACTAAGTTTATTAAAATTAACACTTGCTAAAAAGACCAAATTCTGAATACGCCTTGCGAAATAATAATACAATAACATGATATCAAAAGTGGACGTTTTCAATTGCGAGCTGAATAAATATAAAAAGTCCGTAAAACAGTGTTTTTCTGTCATGTCACAAGTTTTCTGTTGTTGTTTATATAATTCTGTTATAAATTTCATTCTCGTCATTCATTTACTGAGCATTGCAAACTCCTTAACTGGACCGCTTGGCATTTAGTCTGTGTGTAAATTTGTTCAGTGTTCGATCAATCCTATTAAGATGATAGCCGTGTTTGATTGTACATTTTTATTCCACCAGGGTGCATGAGCATTGCAAGCTATCAAGTCGGATTAATCAACACTTGGAGAAGTCTACTGTTCACAGAGCTACTAGTAAATAAAAAAAAAACAAAAAAACTGAAATTTTCTATTTTAAAAGCAATCTAAAGAATTATCATTGTTTAGCATTTAGTTATTTAAGGTCCACTAAAGTCATCAGAAGTTGGTTTTAGAAGAAATTACCATCAACAGTTGAAAACAAAACGATTCGGCGTTCGTTTTCAGTTTTTAACTAAATAGCCATAATAACGACATTTTAACACCCTTCCAATTTATTTTCGGTTAAAACGGTAATTAATTCATATTATTATCTTTACCGATTTACCGGTAATACAATTTCTCGGTAAGTTCGCATTCCCTAGGGCAAATATAGAGTGGTGCGATGTTTGCAAGCCGTTTAAAGCTATTAGCACCTTCTATACTGTACTTTTACACGCTCCCTATAAACGGAGACTGGTGATTAACACGATATCGATAGATGGAGGCATAATAGTTCGTAATTGACATGCCAAACGTACATAAGATCTTTAAAAAATAAAGCAGAGCTGGTGTTAATGCACTGAAGTATTCAGATTACAAATACAAAAACTTGAAAACGATAATTCACGGTCAATGCCTTTTACAGTAATGTGCAGTTTAATAATATATTGAAGAATGATAATTTTTGTGCATTTTTGTAATTGAATTATTATTTTTATTTCCATGCCTCACAAGGGATGCGAGTTATTTATATTTTGTATTAATGAAAACATTACGTTGTCATCATTTTTTTAACATACAACGCCTTTAAAAAATTGTAATACGTTGTACAACTAAAGTTAGCGGTGAGCGCCAGATTTTATTTTTCTAGACGATGAATTAATAACTTCGAGAGGTATTCATTAAGAAACATCTTAAATATTAGTAACACGTTCTTTAGAATTAATTAAAATGAACACCGCGGAAAGGTCGAATCTCCAGGTTGAGCACATTATTTTTATAAACAGAAATAAGAGTTATTTAACAAGAATAAGTATAAAATGTTAAATGTGAATACCGCACAAGAGTCCCAACTGCTTCAAACCGCTTGGAGCCAGTGAGATTATGGCATCCCTGATTGGGGCATGCAGTAAGGCTGCAGGTAGTGGTAGGGAAAGAGAATGGTGGCAAAGTACCTGGGTATTCAGATATGGCAACCAAACACCGCTAAAGCCATTTCTGCAACATTTCAATTCTGAATGGTGGTCTGGTCAAAATAAGATCAACCCGTTTACGCGCATGTCTCCGCCCATTACCCTCACTGCTACAGCCGAAGACATACTAAATTTTTAGCGGAATGACTCGGGCGAGCAGAGCGCGGGGGTAGGGACCGTAGCGGGGGGAGTGGAATGCGCAATAAGAACCATGTTTCGTACCATCACGGGTTGATCTTATCGCGGACAGAGAATGCATATACATACCTTGAATTGTGAAATATTGCAAATCAATCAAATAAAATTTTCTAACGCGTCGGGATTTGAACCCGCTTCCTTTGGAATGCTTGTCGAGAGCCTTACCCCTCGACCTACCATCTTTTGGGATGCGGTGTGGCGGGTCTTTTTGCTATATGAATTTAATATTTGTGGTGGCCTGGTTACAATGAGGTATTCGTTATGAATCCTACAGGCGGTCAAATTATACTGAATTTCAGGAGTTATATTAAATATTTATTCTAGACTAGGGCATGTTATTTCTCGAAACATCGGTAAATGTTGAAATATGTGTACGAATATGATGGATGAAATGGATGCTGTATGGAAGATAGAGTTTTCACCACATAATAATAATTTCACCAGTTTGCTTAGCAAATTTATACGTGTGTTCAGTACCTATTATTTATTAATCAATCTACAGTTATGGTTAAATATTGAACAACAATATAATGTAGAGATTTTGACGGCTAAAAGTAACATCGTGATTATTTTTTGGGTTATTATAATGAACTGAATGCCCAATATGTGATTATCCAGTTTCCTTTTGTGGTGATCTCAATACTTGGTATGGAGAGACAATAATACTCTGTAGGTAATCTTACATATGTTTATTGAGAGCTATGTACAATGTTTCTTCCAGGAAGCCTATATGCAAAGAGAACGAATGGACAACAATCACACCCTTTTATATGTTACTCATGCTATCTCACTCATACACGCATGTCTCTTTCATACAATAAGACATTCGTTCACCACCGTTATTACACCATGTTCTTCTTCCCACTTTAGCCAACGTTTCGGACGGAGCTACTGTGTTCATCATCAATCATCAGGGTAGAAGTGTAGATTGTGGTGAAGTCTGAAGTCTGTATTCTACGTATGTAGAAGTGATCCTCTTAGGGACGGTATTTCAGAATAATAATGATTTGTTAAATTAATGTGGTTTTCAGTGTTTGTTTTTGGTGTAGCTGTCAAGTACCGGATACGAAGTAACATTAAGCATAACCCCGTCGTTTCTATTAATATTAGTGGAGTTTTTGTGGATTTCAATAGCCTCCATAATTAGGCGTGCTTGATGCGTTTTCGATCTTCCCAGGACTTCAGGAACATATCAAAAGTAATGACCGGTTTTAATTACGTCTGCATTTGCTAATTTGTCCGGATGGCCGAGTTTACAGGCTTCAAAAGGTTCGAGGGGCTTGCCCATATACAATAACTAGGTCTTTGACCCTATAATTTATAAATAAACCGATTTTTTAAAAATAAATTCACAATTTGGGACGCAGGTAGGGTACCGCCTCCTCTACACCTAACAACTATGCCATAGGTTACCCCAAGAGTTTCGCGGAGAGGACGCGTGGTAGGCCGAATCGGAAGGGACTGGTTGAGGGAGACCCTTTGACCTCTCTAGCAAGACTAACTCGAACCACCGCCTTGATCGCAGTGGGACGGATGGATTCATGCGTCCGTCACTCCTGGACACATTGACCCCAGAATTCTACCCACCCCTCACACCCGTTTCCTTCCCAGAACTTCCTTTTCGTCCTTAGAAAGGCTCTCCTCACAGGATTCCCACGGCATAGGCCCCGAAGGGAATTATTTTTATTTATTTTTATTTTTAACTTAATGAGTTAAACTTCAAATTTGAATATTTAACTAAATAAATATTAGTATCTTTCTTTTTCTGAATTTTCTGTTTTCAGATTTTTGATTGAGTTTCGCTAATATTTTCTTCATTTGATTAAGAATTATTTTCCTCAGGGCCTCCCATGCGAAGCTAATATAAAAAAGTTACTAGATATGCTTATCTACGGAATTTTAGGTTGGGGAGGTTCTTACAAAAACAATCTAAACTCAGTAAAAGTTTCACAAAGAACCATCATTAAAGTAATCCTTAAAAAAAAACCTACCTTCTCAACAGAATCACTATTTAAATTATTTCCAGTACCAAATGTCGATGACATATTTAAGCAAGCTTCTATTATTAAAATGTGTAAAGAAAAAAATAATAAAGAATATGAAGAATTTTACACATTAATGAGAAATGGAAATCAATTTATTACACCAAATTTTAAAACAACACAAATGCACAACCATTATATTTACCAAGCTATAAAAAACTACAATAATCTTCCTTCTGAATTGCGCTGTATTTTGAACCAATCAGAACAAATAAATAAAATTAAACAATTTTTCAAAAAAACTTACATTAAAAAATAAATATTTTATACAAAATATATTATAAAATGTAACCTAAGTAAGAACTGTGGCTCCCTTATCAGGCACAAGAGCTCCTCTTTTCTGATAAGGTATACATGACCAATCATGACCTTGAATATGATATTTTGTAAAATATGTATAATTAAAATGTAACCCATGTTTTATATTAAATAAAAAAAATAAAAAAAAATGTATTAAAAATATAAGATAAACATGATATCATTTTATATACCTACATCGGGCATTACATTACCAATATGACAAGTTATATGGAATCAGATGCACATGTAGATCATTCACATGACCTCCTTCAGAGGTCATGCATGTTGTAATTGTTCCAATCATCAAGCCGCTCCCGAGGTCCATTTGTGAGTTGAAAGTTAACCCGAATAGGCAACGGTCATTGATAGATTGACGGTCCATCGGCGGTGGCTGGGAATAGACGCATTGATTGGACACTAATAGACAAGCATTAGATCATATTTTTGATTGACAATCGAAATAATGCCTCATAATTCAGGTTGCCAAGAAATATTAAACTAGATTGTTTTTCAAGATTTTTGTAAATAGACTAAAACGTAATATCTAATCACATGTTTTATTTTTAGGTGCCTATATTTGGGAACTATTTTTCATGTTTCTTTAGGTTTCTGTTCATACCCAATTGGAATATGTATGTTGTGAGGCTGAACGGAGTGGGATTCGGTAGACGAAGAGAGAAGACAACCGTGTAAAATTAGTTCTGTAGTTTCAAAAATCTTTTTATAACAAAAAATTAACATTATTTCCCTAAACATCGTACAATTTGATATTTCGTCATAAATACCTACCTTAGCAAACTAATTCTGTTAAATTTGTTCTAAATTCAATTGCCCACTGTCATAGGATCATACATGTATTTGAATACGGAATATAATAAAAAAGTAACATTATATAATTGAAAACTTCTTTAGCACAGTTATGATTTGGTATAAATAAAAAGTTAACGGTCAATATTCAATTTATTGTTTACTACTACATAGATTCGAACTCGTACATCCATTTGAATATAGAAGTTTATATTATATCTAAACTTTACTATATCAGTTGATTACATGGCGTATACTATATTATATACCTACATTCTAAATTTAATTGCTTAGGTACTGTCATAGGTTCATACATGTATTTGAATAAAGAACGTTATTTCTTTGAACATCCTACGTCATCGGTCAATATTTAATTTATAGTTTGCTACACAGTTCCTAGATTCGAACTCGTACATTCATTTGAATACAGTACATTGTATATCTAAACTTTTGGTATAAAAGTTGATCACATGGCACATGCTATATTTTGTTCGTTCTAAATTGAAATGCTCATGGATTCGAACTTGTACATGCGTTTGAATACTGAACATATCGGCCTTACTAAAAAACCCCGTGAAAAATTTATTCAATTGACAAACGGCCGCGGACGTGAAAACATTACTATTTAAAAAATTGTTCTTGGAAAAAAATACACACCGTTAACACGGCCTGGGGGGGGGGGGGGGGGGTAGTTTTTGTTTTAGGGATGATGTCTGAATGAAACTTGGAATTTTCCAAAGTATTTTAAATTTTCTATATATTTCTTATTTTTAAAGGTGCCGTAAAAAATACCATTTTTAAAAACTAGATAAAATTACCTTTTAGATTTGTGTATTTGAAATACACTTTAGTTTTTAAAAACTGCCATATTTGAAGATTCAAACACGGAAAAAATGGAAAAAAAATATTCATACCAAAACATTTTTAATGAAAGTGTACAGAAATATAAAAAAAATCAAAATTTAAAAAATACAGTCCTTTTTTATAATAATTTTGAAATGAAACTGTCACCTCACTTTTTTTTCGTACATACAATAAAAAAATAATAATAAATATTCAAAGTTTTTTTATTGCCAAAAGAATAACCTAAAAAATATCTCTGACATTTCAACACATTTCTTGCACCACTAAAGATGTTAATTTCTTTGATAAGTTTACCATCACAAATATTAGATATTAACATTTAAAAAAAACACCACTTTTAAGAAATTCTCATAAAATAAAGATTTAAAAACGTAAATTTGAACTTTTATGTAACCCAAAACAATATTTTGACAGTTCAACTTTTAAGTACTGTTTATTGTGCAATAACTTGATAAAACTGATGTAAAACCACACAAATAACACGGCAAATATATTAATTACATGAATAGAAGAGTGAATTGGTCACTATAATAGAAATCATTCAGTAAATATTTACTAAAAACATTCCCGTCATCCATGAAAACCAACTGCGCGGCAAGACGGTAGAAAATGTGAATCTAGTGGCCATGAATGAAAACAACAATTTAGTATGGACATTACGCAAAATTGCAACTGTTGCCAGATTTTAAAACCTGTTTTAGAGTGAAATTCGTTATTGGTAATATTTCGTGTTTTAGTGTAAATTTGTTTTATCCATGTTGCTGCAAAAACACAGGTAATCGGTCGTGCTGTGGTTTTTTTTAGTAAGGCCTTATATCTTTAAACTTTATTTTAAAAGGTGATCACATGGCGTTTGCTATATTATGTTGGTTCTGAATTCAATTGCTTACATATGAGGGAAGCGTTGCATGTGTTAGGGTGAACGGCGATTTTACGGAGTGGTTTGACATCACAAAAGGTGTTAAACAAGGCTGCGTAATGTCACCGTGGTTATTCAATCTATACATGGATAATTGTATGCAAGAATTGAAAGAGATGGGATTGGGCGCGAAGTTGAGTAATCTGGAAGTATGTTGCCTATTGTATGCTGATGATGCGGTGCTAATTTCTAACAGTATGGAAGATCTACAGTCTCTCGTGTCTAGGATGAACGAAGTATGTATGAAGAATGAGTTAATGATGAATGTAAGTAAGTCTAAAGTCATGGTGTTTGAAAGAGAGAGTACGAAAACAGTATGCAATATAGTTGTGAATGATGAATACTTGAAGCAGGTGGATGAGTTTGTGTATCTGGGTAGTATGTTTACGAAAGATGGGAAGGCTGATAGAGATATTGAAAGAAGGGTGAATGCCGGTAACTCCATTAATGGAGGACTGAATGCCGTTGGCGGTAATAAAAAACTGTCCAAAGACGCGAAACTAGCCGTCCATAATGGAGTTCTGGTACCTACCCTGATGTATGGCAGTGAGGCATGGAACTGGCAGAGGAAGGATGAAAGCAAACTGAATGCTGTAGAAATGAGATCCCTGAGGCGAATGTGTGGTAAAACCATGTACGATCGTGAGAGAAACGTGGATATCCGCAAAGAATGCAAGGCTGATGTAAGCGTGATGTGTAAGATTAAGAAAGGGACTCTACGATGATTTGGGCATGTAGAGCGAATGAACGAGGAAAGGAGTGTAAGGAGAATATATGATGCAAATGTGAATGATAGAATAAGTCGGGGACGCCCGAGGAAGACATGGCACGACCAAGTGAATCAGATACTTGAGTCGGGCCATGTGAAGAGTCGGAATAATAGAAGAGCATGTATGAGACGATGTATGAATGTGAACGAGGCAAAGAGTGTGTGCCAAGATCGAGTTGTGTGGCGGTCCGTCCTCTCTGCCTACCCCTGCGGGAAACGGCGTGATGGTTAGTTCGTTAGTTACTTTCATATGTTCAACCTTGTAATTGAGTATAGAATATTATATCTCTAAACGTCGTATACATTAATAACACATCATCGATACCTTAATAGACGCCATTCACACCGTACGTACCAAAGTCAGCGATCCCGCGGTAAAGGGCCCCACAGACAGGAAATTTCGCAGTCAATTTCCTTCGCTAACTTCCGACATAACGTATAACCCAACACTATCTGTCCGGGAGTTCCTCTCAAGTAGGTCGTTGCGATAAACGTGGCTTTAAAGTGCCTACCAACAGCTTTTTTTTTCACGAAAGCCTCAACTGCGACATACTCTCAGTTTGGCGTTTTATTTCAGTATTTTGTTAACACAATATACCTAAAACGCATTTTTATGGACGTGTTCACTCTCGACTGGATTTCATAATCAGTAGATATATTTTAAAAATTTTATTTAGTAAATGTATTCATTTTCTGGTCTTTCTAGTAGTTTTTGACAAATTAATTTATGTTTTGAAGCTCAATAGCTCATGATGGAAAAGAAGTTGAGAGATGGAATGAATTTTTCGAGGTGTAAATAGTTGCGTTGACCTAGAATTTCTGGATAGAAAAAACTGGGAAAATTTCATTCCGCTTTACTTTCTTTTTTATATGCCTAAATGAATATTTCAAGGCGCCATAGCTCATTATGAAAAAATGGTGTTACGAAGCTTAAAATAAGTGAGTTTATCTTGAAATTGAAAACCAAAAAATATTAGCGACTATTCAAGAGTTTTTGATCCTTCAGAAAATAGATTTAATTTTTGTGGATTTATTAGATTTATGGGATATTTCACTAGCCTATTGATAGTTTACCCATTGAATAACGTAGATATATTAATAAATAAACAATTAAATAATTGCAAAACTTTTCCGATATATAGCCACTATTCAGGGGTTCGAATACTCGGATTTTATACATTTATAAATAGTGAATTGTCGATATAAACATACGCCTTCGATTGACAATATGAAAAAGAAAATAAAAAACACATACATATAAATTTTATTAAAGATGAAAGAGGGTTGAGGTGTCACGTAAAAAAAATTACGTTTAATGTTTATATAAAAATATACATATATTTATATTTATTGAATCTGTTCCCCCCCCACCTCTACCTACCCATCCTGTAATAATTTTGTCTCCCTCTTTTCTATTTTATCTCTTTCTGTCACCAATATGGCGTAATTTTTTCTATTTTCATATCTTTCATTGTTTTGTTTTGTTATATACATATATGTAACCTGTAACCTCCACCAATATAATGGTGTTCAAAATACGTTAGGAAGAATTCTTGATCTCGTTCTCTGTAATTTCTCGGTACGCGTTGCTCCCGCGAACGACCCGTTGGTTCCTGAGGATACTCACCATAAATCTATCATTATCACTGCTGAGTTTGTTGAACCCCCGGTCATAAAGGAAAACTCAATTAAAAGGCCTTCATTCCACAAAGCTAACTACGATGACATAAGAGACAGCCTGGCGCAAGTAGATTGGAACACACTTAACTTAACCGATTCCGTCAATCCTGCACTATCACATTTTTATAATATTATTAATAATTTGATCTCTAATAAGGTTCCATTGAGGCGTTCTGGTAAACATTCCTATCCCCCGTGGTTTAGCTCATCATTAATAAAACTTATTCGCGAAAAGCAGAAATTTCACAGATTATATACTACTTATAAGAACCCTTCCGATTACATTACTTTTTCTAGGCTACGCACCAGACAGAAAAAAATGGCTAAGAAGTGTCATGAAGACTTTATTAATAATGCTGAAGAGAATATCGCCAAAGATCCCAAGGCATTCTGGTCATATGTTAAATCAAAAAAACTATCAGCATCTATTCCTAGCGTATTAAATCTTAAGAATTTAACAGCCGAGGGTGGCCAGGCAGTCTGTGATTTATTTGCTGAATATTTTCATTCCGTCTATGAACCGGCTGACCCTCTGGGGACTTCCTGCCACGACTCCGTTGTTAATCAGGTTTGTGAGATAGGATCAGTTTTTATCGATGCTGATCTTGTATCTAAATATTTAAAACGGCTCGATTCCAGCAAGGGTGCTGGGCCAGATGGTATCCCACCACTGTTCATTACGGAGTGTGCAAATCATTTGTCAATTCCGCTATCAATACTGTATAATATATCGCTTAAGACTGGTACATTTCCAGATATATGGAAAAGAGCCTTCATCACACCAATTCATAAATCGGGAACTAAGTGCGAAGCAGATAATTATAGACCCATTTCCAAGCTTTGCATTTTTTCAAAGGTGTTCGAAAACATAGTCTATGACCAGTTATTCCCTGTGGTAAAGAATTCGATCAACGAATTTCAGCATGGATTCTTTGCAGGTCGCTCTGTTGCTACAAATCTTATAACATTTTTAAATTTCTTGTCTGCCTCTATGGATAAACGTGTGCAAGTTGATACAATTTATACTGATTATAGCAAAGCCTTTGACAAGATCAACCACAGGATCCTGCTTAGAAAACTTGCTAATCATGGTATTCATGGAGATCTCCTTCGTTGGTTATCTTCATACATAACAAACAGGTCCCAGGCTGTGACAGTAGGTGGATTTTCTTCCATCTGGAAAATCATTACTTCTGGTGTGCCTCAGGGGTCCATTTTGGGTCCTTTGCTTTTCTCTATCTATATAAATGATATTACTACATGTTTTCACAACGCTCAAATTTTACTATTTGCCGACGATATGAAAATATACCTTCCTATAAGCTCCCATGACTGTTCTGTGCGTTTACAAGAAGATCTTGACCGACTGACGGATTACTGTCTCAGAAATAAGCTTTTTATCAATATTTCCAAATGTTGCAAAGTCACATTCACACGTAACCATAAAAAAATACTGCATGAATACACCATTTCTGGATCTCTGTTAACAAATAAAGATTATATACGTGACCTCGGGGTTATTTTGGACTCTAAACTTACTTTTGATAAACACATTGATAATATTGTCACCAAAGCAACAAAGAGTCTAGGCTTTGTACTGAGAACATGCAAATTTTTCAAAAATACTAAGACTTATCTGATTCTGTACAATTCACATGTTCGTCCTCACCTGGAATACTGTTCACAGGTTTGGAACCCGCGCTATATTGTTTATGTTAACAGGTTAGAAAGAGTTCAGGAGCGATTTCTCAAATTTCTCAATTTTAAATCATTCAACATATACAATTCTTACTATGAAATCGAGAAACATTTTCGAATCTCGAAACTGCTCAATAGGAGGCTTGTCGCTGATCAGATGCTCCTGTACAAAATTATTAACTCAAAAGTTGACTGCCCGGAGCTGCTAAATAAAATAAATTTCCACACGCCGACTCGATACAGCAGACAAAATACCCTTTTCTACATTGATAGATGCAACACTAATTCCAACCAAAATGAATTTATACAAAGGGCATGTAAATACTATAATAATAAACTTGCACATATAGACACACTTGCTGACATATTCACTGCTAGTTACTGTCGTTACAGAATTTCTTTATTACATTCTATGTAGGTGCGAATAACACATATTCATGACTAAATTCATTGTACCTAATATTATTATATTACTTGCGTGGCAACTTTCCCTTATCCCTCTCCTCCCCTTACCCGTCCCAACCCAAATACCTATTTCGCAGTCTATTTAAGTATTGTTTTAATTATTTTATTATTGTTTATAACATGTTTATCACTTGTTGACTTAACATCTGTATTATTATTTTTTTTTAAATTGCTGCTTAGTTCTGTTTTTATTTTTTCTGTTTTTCTTAAATTTTCTAGTTTACATTCAGTTACTTTTATGTTTCTAAATACCTATCTGTGAACATTAATAATTGGTCTGTTTTTTTGCCATCCTCTTATGTATATTTTATTACTATGACTGTTTATGTTCCTTAAATAAATAAATAAATAAATAAATAAATAAATAAATAAATAAATATGTGTCTGTATGTAATTAGCTTTAGTTAATCCACCATGACGAAGCTTGAGCTAAAGGCAACCCAACTGTTAAATACTAATAATAAAAAAATGCTCCCTTAATATAAAAAAAATATTAAATTATACTTTTTGGAGAAATAATCTGTAACGGTGACCATTTAATTTATTTTTGCGACCAGGATTTGAACTGTGGTTCCTCAAGCTGAACTCCAACGCACAGTCCTGCCGTAAATAACTAATTCTTATACTGAATACCTAATTGTGACAGGGTTTGATGTTGTTTGTGTTATGTTATGCTGTCTACTCCTGATAGACTCCTTTATGAGACGGATGAGTTCAGAAAGAGTAGGTGCTGTGGCAAGCAGGTCCCCCGCCAGTCACCAGTCACCAGTCACCACCCCCTGTCACTCCCAGGACTCCAGTGCGAAGGGGGGCAGATGAATGTCACCTCGTTAGCGAGGATTGATGTCGAGAAGCGGATACACGCTAAATGCGGAAACCAAACACCTTGTCTTGATCTAATTTTATAGGAAAATACGCTGCTGCACGGTGCGCAGGGGGTTAGTAGATTATTTAATGCCATTATTTAATAACCACGTTTATCGGGGGTTTGCCCGAAGCTCACATTTTATTTTATTTCGGCGAATTCATATTTGAATTATCATTTTTATTTCCATGCCTCACATGGAATGCGAGTTATTTATGTTTTAGATTAATAAAAACAGTGCGTTGCCATCATTTTTTACAACGTAAAACGCCTTTAAAAAACTGTAATACGTTTTATAACTAAAGTTAGCGGTAAGCACAAGATTTTATATTTAATTAAATGAAGACAATATTAGAGAAACTCGATCAAAATCTGAAGACAGAAAAATCAGAAAAAGATATTGGTTCCACTGGGACACGAACCCAGATACCTTAGCATTCATGGCCAACTGCTCTACCGATTGAGGTATGAAACCATATCTCCAGGTATCTGGGTTCGTGTCCCAATGGAACTATATCTATATCACCTATATCTTTTTCTGATTTTTCTGTCTTCAGATTTTGATCGAGTTTCTCTAATATTGTCTTCATTTAATTAAATATTATAATTTGAGTTTTTACTCATAAAGTTAAAAATAAAAATAAAAACAAGATTTTATTTTTCTAGACATTCTAGACGATGAATTAATAACTTCGGGAGGTATTTATTTAGAAACATCTTACTAATATTATAAATGCCAATGTTTGTATGGATGGATGTGTTTTACTCTTTCACGCAATATGTAAATACCGAATGGAATATAAAAATTCTTTCACTAATCGAAAGTTACATTATGTGCGAGTAATATGGGCTATAAATCTGTAGCGGTATGGCAAAACTTGATATGTCCCATTTTTTGAAGACGATCATTAAAAAAAGGTATTCACTAAACAATTAGCTAATACCGGTTAAACGATATTAATAAATTTCATTGCACATGTAATTTATTAAGTTGAAAAAAACATTGACAATTCACTTAGAAAATTTCAAGAATTTAGGGGGCCTTTTAAAACTTTCAAAATCCTGTACTGAAAAATTAGGTACCGCTACAGAAATATTGGTAAAAATAGGTGCTAATCTACATTTTGACCTAAGCCAACACCTATACTAATATGATGAATGCGAAACGGAGTGTATTTAATTGTTGATTGATTGGGTGAAGGGGAGGGGGGATTGGGGGGGGGGGGGGGAGGAGTAGTGCGGGGGTAGTGACGGGGGGGGGGGGGGAGGAATATGCGAGTGAAGCCGGGGGCAAAAGCTAGTCTTAAATATTAGTAACACGTTCTTCAGAATTGATTAAAATGAACCCAGCGGAAAGGTCGAATCTCCAGGCCTGCTAGAATGAATTCGACCGTACGTCCGTCCAATACGCCGTGCCGCGGGCGCATATTTGTTTACACGCTTTCTTTACTTTCGTGGTTAATGTTCCCACATTATTTTTCTTCTTCTTCTTTTCTTTGATAGGGCACATTCGACAGTAGGTCCGTCCAATATATGTGTCGCGAGTCGCAATTTGTATTCACAGCTTCTTTACTTACGCCGTTAAGATTCTGAATATATTATAGTGTCGTCTTAACAGAAAAAATACAATGTTAATCTTAATACCTATCTAATAGTCATTTTTTAGTCTTAGCGCATTTCCAGAGTGGTAAATACTCTCAGTACGACCTGGATCTCGCGGAAAAGGATCGTTTTAAAAAGGCAAGGTTAAAAAAAATTTCATCTTTTTTTATTTATTTTACAATTTTTTAGAAAAGATTGTGTTTTTAATGGGGTACCCCGTTCTTAGGTCACATTGTACATGATTACACATGTTTAAATTATAAGCACCTAAGTACCTTTGTTAAAATATTACGAGAGGAAAATTATAAAGTATTATTTATTAGAAGAAAACACAATGCAAGCATTAGCAATAATAGGTTGCAAAAGTATATCTATATACTTTATTCCCATGTTCATAATCCATATGTTAATTATATTAGTTCAACATAGAAGACTCCGAAGAAAATAATTTCCCTCAGGGCCTATGTCATCTTTGGGGATGCTGTGTGGAGGGTATTTTTAGAAAAGGAAAAACACGAAGTTCTGGTATGAGGTGTTCGTAGGAATCTGTGTTCAGTGTGGCCAGGAGTAACGCACATATGAATTCAACCCTTCCATAGGGTTGCGAGGTGGTGTTTCGTGAGAGTCCTGCTGGAGAGATTAAAATTTTCCCTCAATCAGCCCTCCCGATGCGACCTGCCACGCACAAACCTCACCCCTGCAAAGTCACCAAACATAACGAACCTATTGGGATGACCTGTGTCAGAGGTGTTGTTATCAAATAAATGCTTCCCGGGGTGGTGGTACCCATACCCTCCCCCCAAATGGTGAAGTTAAAACAGGACTTCGCTACGTTCGCGCTCAGTCAATTAATGATCCAAATTTCGATTCTGCGAAAATTTGAAAAGCCCAAAAGTAAAAACAACATAACATAAAATTGTAGCGGAGATTTTTTTTTCCAACAAAGTTCGTTTTTATTTTAAATTTTTTGTTTACTAACTAGCAAACAACCAGTTTTAGTATTGCAATTTATAAAAAAGAATTTTCCAGTCCTCCCACTTGACATTCAGTGAAAACATTGTAATTCCGAATAAACAGAAAAGCTCAAATTGCCATAGTGAATGGCGTTTTTTTTTCTGCGGCCTCGACAAAAATGTCGGCTCTTCTCGGTAAAATTCAACTTCAAAATGAAATCTCCGACGCGAAAGTTTTTTAGGACACGTCAATCACGTTTTATCGGCGGAATATTCAGTCGTGTACACGGATCTGCCTAAAAAATCATCGGAACTAGAAATAACACAGGAATTGGAATATTGATGGAAATATAAATTTCAAGGACACTAGCCCGAGTTGTATATTCATCGATAGAATTTTTAAAATTTCAATGTTCTTCACCAAAATATCGAGGATTATTCAATGTTTAAAGGGATTTTGTTGGAATATTAACCCCGGTATTTGTGGGATGTTTTGTTCGTAGGATATTTTTTTGGGGATATTTTGTAGCGGGAGGAAAAGTAGCGGAACCGAATAAAATTAATGATGTTTGTTTCCATTAATTCGTACAATACTGTAGCTACGCAATAATTCCTAACTAAACATAAAAAATATCGAGTGTCCATAAGGTACTACTTGTAGTTTCATTATTGACTGAGCGTCAGCGAAGTCTTGTTTTGACTAGACCACTTTGCATTTCGTCTGTCTATAAATTTGTTTGTGTGTTCCGTCAATCCTGTCAAGATGGTAGCCGTGTTTAATAGTACCTTTTTATTCCGTTCACAGAACTACTAGTGTATATAATATACCTATGGTTCCAGGACTTAACAGGATGTTTGTATTATTTTTGTCCCATTTTTTTGTTAGGTTAGGTTAGGTTTTAGTAGATATTTTTTTGGAGGATGTTTTGTCCGTAGGATGTTTTCTCGGAGATATTTTGTCGCGGGATGAAAACGCGCATTACCATATACATATGTATACAATGTGTTAAGGGACGTACCTACTTTTCTTAACACAGGAATTCCTAGTGAGACAGGCACAGCACAATCACCTATGTAACTCGATACATAAAGATTATAATAAAAAAGAAGATAATAATAAAAAAAATAACCAGTGATTCCGGACTTCATTTGAGGTAAAATATCTCAAGAACATTTTGGTCTCCGGTAATTTTTTTTTAATGATTTTTTTTTTGAAATTTTTTTTCTTCAAAATCCAACAAAAAAAAATCTTCCGCATGTCGTCGAGTAACCGATCAACACCTTACCCAACCTAACCTCTAACTGTCCAACACCTACCTTTTTTTTAATGTGTTTGTATAAAAAAAAAAAAAAACCAAAAATGTCAGCGGAGACCAAAATTTCATTTACATTTTTTACTCGTAATAATGTCAGGAATCACTAGTTACAAGCAAGTCAAGTACGTCTCTTAACTCCACCCTGCATATACGAATTGAAAAATCATTATTAGCAAAGGAAAAAATAAGTTATTTTGTGGTTAGGAGATAAAAATAAAGCGAATTTATAAGAATATTAACTTTAGAAAAGGTACAAATTCCGATTCGAAAAATTCGAGAAATATTCGATTTCGAATGCTATTCAACTGGAACATTAAATATTATTACAATGTTTATATTTTACTCCAAAAAATCAGTGATTCTTTCAATTTTGTCACTGAAATAAAGGGGTTGGTTTGATACTGTGTATTTTTTGCGCTGATTTTTTATTCGTCCGTAAAAAGGGATTATTTTTGATTTACAGGAAATCGCCGTACCTTTTTCGCTTTGAACGTAATCGGATGACATGAACGGTGTGCCAAAGCCGTTTACAGGATGGTCCGAAAGAGATAACCGGTTATTAGATATCTTCAGTATATACATAGGTCAGAAGTTAGACGCCGGAAGGATCGGGAAAAGAGACGGTATTGGAATTTGAATTCGTGGAGATTCCGATCTGGCCGGAAAACTTCATAAAAAAATGTATTGAGCGCTTTTATTATTACCGTAACGATCAACGATTACTGTACCGTAAAATTTAAGAGAAAAAAACGTGCAGTGGGGCAGTTTTATTACGTTGTGACGTATATCAAAAGATATTTACTGAACTCTCTGTAGGTGATATTGAAGATGTCTATGCTCAATGCAGAGTCGTTAAACAGTTTAGTTGCTCCTTTTAATGGCGCATTTTGGTACGCAGAAGTTCTCGCTTTCGGAGCACAAAAAAGCGCGTGAGATCTCCCACGAGTATACGCGTTAGGGACATATAAGTTAATCTATTTTAACATAGGCGGATTTAGTATAGTACCGGAGATTAACCTTAAAAAAATGTTTGCCTAAAAATATTTTTCGGCGGGCTTCTAATGTATTAAGATCGAGCATTCCTGTTAACGATGGACACAGGAATGGGTAGCATGTATATTCCCTCATATATAGATTACGCATAAACCTTTTTTGTACTTTTTCTATTTTTAAGATATGGTTTTGTTCAGAAAGGGCCCAAATAATGGAGCTATATTCTAGGATGCTGCGTACAAGTGTATGTTCTCCGTATTACAATTCTATTAGTAAATGATCTCGCATTACGAAGAACAAATTATAACACTGTTAAATGTTCGTAGTAAACAATAAATAAATAATTATTCCGTGTTTGTATGCTTCCGTTCATTCTGCCTTCCTTATTAGCAGAGGCGACCGGGGCAACCGAGCCAACCGAGCCAACCGAGCCAACCGGGGTTAAGCCACATAAATTATACACGAAAAACACGGATTAATCAAATATTCATCGGCAAGCCCGCAATCTCCAGGCAAATAAGGCATGCGAGGCGATACGAATCCGTTTGTCCAACAAATTGGGGAAATTGGGGTAAATCTATAATTTATGAACGAGTTTGGCCGTCGCTAATCCCAGAGGTGAAATTAGTTGGGTAATTCCGTGCCAACGCCACCTGATCTCTCATTTTCACAATTTCCCCTGTCCACCGCCACTTTCAGGGGTCACTTCGAACATTAAATGACATTCTGTATTACGACACTGTTTACACGTTGAATAAATTATCCAAAATTAATAGAATACTAAGTCTTAATCTAATAATTCTCAGGAGCGGTTACGCGAAATAATAAATTTGCCTCGATTGCTCGCGATTTCCCAGAAGATCATTTTTAAAATTTTTCGCCAACATACCTTCGAATTTTAATATGGAAACATAAAAACTTATTATAGTTCTATAAAACCAATGAATAATCCTGTATTTGTTAAAAAAAATCGTAAAATTTATAACCGCGTGAATCCTGCGTGTTGTTACTTTGAAACTGCCGTGAGGGGTACTTATTCGAATCAACATAGAATATTTTCGATTTCTGTGTGTTGTCTGTGGTATACTTGATAATGTAAGGTGCATATCTATAGAAAAGGGATTAATTTTAACCGTAAACAGCTGATCAATAATTCGACGTGAAAAAAAATATAAAAAAAAATATTTTTAACATCGTTCTAAAATAGTCTACGAAGTTCAGATTTGCGACATCTATGGTAATAATAGATAAAGAATTTCAAAAGCTTAGTTTTAAAGTAAATGGCTGGCCGGGGAAATGTTTTAAATAATTACAATAAATGTTTTATAGTGTCCGACCGAAACTAGTTTTTACGGCCGAAACCGAAACCGAAACTTCCATAAAAGGTCAAGTTTTCGTGGAAAAAAAATTGGCAATCTTAATCAGTCAACCTTTATTTTTAAATCATATATCAATCATTCAGTTTCTGATATTTGAACTAAAAATAAACATAACATAAGTATCACTCCTTATTTCAAATTAAAAAAATTACGTAAAAAAAAAAAAAAAAAAATTTCACTTAATTTGTAGAGATGAAACGGATAGTTGGTAGTTATGTTATGTTTATTATTTATATTTAGTAATTTGACTTACGTTTAGGTACACTAAACAAAAAATACTTTTTCATCTTAAGGACAAAATAATTTCTTATAAAATTAAAACAAACACACGGCCTTACTAAAAAACGCGGTGAAAATTTTATTCAATTGACAAACGGCCGCGGATGTAAAAACATTACTAATTAAAACATTATTCATGGAAAGCAATACACACTGTTTACACAGCGTGGGAGGGTAGTTTATCTCTGTTTTATTAATGATGAATGAACGAAATTTTGAATTTTTCCAAAGTATTTTGAATGTTCTATATATTTTTTATTTTTGAAGGTGTCGTAAGCGCAAATACCATTTATAAAAACTAGATAAAATTACTTTTTAGATTTGTGTATTTGAAATACACTTTAGTTGGGTAAATGTTCCGCTATTGAGTCCACGCTCAAAACACACTTTAAAAAATTAAAATAAATTGTACTAGGTAGATAATAGTTAGTAATAAGTAATTCAGTAACCGGAATTTAAAAATATTGCGTTTTAATGATTATTTTGTTTACTTTAAAAATGCGAAATGTCATTTTTCAAGGACCACCATGTTATTAATTACGACGATGAAATATGCACTTTTAAAAGGAAAAATCACTCTCTGTCAATAGTAAGTACGAATTTCAATCTTCGAAAATGATAAATAATGCGTATTAATCATTCGTAAATTAATATTAATCATTCGTATTAATCATTCGTAAATTAATCATTTTCGTAAATTCAAAAAAATCATCACTTATTACGCGTGCATGACGCGAGACGCAAGCCTATATGAAATGTGAAACTGTTCCTTAAATATACCAAACCATCCACAACTGTTCCATGTGAAACATGTTTTACATGCAATTTGCAAATGAGCCAACCTAAAAATAAAAAAAGCATTCACGAAACGAGTAGCTAAAAGCGATACATAGACGATATTATTACAAAAGTACCTGATTTGCCAAATTACGTATGTAATTATTTTAATACCTAAAACGAAAATAAATAAAAGAACACGTACGCGTTTTTCTTTTCAATAACACCCAAGTTTTGAAAGGTTTGTACTGCAAGTAGGATTAGTATTATAGACAAGTTTGTACCTGTATTTATAACAGAAGAACATGGAAAGAAATGTCACTTTCTTTTGTATCACAAACCATGTTACACAAACCTAGCGTAGCCGCTAAACTACTTGAAAACTGGGATGTTTTTCTTGCCTTGACGCAAGCAGGCGGTATAAAGGGGCACTTTCTTTTATATCACAAACCATGTAACACAAACCTAGCGTAGCCGCTAAACTACTTGAAAACTGGGATATTTTTCTTGCCTTGACGCGAGCAGGCGGTATAAAGGGGCACTTTCTTTTGTATTACAAACCATGTTACACAAAGCCGCTAAACTACTTGAAAACTGGGATGTTTTTCTTGGTAGGTTATTTTACAACAATTAATTGTTATTATATTATTTGAAACAACTGGTTACGTAAATGTTTTTGAATTTTTAGGTTGGTAGTGTGTATTTACAATTTGCGTATTGCAGTTTCACACGGCACAAGAATGGCCTTCTTATTTAAAAAGATGACGGTCCTTGAAAAATGACATTTCGCATTTTTAAAGTTATCAAAATAATAATTAAAACGCAATATTTTTAAATTCCGGTTACTGAATTACTTATTACTAACTATTATCTACCTATTACAACTTATTTTAATTTTTTTAAGTGTGTTTTGAGCGTGGATTCAATAATGGATGGCGGTCCTTGAAAAATGACATTTCGCATTTTTAAAGTTAACAAAATAATCATTAAAACGCAATATTTTTAAATTTCGGTTACTGAATTACTTATTACTAACTATTATCTACCTAGTACAACTTATTTTAATTTTTTAAATTGTGTTTTGAGCGTGGACTCAATAGCGGAACATTTACCTAAAAGAATATTAAAAAAATTCAAAGTTTTCTTCAAATGCCACAAAAAAAAACCGATATTTAAAAGCAATTTCTTGCATCTGAAAAGACGTTAATATCTTTTATACGATTACGAACACATGTATTAGATAATAATATTTGAAAAAAAAACACCACTTTTAAGAAATTCTCATAAAATAAGATTTAAATATGTAAATTTGATCTTTTATGAAACCCAAAATAATATTTTGACAGTTCAACTTTTAAAGTACGGTTTATTGTCCAATAACTTGATAAAACTGATGTAAAAACACACAAATAATACGGCAAACATATTAATTACATGAATGGAAGAATGAATTGGTCACTATAATAGAAAATCATTCAGTGAAATCGCAATATTTACTAACAAAATTCCCGCCATATAGAAAACAAACTTTAATTTCTCTGCGCGAGGCTAGACTACACATTGCTACACATGCGCAGGCGCGCCAATAACGCCCCTGGCGGAAAATAATTAAAACAACCAATTTCACGAAGAAATCATGACCCTTTACACCGTTGCCAGATATAATAATAATAATAATAAATTTATTTCAGATAAAAATTATACAATTAAACATATGTGGAAACTTTGACTAGCCAACTAGGAATGGATCCTGTTTTAGGCCAGTCAAATTGACAAATTTAGTTCATATCATAAATTTTTTCTTACATTGTTTAAGTATATAACATATTATTTAAAGAAGGAAAAAAGTGTTACAATTGAATTCCTCATATAAGCTTTAGATAAATACACAATTTTGTACTTATGATAAAAAAAATACCTAAGTGAAGAGAAAAAATGAAGAATGCTTATGTTAAATGTGAATATTTTGGAAAATGGAAAATGGGAAGCGGAGTGATATAAGTTTATAATCTAGATGGGGGATTAGAAAATAATCGATCGCATAAATTAATAAAGAATAGACAGTTATGTTCTGGAGTGATAAGTATGTGTTTTCGTATTGTATGGACTCTAACAAATTATGTATGAGTGTGTGTTTTTTATTATTTTATATATATATATATTTTTTTTTTATTTCTTTCTATTTTTTTTTTTAATCCTCGACTATCTATTGGTCAACATATCTTCGCTTTTGACCCTCCCTAAATCAAGAAGCCAGTCGTCGATCAATTTGCGCAAAACAGTTGTACTTTTCGATTTCCAAACATTAGGAATGATATTAAATACTTTAGGTCCTAAGTACGAAAATTGCCGTTGCCCAAGGGACGTCGTGGTTTTTATTGGGACTATTGGATTGTTCCTTGAATGTCGGGTGTCGTGAAGGTGGTCAATGGAAGGGAAGTGCTGACGTTGTTTTTGAGCATGTAATACAATCTTTCTAATATACAATTGTCTAACATCAAGAACTTTTAATTCCGTGAATAATGCGTCACTGGGGTACCTGAATGGTATTTTAAGGATGACTCTTAGTAGAGATTTCTGTGCTTTTCAATGTGTTTTAAAGTGAAAAACGTTATAAGTAATATTTCATGTTTTTTTGTGTAAATTTGTCGTATCCGTGTTGCTGCAGCAACACAGGTTATCGGTCGTGCTGGTTTTTTTTTTAGTAAGGCTGTTAGTATTTAACCACATGACAAAATAATTTCTTCTAAACTTTAGTCATATTGTATGGCACTCGTTTTAATGAACTAAAATATAATTAAGATTAAAAAGTACCTACCTACCTACAATAACGAAATATTTTTAATGCAAATAATACTTAATGTATGAAAAAAAATTATTAAATAATTTCTTCTAAACTTTGGTCACATTGGGTGACACTCTTTTCAATGAACCTCTATATAATTTAAATTAAAAAGTACCTACCTACAATAACAAAATATGTTTAATGTAAGTTATACATGAAAATAAATAAAGTTTTCACACGAATCAAGTCCTGACACGACTATGAGCGCGGATGCAGCAAAATGACACTTCGTGGCTCGCAGTTCAGTGCACCGAACATGTCCGATCGCAGGACGAAACCTCCCGAATTCAGTTTCGGTTTCGGCCGTAGTTTCGGCTGGATGGCGGCCGAAACCGGAACTAAGCCGAAACTCGTTTTTTGGCTGAAACTAGGCCGAAACCAAAACCGAAAGTTCGGTCGGACACTAAATTGTTTTACGAATGGTAGGAAAATGTGACTAAAATATATATATGTATATTTTTATATATATATAAAAAAAATTATAAGAACAATTTATATTAATCATAAATTTGACGATACATTTGATGTTTTTATACTTTTTTCATCTGCGAGCACTACCGGTATCTAGTTCAATAAAAATGATCACGGGAGAAGCAAATAACATTTTCAATAAACATTTTTTCAGGAGAGTGTGTAGATATCTACCCACCTTTATTTTATATTTTAATATACCGAATATTTTACTTCCTGAGATGGATATTAGTTCCTCTAATGAGATTTTATAACTAGAATTGAATCATTAATTTAATTAATTAAATGTTTCATGTTCGTCTCTTATTATTTAATTAATAATGCTAAAAATATCGCTTACCACCAATTGGTATTCTTATTATCATTAAAAAAATCTAGATAAATCTGTATCTACTCCTCAGCATGGAAGAAATCAAGTATTTTTCTGTTGCTTATGGTGATGATAATACATTACAATATATGCGAGTAGTATAAAAACCACCTCAACACAGGCCTGCACACTCAATGTTCCTCAAATCAGCCTCTTATTCTTATAAGACCCTTCATATACTTAATTATGTATTGATTATGAATTTCACGTGCTAACTAATGTTACACTTTCAATTTGGGAGGCGGGTATGGGTATCGCCGCCCCGGGAGCCATTTATTGGATAACCAACAGCTCTGCCATATGTCGCCCTAAGTGGTTCACTATGTTTGGTGATTTAGCAGGGGTGCCCGGGTTCATGGTGTGAGGTTTGTCCGGGTCTTGGCGGCGGATGCATCTGCCCATCAACTGTATGGCAGGCCGGACCGGGAGAGAATGGTTGAGGGAGTCCCTTTGATTTCTCCAGTTGTAGTCTCTCGGAACATCGCCTTGCACCGCAGTAGGAGGGATGGATTCGTAAGTCCGTCACTCCTGGGCACACTGACCCCCAGATTCCTACCCACCCCTAATATCCTTATCCTTCCCAGAAATTAATCTCCTTCCTTTCCTAAAAAAACCCTCCACACAGCAACCCCAAAGATGCGCCCTGAGGGGAATTATTTTCCTCAGGGCCTTCCTATGTAGAGCTAATGTAAAAAAAATAGTCCGAATTATACATACAGATAGTTTCACCTACTTGCTAGAATAGCATACGTAAAAAAACCGCTTTTTATAAATTAGAGTATGCTAAATATATTTTATATTTAAAAAAAACAACAACAACAAAAGTTAGGTCAGCATAGGTATTTTGGCGTGTGTAGTTGGAGTATGTGTAATGTAGTTGTAATTGTCTCCGTGTGTAATTTCGTTCATATGTAATTCCGCCCGTGTGCAATTCTGGTATTACATTAAATTCATGCCTATGTAATTTCAATCTTATAGAAATAAGAGGCGGATTGGAGTTAGTGTCCTGACCTAGGTTGAGGTGGTTTTGGTAATATGAAACTCGGAACCCTCAAAAGGCTCAACGTTCCTAAAGAGGCTCTGAAAGAGAATGGATCGAATATTTTTCGCAGTAAAAACGTTCAAGTTATTCCATTTTTCATTTCGAGTTTAACGATAATTCATTTTTAATTTCCACTTTTGATGCCTACTGAATTTTATAAATTTCACCGTGGGGTGAAAAAATCATAAATTTGACTAGAATCCTGAAGATTTTTTAATGACTTAAATTAACTTCTTTAAAAAAATCATTATTTTTTATTTGAGAAGTATAAAGTATAATCTATATATATATATAAGTATCTATGGGGGGAGGAAGATTTTATTTTTATAAATATCTGGAGTTTTATTCAGAGAAAGATATTTTGCACACTTGACATTTAAAACAGGAAGAAAGCCATTGTGTAGGTGAAATTTTTAAAAAACAACCTCAAAGAGCAAAGTGAAATGTACCTTTTATTAACAAAATGGTCAGGAATCGCTTCGGGTATATACTGTTAAACTTGTATAAGAAATAAGACAAAAAATAATATGATTTCGGATTTAGAATTTATCCTATAGAGACTTTTACAGTAGGTTGGACACGAATCTATATATCCGAGTATAAAAATCAAAATATGCTAGCTTATAAATATACAAGTTGTCTATGTATTGCTTTATTAAGCGTAGGAAATGTTTGAAACTTTCAAAATATGTTCTCTCCTCCCCCGCGAAGGTTTCTAGTTTATTATAACCACGTGACAATACATCTGAAAAGTTTTTTAATCATTACAAAAACTCTTGCGAAACTCTCAAAAATGTCACAATGTTGAGAATGACATTTTGCAAACCATCGATTGTTTAATCAAAATTCAATTTTCGAATAAACTCCTTAAATTAATGAATTTATTGAGGTACTAAGTAAGTAAGAATTATGGGCAATTTAAGTACGTACCTGTGTTAGGTACCAAATTTGATTGATTGTTCTTATAATACATATACGAAAACGATTATTTGTAATATATGAAAATAAAAAATTGAATAAAGAAATGGTAATACGTGGCACGCGACCTGATTGAAAACTGAATGTCCTGGGACTGAATAAGGGGTTGGCGGAACGGGGGAGCGGTAGAGGGGAGAGGGAAGGTGGAGAGGTACGCTTGAGAGGAAGGGGACATGGGAGGGGAAGGGTAACGGGACGAATGGGAAAGGACACGCAGGGAGAAACAACTTATTTATTAAGTGGCATTGCAACGCCTGCCGGGAAATCGCTAGTTAGTTAAATATTTTACAAAATTTTATTTGTTTGTGCTGTGAATTTTCCAGAAGCTTCTAAGATACTTTTCCCTGAGTTTCTGGAACCTATTTGTCTAGTATTATGTTTATACAAAACAAATAATAACGTATTGATATTGGGAGAAGAGTGGTTGTTGAAATAGGATAAATGGTTCGGTATTGTATTACTATTGGCTAAGAAGCCTTTGGAGTATGCGACCGTCTCAAAACTAACACTTTGTATACTTAGATTGTATATATATATACATATTTATATATATATACCGTGTTTCAGAGTGGTACCAGAGTGGTATTTTAAATCACTGTTTTCGATTAATCTTTACTACGAATCGGTTTACATTATAAATATTAAAAAATATGTTTTGGATGTATTGAAGCTTTTCCTACCGTTTCCATTGAGTAGAATTAAAAATTTATTATTATAATGGAATTCCACCACGAATTGTTAGTTAAAAAAATATAAATTTTAATTACTTTATAAAAAATGTAAGCGTCAACTATTAAAAAGTATGTTTTTGAAGTGACAGCTTCTTTAGCACCGTTATATGATTTGAAACTCGATGAATGAAAAAGCGATGCCAAGCGGGTTTATGGCACGAGGTTTGTTTGCGGCGGATGCTTCGCCCACCTACTGTTCGGCGGGCTGGATCGGGTGAGACTGGTTGAGGGAGACCTTTTGACCTTTCCAGCTGGACTCTTTCTCAGAACTTTCTCTCCTTCCTTTTCCTAAAAAGGCACTCCACACAGCATCTCCAATGATATCATAGGCCCTTTTTTGGGGGATTTTTTTTCCTCAGGACCTCCTGTGTGGAGATAATGTTAAAAAGATCAGAGTGAGCAATTCACAAGCGGTAGAAGTGAAACCTTCAGATAACCAAAGCTGACAAGAGTGGAGAGGCTACGACCGCAGAAAGAGGAAACCGATTATACTATTTCATTATCTCGCAGGCTTAATCCTAAAGATGTACGTGTTTGTCTCTTTTTAGTGTCGCTATTTCTCGTTTCATCGGGTTTCAAATCACAATGGTGCTAAAGAAGTCTTCATTTCAATAAAAAAAAACACTTTACAGAGGGTAATGGTAATTACATTATACAACTATTTACAACTATATTGCTTTTTAACAAGGATTTTTTCTAGAATATCGTGAATAGTCACTTCCTGAAGTATAGATACCCTAAACCACGGTGTTTGCATACATATTCAACTTATTATGGTTATCAGGGTAAGTTTCCCTAAAATGGTTCTTAATCAAACAAACTTAAGTTTAATCGAACCGGTTGGAAAACCCATAAGTCGAAGTTCATACTTATGCAAAATAAACCAAAGTTTTAGTTCTGCAAATTAGTCCCTTGTAAAAGCTGAACCCAATTTCGTTTCGAAGTTTGAACACCCTTGTTTCAAGCACGCCGCACTAACTAGCCAAATAATATTATATAATATAAAGGTGATTCATACAGGGTGCTACGAATTCATCAAATTAAAATTATATTACTTCTTCATGGCATCATTAATTATATAATAAATAACAGATCACTGCGTATAAACCACTATATTATAAACAATATCTACATGTTTCGATAACAATGTTATCTTCATCAGGATATGTTAATATAAAGAAAAATAAATGACAAACAAGTATAGACAAATTAGAATAAACTATAACATAGACAAAATATTACAAAGTAGAGGTGATTAATTGCTTAATAAATCATAAAAATAGTTATACAAAATTAAATGTAAAAATTATTTAAGGAAAAATAAAATTGCATTTAGATAATAAAAAACTTTTAAGAACAAATAATTAAAATAATTAGTCTAAATCAAAAAATAAATTATTATAATTATTGTAAGTATTAATAAGAAAATAAATTGTAAAGATGGCTATTTTAAAAAAATGTTATTTATAATATTTAATTTACTATTAATGCTTTTTCTAATTTCTAAAATTTCTAAATTATCCAATTGTATGCCCGTAGTGTTGTTAGTATGTAAAATTTTAAGACCTGTATTAATATCAAAAGAATGACTTGTTTCCAAAATATGGTTGGCAAATTCAGAATAATAATTATTATTTAAACATCTTATATGTTCCTTAACTCTAATGTTAAAATTTCTAGAAGTTTTTCCAATATAAAAAAAGTTACTATCATTACAAATTAATTTATAAACCCCAGATATATAGTTTATTCTAATTTGTCTAACCTTGTTTGTCATTTATTTTTCTTTATGTTAACATATCCTGATGAAGATAAAATTGTTATCGAAACATGTAGATATTGTTTATAATATAGTGGTTTATACAAAGTGATCTGTTATTCATTATATAAAATTATATTCCTAATCCACACACATATATTGATATTGGTGTGGTGGTCTTCTGGAATACAGTACCTAATCTCAATTTTCCTTTTGTTTACACGACAATGTAATATTACTAGACATACGTATGACGTATGAAACGTACCTGAGTTATTAATTTAACATTTAATATTATCTACTACTGACCTAATGCCAAAAACTCAATTGGAAGGTGAAACTATTTTGTAACATATTATCAAAGATATTAGATCTCTTATCTGTGCATATTATCAAAATGGTTTGGCATATGGAAACTATTCACTCAAAATTAAAATTTCAAATATTACCTTTTTTAATAATAAAAAAATCATTTTCGTATTGTTATTAACAAAATCACACCTTCAACAAATAAACGAACAATGTCTTTGATTACATGTTTTCAATTAATTTAACTATGTACATTTTATATATATGACATTTCATATATACATATACTGGGACGTACTTGACTTGACCAGTGATTCCTGACATTATTTGGAATAAAAAATGTAATGAAATTTTGGCCTCCAATGACATTTTTATACCCTCTTTTTTATTACAAAAACTTAAAAAAACAGTAGGTGTTGGATAGTTAGGGGGCGGGGAATGAGGCTGGGCGATTACTCGGCTGAGTGACCAGTGACGACATGCAGAAGAAATTTTTTTGTTTAATTTTGAAGAAAAAATAAGTCATCGAAAAAGTCACCGGAGACCAAAATTTAATTTATATTTTTTACTCTAAATAATGCCAGGAATCACTAGTTAAAGTAAGTTAAGTACTTCCCTTAACACTCTGTATACATGAACTTTAAAACGAAATACATTTTTTTATAAAATTAACATTAATTAGAAAAAAATCGAATAACCAATTTTCAGTTGTGCTTTTAGTGTTCATGAATAAATCCTTGATTTACTTGAATATGTATGAGTACATATAAATAAAAGTGTATATGGCTTTGTTCTTATAAAAAATCTACATTTTTATTCCGATGAAATTTTGCACACTTGTCAGGAAGGTCACTGTCTAAAGAGATTTCCGAAATACCACCCCTATCAATCCTATTCTCTAGATTATGATGGCGTCCGTAGTCGAGGGGTAAGGCTCTCGACTAGCAAGCCGGAAGTCGCTGGATTAATTAGCGTTATTTTACAATTAATTAATAATAAAAAAAATATGTAGGATAATTGCTGCAGGTTTCAGAGCGTAAGGTATTCTCAGTATTGCCCTGGTGCAAGACCACCACTCAGAATTGAAACGCCATAGTTCTTACTGGCTCTAGACGAGAACAGTTGGCAACTCTTGTGCTAAATTCACTTTAAAAAAAAATTCTCCTTTCCCACACAAAACCGAAATTTGTTACATCTTGGTGACATTTTGCATACTTAAAGTTTTAAATAAAAGAAACGCCTGGACACCAGAGCGGGCTGTCGTATTAATAATTTATGCCTAAATCACATTAGCTATGCGGACGACATGATTCTCCTAGCTCCGTCGATCATGGGGTTGAGAACATTATTAAAAATCTTTAAAGGATATGCAAATGACTACAACATGATGTACAACCCCAAGAAGACGGAACTAATCACATCCCACCATGGAAAAAATCCAGAGAAAATGCTCCCCGTAAAACTTAACGAGGAAAACACAAACGCATCTAAGAATGTAAAATACTTGGGAAACATTATTACTAAAGACCTCTCGGATGACGATGATATTGAACGACAGTGGAGAAGTATCATTATACTGTTTAATATGATTGCCCATGGATTCTTCAAATGCAGTAACAATGTAAAAAAAAACATTGTTCAATGCATTTTGCACTAACATACACGTGAAACATGGTGTCACTACCGAACCTGCTCAATAGAACGACTCCGGATCCAATATAATGATGCTTGCAGAATTATATTTGAATACAGAAGATATAGCATCGCATCTACAATGTTTATGGAGCTAGGACTACACGGATTCGTCGGTCTGATGAGACACCGGGTCACTGGAGCCAGGATGCGGCTAATGGCCTCCGATAACACAGTGGTGATCGCAGCCTTCCAGCACCAAGCGCCACTCCTGAGCGAGCGCTGGGCCCGAGCTCACTCCAGACCACGTTCTACATTATAATTGATTATTTAGTTTATTTCTATTATCGCTTATCCCTATTCTATTTAATTTTTTAAAACTTTATCTATTGTGTAAATATGTATAACTTTATGGGACGTGTGGGATTGCACTATCCTCCCCACATCCTGGAATAAAACATTATTATTATTATTACTATCTACATCTGATTTCGAAAAACTAGGGCAAGTATTAGGCGGGCGTGGTTTAAGAATTAATAGTGTTGACAAAAATATATAACCCAGAAATTATTCGCCCGAGTACCTACCATACTCATATACATATAATGTTCAACCAGCAAAACCAATTTTGTTAAAACAAAGTTGGTGTTCCAATTATATTTTAAATTGAACTCAATTATTAATTATTGTCATGGGATTTCTGGCCTTGGGTTTATGAATACTTTATTATGATTGTGATTTTTTACTAGTGGAATAGAGTGCTAATGTCCATGACTCCGGCCACATAGGTCACCTGTTCAAAAGTGCGAATGAAATCGATTAAATCATGTATCTATTTTCTAAACCAATTGTGTTGTACTATTGCTTTTATATTCTGTAAAGGAATTAGTAGTTTTGACGCATTGACTAGATAATACACATCAGAAATGCCTTCATGTAGATTTGAATGGAAACATATGTCGCCACTGACTTAAGCCGCCGCTACCCGAATTTCTACCGATTTCTTACATATCTCCCTCAAATATTTGAAGTTTTTAACCTCTTAAAAATATATATATATTGAAGATAATATCTAGACGCGTTCCACGCCGAAACGCAAATTTTATGAAATTCCCTCGATAGAAAAAAATCACAAAGTATGCTCCGAAAATTATTATAAACACGTCTGTTTCAGTTATTTTACAAGTTATAGTTGTGAAAAAATTCACAATGTTTCTTCAAATGATACTTAAGATACTTTCCTCGAGATTTTTGCTCTATTCTAAACGAGTCGTGTTTTATTAAACATTTTCGCAATTTTCGCATCGATTTTATCGCTTTAAATATTGGCGCCTCCTCTAACATTTGTAATTTCATATCTCTCCATCTTCTTCTTTTTGAGCTCGGATGCGGAGCCTTAGGGCCCAGTAGTAAGCGTACAAAAGAAAGAAAATGGGGAGATATATAAGTACGAATGTTAGAGGAACGCTCTAGTATTAAAAACGAATAATTTAGTGAATATTGTGAAAAATGTTTAATAAAACACAACTCGTTTAAAAAAGAGCAAAAATCTCATTGGAATCTTAGTATTTAAAAATATACTTTGAATTTTTTCATATAGATACATAACTAATGAATTGACATACCAATAGAGGAGCTGGAGGAAACTGACGTCTCGGAAATCAATCTTTCACGTACCTGTAACAAACAAAAAAGGCATTATTATCATACTATATCTAAATAAATACATATACGTATTGCAGGCACTAATCTCTTCATAATATATAACATTTTCTTTAAAACAATAAACAACAACCATAACAATGATCGTACATGTGTACTTACCTGTAATATTTATTATAATTTATCAATAAAATCATTCCCTATCATGGAATCATACTAATCCCCCCGGTAAAATTTATAGAATCACTCTCCAGATATTTCGTAGAGACACGTGATTCCGATCATTGTAATAATTCCTAAACCTTGTAAATTGTTTACCACTCATTTTATCTGTGTAATTTTTGTTTCTAAAATAATAATAAAAATTAAGTTTAGTTTAGTTTATTAGTGTTTTTTTAGTATAATTTCTGAAAAAATAAGAAAATTTACGGATATAGGACATGAGATTAAAAGAATTTGGCATTCTCAGAATATAAAGATATTACCATTTGTTATTTCGGCTACTGGCATTATATCTAGCTCTCTCATTAAAAATTTAGGCTTATTAGATTTGTCAATGAATTTATATATAAAAATGCAAAAATCAGTCATTTTAAATACATATAGCACCACGAAGGATTTTTAAAATATTTATATTGAGGGATCAGTTAGGAGTTCTACCGAGCCGAACCCTCTGATATGAAAATATCTGGAGTCGGTGAATTATTTTCCCATTTGGTCATTTAGATTGACACGTTGTTTTTGTATTGTTTTGTATTTATTACTAGTTTTTGCCCCCGGCTTCGCTCGCATTCGCACACTCCCACCCCCTCTCTCCCCCCGCACTACCACTCCCCCTTCCCCAATCAATCAACAATCAAATACGCACCGTTTCGCATTCATAATATTAGTATAGCTGTTGGCTTAGGTCAAAATGTAGATTAGTACCTATTTTATATTTGTATTTACCTACAATAAATATTCATTTTATTTTTTATTTTATTTTATTTGGGAGACCAACAGTTTACATTCATAACAGAGCATAATAGTAATTAAGTGACAGTAATTGAACCATTTACAGGTTTCCACATGGGTGTTGTATACAAGTGTTGTGGTTCCATAGATATTTGCTAAAGAAGAAAAAAAATTACATTTCAAGAGACAAGTTAATTAGGGGGGAATAGGGAGGGGGTAGGATGGGGGGGGGAGAATGGGTTAGGTTGAGGTATAGTTATAAAAATATGAGTAAACAAAAAATTAAAAGAGAAAAAAAAAAGAATTTAATATAATGGTGACTGGTGGTATTAGAAATTATTGTTGTTATAAAGTGTCGAGAGAGTGTCTGTGTGATTTTAAGGAATGTGGTGCAGAATTAAATATGTCAAATGTTTTGTATTGTGTGTTAAAAGTATTGGACGCACGATGGATGAAAGAGTTCTGCTTAGAATTAGTATTACACCGAGGGAGGCTGAGAATCATGTCTGACCTGGTTCGTCTGTTAGGAACTCGTATCTGTATACGTTGTAGGAGTTCTGGGCAATCAACGACGGATCTGGCTATTTTTTGGAGAAAGAGTACATCGGCCGAGTTTCTTCGAACTTCCAATGATAGTATATTAAAGTGCGCGGCTGAATCTTGGTGACTTAGGTGTGGGCGGTAGCTCCGGAAATCTAAATATCGTAGAAAACGATTTTGAACACGTTCTAGAATTTTTACATATGATATGTATTGCGGGTTCCAAACTTGTGACGCGTATTCTAGTAAGCTGCGGACATAAGCAAAATATAGGATTTTCATTGTTCTAAAGTTATTGAATTTTTTACATGTCCTAAGAATGAATAGAATACTCACACTAATTTGAATTTTCGCTAGTAACCTAAACAAATAACAAACTGACAGCTTACGTCAAACATTTACTTGAATCCAATAATATATTTTTTGTAACAGAGAGTATCAAGTAACATATAAATGAATATACAACAATATACAAGAGAATCAAGTAAAATAAAAGTATACCAAAGGACGAAAATTGATTATAAGTTATTCGGTGAGGGAGATAAAAGGTTTTTTGTTTTTTCATTGATAAGTATAACGGGCGTTCCAACTTCTTTGCGTACATATATTTGTCCCCCTCTGATCCAGGCAAACTTAAAAATATTGTCTCATATATATGAACTCCCTATTGAAACTGGACATTGATGGCAATATAATATCTTTCGCCGATGACACGGTTATCATATTCACTAGCAAAACATGGAAGATATCAATAGAGAAGGCAAATTATGGTCATAACAAAATGAAAAAATGGTTAGACTCCAACCTCCTCACCCTAAATGTACAAAAAACACAATGCATACATTTTTTTTTTTTTATTATTGTTATCAAGTTTAATTTGTAGAACTCCATTTTAATTTTTATTTATTTTATATATTCAATAATTTTATTATTAAATTAATAAAAACAGTTTATTTTTAAACAAGTTCTGCTGGTAATTATTATTACGCGTGACAGCTGTTTCGCCTTCTGAGGCAGTTTGATAATGCCCTCAGAAGGCGAAACAGCTGTCACGCGTAATAATAATTACCAGCAGAACTTGTTTAAAAATAAACTGTTTTTATTAATTTAATAATAAAATTATTGAATATATAAAATAAATAAAAATTACAATGCATACACTTTTCAATCCGTAAATTCACACTCCCAGAAAACCTTCCTAAATTAATCATTCACACTTGCTCACAAAATCTAGACACATCTCCACTATCACCCAATAATAGCTGCTCATGCCCAAATCTTAAACCATCAAATGAAATAAAATACCTAGGTGTCATTATAGATAACCAATTACGCTGGGAGGCCCATATTAACTCCATAACTAAGAGACTTCGTAAGTTATGCCATATTTTTTATTCTCTACGATCAATCCTTGATATAAACACTCTAAGAACTGTATATTTTGCTCTATTTCAATCGATAGCAACGTATGGCATTATAGGATGGGGAGGTTGTGCAGCATCCATCCTCTACCCTCTAGTGACCGTTCAAAAACTTTTGCTAAGGGTCATCTTCAAATGTTCCCCCTCTCATCCATCAGAGCCACTTTTCAAGAAACTCACAGTCCTTGACATTCGCCAACTGTATATCAAGATAGCTCTTATCCATATCTGGAAAAATGGATTGATAAACTCTACGCAAACGGACATACATACACGCTACTCAAAGCATGGAAAATGCATAATTCCTGTAACAAAAACCACTTTTTCACAAAGGCAGTTCTCATACATCGCACCCAAAATATTCAACACGTTAAATAACGACATCAAAACATCAAAAACACTTACTCACTTTGCAACCGGTGTGCATAAATGGATATCTGAAAAGGGGCGAAATTTCTTTAAGGAACATATGAACCTATACCACCAGTAAATAATTTAAATAACTTGTATATTACAGAACAATATATTCCTCTTTCATATTCATCATTAAAAAATGTTTAACACCACTGACATGTTTCTTATACTCAAGTATTTATTACGAAAAATATTGTGACAATAATTCCATATTTGAGTACATATTTTTAGCCTTAGCTCAAACGAGGATTTACACAAAAATTGCTGATATATATATCCATATACCTATGTGACCATAACACGCACATGCAAATCACTCATCAAGATATAACTTATCCACACTTTCTTACCAAATAGTACTTTCTTTGATTTTATATTATATTTCTATTTTTTTACAAATACACTTGTACTTAATGTACTTGTATTTTTATTATATTTTAATTACACAAATGTACTTGTATTTTTTTTTGATACATGCTCCTTGTATTATTTTTAATTCAATAATACGTATCTTCTTTCTTATACTTTTCATATTATTTTAATTTTTCTGTTTTCCATACTTATTTTTTACATTCATATATCTTAAACGTATGTAGATATTTTGTATTATTTTTAATTCCTTTATACTTCATACTTGTTTTAGATGTATAAATTATTTTATTTTATTTTTATATTATTTTGTTTTTCATTCAACTTATTTTATACTTAACATAAAATTGGCCACTACAACACGGGCATGTGCCTAGTGTGATGGCCAAAAAATTACCCATTTTCTGTAATATATAAACTTTACTGAATAAAGAACATAAAAAAAAAATAAAAAACTTAGCAACACGCTTTGCCAATAAACGTATAATAAATAATTTCATAACGCCACAGCTTATTCATAACGCCAGAGCTTACCAATATATATAGCCTATGTTACTCGCAAATAATGTAGCTTTCGATTAGTGAAAGAATTTATAAATTCCATTCGATATTTATTGCGTGAAAGAGTAAGGACCATCCACCCATCCATACAAACTTTCGCATTTATAATATTAGTAAGATAAGATACTTATATAGTGCACTTACATAGCGTGGATTGACTAGATCAGGGCTTACCAAACTTTTTTCAACTGTGACGCCCTTGGGAAGTTGCCATGTTTTTGCGACGCCCCCCCCCCCCCCCCCCGGTGACTAAAAAAATAAGCCCCCCGCCGCTCATTTGTACCAAGCGTAGTATTTTGAGCCCCCCTCCCCCCCTGAACGGGTCACGTAGTATGGGTACATTACCTAATAACAATTTGTCAGAAAAACTCCAAATAGTATCTAATATTATAGAAAATAAGAACACAACATAAAAACAAAAATGAAAGCAATTTTTTTCATTGGTATTAATGAGAAGGATGTGCTTGCTTTTCTGAGCATAGTTTCTCAAAACGAGGTTTAGTACTAGCCCCCGCTCCCACCGGCCGCCGCATCATCAATGTGCGTGGCGCTCACACTTGAGTCGGTCGCGTCAACACAGACAGTCAACCTATTAGCGTCTCCCACACGCACACTTCAGAGCGACCGAGTCCCGCGCCACTTCAGGCGCAGAAAAGTAAAGACCGATAGGTTTACAGCGCAGTTCACTGTGGGACTTTTATGCGCGGCGGCCTGAAGTGGCGCGGGACTCAGTCGCTCCGAAGTGTGCGTGTGGAAGACGCTATAAAGATTGAAGATTGCCTCACGATGCCCCTGGGATGATCCCGCGGCGCCCCGGGCGTCGCGACTCACAGTTTGGGAAGCCCTGGACTAGATGATCATTTGTGGAAAAGTGTGTGGAAGGGTTTAGTTTTTCCTGTGGGGAAGATTTAACCCGGACCTAAAGTCGTAAAATAGGGTAGGTATTGACCATTTTGTATGTGTGTGAGAATCAGCTCTTTCAAATACGTTCCCTTATTTAATATTCGAGCTTTTAAAGCTGAAGAGAATCCCGTGAATTAATACATTTACATCAAACGCGACCCGCTAAACTGCAATCTTTTTATCGCGGGTTCTATTCCACAAAGGGTTCACTTCCATGGGATATTTAACAGCGCCAGCGTTAAAAGCATCGCTTCGGTCTCGTTCATACATTTTTTAACGGAGCTTCGTTGCCGTAGGTAGTCCGCTGTGTGCTTTTAAAACGAAAGCTTAAATTATTCGCATACGGTCACCCTGGACACGCAGGACACAGGGCACAAAGTAGCGTGAAAAGCTCGCAAGTTCACAGTTCATATGCCAAGTTCATAACCTACGAGAGCTACCCAAAAGCGTGTTTAAATGTATTAACAATACCAGGACTGAACATTTCAAACACTCGCTTGTACCCAGATTACAGATAGTATTAGATACGCAGTATTCATTTATGTAATAATAGATTGTTGTTTAAGGCCATTAACCCTAAAAAGAGTGCTATGTGATAATAATATTTATTCAAAGGGTGTTTTGTAGGAAGACATGGGACGATCAGTTGAACCAAATACTTGAGCCGGGCCACGTCAAACGTCGGATTAACAAACGATATGTATGAGACGATGTATGAATGTAAATGAAGCAAGGAGTGTGTTTCAAGACCGAATTGTTCGGCGGTCCATCCTCTTTGCTCTTAGTTAGTTATAGATATATATATTTTTTTTATATATTAACTGCATACAGGAGGCCCTGAGGAAAATTATTTCCCTCGGAGCCTATGTCATCTGAAATGCTGTGTGGAGGGTCTTTTTGAGGAGAGGAAGGAATGAACATTGGCCTTGAAGAGACCTATGTTGTAGGAAGGAGGAAAAACAAAGGCCGGCAAATCGTTGCATAACCGAGCTGTTGAACGAGTGAATCTGCCAAGAACGAGTCGAAGAAATGACCTGTTCTCATGTGACAAATGTCAATCGTGTACATATTATGTTGGGCACGCCGTATTTCCCGACTATTCACCGGTGCCGGAGGGATCAATGACGCTAGTTCCTCAAAATTCCATTGAAATACCGGTAGAACAAGGACAGCATTCCCACCCGAAGCCTGTGCTCTAAAGATTGCAATCCGTTTGTTAAGTTAGTAAATTCTTTTATTAAGTTAGGAAAATCTGCACAGAATCGAAGATTTTTTTCAGGTATTTTGGGGCTCCAGACCAGAAGTGGCTGCCAAATTCAACCGTGGGGCGCACTTGGGATTTGTACTGGGTTAGCAGTTGTGTACTATTAAAGTATCTATGGGCCCTGTACAATACTTCCAGTTTTTGAGAGGCTAACTTACCTAAATCTGGCTTCGATGGAGCTCCCATATCTGAGCTGGTCACTTAAAGTTACACCAAGCATGTCAATGAAAGGCCTGTTAGTAGTTATCACAGTAATTCGTGTCTCCGTAGACCCCGGTACTTCGTACTATAAAATAGTCGTTGCTAGTCACATTAGTAAGTTTATCGTATAAATAAAGATAGAAAAAAATGCTTTAATAATTTTTTTCTAGCACGTCGGAAAGCTAAGTCGCTTATTTATATATTTCGTTTGAACAAATAGCTTGCTGAAAGAAAATTCTTGTTTTTCTCAGTCCAAAAATATTTTTTTGTTTTTAATGTCAATACTACGCGTTTATTTACGGCGCCTCTAGGGGATGATGAGGAAATAATAGAGGAGAATAAGGGGAGAAAGAGTAAGGTTAAAAAGTATCTAGATATTCACGTTTAGCTTGTTAACCTCATGGCAGAGCGGTATGCTCCTTGACTCGGGACCACTTAACGAAGGACTCGGATTCTGATATCATGTGCACTAAGAGTCTTGTGTGCATTTAAATGCTTTTTAGGTAATATTAATGAAGGGCTTCAACTCTACTCCTTGTTCTAATGTAGAAGAAACTTAATTTTTTTACCCCGTTACCACCAATCATGAATTCAAAAAGAAGAAGAAGGAGAAATATGTAAATACGAATGTTAGAGGGAGCGCTTTAATATTAAAAACGATAGTAATTATGTGAAAATTTTAATAAAACATGACTCGTTAAAAATAGAGCAACAATCTCTTAAGGCGATTAACCAGCGGCCGAGAGTTCAAATTTCGCCGAAAGACTGTCTTACGATTGTACCCTTGAAACTGTACAGGGCGGTCCCGATGAGAAAGATTAGTTATTCTCGGTTCGGCATTTTAAAAAAATAACTCAATATCGGTTTTATTTTAATAAGAATTTGCTTTGGTATACCTATATTCAAAAATGCTCAAACGTATGAGGATAAAACTATTAAAATGATGTACTTTTCGTAATTATTTTTTGATCGAAAGTATTTATAATTTTTCAATAACGTATAAACAAAATAAAAATGTTATAAAAAAAAGTTAGTTTCTAAGACCGTAAATAAATAGACAAACGGAAGTATTTGTCACAAAACACGTGCTACGATCTTTTTTTTAAAATTTTTTATTTGAACTAAAATTATAATTCTGAAAAGTGGCTTTAAATTTATTGATTTATTTTATTGCATTATTATATGATTTGAAATGTGTGTTGTATAATACAAAATTTAACAAATCTGCCAATTACCTGCGGTATAATCTTATTTTACTTAAAATAAACATATTATCTCAAAATTTAAAACATAGATTTACTAGATAAAAGAACAGTCTGTCGAAATCAATTTATAATTTTTTGTGGAAAAAGTCAATACGTCTAAAATTTGATTTGAAAATGACATATTTCCGGTTTTGTCTAGTTATTCCCTCTTAAGATGAGTCATATAATTCCTAACCTTCATATTCTCTTCTCCATGCCCTCTCACAATATCTTCATAATTGGAGTCGCCATTTCAAACAACTTTTCCATTTTAAATATTGGTCTCTTACTAGTGCGATATTGAAAATATATCCCAATCTGGAATGAATCCTAATACGTAAGTTTTTATTTTTTTGTTTAACTCATATATACGATGATATTTTAAACTAGAGCAGACCCGTGAAAAATCACGGGGTAGTCTAAATTCTTGATAATTATATTTTGAAAATTATAATTTAATTAATTAGGTGGGTACTTAAACAGGCGATGCTAATCACGCAAGGTGTTAACGTAAGTGGCGCCATCTTTTGGCGTTGCTTTGATTCGGTTCTATTAAAAAAGGACATTTGTATATAAACTTTACGTACGAAAATGGTTTTGGCGTCAGAATTGCATTCTAGCCGGATTCTTAAATTTCAACCGTACATTCGCAAGCCTAATAATAATACTGCTTGATTAAAAAAAATACTAACTGGAAATCAATAAGAAAAGTTCTTTAACCAATTCTTTACTGGGGTAGTCGTCATAAATAAAAATATAAAAAGGTCGTTTTTCAAAACATTTCCATCTTTCCGAAGTTGTGATAACATTAAATCCGCAAATCGAGTTAGGAAACGTTTACCCCCGGGAGACAGCGCGACTTTAGTAAAAAAAAAACGCTTAACATAAACACTGGGACGCTTAGTTCATATCGTAAAATCATTTTTCGTTTTCCATGCAAAATAAAACTACAAAGACACATCAGAGTGTCCCAAGTTTAACGTTCCGATACTGGGTTAGCGCCTTTGACATATAATTTACTAGTTGGCTCCAGAACCTCTGCAAGTGAGACCAATTGAATAAAATATATTGAGCCCATTGCCGTAAAAATAGATTAGTAACTAAGTTTAAAGACCGGTAGTAAGAGTTCAAAAAAAGAAGAAAGGGAAATATGTAAATACGAATGCAAGAGGGAGCGCGCTAATATTAAAAGATTACAATAGGCCACTTGCATGGATTTCATAACGACTTGGAAAAAATCGTGTGTTTAGATTTTTTTACTAAGATTACGAAAATGTTACTAAAATTTTTTAGAAATGTATGGTATTTTTTATTTTTAAATAAATAAATCCATTATTTGAGCTCGTGACGTCACTACATGAAAATGTCCCGTCTCCGATTATGTTCCCTTAATTTTGTAAAATTCCACACTGATTTTTTTTTTTTTATATGGCAACACTTTGATTTCCGGCGAATTTTTGAATTTTCGTTTAACGTTCACTAGATTTATTGTTTGTTCTCTGCGAACTTATCCTTTGGTTTGATTTTTTGATAAAGATGGCGGTGTTTTTACAGATTTTACGAAGAGAACCCCGTACAATTTATTGCTATTCGAGTGGAAAACGTTCTTTTTTTAAAATGATTTTCGGCTATGTAATTATCGTTTTTTCGCACCCATAAAATTATGTCCCGTCTTTCCGGTTTATAAAATTTCTTTCTGATTTTTCGGATTGAAATTTTCAAAAAATCGCCAGGGTTTCAAAAATACGATAAAAAAATAAAAAAATACGGAATGTCTTAGAATATTTGCCTAAACCGGATTTTTTTTTTAAATGTGATGCAAGTAGTCTATTAGGACGAATATATACCCTAAAATATATTCAGAATCTTAACGACGTAAGTAAAGAAGCCGTGTATACAAATTGCGACTCGCGACCCGTCCATTGGACGGACAAATTGGACGTCAAATTTGGACGTCAAATTTGCCCTATCGAAGAAAAGAAGAAGAAGACAAATAATGTGGGAATCTTAACGACGTAAGTGAAGAAAGCGTGTAAACAAATATGCGCTCGCTGCACTGCACGCGTTGAATTCACTCTAGCAGGCCTGGAGATTAGTCTTTTCCGGCGCGTTCATTTTAATTAATTCTGAAGAACGTGTTACAAATGTATCTTGACAAAATTGCAAAATTGACTTCTCTAGTTATGGGGAATTTGGATAGACGTCGGAAGTGTCTGGGAATATTTATCGATCTGAAAAAGGCTTTTGATAGTGTGTCGCATTCTAGGCTGATCGCTAAGCTAGAGAAAATTGGACTGGAAGACAAAGCTTTGTCTTGGTTCTAGAGTTACTTAAAAAATAGAGAACAATACGTTAAACTAAATAATTCATTAAGTGAACCCTTGTCTTCTGAATATGGAATTCCACAAGGCACAGTAATCGGGCCTATACTTTTCCTTATATAAGTCAATGACATGTTCACTCTCCCTCTTAATGGAAGTGTCATCTCATATGTGGATGACACAGTCATCATAATCGAAGGAATAACATGGACAGAAGTGAATATAGCTGCGAATGCTGACATTGACATATTGAAGGAATGGTTTGATGATAACTTACTTAGTCTTAATGTAGAAAAAACATCATATATACCTTTTTATCTTAATGATCCTGTCACAGATCCCAATATTAGCGTGATAGTGCACAGTCGTTCGTGTAAAGGAGGAGAATGTAACGATAATAATTGTAAAATCCTGAAAAAAACCCCAGATGTCAAATATCTAGGGATCACTATAGAAAGTAACATGAAATTTAAGAAACATATCGAAAACTGTGTAAAAAGAATTAGAAAACTTACTTACATTCTTTTACGATTAAGAAATATCCTAAATCTTTCAAATATTAAAATGGTTTACTTTGCTCTTGTGCAGTCAGTTTTGCAGTACGGAATAATCACATGGGGGGGCATCTACAAGAATAATCTGTATCCGATAGTTACAACACAAAAAATGATCATCAAAGTTATTATTAAAAAACCAAGAATTTTTCCAACCAAAGAACTTTTTGAAAAATTTAAGGTCCTACCGGTTTCAAAACTATTTCAAAGAAATACCATTTTAAAAGTTTTTAAAGAATCTGAAATGTCCTCAACGCGAAGTATAAGACCTAGAACTTCTGGGAACATATATGTACCTAGATGCAACACGACAGCTGCACAACACCATTATGAATATGTAGGCCCAAAGTTATTTAACGATTTACCGGATACAATAAAAAAAGAGAAAAACTATTTTAAATTTAAAAAAAAACTTTCGTTGTATTTTTACAGAGCAGATTGACTCGCTTTTATCGATGATTTTCAGATATATTCAGATATGTTGCTATTATTATTTTTGTTGATTTTTGTTGATATTCTGTTTCTTTAATTATATGTTATTTTCTTATTGTACAAAATTTTTGTAAAATTTCACAGTATTTTTGAAAATATTATTTTTCCATTTTTGTAACTATGCATATTATTGATTATCTATATAATAATAATAATAATATTTGGCTAATTTATATAGCGCCGTTTTCGTGAAAAATCACCTCAAGGGCGCTGTAATATGTATATGTAATTACATAGACTAGCTCCCCAGTTAGACCCGAGAATATTTCTCTACTAATTGGGTAACCAAAAAAAGTCTGATATGAAATGTAATATATTATTATTATTTATTGTAAATATTTACTTTTGTTCTAATAAAAAAAATAATAAAAAAAATCTCCATGTCGCACTTCCGAAGTTATAAATTTACCGTCTAGAAAAATAAAATCTGGTGCTTACCGCTAACTTTATAGTTGAAAAACGGGTTATAAAGTTTTAAAATCGTTGTACGTAAAATGAATTAATGGTAAGGTATAATTTTTATTAATCTAAAATACAAAGAACTTACATCCCCGGGACAACTATGGACAACTACGCATAACAAATTAAATAACAGAAAAAAAAATGTTTTAAATAATTTTCGGAGCACACTTCGCGATATTTTCTATCGAGGGAATTTCATATACCTAATTTCCGTTTCGGCTCTACAAATGTACAGATATTATCTTAAAAATAACATATTTTTTAAGGAATTTAAAGTTTTCAACTTGAAATATTTTATAGATCATTAGAAATGCGAAATGCGGAGGCTTAAGTATCAATTTTTCAGAGAAAACTTCTTTGGAAAGGTTTTCACTTTGTGATGGCATTTTTTATTTTAATGAAAATACAAATAACTTTGTTTACATCACTTTTATTTATACGCAATCAACATGTTTCATGAACGATGTTCACATCATCAGGATCAAATGTATACTTAAGTATCATAAAGTTATATGTATGCTTAAATATCATTGCGCCAAGGTATTGACTATTGACGATACCTTCAGGTTCAAAGGCCGCCAAGAGTAAATAAAAATGACAAATTTGCCGGCTTTTAAAAATCATATTTACAATTTTAAATACAAAAATTTACTTTATATCAAGTCGTGTTATTTTCATAAGTGCATTTTCAATTAAGTACTATCTGAACGGAAGAATAAAAACATATAAAATCAGTACTTCGTCAACCAATATGTGAATTTTACAAAGCGTCAACACTTCTAAAAGATGTCCCCAAACCAGAGCTATAACTTTAACATTATTTTCGTAAACTCGATACCTTAAATTCATAATGTAACCACATTTATTACATATTTAATTTAAGATTTCCCGGTCTTTCCTCTTAGCTTCTACGAGATTGTAGCGCCCTTGACGTGATTTTTCACAAAAACTAGCTCTACTATACAATTATTATCAACTAGCTTTTGCCCCCGGCTTCGCTCGCATGTTCGCACCCCCCCGGATATTATGTGTGTTATTATTATAAATGTAAAACATTTGTTGATTTTCCTAAATAACAAAATAAATAAAAATAAAACGTAACAATCAAATACGCGTTAGCTGTTGGCTAAGGTCAAAATGTAGATTAGTACCTATTTTATACATATTTGAATTTTTGCTATTAAGGGAATCTCCGGAGTAACCTAAACAAATAACAAAATGACAGCCCACGTCAAACAATTACCTAGCAACACGCTTTGCTTTTCGTTCGGACAATAAATGTATAATAAATAATTTCATAACGCCACAGCTTATTTATAACGCCAGAGCTTGCCAATATTATATAGCCTATATTACCCGCATATAATGTAGCTTTCGATTAGTGAAAGAACTTTTAAATTACATTCAGTATTTATTGCGTGTAAGTGTAACAAACATCCATACAAACATTCGCATTTATAATATTATTATTAGTAAGATATTATTTGAGGATCTCATAGAAATTGAGGCCGATTTGAGTGTCCCGGCCTGATTTGGGGTGGTTTTGATCGAACCACCACCCCAAAGGTTGAAAATCAAAGACACATTACGCTACTGAGTTCGGCAAAGAGCTTTCGAGTTGGTAAAAAAAAAATCCTATTGCTTTGGTTCGGTCAACATATTTTTCTCTGATTAATTTTTCACTGGTAAATGACAATCTTGCGTTTTCTACATCAATGGTTACCGCGGTGTAAGTTGAATTGCGAGTCTGGGGAGGCAGTAAAGCGGAAGTAGAAGCCTTCGATGTTATTATTTCCGCCAAAGCAAGTTTCCGTTTTGCGGGTCCTGTATTTCTGTCAAAGGGAAATGTGGAATTGAAACACGTACATCACACTTTTCCACGATATAGCGCAAATGTCAGAGGCGGCGCGTGGAGTTTCACTTTTATTACTAATCTACATAAAACTCGACTGGAAAAAATGCTGATAAATAATATATAAATGCTTCCATAAAACAGTTTTAGGCAAATATATACATTATCATATCTTGTAATTCTCATCAAACCTGTAATTAAATATCACTAATAAAAATTTAAAAAATTAAAAAAATTTTTTTTAAAAAGGGCACACCAGTTATCCATTTTTTCGAGATATTTTGGAACCCCGCTCGCAGTCCCCTTTTACCCCACCAAGTCCTCAAAGTAATGGGTGCTTAACGACGACGTTTTGAAGTGAAACTTCTTTAGCACCATTGTGATTTGAAACTCAATGAAACGGAAATGACACTAAAAAGAGACAAACACATACATCTATAGGATTTAGCCTGCCAGAGAATAAGATAGAAAGCAACCTTACCTACTTACAGTAGGTAAGGCCGCTTTGATTATGAGCACACGTTTCAAGGCTTGAGATTGCGTTGGTAAAGTTTCACTTCAACCACGTGTGAATTACACTCGATATTTTTTCAATTTAGATTCGCGATTGAATTCGACAGCGATTGAATTTACGTTTTTTTTGTTTCATTTATCTGCTCTCTAACACAAACAAAATTAGAATTAAATTTAATTATTGTTGTCCCATCTAGTAACACTGTGGACCGGTTTCGGAAGAAGTATTTCATATATATTTGTGCCAGGACGTCATACTTACTACACAGAGTAATAAATAGTATTACTTTCTTCCTGATGAAGGAAGAGTTACTCCGAAACCGGCAGACAGTGGAAATGAGTTTGGTGGTTTTAATCAAAGTATTTTTTTAAATTTGTCAGATGAAGATTCGTACTATTTTTAAAACGATTTCCTTAAAAATCCAATGCACAACTTGCATAATAATTTTTATAATATGCTAATTCGCTTTAAATTGTATATGGGGTCGTCCCCGAAATTATCATAAGTTACCCCATTCGAGTTTTAAAAAAAAACTCCGTTAATTTGTATCCGGGATCGTACAAAAAGCACCACAGGACAGAAAAGGGTATCTTTTGTCTTGTACAATTAAAAGTTAGTTTCAAGGATTAAGGATTCGCCGGATTATTTAAATATTTCATTATTTAAAAGCCAGGTCCTGACCCGCTATTTTAATTAACGAAAGTACTCCGATCATTCTTACACAAGACATTTAATTCCTCGACGGTCTTACTCTTGGTGGGCTGGTGATATTAATCTTGCCGTATGTTTCCGTCAGACAGAACCGCCCCCAGCACGGTTTTCTGGGGCGGGGACGGGAAGGGCGGGTCACTTCCACTGAGCCATCTCCCTCCTTCCAAATGTCCCGCCCGCACAGAGAGAAATAGGGTAAATCTAGTAATAAAAGCCTCCGAAGCAAAAAGGGTATGCCTCGCTTGTTTACGTGAAGTTATATAACTTGACATTGAGTTTATTTTAATTCATTCCGAATGTTGAATATGGACACATGTCATTTTTAATAATGGTCCTTCGAGCTGGATCCGGGCCACCAAGTTTACATTAGTCACAGCACTCTAATATTTATCGGATCTTTATTAGGAATTGGTCTTTTTCATACTTTCATGTAATGCTAATGTGGTCATTAAACATAATAACATTATTTTCTATCTTACGTACATTTGACATCTTAGTCTCAATTTAGAAAGTTTGTTATTGTTTTTGAATTAAAACTTCTTTACGCACGCTCGACTTGGAGGGTAAGCTGGTGAATGCGTTACGAAAAAGTGTAATGCGAACGGTAATCGATGCGAATGGTGATCGATGCGAACAGTAATCGATGCGAACGGTGATCTATGCGAACGGTGATCGGGCGAGGCGTACATACTGCACAACTAAGGTAAGGTGTACATACTAACCAAGGTCGTAGGTCACCCCAAGGTCGTATGTCACCCCAAGGTAGTAGGTCACCCCAAAGTCGTAGGTCACCCCAAAGTCGTAGGTCACCCCACAGTCGTAGGTCACCCCACGGTCTTAGGTCACCCCACGGTCGTAGGTCACCCCATGGTCATATGTCACCCCAATGTCATATGTCACCCCAATGTCATATGTTCTTTTATAAGTTAGTGAAGTTTTTCTTCAGTCGTGTGGTCTAAAGTCTAAAGAACACTCGCTTTTTTTAATAATTTTTGTACGATGAGGAAAAATGGAATAATATCACTTTTGCCCAATTTTTCACCTTAAGCAAGTCTTTAGTGACCAAGATATTTTAGTATGTAATTAAAAAACATCAAGGAAGAGCAAAAATTAATTAATGTATGTACCTATTTATTTATATACATTTTTTTAAATTTCTGGTTCAATGCACAATTACATCTCAGTGGTAGGCAGAACGATTTGAATGCCATTCAATTTAGAGCTTCACATGTACATAAATTCATACATATCTAAGTATTTTTTTGGATTTTTCACCGGTCTAAAGTATTTAATTGATTTCATCATTCCATGCCCTTTCTGGATAGTCATGTATTTTTTTCTTAATTTTCACCCATATCCCTTTCTTATTCTATCTATGTGTCCACCCCATTAAGTTTCCCTTTTTAATCTATTCCGTATACTATTATTATTCATTTCCTCATCTGTTATTCGGTCAAACGTGGTTTTATCAAAAATTCACCACATGGATCTCACTTCTATTGCATTATTTCTACTTTTACCTCCGCCTCACTGAATATTAAATTACGTGTTTCCTACCCTTAGTGATTCTTTAGGGGTTGTTTATTCAATATGAAATATGAAGTATCATTTCAAGATAACGTATTAATATTATATACGGTTACCCAAAAGCATGTGGTCCTTCGAGCCGGATGGTCCTTAACCCTTAACTATAGACGTGAAATAAAAATCACACTCCCATGGACGTCGGGTCACACAGACCCCTTCATAAAATTCTTCTAATTTTCATATCTGGACCAATCTGACGTTAGAAAGGAGTGTATATGTATAAAGTATTAATGAATAAAAGATCGAGTAATATAAATAATTAACTTTTATTCATATTTTAATAATTATCTCAAAATTTAACAAACTTAGTCAGTTTTCAGTCTTAATTGACTTGATATTATATTAAGGCCCCTTGATTATAGTAGGTATCACATAAATCAAAACTAGTATTTTTTCCTAGCTAATAAAGAAAACAATAACAAAAACTCATAAAAAAAATCCGAGAGACATAAAATTAAAATTCTGACAAGGATCAAACTTATGTAAAATTACTGGCGTTAAATTAAACTTATTAAACGAAGGATCATCTACAAGAATTACTTTACGCCTGGAATGTTCTTTTGTTGGTTGGGCGCCACGTTTCACAGCTGATGTACTCGGCTCACTACTGTCAGCCATTTTGTTTTCAAAATCTAGAACAAATTAAAAAAAGATTTTAATATTAAAATTTAAGAGAATTATAATAGGCGGGTCACATAGGCTCGAGTATATTTGTATGGAAATTATAGTCAGCGGGTCTCACTGACCCTGACCAAATTTAAATTATTATTACTTACGTGATAAGTGCCGGACGACGCGACTTTCTCACTCCTTCGTCCAAACAACTAAAACTGAAGCTACTGAGACGCGCGGGTGTGGCGCCGTGGCGCGCGCGGGGAAGGTGTGTATTTCGAGAAATTGAAGAAGGGGCCTCTAAGACCCGGCGTCCACTGTTTAAGGTTAAGGAAATATCATATTATACGGTTACCAACGTTACGTCGCTACGCGTCGTGTCATACCGTCGACGCCGGTTACCCACATCACGTTTGTATACGTGCTTAATTTTGACGCATGTCCTCGGCATGATGTGTCGTTAAGCCCTGCTCTTGACGTGTACCTATTTTCTGACACGCGTTTATTGCATCTCTTTCTGACGAGCTTTATTAGCGTGTCGTTGACACGCATATTTTATTCCTTCATACAAGTCTCCTAGTAATAAAAATCAGTTACCTAATTGTTCTTTTGCTTTTTACATTTGTAATTTATATTACTAAGCATTTTTTCAATACTTTGATGTGAAATTTCTTTAGCACCTTTGTGATTTGAAACTAGATGAAACGGAAACGATACTAAAAAGATACAAACTCCTACATCTGTAGGATTTAGAATGAGAGCCTCCTTTCAAGGCTCCTATTGCTTGAGTTTTTTTTTTACATGAACACCGCATAAGAGTCCCAGCTGCTCCCGTCTGGAGTCATCGGGACTATGGCATCCCCAATTGGGGTGTTATTTTATGTTATGGTTTGGGTGTAAATGTTATGAGGCTGAAGGTAGTGGGAAGGGGAAGGAGGTAGGGAAGAGGAAGGTAGGGAAGTGCCTGGCTATTCAGATCAGGTCACCAAACACGGCTAAAGCCATTTCAACCAACGTTTCAATTCTGAATGGTGGTCTTACACCAGGGTGATACTGGGAGTATCTTCCACTCTGGAACGTGCCGCAAATATACTATATATTATTTTAAATGAATAAATTGTGAAATAGCACAAATTAATCAAATAAAATTTATTTGTCACGCCTGGATTCGATCCCGCGACCTTCGGAGTGAGATTGTGTGAGGGAGAAGGTATTATGTGTATCACTTCCACCGCGTATGAATTGCACTCGATTTTTTTTGAAGTGAAAAATTGTTTAGCACCGTTGTGATTTGAAACTCTAATAATAATAATAAAACTAAAAAGAGACAAACACATACATCTACAGGATTTAGCCTGCGAGAGAATGAGATAGAATAATCGGTCTCCTCTTTGTGCGGTGCTTCGTAGCCTCCCCACTCTGTCTACTTTAGTTTTCTGAAGGCTTCGCTTCTACCGCGTGTGAACTGCACACACAAATTTTTTTGTAATGCTAAATGTTTGTCCGCCTGAGCTATCCGGAGGTGACAATCTATTCCCATCTGATGTGACAGCGTGAAAAACCATAGTCGGATAATTTTTTCCTGATTCTTAAATCTTATCGGTTGTAATTCTTGAACTGAAAATGTAACGCGTTGCAATCCTGGTCATAGCAATTCCTTGTAATAGCTAATAATGGAGATATTTTTGCAGTTTTAATAATGTTACGGAAAACACTAAGAAGAACCGAACTGAACTATTCAGATAATATGGTACCGCGCGTTTTCATCCCACGACAAAATATCCCCGACACAATATACTCCGACAAAATATCCCCGACACAATATACTCCGACAAAATATCCCTCGACAGAATATCCTACGGACAAAACATCCTCCAACAAAATATCTACTAAAACCTAACCTAACCTAACTTATCCTAAACTAACCTAACCTTATTTTACATTTGACTATTTTTGAACAATAATTTATTGTCTTTAGGGGATGTCTGTATTATTTGTCTCATTTTTTCGTTAGGTTAGATTAAGTTGGGTTAGGTTAGGTTAGGTTAGGTTGGGTTAGGTTATGTTTTAGTAGATATTTTGTTGGGGGATGTTTTGTCCGTAGGATAGTTTGTCGGTGATATTTTGTCAGGGGGTATTTTGTGTATAATGTCTACTTTGCTTAAAATATTGGCATTGAACATTAAAATTTTCTGCAATGCGCTGTCAAAATATCTGCATTGCATATCAAAAAGTCTGTTAATGTTTATTCAATTGTTAAATTTGCACTGTGCGGTCTACTGTATTAATTGCCCAAACCATGATTAAAACCAGGAAGTAGTGTGATTTTATTAAAAAAAACAATTATTTTGCGTGAAACACTTTTCATGTTTTTATTTTATTTTTCTACATATTGTTTCGACATAACCCATATTATCATCAGAGAACACAGTACAGAGTACCTAACTATTTATTATGTGATTAAAATATTTTATAAACCACAGATTTATAAAAAAATATCTTGTATTACAATTTATTTTTTTACAATTAAAAAAACGAAAGATAGTGATGTACCTACTCACAAAGATTGGTTTACGAATATCACATTTTATTTAATAATTTTAAGAATTTAGATACTTAGCGTATCTTTAAAATTACTAGTAGTTTGTAGTAAATGACATCATTATTATCTGTATTATTTATTTACTACGTATTTAGTAGATAATAGAGTCAATAATTATCCTTACGTAGATGGCACTTGAGCCGTTAATTCTTAATAAAGAAGTTAAAAATGAAAAGTTTTAAATATTTGTAACCAAAAATTAAAAAAAATTTATTTATGTGAATCTTTTACCTTTTTTCGAGAGACCTTTATACCAACTCACCCCTGTCAGGCCCGTCTCTAGGCCTTTAATAGTGCTGTTATCAAACACCAATTTGACACAACACCCCTCACTTTGAGCTAAAGCCTTGGGTGCTCCAAATGGAGCATCCTTTATCGTCCGCTCTTTACCTTTTTCTCATTGCGCTGTGCTTTGTTAAGTGTGATTTTTCAACTGTCATTTGGAACGGGACTTTTTAAGTTTCATTCTGGCAATTATTAAGTGTTTTTAAGTGTCGATTAGGGCTTTTATGAAGAAGGTTGGCACACTAGTTTTATTGGGACCTATTTAAATAGATCTTTTCGAAATGGTGCAGCAGTCCTTCTTACAACTCCGCACAAGAGACCCCAAGCTTACCATTAGGTCAGGTTGTCTATTGCTATGCTTCCTTTGTGGAAGATACCTCAACTGCCCTGGTGAAAACCAACCATTATCAAAACGTTGTTTTGTAAATTGCCAACATCGCCCTGGTGAAAGATAACCATTCGAAATGGCGTTATGTTAAATTATAGACAACAAAAAAATCTTTTTTCATCATACTTTGCCACTAGAGTGGGACAGCCCAGCGAGTCACTTGATACGTACTCCATCTCGTTAAAGCAGCAGCACCCTGCACACGAGGCAGAGCGTGTATCAAGTGACCTTTCACGATGAGTAGCAGGGTGATCAGTGGCGACGTGTGATATTTTTTTTGGTAATTGAATAAAAAAAGTCGAACGCAAAATAACATCTGCATTTTTTTCTCCAAATATGCCCAGGAATCGCAGATTAATATCAAATTTGTAAATCGCTCCGAGAAGAATTTTATTTGTCGATTTCCTGGTATAAAAAAAACTAAAACAATATTTTTAATTCTCTTCTAGATTGTTCACTATTTCAACAATGTAGAGCAACTGAATAGTGGACGTTATATGGTACTTTCTGGTACCTAGGTACATCAAATTAAAAAAACTGGCGTAGGCACTTCTAGCATTAACCCACCAGATATATTAACTCTACGCAGAAGGTTTACAAGTCTATGTTATCTTTGGGGATGGCGTGTGAAGGATATATCATGATTCTTTAAAGGAAGCATATAAATATAAATTTTGATGAGATGTCTTCACGATCATTCAGTAAATGCATTATTTCAGTGCTCACGTTTCGAGTGCCAATAAGGACTCTCACCAGAGCAGTAGAAATAACCAATCTAGGTAGATTTATGAATAGGGAGGAAAGAAGACAAAGGTAGACGCAATTACCTTCACAATCTCCCACAGGCAACGAGGCTAATGGATGAGCACTGTAAATCCAATATAACCGATTTATTTCGCCGATAATAAGGTTCGACGAATTAAAGATTGCTGCTGGTTTCGGATCGAAGTCCAAACCTAGACCTCGAAAAGCTTTTGAAGAATAAGAAAAAGCTGTTACCAACATTGAAATGAATCCATTCTCCCAATGTTGCTTAAGATAAAAATTCTATCTATTATACACAAGTGGGAGATATTTAACCGACTAAAAACTTTTCATTTTAACGAAATTGATGTTTGAAAAACTGTCGTGAAAATAATTTCTCCAAATTCAGTGCAGATTAAGTTTTACATTTACTCCAAGTTTCGGTTGAGAAAGTTTGAAGTTATTTAAAAGCTAGAGCGGAAAAACCTCTAACCTGCTTTGCAAATATATTATATCCAAAGGAAAATGCGCCAAGATTTTACTGAAAGGCAATTTTTAGGAAATTCCCCCTTTTGCTATATTTCGCTATCTGTGCCAAAAAACACATTCTGGCAGTAGGAAGTCATGCGGAAAGCACTACGAAATGATTTTTATTATTTATATGTACGCTTATCCTAGTAAAGCAGAAGAAATTTTTCCTGAAAAAGTGTTAAATATGCATTTAATAGTAGGGCATATGTTATTTGCTGCAAGTCAAAAAAGAAGCCCCATTTCTCATAAAATAATTATTGTATTGCTTTTTTTATATCAGCGTGGTTTTGTGGGGTGCGCAATACACGTACCGAATATCGGGACATCAAGTAAATACAATAGTTCATAAATACCTACCAGATAAATAAGTAAAAATAGACAACAGCAATAAATATTAAGTCAAATAACCAAAAGTAATTAAAAGGTCTTGTAATAATAGTGGAATCGCGATACAAGTATTCCAAAAACTAAAAAAGTAATCAAGTTTTCCAACGGAACAAAAATCTGTTTTGTTTGTGAGGGTTGTCGAAAAATTGTATTATGGTTTGTGGCTTAAAGAATTCAGTCAGCGATAAAGTACATTCCTGTAACATAAATTTAAACAGAAAATTATTTTAATTGCTATTTTCACAATTGGAACTGATTTGTCGAGAGTTTTGAGAGATTTTTCAATGGCCTGCGTTAGTATTATTTTTTAACTGGTTAGTAACAGATTTTTACAAGAACTCGTTTTTTACTTTTAAATTAAACGTAAACAGCTGATAATTACGTATTAACTATTGAGTAGGGAACTTAATTATTTCTACAGTCGAGAATATCCCAAATCAAGAGCTTTAAATAAGGTTAATTTCTTGTTCATTTGGAATACGTCATCAAAGGCAGGTAAAGTCGGCATAACACTCAAAAAAGCAGTAGAGTTAGATATATCTGCCTTCTAATACATACCTACACTCCCGCTAATGTCTCCTTTGTCCTGTAAAAATACGATATTTTCAATCCGACACATTTAACGGACGTCTCTCCTTAAACGCCTTCCCATCGCGGAAAGCTGTGCTTAATGACAAAAACCTTAACGATGATTTAAAAGCTTTCTTCGTCTGGGTGCACTGAAGACATAAATCGATTGAAGTGTGTTTTGAGCGTATTTGTATGTCCAAAGTAAGCTTAATTTATCCTTACTTTTGATAAAATCGACATATTATTTTAGGTTTTCTGGTCAATAAACTGAAGAAATAAACCGATAAAAATGTGCTTTGAGTGTGTCAAAAAATAATTGTATAGTCAATTTTATCTTACTATCGCAAAGTATGGTCAATTTTATCTTATTATCCCGAAGTATAGTCAATTTTATCTTATTACTATTAAAAATGGTAAAATGTATTTTCCTTTTTATTAGCTTGTCTGGGGCCTAGGAGTCGAAAGGCCTTATGTAAATTGGTGACGTCAGTTTTCTTTCAAATCGGTGTAGATAACACATTAAAAATGATTTGTTATCTTATTGCAGCAGTATGGGCAATTGTATCTGACTTCGGGTGAAATTGATCGATATTTTTTAAATATCAAAATTCTTTCTCGAAAAGCCGTTCAATAATTTCAGTGGTCAGTCTGCAGTCTAAAAATCGTATTGGATAAATAAAATACCCATAATACACATCTAGATGTTTTCTGTTCAGTGACTGGGGGCTTAAGGGACTATCACACTGCTACTACCACTGGATATTTATTTCAATAATTACTGTGGGGATTTGGTATATGTTATAATATCTCTACATCATTTACTTTTTACCTATATGGTTTAAGGCGATCCACTAGTACAGGAAAAAATCGAAATCGGAATTCACGCCCGTTTATGGGAGGAGTTTAAAAATACTTGAGAAAAAGCTTATGGAAAGGTTGGAAAAGATATTTGAGAATTTTTTTTTACATGTTGATTTCCTAAAGGCCTGTAAAAAACATTAATTCCTTTTTTATGCATTGTTTATTGTAATAAAACGGAATTTTTAAATTGATTTCACGAAAATAAGCAGCGCGGACCCTAACACGTTGTTTCTCCGCTCAGTCCGGAGGAGTAATGACGGAAGAATGGGGCGGCTGCCAGTCGTTCTTCGGAGGACGGTATAAGGTTCACTTTGATATAACAAATTCGTCGACTGCCGTATTGTCGCCGTGATGTCAAAAATACCAACGCGAAAATGCATATTACATTTTATTTTGTGAGGTTCGGGCGTAAATTTCAATTTTTTTTGCGATAATTTGAGAAACTGAATTTGCCACATTATGCAAAAAAACCATATCCGAAAAAGTGTTTATAAGTAGGAGAGTTTGCCCTTAAAAATGTTTTTTATTGACCGAATACTTTAGTTTTTTCTAAGCTTATTAAAAGACTTATTGAAAAAATGACCGATATTTTTAAGGGCCAAGGTATGTTCTACACGCAGTATTTAATTAAAGCATCTATAATACTTCTAAGCGGTCATATTTTCAAAACAAAAACATACGATTTTGTATGATTTTGCATTATTTAGTATGGCTTCATCTTAATAATAAATTGTATATTCTAATGTATATCTCCCTTATTATGCTACATCTCACTCTGTCCTGTTTCCTGATTCCTGTCAAACTTCTCTCTATGTAGCATAATAAGGTAGAAAACTAAAGTTGCCGATATAGTCACCCAAATAGTCCGACAATAGTTGAGATGGACAGGTCACATGATCCGCGATCCACAAGAGAAATGGTGCAAAAATGTCACTGACTGGTATCCAGAGATGGCAAGAGAAGTAGAGGACTTCAACAAATTAGATGTGGAGACGACCTAAAACTCACGGCTGGACATCATTGGAGAAGAGTAGCGCGTGACAGGTCCCAGTGAAAAATGTTAGAGAAGACCTATGCCAAGAGGCAAACAGAGCTTCGGGATACATTATAACAAACAAGAACATGCCTAATATTCATACCTAACAGAAGTCCAGAATAATACGGCTTTTTATGATTATTATTATAATGTATTGCACATAATTCTCATTTGTCAACAATAACTAACCAATTATTGGGAAGTGTACTCGGTCCCGTACTTTTTCTCATATACATTAATGATTTATGTAGATTACAAATTGATGGTAATATAATCACTTTTGCCGATGATACTGCCCTAGTACTAAAAAGTAAAACATGGGAAGAAACATTTCGTAGAGCGGAAATAATATTGCAAAATATCAAACAGTGGCTGGATGATAATCTACTTACGTTAAACATATCTAAAACGAAATATCTAACATTTAGCCTCAATAACCCAAATCAACCCTCAATTAATCATGTACTAAAAATACATTATTGTAAAGATCTCGTTAGATGTATGTGCAATCCACTGGAACGAGTAGATTCCATTAAGTACTTAGGGTTAATAATTGATAATAAACTTAGGTGGGAAGACCATGTAATTAATGTCACAAACCGTATACGGAAACTGGCATACATCTTCAGATCATTACGAAACATATTAAACAAAAATACACTAAAAACAGTTTACTTTTCTCTATGTCAATCATTAATATCTTACGGTATAATTATCTGGGGAGGATGCTCTAAAACAATATTAGATCTGTTAATAAAAGCTCAAAAACTGATAATACGGACTATTTACAAAGTACATTACATTCACCCCACGAAGGACTTATTTAATGACCTCCAAGTGCTTAACATAAAATCCTTGTATATCAAATACCTATCTTCCTATTTCAAATTTAAATTTATAAAAAAAAAAAAATTGGATTAAACTACAGTACAAGATATTCCAAACAATCTAACTATATTATTCCAGTTACAAAAACCTCAATGGCCCAGTCACAGTTTAACTTCCTTGCCCCGAAAATCTTTAATAATCTACCAATTGAAATAAAGACGGTAGACCAATATCACACTTTTAGGAAAGCGATTAGGGATTTTTTGGTGAGTGAATGCAACAGTGCCAGTGGCCTGTTTCTCGTTCTCAGATAGAACAACTGTATTTTTTATATGTTATGATATGTATATGTATGTTTATATATGTATGTTTACACCTGTACGAGTATGGATATGTGCACGTTTGTATAATATGTATGTGTGCACCGCATTCGTTGTGCTTGCATGCACACATATTGAAAAAAAAGTTATGCACGTATGTTATATCTCTATAGATGTGTTCACCTACGTATATAGTGTGTGCTTACATGCACACATAATGAAAAAAAAGAAGTTATGTACATTTTTATAAACTAATGCTAATTTACTTCTTTTCCCCTTTCTATTTTCTACTTTTTTATTATAATGTTTTCCATTTTTAGCATAATTTATACAAAATTTATATATTTACACTAGACTTCATATTTAACACAAAGTAACAATACTCCATTGGTCACCATGAAACAGGCAGCCGCCTAGTATGGTGATCTTATATATCTACTCTATGTTAATGTCTTAATTATGTATCATGTGTTTTATAAATAAATAAAATAAATAAATAAATTATACCACAACAAATTATTGCGTACCTTTGAGATTCGTTCAACATAAATGTAGCTTCGTTTATTAAAAGTCCTTTAGGAGTAACTATTTGTTTCTTATACCAGCATGGGAAAACGGTTGGATCATCTCAAGTGCTACGGTCACAGCTGACTGCCGATTGGGGGACGTCGCGGCTTGTGCTACATCGTTTTGTCTACGACGTCTACGTATTCTTTACAATCTTTTAGGTTCTATAGCTGTGACTCCCAAAACGGGCGACATTGCCCTTTTGGGGGGCGCTAAAGGATTTCTGGGGGGCGGTGGTGTCCTGCAGGACAATAGGGGAGCGGTAGCGATCAGAAGGGTCATAAATTCACGGTCCTGCATCGTAGAAAAAATATGTAAACCGTTTATACATTATCATCTTTACCACCTTTGGACAAAGACACTTTAAATACATAGCTTGCGAACTACACAATACACTACCAGCTACGATTAGACAAACTGAATCAATGGCCAAATTCAAACAAGATATGAAGAAATGGATTATAAGTATTGGACGTCACACTACTGCAAACATCTGTAAAATAAATTACAAATATACGGAAATATCAATTTACATACGTGCTCACCCATATAAAACAAATAAAAATAATAAAATCCCGTATAATCTAACTCCATTTGACAGGATTTACTACTTTACTTTATCTTTTCCTTCATTTATTTAGATAACTCTCTTTATGGGATTTATCCACACTTTCAATCATCTTTCTGTTTTAATTGTATTCAAATTAATATCTATTTAACCTTAAATATTCTTATGATGTTCTTATATATAATATTCATTTATGTACCTCTACGCCTGTCTCGACGCAGGTATATCCTAGTGAGACAGGCATCAAATAATATAATGTAAACATACCTTATATGGATAAATCAATAAAAAAATCATATAAAATAAATTATGTTAGTTTTTTTTTAATGAAAATATTTGTAAACCTTCCCAGGATACGAATAATATTTAAAAATCTCCTACTAACATAATTGTAAGCGGAAATTGTTGATTTTACAATGATTAAGGACTTAGCTAGCAGAGGAAGGAACCCGCGATGCCCGGGTAGAGGCTCGACTGTTTTGACAGCACGACCAACAACCAACCGGTTATTCTGTTTCAATATGCTTTGTTTTCCAAGGATACGCAAAAAAAATTTCCTACATCCGATCGATTTGAAGACTTTACGGGAAACAACGTCTTACAAGTTACGCAGAAACAGAAATCTGTACACGTTTTGTTTAGTTACGCAGAAACATCTGTACATGTTTTGTTACAAGTTACGCAGAAAAAGAAATCTTTACACGTTTTGTTTAGTATAAAATGGAAAAAAAAAACTTAATTATTTCTTAATTGTTTTAAAAAGGGCAAACATTGTGATACAGTGCAAATTCACAGTTTCCTAAAAACCGAGAAGATTAAAATAAGCGACCGAGTTTTCCTGGAAACAGGGAAGAGTGCGCTAAAGAATAATATCTTTGAAAAGAGGGCGGCGTGCCAAGTAAGTTTGGGAAACTCTGTTCTGGAAGTTTCATTTGCATATCTGTTAATCTCCGTGGAATAGAGTGATTCATCTTTTTTGGTACCCTACTATACTTTGATAAAATAAAATATAAATAAAGTAAAATGAGAACAGAGGCGAAGGAGGCTCAACAGAGAGTTTTATTTGTATGGCTACGAATTTAGAGAGTTCGAAGTAGTTTATTTATTATTTTATTACATTTTATTGTTTTTTCTTACTTGCCACTAGCTTGGATCACGTTGTAGCAGTAGTCTACGACTTCATTTTTCGTAAGATAAATATAAAAATTAAATTGAATTGTGTGATACTTTTTGATATGAAAATATCAAAAAAGCAATGGTGTGTTTTCTTACTTTTTAACCCTTTGGAAGGCTGTGGTAGAATAGCCACCACATTATATTTTCATTTTCAAACGCGCTGAAGCAATACTTATAATCCTTACCACAAAATATCACAATGTCCTGCTACAGACCATAGATATTATCAATAGTCAAAAAGTCTAAGCTGTGTTAAAATAACTTCTCTCAATGTTAATCTGGGTTAGGTGCACGTGGTAAATTTGCGAGTTTGTTATGTTTTGAAGGAAGTTGTTCGGAAAATTATTTAATAATTTGTATGGTTTTTGAAATGATCTCTCAGCGAAAGTATCTACCTAAAAAATTTTTTTTCAGTATCGTTCTAATAAAATATTAAAATATAGGTACCTACAGTTCCAAACCAGGTTCTGGGAGATTATTTACCACATCATTTTTTTAGCTTAATTGCTGCCTCTATCAGGCTGTCCAAAGGGTTAAGTCCATCCGCTAATTCGGTGGTTCTCGACCTTTTTTTGTCCATGATATTTATTTGTTCTCACAAGGACCACAAGTTACAAGAATGAACTCTTCTTGGACTTCTTCAGCTACCTCTCCAACACTAATACCAAAAGGGTTACGAATCAGCTTTTGGATACCTTTCGATTCGGTTTTATAGTAAAATAAAGAATTTTAAGAACACATTTAAGATCTCGCGCACCACCTATGGTCCACGGACCACCGGTTGGGAACCACTGCGCTAATTAATAGATGCCGGTCTTAGTGACGAGAACACTTTCCTTTGATTAAATTTGCAAAATATTTGCAATTGCAAAATAATTCATGTCAACTTACCGTGAAAAATCACCAACTCAATTTTGCCTCAGGTTATTTTTGATCCATTTATTTATATATTATTTTAATATTAATTGCACACAATAAAATTTAGATATGTAAGAATTTTGTTCAATTTTCGTCACTGAAGTTTTTGGCGGCCGGTGTAGTCCAGCGGTAAGGCTCTTGACTCGCATTCCGAAGGTCGCGGGATTGAATCCAGGCGTGGAAAATTAATTTTGTTTGATCAATTTGTGTTATTTCACAATTAATTCATTTAAAATTATATATATGTAGTATATTTGCGGCACGTTCCAGAGTGGAAGATACTCTCCTTAGCGCCCTGGTGTAAGACCACCATTCAGAATTAAAACGTTGCTTGAAATGGTTTTAGCCGTGTTTGGTGACCAGATCTAAATAGCCAATTACTTCCCCACCTTCCTCTTCCCTATCTCCTCCCCCCCCCACTACTTTAAGCCTCACAACATATCCCAATTGGGGATGCCATAGTCTCACTGGCTCCAGACGGGAACAGTTGGGGGATTGTGAGTCAAGAGTCTTAGCCACTGGACTACGGAGGACATATAATTGTTTTAAAAATTGCTCATCTTACGTATTTTCTAACTAAAATTACTGACAACGCCAACAAAAAAGAACACACATATTTTAATGAATTGTAAACTCATTTTTATGTCGTTTTTCGTAAAAATAATGACTAAAAATTCCCAAAGTTCATTTTTTGTTTTATTGCGTTCGGAAACTTTAGTTCATAAAGGTGTTTATTTTAATTATTTTATACTTAGTTTTTGTATTTTAATATAAATCGTGGTGTTTTCTCTTTCTAACAACATCACATTTCTCAACATGCTAGAAAGGTAGAGATAACGATTTCTACGAGACTTATATGAGTTGTTAAAAGCGAATTTTCCTACAAGAACCATTCTTTGTATTTTTTTCTTATTATATTTTAACATGGCTCTCTTATTTTGTAAAGCAGTTATGTGCAGTTCATAAATGCCGAAAAGCTGTGCCTGCGCCGAAAAATCGACAAATTTCTGAAAAAAATTTTTTTTACATGAAATAGGTAAGGAACTTGTAAGTTCGTTTAATCAGTTAGTCAGAACCATCAGCCGTAGAAAGTAATAAAATGGTAATTTTAAATAATTCATAACCGAACTTGAAAAGGACATTGTTGTAAATAAAATGCAAGAAAAATCTGCTAAGAACAACTTGTTGACAACATAAACAAATATAAAGTTCTTAAATATTCACAAATTCACTTTTTGGCGTCATTTTTAATTATATGAAAACTAATTACTTTGTATACACCACTTATTTAATCAAAATTATAAACATGTTACAAAACCAATGGTTTCTTCGTATTCAACCGTTTTGAAACATGTTGATAATTTTGATTAAATAAGTGTTAAGATTTCAGGTATGTGAATGTGAAAAGATTTTCGAAGGCACGCATAAACGCGATGCAAACGGTAGATTTGTAGTCAACTTACCGTTTAAATCTAACCTATCTCAATTAGGAGATTCATTTAGTATTGCTAAAGGTAGATTAGTGTCAATGGGAAGGAAATTCTTAAGACAACCTAGTTTAAAGGAACAATACTCGGAATGTATTGATGAGTATCTTGCGTTAGGTCACATGACTGAATGTGAACCTCCAAAACGCAATGAAACTACTTATTATTTACCACATCACGCTGTATTTAAAGAATCTAGCACAACTACTAAAATTCGTGTTGTTTTTGACGGGTCGGCTAAACCCGCTCGAGGGATTTCTTTGAATCGCGCTCTAATGATTGGGCCCACCATTCAGAATGATATATTTTGTCACTTGGTATTTTTCAGAAAACATCAATATGCAGTCACCGCAGATATTGCAAAGATGTACCGCCAAATTAATATCAACCCGGAACACAGAAATTACCAACGTATATTATGGAGAAGGGATGCGGAGGATTGTTCGAAACACTATACGCTAAACACGGTGACATATGGTTTGGCTCCTTCGCCTTATTTAGCAATACGTTGTCTGCATCAGCTAGGTAATGACGTTTCATTTACTCATCCATTAGCTAGTAAATCCCTTAAGGAAAATTTTTATGTAGATGATTTTCTTTCTGGTAGTGATTCCATTGATACTTGTCACTTGCTTAAATCACAAATCATTAATGCGCTTGCTACAGCAGGCATGGAGATTAGAAAATGGAGGTCTAATGCGCCCTCGATTAATGATTCTAAAGAAAATTTGGAATTATTGCCAAATGAATCCAATGAAGCTAAGATTCTCGGATTAATATGGGACACCAAACTTGATGAGTTTACCTATCAGGTAGAAAGCATAGACTCAAAGTTAGAAGTAACAAAACGTCAAGTTTTATCATTCATTTCAAAAGTGTTTGACCCTTTAGGACTGGTAGGCCCAGTAATCATTGTCGGTAAGATAATTATGCAGAGATTGTGGAAGCTAAAAACATCCTGGGATGACAAGCTACCCAATGACCTTTTATTGGCCTGGCAGACTTACACGCTGAGTCTCAGAAAAGCAAATCATATTCGGGTACCAAGGAAAATTTTCTGCTTTAATAAAAAATCTTTTAGCTTACACGGTTTTTGCGATGCATCTCAAGTAGCATATGGCGCTTGTCTGTATTTAAGATCTACCGATGAACACGGCATTCACCAATCACAGTTAATAAGCGCTAAATCTCGTGTAGTCCCACTAAAAAAATTATCGTTACCAACGTCTGTGAGTAATGGAGGATTTGTATCTAGGCGGAGCAAGGTAAAGGCACTAAATCCTTTTATGCAGGATGGGTTGTTGTGTGTTGGAGGTCGACTATCACAATCAGATATTACCTCGGTCTCTCAAAAACATCCAATTTTGTTACCACAAAATCATAAGTTGACTGACTTAATAATAACCCATCTGCATTATGAGAATTTACATTTAGGATGTAATGCTCTGCTCGCATTACTGCGTTTACGTTTTTGGCCAATATTTGGTAAAAACGCAGTGAAGCGAGCACTGCATAAATGTATTGTATGTTTCCGAGTCCGTCCGCGCGAGTGTCGCCAGCTCATGGGTGACCTTCCTGCTGACCGATTTCGAATCCAAAGACCATTTTATGTAACGGGCATAGATTATGCAGGTCCAATTGTAATTAAGTCTGGTTTAACCAGAAATGCTAAGAGTGTAAAATCTTACATATGTTTATTTATTTGTTTTTCAACGAAGGCAATTCACCTAGAATTAGTGACTAATTTAACTTCAATGGCATTTATGAATGCATTGAAAAGATTTATAGCTAGGAGGGGTAAACCCTCACGACTCATTAGTGATAATGGATCCAGTTTTACCGGTAGTTATAGGGAACTTACTGAACTATTTGATTTTTTGAAGGCATCCGATAAAGAAATCCATAATTTTTTAGCCCAGCAGAATATTAGCTGGAGTTTCTTGCCTCCCCGCTCACCGCATCACGGGGAACTTTGGGAAAGTGCAGTTAAAATGACCAAGTTACATTTAAAAAAGGCAATGTGGTCAACTGTTTTGACATACGAAGGCATGAATACCATACTAACACAGATTGAAGCTTGTTTAAATTCCTGTCCTCTGACTCCATTAACATCAGATCCAAATGATTTAAACGCACTCACTCCCTCACACTTCCTTATTGGCGACAACCTGTTAGCATTGCCTGAGCTTGATATCCATCATCTGCCTACAAACAGGCTTAATATTTACCAAAAGATGTCTACCGTTGTTCAATCTTTTTGGCACAGATGGAGCCGGGAATACCTAGCAGAATTGCAGAACCGAGTCAAATGGCAAAAAGGACGTCAACGCAGTTTACAGCCTGGTGACATGGTCATCATCAAAGACAACCAGCTACCTCCGCAGTACTGGAGGATGGCGCGAGTGACGGAGATCCACCCTGGCCAAGACGGACGCGTCCGCGTCGTCTCCTTGAGGACGGCCAGAGGTGTCACCAAAAGAGCCGTGACACAGCTCTGTCTACTTCCCATGGAGGATCCTTCCTCCAACCTGGATTAAGAACCAATTACAACGCTAAAGGTGATGTGATGTGTGAATCAAAGTGCTGTCAGGCTCACCAGTGCCAAGTGATAAACTATTGTCTCATAAGTGGGTGCAGCGCACCAGAAGGTTCTACGTTATTAGACTTTTATTTTTTTAATGACAAGTCTGACATAGGGTTATATACTTAGTTATAAGTTTTTGTTATTATTTTGATATCCATATATTGAATATTGTTTATTTTTGTATGTGAACTCGTTGGGTAAATTCTGAGTACCAATGTTGCAATCTCTTTCTACATTATTTTATGAAAAACGACTATTCCTTAATATCCGTTTTGGGGCGGGAATATGTTAAGATTTCAGGTACTGAAATATTAATATTTGTGATTGTCACCCTAATGGTTGTGGCAACATTTTTGTGTTGGCGATTGCCAGGGCGATTTCGTATTGCCACGGATTTTTCTTTCTTCTCTTGTTACCATCCGTCTTGGGCGGGTCGTTTTTTGGCAAAACGTCTGCTGCCAGGTTTTCACTTTCATGTGGGTTATAAAACCGCGGAGAGAGATAGCAATATTGGGCTCACCGTACATGAGCTACCCTACGGGTCTTTTTATTGTTTCAATAAAGACCGATATTCGAGAGCTGGAGTTATTTTTGAAGAGTTACTCCAGCCACACTTCCTTTCGGAATCTGGTGTTACCGCGCCGGATTGCTCTGTCAGGAGAGCGGAAGTTGAGATCCTGAACAATAAGTTTGTGTACAAAGTAATTTGTTTTCATATAAACAAGAAATAAAGTTATTCAACTGATAGTCCTAGTTTATATTGATGAAAAAGAAAAAAAAACCCTAACTTTATATTCACCATAACTGTGGGTAATAAGTTTATATATATAGCTTGCAGACCCGCCCCGACGGTTCTTGAAGATCTGGGAAGACCGGCGTGTTTTCTTCGCGAGTCCCGAAGCTTCCAGGCTGTAATGCGCTCGGGCTTCCAGGCTGTATACACTCATCCACCCTTAGAATAACAATTACTCTAAGTTTACACCGCAAGACTCGAATTATCCAGGCTGCGCTATTTGAAGCCCGTACTAAAGATAGCGTGTTAATCTATGAAACCTGAAAAGCGAATTGCACGAGTAAGGTTCAGGAAGTTGATTATGGATCTAACTATAGCCAACTAATAGAATAATTTACATAAAGTTTTCGTGGCTACCAGAAGAATTGTTTGAAAATTTGCCAAAAATCTAAAATAATTATAATAACAGTTATTTCCGGATGCAGGGGTAATGCCATGCAATTTTTTTTTAAAATAATTTATATAAATTTACTTGTAATATATTCATGAGTAATTACATTTTCAGGTTACAATCGGATTAAACCCGAATCATTAAATACTAACATGCAACATTGATCAGAAACTGTATAAACATATATATGTATATAATTTCATAACCTTTACTAGCGTGTCACTACTAGTATGTAAAGGGGTGCAATATATTCCATATTTCAAAATAGCACAAAAAATAGGTAAATAATAAGAAAAAAGTAAATTTCGATAAGTAAAAAAAAAGGCATGACAAATAAGAAAAATGATTGAAAAAATATTAAACACAATGAATGCAAGCACTTGTTCATGGAGGATATTTGACCGTCTCCCATCTCCAGAGGTCCGTCAGGGGGAACTCGAGGAGAAGTGCTCTGAAAGTGTGCACTCATCCTTCCCAAGAGCATTTCCGTAGCGCTGCAGAGTATTTCGGTAGGTGGAATAGTTGGCGATAGGCATTATTGTAGGCGACTTTAGATTACGCCGATGGTATGCATTGTAATTTAACTAAGTTCTGACGTATACAGCGATGTCTTGAATAGTATTATTTTTACGTTTGGACTGCAAAAGTAAAGGCTATGATTTTTTGCAAAGTCTTCACATATTTGGAGTAATTTCTTTGGTATGCTGAGTGTCGGTGCTAGAAGAACCGCATCATCTGCTTAATTAATATCATTTACACAAACTCCTTGTACACAACAACCTATTTTTGTGTCATTAAGTTGTATTGCATGTATGCAACTCAATCCAAATTCATGCCCCTTGCTTTACGCCACTTTTCAGATAAAATGGGTGGAAAACTCCCCAGACCATTTCACGATATTTTCTTGCTACGTGTGCCAAATGGAAAGAATCATTATTACGTCTTCTGAAACTGCTCTTTTCCTTAGTTTTTCTCAGAGTTTATTGTGACATACACGATCAAACGCTTTGCTTAGATCTACACAGTTCGTAATAAGTGATGGTTTCTTTGACAGTCCGGGTTTAAATCCGAACTGATTATCACCTGTTTCTAAATGGTCTGTCGTAACACGACGACCGTCAATCATTTTTTTCAAGTAATCTTGCCACGGCGAGTTAAATTGGTCGGTAGTTATTGATCACGGATGGATCAAGATTTGTTGATTTAATTATGGAAATAATTACCGTTTTCGTCATTTCATTCGGGATGTGCCTGTGATGCCAATATTTGAAAATATTTGCTAGGATAATATGAATCGCTGGTCCAGCATACTTAATGTGCTCAAGATCTTTTGAGTCATATCCTGTGGCTTTTCCTGCCATGTCCCTTACTACTCTTTCTACCGTATGCAGAGTAGTGATAATAGTAGTAGTATTACCTTCAATTTTCAAACTAAAATTTATATTCAGACTTTTTTTTCTGCTGCTTCTTCGCCCGCCATAGAAAGGAAGTTACGAAATTCATTGGCGATATTTTTCCTCTTGCTTCATTGACACAGAGAGGAGTTTTCATATTAATTTTCAATTCTGAAGAGGTTTTTTCAAAAATTTATAAAAATCTTTATTTATTAGTGAGGTGGCCATATTATCCATTCGCTGTTGATTTTCTGTGTGTTGACATTTTTTCAGAGCTACTTTGAAAATCGTTCGATATTTCTTCCTGTCATCAGCAACCGGCCCTGCTAGTGGTTTTCCGGTCTCGGGCGATGAAAGAAAGGCTGGTCTCGATTCTGTGTATTTGGCTGCAACCATGTCATTCCATCCCGGAATGATTATATTTTTTCGGATTGTGTTATCAAATGTGGAGGAGACAGCACTTCGCAGTGCGTCTACAACCTAGGTTTTTTTCACAAGGAATTTATTTGATTTTTGTGTGATTTTGCCGTTGATTTTTTATTAAATTCTAATTGGGAGAAATCTAGAAGTTTATTGTTCATAGTTCCATTATTCCAACATTAGATTTCGGGTTCCATTTAGAAGGGTCAAACACGTTTTCATTACACGATTCTACGAAGGCTGGTAAAAATTGAAGGTTGAGATTTTTTTTTTTTTTTCTTTTTTTTTTTTTTTTTTTTTTTTATTTTTTTTTTTGTATGAAAGACAGGTAAGTCCAATTATGGTATAATTTTCTTACAACTAACAATACATGTACATAATTTTTTTAAACATGGTATATTAAACACATCTATATCTGCTGGTAGAGCATTAAGCAATGTCATACCTCTTGTCATGCTATGTTGAGCCATGACATCTGTCCGCCCCTGCGGTATGTAGAATAGGGCGTGACTACGAGTTTGACAGTATTTCTCAGGAGCGAATAAGCCACAGCATAACAGGAGATATGGACAATCGATAAGGTTTTTTAGTAACTTTAATTCAAATACCATGAATCCGGCACTACGCCTGGTCTCCAGGCTTTGATAATTTATAATTTGTCTCCTTTGATAATTTCGGATATATTCCGTATGATCGCATGTAAACATACCTTAGGATTTTTTTTAAAAATTTGTTCAATCATATTTATGTATTTAAATTGATAAGGTATCCAGACCGTACTAGCGTACTCCAGCTTGCTTCTGACCACTCCGTTGAACATAGCGGTCATTGCTTCTATGTTTTTGAATTGTTAGCAAGTTCTAATTACAAAACCAAGAATTTTGGAGCAAGCCGAAGTAAGCTGCACTATATATTTATGATCATTGGCAAGTGATCAGACCACACTGGATCATATTGAGCATCTACGCTAGTTATAGCGTTTTTCAGTGCTTTTGTGAACTAACCAGCTTGCGGTGCTATGGGCGTCACTCACATATATATCATTTAGTTTTCCTTCCAGATTTCTTTCTTTTCATCGAATCGCATCATTACGTGTATGAACCATCCATACTAAGCGCACCCTAATATCGAGGCACGGACGGGATCAGACATTCGGAGCTTTCACATCATTAATTTCTGTGAAAGATCCTAAATCGAATAATATGAGGCCTGCTCCAGCGATTTATCGGATTGTTTTTGCACGCGAGCTTCGGCACGTTTCTGCCTCCATTATCTGTTCCCATTTGTGCGCCGCTATGACACTGATATGGTATTCCCTAGATAAGACCTGTGAAGAATTTTACGATGTCGGTATCATTGACAAATCTCCAGTTTGACGCTGACAAATGATGCAAAGATAATCATAATTAGTGCTTTTTCGTTTATTTTGTTATTTATACTTTGTATGCGGATTAGATCTTTCTGTTCTTTATGTCATCACGACTTGTTCACAACAGAACAGATGTTCTAGCACAACACAACAAGACAAGTGCTAATGAACGAATTTTGTAAAACAGTAGATGTATTTAATTACTCTTTATATAATCAGTACCGTATTTATTTTGTTACGTCGTACATATTTAGAATAATTCTACGAGTAAATTGCTTCAAGTACAACATATACTATATACATGTCTCTTGCAAAGATATATTTCAATGTACCTTCCCCGGGCAGAACTTTTAAGGGGCTGCAAAAATTCGCAATAAATAATAATAATATCTTGTAAACATTTTAACCATTTCTTTTCATATTTTTGTTGGACCTACAATTCAGACCGATTGAAATGGGCACGGAATGTTTCATTACCTATTCTGTGACAAACCCGGGGAATCCCCTTTCTATAAATGTATAATAATCTCATCTGATCACTGCAGCGACTGGCAACACCGTCTGGGTCGAATTTTGTTTTGCGCTTGGATTTTTTATGACTAATATTCAGAGAGAATGATTAAGAGAGGTCCGTTGGCGATGCGCGACAATTCTAAGGAAGTTTCATGGATCATCATGGAACATCAAACCATCCATGTGTTTCAAGTACAAAAGTAAGAAGAAAACCTTTTCTGGGTGTAGTATCTGAGCTAAAGCTGAAGACTCGCGTGCAGATTAACTCTTAGGTTAAAACCAGTTTGATGTTCCGAATGATCTGTCAAAATTCCAGTAGCGGATTAATCTGCTGACGCATTTCGAAGAAAACTGTTCTAATATTTCGAGTGGAGTTAAAATTTTTGTTTCAAATCATTCTTCAAAATTCGTTATTCGTAGGAAAACCATACGCATTATATGAGAGTAATACTAGTAACAGCTGTGGACACGCAAGCAGATTCACCCTTAATTTGAAACCAGTTTTGTGATCAGAATGTAAATTTCCAGCTGTGGATTCATCTACTGACACATTTTGAAGGAAAACATTCTCTTATTTGAAGTGCAGTTATAAAATGTTATTTGCAGATTATGGTGCTACCAGAAAAAAGAAAAACTATTTCTAAAATACAGTTTTGATTTTAGCAAAGGTATATATCAATAATAATATTCCATAATACATTTTGGTTGTATGTGAGTTTTCTTTGAATTTAAATAAATTGTTTCACAGAATAAAGTTTTCCTTTGATTTTCTATTTATGCCGGTGAGTGTTTGCGAAAACGAACTAATATATCTTTTCCCATTGATGTTTAAAGCAAAATTCCGTGAAAAAGCAAATAAGCGTTTTAGTGTTCGTTGAGAACCATACCATTTTCTTAGTTTTTTGTTGTTGTTGTACAAGCAAAACGTCTTTGTAGATTTATCGATTATGGTTTTGGATCTTTTTCAACAATATTAGTTATTGTTCGACATTCGCGAGCATTTACCAGTTTTCTCGGCTGAAGTCCGCAAATCAACTTGCCCAGGCTGTTTTGATTGTAACTTGTGGGAAACGATTTTTAAATTAATTAAAGTAATATAAAATTAAAAATACATAATTTAACCCTTCAAAAATTTGGAATTTTTTTCAGATGGTCAAAATATTTTCGCTTTACAATAAAATGCAAATATTTGGAATATTTCTGAACACATCCAAAAACTGTTTTAGAAAGGTGATGAAATACGCTTTAAATTATTTAATTCGAAATAAACATATATTTTTTTAATTATAAAATTTTTGCTTACGAACATAAAAAAGTTTTAAAAATGGCTCACCTTACGTTTTTTCTAATTAAAGCTACTGAAAAAAAACATATACATATTTTATTAGACAAACGTATAAAAAACACAAATTGTAATCTCACTTTTTGTCGCTATATGTAAAAATAATTTATAAAAAATTCCCGAAGTTTCAAAAATTTTTTTTTTGCGATTCAAAATTTTGTATCCATAAAAGTGTACATTTTACTTTTTTGGTGGCTACATTTTAAATTGGAATATAAAGCGTTGTGTTTTCCCTTTCTAACACCGTTTAGAACATATTTCGCACTATGATACTAAGGGAGTTACAGCGTTTTATACGAGACCTATGTGCGTTGGGACAAATATGGTCTAGTGTCATTCAACGGGTTAATATCGGTTTTGGGTCTGTGACTCCGATTCAATGAACTCTAGAATAACTCGGATTGGCTTTGAGTTTTTTCATTTTTTATTTTTTCATTTTAAAACTATAATTTTTTAACGATAATTCTTTTAATTCTCCATTTTCAAAATTTGATGTGATTTGTCGAGAATTCAGATTGTCCCCGTTGATGCACTATTTTTAGACGACACACAAAGCGAAAAAATTTCAATTTTTCACCTTTAACCTTCCAACGCTCTAACACCGAACGACCGGAAACTGTCGAATCCGGACCCCGCGCACTACACTCGCACGATAAAATACGAGGTACGCTCTTAAGACTGTTCCGTGATTTTTATAAAATTAAGAGTAATTAATTAAATCAGTTTTGTAAAAGGAATAAGTAATTTATCCAACCTGCGTTTAGGACATTTTGAAATTTCAATACATCTACACAGTAGATTAGGAGCCCTATAACACATATATGTTACAGTTAAAACTCGTTTTTAGTTATAACGCGTTTTCTCTAGTTAAAACTAGTTTTCACTAACTGTCTTTGTTACAACTGAAACTGGGATTGAAAATACAAATACTGTTTTTTAAATATTTAATAACTGTTAATTAAAAACCTAACCTAACTTAACCTAACCTGATGTCACTCGACTAATCAGAATAAAGCACGATGAAGTTTGACATCGGTTGAAACAGTTTTAACTGAATCATTTCGAGGAAACACGTTTTGTCTTGTTAGAACTTGTTTTCACTGATATTCAGCAGTTAATTCTAGTTGTAACAAAGGCATATAGTGAAAACTAGTTTATATTATAGAAAACGCGTTGCAACTAAGAACGGGTTTTAACTGTAACATATATATGCCCATGGGAATGATGAATTTTCCAAAAATGCTACTTTATAGAAATTTAGGCTTTGAAAATTCTAAAGAATTTTTTTTCCCGACAAGAATTAATTTATCGGTGTATTCAGCCATGTTTAGAGTTTATCCTACCGATATTGCTAAGTTATCGATAAGGCCCTGCAAAGGTAAACCTTGTGCGTTCTTTTCCAATGGATATACCGTGTCAACGTTTGGTTTGTATATAGTATCAATCATTGATTTTGGCAGCCGTGAGTAAAGAATTATGATTATTGAATTTTTATGTCAGGTGCGAGAATTGATTTAACTCGTAAAAAGTATCGCTATGACAATGAACAATACACATTTATTTTTATTGAGTTCAATCGAATAACCTTTTGTTGTTTTATTTTACAGAGTTGATATTTTGATATCGTGGGCTAGTGATCAAAATCGAGATATTGTATAATCGAAAAAATGTTTCATGCTTAAAATAAAATGTCATAAACCATAAAGTTTAATCTAAAAAAAACATCTGATCGCTTTAGTACACATTGATGGCTACAATAGCAAATTTAAAATTCCAAAAGTGTAATTTTAAATTATTACTTTGAAGTGAATAAATAACATGGTGTAATTATTCGTGAATCTACATCCCATTTGGAGTCGACTTTTTGTATAACTTTTATTTTTAGTATTTTCAAAGTTTTTATTGATTTAATAATTTGAGGTTTGGTTTTCGAGTTGAAATTATTTGGTGTCTGGGGGGGTTAATATCAGCTATTTGGCTCATGAAGGTTTTTTTTAACCATTTAATTGCCAAAAACGAAAAAAAAATTAGAGAGTGCATTTCACACGCGTTAGAAGTGATACCTTCAGAAAATATTATAATTAAAGTAGACAAAAATGGGGAGGCTACGAAGCACCGCGTAAATAGGACACCGATTATACTATCTCATTCTCTCGCAACTTATAGATGTATGTGTTTGTCCCTCTTTAGTGTCGCTATTTTTCGTTTCATTGAGTTTCAAATCACAACGGTGCTACAGAAGTTTTTACTTCAAAAAAACAACAAAAAAATTGCTCAGATCGACGTTATGTTTTTGAGCACTCTATTCGATGTAGTTTAGTTAAGATTCATCAGTTTCCCGCTTGTACTACAAGTTTCCGGATACCGTGTATACACCAATACACATAAACCTAAGTTTGTTTCAACTAAAATTGCGCGACATATATTATACTAAACTACGAGTAGTTCTGGGAATAGTATACTTCGCTTAATACAGATTCCTCTGACTTGACAGCTCGCAACAATCGCACCGCTCATGCTCTTTGGTAGAATAAAAACTTCCCCGCTACCTTTATCCTCACAACATACCCTAATTGGGAATTCCATTGTCTAACTGTCTCCAGACGGGAGCAGTTGGAACTCTTGTACGGTATGCACATAAAAAACCGGATTGCAATCTTTAGGCGTCGGGTGTGAATGCTGTCCTTGTTCTAGCGGTATTTCAATGGAAGAAGCTCAGAAGAACTGGTGTCAATTTCTTAGGAACCGGTGCACACGTCGGAAACACGCCAAAAGTGCGACCAACATTTGTATACAGTTGACATTTTTCACATGAGAACGGGTCATTTCTGAGGCTCGTTATTGAATTCATCAGCTCCTATGTGGAACGATTTGCTGGCCCCAATGATTCCCCTCCCCTATAACAAGGTTTACCTCTTCCTTTCCACAAAAAGACCCTCCACACAGCATCTAATAATATAATGTAACAAAAAAAGTATTTGAAAGTCCGCCATGGGCAGAAACTTACGCAACTTATCATCCTCCTTTTACGAAAACGATGGCATTATTTTCTGTAACCGAAATATAATATTATGGAAGAGGATACACCCTGGCGGCCAAAATTCTAAACTCGTAAGAAAATAAATTATCTTTCCGGACGGAAGCGTCGACATTGTTTCTGGGAAAATAATTTCGGGAATAATATTTCTAAGGAAGCGGCTATGAATAACGGCGCGCGTGATGTTTGTATTATTCATTGTTGCTGTCCGAGTGAGATTGTACACAGTGCAGATTGTACACGTATAGAAAGAAGTACGGTGTCCGGTGCTAGTTATACAATCTTCCAGATTAAAGATTTATTTACTTATTAAGTATTCCCACTTAACCATCAATTTCTAATTTTTTAACGTTTGGGCATATGGTAAACATTTATGCAAAGAGAAAGCATGGTGTTCTATCTTTCTTAAACTGTTTGCATCTTAATATGTCTGACCATAATAGAAAAGAAGATATAACGAGTTTTATGAGAACGTGAGAACTTGTCATTTGGTGGCAGATATGGCACAACGTGACTCAACAGAAATCATTCGTCTTTTATGTCAAAGCGTTGTATCATAATATGTCTGACCATAATAGAAAAGAAGATATAACGAGTTTTGTGAGAACGTGAAAACTTGTTCATTTGGTGGCAGATATAGTACAACGTGACTCAACAGTAATTATTGATCTTTCATTGCGGATGCTATGGTAAACATTTAAACGCAAAGAGAAAGCTTGGTGCTCTATCTTTCTTAAACTGTTTGCATCATAATATGTCTGACCATAAAATTTAAAAAAAGATGTAACGAGTTTTATAGGAATGTGAGTACTTGTCATTTGGTGGCAGATATGGCACAATGTGACTCAACAGCAATTATTGATCTTTCATGGCGAATGCGATTGGTATATGGTAATCGTTTAAATGCAAAGAGAAAGCTTGGTGCTCTATCTTTCTAAAACTGTCTATCTTAATATGTCTGACTATAATAGAAAAGAGGATATAACGAGTTTTATGATAACCCGAGGACTTGTCATCTGGTGGCAGATATGGCACAACGTGACTCAACAGCAATTATTGATCTTTCATGACTAATGCGAGTGGTTAAAGGTGATTGGTGTATGTTAAACATTTAGATGAAATAAAAAACTTGATGTTCTCTCTTCATAAAACTGTTTACGTCATAATATATCTGACCATAGAAGGAAAGAAGATAAAACTTGTTTTATGGGGACCTGCGAACTTGTCATTTCGTGGCAGATATGGCACAACGTTACTGTAGCTATAAGTCGCGAACAAGTTAATGTAACATGCAGCTACGCCACCCAAACAAATATTTTTTCTATCGATTTCTGAGTTTTATTTTCTTATAAAGTTCCGCTAATTACCTCGCAAGGAACATATTAATATTTAACCTTATTTGGTTCATCCTGTGTTCTGCTCAACTCTAGTTACGTTAACCGATACCTACGGGTGCGTTGGAGTTTTGGTAATATAACTAGCTGGTATGCATTGCAATGCCACTCAAAGAAATAAATTGATTGTCCCTGCATGTCCTTTCTCATGTGTCCCCGTTCACCTTCCGAGTCCCCTTCCACCTTCCCCGCCTTTCCCCTCCCTCGTCACCCCTCCCGCGAACCTTACCTCCTCCCTCTCCCCCCTCCCCCTCCTGCCTTTCCTCCCTGCAGCTAAAATATATGAAATACACACATTATCATTTATTCAAATTTCATAACGCCAGAGCTTACCATTATAATATAGCCTATAAGCTTCGCGGGCGTGCGCAAAACGTATCACCAAACAGATGAACGGTATGGCAGCTCATAAAATACGAACAAACAAACAAACAAATATTGATTTTTATATAAGTATAAGAGATTAGACAAATTAAAATAATTTGCTTTTCTCTTGAAATTATAATTGAGGATATGCTGTTTTTTCTATCTGTATGATGAAAACGACATATTTTTTTATATGTTGTGTTGAACTACGACGTATTTTTTTTTTTTACTTTAACTCGAAATTAATTTCCCTCAGGGCCTATGTCATCTGAGATGCTGTGTGGATGGTCTTTGTGAGGAGAGGAAAGAATTAACATTGGTCTTGATGAATGAATTTAAAAATTCTTAAAAACTTCACTGTTCGATTACAACTTTTTTTAAATCGACGCGGGAGTCCCAAAAAAATATTTCCTTCAGGGCCTCCTGTCATCTTTGGGGGTTCTGTTTGTAGGGTCTTTTTAAGGAAAGAAAGGAGTGAACATGGGTCTTGAACAGACCCATGTTCACTCGGGAGTAGTAGGGAGAAAACATAGAGGCCGTCATATCTTTCCACAGCCGAGCTGTTGAACTCATAAATAACGAGTTGTAGAAAAGATTTGTCCTGTCGGTCGCGCGTTTGCGATGTTTCCCAACTTTGCACCGGTTGAAGAGTCTAATTAAGTAAATTTGTTTTTTAAATCATTATATTTTTTGTGCCAGTAATCAACGCGATTAAAGAAATCGATTGGCATAGTTGAAATACTGGTCTCTAAAATTTAATATAAAACCTTTACAACATTGGTTTTATTATTACTAATTTACTTTATTATTACTTTAAAAGTAACCTTATTCCAATTTACGCAAATTTTCATAACGTATTTCGTAAATAAAGATTGAATAATTTTATATAATTTTCATCTCTTTCTAATGAATTAAATTTGAATTTTCGCCCTTAATGCTGGGTTATTTAAGGGTTATTATGAATAAATTGGGTTAATTAAGGGGTATTCGTGAAAGAGGGCGAACACTGGTGCATCCGGCACAATACAGAATTGTATGACATATATAAGGCCCCTAGCATCTCAGCACATATGAGACTCCTCAGGCTGAGATGGGCTGGGCATGTACAGAGAATGCCGGATACACGCGTCCCAAAAAGAATTTTGACTGGACACCAGGTGGAAAGAGAAAAGTGGGAAGACCCAGACTGAGATGGGAAGACGAGGTAAGAGGGGATGCAGCACAGCTTCTCCAGGTACCAAACTCGAAGTCAGCCGCTGAGGACAGGAGGAGTTGGAGGCGACTGTTGCAGGAGGCCAAGGCTCGATATGGGCTGAAGCGCCATCGAAGAAGAAGATGAATAAATTATGTAAAAATAAATTAAAACCGTTTTATCTAAAAATGTTTTTCGGTTAAAAGCGACCAATGGCCATAAAAAATATTGAAGCAGTTAAAATTAAGTTTATTTTCTTAGAGCGCAGATTTTTTACACAAATTCAATTGCGTGAAATGCGTTTTTATGGTATAAAATATCAAAAAAGAAATAAAGTTACTTACTTATTTATACCTGTGTATCAAATTATAAAAAAATGGAAAAAAAATTACGTCACTCTTGATTCATGAATCATTTGAATGTATCGATGACTCGTGTTTAAGGGCTATTAGCCAGCCAGCGGCCGAGAATTCATATTTCGTCGAAAGATGTTCTTACGATCGTACAGGACGGTTCCAATGAGAAAGATTAATCATTCTCCGTACCAGCTTTTTAAAATAATAACTCAACATCGATTTTATTTCATTCAAAATTAGCTTTAGTTTATACCTACATTTAAAAATGCTGACAGCCGTGATGATAAAACTATTAAAATTATGTATTTTTTGTAATTATTTAAGTATTTATATTTTTTCAATAATGTCTAAGCTAAATAAGAATGTAAAAAAAAATATATATTTTCGTAATAAGTGTGATGATAATAACAAAATACATGTGCGGATCTTTTTTTAAATGATTTTATTTAAACTAAAATTAAAATTCTGAAACAGCTTGTTTTTCTTTACATTTTAATTTATATTGGTATTATATTAGCATTACAGTAACTGTATTTTTACATAAAGTAACTTCGAAAATTGCTCAATTCTTCGTGATATTTTTCCTTAAAGGAAAAGTTCCTTCTTTACTTTAATTTTTATTTTTCATTTTCTTGTTTTATCTATTAACATCTCTTTAGTTTATTATGTCAGCTAAACAATAGCAAAAAAATGTCGTGATATAACTGAAAGTATACTAGATTATGAATATATACATATATGTATTATTTTACCAACAGAATTTCTTCATTCATTTTCATTTTCAAATTCATTTTTCTTGTTTTATCTATTAATATTTCTTTAGTTTATTATGTCAGCTAAACAATAGTAAAAAATGTCGTGGTATAACTGAAAGTATTCTAGAATATGAATATACATATGTATTATTTTACCAACAGAATAGTCAACACTATAATTTACTATAATTTACATGTAAAACATTATCATACTGGAATGTCCTAAAACGGGCAATTGCCTAGTTGGACATTTTAAGTTCACTATATTGTATTATGTAATATTTTCAAACAATAAATAAATAAATAAAATAAATAAATAAATAAAGCTTTCCCAGATAATTTATTGATTTATTTTACTGCATGATTTTATGATTCGAAATGTGTGTTGTATGATAGATTTTTTTTATATTTAACAAATCTGCCAACGACCTACGGTAAAACCTTATTGTACTAAAAATAAACATATTTTCTCAAAATTTAAAACATAGCTTTACTAGTCTTTCGAAATCAATTTTTTATTTTTTTGTGAAAAAAAGTCTAAATTTTGATTTAAAAATGACATATTTCCGGTTTTGTCTGGTTTTTTCCTCTTAATGATTAAACAAAATCGAAATACTTATTAAAAACGATAATAGGCTTCATTTTAAAATCATAAATTTCGGTTAATTTCATGGCGCATTATCGCGAGGCTAATCTGATGAGTTACGTATGAATTTTCTCGCCCCATGAATATAAAATTTATTTTGAAAGTTGGCATCGCGTGCCGCGCGTTATCTGCTGAATCCATTAAACTTCAAATCTTAACTAATAAATCTTTGACTAGGAAATTTATTTGGTTCAACATACTTTCTGCTTTGTAATCTTGGGCACCAGTACCACGTCTCGGCCGCCGGTTATATGAATCGCGTGTCAGAAGCAATCTTCCCTCAACCGACCCCCCCCCACCCCCACCCCCTGGGACAGGGGTAGATAAACATCGTCAGTGTACATTTTTACATTTGTTTGATGTTTCTCAACAAAAGAGTTTTTTTCGCTGTTTGTGGTATAAGATAAATTCTTTAGTAGACATTGGATCATTCATAATATTTAAGTACTTATGCATTTGCCTGTTTGCATAAAAATAATAATTGGATGATTTGTATGATGTATTTTTTAAGGCTTTCAAGGCTTTCAGAGCGAGAGCCCGTGACGATCAGAACTTTGTTATTTTATAAAACCAGAAAGTTTCTCCATGTATGTCCCTAATACAGGTAAAGATGATCCCCGACTATGAAGTTTGGATCACGGTGGCCTTGAAAAGCAGGTAAAAAAGGTGTATAAAATTGCACCTCAATTTCAAGTGCATTTTGCTCGCACTCTTACAAGGTAGTAGTCTGCTAGCGTCGAAATTTCGCACTATTTCACTCTCACCCACTTGCATGTATATATCGCGCCCCAACCAACGGCCTACGGTAGACTTTAAATGTATATAACAAGGTGAAAGAACCATTGAAACTGTCTGATAACTGAGAAATCATATGTTGATAATTCCTTAAGTAAAATACATATATAAAATGCAGCTTTTATATTTTAACGCTAGTACAACTATAATTAATTAATATAATATCTTTCAAAGCCACCGTGATCCAAACTTCATAATCGGGGATCGTCTTTACCTGTATAAGGTACATACAGAGAGAAACTTTCAGGTTTTAAAAAATAACGAAGGTTTGATCATCACGGGCTCTTGGACTATTTGCAGTTTCCTTAGAAAAGACAAAAATATCGACAATTTATAATTTAAACAATACGTATTCTGAATAAATAGTATGGCTGTAATATGCCTCAATAACGAAAGGGAGCTCAAAATATGCACTAACGTCCAAAAAGATTAAAATATGCGTTTTGCATAAAATATATTACAACAGAATTTTAATGGTACTCCAGATTTTATGTCCGGGTTAAATCTTTCCCAAATGAAAGACTAAACCCTTCCACACACTTTTCCACAAATGATTATCTAGTAAATTCACGCAATGTAAGTGCACTATATAAGTATAATAAATACAAAAAAATACAAGAACAATACGTCAATCCACCAGAAACATAATGGGAAAATATTTCACCGACTCCAGATATTTTCATATCAGAGGGTTCGGCTCTAATGAAATCCTAACTCGACCGATAAATCCTACTGATCCCTCAATATAAATATTTAAAAAATCTTTCGTAATCCTACATGTATTTAAAATGACTGCCTTTTGCATTTTTATATATAAATTCTTTGACAAATCTAATACATTATACATGTTATTATATTTATTTATTTGGCAATACTGATTAAAAATACATATAAAGTTACATCGGTTACATAGTTACATAAGTTATTAACAAAGAAACAAAAAAATTGCCTTTCCTCACCATAAAGAGACAATGCCCGTGTGTTTGGTGAGGGAATTCTAGCTCAATTAGTAAATTAAAAAGTTCGTGTAAGTTAGTAATAACGGCTATTGTAAGTAATAAGTGAGGTTATAAAATCATATATAAATTTAAAAATAAAAATCATGATAAGTTTAAAAAATCATAATATAAAAGTTTAAAAAATCATAATATAAAAGTTTAAAAAATCATGTATATAGGAAAATATATATGACCATAGAAAAATATACCTATCAATCTAACCCTAATCCTAGCAATAAAAATTAAGAAAGGATTTAGACCAGGAGTATACTGTGTAATTTATCACTCCCCAAATTCCAGTAAAAGTGACTTTTTAAATTATTTTGAAAACTGGTGTTCAAACTTTTTAAAAGAAACTGATCTCAATATAATTATTGTAGACTTTAATATAAACATGAAATGTGACACAGATTTTTATACAATGAAAATGAAAAACATCATCAACATTATAGGAATGAAACATTTAGTCAAAGAATACACTAGGATAACACAATCTAACTGTACGCTCATAGACCTTGTTTTATCAAATGAATATGAACTAAATGTGAAAACATTAGATGCACCTAAAATAACAGATCACAGCATCATTAATATAGTGATGACAAAAAATAAAAATACTAAAAATATCAAAAAAGTTATTGTAAGAAGAAATCTGAAAAGATACGATAAGAGCAAAATGATTCAGGAATTATTGATTCAAGATTGGAAATATGTAAATAACTTAGATTTTCACAAAAACGCCGAAACTATAGTAACCAATATGAATGATGCAATAAATAAAATAATGCCTGAACAAAGTATATTAATTAAAACCAATAATCAATGGTATTCTAAAAAACTAAGACAAATGCAAAATGAACGAGATACTTCTTATAAAATAGCAGAAATTACAAAGTATAACAAACATTGGAATAAATTTCATACAATTCGAAAGAAATACTCAAAACTGATAAAGGATACAAAAAATGAATATTTCTTAAAAAAAATTGAGCAGGAAAGGGAAGATCCAACGAAAATGTGGAAAACATTAAAGTCACTTATGAAAAATAAATGTGAAGGTATAGAAGAAATTAACAAAAATATCCCAATCATAAAAGAAGAAGAAATTTTCAATTTTGAAGAAAAAACTTGCGAATTCAAGTTCAAGAAAATAGACGGCCAGAAACTCCAAAGAATACCGTCCAACATCAAATCAAAGCCCAGCCAAGATGGGATCACAATTCAAACATTAAAGATGCACTACCTGTAATAGGAGAACAGTTTCTTAGTTTAATAAACGAATCTTTAGAAACAGGGATGTTTCCCGAATCATGGAAAACGTCTATGGTGATACCAATTCCAAAGATATCGAACTCAAAAAAATGTGAAGACTTTCGACCTGTAAATATGTTACCAAAATATGAGCAAGTGATGGAATTCATAATTAAATCTCAACTTGAAGAATACTTGGAAAATAATAGCATCCTTTGTGACGAACAATCTGGATTTAGGAACAATAATTCATGTGAAACAGCGTTAAATTTAGTGATTGATGATTGGAAGGAAGATACAGATAAAAACTTGTATACTGTTGCGGTGTTTTTAGATTTTCAAAGAGCTTTTGAAACAATAGATAGAAAAAGAGTTATTAAAAATTTTTAAAAAAATGTGGAATAAAAGGGAAAGATTTGGAATGGTTTAAAAATTATTTAAGCAACAGACAACAAACAACAAAGATAAGAAACAATGTATCAAATCCGATTGAAAATATGCTGCGGGTACCGCAAGGATCGGTATTGGGTCCGATATTGTTTATACTCTGCATAAATGATATGGTAAAAATACTAAAACATTGCAAAATAAGACTGTTTGCAGACGACGCACTGATTTATATTGCAGAAGATAATTATGAGAACGCAATCAAAAAGATAAATAGTGACTTAGAAACTTTGTCAAAATGGCTCAAATTAAATAAATTGAAACTAAATGTAAATAAGACAAAATACATGCATATAGGTAGAACAAATACGCATGATGAACCAAAGGTTTCTATAAATGGAATAATCATAAAAAAGTGGAAGAAATTAAATTATCTTGGTGCCATCATAGACTCAAAATTGAACTTCTCAAAAAATGCAGATTACACAATTAAAAAAATTGCAAAAAAATATCATTTCTTGGTAGAATCAGAAACAAAGTAAATAAAGAAACATGCCAGATAATATATAATACAATTATATCACCACACTTTAATTACTGTTCAAGTATTCTTTTTCTCTGCAATGAAGAAAAAATGAAAAAAATGCAAATACTGCAAAATAAAGCAATGCGAATAATACTTAAGCGCAACATATACACCCGGATACGAGACATGCTAAAAGAGCTAAATATATTGACGGTGAAGCAAACTGTGTATTTGAATGTACTTGTTTTTTTTACATAAAATTAACATGGGGACGATGTCTAAGGAACTAAAAAGAAAAATACATTATAATAACGAAACACACGGACACGGGACAAGAAATTCAAAGCAAATTAGACTGCCGACAAGAAAAAAATCAAGCACCCAGAAATCTCTGATGTATTAGGCCGTCCAACTGTATAACAACATCCCGAATGAAATTACTGAGATAGAAAATATAAATAAGTTTAAAAAAGAATTGCGAAAGTATGTCTACCTCAATTATTAATGTCTTTATTTATGTGTAATATTTAAAGAATGATTAGGTTTGCCAACCAATGAAAATGTTTATATCTTTATAAAATTATTAGCTCACACAAAGATGTGAGCTCACTTAAGATTAATAAATAAAGATTAATAAATAAAAAATAATTATTACTAACTAAATGCTACTAATCTTAAATTTATATGTAAAATAAATAGTAAATCGCCACCCCATTTAACTTTCGTGATCGTTGTGAAACGCAGTTTTGTATGGAAAATAGGTCTGTAATTGGACCACGAAACACTCCCACAACGCACTTCTTTATACTATACAAGCATATTTGACACTGACCACTTTCCGTAGTTCCAATTTGTGTAGTTCGCAGTTGCACCTTTGCCGCCCCTGACCTGCGGTTGGTTTCCTGTCGTAGATTTGTTAGGGGTCGGTCGGTCGGTATGAAAGAAGCCAAGAGGCCCCACCATCGATCCCTACGGACACCCTTAGAAACGCTTTTGGTTTTGTTGTCGAATAAATTTCCTTAAAAACAAACTTCAGCCATAAAAAAACTTTACCTAACTACAGAAGATTTTATGCAAACTAGAAAAAAATATTTTAAATCGGGAATTTTCCAATTTTCATAAAGTGCTAGCGGCAGACCTGTGAAAATTACGGGAAATATTTTAAATTTTCTTGACAAATCACAACACTTCAATACTTTTATAACACTCGCGTGGTTCTTTCGAGTTTTATTGAGGGTACACCATTGAAGTTTTAAAGAACAAAAAAATGATACGAACGGCACAGTTGTGATTTGAAATCCGATAAAACGAAAAATTGCGACACTAAAAATAGACAAACACATACATCTACAGGATTATGTCTGGGAGAAAATGTGATAGTATAATCGGTCTCCTCTTTGTGCGGTGCTTCGTAGCCTCACCGCTCCTGTCTACTTTAGTTTTCTGAATGTTTCACGTCTACCGCGTGTGAATTGCACACTCTGATTTTTTTGAAGATTATAGTTGCACTGAAACTTGTAACACATTCGGGTCGGTACAAGAAGAGAGGGGTAATCCCTAATTCATCAACTATTGCCACTAATCAATAAAAATATGTGCAGTTCACACGCGGTGTGAAATCTTCATCCACGCAATCTCAACCAATAGGATACCTTGAAAGGGGAGCTCATAATCAAAGCGACCAATGCGCGCTGCTTGACAGAGCGCGACGCTTCGTAAGTACTTTAGTTAAGTTTTCATTCTATCTCATTCTCTAGCAGGCTAAAACCTTAAGATCAGTGTTTCTCAAGCTGTGGTCCGCGAATACATGTATGGGGGTCTGCAGTCTCATCTTTACCATTTAACAATAATAGATAGAAAGTCTCGTAATGGCTACGCGTTTTCGTTTCAGATTATTTTCCAATACCCGACCCAAATAAAAATTATTATATTAGATCCTTTTAACACAGATGTTACTGACATTACTGGCTTGACAACGGCACAGGAAAACCATTTAGTAGAGAATCTTGTGATTCAGCTTTGAAACGTTATTTCAAAGAAGCCTCTTTATCAAGTTTTTGGATGAATTTAAAGAAAGATTTTAAGGAAATATGAACCACATTCCTCTGTGAAAATGCATTATTTACTCTTTTACATATTTAAAATGAACACAGAAACAGATTAAAAGTGGAATCCGATTTGAGATTACAACTTAGTAGCAACATCAACCTGAATATCACTAATTTAGTTGCAAAAAACACCAACCTTCGCATTAATTAATGTGGATGTTGGTGTTGCTGTTGGACGTTAATTATTAAGGTTCTTTCATAAAAAAAAATGTATTTGTAGTACTTATAAATATATATATATCAGAGTGTGCAATTCACAAGCGGTAGAAAAAAAATAAAGAAAACTAAAATGGACAAGAGCGGGGAGGCTATGAAGCATCGCACAAAGAGGAGACCGATTATACTATCTCATTCTCTCACAGGCTAATTCCTACGGATGTACCTATGTGTTTGTCTCTTTTTAGTGTCGCTATTTTTCGTTTTATCGAATTTCAAATCACAACGGTGCTAAAGAAGTTTTCAGAATAAAATCGTTCGAAATTTATTGTTGGTTATTTTTTATCAAGGGGGTCCTTGAAAATTGTGCTTGATTTCCTAGGGGTCCGTGGCTGAAAAAGGTTAGGAAACGCTGTTATAGATGTATGTGTTTGTCTCTTTTTAGTGTCACTCGTTTCCGTTTCATCGAGTTTCAAATCGCAGTGGTGCTAAAGAAGTTTCACTTCAATTCCAACAATCGAAGGATGAGTTGGCAGCCTGGGACAAACCGTATATGGAAAACCAAGCCATACGAATCGGCATTTTCACGCTGAACCGCATCACCATCCAGCGCAGAAAAGAGGAACAATCAAGACGTTGGTGACCCGAGCCTATACAAAGAACCGAAAATCGGATCGGAACTAGCGATAACAACATTATAATAGTGAAACATTAATAGGATATTATTTTGTCTGGACCCAAGGGGTTAATTGAGACAATACATTAATTAGACAATAGTACAAAAATCTTCAATCTTGGTCAGATAAATACATTATGAGATTCACCAACTCAATTTTTGATAGATTCGTCAAACATTGAAACAAAATAAATTCGCGTTTGACTAGCTTCACCAAAACGCACGTTTTCCCAGAGGGGTTTAGTTGAGTTGAGGGTGGTTTGTTAAGCAGAGTGGATGAATCACAACACCATTTTGTGCTGGCACATGCGATTTGCTTCATTCATATTCATACATCGTCTCATACCTACATATTTCTATATACTGACTCTTGACATTTCTCAGAACAGGTTAGTCGCTGTTTCGCGGAGTGCGAAACGTTTTATGTTTCTTATAAAATAAAACTAGCTGGTACCCGGCACGCGTTGCAATGCCATTTAAAGAAATAAATTAATTCTCCCTGCAGGTCCATTCCCATGCGTCCCCGTCCCCCTCCCGCGTCCCCTTCCCCACCTGCGTTCCCCTTCCACCTTCCCCCTCCCTCATAACCTTTCCCGCGAATCCCACCTCCTTCGTTTCCCTCACCCTCCTGCCTTCCCTTCCTGCCGCTAAAATATATGAAATACACACTTTTTCAAACCATTCGCGCACCACCAACATTAAATTTTTATACAAATTTCACAACGCCAGATATTATCATTATATATAGAAACACTCTTCTGCTAAAATGCAATGTTCTGTAAAAAAATTGTGTTAATCCATCGATTACTTTCCTAAATTTGGGGACGCAAACATATGGAACCTAAATTTTTGTATACATATATAGAAGATAATGCTAAGTAGACCTAGATCTTATTATTAAGATCCATAAAAGTGTGTTATTAAGTTTTTCTTATTTAATAAACCAAAACCAAAATTTCCTCTGAAATCATAAGAATTGTAGTAGGTACTTAAATACGTATTTACTTATTATGTAAAAACTTACAAATCCTGATAATGATAGATAATTTACGTTAGATTTTTTTTCTAATAGGAATTGTACAATTTATCCAAAAAAAGTCACCAACTAAATGACAATTTATTTTTCATACTTTCTTCAAGCCGGTAGGTACCTTATTATTGATTATTTCGATTTGACAGCTCTTAGTAGAACTATAGCAGGATATAAAGTAATAGACCAGGAGACGACATAGGTAAACCCTACGTCATCGAGTACACGGATGAAACTACTTTTTAGTGATAATGGACACTTAGAAAACCTTAAAAAAGCTGGTCTGCCGGTGCGCCTCTTGGCAGGAGCCGCGCTGCCATGGAAATAGTCAGCGTTTTTTTTCGAAAAAATTACGTCATCGAGTACACGAACGGGAATGGTGGCATATGATAAAGGTCGATTAGAAAATGAGAAAAAAGCAGGGCTGCCAACCGGCAGCCTGGCAAGTTCGCAGGCAGCCGGCGTCAAAGTGGGGTAAAAAATAGTAATTTTTACGTCATCGAGTACACGAATGAAACTAATGAATAACTATAGTCCAGATCATTCCGTTTAAGAATTTCTTAGTCTGCCGACCAGCAGCCTGGCAAATTTTTGTGTACGATGTTTTAAAGTTTTTTTTTTTTTTTTTTAATTTTTCGTTTATCTTTATTATTATTTTTATTTCATTATATTTTTAAAAACTTTGAATGCCATATTTTAAAAATATGAACGATAATGATAAAAAAAAATAATTTGAGAGTTCCGAGTGTACCCATCCGTCAGGTGAGCCGTTCGACGCCAAACCACTTACGAAACCTGCCGCGGTGCCCCTCACCGCTGTCGCGTGTCAATATTATTGTACAAATTTATAATATTAATAGTCCTTTTAAAATTGCCTAATAGTCCATAGTAGTTGGAAGTTCGAAAAACCAACGCACCATCGCTGTAAGAGCTGCGTTCGTCCGTAAAACGACGGAAATTTCTGAAACCCCGTTCGTTTCATATCGGTTTCGCTTGCCCTGCTGCACCGATTACATCGAATACAAGATCTAAACTAATGAAAAACTGTAGTCTAGATTATCTCATTCATGACTTCTTTGGTCTGCCACCAGGAGCCATGCAGTTTTTTGTGTACGATTTTTTAAAGTTTTAATTTTTTTTTTAAATTCCTAAATAATTTTTTTCAATATCTTTATTATTATTTTTATTTCAATATGGTTTTAAAAACTAAGAATGCCCGATAGTAAATAAAATAAGTGGTTATGATAAAAAAATAAATTTTGAGTGTTCCGAGTGTAATCGATGCAGCAGGGCAAGCGAAACCGATGTGAAACACACTTGGTTTTGAAATTTTCGTCGTTTTTCAGACGAACACAGCTCTTACGGCGACGGTGTGATGGTTGTTCAAACTTCCAACCACTATGTTCTATTAGGTAATTTAAAAAAAACTATTATTATTATAAATTTGTATAATAATATGGGCATGCGATGGCGGTGAAAAGCTCCGCGGCCAGTTTCCAGTAAGTTGTTTCGCGTCGAAAGGCGCTCCCGTCCGATGGGTACACTCGGAACACTCAAAATTAATTTTTTTATCATTGCCACTTATTTTATTTAAAAACTGGCATACTAAGTATTCAAAACCATATTGAAATAAAAAAGTAATAAAGATATAAAAAATATTTTTTATTTTCAATATCTTTATTATTATTTTAATTTTAATATGGTTTTAAAAACTTAGAACGCCAGATTTAAAAAAAAAGTGGTAATGATAAAAAAATACATTTTGAGTGTTCCGAGTGTACCCATCGGACGGGAGAGCCTTTCGACGCGAAACAACTTACTGGAAACTGGCCGCGGAGCCCTTCACCGCTATCGCATGCACATATTATTACACAAAATTATAATAATAATAGTCTTTTCAAAATAACCTAATAGAACATAGTGGTTGGAAGTTCGAACAACTACCACACCGTCGCCGTTAGTGCTGCGTTCGTCCGGAAAACGACGGAAATTTCCGGGCCCTGTCCGTTTCATATCGGTTTCGCTTGCCATGCTACATCGATTACTCGAGTACAAGATCAAAACTAACGAAAAACTGTAGTCTAGATCATCCCATTCATGACTTCTTTGTTCTGCCGACCAGCAGCCTGGCAGTTTTTTGTGTACAATTTTTTGAAGTTATAATTTTTTTTTTAATTTAAAAAAAAAATATTTTTAATATCTTTATTACTTTTTTATTTCAATATGGTTTTGAATACTTAGTATGCCAGTTTTTAAATAAAATAAGTGGCAATGATAAAAAAATTAATTTTGAGTATTCCGAGTGTACCCATCGGACGGGAGCGCCTTTCGACGCGAAACAACTTACTGGAAACTGGCCGCGGAGCTTTTCACCGCCATCGCATGCCCATATTATTATACAAATTTATAATAATAATAGTATTTTTAAAATTACCTAATATTACATAGTGGTTGGAAGTTTGAACAACCATCACACCGTCGCCGTAAGAGCTGTGTTCGTCTGAAAAACGACGAAAATTTCAAAACCCAGTGCGTTTCACATCGGTTTCGCTTGCCCTGCTGCATCGATTACACTCGGAACACTCAAAATTTATTTTTTTATCATAACCACTTATTTTATTTAATATCGGGCATTCTTAGTTTTTAAAACCATATTGAAATAAAAATAATAATAAAGATATTGAAAAAAATTATTTAAGAATAAAAAAAAAAAATTAAAACTTTAAAAAATCGTACACAAAAAACTGCCTGGCTCCTGGTGGCAGACCAAAGAAGTCATGAATGAGATAATCTAGACTACAGTTTTTCATTAGTTTAGATCTTGTATTCGATGTAATCGGTGCAGCAGGGCAAGCGAAACCGATATGAAACGAACGGGGTTTCAGAAATTTCCGTCGTTTTACGGACGAACGCAGCTCTTACAGCGATGGTGCGTTGGTTTTTCGAACTTCCAACTACTATGGACTATTAGGCAATTTTAAAAGGACTATTAATATTATAAATTTGTACAATAATATTGACACGCGACAGCGGTGAGGGGCACCGCGGCAGGTTTCGTAAGTGGTTTGGCGTCGAACGGCTCACCTGACGGATGGGTACACTCGGAACTCTCAAATTATTTTTTTTATCATTATCGTTCATATTTTTAAAATATGGCATTCAAAGTTTTTAAAAATATAATGAAATAAAAATAATAATAAAGATAAACGAAAAATTAAAAAAAAAAAAAAAAAACTTTAAAACATCGTACACAAAAATTTGCCAGGCTGCTGGTCGGCAGACCAAGAAATTCTTAAACGGAATGATCTGGACTATAGTTATTCATTAGTTTCATTCGTGTACTCGATGACGTAAAAATTACTATTTTTTACCCCACTTTGACGCCGGCTGCCTGCGAACTTGCCAGGCTGCCGGTCGGCAGCCCTGCTTTTTTCTCATTTTCTAATCGACCTTTATCATATGCCACCATTCCCGTTCGTGTACTCGATGACGTAATTTTTTCGAAAAAAAACGCTGACTATTTCCATGGCAGCGCGGCTCCTGCCAAGAGGCGCACCGGCAGACCAGCTTTTTTAAGGTTTTCTAAGTGTCCATTATCACTAAAAAGTAGTTTCATCCGTGTACTCGATGACGTAGGGTTTACCTACCTCGTCTCCTAGTCTATAAGTATCCAATATGAACCGGAACCGGAACGTAACGAACAATTTTACACACAGAAAAATTTATTTATTTATTTATATACACATATACGGCACAACACGTGCCATTAACATAATGGACATACTTATAAATAGTACAACAACATGAAGAATAATAGTAGATAAGTGAAATATAAGAAAAAAGGTAAAAAGCAAGGTAATAGCAGTGAATAAAAGGTAAAATGTATGAAAGTAAATTATAAAGTATAAAGTACAAACTATAAATTATTAGGTAAAAAGTAAAAAATTAAATTTTAAAGTGAGAAATAAAATAATAAAAAGTAAAATGTAGAAATGTACGATATCTCTAAAAGGTACCTACAAATATTTAAAAATAAAATATAAAAAGTACGAAATCCTGGATAATATAAATGCCAAACAGTCGAATTAAAACAAGACTTAGCTACGCTCAGTCTATAACAATATTATTGTTCGCCATTGGACTGCTAAGGGGTAAAATTTCAATAAGGTTAGAATTTTAATAATTGAATTAATGAATAGGAATAACAAAGCATTTTGATTATAAATTGGATTAAAGAAATTTGTTCAAAACACTAAAAATTATTTTATGAAAATTAGTAGGTATTTTATTACATTATGTAAGAATTGGTTGAAAGCGTTTTCCGCCCACATCGCGTGAGAGTCCAAAGAAATTATTATTTTTCAAATTACGGGGATTATTTTAGTATAATAGTGGAGTTATTGAGGGAGCAATCGCTTCTTGGAACTAAAATGAACTGATTTATCCACTGGTAGTAATTATTTTGTTTTTGTTGTCAGACCCTTTTAGATTACTTGGTGGGAGTTTAAAATATTTCATAGCGGCAGAACCATTGATATAAAGTAATAACAAAGTATATGGTCAGTAAGAGAAAAAAATTACACCAAAGTTTTATATACGCAGATGACATCAAAAAATTTTAACGTTTAAAATTACATCCTACCACTCATTTACAGAGCAGACTTATAAATAACTAGCAGATCCGGCCACACGCTGTTGTGGCTAACGAAACACAACGCCATCTACTGACAACACCATTACCCAACCTTTATAACCAACTCCTTCTGTTAATTTGCATACATATCATTATTTATGCATTGAACCGCTTACTTGTTAATACGGAATATTTTTATTCAAAGAGTTAGATTTAGCTTTATTATTACGAAAAATGAGTATTTATGTCGGGGGAGATAAAAAAAACATGCAAAAAATGTGTATTTAACATTTTAATTTTGTTAAAATTAATTCACTTACGCGGTAACGCCATTGTTATTTTCATCGTTTTATTTCATAGATAATCAATCAATGCTGCTAATCACAGAAAAAATATTATTGCCATGTAAAATAATTATTTATTTAGTGAATGATTATTGACAAGTTTGTACCTATATTTATAATAGCAGAACATGGAAAGAAATGTATTAAAATAATTACACATACCCGCTAGACAAACCCTGCTTTTCCAAACAAACCATTCAAAACCTGGGATGTTTTTTTAAATTGTGATGACATGCAGCTTTCGTTGTTTGAACCTCAATTCAATAATTCGAAGTCACTTTTTTTTTATTGGTATTTTCGAAAATGTCATATTTGATTGTCTATTAGTTAAAAAATGAATATTTAAACCTTGACAAATTATATACCTAAACCTTCCCCATGAATCACTCTGTATATTTGTGAAAACCGCATGAAAATCAGTTCAGTAGTTTTTTAGTTTATCGCGAACAGACAGACAGACGCGACAGAGGACTTTAATTTATAATGTGTAGACATGAATTAAGATTTAGAAAGTGAAATAAAACCTCATTAATCTCATTTTGAAATTGTACAGTGTTAGTTCGCAGTTTATACTTCTCAAAGAATTTATTTCTTAACACATCTAAAACCATACAGCGTTAGTCCATATGGGTGCGTTTTGGCCTTATATAAATTCAAAGTACGCGCTAATCGAGGATAGAAAGCGTATAAGATTAGTACGCTTAAATTGTGTGTATACCTTTTAAATAATTTATTTATTTAGAAGGTATTGAAGAGAATTATTGTTTCCCGCTGGTATTGAAGAGAAGAGGTCAATGAATAAAGATGGTTATATACTTTATAACGCGAAGTTAGCAGTCTACTAATACGTGGTAAGATTGTTTTCCTCAGAGCCTGCTTTGTGTAGAAAAAAAAATAATAAAAAAAATCGTCCTACGGTAGTGTGAATGACCGAGAGTGAACTCACGACAAAAGTCTCATCACAGAACATTTCACCAGCGTCTGAATAGGGTTTTTATGCGATATCGAGGTTAGGCCACTGCGAGGAAATGGTAAGAAAAAGGCTTAAGTTTTTTTGCAAGGTCCACCTAGCGCTTTCCACGTCATGGCCGAGGCCGCTAATTACTTTCGGTATTTCGCCTCCATTATGTAAGGAATTCGCAATCATCAACATTCTGCCGTAATTTCAATTTGTATGGCCTAGCCATCTATTCACTCTTCAGACCGATTCATGGAGAAAATCTTTACAAACAATCTCTTTTTGTATGAAGGAGTTGCGCAAAAACTGGGCGAGGTTCGAGCAAAGTGACTTCGCCTTAAAACTCTTAACTTTTAATTTCTCGAGAAATCAGGCGAACAAATAATAAAAAATGAAAAATTCGGTGGTTGATTCTGAAAGCGAAAATCTCAATTTGCGATGAATGGGTTATGGCATAAGATTCGGAAGGGTCAAGCACTAAAAAGGGTCTGTTTGTCATTCGTGGTTTTTTAAAACCATTTTTTTACGTTAGCTCCACACAGAAGGCCATGAGGAAAAAAAATCTTATAGGGCCTATCTTGTCATCTTTGGGGACGCTGTGTGGAGGGTAAGGAAGTTCAGAGAAGGAAAGAGGTATGAGAGGTGGGTAGGAATACTGAGCATTATTTTGGAGTAGTTAATTCAATTATTTACTAGTGTACCGTTATCCTTCTCTGTTGCAAGAATAAATAGAATACGCGCTCTCTTTCAATTAATATTTTTTAAATTAATCATAGTCCTGCCAGGATTTTTTTAGACAACCCACTCGAGATATATTTTCTAATATATTAAATTTTTTATAAAATATTTTTCATTCATTAAAGAGATGGGTGAAGGTCGATTCTAGTTCAGATCTTAGACTATTAGTCGTGTTAAAGGCTGTTCGTTTTGGTTTTTAAATACTGAACGTCTATTAAATTATTATTATATTATTAAATTGGCGTTGAAACCAGGCAACTTAAAAGTTTTGTTTTTAGAGTCCTAAGTCCTAACTCCTATAATAAGTAACTTATTAAAAAAAGCAAAACCTACCGACAATTTAGTGGTCGGTATCTAAATTGTGCTAGCTGGTACCCGGCATGCGGTGCCATACCATTCAAAGAAATAAATTGTTTCTCCCTGCATGTCCATTCCCATGCATCCCCGTTCCCCTCCCGCGCCCCTTCCCCTCCTGCTTTCCCCTTCCACGTTCCCCGCCTTCCCCCTCTCTAGTGAACCCCACCTCCTTTGTTACCCTCCCCCTCCTGCCGCTAAAATATATGAAAGACAGACATTTTAAAACCACTCGCGCAGTATTTTTTTATACAAATTTCATAACCACGAACTTACTATTACATATAGAAACACTCCTCTGCTAAAATGCAATGTTCTGTAAAATTTTTGAGTCAATCCATCGATTACTTTCCGAGATTTGCGGACACAAATATACGGAACCTAAATTTTATATATATATAGATTAAAAAATATTAACAGTAACGTCAAAATTCCGAAAGCAAATTGAGGAATACGTTTGTATGGACAAAACGCCGCCCGGTTTCCTCTTAGTACTGTCAGATGCTATTTAGATACGAAGATGCAGATGGTGCGACCGGACATTGGACGATGTCAGTCTAATGATAAGCCACAAGGAATTGTTAAAAAATGAACTTTTGATGACGAGAATTCACTTAAAAAAACTCAATTTACACACCTATTCACGTAGGTATATACAAAATTTAAGAGTTTAAAACTGACCACGTAATAGAGAATTTCCCCAAAGGAACAATAAGTATAAAATAAGGGTGTGAGAAATGGGATACCATGAGATTAAAAACGTGCATCTGATAGTACAAGAACATATTATGAAAGTGTTTTAACTGATAATATAATTTAAATGAATTTCTCTGGTAAACGAGTCAAACTTTTTTACAAATACGCGCGATTTTTGTTTCATTTTCCGTTCAGAACTTCAGGCGAAAATTTTCAAACCTACTCACTTCAAGCTCGTTATAAAGTTGGACATGTTTACGAAAACATCGTATTTTGTTTTTTCGCTCCCAATTAGTTACCTACACGCTTTTACAAATTTTTCATAATTGTGCTGTGCGGGTGTAGTAAAACCAGTAATTTGAAATGTTATATTATGGGTAACGATGTTAAGCTGCTCAGAAACTTTATTATTTACAGTAGTTTATAATGCGATACTTTTCCAAAATAACTGCGGAAATTCATAAAATTTCTCAACACTTATGCCCTGGCCATACGAAGCGAGTATTTAAAGACAGGATAACAAGCTAGTATGCCGGCGTCCTATCTTGGCTTTATTATGCAATCTTTTTAACCTTGTTTCACATGTTAAATCGGCACTTTTTCTACTTTATAACCGTCTTCAGACTTGATTCAGGCGTCCGCTTGAAATCTTAGATTAAATTAATAAGTGAAGATAGGTTAATGAGACAACGCGCGTATTTCCACTGTACTAGGTCCAGTGGACATGCTTGAGATTTACTGCGTAAATAAGTCGGCAGACAAACTGTCACCGGCTGCCACAAACACGTCGCTCTAGGCACTTTTTTATAAAAAAATTACATCGTGTGCTTTTGAGAAGTGTCAAGAAAAATTATTCGCGAGCAAAACAAATCTCATGAAGATTGGCCGTAGGTCGTGTCATTCAGCGCTCCGTATTCGTCTTATTATAAGCGACTAAGCGTATCGTAGAATGTAGTATTCGCCGCAACTTTAAAGTACATAAGTACATAAATGCTACCCGATATTTCATTAATTTCGTTCATATACACACATTCTTTTAACGTCTATCTTTGTCACACGTGAACAACGGTTGACTTAAGAATTTACTGTGATCAATAAGGGTGTCTGTTACTTGCCACATTTTGGTTGAATTTTGTAAGACAATACGTGTCATTTGTATTTTAATATCATTGCTTGACATCAACTTATTAGGTGGTAGCGTTAACATTGTTTCAAGTTTCGAAGGATTAGCTTACGCTCAAATGAACCTTTATTTGGTTCGTAATACCAAATATGTAGAAAATCCTTACGTAAAGTCCTGGAAGACGAAGGGAGCGAACAAAATATAAGATTCCCTAAGAGCCCACTCAAACACAACATATCAAATAGCTGGAAATAAATTAATCGATAGTATATTAGGTAGCAGATCGGTGGTAGCAGCTGGTTTTTGTGAACACGATGTATTATGTAGCGCTCGCACCGAATAATCATCAATTTTCATCAAAATTGTGGAAAAAGTGCGTGTGTTTTTGACGTTCGCCGAGGGAAGCGAAAAGTGGCGCGTAGAGTGGTGAGGAAAGCTGAGGGAAGGGGAGGATTAGTAGGGGTCGCTCACGATACTTCCGAGGGACAGGAGGGAACGATGGTAGCGCAGAAGGAACACTACATCACGTGAAGGTACTTAGTTACTTACTAGATGTCAGGGGAGTTCGGCAGATGTAAGGTACATTCATCTCAGCGGACCAATTGCAGTGGCGTAAATAAATAAAAAATAAAAAAAAGTTTAATCTATTATATGACGTGAAAGTGAATGGTAGAAGATGTAGTAAAGGTTGCCTGAGGAAGGCACGGCACGATCAAATGAATCAAATACTTGATTCGGGTAACAAGAGTTAGAGACATGTTAGAGAAATCATAGAATAAAGGTAATGTCACACTGGACCCACGTGCACAATGTTCGCAATGCATTAAGATATTTGGACAACTTACAATCCGACATGATTTGAGATTTTCACGGCCAGAAGTATTATAGTGATTTATTTTGGGGTATTATGTCGTATTGCGCTACCTCCTTTAGCCAAAGTTTCGGACAGCGTTTCAGTGTCAGTGCAGATATGTGCAGATGTGACAACTTTCAACTGTTTACAAATGTTGGGCAACCGTGTACAATTTATTTATATGTTCCGGCTCCGACCGATCCCGTGCGTCCCGGTAGCCGCAATAGCATTCTGTTCCCAGTCCGTGCCAAAGAACTCGGACCCGGGACCTGCTCCTAGAACTTGAGTGCTTTTAACAGGGAGCACACCTCGGAGGCCTCCGGCAAAATGCAAAACTTACCCATGGCTAGTTGCGACAAGTGATATTGTTTTAATTTAATAAAATTGTTACTAGGCAGCAAAATGACATTTGCATTTTTTTTACTCCAAATATCTACTAAGGAATCGCTTGTATGTCGGGTACGTGTTGATAAAAATAGATGATGATGATCAACATTGTTTTTTTGTGTAATATTTCGTTAAAGTTTATATTTGAATTGTAAAATAATGATTATGTAACAAAAAAAAAATCTTCTGCCTAGTTAACAAAAAAAGTATAAAACAATGGTAGATCATGCACATAATATGCGATTCATACAAAATAAAGGAATGAAAGTACCTGTGTTTAAAAACAAATATGGTCAAAAAACCCTTGAATATTGAATATTGAACCATTAACAAATTGCCACACGAATTTAAAGAAAATTGTTCTATAACGAAATTCTCACTGATGTTAAAATCATGGCTATTAGGGAGTAATCTTATATGTATTAAGATTATATTTGCTCACTCTCACCATGTATTAAATTGCAATTATGTGATTAATTACAATTACTAATGTATTGCTGTTGTTTTATTGCCAATGTATTGAATTCTCAACTGTTTAATGATCTGTAAAAAAAAATATCTTCATATTGCACTTAATAAAAATATCTTCCTTTTTCACCATAAAAATATTGTTTCTGAATTATTTTCAACATTTACATATAACAATGCTGGTAGGTATGTTATATGTTGTTATATGTGTACGCTGTTGCTACGTTTAGAATTATTTCATTTGTCGTTGTCACTAATCTGTTGAACTAATCTCCTGCTGACAAGCTACTTGCAGTAGCTTAGCGGGTATAACTTCCCATTGTATGCATTTTTTTTCAACATTTTACGCTTATATATGTTGAGGACTGTTAGGAAGAATACCAAAATCGCCAGGTTATTATTTGCAAACTTGGAATGCTGTTTTTGAAAAAATAATGCAAAACATGCCTAATTTGACGACCTCCGTAGTCCAGTGGCTAAGACTCTTGACTCACAATCCGGAGGTCGCGGGTTCGAACCCGGCGTGCGCAAATAAATTTTATTTGATTAATTTGTGTTATTTCACAATTAATTCATTTAAAATAATATATAGTATATTTGCGGCACGTTCCAGAGTGGAAGATACTATTAGTATCGCCCTGGTGTAAGACCACCATTCAGAATTGAAACGTTGCTTGAAAATGGCTTTAGCCGTGTTTGGTGGCCAGATCTGAATAGCCAGGTACTTCCCAACCTTCCTCTTCCCCACCTCCTTCCCCTCCCCACTACCTTCAGCCTCACAACATACCCCAATTGGGGATGCCATAGTCTCACTGGCTCCAGACGGGAGCAGTTGAGTTTCTTGTTTGGTATTCACTGTAAAAAAAAAAAAAATGGGATAGCCACCGATGCGATGGTAGCGATCAAAAGTCGCCTCAAAGGGCGACATGTACGAAAAAAAAGTCAGTTATGTCAAATAAATATCTTAAACGTGTCTCCTATTGATATCAAAAAATGTCCTGGTGTCAGAACAATTCTCTTGACTTTATAAAGTATCTGGGTGTGCATTCTCCAAGAGATTCTTGAGAAAAACCCTCATAAAGTATTCTCATTGTTGAAGACTTTATGTGTAAGGTGTCTAGATGGTCGTCGAAAAAGCGATTTTACATTTGTTATTATAAAATACTATTAGTTAATGATTTCAATTGGATAATTTCTATATCGCCGTTTTTGTGAAAAATCTAATTATTTATCTTTTAAGATATTTTCAATTTAAAAAGCTTAAAAATTATACTTAAGTTGAATATTCGATTTCGATTATCAATATTTATTTACATTTTTTACACGTTATGGACTGGTTGTTTAAAAAAAATTGAACAATTAAGTTCTATTCACGGCATTAGTTTGAATATGGAAAGAATTAGTTCATTTAGCAATTTAGGTAGTTGATAACCATTCTAGAATATGTTTGCACGAATGAAATAGCTATATAAACCGCCCACTAAGGTAAGTCGGCTGGACCTGCGGTGAAACCTTTTACCATCGTTTAATTTTCATTTTGCATTAGGTACATTGAGCGCCCTAAAAGTTATTTTTCACAAATACAAATAATCCAAATATTATTTTTCTTATTACGTCATATTTAAAAAGTAACTGGAGTAATATTTTTTCAACAATAGGTTTTATCTACTTTCCGACCGAAACAGGAATTTCTGTCGAAACCGAATCTTCCGTATCTGTCTCAGTTTCGGCCGAAACCGAAACTTTTTTAGACACGTTAAAAATTTGTTGTTAACTGAAATTTGGCTTACTTTTTTTACACTTTTACAGACAGTTAACACGGGTTAAATGAATAAAAAATTATAATTGAAGTATTTGATTTTTTATTTTGATATTACTGCTATAAAACAAACACAAATTATATAAATTAACAAAACATGTTAACTACTTCTTGGAACAAAAAAATGGTCAATAATCAACACTTTGAGTATTTTAATTTTAATTGCGTTTACAATCATAACATTCTCATTACATGTGTTAAATGAAATAAAGAGACAATGATTGAAGTATGTGAATTTTTTTATATTACTGCTATAAAACAAACAAAAATTATAATAATAAACAAAACATGACGTTAACTACTTCTTGGAACAAAAATTTGTCAATAATCAACAATTTACAATATAAAGGAAGGACCGCTTAAATTGAGTATTTTAATTTTAATTGCTTTTAAAATCACAACATTCTTAAGACTAAATTTAACATTTAATGAATCTTTTAATTGCAGTTAGTAATGTATAGTTACCTAATTAATAACTAGTAATTAATTATTTATCAGTCTCAACAAAGCCAGGAAAGAAAGGCAAATACCATTCTTATGATAAATTAATCAGTCTCAACAAAGACTATAATTATTTGTACGATAACTAAGTACTTTAAAAATCAGTTTAAATTAATAAAAATATACGTTATTATTAGATTACTAATTAACTTTAGTATTCGTAATTAAAAAGTCTAATATTTTACGCTAAAAAAGCAGTTTCATTTTCACGGTTTCGGTGCTGCCGAAGGTTCGGCAGATTTTCCGCCGAAACCGAAACTGACGCCGAAACTAGATTTTTTTGCCGAACCTTGCCGAAACCGAAACCGAACCTTCGGTCAGTCACTAGTTTTATAATTTAATGTTCCCACTGTTGCCTCGTAGATCATTAAAATTTGACGTATTCTGAGATCTATATATATTATCATTAAAAACAAAATTATTTGAAAGCACAGCGCTATAGTTTAGGTTTTTAATTGTTTTTTTTAAGTGAGTCCCAACTGCTCCCAACAGTCTGGAGCCAGTGAGAAAAATTAAAAATATTTAAAAACACAGCTTTACAGCTTATGTTAATTGTTTTTTATGTGAGTCCCAACTGCTCCCAGTCGTCTGGAGTCAGTGAGACTATGCCATCCCCAATTGGAGTAGGTATATTTTGAGGCTGAAGTTAGCGGGGATAGGAACTTGATGGGAAAAAGAAAGGTGGGGAAATTCCTGGCTGTTCAGATGAGGTCACCAAACACGGTGAAAGTTATTTTAAGCGACGTTTCGATTCTGAATGATGGTCTTTCACCAGGGCGATATTTATAGTGTCTTCCACTCTGGAACGTGCCGTAAACGAATAAAAGCGAATAAATTATGATACAACATAAATCTTGCGCACGCCAGGATTTACACTCCGAACTAATTTTTGAAGTGAAACTTTTGTAGCTCGTTATTAATTTGAAATTCGGATGAAACGAAAGTGCGTCACATAAAAATATTATTTGCCTGTCCTCGGTTCTAATATAATGCGGTAAATTCACGACTACGCGCGGCCCTCCAGGAGCGTCACGGTATGAAGCGCCTGACTCTCGGCGCCCAGAGAGACATCCAGCCAACAGAGGTTCGAATTCTTCTAAAAAAAATAAACTTTTTTTTTTGTAAAATCAATATCCAATCTTCAAACCACTTTAAAATAAACAGGCAAAAGAAAGGATAGCGACATTTAGCGACTTTCTAGTTTCACTTCTACTGCGTGTGAATTGCACACTCTGATTTTTTTTCTTCATTTACCTACCATTTCCTGGACACTGTGCACATGCAAGTCTCTCATGTCGAACACTAGAGTGTATCGTGTGAATGGGAGAGGAATGAAAGGCCTCTTTATGGGGTGTTTCTTTCCATTCTCCTCTCGAGATTGCGTATACCTCCTTTGACTTCCTGTCTAAGGATTCCTTATTTCTAGCCACTTCCATTTCTTGCCATTTCGTAGCACGTCTTCCCTTCTAACCTCTCCAACCAGCGATTTAAATTTATGAGATATGAAAAAGAAAATACGAAAAAGGACAAGACACCGAAAAATAAAAAGGTAACGTTCGCAACTGAGAACCCAGGATCTCTTGTCTTACCGGGATAAACGTTTTGACTAACTCGGCCATTAATAATAATAAATAATAATATTTGGATATCTTGTATAGCGCCGTTTTGTGACAAATCACCTCAAGGGCGCTGTACAAATTTATAATACGTTTATACAATCTTATTTCTAACTATAAACTAGACAAACCACTACAACAACTTATGGCTAAAAATTGCATCCACCGGTTCATTGATCACCGATACGAAACTATATGTGCAATGATTTGACCAGTGAACGCGATGCTGCTGTAAAAATGTACTGTACAGGCAGAAAATATATAAATAAGACCATACTTACCTGGACGGTCACTAGAGATTAACACTGTTATTGTTTATTTAGAGAAATTAAGGTACAGTTCACTAAGGCACATTGGGACTAGTGTTGAGTACCTCATACAGGAGGTACCTCAAATGTCCCAAACAAAAACGTAAAATGTCCCCCCATGTCACAAAATGTGTTTGTACTAACTCTTTTTCTTTGTATTACTACAGATTTCATTTTGGACTTCTTATTTTTAAGCCATTTTTGTCGATCTCATATTTCAAATTCAGAATTTTCCCCACATGTTTGGCTGCTACCTAATTAAAATGATCACAAAGTTCTAAAGAATTGGATTGTAAATTGTAACCCGATTTGATTTTATATTTTCACGGCCAAAAGTATTATCGTTATTATTTATGTTATGCCGTATTATTGGCTAAAGAAGGAGGTAGCGCAAGAGCTTATGAAACGTCACTGAGAAACAGTCTACGCCAACTTAGTGAAAGTCCTGCAAGCAGTTCTGCAAATCGGATTGTGGGCAGATTCTAATAAGTAAAAGAAGAGGACTGGACTAGGAGAAGTAGATTTCTGTTATTCAACATGACATTTGATAAGCATTGACCACGAGGGCGTACACATAATATATTATAATATTTACTGACATATTTACTTTAAACTTCGATTCATTTAAAGCCAAATTAGTCCACCACTTTTTAGATGTAAATAATGAATGAGAAATCATTTTATTTTATTTCGATTTTCTTTTGTTTTTGTTTTTTAATTGTTCTTATTCCAATTGCATACGAGTAATTAAGTAAAAAATATTGTGTTTTAATTTTTTTATGTTTTTGTTGCTCGTAGGTATATGAATTGTTCTACCTACGGGTTCTCTAAAGTCATCTATGTGGAATTAGCTTTAGATGTATGTATTCCTATTTTTTATTGATTTTGTGGTTTATTTGTATATTTTGTAATCTTTTTAAAGTTTGTTATAGGTAGGTACTGTTGTTATAAATGTTATTTGTATTTGATATGTTAAAGCCCAATAGGGCGTCAATAAATAAATAAATAAATAATCTCCTTCCAGATAACCTAAAAATGGAGAAGAATATAAATACCTACATTTAAAAAAAACTATTTAAACTTGTTAGAACAAAATTAAAAATATTACTACTGTACGACCACTTTATATAATAGTATATACTACTATACTATATTATATACTCTTAAGTTAAGAAAGCGAAATATTATATATCTTTTAACTTAATAATAATAAAACAAACATTTCCGGATTTGCCTACAATACCGAGGCACTTAAATCCATAAGCCACCATTTAATGGACAGCTGACCAAATAATGGAACGGCATTCGCCTTCCGGCACAACTCATAGGTCTCATAGAAATCGTTGTGCTTCATGGGTAGAAATATTAACTAAACCTAAACGGTGGTCGAAACCACAATATAATAAAAATGTACACCTTTAGGAAACTAAAGTTTCCGACTGCAATTCGAAAAAAAATGTTGAAACTTTGGGAAATATTAATTAATTATTTTTACATGAACCGACCAAAAACTAAGTTGAAGATAACGTTCATAAAACATTTTTTGCCTAATAAAATATGTGTGTGTGTATTTTTTTTCGTTATCAGTTATTTTAGTTACAAAAAACGTAAGGTGAGCAATTTTGAAAACTTTTTTAAGTCTGCATTCGTAATTTTTGTATTTCAAAAAACGAGTGTGCTTTAGACCACACAACTGAAGTAAAACTTCTGCTCCATCTATATGATAGGAAGAGAGAAAAAAATGTGCGAAGCGTAACTCTATCTCTTTCTATCTTCACTAACTTATATCTCCCTCTCAACTACCTTCGCCTCGATTTTCGTAACGCTCTCGTCACGCATTCACCAGCTTACTCCCCAAGTCAAGCTTGCGTAAAGAAGTTTTACTTCAAAAATTAAATGTTTATTTCGAATTATAAAATTTAAAGTTTATTTTATCACCTCTCCAAAACAGTTTTATAAATATTCCATTTATTCACCTTCAATTGTATATATTATGTATATCATTGTGTTATTGTTACTATTTGTATTACGTTATCATCTTAACACGGGCGTTTGCCTAGTTTGGGGTAGGTAGTTTAATAATAATAAAGAAAAAAAAGAACACCACGAATAAACACTTTATTTAGTTTTTTTTTTACTGGTGAGGGACCCTCTACTGTTTCCCATGTCAATTTTTCACCCCTACCTCTTTGCCCCGAGAACCTCTCTGGCCGACATCCGCCCCGGGACGAGACACGAGACACCGCTGAATATTTTTTTTATTCATTATATTTCCATTTGAGTTCACTCAATCTGCGCTGGTCTTCAGCCTTCTTATCTGCCACAATTCTCTTAAATTACGAGTCAAAATCAATGGATAATCTGAATTTTAGATTCTTGAAAAATCAATTCCAATTTAAAAAAAAAAAAAAAAATTTGTGCATACCTCACAAGAGTCCCAGTTGCTCCCGTCTGGAGCCAGTGAGTATATTGCATCCACAATTGGGGTATGTTGTGAGGCTGAAGGTTGTGGGGAGGGGAAGGAGGTGGGAAGAGGAAGGTGGGGAAGTACCTCGATATTCAGATCTGGTCACCTAGTACGATGGGTGTCCTAGTGGAAGCGACCGAGGAAGAGATGCATGACTGTGTGCAGGATGTGAAGAACTGAGGATTAGAGACGAATGGGGGGGGGGGGGGGGGGGGGCGCAGCTAGTAGGTAACACAACATTTAAAGAAGAGGGACTATCACATTCTGAGATGCAGCGCCGTGATGATGATGATCATTATCAAGTTTTAAACGAATATTCTCTCTAGATGTAATACTGGCAGTTAGGCATCTTTAATATATGTATAAAACAATGTCGGGTTAGTTACAACTCAATTATTTATAACTCGAGAACGGCTGGACTGATTTTGATGACCTTTGATTTGTTGGATTTGTCTCCGCCCGGATAACATAATAACTATTAAAACATCGCAAAAAATCAGAAAAAAAATAATTACGAAGATAATTCTTTTCTTCATACATTTTGTGTGGAACGAATTCTCATCTTTTGAAAGAGCTCCAGTAACATTGTGATAAGTATAATATTGATTAGTGAGTGAATTCTAAAAATTCAGAAACGTCAAATGTCTACGCGCTGGTTGTTTGGCTTTTGTTATTAAATTATTTTTTAAAAATGATTTATTTGGCTTTTACCCATTAAGGGTGATCTTGGCCATTTCGTAAAGTTAGTTACATATAAAAATTATTACCTTTTTCAGTTTTTTATAAATTAGCTACACTATCACTTTTTTTACATTAGTTACACTTTCAGATTTTAAAAAATTAGTTACATTTTCAGTTTTTCACATGGAATAGATAAATTATATTAGCAAATATAGACATTGGGCCAAGTCAAATATTCGTATGATTATACAAGTTGTGCTAACATACAGAGTTGGTATTGATAGTAATTAAAAAATTGTAGAGTAGGAAGATATATAAAGGTTTCCAAAAATAGGAACCTGTACAAGTGTACACAATAACACTGCAAAAACAAATGCATACGTATGGAAGAGAAAGAAATGTTATTGATGCTTAAATGTTAAGGCCATTTATACAAATAATTTTTACTAACACATGGTGAATTTCAGGAGAGTTGAGACTAAGAAGGCAGGGTACACTGGTAGGGAATTCAATTTTAGGTTTCACCAATTCATGTATGAAGTTTGGAAATTGGTCATTGATAGGACATTAAAAAAAAATATGGTCTAAAGTGTCCTCTGAACCACAACCCAAATAAGGCGAATTGACTATGTGGAATCTGGCGAGATGGCTAAGACAAGACAAGTATGACCTAGACGCAATCGAGTTATGGAGAAATGTATTTTTTAGGCATGGAAGTGTATTTGTGAAACCTTGACAGGAATAGAAGGTAGAATTAATGAGTACTGGAGACCTTTTATCAGAGAGGATGATGATATCCATTCAGAGGACCATTGGCGTTGTAACTTATTTTTAAAAATAGGGAAATCGTATCTAACAGGAATAGGTATACTGCTTAATGAACCATGGACATTTGGATTCCTTAGCAATAGAATCAGCCATTTTTCCAGCCGTATTTCCAACAATACCAAGGTGTCCTGGGATCCAGGCCAAGACCACTGACACTTGAGCCAGCGACATGGAATGCAGGAGGGTCTCTGATAGACCAGGTAAGAGAGTCGCTACTGGAATTGAGAGGGGATGCGCTTATTTTTTGTAGTGAGCTAAGTGAGTCTGAAAGGATGAGGACATTTCTAATGTTGAGAGATTTGACGAGTCCTAAAGCTTCTATGATAGCTATGCATTCAGCAGAGAAAATGAAACACTCTTTGGGAAATCTGTGTGGGAAACACAATTTCCTGTGAGGTGCATAGACAATGGCACACAGTGGGAGTCCGAACTGAGTTTGGAACCATCTGTGAAAACTTTTATATAATTTGGCCAGTTATTTTCAATAATTTTGTTGAATTCTGCATTGCTGGATTGAGCTGACTTTTTTATATTGTATATATAATTTTTACATATTCCTATAAATTGGTGCACCTTTGAATAGAAAGTAAGACTTTCAAAGGGATATGTTTATAAGGGGAGAGATTCATTGCGATAGGAGTTTGTGGATACATTCAGGAAAGAAAATTAATTGTTGTTATTTTATTTTATTTATAAACAGAAACAAACAGTACATTATATTATCCATTGGTGAAAATTTACAATTAATAAAAACAATTCATGGTGGGTACCTATTATGTGTTTCATTGTAGTGTCTTATTTATGGTGTACATATTAAGTAATTACCGGGTAATGTGTGTGGTGGGAAGGTGTCTGTGTGTGTGAATATGTGTGTCTGTATGTATGTAAGTATATTATTAAACATGTAATGCTGCCCCTCTTTCTTATACACTAAACGTCAACAGTCGAAAATGGGACAAACGGTGAACGTGTGTCTACAACCCTCCAAAGGAAAAAAAAAACAATAATTATAATAAATTTCCGTCACACGCATAAAGAAAATGAAACGCACTTCCCGTAAGTAAGTTGAAAAATAAGAAAATCACATAAATTATAAATCCGTACACAACGCTATCTCTGATACTGACAAAAACAAAACGCGGACAGGTACGCATCGATAATTGCTTCATTGTGTAATTTTTAACTTAACAAAAAAAACTGAATTTAGTTCAGCTAATAAGTTAACACTAATGTTATTGATTCTGATGCGGTACGAAGTTCGCCCGGTCAGCTAGTCATAGAATAAAGAATAACACAAGAAATGTCACGTGGGCGCGTTTCGTGGTCCAAATTTCGTATGTAGAATTGTTTTTCACCATTGTAGTGTGTATGGATATGTATGTAGTTTCAATTCCTTTCAACAGAGTTCAGTCGTATTTTGAGGTGTCTCAACAGATGTCAGTAAAGTTGTACTGTATGAGAGAGACTGTTACGGAGTTAATGTTTTGGAAATAGCCGGTGACCCTATCGACAACTTCGCACCTTCGGTGAACGGTTCCCCTGCCTCAGAAAAATACAGAGCATCCATTAGGACGCACGTCAATCCAGTTAAATATTCATTCTTCACGACTCGTAACCTGACGAACCGAGTATCATTGAAACTCCCGATCATCCGAGAAGAATTGTTCATTAGAGGAAACATTATTATGAAATCCAAATGGGATTGTGATATACGATGTCAAACAAGTGTAAGAGAGATAGAGCGCGTGCTAAACGGGCTACAACCAAAACGTACAAAGTCGGTGGCAACATTTAAATTCTCAAACTATTTTATCAATAGATATATTATTATTACTTTTTATTATTATATGTTAGGCACAATATAGTTCTATTTTTATAATGACAGAACACAATAATGACACAGTACAGCAATTATTGCAGAGATTAACACTGAAGTATGTATTTATTTCTGAAATAATTTGCTTTGTTGGCTGAGGATCGTTTGTAACATTAACAGTTGTGCAGAATTTATTATGGGTTCTATACGACATGTACCGTTTTCATTCATTTTGTATTCTGCACAGTACACCTGCCCATTCACACCCTTGTATGGCTTTTCAATAAATTCTTAATTCAATAAAGAACTTACTCTTCGCAATGATGCAATCGATTTTAATCCTTACCGCAATTATTGTAGAAACCAATTTTCGTCGAAGTCATTTTATGCTATGTGATAAAATTGATAGAAATTTATAGAATTTCATTATTTATGTAGAATCCACCAGGTTGACCTCACGCGAAAAAATGTGAGAAATCGACACAAATTATTTATTATGTATTTCCGCATATGTATGCACTTACGTCAGATATGTCTTTGTGAAACGTCACTGAAAAACAGTCTTTTATCTTTATTTCGACTTCTTTTTGTTTTTAGCGAAAAGGGGATAGCACGTGTACCTACCTACCTATTCGTTATTCGGATGTTCGAACATTGTGATTCTTTTTAATTAAAAATGCTCATTTCGGTTGTGTGTCTGTAACTCCTGTACAATGAACTCTAGAACTTTTATTTTGAATTTAAGTTTTTGTTCGAAGAATTCCATAAATTACCTACCGCTACCTAAATTATCTGCTGATACTATAATAATTTTAACAGAAATTATTTATCATTTTCAAAATTTATTGAGAAATCAGATCTCATATAGATATATAGATGAAACACGAAGCGAAAAAAATACTTCCCCTTTTTGCCCCCAATTAGTTCAATTTGACCTCCAAAACTCCCAACGATCTAACGCCGATCCACTGGAATCTACTGAAGCTACTATGTGATTTTTCACGGATCTGCGCATGTTGTATAAGTTAAATTTTTAAAATTTTTACTTCAATATTCTTTGCTGAATTCGATTAACAAGTCAGAAACATGCTGAAAGCAAGTAATGCATCTATGTTCGTGTCAATCTGCACTGCGATACCCTTAATTTTTCTTCTGTTATATCTCTGGAAAAAAAATGTTAGATAAAAATGGTATTGCAAAAGTTAAGGCAATCCACAACCCTAATAATTTTTTTTTGCTCAAAACTCACATTTTAATGATTTCCGGCGAATTCGTAACTTTATTAACTTTTTTATTCTAACAGAACACTGTGGATGTTAAAGTTAGAGGGATGAACCAGATTTTCTATGCGATGAATTAATAACTTTGGGAGTGAGACATGGAGACACATTTTAAATATTTGTAACACGTTCTTCAGAATTAATTAAAATGAACGCGGCTGAAAGTTCGAATCTCCAGGCCTGCCAGGGTGAATTCGACCGTACGTTCGTCCAATACGCCGTGCCGCGGGCGTATATTTGTTTACACGCTTTCTTCACCTACGTCGTTAAGATTCCCACATTATTTGTCTTCTTCTTTTCTTTGATAGGGCAAATTCGACAGTAGGTCCGTCCCATACACGGATCGCGAGTCGCAATTTGTATACACGGCTTCTTTACTTAAGATTCTGAATATATTTTAGGGTATATTGTCGTCTTAAACAATTACGATGCTTCAAGACCAATGTTCAGTCTTTCCTCCCCTCAAAAAGACCCTCAATACAGCATCTGAGATGACATAGGCCTCGAGGGAAATGATTTTCCTCAGGGCCTTCTGTGTGGAGTTAATGTAAAAAAGAGGTTTTCGAAATTAATAAAACTGTCAGTAATAACTCAAACATAATTAATAAAAAAAAAAATTTAACTGATGGTCTCATATTTAATTTATTCCGTTAACCTCCACTGTAACTGTTTCCTCTTCCCCTTCTACGCTTCCTATAATAATGTCTCCTTCTTTTCTATTTGTATCTCTTTTTCTCAATGTATTATTTTCTTAACGTACGTACGTACTTGTGATCCCTGACATCATTTGGAGTAAAAAATGTGAAGAAAATTTTAATCTCCGGTGACATTTTTTATGTTGTTTTTCAACTTGAAACAAAAAAAGTATTGGTCAGGTTACTCGGCTGAGTGAAAAGTAATGAAATTTGAAAGAAATATTTTTTTGATTGTTTATCTAGAAATTTTTTAAAAAAATCCAAAAAATGTCACTGGAGACCAAAATTTCATTTAAATTTTTTTACTCCAAATAATGTCAGTAATCACTGGTTAAAGAAGTCAAGTTCCTACGTCCCTTGTGTCTGCATGTAATTAACTTGAGTTAATATAATAAGTCTTGATGATGCTTGAGAAAAGCGAAACCTGGTTGGCTGTAATTTATTAATTCAACAAAATGGTGCATTACAAAGGTGTTTTTATTTTTATTTGATGAGCCCAGTTATATTGAATTGTTTAACTGAAGACTTACATAGCGAATTCTATTTCAATATATTGTATGTAATATATTAGGTATTCAGTCCACATTTTGCTAATGCTGACTTGAATGGGAGATAATTGTGGAATTTGTCGTCGTTCATCCTTGACATTTAGTATTTATCAGAAGTAGAATTTATAAAAGGCATTTGAAGTAAAATAAATATATTATAATATACTATACTTTTAAAAAATCATTATTTTCAATGTGTCATATTCGGGAATGCTGTGCTGAGTAAGAGATTCCTTCGGCATCGGTGTACAGTCGGGAAACATACCAAACGCGCGCCCATCATTTGTCTACACTGCGTTCGTAAGTTCAAGCCCTCGGCTGTTCGGCGGAATACGTCTTATTTAAATATTTGGAATTACAGCATTTGTGTCTTCAAATGGCAAGTACAAATATTCAGTTCTTTTTCCTGCCAATTTTTAGGACATTATCTTCCAGGATCTTTCACCACCTTTCCAGGCTATTCTGTAAGTCACAAAGAGTATCTGCTTTAAGTAATAATAATAATATTTGGATGACTTATATTGCGCCGTTTTTGTGAAAAATCATCTGCAAACAGCATAGTCTTGAGAATACTGTTTATTTCATGAATCGTTAGATAATTCATGACATTTGATGAATAGCAGTGGGCTAAGGTCAGATCCTTGGTATACCTATCCCTTATGTGCATCTAACTTGAGTTTCTACGTTAGTATACATATCTTGTATGGATAGCACATATACTTCTGGTACTGGTAATCAGTTAATAACAATAAAAAATATCCTTGAGGTAACGATACTGGTAACAACAATATTGTTATTATGTATATTCGTTAAGTATTAATGCATAAATAATTTTCTAATCAATATTCAACCAATGTCTAACGACGTAATTGTTGTTAAAAATTTGAATGGACTATAATCTTTATTTTGTCCGTAACTTATATGGCGAAAATGTGCTATTACTCCTTGTTTGGTGTTGATTTTAGTATATTCGCATCTATGAATAGAATTTTCGTTTATAATGAGTTTGAAATATTGTTTTATTATCATGACTAACTAATCATCACGCCGTTTCTCCGCAAGGGTAGGCAGAGAGGACGGACCGCCAAACAACTCGGTCTTGGCACATAATATTAATCAGTTACAGTGAAAGGCTGCATAATTTTTTGCTCCCAATTTAAGTGCTCCGCAAAGTAAATATATTTGGCGAAAACAAATACTGAAGCTAATATTTAAATAAAAAAAGTGCGCACTATTGATTGGCATTCAAAATAATAATCAGTTCCTAATATATCTTCTACAAAAAACAGTTAAAAATAAGTAAATATTTGAACATTCTGAAACTGTCAAACTGGTGATAATAATATTTGTGCAATACAACTGAATTTAAAAGTGTAAAGTGGAGTAAGTGTGCGAAAAAATAAATATGGCCAATCTTCACAAATTTATGGAAGAAGCAAAGGAGGCAGTTAATGAACTACTTTTCGCAGTGCAAGATCCCAACAAAAAATTCAGTAAAGACCAACAAATTATTGTGACGAATAAAGCAACAAATATACTATCGTTATTAGGTCACCTGGCAATTGAAATGTCAGAAGAAAAAAATAAAACAGAAATCGCTAATAGAGATAAAACATATGCTTACCCTCAAAATAAACAAAAAAATAAATATTGTCTAATGATTAGTCCTAAAACAAACAGTGACACTTCTGACTCAATTCTAAAAAAAATACAAAAACATATTAAAATTAGTAAACTGGGAATATGTGTTGAAGGCATCAAAAAAATATCCCGAAACAGAATCATCATTGAGTGTTTAAAAAAAGAGGACGCGAATAAATTACAAATGGAGATCTCAAAAGTAATAAATGATATCGATACTAAAACATTATCAAAAAAAAAACCTACTTTAATTTTCAAGGGAATATTTAATGATTACGATAAAGAAGACTTCACTTGTGACATCATTGAACAAAATGAAGAATTTAAAATTATGTCGCAAAACAAAGAACAGAAACCTATCTTCAACATCAAGAAAATAATTAAAAATAAATTTAATGACACATCTAACTATGTGGTCGAAGTAGATAGCGAAACCCGGAGAATAATCATTAACAAAGATAAAATTAAAATCGGATACCAAAGAATCTTTTTTGAAGACGCAAATCCGGTCATGCAATGTTACCACTGTTTACGCTTCGGACATGGTACTACAAGATGTCTGCAGAGAGAGAAGGACGAAAAGCCTGTTTGCAGTTACTGCGGTCTCGATCACTCATACAGTGATTGCGGGAACAAGGATAAACAACCAAATTGCAAAAACTGTTGCATTCAAAATGAAAAATATAAAATGTCATTTCCAGTTAATCATAGAGCAAATGACAAAACAACTGTAAGGTATATAAAAAAATGCTCGCAATTGCTGAACAAAATATTGAATATTAATTTTATCATATCAAAAAATATGCAACAATATATTTTAAATAAGAATCTTTTGTTATATTTTAGTATTTTGATAATTAACATTAATGAAGATAATCAATTTAATTTACATGTGTATGTGATATGTATACTCTCACTATATTGTTGTTGGCAGCAAATGAATGTAAGGCTTTTAATGTATATATCAAACTGTATAACTAAAACAAATTCACTCTATATTGATAACAGTGTTACATGTTACTCTCTTATAAAAATAATTGTTTATTTTTATTTTTCACGCCTATTACACTCTAAACATACTGATGGTAGGATTTCAGGTGAATATTTTCAAATCAAAAATGTCTTTTAGTTATATTGATGATGAAAGAGATGTAAATTATTGTAAAGTTAATAATTTGCATGAATGGATTCAAATGCAGACTACAAGAAAATGTGAATCAAATAATCTAACTTGTGTAGAACTAAACATTAGGTCAGTTTGCAAGTATTGGGATCTCTTTCATGCTTATTTTAAAAACTGTATAAATCACATTGACATACTTATGCTTTGTGAAACAGCAATACGTTCAGAACATGTTGGTTTATATGAAATTCCCGGATTTAATTCATATCACTATTGCAGAAGTTACAAATCCGGTGGAGGTATCTTGTTATATGTAAGAAATAATCTCACCTTCTCGCAAATATTTATAGACACAATATATTTTGAAAACGTTTTTGGAAAATTGACATTTAAAAATAACAAAAAATTAAATCTTTTAGCTATATACCGACCTCCGAATCTCAATAAACAAGCATTTTTGTCTGAAATATCTTCTGTGTTTAAAAATAATATTGACCCAAATGAAAGTGTCATATATTTTGGTGACATCAATTTAAACTTATTAAATAGAAATGATTCAGTCATAATAACTTATGAAAATATCCTTGCAAATAATTATTTAATAAAATGTATAGATGATGTAACAAGAGAAGTGATAGTTCAACAGAAAATAAACAGCTCGTGTATCGATCATTTTTTTGTAAGGATTAGCGGAAGACAATCCGCTGGAGCTTTCACAGGTGTGAGTTCAATTTCCTCATGCGTATGTGATTATAATATTGCTGATCACCACACCACGGCTATTAATGTTCTGTTAGATTCTATAGAACAAGTAAACTTGAACAAAACTGAAAATATAACGATTCTTTCGCAGAGACATATCGACAATAATATCCAAAATTATGATTGGAATTCACTTTTAGAAGAAAATGACTGTTCTATTATTTACTCAAAATTTCAGAATTATTTTGATGACTTGTATAAAAATAGCACAATTGTGATAAGTAAAAAATCCAAAACCCGTCCTTATGCTAAAAACGATTGGATATCTTCCGATGTTTTATGTAAAATTAAAAAAAGAGATAATTTATATAAACGCTGGAAAAATTCTCCAACAAACAAATATTACGAGAAAGAATATAAATGTTTTAGAAATGTGCTAAATAAATTATTAGTTAAATTAAAAACTTCTTACTATAATGATAAATTCAAAAACTATTTTCAAGACTCAAAAAAAACATGGGAGGAGTGTAATAAAATTTTAGGAACTAAATGTAAAAATGACTGTGATGAAAATGCTTCTAAATATCTGATGAAAGGTCGAACAAAAGAAGGTTTAATTAATGATTTTGTTGATTATTTCTCTGAAAGTGTTTACAATATGTTACATAAGTGCAACCATAAGACAACTAAATTTGAACCAGAGGCGATGCCTCAAAGCATGTACCTACCGAGGGCAACAGCGGCGGATATAGAAAGCATTGTTAGACAAATGAAGAGTTCTTCTCCAGGAATTGATAGTATCAGAATGAGCGATATTAAAAAACATATTTTAATCCTAGGTCCAATTATAACCCATTTTATAAACAGAATCTTATTTCAAGCAAAAATCCCCGATGACTTAAAATGTAGTATCATAAGACCTGTATATAAGGGAGGTGACCACACTGTATTGGGTAACTACAGACCAATTAGTATCTTGCCATCTCTAGAAAAAATTCTTGAAAAATATATTCAAATAAAATTAATAAAATATTTAGAAGATTTTTCTATAATAGATACTAATCAATACGGTTTCCAAAAAAAAAAGAGTACAGAATTGCTGCTTCAAAAATTTGCCAACATGATAAATAATGAATTAAACTGTAAAAAACATACATTAGTCTTATTTATAGATTATTCGAAAGCTTTTGATACTATTGATCATGGTAAATTACTTAAAATACTAGAAATTATAGGAATACGAGGAAAACTACTAAAACTTTTTGAAAATTACTTAAACAACCGATGCATGAAATTAAAACTCTTAAACTCTTTAAGTAAAAAAAAGAAGTTTTTTGCCGGCGTTCCTCAAGGTTCCATATTAGGTCCAATTCTGTATATTATATATGTATCTTTTATTAAATTAATTTTTAGACATGTAAAGTACTTTGTATACGCGGATGATACTGCTTTAGTGATTTCTAGCAGTGATTTGCAAACTTGTATAGATCTTTTACAAAAAGACTACATTGAACTCTTAAAGTGGTCTCATGACTCTGGCTTAATCATAAATGCCAAAAAAACTAAATTGTTACATATAAGATCCCCTAATGTTAAGGTATATATTACACCTGAAATAAAGACACATACATCAGATTGCTTACACAATGGTATTCCTGCAACGTGTACATGTGAAAATATGGAACTAGTTAAAGAATATGTTTATTTAGGTGTTATTATTGATTGCTTTTTCAAGTGGGATATACAAATAAACAAAGTTTGTGCACGACTAAGATCAATTGTAAGCAGATTGTATAAACTAAAATTTTTTGTTCCTATCTGCACACTTCGAATAATTTATTTATCTCTAGCTGAATCTGTTATAAGGTATGGAATAACAGCTTGGGGATTTTCCTGTAAAACAAATATAGACCATGTACAATCAGTGCAAAATTCATTGGTTAAATTATTAGCTGAAAAAAATTTATACAAAGAAAGGCATAATATTCCATACTTTTATCAGAGTCTCAAAGTTCTTTCAGTCAGAGCAATTCTGTGGTACAAAATTATATTTCAGCACATAAATAATCCTTTATATATTAACAGGCTGGAACACAACCATAATACTCGTTTTAACTTTAATGAAGGGCTAATTGTACCTAAGCATACAAATAAATATGGACAAAGAACGTTAAATTACATGATTCCCAGTTGTTTAAATATGTTACCTGCTGAAATTAAAAACTGTGCCCAAAACAAACAATTGATGAATTTACTGAAGACTTGGCTTACGGAAAGAATTAATTTGTATTAGCTCACAATGACATATTATTCTAAAAACTTTAAAAATGTTATTTATGTTTTCAAAAATTTATTTTTATCTATATTTCTGTAAAAAATTAAATTTTATTTTATATAATTGTAAAAATGTAACTATTAAATCACTATAATACGATCTTTAACGTAAAGAACCCGTTAGACAAACTGCTAAAAAGTAGTTTATCGGGACTTTTTGTCTTGTATTTGTAAAGTGTATAAAATAAATAAATAAAAAAAAAAAAATCTTAGCCTCACTTACATTCATGCATCGTCTCATAGGTACATACTCTTCTATAATTCTGACTTAATTAATTGTAAAGACAAAGAGGATAAATTAAGCCACTCGAACATCTATAAACTTAATTGCAATGATTGCCCAGCCACATATATAGGTAAAACCGCGCGTAACGTTAATATTAGAGTTAAAGACCACGTAAGGTGTCTTACAAGCACAGGTTTTCAGAATTTGCCGACCATTTGATTGATACTGACTATAGGTTAAATACAAATACAGGAGTCCAAATAATAAATATAAATAAAATAGGAATACGCCTTAATAATTTAGAAGCATTAGAAATATCAAAATCAAAGAAAAATAATTGTCAAATTTTAGACAAACAGTTAGAATTAACCAACAGTCTGATTTTAAAGTTATTCACTTTCTCCCTATTTAACCCCCACCCGCACCCTCTCTTGACTCCTCCTCTTCTATCAACCATTCTCTCTTATATGCTATCTCTTTGTATTGTGTTAACCTAATAATCTTAACTCTGTACTGTAATTAAATTAATATGTTTATTGTCCTGAAGAAGGTTGAGGTCAACCAAAACCGGTCGACAAATATAAATCAAAACAAAGTGGGTTAAAACAAAGATGTTTCCTGTAATACGCAATATTGAAACTCAAAATCTTTTTTTTTATTAAATTACTAAAATTCGTCTTTGTAAACTTTGAAACTCAGTACATGTTAAGGCGACGTTAGACCCTACCCAACCAAAGTGACGAACTTGAATGCCCCTAGTAACAACGATCAACAGTCAGATACAAACAGAAGCGAGATTTTACGTGATATAAGAACCTTATAAAATTAATGATTATTTAAAATGCTTGGTGTTAGAACTTTGTCATACATATATCTACGAAAATACAACATTCTGAAACTTGTTTTGGGTATAAAAATGAAACCCAAAAATATACCCAAAATACTATTTTGTCTATCATTTTGGGTATAGAAATGAGCAAAAGAAGTACTTTGGTATTCAAAGGTCATTTTTGAAAAAAATGTCAGTTAGAACCCTATCTATATGAGGTGACGATTGTACATCAATGGATTTCAAGTTAAGTTAACACCGGCTCCTAGTCAAAAGGCACCTGTTATGTGCCGCTTTAAAATTATTAACATTGATGCGACAAAGATTTTTTAAATATATTTACTTAATTAATTATTGACGCTATTTTTGGGGAATAGTAAAATTAACCTTTTTTCTTTCTTATATTTTCAATTTGGTAGGGGGGTAGGCACTGCCGTCCCGGGAACCAACACCTCTGCCATTATTCACCCCAAGTGGTGTGCTACTTTTGGTGACTTAGTTGCGCCAGCAACATGTCGGGTCGGATCGGGAGAGACTCCTGGACACACTGATCCCCAGAAGGCTTTTTGCCCCTCGTACATTTTCCTTCCCAAAATATCCTCTCCTTTCTTTCCTTAAAAAGACCCTCCACGCAGTTGGAGCAGTGTGGAGCTAATGTTAAAAAAATATCACCCGTAAATTTGACAGTTTACATCTAGTACAAGATTGTTAGTTTATCGAGGCTTCGCTACGTAGATAATCTTGTCGTTAACATCGTTAATACAAATTATTGACTGCTTTTTAATGATATGCAACAGATAAAAAATTGACAGTTATTCAGATTGTCAAAGAAAAATCAGCAAAAATTCCTAGGGTAATTATTTATGAAATAAGTTAAGCAAAATGAATTTGATATTTCATAGCTGACCACACCATAAGTAAAATGTGACAGTTTTGCCATCGTACGGAGCTTTTCCGCTTTGGGTTAATGCTATATTTATTTATTCATTTATACTGGGTTTTTACAGATGTTCTCACGCGCATGACAACAATCCAGTTATAAAAAAACTCGTTTAATACACAATTAGGTTTAAACAATTACATAAATCTCATCATACAAATTATACATTTGTGATTTTTTTTATTTTTTTTTATTTAATGACAATATAAGATAAATTAAAATTACAAAATAAGTAAAAAATACCAAGTTTCGTGGTTTGTTCACAGTCCTCCTCACTAGGTATTCCTGTTCCGAGGCGGACTGTATGTTGCTGAATGGGTGCTGATCTTTATTAAAGTCTTATGTATCTTCAATCAATTTATGTTCTTTAAATCTTGAAAATGTTTTTAATTGACTAAATGGTTCGTTATCTTTTCACTTTCGCACCAATAAAACAGATTGGATGTTTAGGAAATGGAAGGTAGATACGGTCTCAAATATTAAATAAGTAAAATTTTCAAAATTTTAAGCAACCCCCGACTCAAAAAAGAATTGATAACCTCGAGACGCCTGAACAGATTTTCATTAATTGTAGCTAAGAACCATCTCAATCACGTCAGCTTTCAAACAAAAAAACCGCATTATAATCGGTCCATTCGTTTAGGGAGCTACGTTGCCTCAGACAGACAAACACACAGATACACAGAAAGTCAAACGTATAAAACCGCTCCTTGCGTCGGGGTTAATAAAGATTAAGTAACAAAAGAATTAAAAATGGAAAATTATAAAAATACAAAGGTCAGTCAAATGACAAATAAAACAAAGAGGACAAGAGATATAATTAGAGATACAAATGATACATAAATATAATTAGCACAACATATTTTTTAGCAATCGCAGAACATTTATTCTGAATCCATATAGACTATCGACGAAAATATCTAATTCAGCACACAACTTATTATATAGTCGACACATTTGGATCAGAGGGCTAAAATAGGTGATATTATATTAAGTTATGGGGTATATATAATTTAAGCACATAATTTTCAAATACGTGATATTATAAAAAAAGGTATTACTATTAATTGGTTTCTGGAAACAAAATAAAATTCATATTGCTTATTTATTTCTGTAACACTTTTTCTAAAAACTGGTTAACTTTCCAAAAATGGGTTGTCAACTCTAGTATGGGACCATTAATTTTATGATCTTTCAAAATAAGCACCTTCCAAACGTGACGTCTTTCCCATACTTGACGCGCTTTTTCCCGTGTTCATATTTTTACTATGTTTTAAGAGAATTTTTCCCCGCGTTTAAAGTACGCAGTAAAACTGTTCAGACCCCTATAAAACGACCAAAAAACAATTTTACACAATCACGAAGGTGCTCGACTCTCTGGGCATCATGTAGCAAGAGCCTGCGAACATTAGGTTAGAGATTAGGTTCATTCATTGATTTTTAAAGCTCAGAAACTAATTATAAAGATTATATTAAAACTACCGAACACAATAAGTTCGGATGAAATCTTCAGGAGAATCTGTGTCTTGGACATTAGGCAACTTTATGCCAAAAACATACTAGCATACGTCTTTAAACACAGAACTACATTTGAAAATGTCCAAACTGCTAGAGATACTAGAACCAAAGTGCATAATACAGCTTTCGGCCAATTAAATTTTAGATACATTGCCACAAAATTATACAACGCACTTCCACTGGCTATTAAACAGAACAATGTATTTTAAACATAAACAATGTATTCTGACATCAAGTTCTGGATTTCCAGCCAAAACAGATCCAACTTCAAAGATATTACCAAAACGAACCTTTAAGTATTATGTATTTTTTCGACGATGATTGTCTTGTTACTTTAAATGTGTAATGTTATGTTATTATTTGTATTTTTACTATATGTGCTATTGTTTTTTTAAATTATAAACTGTTCATGTTTTTAAAGCGCCTGCTCTCAACACAGGTTCTCCTAGTGAGACAGGCATAGGACATTTTAAATTATAAGCCTGTAATAAATATAGATGAATAAATTTTTTGATTTGAAATGAATCCGATGTCGCTAAGACTTTTAGACTCCTGGGCGCCAGACAGCAATATAATTGATTTATCTGTTCGATTGATCAATTTACCTAGTTGAATTTAAAACATCGGGCTCACGGACACGCCCATGACACGCTTCTATCGGTGTATCTCTTCACTGATTTCACACATTAGTTTCACTGTGTCGCAGTCTATTGTTAATTCTGGCCTAGCTCAATCAAAACCCCCTGCAAAAAAGGCCAAGTCATCAATAGCCAAGATGGCCGTCGATCTTCTTAAAAATTATAATGTATTTATAATTTAGCTCTTAAGGCTTTAACAAGCATAATACAGTACACTAGATACTTATTATTTTACAAAGATAATTCCACTAACGTATTAGTCATAGGTTTTCACAACTAATTATTTTTGCTTTTGAATATAACGAGACGGAGAGGTTTTGCATATATCGAGACGGAGAGGTTTTGAATTTAACGAGAAGGAGAGGTTTTGAATATATCGAGACAGAGAGGTTTTGAATATATCGAGAAGGAGAGGTTTTAAATTTATCGAAATGGAGAGGTTTTGAATATATCGAAACGGAGAGGTTTTAAATATATCGAAACGGAGAGGTTTTGAATATATCGAGACAGAGAGGTTTTGAATATATCGAGACGGAGAGGTTTTGAATTTAACGAGAAGGAGAGGTTTTGAATTATCGAGACAAAGAGGTTTTGAATATATCGAGAAGGAGAGGTTTTAAATTTATCGAGATGGAGAGGTTTTTAATATATCGAAACGGAGAGGTTTTGAATATATCGAGACTAAGAGTTTTTGCATATATCGAGACGGAGAAGTTTTGAATTGTCTCAACACCGAGAGGTTTTTTTTGGTAATATACTCGTATGTATTGGCATTTGGTGAAATCGTTCTGGTGGCATATGATGCGAATAGTTAGTGCTATGGTTGTCAGAGTGGAAAATATGGTGTTGAGTAGATTTAACATAGACACGGATATTTATAACATTAAAATTTGAGGGCATTTATGAAGTTATTCAGTAATAATTATTGTTCACTGGGTAGAAAGAAGCGATAGTATTAGATTAGACATTAATATTTTGCAACAGATATTAATTATAGGCCTTCTTCTGGTTCCCTCTCACATGGGCTGGCATCAGGGTAATCTAAAAATAATATGTGGAAAGCTTACTGTAATTTTTTTTTAAATATAAAACGCGATGTCTAGCAAAAGGAGGTACAAATCAAACATATTTTAATTAAATTCAAAGGATAAGTATATATGTATATTTTGCATGTATACCGCTAGGGGCGCTGCTAGTATGCTGGCCTTACATACAGGCAGCATTACCTTCTACTGGCTCACTAGGTACTAATGCGAAAAAGGTGGAGTCGACATTAAATTATACCTTGACCGTGCGGCAGGTGTTTTTACTTATTTATGTGACGACCCCAGAATCACAACTGCCTGGGCCCAGTGGAACTTTGGTAGTTAATTTTAGGAACTAACTAAGCGAATAGATTTGAGAAAGGAAGAGGATACAGGATAGAGAAAAGTTGTTTAATCTTTAAAAAAACTTTCAATAATAACAATATTTACTTGCTTTGAAGAGTCGTCGAAATCTGAAAAATCATAGCACGCCAGTTGCAAAATATTATTTATTTTAACTTTATTTATTCTTTGCAATTCTCCATCGGTCAGCTTGTGGAAAGTTTCGTAGGTTAAATCAAAAGTGTTCCATTAGTTTTTTTTATGACGTAGGTATCGCCCCGGTGAAAAGCAACTATGCAGAAGCCAAACATCTCTTATTTGTACGTATTATGTAGAATCACCTCCCAAAGTTAGGGCGCTTTGTCTTACTTAACATCTTCAGTAATTAACACAAATAAATAAAATTTTATGATTCTTGCAAAATAAGTAATATTTTGTACAAATTGGTGTTAACGTATCTCATAGTCGCTGCGCAGTACTCACCCGTGCAGATTCCTAATAAAGGTTTGCTCACTCGCACGGTTTACCGCTGAAACACCACGAGAAAAGCCTACGAATTGGCAATTTAGCTGTTTAGTGATCAGATCTGAATAGCTCTTCCTCAATTCCTTTCCCTCACGACTTCCTTCAGCCTCACAATTCCCCAATTGGGGATTCCAAAGTCCCATTGCCTCCGGATAGATATTAAAAAAAATATACGAGTATATTATATTTTTCACCCAATTACACACAACCACGACGACGCAAGACAAACCTCTGCCAAAATATAAACGGGTTAAGGCCCGGTGGTAGGCGTTCAAAAAGAAGAAGAAGGTGTGTTATAAAACAGTAGAAATTCGGAATTTGTCATAAAGTTAAAAACGGCGTGACACTTGCGTTTTGACGACCAAAATGCGTATACACTTACCTACTAAGTCCATACGTATTTTACTAATATATACACATTAGCATGAACTGAAAAGAAACGACAAACGCAAAAGATAACGAAAATAAGTTAAAAATGAAGAATTTGTTCGCAATCTCTATTTTTGAAATATCACTTTAAATTATTATTTAAGAGTTTTTCTTTTAGGTATAAACCTACTATTTTATTTTTTAACGCAAATTTTTTTTCTTCCCATTTGTATTGTAATCAAATTGGACATATTATGTAACGAGAACCATAGTATCTCACTGATAGCTAGCTGAATTGATATTTTCGATTGACAAATATTATAAAATATTTGGGTTTTAAAACCGCGGTAGGTCTCCTTTTCAGTTTTGATTTAATAATTTACATAGTTAATAGAATAATAATATTAGCGAGGAGAATTGATGTATTTTATTTAGATTGGTTTATAGACTCATTTGAGTGCTCCCCTCCACGGAAATCTTAAGTAAAAGGCGAAAGGTTTATTTATTTGCATGTTTAGGTATGTTTTAAAATACGTCCTATTTAAACATTTTCCTTTGAAATATGTTCAATTGAAAAACTTTACAAAAGATTTAACCTCAAAATCAGAAATTGGTAAATGGATTATAAGATATCTACTTTGCAAACTTTGACACCTCATATCTCAGAACAATATAGAGGTAAGTTTGGACCGTGTCCTTACGAGGTGATGAAAAGATAACACAAAATATACAGAATCACCCTTCTGTTCAATGTATTTTATGCCTGAAAATAAATGCAAACTTATTTTCTTGCTTAAGATGAAACCATACTAAATAACGCAAAATCAAATGTTTTTGTTTTGAAAATTTGATCGCTTAGAAGTATTATAGATGCTTTAATTAAATACTGCGTGTAGAACATATCTTGCCCCTAATAAATCTAAAAGTATAAGGTCTGTAAAAAACACTTTCATGTCTAAACTCTCCTATTTATAAATCTCTTATCGGATATGGTTTTATTGCTTAATGTGGAAAATTCGGTTTCTTTTATGATAATCGCAAAAAAAAAATGAAATTTACGCCCGAACCTCACAAAATAAAATACAATATGCATTTTCGCGTTGTTATTTTTGACATCACGGCGACAATACGGCAGTCGACGAATTTGGAATTTCAAAGTGAACCTTTTGCCTTCCACCGAAGAACTATTAACTAGCCACACCTATTTTCTGTCAGTCCTCCTCTGGACGGAGCGGGGAACAGGCGTTAGTCTCCGCGTCGCTTGTTTTCGTGAAATCAATTTTAAAATTCCGTTTTATTGTAATAAACAATACGTAAAAACCTGTAATTTTTTTTCTCAAATACCTTTTCCAACCTTTCCAAAAGCTTTTTCTAAAGTATTTTTAAACTTCTCCCATAAAGGGGCGTGAATTCCGATTTCGATTTTTTCCTATACTATTGGATCGCCTTAAGTCAAGAAACCTATTATTTTCTCCTTTTCCCCGCGAACGTTGTATTATTACCATGATCACTTTGCATTAATTCCTCCTCTATCGATGATTGATGGTGCTTCTACTGCGATTGCTTCTCCTTCCCCCTTTTCTTCTAGACTTACTGGCACCGGGCCAGAGCCGCAGTGGACTCCAACACTACTCTTATTGTTGTTACCAAGAAACCAAGAACAAGTAAAATATCCATTGGAGTAGCAAGACCCCGATCAATACTGCGACAATTTAAATAACTGTGTTTGATAGAAATAGCCTTTTTGCTAGTTAGTGACTTCAAGTATATTCCTCGGTAATAATTAATAATTGTTGCAGTCGTATCTACAAACTTTTTGGCTAGGTTAAATATATTATTTGGTTCAAAGAACTTTAGATCCAAATTTAGTAGATTGTAGAAGTGATTTACCGGCTTTCTAATGAGTATAGAATGTGCCAAGGTTTTCTTAAATTGAAAAAAGTATTCGCCGATGAAAAAGCGAATTTCGCGTTTTCTCCGCTAACGCGATTCTAAAAGCTCTATTAGTCCGCCCTGAATGTGTTTCTTTCTTTCGTTCTCGTACTTTATTTAAATAAGAGATATCCCGGTTCCTGGTTACAGCCCTACAGTGCCTACGGACTGGAGATTTTTTGTTCAGTTTTATGTAACGTTGCCCCTGAGAAACATTGGCAAGCGCCGTGAATCCAATTCACTCTGCTTCGGAGGTGTTGCGTGGCAGGGTTTGCAAATGAAAAATAAGATACACGTAGAACTATTATACTGAATTAAACACGGTGTCCGGAAACTAGTGGCATAAGCGGGAAACTGATGAATCTACAACACATTTTGGAGTCGATTTTGTGGTATAACTTTTTTGATTTGAGCTTTCGTTTTCGATTAAATCGAGTATGAAGCTGGAATTTTTTAAAGTTAAAAAAATCGGTCGTTAGGGCTTACTGTCAGCTGTTTATTGTATATTAAAATATGTCTAAGGGTAGACCTAGCTCCAAATATTTTTAACTATCTGTGAAAAATTATTTTTAATACAAGTATATTGAAAATTCTAAAAAATTCTTCTCAGACCAATTTTTGTTTTCTATATGATGTAGATTCTTCAGCATCCCGCTTTTACCACTAGTTCGTTGACATCAAGTTTTATCTCATCAAGCTCATACTAATTATTCTTATACAAGTCCCCGGCGATGCCTGGGCTTTAGTTTTCGAAATCAAATGTAGACAATGACCTTCCTTTTTGTTTTGAAGGTCACATGTGCTTTTTCATCAACCTCGGCGTAAAACTATAGATTTGCATACAAATCAAATTCACACCGCCCGCTTGCCAGCCCGCTGGTCCACCACATACAGACATTCTCCTTTATTATTATATATTTCAACCAATTTACACAAAACCTTGACAAATTATGTACCTTAACCTTCCTCATGAATAACTTATCTATTGGTGAAAACCGTATGAAAATCTGTTTAGTAGTTTTTGAGTTTATCGCGAACAGACAGACACGGTGGACTTTATTTTACAATATGTAGAGATTACGGATTTATTTATCACTTCAATCTTATGAAAGTTCCAAGTCAAGGGTCACCTTATCGTGCATCTATTTTTCAATTACTTGGAAAACAGCTAAATATCTTGAACAGTGAGCTCTGGCGTCATACAATTTTCACAACTTTTCTATCCAGTATTTTTAGGTTAACGCTACCATTTTCAGTTCACAATACAATTTCTACCATATCCATTGTCAAGTTTACCGTCAAACGTCACATCCCAATTTACCATCGCTCCGGAAACCATTTATTGGATAATAAACCAAAACCCCAAGTGGTTCGCTAAGTTTGGTGACTTAGCAAGAGTTCATAGGGCGAGGTTTGTATAACGTACTGTGTGGCGGGCCGGATCGGGAGAGACTGCTTGAGGGAGATGTTTTGACCTCCAGCCGGAGTCTTTCGGCCCATCGCCACGCACCGCAGGGATGTTGGATTTATAGGTACGTCACTCCTGGACACATTGACCCAAGATTCCTACTCAACCCTCATACCTTTTTCCTTCCCAGAACTTTCTTTCCTTCCTTTCCATAAAAGAGACCCCCACACAACAAACCCAAAGATGCCATAGGCTCCAAGGGTTTTTTTACATGCATTATTTTTGTTAAAAAAAATTCGAAAATATAGTGTTGAAACTCGGGTGAAGTCGGGCAATTCTCTATGTTTAACCCTCTACGAATTACATATTATTAATCATCAGTATGAACATGCAAGTTTGAGATTTATCTTTACCTGACTCTATTAATACCTCACTACACATTTCTTCGAATTGATCGCACTGATAATTTGTATTCCGTTCGCTCTACTTTGCTGATATATTATGTTAAGAGGTCCGTTCTCGCCCTAAAGAATATTAATTTTTATTTTTGACATAATCAGTAAAACATCAAATTATTATATTTAATTAAATGAAGACAATATTAGCGAAACCCAATAGCAAATCAGAAAACAGAAAAATCAGAAAAGGATACGGTCACATCTAGGACACGAACCCAAGCTACGCCTCCGATTCGGTCATATTTAACATATCATACTTCGACTAAGAACTACATTTTCTTAACGCATATTTTTATTGCCTACTCTTTTTTTATATATGATTGCAAGATCAAAGACAGCAGCCAATAAGAATATGCGTTAAGAAAATGAAGATAATGTTGGTAGTTAGAATCAGATAGGGACACGTCATCTCAGTTAGTAGAGCTGATGCGGCCCGGAAAGTCGAATGTCCTGAGTTCGTGTCCAAGATGTGACCGTATCTTTTTCTGCTTTCAAATTTTCGACTGAGTTTCGCTAATATTATTTTCATTTAATTAAATATAAATTTTTATTTTTTATTTTCTATTCGTTCAAACGCGTTTTATATGTTATAGAGATATGGGTAATAATAATTTACTCGTATAAACAGAACAGTAATGGAAGTTTTGCACGATGCTTTTATCACAGAAACTACATCTGGACTCATGAAAAATCTTTATTTTTCACGAACACTTAAAAAAATTGTGAATACCGCAGTCTCAACTGATCCCAATCGTCTCGAGCCAGTGAGACTAAGGCATTCCCATTTGAAGTATGTTGTGAGGTTGAAGGTAGTGGAGAAGGGAATGAGATGGAGAAAAAGGAAGGTTAGGAAGTACCTGGCTATTCAGATATGGTCACCAAACACGGCTAAAGCCATTTCAAGCAACTTTCATTTCTGAATGGCGGTTTTAAATCAGGACGATACTGAAAGTATGTTCTTCTCTGGAACGTGCCGCAAATATACCTTATATTATTTTCAATGATTAAATTGTGAAATAATGCAAATTAATTATATAAAATTTGTTTGCGCACGCCGGGATTTGAACCCGCGACCTCCGGATCGCTAGTCAAAAGCCTTACCCCTTGACCACGGAGGCCGTTACCGATGGTTTTTACCTACTGTCATTACCACTTGAATTTTACCAAAGGTAGCTATAATTAGCTAAAATTTGTTGTGGTTTTATTTTTTATATAAAAATATATATTATAAAATTTGCAAACCTTGACAAATATTTCAAAATGCTAAATTTTGTTTCATGGAATTATTTAAATTTTTCTGGAGCGTCTATAAATGCAAATACAAAGCATGGTGTTATCTCTTTGTAACACCTCTTACATCATATATCTCTCCGTAACAAACTGAGAGCATTACTTGTCAGGCTAGGAGACATATCTCTATAAAACACTCGAGGGGTTAAACAGAATTTTGGATCGGTATGTGAAAGGCAAGAAAGGGTTAAAGATTTCATCAAAAGTTACCAAGGGGTCGTTTCTTTGAGTTCAGCCACTTCGATTTTGAGTTTCTTTTTACTTATGTGTTCCAAATGGCCAGTAGTTTATCATTTGTTTGATTCCGGAGCGGCTCCGGTCCATTTGGCGTATTGACAGTAGATGAAATGTATTAGATTGGTTTGGTTCGGTAACAAATGGCCACATAACAAATGAATTAATCATGGAGCTTAATCTAGTATTAGATACGAATATCACGCTCTAGGGTATGCTATTAAATGCCGTGCTTTGTAAATCATCCATTCGATCGTTGACTGAGCCTTTGCCCGGAAAAATGTTGCATCCAACAATATTATTTTTCCGAGGAAAATGGAAAAAAAAAAACGAAACCAGTTATATTTCATAATGTTTAACCCATTGGACTCCGAATTGTTACGCTATAAAATTGTCCTTCACATCCGAATTACTTTTGTACAAAACATTTTATATCTGTAGTGGTGTACTAAATCTAATATAACTTTTGAACTACAAGCTTAATCGTACTATATTTTTTAATTTACCTACTTGTGAACTGAATCAAGGTATCTACGTAAAAAAAAGTTTTATGTTTTAAATTATAGTATGATTTAATCTGGATATAAAAAAGACTTTTAAATTATTTATTTTTATTTTTTATATTTCGATTGTGAAATATTATTAAAAAATATCATCCGATAATTTATACCAGTGCCTAGTTATGTCTTCGCTTTTGTTTTTGGTCTCTCAAAAAAAATTTTTTTCCGTGTTTTTTTTCTATTTGCCTTTAGTATTTTTTTTTACATTTTTACATTAGCTCAACACAGGAGGCCCTGAGGAAAAACATTACCTCAGGGACCATGTCAACTTTGGGGATGCAGTGTGGTGGGTTTTTTTAGGAAAGGAAAAGGCAAGAGGGGTGTCATAGTTACGCACGAATGAATACACGTCATTGTCTTACTGGAGAGTCTAGGGTAGGTTCCCCCAACCAGTCGAACCTGGGTATCGATATATGGCACATATGTATACAATGAGTATAGATAATGAAAGAGCAATAAATATTTACCTGATGTGCTGACAGATGCCTCAGAGAGTGTCCCCTCCTCGGATCAGTGGCTAGCAGCAATAGAAGCAAGGGAAGAGCCGCAAGCGAAGCTGCAAGGGCCAGGCAGCGCTTGGGGGCGACGCAGCTCCTCCTCGGTCTCCGGGGCTGACCCCCGGCCGGTCTGATCACCAGCCTACGGTGCCCCATTATCCCGGATAACTTCTTCCTTATGGGGCCCTGTCTTAGAGATTCCAGACGCAAGCTGGAACTCATAATTGATACAAATGAGAACACTTCAATTTGTCTCTTCTCACTTGTGTATCGTTTTTATACGAGTCCGATTCAAATGCATTAAAGTTTCACCAAAGTTCACTAAATTATTTTTATTTTGTTTAATTACACTTCTTCTATTTTTATTATTACAATTATTGTTATTGAACGCTCTAGTTTTTCTACTGCAATAGTCTTCCATAAATAGAACAAGTTTTTGGGATTCTACTTTGTACGTCTTTCAAGGTATTATGTATTTGATTTCGTATACGGAGCTTTGAACGAATTGCATTTTAGTTTAACTTAGCACGTGATAGGAAAAGTTTCCACTTTATCTTAGCGATCAATTTTTCAGCTTATTAGATTTATTGGATTCAAAAACAGTCCAGTGAATCTTATTTTATCATACTTGCACTCCTTTAATTACTCTCTGGTTTCTTTTACATTTCAATCTCTTCAATGTTTATCTTTTCATACCATTGGCAATCGCAATCTTCTTCTTTTTTATACAAAATATCACTTTGACTATCACTTTTCTATAATCTTGTCTTCCAATACTGTTTCTTTCCATAGTGTTCCGTTTGATTGATGGTGTTCTACTTCAATTGCTATAATTTATTCCTCTGCAATCACAACCTCCCTCCTCTCGTCTACTTCGTTATAGTTGAAACAAGCGTCTAAGTGACAAGATCTACACAGGTGTCGCCCTGTTGAACAACGTCAGGTAAGTGATTAGACTGTATGCACTACTCCGAACGATTATATTATTATGGCTCGGACTTTTTCCTTCAATCTTACGCTATCAAAATGGAAGACTTTGCAGGACTAAGCTTTACTAGTTAGCTACGTAATTTATTTTTTGATAATGCGATTATGGAAAATGTTAGGCCTCTTGATTGATAAAATTTGTCGGTAGGAAAAACCCAAACCTGAAATAAAATAAATGAAATGAAATATTTTTCAATTTAGTTATTAAATTAATGGATCACTAACACTTTATAAATAAGATCAGTTTATATTCAAATAAGTATCTACATTAAAATAAAAAAAATATGAAATTATACAATAACTCAGTAGAATATCAAATAATTCAAAGAGAGGCCAGATACACAAGTGGCATAAAGAGACACAAGTGATACATAATATAATTAGCCCAACAATTGTTAGGTACATATCTGTAAACAATAACAGAACACTAATTTAGCACATTTTGTTTTAATGTATTTTTTACTTTTTTAAAGTTTTTTTTTAATTTACATATTTAATATTTGTATGCTTTTTATAATAAGAGTACATTTTTTATACGGTTATACAGTGATTAAGGAATATAAAAATAGCCTTTTCTCACCATAAAGAGAAGACTCTTTTGTTTGGTGATGAAATTCATGCACAATTATATGAAATTATGAAGTAGGGTGGGGAGGGGGGGAGGTGGAGGAGGCGTAGTGAGAACCCCCCTAATACCACGCAAGCGAAGCCGCGGGAATAAGCTAGTTTGCAATAAAATCAAATGACTTTCCTCAACATTTTGATATAATTATACATGACAACTCTAAAGATCATAAAAAATAACTGTTCAATAAACTGTGCCACATTGAAATTTTTGAATAAAATTAAATTCTTAGGAATCACAATTGACAAGAACCTTAACTGAAAAGAACAAATCAACATTACCGTTAACAAAATAAGGAAATTAATTTACAAATTATTAAAACCCGAAACTTTCTCTCACTAGAAAATTGCTCTCTAATACGCTGTGTAGTAAGCTGGGGAGCTGCATACAAAACAAATTTACTCCCTGTTGAAATTGTGCAACATCTAATTATAAAAATAGTATTGAAAAAAACCAAGAGATTATCCAACACACCTAATTTTTGAAGAATTTAAAGTAGATACTAAAATTTAATGATCTAGTCCGTAAAAACATAATAATTCAAATAATAAAATAAAATCATAGCTTTTGAACTGAAAGTCCTATTCGTCAAAAACGTGTATTTCCAATACAAAAATGTAACACCTCATTTGCACAACATCATCATTACACATATCTAGGGAAAAAATACTTCAATAGCCTACCCGAAAAGATAATGAACAATCGAAGACGATAAATTCCTACTAAAAGCGATTAAAAAACAATTCAATGTAAAAATAACAAAATGATGAAATTATCTTCATAATTAATATAACTTTTCTATTTTCTTAAGTTCCTTAAATCATAATAAATTATAGATACAAAATATATTTTTCATTCTGATGCTCGCGCCTCTTTTAATCACAAGCTTCTATAAAAGAGACACATCGAAAAATCTAAAAAAAAATCTGTGAAAACCCTTTTTGTAATTTATTTTTGTAAACTATTATATTTTGTAAACTGATTATTTAATAAATAAATAAAAAAATAAAAATAAATAAAGTCTTCAAGTATATTAATTTATTCTAACAAACCAATAATCCAATGTAACTATTAATGTTAATAATCAATATGTTAATGTTGTTTTGAAATTCTTAAATGGTACATTTAGGCCGTGTACAAATCGATGTTAGCCAGAAATCTTTCCGGATAAATAAATACCTACCTATTAAAATTTCTAGAAAGTACGTACGGTCTAACTTGAAATCTGTGTTTTCTTCCTGATACATCTCTTCCTCTTGAACTCATTTTGAGATTTTTTAACATAGATTTAATTATTTACGTAGGCGTCAAAAGTCAAGTGTGCACCATTCACCGCAGACAATTAAACAAAATGTATGGAGCCACGCCTACCCCACGCGACCCAATGTTTCAATAATATTTAATGTATTGTTTGTGTTTTCGGTCGGAAGAGACCCGGCTTTATGCAGTCTAACCTTGATATGTATGTATTATAGTGTAACGGTAGGTCCGACAAATAGAGTAATAATAGGCCACTTGCACGGATTTCACAATGACTTGGAAAAAATCGTGTGGTAAGATTTTTTTACTAAGATTACGAAAACGTTACTAAATTTTTTTAGAAATTTACAGTTTTTTTAAAAAAATATAAAATCCGTTATTTGGTCTCGTGACGTCACTACATGAAAATGTTCCGTGTCAGATTAATTTTGTAAAATTCCACACTGATTTTTTTTTTATATGGCAACACTTCGATTTCAGGCGAATTTTTGAATTTGACATTTGACATTCACTAGAATTGTTTGTTCTCTGTGAACTTATCGTTTTGTTTGACGTTTTGACAGATGTTACGAAGTGAACCACGTACACTTTATGTCTTCTGTACATGTACATATGTACTTTAGAAGCATAATGGTAATGGTGCTGTTTTTAACAAAATTTTAAATCAAATTTTATAATTTACAAGTACAAGTTTATTACATTGGATTAAGTCATATATAGACGTTGAACATTATAATGATTAATGATCAATAAGATGGATCAAGGTAAAAAATATTTATGAGATGTAATATTTTTGGTATGCCTCGTTATTCTCCTGTGCTATTCGTGTGGAAAACTTCGTATTTCAAAATGATTTTCGGCTATGTAATTATCGTTTTTTCGCACCCATAAAATTATTTCCCATCTTTCCGGTTTTTTAAAAATCATTAGGGATTTAAAAATACGATAAAAAAGGAATGTCTTAGAATTTTTGCCTAAACTGGACTTTTTTTTAAAATGTGATGCAAGTGGTCTATTATTACATCTCTAACCCCTCGTGTAACCCTTGCAGCGATATGTTATTAATTTGTATAAATTCTCGCGTGATAAGGATTCATTTCGATTGTTCTAGATTCGTAGAACAAGCAAGCTGTTTTCAAACAAACAAATTACCTTTACGACAATGAGGTAATTTCTTATAAACTACGGATATCGTTCAAAATGTATGGAAAATTTAAAGTTAATAATGCTAGTTGTGATCATCGTTCTAAAAATGTTATAATTACTTAAACCATATAAATCCGCTGCATATTTCCCGTTCAAACTGCCTACAACGTCGTTTTGACGTTGTAAACGCTGCTGGCTGGTTAGAATGCTGTCAACGCGTGACGCCAACAACGCCATATTCCAAACAAAAACGAATATGTTGTTCTGACGGAAAATCAAAAATGACACATTTTAAATCGTCACAGAAAAATTATTTGTCGAATTAAAATGCATTTTTCGTCGTAATTTTTTTCAACAATTTTTTTAATCATTTCAAAAAAAATACTGTGTGCAGTTAAAACGCGGTAGTAGACAAGAGTGAGAATACTGCGAAGCACCGCACAATAGAAAATCGATTATTCTATATCATTCTCTCGCAGGCTAAATCCTGAATAGATGAATATGTTTGTCTCTTTTTAGTGTCGCTTTTTGGTTTCATCGAGTTTCAAATCATAACGGTGGTAAAGAAGTTTTCACTTAAAAAAATACTTGGATTGAATTAACTTTGTTTTGGTGTACGACGTTATAGGTCGCATAATTAGAGTTTATCCGAACAACAAAAACTTAGATTGTGCATAATGTTAAATTTGTAGTTAAATACATTTCCTGCAGTGATTTCCTTGCGAAACGTCACAGAAACAACCCATCTCTTGCATTAGCCTACTTATTGTGTTAGCGAAAGAGGGACGGCAAATGAACCTGTACGATATTCCAATTAGAATATTTTAAAAGTTTTATAACTTGAAATCGCACACAGATGCATTTTATGCATACAGCACGTTTCGAACGTATTATTCCATTTCCGAAAAGAAAATTCTAGTTCATTTAAAAAAATATATATAATCCAAATTGAAAAAAAATTACAACGCATATATACCCACACTTGTACAAATTGAAAAAACGAACAACGCTTAGATACCTATGTTCTAATTTTGCTTAAAACAATACCTAAGTAGGATTAGGCAAGACAAAGGGCTGATTCTCAGTGATGTTTCGGAAGGACATCATAGCCGGAAATAATGTTGGTATAATGCATATCGAAGCTCCCGAAGAACAATGTAGGATATGCTAACAATTGATGCTTTATTTAGTTTCCTTTTTATGGTTTTAAGTCTGGATTTTAGGAATTTTGAATGAGATGAAACAAATATATACATATATTTTCCCTACATGCTATATTATTGATCTCAAAAATATTAATAATACAGAAACGAAACTTTAAACAGCGCTACTGCCAAACCACACTATCGAACATTTGACCATGTTCTTCAGGAACGCCGCGCGTCGGTCGATTTGCTTCAAATGCATAATCCTAAATTATTGCAACTTTAAATGGGCGACCTATATATATATATATATAAAGCTTTAATTAATATTTCTGTTTAACCTGAAATGACTCCTAACTGTAATAGTACGAGAGCCCACGACCAAAACCATGTCTCATAGCAATACGGCAAAAACCCTATAAAATCGTTAGATTGTATGATTCTGAACCCGACTAGGTGTGTAGTAACGGTCGAAAGTGTAGCAACTGCGTGGGAGGCCATTTCTGCTGTGTCAAAAAAAAAAGACAGTCGGTATTATAGCAATACGTCTGATAGTGAAAATGTACATAGATTTTATAATTTTATTACGAAAAAGTTTGTTTTCAGACATTTTGCGCGTAGCATATAGCCTGAGCGCATTTTTGAAAATGTCAACAAATTTAGCCGACCTGTATCATAGCAATACGGATAAATTTTTTTTCAACTTTTCGTATTGCTGCCATGATTACCAAAAACCTGTTTTCAGACACTTTAAGTGTAGCATATACTCCCAAAAACGAAAATAACGTTTCGGAGTCGCCTGGCCGACGCCTCTGTTAAATGTTTTTTAAAATTTGCCTTCATAGATATTCAAGAATCTCCCTTGTCTATTATATGTACTTTGACAGATGACAGATGTCATTACTTATTGCGGATGGTATGAAGACGAGGGACGATTTCAGTTTTCGTGGTTCTCTGGCAACCAACTACCTGAGTTGAGCAACGTTATTGTGGACGACAAATCATCATCCACAACAGGTACAGTTTACATGGCTTTTGCTGTTAATTTCATAAATAAGTTCGTGATTTTCACTAACGATGTTTATTTTACAGAAGAGGACGTTGAAGATCTCCCGAGCGACGTCGAGAGTGATTTCGAAGACGACGATTCCGAATCCGACAGCGATTGAATACGAGAATATTTTGTAACTTTGAATAAACCGTTTTTTTTTCAACTTCATCCCAGTTTCCTTTTGTGCGATTTATTTCAGTCCTTCAACTTCAATGTTACGGTTTCGGGTAAATTCTTTGTTAATTATCATCTAATAAATTCAGGGTCGCAACGTATTCATTGGTTTGTAACAGAAAATTCAAGATGCCTCAATACGATTTTTAAATGATATCTGAGTATCGAAAAGTTGTCTGATAGAGAAGGTGCTACACTTAATTTGTCTGATATAAATTTTTTGCACATGTGGACAACATATTTTATCATGTCCAACAATTTTCAGACATATTGCTATGATACCGATCGGTAAAATTTGTTAACATTTTCAAAACGGTCTCAAAATTTAATGCGTTCACATTTCCGTCTGAAAATTGTTTTGTTCGCATCAAATAACCAAAATTTACTAATAAAAAAGATTTTCAGACGTATTGCTATGAGACATTTTTTTTGTCTCATTTTTAATTTTTTTAAGTGATTTTACGGGTTTGCGCTACACCACTAACGTCTGAAAAATATGTTTCCGGTATCTCAGAACTATCATTCAACTACAGTCGGCAAATCAGACATATTGCTATGATGCAGTTCGGTAAAGTTCTTTGACAATTTTGAAAATTCGGTCAGATCAAACGCTACGCGGAAAATGTCTGATATTGGTATTTTCGAGTTCAGGATAATCGTATCTATCGATTTGATGCGGTTTTGGCCGTATTGCTATGAGACAAAAATTTTGGTCGTGGGCTCTCGTACTATAAGTTAGGTAAGGTTAGGTTGATCGATGTTTCACAACGAGCACGACTTCAGATAGAGTTAATATCATTATACGAGTACGTCCCACGCTTTAAGACTGAATAACCAGACAAAACCGGAAATATGTAATTTTTAAATCAAATTTTAGACGTATTGACTCTTTTCCACAAAAAAATATAAATTGATTTCGAAAGACTGTTCTTTTATCTAGTAAAGTTATGTTTTAAATATTGAGAATTTACTTTTAGTACAATAAGGTTTTACCGTAGGTCGTTGGCAGATTTGTTAAATTTTCACATAAAATTTTGTATTATACAACACCTATTTTAAATCATATAATCATGCAATAAAATTAATCAATAAATTATCCGGGAAAGCTATGTTCCAGAATTTAATTTTTAATTTTAGTTTAAATAAAATCATTTTAAAAAAACCAGTGTGCTTTAGACCACACGACTGAAGTAAAACTTCACTAACTTATAAAAGAAGAGAGAAAGAAAATGTACGCGTGCACTGCTCTCTCTTGCTCCTAGTGTGTGATACAGACAATAGGCCTGCACTGTGTCTTAGATATATGAAACATAACTGGCTATGAGAGAAAGAGATAAAGAAAATGTGTGCTTGCACCTCTCTCTCTTGCCCTTACAGTAATATACGAAACGTAACTCTCTCTCTTTCTATCTTCACTAACTTATATCTCCCTCTCAACTTCCGTTCGCCTCGCCCGATCATACTTTTCGTAAAGCTCTCATCACGCATTCACCAGCTTACTCCCCAAGTCAAGCGTGCGTAAAGAAGTTCTACTTCAAAAAGAACCGCACACGTGTTTTGTGACGAAAATATTTCAGTTTGTATATTTATTTACGGTCTTACAAACTAATATATTTAAGATTTTTTTTACATTCTTATTTTGCTTAGACATTATTGAAAAATTATAAATATTTATGATTAAAATATAAATACAAAATTTTAATAGTTTTATCATCACGCCTTTCAGCATTTTTTAATGTAGGTATAAATTAAAGCAAATTTTGAATGAAATAAAATCGATATTGAGTTATTATTTTTAAAAGTTTGTACGGAGAATAAGTAATCTTTCTCATTGGAACCGCCCTGTACGATCGTAAGAACATCTTTCGACTAAATATGAATTCTCGGCAGCTGGCTGGTTAATGGCCCTTAAGTAACACATTAGATGAATAACTTTGCACTCTGAATTTCAAAGTTTGCCGACCGCTGGGGACGAGGTTACAATGTCTGCTTCGTGGTAGTTAAATGTTATTATTATTTGTCGTGTTTTATTTTTATAGTATTACTAGTTATCCTTCATAAATTATAGTTCTTAACTAATCTCATATAACTCTTTTTGCAGAGTTGCCTGCCTAAATGCTGATATAAAAGATAATAAATAACAAAGTTCGATGCTTCAATTTAACGCGTTGAAATGTGTAATGTTTGGATTTTTGTGAGTTAGAAATGCGTTATTTTTAGGCATGCAAAGTTGGGTTCCCCTAATGCGGAAATCAGATGGTTCACTCGAGTGAATGTTCATTTTTGTTTCATCCCGCTTTGACACGGCACTATAGAAATGAATGTTCACCCGTATATTCCTACTACAATGTCGTCAAACGAAGTCGTGTGCGATGGAATATAAAGAAGCAAAGAAAACGCTGACGGTGGTGGGTGCGGCCGTGGATTTTAACGAGAAACGTGTTGGGAGCTTTAGATACATTGTTGAGAGAATTAGGGGAACAAGCTCCTGTATCATATTTTAAATACCTTCGAATGGATAAAAGTCCATCATCCGTCTCCGTCATTAGGCTGTTTTTTAAACGATTTGGCTGACACAATTAAATTACAAAAAAAAAAACATTTTAGTTTCCTCTTATGAACTTTTTAATTTTTTATGTCACAAAAACACATTTTTTATTATTTTATTTTATTATTTACGAACATTTACAGATAAATAATTATACATTTATTTAACAAAATATATGTTATAAGTTATAACCCATCATGTTCACGCATAAATAATAAATTATTTTTTTTTGCTTACATATTATTTAGTATCTATTGTATAATTATACATATAGATAAGTACCTTCTAGAAAAATAAAATAAATATATATAAAATATAGCGATCTATCTTTATATTCTCTTAGTTTATGATTCCACAGCACTGGTAGTTTTTACGTTTCCTAAAAAGATCTGGGTATTATTCGTTACCATTTTGACGTTTTGCGTGCGACGTGATGACGTCCTTTCAGTACTGGACGCTAGGCGGAATTAACGAGCCCGTGAAACGTTCATTTCATGTTCACTCCGTGTTCAAAAGGTTCATATTGGTTTCATTCCGCGCTCGAGTTAAAGATGCCGAATTCCGACATCGACAGATCGGTTCACTAATAAATTTAATTCGGCACTTTTGCCTCATTACTTATTCAGACGTTTCACTCCTAGTGAAGGAGCCAATGAAAGACATAAATGAACGAAAAGTAAACCTTCTGTTTCCCGCATTAGTGAATTCATATCTCATTTTCTTCAAAGAGTGGAGATACAATGACTTGACCTAGACTAAGTGGAATGGCGACGCAGCCTTTTTCATACAAAACTTAAATTTAGATTTGAGGCCAAAATACATGGCCAAACTGAATTTTTTTTTAAGCAAAATGTTTAGCAAATATCTGTTAAGGAAATGAACTAATTTGGGAGGCGGGAATGGGTACCGCCGCCCCGGAAACCTTTATTGGATAACCAACACCTCTGCCATAGGTCACCCAAAGTGGTTCGCTACTTTTGGTGATTCAGTAGGAGTTCATAGGTGAGGTTTATCTAGGTCTTGGAGGCGGATGACCAGGACACACTGAACCCCAGATTCCTAGCCACCCGTTAAACCTTTTCCTTCCCAGAACTCTCCACTCCTTCCTTTCCTTAAAAAAACCCTCCACATAGCATCCCTAAATATGACATAGGCCCTGAGGGAAATTATTTTTCTCAGGGCCTCCTGTGTGGAGCTCATGTAAAAAAAACTACTTTATTGATTTGTTTTTTAATTAGTAAAATATAGTCCATTAAAAAAATATTTTTCTTGTTTTGTAGGCAACATTGGAAATTTTTGGTGAGTTAGAAGTTATTATTAAAAAAAAAAATCTTGCCCAGCCTGCTATTTCAATTTAATGAAATATAAAATTTAAAAAAAAACTTTTTTTAAAAGCGTTTAGTCAAAATTAAAAACATTATTCGATTTTTTTTGTTCCCACGTAAATCAGTTATTGTAAAGTTAAATTTATTCCCACCAAAATGTTTTTTTTAAATATTTTTTATTTATTTATTTTTATTTTTTTTTTATTCTTTATATTTAAAAATATATTTTTTTATAAGTAGGGCAAAATATATATTTTTGAAATTATTATCATTCACTCGCAATAATTGTCAAAGTTGCTCGAAAATGATGAAAAATCGACTTTTTTAATGGCCTATATTTTATAATTTGAAATACAAATCAATAAACTAGTGACTAGTTATTTGCTATCTTCTTTTCGCTTTAAAAAAAACTTTTCATTTATTTCAGTATTTCTGCACCAAATACAAAATGAAGTTTTTTATGAAAAATGGCGGCCGTTGCTCGCCATCTATGTTATTTGTACTGCTTATAGTCCATCAATTAAGATTAGCTTATTTAAAAATAGCTAACCTAGTAATGTCCATTAATATCGAAGATAACTGTAATCCAACCTCCGGTTAGCAAACGGGGCAATTGTCAAATAATAATGTCAAGTGTCATTCGACTGCGTGAAACAACGGCGGTATTTCTTACTATACCTGTATGATAATACTAACTGTTATGGTGTTATGGGAATTGCAACGAGAGTTTATGAGGACATAGTGTATTGTTTCCCCTTTTTAACTTTTGAAAAAGTCACTTTTAAAATAATAAAAAGAACACGCTGTAGAACTTTTCCAATAACGGTTAAAACCAAGGTAAAAACTATTGGAATATTCAAATTCGATCGACGTATACACAATTGTTGTTTATTTTTGGTAAAAATAATAAATAGGTGCGAGAAAAACAAAAACCTGTTTCTCAGTGACGTTTGGCGAGGACATCAATGTCGGTAGTGTATACCTGCTTATGCATCAGTATGTGCTATCCTAAGTTGGTCGCCTCAATTCTAATTGTGCAAAGAATACCTTGTTGTTTTTAACCCCACAGGTTAATTTGTTCGCTTTTCGGATAGAAATTTAGATAGAAATCGTTGTATCTCCCTTACTATCATAGTGAATAGTACCTATGATTTAAATCTAAACGGTGCTAGAAAGAGAAAACACCACGCTTTATATTCAAAGCTTAAAATTAACCACAAAAAATAAAATTGTTCACTTTTATGAAACCAAAATTTCCATTTGAAAAAAAAAATTAAACTTAAAAAAAAGGTTTTTTTTTATTAATTATTTTTACATGGAACGATAAAAAAGTGAGATGACCATATTTTTTTGAATATGATGATTATCTTATAAAATTTTAAATGCTTAGAAATTATCCATATAAATTAAACTAAAAAAATTATATATTTTTTAAGTTTAATTTATTTTATATATATATATTATTATTTATAATACATTTGTCTAATAAAATATTATTGTAGTTTTATTTTTTTTGCCTTTATCAGTAATTATATAAGAAAAAACGTAAGGTGATCCAATTGACCGATTTGAATGATTTCGGAGGAAACTTTTGTTTTGATTTATTAAATAATAGAAAATTAGAAACATGCTTTTTTGGGTTACCGGACCACTCGGAATGAAATCACCTCAGAACCTCTTCAGAAAAGTCATTAAAAGTGATGATAAAAAAATTGGTCAAATAGGTTACGTTAGGTTAGGGTTTATGGCTATTTAAAATTTATTTATTTCATAGCTTTAAGTTTTGAGTTGACTGATTCGGAGTTGGCATGGAACCGCTATTTTGACGCGAGGTCTATTGTTCACAGAAATAACAAAATGAATATAATGACCTTCCTTTGGTTTGTTACTAAACACAATGCATATATCCCGTATGCAATGCAGCATGCACTGTGCACAAACCACTACAGTTTCCTATCATTCGCCGCGGCCCCCCATGCATTATGTGTGTACTAAAGTGATAGGATAAACGGTCGAGACATTGATAAATGTTGCAACAGAATGACCCACGCGGTAATAAAATGGACAAGTTTGGTTATTTCTTTCGAAAACTAGACTACATCAGGAACCTCCCCATTTACCTCTCTTCTGTCTCTTGTCCTTTCACACTCCCTTCACAACATACAACATACTAGAGATGGGTAAGTTCTGCATTTTGCCGTAACCCACGAGACGTGCTTCCTTTTAAAAGTAGTCGAGTTCTAGGAGCAGTTCCCGGGTCCGAGTTCTTGGGTGCGGCTACTGTTGCGGCTACTTGGGTGCACGGATTCGGCTGGAGCCCGGGACGCGTATTTCCAATCCCTAACGCGTTTCAGTCGCTCGGATTGGAATGCATAAATCACCTTACAAACACTACCGCGTTTCGGTCGACTCCGCGCTTTGTTGCTCTCTGTTTCTGTGAGGGTGACGACCGTAATTATAGAAGGGTAAGCAGATAGGATGGACAGCGTTTTTTTTTTAAAATATTTATTTAAGTAAAAAAAAATTCGCGCGTTTTTTTTTCGAAAATCCGAGTTCCGGGTTTGGGTTCTCTGGGTTCATCCGGGAGTAGTTGATTTGAAAAAGGAGTAGGAGTAAGTTCCGCTTCCCGGGATGAACCCGAGTTCAAGAGCCCACTCCAGTTGAGCCTACACATCGCTACAACAAACACCGACTTCGGGCATTCGCGACCCTCGTGCGGTGTTCAAATTTAAAAAAAATGGAGAACCGAATAGAAGATGAAACCAAAAATGCGCCTCGGGGCAAAAAAATGGATTCACAAGTGTGGTTGTTTCTAAATCTAGACTGATACGTTTTCAGTATCGTACTGTATCTTTTGCTATCGATGTTATTTTAACTCGAGCGTTTTGCATTTCGTCTGTCCGTAAATTTGTTCGGCAAATGAACGTGCGTTCCGTTTCCGAAAATCCGCACTATTCAAGCAAGCCTTACTTTGACTAGATGGCTAGCTTTGACTTTGGTTCAGTATACATTTTTAAGTATTAAGTTAATGTTTATTTAAACTTTTATATTTGAAATTTTTAAGTATTATGGTGTGTATCTACCTACCGGAAGCAAGTTTGATTAAACAATGTCACTGAGATGGTAAATTTTTTTTGGAATTTTTGTAGACGGAAGAAATCAGAGAGGGGAACGAGATGGGGAATAAGAAGGTTTGTTGAAGTATTTCAACCAACAACCTTTCGATTCTAATAATAATAATAAAAATTAGTCAATTTTTACAACGCCACTTTTGTGAAAAATCATCCCTAGCGTGCTGTTATTTGTTTATATGTTTATTAAGACAAACACAGTACCTAAATTATGATTCAAGTTCCAGGTATTACGTAAGTCCATAGAATATCAATAGGTGATTTCGCCTGAGAAGAGAACGCCTCTTAAAACTTAACAAATGAATGTTTTAATAATACTAATAAAATGGAAAAAAAAGTGTGTGGAAAGACAAAGAGAAATTTTGAAATCTAGGATTTGGATTGGAATATATTGTTGGTTTGATCGTTGAGGTGAAGTGTAGACGTGTAGGGTCCATCTGTTGTATTCCGTATCATTGGGCAGAGGTGATAAAGGAATGACAACAGTTTACACTAGTTTGACGCTAATGGCGGTAAAATGACCGAGGGGTATTCCCGTAAGCATTCTACGAGGTAATAACGGTAAAAGAGGCGCATCTGAATGTCTACCTGTATTTGCAATTTCCTGTTGCAATAATCGATTAGCATATCTTAAATTTACATACGTAATTATAAGATATTATTTAATTTTATGTGTTTTGTTGTAAATATCATACTCTGTGGTTTAAGGTGATGCACTACTAAGTAATGCAAATCGTGTGTTTTTGGTTTGAAAATTGGAGCGCTTAAAAATATATTTAAAATGCTTTAATTAAATACTGCGAGTAGAACATATATTTGCCTTTGTAATAATCGATATATTTTTTTAATTAGTCTTTTTGTAAGCCCAGAAAAAAATAAATTTTCAGGCCTATAAAAAAAACTTTTTAATTCAAAATCGCCTACTTACGAACCCCTTTTTGGTTAAGATTTTATTGTACAATGTGGAAAAATAAATTCTTTAGAAAATGATCGTAAAACATTTTAATATTTGTGCTTGAACATCGCAAAATAAAATAAAACACGTTTTTACGCGATGTTTTTTTCTTGAATAAATTAAAACATATTTAACACCGGCCATTGTTGTCTTGGATAAATCAAAACAACTAAGTCTAGTGTTGAACGGGAATTTAAACCTTATCGCTCTCTACGTAAGTATAATTTGTATTATTTCACAATTTATCCTTTTTTTTTAAATTTCTTTATCCTGTGTTGATAAGATATTATTGTTACGATATTATATTTATACACTTTTAATATTTGCGGCACGTGCGTTCCCGAGTGGTAAATACTTTCAGTTTCGCCCTGGTGAAAGACAACCGAATTATTATCGAAACTTTGCTTGAAATGAATTTTGACGTGTTTGGTGACAATATCTGAATAGCCAGGTAGTTCCGGACCTTCCTCTCCACATCTCACTTTCCTCCCCACTACCTTCAGCCTCTAACATAGATACCCCAATTGGGGACGCCATAGTCTCACTGGCTCCAGGCGGTTGGGAGCAATTGCGGAACTCTTGTGCAGTACTCACAAAAAAACCGAATGATGCGTGTCTTTGGCGTGTCCGTGTGCCCTAAATAAGCCCATGTTTTCGTGTGAAATTGATCAACCATTTTCTTTCTGTAAAATTCTTCCCTGAACATATAATTTCGAATTGGGAGGCGGGTAGGCGGTACCGCCGTCCCGGGAACCTTTCATTGGATAACCAAAACTTCAGCCATAGTTCAACCCAAATGGTTCGCTACGTTTGGTGACTTATCAGGGGTGCCCTGGTTCGTGGGGCGAGGATTGTCTGCGGATGCGTATGCCCACCTACGGGCCGGATTTTGGTTGAGGGAGACCTTTTTACCACTCCAGCAGGACTCCCTCATCCCATCGTCTTGCACCACGTGGAAGGAATGAATTCAAACGTCCGTCACTCCTGGACTCACTGACCCCCAGATTCCTACCCACCCCTCGTACCTCCTAAAAACCTTACACACACCATCATCGAAGATGACATAGATATAGATCCTGAGGGAAATTATTTTATTCAGGGCCTCCTGTGTGGAGCTAATGCAAAAAAATTCTCTCTGGAGTTGTTCTAGGAGTCGAAAGGTCGTATGTTGATTGGCGAAATCAGTTTTATTTCTATTGAATATAGATCAAACTTCTACATAGAAATCATGTGTTCACTATTCACTGTTTACAAATGAGCACTAGTGCTAGGAGTGGGTACTGCAATTTGAATATTATTATAAAGCAGAAGTTAATCGTGAATAAGCAAGTCCTCTATTAAATTATAATAATATAATTAAAAAATAATAATATAAAATAATATCTTAGTAAATTGGCTAATCACATTCAGTAATTAAATATAATATAATCAACGATGATAGTTTACTCTCTTCCAGTAAAAAGCAATTTAATGTTTTATAATTTAATATTAAGCTATGCATATTAATATTTACTTAGTCAAATGTTGTCATTATAAATAAATATTTCGCATTGAAATGGCGTACGTATCAGAAAGATTATTTTTCGGAGTTTTCCGTGTTCAATTCTCGTAAATGAGAATTTTTTATAATAAAAGTTTATACAAGGTATCAGGAAACTTGTAGTATAACCCACAGGGAACCCCAAAAAACTTGTGGTGTAAAACCTGGTGTATATATATCACACATGGAACCCCAAACACTTGTGGTACCAGCAAGAACCTGGTAAATCTACATCACACATGGAACCTCAAAAACGTGTGGTATAAACAGATCCTGGTAAATCTACATCACACACGGAACCCCAAAAAACTTGTGTGAGCAGGAACCTGGTAAATCAACACCACACAGGGAACCCCAAAAACTTGTAATAGCAGAAACCTAGTGAATCTACAACACTCACGGAAACACACTTTTTTTTTCGATTGTAGCATCTTTCATATTTTTTGGCAACTAAAGGGTTAAAAGACTGTTGGAGCCTGGTCTACGCTTCAACTCATTAAACGGCAGTAAACAACAATAAACACTCGGTAGAAACCGATTTATTTTTCTAATTGTACCTAAAAATTTCCAACTTTGGAGTCGATTTACCCGACAACGAAAGTTTAACTAAAAAAGTTAGGTTTTTTTTAAACTTAAATTTTACAAAACCGATTGAGAATGAGATGAACATTCACGGGTTTTCCGCTTTTACCATTAGTTTCCGGACAACTCGGTAGAAACCGATTTATTTTTCTAATTGTACCTAATAATTTCTAACTTTGGAGTCGATTTACCCGAAAACGAAAGTTCAAATAAAAAAGTTATGCTTATCCTTATTTGATTTTAGTTTTACAAAATCGATTGCAAATATGGCGTAGATTCACCAGTTTTCCGCTTTTACCAATAGTTTCCGAACACCATGTATCCTTTAATATAAAAGTATTATGGTAATGGTTGTTAAGCATTCAGAATATTTTTCAAAAAGAATTTAACATTTTTCATTTGTCCGAAACATGTTAACAGCGTTTAAATTAATTGAATCTCAAGTGTATTTCTTAGATGATATTAATTTAATTATTTTTCCTCGTGCAATTTAGAATTATAATTGGTTTTATAGTGATTTGTTTTCAAAACAAGCCACGGGCATTAGCCTAATATGGTAGTAAAAAAAAACATGCGTCTGCTGTTGTTGTTAAAGGAGTCATGTGATATTAATTTTCATGTGGAAAAGGACTTTCACTGACTTTTTTTCTGAGGAGGAGAGAGTGCACTCTTCCGTTGGTGAGTGAGTGTGTGATTAAGAGGCAAACATTTTTAATATCCAATCATATCCAATACTTTTCGTGACTTCTCCGGATCGGTTCAACGCCTGTTGTTATCCCAAACCGCCACCGTGTGGCGCTCGCGTAATTTTTTTTGATACATGGAGATAGGTACATACAGAAAAATCATTTTTTCATCTTCAAAAATGTACTAGATACTATTCTCAGACGAAATGATCGATAAGGATTTTATCGATTAGTTTCGATAACTTCTATGCGTTGGGATGAAAATAATTTCTATAGTCCATAAGAAAATTGAACAATTTGTTTGACGGCATGCATTATTTACAAGATTAAATGTCGGCAATTGTACACATATCGTATACTAAACACCTAGGTAGCTACTTGACAACAAATAAGAATTCTTTGAACAAATTTGACTAAGCAGGAAAAACGTCGATTGACATTTAACGTGAAAAAAAAAACAAAAGTTATGGCGCGATCGCACCCGATCTATTCTGTGAGTCTCTATGGTCAATTTATAGAATTAAAGTTGAAGTCTATTCAACTTTGAGTTTCTATTCCATAGAAAAACTTGTTTTCACCGATCTTTTTCACACATTCTATGAACTAGATCAAAAATAATAGATCAGGTGAGATAGCTTTACCTGATTTGAGGGCCCCGCATCCGATTGGCACATTGACGTATTGATCGAAGGATTGGCACCATCAAAAGAATAAATTTTCTACCACTACCTACTACTATTTTTATAAATATAAAAACAGATTGTCTGGTAAGAAAGTGCAATTTACAAAAATATTATTTAAAAAAAATAAGTTATTACGAAAATAGAATCAGCTGGCGGACGGTGAAACTTTACTACGGCGTGTAGACAAAATAATATAAGTAGTAAAGTAGTATATAATCGCAGATTTTTGAAAAGGTAAATGGCAACACTAAGATGACTCGTCGGAAGATAAAAGTATGTTTCAAAAAACACAATGGTCCAAGTGCATATTTTTTTAACGCTATGCATGAGAGTTAATTAAATGGAAAGGAATTTTTTTTCGTATTTCTGATTTATTTTATCTATTGAAAAAGCCATTGAGCAGGGGTGCTCGGGTTCATGGGGTGAGGTTTTTCTAGGTCTTGGAGGCGGATGACCAGGGCATACTGAACCCCAGATGCCTACCCACCCCTTAAACCCTTTTCCTTCCCAGAACTCTCCTTTCCTTTCTTTCCTTAAAACAAACCCTCCACACAGCATCTCCAAAGATGACATAGGCCCCGAGGGAAATTATTTTCCTCAGGGCCTTCTGTTTGGAGCTTATATACAAAAAATGTATATTCAATAAATATCTATTTAAAAAAACAAATAAAAAATATACTTTTTTTTCATTTGAATTTTTGATTTTTTTTGTTTACAAATAAACTGGTAAAACTCGGAGGTGAAACTTAACCTCAAAAATGTACATGATTATAATTTTTTTCAAAAAACGACAAAAATATTGTTTAAATAAGTACCTAAGGCATTGAGTATCTGTTACATTTCATTGGAGTTATTTCAACAGATCATTTGTAAACACGGTTCTAAGTTGGACACGTGCTTCCTCGTTCGAAATTCACCATTATTTATTAAGAGAGAATAACCAGATAACCGGAAATATCTAATTTTTAATTCAAATTCTAGACGAATCAACTCTTTTTTACCAAAAATTACAAATTGATTTCGAAGGATTGTTTTATTTTATCTAGTAAATTTATGTTTAAAATTGAAACAAAAACACATGTTTATTTGTATTATAATAAGGTTATACCGTTAAATACCGCAAATCATATAATCATACAGTAAAGTTATGTAGTAGGGCGAATTTATATTTCTAAAATATCATTAAAAAAATCGCGCGCGTTTTTTGCGTCGAAAATACTTCAGTTTGTCTATTTATAAACGATTTTACAAACTAATTTATTTCAGATTTTTTTACACACTTATTTTGATTAGATATTATTGAATAACTATAAATGTTTATGATAAAAAAATAATTACCGCAGTACATCATTTTAGTAATTTTTTCGTCACGCGTTTGAGCAGTTTTATTGCTAACTTGAATGTAGGGATATATTAAAGTTAATATTGAATGAAATAAAACCGATATTGAGTTATGGAATATATGAGAATAATCAATCTTTCTCATCGGAACCGGCCTGTACATTTGCTACCCTGTACAGGGTACGATCGCAAGACCATTTTTCTACGAAATTTTAAATCTCGGCCCCTGGTTAATGGCACGATAAAGTCATTTACTTTTTACTGTGTTAATTGTTGCTAACAATAATAACTGTTGTCAACTGTTTTTCTCGATTGTTGTTGATTTTTGTCGATTAGTATCGATTAGTGTCGATTGTTATTGTCGTTTTTTGTCGAATGTCGTAAATTGTTATTTTTTCGTAATAACCGGGCAAACTGGTTATTACATAAGATTTTAGATTTTCACGGTCAAAAGTATTTTCGTTATTTATTTTTGTAAAAATAACAAAAATACTGGTTATTGTTTTAGATTGTTGTAGATTGCCGTCAATTGTTGTAAATTATTGTAAACTGTTGACATTTATTGTCGATTGCTGTCAATTGTTATGAATAATTGTAAACTCTTGTCATTTACAGTCGATTGCTGTCAATTGTTATGAATAATTGTAAACTCTTGTCATTTACAGTCGATTGCTGTCAATTGTTATGAATAATTGTAAACTCTTGTCATTTATTGTCAATTGTTGTTAAATGTTGTTAGATGTTGTTAAGATGAAGCCATACTAAATAATGCAAAATCATACAAAATCGTATGTTTTAGTTTTGAAAATTTGACCGCTTAGAAGTATTACAGATGCTTCAATTAAATACTGCGTGTAGAACATACTTTGGCCCTTAAAAATATCGGTCATTTTTTTTAATAAGTCTTTTAATAAGCTTAGAAAAAAATAAAGTATTAGGTCTATAAAAAACATTTTTAACTGAAAACTCTCCTACTTATAAACACTTTTTCGGATATGGTTTTATTGCATAATGTGGCAAATTCAGTTTCTTATATAATTATCGCGAAAAAAAAATGATATTTACGCCCGAACCTCACAAAATAAAATATAATATGCATTTTCGCGTTGGTATTTTTGACATCACGACGACAATACGGCAGTCGACGAATTTGCTATATCAAAGTGAACCTTATACCGTCCACCGAAGAACGACTGGCAGCCGCCCCCCTGTCTTCCGTCATTACTCCTCCGAACGGAGCGGAGAGCGGTCGTGTTATGCTCCGCGCCGCTTATTTTCGTGAAATCAATTTAAAAATTCCGTTTTATTGCTATAAACAATGCATAAAAAAGGAATTAATGTTTTTTACAGGGCTTTACGAAATCAACATGTAAAAAAAAAATCTCAAATGTCTTTTCCAACCTTTCCAAAAGCTTTTTCTCAAGTATTTTTAAACTCCTCCCATAAAAGGGCGTGAATTCCGATTTCGATTTTTTCCTGTACTAGTGGATCGCCTTAAGGGGAACGTATGCGCGGCCCATTTCGGCGCGTTTCATACAAATCTTAGATTTAGATTTGAGATTAAAATACCCAACCAAACTGAAAAATTATTTTTGTAATCAAAAGGTATATCCAATATCTAGTAAAGATGTGAGCTACTTTATTTATTTTTGCTTTAAATTATAAGATGTAGTCCATTTAAGATTTTAATGTTTCTTGATTTTGGAGGCAACTTTGGCAATTATTTGTGAGCAAATGAAAAACATTAAAAAATATATTTTACTATATTTATTTTAAAAATACAATGAAAAATAAAATAAAAAATTCTAAAAAATGCATTTTTTGGGTAGTCATTTTAATATATAAACGACTATTTTTTATTCCACCATAAATAGGTAATTTGTATTTTTAATTTACATCCATCAAAATGGTTTGTTTTTATTTTTTTTTATTTTTCGTTTTAACATTTCATCATATTCATATGATAAATACATTAAAATAATTTTTTTATTGTTTTTCATTTACTCACAAATAATTTCCCAAATCACCTCTAAAATCCATAAATATTAAAATATTTAATGGCTTATATCTTATAATATGAAGCAAAAATAAATAAAGTAGCTCACATCCTTACTAGATATTTGATGTACCTTTTGATAACAAAAATAATTTTTCAGTTCAGTTGGGTATTTTGATCTCAAATCCTAATCTAAGATTTGTATGAAACGCACCGAAATGGGCCGCGCATACGTTTTCCTTAAATGTTGCTGATAGCCGAATCGTGATTGGTGGTAGTGCAATACCAACTTGATAAAAATGAACTTCAACAGTACCTACTATACGTATTCTTGTGGATGCTTGTAATAAAACGTTCGTATTACAACGACTGCACCGAGGTAATTACAGAATTTTGGTCTTGAGAACGAGATTTTTATCCGCATTGTGCGCGCGTGATCAATTTGCATGAAATTAGCATACAGAGCGCAAGTCTCTCGCATCCTGCACTTGCATACAAGGACTAGCTATAAAGCCATGCCGCCAAGAGCCCCGTTGCAGTCTCTCTTTCAGTTAGACGTATCGTTCATAAAAAAAGAGGTAGAGGTTACAATTAACAACTAGATCAGCGGAATGACTGCATCTCGCGGCAGAACTGCATTCAAGAGCACGGATGATGTCAAATGGGACGATCCTATTATCATCATTGCAACACACACACACAATCACGCAATCGCCATCTCGAAGCTATAAATAATCTGAATACATCACACGTAATCGTCAGGATACCGTGTTTAGTGCACAACAGTGTCAGGGATGATATTCCCAAATACACGGCATTCAGAAACTAGTAGTACAAACGGGAAACTGGTAAATCTACATCTCACAGAGAACCCCAAAAAGTCGCTTTTAAGGCGATCCACTAGTACAGGAAAAAATCGAAATCGGAATACACGCCCTTTTATGGGAGGAGTTTAAAAATACTTGAGTAAAAGCTTTTGGAAAGGTTGGAAAAGATATTTGAGATTTTTTTTTTACATGTTGATTTCGTAAAGGCCTGTAAAAAACATTAATTCCTTTTTTATGTATTGTTTATTGTAATAACACGGAATTTTGAAATTGATTTCACGAAAACAAGCAGCGCGGACCCTAACACGCTGTTTCTCCGTTCCGTCCGGAGGAGTAATGACGGAAGAATGGGGCGGCTGCCAGTCGTTCTTCAGTGGACGGTATAAGGTTCACTTTGATATTGTCGCCGTGATGTCAAAAATACCAACTCGAAAATGCATATTATGTTTTATTTTGTGAGGTTCGGGCGTAAATTTCAATTTTTTTTGCGATAATTACATAAGAAACTGAATTTGCCACATTGTGCAAAAAAACCATATCCGAAAAAGTGTTTATAAGTAGGAGAGTTTGCACTTAAAAATGTTTTTTATAGACCTAATACTTTATTTTTTTCTAAGCATATTAAAAGACTTATTAAAAAAATGACCGATATTTTTAAGGGCCAAGGTATGTTCTACACGCAGTATTTAATTGAAGCATCTATAATACTTCTAAGCGGTCAAATTTTCAAAACAAAAACATACGATTTTGTATGATTTTGCACTATTTAGTATGGCTTCATCTTAAAGAGCATTTTAATATACCTATTTTTAGGAGATTTTGGAGCCGAATCTACGCTTCGACGCATTTAACAGCTGATAGTAACCCTCTGGCGACTGTTTTTTTTTAAATTTGACCTTAAAGATGTGATGAACGTATGTCTTAGTGTATGAAAGAGACATGCGTGTATGAATGAGATAGCTTGAGTAATGCATAAAATGGTATGATTGTTATTCGTTCTCTTTGCACATAGGCTTCCTGGAAGAACACACTATACAGATCTCCCAATAAACTTAACTAGTCTACCCACGAGTATTATTGTCTCTGCATCTCCATTACTGGCAAAATTGGCGGGTATTAGATAAGCCGCCATAGCTCAGTGGTCAGAGCTGCTGACCGGCAATCAGAGGGTCACGGGTTCAATTCCCGTTGGCGGCCAGTATCTTTTCTCGGAAGATTTTTTCAATGTAGATGAGTGTTTCAGGCTGATAATTATTGATTATAATTAATTTCATGGTCTGACTTGGGCCGTGGTTTAGAAGGGCTTTCTATGAGTAGAAGAATCTGGTGCAAATTGGCAACATCAGTTTTCTTTTAAATCGGTGTTCTTTGAATACAGGTACCGATATTATTTATAACTTAATTTGACGACTGTTACGATTGTGTATTTTTTTCATTAGTAAAGGTAATGTGGATATTTTTTTTTTTAAATATTCTTTTGCCACTTTGAAGATCATTTTCATGGGCAAGGAAAACTAAGGAAAGACAGTCCTTACCTTGTTCACTATGTATGTTATGAGTGATTGAAAACATGCAACTGTTGTCTGATCATTGGCTTCTGTTGACCTAGTAATCTAATTAAAGTATTTATTTGAAACTTAGCATTATGTTATGACGTGACGACACGTTATGTAGGTATACAACGCAAAATATCGCTAAATTCTTGTCGTTTTTATTTTTATTTGAAACTGTGACAGCCTAGAACTATTTTTTGGAAACTTTAGAAATCGCTGGACATAGTCTGTCTGGACACGCTTAATAAGATTTTTTTATTGAAAAATTTTTTGATTCACATTATTATAAATTAACTCAGTATCTGCATTCGGGTCCATGGAAAATACTGCGTTAAAAATTTCAAATAAATAGTAAATTTAAAATTTGCTTTCTTCGTGTGAGATAGGTCATTTACAATAATTTCTGCCATTTTGTTATTTTGGTATTCCTGATACTATTACACTCATAACGAATGGCTAGAGGAGAAGTTGTTACCATTTAATCTATACCCATTAGTTAGGCCCAAGTTTGGCGGAATTCTGGAAATAAAATAATTAAATGAAATGAAGACAATATTAGCGAAACTCAATCGAAAATCTGAAGACAGAAAAACCAGAAAAAGATATTGGCACCTATGGGACTCGAACCCAGGACCTTCAGCTTTCCGTGCCACAGCTCTAACCTCTGAGCTAAGGTGTCTATCCGATTCGGTCATTTTTAACTGTATCATTCTTCGACTAAGAACTACCAACATTATCTTTATTTTCTTAACGCATATTCTATTGGCTGCTATCTTTGTGTATGATTGCAAGATTTAAATCCGAACTAAATGCTATCTAGATAGTGTCTGGATACACTTTTATCCATTTTATTTTTTATATGCCACATCTGACGGCCGGCGTAGTCCAGCGGTAAGACCCTTGACTAGCACACCGAAGGTCGCGGGATCGAATCCCGGCGTGGCAAATAAATTTTATTTGATTAATTTGGGTTATTTCACAATTTATTCATTTAAAATAATATATAGTTTATTTACGGCACGTTCCAGAGTGGAAGATACTCTCAGTATCGCCCTGGTGTAAGACCATATTGGTCTTGTTCATTCAGAATTGAAACGTCGCGTCGCTAGAAATGGTATCAGCCGTGTTTGGTGACCAAGTCTGAATAGCCAGGTACTTCTCCATCTTCCTCTTTCCTATCTCCTTCCCCTCCCCACTACCTTCAGCCTCACAACATACCCCAATTGGGGATGCAATAGTCTCACTGACTTCAGACGGGATCAGTTGGGATTCTTGTGCGGTATTCATAAAAAAATAAATTATTGTCTTTTCTGCCGGTCTAGAATGAGTATTTATTTTTATTTTTTAACTTTATGAGTTAAAAACAGTCCCAGAGGTGCCAATATCTTTTTTTGATATTTCTGTCTCCCGATTTTTGACTGAGTTTCGCTAATATTGTCTTCATTTAATTAAATATTACAATTTGAGGTTTTACTCATAAAGGTAAAAATAAAAATAAAGATTTAAAATTTGTTACAATTTCGGTATTACTCGGTTTTGCCACAAAAAATGATACATTTTATTAATCTTGACAGACTGTGCAGTACCTAAATGGGAAAATAAATTGATTTTTTTATTAAATTGGTCGCATGACATATTAAATCATGTGCTCTGACTTCTGAATATTTTATGTAATCATCTAAAACAACATATTATTACCTACAAAGTATAATCAGTAATTGTTTGACATGTTTTCGTGATTACACCTGTAAACATCATAAAGGTTTTATCGGCAAGAGTAGGCAGATAACCCTGAAACTCACACGTAAATTCATACATACATATTTTATGGCTCAATACAAATAAAGCATAGGTGCAAGCAATTTTTTTACCCGTTTTTTTTTCACCAGGAAGTATGACATTTTGAAGTCTTTTATCGATGCAATAATGGTTTCCCGACATGTTTATTTAAGCAAAAAGGGTTGGTTAAAGAGGCGTTCAGATGGATTGGACGTATAGAGTGTATGAGCGCAGAAAGGGTTGTTATGAGAATATGACGCGAATGTGAATGGTAGAAGAATCTTCAATTTGGGAGGCGAGTATTCCGCCTCGGGAACCATTTATTGGACAACCAACACCTCTCCCATAGGTTACCCTGTTCGCTACGTTTGGCGACTTAGCAGGGGTGTCCAGGTTCATGGGGTGAGGTTTGTCCGGGTCTTGGGAGCCATCCATAAATTACGTCACACGAATTTCATGATTTTTTGACCCCCCTACCCTTTCCTGTCACACATCATCACATTTGTGAGACCCCCTCCCCCCTAATGTGACTTCACATATTTAGCAATTAATTTTCAAACAGTTAATTTTTTACATGTGACGTAACAGAGCTGATGACCCCCTCCATACCCCTTGTTGTCGCACTTTTCTACTCCTCTCTCCCCCCCCTTAAGGTGTGACGTAATTTATGGATGGCCCCTTGGCGGCGGATGCATCTTCTGCTTGGATCGGAAGAGAATGGTTGAGGGAGTCCCTTTGATTTAGCCTTAGACTAGCACCCCTGTTAAGTCACTAAACGTAGCGAACCCCTTGGTGTAACCTATGGCTGAGATATTGGTTATTAAATAAACGGTTCAATAAATGGTTCCCATACCCTCCTCCTGAATTGTAATTTACGCATATTTTTATTGCGTGCTATCTTTACGTAGTTAAATGTTTTTTTTAAATATGAAACCGATGCGTAAAAGTGTAAATTACGTGGGTAAACAAAGCGACCATTTGCACAGCTCTTACAAGTGTAATTCGACCAAAATTAAGAAACAGAGATAAGGTTTGAAATAAGGTCGAGTATAGTGTTTATGTATCAGATAATAATGTGTAACATTAAAGACTACACGATAATTTAATTCTCAACCAAAAGAAAGTCAGTCGTACATCGCGGTTCAGAGGGTAAAATTTTCAAATGGGTAAATTTTCACTTGCCTTTAAGGTTAGTTTCTACTTAATCAATGATTTAAATTGAATATATTGTGTATACTACCGAGTCAATGATTTAAATCGTGTATATTATGTATGAATGAGTCAATGATTGAAATCGAGTATATTATGTATGCGTGAGTCAAAGATTTAAATTCAATATATTACTAATCAGGTAATGAATCTAGTATATTATGTATGCATCAGTATCAGTCAATAATTTAAATTCAATATTGGTTACGCCAATACATATACCTACACATACACACACCTACATAGCACACATACATACTGTTACTGCTTGGGATTGGTATTAATATTGTTGCAAATCCTGTCCTACCTTGTTCCCAAAATCCGCACCTATAACTACCTTCACCACGTCAGTCTGCAATCAACAGCCCGCGCCGCAACATACCTACTATAGCCACCGTGCTCCCGCTACCTGCAACGTTAACCTAATTCCGCCGTGTTCGCCGTGTACACGAAACGCACGCCTATTGCTGTTTTCAGTGCCAATCGGACGGGGAGAAAGAAGACAAAATTGCCAGCATACAAGTTCTTTATCCTGTTTCGGTGAGTCCTTTCCTTTATATGCAGCATATGTTTTTTCCTCGTTCCAAGCAGTAAACAGTAACACAAAATTCAAGGTCCTTCGTCAGTCAATCTTCGCAAAATATCAAATCCACTCTACACACACACAATCTCATTCATCTTGATCCAAACGAGCCGGACATTTTTGAACCATAATATTAGTAGATAATAATCCAGCAGAGTGTGAATACGTTTTACAATACCGCATATAAATAATTACCTGCATACCCGCAGTTTGATATACCTACATGAGTAATTTTGTTTCTTTATACCTATCGTATTATGGTTGGAAATAACATATTTACCCGCTATTAGAATAAATAGATACAGGACACTGCTTTGATATTTATTTCTGATAACTCATGTAATTATATCTTGCTAATCAAATCGCATTACCTACCTTATAAATAATACGATTATTTCTTAATGTTCGTATTGTTTATATTATTGGATTACATTACAAATAGAATAATACGATCGTAATATTTATAATTTGTTAATGATAATAAACGCAAAATAAAATAGTGCACGGCGCATCTGTTAACCTTTCACAGCTCACCAGTCAATTTAACCCCGTGCGGTTATCACTGTGAAGTAATTAAATATTTATTAAATATTAATTAATTAATTCCGCATAAATAATACAGACACATTATTTTAACCGCAGTTTTAGTTGTTTATCGTCTCATATTTTGTAAAATATAACCGGAATAAATAAAATGGCTACAAGCGCGTCATCCGGGTCGTCTCGGGACGAAAGACGTTTCAAACGTTTAAATGCTAAACTATCAGCTAGCTTTGCAAGCTTACAGTCGGTGTATGACAAGATAAGGAAAGCTTCGGAAAGCATTAGCAATCGCCAATCTTTTTTGTCAGGCGCAACTACTGTTGAAAAAATTCGTTCTGAATTTATAACAATTTTAGATGAAAAGGTGGATTGCGAACTGGAATTGAATCCGGAAGCAATTGCTGAATACTCTCAATTAAATGCATTTGAAGAGCTCTTCGGGGTTATTAAATATACCGAAGCAAATATGCTGTCCAATCCAGTTGCGAAACCTCGCCGTCAAATTAAGTTACCGCCTTTGGAAATAGCGTGCTTCGACGGAAAATTAGATAATTGGCCTCTTTTCTATGAAACATATAATTCGGTTATACATTTGAATGATTCTCTGGATAATGCTGAAAAGATGCAGTATCTGATGTCTAAATTAACCGGAAAAGCATTAAATATTTGCAAAACTATTACGCCTACTGGTACAAATTATCAAGTTATTTGGGACGCATTGTGTACTAAGTATAATGATCAACGCGTTCTTGCTGAATCATACTTTGACCGATTGCTGAAATTGCCTCCAGTTAACTCGGCCACGCCCGCTTCTTTAGAGAATTTCGCAGATGCATACTCCGCTAACATCGCCGCGCTGAAGCAATTAAAAATAAAAGACCTCGCAGAATTCATATTGCTACAACTGGGTCTTAAACGGCTTGACATAGAGACTGTAAAGGCTTTCGAATCTTCTATTAAAAATAATGAAAATTTACCTTCCAGCGCGGAACTAATCGACTTTGTAAGACAACAGCAACGAATTCTCAACCGCGCGCAATTCACGCAACCGACCTCGAACCGCCTTGGCTCAAATATTAATTATACCGCTAAACCGCTAAAAACTAATTCCGCAAAGGCATTTATTAATGTCGAAAAAATCGATAATCACTCCATCGAAATTTGTTTTTGTTGTCAAAAGGGATCGCACCCTTTATACCAATGTTCTAAATTCACAAGTCTAGAACCACGCGATCGATTTAACTTTATTAAGTCATCGAATATTCGAGTTTGTGTGAACTGCCTCAGTACTAGGCACATCACAAAAGCTTGTAAATCAAAGAGTACATGCAAAACATGCGCGCTCAACCATCATAGTTTATTGCATTTCAAACAAACTGATGGGCGAAAGTCACAAACAGACCCAATACCATCTCCCGCGTTACAAGCAGATGCCGATAATGATAACTTAAATTCTTTTAATCCGGTTTCGCTATGTGTAACAAATTCATGCCCTAGTGCAAATACTACTGCACTCTTAGGAACGGCTGTTTGCACTACCAGAGACGCTAAGGGCCAGGTACAGACGATACGGGCTCTAATAGATAGCGGCTCCCAAAGGGACATAATTACGCGCAAATGCTGTTCACGCTTGAATCTTACGGTGCGGTCATCTCCAAGTACTTACGTCACGGGAATAGGTGACGTAAGAAATGTGACAAATGGCGTAACTTGCTTAAAATTACATTCCCGCTATGACATCACTCAGTCGTATACGATTAAACCATATATAGTAGAAACTATAACCAGTGAGTTGCCTACTGTTAACATTAACCGTTCCTCTTTGTCGTATCTTGACAATTTGCCCTTAGCAGACACAACATTCTGTACGCCCGGTGAGATTGATATTATCTTAGGATGTGACATATTTGCTCGCATTCTAAAGGCAAACAAAATATCAGGTTCTCTCGGCCAGCCATTTGCTATTGAAACCACTTTGGGATATCTCATCTTGGGTACTGCCCCAACGATGATTGAAAACCCAAGTATAAACGCCACGCAATCATTTTGTACGTTCACGCAAAATAATGATTTTTGCCTGTCGCGCTTCTTCGAATTGGAAGACATTCCAGATGAGAAGTTTTTAACGCCTGATGAACAAGAGTGTGAGGACATTTTTAAACTCACTACCTCTCGTGACACGGCAGGTCGTTATATCGTCGCGTTGCCGTTTCGAAACAGTCCCTCTGTTCTCGGTGAATCGTTACCCGCCGCCGAACGCAGGTTTCGATCTCTCGAACGCCGCTTGATATCTCAACCCGCAATAAAGTTAGAATATGACAAAATATTGCGCGAATACCTACAGAAAGGGTACATTTCGCCGGTCGACAATTCTGACTTACCTCATTACGTTATACCGCATCATATTGTAGTTCGTGAAGATAAACTTTCTACTAAAATTCGCATGGTGCTAGACGCGAGTATGAAATCCGATTCGGGTTATTCGCTTAATGACATCCTACATACCGGAAAGAATTTACAAGGTGATTTGTTTCGCATTATCCTCAATTTCAGATTGTTCGCAATAGCTATAACCGCTGACATAAAACAAATGTACCTACAAATCGTAGTGCAAGAAGAATGCCGTCGTTATCAGCGCATGCTGTATAGATTTAACAATAGTGACCCTTTACAATTGTTCGAATTTAATCGCGTCCCTTTCGGCATGTCTTGTAGCCCATTTTTGGCTATGCGTTCACTGCGTCAACTCGCAACGCATGAAAAACCTCGTTTCCCACTCGCGGCAAACTTGGTGGAAAATGGCTCATTCTACATGGATGATTTTGTCACCAGTTGCTCATCAGTCGAGGAAGCTACCGAGTTGTCGACGGAATTAATTCAGTTATTCGCTGCCGGAGGATTCGACCTTGTAAAATTCTCTTCTAATTCTCCAAAGTTTTTATCCACGATTCCTACAGCTCGTCGTGTTAAGGAACATGTGGAATTTAATCCCGATGAAAACCTAAAAATACTAGGGCTTCATTGGATACCCGCTTCTGATCATTTTGTATTTGTCGTACACACCGACGAAAGAACGTGTACTAAACGAAATATTCTCTCGACGATTGCTCGTCTTTGGGATTTGATGGGTTTCGCCGCACCAGTTGTATTATTGGCTAAGCTGATAATTAAATCTCTATGGGAGTATAACCTGGATTGGGACGATACTCCTCCTGAAACAGTTGTCACACTTTGGCGACAGTTTAAAAAGGAATTGCCATTACTGCAATCTATTAAAATTCCTCGTTTTTTAGGAATCGAACCCCAATGTGTTTTAACGCTTATCGGGTTTTCAGACGCAAGCGAACGCGCATATGGAGGTGTTATTTACTTACATGTTTACTGTCCGAATACTGATAAAACCACAATTAATTTATTATGCGCTAAATCCAAGGTCGCTCCGGCTAAGACGATTTCACTTGCGCGATTAGAACTATGTGGAGCGCTAGTACTTGCACGATTAATGCATACGGTCAGTAATACCTACACATCAAATTCGAAAGCTCATACGACTTTAGCTTTTTGCGACAGCACGGTTGCTCTAGCTTGGATAAATTCACCGCCTGCAAAATGGCAGACCTTCGTTGCCAACCGCGTCTCACAAATACAAAACCATCTTGGGGCTGAATGCTTCCATTATATAAGAGGTCAAGACAATCCCGCCGACTGCTTATCGCGGGGTCTTACTCCCGCTCAGCTAATAGACTATCCGTTATGGTTTAACGGTCCCGTATTTGCCCAATTACCTAAAAGTGATTGGCCTTTACAACGTTTTGATACGAAATCGATATCTGATCCACCCGAATTAAAAACAAAAATTTTGATGTCCGTTCAAGACAATAACCGCCCTAAAACAATCGCTCCACCGTTATTGTGTGCACTAGCTTCTCGTGTTAGTTCATGGCCGAAATTAATTCGAATAGTAATTTATGTTTTTCGTTTCATTAAGAAATTACCACGAGCATTCGAATTAAGCCATATCTTAGTTGCAGAAATCGCTGTTATAAATTCTATACAGCAAGAACATTTCTCCGAAGATATAAAGGCAGTCAAAGATGGGAAGAAGGTTCGGCGAGCGATTGCGAAATTAAATCCGTTTCTTCATGACGGAATTCTAAGGGTAGGAGGCAGATTGAGTAACGCTGAAACAGAATTTGACAGTCGTCATCCCATTCTATTGCCCGCTCGGGATAATGTAGTCAATTTAATAATAGACTACTATCATGTAAAGAACATACCGCAGGGCCGTTGTTAAACTCTGTCCCTTACCGTCACAATAGATTTAACGACATCTTAGAAGTTAGTTCATAATACTTTAATTTTTAAAAATCAATTAGATTAGTTTCATTGTTAAATAGGTACCAAACCCTACTAGTTTATATACCGCAGGTTCAGTATTATTTATTGAATCCTTTCAAGTCATATTTTTCGTTTCAATGTTTTTGATTCATTTTATTTCCTTGCTATATCAGTCATTTTGACCATTTGGTAAAGCATTTATATAACTTACATAATATTTTCGTAACTTTTACATAATTTATTACATTCTACCGCGTGTCATTATAACTTTGTTTGCGCATTGAAACGTATTGGCACTCTTTTGGTTTATGGAAGTGGATTCTTTCATCCCCTTCCAGGCGGGGGGCATGGTTACGCCAATACATATACCTACACATACACACACCTACATAGCACACATACATACTGTTACTGCTTGGGATTGGTATTAATATTGTTGCAAATCCTGTCCTACCTTGTTCCCAAAATCCGCACCTATAACTACCTTCACCACGTCAGTCTGCAATCAACAGCCCGCGCCGCAACATACCTACTATAGCCACCGTGCTCCCGCTACCTGCAACGTTAACCTAATTCCGCCGTGTTCGCCGTGTACACGAAACGCACGCCTATTGCTGTTTTCAGTGCCAATCGGACGGGGAGAAAGAAGACAAAATTGCCAGCATACAAGTTCTTTATCCTGTTTCGGTGAGTCCTTTCCTTTATATGCAGCATATGTTTTTTCCTCGTTCCAAGCAGTAAACAGTAACACAAAATTCAAGGTCCTTCGTCAGTCAATCTTCGCAAAATATCAAATCCACTCTACACACACACAATCTCATTCAAATATATTATGTATACTACCGAGTCAATGATTTAAATCGTGTATATTATGTAAGCGTGAGTCAACTGATTTAAATCGTGTGTATTATGTATGATATAGTCAATGATTTAAATCCAATATAATAATAATGAGCCAATGACATAAATCTGGTTTATTATGTATGTGTCAGTCAATGATATAAATCCAATATATTGCTAATCAGGCAATGATATAAATCTAGTATATTATGTATGTGTCAGTCAATGATATAAATCTAGTATATTATGTATGTGTCAGTCAATGGTATAAATCTAGTATATTATGTATGTATCAGTCAATGATTTAATTAAAAATATATTATGTAAATTACTAAGTCAATGATTTAAATCGAGTATATTATGTATATCATCAGCCAATGATTTAAATTTTAGTATAAATATTATGTTCACTACTCAGTTAATGATTATGCATTTAAAAGTCAATGATTTAAATTCACTATATTCTATATACTACTCAGTTAATGATTTAAATCGAGTATACTATGTACGTATCAGTCAATGATTTAAATTCCCTATATTATGTATATGTCAATGGTTTAAAATTGAGTAAATTATGTATGTATTAGTCAATGATTTAAATTCAGTATATTATGTACACTACTCAGTCAACGGTTTACATCGAGTATATTATGTATGCCATCAGTCAATGATTAAAATTTAATAGACATACTATTATGTTACTATTCGGTCAATGATTTTAATCGAGTATATTATGAACGAATCAGAAAATGATTCAAATTCTCTATATTATGTATCTACTTAGTCAATTATTTAAATTCGATGTATTATGTGTACTACTCGGACAATGATTTAAATCCAGTGTATTATTTATTATATTTTATTAGGGAGACCAAAAGTTTACATTAAAATAAAGCGTAATAATATCTAAGTTACAAACCATTTAAAGATTGCCACTTGGGTAAGTTTATGTGTATGTGTAGTGATTTGAAACATGATAATTAAGAAATATTACATAACACATTGTTTAAATGGAAATAGGGAGACGGTATAGAGTATAGAGAGATAGAATCATGGAATATAAATATATAAAAATAAATAAAAATCATTGAATGGTGGTAGTACCTACTTGATGAGTATTTATAGCTGTTATAAAGTATCGATATAAAATATAAAATATCGCCTGTGTGAATTTAAGGAGTGTGGTGCAGAATTAAAAATGTCAAATTGTGTATTGAAATTTTGTGATGCACAATAAATTAAGGAATTTTGCTTAGAATTGGTATTAATTATGTATACTACTCAATTTACCCTTCAGGCTAATTTATTCGCTTTTCGGAACAACTCATGTAGGTCTCATAGAAATTGTTGTGTCTCCCTCACTATCGTATTGAGAAATATGATCTAAACTAACGGGATTAGAAAGAAAAAAACACACTATATATTAAAATCTAAAAAATAACCACAAAATAATTAAAATGTTCAACTTTATGCAACCAAAGTTTCCGACCTTATTTGAAAAAAAAAATGAAACTGTGAATTTGAAAAAAAACATTTTACATGAAACGATAAAAAAAGTGAGGTTAAGATAGCGTTTATAATACATTCGTCTAATAAAATATGTGTTTTTATTTTTTTTTATTACCAGTAATTTTAGTAAGAAAAAACGTGAGGTGAGCAATCTTAAATTTGCATTCAATAATTTTATATTTTAAAAATTACACATTTTTTGTAATAATAAAATTTGAAAGAGTATTTCACCACATTTAAAATACAGTTCTCAAATATTACATTTATTTGGATTTTAATGCAAAGCGGAAATATTCTGTCCTTCTGACAGAATATGGTCGAGGTCTGAGGGGTTAATTATATGAATCCAATATAAATGTATCCACATGAATAAAATATAGGTATATGTTGGAACTTTGCTTGTCAAAATAACTTATTTAAGTTAACCTTTTACTAATAATTTACTAATAAACATATTAAAATTAAATGCCTGTTTTCAATAATAACTGAAGAAATAAAATAAATGCTCACAGGGTTCGAAATCTATTTTTCGTAGAAAATTATTAAAGTTAAAAAAACATATATGTTGCGGCAAAGTGAATTTTTTTATCGTTAGGTGAAACCAAATGTTTGAATTATATAAATAATTAAGATATAATTATAAGTGTCATAAGGACCGGTTTGTTATGAAATACATAAAATGAACGCATGCATTATTAATAAACATGTGTCATACTCGCCTAATTATTTTGTCATAACATCATTTTTATAAGTAACAAAATAGTTTAAAATTGTTAAAAAAAAAACTTATTTACCAATTGATTATCATGTATTGTTGTCAGATCTGTCAAGATATTCAAAATTCAATTTTTATGCGCATGGCATACAAAAAGAAAAACATTGAAAATATTTTTTAAATTTCACATTTAATGAAATAATAAGGCATGCTTTTATAAATATAATCAATTGTGATATAGATTTTGGTTTTATTTACCTATCAGTGAGATGAACAGTCACTATTATTTTAATTACTCGTAGAGAAATGAACGTATGCGTTGTACTCGTATGTACGGGATCGTGCGGTACACGCGCGTTCGGCCTCGCCGGTACGAGGCCACTGCCACAGGCGCCGGCACATCCGTTCTGTGCGGCGGCCGGGGCCGGACTAAAGGCGGAAAATTCTCAAAGCCTATCCGCTGCTACTTTCCAACCCCCACTACAAAAGGAACAAACCATCAGTATTGAATAAATATGTTGTTGATATTCTTGTTTTGCGCCTTTTTGCGAGGTGTCCTAAGGAAACGGGTGAGTTGCGCGCGCGGGCGGTCGATCGCTGATCCGCGTCATATGCGCCACCGCCACCCCGCGGAAATTTCCCGAAGTTTCTGGAAAGAAAAGCTCGCGCGGTGTTCTACGTTCGAAATTTGAATTTTTTATGGTTTCTTCCTTTGAAATACGCGCCTTTATGCTGCGATGTGTGATTAATGATTTATCGTCGCGAGAAGAGCAGATTTCTATTATTCTCTTTAGTGGGTAATCGAATTTCCCTGCTAAAATATTTGGTCTATTCTTTCAATAATAATAATAATGATTTGTTAGAGCATTATAAATTTGTTAGAGCATTATATTTTTTTTTTTATTTTTATTTTTTTTTTATATTTATCTCCGATTAAAGGAAAAATAATTTTACAAATATATAAATAGGATTTATATATTTGTAAAATTATTTTTCCTTTAATCGGAGATAAATATAAAAAACGAGTGTGCTTTAGACCACACCACTGAAGTAAAACTTCTCATTAAATATATGGCGTTTCACATTAAATATATGCGTTTCATAGCGTTTCACATTAAATATGTGGTTTTGTGTCAAGCGTGCGTAAAAAAGTTTAACTTCAATAATTAGGTAATAATAGTTTTTTTTTTATTTTAATAGGTAATAATTGATAAATAATAAGATAAAGACAGTGGCGTTTGCGTAGTTTGGACACTTAAGGAGGATAAACGGATAAAGGAATGATAGTAATTTATGGTGAATGAAATAAAATAAAAAATAAAAAATAGGGGACACTCTAGAAAGGCTGGTGATATATTTCCTAATGCTCGTGTTTAGGAAAAACGTCATCTTTAATATTAAAAAAATATCTGTTTATGTTTATTAAAATGAAAATAAAATATTTAAATTAAGGATAGATATGTGTACAAAGAAATGTTATAAAACCAGCTAAATATAGAATAACTTAGATACATATCAATATGGAGTACTTAGGATGGTTTTTTTGACAGAATTTGAACCATTTATCAAAAATCAATGTTAATGTTCAAGTTCTGTGAAAGTTATATTCATGTTCTGTTATGATTTCGGATATGTTAAAAAAACTGGCCAAAATGATGTATTAACAGAACTTGAATAGAACTTGAAAAATAACTACGATATTTTATGAATTGTTCAAATTCTGTGAAACAACTGGTCTTTAGAATACGTATATTACACACCATTTAAACATAATAATATAAGAAAAAAACGAGTGTGCTTTAGACCACACGACTGAAGTAAAACTTCACTAACTTATAAAAGAACATATGACATTGGGTTGACATTGACATTGACATTCCAGACAATATGGTTTGTTGCATTTCGCACAGTAGTACACACTCATGCGTCTTTTTTTCGCTGGGCAAAAGTTGCTCCGTTTCCTTTTTTAATGATATTGATCACTGTTCGCATCGATTACCGTTCGCATCGATCACCGTTCGCATTGATTACCGTTCGCATCAAACTTTTCGTAACAATCACCACTTTTTGTAACACATTCGCCAGTTTACCCCCAAGTGTCGAGCGTGCGTAAAGGAGTTTTACTTCAAAAACATAATCTGTTACTAGGAAACGAGCGTGGCGAGACAGATTTAAATGGCTACATGAGTAAAGGCTTGATATTAAGATACAGCGCCCTTGAGCTGACATTTAATTGAATCCGAATACGGCGCTATACAAATTATCCCATTATTATTATTATAATACATGCATTTTTTTACATTAACCCCACACGAAAATAATTTCCCTCAGGGCGTATGTCATATTTGGGGAAGCTGTATGGATGGTCTTTTTAAGGAAATGAAGGACAGAAACCAAGGAAGGAGAAGTTCTAGGAAGTAAAGGGTATGAAGGATGGGTAGGAGTCTAGGGGCCAGTGTGTTCAGGGGTGACGTATGACTCCATCCCTCCCGCTGCGGTGCAAGACCATCGATAGGTCGAGAGAGTCCAAAGGGATCTCCCCAAATCGGCCTCACCCTCATCCGGCCCGCCACATATTAAATTTAACAAACAATTAATTTTAAGGCGAATTAAGCCTAGCTATTTAACCTATCAAAAACATATATCATTATTTTCTTGAACAATATTTAATGGGAAGTAACAATGTTTACTTGGGAAGTATGTTTACGAGAGATGGGAAGGCTGAAAGAGATATTGAAAGAAGGGTGAATGCAGGTAACTCTATTAATGGAGGACTGAACGCTGTTGGCACCAACAAAAAACTGTCCAAAGACGCGAAACTAGCCGTCCATAATGGAGTACTGGTACCTACCCTGATGTATGGCAGTGAGGCATGGAACTGGCAGAGGAAGGATGAAAGTAGACTGAATGCTGTAGAAATGAGATACCTGAGGCGTATGTCTGGTAAAACCATGTATGATCGTGTGAGAAACGCGGAGATCCGCAAAGAATGCAACGCTGATGTAAGCGTAATGAGTAAGATCAAGAAAGGGACGCTCCGATGGTTCGGCCATGTGTGTGCCAAGACCGAGTTGTTTGGCGGTCCGTCCTCTCTGCCTACCCCTGCGGGGAAACGGCGTGATGGTTAGTTAGTTGGTTATATTTAATAAACAAAAAAAAATTCTGTAACCTATCTCACTATATTCTCACCATAAAATCCCATACATTCGTCGTAGACATATATATATTTTTTTACATTCGCTCCACACAGGAGGCGTTGGCGAAAATAATTCCCCTCAGGGCCTATGTCATCTTTGGGGATGCTGTGCGGAGGGTATTTTTAGGAAAGGATGGTGAGGATGTTCTGGGAAGGAAAAGGGTATTAAGGGTGGGTAGGAATCTGGGTGTCAGTGTGTCCAGGAGTGACAGATGTATCCATCCCGAGGCGATGTTCCGAGAGACTTCAGCTGAAGAAGTCAAAGGGACTCCCTCATCTATTCTCTCACGATCCGGCCTGCCATGCAACTGGTGGGCAGACGCATCTACCGCCAAGACGCGGAAAAACCTCACCCAATGAATCCGGGCACCCCTGCTAAGTCACCAAACGTAGCGAACCACTTGGGGTGACCTATGGCAAAGGTATCTTGATTTCTCACAAAAACGGAGCTCTACAAATCACCCAATTATATTATTATTATCTGTGGCGGTTTATGGATTGTGTATATACCTATATGCATTCTACCGCTCATGTGTAACAAGCTTAAAAGGGCGCTTGTCGTAGTCGGACATGTTTTGTTGTTTATAATATCTAGGTACCAGGAATGTGGTACTTACCCCTGGGCTAAGACAGTCTGTACTATGGAAGCTATGAATCCGTGAGCACTCAATTTTAAATGATTATTTTTTTTTTGTTACAGGTTACAATGGAAGATACATCATCTACTGTGCTTCAATACATTAAAAAACTTCTCCCTGAGTCGTATGTAAATTATATAACATCATTTTGCATTATACCAGACATTTATTTTGATATAAACAAACCTGACATCGTCATAACCACTAAAAACAGCGAGTTTATCCAGTTTAAAAATCGTCAAGTTATCAAGTCACTTTTGATCGAACCGTGCGTAGAAATCGAAGAAATAATTTTACACTATAGACAAAGTAACTCTAAAATTGTGTATTTACTCATAAGCGAACAGAAAGTTCACATAGTCCAAGAAAATGACGATGAACTGAATGTTTTAAGTGTGATTTCTGATGTGACTAAAGTGGAATTGGACGATGAGATTTCATCAGGAGATGTTCAGATTAGAATGTGGCTATTTGATGATGCTATACCTGTGGTATTGAATAATGAATATAAGGTTGATGATGGTGAACACTTCGGAGGTGATGTGGAAGATGAAGCAAGAGATGAACGATTTGTTTCTTTGGTAAAGAGCAAGCTGTCAGAAGCAAAATTGAACACAGCGTACAGCGTCCAACTTCTACAGGAGAAGAGAAAGTTTAGACAGGAGATTATGTTCCTCTCGGAAGAAGAGGCGAGATATAGAGAAGAAGAAACACAGGTATGTATCTGCAAACAACATAATTCATGATGACAAATGACATAATTTATTTTTCTAAATATTAAATAACCATGTGGAATTTTCCCTCTCGTTCACAATCAAAATCAATACCAATCACCGTCTGCTTAGAAACGCCGAAACTTTCCATGTGCCTTTTCAAAGAACCAACTTATTTTTCTCCCGGGCGGGCCTCTTGTGTTTTTTGTATGTTTAAAATATATATATTTTTTTACATGTGCTTCACACAGGAGACCCCGAGGAAAACAATTTTCCTTAGGGCCTATTTCATCTTTGGGGATGCTGTGTGGATGGTTTTTTTAGGAAATGAAGGAGAGGAGAGTTCTGGGAACGAAAAGGATTTAAAGGGTGGGTAGGGATCTGGCGTTCAGTGTGTCCCAGTCATCCGACTCCAAGACCTAGACAAATCTCACCCCATAAACCCGGGCACCCCTGCCAAATCACCAAACGTAAAGAACCACTTGGGGTGACCTAAGGTTCCCTGGGAAGCGGTACCCATTCCCGCCTCCAAATTAACATCTACTGTAGTGGCAAGATTCCGGACATTGTTAGCGATAGCTCCCAGAACGCTACAAAATTTCTCGAGACTCTTGTTTTCACTTTACACAAACTTTATTGGCTCTTGTTTTTGTTGTTATTATTGTACATACCTTATTATTTATTCTTCCATATTGTTGTACACCATTATTGGACGGTTAGTTTTTGTCGTTTCTTTGTACTTTCTTATGTTAATCTCCTGCCTGTCTGTTGTGCACACTATTAAAATAAAATTTTCTGGCCTTCTGCGGTAGGCGTTCTGTTAGAGCTAACAGATTTTTCAAAAGTGATCAAACTCCCCTTGCCCGAAGCCAGTTGGACTATGGTAGCCCCAATTTGTGTATATTTTAAGGTGTGGGGAGGGAAAAATAAATGATAAGGAAAACAAAGAGGAAGGTTGGGAAGTACCTGACTATTCAGATCTGGTCATCAAACACAATTAATGTTATTTAAAGCAACGGAACCTTTCGATTCTAAAATAATTGTGGTCTTCAATTTCTGTTTTTAAGGATGCTGAGAAAATGGATAAACTCTGTGCAGGAGACGTTTGGCAAAGGATTTACTGTGGAAAATGGGTCATAGGCCTGCCCTTGAAAAATGTTTCGGACGGGTAAGTAATTTCTGTATATAGTTATCGATAACTTAACCAGAGTTGGAATTAACACAGTAGGTACTTTGTAAAATACAGCATGTTTCAAACTTGTTCAACCCCCTTAAAGACAATCCACTCAAGGTTGGCTAAAAGTTCGTGACGTAGCTTGAAGTCCATGTTACACTGGGTGATTTGAATTAACTGCAATACAATTGGCAGTCTTTTACTTCCAGCTGTGTCACGCGTTCGAAATTTACAGTGGCGCTACCGACTGAAACGCGAGGGATTGTTTTGCTTAAATCACCTTACAAACACTACATCGTTTCAGTCGCCTACGCGCTTCGTTGCTCTATAGTCTATCTGTTTCTATGAGGGGGACGACCGTAATTATAAAAGGGTAAGCAGAGAGGATGAACCGCGTTTTTCTTACTTGAAGAGTTTTTTTTTACATTGAAAATTTGTTTTTATGTAAAATAAAAAGGTTTATTTTTACTATAATTACGGTCGTAATTATAAAAGGGTAAGCAGAGAGGATCAACCGCGTTTTTCTTACTTTAAGAGTTTTTTTTTACATTGAAAATTTGTTTTTTATGTAAAATAAAAAGGTTTATTTTTACTATAATTACGGTCGTAATTATAAAAGGGTAAGCAGAGAGGATGAACCGCGTTTTTCTTACTTACAAAATTTTTTTTTACGTTGAAAATTTATTATTCAAGCAAAAAAAAACGCGTGTTTTTTTAACTATAATTACGGTCGTCACCCCCATAGAAACAGATAGAGGAACGAAGCGCGGAGGCGACTGAAACGAGGTAGTGTTTATAAGGTGATTTATGCATAACAATCTCTACCGCGTTACAGTCAGTAATGCGACTGAAATACGGTAGGGATTGGAAATACGTGGCCCGACGAGTTTTTTTTCGAAACCTTGTTAAAAGCATTTTCTACGAACCTTGGATTCCCCTGTAATATTCTAACTTTTAGAAAAACTGTAAAAACTTTTCTAAAACATAGTCAAATTAGAACAAGTTTTGGTATTCAATTATTGTTTGTCCTTTTTTCGCAAAATCCAATAAGTAGTAGCGATGTGCAGGTTCAGCTGAAGTGGGCTCTTGAACTCGGGTTCTTCGCAGGAAGTGGATCCTAATTCTATTCCTTTTTCAAATCCACTACTCTCAAGATAGAAAGAAAGTGCGTCTCGGTCCGAGCCACTCGCGAGTCGGGAGCAGGTCCCGCGTTCGAGTTTTTGTGCGGGCTCCGGCTCCGAGGTCCGGCCCCGGTCGAACCCGTACGTTACGGTCCGAGCCATTCGTTAGTCGGGAGTGGGTCCCGGGACCTGCTCGAAGAACTCAAGTACTTTTAAAAGAAACCACGTTTCGAAGGCCTCCGGCAAAAGGCAGAACTTACCCATATCTAATAAATAGGCGTAAACAAGACAAAGGGGTGTTTCTAGGAGATGTGTTGTGTATGTTGCTCGAACATCACTTTCGTAAGTGTATACATAATCACCAATAAACACAATTATATGTATATCATATGAAGTTTTTAGATGAAGAATTTGTGAGTAAAAGAATATTTTAATTTATTTATTCACAATTAAAATTTATTGTTTAGTATACAATTAAAATGTATCTATTTGTAGCATATAACTAGGGTTATTACCTAGGGTTACCCCACTAGAGTTCGCCTATCGAGGTTAATAATTTCACATTTGAATAAAACTAACACAAATAAAAGACGATCAAACAGTTAAACAAATATAAAATAATATAAATATTAAAAATAACAATCATAAACGGAGGAAATTTGTAGAAAAAATAATATACGAACAACAACAAAGTGTTGAGAGATGAAACAAAAGTTTATTGTTCATTATGTCATTAGTTCATACCATGTTCAATAATGGATGCATTCTTGTATGTTTGAGAAAAGTATAAGTAAAAAATAACATTAAATAGCAATAATATTAACCTGTCAGGTTAATTTGTTCGCTATAGGGAACAACTCAAATAGGTCTAATAGAAATCGTCGTCTCGCTTACTATTAACGGCTTACGAAAGACAAAACACCACCCTTTATATATAAAAGTTAACGATAAAAGAGATAAAATGTACACCTTTATGAAACCAAAGTTTCAGACCGCAACTAAAAAAAAAAAATTGTGAATTTTTAATTAATTATTTTTACAAAAGTGAGGTGAGATAATAAAAGACTAAATACCTGTGCCACAAACATCTATAAAAGTTGAAAGATCATGTGGCTTGGCGTATTTCGGCATATCGCTCGCCGCACATTCCCAATAAGCCAAATGATCTTTGGTCTGTTATAGCTGTGTGTGGCACAGGTCTAAATTTAGGTGAAGATAACTTTATAATACACTTGTCTAATAAAATATGTGCATGGTTTTTATTTTTTCGGTATGAGTAATTTTAGTTGGAAAAAAATAAGGTGAGCCATTTTTAAATATTTTTTTATTTGCATACATTTTTTTATTTGCATTCAAATTTTTTATATTTAAAAAATTACATGTTTATTTCGAATTATAAAATTTGAAAGCGTATTTTATCAAATTTCATAAAGAGGTTTTAGTTTTCTCATAACTTCAGAAATATTTAATTATTTGGATAATTAAATATTAAGCGGAAATATTTCGACCATCTGACAAAATATGCCTGAGGCCAGAGGGGTTAAGAGCACACCTTACTTTAAATGCAACAAGTAAATCTAATACATAGTTTAGAGTGAAGTATCAAATAATTTTTAAATAGATGCAAACTATGAAATAAATAAATTAAAAATAATATTAAATACAACGAGAATTCTTAACAAAAACAATCGACAGTTTCACCTTTGAAAAAGACAATTAAAATAATTTTCTGTTAACAATATTACATACTATAGATAGATGATACTTTATCGCTTTTCTGAATTCTTCACTCCATCAGTTCCAATTTTGGAAATGACCTGACAATATATGAAAATCTCATAATACTATCATAACAAATGGAAGATGTTGCTTTTGTAATGATGGAGAACTTAGCCAGCCGAGGAATTGAACTCACAACATCTGGGTGGGAACCCGATGCATTTGTCAACTCAGCCACGACATTGAATGATACACTATTTTTTTATATTTATTCTACACTATTATTTTCTTTGGGGGAACGACCTTTCCCATTTCATAGTACCCATCTATAGAATAGTCAAATATTTCAAAATCGTTCCTGAAAAAAAGAAAAAAATATCTTATTATTATTATATCGATGTTGTGTTACGTCAAGAAGGATTAAAAATATCACTGCTAAATACCCATTCAACTAGATTAGATAGTTACTTGTAAAGCTGGTGGAGTTGTGAGATCTGGTCAACCGTTATTTGGGAAAGATCAAACTATAGGAAGGATTAACAATATCACTGCTAAATACCCACTCGAATAGATTAGATAGTTACTTGTAAAGCTGGTGGAGTTGTGAGATCTCGTCAACAGTTAGTTGGGAAAAGTGGTCCTTGACTAGTTCAGTCGTGTTTTTGCCTTTGTTCGCTTTCTTCTCGCTTCCGGCATTCCGCCGGTGGGGGGCCAGGACATTTGACAAACCTGCTCTCTGCACCAAGAATTTTTCGTCCTCCTGTAAAATATAATTCATATTGCATATCGATATACCAGTTCAAGGCAGAAAACAGTCTGAAAATCGACCGTTCAATTTATTCTTCTTCTCTATTCGTTGCTTCATTGCTTACGATTAGGACACTCTCTTCAATTGACACGATGAACCAGGATTCCCCACCTCCCGCGGTCTGGTGCTGCAATGATAACCATAAGCTTCCCCAGGTTTGATTTTTAAGTTTGACGAGCAATATGTCCAAAGATTCTTAGGATACTTTGGAGGTAGGTAGTTTTCGGTCTATTTTGGATGCCTTCCTCTTCCAGAATGGATAGAGTAGTGCGATTGGTTGTGCATGGAATCCTGAGAGTTTTTCTATAGCGCAACATGTATCGGTTATCTATATTAGCATTTCGCTGGCTCTATGGCTCTCATTCGAGTTATTACTATCTTTGAATTCGTTATTGCCATCATGAAATAGGTACAGTAGAATAATTTTAAAGAGATTCATGCTTGTGTAATTTAGTATGCTTAATTTGTCATTCTAAATTGCACTGAATTCTAGATTCAAAAGCAATTTAAAGGCGATTAAAACGACTAAACGCTAAAGCAGTAAAAACGGCAATGGCAAACGGCAAATAACAACAACAAGAATAAAAACCAATGGCAAGAATAAATAACAACGGCAAGAATGAATACCCATTGGCAGTAATAAATACCATTGGCAATAATAAACACCAAGAAAGGAAATACCAAGGTTAATAGAAAGCTTGCCTCAAATGTCTCAAACTTGATGATGACATCAAAGTCGAACTGGCAAGGAGTGCAGAAGGGGGTGTAGGGCGCCCAGTGTATATCCAGGCTCCTGTTGATCCGCACCTCCGCCAGGATGAACCTCACGAACTCCTCGAAGCTCGGCCACAACTGGTGTAGGAAGCTTTCTTCAGACTGCAAACACACTTTTCTTAAATGTCCTTCCTATTGTTCAAACTTTCTTGAGACCGAACACAATACCATAACGTACGGTTTTTAACGGTTTTGGGTGGGTGAAAGAGCTGTTAGTTGCAAAGCCTTCGTTGGACCGAATTAGTGGTTTCTCAAATATTAAAATACATATCGGTGATTTCGAAACTTAGTAATGTTATATAGGTACATACTGGTTGTTTTAAAATATCAGCTGCTCAAAATATGTAGGTATTGTAGATGATTATGATGTTTTACCACGTCTAATCTTGGAAATTAGAAAAAGTGTAAAGATAAGCTTAAATATTACAAGTAACCACAAAATATTTTCATCTGACCTGTTATTAAATATGTTTCCTTTGTAAATTACGCTCTATTACACACCCCTCTCCCTGTTAACCAATAAGTTCAAGCTATTGAATAAACGATATACAAGTTGTAACATTATTTGTTCTAATTATGATTACATGTTAATTAAATTCATTATAGTTTTTTAGAGAAAATGTGTCCTTACTGGGGTACCCCGTTCTATTTAACTTATGTGTTGATTTAATTAAAATTTGCAATAATTATAAAAAATGACTCAACGTGTGATTCTGTGATTGAGGTAAAATTATACTGAAACAAAATAAGAATTTGTTAAAACAACATTACGTTTATTTGAATCAGCTTTAATATGGGACATTTACTATTGTTCCTAGCAAGAGACTCTAAATTATTTCAGATCAGGGGTAAAGAAATAGCGTGGAAGACGCCATTTTTATGGTTTAATATTTAATCTAAAGCACATGCCTATCTTCGCTATAAAATAGAGAATTCTAGAAAATTGTGGAGTGCAGGGACGCCGGTTCAGTGATTATGTCTGAACACATTTATAAAAACAGTAATCTACTAATGAAAAATACAATCCCGATTAAAAAGGTGATTCCTCACGCGAAAGTCCTCGAAGTTCCGCCTACTCGGGTCCAAACGCAAGCAGCACCCCAATCAACGCCGGCTTCAAAACAACTGACGTTTTCCACCGGTCAGTAGTTGAGTGGGCATCGCGTTTGGGTCTCATCCGAGCATCGCGTGTTCGATTCCTTGGCTGGCTAAGTCCTCCATCACAACACAAGCAACTTTTTCGGCTTTCTGTGGTGGTAGTAGAAGAGTTTCAAATATTGTTGGGTTACTCGTAACCCGGGAATGTTTGTCTTTCTTTTTCAGGTTGGCAACGCTTGCCTAGGAATTATCACAGTAAACGAGAGACGGCTGTCCAATGATCCGAGTAGGAACTAGAAGAAAGTAGCTACCTGCTACAAAGTAAGCAAAAAGATGAAGAGATTTGGCCTGTCCAAGTCGAGAGTGGCAGATACAGCCTAAACCTAAGTCATGCTGATCTCCTCGGCGAGGTCGGCGTACATGCCGCATTGTGGACCTCTGAGCAACTTGTCGCGGTAGGCGGAGGACAGATGCTTGAAAGTTAGGCACACCTACCTTAAAGGTTTTCTTGTCGCGGTGCGTCATGATGATCTCCTCGGCGAGGTCTGCGTACATGCCGCAGGGTGGACCGCTGAGCAACTTGTCGCGGTAGGCAGAGGACAGACGCTCGAACGGGTGGCGGACTATTATGAAGGCCACGCTGTCAGGCCAGCTGTTTAAATATTGGGCACAGGTTTCAAATGAATAACACCGTTTCCATAGTAAACTCTAATTTTTATATCAAACTTTCAAGTACAAAGCTTAAAGCTTAAAGGTTAAAGTTTGAAGCTTAAAGCTCAAAGCTTGGTGTTCAAAACTTGAAGCTCGAATCTTGAAACTCGAAGCTTAAAACTCAAGAGAAAAGGGCCTTACTAAGAAGGCTTAAAGTTCAAAGGCTAAAACTCAAAGCTCGAAGTTTAAAGCTAAAATACGAAGCTTAATAGCTCAAACTTTAAAAGCTTTAAAGCTCAGAATTAAAATTATGAAGCTCATAGCACAAAATTTGCTTACGCGTCATAACATGACGAATACATTGTATTCTCCTGATTAAATTCTAAATTAAAAACTAATTTAACGTTAAAAAATTATAGGTAGCTACTTTTTCGCTTGTCTGAATTGTCCAAACAAACACTTCCAATTTTGAAAATGATGACACTTAAATTTAAAATCAAAACCAGTTCTAGAAATCATTGAACCGGAATTACTGCCACAACCGAAATTAATATTTTTAATAATTATTTTTTCGGAAAGAATCAAGGAAACGTTATCATACCAACGTTCCTTCTGGCACTGCAGGGATTAAACTCAATATCTCTCTCTAGAGCCTATTACCGCATAGCAATATTGCATCAGATGAAACCTTGTCATTCTACGGGGTCGGAATGTTGATAATCACATATTTAACCTGTGAGCTTGAATGAGTGTTTCTGCATCAGGTCGAGGGTAGATTTCCCTGGCCAGCGACTGGGGCGCCTTGCTCCAGGCAGCCTGGTTGTGTGAATATCCGCCCAGAATGTTGAAGTTATACATCCAGGTCGAGGAGGCCGCCTTGAACACGTTGCACCTGTACATTCATTTATTTATTAAGACATACACAGCAGGCGCGGTCCGTCCATACATACTGTGGATGCTGGGTTTCACTTCTTTTCTAGGTTTAAAATAAGTATAATAATAATGTGTTTGTATTTATCCAGAATTAAAAAGCCTTGGATTTATTTTTTTCTAGCCGTAAACTGCACTAGATACTGCAATACCGACACCGCCTCCGTTCCAATCTGAGAGACCAACATTAACACGACACACGGAGCAGGTCGAAATACATATGTAATATAAATATGTATACATTCCCAATGTTAGAATGTTGCGCGTCGCGTAAACTCACCAACACTAGCAAAACAGTGGATGCTCCATTCATTCCGCGTCCACGACGAAGGAACGAGTCAGATATTTTTGATTTTGATTTTAGTCAAGCCTGCCATGGTTGAAACTTTGGTTGGGTTGTATGAGCCCGTCCCAGAACGGACATCGGTGAGGCGGTAACGTACTTGCTATACCTACCTCTAGTATATGCCAATAAACACATGGGTTTGCCGGAAATGAATTAAAAGCCGTCAAACCATATTGGAAAGATAAACAGATAAGCCAAGCAAAAATAGATCAAAGTGGGATAGGCCATGAACCTTATTATTATCAAACCGTGCGTCAAACGTCACCAACATTGTTCACCTACTGCAAATCGCTTCTACACAGCGGCGACCGCAATGTTTCTACCCACACACCAAGCATTGCATAGTACATGCATTTTGGTCATAGCTCGATGACAGCTGACATTCTTCTTTGTCATGTCTTCCCTTATTTCAGTTCTTGGTGGATCGATCATTTTACACTACGGGTTGATTACGACCCATTGGCGAAGATATCAGGAAATTTAAAAAAATGCCAATAGATAGATCGATGCGCCGCACCCTCGCCACCCTGTAAGGACCTAGTATTTTACCTAGTTCCAACCTCTCCCAGGAGGACCAGATGGCACCTGTAAGTAAAACGGAATTGGAGGTAATAATTAAGGGCTTAGGTTCTAAGAAGGCACCTGGCTTTGACCAATTGAATGGAGTAATAGTGAAGAAAGTGTGGGTCCATGCCAAGGAGGAGCTCTTCCAAGTCATGGACACATGTCTGCGAAGAGGGGTTTTCCCAACAGAGTGGAAGAAAGGGGTGCTCCGTATTATACCCAAGGGCAATGATAAGCCAAAGACGGATATCAAGGCTTATAGGCGTATTACGCTGCTTCCTGTTCTAGGGAAGATTCTGGAAAAAAATATACGGAACCGCCTGTACCAAACCCTGTCTCCAGCGGATGACCGTCAATTTGGTTTCGTCCCGGGTAAATCCACGAAGCACGCCATTAAGTTTGCGCTTGAATGGGTGAGGGTCTGTCCAAAGAGGTACGTGACTGGAGTCTTCTTGGACATCACTGGTGCCTTCGATCATGCGTGGTGGCCGATGATACTGTCTAAAGTAAAAAAAAACCGTAACTGCCCTCGTAGGTTGTTTAAGATAGTCTCTGACTATCTCAATAACAGAAGTATCTCCTTAACATATGGTGATATCACCATCAACCGGGAAGTGAACATGGGTTGCCCACAAGGCTCGGTCCTTGGCCCAGAATTTTGGAATATACTTTTTGACGATTCCTCCAGGCTGCCCTTGCCTGAAGGATGTATCACGGTCGACTACGCTGATGACAAATTATTACTAGTCTCGGGGAACAGCAGGAGAGAAGTTGAAAGTAAAGCTGAAGAAGGTCTGAGAGTAATCCTTGAATGGGGTAAGAGAAACAGGCTGAATTTCGCTCCCCAAAAGACCATGGGTCTCCTTATGAAGGGCTTCCTCGACAGAGGAAGAAATCCTACTATAAAAATGGGAGACTCCAACATCCGATTTGTGGAAAATGCAAGATACCTAGGTGTTATCTTGGATCGCTCTTCATCTTTTCTGGCACATATCAAGAGTGTATCCAGCAGGGCCCAGGCCCTGTTCATGAAACTGAGAAGAATCTCAACTGCGGAGTGGGGATTACGCTCTCCGACACTTCGCCTACTGTACAGGGGAGCGTACGTGACGTAAGTCTGTCTGTCTGTCTCAAGTGACTTGCGTCACGTACGCAGCCTCTGTATGGGAGCATCGCCTAGACAACGTACTGATCCACTCGGCACTTAAGCGGGGCCAGCGAACTCCCCTGCTGGCGCTCTCAGGCGCATACAGGACTGTAGCTTCAGACGCATTGCCGGTTCTGGCCGGTATTTTGCCCATTGATCTAGAAATAAGGGAAGTGTTAACGAAGAAAAAACTAATTAGAAGAAGGTCAGCCGTCCTTCTTGGAGTTGAACTAACACCAGGTGGGGCAGTACCTCTCCCTCGACTGCTGAAAGAGATGCGTGAACTCACTCTTAATGAATGGAAAAAACGTTGGGATAGATCGAATACGGGCAGATAGACTTTCTCCTTTTTACCGTCAGTTAAAGCCAGAATGGAATTGGCGTTCATCAAATTGGATCATCACTTAACACAAATACTTTCAGGTCATGGTGAATTCAGGGGAAGACTGCACAGCCTGACCCTGTCTCCCCATCCAAACTGTGCGTGTGGTGACACTAACTAAACAGCCGAGCACATTCCGATTTTGACGGATGCAAAAGATGAAATGTTGCAAGGTCTGAAAGTAACTACGAGACCAGCATGGAATGCGGATCTCGTGTCGAACAAGGAGAACCTCGAATGCCTGAGGAAATTTATAAGGATTTGGGTTGAGAGATGGCCTGAACTTAGAGTCGATGATTAAATTTAACTTCATTATGTGTTTAGGATCCAGGCGGGTGTAATTACTCCTGGCGTCCACGGTCACCCTTTTGCAATACTTATACTACTACTACTGCCCGGATATTAAGCACTATATTTTCTGTTATTTCACCCTAAAACTGTTTACTCATGTATCATGTTTTGTATTAATATGTATCATGTTTTCTTAGGTACCATCTTCAACAACCTCTTTAACACCTAAAATTTGGCTATTACTTGTTTTAAATGTTTATTTTTTCCCTCATTTAACTAGATATTATCAATAGCCTTAGCGTATCCTAACTACACTTGCATTTTTCTTGTATTCTTTTTCTAAATCTAGGATACATAATACAAGATTTTTTTGTGTCTGGATTTGTATCATTCAAGGAGCCGGAACTGAACTACCATCTCATTTTCGTATTGTCCTACACCCTACACCCTATCAAGGGGGTGGACTAGACCTATGTCCGTGCAACAACCGAGAAGATAACTCCCAAGGTAGCCGCTGCATAACCCGCCCGCGTCTCCCCCGTCGCCATGAGCGGGCCTGAAGGCCAACCGTAGCGGACCGGTGCCCTTCCGCCCTGCCTCCGGTGACCCGATGCTCACTTATATCCTTAGTGTCTTCAGGTATTTCCCCCTTAATCCCAACACTTTCTTCGAGGGCCTACCGGGAAGCCGGCTTAGGGGCGCGGACACCGAGTCTCGCTTGCGACTGGACTGATGGCTCCGCTTATCCTCGGTGGGACTGCCGGACGACTGCAGCTCAGCTGCTTTGGTTAAGTCAAACAATCTCATATAATATGATTTTTTTTCTTTATTCTATTAACTTTTCTTCCTACATAATAATAAACTTTTATTTCAGCTACATTAAGTGGCGGAGATGAGACGTGATACTGTGAAATAAATAACTAACAACATGCACGCACTCGCATACTGCCTGCTAACAATGTATGCCCGGACATTGGAGGTCTAGAATCATTTTTAAATAAAAAGTAGCTTCTTTATAAACAAAAATTAGGGTCCTGAGGTGTACGGTGAAGGAGGAAACCATCTGTTTCCTTAGAACACCGTGGGAAAGTGGTTGGGCAACCTCCAGTTCCATGTCGTGCATTCATGTGTAGTTTTGTTTTTGATTACCATATGAGATTGTAGTGTTTATTGATCAGGAATTCCCATCCATTTGGTTGTCCTGTCCTGTCTATTCCCAGCAGGTCACATGCATCTTTGGCCGCCTCTCTCCTTTCCTTCATTCTCTGGGCTAGTCGTGTCATCTCGCTCGCATTCAAGCGGCCAAATTGATTAACCTCCTCCAATATCTCCACTGAATCCTCAATATCTAGGCCGAACTGGAAAAGAAGAACGGGGAAATAAAAGTAAAAAAAAATTCAAAAACCTAAAAACTTTCAACTTTTATTACACAGATGCAAAGCTTTCCAAATTGATAGACTAACGTCGTAGTAGTGCAAAGGTTTGCTGCGAAGTCCATTGTGGATCTTAAAATAATTTATTTCGATATCTAACGTTAAAATAAAATAAATCAGAATAATAAGGCTGTGGATGGGTCCCGTGGACACAAACTGAGATTTTGTATATATAGATAAGTAGCGATTCGAAGCTGGATATATTTTTTCTATTTAGTTATGAAGTTGTTTTAGGGGTATCCTTGTTAGGAGTGGAGGATAATTAGGCAGGATCTGAATGTTGGTTTTTAAACGAACTGGACTTGAGTGATGTGGTTAAATTATATCACATTTGTAACTAATTAACTAACTAACCATCAAACCGTTTCCCCGCAGGGGTAGGCAGAGAGGACGGACCGCCAAACAACTCGATCTTGGCACACACTCTTTGCACATTTGTAAAAGTGTCTAAATCAATTGTGTAACAAGATATTAAATTCTGGAATCAAGCCCGTTTCGGGATTTGTAGTTGAGTTTACGCAGCCAGCAATTTGCGCGCCATTGTAAAAAGGACTAGTAATCCGTAAGCAGATTTTATTTTCGAGGACCAAATGGTGACGTTACGATGCGAGTTTCCTGCATGTTAGATTAATTTTTTTGACAAATCACTGAAAGGGGGATGTCACGCCTCCTCTCGTGCCTCGTGCAAATAGGTTTGTTTCCCTTTCCCTGATGGGTTGGTCTATTCATTTGAATGTCTATGCACAGACAACCGATAGAAAGAAAACAGTCTACTTTCAACAGATACAATGATGATCTAGTAATTAGTAGAAACAGTAGGAGACCGACAATAGTAGATCATTTCCAAGAACTTTGAAGGGTTGTTCAGACGGTTATGATAGAATACTTACGTACAACCTTTCTCTTTAGTGAGTAGGCTAAATACAAAATAATGTTAAATAATATCTTAGCATAATCGATTCAGAATCTAGAATAGGCGTGCCAAACCTGCGGCCCAAAATGAAGTTTTTAGCTTTCTACGTTTTGGATTTTGGTTTACATATAAAACAAGAAAATGGTTCTCGTAAATTAATCACATTTATATTATATTTTGTGAAATTAGAGCTTTCTTGTTATTAGACTATCGATGGGGGTTTAATTTATTGCTTAAAAGTGCTGGGCGCATGGCCGCACCAGGAATATATTTTTGCAATTATTATTTTATTTTTTTTCATTGAAATTTTTTATTATATTAAATTGGGGATTGTTCGACCACCATGCTAGGCACATGCCCGTGTTGTGGTGGTCCATCCAGTATATTTTTTCTGCACATTTCTCGGAAGATCGAATGCAACTGACCTGATTTTAATTTGAAGTGGAGGGTGAGTGCAAAGGGCACACCTAGGCGCGAGTGTAATGGAGAGCGGGAAAGCGAGAGTTAATGCCTTCTAGCATTGAAGGTACTCATACAGGGTGTAACAGGGCGTACCCGAGAGATTTTAACCAGTGATTCCTGAGCATAAATGTAGATGTAATTTTGCTGTCCGATGACATTTTTTTCTATTAAAAACATTAAAAATATTTTACCATCACACGCCGCAACCGACTAGTTAAAAGAGTAGCGCGTTTATAGCCCAGCGGACACTTGATAAGCAATGCGTCTCGCTCTCACAGCATATTACCTCACGAAATAGCGCGTATCGCTCAAAAACATCACGACGGGATATAAACCATAGCGATGGGAACAGTAGCGCGGTGTAATTGAAAAACATATTAGAAAAAAAAAATCGTCGGACACCAAAATGACGACTACATTTTTTACTCTAAATATGCTCAGGAATCGCTGGTTAAAATCTCTCGGTACCTACGTCCTGTTACATCCTGTATAAATACTTGAACAATTTTCTAATAGCAAGAAATTTTCCTATTACCATTTCGTGAACATTTTAAAGAAAACAATATGGTTTCTTTTTTGGCAATCTTTTTAGAAAAGGTTATATTTTAGTTAATGCTCTGTCCTCAAACCGATCACGCTCCTCTTAGCTCTATTGAAATGAAATAACTTGTATCAGTTTAAAAATCCGTCACTTTAAAATTATAAGTAAACATTAGTATCGTAAGTTAGGTTTGCCACCGTTCTGTCTTGATATGGGATCACATTCTTAATTTAGATTTATTGAAATGTTCAACTCACCATGCCGCTGAGATATTCTTCGTCATCAGTGAAGTCGGTTAGTTCCTGATCGTGCCTGATTCGGTGGACGATGGCTATGAGGAGCAGTGCTATCATGCAGGTAACCGACACGCACATGGTAAACATGAACCTGTCCACTGGGAACTTGCCGGTGTACTTGCTGTACACAAGGAGCATTTTTCGGCGCACTTTTCTTCGTAGGGTGTCCTCGAAAAGGGTGGAGGATAGTTAGGCAGGATCTGAATGTTTACTTTTAAACTAACTGAACTGAAGTGAGGTGGGTAATTTACATCACATTTGTAAAGGTGTCTAACTAAATAGTGTAGCAAAATTGTGTGTGTTTGTGAAATAATAAAAAAATCACCGAAGGTTGAGTTTGACAAAGCTTTGAATTAGTTTAAAATGTTCTTACAGACTATGTTTTTCACTAAATAAGATTTATTTATGATTTTTGTGATTAGTTTGTATAATTCAAAACTACCTAGTGTTGAGAAAATTCCCGGGAATTTATTTTTGGGGAATATTCCCAAAACTGGGAACATTGCGGGCATTTTCATTTAATTTGTGAAATACCCCTGAGCTTGTCTCCTACAACGAATTTTCATGTTGTGTCATAATAATTAGAGCAAATTAGAATTATTTATTAATTTAAATATTTAAATATTTTTAATTTTGAATATGATATATTTCATTTTTTGATATATTTTATAAAACTTTTTGAATATTTACGATGGCTGGCGCAGCAGTACCTACCTACTGCAGCACTGTCATTCGAATTATGAATTGTTTCTCGTGAGATTTCATGAGACACGATTGTACGTTTTACCCAAGTTCATTTTGAAAGCTCATAAGTTTTGGAGAAAGAGTTAACAACGACAGTTATATATAATATATTTTCATCAACATAAAAATAAAATGGACCCAACCTCATTTAGAATAATTTATTTAACATATTTAATATTTATGCAGGGTGTTAAGGGATATAATTGACTTGTTAACCTGATACCTGAATTTATTTAGAGTAAAAATTGTAAATGAAATTTTGGTCTCTGGTGATATTTTTGATGTTTTTTTTGTTTGTTTTTAACATAAAAGATAAAACATCGGTAGGTGTTGGACAGTAAGGGCCAGTGTGAGGGCTTGGGCGGTTATTCGACTGAGTGACCAGCGATGTCATAGGAAATAAATATTTTGCAGGGTTTTGAAGAAAAAAAAAACAAAAAATACACATACATCTCAAAAGATCAAGGATACACACACATCTCAAAGGATCAGGAGACTAAAATTTCATTAGCATTTTTTACTTCAAATAATATTAGGAATCACTGATTAAAGTAAGTAAAGTACATAATTTAATACCCTTTATTTGGTCGGGTTCATATCACTACATGTATAGTACGATGTACATATATATGTCGGGTGCACACTGCACATCACTAAAGGTAGTACGTGGATGCGGCGCATCCCTTGACTGAAAGAATCCTGAAGATCTTCATACAAAAAGTTGAAATTTTGAAAAAAAAAACATTTTCAGCTACAACAACGTCAATAACGTCTTATTTTTCAATCGCTCTAGCTCACTAAAAACTCACGGACCGCCACTGACAGGTACTACCTATTTTTATTTTTTGACATAAATCGATTAAAAAAACCTTTATTATTATTTGTATATGATTTCTCATGACAGCTGTTTGGGCGTTCTGAAAGCTGGCAATATTATTTAATTAAATCTGGGAACATCAAATCCCGGTCAAATGTTTGTACAAACTTGCATTTTAAAATGCTTAGCAGACATGAAATTAATAACTTCCAAAAGCCTGAAATAAAAAAACAGTTATAGGTACATTAGTTATATTATATATTAGTTTTTTGGTTTAAATAACTGGCGGTTGTCGGAAGTTTTCCCGACTAAAACTAAAATTATGTCACATTTTCTGAATCATCTGCATTTCCTCAAGCCAGATGGAACCAGTCCAATTTTTTTTATTATTATCATTTGACACAGAAAGGTGCCGTGATTAATATTCATTAGGAATAGGTATTCTTAAAGTAACCTTGCAAAGTGACGGAATCCCGTTTTAATTTTTCACCACTTTCTAAATACGCAAATAAAAATTTGCAGAAATAAGCACGATAATGCACCTGACACACACAGCTATAAAAGCGCGAGCAGAAGATTTCTGTTGAACTGCGAGCGCTTATGTGTTGTACCGTCACACGACGCTATCAAATATTTCTTCCTGTGAGAGGGTTCAGATGAATTGAATTAGGGAGCACCACGAAATGCCATTTCTTTGTAGGTACTGAATCTATCAACTTGACAGCCGTCATCCGCCCATTTAGGCAGCTCCGTAATTAAAATAACCCCCTCTCCTGTTTTCGGAGGAGAGGGGTTGCATAACTTTTCACATATCACGTCAGGAGCGGTTACGGCGTAAGATTTGTATTGTCTATGGTTGATCTGCGAATTAACCGCTTAGGTGTGACAGGTCTGAAGGGATTGTATGGAGAGTGCTATTTGCCGTGCGATGATATTTTATGTTTTATAGCTGTGTGTGGCAGGGGTCTAAAATGAATGCAGACAGATTTATATAATTTACGAATTAAAAAAAAGTGAATTAAGTTTATGTTAAATTAAATTCTAATTAAATTTTTACTACATTAAATTCTAATTAAATTTTTGTTACATTAAATTCTAATTAAAAATGTTGTCCTATAGTCTGTCAAATAAGAGAAGAAAATATAAAAAATGGAACTACAAAATTTGTAGGCAGGCAACACCAATTTACCTGTCAAATATTCTTTTAAAGTGCAATTACACTGAATGTATAGAACACAGTAAACCACATTTTAAAAAACATTTTTTCTTCGTGACATAAATTTGATTACAATGTGTTTTATAAAGCGATTTGCTTTAATTTAATTTAACATAAATTTGAATTTAACAATATACAGAAAGGAAGAATCACTAATGGTGAGTTTAGTTATCCTACTTTTAGATCTGAATGAGTTAAACATATTCAGATCTAAAATTAGAGACACGATATAAAGCCTAGGCAGCGCTAGGTACCTACTTAAGCTAGTATTAAATAAATGTGAGCAATTTCTAAACTGGGCTTTATATATTACTACGTTATCGTAATCCTTCACAAAAGTGATCCTAAAAATTAATTAATAAATTAATCCTTCAAAATTGCAAAGGTATAATAATAATATACCTATATGCAATTCTAATTTTGAGATCAGTGAGTATCCACTTTTATGCCCTTTTAATTTTTTATAAAATGTAGGTTACACAGCTTTACTTTAACACCATGAGTTATGTGTTTAGTATTGCCATTTGATAAATAGTGGCGCCCTCCTGTGTTTTCTACTCTTATTTGACAAACTGTACATGTGTAATTACTCTATCGATATTTTTTTTCTAAATGGTAATAAATAATACGTAGTGCAGAAATATGATAAATACAGCAAAAATACTTTTTAACGTCTTCATCGAAAAATCTTCCATCTCACATGTCTTGTATGAAAAAGAAAAAGACAAAACACTGGAACGATCACGTCGCGTCCGACCTCCTTCTGGCCCCCTAGCACGGTCGATCGATAAGGATTGATAGGATAACTTTCGGTAACTTCTCATCGTTCCTTGACAACTGCAGATCGCTAACGTATCTACAAACAACTGTTGACGTTGAATATATAAAGAACACTAAGTCATTGTAAACTGTTACTTATTCGTTGGCGATCTACAGTCAAGCTAGGGAACGATGAGAAGTTACCGAAAGTTATCTTATCAATCTTTATCGAACAACCACGCTAGAGGGCCTGGGATTCGTAAATGTCAATTTGGATACAATATTTTTTTAAATCGTATAATATATGTGGTCAACTTTATATAGCGCAGCTTAGTGATAAAATCTTATATTAAATAATCCATAAGCCGCCGCATTTTTAGGCACGGATTATGGAAATCAAACTTCATTTAAAAATTACTACAAGAAACAACTATTTGTGTACACAAAATAGGTTATTAAGTTCTTAGTTTAGGTAAACTATGTAATTCATGCGTATTTGGTTTGAAACAAAACTTCTCAAATGTCAAATCCGTACAAAAAAATGGCGGCAATGGAAATTTTTAACGTTGATTGAATGAAAATCGAATTTTGATGCATATTTTTCCGTCTATCCCGACCGAAACCGATGTTTCTTTTGGTAATTAAGTTTAAAAGTAGTTTACTTTTCAAAATCTATGCCTATTAAAGTGTAGCGGCATGGGGCGGCTTGTGAATTATTTACCAATCTTATTATAGTAATTTTGATAGCGTTTTCTAAAAAAGTGTATAGGTACTTAAATTAGTTTTAAATTTTTCAAAATGATGTACTTTCTAACCCTGAACTAAATGGCAGGTCATTCCAAGAATGTGGACCCAACGCGTTGAATCAAAACCTCCTATACACGGTTGAATGCTCTGTCCCAAAACTTTGCGACATTCATGTGAATCAATATCTTAGGAAGGATTAAATGCTAGCATTTAATATGACAGAAATTACACTAAATTTATTTTCAAAATGTTCTTACATACCTTTGTCCAAATCACAATAATTACATTTTTGCCACAAGAATAACCAACCACCATCCATCCACTAGTAAATTATAAATTGACGCAATGTTTTTTTTTTAAAGATTTTCAATTAATTTTATATTATTGATGCTTTAAACCGCTTACTCGTTAATACGGAATATTTTTTATTCAAACAGTTAGATTTAGCTTTATTATCACGAAAAGTGAGTATTTATGTCGCGGGAGACAAAAAACACGCAAAAAATATGTATTTAACATTTTAATTTTGTTTAAATTAATTCGCTTACGCGGTAACGCAATTTAAAAAAAAAAAATAATTTAATATTTGTATGTTTTTACAATAATTAAACCTTTTTTTTTACATATTAAACAGATTTGTAATATTATATTATTTTATATTTACCGTTTTTATTTCATAGACAATCAATCATAATTACACAAACCCGCTAGACAAATCCTGCTTTGCCAAACAAACCATTCAAAACCTGGGATGTTTTTTAAAATTATGATGACATGCAGCTTTCGTAGTTTTACCTCAGCCTAAAAAAGGAATATTCCGTATTATCCGTGCATCAAACTTCGACAACACGAACGTTCCGTATTATCCGTGAGGTGGACTTAATGCATATTTACCGTTTTTTGCAATTAAATACTTAAATTTAAAAAAAAAACACGATTGCTATTTTGTTATATTTTGAAACGTAAAACATACAATATGGTATTAATTATGTTGATGAAGCGATATTCTAATTGGTAATTTTACGTAGGTCCCAACTGATCGAATATTAAAATTTAAAAATGTAGGTTATGAGTCCGAAACACGTATTAGTTATATTGTATCACACTATAGAAAAGAACAATGTTCCCACATGCTCCGTAAAGTTTCCCAACGAACCACTGTGTACTTTATAAACACTTGCACTCAGACCAAACACTTTTCAGTGGTCACTAATTAAGCAGGTAAAGTTTTAAAAAATATTACGTGAACAATAAAATTATTTTTGTAAGTTGTATCAAACCTCACCAAACTCAGATAACGCCTAGATATAGACTGTCGATAAAATTAAGAGTAGAAAATATTAAAAATGGAACTACAAAATTTGTAGGCTGGCAACACCAATTTAACTGTCAAATATTATTTTTAAGCGCAATGACACTGAATATATAGAACACTGTAAATCACATTAAATTTTTTTGTTAAAAAATATTAATTCGAAGAAGCACTGTTGTTAAGGTACCTACTTAATGATATACATTTGATTAAACGGTGTTTTACCAAGTGATTTGCTTTCATTTAATTTAGCATAAATTTGAATTTAACAGCAGGTAGAAAGGAAGAATCACTAGTGGTGAGTTTAGTTTCACTAATTTTAGATCTGAATGCGTTACATATATTCAGATCTAAAAAAATAGAAACATGATCTAAAGCTCGGGCAACGCTAGGAACGTAAGGCTCCGCAACCGGGCTCGAAAAGAATAAGATGGAGAGATACGAAATTACGAATGTTAGAGGAGAGCGCTAACATTTACAGCGCCAAAATCGATGCGAAAATGTTTAATAAAACACGACTCGTTTAAAATATAGCAAAAATCTCATGGGGAGCATCTTAAGTATCATTTAAAGAAATATTGTGAATTTTTTCACAAATATAATTTATAAGATAATAGAAACAGACTTGTTTTTAATAATTTTTGGAGCATACTTTGCAATTTTTTTCTATCGAAGGAATTTCATATAATTTGCGTTTCGGCTTGGGCAGCATCTAGACATTATCTTCAAAAATAACTTTTTTTTAAGAGCTTAAAACTTCAAATGTTTAAGAGAGATATGTAAGAAATCGGTAGAAATACGAGTAAAATAAATGTGAGTTTATTATAATATCGTTATTCTTCAATTTGGTAACACAACATTGCAAAGGTATAATATACATATATGCAATTCTAATTTTGAGATCAGTGGGCGGCATCTATTTTGCAATGAAAAAATATTTTTTTCACTTTTATGCCTTTTTAATTTTTAACAAAAAAGCTTTACACGGCTTTACATTTCCACCATGAGTTATATTTTTAGTATTGCCATTTGAACAACAGTGGCGCCCTCCTATATATTATACTCTTATTTGACAAACTGTACCTTTAAGCTGTACGTTTCACAAAATTAGAGTTGACTCGAACAACACGCATATTTGAATTTGTGAGTAGGTATTGGTGTATAGTGAGTGACAAAACTTAAATGCCAACCTGAATTTAATACGATCCATTCTTGCGTAGGTACTTTCGCTTTACTTACTTTACTATGACCGTAAGCGAAAGATGCGTAAAATATACGTGTGACAGAGAAATGCGTGGGCGGGGGGAGGCATGCCGATTTCGGACCTTAAACTCGTCTATTGCGATAATTTCTGTTTTAAACGTCAGGTCGGCATTAATGTTTGGCGCGTACTACAATCATCCTTTCGATAGTGATGTACCACGAAACGTCACTTAAAATTCGCGTTTTATCTTCCTTGCTTAAGGGGCCGCAACTCGAATTTCTACCGATTTCTTACATATCTCCCTTAAAAATTTGAAGTTTTTAAGCTCTTAAAAAATGTATGTTATTTTTGAAGAAAATGTCTAGATGCTGCCCAAACCGAAACGCAAATTATATGAAATTCCTTCGATAGAAAAAAATCGCAAAGTATGCTCTAAAAATTATTAAAAACAAGTCTGTTTCTATTATCTTATAAATTATATTTGTGAAAAAATTCACAATGTTTCTTTAAATGATACTTAAGATGCTCCCCCGTAGATTTTGTCCTATTTAAAACGAGTCGTGTTTTATTAAACATTTTCCCAATTTTTGCATCGATTTTGGCGCTGTAAATGTTAGCGCTTTCCTCTAACATTCGTTATTTCGTATATGGTGTAAGAAACCAGACATATGGGGAAAATCAGCACCCAGACCGGTCTTATGTTGCTGGTATTCGCTAGGCAAGTTTAGGTATACCTATCATTTAAATATTTTTGTGGCTTGATGAGGAAATAATGGTATGGTTCTATATTTAACTCGAAAAAGCTAATTCAGAAGTTACCTACCTGTGGTAATAATTGCCCCGCGATATGTATAATATATATTTTCTTTTATTCACGAAAAGGTAATTTGATTTACCTCCATAAATAAGCAGGGTTTGTGTTTATGGGGGGTGTTAATTTATATATATAGATATATTTTTTTATTCAGTTCAAATTTTCGGTATAATTTTTAAGCTGAGTTTTAAATCTTTTTATATTACTGTTCATGTTTCTGATTTTTTAAGTAGTGAATTAAAAAAATTGAACTCCTAGATATTTATGATTGAACTGTCCTATTGTTTTTTTACATTTTGGAGTAGGAAGTATTGACGTTTGTCTTAGATTTCTGTTATTTTTAAAGCGTGCAATTTTATTTTTAATATTATCTTTATAAATTTGTAATGTTGCATGATAAAAGTATAATGCACTTAATTTTCTGACTTTAAGAGCGTATAACCAGAGAACACCAGAAATATGTCATTTTTTAATCAGTGTTAGACGTATTGACTCTTTTCCACAAAAAAATATAAATTGGTTTCGAAAGATTGTTCTTTTATCTAGTAAAAGTATGTTTTAGATTTTTAGAAAAAAATGATAATTTTTAGTATAATAAAGTTATACAATAGGTCGTTGGCGGATTTGTTAAATTTTCAAAAAAGTACATTAATAATACAACACCCATTTCAAATCATATAATCATGCAGTAAAATAAATCAATACATTATCTGGTAAACGTATGTAACAGAATTTTAATTTTAGTTTAAATAAAATCATAAAAAATTATATAAGTACATGTGTTTCTTGACGAAAATTGGTCCGTTTGTGTATTTATTTGCGCACTAATATATTTAAAAAAAATTACATTCTTATTTTGCTGAGATATTATTGAAAAATGATAAATACTTATGATCAAAAAATAATTACAATAAACAAAAATTTTACCAAAACAAAAAACGACTTAAAAAAATGCACTAAAAAGTTAAAAAATTATTTCGTACGATTGTTATTTTTGGAGTCAGTTTCAGCCAAGGTAACTACTTACATATGTAGTTATAGGTGAGATGTGGAGATCTTGGCTGACACCGACTCCAAAAATAACAATCGTACGAAATTATTTTTTTATTTTTTAGAGCAATTTTTGAAGTCGTTTTTTGTTTTGTTAAAATATTTGTTTATTTTTTGATTTTTAGTGACGAGCGTGCGTAAGAAGTTTTACTTCAAAAAAAGAATCATCGGAATCTGTTGGCGTAATATTGAGTTATTCTTCCATTTGTCGCGCACATATTTATTGCAAATTTAAGACATATATGGTTTTCTCATGGATTCCATTGCCAGAACTGGACCAAATTAAAATGGGACCACACGTGAAGCACCAGCTTTCTAATAAAAAAAGAATCATCACTATCGGTTCACCCAATCGAAAGTTCTGAGGTAACAAACATAAAAAAAAAAAAAAATACCGTTGAATTGATAACCTCCTCCTTTTCGAAGTCGTTTAAAAAGTACATAATTTTAATAGTTTTATCAACACGCCTTTCGGCATTTTTTGATGTAGGTATAAATTAAAGCAAATTTGGAATGAAATAAAATCAATGTCGAGTTATAATTTTAAAAATCTGGTACGGAGAGTATTTAATCTTTCTCATTGGAACCGCCCTGTACGACCGTAAGAACCTCTTTCGACGAAATGTGGATTTTCGGCCGCTGGCTGGTTATAAGCTCTTAAATTGTTTGAATAAAAGTTCTGACGAATATGAGTAGGGTTTTTTGTTTAATTGTTTTTTATTTTTAGTTTTTTTGATATGTAAATTGTTTGTGTCTGATTTGTATATGTACCGTTCCATCCCATAATGCCGTATTGTATAATTGACAGAAAGCGAAGCATGTGGTTCTAAGTAATTTTTTGTTATTTTTCATATGTACTTAACATATATTTTATAATAAATATAAAATTGCCGTATCACTAAAGTGTTACGATTATGTTTGGATTGTGTCTGAACAAATCTATTTTCTGTGACTGCACCTTTTGTATGTGCACCTGTGTAAATTCATGCCAAATTTGAATGATGTTTATTTTGTCTTTGATGATATTCATTATCATGTACTAAAGTATCGCAGCCAGAGTTAATACGAACACAGTACTTATTTACACAGATGCATTGCTTGCATACTGCGAGTTCAAACTTATTTTTCGAAAAAATCCCAAGTGTTGCCCGGGTTTTATTCTGCTTAAGGGTTGGGAAAAGCTGACGAGGTGGTTTTTCGAAATCTCATGCAGATAGTGACCTTCCTCTTGTTTTGAAGGTCAGTGTGCAAAATTTCATCACTGTCGTAATTAAAATGTAGATTTGTATAAAAACCAAATTTACAGACATTCTTTTTTATACCCCGTGTTTATTCGCTCATACCGCGAAACTTTGGGGACTGATAAAATTTAAACATACATTTATAATAATTATTTCTTCCCATTCGGTCAGCTGTTCTATTTAAGATTTAAATTGTGAGGATGGCCAATTTGTTATCGGAACACGTGCATTACTCGCAAAAGTAGACACTACTGGACAATTTTTATAACATTTTTTTTGTAATTAGAATTACTTTGTTTAAAAAACTTTTTTATTTTCTTTTAGATTATCGTGAATAACTAAACAACCCTCCCAAGTTTTGCGGTGTGAGCATGGAATAGGATGGTGTATAATGCTGCGTATACATTTGCGAACATAAGCGCGAGCTAAGCCACGAATTATGGGAAAGGAACGAAGCAACCGCAAGCGGCGTTTAGCGCCGTTTGCATCGTTATTTTCTCGTAATTCGGCTCGCGTGTGCATATATACGTATACGTAGACTAATAGATTACAAGTATCTCATTGGATCTCACCACCGACTACACTAAAGGGATAAACCAAAATAAATACTTTATAGGCACGTCCAATACGTCCATGTACCCGAAATAAGCTCAATTTTTCCTCACTTTTTATGAAATTGGTTAAAAAAAAACGAAATTGTTTCTCGAACAGATAATCAAACCTCTACACAGCTTCCCCAAATATGACATGCCTCCTGTGTTGATTTAATGTATAAAAAATCCATTGGCCAGCCTGAGGACTGTTTGTCGAAAGGACTTAAAAAGGACTTAAATGTTTAGGACTTAATGTTTTTTTTTTTTGTATTTGAAGAAAAAAATTTGAAAAAAAAAAGTTATCAAAAAACTCACCAGAGACCAAAATTACATTAACATTTTTTACTCCAAATAAAGTCAGGAATCACTGGTTAGAGTAAGTCAAATACGTCCCTTAACATCCTGCATATATTTCAATATCGGTATCGCCACCCTGGGGTATTTTTGAATACCTAACACACTGCTATAGGTCACCCTAAGTGGTTATCTACGTTTGGTGACTAGCAGGGGCGCCCGGGTTCATGAAGTGAGGTTTGTCCAGGTCTTGGAGGTGGATGCGTCTGCCCATCAACTGCGTGCCAAGCCGGATCAGGAGAGACTGGTTGGGGAGACCTTTTGTCCTCTCCAGCAGGATCCTTTGAACATCACCTTGCATCGCAGTGGGACAGATGGATTCATACGTCCATCATTCCTGGACACACTGACCCCCAGATTGCTACCCACCCCTCGTACCTCTTTTCTTTCCTATAACTCCCTCCACACAACATTTTTTTCCTCAGGGCCTAGTGTGTGAAGCTAATGTTAATATATTTGTAAATTAGCAAAATCCGTTTTGTTTCAAATCTGTATACTACAGCAATATAAATGTTTTTTTCCAGATCAATAACTGACATAGAGCTGTTGATGAAATGTGAAGAATCGAACATACTTTCATACAGCACTCACCTATACCAATCAGCTGATTGCCCACCATACTGGGTCACCAAAGCAAGGACAGCTGTTGCGCCTGGGTCCTCCTTCACCTTGGTGGCTATTGCAGAGGAGCCCCAGTTTGTGAATTCCCCTCGAGTGGCATTGAAGGCATCTTTAAGGTATAAATACAAAGAAGCAAGGCTTTGCCTGCCATTGCCAACAATAGAAGCAAGCGCAGCCGGCCTGGTGAACAATGCAATGCACCCAGTATTGCGACAGGATGAACAATTTGGTGAGATATAATTTTTTTTTTCAAAACTAATCAAACTCGTATTTTATTTCAACTATGCTGTCTACCTGCCTGAGGACTAAGGTTTTGAAGGGCTTACGCAAATTGACAACATTTCAGCTGCTGACGTTATCACGACTTTTTCAAGATACCACACGGCAGAACATATATGTTCTACCATAGAACAGCATGCCAAGAGGAACGATGCTATTGAATGTAATTTCTGAAACAGTCTATATATTAAATTCCTCTTTATAACCTTAAAACTTTTGTTTTCAATATTAAAATAAGAAATCTTGTACTCTGGAAACGGACGATAATTAATTAATCTCTTAAATGCCAGCGTATCCATATGGATGCCGTCAAAAAATCATTTCTCTGAATATAACTAACTTTTCTAGGGAAATTATGTATTTTTTTTTTTTTTTTTTTTTTTTACATTAACTCCACACAGGAGGCCCTGAGGAAAATAATTTCCCTCAGGGCCTATGTCATCTTTGAGGATGCTGTGTGGAGGGTCTTTTTGAGGAAAGGAAGGAGTTAACATGGGTCTTGAAGAGACTCATGTTGTAGGAGGGAGGAAACACAGAGGCCGGTAAATCGTTCCACAGCCGAGCTGTTGAACTCAAGAACGAATCGTAAAAACGACCCGTTCTCATGTGACTAATATCAACTGTGTACAAATGTTGGGCGCGTGTTTGGCGTGTTTCCCGACTATGCACCGGTGCCGAGGGGATCAATGACGCTAGTTCCTCGGAGCATCTTCCATTGTAATACCGGTAGAACAAGGACAGCATTCCCACCTGACGCCTATGCTCTAAAGATTGCAATCCGTCTGTTAAGATGGGAGAATCTATCAAACGGACCGCCCGTTTCTGCACAGAGTCAAGGGTTTTTTTTAGGTATTTTGGAGCTCCAGACCAGAGGTGGCTGCCAAATTCAACCGTGGGGCGCACTTGCGATTTGTACAGGGTTAACAGTTGAGTACTATTAAAGTATCTGCGGGCCCTGTACAGTACGCCCAGTTTCTGAGAGGCTAACTTAACTCTGGTTTCGATGGAGCCCCCATACCTGAGCTGGTCACTAAGAGTTACACCAAGCATATCAATGGAGGTCCTGTTCGGGAGAATGCTTCCGTTGAAGGAGACTAGATTATCATTTCGATCCCTTTTAGACGTTATCAGACATGATTGGGTCTTTGAAACATTAAATTCGACGAGGTTATTCTTACCCCAAGAGAAAACCCTCTCGAGGTAACCGTCCATTCTCTGCTTCAAAGCCCTCCGAGCTATTGGGGTTTGTGTGCCCTTTGGAGGCTTGTCAAACAAAAAGCTATCATGGACTGTACTGTCATCCGCGTAACAATGAATCGGTGCACATGACAAGAGGTCGTTGATGTGCAACAGAAACAAAGTCGGAGACAGAACCGATCCCTGTGGGACGCCAGCATTTATCGAATGCGAGGAAGAGGTGAAACCGTCAGCAACCGCCTGAATCGACCTCCCCCTCAAAAAGTCGGCAATCCACGCACACAAGGATGCGGGAAGTCCGTAAGAACGCAGTTTGTTGACAAGCGCTCGATGCCAAACCCGGTCAAAGGCCTTGGAAATGTCCAGTGAAACCGTTTGGGTCTCACCAAAACATTCCAGGCACCGTCCCCAAACATGCGTCACATACGCGAGAAGATCACCGCACGAGCGGTTCCGCCGGAATCCGTATTGACGGTCGTTAATAATTTTGTTCTTCTCGAGGTATGTGAGCAGTTTGTCATGTATGGTGAATTGTATACTATTTTTATAAATATATAAACACATTATCTAAGACGGTACAATTTACAAAATCATAATTTTGCATAAAACAAGTCAGTTATTACGAAAATCAGGTGGCACACAGCGAAAATTTTGCAGTGGCATATTTTTAGATGAAAAACATAATTTTTTTTAACCCTAATCGGAATTGTGGTATCCTTGTGGGGGTGACCGGACAACTCAGAATGAAATCAACTCAGAACCTCCCTTGAAAAGTCATTAAAAATGATGTAAAAAATTGGTTACACAAGCAGAGGCGGCCGCTTCTTTAGTGCACTTGTGCACTGCACTTCCAAGCATCGATATACGTCAGAAGTGTAAATTAGTTCACGAAGAATTCCCGCCAATCGTTACCAATAATTGACTAGGCTCCCTCGTATGAGAGAAGGGAATTCGTGCACATTTTGCTGTGCCGAGGCGTGACGTCACATAAAGCTATATTTCTACTGGGATAATGTCCAGATGCTAGAGTGCTCGTGCCCGTGGAATGAGCAAGACAGGTATAGACCCATAACGAAGATTGACTTGTGAAAGCGGAGAAAACATATGTTGCTCGCGTGCATTGCCAGAGCAAATGACAAAACATAAAACTTGCGTAATGTTGTCCTGAACCTTTGAAATGAAATAGTCAGGTTTAACGAATTTAGAACTAATTAACAATGTTATGTTTTAACGCTATCGGTCGTTGGCGCATCGCATCAACTTCAGTATTGTTTCGGTATCGACAGCATTTTAACGGTTTTGCACGTTTTATTCTGTAAAAAACTTATTTAAAAATGAGTGCTACTGAAAACACTGTAATCAACGTTGATTTTATCAAAAGTAATCGAAGCTCATTTGAGAATAAATTGTTTTTGAAAAATAATGGACCTCCAAAACCGTTGATGAATATAAAACAAGTTTGTAAAGTTAAGGAAAAAACTGTGAATAGAGTGTTTAAAAAAGAACTATATTCGAAAGCATCTTGGCTTTGTGGATGTGACCGTCTTAATACTTTTCTTTGTTTTCCTTGTACGATTTTCGGAGGCGATAAGCCGTGGAGTGAAAGTGGTGTAAATGATATTGCTCATTTTACTGAAAAAGTAAATAAACATTCATTGTCCCAAGCACATATAAATAACGTGTTACAGTTTAGTTTGTTAGGTCGAATGGATATAAGATTACAACTTGATGTTGGTTTTCGCGAATCAGTGAAACAATTCAATGAGAAAGTGCGCCAAAACAGATTAATTTTGTCCAGAATTATTGACTGCATTAGATTTTGTGGTGCATTCGAACTAGCTTTAAGAGGGCACAATGAGGCTGAAGATTCTACGAATAGGGGAGTGTTTCGTGGTCTGATAGATTTTGTAGCTGAAATTGATTCGTCTATGAAGGATCATCTTGAAAAGGCAACCGTGTTTAAAGGAGTTTCTAAGACCATTCAAAATGATTTACTGGATGCAATATTACAAATTTGTCACGAGAAAATTTTGCAAGAAATTTCTGAAGCCGATTTTTTTTCGATCCAAGCTGATGAAACCACTGACGTCTCCATATCAACCCAGATGGTTTTAATTGTACGATACGAAATTAAAGGAGTGATACACGAACGTTTCTGGAAATACCTATCGCCCAGTGATCAAAGTGCTTCGGGACTGAGCCAAGTCATTTTATCTGAAATAAAGCATTTTAATAAGGAAAACATTAAACACAAATTTATTGCACAAAGCTATGACGGGGCGAGTGTCATGAGTGGACATATAAATGGAGTCCAGGCTAAAGTAAGAGAGGTCTACCCATATGCACATTTTACGCATTGCTATGCACATCAACTCAACTTGATTCTTGAGAAAGCTGTTTCGAAAAATATTCATGTGAAGAACTTTTTCGCCCATTTACACAGCTTTCCAAATTTTTTTTCGCGCTCAGCAAAACGCACGGCTATTTTGAATGAAATCGTGTCCAAAAAAATAGAATCTGTCCCCCAAACACGATGGAGCTATAATATTCGAACTGTTTCTACTATATTCGGTCACAGACTTTCATTAATACAATGCATGGAAAATATAACGAATTCATTGACAACAGATAGTAATACTCTAAATCAAGCTGAAATGCTATTACATTATCTTAACGACGAAGAGTTCAATTTTTGGCTTTCTTTTTTTAATGATGTTTTACCACACTGTGAAGTACTTTTCAAGCAATTGCAGGGTCGGTCAATTGACACAATTCAAGTAAAATCGTTCATTGAAAACTTTGAAAAGTGCATTCAAAACGTTAGGAATTCCTTGGATAATAGAGTTGAGCCACCAGCAAAAAGGAAACGACTAGACAGGCCTTTTTCTGCATTGTGTGCCGAAGTTTGCGATCTTATAACAGCCGGAATTATTGATCGTTTCAAATTCACACAGCATTTGCTAGCCGCAAAATTATTTTTCACCGAAATGTTCCCTGTGTACAAAAACAATTTCCCGGAGGAAGAGTTTACCGTGACTACGAGTGTGTACGATTTTTTGGATAAAGTGAAACTTCGAAACGAATTACGTGTGCTTTACTCCAGAGATGATTTTGCGAATGCTGACGGAGCAATATCAATTTTACAATTATTTTATAAATGTAACTTAGTGGAGTGTTTTAGTGAAACAGTCAAACTTTTAAAAATTATCTGTACTATTCCAATGACAACTGTTGAGTGCGAAAGGTGTTTTTCTACATTAAAACGTGTAAAAACATTTCTGAGGAACACTATGTCCCAAGACCGGCTTAATGCTTTATCAATGATGAGCATCGAAAAAAGTTTGATATCTTCTTTACCAGACTTTAATAATCGCGTCATTGAAGTATTTTCACAAATGAAAGAGCGACGAATGGATTTTCTCTACAAGTAAACGTTTGTACTAGGTATGTCACTCCCTTTGAATCACTTTATTTTCCCATGTTAATGTTATCATTTTTTTGTGAAATGCACTGCTCGCAAATTATGTCACGGGCCGCCTCTGTACACAAGTGAAAAAAAAATTTCATTGTTTTGACTTTTCAAAGAAGTTGACTTGATTCTGAGTTTGCATGGAACCCTTGGTGGGCACACATACAAAATAATTGTTTCCTAGAGTAGCAGAGAGCTTTTTAAAATAATATGTAGGTATATATTGAAGTAACCAATTCTGCCAACTATTTTCCGCTGCCAAAAATTTTCTTAAAAATTTGAATATTTGTTGACATTTTTGTCATTCAGTTAAAAAATTTGAATTAAAAAAAATGTCAAAAGTTCCGCTAAGGGTTAAATCAGTAATCAGTATAGATCAAGAGAATTATCTGGAAAAAATGTGTGTAAAGTTTACTAGTGAAAGATCACCATTCTGAATCATCTGATCAGATCTGAATAATCATGTTCTTTCCAACCTTCCTCTTCTTCATCTCCTTCCTCTCCCCACTCTATTCAGCCCCATAACATGACACTGCCCTCAAACTGTTGGGATTCTTGTGCTGTATTCATATTAAAGTGTTTATATCATGAAATTTAATTTATTTCAGATCCAACAGATGCCCTAGCAATACTTTCCACTGGTATCAAAACTGAATTGGACATTTACTTGGCATCCGAAGATTTTCAGGAATTCTTCACTGAGAAACTTAAATTCAACCTCAGCGTTTTGTACGGCAATGCAGTCCTCAGGCATTGCAGCTCACCACTGCATGCGTTACACGGAATGACCTTGTATGTTTCCAAAGATGAAGAGAATTCAAAGATTGATAAAGTTATTGTGCTCTCAAGGTAAGTTCTATGAAAATTAAATTAATTACTTTAATTCTTTTACCCAATGCGTTTAGGTATAGCATCCATCATACAAACTCGCGTGTACCCCCATTAAAATCTCTTGGACCCTCAAATTTAATTATCGTTGACATGGGACTCCCAGCAAGTCGAAATCGATCCCTTTGATCCATACAGACTACTTTACGAATCTGTGTTCGCTTAAAATGAGTCACTTTGTTGGATAATAATATTTTGAATGGTATTCTTTCCAGAACTGAAAATCAAGTCTTGCTGCTGATAAACCTCATCTACGACTTGTTTCCCTCGAGATGTGTGGTAGTACCTTCCGGATATACTGTCAGGGAGAAAGCAAACAAGAAAATGACCTTCAATCCAACAGCTGCAGAGAAAATGGAGACAAGTCAGGATTTTGTAACTTCAGGCGGTAATGGAAGTAGCCATTTGTTGGATTATGCTTTCGTTATTAATCACCAGATGTCGGCCGTGTCCCAACATTTGGAGAAATGTTTGGAAGCAATGTCGGAAGCTAATGCCAAAAAGCTGTCTTCTAAAGAGGATACTTCTATGAACATTGATGTCATGGCGTTAGGGGAGGACAGATACAACGATTTGTGGAACCATTTGATTGAGAATATGATTGTGCGCAATGATTTGTTGAATAAGATGTCAAGTGATTAATAAATAACATATATATAGAAGAAACTTAGTTTATCTTCTTACACTATTTATAAGTTGTAGGGTACTTATTTTTTCTGTCCCTCTAAAATCTCTTAAATGCAACATTCCGAATAAACAATTTTAACAAAATTTTACACTGTAAATTAAAAAGTAAGGAAAATTTGATTTAATTTTTTTTTTAATACATAGGTATGTATTTTATTTTATAAAATTTTAAAAATTAAATTTATTTGACTAGACAGTTATTTCAGTCTTTGTAAAAAATAAATTACATTGCAATGCTAAAGAGAAATAAACATTAAAATAAATATTAATTATCATCATCAAATAAATCAGCCCACTTCTTTAGACCTAGCTATATCCTAGAATACAATATAATATTCCTAGTCATTTTTCTTTAAATCAGGGGTGGAGAGCACCACTATGAGCCGCACATGGGTTTTCAGGTGAAGGGGGCAGATGGGAGGGGGTTACGTTCTGAACACAAAACTGGTTTTAACTTAAAAGTGAATCTGTGTGAGAATCCCCAAAGTGCTCGCCGATCGCACTGAATGACCTCGCGGGCCGCAGTTTCCCGACCCTGCTTTTAATGTAACTTTTTCTTGTTACCTAGCTTCCATCTCTGGTGATCTTACATTCAGCTGGTGATAAACTCACCACAAAAAATGCTTCATCGAATGTTAAATGTTGGAATTGCGCAAACAGTGTTCCCATAATTCATTACAAAAGTGTAAAGTAAAAAAGAGTAGTAGTCCCAGAGAGAGGCTGTACATGACATCATTGACGACTGTCATAAAATGCTTACATAAAATACTTCCTTTTCACATGTCTTGTACGAAAACTCAAAAAAACAGAAAATACTAGAATGATGACATCACATAAGACCTCTTTCTGGAAATACTATAGTTCCCTTGCCTACAGCCAAGAGCCAAACTTTTCGAGATGTCGATTAAAAATAATTTAACAGGTAGGTACAAAATAATAGGTTAAGGTTAGGTTCAGTTTGTGTTCATAACAAGGCAAACTCCTTGTAAGATCCAGTGACTGTCGTGCTCCTTGGTCCACAGGTTAGATTCAAACACCAGTCCCACTCCCATTGCATTTCTTCTCAGAGAAGTTGTGTAAACTGGAGTCTTTAGAGTATTCTGAAATATACACAATTATTAAAATAATATTATAAATTATTCCTAGAACACATACAGCGGACCCTCGACTTACGACACTTCGCTGACACAACATATTAGAATTTATCCAAATCACAAAAATCTCTTATATTTGTGTCACATAGCATCCGCCCTATTCTCCTACAAACTTATTCATGAGCCCGATAGATGACTTGACTTTTAGATTACTGGAGGTTCATATCATTGTCAATTTAAATTACCTGTGGCTCTGAGTACAAGTTATTAAGATTTGAGATAAATTCAGATCACCATGGGTAAAGTGATATACAGACCTGCAAGTTGAGTTTGTGTGACTCCTTGGGCTCAATGTAAATGATTGGCAGCTCCGTGACGAGGACCTTGGGGTGAGACCTCTTGAGGCAGCCCTCCTGCAGGTCCCAGCGGGCTCCCTCCAGGAATAGGCCGCACACATAACATCCCTGAAAAATAATAATTACCCAATATTCGTAAGAAATGTCGATTTGGATGCAAAATGGTAATGTTTATCTCACTTTGTAGGTTTTAAATAAAGCTAAGTACAATACGTAAGTTTTATTGTAAGGTAAAACCCTTTCATTAAGGGTATAATTAGTGTGTTGCAGCACGCTGAAGCAACTGCTACAAAAAGTGGCAATGGTACACACAGTGATAGGTCTTTCCTCCACCTCATCAGGGTCCACGAACTTGGTGACTCGGGTGAACTGCGTGGAGCGATCGAGCGGCCACGTGTACAGGCGGCATGCCATCTGCACGTGCGCCGTGAGGTACGCCTCGGGGATGTGGAGACCTGACAGCCACATAACCAGCGGTTCTTCTTTGGTAGCCTAGGAAATAATAAATTCCATATTAACCACTCCGATATGTAAGCGGATATACACGATAATATAACGATAGCAGTCAAGTACAATAAGCGTGTTTTGTTATTTTTTATAAATTTTGTTTGTTTTATAAAAGTAACATAAAAAAAAATAATATTTTCACATACTTCAAATTATTGTTTTTTTTTAATTTATCACGTTTTCACTGTCTGAATAAGTGTAAAAAATAAGCCAAATAACAGTAAACAATCGATTTTTAACATGTCTATCTGCCGAAACTGAAACTGATGCCAAAACTAGGTATATTTGCCGAAACCTGCCGAAACCGAAACCGAACCTTCAGTCGGTCTCTATTTATTATATTGTTAATATTAGATTATATTTTTCAATATTATTATGGGAGAGTGGTATAAAAATTGATTGAAATAATAATTTTTTTAGTTTCACAAATCGTAATCAATATTGCGAAAACCGAAGAATAGTATCTCCCAAAAGCACACTTCGGAGCGACCGAGTCCTGCGCCACTTCAGGCCGCCGCGCAGAAGTCTCACAGTGAACTGCGCTGTAAACCTATCGGTCTTTACGTGGCGGCCTGAAGTGGCGCGGGACTCGGTCGCTCCGAAGTGTGCATGTGGGAGATACAACGCCGGATTAGCTGTTCGACATCGGCCATTTTGTAATTCGGAATTCGGAGGGTTGGCCGTGCAACTAGTATTACGATTTTATTGTACAGTAATTTTTGAATATTTTAAATAATAGAGATACCTCTATTTTTGAAACTGAATTATTTAGGCCTAAATAATGTTTCAATAAACACAACAACTAAATCATGACAACACAGTCAATAAACGAATAACATGAAATGTTGTTAATACGATGGTTTGTGTCATACATTCCAATACAATGAATTGAAAATTATGGTGAGTAGTGACGTCAGCATTAAACATTTTAATAATACTAACTTACAGTGTGTTTCAAAATGTACTTTTTAATATTTTTTTAAAAACTCTGTGTTTATTATTATTTAATAAAACTTATATATTGGACCCAACACCTACTTTGAGAATATTTTTATTTCTAGCGCCCCCTAACTCGTGAATCCGAATAGAGGGGGCGAATGGGATACCACGAGGGGTTACATTTACCACAACAGAAAATATTTTTAAGGTGTAGGGGGCCATCCGTAAATTACGTCACACCTGAAGGGGGGGGGGATGAGTAGAGAAGTGTGACAATAAAAATCATTAAAAAATATATACGTACATGTGTTTCTTGACGAAAATTGGTCCGTTTGTGTATTTATTTGCGCACTTACAAACTAATATATTTCAGATTTTTTTACATTCTTATTTTGCTTAGACATTATTGAAAAATGGTAAATACTTATAATCAAAAAATAATAACAAAAAAGTACATAATTTTAATGGTTTTATCATAACGAATTTCAACATTTTTGGACGTAGGTATAAATTAAAGCAAATAATTTTAGAAAGCTGGTGTGGAGAATAATTAATCTTTCTCGTTGGATCCGCCCTGTACGATTGTAAGAACATCTTTCAACGAAATGTGGATTTTCGGCCGCTGGCTGGTTAAACGCCCTTAAATATCAAACAGATGGAGAAAATTCTAACAGTAGTAAGAAGAAAATACTTGTGTATCCTCCTAGCTTTCTACCAATCACTCTAGGCCATAATTATTCAACATCACGACAAGCAGAAAACGTAAATTAGTTCATTCAGTTAAGTTAGTTCAGACCAAAATATGTCAAAAGAATAAAACAAACAAAAAAGCACTGGGAAGATGGACAGGCAAAATCATTTAGATAGTAGGTAAAATTACATTTCTACTCACCCACAAACCATACTGTGAAGCTCTTCTCATGAAGTGTTCCATCCACCCGCCAAGATTCTTGCAAGAGGCTGGAGCTAGCTTCTTCCACTCCATGGGCAGCTGGCCGTTGAAGAGCGAATAGGCAATGTTGTCCAGAACTGCGTCCATGCCGATCTCACCGGCCAAAGCCTTGCGCAGCAAAGAGAGGGTTTTGGACATCTTGTTGATTAGATTGTTGTACCTGGTTTTTAAAGATCCTTTGAAATATTATTATAATAACACAGAACCTAGCACAGATATCCTTGTGGGATACTTTACGCGTCTTACAGCACTTGATTTATTTTACCTTTCTAATTCTTGTAGAAGTACAATGAATGATGGGGTGATGGACATCTCAAACTGTTTCCTCACTCTCCAAATTTCAAATTCGTTTGGCATCTTGCTCAATATGTCACTGGCAACATTGTCTATGAATTCTTCCCTGCTAATCCCACCTCCCACGGCCCCTAAAATAAAGATTTAAAAATGCAAGTTTACGGTAGAATAACATGATAATAAAAGAAGGTCCAGAAGGGTTCCTTGTGGGATATATGATTATTTTCATTGTTTTTTTCTGCAAACTTATTAATACTGATGCATTGTATATTATGCATCGCTACAAAACCTGTCTGGGGTTGAAGCTCAATAAGATGACCCCAAATATCTTTGACAGCTTGAGTGTAGTATCCAATTTCTGCATTTGGGTGAAGGCCAAATACTTCTGGAGAATTGGCTAGTGGAAGGTGGTCAATTTCCTCTGAAAAGTGTTGTACAACGGAATAGTTAATAATAATTGATGGAATTAAAAAATCATTGTTTCTAGATCATTAGCAGAGTAAAGCGATGGTTAAAATTACCTATGTACTCATCTCTAGTACAATCTGGAGGAATAAAGTATTTGACGGATTCGTCACGGTAGAAGAAGAAAGGCTGGAAGGCATCAAAGAGGAAATCTCCAAAGTACTCTTCCATATACGTCTTAACGATGCGACGGTCATAGTCATCAATTACACGACCACCATACATCACCTGGAAGATAACCAGGATGACGAGACACAGACAAAAGGTTATACGGACTCTAACTTTAGGTATTTATAATAAAGTAGTTTATACCTCCCCAAACAGGTACTTCAATGTGGCCCAAGGGATAGGACCAGCCGAAGATAAGCATTTGTTTAGATAACACTCTAGAATCTGTAGACAGACAGTGAAGTCAGATTCACTGAAGTCATAGCAAATGTTCCAGCCCATCTTGTCATATTTACGTCTCTCCTATTGTGAAATACCAAATTTTTATATATTATATACAATATTATAAAAAAACACTGATGCATGGAAGAGAGAGAGAGAGAGAGCGATACAGTAGTGTGTAAGAATTAATACCATATGAAGTATGAAGTGCTTTAGCAACTTGTTCCTTTAAGTCACGCAACTTCTCTATTATATCTTGTGACAGAGACTTAAATGATTATCTTTTTAGAGAAGTGAAATAAAAATAATATTTACCTGGACCACAGCATGGAAGAAGCCCAAGACGTAGACCAGACTCTTGAACATAGGGTGCAAGCAGTTCTCCAAGAGGTTGGGGGGTATCTTGAAATAGGTGTTGCGTAAGTTCAGCTTCAAGCCATTGGGTGGTTCTGTCACCACTTGAAAAATAAAGAAAGAGTAATTTGTATGTAATTAGGAAGCGATATAATATGTATGCGTTACTTTATTTGGTTTTGGAAATATACCCTTGAGAGACCTCTGCAGAATGCCTATGGGGAAGGCAGGCGTGGGGTCCGTGGTCAGCCACAGGCGGAACTCCGGGTGAGGCTTCATGGCTGCCATCTTCTCCAGCTCCTTCTCCAGTTCCATGAGGAAGCTCACCAACAGGTGGCAGTTCTGCAGCATAAGCCACTGCCCACGTGATATAGCCGTTTCCAGAAGGCTTACCGCAAGCTGAATATTACACAATAGGTATAAACCAATTACCGAAATGGTGTCAGATATATTTATCTCTCATAGAGTAGCATATTTTGAAAAACAGACTCAACAAACGCTACTAGGATCTCCGAAAACATTTTCTAAATTGGAAAGCCTTTTGAAAGGGATTAAATTCTATCTCTAAAGAAAACTTATCAGATCAGTGCTAAGCTAAGACACGACATAAAGACTAGACAAAGGGAAATGCAAGCACTGGACGTAAGGGCTGAAAGGAGACAAGTATAAAAGCAGCAGAAGTGGAGGCATTTATTAGGGGCTCTACAAGGTTGCAGTGTTCATATTCATGGATGGTAATTTGAAGTGGCCTAAAATCATAGATAGATGTGTGGGGTATCTGGGATAGGAGAGATGTGGTTGCCCACACAATATGTTTGTCAATGATGTAGTGATTACACAGGTAAGTGTATTGTCAAAATCACCCATTTATGGATCACACAATGTATGAAATATTTGGTACCTTTTCCTGTCCTTGTCCCAGGGACAGGTACTTGAACTTGCCACCCCCGAAGCCGTGGTGGTCGGCCAGCTTCATGAGGTCACTGGTGGGGTCGGAGCCGGCTGATAGGATGAACACCACCGGAGTGCCGGGGGTGGTCTGCTCGAAGATGCCCTCCAAGCTATGGAACCGGCACCAATACACATGAGTTAGGGGGCTTTTGGAACAGAACTGGAAGACTAAAGCTGGGTATTACCCAGTGGCGGCTTTCCCCTTAGGACAATGGGTGTTTCACCCCCCAAAATTATAAGACATAATAATAATACATTTTTACGGATAAAACTGCTCAAAGCATCAAATTATTTATTTGAAATGAATTGCGAAATAACGGCAGCTAGCGGCGACGTAGACGAGCAGTGACATCTATTGCATAAAATGGAAGCTCCCATTCACAAAGTATTCCCTGGGTCAATTTTAAAATGCCCTCAGCTTTGATATCTTCTCTCTCTATGCGCGCCATACAACAAATGAGATGGCACTATGTACTTCGCCTGGAGTTGATATTCTCCCGCATGGACTAAAGAAAGCCTAACGACACTTGGGTTATGTCCATGAGGGAGACAGCATTATGAGTCTTGTGTGTTGTTGAACATTGAAAGAGATGGTGATGTTTAAATCACCACACGGTCGGTTTTGCTTTTTGCATTTATGTCTCGCTTGAAACAATGGTTGTTTTTGTATTGAACAGTTCGGGAGAGATTTGAAATAATTATTCACAATGTTATTGATGTAATTTGCGACATTTCAAATTTAGTTTGGTGGTATATTGAGAAGTAGATCTTTTCAAAGATTATTTATTATATTATGATCAATTTTCAACGGACATAGAAAACAGATTGATTTAAAACAATTTTTGTTTTAAAAACTTTTTTTATTTTAGGTACCGGTGTCTTTTTTTTCTAATCTAATTTTGTTCTAAATTTTAGATACTTAGGTACTATTGGTGTGCACAACTATATTGAAAAGTGCCCTCTTTAAAATGATGTGCCTGCAAGTACATGTATTGTGTAGCAACTTTGCAATTTACAAATAATACCTATGTAATTTGAGTTGCGGATTCGTGACCTAAGATTACAGCTGGTTATTAAAAAAACTAACCAAATTCTAACATTAAGATTACAACTCGTAAACAGACAAACTTCAGGGTCTCAACTAGTTCTTCATCTAACCAAATTTCTTAAGTATGAGGAATCCGAAAGAGCTTAGCTTGTCCATGTTATCTACGACAATATTTTTACATTAATGGACTGGTAAATAAAAGAGAAAAATCTTGCCGACAGTTAAGACAGAAATAAAAACCAATATAGAGATCGAATCAAGTGGTTAGATCAGTGGTTGCTGACCTCACGACTGGAGGTGTGATGAACTCCTCGCCCATAGTGACGGTGATGTAGTTGCTGATGGCACGGAAAACACGATCCACACGGAAGCAGCGCAGTAGCATGAGCGAGCCAAATGGACGGAGTTTGCCCGTGTAGCCGCACGGATAGTCGATGGACTCGGGGGCATCATTATCAAACCACTGGAAATGAAGCATAATCCATGAATTAAACAATTAAAATCCACTATCATTAAATTAAATTTCAGCAAACTATCCTAGCTCACTATTTGTAACGATGTTTTTATTTAAAATTACCTTTTTCCATTCTGAAGTTGATCTTGACATGTCATCAGGTAAAGCTTTGTATTCTTCTCCAAAGTCGGAACTTAATTTAATCACATCCTCCCAACCCTGAAAACAATATGAAAATAGATTTGAAGGAAGCTATTACAAAAGTAGCCTTGACTTTGAGATGCTTATATATGTATAACGGGAACCCATCTTTCAACCATCAATATTTTTGTAATTTTTAAACAGTTTCCTTGGTCTTCAAACTTCATTTTAAAAAAAATAAACTAACCTGTGAAGATAGCCAAGGGGCAGGACACGCTCTGGCCGACTTCTCTAAAGAAACTGAGCCCTTGATGAAGAAGTCCACTTCAGTCTGAGCTACAGAGTCTCGGCTTTGTTCCAGTTTTATGGTCATTTGGAAGGAGAACAGCAACTTGTGCCGCTCGAATATTCCTACAAATAGATATTATATCATAATACCACTTTGTAGAAAATTTGAAAAACTGGAATGCTTCATTGGGCAGGCCACAAAGCAAAAATGGAAGATATCTGACGGCCAAAAACGTTTAAGGCGATGTACCTTGGCACAAGGTTCCTACAAAATGTATTTAACAAGGTTCGCACCTACAGGCGCTTTTCTAACTATAGGTTGTCACTGCGGTTTCAGTTACCGGAGAACGATGTGGAACAGGTTCTTTATCCATTTACTTTTGGAATTGGTCCGTCAAAAGAAGAAAAAAACATGGGAGTGTGACTAGAGTAATTCTGCTAAAAAATTAACCAGTTCTTTAATTATAAAAAAAAATATATGGTTTTCTAGAATGTTTCTAATATTTTAAATTTTATATAAATATTCCACAAAAAACTGGTTCCAAAAATAAACGGTTTCTTGAGAAAAATATCCATGCAAAGGAACCAGTTTCATATGACCGGGACGGGAATATCGACCATCTCTACCCGAAATAAATGGCAACTTGACATTTGGCCATTACCTACATGTAAACAAGGGCGGATACATGGGGGGGTCATGGGGGTCATGACCCCCCCCCCCCTGGGCTGGCTCCAGGACCTAGGTGGACCACTAATTCAAATTGTTAAATGTAATATCTTTTGTCACAATGTAGGTTTATTTAAGTACTTCAATATTTAATTAATTTAATGTATCTATTATTATCAAAATTAAATTGTTCTTAAAACTTCTTGTGACTTGACGACGACCATGTGAACCCCCCCTGGTGCCAAAGCTGGATCCGCCCTTGCATGTAAAGGAACCAAAATCGATAATCGATAACCTGATAATACTCTGGTCGTTTTTAATTATTTCCTTCCTGAAAGTTAATTCTTCCGGACATTATTTGTTAGACAATATAAGAAATATTCCAGGGATTATTTCCCTTTCAATCCGAATACTAGTTTTAATAATAATTGGTATAATTACCAACGTATTATAAATAAATCATTAGTAAAGAATTAATTTGTAATGCATACAGATTCACATGACGACGTTAACTTGTATTGCAGTAATTTCAAATCTCCTGGTGGAGAATGGACTTCAAGCTACATGTATAGCCAATCGCCACTCGAATTACATTGCAGTGCATCACCTTAATGATTGCATTACAATGATATATGCAAATGATCTACCAAACTATTTCACTGCTAACTATGACGACCTACCTGTGCATCCATAATCATAGACATTCTTCGTCAGCATATTGATTATATTCCTCAGCCTCTTGTTCAATATGACGTTGGGCATGGCCTTCTTGAGGGAGTAGGCGAACACTTCGAGGTAGGCAGAGAGGGAGTACTGGTACATGGTGTTGACGGTGGCCATGTCAGACAGCACGAAGAACAGGATGGCGCCGCGCTTGGCCACGGGGCGGTAGCCGTCTCGGAGGCTGTCAATGTCGGCGCCAGTCGCCATTGCAAGCGTCAGCTTTTCTAGTACCTGGAACAAGGATTAGAAATGGTAAAAAATAATTAAAGATACTGCTGTAATAGACAAGGTAACCAATAGACACATTGCTAAGCGTTGACATTAAAGAACCACAGATAAACAATGTTCTGTTTAGGAGTACAAAGCTATGTGTATTCACTACTATGGTCAAATCAGTAGTAGAGTTATGACTTAAGTAGTCGAGGACTGAGCCATTGAGAAAGTATGCAAAGCAACACTTCCTGGTAGCAGGTCTTTGTGCAGACCATGAAAATACTTTTTGGACAATATGCTGGCTGATATGCAGAGACTGGGAGAGGAGGGTTCCTGGGAGCAAAGATTTTTTTTTTGCTAGTGCACATATGGCATTCTTTGAGTTACAAAGTTTGTGTGACAAACAACATTAAAACCGACCACACCATAAGCCATGGAAACTCACCTCCCCGGCCTTCAGCTTGGTGTTTTCCAAAGTGTCGATGAGGTCCACATTATCCAGCATGTTCCCAGTAGAGGAAGACAGCTCCCTCAGTAGAGAGTCCTCCAACTGCTTGAGCAGACTCTTGTTAGCTGAGGTCTCCTTGATGAGCGACTCTCGCTGCTCCTCTAGATCTGACCTTTCTGCTCGTACTACCACACTGAGGAGCTGGTCTTCTAGACCCTGGAACCATCAGAATATAAAATTATTGAATAACCTTGCATAAAGTGGTACTAGGGTCTACAAACTAACGAGAATGCATAACAAGACAGAGTTAGAGCGTAGAAAAGTAGAAGGGGAATTAAGTGATTATATTTTTGTAATGCTTACCGTTAAAGTGACCATGTAGTTAATGACAATAGCCTTGGCATACACAGCAGGATTTAAATCTGGGTTGGCCAGTTTAGTGGTCAAGTAGAGCCTGAAGTTGGGGTCATAGTCCACCTCCTTGCTGCCCAGCATTATAAACTTGCGGCCACTTTCAACTGTAAATAGAAACCAATCGTAGTGAAACAGTCAGATGAAACACAATTCAATCATTTGAAAAAATTAAGTTACAGGCAAACCATTTTAAAGGGCTTACGTTTGAATGTATTCAAGACAACCGATAATGGTTCAAACTAGTTCAAAATCATAGAAAATCGAATTATTGGAACGAATGCATCACAATCAGCTGGTTGAAAACCCTTGCCTTAAGTCAAGGCAAGGGTTTGCTTGCCTTAACGAATAAATAATAAAAATAAATAAAGAATAAGAAGAGCATCACATTTAATTTCAGATAGTGTTTTCCTTGATACCTCGAGAGTGTTTTCTCTTAGGGTAAGAATAACCTCATCGAATTTAATGTTTCAAAGACCCAATCATGTTTGATAACGTCTAAAAGGGATCGAAATGATAATCTAGTCTCCTTCAACGGAAGCATTCTTCCGAACAGGACCTCCATTGATATGCTTGGTGTAACTCTAAGTGACCAGCTCAGGTATGGGGGCTCCATCGAAACCAGAGTTAAGTTAGCCTCTCAGAAACTGGGCGTACTGTACAGGGCCCGCAGATACTTTAATAGTACTCAACTGCTAACCCTGTACAAATCGCAAGTGCGCCCCAAGGTTGAATTTGGTAGCCACCTCTGGTCTGGAGCTCCAAAATACCTAAAAAAAACCCTTGACTCGGTGCAGAAACGGGCGGTCCGTTTGATAGATTCTCCCATCTTAACAGACGGATTGCAATCTTCAGAGCATAGGCGTCAGGTGGGAATGCTGTCCTTGTTCTACCGGTATTACAATGGAAGATGCTCCTAGGAACTAGCGTCATTGATCCTCTCGGCACCTGTGCATAGTCGGGAAACACGCCAAACACGCGCCCAACATTTGTACACGGTTGATATAGGTCACATGAGAACAGGTCGTTTTTACGATTCGTTCTTGAGTTCAACAGCTAGGCTGTGGAACGATTTACCGGCCTCTGTGTTTCCTCCCTCCTACAACATGAGTCTCTTCAAGACCCATGTTAACTCCTTCCTTTCCTCAAAAAGACCCTCCACACAGCATCCTCGAAGAAGACATAGGCCCTGAGGGAAATTATTTTCCTCAGGGCCTCCTGTGTGGAGGCCCTGAGGAAAATAATTTCAATTAGAATGTAAAAAAAAAAAAAAGAGATACCTTTTACATTTTTCTCCAGAAGATTATCCATAACCGGGTCGATGTAGCTGGTGACATCTTGGAACAAGACAGGTATTCCGTACTTTATGGCCATCTCCAGGTGTTTCAGAAAGTCGGAATCATTGAATGTCAACACCTGGAATTAAGACATTAGGTAAATTAAACCAATAGGTAGCTTGACATGTCATTTAAGTATGCCACAAACGCATACACATTCCGGACACTATGAATATCATTTATCACTACAGAGTTTAGAGAATAACCTTGATATTATTTTTCTCCTCTTTCTTCTTGATCCAGTTGAGGGCCTGAGTTTGTGGGTCGATGCACAGAGGGAAGTGCGAAGAGCGGACCGTAAGGATACCATTCTGTATGGAGAGTTCATCTGGAGGCAGGCCTTCTGAATTCCACCTGAAAAACAAAAACTAATTAGAAATTTCTCGCAATAATAATTCTTAACGATTGCATCATTTCTTTAGCGCCATTCTCAGGAGAAAATCACCCCAAAAGTGCTTTACAACTTAATTCATTATATAATCCACTTAGACTTATAATTAACTGGCAATGAGTAGATTTCAAATTTAGTTGATTGAAAAGGGTTATAAGTGTATGTATTTTGATGGGTGATTGTATTGTGATAAAATTGGTCTTACTTCGGGTGAAATTTTATTAAACATTTTCAAATATTGAAATTCTTTCTTGAATAGATAATCAGATTCATCGACATGTCTGGGGCCTAGGAGTCGAAAGCTTTTTAAATTGGTGACAACCGATTTTTAGATCTCAATTCTAGGGAGTAGCTGATCAGTGGTGCTAATGTATGTCAAAATAGCTCACCCGCTGATCTCGACGTCGTCCGTAAGGTTGGCCTCGATGCGGTATGGGTCGGTGAGCGGGATTCCTCGCTTGTGAATATCGGCGCACCAGTCCTCGTACAGCATGCGCATGCGGAACTCGTAGGAGAAGGGGCCCGTGTAGGTCAGGAAGGCCGAGGACACCAGGCAGTTGCCCACCAGGCGGGTGCGTTCCTCGTGAAGCCCCTTCAGCTCTTCCATCCATCTGGAACAGAAGACATAATCAGCTGGTATGTAATACCGGATTCAGGATCTATGGGCAGCCAAGTACAAAATGGACTATCAACAACTGTTTGCCCATAATGCATCCTAAGAATCTTTGGACACGCCGCTTGCCAAACTGAGAACTTGATCCTGGAGAAGCTCATGGATACTGCTTTAAGTGAAAAAAAATCGCAGAGGGTCACCAGGAACCGTTTGTCAAAGTTGATTCTAAAATCGTGAAAAATCGATTTCTTTAATGGCCTTTATTTTATAATTTAAAACACAAATAAATAAAGTAGCACCCATCCTTATTAGATATTTTCTATGTATGTATATCTTTTGAAAAAAAAAGGAACTATTCAATTTCGTCAAGTATTTTGCCCTCAAATTCAAATTTAAGCTTTGTTTAAATTTATGTATGTAAGTTGCTGAAGTATGCCATAGCTTGACTGCATAGCATACAAGATGAATGTTTTTGTTGAAATGACCTGATGCTCTCGGATCCCAGGCCGCCCATGAGCTTGTCTGCGGCCACCAGCCTCCTCATCATGAGATCTGTCTCCTCCTGCAGAGCCAGGCGCGCTCGCATGGCGTTATCAAACTTCTCCGTCAGGGTGTTCAGCTGGGCCTCTATCTTGGCTATCTGATTGTTCAGGTTGCTGAGATAAGCCATGGCCTAAACAAAATAATAATGATTTTTAGAAATGAAGGACGATTAATGTTGCAAGTAGGTACTCAATTTCATTAAAATTCTATATAGGGTGTTATGGGACTTAGAGTCTGTCAAATAAGAGTAGAAAATAAATAAAATGGAACTAAGAAATTTTTAGGCTGGTAACACCAGTTTATCTGTCAAATATTCTTTAAAATTGCAATGACACAGAAAATTCAAAACACTGTATACACATTTAAAAAAACATTTTTTTGTTCTTAAAAAAAAAATATTAAATCGAATAATCACTATTGTGAAGGTACCTACTAAATGACATAAATTTGATTAAATTGTGTTTTATAAAGTGATTGGCTTTCATTTAATTTAACTTAGATTTGAATTTAACAGTAGGTGGAAAGGAATAATCATTAATGGTGAGTTTAGTTACACTACTTTTAGATCTGAATGAGTTAAATATATTCAGATCTAAAATTAGAGGCATGATTTAAAGCCCGGGCAACGCTAGGTACTTAAGCTCGTAAAATAAATGTGAGCAATTTCTAAAGTGTGCTTTATATTTTATTATTTTAACACAAAATTGCAAAATGTTATTCTTCATTATGTTAACACAAAATTGCAAATGTATAATAATAATATACCTAAATGCAATTCTAATTTTGAGATCAGTGGGTATCTATATAGCAATGAAAAAATAATTTTTCACTTTAATGCCTTTTTAATTTTTAATAAAAATGTAGGTTACACAGCTTTAGATTAAAACCATGGTTATATTTTTAGTATTGCCATTTGCACAACGGTGGCGCCCTCATTTATTTTCTACTCTTATTTGACAAACTGTACTTGACTTTCTTTTACTAGTGACTCCTGACATTATTTGGAGTAAAAAATGTAAATGAAATTTTGGTTTCCTGTGACATTTTTGGTGTTTTTTTTTCTACAAAAACATAAAAAATATTAGGTGTTGAACAGTTGGGGGTGGGCTAAAAGGTTGGGCGGTGACCAGCGACGACAAGCGGAAGAATTTTTTTTTGTTTGATTTTGAAGAAAAAATTTAAAAAAAAAAAAAAATCGAAAAAGTCACAGGAGACCAAAATTTCATTTACTTTTTATTCTAAATAATGTGGGGAATCACTGGTTAAAATAAGTCAAGTACGTCCCTTAACACCCTATTTATTATAAGAACTTTAAATCTATATGAGACTTAGAAAGAAAAGCACCCATCAGTTGACTGTGTTAGTTACTAAAAAGTAGTTTATCGGGACTTTTGAAGTGAAAACTTCTTTATCACCGTTGTGATTTGAAACTTGATGAAACGAAAAATAGCAACACTAAAATGAGACAAACACATACATCTATAGGATTTAGCCAGCGAGAGAATGAGTATAATCGGTCTCCTCATTGTGCGGTGCTTCGTAGCCTCCCCACTCCAGTTTACTTTACCTTTCTGAAGGCTTCACTTCTACCGCAAGTAAATTGAAAACTTTGTTTTTTTTTTTCCTTTTTCGGCAATTAAATGCTTAAAAAAAACTTCATGAGCCAAACAGATGGTATTAACCCCCACACCACTAAATAATTCTACCGCGTGTGAATTGCACACGTTGTTGATTTTTTTGTCTTATTTTGTAAATTTCTTTAAATGAAAAAAAAAAACACTGGTATAGCCAGACCGATCAGTGGCTGAATTGGCATCGCTTCTAGTTCTCACTCAGGCATCTGAGTTCAATTCCATGGCTAAGTCCTGCATCACGACACAAGCATCATTTTCCGCTCTGATGATAGTGGGAGATTTTCAAATATTGTCAGGTTATTCGTAACCTGGAAATGTTTGTCTGAAACATGTATAGTTAATTAACATTAGGTCCTTACATATGAAATTGGCGTTTTGTATGGGAGGAACTTTGTATGGGAGCTTATGGGAGTTTTGTACGGGAGCTTTTTCAGCTTCCCAATTTGCTTCAAGTGGATTAAAACAGTTTTATCACTAACACTGCAGCCTGCAGCTAACTCGGACATGGTTTGCGATGGATCCGCTTCCACAATAGCCTTCAATTCTTCATTATCAACTTTGGTCTCCGACCGCCCACAGGGCTTGTTCTGCAGGTCGAAATTTCCAGAACGAAAATGTTGGAACCAAAAACGCACTGTGTTTTCTTTGGCGGCACCGTCGCCATACACATCATTAATCCTTCGAGCCGTTTCTGCAGCACTGGTGCCACGGTGGAACTCGTACTCGTAAATAAAGCAATATTTCAAATTTTCCATTTTGTAAAATAAGTGACGCAAAGAAAAAAAACAAATAAGGAAAAAACAAATGAATTATAACTTTCGAAACACAAATACATGAGTAAATAGCTGTATAAATTTGAATTTGGAATTTTTTACCAAAGAGAAGATATTTGAGATCAAAGTTGCCAGTACGGCAAAACGCCAATTTCATATGTAAGGACCCAATAATAAAATTAAAAGATGTAGGTAACAATAATCTTACCACATTGAAGTCTCGTTCGAGTTGCTCGACCTTGTCCTGTTTGGGCTTGACGTCTTTGTAGACAGCGCAGTATCCCAGCACGGCGTACACAAACTTGAGCAGCCCGAAGCCTGCCTTGCTCACAGTCTCCATAGTCTCCAGCTTCTTGGAGGTCTGCAGTCATACATAAATTAGCTGTAAAGAGCTGCTCACTAAACATAAGCAATTAATTGAAGAGTCGACAATATCTAGATTCATTAAACTGGAACAGCTTCATTGGACGGGAAATGGAGTTGGTTGGTATATAGCCGACCATCAAAGAGACTTTTAACCTTTACATACCTGAAGGTAAAAATCACGTATCACCCTTGGTCACGACAACCTCCATGGTCAAGGGTTAAGGTTCTCGACTCGCAATCCGGAGGACGCGGGTTCAAACCCCGGCATGTATACATTATTTGATCAATTTGTATTATTTCACAATTTATTCATTTAAAATAACATGTAGGATATTTGCAGCACATTCCAGAATAGAAGATACTCTCAGTATCGCCCTGGTGTAAGACCAACATTCAAAATTGAAAAGTTCCTTGAAACGGCTTTAGCCCTGTTTGGTGACCAGATCTGAATAGCCAGGCACTCCCACACCTTCCTCTTCCCCATCTCCTTCCCATCCAAACTACCTTCAGCCTCACAACATACCCCAATAAAATTGGAGATGCCAGTCTCACTGGCTCAAGACGGTTGGGTACGGTTGAGACTCTTGTGTGGTATTCACAAATTTAAAAAACCCGAAGGGGGATCAGTTGGGACCCCACATATATCAAGGAGCGATTGTTGATATTCCTTTTGTCCTTTCAATAACACTCAGATGTTAGTTTAAGACAGACATTGCCCATCTTCGCCTAGCAGTCAATCAATAACAATAAGTAATGCAAAACAGTAAAAGAGATAACACAAAATTGAACTTAACTCAAATTCATATTATTGTAGCCCTTTTTAAGTAAAATGCATATTTTACGACCGCACTCATGAATGGCGTATGCCAGAGAAGAGGAGAATACTCGTAATTTCATCGCCATTGGATAATTATTTATATCTTAAGAAACAGTAAACAGAATAATCTTCTTTAAATGCAGACAGACTACCAAATAGTTTATCCAGGATTATCTAAATTATAGAAAATGTTTTGTAAAAAAAAAAACTTAGATGTCACACAAAACTCTCGTTTGGGGAAGTTTATTACCCCCTCCAGTGGGGAAAGGTTAACAAGGAGTATTGGAAGATCTAAGTTAACGTGGCTAGACAGTGCAAAAGTGGACATAATTAGACGCAAAGAACCGGCGAAAATTGGCAGGAGCCAAACAGGAGAGGTATAAAACCGATTTCGTGAATTGTATCTAGCAACAGACTTGCATATCCTACCTTCAGATGATCCTTGACCTTCTTGACCTGATTTTGCGTGATCAGGTTGCAGTTCATTTCCTGCAGTTTGCGCAGGAAGCTGGGGTCGCTCATCATGCCCTTGGCCGACTTCCAGCTGACCTCCTTGAGGCCCCAGATGATGGCCACACACTCGCAGACCACCTGCACAGCCTCGGGGGGAGTGGCAAAGGACCTAAGAAACAAATTGCACCACTTCATCAGTGAATAACATTCTCCCCCTTGCACTTCTATACCCATTTTTACTATATTATGTACTGTTACAAATTAGAGATACAGGTGACATTTAATGCAATCATCTCTCGCCAAATGCCCAATCTACAAGCGTGGAACGTGGTGCAACCATCTTGAACTTTTCACCCAGAATTCATTAGAATGTTAATAGCTCTCTGATGATCTGTTCGCACGTGAATAATCCATATAAGAAGTGAATAAAGTGTTAAATTATTTTAATAGATACATAGTTGAGTTTTTACCTGATTTCAGTGATGTCTGACTTATCCAGATCTTCAAGAGCAAGTCGGGCGGCCTCCAAGGCGGGCAGAGCTGAAGACAAAGCTTCCTCAGCATCAGCCTTCTCCACAGCGATGATTTTGTTTTGCTCCTCAATCTCAAAACTCTTTGTAGATGCGACTGATTTCTTTTCCATTGCCACCTCCGTTGCTGGGAACCAGAAAATACCAATTATTTAAATATGAAAAGCAGTTTCGGAAGGCCTCGTGCTTGAGAATCCTTCTTAATCCTGGTAAGGTCAGCTCATGTTAAGGTAAGTTTATGGCCCAGAATGACAGTTGCTCTTTTACCCATTCCATGCAAGCCACCATAATTTAGGGCTCCCAAAAGTATGTTTTTTTATTTTTACATAAAAAGCAGTAGGCATTGACATTGTGTTTTTGAGTAGTGCAAAATTAATTAATAAACCAGGACAAGTTAGCACCAAAATGAATTCAGTTGCTGTGGTCAGTTTCAGTCAAATTAATTTTGGACGGGATGGGTTAAGCTCGCCAAGAGAGATATTTAAGTGCGTCATAATGCTCTCGACTAAAAACAAGCTGACTGATACCATTACCAAACCCTGACAAGACAAGCTGACTGATACCATTGCCAAAATAATACTGAAATACCAGCCCTATGTCAGATAAGGTCAAGTTTTAAGATAGATTGTTTTAGGTAGGGCAAGGTCGGATTAGGACACTGCAAGGTTACAGAATAAAGCAATACCTGCAGATATCTCCACCAGCAACTTCTCGCAGTTCTCAGTTTGCTCAGCAACAATAACTTTCTGTACCTCCAGCTTGGCGTTTAGGCTGCCCAATTCTACATTGGCTTCCGCAATCTTGGAGAGACCTCCGTCAAGACGCTCGCACTGAAATTATCACTTTCATCAGGTACTGATTTAATTTGAAGGGTTTTGTGGGAGTTTATTACAAACTTTAAGACCTGATACTTCAACAGCCCGATATCTGAATTTGGTATCTCCTGAGATTTGTTTCCCTAAGCCGAAGTAATGCAAAATAATGTGTTTTCAGGTTGAAAATTTTATCACTTAAAAAAACTGCAAGTTGAACACGTTTTGGCCTTTCGAATAATCGAGCATTTTTTCGATCAGTCATTTTATAAACCTATAAAAATATGAAGTATCAAGACTGTAACTGATTTAAATTGCAAAATCTCCTGCTTACGAACCCCTTTTCGGATATGGTTTTATTGTATAATGTGTGCAAATTAAGTTTTTTAGAAAATGATCAAAAAACATTTTAACATTTGTGCCTGACATGTTTTTTAGAAAGCAATAATTTCAACCTCAACGCCATCTACATAAAGACTTCGTGATTTTGCCTGATTCTGAATGTTCTACTCTACGGTGCATCGCTTTAACCCTTTAGGTCTCGGCCATTTTTCAGTTTAAAAACCTAAACGTTAAGAATGTTACACAAACTAATTTATTTGAATTACAAAGGGTTCCTCTATATAAAATATCAAAGTGTTCTGTGACAGATCGGCATCTTTAACCCTTTAGGTCTCGGCCATTTTTCAGTTTAAAAACCTAAACGTTAAGAATGTTATACAAATTAATTTATTTGAATTACAAAGGGTTCCTCTATATAAAATATCAAAGTTTTCTGTGACAGATCGGCATCTGTGAGGAGTTAAGTACAGTCTCGAGTTAACAGTTGAGACTAAAAGAATAAACATTTCATCGCTAATATTATAAGAGTTGATTATCATGATGAAAGAAACAGAGTGCATGTTTACCAGAGCGACAATGAAGAGGTCCTTCTCCTCCAGAAGTTTGACATAGCACGAGATGAAGTCGATGTAGTGTTTGGGAGTCACATAGTTCATTCTCCTCAGCTGGAGTTTGAAGTCCAGCGTGTAGGACGTGACCGAGGCATGGACATGCACCACATGGTCCACTATGTTCTGCAGACAGCGCTCTGGAATATAAGTGACCTGAAATCAAGAAAAAAATCATCCTTACTTAGCAATTAACATAAATAATAAGATAGACCGATTAACCTTCCTGCCACCGGGAACCAATTCCAAAAGTAACAACATAAAGACTAAGTTCCAGATAATCTGTATCTGGAACCGCAGCGACAGTATATTTCAGAATAACCATCTGCATTTCTGTTTAGAATAAAACAGATTGGTGACAAAGCAGAATAATAATAGGTTAGGTTTGTTTTTCGTTTGTTCTTTTCTTCGATGTTTGGTTGTGTCATGAAATCATTGAAAATGTACACAATATATTATTCAGAGGTGCTGAACTTTACTGAAGACAGCCCATCAGGTGAACGATTTGATAAAACAATAAGTGCTTGTTTACATCAGATAGGAATATATTGGCCACGGCATGCAAGGCTTGTCGAGGCCACGGGTAGATCCAGTCGATGGTGGTGTTGTTGACCAGACCGGGGAAGGAGCGGCAGCGGTTCCTCAGCACATCTCCTGAGGGGGACATTGACAGGATCACATGCAGGTTGCTGGCACACTCGTTGCAGAAGTATTGCCATATGGAGTCCCTAAAACACATACGCACACATAAACAATATTATAAAGGAGAGCAAATTTTCCAAGAGACATACTTCCCTGGGCTCTAACCTGACAATATTTGAATTCCTCCTACTGCCATCATTATAAGCCAAAAATGTTGATTGTGAAATGATGGAGGATGGAGGACTTAGCTACCAGAGGAATTGAATCCGGTTCCATGCCAACTCAGAATCAACTCAACTCAACACCTCTTTGAAAAGTCATTAAAATCTATGAAAAAATATTGAAAAACAGCCCATTACCTAATCTAAGTAAACTTTTTTTAAATTAATATTTTTTTGATTATTTTCAATGACTTTTCAAAGGAGGTGTTAAAATGAGTTCATTCTGAGTTATCCGGTCACCATTGAATTCATAACGCCTGTTCACTAGACAGTGGTGGCCGGTGATCTAGATTTCGGACCTGCAACAACTCAGCTACTAACCGGTCAAATCCACATACACTCAGTATCGCTACAGTGAAAGACCACCATTCTAAAAAGAAACTTGAAATGGCTTTAACCAAAGCTTTAGGCTTTCTGCAACCAGATCTGAATAGGCAGGCACATCCTAATGTTCCTCTTCCCCCTCTCCTTCTCCTCCCAACTTCTTTCATCTTCACAACATATCCAAATTGGGGAAGCCATAGTCCCACTGGGTTAAGGCAGCTGTTGGGACTAAAAAAAACCACTACAATTAGCTCATAAAAAAAATCACTCTACCTTCCAGCAGAGTAGCCTGCCTCAGTAGCGGCGCCCCTCACTGAGCTGATGATGCCGTCCTTTTCTTCATCAGTGAACAGAGCTGGGATCATTCCGATCATTAGGATGTTGTTCACCAGCTCCAGGAAACCTTCTTCTACAACCTGAACATGGTAAAAAATGATTTTAAGTCAACTCTCTGTCCTTTCAAATTCAAAATATTGTACATCATAACCTAACCTAACAAGGATGAAATTGAACAAAAAAAATTATTAGGTATTTATTTATTTTATTACAATTTTTTAGTGAAAAATATGTCCTTACTGGGGTATCCCGTTCTAAGGTCACATTGTACATGTTTTCGTGTTTGAAATATAAGTAAACGCTTATATTAAAACATTACAAGAGGAAAACTATAAAGTTATATCTAAAAGAAAGCACAATAGCATTAATCTTTGTTAGGTAGCAAAATTGAATCTATATTCTTCGATCCCATGTCCATAATCGTAATAATAGAATGTATGTTGTTATGTGGATCTTGTGAATTGGCTCGAGTTTGTCTGTGTACAGTTATCCTGGTTTTTTAATGCATACATTAGATTATCTTTTGTATATATGTAATTGTTTCAGTGACACTAAGTTCAGTGCTTTAAAAGCGTGTTCTGTAGGATTTCTGATGGGGCCTCTAAGTATAATTTCCAAAATTGCCCTTTGGGCTATGAGGACTGGTTTTATAGTGGAATCACACAGCTTCCCCATCCGATAAGACCATATTGTAGATGAAATTGGGCTAATGCATAATAAATTTTATAAACTAAGTCAATTAAAACCTCAAACGAGAAAGAACTGTGGACTAGTTGTGACTAGTTAAAGAGATTACATTGTGTGCGAAAATTGGATGTTATTGCGACCTGTGAATGTGAAAATATGAATCCAGTCTTCTTCCTGTCCACACCAAGCTGATTGTAGAGGCGTTTCATGTCTTCCTTGAAAGCGGTTTCATTGTAGCCGCGGGCCAGGGCTATCTCAAACGTTTGGCAACCTAAACAGATAATAATTATTAAAAATTTTAAATAAACTAATAAAAAATACAGGAGATTCTTCAAAGATCGTTGGATAAAGAGAGGAAAATATGAAAATCTGATGAAGAAAGAAAAAGAAGAGGGCGGATGAAAAATAATTTCTCAGCCAAGTTCTTCAAGAGCTGCTTTTAGTAGTCTCCTCGCAAATTAAATAATTATCGAAGAATGCAAACACTTTGTGGCTTGTCATTATACAGAATGAAACAAGTTCTTTGTTTTAAACCTCTTTATTTTGATTTATATTTGTCGACCGGTTTCGGTTGACCTCAACCTTCTTCAGAACAATAAATATATAAACTGTTTATTTGTTTATCGTCCTGAAGAAGGTTGAGGTCAACCGAAACCGGTCAACAAATGTAAATCAAAATAAAGTGGTTTAAAACAAAGAACTTGTTTCATTCTGAATTAAATAATTGATTCTAGCTGCCTTTGCTACTTTAATTCCTTGGTTAAAAGTTTAAAAGAAACAAAAGAATATCATTTATTTATTTAATAAACGCCCGTCGGGCTTTTGCAGTTAATATTTTGATGATTTTTTTTATCCTTTTTAGTCAAATTAGCATTGTATAAATACATACTCATAAAGAAAAGCATGTTACGTCCATTACACAATTTTCAACATTTTTCAAAAATGTTAATTTAATTTATTTTCATTAGTTAGGTTAATTGGTTAGGTGACAAATTAATAATGTTAGGTTAGGGTAATCTAGTAAAGTACCCGCAGCAAAAGCAGACAGCTTTATGACGGACTGCTTGCCGCTGCTGCCGACGCCCACCACCAGTAGGTGGCCGCGATCCATCCTCAGCACCCGGTGCACCCTCGTCAGATGTTCCAGACAGTCCTCAAACAGCACCAGGGGCATCTTATTTCCGCGCTCGTTGTACTCTTCCAAGATCTGAAAATGACAAATATGTAATTCATACTCAATCAGAACTGACTGGTATTAACGATGAGCATGTCTTTTTTCACATTGTACATTGGGTTAGAAAAACTTCCATACCTTCCTTTCTACAAGTCCAATCTATTCTTAATCTGGTTCATTAAGCTTATATTGGTAGAATATTACAATTAGTAGAATAATACACATTGTCATTGCACCCGTATTGTTTTCTGAGTGACTCTGCCCAAATCGTTTAGGAGTTTAGTTCAACTTATAAAACCACATTCCTTTTTACTGAAATTGAATATTATTTTGAAATATATTAATTTTGCCAGAAATGAAGTTTCGAAAATCAGGTAATTCAATATAAGATATTATCGACATAAAAGTGGAATAAGTAAATTTCTACGAGAGCATGATAATAATAAGTTATACCTCTTGAAACAGTGAGAAGATAGCCTCATAGTCCAACATATCTTCGTAGAAGCGTGGCTCGTCTTCATTGAGGGAGTTCCGATAGTCTCCGAAGAGCAGCGGATCCCGGAGAATGTACTCCTCGGTGGTCAGTTCCCTCGGCGCTTCTTCTCCCTCCTCTTCCTCTTCGTCTTCTTCTTCCTCATCTTCCCCAGCAACATCTTCAACTGGTAAGGGGGCGCCAGAGGGGATTTCACCTGGTTCTGAAAGTTTTTGGTTTTACGGTAATTAGTTAAATACTCAATGGGTAAATATACAAAGGTTTAGAATAAAAAGGTAAATATTCACCGCCTTCTCCTTCCTCATCTATGACTGGGGGAACATCTTCTTCTATTGTCTTCTCAACAGGGAAGTGTTTGGCTATTTGCACTGCTATGTGACCTCTCATCAGAGCTTGATCCTACAAAAAAAAACAATATTTTATTTTTATTTATTACATAAACTAGATTCACTTCATGTGGGCTAAAGTCTGGTCTCCTGCAACTAAAAACATGAACATTTGCTTACACATTACAATAAACATTGCCAATGGGGGCATGACCTTGCAAATTTTTCTATGTTTTTGTGGTAAGGCCACGCCCCCATTGCCAATAATTACAGTAATGTGTAAGCAAATGTTCATGTTTTCGATCGGAAGAGACTTGACTTAATGTAAACATAGGTACATTTTTAATTCCACTACGAACTAAGCTATACATTTGGATTCCTTTATACAGTAAACAATTCCACATTTTTGTTTTGTCATTTTAGTCTGATATAGAGTGTGTGTTTGTGTTAGTTTTTATTGTAATGCAGTTTGTCTCTAAAAAAGTAAGTTAGTAAATTGTTAAAAAAATTGTAAATAAAAATTAAAAACGTTATAGAAAATTCATTATACACTCGAGTGATATTTGACATATTACGGGGAGTTTGCAAAACGTCTTGAGCAATCGATCGCCACAATACGCCAAATTAATCTACCTTTTGTAAAAAAAAATTTCAGACTTTCCCGCGATCCACGCGATTTGAGTTTTTTTTAACAAAGTGTGAATTTTCCGCTTCATATCTTTTACATTGTGTAATAGAAAATATCTGTTGATCTGAATCAGTACCACACACTGCAATTTTTAAGAACTAATATGCAGAATCCGCGCATTTATAAAGATTACAATTTTTTAATAATTTTTTTTAAATTTCCGAAAATATGAGATAAACAGTCAAAATATATGGTTTATGGCGGCGGTAACCAAACCCTGGTTAAATTATTATAGATATTACAAATTGAAAAATGTGACTACATCAACATTGATGAGGCGATCACAGATGACCCTGCAGAATTCATTCCTCCACCCGCGCGCCATCAGCTTGACTTCGTCAAAGTACTTGGGGTGCGTGAGGGTCATGCCGGCCGTGATGCGCGAGAGGTCGCGCAGATTGAAGATGTAGTGGAACTTGGAGGGGGTGGGCGGCAGGTCAACAATTATTATCTAGAGAAAAAGAAAGAAAGTTACTCTGATTATAATCTATTTGCATATGTAATTATTGGGAGAGTTTTTCTTAATACCGGTTACGACAAAATTATAATTTTTATTGCGTAATTTTTTTTATGGTCACTAAAGGAATTTTTTATTTCACAATTATATATTATGTATATAAATATCATCAAAGTTTGCACTGGCAGATAGATGGGGCTTTTAGTAAAGTCCATACGTGTCGATAAATCGTCTTTGGGGTCATCCATTAATCACGTGAGGCTCGAAAGGGGTGGGGGGGGGGGGGGTCAGAAAAAATCACGAGGGGGGGGGGGTAAATTTCAAAAGGTGAAGGTTATATACTTTGTACTAAAAAAAATACACGTGATTTTGGGGGGGGTGTAGTCTAAAACCTCACCACAAATCACCAGGGGGGGGGAGGGGGTTAAAAAGTTGCTAAAAAACATCACATGATTAATGGGTGACCCCTTTCTGAGACCGTAGGAGTATGCATTTCACCACCACTCTGTAACTGTTGAGTAACACTTGTCAAGTAACTTTAATCAAAGGGTTATCCTGGAGGCCGAACCCCTGCATTTACAGTGTTGAAGAATCGTGCCTGCAAGATGCAGTGTCCAACTTGTACATTCATTATGCTTATGGATTATTATTTATTATTTTGTAACCTAGCTCCTCAGCTAGGTTACAAAAAAAATCTTTTTATTTATTGAAGTTTTTTGTCAGCCCCTGCAGTTGTAAACCATTAACCAATGGTGGAGAAACAGATTATACATATACGCTACTCGGATAGTCGCTGCGCTAATTGGCAGTTTGCTCAGAGGAGACGAAACACCCCTAAGAGATCAAAATATATTGTTTCAGTACGTAAAATGAATTAATTTATTAATTATTATGCATTACCATTACCAACCCTTGCAATGAAATGGCTGTGTTCGTCTACTATGACTTATGAAAAGGATTGTTTATAAATATTGTTAAAAGAATAGTAAAGTAGAAAACCTTGTACAAATCCAGTGTCATTTGAATCAGTTTTGGTGCGATGGCTTGCACCTCAGGGCAGAAAGCCTCAAAGTGCCCCTTCAGCACGGAGAGGTAAATGTGCGTCAGGGTGGCCTCAGAGGGGAAGGCCAGGTTATAAACCGAAAACTTTGAGATAAAACGGGGATCCACCTAAGATATACAAATGATTTTTATAATATTATAAAAGGCAGAAGATTATGATTTTTAAAAATTATTTTTAATCATCCCGTTTAAACACAGGAGACCAAATTTGTCCCAGCTCACATAGGTCTCATATAAATCGCTGTATCTCCTTTAGTATCATAGTGTGAAACATGATCTAAACGGTGTTAGAAAGAGAAAACACCTTGCCTTATATTCGAATATAAAAAATAACCACTAAAAAGTAAAATGTACACCTTTATAAAACTAAGGTGTCGATTGGCAAATAAGTAAAAAAAAAATAACTTTTTATTATTTCCAAAAAAGTGAAGTGAAAATAACGTTTTTAATACATTTTTCTAATAAAATATGTATGTGTTTTAATTTTTTTTTCATAATCAGTTATTTTAGTTGGAAAAAAACGTAAGGTAAGCCATTTTTAAAACTTTTTTATGTTTACATGCAATTTTTAAATTAAAAAAATTATATGGTTATTTAAAATTACAAAATTTAAAAGTAGAAATATTTTGACCAACTGAAAAATACAGCAGATTTCTGAAGGGTTAAGGAGGGTTTCCTGCGACGCATGTATTGATACGCCAGGCACAAATCTTGCATATCCAATAGATTATGCCAGCCACCAGAGGTTAAAATATTTTAATAACGGAAGAGATAACTGGAGTTCATCAGATTCTGAACCTTATTCTAAAATACCTGTAAAGAATAAGATATAATAAGACTCATTTCGTCTCAATAAGATATAATATGACTGTACCTCATTTCGTCCCCCACCAGCTTTGCCCATAGCTGCCAGATATCCAATGTCTCTTAAATTTTTCCAATTCAAGTCTTTGCCTCTATCGTAAAAACCACATCTTTCCAGCAGCAATTTCAAAAGAGCAATAGGCTGTTGAGTGCCATACGTGTCCACCTAAAACATGCGTTAAATAATATATTTTTGGTAACACTATAATTGAAAAAAAAATAAACATTCCCAATCTATATAGATAAAAGGCATACGTGGCACTCTATGTCATTTACACATTTTCTAACATTTGCTTATTTCATGGACCCAAGCATGTATGTCAATATTGATTCGATAAAAGTATTTAATCAACAACATTGGTTATTAGTCAATATTTCCGAGCAAGACAATTAAATTTGACAATTGTGGTCTTAACTAAAATATGTATCCTTAGTTCACACTGAGCCTGCAAAAAATTGGTGCGGAAATCAAAATGTACCTAAAGGCTGCTTTTTAATGAGCGGGGACCGATTTAAACTTGGAACGGAGTTTCGACAGTTGTTCATAATGTCACAGGTAATGGCTAAAGTCTATTGGTCAAAACATAATAAACAAATGCCAAAATTTTTAAAACTGTAAAGTATCTCTATAGTCCTCTCCAGTGATATTATATTTTATTAATACTGGGCTAGTATCTCCAGTGCTGTTCTGTATTGATTAAACTAATTAAAGGTTCTTTGAGATCACAGTGACTGTTTATTGTTGTTTCGTACTTTACAAAAATAGTTTAAGAGGACACACGTCCTAACAACCGGGAAGCTAGTTGTTGCCTGGCGGGTTGACACGATATTAACTAGCAGAATCGCCTTCGCATTCTTTCGGCACATCTCGTAAACTGATACCATGTGAACCGAGTGGCCTATAGCCAACTAAACTGACCATAGACTACTCATGATATATTACAAATACATACAGCGTTGTAAGAGGTACACATAATACATATTTGACATTCCAATTAGAGCTGGGTCAATCAATCATTTTCCATGATTAGGGTTGCTCACGATCCGCTGGCGAAATGATCGGGTTAAGAGTAGGTACTCACTCTTTTAGTGAACTCCTTCAATAAAATTATAGAAACATTCTTTTGTGGCTTGTTGTTTTCCTGTAGGTTTTTGGCTTTCAAAAAGGGCCCCCAAACTCAGCGTGCCCATGGCCCCCTTCACGGCTTAAAACAGCCCTGAGTATAGGTCTGTTTTATTACCTGTGGCATGTTCATGTCATCAATAAAAATCAGGAGCTTTTTCCCAATAGGAGGACCGTACACATCCTTGGTCCTCTTCTCAATGGAAGATTCTATATTACGTTGGACGTCCATTGAAGAAGTTCGAGATGAGAAATTCAACTGCGATAGTAACTGAGAAAACAAATACATAATGCATTAATAAATTTATATTACGTGGAGCCCTATTTAAAAGTTAACAATGGAAGAAATAAATTAACATGAAAAATTGCTTACATATTTATCGGAATCCAATCCCCTCAAAAAATTGGTAATGATGGCAGTTTTTGATGTGCCCGTATCGCCAGCCAAAAGAAGGGGACGTTTTGCCTGGAAAGCAATAATGAAAAAACATTTTTAAAATCTGAAAATACAATTTAACAAAAAATCGCCATAACATGGATTAGGGAACTAGAGCTCTTCAAGTTTTGTGTGGCAGTATAGCTCTAGATATTATGTAAGGCACTGTGTATATGTAGAGTTGACGCAAACGTAGTACTCACATAGAAGCATTGCTTGTACACAGAATACGTTTCAAACTTGTTTTCGGTTTCAGAAATAAAAATTCTACAAAAGTAAAATCTAAATGCCTTTGAATGTCTGTATATATGCAGTCGACTTGTTTATTTTCTGCAAAAGATTGTATTATGAAGTTTTGAAATATTGTTAAGTTAGTTGCGGTAGATCTACCTTTGATAAAACCGTGCCGTTTTTGGTCAATTAATTTTATTAATTTGGGATAGATTTCATCAAGGACCAGTGATTCGAAAAGCTTAGATAGTACTGACTGTAGGTATACAAATAGGGCGATAATTGGCTATATTAGTGTCGTCTCCTTTTTTGTAGATAGGTGTAATAAAGCTAGATTTTCAGCAGTCTGGAGCGGGCTAGATTTTCAGCGGTGATAATAATATGTTGTGATTGCTTGAGTAATTGGTGAGTTATTTGTAGCATTAGCGTTGTTGGTTTCTATATGAAGAAGCATAGTGTGACTGGTACGCCTCGCTGGAACATTTAAACCAATGACAGGTAGTAATTCAGGACTATCTATTTTTCTATTTAGCAGATTGTGAAGTGTTGATAATATGTGTAGTGATTGCTCGAGTAATTAATGAGTTATTTGCTGAATTAGCATTGTTGGCTGTTGTTGTGTTGGATAATAGTGAATAGAGTGTACAGAGTGACTCACCGCTTCCATGAGGTTGATGGCCCATGTGATGTGCAGAGTGTCCACGGTGGGCACAAGAATCTCCGAGAAGTTCCGGGAGCGGTCGTGGATGTACTTGGGTACTAGCCACTCCCAAGCATCCCAGCATTTGTTCTTCACATCCAGGCAGTACTCATAAAGAGTGTGAAAAGCGCGAGGTAAATGTTCTAGAACCGAAACACGCATAATTTCCATTAAAATTATTATAAAAGTCACTAACTGTGGCTGTCGAATGATTTGCTGGCTTGTTTTTCATCCCTCCTATAACATGTTTCATCCCTCCCACAATCTCTCGGGGCTAGACAATATAATTTCATGTTAGTTACAAAATCTGTCACAATAGATAATTATTTTGAAATATTTCAAATTTTTTAATGTATGTATATATCACTAGCTGAAGTCCCCGGCGCTGCCCGGTCTTTACACAGAGATTTGGAAATCAAATGTAGAAAAAGACCTTTCTCTTGTTTTGAAGGTTAAGTGTGCAAAATTTAATCAATCTCGGAATAAAACTATAAATTTGTATAAAATCAAATCCACTCCTCGCTCGCTACATACACTCTTCTTTATATAAATAGATCGAATGTTTGACCACCATAGAAAAGAAGATAGAACGAGTTTAATGAGGACTTGAAGATGTGTCAGTTGGTGACAGATATAGCACAATGTGACTAAATGGCTTTTTATGTATTGTTCAAACTACAGGACTAAATTACCCGAGTGGCTAAGATCGTGGTCTCTTTAAAACTCATGTTTACTGTCAAAGTGGAAGACAGAAGAAGCAAAAGGCCGATGCATTGGACTGACCAAATACCACAGGCGTCTGGTACGTTGGTGTTTGTGGCTATACTTGGAGCATATTATGAGTAAGGAGCCTTGTTCCCCAGGGCACTTATTTTTTTTTTTTTTATTTATTTATTTACACATGTACGGCACAACACGGCCATTAACATAATTGACATACTTATTAATAGTACAACAACATGAAGAATGTAAGTGAAATTTAAGAAAAAGGTAATAAGCAGTGAATAAAATGTAAAATGTATAAAAGTAAATTATAAAGTGTAAATTATAAAGTGTAAAGTATAAAATATAAAGTATAAAGTACAAACTATAAATTATTAGGTAAAAATTAAAAATAAAAATTTAAAGTGAGAAAAAAAAAACAATAAAAGGTAAAATGTAGAAATATAAGATATCTCTAAAAGTTACCTACAAAGATTTAAACATAAAATTAAAAAGTAAAAAATCCTGGATTATGTTATCCGATATGATAAATTTTACAAGTATCTATGATTTCTAGTACATTAGTAGTTTTAGTGTGAAGTACTGGTAGGCAAATAATGTTTACATAATGTATTATAATATTTACGTGGTACTAGCAAACAAATTTAGTTTAATGCATCTTTTCAATGAGGCCAGATTGCCGGCGGCGTGATCGATATTAGCATATTCATTGCCTAAAATATGCAAGCGATTTATGATTGAGTTTTGTTCTGCGTTCGTCAAAGTATTGTCAAAATGAAAAGGTGTTTTGAGTAGAGTTGGTCTAGAAGGAACATGATAATTTATTAGCGAAACCAATTCAGGGGAGTCAAACCAGTTATTGTTTATTTTAAATAAAAAAATAAGATCATTGAGTATTCTTCTATCGTTTAACGATAAGAGTCGCATTTTTTGTGATAGAAAATCATAGTTTATGTCAACCGCGGGAATTCTTAATTTAAAATTAATTGATCTGAGAAATTTGCGTTGGATTGTTTCAATGGAGTTTGCTTGGCTTTTGAAGAAAGGGTTCCAAATAGGGGAATTATATTCTAAATGACTCCTAACCAAAGTTGTATATAGTAGTTTAAATGTTTGGATATTTTTTAAATCTTTACAAATTCTTAGAATGAAGCCCAGCATTTGCATTGCCTTAGTAGTAATGATATCAATGTGGTTGGTAAATAGTAGTTTAGTGTCGAAGGTTATTCCGAGGTCCCTTATTACTGGTACTGACAATAAATTGTGATTGTTAAGTGAATAGCTATATTTTATAGGGTTTTTTATTCTAAAGAAACTCATGATTTGACATTTTTTAATGTTAAGTATAAGTTTGTTAATTGTACACCACTCTGCGAATTTGATAAAATTGGTTTGAAGGGACAGACAGTCATACGTATTTTTAATGATTTTATACATGTTCATATCATCAGCAAATAATAATATGTTAACATTAGAAAATATGAAAGTGACATCATTTATAAATAGTATAAATAATATTGGACCTAGGTGCGAACCCTGAGGTTCAAATTCATAAGACAAGTGTTCTTTAATCCAGACAGTTAGTACACGTTTTGACAAGTAATTTTTAATCCAACATAATAATTTACCACTTATTCCTAGTTTAGACAATTTATTTATAAGAATTTTAATGCAAATGCAATAAATGCAAATTGTGGGGTTCACGATCCTCGACAACGATGCAGCAATACAAGAAAAAGAATATTGAAAAAAAAAGGTATAATAATGTTCAATGGCTCACTAGTTGTTGCCTTTTTATCTGGGTGATCATCCACAACCATCATTGGACAGTTCTTTTTAACAAAGTTGTCAAAGTCCGCTTTGTTCTCTTCCAGAATAGATGCTCCTAAGGAGTTATACATTGACTGAAACAAAAAACATTATTTAAATAATTAAAAAAAATACTTATTGCTGTGTATGGTATTTTTTATCACAATAGTGCAAGAATAGTTGTAGGAAAGTTATAACTCACAATGATGAAGACACAGTTGATAATATCCTCGGTATATTTTTCTTCGGGATCTTCCAAGGCAGGAATTAATCCATCAATCATGTAACACAATTGGACCACCTGAAACGGTGAAGGTAAATAATAATTATAGTTTTGGAATGGAGTTGTAGTGACATGCTGTTTAGAATATAAAAATTTGGTACAAGAAGTAAAATTTTCATGACGGCTTTTTGTGTTATGATCACGGGGTTTTTACATTGGAAACTAGTGGTACAAGCTGGAAACTGGTAAATGTAGAACACATAGAGAACCCAACGCACTTTTTTGTAAAATGGAGAAATTCGTTTTTTTATTAAAAAAAAAACTTTTTTCCTTTTTACGGTTTCTAAAGGGTTAAAAAAAGTTATGGAAACGGCTCTATTCTTCAACAGATTTTAAAAGAATGATAGTAATAGTAGTAGGGGTGACAACGATTTAATGCTACAAAACGCTTTATCCCATCTTCTGTCTACTTATATCTTTACTAAGTATAAAATGAAGTCGCTCATGCTGTATGTGCACTTAGATCTTTGAAACTACGCAACGGATTTTCATGCGGTTTTCACCAATAGATGAATGATTCATGAGGAAAGTTTTTAGGTATATAATTTGTCAAAGTTTTGTGTAAATTGGTCGAAATACATAACATCTGGCCAAGCGGCAGCGGGCAGCGGATAGCGGGCAGCGCAGTGTGGATTTGATTTAACAGATGGCGTTAGTTATAAAGGTTTCGTTAGCCACAGCAACGTGTAGCCGGGTCTGCTTATTTTATAAAGAAGAGTTTCTGTAGCTTCGTTTTTCATACAAATGTTCGGTTTTATTCCCATGACATTTTGCATGGGAATAAAACTGAAGATTTGTACTTGACCTTCAAAACAAGTGAAAGGTCACTGTCTATGAGATTTTAAAAAACCGCCCTGTCTCCTTTCCCCATCCCTTAAAGCAGAATAAAGCTCAAGCAATTCTGGGTGCTTCAGCTAATTTCTTATAATTCAGTCTTCAGTATCCAGTCTCGTTATTCAGAACGAAAAACAATATTGAGACAATAAGCATACTCTGCATCAATCGATATGATGTCATTTCTCCTCTCAACCTTATGTTATTTTTAGTTTTTGGTTTTTATAGCACTTATTTTTTACGTTAGAGGTGCGAGTCCATGACAACTCAAAAGTATACATTTTTGAGTTAATAATACAGAAATATTGAAAAGATACACATACCTATATAAACAAACTACATAACATTTGAAGACAGAAAATACCAAATACTTCAATTCACTTCTTTTGCAACTCTAAAAAGAAAATGAATAACTACCTTCATTTTATGTTTACTTCTTAAATCATACAAATGTGATAAAAATATACTGCTGGCTGATAGTCGCTAGCTGCCATTGACTCAGCACAAAACACCCAGTAGCAGAATGTATTCAGTTTCAGTATTCGAATCAAGAATGACCGTGAAACTCTCACATAAAAGATTCATTTAGTTGCCCTGAGTGTTATCTCACCAGATTGAGGGGGGTCTGCGCCACGACAGTCTTTAGGGGCGCCTGCTGCTGCAAGCCGAACATGCCAAATATGATGTAGTTGATGCCGCCAGGCACGAACTGGTCAAACAGCTGCGTGAACTGCGCACGCTCTTCAATGTTGGGGCGCATCGCTAGCCAGCGGTCCCAGTACGGCTGGAAGCCCAGGTTCTTGGGGTCCACATACACCATGCCAGCACGTGATACCGTGGCGGGGGAGGCGTAGTTCAGATCGCCCACCTGAATGGTAAAGAGTACATTACGTTTACTATTCAGGAATCAAAGTTCGGGACACAAGTATTCTTACTGTAGAAATCGGGGACTTAAATTTAACCCGTTGGCCTCAAACCACACCGTCCGGGTGTGTGTGCACTGCAATATCTTCAAATCCAACCACGCCAGGATGTCGGGTCTGAAGTGTGTCAGCTTAGAAACGAAAAATGGATACACCCGTGACAACTGTTTTTCAAATTTTAAATGCCAAATGCCATGCTAATATAGATATTATAGCATTCATTTCATAGTATTGGCAATAATACATTCGTAAAGTTTTTTCCCTTTTAAACTTATGAATGAGTTTTTGTTAGTGGTCGGCTTTATTGTGTTTTGTCAAAATGGCGAGTAACTCTGGATTTGATAAGCGGCTCACATTAGCACACTTAGGAAGTTTGTCAGCTGAATCTGACGATGATAACCTCATTGACCATGTGGGTTCATCAGATCCGGAGATTAAGGATGAGGAATCTACATGAGGAGTTCAAATAAAAACAAATGCAGCCAGTATTTTATTATATTAATTGCATCAGTGACTCAATCCAGCATTATATTTGTTATTATTAAGGTAAAAAAAACTAAATGTATGTATATAAGATCACCGAGCTTGAAAATGTGGATTTTACCTAAAATAACTGCACATAATTTTGAATGTATTCGTAGAAAAATTGCTAATATATGCAAAATTGATTTTAAAAATGAATATACATACTTACCTTGGCATAATCGTAGACAATAACTTTAAATGGGACAAACAAATGATCAAAATTTGTAACCAGCTCCAATGTTTGGCGAGTAATTTTTATAAATGAAAAAGTTTTACCTTATAATAAAACTTATATTATGTACTTAGCTTTATTTAAAACCTATAAAATGAGATAAACATTACCATTTTGCAGCCAAATCGACGTTTCTTACCAATATTGGTGTGAAATTCTCAGTTTAAATCTGCCGCCAATGTCACCTGGCAGTTCCAATTGCATCCGTCAGGCGGCGTTGCCAGCACGGCGTGGTGACGCCAATGATTATGCGTCATTAGCATTTATTTTTGCGAAGGTCAAACACGTTTGTTTATGTTTTGAAACATCAAAATACTGTAAAATTGTCATTCTACAGTATTTTGCGCAAAATTTATAATTTCGAAGACATTTTTAACAGTTATACTGTTCGAATTCCGAAATTATATTCCAGTTTCGTGTGTTTTTTGTTGTTTTGTGAATTAAAATTTGTGTTGCCTCGATGCACTCTCAAACTTACATATCATTCTATGGTCGAATCCATACTAATATATGGAATTCGAACTTGGGGACACTCGAGCATAATTAATATTAAATACATTCAAAATTTATAAAATGCTATAATTAAAAAAAAATTGTTAAACCTAGCATTTACAAACAAAGAAACAACTTAAAATTACTGTATGGGTCTGAGGGCCTACTTCCAATTAAAGGGCTTCTCTGGTACATTATAATAGAGAAGTCCAGTCCAATTTTTTTTATTTTTTTTTATGAATAATGACCTTCTAACTTAAATAATTGCATTTTTTTTTTTTTTTAGAGTTAGTTTTAATAGTTAAAATAATTTTCAAAGTTTTAATTTTTCAAGGTCCCTCTAAAAACACCATATCTATTATGCATTTTGTGACGTCATCTACTAAATACGAAAAAACGTATTTCATGTTTTTTATGTTGGTCTCCTTGAATCTCACATAGATTTTCGCAGGCGCCGCCGGCCATCTTAACGCGTTGATTGGTCTATTTATGGTGTATGGGCAATGGCGACGATATGGCGACGGCGAGATCAGAAGCTTCGCAAAAATGACATGATGAATTTTATTTGCAGTTTTATGTTTTTGAAGTTAATTCAGTTTTATGTTTTTGAAGTTGATTTACGTTTAAATGATCAATTCACTGTGATATTAGTGTAATTCATCATAAGTACCAATGCTGCGTTACTTTTTTTTCAGTTTTAGTCCTTTAAATAGTGTTTTGTTGGTGTATTTTCGTTGTACGATAGGTTTAAGGTTACGTCTGAATTTTTTTTTTAATGACTTTTCCGCGTGAATTTAATAAAACTTCCATAAAAGTAATATTATTTAATAATGTTAAAGACTAATGCATGTGTAAATAAATTCAAAATACAGAAATCAACACATTAAATTGCGTAACACCGAATCCAAGATGTCATATTTTTTAAGTTATTTTTTCGGAATCATTAAAATATTTTTTTATCCTTTTTAATTGTATGAACGAGATAAAAAGTGAAGTGACAGTTTTATTCCAAATTCATAATGTAAGAGGACTGTATTTTTAAAATTTTGAATTTTCCTAAATTTTTCGACCATTTAATAGATTATGTTTACAGTCAGCTGTTTTTTTTAACTTTTTTCATTTTGAAACTTAAAATACTGCAATTTTCAAACGCGATCGTATATGTCAGATACAAAAATCTAAAAGGCAATTCTATTTAGTTTCTATAAAGGTATATGCTTTTACGACACTTTAAAAATAAGAAATATATAGAACATTCGTTTGTGTCATACCTAAATTCCCATACAAATGACGTACAGCATAAATAAACCTGTCATTACAGTGATTACCATCGTGACGTCACCACACAGCATACCAACCTGACGCTGTGTTTTAACGAGAATATTAAAAATTCACTTTTTAATATTTTTTTAAAAACTGTACGTTTAATATTATTAAATAAAACTTATATATTCAGAATCAGCGTTTATTGGTCTATATGAGCATATTTTTTTAAAGCCATAATATTTTTCACTGGAGTTCCTTATTATGGATAATTCGGGAGAAAGCGCATATAAAAAGTTATTGGTGCATAGTCACACAACAAGATTTACCGAAAACAAAGGCCTAAAAATTCCACGAATATCAAATAAGTATGGTAGCAGAACGCTTGAATATATATTATGATACCTTTGATTTATAACATATTGAATCAAAACATTAATTTAATAAATAATGAAGAACCCTGCCCTAAACTGACAAAAAAAGTGGTTAATAAATGAATAACACATTTATCTATCCTAAATCTTATATTTTGTATTAATACATATTGTAACTTATGATAAAAAAATAATTACAAAAAGTACATAATTTTAATAGTTTTATCATCACACCTTTCAGCATTTTTGGATGTAGGTATAAATTAAACCAATTTTGGAATGAAATAAAATAGATATTGAGTTATAATTTTAAAAAGCTGGTACGGAGAATTAATCTTTCTCATTGGAACCGCCCTCTACGATCATAAGAACATCTTTCGACGAAATGTGGATTTTCGGCCGCTGGCTGGTTAAACGCCCTTAACGACATAGTCTTCAAAAGGTTAATTCATCTTAATATTTTAAAGCATAACTTGTAAAAAGCTTTATTCCATAAAATAATTAAACTCGCGCCATCTACGAAAGAGTAGATATTGATTTCTTTTAAGTATCATCTTAAGGTGAGGTGATTATATAATTGACTACAAACCTCAAACAGTAACGCGCAATAAGATGCAAGTCTGATTCTTTCCCCATTTGCCAGAGTCAGCAGTTTATTGTCATCCATGACCGAGTTCATATTCTCTATCCACAGAGCGTCGACATCCCCATCAAACAGTGAGTATCGCCGCTCGTCCTGCTCTATGGGTCGGTTCATCTTGCGGAAGATATTCGAGTAGAGGCCGTCCGTCCAGTCTCGGGTCACCGGGTCCAGGATTCCGTACAGTTCAATGACGGAACAGGCCTGGAAAAAGGATACACGAGAACTATATCTTTTAGTTATTTGTTTTAATAAGTTCTTTTTTAAATATGTGAATGCGGTCAACTGTTACATTTTCAGTAGTTTATTAATTGTCCAAAATAATTAAGAGAATGATGGCATTTTTATTTTATCTATAACAGTTCAAATGATGCCATTTTAGATGTTCAACCTAAACGACATGTTTATTTTTGTTTGTGTGTGTGGGGTTGATGATGTCTCGCCGGCCAATGTTTGTAGGCTCCCGGTAAACATCGGTAGCTGTATTACAACGCAATGGCGTTGTCTACATCATAACGACTTGTAGCAAGTTCAAACCATTTCGGAATGTTCTAATTATATTTTAAAAACAATTTAAAACTGCAAATTACTAAACAGTTGAATTTGACTACAACGTAGGTAACGCTACTGGCTGTTTAGATGGCTGTTGTGAAGTCACCAATGAACATAATTTTTTGGCAGTATATCAAAAAAGGCATACATACTTTAAATTTGAATACCAATAAAAAAAACAGTGAATATGCTCTACTTCCGCTCATTGCTTAATTCATCTAAAAATACCTTGGGATTGAGTATGACCATCTTGGTGGGAAGTCCCAAGTAGGCCTGGGCATCAACTAGGGCCTCAATGACCACGGTCTTCCCTCCACCAGTGGGACCAATCAGCATGCTCGAGTGGCGCGTCATCATAGTCTCATACATCTGCACCACTTTGTCAATCTATATCCGGTATCAACAAATTGAGCAAAATCAATACATTATATCTTATCAAAAAGGATATTATGGTAATAAATTGGTAGTAATTAGTAGCCGATGATCTGTAATTAGCAAAGTCTCAAACCAATAACAGTTTTATCAAAATACGGATTTTTATTAAACAGTTCTAAACAGAATTTGAATAAAACTAGAATTTTAACTTTGTTATTTGACGAATTGCTCAAATTCTGTGAAACAACCCGTCTTTACTGTATTACCGACCATTATCGCAAGGTAGATTTTGAGTTGCTTATTATCGATTGATAGAAAATCATCCTATACTACACGTACTGCATATTTGCGAGTAGCAAAGAAAGAGCCCAAAAGTATCAGGATATATTCATATTTAAGCAGATGATCAAGAATCATTAAATCACCTTAGATAGCAAAGAACTATTTAATAAGATGAAAATTCTTTTCAACAGGTCCGCGATCAGCCTTATAAACAGGGGCGCCTTGTCAAATATCCTATAGTTATTTTTGATTCAGTAACTTCACAATTACCTGATGAGGTAGCAACACAAAGGCCTTCTCCGTGAGGACAAACTCCACGGCGGCATTGAAGTCTGGGTAGCCGACCCGGGGGCACTCCAGGCCCGGGAACAGGTCCTTGATTAGCCCCAGGAACAGGGGTACATCGTCAAACACAAACTTGGGATGGTTCATGTCACTAGAAGGAAGATTTCATTATATTATACCAGCTGAAGTCTTTAGTCTTTTGACTTTATGCAGAATTTTTCGAAATCAGAAGTGTACGGTGATTTTCCTCTTATTCTGAACGTAAAGTGTGCAAAATTTCGCTTTGAAATGGAGGCGGAGGTGGTTTTCCGAAATTTTATGTAGACAGTGATCTTCCTGCTGTTTTGAAAGCCAAGTGGGTAAAATTTCATCAATCTCAGGATAAAACTGTAGATTTGTTTGAAAATAAACCTGCACCTTCTTTTATATATATATATCTAATAATACTAGCGTTGCCCGAGTTTAACACAGAGTTTATTGAAATACAATGTAGACACTGACCTTCCTCTTGTTTTGAAGGTCAAGTGTGCAAAATTTCATCAGTCTCACGCGTATCTGAAGGGTGTGGATTAAAAGTGTAGATTTGAATACAAATCAAATCCAGACCAATTTTATTAATTTGTGTTATTTCACGATTAATTAATTTAAAACAATAAATAGTATATTTGCGGCATGTTCCAGAGTGGAAGATAGGCAATCCAGGGTTTCGTCTCTTACCTTCGAACTCCATCACCAGAGTAGTTCAATAGTTTCAGCATACATTTGTTTTTCAAATATGAAGTCACTCATATGTTTGACAATAAAGTAAATACCCATTATGCGTCTAAAATCCCTACCGGAGCTAACAACAATAATAGAAGAGCTGATGACCTTGAAACGCCTGAACAGATTTTTACGAATTGTAGCTAAGAAGCATCTCGATCACGTCAGCTTTCAAACAAAAAAAAAACGCATAGTAAACGGTCAATTCGTTTAGGAGCTACGAGGCCACAGACAGACATACATACAGACACACAGAAAGTCAAACTTATAACACCACTCCTTGCGTGGGGGAGATCAGAAATTGGTCAAACTTTTATGTGACATTTTAATTTATTTAAATGGTTAATTTTTCTTAGGGCAGGCACAGCCTGTTATACCCAATGAACTGCACCCCGCTGCTGGAAGGTGCGGAGTAGAATTACGCATTTTAGCGCATTAGAAACCAGACCGAGACAGCAGGAGATTAAGCGATAGTCTTTATCAATATTGAATCTCCTAGGGTTGAAGAACCGATCATGATGAAGACATATATGAAGATGACCTCGTTAGACTTTAAGTAATAGGTAAGAAAAGTGAAAGAATTGAAACAAGTGAATGCTAACCGCAAAGCCCTCATGAGCACAACGCTCTCGGCCAGGTCCGGAGTGGCCCTCTTGAGTTTCCCGGCCATCCGGAGTACGGCCGTCAGGGCTCGGAGGCCCCAATCATAGTGGGACTGCCGCGACAGCTGTTCCTGGGCCACCTTGTACAGCACGGTCATCTTTTTGGCAAGCACCTATACAAGTTGTAAAAATATTAGCAGCGAGTACAGAACAAACAGTGGTTATTCCACATTCTACAGTGTGGCATACTAAAGGTCACATATGCTGGAATTCATGGTCTTTTAATATTTAAACCTATGCCAAAAAAAAATTTAAATAATAATAAATTGATTTCATTATGCTAACTAAAGTAGAAAATAACCCCTTGGGGTGACCTATGACTGAGGTGTTGGTTATCCAATAAATGTAATTCAATTGTAATTAGTTATCCAATTGTAATTCAGTTACGTACATATAAAAAAGTCTAACCTTGGCTTCCAAAAATCCATCTGAGAACAGTGATATCTGGCAAATCATCTCCAGGTCCGGTTTGATGCACATCACTGGCCTGAACAACGCCTTCACAGACTCTGGGAGTTCTGTGCGACCCGCATAGCCCGGATTCATGGTGATGAAGATTCCCACTTTGTCATCCATGTCAATCTCTTGACCTTCAAACTGAAAATGACAACAAAAAATAAGTCAATATGCACATGAATTTTATTTTGTTTGGTAAAATGTTGGAGAATGAATCACATTTAATTTGGCCTTTCATGAGTTCAAAGAAATGAAAAGTGGAGGATGAATGAACACCAGTTTACCTATGGTGCCAATGTCCCGCCATAAAAGGAAGAAAGCTCGTTGGGAAGACACATTGTGGAACTGGCTGAGCGATTCTGTATCTTTTGTGGGATCGTTATTAGATAACGGATGTGATCTCTTGTCAGATTTGTGTGATTTTTATGGCTGTTATTTGCTTTTTCTATGTACAACGTACATTAAATGAATAAATAATCATGCATTCCTTCAGGAATTCGTGTTTATAACGATCTAAACTAAAATATGTGACAGTATGTAAAAATTACACAAATCTGACAGGAGATAACGTCCGTTATTTAATAACGATCCCACAAAAGATATAGAACTGGCCTTTTAATGCAATCTATCCCATAATGTTGCACATTTGGATACAATGTACCATGTATTAGTGAATTTTTATGATTTACAATTTGAACATGTACGACATCTGCATATGGGAATAGTCAGAGATGCCAAAGTTAAAGGGAACAGGGTTGGCACTGTGCAGGCGCATAGTGGAGCAGTCTGCTGCGGGCGCCGACTTGCTTAGGAGCCAATGAGCCCAAGGAACCTAACCAAAATAAGAACTTTTTTTTTTTAATTAGGCAATTCTCCTTAAAGTGCAGTGCATTTAAGGTTTTTACTAGCGCCAGACTCCATTTGACTCAGGGCCGACACAAATAGGGAATAAGGTAAAACAAGAGAAATAGTTTGATGAGCCTACGACCAGAGTGCTTAAGGGAGCTACATATAAAGCCCGTCTTCTTATCATTACCATCAGAAAATAAACTCTAAATAGAGCTCAAAACGAATTAATATTTGTAAAGGTATCTCACCGTGAACCTCTTGAGCTTCATAAGAAGAGCGTTCCTGATGGTCTGCAGCTGTGTGGAGATAACGCTCAGCACCGACACGTCAATGCGATTGAACTCATCGAAGCAGCCCCAGGCGCCACATGGGCATAGCCCGGCCAGGATCTGTCCCACGGCGCGGAAGTCCATGCCCTCGCCGCAGTTGGTCACCACGCAGAGCAGCGCCATAGCCTTGGCTAGGTCTTTAGTGGTCTCCGTCTTGCCGGTTCCCGCGGGACCTGGTGATATATTATGGTATTATTATAATTCATATACCCATCGCTGGGTGGTTTTGGAGCACCACCCAAAAGTTTTCAAAATACCTTTCAGTTTCTATCTAACTTCTGTAAATATCACATGGTCGTCCGCTTTCCATTAAATTGAGTGACCATTCAGTTAAACCTTGATTTATATTTCTGTTTTATGAGTTACTAGCTGAAGTCCCCGGCGATGCCCGGGTTTTACACAGAGTTTTCTAAATCAAATATAGACAGTAAACTTCCTCTTGTTTTGAAGGTCACATGTGAAAAATTTCATCAACCTCGACATAAAACTGTAGATTTGCATACAAATCAAATCCTCACCGCCCGCTTGCCAGCCCGCTCGTCCACCACATATAGACATTCTCCTTTATATATTATATATTCAACCAATTTATACAAAATCTTGACAAATTATATACCTAAGCCTTCCTCATGAATCATTCTATCTATTGGTAAAAACCGCATGAAAATCCGTTCAGCAGATTTTGAGTTTATCGCGAACAGACGCGGCGGAGGATTTAATTTATAATATGTAGAGATGTTACTCTGAGTTAAGTTACTCTGTTTTGATTGGTCAAAGAAACAAGCGGTATTGTCAATTCTGGAATGAAAATGCATGCTTTGAGTGTTATTTACCTGCTGGAGCACCTCCCAGCTGCATAGTGAGGGCCTGAGTGATAGTTAGGTAGATCCTGTCTGTCAGGGGGGTCACCACCAGGCGCCCATTGAGTCCCATATATTCGTATCCGTAATCAAAAGTTCCTGAAATTAAAAAAGCCAGAAATTGATAATCATATTTCTATGACGAAATTTGTTACTCACACCTAAAATGCCAACGAAAAACAGTTCTCTTATATTGCTCCCAAAAAGTTATTGATACTTGGAAATCGAAAACTGATGATCTTGACCATCAATGTTCAGAATTGGTTATTTGTAAAGGGAAGAAACTAATTTAAGGAATGCTTCACGTGCTCTTATTATATTATTTATTTGTTACTTAATTTAAAAATTTTCTTTTCTTACAAAATCTTTGTTTCTATTCTTTCAAAAAGTATTTTTATATTATTATCAAGCTCCTAACTTTTAATTTTATTTATATTATTTTTGTGACAACATGTAAGTTTACTTGAGTAAGACCTACATTATGTATCTTTTAAGTACTTAAAAATTTAATTTTTTGGCACTTGGTGCTATATTTAAATCAGGTTTTCGTATATTTATAATTAAAGACTCATTATGAAACTTTTTTCCTAATATATTTATTTTATATTAGTATATACGAACATTGATGTATTGTACCTACATAATACATGTGCATTAAATTTCGACTACCATAATAAGGGCAAGTGCCTAGTCTGGTTGAAAATCATGTAAAACTTTTTGTACATTTTTTTATTTTTAATTAGAAAACGAAGATGCGGACAAAGTTACCTGTTGAATGGAATGAATAATATCTCACCTGTGCATTGCTGAACAACTAAGTTGTCTAGTGATCGCATCCAATAGAACCTCAGCTGACTCTCCCACTCAAACTCCTGCCGCCCCGTTACATTGTCCCTGACAAAACCTTCTATGATGTCGCGTGCATGGACATCTATTGTCGTTATCGTCTTGAACTTTGTGCGGTCATTCGGAGTCAGATCTGAAAATAGTTAAATATTATTACATAAGTTTGGTTATGTTGAATACATAAATTGATTTGCATAGCATCTTGATAAATAGAGCAGTCATCACAGTAATTTCCAGCAAATGGATGGCCTCACAACAGCTTTCCTGTCTGCTCTGGGTAAACTAAGTGAAATAGGTCTCCACCTGGTTGGGTGACGTTTTGAGGTAGGTTAAGGGGTAGGTTGAAAAAGATTTGTTAATGCAGATCTTGAAGAGACCTCGTGAGGTGGATTAAGAAATGACATGAGGAAAGTATAGGTTGATGCAGGTCTTGAAGAGGCCCAGATTAAATGGTGCGTGAATGACAAAAAATATTAGTAGCTTATTTTACAAAATAAAGTGTCAGAGAAAGGATTATTTCTCATGCTGCCGACATCTAATGTAAAATGTTCCGAACTATAGCTTTCCAATATTGGAGGTTGCCCATCAGTTTCCCACGGCGTTCTAAGGAAACATATGGTTTCCGTGCACGTCAAGACTCTAATTTTTGTTCATAAAGGAAGTTACTTCTTTTTCAAATGACTCTAGACTCCCATACAAAATGACTCTAGATCCCCAATGTCCGTGCATACAATGTTAGCCAGCAGCATGCGAGAGCGTACATGGTGTTACTTATAAATAAAACTTGAACCACTTCTGATGTCAGCCCAGTACCGGATTATCCTCTAGGCAGAGTAGGCAACTGCCTAGGGGCCCCGCATCAGCTGAGGGCCCCGCGCCCTCCGGCACCGATTTTGGAAAAAGTCAGCTTTCAAGATGTTTTAAATTTTTTTTAATTAGGAACATTTACAGGTTAATAACATTCTGAAATTAAAATAAATATTTAAACGTAGTTGTATTTTACTTTCCTTCTATTCATTAGCTGCATTACTTAGTATCAATGTGGGTGTGATTGTAGGTGCCGTGTGTGTTTGTTTAGGCATTTGTTTTGTTTAAGTTTTTTTTTGCTTTTATTTCTAATTATATGTTTAAAATATAAATGTTGTGCAAGCTACAGTGTGCACTACCTATCTGCTTGCTAAAATAAGGAACTCCAGTGAAAAATATTATGGCTTTAAAAAAATATGTTCATATAGACCAATAAACGCTGATTCTGAATATATAACTTTTATTTAATAATATTAAACGTACAGTTTTTAAAAAAATATTAAAAAGTGCATTTTTAATATTCTCGTTAAAACACAGCGTCAGGTTGGTATGCTGTGTAATGCTGTCATGGTGACGTCACGATAGTAATCACGGTAATGACTGGTTTATTTATGCTATACGTCATTTATATGGGAATTTAGGTATGACACAAGCGAATGTTCTATATATTTCTTATTTTTGAAGATGTCGTAAAAGCATATACCTTTATAGAAAGTTAATAGAATTGCCTTTTAGATTTTTGTATCTGACATATACGATTGTGTTTGAAAAATGCAGTATTTTAAGTTTCAAAATGAAAAAATTTAAAAAAAACAGCCGACTGTAAACATATTCTATTAAATGGTCGAAAAAATTAGGAAAATTCAAAATTTAAAAAATACAGTCCTCTTACTTTATGAATTTGGAATAAAACTGTCACTTCACTTTTTATCTCGTTCATACAATTAAAAAGGATAAAAAAATATTATAATAATTCCGAAAAAATAACTGAAAAAATCCGACATCTTGGACTCGGTTTTACGCAATTAATGCGTTGATTTCTCGAATTTGTATTTATTTACACATGCATAAGGCTTTTACATTATCAAATAATATTACTTTTATGGAAGTTTTATTAAATTCACGCGGAAAAGTCATAAAAATTATAGAGAAGTAACCTTTGATTATGTAATGTCAGTAACCTAAAAACCGAACGAAACTAAATCACCAAAAAAACATTATTTAAGGACTAAAACTGAAAAAAAGTACAGGCAGCATTAATACTTATGCTGAATTACACTAATATCACAGTGAATTAATCATTTAAACGAAAATTATCATCAAAAACACAAAACTGCAATTTAAATTCATCAACATCATTAATTGTTTTGCAAAGAATTTGATTTCGCCATTTGCAATAAATAAGCCATTAGCCAATCAACGCGTTATAATAAACAAGATGGCCGCGCGCCTGCGCAAATCTATGTGAGATTCAAGAAAACCAACATAACAATCATAAAATAGTGAATCGTTATTTTAGTAGATGACGTCACAAAATTCACCATAGATATGAGTGTTTTCGAGGGATCTCCAAAAATTAAAACTTTGAAAATTATTTTAACTATTAAAACTAACTCTAAAAAAAAAAAAAAATATGCAGTAATTTAAGTTAGAAGGTCATTTTTCATAAAAAAAATTTAAAAAAATGGACTGGACTTCTCTATTCTTTGTTTCTCTTCATACCAAGGTTGTCTGGAAGAGATCACATTAGTGATAAGACCGCTCATTGCACTGTTTTTTTTTTACATGAATGTGTCATTTTATGTGCAATAAAGAGTTATTGTATTGTATTTTATTCGTTTAATACTTTTATTGAATGGGGTGATGGCGTAAAACAGATTACATATGAATAAAATTACGTTGTGGTAGAAAAAAAAATTATGGAACTTAAAAAAGGGTAAAGTGCAGTGGCGGACTAAGCCCGTCAGAGGCCCGGGGCGGCAAAGCAGAATGAGCACCCCCTCCATGTTCCCCTGATCAAATCCTGAACAAGGCTTTAAGGCACCAGGACACTGTAAAAAAAGTAATTTTGAAATTAATTTTCTGTAGATGCATTTATTAATAAGCTCTCACCAAATGTTTTAAGGAAATTCGTAAAATTGACGAAGATTTTATATGAAACAGTTTGAAACAGTTTTAAACAAGGATAAAACATACAAGCTGTTTCAAACGATTTCACATAAAATACTCTATCACCGTCAATATTTCGAATTTCTTTAAAACATTTGGTGAGAGCATTTTAAACAAATGCATCTTTCAGAAAATGAAATAAAATACTTTTTTTTTTATCGTGTCCTAGTGCCTTGAAGCCTTGTTTAGGATTTGATCAAGGGAACAAGGGGGCGTTTGGAGGCCCCAGCCCCAGGCCCGGGGCGGGACACCCCTTCCACACCCCCCCCCCCCTCCCTTCAGTCCGCCATTGGTAAAGGGGCCCCGAGACGTCCATTGCCTAGGGGCCCCGACATGGTTAATCCGGCCCTGTGTCAGCCACTGGTATTTTCTAGAAGAGAATAACGGTTTTAGTCTGATGAATGAGTTAATGTATTTGGAGAGATGGTGATTCGGATGAGAAGCCAGTCCAAAGCTGCTGGGCTCTAATCGTCATGTTTCTGCACACCTTCTTTTGCTTTTGCTTCAGCTATTTCAAGGAAGGGGGGTTGGAGTTATGGTTGCTTCTGCCAACATGAAATGAAAATCTTAACCTCAAATGGAGCTGCTACTTTGACATAGTACCTGTTCTGACCCGCACAACCAGTTCCGAGAGCTGCTCGTTCTGCTGTGCCAGGTGCTCCTTCATGGACCTCTTGTTCCCCTTCTTGATCCGCTCAAACGTCTCCTCAGTCTCCGCCGTCCACCACACGGCATTGCCCACCAGGCACACCATGCCCAGGTACTTCAATATCCACTCTGACCTTTTACAATTCCAGAAACATTAACAGTTTTTATTTTTTCATATATTTGTAAAGTCATTTGTAAACCTCGCAAAATGTAGGTTTTGAAGAATTTGACATTCACCTTTCTAAAGTAACATTCATTTACCTGCCATTTGAAGCAAATAAATGCAGTACCCTCCATTTTTGTACATCTATTTGTCACATTGTTTAAATTAGATTAAGTGAAATTGTGGATATTAAATAAGTATTAAAAGTCACACACCTGGGAACCTTCCACTCTCTCCCGTAGTAGAAGATAGCCTTCTTGGTAATAAACCTGTTGGTTCTTCGCATCTCCCACAGAACCAGGTTCATCCAGTCTTCCACACGACCCTCCGTAAACACCAAGGTCCTAAACTCCATCACCTTGCCAACAAACAGGTCAGTTCAACATAAATAATTACTGTAATGTCCTTTTAATGTTTTTATAACATTTAATTAAATGAAGACAATATTAGTGAAACTAAATCGAAAATCTGAAGACAGAAAAATCAGAAAAAGATATTAATTTATTATAATGAATGTATTATCTACAGTGATGAAGAATAGACATTGGACATCCGACAGTCTTTTGTAGTCCATTCTTATCGCTTTCTCCAGCTATCTTTTTCATACTAGATACTCAGTCGCACAGTCGTTACAATTACAAAATCCCATATAATCATTTTACGTCTTACTTTTGTAGAAAACCTACAGATTGTAATATTGTATAATATTTGATACTAAAATGTTACAATATAATGATAAATGATGATTGAACTAACCTCATCTTCACAGGATATCATGGCTGTAGCGACGGGGCGATTCTCATTGTTTACGTACAGACGTAGAGCCCTTACATTGTCAAACATCTGGAAAATAAAAACGTATACAACCATGTACTCTATGATGTGTTCTGTAATTTACATACTCAAATAATTGAGAGTTCTTCAGGCCCTGTCCAACATTCATTCATTCATCAACATATAAAACTCTTCAACAGTCTATCTCATTAACGTATTCCAGAATAATTATCTGAAACTTATGAAATGATAACATACCTTGACCATATGCTCCTGCACACAGCTGCACTCACTGCTGCCCAGAATGGAGAGCAGCTCGTCTGTAGATATGAAGAAAAAGCGCGGGAATATCCTCCGCTTGGAGTCCAGGTAGTCGTTGAGGGACTTCTGGCACCGCTCCAGACCGTCTCCGAGACCTTTGAAGTCGTCCAGTCGACCTGGTGCTGTGCAGCAATCCACTACGATGAGGCGCTTCGATGTATCCAGCATTATCTAAAGAATATTCATGTTATCATGTCTGTATTTTAAACTTTTGCAACACTATACGACCGAGTTAGAAAGTACACTATCTGTGAAACCTATTAGTATCGAACTTCTGCTACTTATTTAAATACTAGATAAGGTGACTTTTGTGACTTTAGCAGGCTCAGAATTGCAGCAAGAAAGATTGTCGTACAACTTAACGCTTTTAGCGGTTGAGAATTTTTAATCCTTTGGTTTGGAAATGTTCTACCCTCTTTCAAAAAAATCATGCCTCCGAATTTTAATGTGGTGTTGACATATAAACTGCTTATAGTGTTAGAGAGCCATTGAATGCACCTATATTTAACCGTCAATCCCGTATTTTTATATAAAATTATAAAATATCGTAAAATTTGTAAAAGCATAGATTCTGCATATTATTTACATTATAATTAGCGTACATATTTAGTATGTATTAGGAGAATCTAATAGATATTATAAAGGCGAAAGTTTGTACGGATGTGTGTTCGTTACTCTTTCACCCAATAAATACTGAATGGAATTTTAAAATTATTTCTCTAATAGAAAGCTACATTATTTGCGATTAATACAGGCTATATATATATATTGGTAAGTTCTGGCGTTATGAATAAGCTGTGGCGTTATGAAATTATTATAGATATTATAAAGGCGAAAGTTTGTATGGATGGGTGTTCGTTACTCTCTTTCACGCAATAAATACCGAATGGAATTTAAAAATTATTTCTCTAATCGAAAGCTACATTATTATTTGTGATTAATACAGGCTATACATATTGGTAAGTTCTGGCGTTATGAATAAGCTGTGGTGTTATGAAATTATTTATTATACATTTAGGGCCAGTTGTTTTGGAAAAAATCACGTCTGACGGACCGTCAAAATCGTCAATCAACGAAATTTGAGTTGTTTCACCGTCCGTCAAATGAAATTTCAGGCCAAATCTGAAGGATTCATCAGATTTTCTAACCGGCCAAAATCCGCCGGTTACAACTAAATGATGGGCGGCACAGGAGCAGAAATGCGGAAAATTACAATCTGACAGCTCGCGGGCAGGTCTGCTTTACTCTGCACTACCGAAAGTAGTGATTATGGCTTGACTTTTTGCATATTATAACGCAAATAAACCACAACGATCGAAACTTCAGGATGGCAAAATAGCAAATGGCTTTGTGGGAAAAAGTTTAGATATCTTTTCAACGTATAATATTGTCGAAAATCGTTGGTTTTAGAGATTGAAAATGACGTAAACAGTGGTGAAAACGTTGAAAAAAATACAAACTTATTTGTCATGTAAACCGATGATGTTACAATCTATTGCCATGTTATTCGTGTTATTATACAATAATTTATAATAAAAGAAATCTTTTTCTTGTGATTGACATTTTTCTTGTGAGAACATAAGAGATTTTGTTTAGGTGTACGTGGTGACAACTGAAGGTTCTGATTTCTGTCATCTTCCAATTTCATACAAGATATAAAAGAAGTTGAGTTTGTTAGTGGATTGCAATTATAAATAATTGTGTACTGAATGATTTTTGGCTAAGTACCTATATTAAGAACAGTGCTTCGAGTCACAGTAGAGTTCATAAATACAGAATGAATGACTGGCGCCATGATAACATTCTATATAACTGGTTCGACCCTCACAAAGAAAATTGCATAGTTTGAGAACTGGAATCATGACCTAGCATATTGACATAAAACTGTAACTGACATTAATAAGGCATGTCTTTATTAGGCATTTAAAATATGTTGTATAAAGGAATCTTCGAATCGTCTTCCTCATATTTTGCCAGATGGATAGACAAATAGACAGTAAAATCCTGCCCTTCATAAATAGTCTTATCTTACCTCCTTCTGTACTATAAACAGAGTGCTGTAAAAGCCTGCAAACCGTTGACTCACTTTAGCCAACTATACTTTACTGCCAAGGGTGTTACCGCACTGGGTTTATTTGGATTCCTTACCGACCCTTGGGATGATGGGCTTAAATCTCAGCACTTTCTATAACATTCCATCTGGAGAGACATGCGTATAATCGGTACAAGAGATGATATAATAAAAGCCGTTTGATTTTCAAAATAATATATTTATTTAAAATAATCAACATTTCAATCACTTTTATTTAATTTTTCATAAAAACTACTCTCTTTTCATAACTTTTGAAGGTTATAGGTTATTTTAGTGTTATCTTCTTCTTCAATGATATAATCTTCTATTTATTTATAACGATGTATTCTTTAATGTTTTACAAAGCTTGTAAATTACTTCACGTACGTTCAGGGCCGGATTAACCATGTCGGGGCCCCTAGGCAATGCACGTCTCGGGGCCCCTTTACCAATAGTGGACTAACAGGGGGGGGGGGGGGGTGGAGGGGCGGCCTGCTCTGGGCCTCTGGTCCTCGAGGGCCATCAAACGCTTCCATGTCCCATTGAACCCTTTATCAAATCCTTTATTAACAAGGCTTTAATGCCATTAATCAGCGGCCGAGAATTTAAATTTCGTCGAACGAAAATCTTACGATCGCACCCTTGAACAGGGTGATTCCGATGAGAAAGATTAATTATTTTCCATACCAGCATTTTAACATAACAGCTCAATATCGATACTATTTCATTCACAATTTGCTTTGATACATACCTAAATTCAAAAGTAGGTGAATTTTGTTTAAAAATTAGGAAAAATGGCGGACAACGAATTTTAATTTCGATTTCTTATGGGAAATTTTTATTGTTCATAGAAAAAATAGAAGGGGGCCCTTTATTAAAAAAATCTCTAAGTAGTGCCATACTGACTGGATTTACTAACAGTATAAGACTTAGTGCATGCAAATCGGATGTATAGTTTTTCTAATATGTTGTCAACCGTGTTGAAAAAAGCAGTTTCGAGAAAAACGCGTTCAAAGTTTTGCTGAACGTTAATTCAACATACAAACTGTTTTAAATGATTTCATATAAAATGCTGTAGGTATTTCCGTCAATTTTACGAATTTCCTTAAAACATTTGGTGATAGCATTATTAACAAATGCATCTTCAGTAAATTAATTTTTAAAAATGTCATTTTTTACAGTGGCCTGGTACCTTAAAGCCTTGTTAATGATTTGATCAAAGGAAGGCGTTTGGAGGCCCCCCAGAGTCAGAGGCCCGTATGAACTGAAGAAAAAGCTTGTAAAATTACATCAACTTCTTAAACTAGGGGGGGGGGGGTCATTCAGCTTTTCCACCCGGGCCTCTGACGGGCTTAATCCGCCACTGCACTTTACCCTTTCTAACTTTCTAACTTCCAAACTTTTTTTTTTCTACCACAGCGTAATTTTATTCATAATTAATCTGTTTTTTACTACATTTCGAAGGTATGCCTTCACCCCCATTCAATAAAAAAATGAAACGAATACAATAGTACAATGAGCGGTCTTATCACTAAAGTGATCTCTTCCAGACAAACCTTGGTATGAAGAGAAACAAATAATTTTAGCAAGCGGATAGGTAGTGCACACTAAAGCTTGTACAACCTTTATATTTTAAACATTAGAAATAAAAGCAAAAAAAAAAAAAAAAACAATTTCCGATACAAACCACACACGGCACCTATAATCATATCCCCATTGATACGAAGGAAAGTAAAGTAAAATACAAGTACCTATGTTTAAATATTTGTTTCAATTATTGACTTTTTATTTATTATTTGTGCGTGATGTGAACAGTTATTGGGTTATAACCTAATTTTTATAATTTGTTATTTTCTTTAATGCATGTAATGATATTAACCTATAAATGTTCGTAATAAAAAAAAAATATTTAAAACATCTTGAAAGCTGACTTTTTCCAAAATGGGTGCCGGAGTTGCTCACTTATTGTGAGTCGAACCATTGACGCAAGTCATTTTTTCTTGGGGCTCGGGGCCCCTAGCCGATGCGGGGCCCCTAGGCAGTTGCCTACTCTGCCTTAGGGATAATCCGGTACTGCGTACGTTATAATCTACGCATTCACAGATGGCGCCAATCAAATTATTTTAAGTTTTTAATGCTTTTTGCATGTTGTGCTTTAAAATATTAAGGTAAATTAATTGTTCGCGATCGTAAATATTTAATTAGAATATAAATAAATAGTTTCGTCCATAAACAAACCCAAATCTTTCAAGGCTGAAAAATTCAATTTTGTATCGGTGTCTCAATCCAATATTGTATTTTTCAGCCTTTCTTCAAAGATTTAGGTTTGTTTATGGACAAAACTATTTATTTATATTTTAATTAAATATGTACGATTGCTAACAATTAATTTACCTTAATATTTTAAAGCGTAACATTAATGCAAGAAGCATTAAAAACATAAAATAATTTGATTGGCGCCATCTATATAATCTATGTATTCCCAGATGGCGCCAATCAAATTTTTTAGGTTTTAATACTTTTTGCACGTTAAGCTTTAAAATATTAAGATAAATTAATTGTTTGCGCCTGTACATATTTAATACGCATAAATAGTTTTGTCCATAAACAAACCCAAATCTTCTAAGGCTGAAAAATTCCATTTTGTATCGGTGACTCAATCCAATATTGTATTCTTCAGCCTTCCTTGAAAGATTTGAGTTTGTTTATGGACAAAAGTATGTATTTATATTCTAATTACATATGTACTGGAGCGAACAATTAATTTACCTTAATATTTTAAAGCGTAACATTAATGCAAGAAGCATTAAAAACCTAAAATAATTTGATTGGCGTCATCTGTGAATGCGTAGATTATAATGTATGTGACGTTAAACCGTTAAACCATCATTATTAAATGCGAATGAGCTGACAGCAACTGCAACAGCATTCTTCCATCTAATTATTACCTTATATATGTCTTCGACCTGGTTATACTTGGTTGCTGATGCCTCAAATAAATAAATAAATTACCAACGTGTATAATATATTTCATTTTATTTACGCCCTTGGGGCTTTTTTAAAAGAGAGGAACAAAATAATATAACTAGCTAAAAGAAAAGAGAAATAAATATAGGTACCTACAGTAAATAGCGAAAAATCAACAGAAAAGTCGGGCACATAATTTAATATATTACATATTATGGTAAATATTTACTTTTCCATTAGTAAAACAATATGTTAGAAATTTGTAATAAAATTTTTATTATGGAATAAATGAAAATTTCAATGGCAGTGAATTTATTTCTATGCCATGTAGGCTTTGGACTGGGGAAATAATAAAATTGTTTGTTTTTGACGAATTAACCAACTCTGCAGCGTTAACTAATTTGCATAAAAATTCAAATTGTTACATATATATGTATAGAGTGAGTTAAGTGTTTATAAATAAAAAAAAGTCAAATTACAGCAATTACTCCCTCGAAAGAGAGAGTATTTAAAAGAAAAAAATATATACGCCACATTTAGCATTTTAAATATGCATAGCAGAAAAACCAATTATAACATAAACAATCTGCATATTTATTAGTTTACAGATTACAAAAAGAAAGAAATGAAAATTGTGGCCTTACTGGAGTTTACCGTTGTGCGTGCACATTGTATATTGTAGTTAGCACATGATATAACATTTAAAAATGTTTTATGATAGGTAATAATATCAATTTTAAGCAAGAAAATACTTTATAAGAATTGTGCACATGAAAAAGAGAGAAAAATTATTGAAAACAACGTTGGATATCGATGGATATCTATACATATACCTTTAAATTCTTTAATTTGTAGATAGATGGTGAACAGTTTGCAAGAGCATATCTCTGTTTAGTTTTAGCATGGTTTGACCTTCAATATTGCTTCTTCCTGTCTCAATAATCTACATTTAAAAAAAAATCAGTTGAATTGGCAAAATCATACATTCATACCATGTAAATATTATTAATAACTGCACAAATACATAAAAATTAATTAATTAATTATACCTTAAATGGAGAACCCATATATAAGGAATCATTGTAAGTTCTTACATGTAATAGAAACATGGTCGTCTAAACCATAATACACCTCGGTTGTGTCGCTCATAGCACTTGCCTCCACCACCGGTTCCTGCAGCACTTAAGTGTCGACATCATCGTCAAAGACGCTGGGGAGACTGTCAATTGACATGGCCATTATGCTCCGCATAAAAGTGGTCTCCTCCTTTACTGGTGCTGCTGGAGCTTCACCGCCAGTCTTTATACGCTCTTGGATCTCTCTGCTACCGTCCTTGAAGCATTATTTAAAATTTAAGCAATTCTTTAAAATCCCGAAATTAAATTGTAGGAGAATTATTTCTGATCAATTGTTTTTGTACAGAATCCTAAATAATACGATATCTTCCCCGTATCTTTTACAAAAAATAGATATTAGAGTTCCTGGTCGCAATGGCAGAAACGTATCCCTTTTTTATAACAGCCGCTCCAACACCAACTACTTACAAAATGAATTCATACATCGAGCCTGCCACTATCATAACACACACCTCACATATTTTTTTTTTTTTTTTTTTTTTTTTACATTAACTCCACACAGGAGGCCCTGAGGAAAATAATTTCCCTCAGGGCCTATGTCATCTTTGAGGATGCTGTGTGGAGGGTCTTTTTGAGGAAAGGAAGGAGTTAACATGGGTCTTGAAGAGACTCATGTTGTAGGAGGGAGGAAACACAGAGGCCGGTAAATCGTTCCACAGCCGAGCTGTTGAACTCAAGAACGAATCGTAAAAACGACCCGTTCTCATGTGACTAATATCAACTGTGTACAAATGTTGGGCGCGTGTTTGGCGTGTTTCCCGACTATGCACCGGTGCCGAGGGGATCAATGACGCTAGTTCCTCGGAGCATCTTCCATTGTAATACCGGTAGAACAAGGACAGCATTCCCACCTGACGCCTATGCTCTAAAGATTGCAATCCGTCTGTTAGGATGGGAGAATCTATCAAACGGACCGCCCGTTTCTGCACAGAGTCAAGGTTTTTTTTTAGGTATTTTGGAGCTCCAGACCAGAGGTGGCTGCCAAATTCAACCGTGGGGCGCACTTGCGATTTGTACAGGGTTAACAGTTGAGTACTATTAAAGTATCTGCGGGCCCTGTACAGTACGCCCAGTTTCTGAGAGGCTAACTTAACTCTGGTTTCGATGGAGCCCCCATACCTGAGCTGGTCACTAAGAGTTACACCAAGCATATCAATGGAGGTCCTGTTCGGGAGAATGCTTCCGTTGAAGGAGATATACAGACATCTTCAATATAACTTTCAACAAATTCAAAGCAACACTATCAGATAAATGTAATGCATCACAACACACCACTTAACATCCATATTTATATTTATTTATTATATTATTAATCAGATTCCTTTTCCTAATTTGCAATATATTTTCATATTCCCTAATTACATAAAAATCATCCATATACTCCTATAAGATCATAAGCTTACCCTTTATTGTGTTTTTCTATATTTTATCATGCATTATTTAAGTATTTAGCTTCTCCTTACTATTTTTTTTTTTTCTTAGTTTTTCTTTATGTTTAATTTAGCTTCTCTTAACTATTTTTTTCTTAGTTTTTCTTTATGTTTTTCTTGTCAGCGAAAAAAAAAACAAATTTTATCAGCGAAAACATGTTTTTAGGCTTACTGTTTTATTTTAGCACTCTTTATTTTTATGCATCTTTGTAAAGCTGTTTGTTTTCCAAATAAAGATTATTATTATTATTATTAAAACTCAATTGATAAACATATTCATTCTACATGAATTGAATGATTCAACGCTACCAATTTATAAATGTAACAGCTAATTTAACAGCAGAGTAATACCAATTAAGAAAAAGATTTCAACCTGTCTTGACCGACGCTTCAAGTATCAAATGGAGCTCGGAGCTGCTAGACAGAACGGTAGAAGGAGCCTTCGCCATTGAATTCTGCTGCCATGGTGTGTCACGTCGCCTCTCAATGAAGCTGACTGCGTCGGCTATATTTCCTTACCAACAATTTAAATCGATCGCACTCAGCTGCAGAAAAATTGCTCCCTTTCTGAAAACACATTAACAATTCTAAGTATAAGATCGTAACAAAAAATCTCAGACAAACTTAAACACGCATATGACGCATAGGTAATTATTTGAAAACACCGTAATATTCATACATAAAACGTTAAAGTGGCAGAATACACATGTAATACATAATAATCATAAATAAACTAATCTAATAACATAAAATTTGCCGCAATGATTCATTCCATGGCGGAATCGAACATTCCAGAAGTAATAAAATTCAACGCTTGTAGATAGTTCAAGTGTCTCATTTCACAACGATTAAAAACATTGGGTTACTGCCAATAAGAATATAAAGATGTTCTCGATTAAAATGTTTTTTGTTCGTTTTGTCGATTGTTTATGTAAGAAAAACGAAATTCCACATACAGTGAAACTTCACACAGGTTCAAGAAAAAAATGCTTTCCAACTACTTGTACGGTTATAACAATGTGTTTTACTATTTATTCATACTTATTATGGCAAATAGAGATAATAGTGTGTAATACTCACAGTAAGTTGGGATCCATGGTAATATAGGTTTACAAAATTGAGTTAAAAACAAATAATAACAAGCGTCAATAACGGCGGTAAAAATTTCGCGAAGAAATGCTTGCTAGCTCGCTTGCCGGCCTTGCCGCTGATGTAAATACGAAGTGTTGCCATCGTAAAAATAATTCGGGTCTCCGAAAAAAATAATTATCTGGTATAATTGTCCGATTCGGCTGGGAACACTGTGTGAAATTTTCAAATCTGACGAAAGTTAAATTTAAGTTGAAACAACCCAATTCTGATTTGAAAAAAATCAACGGAATGACTGTGTTACATTTTTAAAATCTGACACATGACACATGACCAATAAAAATAAGAAAAAATATTTCAATGATTTTGGTTCGCCAAATGTCAACAACAAATAATTTAGAAGACTTGCGAGACATCTCTTGTCAAAAAGATAAAATACGTTATCTTTGTGATTAATTGAAGCATACAACGCGCTGGAACTTTTTAAATAGTTACAATAAATGTTTTCTCTTCAAATTGGCCACAACTTGAACAGCAAAAACCCGGGTGAATGCAAATTGGCCAAAAAGTGGCCAAAAATGCTCCAGTGGGTATGCGAAATGGTGAGACTAAAGGGTGTGGGGTAAGATAAGGAGAATGGGAACTTTTGGGAATGGGATAAGGAGAATGGGAGAAAAAGGTACTTTCCAACATTTAGTATTCACATTTGGTCACTGGAAAGCCATTTCAAGCAATTTATCAATTCTGAATAGTGGTCTCTCATCAATACAATACTGATAGTCTCTTCCATTGGAACGTGGGACAAACCAATTCTACGTTTCTCTAAAAACCCAGTCCCAGTATTTTTTCCCCATTATGAGATTTAAAACTACCACACTGGAACTTACCAGTAATGTAAATATGACAATACAAAAAATGTATTCCCTGCAATGGATGAATTACTATCTCAAAATGTTTACCTTCCTAAAAGATTTGTCGATATCGTCAAACTTCTTGGCCTCCTCTGGCAGCTGCGAGCGAATGTCTCCGCCCACGAAGATGCCCTCCAGGTAGAGCCACTTGCGCTGGGTGGCCATCCACTCCTCAATTACCTCTGCCACGGTGCTTAGGTTCTTATCCCACCGCTGCACGATGGGCAGGAAGGGGCCTATGAACCTAGCAAGCAACAATATTCATTTGTGGTGTTTTCAAATATGTATCTATAATTGTCTCCCCTCACGATCCCTCAAATGACAGATTAAATTACCGATCGATCGCCACTCAACATTTGATTTGGAATCATTTTAATAAAACATACTATGTAATTTCGGTTGTCTGTGCTAAGTACTAGCCCTGAGTGAAAACTGATTCAATGAACTCGAATTTACTTTTAATTTGAGTGTCATTTTTAAAATTGGATAAATTGATTGTGTGAAGAATTCGGACAATCAGCATATTTCTCAAGAATTCAGACTACTTATCCTGTGATTTTTCACAGGTGTGCTAGTCATAATAATAGTCTGTTAAGTCGATTAAATGACGTAAGAATGGAATGAACGGAAGAATGGAGTATTCGAGAATTTGGTACTTTGCTTTTTTTTGTATCTGGATGAAGCAAAGATATTTCTTCTTGAAGATTTCAACAGGATTGAAGATTTAAGATCGAAGATTTCTTCTTGGAAAAAAGAATAAGCCAATTTTAATCCTGGGTCGAGTACCATTTGACTTCTAAGCATTCTGTAAAATTTTCAATTGAACCTTGGGTACCGCTCGATCATAAACACTTGAGTCAGCCATGCCGTTGATCGATTGACTTTCCAAATCAAATACATGTGCGGCAGCCGCGGGTAAAAAAATTAAATTAAGTTTCTGGGAAGGTTTGTGTAAGATTAGTACAAGAAAACTGGATTGATTTATTTCAATTGAATTGAGTACGCACTGTGAGGCAGCCATGCTCTGCAAGTTCATGGCATTGTCATCCACCAGGGCGATGATCTCATCGCACGGGTTGAGAATGAATCCCCTGTCCTCGTTGTTCTTGGTGTGCTTCGAAACTGTGAAGGCCATGGTCTCCCACACGTCTTGTATCTCCTTCACACCCCTTTCTATGGCCAGTTCCTGGAACGGATTGGAAATAAAACATTATTTCAAACTTATAGAGAATAATTTTACGTTTAGTAGAGCAAGCGAAAAGAAACGAATAGAAGCCTTCAAAATTTTGTGTTTAAGTAGAATGCTCAGGATCTCATGAGCAGCCAGGCTTACAAATCTATCCTTTGTGGAAGAGCTAGGAAACAAAAAAATGCAGTGCAAGACCGTGAGGAGAGGAGTCTGGTTCACCAGGTTAATTCATTTCAATTTGGGAGGCGCGTATGGATACCGCTGCTATTTATTGGATAACCAACACTACTGCAAAATGGTTAGCTACGTTTGATGACTTAGCAAGGGTGCCCAGGTTCATGGAGTGAGGTTTGTCTAGGTCTTGGCGGTGCATGCTTTTGCCCACCTACTGCGTGGCGGGCCGGATCATGAGAGACTGGTTAAGGGAGACATTTTGACCTCTCCAGCCGAATTCTCTCGACCCACCCGTGGGAGGGAAGAGTTCACATGTTTTCCCAAATTCCTGATTACCCCTAATACCTTTTTCCTTTCCAGAACTTCCTCTCCTTCCTTTCTCTAAAAAGACCCTCCACACAGTATCCCTTAAGAATTTCCTCTTCAAGACCTCCTATGTTAAAAAAAATGGAGTGGTTGTCATGATCCGTGTGTAACTATTATTTGGGGACACTAACGCACGGTGTAAAAGTTCGAGATGCGAAATCCTCTTACATGAATACCATTTTCGAATTCCGACAGTTATAAACTTTGTAGTAGAATTTATAAACATGATTTTCGTTGGAAGAATACTCGTCAAATGTGATTATTAAATAAATTGGCTCATATATAAATAGGTCATAATAAAAACAAGATTTCCACATACATCTCCCCTCCCCCCGGCGGCCGACACCCACGCTATGCCACTGTACTGAACTAAATTCAAAAGAAATCAGTACTCAATTGGTTAAGAGCGTAAGGAGCGTATTTTTGTAAGTTCTGATTGGTGGTGGAAATTAATTTTAATACAATAAGGTAAAAAACACTACATAACGTATGTCTTTTACCTAGTCCTTTAGTAAAACGTTGAGACAGTAAGTTTGAATTTTACTTCGTAATGTAGTTTATTTATTTATTTGGATCCTCGTTGGGCTTTTACTTATATAAATACTAGCTGACCCGGCCAGACGTTGCTGTGGCTAACAAAACACAACACTATCTACTGACAATGCCATTACCCAACCTTTATAACTAATGCTATCTGTTAATTTGCATACATATTAAATCCAAATCGACCGCTTGCCAGCCCGCTCCCTTTATGCATTATATATTTCAACCAATTTACACAAATTATATTCCTCATGAATCACTCTATCTATTGGTGAAAACCGCATGAAAATCCGTTGCGTAGTTTAAAAGATCTAAGCGTACAGACAGCGGTAGCAACTTGCTTTATACTTGGTAAAGATATGCCAAAATTAGTTGGTATGCCAAAAAATACATAAACATAATAAAAAAATTCTTAACTGATTGGATTATTTCATATCAATTATAAAGCTGTGAGTGTATGTGCTTTTTAAAGGAAGCAATTTTATGTATCAGCAGAGCAATTTTATTACCTTTATGGCGTGATTGACGATTGTTTCGGCTATCTCCTGATATTTATGCAGCTCCATAGCAAACATGTTGTCTAGAGTGAATCTGTCAGGAGACATGTCGAACTGTTGACCTGGTGAAAATAAACATCCAAATTAATCAGTTAATTGATCACTGAAATAATTAACAATATGATAACTAGCAAACATGTTGTCTAGAGTGAATCTGTCAGGAGACATGTTGAACTGTTGACCTGGTGAAAATAAACATCCAAATTTATCAGTTAATTGATCACTGAAATAATTAACAGTATGATATGCATCTCCGTAGAAATTTCTCTCTCTTTCTGGGGTCACGGAAATGACGCATATAATAGGACGAAATGTTAGAGTGGAGCTCTCAGTGGCAGGCATGTAATAATTATCCACTGGATCGCTTTTTGCAACAATATGGTACTATTTAAAATACCTCGGATTGCTTTGCTGCCAATTTTGGCAAATTTTCCCGGCATATTAAAATTCGGAGGTATGATATTTTTAATGTGGGCGAAAAACATTAAAAATGACCACCAAAAAAATCTCGAGCAATCGGAGAAAAAAGTTTTAAATTACGCTGCCGCTTCAGTTGTTATTGAAAGAATAATTACCTGTCTTTGTCATGAGTTCATTCCAATGGCGCTCCCTCATGGCTTCATTCTTCAGTGACACCATGAGGGGTATAATGTTTTTGAATTGTTTCATCTGCATGTCGAGCACCTGCCCTTGCGGCATAGTCCTCACCACTTTCGGTAGTTTCCTATATAAGGTATATAAGTTTTATTGGTAGGAAAAACTATCTCATTCTTTATTATTGTTACAAATTTATGATTTTTTCTTTCAATCATGTTCAGTTCATAATTATTATGAAATATCCAAAGAAGTTTTCAGAACAACTCATGAAGGTCTCATAAATATCGTTGTGTCTCCCTTATAAGTTATTGGTTAGAAATATGATCTAAACGGCCTTAGAAAGAAAAAACAACACACTTTATATTCAAATCTAAAATTTAACCACCAAATAATTAAAATGCACACCTTTATTAAACCAAAGTTTCCGACCGCAATTTGAAAAAAAAAGATGAAATTTTAGAATTTTTTTTATTAATTATTTTCACACGAAATGAAAAAAAGTGACTTTATGATAACCTTTATAATACATTTGCTTAGAAAAATGTGTGTGTTTTTATTATTTTCAATGTCCGAAATTTTAGTTATAGTAAACGTAAAGTGGATCATTTTTAAAACTTTTTGTGATTGCATTCAAAATTTTTAAATTTTTAAAAATTATATCTTTATTTCGAATTATAAAATTTTAAAGCGTAATTCATCTTCTTTTGAAAACATTTTTTTAGTTTTCGGATGCATTCAGAAATATTACTTTTAATTCGTTTTTATTGCAATGCGGAAATATTTGACCTGAAAAAATAGGCCTGAGGCCTGAGGGGTTAATTTGGTCCCAAATAACCTAAGAAAATAGCCCCTAATATTCTAATAAAAGCCTTTTCGCATCTGATAATTTTTCTGTCATTTTTATTTATTATTATTGTGAACTAAATAAGTGGCCACCGTCCGCAATTTGTTTTAAAATATTTAGCATTTTTCTCACCTGAAATCCTTCAAAAAGTTCTCGATTCCGTCAATGAGCTCCTGCGGGTCTAGGTTGACCCAGAGGGTCTTGGACCAGTTATCGCGGGCGTCCCTTTGGCGCTTGAAGAGGTCGTACACCTGGATCAGGCCGGTGTAATCTGACTTGGCGCGCCCAAATAGCGAGAAGTCCGCCAGCGGGTTGTCAAACAGCTGCTCTGCCTGGCACAACACCACTCGGCGGGCTTCTAAGTCCTCTATTTCTTTGCCGTATACCTAGAAAACACATCAAATTATTATTTATGAAAGACAAACATTCCCGGATTACGAATAACCTGATAATATATGTATGAATTCCTCCTGCTTTCACAATTTATTCTTCTTGTTCTTGTGCCCTGTCCGTTCAATGGACGTTGGCTATCATGCTGGCTATGCGGACTTTGTTTACTGCGGCCCAGAACAGCTCTACAGTAGACTGGCCAAACCACTGTCTCAGGTTTTTCAGCTATGAGGTGTTCCTTCTTCCAGGGCCCCGTCTTCCGGCTATCTTTCACTGCATTATGAGATGCAAGATCTCATACTTCTCTGGATGTCTCATCACATGTCCAAGATATTGAAGTTTTCAGATTTTTATAGTTTTAACAACTTCTTTTTCTTTATTAATCCGAACCATAACGTCTTCATTCGTAACCCTGTCCATCCATAAGTGTAAAATGTTGCTTGTAGATGAATGTCTTAGCTAGCAGAGAAATTGAACCCACAATGTTTGGGTGGGAATCCAATTTCAGCTACTAACTGGTCTATTTTTTTGATATTAGTGATTACTGTCTTTATCTTTAATATATTTACACAGTTTGAAATCACAGGTAACCATAATTGCCGAGTTATTCTGCAAAATGTTTCGATGTGCGCAAATAGGGAGTCAGAATACTAATGATGACTTTTATTTAATAAATGCAGGATTCCCGCTGGTACCAAAATAATATAAAGCAAAAGTCTGTTTCCTGACACAACAAAACTCTTCAATGATGCAACCATGTATTTCCATCTAGAATTTCCAGGTAAACAGAACTGATCACACCTTTCATTCCATCATGAACTATGGAGCATTTTATTATGATCACTAGCGTAGCAATAACACATGACTCACTTCCAAAACTCGCATGTGACTGTCTATGTATGACTAGTTAAAAACCACTGGAGCGACAGCCGAGATTGAAACTTTTTTCTCGTATTGCTTGAGGTTTTTTAGTGACCGTTTTGAATATTTTCCGCCTACCTTAAAAAAATCGTACCTCCGAATTTTAATATGGAGACATACAAACTGGTCATAGTTCTATATAGCCAATGAATTAACCTATCTTTTGACGATTACCACATATTCATAGGATTTATAAAAAAAATATTATAAAATCGTAAACATTTGAAACAGAAATATTCTCAGGATTTTCTACCTATTCTCGCAGGAAGTTCAATTTTGGGTTCACATTAAATATTTTCAATGAAGTTTCTTTTAAATGGTCTAATTGATTATCACAATCTAAAAATATATATGTAGGTATATAAAAAAGTGAATTTTAATAAGTTGTGAAGTGTTTAAATATTCCTTTTGAACAAACTTTTGACAGAAATTATGGTCGAGAAATGGCGACACTTTAAAATGGACTAAAATGAAATTTATAAAGTACCTACTTACCAAAAATAACTGCAGCAACTCAAAAAGACACATTAATAATCTTAAATCCACAATACCAATTAACTCGATTATTGGTTTATTTATTGAAAATACTGCATTGTAAATCTCATTCCTAAACTCAAAAAAATATGCAAACATGTTTTTCAAATATACACTGAATTTAAAAGATTGAAACACGTTAAAACATGTTGAATGCATAACTAATACAATCATTATTATACTGGTATACAAATATGTTAGAAAAATCTACTAAAACACGATAAATATTTGCATTTTACACTGAGGCATTTTGATAGTTTTAAACAAATCTACATAATACAATTTAAAAAAATGAGATAATTCGTAAATAACTAGAGTTCACTACCATCTGTTGAATATGAAAATAAGTAGTATATTTCACCTTCTAAAAAACGTCAAAATTGAACGGCAGGCATGTTTGAAAATATTACAAAAAATGTTTAATATATCTAGGGAAAATTTGCCAAAACTGGCAGCTAGCCAATCAGTGAAATTTTAAATGGCGCTATATTGTGGCAAAAAGCATTCCAGTGGCTAACATAGATGTGCATGTATACTTTTATTGAACTAGCCTAGAGCTAAAGTAGAAATACATACAAAGTGCTGTACAGAAGCAATGAGTTCTGACCATTTGATTGAACGAATGCTTTACCTCCATTAGTTCAATGCCTTGAGTCATCTTTTCTCCGATAGCGCCGGGCCCCTCCGTATCAAACTTCTCCACAAACTGTTCCAGGATGTTGAGAAACTCTCCAATCTCGCTGATTGTTATCTTGGAAAACTTATCCTTGGTCTTCTCCAGCTTTCCAGATCGGAATATGGAAGACTTGTACAGGATGCCCCAATCCCTTTCCAGTTTCAGCGCCAACTCCAAATCCTCCGCATTACACTGTCGGAAAACAAACCATTTAACCATTCAAAAAGGTAATATTGCTGTGAATGAACCAGATCGTAGATCAATCAGGTAGCTACTTAATATGGACAGTATACTTGATGCGGGAACTGGTAGGACTATTAACGCTCCCACTTCAGGAGATACATAAAGCTGTTGGGAGTGAAATACACCAATAGACGCAGGAAGATGGATGAAGAGACTCCAATTCACCTTTGATGCAAATGTTCCACATTGTTGGGAACAAGGCTCAGCTATCTGGGAAGACACATTGTGGAACCAGAAGACCAAAGACAACCCTGGTGAACTTTCTCAAACGAACCGGGTCACTGTCAAATGATTGATGTAAAATGGGAGATAGCCCAATGGGCCAATAGCCTGATGGCTCACGGGTACTACGTAAACCGTTTTATTAATACAAATATTGTTGTAACTATGAAGGTTCAGTTTTTATTAATTTTGGTTGAATGATTCAATTTTCTACAATACAGTTACCTCAACGTTGTGCATCTTTAGCAAGTGGAATGTCTCCTGCATGGACTTGTACATGACTTCAGAGCTGATGGTCATCTTCTGAACTTGCGTCACTGTTGACATGACCAGTTTGAAGTCTTCTAGACCCTTGATGTTGAGATTTATGTTGGCGCGCATTCTCTGCAAATAAAAATAATTAATAGATAATTATTTATAGAAGAGTTTGCTTTTCGTGCTGTCACTTCTCATGTCCATTGTGGGTTTACCCTAAATTGATTGTCCGTGAAGAGTGAAGAGAATAAATTATAGCCTTTACTGTTAACTAGCCAACCTCTTTAGTCAAAGTAGACATGGCTGAGTAGCTAAGCTCCACGATTACAGAACCAGAGGTCGGAGCTTCAAATCCCAACATACGCAGATAAATTTTATTTAAATAGTAATGTGTTATTCAAGTAAAAACTTCTTTAGCACCGTTGTGATTTGTAACTCGATGAAATGAAAAAGCAACATTAAAAAGAGACAAACATAATTATTATCTATAGGATTTAGCCTGCGAATGAATGAGATAGAATAATCGGTGTCCTATTTGTGAAGTGCTTTGTAGCTTCCCCACTCTTGTCTATTTTCTGATGGTTTCACTTCTACCGCGTGTGAACTGCACACTTGTATTTTTTTATATGTATAAGAATGTACTATATTTGCATCACCTTCCACAGTGCAAGATCGCGCTACTAAAAGAGCACCATTCAGAATTGAAACGTTTTTAGTGACCTTGATCAGATTTGAATAGCCAGATACATTCCAACCTTCCTCTGCTCCATCTCCTTCCCCTTCCTATTCCCATTACCCTCACAAGATACTAAATTAGGGGTGCCATAATCCCACTGGCTCTAGACTGTTTGGAATGATTTAATAAAGCACATTCTGCCCACATTAATAAAAAAACCCTTTGGTAAACTTACAGTAATCTCTTCATCAAACTCCAGCATCTTGTCCTTGGTGCTCTGGGCCAGGCACGCACCGAGGGTGTTCTTCCAATCGTTGGCCTGCTCCTGGATATGGGCTATGATGGGCCGCAGGTTGACCCGGATGGGCCCCACGTCCACAAACTTGACGTGTTCATCCAAGTCCTCGACAATGTTCTCGAAGAACGTGAACTTTTCATCGTAGCTCACCAGCTGTGAGTGCTTGACGGTGAATTTCTCACAGGTTGGCTGTTTCTCAATGGACCAAAGGGATTTGTACTTCAACCATCTGGAATATTAATGGGACATGATAAATAATTTAAAACATTTCTAGATGGAACTTAACTGGCGTGGGGGAACCAGGCTACACGCCGGCGTTGCCGGATTGCGTAAAATCGTTCCTCGCGACTGCAGCACTTTGGAGACCTTATTTTATAGACAGCCTTCATACATTCGCAAACAAACAAATCACCTTAATACGATACGATACGATACGATTGTACCACCCCAGCCAGGAGCACTCCTGTCCCGGTGAGACCGGTACACCAGGGGGCACTGTTTGTTAGGACTGGAACATGTGCTCTGAGGATAGGAAGGAGGTTGGAGTTTAATCGACCGGTATACATGGCAACCTGGAGCCAATATTGGAATATAGGATGGGCAGGAATAAAGGAAATGATTGAGCTATATATATATATCGTTTCTCGCCTTTCGCTTATTTTGCTTCCGGTTTCTTCTCGCTTCCAGCTTTCCGTTTTCATATTCTCACTTCCCGCATATATATGTATTTTTTGGTTGTTACCTCCTGCTGCTTCTAGCTTCTCGTTTCCGGCTTCCCGTTATTTATGTTTTCCGCCATACGCTTGCCGTAGAAGGGTTTTTGTTGTCTCTTCTTGGCTGTTCTTCTTTCTTCTCTTCTGGGTTCTTATTGTCACTTCATGGCTCCTTTCGCCTCTTCTTGGATCTTCTCGACTCTTCCTCAGCTCGACTCGGCTCTTCTTGCCTCTTCTTGAATCTTCTCATCTCTTCTGGGCTCTGTTTGGCTCTTCTTGCTACTTCCTGTCTCTCATTGTCTCTTATTAGCTCTGCTTGCATCTTCTTCGATCCTTTCGTTCTTGGCTCTACTTGCTTCTTCTTGTCTCTTCTGGAACATTATCGTCTCTTCTTGGCAATTCCTTTGAGTTGGTTGAGGAACAGTCCTTAATGTTTACCAGCAAATGACAATCTGAAATGCGAGGTACAAATGTGAAACTTTTATGGACCCCAAATCAGACTGGAAATTCTAATAATGTGACCCATGTCAATTAATGCAGCGTTGAAATTTATTCAAGTTCAGTGCTCCGAAACCTTTTCTTGCCTTACGCGAATACGTAGTCTTGCATACTGAAAGAAATCTTAGTGATATTGAAAAAATACAACAATAATTGGTCTCGCGGTCCAATGGTTGCACACCGGTTGGACAGCAGATCTAGGGATTCAAGTGCGACATACTAACATAAACATAAATAAATTAATATATGACTTATCTTGTTGATGTGATCCAGTTCTTTGTCTTCTCACACCCAACACTTAGCTTCATCTCTTCAAATTGTCGGAGACTGTCTGTTTATGAATTTACACAAAGAACATTGATAACTTTCGAAAATATATTGTTTAAGTCTAGCGTTAATGAAACTAAACTTGGTGCCATCTGTGAATGGGTAGATTATAATTTGTGTTTCGTTTATCCATTTTTATCTTGCATTAAGAATCCAAATGTTGAGAAAATTTAGAAAACAATTCCAAAGACTGGGCCCATTACAGGAATAGTAGGAAGCTCCTTGTCAAGCTATGGAAAGGTCAAGGTCAAGGAAGGCAAGGATTGAGAATGGTCCCCAATCCCAATAGGATAAGGGGAAGAAGATGACAATGATGAAAAGAAATATTAGAGTCAGTAGAAAGGAGTTAACAAATTATTCTTTAAAAAAATCAGACAATGCATGTTTTAAAACCCACAAGAAATGCATTATTAAATAAAACCAAGAAATAAAAAAGATATTAGTAAATGGATAAATATTAACTTTTGCACATATGCATTGGCCTCCGTGGTGATACGGTAGGCCGTGTCCTGAAGCAGGGTGACGTAGTCTGCAATGTCCTGTACGAACATGGCATCATCCAGGAAGCTGAAGATCTTGAAGTCATTTGTGTCCCCAATCTTCTGCGGCGGACATGGCAAACACATACCCCGCATCCACCGTGAAAACGAATTCAGTCTGCAAACGTACATTTTTATTAGTTTCCTGTGAAAAATCATGTAGAATATTGAAAAAATTAACATTATCTTGGGAAAGTCTAGTAAAGTATTGGGCAACTTGAGTCGATCTACACTTTCAGCAGTAATGTTTTTCCACACCATGGAATTTGGAACCGTGGCAATGAAAGTGAAAAAAAAATCAGATAACTTTAGTTAATTAAAACTTAAGGTTTTTTTTTTCAATAATAATAATAATAATATTAACCCGTTTACTGCTCAATAAATCAGTTCAGACATCCACTGTGCACGGTTTGATTTTATCATTTATTATTTAAAACACTTGAATTTTTTTAAATCATAAGCTATGAACCCATCTCATAATAAAATTATGGTAATAATAATTTATGATAACAAACAGAATATGAAATTAAAAAAACTAAACCGATGCCAGGTAAAACTAAAACGATAGGTAATTATTGAATAAATGGCAAGAGATCGATTTGAGAACCGCCGATTGGATAACCAATACCCCTGCCATAGGTCACCCCAAGTGGTTTGCTAAGTTTGGCGCCCCTGTTCTTGGGGTGAGGTTTGTCTCGAACTTGGTGACAAATGCGTTTGCTTACTTTCTGCGTGGTGGGACGGATCGGGAGAGACTGCTTGAGGAAAACATAATCTAGACCTCTCCAGCTGGATTCTCTCGACCCACCGCCTTGCAATGCAGTGGGAGGGATGGATATATCTCTCACTCCTAGTCACATTGACCCCTAGATTCCTACCCACCCCTCATAACTTTTTCCTTTACAGAACTTCCTCTCCTTCCTTTCCCTTAAAAGATCCTCCACTCAGCATTCCCAAAGATGACATAGGCCCTGATGGAATTTTTTTCCTCCTGTGTGGAGCTATTGTAAAAAAAAATAGATCTGCGCCGTTGAGAATTGTGGATAAACATTTTAAACCCGCTTGAGAACCATTCGACATGTACATTCTGCAAAATTTTGATTTGAATCTTGGGTGCCGCTTGATTACCCTAATGCGTCAGCCGCGCCATCGGTTTGACTTTCCAAATCACATACATATGCGATAGCCGCGGGTAAAAATTTAAGGGATCGATACATTTACCACTAGTTCTATCATTGGGAATGGAATGTGCCTGGGGAACGGTTTTTACTAAATAACACAATGATAAATAAAATTATGTAACCTGTTGATGAAATTTTTCACACTGCGTATGACGATGTAATAGACCTCCAGAGGTGATGGGCTCATGGATACTTCTGGCACGGCTAGTACCGCGTCCACTTGGAACGTGCAAACATTGTTGTTCAGGTTGTCATTGAAGTCTTTCATGTTCTTGATGCAGAAACTGGAAACACAGAATGAAAAACAAGGGGATTTATAACTAATTTGGATTTAGGTTTCCACCAACAACACATTTTTATGTAATATGAAAAAAATTATATATATTAAACTTAATTTTAAATAACACGGTAAAGTAACATGGTAACACAGAAAAAATGATACTGTGGTAACACATTGTAGCACTCGATAATACATGGTAACACATGAAAACATGATTATCTGTAAAAATTCAATTGTTCAACATGACAATGGCAATATGGCAAATAAATTAAATGTAGTAGTACGCAGAGGAATAAAAGGTAACACGATAGCAAACATAGATTCACCACTGGTAGCACCGTTGAAACCTCTGATCTTTCTCGTACTTCCCAACCTTCCTTTCCCATTTCCTTCCCACTCCCTTCAGCCTCTCAATATACTCCCACTGGCTCCGGAGAGCTGGAAGTATGTTGGAACGACGGATGTAAAAGAAAGAGGGGTCACAGCAGAACTCTCGGTGGCAGGATCACACATCTGCAACAATAATAATTAATGTATGATGTCAACTCACGAGATGAGGGTTTCGAAGGTGGCTTGCTCCCAGTAGCTGTAGAAGGGGGTCATGTCGGGGCAGCGCGCCGTGTTGGTGCCGTGCACCATGTACTCCAGCTTCACGAGGATGGGCCCGATGGTGTCATAGATGCCGCTCATGCGCCCAACTTGCTTCTTGCGGTATTCCTCCAGCTCCCAGAAGAATTCCTACACATCAAACAATCACTTGATTAACACATTGTTTGCGGGAGACGCTTAAACGCGTATTTTTCATACTGTTGGTGAAGAGCGGGAGACACCTTAAAGCATTTTTTGTATTTACGTACTATTGTTAGACAGTGGGTAATGTAAAGACATGTTAGTATTCGGTGAAGTAAAAATTAGGCGCAAACTCTCGTGAGACATGTACTAGGTACCCGGCAATAGGTATAATTATTACCAGGTAGCAGACTGTGCGTGTCTGAACTGCATTTGAAGTAGCGGTAACGTTTTGTTTTTATCTTTACAATTCTTCATGGATGTACGATTACAAAAAATCGTACTGTTTTGCGTACAACTCTGCAAAAATTGAAATTTCATTTTTTTTTAAATCCTTCGTTCAAGCATGTGGTAAACTTATATACTAACAAAAACAAAAAAAAATAATTTCAGATAAAGATATCATGAGTTATTTAGCTATCCAGAAACAGTGGAATAATGATTTAGGTCACCTTGCAAGGATATCTCAGTGTATCATCCAGCTTTCCAGTTTTAGGATCAATCTCAGGATCCGGCACCAGTAGAGGAAATAGATTAAACTTTCCCATTTCGTCTATCTTGTCTCCAATCTCTCTGTTTATCATCCCAATGTGAACGTGCATAGACACCATGGAATTCATTTCTAAAAAATAAAAATAAATCTTCAGAAAACATATAAATTATTTTCATTTGGACTGCTCACTGCTTTCGCATCACACCAGCTGCTGACAACTCCTCAACATCCTGGTGGAAGACCACAATTTCAGAATTGAAACATTGCTTGAAATGGCTCACAATGGAAGCAGTTGCATTTGACATATGCACTAGCTTATAGTTGTTTGATAAGACTACTCACTGACTTGACAGTTGTTAATGAAGGTGGCTATGTCCAACGAGGACCAGGAGATGCGCTCCAGGCCGGGCTGCAGGCGCTGCTCCACCACGTTGAGGTGACTACGCACCAGCTGCTGCACCGAGGGGCCCATATCGTCCTGCATCTGGTTGTACTGGCTAAGCACGCCGTTTAACAGCTCTAGCTCATAGTATAGCCGGTCCTTCTGCATAGCACACTCTTTGATGGGGTCCGGCAGGCAGAACCCTACAAATTGCTAAAACTTACTTACGACCCTATTATTATGAAATGAAGAATGTCTTTAATAATAAGATGTGTACTTAGCGAAAAGCCACATGGCCTAGTTCAGACTTGTGTTTGTATGTGATCATGCACCCACCTCCATCTAGTTCAGACTGTTGTGTTTGTATGTGATCATGCACCCACCTTCATCTAGTTCAGACTGTTGTGTTTGTATGTGATTTTGTACCCACCTCCATCTAGTTCAGACTGTTGTGTTTGTATGTGATTTTGAACCACCTCCATCTAGTTTAGACTGTTGTGTTTGTATGTGATCATGCACCCACCTTCATCTAGTTCAGACTGTTGTGTTTGTATGTGATTTTGTACCCACCTCCACATCTAGTTCAGAGTATTGTGTTGGATTTAGACACAGAAAAAAAAATTTAAGTAAAAAATACCAAAAAAAATATACAAATTACATCTAAAAAGAAGTGGCAAATCATCATTTTTCATGAAATGTTTATAGTAATGGGTAAATCCAATATTTCCTTTTATTTTTCTGTCGAGAAAACTTTTGATAATGCAGGTACCTATACAATAAGTGCTGCCTCCTCAAGATCCATGACAATGTTTGCAATTGATCTACTGCGGTGTGGCTTGCCGCATCTCGAAACCATATATTGGCTGGCCATGCGGCTGACGATTCAGGATGAACTTGGTTTGTTACGAGTTGTTTTTTATAATTCGGTGCTTCAGATTTTATATCCGGGTTAAATCTTCCTCACAGGAAAGACAAAACCCTTCCACACACTTTTCCACAAACGATTATCTAGTCTATCTATGTAAGTGCACTATATAAGTACAATAAATAGAAAACAATAAAATAACAAAACGTCAATCAACCAGAGACCACATGGGAAAATAATTCACCGACTCCAGATATTTTCATATCAGAGGTTTCGGCTCGGTAGAACTTCTAACTGGACCGATAAATCCCACTGATCCCTCAATATAAATATTTTTAAAATCTTTCGTAATCCTACATGTATTTAAAATGACTGCTTTTTGTATTTTTAAATATAAATTGTTTGACAAATCTAATGAGCCCAAATTTTGAATGAGAGAGCTAGGTATAATGCCAGTAGCCGAAATAACAAATGGTAATACATATTTTCTGAGAATGCCAAATGCTTTTAATTTCATTTCCTAAGTCTGTATATTTTCTTAATTTTTCAGAAACAGTTTTCTAAATATTACATGAATTTGGAATAGCGACATCAATGATACCTATAACTTATTTTTTAAATTTTCTCATGTAAAACTATATCGGGTCTGTAGCGTAGGGAGTGTGGTGAACTCATCGCTCAGGGAGTGGAAACACAAACCTGCAATAGCCATCCCAAGCCAAGGTGTGAGCTACCGTGCTCAGGCTGAATGTCCTGGGGAACAGTGTCACGAACGGTGCCTCCGAGAAACAAGGTCGCATCTCGGAGTATTTAGACCTTACTCCAGCACTCAGGGCTCTGCTGGAGTGGACCTTCTATTTCCCTGGTAACTCATGGGACAAAAAATTGGACCATTTGAAAACTAGGGGCCTTTTGAGAAACTAGGAGTGCTGAGGCCACATCCATGGACTTCCTTCCAGGGGCCTATAGAAGGAACCAAGAGGAGAAGCCGTGGAGATGAGAGCTGAGGCCACCTCCATGAACTCTTCCCTTGTGGGGCCTTCAGGGAACCAAGGGGAAGGGCACTCTTCCAGCGTGGGGCCTTCGAGGAACCAAGAAGGAGTGAGGTAGAGAAATGAGTCCTCTTCCCATGTGGGGCCTTCAGGGAACCATGTAGGAGTGAAGAAGAGAAATGAGACCATCTCTGTGAACTCTTCCCGTTTGGGGCCTTTGTTGAACCAAGGAGGAGTGAAGAGGAGAGATGAAGTCCTCTTCCCTTTTGGGGCCTTTGTGGAACCAAAGAGGAATGAAGAGGATAGATGAAGTCCTCTTCCCTCCTAGGGCCCTCGGAGAACCAAGGCGGGGTGGACTCTTCCCTTGTAGGGCCTTTAGGGAACCAAGGGGAGGTGGACTCTCCATCGTGGGGCCTTCGGGGAACTAAGGAGTGGAGAGGAGAGATGAAGTCCTCTTCCGGGGCCTTCAGGGAACCAAGGACGGAGTGAAAAGGGGAAATGAGACCTGGGAAGACACATTGTCGAACCAGAAGATATAGCTTCATTCCCAATAACAACTCTGGTGAACTTTATTAAAGGGACTGGGTTGTTGTTAAAGGATTGAGGTAAAATGGGAGATAGCACAATGGGCCTATGGCCTAAGTGCTCACGGGAACTAATCGTAAACCGTCTCCGCCAAGAATTAAAAAAATATATATATATCCGGTCCTATTATGACTAATTGTTCTATCTGTTAGTATAGTTTTATCGTAATAAATTTTATAAAATAAATTTTCTCAAAATGAATTTGGTTCATATTCATAATATTATGGTACTATATTACGGCAGTCAATCAAGTTATATTTAATTACCAAACTTAGGTGAATTATTTTTAAAACTTGATTGTGCCTAAATGTATACTCGGACGGCGCTAATACAGAACATCCCGATATAATATGTTCTATAGTTTCCGGAAAAGCCAAACATTTTCTACATAAATCATCAATTTGATTTGTATCTTTGATTATATGCTTCCTATAATTTTTAGTATTAATGACTCTATCTTGAATGGCAAGCATAAATCCTTCTATTTCTGTGTTCAACTCTCCAATACTCAACAATTTGTTTGACGAAAGTTTGTCAACATACGTTTTGGTTGAGATAATTGAAGTGTTTTGGGTGAAGAATTTTATTTGACCAGGAATCTAATAATTCCTGGTTACAATCATTTAAATCAATTTATAATTATTATTTATTAAATAGATATTATTTATGACTCACAAAGATACAATTATATTGGATATAACATAATAGGAAATACATAATATATTGCATAATCAATCTATATAAAAATGAATTGCCTAAATGTTGTAACGCAGTAAACGTCTGGTCACGGGATTTCTATGCAGACGAGACTCAAGGGATTCTAACCACGTTGACCAGAGACAACTTTCACAACGGCAGTTCCGAGATTTGATTAGCCGGTGACAGATGGAGTTCCTCGCAGAACAACAGAATAGCGACTTTTCGAGATATGGAACCGATCAACCAGTTAATTTAGCATTTTTAGCATTCTTTAAAATGGTTTACAATAAATATTACTCTGTTTCGTAGGAATATGGCCATATTATAGCTTATTAATTATTACAACTTATTAACCATTAAGTTGTTCACCAATTTTCCACAATAGACTTCCTGACATGTGTTAGCATCGGCACTAGTAATTTGGTTCATTCGAGAACATAAAAAGGGGAATTAAATAGATCTCTTCCAGAAACGAAACCATACCTTGAATAATTACAAGTGTTTAGAATCTTAATTTGAAATACAATCTCATATATTTTTGTACAACACGTACAATAAAATCTAACCTTTGTTACATTCACATTGACTTTCATCTTCTTGTAGTTTTGAGATTTCAATGTCATGCTCCCTTCAGCACTAAATATAACACATTCTTCCGAACGACTTTACCTATTTCATTCAAACTTTGGGGATTTGATGTGTGCATGCCCACGAAGGTTTACATATATATATATATATATATGTATATATTAGGGTGTCCCAAGACATAAGGAAGAATTTTTTTTTCATGAATTTAAATACGCATACCCTCTTATTTTATTCCATTTGATCCCAATAACTTATATAATAAATATTATTTTGATCAAACACCGGCAACCCGTGCCGACTTGATGCAAAACATATGGTACAAAAATTTGTACTGAGTTAATATGGAAGGATTTTAAACTTTAATTTTTCTCCGATAAATAAAACTAAAAACTTCAAAAATGTTCAGTTATGTAGTATTTTATATTTAAAAATGGTTTATTCATTAAATTTTCTTAATGTTTGTTTTTTACAGTCTTCCGGTGTTCCTGAACGCATCTTAACAAAAATTGTTTTTGTTCCTCTTCGACCGTGATTAAGTTATGAAAATCGTACATTCTCCATTCACTACCCTCAGCGACGACACCTTCTTTTTGGCTTCTTGATACGAAGCATTATTTGTCCACATCATTGGGCATTCGTTAAGAAAACTGGCATCTATTTCAGACGCTTTCATCAATTTTTTCGTAAGCCTTCATCGATTTCAAAAAGCACAAGTCCTGATAAGGTGCTTTAACTGCTGTATTACATTGTAGCCATGGCTTGACATAGGATGTTACTATGAATAAGCAAACGTCTAAAAGTGCCGCCTTATCCTTATCGGTAATTTAATGATATTTTCAACGAATAAAGCGCCCTTGCCATCCTTAAAGCTCGGTGCATAGCACCTGGAGGCCGAATCTTAAATTTTCTCACTGTTTTTTCAGTTTTTTACATTTTTCCAGTTATCTCTAAACTTTTGGAACAGTGGGATGTCATGGCTTTTAATACCAACTCATACACGTGATGGCGGCAAGCCAAAATAAGCATTTCTCTGTTAAGTTTTTGTTCAAGAAGCACACAAGCACCATTGAAGCGACTTGTATTTGAAGCTGTAGTATCACAACACAGAATTTGCACTTTATCTTCCAGATTCCAGTCTACGATCGCATTCCCAAGTTGTTCGTTATTCCCATATGATATAACAATTGGAAGACGTTCTTCTTTTGATTTTCGAGGATCTAAAGTAGGCAACAGTTTGCCATCCCAGTGAAGAGTCACAGCATCTGATACCTCGTTTTAAAAAAATAACTTTTATGACCCTATATATAATCCTTCATACTTAACTGGCACCTGTCTAGCGTAGTAATGAAGCCTTTTCGCATCGACATTTTACTGGTTTCAGGTTGAGTGTTCTGTAGCAGTTTTGGCAAATCTTCTGAATATGTGAAGAAGATGAGTCGTTTTTCAACAGTTCGTAAGACGATGTTGAAGGAGTTGGCGTAGATAAATATTTAGTACGCCACTTTTCTTCCTCGATTGTTCTAAGGCGCACTCTCTCCTCTTTATTTGTCAGTAAGGTGTAAAATTATAATATTGATAATTTATAACTAACTAACTAACTAACTAACCATCACGCCGTTTCCCCGCAGGGGTAGGCAGAGAGGACGGACCGCCACACAACTCGATCTTGGCACACACTCTTTGCCTCGTTCACATTCATACATCGTCTCATACATGCTCTTCTATTATTCCGACTCTTCACATGGCCCGACTCAAGTATCTGATTCACTTGGTCGTGCCATGTCTTCCTTCTCCGACTTCTTCTACCATTCACATTTGCATCATATATTCTCCTTACACTTCTTTCCTCGTTCATTCGCTCTACATGCCCAAACCATCGGAGAGTCCCTTTCTTAATCTTACACATCACGCTTACATCAGCCTTGCATTCTTTGCGGATATCCACGTTTCTCTCACGATCGTACATGGTTTTACCACACATTCGCCTCAGGGATCTCATTTCTACAGCATTCAGTCTGCTTTCATCCTTCCTCCCTTCCGAGTTACCGGCATTCACCCTTCTTTCAATATCTCTATCAGCCTTCCCATCTTTCGTAAACATACTACCCAGATACACAAACTCATCCACCTGCTCCAAGTATTCATCATTCACAACTATATTGCATACTGTTTTCGTACTTTCTCTTTCAAACACCATGACTTTAGACTTACTTACATTCATCATTAACTCATTCTTCATACATACTTCGTTCATCCTAGACACGAGAGACTGTAGATCTTCCATACTGTTAGAAATTAGCACCGCATCATCAGCATACAATAGGCAACATACTTCCAGATTACTCAATTTCGCGCCCAATCCCATCTCTTTCAATACTTGCATACAATTATCCATGTATAGATTGAATAACCACGATGACATTACGCAGCCTTGTTTAACACCTTTTGTGATGTCAAACCACTCCGTAAAATCGCCGTTCACCCTAACACATGCAACGCTTCCCTCATATAGCGACGCAATTGCCTGAATGAGCTTCGTATTCACTCCGTACTTGGACAACACCTTCCATAGCTTTTTCCTGTCAACTCGGTTGTACGCTTTTTGTAGATCTACAAAGAGTTTCTGGTTTTTTGCAAGAAACTTCTCAGTGAGCATACGCAATGAGAAAATCTGGTCCGTGCACCCCCTTCCACTCATAAAAGCACCTTGCACATCCCATATTTTATCCTTTGTTTCCATTCTTACCCTTTCAATCAATATTCTACCATATAGCTTGCCCACTGAACTAAGAAGGCTAATATCCCTATGATTCCCACATTCCATACGTGACCCTTTACCTTTGTATAATGGCATGATTACAGCCCTTCTCCAATCTAATGGCGTATAACCCTCCTTTAAACATTGGTTTAAAAGTCTGCACAGCCATGTGAAAATAATACGACTATCTCCTTTAAAGTATTCGGCAGCAATATTGTCGAAACCCACAGCCTTGCCACTCTTCATGCATTTAATTGATCTTTTTATTTCATCCATACTGATTTTGGTAACATTCACTCCATCATCGTTCATAACCGATTCACCGCTGGGATCACAACCACTCGGGTTACTTTCGAAGACTTCCTCGAAATATTTCATCCATCTCTCTTTAATTTCATTCTCATTCGTCAACATTTGTCCATCTTTCGATTTTATCACTTTCATGCTTCCGTTCTCTGGTCCACTCCGGGATCTTTTGACCTCCTTCCAAAACAGTTTTATGTTTTCTTGGAAGTGGTTTGTCATTTTGATTCCCTCTTCTTCTTCCAGGCGTTTCTTTCGTTCTTTCACCCCAACACTTACTCTTTTCTTGCATATCTTATAAACTTCTTTCGCTCGATCTCTCTCTTCGCTTGAAACACTGCCAATCGCTATCAGACGTAACCATGCTTTCTTCTTCTCTGAGACCAGTGCTTTGATCTCATCATCCCACCATGCATCACCTTTTTTCCTACCTTGCTTACTTATTCCACACACATCTCTAGCAGATTCGCATAGACTCACCTTAATGTGGTTCCATGTTTCCTCTATGCTTAGACCGTCCATTTCCTTCTCATTCAATCTCATTTCTGCACAATTCTCATATTCACTTCTGACATAATCGTTTTGTAGTTTTTCTATTTTGACTCTTGTTGGAGCTGATACCGTTTTCATCTTAGAGCGCCAGCCGCGAAAGAGGTTTACTTTTGACACCACCAGAAAGTGGTCGGTTTCAACCTCAGCTCCTCTGAAAACTCTTGTGTCCTCGGTAACGGCTCTCAACCTAGAGTCAATTACTACAAAATCGATTATCGATCTTTCAATTCCTCTTACCTACGTATACTGATGGATATCCCTATGATCGAAGAAAGTATTTGAAACAAAAAGGTTCCACTCCAAACATACTTCAAGTATTCTATTCCCATTGTCATTCGTTCTTTTATCCCCAAACATACCTAAGGCCGAATCAAATCCGTCACGTCTAATACCGACCCACCCGTTCAAATCGCCCGCCATTATAATCCTTTCATTCAACTCTTTTAGTCTCATTACATCATTCACACCAGTCCAAAAATCATTTTTTACTTCATCACTTTCAGAATTAACAAGGGCGTAGCAAATAATAAGAATCAGCCTTGTCAAACCAATTTTGAATCGGATCCACATTATTCTCGGACTTACACATTCATATTGCAACATACATTCAACCATTCTGGGAGACAGTAGCGCTGCAACACCCTGACAAGCCCTCTCTGTATCTGGTCTCCCAGACCAGATGAGGAACTTATCATTATGCTGCAACGTACCGCTCTCTTTTTTCATACTCTCAGTTATACAAAGTACGTCCAAACATTTGCTTTTCGTTGTATCACATAATTCATTCATCTTTCTTTCCATTCCTCCTCTTATATTCCAAGTACCAATTCGGCATTGCTCACGTTCCGTCCTCCTCTTTGCGCCACCGAAGGGATGGCGATGTGATGGATAGCGAGTCTCATCGACACCTATGTCGGCCATTCCCTTCCACGGACTACTTATGCACTAACATCCTTAGTCTTACTTAATCCAACTTAATCTAACTTAATCTAACTCAATCTAACTTAATCTAACTTAATCTAACTTAATCTAACTTAATCTAACTTAATCTAACTTAATCTAACTTAATTTAACATAACCTAACTTAATCTTACTCATAATTAATTATAAGCACCTGCTTACAAGCCAATTCAATTGGCTTAGCAGGACTTGTTTGTGATTTTTAATAACTATTCTTACAATAATAAAAATAAAAAAAGTTTGTTGTCCACCCCCACTAAGAAGCCAGGACGACCTGGCTCTCTTTGCCACTGCAAGAAGATTCTATTTATTTTTATTAACTTAAGGGCATCGGCGTGTGCAATGTCAAATAAATTATCTAAGTTTTTGACAAACTTTTGACGACGTTGTTCAAATATGTCTTGCGTTTCCTGTGCATTTTTTTGCAAATCCCTCCGAACTTGATATAAGTTTACAAGTTTCTTCACACATTTAGGTAAAGATTTGGTTGGCATATGCGCCTTTTCCCAATAGATAACACACTCGCGAGTAGTGAAATTAGCACTTTCATTGACAGTTAAATTCACTTCTCGGATATTGTAGAACAATACTTCAAGAACTTGTTCATTAGAGGGCAGTTTAGAATCCGATATTTGGTATTTTACGACTCGTTTTAAAAATATACCCTTTTTGAACTGCTGATATATCTTGCCTGAATGAGTAATAAGCGTTTATTAACAAAAAAGCAAGTTACTACAAGCGCTTTAAGAGTGTATAAGCAGAGAAACCAGAAATATGTCATTTTTAAATCAGTGGTTAGACGTATTGACTCTTTTCCACAAAAAACTATAAATGGATTTCAAAAGATTGTTCTTTTATCTAGTAAACTTATGTTTTAGATTTTGAGAAAAAAAAAATATTTTTAGAATAATAAGGTTATACCATAGGTCGTTCGCAGATTTGTTCAATTTTCAAAAAAGTACATTTCTTATACAACACCCATTTCAAATCATATAATCATGCAGTAAAATAAATCAATACATTATCTGGTAAACGTATGTTTCAGAATTTTAATTTTAGTTTAAATAAAATTATTAAAAAATATATACGGACATGTGTTTCTTGACGAAAATTGGTCGGTTTGTGCATTTATTTGTGCACTTACAAACAAATATATTTCGGATTTTTTTACATACTTATTTTGCTAAGACGTTATTGACAAATCATAAATAATTTGATCGTAAAATAATTTCAGGAAGTATTTAATTTTAAATAATTTTGAACATCGCATTTTACCATTTTTATCGCAGCCCGTAAACACAAATTTCAGATTTCATTACGGGCCCAAACGCGGCCAGGAGAGCACGTCTTCGCGACGCTTTGAATAATAATATTTGGAAATGAAATTTGAAAACGAAATTTGAAATAAACACGAATTCCTTGATTCATGTTTGTTAAATCTACAGGGTTGCCCGAACGCAATTTTTCATGTTCATTGAATATTTTTTTGCAAAAATTTTTATAATTTCGAATATTTTTTTTATTTTAAATTTTTCTTGTGTGAATACCGCACAAGAGTCCCAACTGCTCCAAAATATTTTTTTGGGGTAAATCTTTTTTACGCACGCTCGACACTTGGGGGTAAACTGGTGAATGGGTTACGAAAAGTGGTGATAGTTACGAAAAATGACATGCGAACGGTAATCAATGCGAACGGTGATCGATTGCTCGGCGGGTCGGGCCTTTACGCACGCTTGTTTTTCGTGTTATTGTTATATTGTTAATGGACTATTTGTCCGTAAATAAATAAATAAATTATATACAGCGGGTACCCGGCATGCGTTTCATGGGCACTGTAACCTCGCGGTCAACTAAACTGTTATGGTTCCATCACAAGTCCCGGGAATTATAATGCAAGCGCCTGCACTATATAACATTATATACAGCGGGTACCCGGCATGCGTTGCAAGGCCACTCAAAGAAAGAAAGGGTTTGTGCGCTTTAATTCTGTTTGTTGAAGTGCTTATTATTAATTATGCACACGAATAAATATTTCAAAATGCGACATTTTTTACAATCCAACTTAATATTACTCGTTTTTTTTCATGAATACCGCACAAGTCTGGAGCCAGTGGGACTATTGCATCCCCAATTTGGAGTATGTTGTAAGACTGAAGGTAGTGGGGAGGGGAATGATATAGGGAAGAGGAAGGTGGGGAAGTACCTGGCTATTCAGATCTGACCACTAAACACGGCTAAAGCCATTTCAAGCAACGTTTCAATTCTTAATGGTGGTCTTACACCAGGGCGATACTGAGAGTATCTTCCACTCTAATGGCCGTAAAATACAATTGAAAAACAAAAAACCAAAATATTAAAAAGAATATAACAAATTGTTTATTCATGTAGCTATCTACTTAATACCTACTGTGTTTACGCATTTCACTTGTATCTATTTATGTTTATGCACTTCAATATACAAATAACTACTACTAATTAAAATTCTGGAAGCGAGAATAGTAATATAAAGTAGCAATAGTAGCGGGTAGCCCTAGCTCGAGTGAACAAAACCCTCAAAACTCGGATTGCCGCGGAACGAAATTTAGTTCTGAAAACGCCCGCTCGCGAGCCCTGATGTGTTAGCGCTAGTGTCGGAATCGAAGTTGTCATGTGCTGGTTATTCACTCTTAACACATTTGCTCGCGGGCGTCTTAGTATAAAAGTACTAACATGTTTCGATGCAAGTCGGCATGGGTTGCCATGGTCCCAACTAAATGAATTTTTTTTTATAAGTGTTTTGTCATTATTCAAACAAAATTAGAGGGTATGCGTTGAAAAATAACAACTTTCATTTTTTTGGGACACCCTAATATATATAGATACTGGTGAGCTCTGGCAAAAATTCAATAGGTGGCACACGAGCTGTTTGAAAACTGAAAGTACCGGGAATGAATGAATGGAATGTGGGTGGGGGAAGGGGAACTAGGGAGGGAGGAGGGGAATTCGGGAGGGGGATTCGCGGGACGGGGGAAACGGGCGATGGGAGTGGGGAGAGGGAAGGCGGAGTGGGAACGCGAGAGGGGAAGAGGATGCGGGAGCGGAAGGGGAGGTGGAAGGGGAACGGGACGAAAGGGAAAGGACACGCAGGGAGAAACAATTTCTTTTTAAATAGCGTAGCAACGCATACCGGGAACTCGCTATAATAATATAAATGAAGATCGATTTGATTTGTATGCAAATGAACAGATGGCGGTGTGCCCGGTTGTTTAACCTTTTCCACGCGATCGTAACAACAGTTGATACGGCAAAAATCCATGCCTCACACGCGCCCGTATCAGCCCTTGTTACGCCAACTTCGACTGCCGATATCACAGCGCTCCTATGTAACAGTTTTTTTTCCCGCTCACTAGGACATTCGTGTAACTATCACGATGCTGACATCTTCAGGCATATTTCGAAAATAAAATTGTATTTCGTAAAGAACATCGATAATCAAGTGAATGTGTCGTCGTGCGTTTGAGTGCCATAGTTCATAATTTAGTCAACAGATGGCGCTAGTAGTCATTCGCTCTTTGCGCATGCGTTTCCGATTGATCATAGTGGACAAGCGTCGATAACATTTATTGTAGAGATCTCGCGTATTATAAACGTTTGTTTGTATTGTGAAACTGTGATTTTGACTTTACATAAAAAATTTATTAATTTAAGTGTCATCAGAATTTTATAACATGTCTATTTTGGTTATAAATTAGTTACAAAAGTGCGTGTTTATTTTCGTGTTCTTTTTCGTACTGTTTCAAAGTTATTAGGAAACGTTCACAATAAGTTTTTAGTGTTTGAAATTAACTTTAAGAATAAAAATGGCCCATATTTTGGAAGATGATGAAATTGAGAATATACTGCAGATGTTGGATTCTGATTATGAAATGTCCGAGGATGAATTTGTACCTTCGGAAATTTCAGATGCAGAAACTCAAGCTGATGAGTCTGTACGGGAAGAAGCAGAAACTCAAGCTGATGAGTCTGTACGGGAAGAAGTGCTACACTCCTGGGTGTCAGGACCTCATATTCCAATAGTACACGAATTTGATGATTTTCAATCCGGCATTTCTGTACAATTTAACGAAAACTCAACAGAAAGTGATTTTTTTGAACATTTTTTGAATCGCTCCATTATGAATGAAATTGTAAGAGAAATACACAACTACCATAGCTTTGTTCTCAATACAAAGGAATTTGGTGCGAATTCAAGAATTCATAAATGGAAGGACACAAATATTGAAGAAATGTATTTATTTATTGCAATAACCATGCTAATGACAAGAAACCAACACTTGACTATTGAAGAGTATTGGAGTACAAATATATTTCTTAGTTCGCCTATTTTTGGCCAGATCATGAGTAGAGATCGATATCAACTGTTATTGCAAAATTTACATTTCTGTGACTCAAATTCGCCGTCTACAGATCGTCTTTATAAAATAAGGTTAGTTTTAAATCACACCCGAACACTATTCAAACAGTCTGTAATACCTTATGAAGATCTATGCATAGATGAAAGCATGATTGTTTTCAAGGGTAGGCTTATTTTTAAACAGTATATTCCATCGAAACGACACCGCTTTGGAATCAAAATGTTTGTTTTGTGTGATGTGAAAACTGGATACATTCTTGATTTTATAATTTACTGTGGAGAAGGCACGGAAATAACGGATGAGCAGAACTTGGGAATAACCGGCGCTGTTGTAACCACACTTATAAATGATTATTTTGGCAAGGGGCACAATTTGTGGTGTGACAATTGGTACACAAGCCCAAAGTTATTCCAGTTTTTGCATTCGGAAAAAACGAATGCCTGTGGGACAGTAAAAAAAAACCGTAAGGAAATGCCCAAATTTAAAAATCTGAAAAAAGGTGAATTTGAGTCAAAAAGCCGCGGTCCCCTTTTAGCATTAAAATGGTGTGATAAAAGGGATGTTCACATGCTAACTACCTTGCACGATGACATATTTAAAGAAACAGGGAAAATAAATCACCGAACTAAACAACCCATTCACAAGCCCGCCTGTATAATCGATTACAATAAATCTATGGGAACTGTTGACAAAGGCGACATGATGCTGAGCAGTTTATCATGTATGCGAAAGACGATAAAGTGGTATAAAAAAGTCTTTTTTCACATAATTGACCTGTATTTATTGAATGCACTTATTTTGAAAAAGCCGTTAGCAGATTTTCAATTGGCGGTTATAATGCAACTTGTTGAGAAATATAAACCACAAGTTACACAAATACCACAGCCTACAACATCAGCCCACCTCAGTCCATTTCGGATTCTGCCTAAACATGCCACTAAGCATATGGCAGGATGTCGTGTATGCCGACTTACAAATAATAAAATGCAGTTAACGAGATACATGTGTAAAGAATGCGGTGTGTCGTTATGTATCGAACCCTGTTTTAAAATATACCATACCTCAAAAAAATTGTGACCGGCGTAAACTCCTCTTAAGTGCTTAGATAATTAAAACAATATTTATTATATGACAAAATCTATTCGTCTCGTGTTATTTTTAAGTGTTGAGTTTTAGAACTTGTTTATTCGAATTAATAATAATAAGTGATTGAGGTACCACTTGTGTCTATCAACGCAGTGTCCTGAGTACAAGCATGCGGGGAAATGGCGCCGCCTTTAAGATAACATGGGTATGTTTTTGTATGGAATTTAATGTTTTTGTTTTTATAAACATCTAGGAGTGTTTACAGACGACGATTTGGTTTCAAATTGTAGATAATAATCTCATCTGTTTATATAGTATGATAAATCATGCCATAATATGCTGTAATTGACATAAAATTGGATGGATAGGTATTTGAAAACATGTACCGCGTATGGGTATTGAACAAACGGAGTAGTTCAACGCGGGGAAAAGGTTAAATATGTTACCTGCTGAAATTAAAAACTGTGCCCAAAACAAACAATTGATGAATTTACTGAAGACTTGGCTTACAGAAAGAATTAATTTGTATTAGCTTACAATGACATATTATTCTAAAGACTTTAAAAATGTTATTTATGTTAATAAATTTTACTTTATATAATTGTAAAAATGTAACTATTAACCACTCCGATACATCGCGAATATGCACTTTTTACGTCTTAAACGACATGTCAGATTTACGAAAACTTTATGTTATTTCCGCTTCACAATTAAAGCTCTATAAATGAAACATTTCCGAACTTAGCCGAATATTAAAAACTGTTTTTGAAAGGATATGAAATAAGTTTTCAAATTGTTATGTTACAAATAAATATTAACATTTGTAAACATTGAAATTTAGAATGCAAACAAAAAAAAAATGAAAAAATGACTGACGTGATGTTTTTATGTGAAAACGGCACTAAAATCACGGATTATATAAAAGACAATATTTATTCTATCTTATAAATGTATAATAAACAATTTGATCACCTCGCTTTTTTATCATTTCATACAAGAATATTTAATAAAAAAATAACGATGTCGAACAGTGGATAGGCAATTTGGCGGTATGTCATGTATCTGACAGAAAAGATTTTTTTTTATCTATTTCTATGGACATCTTGCAAAGTGATGGGTAGCTTGATTTATTATGGAGCTTCTCCTTTTTGTTTTAGGGATGTCACTAGAACAATAACGGAGTTATGACGATTTCTGTATAAGCATACGCGTTGACGTGTAAACACGCTTATTGTACTTAACTGATGTCGGCATATTAACGTGTATATCTGCTTATGTTGCTGAGTGGTTAAATCACTATAATAAGATCTTTAACGTAAAGAACCCGTTAGACAAACTGCTAAAATGTAGTTTATCGGGACTTTTTGTCTTGTATTTGTAAAGTATATAAAATAAAATAAATAATTTTTTTTTTTTTTTAAAGTTAAAAGATTGGGTCATCCAGTAGATGGCGTTGTGTTTCGTTAACCACATAAACGCGTGGCCGGGTCAGCTAGTAACTTATAACAATTGAAAATAATTTAATATAATATATTCAAAAACAACTAAAAATAGTCAGATGGACATTATACTTTTCTGTCTTTTTCATTTTCATGCAAGATGTTTGAGAAGAAAGAGGACGATCATTGATGACGTATGTACAAGCTTTCTCTGGGACTACTTTAGTTCCTCGCTAAAAATTACAACAAATAGACAAATTGTCTTATATATATATATATATATATATAAGAGTAATATAATTTACAATTAAACATAAAGATGATTGAAAGTGTGGGTAAATCACATAAAGAGAGTTTTCTTATAAATGAAGGAAGAGATACAGTACAGTAGTAAATCCTGTCAAATCTATTTATTAGATTATTATTTTTTATTATTTTTTTATTATTTTTTATTAGATTATTTAGGATTTTATAATTTTAATTTGTTTTATATGGGTAAGGACGTATGTAGATTGATATTTCTGTCTATTTGTAGTTTATTTTACAGATGTTTGCAATAGTGTGACGGCCAGTACTTGTAATCCATTTCTTTATAACTTGTTTGAATTTGGTAATTGATTCGGTTTGTCTAATCGTAGCTGGTAATGTATTGTGTAGTTTGCAAGCTATGTATTTAAAGTGTTTTTGTCTTAAGGTGGTTTTAGAAAAGGGAGTTTGGAGGAGTTCTTTGTTTTGGGCTCGGGTATTGTGTACCGTTTGTATTGCTTTGTATAGGGTTATGTTGTTTTTATGTAAATTAACTAAGATGGATCTTGCACAGAGCTGTTTAATGTCCATAACGTTGAAGGTGTTGAAGATCGTATCCGTGCTGGTAGTAAGAGGAAGTTTAAGGATTATTTTTATTATTAGTTTTTGTGCTTTAATGATGGGGTCGAGGGCACTAGAATAAGTGTTACCCCAAGCTAAAATTCCGTATTCGATGTGTGATTGGCACAGTGAGTAATACACTGTTTTTAAAAGGTGTAGGTTGAGGAAATTACGTGTTTGTTTGAAAAAGTATAAGGGTTTGCGGATTTTGTTTGTAGTGTTAAGTATATGTTGCTTCCAATTTAGGTGTGTATCAAAGGTTATTCCTAAATATTTGATAATGTTTACTTGTTCAAGGCATGGGCAGTTACAATTCAGGTTCGGAGATGAGTTTTTACATTCGTGTATTTTTAATTGGGGGTGTAGGTTTGGTTTTGTGATATTGGTGAGACTAGACAGTAAGTATTTGTTTTCTGTACATTGAGAGTTAGCGTGTTTGAGTCAAGCCAGTATTTATCCTTTTGAATTCCTTCCTCCGCTTGCGAATAAACGGTATGCCAGTCTTTCGCTTGGAATAGTAGGACAGTGTCGTCAGCGAAGCTAACAATAGTGGCATCGATATCTAGGTTACACAACTCGTTAATGTATATTAGGAAGAGCGTTGGACCTATAACACTGCCTTGTGGGACACCGTAGTAAATAGGCAAATTCCGACTCTTTGTAGCTCTGAGTTTAAAGCATTGGGATCTGTCAGATAAGAAGCTGGAGAGTAGGCTTAATTAATTATTCCTAATACCTATATTGAACATTTTGCATTCTAATTCGGCATGTATCAAACGCTTTACATAGGTCGAGAAATACCGATAGACATTTTGAGCCCTTATTAAGGTGGCCATGTGTGATGTGTGATTTATGTGTGATGCATTATTTTGTAATTTTTGAAGTAAAACTTCATTACGCACGCTTGACTTGGGGAGTAAGCTGGTGAATGCGTTACGAAAAGTGTGATGCGAACGGTGATCGGGCGAACAGTGATCGGGCGAGGCGAACGGTCGGGCCTTTACGCACGCTTGACTTAGAGATATAAGTTTTACTTCAGTCGTGTGCTCTAAAGCAGTGGTCTCCAACCCATGGGCCGCGGCCCGGTAAAATGGATCAAATGGTACTGGGATGCGCAAGGGCTTGCTTAAAAATCAAAATACCAATAATAAATAAAAATCCAATAACATGTGCTTTAAGAAAATTAAGATAATGTTGGTGTTCTTAGTTGAAGTACGATACAGTTAAAAGTGACCGAATTGGAAATGGGTTCCATAGCTCAGTTGGTAGAACACTTACCATGTAAGCAAAGGGCCCTGGGTTTGAGTCCCAGTGGAACCAATATCTTTTTCTGATTTTTGATTGAGTTTCGCTAATATTGTCTTCATTTAATTAAATATAATATTATACTATCGGACGTGATCAGTATTTGAGAGGCGAGTCCCCGCCTTGTCCACCTCGCTGAGCACGTTGTGGAAGACGCTCCTTCTGCATAGCTGATGTATGCCGGACTCCTGATGTATGCCGGAGCCCTGTACGGACATCCTTATAGGCTCGGGATTGAATGTGAGACGACGCTAACCTGGTGGGCTGGCCGCCCGAATACGGCCCAGACCAGATGTTGCCTTGGATCCTTGGAAGAGCTGCAGTCCCGATTACGGCAGTCAGGGTAGCTAGTATAGGTTAGATAATTAACGGTCTAATTGATGGGGTGAGTCAAAATTACCATTTATTTTATGTTAACTTAAGCATAAAGTGAAATAGAGAATTTATTTTAGATTTGGATTCTATTGTCTTCCATTGTGTCAATCCCGCCAACCTGATGTAGTTGTGAATAATTCTCATGCCCACCACTTGAGTGAGAGAGAGTTTCTTGGTTTCATGCATGGAAGGGAGAGCTTCCTATGTACACAACATAACCTCCCCATAGGTTATGGCGCGTGGATAACCATAAAGCTGTGATAATATAGAAGCCACCAAGCAAATTAATTACATTCTATTAAATATATGCAATTCACAATAACAGTGTGTCCAAGCGTGTTGCAGCGATGATTCATCAATCATCTTCCTTTACTGATTACAAATAAATAAATAACAAATTACCCATATTGTTAAATACACAACAATGTATTTTAAATTTTACACAACTAATACAATTATTTACGATATATAAATGCTTGTTTATCAGTTATATAAATTTTAAATAACTTTTATTAGTTACACTTACAGACGTGTGTTATTACAAGTTACGTTATTAAAGAAGTCACTTACCTAAAAACTCCATGATCTCTGCTTCAGCTATAGCTTGAAACATCCCTTTCTTGAAGCTCGATGTGTATTTGAGGTTATAATCGAACATCAAACGTCCTTCGATTACATCATGCCATAGCAAGGGTTGCAATTGGACCTGAATCATATAAATAACAGCATAAGTCTAGCTGTCTATTTCACGGGAATTAAATATTCTATCCAGCGGTCTGCCAAACCTTATTGCCTCCTCGCACATCGTGGGAGCTCGGCAAATCTTTGACTTTGGTGTTGGATCTGTTTAATTTCTTCTTTTCAAGTAAACCTAAAAAGAAAATTATATAATTGATTGGTAAAATTATATTTATATAAAGATACAGTGAAATCTCCATCAATCTTTCCTGGATTCATCGGTCTCTCGCGTAAGTAGTTTATTTCATCCAGTCTTTAAGTAGTTTCAGACAAAACTCCCAAAATTTTCTCGATTGCTGCCGGTGGCCGCTTCTGATATTAGTTGTCCCTGGACATTAGAACACAGCGCGTAGGCGGCTATCTTTTAAATTTTTTGTTTTCGAGCATTTCGACCTTAAAAATAAATCCTGCAGTGAAAAAGTGCACAAGAATGTTTAGTTTAGTAATTGCAGCTTTTTTATTTAAACACATATGTGAAATATTATGTATCTTTAATAGAATATTAAATATTTAATTATGGGCATGGCTTTTTTTAAATTTTCCTGCATCCATTGTTTTCCCGAATTAATCCCTCAAAAATGATGCATAATCTTAATATATAAAACAAAGTTGGGTTAGTTACACTATTTATAACTCGAGAACGGCTGGGCTGATTTTGATAATCTTTGATTTATTTAATTTGTCTCGGACCCGGATAACAGAATAACTATTAAAACATCGCGAAAATTCACAAAAAAGAAAGTTATGAAGAAAATTCATTTTTTCATACATTTTGTATGGAACGAATTCTCATATTTTGAAAGAACTGCAGCAATATTGTGTAATAGTTCAATATAGGTATGTGCGTGAATTCCAAAAATTCAAAAACATCAAATGCCAATGCGCTGATTGTTTTACATTTGTTCTTAATCATATAATACTGTCCTTCTTTCTTACGCACTAAATCTCAAAAGTCGAAAATGAGACAAACGGTGAACGTATGTCTGTATCATAAGTTAAAAATTAGACAATGAAGCAATATAATTGCTTTATTGTGTAATTTTTAACTTAATAAAAAAACTGAATCTAATTCAATAGTTATTGATTCTGACGCAGTACGAAGGGGTCAGCTAGTATTACATAAAAAAAAATTTCTGAAAATTTGTAATGTGGTACATATTAGAAATTCAACGAGCGATAAACACTTTCATTGGATGAATTGTGTTACTAACATATTCAATATTCAAAATCTAACTTAAGTTATTTAAGAAAAAAAAACAAGCAAAACGACGTACACCCAGGGATGTACTTAAGTATTACTAATCTGAACAAAAAAAATCACACAAGGCGCTGGCGCGTGCCGGTTGCCCCACGAACGACCCACACTCCTACAGCATACGCACCCCGCCATTATTGCTCATACTAGAAAACTCATCCTAGAAAGTTCCATTAAACTCCTGTTTTTGTTTTTCAGAAACAGAAGTGGAAGGCGGAAGTTGCCGAAGTGTTTGTGGAAGCAGAAGTCTATTATGTCATCACTATGGGTGTATGTGGATGAGAATGTGTGTACAATGTGTCAAATAAGAGTAGAAAAAAAGGACGGCGCCACTGTTGATCAAATGGCAATACTAAACACATAACTCATGGTGTTAAAGTAAAACTGTGTAACCTACATTTTTATAAAAAATTAAAAAGGCATAAAAGTGGAAAAAATATTTTTTTCATTGCAGTAGGTATAGATACCCACTGATCTCAAAATTAGAATTGCATGTAGGTATATTATACCTTTGCAATTTTGTGTTAACATATTGAAGAATAACGATATTGTAATAAAATATAAAGCACAGTTTAGAAATTGCTCACATTTATTTCATACTAGCTTAAAGTACCTAGCGTTGCCCGGGCTTTAGATCATGTCTCTAACTTTAGATCTGAATATGTATATTTAACTCATTCAGATCTAAAAGTAGTGTAACTAAACTCACCATTAGTGATTCTTCCTTCCTATCTATCGTAAAATTCAAATTTGTGTTAAATTAAATTAAAGCAAATCGCTTTATAAAACACCTTTTAATCAAATTTATGTCACGAAGAAAAAATGTTTTTTAAAATGTGGTTTACTGTGTTCTAGACATTCAGTGTCATTTCGCTATACAAGAATATTTGACAGTTAAATTGGTGTTGCCATCCTACAAATTTAGTAGTTCCGTTTTTTATATTTTGTACTATTATTAGACAGACTCTATGCGACTGTGTGTATTGTTACCTAGTAGATACCTCCAGCCTATATTTTTTAAATCCCCGCGCAAATGTTCAATTTACCGCCAGTAAAACCTAGCGCCAAATTGAGTTACAAGTCCACCAACGTGGCAACCGTCCTTCCCCACCTCGACCACTTACCTAGCAGCCTTGCTCTCGAACGCACGCTTGTATGGACAAGCTCCCGCTGCCTGGGATGCGTTGTGGCATTTAAAATGGAGTCGGCTTTTAACCTGCTGATTTTGGATCAGCCTGTACGACTTCATGGAATACAGACCTCTAACCACCGCCGCAATGTACGCAGTATGCCATCCAATCTTTTTCCCGGTGCCTTTTTAAACTAATTAACTAACCGATATTCCTCCTGGAACCCATACAGAAAGAGAGGGCTGAGACGAGAGAGATGTTTGTTTCCTGAATAACTAAGAATTGATTAATATAGAATGTGCTCTGTCATGTACTAGTTCGAAACTGTCCTGTGTATTTTACTGCCTAATATATATATATATATTACATTATGCCAAACCAGAGTTTTTACTTGGAGATATATGTGACGAAAATTGCTGATGATTTGTTCGAGAGTAAAGGCTTCGGCCTACCTACCACTGAGCTATTTAGAACTCAAGCCTACCATGTTTTGAGCTCAGCCGAGGGCAAATGGGCTGCTCTTTTCCTACCCATAACACTGCCACCCATAACAGTATGTACACCAATCTCTTAGCAAGGGTCCCAACTTTATGTATAAAACATATAAATATCTGTGTAAATGTGATTCAAGATGGGATAATCTTCTTTTTCCTTATTTTTTGTGCGGAAGAGAATTTTATCAAAAGGAAACTGAAACTTTAGCACTGGAGATTGTTATTTTTTTGTAATAATTGGTATCAAAGTGAAAACCAATTTTTGTTGTAATGTAATAAAATGTGTACATTTTTATACACATAAAAAGTCACTAAATGGCGCAACACTAACTTTAACTTCAGTTTGTGGAGTGCTATTATGAAGTATGCTATAATTTTTAACAATACTTTTATAGATGTGTAATGAGCAGTACATAAAAAAAGTCATTCAAACATAGGTACATATTATTTTCAATTACATATCGGTTTAAAGAAAATTCCAGTCCTTGTTTTTGCCCGCCTGAAGTGAATTAATATTATGCAGCTTTGAATTATGTTGTTAGTTAGAAAGCGAAATATTTGGATTTCTTTAACTAAAATAAGTAATTTAAAAAAAGGATGGGTTAGTTTTGATTCTGTTATCGCGTAGAAAAAAGAACCGACTTACTTCTTCGACGGGCTTGCTGCTGAATATGGTATATTTCTTCCGGCTGTACGGAAGTGTCGGACATCCTTGCTAATTTCCTTTTCTCCGCAGCGTACTGTTCTCCTGCTTCTGTTAAATGCACTGATGAGGGCCTTTCGGGCTTTTCTACAAACGACAAAAATATATTTCCTAGTAACAAAAAAAAATCAAAATGGAATTGCTGGTACGCGAATCACTCATCATTAGAACATTAAAACATTATTATTACTAGTATTCGGAATTCAATTCTCATTACAAAAATCTTACCTCTTAATATTAAGAGGCCGTTCTTCGAATTTCTATCGATTTCTTGCAAACCTCCCTTAAAAATTTTTAAGCTCTTAAAAAAATATATATTATTCTTGAGATAATATCTAGACATTTATCGCGCCGAAACGCAAATAATATAAAATTCTCTCGATAGAAAAAAATCGCAAAGTATGCTCCAAAAAATTATTATAAACACGTTTGTTTCAGTTATTTTACAAGTTATATATATGAAAAAATTCACAGCGTTTCTTTAAATAAAATTAAAGACAATTATCGCAAGATTTTTGCTCTATTTTTAACGAGTCGTGTTTTATTAAAGATTTTCATGATTTTTGCATCAATTTTATCGCTGTAAATGTTAGCGCGCTCTTCTAATATTCGTAATTTCATATCTCTCCATCTTCTTCTTTTTGGGGCCGGGAACGGAGCCTTAATATGAAAACATTGGAACTGCTTACTGTTGTTTAGCCTTTCAGCGGTCACGCGCTGTCTGTGAGTCCGCAGCGAACTTATTTTACTGATTACGCGTTAACTAGAAACAATAGACAATTGCGCTTCCATGATATCCTCGGGGAGGGTGAGGTACGTCCCCTCAGTACCCCAGTGACATTCGTCGCAAACGCACATGTTCTTTTTTTTATATTTGCGGTCACAGATTCTGCGTGCGACTGGTTGTGTACTTGAAAAATCCTTTAATAATATTCAGAGCTGAGTGAGTATTTCATGATATTTTTATCATATTATTTAGAACTTAGTTTTATTTTATGTAAATATGTTATAAGGAAAATTTTATCTTCTTTCGTTATTATGTTGATTTATAGCGTTGTTTTGTATCAGATGTCTAAAAAAATTGAGATTTCACAGACATACATTACGTACAAATTAAAAAGTGATTACCAATTAATGCTTTTTTTTATTTATTATTTATATAAGTAAAAGATTTTTTTATTATATGCTAGATACAATATCATGAAATATTCAGTCGTCTTCAAAAACCAGACGCCTAAAGTTGCGGAATCACCGACTGCGCACGACTGCTTATGTTCGGCGCAAGGTTAAAGTCAATTAATCCCCCTACATTTCACTAGTTCACTATATATCCTGTATTTTTAATTAAGTTTCATATAATTTAAAAAAAAAATCATTATACATATTTGGAATTCATAAAAATCACCCACCCAAATTTGGGAAGCTATCACTCGATTGATATGTATTAGTTCCACTAACTCCAAGCAGTTTGAACTCTGAATTCAATGAAATTAATAAAGTAACACAACATGTTAGTGGTAAATACTCTCAGTATCATCCTGGTGAATGACCACCATTTAGAATCAAGCATTGCTTGAAATGGCTTTAACTGTGTTTGGTGATCATATCTGAACAGCCAGGTGCTGCCTACCCTTCCTTTGCCATATTTTCTGATTCTTCCTAAACCCTCCAGCCTCCCAACATACCCCGATTGGGGATGTCATAGTCCCACTGGCTCCGGACCATCGGGAGCAGTTGGAGTACGCCATATAAGTGCACTGCTGGGTATGGTAACTATTCACATTAAAAAAATAATAATAATAAATTGATTTCAAAATTGAGGAGCTGGATCCATTATCAACTTAAACAAGATGTTTTGGTTCTCATTATTTTTTTGGTATCTCCAATCCCTTCTTTACTTGCTGTGTAAATTTTACTTCCGCAAGTTTTACACAAATGGAGCTACTGAGTTTGAACACTAATTACAAGTGAATATTACGCATTTAAAAAAACTTTTAATGCGTTTTACTCAAAATTAAAATTTTCATAGTAAGTTGTTATTTCACCCAATTCCTCAGTTTACCTTCCACGACGGGTTTCTTAAACACAACTTTAAGTATTTTCCTCTGCATTCCGTTTTTAACAATCTGCAAAGCTTCCTTCAGCCATGCGTTGTAGGTTGTGTCTTCATAGGTCTTCATTTCCTTCATGAGAGTGGTATACATAGCAAAGGATTTCTCTTTCTGCTCTGATCCATCGAGTTCTTTGGTCTACAAATTAATATACAAAAAAAAGAATTACTGGACAGATTTGAGAAAATGTTAAAAAACGCGTGATACAAATAATATAGAAAAATTGTACACACAATGTGTACATACAACAATATTATGTAAGAATAAAATAAAGAGTTTCAGAAACAACAACAAAAAAACCAAGATATTATGTATCCTGAACCGTCATTTAAAACCTATATTGAGAGAAGCATTCTCAAATCCCCCTTTCGCGCGGCCTTCCCCGATCTTTTTTAGTACCTTGCGGCTGTCAAGTGGTCACCAGATGCTATACAAAAGTATCTACATACAACTAACTTTTGTTTATGGCATTTTTTCTCATTAGCGTATTAAATTCCGTCGCTGGCATTTTCGTTTTGTAGTAGCTCCGAATTTATAACGATTTTTCCCCAAAAAGCAAGAATTGTTTAAAAATAATACTTTATATTATAACAGCGAAGCTGTTCGAAGTATTTTAAAATTAAAAATTGCTAAATTCTAAAGAAAACAGAGTTTAAGACCGATAAATGACAGGTGAACACGACAAAGAAGTTTGTCTGCACTTTGGGGTCCTTTGTTTCTTTGTTTGTTTTCTTTGTTCGTATCTTGTGTTGTGATTGACTTGTGTTGTGTTTGATTTAACAATAAGCGGGTCCGAAATTTCCTCATCTGATTTGGTAGAGATGACGGTAGAGGAAATAAATAAAGTGATTTGGCCAAAAGAGCCGAAGCGAAAGTTGCCGAAATTGACGAAAAAAGATTGCATCGATCATCTTTCGGCCCAAGTGGAGCTTATAAGCTCATTTTTTCACAACTTTATGGTTTCAAAAACGTACGAGGATAGAGATTTGAAATCCGAGCTTGACTCAGAAGATCGGGAGATGCACGGGGAGAGTGGTGCATCAACTTATCTAAGGATTGGTCTCGTTAATCCTTGATAAATTCTGTGGGGTACTGAGCCATGCCCTCTTGCAGCAGAATGAGTGCCTCAGAAAAAAGCAGTTATCAGCAGGTTCCCTGTTTAAGAAAGTGAAATCACTGTTTGCTCTGGATACAGAGTATCAGACAGTGACAAAAGATGGTCTGCGGAAGGAGAGCAAACGCAGCTTGCAGTTGCCCAAGTATAAAGGACCAGTGAGGAAGCCTTTTCGCGAGAGCAGGTCCTTTCGGAAAGGTAGGACGTTTCAGGACAGCGAGCCCTTTCGCGATAGCAAAGCCTTCCGTGGTGGATGAACCAACCAACAGGAGTCCAGAGGTGCTAACAAGAGAGGACCAACCAGGTCAAGAAGGAATTTTGACAACAAGGATAGTCTGTGACTATCCACAGAGCGTTTTAGAGGGGGCAGTTAGGAAAGTTTCTAAGCACTTAGGAGCACCACCGAGGCTGTTAACGATGTTGCGAGAGTACAAGCTACCCTTCCGTCACAAATCCCCGCTAAGTATACTGGCAGACATGGTAAGTTCCACTTATAAAACTCATATCACAGAAGAAATTATGCGACAAATAGACAAAATGAAAAAGGAAAAGATATTCGAATCGGCTTCAATATCTCCTTCATTTTTGTCACGGATGTTTCTCATAACGAAGCAAGACGGGTCATTTAGACCAGTTTTCAACCTTCGTCGCTTGAAAAATTTTTTAAGCATATTTAGACTTAATAAGTTTGCATCATTTATTCAACCAGGGGACTGGATGGTTAAAGTGGATCCATCGCCTTTTCTTGAGACTCATTTTTAATCAGAACTACTTCAAATGACATGTTTGCCTTTTGGACTAGCATCTGCTCCAAAGATTTTTTATTTTTTTTTTTACTTCTCTTACCAATTGAATGGTGCAAAAATTAAGAGATAAAGGTCTCAGAATAATTGTCTACTTAGATGATTTTTTGATAGTACATCAGATTAAAAATATATTGAAAATTCATACATTTGAAACTATTTCAATGTTACAAACTCTGGGGTGGATAATACAATTCATTAAATCCACTCCAAGGCCAAGTCCAGTTCAGAAAATTTAATATCTGGGAATTATGAGGAATTCAAGGACTGACTTAAAAGGTCTCCCGCAAGATAAAAGAGTGAAAATAACAAAGTTACTAAAACAATACATTTATCTAGGAAGATGGTCACTTGAGCAGGCCCAGAGCCTCTTGAGTACCCTCAATTTTGCTAGTTTTCCATTCATAGAGGCAGGCTTAACATTCGCATGTTAGAGTGTGCCAGTCGCAAGCTACCTGCATTCAAACTCAAGACGACTTCATCCCATACCTCGTGCTGTGATAGAGGAGCTGAGGTGGTGGAGCAGGTCCCTGCAGACGTGGTCACCAATGCATCAAGCATCAATTTGTCACACCCTCACGACTCGGACTGGGGATTGGGCGCGCACCTGGACGACCTCAAGTTGAATGGAGCTTGGTCCCAAACACAACAACCTCTCCACAGCAATGTCAAGGAAATGCTCGCCGTGCTGGCAGCACTTACTTTTCACGGGCCAGAGCTGTCGGGTTCGGATCTTCTTATCCAGTCAGACAACAAATCGGTGGTCGCATACTTTCGCAACGAAGGCGGCACACGATCCAAGACATTGCTCGAAGCGACTCGTCAAGTCCTTCAAATGGCAGACACGTATCACATTTCACTGTCTGCCCACTACTTACCCGGAAGGTTCAACGAGGTAGCAGATCAACTCTCCAGAAAACGTGAATCTCTGGAATGGCATATTTTACCGGCAGCAACAAAATTAGTTTTTGCAAAATGGGGGAGGCCAACTATAGACCTGTTTGCACCAGAACAGCCCACGTCGTAGAAGATTTTGTATCCCTCAATGCATTCGACAAAGAGGCAAAATTTGTCAATGCTTGAACTTGAGTGGGATTTTCCTCTAGCTTGGGTGTTCCCCCCCCCCCCGTGCCTTATGCGGAGAGTTTTAGCACACCTGAACCGGGCCAAGGCCCATATTTGATTGTAGCCCCAAGATGGAAGAAAGTATTCTGGAGACCAGACTTAAAAAATCGAGTGACATGTCCTCCGTTCACCGTATTGAAACTGACAGAAGTGCTTGAAACCCCCACCGCAAATAGGATTTCATTTTGGAGGTGGGGAAGTGCCGGGTCATGCCGGGTCGGGTCCGGGTGTGGAAGTCATTAATAGATTGGTAGGACAAACAGAAAGACTTTTAAAGTCGAGTTGGAGAGAATCCACACTTAAAACATACAAAAAATCTTAGTCTAGAAGATAGTCTCTTTCCTAGAACAGTTCGACTCCATAAATCGGTAGTAACAACTTTCAGTAGCCCTAAAGAAGGAAACCTAAGATCACATCCTATGGTCAGACAAGTACTCAAAGCCGCAGCATTAAGACATCCTAAAGTGGCTAAACCTCCTATCTGGGATCCTCGAGTAGTGTTGACCTGGATAGAAGCTAGCCCACCCAAAAAGTTGAATCTCTTTGAAACATCAAGGAGGGCAGCGACTTTACTTTTATTAGCTTCGGGACGAAGAGTGCATGACCTAACCTTGTTACAGGGTTCACCAGACAAATTATCCATAGATGAGGAAGGGGTCTCGTTATGGCCAGTTTTCGGATCCAAAACAGACTCCGCTACGTACCAACAGTCAGGTTGGAGACTGATAAATGGCAATCAACCAAATATAGACCCAACATACTGGATTAAGAAACTGGTTGAAATCTCCAAAGAATGGAGAGAAACAAAGCAGAATTTAACATAACTTTTCATTACTACATCAGGGGCAGTTAAGGCAGCTTCAAGAATAGTCAGCATCCGTTGGGTCAAAACGATTCTAGAAGAAGCTAAGATCACAGCTGCCCCAGGAAGCATACGGGCAGCAGTGGCATCACTTAACTGGCTGGATAATTTTAGACTAGATGACACCTTGGCTCGAGGGAACTGGAGGAGCCGAGACGCCTTTGCTAAATCCTACAGAAGAGAAGTTAACACTTCTCTAGAGGTAAATAAGGCATTGTCTGTGACTTCCCTATTCCACCCACTGTAACACGTGAGTAGGTATTCCAGTGTTTAACATATTTTAATATCATCACATTAGCGTTAGTGGTCACCAGTCGATAACAAACAGATCTCAATATAGGTTTTAAATGACGGTTCAGGATACATAATAAAATAGTTTTACCTACCAATAAAACTTATATTATGTACCTAACCTCATTTAAAACCTAGGCAATCACTGCCTGGTGAGAACTAATGAGAAAAAATGCCATAAACAAAAGTTTGTTGTATGTAGATACTTTTGTATAGCATCTGGTGACCACTTGACAGCCGCAAGGTACTAAAAAAGATCGGGGAAGGCCGCGCGAAAGGGGGATTTGAGAATGCTTCTCTCAATATAGGTTTTAAATGAGGTTAGGTACATAATATAAGTTTTATTGGTAGGTAAAACTATTTTAATAAAGTTTGGGTCAAGTGAAGTCAAGCGAAAACAAGAGATTCAAGAAATTTAGTAAGGTTCTGATGGCTATCGCTGAATATGTCCGGAATCTCACCACTAGTGATGTTATATTTATAATCGACACATTCAAACAAGAGGTTGGAAGAAGGTTAAGTTGGTTCTTTGAAAACCAATATGGAAAGTTTCTTAGCGTACTTATTGTACTATGTATATGTACTTTGTTTGAATTTGAACACTCGACAATTAGTTGTTTGAAAAGTTTAAGTGTGTTGTTTTCATTATATTAAAAACGAAGTTTACATTTTCAATTTTACTAGAATTTTATTTTCCGGTGTCAAATAACATGTTTGAAACATGCTGTTTGCAAGTAACGCGACTGTGTGAGTACTGTATTGCATCAACATTTGCAGCGATACTTATAATCCTTATACGCCTTTATCCACAAGCAATGAAGATTTGCGCGTGTTTGATTTTCATAATATATGGATGATTTGTATAGCGCCGTCTTCGTGAAAGATCTGAAGGTACTGAATTTAGTTTTTAATATCGTTCTTCCAAATATTAATTTGGAAATATATGAACTGCTTATTGCAGTTTAAAGCCAATTAATCCACCAAGATTTCACCATCCATACCATATTTTCAGGTCTTATAAAAATAAAAATCTTTTAATTTAATTTTTAATTTGTAAAAATCACCTAAGTATCCAAATTTGGGTAGCTATCGCTGGAGTGGTGATTTTGCATTGTAAAATGATAACCCATTGAACAATGCAAAAATAATAATATTTTACCTTTCTGAATATGTTATAGCTTTTCCTCAGTTTATTGGATAAGATTCTACACCAGAATATGGCTCCAGATTTTGGCGGATGGTTATATAGGAGTGGAGGATCGTCACATTTGTTCTGTGAAATAAAAGAACATCATAATATCTATAATAAGTATTATAACCCAATAATATAACATATGAACTTTGTCACGTTAGGCCAGGTAAGTAACTTACGTGAAAGAGGTTGCCAATCTGTTCAATTTCGTTGGCAAACTGGTGCATGACCAGATCATACTTTGTCAGAAGCAGCTCATGGAGAGATTTAAGAGTCTTCAGCTTCACAAATCTTAGAAGCATCTCCAGAGCTTCTTCAGATGACCTAAACAAATTATTAAGTGATATCAATATTCACAAAAAGCAACCCCCAAATATGGATTCACTTATAAGTATAAGTCAGGCTTTATAGTACATGCCAAACTTAAATGCCGACCTGAACTTATGCAGGTACAGTAACTTTACTGACTTTGCAATGCGCGAAAGAGAAAGATGCGTAAAACATATGTGCAACAGAGAAAAGCTTGGGAGGGGAGGCATTCTGCTTTTCGGACCTTAAACTCGCTTATCGCGACGATTTCTGTACCAACATCAATCAGGTCAGTATTAAAGTTTGGCGCATTGTATACACACATTTTTTTGTTTATAACATGACATATTTGAATTCGAAGTTAGTTTTTTTTTTTACATTAGATCCACACAACTATGACAATGTTATCTTTGGGAATGCTGTGTGGAGTGTATTTTAAGGAAAGGAAGGAGAGGAAGTTCTGGGAAGAAAAAGGGTATTAAGGGTGGGTAGGAATCTGGGGGTCAGTGTGTCCAGGAGTGACGGGCGTTTGAATCCATCCCTCCCACTGCGATGCAAGGCAATGTTCCGAGAGAGTAAGGCTGGAGAAGTCAAAGTGATTACCTCAACCATTCTCTCCTGATTCGGCCTGCCATGCAGCTGGTAGGCAGATGCATCTGCCACCAAGACCCGGACAAACCCCATGAACCCGGGCACCCCTGCAAAGTCACCAAACCTAGTGAACTACTTGGGGTGACCTATGGCAGAGGTGTTGGTTATCCAATAAATGGTTCCTGGGACGGTGGTACCCATACCCGCCTCCCAAATCGAAAATTGGTTGCTGTCGTCGTCTGCCATTTGGATAAAATTAAAGAACCGCGATTGATCAATATTCCATACAATTCTATCGTTAACGGATCGAAATCGTGGAGAATTTTTTCAAGGAAAATTACTTAAATTATGACAGCAACAAATGGTTCGGGACCAGAGAAACCAGACATAACAAAAAAAATTGAAATTTTAACCACTCAGCAACGTAAGCAGATATACACGTTAATATGACAATAGCAGTCAAGTACAATAAGCGTGTTTTCACGTCAACGCGTACGTTTCCACAGAAATCGTTATAACTCCGTTATTGTTCTAGTGACATCCCTAAAACAAAAAGTAGAAGCTCAATAATAAATCAAGCCACCCATCACTATTCAAGTTGTCCATAGAAAGACATAAAAAGATCTATTCTGTCAGATACACGGTTGATACACATTTTCCCCGCCAAATTGCCTATGGGCCGCTGGATATTGTTAATTTTTTTTAAATGAAATTATATAAAAGTGAGGTGACTAAATGGTTTATTTTACATTTATACGACAGAATAAGTGTTTTTTTTACATAATCCGTGATTTTAGTACCGTTTTCACATAAAAACATCACGTGAGTCATTTTTACATTTTTTTTTATGTTTCTGTCAGATACACGGTTGATACATATTTTCCCCGCCAAATTGCCTATGGGTGGCTGGATATTGTTAATTTTTATTAAATATTCTTGTATGAAATGATATAAAAGTGAGGTGACTAAATTGTTTATTTTACATTTATACGACAGAATAAGTGGTTTTTTTACATAATCCGTGATTTTAGTACCGTTTTCACATAAAAACATCACGTGAGTCATTTTTACATTCTTTTTATGTTTGCATTCTAAATTTTAATATTTACAAATGTTAATATTTATTTATAATATAACAGTTTGAAAGCTTATTTCGTAACATTTCAAAATCAGTTTTTAGTGTTCGGCTACGTTCAGAAATGTTTCACATAACAACTAACCTTATTTTTTTACAGATTGAATGTTGTTTAGTTTCATATGAGTTAATCTAAAAATAGTTTATTTTTAAACGACTTCGAAAAGGAGGAGGTTATCAATTCAACGGTATTTTTAATTATTGTTTTTTTTTATGTTTGTTACCTTAGAACTTTCAATTGGGTGAACCGATATTGATGATTCTTTTTTTATTAGAAAGCTGGTGCTTCCCGTGTGGTCCCATTTTAATTTGGTCCAGTTCTGACAGTGGGATTCATGAGAAAACCATATATGTCTTAAATTTGCAATAAGTATGTGCGCGACAAATGGACTCAATATTACGCCAACATTATGTAAAACTTCTTTATGCACGCTCGTCACTAAAAATCAAAAAATAAACAAAAATTTTAACAAAACAAAAAACAACTTCAAAAAATGCACTAAAAAGTAAAAAAATAATTTCGTACGATTGTTATTTTTGGAGTCGGTGTCAGCCACATCTCACCTATATCTACCCATGTATGTAGTTATCTTGGCTGACACCGACTCCAAAAATAACAATCGTACGAAATTATTTTTTTACTTTTTAGTGCACCTTTTTAAGTCGTTTTTTGTTTTGTTAAAATTTTTGTTTATTCAATAAGAGATAAAATTAATTGTTATTGGAATTATTTCCGACATTGCCTCTGCCTTTCCTTTCGTAGAAATGGCTAGTTTGTAAAAAAAACTAATATGTAATAAATAAACTAGCCTCAGATTTTCAAAGCACTCGTCTATAAACTTCTGAGCCTCTTTCTCCAGATGAGCTGACTCCTTGTCGACGTCTCCCATGATCACATCCCAATTCTCCTTGTTGTCGGGGATATATAGACTGAAGTCAACCGTGCGGATGGGGACTATGAGCTGGTTCACTCGGTCTATAACTCCGTCTATCCGCTGCTGGTCTAAGATGATGGACTTCAATTCGGCGCCCAAGATGTTCTTGAATTGAATCAGAATCTAAAAGTAGAGTTACGACAATGAGAACCTATGTCACACGTTACGTACTGCCACTGCACGGACACTAATCATGTGGAATTTGTCGAAGTAGGGTCTTGTCTTTAAATATCGTTGAACGGCATGCAATACTGCAATTGGGATGTAAAACAAATTGCTCAGGAGAAAGAAAAAAAAACACGACAAGTGTACAAATATTACTTAAAAATGGAGCGTTACATATTGTATGAAAAATTTAAAACAATTTTGTTTTTCTCACAAGAGCGTCCCTGTCTTTGCAGTCTAAAGACGGGCGCTCGATTGGGTAGCATTGTAAGAGGGGTTAAGGCAAGGGCTGAAGGAAGGGTTTTTTTAATGCAGGTCTTGAAAAGGACCAGATTATATGAAGGCGGAAAAACAGATGCCGGTTAACTCTTTCCAACATTTTCCAAGTACGAGCCGACGTACACAAAAACGAATCTAACTAACGACTCATTATCATGAAACCAATATCAACTGTGAATGGGTGTTCCGCTCATGTACAACGAGTTTTGGTATGTGCACTTGCGCACAGTGGATTAATGGTGCAACTTCTTAGAGCAGGTTCTATTGAAACACCTGTATAACATGCCTATGCATTTCTATTCATTTTAGCAACATGATCATGGCTATTCATTTAAGATGGCAATCGGTCTGTTAAGAGTTAATAACCAGACAAAGCTGAAAAATGACATTTTTGAATGAGCTCATAGACGTGTCGAAGCTTTTTACAGAAAAACGATAAATTGATTTCGAAAGATCGTTATTTTATGTGGTAAACTTATATTTTAAATTTTGAAAAAGTTAACATTTTTTTAATAAAAAAATAGTTTTACTGTTGGTCGATGGCAATATTTGTTAATTTTCAAACGAGTAAAGTTATTATACAATACATATATCATACCAAATAGTAATACAGTATTATAAAACTGTTCATTATCTAGGCAAAATATGATTTAGAATTTTAATTTAATTTCAAATAAAATCATTAAAATAAAAATCCAAGCACCCGTTTTGTGCCGAAAATACTACAACTTGACTTATTTATTACACACTTACAAATTGATTTCTCTCGGAATTTTTAACACAGAAATTTAACTTAAGACGTTATTGAAATATTAGAAATAATTTTTAACCAAAAATATTTTCTCGAGTATATAATTCTGTTGAATTTGCGACACGCTTTTGTGAATATTTTATTCTGTATTTTGACGCGCACGGCGCTAACCAAAACTCTTAGTATCTGTCGATTCACGGCAGCGAGCGGTCGTGTTGTCTGCGCCGGTCCAGTTCATAACATTTTAAATTTATTCGTCCGCTTAAAATGGGGAGAAAAATCAATAAAGAGAGAACTTTCATAAAAAAATCAAAATTACCACACCAAAAACATAACTGGGAGAAATATAACGAGAAAAAACAAAGATTAGTAATATTTAATTATCAATTTACGTTGTACATACCTTATATGCTACAGGGTCGTTGGAACGAATCTGTCAGATTTATTGTGTATTTTTTATAACATGTTGTTTAATTTTTAGAGAAAAGAATCAACATTCTAAAGTAAATAATGACTGTAAAGTTTCATCGGTATGTGCAATTCAAATTTTTATTATATATATATATATATATTATTATGTACGCGTAAATGGGCTTCGACAAAGTATATTTGATCAATGAAAATGGGTAATAACTTCAATACATTGTGATTCATGGATATTACGGTGACCGATTTATCCGTTTATACCGCGGAAATTATAAACTAGCAATACTACCCAGCCTTACCGTGTATAGGTACACGGTGTCGGGAAATACGTGGTACATTACGGTGACCGATTCAATTGTAATTACCGCGGTAATTATAAACGATAATTTACTAGCATTAATACACGCAAGCAACATTGCCTTATATACACGGTGGCGGGAAACCGGTGGTACATTCCGGTGACGTAATTATAAACAATAATTCACTAACACTAATACCCGGCGTTGTGCGAATTATACGCTCGAAACATTACCTTGCATAGTATGTCGTAGGCCGATCTTAAAATCAGGCAGATCATGTTGCGCCTAGCCACATCATGATCTGCTGCATCGTGAAATGGCGGCAGATCGTGATGTGCCTGAGGCGCATCGTGATCTGCCTGTTTTTACGATTGGCCTGCGACATATACAAGGTGTCGAAAAATACGTGGTACATTACGGTGACAGGTTCATTGTTATTACCGTGGTAATTATAAACAATAATTTACTTGCATACCCGGCGTTGCGCGAGTTACACGCATACTTCATTGCCTTCAGCAATCATCCTTCATCAATTCAAAAATCAGGCAGATCATGGTGCGCCTAGTTACTTCGTGAAGTGCCTGGCAGCAGATCGTGAAGTGCCTCAGACGCATCAAGAACGGCCTGATTTTACGGTTTGCCTGCGACATATACAATATACACGGTAGCGGGAAACCCGTGGTACATTACGGTGACCTAATTATGAACAATAATTTACTAGCATTAATACCCAACGTTGCGCAAATTATAGACATGCAACATTACCTTGTACACACGGTGTCAGGAAATTCGTGGTAGAAGCGGAAAACTGAGGACTCAAATTTCACCACGGGAACAGAAGCTTTTTACCATACTTTTTCTTCTATTTTTAACTTATTTATTTTTCTTTTTACGAACATATTGATTTATAAACAATAATCTGCGTAAATCGTCCTCAAATTCAATTTGATTCTGAATCTACTTTGCTTAAGACAAGTTCGTCCAGTCAATGAATGATCCAAAAGGTTTTAGGGTGCGTGAGCAGGAACCTAAGCGATTCCTTCAAAAAATTGTTTAGGGTGCTTAGGGTGTAAACATACTAAAAGTCCTGACGTCTAGGTGGTGAGTTAAGGGGTGGGGGGGAGGTCCCAATTTTCAGATTTCCGCTTATATCTCGAAAACGGTGCGTTGCAGAGGAAAATTTTCTGAAATTAAGTAAAAGCTCATAAAATCATCTCCAACTTTTATTCTTTATGTAATTTTCGAAATCCCAGCCGTTTTTGAGTTACACGTTCTACAAACGTAGATATTTTTGAAAAAAATCATTTTACCTCACATTTTTCATCAAACATTCCTTCATGTCGTCTAAAATATTCAACAAAGAAAATAAATTTATATTAAAGAAGTTGTAAAGAATTTAATTTACTTTTATAATATAATTATATATATATATATATATATATATATGTATATATATATATATTTAGATGCAAATTAATCTCCAACCAGTAAATATTTACAACAATTTTAAGTTTTTTCGTAAAATATCATTTTCAGACAAAGCTGTTTTTATCTCATTACTGACACACATTTTGTTCGTTCGCCTAATAATACGTGTGACCACAGTTTAAAGCCAATTTTTAAAGAAAGTAGAAAAAAATAATATCACTTGAAAAATTTAAAATTGTATTTTATAATGAAAATTATAATTATCTCATGACAAAATTTTATGAAAAAAATTGCTGTAAATGTTGACCGGTTTGAGATTAATTTGCATTTGTATATATATATATATTCTAAAAGGGAATTAAATTCTTTATAACTTCCTTAAAATAAATGTATTTCTTTGATGAATATTTTAGACGATATGAAGGAATGTTTGATGAAAAATGTAAGGTTAAATGATTTTTTCGAAAATGTCTACATTTGTGGAGCGTGTAACTTAAAAACGGCTTAAATTTCGAGAATTACGTATAAAACAAAAGTTGTAGATAATTTTACAAGCTTTTACTTATTTTAAGAAAAATTTCTCTGTGACGCACCGTTTTCGAGATATAAGCGGAAATCCGAACATTGGGACCTTCTCCCCCTACCCCGCTAGCTCACACCTAGACGTCAGTACTTTTAGTATGTTCAGACCCTAAGCACCCTAAACAAGTTTCTGGAGGAATCGCTTAGGGTCCTGCTCACGCACTCTACACCTCCTTCCTTGACTGGACTAAATGTGCACATCAGCGTGGAAAATGAGACAAATATTCCTATTATCGTTTTCCAGTGATTTCGAAAGTTTACCCACATCCATTCACATTTTATTTTTATAAGATCTTTATTTGCTTTTAGCAAGCATTCATTTGTCATTTTCTATTTTTCTTTAGCTCTCCGGTAGGTTGTTTCTTTTTTTACCCTTAGATTAATTTAACACACTAATTTCGGTAATAATTATATATTAGAAATGTGTACTCGCTTTATTTAATTTTTTGACAGATGATTTTTGAGCTTACTAATTACTAACGACGTTCATTCGAAATGTAAATTTCTGACGCCTCTCTAATTTTTCAAAAAAATATATTATAAAGAAATTTGATACTGTGTCTTTGAATGGTTATGGATCGTGTTTTATATTAAGAACGACTGGTGAATCCAAATCAATATTTAAAAAAAATTAAAACGCTCTTTAGAAGTTACTTTCTGTTAAAAGAACTTAAACTTTCTCTGGTTAGAAGTTACTTTCTGTTAAACAGTGTTTTAGTAACACATTTAATAAATACTGTACAATTTCTGTTTTGAACTATTACTAATAAAAAATGTCTTTAACTGGCTGCGAAAGAGAGGCTAGACATATGCATGCACCATGCGCGTGAATTTCCCGTAAAAATTATGGTTTTAGTTTGTGATTGTGTAATTCAAATCGTGTTTTTGTTAATAATTTCTGTTATAATGACCAAGTCTCTAATATATTAGTATATTCAGTATATTTTATATTATTTTCAGTTTTATTCTATTAATAATGCCATAGAGACATAGTCCCTGTTACGATCAATGCACTAGATGAGCCGTGGAACCAGGTCTTCATTCCCTTATCGTTCAACTCCGCCGTCAAAAATGCAATCAACTCTCCCTCCGCATCCTCGTCGGTCTCCAAAGATTTTTCGTCCATGTGTTGCTTCAGGTGAAGAAAGAGGTGTAATTCATGTCATTCATTGCCTTTTTGGTAGGGTTAGGTGGTGAACCCATTTTTCAACCCAAAAAAGTTTCGCCTTGGTTGGAAAAACAGTTCGAAGAGATCCGAGCGCATTTGCGCAACGAGCATTAATTTGCATACTCCATTTTTCCCTCAAAATCATTTGTGTGGTAGACTTACTGACATCTGGGATTAAAATTGCAAGCTTATGAACTTCAACAGGGCTAACTCCCTCTAAATTGAAAAAGCTAATAATTGAGCGCACCTCGCAGGGGGTGGGATTCGACAACGGAGCGTCTTTCTCAAACAAACGCAAAGATCGCACTGAAGCAGCTACCAAGCCGGATCACCGCTCGGTTTTTTGGGAAAGTCTGAGCTAACGCTAGTGCCACCATATTTTGAGAAACAACGAGCAAAGGTAGTTAATTCTTGGACAACCTTCACATTATTGTATTGCGGTCTGTTTTCACTGTACAACTACTAACAGTCCTACTGTTTTTATATTTTCAAGTTCTGTACATATATTATGTAGACTATACTAAAATATATGCTTGTTGCTATATTTTACATATTTTTTATTATAATCCTGCTGTTTTTTTGGTTATCTTTATTTATAGTTGAATTACATAATTTTGGTAAAAATATAAATGTTAAAAATACATTTTACTTTTTTTGACATTAGCTCCATACAGGAAAATATTTCATAATAAGAATAAATATGTCATCTTTGGGGATGTTGTGTCGAAGGTCTTTTTAGAAAAAGGAAGGAGAGGAAGTTCTTGGAAGGAAAAAAGGTATGAGGGGTGGGTAGGAATCTGGGATCGGTGTATCCAAGAGGATGTATGAGTCTATCCTCACCACTGCAGTGCAAGGCTTCCGAGAGAATCCTGCAGGAGAGGTCAAAAAATCTCCCTCAACCAGTCTCTTCCGATCCGGCCTGCCACACAGTTGGTGGGCAGACGCATCCGCCGCCAAGATTCGAACAAACCTTATCCCTTGAACCCGGGCAAGTAAGTCACCAAGCGAAACGAACCCCTTGGGGTGACCTTATGGCAGAGGTGTTGGTTATCCAATAAATGGTTTCCTGGGCGGTGGTACCCATACCCGCCTCCCAAATTGGGTTCTGGATTCTGGGAAGGAAAAAGGTACCAGGAGTGGTAGGAACCTAGGGGTCCAAATTGAGTTCCGTTTCCCAAATTGGGTTCGGGATTCTGGGAAGAAAAAAGGTATCAGGGGCATGTAGGAATCTGGGGGTCAGTCCAAGAGTGACGGACATGAAAAAATCTATCCCTCCCACTGTAAGGAGATGTTTCGGAGAGTGCTGCTGGGTAGGTAAAAGATCTCCCAGGTCCAACCAGTCTCTCCTGATCCGGCCTGCCATGCAGTTGGTGGGCAGGTGCATCCGTCGCCAAGATCCGGACAAATAAATGAACCCAGGTACATGGGGTGAGGTTTTTGAAATTCAATTTAATTTAGATTACCAACAATAATCTCCCTGGTTCCCGGGCGGTAGTACCCATACCCGCCTCCCAAATTACTGATAATACCTATTGTGAGAAGAATAAATATGTAAAAATGAGATATTTCTTACAATCAAACTGAATATCACTCAGTAGAAATACAATTAAAAAACAACAACAGAATACTCGTAAAAACATTTCAAAAATCAAGAAATTTGTATATTACGTAAGTACCTATTTTATACCCACTATTTTTACGCATTTCACTTGTATCTATTTATGTTTATGCACTTCGGTAAACAAATTACAAATAACTACTTATTCGGAAAAAGCTGGAACCGAGAATTCAATATCGATGTCGTCTGAACCATCCTATAGATATCGCAAGTTGAGTGGGACATGCTGCTTGCGGCGGAGCGAATGTGGTATTTCTATCTCGTTCTAAAAAACTTCCGATCGTGAGGCCGTCTTTTGATGAAATTTGAATTTTCGGCCGCTGGTAATGCCCTCTTAACAATGTATTGACAATCAGACGAATGCCCTTCTTTGCAGAGAATCAAGTAGGTTTTGGTAGTATTTTGAGGCTCCAGCCCATAGGTGGTTTCCAAATTCAATTGTTTGACATACTTGAGATTTGTTCAAGGTTGGCAACTGGTCATTATTGAAGAATCTGCTAGCCCTACAAAGAGGTCTAGTGCCCCTTGCGGATATGCCCAATATTCGCCAATAATGAATCGGATGGCTTTAAAATATATAATAAATAGAAATTATTATTTTTAATTGATAAATTAACGTTTTTCAAGACAAGATTTTTATGCATAGCACAAAGGGTAACAAAATGTAATAAGCAGTAGTTGTTGAATGAAGTACTAGTATACATATATTGAATTATTTGGCGGGTATTAGATAAGCCGCCATGGCTCAGTGGTAGAGCTCCTGACCGGCAATCAGAGGGACACGGGTTCAAGTCCCGTTGGCGGCCAGTATCTTTTCTCGGAAGATTTTTTCAATGTAGATGAGTGTTTCAGGCTGATAATTATTGCTTATAATAATAAATATAAATATAAATTTTGGAAAAACTGTCACATTCTAGCATGTCGAACAACCATATTAATTTGTTTTCAGTTGCCATCGTGGCTTGGGTAGGAGAGTATCTCGTGATAGAACCTTTCTGCCATTTATGCTAGTTTACGCTTATCATTACCTAACATCAATGAGCCTCAGGAAGAGAGACAAAGAAGTAATACATATTGGGAAATAACAAAGCTACATTGGGCATGCACATAATCAAAGATGAACAATTAGTGGTGATACAAGAATGAATAGGTACATATCATTAAGAAATAACCTCGGCAACTCTGGCCAGATCAGCACAGACGCTGGCCAAGTAGTCCGTCCTCTGGAACAGTTTAACCTTGTCAAACTCCCAGCGCGGCCCCTTCACATTTTCCTCAATCTTCTTCCTGGTCAGCATGTAGTAGCTTCTCCACTTCTCCAGCATCTCCTGGCCGGCTAGAGCCAGCTCTCGAACTTCCGCGTGGGGCTTACTGAAAGAAAATTAAATTAAATTGTCCTCAAAGGTAATCATTTTTACTAGTACACATTTTTTCACAATGTTTTCTTATATAAAAGTTGGTACCTTAGTCCCACAGTTAATAGCTTACTTGTCTGTTCTGTGTACAGCCAGGGGAACTACGAGGGCTGTCCGTAAAATAAGGTCTCCAAGGTGCTGCGGCCGCGAGGAACAATTTTACGCAAGATCCGGCAACACATGCGTGTAGCCTGGTTTCCCTACGCCAAATCCCCATCACGCTGCACTCTCTGCAACACTTAGCCTCGGCGTGGCAGCCGTTCGCGATGGAGCTTTCGCTCGCCGCACCCGCCAGGTTTGAATTACGCTCTATAATTAGTTTTTTTGTGCAAAGAACAAAACCCCGGTATAAATTCATTCTCAGCTACTTGAAGTTTACGGAAAACAGTATATAAGTGCGAAAATGTGCGCAAATGGTGCGGAGAATTTAAAAGCGTGCCAGAAGGCCATCGGTTGAAAACATTGCCAAAGATGAAAAAATAATGATTGCAGATTGACGGGTGATGGTTCAGGAGCTTTGTGATATGATCCCTGGTGTCAGAAGACCATTATTGACAAGATTTTGACAGAACATTTGGGAGACCACAAAGTCTGACGGGAGCAGTTGGGACTCTTGTGCGGCATTCATGAAAAAAAAAGGTAGGCCCCAAAATGCTCACCGAAGATCACAAACATCAACGAGTTGAAGCAGCCCGCGAATTCCTTGAGTGCTACGACACCGATGGCGAAGAATTCTTGGACTCAATTGTGACTGGGGATGAGACCAGGATACACTACACGACATTAGAGACAAAAGAACAATCCCAATGGCGTCATTCAGATTCGCTGAAGCAAAGTTTAAAAACAAATTACAGAGCGTAACTGGCACCATGGCTGCTACGCCGAGACTAAGCATCACAGAGGGTGCAACGTGGCAAGGGGAAACCAGGCTACACGCCAGCCAGTGTTGCAGAATTCCGCGTAAAATCGTTTCTCGCGACCGCAGCACCTTGGAGACCTTATTTTACAGACAGCTCTCGTATATCGCCACTCGGTTGGGTTGATAATTAGAGCCAGCTGAAGGAGGGGGTTGTAGAAAAGGATTAAAAAAGGAAAGAAAAAATGAGTGTTTGATTCTTGTCTGCCAAATTTTTCATTGTTGCAGCAGTGCACGGGAGATCAATGTTGCTAGTTCCTCCAATCTACTCCCAGTAACCCCCGGACCTTCCCTTCCTTCTTCTCATTCCCTTCCCCATTCCCTTCAACCTTACAACATGACCCAATTGAGTGTGTGATACTTTAACTGCCTCCAGATGGTCGGGAGTCAATGGAAATAGAGTACGGTATTAAAAAGTCGGCTTCATTGAAATATTGGAATAAAAAATATTACGTTTCGCCAAGTAAAATATTTGAAAAGCAAACACTCACTCAAAAACCGTGGCCACATTCAGATATTTCTCAATCTTGGAGCACAGACACTGGGCGATCCTCTCAAAAAGCGGTACCATGGTCTCGTCTCTGCAGTAGTACTTGGACAGCATCCACAGCATGTTCAGGCCATCCATCAGCGGCGGAATGCTGTCAGAGATTGTCTTCAGATTGGAACCCTCAGACACTATCTGCAATGGAAAGTATTAAAGTACTAATTATTTAGATAGATTTATTGGGCCAGTGGCGTGCAGTCCATAACAGCTGAAAAGCTATCTAGACTAAAAACACTTCGAACCATCAAAAAAATTAAAATATTATAGAACATTTGGTAAATTTCTAAAAATACAATCTGAATTTTTGCAGTAAATGTAACAAACCCTCACACAACCAATTAAAACAAAAAATAACTACGTTCAGAACATTAAATCTTGGCTTTTTTATATTAACTCCACACAGAAAATAATTTCCCTCAGGGCCTATGTCATCTTTGAAGATGCTGTGTGGAGGGTCTTTTTGAGGAAAGGAAGGAGTGAACATGGGTCTTGAAGAGACCCATGTTGTAGGAGGGAGGAAACACAGAGGCCGGCAAATCGTTCCACAGTCGAGCTGTTGAACTCAAGAACGAGTCGTAGAAACGACCCATTCTCATGTGACTAATGTCAACCGTTTACAAATGTTGGGCGCGTGTTTCCCGACTATGCACCGATGCCGAGGGGATCAATGATGCTAGTTCCTCGGAGCATCTTCCATTGCAATACCGGTAGAATAAGGATAGCATTCCCACCTGACGCCTGAGCTCTAAAGATTGCAATCCATCTGTTAAGATGGGAGAATCTACCAAACGGACCGCCCGTTTCTGCACAGAGTCAAGGGTTTTTTTAAGGTATTTTGGAGCTCCAGACCAGAGGTGGCTGCCAAATTCAACCGTGGAGCGCACTTGCGATTTGTACAGGGTTAGCAGTTGTGTACTATTAAAGTATCTGCGGGCCCTGTACAGTACGCCCAGTTTCTGAGAGGCTAACTTAACTCTGGTTTCGATGGAGCCCCCATACCTAAGCTGGTGACTTAGAGTTACACCAAGCATATCAATGGAGGTCCTGCTCGGAAGATTGCTTCCGTTGAAGGAGACTAGATTATCATTTCGATCCCTTTTAGACGTTATCAGACATGATTGGGTCTTTGAAACAGGCTTAAGAAACTATCGGAAAAATAACTAACTTGTACATATATATCGTCATAAAGTCTCTGAAAAATCATGAAGTCGCTGAAAACTTGTCCAAAATATAGTCCCCCTCAGCCCAGGATCTCCTAGTGAGGAGGACTACGAATATAATCTACATCGATTTTATATTCGTATACATATATATATTTAACATGTATCTTCTATAAATGTAAAAACTAAATTATAGTAACTAAATAAAAGAAAATTTAAATAAATAAATAATTAGAAAATTTGGTTTATCACAACAATCAGCGGATGATACTCGTAATAATAAAATGACTCGTTTTAAATATCAGTGCACAATAAATTCATTCCCAAGCTTGACAAACTAAAACTTACCCCCCTCACACATCTTTGGTAATAGCATGAGTGAGTGAAATGGCCGTGTGTCACATCTTTGGTAATAGCATGAGTGAGTGAAATGACCGTATGTCCAGCTTTAATTGTAAAATATTAATATATATTTATAATATTTGTGGCAGTTTTCAGAGTGGTATCTATTCCCAGTATCGTCCTGGTGAAAGACCGTAATTCAGAATCGAATTTTGCTTGAAAAGACTTTTGTCGAATTTGGTCCCAATTGGGGTGCCATAATTCCATTGGCTAGCAGTAGCAGGGACACTTGTAAATAACTAAATTACCTTAAAATGTCGCATGAGCGTGGCTAAGAAATTGAAGTTGTCCCGGACGCCCTTGAAGCGTTTCTTAAGCCTCTTAAAGTGGTGGAGGTGATTGTCCAGCTTGGGCGAGCCGGCGAGCTCTAGCACCTCCAGGATCTTCCTGACGGGCGGCGCCTCCAGTTGCTGTGTCAACTGGAACAGCTTGGTGTGCTGCATCTTCCAGAACTCGCACTCGTCCACCGGCGTTTCCGCAACCATATACTGAAATAACATACATATTTATAAACACTAATTTAGTAAGTAATTTAAGTTATGTAGGAGCTTTTCTGGGTGTTGGTTAATTACATTCAATCTGTATTATTTTGAAAACATTACAAAATATCAATTTTAAATCATGTATTTTATCAAAACCATGTTCAGAAATCATATTATGTACTGATTTAGTTAGTTTGAAGATACTTAACATTATCTTTCATTTCTACTATTCAGTTTGTGTTACACGCTGTGTACTGCATTTTTACTATTGGATAATAATATTGAACTCAGGGGGTTTTTCACCATCCTCCTGATAGCTTTTATCCATACAATAATGAATATTAATTATTATTTTTAATTGAAAAACTAATGTTTAAGACACGATTTTTATGCGTAGCACAAAGGTATAAATTATTATAAGTAATAATTATTAGCCTGAAACTAACTGAATAAGCAGTAATTGTTGAATGAAACACTAGTATATATTGAATTACTTGGCGGGCAGGAGCTGAGCTGTTTGAGTCCCGTCGGCGGCATGTATCTTTTCTCAGAAATTTTTTCAATGTAGATGAGTGTTTCAGGCTAATAATTATTACTTTTGATACAAATATTTTAAGACCGAATAGTAAATCCAGACTTCTTGAATAAATAAATCGTGTTTAATTAACTGAAAATGTACATTATCGTATGGATAATCTATGAGAAGGATGGTGAACTACCCTCCCAATCTGATTTCTTTTACTCCAGTTAACTAATTACTACCACAAGTCCAGTAAACTACCAAAAGAAGCATGTGGGGCGCATAAACGGCATCTCATTTTGTCTTGCTTATGCCTTCTTTATCATTTTTAGTAAAAAAGAGAAATAAAATGTCGTTGATCGTATTTGAATATTCAAAAAGTTATTACAGTTAATCGAAAAGTTTTTTATATTAAAAATGAACACCAATTTTTTTTTTCTGAAGTTGAATAACAAGTAGTGCTGTATGCAAGTAATTCAACTGCCATACCGATATATAAACCACTCTGCATTAGTCAAACATACGATTTTGCTAATAGTTGTATACCTTAACGTCGCTTTCTTCAACGATGGTAGTAAGGTGTACATTCCATTCGTGCACGCCTATTTCCAATTGTTCCACGACTTCTGGAAGCTTGCTCAGCTTTCTGATGGAAAGTTTCCCTTCGGCGAGTTCTGGAATTGCAGGCATTGGCAGATGGAGCTCGCCCTCCAGATGTTCAATTGACCTACAAATAAATAACATTTTATTTAATGTTAGCGTGTAATTATTAATTTACCAATTTACTTATTAATTTACATTTTATCACAGATCAAAAGCAGTTAAAACCAAAGCAATGCAAAAAAATGAGTGCATGTTTTTAGTTTTCTTATTTTTTCGTATGGTCGGGGTCAGAGGGGAACACCAAAGTCTGCGTTTTAGTCCAGGGCCTCAGAAATCGTCCTACGGACCTCATCAATTCCATAGGGGAGCGGCCATATTCATTGACCACATGTTTGGTGGTCCGCACCGCATTCATTCATCGCCAACTTTTAAGGCCCCATCTATGCTTCATGTATTATGGACACAGGGATGGTCCGATGCTCTGTAGGGAACCTGCTTGCACAGCGCGGGGTGTAAACTGTGCACCCTAAAGTTAAAGCTTAGGGCCAGTTGTTTCGGAAAAAATCACGTCTGACGGACCGTCAAAATCGTCAATCAACTAAATTTGGGTTGTTTCACCGTCCGTCAAATGAAATTTCAGGCCAAATCTGAAGGATTCGTCAGATTTTGTAACCAGCCAAAATCCGCGGGTTACATCTGAAATGATGGGCGGCACATGCGCAGAAGTGCGAAAAAAATCTGACAGCTCGCGGGCAGGTATGCTTTACTCTACACTACCGAAAGTAGTGATTATAGCTCGACTTTTTGCATATTATAACGCAAATAAAACACAACGATCGAAACTTCAGGATGGAAAAATAGCCAATGGCTTTGTGGGAAGAAGTTTAGATATCTTTTCAACGTATAATATTGTCGAAAATCGTTGGTTTTAGAGATTGAAAATGACGTAAACACTGGTGAAAACATTGAAAAAAATACAAACTTATTTCTCGTGTAAACCGATGATGTTACAATCTATTGCCATGTTATTCGTGTTATATTTATATTGTGTTAATTTATAAGTCTACAATAATTTATAATAAAAGAAATCTTTTTCTTGTGATTGACATTTTTCTTGTGAGAACAGAGATTTTGTCAGGTGTGCGTGGTGACAACTGAAGGTTCTGATTTCGGTCAACTTCCGATTTCATACAAGATATAAAAGAAGTTGAGTTTGTTATTTTATTTTTTTTTATTTTTATTTTTTTTTATTTAGGAGAAAATACAGATACAGATGTCAATTAACAAGAATATACAAAACAATAACTAGAGAACTCACCTGCACCCAAACTATTTCTCACGAATTAACATTAACAGCAGATAAAATAAAAAAAATATACAAATATTTTTACTTATAAATATGGAAAAGACGTATGTAAATATGAGAAAATTATTTTACAAATAGAGATGAGAAAAGTGCGCAATAACCCTATAAAAGTTTACAAATTATCTTTGGAAAAATTTTGATGGTAAGTCCAAAAACATATATATTGATAAAAAATAATATTATACAGATATTAAAAAAAAAAAGAAAATTAGTTAAAATTATAAGCCAAGTAATGTCTAAGTTATTATACTTTGTAGGAAAACAGCCTTCAATTTTCTACTAAAAGTACTGCGTGTGTCGAAAAATAAGTCGGAATCCTTGAGGTTTTGATTTCGATTAAACAATTCGCACATTCTTCTGATTGGATCCCTGACACCAGCATTTGTACGCGTCCGGCTAATGTGGAATAATTCGTTAAGCCTTGTTACTCTGGGTGGTATTTTGAAGTTTATTAGTTTCAGTAGGTCAGGACAGTCAATAACGTTGTTGCAGATTTTATATAGAGTCATGAGGTCAAGGTATGTTCGCCGGTTAGATAGAGTAGAGACGTTATAATTCGAGAGCATATTTATGTACCCCCGTTTAGGTGCGCTCATTCTGTAATTGAGGCATTGCAAAAATTTCTTTTGAATACTTTCAATATTGTCTTTATAGATACCGTAAAGTGGAGTCCATATGGAGGAGCAGTATTCAAGTTGAGAACGGACCAGCGTGTAGTAAAGAAGAAGATAGGTTTCAGGTTTTCGAAATTCGCGGCTGTTTCTGATGACAAATCCTAGCATGCAGTAAGCTTTATTCACAATATTCTCAATGTGCGCATCGAAATGTAGTTTGGAATCAAAAAGTACGCCTAGATCTCTTATACAGTAAACGCGCTCGAGTAAATAGTTACCAATACAATAATTGTGTATGATAGCGTTGTGATTTTTAGTAAAGCTTATTTGTTTACATTTGTTGTAACTTAGGTAAATTTTGTTTTCATTGCAAAATGCTTCGAACCTTACTAAATCGCTTTGGATGAGCAGACAATCGTTTAAATTTCTCACAATGGCAAATATTTTTATGTCATCAGCGTACAAAAGAAATAAACAATGCATGAAACATTTAGTAACGGTGTTAATAAAAAGTATAAATAATAGCGGACCCAGGATTGACCCCTGTGGCACGCCAGAAGTAACTGGTTCCCACTTAGAAGTATGTCCTCGTAATGATACAGCTTGCTGTCTTTTTGTTAAATACGAGACAAACCAACGTAATAAGTTACCCCTAATTCCGTTGTATATAATTTTTTGAATAAGAATAAGATGGTCAACCTTGTCAAAAGCTTTTTTGAAGTCGCAATATATTGCATCTACCTGGTGGCCTCGATCCATGCTATTGAATAAGAAATTTGCATAAATGAGTAAATTACTCATGGTAGATTTGCCTTTTACAAACCCGTGTTGTTGCTCTGTAATTTTGGCGGCAAGCTGGGGATATATATTATCATGGACAAGTCTTTCCAAAAGTTTAGGGATCGCTGAGAGAATGGATATTGGTCTATAGTTTTCCACTCTGTGACGTGAGTCACCCTTGTGGACCGGTATAATATAGGCCAACTTCCACCTATCAGGGAAAACCCCGTCACTCAGGCATTTATTAAATATTATGGTGAGCGGCACACACAATGACGATGCAGTAGATCTAAGAAAAAACGCCGGTATTCCATCGTGACCCGCACCCTTGTTAATATCTAGTGACTTTAAACTCGATTGCACTTCTTTTTCCGTTAGTTCAACGGTGTGAATGTGCGCAAGTCCAGAGTCCTGAACTGCTTCAAGTTGGTCGATGTTAATTGTGTCATTGATAGAGGAGGGTTCGAATGTTGACTTGAAGAATTCAGAGAACATATTACAAATTTCCTGGGCATCGTTAGATTTACGTCCTTCGAAGGACATAGCAGCAGGGTATCCATCAGATGATTTTAATGAAGATATGTATGACCAAAAACTTTTGATATTATTATGCAATGAACTTTCGATGTTGTCAAAAAATAACTTTCGGGATTCACTGGTCAATTTTTTGTATCTAGCACGTAAGAAGGAAAATTCACGATAGTCAGAAAGACCTTTATATGTCTTCCATTTGAGCCAGACTTTATCTTTTTTCCGTGATAGCCTAATAAGTTCGGGAGTAAACCATATGGCAAATTTGTCATTTCGTCGCGCCAATACTGGAATAAACTTATCAATTATATTATTTATTTTTAAATAGAATCGATCAACTGCTTCTTCGGCTGATAAACTTGCGATGTTAGTGGATTGCAATTATAAATAATTATGTACTTCATGATTTTTGGCTAAGTACCTATATTAAAAACAGTGCTTCGAGTCACAGTAGAGAATGAAGGACTGGCGCCATCATGACATTCTATATAACTGGTTCAACCCTCACAAAGAAAATTGCATAGTTTGAGAACTGGTGTCATGACCTAGCATATTAACATAAACCTGTAACTGACATTAATAAGGCAGGTCTTTATGTGGCATTTCTTCGAATCGTCTTCCTCATATTTTGCCAGATGGATAGACAGATAGTAAAATCCTGCCCTTTATAAAGTATATATAGTCTTATCTTACCTCTTTCTGTACTATAAATCGAGTGCTGTAAAAGCCTGCACACTGCACTGCAAACCGTTGACTCACTTTAGCCAACTATACTTTACTGCCGAGGGTGTTACACTGTTACAGCACTAGGTTTATGTGGATTCCTTACCGACCCTTGGGATGATGGGCTTAAATCTCAGCACTTTCTAAAACATCTGCCACCTGGAGAGACACATACGCACAATAGGTACAAGAGAGGATATAATAAAAAGCCGTTTGATTTTCAAAATAATATATTTATTTAAAATAATCAACATTTCAATCACTTTTATTTAATTTTTCATAAAAACAACTCTCTTTTTATAACTTTTGAAGGTTATAGGTTATTTTAGTGTTATCTTCTTCTTCAATGATATAATCTTCTATTTATTTATAACGATTTATTCTTTAATGTTTTACAAAGCTAGTAAATTACTTTGTTTATAATATAAATAGTATTGGAAATGTTAATTAATGTTAAACGTCACATACGTTATAATCTACGCATTCACAGATGGCGCCAATCAAATTATTTTAAGTTTTTAATGCTTTTTGCGCTTTAAAATATTAAGGTAAATTAATTGTTCGCGATCATAAATATTTAATTAGAATATAAATAAATAGTTTTGTCCATAAACAAACCCAAATCTTTCAAGGCTGAAAAATTCAATTTTGTATCGGTGTCTCAATCCAATATTGTATTTTTCAGCCTTTCTTCAAAGATTTAGGTTTGTTTATGGACAAAACTATTTATTTATATTCTAATTAAATATGTACGATTGCTAACAATTAATTTACCTTAATAATTTAAAGCGTACCATACAAAAAGCATTAAAAACATAAAATAATTTGATTGGCGCCATCTGTATAATCTACGCATTCACAGATGGCGCCAATCAAATTATTTTAGGTTTTAATACTTTTTGCACGTTAAGCTTTAAAATATTAAGATAAATTAATTGTTTGCACCTGTACATATTTAATACGAATAAATAGTTGTGTCCATAAACAAACCCAAATCTTCTAAGGCTGAAAAATTCCATTTTGTATCGGTGACTCAATCCAATATTGTATTTTTCAGCCTTTCTTGAAAGATTTGGGTTTGTTTATGGACAAAAGTATTTATTTATATTCTAATTATATATGTACGGGCGCGAACAATTAATTTACCTTAATATTTTAAAGCGTAACATTAATGCAAGAAACATTAAAAACCTAAAATAATTTGATTGGCATCATCTGTGAATGCGTAGATTATAATGTATGTGACGTTAAACCTTAAAATGTGTTAGATCATTATTAAATGCGAATGAGCTGACAGCAACTGCAACAGCATTCTTCCATCTAATTATTACATTATATATGTCTTCGACCAGGTTATACTTGGTTGCTGATGCCTTAAATAAATAAATAAATTACCAATGTGTATAATATATTTATATTTCATTTTATTTACGCCCTTGGGGCTTTTTTTAAAGAGAGGAACAAAATAATATAACTAGCTAAAAGAAAAGAGAAATACATATAGGTACCAACAGTAAATAGCGAAAAATCAACAGAAAAGTCGGGTACATATTTTAATATATTACATATGGTAAATATTTACTGTTCCATTAGTAAAACAATACGTTAGAAATTTATAATTAAATTTTTATTATGGAATAAATGAAAACTTCAATGGCAGTGAATGTATTTCTATGCCATGTAGGCTTTGGACTGGGGAAATAATAAAATAGTTTGTTTTTGACGAATTAACCAACTCTGCAGCGTTAACTAATTTGCATAAAAATTCAAATTGTTACATATATATTTATAGAGTGAGTAAAGTCTTTATATATAAAAAAGTCAAATGACAGCAATTACTCCCTCGAAGGAGAAAGTATTTTACAACAACAAAAAATTCTTTATACATATAATGAACGTAATATACTCCAGACGCTAGACTATTTTGAATGGACTAGTTGATTTAGTGCGAATGATCCATCGACCTTGTTAACATTAATTAACAAGTATTTAAAAGAAAAAAATATATACGCCACACAAGTATCAGGTCACGTAGCATTTAAAATATGCATAGCAGAAAAACCAATTATAACATATACAATCTGCATATTTATTAGTTTACAGATTACAAAAAGAAAGAAATGAAAATTGTGGCCTTACTGGAGTTTACTGTTGTGCGTGCACATTGTATATTGTAGTTAGCACATGATGTAACATTTAAAAATGTTTTAGGATAGGTAATAATATCAATTTTAAGCAAGAAAATACTTTATAAGAATTGTGCACATGAAAAAGAGAGAAAAATGAATTTTTCGAAGAAAACTTCTCCGGAAAGGTTTTCACTTTGTGATGGCATTATTTATTTTAATAAAAAGACAAATAACTTCAATCAGGATCAAACGTATACTCAATACGTTTGATCCTGATGAAGTAAACATTGTTTACGAAACATGTTGATTGTGTACCAATAAAAGTGATGTAAACAAAGTTATTTGTCTTTTTATTAAGAGAAAAATTATTGAAAACAATGTTGGATATCGATGGATATCTATACATATACCTTTAAATTCTTTAATTTGTAGATAGATGGTGAACAGTTTGCAAGAGCATGGTTTGGCCTTCAATATTGCTTCTTCCTGTCTCAATAATCTACATTTAAAAAAAAAATCAGTTGAATTGGCAAAATCATACATTCATAATATCATGTAAATATTATTAATAACTGCACAAATACATAAAAATGCATTAATTAATTATACCTTAAATGGAGAACCCATACATTAGGAATCATTGTAAGTTCTTACATGTAATAGAAACATGGCCGTCTAAACCATAATACACCTCGGTTGTGTCGCTCATAACACTTGCCTCCACCCCCGGTTCCTGCAGCACTAAGTGTCGACATCATCAAGACGCAGAGGAGACTGTCAATTGACGTGGCCATTATGCTCCGCATAAAAGTGGTCTCCTCCTTCACTGGTGCTGCTGGAGCTCCACCGCCAGTCTTTATGCGCTCTTGGATCTCTCTGCTACCGTCCTTGAAGCAAAAACTCCATTGATAAACATATTCATTCTACATGAATTGAATGATTCAACGCTACCAATTTCTAAATGTTACAGTTAATTTAACAGCAGAGTAATACCAATTAAGAAAAAGATTTCAACCTGTCTTGCCCGACGTTTCATGTATCAAATGGAGCTCGGAGCTGCTTGACAGAACGGTAGAAGGAGCCTTCGCCATTGAATTCTGCTGCAATGGTGTGTCACGTCGCCTCTCGCTGTTGGAAGCTGACTGCGTCGGTTATCTTCTTGGTAAGAATACGGCTATAACAATTCAAATCGATCACACTCAGCTGCAGAAAAATTGCTCCCTTTCTGAAAACACATTAACATTTCTAAGTATTAGATCGTAACAAAAAATCTCAGATATAAACTTAAATACGCATATGAAGCATAGGTAATTATTTGAAAACACCGTAATATTCATACATAAAACGTTAAAGTGGCAGAATACACATGTAATACATAATAATCATAAATAAACTAATCTAATAACATAAAATTTGCCGCAATGATTCATTCCATAGCGGAATCGAACATTCCAGAAGTAATAAAATTCAACGCTTGTAGATAGTTCAAGTGTCTCATTTCACAACGATTAAAAACATTGGGTTACTGCCAATAAGAATATAAAGATGTCCTCGATTAAAATGTTTTTTGTTCGTTTTGTCGATCGTTTATGTCAGAAAAACGAAATTCCACATACTTAATACAGTGAAACTTCACACAGGTACAAGCAAAAAAAATGCTTTCCAACTACTTGTACGGTTATAAGTTATAACAATGTGTTTTACAATTTATTCATACTTATTATGGCACATAGAGATAAAAGTGTGCAATACTCACAGTAAGTTGGGATCCATTGTAATATAGGTTTACAAAATTGAGATTAACAACAGATAATAACAAGCGTCGATAATGGCGGTAAAAAGTTTGTTGTGAAGTTTCGTTTCGCGAAGAAATGCGCGCTTGCCGCTGACGTAAATGTGAAGTGTTGCCATCGTAAAAATAATTCGGGCCTCCGAAAAAAATAATTCTCTGGTATAATTGTCCGATTCGGCTGGGAACACTGTGTGAAATTTTCAAATCTGACGAACGTTAAATTTAAGTTGAAACAACCCAATTCTGATTTGACGAAAATCAACGGAATGACTGTGTTACATTTTTAAAATCTGAACGATTGTTCAGGTTTTCCGAAACAACTGGCCCTTAGACTTACAGATTTCAATACTTCGTTTATGTGGTACTATGATATGAAACAAACAACGCTGTGGGAGCACTTTATCGTATTAGACTTATCTGTGGCAAAAAATGATACCTACATAAATATTTAAAAAACTTTTTTTTTATTTCATTTATGTAATCAATAATATTATTATTCAATTAATGAAAACAGTTTATTTATAAACAAGTTCTGCTGTGTATTATTATTACGCGTTACAGCTGTTCAGCCCTCTGAAGGCATTATCAAACTGTGGTTATGTCACTTACACAGCAGAATTTGTTTATAAATAAACTGTTTTTATTAATTGAATAATAATATTATCGATTATCTTATAGATATTATAAAGGTGAAAGTTTGTATGGATGAGTGTTATTCTTTCACGCAATAAACACAGAATATAATTTAAAAATTCTTTCACTAATGGAAAGCTACATTATTTGCGAGTACCATAGGCTATATATATTGGTAAGCTCTGGCGTTATGAATAAGCTGTAGCGTTATGCAATTATTTTTCATACGTTTTCTGTCCCTAACAAAATCGAGTTATTGCAAACGTCAAACAAATTGTTACCTTGGAAAAAATGTTTTTTTTTTTTAATTAGGCAATTCACCCTAAAAATAGTGCTTTGTTGGCGTCATAGTTAATATCTACCTATCTCTAAAAATGTTTATTGTCCGGACGAAAAGCATAGCGTTGCTATGTAATTATTTGACGTGGGCTGTAATTTTGTTATTTCTTTAGGTTACTCTGGATTCAAATATGAATAAAATACTAATTCCTTCTTGAGGCGAAATCATCAGAATAAATTAGGGGAGTAGGTACTTGAAATAAATTTCTATAATTTAAATATTTTCTAAAATAGAATTTTTATTTGCGAAATGTCATTCTCAAATTTTTAAATTTTCTATTAAACAATAATTATTTTTTATTAGACAAAAAAGTAAAAATAATAACAATTATGCCAATAATTATGCCAGTAATTTCCCTCTAATACCATGCGAGCGAAGCCGCGGGTAAAAGCTAGTATAAAATAAATAAAAATTAAAATGTAGTTCTGCAAATTAAACTTGATAACAATAAATATTTAAAAAATACTTTTTTTGTATTTTGATCTACTACTTTAATAATTTTTTAATGGTAGATAGTATCCACTTGTGCGATGGATTTAGGTAGGTGATCAAATATAGGTAGGTGATTTTTATAAATTAAAATTAATTATAAATTTTTTTTTTAATGAAAAGAAAAATAACTTTGTTTACATCATTTTTATTAATACGCAATCAACATGTTTCATTAACGATGTTCACATTATCAGGATCAAATGTATACATAATTTAATTTTTGTTTTTATAAAACCTAAAAATAATAAATAAACGGTTAAACCTGGGTGGATTTGTTGGCTTTAATATATTATCCGTATTAATACAAAGTATGATATTAATTAAATCGAATGGCCGAATCGAACCGAACACCCGGAAATCATCATCGCTCGAGCGTATAAACAAACGTCTTGTAGGAATAAAAAAGTGTGAAATCTATTAGGTCTATACTTTTTCATTTATTTATTTTTTACAGAAAGACAAACATTCCTTGGTTACGAATAATCTGACAATATTTGGAAATCTCCTACTACCACCACATTAAGCGGAAAATGTTGCTTGTGTCGTGATGGAGGACTTAACCAGCCGAGGAATCGAACATGCGATGCCTGGGTGGGACCTGAACGCGATACCAACTCAGACACAGACCGGTCTAAAATATTAAACGAAGGATGGTAGTATTAGAGATCTTGGATATACCTGTTCGCAAAGGAAATGTTAAAACTGTTAAAAAAACTTACCATTCTATGCTTCCGATGAGGTCAAATAGATCATCTGCCAAATCTTTAGAGGTTTGCGGCGTCTGTAAGAAAAAAAATAGTTTTAAAAAACTTCATTTAAAAAAATATATTATCTACAATTGAAGATTTTTTACCACCGGTGTTTCCGATTTATCCAGATCGACATCATCTATTTTTTCTGGAGTCACATGGGGTTTGCTCTTATCTTTAATCCTGAAACAAAATTTCGAATCAGATTTAAATTGGGTAACTTCCCAAAATTTATAAAGTAAATAAAAGTTGGTAGGAGAAAGTTAGTTTAGGTTAGGGTTGTTATTGTGACTTGGTTAAAGTACGGTTAATTTAGTGTAGGGTGATGTGTGTTTATGTTAGGTTAGGTTAAAAGTTAGGCTGTATTTATTTATTTATCTAAGGAACATAAACAGTCTTAATAACATAACTTGACAAAAAAACGGACCAATTATTAATGTTCACATTTAGGTATTTAGAAACATAAAACTATCTGAATGTAAACTAGAATATTTAAGAAAAAAAAACAGAACTAAGCAGCAATTAAAAAAAATGATAATACTGATGTAAATTCAACAAATTCTAAACCTATAATACACAACAATAAAATAAATGAGATTATAACTATAATTAGACTAAAAAAAAAAATTCCAGGAAAAAGACTGAATATTTGTATTTGCCTTTTGAAGACACAAATGCTGTAACTCCTTCGATGCAAATGGATGGAGTAACATTAGCCAACTGTAACTCATTTAAGTATCTGGGCTCACTCATCCACAAAGACGGAGGATGTGCAGCGGATGTCACCCATAGAATAGGTGCGGGATGGATTAGATTCAGATCCGTAACGGGAATATTGTGTGACTCCAAAATGCCTATAAAACTTAAGGAAAGATATACCAGACTATTGTTAGACCCGCGATAATGTATGGCTCCGAATGCTGGGCTATGTACAACTCCTACTCTAGGCAACTCGAAACAGCAGAAATGCGAATGCTTAGATGGTCGGCAGAGTATCACTAAACGATATGATTAAAAGTTCACGCATTCGTAGTAGCTGGGTGTCACGGACATAAACAGCAAGCTGGAGGAACGACAGTTGAGATGGTATGGGCATATAAGACGGAGACCATCAGACCACACAGTGAAGCAGGCAATGTCTATGGAGCTTCATCGACAGTGATCCAAAGGAAGACCAAAGAACTCCTGGATGACTCAATGCTCAAAAATACTTTGGAGAAACGGCCTGGATGAAGGCGATACTCAGAAGCGAAAAAGCTACAACCTGAGAACGAGGAAAGCCGACCCCAACAGCCTACCTAGGCAATGAGTTGGGATAGCGCAAGAAAGAAGATAACTATAATTAGACTGCGAAATAGGTATTTGGGTTGGGACGGGTAAGGGGAGGAGAGGATTATTTGAAATAGGGTTAATTTAGGATGAAGCTTTGTGTAATGTGTCGTGTAATGTGCCTTTATGTAGTGTGTACGGGTAGTACTTGGCAAATGAAGAGAGTATAAGTAATTGGTACTGGTATTTATTAGGGAGCTGCTCGTAAGCAAAAGAGGACAAGTCACGCATGGATTCCTTTAAATAGTTTCTCGCAAGCATGCTATCTCGCTTGCACTCGTACACTTCCATGCATACATCAAACTTTGTGATTTTTTAGATAGTTTAGGTTTATGCTTATGAAAGAGAAAGTAAGCTTAGGTTAGGTTAATAGTGGGTTTATTGGTTATATTAGAATTAATTTGGGTTAGGTTAGTTTTCATTATTTTTTTACATTAACCCCACACAGGTGCCTTGGGAAAATAATTTCCCCCAGGACCTGTGTCATCTTTGGAGGATCTTTTTAAGGAAAGGAAGAAGAGGAAGAGGGTAGGAATCTGGGGGTCAGTTTGTCCAGGAGTGAGGGATGTTTGAAACTATTTGTCTTGTTGCTGTGCAGAGCTATGGGTCGAGAGAGTCCAGCTCCAGAGTGCAAAGAGTCACCTTCAACCAGCCTCTCCCGAGCCAACCCGCCACGGAGCTGAGGGGCATGCGCATCCACCGCCAAGACCTGGACAAACCTCATCTCAAGAATCTGTGCACCCACTGCTAAGTCATCAAAAATAGCAAACCACTTGGGGTGACCTACGCAGAGTTTCCGGGGCGGCGGCACCCGTACCCACCTCTCACCTATTTTGTAAGAAGCAATTGGCTACATAACAAGAAACAGGTTAAATAAGGTTAAGCCAAAAAAGTTTCTTAGGCTGAAGTTACTTAGTTCTACTAGTTTTATGCCTTAATAAGTAGGTAAATGGGGGAGGAAGAGGAATATAGGATAAGGATACATTACATACCTACTCGTGCATCAATTTATTAATGCTCACATTACTTCGGTTCAATATTTCTGAAGGTTTGCAAAGAATGACATGAAACGATGCCAGATTATTATTCAAAATTTCAAACGAAAAAATTGTGAAATTGTGAAATATGTTAGGTTATGTTCGCAAAAAGTATTATCATCGTGATGAATAATAACCTGGAGTCTGCGAGTTGGTGGCGTGCGGTCACAGACAGAAAGCGGTAATGTGACACGTGGTGGTAGTTGAGCTCCGACACCTGCCCCACTACGGCAGACGATTGGACATCTTCTGTTGCTGTGGCTTGGGGCGTCTCACCTGTGGTCTTCTTCGCCTCTAGCAGGTGGGGACCCATACAGGTGATGTAGGCCTGAAATGTTTACCATGAAAATATTATGAAAAACTCCCAAATTAATAAAATATCACCATATGATTTTCCACCATAGAACTAAATAGGATATATTATATTAAAGATTTTGTATTAAGTACCTACACCGAAGATTAAGATACATAAGATTTTATTATTGTTTTTTATTTTTATTTATTTATTTTTTATTTAGGAAACAAACAGTCATACAAAATGATAATATAACAATGAACATTCATATGTTGTAGACCAATTAAGTTCCAAAGGGATTAATGATATATTTGTATTCATGCATCAATAAATATATGGAATTGAAATAAAAGTGTAGGTTAGTATTGTTAGCAGCATATTTAAATATTGCCGCTCATCTGCCTCCAGAGGTACTGCTATCGCCTCTGGCGGCCAACAAGGAAACTACACCAGCTATAGCGGCCTGTAAAGAAGGGAACTACTAACCCTTCCTGGCTGGCGGCACTGGAGAAGAAGTACCTACAACACGGACAGCGAACGGCTGGATTTTACAAATGGCGGAAGCGGAACATAATCTTGCTGATTCTTGAATGTTGTTATTGTCAATTAACGTGGAGACAATACATTTCATCATAAATATTAACTTAGCGTTTTATTATTGCTATCATCAGAAGTGGGATTCGTAAAAGCAAGTGTCAATTGGCTTTTGTTTCGTTCACCTGACAAAAACTCGTGTTTTTTATACAAACGGCGGCCATCATAGCGTCTCTCGAGTTTGTTTACTGCGTTTGATGTTTGATGCCGGTGATTTAATGACAATCTGTGTATCGGACTTCTGAAAATATGTGAAATGTTTGGACTTCTGTTGTGAATTTACGTAAAAATGCCGCGTAATTACAGTGATGACAGATGCATTGATGCCCGATGTCGGAGGAATGCGTGGATCGTGTTTCCGCCGAAAGGACGCATTGAAAATTTTAATTTGGTGCTTGAAAACTCATTTGTGGTTCAATGGATTTGTCAAAAAGACCTTTCCCTTTCGTGTTTATCATCGTGAGCCTTATTTGATGATCGAAGACATTTGTCCAAAATGTCAACAAACGGTTGTCGCTAGCATTATGCTGAGCGCATAAACTGAAATACACGGTGAATCAGAGAAGCTGACTTCAGGTCCAGAAGATAGCATATGGATATGATCTCTTGATGGAAATTGGTGAAATGTTCGGAAACTCAAAATGTTTCAAAATTACGATGTGAAAGTTTACGCGGCGATGACAGTCTGATCTTGGTAGCCGTCTAGCTGACAAAAAGGGATCAATATGGTGATTTGCTTTTGAGTATGGACATCGCAGATGCCTTATTGCAATAACTAAAAGGAAATATGTTTGCGAAAATTAAAGCCCGTTTATGTGTGGCGAAAAGAAGTTGTAATCATGTTGAATTACAATTATGCCGACTATCTATGTCAAAACCTAGTATTATGGTTCGAAGTTATTTGAAATGGTTTGGATTTAATCGAAATGATTCAAAGTGGTTTGAAATGATTCGGAGATAAACAAAATGATTCGATGTTGAATAGTTCGAAGATATTCAAATGGTGAACACCTAGAAATGTCAGGTGTGGCGTTCTTTGGATTCTTCATGATGAGATTGGACATCGAGGTGTTAATCAAACACTGGCTGCCGTCCGGGATAAATACTGGTTTCCATGGAAGAGGAATGTTATCACAAAATATGTGAAAAACTATTTTAAATGTTGGTTGGAAAATGAGATACTGGGCGATGTGATATGTGAGCCCGGGGTTTTTAGAAAATGGAGATGTCTCTTGCTGTTGCGTTGAGCAGGTAGATCAATTTACTATGATCTTTCGTGAAGAGCGTGAACGGAATGCTGCGTGTTATTGCTCTCCAGGATGGCTTCATGAAAAAAACTGCCGATTAGAGGCAGAGGCAGAAACAAGCATGAAAGTTGTCATCATGACAATTTTGGCGATGGCGTACCTTTTTGGGGTGCCACGGGTGCTTTTGATATTCATCAAAAGCACCCGTGGCACCCGTTTCATTTGCACGGGTGCTTTTGATATTCATCAAAAGCACCCGTGCAAATGAAACGGTTCATCTCGAACCGATTCATAAACTCACAGGTTGGTGAGTGGCAGGACCTTATGGTCATACGTGTTGAGACACGGGTGCTTTTGATGAATATCAAAAGCGGCAGATGAAACGGTTCATCTCGAACCGATTCATAAACTCACAGGTTGGTGAGTGGCAGGACCTTGTGGTCATACGTGCTGAGACACGGGTGCTTTTGATGAATATCAAAAGCGGCAGATGAAACGGTTCATCTCGAACCGATTCATAAACTCACAGGTTGGTGAGTGGCAGGACCTTATGGTCGTACGTGCTGAAACACGGGTGCTTTTGATGAATATCAAAAGCGGCAAATGAAACGGTTCATCTCGAACCGATTCATAAACTCACAGGTTGGTGAGTAGCAGGATCTTATGGTCTTACGTGCTGAGGCATGGGTTCTTTTGATGAATATCAAAGGCGGCAAATGAAACGGTTCATCTCGAACCGATTCATAAACTCACAGGTTGGTGAGTAGCAGGACCTTATGGTCTTACGTGCTGAGAAAAGGGTTCTTTTGATGAATATCAAAGGCGGCAGATGAAACGGTTCAACTCGAACCGATTCATGCTTTTTGATGCAGATCAAAGGCGGCAGATGAAACGATTCAATGCGAAACGGTTAATTAAACCTTCGTATCGCGTTGGCGATACAGTTTTGATACGGATTTTTGGGGGAAATCCGGGGTACAGAAAGTTGAAAGGTCGGTTTCGGAGTTAGCCTTATAAGGTGGTAGAAGTCTTACCGAACGATCGTTTTGACGTGTACAAAAGTTGAAAGGTCGGTTTCGGAGCTTGCCTTATAAGGTGGTAGAAGTCTTGCCGAACGATCGTTTTGACGTGTTGGGTAATAGACCCAATGGCTGCACTCACAGAGTGATGGTCGCATATGAAAATATGAGGAATTGACCGGATGAACAAATTTCTGCAATGGTCAGGAAGGGCGAGCAGGATAATCTGTGTGTCAGTACCATTGTGGGGTTGAAAAAGATTTCAATCCCTCTAATTTTTTTTTCTTTTCTTTTAGCTTCCTGCTTTGAGGTCAAAGCAGTGGTCAGTATGGCCATGTTAGAAGCATATTTAAATATTGCCGCTCATCTGCCGCCAGAGGTACTGCTATGGCCTCTGGCGGCCAACAAGGAAACTACACCAGCTATAACGGCCGGTAAAGAAGGGAACTACTAACCCTTCCTGGCTGGCGGCACTGGAGAAGAAGTACCTACAACACGGACAGCGAACGGCTGGATTTTACAAATGGCGGAACGCGGAACATAATCTTGCTGATTCTTGAATGTTGTTATTGTCAATTAACGTGGAGACAATACATTTCATCATAAATATTAACTTAGCGTTTTATTATTGCTAACAGTATATAGAAGAAATGTATTCATCTGTCTTATTCAGTCGAAAATATTGCCTCAAGAAATAATTATAAATTGAGCCCTTGCCCGAAAAAACGTCATATCCAACAATATCCTTGTTCCGGGAAAAAATGGAAAAAATGAAACCAGTTATGTTTATAAAATACAATAAACATACAATTCTTAAGAGGTCTAAATGGAAAGTCATGAAGAAAGGCAATTAAAATAGAAATTATGCTGAATTAGTGGAAAAATGTTGTACTTGTATTTCACATACAACGTTATTCCACAATTTTTTTTCTCTTCGTACCTTACAGAAAACAACATGCTCATTAAACGTAAATTTACACACGTCATTGATGTATTTGAGCTTCAAAAGCAAAAAAAAAAACAATATGAAAAAATAAAACCATTTACGTTATATATATTGTCATGAGATCAACTTACAACATTATTCCACAAAACTATTTCAATGGCTAAAAACCAGGCTTAATAATATTTTTTCTGAACAAATACTACTTTCCTGCATCCTTCAGCTTCTGAGCTGTGAAGTCTTTCTAGTTGAAGCTATAAGATGTACGCTTTCTCCATATACAAGGTGCGGCAGCATAACTTTAATTTTTTTAAATGCGCGTCATTCAGTTGGTTCATGTTGTTGCGGAGCGCTAGTGGTCTCGTTCGAAAGGGAGAACTATAAAGTTTTGTCCCGACGCAGTTCAGTCGCCATCATGCGTTGGAACAGTGAGGAGCGTGCGTTTGCCGTTGAGGCCTACTTTTCGAATGTGTGTTCTGTAATCGCAACTCAACGCGCCTTCCGGAATCGCTTTAAGTTAGCCCTGTTGGCCCCTGTCCCGGACTGAAATTCAATTGTTTTGTGGGTCACTACGTTCCGACAAACTGCAAGTGTGAAAAGAGGAAGAACTGGAGTCCCTCGTCCCATTAGATCACCTGAGAACATTGAGGCAGTAAGAGCTTCAATGTTGCAATCACCACGGCGTTCTGCGCGCAAACATGCGTCTACCCTTGGACTTTTCGATCGTTTTTTGAGGAGAATTCTTCGTGATGATCTCCATTTCCATCCATACAAAATGGCGATTGTGCAGGAACTTTTTGAACGTGACTTCAATTCTCGGAGGAACGTGTGGTGTGCAATTTCCTCAAGTGGGATTATTGGTCCCTGGTTCTTTGAGGAAAATGAAGTAACAGTGACAGTGAATTCGGACCGGTATGTAAACATGTTACAGATTTTTTTTCCCACGGCTAGACGAGTTAGACTTAGGGGACACTTTGTTCCAACAAGACGGTGCAACGGCGCACACTGCAAGATCATCGATGGCTGATTTGAGGGAACACTTCCCAGAGCACCTCATCTCAATTAGGGGCGATTTGGAGTGGCCGGCCCACTCTTCCGATTTGTCCCCTTGTGACTTTTTTCTGTGGGGTTTTTTGAAATCCCGTGTTTATGTGAACCGTCCAAGGACCATACAGGATTTAAAGACCAACATCCATGAAGAAATTGCCAGGATAACGTCCGATATGCTGGCAAGAGTCTTGACAAACGCCAGAAATCGGTTCACTCAATGTATGGAGAATGGGGGACGGTACCTACCTGATATGATCTTCAAAACTAAATAAATAAAAAATTATGTATGTGCCTACATTATAAAAATCAAAAAAAATCTGATTCATACGATGGGTTTTATTAAGTTTTGAAAAAAGAAGTTATGCTGCCGCACCCTGTATATTACCATGATTTAAACAGGGCTCTGTGATTTCGATAAACAGCATTACTTTTATTATTTTTTATATGAATACCGCACAAGAGTCCCAACTGCTCCCGTCTGAAGCCAGTGAGACTATGGCATCCCCAATTGGGGTATGTTGTGAGGCTGAGGGTAGTGGGGAGGGGAAAGAGATAGGGAAGAGGAAGGTGGGAAAATTATACAATGTACTTCCACAAGGCAACCATTAAAATGTTGCCACAGACCTAAAAAAATGTTCATTATCATAATCTTTACCTTAAAAGACGCATATTTATGCCCAACATTATTCCATTTTTTTATTTTTTATTATTAAAAACATACAACGAAGTTGCACTCCCATGAGTTATCAAAACTCATTAAGGGATCGCCAATTGGTACTTTTGAGAAGTTAAACCCAACTCAACCCAATATGTAGACACAATGTATGAATAAAAAATTTACAAAACATTTCACAGAAGCAAAATACAGACACAAAACATATGAAGAATCACTTTACAAATATTTCACAGAAACATGTCTTATAAGATTTTATGAATGGTTATAACTGATTGACTCATTTGATTTATGTACTTTGGGTTTCAAAAAGTTAAAATAAAGTTTCCTCCATGATGGACTAATGAGATGGACTAAGAAATGCATAGATAAAACAAAATCAGGAAAATACAATATAAGGTACGGGCTCAAAAATATACAGACCTAATACAAGATATTTACATACAAATACATGACGAGATTTAAGTAAGGTATAAACCGCGCCCATCATACTATAAGTTTAGTATTTGAAGATAATCAGGGTTATCAGAACAGAGTTTGTACCTACTTATGACTCGTTTTCCAAATAACATTTGAAAAAATATGTTTTCAATATATCATTTCGAGATTTGTTGGAGGCATATACCTGTCTCAAATTTTCAGGCAGTTTGTTATAGTTAGTGTAGGCCATTATCATTAACTTAACATTGATAGTCTTTTTTGGATACAACATTATTCCAGATAAGGACTCAAATACAGAAAAAACATAAAATTTCACTCAAATATAATTGAATTCCATAGTTTTTCTCATTTCAGGATAAAATTGCTCAAATATGATCAGGTAAACTAGAATTTACCCCATTTGAAGACGTCAGCAGTAAAAATGGTCCACCATTTTCAAATTCCCCTTAAAATACCTCCTTAAAAAACATATTTTGATTTTGCTTTTAACAATTTACTTATTTCTTGAAAAAAAAATTTTCTACCCAGTGATGACAGTTCAGATTCAGTGTTACAAGTTTGGAAATTACTTGAAAGTTTTGGTGATAAACTCCTGATTTTTTTCTCCTGAGCCATGTTTTCATGTTGGGGAACAGAAAGAAGTAGTAGGGAGCCAGGTCGGGCAAATACGGTGGGAGCGGCAGCAATTTATGGCTTTATGGCGTAATTCATGCAATTTTGCCATGGATGAATGTGCTGGTGAGTTATCCGCTCATTGTCCATTGTGAGCAAACGTGGCAGCTATCGGGTCGACACCTTTCTCACACTTAACTTATCAGGAAAAGTATTAATTGCCGTTCCGTACGTCATGCCTACAGCCTCTGCTACTTTGCGCACTTTAGTTTAGCGATCAGCAAGAACGATGTTGTGGACCTTTTCATCAATTTCCTCTGCAACCATATCTTCCGGGTGGCCTGATCACTCCTCATCAAAAAAAGATGTACGACCACATTTAAATTTGCCAATATCTTACGGTTGTCACAGATGGTTGTGGGAAGGTACCGCAAATCTGTTTAAATTATTATCTACAATATTTCTACGCTGGTATCACCAGCGCCTAGCTCGCTAGCGCCGCCAGATGTCAGATGGCAAAAAGCAGAACCGTTCTGATTCCGTTATAGAGGCTAATGAACAGTAGGAATTATAACCTTTTTTATATGGTGAAGGGTTCCCAGAGCATCTAACTTTGATTTTATAAGTTTGTCCGTTTTTCCATCCAAAAATAAAATGTTAATTACGGATCGATGTTGCTCTTTTTCCATTTTATGGACAAACATGTTTTTTTTTGTGAATACCTCACAAGAGTCCCAGCTGCTCCCATCTGGAGCCAGTGAGATCTTGGCATCCCCAATTGGGGTATGTTGTGAGGTTGTAGGTAGTAGGAAGGGGCTACCAAGTTAGCTTTGTGATTAATCGAAGATTCCAAAGCACGGGAACTTTTGAAATAATTCTAATAAATATTTAAAAATATGTCTCCAAATGGCCAACAGATGCTTGCATGTTTTTGAAAATTGACAAAAATGTGGCCAAAAAAGCTCCGGCGGATCTGTTGTTTTATAACGATGATATCTGCATAGCAAATCTATATCTTTTGTGGAATCGTTATCGAGATAATGGATGTAATCTCTTGTCAGATTTGTGTGATTTTTACATATTTACTATCACATATTTTAGTTTAGATCGTTTTAAACATGAATTCTTGCAAGTATGCATAATTATCAATTCATTTAATGTATGTTGTACACAGAAAAAGCAAATAAATTGCACAAATATGACAGGAGATCACGTCCATTATCTCATAACGATCCCACAAGAGATATAGAATCGCTCGGCTGATTTGATAATAGTAATCAAGTTACCTTTTGAAGAACCAAGGACGAGGCCCTCAGAAACCGAGCCTGGCACGAGCCCACGGTGAAGAACTCGGGCATCTTGAGGCGGGCGGCCATCTCTGACTTGACAGTGGGTACGGGCGCCTCGGAGAGCCGAATGATGTACGTGAACTTAGTGTCCGGTTCCACCCCCAACATCGGGATCTCACCAAAGTGGCCAACCAGCGAGGGCAGCTTCATCATGAGGGGAACGTATTTCTGAAGAACGAAAGAAGGATAATCAATGTTAAAAGGTAATGCAAGTGAAATAGGTTAGACAGCACACTGCAAGGATAGGGTTACACACAAATGCTTTATTTCAGACGGCGGCATATAAGGGCAGCGCAATGCAAAACGCAATTAAGCTCAATGTACGATCCTGAAATTTAAAAAAAATTATTTTATTTATTTATTCATTTACGGTACAAGTTTTTTGATTATAACCAGCTGAAGTCCCCGGCGTTGTCCGGGCTTTGCACAAATGTTTTCTAAATCAGATGTAGACATTAACCTTCCACTTGTTTTCAAGATCAAGTGTGCAAAGTTTCATCAATATCGGAATAAAACTGTAGATTTGTAAAAAATCAAATCCCACCCGCGACAGGACCCTGACACTCTCCTTTATATTAAAGATGTACACAACAGACAGAGGGTTAACATAAAAAGATACAAAGAAAAAATAATTTATTTATTTATTTATTGACGCCCTATTGGGCTTTAACATATAAAATACAAATAACATTTATAACAACAGTACATAACAAACTTAAAAAAATATTACAAAATATACAAATAAAGCATAAACTCAATAAAAAAAAAATAGGAGTACATACATCTAAAGCTAATTCCACATGGATGACTTTAGAACTCGTAGGTACAACAATTCATATACCTACGAACAACAAAAACATGAAAAAAATCAAAACACATTTATTTTTACTTAATTACTCATATTGGAAAAAGAACAATAAAATAAAACCATAAACAAAAGAAAATCGAAATAAAATAAAATTTACTCATTCATTATTTACATCTAAAAAGTGGTGGACTAATTTGGCTTTAAATGAATCGAAGTTTAAATTAAATATGTCAGCGACATCAGTCAGTTCATTACCCAACCTATGTATTCTTTCTACCGCAGAATTCGTAGCGAAGTTATTGTTGCAAAATAAAATATTCCGTCTAGTATATTTTGGAGGTATGTGTAAGGATAACAAGTTGATAGCGTCAGGGCAGTCCAACCTTGAATGAATAATTTTATACAATAAAAGGAGATCAAATATTTTTCGCCTTTCCGATAATTTCGATAAGTTAAGTTTACTGCGTAAACTGACATAATTGATTTCAATAATAGGAATACCAATTTTGAAATTAATAAAACGTAAAAATTTATTTTGAATTTTTTCGATTTGTAAACAATGAGAGTTGAAATGAGGACACCAAATACTTGAATTGTATTCAACCTGACTTCTAACCAAAGACGTGTATAACAATTTTATGGTTTTTATGTTATTAAAGTCTTTAGCAATTCTGAGAATAAATCCAAGCATTTGTAATCCCTTACTGGTTATACTAAAAATGTGATTCAAGAAGCGTAATTTAGAGTCAAAGATAACGCCAAGGTCGTTAAATTCATAGACTCTTTTTAGAGTGGCATTGTTAATTGTGTAGTCGAATAATAAAGGAGTTTTAGATCTATGGAAACTTATCGTTTGGCATTTGTTGATATTAAGATATAATTTGTTTACGATGCACCATTCATAAAGTTTATTTAAGTTCCTTTGTAGAGTTAAACAATCAGAAGAATTTTCGATAGATTTAAACAGCTTTAGATCGTCAGCGAATAGAAGAAAGTGAATATTATCGAAAATTAATGAAATGTCGTTAATAAATAGTAGGAAAAGAAATGGTCCTAGGTGGGAACCTTGGGGGACTCCACTTAAGGCAAAAAAAGTGTATGAAGTTGTGGAGTTAATTTTTACAGATAGTTTTCTATATGATAAGTAGCTTCTAATCCATTCGAGAAAGTTGCCGCTTATTCCCAAGTGTTCTAATTTTTCCATTAAAATGCGATGAGAAACAGAATCAAAGGCTTTGCTAAAATCAGTATAAATAGTATCAACTTGATAACCCTTGGACAGTGCATTAGAAATAAAATTTTCGTAAAGCAATAAGTTAGATGACGTAGATCTGCCTGGCATAAAACCATGTTGAAATATTGATATAAGTGGTTTAATTTGATGCATGATTTTACTTAATATAATCTTTTCAAAAAGTTTAGGTAGTGATGACATAATACATATGGGTCTATAATTTTCAATTTGACTTTTATCTCCTTTTTTAAAAATAGGTGTTATAAAGCTATTTTTCCAAATTTCAGGAAAACATCCTATAGATAAAGATAAATTGAAAATTATAGTAATAGGAAGAGCTAGAACATGAACACAGTTTTTAAGTAATATTGAGGGAATCATATCTGGCCCCGAATTCGACCTGATATCCAGCTGTTTGATAAAAGTTACAACTTCGTTTACTTCTACATGGATGTTATGCAAGTTGAGTGAGCTTTCGATAAATTGGGATTTATCAGATAAAATGTTGTCATTGTCTTCAACGTATACACTCTTAAAGAAATCTGCAAATAAATTTACAATGTCGTTTTTGTCATGACCCACCTTTTTCCCGTAAAACATTGTACCAGGAAAGTTAGAGTTATTTTTCCGAAAGGAGTTAGCATAATTCCAAAATTTATTAATATTTGTTAAAATAGAATTTTCAACATTGTTGGTGTATTTCTTAAAACATACTTTCGATTTCCTGGTGCAATTCTTACGCAAAACAGAGAATGCGATATAATTATCTAGCGTTCTATTTATTTTATAACGTTTGTGGGTAATTTTTTTATCGTATGTTAGATTAATTAGTTCAGAATCGAACCATTTAGGGAATTTAGAAGTGTAATATTTTTGTAGGGGAACAAAGTTATCGATTGCTTCATAAATTACATTGTAAAAATATTCTAAGGCCTCATTTAAATTTGTGCTTTTACAAGTGAGATCATGAGCCCAATTATTAGATGATAAAAATTCTATAATCTTTGGGTAATCCGCTTTTTCAAAATTACGTTTGACAATCGCGGGGTCAATTACCTTAACATAAGTATTGATGTAAGTGATTATTAGGGGTGGGTGGTATTTATCGATTGGAAGAATCATTTCATCAGAGGCATAAACATTAACACTAGAAGAATTTGTAAAAACAATATCGAGAAGACGAGAATTGATGTTGTACACATGGTTTTTCTGATGCAAATTTAAAAAGTTGGACATTTCCATAATTTCATGGGAGCCATGATTGATGTTGTCCGGGCTCGAGGACGCAATATTCTCAATGTCCCATATAATATTTGGAAGGTTGTAGTCACCCATCAGAATAAATGTAGCATCAGGAAATTTTCTTCGCATAGTTTCAACTTCTAGGTGATGATCTTTATATGTTTGCAGGCCGGAGGACGGTGGAATATATGTGCAACCGATTATCAGTTTAATATACTATAATACAAGAATAAAAAAATAAGTATCCAAAACAACAACAACAACAAAAAAGAGACATAAAGTTTGGGTGAAGTAAAGTCAAGTAAAAACAAAAGATTCGAGAAATTTTGTAAAGTTCTGGGGGATATGACTAAATATGTCCGGTATCTTGCCACTTCAGTGGATGTTACATAGCCATTTGCACAAGAGGTTGGGAGAAGTTGGTTCTTTGAGAGAAGAGCTTACCATGACAGTGTACCACTCCACCGTTCCATCCACTTCTGGGTCAAGATCAGTTGGGGCTGAAGAAAAAAGATAAAATATATGTAAATGCCGTAAAAACGTAGAGCGGTAGATCCCAAATATTCTCTCAGAAACCCCGCCAACAAAATTGAAATTTTCATTCAAGATATAATATCAAGAATATTTCCAGTTGATGTTTTTGCAGTTTCTTGGACACTAAATGATGACAAAGGATAATGAAATCCAAAAATAATTCATCAGCTAAATCTAAAACTTTAATTAGATTGTAGTCAAAATTTGGAGGATTAATTATTAATTATTTACTTTAAAATTAACATTATTGCTTCTTGTACTCATTGATATTATGTATATAGCATTTTTGTTTATATTACCCACACACAGGAAATTCCTTAGTGGGTTCCCATTACCTACTTTCTTCTATTATATGTTTTCTTATTGCTATTACAATATTACTTGTACCTTATGTTTTGATCTTATATGTGTAAAATTACTTTTGAAATGTATATATGTAGATATAATGGGAAAAAATAAAGAGGAAAAAAATAAAAATTATTATTAGGGGATTTCTAACAAACAATTCTGAATTAGGGCAAAACAAATTTGACAATGGCACAGAGTGTAATTTTGGGTAAAAAAATTCTGACTCAATAAACAGGGATTTTTTTTGGCAGAGTGCACCTCATACACAAAATGAAAATCGAATCATTGGACAAAAGTGGTAGGTACCTATCTAACCTAAAATGAAGAAGCCGACTGAACTATCTATGAAAAATGGAAACTATGGAAAAGGTTTGGGTCTGCATCAGAAAGTGGAACGCACAGAAATAAAACAAATCAAGAATCTACTTGAGCGTGAAACCAGTTATAATAATCTGTTAGTCCCAAAGACTGTGATGGACTGGAAATATGGAATGAAAGTTGGAATGAAAAGATGGTGGATTCGTACGTCTGTCACTCCTGGACACATTGAACCCCAGTTTTCTACCCACCCCTGATATCTTTATCCTCCCCAGAACTTTCTCTCCTTCCTTTCCCTAAAAAGACCCTCCATATAGGATCTACAAAGGCTCTTAGTGGAGGCTCAGTGGAGGCAACCCAGAGATAGAAACGGAAAGAGGTGAACCGACTATGTGGCAGAGGGTTGGAGCAGAATACGAAGAACCGAGGTCTGAAGACAAAGCTAAACTAAAACAACGGTATAATTTAGTATCATGAGGTATTCATTCACTTGATTCGATCGGTCAGTGGTTGAGTGGGCATAGCGCTTGGGTCCCACCCGAGCGTCGCGTGTTCGATTCTTCGGCTGGCTAAGTCCTCCATCACAACACAAGCAATATTTTCGGCTTTCTGTGGTGGTAGTAGGAGATTTTCAAACATTGTTGGGTTATTCGTAACCCGGGAATGTTTGTCTTTCTTTAAAAAAAAAAATTAAAAAAATTGAATTACTTGAGACTGCCCAGAGAATAAAAATAAAATAACATGAACACTCACGCTTTGGTAGAGAAGGCTCGCTCGCTTCTTTTTCCACTTCTATAGACTCAATTGATTCAATAGTAGGAGCAAATGATAAATCGGTTGAGTCTTGAATAATCATGTTCAGTATATCGGTGATGGTGGCCTCTACCACAGCTTCAGGGTCAACATCTTCAACATCTCCTTCTTCTTCTCCTTCACTAGCGTCTCCTGCTCCTGTCTCTTCAACTGATGCAGCTTGTTCGGCAACTTCTTCTGTTTGGCCTTCTTCTGTTTCTAAAGGCTGTTCAGAGTCTCCGATAGCTGGACCGATGGAAGGGTCGCTGGGTGGAGCTAGGAGAAGAAAAATAATCATTCATTCATTTAAATACAATGTAAATTATATTTACATTCATTGTGTGGATGTTAGCTACTACTTACCAACAAAGCAAGGAAGCTATTACCAATCCCAGCGAGAAATTGTAAGTGACATCACCGTTCTAGTATCTACCGTCTTTATCGTTTTCGAGCAAGACTCATAAGAAGGAAGGGGACAAGTTTAGCACCAAAATATGAATGAGGGACTAAACATTTTTTCTTCCGTTTCTACATGTGCTTTGAAACCTATATTTTGTTCTTTCTGCGTAATAATTATACAGTTGGTCAGGTCATAAATTGAAAGAAAAACTTGAGTCAAGAAATGGTTTTGAAGTGGAAGTTTTTGTTGTATGGTGACAAAAAAATTATATGATTGTCGGTACAATATGTACCCAGTATATCACGACAGGATTAATTTAAAAGAAGCAAAATGAAATGGAATGCCCAGGCCTAAAGTAGAGAATATTAAAAGGACATGAAGAGGCCCAAGAATGGGTAAACGATGAATCCTGTATTTAATGTTCAGATTAATAAAGACGAATACCTGGAATGGGAGCTTCCACTGCAGCCTGCACGGCTACTTCTTCCACTGCTTCTTCATCCACCACGGTATCTGGATCTTCTTTTTCTTCTGGTCTCGGAGCACCCTCTAACAAAAACATAGATTTAAATTCGGTATTACTTTTAAATTGTAATAGACCACAACTATATATCCGCGTCCATCTATGTCCATTATGATCCTGTTGATTATGTCTATACCGATTTCAGCAAAGCATTCGACTGTACATATTGTTAAAAAAGCTTCAGATTTTGGAAAAACTGGAACAGGCAATTTGCTGTTAAAATTGATGGCTTAACTTCATATAGATTTATCGCTACCAGTGATGTTCCCCAAGGGTCACATTTGGGACCAATTTTATTGTTCATTCGTGAATGATGTTCTTACTACATATTTTCAATGACCACAAGTTGTAATATTTGCACATTTTTATTGTAGGTAAATAGGATACTAGATTAATGAGGTTATTCTCACCATCCACCTTCTTTCCTTTTCCAGCTTTGCCTTTCTTCTTCTTGGACGGAGGGGGTGGTGGGGGCGGAGGTATAATTCCTGGAAAAATAGGCCACATTAAATAATGTGCAATTTATGAAAAATCCGTGATACCCTTACAGGAAGAACTGGTAACCTGGAGAAACTAGTTCTGGCAGCAGGCATTAAGGAATGCAGAAGAAGAGAGTGGTCTTCAACACATCAGAGAGACCAGGTCAAAACTCTTTAACTGGCACCTCAGAGGTATCAGCAAACTGAGCCAAGGATAACGGAAGAGCCTCGTCAAGACATTTAATTTTTGAACATGAGTCATAAGTCAGTTAAGAAATCTGTAATCAATCGGTGGACAAATGCGTCAACCACCTTTCGTCCCACCTTTAATCCTCTGCTTGCCAAGTCCTCCATTATTGCACAAGAAACATTTTCCTACTACAATGATGGTAGTAGGAGGAATTCAAACAACGTTAACTATAATATTTTTCAAATAATGTGGAAGTATTTTATTATCTTACTCCATTCAGGCACAGCTTTTTCGACTTGAATCAACTTATCATGGTAGATCTTGTGTACATTGAAGACCAGTTTCTCCAGAGGGGCGTTTGATCCGACGAGGGGCTCGTTGAGAAAGGCGTTGAGTTTCTCCTGGAGTTCTCCGTCATTGGCCTCCAGCATTTCATCAAAGAGTTCTCCATGGTCGAACCCGTAGAAACTCAACACCCTTTCCTTCAACCATTTTACCCTATAGTCCATTTTGAAGCTAAAATATTAATAAATCAAAGAAATTACGTCATAATAAAAATTATTTCAAGTCTTGTATGGAAATGGTCAATAGATTTACATGGCTACAAGCTCCAACTGATACTATCTTCACAGCGCATTTTGGATATTGCAGATTTCAAATTGTATCACGACATCTGTCACCAAGACCAAGAGTTCTGTCATTACCTCTCTTTCTGTTGCATGCATCATTCATGAGACAGAAGGAGAATAGAGCTAAGCGTCGCATGTTCGATTCCTCGGCTGGCTAAGTCCTCCATCACAACACAAGCAACATTTTCGGCTTTCTGTGGTGGTAGTAGGAGATTTTCAAACATTGTTGGGTTATTCGTAACCCGGGAATGTTTGTCTTTCTTTTTAAAAAAAAAAAAAAAAAAAAAAAAAAAATCAGCGGTATGACTTAAATGACATTAAAATTGAAACTAGCAAATGATGATACCATCCTCAATCTGTTTTAAACCCTATGTGACGCTTAGGCACCTGTAAAATACAAATAAACAGAGAAAATACAAAAGTTCAAGCATCCAATAACAATTTATTATTTGGGATTTGGGTACCTATTGCTTATGAGTGGTAAATAAATCTTTTAGGTATTCAACCAATATTCATCTTACGTCCTAAGGTAAAATTGTAAATAATACTTACATTTTTTAAGATATCTATCTATCTATTTATGAATATGTCTACTTGGTTCACATTTTTATTTCATTTTCCTGTTATCACAATTTTAGTGAAATCAAATAACCAAATGTCAGTCTGTTGCTATGTTGAGATTCTGTTGTTTATTTTTTATTTGAATTTTCGACAAAATTTGTTTTGTTCCATAACACTTAAACTCCAGGAACACCTTATTTTTTTTTTTTCAATAAATTTATTTATACAAAAAAAAACAATTGTAATTGATGACAGAACGAGAGCACATAATGTAATATGTAGGTACTAACATTTCGTATCTACAATTTCATTTAGATGTACCCTCATAAACTCTATTTCTATTTATTTAGTTAATAATATGATTTTTTTACTGTTGTTTATATCTTTAGTTGTAATTTTCAATCAAAATTTGAAATGTTTTGTTTTTATAGTTTTTTTGTGTATTCGGTATTGTTCGTGTTTTTGTGTGTGTATATGTTTTTGTGTAATTTGTTAATTGTGTTTTGATATCTGTAAAGTTATTTAAAGGATTTTTTATTTTTGGGTAACTTTTTCATCTCGGAATTTTTTTTACATATCGGAATCAGTAACATATTTTAAAATTTAATGAAATTTGTTGTGTTTCAGAATGGTGCGACTTTGTATATTTGTAAAGTAGAGTGGTAGAGGAACAGAGTACATATATTTATTTTTCTGACCTTAAATTCAATATGAGTTCTGAAGGATATAAAAAAGATTTCTTTTATTATTTTCATTATTAGTTTTTGCGCAATGTAATGGATTATATGTATTATAACTACTTTTACTATAAGGTTTAGTTCTAAACGTACAGGAGTACTGACGAAAGGTAATATATATTTTCTAAATTCAAATATAAATATAATAATTGATAAAAACGTCACAACGCATTCAGCATCTTTGAGCCACTGCGGAGAAAGAGAAGACTACGAGCGTACGAGATTCGGTATTCCGAACTAGTGCAATTTATGAAAAATTAAAAAACTAGAATACAATCAAATGTGTCCTCTTCAAAATGATTTGCATGTAAGTAGGTACCTCTTTATTTAGCTGCATATTATCTTTCCTATGAAAACACCCCCCCTGAGGAAAATAATTCCGCTCAGGGCCTATGTCATCTTTGGGGATTTTATGTGGAGGGTCTTTTAAGGAAAGGAAGGAGAGAAAGTTTTGGGAAGGAAAAGGGTAGTAGGGGTGGGTAGGAATCTGGGGGTCAATGTGTCCTGGAGTGACGGACGTATGAATCCATCCCTCCCATTGAAGTGTAAGGCGATGTTCCGAGAGAGTACGGCTGGAGAAGTCAAAGGGACTCCTTCAACCATTCTCTCCCGATCCGGCGTGCAATGCAGCTGTTGGGCAGACGCATCCGCCACCAAGACCCACACAAACCTCACCCGTGAACCCAGGCACCCGGCTAAGTCACCAAACGTAGCGAACCACTTGGGGTGACCTATGGCAGATGTGTAGGTTTTACAATTACTGTGTTGGTTCGTTCTGGTGTGGCATATTCTTGGCGGGTGTAGGTACTCATTTTTCAGATAGTTAGGCCATTTCATTCTGTGGACGACTTATACACTTATACTCATTTTTTTATGTGAACGCTGCATAAGAGTTCCAACTGCTCTCAACCACCGGGCGTCAGTGAGTCTACAGTATCCCCAATTGGGGTATGTTGTGAGGTTGATGGTAATGGATGATAACAGAGGAGATGGGGGAAGAGGAAGGTGGGAAAGAAACTAGCTTTTCAGATCTGCCACCAAAGCCTTTTTTTTATTTATTTTTTCCCAATGTAACTACATACATACAAAATAAAGTAATTTTACATAATTTCTAAAATACAGTAAGATGTAAATATAAGGTACAAGTAATGTAAAAGTTAGCAATATATTACGACATTTGTCAAACATTTAAACAAAAGATACTTAAACAAAAAAAATAAAAAATAATAATTTATAGTAAAATAATGTTTATTTTTTTATTTATTACACGCCCTACTGGGCTTTTTTATTCTTTGTTTATAAGTTATGTACCAACAGTTATTTTAAATACTTTAAAACCAAAACAATAAAGAAAATATAATATACTGAAAAAATGTAACAACAAAAGCATATAAATAATCTTTACTGTATAAAATGAAATCGGTCACGGTGTATGTGCGCTTAGATCTTTTAAACTACGCAACGGGTTTTCATGCGGTTTTCACCAATATATAGAGTGGTTTATGATGAAGGTTCTTAGGTATTTAATTTGTCAAGGTTTTGTGTAAATTGGTTGAAATACGTAATATATCTGGCCAAGCGGCAGCTGGCAGCGGGCAGCGTGGTGTGGATTTGATTTAACAAATAGCGTTGGTTATAAAGGTTTCGTTAGCCACAGCAACGTGTGTCAATGATAAGAAGTTTCACATAAAAAGATATTCGAAATGTTGCTCCTACTTTATCGCTTGTCTGATATGATTTATAGTTATCAGTTCATAACTCATGCGTAACTACCAAATGAAATTCTATGGACTTACGTAATAGGTACATAACCATGTAATAATTTTATTTAACATACCTTATAACTTGTATTATAATGTACTGTGTATGTGTACAAATAAATAAAATTAATCAGTTCTAATTTTTAAAATCAAATACATTGAACTTAAACAAACTTAAGCATAACGCAGGAATAGGCATCATTTCTCACACGCACCCAATCACCTGCATGTACCTATTAATGTATTTTTAGTTCAAATACGCGGTAGCGAATGTGTTAAAATATTATTGCCATGACAGCCGGCTTCTTGGATTCGGAGGGGAAGTTAGGGTAAGTACCACAATAGGGATGAGGATAACCCAAGGTTACTACACAACACATTTTCTACGCACCTTGGTTTTATTATATATCTTATAATACTTATAACAACTAACCTAAAAGACAAAAACAAAACTTTCGAATAATTTTTTTTTGGTATGGTTTGAGATTCTCACCGCCAAAAGAATAATGCTTGACGTGATTGAATTTTTAGGTATGATTACGTATTGCGCTTCTTCCTCCTTGCAAAAGTTTCAGAAAGCTTCTTTGCAGTGACATTTGCCTTGATGGCGGATATGGTATAGTATAGTAAGGCGGCTCCTCATTTATTGGCCCGTAAAGAATCGACAAAAATCGAGTGCTGTGAGATGTAGAAAAGTAAAGTTTCGCTACCGTTTGCAGCGCAGCCAGTGTAAGGGTATTATGTTCATGCCGATTCTTTACCTTTCCCTTAGCCTTACCGACCCGGGAATCAATGGGCTAAGGCTACCTGAAACATAGTTAAAAAATTAAAGCTTCGGAAGTACCGCAGTAATCGACCTAGGGATCGGTCATTATTTGATACCATCCCTAGCGAATAAGGCATTTTTCTTTGGTTGACAGCAGTTGACAGTTTCCGCGCCGGTTGGGTTGTCATTTTAAGTTTTCAAATATTATTTTTTATGTTTTGTAAAAATGAAAATAATTATGAGTGAATGTTGCAGTTTTGACTACCTTCAGCTACCTGCAGTCCGTGAGTTATATATATATATATATATATATATATGCTGCAAGCTGTTTAAAATAAACAATTTGGTAAAGTTTTTGAGTAACTTCATTATACCTATATGTATATTTTTTAAAGAACACTTTCATTATTTCAAAAGTCAACCATTTTCGTCGGGGAGATTGAAATGCATTGCAAACATGAAATGCATTCAAACTGCATTTTATTAGTTATTTCGTTAATTTTAAAATTGTTTGTTCACTTGCTTTCCATTATTTTGGAAGTGACAATTTTGAAGTTAGTTATTCCCTTCTTTTTTTAACCCAAACTCCAAGAGAATGAGTGTAAATGAGGTTTATTGACAATGGTTTTTTTCTTCTTTTTAATGAAACTCAAACTAAAAACCTGATAACCTATTTTGTGCATGTTTTTCCATCTTCCCCAAAGTAAATAGTTGTTTCTAAAGGAAATGTTACTTCAATAATTTGGGCGCATTAGGCAGAGTAAGCGGAGTTAGGAAACTTAACCATAATTATTATTATGCATTCATAAGATATTATCTCCTCGTGTTAGCAAACATCTTGTTTCTAATTTATTTGTTTACATTACATATTTGAAAATTATCTCTTCTCCGGGATTAGTAATGTTCTTCCTCGATTTCTCTAAATTAAAGGAAACAAGGATTATCTTTAACTAAAATAACTTTGATTTCAATGAGTAGGTACTTACCTTATTTCTCCATCTATTGTGTTCTTGAAGATTTCTCATAAAATGTTATAGTGCCTATATATAAAAAAGTCTAATGATATTTTGTAATTCATAAAATAAAACAAACAGACAAAATTACATAATATTTTTATTATAAAAAAATACACCTAATACTTTACTTAAACTTAATAATATTATTTACTGATAATAAATAGCTTAAAATTCACTATAAATATGTACTTACCGTTCTTAAATAAGGAATCACATCACTAAAATATCTACTGACAGAATAATTCATTAGATAGGTACAATGTTTGAGTGTACAAAAAAATAATTTTTTTATTATTTGTGTCAGCATAAACTTGCTTTAATATCTTAATTGAATTCTCATTCCAACAATGGTTCATGTATTCTCTCTATATTCTATATTGCTTTTCTTTCATTTTGGGAAGACTATTTATCGGTGCTGTTTTTTAAAAAAACACATTTGATCTGCATTGCTATTAATTATTGGGAAAAATAATTGCATGAGCTTCTCATTATAAAATAATATGTAAAAGTACATTAAAGTTTAATTCCTGTGTAATAAGTACTAATGAAATTAAAGAATGTGAACCCACATCAATCAGTCTGCTAAAAACGAAGACAAAACTAATGCAAAATCAGCTTCTTCCTACCAACTTTAAAGTATTAATATCAAAAGCACTAAAATGGACCCAATTTCCTTCCATCCACTTTCCTCCTTGAGTAGTGAATTTATAGGAATAATGGTAGATATTAAATACTTTACAAAATATATTATTACTGGCTTTGATTGCACAAAGTTTCTCCTTTACTTGTCCTTTGGAATAAGAAAATAAAAAGGGCGTTGAATTTATTTGAAAAATTTATTACTAACTATCTTTGACTAGGGATTTGGATCTTGCTTTTGCTAAAAATTAAATGGAATACTTGGTTTTATTTTAGGATATCCGAGGTTTTCGATATGAAGGTTTTGCTGATGAAACATTTGCACAGGACCTGTTGGCCCCAGACCCAATCTTGAATTGTCATAGCTGATTTGGGGAGCAGAAAAGGATGGGGTATATAAGTTTCTGGTTCCAAATCCATTTGCTGTTCTTACCTGGGAGTCAAAATTAGCCGTTTGGAAGCCATGATTGTTTGCGTGAGAATTTTGGAAATTGTTGAACTTTGCTCCCTGTGATGGCGCTATACCTGACAAACCACCTGATGTAAACGCAACTGTTCTTTCCTGGTAAGGAGCAAGATAAGCCTTGCCTAGGTTAAGACTTCCTGAAACTGCTGACAGATAGTCTCGCCTCTCATGATCTGAGTCAATTGCAAATCCAAGAGCTGGTACAAACTCCACTCTGGTATATCCAGCATTGTTCACCAGTTCAGGAATAGCTGTGTGAACATTGTTTTGTTGGCCACTTAATCTGACATCAGACTTCAATGGATAAATGGGCTGTAATGTTTGATGATTGTGAACAGATTGTTGGTGGGACCTGTGCGATTGGAATGAACTTTGTTTTTGTTGAGAATTTTTGATTGTTTGAACAGTTGTACTTGTTGACGGTAAAGTTTGACTATTTTGTTGGTATTGATTTGTTTGTTGGTTATATCCTTGAGCTATATTTTTGTGTTTAACATTCTGACCTTGTGCAGAGTACTGTGTGTTTTGAATATTAGAGCTTGGTAAGACATAGTTATTTTGAGTGTGTTCGAATGAGTTTGAAACTGCAGGCTGTTGATTAAAAGAGTTGGTTTTTGTTACCTGAACTTGGTTTGCTTGTTTGTATTCATTGGTGTTAAGTCTTGTGTTCTGTTGTTGTTGTTGTTGTTGTCTTTGACTGTAAGTTTGTTGTGTGGGCCGTAGTCGCTGTACAATAAAAGCTGGTTGTTTGACAGCAGTTAGTGTTGTTCCTTTATTAGTTGGTCCTGAAAATTGTGAATTGTCTATAATCCTATCACCCAAATGTGTTCCTTGTGCTCTTGTAATTTGAACGTCACTAGACGTTGGAAATGTGGTTTGTGTTGAAGTTAATGAGGAAGAGGAAGTTTTTTTGTGTTGAACATTGTGTTGGGCAGATTTCATGAAAGGCGATGGAATATTAGAACCACCAAACTGTTTCTGAATACTTAGAAGTTGTTGGTATTTACTCTGAACGGGAACGCTGTTTTGTCCTACATTTCCTCCATTTTTGATTATTGTTTCGTAGTTATATTGTTGTTGGGGAAGTGTGTGAGTGGAAGTATAACTGTTAAATTTAGTTATTAGCTGCGGAGGGTCATTTTGTGTTGTCTTGTAGATTGTCGTAGTGTAGTTAGCTCCTCCAAAGGTTTTCTGTTCAGTGCTTGTTTGCTGTGAAAAAGTGCTTTGCTTATAGTTATTGGATATCGTTGAATCTTTTTGTTGCACTTGTTGTCCAAAGTTGTTACCATTTCCAGCCTGTCCTTGTATTTTGGATACCTGCAAGTGTTGCGTGGTAACCGTCGGACCTTTGGTAGCAGTAAAAGTAGTAAACTGTGATTGTCGGTTACTGACTGAAGTAGGTGCACTGTCTTTTAAATTTTCTTCATTCTTCGATACCAGCGTTGATCCTCCTTTGATATTGCTATTTACTTGTCCAAAGTGCTGAGTGTACTGATGGTTAGTCTCGGGAGTATATTGGACTTGAGAAGTCTGTTGAAGATTTTCCTGACCACCTGTGGTGGAGTATCTATTTGTCTGTTGCTGAGTGGTATGCACAATATTTTGGTTATAGCCTGTATTTGAGTTTTGCCCGCTGACTTGTTTCTGAACATAGATTTCTTGTTTATACTGTTTTTCTGCGGGAGAATTGGTGTTGATACTTTCTTGAGAATATCTTGTTGTTTCTGGGCCTATGTTTTTATTATCATTGGCTGTATATTCAGTATTGCTGTTGTATTGTCCCTGTGATTGTGGGGGGTTTGATGTGATTTGTTTGTACCCAGACACCTGGAACTGTTGGGGTATGTTTTGTATATTCTGTGAGGATTGCACATAGAAGCCAGTAGTGGCTGGGCCAGTTGTCTGTTTATCAACAGCTATCGTATTATATTCCCCTGTGACAGGAGTGTGACTTTGCGTTGAGTAGGTTGAAGTAGCACCTCCGTTGAACACTTTTTTCTCTGTTTCTGTGATTTGGTAGTGCTGAGTTGAAACTTGTGGAGCAACTGAGTGTGTACCAGAAAAGCTGGTGTGCTGAGAGATTTGTTGTTGAACAGGAGCAACCACATTTTGGTTAGTTTGAACATTCTGGAAACTATCGTACTGATTATAATTGGCTCCAGCGGGTACATTGCTTTGAACCTGTTGAACATATTGAGTAGTTTTCACATTTTCATCATTCGCTGTCAAAGTGGATTGAACTTGTCCTTTTAATTCTCCATTTTGTTGATATTGTTCATCGCCGTTGATGATACCATGATTTAACTGTGCACTTCCTACATTAGATTGTGGCCTATATTGGAAGCGTGTATTAGGTGGTCTCCCAAACCGCTGGTTCACACTGAAGAATTCTCCCTGATTCTCTTCATCTGTGATTGTAGTTGGTGACACTCCTGATGTAATACGATATTGGTCATAATTTTCATCTTCGATTTCTTGAGGGTTTTTGCCACTAGCAGTAGGTGTTATTTGACTTTTTATTTGATCTCTAGAGTCAACAATGGTACTTTTGTATGCATTGAACTGATCACTGTTTTGAATTTTGGCATTATGTCCCTGGTTTCCAGTGACATCTTGATTATATCCTTGCACTGTTTTTTGCGCAAAAGCAGCGGTATCTTTGTTAAATTTAGAGCTGTATAGATTGCCGGTTATTTTTTGGCTGTAGTTGTCAATGCCGGTTGTTTGTTGATTCTGATTGAAGGTATTGACATTTGCATTATCATTTCCAGTTTTCGAATATTCAGTATTAGTAGTTTGAATATTCTGTTGTTGGTTTCCTCCGTTGTTTTGTTGGAAGGTGTTCAATTCATTATTCTTCTGGAATCCTTGAGAATTAAAAGAGTTTTGCTGTCTGAACTGACTGTAGGTTCCCTGGGTGCTTTTGAGAGCCGATGTCTGTTTTTGGAAGCTTTCGCTATCTTGTTGGAAAAGTGCGCTTTGCCTTTGGTACTGTTCCTCTCCCCCGACCAGAGAATCCTGAAGGTTAGAAAAGTTGGTCTTTGTAAGAAATTTTTGCATGATATTTTGCATGAATGGTTCCTTCAACATGCTCTGTATTTCGCCACTGCCATTGCGGTTGATATTAGTATATGATATGAATGAGTTAGCTCCTAATGCTGCTTGTTTGAGCGCTGATGTTGTGGTGTTATGAAGGTGAACCAAGTACGAAAGGAAGTCTTTGGGGACGCACAGTTCTAAAATATTTTCTTGGTCGGCGTTTCCTTGTGGGAAAATATGAGCGGAGAAAACTGTAACTAAGTTTGTTTCATTGTTAAGTTTTTTAACCGTATCGGAGGAAGTGATATTGTTGTCTTTGAAGTTGTAATTAGTTGAGTCTATGGAGTTTATTTGATTTTGGTTAATATTTTCTTTTTGATTGCTTGGCACAAAACCAAACTTTTTATCATTTAGGTAGCTGAATGTTGGTTTTGGGTTAAATGATTGGTTTTGCACATTGTTATTGACATAAACTTTTTGAATTTGGTTTTTGTTTACTTTTTTAAGATGTTGATTTGAATGCATAACATTTCCACTGTATTGGTTTGCCTGATATTGAGGCAAATCACCGTATGTGATTTTGGTTATGTTAGGTGAATTGTCAATCTGATTTTGTGTTCCATGGTATGGTACTCGTTGACCATTAACTACTTGTTTGAGAGAATTCATTTCAAATCTACCAACTTGAGGTGAGTTAATGTCATTATTATTTTTCTGAGCGATTGATTCTGTTAGTGAATTCTCCTGAACCTGGTTATTCCGCAAACCATTATGAGAAGCACCCTTTTGAGGTTTTAATAGAAATACTACAAAAGGTATCGTTCGAGCGGGTGACAAAGATTGTTGAGAGGCATGAGTATTATTTGATGATTCAATGAATGATGATGAGTTATTGTTAGACGAAATGTAAGCTTGTTGTTGATCGGATGATTGAAGTTGGTTAAACCCCTCTTGATAGTTTTGACTTACCAATTTGGAGTCATCTTCAATTGCTGGTATGTTTATCGGAATATTCACAATAAACCGCTGTGGTTCGGCCGCCTGTTCTTGCCCTTGCGAAACTGTAAGCGTATATTGCTTATCGAATTGCGACGGATAAGTGTACTGTTGTTTAGTGATTTTAATCGCTTGCTGCGCATTAGTGTTGAACGGTGTCTGCAAATTCAGATCCTCAGTTTGTTGTACGGTTTGTAAGGTTGTGTCAGTTTGACCGGCATAATTATTTGATACAAATCCAGTATATTGATTTATAATTGGTTTTCGTTCAAAACTTGTATCACTGGTGTATGACTCTTTGGTGGAGATACCCTGCTCGAATGTTCTGATGTCGATGTTGGGTGGACTGCCTTCATCCATTATTTCCTGTCCTTGGTTGGAATAGTCAGGAGATTCGAACATCGACATCATATCGTCTGGTGGGTTGTAGACTTGCATGACTGAAGTTATGACTGGATAACCTTGAGGTAAAGGATTCTGCATAGGATATGTGATCATTTTCTGGATGTCATTCATCATTTTTGGTCCTGGATTGAACGTCATGTGAGCGGGAGCTGTCAGTTTTTCCGAGTCCAGTCCACTGCACCGAACGTTCATCCACCAGTCGCAGACGAGGACGTTTTGGTTGAAGAGAGTTCCATTGGGACAGAGGAAGGAGTAGTGACCTCCTGGTGCATTGCTCGCACACACCCTGAACACCTGGCATCTGGCCTCTTCGTCTGCATAATAACCTGAAATAAGAGGATATTGATGAATTTTAAAAAATCATCATTTTTTATGAATGATTTTGTTCACAATAACAATTATCATCTTCGGATTAGCCATGTTTATGCAGTTCATTATTGTCTTTCGGTAATACAGTTTTCTACCCAATATACTCATATCTGTTATCTCGGTGTAGATACCTACTTACTTTAACTGTTACTGAAATTATTTTATTTCATTGTGTGAAAACCACACAAGTGTTCCAAATGTCCCAAACTGCCTGGAGCCAGTGAGACCATAGCATCCCCAATTGTGGAATATTGATAGGCTGAATGAAATGGGGAGGGAAAGGGGATGGAGAAGAGAGAGGTGGGGAAGTACCTGGCTATTCAGATCTGGTCACTGAAGACGTCTAAAGCCATTTTAAGCAACATTTCAATTCTGAATGGTGATTTTACACCAGGGCTCCAGTAGACATAGAGCATAAAACATTCAGAATCATAGACAAGAAGAAATTAGAATTATTAATGAAAGCAGAAAAGAGTGCAAACTTGAAATATCTCATTTTATTTGTAATTTTCTTTCTACAATGTTTTTTAATGCTGTTCGCATCAGTATCCTGGTTTTGAAATTTATCTTGAATTTTAGGCCATCCACTCAACTCGGAGAAACTTAAAACAAACCAGTTTTCGACGCAATTGCAATCAACCTCCTGAACAAAATCGATATTTTTCTGATTTGACATATCACAGATTACTCGAAAACTTGACATTTCGTGAGCCGCTACCATGGCAACTTTTCAACAGCAGTGCTGGTCGCCGAGGCAGTCGCGTTTCAGTTGCATTGTTGACAGATTAGCTAATCCTGTACGAATCACAATTGCGCCCCACCGTTGAATTTGGCAGCCACCTCTGGTCTGGAGCTCCAAAATACCTGGAAAATACCCTCGACTCTGTGCAGAAACGGGCGGTCCGTTTGATATATTCACCCATCTTAACAGACGGATTGCAATCTTTAGAGCACAGGCGTCGGGTGGGATGCTATCCTTGTTCTACCGGTATTTCAATGGAAGATGCTCAGAATGTTGTGAAATGTTTCCTCCTTCCTACAACATGGGTCTCTTTAAGACCAATGTTCATTTCTTCCTCTCCTCAATAAGATTCTCCACACAGCATCTCAGATGACATAGGCCCTGAGGGAAATTATTTTCCTCAGGGTCTCCTGGGTGGAGTCAATGTTTAAAAAAATAAAAATAAAGCATTAGATACACCCAATTCAATTCTTCCAAGAATCTATTTCTGACCTAAATACAACATTTTGTGCCTTTTCAACAACATATTCTTAAGTTCATTCAGCAAAATTTAGAAATTATAGAGACCCGCATAGAGATAACTCCACTTGACACCATCTCGATTAACAAGATCGGTTCGATTTACATTGAAACGTACCTATGTACGAAGACGTGTTCAAATTTTTGTCGTTCAATAAAAGTTGGTTAACTAAAACTGAAACCTCTGAACGAGGCAAAGGGGCTAGTTGAAGTCTCGGTTGAAGAGTTGAGTATAGAATCTGTCTATTCAAAGGTAACATGTATTACTTTTTTGTTTAAAATTATTCATTCTGAATTAGATTGTTTCGAACTCCTGCGTCTCATCGATTTCAAGATACCTCATCGAAAAACAAGGCAAAACATACTATTCTGCAACAATAATTCAGGAACGAACTACCACATATGTACATGCACCTATTTCTCGACTTCACACACTAGGAAACAAATTGACCTCTAATATCGCCCAAGTTTACCATTATTTAAGAAATACCTGAACGATATTTTTTATGTAGAATATTTTGATATTTAAGGAGCATCACATAGGGGCTAATGCATATATTTGTGTATTTCTATATTAATCCACAATGTAAAAACATGTTACCGTTTTCTTTTTATGTATCTTGCATTTTGTCATGTATTTACACATCACAATTAATCAGTCACCTGTTAACATACGAGTACCTACTAGTTTATTTTCTATGCTATTTACAACTTTTTTTTTATTGTAATGTATTATCTTTCCTTAAATTTATCTGTATACGACGTGTTGTCATATATTTATATATGACGTGTACTAGTTATCTTTTTATAGTTTAATGTTTTGTTTTTAAAAAAACTGTCTCTTTATTATAAAATTGTAATGTAAAAGCCCTTTAGGGCGTTGAAAATTAATAAATAAAAATTAAAAAATTACCATCAACCTTCCCCTGACACGTGAAAGAGGTAGTGGGTATGGTGTACAGCACGGGATAGTCCAACTCGGGCTCGCCGGGCACGGAGAGGCGGATATCCCAGCTGGCTGGATCGTCGCTCCTGGTACTGCCGCTACCGCCAACGGAGTACTGGTCATTGCTACGCCTGTGCTGGTGCTGGTGCTGGTGCTGACCGGCTGCATAGCCCACTACCAGCAGTGTCAGGAACCAAACTGCAAGGAGACAACTTCATTAGGACATGTTTGATTCAGTTAAATAATATATAACAGTGGTAGTTAAAATAAAATTTAAAAATATATATATGTGTAGTGACTATAGAGATCAATCAACATGATTGATTTTACTGGAGTTAAAATTTTTTTTTAAATTTAAATATATACATATAAACTCATTTACAAACCCTACAAAAATACATTTACATTTACATATATACATTTACATTTCCTTTTTTTATTCTAAATATTCAGAAAGACATGGAATATTTTAGTAATTTGGAAACTGTTAGTTTGAATTACAGAAAAAAATTACTCAGTTCCAAATTATTTTTTACCCAGATTTTAACATATTTTTTTCTATTCGTTCACATTTGGACACATGTTGATGGAGTGGGGTAGGGAATTGAACAATTTTGGGGCAATATAATTAATGTATCTTTGGGCCAGCCTGGTCTCTGGCTAGAGCGATTTGTGTTTTTAGTGAAATTGCTAGGACGAGTAAATATATATTTGAGACATTCGATACAGTATATCCGCCTTAGTTCCATAATTTCGGTTTCTTGATATAACTGATTGGTGGGATATGTCTTGGGCTTCTGGTACATTACCTTAATGATGGACTTCTGAGCAATTTCTAATGGTTTTACATGGTATGTTCCACCCCAGGCGATTATTCCATAGGAAATGGACGAAAGCACCAATGCGTCATAATAGCCCAGTCAATCTAGACAAAAAACAGGCCCTAACTGGAACAAATTAGGGGATAGCTGAATTTTTGCAGGTTAATAGTACATACTCTAGGGAGTATTTTAACAAAAAGTCCCCACTCCTACCCCGCTTGTTCCCCCCCCTGTACCCTCCCAAACATTAAAATGTGGGGTTCTACTAAAGTGATTATATTTCATAAACTAAAACATATATCAGAAAAAAAATTTCATCACTGAACTTCTTATAGAATTTTCTAAAAATAAAATGATAAAACTTTTTTTATTATCTGCTTTGGTTTGGTCAATAATAATGAGATTGTTGTTAAAAAAAATTTTTTTTTTGCAAATTTTTTTTTGAAGTTGAATATTTTTTTTGTCTGAGAGAATATTAAAAAATACTTCAAACAAATCATTTGCCAAATTTATTAAGCTTTAAAACCATGTATAACAGTATTTACTTATATTCTTAATTTCTATTGAAAAAAGTGGATTAACGCAATGGCGTGCGTGAAGCCAAGCGACACGTCGCGCGTCGCGTCATGTTATGTTCGACGCGCTTGTTGCGTCGCATCGCTGCATATTTTTTTACCAGTTTGATCTCCAATGTCTTAAGGTTGAGGTGTGTGTCAGTTTTGTGCGTTATATTTTGACGTTGTTGTGCCAAGCGTTCAGTTAATCAAGTTTTTTGTGCGTTTTACCACCTTCATCAGGTAAAAATATTGAGAAACAATTATTTAACAAGAAATTTTCAATCTGAAAATGTCTGAAGTGAATCTATGGTGTATTTTATGCAAAAAAGACCTTATTGAAAATGTTTTTAAAGTAACGAAAGGGTTACAAATGCTAATTAACGCTAGTATTGAAAGAAATGACAATAATCATGAAAAATTAACCCGTTTGGATAGCGTAACCGTGCATATAGATCGTAGAAAAAAGTACAGCTTTTACAAATGTTAAGTGTAGCCCATCGACAAGTACATTTCAACCATTCCTAAGGCATTTAGAAACACATTTAATTTCTTGGAGAACTGTATTATTTGTGAAAAAAACCAGTTTTAAATGTCAAACTACCTCAAAAATATCGGGAAAAAATACATTTGGTGTTAACACTGGAAATAAGAGAAACATTGATTAATGCTTGCAATACAAGAGATGTAAACTGGGGTGCAAAAGTTAAATCTAAACTGTTAAGTGTGTTTGATTTGGTCGTTGCAGAAGCTCGCTATCACGGCAGTTGCTACAAGAAGTTCTGTAAAAGTAAATCAAATCAGTATGTAGGAAGACCTAAAGATGAAGATTCAGCAAAAAATTTCTTAAACTCTGTAATTTCTTAGAAAATTCTGACGAATGTCAGTTTACATTAGAGAAATTAAGGGAAATAGTAAAAGACCTTTGTGGCACTGATCTTCCGTACTCAGATAAATTTCTGAAAAAACAACTTATTGACTATTTTCAAGAACGGATATACCTATACGTATATTTTTGGCAGAAAGACTGTCATATGCATGTCTCACTCTACTTATAAGATTCTAGATGACTGGTACAGAAATAAAGAAAATAATGTAAATCTGCAACGTTTAAGAATTGTACGTGCTGCCACAGAAATAATCAGAGAAGATATTCAAAAAATGCCATATGATTGTGAAAGCTATCCTGATATTCCAGAAATTAGTCGTGGGGGTGATGATTTAGTTCCTGAAACTATGAATCTGTTCACGTCAACTGTAACAAAGAAGAGATTGTACGATAATGGACCTGATATTATGAGAAGACGTTTAGTAATTAACCACGCTATAATATAATCTGCAAGGCCTAGGTCTTTTTTATCATCAATACAAACAAGTTTGTGTTTATATCTACAAAGAATGTATGAATCTAAACATTTAATAGAAGTGTTGTCGTCATTGGGCATTTGTTCATCTTATCACGAAGGTGACAGATACCAAAGATCTCTAATAAGAGCTGGGCCTCCTACAATCAAAGATGACACGTTAATACAATTAGCATTTCATAATTTTTTGAGTTTAAGCTACAAGACAAGTGAGCAGAATGTTGAGCTTAGGGAGAGCCGCCAGCTACGGGACAACCAAGACTTATCAAAATTTGTAAACTGGTTAAACCAACACAACCCTTTTGCTCAAAAGTCTGGTGAATTAATTTGCATTTCTTCGGGATTAGTATCAAACTTAACCGTAACATGTGACGATGCCTACGAGATAGGTTTCAAAGCTATGAAGAAAATGACAGGGCAAAGTTTTTCTGAACTAAAGCTACACAGATCGGATATGGTTGTTACTCAAGCCAGTAATAAGTCTGTCAGAATTAGAAACAAAGAAGCTGTAATCAACCCTCAGCAGATATTCAATAGAATATTATGCGTACGTGACAGTCCTGCAAAGCTCAAATCCTACTTTGAGTTTGAACTTTAACTATACTAACATCCACCTTCTTTATTTGATGTTTCTTTAAAGAAAGGTAAGAAAGCCTCCATTGTAAAAGCATTTGACTATGGTATCGTTGATATCAATTTCACAAAGGATGAAGCTGCGTTTATTCTTGATGGTGGATACCCATTACATGCAGTAGTGTGGCCTAAAGTCTCTACTTTCCATGATATTACCGAAAGATATGTTAATTATGTATCTAAAAAGTATGGTGCAAATGTAATAATAGTTTTTGATGGTTATCCCGAGAACGCTACAACAAAACATCAGGAGCAGTCAAGAAGAGCTGCAAAAAGAATATCAAGTGAAATTATATTTTCTGATGATACTGTCTGTACAACACCTCAGGTAGAATTTCTCGCCAATTCTCAAAATAAAAAGAGGTTAATAGAAGCTGTTAAAATTAAGTGTCATGCTGCAAATATACAGACAATAACAGCAAACAATGATGCTGATACGGAGATAGTGGGTCAAACGATTAAGTATATAGAGCTTGGTAGCACTGTGGTGGTTGTTGGAACAGACACAGATTTATTAGTATTGCTAGTAGCATTGGCCCCTCCAACGGAAAACAAGCTGTTTTTTTGGAAACCAATAGCCATTTCTACTTACACCAGTACTGTGTATTCTGTTCAGTTTCTTGTACATATGTATGATAATCAAAGGAAACTCATATTATGCTCATGCTGTCACAGGATGTGATAAAACCTCTGCTTTGTATGGTATCGGAAAAATGAAGGCTGTAAGTCTAATAACTACACCGACAGATTTGAAAGATGCGGCTAAGAATTTCATTCAGCCCCACATGGAAAAGGACCTGCTCTTCCAAAATGGTGAACGCTTTCTTTTAAGTTTGTACGATTTGGCAAAATACAAGAATCTTGATGAGGCTAGATATTTTAAGTTTAAGCATTTAAATGCCAAGATGTCTCTTAAATCTAAGTTTGATTTGGCAAGACTTCCACCAACAAAGAACGCAGCCCGCCAGCATCTCCTTAGGACGTACCTCCAAATTCAAACATGGCTAGGAAATGAACTATCGTCTAATGAGTGGGGATGGCAAAGAAGAGAATATAAGTTAACACCTATTCCAATGACATGTCCCGCGGCTCCAAATGAACTTCTCATTGCTGATTTCTTGTAACTGTAAAACCTCGTGCGGAAAGTGGTGCAGCTGTCGGAGGGCAGGACTGGGGTGTTCTGATATGTATGGCCAATGCAATGGACTCTCCTACATTAACACATCTAAAAATACTGATGAAATATTTGAAGACGACTGTGATGCCCAGTGAATAATAATAATAGTCCCCTAAAACCTACCCTATAATTTTTGTAATATAATTCTTTACATTATTTTATTGCAAATACTTTTTAATGTTAAAAGTGTTTTAATACCATAAACCAATGAAAATGTACTCAGTGTTTTAATTTAAAACTATAAATAGTGCTACCTAAACACAAATCGGTCACCTGCACCACTGCGGGACCGGCTCAACTGCCAAGCCTCATAGCCTGCACTCCGTGCCGCCCTGCGATTGAGTCGAAATTTGACCAGTATTAAGGATAAAGGTAAACAATGTTATATGTCGTTTTAAATCCTATTAAATTTGGCAAATAGTTTGTTTGAAACATTTTTGCGTGATTCCTTAGACAAAAAAAATATTCACCCTTAAATCAAAATTTTACGAAAAAAAAATTTTCTTTGGCGACAATTTCATTATTATTTTCCAAACCGTAGCAGATAACAAAAAAAAACTTAACATCTTTTTTCTAGACAGCTTTCTTAAAAGTATAACGGTGTAATTTTTTTTCAGATATGTGTTATAGTTTAGGAGATATAATGGATTTTGTAGAACTCTACAATTTCAAAGTTTGGGGGGGTGCAGCGGGGGAAGCAAGCGGGGGAGGGGTGGGGACTTTTCGGAAAATACTCTCTGTAGAAAGTACTATTCACTTGCAAAAAATCAGCTCTCCCCGAATTTGTTCCAGTTCAATGCGTTCATTGACTGGGCTATAAACAAGTTTCATGGTTCTTGTATTGACAATATTGCTCATACGTTTGAATATGTAAATTAAGTATCTCAGTTTATTTACAGTTTTTTTCTATATGGTAAGTCCATTTGATTTGGCTGTCTATAGTTACACCTAAGTACTTGATATATTTTCCTAATTTTACATCTTCGCAATGTCACAAAGTTACAATTAACATTATGGAACTTCAAGCTAAGGTTATTTTTAGGGGATGACTTTTGGGAATTATAAAAGGGAATAAAAATAGTTTTATCATAATTTAGGCTGAGAAGATTTCTATCTAGCCAATCTTTGACTTTTGCGATTCATTTATTGGCTTTACTGGTTGTATCTTCCCACGTTTTATCCTGTACTGTGAAACAAAACATTGAAGAAAAGTGAAGAAAGAGATAAATTAATGATAACAATTACGTATGTGGAACCTTAGAAAAGTGGCCGATTTCCTTAGTACAATTGATGTAATTGTTCTTGTGCAAAATAAGTGTATCTCAGTATAAATAAAAGACTTATTAGTAGATATTCCATAAATTATGTTCACTAGAAGATAGAAGAAATATATCCGACAATTTTTAAAAAATTCAAAATCATCAACAACGTGGTTGACAATGACTACCATCTAGAAAAATTAATTTACACTCTCCAGTATGAAACATATGATCATACCAATTATTTCAGATCACACACTCGGAAAATAACTACACCCAACATTAATTGTTCAGAAGAACAAACACAAAATACAATAACATCCTTTGGAATGCTGATGATTGTCCTCGTCAATTTACTATATGCATATTAATAATTAATTAATAAAAATTAATCAAAAGGTTAATTACAAACCCTCTACCCCTGCCATGTTTTAAGTTGTTTTTCTTAAATTCATTTTATATATATTTGTTGTTTTTCTTTATTTATTTTGTTTATTTTTATTAATTTTGTTGTTGTTTTTTTAAAACATTATTTCACGATGTATCTACCCGTGTATTTTTTTTTCATAGTTTAATTTTACATTATCAGTTTGCATACTTTTAATCTGTGTGTTTTTTTTAACATTTTCTTTTCTATCAATTTCACTTTATGTTTTTCTTTAACCATTTAAGTACTTTTTTTTTCTTACCATTGGAACGATTTCGGTCCAAAAATGGACCACTAAAACATTTCTTTGGCCATTAGTTTATTTTAACACCTTATTTATTTTAACGTTTATTGAAATGCTTGAAATTATGACCATAGATGTCGCAAATCCGAACTTCGTAGACTATTTTAGAACAATGTTAAAATTAAATTTTAAAAATATTTTTTCCCGCCTAATTTTTTAACAGCTGTTTACGGATAAAATTAAGTCCTTTTCGTATAGATATGCAGCTTTCATTATCAAGTACACCACAGACAACATACAGAAACCGAAAATATTCAATGTTGACCCGAATAAGTATCCCTCACGGAAGTTTCAAGTAAAAAATACGGTTATAAACTTAACGATTTTTTAATATATTTTTTTTATAAATCCTACAAATATGAGATAAACAGTTAAATACAGGTTAATTCATTGGCTATATAGCACTATAATAAGTTTTTATGTCTCCATCTTAAAATTCGAAGATATGATCTTTTTAATGTTGGCGAAAAATTTTAAAAATGACCTGGGAAATCTCAAGCAATCAAGGCAAATTTATTTATTTCGCATGATCGTTCCTGTGGTTGCGAAAACTTATTGGTTCATGCAACCATGTAATTTAATAAAATAAAATATGTATAATGGATTATTTCCCCAATAAAATAAAAAAGGTAGGTTTAGGATTTTGTTTTCGTGTGTCCTTTTTATGTTTGTGTCTCATATTCCTGTTATTATTATTAGTACAATGTCTCATAGGATTTAGGTTATATACCTATATGTAGCAGGCATATCGTAAAATCAGGCCGATCATGATGCGCCTGAGGCACTTCACGATGTAGCAAGTAGACGCATCATGATCTGCCTGATTTTACGATCGGCCGCCGACATAAAATATATTAATTTTCGTAATTACCTGAAATAAAAATAAACCACCAAGTTACGGCTAGTCTATCACCAAGTTATATTATAACATCAGCTTATCTCAATTTTGACTTGCATTTTAATTTGCAAAATACACACTCTAATCACAATTTGGAAAGCGGGAATGGATACCGCCGCCTCGGGAACCTTTATTGGATAACCAACGCCTCTGCCATAGGTCACTCCAAGTGGTTCACTACATTTGGTGATTTAGCAGGGGTGCCCGGGTTCATGGGGTGAGGTTTGTCTAGGTCTTGGAGGCGGATGACCCCGACACACTGAACTCCAGATTCCTACCCACCCTTTTTTGTTACTTATATATATATTTTTTGTTATTATGTATTTACTTGTTAAATGTACCAAAAAAAATTTGCTAATAAAAAAAAAAAAATAAATAAAAAAAAACCTTTTTCCTTCCCAGAACTCTCCTCTCCTTTCCTAAAAAAAACCCACACAACATCCCCAAAAATGACAGGGCCTCCTGTGTGGAGCTCATGTAAAAAAAATTGATTCTATTTCATATTTTTTGATTCTTTCATATATTTCCGAAAGAAAAATTATAAGTTTTCAAAATTATAGACACAAAATTCGTTTATGTAATACTTGTAACTACTTACAATTTTTTTTTCAAAAAACCTTAGTATCACTAATTATCTCAGTTTACCATATATCATGGTCATTGGTCGTATTATAAGATATCGATTCTAAAATAAAAATAAACACAAACCGGACCTACTGTTACTACCTACGTACCTACTACCTTACTTGTTTGACCCAAGCAATCTTGAAATTGTAATAACTTTTCTGATCCTATGTGGACATAATAGGCAATAACTACTAAAAAAAACAAGAATGGTGTCAACCGAAAACTTAAACATACTTACTTAATTATAAATCGTAATATATACGGAAAATCGAGATACAAAAATATCACAGATTTTACAGAAAATAATAATTTCATCTCATTTGCATCTTTCCGGGCCGTAAATAAACACGCGAATTGTCCTATTAATGACCGTAAATAAAGCCGATGGGCTCTAAAAGTCTTTTTTCCGACCTTCATGCTTGCATTATAATTAAATAATTACTAATTTTGGTTGTTTTTCTGTGATGTGAAAATTGAATAAAATGTTCATTTTTCTTCCAGTATGTAAACAAAAACGTTTTTTATTGAAGATAGATACATAATAACTACATAATAATTATATGATTTTTGTTAATCTCTTAACGGAAACAAATTAGTGCATTATCTTAATGACCTTGTTGCCGGTGGAACGGCACTCGGCAGATGACATCCGCGGTTACCTCGCCAAGTTACATGGAAACCGGTTGGCATTCATTTCGTTGAAATATCAATAAAAAATATATACCGTCGATAAATTTCTTCTGGCCTTTAGTTTTGTTTTCTCTTACACTCTCGATTTTTCTCCTCGTGATATATGGTCGTGATTAATAAGAGAACACGTGTTTTCCAGAATGCTTTTAATAATATTATGTAAATCCGAATGCGTAGCCTACACCAGCGGTCGGCGATTATAACTTATGAATACGTCATTTTTGGGGGAGCGTGGGACCGTTGACGTCACTAGTGCACGTGCGAGTCTGTTCAGTCAATGCGCTTGTGACTGCCCTTCCTATCGTACGTTGTCATCGTGCTTCGTATCGTACCTAGCAGCAACGTATAGCGTAGAGGTTCCGAACCCTAACTGAAGTATATTTTTCTTCAATCCTCCCCCTCAGCATAAAAAAAAAGCGCTGCAGTCGAAAAAATTTAAACTAAAATTACAAGTATTGAAATATTACGTAGGTAGCGTTGTAGTTATGTATTCCCAATCGGGCGTTGCTGGTTCGATAGTATCATCACAGAAGCCACATTTTCTACTTTCAATGATGGAAGTTAAGTTGGCGGATTTTTAATATTTTGAGATTATTTGTGTATATAAGTATGATAGCACACACGGAAAAGCGTCGCAGGCGACAATTCTTTGAAGTTATCATTTCAAGTTTTAAAATATGACGACGAACCAGTATAATACTCCGAACCAGACGGGAGCTCTTCGCGGGTCAGATCTGGCCCGCGGGCCGCCTATTGCCGTCTATCACACATCTACGGTAATCTACACACTACATATTATGCACCAGCATGTCCAATCGATTATTTAATTCTTGAGACCTGAATCAACTGAAGGTGTTAATAAAATCACAAAATGAAGGTAAATGAATGAATTACGGGTGAGATATAGTATGCCCGTCACGTTGGGAAATACGGCTCTGAGAACAGGCGCAGTTTACAATACAATATTACAAGATTATAATCAAAATAAAAGCCAATCTATATTGTAGTCAACACAATGTTGAAATCGTAATAAAAGACAATCGATTTCGTACCAAAAATCGATGATGATTTGATATGTGTTGGCTGGTGATCCAAGATTTGGAGCCAGTTTATATTTAGCGTAATTTGTATTCTGTCCAATGGTCAGTGGAAGTTCAGTGTTTAGATTTGTTGTAATTGCAAAATATCAACATTTTCTTTGGCCAAATATTTTTGCGAAAAAGATACGTAAGAGATTGTGCCCTTTCGATACAGGGCTGGCCCTGTGTAGTCGGCTCTGGGCGCCGACTTGCCAAGGCGCCAAGGAGCTAAGGTGCTGATAATACTAACACAGCGCCCTTGAGGTTTTTACTAGCGCTAGGCGCCGCCGTTAGACCCGGGGCCGGTAATGTTTTGATATAGTGATGTAGTATAATACGAGCAGTTTGGATATTGTCAACCTATTCGATTCAATCTTTTTACCTTTTCGGTAATATAATTAATCTATCCTGAATAGTGGTCTTTCTTTTGATTTGTTTTCCAAAACTCAATTAAATTTTAAAATTTATAACCTGCCCTCGCCCTGTTGTGAACCCACGACCTCTATGAGGTATACTATACCTCCGGACGTAAGAAGCTTACCGCTCTGCCGCGGAGGTCGTTCATAATATGTACCGTAAAATGGGGGTGAAAAGACACCGATGGGTGAATAGAATCAAATCTCGCGGGAATAAGTTACAATCCATAGTATTTGAAACGAATATAAGTGAATTAGGGGTCGTCCATTAATCACGTAATGTTTTTCAGCAACTTTTTAACCCCCCCCCCCCCCCTGGTGATATGTGGTGAGGTTTTAGACTACCCCCCCCCTACCCAAAATCACGTGTATTTTTTTAGTACAAAGTATATTGAAATTTTATAGTATTTAGAGTGTTATCTTTAAATACAGGTATAATCTGATTAAATTTTGGAAAGTAAGCATCGTGATAAAAATTTCCAGAGAGACAAAGGTTGCAGGTTTTTTTTTACTGGCATTCGGTATATAATAATAAATACACGTGATATCTCATTATATCACCCCCCCTCCTCGTGATATTTCGTATTTTTTTTCCTAATCCCCCCCCCACTCCCAAAAGTAACCGTGACGTCATATGTAATATATAGCCGCGTGGTAATATTATTCACAACTGCCAGTTACAATATAGCAAATAGTTACAATATTATCGTCAATCTCTCCATGTCCGGCGAGATACACAAAATTACAAATCCGTATTACTTACGCCTGCCAGGCGATGAAAATCACGCAAACTGTTAACGTTAGTTGCGCCATCTTTTGGCATTGCTTTAATTTGGATTTATTACAAACGTATATTTGTACACGAACTCCACGTACGAAAACGGTTTTGCGTAAGGCACGGCATCAGAGTTGCATCCTTAGCCGAATTCTTAAGCCGCCGTTAATCGAATTTCTACCGATTTCGCACGTATCCCCCTTAAACATTTGAAGTTTTTAAGCTCCTTAAAAATATATGTTATTTTTTAAGATAATATCTAAACATTCCCCGCGACGAAACTATATGAAATTCCCTCGATAGAAAAAAATCGCAAAGTATGCTCCGAAAATTATTATTTTCACGTCTTTTTCAGTTACTTTACAAGTTATACGTACGAAAAAATCCACAGTGTTTCTGTTAAATGCTGTTAAAAAAATCCCTAAGAGATTTTTGCTCTATTATAAACGAGTCGTGTTTTATTAAACATTTTCGCTTCAGTTTTACCTATTTAAATATTAGCGCACTCTCTCCAACATTCGTTATTACATATCTCTCCATCTTCTTCTTTTTGAGCGGTGATACGGCGCCTTAAATTTCAACCGTACAGTCTCTAGCCTAATAATACTGTTTGATGATGATGATTCCCTTTGGCCGTCGGAATAATAATAATTCGGTCGGGGTTCTTCATGCAGTCCTGCAAGCAGTGCTGAAAATCGAATGGTGAGTAGACAACTGCCGATGTGTTTGTTTGTATGCACCCTGTTTTACAACATCAGAACTATGCGCGAGTATGAATGGAATGCCGTGTAAACATGTTTACAACAAAAACGATATTGAACTGAAATCGATGTAGGGAAGACGCAGGTCACGGATGTGACTCGTATTAGAACACCACAATAGGTTTATGAGATGTGAAACTTGTAGTTAACTGGGGATACTTTAGCCCGGAATAAACTGATTTTGCTGATTCTTCGAAATAGGTATTGTGTGTTCTTTTTTTTATTTTTTTTATTAGATTTTTTTTAATACATGGGAATAGGTACATACATAATAACATAACATATAAGAGAGTAACAAAAAAAGATCCCACAAAGGCGAAGCCTGTGCTATATGTGTGTATATTTCTTTAATTACTTTAGATACAAACTGAAGTTCGAAAAAATAAAATAATTCAAGAGTGTAGATACGTCGAAGATTAATAATTTTTTTTTAAATTTAAATTATGTGTATATTTTATAAAAAAGTCTTGCATTCTGTGACATAGTTGGTCGCATTAAGTTATTTTGTCCCGCTCAAAATTTTTATCCAATATCAAAACAATCAGTGAAGTGAGATAAATAGTTACCCGGGTAATTAAGTAGAGGGGGAAATATAATAGAAAACATTTTAAGAAAATAAAAAACGCGTTTATTTTGCCCAGGTAGCACTTAAGATATCTATTTCTTTATATAGTATAAAATGAAGTCGCTCACGCTGTCTGTGCGCTTAGATCTTTTAAACAACGCAACGGATTTTCATGCGGTTTTCACCAAGATAGAGTGATTCATGAGGAAGGTTTTTAGGTTTATATTTTGCCAAGGTTTTGTGTAAATTGGTTGAAATATATAATATATCGTGGCAGCGGGCTGGCAAACGGGCGGTGTGGATTTGATTTAACAGGTGGCGTTGGTTATAAAGGTTGGGTAATGGCGTGGCGTTGTATTTCGTTAGCCACGGTAACGTGTGGCCGACTCTGCTAGAATAAAATAATAATTGTAATATAAAGTTGGTTCATATTTTGCCTTGAGGAAGGTTCGGTTACCTCGAAACCGGTCGACGTTAATGTAAAAAATGCAGTGGCTTAAAACGTAGGATTATTGTTACGTTTAAAAATGAACGGATTTAAAATCTAACGGATATAGAGGAATAATTTCAAGCTCCACGCAGTGAGACAGGCACCGAAAAATCGCACGGTAATAAAATTTGTATAGATAAATTAAATAAAAATAAAAAAGACCCGGACAAATCTTACCCCCTTGAACCCGGGCACCCGTGCTAAGTCACCAAACGTAGCAAACCACTTGGGGTGACATATGGCAGAGGTGTTGGTTATCCAATAAATGGTGGACCAATGTAGCCCCGGTTTACGGTTTATTGATTGATTACCTTTCGGATTGTGGATTTTAATGTGGATAATCTAGTTGTTTGATTACGATCGTTGTTCGGATATTACGAGATTACCTTTTTAGATGGCATAATAACATGATTCTTTTCCGTTACAAGTTGCCTTTTGGCAATTAGACGCATCCGTGTACGAAAATAAACCTGTTGGCGATCGTGCTCAATTTGGTCACGAACTTAGACGAAAATACATCCTATCTCTTTGGCTGTCATAACTCCTAACTCAGTTGATATTAAGAGAAACTCGTGACATAATGTTATGTTTCGAATCTTAGAACGAACTATATCAATGAGCTTACCTTTCCTAACCTACCTGAGAGTGTCAATCTACCATAGTGGCAGGTAGATACTCTCAGTAGCACCCTGGTGAAAGACCACCATTGAGAATCAAAACTTATGGTTTTAAAAAACATTCGATTGGGTGCATATTATAAAATATTCAATAGTACAATAAACAAGAACAATAACACAAGCATCTTCAGGGTATTAAACTGATGAGATTAAACTGTTAAAATTATACTGATGATGACAGTTTAATTTTATACCCTGAAGATACTTGTGTTAAGCGAAACCGGTCGGTATTAATGAAAAAAAAATCATGATTACAAACAAAGTTATTGTTTTATTTCAACTCTATAAATAGCTTATTCTTATTACAATCATTAGATCTAATAATACAATATGATACTTCTCAATTATATGATTAGATATCCTTTTTATTTTATTTTCTTTTTTCTTCTTTTATCTTATCGTCTTTTTTCTGTTCTATTTCTTATCTATTATTTGTTATATTTATTTAATTCCCTTACTCTTTCTAAAAAAAATGTTACATCGTGGTATACATACGAGCATTGCTCTAAAAAAGGTTTAACACGGATTATTTATTGTATTTTTAAAAGAAAAACTTTATTTCATGTATAATAACATGTAATTGTACCATCAAATTTAATAAATATATTTTTTTAAACTTTGTTTGAATGACTTTAGCCGTGTTTGAAGACCACATCTTATTGTGTACTGCCCAACCTTCCTTTCCCGATATTCCCATACTCGCAGTATCCTGGAATATACCTCCATTATTTGGGACCCTTCTTAAAACAAAATCATATCCTAGAAAAATAAAGAGTTCAAGAGAGGTTTTTGCGAATGTACAATACATACTATTCATTCATGTATCCATTCTTGTTTAACACCTTAGAAACCCGCCGAAAATATTTGGAACTATTCTTTAACTACGTATGATGAAAGAGGTTAAATTATATATTATATGTATAAGTATTAGTTAAATTATATCTATATTATATATAGTGTTTCAGGCTGATAATTATTGATTTTAATATTTGTTATCTACCCTCTGTGCTATGCATAAAAATCTTGTTTAAAACGTTAGTTTATCAATTAAAAATAATAATTAATATTTGACAAGTTAAAGTATTTCAGCAATAAATGCAGACATATTAGTCTACACGCCACCTAGCGGGAGATTTAGAACCTACTTAACAATACCTCTCTCATAAAAATAAAGTTGGTTGTTTTCAGTTTGAAAAATGTAATAATAAGTAATTGTCGAATGAAACACTAGTATATATTGAATTATTTGGCGGGTATTAGATAAGCCGCCATAGCTCAGTGGTCAGAGCAGCTGACCGGCTTTCAGAGGGACACGGGTACAATAAGGAACTCCAGTGAAAAATATTATGGCTTTAAAAAAATATGTTCATACAGACCAATAAACGCTGATTCTGAATATATAACTTTTATTTAATAATATTAAACGTACAGTTTTTAAAAAAATATTAAAAAGTGCATTTTTAATATTCTCGTTAAAACACAGCGTCAGGTTGGAATGCTGTGTAATGCTCTGTGGTGACGTCACGATAGTAATCAAGGTAATGACTGGTTTATTTATGCTATACGTCATTTATATGGGAATTTAGGTATGACACAAGCGAATGTTCTATATATTTCTTATTTTTGAAGATGTCGTAAAAGCATATACCTTTATAGAAAGTTAATAGAATTGCCTTTTAGATTTTTGTATCTGACATATACGATTGTGTTTGAAAAATGCAGTATTTTAAGTTTCAAAATGAAAAAAATTTAAAAAAACAGCCGACTGTAAACATATTCTATTAAATGGTCGAAAAAATTAGGAAAATTCAAAATTTAAAAAGTACAGTCCTCTTACTTTATGAATTTGGAATAAAACTGTCACTTCACTTTTTATCTCGTTCATACAATTAAAAAGGATAAAAAAATATTATAATAATTCCGGAAAAATAACTGAAAAAATCCGACATCTTGGACTCGGTTTTACGCAATTAATGCGTTGATTTCTCGAATTTGTATTTATTTACACATGCATAAGGCTTTTACATTATCAAATAATATTACTTTTATGAAAGTTTTATTAAATTCACGCGGAAAAGTCATAAAAATTATAGAGAAGTAACCTTTGATTATGTAATGTCAGTAACCTAAAAACCGAACGAAACTAAATCACCAAAAAAACATTATTTAAGGACTAAAACTGAAAAAAAGTACAGGCAGCATTCGTACTTATGCTGAATTACACTAATATCACAGTGAATTAATCATTTAAACGAAAATTATCATCAAAAACAGCAAACTGCAAGTTAAATTCATCAACGTCATTCATTGTTTTGCAAAGAATTTGATTTCGCCATTTGCAATAAATAAGCCATTAGCCAATCAACGCGTTATAATAAACAAGATGGCCGCGCGCCTGCGCAAATCTATGTGAGATTCAAGAAAACCAACATAAAAATCTAAAATATATGAATTGTTATTTTAGTAGATGACGTCACAAAATTCACCATAGATATGGGTGTTTTCGAGGGATCTCCAAAAATTAAAACTTTGAAAATTATTTTAACTATTAAAACTAACTCTAAAAAAAAAAAAAAATGCAGTAATTTAAGTTAGAAGGTCATTTTTCATAAAAAAAAATAAAAAAAATGGACTGGACTTCTCTATTCCCGTTGGCGGCCAGTATCTTTTCTCGGAAGATTTTTTCAATGTAGATGAGTGTTTCAGGCTGATAATTATTGATTATAATATTTGTTATATATTATATAATTTAATCTTTTTTAATATTTATAATTTAACCTCTATCTAGGCATATATTATATGCCTAACAAGTTATGTTTTATGTTCTGGAAGCGAGGACTACTAACTGCTTATCAGAACGCGCCAATCAACAATGTAACAGAGCCACTCAAATGCGCATTGACCATTTTCAACGTCACTTGTATTACACGGTACTAAGTACTAAGATTAACAACTATCTTTTGACGCATCTCAAAAAATTGTTAAACTGCCCACATGGTATAACTTATAAATCTTTTATATTTGTCCTAACGTAACATAACACATAACACAATAATATAACGCCTTGCATGTTCGTTAATATTGTTGTCTATCTATAAATCTACAGTATTTACAAAATCTTCAACATACATACGTTATTTTTTATGTGTACTGTGTTATTGGCGTTATTGCTACCATCTACCACTTGTTTTTATATACATCTATTTTTTCTTTTTTTATCATAGGAAATATCATTTACTCTACCTAAATTTGTAATCTTCTCTAGATAAATATTAGAGTACAACCGTTTTGTGGAGACCATGAAAATAAATAAATGCCTCAGAACACACCCGAGTTTGGGATGCCAAAATCCCACTGGCTCGGGGTAGATGAGACGCTTGTGCGGTATTCACGTAAAAAAGGCTAATTCATTAATTAAAAACTTACTCCTAAAATTAAATATTACATTTGAGGTTTTACTCGTTTAGTTATTTTAAAAATAAAATAAATCTAATTTATGAGTTGTTCATTTTTCACACACTAGGTAAACTTAGAAATATTGAGAAAAAAAAATGCTTTATTTGCCTTAAAAAATACAAACAGAAGGCTCTTGCATCCCTAAATTTGCTCAACCTTTTCTGTATGCCATTTCTGCGTAAAAACAGTAGATACCATTTCCATTTAAAAAAATTCATCAAGTTACCGTATTATGGGTTCCATTTTCTTCAATAAATGGAAGCTTTCAAAACGAGTGTGTTAAGACTCGGGTGAAGTCGGGGCATGCTTATTTATAAATACGAGTTAAAAATATGAAGTGGGTATTAATAAATTTAAAAAAAAATCACCGTGATTTAATTATCAATGAACCTATCAAGGTTATAAAATTTCCGTTTAGTCCGGTAAAACCATCTTACACAATTTTCTGAATAACTCTAAAGTTTGTGGCCTCCAATGGAACATATTATTTTAATGATATTTTATTGCTACCGGAACACCTTTAAGAAATAGAGGTAACGGGTAATATTACAGTGGGATTTTATAATGAGTAATTACCTAATTAGTCGTGATATTTTGCACCCAAAACATTTCGCGTTTTTTTCTATGATCGAGGACGAAAGGAGTCAATTCGTTAAATAATGACTTATATAATATAATATAAAATGTAAACAATTTATTAACCAACGACCTTTATTTTTTAAATGAAACTGCAAGTTTTTTGCATATTATTACGGTAGTATCTTTGCTTGTTTTTTAAGCCAAATAGAATAGTGTTTGTTTGACAGCAAAGTGTGGAATTCGATGCGGGCACCTTCCGTGTTGCGTTTATAAATTTATGGCCTTTGAATATTTCATTAAATGGCCTTAAACAAAAAGTGTATTTTTATAATATCCTGGATTTGATCGAATGCATTGTTATAGTCTCTGAAATATAAGTAGAAAACATAAAAAAGTGAATTACAAAATTTGAGGGCTGGCAACATCAATTTACCTGTCAAATATTCTTTTAAAATGCAATGACACTGAAAATACAGAACACTGCATACACATTTAAAAAAACATTATTTGTTCTTAAAAAAAACGAAGAAGCATTGTTGTTAAGGTACCTACCTAATGACATACATTTGACTAAATTGTGTTTTACAAAGTGATTGGCTTTCATTTAATTTAACATAAATTTGAATTTAACCGTAGGTTGAAAGGAAGAATCATTAATGGTGAGTTTAGTTACACTACTTTTAGATCTGAATATATGATATATTCACATCTAAAATTAGAGACATGAACTAAAGCCCGGGCAACGCTATACACGGTGTCCGAAAACTCGTAGTACAAGCGGAAAACTGGTGAACCTACATCACATAGGGAACCTAAATAAACATAAAGATTTTAAATTTAAGAATTTTTACATTCAAATTAAAAAAAAAATATATCTAATAAATTTTTTCGGGTTTTTTAGGGTTACCGATTTACGGAAATGTTATTTTGACAGTTCGAAGATGCTACTATAAAATTATTTATAAGCTGCAAAATCTTTTTTCGTGTCCATAGTTTATTTATTTTCACTTACTAAGTTATTCTTCCACCTCTTCTAGGCATTAAAATATGGTTAATTAACGTATTTACTTTGTTGTGGAGCAATTTGAATAAGCGGCGGGCAATAATTTACTCCAGTTGAAAGTAATACGAACGATTTTCGGCCAATTCGAATAAGCCTTGTGAGAGAAATTATTAGCATATTTGTGTTCCAACTTACATTATGTAGTAATGTTCCTTTTCAAATCAAAAAACCCTAGGCACATCACAAAAAACACATTAAAATGTCATTGGTACATCACAAAAACATAATAACAGGCGTTGGTATTATTCCATTGTAATACACAATAATTAATCACGTTAAACTACGAAAATATCACAAAATAGTACACAAACACACATTGTTTTAAAGTTTAATGAACGAAAGGGTTGTTGATAGAAAAAATGTCAACAAAACGCGTCAATCGCGTGAACCGTGAACCGAAAACTGCATAAACAATAATAAATAATACCCGAAAACACGTGATCGTGTCGACAGGTCCGAATATAGCCGCAATCTTCTAGCCTCTTCTCTCGCGTGTATTGAAATGAGCGAATAGAGATAGCTAATTTTGTTTTGGAATGCGATACGTACAAGCTGCGAATGAATCTACTTCTTGAAAACTATCGCGCGTCTCTTATTTCACGTGTTTATTGAAAGGAGCTAATAGACAGAGCGGATTTTGTTATACTACAAGCTGCGAAAATATTACGATGATCTTTTTAACCGTCGAATGACCAATTATTTTATTTTTACAGTGAATTAAATTTTGGGCGATTTCAAAATAATGCTTAAAATCCGGAATTCCTTATTTGTTTTTCTTTTCAATAGTTTTTATTAGTTAGGTACTATGATCGTCAGTAATAATTTATAAGAATTTGACCAAAAAAAAAACAACTTCTGATTCGATTTACTCGAAAACAAAAGCTCAAATCAAAAAAAGTTATACTACAAAATCAACTCCAAATGTGATGGGGAATCCCCAGTTTCCCGCTTGTACTACGAGTTTTCGGACACCTTGTATAGGTACTTAAGCTAATATTAAATAAATGTGAGCGATTTCTAAAGTCTGCTGTATATTTTATTACAGCATCATTATTCTTCATTATATTAACCCCAAATTTCAAACGTATGATAATAATATATCTATATGTAATTCTAGTTTTGAGATCAGTGTGTATCTATTTTGCAATGAAAAAATATTTTTTTCACTTTTATGCCTTTTTAATTTTTAATAAAAATGTAGGTTACACACACACAGCTTTAGATTACCACCATGATTATATTTTTAGTATTGCCATTTGAATGACAGTGGCGCCCTCCTATGTTTTCAACTCTTATTTGACAAACTGTAAATTAAGCAAAAATGTGGAGTGTAGATATCCGGATCAATCGCATGTGATTTTCGATCTAGTGACGCACATATTTATTGTGGTCAGCCTGAATTCGTCAACTCCTGACGAATCATGATTACCTCCCATGGTTTTCCCTTTCACACTGTTCAGTCACCCAAGTTTTCTCTCATAACACTTCTTCATCCTGCAGACGCCTTAAACAAACCTGTTTTGCGATCAGCTTTCTTCCTTCCTTGTATCTTGTAATAATAAGTTAATATGCCTTCTCGACCAGAAACAAATTTTCTGTTTGTCTTCGAATATACAACTGATTCTTCTCACCTACCGCAACAAAAATGTGATCTGCGCATGAGAGGTATCATACTACGTCAATGGGTTTATAAGATTTTTTTAATATTTACAATTTTAGTTTAAGTTTTCAACTTATTCATTGAGCTTTGAATTCTATAAAGTTGTTATTAACGAGTCGTATTGTAGTTCAGTTGACACAAAGTTTTTTTTACATATCATTTACATATTGTATTTTTGCCTGATTTTCGCTTATACATATGTGTGTCTGAATGGTGTTTATTAATTTGAAATACCTTATTTGTAAAATTGCGTTGTATAACAGAATATTTATATTTAATATGCAGAATCACAGAATTCGTTCACTATATTTATAAAAATACATTTTTATAGTATTATTTAATAATTGAGGATACTTCTAAATGATTTTAATTTTATTTGATTGGATATTTCTAAATGATAATTTGAAATACAGAAATTCAATCGATGTGCGTTGTGAATCAGTTTGAATTGATATGCTCTGTTAATATCTTGTAGGCATTATTTTCTGTAGAAGTCAATGACATTTATTTATAGGTAGTAACTAGGCACTGTCGTTTTCGTTTTCCATTTAGAAATGGGCCAGTCTTTAAACCCGTTACTCTTTTAATTAAAATGCCATTAAATGTCATTGACGCAACAGATATACATATTTTGTATTTTAAATGCTGCGAATTACATATTTATATACATATACATAACTCGGATGGTGGCTCAGTTGGCATCGCGTCTTGCGAGTTGGCATTCCTCGGCTGGCTAAGTCCTCTAACACGACATAAGTAACATTTTCCGCTCACTCAGATGTTAGTAGGAGATTTTCAGATATATTTTCTGGTTATTCTTAAACCGGGAATATATATAATACTTAGAATAATAATAGTAGTTGGATAATTTGTAGAGGGCATGGTAATACATAACTAGACGAGTAAAAAATAACTAGACGCTTGGAGTTACATTAAGTGGACCGTTCGCTAGGCCCGTTTCGTACAAATCTTAATTTTGGATTCAGATCAAAATATCAAACCAAACTGAAAAATTATTTTTATAATCAAAAGGTATATCAAATATCTAGTACGGATGTGAGCTACTTTATTTATTTTTGCTTTAAATTATAAGATTTATGCCATTAAATATTTTAGTTTTAGATTTTCCTCCCACTGCGGTGCAATGTGCTGGGTCGAAAGAGTCCGGCTGGAGAGGTCAAAAGGTCTCCCTCAACCAGTCTCTCCTGATCCGGCCCGCCACGCAGTAGGTGATCAAACACATCCACCGCCATGACCTAGAACCTAGATAAATCTCATCCCATAAACCCGGTTTAGTAAGTCACCAACGTGGCAAACCATTGGGTGGCCTAGGATGTTGGCTATCCAATACATGGTTACCGGGGCCGCGGTACCCATACCCGCCCCCCAAATTGATTGTCATCGGTCGTCAATTTGTTTTCAATTTGATACAAACGAGGATTAGGATCCAAATGTAATTTGAGAGGCATTCGAGATGTGGATCTACGGAAGAATACTTAAAATAATCTGGATGGACAGGGTTACGAATGAAGATGTTATGGTTCGAATGAATAAAGAAAAATAAGTTATTAAAACTTTAAACATCCGAAAACTTCAATATCTTGGATATGTGATAAGACATCCAGAGAAGTACGAGATCTTGCATCTCATAATGCAGGGAAAGATTGCCGGGGCCCTGGAAGAAGGCTCATGTCTGAAAAAACTGAGGCAGTGTTAACCAGTCTACTGTAGAACTGTTCCGGGCAAAGTCCGCATAGCCAACATCCATTGAACAGACAGGGCACAAGAAGAAGAAGATTATCACGTCCAAAAGTAGTAGGTACCGTGATTTATTTATGGGGTGGGTATTATTACGTGTTGTGCTACCTCCTTGCTTAGCCTGCTAAGCTAAAGACAATAAATAAATCACGATGAACTCTATATAGTTTATATTATTCTGTATCAGTACCACCCACAAAGATTATCAGATTCTAGGCGTCACGCCAGGAATACGCGTTCCACGGTATGCGAAATTGAGCAATATTGAATAAATTACCATAATACTCGTATGATCACCTTTTACTTTCAATATATCTTTTACAATGACATTATTCCCACGTGAGGGGGACCCAATACCGGTGGGCATGTTCTGAATATGTTCAGGTACAGTGTGTCCTTTTTTACTCTGTCATTCATCATTGTATTGATGGGAGTTTATTAGATCCGCGACAGGGGAAGGAAACCCATTTTGTTTTGGGATTGGCACTTATATATTAAAAAAATAAAAATTACCCTAAGACATATTTATATAAATAAATAAAAGGAAAATACTTTTTTTACGTCACTTTATTGATATTTTTTTAGTCTAAAAATATATCTAGGACTAAAATAATATTAATAAAGTGACGTAAAACAAATAATTTTCTTGTCACAATGTGTCTGCTTCTTTTTTAAAAAAAAAGAGAAAAAAAAGTTAATACATTTATTTCATATTTTTGAACCCTTGACCTCAGCCTTGCCGGGGCTTTGCTTTACTACTGAGCTCATACGACCCTAAGGTATCATAGAAAACAATTATAGAAAATTAAAATGAAAACTAATTTTAGAAGAGGTAATGATTGCATTTGTATAGGGTTTTAAGGGACGTACTTGACTAACTTAACTTAACTTAACTTACTGACTTAACTTAACACTCTGTTTATTAAAAAAAACTCCTATAAATTAGCACAAAATAATCAGCAATGTTTTCTAAAAAACAAAAATAAATTATTACATTAATATTAATGTGGAAATAAGTTTAAGAGATGACTATTAAAAAAGTATTTGGTTATTAATAATATTTAATTGGCTGTTAACACTTTTGTGTACTTTCTATAATTTACAAGTTATCTAATTGCAAACTTATGTGTTTTGTATGTAAACAAATTTAACCCTTTATTTTTATCAAAAGAATGATTTGTTTCCAAAATTTGGTTGGAAAATTTTGAATAATAATTATTATTCAAACACCTAAGGTTCTCCTTAGTATTAAAATTTAATAATAAAACTCGAGTATTAAAATTTTTAAAAGTCTTCCCTATGTAAAAAAGCTTACAACCATTAGAAATTAAATTAAACGCCCCAGATTTGTTAAAAAAAAATCACTCTTGTCCTTGCTATTTATTGTATAATTTGTTATTAGTTAATCGTAAAAAAAACTGGTTGGACATTTTTATTTTTTTTTATTTTTTTTATTTAATATTTGTTTGTTTTTACAATAATTATACATTTTTTTTACATGTTAAACAGATTTGTAATATTAATGTAATAAAAGCCTTTCCTCACCATAAAGAGACAAGGCTCTTGTGTTTGGTGAGTGAATTCATACTCAATTATGTTATCAATGTTATCATTTGAGTAGGTGAATAATAATATTGCAACTATTAACAATAGATATAGTAAGAGAAACTTGAGATGTGTCGATTAACAGATTTAAATGAACTGAAATAGTAATGTAACTCTTACAGTTTTTTATGCAAAATGATTTGTTTTCATTTAATTCAAATTGACGTCAAAAGTGAATTTGCAATTATTGAAGAAGACATCATAATTTATCTGCACATGCATAATATAATCCAATAGCATCGTTGTATGTCGTGCAATGCGTAAGAACAAAATTGTCTCACCTAACGTTGCATTTATTTTATAAATGTTGGCAGATTTTAATGTGTTTATAAATATTTTATTGCAGACAGGTTGTATATCCCTGCTCTTGCGGATAATATTTGAATCGACTATTGATTCTGTAACTCCTGAACAGAGTCATGTTTTTGTAACAAGCCATTGTGTGCAGTATGCTACACATGTACGTAATGTGTGTAACAACGCGTACTGAGCCCCTGCCTGATAATAATAATGTTATGTCTAAACTATGCTGATTAGATATTGTCAAATCTGTGACATAATTTATTTGCGTACACGAATTGTATTTGCGTGTAAAATCAATGGGAAACACTACCTGTAAGACCGCATTGTTCTCTAAAAATGTTAATACTGTTTATTGAATGCGTAAAGTGGTCTCAAATCTCAAATCAATTGTATGGAAAAATTTAATTGGTCCTTCGAGCCGGATTGTAAATGCGTAATGTAAGTAAGTAGGTACTTGCATTTTTTTCACAAGTTGCGTCTCGAAGCTTATGGTACGTCCAGACCCTTGCGACAAGCTGCTTGTCGCAAGCTCTGGCAAGCGAATGGCTGGCGTCCCACACTTGCGAGCGCACCAGTACATTCGCAGCGCGCGCAGCGCCCAAAGATAGCGGACGTCGAAGCAGCTGCATCAGCTGTCATTTTTGCGCTAACCTATTTCTATTTCAAAGCGAAACAAAACGAAAGAAAGCTAAAAATTCGAAAGAGAAGATAGTGGATGATTAAAATCCATAGAAATCGTACCAGGTAATTCATTTAATATTCTAATATTTTGTTTATTGTCCGTAAGTTGTACCAACGTGTGGATGCCACGCCAGCGTTTGCCGCAAGCACTTGCCGCTTGTGGCCAAAATATCCGACCTCGATCGGATCGGCGGCAACCTCTCGCAAGCTCTTGCAAGCCTACGCAAGCCAAGCCACACGCGCGCTCCAGACGTTGGGAGCTTGTGGACGCTTGCAGAGGCTTGCCATGTGTTTGGAGCCGCTATCAGACTGACTCCACGTAGTACCTACCTACCGCCTACATATAGTATCTACCTACCGGGTACACATGCTCTTTCAAAATGCTGAATTTTTGTTATGAGAAAATGTTACATACTTACAGAATAGTTAGTGGCTGAGGAGGTTTAATCCTCCTGGAGGATTTATTTTGGCTTTTTACGTTTTTTAGTTAGGTTTACACTTTTGACTTTAATCATTACATGTAACGTAAGTGTTTTTACTTCGTAATACGATAGAGCCTAGCAAGTAGATAATATTTTGAAGTGATTTTTCACAAAACCGGCGCTAAACAAATTATCTAATTTCATATGAAAAAAATTACAAGGCAACAGAATAAAAATGCAATATATTACAGTGTAAAGGAGTATATTAATTGGGTCTAACATCTTAAGTATGAATCACCACTGTTTTTTGAAAACTGTCAGAATAAATTTTTATAAACTTTTTGTGTAACAGAACATTTAAGATTTCCACATCAAAGTAATATTCCGCATTTCATCAAAAACTCGATAAATTTTGTTTCCCAAAAAAGAACCGTGAGTTTATTATTGGGGTTAAGAGGTATGATAAAAAAAAACTTAATTTTGGATTTGAGGCCAAATTACCCAAATAAACTGAATAATTATTTTGTTTATTTATATCAAATATCACATATATACAAAATTTATATCAAATATCTAGTACGGGTATGTGCTCCTTTAATATTTTTTTGTTTTAAATAATGATTTATAAGTAATTATAGAATTCAATTTTGCTTGATTTTGGGGGATGGAATTTTTTTTTCGAGTTCATTATAATTAAAATAAAAATTTCTTACCTTATCTTCTGTGTTAATAATATAATGAGAACAAACAAAAAAAATGTAAAAAGACGATTTTTGAGTAGTAATTTTAATTTATATTATCGACAAATTTGTATTCCGGCTTAAATTGGTCTTTTATAATTTAAATTGACGCCCATCTAAATGCTTTTATATCATTTTTTAATTGTATATTTTATCATATCTTTGTAATAAACATATTACAATAATAAAATAAACGTAATATTTTTTTTAATATTTATAATTTACTCGCAGATAAATTAATAGCCTATGTTGCCTCTAAAGTCATGAAAAATAAAAATATTTAATATTTTATAATAAGCACAAATAAATAAATCTTTACTAACTATTTGATAAACCTTTTGATAACCAAAATAATTTTTCAGTTTGGTTGGGTATCTTGTCCTCGAATCCAAAATTTAAATTTGAATGAAACGGGCCGAGTAGCCGTTTCCCAAGTAGATTCATCACACCAAACATGCACAGATGATTTTACTATACCTACAAATAGAAACAAATGACGACTCCACTGGCTCAAAACGATAATAATTTCTTTAAAAGTAACCAGCCTTGGGATAGTCTGTTTTTACTCTTTCGGCCTTGTCGAGATGCCATTATTAACAAGTCTAGTGCCACTTGGCTCATAGTAATTTTGGCGCAGCAATTAATTAGTGTATTATTGAGCTCTCGGGATGGATACACCAAAGTTCAATGTACATATATTATGTATATTATTTTATACTAGCGAGTTACCAGCATGCGTTGCAATTCCACTTAAATAAAGATTTTTTTTCTCCCTGCGGATCATTTCCCTTTCGTCCCCGTTCCCCTTCCGCACCTCGTTACCCCTCCGCGTCCCTCCACCAACCTCCCCACCTTCTCCTTCCCCTCTCCCGCTTTCCTCCGTCCCGCGAACCCCTTCCAGCTTTCCCGTCTTCCCCCTACCTTTTTATACACATTTCATAATGCTAGAACTCACCAATATTCTCAGAAGCCTTCACGGGAGTGCGCACAACAACTCACCAATCTGATGAAAGGTATAGAAAGCAATTTCATAACGGTCGAGCTCAGCACTACGCATATAAACCTTTTCGGGCATGTGCACATAAAATCACCAAAGTTTCATAGCAACCGGACGAATGGTTTAGGAACCCATAAGGGACAAATAAAGAAACATTTATTTTTATATATTAAGATTACCCAGGTCAATAGTTCCGTACATCGCACGTGAGCCGTTCCCAACTATCATGTAAGTTAATTTATAATTGAACATTACTGTGAAGGCCCAAAAACGCTATTATAGTCGCAAATGTAGAATATTTGTCTTTCTTTAAAAAAAAAGATTTTATACATTTATTTTTCCCTTTTGACTGCATTATTTTACATATTTATTTGATAGTCGGAGGCTGCGAATTGTAATGAATGAATCCATAGACATATTTTATGGCTTCGTAGGTCTATGTCGCTGCCAGACTCGAAAGGTTAAGGAAGTTAACGCTTCGGTCTTATTTACCCACCGAAGATAAAACCCTTAGAAGTGAGTTGTAGTGTGTTGCCTATACAAATAACGCTTAATTTTGATTATTTTTTCTTTTATATGTTCAATAAAATTATTATTTTATTTATTAAAACAGTTCATTTATAAAGAACTTTTGCTGTGTTATTATTATTACTAGTGATAGCTGTTTCGCTTTCTAAAGTGATTAACTGTAGGCTACTGACCACACACCGACCCCCCCGATTTCTAACCAACCCTCATAACCTTTTCTTTCCCAGAACTTCCTTTCATAAAAATACCCTTCACACATCATCTCTAAAGTGGCATCTCTGGAAAACCTTATCCAAACCATGAAGTTAAATCATAGAAGTCGCTGATAATTTATCTAAAGCATAGTCTCCCTCAGCACAGGATCTCCTTTCATGGCCAGCGGCCTGTGAGTCGAAGTCTGATTTTTAATTTAAAATAAAAAAAAAACCTTTGTTTGCCGGAATGAAAGTTTGAAGGATCTCGGTACAAGAAACGGAGGTATTCTACACTCTCAATCTGAATCCTTTCATCCACACCCACTGCCCCACCGGCCATGACAGGATGCTCTTTTGTTTTCTATAATTGATAGAAAAAATATTTTTTTATAAATGAAGTTATGCCGCGCAAATGTGAAAACCATTTTATTTGCACGCGCGAATTCCTCGGTCTATTAAAAAGCACTCAGAGTTAATACAAGTTTAATTAATTTATTCATCTAGAAATTAGAAGGTATTTATTAATTTTGGGAAAATAAAATAGACTGTCAAGATACGCAGGATGCGATGGATTAACTCTTTTGCATACAAACTTAAAAAATATTATAAATACAGTTGTAAAATTCTTTTCATTGGTATTTTATTTCACATGTACATTTGTTACTTTATTTATATTTATCTTCTACCGGTTTCGACACACGTGAAATAAAACTCTTTAAAGGGTCGACCACACGTAGCATTAAAAGCGCGAGCACTTATCTGTTATAATATGTTGTTATAAGTTTGATAGAAATTGGTTAGATTTTTTTAAAAAGATTTCTTTTAAAAAAGTATGATTCAAAATTATAAAAAAACGTACGTTAAAAGGTTTTACGTTGTAAATAAATATCTAATTTTTAATATATTTTTAAAAATTTTAATCCTGTCATTACCATCTGAATATAAATCTAATATCCGATAGCGTAAATTATTCTGTAGTTAATTGAACGGCTGTAGTTTTTATGTAGATCTTTAAGTTTGGGTAAGATTTGTGCACGAACTATTTGAAAATGGCCATTATATTGTCATATTCCGCTGATTGTCGCCAACTGAATAAAGCATTTTTTTATTGTATAATTAGATGTTTATAAAATTTTTATAATTATTTTTTATTAGGGTAGACATATCTCTTCAGCCCGTAGAAGCTACACGCCATTGCTACATGGTGTTAATAAAAAATACTGAACTTTTTTTTGACCAATATTAATTTTTTTAAATGATTTCCATCACAGTTTGAGAGGCCTGTCTGCTTGTCGGTAGGATCTGCTAATTGATTTCAGCAGCACGTACCAACCGGATTATTTTTTTTTTCAATTATTATCATGTAGATAGATACTTCCATCTGAGAACGCTAGAATCTCCTAAGTGTTTGTCTGGTTTCGTCTCACTCTAATACGGCCGCACTTTAAGAGTTTTTCTAGAGGGGCAAAAAATAAAAAAAAAATACCATTCAATAATCTTGTTCTAGGCTCAGAGCTGGTCCCATCGCTTTTAACGTATACCCGAGACCATCCTCACACTAAAAGCAGAAAATTTGCTTATGCTGACGACATCGCTGTCACAGCCCAAGCCAAATCCCTTAAAGCTTAGAAGAGATGATAATTCTTACCTAAAGGCTATGGAAAAATATTTTTCTCAATTGGCGACTAAAGCCAAATGGGTCGAAAATAGCTACGACCATCAGCCTTTCATCTTGGCAATTTACAGGCAAATTCTAAACTCTGTGTTCAGTTAGAATGATTTTTTTAATCATAACCACCATCCCCGCTATCTTGTAGTTACTTTGGACAGGAGCCGAAACTACCGGAAACAGTGGGCAGTATTCAATACCTACTTGTTTTCAGTGGGTATTTTCAGATATGAAAATTGAATCAACTAGGTACTTTTTCGCGGTCCATTTCATACAAATTTAACTTTCCCCTTAGCCTATGCATATTTCGCTAACATCTGACTAACATTAGTCATTGCAGATCATCAACCTTTCAATTAAGAGAAAACCCAGTCGCCGAGAAATTTGAACAATAGGTATTTTACCAAACTGTTTCTGACGCTGTCGCTCTTACTCCCCCGAATACTGGGCGAAAGGGACAACTAACTGCACCTCAGGCTAATAATACCTAAAAAAATCAACAAAGTCGAGGTTTTGTATTTCCCATTTTACTCTTCCAAACTGAAGCAATTATTTTTTTTTGTTACTAACTATTCTATATCTGTACGATTTAGTTTATTTAAAAATACATTATCTAGTTTGTATACTGAACGTATTTTTATGGCGTTAAAACTAGGCAATTTTAACGATTTTTGGAGGGTCCTAACTCATATTATAATTTATTTATTTATTTTAGTTTATTGGGAAAACAAACAGTTACACATACATATTTTATTAAAGCAATTACATATTACATGGTTGCATGAACCAGCGAAGTTTCTGCAAAAATTCATATTATACATGCATAGAAAAACATGGTTGATTGAAGAAAACATAATATGGTAGAAAAAGAAGATAACAAAAATGTATTTATAGTATATACGATAGAAATAAAAACAAAGGTTAAATTATAGATAATATAGATCTATAGATAATGTGAAATTACTAGTAAACTGTAAACCTATTGAGAAAGCAATACATTTTCACATCATAAGATAATGTTCATATTATAATAAAAAAAGTATTTGTTGTATAGTTCCAAAATCCAGAGAGGAAATTGGGGGATATGTTTATATTATATTTTTAACATCTTATCGTTATAATTTCATCAACACGTTGAAATAAACAGGTATAAAAAAACTGTTCGCGAAAAAAGTGTTTATTGATTGGGTACTTGTTTCGTTCTGTTTATTAGTAGGTAGTTGTGAATGTGATATTCACGCTTGAATTGGAATGAATTATTCGCATCCGTGTGGAATATTGATTGATATTACCTGTGTTATATTTTTAGATTACATGCTACGGATAAATAAATGAGCCAATCCGCGAGTTGGCGCTATCCACTGGATAAGGTCAATACTATTACCGTGTTGTGATAGTTCAGGGGTCGCCAAGCTGCGGTTAATTAATGAGTTTGTGTATTTTTGAATGTAAGACATTCTAAAGTATTCATAAATGGACAAAACTCTAGATCTAGATGAAACAGGCAACCACGCAATATTAATAGAAACTCACTGACGGATCTGGTAGGCTTACTAACGGGACACTACCACCTCCGGAGACATTTATTTATTTACGCCTTGATGACTTTTACGTGTAATATTGGTAAGTTGACCAGGAGCATCATAACAAGTAAATAGTACATAAATAATAAACTGAGCATGAAAGACATAAGCAGGCACAACACAAGTAGGTATATAAGTATTTAATAAGTAAGTTATACAAATGAATTCAACAAGCAGCTTCGTATTTGGGCTCAGGCGTACACGATTCAGAAATTATTGTCACAATACTACTCAAAACATGATCCCAGTGCAGCTCAAGTACTATAGAAATGAAGCTGTTGGGAGAGGAAAACACAAAGAGATGTAGGATATGTGAAGAGTTTGAAGACACCCCAAATCACCTATGGTGCCAATGTCCCGCCCTGATTGGAAAAAGGCTCAGCTCTCTGGGAAGAGTGGGAAGACACATTGTGGAACCAGGAGATATTGCCGAATATTCGATGTACTGGTGAACTTTAGGTATTAGGAACCGGGTGAATGTCAAAGGGATGAAATAAAATGGGAGTTATCTCACATGGCCTGAGTACGCACGTGAAATATGTAAACCTTTTCGGTTTTATTAATAATTATATACAGGGTGTTAAGAAATATGCTGATTTACTTTAACCGGTGATTCCAGACATTATTTGGAGTAAAAAAATTGAAAATTTGGTCTCCAGCGACGTTTTTGATGTTTTTTTTCCAACTAAAAACAAAAAAAAATCAGTAGGTATTGGACAGATAAGGGTAGAGTGAGGGTTTGGTCAATTATTTGGCTGACGGCATGCTAGTTTTTAATTGTGTTAAGAAAAAACACTACTTGTAGGTTAAGCTTTAAAATATTAAGATTAATTAATTGTTTGTGCCCGAATAAACGCAATTAAAAAAAAAAATAAATACCTCAATAGAGTCCCAGCTGCTTCCATGTGGAGCCAGCAGGACTTTGGCATCCCCAATTGGGCTATGTTGTGAGGATTAATGTAGTGGGGAGAGGAATGATATGGGGGAGATGACGGAGATGCGGAGGAGGAAGATAGGAACGTATAAAGCTATTCAGATCTGGTCACCAAACACGGCTAAAGCCATTTAAAGCAACGTTTCAATTCTGAATGGTGGTCTTACACCAGGGCGATACTGAGAAAATCTTCCATGCCGGAACGTGCCGTGAATATACCTACTATATATTTTTTTAAATGAATTAATTGTGAAATAACATAAATTAATCATATAATATTATTTGCGCACGCCCGGAATCGATCCCGCAATACGAATATGAATCAATAGTTTTATGCAAAAACTAACGTATTTCTTTCAAGAAAGACATACAAAGATACAAATACAATATTGTATCGGTGATTCAATCCAATATTGTATTTGTTAGCCTTTCTTGAAAGATTTGAATTTATTTATGGACAAAACTATTCATACGTATGGGTGTAACAATTAATTTATCTTAATATTTTAAAACACAACTTGTAATTTTTTTCCTAAAATAATAATAAAACTTGCGCCATCTATGAAAGAGCAGATTATGAATTAATTTAAGTACCACCTTAAGGTTGGGGTAAAGGCTGTATCCGGCTGTATAGTGAGTGATTAACCATAGTATTCTAAGTAGGTGTATTATAAAGAAAGGATGCGTTACAGAGGCCCTGTTATATCAAAGACTTTACCTATATACTATTTATTATTTCGGAAACATTCACGGTCGGACAAAAAAACAGACCAATCTATCTATCTACATGTATGGATATATAAAAATCTAAAAATGTTTGTATGTATGTCCGCTATGCGTTGCTATATTAATCATAGGAAATGTTTCATGCTTTCAAAATACCCTTTTTCCACCCTCGCGAAGGTTTCTGGATTATTACAACTTATTATTATTTATTTTAATCATTACAAAAACTCTTACAAAAATGTCACATTTTGAAAATGACATTTTTAAAACATCGATTGTTCAATCAAAATTCAATATTCGAATAAACTTTTTAAATTAATGAATTTAATCGAAGTACTCACTTATGGTAGGTACTAATCAAAATCGAATACTTTGAATCTAATTTTTTATTTTTTATTTATTTTAACGACTATATAAAATAATTGTTACATACAAAATATAATGGTGAAATTGGGTATAAAATATTGTATTTCTTAGTCCTCCTCACTAGGGGGTCCTGTGCCGAGGGACTAAAGTTATTTAAATGTATAATTGAAAATTATATTATTTTAAATAGGTAGATACCTATGTTAGGTACCAAATTTGATTGATTGTTCTTATAACATACAAAAATGAATGTTTTTAACATGTAAAAAAAAAAAATTATCAAAAAAATTTCAATAGGTGGTACACGAGCTGTTTGAAAATCTGTATGTACCTGGACTGAATATATTGAATGTGGGAGAGGGGAAGGGATCGCGGCAGGGTAGTTTGGGGGAGAGTGGAGAGGGAAGGCGGGGAAGGTGGAGGGGGAACGCGTGAGAGGAAGGGTACATGAGAGGGGAGGGGGAGACGAAAGGGGAACGGGACGAATGGGAAAAGACACGCAGGTAGTAACAATTTCTTAATTAGTGGCATAGCAACGCATGCCGGGAAATCGATAGTTAATAAATATAAATCTAAGTGCTTAATGAATGTAAATACAAAAGCTAGTTGTTTGCACATTTGAAAAAAGCGAAAACCGACTTTCTCCTAACTGAAACGTATCAAACAATTTCGTTTACGTGGAAATTTTGACCCTCCCCCCCCCCCCCATTCTAGATGCGCTCTATTCATTGATATAAAAGTATACGAGGAGATCTCGAGAAACGAGATGAAAAACTGTACAAATTATTTCACTTTAGAAAATAATGTTCTTATTATCTGCCGCTAGGTGTGCTGTTAGCTATTTGTATGTTGACCTTTATACAGGCGGCATTAGTTCATTAGTTTCGTTGATATTATTTTATGTATATTTTTAAGCCGTGTCCAAGTTCACGGCATCAATGTCAAGTCGGACCAACTTTCCAAAATACAAATAAAAGAAAATAACACGAATTTTAAAAGGTTCTCTCGGATTATCTTCGCGAAACCCGTTCAATAAAATGGTTATTTAATTCTAATTTAAACTCGTCTGTTCAGTTGTGTAATGGGCTTTATGAGGAACGTCGCTGATTTCATGCATACATACATAACAAATTTTATTTAAAAAAATTAAAAACGATTTTGGACGTAAGTGAGTTTTAAGATGTCGTTGGTATTTGTACCGACGACGTGTTTTATTTCACGCACCAAAACTGGATTTTTTGTTTCCATCTTTATGGTTTTTTTTCGGCAAAATTAATTTGACAGTTATGAAGCTATTCGCATGCAAGGTTCGGGCTAAACAGTAATAGTCACAACACCGAAACCAATATGCTAAACAGATTACTTTCAACTTTGCATATTATTATAAATACAACTCTAGCGGATCAAAATTCAAGTGCTTTTCATGTGGAGGTCATAACCGTGACCACTGGAGTAGAATTTAAGATAAAGGGTGTTGACGCAACTATGTATATCTACCTTCCTCCATACAAACTTCCTTCCATACATATACTATCTGACTGAAAATGTACCAATATTACCTAAAGATATGAAATTGTGGAACAACAATTCTATGGATAGGTTTTAAAAAAAACGAGTGTGCTTCAGACCACACGACCGAAGTAAAACTTCATTATAAAAGAAGAGAGAAAGAAAATGTGCGCGTGCACTACTCTCTCTTGCTCCTACAGTGTGATACAGACGATAGTCCTGCACTGTGTAAGAGAGAAAGAGAGAAAATGTGTGCTCGCACCTCCCTCCCTTGCCCCTACAGTAAATACGAAACGTAACTCTCTCTCTTTATATCTCCCTCTCAACTTCCGTTCGCCTCGCCCGATCACAATTTTCGTAACGCATTCCCCAAGTCAAGCGTGCTTAAAGAAGTTTTACTTTTAAAAAAATGAACAATTCATCAAGTATTTGAAACTAATTTTCACGTTCTGTGTAAATTCTAGTCAAGTTTTATTATATCATTATAGGCCAGTTGCTTCATAAAACTGAAATAATCACAGAAATTGAACAGAACTTTTACAGAAGTGAAAATTATCTTCAAATATTTTATAAATTGTTAAAAAAAACTTGAAATAACCCATATTAAGGTGCTCTGAGTCTGTCAAAGTAACTAGTGCCATGATCAAGTTCTTTATTCAATATCGACTCAGTGCAATGATCAGAAATTCAGTGGTCTCTCAGATTGGTGTCTATTTAAGTGATCCGTACAGTAATCACCTCCTATGATATCTCGTTCAATTTAATATCGATTCGAGCGGAGATTTGTGCATTGATCAAAAAAGTGATTTAACGGTGCCATAATATCACAAGAACGTGCTGTGGGAAATTAAAACGAGTCAGATTCCATCCCGTTGTCCCCTGTTTATCAAGCTATTCTCCATTTCTGTGTAACATCGAAAACCCATAATTTTATTGATTACAGTACAATTGTTCAGCAGTCAATCTATCTGCGATTACAAAGGGGTTAAAAAAACTAATCAATAATTGAGTTATTAGTTGTTGCCAGTTGCCACCCTGATTCGTCTGATTTTTTTGTTGTTTAGTTTTCGAAATCTTTTCTTCATTGAACTATTGTTGCAATTTTTGTAACAAGCTTGTATAGTCCTGCCTTATTATTTCTCAATCGAATGAATATTTCAAAGCTCCAGATTTCATGATAGAAATGAAGTCGCGTTGCTATAGAAATTAAAGAAATGTAATTTTCGAGTTGTGCTGATAAAATAATATACGTGTATGTGTGATTTTTTTCCATTTTTCCAATTTTTTAAATCACTTGTAGAAAAAAGAAAATGTTAGGTAAGGTTGCATCTCATTTAAGTACATTAGTTGTTACATTTCGATGAGTAGCCGTAATAAACACGATCCCTTTCATCAAACGTTTATTAAATGTTAAAATGGGTAGCTGGCAGGCAGTGGCGGATTTGCAGTCTTGGCCGTCCTAGGCCCCAGGCTATGTAGTAAGTACCAGCCGCCCCTTTCTCAGTACCCATCATATAGACCTGTGGTCCCAACCTTTTTATCATCAACATTTGATAATTGGCCCGGGGGGGGGGTGTTCACTCATCAAGACTCCACAAGCTTAAAGAATAGTTACACACAGATCAAGCGGATGATTTTTCTCTAGTGTGCACATTGAATTTAAAGCTTTTCTCGAAACTGATTTTAATTTAAGAGTGAATATCTACACCCGAAGCGAGCAATAATATTTCGGTAATTTAAATAAGTTATTTCTTGTTGTCATCTGATCAGTGACTTTTTTGTCACGATTGGTCGCCCCTAATATCTGGCCGCCCTAGGCCCGGGCCTACATGGGCCTAAGGGCAAATCCGTTACTGCTGGTAGGTACTATTTGCAACCCATTTACATAGAAACTTGTTAATTATTATATTTCGGTGAGTAACTGTAATAGCCACTGTCCCTTTTATTAAATCTTAAGGAAGGTAGGTACCTTGTGCTATTTGCATCCCATTTACATAGTAACTTATTACATTTCGATGAGTGGCCGTAATACTGTCCCTCTTATTAAATGTTAAGGCATGTAGCTGCTACTATTTGCATAGTAACTTATTACATTTCGATGAGTAACCGCAGTCGCCGTCTCTTTTATTAAACAATTAGTGGATTCCCCGACGGTGCGCAGGCTTTGCATAGAGAGTTATTCGAAACCAGATGTAAACAGTAATTTTCCTCTTAATTTGAGTGTCAAGAGTATCAAAATCATGGTTTAAGCTTAGGAAAATTGGCAGGGGTAGTTTAGTTTTCAGTCTAATGTAGGCAGTGACCTTGTTTTCTCTTAGGTCAAAACCTTGACCTTGTCTTCTCTTTTCTTGAAGGTGTAATGTGCTAATTTTCATCAATCTAGAAATAAAACTGTAGATTTGTAAGGAACCCTTGACTTTCGGATCGGTAGTCGAGAGCCTAACCTTCGACCACGTAGGCCGTCGATTTGTTTGATAAGCGAAAATAAGAAACATACTTTTATTGCATGCGAGATTTACTACTCATAGAAGTATTAGTAATAAAAATAAAAAATATATTTGTGATATGATATATCGCAGTGAACTCCTGCTGCTCTGCAAAAGAATGCCAAAAGACCGGCTGATGAAAAATGAGAGAAGCAATTGCAGAGGGAAGACGTTCAGTGGGTCGCTTGTGGCAAACCTGGGAAAAGTAACTCCAGAGGAGGGTGACGACGGGATCTCCCTATCAAAGCGATGGGTCCCCTACCCAAATACATATCACATGGGATAGACCACGAACATACATATAAATTATGAATTCGAAAAAGTAAGACAAACATTCTCTGGTTAATAACCCGACAATATGAAAATCTCCTACTACCACCACAGTAAGCCGAAAAGTTGCTTGAGACGTGATGGAGGACTTAGCCAGCCGAGGAATCGAACCAAATGCGATACCCACTCAACCACTGACCGGTCATTGTCATGTATTTATGTGTTATGGATTCCATGACAGTTGAACCCACGACATTATTTGATCCCCCGGCACACTTATATGCAATATGCAGTTGGTTTAGGTGTGGTACACCTACTTACACAAAATATAACTAAATTTCCCCGAAGGGGTGGGCAGAGGGGATATATTGCCGAATAACAAAAGTATGAAACATATTTTGATTCAAATGCATCAAGGATAAAACTACTTGTCCATAATAAAAAATATGTACCAGCGTGTAATTACAAAAATTCGACACTATAAATAAATTCGTTTAATATCCATACCAACTTATTATTAAAGATATTTTTGAAGTCGATTTTAGGTATCAAAGTTGGGTTAGTTACACTATTTATAAATCGAGAACGGCTAGACCGATTTTGATGATCTTTGATTTGTTGGATTTTTCTCCGCACCGGATAACAGAATAACTATTAATAAATCGCAAAAATTCACGAACAAGAAAGTTATCAAGAAAATTCATTTTTTCATACATTTTGTATGGAACGAATTCTCATATTTAGAAAAAATTGCAGCAATATTGTGATATGAATATACCAAAAATTCAAAAACGTCAAATGTCAATGCTCTGATTGTTTTGTTTTTAAAAATATAATGCTGCCTCTCTTTCTTATATACTAAATGTCAACTGTCGAAAATGGAACAAACGTATGTCTGCACTCCTTCAAAGGAAAAATACAATTCCCTCATACATATAAAGAAAATTAAACGCAATAAAAGTATGAAAATTACAAAAAGTATAAATCCGTACACAACGCGTTCGCCGGGTTAGTTGGTAAATAAAGTAAAAAAATAAATGATTTTGTAATATATTAGAATAAGTTAACAATAATAATCTAAACGAAAATATGAAAGAGAACAAGACACAGAAAAACAGAAAAAAGACAATGGTCGCAACTGGGACTCGAACCCAGACCTCTCCGTCTAACCGGGACGAGCGCGTTAACCAATTTCGCTGTTGCCACTTTCTGTCAAACCGTGATATTTGTCAATCTCATATTTTAAAATTTTAGAATTAACATTATTATCAACTAATTATTTGTTAGACGGAGAGGTCCGGGTTCGAGTCCCAGTTGCGACCATTGCCTTTTTTCTGTGTCTTGTTCTCTTTCATATTTTCATTAACATTATTATTGTTAACTTATTCTAATATGATATATTTCACTGATGGGAATAACCTTCGAAAAAAGTAATAAAAATAAAGTTTTTCATATAAAAATTGGATTTTATAGTAATTATAATTTCTGTAGGCCAGTTGTCAGGTGAACATTTATTGTAAATCAATTCAGATTGATTTCTAAGGAAACTATTATGAACATAAAATATAATAATAGAATTACTGTATGAAATCATCGTGATTAATTTTTGGGTTATTATACCGTACTTCGCTTCCTCCTACTTTAGCCAACATTTCGGATAGCGTTGTCTATCATCAGATTTGTAGATTGTGGTGAAGTGTGTGTTTATGACCGGTCAGTGGCTGAGTTGGCATCGCGTTTGAGTGCCACCCAGGCGTCCCGTGTTCGATTCCTCGGCTGGCTAAGTCCTCCATCACACAAGCAACATTTTCGGCTTACTGTGGTGGTAGAAGGAGATTTTCAAATATTGTCGGGTTATTTAAAATAAAATATAAAATGTATGTAGAAGTGATACCGTGTTGCAAGTTAATCATCTTATATGCGCGCGTAAATAAATTTTATTTGATTAATTTGTGTTATTTTACACTTTTATTCAATTAAAATAAAGTGGCATACTTGCGGTATGTTCAGAGTAGAAGATACTGTCAGTATCGCCCTGGTGTAAGACCACCATTCAGAATTTAAACTTTGCTTAAAATGGCATTAGCCGTGTTTAGTGACCAACTCTGTATAGCCAGTTACTTCTCCACCTTTCTATTACTCATCTCCGTCCCCTCCCCACTACCTTCAGCTTCACAACGTACCCCAATTGGGGATGCCATAGTCTCACTGGCTCCAGACTCCAGATGGGATCAGTTGGAACTTTTGTGAGGTATTCATATAAATAAAAAAAAATCAGAGTGTTCTATTCACACGGAAGAAGTGAAATCTTCAGAAAACTAAAATGGATCAGAGTTGGGAGGCTACGACGCACCGCACAAAGAGGAGACCGATAGGCTACGATGAGGAAAAAATAAGAGACTATCTCATTCTCTCGCAGGCTAAATCCTATAGATGTATGTGTTTGTCTCTTTTTAGTGTCGCTATTTTTCGTTTCATCGTGGTTCAAATCACAACAGTGCCAAAGAAGGTTTCACTTCAAAATATTTGTTGTTTTTGGATTTCGCAGGATACGATCCTTGTTCCGCTAAATGTCTGCAGAGGTTCGTCAGGTGCTTTATACTTTATACCACTAGACCACAGGAGACTTGCGTGGGACTGTGGATTTATCACATTATATTGGAACCCAGTACCCGTGAATTAAATGACTTCAAAAAATAAATGTAAAGGTACAAAATATACATGAAAATCTTTAAGATATTTTTGTGAAATATTGCACAAAAAATTCAATTATATACTCATTATAATTTTGAGGGTCAACTCAAGTCGGGGTCACCATTTCTGGGATATATTTACAAAATAAACAGAAACTCACTTGGTCCTTTCATTTTCCGCATCTTCTTGTGATAACTGTAATCCTTGTTCGTTAGATAAAAACACTACTGGTAAAGCACCCACCAAGCAATCCACTGAAACAGCTCGACAAACCATCAACAGTGAATATCACCGAATAAAATACAATATAATATATATGTAGATTTGAGAGAGGATAATTTCGCGATTTATTTCCGGTAAAAGATCGACCCAGCGAGACGGTGAGAAGAACGCGGTTATCAGCCGGGCGAGGTGGTGGAGGCTTCTATATATACTCGAGCTGTGAGTAGAGAGGAGGTGGCAGGCTAACGTTGCCTTTAATGCCTGAACGAGGTGGGATACAGGCAGAAGTGGTAGGCATACCTTTCCAAGCGCTTCTACGAAGTCCGCCGTAGAAGCACACTACGAACCCTCAATACATTGCGTTCGGATTCAAAGCTCATCTCACGATTTTAAATATTTTTTTAAAGAAAAATATTACTACCATATTTTTTACATTAGCTCCACACAGGAAAAAGAAATCGCTCAGGGTCGATATCACCCTGTATGGAGGGTGTTTTGAAGGAAAGGAAGTTCTGCGAAGGAAAAAAGGGATAATATATTTATTCTTAATTTTTATTTATATATTTGGCAATACTGATTAAAAATACATATAAAGTTCCATCGGTTACATAGTTACATAAGTTTTTAACAAAGAAACAAAAAATTGCCTTTCCTCACCGTTAAAGAGACAATGCCCTTGTGTTTGGTGAGGGAATTCTAGCTCAATAAGTAAATTAAAAGATCGTGTAAGTTATTAATAACGGATAAGAATCTGGAGGTTTTTTTTACATTAGCTCCACACTGGAGACCCCGAGGAAAATAATTTCTCTCAGGGCCTATGTCTTCTTCGGGGTTGATGGGTGGAGGGTTTTTTTAATGAAAGGAAGGAGATGAAGTTCTGGGAAGGAAATAGGTATGAGGGTTGGGTAGAAAGAGGGTCAGTGTGTCCAGGAGTGACGGGCGTATGAATCTCACTTCGGTGCAAAGCGATATTCCCAGAGAGTACCGCTGGAGCCAAAGGGACTCCCTCATCCATTCTCTCCTGATCCTTGCCTGCCATGCAGGTGGAGGGCAGACGCATCCGCCGCCAAGACCTCACCCCACGAACCCATGGATTCATACGTCGGTCACTCTTGGACACACTGAATCCTAGATTTCTACCCACTTCATACCTTTTCCTTTCCAGAACTTCCTCTCTTTCTATTTCTTAAAAAGATCCTCCATACAACATCCCTAAAAGATTACAAAGACCATGAGAGAAATTATTTTCCTCAAGTCCTCCTGTGTGGGGCCAATGTGAAAAAAATCAATAATGTAATGAAATATGTTTAAAGTTTGAGCCATTAACCAGGGGCCGAGAATTTTAATTTCGTCTTGCAACTGTACATGGCGGTTCCCATGAGAAAGATTAATTGTTCCACATACCAGCATTTTAACATATTAACTCAATATCGATTTTATTTCATTAAAAATTTGCTTTGATAAATATCTACAATCAAAATTGCTCAAACTCGTGATGACAAAACTATTAAAATTATATAATTTTTGTAATTATTTTTTTAACATTGGTATTTATGATTTTTCTATAATGTCTATGCAAAATAAGAAAGATTTTTTTTAAATATATTAGTTTGTAAGGCCGTAAATAAATAGACAAACTGAAGTATTTTCGTCACAAAACAAGGCGGCGGATATTATTTTATGATTTTATTTGAACTAAAATTTAAATTCTGCAAAGTACATAGCTTTCCCAAATAATTTATTGATTTATTTTACAGCATGATTATATGATTTGAAATGTATGTGGTATAATACAAAATTTTGTTTGAAACTTTAACACATCTGCCAACGGCCTACTAGAACAGTCTTTCGAAATCAATTTATAATTTTTTGTGGAAAAGAGTCAATACGTAAAAATGACGTATTTCCGGTTTTTTCTGGTTATTCCCTCTTAATGAAAAATAAAACTTCTTAATAAAGTCACATACCTAAATTATTTGAGTTTATTTAGTGTTAATTATAAAGGTAGGTTTATGAGTTTATTTAGTGTTCAAGTAATTATGTGTCTAAGCTAATGCTGAATTAAACATAATCTGCTAATGAATCTCTGCTTATAAATTTGAAAATTAACCTTAATGTTATAATATTCTTTAGTGTAACGTGACACCCAAATTCAGTATTTATTTGCCTGTTTTTTTATTGTTTTGTCTTCATCATAACCTTGAGGTGGACGTACTTTTATATTTCTGATAGGAAATGAAACTTTTTTATGTCAAAAAAACAAGTGGATTTTTTATATGAAAATTTATCAATAAATTTATTTATTTTATTTATTTATATTTTTTTACGCCCTAGTGGGCTTTTATATGAATAGAAGGAAATTTATAATCACAATACTAATTATGTGTGTTACAAAACCGATAAAACATATTAAATAAGAATGCAATCAACTCGCAAAGTATAGAACACCTTAACAGAGATTAAAAGAAATTAAATGGTACGATAAATATTTTAAAATACATATCCATTTATATTTCTAAAATTAGATCGCGGAATATTGTAATTTGGTATTTATAATATTATGTATTCGAAATATAATAATTTGTCCTTTCTCGACTCGTTCTTGAGATCAACAGCTCGGCTGTGGAACGATTTGTGTTTCCTCCCTCCTACGACATGATCACTCTTTCCTCTCCTCAAAAATACCCTCCCACAGAGCATCCCAAAGAAGACATATTTTAAATAATTTCGAATAACAATCAATATTTTCCTCAGGGCTTCCTATAGAGTTAATGTATACAAATTATAATTTTGAAAAAGGTCAAATGAAATAATTTTGTGGTAAAATATTATATTATACTTTATCACTTGTCGGAATTATTCTTCACAGAATCAGTTCCAATTTTATGCAGGGATAACATTATTATAATAATGTACTGAAAATCTAAAATAAAATAATGAAAACAAAACCAATAATCAAATCGAAGACACGTGCATAATCACGGTATGTATATTATATCACGTTGAAAACGCCATTTAATAAGTCAGGTAGGCCTCATACGTCATACATAAGTCTGGTAATATTATATTATCGTGAAAATAAGCTTATGGGCAAGGGCGGATCCAGGGGGGGGGGTCATGGGGTCAAAACAAACCATTGAAGTTTTCAAGCACCCCCGATGAGAAAATGTCAAAAAGAAAATTTACAACTGGCCCAAACTTTTATAAAATTCAAGAAGAAAATTTACTTAACTTGGAATTTCTTAGTTTCAAAAACTTTTATACAATTTCATGATCCATTTTCAGTCATTTCGATTTTTTTTTCCATTTTTCAATTTTCCAAAATTTTTAAAACAAAATTTTTTCAACAGTTCAAATAATAAAATTTTCCCGAGACATTTTCCCCCTAATTTTTCGAGGAATTTTTTTCCGGTTTTTTCAAATTCTCGGAATTTCAACATAATAAATATTTCCAGGATCAAAAATTTTCCCTCATGAAAAATTTACAAAATTCAAATAACAAAATCAAAAACATAAATGTCTAACCAAACAAACGTTTTCCAAAGTCAAATATATAAAAATTCAGAAGAAAATAATCATCTCCCGAACCCCAATTTTATGTATTCCTAGCACGGTTTATGGTCCCGGTGACTTTGCTGCCAATGGCTATTTTAGGAATCAGTTCCTTTTGGTTTTCATAAAATTCAAAAAATTTTGCTGTGTCTATGAAAGCAAAAATGTTCCTAAAACGATATCTTACTAATATTATAAATGCGAATGTTTGTATGGATAGATGTGAGTTACTCTTTCACGCAATAAATATCGAATGAAATCTAAAAATTCTTTCACTACTCGAAAGCTACATTATTTGCGAGTAATATAGGCTATATATATTGGTAAACTCTGGCGTTATGAATAAGCTGTGGCATTATGAAATTATTTATTATACGTTTATTGGCAAAGCGTGTTTTTAAGTAAATATTTGACGTGGGCTGTCATATTGTTATTTGTTTAGGTTACTATGGAGATTTCTTTGACGGCAAAAATTCAAATACGAGTATTCAAATATGCAAGCGAAGCCGGGGGCAAAAGCTAGTATTACATAATTAGTAATCTTGAAATTTTAGAGCTCCTATACCCTTTTGGTTGGACATTTCTATATAGGGATATAAAGGTTAGGGGAAGACAAACTTGATTTTTTGTCAAAATTCACGATTTCGGTGGTGTTCTTTAATTTTTCGAGTTCTTGGCAATTAATGAGAGTTTTTTACTTAATAGAAATTAGTTTTCAGTCATATTTCACTTTCCGCACCGACCACTCGAAATTAATATGTTAGAGTGATAAGCATATTAGATCCTATGGACACTCACGCGAGACATAAATACTCGTAATATACCATTTCCAGACATTTATTTTACTCATATTAATCCATGAATTAGATTTCAATAAATGATTCTATATATTTGATTCCTTTTAAAAACCGCCAAATTGAGGCATAATTCTGAATTTTGATGAGTCCCAAATAAGATGGATGATAAAGCGTAACATAATATTTGTAATAATGTGTTGATAAACGGACAAATCACTATGGATCGCTGACTCACGAAGCTTTTAACCAAATGTTTTGTTTATTACAATGATATAATCTACATCTAATCATATTTATGTATACTGTTTGAGGAAAATATTGTATTAGGTCAATGACAACCCGGCCCCGAACCCCGAACTACTTACATGTTCATTTTAGGCTGACGTCGTTTATGTAATAATCATATATTGTTTCATAGTGCTTTCACACAAACGAAGATATGTTATTTATGAATAAACAAAAATTTTAACAAACGAAAAACGACTTCAAAAAATGCACTAAAAAGCAAAAAAAATAACTTCGTACGATTGTTATTTTTGGAGTTGATGTCAGCCAAGGTAACTACATACATAGGTAGTTATAGTTGAGATGTGGAGATCTGGGCTGACACCGACTCCAAAAATAACAATCGTACAAAATTATTTTTTTACTTTTTAGTGCATTTTTTTAAGTTGTTTTTGTTTTGTTAAAATTTTTTGATTTTTAGCAACGAGCGTGCGTAAAGAAGTTTTACTTCAAAAAAAGAATCATCGAAATCTGTTGGCGTAATATTGAGTTATTCGTACATTTGTCGCGCACATACTTATTGCAAATTTAAGACATATATGGTTTTCTCATGGATCCCATTGTCAGAACTGGACCAAATTAAAATGGGACCACACGGACGCCAGCTTTCTAATAAAAAAAGAATCATCAATATCGGTTCACCCAATCGAAAGTTCTGAGGTAACAAACATAAAAAATGAAAAATAATAAAAAAAATAAAATAAAAATTCCGTCAAATTGATAACCTCCTCCTTTTCGAAGTCGTTTAAAAACAGGACAATCTTCGCTGTTTTCCATGCTCCATCAGTTATAATTTAGCTTTTGCCCATGGTATTGCAAACTGTGTGATACTTATTTTTTGATACAATGCAATCAATTTTGTCAAATTTTATGTATGTAGGTAATTAATATTTATTACTGTTAGTAATTCAATTTTGGTAGATGTTCCCATCACAATCAATCATCAGAAACCAAAATAAATCGATCTGGGTTCTTATTTCGATTTTTTGTTAATACTTGTTCCGTTTTTTTCGGCAAATAAAGGGTTAAAACATTTTGGAGCCGCGTCTATGCTTCGAAGCATTTTAAAACACGTTAGACAGCTGGTATCAACCCCAGATTTTGAACTACAAATTCCAACTGGATTCGAGTACCTACACCAAAACGAAAGCTCAAATCAAAAGTAGTTGCTACAAAATCGTTTCCAATATGATATAGATTCACCAGTTTTCCGACACGGTATAAAATTATTATATATATATATATATTAGGCCATGTTGCACTTTTGAGAGGTTGACATGGTAGCGGCTCACGACCTGTCAAGTTTTGTCATGTTTTGACATAAACAATTTTGTTCAAGAGGTTGATTGCGTTGCGTCGCTGTAATGTATAGTAAATACGTATTTAATATGGAAATAATACGATAGATGGCGGTAAGCATTTAGCTTGCGCCATAGCTCGCCAGATGGCATTAGTGTACATGAAGTGGTACTAGAGATAGACTTTACCAGCTCCTGAGGTGGGAGCGCAGAGATATACCTACCCCCGAATAGTAAACAGTCGTAGCTATCCAGCTAGGTTATTAAAAGTAATAAACACCATTATATTAAAGAACCTTGTAATAATTAATATCTGCCGAGGAAAGGGCAGATATAACAACTGGCGCAGCCGTTAAAGTATAATTGTGTGAAAAGTTACGCGTGCGAATAATAATTTGTGCTGGGCACGGAGGACTAAGTCACTGCGGAAGTGACTTGCAGTTTTGGCAAAGGAATCGGAAGAGATTCTGCTCGGGATTAAGGAGCATTTGTTTCCGTGGCTACGGGCTGGAAGAAGTTTTTTTTTGTTCTAGGAACAAGAAGAAAAATACCGCAAGGAGGCGATCTGGTTGTGGATCATTGGATTAATCGTGTAAAGGACTAATCATTGGATTAATCGTTTCAAGGACTAACCATTGGATTAATCAGAGGACAAGGATACAACCCAGAGGGAAGAAGAGTTCCTGAGTTAAGTTCTTTTGTTTCTTTGAGAGGGATTATTTGTTATTGTTGTTTTTTTTTTGCCGATCTATCTGTTGGGAGTTATGGAATCGGGTAGAATACCTCCGTTTTGCCATCTCTCCGGAGACTGGGAATTGTTTCGACTTCGGATAGAGCAATTTTTCGTGATTCATGATGACAAAGCGTCTGGTGAGAAAAAACGGGCTTTTTTATTGAATCTCCTAGAATCAGAAACGTTAACCTTACTAATTAATCTGTGTTTTCCAAGTAAAGTAACGGACTTATCTTTTGATAAACTTTTAGCGCTTCTCGACAAACATTGCAACAAAAATCGTTTAGTTTTTAAAGAACGGGAGAATTTTTTTTTAGCGAGACAACAAGAAGGCGAGACAGTAAGAGATTTCGCGGTAAGACTTCGTTCTTTAGCAACGTATTGTCAATTTGAAACGAGGCTTGAAAAAAATCTTATAGACATGTTTGCAATCGGGTTGTTACCGGGTCGCGCGAAAGAGAAAATTTTTGTGGAAGGGCAAAAGTTATCGTTTAATGAAATAGAAGGACTTGCAGTTAGTATGTCAACTTTGGATAGTGTTAATACGGTTAAATCAGAAGTAAATCTGGTAAAAAAGCGAGTTATTAGCGATGGGTTTAAGCGAGATCAGCGTAGGGAACGATCGACGAACCGAGACGAGCGACGAGGTAGTTTTAACAGGAAACCAGCATATAGGTTAGGATCAAATTCAGGTACGAATTTTAGATCACCCTCTGGTAATGTTAAAAAACAGTGTTTTATTTGCAAAAGGAATGATCATCTATCGTTTGATTGTAAATTTCGTAATGCGAAATGTTTTAAATGTAAGGGCGTTGGGCATTTACAGAAATTTTGCAAGAATAATCCTATTAATCCCATTTTTGAAAATCACAGGGATAGTAAAGTTTTAGTTGCGTCAATTAGTCCTATCACTGCTGAAATTGAAATTAATAGCAAGAAGTTTACGGCAATGATTGATTCAGGTTCATCTTTATGTGTGATGCCAGAGTGTATTTTTAAAAGACATTTTAGCTCAATCATTTTGTCACAAGACAAGCGAATTATTTCAGGTTATGGAAATAATCGTTTAAAAATCGTAGGAAAGGCGATTTTTGATGTGAAATTCAAGGGTAGGAACAAAAATATTAATTTTATTGTAGTAATAAATGGAACAGAATTAATTGTGGGTAGAGATTTTATGGAATGTTTCGATCTTGGGATAACTTCTCAGGAGACAGTTAATTCAGTGACAGTACAAATGAGGAATTTACATGTTGGACAAAAATGTCTAGTCAAGGACTTTCGTCAGGTGAATAAAGTTTGTTGGGTTAGAGGTATTGTAGAAAAGAAAGTGGGAAAAAAAGTTTATATCGTTAGAATCTGTGGTACTCCGTTGACTTGGAAGAGGCATATTGATCAGTTAAGGAGTTTATCTGTGAAATGGGAAGAGGAGAGTGTAGAAGATAACCCACCCACCGCGTCTGAGGTCACGAAATGCGCTTCAGACGAGTTGGGGACCTCAGCTTTGTTGAAGGGGCTAACGGGGTGTTCTCTTGATTTCAGATTACCAGCGGATGATCGAGAGCAAACTACTCAACCAAGACCTTGGGACGGGAAGCTCCGCTCAAGGCGTTCATAGAGGTCCCTCCCAGAGAAACAGAAGTACTTAAGTTGAAGTATTTAAAATCATGACTATGTTTGGTTGAATTTAGTGTATAAAATCATGTAAAAATGAAATATTTAAAATCCCATTTTTGTCAATTGTATAGCATCATTTGTAAAAGAACATGACTTGTATTTATTGTAGCCAGGGGCTTGAGATTAGGTCGGGGAGGGTGTAATGTATAGTAAATACGTATTTAATATGGAAATAATACGATAGATGGCGGTAAGCATTTAGCTTGCGCCATAGCTCGCCAGATGGCATTAGTGTACATGAAGTGGTACTAGAGATAGACTTTACCAGCTCCTGAGGTGGGAGCGCAGAGATATACCTACCCCCGAATAGTAAACAGTCGTAGCTATCCAGCTAGGTTATTAAAAGTAATAAACACCATTATATTAAAGAACCTTGTAATAATTAATATCTGCCGAGGAAAGGGCAGATATAACAGTCGCCAACTGTTTTATTTTCAGTTTATCCAAGAGCGAAGGCCCTAACTCGTCTTTCAACTCTCCATATTTCTCTCTTTTTGATATAAACTTAGAAAATGAATTTATTGTTGTACTATTAGATAATGAATTTATTGTTTTTTTTTTTGGCAAAACGTAAAAGTTTATAAGACGTTGAGAATTGATTGCAGAATACATTGTGTCCTGACACGCGATTGTTTTTAAGTATTTATAACACAAGTTCCTCAATATATTTTGATTTTGGTCCTTAAAAATCAAGAATGTTCATCGAACTCCGATCCAAAGAACATACCACTTAAAATTCCTCAAATGTCTTAAAATTTATATCTGAATTTGAATATTGTGAATATTTTGTCGATAATCACATTATTTAGTGGTGCGTGTCTTAATGGGATGGGCGTATGGATTTACAACACACACGTAGAGAAGACTGGACTTCGGTGTTTTGGTTTTTTAAATTATTGTGATTATACTTTTAGTTTGTGTTAGCACTTTAGCAGTTGTACTAAAACGGTGCAGGCTAATGTAATGTTTTACAGTGCTTTCTATTGAATGTTAAAGAGTTTGTGTTTTTGACAACCCGTTTCTAGCAAAATCATTTTTTTAACTTCAAATGTCGTGGCTACACCTGATGTTTTCCTGACACCCTGTGTAATCTATATGTATATAAATCTCGTGTCACGGTGTTTGTGGTCGCACTCCTCCGAAACGGCTGGACCGAATTTTATGATTTTTTAATGTATAGTTGGTAGGTAAGAGAATAGGTAGCAAAGTATATTTCATTCCGCTAGGTGATCAGGGTCCGACCGACTCTATAATTTTTAATCGCGATTTTTGTATTTTTGTATGAACAAATTTAACCGTCGCGGCGTCGTTCGTATTTCAAACACGAATTTTTTTATGTTGTTGAATGACAGATGGCGCTACGTCCGCTTCATCGAACTGTCTATTCTCGAATATTTCCAATGTTAAATGTTTTACACAATATGTAGAAAGGAATTAATTTATTTTCATTTATGAGTCCTGCTTTAGTGACCTGTGATAAATTTTAATACAACAACATATTTTCACAAAATACCGCCAATACAATAGATATAATGCTAAGTCTCCTATAAACAAGTTAGTTAATGACTTCAATGGACTTACTATTTGATTCATGGAGGCTTTTTCAAGATATTTCCCCTCTTCACACTTTAACATCCTGGTTCAAACATAACATCCTTCCAGTTTTGGCATAATTATTTATCCACGTTTCACGCTACATAATATTATTTTCTAAATGTAAGATTAACAGCACTGAGCTGTTGATTATCATTTAATTTATTCACTATCGTCAATAATTTGATACTTCTTGGATGAATAAACTAATTCTATGAAAGGAATTCAATGTTTTGAATTGATTTTTAGGAATAGATTTGGAAAATGGCTTTCTCATTGGTTGAGAGAGATGCGTTCGTTTTTCCGTGTTTAGTATTATTCACACTAATCAAAACAGTAATTATTTATTTCAATAAATTAATACTTTCGTACCTGCTTGTTTCAATAATTTCTGGGGGTTATGCTTCTTCTTCTCCTCGTGCCCTGTCCGTTCAACGGACATTGGCAATCATGTTGGCTATGTGGACTTTGTTTACTGCGGCACGGAAAAAAGTCCAGTAGAGCTGTTCCGGGCTGCAGTAAACAAAATCCGTATAGCCAACATGATTGACAACGTCAGTTGAACGGACTGGCCAAACCACTGTCTCTGGTTTTTCAGCAATAATGTTCTCTTTCTTCCAGGGCTTCGACTTCCTGCAATCTTTCCCTGATTGACGAGATGCAAGATCTCGTACTTCTCTGGATGTCTCATCACATGTCCTAGATATTGAAGTTTACGGATTTTTATTGTTTTAATAACTTATTTTTCTTTATTCATCCGAACCATAACATCTTCTTTCGTAACTCTGTCCATCCAGATTATTTTGAGTATTCTTCTGTAGATCCACATCTCGAATGCCTCAAGTCGCCTTATCAGTTCTTCAGTAAGCGTCCTTGCTTCCATCCCATAAAATAATACCGAAAACACGTAGCATCTGACGGTTCGCATTCGTAATCCAAGGTTGAGATCATGACTGCAGGGGATATGTTAGAAGTGCTTATGTCAGTTTTTGATAATTTGATTTGGGAACCTGAATGTATTAACGTCCATATTTTCATGCCATGAAGATCTATGTCAGGTGTTCTAGATTGATGAATTTATCATTTATAACTGTCTATCTAATGTAAATGTCAATGTATTGATCCCCAGATTTAAACCTGCGTAGATTTTAGATTTTTTCCTTCCTTTATAGAGCGTTTCAACATTTTCTTTTTGTTTTCCAATTGATGGAAATACTTGTATTGAGCGTTATTTTTTAATTGAATGTTATTTACTCGTTCAAGCGATAGCCGTTCATATTTATACACGTTGAATTTATGATAAATCTCAACTTTTTAATGGTTCAGTATGTGAGTTTTGAAGACATGTTTTTATGGTTTAAATTTTTGAAATAAGGAAATAATGATGTATTTTTCGTAATTTTTAAGGATTTAATACGCCCTTAGACACCCAATGTTCTTTTAAATGAAAAACAAAAAACAAATATTGAAAAAAAAAATACAACAAAAAAATTCTGTACGGCGTTATCAAGTATCAAATGCCCATGCTGCACACTGCAAGTTTTATTCAAGTCTAAAAGGGTTAAATCTAACATGAAATTACTGATTTTCGTCATATTTTTTAAAATTTTATTCGTCGTTTTGTCTCCAAGTATTCTTTATTACTCCAATCAAATGGTCAAACAATCTAATTTGTTTTCCGCCGTTGAGACAAGATTGATTTGTTTTTCGAAAATTTTCTTTACTTGTTGCAGCACATGTTGCTCAACATTTATTGAAATACTAGCACAAGCCCGTGAAAGATCGTGGTATATTAAAAATTGAAGGATTTGTGAAGCTGATAGTACGTATCGACGTCGACGGTTCCGAAGAGCGTTGTAGGATCTGCTAAAAATTGATCATCGTTACGTTGGCTTATTTATTAATTTCGTCATTGTTATATAATTTTAATACTTTTATCATCATCTTTGATCATCATCAAGTCGTTTTATCAACATATTGCTAACATAAACGTAGGTATAAGTTAAAACAAATTTTGAATTAAATAAAATCGATATTAAGTTATAGAATATATGCGAATATACAATCTTTCTCATCGGAACCGCCCTGTACGGTTGCAAGGGTACGATCGCAGACCATCTTCCGACGTAATTTGAATTGTCGGCCGCTTCTCGCCTGCCCTTAGATCGCCCCCCTACGTATAATATTGGGCCATCTTTGGATGGAGTTTCATAATCTTAAAAATTTTTTAAATAATAAATTATATAAAAATCCAAACAAGTTTCTCTGTCGTATAAATAATCGTCCAATAAAATTGTATTTTATCTACGAAATGAGATCACTAAATTAAAAATCTTTTATTCAGTTGGGTACTTAAATACATTCGTTATTCTACAGATATAATTCCGAGACCGAAAAAAATAAGGTGCGTCCAACATAATGCTTTTAACATCTGCGACAAAACCAGTTCATTGGTTCTATTATGCAAAGTTTATAATAATATCCATTGACAACCTAATATCTAATGCATTCATTATAATATACGTATTACAGATATTCAATAAAAAATGAAAAAAAAAATAACGCAGGCTTCATGACTTCATAAAGTTGCGGTGACAATCCAACGGTTGGAAAATATTCATCCAGATTCCAGATGTTTCAATTCAATCCTAGTCCCCCTCATCACAAGATCTCCTAGTGAGGAGGACTATAAATATATCTATCTATTATACATATAAATATAATATACATTCTTATAAAAATGTTACAAAATGTAATATAGTTACCAAATAAATAAAAAATATAAAAAAAATTATTCATTTTAAAAACTTTACAAAATTAACATTTCAAAGCTTTTTTAAAAGAGAAAAAAAATTAACAAAAGATAAGCAGATTTAAACTAACAGCATAAAAGCTTACCGTCTAAATTGTGCTCTATTGATGTTAAACATATCGATATTCGAAGTGATTCTATTTAACAACAAGACAGCTCTCCCGACTGGTTTGACCATTGGAAAGTTAGTTCTGCAAGCCGGGAGATAAAACAGTCTATGCTGTCGGTGACGGAGATAACCATCGGGAACATAGAAACTAATGCTCTCCATGATAGTCGAGTTTTCGAACCATCCACGAATCAGTCTGAAGAAATGCGTTGCAATGAGCCCTTCTGACTTCTGATCCGGTGGTTTATACCGAGCCCAAGAGAAAGTCAGAGGATAGAGCCACGGGTAGTAGCCATACTCCCTTAGATGTTGATAATAGTTTACAGTGGAGTGCTGATTTCAACCCTGATGCATGTAACTTTTTTTTTTTTACATGAATACCGCACTAAAGTCCCAACTGCTCCCGTCTGAAGCTAGTGGGTCTATGGCATCCCCAATAGGGGTATGTTGTGAGGCTGAAGGTAGTGGGGAGGGGAAGGAGATAGGGAAGAGGAAGATGGGGAAGTACCTGGCTATTCAGACCTGGTCACCGAACACGGCTAAAGCCATTTCAAGCAACGTTTCAATTCTGAATGGTGGTCTTACATCAGGGAGATACGGAGAGTATCTTCCACTCTGGAACGTGCCGCAAATATATCTACTATATATTATTTTAAGTTAATAAATTGTGAAATAACACGAATTAATCAAATAAAATTTATTTATCAGGCCGTTATTCGATCCCGCGACCTTCGGAATGAGAGTCAAGAGCCTTACCGCTAGACTACGCCGGCCGTCACTGGCAGAGGAGGGATGAAATTATACAGAATGTACAAGTGATGGTGACCCGACAGTTGATCCTCCGACAGTTGGCTCCCGAAATTATAATTATTAAAAAATTATAGTTTTTTGTGCCTTATTTAAAATACCTTTAACAATAAGTTTGTGTGGATATCAAACGAATTTATTTACATCGTCAAGTTTTTTGTACTTGTACGCTGGTGTATACAGTATATAGACAATTGTATCTTTTATACTTTTGTTATTTATATAGATATATTTTGTGAAAGTAGGTACACCGTATTTTCCCTAAACCGATTGCATATTGTATGTAAGGAGGGGCAACTGTCGGAGGATCATCTGTCATGGAATAATATAAGGATAAGATTAAGAAAGTAACGCTTAGTTGGTTTAAGTATGGCGGACGCACGGAGAAAGGAGTGTTAGGAGAATATTATGTCACGGAAGTGAATGGTAGAAGAAGTCGGGACGCCCGAGGAAGACATAGCACGATAAAGTAAACCAAATACTTGCGTCGAGCCATGTCCAGAGTCAGAATACATCTGAAGATTTACGAGACAATGAAGCAAGAAGTCTGTACTGAGACATTTATGTGGCGGCCTGTCCTCTCTGACGTGGAACTTAGTTGCGTTTCACTTTAAAAAAATTACCTAATCCAAGCGGAATCAATAATAGCTAACGCCTAGCGTGATTAATGATACCTAATGCTAGTGGGATCAATAATACCCAATGCTAGCGGAATCGATAATACCTAATGCTAGCGGGATCAATAATATCTAATGCTAGCATGATCAATAATAGGTACATAATGCTAGCGGGATCAATAATAGCTTATGCCTAGCGTGATAAATAATAACTAATGCTAGCGGGATCAATAATAGCTTATGCCTAGCGTGATAAATAATAACTAATGCTAGAGGGATCAATAATAGCTAATGCTAGCGGGATCGATAATACATAATGCTAGCGGTATCAATAATAGCTAATGCCTAGCGCGATAAATGATAATTAATGCTAGATGGATCAATAATAGCTAATGCCTGGCGTGATAAATAATACCAAATACTAGCGGGATCAACAAATATTAGCACACCAAAAAGTCACTAGCCGCCGCTGAATGCTAGCGGGATCGATAATACCTAATGCTAGCGTGATCAATAATACCTAATGCTAGCGTGATCAAAAATACCTAATGCTGACTTGATAAATAATACCTAATGCTAGCGGGATCAATAATAGCTAATGCCTTGCGTGATAAATAATGCCTAATGCTGGAGGGATCAAAGTGATTGGATTCGACAAACAGTAGTCAATTTTAATAAAACGGTATCCACAAACACATTATTGTTTTAATTAATTATTAATTCAAATATTCGAAACAACATTATTAAAATGAAAAGTTTAAATGTGCCTGATATTGGTTGTTTTTTTTTAATCTCTGAAATAAGATTTGATCGGATTTTCGATAGATTATTATGTAACTTTTAAACTATTGTAGCATGTAGGTACTTTTTGTGTAGTTATAAATCTTTCAAATTTCGTTTAATAAAGATATTTTATTATTATTATTATTATTGGGCATTTGACTGAGTGTAACGAAATCCTGTTTTACATCGACCGTTTAGCATTACATACATTTTGTGAATTTGTTTGTACGTTCCTTTTACGTTTTCTAAAATCTATTAAAACCACTTTATTACTGAAACAATCCTACCTTTGACCAGATGGCTAACTTTGACTAGGTGGCTAACTTTGACTGTGTATTTCAAATCATGGTAACCACATGCCTGAAGAAAGTTTGAAATATAAATTGTGATTGAGATATTGAGCTGGTACCATGACTCCCGCTCTTAAAAATGCATGTCAAAGCCTACAAAAGACCAATGCCATCAAAGTGGCGCAAGCAGGTCTACAGTAGCGAGTTATCTCAAAATTGCCAACACATGACACAATCAATAATCGCTGTTAAACGGTAGCGTATTTGATAATATACTACCGTAAAAGAATCCGTGCGAAAACGGCGCTAGATACACTTTCGGTCTAGATAGATTGCATTTATATTATAACCAAAGAAATCGACAAAATTCCCACACAATGGCGAAATGTATCGATTTTTCAATCTTGATAAATTTCCCTCATTAAACCACGTTCAAATAAAACAATACATGCATTATGGGCGTCAGGCAATAGCAAAACAATAATATATTATCACAATCCCTGGGTATTTAGTATTTAGACGTTATCACCTTGAAATCAGTTGGACATTAGTATGCAATTTGTATGTGATTCGATTTTTTACCTGTCGTGCGTGCGGATAAGAAAATAACAACTTTTTATTGAGCCATGCACCTTTAAATGTGAGAATTATTATGACTTGCTCCAACTGAATTCAAGTTAAAACTTATATTCTTGAGTAGTATGATGTGAATTCCAAAGCAACAATGCACAATTTCCACCAAAAAGATTGAGATAAACATTTCGTCTAATTTCGAAATAAATATTGTTCAACCCGTATTTTTCTAAGGCGCTACTTTTATAAATAACGGTACAGGGCGTGCGCGATTAGATCTAAATCAAACAACACAAACTTCGAATGGTATATGAATTGGTGCATAAGTTATGTTTACACTTCCGACAGTCCTATTCAAACGTCACTGAAAAACAGCATTTCACCTTTTCCTTTAGAAAGTTTCCTTCAAGTTCTTTTTACTAGATTTTCTTTTTTCAATTTGACTTATACAATAGTCCAATAACATTTTTTTAAATATGATCTATGGGACGCTTGAGTAGTGAGTTGAGTTCGGGCCAACTGTTGCGATACCTATAACGATAACCAATTATAAACATCATGTTATTTCTTCATAGTTGTCCGTGTTGGCACTTATTACTTGCTATTTCTAGATGACGTATAACAGTCCCATGCATAATAAATTGAAACTATGTATAGCAGTTAAAAACCCGCTCCGCAGGTTATTTCTGCCTGGCCCTGCGGGCGGCTTTTACATTCTTTGAGTCTTGGTGACCAAATCCAAAGGTGATAAATCCGATAGGAACTGGTTCAAAACTAGCCGGCTCCTCGGATCCAGTGACGGCTAATCGCCGGGACAAAGTAACCGCGGCAGGCAAAGACGTCATATATAACATAGGAGACGCGTGGTATTATCATTCATAACTGCCAGTTACAATAATAATCATATTACCATCTCATCATCTCTCTGGGTATGGAGAGATTCTATACCCAGAGAGATTTACGAAATTACAAATCCAATAGTACTTACGCCTGCCAGCCGATGTCCATCACGCTATTCGTTATCTTAAGTGGCGTCATTTTTGGCATTATTGGTTACTTGCTTGAATGCGGTTATATTACAAAAGTAGCTTTTTAACAAACTTCGAGTACGGAGATGGTTTTGCATAAGGCGCCGCATGCTATTAATAACGTCCGATGGTCCACAAAAATACTGTTTGTTTAGAAAATTAGACAGCAAATTGTTTGGAACGTGCGCTCTTGAACAAAACAAAGTAGCATCAAGGACAATGTTCGAACCTAACACTTTAATGTGTTTTGACTGAGGCTGTTGTAAATTTTTATCCCTTTGCGACAACAGGTTAAAAAGAACACCTTATAGGGGGAGTACGTACATTATCGGACAACGTATAGTATCGGACAAGTGTTATTTCTTTAACTGGTGTATAGATAGGACGATGCAAGTTAGTTCATAATATTGCAGAACTAATTCTAGGTGCCTAGTATTTGCATGACCATCGTCAAAGCCGTTGGAGTCGTGTTGTGCTTAGAAAACGAAATTTTACCACCGGATATTGAGTCCTCAGCTTTATTTGAAGACAAATAAAAGCTATGTTGTTAATTTAATTACATTTATATATATAAGACGGTACACTACATTTCAGTGGCAATCAAATGACGATCTTTTGTTTTAAAATTTGTTTCCCATACCAGGTAGGCGGTTATTTTTTTAACTCCAAGTCGTTTGGTTAATATCGGACATGGCTGTTACGGATGGTATCGGACACACGAATAAATGCTTTTTTTTTACTTATTTATTTAAATTAATAGATATACACCAAATAAAGTGTTATTATATTTTTATACACCTGTATACTATGAATTTATATTGTACTGCGAAAACAATGTATAAAGGGTTTGCTTTTATTGATTTAAAAACATTATTTTCAAAGAGTCATTCTGTTTTACTTCCATTTTTTCAGATAATGCCGAGAAAAAAAAAGTGGGAGCAGGGGCTTGGGGTATTTTGATGTCCCTAAAAGTACACTTTGTGACAGGTTGTTGAAATTGAAGAAAGGATTTAGGAAAAAGCACTTTTAAAAAGTAAAAAAAATGTAAAAAACGTAGCCAAAACACAAGTACCGGGTTTCCCAATCAAAAAAAACAAGAAAAACTATCAGGAAACAGTGCTAAAAATTTTTCAAATGGATAAATCATAAAAGAATCCGCCCAAACACAATAAAGAAAATAATGTTAACACCATCAATTTTAAGAAAGCAGATAAACTAAAACTACATACGGATTATAACAAAGATGAAGTTTGCATAATCTGTGGAGAAAGCTTCGAAGAAGACTGGATTCAATTCCAAGGTTGTCACGGATGGACAACCATGAAAATTGAACAGGTCTAGAATCTTACCAGCATTTTTATAAATGTGATTTGAGCCAGAAAAAATAATTATTTTCAGTATATCATAACGTGTTATGAAAAGTTTGAACACGGCCTTACCACTTTTTTAAAATCCTTTTTTAATTTAAAAAACATGAATATTTTTGGTCCACTTTCGTGTCCGATACCACCTTTGATGTCCGATATTAGACAATTCTTTCATATACTTTGTTGCCCTTTTTCTTGTATTTCTCTTGCTTGTATTTTTTAAAATAAAGATATTGTCTTCATATGTTTGAAATCTTTTATTATTAATCATTAGTAATCGTTTTATTATAAAACAAAAGAAAGTACGGCGTTAAACCAAGGAGCTAATTTGTCCGATACCACCCGTCGAAATCCGATAATAAACGAAAATTTCGTAATTTTTAAATCTAAATTTTGGGAAACAGCAATGGTTGATGATTTTTAAAATTAGTGTACCATGTAGAACTGTCCTTTCCAGTTATGATTAATTCATAATTCGTTTATATTGAAGCACTATCAACAAAATACAAATGAACAACACTATGTGTCCGATAATATCCGTACTTCCCCTATGACTTTAATTCATCTCCGATTCTTATTCCAGTGCTGAGATAATGAAACGATCATAATCATACATACATACTTTTTCGTTGTTTGTTTTTGGGGTGCTACCTCCTTCTTTAGCCGACGCGACGTTTCAATAAGCACACATTCACCACTAACAATTACACATCTGTCGGATCTGCCGAATCTGCCCTGATGATGGACACTGCAACGCTGTATGAAACGTCGACTAAAGAAGGAGGTAGCGCAACACGGAATAACACCCCAAAAACAAACAACGACAATGCTTTTGGCCGTGAAAATCTAAAAACGTATCATGCCTACATATCTTTTTTCGAATTTATGTATGTTAGATTACTTCACACATTCATTAATGTTATTTTATGCAAAAGCTGAAGTATTCACCTCAATTGATCGTGCACGCGTTCCTGAACGTCCCTGATTCAAATACACAAAATGTTTACCTGTTTATTGGGGAAAGATTTTTATATTATGCCAAGGCGATAACGTAGTTATTTAAAGATTTTATTAAGGTATGCGAGACATCGAATCTAACGAATATGTCATTGCTTGAAGCGCCATCCATTAAGAATGTCAAAACGACATTGCTATGGAAATGAGTATTGGCTGTCTGCTGGAAAACCATCAATTTGATTTAATCTACAAAATATATCATTATCGGAAAATTACAAGCTTGGGACATGTTTTACACGACCTGACAGGCATATTCCATTCGGACTTATATTTTCAAAATGATTTTTTGTCCACAATCAAGTTTTTCGTTGACAATTTGTGATTGTATAAAGTAAATCATTTTTTTACATGAACTCCACACAGGAGGCCACGAAGAAAATAGTTTCCCTCATCTTTGGCGATGCTGTGTGGAGGGTCTTTTTATGTAAAGAAAGGACCGAACCATGGTCTTAAAGAGACCCATGTTGTAGGAGGGAGGAAACACAGAGGCCGATAAATCAGTCCACAGCCGAGCTGTTGAACTCGAGAACGAGTAGTACAAACATCCCGTTCTCACTTGTCAAAAGTCAACTTTATACTATTGGGAGCGAGTTTTGCGTATTTTCCAATTGTGTACCGGTGCCGAAGGAATCAAAGACGCTATTTTACCGAAGCATCTTCTATTGAAATATCGGTAGAATAATACCGACGAATAATACTTAATACCGAAAAGTAATATACCTACAAAAAAAATTCTGTAATAAACACATGTTACAATCTTTGTAAATTTATTCAAATCAATTCGCTCAATATATTTTTCATAACGTTATAGATTTTAGGTATAAATTGTTATAAACCTTCTTCCTTGCGCTATCCCAACTTATTGCCTAGGTAGGCCGTTGGGGTCGGCTCTTCTCGTTCTCAAGTTGTAGCTTCTTCGGTTCTGAGTATCGCCTTCATCCAGGCCGTTTCTCCGAAGTATTTTCGAGCATTGAGTCATCCAGGAGTTATTTGGTCTTCCTTTGGATGACTGTCGATGAAGCTCCATAGACATTGCCTGCTTCACTGTGTGGTCTGATGGTCTCCGTCTTATGTGCCCATACCATCTCAACGGCCGTTCCTCCAGCTTGCTGTTTATGTCCGTGACACCCAGGCTAACTTTTAATCTTATCTTTTAGTGATACCCCTGCCGACCATCTAAGCATTCGCATTTCTGCTGTTTCAAGTTGCCTAGAGTAGGAGTTGTACATAGTCCAGCATTCGGTGCCATAAATTATCGCGGGTCTAACAATAGTCTGGTATATTTTTCCTTTAAGCTTTATAGGCATTTTGGAGTCACAAAATATTCCCGTTACGGATCTGAATTTAATCCTTCCCACACCTATTCTATGGGTAACATCCGCTGCACATCCTCCGTCTCTGTGGATGAGTGAGCCCAGATACTTAAATAAGTCACAGTTGGCTAATGTTACTCCATCCAGTTGCATCGAAGGAGTTACAGCATTCTTGTCTTCAAAGGCCAATACAAATATTCAGTCTTTTTCATGCGAATTTTTAGGCCATTATCCTCCAGGATCTTTCTCCACCTTTCCAGGCTATTCTCTAAGTCACAGTGGTTATCTGCTATCAGTACTACATCATCTGCAAAAATGTAACGTTTAAACAATTAATTTACTTGCCCTGCGAAAACTTGTAAGTGCATTATAGGGCATGAAAAACATATCGATCTTTTTATCAACTGTTTTTAGGAAGTACACGGCTTTCTCCACAGGTGAGTTCTCATGAACAAATTGGTATGGCTGGCTATTCAGTAAAGGAGGTTATTGTGAGAATGAAAAACGAAATATATTTCGTTACCTCGTTTGGAAAGGGTTCCAACTGATATTTTTCAAAAATAACGTTTGAATGCCAATATCATTTCTTTTGCTCATTTCTATACCCAAAATAATTTTCCGAACCATCATTGTTGTATTTTTGTAGATATACGTAAATATGTATAACAAAGTTCTAAGATAAAGTATTAGTATTAGATTGCTCTCTCGACCGGCATGAATGGTCATGTCGGTAGGGAGGGCAATCTTACGGTTAAACAGAATTAATTCGGATATCGACGTATTAAGCGTTAGTGAAGCCGTTTTTAAAAGGCAATTGTATAGTTTGTAGCCTACCATTTATGTTTAATGTAATACTGTTACAATTGTATTTAAAAACACATTGAAATGTTTAATTTTGTAATGTTTTTGAAAGAATAAATAAAATGAATTGAATTGAACTTCGCCTTACCATGTTCTGAGATTTCAAAGTTTGCAAACACGAATTTTCGTAATCTATTTAACAATTTTTGATGTTGACGTTCAATCGTCCGCCTCAACATTTGGTTCAGATGCCGAGGAGTTATATGATCGTCTCACAAATGACTTTGACAATAAAATAAGTGATATAAAAAAAATTGAGACAGAATGAGACAGAAATTAGCGACCTTAATAAAAGCAGTGATTTCATCTGCAACCAGTACGATGACCTCCTCACACGCTTCAAAGTAATGCAGGAGGCCCTTAAAGAAACCAAATTCTTGAGAGAGGAGAACGAAAAAAAAAATACAAGAATCTCTTCCCTAGAATGCCGTCTTGCCGTTTTAGAGCAAGAAAAGCTCTCCGACAGTTTGGAAATGGCAGGTGTGGAGTTGCGGCCGGGAGAACAAGCCACTCAAGCCGTACTTCGGGTAGCCAGTTCACTGGGACTGCCCCTGCAACAACAAGATGTACGCATGGTGACCAGGACCCAAGATCGAAGACAGAATACCCCGGACAAACTCCACATCATCTTCTATAGTAAAAAAACTAGGGAATCTTTGCTCTCTTTAAAAAATGTAGCCAAATCCTTAGACTCTAAATCCCCAATTTTTCTTAGTGAAGTGTTGTCACCATATTTTAAGGAACTGCTCTGGAAAACAAAACAAACGGCCAAAGACAACCTCTATCAATTCGTGTGGTTCAAAGCTAGTAAACTGCTTGTCCGCAAAGCAATTGGGGAAAAAATTATCCAAATCTCTCATGAAAATAATCTAAAAAAATGGGGAAACAATCGTAGATGACTAATCTCCCTAAACTAATTATTATTTTTAATTGATAAACTAACGTTTAAACAAGATTTTTATGCATAGCACAAAGGGTAGATAACAAATATTATAATCAATAATTATCAGCCTGAAACACTCATCTACATTGAAAAAATCTTCCGAGAAAAGATACTGGCCGCCAACGGGAATTGAACCCGTGACCATCTGATTGCCGGTCAGCAGCTCTGACCACTGAGCTATGGCGGCTTATCAAATACCCGCCAAATAATTCAATATATACTAGTGTTTCATTCGACAATTACTCATTATTACATTTTTCCAACTGAAAACAACCAACTTTATTTTTGTGAGAGAGGTATTTTTAATACTAAATCTCCCGCTAGGTGGCGTCGAGACTAATTATGTCTGCATTTTTTGCTGAAATACTTTAACTTGTCAAATATTAATTATTATTTTTAATTGATAAACTAACGTTTAAACAAGATTTTTATGCATAGCACAAAGGGTAGATAACAAATATTATAATCAGTGGTTGTTTTCAGTTGGAAAAATGTAATAATGAGTAATTGTCGAATGAAACACTAGTATATATTGAATTATTTGGCGGGTATTTGATAAGCCGCCATAGCTCAGTGGTCAGAGCTGCTGACCGGCAATCAGATGGTCACGGGTTCAATTCCCGTTGGCGGCCAGTATCTTTTCTCGGAAGATTTTTTCAATGTAGATGAGTGTTTCAGGCTGATAATTATTGATTATAATATTTGTTATCTCCCTAAACTAAATTTCATGTATTGCAACTAATTTAATATGGCCGAATTACTAAACAAAATGAACTTAACTAGCACTCACTTACATTATTCAAGAAATGATACAAAACTATGTGATTCTATATTTAGCAACCCAGGCACCCTAACTCTATTCAACCAAAATATAAGATCCCTCAACAAAAAACTATGACGAACTAGACATACTCTTGTCCACCTTCAAAATAGACTTCAAAATTATTATCCTAACGGAATGCTGGATCTCGACCGCTTTTACTGTAAAACACAAAAAAAACTATTCCACATATTTCACAACAAAAAACCAAAATCAAAATGATGGAGTTGTTGTTTACATAAAAGATAGTCTTAACGCCTCTGTCTCAGAAATCGCCTTAGAAAACACTAACTGCTTACAAATTATCGCCGACCCCGATACATGCATTCTCGCTATTTACAGATCTCCATCCAGACACAGCATCGCGCCCTTTATATTAGCTCTCGATACACATATAAAAAAAATTACCCACTTCAAAAACATCGTCATAGCTGGGGATCTGAACATAAATATACTTCCACAAGGCCACCCCCAAAATATCGAATACCAGCTGATGCTCCTGGAACATAGCATAATAAGCGCCATCAATAGTCCAACCAGAGTTAGCGGAGACTCAGAATCATATTTAGATCACTTAATGATCAAAATCCAAAAGCAAATTTTGTAGCGTAGTATTTGAATCAACAATCACAGATCACTACACAACAATGATAGGCCTGACTCCACAGGCTTTGAACCCAATAATTCAAAATAATAGCATAAAATATGAAATTGACTACGTTAACCTAAAAAAATGTCTAGAAAAACAAACGTGGGAACATCTAAAAAAAAATGAGCACAAAAGAAGCCTTGAATTACTTTATAGCATACCTTCAAACGCTCATCACTCAAAACACCACAACAACATTCAACTCTATCACGCACCGTAAAAAAAGACTTAAAAAATGGATTACCCAAAGCATAAAAAAACGGAACAAACTGCACAAACAAGTTAAACACAACCCAAATGATACTTTTATTTACTCTTACTATAAAAGGTACATAAATATTTGTTCGCTAATTATACGCAAAGCCAAAGAATTACATTACAGAAACAAACTGATAACTGCAAACTTTGACCCGAAAAGTGTCTGGTCAATTCTGAGAGAAAGTATACATACACAAAAAAACAAAGATGATTAAATCAAAAAGTCAATTATCAATGACGAAGAAGTAGACTTCCACGAAAATCCTACACTTATTCTTAACTACATAAACAAACATTACACCAATCAAGAACCTCGAAATCATATGACTCAGTGCTCTATTATAAACAATGACAGACATTTCAAACTACAAAAAGTAACTCTGGAAGACACCAAACAAATAATACAATCCCTAAAGGATAACACAACATCGGAATCTGACGGAATAGACTCTAAAACAATAATAACACTAAGCCAACAACTGCTTATACCACTCACGTACGTAATTAATCTTAGTCTTAAAGAAGGAATTTTCCCGAGCATTCTAAAAAAAGGTCTGGTTATTCCTATTTATAAATCAGGAACAAAAAACAATGTAAACAACTACAGACCCATTACATTATTAAACAATATGTCAAAAATTCTTGAAAAAGCAATAAAAGTACAGCTACAACATTATCTGGGAAACAAGCTATTACTTTCAATAAACCAACATGGCTTTAGAAATAATAGGAGCACAGATAATGCAATTGCCACTGTAACTGAGTTTATTACACAACCTAGAAGCTAAACAAAAGTTATATCAATTTATTTAGACTTATGTAAAGCTTTTGACACAATTTCTCACGAAAAACTCTTCAATAAACTAAAAATAGTCGGAGTTAGTGACATAGAACTAAACTTACTGAAAAGCTTTATGTCGGGTAGAATGCAACAGATTAAAATCAACAACATGGTAAGCGAGCCACTTCTATCTAGATACGGAGTACCACAGGGAAGCGTTTTTGGTCCCCTAATGTTCCTTATTTACATAAACGACCTGTGTGACATTGATATCGACGGTAAAATCGTAACATTTGCTGACGATACAGTACTTCTCTGCCTGGCAGAAACATGGAATGAGGTATATAAAAAGGCCGAAAAAAGTCTATCTGTGATCAAAAATTGGCTAAACAACAACATTCTTACCCCAAATACAACAAAAATCAATTATATTACACACAGCATCACACAAAGAGGCCAACCTCCACCGCACACAGACCTTATCTTACACGACTGCGGACAAAATTCTCGCTCATGTCAAAGGGTTGACCACACAAAATATCTAGGAGTTATAATAGATGCCAACTTACGCTGGACTGACCACATAACTTATATCACAAACAAACTGAAACGAGTCATGCATCTGATAAAGACAATACAAAACATATTTCCAATAACAATCCTCAGAACCATATTCTTCACACTTTGCCAATCCATTATTACATATGGCATACTTGCTTGGGGAAGTGCAACGAATATAGTAATAGATCCATTAGAAAAAATTCAAAAGGCAACAATTAAATTAATCTTCCAAGTTCCTCGCTACACGTGCTCGAATGTAATTTACGAAACACTATACGTCATGACAATAAGACAACTCTACGCCAAAGCTGTACTACTATACTTCTTCCAACATAAACTTCACATTCAAATGCAACCTCAATTAGTAATTAAAACCAGGGCCTCTACAAAAAAACACTTAACATACCAATAACTCATACCTCACACGGGCAAAGACACTTCAAGTAGTACGCAATCAAACTATATAACCCAAAATAACCTCATGCCCACCACACTAAAACAACTATTAACTACAAATCCATATACAATTCTTCACAAAAAACACATCAAAGACTGGATCAAACAACAAGGTATTCAATTTACTCAAAAAATCATAACACCTAACCAAACATAACCAAAAACAAATATTAAAAAGAAATAGTAGGCAATTATAACTTTGTTTTAAGACAAAACATTAAAATCACAATATTATTCATTCCATTGGCGTGTGGTCCCTAGAATAATATACCTACCTTGAATGAGATTGTGTGTGTAGAGTGGATTTGATATGTGCGAAGATTGACTGACGAAGGACCTTGATTTTTGTGGTACTGTTACTGCTTGAAATGAGAAAAAAACATATGCTGCATATAAAGGAAAGGACTCACCGAACAGGATAAAGAACTTGTATGCTGGCAATTTTGTCTGCTTTCTCCCCATCCAATAGGCACAGAAACAGCAATAGGCGTGCGTTTCGTTTATTTATAAATACAACACGGCGGAATTATGTTAATATCGATTTACAGGTAGCGGGAGCACAGTGGCTATAGGGTATGTATGTTGCGGCGCGGGCGGGTAATTGCAGACTGGAGCACGTGGTGATAATATTTTTAGGTGCGGATTTTGGAACAAGGTAGGACAGGATTTGCAACAATATTAATACCAATCCCAAGCAGTAACAGTATGTATGCGTGCTATGTAGGTGTGTGTATGTGTAGGTATGTGTATTGGCGTAACCATACCTGTTTATCAAAACGATTATCTATCTTGTATATAAACTAGATGCTAAGTTTAACTGTATGTATAGATCCTAACTGCAACTAATCTTTTATTTTATGTATACGATACTGCCGCCATGGGTCGACCCATAGTCTCCTTCTTGACAATATCAAGGAGGATACGGTGTTTTTACTTTTTTTGTCAGAATTGCAATTATTCCTCAGCACAGATTCGCCTAGTGTGGTGTTCACAAAATACTACTAGGTACTTACCTATATACAGTTACGGATCAGGAACACTTTATTTGTTTTCCTTATTACTTAACTTAATATATATGTATACCAATGTAATATGTATGTATGTTGAAGAATAGAAATAAATAAATAAATCTTATGTAAAGTATTTAAGTTTATCATATTTTAATGGAAAATATTTAAACAGGACGTGGCCCTAGCTTGGATTGCATTAGGAAAATATAATTAGAACCTTATGCAATGAATTATTATACCCTAAATAATATGGTTATATTTGCAAGTTATGTACTAAGAAAGAGGGGCAGCATTATACGTTTAAAAACAAAAGCAAAACAATCAGCATATTGAAATTTGACGTTTTTGAATTTTTGGAATTCACTCTCTAGGTACCTACTCAATATTATTATACGTATTACAATATTCCTGCAGCTCTTTCAAAAGATGAGAATTCGTTCCATACAAAATGTATTAGGAAAAGAATTTTCACCATAATTGTTTTTTTCGTGAATTTTTCCGATGTTTTAATAGCTATTCTGCTATTCGGGGCGGAGACAAATCCAAAAAAACAAATATCATAAAAATCGGTCCAGCCGTTCTCGAGTTATAAATGGTGTAACTAACACGACTTTGTTTTATATAAGTATTAAGATAAGATTTCTTCATATCTGCTGCAATTCGCTACGTAGTAGAATAGGCCTCAGAAAAAATGTAAATGTTTAGTATTTGAGTAAGAAATCTCGATACCCCGTTGTGCGTAGCGAAAACGGAATGCATATACATTTAAATGAATCTAAATTCGGAATAAATAAACGTCAAATGTGTGTTTTAGTTCTGAAAAACCGTAAAAATTTACTGCGTCGTTAATTGAGATACATTTCGTGTTAATTGACATTATGCGCTAACCCGGTGTTAACATATTAAACCCGTGAATGCTGTCGAGTCATAAACTATGATTCGAATTCCCGCGTTGCTTTCAACACTAATTACTTCTTAATAATAATTAATAACGTAGTATTTATATACCGCAGTTTTGTGTTATTTCACTTCTAAATTTGATATTTGGTATTTATTGTAAATTTTCCTTTTAGTTGTAATGAATAATATATTAATTATTTGTTTCTTGGCGTATTTCACCTTTTTTCCCTTTCGTTATAATTTTTTTTTAATAATGCCTTTTTTGTTCTTACAAAAAAATCATTTGATTTTTTAGGTACATATCCCCATTATTTTTCGACAGAGTCACCGTTACGATCGATGCACTTGGTGAGCCGTGACACTAGGTCTTAATTCTTATTTATTTATTTATTTATTAATATAACAATAACACGAATAAAAAAGAGAGATGACAATGGAAGGAGAATACATATATATGAAGAGCATTGACAAAATACATATAATGTTTTTTTTTTTTTTTTTTTTTTTTAATTATTTATTGACCAAGATATTGCAATACATATATACAAAATACAATGTACATTTTTTTTTTTTTTTTTTTTTTTTTTTTAATGTAAAAGTAAATATAGAAGATGGTATAATATAAATACATATAATATAAAAGTACATAAGTAGCTTAGAGACGGTTTTAAAAGACTTTAAAAAATCACATTGCGTATCGACTGCCGAAAGTCATTTAGGCTTACACCAAAAAATTCAGTGCTTTGATTTGCGTTGACAAGTCTTGACATTCTGGATAAAGGAGAATGATATCCATAATTAGTAGAATGTTGATTGAGGAACAGCAATTCATTATTTCGGAGTCTACGGGAAGGGATGTTGAACTGGATGAGTTGTAACAAAGCAGGTGTGTTGTAGTCTTAATTCCCTTACCGAAGAACTCTGCCGCCAAATGTTGTTTCGGGTGAATAAAAAGATGCAATTCATGTCATTGTTTGCATTTTTGATTCAGGGGTTAGGTGGTAAACCTATGTTTCAACAAAAAAGCTTCGTTTGGTTGGAAAAAACGGTTCGAAGAGATCAGAACACTTTCCATACGATTTTGCTCTTCAGCATTTTGGCCAACGAGCACGCAATTTGCATAAGCCATTTTTCCCTCCAAATCATTTGTGTGGTAGATTTACTGGCATCTGGGATCAAAATTGCGAGCATACGAACTTTAACAGGGCGGACTCTTAGTTGAGAAAGCGAATAAATCAGCGCACCTCGCAGATGGCTGGAATCAACAGCGGAGCGACCATCTCAAACGGACACAAAGATCGCACTGAAGCAGTTGCCAAGCCAGATCACCGCTCGCTTTTTATGGGAAAGTCAGAGCTATACGCTAGTGCCGCCATATTTTTAGAAATTTGATGTCCGTTTCGCTGAAAATGAGGAAAGGTCTTTAAATCCTAGACAACCCTCATAGAAAAGGAGATAGAACGAGTTTTTTGAGGTCATGTCATTTGGTGACAGATACGTGGCACGATTAGTTTATCTTTATAATATTTCATTTTGTTTTCTGTGTTAACTCATCGGTGAGTGGCACAACCTATTTCCATATTGAATTTGTGTATTGATACATAATCAATTAGTTATAAGTTATAACCAAAACCGTAAATTTGAATTATTATCAGATTTTTTTGTGTAATCACTCACGTTATTGAATATTATGTGTTCTTTACAGGCACTTTGGAAAACTGATTTCATAGTTTCAATGATGAAATAGTATTTTATAAATTGCATCGGAGACCGTTACTAACATATTGGATTGACACATTTTAGAATTCACTCTGGAAAATCTGAAGTTTCGCCCCGCGAGAGACTGACATTCAGGTTCGAAATGTTGTTTTATATAAATTTAGCTCAGTTTAGTGACTAGATTTGAATAGCCAGGCGCTTCTCTAAATTTCCTCTTCCAAATATAATTCGCCTAACTATTCCATGATAGTTGATCCCCCGAAAGTAGGCGAACGGTATTCTTATAAACATGCAGTCAATTCAGAGAAAATATAGTTTAACTACTTACACAAAATTTATCTAAGTGTCCCCGAACGGGTGTGCAGAGAGGATGTACCGCCGCATAACAAACGTAAAAAACACATTTTCATTCAAATACAACAAGGCTAAAACTACTTGCCTGTATACCTACTGTATAATATACCAGTGTATAAGGGCAACACTATTAATAGATTCGTTTGATATCCATACCAACCTAGATATTATTAAAGGTATTTTTGAAGTCGATTTTAGGCTTGAAATTGACAAAAAAATATATACCTAAGTAATTTCGGGGAACAAACTGTCTCCCACTCAACCTCTCCCTTCGCTCTCACGAAATTCCCTAAAATAAGGATTTCCTTTTACTTTTTTAAGAAAAAAAACAGTTTTACGGTTTCAATAGAATGCACGCACATGGTTTCTTTTTAATTTCGTAATTAAATCACAAAGGTGGCGTCTTAACAATGTCATTTAAAAACAGGAGAACTAGCACGAAGTCTTATAAATAAATATAAAACTTTTTATATAAAAATATTAATTTTAATGATAAAAGCTAAGCACGAATATCACAAAAACATGATCTGAAAAACTTAATTGCACATGGCTAATAATTGGAATGTGAATTAACAATTTGTTAATATTTTCTTGGATTTATTAGCAGGCAATTAATCTGTAGGTGTTGAGAGTTGTGTATTATTACCTGTTATTGTAATGTGCCCTTTGTTACGATGAATTCGCACCATAAATTACGACAGTTTTAGAAAAAGGCATTTTTATGGTGATTTATTTTACAGAGCCAAAAATTCTTTTGAAATGATGCACTACTAAATAATGGAAAATCGTGTGTTTTGGTTTAAAAAATTAGATCGTTTAAAAATATTTTAGATGCTTTAATTAAATACTGTGAGTAAAATAAATATTTGTTGAAATAATCGTGTTTTTTTTATTAGTCTTTTTATATAAGACCAGAAAAACGTAAACTGTGATTCCTATAAATCTGCTTTAATATTAAAAATCTCCTACTTAAGAGCCCGTTTTCGATTGTGGTTTTATTGTAGAAAGTGGAAAATTAAGTTCTTAAGAAAATGATCGTTAAACATTAAAATATTTTTGCCTGAACTTCTCAAAATGAAATAAAACACTTTGTGATATTTTTTTCTTAAATAAATCAAAATAGGCGGCGGACGTTTAACTGGAATTTAAATTTATCGCCACCTGCGTAAGGAGTGATATTGTTAGCGGCCTGATCCCGAATTTTACACGACGTTGTGTGTCGTCGCTTTAACTTAAATTGTTACCACACTGATATTTTAACTGCATATTGCATAGGAATAATGACTGGCTTGATATCAGAATGATATCAGACTACACCAGCGCCAACGCTTAAATTATAGCGTTTCAGATTACATATCGTTTCGTCGGACACCGGGTAAAATACATGGCAACCCCAGATATCTGTCTATAAAAAACACATTTGAAGACAAGGCGAAACACGACTCAGTTATAAAATCAAATATTTCTTAAAGTCTATAAAAGTGAACAATCAACATAAAAACTGTCGAAAATATGCAGGAATTTAAGCCCAAATAAAAAAATTACCTTAAACTGCTATAAGAGTCCCAAATATTTTAGTATTTATATCTTAAAGTCTGCTATCATTTAAATCGTTCATTCCTTCATTCTCTCTCATTTCTTAGTTTCTTTATCTTTAAGTCTACTATATAAATCTTGCGTTCTTTTTTACATATTATTTACTCCATAATAACAATAATTTTTGTTACTAACTTACATGATTCATTAATTTATAATGATTTTTAAATTTATATTATGATATTTTAAAATTATCATGATTTTTATTTTTAAATTTATATATGATTTTCTAACCTTACATATTATTTACAATAGCCGTTGTTACTAACTTACACGATCTTTTAATTTACTAAATGAATTAGAATTCCCTAACCAAACACAAGGGCATTGTCTCTTTATGGTGAGGAAAGGCAATTTTTTATTTCTTTGTTAAAAACTGATGTAACTATGTAACTGATGTAACTTTATATGTATTTTTAAATACTTTTATTTTTATTTTTATTTTTATTTTTAAATACATAATAAAGTTACAATTTAGTATTGCCAAAAAATAAATAAAAAAATTCTTCTTTTCGCATGTGTAGACCAACGTGCTACGAAGGCCAAATTTCGCACAGCAAGCAAAACAGAGACTATCAAGTTTGGTCCATTGTCATGGCAATTGTTATACCATTGAAGATGACGGAACAATAACATAAGTTACCGATTTAGATGCAAAACGTTGCGTGGGCGACTTTACACGGTCAAGTCACATGGGAAGACAATTACTGTTTCGGAGGCTGTGGCTGCTTCATAAACAAATCTTCAAAACGAGTATTCTTCCTTCATGTATCTGCATTTATATAATTTATTGTGATTTTTATCTCGTCTGGTCTAACAGGTGCCAGAATCGATCGAAAGATGACTCGATGTTAATAATAATAATAATGTTATATTTGCATAACGCAGTTTTGCAATATTTTACTTCAAGTGAGCTTTCTATAATACACTTTAAAATAATGATTTAGTTACTCCATTCAAAATTGTCAAAAACGGGCGGTACGTTTGATAGATTCTCCCATCTTGACAGACGGATTGCAATCTTTAGAGCTCAGGCGTCGGGTGGGAATGTTATCCTTATTCTACCGTTATTACAATGGAAGATGCTCCGAGGAACTAGTTTCATTGATCCCTTCGGCACCGGTGCATAGTCGGGAAACAGGAAACACGCCAAACGCGTGCCGAACATGTGTACACGGTTGACATTTGTCACATGAGAACGGGTCGTTTCTTCGACTCGTTCTTGTGTTCAACAGCTCGGCTGTGGAACGATTTTCCGGCCACTGTGTTTCCTCCTTCCTACAACACGGGTCTCTTCAAGACCAATGTTCATTCCTTCCTCTCCTCAAAAAGACCCTCCACACAGCATCTCAGATGACATAGACCCTGAGGGAATTTTTTTCCTCAAGGCCTCCTATGTGGATTTAATGTAAAAAAAAAAATCAGTTCATTTTCTTCAAATTGCTCCCACAGTGCTCCTGACATATTGATAAAATAACGTAACTTAATATACGGTATGTATATACAAAGCCGTAAGAAGAGAATAAAAAGTTAATTAAAAGCTCAGAAAAAAAAACAAACCCAGCAAAAGAATCACAAAAGGAAAGAAATAAGGTTCAGTAAGCTACAGCAACCATGTACGGAAAGTAGCTACAGAAACTAGCTACAACAATAATTAACTACAGCAACTTGTTAAAGCAACTTGCTACAGCAACCAGCTACAGCAACTGGCCACAGCAATTAGCTACAGCAACTAGCTGCAGCAACTAGCTACAGTAAGCAGCTACAGCAACTGGCTATAGTTACTAACTGTAGCAAATAGTTACAGCAGATAGCTACAGTAACTATTTACAGCAATTGGCTAAAGCTACTATTTACAGCAACTAGCTACAGCAACCAACTACATCAACTGGCTACAGGTACTAACTACATCAAACAGCTGCAGCAATTAGCTACGGCAACTAGCAACAGCAACTAGCTACAGCAATTATCCACAACAACGTCGAAAACAACACCAAAAACAGAACCATCGCCGTACCCAAAGATCAGCTCCAGAATTGGCTGCAAAAGAAGGAAGAATCTGTCTATATATAGCATGACTGTTGTTAAGTATTTCATATTAATTGTAATTATTTTTCATACAATTTAGAATTCATATACATGGAGGTATTATAGCTAGCAAATCTGATTATTTAAGAGTGTATAACCAGAGAAAACCAGAAATATGTCATTTTTAAATTAGTGTTCAGACGTATTGACTCTTTTCCACAAAAATGTATAAATTGATTTCGAAAGATTGTTATTTTATCTAGTAAACGTATGTAATAAATTTTCAGAATTTATTTTTATTTTTAATATAATAAGGTCAAACCATAAGTCGTTGGCGGATTTGTTAATTTTCAAAAAAGTACATGTATTATACAACACCCATTTCAAATCATATAATCATGCAGTAAAATAAATCAATATATTATCTGGTAAACGTATGTAACAGAATTTTAATTTTAGTTTAAATAAAATTATTAAAAAATATATAAGTACATGTGTTTCTTGACGAAAATTGGTCCGTTTGTGCATTTATTTGCGCACTTACAGACTAATATATTTCAGATTTTTTTACATTCTAATTTTGCTAAGACATTATTGAAAAATGATAAATACTTATGATCAAAAAATAATTACAAAAAGTACATAATTTTAATAGTTTTATCGTCACGCCTTTCAGCATTTTTGGATGCAGGTATAAATTAAAGCAACTTTGGAATGAAGCAAAATCGATATTGAGTTATAATTTTAAAAAGCTGGTACGGAGAATACCTTATCTTTCTCATTGGAACCGCCCTGTATGATCGTAAGAACATTGGTTAAAATTGATGCTTATTGAGTAGGTACTTGTTCTATGGGCAATTACTTCTAGGCAAGTACATACCTAATTTTATTATTTTCTTTTTTGTTCCATTATTCAAATAGTTCTATAGAAGAACAAAGGAAGGTAGCTTCCATCTCTTACGTAAAAAAATGTGTTCCAACAAGCAGATCACAATATAAATCTTATAAAAAATCAGGATTATGTAAATAAAAGAATAATAAATTATGACCAGACAAACAAACACAAAACAAGCGTTTGATTTACAAAAGTGAGTACCACAGAAAACCTCCACCTGAAATCAAACAAGAGCGTAAAAAGCGCCATATGGTCCTTCGAGCCGGATGAAAACCAGCTCATCCAGCCAGAAGTCCGGTCTACATCTTATTCATCATTACATATTCCTAAGGTATTAAGGCATTATAATATAACTTGTAAAATCACGCGAAGAATTCGCCACCAAGAGCCACTCTTTTTGCGTGATATTATAATCAAACAAGATAAATATTGTCAACATAATATAATTTAACCAGTAGGTAGATTCCAAATAATTTACTCTATGATTACCACTGATTATTATAAATAATATAATTTATTTTATTGTAATCTATTTATTATTCGCTCCCGCAAAGGTGGTACAAACAAAAGTTTATTTTTAAGTAATTTAATGTGTATGTTTGTGTAAAAAATTCTGCATTATGCCACAAACATTAAAATCACTGGTGAAGAAGCGCGGTGAATTGAAGGCACAATTAAACCGATTTAAGAATTATCTATTAAGTGATTCAGTTGATGTAATAGAAACGGAAACAAGATTGGAGGAGATAAACTCACTGTTAAATCGCTTTAAGAATATACAATCTCAGATCGAAGAGTTTGATAGTAACTCAGATGAAGAGGATAGCCCACTTGAGTGTTTTGAATTGCAATATTATCAAGTAGTGACGTTAGCAAAAAAATCCATAAAAAGCATTGAAAAAATTGATGATACTAACAATATTAAGATCCAATTACCTACGTTTTCGCTCCCAGAATTTAGTGGTGATTATTCGAAATGGTTATCTTTTAAGGATGCTTTCGTCACGATAGTGGGTAATAATAAATCATTAAATAATTTTCAGAAACATTACTATTTGCGTGATTGTTTAAAAGGAAAGGCATCACAAATATTAAACGCACTTGAAATTACCCAAGACAATTTCGAAATAGCTTGGCAGGTTTTATCAAATAGATTTGAAAATAAGCGTGTAATAGCTAATCAACATTTAAATTCATTGTTTAAGCTCAAGGAATTAAAACAAGAAAGTCACGTCGCCTTGAGAAGTTTATTAGATCAAACACAATTACATTTGAATTCATTGAAAAACATAGGTCTACCCACGGAGTATTGGGATGTAATAATAATTTATATTTTGGCCAACAAATTAGATTCCAATACCCGGATCTATTGGGAACAATATCCAACTAAAGAAAAAATACCGACATTGCAAGAATTTTTAAAATGTTTAACAGATCGAGCGATAGTCTTGGAAGCATCGGAAGCAACATGTTCCACAGCCAAACCAATATTCGCGCATCATAAACCGTCAAGTTACAAAAAGGAATCTTCAGTTTCATTATTGTCGCAAAGGTTGAAATGCATTGTTTGTAAGGAAAATCATAAGATTTATTTCTGTAAACAGTTTTTGAAACTAAACCAACATGAACGGTTTGAGAAAATCAAGCAATTACAAGCTTGCATCAAGTGTTTAAATGTAGGTCATTCAACTAAAGAATGCAGGAGTAAGAATAATTGTAGAACTTGCGATAAAGCAGGACACAACACATTACTCCATATTTTCCCTAAAGAGGATCAAAACACTGAGAATGGCATAGATCAAGTACCAGTCTCAAACCATTCCACTTTTGGAGAAGCAGAAAAAACAATTTTGTTATCAACGGCAATGGTGAACGTTAAGGACTGTAAGCATGGCCACGAGGAGTAAATTCTACGGATGGAAGACATACAAATTGCCAATCGGGTAGCTCAATTCGGCACAAACACGATTCTCCTTACCTCAAGGCGAGTGCCTGTGGTTCGCTGTCCTTCTCCCACAATCGCCGAGCCTCTCTCCTCAATCAAAACACATGTTTCATAGCACAAATAGTTTTATTCACTGAGAATACAATAGTTAACACGGTAATTGCCAGCCTCAGCTCAAGGTAACAGGGGATTTACTTTAGGCTACCTAAAACTTGTCTAATTGTGGAAGGCTCTCTCTCTCTCTACGTTTTTTATAGGGGCTATGAAGTTAAAATGCACACAGGGTAAGATTCAGCATGGTACTTACAGCTAGCTCCAGTTTGGTACGTCGACAAACACCGGGGAAAGTTAACATTTCGAACTCGGGAGAATTTGCCTCTCCGGCGCGTTATTCACGACGCGAGATGTTGCAAGCTGGCCTGGCGGGGATCTACTGCTGACTGGCGCTCGGCAACCTGCCTCTGCGTACGGAAAGAGGGGAAGGGGGCGGTGTGGCAAGTTTGTGCTGGGACCCGATTCACTTATTTCCCGCGCGACAGAAATAAAGGAACCTATTCTTATAACTTTGCAACGTAACACTTCCCCCCTCGCCGCAATAAAAGCGACGTGGCAATGGAGCTGTAGGGCTAATGAATCCTCTTACCCTTACAGCACTTGTGCAAAAAAAACATTTAAAAGAAAAAGGAGAGAGAGAGAAAAAGTTGCTAGCTGAAGAATAGTTATAGTCCAAAACAAAAGAGATAATACATGGTAAAACAAAGAATTATCTATAAATGTACATGAAAGGGCAGTGACATACATAAATACAGTTGCGAAGAACAAGGACCTGTTGGAAAAAAGGTACAAGGGTTATGCAGTGATAGAAAAAAAAGACTCTAAAATTGTATCATTGGTCTGTGAGCTATTGTTTGCGGAACGTGGTTTGCGTAGGATGTCTGGGATGGTTGAACGTTTCACTGAAGTTACAAGGTTATTTTGTCACAGTAACCTGGCCCGTTTGAGATTACACTCAAGGAACACTAGGGCCTTAAAGAAAACACGAAGAAGAGAACACAGGATGAGGCATCTTGGTGGTGGAGAGAGTTCTACCTGTCACAGAGGTCAAAAAGGGTAGCTGCTTCCGGATCCTGTGTGTGAGCTGGTACGAAACCATTGAGGTACTGGAGAGTGGAATCGTAATTGGTGGTTGGTCCTTTATAGAGGTGGTGGTTTGCATAGATAACAGCCGTTGTTATTTGGTGGTTGGTACACTGGTTTTTGTACGCAGTGGGATTGTTGTGTGAACAATATTTGGTATTGTTATTTGCGCAAGGGCACAGGAGCATTTGCACAATGGCAACAGGAACATTTGCATGATGTAGCAGGAACATTTGCACAATGGCAACAGACATTTGCACAATGGCAACAGGAACATTTGCACAATGGCAACAGGAACATTTGCACAATGGCAACAGAGCATTTGCACAATGGCAACAGGAACATTTGCGTGATGTAGCAGGAACATTTGCACAATGGCAACAGGAACATTTGCATGATGTAGCAGGGCATTTGCACAGTGGCAACAGGAACGTTTGCATGATGTAGCAGAAACATTTGCACAATGGCAACAGACATTTGCACGATGGCAGCAGGAACAGGAACCAACCTAGAGCTGGCATGCTCGGGTTAGTTTGAGCGTCGGTTTTCTGTGATGATACAATTCGCAACTACACGCACGACTCACACTAGGTTATGTTAGATGCGGTCGGGTGCTTTTGGTACGCAGGGGTTGAAGGCATGGGACCTCCGTGACGGTAGCGAAGGCAGCATGAAGAGGGCGCAGGTGTAGGTAGGTTGAAGAGCTGCTGGTCTTCTTATTAATCCGGCAAAAAATTATTATTAGAACAAAATTCTTGAAGTTTACCTGCCTAGTAGACCAATGATGAAAAGGTTTGGAGAGAAACAAGGTGTGCATGTTGAGAAAGGTTGGATTTGTTTGACGTATAGAGAGAGACGGAGAGAGTTAACTAAATGCAACTAATGACTTATACATATTACAAGGGTACGTATTCTAGGAAGGTTCTGTATAACCCATTCAGTTTTTTTTTTTACTAAATACATTTCCAAGAATACGTGGGTGAGGGTTTGTACGTATAACAAAATACCCTGTTCGAAAGAAGCTGGTCTTCCATGACCTATGCTCACGTCTATACGGTAGCATTTTTTCTACTTTCGAAGAACAAAACATTGAGTACAATTAAGTTATGACAAGTGGGAAGGGAGTAGGAAGTTGAAAGGATCCGTGTATGAAGATTGTCCCATTTGACAAACGAAACGCCAAGTGCATAACGCATATATCCCCATTCACGGATGATTTCGAGGAAGAGGAAGGGTAGCAATTGGGAACATTTGAACGAAGAAAAACTGCTGAGGACTCGGCTATTTCCGAAATTCGACCTCTGGGTGGAGGTGAAACAAGGTCTACAGCAGCAATCCTGGTACATTACAATAATTTTTGGTAGTGTAGGACAAAAAAAAATACACTGGCATAAAAGAGTCTAATCCTCTACGTGTATTGGGTAGAAGATTAGGGGTCGTTTTATTCTCCTACTTGTTTGCGAGAAATGACAGACCCTTGCTCAAATCTCACAAACCTGGGGATTTTTCTTTGTTCGTCTCCCAGACAACGAGTTAGGTGTTTTTTGTGTCCATCAACTTAACTCCCACGACACGATGCCCCATAATCATGAGTGAAGCGTATGATTAGTCCTTTTGAGATAGTAGATAGTTCCTGGGTTCTTGTGACAGGAAGTCCACGGGCATTGTTAATGAGTAAAAGGGGGTGTGGACTACATTGCGTAGTTCACACACAAAGGTTTGATATTATTTCGTTCGCACGATTCGTGGTGAGTATTTTAACGTCTTCACGTATAGCGTACAAGATGTGAAATCCAAAGATTTACAAGTAAGTTTTATAACGTCTTCACGGATAACAATGAACGAATTACAATTGGGTTGCCCAGTATTGAAAGGAGGTACAAAAGACTAGGTATTTATGACATTTCTGACAAAAACCATAGAGTAATTATAACGGACTCCCCGTATCGCATTTAGTAGATATTCTGAGATTCCCATCTATGACGGCAGATTTTATAAGGTTCTCACCTATGATGGCAACAAAAGGTTAACGTTCATATAAAGGTACCTATTCAATACAGACGGCGAGACATACTGATGTACTTAATACAACAATACCGTAGCATAATAAATCCATATCAGCGTACGTCAAAGACTTGCACAAAGGCAAAAACATATTTGAAGATCTGGCCAAGATTTTATACTTCAACAATTAAAGGACAAAAAATTCTGGCGTGCTGATGAAATGTGAATTTCATCTAAACGTACCGCAAAAGAGATCTTTTGTGGTACAACCCTTTTGGTTACGCACAGAGTATAGTACAGTGATGGTACAACTTTTAGTTGTGCTTACACGTACGATGGTAGCAACAATACAAGACATGCGCTTATCGCTTTTTAAAATTGTCTCTTGACAAGGAAAATTATTTACAACTGTCCGACTTGAGTGTTTAAGACCATCTGGGTTTTACTTACTTAAACAGACTGTGACGAACACACTTTGGTGTTACAAAAATTACAATAATGGAATGGGCTATTCACAGGGTGGTTCACTTAGAGACCTGGCTTCTTGTTGGGACCTCGTACTTTGTACGTGATAAGTCATAACAAGACAACCCAAGATTTCAGTTTGAGCAGTTGAGACCAAGGGTAGCTCAATGTTGCTGAAATGTTGTACAAAATTTATTGTTAATGAAGAGACAAGTCGAAGTTGTCTCTTTTATAACGATACTTTCCAGAATATGGTGTGTCATATCCAGTTCTGGAGAAAACTAGAGCAATATGGGTTTTTTTTATTGAGCGCCATTCTATTTTCTTAAAAAACAGAAAAAAAAACTTAGAACGGGTAGCAAACGTCTGATACGCCGTGGGTTTACACAGGTTTGCTTACTTAATTTAACTAAATATAACATTAGGGTTAGATGCACTTTGGCGAGGACCCGACATTTAATGTACACAAAAGATTTTTCTAAAATTAAGAAGGGGTGACGAGGCATGACACGATGAGGTGAAAATATGATGCTGCAAGTTGTGACGATGCACAAAGCCTTGGGCACGTAGTCTCCGACTACTTGCAGTAAGCCACAGGGAATTCCTTTCTCCGAAGTGATCAATTTCAGGTAGAGGTGTGCATGCTTAGAAAAAAACGATGTTTCCAAGGTTTGACACCTGGGGCAGCAATTGGAGGCGAATGATTGATGATGACGAGATATTTATACAAAAAAGAACAAACAAAAAAATGAAACAAAACAACAAAGTGAGAATTATATTTTTCCCCCGAATTTGGCTACAGTTGTGCCAAAGCTAGAAAGGTTTTTTCGTTCGAGTGTCCTGATGAGTGACAATCGTATGCGAGAGGCCGCTCATTAGTGACGAACAAAAGGGTTGAAATTGCAACCTCCTGATGTATTTTCTGTTGTAGAAAGAAGCATATTGAATAAGGCATTTTTTGGATTTATTCCTGGGAGAAATATTTCTATTTCTCAGGGCCTGTAGTATTTCTTCCTTTCTTGACGTAGAAATGTGGGGAATTATACCCAGCGTGACTTGAGGGACTTCCATAGTGTATAGGGTCGTGTCAGTGTGACCTTACGTTGGAAAAAGTGAGAACTAGACTCTTCATCCGCAATTGGAAAGAAATTTTGCCAGGGATTGACCACTGGGGACGTATTTCTAAGTGTTTGGATTATTTGAAAATTTGGGCAGGGGTTTGCCTTAGATAATGTGTTTTTTAAAAAAATCCAGGTGTTTTGGAAAAAAGGTTCGAAAATTTTCGAAATCCGAAGATGAGAAATAATCGGACAAGGGTTCACCTTAGGGGAACACGTTTTTCAGAAAAAATCCCGTTGTTTTCGAAAAAAGGTTGCAAATTTGCAAAGTCCGAAGATAAGAAATAATCGGACAAGGGTTCACCTTAGGGGAACACGTTTTTAAGAAAAAATCCCGTTGTTTTCGAAAAAAGGTTGCAAATTTGCAAAGTCCGAAGATAAGAAATAATCGGACAGGGGTTCACCTTAAGGGAACACGTTTTTAAATTTTTCTTATAGCTTTCCGAAGGGGGGATTCTTCAGAAAACAGAAAGAAATATGTTTCTTTTTATACAAGCTTTCGTGGAAGTATTTGTTTGAGGATTCAACAATGTCTTGGGGCATGGTTTTATTTACGTGACTATTTATAGTCTGATTTTAGGCAGCACCAGTTTTCTGGTATTTACACGCGAATTTCCTTTCGTTTTGACAAGGTAGGATGTAATGTCACCTGTCGAGGAATTCACGTCAACGCGAATTAGGTATTTTTTGCATCGGTCGAATGTGGTTCAGCATTACCCGGTTTCAGCAAACGGCAGGAGTCAAAAATACCAAAATTGTCAAATGACAGAAGGAAGTTATTCCACTTGTTCCCTAGGCGTCAGCAAATGTCTATAAGTATGGACCAGCATGCTGCAGTAAAATATTTTAGCACTTTCGGGACCAAGCGAATAATTGGTTTATCATGTACAGGATTTTAATTGTCGAATAACTTTTTTTTAAAATTTGTGTTCATTTCCACTATTCACTTGTATTTGAAAATCGCAAATTTAATCGGCCGACACTTTGTAATCACTGTATTATTCGCGGCGACAACTTTCTTGATTGGGCACCTTGCGTTGGAATACCGGTAATAATGTTTTGTCGAGTGACAACTCGTAAATGATGAAATCGGGCCCGTAACAATTTAAATTATGATACGCAGTTACGTTCGCGACGGGATTCTTGTTGGATGTGCTAGACAAATTGGGAATAAACAAGACAAAACATAATAACATTATAAAGTTTACAATTGTTGATTGAGGAACGAGACTGCGAGATCGTGGAGAGAAAAAAAAAATTTAGGCCCCACGCCTAAGCGCCAGTGTAAGCATGGCCACGAGGAGTAAATTCTACGGATGGAAGACATACAAATTGCCAATCGGGTAGCTCAATTCGGCACAAACACGATTCTCCTTACCTCAAGGCGAGTGCCTGTGGTTCGCTGTCCTTCTCCCACAATCGCCGAGCCTCTCTCCTCAATCAAAACACATGTTTCATAGCACAAATAGTTTTATTCACTGAGAATACAATAGTTAACACGGTAATTGCCAGCCTCAGCTCAAGGTAACAGGGGATTTACTTTAGGCTACCTAAAACTTGTCTAATTGTGGAAGGCTCTCTCTCTCTCTACGTTTTTTATAGGGGCTATGAAGTTAAAATGCACACAGGGTAAGATTCAGCATGGTACTTACAGCTAGCTCCAGTTTGGTACGTCGACAAACACCGGGGAAAGTTAACATTTCGAACTCGGGAGAATTTGCCTCTCCGGCGCGTTATTCACGACGCGAGATGTTGCAAGCTGGCCTGGCGGGGATCTACTGCTGACTGGCGCTCGGCAACCTGCCTCTGCGTACGGAAAGAGGGGAAGGGGGCGGTGTGGCAAGTTTGTGCTGGGACCCGATTCACTTATTTCCCGCGCGACAGAAATAAAGGAACCTATTCTTATAACTTTGCAACGTAACAGGACAGTAATGGAATTATTCATTCAGCGAGAGTATTGTTGGATAATGGTTCTCAGGTGAATTTCATAACTGAACGATTTGCTAAAAAATTAAACATAAAGTACAAGTCATTAAATATGCCGGTCTCTGGGTTACATAATAATATAACAAATGTAAAGAAGAGCCTCTCGTTTGAATTGTCATCAATAAACTCTAATTACAAAAAACTTGTTACTTGCTTGGTATTACAAGAAATCACCAGCAAGTTACCGCAGACCTCTTTTCCAAAAAGGGAGGCAAACATACCACCAGGATTGAAATTGGCCGATCCTGAATTTTCCACTTCCGGTCATGTGGATATATTACTCGGCTCCGAACTATTTTGGGAAATGCTGACCACTGATCAATTGAGATTAGGAACAACTGGACCTACGCTGCAACGCACTGAACTTGGATGGATATTATCCGGGCCAATTAGAACGTGCACTACAAAAAAAGAGCAAGAATCATCCTCATGTCACTTATCTTTAAATATGATTCACAATCAAATTGAAAGATTTTGGAAACAAGAGGAATTGGTGTCCATCAAGCACCAAAATTATGAAGAAAAGGCTTGTGAAGAGAGCTTCAAGTCAACCCAAAAAAGGGATGAAAATGGGCGTTTCGAAGTAAGCTTACCATTCCGACCTTGTATAGATCAAATAGGTACTTCCTTGCCTATGGCAGAAAAAAGATTTTTAAACTTGGAAAAGAAATTATCTTCTAACATGGATTTGAAACTTCAATACATTAAATTCATGGAAGAATATGAAAACTTAGGTCATATGACAAAATTTGAACCAGTTTCAAATGAAGAAAAATCTTACTATTTACCTCATCATGCAATCAAGAAGGAAACCAGCAGCACTACCAAACTAAGAGTGGTGTTCGACGGCTCCGCAAAAACCTCCAGCGGGATATCAATAAACGACGCGTTAATGGTTGGTCCAATAATACAAAATGATTTATATACCCATTTGTTAAATTTTAGAAAATATCAAGTGGCATTGACGGCTGACATAGAGAAAATGTACAGGCAGGTCAACATTAGAGAGGAGGACCGCGTCTTCCAAAAAATACTTTGGCGAGCATCTCCAGAAGAGGAAATGGGCCATTTCAAGTTAAATACGATAACTTATGGTATGGGACCGTCATCTTTCTTAGCCACGCGTTGCTTGAAGCAGCTGAGTATGGAAAACGCTCAGTTATATCCTGAAACTAGTCTCATTTTAGAGAGAGATTTTTACATAGATGATCTAATTACAGGTGCAGACAATGTGGAATCCTGTAATTTGTTAAAAGAACAGTTAATCTCCATAATGAATTCGGCCGGTATGAACTTAAGAAAATGGCGGTCTAATTCTTCTGATTTGTCATCGGAGGCCGATCAGGCCACTGATATGGTAATTTTGGACAAACCAGAAGGAGAGAAAATTCTAGGCTTAGCTTGGAATTGCGAAAAAGATAGTTTTTTATATCACGTGGAACTACCGTCACATCCTATTTATAATAAACGGAATATTTTGTCACTGATTGCTAGTATTTTCGATCCATTAGGTTTGCTTGGACCAGTAACCGTGAATGCTAAACTTATTATGCAGAAATTATGGCAAGAAAAGATATCTTGGGATGAAGAAATACCTATAGAAATTCTGAAGCTTTGGAAAAAATATTTAGAAGATTTAAAAGGTGTAAATTCTTTTCAAATACCTAGAAAAATTATATGTAATCAAACCGTAAATATACAATTGCACGGATTTTGTGACGCATCTCAAAAAGCATACGCTGCTTGCGTATATATGCTATCCACAGACCAATCAGGAAAACGGCATTCTCAATTAATCACAGCTAAATCAAGAGTAGCTCCATTAAAAACGATTTCTTTGCCTAAATTGGAATTATGTGGTGCTGTTCTGTTAACAAAAGTTGTTGAAAAAGTAAAGGAATCCCTAGGTATACCTTTGGATAAAACATTTTATTGGTGTGATTCCACTATAACTCTATGCTGGATAGGAAATCAACCAGCGCGATGGAATACATTTGTTGCAAACAGAGTTGCAGAAATACAGGAAAGAAGCGAAACCAGTCAATGGAAGCATGTCAACTCCGAAGATAATGCTGCGGATATTTTATCAAGAGGAACCAGTGCTAAAAGTCTATTTTCTTCAGAAATCTGGTGGAGAGGTCCTAATTGGTTAACTCAAGATGAAGTAACTTGGCCGAACTATAAGGAAATTTGCATCGATCCACCGGAATTAAAAAGCAAAATAAATTTAACCGTCAGTATGAATAAAGATTGGGAATTGTTTTATCGTTTTTCTTCTCTCACGCGTTTACAAAGAGTAACTGCTTATATCCTACGTTTCATTAATAATACAAGAAAAAAACATACATTTAGCGGACAACTTTCAATAATAGAATTAAACAAGTCGTTACATTCATTAATAACGGTCACTCAATCTTATTCATTTTCAAAAGAAATTAAAACATTAAAGGCGGGAAAAAACTTAGATAAAACCAGTCATCTCAAATCATTAAACCCATTTATACATATGGATTTATTGCATGTAGGTGGGAGATTGTCCAGAGGAAAACTAATACATGAAGCACAAAAACATCCGATATTACTACCTCACGATCACCCTCTAACAAAGTTAATCATTAAACATTTTTATTATACAAATTTGCATGTAGGTACTCAAACGTTACTAGCACTTATTAGACTAAAATATTGGCCTATAATGGCAAAAAATGCTATTAAAAAAATACTTAAAAATTGCATTGTGTGCTTTAAATGCAGTCCAAAAACAAGTCATCAAATAATGTCTGACCTTCCAGAGGATAGAGTGTCACCATGTAGACCGTTCTCTGTTACAGGACTAGATTACGCAGGGCCAATCTTAATAAAGTCTGGAATCAGTAGGAGATCCAATTCAGTCAAGTCTTATATTTGTTTATTTATATGCTTCTCTACTAAGGCAGTTCATTTAGAACTGGTCACCGCTCTGACTACAGATGCATTTCTTAATTGTTTAAAGCGTTTCATTTCCAGACGTGGAAAACCTAGTAAATTGTATTCTGATAATGCTACTACATTTGTTGGAGCGAATAATGAATTGAAAAATATTTATAATTTATATGTCTCTCAAAAGGAAATAGCTAATTACTTAACTAATATGTCTATTCAGTGGGTTTTTATCCCACCTAAAGGTCCTCATCATGGAGGTCTTTGGGAATCTAACATAAAAAGTGTGAAATATCACGTAAAAAGAGTGGCAAACGTCTCTTCATTAACATATGAAGAGATGTGTACGTTATTATACCAAATAGAGTCCTGCATAAATTCTAGGCCTTTAATTCCACTATCCAACGATCCCCTCGACCTCTTCGCACTTACTCCAGGTCATTTTCTTATTGGTGATAACCTGTCAGCTGTAGCTGAACCTGACCTACAACAGATTCCCATAAACAGGCTTAATAATTTCCAAAAACTAAGCCAGCTAAGACAGAGCTTCTGGTCAAGATGGAGAATTGAATATCTGGGAGAGCTGCAGCAAAGGACTAAATGGACGGATGGGAACCGGCGACAACTAAAGATTGGGGACTTAGTTACCATCAAAGACGACAACGCACCACCAAATTTATGGAGGATGGGACGTGTCATCACCACTCACCCTGGACAAGATGGGATAACCCGTATAGTCACCTTGAAGACGCAGCAAGGGTCTATGAAAAGGCCCATTACCAAATTGTGTCTTCTACCAATGGACGATGCTATCACATCTTAGAAGAACTGGATCAAAATAAACTACTAACATCTAAGAAGAGCAGTATAAAAAATAAGTCATCTTTACTAAGGCCAAGGATCAAAAAGAAGCCATCTTTCTTGAAGACAAGAACTGCAGAGGCTATCGATCGAGGATCAAGAAGATGAACATTTTATAATTTAGTGTTATTTTTTTTTCTTATGCATATCTTCTAATGATTTACTTCAATTTATTATATTATTGTTTCTAAACTAACTACAACAATCAATGGATGATTACGATATGTGTAATAGCTAGTTTCACCTCGCTTTTTTATTTTTTAAAAATAATTTATCTCACAAATAATAATAATCAATTTTAACTATTATAGGGTTCTAAAAAGAACTTTCATTTAATTTCAGCCCTTTTTGTCGGGGAGCTATGGTTAAAATTGATGCTTATTGAGTAGGTACTTGTTCTATGGGCAATTACTTCTAGGCAAGTACATACCTAATTTTATTATTTTCTTTTTTGTTCCATTATTCAAATAGTTCTATAGAAGAACAAAGGAAGGTAGCTTCCATCTCTTACGTAAAAAAATGTGTTCCAACAAGCAGATCACAATATAAATCTTATAAAAAATCAGGATTATGTAAATAAAAGAATAATAAATTATGACCAGACAAACAAACACAAAACAAGCGTTTGATTTACAAAAGTGAGTACCACAGAAAACCTCCACCTGAAATCAAACAAGAGCGTAAAAAGCGCCAAACATCTTTCGACGAAATGTGGATTTTCGTCCGCTGGCTGGTTATGCGCTCTTAATCACGAAAATCTGTGTAAACCCTTTACTTAATTCTTTTTCAAATTCAAACTTAATTATTTTGTTTCCTTCTGTAAAAAAGCAAGTTTTTAGTTGGGAAACTTATTACTTTTTTTTCTTTTTTTTTATTAGTGACTATTTAGTTACAGGTTTGGTGAGAATTACAAGATATGATAATGTATATAAATATTTCATTTGTTTGTTCTTAGTCCTCCTCACTAGGTGGTCCTGTGCTGAGGCGGACTGGTAGATTTCTTTGATTTTCCGTTATTTAGTTTCTATGATGTTTTTAATACATTCTCTAGTATGTCTGCATTAATTTCTTTCACCATGTTTTGATTTTTTCCTTAAACTTATTTATCTTTTCTATCTTTTTCAGACTTTGAGGAAGGTTGTTGTAAAGTTTAGTTGCCAGATATATGTGGTTTCTTTGGCCAAAACTTGTCTCGAATTTTGGAACATCTCGTATATCCTTTTTAGAGGCTCTTGTGTCATGTATCCGAGTTTCATTAGGAGATTTTCTGTTTTTAAAATGATGTATAAGAATATTCTTGGCATATATTTGTTTTAAATTTAGAATGTCAAAACACTTAAAAATATCTTTTGAGGGGGTTCTGATGGGCAATTTTAGTGTGGTTTTTATAATGCTCTTCTGAGCAATATCTAAGTGGTTAATATGATTTGCTGTAGCAGAGCCCCATACTAGAATTCCGTACTCAAGACGGGAATGACATAAGGCATAAAATACTTTTTTGATGTCTTTCCTAGGTTAGTCCAGTAACTTTATACATCACAGTATGCGTTAAATCCAGTGGTTCTGATTTTTTGCAAGCTTGTTTATAATTTTGGCCTTATGAATAATCCAAGTTTTTGACCTTGACCGCCGAACGCAACTTTGTCAAAAATTGAAAAAACCGCGAAAAAATCGTTATTTTTTCAAATTTTGGCGATTATAACCCTAAAGGACTAGTTTTTTAAAAAACTTTTTCTTGACGTTTTTAAAGTAAACTAAATTTTCTACAAAATGATACTATAACTGTTTCTGTAGACCCAATAGTTTTTGAGATTAAGCCTTTCAAAGTTTGTGACCTCGAGCGCAAACCGCGAAATAAACGTTATTTTTTTTCAAATTTTGGCGATTATAACCCTAAAATGACAAATTAGAATAAACTATAACATAGAAAAAATATTAATAAGTAGAGGTGATTAATTGCTTAAAAATCATAAAAATAGTTATACAAAATTAAATATAAAAATTATTTATTATTTATAGATCTGTTATTCATTATATAATAATTAATGATGCCACAAAGTAATTTTGCGAAGTTTGAAAAAGTTAATAAGTTTATTTGTTAGGAAACTGAGTAATATTCAAAATCAAAAAATTAAATTAATTTAGCTCTCTTGGAAGGTCCCGGATGAAGTTCGTCCGTATCTGGATCAACGTATTGGGATGGCATATCCCCATCAGCATCAGGAGATGGTGATGAATCGTCGACGTCTTGTGCCCACAAGTCATCCTCCATTTCGACATCGGACAGATCGTCGCCTTCTTGGATATGTATTACTTCAATATCGAGTATATTGTCACACGAGGCCCCGCTACAGTGCCTGCAGACTGATGAGCATTTTAATCCTGCCTTCCTGCAGCTGCACGCGTTCCCACAACCCCTTCGTGCAGCCGCAAGAAATCATCCGCAAGAGGTGTTGTGGGGCTCCATCTCTGGTCATCATTTTGGGGTTGAGGCCTTGTGGCGTGGATATCCATCCCCAGGAGAGAGGGTTCAGTGTGACTCCCAACCACGCCTGAACCTGTAAGAAGATTGTACATGAGAATATAAAATGATGAATGACATGTAACTGATGCAAGGACAAATTTTTACCTGATGGAATGTCCGCAAGGAGTGAAATCGAGCAGTCTCGTGTAGGAGGTAACCTGGATGTCGAGTCACAACCACTAAAGGCATGGATGAAAGCTCTATTTGTAAGGAATGGAGGGTGCTGTGCAAACCATATATAGAGTTTTTCAGTATCTGATTCATCTCTGGTGACACGAGATGGTCGCATGTCAACATGTATTCCAGCATCGCTTCTTCAAAATCCTCTTTGAAAACAGAGCTTTTTCTCTTCATCCATGCCTTTAGTGGTTGTGACTCGACATCCTGCTTCTTTGGCTTAGGGAAGATACAAACGATGTCCATAGTCGAAAAAAATCCGGACGTTGAAAAGCAAGCTGCGATTTTTCTCGACACCAACTCTACGCCTGATGATATAACAGCAGCAGGAGAACGAGTCATAATTGCTCTATACGGAGGCAACCCCAAAACCCATAACCTCGACGAGTTGCTGTACCAACTATTCGCCAGGGCTGCGACGAAAACCAGCTTCAATCTAGCCAGGTTACCTCCTACACGAGACTGCTCGTTTTCACTCCTTGCGGACATACCATCATGTAAAAATATGTCCTTGCATCAGTTACATATCAATCATTATTTTCTATTCTCATGTACAATCTTCTTACAGGTTCAGGCGTGGTTGGAAGTCACACTGAACCTTCTCTCCTAGGGGTGGATATCCACGCCACAAGGCCTCAACCCCAAAATGATGACCAGAGATGCAGCCCCACAACACCTCTTGCGGATGATTTCTTGCGGCTGCACGAAGGGTTGTGGGAACGCGTGCAGCTGCATGAAGGCAGGATTAAAATGCTCATTAGTCTGCAGGCACTGTAGCGGGGCCTCTTGTGACAATATACCCGATGTTGAAGTAATACATATCCCAGAAGGCGACGATCTGTCCGATGTCGAAATGGAGGATGACTTGTGGGCACAAGACGTCGACGATTCATCACCATCTCCTGATGCTGATGGGGATATGCCATCCCAATACGTCGATCCAGATACGGACGAACCTCAACCGGGACCTTCCAAGAGGGCTAAATTAATTTAATTTTTTGATTTTGAATATTACTCAGTTTCCTAACAAATAAACTTATTAACTTTTGTTGTACTTATCTTTTTTAAATAAATAAAATAATAAAAAGAAAATACTTTGTTTTTTATCTTTTTTACTTCATTATTCGTAGCTTAGCTTATACATCATGACCCCATCATAAAAGTACAGGGCTTCGATAGAATAATCAGGGTCAAAATTCATTCAGAAAGACAGAATTGTAAAAAATTGCGAAGTTCGAAAAAAATTATACATTTTGAAAGGCTTAATCTCGGAAACTATTGGGTCTTCAGAGACAATTCTAGTATCATATTGTAACAAATTTAGTCTACTTTAAAAACATTATACAAAAGTTTTTTCTAAAACTAGTCCTTTAGGGTTATAATCACCAAAATTTGAAAAAATAACGTTTTTTTCGCGGTTTGCGCTCGAGGTCACAAACTTTGAAAGGCTTAATCTCAAAAACTATTGGGTCTACAGAGACAATTATAGTATCATTTTGTAGCAAATTTAGTTTACTTTAAAAGCGTGATAATTTTTTTTTTTAAAACTAGTCCTTTAGGGTTATAATCGCCAAAATTTGAAAAAATAACGATTTTTTCGCGGTTTTTTCGATTTTTGACAAAGTTGCGTTCGGCGGTCGAGGTCAAAAACTTGGATTATTCATTAGGCCAAAATTATAAACAAGCCTGCAAAAAATCAGAACTACCAGATTTAACGCATACTACCCCATACATTCGGGCGACAAAGTTACTGGACTAGGTAGTATGTTTCTTAGGTTTTTGAAGAAATATACAAGTCTCGTAAGCTTTTTAGTGATTCCATTTATGTGTATGTCCCATCTAAGATTTTCGTCTATTTCCACTCCTAGATATTTAATACTTTTTGCCTTTGTTATAATAGGACAAGAGCAATGTGACTTATTGTTTTGACACTCGTGCAATTTGAGAGTGTATTTTTTACCCGGTTGACCTTTTGAGTTTATTGAAAAGGCTAGATAATTAGTTTTAATTACATTGAGCGTAAGAGAGTTCATCCGAAGCCAATTTTGAAGTACAGTTAGTCCATGTTCAGCCTCTTTATAAGTGTCCATCCAGTCCTTTTCGTGGAATAACATAACAGTATCATCAGCAAAACTAATTATGTTTCCATTGATGGGAAGTTTGGTAATTTCATTTATGTAGATGAGAAATAAGATTGGTCCCAAGACACTTCCTTGAGGGACGCCGTAGTTTATTTTTTTTTTATTTTTTTTAATTATTTATTGAGTTAGTTTATACTACATGAATATAAACTAATAAGCACAATGTAACATTTCATTTGATAAATTTAAATATTTTTACAGTAAGCATAACATTTCTTTTTAAATACATACATTCTTTCTTCATTCTTCATTGGAAGAGGATTGCTTTTTTGTTGGCCTATTTGTACTTGTTGTGTTCGTCCTGTCACGTACGTCATCAGTAAATTTAGTGGAGTGCCAGATATGCCAATTTTTAAAGTTTTGTGAGAAGAATTTTATGATTTATTGTGTCGCTTTTTTAGGTCTATAAAAACAGCCAGACATTTTTTTCCATCGTCTAAACTTTTTATGGCTATTCTTGTAAAATGTTCAATGGCATTCACGGTACTCAAACTTTCCCTTACTAATAACTATTAACTTTTATTGCTAATACTTGAGAACCAATATTTATTTTTTCTGTAGTTAAAAACGAAAAAAAATTACGTCAAATATTTATCTTTTTTTATTTCATTCCAAGGATATTTGGGGAACACCACAGACATAATATTTGTCTTTGAGGAACATTTCATAAGTTTAATTAATTTAGTTTAATTTTAATTTAAAAAATAATGACAAACATTCCCGAGTTACGAGTAACCCAACAATGTTTAAAAATCTTCAACTACCACCACAGAAAGCCGAAAATGTTGCTTGTGTTGTGATGGAGGACTTAGCTAGCCGAGGAATCAAACACGGGACGCCCGGGTAGGATCCAAACGCGATTCCCACTCAACCACTGACCGGTCTTTCTTTGAGGAATACCTTGAATCGATGAGAGAAAATAATAATCACTGGGGAAGGAGGACTGCGTAGATGGTAATTAACGTAATCAACTTATCTGTCTACCCAGCAGTGCCAGTCTGTGCAAGAATTGAATACCAAAATTTAAAATTCGGGTCTCTACCAAATGCAAACACAGGCTATCGAGTTTAATTATATAAATTATAGCAAATACCCTATAATTCTAGATACATTTGCCATTTCTTCCTTCCAGTTCATTGATAGCAGCGTCTCTCGGTTCTATAGTTCAATTAAATATGTGATTTTTAATGACTTAAACGTATTTTAATGTATTATAATAAACGAATGAATGCTCCTGACAAACTGCGGTGAATTCGTATTAATTAACACAAATAAATACGCGCTCACTTATCGATAATTAAATTATCTCCATTAATCACATGAGGATTAAAGTTTAGTTTCAATGTAGCCATCAATAACCGGATACGATGAATTATTAAGAGGAAACCGGGCAGCGTTTTGTCCATAGAAAAGTATTCCCCATTTTCCTTTCCGGAATTTGACAGTGGTGCAAACATATATATAGATATCAACCACTAGCTTGCTTGTACGTTTTGCCATTTTCGATAACGTTACTTCTCATAGGAGTTAGGACCCTTCAAAAATCTTTAAAATAGCCTGGTTTGAACACCATTAACAGACGTTCAGTAAACAAACTAGACATTGTATTAAAAAAAATAAAAACTTACAGACATAGAATATTTTCTTCTTATAAAGTTGGTAAAAAAATATCTCAAAAAATCGGTCCAGTTTTACAATACCAACAAGTTGAAAAATGGGGGAAAATTTTGCAATTTTTACGGGCAAATAGTGGTTCGAGGGAAAATTTAAAATTGGTACTGGAAATAGATTAATATTTCAAAGCAAATTCAGTTGAGGAAACTAACGTGTTACATATTTTAACAATAAATCAGTTCAAATATGAAGATAACCCATAATAATATATGGGAATAACCAGAAAAAAAACCGGAAATATGTCATTTTTAAATCAAATTTTAGACGTATTGACTCTTTTCCACAAAAAAATTATAAATTGATTTCGAAAGACTGTTCTTTTATCTAGTAAAGCTATGTTTTAAATTTTGAGAAAATATGTTTATTTTTAGTACAATAAGGTTTTACCGTAGGTCGATGACAGATTTGTTAAATTTTCAAACAAAATTTTGCATTATGCAACACACATTTCAAATCATAAATCAAAATAAATCAATAAATTATTTGGGATAGCTGGTTATCAGAATTTTAATTTTAGTTAAAATAAAATCATAAAAAAACCGTGCTCTTGTTTGTGACGAAAATACTTCAGTTTGTCTATTTATTTACGGTCTTACAAACTAATATATTTAAAAAAAAAACATTCTTATTTTGCTTAGATATTATTGAAGAATAATAAATTCTGAGGATCAAAAATAATTACAAAAAGTACCTACATAATTTTAATAGTTTTATCATCACAAGTTTGAGCATTTTTAAATGTAGGTATTTATCAAAGCAAATTTAGAATGAAATAAAATCGTCATTGAGTTACTATGTTAAAATTATGATATGAAGAATAATTAATCTTTCTCATCGAAACCGCCCTGTACAGTTGTAAGGGTGCGATCGGAAGATCATTGTTCGACGAAATTTAAATTCTTGGCCGGTGGTTAATGGCTCTTAATATTTAAAAAAAATCTACAAATAAATACGGTGAAGTTCGGCGAAACCATGTATTTATTAACTATTAATTCTTATAAATTACACGAATGACCAATTCTAATTAAGTATGCTCTTCTAAAAAGTTCTGATAAAGTTTAATGTGTTTTTATCAGATTGCCTTTAGCTATCCGCGTTATCTTTTGCACTTCTGAGTGTTTATCCTCCTAGGAATTTATCGTGACAACTAACCCCTGTTATATTTACATTAACACCTGTCGAGCTATCTGATAACCTATAACAGCCCATAATTCTATTTCTGAGACTCGTAAAGCCGTGATATACGATTCCGCTGTAAATGTTATACTAATAACTTCATAAATAGTTATATATTCAAATCACTGAGGCCCATAAAAGGTCATATCGACGTCAAATGCGAAAGAAAACCGCTTTCAAATAATATTCAACGATTTTGAAAAACATAAATTAAGGACAATTACGGACAGTGGACGGCTTGCCGAACCTTTATTTACAAATTTCGCGATTTACAGAAATTTTGTAACATAGCCAGCGTCTCTCCTAATATTATTATAAGTACCTACTACAGTACAATAAAAGTACTTACCTACAATCTACCTAAAAATATACCCAAATACCCATAAGTAAGGGAGCAGTTGTAAGGGAGGAAGTAAGGGAGCAATGGTAACATTTTTTTGCGTGATATTGACTAATTAAAAATTCCTTAAACATATTTTTTTTCGTTTTTTTATTAAATCGATAACAACTCATAGCATAATTCTCGATTTCAAAATTTCTTTGTATCTCTCCATACACTTTCTTACTTTTTATTAAAATTAAGATTAAGAACCATTCTTCTTCCTGACGAAATTGTAATAGGTGATAGTAAAAATAATTTACATACGTAATAGGTACTTTAACTATATAAAATTTTATAAATCTATCTACCTTATCAGTTGTAATAAAATATAATCTCAATGCCTTCCCCATTGAGGACAGGAGGCCCTGAGGCAGGGGCGTAGCTACCGCCGTATCAGCCGTATCAATGATACGGGGCCCCCGGGCTACAGAGGTCCCTCACGTGTGTAAGCAAAAATTAGTAAAATGTTATCCACAATGTCACTTAATCTCGTGCTTCCCGGGAAAAAAAACATATAAAAAACTGTCATCCGTCCTATAGAGTTTTCACTTCAGAAATGACAAAAGTCAAAAAAAGCAATCTCTTTTTTTCCCGGGTTAAGCGTGCGCCCAAAAGTTGGCAACCTTCTTACATCGGTTCTTGCGGGATTCCCCGTTTATAATGACAAACCACGGAGAGTAATATTTACGTACAATGATAAACCATGGAGAGCAATATTTACGCGGTTTATTTCATTCCGGTTCAAACGCTATTTATTACATTGTAATACAATACAATCTTGTTCTTCCGATTATTTATTGGTTAATTAGTTTGATTTGTGAAAAGAATGAGTGAAACGAAAAGAGATTATCCCAGTGGAGCTATGAAAAGAAAAAGGAAGCAGAAAAGGGAGGAGGTTTGTAAAAAAAATGTGACCACAGTTATATGCTCGAAGTAGTATAACCGGAGAAACTCCCATCTTCTTCAAACGAAGTGATAAAAAACGCTTCTGGAAAACTGTCGGCTAAATACAGTAAAGACATCTCAGTTAATATTCATGAACAATTAATTTCTTTGAAAACATGGTTAAAATCTGAAATTAAAAAAAAATTCATTCCATTAAGCAACTCATGGAATTATTGCTGATAAAATTCAATAGCCTTGCATCCAGTTTTCCGGAGATAATAACAGCATGCTTTCTATTCTTGACCCTTCCAGTTACAACCGCAACAGCTGAAATAAGTTTTTCAAAATTAAAACTGATAAAAAATTACATGAAATGACAGGAACGGCTATCAGACTTGTTACTTGGCTTACAGACTTGTTGTCTATAGAAGCAGAAATTTTAGAAAAACTGAAATCGTCTTCAGCTATGGATGATTTAATAAATCAATTTGCCGAAAAAAAGGCAAGAAAAGTATAATTATAATATAATGTATAATTAATAATGTATAATGTATAATTTAACATCAATTTTTTAAACTAACAAATAATTCTATAACTTTTACTCACATTAAATTTTATTAGGTCGATAATAAAATTTAATGTGAGTAAAAGTTATAGAATTATTTGTTAGTTTAAAAAATTGATGTTAAATTATACAATTTAATTGCGAAAGAATAGTAAGAATAGTATATAATAATAATTAGGTCGATAATAAAATTCAATGTAAGCAAAATTATTTGTTAATTTAAAAAAAAAATTGTTAAGTTATACAATTTAATTTCGAAAGAATAGTAATAATAATTAGGTCGATAATAAAATTCAATGTAAGTAAAAGTTATAAAATTATATGTTAATTAAAAAAAAAATTTGTTAAATTATACAATTTAATTTGATAATAATAGTATTAAAACTTTACAATTCAAGTAACAAGTTTTATATATAATGGTTTCTAAATTTTAGGATCCATTGTGATAAAAGTTTTTTAAAGGTGTGGGGTTGGGATACGGTTTTTATTTTTTCAGGGAGAAGGTTAAATATTTTAGGAGCTAGGTATATGAAATGTCTTTGAGCTGACGTGGTATGTAGTGTAGGTACGTTGTAGTGTCGGTTGGTTATTGTTCTAGTGGTGTAATTATGATGTAAAAGGGTTTTTTTCTTATATTTAAACATAAAGTACGTTAAGGTAGATTTTAGATGAAGTTGACGTATGTTTAGGACATTACATTCGGTGAATAGTCGAGTGGAGGGGTATGTTGTCGGTCGCTTTTTGATAGCACGTAATATCGTTTTTTGGGCTTTCTGTAGGGGATCAATAAATTTATGAGCACAGCCGCCCCAAATTATGATGCCATATACTAATAGGGATTGGCAGAGAGCATAGTAGACTGTTTTTAGTACTGTGGGAGTAAGGATTTTTCTGAGAGTTCTAAAAACATAAGACAGCTTGCGAATTCGGGGAGTTAGAGTGGCTAAGTGCTGATCCCAACGAAGATGATGATCAATTAGGAGCCCCAAGTATTTTATATGGGATTCTTTTTCCAGATTTGGGCAAGTACAGGAAGAGTAAGGTCTCGGACAAGAGTGAATTGTTATTTTCTGGTTGTTGGTAGGTTGTTTTATTAACATTAATTAATATTGAGGTCAATAATCGAGATAAAAACTATCCTATCATTAAAGTTCGACCAATTTACATACGTACAGTAATCCAAATTTCATGAAATTCGGTTAATAGATTTCGGAGTTTATCTCGAACAAACATCATGACGTGAGATGTTTACATATAAAGATTATACAAGTAGTAGGTATTCAATAATACTGCTTGGTAATTAAACTCTTTCTATAACGCAAAGTATTACAGAAGGTTATTAGTAATATGGTATCGACGGGTTACAATTAACGGCCTTTAACCACATTAACTAATTTACTTTGTGACCATTCTGTAGAATCTAATTCCAACACTTATTTCACGGCCATTGCGACAAAACTTAACTACATTAATAAAAAGCTATATAAATTGCCATCCGCGCCATGTGGGGGAGACGACTATCGCCAATTCGTGATTATGAAGTCATAATAATAGGAGGCAGTAAAAAGAAGGCATTTACAATATAGTAAAAGAGTTCCTTTGATAAATAATGTTGTTTTATAATATACTCGAATGTCAGGATTGTCAGGAGACGCCAGAGTGGGAAACACCAGACTTCTGCGTAATCAGGAAGCTGTGAAGAAATAAAAAAGATTAATGGCTAGAGAGGATGCCAATTTAGAAGCTTTGTGGTTATCAGAATAGTTCTTTATTGGTTTTTTTTTTCTGTGAGATTTGGAAACTTGGACTTTAAAACTGAAGATAGAAGCTTTTGAAATGCAATGCATTTGGAAATTGGAGGTTATCCACCACTTACCCGCCCTGGTATAAGTAACAGATGGTTACTCTTTCAAGGCTCTCGCAAAACTCTAATTTTTTTGTCAAATGAAGATACATTTATTTATTTTGAACGAATCTAGACCTCCAGTGTCCCTGCATACGACATTGATATAATGCATTTTGACATTCGAATTACACCCTGAATAATCAGCGAAAGGGACAACTGCACCTCGAGCTGAAAGTCATAATTTGGGAGGCGAGTATGGGTACCGCCGCCCCGGGAACAATTTATTGGATACACCCTTGCCATATATCACCCCAAGTGGTTCGCTACCTTTGGTGACTTAGCAATAGTACCCGGGTTCATGGGAGTGAGGTTTGTCTAGGTCTTGGCGGTGGATGCGTTTGCATTCCTATTTGCGTGGCTGGCTGGATCGGGAGAGAATGGTTTAGGAAGAACTTTTTAACTTTCCGGCCGGACTATCTCCTGGACACACTGAACCCAATATTCCTACCTACCCCTCATGCCTTTTCTTTCCCAGAACTCCCTGTCCTTTCTTTCCCTACAAAAGAATCTCCCCACAGCATTCCCAAAGATGGGGATCATCTGCGTGATTATCTGATCATCCCCAAAGATGGGCATCATTACAGATCCTGTGTAGAGCTAATGTAAAAAAAAACCTAAATAAAATCGTCAGAAACAAGGTTTTGTATTTCCCTGTTCTCCTCTCCAAAACTGGACCGTTTTTTAGGATTTTTTTCACCTTCTTATTAGAAGAAAATATTCTGTGTTTTTACGTTTTACTATTTAGATAACTATATTATAAAAAAAATATTTGCATTTGTCTCAAGATTCAGAGAGGAAATATGGAAATACGTTTGTATATCCCCGTATGAACAAAACGTCGCGCTGCCAGCGTTATGCTTCCTATGCTTCCGCATAGTCATTCATACGAGTATTTCTAGGGTTGGAAGACTTGTTGGGAAATATACCGCACGATATGACTTCGAATCTTACGTAACTTTTTGCAGTTCCTCCCGATTTTTGGGGCCCCGGATTTTCATGCGGTTTTCAGAGTGATTTAAGAGGAAGGTTTATATGTATAATACATGCTTATTATAATAGAGAAAAGCCAAGAAATTCAAATATTCATCATTACATAGTATGAAATGAAGTCGCTCAAAAAGTTTGTGCGCTTAGATCTTTTAAACTACGCAACAGATTTTCATGTGATTTTCACAAATAGATAGGGTCATTCAAGAGGAAGGTTTATATGTATAAAACATTTTTATTTTAGTAGAGAAAAGCCGAGAAATTATTACATAGTATAAAATGATACCGCTCAAAATGGATGTGCGGTTAGATCTTTTAAACTAAGCAACGGATTTTCATGAGGTTTTCACCAATAGATAGAGTGATTCAAGATGAAGCTTTATATGTATATATAGTACAGAAAAGTCGAGAAATCCAAATATTCAATTCAGGCAGCGGGCAGCTGGAAAGCAGGTGATGTAGATTTTATAAAGCTTGGGTAATAGCGTTGTGTTTCGTTAGTCACATCAACGTGTTGCCGGGTCTGCTAGTAAGTTATAAATTGTGAATATTTTAATGTGGCAATGTTTTTTATACTGTAAAATAAGTGAACGTGTTTTCCACCACGAACCAAATCCTCTATTTTATTTAAAATATATTAACCACAAACGTTGATTTTATGGTAATAATTATTGGTCATTAAAGCGACGCGGGAAACGGACTCCTGCCTTTCCATTGATCTTCGAAGATCGCTGAGATTAAGGCGAATCTGCATTAAAAATTAAAAGCATCTCCTAATTTACAGAGATCTACGAGCATCAATACGGTTATGAAAATTATTGTGACATTATCAAATCGGTTTCCGACGCAAATCGTAATCCATTTATGAACAGTAATTCCTGCAGATGTTCACTATTATTTCTAAATTCATCTCCAACGACCGAAACATTAAATTTAAATAAGGATGCTGACCAGTTTCTCCAAAAAGGAAAACCGCATTTGCTACTAATAAATAAATAAAAATATTGCGTGTGAGTGTGAAGATTTATAGTAGTTAAATTTGTTTTTAATATAGATATTTTAAAACAATGCGTAGTTTTATATCGACTTATTAAAATGCATTTTAAAGATATCTCTTTTTAGGCCAGTGCAATTAGAGCAAAAAAGGGGGTCGCGATCGGAATTATTCCGGTAGTCCCAATTTTTTTATATGTTTTACATACACTCATCTTGTGATGTAAAATCTGAGTTATTGACCTTGGGTCACTTATGCTTTCGCCGCCATTTTGAAAAAATCAGCCGAAATCGAGCCAAAATTTAGTTTTTCTCAAATATCTCGTTTCCAATAAAAATTTCGGCTAAAGTAATTTCACAAGTTTAGTAGAACATAAAATTACCTACAATTTTTACTGCTCAAATTTTCTTTTATCTCTAATAAATATCGAGATATGCAGTCGTAAAGATGTGTATAAATTTATAAGAACAGGTAAATTGCTTAAATTGGTTCGGTTTTTCGTGCGTATCTCTTTTCCAGTACAATATTGTGAAAAAATGACTGTTATTAATTTTGTAGAGAATAAAATTTCTAAAAAGATGTGTGGTTTTAAGGTTTTTTGTAGTTTTGTTTATTGATATAAAGTATGTATAAACATATATCGGTAGGTGAAACAGAAAATTTATCGCGATATTACCACGTTATTCGACTTTTGTTCACATTACATTTTTACATATTATAACTATAAATTAACGAGAGTGGGGGTCCTTCCCCCCTCCCCTTTCACCCCCCCACCTCTCACCCCTTCGCTACCCTGGTTTCCTGCAGTTGGCGCTCCAGGACGGGCCATAGGCATAGTTCTAAGCTCAGTTGTCAGCTCCAAAAATGTGGCTTCTTTAATTCTTAGATGGCTTTTTCAGATAATTTAGATCTTTTTATATACAAAAGTCATAAACAAAAATTACCTTTTAAGAGTTACTCGTATTTCTTTGGGAATCGGTTATTTTTGTATTGAAATCTTAGTTTTTTGTTCTCATAAAGTCTTTAGCCGCTAGCCCCCATGAAACTTTTGTCGGTCATCACTTAGGCTACACCGGATTATAGTTCTTATAGGATTATGGATTTGTTTATCTACATAAAATTTGTGAAGGTATCGAGTCAATCTGTGGGGTTGAATCAGGAACGTCAGAGCAACGTGCTGAGATGAGGCCTACACGAATTAAGAGGGATGACAAAGACTTCCAAACTCTCATTGATTGGTTTGCTTGCCATGAACCATTTCCTAAAACAAACATGATTATGTCTATAAGCAGTGGTACGATGAAAAGAACGGGAAAAGATTGGGAAATTTGCTATGTCTAAAGTTATCAACCAGAACTTTGGAAACCTACACCTAAAATGTAAACATGCGATAGTTTTTCTTGCGGCGGTGATCAGCAGCATAAAAAAATCAGGGTGTGACTGTGAAAATAGATCCATTAATGCTATTCCATCGTATTTGTATTGCCAAAAAGTGTGAAATTGAACTTAAAGAATATTTCCAATATGAACTATCCTCCTGTCTCTTTTCTCGGAGAAAGGCATGCGCAAAGGAACCAAGTCCATATTTTACTTATCGTTCGACCCTCTACCAAATAACACAAAACTGGGAAGTATTAAAATACACATATCTAATGAAGGATATTTACTGCAATATGTCAGGTATGTAGAAAATCATTATGGCGCCAATGCAATAGTGGTATTTGATGGATACCCAGATTCGGTTGAAAAGAAAAGCGCAAAGGAAAAGTTTCTGGGAAATGAGAAGAACATGTCTCGTTTTATTTCCCTACTCAAAGCCTCAGTTGATCGATCGCAAATAACGTCAGTACAAGCTAAAGAGGATGCTGATGTTCACGTAATAACCACAGCAAACTCGTTGTCATCTCAACATTATGTAGTCATAATCATTGGTCAGGATATCGACCTGTTGGTACTCCTCACTGCTCTCTCACCTCCAAACCTATATTACCAAAAAGTTGATAAAGGTAAATCTAAAGCAAAGGAGAAACAATCATTTTCGCTGCCGAACACTGCTTTGCACTTTTGTATGGCAGCAATGAGAAATCAAATTTGGAATATTGAAGGTAAATTATTTTTGTCAAAGGAGTGAATAAGAACAAATTCTATTTATCCTGGCTACCACCCACCAAAGATGCAGTCCATTAACATGCTTCAAGAACACACTTCAAAGTGCAGACTTGGCTTGGTCACCACAAAGATCTAACTGAATGGGGGTGGAAGAAGGACGCTGTTGGATTACTAACATCAGTACCAATAATGAAGGAGGCTGCACCTCAGGCGTTGCTGAACTTTATTTCATGCTAATGCAAAAAAAGTTGCGCCGGAAAGTGTATATGTAGAAAGTCGGGTTAGAAATGCTCCCTACTCATTATAATGGCAGCTCGTGCGAGAATACTGTGGAAGCCTTCGTTCATGATGATGACGAGGAATTTTATGACCCAGTCGCCACAATTTCGGCTGATGAGATAGACTATATTGAAGCTGTTCGGGGCCCGTAAGTGGCAGGAAGAAACTAAAGTCAATAGTCATAAATTTTAAGAAAATACAATACTTTTCCTTTTTTTTACTACATCTGTGTACCTTAATTAATCATTTTATTTATATGTTGCGATTAAATTGACGGTTAATGTTATTATATTATACTATTATGTATGTAAGTTACATGTTATTTCAACAATAATTGTTTAAAAAAAAAGAATAATCAAGGTATGCCTAGATTAAAATACTATTCTTCTGATTCAATTTTTGACCTAATTTTACCTAATACCTAATTGTGATAAAAACATTAAACATATATCTAGATCTTTTATGAAATATTATTCTCTACAAAATTGATATCAATAATTTTTTCACAAAATTGTACTGAAAAAGAGATACGCAAGAAAAACCGAACCAAGTCGAGCAATTTACCCGTTTTTATAAATTTATACACATATTTACGACTGCATATCTCGATATTTATTAGAGAAAGAAATAAAATTTTAAAATAAAAATTGTAGGTAATTTTATGTTCTACTAAACTTGTGAAGCTACTTTAGCCAACATTTTTATTGGAAACGAGATATTTAAGAAAAACTAAATTTTGGCTCGATTTCGGCTGGTTTTTTCAAAATGGCGGCGAAAGCTCAAGTGACCCAAGGTCGAAAACTCAGATTTTACATCATAAGATGAGTGTATAAAACATATAAAAAAACTGGGACTACCGGAATAATTCTGATCGCGGATCGCTAAATGCACTGGCCTATTTATAAAATACCAAAAAAATTAGGAGTTTTTATTGGTTTGACCCAAGGTTCGTAGAAAATGCGTTTTATATTTATTATGTTACCGGAAATGTATGAAATCTAGGAATTAATACAACTCCTAGGAAGTGTATACAATTCCGAAGCTATTTAGGAAATGTATAAAATATTGTTTTAAATTTTTTTTAATACATACATATCCTGGGAAATGTATACATATTTCCAATATATAATTCCAATATCGTATTAGGAAATTTATAAAAAGAATGCTTTCTTTAATAAAACACGTTGTTTTATTTCTTATATTCTTATGAAGATAAACTTTCATTTGGTAAGTAATCAGTCTATTATTTAAGTAATTATAAATGTCACAATATTAAAATATCACAATATAACAATATATAAATGTCACAATAATAAGTAAAAGTTTTTATATTCTTATACTAAGTTAAATGTAAACAAGGCAGTCCATATGGCTATTTATTTTTGCAGGGTAAGCTGGAATGGCACTTGGAAGTACACAATAGTTTATTTTTATAGCACAGACATAAATTTATACATTTTATACACAGATATCTTAAATATTTTACATTTCCTATTGCTATTTAGGAAATGTGTCTAATATAATTTATTTCACACATTTCTGGGCGATTTTAGGAACTACATACATTTCCTAGGAATTGAATACAATGACGGATTACATACATTTCCGTTAACATATTTATATAATACAAGATTAGCTCGTACGGTTTTTCGAAAAAAAACTCGTCGGGCCGCTTTCGAAATTTCGAACGCGTGACGTAGCTTGAAGTAAAACATTGCCACTTGTTAATTCAAATCTCCCAGTGGAACATGGACTTCAGCTACGTCACGAATTTTTAGGAAACACTGCTCTACCCCCTCGATGATCAAACCTTTTTAAACGCGTTTTCTACGAATCTTGGGTTTGACCTAGTATTTTTGTACATAGATACATTTAAAAACGATAAAAATCGGGGACATTTATTTGTCTTGCCTTGGAGAAATACAATTTTAGAAAGTACAAATAAGCTTGTGGCACCACAAACTGCAAAGTTAACCGTGTCAAGCTGTACGTACCCTGCCCCCTGCGGTTTATGAATAAATTGCCCCCCCGGGTAAAAAGGTTGATCATCAATGCGCCCCGATATGGTTTCCATACGGGGATCGGTATGAAAAAGAATCGTGTGAAACGCTTTACCTTCGTCTTTACCCTTACCGAGCCAATGGCAGTGGGACGACGGGCTAAAATGAATGCTTTATAATATAGGCCCGGTATATCAGCCCGCTATGTACGACATTCCACGCTCAAATTTAAGCTGGCTAAATCTGCCGCTCAAGTCTTGATAAGCCGGAGAGCAGTCCCTTTTTTAGACGCCGGGGAGCCACTTGTCAAATCTAACATCTGCGTAAATAATATTGAATACATCCGTATCACTGAAATTTACATAAATTGCCTAAATTTATAAGTACCTACGGACTTTATTAATCGATCGATGCGGAATGTCGATGTTTGATTAGGTGTATATGATTGAGATACAATCTAAAAAAAAAACAGAGTATGTAGAAGTGAAACCTTTAGAAAATTAAAGTAGGTAGACAAGAGTGGGGACTACGAAGCACCCCACAAGGAGGAGATCGATTATTCCATATCATTCTCTCGCAGGTTAAATCTTACAGATGTATGTGTTTGTCAACAAATTATATTTCAACTTAGTATCCTCGCACATAAAATTAGTATCCATGCTGATTGAGGTGGGGAACTTTATCAACATTAAGTCGTAAAAAATCAACCCGCCGGAAAATATTTTAGGTTTATCAAATAATCTGCCATCGATCGTTAACATTTTCAAAGATCGCAATCTCCAGATGACGATAAAAACCATAGATATAGCACACATGTGGACAGTAGTTAGGTTTTTCAAATAAAAAACACTTTCCTCTATTAAAATCATAGACAATCCGTGTAATACTGGTGATATTTAGGCTTCTGACCTATATACGGATTATGTGCCAAGCCGCGTTAAGCTCGACATTCCAACCAAGGTCCGACTTCCAGCATTTCGACCTATTTATTATATATTTTCCTTAAATAATTTGAATATAGCTCAAAATAAATGTTATCCTTGAAGATAATATCTGTACGTTCCCCACGCCAAAATGACAATTATATGAAATTCCCTCGATAGAAAAAAATCGCAAAGTGTGCTCCGAAATTATTTTACGTCATTTTACAAGCTGTAGGTATGAAAAAATTCACAGTATTTCTTTAAATGCTATGTTAGACAATTCCCCCGAAATTTCTGCTATATTTTTAACGAGTCGGGTATCATTAAATATTTTCCCATTTTTCGCTTAAATATTATCGTTTTTAATATTAGCACGCTCCCTCTAACATTCTTCTTTTTGAGCGTTTACTACCGGGTCTTAATAGCCTTTTTAAAACGTCTATTTTTTCAGCCCGATTCCCATATAAAGACGAAAGACAAAAATTTTCCCTTTACGCGGTCGCTATTTTCTATATCTACAATTTCAGTTGATATCACTGCAAACAGTAGGTACATGAACCGTGTTGTATGCAGTGATGCCAACTGAAATCGTAGATATGAAAATAGAGATAAAAATAGCGATCGTGTAAAGCGAAAAATTATGTCTTTAGTTTCTATACGGCATAAATATACCAAACCACCCATCTATACGGAATTTGGCTGAAAAGCTCGACATTCCAACCAACGCTTCTCCGAGAAGTATAATGTGTGTTGTGGACGAAACAACTTGGTCTATGGCTTGCTGCTTGTCTCTGACATTGTAACTTGTGACATCGCACCGCTTGTCGGCTGCGATGGACGTGATTTTATTATTATTGTTATTATCTATTAGGCAGGCATTATGCGGATAGCTCTGCAGAACGCAAATTATCCACTAATAATAACTTTTTTAATCGTATTGACCAGGATGTGGAATGAAATGAATAAAACGTACAGGATGGTCAGGAAAAAAACTGCGCGTTACATTTTTAATTATTTGCTTTCTGAAAAATCTGTTGAAATGCACACGAAAAATGTTTTGTAGGAAAGTAGAAGTAATTTTCTCTCGCTTATAACTAAATATTTATAACTAAACCAAAGATAATAGAATACGCCATCTGCACAACCCAAATCAAGCACACACTTATGCTTTTCTATGATAAATGTTTCTTCATGGAAAAAATTAAAATTTCCAAATTCATTGCAATCTTCAGAGCACAGGCGTCGGGTGGGAATGCTATCCCTGTTCTATGCTACGAGGAATTAGCGTCGTTGGTCCTCTCGGTACCGGTGCAAAGTCGGGAATCACATACATATGTACACGGTTGACATTCTTGAGTTCAACAGCTCGGCTGTGGAACAATTTGCCGGCCTCTGTGTTCCTTCCTTCCTACAACATGGGTCTATTCAAGACCAATGTTCATTCCTTCCTCTCCTCAAAATGATCCTCCACACAGCATCTCAGATGACATAGGCCTGAGGCAAATTATTTTCCTCGGGGCCTCCTGTGTGGAGCTAATGTAAAAAAAGCAGCATAAAAAGTGAAAAATACCTATTTGAGAAGGTCGAACATTTTATTATATCTACCTACTAATGAAAGGTTTTTTTGGTACATGTTAGTTAAGGATATTTAAAACCGATAAGTCAAACGTTATGACACGATAGTCGATAGATAATATTATATTATAATAGTTTACTATCAAAAACGTCTTGTGAGCGGAGAAAGATATAGGTATGTACAAGTATATTATATTTAAAGCATTGGGTAGGTATGTTATGATGTCGCGCTTGCGAAAATGCGATATTTTTCGCGAAATTTCGTTATTTTACGTGAAATACGCGAATTTGCGAGAATTTCATAAAATTCGTAATTTTAGGGCAAATATTACCTACCTATATTTTTTTGCATTTTTCGCATGATTTTCTAATAATTTAAAATAATAATAATTTTTATAATATTAGATTTATATATTTATATTTCTTTATCTATTGTTTTGATAATGTGTGGGTGGTTTGGTATATTTATGGTTGTATTGTACAAAATAGGTTCCAACCACTGTTTTGCTGCAAAATATCAAAAAAACAAAACATTACTTTTGTTGCAAAATTCTACCTAATACTGTAAGATTTTAATAATGATCAATTAATCCAGTTCTTTCTCATGACCATTTTAAAATTCAACGTTTTGTTAATAAATAAAACATGTCTTAGTTTTCCCAAATCAGGCACTTGTATTTTTCATATTATTTTATATTTTCTTTATTATTTTTGCACAAGAAGATTTGTAAAGAAGTTTTTTTTTAATTATTTTTTAAACACCTTGCTCTTATTAATAATGAACCTCTATCGGTTCTGTTCTTTTTATCCCATTTTGTAAAATAAATTATACATCAAATAACATACGATATTTCTTGTATCAAACAAAGTGTGAATGCTTAAGGGGAACGGCTGCGCGGCCGTTTTCACACAAAACTTAAGTTTGGATTTGAGGCCGAAATAACCAATCAACTGAACGTCGTTTTTCAAATCAAAAGATATAGCACGTATATCTAGTACGGATATTTACGGTGCTCCAGATTTTATGTCCGGGTTGAATCTTTCCCAAATGAAAGACTAAACCCTTCCACACACTTTTCCACAAATGAATATCTAGTAAATGAACGCAATGTAAGTGCACTATATAAGAATAAAACAATACAAGAACAATACGTCAATCCACCAGAAACATAATGGGAAAATATTTCACCGACTCCAGATATTTTCATATCAGAGGGTTCGGCTCTGATGAAATCCTAACTGGTCCGATAAATCCTACTGATCCCTCAATATAAATATTTAAAAAATCTTTCGTAATCCTACATGTATTTAAAATGACCGACTTTTGCATTTTTATGTACAAATTTTTTGACAAATCTAATACGCCTAAATTTTGAATGAGAGAGCTAGGTATAATGCCAGTAGCCGAAATAACAAATGGTAATATTTTTATAGTCTGAGAATGCCAAATTCTTTTAATTTCATTTCCTAAATCTGTATATTTTCTTATTTTTTCAGAAACAGTTTTCTGAATTTATTTACGGTGCTCCAGATTTTATGTCCGGGTTGAATCTTTCCCAAATGAAAGACTAAACCCTTCCACACACTTTTCCACAAATGAATATCTAGTAAATGAACGCAATGTAAGTGCACTATATAAGAATAAAACAATACAAGAACAATACGTCAATCCACCAGAAACATAATGGGAAAATATTTCACCGACTCCAGATATTTTCATATCAGAGGGTTCGGCTCTGATGAAATCCTAACTGGTCCGATAAATCCTACTGATCCCTCAATATAAATATTTAAAAAATCTTTCGTAATCCTACATGTATTTAAAATGACCGACTTTTGCATTTTTATGTACAAATTTTTTGACAAATCTAATACGCCTAAATTTTGAATGAGAGAGCTAGGTATAATGCCAGTAGCCGAAATAACAAATGGTAATATTTTTATAGTCTGAGAATGCCAAATTCTTTTAATTTCATTTCCTAAATCTGTATATTTTCTTTAAAAATTATTATTCTTCTTTGTTTTAAGTTACAAAATATAGGGTATTAAAGAATTCTATTTTTCATGATTTTAGAGGCAAATTAAAAAAACAATTATTATGCTCCATTTACTGTGCAAATGCGATAAAATTATTAGAAAAAACAACTTTGATTGGCGTAAATTTAAGTTATAAATGACCGATTTTCTAGGGAACATAAATTTGGCGTTTCTATTTTTATTTATTTATTTTAAATATATTTTATCTTTTATACCGGTCTTTTGACCGGTCAGTGGTTGAGTGGGCATAGCGCTTGGGTCCCACCCGGGCGGCGCATGTTCGATTCTTCGGCTGGCTAAGTCCTCCATCACAACACAAGCAACATTTTCGGCTTTCTGTGGTGGCAGTAGGAGATTTTCAAACATTGTTGGGTTATTCGTAACCCGGGAATGTTTGTCTTTCTTTAAAAAAAAAAAAATTAAATAAATATTTTTCATTATGCTAACAAAGTAGATAAGGCAAGATTATTTTTTTAACTCACAAAAATAATCCAAATTGCTCCTAAAATCATGCAAAATTGTTTTATTTAATGGCCTATCCAAACTAAAGTATGGTATGAAAATGTACAAAATGTTTTCTATAACATTCGATTAAAAAAAAAAAATTGATATGATTAGGCCTCAAATCCAAATTTAAGCATTGTCCGAAAAAAGTCGCCCAGCCGTTCCTCTTAACTGTCTAAATAGTATGATAAAATAAAAACAAACATCGATCAAATATTTAATATCTATACAATTCTGTGAGTTTTCTCCCAATAAATTATAGCCAATTAAATAGACAATGAATCTCCACTCCACACTTTTAACCTTTTTTATCTCACTTAATATTTTAATCTGAATATTTATTACACGGTAAGAATTTTTATTTGTAATAAATTAACGTGGTAAACAAGTTGTTTCTATTTTACAAGCTTTTATGTAATATTTGCCTACATGATAAATACGACCTAAAAAAACTTGTAAAGAGGGATTTGACTTCTCTTCTGCTGATCACAATTTGTTGAAAATTTGAAAAGCGATATTTAATGAGAAACTTTCGACTGTAAAAAAAACACACGTGCATGTCTGTGAAACAACTGCGCCTGAGTCCCTGAGTATTGACTAACCAAGGGGTAATGCACCCATTGTATTTATTTTACTAACAATATAAAGTGAAACGAAATAATTAATAACTTATTTGGAATTTGTTTGTTTTTTGTCTATCCTTATCTCATGCATAATTACGTCGAAATCTGTTTATCTTTTATATCCAAAATGTTGAAAAATTCTTTCGGTTCGCGGTCTGAGGTTAAAGGGTTAATTGCTTGACGCTGGCGGTATTATAAGTGATTCATGGAACTACACAAGTGAACACGTCTTATCGATCTTCAGAATACTTTAGTGTCCATAAATAACTATTAATTTCTCATCAGCGTCCAGCTTTATGGACTTGGATAATTAATTTATAAGTTCTCCGTTTCGTTAATTGAAATAAACGTTTTAAGCGAAGGCGAGTAGGTACGGTCCGTCGAGAAAATGAAGAGATTTAATAAAATGGAACTGAAATTTGTCATTACTATGGCAACATAGAATAATACCGATTTTAGAGCAAATTATAGTCGATTCAAATGTGAGGTTATGATAGAAACCCGTGTCTAGCAATATGATAATGGACAGAGAAATCGGTATACCTAAGGCACTGTCCGCACAGCGTACCTACATGTTTTTTTTTAAATTTTGTTTTAACATCTAGTACGTGATTTTTTTTAATATGATACTTTTCAAATAAAACAACAAGAAATTTCTTAACGTTTATCCCCGTTAAGGTGATTTTTCGCAAAAACGTATTTTTTAAATTTATTTTTTTACGTGTCTTAGCTCAACCTCACAAGATTCTCAGCTGCTTCCGTCTGGAGCCACTGACACTATGGCATCCCCAATTGGGGTATACATATTCTGAGGCTGAAGGTAACCGCCTGGAGTCAGTGAGACCATAGCATCCCCAATTGTGGAATATTGATAGGCTGAATGAAGTGGGGAGGGGAAGGAGATAGGAAAGAGGAAGGTAGAGAAGTACCTGGCTATTCAGATCTGGTCACCAAAGACGGCTAGAGCTATTTCAAACAACGTTACAATAACAACGTTACAATAATCAACCACCATAACACGGGCATCAGCCTAGCATGGTAGTCGAAAAATCCACTAATGATGTAACCCTATTTTTGTATTTAATGAATAAAGAAAAATTTAAAAAAAAAATCTGAATGGTGCTCTTACACCAGGGTGATACTGAGATTATCTTCCACTCTGGAACATGCCGCAAAAATACTATAATATATTATTTCAAAAGAATTGATTTTGAAATAACACAAATTAATCAAATAAAATTTATTTGCCAACGCCGGAATTCGATCCCGCGACCTTCGGATTGCGAGTAAAGAGCCTTACCCCGAGACCAAACCGGCCGTATAAATTGAATTGAGTTTATAATTAATTTTCCTAATAAAATATGTGTATGTTTTTTTTCATCATTAATTTTAGTTAGAAAAAACGTAAATCTAGACATTTTTTAAATATTTTAAAGTTTTCATTCTAAATTTTTATTTAAAAAAATTGCGTGATTATTTCTAATAATAAAATTCAAAGGCGTATCTCAGCACCTTTCGAAAACAGTTTTTAGTTTTCGAATACTTTCACAAGTATTCCATTTATTTGGATTTTATTTCAAAGCGGAACTATGTACTGACAAAAGCCCGAGTTTTGAAAGTTTAAATGATCGCAGCACCTTGTATTTTTTCTAGAATTTTATTGACAGGCTGCACATACTGAAAACAAAATTGTTGTCAATTTTCATTTACTTGGAAAAAATAAATATATCTACCGATGCGAATTTTGTCGTTTCGTTTTTGAGTTGTAAGATGTTAAAAAACAGCATATTAATATGCAGTCGTTAACGTCTTCGAACATGGCACCAAGTCGTGTATTTTGTCAGGAAATTTATGATAATATCTGCGGACATTAATCATAATTGATATAAAACTACCTACAGGCAAATTAGCAGCCAATGATGGAGAATTTATAAATAATTATATTAATAATACGAAAGGATAAAACAATAACATCATCCTCCTTAAATGGCTAGTCCAAGGATTACTGGTGAAGAATAAACTACCTCCATTCATTATTTAGTCATTTAAATGTGTGTGGGATCTCCAATATACACTTTTCTGACAATTTCGGGAAAATTATTATTGTAACCTCGGTTATTGCTGTTTTGGCTTCCGCAGCATAATGTACACAGTTTCCGGAAACTGGTGTTTAAGTGTTTAGGTTTTTTCCCGCGATATGAGCGGGAAATTGGTGAGTGAATCTACATCAAATGCAGCACAAATTTGGGAGGCGGGAATGGGTACCGCCGCCCCTGGAACCTTTATTGGATAACCAACACCTCTGCCATAGGTCACCCCAAGTGGTTCGCTACGTTTGGTGATTTAGCAGGGGGTGCCCGGGTTCATGGGGTGAGGTTTGTCTAGGTCTTGGAGGCGGATGACCTGGACACACTGAATCCCAGATTCCTGCCCACCCCCTATATCCTTTTCCTTCCCAGAACTCTCCTCTCCCTCCTTTCCCTAAAAAAACCCTCCACACAGCATCCCCAAAGATGACATAGGCCCATAGGGAAATTGTTTTCCTCAGGGCCTCCTGTGTGGAACTCATGTAAAAAAAAAAAAACACATCCGATTCGCGCCTTTCCGCGCCGCCTGCCCGTCCAATCTGGTCCGACAACGGGCGTGGCCCTGGTATTACAACCAATCCGGGATTCAAATCGATTTTTGTCTGATCAGACAATCGGAAAGCAAAACCTGATGTTTGCGACCGGCCTAAGAGTAAAAACCTCAAATGGTGTATGAATTTGGCTTCTGGTTTGAAAGGCTAGTTGACATGAAGACAGTGTTCTATTACCTATAATAATTTGTGGAGATGATGATGATTAAAGTTGCTTGATCTTTGTACTCAAAAGACAGGTTATTTCACAGAATTTGAACAACTCATCAATTTTCAAAGTTAAATTTTAAGTTCTGTGAAAGTTCTATTCGATTCTCTCACAATCACAACAATACTATTTTTTGTTGTGATTGTCACAAATAAATATATAATGTAACCATATTTTTTTGGCCTATATTAATTCTCAACGTGTCAGAAATATAATTATTGATAACCTTCTTGAAATGAACTTCTTTGCTAAAACGGTGTTATAAAAATTACCCAATTATAATATATAATATAGCTAAAACTGCATCGTTTTAAAATAATTGTGATATCGACAAAATTTGAGTAGATAAGTTAGATTTAAAGGCATGGAATTTTTGGAATTATATATAGTTAGCATACGGTCACCGAATAGATAATAGGTATACACAAGAAATATCTCATATATGGATTTGAATGAAAACCAATTTGTTTCTATCCCATTTAGCATATGCTTTGCCTCTATTACACTTGTATGACATTTATTTATTTGCAAAAACAGCATAAAAACCAATACATTGCAAAAGCGGTAAAGAAAATTACATAATAAATACATTTGCATTAAAGTTAGGTATCTACATACAGTTAAATTATATCTGTAAAGAAATTTAAATAATTAATACATTTACCTCAAAGATACGAAAACATAAGTGAAATTTCACGCTTAAAATCGTTGATAGGACATGCAGAAAATATCCGCATTTCCTGCGATGCAGCTAATTAATCTAGTGAGTCTTCCCAGGGACATCACCAATGATAAGTTAGTTCTGCACCTAGGAAGAATGAAAAGCGTCGCGTAAAATTATCCGGGACACAGAATCCTATTTTAGCCAGAATTTCTGGTACTGATATACCTACCTAAGACCACTTAGAAACTTATAAGCCATCAGCAGTAATGCGACATCTCTTCTAGAACTTAGGCTGCAGATATCCAGCATTCCCAAGATACTGTTGGAAATAGCCATGGGTAAAAACCTATATCCCTCATATAGAGATATTGTAAAAATTCCATTTGTATTTTCTCGACCATTAGTACACAGTCCTCTGGCCGCCATATTTGAGATTCACTCTCGAGAATGCTAAAGCACTAAGCTAAAATAAAGCAGCCTTATAACTGAAAGGTTGGTCAACTCCATTGAATTGTGTATGACAAAATCCAACATCTTTTTGGCTGATTTACATACACATACACATCGTATACAATTTCTAAGTCCCTGCAATTCTCCATATGTTTTAATGAGGTGGCTTTCATTTTATAATTAAAAATATATGGTCTATTAGTGACCTGACAGAGAATGTGACCTCGTAAAGCACATAACTGAACACTTTTGGAAGTTGAAACAGAGTGCATACCTACCTACTCCATAAATCGAGTAAAACTCTATCGTACATCGCCATCCCATTTGAATTTCATAACGATGAACACAGTTTTTAACATTGGATTTTTTTTTGGATCACGAAACACGCCCTTATCGCATTTCTTGTATTCTTCTTTATTCTATGCACACGGCAATCATAGCCCGTTCATTTTTGATGTTGTTTTTATTTTGTTTATTAAAGATCTTCTCCAGTTTTTCCTTATGAAGGTTGCGTTGGAATTATACCAGTTTTAATTTGGTTTAAATCACTTTTGGAACTTTAACGTGTTTTGCGACTTATGACCTCTCGGCTGCTGGCTCCGGTCAGTAAATATTTCACATAAGTTAGGACGGCAGACTCTTTATCTTTCACACCTCTGCACATCCGCAATCCGCGCACTTGATGGCTGTTTTGTTTAACATTTTACACTAATTTATTACCTAAACAGTAATAAAACAATTGACTGGAACCCGTCCGTAATAAATAATAGTTAACATTCCAATGCCGTTAAAAGAAGCATTACAGAATTGACGCCGATATTTTATTACTCCCGAATGGTAATTGATTACCCATAATTCTGAGAAATATTCGCATGTTACGTCGGTATTTAAATCATATCACATCTTTCCTTAAAACTCACTTTTAGATAAATGTATTAATAACTACGTAATATTATTTTTTTTTTTTAAATAACTCTTTTTTTATAATTTTTGAAGGTTATTCCCATCAATGTAATATATCATCGAAGAAGAAGATAATACTAATAATCTAAACGAACATATGAAAGAGAAAGAGACACAGAAACACAAAAAAGATTGATGGAAGGTGGCAATGGCCGAATTAGTAGAGGCGCCCGTCCAGATTAGACGAGAGGTTCTGGGTTCGTGTCCCAGTCGCGACCATTATCTTTTTCATTTTTCTATGTCTTGTTCTCTTCCATATGTGCGTTTAGATTTATTAGTGTTATTTTCTTCTTCAATGATATGTGTTATTTATTTATGGTAACATTTTTCGATCTCGAGATGTTTTTCGATTGTTTGATATAGTTCATGAGCAATCCATTAGTTACGAGGGGAGGTTGCTGTTTATATAATTGACACCCGAAAGACGTAACAATAAATAAATAAGGAAAGATGGAAGAATAAGTACAAAAACTATTTTCGAATTTTCAGCATTTTGATTCGAGTAATGAAGTATTATCAATGTATAATGTTGAGTTAGATTTTTTCAGAATAAAATAATTCATTTCGAATGCGAAGTCACGCATAAATATCAATTCGAGTGATAAAAATCGCTCTTATTTATTTTTAACAAAAGGTTGTTCACTTGTATTAAAAAATGAATAACCTTTAGGTTATATTTAGTATTTTTTGTGTTTTCCTCAAATTTCCTTTAAGGAAATACTTTAATACGCGTGACTAATGAAGTGACCGTTTTTAGAAAATTTGTTGACGCCTCGTTGTCCGATTGTATTAAATTAAGTATACATAGTCGTAATTTATTAGTAATTATTATTGTATTTAAACTCCCTCCTTATCAGCCCACAGGAATGCCCAATTCAGAAATCAATTAAGATAAGGTTTCCATATTATAGTGTGCATGGTTATTTTGGCTAAGAGGGGGGCAATTTATACAATTGCATCCCAAACGACATTAAAAACGAAAAAAAGCTGGGCAAATTTAAAAACACATTATTATATTTATTCTTGATAAACAAAATAATGAAATAGAATAGCTCTGTATTGAAATATTTAGTTTAGTTTATTTCTAGTTAAATGTGTGAAAATGTAATTTTCTTCTTACAAAAAAAAAAACGATTCCTGGGGGCCTAAGAAACGGTTGGGCGACCCTTTTCATACAAACCTTCATTTTGGATTTGAGGCCAAAATACCCAACCTAACTAATTTATAATTCTTTTAACAAAAGTTATATTTAATATCTATTTTATTTATTTTAGTTTTTAATATGAAGTGGAGGTAAATATATAAAGAAAATAATTTTACTTTTAAAAGTTGTGAGATACTTAGTTAACTCCTATGTTAATAAAAGGAAAAACAAAATTTAAAAAATCGCAAAAAATGCGCCTTTTTATAGTAATTTTAATTTATGTATGACAAATTAGTGTTCCGTCGTAAATAGGTCATTTTTAATTTAAATGACCATCAAAACCCTTTTTTAATATTTTTTATGTTATAATAAATAGATTGATCATATTTTTATATAAATAGATTTAAAAAAATATATATTGTTTACTCAAATAATTGTCCAAATTGCTTCTAAAATCATGAAATATTAAAATCTTTAATAGCCGACATTTTATAATTTAAAACACAAATTAATATAGTAGCACGTAGGTATATGTGCTAGATATTTGATTACAAAAATAATTTTTCAATTTCGATGGATATTTTGGCCTCAAATGCAAAATTAAGATTTGTGTGAATTTATTTGGGTTATTGGTTATCCATGAATATATCAGGGGGCCTAGTCCCTATCTTTTACGTTTTACTAACATCCTGTTAGCTTAACTTGGTGGTTTGAACAAAGTTGTCGCAACTGGCTAAAAATGGTAGTCAGTAACTTTTACTAGAAAAGTTACCATTTTAGCCAGTTGCGACAACTTTGCTCAAACCACCAAGTTAAGCTAACAGGCACGCAGTTTTGGGGAGGAAAATGGTATGTTGGGTGGGTAGGAATTTGGGGATGTCCAGGAGTGACGGACGTATGAATCTATCCCTCCCACTGCGGTAGAAGGCGAGAGAGTCCGGCTAGAGAGGTCTATTTTAGGTCTCCCTCAACCAGTCTCGTGGGCAAACGTATTCGCCACCAACACCTGGACAAACCTCATCCCAGGGTACTCTTTCTAAGTGACCAAAGTGACCAAACGTAGCAAAGAACTTGGGGTGACCTTTTGCAGGAGTGTTTGTTCCCGGAGCGGCGGTACCTATTCCCGCCTCCCGCATTGAAGACTGACCAGAATTGCAATCACAGGCAGACCCACAATCAAAATTAGAAATTAAATAAATGAAGTGTTGTGTGTTTTGTAAAACCGATTATAAACAATATTAAATTCAATGTCACGCCGCGCCGCTTGTAAAAGTTCACAAAGATATTCCTGATAGGGAACAGGATAAAAAACATTAAAAGGTTAGTACATTCATAAATTATGCTTATTAGTTAATATTTATGTTAACCAGCACAATAAAGTAATTAAAAATGATCGTAAATTACCTTTTCGTAACACGAAAAACCGTGTATATTTTGTCAGATAAAATCTGTCGTTAATGCATTTATAGTTTTCGATTGTTATTGTTAATCGTTAATCGGCGAATATTGAATATCGAAGGCCGTATTTGCTATTAACTTAATAATATGGTCGTTAAATAATTGTTGTTGACTACACGAATTGGGCTACATAATAAAAAAATCAAGGGATGCGACGAAATGTTAAAAAACCGAGTCCAACAAAAAATGTCCGGTTTTATAATTCAAAATGCAAATTGATATATTATCATAAAATTACTTACCACAGTAAAAACCTGGGAAGCCAAATTTTGTAACTAGGAGACGTAGTCGAATATACCATCATACAAACCTGGGAAGCTATAAGTTGTGGAATTAGGAGACACAGTCGAATGTACGAGGGATGTTCAGAAAGTAACCTACTGATTTTTTTTTTGATAAAGCATATTTAAAAAAAAATTACAGGACATTGTTGAAACACTTGATGACTATTTTTTCGAATAATCGACATCACGTTCAATGCATGTAGTGAGCTGTGGCACAAGTTTCTTTATCTCCTCGAAGAATTCTCCCGCCAGCTCCTTCCCACTTTCTGCACCGGCTCGTCAGTTTAAAATTTAATTTCATCCATATATACCTTAAGAGAGGTGAGAAGATGATAATCTGAAGACGCCAAGTCAGGGGATTTCAGGGAGTGGTTCAAAACATCCCAATCAAATGAGACCATGATCGTATTGGTGGCTAAGGCTGTGTGAGGACGGACGTTTTCGTGAAAAAAGCGCACTTCTCTCTGGTCAGCATTCCCCTCCTTTTGTTTTGAATGCTCTTTTTGAGTTTTTTCAAGATACGCAATATTGTTGTGCATTGATGGTCTCAACCTGAGGCCGAAATTTGACCAAAATGATGCCTTTTCGGTCCCAAAACACTGAGGCCATGTTTTTTTTTTCCCGAAATTGTGGTTTTCTATTTCAATTTTGACAGATGGGGAATTGGTGTGACGCCACTTTGACGACTGTTTTTTTTCAAGGGATGTAATAAGTCACCCACTATCATCTCCAGTCTCAATAGAGCTTAAAAATCTTCACCTTTTTTTCTTGTAGGTGTTATTCCTTCCGTGAGTAAAAAGCGGATCCCAGCAATTGGCGGGATTTTTTGCCGACATCTTTCACGCGACTGGATACTACAATGTGAGTTTACATACTACCACGTTCCTGCAATGTTCGTTCTGGTCAGGAGACCTTCTTCTACCACTCAGTTCCGTCAACTTCCAGAAAACAAAAAACCACACACAGCCCGTTATGGTCACAGTACACTTACTTTCTGAACATCACTTGTACTATAAACAAATAATAATACAAAACTTGGAAGCCAAATTTTGGAACTAAGAGACATAGTCAAATAACTAAAGTGACACGTCTCATTTTGATAGGAACCGTCCCGTTTTCGAGTGTTTAGTCCGTTTGGCGTTGTCCCGACGGAAAGCTTGTGGACGCCAAAATGTCCCGTTTTAAGAAAGGGAGTATACGCAATTTCTCAAGTGTACCTTCATAAGTTAGGCCATAAATGACCAGGTATAAAAAGGTACTTGCCATGCGATACGAAATCGATTCCATACGTTGCAAATATGTGTGATAGTCTATGGCTTGCAATTGCTTTTACTACGGACTACGGACTGATAAGCAGCGGATTGGTTTATTTGTGATGTCAGTTATCGTATTTCAACTAGTAACACGAAACGCTGCAATTATACATAGTTTTTTTATTCATTTAATGTAGGTTCGTTTAAAAGTTGTGTACCGTGGATTTGACATTTGCGAAGTTTCGATCTAAATACGCATGAATTACTTATTATTATTTGCCCAAATTAAGAACCTAATAACTAATAACCTATTGTATATATGTGTACAATATATTAATGTATTGTATTAATTATTGAAAAGAAGTGTAATTCCTAAAATCCGTGCCTAAAAGTGAAACGAAACTTAGTAAATGTCAAATCCATGGTATCCTTCTCAGAACTTTTTCTCCTTCCTTTTCTTAAAACACCCTCCCCACAGTATCCTCTAAGATGATATAGGCCCCTGAGGAAATAAATGTTAATTGAAGCTAATGAAAAAAAAAGTTTTTTTTTGTCTGGCAAAAGCCAACCTTTGTAATTCTAAATATAATATGGGCAATGCTTTTGTATGCGCCACAAAGAATGATTACGGGGACTTACGTTGGCCGACTTGGTTTAACGCTGTTGACATTAAATAATTAATTTCTGCAATTAATTATAAAATTAGTGATGTAGCACCTTGAAACCTTCGATGGATATTGATGAGCGATTTGTAACCAATCTAAGGAAAACTAAGTCTAGCGATAATCAACAATTATCGATAATTGGCAATGATTTTGAGGCACATCTAAAAAAAAACATTAATCGAATCGCAATTACATGTATTATTTGTTTCTTAATTCCTTCCCTTTTTTCTATTTACATTTCAAAATTAACTTTTTACATAATTTCAAAATACAGTAAGATAAAAAATATAAGACACAAGTAATGTAAAGGGTAAGCAAAAAATAAATACAAGACAAAAACCGGTCCATGGTTGAGTTAACATCGCGTTTGGGAGTCGTGTGTTCAATTCCTCAGCTGGCTAAACTGTATCCAAAAAGAATTTGTAGGTAATAGGTATTTAAAAAAATAATAATAAAAAAATCATCAAACTTTTATGCTAACTTTTTTAATATAGTGGTACAATTTTTGCACCGATAATTTTTAAACGTTACCTTAAGATTTACAATTTCGTACTTAGGTAAGTACTTATCTATGTAATTTAGCATATTTGGCTTCATTACCCACAAGGGCATAGCCTTAGTGGGTTTCCATTACTTACTTTAAAAAAAAAAAGAAAAGAAAAAGAAAGATAAACACTCCCGGGTTACGAACAACCTGACAATATTTGAAAATCTCCTACTACCACCACAGCAAGCGGAAAATGTTCCTTGTCTCGCATGTCGTGATGAAGGACTAAGCCAGCTGAGGAATTTAACATACGACGCCTGGGTGGGACCCAAACGCGATGCCAACTCAGCTATGGACCGGCCTTTTTGGCTCTTGCCCTATTATAACAAAGGCAAAAAGTATTAAATATCTAAGAGTGGAAATAGACGAAAACCTTAGATGGGACATACACATAAATGCAATCACTAAAAAGCTTACGAGACTTGTATATTTCTTCAAAAACCTAAGAAACATACTACCTAGGAAAGACATCAAAAAAGTATTTTATGCCTTATGTCATTCCCGTCTTGAGTACGGAATTCTAGTATGGGGATCTGCTACAGCAAATCATATTAACCACTTAGATATTGCTCAGAAGAGCATTATAAAAACCATATTAAATTACCCATCAGAACCCCCTCAAAAGATATTTGTAAGTGTTTTGACATTCTAAATTTAAAACAAATATATGCCAAGAATATTCTTATACATCACTTTAAAAACAGAAAATCTCCTAATGAAACTCGGATACGTGACACAAGAGCCTCAAAAAAGGATATACGAGATGTTCCAAAATTCAAGACAAGTTTTGGCCAAAGAAACCACATATGCAACTAAACTTTACAACATGCTTCCTTCAAGTCTGAAAAAGATAGAAAAGATAAATAAGTTTAAGGAAAAAATCAAAACATGGGTGAAAGAAATTAATGCAGACATACTAGAGAATGTATTAAAAACATCATAGAAACTAAATAACGGAAAATTAAAGAAATCTACCAGTCCGCCTCAGCACAGGACTACCTAGTGAGGAGGACTAAGAACAAACGGATGAAATATTTATATCCATCATCATATCTTGTAATTGTCATCAAACCTGTAACTAAATAGTCACTGATAAAAAAAAAATGTATATATATTTATTTCTTGCTTTACTTTAAATTACTCGTGTATTATGTTTTTCATCTTACTGTATTTTGAATTTATGTAAAAAGTTAATTTTTAAATGTACCTACGTAGAAAAAGGGGCAAAATAAAGTTAAGAAACAAATAATACATGTAATTGCGATTCGATTAATGTTTTCTAAGATGTAGGTACCTCAAAATTTTTTAGGACAGGAGGAAAATTCATGGGTGGGAGGAAATAGTTACAGTCTGTTACAGTTTTACTTGGAATTTGGATATTAAAAATATAAGTTTCACATACAACATAGACGAAAAATAAAAGACAGATTAAGTGAGCAAACAACAATAGAAAATAATTAAAGAAACAAGAAACCAATTATAATTATTAACAAATGTTGATAATCGTAAGATTTTCCTTAGTTTCGTTACAAATGGCCCATCAATATCCATCGAAGGTTTCAAGGTGTTACATCACTAATTTTATAATTAATTGCAGAAATTAATTATTTATTTAATGTCAAAAACGTTAAACCAAGTCGGTCAACTTAAGTCCCTGTAATCAGGTTTAGTGGCGCTCACAAACGCATTGCCCATCAATTTAGAATTACAAAGATTGGCCTTTGCGACACAACTTTTTTATTTTTTCATTAGCTCCATACAAAATTTACCACTCATCATTAATTTTCCTTCCCAGAACTTCCTCTCCTTCCTTTTTAAAGAACCCAGCACCCTCACAATAAATTGACACAGGCCCTGATAAGAATTATTTTCGTCCTGTTGAAGCTAATATAAAAAAAAAATATATATATCTAAGTAAATCTGGGGCCTAATGCCAGAAGTGACTGTGTCACATTTCTTAATCGCCCTTGACTTTTTTATGGATTTTTTAGCACAAAAAATACCTTTACCAAATTTGGAAAATTTCACCAATCTAGAGAGCCTAACAAAGGTATTCAGAGCATTCAAATAAAGGAGGTTTTAGAAAACTTTCTGATATCTAAATCAAAAATACCAAATCTGACATAGGCAGTTCTAGCATTAACCCCCAAATAAAATGAAGTGTTAATATACAAACAAAATACACCCCTATATGGAGAGCCTATGTTGTGTGTTCTATGTCAATGCTAATTCCTCATTGAAATTAACAATTTACCATAAAATATACAAATTCCTCAAAAGCGGTTTATGAAATCATTTTTTTTCATTCGACATCTGAGGTAACGTGTCAAATCCTAGAAAGGTGTGATTATTATCGATAAAAAGACATTAAAAATAATATATTTTTGAAGTTTGGCATTGGACTGTAATAATATTTCCTCATATTTGGTATTAGAATATTGTTATAAAATTTAAATTACGGGATGACAGTAACTTATATGAAATCAATACATTGAAAATTTATTGTTGAGTCACATTTAAATTAAATTATAATTTGTCAGAAAATATAAATCACATTCTGCAAAGATGATTTGAACATTGATTCCGACCTTTCCGAAAAAGCTTATTCTTTTATGTGAATACCGCACAAGAGCCAGTGAGACTACGACATTCTTGCGAGGCTGGAAGTAGTAAGGAGGGGAAAGAGATGAGGAGGAAGGTGGGGAAGTACGTGAATAATCAAATCTGTTCATTAAACACGGGTAAAGCCATTTCAAGCAACGTATCAATTTGAATGGCGGTCTTAAACCAGGGTAAACAATATATATATATATATATATATTTTATATCAACACCTACAGCAATGTGTCCAGCTGCTACCCCTGTACAAATTTTAAGTACGCCCAATAATTAAATTTTGGAGCCACCTCTGGACTGGAGCCCCTCAATACTTTATAAACCTACGTGGTCCTGGGAAAAGGAGGGCTGTCCGAATGATTGAAAAACCAAAAAAAGTTGTTAAAATGCAGATAGCCATCTCTAATCCATAGACGCAATGTAGACATGTTGAGTACATGGTACAAGTATTTTATTGGAGCCTGCTCCAAGGAGCTATCAGCACGGTCCCACGAGCTCCAAGGAGCTATCAGCACGATCCCCGGTGCACCGTGCACGTGTGTGGAATTCAACGGACATGAGCGGAACACCCATTCGCAGTTGATGTTGGCTTCATGAGAACTGGTCGTTTCTTTGGCTCGTTTTTGTGCAAGCCGGCTCGTACGTAGAACGAGTTACTTACCGGCATCTGTTTTTCCTCCTTCTTATAATCCGGGCCTCTTCAAGACCTACATTAATAAATCCCTTCCTACAGCCCCTACCATAAACCGCTTCACAACGCTGCCCAACCGGGTGGCGATATAGTTGCCCTGACTTTACACTGTACAACTGTACAGGCAGGAGCGCTATTTTGTGGGGTCGCATAAAAAATAAAAATAATTTGTCGACGGGTTTCGAAACACCCGTTCCTTCCTTAGGGCAAAATATATATTATATTAAATGTTTCCCTACGGAAGGAACGGTTGTTCCGAAACCGGTCAGCGTTGTTATCAAACAATATTTATAATTGTTCAAACAAACTAATATTGTTTCACTTTTATTATTCTGCGTACAGCTTTGCGAACAGCGTGAGCCGAGCCACGAATTATTGGAAATGAACGAAGCAACCACAAGCGGCGTTTCGTGCCGTTTGCTGTTTTTTGTCCTTTCCAATAATTGGTGGTTCACCTCGCAGTTTCGGCTCGCATTTGTCTGTGCAGCCTAACGGATAGTAACAAAATAAAGTTGTAGGAACATTCACAAGTATAAATATATAATCCCTTTCATCTAAATATGAATGACAACTCTAAATTATGACAATCTTGTAAACTAGCTGACAACGAAAATTAATTCAATCAACATAAATAATCCAGACTGGATAACCAAAGACATTATAAAATTAATCAATAAAAGAAATAAATTACATCGGAAACTAAAAAAAACAACCAACTAACACATTATTAAAAGCAGAATTTAAAAAAAAAAGAAATAATATAAAACAGTAATATTTAAAAAAAAACGAAAATAATAGTAACAAAACTTGGAACTTAATTAATAATATTCTTAAAAAACAATCTTACACCTCAAGAAGTTTTTGTAATAAATTAATCATTAATGATGAAATAATCACTACCGACGTAGAGATATGCGACCAATTTATCAATTCTTTTGCAACATTGGCTCCTCCTTAGCCAATGATATACAAGTCAAACACAATCCAGCCAATGAAATGACGTTAGTGCATGACAGCATTGAATCTTTATATTTTCAGCCCACTACGGAATTAGAAATAAGTAAAATATTAAAATCTCTAAAACCAAATGCAAGTGCTGGTTACGATTCACTCAATATAAGACAGTGCTAAGTCTCCCCACAGAATTAGTTCCTACTTTGACAAAATTAATCAAAGAGGGAACTTTTCCTGTAGTTGTAAAATTGCTAAGGTGATTCCAATTAACAAAGGTAGGTCCAAAACAAATACCTCAAACTAAAAACCGATCTCAATCTTACCAATTTTATCAAAAAAATAAATAAACGTGTATTTACGAAAGTTAAAACAATTTTCTGTTAAAAAAATCATTATTAATAAAAAACAATACTGCTTTAGGAAAAATCGAACACATTAGGAGCAATAAATGACTCGATCTGTAAACTTAGAAGCGGCATTGATGGTGGAAATTATATTTTATTTATATTAGTTGCCATGATATACTTCTCAAGAAACTCAAGAAAATTGGTGTAGTTGGTCCTCTTTATCTACTCAAATGATATCTTAGCAATAGAAAGCAATTCGTTAGCAATAACAATCAAAATAGCAACTACGTTCCAATAAGCTATGGAGTTCCGCAGGGATCCATACTAGGTCCGCTGCTGTCCCAAATCTACATAAATGATATTTCGCAAAATTTTTAAATGGTGAAATCTTTTATATTAATCTATCAATAATTTTCTACTAGGGTAAATAATTAGATATCTTACTAGAAAATGCACAAACAGACATAGAAAAAATGAACAGTTGGCTCCAATCAAATATTTTTACATTTAATGTTACCTTATGTACCCTTAAAAATTGAAAACAACGATCTGCAAATCCTCATCCAGGAAAAATATCTAGGGTTGTGCATTAATCAGCATTTGACATTTAAACACCATATACAAGGTATTAAAGACAAAATCATCCCCTTAATTAACGTATTTAGCCGGCTATCATATCTGTTGCCAAATACATTTTTAAAAAGGTTTATATTATTATAGTCTCGTACACTCACATTTTAATTATTTAATTGAAATCTGGAGAAACGCATGTGACACACACATAAATTAATTACAGGTAATAAATACTAAACAAGGTAATCAAAAAACTATTTCACTACAAGCCCAGAACATCCACAAAAAAAATTATATGTGGAAACCAAACTATTAACATTAAGAAAATTACATGAAAACAATACATGTCTCCATATATGTATACAAAATAAACAATAAACTCGTACACACAAACGCAGAATTCATTAAAAGGTCCAGAATTCATTTAAATTTCAAGTACACAAACACTTAACACGACAAAACGATCATATTCATTTAAACACCATCCACACTAACTTTGGTAAACAATCCATTGCTTACGAGGGGGGGAACTTATACAATTGCCTCCCAAACGACATTCAAAACAAAAAAAAACTGAGTAAATAAAAAAAAATATTAATATTTATTCTTGATATACAAAATAATGCAATATAATAGTGCTGTATTGAAATATTTAAATTAGTTTACTTATTTCTAGTTTAACGTGTTTAATTATTTCTAGTAAAATGAGTGAAATTGTAATTTTCTTTTTACTAGAATAAAAAAAAAAAAAACAGTTCAACATAATCCTTAAATTAAAAAAAATATCATTCATACGTTGTCCCGTGGTATAAAGTACATTTTTTATTTATTTATCCCATAGTAGGCACATCGCACATAGTGCTTGTGTAAAAATAAAAAAAATAATTATAAGCGGAAAATAAATTATGGTGACAGTACGAAAATCTCAATCTTTGGTTTGTTGCTAATAATGTTTTTAAAAATGTATATTATTATTAATATTGCACCATTACGAACGCTTTTATTGTTACCATGACGGCAAAAAAAATACCATACCGTGACGGCAATAAACCGTAACCGTGAATCGTCACGGTAATTGTAGAAGCACTCAATGAATTTCAACGTTTATTTTAATTTGTGAGTATTTAACTTTCCATTTCATAATCAACGAAGTTATAAGACCCTGCGTATCTGAACCCGATACCCTGGAACATAGTCTCAGAGGCGGTGTTACCAACGACAACAAAGGCATAAATCTCGTCGTCATTCTGGACTAGCATTTTGGTCAGGGCTTTGGTCACGAGGGATCCGTAGCCTCGTCTCTTGAACTCCTGATCTGTCTGGAGCACCCCTATGTCTCCGTATTCATATTTCATCACCCAGGCCATCAGCCGGTGGTCGCAGGAGTATAGTCCCAGACCGTAGTTCAAGCGGAGGATGTCTATGAGGTATTTGGGGGAACCCTCGAAGCTCTGCGGCCAAACTGCATCGATTGTAGGAACGTCTTTGGCACGCAGGTTTGACAAGTACGTGCCGCTTGGACATCTGCAACATTTTGATGGAAAACTGAATACAAAAATATATAGTTAAAATACACCAAAACTTGGCTAAAAACAGATTTTTTTTTCTTATAAGTTTTAACAAAGCCATTTATTATATCTACCATTAGACAGCTTTTAAAGTAAATATATTATATTGTTTGCTATGTTTTTTGTCTTTCAATTGCACTTGTAATATTCATTCTTATAAAACTTTCACAAATGCGATAATAACAGTGCAGACACTGCAGACTGTTATTATGTTGTGGTTTTTAATTGCAATTATTCAGTTACTCTTTTTAAATCCCTAATTTATATACACGTACTTAAGATCTTCACTTTAACCATAGAAATTAAAAAAAAAATATTAAAAAAAACAATTTAATACCCACGCTCAGGCATTGTCTTTGTGGGATTTGTTTGTTCATACATTTAAGCTTTTTTATATACTTTTCATTATTTTATATATCTATTATATATATTATTTCAAACATTTTCAAAAGGAAAAAAAATTAAAAAAGTTGTTATTTTCCATATGGGAAGCTCTGATGGAAATTATTTTCCTCAGTACTAAGGTCATCTTTGGCATTGCCGTATGGAGAGTTTTTAATTTTTAACCTCTTGTGTGCCAACACATCCTCAAGGATATTTTCAAAAATCTTTTATCTGAATGTAAATATAATTTTGGGGAAACTATAATAACGACACAAAAAAATGTTTCTGTTAAGGTGGATTCATCCTTCACATTTAAGATAAGTTTTAAACTCAAAGCCTTCTTTCAATGTTAATAAAATACTTTTAAATATGATTAAGTTTGAGTTTTATTTCCTCTCATTTTTTTTTAAAGCTAGACATACATTCCCGGATTACAAATAACCCAACAAAGTTTGAAAATCATACTTTGAAACATTCTTTGATCTCAGAAATAGGATAATGGGTCACATCCTATCAACCTTATCCATATAATAATGCATGTTTAAAAATTATATTTGCAAAAACTTTTTTTAAGATACGTAACAGACGGAAACGTAAAAATGTAAGTTAAAAATATGGGGGGCACCAAATTTTTTTAAATCTCAAAGTGGGCGGTCTTTGAAATAAGTTTGAGAACCTGCTGTCTAGAACATACGAATCTATGTGGTTTATTCTTTGATGTACGACTGTTTGTTACCAAAATAAATAAAAAAAAAAAACATGCACGCTATCACGAAAATTGAATCAGCTGCTTGAATAGTAGGTCGCGGGAGCACGAAGGCGTTTCAAAGATTAAATATGGTTTTAACTTACTCTATTTCATATTCTGAAGCTTCCTCTTTCGACAGTTCATAGAAATGAGTAGGTAGATCTTTTTTGAGTTTGAAACCTAAAGCCGGCAGTATGACTTCCTTAAACCACGCCACGTTATTCGTTGGAATACCGCAGTTGAAGTGTTGACTCCAGTCTATCCTTTTAGTCCTGATCAGAGCGTCTGTCAGCTTAGTGAGGTCGTTGTGAAGTGGGTGAACCGTGAGGTAGATTGAACTGGTACCCTTAAAACCAAAATGCACATTATTTTATTATTTCGGCTCAAAAAGAAGATGGAGAGATATGTAAATACGAAAGCTAGAGAGAGCGCGCTAATGTAAAAATCGATAATATGTTAGCGAAAATTGTGAAAATGTTTAATAAAACACGACTCGTTTAAATTATTTGTGGCTCTTTAGAAACTTTGAAATTTTGTAAATTGTCATTTTTGACTCTTCCGACTCAAAAGGTTGCCGACACCTGCCCTAGCACAAGCACACCGATAAGAGTTTCATCGACAAAATCAGTTATTTGTTGACACCTCCGAGCTCGACTACTATATAGAATATAGATAGCCAAGCATCTAAAGACAGTTCCCGTCGACTTCATTGCCTGAGCGTAGCGGTCCTGTTTTGACTTTGCATTTGTATGTCTGTAAATTTGTTTGTGTGCTCCGTGTGAAGATGGTAATCGTGTTTGATAGTACCTTTTCATTTCACTAGAGCGCATGAGCTTTGCGAGCTGTCAAGTCGGAATAATCAACACTACGCAACACTAGTAAAGTCTATTGTTCACAGAACAGCTAGTTCTAATACCAACAAATAGTCTAAAATTAAGCATATTTATACGACGTGAATTCTTGTTTGTTTATGTATTTATTAATTTATAATTGGCTCACATGTCGTGAGGACTAATAATGTGACAACACATATATATACATGTAAAAATTATTTTTTTAGCAAAAATAATATAACTTAAAATATTTTTAATTTAATTGTATTCAATCACTACAATAAACAATTTAATAAAATTATCTGATCGTAGAATCATTTCCGATTTAACCTGTTTGTATAAAATCATTAATTCAATGTTTGATACCCCTGATTTATTATATGTTATCTCTTTTCATACTCCAGGCAGGTCAGTAACAAGACAGTACCTACCATATTATTGTAGCAATTCCACATCAATATCCGAATATTACACTCCTATGCGACGGATTCAACAGCTAGGAAACAAATACTCTGATGTTCTTGATATATTTAGTACATCAATTTTAATATATAAGCATACATTATTGAAGTTTTTTTCATCAAGAAGGGGAATATTTTTATAAAGCTTTATTTAAATTGACTAAAACATTAACAGTATTTTGTCGGCTGAAAGAAATAAACTATTTTGGATTTCTTACTCGTATTGTATATTTTGTACCTACATACTTTGTGGATCAATTCAATAATATTTTTTACTTTATATTTATTTTTATACAAGTGTTTTAAACGTAAATATTTAAAAAAAAAAATCTATCCACACGATTTTTTCCAAGTCGTTACGAAATTTATGCAAGTGGCCTATTCTAAAGCCCAGTTAGCTGCCTCCCGAAACATGCTACCTTCCGCCCTCTTGGAATATTAAATCAACTTTTTTTACCTCGGCTCGGTGTTCAAAAGTTCCTTTCCGCTACGATTTTTTCCATATTTTTGTCGTCTAACTTCAGTGCACCTTTTCTTATACATTTGGTCATCTTATTAGTATTTGTGTTTTCTTCTTCGAAGTCGCTGGATGTCGTTTTCTTTTGTGTTTTCTTTGTATGTTCATTTTGGAGTGGTTTGAAGATCGGATATTGATTTTACATTTTTTAGGATTCGACCCCTGGTTCGCTGAATGTCTGGCCGCTAAGGTCCCTCAGGCGCTTTATACCTACTACTAGACTAATGGAGACTTGCGTGAGACCGTAGATTCATCTATTGGGTTTGTCTCTTTTTAGTGTCAATCGCTTCCGTTTCATCGAGTTTCAAATCACAACGGTGCTAAAGAAGTTTTCACTTAAAAAATACGCTTAATTTCATCAATATGATTAGGTCCTACTGCTCATCAATGTGTTTTATTTATATCAGTAATAACTACCTACCCTGAACTCTGTGAGAACTCGGAGATAAACTGTAATGTCAACTCTGAGGTGATGAAATTTACAGAGATTTTTCTGTCCGGAACTTCCTATTAAATGCAACTGTTTCACATCAGCTGACAGAGAAATTTCCACGATAAGGTATTGAGATTCAAAATAACTATTTAATTGTCAACAAAAAAGACCTCGACATAGACCATGACACAGACAGACCATGACACAGACAGACCATGACACAGACAGACCATGATACAGACGGACCATGACCACGCCATGTGTAATATTATGGTTTGATGCTTACTTTTCTGTTAGAAAAAATGAAAAATTTCGGGTGAAACGATGTGCGCAATGCGCATATAATTTTGTCTGGTGACTTTTTTGATGTTTCTTTCTTTCATTTTTTATTCCAGAAATACAATTTAAACTTCCACATTTTGTCCCTGGTTAATCGTCCTACCCCTCAGCCCGGCCCTAACTTTCCGGTGTCAACGGATGTTTTTTCATGTATTTTCAATTGAAAAAAAACGTCAAAAATGTCACCGGAGACAAAATATTGGCAGGAATCACTTGTAATTTTGGGTTAAGTCGATAAAAAATAATAACAAGTAAGTAGGTACCAATTTGATCGCCTGTCTAATTAATCTTCACATAACTGAATACAATTATGAAAATACATTTAAATTCATGGCAAATTTGTGTTAATTGAATGTGAAAACTTTTACGCAGTAATAACGCACATCAGACACATTCGAAATTACTATCTATGCATGTTTTATGGGAGCAATTTTTAACAGGAACAACCGTAAGTTATAAAACCATTCGAAATTTTATTTGGACACCTATCATATTTTAACAGTAATCGAAAATAGGGTTTTCGTAATTAATCTTACCTTTTCTCCAAAAAAGACAATACCATCTTTCATGACACCCCCAGGACAGCAAACTTTGAACTGGTTTCCTTCCGCTTGCTTCTTCAACCACTTTCTTCTGGTCTTTATCAAACAGTAAATGGGGGTACTTCTCGGCCAATCACTCTTCAGAACCTTTTCCAACTCACCCCAACTTTTTTCTAAATCAATGCATTCTAAAGGATCATCCTTTAAGAACATTTTTGAACCAACGATCAAAACTTTGAAAAAAATTAAATTAAAATTGGTTTTTATTATTATTATGAACTCAGTAATTTTGTTTTCACGTGGTCTACTTTGATTCACGGTTGCTAATTTAATGGTAGAAATTGGCAGATTTTCGAATTGCTGACGCGTGAATTATGTATATTATGAATGTATATTTATATAATAAATTATAAATATCTTATCCGGGGTCAGAAAATTAGTTTTCCAAACACAGTTGATGATAAGAGCATAATATCTTCGCTGTGCTAGTTATTAAAACTTTAATTCTATTTAAATACTAGATGCTATAAATATTCTTTCGTTTATTTGGTTATTTAATAATCTTCGTTTCTTAGTATTATTATAATACTAAGAAACAAATAATTGCAAACAAAATAAGAAAAACCATGCACTTTTTCGAACGATACGAAACTTTCTCGACTTAAAACACAATCTATTATTGAGTATGGTATCATAGGACGGGGAGGCGGTACTGCATCAGCACTAGATCCAATCATAAAGGCGCAGAAAACTATTTTAAAAATAATTCTCAGACTACCTCTAATTACAGACTCGAACTTAATCTTTAATATTATGTGTTTGACGTTCGGCAAATATACCTATGCAAAAACAATCCTCCCTCATCTATACACAAATATACATAAATACTATGAAAAAAGATTAAATACTCGCTGTACTCGAAACATCTACTACAAATTCCCATAACTCATACTACTTTTGGTCAACGAAGTTTCATATATCTTGCAACACGACTTTACAACATTCTTCCAATTAATATAAAAAAATGTGATTCACAAAAAATTTAAAAAAAAAACATAAAAATTTGGATAGAAAATAATGATAAAGCATTTATCGGCGCACTCACCTAAATTCGAAATTAGTAATGAACCAATGCTGCTATTGTTGTACCAATGTTATTTTTATTATTAATGCAACCAATCTATTGTGTGATTATAATCTAATATAAGTGTAGGTACATATGATCACAGTATTATAAATTGATGTAAAATTACTGCCTCAACACAGGCTAGCTTAATGAGGCAGGTTACGAGAAACCTAAATTTATAATTATAAATCTCTATTATTTAAGTACCTACTGTTTATATGCATTTTTTTTCTTTTTTTATTAACTTTTGTACTAATGCAACTTTTATACTATTGTAAGATGTACTTTTTTTGTAGTTATAAATCTTTAAATTTTTGTTCGAAAGATACATATTATTATTATTATTATTATTAGGGTGTAAGTTTATATAGAGTTCCCGAAATGCGTTAAAATTCCACTTAATAAATATTATCCCTGCCTGTCCTTACCCATTCGTCCCGTTCCCCTTCCGCCTCCCCTTCCCTTCCCCTCAAGCGTTCCCACTCCGCCTTCTCCGCATTCCCTCTCCCTTCTCCCGCTTCCCCCGTCCCGTGAACCCCCCTTATTGCGGGCATTCGTAAGTTTATGGGTTGCAGGAGTTCGCAACAGTCGAACATAGAGTTTAGTATTTTTAATAAAAATGTTAAATCGTTCCTATGAACAAACCACGAACTACAAGTAATCAAACACAGAGATACAATGTTGATGCGTATTATGATACCATCTAAATTTGCATTTCATTTTTAGATGCTTCCATTCTAATAATTTTTGAGCGAAGATGGTCGAAGCACAATTCCATTTAGGTTGGATTCCAAAAGGTTAATTACCAACGGATCCCAGCATACTCACTTATCATACGATGAACGAATTTCAACATTTGGTTTCGTTCTACTAAAATAATTTAAATCAGTGGTGAGTAACACGCGCCCATTTCGTGTGGCCGTGTAGCATTTTCCTACGATCCACCTGGCTTTTTTTTCTTTTTTTTTAGATTAGCTCCACACAGGAGGCCCTAAAAAAATAATTTTCCTCAGTGCCTAGGTCATCTTTGGGAATGCTGTGTGGAGGGTCTTTTTAAGGAAAGGAAGAAGAGGAAATAAAAAGTTAAGAGGGGAAGAAGGTAAGGAAAAAGGTAAGAGGGGTTGGTAGGAATCTAGGCTTCAGTGTGTCCAGGTCATCCGCCGCCAGATCCAGAAAAACCGCACCCTATGAACCCGGAAATTAATATATAAATTCACCTTTCCTTTCTCTGAAATTTTAAATGATGGCCTAGAACACCCTTGAAGGGTGAAAGCCAGAAATAATAGAAAAAAAAGAAAAAAAAAACCCGGGCGCCCCTGCTAAGTCACCAAAGGTAGGGAATCACTTAGGGTGACCTATGGCAGGGGTGTTGGTTATCCAATAAATGGTTCCCGGGGCGGTGGTACTGTAAAAGGGTTTACCGGAAAACTTTCGTCTTTCTTCAAATTTTTGAATCGGCCGCTCAAAATAATTTTACGACAATGTTACATTTGAATTTCTGCGTAACAACTGGACCTAAATGGCCAATGGTATCAAATTAAAATTCATTTATTTGCAAACTGCGCAATATTTTATTTTTGATAAAATCTTATCATTTTCGTATCATCATAAGGGTTATTATTGTTCCGATGACCCTGTCGGGGCGGTTATATTATTAAATCTAGACCCAGAGGTCGCAGTTCAAATTCTGACGAGAAGATATAACTAGTTAATATCAGCATTCCGTGGGTTGTTTACATTATGCAATTTCAGAGTATCAGTAGCTCTGGAGAGCACCATTCAGAATTGAAACGTTGCTTGAAATGGCGTTTGGTGACCATATCTAAATGGCCAGGTACTTTCCACCTTCCTCTTTCCCATTTTCTTCCAATCCTCACTACATCAAAATTCACAACATACCTAATTGGGGATGCCATTGTCTCACTGGCTCCAGACGGTGGAGAGCATTTGGGACTCTTGGACGGTATTCACATTAAAAAAAAATAATAAATCGTAAAATAACATATAAGTCAATAAAATCAAATTTTCTTGCGCACACCGGTATTGAACGCCAAGGATCACAACCAATGCGCCACGGAGGCGGTCTAATACACATTTTAAAAAATAAAATCAAACTCAACACCTTCTTTGAAAAGTTTTCAAAAGTAATGAAAAAAAAATAAATTGTTAAATAGGTTACGTTAAATTAGGTTATTGCAAAGATATTGAAATATAAGAGATGTGCTATTCGCAGTTTTTACTAGGTGGGACTGCGCTTTTGGGTGTCGCCGGTATTGTTTACCAATTAACGAATAAACTAAGGAACCAATAATTAACGAATAAACTAAACGAACGTTAAACTAAATGAATTCTTTCGAGCAAATTCTTTCCGTATTCCAACTATATTGTTAACGGATACTAATGCATACATTAAAAAAAAAAAACAAAATGAACTAATTCTTTGATGAAGTAGTAGTCCGCCGTGGTTTGGCATATTTATGCCGCCGACAGTCGCGCGGACATCATAGCATATCTCTTTTGTATTTGAATATTTTTATTATTTGGGTTATGGTCGATTTTTCTTATTTTTGCATAGCTTTTAATGACTTTTTAAAGAAGTGTTGAGTTGAGTTGAGTTGATTGTACGTTTTAATTGAACTAAACAAGAGTTATTATTATTGAGGATTTGGTAGGAAAAAACGGAGTACAATAATATTAGGATTCCATTTTCACAATATTTTATTAAATCTCTTTATTTTGTCATCATATTCCAACCAGTTGTAAGACCCACCACGTTTGAACCCCAATCCCTTGAATATGCTTTCAGATGCTGTGTTCCCTGGTACAATAAATGTTAGAACATCTTCCCCGTCTTCTGCGATTCTTTTACATATGGCCTGGATCACCAGTTTCCCGTATCCTTTCTTTCTGTTGTTTTCATCCGTCTGCAGAATTCCTATGTCGCTGTATTCGTATTTGACTATCCAGGAGAGAAGTTGGCCGTCTTTTTTGGAGTACACCCCAAAGCCATAGTTGAGACTGATGCATTTGGAGATGAGTCTATCTGAACCCTGAAAATTGTGTTTCCAAAGAGAGTTTATTTTGGGAATATCTTCTTGTTTCAAAAGGGCTACGGATACATCATCAGGACACCTGAAAATATGAAAAATACACGCCTTATTAAAGAAATAGAACTTATCTTAGTTATGGTGAAGGTTGCAATGTGCTTATGAGTTAGAAGTTAAAAGCCATTTGAAATTAAAATAATATAGTGTTAAAATGGCGCTAGGCATTTAAACTCTGCTATTTGTAAAGAAAAATCTTAGATTATGGATTTAGGCAGCTTTTTAGCGATATCAGCAAAACGACTACGATTTTGACACAAATCTGACTTTCAGATTTTGAATTCGAGGATAAAGATGTCCAAGAATTATTGGTGGTCCCATATAAAGAGACAAAGCTATTGAATAGGTACATACGTATATGCCGTGTTTATGAGAGACGGGCATTTGATGGACCGAGGCAGGCAAAGTATAAGGTAACAATAACATATCAAGGGCCAATTAAGGGTATAATTTTGCAATAGTTTCTTACTTTATTTCAAAGCTTGGTGGAACTTCCTTCGGCAACCTGTAAAAGTCTGTTGGAGTATCGTGGTGGATCTCATATCCCAATGCGTTGAGGATATTGTTGGTAAACCACTTTTCCAACCCTTGTGGAACCCCACAAACCATTTTGTCGGACCAGGGAATTCTCTTTGTATTGATAAGAGCTGCCTCAAGATTTTTGCAGTCGTCGTGGAAGGTAAACAGGGTCAAGTAGTAGACCTTGTCTCCCTGGTGGAAGAATCGTAGTTATTATTTTGAGGAATATGGTTTTGGTTTGAAAAACAATTTTATCTGTGTATGAACATTTTCAAAACAAATTGAACTATTTGTAAATAAATGCAATCAAGGCTACTGATACTTGGCTAGCAGTTAAAAAGGTGAAGTTATACGTGAAATCCTATTTAGATACTATTTAGATTAATCTTTACGACGAATTGGCTTACAGTATGAACATCAATAAATATGCCACGGATAAATTGAAGCTTTTACTAGCTTTTTTATGCATTGGAATAACAATATAATTATTATTTACGAAACAAAAAATTTAAGCGTAAACCACTAAAAATATATTTTTTCAAGACTTAACTATGAAGTAATACAAGAAACAATTTTAAAAAATATCTCTTTATGGCTAAGACTATTTTTGAGGTTTTCTATGTTCTAACTCTTTTCATTCTTATAAAATTGTGCACAGAATAAATAAAATCTTCTTTTTTACTTATTTGCCTCGCGCAAACAAGACGCTCGATTTTAAATTTTGCAGGCATGATAATAGAAATATTTCTAGCGTTTATATTCCTCTTGTAGCATTTTGTCTATAGTGGAAGATAGGTACCACAACGCGAATCACCGTCAGTAGCTTAAAATTACTTTAGTTATAATATTTTTTTACCGTCTGATGACGAATTTTGAATACTATTTTTTTGGTGTTAATCTTTTCCTCTCCCCAATCTATTTGCCAAATCGAAGGAGCCACAATCGCGTTCCTTTCCAAACATGAAATCACAATGCATGAAATGCTTATGACTTATGACTATACATCGGATTATATGCAATTGCATATTTGCATATCCAAATGCATATAACTCTCTAATTACGGCGTTAATGCATATTTTGAGCTTTTTTTTCCCAATCGTGCATATTTCCTTTAGTTTTCGTCAATTTGACAATCCTGAGGCCATCGCAATTCAGTCAAGCGCAAGCTAGCATTTGAAAATGCATCCACTAAACAGAATATTACCCTCATCTCAACACATTTCCACAAGTTACCAGATGCCATAGTTAAATTGGAAACAAAAAAACCTTCCTCTTATCAATAGAAATACTGGTAACAATGATCGAACTTACCAACGCCCTTCAATTCAATATCGGAAAAGATTCGTAAAAAGTTAGACGCTATTTTGCTTAAGAACCCGAGTCTTGAAGACATGAAGAACATTAATGCCTGCATCAACGGTATAGGTGATATCCTGCCTAAACAGGTATCTCCAGAAATGGCGCCAATTCTTAAATTTTGTACAACGACGTCAATTTTCGGCGTACAAATGAATACTGGGTGACAAACGTCACAAATTAGAGCTCGAAAATTTGGAAAAACAGTTAATTGCATATTGTCACAAAAACTATGCACAATTTTAAGAATACTTCGCTGTTATTAAACCGTCTTTAACTAAAATATATACAAATAAAAATGGTTTTCAGATTTTTCATTGTGCATATTTTGGCCATATCAAGAGTTTTTAGTGCATATTTCGGCCTTTTTTAGTGCATATTTGCATGCATATTTTGGCACTTTGTTAGTGCATATAATCCGATGTCTACTTATGACACAAAACAACAAATTAATAATAGTCTTGACCATACAAAAAAATTACACTTGCGGCCTCTGTATGCGGTTGGTTGAAATAAAATAAAACTTTTAATTAAAATTTTAGAATGAGATTCTTTTCCGTAGTCGTTTAGACAACGCATCACAGATGGCTCTATTGGCAATGACGTAAATAATAATTGTAACAAATTATGCAAATAATAATCTGCGATTCATATTGATATCTTTTTAGAAAAAGCATTACATAAATAATACAATGTGAACAGTAAAGTATTTAAATTATAAATAATAAAAATAATTATGCGCATACCACAACTCCGAAAGTGACAAGTCCATCCTTGACATTTCCTTCTGGACAACAAATGAAAAAAGCATTTTCTTTTGTCTCAATTTTCTGCCACTTCAGTCTGGTGTCAATCCAACAGTCCACCACAAAACTCTTCGGAAACTCCTCACGTAATAACAGCTTTAATTTTGGAAAATCTTCCTGGTTGATCTGATGTAGTGGATCCATTGATATAATTCGAAGAACTGCTCACAAAACTACTACAGAAGCACGTAAGACCAGTTGTGTAACAAGCTACTTAACTACTTAGGCAAGGGACAAGGTCAACAAATTAATGATCATATATTTATTATTTTAACATTGTCGATTTTGTTTAAAAAATGTTTTCGTATTGTACCTACATTTATATTATAACAAAAGGCAAACTCTCACATTAAAAAAGAAACACGTCTGTTAATGATACATCAAATCGGTTTTTGTAATAATAAATTGTAACTAATAATTAAAAGATATTTAAAAACCAGGTTCGGCCGCCAGTGTCTCAAAAAATATGGGCCCAAATTTTGAGAAAAACATGAATGAAATATCTATGGTTCTAAAGTCATACATACATCCATGAACGAGGCAAGTATCACAAACTATAAATATTTAAAATAAAAATAAAAACTCTTTTTTAATGTTTGTGTACTATATCATACATCATACATGATGTCCGGTAACTCGCAGTACAACCGGGACACTGGTGAATCTACCTCACATACTTGGAGTCGATTTTGTGCTATAACTTTTTTTATTTTAGCTTTCGTTTTCGAGTAAATCGAGTCATAAATAAAAAAAATGGTTAAATTTAAAAAAAAATCTAAATGCAAATCAACAAAAAAAGTGTTTTTTTGGTTTTCCTATGTGACGTGGATTTACAATTTTCTTATTTATACTACGAGTTCCAGGACACGTTTGGACAGGTTTGTCTGTTTTGCACATTAGAATACAGTACCTACCTACGATGTGATCTAAAACTTAATATGTATATATGTATAAAAATGAACGTTTCTTTGTTTGTCCCTAATGCGTTCCTAAACCATTCATCTGATTGCAATGAAACCTTGGTGATTTGTTGTGAGCACGCCCGCGAATGTTTCTATATACATAATAGTGAGCTCTGGCGTAATGAAATTTGCAAAAAAATTATTTCAGGTGGCGTGCGAGTTGTTTGAAAAATGTGGTATTTAATATTTAGCGGCAGGCGGGGAAGGATGGAGGGGGCGGGAAATCCGGGAGGGGAACGATAGAGGGAGGGTTCGCGGAAGGGGGGGAGGGAGGCAGGGAAGGTGGAAGAGGAACGCTTCAGGGGAATGCTGGGGGGGGTTCTAGATGGTTTTACCACACGGACGCCTAATAGATTTTATTTGTAATGTTGCCTATTGTGTTCTCTGATAACGCAAAAATAAACCAAACGGCTTTTATATTTTGTGTCCCTAGATTAAATTTACACCAGCTGTAAAAGTTTTTGCTTTTATAACATTTATAATGGCAGAAAGATTTAACATTTTTATAATACCTACTAGCTGGTACCCGACATGCGTTGCTAGGCCATTTAATAACGAAATTGTTTCTCCCTGCGTGTCCTTTCCCTTTTGCGTTCCCACTACGCCTTCTCCACCTGAACCCCCGCCGCGAACCCCCCGCCCGAGTTCCCTTCCCCCCTCCCCTCCCCCTGCCCCACCACTCCACTCCCCACCTTCCCCCGTCCCGCGAACCCCCTCTCGAGTTCCCCTCTCCCCTCCCGCATTCCATACATTCAATCCCGGTACATTCATTTTTCAAACAGCTAGCGTGCCACGTGTTGCAATTTTTTTATACAAATTTCATAATGCTAGGGCTCACCAGTAGCTTTATACAAACCTTGTCCTGACAATAACAAACACACAAAAAAAAGAAATATCCAATTTGCTGCACTCGTTCGGAAGTTATGCGGATACATACATTTCGGCCATTCATATTTATTTATATAGAATATAAATAGATAGAATGTAGATGGATAGATAGAAGATAGAGAATAAAAAGTAGAAGACAGATAGATAGATAGATAGATACGAGAGATTGATAGATAGAAAGATACAGAGATAGATAGATAAATACAGAGATGATAGATAGATTTACTTAAAATTATTTGACACCACTAATATGTTTCACTCCACCTTCCCTCTCCCCACTCCCCTCTCCCGCTTCCCCCGTCCCGCGAACCCCCCTCCCAAATTCCCCTCCCCCCTCCCGCATTCCATACATTCAGTCCCAGTAGGTATATTCAGTTTTCAAACAGCTCACGTGCCACCTATTGCAATTTTTATACAAATTTCATGATGACAGAGCTCACCAGTATCACCACATATACACCCAATCAAGCATATTTTGATTTGTAAATACACACATAAATACTTTTTATGTTTTTTTACATTTCATACTTGATACATATTTTTTTAATTATTTTAATGAACTATATATATGAAATCGACCACCATAATACGGGCAAGTGCCAGCTTTAATGAATACAGCTATACACTAAGGAAAATAAAAATAAATAAATAAGTTTAATTTGAAACTCCGTCAGATCCGACGCTGGTCATTAATCAATTAGTAAACAAAATACTGTTTGAGACCTAAAAATAATTAATCTCTTTACGTTACACAATCATTTATATATTTATTAGTTTAGAAGTATGAGTATTATCGGTCGATACATAAAAAAAAATATTGCTTCAAACTTAGCAAACTTATTTTGCGGCACCATTTTAATTAAAAATTAATAACACTTAGGCCCAGTTGTTTTGCAGATATGTCTTGTGTTACTGTATAAATATATATGTTACTGTAAAAGCCCGTAAATTGGTAAATCTTAGGTTTTTGTGGTAATATAAGGCATTTATAGGCTTATTAAAAAAAGCCTCTGAATTTCTGAAACTGTTCATTAGTCAAAATGAGTGATATTTAATCATCTTCAATCTTGTCGTCGACAACTTCCGGCTCCGTGGGCGGCTCCCTGACGAGGCTGAGCAACTTTGTGAGCTTCATCTCCTGCAGCGTCCTCTGGTCCAAGTGCTGCTGCTTCTTGGGCGCCTTGCACATCACGCGTAGGTTGGGGGACAGTTTCACCAGGTGGACCGTTCCCCTTGGAACAACAAACGTTCATATCATCATAACTAATAACCACCTCAACAGCATCAACACTGTCGACAACATCAACACTATCGACAGAATCAACACTCTCGACGGCATTAACACTATCTACAGCCTCAACACTATCGACAGCTTCAACACTATCGACAGCGTCAACACTAGAGACATCATCAACACTATCGACAGCGTCAACAATATCGACAGCATCAACACTATTGACAACGTCCAACGTCAACCTTATCGACAGTATCAACGCTATCGACAGGATTGCTAATTTCGACAAACTATGCAACAACATCAATAACAATATACACTATGTATTAGCCTATAATTTGGAAAATTGATGCAACTATTAGTCTGCATGTGCATTGGAACTACGAATTGGATTAAAGATTAGATAATGGATTGAACTACCGATTGGACTATGCAATGAATTTTAGATTGTACTGTGGATTAACACAGCGCCCTTGAGGGGATTTTTCACAAAAACGGAGCTATCCAAGTATTCCAAATATTATTTATTATTATTATTAAATTATTGCTGATTCAATATATTGGACAGTACATTGTGCTATTGACTGGAGTGCGAATTAAACTTTGGGTTGTTATTTCTATATATACTCACTTGGAATCTCCACACAAGAGAATGGGTAGGTGGTAATTGAAGTCGATCCTGGTAAGTTTCTTCAGTTTTTTCGAAACGATGTTTTGAACGCAGATTGGTTTGTATTTATTTACATTTAGATCGTACACAAATACCTGAAACCAAAATATTTTGAAATTTGTTAAAGTTGCTGAATTTATGGATTCAAAAGTATCTCAGTTCATTCCAGAAAAAAACAATATTTGTGAACGTCCATCACGAACAACAATATAAATATATTTAATACCTTTCCATCAGACGTACACGCTGCAAATACAGTACTAGAGTATGGGGCCCATTTCACGTCTCCAACACTTGAACCGAGATCGAACATAAACAGTGGCTCGCTGTAAAACAAGAAAATATTTTTAAAAAGTATTCTCATGAAGGAATTTTGGCATAAGATTATAAGAAATTATGCATACATGGACATAAAGTCATATTCTTTGACATAGAGCACAAATAAATGTTCTCGAGGTAATCCGATAAAGAAGTGGACTGAGGGCAACTGCAAGAGAAGATTGGAGCAAAGTTGGAAAATCCCCTCATTCTAAGTTTTTAAGCTCTTGAAAAAATAAAATTTAAACGTAATTTCTATTCGGATGGCTAGCTTATTTGATTTTTTTTTTCATAATTACATAACATACGAAATTCACAAAAAAGTCGCAAAGTACCCATGGTCTGAAAATTATGAAAAACACAATATTGGTTCTGTTATTCAACACGTTTTTAATTAAGTCGAGACATTTTAGCTCTTTTTTTACATTAGCTCCACACTGCAGGCCCTTAGGTAAAAAATCCCTAATGGTTTATGTCATCTTTGGGGTGTTGTGTGGAGGGTCTTTTAAGGGGAAGGAAGGAAGGGAAGTTACTTTTAAGTGGAAGGAAAAGAGTATGATGGGTGGGTAGGAATCTGTGGGTCAACTTGTCTATTATTGACGAATCCATCCTTTCCACTGCGGCGCAAGGCGAATGGTCCACAGATTCCGGCTGGAAAGGTCTAGGTTCTCCCTCAACCGGTCTCTCCAGATCCAGCCCGCAGTAGGGGGGCAAACGCATTCGCCGCCAAGATCTAGATAAACCTCACCCTATGAATCAGGACACCCCTGCTAAGTTACCAAACGCAGCACATGACTTGGGGCGACCTACAGCAGGAGTATTGGTTCCCGAGGCGGTGGAACCCAAATCGGCCTCCCAAATTATACCTTCTGCCATCCTCCCAGATCTTGACGCGCCAGTCACCCGAGCAAGTGGCGAACACCTTCCCATCATAGGAGTTGTAGTTGATGGCGTGCACGGGCATGTGGTGCGCGCTGAGCACGCCCAGGAAGGCGCGCGAGTAAGCCCGGCTGCAGCGCAGGATAAGACCCTCTTCCGTGCCCACCAGGTACACCTCCGGGTGCAAGGGGTGGGAGGTCAGGCACGTACCGCAACCTGCCAATACGAAATACACAAATTATTCCAAGAACTCCTCATCTCCAAAAGGAATGTTTTTGTTGCATTTCCTCCCTGGTAATGTTTAGCCTAGAAGGCGTCTTTAGTAAGAACCTACTCAAAACGCCTTAGATATAAGAACCTACCCACATCGACTTTTGTTGTATGTACTTACGGCCGTAGGTAGATCATCTCTGCACGCTTTAACAGGATTGAAGTAAAACATAAATAATCCTTTGCTAGATTAAATGTCCGAAGGATCAACTGGTGGACGTTTAAACTGTCCGGATATCATCTTTTGGGGGAACAACTGCCATACGATTAACTGTGAGAGGATCAAGAGTCGGGTCACTGACGCAGGGTATATTATAGAAATAAGGTATATATATTATTTATGAATTTGAATAATGTAAGAAATGTAGGTTGGGTTCAAACTTCTCACTATTTTGCTTCTCCTTTGGAGATGGCATTATTGGTAGCTAGTATCTACGTTACTTTTGTGATAAAAAATCATTGTTCTCCCTTGAAAAAATCATGAGAGTATGAAGGACATTGAATAGTTTAGCATTCTCCATGACTTTCGTTCAGGGGGGCCAAGGTTTGACCCTTGTGTATTTCCAGAATTTGTTTTATACTTTATGCATCAATATGCGATGGTATTGCCTAAGATTAAGCAAGTATCTTAAGCAAGCAAGCAAGATACTTACAAACTTCGTGATTGTGACGCAACCACAAGAAGCTTACAGATATACTACTTTCTAATGCTGGTTTCCGTACAAGGCGCTACCCGAAGTACACCGAACTTGACCATTTTCACGATGTCTTCTCTACAAAATTCTTTTTTTTACGTATTCTGGTAACGTGTAGGCCTATATATACATGCAATTTTTCCGTTTCCAGAACAAATTAAACATTCAATTAAAGATCTATCGCCGTTTCCGTCAAACGTCAAACGGATAGTAATGGAAATAATGCAACTAGCGTAGCATGCTAACAGCACCTGCCAGTCTGCCAGCACCGTTGGTAACACTAGCAAAATAGTATGGCGGGTACTGACGAGCGGTGCATGTGCTACGCGCATCAAAGTCGAGTCGCTTGTAAATATCTCCGTGTACGATGGCACTAAAAGAGTTATTTAAAATATATCATTAAGGTTTTGTAGTACCTGTGTCATAGAGTCATTAACAAAAAACGAAAACGCAAATTACGATCTGTTAATACATTTGAATGATTATTACATTTAAGTTACAAAGTCGAGAGACGGGAATTTCCATGGTTTACGACCATCTTGAGTAACGTAGATAAATAAATGATAAAATTGTTTTGAAATAGTCAATAGTTTCTCCATGTAAGCTAAAACTGGACCTCAGATGAACCGTAGAAATACTAAAGGAACCGTAGAAATACCTCTGATAGGTTTCAGGTTGGGTCCAGACCCTGGAAGAAGCAGCAATATGGCCGTTGCAGCCAGCAGCTCTCCTGGCAACACGGTCCAGAAGGTTACTCGACCGTCACCAGACACGGACCAAAAACTGCATTCACCGTCGGCCAGGTCGGGACCCCAACGAATCTGCAAGAAAGTGGTGCTGTTAGTTGTCTGTTTCAACAATACAACCATAAAACAGAAGAAACTATTTTTTTACCATAACAAAGAATTTATAGGTCAAAGTTAACGCAAATTTCATTTAAAAAATGATGTATGGACCTTTGAATTGTTCAGTAAGTTCTTCTACATCTTAGTAAGAGAATTGGTGGAGGTCTTGATCAGGTCTTCTCATGCAGGAGAGTTAATGGAGGGCAAAGTAGAATGCTGCGGTTGTCTAGTCAGTCCATAACTTCGGGTATGGGTACCGCAGCCCCGGGAACCATTTATTGGATAACCAACACCTCTGCCATAGTTCACCCCAAGTGTTTCGCTACGTTTGGTAACTTAGCTGGGGTAACCGGGTTCATTGGATGAGGTTTTTCCGGGTCTTGGCGGTGGGTCTGCCCACCAGTTGTGTGGCAACCCGGATCGGAAGAGATCGGTTGAGGGTGACCTTTTGACCTTATCAGCCGGACTCTCTCGGTGCGCCGCCTTGCACCGCAGTGAGGGGGGACAGATTCATACGTCATCCCTGGAGACACTGACCCCCAGATTCCTACCAACCCTTTAACCATCTATACCCTTTTCCATCCCAGAACTTCATCGCCTTCCTTTCCTTAAAAGATCCTCCACACAGCGTCTCCAAAGTTGACATAGGCCCTGAGGGGAATTATTTTCCTCAAGGCCTCCTACGTGGTGCCAATGAAAAAAAGATACTCATTTCCTTCTGCAGGTTTCACAAGGCATAAAGATTAGTTTCTTACCTCCCATACCAAGCTGCTATGCTTTGATTCAACCGTATCACTTTTGTATTGATGGCTCTTGTCATTTGCCAGTTGTGCATTGTAAACACATACGTTTCCATCATAGAGTCCTATACAAAAAAAAAACAGTGTATTGATGTAATGCAGTAATTAACGACTATTTTTTACGTGTAAATCACGGACGTACAAATACTTGTATGTCTATGGTGTAAATAAAATTTTATTATTCCTCACCTACTACAATGAGGTAGGGAAACTTCTTGTGAATATCCAGACATATTACTGGCGAATCAGTCATCACGGCATATTCCGGAAATGATGGGTTTTTAATTGTGAACAGACAAAGACATCCTTCTTTATTGCTGTGTATAAAGTCCACTGTCCAAACAAAGAGCGTGTATTATTTTGGAAAAATAAATTATTAAAGCCGGAGGCCGACAAAGACCAATCTGAAGTATTTGAATATCTTTAAGACTTTTATACTTTGAATAATTTTAATAGTATCATTATGTACATACATGAGCCATAGGCGACTGCAAACATATCGTAGTAGTGTGGGTTCCAAGCCAAAGCCGTCACGGTACTTGTTCGCATGCGTTCGTAGGAAAACCTCCAAAGGGGAAGTAAGGACCCGTCTCCTTCTCGGAACTCGTCCGAGGGGTCTTCCCAATATCTGTAGTCATGACCTGACAACACATAAACATTCATTATTTATTTATCGAACAGTATCTATTTATAATAAATTTCATCATAGGATAAAAACCAGTTTCTTATTTTTGTTATGGAAGATCTAGAGAAGTTATTCTACATAGTGTCTTCTTAACCGAAATTTGGTCGTCATGTTACTTTAAATGATCTGTTAGATTCATGATTTATTTTGAAATATCCCCGTCAATGTATTGGAACAAATGCTAAAATGAAATACTGCTTTTGAAAGCAGGTGAAAGACTCTTTCAGATTTTAATATTGAAAATGGTCACGTGCAATCAAAATATTAAAAAAATATTTTTAGAGAGGATTTTTTTAGTTGTTTTGTCGCTTTCCGATTATTTTTGTCTTGTAAACTGTAAAAATATGGCTTAAATGTTAAATTACACAAAGGATTAATAAAGGTCAGTGTCCCTTAAAACTGTCAAAAATAATTCTTAAAATTTTCACAAATTTGTCAAATCTTTCGCAAACATGCAAGATATGCCGGGGTTGATGATTTTTGATTTTTTGGAATATAACGAGTGGAATTAAAATTATTTGAAAGTGTCTATGGTAAACTTTTAAATGCAAATACACAAAAATACTTCACTGCTGCGTGATGTAGCGTGAACTAAAAGGCAGAAAAATACCCAAGAGGTTAAGGTGGAGTTCAGTCCAGGAAGTCGGAGCAACAGCAGCATCTTACCAATTTCATCGTAGATATTTTGGTTGACCAATCTCTCCAGTACAGTCCAGCCTTCTTTAATTCTCTGTTGAATCTTTTCTTCGTGCAGTTCTTTCTCTGTTTTCTCTTTCAGCTGTGGGATTTTCTTCTTCACCTAATTGCACAAAAATACTAGTAAGAATTATGAAGCTTTTACATTTTCTTTAATGGCTGCAATTTGAAGTCACAAAAAACTAATACCTTTTTAGGTTTTTCCCCTTCCCGTTCACTTTCCTTCGACTCGTAATCTTTTTGGTAGAAGTCGTAAATAATGGACTGCAGAGCTGTGGCAGAGAACGTGGCTCTTGGAGGTGGATATGTTTGCGTTTCTACAGACTGTAATACAGACAAAAAGATATTTATTCAGACTATTCGGATGGGTGGATGCCTCCAAGATACGGCACAACTGGAGACTTTTGAGGAAAGCATATTATGTACATAGACGAATTTCAGACGACTTATGAATAAGAATAGCATTGATTAATAGAAAAGGGGAAATATTACGTGCTTGCCGTGATAAAGAATGACCTTACCCTACTGGGATAGCTGACAGTCAGGGCTGCCCTTTCACAGAAGTTAAACTGGTTGGATAGCTTCTTGGCTTTTGGTACTATTTCTACCTTCTCTTCTTCGCCTTCCTCATCCAATCCTCCGTCTGAATCTCCTCCTGATCCTTCGACATTGGCCACTTCATCAACGGCATCGGCAACCGCTTCTTCCGCAGGTTCCTGACCTTCCTCTGGAATGTTATCAGTAATCGTTAGCTTATTTATTCATGAACAACTATCAGAATTGTGACATGGGTTAGGAAGCCGGGACTATTTTGCAGTGGTGACGAAATCAATTTGAAAGGAATTTGTAACTAAGAATTTGTAAGTGTCTAGGTTCAAACAGCAGATTATAAGTTATCAATATAAATATATTACTATAGTTTATCTTACCTGGTGCCTCATCATCCCCAGCTGGTTCTTCTTCTTCCTCTTCCTCCTCTTCTTCAGTTGTTTTCTTTGCCTTTATTTTCTTTGGTCCAGAGTCATCAAGGTTTACGGCACCTTTTCAATAAAAATGTCGTTTTTTATTATCTTATCATAAATTTATTTCATATGTCTTGCCATTACCTTTTGTTAAACCCTGTGGATCATATTTGCGAATAGACAATGGACATGTTATAAAAATCTCGTAATTGAACTTACTTACTAATGGTCTTTGGTGGGCACGATGTGAATGATACAAGCCATCATTGTGAACATACCGTATCCTGCAGCTATCTGCGCCCTGGCCTCTTCTCCATCCTTCCTGATCGCTGTGCCCTGGTGGCTGTAGAGCGCGTAGGAGATAGTCTCCTCGGGGGGCTTATCAACAAATTCCCCGAGCGCGAAGCTGTACTCCGCCTCTTTGGTTGGCAGTTGTGGATTGATGCAGGTCAGCGTGCGGGTTATCTCTACTTTCAGTTGCTGAAAACAATAATTTTACAGATACATATATTGAATGCGTTAATGTTCCTTTAGGTACGAGAAGACTCGAGAGACCCTGAGAAAACTTTGAAGACTCTTATGCAATTCTATTTCCAAGGCTCAAGAGGCCATGAGCAAAATAATTTTCCCCGGAGCCTATGTCATCTTAGGCGATGCTATGCAGAGAATCATTTTATGGAAAGGAAGGAGAGGAAGTTATGGGAAGGAAAAAGGTTCGAGGGATGCGTAGGAATCTGGAGGTCAGTGTTTCCAGGAGTGACAGACGTGTGAATCCATCCCACCATATGGATGGGTCGAGAGAGTCCGACTGGAGAGGTCAAAAGGTTTCCCCCAACCAGTTTCTCTCGATCCGGCCCGCCACGCATTTTTCTGTTTAGGGTGTTAAGGGACGTACTTGACTTACTTTAACCAATGATTCCTGACAATATTTGGAGTAAAAAATGTAAATTAAATTTTGGGCTCCGGTGCCATTTTAAATTTTTTCAAAATATAAACAATAAATATGTATTGGACAGTTGAGGTTGTGTGAGGGGCTGGGACGTTACTCGGCTGAATGACTTGTGATGACATATGCAAGAAAAAAATTGTTCAGTTTTGAAGAGAAAAAAAATAAACATTAATCAAAAAAGTCAACGGAGACCAAAATTGGTTAACATTTTTTACTCCAAATAATGCCAGGAATCATTAATTAAAATAAGTCTATAAGTATATCCCTTAACACCCAGTGTAATACGTAATACATGTCATTTTTAAATGAAAAAACACATAAAATAATAAGTTATTTTGTGATAAGTCCTCCGAGGCAACAGTGCCATGATAAAGTTAACTTACCGCTTCGCTGAGTTTCTCCTGGTCCGCGGGCCTCATCAGCGGTCTCACCTTGAGGGCATCAGGGACCTCTTCCGCTTCTCCGGCGAGTTTTGCGGCGTTCTTCTTCTTGGCATCCTTTTACAGGCGAAACAACTATTACTTTTAAAATAAACACATTTCACAATCCCTAAAAGCTCACAATTTTTTTTTTTTTTAATTTACATCTGATTTTAATGCGCATTCCTTAGTGGAAGATACTTTCATTATCGCCTTGGTGTAAGACCAACATCCAATATCTTTTTTCTTTCCAAAACTTCCTCAGCCTCCTTTCCCTAAAAAGACCGTCCACACAGCATCCCCAAAGGTTATCTTTAGGGATGCTGTGTAGAGGGGTTTTTTTTAAGGAAAGGAGGGAGAGGAGAGTTCTGGGAAGGAAAAGGGTTTATGGTGTGGGTAGGAATCTGGGGTTCAGTATGTCCTGGTCATCCGTCTCCAAAACCTAGACAAACCTCACCCCATGAACCCGGGCACCCCTGCTAAATCACCAACCGTAGCGAACCACTTGGGGTGACCTATGGCAGAGGTGTTGGTTATCCAATAAAGGTTCCCGGGCGTCGCGAGTCGGTACCCATTCCCGCCCCCCAAATTGATTATTAAATATTTAAATTAATTAAATAAATAACGAAAGGAAAAAAAAACGTTACCATAATATGTACCTCAAACATTTATATAATATGTAAGTTTATGTTATATAATAGGGTTTTGTGTATTCGGTTCGTAATTTTGTAAGAGAGTAAAATATTTTCGATTAGAGTGTAAGTTGTGATATACCTAATGCTCTGCTTACGTGGAAAAATAAATTATTTACAGTTCTGGTGGGCTTTCCCGAATATTATTAATCTTTGAAGACTCGGAGTTTTTCTACTTAGGGATTTTAGATTAATGTACCTAATCTTAAATACTAATAAAAGGATATCATAATTTATTGATTAGTGGCTTCACTTCGATAGTAAAAGCATTCGAGATTTTAGATTCTGTGCCAAATAATTTCTATTTGTTGATTTGTATTCAACGAAACATACACATCTTTGAATACTCGATTATGTTATATGTAATAATTTGTAAGGACTGGTTGTTTCAAGGAATTTGAACAATTCTTCAATTTTTGGAGTTGATTTTAAAGTTCTGTGAAAGTTCTATTAAAGTTCCGTTTTTATTTCAGTTCTGTAAAGCAACTAGTCCGCTGATAAAAAACAGAACTTGAATAGAGTTTTTTTTATATATTAATATAAATTTAATTTGTAGTTTGATGAATTGTTCAAATTCTGTGAAACAGCTGGCCTTAAGTGTCTTGGATTCCAGTTAGATTATTTCAGATAATGTGTGTTCCAATATCGTTAACTATTAGGTCCTTACATATGAAATTGGCGTTTTGTATGGGAGGAACTTTCTATGGGAGTTTTGTATGGGAAGCTTTTTCACCTTCCCAATTTGCTTCAAGTGGATTAAAACAGTTTTATCACTAACACCGCAGCCTGCAGCTAACTCGGTCGTGGTTTGCGATGGATCCGCTTCCACAATAGCCTTCAATTCTTCATTATCAACTTTGGTCTCCGGCCGTCCAGGGGGCTTGTTCTGCAGGTCGAAATTTCCAGAACGAAAACGTTGGAACCAAAAACGCACTGTGTTTTCTTTTGCGTCACCGTCGCCATACACATCATTAATCCTTCGAGCCGTTTCTGCAGCACTGGTGCCACGGTGGAGCTCGTACTCGTAAATGACGCGATATTTCAAGTTTTCCATTTTGTAAACTCAGTGAAGCGAAGAAAAAAAAACAAATGTATTATAATTTTCAAAACACAAATACATGAGTAAATAGCTGTATGAATTTGATATTGGAATTCCTAACCAAAGAGAAGATATTTGAAATCAAAGTTGCCAGTACGGCAAAACGCCAATTTAACATGTAAGGACCCAATATTAATACTTACTGATTTGGTAACCGACGAAAAAACTCACAATCTGTAGTAAAAATTTTATGATAAAATAAATTTACAATAAATACACTCTAGCGTAAATTCATTAAAAAATCATTTTAGAGTTTGTAATAAACAAAAAAAAACAGACAATTTAAAAAATTTGTAAAATTTTTAGGCAGTTTTTAAAAACGGGTTATAGCATAAAAAGAAATCACACACATTTATTATTATAACTTATAACATATCTATTAAAATACTCACTTCATCGAGATCAACAGACATTTTAACTGATAACTCAAGTCAGCCAATAACATTAAACGTTTTAATTTTTTTTAAACTAAATGATTACATAATTATTTTTAAGCACGTTCACCGAAAACGAAACAATGATATATTTCACCGATAAAAAGGATAAAAGATTTAATTTGACGTTTTAGTATTATTATTTATTTTATCAAACAAGGCATTAAATTCGGGGTGGCTTTACGTCCGTCGCCAAACTGCCGTCTTGAAAACTAACTGAAATAAACCGTTTTAGTTTCAGCAAAGTTTCCTAGCGATAAGGGATGTTTACGATGGGGAGGGGGTGGGGGTTGGGTGGGGGTGAGTTATTTGTAGCAGCTTTATTAGTATAAATCGGTTTTAAAAATATTTCCAAGCGTTGAATTAATGGTCAGGAAACTTTAACTTGCATGTTATTTGAAAAGTGTATTGAAATCAATTTTGAAAGTCAAGATAACTGAGTTGTGTTATTAGACATTATTAGTGTGATTTTTTATGATTGAAGTGGACTAATGCACATGCAAACATATAACTAGGACATAGACACAAGGACACGACACAAACACGAATTACTCAACTTTACTGTGTTTACGGAGTTGCTTTTTTACGTTTTGCACTCTTTCAGATTGTTTCTTTTTTTATATTAATGTTTTTCTAAAATGTATTCCCTTTTACTCGCTTTTCACCTGATCACTCATTAATCTGTAATCAATCAAAATTTTCAAATAGTTGTATGGCATTTCTATTGAATAGAACAAAAGTTAAAGTTGTTTCAACATCTGTGGATTCCATGAAATAGAAGAGATGGTAACTCGCCATTACATTAAAAAGATATATTCATAATATATTATAATAGAATTCCACCATGAATTGTCGGTCTCAAAAATAGAAATATTGAGAAGATATATTCACTTCGACGTTATTTCCTTGGGTATTTTCAAAGAACGGCCAATAACTTTTGTCCTTTGAACTCCAAATTTAACCAGGAAATAATTTTTTTTAAAGTTTGTATTATTTTTTTATGTTCTATCGCAATGCACCTATTCAATGCAACTGAAGCTACTCGTGCTATAGTAAAAAAATCATTAGGTGGTTTGTTTTTTATAAAACAATCATTAATTAAATTATTATCGTAAATTAAATACGCTAGATATTATTGTTTCACTTTAAAGATTTAATTAAGAAAGACAAATTTCAAAAACGCAAGGTATGAAATTGTGTATTTAAACAATTAAATTTAAAACAAAATTCAGTATTTACACGTTTCGATTGATAGAAAAATGTGAGATCTTTCGACTGAAATTATTTCGAACTTTTTCGTTTAATTATGAACGATGTAAAAGAGTTCTAATGTTTTATTGGCGTTTCGAAAACCTGAAACAGAATATAACGTTATATATGTCATTTATTCAAGATCAAATATCCATTAATTTATTTGTACTTCCAAAATGATCGACGATTCAATTGCATCAGTTTTAATTTAAAAGCCCATGAATCCATTCTTTGGCGGAAAACATGAGCAAGCATTTTGCTGTATTTGACATCGCTTGTCAGTTGTAAACGCTCGATTTAACCAACTTTGTTTCAACTTATGACTGTGAAGTTTAAAAACTAACTAATTGGGTCACCCATCTAGTGATTTAAACATGAAAAATGTACCTACATACATATTCTACTGCAGAAAACATTTCTGTCACGATTGTTCCGGCTGGTGTCATTTCTGATATTGCTTTTCTAGAATAAAAAGCATGTTTTGCTATACGTGCAAGTGCGTGGAATTGTTTACAGGGACACGGTGAACAGACAGTTTACAGATCACGAAATAAACACATAATTGCTATGTCACATAAGTAATAATGTTTTTTAAAGTGTAATAAAAAGAAAACTGAAAGTTAAGTTAACTTTTTTTAAACTCTGCAGAATATCAAAAAGCATCGTTTGAAAGCTGACTGAAACATATAGGTATTACGTAAAATGTGGTTATGAAGCATAATATCTCAGCAAGCTTTTTATGTTCAATTGTGGTTACCTTGTTTTATATTTTGCATTTATGTTATTTAAATCAAAAAAGTTTTATTAGAGCATTTTTTTCATATTTTCTCTTGAAAACTGGATGACGTGTTTGCAATTTTCATCTATACAAAGTTTATTCCTGAAATCTGTAAAAAAAAGTTTATTCTTTTTTATTCTGTGAAAACTAGTATTTTTCAGATTACCGTTAGAAAGCTTTTTAAATCACTGTAATGGCGACAAAATCTGTAAAAAAAACCTCCTCAATAAAAAGTTTCTCGTTTTCGTACCTCCATGTACCGTAATGGATTTTTATGCCTGCAATCAACGCAACTATCTCCGCAAACAGTTTCTCGTCTGCGGGCGCCCTTTTGGCACATTTTACTTTTTTTTTCTCCACAGTTGAGATATTCACTCGACAGGTATTCATTATTGTACGTGATTTATTTCAGTCATGTAGGTACGTAAAAGAAAATCGTAGTATTTATGATGTAGATACTAAACAGAATAACTTTAATCAGCCAAAAATCTAATAGCTAGACCGTGATCATGTCAAATATGATTTAGGTAGGACCAAATCAAAAGTTCACTATTTTATTAGAGCAATTTAGTATTTGGATACTTTTGTAAAACAAGTGTATTGCCCTGGCGATGGATTTAAATTATTCAATAAAAGAAAACGTTCGTGAGCACTGTATTGTTGTGGTAAAAAAATAAATCACAAGGAATAGAATGTTGGTGATCTCCGCGGGGCATGCAACAGATCGGTTCAATGATAATGCGCAACAATCAATGTCTACTTTTATTAGGTTAGGATTTTTCTTGTTATTATTTTTACCCATGCTCCTGATTTTCAATCTTGCATTACCTTTGTACCTAAGCGTGTGGTGAATATTAAATATTGAAAGCGTTGATTGTGATGACTGACTGAAATCGCTGTGCCCGACCTAAAGAAGGTTATTTGAAAATCTGTTATTTTATTGCAGCAAACTTTGATATTTATTTCATAGTTTTTGTCATAAAATATATTCGTCATTCAATTATATTAGTCGAAGAAACGCATACCTTAATAAAACACTATCGCCTTTTCCCACAAGTTATAATAATAAATTTAATGCACAGATCTTTATTGCAAGTGCAAGCCCGCTAGGTTTAACGAAAAGAAATAAGAATGCTGAACCAATTGGGTGTTTTTACAGTTTTTCTTAAATTCTCGAAGAGAATTTATGAAAATTAATGTATTTTTATGCTGACGAATACATTTTCTAAAACGATTTAAAATGTGCCATTTTCGATTTGCCGCCAAAACGATGTGTTCGTTTTTATTTGACGTCACTCCGGGCAACCTTGGGGATAGCTGTTTTACCAGCCAGTGACGGTTTCGAAGTCATTATAGCCAGTTTGAATCGTTACGGAATGTGCGGTTTTTAAAAATCAATAATTATTAATGAAATTATTAAAATTACACAGTTTTAATACAATAATGATCAGGAAATAAGCTTTAAATCTTCCATACTTTTTTAACGTTGTTCATATTTTGTGAAAATATCCCATTCTTTGCCAATTGACAAATCCTCAGCACTGCCAAATGAGGTTCCAGAAATTGGAAGCCAGTACCTATTTTGAACGTGATACATCTAGAAAAGAAACAGATTTTCAGGAAACCTACAATAGGCAGGACTCATTGCAAGACACACATTAGGCGATCTACGCATTCTGACAGTTTCGTTTGGGTACTTACGTTACGAAGTTTCTCCGCTAATGTGGAAGTCACTGAACGAATCGAAAATACCTGAAAGTATCCGAAATTACCGCAAATGATATAAAAACATCTAATTATAATTATTCACTGATTAACGTCGTAACTAAGGGACGTAAACAGGCTATCCGACATTGACCCAAAACCCTAATGGGATAATCGCACAATCGTTGCTAATATAAAACGTAAAAAATAAAGAAATCAATCAAAGAATAACGGCATTGTACAAAAATAAATATGATTATATATTTCGTCCCAAATTACCTTTGTCGGTTTTTTAAACTAAGTTTGAATGTAAAATATGTCGTTTTCAGGACAAACCTTTATAATATGCCATTATCGATCAATAATTTAATAATGTCATGTCGCAAATTATGCTTTTTAGTTAAATCAGTTTATTTATGCATAGTTTAATTCAATTTAATTTAATGGTTTCGCTAAGTAAATTATGAATTACTTGGTTAACTTATTAACTCTATTTGTTGTCTTGCGCCTCTTTGTATTATTTATTATTTGAGTGAGCTTTTGTATAATTTCATAATTATTTTTTAATCTTTATTTAGAATTACGCAAACTAATGTGTCCTGTGTTTAAGTAGATTTCTATTATTGAATTTATCTATTTGTGTATTAACTGCGTTTTTGTACCTGATTGAGATCACGTATGTGAGAACATCTGTAGAAACCCAGTGCAAATAAATAAATACAGTTGCAAAACGACGCGACGCTCAGTGGAGATGAGCAGGAGGTCATAAAAAACACTGATAATACAAATAAAGCATACTTAATAAGTTTTCTAACAATATCTAAATGGAAAATCAGGATAAAAATTATTATAAGCAATAATTATTAGCCTGAAACACTCATCAACATTGAAAAAATCTCCCGAGAAAAGATAAATGCCGCCGACGGGACTTGAACCCGCGTCCTTCTGATATCCGGTCAACTGCCCTACCAACTGAGCTACGTCGGCTTATCTCCCACCCGCCAAATAATTCAATATATACTAGTGTTTCATTCAACAATTACTGCTTATTACATGTTTTCACCTGAAAACAACCAACTTTATTTTTTGTGAGAAATGCATTATAAGTGCTAACTCTCCCACTAGATGGAGTCGAGACAAATTATGTCTACATTTTTTGGTGAAATACTTTAACTTGTCAAATATTAATTATTATTTTTAATTGGTAAACTAACGTTTTTAAGACAAGATTTTTATGCATAGCACAAAGGGTAACAATTATTATAAGCAATAATTATTAGCCTGAAACACTCATCAACATTGAAAAAATCTCCCAAGAAAAGATAAATGTCGCCGACGGGACTTGAACCCGCGTCCTTCTGATATCCGGTGTAATGGCCCGTCACTCTTGGCTTTTGACTCCAATTGTGATGAACCCTACCTAGCTGATTTACTTTTCTAAGCTTCTACCTCGTAGTTTAAATCTCGTAGCTCCTGTCTCGTAGCCACGCTCATAATTCTACCCTTATGTCCTACTGATCACACCACTAGGTATGATGGCCTGACTCAACCCTCCTTTCGGTTTATTTCTACCTCAGGCTCGTGATTTCTAAACCCCTATACCTTATAATCTAGCTAAACCTACCCTATCTTCTTAAATCCCTGCGATTTTCTCACAGTAATCAAGATTTAAGATTTTTGTTCACATTATTTCTATAATCTGCGTTGTGTAATTTTTTTTTTTAGATTTTACATCTGTTTGCATACTTAATATGCACACATATGTAGAGAAGATAATGTATTACGTGTGGTAACCCATAGATTCTTTTAGAGAAAGGGTGAGAATTTTCCGATCAATTTATTTATTATTATTTTAGAATATTTAACCGAGTTTGATAAACTACCCCCGCCCTAAACCTTGTGTCTATTTGATTTCCATAGGAATTTAGTGTGTTTATTTAATTCTTCCTATCACCGCTGATACATCGATAACATAAACAACAGTTAACAAATTAAACATTTCAAGAAAGCAAACCTTACCTTAGGATGATCGAACTCGAAGGTCCAGTTTTCTCAATTGAAGTCCTTGTCTGCAACCTCTCCTAACATAATGTGTTTGTAGTCATAGTTAGTGCTATTGGTTAGTATTCGCAAAATTGTTGAAAGAGCAGGAATGGAGGGATATGGGGAGGGGATAATATGTTTGCTTAAAAAGTCGGCACCTCCGCTAACCAAGTGAAAACCGATGAACAACAATTTCAAACCGGATTCTCCCAAGTACGTTTGCTAAGCTTATCCTTAAGTCCGAGTTTTACTCTCTTCGACGAGCGTCTCTTGTTACGAAAGGGGCTCTTCACGCCAGATGGGGGAATACCAAGTCTTCATGCCGTTTTTCTGCCTCACTCCGACTTCCATCTCCGCCGGATTGAATTTAACTCTACTGAGTCTAGAAGGGGTATTTCATGTCTTCCCTTATCATGCCTCTATCCGTTAAATGTGGCGTAAGCTTGTGACGGGCAGATCCTTCCTCCCACGTAACCGACCCAGCGTTACATTCCACCTCTGACTAGCTGACATAAAACTCACCTCGTGAACCTTATGTTTGCTTTCAGGTTCGACAAGACTCACGGTATGCAAATAACCTGTGGCTTTAATGCCGCGTCAGCGTACTGTCCGCATACGTCCTTCCTCTTCCCCGCATGCCCACCTCGACAATACCGCCACAAGATCAAAGCCGTCCGTTCGAGAAAGGTTGACACTTACATTTCCAGATGGCTCATACCTACATACAGAAGCCTTGAAGTTTACGTTCGAAGACAAGTTAGGATTCAGGACTGTATGAGTATTTGAACACCAGTGTTGTTTAAATGAGGTCACTAGCTCCTCGTGTGTTAGGTATTTAGGATAATGGGTATTTATGGGTTCTTGGATACCTACTTCCTATAAGAAAGATTTAAAAATGGGATACATCAAGTCGACATTGAATCAATGACCTCCTGAATAATTGTGATGTGCTCTCTTAGAGTTTGAAGCTAGTCACAGTACTTTACTTTGCGAAATTTTTGCATGCTGAATCAATGCTACCTATTGGCGATCGCTCTAGTAAAATCAAGTCGTTTAGAATTGAGTGGATTTAAACGTCAATGTCGCCTTCACATATTGACCGCAGATTTCATCTCAAGCTATAATTGATAAACTTGTCCCTGACGTTAAGTTTTGTTTTGTTTATTCGTTAATGAATTTAGGTGACTGGGTCAATGGATGGCCTTGAACTCAAATCGAAATTTTGGTACACTATCGAAGGTCATATAACCATACCCTAATCGTGCTAGTGAAAAGAAACGATAGGTATTTATCTTACAAATACGCTAAGATACCAAAATTGATTTAGTGATGCGTTTCTATCTAATTATGTGTTAAGTATTTGTTTAGCAACATTTCATTCCGTATGGGAGGTGTGATATGCGAATGCTAATAAATTGGTTAGTTATTTATTTACCCTTACTTGGCGTTACGTCCATCAGTGTCAGGATATCCACAGGAACCTGTAAAAGCTTAAATATTGTAAGGACTCACCAAGCTCTAATGTCTTAATTTCAGCTCCACCGGGTTACTATCATCGGCGAGAAACTTATTAGAGCATCCAGACTACCTGTGTAACTTATCGCACTTTTATTTCGACTTCCCACTTTTAACGATTTAATCCTACAAGATCCGGAACTCATCTCCTTCCTTTCTCCTTTGAATAGATCTCTGATGTAAGAAATCCTCACGTTTTCCTTTAATATCTGCCGTTATTATTGAAGAAGAACGATCCTATCTAATTAATCCCGACAATCCTCACCTCCCTCCCCTTTCCTTCCATATTTGATTCCAATCTAAAGAGGGGAATCGATTCTTAATAATCGTTCGCTCGAATATTATTTTATTATGTGGTATATAACTACACCTATTTACTCTTTAATAAATTAATTTATTAATTTGAATTTCCTTTAAATTTGTATTATTCCACTTTATAAAAAATATTTAAGTTTTATTTATTTTTTTCTCAATTTAAATTATATATTTTTTTTCATAACAACTAAAGATTTTCTTTAAATTTGAATTATTCCACTTAAGGACAAAGCTAAAGTTTTATTTATGTTTCCAATTTGAACTAGAATCCCTTTGTAACGAATAACTAAATATTATTCGTCACTCAGATTACAACAAAACTGAAAGAACCCCTTCCACTTTATTTTATAACACTTTTGTTTAGCAGCAAATTAATCACTTGTATTATTCATTTAAACTTCGGCTAAGTATTTTCCAGATTTCGGATCAATTATTATTATTGCGTTGTCACCTAACGATAATTAATATCTCGTAATAAAATTTCCAACTTTCGACCTAAACGTAAATTTTTTATTTAATGAAACTTATAAGACTGTAATTTTCTTTATATAACCTCGGACTAAATAACTCTATTTTAACCTTCATAGAACAAATTTAAAGCAATTCAAACACACTATATTAAACTCCTCCCACATTGAATTTGTAATTAATTAATTAATTATTAGATTTTATTGAATCGGAAATTATTGCAAACACTGATTTTAGATTTATTATAAGATCATACACTCCGTTAAATTGCACGATTAACCCTATCCGGGCACTTCACTCCCTGTTTTATCAAAGTATAAAACTGATTGTAGACTCTATTTTTCCACTGTATTTTTAAAGTATAAAACTGACTCTAGACTCTATTAATTAATTACCAGGGTAATTCTCACAACATGCGCGACGTTTTAATCAACCTTGCCAGTTGTCGAAGGACCCCTTTTTATTTTAATGATAAGTTGAATTTATAAATAGATATATTATTATTCAATGCTGTTATAAAATTCTTTAAACACTGTTGTTTCTTTTTAAATTCGCTACACTATATAAACCTTTTATTTTAATGACAAGTTGAATTTATAAATAAATATATTATTATTCACTGCTGTTATAAAATTCTTTAAACACTGTTGTTTCTTTTTAAATTCCCTACACTATATAAACTTTTTATTTTAATGACAAGTTGAATTTATTGTAAAACTATATAAAACACTTTATTTAATTTTCAACACTCCACAGATTTAATCACGACCGTAATTTTTATAAGTCCCAGAATTCCCACTCCGAATTTTTCTAAGTCTCAAAATTTTACAACACTTAAGAAATTTTCAACTAATAACCGTTTTAGACGCTACGTCACGTAACTTCCACGTTTTAACCCGACGATTGGTCCCCGACGACTCCTTCCCGACAACTAACACCGAAAACTGATCTCGATTCTTCTAAGTCCTAAGTTTTATATGTACCTCCAGGATTAGAACATCTTAATTACGCGTTCATTGATTTTCTAATTCAAACTCTAACAACTCGAGATTTCATATATCAATTCTGTTATTTTCGTATCAACGTGTTAAGTCCGGCCCCCTTGATTTTAGAAATCTTCTGTCTCTTACGTAAATTGTTCCAGTGTCGAACCTACCATTATGTCAAATTTTGCCCCGTCGTTCCTTTGTCTTCAGGTCTTACAAATTTAACTAAAATATCATGATTTTTGTGTCCTTTTTTCTCTAAATATATAATAGGTACGTCTTCAATAAACTGTATATAATTCTCAATTTGGTTTATCGCTACCAGAACACGAACAAACTCATGTCGAAATCTTCACTATGCTTTTCCCAACATTCATTTTCCTAAATTTCCCCACATTTTCATGTTTCTTATATGAATCAATTCAATTTTTAACTGTATTGTCTCTACTTACGTCGTAGACTTGAATTTTCTTATTTTTCTTCAATTATATTTTATATACGACGTTATTTTTATGATTTCTCTGCTTCATTCTTATGTCATTGTCCATAACTATATGATTAGTTATATTCCAAGCCAAATTTATTATTTTCATCGATGTTTCGGAATTTTCCGGAGTTTTCCTTCCGAAATCATCTTTTAATTATCTTTACTTCATTCTTTACCATCATTTGTATAATTTCCAATGTTTATCTTCTCTTAGAAAACTTCACCTTCTAGTCATAAATATTCAATCTGCTATTTTTTCATAATTTTCATAGAAGAAAATTCCAATTTGACTCTGGGATATGTGTCAGGTTAATTGCTTCGTATAAAAACGTATAAAATTGTGTCTCGTTTCATCTCAAAAACCCATAAAGTATCATCGTTGACATATGTTGATATTTTCGATTTCTACGTACTGGATCGTAAATAAGAAATTAATATTAACTCGTTAAATTTAATCTCTTTTATCTTATCCAAACATTGCATAAGTTCCATGTTAACTTTTATTGCCCCAAAAGCAATAAAGACTATCATAATCACCCAAAACCATGTCGGAAATCTTATTGTTTAAACAACAAAATCGTGTGTGAGCTCGACAACCTTTTTTTACATCAATTGCCTCAGCAATTTGTTCTATCGTCTATAGTATTTTCTTATAGCAAATGACGTAAAAACGATCCCTTCCTTTGAATTAATCTAACGTAATATAACTAGAATAACCATCCTATTTCAAATATATAACGATATCTATTTAAACTCGTCTGAAAACGCAAAATTAAGTCGAAATCTTATATTGTTCAATAAATACTTCCGTTTAAATGTCCGTTTTTTTTATTAGATTTTCTTTTCAAATCGTTTTCCCTGACCGTATTGCTTCATTTAAAAGTGACATTCCTAATTTCCATCGTTTTTCTTTCTTTTAAATATCAAACGTACGTTTTCCTCTGAATCTGGCCTCCTTTTGTTCTTCACGTTCTCGTTATTCAATTGAGTATCCCTACAGTAGCTTTTCCCACGTTTTCCAGGTCTTTTCTTTAATCTTCCGTTCATTATATTTCCTTGCTATTTTATTGCATCATTTTTTCAACATAATATGGATTTATTTGTTCGTTAACTGCGGTTGTCGATTCCTCTGTTGCACTCAATATTTACCTTTACAATTAGGGTCATTGTACCAAATGCACCGAACGTGGGATTGTGTTTATCTTAAAGCGTATTGATCTCTCGGGTTGATGATGATTTTTACCCCATAAATCTCAGACTAATGGTCTAGTCCAAAGTCCATCTCTTTGTCTTGAAAAAAGGTAACCTCCCCCTTCTCTGATTGGTAGATCAATCTTAAGTGTTTATAATTGGATCCCTCTGTGTTCTATTTATCAAAACTTGACATTAATTTAATAATTATAGATCTCTGCAGTCTCCATGGCCCAATCAAACTTAATCAGCTAGGTGTCGCTAGTGTGTTGATTTCGTTATAATTCTGAATTATTATTTATTCATTCGTAAGGTGGAAGCTACTATATTTTCGTATCCACTGCGATTCATCACACCGGTCAACTGCTCTACCAACTGAGCTACGTCGGCTTATCTCCCACCCGCCAAATAATTCAATATATACTAGTGTTTCATACAACAATTACTGCTTATTACATTTTTTCACCTGAAAACAACCAACTTTATTTTTTGTGAGAAATGCATTATAAGTGCTAACTCTCCCACTAGATGGCGTCGAGACAAATTATGTCTACATTTTTTGGTGAAATACTTTAAGTTGTCAAATATTAATTATTATTTTTAATTGGTAAACTAACGTTTTTAAGACAAGATTTTTATGCATAGCACAAAGGGTAACAATTATTATAAGCAATATTATTAGCCTGAAACACTCATCAACATTGAAAAAATCTCCTGAGAAAAGATAAATGCCGCCGAAGGGACTTGGTTGGTAGAGCAGTTGACCGGATATCAGAAGGACGCGGGTTCAAGTCCCGTCGGCGGCATTTATCTTTTCTCGGGAGATTTTTTCAATGTTGATGAGTGTTTCAGGCTAATAATTATTGCTTATAATAATTGTTACCCTTTGTGCTATGCATAAAAATATTGTCTTAAAAACGTTAGTTTACCAATTAAAAATAATAATTAGGATAAAAATGTTCAAAATTAAGGTGTTACTTTATAGAAGGCGCGAGTTTAATTACTTTAGGGACAAAAGCTTTTTACAAGTTATGCTTTAAAATATTAAGAGGAATTAACTGTTTGCGTCCGTACATACGAAATATGAATGTGAATTTGTCCATAAAAAACTCAAATCTTTCATGAAAGGCTGACAATTGAATGAACGATACACTAATTATATAAACCGATAAAACCATTTATTCATATTCATATTGCGTATGTACTTGTACAGGTACAAACAATTAATTCTTCTTAATATTTTAAAGCGTAATTTGTAAAAATCGTTTTTACTTAAAATAATTAAACTCGCGCCATCTATGAAAGAGTAGATTATGATTTATTATATGTACCCTTTTAGTCTCATTCTTAGCATGTTTCGTGTGACATCGGTTTTCACCTTACATATCCAATAAATACCCATCCCTGCTATATCTGTTACTTTCCATTCCAAGAACACATATTCTTTCTTCTTTCTGTATATTAATTTGCTGTTGGTTTAACTTGTGTCTTGGCGAAGCAGTATTAAAAGAGAGTTTTAAGTTTAAATTAACGTACCTAACGTAGATAGCAGCTAAACAGAGAATTTCGTTTAATTAAATCTACAGGCCTTATCTCCAAAGTTTTTCCATGTTTATCCGCAAAGCGTAATTCTATTTTCTTTTCTTTCGTATTTTTCCTCAGTTCCCCGTAAAAAAAATTATGACCTCTGAATGGGTCGGCACGAATTTATCATTTAACTTGTATTATTTGTCGGAATACACCGCAACTTTTATTATACCCGTTAATATTTTACCAAATAAGCGATCGGGCAAAGTAAAACTACCAATTTTGTTTAGAAACTTCGTGTAGCATTTTAGCGTGTGACCGAAGTTTTAATAGCATATAATATTCTAAATTAATCTGGAAAATTACAAGTAGCATATTTCTCTGTATAAATAGAATAATATTCCTGTGGGATTATTCGTCGGTCTACAATTTAAGTATTTGAAGTTAATACGGAAAGTTTGTAAAACGCTATGCGAAACTATTTGAAAAGGGCGGATACAGCGGAGTTATCATAGAACATTGTTCGTAGGGATAACAAATGGTTGGAAATAAACATCCTTCACTTTGTTTAGATAATATACATTATAGTTTAATTACAAGCGAAACACGAAACAGACTCGAAGGTTATTATGTTAATTTTGAAAGCTCTGCGTCTAAAATTGGGCAATAAATTAACTACAGCTAATTTTAAATTATGTGTTTAATATCAATTTTCAATTCAATTTCAATTTCAGTGCCGGCAACCCGGGCGTTTATTTTATTTTCATTTGTGTACATAGTTTTATTTTACCCACCTGACTAATAATAATAATAATAATAATAGAAACGTTTATTTCCTCTATCTAAAATGTTAATTAAAAGCAAGTTTGGAATAAAAATTAAAGGTAATACTAGAGAGAGAAATATAATTTCTCATTTATTATTTATGGATGATTTAAAATTATATTCGAATTCAGAACCAAATTTAGAGAAAATGATTAAAGTAGTTAAAATTTTTTCAGATGATATTAAAATGACTTTTGGTTTAGATAAATGTAGAACGATTCATATAGAGAAAGGTAAAATTGTAGATGGAGACGAGGGTATATTTAGAAATTTCAAAATTGAAAGTATGAAAGGGGGTGAGGTTTATAAATATTTAGGATATCCGCAATCAAATACATTAGATCATACTAGTATTAAAAATGATATTAGGATTAAATTTAAAACTAGGATCAGAAAAATTTTGAAGTGCAATCTATCTGCTAAAAATTTAGTAAAGGCGATAAATACTTGGGCAATACCTCTATTAACTTACTCATTTGGCATAATTTAATGGTCTAATACAGATTTACATAGCTTAGAACGATTAATTAGAACTACATTAACAAAATTTCATTCCCATCATCCAAATTCAGCTATAGAACGAATCAATTTACCCAGAAATTTAGGAGGTAGAGGTATAGTCAAAATAACATCTTTAAAACATAATCAGGTAGAAATGCTAAGAAATTTTTTTCCATAGGAAAGCTGATAGTTCAGAAATGCACAAAATAATTTGCAAGGCAGATAGAAATATTTCACCATTAAATTTATACGACGAGAATGCCAGCATTCTTATAAATACCAACCAGGAATTATTAGATTCCTGGTCAAATAAAATTCTTCACGCAAAACACTTCAATTATCTTAACCAAACATATGTTGACAAATTTTCGTCAAACAAATGGTTGAGTATTGGAGAGTTGAGCGCAGAAATAGAAGGCTTTATGCTTGCCATTCAAGATAGAGTCATTAATACTAAAAATTATAGGAAGCATATCATCAAAGATGCAAATCAAATTAATGATTTATGTAGAAAATTTTTGGCTTTTCCGGAAACTATAGAACATATTATATCGGGGTGTTCTGACTTAGCGCCGTCCGAGTATACATTTAGGCACAATCAAGTTTTAAAAATAATTCACCAAAGTTTGGTAATTAAACATAACTTGATTGACTGCCGTAATGTACCATATTATGAATATGAACCAAATTCATTTTTAGAAAATGAATTTTATAAAATTTATTATGATAAAACTATTCTAACAGACAGAACAATTAGTCATAATAGACCCGATATATTTTTACATGACAAAATTAAGAAAATAACTTATATCATTGATCTTGCTATTCCAAATTCTTGTAATATTCAGAAAACTGTTTCTGAAAAAATAAGAAAATATACAGATTTAGGAAATGAAATTAAAAAAATTTGGCATTCTCAGACTATAAAAATATTACCATTTGTTATTTCGGCTACTGGCATTATACCTAGCTCTCTCATTCAAAATTTAGGCGTATTAGATTTGTCAAAAAATTTGTACATAAAAATGCAAAAGTCGGTCATTTTAAATACATGTAGGTAGGATTACGAAAGATTTTTTAAATATTTATATTGAGGGATCAGTAGGATTTATCGGATCAGTTAGGATTTCATCAGAGCCGAACCCTCTGATATGAAAATATCTAGAGTCGGTAAAATATTTTCCCATTATGTTTCTGGTGGATTGACGTATTGTTTTGTATTTATTATACTTATATGTATAGTGCACTTACATTGCGTTAATTTACTAGATATTCATTTGTGGAAAAGTGTGTGGAAGGGTTTAGTCTTTCATTTGGGAAAGATTCAACCCGGACATAAAATCTGGAGCACCGTAATAAAAAAATTCATCAATAGATTTTTTTCACAATGCACTTTTTTTCTTTTATCATTGATTCTATTGATGAAAAGGTCACTGCTCAGCTACAATTCAGGATTTCTCCATGAAAGCAGCTGGTTTTCAGCAGTGCCTCAACTAGACAGGGTCTGTTCCGAGGCGGGTAAATAACATATTATATTAATTTGTTAAAAAGATATGTATCAACAGATATGTATGTATATAAAAAGATAAAAATATATGCACATATGTACACATATATAAGCGCGTGCGTATTGTTGTTATAATACATATTTACATGTTGTTTTTATTATTTGACAAATTTTAAAAAGGTTGCATACGTAATATAAGATTACACATGGAGATAAGAAAATGTATATACTGTAGGTACATGATTATATAATTAACGTTGCTATCAAGCAGCACTCTGCATATATATTATTATTTTTGATTATTATATAATTTATGAAAAGTGAAATTTAATTACATATATGAAAAGTGAATGTATATAAAATGTACTCCTATATAAATACACACTACGTTGTAATTTTAACAACGTTTGTTTGTTTTTTTTTCACGTACAGCAAACACTTTGTTGGAATACCTATGTACGTACTCGTAACTATAACAATTACAATAAAATAACTTTGTTTGAATACCACCATATAGAACCTTAAGCCTCGGACCTATTTTGTCGGAAGGTCAAAATGTTTTCGCTTTGTAATAAAATCCAAATAAATAGAATATTTCTGAACATAGGTCATAAAATACGCTTAGAAATTGTATAATTAGAAATAAACATAAAAATTTTGAAAGCCAACATAACAACAAAAAATTTAAATAGCTCGCCTTATTCCACAAAAAATTCCCAAGGCTTTATTTTTTTTCTAATTGCGATCGGAAACTTTGGTTAAATATAGGTATAAATTTTAATTTTTTCACGGTTAACTTTAAGTTTGGATATAAAACGCCATATTTTCTCTTTCTAACACTTTTTAGATCATATTTCTAACCATGATAGTAAGAGAGACACAACGATTTCTATGAAACCTGTATGAATTGTTCCGAATAGCGAACAAATTAGCCTGAAGGGTTATGTATCTTTAATATACGAGTATTAACCAAACGGTTTCGGTTCAACCTGAACCTTCATCGGATGTATAAAAAAGTATTAAATCAATTACAGAGTAATAGAAGAGCGAGAGAGAAGATCAAATTTGGCGGGGGACGAGGGAGAGGCGTAATAGAGAGAGGGAAAAAATAAGTGGGGGGAAGGGAAATATGTTTAAAATGGGGCTATTAGACAAATATTGTTAATTTAATAAATTAGTTTTGGTTTTGGTTCAGGTTGAACCGAAACCGGTGAGTTAACATATTAAAGATATATAATAAAGTGGTATTCAAATACTATTTTATTGTTATTTTATTTACACTTAGAAGTTAAAAATCCGTTACGACAGTGCCTTTGTAATAAACTTCACGTACGAAGAAATCTGGCTCTTAAATTTCAACCGTACAGACGATATCGTATTAATAACATCGGATGTTTGTGTTAATTGTTTTAAAAACCCGCATAATTATGCAACATTGTGTAAAAAAATTGTCCCAGTGCCCGTGATCTCTGTTTCGATTCATGACGAAGCAAAAATAAATACGTACTCTCTTATACTAAAATTGATTATATTTAACTGATTCAAGCTAACACTTGTATAAAATAAAAATAATAAAATAATATTGCATTATTATTTTTTTATTGAAAATAATATAATTCATTCTCAATGACAATATAGAACAGAAGAAGACACCGAAAATAAAAAAAAAAGATGCGGTCGTGACTGAATTGGCGTCTCTACCAAGTGAGTTATCGACACCTTATGAATTCCGTCATTTTTATCAATCTCATGCTTTCGTCGAGATTTATTTCACCGAGAGACTAGCAATCCGAAGGTCGCGGGTTCTAATACCGGCGTGCGCAATTAAATTTTATTTGATTGATTTGTGTTATTTCACAATATGTTCATTAAAAATAATATTTATCTAGTATATTTGCGGCACGTTACAGAGCGGAAGATACCCTCAGTATCACCCTTGTGTAAGACCGCCATTCAGAATTGAAACTTTCCTTGAAATGGCTTCTGATCTGAATAGCCAGGTACATCCCACATTTCTCTTTTCCATTTCCTTCTCCTCCCCACTATCTTCAGCATCACAATATAGGTACTCATATTGGGGATGCCATAGTTTCACTGGCCCCAGACTAGATCATTTGGAACTCTAGTGCGGTATTCAAATTAATAAATATAATTGCCATCTTTGTATTAGGGCGCTAAGTTATTTCTTTTAGGATGCAAAATGACTTCGTAGTTTAATTGGTAGAGATGTTACCAGTAGATAGAGCTTCTGAGTTCGAGTTTAAGGGGCGCCCATATCTTGTTTTCTGTTTCTTATTCTGTTTCATATTTTCACAGAGAATTATTAATGTTATTTTCTATAATTAATGGCGTATTATTCTCTAAAACTTTTTAGTCTGCCGAGGATGTATGAGTATTAAAAATGGCTAGTCAAACGTTATATTTATGCGAAGATACTTTTATATGTCTGTAAATAAATATGTTTTTGAATCTACCATTAAGTAACTATTACTGATTATAACATCATCCCTGCGGGAGATCAACGATCAGAATCGAAAAATTGATTGATATTGCTTTATGTATACTTAGTAACCATCTAAAAAGATAAGCTAGATTTTCCGAAAATTTATCATCACAAAAGAAATATTACCAAATGGATACCACAATCCCATTGACTCCGGTAGTTGAAACTTATTTAATATTATATATAATTCTACTATTTTTAAATCCGTTTTATCATCGATTTATTATATAGTAATGAGGAGATGGTGAAAAAGCAAATACAGACAGACATTGTAAATTATCATTGACTAAGAAATCGGAATGTGGGGCATTGAAAAGGTTGTTCAAGTTAATGAACTCATTGAACTCATTGAACTCATTGAACTCATAGAACTCATTGAACCCATTGAACTCCCTTCAGCGAAGTAGAATGGAATCAGATTGAAATTAATTGAACCCCTGTTAAAAAAGGAATATCTTTGAGACCCTTGTAATCTAAATGTAAGTGACAAGTAGATCTCGTGTCCTAAAAGCATGTTTCTATTTTTCTTATTTCACAAATCAAAACTAAAATATTCACTGAAACTCAAGATTTGTAAGTAGGTACTATATAATAAACATAAATATTTAAAGTTATATTTAAAAAATATATATATATTTATATAATTTTTCATGAATGTAGGCTTTTTATTTCATTTCATGCAATTTTCAAAATAAATAACACCATCTCAATGATAATTCTTTTGTCAATGTCTTCAGGCCGGTAGGTACCATAAAGTATTATGATCATTCTGATCTAAACTCTAGCGGGATTAAAAGGTAATATACAAAGATTATGTACGTGCATTTGTGAAAATGTCACCGTTATTGCTTTCTAAATAATGAAATTGAACAAATCACCTTCCTTACTCTGGAATTAGATTGTCTCTGAGTAGATATCATCAGTATCAGGTTGTATTTCAGGCTGCTCGAGTCTCTACCGCCAAGGTTAGGCTTTATTGGATATAAATGCTAATACAACTATTTTCTGCACACAGCAATCTACAACCCGGTGTGGTGAAAAAGTTAAGAGAACCTTTGACAATTTTAGCACTATAAGTTGATTACTGAAGACGACAGTTTAAAAATCGATCAAAATTTGATTCTCCATTGCAATTTTTGTCCGCCTGCATTTTGTTTCATTTTGAATGTAATTTGCTTTGAAGCAAGTATGTCTGTTTTATGCCAAAAATAAATACACATGAATAAAAACTTTCTTATTGGTTGAATAATTTACACAACCAAAATATTATAGGTGTTTTTTTTTCAAATATTTCTGGCTTTCACCCTTCAAGGGTGTTCTAGGCCATCATTTAAAATTATAGAGAAGGGAAAGGAGAATTTTATTTAAGTGTACAAATTTCAGAATTATATGGAAGATTGGAGTCGAGTTTAGACTAGGAAGAGATGAAATATTGAATGCAGGGGAGGCAATTTTAGATAACGCTTGATAGAAGAGAGGGTATTTATTTAGAGAGGGACAACCATAAAATATGTGATCTAAAGTGCCCGCATCTAGACCACAGAATATACAATCTGGGGAGTCAAGAATGTAAATTTTAAAAAGGTGAGAAGGAACGGAACAATGTCCGATTCTCATTCGAATAAGTGAGGAAATTTCTTTTTTGGAAAAATGGAAGAATTTTGGTAACGATATTGCGGATTCTTTGGCAAAACAAGGAGCGTCCAACCCTATTGTTACCCTCATAAACCATATTCCCCTATCTGATATTTTTTCCATCATCAAAGATAGATCCCGCAATGTTTAGACAGAGTATTGGAACATTGCTAGTCAATACAAGGGAGCCCACTACGCCTCAATACAAAGGACTATCCCATCAAAACCATGGTTTCAAAATTATAAGTGTTGATTTTCTAAATAAAATAAAAATAGAAGACGTGTATATTTTACGTCGTGAATTTGGCTTTTACTGCAAACAAACTGTCGTATGTCAGCTTTGTATGAAGACCTGTATATTGTAAAAACAATAAGTATAAAAATAAAAATAAATAAAGAAAAAAATATGACGATAATTTAAAAAGTGTTGAATATATATATTGACATTGACTGACGGCCTTCGTTCCCGAGGGGTAAGGCTCTCGACTAACAATCCGAAGGTCGCGGTTTCAAATCGCAGCGTGCACAAATTGTTTTCATTTGCTTAATGTGTTATTTCACCGTTAATTAATTATAAAATGAAATACAGTATATTTGCGGTTCGTTCCTAGGGTGGAAGACATCTTCATTATCGTCATGAAGTGAGACCACCATTTAGAATTGAAATGGCTTTTACCAGATGATGACCAGATCTGAACGACCAGGTACTTTCCTACCTACCTCTTCACCATCTCCTTCCCCTCCCCACGACCTTCAGTCTCACAACATACCTCAATTGGGGATGTAATAGTCTCATTGGCTCCAGACGGGAGCAGTTGGATCTCTTGTGCGGTATTCACAAAAAAAAAACAAAATGGACTTGCCATTCCTTGACGGCAACTGGCACGAAAAGTTCTGTGTAGGTAGTTCAATGTTATAATATGTATTTTCACTATGAATAAATTCGATCATTAGATGTAAATACTTTTAATTTAATTTAATGCAAACATGTTTTATTTTATTTAGGTTACAGTTCTTTATGAAACAGTTAAGTGTTGTACTAACCATTATTCTTTTATTGGGATACGGAAAAGCGTTAGAAAAAAAATATCACAAAGATGAAATTTAAAGGACAGGAGAAACTGCCTTTTAAAACATCTATAAATTATTTATATGAAGACAATTCAATATAGATTCCAAAGATTAACCCTGAATAAAAATTAAACTGTTATCAAATATGTAGGTACACCAATGTAATATATTTAGCAGGTAATAATGTTGCACTTCAAAATATATTATTTTTAAATTTGAAAGTAATTTCATTGTAACGCTGAATCCTTTATTGCACAATCTAAGTCCCTACCTGTGGAACTGTGGATTTGTGGAAGTCTGTTGAACAATGGAACGGGGGATGATGTCCCTAGTTCCGCACGCAAACAAAGCCTTATCTTCTGATACCGAATCCAAAGCAAATCTTAATTAGAACACGAAGGATCTTATATAATTTAGACAAAAACAATATTAAATGGGATTTATGGGCCGCGGTAAATTAGAAATATTTTATATTTCGGTAAATCAAAGCCCGATAACGAAATAAATAAAGCTGTTCATCAAAAGTCAAAGGTTGGATGGCGTATTTCTTAAAAATGTCCAGGAAAGATGAATTAAATTAATTAAAGATAATATTAGCGAAACTCAATCGAAAATCTGGAAACAGAAAAAGATATGGGCACATCTGGGACTCGAACCTAGGACTTTCGGCTTTCCGGGCCGCGAATCTCCAACTGAGCTAATTATGGGTAAATATGCATAGAGTCCACCTCACGAATAATAAGGAACGTTCGTGTTGTCGACGTTTGATGCACGGATAATACGGAATATTCCTTTTTTAACTAATACACTATTTATTTATTATTTATTTATTTAATACATGAAAAATCGAAAGTACATATAGTTTTTTATGATATTTCACCCTCCATGCTAGGGATGACCCTGTGTTATGGCGGGTGAAGTTTACAGTTTTCGGATTACATTCATTAGTATTGGTTGAAAATATTCACTAATTAATACTATGCACACAGATTCTTCTACAATAAGAGAGTTTATGTTGTTATTTTGGATTATAAGAATAAGGTAAAGAAGTTAAAGAGTTATTGGAAAAGAGAAGTTATTATTAATATATTAAGGAATTATTGATATATAAGTCACAGTAATCAGTCTTATACATACACACAAAGCTGCTTAGATAGTAAATAAAAATATGTAAAAAATATATCATGTTATGCCTGCTCTTAATACTATGCACAGAGATCTTCTATAAGAAAATGATATATAGTTAGATTGGGTTACAAGAAGAAGATGAAGAAGTTAGAGAATTCTTAGAAAATGAAAAATTTGAGGAGTTGTTAGATATAGATCACAATAATTTATTTATTAATTAATCTTGTACATACCTACAATGCCGCTAATTTAAAAAATAGAGATATATTATATTATACTATCAAATATAACATTTGTCGGAAGTACCAAGATTATCAAATAAATTCTCGTCAAAATAAAAACAAAAACTTACCTACTTCGAATTATTGGGTTGAGATTCAAACTATAAAAGCTGCATGTCATCATAATTTAGATATACATCCCAGGTTTTGAATGGTTTGTTTGGCAAAGCAGGGTTTGTCTAACGGGTGTAATTATTCTAATACATTTATTTCCATGTTTTGCTGTTATAAATACAGGTACAAACTTGTCAATAATGCATTCACTTAATAATGTGCATAAATTATTGTTTTACATGGCAATAATATTTTTTCTATGATTGGCAGCATTGATTGGTTGTCTATGAAATGTTAAATAAAAACGATAAATATGAAAATGGCGTTACCGCGTAAGTGCATTAATTTAAACAAAATTAAAATGTAAAAGCATATTTTTTGCATGTTTTTTTGTCCGACATAAATACTCACTTTTCGTAATAATAAAGCTTTTTTTTTTTTAAAGTAAGACAAACATTCCCGGGTTACGAATAACCCAACAATGTTTGAAAATCTCCTACTACCACCACAGAAAGCCGAAAATGTTGCTTGTGTTGTGATGGAGGACTTAGCCAGCCGAGGATTCGAACACGGAGCTAAATCTACTGTTTGAATAAAAAATATTCCGTTTTAACGAGTAAGCGGTTCAATGCATAAATAATCTTCATTTTCTTAACGAGTATCATACAGTTAAAAATGATCGAATCGGATAGGAACGCATTAGTTCTGTAGGTAGGGTCGCGGCCAGGAAAGCCGAAGTTCCTGGGTTCGAGTCCGAGATGTGCCCTTATCTTTTTTTAATTTTCTAATTCGGTTGAGTTTCGCTAATATTGTCTTCATTTAATTAAATATTACAATTTTACTCATAAAGCTAAAAATTAAAATTAAAAAATTATTATAAATTATGCGTTTTTATTAGCTACGATGCATATTTATTCTCATTGGCTGCGTTATATGTACAATTGACTGAAATTTCGGTTTCGTTTAGTTTCGGTCAATAAAATATCAACTTTGATAAAAAAGTGTATTTTTTAAGTGAGTGTTTTTTACTTGCCACATTTAATTTGGGTTTGTGAGACAACAGCAAGTCTAGATGTATTGTGACGTCATTGGTTGTGAAAGCTAAGCTTATTATACCCGGCCGATTCATGTTTAATATCTATCGAATTTCTACGTCATGCTACGAACCCGGAAGCGAATTTGTTCCGACAAAGGCTGTATTTATTTAGGAACTAGTTACATACAGCTTTAGTTTGAAATAAAGTATAAAATTATTATTGTAACGCTCCTTTGAGCGATAACAATATCTTGTACTAAAAAAAGTCGACAATAAACATTTTACGAGCTCTGAAGTAAACGCGAGGTTGGTAACAAATTATTGTTAGGTCGATATTTTTATTTCATGATAAATTTTACCTATTTTTATGAAAAATATGATAATTTTTACGCTTTAATGGTCATCTAACAAATCCAATACGAAAAATATTGTTCGTAAAATTAATTGACATGAAAATGTCAAAATCAAGTAGGTATTTAAACATTATTTCAAGATGCTCTAATCTTATATCATGTACTACGAACTATTAACGTGCAGAATAAAAAGATACTAAATACCAACTTTAAAGCTTTTCCCTGTTTTTGCCATTTTCTCGTATTTTGTTTTTGCGATATTACAACAAATTATTAACAATTTTAATTTCGTGACAAAAATGTTTTAACTCAAATTAAACTTCCGAAGATATAAAAAAATCATCGGTAACCCCGAGTTTCATCGACATTCAAATTGGGGTTGCTAGGATACAAGCTTACAGAAAATACCGCTACGAGCGCTGGCAGCGAGCTTTCACCAAAAGCATGTGATAACACAGTAATTCAACAAAATAGCAGTGGGAAGCTAGGAATTCGTTTTCTTAAATAAGTTATTAATGAAGAAGGATATATTTATTTATTATTCCATGATTTAAGCGCACATGTTCTTGCGCTTATCGCTAAAAAAACAATGAGTTGGACAGCTCATCTGTTGAGTTTAAAAAGCTTTTGAAAATTGCCGCTGTATGCGCCGGCGCGCCGCTCTCGTAGCTGTCAGATAAAATGGCGCATGGAAAATATTAGCTTTCCGTAGGATTTGTGACGTTTACTGACAGCTGTTTTCCTGAAACATAATATATAAATGCAGTTTTACACTGTTTGACGGGGCCACTGTTCGTATTTTCAAGGTATTTATTAATTATATCCATCGGCGTGTTTCAAAATGTGTTTACATTTGCAATAACATTTAAAAAATGTTGTTTTTTCCTTTCTTTGACGATGTTTTTGCTCCAGTTGTGTCACCTTCCTGTAATGCCTGAAATAAACTAGTGATTTGCTCTGTTTATTTCATAATAATTGCATAATTAAATCATTCACAAGGATTTCATTACATACCTTAATAACATCGTGAAAAAACATTCGTACAATTGAGCTTTGTTATGATTAGAGAAATTATAATAATAAATGTTTTCATTCAAAGTCTTAAAAGTTTGCCACAATTTGTAATATTGACGCTTCTAACAAAAATATACAAAGTGTAATTATTTTAACACAATGAAAAAAATTATGATGTTCCTAAATAAAAGTCCTTTTTTAAGCTTTTATGAAACCATTATTATTAACTTTCATTATTTCTTTTGAACCAAAAATAGATTCTCAAAAAAATATTTTTGTAATAAATAATTTCACTAACCATAAAATAACACTTTATTTTAGATAGTGTAAAGAAGGATAAACATTTTCAATGTAGACATAAAATGGAAATATTTACATAAATTAACCTGACAAGAATGGAAGACAGTGGAATCGACAGTGGCGACTGCAAACCTATTTTTGACCTAACTGCAACGGTAAGAACTAAACCAGTTAAATAACAATATTATTTCCTCTCTTATTGATTTAATTTCCCAGCCTTGACTCATTAACTAAAAAAAACATCAAATTCAGTCACGAATGACGCTTTTTTTATTTTGACAAGTTTTTTAATTAGTTTCGTCACGGTATAAGATGTCACGCGAATACAAAAAAATAAGTAGAACATTTTCAGTCAAACATCCATTTGGTATATTTATGCAAACATCTGATAATGTTATTGTTGGGAGAATTATATTTCCCAAAATACCTACACGTTTGCTAGATTCATAAATATTTACAATATTCAACATTTTTTCCATAATATTTCTTTCATCATCCTCCTCACACGGATTACATTATTTGTTTACACTAGTAGTTTCTTTCATTATTTTTTTATGAAAGTATCAAATTCATAGAGTACATAAAATACTAAAGCTACGTTCATATATGCTCATTAGTACCACGAAAGCCTGCTACTATTTAGCAATTTGCTGCTTAATATTTGTCTGTGACATTGTAGTATTTAAGCATGCTATTGGAAGTATGTGTAAAGAGGCTTGCTTATGAGCATGGTAATATTCATTCTATAAATATTTTATTTTAGAGGGTAGCTCATCCGTAAATGGTTTTTGGCCATTGACATCTTCTCCTCGCGTATCTATGAATACGAACACATGATTACTTGACCCAAGGTTGGCTCTTAAAGTTATCCAATTATGGAATAAAAAAATAAAAAAAATTACTTTTTCTTTCGTCAAAAGTTTCTTAAATAAATACGTTGCAAGCAATAAGATTATTTTGTTTGGTTCATATCGTTGAAACTTAATTGGAATCGGAATTAATTAGTAGTATTTTATTGCTAAAATGCCATTTCGCAAAAAACTTGCTTTTAAATAGCATGTTTGTTCAAATGTTTGCGCACTCTTATTCATGAGTATGCTTTAAAAAAGCACGCCATACTAAGGCAAAAGTGGACAGTTGAAGAGCTTGCTCGTTTTAAGCATGCTTATTTATATCTACCTTAATTTCGATTGTCTATGCGTTAGTCATGTTTGAAATCTGGTTCACATTTTGCTTTGATTTTTAGTGAAATTTTCAAAATTGGAACTGTTTGAGGTACCTACCTACCTGTCAGTAGAAAGTCATTAAAATTTGATGATTTACGTTAGTTATTCCTGCAATTTTTACGTTCAAATAACTCAAATTTGCTTTGAATTTAAAGTCATTTTGAAAATTAGAACTGATTTTTCATATAAGCGTTATACAGGTACGTACCCGGCACCCGCCTACCTGGAAAGAGAAATTAATAATTTTTAAAAATTATATATTTAAAATGTGTATTTCTTTTGTTAAAATTGTCGTCGACAATCGTAAAAAGTTTGTTTAATAATAATATAACAACAGCAGGTATGTACTTGTGGTCCTTTTCTCGCTAATTAGGTACTATAAGTAGGCCTGAGCAAGATAACAAAAAATCTGTTTCTCAGTGACGTTTCCAATGACATAATGTAGGTATCCAAATGTATTAATACACACTCTGTTCGGGTCAATTATAATTTCGCGACGTATAAAATGAATTTCTTCAATTAATAAACATATTCAAAAATAGATAGGTACCTATTACATAATATACTTGGCATACACAGATTTTAGAATAATAAATATAACGCTAAACATCCGTATTTCCACAATAACCGGAAATTCAATTTGAACCCACCTACGCTTTATTCTATAACAACTAAACATAAATATTTTGTTCAAACACAGCAAAATTATTTTGTGGCACCATTTTAATTCAAAATTAATAGAAAATAAGTAAACCCCGAAGAAGTGAACATTGCTCATGAAACATGTCTTTTTTTATAAACAATAAACGTGGTAAAAATTAAGTATTGTTTTCATTTTGATTAAAGAATTTGGTTTAGTTTTATAGAAAAAAATCCACGATTTTACATATTTCTACATTTTGATTGAAGTCTTATCAAAACTAATTATTGAGATTGTAAACTACACTTCGATTTACTATAAAATGTAAGTCTTATTTTCTAAAAATATTCACTGCATAACCAAGTCCTGCTGTTCCTCCTTCGGCAATGGACAAACGACTGAACTCAAATACAATAAATTTTAAATGTAATAATTACCTTTGATAAGATCGATCACAATAAACTTGTGGAGCATGCGACCAAACTCAACACGAAACTTGTACGTTCTATTTATATGAACCTCAAATACTAAAGTTCAATTAAAATGTTTATTTTTTGTTTTTTAATGTCCTTTAGTTTGTTAGTTTTTGTTTTTTAATGTCCTTTATATTAACAAAAAACAGCCCGTGGGAAAATTAGTGGGGTTCTATTTCGCGCTAGCCGCGAAAACTCATACCCGGCGGAATTTCTATTGATGTTTTTCGCTACTCAAAGAGGCAGCGAATTTCGCTTTTATCTGAATAGTCCTTAAATGTTTACTTCTGACGGCAATACAACTTTTGTAGAACTTTAGCTTCCACTTCCACTGCTTTTCATGTAGGTACCTGTAACAAAAATCTCTTTAACCCCTTTCGGTTTTGCTCATACACAGGTCTCACAGAAATCGTTGTCTCTATTACTATGATGGTTAGAAATATGATCTAAACGCTGTTAAAAAGAGAAAAAAACAAACTTTATATTTAAGTATAAAAGTTAACAAAAGATAATGAAAATTTAAGCACACATTTATGAATCCAAAACTTCCCGCCGCAATTCGAAAAAAATTTTTTTTGCTTTTTTTATTATTATTTTCACATGAAACCACATAAAAGTGAGTTGACGATAACGTTTATAATACGTTTGCCTAATAAAATATTTTTTTTACGTTATCAGTAATTTTAGTCAGAAAAAACGTAAGGTTGTGCCATTTTTAAACCCTTTTTGTATTGGCATTCAAAAATTTTATGTTTATTTCAAATTATAACATTTGAAAGCGCATTTTATCGCGTTTCAAAAACAGTTTTCTAATGCTTTCAGACTATTCTATTTATTTTATTTTATTGCAAACCGAGATACGTTGACCTTCCGACAAAACAGGCCCAAGTGGTTAATGTTAGACTATGTGGTACATTGTACGAGTATATCTGACGCAGTTGGGTATAGATTTGCAACTGGTATTGTTAATTAGCTGAAAATGTGTCTTAAAATACATTCGTAGAAGAGTTACTAAATCCACATCATTCAAGTAGCCGCATATTAAACGGATGCGTTTTTTTTCGTGCTATTTTAAAAATTTCGTGGTGTATATATTCGGGATAATCAATTCATTTCAACATGGCTGATCTTACACTCAGTGAGATAAATAGCATTATTGTGGAACAAAATGTGATAATTGGGGATGTATTATGACGTATAATATAGTTAGCCTTGAAAAAACAGTGGCACATTCATGTTTAAATCGCTCAGTGACCGTGACAGAGTTACTCAGTGACAGTGCTGCTCTTTCGTAATTCCCGTTTGTGGTAATTCCCTTTCTTTTAAAGAAAGGAAGAAGGGAAAGTTCTGGGAAGTTAAAAAGATACGAAGGATGAGTAGGAATCTGTGGGTCAGTATTCAGGAGTGATGGACGTATGAATTCACACCTCCCACTGAGGGAGAGTCTAGGATAAGAAGTCAAAGGGTCTGACTCAATCGGACGCTCCCGATCCTCTTGGGCAAGAACATCCGCCGCAAAGACCGGGACAAACCTCTTCCCGTTAACCTGGGCACCCCTGCTAAGTCGCCAAGCCTCTGAGGGCGTCTGATTCGACGAATTTTCACGTTATTTACAAAAGCACAATACTAATTAGAGCATCCTGAGAATATACTTTTTAAATTTTTGTACAATTCTGAATGTTGATATTGCGGCCGGCCGAAAAGCTTGTGACATCACGGTACATGCGCCGGGGTATTATTGCAAGCACTGCCATTCGAATTATGAATAATTATACTGAATCGTGTCTCTCGACGTCACGAGACACGATTGTATTTTTTTACCGAGTTCACTTTGAAAGCTCAGCAGACATGAAATACTTTTATTTTACTGTCGTTAAGAAATCTTTAAAAATAATACTTTTTCATTTTTAAAAATTAGGAGACTACTTATGAAAATTTACCGTAATTATGAATAGAGTTGCAGAGATTGACTATCCCATCTAAATCAGGCTTATGCCAAAGAGAAAAGTTCAAAATTTTACGAAGGACTTGCGTGACAATGTAAAATATTTCAACTTTAAAAACTATCTGCTATTTATTGTTTATTTGTGTACATTCAAACGAACTTGACATGCGGGTGATTTCCTAAAGACTTTTTTTTGTTTTATTGTATACAATGAAGAAATAAAAATTCTTCAAAACCTTTTTATAACAGATTAAAATACTGTTATTTGAATTATATCAAAATCAAATCTATTAATCTCAGATACATGAAAACTAAGATTAGCGGGGGTATTTTAGATATGACTTTTTTGATGAATTAGCACCCTATGCATATGAGTATTGGGCTAATTAAATCCCCTGCTGTGTCAGAATGGTGATTTGTTACGGGTTATTAGATTAGAAAATAATGTTTTTATTGTAAAAATTGTATAGTGGGAATGAATTCGGCTTCAAGTACTCGATACTTCCTGAGGGTTTGTTTTTTTTCATGTATTTAGTTTGGACAAATAATTCGTCATACTGGGCGGTGGGTCTTATAGGCCATGAGGGGAATTATTTTCCTAGGGGCCCCCTGTGTGGAGCTAATGTAAAAAAAACTGTAAGCGCGAAAAATGTTGGGTGTGTCGTGATGGAGGTCTTAGCCAGCCGAGGAATTGAACTCACGACGCCTGGGTGGGACCCAAACGCGGTGCCAACTCAGTAACTGACCTGAGTATTGTACCGTTGTTTCCCTTGTGTCTCAATATCGGCCATTTTGTACGAAATATGCAACGTTGTGATGAATCATATTTTTTGTTCTAATGGGGATCTTACTAAGGTCCCCACTAAGGTCCCATCCTGTATTATGGCTTTGTTTGTATGGGTATCTTACTTAGATCCCTTCCTGTATTGCAACTTTGTTCTAATGGGGATCTCGTTGAGGTCCCATCCTGTATTATTCACTAAGTTCTCATCCTGTATTACGACTTTGTTCTATGTTGATCTTACTAAGCTCCCATCCTGTATTACGACTTTGTTCTAATGGCGATCTCATTAAGATCCCATCCTGTATTATGGCTTTGTTTGTATGGGTATCTTACTTAGATCCCTTCGTGTATTACGACTTTGTTCTAATTGGGATCTCACTAAGGTCCCATCCTGTGTTATGGCTTTGTTTGTATGGGTATCTTACTTAGATCCCTTCCTGTATTACGACTTTGTTTTATGTTGATCTTACTAAGCTCATATCCTGTATTACGACTTTGTTCTAATGTTGATCTTACTAAGCTCCCGTCCTGTATTACGACTTTGTTCTAATATTGATCTTACTAACGTCCCATCCTGTATTATGGCTTTGTTCTAATGGGGATCTCACTAAGGTCCCATCCTGTATTACGACGTTGACATAGAAATTATTTTTTCTGGTACTATAGACTTAATTTATGTTGTTGGCGTAGTATAGGAATATAGAACTTTTCTCATACTCAACTGAAAAAAATATGTTTGGGTGATAAGGCTTTATTTTATTAGGGGTCTTCAACAATGTAAAGTGATATTTTTATGTTTTTCAGCTAACTCCTAAAAGGGGAATGGGAGGTGTTCCAACTTCTAGAATAATGCAGAGAAAACTTGGACCAAGAAATAGAAATCAGGTACTTCCTTTGAATATTGATTTCATGAGATACTTTGCCTTTTTGTTTATTTTTTTCCATATTATATGTTCAGTATTGAAAAGGATTTTCAAATATTTCAGGAAAGTAAGAAATCTTCCGGAAGTTTGCTTCCGCTCCAGCGACTTCCTGTTCCCGGAACCAGAGAGAACCAGCCCCTTGTTGCGTGGGACACGGATGAGAGGTGACAATTTTACTTTCTTCAATCACATTCATACGTCCACTCATTCTTACTCTCCTGTTGTAGGTAACGGCTAAAGTATTCGATTCACTGCTTGATCGTAACATTAATTTCCGCATCATATTTTCTCATTCATCTCCACTCAATTCGGGAGGCGGGTATGGGTAACGCCGCCCCGGGAACCATTCATTAGATTACCAACACTTCTGCCACAAGTCACCCCAAGTGGTTCGCTACGTTTGGTGACTTAGCAGGGGTGCCTAGCCCTAGGGCGAATAGTCCAGAGCGTCTGGTTCTCACTCAGCTAAGTCTTTATCATCGCACAAGCAACAATTTCAACTGCAGGAATTCAAATTTTGGTCAGACGAGCTATTCTATATCTTTTGTGGGGACGAGATTTGTATGATTTTATATCGCTGTTATTTGCTTTTTCTATTGGCCGATGTCAGAATTTCAGTGAACTTGTGAACTGTCACATATTTTAGTTTAGGTCGTTTTAAACACGAATTCATGCAAGTACACATGATTATTTATTCATTTAACAGCGTTAGAAAATCACACAAATCTGACAAGAGATCTCGCTCGATATCCGTCTCGATCGAGATAGATATCGGGCGAGATCTCGTCAGATTGTCAGATTGTTAATTGATAAAGTTGAAAATAAATATAAATATTCATTTCAGACTTGCAAAAAAGTCAATATATGTCGCAAATTAAAAATAAAATGGATAAAAACTTATCCAGACACTATCTAGATAGCATTTAGTTCTGGTTTAAATCTTGCAACCATAGATACATAAAGATAGCAACTAATAAAATATACCTTAAGAAAATGAAGATAATGTTGATGGTTCTTATTCGAAGTATGATACAGTTAAAAATGACCGAATCGAATATCGACACCTTGGCGCAGTGGTTAGCGCAGTGGCCCGGAAAGCTGAAGGTCCTGCTTTCGAGTCCCAGAGGTGCCAATATCTTTTTCAGATCTTTCTGTTTCTAGATTTTCGATTGAGTTTCGCAAATATTGTGTTCATTTAATTAAATATTACATTTGAGGTGTTACTCATAAAGTTAAAAATAATAATATCTACTAAAATAATGTTTTATTTGCCAAGAAAAAAAATTACAATAATCTCCCCACTAAATCGCGCTATATTAAGAGCGTATAACCAGAGAACACCAGAAATTATGTCATTTTTTAATTAGTGTTTAGACGTATTGACTCTTTTCCACATAAAATTATAAATTGGTTTCGAAAGATTGTTCTTTTATCTAGTAAACGTATGTTTTAAATTTTCAGAAAAAATGATAATTTTTAGTGTTATAAAGTTATACTATAGGTCGTTGGCGGATTTGTTAAATTTTCAAAATAGTACATTTATTATACAACACCCATTTCAAATCATATAATTATGCAGTAAAATAAATCAATGCATTATCTGGTAAACGTATGTAACAGAATTTTAATTTTAGTTTAAATAAAATAATAAAAGTACATATATTTCTTGACGAAAATGGTCCGTTTGTGTATTTATTTGCGCACTTACAGACTAATATATTTCATTTTTTTTACATTCTTATTTTGCTGAGACATTATTGAAAAATGATTAATACTTATGATCAAAAAATAATTACAAAAAGTAGGTGCAGAAATGTGTTACAAAAATGCAGGTATAAATTAAAGCAAATTTGGAATAAAAAAAAATCGATATTGAGTTATAATTTTAAAATGCGAGTACGGAGAGTAATTAATCTTTCTCGTTGGAACCGCCCTGTACGATCGTAAGAACCTCTTTCGAAGAAATATGGATTTTCGGCCGCTGGCTGGTTATGGCCCAACAAGTTATATTAGTTAATATTTATAGAAAAAAAAATCAAACAAATGTTAATATTTTATTGAAAACATTTATAAATAAAAACAAAGGTAATATTATTTTTTTAAATACAGTGTCTGGTTTGCAAACTGAACGTTTGTTGATGGCGTCTTTTGGGAGGTCCTTACTCCTATAAGAAGTAACCTATCAAAAAAACCAATAGATACGTATGGACAACGCTAGTAGAGTCTGTCAAATAAGAGTAGAAAATAAATAAAATGGAACTAAGAAATTTTTAGGCTGGCAACACCAATTTGTCTGTCAAATATTCTTTAAAAGTGTAATGACACTGAAAATTCAAAACGCTGTATACGCATTTAAAAACATTTTTTTTTCTTAAAAAAAATTAAATCGAATAAGCACTATTGTGAAGGTACCTACTAAATGACATAAATTTGATTAAATTGTGTTTTACAAAGTGATTGGCTTTCATTTAATTTAACACAGATTTGAATTTAACAGTAGGTGGAAAGGAAGAATCATTAATGGTGAGTTAAGTCACACTACTTTTAGATCTGAATGAGTGAAATATATTCAGATATAAAATTAGAGGCATGATCTAAAGCCCGGGCAACGCTAGGTGCAAGCTAGTATTAAATAAATGCGAGCAATTTCTAAAGTGTGCTTTATATTTTATTATAATATCGTTATTTTCATTATGTTAATACAAAATTGCAAATGTATAATAATAATATACCTATATACAATTCTAATTTTGAGATCAGTGGGTATCTATATAGCAGTGAAAAAATATTTTTTTTCACTTTAATGCCTTTTTAATTTTTAATAAAAATGTAGGTTACACAGCTTTAGATTAACACCATTGTTATATTTTTAGTATTGCCATTTGGGCAACGGTGGCGTCCTCATTTATTTTCTACTCTTATTTGACAAACTGTAGTCAATATCTAATTATATTAAAAGTACCCGTCTCAGAACAGACATAGTCTAGTGAGGCGGGTTACTTACTTGTTTGTATACGATAATTTAAAACAATAAACGCCCGAGTTGCCGGCGTTAATAATAAAAATAATAATAATAATTAATAATTAAAAATATATATTTACACTAGTGTCAAAATCCAGATAAGAAATTGGGGAATACGTTTATATGGAAAAAAGCAGCTCGGTTTTTCTTAATTTCATATTTTTCTCACACTGCTTGGCGGTACATCCCTTAATTTAGCATTTCCCTTTCAGCGAGGAAGAGGTGGTCAGTTTCTTCCCTCCCCCCCGGCGCTCCCCCATGCGACCGCCCTCTTGCACCCCGTCTCCCCAGCCGGAGGGCGCGGGGAGACCCGGGGGGACCCTGAGCCCTGGAGGCGGCGACGGGAACACGGACCCCCTGGACTCCATCTCCGTGGAGGAACTGTCCCTCACGGACGAGGAGGATGAAGGGGATGACCTAGAACTTGTCATACCACCAGGAAACGACGGAGGTTCGGGACCACTGCTGTGCTGCGGGGCACGCTTTTGTTGCTTACTTTAAAAAAAATAACTCAAAAAAGGTGAAACAGGATTAATGTCGGTAGTGTGTAAATTAATGATTGTGCAAAAAAACACTTTTTGAGAGATTATTTTATACAATACTAGCGATTATCCGGCATTCTTTGAAATACCACTCAAAGAATGTTCCAGTGCAGTTATGTGGTGTGGGGTTATGTAGCGGTGTATGACGTCACTTAAACATTGATAATTTATTTATTTATTTATTGATTAACGCCCTTTTCCGGGTCTTTTACATATGAATGGTAAGAAATATACAGGATTTATTGTACTTAACTGAACTGCCTCAGTAACAATATTTTATATTTGTTGTCCAAGACCTTCTGCACTGAAATAAATCCTGACTTCTGGTATTACGTAGTTGTATCTGGAAGCTTATCAATTCAAGCAATACCGGACTATCAATTAAATCATTTAGAATTTTATATAAAAATACCAAGTCAGTGAAAATTCTTCTGTCTGACAAGTGTTTTAGTTTTTATTCTGTTTGTTGAAGTGCCATTGGGTACCTACACAATATATTTTTGTTTTTACTCCTGGTGCGTAGGTACACGAATAAATCACAATGTTTTCCTACGCGATGCAGCTGTTCGTGTGAAAAATATAGGTATATTTTACAAATTTACCCCTTGCTATCCTCTACTGCTACTATATCTTATTTAGATGTAAAATTTATTAAAAATCACACATTTTTTTAAACGCCTTGCGCGCCATTTATAGTGAAATATTTATACAAATTTCAATTCGCTAGAGCTCACCAATACATATAGAAACCTTCGCTGGGGTGCGGACAGCAAATCACAAAATTTTCATCGTATTAGGATGAATGGTATAAGAACGCATAAGGGACAAACAAATAAACATAAATTTTTGTATATAAAGATAATAATTTACAAGGATACATTTATAAACAGATGTGTAGGCACAAAGTTTCTGTTTGTTTTTATGTTCGTTGCCTAAGTAAAAACAACCTATTCCGAGGTGTACAGGTGCAATCACATATAATAGAAACAAGGAAGATGGGTCATGAACATGCAACAATATTTAACAACCGGGGTTTGTTTACTCTAATAACGTCTACCAAAGAAAGCTCGGTTCTAGTCTACTCTTAAACTTACACAGCGGCTCGCTATTTATTTTCGATATTAACGGTTGGTACGTTTTAATTACTTATTTTTTTACAATAGCTTCATATATGAGGTCCTGCGGAAAAAAGATCCCTTAGGGCCCATTTTTGGGGATGCTGTGTGTAGGTTATTTTTAGGTAAGGAAGGAAAGGAAATTCCGGGAAGGGTAAAAGTATGAGGAGTGGGTAGTAATATAAGAGTCAAAATGTCTAGGAGAGACGAACGTATGAATCTATCCCTCCCGCTGCTGTGCAAGGCGATGTATCGAAAGATATATAAATAGATACATAAATTGTCTCCATCAACCAGTTTCTCCAGATCCATTACGCCACGCAGTAGATGGGCAAACGTACGTGCCGCTAATACCTAGACAAACCTCACGGCATGGACGCGAGAACCCCTGCTAACGTCTCCAAACGTAGCGAACTACTTGGATGACCTATGGCAGGGATATTGGTTAATCAATAAATGGTTCACGGACAAAGGTGGGCAAACGCATTCGCCACCAAGACCGAGACAAATATCACCCTTTGAACGCGGGCACCCCTTCTAACGTCATCAAACGTAGCGAACCACTTGTGTGACCTATGGCAGGGATCTTGGTTATCCAATAAATGGTTCACGGGGCAGAGGTGGGCAAACGCATTCGCCACCAACACCTAGACAAACCACACCCCATGAACACGGGCACCCCGGCTAACGTCAACAAACGTAGCGAACCACTTGTGTGACCTATGGCAGGGATCTTGGTTATCCAATAAATGGTTCACGGGGCAGAGGTGGGCAAACGCATTCGCCACCAACACCTAGACAAACCACACCCCATGAACACGGGCACCCCGGCTAACGTCAACAAACGTAGCGAACCACTTGTGTGACCTATGGCAGGGATCTTGGTTATCCAATAAATGGTCCCCAATGGTCCAATAAATTGGAAAAACGTATTACCAATTCTGATAAACGTATTATTAAAATTTCATATGTTTCTGACTGAATCCCTCGGGTAGTTACTAATTCATCGTCTAGCATCCTTGAAAACTGAACGAATTCGATGTAAGTTTGCGAGGAGATTACATTCGAGTTTTCTTTGGCGGGCATAATTAGAGCCAACAACCCTCCATTATCAATAAAGGGTGGCGTTGTTCACAAATACGTCTGCAGATTGCATCAATCTACGCCCTTTCACGCATAACTTTTATTAGCTTTGATAGTCCGTGCAATTTGGTCTTGGCACGGCTATAGTCGGCGCGCTTCCATACAATATCTCTCTCTATGTGTGTAGGATGTTTAGGTATGGGTGTGATGTGTGGAGGATTATTATTCTGATTTACTATCTGTGGGCGTAGTAGGTGGTTCAGTCTTTCGAAAATGATTTAAAACATTTAGTTTGTTTCCTCCAAATAATAAATATTTCTGACTGCTTTTGACGAGTTCATGTGTAAATTCTGGCTATCTGTAATTATTGCGAATACCCGAAAAAATTGTCATGCATCCATCAAACCGAAAACAAATTTTGTCTTTTTTTTTATCACAATAACATAGGAGGCCCTGTGGAAAAAATCTTTTAGGGCCTATGTCATATTTGGGTACATATACGTGGAGGATTATTATTTTTGTATGGGTGTGATGTATTGTATCTTTCGGTATGATGTGTGGAGGATTTTTAGGTATGAATATGATGTGTGGCGGATTTTTAGGTATGGGTGTGATGTGTGGAGGATTATTATTTAAGTATGGGTATGATGTGTGGCATCTTTGGGTATGATGTGTGGAGGATTTTTAGGGAAAGGTAGGAGAAGAAAAGGAAAAGGGTATGAGGGATGTTTAGGAATCTGGAGGTCAATGTGTCCAGGAGTGATGGACGTATGAATCCATCCCTCCCACTGCGGTACAAAGCGATGGGTCTAGAGTTTTTTTTTTTTTTTTACATTAACTCCACACAGGAGGCTCTGAGGAAAATAATTTCCCTCAGGGCCTATGTCATCTTTGAGGATGCTGTGTGGAGGGTCTTTTTGAGGAAAGGAAGGAGTTAACATTGGTCTTGAAGAGACTCATGTTGTAGGAGGGAGGAAACACAGAGGCCGGTAAATCGTTCCACAGCCGAGCTGTTGAACTCAAGAACGAATCGTAAAAACGACCCGTTCTCATGTGACTAATGTCAACCGTGTACAAATGTTGGGCGCGTGTTTGGCGTGTTTACCGACTGTGCACCGGTGCCGAGGGGATCAATGACGCTAGTTCCTCGGAGCATCTTCCATTGTAATACCGGTAGAACAAGGACAGCATTCCCACCTGACGCCTATGCTCTAAAGATTGCAATCCATCTGTTAAGATGGGAGAATCTATCAAACGGACTGCCCGTTTCTGCACAGAGTCAAGGGTTTTTTTAGGTATTTTGGAACTCCAGACCAGAGGTGGCTACCAAATTCAACCGTGGGGCGCACTTGCGATTTGTACAGGGTTAGCAGTTGAGTACACCCAGTTTCTGAGAGGCTAACATAACTCTGGTTTCGATGGAGCCCCCATACCTGAGCTGGTCACTTAGAGTTACACCAAGCATATCAATGGAGGTCTTGTTCGGAAGAATGCTTCCGTTGAAGGAGACTAGATTATCATTTCGATCCCTTTTAGACGTTATCAAACATGATTGGGTCTTTGAAACATTAAATTCGACGAGGTTATTCTTACCCCAAGAGAAAACACTCTCGAGGTAACCGTCCATTCTCTGCTTCAAAGCCCTCCGAGCTATTGGGGTTTGTGTGCTCTTTGGAGGCTTGTCAAACAAAAAGCTATCATGGACTGTACTGTCATCCGCGTAACAATGAATCGGTGCACATTACAAGAGGTCGTTGATGTGCAACAGAAACAAAGTCGGAGACAGAACCGATCCCTGTGGGACGCCAGCATTTATCGAATGCGAGGAAGAGGTGAAACCGTCAGCAACCGCCTGAATCGACCTTCCCCTCAAAAAGTCGGCAATCCACGCACACAAGGATGCGGGAAGTCCGTAAGAACGCAGTTTGTTGACAAGCGCTCGATGCCAAACCAGGTCAAAGGCCTTGGAAATGTCCAGTGAAACCGTTTGGGTCTCACCAAAACATTCCAGGCACCGTCCCCAAACATGCTTCACATACGCGAGAAGATCACCGCACGAGCGGTTCCGCCGGAATCCGTATTGACGGTCGTTAATAATTTTGTTCTTCTCGAGGTATGTGAGCAGTTTGTCATTGATCACACGTTCCATCACTTTTGACAGAACAGATGTGATCGCTATGGGGCGGTAGTTGGCTGGGTTGGAGCGGTCACCCTTCTTTGGAATGGGGTGAATGATCGCTTTTTTCCAACCAGAAGGCACAGAGCCAGACTTCAGGGACATTTTGAAAAGCTTCGTCAAAATTGGAGCTATTTCTACAGCGCATCTCTGCAATACCAGGGCAGGTATTCCGTCAGGCCCGCTAGCTTTATTAACATCAAGCCCTCGTAAGACTTGGAGTACATCCTGATGCCGGATCCTCAGCTTTTTCATACGAAAACTGCAATGAGGAACCGACGGCGGGGTAGCACCTTGGGTCAAGTTTTCGATCATCGAGGGTCAAGTTTTCCGCGAACATTTTGCCTAATAAGTTAGCCTTTTCGGCGGCGGTATTTGCTAGAGAGCCATCAGGTCTGGTAAGAGGTGGCAGACTGGATTTGCAGAAATTGCGACCTATTGAGCCCGCAAGCGACCAGAACGCTCTGCTGCCGTAAGGGCAGGCAGCCAGCTTACTGCTGATCTGCAGGTCGTGCTCGAATTTTGACGTGTTAATGATCCTCCTGCATTCCTTTGCCATTTTGTTATATACTATTCAGTTTTCAGACGTTCGAGATGTGTTGTAGGCTCGGTAAACCGCGTTTTTTCGTCGCACTGCTTAGGAGCGTTGTCGACTGAACCACGGCTTTGAGCCCACACCAGTTTCTTTAACAGTGGATTGGATGAAGCCAGGGCCGGATCTACGAAATCTGGCGCCCTGTGCAGAAGGTACCGATGTCGCCCCCCCCCTATATTTTTTATTTTGATTAAAAATTCGTTCAACCCAATTTTTTTTTTATTTAATTTTTTTTAACATTAATTGATCAAATAAAATCAAGACATACATTTTTTATCGATGCTGGAGAAATTGGAATAAAAAAATTCCCAATGGAAACGAGTTTTTTTATGTCATTCTGCTCTTTAATTCTACGTTTTAGATTCTGCGAGCCTGAAAGTTTTTTTTAAATTATTATTCTATTCATTGTAATCCACAGTACTTTTATAACCTCTAACAATCAATAGAAATTTAGTTATAAATTTAAAAATCTAATAAGAATATAACCTCAAATTTTTACCTTGCATTTCCCCTGTGTTGAGCGAACAAACACTAAACACTGACGTATGGTATCAACGGCTTACTGAAAGACGCTTACACTGACACCGTAAAATAACAAATCCAACATCCAACAAATCTAATAAATATTAATTATACATTTAACGAACTTCAAATAACTGTCGACACGTTCAACCTGCAAATCCTGCAAACCGTGCGATGCTTTTGTTAATGGAATTTACTGAAGATTTCATAAGAAAATGGTCTTTAACTACCTTCTAGATACTTAAATCGTACAAAATAAAACAATAGCGAGCGTACACATTAACTAAAATTGTCAGCATTTTGAAAGTATTTGTCGTAAAAGATATATGGAAAAATAGATCTTAAGTTTGAACTAAATATATGGAATTTGTAAAAAAATTCTGTAACTGACTATAATTTCGTAAGCCGTTGATACCAACCTGATGCGTGCGCATTCTGCTTCTTTGGAAAGTGTTGCTAGAGCGTAATAATTATTTCGTATTATGGGTAATTTTTAAACGATTCAGGGAATATTATAACTAAATTTTAATACAATATTTATTTTCTCACGGCGCCCCTCACGGCGCCCCTTCGGACTTGGCGCCAGGTTTTTGCACGTTTTTGAACGTATGGCAGATCCGGCGCTGGATGAAGCCATCCATCGCGGATGTGATTACTTCACCAATTTCCTGGGCACATCTTGAGGGATCCGAAGTCTGAAAACAGACAGCTGACCACGGGAAGGCGTTGAAATGAGCCCGCAGACCAAACCAATCTGCGGATCTATAGTGCCACACTTTTCTCTTCAGCCGCTCGTTTGGCGGTCTGAAGGTTACGGGGATTGATGTTGTCACCAGGCAGTGGTCGGATGATCCTAGAGGCGCTGTGACTTCAATCTTGTAGCCGTGTGGCACAGTGGTTAGAAACAGATCTAACAGATTGGAGCGGTGAGTCTGGACATCAGGAACCCTTGTAGGCTCCTGAACCATTTGCTCCGTAGCAGAGGGCAAAGGATTCCGCCTCTCGTCCAGCCGAGTCCGTTGGTCCTGAGAACTTTAACCAAGGTTCGTTATGAACATTGAAGTCCCCCAGGACCACAAACTCTGCTGTAGGGAAGCGGGGCAAGAGGTCATCAACAGTATTGCTTAGATGTTTGAAGAGTTCGGATGTATCTGAAACGCTAATGTTCGGTGAGCCGTATAAACACGCGTAAAATTTTACACTGGCAAGATTGACGCGCACCCACATTACGTCGAATTTGGAGTTCTCCAGATTCAACAGTCGCACACAGTTGACGTCAGCTCGGCTGAAGAGACATACACCTCCTTTGGGTCTGAATTTGCCCATGAGGGTGAAACCCGGGCAATCCAGAGCGTCTGTAGGCTCAGCTATCTGTGTTTCGGAAAGGAAGAGAAGGTTGGGACGGTGGGAAACAAGGTGGTGGTGGACTGAATTTAGGTTTTTGTGCAGGCCGCGAATGTTGGTGAAGTTCACCAACAGTTTTGGCCTGCACCCGGGACTCCTGCTTCTCGCCGTTGTAAAGATGTTATTTATGTTTTTTTGTGAGTTCATGATTGAGTTAAGTTTTTTTTTGTTTTGAAGAGGAGAAATGAAGATCTGGAAAGGAAAAGGTATAAGGGGTGGGTAGGAAGCTGGGGATCAGAGTGTCCAGGAGTGACGGACGTATGAATCCAACCCACCCACTGCGGTGCAAGGCGATGGGCTGGGAGAGTCCGGCTGGAGAGGTCGCCCAATGCGCCCCAAACGCAACTGCTGGGTCCCCTCCGGTCACGAACCGACACAACAGCAGCGGTGGGGTTTTTGCACTCGTTGATGGGGCAGCCCACCCTCAGTCGTGAGCCTGAGGGTCGGGCCCCTGTACTACCGAGCGGCCCGGACAACGGAAACCGGTTGTAAAGGGTCTCCCTCAACCAGCATCTCCCAATCCGGCCTGCCACGCAGAAGGTAGGCCGACGCACCCGCCATCAAGACCCAGACAAACATTACCCCATGAACCCGGGCACCCCTGCTAAGTCACCAAACGGAGCGAACAACTTGGGGTAACCTGTGGCAGAGGTGTTGGTCATCCAATAAATGGTTCCCAGGGCGGCGGTACCCAAACCCGCCTACCAAATTAAAGTGTAGATTCTCACCCTTCTTTTGCCCACCGCCCAATTTGAGAACATTTTTATTTCTGGCGTGAATCCGAACGGAGGGGGCGTGATGGGATACCACGAGAGGGTTACATTTGCCAACGGAGGGGGCGTAACGAGATACCATGGCGGAGGGGGCATAATGGGACACCATGATGGGGTTACATTTGCCACAACGGAGGGGACGAATGGGATAGGGAAAAATTTGGTGGATGGATGGCCCCTAATGGGATTGGTTTCTCTGAGGTCTCCTACAGCCCCCCTGAGAGTTTGAAACAACCCCCAATTTGATCTTGGTCTTCTATCGCCCCCCCTGGAGGTCTGAAACGCCCCCTATGGGGGCGTTATCACTCACGTTGAGAACCTATGGTCTAAAGACTTCGGCTTGTCCACAGTTTTTAGAGGGAGCTGTCAGTGAGGGTTTCTAATTCACATCTTGAAAGGGGAAGAAATAAAGATACAATCGGTAGCTCGTCTTCCACAAGAACAAATCATAGAAACGACCAATTCTCATGAAGCTAGTTACTGTAGAATTGATGACAAACTTTACCGTGACATCAAAATTCAAAAGTTTTAACCACTTTACTGTAACCAACTTTCTGATAATTAATGTCCAATGAGCCTAAATGAAAATATCACCTTGTTGTTTTTGAGGTTTTATGTAAAATTAAGTTTTAAAAATCTGTATTTCCAATATTTTACGTATGCTCGTAACATGTTTTTTCCGACAAGCAACACAAAATATTAAAAAAAAAACATTTTTCTCATTAGATAGGTTACCTACCTACTTTCTTAAATCCAATTACACTTCCTTAGGGCGGGCGGTCGGCCAAACAACCGGACCTAAATGTTGTATAATTATGTAATAAAAGTATTTTGAAATGTGTTCTTTGAATTAATCCACGTTCGTAGTAGAAATGCACCTATTAACAAAAAAATTGCTTCCTTTAATTAAATGTGTACTTACTTAAAAATGTAAATAGGTGTAAGACATAAAAAACGCACTAATATTAATATTTTTTATGGTCGAGATGTGGATGAAAATTTTCGGATATACATTTTTGGTTTAATTGAAGTAATTGTACCTGAGAGGCCACATTTAGAAGTTAAAACCAATTTTTAAGAATACCTACTATAAATTAACCAAAATATATTTGTTCTGATTGCTTTTGACCAACGTTTAAAATTGATTCCAATGGTGACGGATTTTTTACGGAACTGAATATTTTTATAAATATATTTTTATAATAATGCGTAAACAGTTAGCTTTTTCCAAAAAATATTCCTTGCTGCTTTCCAGATCCTTTCATTAAATTGAAAAAATAAATTTGATATCATATAGGTATGTAGGTATGTGCCATCTCAATCATATTTTAATGTTGTAATTGACTGACCGTAGCGCAGTCCTGTTTCAACTTGACCACTTTGGATTTCGTCCGTCTATAAATTGGTTTGTGTGTTCTTGGTCCATTCAATCCTGTCAAATTGGTAGCCGTGTTTGATGGTACCTTTTTATTCCACCAGAGCGCGCTCGTGCGCTCTCTCCAGCGCACAAGGTGTCAAATCTGAATTAAAGACTTGTTCACATTGGTCAAGTAGTAAGTCAAGTAGCGAGTAAACTTGCTACTTGACTCGCCGAAAATCGTTCGCATTACTTTCAAGTAGAGTAGGTATATTTGTTCCCGCCGCCCATTGCAAGATGATGGCGGATGACGGGCTGCTACAAAGCAAAGTAAATACGCTAATTAAGCTTATTTCAATTTTTATTTTTGAAGAGGTGGAAGAGTAAATTAGTAAGATGGAAATAAATAAACTATTGACACGAAAAAGGGCGTAAATAAATAAATAAATAGATAAGAGATTAATATCAGCATAAATAAATAATTTTAGAGTAGCATCTTCGCTCCAACACCACAACATTTCCGCGCAAAATACAAAAGAAACAAAACAAAACAAAATACAAAAAACTCTGCTAAAACCGTGGGTTCACGCATGTCAATGCGCAGGGACGTGTGGTGGGGTTCCTACTCGCCCGAAAAATCGAACGAAATGGATTGAATCTACTAAAGAGTTGACTCACCCACTCTTCTAAAATTGTTGTGTTCGGACGCGTTTACTTACTAATATACTCCCTACTTGACTAAAATACTCGCCAAATGCGAACGGCTCTTTTAAGCGAAGTCTACTGTTCACAGAACTACCAGTAATAAATCATATTTTATGAAATTCAACCTTAGATAGAGAGAGGGAACTAGAAGAATTAAATATTTTATTCAGTCCTTACGGCAACGCTTGCAGCTCGCCAACCGTTTTGATCTTTATCAACTGGCCTTGAACGTACATAGAGTATATTTTACTTTCATGAATAAATATAATATTTTTTGTTTGTATTCAACATTCAATGTGCCGTCATGTCAATAATAATTTAATAATTTATTTATATTTTGATTTCACCGTTTTATTAAAAATCTTATCAGTTAAAAATATAAACATGTACATATATGACTGAGTAATACTTATCAATTAAATACATACGAGTAATTATAAATTTTTATGATAAGCTTTTATAGTTTTTATTAAGAAATATTTATGCAAAAATGTAACCATTCGTATTTTTAAAACCATTTGTCTTTCTTAAAATATTTATGTATAAAGATAACCATGTAATTTCTATTAGTTTGAATTAATATTTTTAATAAATCTATGTGTTTATTGAAGTATAATAAATTTGTGAATATAAAATGTGTTCTTTCATTGTAATTTAATTTCCAACAAAATACAAATTTTTAACATTTTTGTGGTGGAAAAAACTTATCGGTAAAAACTCCATTTATAATATATAATCATTAAAGATAAAATATAAATCATTAATATATACCAGCGGCGATCCCCAAGGTTCACATTTAGGACCAATTCTATTTTTCTTTACGTCAATGATATTTGTGAATGATATTATTATTTTTAAGGTCATCCAAGTTTTAATTTTCGTGGATATTATATGATATGCAAATATTCAAAGCCGTAAACAATATTTTTTTATTGTCAAGTAACTTGTTCAAACTTTTTGTATAGCGCCAAATTATTAAGAAGTTACGACGATAGTGAACAAAAGTCTTATTATGACATCAGATCTTATGGAATACAAAAAAAAACGAGATTTATGATTTGTAGTTTGATGAAAAAAAAAAACTATTTTATTAATGACATCAATAACATCAAATAAAGCATTTAAGCTTTTTTACCATAGGGTTTGATTATGTATTTATATTATGGTAGCGGGAGAGGAATAACCGAAATCGACACCAAGTTATGCTAAGTTTTTAGATTTTCACGACCAAAAACATTTTCATTGTTAGTTTTTGGGATGTTATGCCGTCTTGCGCAATCTCCTTCTTTAGCCGACGTTTCGGACAGCGTTGCCAGTGTCCGTCATCAGGGCAGATCCGATAGATCCGATAGATCCGACGATCGCATCGTCGGATCTGCCCCGATGATGGACCCTGCAACGCTGTCCGAAACGTCGGCTAAAGAAGGAGATAGCGCAACACGGCATAACATCCCAAAAACTAACAATGAAAACCTAGTTATGCTATTCACGTATTCATGATAGAAGTAATTTAGAATGGCTATTGCAAGGTAATACAACAATTAAGATTACTTACTATGTCATCAATCATCACCATAACAAGCTTAATGAATAGTGCTGTTTTAAATAAATCCTAACGCCATTTTTTCATTATGAAATAACGCAATTTTTTGGCCAGGTATAGAGTCAAGATACAGCAAAGCTTGAAATTTTTTTTGGGAAATTTGAGCTTGCAGAGATTTCTGAAATAAACCGGAAAAATTAAATATTTGGATAGGTACGCTGTAAGTTGGGTCATTTAAAAAATATGTTATTTTTAAATTGATAAATGGATGCCAAATGGGTTCAAAACGACGTGTTTAAAAATTTTCAAATTTCTGATAGGATCTTCTTCCTCCGGATTCACTTCAAAGTTTTGAAAATTTTCATTATGAGGGGCTATTTCTAGTGTACATAAAAGTTACTTTGAATCCTTTAAACCACACGTGGGCAACCGCCGGCCCGTGGGCCGGATCCGGCCCGCCGGGCTATTTCATCCGGCCCCGATTCATCTCGGCGAAGTAATAAAGAAAGAGATTAATAGTTCCAGGGAGAGATTTTTCACATTAAATTTTGTAATCTGTGTATAATATTAATATTGTGTCGTTTATTATATAAATAAAAATAATATATGAGAAATAGCAACGTGTTTTATTTAATTTAATATTAATTTACTATGTTTGATAATTTGTTCCGGGCCTTGACTCGAAGACGAATGATAATTTGGCCCCAGACCTAGGAAAGGTTGCCCATGCCTGCTTTAAACCATATTTTTGTAATCTTCCATAGCAAAAATAGTATATTTTAACGAAATCATTTACAGAAATTCCCAAAATTGAGTCTCTCAAAATAATTCCGAAATTTGAGAGTAAGAAGAATTTTGCTGGTATTTGAATACCCTACCTTGAGATAATTTGAATTATATTCATATATTTTTTAAATAAATAAATCAAAATGTTCCCTCTATTGCGTGTTTTATTGAAAATCAGTTCATTTTTTAATAGTTTATCTAACATTTTGTCAAGATTTAACAAGGGCGGGTTTTTCTCTATTATGCGAAATTTCAAAGTCAATCGGGAGGATGAAGATAATATCCAAATATTATTAAAAAAATTACGTGATTTTATATCTCTATTTAATACCCCTTTATCACTATTAGACAAATCAAAACAAGATTTTTTTCCCATACAGTCGTGACCCACCCTAGTACGCAGTTCATGAAGTTTATATACAATTTGAATTTAAGAAATATATTCAATAAATTATAATTAGTTAGCAGCACATATACCTAACAATTTCATACAAAAACTTTTATAATAATCTTATGTTATTTAGTTTAAATACATATTTTTACAAAATATTTTAGACACTATTATAAAACAATAATAAAATATAAGTAATGCATAACTTAATTCTTACATTCCGAATTTGTACATTTGCATTTAGATATCTCAAAGGAATTAATAGGATCTGGCGTACTTTAAAAAAAATATCATACCTTGGACTGCTAGAAGTGCGCGTATTTCACGTATCAGTCAATGTAAGTTTGCTCATTTTATTATAATTTATCTATAATTTGATGAACATACTGGCGTTGTAATCAATAATCAGACATAAATTATAATTAACAGGATTTGTTTACTTTATGTCATGCTTTTTGTTTCTACTATCTAATCTCATTCTAAAAGTACCTACATCTAAAACGCACTAAAATAACCATGGACAATCGAAATAAAATCTATGATCTAAGAAATCATATCTTTGATTGTTTATGAATAATTTATATACCTTTGGAATTCGCAATCTGCGTAATCGTAGACGATTATATAATAAATTTATTTTTGAAATTCGTGTGTTTTATAGAATTCCAGTAGAAAATATTATATTTAATACTCAAATGAAAAACGGCCACTCGGAAATGATATGATGTTTGAAATTGCTCACAAATTGTTTGTATTGTTTATTGACGAGATTAAATTATACCAATTTGCTTTTCCCTCGGCATCTAAATAACCATTTTTGGAGTCGTGTCTGTCCCTCGGGATGCGCTCTCAAGCCAATAACACTAATACATGAAAAAAATCATCCTCTCCTCTGCACCAGAATTAGAAGAGGAGGAGAACGAGCAACCGATAAATAAAAATTCTGAAAATCCTTAATTTACAGAACAGTCGACCTCATATTACTAATATACCCTTTCATGCTTTTCATAGGAACGATGAGAGCATACACAAGTACCAAAACAATAAAGACAATTAAGCATGTTGCGGTCTCCCTTCCGTTGAAGGCCACGAAGAGTTGTGGTTTATTTATGCCGAGGATAAGCGTGACGAGTCCCATGATGATTGTTAGAGACCCGCAGATGGTGTGAACTGCTTTGACGTTCGCTGGTGTTATTTTATCCCGCAGTTGTGGGCTGAAGAATGATAAGAATCCATTCACGCAGCTAAGCAGCGAGAAAATCAATGCGATCAGACCTGAAATTAAAATAGACACAATAAGAACAACACTTAAGTATTTTTTTCTTATCACTTACAAATTCTTTCGACTCCGTAAATATCGTAAATATCGTAGATATTTTATTTATTTATTTATTATAATGTATTACAAAAATATGATATGTAACACATTATTCCCAATGAGTTGAGAAGAAAACACATTACGGGAAGGACAGATAGACATAAGTACATTTTACACAGATATTACACGTTTAAAAAATACAGTATATTGAAAAGGAAAAAAAATATATATATAAATAAATAAAAAATGCATTGTAAAGATAGAGATTTTAGGAATACTGAGAGACATCCATACACATAAAACATAAAAAACAAACGTATGAAGGCGAGCCAATATTCACTGGTTTAAATACATTTTCAGGAAATATTCTTTAAGCGTTTTAACTAATATTTTTTTGTTAGCTACTGAATGCTTTATTTCATTAGGTAATGCATTGTATTGTCTATATGCGATATATTGTAATGAGTTAATACCAAATTTAGTTGTGTGGGTAGATGATGCTAAGTGTATTTGATTTTGGGATCGTGTTTTGTGCTGATGTATGTCTGAATTGAAGGCTGGTCTGATGTTAGTGTGTGCGGATCTATGTATGATTTGTAATATTGCACTAGTGATATTGTATTTAGGTAGAACCGTAAAAGGAAGTATGTTTGTCTTTGAATATATATGTTTGATGGTTCCATGACAGTTCATCCTGCGACAATTCATCCTGCGACAGTTCATCCGGCGACAGTTCATCCTGCCGACAGTTCATCCTGCCGACAGTTCATCCTGCCGACAGTTCATCCTGCCGACAATTCATCCGGCGACAATTCATCCTTTTTGATCATTTTGAAGATTTTTTCTTCAAGTAAGTAAGTATGCAAAGAGGATATACGGCCGTACAACCTAAATCGATATACTTATATCTGAAGGCATCTTGAGTGGAAATCCGCTGTAAAAATATTTTTACTAACAATAATTTCGACTCACCGAAGAAGCATGCGTTAATAACAAAGTACGACATACTTATACGTGCAGTCGGCTTAGCAAAAAACCGTAAAGATTCCTACTTGCATATAATATAACTTTTTTATCTGAAATTAACACCATCTTTTTAGGGTGAATTGACTAATTTTAAAAAAAAACACAAGAGTCCCAACCTTCTCGAGCCAGTGAGTGCCAATGGCATCCTCAATTTTGGTATGGTGTGATGCTGAAGGTAGTGGGGAGGGGAAGGAGGTGTGGAAAACATATCTTCCTGGCTATTCAGATCTAGTCACCAAACACGGCTTAAGCCATTTCAAGTAATTAGACTAAACCAATATACACTGTACAACAGCGAAAAAATTTAAACAAATCATATGAGTGGGAGGGGAAGGAGATGTGAAAAATTCTGCTGATTTGAAAAAATGCTATTCAGATATAGTCACCAAACACGCCTAAAGCCATTTCAAGTAACGTTTCAATTCTGAATGAATACTGACGAATAGCAAAATACGACATACTTATATGTGCATCTACTTTAGATTTAGGAGGCGGACATGTTTACCGTCGCCCCGGGAACCATTTATTGGATAACCAACACCCCTGCCATAGGTCATCCCAAGTGGTTCGCTACGTTTGGTGAATTATAAGGGTTCTTTTTTTAATTTTTTCTTTATTCATTACTTACAAAATATGGTTACATAATTAGTGGATTTTTCGACCACCATGCTAGGCTGATGCCCGTGGTTATGGTGGTCGATTATATGCCCGTGTTATGGTTGCCCGGGTTCTTGGAGTGATGTTTGTCAAGGTCTTGTTGGCGAATACTTTTCCTCACCTACTGCGTGGCGGTCCGGATCGGGAGAGATTACTGGAGGCAGACGTAATCAAGACATCTCTAGCCGTACTCTCTCGACCTTGCACCGCAATTTGTCTAACTAGTCAGATCTAGTCACCATACACGGCTAAAGCCATTTCAAGTAATCAGACTAAGCCTACATACACTGTACAATAGCGATTTTTTTTAAAGTCATATGATATAACTTTTTTTATATATTTTTTTTTACTTTTTACTATAACACAAGAGCCCCAACTGCTCTCAACCATCTAGAGCCAGTGAGACTATGGCATTCCTCATTTGGATATGTTGTGAGGCTGAAGATAGTGGGGAGGGGAAGGAGATGTGAAAAATTCTGCTGATGTGAAATTTTTTTTAATCAGATATAGTCACCAAATACGCCTAAAGCCATTTCAAGTAACTTTTCAATTCTGAATGAATACTGACGAATGGTAAAATACGACATACTTATATGTGCATCTACTTAAGATTTAGGTGGTGGACATGTTTACCGTCACCCCGGGAACCATTTATTGGATAACCAACACCCCTGCCATAGGTCATCCCAAGTGGTTCGCTACGTTTGGTGAATTATAAGGGTTGCCCGGGTTCTTGGAGTGATGTTTTCCAGGTCTTGGTGGCGAATGCTAGAGAGTAAATTATCTTTCTCATTGGAACCGCCCTGTACGATCGTAAGAACATATTTCAACGAAATGTGGATTTTCAGCCGCTGGCTGGTTAAACGCTCTTAAGATCGGAAATATACTTTTTAGGAGAGGAAGCATCTGATGGATGCACGGTGAATATTAATTAATTTCTAAGTGGATGACTTATGAGAAGTGATACTTATTTAAAAAATTCAAAACTGTCCACGACAGTGCCCAGTTCGTATGGAAGATAACGACTCCACCACACCACCCTTCCCCTATTCTTTATTTGTGAAACCAAAGATAATAATCCGTTCCGGGCAGGTACAATTTTATTACCTGAGACTCTGATAAGGGTCTTAGAAGTGAAGTACTCTTAGCTTTTCAAGAAGTACCTATAACCGTGCTTTTTTGTTACAAATTTAAAAAAAAATTACATTTTTGCATTACTTTTCAATTTTAGAATATAGTGTACCTAAGTTTAGATATACAGATATCTATAAGTATGTCGTTTGCTATTCGTCAGTATTCATTCAGAATTGAAACGTTACTTGAAATGGTGTAAGGCGTGTTTGGTGACCATATCTGAATAGCCAGATGAATTGCGGTGCAAGGCGATGGGTTGAGAGAGTACGGAAAACATCACTCCAAGAACCCGGGCAACCCTTATAATTCACCAAACCTAGCGAACCACTTGGGATGACCTATGGCAGGGGTGTTGGTTATCCAATAAATGGTTCCCGGGGCGACGGTAAACATGTCCACCTCCTAAATCTTAAGTAGATGCACATATAAGTATGTCGTATTTTACCATTCATCAGTATTCATTCAGAATTGAAACGTTACTTGAAATGGCTTTAGGCGTGTTTGGTGACTATATCTGAATAGCATTTTTTCACATCAGCAGAATTTTTCACATCTCCTTCCCCTCCCCACTCATATGACTTGTTTAAATTTTTTAATTTTTTAATTTAATCAGATGTCCTGATTACGTCTGCCTCAAGTAATCTCTCCCGATCCGGACCGCCACGCAGTAGGTGAGGAAAAGTATTCGCCAACAAGACCTTGACAAGCATCACTCCAAGAACCCTGGCAACCATAACACGGGCATATAATCGACCACCATAACACGGGCATCAGCCTAGCATGGTGGTCGAAAAATCCACTAATTATGTTACCATATTTTGTAAGTAATGAATAAAGAAAAAATTAAAAAAGAACCCTTATAGTTCACCAAACGTAGCGAACCACTTGGGATGACCTATGGCAGGGGTGTTGGTTATCCAATAAATGGTTCCCGGGGCGACAGTAAACATGTCCGCCTCCTAAGTCTTAAGTAGATGCACATATAAGTATATCGTATGCTATTCGTCAGTACCTATTCATTCAGTATTGAAACGTTACTTGAAATGGCTTTAGGCGTGTTTGGTGACTATATTTGAATAGCATTTTTTCAAATCAGCAGAATTTTTCACATCTCCTTCCCCTCCCCACTCATATGATTTGTTTAAATTTTTTCGCTGTTGTACAGTGTATATTGGTTTAGTCTAATTACTTGAAATGGCTTAAGCCGTGTTTGGTGACTAGATCTGAATAGCCAGGAAGATATGTTTTCCACATCTCCTTCCCCTCCCCACTACCTTCAGCATCACACCATACCAAAATTGGGGATGCCATTGGCACTTACTGGCTCGAGACGGTTGGGACTCTTGTGTTTTTTTTAAAATTAGTCAATTCACCCTAAAAAGATGGTGTTAATTTCAGATAAAAAATTTATGTTATATGCAAGTAGGAATCTTTACGGTTTTTTGCTAAGACGACTATTTTGTTATTCACGCATGCTTCTTCGGAGAGTCGAAATTATTGTTAGTAAAAATATTTTTACAGCGGATTTCCACTCAAGATGCCTTCAGATATAAATATATCGATTTTGGTTGTACGGCCGTATATCCTCTTTGCATACTTACTTGAAGAAAAAATCTTCTAAATGATCAGGAAGGATGAATTGTCGCCGGATGAATTGTCGGCAGGATGAACTGTCGGCAGGATGAACTGTCGGCAGGATGAACTGTCGCCGGACGAACTGTCGCAGGATGAATTGTCGCAGGACGAATTGTCGGGTCACCATGTTTGATATGTGTATCCCACGGTAGATGGTAGATATTCCTTATAGCTCGATTTTGAATCACCTGTATTTCTGATATTTGTTTTTTAGTAATAGTTCCCCAGATACTAACTAAATAACTCAGATGGGAGTGAATCATCGCATAGTAAGTGGCCCGTAGTAGAGGTATGGACAAGAGACCTTGGAGTCGGTACAGTACACCGGTAATTGTTCCAATCATATACAGAAAATAACACTGGTCCCAAGTGCAATCGCACACAAGGCCGAGTTATCAATTTATTTCAAATAAATATAACAAATTATTTCTTACTAAATTATTTCTTTATTTTGAATATGTGATATACAAAGGTAAATTTTGATTACACGATGACTTGTAAACTGTTCATTTTTTAACATCATTAATGTGACTCTTAATCTTAATTTCCTTCAGAGCGGGGTCGCCAAGACTACATGAAAAGAATGTGCTCGATTTCACAAAACGGAAAGGAGGACATATATTTAACGTTCTACAATAGTTATGAGCCATTTTTTCGAACTTGTAAAAAAGAGTAGTAGATATCGGTGGAACTTTTTTATAACTCGAGCTAAATTAAACAATTAAATATATATTTTTTACACAATTATTTTTAAAAAGTATAATTTTAAAATATATATTATATAGTATAACTATTATTTTAACAATAATTGCAGATTAAAGTACATACTTGACGCTTCAATATCCACTTGGAAAACTTTCTGATTTTAAAATAAGGAACATAGAACAAGCGTAGTAGTAACTCGAAACCGAGCCGTATTGGCCGCGCGAAAGATAACTCAACTTTGGGCTCATGTGCAGGAAATTAGGATACGTTTAAAAAAAATCTTGTGGTTCGTTTAGAATTGACTTACGGAGAATATTTATTTTAAAGGTATTTTTAATTTGTTAAAATACTTTTACCTATTTTTAGCGCCGTAATTTATTTTGACCGTCCTTTTGTGCGCCGGTGGAAATTTCAAGCCCATATAATTTTATATTTTTTTGCTATAATGAATTTCGCAAAAAAAAATATTATTTGGAACTACATATAAGCTTAGGTCGACTAATATATTAGAAATTCAATTATGTTTTACGCCTCGCTGTAATCAATATACATTATAAAATAAAGGGTATGAAACCTTTGTTTCTCTTATCTGTGGTATGAAAGTATGCATCCTGCTAAAAGTCGGAAACGGGTCCCGGTACGATCAAGGGAGTTATATGGTGTGGTAGCCCACTATCCCCCATCCATGAAGAAGGTTCCCATTTCCACCTGATATAAGGGCTGGAAGTTTCGCCATCTAGAAATTTCTAGAACAGTCCAGAAAATTCGAGAGTATTTGAGAGAATTCCACAACATTCCAGAACATCCAGGAACATTCTGGAATGTTGTAGAAAGTTCGGTAACATCCCGGAACATCCCAGATCATTTTGCAACATTCCTGAACACTCTCGAATGTTGTGGAATCTTCTGGAACATTGTAGATCATTCGAAGCCTTTTTTAAGTAAAATTTCTTTATGCAAGCTCGACTCTTGGGGGGTAAAATGATGAATACGTTATGAAAAAATATGAAACGTTACGAAAAAATATGAAACGCTAATCAATGTGAAAAGCTAATCGATATGAAACGCTAATCGATGCGAACGCTAATGAAAGTGAAACGCTAATCGATATGAAACGTTGAATATCGAGTTGAGTTGAGTTGAGTTGAGTTGAGTTGAGTTGAGGAAAGTTGAGTTGAGTTGTGTTGAGTTGAGTTGAGTTGAGTTGAGTTGAGTTGATGGGGATGATGAGGGGGTAGAGATATTTTTATTCCTGTTATTGTTATATTGTTAATGGACGGCATAAGTTAGTGAAGTTTTACTTCAGTCGTGTGGTCTAAAGTCTAAAGCACACTCCTTTTTTTTGTTTGGGTGGGGATATTCATTGGTAGGGATATATTAAAGCAAGATCCATCGTGGGTTCAAACGTCAGTTCAATCTCATATCAACTCCCTGAACGAAGCCGGGTACCCCAGCTAGTATCATATATATAATATGTATGTATGTTTTTCAGAGCAGGTTATAATATCAATGGAAGACATAAAATTTATCTTGTTTCCTTACTATTGAAAAGGAATTGTCATTGATGCATTATTTTATGTTCAGCAAGATAAGCAAAAAAAAGATAACTAATCGCTAAACAAATCATTTAGTCACACGTAATAGATTAGACCTAATTGTAATATTTTATCCATATTTATTCAAAATGAATAAGCAAAATATTGGTAATGCCTTACCTACAAAAATTCGGAGAATGCAATAAAGACATTCTCGAATCATCCGGAATAAAGTGTTTTTGATGATATTTTTTCAAAAGTTTCGAATAAACGATAATGATTTATAAAGTCATCATTTAAATTCGTAATCTATAATTGGTTTTTAACGACCGGGAAATGCTTATCTTAAATCTGGTGTCAATTTATAAATTAAAAAGATCATTGTGGCATTGCAATTTATTTTCACTGTATATTTGGGACCCTAATCCGCCCCAAGAAAGAAAGAAAGCCAAAAAATATTTGGACATTTTAGCTGGTTTTAATCTTTAATCTTTGTTCGTTTACTTAGGCAACCGGATAATTTTGTGAGAAAATTAAAGGTAAATGTATTTTTTTCCTATACAACAACATATATGTTTCTAGTTTAGTTACATAAAAATATGAACGAACGATGAACATATATTGACATCTTTCATCCATTTCATACGCTGCCTACACAGGAATACCTGATTTTGTTTTTGGAGTCTCAGACTATTAACTTTTATCTATATAGATGACATAGTAAGCCTCTCTTCATCTCGTTGGTTGCAAATGACATGTTGTCACTATGAAAACCCACTTGGAAATAATTTTTAATATTAATTCCTACATTCCAGTAACCAAGCTACTGTCGTTACCTAGTAATTTCATTTGTTAACAAATAATTTTCAATATGTCCAAATTTAAAAAAAAAAAATTGTTTTAACTGGGTACCTTTTAACATTACAAATCTTTAATATATTATATTTTAGAATCATGTTATCAAAATAAAATATTTGTAATTAAATTTACCTATAAGATATTACAAATTAATCTCAAATATTATTATTTACTTTGGTTATTGGAATCCTCACAAAAGGGTTTTTATATTCTATTTATGGCCTGTCAAATAAGAGTAGAAAAAATAAAAAATGGAACTACAAAATTTTTAGGCTGGCAACACCAATTTACCTGTCAAATATTACATAAAGTGCAATGACACTGAAAATACAGTACACTGTACACACATTTAAAACAATATTTTTTATTCTTAAAAAAAATAAAAATCGAAGAAGAACTGTTGTTAAGGTACCTACTTAATGACATAAATTTGAATAAATTGTGTTTTACGAAGTTATTGGCTTTCATTTAATTTAACATAAATTTGAATTTAACAGTAAAAAGAAAGAAAGAATCAGTAAAGGTGAGTTTAGTTACACCACTCTTAGATCTGAATGAGTTAAAAATATTCAGATCTAAAATTAGTGACATGATCTAAAGCCCGGGCAACGCTATGTACTTAAGCTAATATTAAATAAATGTGAGCAATTTTTAAGTGTGCTTTATATTTTATTACAATATCGTTATTCTTCATTATGTTAACACAAAATTGCAAACGTATAATAATAATATACCTATATGCAATTCTAATTTTGAGATCAGTGGGTATCTATATTGTAATGTAAAAATATTTTTTTTCACTTTTATGCCTTTTTAATTTTTAATAAAAATGTGGGTTACACAGCTTTAGATTACAGCCATAGTTATCTTAGTATTGCCATTTGAAGAACAGTGGCGCCCTCCTATGTTTTCTACTCTTATTTGGCGCACTGTATTTATCTAAATATCCTTTTTCCTGGAGTTTATTTATTACAATATCTAACATATTTATTTTCAAATATTTATATGTTTTGGGATCAAAGCAATTCTTTTCTATCCGATATAAAAAAGAGATTTTTTTATTATATCTAAATTTTTCTCTCCGATTTTTTACTGGTGCTTCAGATTTTATGTCCGGGTTAAATCTTCCCCACAGGAAAAACTAAACCCTTCCACACACTGTTCCACAAGTGATTATCTAGTATCTAGTCAATCCACGCTATGTAGGTGCACTATATAAGTATAATAAATACAAAACAATACAAAAACAATATGTCAATCTACCAGAGACCAAATAATGGGAAAATAATTCACCGACTTCAGATATTTTCATATCAGAGAATTCGGCTCGGTAGAACTCCTAACTGGACCGATAAATCCTACTGATCCCTCAATATAAATATTTTAAAAACCTTTCGTAATCCTACATGTATTTAAAATGACAGATTTTTTGCATTTTTATATAAAAATTCTTTGACCAATCTAATAAGCCTAAATTTTGAATGAGAGAGCTAGGTATAACGCCAGTAGCTGATATAACAAATAGTACCTAATATTTAATACCTAATCAGTATATTCTGAGAATGCCAAATTCTTTTAATCTCATTTCCTAAATCTGCATATTTTTTCAGAAACAGTTTTCTGAATATTACAAGAATTTGGAATAGCGACATCAATGATAAAAGTTATTTTTTTTTAATTTTGTCATGTAAAACTATATCGGGTCTATTATGACTAATTATGTCTGTTAGTATAGTTTTATCGTAATAAATTTTATAAAATTCATTTTCTAAAAATGAATTTGGTTCATATTCATAATATGGTACTATATTACGGCAGTCAATCAAGTTATGTTTAATTACCAAACTTTGGAGAATTATTTTTAAAACTTGATTGTGCCATGTACCCATACTCGGATGGCGCTAATACAGAACATCCCAATATAATATGTTCTATAGTTTCCGGGAAGGCCAAACATTTTCTACATAAATCATCAATTTGATTTGTATCTTTGATTATATGCTTTCTATAATTTTTTGGATTAATGACTCTATCTTGAATGGCAAGCATAAATCCTTCTCTTTCTGCGCTCAACTCTCTAAAACTCAACCATTTGTTTGACGAAAGTTTATCAACATACGTTTGGTTGAGATAATTGAAGAGTTTTGCGTGAAGAATTTTATTTAACCATAATTCAATCTAATAATTCCTAGTTGGTATTTATAAGAATGCTGGCATTCTCGTCGTATTAATTTAAAAGTGTAATATTTCTATCTGCCTTGCAAATTATTTTGTGCATTTCTGAACTCTAAGCTTTCATATGGAAAAAAAATTCTTTGCATTTATTTAATATTATTATTATAATAGTATATAATATAATGTAAGAAGGTTTCGACTTACCGCATATTCCATGGGCTGTGTCGAACTTCGCCCCATGAGCATCAAAGGCCAAAATAGCCCCGGTTAGAGAAGAGATTACACCCAGCAAGGCCAGTATCATATGAACTATCCTCTTATTCTGCCTGGAGAGTACAGCGCCCATGGGACCGTCGTTGCTGAAGGATAGAATAGCCTCGACCATCAGCAGTTGGTACTGGAATGTTAAATCACTTGTTATTGCATCATTTTCAAGGATTGAGCAGAATAAATCATTTAGTATTTGTCAACTCGGACATTGTCACATATGGACTATAAGCACCATTCAGATTTTGATTGATTGATTTAAATGGTCCTCTGTAACTTATTGCCGATTTTCGGTGGGTTGTTTCTGTCAATTGTAGTATGTTTGATAAGCTATTGTATAATCCGAAAGGCTTAACGGGCTTAACCACATTCTTCACAGAATTTGAATAATGTTCAGCAAATTTCGAAGTTAATTTTCAAATTCTGTTATTATTTCAGTTTTGTGAAGCAACTGGCCGAAAATGATAAAATAACAAAAATTAAGTTTGAACTTCTAAGATATTTTCAAATTCTGTAAAGCAGTTGATCTTTAAATGATAAATATTTCTGTAAATTTATGAATCGTTGAAATTATCCTCTATCTTTAGTCATGTGTGTGTTCATTTGATGGCGTTAACGGTTTTTCGGATTAAAACGTTGAATATTGTGGGTTCATTGATTAGATGGTACCGTTAGAATTAATCTTTGGACGTATTAAATGTTTCATTATTAGAAACTACCACTAATTCTTCGTCATTAAAGAGATTTGTTTAGAATATGTGGAATAGGAATATCATGTGTTGTCTGGAAGGTATCCTAGGCACATTATTCACGTTAAAAATGTTTACGTAAGGAATTATTTGCACGAAACAAACTCGATTGCCAACATGGGAATTACTAATCCGCGACGTCAGAAACGTTGTTAGATATTTCCTCGAAGAAGATAACACTATTTAAGGTTAGATAATCTAAAATAATCTTCAGTGTTCTCATACCATTATAAATATTTTTTGTTAAAAAATCTTCTTGATTCATTCATTGCTTTCAGATTTGTGGAATATCTCGTGGTCCAATAAAATTTTGGCACAATTATTGTACAATTTTGATTTCTCGAAAATAATTTGGTGAAATTTTTGCTCTCTTGCAACTTACGTTTTTGTTAATTTATCAACTTATGTTTTTGTAAATATTCACGCAGTTACTTCGCGGATGGGTTACACTGTCAGCGATTCTAAATATCTTCCATATCTGTGATATTTTTCAATTACAGAACAAATAAATTGACCAATTGGCCAAAATTAATATAAATAATCCAATTAAACATAAATATGTTTAATTGTATTATTGGATTGAATATGTTTTATTGGATATGTCCAGTAACAGTTGCACACATTAAAAAATATCTACAAACCTTTACAAATATTCATAAACATCCAAAAACTTTCATCTGCATATATCCACATCCATCATCCACAAATTTAATATCCACAAATGTCCTATAATATTGTCCAAACGGACTTAAAGTATTGTCCACAAATACCGAAAAATTTCCACAAATATCCACGATTTTTGTGGATTTGTATCCGTATTTTACAATGAAATGAATTGATGAAATAACTCCCATTTAATCAACATATTTCCACATAGCTAATGTAGATTAAAACACTGAGAGACGTCAGATCTTATACTGTCGGCCATCTTAAATCGAGTGCTTTTTTCATCTCGGAAAGACGACAGATATTGAAACTGGAAGAAAAAATATAAACTAGGGGTTCCGCATAAGTGTTAAATTGTCCACATAGAAAATGGGCGTACATTGTTCGCCTAGTCGAAAATCTATCGGGGTACAGGGGTACATTCGTCGAAGTTCTAAAGATATACGAGTACTTTCATTGTATTGTGGCCCACATATAACAGGTTAAACGGGGTTCGAAAAATGACAAAAATCATGCATTTGTGAAACTTTGGTCATACATTCATCTTAGTATAAATGAAGATCTGCAGAGTCCGCCCAAAACAACAAGGTGGAACACCCCATCTAGGCGGTGACTCCCTGTTTTTCTCATGTTTCTTCACTAAAAAACTGTTATATCTCACCAAATATTAATACACTCGACTTAAGTTCAGCAATAATGAAAACATAATAAACGATACTTCACTCGACCAACATTTTTGAAAACATATACTTTACCAAATATCTCTCCCTCCCCCTGCCCCAAGAGGGGTGTTCCATGACTTTATTCAAGAGGGGTCATACATTAATTACATGAGTTCAAAAGGGGGGGGGGGGGGGGGGTCCAGCAAAATCTCACGTTACTTGAAAATTATATACAGACCATGTTTTTAAAGCGCTGAATTTAATGTCACTGAAACAATTATACACAAAAGATATTCTAATGCATTAGAATCTAATGTACGCATTCAAAAACCAGGATAACTTTACATAGACAAACTCATGCCAATTCACAAGATCTACATTACAACATACATGCCACCAACCTACAACTAAAACGACATTTGGACAAAGAAAGATGCAATACTCCTCTATAAAATTATTTAATTTACTCCCTCTTGAAATAAAAAATAAAAATATAATAGATAACCGACTTAAAAAAACATAAAAATATGGATTATGGACATGGAAAAGAAGAATATAGATACAATTTTGCAACCTAACAAAGAATAATCCTTGTATTGTACTTTTCTTAGATTCAACCTTATAATTTTCGTCTGTAACATTTTAATGTACCTAGGTATATACTTATATTCAAACAAAAAACTTGTAAAATGTATCCTTAGAACGGGGTACCCCAGTAAGGACACATTTTTCTCTAAAAAATTTAAAACAAAGAAAAAATATATATAATAAAGTGGCCCAAATTTATCTCACTAAGAGGGGGGAGGGGTCTAGATTGGAAGAAAAACTGCTCACGTAATTAACGTGTGTCCCCAGAGGAAGTCTGCGAATCAAGAAATGTGTCAGGAAAGTATTCAGCATTCAGGCTATCAAGCAGGGGTCGATAAAACAAATCAGTGTGGGGGGGGGGGGGGGGCTTCTCGAAACTTAAACACGGCCTGCACAAACAGGAATGCATTCCACGACCCAAAATGTAGTATACATTGAAAAATTTGTTCAAAGAAATGACAATTCTTCTTTCAAACATTCTTCAGGCTGGTAGGTGGCATAATATTGATAACTCCCATCTGACAGCTCATTGTAGGAACCAGCGATGTGTAGGTTCAGCTGGAGTGGGCTCTTGAACTCGGGTTCTTCGCAGGAAGCGGATCTTACTCCTACTCCTTTTTCAAATTGACTACTCCCAGAGAACCCGGTCCAGTACTCGGACCCTAAACCCGGAACTCGGCGGTCTCGGTCTCGGGTTCGCCAGCTCCGATCGAACTCGTGCGTCTCGGTTCGAGCCAATCGCGGTCCGTAGCAGGTCCCGGGTTCGAGTTCTTTTGCGGGTTCCGGCTCCGAGGTCCGGCTTCGGTCAAACACGACTACTCCCAGAGAACCCGGTCCAGTACTCGGACCCAGTCTCGGATTCGCCAGCTCCGATGGACCCATGCGTCTCGGTTCGAGCCACTCGCGAATCGGGAACAGGTCCCGGGTTCGAATTCTTTTGCGGGTTCCGGCTCTTAGGTCCGGTTATGTCCTCTCGCGAGCCACTCGTGAGTCGGGAGCAGGTCCCGAGCTCGAGTTCTTTTGCGGGTTCCGGCTCTGACATCCGGTCGAACCCGTGCATCTCGGTCCGAGCCACTCGCAAGTCGTGAGTGGCCGAGACCTGCTCCAAGAACTCGAGTACTTTAAAATTATTATTTTTCTCATTTTTTTCATGCTTATTCGTTTTTTATTTTTTTTTAATTTATTTATATGTTATTATTTACTTTATTTTTATTTTTAACATTAACCCATTTTTTGTTTCAAAATATGGAATGTATTGCATTGCACTACCCCTGCATACACTCTGGAATAAACTATTATTATTATTATTAAAAGGAAGCACGTTTCGGAGGCCTCCGGCATAATTCAATTACCCATAGTAGGAACCACGATCTTGCAAACTTTGGCGGGATAAAAAGGTTGTATCCAGCAAGGCTATCGTCTTGAACGGGAACCGAAACGTAGCAAACAAATTTATAGACAGATAAAATATCAAATGAATCAGTAATGTACATTGTAAACTTACCCCACAAACTGAGAACATTATATGAAGTTGAAAACTGCCTACTACCCTTCCCGATTGACTTCCCAGGGAAGCCGCGGCAAAGTTAACTATCATGAACACCACCAAACCAACTATGAGGTGTTCTATCACATTGGCCAGTAGCCTTACAGCCAACCACAAGGTGGAAGCTCCACTTGATTTCTTCTCTCCCATTTTACTAATTAATTAAAACGAACAATAGTAATATGGCTGGGAACGCGGGAGCAGGTAGAGGACCAGGTTTCGTCGGGGAGGGAATATTTGGTTTAGAACATGCTGCCAGACGCCATAGCAAACCGAATGAAACTGATAACGTGATTAGCGGATTTTCACCTTTTCGTCGCAGAATTATTGTAGTCAAATCTAATCTCTATTAGTCACGCATTGGTACATAAATATATAAAATAATATAGATACTTACACATTTTTGCTCGCTGACGGCCAGAGATAAAAAAATATATTAGCAATTTATAGCTACATTCTAGAGACATGTCGTGACTTTTTTTAAGAGTCTTACGTACTAGTAGTTATAATATGTTAACAGCAAAGTAGAAGCTTTTAAATATGGATATAATATATTATAGTGCCCTTTTTTTACATTAACTCCACCCAGGAGGCCCTGAGGAAAATAATTTCCCTCAGGGCCTATGTCATCTTTGAGGATGCTGTTTGGAGGGTCTTATTGAGGAAAGGAAGGAGTGAACATCGGTCTTGAAGAGACCCATGTTGTAGGAGGGAGGAAACACAGAGGCCGGTAAATCGTTCCACAGCCGAGCTGTTGAACTCAATAACAAGTCATAAAAACGACCTGTTCTCATATGACTAATTTCAACCGTGTACAAATGTTGGACGCGTGTTTGGCGTGTTTCCCGACTGTGCACTGGTGCCGAGGGGATCAATGACGCTAGTTCCTCGGAGCATCTTCCATTGTGATTCCGGTAGAACAAGGACAGCATTCCCACCTGACGCCTGTACTCTAAAGATTGCAATCCGTCTGTTAAGAAAAGAAGATTTTTCACAAAAACGCGTAGGTAGGTAGGTACTATTCTAAATTATCAACTACATGTTTTTGGCACCTCCTTAAGATACCCTGGACAAATGTGGTAATTTGAAGTCCGGCGTGGTCTAGCGGTAAGGCTTTTGAATCGCAATCCGAAGGTCGCGGGTTAGAATCCCGGCGTGGTCAAATAAATTTTATTTGAATAATTTGTGATATTTCACAATTAATTTATTTAAAATAATGTAAAGCATATTTGCGGCACGTTCCGGAGCGGAAGATACTCTCAGTATCGCCCTGGTGTAAGACCACCATTCAGAATTAAAACGTTGCTTGAAATGGCGTTAGTCGTGTTTGGTGACCAGATCTGAATAGCCAGGTGCTTCCCCACCGTCCTCTTCCCCATCTTCAGCCTCGCAACATACCCCCATAGTCTCACTGGCTCCAGACGGGAGCAGCTGAGACTCATGTGAGGTATTACCATAAAAATTAAAATAAATAATTAAATAAATTCAAAATTATTTGAATTTAAAAAAGAAAAATAAATCAAAAAATCCTTTAATAATAACGAGTCAATGAACAAAAAAATGTTTTTGGTTTTGGAGTCCAATTCTCTGAAAGAACCCATCGATGGAATAACAAGATTTAGAAAGAATTTTGGTTTTGCTTTATTTTCTAATTTTTATTAAATAATTTTTTTTAAATACCAAAATTTGTGAAATTAAATTATTAAATTAAATTAAATTATCAGCCATAAAAATGCGATCTCATCAAAATTTTTATCATGGTCCGAGGAACTGAAAGTTTTACACAACATTTCCCAAATTGATAATGTAGGATATTTTTATGAAGTCGAAGCAAAAGAGGACGCCACACGCCCACACTTCATGACTTTGTAATGTATGAGTACGTAACTGATACTAGTGCAGTTCCGTTGAATCGTTCAGGCTTGTAGCCTGGAGGGTAAAGATTGCACTGACGGTAGGCACTCTCCGACAGTAGAGTCTACCAAAAGAAGAAATGTTTCACAAGAGGGTGAAAAATGAAAAAAAATCTCCCAAAAACCTTTTAATATCAAGGTTTTGATTTAAAAAATATACATATATACTATATGAGCCGAATCTTTTTGGCAAGAAAAAGTAAGGGAACACCAAATGTGTTTCGTCATTCCAAAAATTGGAATTAGGTGACAATTAGGCATCTACGTCATATTTTTATTTATATTTATCTAAGAATGATATGTATATTATTATGACACCCATTTATATAACAAAGATCAATATATAGATAATGTATCTATCGGGCAGAAAATTCCTCGAGTCTAGACAAAAAAATGTCAAGTCATTAAACATAACATGAAAAAAAATTACAAGTGTGTAGTTCACACGCGGTAGAAGTGAAATCTTCAGAAAACTAAAGTAGACAAGAGTGGGGAGGCTACAAAGCACAGCACAAAGAGGAGACCGATTGTTCTAATTCTCTCGTAGGCTAAATCCTATAGATATAGATGTATGTGTTTGTCTCTTTTTAGTGTCGCTTTTTCGTTTCATCGAGTTTCAAATCACAACATTGCTAAAGAAGTTTTCACTTCAAAAATGTCACAGGAGACCAAAATTTCATCAACGTTTTTTACTGCAAATAATATCAGGAATCACTGCAGTGGCGGTTCGTGGTCTTTTTAACAGAGGGTTCAGAAATTCAAGAGAAGATACTATATCTAATCAAAATTTACTTACTGTTGTCCTTTGTCAAATCGTCGAATACAGCGGCACTCACGAAACTTAAATAAAGTTAGTGGGAGGGGTACCTACATACTATTGTTTTCGAATCACTTGACACTCAACACAATTATTAGATAATGAGAAAAATTTTGGAGGAATAAATTTGTTTTTCACAGCACTCAATGTACGTTGCTAATTATTATTGTCCTTTCAACAAGAATGATTGCGTAAAATATATAATTGATATTTTAAAACATAAGAAAAACAAAAAACATAAATAAAAGTGGCAAGAAATAATTTTTTTTTTCACTTGTACAAAAAAACCATGCGCCGACCGTTGCATTTGAAAACACTTCAATTACGCGTGTATTAAAATCAGGTTTAGATATTATCAGTAGTTCCTTCTCTAATCTCTATAGGTACTAATCATCGTAAACGTAACTGAGGGATATATTATAGTCTTATTAAAAAAATAAAGTCAAAATCTACGGTTTAAAGAACATCGGACATCGTGTTCGGATAATGTTCGGACATAATGTTCGGATCGTAGCACCGCGATGAGTTAATTTTGCGTATAGAAAGGCCTAGTCACCGTCAGAGCTATTTGCACTAGTAGGATTTTTTTCGTATGGAGCGTTTGGTGCGGGATTCGACACGAACAGAATGAGAATCATAACATATTTTTCGGTGGCCCGGGTTTAATGGCGCGCTATCTATAGTAGGGTTTATAATTGTTAATGTGTATCCATATTAACAATTCCACTAATGAAAATTTTTAACCTTTCTTTGAAATCTGGAATTTTTCCTGATCAATGGAAGAATAGTTTCTTAAAACCTATATTTAAAAAAGGTGATAAAAAGGACGTCTCAAATTATAGACCTATATGTATAAAATCTGCAATTCCTAAATTATTTGAATCTATTTTATTAACGAAACTTAATAAGGAATTTAGTAAAGTTATTACACCATTTCAACATGGATTCATTTTGGGAAGATCAACTCTAACAAATCTTTTGATTTATCAACATCGCATAATTGAAACATTAAATAAACTATCCCAAAATGATACAGTGTACACAGACTTTAGCAAGGCATTCGATAAGGTATCTCATAAAATTTTAAACCAAAAACTAAAAGCTCTTGGTATCTCGGGTAGTATGTTAAACTGGTTCATTAGTTACTTGTCTTGTAGAAAACTTTCTGTAAAAAATTAAGATTACATTTCAAAACAATTTGTGGCTACCAGTGGAGTTCCTCAAGGTTCACATTTTACATTTGGACCTGTTTTATTTTTAATATTTATTAATGATATTGTAATTTTTTTTAAAGGAGTAAACATACTCTTGTTTGCTGATGACCTAAAAATTTACAAAACGATTACCTCAATTAATGATTGTAATATTCTTCAAGTTAATCTTGATCGCTTACAGGATTGGTGTAATTATAAAGAACTATTTTTAAATATTGATAAATGTCAATTTATATCTTTCTGTAGAAACAAAAATCCTATTATATCTCATTATAGTATTAACAATATTTCTCTTAAAAAGATGTCTAATATCAAGGATATGGGTATCCTTTTTGATGAAAAATTAACATTTGTTCCACACATTAATGAAATTACAAATAAGGCTATGAAATGTTTGGGATTTATTTTAAGAAAAGCAAAAGATTTTTCATCACTTTATTCATTTAAAATTCTCTTTACTGCTTTAGTAAGAAGTAATTTAGAATACAATTCCACTATTTGGTCTCATACTATAAAGCACACAAAATTAAAATTGAGAAAGTTCAGCATAAATTTTTAAGGTTCATTAATTTCAAACTCTCCATACCTATTGAACAAATTAATTATGTTAATTTAATGAAAATGCTTAATTTAACTGACCTATCGTGTAGAAGATCCAAGAGCGATTAGGTTAAATTATTCAAATTAGTTAATGGATCACTTGAAGAACCTGACTTAACAAAACTAATAACTTTCCGAGTACCTAATCGTGACACGAGACTTCCTGAGCTGTTCTTTGTTTATCCGTCTAAAACAAACTATTTCATTAATTCCCCAATCCAAAGACTTCATAGGCATGGAAATGAATTCAGTTCGGTTGATATTTTCATTTATTCTTTACCTAAATTTATAACAGAAATTTCTAAAAGTCTTATGTAAATTTTATTATTATTCTTCTAATATGGTTTTTGTTGATATATCTTTTTAATTCTGCTTATATCCTTATTGTTAGTTTATTATGTTATATAATACTCTTTTATATATTACTATAATTGTACTCCTGAATAACTTATGTATCTACAATAACTTGATATTGTAAAATCCTTTAAGGCGTGAATAAATAAATAAAATAATATTATTAAATTATATATAATAGTGTTTATAATATTATATATAATAGTGTTTATAATATTATATATAATAGTGTTTATAATATTATATATAATAGTGTTTATTATTATATTATTATAAAACAATGTTATGTTATTATTACAAAACAAGTTTGTTTTATTTTATCATCTCTACAAACATATAGATTATTCTTGAAGACAATATCTATACATTGGCCACGCCGAAACGGTAATCAAGTATATGAATTTCCCTCGATAGAAGAAAATTGCAAAATATGAAATTATTATAAACACCTTTTTCTGTTTTTTTAAGTTATATGAATGAAAAAAATCAGTTTGCTTCGTTTTTTTGTTAAACATGTTATCGATTTTAATATTAGCGCGCTCCCTCTAACATTCGTACTTACACATCACCCCTTCTTCTTTTTGAGCTCTTCTATCGGGCATTTAACATCCTAAAAGTATTCATGAACACTGCTATAAGTAATTATAACAAAACAAATATTCAAAAGAGATCACATATCTTTAATTCTGATAAGTCAATTTGGTTTTTGACAATCTTTTTATCCAAATCTAAAAATCTTTTTTCACAACTTCATTTGGTTAAGATTGGCACGCGTTCAAAATGTAGATAAAGTTTATTGTTGATATTCAGATTTTATCAATGACTCATGTGCATGCTAAAATATTTTTCATGTAAATCTCATAACTCTTATTCATTGAGTAAATGTATTATTACTTGAGCCACATTCTTGAATGTCCGTTAGCTTTCCTTAAAAATAAATTAGTGAAAATAAATTTAGTCATAGTTTTTTTGTTTCCGTTTTTTTATTTGACTTCAAATCAAAAGAATACACATATAGGTATAATAACCAGTATAATGTCAAACATAAATCAACGGTTAATAGTGGACGTATGAATCCATCTCTCTCGCTGCGGTGCATGGTGGGTCGAGAGAACTAGCTGGAGAGCTCAAGGAGTCTCCCCAAACCGGTCTCTCCCGAACTGGCCCGCCACGCAGTAAGTAGGTAGGCACAACCACCTCCAAGACATGAACACACATCACCTACTAAACCCGGGAAAACCTACTAAGTCACCAAACGTAGTGAACCTGAAATTAAGACATGCCTATGTCCACTTCCTCCAGCCTCACAGCATGCCTTAATATTTGGGAATGCCCTAACTCGTGAATCCGAAACAATTGACCAAAACGGGTGGGGGGGGGGGGGGGGGTAGCGGGATACCACGACAAAGGGGCGTAATGGGATACCACAACAGGGTTACATTTTCCACAGCGGAGGGGGCATAATGGGATACCACGAATACCGCGATGGGGTTACATTTGCCACCAACGGTGAGGGCGTAACGGGATACCACGAATACCAGGATGGGGCTACATTTGCCACAACAGAGGGGGCGTAGTGGGAAAGGAAAAATATTTTTGTGGATGGGTGGCCTCTAATGGGATGGGATGGGGCAAGATAGGATGGGGTGGGATCAGAGACGGATTAAATGTTAAATGTTGAGAGCGCCCTAGGCATGCACCTCGTCAGCGCCCCTCTAGCAGCCATATATTTTTATTTTAACTAGTACTTATATATGATAACTAATGCTGCGCCACTTGGCTTATCTCGGCAGCGTGGGAATTTTGGTATAAAATGTGTAAATTTGAGTCACTAGCAATATTTTTTTTACAAACCAAGTTTCATCACAATCGGTTCAGTAGTTTTTTCGTGAAGAAGTAACATATACCTGTACACACGCATTCACACTTTAGCAGTCATAATATTAGTAGGGATAATATAAATAAATCAATTTATAACCTAACATTTGATACATAAAAAATTAAAGTTATAAATTATTTATTTAAAAATTGTTATCTGCTAATCACATTCAATCACAATTAGATATTAAAAAAAAACTTCGGCGTCTACATTTTTGTTTGCGAAGTTGTAAAATATTGCTAACGAATTTAATCTCTTATCTTTCATGGAAGAGCGAAGATAATTTTTCACTCCCTTTAGACGGGAAAAACTCTGCTCACCACTGAAATTGCTGAATGCCGTCTATACACATTTTTAATGGTATGTAAATGTTTGGGTTAATTGTTTTAAATTCTTTATTTCTTAGAACCTGTAAAACAGTTTTGAGTGTTCGGGGTAGTTCTCCATGTCGAGCTATCGTTGTTAACTAAGAACGTATATAGATGGATACATTCATCAACTAAGTACTTTTCTAAATCAACAGAATACATCGTTACTAACATACTACATAGCACTATTTTGAACTTCTTCAGTGTTCAAATTGACCAAATTGCAACCACTGGAGCGATAGCGCGAGATAAAAAAATTTACTTCGATTGCTTGAGATTTCCCAGAAGGTCATTGTTGAAATTTTTCGCCAACTTAAAAATCGTACCTTCGAATTTTAACATGGAGACATAAAAATTTGTTATCTAATCTAATCTAACACACTATATAAAGAGGAAAGATTTGTTTGTTTGTTTGTTTGTTTGTGTGTTTGTTTGCATCGAATAGGCTCCGAAACTACTGAACCGATTTGAAAAATTCTTTCACTGTTGGGAAGCTACACTATCCCCGGGTGACATAGGCTATATTATATTTTCAAAAAAAATAGGGATCCTTACTAAAACTTCAATAACGTAACCCAAGGTGTTAAAAATTACCTAAAATATTATTTAAATCGCGTGCGCTGCGAAAACTATTGATGATAGAATAAAATAATGTACTAAGACTTTATAGAACACATCATTATTTACAGAAAAAATTCACAACAGCATATGTCTAACTATTATGGTTATGCCACAATAAGTATTCTTTTATTTTAAAATTTTAATTAATATGTCGCCGCTTGAAAAGGCTCTTTATTTGTATCTTGGTTTTAATCCTTATCAAAATAAATTACTTCATAATCAAGGCAGCTTTAATACCTTTATTTAACTTTTTGAATTTTTCAATTCGGATATTTAATTAGAAAGATATCACGAGTTTAAAATTGTTAGTATTAGAAAAAAGTTTCGGCTACGGGGCGGGCGGGAGAAGAGTCAAGAAATGCAGTGCCAGGGGGGTTGGCGGGACGGGAGAGCGGGAGAGCGGTGGTGGGGAAGGTGGAAGTGGAACGCTGGAGGGGAACGCACGGGAAAGAACATGTGAGGAGTAACATTTTATTTATTTGAATATGGCATGTATTATAAAAGAAAGTCCAAAAAACGTGCAGCTCGCAAAAACTCAGAAACGAGTCCCGGTTCGATCAAGGGAGTTATATGATGTGTTAGATCTCTATCCCCCTAGGGAATAAGGGTATCCGTTTTTACATAAAGGCCGTGCTTTTAAAGATATAAGGGCTGAAAATTTCGCCCTCTTGAAATTTCTAGAACAGTCTTCCGGAAAGTTCTAGAAGGTTCCATAGAGCTGTAGAAAGTTTTGGAAGGAGTGGCGAAGTATGTCGTGGAATGATCAGGAATAGGGAATCGGGAACATCATTGTGCAACATTCCAGAACACTTTCTTATTGTCCTGAGCGAAGCCGGGTAACCCAGCTAGTAGTGTTATATAGCAAATGAGTTAACCTGTATTTAACCGTTTATCTCACATTTGTAGAATTTATAAAAAAAATATATAACAATCGTAAATTTTATAATCGTGCGAATCCTGGGTATTTTTTACTTGAAACTGCCGTGAGCGATATTTATTCGGGTCATCTAGAATATTTTCGCTTTCTGTATGTTGTCTGTGGTATACTTGATAATGACAGGTGCATATCTATGGAAAAAGGACTTCATTTTATCCATAAACAACTGTTCAAAAATTCGGTGGAAAAAAAATACTTTTAAATTTTATTTTTAACATTATTCTAAAATAGTCTACGAAGTTCGGATTTGCGACATCTACGGTCATAATAGATAAAGCATTTCAATAGCTTCGTGTTAAAATAAACGGCTGGTCAAGGAAATGTTTTAAATAATTACAATAAATGTTTTACGAATGGTAGGAAAAAATGGTCAATTTTTAGACCGAAATCAATTGCAGAAAAATAAAAGTGGTCCATTTTTCAACCAAAATAGCTCCAGTGGTTTTAAAAACGAAAATTTACCTACTGTAAAAATTTACTGAAAAAGGTTTTTCTCAACTGCGGGTGAATATGTGAATTTTTAGATATCCCTTTGTAGTACAAAAATAGTTGCAGTCGGGATATGAAAAAAGGTTTTTTTCCCACTGTGGATAAACAAGTGATGTGACTTCCCTTTGAAAAATATGAATAGTTGCAGTCAGGACATGAAAAAGGTTTTTCTCCACTGTGAATCCTCGAGTGCGTTCTTAAACGTCCATTTTGAGAACGTGAATAGTTGCAGTCGGGATACGAAAGGTTTTTTCCATTGTGGGTAAACATATAAATTTTTAGATGTCCCTTGCGATAGCATGAATAGTGGCAATCTGGACATTAAAAGGGTTTTTCTCTTCTGTGGGTAAATATGTGACGTTTTAATTGTTCTTTTGTAAAACATGAATAGTTGCAGCCGGGACACGAAAAAGGTTTTTACCCACGGTGGGAAAACGAAAACATGTGATTTTTTAGATTTCTCTTCGTAGTACATGCATAGTTACACTAATAGATCACAAAAAAAGGGTTTTCTCCAATGTGAATCGCGCTGTGAATTTATAAATCTCGCTCTCAAGAACTTGAATAACTGCATTCGCGATATGAGTAGTTAACCGGTGAATTTTAGATTTCTCTTCGTCAAGCAAATCAGTACATGAATAGTTACAGTCGGAACATCAAAAGGATTTTTCTCAACCACGAGTCAGCAAGTGATTTCTTAAATATCCCTTTTGAGAACACAAATAGTTGCAGTCGGAACATGAAAAAGGTTTTTCTTCACTGTGAATCATACTGTGGATTTTTAAATCTCCATTCTGAGAACTTGTATAACTGCATTCGGAACATTGCTCCACAGGGAAACCTGAGGAAACTTACTTTCCTCAGGACCTCCCGAGTGGAGCTAATGTAAAAAATAAGTTTGTGTTGTAAAACCATCGAACAGTATTAATACGTTACCTTCTGCGTGGTTGAATTTCGGAATCCGGCTTCGAGTGTATGTCTGACCAAACGCCGTAAGCGCCGCGCCACAAATAACCTGTGTACGTGAAATATTAAACAAGCTACCGTTGTAATTTGGTTTCGAATTCAAGAATTCGTCATAAGATGTCGCCACTTCCGTCAGCAGGTAGCATGGAGACGTACCCCCTCTAGGTATAAGTACTTTGAACTTTTTAATTTGAGTATCTCTTCGGATATGGAAAGATTGAAGGTAATACTTAGTTGTGGATAAGTAGTATGTGCCTAGCTTGGTAGTTGAATCACCTGTAAAAACTGTCTAAAAAGTTATATGATGAATAAAGAAGAAAAAAAAGTATCAAGCGTCTATATATTAAATATTACTTCATTCTTGCCTGTCCCGGTTACTTTGTCCCGGTGACTAGCTATCACTAGATGGCAGTAGATCCGAGAAACGAGTTATTTTTGGAACCAGTTCCTATCGGATTTATCAAATGGTTACCAACACTAACCAGGCGAAGTCGAACCGAAGGCGCCTACAGGGCCTAGCATCAAAAACCTACGGAGCGGTTTTCTGACTGCTATTGTAGGTATATTATTGGTATGGCCGTGTTAAATTGTGGAGATCTGGAAGGAATACATAAACAAAAATGATTTCCAATTTTTATATAGCGCCCTTTAGTGATAAAATCACGTCAAGTGCACTTAGTGGATAGGATTAAAAGGTGCGCTTATTTGATTAGGGCATCAAAAAAAGATGATATGGTGCGAAGTGAATTGTGGAAGAAGTCAGGGAAAGCCAAGGAAGTCATGGCATGATCAAGTAAGTCAAGTTGGACCACGCCAAGAGACAGAATAACAGAATTGTATATTTTAAGGAGCGCACGTTTGAATGTATCTCTTACCCCTCAGCAGTCCTCCGATACTGTGCAACGCAACGCAACCATGAGAAGATTTATGAATGCGAATGAAGCAAGGGGTGTGGTGTCGAGACAGAGTTGTTTCGTGGTCTTTCCTCTCTGATCAGCACGGCGTGATGTATTTCCGGTAGTTATCCAAGAAAATACTTCAATTCAATTTTTACAATTCAAAAGAATCTATGCATACTTACTAACACAATTAATTATATGATTTTTACAATTAAAACACATATAAATTTGTTGTAGACCATTTTTATTTTTTAAACACTCTACCGGTTTCGGAAGCACCCTTCCTTCGTCAGGAGAGTATTATTACTAACCTATTATACAGAATACAAATTTTAGGTGTTCCAGTGAGGGGTAAGCAACGGGGTGGGGGTAGTTACGGGATTTCCGGGAAGAACAGAGCGGTTTATTGGAAAAATATTTAGAATGTGATGCAATGAATATCGGCGAGTACGGCCAACAAAGCAAAATTATATAAAAACTTTTCTATTAACATAGTGTATTCTGTATAATAGGTTAGTTATAATATTCTTCTGACGAAGGAAGGGTGCTTCCGAAACCGGTAGTGTTTAAAAAATAAAAGTGGTCTACAACAAATTTATATGTGTTTTAATTGTAAATTATGGCGAGCCACAAAGTTAATGCTTTTTACAAATATGTATATAATTTTTGTTTAAAAATCCTAGGTGCGCCTTTTGAAACCTTGCGCCCCTAGGCACGTGCCTACTTTGCCTTAGGGATAATCCGCCACTGGGTGGGATGCGTTTCTCTTGGTCTCCTACCGCCCCCCTGAAAGTCTGAAACGCCACCCAAATTTATTTTGGTCTTCTACCGCTCCCCCTGAGGTCTGAAACGCCCCCCAAGGGGGCGTTATCGCCCACGTTGAGAACCTTTGCTTTAGAGTCTTTAGACTACACTACTGAAGTAAAACTTCGCTAACTTATAAAGGAACATATGACATTGAGGTGACATTGACATTTCAGACAATATGGTTTGTTGCATTTAGCATAGTAGTACACACTCATGCGTCTTTTTTAGGTAATCGATCTGAACAGTGATCAATGTCATTAAATAGTTGACCCGATGTTAATGTGGCCTTTCAACGCATGCCGGGTATCCCTATCCCTATCCCTATCCCTATCCCTATCCCTATCCCTATCCCTATCCCTATCCCTATCCCTATCCCTATCCCTATCCCTATCCCTATCCCTATCCCTATCCCTATCCCTATCCCTATCCCTATCCCTATCCCTATCCCTATCCCTATCCCTATCCCTATCCCTATCCCTATCCCTATCCCTATCCCTATCCCTATCCCTATCCCTATCCCTATCCCTATCCCTATCCCTATCCCTATCCCTATCCCTATCCCTATCCCTATCCCTATCCCTATCCCTATCCCTATCCCTATCCCTATCCCTATCCCTATCCCTATCCCTATCCCTATCCCTATCCCTATCCCTATCCCTATCCCTATCCCTATCCCTATCCCTATCCCTATCCCTATCCCTATCCTGTGCGTGGGCAAAAGTTGCACATGCTCCGTTTGCTTTTTTAATTACATTGATCACCGTTCGCATCGATCACCGCTCGCTTTAATTAGCGTTCGCATAGATTTTACCGTTCGCGTAATAAAGTATATATTCTTTTTCGTAACGCATCCACCAGTTAACCCCCAAGTGTCGAGCGTGCGAAAAGGGGGCATCCTTTAATAAGGAACTCCGGTGAAAAATATTATGGCTTTAAAAAAATATGTTCATATAGACCAATAAACGCGGATTCTGAATATATAGGTTTTAATAAATAATATTAAACGTACATTTTTTAGAAAAATATTAAAAAGTGCATTTTTAATATTCTCAATAAAACACAGCGTCAAGTTGGTATGCTGTGTAATGCTCTGAGGTGACGTCACGATGGTAATCACTGAACGTCACATAAATAAACCAGGTACGTCGTTTGTATGGGAATTTAGGTATGACACAAATGAATGTTCTATATATTTCTTATTTTTTATGATGTCTTAAAGCATATACCTTTATAGAAACTAAATAGAATTGCCTTTTAGATTTTTGTATCTGACATATACGATCGTGTTTGAAAATTGTAGTAATTTTAAGTTTGAAAATGAAAAACTTAAAAAAAAAACAGCTGACAGTAAACATATTCTATTAAATGGTCGAAAAATTTAGGAAAATTCAAAATTTAAAAAATACAGTCCTCTTACTTTATGAATTTGGAATAAAACTGTCACTTCACTTTTTATCTAGTTCATACAATTAAAAAGGATAAAAAAATATTTTAATGATTCCGAAAAAATAACTGGAAAAATATGACATCTTGGACTCGATTTTACACAATTTAATGCGTTGATTTCTCTATTTTGTGTTTATATACACATGTATAAGGCTTTTACATTATTAAATAATATTACTTTTATAGAAGTTTTATTAAATTCACGCGGAAAAGTCATTAAAAAAAATTTCAGACGTAACCTAAAATCTTATGTAAAACGAAAATAAATCACCAACAAAGCACTATTTAAAGGACTAAAACTGAAAAAAAAATTAACGCTAGCATTGGTAATTATGTTGAATTACACTAATATCACAGTGAATTGATCATTTAAACGAAAATTATCTTAAAAAACCATAAAATTAACTGCAAGCATAATTCAACATGTCATTTGTGAATGTTTGTGAAGTACTTGATCTCGCTACGCCATGAAGTAAACCAATAAACGCGTAGTAACAACAAGATGGCCGGCGGCGCACAGTGGTTCCGAATACCCCAAAAGTTGGAAACAATTCACAGGCAGGATTAACGAGGAAAAAAAGTGATATTATTTTTCGGTATGGTTACAAAAAATAAGAATATTTGATTTAAGTAAGTTTTACTGGATTTTATTAACGATTTCTGGATTTTATTAACAAGAATTTTTTTTTTTTTAATTCTTAAAATTGAAATTATTTATTTTATTTTTTATTTTATTTTATTTTATTTGGAAAACCAACAGTTTATAACAATAATGTTTGATGAAATACATATGAATAAAAATTTAACCAATAACAGGTTTTCACTGATGTATATTAAATTATTAAGTGCGTAAGTACAAAGAAAAATAGTTAAATTAGGTTATGTGGATGGGATGGTGGAAGGGAGGGGAAAGGGATGGATCTATTCTGTGTAAATAGTGGTATGTATGTGTAAATGTTATTTATTCATTTTAGATTTGAAAATGTTAGGTGCTGTGTTAAATAAGTCGAATTCACTGTATGTCATGTTAAAGATGAGTGAAGCGCGGTGAATGAATGTATTTTGTTTAGAGTCAGTGTTGCATTTAGGAATGTATAATGCGTGGTTTTGTCTTGTTTGTCTGATGGGCACTCTTAGTTGAATTCTTTCTAGTAATTCCGGGCAATCTATCATAGAGGTAGCTATTTTTCGTAGAAATAGTACGTCTGCCAAATTTCTTCGACTTTCCAAAGAATATATCTTGAAGAACGTGGCTGACTCTTCGTGGCTTAGATGAAGACGATAGCTCCGAAAATCAAGGTGTCGTAGAAATCGGTTTTGCACTTTCTCAATCCTTTCTATGTGACATATGTACTTGGGATTCCAGATTTGAGAGGCGTACTCCAGAGAACTGCGTACGTACGCAAAGTAAAGCATTTTCATGGTTTTTACTTTTTTTAAATCTTTGCAGGTTCTAAGTACAAAGCCTAGAACCTTGGAAGCCTTTGATACCATGGATTCGATGTGGCGGTCAAAAAGTAGTTTCTGGTCTAACACTATTCCCAAGTCCTTGACCTCCGTCATTTTTGTAAGTACTGTACCGTTTAGGGCATAATTGAAAGTGATCGGGTTTTTATTGCGGGTGAAACTGATGGCGCTGCATTTTTTAACGTTTATTTGAAGGTTGTGCTGAGCACAATAAATATTGAGACGATTAAGATCTTCTTGTATGCCGGTACAGTCGTTGGTAGACGTGACAGGGGAAAATATTTTCATGTCGTCTGCGTACAACAACGTCCTGGAATGGCGAAAACATTTTCCAATGTCATTAATGTATATATTGAAGAGTAATGGTCCCAATAATGAACCTTGGGGTACTCCCGACGGTATGGTTACCCAGTCTGACTTGTAGCCACCAACAACTACTGCTTGGCTGCGGTTTGCTATATATGACGAGAGCCATCTGAGGAGGTCTCCATGTACGCCGATTTGTGAGAGTTTGATCAATAATATATCATGAATTACTAAATCAAAAGCTTTTGCTGTAGTCTGTGTATATTGCATCTACCTGTATGCGCTGGTCCATATTGTCTTGTAAGAATTCGGTGAACGCCGTTAAGTTCGTTGTTGTAGATTTTCCCTTCATAAATCCATGTTGGTTGATATTGAGTGATGATCTCAAGGCCGAAAACATCTGGTTATACACAATTTTTTCGAAAACTTTACTGAAGATGCAGAGCTTTGATATTGGTCTATAATTTTCGACGTCAGATTTTTGGCCATTTTTGAAGATAGGAGTTATAAAGGCTGTTTTCCAGGTGTTTGGCACTATCCCCTCTTTAAGGGAGCGACTAAAAATTATGGATAGTGGCTTAGACAGGCTGCGCGCACATTTGCTTATGAAGATAGGGGGAATTTTATCTGGGCCTGCACCTTTTTTGGGATCTAGATCTTCAAGGTGTTTCTGTATATGATGCTGGTCGATGTCAATATTATGAATGCTAGCAACACAGGGCTCGTTGGGGTTATCCGGTAGAATCTGGGTGCTTCGAGCGTTATTGTTGTAGACAGAAATAAAATATTTAGAGAATAAGTTGCAGATGTTAGACCCATTTTCAGCTTTTTCGTCTTTGAATGTCATGATATTTGGAACACCATGGGATTTGGACTTGGATTTAATGTAATTCCATACTTTTTTTGGGTCGGAGGATATGTCATGTTCGATTTGAGTTAAATATTTATTGTGGCATTCCCAATTAAGTTTTTTATGACGTGATCTTAGAAGAGAGAAAGAGGCATAGTCTGAGGAGTTTTTGTAAGTCTTGAACTTTTTGAAGTATTTGTACTTTTCTTTAGTTAATTTAATTAGGGCCGAATTATACCATGGTGGGTATTTAGAATTCCTACATAGTTTATTCGGAATATAGGCGTCTATAAGTTGATATAAAAGTGAATAGAATTTTTTTAAAACCGTGTTCATATCACCAACCGAGAGAAGATCACGCCAGTTTACCTGATCGAGAGATGTATTAATTTGCTCATAATCGCCGCGCCTAAAGACGTAAGCCCTTCTAAGCTCCTCCACTAGTGTAACGGGTTCAGAAAATATAACTTCCATCGTTAAGGAGGTGTGATGAGAATCTTCTAAAATTAATGGTTCGTCACAAGCACAGACCGTAAGGAAGTCATTACATAGGACAAGGTCGAGAAAGTGACCATTAGTATTTGGAATTCCATTATATTGATACAATCCAGAAAAATGCATGCAGTCAATGAATGAAGCGCTAATAGGTGATAAGCGATCACTAGGTATAAAGGACGTGTTAGTGGGAGACTTACTCCATGAAATTTCAGTGAGGTTGAAGTCACCTAAGATAATAAATTTGTCCGAGGGAAACTGCAACGTAAGTGTAGAAATTTGGGTGAGAAAGCTTTCCATATTTTCACGATATGTCAGTCCTTTAGGGAGATAAACACAACATATATGAAGATGTGTGTGTTTAGGTCCTTTGGATTCTAATGTTATCCAGACGTCTTCAGCTCGTGAGTGCCACGCCGGGCGCTCGCGAGCTACCAGCTCACGACGAACAGCGAGTAAGACACCCCCACCCAAGCGCTGTCCTGTACGAGCGTAGTCTCGATCTCGGCGGTGTACGTCGTAGCGATCATCAAATAGTTCTTCGTTGCGGATTCCATCAACGAGCCACGATTCCATGCTTGTATTTTATTATTGACGGATTTATGTTCGTTTTTATATAGTTCCCAAATAATTGTACATAAAATTGACACAATAAAAGAGCGTGTTAGAGTGAAAAGATCCGTAAGGTAGGTACTGGGGATGAGGGAGGGAAAGGAACATTCTAAGTATGATGAGATAATATGAAAAATTAAAGTGAAGTTAATTTCAAGAAATACAATAAATTTTAATAGCCTTATCTTGAGGCTTTGCTCGGCTGAGGATCTTCTGCATCTGCTCGGTTGGGTCCTGTTGCTAGAGGCTCGCGGTCCATCTTCTTCAAGTCTGCCTCCTTTGAGATTATGATGGGCGCTGAGGTCGTATTTCGTCGTGCGTGAATTAGGCAGTTTTTTGTCCAGACAAATTGGTAACCTTTTTGTTTAGCGAGAAGCCTAGCGCGGTAAAACAGATGTTTGTTCATGCTAGTAAGATGGTCTCCAACATACACATTTTGTGGGGTTCCCGTAAATCCTAGTTCCGTTGAGGTGATCCCCTTGCGATCTTTAATCGCCTGCAGGAGCTGGTTCTTCAAGTTCCGGTTGGTTAATTCTACGACTACTGATTTTGGTTTTGACTTCCCAGTTGAGTCGCTGCCTTTGGGAGCAACTCGAGTTACGAACTCCATATCCCTTTCGCAGAGTTTCATGTTGCTCAGGCTAGCGATATTTGAAATGAGGGTAATTAGGTTTTCACCTTTCTTTTCCGGAATCCCGCTTATTTCCAGGTTTTGAAGCCTTGCCCATTGGTCCTTTTTATAAGATTCATCCGTCAAACTTCGTACTTCCTGTCTTAGTTTCACAACTTCTTCCTCCAGTTTTTCAACTTTTTGAAGGCGATTTTCTATAAAAGCAATCTTGTTGCTAAAAGTTGCGACATCCTGGTGGCAGCTTTTGACAGATTTTTGGATCCCTTGTACTTCATCACGCAATAATTTGATGTCTTCATGGAGTACCTTGAATGATGATAAGTCCTTTTGAATTTTTTTTATGTCCTCCATGATGGTGCTGAGGTCCTGGACGCCAACAGTAATATTTGAGGACTTGCACCTGCTGCATCGCCAAGTACTTCTCAGTTCCAGCTTTAACTTTTTATAGTTTTCTTCTGATGTACCTCCACACTTATGGTGCAGGTTCTCCTTACAGGACGAGCATTGAACTCCTTGCGTTACAGCGGATTTACATACGCCACAGTTGTTCATTTTTAGAAAATCTATTTATGTTTTCTCTAAAAATCTTTTTTTAAAATTTTTATTTGTTTGTTTTTAATAAGTAATAGCACCTGAATCACTTAATTCACAGCGATTTAAATAATAGGTATTGCAAAAAAAAAAAGAAAAGAAAAAAAAAACTTTTTTTCTTCTTTTTTGTGTATCACTAGGATTCGAACCGTGGGGCTTCGGATCTCTATGCCGATGCGCTCACCAGTGTGCTATCCACCACATGCGGGCTAGTGGGAATTAAGTGTAATATAGATAGACTTCGCACGGGTATGTTTACGGTGATTAGAATAGAAGGTCGGTTTGTCAGCAACTTGACACTTTGACACTTCACAGTTGTAGATTTCAACAATAAACTTGTATTTTATGTAAATTAGTGCGTTAAGATTTCACTAACTTCGATTAATCTCTATACCGATTTTCGGGGACACGTTTATCGATGATTTTTTGTGATTATTGAGTTATGTAGGCTTTAAATTTTGTGTATTTTTGAGGAGCGATTTTTGAGATGCACTCTGTTGAAAAAAATAATTATTACTGTTAATAATTATTATTATGTCCAGATCCATGTGAAAATAAAGGCCGAGTAATGTTTAATTTTGCTTTTCAACATTCTGATGCAGACTATGAACAATCTTCATCATCGTCGGTGCCAAAGATATTTATATAATGAATATCCGGAGGAAATATTAAATCGGAAACTTCTTTAGGAAAACGATTTAATTGTTTATTTGGGGGTTACCTGTAACTAGTTATGACAGGATCAGATATAACTAACATTAAATTAAGAACATCCTCATTAAATTTCTCACCAGAACATTTTCTAGAATAGTTTTCGCGATATTTAAAAAAATCTTTCTTCCGAGCTTCCGGAGCCTCTTATGATAATCTTAATCGGGCGGCAATATCTGGTGAACGATGGGCAAGGATTCTGCTACAATAGTCAGACTTCCTGCAAACTAATCGCATATGTAGGTACACTTGAAGATATAAAAATACTAGAATAATCGCATCCTCTCACGTCCCAATGAACATCTGTTTTTAAGAAGAGCGATTATCTTCAAATTTTTTGTACACTTGTCTGTTAAAAGATGAGCGCCTAGAATAATGTCTTCTAATAATTTTGATGCAACCGATTGACCGAAAAGTGCACCTCTTTCAAACGCCAAATGAGAAAGTGGTGCACTTTTCCGAAGATCTTCGGTTTTCAAGCGCTTGGATCGGTCAAAACTACATTCAAATTGTGTTTTTGACCACGACGTGCCATTTTTAGGGAAAATCGCGTGCAATATAAAACCAATCGGAGTCTCAAATCACTTTTTTTTTATTTTCCATCATATATCTAGCTTCATCTCGACGAGCAATTGTCCATCTTTTTTTAAAGCAAAATTTGAAGCCCGCGATCTTTTTACAGAGTTTAACCAACCCCTCTTTAAGGCAATTGGTGAGATTTATAAGTTTTTTTTTCAAATATAAAAATCTGTTGACACTTTGAGTTCATCACTATGTCAAATAACTCCTTTTGTCTTAAGAAAAAATCCTTTGAAACAGAACCTGTGACAATAATGATATTTTTGAAGCACTCAAATTTTACAGTAAATAAATTACGTAAAAATTACTGGGCCGCCGTGTTACGCAGTGACGAAACGTTTTGATGAGTTTGGTGATATGGGGAAAGAAGCGCTGTATGTGGTGTCAAGAAAAAGAAACAAAATTTATTGATCCCTGCAATTTGAAATTTCGAATTGTTTCCAACTCTCCCATACTAGTAAAACCATTGTGCGGCGCCTGCGCAGATAGATATATGTGAGATTCAGGGAGACCAACATAAAAATCATAAAATGCGTATCGTTATTAAGTAGGTGAACTGTTGATGACGTCACAAAATACATCTTAAATTTGGCGGGTTTCGAGGGACCTTGAAAAATTGAAACTTTGACAATTATTTTAACTATTAAAACTGACTCTAAAAAAAAAAATGCAGTTATTTAAGTTAGAAGAAATCAATAATGATTCATAAAAAAAAATAAAAAAAATTGGACTGGACTTCTCTATTACGTGAGCACAAGCGGGGTGGGGTCCAGCAAAATCTCACGTTACTTGAAAAAAAATATACGAATTGGCCCAAAATTATCTCACCGAGGGGGAGGGGGGGGGGGTCTAGACTGGAAGAAAAACTGCTCACGTAATTAATGGATGCCCCCAAAGAAGTTTTACTTCAAAAATAAAATACATCAAATGAACATAATGATATCAATCACTTATCGATTTTTCGCTCCGGTAAACGAGCCTTACCGATGTGTCATCAACTTTTCGCGCATGTGCCATATCAATTTTCGTAATCCAAGAGATTATGAAATAATCATTGAAAATTTTCGGTTTATCATAAATATAGATGGTGATGATAAGAAACCGGTATTTTGTTTAATATCTTTCTATGACGCACAACCAATCAAAAAATCAACCTAATTGCAGGTACTTACTTAACAATAGTTTATTATGTACCTACATTCTATAATCTTTTTAACTCTTAGTACATCAATCTTGACAATTGCAGTCGAGATAATAAGACAAATATACTGCGAATTAAATATCTAAATAACTGTCTTATCATAGATTCTCAGCAGTTTACTCAACAAATGAATAATAATAATAAAAATTTGATAATTTGTGGAGCGCCGTTTTGTGAAAAATCACCTCAAGGGCGCTTTACAATTCATTCTGAATTTCTTAGGCTCTAACTAATTTCATCATTTACAAATAGATACAGAAACATACTGACCTCGCAGGTCACTTCCTATAAACACACTTTATTAGAAAGTTAATGCTTGGGGAAGATACGACTTTGCACGTGGAGGACATTATATTTAAAAACACTGGACATTGCATGACTTTACCATTGCTATTCTCATCACCGTTGGTTTTACATTTATAAGAAGATTAATGCCAATGTTGAGATAATAGTTATTCTGAAAGACTAGAGAATTTAGGACTCTCTAGAAATGGAGATCTTCATACAAAAGCTTAAAATAAGAATTTGCTTATATTTTTACACATTTAGTTATTTACAATGTCGCGAGATGTGAAGGCGAAGGTGGAAGTTTTTTTTTATCTTATGGATACGTCTGTTTGAACCGAACGACCTACATAGGTACACTTTTAGTTTTGTTAAGTACTACGCTATACATTTTGATGCCATTATAGAGTAAACAATTCTGTGTTTTTTATTTTGTAAATATTTTAAGCCTATTGTTTTTTTAATCTTGTATTGTGTGCTTTATTGTAAGGGGTATACATTAATTACGTGAGCTCAAAAGGGGTGGGGGGGGGGTTAACAAAATCTCATGTTACTTGAAAAGAATATACGAAGTGGCCCAAATTTATCTCACCAAGGGGGGAGGGGGTCTAGATTGGAAGAAAAACTGCTCACGTAATTAATGTATGCCCCCTAATGTAGTTTGTCTCTAAAGTAAGTTGGTAGTTAATTGTCAAAAAGTTTTTTGATGCCTACAAATTTAAGCGTTATAGAAAATTTTTTATAATTTGTCACTAAGGCCATCCGATCATGGAGAAACTGAAAAAAAAACAGTTGTTGACGCAATCGCAATCAACCTCCTTAACTAAATCGACATTTTTCTGATCTAACATACCGCAGATTATTCGAAAACTTGACAGTAGGTATAACCTTTAAAACAAACTGAAATATTGTTTATTTCAATATCATTACATTCTAAAACTAGCAGACCCAGCCACACGTTTCTGTGGCTAACGAAACACAATGCCATTATCCAACCTTTATAAAATCTACACCACCCGCTTGCCAGCTGTCCGCTGCCCGCTGCCCGCTGCCTGAATTGAATATTTGAGTTTCTCGGCTTTTCTCTACTATAATAAGCATGTATTGAACATATAAACCTTCCTTTTGAAACACTCTATCTATTGGTGAAAACCGCATGAAAATCCGTTTCGTAGTTTAAAAAATCTAAGCGCACAAACATTTTGAGCGACTTCATTTTATACTATGCAATGATGATGATGTAAAAATGTGCAGGTTCGGAGTTCTGACAGAGCTTCGAGTTCGTAAATACCCGACGTTTATATTTCGGCCGCCCGAAGAAGATTCGTAAATACCAGACGTGTCGAACGCTAACACGTCAGTTATTAATCTATTTCGATCGTGCACACAACATTATCTTGGAATCTTTATCATACACGAAAAAAAAAATTAATGGAAACATTCGAGTGTTTGTTACTTGCGATGTTTTGGGTTAACTTTGTGAGATAAAAACATATCTATTTGTATTGTTATGTCATTGATCACGTCTCTGTTTCCCCTCCTGGCCGCCTGCAAAGATAACATTGTCAAGCTAAGCCGGTACCTACCTACTTCTGCTGTAAACACTTGAGAACTTTAGATGAATTACGTAATTGGTGAAAACATCACTCCACTTTATCTTTATCGGTTATCTTAAACTTTTGATTAATCTATTTGCTGACAATAGTTTAATCCCATAGAGATGTTTAATCCACGATTATAGGTTGAATAGTTATGTAAGGAATAAGAACCTGTTCTTGATTTGATTTAATCAGCGAGATACTAAGATTATCTGGTAAGACTACCATTCAGAACCGAAAAGTTATCTTTGTAATTGGCTTTAGCCGTGTTTGCTGACTGGATAGCCAGGCACTTCTCAACTTCCCTCTTTCCATCTCCTGGAGATGGAGATGTAGGTTTTAATTTTTGAATACCTATACAAATCATATCTAATGATGCCGTACGAATTAAAAGATATCATAACTCATCTAGCGTTTTGCTTCAAATTCATGAGATTTCTGGGGTCCAGCTTCAGTCACGAGCGTCCGTTACATTTTCTCAGGTTTGCTGATCCTTGAAGGCTTCTACTCATCCGAAGCCTGTAATTCTTTTCAGGTCGTTGGACCTAATGGCCTTCGTGGTTGAGAGGTAATGATGACGACAACTCTAATCTACATATACACACTATTAACTTTAATCAATCATGTGTACTTTATTATTTAAAAAAACTTGATCCGAATAAAAGTGCGGGATGTGATTTAATTCCATCCATATTTTATGTGAAATTCCGGGACCAATTCGCTTATCCTCTCTCTGCTATTCAAAATGTTATTTGAAGAACGCAACTTCCCCAACTTCTGGAAACAAGCACTCATTACACCAATCCATTAAAGCGGTGACAAAAATAACATCACCAACTACAGGCCCATCTCCAAACTCCCAATTGTCAACAAGATCATGGAAAACATAGTTCTCGATTAACTTTTTCCAGCAGTACAAACAATCGTTTTTGAAAATCAACACGGCTTTTTCAGAAAACGGTCAGTCGAGACAAACCTTCTGGAATACACAGATTTTATTTTAAATTCGATGGGAAGTAAAAATCAAATAGACTCTATCTATACGGATTTTTCAAAAGCCTTTGATAAAATTAACATTGAACTGCTTTTGAAGAAGCTGTTAAAAATCGGGATTAATGGTGACCTTCTAAGATGAATCAAAACGTATCTCACAAACAGAAGTGTAGTGTTTGATATATGTTCATATGGCTGTATGTATTATATGTAGTTAGTTTGTGTTTTTTTTTTGTGTTTCTCTGAACGCATTCGGGAATCTACGAGAGTAGGCTCGATATATATTGTTAAACACTTAGTTCGGCTCCTCACTTCGCTACTAACTGGCCTTAGGGCAACACCATTGTATTGTTATATATTCTAATATTAAACCTTCCCGTGTACAAGAAGAATTTACGTGTTTCATTGCATCGTAGACAAGTTTAAGGGATACTGGAGATTAAAGGGCCCAGTATCCAGCGTGATAAGGCATCACGAGTTACGATACATTACAAGAAGTCAAGCAGTTAGAGCTAAGGGTTTCTCCTTGCGTTTTTACAATATACCTTCAGGAATTCCACAAGGATCACATCTCGGACCTCTCTTATTTATTTTATATATCAATGATATAGGTAAATGTTTTAAACATTTCAATTTCTAAATTTTTGCTTATGACACTAAAATTTACAAAAAAATCACTAATACTAATGACAGCCTAGGATATCAATAGGTTTGGAATATATTGTGCGAACAACCAACTGTTCCTTAACCTAAAAAAATGTAACACAATATCGTTCACCAAAAGCAAGAACCCCCTAACATTCCCTTACAAAATCAATAACGTCGAAATAAAAAGATGTTGTGAAGTGAGGGACTTAGGAATAATAATGGACTCCGGAATGTCTTTCCGAACTAATAAATTCGAATAAATTCCAACTGTGACAGCGCATACAAACTTCTAGGATTCATCATAAGAGTGACTAAACCATTCAGGTCACCACATGTAATCAATATACTGTACGTCTCTTTTGTCCGTTCAATATTAGAATTTGGATCAGTCATATGGAATCCCCAATACAAAGTTAATATTTTAAGGTTAGAAAGAATTCAAAAAAAGATATTGAAACACCTGGACTTTAAATCCTTTCGAACATCAGAAAACCTAAAAGACTCATCAACATTCCATAATTTATCAACCTTAGAAGATAGAAGAAATATATCCGACCAGAATTTTTTATTCAAAATCATTAACAACGTTGTTGACAACAACTATCTTTTAGAACACATTGATTTCCACTCTTCAACAAGAAATACAAGGTCAAACCAACTATTCCACATCCCACACTCAAAAACAAATTACACACAACATTCATTTTTCCGAAGGACGTGCACAAAATACAATGATATGTTTTACGAAGCTGATATTTTCCATTTGTCCTCAGGCCAATTTATTAAATTCATAACTGAAAAAATTAAAACCAATTGTCAATTGCGAACCCTCCACCCCTGCTGTTTATTATTTTTTATTTTAATAAAAAGACAAATAACTTTGTTTACATCACTTTGTGATGATCTCGCCTTTGGGCCTACGAAATAATTCTTTTAAAATTGAGAGATCGATTTAGAAATATATTTAATTTTGTAACATGGAATGGTTTCAGCATACGATTCTCTGTTTCCAATTCTTGGGGGTGATTTATGGGTCCGGACCACTAAATAACCACATGTGTTTGCGTGGCCCAAGTGCATGCGAACCCCGGCAAAGGCCATTCTTCACAAAACTAAGAAGGAACCCAGAAGAACATTTAGAGGGATTTTTTCAGGTTCATTATCAAGTCAGGGGCGGCCGATGAATGTTTGCCCGAGTGGTGACTGACTTTAACGCGAGCAAATTGATTTGCGAAGCAATTGTCTTGTGAATTTTCTATGGCAGTAGGGAATTGAAAACTAGGCAATAAAGATTAATCTTGGTACATTTAAATATACTAGAGCGACGCGCCGATTAGGGGTTAAAATATTTAACATATTTGTCAAAATAAGATTGCAGAATTCGTTAAATAGTGACGCACGCAGAAAGAACGAAAACGTGTATAGACAATGTTTATATAATGTTATTATATAACCAATAAAGTCGACGCAAGCAATTAGGACGAGCAGTGAATTGAAGTGCGCCACTGAGCTCTTCTTTTAAGCGTTATTGGGATACTTTATGACTCCGGCGCAGACAAAATTAGTTTACACCGGAAAAAAAGCGAACATGGTTCCTACACAAAATTCTCTGAAATAATAGTTAAAGTGTGACATTTTTGACTATTAAACGTTGATATATGCATATTGGGAGATGTGCTTATCACTTAAGATTTGAAGAAGTGGCTAATAAATTATTGAAACCACACAAGGAGATGATTGGGGAGCCAGAGGGTAGGGGAGTTGGAACGAGACAGTCGGGGAAAGAACCTGGGGACGCACGGTCGGGATTAAAAATCATCGAGGTTGAATACACGGTATAATAATAGCTCTGTGCGCGTAAACCGGGGATAGTTCATTAAATTAAGGGATGGTAGTCGCGAGGAGACCAGCTCGGTGCTTCTGAATCGGGGATGTTTCATTTTAATTGAACAAAGGATAGTTCGTCTTTATTAAACACAACAAATCGACGCGAGAATTGTGTTTGACGGCTGCATCTTGGGATAAATAACTGCATGACGGGTTGTGGTTTAGAAGTGCTTGTTTGAATTAAATATTATTGTAGTGAATTGATTTGTGAAATTATTTTGTGCAACATGGCGAATTTGGTAAGTTTGTATAAAATTATTAACATATTTAGTACGGGCCTTGCAATTGACTCTTATTAGGGTTTATATACAAGCCTTAGGAATCTAGGACCTTTTTTTGTCGAGCGTTGGGGAACGAGGAGCTTTGCACGTTTCCGGGTTGACCGTCTGGCGAGGTGCCTTTGTTGGGTGAAGTTATTCTTGAGACAATAACGTTGTAAAATAATAATTTTGGGATACAATTAACTAACTAGCATTTGAAGCACAAAGTGCGCCTTCGGGCAATAAATCTTAGACGAGAGACTTCATTTAAAAGACGGGATTTTGAAACCACAAAACAATAATAAAATCCTTTAAAAGTGCTTTGTTGGTGATCGAGAAAACTAGGTTATTGGGTATTCTCCAATACATAACGGGTAACAAAATACAGAGGTATAGAATATAGGTATAAATTAATGTGTAAAGCGCCTTTGAGGTGATTATTATTATTTACGAGTTTCGTAATAATATTTTTAAACGTAGCTAGGGGACTATATTCAGGAAAGGGTTTTAGAAAAAAAAAGCATTAGGTAATTTAACAGTTTATAAAATGGTGCGTAGCATGGGCACCTTTGTTTACTAACAAAATCTGACATAATTAAATTCCCACTCCTAAAATTTCCCACACCTTATTCCAAATTTTAGGTATCACAACAAGTCTATTACATAGGACTATACATAAAATTATAGTACAGGATACTCACCTTTTGGTTTACGATTTAGGTATATTCCAATTCGATATATTCGATTTAGCAAAAACTTTCACATTGTCGGTTGAATGAAGCCGTCGGTAGGTATTCATATTTTAAGCGTAATGCGCTATATCCACCTACATAAGTAGCAAACCTTTTATTAACTCCCTCACACTAGAAGTAGGGATCATCCAGCATCAGGGTGGGAATGTACTCTGGACGAAAGCGCAGCCGGGGAAATAGAAGGAAGGGAAGCCAGATTCACGACCTGGTGCCTTTCATTCTTGGACCCAGCAACCTGGACGCCGAGCTTGACATTCCTTTCTTTGAGCTGATTTTTGAGTTTGAGCTTGGGGTACGCCTATCGTAGAGCATATGCCCGTGACAACATATCGGGGAAGGTCCCAAGTTACGCTTGTGTATGTTATGCGAGAGGACGTATTTTTCATTCAAATCAAATACCGATGACCATCGCGATTGCAGGCTGGCGCATGTTTCTGTAACGTGCCTAGGAAAAACGTAATCAATATTTCTACTGGTTCGACGTTTCTTTGTTGGAATCCGGATAAGTTCTCTTAACTCCCTCACACTAGGAATAGGGATCATCCAGCATCAGGGTGGGAATGTACTCTGGGCGAAAGCGCAGCCGGGGAAATAGAAGGAAGGGAAGCCAGATTCACGACCTGGTGCCTTTCATTCTTGGACCCAGCACCCTGGAGGCCGAGTTTGACATTCCTTCTTTGAGCTGATATTTGAGTTTGAGCTTGGGGTACGCCTATCGTAGAGCATATGCCCGTGACAACATATCGGGGAAGGTCCCAAGTTACGCTTGTGTATGTTATGCGAGAGGACGTATTTTTCATTCAAATCAAACATCGATGACCATCGCGATTGCAGGCTGGCGCATGTTTCTGTAACGTGCCTAGGAAAAACGTAATCAATATTTCTACTGGTTCGACGTTTCTTTGTTGGAATCCGGATAAGTTTTCTTAACTCCCTCACACTAGAAGTAGGGATCATCCAGCATCAGGGTGGGAATGTACTCTGGACGAAAGCGCAGCCGGGGAAATAGAAGGAAGGGAAGCCAGATTCACGACCTGGTGCCTTTCATTCTTGGACCCAGCACCCTGGACGCCGAGCTTGACATTCCTTTCTTTGAGCTGATTTTTGAGTTTGAGCTTGGGGTACGCCTATCGTAGAGCATATGCCCGTGACAACATATCGGGGAAGGTCCCAAGTTACGCTTGTGTATGTTATGCGAGAGGACGTATTTTTCATTCAAATCAAACATCGATGACCATCGCGATTGCAGGCTGGCGCATGTTTCTGTAACGTGCCTAGGAAAAACGTAATCAATATTTCTACTGGTTCGACGTTTCTTTGTTGGAATCCGGATAAGTTTTCTTAACTCCCTCACACTAGGAATAGGGATCATCCAGCATCAGGGTGGGAATGTACTCTGGACGAAAGCGCAGCAGGGGAAATAGAAGGAAAGGAAGCCAGATTCACGACCTGGTGCCTTTCATTCTTGGACCCGGCACCCTGGAAACCGAGCTTGACATTCCTTCTTTGAGCTGATATTTGAGTTTGAGCTTGGGGTACGCCTATCGTAGAGCATATGCCCGTGACACCATATCGGGGAAGGTCCCAAGTTACGCTTGTGTATGTTATGCGAGAGGATGTATTTTTCATTCAAATCAAACATTACTGATGACCATCGCGATTGCAGGCTGGCGCATGTTTCTGTAGCGTGCCTAGGAAAAACGTAATCATTATTTCTACTGGTTCGAGGCGGCGTGCTGGACGGAGAACGGGACTATTGAGGACATGAGTGACTGCCAAGGCGAGGGTCGGTGACATCAAAATCTTCCTTAATTAAATTCATACATCGCCAGATCAGAGGAGAGAGCGGCCCCACCGATCTCCTGACATTGCCGATTGTCTAATCAACTTCGGTTTAATGTTTATGCCGGTGCTTTAGGAGTTAATGGAACTCAAGTCATCGGCATGCTGAAGAACTTCAACATCATCATCAATCCAGAGTAGGATGTCACGTTCCAAAACCTCGTGCCACCCACACATTTCCTGAACAGTTCCTGACATCGGCTATCACGCCATTAATCGGAGCAGACCCTCATATCAAACGGTATGAGATGACCTCTCATCATCATCATCAACATATTTATAATTTGGCGGCGTATTGGTCGATATTATTCCCATTACCACTCTATGATCCAGAAACACACATCAAACCCTTTCCCGACAGAAGGCAAAACATGTCGATTTTCTTTCGTCGCTTGCGACCTTAACATTCTCTGGAGGCGTTGGAATTGGAATCTGATTTGGCGGTCTATGACCATCACCTTATCAGTTGGGCTATGGAGGAGTCCAATTATTTAAACAGCACATGTTCTGTCTCATGTTAATCCAAAATACCTACCCGTAGAATCAAATTAACAAAATAAAACAAGCTAGCTAACTAACAAACTGCATCTAGAACTGTGAGTGTAGAATTATAGCGCTCCGTACTGCTTTGAGTGTAAATCTTTTGTTAGAATATACCTAAATGTCAAATTATTTTCATGATAGCATTTTATAGAGCCGCAGAGAGTACGCGACATCGCATCGAAAGGTAGGACCTTCTCAATTCGCCGTTTAAATGTAAATTTATATACTAGATGCTAGGAGGGAAAATGCAGATTACTTCAATAAAAATAGTCGTCGGTGAGCGTAGGTGTATAACAGGTGCTAGGGGAGGAAGCTGGATGAATATAGATAGATAATTAGTTATTTTTCAAGTTAGTCAGACCCAGTCATTGTTATTCAAAGCCTTGCAAATTGTAAAACAAAAAAGAACAAGGGTTTACCACAAATAAATTATTAATTAAATTGGATTAACTATACCAAACCACTAAAACAAAAAGTACACAACGTTGTGGGGTTAATTACAAATTGATTAATTAGAAGCATCTCGTCACGTTTGCATAAAAGTATTACGTGATGGGGTTAAGAAGGCGCTGCAAAAGAAATGCAGGGGTGAGACGCGAGAACGGGCGAGCTACGAGTTTTTAAAGGCCGGGCGGGGTTGCGCCTGTAGCTGTAGCACTGTAGCAGCATTATGGAGAAAAAAAATTGATAGGTTTTACTTTGTAGGGGGGGGGGGTTTATCACAACTTTTATTGGTACACAATCAACATGTTTCGTAAAAAATGTTTACTTCATCAGGATCAAACGTATACTAAACTTAAAAATTAAATATAGATGACACATGGAAGGAAAGGGTAGGAGGGAGGGGGAGGGGTTAGAGTGGGGAAAGTTCATCAATTAGGGATTTCAAAGCCATTAGCAGGGAAAGACCGGTTAAGTAGGAAGAGGTTCAAAAGTGGGTTTATAAAAATATGCTGCTTATTAATTATGTCTGCTTTATTATTTACATTTTTTCTAATTTCTAAAATCTCTAAATTATTTATCTGTGATGCTTTATAGCCTGTATGTAATATTTTAAGTCCATGGCTTTTGTCAAAATTATGATTATTTTTTTATTAAATGATCTGCGAACTCAGACTCGCTGTTGCCATTTGATGCCCTGAGATGTTCTTTAACCCTTATAATAATATTTGGACGATTTATATAGCGCCGTTTTTGTGAAAAATCACCTCAAGGGCGCTGTGCAAGGAACAATATTAACTCTGATAAAAAAAAATCGATTAACCTTCCACTTTTAGACCCCTAGAGCCGCCTCTGCCTTTAACCATAAAAATTAACTGTCCAATGAAAAAAATGTGTTGTTACGTAACAGAATTCCCTAAAATATATTTAAACTTCCCGCGAAAACACCATTCGATGCAGAACTAGCAGACGCAAAACTGTGCGCAGCCGTTCCACATCCGCCGTGATGTGCCACCTCGAGCCCCACGGGACACCAAATGTAAGTGCTTCCAATAACTCTTTCCTGATATGTGCCAATTTAAAGCCATTTTAAGTCTTGATGAAATTCAAGTAATTTAGACGACGAGGTCATGGGCGAAAATATAGAAACGGAAGAAATAATTTAATACGAAACTGATGTTGAACAAGAACCCACCACATCAAATGCAACACAACCGTATAAAAATTTGAATCAGACGGTCACAAGTAAAGCCATTTGGTGCCGTGGACTCCTGAACAAAAGTGTGAAATATTCTTTGAGCAGAGCACAAAAACAATGAAGCGACCAAAGTATCTGGATTTAAGAAAGTTACGCCTCTAACTGCGTTAGTTTACCCCACCCAAATGGACCATACAGTTAAAGGACAGGAATAGCGTCTAAAACAATCGCAGATATTTCAGATTCATCAAGTCCAAGCAAAACAAAGGGTCACTTAAAACAGCTATGTCGGGATGCCAGATATTCTGTGCTATAGTACCAGTATAGTACACTGCAAAAGCGTTTTTATCAACAGGTCAAAAATAATAAAAAGTGCATTATTAGAGGCCCAAGAAGCATTAATAAGGATTTTTAAAATTCAGGGAGCATCATTCCCGAAAATATAGCCGTGAAAATACTGCTACTTTTATGTATTCAGAATAATTATTGGTATCTAACATAGTGCTAAGAAGTGCTGTAAAATACAAGCAAAAAGCGATAGTTAATTTTGACATACGAGAAGAAAGATTACAGTGAAACCCGCTTAAGAAGTTCCCGCTTAAGAAGTTTGGTTTCTTTGGTCCCTCGACCCAAAATTGGCCCAATTTTTCCCACATACATATAAGGTTTTCCTGCTTAACCACTCAGCAACATAAGCAGATATACACGTTAATATGACAATAGCAGTCAAGTACAATAAGCGTGTTTTCACATCTGTATATTTCCACAGAATATGTTTCCACAGAAATCGTTATAACTCAGTTATTGTTCTAGTGACATCCCTAAAACAAAAAGTAAAAGGTTGATAATAAATCAAGCTGCATATCCCTATTCAAATTATCAATAGAAAATATAAAAAGACCTATTCTGTCAGATACACAGTTGATACATACTTTACCCTCCAAATTGCCTACGGGCCGCTAGACATTGTTAATTTTTATTAAATATTCTTGTATGAAATGAAAAAAAGTGAGGTGACTTCATTGTTTATTATACATTTATACAATAGAAAGTATTGTTTTTTTTACATAATCTGTGATTTTAGTACCGTTTTCACATATAAACATCAAGTGAGTCATTTTTACATATTTTTTTATGTTTGCGTTGTAAATTTTAATATTTACAAATTTTAATATTTATTTGTAACCTTTCAAAAACAGTTTTTAGTATTTGGCTACGTTCAGAAATGTTTCATTTATAGAGCTTCAATTGTGAAGCGGAAATAACACAAAGTTTTCGTAAATCTGACATTTCGTTTAAGTAAAAAGTGTATATTCGCGATGGATCGGAGTAGTTTGTTTTTTCCGGTCTCTTGGAAAACTTCTTAAGAGGGTTTCACTGTATTTACATTATTTCTCTGTTTAATCTACTAAATATAAAATGATATCATAAAATCATCAATATTCCAACTTCTGTTCTGGTTTCTTTCAAAATTTTGTAGTGAAGTATAAGCGGTTCTTAATAAAAGAGAAATGGTTTAATGAAAAAAGGTTTAAAAAAAGAGAAATCATATACATAACATTGTACACAAATGCATATTTTCAATTTTCTACTATTTCCACACTAAGCTAAACGCTTGTGTATTGGAGAATAGGACAAAACCTGTTGTTGTGGGTAGAATTCTAACCTGCGGTCTTCTGTTCAAGCAGCGAGCAGCATTCCGAGTGCCAATGCCAGACAAGCAAATTAAAAAATGTCAAATTGTATTATGTCATCAAATTTGCTTTAGTTTGTATGGAGGCGTCTTTAAAATGACAACGTATTGTTATGTACATACGATACTTCGTTGGCAAATCGAGACCAAATTAAAAGGATTCTAAAAGAATCATAATATAAACGTGAATATATGGAGTACGTTAAATGGAGGCCTTCTTAAAAACATATTACAAAATATAAAACTATATGTACATGCGGTTTCCAAAAAGGTGGCAATATGAAGAGTCCAAAAGATTTTATTTTTTTAATTTTTTTAAAAGAAAGACAAACATTCCCGGGTTACGAATAACCCGACAATATTTGAAAATCTCCTACTACCACCACAGTAAGCCGAAAATGTTGATCAAGTCGTGATGGAGGACTTAGCCAGCCGAGTAATCGAACATGGAACGCCTGGGTGAGACCCAAACGCGATGCCCACTCAACCACTGACCGGTCACTCAATACTCTTATTTTTAAATCTACCATAAGCAGTGGTAGTCAAAATGACGCGAAGTGAAAGGTTGCCAAATCTGTAGCGGGATATATATATATATACATATACATACTTCGATGTTTTGTTATCAAGTTCTTAAGAATAGAGAATAATGGGAGTTGCAGATTGTGAAAGCCGCTCCATGTGTTTATTAATTCTGGTGCATGTCATATTCAGAGAGATACAGGAGACGTGTCATGTACAAGTAATGTATAAATGAATAGATCACTTCCTCTTTGCTCGGGGTCGGTTCCTGTTGCGGTTGCGATGGGGCGCGGGGTGCGGGGCTCCCAGCAGAGGGGCCAGCAGCTCCGCCAGGCGCCCCCGCTCCGCCAGCATGGACAAGAAGGTGCAGATGAACTCGTCGTAGTTGTGTGTCCTTCAAAGTTTCTATTTGTTATACCTATATAAAAGCTATTACAATCGTTACAATCGAGTTTATAAACGCCCGATTTTTTTTTTGATGTCGCTGTCTTTGTTGTTGAGGATGAATTTTTTTAATTTGTTATTTGTATAAAATGCAGGTTGTATATTACTGGGAATATTTTTGCTAATTATTTTTGACATATCGTTATTAACAAATAGAATTCTACGCCATTGATTATTATTATGTTTAGAAAAAGGGTAGATATATAGTTTTAAGAATTTCTGTTTATTCTTTTTATTAAGTATTTGATCAATTAGTTTAGTAAAACAACCATTATTAACTGCTATTTGTTTAATGAGATTTAATTCCAAAGTAAAATTAGGAACAGACAAAGGAATCGTAACTAATCTATTAACCATAGAGTGAAAGGCCGAGAGTTTCTGAGTGAAAGGATGATTAGATGAATTATGTATAACAGTATCGGTGTACGTATCTTTACGGAAAATATTGATTTATATAGCACCGTTTTTTTTTTGTGAAATTCCCCTCAAGGGCGCTGGCAAATGGCTAAGCATTCATCCTTGGACGTTTTCTTATTTATTCAACGCCTTATAGTTCTTTTACATGTTTGGTAGTACAATTATTAATTCATGACAGATGATTTTTAAACAGATAAAGAAATAATAAAAATAAAATTAGATAAAAATGCACACAAGTCACAAAAATACAGCGATTTGATAAGTTATGTTTAGAATAGTTTTGGAAAAAGTTTTTTACAAGATCCACAAAATTCGCCCAGTTGATGTTGAAAATGTCAACATCACTGATTTCCCATGCCCATACTGATTACTGATTTCCCATAGTTTGAAATCGTTTTATCGGATAGTGGGCAATGTAGTTCCGCTTATGAGTGCTGCAGTAGAATAGTGTATTTTTTCGTGTGGTTACTGTCAGTATTCGTAAGTTTATGAGTTGTAGCAGTTCGCAACAGTCGAATTTAGAGTTAAGTATTTTGAATAAAAATAAGTCGTTTATTTTACGTCTGTCTTCTAGTGTTTGTATTTTTAGAATATTTAGTAATAGATTATATTTTAAGTCTTCTAGTGGGATATTTAATTTAAAATTTATAAAACGCAGAATTTTTTTTGTATTCGCTCAATATTAATTAACATGAATTTTGTAAGATGGGGAACAAACCACCGAGTTATATTCAATTTGGCTTCTAACTAGAGATACATATAATAGTTTAATGGTTTCTATGGAATTAAAGTTTTTAGTTGTTCTTAATACGAAGCCTAGTTAAGTGTTTTCATACCTTTGTTCATAATTTGGTGGATATGATCGAAGAAACTTAGTTTTTCATCCAAAATAAATCCAAGATCTCTCATTTCCGTGACTTTTTCTAAAGCTGTGTTATTGATGGAATATTCGAATAAAACAGGATTTTTATTTATGAAGAAAGTCAAGGTTTTACACTTTTCTACATTTAAAAATAAATTATTTTGAACGCACCAATCTTTAAACTTTATGATGTGAAAATGAAAATATTCTTAGACTGGAAAACCTAAAAAGAGTGTACTATGCAATTGTTCAATCTATATTACAATACGGTATTATAGGATGGGGAGGAACATATGATGTTATTTTAAATCCTCTCAAAATAGTTCAAAGATTAATAATTAAGATTATATTGAAAAAACCATCTACATTTTCTACCGAAAAAATCTTTTCAATATTCAAAGTAACTACAATAGACAATTTATATAAAAAATATTCAATTCTACAAACTTTCAAAGAAATACAGCTAAAAAAATTACATTTCAATATCTCAGCAAGATATCAAAACAATATTAAAATCCCTAAATTTAATACCAAGCACATCCAAAATTCCTATCTGTATCATGGTATAAATTATTTCAACAAACTCCCATTAGAAGTAAAAATTATTGAAAATAAAAGTAAATTCCAAACTAAATTAAAAAATTACCTGAAACAACTGTAAGAGTTACATTACTATTTCACTTCATTTAAATCTGTTAATCGACACATCTCAAGTTTCTCTTACTATATCTATTGTTAATAGTTGCAATATTATTATTCACCTACTCAAATCATAACATTGATAACATAATTGAGTATGAATTCACTCACCAAACACAAGAGCTTTGTCTCTTTATGGTGAGGAAAGGCTTTTATTACATTAATATTACAAATCTGTTTAATATGTAAAAAAAATGTATAATTATTGTAAAAACAAAAAATATAAAAAAAAAATAAAAAAAAATGTATTAATTTTATATAGATTCACTGTTTAACTTCATCTTTTCTTTCCCACATGCTTTAATTTGTGCTTTTTCATTTCTGTTGTATACATATATATTTTTTCTACGTTACAGTGAAAAATTTGTCGTACATCGGACAAACGGGTAGGGCATTCTCAACTAGATTCAAAGAACATTTACGATGTTATCAAAATAAAAACACAACTTCAAAATTCGCAGAACATCTCTTAGAAAATAATCACGTTCCACTTAAAAACAACCAGCCAAAACCATTACATATAGAACGAAAGGGTCTTAGATTAAATTTGCTTGAAAAATTAGAAATCAATAAACGAACGAATGACCCCAACATAACAGTAATTAATAAAAAGTAAGGAAAATTATTTATTCTCCACTACTTAGTATTTTTACCAAACCTAAACAATATAATGCACTTAAATGAGTCAGGGCATTCTCAACTAGATTCAAAGAACATTTACAATGTTAAACTTCATCTTTTCTTTCCCACATGCTTTAATTTGTGCTTTTTCATTTCTGTTGTATACATATATATTTTTTCTACGTTACAGTGAAAAATTTGTCGTACATCGGACAAACGGGTAGGGCATTCTCAACTAGATTCAAAGAACATTTACGATGTTATCAAAATAAAAACACAACTTCAAAATTCGCAGAACATCTCTTAGAAAATAATCACGTTCCACTTAAAAACAACCAGCCAAAACCATTACATATAGAACGAAAGGGTCTTAGATTAAATTTGCTTGAACAATTAGAAATCAATAAACGAACGAATGACCCTAACATAACAGTAATTAATAAAAAGTAAGGAAAATTATTTATTCTCCACTACTTAGTATTTTTACCAAACCTAAACAATATAATGCACTTAAATGAGTCATAGAAATAACATCATTCTAAATCAATAAAGAAAACCCTTGACTTAGTGCAAGTGAAACCAAAAAGGGAAAGATTCGGAATCCCACTTAATCACTCTCTCAATTTGTGTCTCTGCAAAGATTTACAGGTAATAAATCAATTTGGACACCTTCATAAATTGACATTTAAAATATTATAAATAAGTCGTCCGTACGTGGCTTCACCACAGTTTGAAAATGACCTTACAAGTCGAAACAGCTCTAACTAAAATACATTCTTAAATACTTGCAGAACTCGATATTAACATATCAAATTTATTTATTAAAAGAAAATAACTTAGTTTACATCACTTTATTTTTTGTACACTATCAACATGTTTCGTGAACCATGTTCACTTCTTCAGGAATAAAAGTATACTTTATTCCTGAAGAAGTGAACATGGTTCACGAAACATGTTGATAGTGTACAAAAAATAAAGTGATGTAAACTAAGTTATTTTCTTTTAATAAATAAATAATGACATCACAAAGTGACAACCTTTTAGAAGAAGTTTTCTTCGAAAAATTAATATCAAATTTAAATTTAATTAAATTTCTAAAAATTGTCTTCATTTAGTTAAATAAGTTTTTTTTCATCACTTTTAATGACTTTTCAGAGGGGTTTTAAAATGCCCCTTTGTTGAGTTGTCAAGTTATCCACAAAATGGTATTACTTCAAGGTAAGCCCATTATTTACGCAATTCTATTTTCTTTTGGTGTAGTTTATGCCTTTTGTGATTTCATGAAAAAAATCTTATTTAAAATTTCATGATTTCATTTTAAATAAGATTAAACAAAAAGGACAAAACGAATACGCAAAACAGTTTGCTATACAAAGGAATTAAGTTATATAACACACTACCAGAAACTCTAAACTCCTCACCAATTGAAAAGTTCAAGATGTATTGTAGGAGCTACATAAAACAAGAAAAAAAGAAAGAAAAAATATAGTGAATTTGAAATATTATAATTAATTAGCTGAAATATAAGATATTATAATTAATTAGAAAACCTCGGCAACCCGAATTTCTACCGACTTCTTAGGCCCTCCTTTCATTGAGAAACTTGCAAGCGACTCGATCCACGTGCGCGTATCATATGCGCCGATCGTAAGTACCCCCCGTACGATTTTGCTGTTGTCCGCTCACGGCGCTACGCGGTGACAGTCGGTTTCCACTCAGTTCCACGATACCGACAGTGCTGGTTGCGCGCGACGCGTCGCGTCATTTATGTCAGCTACTTAATTCGTTTGACGTTTGACAGAAATGGCATCGGAAATCGGAACAAGAAAGTAATATTAGATTTGATCTGGAAGTGGAAAAACATGCGTGTTTATACAACTATGCTTAACCAGAATACGTAAGAAAGGATTTAGTGGAGAGGGCATGGATTGATGTTGGAATAAAAGTCAATTTGACAGGTATGTAATGTTGTTTACTTTTCTCACAAATAATATCAAACACAATAATTGAACTTCCAAGGTAGCGAAGCCCGAGGAGTGATAAAATAGTTGGCTAAATAATCGTTCATACTTGGGATTGGCATCCATTTAATACATTCCATATAATGATAACCGTTTCTCCAACGACTTTTTAAATTGTACATTCTCCTCTCGCGAAATAAAAAGCCAGGCTCGTAAATGTCGATCCTTCAACTAAGTACCTGGAAAAAATAATTATTAAATTAAAACTTCTGTTATCTTTTTCAGGGCCCGAATGTAAAGAAACACGGAGGAATATTCGCAGTGTTTTTGTCCGAAATATGAAACCTGCAAAAAGTGGATCAGCAGCGAAGAAAAAGAAACCTTACTATTTAAATGAAGTGATGCAATTTACACTACAATTTATTAAATGGAAAATTCGGAGGTGGCTCTATTTTATCAAAACTTTACACCAATTGTAATCCCAGAACCCGATGATTCAGAAATTGTGATCCCAGAATCTGATTTAAACGGCGAAAAATTTGACTTATCTTAAGTTACCCACTATGTATAAGTAATAAATAAACATATATTATGCTTTTCTTACCCGAGCTTTATTAATATGTTCCCTCGATACTGACACACTCCCGCATAGTTGTATTTTTGTAATGGATACTAGGGGTCAAAAATTGCACCAAGTTTAAGTAAGTATCCTTCGACATTCAATTAAACTTGTTGTCATCATTCTCATACAGTTCCTTGGCGGCAACGAATGCCCTACAGTTCAGATTTTTTTCGATGTATGGGTGAACCCAAAATCTCCTATTACATCGCTTTTTATTCTATTATTTTCGTCGCTAGAATCGCTTGACATCGTGTTTACTGAGCGGCTGCACGTGAAAAATGATTAAGTTCAGTATATTTCGGGTAGCGCCGTGTACGGAGACCAGCATTAAAAAGTTGTATATCAACAGGGTACTTGTGGTTGCGTCACAATTACGTAGATTGTCAGTATCTCCATGAAAAGAGGCCCTTACTTCAACATTTGAAGTTTTTAAGCTCTTAAAAAAATATATGTTATTTTTGAAGATAATGTCTAGATGCTGCCAAATAATCACAATGTTTCTTTAAATGATATTTAAGATGCTCCCCACGAGATTTTTGCTTTATTTTAAACGAGTCGTGTTTTATTAAACCTTTTCGCAATTTTCGTATCGATTTTGTCGCTGTAAATGTTAACGCGCTCCTCTAACATTCGTAATTTCGTATCTCTCCATCTTCTCCTTTTCGAGCCCGGGCCGGGACACACATGGCCGCACCGCGCCCCCACCGCAACTTGGCCGAGCTACGGTGACGATGACGCGAAGCCACACTTGTTCGCACCCGATCCGTGTCTTGGCCGTGCCCTCTCTCTCACGGTTGTTGTTCAGTAGGTATTCATTTAGTTTAGAAGCTTATGGAGCTGTTTCGGGGAGACAAAATGTTGAAAAGGTCATTGTAATATTATTAAAATAAAAATATACGATTATAATATTAATTTAAAGTTTAAAATAAAATTTAAAGCGAAAATGTAATTTCTTCCACCGCACCGTGCCCGTCAAAAAGTAAACTAAACTAGTGCGGCCCCTGTGCGACTCCGGTACGGCGCCAGTGCGGCTCCGGTGCGGCCCCGGTGCGGCTCCGGTGCGGCGCCAGTGCGGCTCCGGTGCGGCCCCGGTGCGGCTCCGGTGCGGCGCCAGTGCGGCCCCGGTGCGGCTCTGGTGCTGCCCCGGTGCGGCCCGGTTCGGCCCCGGTGCTGTTCCGGTGCGGTGTTGTTGCGGTTTCGTTGTGTCCCAGCCATAAATGTTACAAATAAATAAATAACCTACAAACTAAAATACAAATACAACAGCATTCGTCGCACCTTCTTCGCATTTGACGTATTGACACAAGTCATGAAAAACCTTTCCGAGATATTTCTATTATCAAAATGCTGCAATATTATTCAAAAAAAGGCTGAGATGTGTTTTATTTCTTCTAATTAACAATACTATTCTGATGATCGGGAGTTTTCGTCGGTTCGTCAGTGATTATGACTCGTGTTTATTATCTGTATAATATTAAAGTCGTATTAATCCGATATCTTTGTAAACTTTCGTATTTTAACCCCCACGGGCGATAGTAGTTGTCTCTCTCATGTAGTACAATTACTGACCTCTGTTGAGACACATGAAAACTACGTATAACTAGCTATTCAAAGAACATCTGTTGAGAGATATTGTAACCACACTCATTACAGACTCAGACACAAATTTTTTTTAATGATTTTTAATCGGCTCCCGTGTCATATATTTTCATGTGAGCAGAGATAAGTTCGCATGACTTAAAATAAGTATCAGTTATTTCTTTGACTTGCATAGGTACACCATTGATAACAAGTTTATCGAACTACATACAGGAATTATTCATATGCAAGTTGGCACAATCTCTATTTGAAACACTACATGAAATTACTTACGTTTTATTGAAACTTTTTTTTAAATTTGTATAGGTAGGTATATAATAAAAATAAGTTAGGGCAAAATATAGAAACCACACACATAGTCTTTAGAGTTTCAGCGAAATGCAGCCCCTAAAAATTGCCATCCTAGGTGGCTGCCTTGGTTCCCTAAGCCTTAATACGCCATCCGATGTGGTTTCAAGTTCCGACGATCATCTGTCGTGTCACATGCCCAGCGCAGTTCCACTTGGAAATAAAATAACATTAAATTTTATTAGGTACCTACCGGCTTTCCTTTTACGATACGAAAGAATCCTGAAAACAAGGAGTATCATGGAGCAAAAGACAACAGTGTACAGATTCAGGGCATGCGTTTGCAATGAATCCTTGATTGACTAATCTAAAGAGAACATGACTTACGAGTACCAGACGCAGTACTTTTTATTAAAATAAGTACCTGTGATCCAGACATAGGTATATATCATTCCAGCTTATCTAAAATGCTTCATGATAATACGTCCTGATAATGACTGCCGGCGTAGCGCGACGGCCGGCGTAGCGCAGCGGTAAGACGCTTGATTCGCACACCGAAGGTCGCGGGATCGAATCCCGGCGTGGCAAATAAATTTTATTTGATTAATTTGTGTTATTTCACAATTTATTCATTTAAAATAATATATAGTATATTTGCGGCACGTTCCAGAGTGGAAGATACTCTCCGTATCGCCCTGGTGTAAGACCACCATTCAGAATTGAAACGTTGCTTGAAATGGCATTAGCCGTGTTTAGTGACCAGATCTGAATAGCCAGGTACTTGCCCACCTTCCTCTTCCCTATCTCCTTCCCCTCCCCACTACCCTCAGCCTCACAACATACCCCAATTGGGGATGCCATAGTCTCACTGGCTTCAGACGGGAGCAGTTGGGACTCTTGTGCGGTATACATATAAAAATAATTAAAAAAAACGTCCGATAAGATTAATAAATCTAACAGACGATAATCAAGCATTTGTGTAGTATGGATTAAAGAGTCGAGGGTTCTTTTCAGGTACCAGAGGTGAATGTCGAACTCAACAGAAGGGTCCTCTTGTGATTTATTTATTCAAGAGTGTTTTTTTGTCAATAATATAACATATAAGTAAATAACACTTTATTTCTTTTTTAAAAAAAGACAAACATTCCCGAGATACGAATAATCTAACAATGTGTATTTTAAAATCTCCTACTGCAACAACGGTAAGCGGAAAATATTGTTTGTGTTGTGATGGAGGACTTAACCAAGCGAAGAATTGAATACGCGACGCCCACGCGTTGCAAACTTAGCCACTGTGCGACTTTTTTATATTTTACTACAATATGAGTAATATATTGCGTTTTAGAACGGCGGTAGTGTTTTTGAAGTATCAGATAGATTGACTGCGAAAAGCAGTGGACTGTAATCCTAAAATTGAGGCAAATGTGGTAAATGTCACTCTATGGGAATATATTAACAGTGGGCACCGGAGGGGAATCTGACTCGCAAGTCTCCGCATGAATTGATATTAAAATGACCGAGATATCATAGGAGTGATAACTACTCGTACATGGATTACTTAAGTAGACTGACTGTTCATTCGAGTTATTATTGTTCCACAATATCATATCTAGGAAATTTTGGCACTTATTGTCAGATAGGATAGATATGAAAATTGGGTTGTATGGAGGTCGATTCAGATAGATACATTTATTTGCGTAGCAAGGGCATATTAAAGGAAGCAGAAACACTGGAGGTTATCCACCGCATACCCGCCCCGGTATAAGTAACTTAAGGTTACTCCTTCAGGGCTCTCACAAGGAAGCTATTTTTTTTATTTGAACGTCTCTACATTTAATTAAACAAAACTTTTAAGAAAGCAGAAACAGGTGTGGGTGCGGATGCGGATGCGAACGCGGATTTTTTCGCTTTCTGCAAGCGAGAAAAAGCTCGCGAAACGACATACTCTTAGGGCCAGTTGTTCCTCAGAATTCATCAAAATTTCTTAGTTATAGATTAGTTCACGTAACTAAAATAATACCAGAACTTGAATATAACTTTCACAAACTTGAAAAATAACTTTAAAATTTGATAAATTGTTAAAATGACGTGAAACAACTGGCCGTTAGGGTCGTTACTTTGACTAATCCGAAAAACGCAGAAGTGAAAAGTATGAACAAACTCTGCGTTTCCGGAAGCAGAACCAGAAGTCCGTTACATCACTAGGCTGCAGGTTAAATTCCCAAGCAGTTGAAAATATGCTAGCCTCGTATTTTTATATAAATAAAGGACTAAAATTCAAAAACATCCCTCTGGATCATATTTGGATTCGGTTAAGATATTTAAGGTTTGGTATTTACATCAGCCAGCTACTCCCCAAAAATTCCATTATACTCTCCCTCTTTCCCCCAAATTCCTCTAGCCAGACATTGCTGACATTGGGAATACCATAGTCCCACTAGTTTCGGACAATTTGGGGATCTTAAAAATAGAGAAAATAGAAAACCTGGTTGGAAGCATTTTTATGCTTCCAATATTTTTATTAAAACACTACAGCAAGGTTTAGGAATGGGTAGAATAAACAAAAATATTTTTATGTATATTTTAATAACTTCAAACAGAGATAACGTTCTATAATATAAACACAATAAAAATAGTAATAGATACCTACAACCTGTATTATAAATAATTCATATCGCACAATTTGAATGGCTGTCACTTTCAGGAAAGTTTTTGAAGTGCTTAAAATGTAAACAATTGTCTGAAAAGAGATTCATAGTGATGTCAGCCAATCATTTTATTTTATCGCGTAGCTTGTTAATTAGGTAGGTACCTATGATTAATAATAATAACTAATAAAGAACTACAGCGAAAAATATAATAAATATAACTTAGAAATATGGATAGGTAGGTACTATACGATATTATATATTCAGCTAGAACAATACACGTCGATTCTGAATATATACATATTAGTTTGATTTTACCTGTATTATATCGAACGAATTCGTTTGACTAATTCATAGGTTCTCGTTTCAGTTTCAGACCTTCAGGGGGCGGTAGAAGACCAAGAGAAAATTGGGGGGCGTTTCAGACTTTCAAGTGGCGGGCGGTAGGAGACCCAGAGAAACTCTTACCACCCCATCTTATCATGTTATTTTCCCTATCCCATTACGCCCCCTCCGTTGTGGCAAAAGAAATCCCATCGTTCTATCCCATTATCCCCCCTCCGTCGTGGTATCCCGTTACGGCCTCTCCGTTGTGGTAAATATAACTCGTCGTGGTATCCCATTATACCCCCTCCATTCGGATTCACGAGTTAGGGGGCGCTAGAAATAAAAATATTCTCAAAGTGGGCGGTGGGCAAAAAAAGGTTGACAATCTATGGATTAATTGATTATGCAAAATGATTTCTAAAAAACTGAATGAAGATATAATAAATAAACTCTATTGACGTCATTAGACCCCTATCGAAATGCAATTATTAATCGCATGGAGAGATTGACGACTTTTGTGACGTCCTCTGGTAAAAATAAACTCTGTACACTACACTTCAACTCGGGCTTGTTCTCTCAAGGAAAATTTCAAACTTTTACAAAATTTATTCTACCATTAGAATATGTTTGAAAAAAATATAGCATTAAGGTTAAACTGTCGAAAAAATAAATTTATTTACTGGTGCTGGTGCTCATTTTAAAGAAAAAAAATATACAAACAAAATTATTCGTCCTAATGGGCGTTTCTCTAAATGTGTTGATCTTGACGAAGGTAAAACATATTACAAAATTCGCAAATACTTTTTTTACATAGATGATGAATAAATCTATTTGTACATAATTATTTAGTAAGTAGCCACATTAATTCATAATAATATCTTGATGGTGGTTTGGGACTTAAATTATTAACATTAATAATATCACGTTTAATACTTTTTGTTAACTTTAAAACTAGACTAGACTATAGTTGTATGTTGTTTGTTTATATTGTGTTGCATCACGGATGATGAACCCAAAAATCAAACTAAATAATAGATACTATTAATTGGCCATGAAAATCTTTTCGGCCATTCACACAACGACCAACTTCCAGTAAAAATACATATTACGAATTCTAAGATTCAATCGAAGAACAACTAAGTTATAAATAGTAAAATAATTGATAGTTCATCTGTGTTACACTGTCAGAAACACATCTTCCTTGCGACTTTCCTTTATAATTTATTTCGCTTCATTTGTATACCGTATAATAAAAAAAATTATTCAGGCGGTTCCCGGAGGTGGCCGAGAAATGTGTAGATATTCAATTTTAGGTATATCAAATACAAATTGTTTTTAAAGTAATTATTATTAGACATATATAAAAAAAAACATATTTATGTCTAATATATTTTACGATAGTTGGTTGGTTCAATTCAGTACAAAACTTTATAGTCTTATATTGGCCGAATATTAATTAAGATTAACCTAGAATTATGTTATTCTACTCGTATGTAATTATTTGATTCACGTAGCATTAACCTCCGAACTTCAAATATAGTAATATTTTGTTACTTCCATAGTTAAAGCTGTACGGACAACAACTTTCCTAGCCGTAAATAATGGAAACAAGGGAGATGGATCAGGAATTGTTATTAGTATGAAGCCGCGCGCACAACGCGAGCTCCCGCAAAATCGTTCACCCATACTACTGCAAATTGCATCTACGCAAAGCGGCGCGGCGCCCCGCCTTTCACTTCTACCTACACACCAAACGCATAAATCTCATTGGCTCTGCCGCTTTAGTAGTCAGTGCAGTTTGCACATAGTTCAGCGAAAATATTCGGCCCGCTTCCACGATATTATTCCCTCGGTTTCTATTACCTACGATCCAAGCAAATCAACGTCTGAAGACGCTTATGATCAACCTGATAGTATTTAGGATTGGAGTTCTCAGGGTTAGGCAGGCGGTGATGCTGCTGAAGATGATGAAGGTGGTTACAACTTCCTGGGAAGTCTTCCTCAAGAACCAGCCTTTCTCGTAGCCAAGACAGAGGCAGACGATGCCGAAGGTGAAAGCGAGGATGGAGGTCAGGTTGTGGTAGATCTTGATGAAAATTGGCTTCTTCAGCCGCAGGAAGGTTGCGAAGTATACCATCGGACCGTTCAGAACGGTGATCACCAGAAATACCAGGGCTACCAGACCTTAAGTAAAGAAAAGCGTTGTTACTATTATAGTTGGGACAGGGTTTTAAAAGTAACAGTTGAGACTGGGCTTGGCTGCAAAAGGCGGGTCATTTAAAAAAAATATATTTTTAAATTCTTAGAACGATAAAAGGGTGGCAAAAAATGGGTTCAAAACGACGTGTTTAAATTTTTCAAATTTCTGATACAATCTTTTTCCTCCGGATTCACTTCAAAGTTTTGAACATTTTCATTTTAAGGGGTTATTTCTAGTGTAGATGTATAAAAGTTACTATGAATCCTTTAAACAGTTTAAACCATATTTTGTGTAATCTTCCATAGCAAATGTAGTATATATTTACGAAATCATTTACAAAAAGTCCCAGGATTGAGTCTCGAAAAATAATGCCGAAATTTGAGAGTAAGAAGGAATTTGCTGGTTTTTTAAATACACTGCCTTGAGATAATTTGAATTATCTTCATATATTTTTTAAATAAATAAATCAAAATGTTCCATCTTTTGTGTGTTTTATTGAAAAGCCGTTGATTTTTTAATAGTTTATCTAACATTTTTTCAAGATTTAACAAGGGTGGGTTTTTCTCTATTATGTGAAATTTCAAAGTCAATCGGGAGGAAGAAGATGATATGCAAATATAATTTTAAAAATTACGTGATTTTTTATCATCATTTAACATTTTTTTATCACTATTAGACAAATCAAAATAAGAAAAAAAACCCATACAGTCGTGACCCAGCTTATAGTGCAAGCTCGTGTAATTGGGGGAAATTTTTCTAGGCGGAAATATATTTGAACGCCATTCATTTTATTTAAATAAATTATATCAGAGCTGAAGGTAATTTTTCAGGTTTTAAAAAAAATTATTTTTTACTTACCAATGATCCCATGGTTGGAAGTGAAGTGTTTGGACTTGTTGTAGATGACGAGAGAGATGCCGGCAATAGCCAGGATAGAGCCACAGCAGGCCAGCAGCGCGTGGACAGTCTTCTTGGTGGACTTCTGCAGCATGTGCGACCAGGAGTTATCTCCAGACAAAGACATTATCATCTCCGCCATGAGAAGCTGGTACTGAAATTCAAATTAAAAACTGTCAATAATCCAAATATATAATATTCTCCCATATACATATATGTATACATACACACCCTTAAACTGCAGACGAGATATTGTAATTATAGCAATTTTTCAGCTGAAAATATTAACTACGCAAGACAACGCGCCTTCTTTACAATTCTATTGAAACTCCGCATTTAAATTATTGTCCTAGTGTTTTTTTTCCAATTTAACGAAGCCCAAAATAATAAAATACAGGTTATACAAAATAGGGGGACGAGGATGGTTTTAAAATGCAACATTTATACTAGAGTTATATTATGTTACAAAATTTAAATATGATGACAACAAAACAACATATAATATATAAAACATTATTAATGACATACAAACTTAAAAATAATGTACTCCCAAATTATCTGCAGAGTAATAGGTATTATGTTTCAAGAAAATGTTCACAATTATCCTACGAGAAGACGCGGAGACTTTAGGCTTCCCAAAACTAAACTTTCATTCACACAGGGCTAAAACTTTATAACAATCTGCGAAATGCCGTAAAGGAAGCCTCAAGTCTCGGCACTTTTCCTAGGATATGTGCATTATATGTAAAAAATATTTTTTGATTGCTTATAATATATTATTCTTCAATCTTATTCTTATATAATGTATTTTTGTCTAGTTATCTTTTTTTATTTAGTATTCTTTTTTTAAATGTTACTGTACTTCGTAAAGTGTATTTTTTATATTTTCCTTCTGGATGTATGAAAAAATTTACGAACATCTAAATAAAAATTAAAAATAAAAAAAAATTTCCTCAGGATCATTCTCTCAAACGAAGAAATTTATTTACTTTTCGAATGTTAGTAAACTTGATAAATTACGTCATCTGTCGAACATTTAAACAAATGAAATACACATTTCAAATGAAGAAATATTAATTAATAATTTTCGTAAGTACTTTATCGCTTGTCTGACATTTAGAAAATTAAAAGTTCAATAAATTTGAAAAATGTTACGCGTGACTCAAGCATACGCATCACATTACGCATGCACCTATGCACGAACAACCCAAATTAGAAAGATTGATAAATATATATTACCTTTATTATTTTGTATTCTACCTAAATTATTTTATGTACTTTACAAAATTATTAACCTCATCAAAGGCGTGTGTCCAAGTGAGGTTAATAATTTAAAATTAAACAATGACACCTAAAGTAAAACATGTAAAGAATATTTAAAGAAAAAACAAATAAATATTTAGGGGTTATCTTATCCCACAAATTTCCCAAAACTAAAAGATCACATAGGTGGCATTTCTAAGAAGTCACTTCTATAACAAATTACATTTTCGTTAATAGAATTGTACAAAAAGGGCGCTTCAATGGGATGAAAACTGTACTGAATGTTCTGATTAAAAGGGTTTCTTTGGCATTTATTTGAAAATTATTGGATACTCACAAAAATATTGTGTTAGATTCCCTTGTTTCCTTTATAGAAAGGGTCGCTTAATATGTAATCTTTGCTTTTCATTGTAGGTATTATTTTTTACTTATATTTTTTTATAAACCACAAGCTTGTATTTTTTTTGAATTTCTGTATTATTGAAAATGGTATGAACTAACGACACAATGCATAATAACATTTTGTGTGATCTCTCGAACACTTTTTTGTTAATTCATATAATATTTTTCTACAAATTTCCTCCATTTATCATTAGGTATTACTTTTAAATTTTATTATTTTGCTTTTACTTGACCGATATTTATGTGTGTTACTTTTTAAACTGTGAAATTATATACCCATATACAGGCGAACCTTAGTGGTGTTAGTAATTGTGTGCTAAACAATGTATTTTAATTGTGAAGAAACATTAAATAAATAAAAATATTTAATTAAATGAAAACAATATTAGCGAAACTCAATCGTAAATCTGGAAACATAAAAATTAGAAAAACGATAGGTACTGGTCTTTATTTATTTAATTAAACATTACAATTTTAGGTTTTTCTCATAAAGTTAAAAATAAAAATAAAATATTATATTCATTATCGTGAAAGATTTTTGCTGAAAACCCAATTACTTACAATGTGATATTTCTTACTTATAAATCCGTTTTTAAAAAATTTATTTAGTTTTATAATTATAATACGACAACAGGTAGTGACGAGAAAAAATACTAAAAAGTCGTATACCTACCCATATAAAACGTAACAAAATAATTGGGTTTAAAAAAACTTTTGTTTTTTATTGTTATTTTTAAACTCTGGATTGCCGAGGTGTAGCTTTAAATATATATTTTTTTATAATTATTTCGAATCATGCATATTGATTGCGAAATTTTTGTCATTATTAAAATAGCCGAAAATACAAAAATTATTGGAGTCGAAGAAATTTTAATAAAAAAACATTCAATGAACGAAAATTATATTGTTTAAAGTTTTAAGCATTATGTTTCAGAAATGTTTTAAAAATTATAACGATTTTTAATACCTAAATTGTATTGGTTTTTTTTGCCCATTTATTTGATTTATTAAAGAAACTGTTTTCAACTAAGTGGTCCTTCGATCCGGATATTATTGATGTTTTTTTAAATAAAATTATTAAGTAATTTATTTAATTTTCACCATGACTCTTGTGAATTATGCGCGTATTAAAGTTAGAAAAAAATATAAAAATGTATCCAAAATGATAAATTTTATGCAAATATAATAAAAATAAAAACTGTATAGTAATAATATTTAAAAATGACAATAAAAGATCAAAATAAAATCGAAAATAAAAAATTAAACTCACCCCAACAGTCGTCAGCAATACATGCCACTCCAAATAAGCCATGGTACTATTGCAAGCAAGCCAAATAGTGACCACCGAAATGATCGCTATGAGGCAGTGGTTGATCGTGTTGAAAATTTTCCACATTATTTCGAAGCCTATTCCTCTCTTGGCAGTAGAATTCTCACTAGAAGTTGTCTCTTGCAACTCTTCCCAGCTTTTATCTGTCTCGACGAACATCTTGAGATATAAATAAACTATCAATTTAACTTCACTTGACACTTGAAACCAATTTAAAAATTAAAAACTGCCTTTATTTAATTTATTTAGATACGGTTAGATGTAGAAAAACCCAAATTTCAAATACCTCTTAAAAACTTTTCTCGATTTTTTTCATATCACCTACTGAAAACTTTTGTAGTTTATTATAATCACTTTATATTCAATGTATTATTATATTTTTGTGGTTTTGGTATTATTCTCACAACCAGGTCTGTGACATTGGAGACAATGATCCACTGGTAGATCTATTTCAAAATTTATAGCCTTTTTGAATCTAACAAAGTACGGTCAGTGTATCCAATCGAAACTATTCAGTATGCAGACAAATTGACACTGACAATGAGGCACATAAGTTTGGAAACACCCGAAATCATAATAATTTAAAATTATTGTGCGATAATTTTTTTTTTTACTTAGCACTGAATTGAAATCCGAAGAAAAAACTAACGTCATCAGTTTGCATAAGACCTTTTGAGTCAAGCTCCAGAAATGACAATAAAACTGATTACATGCACAAGGATTTCACCAGAAATTATAAACAAAAAGGATATTCACATATCGTTAACAAGACCGTTCACAACGTTCACATATTCACAAGAATGTGCAATGAAATCATCTTACCAAAAATGACAAAGCGAATACGCAAAATAGGTTAGGTACTGTACAAATAAAATATCAACTTGGCGAGTTTGTGGATCTTGTAAAATGTCGATTCCAACACCATTCCTAAACATAAAGCTATTAAATCGCTGTATTTCAGTTTTATTTATTTTTATTTTAATGACTTGTCTGCATTTTTTATCAAATCTTTTTTCTATTTTCTCTCAAAATTATCTCTCGCGAATGAATTGTACATAATTGTACATGATATAAAAACCATGTGGGTGTTAAATAAGAGTAAATAAGATTCTTGGCTTATATTTTCGATTGTATCTTAAATATCAAAGTTGCGATATTTTTATGTAGGGTGGGTAATGAACTTCATTTTCAAAAGGAGAATCAAGACTTTTTACCATAACTGTATTCCCAAGTATCTTGCATGTTAGATGGTGAATAATAGATTGCAAACATGCGATTTGCGGCACGCTCGTTGATCGATCACATCTCTACGTGCATCTCTAGAAGCCTCATTGACACTTAGATATTGATAACTGATAACGATAACTCATTATTAGATACTGGTACTTATTGATAATTAAATTAGAGTATAGTGACGCCCGGAAAAAAATCGCATAAAAAAAAACGTTTTATTTTAACTACGGACCAAAACCAGAAAATAACATTTTTCACTGAATTAACCAGAATAGGTACCTAAAACAAACAAATTGTTTTATTTATATGATTACGGGAGGAACAATTATGATTTGAAATTTTCACGCCATGTGACGGCGAAAGGAATTATAGTGAATAGACGCTTTTATAATTACCGTGACTAATCACTGTAACTGTGCGGTGACATCAGAAAAAATGCAATAAACTTTGGGGGGGGACCCAAAAGTAGCCGCACTTTCTTTATAACTTTTTTATTTTTCAATATTTGTACACCAAAGTTTGGTCGCCTTTATATTATTCCTCTGGATTATTTTGGGGTTAGGTTAGGTTATCTAATATTTAAGGTTTGGTATTTACATCAGCCAATTACTCCTCAAAATTCCATTCTACTCTCCCTCTTTCCCCCAAATTCCTGTAGCCAGACATTGCTGACATTGGGAATACCATAGTCCCACTAGCTTCGGGCAATTTGAGACTCTAAAAATAGAGAAAATGGAAAACCTGGTTGGAAGCAAAAAATATTACAAAACTACAGCAAGGTTTAGGAATGGATAGAATAAACAAAAATATTTTTATTTAAATTTTAATAACTTCAAACAGAGATAATGTTCTATAATATTAACACAATAAAAATAGTAATTGGTACCTACAGCCTGCATTTTAAATAATTCATATCATACAATTTGAATGGCTGTCACTTTCAGGAAAGTTTTTGAAAAAATGTAAACAATTATCTGAAAAGAGATTCATAGTGATGTCAGCCAATCATTTTATTTTGTCGCGTGGCTTGTTAATTAGGTAGGTACCAATGATTAATAATAATAACTAATAAAGAACTACAGCGAAAAATATAATAAATATAACTTAGAAATATGGATAGGTACTATACGATATTTTATATTGCGTTAGAACAATAAACGTCGATTCTGAATATATTAGTTTGATTTTACGCATTTGATTATTCGTATGATTAATTGATTGTAAATAATCATTTAAAAAAAACCAACAAAGAATACAAAAGCACCTGACGTCATTAGACCCCGATCGAAATGCAATTGTGAATCGCATGAAGAGATTGACGAATATTGTGACGTCATCTGGTTAAAAAACTCTTTACACTTCAAACCGGGCTTGTTTTCTCAAGGAAAATATCATTTTTTTACAAAATTTATTCTACTCTGAAAATTTGTTTGAAAAAATAATAGCATTAAGGTTAAACTGTCAAAAAAATATAAAAATTTACTGGAGCTCATTGTAAAGAAAAAATATACAAAACAATTATTGTCCTAATGTACGCTTGTCTAAATCTGTTGATCTTGACGAAGGTATACATATTTCAAAATTCGCTTGTACTTTTTCTACATAAATGATGAATAAATCTATTTGTACATAATTGTTTAGTAAGCAACCACATTAATTCATAATAATATCGTGATGGTGGTTTGGTTGACTTAAATTATTAACATTAATAATATCATGTTTAATACTTTTTGTTAATTTTAAAACTAGACTAAACTATATTATTATCTTGTTTGTTTATGTTGTGTTGCATCACGGATGATGAACCCAAAAATCAAACAAAATAATAACATTAATCTTTTCGGCCATTCACACAACGACCAACTTCTTGTAAAAATACATACCTTTTACGAATTCTAAGATTCAATCGAAGAACAACTAAGTTATAAATAGAAAATTAATTGATAATTCAGCTGTTACACTGACAAAAATACATCTTACTTGCGATTTTCCTTTATAATTTTTCGCTTCATTTGTAAACCGTATAATTAAAAAAATTATTCAGTCGGTTCCCGAAGGTAGCCGACAAACGTTTAGATATTCAGTGTTAGGTATATCAAATACAAATTGTTTTTAAAGCAAGAAATTTGATGGAAAAATATGTGTATGTCTAATTTATTTTACGATAGTTGGTTCGCTCTAGCGAATTCAGTACAAAACTTTATAGTCTTGTATTGGCCGAATATTAATTAAGATTAACCTAGAATTTTGTAATTCTAATTATTTGATTCACGTATTATTAACCTCCGAACTTAAAATATAGTAATATTTTGCAACTCCCATAGTAAGAGCTGTATGAACGACTGTATGCCGTTAATAATGGAAACAAGGGAGATGGAATTGTTATTAGTGTGAAGCCGCGCGCACAACGCGAGCTCCACATATCGTTCACCCATACTACTTAAAATTGCATCTACGCAAAGTGGCGCTAGCCTTTCATTTCTACATACACACCAAACGCATAACTCTCAATGGCTCTGCCGCTTTAGTAGTCAGTACAGTTCGCACGTAGTTCAACGAAAGTATTCGGCTCGCTTCCATGACATAATTCCCTTGGTTTCTATTACCTACGGTCCAAGCGCAAATCAACGTCTAAAGACGCTTATGATCAACCTGATAGTATTTAGGATTGGAGTTCTCAGGGTCAGGCAGGCGGTGATGCTGCTGAAGATGATGAATGTGGTCACAACTTCCTGGGAAGTCTTCCTCAAGAACCACCTCTCCTCGTAGCCGAGGCAGAGGCAGACGATGCCGAAGGTGAAAGCGATGATGGAAGTCAGGTTGTGGTAGATCTTGATGAAAATTGGCTTCTTCAGCCGCAGGAAGGTGGCGAAGTATGCCATCGGACCATTCAGAACGGTGATCACCAGGAATACCAGGGCTACCAGACCTAAAGCAAAGAAAAGGGTTATTACTAATTATTTACCGCAGTTATAAAACCTGGTTACTACATAGGACTAAAAAATCTATTTACATTGAAAGAATAAATTAATTTAGTTGGCATCTGTGCATTCCTTTAATTTAAGTTTTTAAAGTGTTTAATTATAACATTTTGTATGGCTTTTTTTTAAAGAGTGGAGACGGTTTACATAGGTACCGTCCCTTTGACAAAGTTCACCAGTATTGTTATTGAAAATGAAGCTATATCCCCTGGTTTCAAGTATTTAATTAAAACATTTTGTATAGCCTTAGTATAGTTTAAAATATATTTTCAAAATTGATAAATACGTCAATAACCCGAATATTCAGAGGATAACGCTGGCGTGTCATTATGGGAGCGAATTAAAGTTTAGTTAATTAAATGAACGCATTTAAGATAACATTTCAAATCAATAGGTAACATAAAACAAAATAATAAGTATTCAAACAATGTGAATTAGAAAAGAAAAATAAAAGCAAAAGAAAAGAAAAAGAACAGAAAAAAAAGCAAAAAGTAAAACACAAGACAAAGACAAAGAAAAGAAAAAGAAAAGCAAAAGAAAAGAAGAAGAAAAAGAAAAGGAAAAGAAAAGAAAAAGAAAAGGAAAAGAAAAGAAAAGAAAAAATAATAGGTTCGATCAAAACGTGGAACTCTTCTATTCGGGAGTGAAGCATTCGAGTCTTGATCGCAACCACTTGTCTTTTCTATGCCTTTTCACTCATATAGTTTAAATCTTGAAGGAAATATAAGCAGTACAAGCAGGAAACTAGTGAATCTACATCATATTTGGATTGGTTTTTGTGGTATAACTTTTGAAGTGAAAACTTTTTTAGCATCATTGTGATTTTAAACTCGATAACAAAAGACAAACACATGCATCTATAGCAGTGTTTCCCAAAGTGGTCCAGCTGGACCCCCCAGGGGTCCACGGGAGACTCGACGGGGGTCTACGTTGGCGTGATAAAAAAATGGGGGTCCACAAGTTGTAAGCTAGGATCCACTAACATTAATCTGGTTTCGATAGTAAAGCACAAAAATGTTGGCTTGGCTTTACCTATCAATGTAGGCAGATAATACACTACTCAAAAAAATTTAGGGAGCAAAAAAAATGACAAATATTTCGGTGATTAAGACAGGCTAGTATTTCGGTGAAAAATGGTCGTATTGAGACTTTAAAAGAAGCATTTTGAAGTTTAAAGTTTCTTATACACAGATATCGCGAAAAAAATATTTTGCAAATTTTTTTTTTTTGGTCCATTGTCTTGAAATATATTTTTTTTCTTCATTTTTACCAGCATATGGATCAGATAGCCTGTTTATTTAGCATTAACCTGGAAAACCGCACACCATCGGAGAACAGTTAATTTGACCCGCTGTTGAAGAGGTTTTAAAAACTCTTCTGCACAAACCTCCATTTGACATACTCAATGGAATTCCTTTGAGTAACAACACTGTATTAAGACGTTTATGAAATGAGCTATGATATTGAAAGCTTCTTGTGTAATTATCTACAAACAATTCATTTTTCTATTCAACTGAACGAGTCAACTTTACCTGCTAATGAAACATTATTATTGGCATATGTTCAATTTGTCATAGATGAAGAAAATATTCGCGCAAAGTTTGGAGACGGACGGATTTAATGTCCTGAGTTAAGGAAAAATCGATTTCATGTACAAACATTATTTCGGTGGCAGCAGATGGAACTCCTCTTATGTTCGTGGGTTTATAAGCCATCTTATAGAATTGTACCAGGAGTAACTGCAATTCATTGTGTCATCCACCGACAACGTCTGGTAGCGAAAAATTTTAGTAATAGATTACGCCAATCGCTTCAATTTGTGATTAAAACTGTTAACAAAATAAGAAGCAATGCGTTGAATACCCGTTTATTTGCACAATTTATTGTGCGACGAAAATAATGAAAGCTTCCAACGATTGCTCTTAGTTTCAGTTTCAGTGCCGGCAACCCGGGCGTTTATTTAGTTTCATGGTTATTTACATTGTTTTCTTTTCTTTTACCCGCCTCACTAGACAAAGTCTGTTCCGAGGCGGGTAAATCACATATTATGTTTGTTCCAAAAGAAATGTGTGTGTTTAAACAAATATATATATGTATGTGGAAAGATAAAAAAGATAAAATATATGTTGGTATATTAAATATTTACGTACATACTTTGTTTTTTTGTTTTTTGTTTTTTGTTTTTTGTTTTTGTTTGTTTGTTTGTTTTTTTTATTTTATTTTTTTTTTTTTTTTTATTAGTTACATTTCCATGAGAAGATTGCATATGTTATATAGATAAAAGTAAATTAAAATTTTGTGACAGTTGAATATAGCGGTTACATAATAATTAATATTGCAAAATTGCAGTTTCTCGTATTTGTTTTATTTGAATATTATATAATTTCGTGAGAACTTGTATGAAATGTTATTTATTTAGAATATTTTGAATGTCTGTTCTTTCCTTTTCATTCAACCATATTATAAATCTTTTGAACAGCCAATTCAAATTATTTGGGGTGACGTAAGTTTTTGTTTGTGTTAGGAAGGTATTGAAAATGTGTGGTACTAGGTAAGATTCGTGTTTTTTTGCAAAAGTTGATTTGATATGGGGAACTTGAAAGTGCTTATTAATTTTTGCTCTTGTGTTTTGCGGTGAGGTATGTGGAGATGTGAAGTTTTGATACAGTTTTTGTGAATGATCTTCCTTATGAATAGTTTATTTACGTCTAGTAATTTGTTTTTGATCATTAGCTGTTCCGTCGGATGTTGGTAAGGTTTTTTAAACATAATTCTAATTATTGTTTTGTGATTTATTTTAAGAGAATTGAGGTAAGTATCTGCTGCTCCTCCCCAAACTGAAATTCCATACGTTAAAATACTTTGACAGAGTGCGAAATATATATTTTTTAGTTGATTTAATGACATGATGTTTTGTATTGTTTTGAAGATGTATGATAATTTTCGTATTTTTTTTGATAATATATTAATATGGAGATCCCATTTTAGTTTATGGTCAACAGTTAAACCTAGATATTTAATATTGTCTGCATAAACAATTTTGTCACAAGTACAGGATGTGTTATTTGACGAAATATTGGTGCAGGGGTTAAGATGTAGTTGTGGTTGGCTATGTGGTTGACCAGCCTTTGTTTTGCTAAAAGTTAAATATTTGGTCTTTGAAATGTTCAGTGTTAGTAGATTATTTTGTAGCCATTTATTTACTACAGTCATCCCTGTTTCTGTGTTTTTGAATACCTTTTCCCATGAATGTGCCTTGAACAAAATTGCAGTGTCGTCTGCATAACTGATTACTTTGTACTCAATTTTTCCTAGGTTTATCTCAGTTAGTCTATTTATATAAATGAGGAATAGTATGGGACCCAAGACGCTGCCTTGCGGTACTCCATACCTGATATCTGCTTTGTCACTGCTGTATTTATTTATTTTTACTATTTGTTGTCTCTTTTCAATGTAGCTGACAAACCATTTTAGCGGTTGGCCAGTTATACCGATATTTTTGAGTTTTTGTTGTAGTAAGTTATGCGAAATAGTGTCGAAAGCTTTTTTTAGATAATGAAGTACGCTGGTTGTCGAAAGGTGCATGTTTAACAAGATTTTACTCACCTTTTCAATCAGTTTTAGAGTTTCTGGAAAGTAAAGATCCAGATTTAAAAGAAAACCAGATCAAATTGATAGCAGACATCGCGTATTTGATAGATTAAAAAAAAATACTGATATTAACCTGCAGTTACAAGAGGACAGCCTAAATTTAATAAAAACAGAGGGCGTAATTTCGGCTTTTCTCGGAAAATTGAAATTTATGGAGCAAAATATTAGTTTTCTCGCGAATTCTCCCAGTTTCCAAACTTGTCACAGGCAGGATGTCTTGATGAGGATTATCAGACATATGTTCAACATTTAAATACCCTTCATGATGACTTCAAAAATAGATTTGAAGATATTCTGACGATGGAAATACCACCATGGATCATAAATCCATTTGATGAAACGGAAATGGCGAATGTGGTATTGCAAGAGGAGCCACTCGAGCCTAGCACCAATGAGGAACTGAAGGTGAAATACAAAAAAGGCTATCAAACATTTCGACGGCAGGCAGAAATACCTGAAAAATATCCTGGGCTATGGGATATTGCGAAAAAACTTTTGATAGCGTTTCCCTCGTCATACCTTGTCGAAAAAACTTTTAGTGTCGTTACAAACCTATTAACAAAAAATAGCAAATTAAACATCACAGAACGGGGAGATTTGCGTTTATTCCTTACAAAACTGAAGCCAAATATTGACAATTTGCTGTCAACCCATCAAGTGCGTCCCTCCCATTAAAATTATGACTATTTTTTTATTGTTGAAGTTAAGGTACCTTATTAATGAATAATTTTAATTCTATTCAGTCTGTAATCATATTATTTTAGTAAATAGAACACAAGAAAATATAAAATTTTTCTTTTATTATTTAACCACTCTGAATTTATGGTTGGAACTCCACGATGTAAATTTCCATCGTTGTTTTTATTTTTTTTAATTGAAAAGAAGGACAAACATTCCCAGGTTACGAATAACCTAACAATGTTTAAAAATCTCCTACTACCACCACAGAAAGCCGAAAATTTACTTGTGTTGTGGTGGAGGACTAAGCCAGCCGAGGAATCGAACACGCGATGCCCTGGTGGGACCCAAACGTGATGCCCACTCAACCACTGACCAGTCTTAGACCGTTAGGTCTAATCTACACATTTTTTGACGAGTTTTGGGAATACGGTAGAAATGTAGCAGCAGGGAGTCCACCGAAACCAGTAAAATTTTGAAAGGGGTTAACGAGAAAAAAAAAGTTTGGGAACCTCTGATCTATAGGATTCAGCCTGCGAGAGAATGAGATAGTATAATTGGTCTCCTCTTTGTGCAGTGCTTCGTAGCCTCCCCACTCTCGTCTACTTAAGTTTTCTAAAGATTTCACTTCTACCACGTGTGATTTGCACACTCTGTTTGTTTTTTTATCAGAGCTTTCGTTTTCGAGTAAATTAAGTCCGAAGCGGGTATTTTTAGGACACATTAAAAAAAAATCAATATCTTAGGGGTTAATCTACTATCTACTACATCTACTACACTATATAAAGAGGTAAGATTTGTTTGTTTGTTTGTTTGTTTGCATTGAATAGGCTCCAAAACTACTGAACCGATTTGAAAAATTCTTTCACTGTTGGGAAGCTACACTATCCCTGGGTAACATAGGCTATATTATATTTTTTTAAAAAATCCTTACTAAAACTTCAATAATGTAACCCAAGGTGTAAAAAAATTACCTAAAATATTCTTTACATCGCGTGCGCTGCGAAAACTATTGATGATAGAATGAAGTAATGTGCTACGACTTTGTAGAACACATCATTATTTACAAAAAAAGTTGCAACAGTTATGTCTAACTATTATGGTTATGCCGCAATAAGTATTATTTTATTTTAAAAATTTAATTAAAATGTCGCCGCTTGAAAAGGCTCTTTATTTGTATCTTGGTTTTAATCCTTATCAAAATAAATTACTTCATATTCAAGACAGCTTCAATACCTTTATTTAACTTTTGGAATTTTTCAATTCAGATATTTAATTAGAAAGATATCACGAGTTTAAAAATGTTAGTATCAGAAAAAAGTTTCGGCTACAGGCCGGGCGGGAGAGGAGTCAAGAAATGAAGTGCCAGGGGGGGTTGGCGGGACGGGGGAGCGGGAAAGCGGTGGCGGGGAAGGTGGAAGTGGAACGCTGGAGGCGTACGCACGGGAAAGGACATGCAAGGAGTAACATTTTATTTATTTGAATATGGCATTGAAACGCATGCCGGGAAACAGCTATATATTATAAAAGAAAGTCCAAAAAAACGTGCGGCTCGCAAAAACTCAGAAACGAGTCCCGGTACGAACAAGGGAGTTATATGGTGTTGTAGATCTCTATCCCCCCTAGGGAATAAGGGTATCAGTTTTTCCCTAAAGGATTTGCTTTTGAAGATATAAGGGCTGGAAGTTTCGCCCTCTTGAAATTTCTAGAACAGTCTTCCAGAAGTTCTAGAAGGTTCCATATAGCTCTAGAAAGTTCTGAAAGGATTGGCGGAGTAAGTCGTGGAATGTTCGGGAATAGGGAATCGGGAACATTCCAGAACACTATCGAATTTGTCCTGAGCGAAGCCGGGTAACGCAGCTAGTATATTATAAGCTGTTTAATGTATTTCAAAATGTGTCAAAGCGTAGACCCAGCTCCGGTAGTTTCTTAACTCCAAAGTTTACGAAAAAAATTGAAAAAAGGAAAACAAATAAAACATATTATATGCCCAAGGCAGTCCTAATGCGAAAATTGAAGGGATTTTAAAAGTTATAATTGAGACTGGGCGTGGCATGTGCTGTGCAAACTCTCTTGTAATTTGATGAAATATGTTTGAATGCTATTAATATTATTTAAATAATTTATTTTGTTGATATTTCACAGCTGAAGATATTTTTTTTGTTTTAAAATATGTTTTTGAAGTAATACTTTTTTACGCACGCTCGACACTTGGGGGTAAACTGGTGATTGCGTTACGAAAAGTGGTGATTGTTACGAAAAGTGTGATGCGTTACGAAAAGTGTGATGCGAACGGTAATCATGATCAATGTCATTAAAAAAAGAAACGGAGCACGCAAAAGGAAACGAAGCAACTTTTGCCCAGCGAAAAAAAGACGCACGGGTGTACTACTGTTCGAAATGCAACAAACCATATTGTCTGGAATGTCAATGTCAATGTCAATGTCATATGTTCTTTCATAAGTAAGTGAAGTTTTACTTCAGCACTTTCGTTTTTTTTTTATTTACCAGTGATCCCATGGGTGGAAGTGAAGTGTTTGGACTTGTTGTAGATAATGATAGAGATGCCGGCAATGGCCAGGATGGAGCCACAGCAGCCCAGCAGCGCGTGGACAGTTTTCTTGGTGGACTTCTGCAGCATGTGCGACCAGGAGTTATCCCCAGACAAAGACATTATCATCTCCGCCATGAGGAGCTGGTACTGCAATTCAAATTACAAATGGTCAATAATCCAAATATTAAATATTTGCCTATACATTTATACATATACATTAGCTTGTGTCGCTCTCCATAGAGAGAAAAAATGGCCTATTTTTGAACACCTCCGCTATTTTTAAACCCTTTTTCTTTCCAGAGCTCTCCTCTCCTTCCCTTAAAAAACCCTCCACACAGCGTCCCAAAAGATGACATAGGCCCTGAGGGAAATCATTTTCCTCCTTCCATAGGGCCTCCTGTATGAATAGCAGGTTAAAAAAAAGTTATACGCAGTTTTTAATAACAAACAAAGGTTAAATTTTGTTAAAAAAATATTAATCAAGTACCATACTTTAGAATTATATGCTTTAGTTTTTTTTCTGATTTTCAATGCATTTTAGCGAGCTAATAATCATTTAAAAAAATAAATTAAATGCAATTCTCATTTTATTTGTAAGATGCAACTTTCAAGATATTTTTAAGGTTTTCTGAATTCAATAGTTGAAATTACACCCTTAGACTGCGGACGAGATATTAAAATTTAAAAAATATTTGCCTCAGGATCATTATCTCTTAAACGAAGAAATTTATTTACCTTTCGAATTTTAATAAACGTGATAAATTACTTCATCTGTCGAATATTTAACAAAAGAAATACACTTTTCAAATGAAGAAATATTAATTGACATTCTGACATTTAGAAAATCAAAAGTTCAGTAAATTTGAAAAATTTTACGCGTCAAGCAGGAGTGCGCATCAAATCACGAATGCACCCATGCACCGACAACCCAAATTAAATTGATTGATAAATATAGATATATTATTTGCTTTGTCGTGAAAGATTTATGTAGAAAACCCAATTACTTACACAGTTATATTTCTTATGGAATTAAAAAAATATAATTATTTGACTACAACAGGTAGGTAGTGACGAAAATAGTTTAAAAAAACACGAAATAGTCGACTCCAGATATTAATATCTACAGCCTGTATGTCGGACGAATATCTACAGCTTAAATTGCTGACTAATATCTATGAGAACCAAAGTGAGGACGAATATCTACAGCTCAAACTGCTGACTAATGTCTATGGAACAGGTGATGTCGACGAATATCTACAGCGCTGGCAGAGGTTGGATTTGCAATTATGTATAGCATATTGGCATTACGTAATATTGCGTTATATATAACCTAACATAAACTAACCTAACCTAACTTAACATAAATTAAGTTTTTTTAACTACATACGCAATATTACGTTATGCCAATATGCTATACTCGTACATAATTGCAAATCCAACCTCTGCCAGTGCTGTAGATATTCGTCCACATCAACTGTTCCATAGATATTAGTCAGAAGTTTGAGCTGTAGATATTCGTCCTCACTTTGGTTCTCATAGATGTTAGTCCGATTTGTTTCAGTTTTTGGAATTCCTGTAGATATTAGTAGACGCCTCCGAAATAGTCATTTACCTACCTATATACAAACATATCAAAGTTAGGGTTTAAAAAAATGTGTTTTTTTTATTTTTTAAACACTGGATTGCCGAGGTATAGCGTTAATTATTTTTTTTGTTATAATTATTTCGAACCAAAAAAATATTTGTCGTTAAAATATCTAAGATACCTACAATATAAATTTTAGTGTTGTTGAATTAATTTTGTTAAAAAATATTCAATATTCGAAAATTATAGTGTCTTAAGGTTTTAATCGCCTTTTTACGCCTGTCTCGACACAGGTATATCCTAATGAGACAAGCATCGAAAAACCCCATGTAAAAATACTTTAATATATAGACAAATAAATAATAAAAAAATCATAATTTTTCAGAAATGTTTTAAATTTTATTAGTTTTATTTTGAACAAAGAAAAAAAAATTTGCGTAGCAGTTGAACCCTTTATTTGATTTATTAAAGAAAATATTTTTACCTATGGAAATCTTTGGTCCTTCCAGCCGGATATTATTGATTTTTTTTTTAAAATAAAATTACTTAATATTTTAATTAATTTTTACCAGGACTCTTGTATATTGGGTGTATAGATATATATTATAAGCTAAAAAAAATGTAAACTGTCGATTTCCAGAAAATTAATATAAAAAACAAATTACTCTATGAACAATTGAAGAAAAAATATCTAAAGGAGGTTTTAATCGCCTTTTTACACCTGTTTCTTCACAGGTATATCCTAGTGAGACAGGAATCGAAAATCCTCATGTAAATATACTTTGTATAGATAAATAAATAATACAAAAATCATTATTATGGTTCAGAAATGTTTTGAACATTTTTAAAACGAACGATTTTTAATACCTACACTGTATTGGTTTCATTTTGCACAAAGAAAAATCATTTTTCATAGCATTTGAACCCTTTATTTGTTTTAATAAAGAAAATATTTTTACCACTGGAATTATTTTTTTTTTAAATGGTCATTCGAGCCGGATATTATTGACGTTTTTTTAAATAAATTTTTTAATTATTATTTATTATTTTGATTAATTTTCACTCGAACTCTTGTGTATTAGGCACCTACATATTACAAACTGACGATTTCCAGAAAATGAATAAATACATATTAAAAATTGAAGGAAATATATTAAAATTTATTAAAAATGGGAAAATTTATGCAAAAATAAAAAAATAATGTAAGTACCTATACTAATAAAAATCAAATGAAACCGAAATAAAAAATTCAACTCACCCCAACGGTCGTCAGCAATACGTGCCACTCCAAATAAGCCATGGTACTCTTGCAAGCAAGCCAAATAGTGACCACCGAAATGATTGCTATGAGGCAGTGGTTGATTGTATTGAAAATTTTCCACATTATTTCGAAGCCTATTCCTCCCTTGGCAGTAGAATTCTCACTAGCAGTAGTCTCTTGCAACTCTTCCCAGGTTTTATCTGTCTCGACGAGCATCTTGAGTTAAAAATAAACTATCAATTCAACTTCACTTGACACTTGAAACCAATTTAAAAATTAAAAACTGCCTTTATTTAATTTATTTAGATATGGTTAGATTTAGAAACACAAATTTCAAGTACCTCTTAAAAACTTTTCTCGATTTTTTTCATATGACCTACTGAAAACTTTTGTAATTTATTATGATCACTTTATATCCAATGTATTATTATATTTGTGTGGTCTTATATGAGATTGTTTATTCTCACGACCAGGTCTGTGACATTGGAGACAATGATCCACTGGTAGATCTCTTTCAAAATTTATAGCCTTTTTGAATCTAACAAAGTACGGTCAGTGTATCCAATCGAAGCCAGTCAGTATGCAGACAAATCGACACTGACAATGAGGCACATAAGTTTGGAAACACCCGAAATCATGGTAATTTAAAATTATTGTGCGATAATTTTTTTTTTACTTAGCACTGAATTGAAATCCAAAGAAAAAATTAAGGTCGTCAGTTTGCATGAGACCTTTTCAGTCAAGCTTCAGAAATGACAATAAAATTGATTATACGCACAAGCATTTCAACAGAAATTATATACAAAAAGGATATTCACATAACGTTAACAAGAACTTTCATAACGTTCACATATTCACAAGAACGTGCAATGAAATCATCTTACCAAAATAGGACAAAGCGAATACCAAAATAGGTTACTGTAAAAAGGGATGAGTTTCAAAATCTTGTGCAGGAACCACGTAAAGCGGAAGAAAATATAGTATATGTGTTATAATTAATTAGTAATCTGTAAACTTTGATAAAAATAATAATAATTATTAAAACGTTTATTCATCAATAGATTTTCTACAATATTATACAATTTATTCTTTTATCTTGAGTCTATTGATGAAAATGTCACCGCTCAGCTACAATTCAGGATTTCTCTTGGAATGCAGCTGGTTTTCAGCAGTGCCTCCTGATGTACAAATTCCTAATTTAAAATGAATTAATAAAAAAAAGCTTACTTCTGGCATACGAACACACCCGCTGCATAATTCTATCAGTTTATGTCTTCATTGTACATACAGATAATGCAATCTTACCCGACGTCAATCAAGGAATCCTTCATATTGCATCAAAAAGTATATGGCAAACAGATGATTTATATTGATTGGATTCAAACCATAAAAGTTGATAGATATTTAATCCCTAAAACTCATTTGGAATTAGATGTACTCATTTATCAGATAAGTGATTGCATGTTTCAACGGTGAATCGTAAAACATCGTAAAATATATTTGGCAAATTACATACTGGACCTTTTCCAATAAATTTTTATGTGTATCATAATCAATTTGAAGGTGTGTAAGTAGGTATTGATAAAAGTAACACACCTTTCAGATATACGAACTAAAGGAATGTTTTTCTGTTAAATCAATAATAAGTAAAAGCCCCGAAAAGGGGCGTAAATAAATAAATTGTTGATTATTTTGAACCATTAAACATATTCATTTCAATTGTCGACAGGTCCGTGAAATCTTCAGTGCACTTTGAATTAAGTATCATTTTCAAAATTGGGACTGATTGTATGAATGATTCAGACAAGTAGTTAGGTACCCATAATATAATGTTTAAGCATAAAATGATTTCAATTATTTTTTTTAATTGTAATACAATACACAAGCCCTGCTTTCTTATGGGGATAAATCAAATATGTACACATATTATGTAATTAATTATTATATTGAATTTATAGTAATTTATGTATCTTTTTCTGAATAAAAAAATTAAATTAAATTAAAATTTCCCGTGATTTTTCAAGAGCCTACGCTAATCTCGAGGGAAATTATTTTCCTCAGGACCTCCTGAGTGGAATCAATGTAAAAAAAATTATTTTACTAAAACCGCAAATACAGTAAAGCTACAATGGAAAAACGTTGTTCAATTTACCTCAACGAATGAAGCATGCACTAGCGACCAAAACCTTGTTAAAATATTACGATTTTAAGGCTCCGTTCCCGGCCCCAAAAAGAAGAAGACGGAGAGATATGAAATTACGAATGTTAGAAGAGCGCGCTAACATTTACAACGATAAAATCGATGCAAAAATCATGAAAATCTTTAATAAAACACGACTCGTTTAAAATAGAGCAAAAATCTCGCAATAATTGCCTTAAACAGCATTTAAAGAAACGCTGTGAATTTTTTCATACATATAACTTGTAAAATAACTGAAACAAACGTGTTTATAATAATTTTTGGAGCATACTTTGCGATTTTTTTCTGTCGAGGGAATTTTTTTGGGCGCGACTAATGTCTAGATATTATCTTCAAGAATAACATATATTTTTTAAGAGCTTTTGTTTCTCTGGCAACGGCAAGACATGATATGATGGCATAACTGGGAACCAAAGCGTCATTAAACATGCATGCAGGGACTAAACAACTCATATTTTTTAATCGTATTCCGTGTTTTAATTTTTCTAATCTATATTCGTTGAACACCTTGTAATGCACATTTTAATTTAGTCAGCTTTACTCGGTAGTCAAGATCATTCAATATAATAAGTAATTTAAAGAATTTATTGTATACTAATGAATTATAACATAGAAATCGATGGGAAAACGTATTTATGTTGGTATCTAACGGAGCTTTAATATCAACTTGGTGAGTTTTGAGGAACTTGTAAAATATTTATTCCAACACCATTCCTAAACATAAACCTATCAAATCGCTGTATTTCTGTCAAGACTTTTTACCATAACTGTATTCCCAAGTATCGTGTCTTAAGATGGTGAGTAATAGATTGCAAACTTGCAATTTGCGGCACGCTCGTTGATCGATCACATCTCTACGTGCATCTCTAGAAGCCTAGTTGACACTTAGAATGTTGATAACTGATAAGGATAACTCCTTATTAGATACCTACTAGTACTTATTGTTAATTAAATCAGAGCACAGTGACACCCGGAAATAAAATCGCATAAAACGGATTTTATTATCCACTGGAGCGACAGCGCAATTTAAAACTTTTTACTCCGTATGCTCGAGATTTTTTGGTAATCATTTTGAATAAATTCCGCCCACATTAAAAAAATATCATACCTTCGAATTTTAATGTGGAGACATACAAACTGATTATAGTTCTGTATATCCAATGAATTCACCTATCTTTATCGACTTCACATATTCCTAGGATTTATAAACACCAATATTATAAAATCGTTAACTTCTAATTACTTACAAATAAGGAAAAAAATTCCAAAATTGGCAGCAAAGCAATCCGAGGTATTTTAAATAGTGCTACATTGTGGCAAAATGCGCTCCAGTGGCTACGGACCAAATCCAGGTAATAACATTTTCACTGGATTAACCACAATAAGTAAACAAACAAATTTTTTTTTTTTTTTTATCGGATTACAGACAAGGAACAATAATTATGATTTGAAACTTTTACGTCATGTCACGGCGAAAGAAATTATTGGGATTAGAGGCTTTTATAATTACCGTGGCATCAGAAAAAAAGCAATAAACATTCCGGGGGACCCAAAAGTAGTGGGACTTTCTTTATAACTTTTTTTATTTTACAATATTTTTACACCAAAATTTGGTCGTCTTTAAAATGTTCACGATTGAGTGTATCTTGTCCAACCTTTTTTTCCACTGTTCAAAACAATTTTGAAATCCACTGATTGGAATGTTTTTTATGGCGTCCATCGATTTTTGTTTCACTTCTTCAACAGTATGAAAAAATTTCCCATTCAAGTCCCTTTTCATCCTAGGGAGCTGAAAGAATTCACAGGGAGACAGGATGGGTGAATAGGGCGGGTGAACAATTTGGGTCATTCCAAGCTTGCTTAAATACTGCTTCACTGTTGTTGTCCTGATTGAAGAACAAGTATAACTAGCTTCAAAAAATATCTCCATGATTTGTGCAACTAATAAAAAAAATAAAAAATAAAAAGTAAAATAAATAAATAAATGCTTTTGTTCCATTACTTTTCAATAATTATTTCATAAATATTTCACATTGTTTTTCTTGTGATTGCTTCAGTGAATAATCTTGTTAATAGTGCACCTAAAAAAAAAAAGGATTTTGTTTCATTACTTCTCAATAATCTCTTAATAAATATTTCATATTTTTATTATGTATTTCAAGTTTTGTATTTTAGTTTTCAATATTTTGTATTTTAGTTTTCAAATTTTGTATTTTAGTTTTTAAGTTATCTATAAATAATACTTACATTGTTTTTCATGTTGCTTCTGTGAATATGCAAATGTTATTACTGCAGACACATTAGTCTAGGGATATTTATATTTTATTAGAATTTATTTTATATTACATGCAAAAATGTTTTGTAAATATCCTGTTTGTGTCTCAAATAAATAAATAAAATAAATAAATAAGTCCCCTGTACGCCAAGAATTGTAACGAACTGTACGAACATAATCGGAGACGGGACATTTTCATGTAGTGACGTCACGAGCTCAAAGAATGGATTTATTTATTTAAAAATAAAAAAACTATACATTTCTAAAAAATTTTACTAACATTTTCGTAATCTTATTAAAAAAATCTAAACACACGATTTTTCCCAAGTCGTTGTGAAAAGCATGCAAATGGCCTATTCATTTTTGTGTACTTGAAGTTTCAATGTTGGTAAAAACGGTTTCATCTGTTATGAAAACCCCGAATCTTCGATAGTTTCTTTTTTCAACCCGAAACAGCCGCTGAAAATGATATCAATGCGAGGACAGCAGTGAAACTCGCACCTCATTTTTTTAATTGACCATTGATTTTTTAAAACGATTGTATTGTATTGTATTGTATTGATCCATCAGATCGAATACCTTATTTTTTATAGAACATTTCAAATCGATATACGCACAAAAGTCCTTGCTCTGGCGTATCTACAAATCTTGCATTGCCCAGAGATATTGACATTTTCCACCGTACTATAAGGTTTGAATCAAATTAACCGTACTACGTAATTAAATAATAGCTTTGATTTAAGAACATGGGATAGAAATATCTACCTATTCTTTATTTTTTATTTTTAATCATTTTTTTACTTACACTATTACTACTATCTAATCAGTAGCCATATCAAAAAATATATGAATGGAACACAACTGGTTTTTATTACACACACTATTAAATGTACAATGATTTTATATACAACTGTTTTTTTCCTGTAAAAACTTCAATAAATAAAACAAAAAATAATTTAAGATAAAAAAAGATTATACCGTCAATTTTTTTTTTTTTAAATTATTAATAACCAAGATTATATCACAATATACATAATATACATTTTTGGTATATACCACCTCACTAGGCTGAGCGTGTTCCGAGGTGGCAGGAATTTAATCTATTTTTGATATCTTAAATCTAGGAAAAAAAATAAAATAAAAAATAAATTTGAATTTGAATAGATAAACAGGATGAAAGAGAAAGAAACAAAAACAAAAACAAACAAAAACAAAAACAAAAACAAAAACAAAAACAAAAACAAAAACAAAAACAAAAACAAAAACAAAAACAAAAACAAAAACAAAAACAAAAACAAAAACAAAAACAAAAACAAAAACAAAAACAAAAACAAAAACAAAAACAAAAACAAAAACAAAAACAAAAACAAAAACAAAAACAAAAACAAAAACAAAAACAAAAACAAAAACAAAAACAAAAACAAAAACAAAAACAAAAAAAAAAACAAAAACAAAAAAAAAAACAAAAACAAAAACAAAAACAAAAACAAAAACAAAAAAAAAAACAAAACAAAACAAAAAAAAAAAAAAAAAAAAACAAAACAAAAAAACTAAAACAAAAACAAAAACAAAATTTAAAAAAAAAACAATAACAATAACAAAAACAAAAAGATAAAGAAAAAGAAAAAGAAAAGAAAAAGAAAAAGAAAAAGAAAAAGAAAAAGAAAAAGAAAAAGAAAAAGAAAAAGAAAAAGAAAAAGAAAAAGAAAAAGAAAAAGAAAAAGAAAAAGAAAAAGAAAAAGAAAAAGAAAAAGAAAAAGAAAAAGAAAAAGAAAAAGAAATAGAAAAAGAAAAAGAAAAATGGAAAACAGATGAAAGAAATAATAAAAAACAATAAATAATTGAGAGGAAAAGAAAAAAGATGCAGGCGAGATAGATGTGGGTTGTTATATTGTAGAAGTTATCTGCCCGCAGTATAAAAGCCTTTGTTGACTATCCTTCTATGAATTTTGTGTTTTTGATTTGCATTTTTTGTCACGTGAATATCTTTTTTAATTAAATTTAAGAAATTTGGAGTCTAATTATGGTAATCTCTTTGTCCATAGGTACTATTTGTCTTCGGTGTAATGTGTTGATGTGTATGTCTTGTGTCGTAATTGTGTTGTGCAGTATGATGGTTTAGTTTGTCTTTTTTGTAATATATAGATATAATTTTGATATACAGTTGCTGTATATTCAATACAGCCAAGCCCTTAAATAACTGTATTGTTGAGAATCTATAAGTTTTTTTGTAAAAACTTTAATTAAGGCTTTTTGCACTTTGTCGAGAGGGTCCATGTTAGTTTTAGTAGCACCACCCCAACCGTACCGTGAGTGATAATTGATTGGGCTAGTGCGCTGTTTATTGGTTTTAAAGTCTTCATTGGCGTTTTTTTATTTTATTTTTTATTATTTAAATATAAAGAAAAATATTTATATTGGTTTTTTATGCCTGTCTCACTAGGATATACCTGTGTCGAGACAGGCGTACAGGTATATAAATGAATATTGGAGTTACAAGAATATTTAAGGTAAAATACATATCACTTTGAATAGAATTAAAACATAAAGGTGATTGGAAGGGTGGTAAATCTTTTAAAGGGAGTTATTTTATAAATTTTGGGGATGAAGAAAAGAAGTAAATTCTGCCTAATCTATTTATGGAGTTAAATTTGACAGGATTCTATTATTTTCATTTATTTTATATGGGTTAGATTGTATTACATGTTTCGTCTGTTTTAAAAAATATATATTAGTTTTCTAACTTTACCCGCTGTTTCATTTATTTGTTCTGTCCATCTAAAATAGTTGTCAATATAAATGCCTAAGTACTTGATTACCTGAGTCCGTGTTAGTGGATTGCATAGACAATATTTTTTAGATGTGTAATCATGTATGGTTAAGCTTTCATCGAGTCTTGGTTATTGTCTGGGATCTATGCTAAATGTCATGTAGGTACTTTGTTTTGTCACAGATACATTAGATAATTTTTTCTAGACGTGGTTAAATGTTTGTTTTGTATGATTTGACATATTTTAATTTTATTTTAAAATATAGAATTTGACCGCGATGACAATGCATTATATCACTTTTTAATGTCGCCCACCCACTGACCAAGCGTTGTAAAATTATTGTTTATGAGACTGGGCTGTCAATGTATTGCCACTATTTACCTAGATATTTAGATGATAACCCCCACTTTTCACAAAGACCTCAACAAGGGACAATTAGAGTAATTTTGCGTCAAACTTGTAAATTTATTAATAACATTTTATAAATAACATTTTTCTATGTTATTTCTTCATCTTCGTATGGTAGGGGAGTGTTGATAAAGGTCAAAGTGAGATGCTGGGATTGTTGCGGAATCTGGAGTCACTTGCTTCAGCAAAGATGGTGTCCCCAGGAAACTGGTAAAGCCTCGATGACATTGAGCGAGTTTACAAGCTACTAGCCGGTGAATTCACTATCTGCTAGTAAACTCGCTCAGTGTCATTGTATTACTAGCTAACTAGCAGATTGTGAACAACCTACGAAAAAAGTCGAAAGGCGGTTACTCTAACTTTGCTCGCTACTCGCTAGCATGTGCGGCGGATGGCAAGATGGCGGCCCTCGAATAGCTGATTTTAAAAAAAAATTTACAGTAACTCCACACAGGAGGCCCTGAGGAAAATAATTTCCCTCAGGGCCTATGTCATTTTTGTGGATGCTGTGTGGAGGGTATTTTTGAGGAAAGGAAGGAGTGAACATGGTTCTTGAAGAGACCCATGTTGTAGGAGGGGGGAAACACAGAGGCCGGTAAATCGTTCCACAGCCGAGCTATCGAACTCAAGAACGAGTCGTAAAAACGACCCGTTCTCATGTGACTAATGTCAACAGTGTACAAATGTTGGGCACGTGTTTGGCGTGTTTCCCGACTATGCACCGGTGCCGAGGGGATCAATGACGCTAGTTCCTCGGAGCATCTTCCATTGTAATACCGGTAGAACAAGGACAGCATTCCCACCTGACGCCTGTGCTCTAAAGGTTGCAATCCGTATGTTAAGATAGGAGAATCTATCAAACGGACCGCCCGTTTCTGTACAGAGTCAAGGGTTTTTTTTGTTAGGTGCTTTGGAGCTCCAGACCAGAGGTGGGTGCCAAATTCAGCCGTGGGGCGCACTTGCGATTTGTACAGTATTATTAAAGTATCTGCGGGCCCTGTACAGTACGCCCAGTTTCTGAGAGGCTAACTTAACTCTGGTTTCGATGGAGCCCCCATACCTGAGCTGGTGAGCTAAGTGAGCTGATTTCGTAACTGTCAAACTACTCTGCTTGATCTGGATTATTCATTGCACAATCTGTTAAGTAACCGGCAAATAGCTACTAGAGGTGAGTTAACTGCGAACATCTCAGTTTTCTACAAAATGTCGACAAAATTAGTTCGCGCGGTAGTCATTATTTTAGCTCAGCTTTTCGCTAGCTAGTTCGTTACTGAGCGAGTAGAACGTTTTATGTGTCATCATCACAATCGCACTCGCCGATTTGCCCGCTTTAACCGGCTAGTAGCTTGTAAACTATCTCAATATAATCGAAGCTTAAAGAGGAAATTCTGATACTTGTACAATGTTTTCTGAAGTTCTGTGGTTTGTATTTTTTTATTTAATTCCCACAGTCCGCTGGAGATTTAGTAAGTGATTTAGTAAGATTTAGTACGTGATTTAGTAAACTCTTGTACTTTTAGTAAAACTTGATTGTAAGCGTATCTAAAATAGCTTGACAATAGTCCCAAGTCCTTACCAAACTAAAAGGATGCGCGCGCACCGGCGGAAGAAAATATTCCAATTCACTCAACTAAATTTCTACTTCTGTAACTTACCACTTATTATTTTTTTTAATTGATAAACTAATGTTTAAGACAAAATTTTTATGCATAGCACAAAGGGTAACAATTATTATAAGTAATAATTATTAGCCTGAAATACTCATCTACATTGAAAAAATCTCCCGAGAAAAGACGCACGCCGCCGATTTTCTCGGGAGATTTTTTTCAATGTAGATGAATGTTTCAGGCTAATAATTGTTACTTATAATAACTTACTTACTACTTACCTCTTAACGCACTGGCCACACGCGGACAATGACTTCAAATAAGGAATTCCAATCCCCTTTTTTATTTTCTTTATCAATATACCTTCTATCTCAATTTTTCATTGGTGTCTCTATTTATTGGTATAATTAGAATTAATAATTTTGTTAAGTGGTGTTATGGTGATAATTTTCTGGTGTTTCCGAAATCGCACTAAATCTATCGATGTTTTTGATCAATCCCAAAAAAACTGCCTTTTTTTAACAGGCACTGTATTTTATATGGGAGTAACAGCTTTCAATGTTGTAGAACTAGGTAACCATCTCGTCACTAAATGTTTTTGTATTATAGCAAAAGCAAAAATGCATCCGTGAATGCATCCAATAAACAATTTTTCAGTGTTATAATAATCATGACACGATCATAATCTTGAACATCCAATTAAACTCGGGTTAATTTTGAATTTCTATCCATACAAAATCTGAACAAAATGTGACATCGATGTGTGACTGACATTATCCACTGGTGACTGATGACGTCAGTAAAAAAATATATACAATCAGTAGTACCAATGAAATGGTGTGTTTTTAATGTGATTGTGTTTAATTCACTTTTGAAAATGGCGATTTGTAAAATCTACCCATAATAATATACCTACTATAAAATTTTTATATTCTGAATCAGCGTTTGTTGATCCATATGAACAAATTTTTAAAGCCATAATATTTTGCAATGTTAGTTGCAATTCATTACTGGCTTACATTGGCTGCATGTAACACAGGCATAAGGGCATGCTTCATAGTACCTAATGGTAACTATTCTACTATACATAACATAGGTACTAACTATACTTGTACAGGTAGTATATTAGTATAAGTGTTAACTATAGGTACTACTTTATACTATAGGTACTAACCTACCACAATTTCTTACAAGTAAGTATTCATCAATTCGTTTGCCATTTACCTATTACTTGATAGATAATTGTGATTTTTTTCGATTTTATGTGAATACGTGTCAACCATCGCATAGCACTCCGCTTTTAGATACTAGATAACATTATTTATGACATTTGAATTGCGACGACATTATTGTTTTATAGGTATATGGTTTTTTTACAATTATTTGAGTACCCCTTTCGATTGTCGCATAGGTACATACATCGTTTTATTGTATACAATAATACATTTGGTTTTGTTTTTTTTTAATTAATTAACACTCTTTCAATCTTTAATTAGGAAAGAATAATTTAAGATAATAATTTCCATTAGAGCCTGTGTCACCTTTGGGGACGCTGTGTGGAAGGTCTTTTTGAGAAGAGGAAGGAGTGAACATGTTGTAGGACGGAGGAAAACAGGCTGGAAAATCGTTTCATAGCCGAGCTTTTGATCTCAAAAATCTGGACTTAGTAAAAATCTACGATTTGTTCAGAAGTATTAGTTATTTAAAGTATTATAATTTGTTATCATTAGTGAATAGAAGAATACAATGGCGGGGGAATTAAGCGTGTAGAGGTAGAGGTATATTTTATGACCAAATTTAATTTAAGGTGCCGATACCAAATATGATATACCAGTCCTTTGTTTTGCGAGTGCTTTAAAAAACATTTAGATAGATTGCTTGGTTTCTGAGAATAATTTGACTGTATTAATAACATGGAGTGTTCGTGCATTCCGCAAAATAGAAATTATTTTATAAGTAGGTACCGCAGTTCTAAATGTCCTTAAATAAAATTCCCAAATAAATTCTATCTCAAAACAAAGAAATCATCTTTGAAGATGTTTTGTGGAGGGTATTTTTGAGGAGAGGAAGGAGTGAACATGGGTGTTGAAGAGACCCATATTGTAAGAGAAAGGAAACACAGAGGTCGGAAAATCGTTCCATAGCCGAGTTGTTGTCGTAGAAACAACCCGTTCTCACGTAACTAATGTCAACCGTGTACAAATGTTGGGCGCGTGTTTGGCGTGTTTTCCGACTCTGCACCGGTGCTGAGGGGATCAAAAACGCTAGTTCCTCGGAGCATCTTCCATTTTAATACCGGTAGAACAAGGACAGCATTCCCACCTGAAGCCTAAAGATTGCCGTTTGTTAAGTCAGGAGAATCTATCAAATGAACCGCCCGTTTCTGCAGAGTCGAGGGATTTTTTTAGGTACTTTGGGGCTCCAGACCAGACGTGGCTGAGTAAAAATACCTAAAATATATGGGCGTGTATAATATTATTTGTTTTATTGATATTTATTATTTTTACGGATATTCACCGAGTGACCATACCAACGAAGCCACTTGGTGGATCATTCGTAATGTTGTAATTAGGAAATGTTTATTTTATTAAAAAAAATTAAAATTTCGTGTGAAGAGCTTTTTCGAAACCGTTTCAATGAAAACTTACTTTTATTTGAATTATACAAAAATTAAAATCATAATAATATATTAATAATCATGTACTTCCCTGTGATTTGGTCAGTCCATTATTGGTGACGTCATATTTGTCAGTATCAAAGTCAGATATCTCCACACGTGTAAGAAACAAAAGCAGCAATCTCCTTATAAGGTGAGTATCAAATGCAGCAATCTCCAAAATTAAATTCGTTAAACTTATCAATCAATACAATAAACAAATTCTGCTTTAGAAATTATAATAGATAAGCAGTTTCCCTTTTTTAATAAAATTATTAACTTACAAATGCGTGAGAATTGTTGAAATGAAACATTTTTTTGGTTTTCTCAAAATAACGAATTTTGAAGAATGCTGCATTTGATTCTACACACCTCATATAGGCGCTCCTGTATTATATTACAATACAATAAAGAGGAAAGATTTGATAGTTTGTTTGTTTGCATTGAATAGGCTCCTAAACTACTGAACCGATTTCTAACCGAAAATTCTTTCACTGTTGGGAAGCTATACTATCCCGGGTGATATAGGCTATATAATTTATAAAGTTAGTTAGGGAGGGGACGCGGGAGGAGAACGGGGACGCACGGGAAAGGTGATTCAGGGAGAAAAATGTATTTATTTGAATATATGGCCTTGCAACGCATACCAGGAACCAGATATTTTTTAATATATTGCATAAATATGTATATACATAATATATTTTTAATCAAGCAATATATTTTGTATCGGTCAGTGGTTGAGTGGGCATCGCATTTGGGTCCCACCCAGGCGTTTCGTGTTCGATTCCTCGGTTGGCTAAGTCCTCCATCACAACTCAAGCAACATTTTCGGCTTACTGTGGTGGTAGTAGGAGATTTTCCAATATTGCCGGATTATTCGTAACCCGGGAATGTGTGTCTTTCTTTTTAATTTAATTTTATTATTATATTATATATATATATACATTAATTTACCTAACTAAAAGCAAAGTATTTACATTAAGATATTCAAAGGTACATGGATGATCATTTATCACATTAGTGTAATTTTTGAGGGTTTCAATATCATCTCGAATTATAGTGCACGATGCGTTTTGGGTCTTTACAGGATTTCAGGAACAAATCCAAAGTAACGGCCGGTTTCAACCGATTTGTCAGGATGGCCGAGTTTGCACAATTAAAGAAAAAATACGAATTTTTACCATGACTATTAAAAAGCCAACAATTTTGTCTGGATGGGAAAAAGTATTCGGAGAATGCTGATACTTCATTTAAAAATGATAACATTGTGTACACTCAGATCGATAAATCCTATCTAATTCGGAAAAAATTATGTAATATTTGAATCGTGGAGACTACAAAGATACCTAATGAAATAAATACAAAATTTAACTTTATAATTTATTAGGAACTTCAAAAATATTACGACTTATATTAAATATAATTATACTTATAATAAAAATATTATGACATTGAAAAAATAATTCGTAGATTTGTAATCTACTCTGATTTGAAGAAAATTGATTTGTAAGAGTTTTTGTAATGATTAAAAACTTTTCAGGTGTATTGTCATGTGGTTGTAATAATCCAGAAACCTTCTCGAGAGTGAAAAGAAGATGTTTTTGAGTTTTAAACATTTCGTATGCTTAATCTATTACGCATTAGCCCAATCTCATCTACAATATGGTCTTATCGGATGGGGAAGCTCGTGCGATTCCACAATAAAACCAGTCCTCATTGCACAAAGGGCAATTTTGAAAATTATGTATTAAGAGTCTCCATCAGAACCCCTACAGACTATGTTTTTAAAGCGCTAAATTTAAGGTCACTGAAACAATTATACACAAAAGATATTCTAATGTACGCATTCAAAAACCAGGATAACTTTACACAGACAAACTCGAGCCAATTCACAAGATCACTACAACTACAACATACATTCCACCAACCTACAACTAAAACGACATTTGGACAAAGAAATATGCAGTACTTCTCTATAAAATTATTTAATTTACTCCCTCTTACAATAAAAACAATTAAAAAAATAACCGACTTAAAAAGAAACATAAAAATATGGATTATGGACCTGGGAAGGAAGAATTTAGATACAATTTTGCAACCGAACAAATATTAATGTACTGTACTTTCTTTTAGATTCAATTTTATAATTTTCGTTTGTAATATTTTAACATAGGTATTTACTTGTATTCAAACAAAAAAACTTGTACAAAGTGTCCTTAGAACGGGGTACCCCAGTAAGGACACATTCTTCTCTGAAAAATGTAAAACAAAGAAAAAAAAGTAAATATAGCAATGCGTAGACAACTCACATTCATACATAGAAACATAATATAAATTGATTTGTATATACATAAGATAGAAGATTTGTGAAGATTTCGGTCTGGCATTTTTTTGTTAGGGTTATGTCATACGACTACCTCGTCATTTGTGGATTGAGCATGACTATTTAAAAAAAAATTATATTTATGTGTTGAACGTTGAACCGCTTACTCGTTAATATGGAATATATTTTTTCAAACAGTTAGATTAAGCTTTATTATTACGAAAGGTGAGTATTTATGTCAGGGGAGACAAAAAACATGCAAAAAATATGCATTTAACATTTTAATTTTGTTAAAATAAATTCACTTACGCGGTGTATGCCATTTTTATTTATTGTTTTTATTTAACATTTCATAGAAAATCAATCAATGCTGCCAATCATAGAAAAAATATTATTGACATATAAAACAATAATTTATTCACGCTATGAAATGAATCATTATTGACAAGTTTGTACCGGTATTTATAACAGAAGATATATAAATACCCATAAGACAAACCCTGATTTGCCAAACAAACCATTAAAAACCTTGGATGTACATCTAAAGGATGATGACATGCAGCTTTTGCAGCTTGTACCCTAAACCATTACATTAGGATTAATTCGAAGTAGGTAATTGTTTGTTTTTATTTTGACGAGATTTTTTTTTATAAGATTGGTACTTCCGACAAATGTCATATCTATCGGTTATAAAGGAATTTTCCGTATTATCCGTGCATATCCGTGTATCGAAATTGACATGCATATTTACCAAAAGTATATTATAAAATACGTCCTACAATATAAACATTTTTTCAAATGCTAGATTTCAGACTGACGGGGTTTTGAAACTGAATCGCCTGATGTGAGTGCAGGCGCGCGCGTGGATATCTTGTTGATCGTATGGAGATAATATTTTTACGTGATCTTTTTTATCATTGTTCAGGGAATTGTGAACTCGTGTCTGAATTGCCTATTATATTAAAGATACCTATCAGGAACAATTGTTTAATGTTCAATGAATTTCTGTATCCTGATCTATTCCAAATTGGAAGCAAGAAAAGAAATTATGCATTGTACCTACGACCTACATCTATCCAATGACGCTAATACTGGACGTGGGGTAGAAATCTCAAAGTGGGAAGCCAAACACAAGACGATTGTAGCTGTCTCTATTTCTAGTACTTTAGTACTAAACTGCTACGCGTCGAGTGAGATCGTGTCTTACCAGTAAGTAAATTGCATTGCAAAGCGCCAAAATGCCCTCCTGTGTGATGAGAAAATGCTTAAATTACACGGCAAATAGTCGTAAAGGCGAAGGAATAACACTTCATTTGTAAGTAGGTACACGCAAATTTCTTATTATTATCAATTATTATAAATATTACAATTAATTTTCATGTTTCCCGCCCGCGGTTTTACGCGTCATCGGAGAAAATTCTAGGCCTACCAAAGTAAAGGGTCTGGACGCGCAACAGCCAAATTACTGTTGCTAAGTAAACTTTACTATCTTAAAATAGAATAATCAGCCTAAACACTCTGTTTATTTGTTTGCTTGCGGCAAAACAACACATAAATCAGCAGTTCCAACAAGTATTGACGACAACCGCCACCATTTGAAAACTGTCGTTGCCCTATTGTATTTATTGTGTAGCTCGACACATCAAAGTCCGACAGGCATCCGGACCTTTTATTCTAGTGGGCCTTAAGATGTGAAAGCAGTATTTGGCGAAGAAATTAATACGCTGCCTGACCATATATCTATGACATTCACACACATACATTCTTTGATTGTCTGTCTTTATCACACAGGAATAAACTTTTGAATTTAGAAATTATACTGAAAACCGCTGAAAACAAAAGATTGTTCCTTGATTCCACATTATATTGTGAGTATGACAGACTATGGCGAGTCTATTTATAATATATATATATATATATAACGTCATTGCATCTATCTGCGTGTTTCGTTGGCATGTTTACGATTAGCCATCATCGGCATCATCACTTCTATTACCATTCTACCCTGAGGGAAAATGGGGTGATGGTTTTTAAAGTGAAAACTTTTTTAGCGCCGTTGTGATTTGAAACTCGATGAAACGAAAATAGCGAAACTAAAAAGTGACAAACACATACTATAATCTATAGGATTTAGTCTGCGAGAGAATGAGATAGTACGTAGAGTGGATAGTAGTATAATTGGTCTCCTCTTTGTGCGGTGCTTTGTATCCTCCCCACTCTTGTCTACTTTGGTTTTCTGAAGGTTTCACTTCTACCGCGTGAAAATTGCACACTCTGTTTTTTTCCTTATCTCCACACAGGAAATCCGGAAAAAGTTCGGCTGGAGAAGTAAAAAAATCTCTCTCAACCGGCCTCTACCGATCCGGCTCGCCATGCAGCTGGCGGGCAGACACATTCGCCACCAAGCCTTAGACAAATACATGGGGTGACCTATGGGAGGGGTTTCTTCTTCTTCTTCTAGGGTTTGGATGTTTTTTCTCAGGGCCTCCAGCGTGGAACTAAAAAAAATTAATTTAAACCACAATTTTCTCTTTCAACATTGTTCCCCATGACTAAACTGTCCGTTAAAAATCTCGCCAGAATCATTATCATGTATAAACAGACAATCGTTCATGTATGGATTAATAATACTATACTTTATTTTCAAAACAAGCATAGGTATTAGATGCTAATGCTATATTAAAACGAATGTCTCTTTGTTTATCCTTTATCTTTATGCGTTCCAAAACCATTCAACTGACTGTGATGAAACTTTGGTGTACGCATGCGTAGCTAGGATTTTGGTAAGGGGGGGCAGGGGGGGGGGAGAGAAGTGTGACATGGGTATGGAAGGTTATCAGCTCTGTGACATCACATTTAAAAAAAATTTGAACTTTTGTTTTGATTATTTTTAGATGTAAAATTGCAAAATATGTGACGTCACACTAGGGGGGAGGGGGATATCACATATGTGACAGGGAGGGGGGGGGGGGGGAAATCATGAAATTTGTGTGACGTAATTTATGGATGGCCCCTTGGCTCATGTGGGCATTTTGTTAACGAGGTACTAACTAAAATTTTGGCTGACTAACTTGAGTATAAAGTCCCAATTCTGTGTCTGAGGCCCTCAGGGACCTAACCATATTTTAAATTATAAGAAAAGAAGCAATAAAACAATTAAAGACAGATGTTTTACTTCAAAAATACATTTGAAACCGTATACGGTCGAAGTTATACAAATTCACGTAAAAATAATACATAAAAAAAGGAAAAGTAAAATACAAAGAACGTACAATCTTTAGTTAGATACGTAAGTTATGCGGGTATAAAAAAAGCTTTTCTAATATTCATCCCAACTTTCCACGATGCACACAAAAATTATTAACTGAAATGGTAATAATAAAAAGTAAATTGATTCTCACAAACAATAGGCTACCGACGTAATATTACTTAAAGGTTTGTTAGCATTCCTGCATCTTTTAGGGGGGGGCAGCTGCCCCCCCCCCCCCCCTACCCGTACCTCGCTACGCCCTTGCGCATGCCCGCGATTATGAAATTATTTCCTATATCATTCAACCCATTGCGATGAAACTTTGGTGAGTTGTTGTGCGCACGTCCGCGAGGGTTTATCTTGTAAGGTATACCTACCTCTATACATACATACAGATATATAGATAGGGCGAGTTGTTAAAAAAATGTGTGCATTTCATACAGTTTAGCGGCAGGTAGGGAAGGAGGGAGGGGGGAGAATCCGGGAGGGTAAGGAGGGGGAACACGGGGAAGGTAAAACGGGAACGCATGAGGGGAAGGGGGGCGCGGGAAGGAAGGGGAGGCGAACGGGGCAGGTGAATTTGGGACGAATGGGAAAGGGGACGCATACCGGGAACTCACTAGTAATATAATAAAACAAATATAAAACTTATATTATCACCTTTTTGATAATTTTTTACAACGTGCTTACACCATATACCTACTATAGATAATTGTTTAATAACCACATGATTCATAATCACACAATTATTAACCACAACTAAATATTATAAATGGAACTTAACTGGTTTAAATTATATTTACTATTTAATGTACAATTACTTTATACACAACTGTATACTTCCTAAATAAACATAAGTAAAAATAAAAATAAAATAATTTATTTGTGACCGTAACCGGTTTCAGCCTGTTAAGTCAATCTTCAGACTGGTACAATTGTTGCTACATCTCATATACGTACGTATGGGGGGAGAGGGAAGGGGTAGTCTACAAGGATTTTATTAAATTTATATATATTTTTTTTTTTTTTACATTAACTCCACACAGGAGGCCCTGAGGAAAATAATTTCCCTCAGGGCCTATGTCATCTTTGTGGATGCTGTGTGGAGGGTATTTTTGAGGAAAGGAAGGAGTGAACATGGGTTTTGAAGAGACCCATTTTGTAGGAGGGGGGAAACACAGAGGCCGGTAAATCGTTCCACAGCCGAGCTATTGAACTCAAGAACGAGTCGTAAAAACGACCCGTTCTCATGTGACGATGTGACTAATGTCAACAGTGTACAAATGTTGGGCACGTGTTTGGCGTGTTTCCCAACTATGCACCGGTGCCGAGGGGATCAATGACGCTAGTTCCTCGGAGCATCTTCCATTGTAACACCGGTAGAACAAGGACAGCATTCTTACCTGACGCCTGTGCTCTAAAGGTTGCAATCCGTCTGTTAAGATAGGAGAATCTATCAAACGGACCGCCCGTTTCTGCACAGAGTCAAGGGTTTTTTTAAGGTATTTTGGAGCTCCAGACCAGAGGTGGCTGCCAAATTCAACCGTGGGGCGCACTTGCGATTTGTACAGGGTTAGCAGTTGTGTATTATTAAAGTATCTTCGGGCCCTGTACAGTACGCCCAGTTTCTGAGAGGCTAACTTAACTCTGGTTTCGATGGAACCCCCATACCTGAGCTGGTCACTTAGAGTTACACCAAGCATATCAATGGAGGTCCTGCTCGGGAGAATGCTTCCGTTGAAGGAGACTAAATTATCATTTCGATTCCTTTTAGACGTTATCAAACAGGATTGGGTCTTTGAAACATTAAATTCGACGAGGTTATTCTTACCCCAATAGAAAACACTCTCGAGGTAACCGTCCATTCTTTGCTTCAAAGCCATCCGAGCTATTGGGGTTTGTGTGCTCTTTGGAGGCTTGTCTAACAAAAAGCTATCGTGGACTGTACTGTCATCCGCGTAACAATGAATCGGTACACATGACAAGAGGTCGTTGATGTGCAACAGAAACAAAGTCGGAGACAGAACCGAACCCTGTGGGACGCCAGCATTTATCGAATGCGAGGAAAAGGTGAAACCGTCAGCAACTGCCTGAATCGACTTCCCCCTCAAAAAGTCGGCAATCCACGCACGGGAAGTCCGTAAGAACGCAGTTTGTTGACAAGCGCTCGATGCCAAACCCGGTCAAAGGCCTTGGAAATATCCAGTCCAACCGTTTGGGTCTCATCGAAACGTTCCAGCCACCGCCCCCAAACATGCGTCACATGCGCGAGAAGATCGCCGCACGAGCGGTTCCGCTGGAATCCGTATTGACGGTAGTTAATAATTTTTTTCTTCTCGAGGTATGTGAGCAGTTTGTCATTGATCACACTTTCCATCACTTTTGACAGAACAGATGTGATCGCTATGGGGCGGTAGTTGGCTGGGTTGGAGCGGTCACCCTTCTTTGGAATGGGGTGAATGTTCGTTTTTTTCCAACCAGAGGGCACAGAGCCAGACTTCAGGGACATTTTGAAAAGCTTCGTCAAAATTGGAGCTATTTCTACAGCGCACCTCTGCAATACCAGGGCAGGTATTCCGTCAGGCCCGCTAGCTTTATTAACATCAAGCCCTCGTAAGACTTGGAGTACATCCCGATGCCGGACCTTCAGCTTTTTCATATGAAAACCGCAATGAGGAACCGACGGCGGGGTGGCACCTTGATCATCGAGGGTCGAGTTTTCCGCGAACATTTTGCCTAATAAGTTAGCCTTTTCGGCGGCGGTATTTGCTAGAGAGCCGTCAGGTCTGGTAAGAGGTGGCAAACTGGGTTTGCAGAAATTGCGACCTATTGAGCCCGCAAGCGACCAGAACGCTCTGCTGCCGTGCGGGCAGAAAGCCAGCTTTCTGCTGATCTGCAGGTCGTGCTCGAATTTTGACCTGTTAATGATCTTCTTGCATTCCTTTGCCATTTTGTTATATACTATTCTGTTTTCGGACGTTCGAGATGTGTTGTAGGCTCGATAAGTCGCGTTTTTTCATCGCACTGCTTCGGAGCATTGTCGACTGAACCACGGCTTTGAGCCCACACCAGTTTCTTTAACAGTGGATTGGATGAAGCCATCCATCGCGGATGTGATGACTTCACCAATTTCCTGGGCACATCTTGAGGGATCCGAAGTTCGAAAACAAACAGCTGACCACGGGAAAGCATTGAAATGAGCCCGCAGACCAAACCAATCTGCTGATCTGTAGTGCCACACTTTTGTCATCAGCCGCTCGTTTGGCGGTCTGAAGGTTACGGAGATTGATGTCGTCACCAGGCAGTGGTCGGACGATCCTAGATGCGCTGTGACTTCAATCTTGTAACCGTGTGGCACAGTGGTTAAAAACAGATTGGAACGGTGAGTCTAGACATCGGGAACCCTTATGGGCTCCTGAACTATTTGCTCCAGTCCGTAGCAGAGGGCAAAGGATTCCGCCTCTCGTCCAGCCGAGTCCGTTGGTCCTGAGAACTTTAACCAAGGTTCGTTATGAACATTGAAGTCCCCCAGGACCACAAAGTCTGCCGTAGGGAAGCGGGGCAAGAGGTCATCAACAGTATTGCTTAGATATTTGAAGAGTTCGGACGTATCTGAAACGCTAAGGTTCGGTGAGCGGTATAAACACACGTAAAATCTTACCGTACTGGCAAGATTGACGCGCACCCACGTCATATGGGTTATTGGGATATTGTTTTATTTGCTTTGACCTTTTTCTTTCTTATTCTATTGTATACACTGGTCGCAGAGCAGAGATGTTCCTTCAGAATGATCACAGGGGACCTAGCTCATTCTTTTTGGGTTGAAATTAAATAGTAAAGGTCGTCATGTAAATTGTTCCTATGTTAATAAAGCAGACGAATTTCTTAACTGGAGGGTTTTATTGAAGTGACCTGGATTCTTAACACCGATAAATCCCCACCTTCCTCTTACCCATTTCCTTCCCCTCCACACAACCTTCAGCCTTACAATATACCCCAATCGGGGGTTCCTTTGTCTCGCTGGCTCCAGGCGGTTGGAAGCAGTTAGGACTCTTGAAAATTGAAAAGCATTTAACGAAGTCGGTGCCTCAAATGTGCCTCCTTTGACAATGCACGGACCTACGTTTAAGAACCATACATCATAGCTCGCAAATGTAGATACTATCCGTATGTAAATTAAACGTAATCTTATTATTTATATAAGGATTATATTTATTTTTGATTATCATTTGTCAGGCAGATTTAATTCTGATTTCATTATTTGGTAGCTGAACTTTGGTGGGAAAGATTGTTAAATCTACGATAAAAAATGATTGGAGAACTAGATTAGGTACTGTTGAAGTCCGACAGAATTGTTACAATTTTTGGACGCCACAGGGCTGCATTCAGTTTTGTAATTGAGGGGGATTTCAAAAGCAAGGTTCGTAGAAAATGTATGTATTCTAAATCATTTTAACATAGGTACATTTTTTTCGAACCTTACATAAATTTATTTTAGAACCCGCCGCTAGATTTACAGATTTTGCTTTTATCGACTTAACTTATGTTTTATGACCAATAGGGCAGCTTCCTGCTGATTGTTGGTTGTTTTGGTATAAAAGGTCAGCGCATACCATCTGCGCATCCAGTGGCGTAGAGTGGGCGAGTTTACTCGGATTTTTTTGTGCTCGATGGGCGTTGGCGTAAAAACCAACTCAGATCGAGCCGAAATTAATGATGTTTTTCTTCCCTCTTTCCTCCATTAGACATAGGCACCAGAACCAGCTCCAAGGACGAGACGCAGACCTGAAGAAATAAAATACTTACATTCAGTAAAAATAAATGTAAAATTTTGAGAAAAAGTTCAGAACTTATGTTCCCTATTGCTTTGCAACTTGCGTGATGTTTTTTATCCAGTAAAGACTTTTTTCTCACGATGACACTAATTGTAACTTAAATTCAGTCAATTAAATACGACCTTCAGAAGGTAATAGTAAAAAGGCCAAATGAGCCGTAGTACTAGTAGCTAGAAACATGAAGGGTATTGCAAAGCCCTATCTAGTTAGAGGATTACGAAAGAATCCGTAGAATCAAAAAAAAAAAAAAAAAAACCTCTCTCTTCTTTCTTCGTATCGTCATTAAAAAGGGTTGACCATAAGTCGTTTGTGGGGGTCGGGCTATGTTTTAAAATGTTACCCAGTGTTAATTAAAATAACAGTTGTAAATATGTGAATAAATGGCTACATAAAACTTCAAGTGTTTGGTTTACAAAAAGTCCATTATTCCAATCATGACAAATAAATAATAACAGATACAACAACATCAATAATGTCATATATTTCAATCTTAGCATTCTAGCTCACGAAAAATCTAGAACCGCCCCTGCTATCTACTTAATTTATAGTACCTAAGGTAGGTACTGCGGGTAAGTAAATAATATAAGTAAGTAGGTACCTATTATTCTGACGCACTTACGGATTTTCGTCTAGATCGGTTTTAATGAAAGGTGATTTATCAGCATGGCGAAATACCTTTCAGCATCAGATATAATATGTACCTAGTATTCATCTCTCTGATAATAATTTTACATATGACTTACCGCCAGCATCATCATTATGAATTGACATCGTTTGTTTGAAAAATTTGTATCTAGATACCTACCAATCAACGATTGTATCTACCTAATGAAATTCCATCAAGATCAGATAGGTTTGATTTGAGATTTTCATGGCCAAAAGGATTATAGTGATTAATTTTTGGAATTACGCATCTGCCCTAATGATGAAAACTGTAATGCTATCTGAAACGTTGGCTAGGGAAAAACACAATAAATAACAAGCGCATAACACCCCAAAGATAAATCATGATTCTCTCAAGATTACTTCACATGGTAAAATAACTTTTCTGTCTTCCAGCGGGCTTTCAAGGGTTTTCGGAAACCCTTTGTTGAAAAATAAAATGTGTAGGTACTGGAAAGCAGTTTTTTGTTTGCGCCCCGCAAAAAGGTTTTTTTATTAATTTTTTTGAAGAAATTTTTTGAAGGTTTTCAAACTTTCAATTTCAGTTTTCAATATTATGGTTTATTTTAGAAACCATATTTCAATTCAAAGCCATCGATTTTACATGGCAAATAAAATATTGCATCAAATAGTGTTTATCATTGAACTAGTATATCCGTGTACATACATACTTCGTGCTCCCTTTTTACCTTAACTCCACCCAAGAGGAATATAATTTCCTTCGGGGCATAAGTAATTTTCTTTTCTCGTTATATGTTATATAAGTTATAACCAACCCATCCTATTGATTGATATTATACGCGTACACTACACGAGTGGTCCCCGGTGCGTTATGGTGCAATAGAAACGCTTGCCTTGCTTCGCCGCTTCTCGCCTCGCATCGTCTCGCCGTTCCTCGCATCGCCACAAGCCGTCTCTTTAACTAGGCGGCCAGAGAAACTATAATGAAAACGCGCGGTAAAAGGGATAAAATTGGTCTTTCGATAAACGAAAGATCAAATTTATTTATCATTTACTATCTGTTATCCTACATTTTCAGTTTACATAGTTTTTAATCATTATTTGTCAAAAAAGGTAAAGTTTTCCAAGCTTTCCACGATATTTAAAGAAATTTGCTTGCTTTAAATAGATGAGAAATAATATAAGATTCCTTTTAATAATTGAGCCCTTGCCCGGAATAATGTTGTATCCAACAAAACTATCAATGTTGAATTATTGATGGAATAATGTTGGGCATATTAATAAGCATCTTTTAAGGTAGGAATTATGATAATTAAATTTTTTTTAGGCCTGTGACAGCCTTTTAAAGTTTGTTTTGTGGAAGAATGTTGTATAACGCCATTAATAAAAATCACAGCGCTTGGTTTAGTTTATGGGAATAAATGGAGAAAACTAACATCTTATGACTTCAACTAGAAAGTGTTCAAAGCCAAGAGGCTGAAGAATGCAGGAAAGTAGAATTTGTCCAGAAAAAATTTTTAGCCGTTGAAACAGTTTTGTGAAATAATGTTGTATGTTGATCTCAAGACAATATCTAGAAAGTAAATTTCATTTATTTATATCGTTTTTTTGCTTTTTAAACTCAAAAACATAAATGATATTTGTACATTTATGTTAGAAGAGCATATTGCTTTCTGTAAGGTATGAAGAGTAAAAAAAAACGTTTTGTGGAATAACGTTTTATGTGAAAGTGGTCATTTACAACATGTTTCCACAAATTCAGCCTAAATTCTAGTAATAAACTCTAATTTAATTGATTTTCTAGACGACTTTTCAATTAAAACTCTTAAGAATCGTATGTTTTATGTATTTTAAATATAAAATGTTATGAAACATAACTGGTTTCCATTTTTCTGGGAACAATATTTATTTATTTTTTATTTATTGAAAAAAATAAGAAATACATGAAAACATAAGCTGCACATCTCACTAGGGCATTCCTGTATCGAGATATGCAGTTTTACAATAAAGTAATTTAAAAAAAAAGAAACATACATATACCTAAACTTAAAAGAAATTTAATAATAAACCTACAAAAGAAGCACTGAGTACAGTTATTTAAACATTACTAATTAATAATTATTAAAGCTGGGCAGTATGCTCATTGTTGACAAAAATAACATTATACTGTAAACTAAATATTAAAATATGTAAATACAATTTATTGTTGGACACAACATTCTTCCGGGCAAGGGCTCAATTACTTCTGATATATTCTTGTGAATCTGACTATCTGACCAAGAAAACACGTGGAAATAAAAATATACTTCCATCAATATTGATTTATTTTGATGTCTACGAAAGTACTGAAAATGAATGAGTTTATTTTATGGCAACATTAACATTCCTTGTACTATCTTGCAACTTGCAACATTTGCTTAAACGTCAGTGATTGCGGCTTTCATGTGCCGAGTTTGGTTAGAATAAATAATAAAACTTGATTGCATCAAGATTTTGAATCATGTTGTCACGAACAAAATGTTTGGCATCAGCCTTACTGAATAAGGTAACTTTGGTTTATCTACTGGCAAAAATTATTGTCCTGACTTCCCTAAAATGATGATGTAGGTAATTGCACAATTGTATGGATTTATTTAATCATTTCTGCTATTTACTATTTCCAGAATACTTTGAGAGCTTTAACGGCAAATAATTCAACATTCGTCATTGCGGCTAGATATAGATCTTCAACTCCTATCAACACTGTCATCATGTTTGTTCCTCAGCAGGAGGTAAGGATAGAATTTAAAATGATTACACCTTATACTCATAATTTCATTCATACCTGACTGCATCTCACAACAAGGTACATTGCAAACCATTTCATCAGATTCTTCATTTATAAAAATACGCTTTTAATCTTACTTATGTTTACTTATTCATTAAAAAGTATATTGTTTTTTATCTTTCAGGCGTGGATCGTCGAAAGAATGGGAAAATTTTATCGGATATTGGAACCCGGATTGAATATTTTATTACCAATAGTAGATCGTATCAAATATGTCCAAAGTCTCAAAGAAATAGCCATTGACGTTCCGAAGCAGGGAGCGATCACCTCTGACAATGTTACGCTCAATATCGACGGAGTTCTTTATTTAAAAATAGTTGACGCATATCTAGGTACGTCTTTGACTTCATTTTTAAATAATCTCTGTATGCAAACAGTTTCATTGTTTTTATGGCTTATATGTTTTAATATATTCACACAATGTATTTGCATGATAAGATAGTTAATTTTTCTTTTTTTTTTTGCATAAATTGTTTCAATTTTAAATCACCTTTGGGAGATTAATTAGCCCATGCACATTGATTTTTAGCAGTGGTTAACTTTTAGATTTGAATATAAAGCGTGGTGTTTTCTCTTTCTAACACCGTTTAGATCATATTTCTAACGAGACTTCTATGAGACCTTTAAGAGTTGTTCTGAAAACGAACATAATAGCCCGAGGGTTTTGAACCCAAAAATGGAGATTTTGCAAAGTGATGTTTGTTTGTTATTACAAAATAACTGTTTTAATTTTTAGCATATTATCTACATGCACTATAATCTGCTGTATCTGCCTCTTTCACTAATTATACACTTGCCTGGTTTTTGGGATGGCGGATTAGTGAGAGAGTACTGTTTTTTAAATATTTATATTTTTTAAAGTATTTTGAATAATTATAGTTTCTTTATTCCAGCATCTTACGGTGTGGAAGACCCGGAGTTTGCCATCACCCAACTGGCGCAGACCACCATGAGGAGTGAACTGGGTAAAATATCTCTGGACAAGGTGTTCCGCGAGAGAGAATCTCTCAACGTGTCCATCGTGGAGTCTATCAACAAGGCCAGCGAGGCCTGGGGCATAACGTGCTTGAGATACGAAATTAGTAAGTCTTTGATAACCTTATAATATTGATTTTTTATGTAAATATCGCACAGAAGTCCCAAATGTATTCAATCTTGTTATGTACAACTAATCTTCAGTGCAATGAAATTACTTAAATTTGCAGTTGTCAACAGAAAATTTATTCTAGAATGTGGTCAAATAATATGACTTGGCAAAAATGGTGCTGAAAAATATGCTAATAATCATTTTTTTTTCATCATGTTAATCAAAAACACATAAGTGCTGTTTAATTTAGGTAACCTGATTAAACTGTTTATAATCATAATCTTTCCATTTCAAGCATAATTTGAATAATCTTATGTACACAATATAGACTAGGAGACAACATAGGTAAACCCTACGTCATCGAGTACACGGATGAAACTACTTTTTAGTGATAATGGACACTTAGAAAACCTTTAAAAAGCTGGTCTGCCGGTGCGCCTCTTGGCAGGAGCCGCGCTGCCATGGAAATAGTCAGCGATTTTTTTCGAAAAAATTACATCATCGAGTACACGAACGGGAATGGTTTCATATGATAAAGGTGGATTAGAAAATGAGAAAAAAGCAGGGCTGCCAACCGGCAGCTTGGCAAGTTCGCAGGCAGCCGGCGTCAAAGTGGGGTAAAAAATAGTAAATTTTATGTCATCGAGTACACGAATGAAACTAATGAATAACTATAGTCCAGATCATCCCGTTTAAGAATTTCTTGGTCTGCCGACCAGCAGCCTGGAAAATTTTTGTGTACGATGTTTAAAAGTTTTTTTTTTTTTTTTTTAATTTTTCGTTTATCTTTATTATTATTTTTATTTAATTATATTTTTAAAAACTTTGATTGCCATATTTTAAAAATATAAGCGATAATGATAAAAAAAAATAATTTATTATTATTTTTATTTCAATATGGTTTTAAAAACTTAGAATGCCAGATTTTAAATAAAATAAGTTGTAATGATAAAAAAATAAATTTTCAGTGTTCCGAGTGTAATCAACTTACTGGAAACTGGCCGCCATCGCATAAACAACTTACTGGAAGCTGGTCGCGGAGCCCTTCGCCGCTATCGCATCAAATTATTTTTTTTTATCATTATCGCATATATTTTTAAAATATGGCAATCAAAGTTTTTAAAAATATAATTAAATAAAAATAATAATAAAGATAAACGAAAAATTAAAAAAAAAAAAAAAACTTTTAAACATCGTACACAAAAATTTGCCAGGCTGCTGGTCGGCAGACCAAGAAATTCTTAAACGGGATGATCTGGACTATAGTTATTCATTAGTTTCATTTGTGTACTCGATGACATAAAATTTACTATTTTTTACCCCACTTTGACGCCGGCTGCCTGCGAACTTGCCAAGCTGCCGGTTGGCAGCCCTGCTTTTTTCTCATTTTCTAATCCACCTTTATCATATGAAACCATTCCCGTTCGTGTACTCGATGATGTAATTTTTTCGAAAAAAATCGCTGACTATTTCCATGGCAGCGCGGCTCCTGCCAAGAGGCGCACCGGCAGACCAGCTTTTTTAAGGTTTTCTAAGTGTCCATTATCACTAAAAAGTAGTTTCATCCGTGTACTCGATGACGTAGGGTTTACCTATGTCGTCTCCTGGTCTAATATAGTGTTTGTGTAAAAGTTATTACAAATTTAATCTAATCCAAGTCAAATCAAATTTATATAAAAATTACAGCTTTTCAATGTCAACCTTTTTTGTCTTGAGTCATTTTTGACAAAAAAAAATAACAAAATGTTTAAAATCAATGTTTTACAGTAAATTTATCTGATGACATAAGGATTCTCTAAAGCAGTGGTCCCCACGTTCGCAGACCGGTACCAGTCCGTGGATCAAATGGTTCCGGGCCTCCCAAGGCCTTGCTTAAAAAACAAAATTACATTAAAAAAATATATATATACCCAATAAAAAATTAAATAATTAGCGACAAAAAAAAATGATTCAGTTGAGAACCCCTTCACTTCAAGTTACCGCCAACATTATACCTTCGAAATAAAGACGCGACTAGGCTTCCATCTTGCGCACTCGCATGTATAATGTAAAGAACTCAAGTGAGGCGCACCGACGTGAGTCACCGCTCTTATATTCTGCTTACCCAAATGCAAGTGGAATCGTTTTATTGATAATACGTGACATACTAACATGCGTTTGATTGTATTGGTGAATTAATTCCCGTTTTTCGACAAAATACGAGGGATGTTCATAAAGTAAGTGTACTGAATTTTTATTTTATTTTTGAAAAAGTGTATTAGAAAAAAAGTTACAGGATATTGTTGATGCACTTATTGACTATTTTTCCAAATAATTGCCAACCCGTTCAATGCATGTGGTGAGCCGTGGCACAAGTTTCTTCATGCCCTCCTCGAAGAATTCTCCCGCCAGTTCCTTCCCCCACTTTAGGACCACTTTCTGCGCCTTTAGGAAGGTGAAAAGATTATAATCTGAAGACACTAAGTCGGGGGATTACGGGGAGTGGTTCAAAACATCCCAATCAAATGAGTCCATATTGTTGTGCATTGATGGTCTCAATCTGAGGCCGAAATTCGACCAAAATGATGCCTTTTTGGTCCCAAAACACAGACGCCATGTTTTTTTTTGCCCGAAATTGTGGTTTTCAATTTTTTGACAGATGGGGAGTTAGTGTGACGCCACTTTGACGACTGTTTTTTTTCCCAGCCATATAATGAGTCACCCACTATCATCTCCAGTCACAATAGCGTTCAGAAATCCTCACCTTTTTTTCTTGTGGGTGTTATTCCTTCCATGAGTAAAAAGTGGATCTCAGCACTTGGCGGGATTTTTAACCGACATCTTCCACGCGACTTGTCACCACATGGTGAGTCCTCGTACTGTGGTGTTCCTGCGATGCTTGCTCTGTTCAGAAGACCCCCCTCTACTACTCAATGTTGCCAAACCTCAAAAAACAAAAAACCACAGCCCGTTATGTCACAGTACACTTACTTTCTGAACATCCCTAGTACTTCTATTGCGACCAAAGAGAGCTTATTAATAAGTTAAATAAATTCGTAAAGTAATATTGAAGGATTAGCCAAACTTTGAATCCTGTATTTATAATATTTTAAGAGATTATACTTTATCAAACAATCAACTTCCCCCCATCAACAGGCCGTGGTAAAATTATCAAAAGTTGATAAAAAGGTTGGGGACCACTGCTCTAAAGGACTTTCCTTATGTCATGGTGTTTTCTATTTTACTTTATGTATTTTACGTGATACTTCAAAGTTTGCTGTGACAAATTGCTATAATTCAGTACAGTCTAGTTTCAGGGATCGGCAGACTTTCATGTGAGAAGAGCAAAGTTATCGAGGAGGCTAGAGAATTTCCGAGAAAAAAAGAATTAACTCCTTCATTTTTCATCACAGAAATAACCGGTTTCTTATACAAATAACTTTTTAATTATCATTTTATGTGAATGAGTTCGATAATAAAATAAAAATAACATAACATAACAATAATAAAATAACAATGGCAACAGTGGTGCTGTTCGAGTCAGTGTTCGTTCGGCGGCTCCATCGCATAAAGCTGGTTGAAATTGGATTTGAAGAACTGAAAGAAGCAAACGCCTATGCATAGTCGCAGTCTGCCGACCCAAGCATGCATCTGGTGTACAGATAGAGTAGCTCTTTGAGGAAAAAAAGAAAAGTAAGCACTCTAATTTTTTATCATTATAACTATTTCCAGGGGACATTAAACTGCCATCCAGAGTCCAGGAGGCCATGCAGATGCAGGTGGAGGCGGAGCGGAGAAAGAGGGCCACGGTCCTGGAGTCTGAGGGAGTGAGGGAGGCGGACATCAACGTGGCTGAGGGCAAGCGAAGGGCCCGGATCCTCGGCTCCGAGGCGCAGAAGCAGGAGCAGATCAACAGCGCCCACGGAGAGGCGGAAGCCATGATCGCCGTGGCGGAGGCCAGAGCCAAAGGACTGGAGATTGTGGCCAATGCTCTCAGGAGCCAGGTACCTACTAAATACTTTCATATTATTTGAATTATTCCTACACGGGGTGATTTTCTCAACATAATTGAAACCATCCAATTATTATACTGGTCTAGTATGTACTACCATTTATATAAATATAAAAATTTGCTTGTGCAATGATGGATAACTTAGCTATTTTTCCACTCAGCTACTAACCGATTATGTTATACCTCCTTGGTTATGTTACACTAAAAAGAAGCAAACACATATATCTGTATGATTTAGCCTGCGAGAGAATGTGAATAATGTGTGGTGCTTCATAGCCTCCCCACCCTTGTATACTTGAGTTTTCTGAAAGTTTCAGTTCTACCGCATGTGAACTGCACACGTGTATTTTTTTGTTTTCTAATAATAACTCTTGAAAGTGTATTTTATTACTTTTCAAAAAAAGTTTTTTGTTTTTGGACTATTCGAAATATTCCATTTATTTGGATTTTATTGCAAAGTGAAAATGTTCTGATCTTCTGAAAAAGTATGCCTGAGGCCTGAGGGATTTTAAGGGACGTACTTGACTTACGTTGTAACTCTCCCGCAGCCAACTGGGGCCGAAGGTAGACGCCAAAATTACTATCCTCTTATATCTTGTATTCTCTTATATTTTGGCCACAACACGGGCATGTGCCTAGTGTGATGGCCAAAAAATTACCCATTTTCTGTAATATATAAACTTTACTGAATAAAGAACATTAAAAAAAAAAAAAATCTACTTAAATACATGAAATATATTTTTAGAAGTAGTTCCTGCGCAAAGGATTAATACATAATGTGCCATTTAAAAAAAAAGTGAAAAAATCGTTGATCGCAGGAAAAAATATTTTATCAAATATAGGTAATATGCCCAATGAATGGGAAAATAACAACAACACAAAAGGGATTTCTATGGTTTAAATGCCCATAAGACAGAAAAATGCAAGGGGTCATCGGCATCTTGGCCTGTCGAGAGTTAATTTGGTTTTTAGCCACCAGTAATTCCTGACATTATTTGGTGTAAAAAATTTAAACACAATTTTTTGGTCTCTTGTGAAATTTTTGATGTTTTTCTAAAAATATTTTTATAAACTCATATATGGGTGAAAATACGAGGTATATAATGTGTATTAATAAACTAACAAACATAATATCAACTTGTGCCCGAATGTCTCCTATTTATATGTATGTAGCATTAATTAGATTTATTTTCACTGAATTATGAAAAGAATTTTGCCATAGTAACTAGATGATTTTTGTATATAAATGTGCCTAACCAGATGTCTCCTGTGCCAAAATAGACCATTAATTTGAGATCAATTATAATTTACACACACCCTAAGGAATCTGGTGGAGGTATTATGTTTATTAAGTGTGGATCTACTTAACCACTCGGACCCATAAGCTTGTTTTCACAATAATATAACATTATCAGATTAAGCATTTTTACGTATTTCCTTTCAGGTTGGAAAAGAGGCGGCCACATTGTCCATAGCCGAGCAATATGTTCGAGCTTTCAAGAAACTAGCGCGCACCAACAACACACTCATCCTTCCTGCCAATGCTGGAGACATCACCAGCTTAGTGGGACAGGTACATATTACTTCTTTTACCTGTCGTATGCGGAAAACCCAGCAGTTGGGTTGCGAGCGACCGTACCCCATATGCGAAAAACACAACAGTTGTCTTGCGAACACATATCGAAAAATTGCCGCGTGCAGGGGCACCTAGCGTTGAAATGTCATGCGTTTAGAGAGTTAATGGCCTTCCACACACGGACCAAACTCTTGTTTGAATATTTAATTCAATTATTTTATTCCCATTAGAAACATTACAAAATGTACAATTTTTCACAAGTAGTATTTTGTACAAGTCACGGGAAGTAGCCATACTCTCTCAAGTAGAGAAATATCTGAAATTTCTCCGACGTGAGCGAATACTATGAATTTTTATTATTAGTATTACGAATTCTACGATTCAATCAAAGATTTAAGATAGCTAGAATAGCTTTCACTAGAAATAAAGTTGAAATGAGCTTGGTTCAGGCACATAGTCACACCTGCAACACACTTCTTTCCATTTATCATAGAAGTTGAGGTAGCTATGTATCTGAGATGTGAGAGTTTTCCCCCTTCATTGCTAAAATAGTCCCACTAGGTCTGACCTGTGGAACCCCTTTGTAGTGTATGTGAATATTATAATTATAAACATTATCTATACAGGGTTTTAAGGGACGTACTTGACTTACAGTGATTCCTGACATTTTTTGGAGTAAAAAATGTTAATGATTTTTTTCATCACTGGTCACTCAGCCGAGTAACCGGCAAACTCCTCATCCCACCCTTAACTGTCCCATACTTACTGGGATCTTATTTTAGTTGAAAAAAATTAATTTAAAAATGTCACCGGAGACCAAAACTACATTTACATTTTTTACTCCCAATAATATAAAAAATCAATGGTTAACCACTCGGACCCACAAGCTTGTTTATACAACAATGTAACATTACGAGACACACGTATGAAGTATGTGGCGCACCAGAGTTATTAACGTAAGTCAAGTATGTCCATTAAAACCCTTTTATAATAAAATTCCCATTTTTCTCTTTCCAGGCAATGTCTATTTATTCGACAATATCCGCCAACGCTTTGAACAAAACTGCGCAAATAGAGTCTCAAGAAATTGACATCAACGCCCCCTACTCCGAGTGGGGATCCGCCGCGGGGAAGAAGATTCCCCCTCCCGTCTCCACCAAGTCCATGGATGATGAGGCTGAAGAGCTCTTCTCCGATGATGAAGAACGTAGTAAACACAAGCCCAAACCTTTCGGCGACGATGATCCTAAGAAATCCTAAATAGATTCCATTTAGAATGTTATGGTGTATCATTGTTAAAGACAATATTAAGTTTACAAACGTGTTTTAAACTGTTAAATGCATACATTATAGAAAAAAAGGAGATGGGCCTTGACTATTGAATATTGTTCACTTATACAACTTTCATATAGTAGCCATTTTGATAGTCCGTGCAATTTGGTTGTAGCTCAGCGACAGTCTTGCATATCTCCCTTCCTTTCTATTGTCTATAGTTAAATGTATTATTATATCAGACTGTTATCTCTTGAGGGTTTCTGACACGGCTTCCATACAACACTACTTTTCACCCATTTGTGTCGCATTTAAAAAAAATTTACTTAAGAATTATTTATGTACATATGTCTATTGACTGGTTCGCACCCAGAAATTGTGGGTTTAATCCTCTGCTAGATAAATCTTCCGTCATTGCACAAGTTACAATTTCAGTTATAACCTGATCTACGCGTTTGTCGCATGTGATTCATAAAGTTTCTCTGAAACACATGCATTGTGTCAAAACGTGTCGCATGATGAGATAGTTTGCATTAAAAAAAAGGCCAGTGTTGTGAAGGTTAATTTCTCCAAATGGTAATCTGACATTAATACATTTTGTTTGTGGGATTTTTACCCTATAAAGCAATTTTTTTTTTATTAGCTTCACACGGGAGGCCCTGAGTAAAACAATTTCCCTTGGGGTTTGTCATTTTTTGGGATGCTGTGTGGAGGGTCTTTTTAGGGAAAGGAAGTTCTGGGAAGGAAAAAGGTATGAGGTAGATATATAGGGGTCAGTGTGTCCGGGAGTGATGGACGTACGAATCCATAACTCCCACTGCGGTGCAATGCGATGGGTGGAGAGAGTACGGCTGGAGAGGTTGAAGGTCTCCCTCAACCAGTCTCTTCCGATCCGGCCCATCAGGCAAATAGGTGGTGAAACCTCCCCCCATGAATCCAGTCACCTCTGCTAGAACCACTTGGGTGAACTATGGCAGGGGTGTTGGTTATCCAACAAATTGTTCCCGGGGCAGCGGTACCCATACCAGCCTCCCAAATTGAAATAATGATGGGAGAATTCAAATACTGTCAGGTTATTTTATATGTAATCATTAAATGTTAAAAAAAAAAATTGTACATACTTTTAAATTGACTTAACGGTCCACATACTTTAAAAATGTTTTATTAGAAAATTTTTACTTTAAAATTTGTACAACGAATGTGAAAATTTGAGAGTTAGTTAATCCCATCATAAGAAACATAAAATTATTAGGCCCAGTTTATTAGATACTGAAACACATTGAGGTTTGTTTTTAAGTAAAAACTTCTTTAGCACCGTTGTGATTTGAAACTCGATGAAACGAAAAAAACGACACTGAAAAGAGACAAACACGTACATCTATAGGATTCAGCCTGCGAGAGAATGAGATAGTATAGTCGGTCTCCCCTTTATGCGATTCTTCGTAGCCTATCGGTATCCTCCTTGTGCGGTGCTTCGTAGCGTCCCCAATCTTGTCTACTGTTTTCTGAAGGTTTCAATTCTACCGCTTGTGAATTGAACACTCTGTTTTTTTTTTTTAACTAGAACAAATTGAAACATGCTTGGAATATATATTAAATAAACATTGTCAAACATGCATTTACTTTTTGTTCAGTGTATATAAATAATGTTTTTTATGAATGCTGTTTGTATGTACTAATAATTTTATTTAATTAAATAACTGCCTTCATACAAAAACGGATAACAGATTTTCATTCCAATTTACCCTACCTTTATATGTATTAATATTTCCAACTGAACTACCTACAAACTAAAAGTTTCAGTCTGGTCATAACCTAATATTCTCAATTTGAGAGGCGGGTATGGGTGCTGCCACTCCAGGAACCATTTATTGGATAACCAACACCTCTGCCGTTAGTCACCCCAAGTGGATCGCTATGTTTAGTGACTTGCTCGGTTTCATGGGGTTTTATGTTTGTCCAGGTCTCGGCGGTGGATGCGTCTGCCCACTTTTATTTTATTTTATTATTATTGTACAACAGAATAATTCCAATTACAGTACAATTTAGTTACCCTATCAGCATTTAGGCAAGTGACTCTTCAATAATATTTTTAAGGCATATAAAGAACAGTCACTTACATCCAAATGGTTTGCAATTTCATTTAACAGCAACATTCCCCTCGCCATGCTATGCTTTGCCAAGACGTCTGTTCTGGCGTTCGGTACTTTAAATAAATCATGATGTCGACTTCGGCTGTAGTGGTCTGGTACATATAAATCATAGCATCCCAAGAGAAATGGGCTATCGATGAAATTGCTTCAAATTTTGAAAGACAGAATAGCAAGACTTGCTTTCCACCTAGTTTCTAGACTCACAGAATCAGTTTCCTCAAATAAGTCAATATGGTGCACGAACCTTGGATAGGTTCCATGCTTCCGCATATAAACATACCTGAGGAATTTCTTTTGGATTTGCTCTAACATATCAACGTACTTCTGGTGGTACGGTGCCCAAACATCCCTCGCGTACTCCAGCATGCTTCTCAGTATGCCATCGAATAACGCTAGCATAGCTTCTTGGTTATCAAACTGCTTACAAGTCCTGATGATGAACCCAAGAAGTTTGTAGCAAGACTAAGTGAGTTGCGATACATGGCAAGAGAATGTCAGTTCGGGATCAAAGTTACACGTGATAACGTTTCGCCCTTTATTTTATAATCGTAAACTATAATGTTTTTACAACGAGTGAAGGACATTGTGACAATTTTTTTTGTGTTATAATCTAATTTGTTTTCCAACGACTATTCAGATAGTGCACTAGATATAATAATACCATTCACTTACTGCGTGGCAGGCCGGATCGGGAGAGGCTAGTTGGGGGTGATCATTTGACCTCTCTAGTAGGACTCTCGACCGACGTTGGAGGGATGGATTCTCTGTCACTCTTGAACTCACTGACCCCCAGGTTCCTACCCACCCCTAATACCTTTTTCCTTCCCAGAACTTCCTCTCCTTCCTTTCCTTTAAAAGACCCTTCACACAGCATCCCCAAAGATGACATGGGCCCTGAAGTTAATTATTTTCCTCTGGGCCTCCGGTAAAAAAACCATTTTTGTGTTTTTTTCATATCATTTGAATTTGCTGTTAATTTTCTTTCAACAATCAATAGAAAATTTTTTTTATCAGAAAACATTTAATTGGATTGGACTAACAACAACTACATAATGCGATTTTGAACAATGGCGAGTTTATTATTGAAGAAGAAGATAAAACTAAGGGCCAGTTGTTTCACAGAATTTCATCAATTCATATTCTGTCAAAGTTCTGTCATTATTTTAGTTCTGTGGAGCAACTGGCCTCTAATAGTTCAATAATCCAGTTGAACTATTAGAGGCCAGTTGCTCATAATCCAGTTGTTTCACAGAATTTCATCAATTCATATTCTGTCATTATTTTAGTTCTGTGGAGCAACTGGCCTCTAATGATTTAATAACAGAACTAGAAATTTGATGAATTGATCAAATTCTGGCCCAAATAAATAAATGTAAACGAAAAATGAAACTGAGCAAGACAGTAAAATAAAGAAGTTGGAGGTCACAACTGGGTATCGAACCCAGGATCTCTTGTCTTATCGGGACACAGCCAGTGGCGGCTTGTGACTTTTGGGTGTGCTTGAGTGCTAACAATTAAAAAAAAATCGGCATTATTGATGTTGTAAACCGAAAAAAATAAATTAGGTTTCATTTTTTTAATAATCGGTGAAAATCAGTTTTTTATATGAAAATTTTTAGGAAATTTGAGTTTCGCTGCACCCGATTTCCTGAAAATCTTCATGCAAAAATCGATTTTCGAAAAAGAAAAAATTTCATCGGCGACTACAACATTGATAATGCCATTTTTTTTAAATATTAGAACTCTAGCACATCCAAAAGTCACGAGCCGCCACGCAACACAGCGCCTTCACCAACTCGACCAGAGGGACTTATTCATTTTACATCATTTTTGTCGATCTCATATTTGAAATTCAGAATTAATAATATTATACTAATTTTTCCCTTTAAGACAAGAGGTCCTGAGTTCAATTCTCAGTTGCGAGCATTACCTTATTATTTTTCTGTGCCTTGTTCAGTTTCACATTTCGTTTAGATTTATCAGTATATCTTCTTCAATGATATATTACATTGATATTGATGGGCATAACCTTCAAAAGTTATTACAATGAAATTGAATGTTGATCTTAATGGAAACTGTATTAAAATAATAAATGGAAAAAACTGGGGATCTAACAAATGGATGATTTAAATTGTTTTCTGATATTTCAATGCGATGATAAACATTTTAATAATAATAATTTAACAGAATATATACAATGTTCTATAATTTGATACTTGTGCATTTTAAGGAATCATCGATTTTTAATTTCTGAGATTAGCTTAATAAATTTATTCATTCTATTTATTCTCTGGACAGAGAAAAGAGTGTAAAAAGAATATAAGTCACGCAAGCAAAAGGAGGATGTCGATCTCTCATGGCATGATCAAGTGAGCAAGAGATACTTGAGTGAGGTCATGTGCGCAATGTTTAGCTACTCTTATATTAAAAATCAATAAGTCCGTATAATGAACATTTTCTAATTGCTTCTTCACTTGGTTGAGACCCGGGTCCTCTTGTTCCAGGAGAAGTTGACTCCGTAGCTCTTTGGGCGCTCGGGCTTGGCAGTCTTGGCAACATCCACATACCACGCCCAGCCGTTCTTCTCGCAGTGGTCGATGGCCTCGTCCTGGTCCTTGAAGCTCAGCTTGAGGTTGGACAGCGGGTCGCCGGAGGAGCACCAGCCCATGAGCGGGTTCTCCCAGCGCTGGCGGGTGTCGAATTCCATCTCCCAGTGGCTGAGGTTGCTGGTGCCGCTCTGCATGGCATTCTTGGCCGGCGTGAAGATGCGCACACGACGTCCGCGGATGTGCTCCTCCGGCACTCCTGTAATGGACGTCATGTCTTCCTGCAATGCAAAAACCAGCATTCAATCGTACATACTCCCAGAGTGGTAGATAATTTCCGCACTGCCCTGGTAAACGATCACTTAGGATCAAAATGTTGCTTGAAATGGTTTTAGCCCTGTTTGGTGACCAGGTTTGAATACAGGTACCGCACCTTCCTCTCCCAACTACTTTCAGCCTCCTAACATATTTCAATTGGGAATGCCATAGTCCCACCACCTCCAAACGTTTGGGAGCAGTTGGGACTCTTGTGCGGTATTCACTTTAAAAAAGTACAAGATGTCCACCAATGGCGGGAAAAGAATTGCTAACCAGTATTTTTATATGAATTTGTAAATCAACCTCTTTGTAAAGGTCACAAAAATATATGTTGTTAAGCATTAATGTGTTGGAAAACTTCCTCATCTTCTTATAATGTGGTGAGTATTGTACATGCTAAACTTTAAGAATGGCCTGACGTTGATCAGAAATCATTGCAAAATTCGAATTTAAGGACAGAAAAGAGGCATGCCCCTGCCCATGTCTTTCTCTGTCGCAAAAATGTTTTTACGCATCTTTCTCTTTCGTTTATGTTCATTGTAAAGTCAGTAAATGAGTGATAATGCATTGTACCGCCTTCAGGCCGGTCTTAAAGTTTGGCGTGTACTATACCACTTTAAAAATTTGGCAAATATTTCCCTATTGAGTACACGCTCAATACACACTTAAATTATTTTTTTTTTAAATGTACAAGGTAGATAATAGTTAGTAGTAAGTAATTCAGTAAACGGAATTGAAAAATATTGCATTTTAATTGTTATTTTGTTAACTTTAAAAACGCGAAATAACATTTTTCAAGGACCGCCATGTTATTAATTACGACGATGAAATATGCACTTTTAAAAAGAAAAATCATTTTCTGTCAGTTAGACAATAATAATAAGTATGAATTGCAATCTTCGTAAATGATAAAAAATGCATATTAATCATTATTTCTTCCGGTTTCGTAAACACGAAAAATAATTACTTATTACGCGTGCAAGTTGTGTGCCATAAATAAACCAATCCCATGCGTGCCCATATGAAATATAATACTGTGCCATGTGAAACATAAGTTACAATCAATTCGCAAATAAGTACCACCAACCTAAAAATATAATAGCATTCACGAAACTAGCTGATAACTAATGATTATTTTGTTAACTTTAAAAATGCGAAATGTCATTTTTCAAGGACCCCCATCTTTTTAAATAAGAAGGCCATTCTTGTGCCGTGTGAAACTGCAATACGCAAATTGTAAATACACACTACCAACCTAAAAATTCAAAAACATTTACGTAACCAGTTGTTTCAAATAATATAATAACAATTAATTGTTGTAAAATAACCTGCCAAGAAAAACATCCCAGTTTTCAAGTAGTTTAGTGGCTACGCTAGGTTTGTGATACAAAAGAAAGTGCCCCTTTATACCGCCTGCTCGCGTCAAGGCAAGAAAAACATCCCAGTTTTCAAGTAGTTTAGCGGCTACGCTAGGTTTGTGTAACATGGTTTGTGATACAAAAGAAAGTGCCCCTTTATAACGCCTACTCGCGTCAAGGCAAGAAAAACATCCCAGTTTTCAAGTAGTTTAACGGCTACGCTAGGTTTGTGTAACACGGTTTTTTATACAAAAGTGAGTGTATTATTTATAAATAATAATTACCGAAATTGTTTAGAGTATATTTTAGAGAATTTATTTTATAAGTACTTTATAATATAGTGCTTATAAAATAAATTCTCTAAAATAAACTCGCATGTCATCATAATTTACAAAACATCCCAGGTTTTGAATGGTTTGTTTGGCAAAGCAGGGTTTGTCTAGCGGGTATGTGTAATAATTCTAATACATTTCTTTCCATGTTCTTCTGTTATAAATACAGTTACAAACTTGTCCATAATACTAATCCTACTTGCAGTACAAACCTTTCAAAACTTGGGTGTTGTTGAAAAGAAAAACGCGTGCGTGTTCTTTTATTTATTTTCGCTTTAGGTATTAAAATAATTACATACGTAATTTGGCAAATCAGGTACTTTCGTAATAATATCGTCTATGTATCGCTTCTAGGTACTCGTTTCGTGAATGCTTTTTTTATTTTTAGGTTGGCTCATTTGCAAATTGCATGTAAAACATGTTTCACATGGAACAGTTGTGGGTGGTTTGGTATATTTAAGGAACAGTTTCACATTTCATATAGGCTTGCGTCTCGCGTCATGCACGCTTAATAAGTGATGATTTTTTGAATTTACGAAACCTAACAAAATAATGATTAATACACATTATTTATCATTTTCGAAGATTGAAATTCGTACTTATTATTGTGTAACTGACAGAGAGTGATTTTTCCTTTTAAAAGTGCATATTTCATCGTCGTAATTAATAACATGGCGGTCCTTGAAAAATGACATTTCGCATTTTTAAAGTTAACAAAATAATCATTAAAACGCAATATTTTTAAATTCCGGTTACTGAATTACTTATTACTAACTATTATCTACCTAGTACAATTTATTTTAATTTTTTAAAGTGTGTTTTGAGCGTGGACTCAATAGCGGAACATTTACCGCAATATTTTTCAATTCCGGTTACTGAATTACTTACTACTAACTATTATCTATCTATCTAGAACAATTTTTTTAAATTTTTAAAGTGTGTATTGAGCGTGTACTCAATAGGGAAATATTTACCAAAAATTTCATTCAAATGTATGTTTTTTTATATAGCGGTTTAAAACAGGATCAATGTATTCGAATGGGACCCTTATAAAGTGTGTTAACATAACAATTTTATGGGTTTGTTACCAAGAGCACATACAATAAACTCAAAAGGAAGTTAGACTAAAATATGGATGAAATAAAATTCTTGGTAGTGCGGTTAACTTACGTTTCTTCGGACAACGATTGTAGAAGCGGCAAAAGTCTTTCTCCGTGCGATTTCCTCTGGCGAGGTGGTTGCTGTTTTAACATCTACTGTGGGTGCCTCCTTTTGATTCAAAGCTTTGAAAGGATCATCGGTAAAATTTACGCTCGAAGTCGACAGCGGAGCCACGGACCTGTCAAAAAAATGTCATATTTTTATTAGAGCTCAGACGCACAAAATCTCTACGGAAAAATGTTGATAAATTATTCGCGTAATGTTTACCGCTGGGCAACTCGGGAACATAACGAATTTGAAACAATTCGCAGCATTTTGGGATCCGCGACAAAAAGTGTTATCCAATAACTTCAATAACAAATTTTCAGATGCAAATACGTCTATGTCTATGGCGAGAGAATCTATGGTTGTCAGTTTTTTTTATTGCCATAACAAAAATTGTTAAACAAGAACTGCGGTGTTGGAAGTTGGAAGCATAAAAAGCTTAGCATTGAATGTATTTGTACCAGTGGCGTAGCGTGGGGGGGGGGGGCAAATTTTCACAATAAATAATAAACTTATCTCGTAAAAATTTAAAACATTTCATTTCATATTTTTGTAACATCTACAATTCGGACCGATTGAAATGAACACGGAATGTTTCATTACTTATTCTGTGACAAAACCGGGAAATCCTATTTCTTTAAATGAATACATTATAATCTCAATCACTGTAGTGCTTGGCAACACCGTATGTAGTAAATTGGAAGAATTCCCCTATTTTGTTTTGCCCTTTTTTTATATGAATACCGCACAAGAGCCCCAACTGCTCCCGTCTGAAGCCAGTGAGACTATGGCATCCCCAATTGGAGTATATTGTGAGGCTGAGGGTGGTAGCCGAGGGAGGGGAAGGATATAGGGAAGAGGAAGACGGGGAAGTACCTGGCTATTCAGATCTGGTCACCAAATACGGCTAATGCTATTTCAAGCAACGTTTCAATTCTGAATGGTGGTCTTACACCAGGGCGATACAGAGAGTATCTTCCACTCTGGAACATGCCGCAAACATACTGTATATTATTTTAAATTAATAAATTGTGAAATAACACAAATTAATCAAATAAAATTTATTTGCCACGCCGGGATACGATCCCGGGACCTTCGGTGTGCTAGTCAAGCGCCTTACCGCTGTGCTACGCCGGCCATCATTTTTGGATTGCTTAAGACTAATTTACAGTGAGAATGATTGAGAGAGGTCCGTGAACGATGCGATGTGATTGACATTCTGAGAAAGTTTCTTTCATTGCTGGATCATGAGTGACTAACATGTTTGACTATCTGATTCGTTGTTCCAGCTTTAATTTATTAATAAAGAAAAATCAGAAAAATAAATTTCAGTACAGTAAGTTGTTTTTTGTAGTTGTATAATAATTATTTGAAATTTTTCCACGATACTTTCGTTTACGAATCCAATTCTTTATTTTATTATTTATCATAAATGTCAAAAATTATATATTTTTAACTGCAAATACACAATTTTAAGTTTATTCTATTTTAAGTACTTTAATTCGAATATTCGCAGGTGTGTATTTTTGAGCCAATTTGCATTTCCAATATCAAAATTTTAATATTTAGAATCAAAATTGTTCTAATAAGCACGTCGAAAAAATTATTTTATTTAGTTTGTAGAACAAATAAGTTTTTTGCAAAGGGGGAAAAAAATAACCATTAAAAATGAACATTTAAAATGCATGAGAAGAACCGAGAATTTTGTGCGAAAACCTTGCAGGCAAAAGCTTATAGATATTTTATTCTTATTATTCGAAGGGTTAAACCAGTTTTCAGAATGTAAAATTCCAATTATGGATTCATCTGCGGACACAATTTAAAGGAAAACATTATCTTATTCGAAGTGCAGTTATAAAATTCTAGTTGTAGACTCTGTATGTGCTGCCAGAATCAAAGAAAAACCAGTCTCATGTTCTGAGTGTACTTTTAATTCACCGAATTCAGACTTAATTTAAACCAATTTTGAATTGAGAATGTTTATTTCCAGTTGTGAATTCATCTGTTGATACAATTAGAAGTAAAACATTATATTATCTTATTCGAAGTGCAGTTATAAAATTCTAGTTGCAGACTTTGTATGTGCTGCCAGAATCGAAGAAAAAACAGTTTCATGTTCTGAGTGTAGTTTTAATTCCCCGAGTTCAGATTTTCTTTAAACCAGTTTTGTGTTCAGAATGTAAAATTTCAGTTGGATTCATCTGCTGACACATTTCGAGGGAAAACATTTTCTTATTCGATGTGCAGTTATAAAATTCTAGTTGCAGACTATTAATTTCAGCGGTGCCCGACCCCCGGGCCGCGGCCCGGTACCAGGCCGTGGACCAAATGGTACTGGGCCGCGCAACGACCTGCTTAAAAATCAAAATTACGTAAAAAAAAGATCATACACAACAACAAAAATAAATAATTATCCACAAAAAAAAATGGTGGAACCTCTCATGACGAGCACCTCCCATAACGAGTAATTCGCATAACGAGCAAAAAAGATTTTGAAAAAAAAAACGCTCCCTTAACGGGTGACTTTTCGCATAACGAGCGACATTTCGCATAAAGCAAGGAGAAGTCCCACCTTCCTATAGTCGCAGTCGGAAAATGATAAAAAAATTCTCCACTGTGAGACGGCTTGTAGACTTTTAAATCAATCGAATTTCGGCGAAGATCATATGTGGATGTCTAGATTGCGTCTACCTTGCGTCTTGCGGCGCGGCGTTATATTGACCCGTGACGTGACAATTATCATAGTTTTGTAATTTTTTTTGTATTGATTATGTTAAATACTAATAATTTAATTTGTTAATATATAATTTTATTACCAAAATGAGTGCAACCAGTGTTGAATATACATATAAGAGGAAATAACAGTTTGTTTAAAAATAAATTAATAATTAAAAATTCCTAATTAATAATTTTTTGTCATAAGCAGGTATGGATTAATTATCAGTGAACCACCACATTCTCAGGGCAGCGGCCGCCACTGTCTACGATTCGGACCGATATTGATTATGTTAAATACTAATAATTTAACTAACTAACTAACCATCACGCCGTTTCCCCGCAGGGGTAGGCAGAGAGGACGGACCGCCAAACAACTCGGTCTTGGCACACACTCTTTGCCTCACTCACATTCATACATCGTCTCATACATTCTCTTCTATTATTCTGACTTTTGACATGGCCCGACTCAAGTATCTGATTCACTTGATCGTGCCATGTCTTCCTCGGACGTCCACGACTTCTTCTACCATTCACATTTGCGTTAATTTGTTAATATATAATTTTATTAGCCAAATGAGTGCAACCGGTGTTGAATATACATATAAGAGGAAATAGCAGTTTGTTTAAAAATAAATTAATAATTAAAAATTCCTAATTAATAATTTTTTTGTCATAAGTAGGTATGGATTATCAGTGAACCACCACATTCTCAGAGCAGCGGCCGCCACTGTCTATGATTCGGAATTTTCATGACTTATTATGTGACGAAACCGTTCACAATGTAACGATTGAATTTCAGTTGTGTATTCATCTGCTGATAAATTTCGAAGGAGACCATTATTTTATCCGAAGTGCAGTTATAAAATTCTAATTGCAGACTATGTATGTGCTGCCAGAATCAAAGAGAAACCATTTTCATGTTCGGAGTGTACTTTTAATTCGCTGCATACAGACTTAATTCAAACCAATTTTGTGTTGAGAATGTAAATTTCCAGTTGTGGATTCATCTGCTGACATTGTTCAAAGGAAAACATTCTCTATTAGTTATGATATTCTAGTTGAAGACTATGTATGTGTTACCAGAATCAAAGATACTTCGTTTTCATGTTCTAAGTGTAGTTTAAATGTAGTGTAAATTCATTGGTTAAATTATTAGCTGAAAAAAATTTATACAAAGAAAGGCATAATATTCCATACTTTTATCAGAGTCTCAAAGTTCTTTCAGTGAGAGCAATTCTGTGGTACAAAATTATATTTCAGCACATAAATAATCCTTTATATATTAACAGGCTGGAACACAACCATAATACTCGTTTTAACTTTAATGAAGGGCTAATTGTACCTAAGCATACAAATAAATATGGACAAAGAACGTTAAATTACATGATTCCGAGTTGTTTAAATATGTTACCTGCTGAAATTAAAAACTGTGCCCAAAACAAACAATTGATGAATTTACTGAAGATTTGGCTTATGGAAAAAATTAATTTGTATTAGCTTACAATGACATTATTCTAAAGACTTTAAAAATGTTATTTATGTTTTCAAAAATTTATTTTTGTCTATATTTCTGTAAAAAACTAAATTTTATTTTATATAATTGTAAAAATGTAACTATTAAATCACTATTATAAGATCTTTAACGTAAAGAACCCGTTAGACAAACTGCTAAAAAGTAGTTTATCGGGACTTTTTGTCTTGTATTTGTAAAGTGTATTAAATAAATAAAAAAAAGTTTTAATTCGCCTCACAGAGATATAATTTAAACCAGTTTTGTGTTCAGAATGTAAAATTTCCGTTGTGGTTTCATCTGTTTACACATTTCGAAGGAAAACATTCTTTTATTCGAAGTGCAGTTATAGTATTCTAATTGCAGACTATGTACGTGTTGCCAGAATTAAAGAAAAACCGTTTTTCATGTTCTGAGTGTAGCTTTAATTCGCCAGGTACAAATTTAATTTAAACCAGTTTTGTGTTCAGAATGTAATATAGATTAATTTGCTGACACATTTCGAAGGAAATTACGTGATGTGCAGTTATAAAATTCTAGTTGCAGACCATTTATTTAATGCCGGAATCATAGAATCAGGAATAAAAAACAATTTTCATGATCTGGGCGTAGTTTTAATTCACCGCACACAAACTGGTGTCGTGTTCAGAATACAACGATAAATTAAATTAAATAAAAAAAGAGTTGCAGATTGATCGTATACCGAGTGAAGCTTTACATTTGAGTTGCATACCAAATGCTGTTAAAATCTGAGAAATTGATTGATCCGTGTCGCGTGTAACTAATATTCGGGGACTTTGACACATAATCAATCGTAAACTAAAACCTGACTTGCATTCTAAACACGGTGTAAAAGTTAGAGATACGAAATCCTTTTACATGGATACCATTTTTGATTTTCAGACACTAGTCATAAACTTTGTAGTAGAATTTATAAACACCATTTTCGTTGGAAGAATACTTGTTGGCGCTTGAATTGCTAAAATAAGGGGGCGGCGAAATTTTCCTCCGCCCCGGGCGGCCGACACCCACGCTACGCCACTGGGATTCCACTTCCTTGACACTGTATTGGATTTTGTAAATTATTCAAAATCAAAAATAGCTCGTCAGACGATAGCCACCGCTGGAATAGCTCGTCCATAAAGCTCGTCACTCGAAAACTCGAAACACTCACCTCCTCCCTCCTCCACCTCACCAGTTCCACGTCTTAAAAAAACATAATACATTTTATCTATGGGTAATCATTTGACAGCTGTCTGTTGACGTCTTTCAATGAAATTTTGGCGCCTGTTATAATCGTTTTATTATTAGAAATTTAATGAAATTCCTCGATTTTCTTGAAAAATACATAATGGATGTTTTGTGTTTTTCCACTGATATCCTTATAGTTCAGTTTATACATTCTTAAAGGTAAGAAAACATTGTAGCATTTGACATTGCACAACATCATGTAATTTGATATTTTGCCTAAATTTATTTGCACAACATGATTAAAAATTAAAATAAATACTAAAACACTGCATTTTAAATATGTCTAAAAGGCTTTTCAGCCGAACGATAATGTCCGAAAAGAGTTAAGACAATTTGACAAAAATAGTCGGATTATTTGCATTTTGCATTGATGTATAATTATTTTTCTTATGTTTCAGCTGGTGTCACCTCCAATCATGGCTGTTTGAAAAGTTTAAAACGTTCCCCCTCATCGGTGGGGGGTTCAAAAGACATTTAAATCAATTTTAGCTTTTTATTGTATATATGGTCTCTATTTATCAACTTAAAGTAATATAATAATAATAACTAAGATAATAATTTTTTTTTTTTGAAAAATTTCTGTTCACAATGAGTCAGTCAAAGTTTGTATTGGAGAGTGATTGCACGAGGAAGTGTCGCTCCAAGTGTCACGGGGGGATATTGACAGCAGCCATAACCAAGAGAGGAGTGACAGACACGGCGCTAGCCAGTTTTTTCCGCACCACTTGCTGTAACTTTCTCCGCTGCACCGATGACAAGGTACGAAACATCTGATTCAATCACAATTATACAAAATACAATATTTTAAAAAAGTGTGCGGTATTACATCATGTCTATTACTTAAGTCATGCAGTCAAGGATTAATCTCTGCTACGTGTTGTACTGCCTAGTTAAAGTGAGTTTTGTATAGAATTATTTGCTTTATAAGCTGATGTAGTTGGAAACGTGTCAATGTTACACATATATTTGTCACGGGAGTTAAATGAGAAGATGATTTAATTATTAATAGAGATTCACTTTATTCTAAAATGTTGAAAACACAATGACGTGACACAAATTATATTCAGAAAGTGCCAAAGGGATTAGCAAAGTAACTGCCAGAAAGTTCGAAACGGAATAATTTGAAGCTGTGATCCGAACCGGAGTTCGGCTGCGCTCGGTGTTGTCAACCGCCACATTGCCAGTGTATAAAAACATTAAATAATTCACTAAATGGCTTGCCAGTACCTTTCTACACCGATGTATACGAGTCTTATAAGATTATCTTTATTATTATTTATTATCTTTTTCTTTAAGTCTTTAGGTATTTTACCTCCATTACTCAACTAAATTTCTTTGAGGCTTCACTGGGTGGTTGGCCAAGGGACACGGATGCTGGGTGTGGTTTATATCAGGCTGAATGCAATTTACATTTTTATAGGTACTTGCCAAATGATTTGAAACTTAATCGTTTATCGTATGTTCTCTATCTATTTATAAAGGTACTTACAGGGTTTTTCACATGATGCAATACTGTCTCATGAGCTTCTTGAACGAGTTTTATTTTGCTTAACTATTATTTTTGCTTGTATTACTAACCTGATTTGTTGTATTATGTTTTTTTTCCTGTTAAGCACTTGCATACTGCTTTCTAACAATTGGAGGTCTAGATTCATTCAAAATAAATAAATGTAGCTTCGTTTAACAAAAAAAATTAGAATCTTGTGAGAGCCTTGAAGGAGTACCCATCTGTTACTTATACCAGGGCGGGTAAGTGGTGGATAACCTCCAATCAATGATGTATATGAGGGTGTAGCCTGTGTGATCCATTGGCAGCTAGCCCCGTACGGGGATATCATCCAAGTGGTAAATGCATAGTGTCAAAACGTCGGAGTGATTAGAAAGATTGTAAAGGCTTCCGTGGCCCCTTTGACTTTTTTCTTGTTTCTCTGGCCTGAGAATGGAGAGTTCATATTGTATCATTGAAGAAGAAGATAACACAAATAATCTAAAATGAAAATGTGACTCGGAACTTGAATCCAGAACCTCTCGTCTAACCGGGACGTGCGCTTTTACCAATTCAGCCATTGCCACCATCCGTCAAACTGTCGTAATTGTCAATTTCATACTTTAGAATATATTACATTAATGGGAAAACCTTCAAAAGTTATAAAAATAGAGTTGTTCTTTTAAAAATAATTCAATTTCATTTTTTATTTATTTTTTATTTAAAGAAATATTAACATAGTACATAATTCATATTGTTTATAACTTTTTTATATTTATATTGGTAAGTATATAACATGTTTCTTGATTTAATTTAATACCTCCCATATTTTGTTTATTCCTAGAATTAGAGACTTATAATAATAAACTAACTGATATTTTGGTCAACACTAACTGTAATTAATTATTTTCATACACGGGAATGTCGAATAACAACCAATATTGTTGACTTTTATAATATCGATGTTGGCTTTCATGCCAGGGTACCAGGTTCTGAACCTTCTTTCATTGGAGACAGGACATGGCACTATAGGTGAATTTTCTGAAGATGTGTTAGACAGGAGGATAAAAAGAACCTTTATAATATTTGTGTGTGTTACTATCTGTACAGGGCCGCACCCTACTACACATGGCATCCTCTCGTGGCAGGCGCCACCTGGTGGAGTGGCTCTCTCGCAGCCTCCCCGCCACCCCCCAGGCTACCCCGTCCATAGACATCCGGGATGTAGAGTCAGGGTACACCGCCCTACACAAGAGCATCTTCTATGGACAGATACACACGGCTGTCGCATTGATGCGTTTAGGTGAGTTTTTCCAGTTTGGGAGGCGGGTATGGTAACCAACACCCCTGCCATAAGTCACCCCAAGTGGTTCGCTATGTTTGGTGATTTAGCAGGGTTGCCCGGGTTCATGGGATGAGGTTTGTCTAGGTCTTGGCGGCGAATGCGTTTGCCCACCTACTGCTGGGCAAGCCAGATTGGAAGAGGTTAGTTGAAGAAGATCTAACCTATATCTCTCCAGCAGGACTCTTTCGATCCCTCGGCTTGCACTGCAGTGGGAGGGATGGATTCGTACGTCCGTCACTCCTGGACACATTAATCCAAAGATTCCTACCCACCCCTCATTCCTTTTCCTTCCCAGAACTTCCTCTACGTCCTTTCCCTGAAAAGATCAACCAAACAGCATCCCAAAGATGACATAGGCCCTAAGAGAAATCGTTTTTCTAAGGGGCCTCCTGTGTGGAGTTAATGTAAAAAAAAGTTTGCTACTAATTTAGGTAAAATGAGACTATTTATGGTAAAATGGAATAAATGTTGGTTAATTGGGACCAATTGTGGTAAAATCGGGTCAAGTATGATAAAATGAGACCAATTATTGTAAAATAGTAACAATTTTGGTAAATGGGACCAGTTTTGGCAAGTATTACTAATTTTAGTAAAATGGGTTCAGATTCGATAAAATGGGACCAGTTTTTGGCAAATCCTACCAATTTTAGTAAAATGAGATCAGTTTTGGTAAATCCTACCAACTTTAGTAAAAACTTTAAAAATTTTAGTAAATTGTATAAATTTTGAGTACATATCTATATTGGTTTGGAAAATATTTTTTTCCTTTTCTGTAGGAGCCAGCCCCAATGTGATGGACAACGATGACTTCACTGCAATGGACCACGCCATGCTGGACCGCCCGCCGCGACTAGAGCTGAACAAGCAGGTGCCCTGCGAGGTGTACGTGTGGGGCACCAACATCAACTACACCTCGGGCACTGGATCCCAGCACCAGAGGAACACTCCCGAACTTCTGACCACCTTCACAAAGCAAAACATCTACATTAAACAAGTTTGTACATTTTGATAGCAGACATATACTCCTGACACAGATGTCAGGCATAATTATAGTTTAGGGTTTTTGACATAGATGTCAGGAGCAGCTATATTTATCCCCTTCCAACAGACCTATAATAAAATAAATAGGATGATTTCTGTTAATTCCTCCTCTTCTGCATTAGTTTGCCTTTTAAGCTGGCGCCAGACATGAGTTCAAAGAAGTGTTCAAATAAGTGTTCACATGTGTGGCACGGGCATTTGATACTGTTTTCACTTATTTGAGCACTTAAGTGCGCTTTGCCGTTCCGTGTCGGTTTGTTTAGCGCACATCAAAGGGATCAAAGTCCAAATGTTTGTATGCCTGCCACACTGCGCGAAGCCCAGTAGCGCGAGCGTCGCCGTGGAGAGAAGATATTCTGTAAAAATTACTGAAGTAACCCACTGGTCTAGGCATCATTCATCAACAATAGTTTTTAAATAAAAACGACTACAGGGAAAACATTATCTTAACCTCTCAGAAATAGACGTTTTGTTTATTATGTGTCCCTTAGAAAACTTTTAAAGACGTGATAATATTTATGTTATTTACGATTTTTACTAAAAGCTTCATAAATCATGTTTTGGGAAACGTAGCCTCATTCTAAAAACTTTTTTGAAAAGGTTATGAAATAAACTTTCAAATTGTTATATTACAAATAAATAATAACATTTGTAAATATTAAAATTTAGAATGCAAACATAAAAACATTGTAAAAATGACCCACGTGATGTTTTATGTGAAAACGGTACTAAAATCACAGATTATGTAAAAAAAAAAAACTTACTCTATCGTACAAATGTATAATAAACAATTTTGTCACCTCACTTTTTTACCATTTCATACAAAAATATTTTAATAAAAAACTAACAATGTCTTGAACAAATGACAATCAAACAAGATGGAGGTTCCATTCGGCTCAGATAATTAATCTCTATGTTCCATAGATATTTTTGAATACAGACGCGTAGCTTTGTTCATTATCGATATTGAGTTTTTTATTTCATGGTAATCCGTATACTAGTGATGGAAATAAATCAATTTTTGTAAAATCTCGCGCGTTGACGTCAAAAGACGCTCTAATGATTTGACCGCTATTATTATATTTGCGTCTTTTGACGCTCTAATTTTCCAAGTGGTTAACATTATTCTATATTCAATTTGGGAGGCGGGAATAGGTACCGCCGCCCCGGGAACCTTTATTGGATAACCAACACCTCTGCCATAGGTCACCCCAAGTGGTTCGCTACGTTTGGTGATTTAGCAGGGGTGCCTGGGTTCATGGGGTGAGGTTTGTCTAGGTCTTGGAGGCGGATGACCAGGATACACTGAACCCCAGATTCCTACCTACCCCTTAAACCCCTTTCTTTCCCAGAACTCTCCTCTCCTTCCTTTCCTTAAAAAACCTTCCACACAGCATCCCCAAAGATGACATAGGCCCTGAGGGAAATTATTTTCCTCAGGGTCTCCTGTGTGGAGCTCATGTAAAAAAAATAAAAATAAAATATACGGTGACTTATAATTTTCCTGATTTATTTTTCTAAGTGTTGTGCTAGCTATTAAAATAAAATAAATAATATTCTATTACGATACATTTCACGTCTTCGTTTTGGCTGTCTTTGTTTATTTATTTGTACGTGTAATGAATAATTACACGCACATAAATAATATAAGCAAACTGTGTCGACCGAATCGTCGTCCATGTTATGTGAGGTCTACTTGAAAACTGTGAGCTCAAAGGAGTGATCAAATCTTTGAACATATATCTGGCAAAGACACACATAAGTGACCAAATGTGTGAGCAAAGTCTTCAAAGAAGTGAACACTGGGCTTTGAACTTTGGCGCCAGCATAAAAGGAAACATATTATCTATTGGTGTATATTCTGTTGGTTGCAATAAAAACTATCTTTGATCTACTTTGGAGTTATTGTTGAAGTAAAGACCTAAAACTTACACAAACCAATAAATGGTAATCAATGGTAAAAGTTAATTCTGATATTCATTCTCCCGCAACTACCCTTCCCAAGTCCAAATATACAGGGCGTGAATGGACGTACTTGACTTACTTAAACCAGTGATTCCTGACATGACTATGTCCTATGATTTCTACTTTATTTGTACTTATTCATCCCATTTCAATATTTCCAGGTGTGCCTGAGTAAGTTCCACTCGGTGTTTGTTGGCGCGTGCGGCCGTGTGTGGGCTTGCGGCCACGGGGAAGGCGGCCGCCTGGGCACGGCCAGCGGAGCCACGTGCGTGCTGCCCACCCAGCTGCAGATGCCCGAGACGTGCGTGCAGGCAGCCGTGGGCAGAGACCACACCTTACTGCTGACTGCATCAGGGATTGTGAGTTTCAGCCTACTAACAAACTACCGTTTTAAATATACTCATATTCTATATACATGGTGGCCGGAAACTCATGGTAGGAACATAAAAAAAATTTTTTTTTTTCCAAATACTGATTTTTTTTTTTTAATTTTTGGAATTTTCAAATTTAACCTTAATGCAGTCAACTCACTGGAACCCGCATTATAATATTCATTTACAAGCTATTGAAAGAATACAAAATAAATTCTTACATTTTCTTAATTTTAAAATGGGTATTGCAACAATTACTGTTGAACTGCAACACTCTGAATATGCTTAAATTGTCAGACAGAAGGATTGTCATCGACTTAGTATTTCTATATAAAATTTTAAATGATGTTGTTGATAGTCCAGAATTGCTTGCATTGATGAGCTTTCGGATACTAGAAGTCAGGATTAATTTCTTTGCAGAAATTCTGGGACTAACTACCATTTGTATTCCTCTTTGCCCGGAATACTAATGGAGGGAAATAGTTATACAAAATCAGGGGACATCTTCAATTTGTTACTAAACAAATACAAAATGTTGTTACTGAGGCAGTTCAGCTATATACAATAAATACTGCAAGTGTGTTTATTTGTTACGCTTTCACGCCTAAACCACTAAACTGATTTAAAAAATTCTTTCACCAATAGAAAGCTACATTATCAGCGAGTAACATAGGCTGTGCATAATGTAAGCTCTGACGTTATGAAATTTTTGTAAATTAAAATGTGTGTATTTCATATATTTTAGCAGCAGGGAGGAAAGGCAGGGGGAAGGTGGGGTTTGCGGAGAGGGAAGAGACGAGGGACGGGGAAGGTGGAATGGAATGGGAACGCACGGGAAAGGACATGCAGATTTCTTTGAATGGCATTGCAACGCATGCCGGGTACCAGCTAGTATATAAATAAATATACAAATATGATTAAATAAAATAACTGATCTAACCCATTTGTTTGCAGATAATGAGCTCCGGCCTCAATGACCACCACCAGCTGGGACTTCTCCCCCCTCCCCCGAGCGTGCTGGCCCCCCGCGCCACCAAGCTGAAGCTGGCAGGGGCGAGGGGCGTGTGCGCGGCTCGTTACCACTCGGCCGCCTACAGCTCCCGGGCACTCTACACGTGGGGGCTCAACGGGGGTCAGCTAGGGCACCCCAAGGATGGGGAAAGGACAGTGGTCACTCCTAGAAAGGTTTGATTAAGTTATTCTTTTCTTCATGTTTATGATTATGTATATGAGACATGGAACTATCAGAAAAAGGATGAAGGATGGAAGTAGAACTGTTCTGACTCTAAGCTCTTTTGAGTGCAGGAAGTGCCTATCGGCCATGAAACATTTGCAACTGGCATTCATGGCCAATAGGCATATTCAAAACAAATTTTCTTTTCATGAGATTTTGCTTTGTAAAAAAGTATTTGTAGCGTACTAAAATAAATCTTATTCAATTAGCAATAAATTATTCAAAAGAGTTCTTGCTTTTTGTTTTAGTTAGAGCAGCTATTTTAAAATAATAACTTATTTTAAAATAATAACAAAGTTACTACAGCAATGCATTCTTCAATACGCCTGCAACTTATTGATTGTTCTTAAAATATGCAATTCATGTAATTTGTTTTGAGTTTTCTTTATTTTTCATTGTGAAAAACACTTATTCAGATTCATGGAAATTATAATGAAACTTCAAAAATATTTTTGTATTTGATTTGTAACATGAAAGAAAAAACATTTCTCTGAATATAAGCAGCTATTCAGGATGGTAGATTTTATACTGTTTTTATAAATATATAAACACATTATCTATTAAAACAGTACAATTTGCAGAAACATAATAGGCCACTTGCATGGATTTCATAACGACTTGGAAAAAATCCATTATTTGAGCTCGTGACATCACCACATGAAAATGTCCCGTCTCCGATTATGTTCCCTTAATTTTGTAAAATTCCACACTGATAAATTTTTTTTTATATGGCAACACTTTGATTTCCGGCGAATTTTTGAATTTGCGTTTAACGTTCACTTTATTGTTTGTTCTATGTGAACTTATCCTTAGGTTTGATTTTTTGATAAAGATGGCGGTGTTTTTACAGATGTTACGAAGAGAACCCCGTACAATTTATTGCTATTCGTGTGGAAAACATTCTTTTTTTTAAATGATTTTCGGCTATCTAATTATCGTTTTTTCGCACCCATAAAATTATGTCCCGTCTTTCCGGTTTATAAAAAAATGGTCTGATTTTTTGGATTGAAATTTTCAAAAAATCTCCAGGGTTTCAAAAAAACGATTAAAAAAAAATTAAAAATACAGAATGTCTTAGAATATTTGCCTAAACCGGAAATTTAAAAAAAAAAATGTCAAGTGGCCTATTCTGCATAAAACAAGTAAGTTATTACTAAAATAGCAACAGCTGACACACGGCAAATCACGCGTTGGCAAATGTCAGAGGTATGGTCGTTAGTATTAGTATATTGGTAGAAAGGTTGGGTCGCGGAAGCTAAGCATTCCAAGGTTAAAATTAGTAAAGCTGGTCAAATACATTTCATCGTTGGTCATGCATACCGTATCAGAAAAGAGATATAATAATAAAAATGATTTTTAATTTCAGGTCCTTCGGTTCAGCAGTAGTCAGGATGATACTAACACCATCGAGTGCGTGGCGGTCAGCGATGGAGCCACGGTGGCGGTGACCCTCAAGGGCGACGTGTACCTGTTGCATCAGTACCAGTGCAAGAAGATCGCCTCTCGCCAGCACAATGTCAAGAACGTGAAAGTGGTGGGCGGTGAGACTGCCGGCGGTGACAAGCTGACGGACTACCAGAAGCAGCTGTCTGTTCTGCTGCTGACCACTGTGGGCAACGTGTACCTGTGGCAGGACACAAACAATCAACTTGTTAGGTTGGCATTCATGAAGTTCTAAATCTGTCTGACTGGTATGAATGCAGTTCTGCTGAATTGTTCTGGGCTGCAGCCTGCAGAGTGGAGATTGACCTGATAACCAATTTATGATGGAAGAGTGCACCAGATTTAAAAAAAACTTCTCTCTTTATTTATTACACTGTATTACCCTTCTTCCTTCTTTAGCCAAAAAAATAACAAAACAATAATCCAAATAACAAAAAAAAATTAATCTCAATAAAGTGAAACCCTCTTAAGAAGTTTTCCAAGCGACCGGAAAAAACAAACTTCTTAAGCAGGAAAACCTTATATGTGGGAAAAATTGGGTCAATTGTGGGCTGAGGGACCGAAAAAACCATACTTCTTAAGCCACAAAACTTCTCAAGAGGGTTTCACTGTACATATTACTTTTTGCTGAATACATATCTCTAATCGTTTCCCTCTTTTCTAGGTGTTTTCAAGTATATATCTACCTTCATGCAAACCCATTGAAAATTTAGCACTTATTTTAGTGTATGATTGGAGTGATTCAATTACATCACATTTTATGACCATTTGAACGGTCCCTGATAAAAGTCTATCTCAACCCATTTTAGTTTTTCTTCAAACATGATCAGCTGAAAAGAATAAAATTGACAACTGACTGATTTTTTTTTTACATTACCTCCAAAATGGAGGCCAACTGAAGAAAACAAATTCTCTTAGGGCCTACATAATCTTTGGGGATGCTGTGTGGAGGGTCTTTTTAGGGCAAGGAAGGAGAGGAAGTTCTAGGAATGAAAAAGGTGTGTGGGGTGGATAGGAATACGGGGATCAATGAGTTCAGGAGTGGCGAAAGTATGAATCCATCCCTCCCACTGTGGTGCAAGGCGATAGATTAAGAGAGTTCTGCTGAAGAGGTCTAGAGATCTCCCTCAACCAGTCTCTCTCAATCTGGCCCACCACACAGTAGGTGGGCGAAAGTATCAGTCGACAGGACCTAGGAAAGCCTCACCCCATGAACCCGGGCACCACTGCTAAGTCACCAAACTCAGTGAACCACTTGGAGTGACCTACGGCAGGGTGTTGGTTATCCAACAAATGGTTCTCAAGGCGACAGTAACCATACCAAATTGTTGCCAAATTTAACCCTTTCAAACGGCAGTGAACGTAGATTTGATGGGCTTGAATCACCCCTTCCTCAAATTACCGGCACATAATTTCGCAAATATGATTATTGAAAATGTTGCTCTATTTTAGGTGCGTATTCTCCATGAGCCGCCCCGTCATTGTGATGGAGACCGCCTTTACCCGCGAGGCAGTGATGATCACCACGAAGCAGGGCGAGGCCTTCCACGGCACCATCGTGCCCAAGAAGTTCCGCCAGGGCAAGACGCCCCCGCCCTCAAAGGACATTGACAAGATCCTCGCCACTAAATCTGAATTCAACAAGTTTATCGATAAAGATGACTGCATGGTCATCAAGCTCAAAAGACTGCCCAATATTCACAGGGCTGTTGATATTTGCGGTGATGTCAAGGGAAATAACTTTGCTGTGTTACAGGTTTGTTGGTTTTAATTTATGTGTCCTGTGGTTTCTTGATGTACCTTTTTTAACATTTGAAGCGTAACACAATTTCCTCCAACTAATTTCTACTGTTTATTCCCATGGTCCATTTATTAGTGTTCGGAAAAACTGTTAACCTTCTGGAGTTTGGTAAATTCTTATCAAACAGCAAGAAACTTTATGTAAAGCCCGGAGGTGTAAAAATAAGAAACACTGAAAAAAAAGTATAACAGCTGTAGACTGTAGATCAAAATGTAACGCTGAAATGGGCCTAGAATTTGCACATAATAAAGAAGATTCAAATATTAAACGCACAATTATTCAAAATGGAGCTGTTTATCCATCAAATGTGACCAAGGTTGCAACCGCTGAACCTTAGTAATAATTAACATTCTTGCTTAATTTTTCATACATATTTCAAGGACTTAAGTGCTTTTTTTTTACTTCTTTAGAACAAATTTTAATTAATCTGTTTCCAGTTGTCAATAATGTCTCGTTATTTTAATTTTAAATATTAAAAAAAAAAAAAATTAAATTAATTCCACACAAAAGGCCCTGAGGAAAATAATTCCCATCAGTGCAAATTTCATCTTTGGGGATGCTGTGTGGGGGATCTTTTAGTAAAAGAGGAGGGAGAGGAAGTTTTGGGAAGGAAAATGGTAAAAGGGGTGAATAAGAATCTGGGGTTTAGTGGTGTCTAGGAGTGACAGATGAATGAATTCACCCCCCCACTGTGGTGCAAGGAGATGTTCCGTGAGGGTTCTGCTGGAGAGGTCAAAAGGTCCCCCTCAACTAGTCTCTCCTGATGTGGCCAGGCAGGCACACTTGCCACCAAGACCCGGGAAAATCTCACCCTATGAACCCGGGCACCCCTGCTAAATGACCAAACATAGCGAACCACTTGTGTTGCCTATGGCAGAGGTGTTGATTATCCAATAAGTGATTCCCGGGGCGGCGTTACCCATACCCGCCTCCCAAATTGAAATTGTTATTTTAGTGCATACTCAAAATGGAATATGCACTAAATTCTCAATTGTCAATGATTTGTCAATTAAATATGAGAAGTTTGAAACAATCCAACCCAACTACGTAACGAACGTTCTTACTTCATTTTTCAACTTATTTTTTCGAAACTAAAAAAAAAATACAGTTGGTATTTTTATACGCTATATTTTTCTGCCGACCATTTGTGCTTAATAGTGTCTTTTATTATAACAGGTATCACCAAACAGCGGACTTCTGGATCTACCACAGATTACATCGTCAACATTGAAGGTGGACATGACTGGGTTGCTGGAGGAAGCAAGTGAATTTGATCTGCTCAACGATGTCATCCTAAAGGTTCAACATTATCAATTTCATTATTATCACCTGATAAATATCCAAACACACAATTGAACAGAAAATCTGTACAATTGTGATTTATACTATATACGTGTGGTCAGTGGTTGAGTGGGCATCGCGCTTGGGTCCCACCCGGGTGTCGCGTGTTCGATTCCTCGGCTGGCTAAGTCCTCCATCACAACACAAGCAACATTTTCGGCTTACTGTGATGGTAGTAGGAGATTTTCAAACATTGTTGGGTTATTCATAACCCGGGAATGTTTGTCTTTCTTTAAAAAAAAAAATACTGTTTTTATGAAGATAACTGATGTCAATATGTTTTCATAAAGATAACAGGTGTCAATTTAATTTTATGAAGATAACTAATGTCAATATGATTTTATAAAAGATAACTGATGTCAATATGATTTTATAAAGATAACTGATGTCAATATGCTTTCATAAAGATAACTGATGTCAGTATGATTTAATAAAGATAACTGATGTCAATATGATTTTATAAAAGATAACTGATGTCAATATGATTTTATAAAGATAACTGATGTCAAGGTGTTTTTATAAAGATAACTGGTGTCGATATGATTTTATAAAGATAACTGATGTCAATATGATTTTATAAAGATAACTGATATCAATATGATTTTATAAAGATAACTGATATCAGTATGATTTTATAAAGATTACTGATGTTATAGTCGAACAGATACCAAATGTACTCCCAAAATTTCACACGGAGATTAACGTACAGTAAAAACTTCGAAAAACCCAAACTTGAAAGGCACTCTACCATTATATTATTAATATATAAAATATAAATATTAATAATATAATGGTAGAGTGCCTTTCGAGTTTGGGTTTTTTGAAGTTTTTACTGTACGTTAATCTGCGTGTAAAATTTTGGGAGTGCATTTGGTATCTGTTCGACAATAATATGTTTTATAACGATAACTGATTTCAATATGTTTTTATAAAGATTATATATTATGTCAACATGATTTTAGAATTTCATGGCCAAAAGTATTATCGTGATTTATTTTTGGGGTGCTACGCTGATACTTTTTGTTATTTTTTGGCTTTGTTTCTGAAGTTCTTGGAAGACCCAAAAGGCATAGAGTACTCCTAATTATGGAGGAAATTGAAATTCATAAAAGTCCTTTTAATATTAATTAAGACGATAGAGCTAAGCGCAATAGTTCTTGGTATCTTGTGCAAATCGTCCAAATGATGGTCAACAAATGTGATGGAGCTTGAAACACCCCAACCCTAGATGATAAAACAATAAAACAACTTTACCTTATTTTCAGGTTGATAACCAAACATTCCCAGCTCACAAATTCGTCATATCAAATGGCAGCGAATACTTTGCTAAACTGTGTGGCCCACAAGATTCTGAAACTGATGCAGAAAAAACTGCTGTAAACAATGTGGACAGACCTGAAAAGCTAAATATTAAAGTGGACAATATCCATCCCACTATCATGAAGCAGATATTACAGTATCTGTACACAGGCACTTGTGATCTTATTAATACTGGGCCGTGTCAAATACTAATCAAACGGGAGTCTAGTGTTGCTAAAGACGAAAATCAAAGTATTAATAATGAAGTTAGTGGAGACTTGATAATTCCCAATGCTGATGAGGTGTCTGGTAAGAAACCAATAATTTTATTAATAATTCGGCGTGTATCATAGCTAAATTGTATGTGTGATGTATTGTATGTATTTTTTACGCAGCGTTTGAGGCATACAAGAAAGATAATAAAACAAAGAAAGTCAACAACAAAAAGATGAAACAGAATAAAACAAAATTGGAGAATGGCAACACCAACACGAATAGTAACTTTTGTGATCCTGTCAGACTTTTGCAAGAAGCTGCCAAGAAACTACAAGTTACATCGCTGTACAAAACTCTATCACGATACTAGTAAGTTTCATTCAGTTATGATCTTTTGCAAAAGTTTTATTTTTTTATTATTATTGATCTTGTATTTGATAAAAATTGTTTATGGATACACCACCACGTAAACATATAATCAATCGGTAAATTTTTGAGATTGCTGGCAATGGTTAATACGCACTTTTTTTTGAAAAAATTTTTTGATTCACCTTAATTACATTAGAAGACAACTATTTGCATTGGGGGAAGTGGAAAATATTTCATTCTAAATTTCGATTACGTAAAATTAAAATTAGCTTTCGTTCTGTGAAACAAGACCGTCCATTTTCAAACATTATTTTCAAATGTCATTTTGTTATGTTGGTATTCTTGTTACTGTACGAAAAGATGCTAGAGCAAAGCGTAGCAGACTTCATGGGAATTCAGCGCATAATTTAAAAAACACAATAATACAATAATTAACAATATAATGAAAACAAACCTCTAATCAGAATCCATCACTTCAAAATCAAGCCGAGGCACTGTAATCATGTTGGATTTCGTCATCATTATAATTGAAGCGATCGCCTGCTCGCGTCAAGGCAAGAAAAACATCCCAGTTTTCAAGTAGTTTAGCGGCTACGCTAGGTTTGTGTAACATGGTTAGTGATACAAAAGAAAGTGCCCCTTTATAACGCCTACTCGCGTCAAGGCAAGAAAAACATCCCAGTTTTCAAGTAGTTTAGCGGCTACGCTAGGTTTGTGTAACATGGTTTGTGATTCAAAAGAAAGTGCCCCTTTATAACGCCTACTCGCGTCAAGGCAAGAAAAGCATCCCAGTTTTCAAGTAGTTTAACGGCTACGCTAGGTTTGTGTAACACGGTTTTTGATACAAAAGTGAATGTATTATTTATAAAAAGTAATTACCGAAATTAAAAACATGTTTTTTTCCATCATTTTATTCCCAAATCTCCGATAATTTAGTACTTACCTTTCCAGATTTCGTGGTACCTTCAAAATCTTCTAGCCGTTCGTTATACATTCAAGTGTATCAGGAATACCAACATACCAAAGTGACAGCGAAATAGCTAATGGCGTAAACTCACGAGACGAAAGCTAATTTTAATTTTACATAATCGAAATTTAGAATGAAATATTTTCCACTTCCCCCAATGCAAATAGTTGCCTTTTAATGTAATTAAGGTGAATCAAAAGATTTTTTCAAAAAAAAGTGCATATTAACCGTTGCCAGCGATCTCCAAAAATTACCAATCAATCTACACCAATACGTTATTAGAGGGATGAAAGTGCTGTACATGATAGCTTTTTGTTTGACAAGCCAAGCAAAGGGCTTCGATGCGTATAGGGATGGTTTCCCTGATAGAGTTGGAATAAGAACTTTGTTGAATTTAATTAATTAATGTTTAAATAAGACCCAATTGTGTCTGATTACAATTAAAAATAAATAAAATGATAATCTGATCTCTTCAATGGAAGCAATCTTTGTAACAAGCCTTCTATTGACATTGGTATAATTTTAAGTGACCTGCTCAGAATCTTTTGCATTAAGTCGGCGTTACGAGAATAGATAAAAAGGCAAAATCTGTAAGATATCGGAAGGTGTCCGTCTTGCGTTATCGACTGTCAAATTTCTGTGATTTTCTATGGCTTTCTATACCTTTTGCGAAGTTTGAAGAAGTAATTATGTACCTACTTAAAAACACCAATGACTATATATTACTTATTAAAACTACTTACATATAAACCTAATTGGTGTTCATAAATGATTATCCGTTTGTTGTATTATTTTGATGTTTACATATATGCGATGACATTCGATTTGCAAATTTTTCCGCAACTGACATTTCTTAGTGAGGATTACGCAGCAAACGTGCTGTCATCTCTGGCATTTTTTTTTATACACTTTACAAATACAAGACAAAAAGTCCCGATAAACTACTTTTTAGCAGTTTTTTTTTTTTTTTTTTTTTTTTTTTAACTTACGGAGACGGTTTACAGTTAGTTCCCGTGAGTACTTAGGCCATAGGCCCATTGTACTATCTCCCATTTTACCTCAATCCTTTAACAATAACCCAGTCCCTTTAATGAAGTTCACCAGAGTTGTCATTGGATATGTGGCTATGTCTTCTGGTTCCACGATGTGTCTCCCCAGGTATCTGAGCCTAGTTCCCACCAGGGCAGGACATTGGCACCACAAGTGAATTGGAGTCTCTTCATCCTCTTCACATTTTCTACATCTATTGGTGCTTTCCACTCCCAATAGCTGCATGTGTCTCCTGAGATGGCAGTGTCCCGTTAGTAGTCCTACCAGTTCCCTCAGCAAGTTTCTATCCATATCGAGTAGTTTCCTGGTCCGTCTGGGGTCCGGTCCGTTTATGAGTACTTTGGATTGCCTCATTCCGGGTGCCCTCTCCCATTCCTTCCAGTGCTGGGATTTGACCCACCTCTCAATATGTAATTTCGTGTGGCAAGCTGCTACTCCTACAGCCGGCTCGGATCCCGCAAGTGGTGCTTTCGCCCCTTTCCTTGCTAGTTCGTCAGCCCGCTCGTTGCCCTCAATACCCTTATGTCCTGGTACCCATATCAGTGTTATTTTATTAATGGTAGCGAGTTCTGTAAGAACAGTCCTGCATTCCATCACCAGTCTGGAGTCGCATCGGTTACTTTCCAGTGCCATTAGGGCTGCCTGGCTATCAGAACAAATAGTTATGTTCTTATTCCTGTACCCGATACGTATATTCTCCTGTGCGCAGACCATGATGGCTTTCATCTCAGCCTGAAACACAGTGCAGTGAGTTCCTAGAGGTATACTGAGTTCCCTCTTGGATCCCTGTAGACATACCCCGGCCCCCGTTCCTTCCTCCATCTTGGACCCATCTGTGAACCAGATTAGTTCCTGTCTGGAGGTTGGACCTGGGACCATGTCCCACTCTTCCCGGGTGGGGTACATCACATCAAACTGCTGTCTGAAGAAGTATTCAGCTTGTTTGCCGTCCTGCTTCATTCCAGCTGTCGGGCTAATTGCCCTCAGTCTTGTTCCGATCTCCGTATGACTGTTTTTGGGCAACTCACCTCTCCAATGACCTTTGCATTTTAACCTGTAGGCTGCCGCCATCGCCGCCCCCTCTATTTCTAAGTTTAGTGGGGGTAGGTTCAGCAGCACTCCCATGGCTAGTATTGGAGTGGTTCGCATAGCTCCTGTGATTCCTCTGCATGCAAGTCCCTGTATGTGGTTGAGTGTGGCCATCACTGTTTTCAGTGTTGTTCTCCTCCACCAGACCAAGGCTGCATGCATGATTCTTGGTTTTACAACGGCTGTGTACAGCCATTGCATCATTTTGGGTTTGAGTCCCCACGTTCTGCCGCAGATTCGCCTAGTTGCCCACATGAGAGCACAGGCTTTTCTGCCCACAGTTTCCACCTGGTTTTTCCAGCTCAGTTTGGCATCTATAATGACCCCGAGGTACTTAACCGTGTCAGAGGGTTCTACCTCCTTTCCGTAGAAGGTTGGATTGCTCCATCCCTCTAGTTTCCTTTTACGTGTAAAGATTACTAGTTCTGTCTTGTCTGGATTGACCGACAGCCCTGTTTCTTCACACCATTCTTCCACTGTTGCCAGTGTTGATTGTATGAGGCCTCTGGATGTGTCTGCATCCCAACACCTTATTATGGTTGCGATGTCATCCGCATACCCTTGAGTATACAGGCCCCTGTTGTTGAGTTTCCTGATGAGGTTGTCCACCACCAGGCTCCACAGCAAGGGTGACAAGACCCCTCCCTGTGGACACCCTCGCGTCACCAATACTCTGAGGTTCACCTCACCCCTTTCCATCGTAAGAATCCGACCTGAAAGCATGTTCTTCAGCCACCTTCTGGTGGTTTTATCGAGTCCATGTCTTTCTGCCGCTTCATCGATGGATTTAATAGAGGTGCAATTAAATGCTCCCTCTATGTCCAGGAAGAGTCCTACTGCTAGTTCCCCGGTTGCCTGCGCCTGCTCCAGTTTGTATACCAACCTGTGCAGTGCCGCGTCAACCGACTTACCTGGTTGATACGCAAATTGTAACTCATGGAGGGGCTTTTCTCTCAGTGCCCCGTCTCTTATGTGTCTATCCATTAGCCTCTCCATTGTCTTTAGAAGAAAAGAGGTGAGGCTAATTGGACGGAATGCGCCTGGTTGGTCGTAGTCAGTTCTCCCAGGTTTAGGTATTTTAGCAGTTTGTCTAGCAGGTTCTTTACGTTAAAGATCTTATTATAGTGATTTAATAGTTACATTTTTACAATTATATAAAATAAAATTAAATTTTTTAAAGAAATAAAAAAAAAAAATTTTTTTTTTTCAAAACATAAATAACATTTTTAAAGTCTTTAGAATAATATGTCATTGTAAGCTAATACAAATTAATTCTTTCCGTAAGCCAAGTCTTCAGTAAATTCATCAATTGTTTGTTTTGGGCACAGTTTTTAATTTCAGCAGGTAAAATTTTAAACAACTGGGAATCATGTAATTTAACATTCTTTGTCCATATTTATTTGTATGCTTAGGTACAATAAGCCCTTCATTAAAGTTAAAACGAGTATTGTGGTTGTGTTCCAGCCTGTTTATATATAAAGGATTATTTATGTGCTGAAATATAATTTTGTACCACAGAATTGCTATCACTGAAAGAACTTTGAGACTCTGATAAAAGTATGGAATATTATGCCTTTCTTTGTATAAATTTTTTTCAGCTAATAATTTAACCAATGAATTTTGCACTGATTGAACATGGTCTATATTTGTTTTACAGGAAAATCCCCAAGCTGTTATTCCATATCTTATAACAGATTCAGCTAGAGATAAATAAATTATTCAAAGTGTGCAGATAGGAACAAAAATTTTTAGTTTATACAATCTGCTTACAATTGATCTTAGTCGTGCACAAACTTTGTTTATTTGTATATCCCACTTGAAAAAGCAATCAATAATAACACCTAAATAAACATATTCTTTAACTAGTTCCATATTTTCACATGTACACGTTGCAGGAATACCATTGTGTAAGCAATCTGATGTATGTGTCTTTATTTCAGGTGTAATATATACCTTAACATTAGGGGATCTTATATGTAACAATTTACTTTTTTTGGCATTTATGACTAAGCCAGAGTCATGAGACCACTTTAAGAGTTCAATGTAGTCTTTTTGTAAAAGATCTATACAAGTTTGCAAATCACTGCTAGAAATCACTAAAGCAGTATCATCCGCGTATACAAAGTACTTTACATGTCTAAAAATTAATTTAATAAAAGATACATATATAATATACAGAATTGGACCTAATATGGAACCTTGAGGAACGCCGGCAAAAAACTTCTTTTTTTTTACTTAAAGAGTTTAAGAGTTTTATAATAAGGAACTCCAGTGAAAAATATTATGGCTTTAAAAAAATATGTTCATATAGACCAATAAACGCTGATTCTGAATATATAACTTTTATTTAATAATATTAAACGTACAGTTTTAAAAAAAATATTAAAAAGTGTATTTTTAATATTCTCGTTAAAACACAGCGTCAGGTTGGTATGCTGTGTAATGCTCTGTGGTGACGTCACGATAGTAATCACTGGTTTATTTATGCTATACGTCATGGGAATTTAGGTATGACACAAGCGAATGTTCTATATATTTCTTATTTTTGAAGATGTCGTAAAAGCATATACCTTTATAGAAAGTTAATAGAATTGCCTTTTAGATTTTTGTATCTGACATATACGATTGTGTTTGAAAAATGCAGTATTTTAAGTTTCAAAATGAAAAAAATTAAAAAAAACAGCCGACTGTAAACATATTCTATTAAATGGTCGAAAAAATTAGGAAAATTCAAAATTTAAAAAATACAGTCCTCTTACTTTCATGAATTTGGAATAAAACTGTCACTTCACTTTTTATCTCGTTCATACAATTAAAAAGGATAAAAAAATATTATAATAATTCCGAAAAAATAACTGAAAAAATCCGACATCTTGGACTCGGTTTTACGCAATTAATGCGTTGATTTCTCGAATTTGTATTTATTTACACATGCATAATAAGGCTTTTACATTATCAAATAATATTACTTTTATGGAAGTTTTATTTAAATTCACGCGGAAAAGTCATAAAAATTATAGAGAAGTAACCTTTGATTATGTAATGTCAGTAACCTAAAAACCGAACGAAACTAAATCACCAAAAAAACATTATTTAAGGACTAAAACTGAAAAAAAGTACAGGCAGCATTAGTACTTATGCTGAATTACACTAATATCACAGTGAATTAATCATTTAAACGAAAATTATCATCAAAAACAGCAAACTGCAAGTTAAATTCATCAACGTCATTCATTGTTTTGCAAAGAATTTGATTTCGCCATTTGCAATAAATAAGCCATTAGCCAATCAACGCGTTATAATAAACAAGATGGCCGCGCGCCTGCGCAAATCTATGTGAGATTCAAGAAAACCAACATAACAATCATAAAATAGTGAATCGTTATTTTGGTAGATGACGTCACAAAATTCACCATAGATATGGGTGTTTTCGAGGGATCTCCAAAAATTAAAACTTTGAAAATTATTTTAACTATTAAAACTAACTCTAAAAAAAAAAAATATATGCAGTAATTTAAGTTAGAAGGTCATTTTTCATAAAAAAAAATAAAAAAAATGGACTGGACTTCTCTATTAGGATAACTACTTAATACAAGCATAGTATTTAGCTCGTTAGCACAATACGGAATACCGTATTTAAGAAAAATGTCAAAATTTGTCATATACGTTTAATGCGCATTACGCTGTCACAAAAAATCCAGAATCACCCTTCAGGTACGGGTCTCCAATGAAGCCAGAGTTAAGTTAGTCTCTGTAAAAAGCCCATAGCTGCAGACTCTACAAAGTGCAAGTGTGCTCATATGTTGAATTTGGCAGCCATTTTTGATCTGGAATGCCCTAGAAACTGTTAGATTCACCTATTGTAATATTTATATAATTTAATTATTATTTATTTGCAGCTATTCTAATGGGCGTGTGATGATAAAAGAAGACGAAAAGAAAGCAAAGATCCCCAAGTTTGGATTTGAGCGGACAAACATGACAGAGTTATGGGACACGACCATCAAATGCCAGGACAAGTATTACATCGAGGCTCACCGCTGTATTCTGGCCGCCAGGTTGGAATATTTTAATGGAATGTTTGCCCACAGCTGGACTGAGGTAAATATGTACCGGCATTATGACTAGCTATTATTTACCTAAAATTTGAGTCTTTTGAAAATAATACTAAAATCGATTTGATGAATTTAGAATCCATCCTTGAATCGATATTTAATGTAGTAAATATAAGTAATTAGCACAGCAGATGCAAATTCGGTATTGTAATTTTTAAATAGTATTCCGACAGTTTGGTTTTTTGAAAACTTGTTCTATATTTTGTTCTACACACGCGTTTTGTGAAATCGAGTAATAAAAAATGTTAATCTTGGATGAGACACCATCAAGTTTAGAAGTGTTTCTGTTGCGACACAAATAGACAGGCAACATACAATGTAGGTACAATACAAAACTTGACTTCCCTGTTCGTTGTGTCGCATTGCGTCCCTGACTCAAAGACATTTGTATATGCATGTTGTTTCATATCACATCTCCTCTAATGGTGCGTTTCCATGCTTGTGGAGGCTCGGCAAGCCTCTACAAGCTCCAAGCGTCCACAAATCTCGCTTGGCATTTGGAAGTCGTTTACACGCCTGTGAATGCGTCAGTGCACAACCTACACCCAAGCATGGCGGGCGCCGAACTTGTGTCGTCTATTGCGTTTGGTTTAACATACTTTTATTTGAAATACAAGCAAAGTATAAAAAAACAATATAATATTGTCTTGTATTATAAAAAAGTTATTTTAACAAAAATCATATGTTTTTATTGTAATAAATCATCAATAAAATATCATTTATTTGTATTGACTTTTTAGGTAAATCCAATAAATTAAATTAGTGTATTCAAATTATGTACTTATACATTTTAATAAGTCAGGCACGCCTCATACGTCATACATATGTCTCGTAATGTTAATTATCGATATACCGCATGGAGCAAAAACGGCGTGCATTCGCCGTCAGTTCGGAAATTACACTGAGCGTTTGCCGAAGCTTGCCGCTGGATCCGACCCCGACTGGATCGGCGGCAAGCTCTCGCAAGCCTACGCAAACCAAGACAAACGACCTGTTTCCACGTTGGCGTTTGTGGAGGCTTGCCGAGGCTTGGCAAGCGTGGAAACGCACCATTAAACAATGTCAATAGATGTGCCCGTGAATGTGTTAAATTTATTTGGTCTCTTGAGAAATAGTGCAAAAACCAATTTATAAGTAAATTATATAAATACATACCTGATAATCCTCTGACTTGATGATGATTTATGTTTTTTTAGAGTTCCACAAATGCAACAATTTCTCTTCCGATACATAGTTCCATACTGGAACCTATTATAAACTTCCTGTACACCGATGAATGCCCCGAACTTGCAAAATCTGATGATCTGGAATTCCTGTGCAACATGCTGGTCATTTCTGATCAACTCTTTATAACTCGTCTGAGGGAAATGTGTGAAGTAACTTTCTCCACCCTGCTGACATTGAAAAATGTCCCAGAAATATTTCAACTGGCCAGCACATGTAACTGTCCGCAGCTTAAAAAATGTTGCATGGAATACATCTCATTGAATCTACCAACTTTACTTGAAACCAAAGCTTTGGAGACAGTCTCCCCCGAACTTTTGCTGCAATTGAGTGAATATTATGCAGATTTTAATCCGGCCATGTGCAGTAGGATCATAACCCCATTTTCTGAAGCTCCGTGTGATGAAGATATCATTCTGAGTGCCACCAACTTCCCTGTAAATTTAGACGAGACCTACGAAGAAGAAGCTTTTGATGAAGTGAAAAGAGACCTCACAGTTGCGGGCAGCGGAAAGAAGAAGACCAAAGTCAGAAATATCAGTTTCACCGAAAGTGAAAAGGCGAGAAAACGCAACGAGTCGGTGAGCTCCGTCGCTTCTCTCGACTTATCTAATGATAGGAGTGAGGACGTAACCTTGTCTCTCAGCAAAATATCTATCACTGAAGATTCTAATGTTAAGAGCAGTGGTTGGGTCAAAGTGAAGAAACCGCAAAAGGTCGTGGAGGCTCGACTCAAGGTAATCAATGCTGCCAAAGAAAATTCAAGCATCTTGGAGTGCCATCCCGAATCATTCACCAAACTTGTCAAGCGTGATCAGTTTTACGATGCGAGTTTATCGGCGAGCAGTCCTCCAGCTCAAAGCCCCATTTCGAGGAACGAAAGTTTTGGATCTCCGAGGACATCCTCGTCACCAACTTCTCAATGGGATTTTGAAAGTAATCAATCGCAAGAGATTTTGAGTCGTAGTCCTCAGACAACTTTAAATGTGACGGTCGTGAACACCAAGCTGTCTCAAAAGCAAAGGAAGAAGTTGGCTTTGGAGGGCAGAGATTGTTCTTTGGCTGAGCAGTTGGATAAGCTCAACATGAAGAACACGAAGTTGGGCGGACAGATGGCAGATGTCTCGACGAGTGCGCCGGAACCAGTACGCAAAAACCCCTGGCAAAAGATAGAAAAACCCGCTGCCAATTTGACTATTCCTAAACCGAAGGAAGATAAAATCACCTTTTCTGACATTATTCAAGATGAACGAAAGCAAAAAGAGAATTTCACCAAGATGATGACAAAACCTTTAGCAATGACACAGGTAAATAAATTAATGTTTTTTTATTGATTATCCCCTTTAGTATTGATCAATTTGTAGTTTTGAGACAGACATGGAGTGTCCCTGCGCTGTTCCGCTATATTAATCAGGAATGTATTGAAGCAAGAGTCCTTCAAATGGTGAACTTTAGCAACACCCATTTCCACAAGCCAAAACTGAGTGAAAATTTAGGCTCTGATATTATTGACACCAATATTCTGCATTTAAGATGAAGCCATGCGAAATAATGCAAAATCGTGTGTTTTTGGTTTGAAAATTTGAACACTTAGAAATATTTTAGATGCTTCTTTTAAATACTGCGAATAGAACACATTTTGGCCAATTAATCGAGTATTTTCTCTAAGTCTTTTTGTAAGTCTGGAAAAAAATAAAGTATGAGCCCTATAAGAAATACTTTCAAGTGCCAAAATCTCCTACTAATGAATCCATTTTCAGATAAAGTTTTATTATATAGTGTGGCAAATTAAGATGTTTAGAAAATATTTTAATATTTATGCCTGAATTTCATAAAACAATGCAATTTCGTGCTGTTTTTTTCGGCATGAATCAAAATGGGCGGCCTTCAAAGAATTTGAAATTGAGAATTAAACTTAATGCCACCCGCATAAAGACTATGTGCATTTTGTATCAGTTCGCCTTGTCCGCGGTGGCGAATGGACATCCCTAGACTCCGCTTGGTTCTGTTAAAATTTCCTTGTTATTATAATATACGATGCGTAAGGAGTTAATGTTTTTTACAGGCCTTTATAAAATCAACATGCAAAAAACAACTCTCAAATACCTTCTCCAAGCTTTTCCAAAATTCTTCTCAAGTCTTTTCATGTATTTTTTAATCCCTCCCAAAAAAGGCGGGCCCTTCCGATTTTGAAGTTTTCAAGGACCAGTGGATCACCTTCGATCAATCCTCAATATTGGTAGTGAAAGCGGTAATACAGCTGACTCTGGTAATTGTCTTTGCTGCCTAACTACACGTGTACATATATAATTTATATTTTTTTCTTTTCAGCTGGAAGACAAAGCTATTGAAGAACTAACAAAGTACTATGCCTCAAGAGCATCTGATGATGAAAAAATATTTGTTAAACGGGTTCAATGCTATCAGTTTGCTGCCCCACAATGGATCAACAGATCTATACTAACCTTAAACTAATTCAGGGAATTAAAAGATAGTATTTATCGAAACAATAAATAAACTGCAAAAAGATTAGGTTAAAGATAAGGCTCAAGCTCGGGACCTCACCCACCTCTGCGCCATTTGTTTGCGATCGTGCTATTTTTCATCTTATTTACATAATTTGTATTTTTAAATACAATTTCCCTTTAAAAAATAAATTAATATCACTCTTTGATATACTTTTTATATCGAATATACTTACATAGTGTCTGGAAACTAGTGGTACAAGCGGGTAACTGGTGAGATCATATTTGGAGTCGATTTTGTGGTATAACTTTTTTGATTTTAGCTTTCGTTTTTGAGTAAATTGAGTCCAAAGTCAATTTTTTAGGTCATATTAGAAAATAAATGGTTATTACGGGGTTACTATCATCTGTTTATTCACTTTAAAAATGTGACAAAGTATAGACCAAGCTCCAATAAGAAGAAAAAGTAAGAGTTTAATAAAATGTATACTTTCCCTCTTGTACCACTAGTTTACGAAGACCGTGTATGTCAATATATTATACAGGGTGTTAAGGGAAGTACTTGACTAACTTTAACCAGTGATTCCTGACATTATTTGGAGTAAAAAATGTTAATAAAATTTTGGTCTCCGGTAACATTTTTGGTGATTTATTTATTTATTTTTTCTACAGGAACATAAAAAATGGTAGGTGTTGGGACAGTTGGAGGGGGGGTTAGGGGTTGGTCGGTTACTCGGCTAAGTGACCAATGACGACAAGCAGAAGAATTTTTTTTTTGTTGGATTTTGAACAAAAACAAAAATTTTAAAAAATAAAAGTCTTTCAAAAAGTCACCGGAGACCAAAATTTCATTTACATTTTTTACTCCAAATAATGTCAGGAATCAAGTAAGTAAGTCAAGTACGTCCCTTAACACCCTGTATATAATGACTAAATAGAATACCCTAAAAGAGGACTTGGCCTACCAGTAAAACATTCTGTTCATATAGTTGTACAAAAATGGTGGACAAGATGGCTGCAGACATACATCGTTTTCGTGGTTACCAAAAGATAATAATCAGCAGCTTTGGAAACAGTCCGGCATTGCGGCCATCTTTGCGCCATTTTTGTATAACCGTTTGGACAGAATTTTAGTACGTATTCGGATCGGTGTGTCAAGTCCTTCTCATACGTATTTAGTCATTGATTATATCTGATTTTTTTTGTTATATAAATATCATGATATTTTTGAACCCTGACGATGTGTGAAAACAATTTTGAAAAATTACAAAATAAAGCACATTTGAACACAACTGCAGGCAAATTTGTATTGAGCAATATTTTATTGCAAATATGTAGGTTGCAACTGTCGAATTCCACGCGCGTGTGCTAAAAATAGAACACGATGAGGTGGACTTGGTTTGAAATTAAGGGGTGGAAATTGGAACACATTCGGCGTGCAAGATATCATTAATGTCAAAATGATTAATTTAAAATCCAATAAGATAAAAATTATGTATGTTTATTAAAGCTTCTACAAAATCGAGCATTATGATTGCTGCATTACCAAAACTAGGATAAGACTAACATTTTTACAGCAATGTATTTTTTTGAGTATGTAACAATAATAATCAATAAATATTTTAAATGAAAGTACAACGTGCATGCTGCTAAAACTCAGAAACGAGTCCCGGTACGATAAAGGGAGTTATATGACATGGTAGGCCCCTATCCCCCATCCATGAACAAGATTCCCTTTTTCATATAAGGGCTGGAAGTTGGTCCTCTAGAAATTTCTAGAACATTCAGGAGTATTCGAGAGCATTCCAGAACATTCTAGAATATTCAAGAATAGTCTGGAACATTCAGGAACATCCCAGATCATTGTGAAACATTCCAGAACACTATCGAATATTGTGGACCATTCAAAGCCTTTTTTGTATGGGTGGGGCTATCCATTGGTAGAAAGCAAGATCCGTCATGGGTCAAACGTCAGTTCAATCTCATATCAATTCCCTAAGCGAAGCTGGGTACCCCATCTAGTTATGAAATAAATATAAAAGTGTTACCTTCTTCTGTCAATACTCACATCTGTGTATGCGTAAAACCTCACCCACCTAAGGGTTTTTACACTAAGCCCTCTATTTTTTTATTAGGATGAATTTACAACGATCTTTTGATATCAATAAGATCCCAAGTACATAATTACATATATTATGTAACAACATAACAAATAACAGTTAATTTATTTAATACATGGTAATTAGTTCATCTAATTTTCAAAATCTAATTAAGTACCTGGCTTTGCCCGAGATTTAAATTACAGAACATAGCTTTAGCAGTTGATTGTACATTTCAAAGTTCCCTAACTCATAATGGAAATGGCATTGCATATTGAAAATGGTCATGTTGATTTTTTTTAGCCTTGAGGAAAATAATTTCTCTAAAAGCTCACAGTCTGGGAGTTTTTCCTACTTTTCCTACTCCCAAATACAAATTACAAACAAAACCGTACCTTTTTTCCTCACCCACATCATCATCAAACAGTATTAATAGGCCAGAGACTGTGCGGTTGAATTTAATAATCGGGCTAAGATTGCAACTCTGACGCCGCGCCGTACTCAAAACCATTTTCGTACGTGGAGTTCGAATACAAATGTACTTTTGTAATGGGACCGAATTCAAGCAATGCCAAAAGATGGCGCCACTTACGTTAACAGATCGCGTGATTAAAATCCCCTGGCAGGCGTAAGTACTACAGATTTGTAATTATTATTGTAACTGGCAGCTGTGAATAATAATACCGCGCGGCTATATATTACACATGATGTCATTATCTGTTGCGGTTACTTTATCCCGGTGATTAGCTGTCACTGGATCACAGCGGAACTGACTATTTTTGGAACCGGTTCCTATCAGTTTTATAAAATGGTCACCAACACTCAACTGAGCGAAGCCGAACTAGAAGCAGCCCGCAGGGCCTAGCAGCAAAAACCTGCATAGCGGTTTTATATCTCCATTAATATATCTGGCATACAAGGATGAGGAAAAAAAGTAAGGTTTTGTGCATAACTTGAAATAGATGTTTTTGGAATTATCTATTTGTAGTCATTACCCCGCAATATTATATTATGTATATTTTACATAAATAAAACCATTTTAAAATTAACTTTATCTTTTATTTATTTATAAACCTGTGCATATTATTTTAACACATACATCCGAATCAAACTAACCTATTTGAAAATAACACTTTAACGCGTAGTATCCATTTGCAATTTGTTTAAAACAGCATTTTCAGAAATGTTTTTTTAGGACAAATTCACAATTTGCCAACATTGATAAAAAAAGGATCAGTTTTACTTTGACATTATTGTAAAATAATGCTGCATTTGCCCCACTTATTCATGTGGTTTTATTTCTCTAAATATCTGGAAAAAATTAAATTGAATTATTACAATAAAAAGGATTATTTGGAAGAAAATGCTGTCTGCTAATAGGCTCAAATTTATAATATTATGTAATTAAATTGAATGGTATGTACCTGTATGAAGTGTTAATAATAATAAATAAACAAATTATTTTGAAATCTTTCAGTTTACATATTTAAAAATAAAACTCTTTTGCAAAGTTTAGTGTTTCCAAAATGAAATATTGGCGTGTATTAATAATCATAAACTTTGAACACCAAAGATTACATAAATTTTCCAAAATGATTGTGGATATTCAATACAATGAGGAACAACAAAACTACTATTGACATGATAATAATGTGGATGAATATTTATCTCATATGCTTAATAATAAATATAAATAAATCAGCAAATCTATTCTGAAGGAAATGAATGATGAAAAAATGATTATAAAAGTTTATTTCTCTCACCTTAACGGTTCTGTAATATTTTACTTGTGGGTTATAGGGGGTGTTACAGGAGGGTACTCCTTCAATACTTGGTTGACTTGTCTAAATCCCAGTTTTCTCTCTCCGGGAACTAAGAGACCTTTCTTATCTAGCTCGCGCTTCTCACTTTCAGACTGCTTATGCAAGGAATAGCACTTCTGGAATCCGCCGACCTCTTTGGGACACAGAGCCTCGTTAAATTCGTTGGCTTTCAGGCATGAAAACATAACAGCCATCTCCTCTAGGCAGGCCACCTGACTTCCTCTGCTTTCTTTCCCAGAAATTGACTTTTTAAGGGCTAGAGGTAATAGTGCAACAAATGGAACTTTGTTTTCATTTTGCGGTAATCGAGGCCTATTCCTTAATAATACGGCACCAACCTTCATTGTTATAGATTCAAAACGTTCTGTAATAAATAAAATATATTTAAATACGAAAGACCTGCGAACGTAAAATTGGAGATGAACTGTCAAAAGAAAATTTTAGGTTAGGTTCGGGTGGGTTCGGATCTCGGCATTCTCGGCTGTGAAATATTTTATCTCAGAAAAATGTTATCGTTATAAAAAAATAATTTTCCATGCTTTTGTTTTTCGCCACACCAAACACCAACTGTTATGCTAACTGTCATTACATTCTTTATCTTTGGTTTGGAAGTCACAGATAAAAGATAAAGCAAAAAGTCAAAAATATTTACTATTCGGGAACGTCATTTTCTTAAAATCATGCGTACGGCAATTTGTGTTTAATTTGTATAACATGGGTGAAATAAGTGCGCTTCGCAAACGATTTCCTTGTATATAGTGCGGTGCGTCTTGCGAAACAGCTAAAATGTTGTCAAGATTTCATCCCTTTCATGGGTCAAACATTATTCTCCGAGAAGACAACACAGTTGCATACAGAAAAACGAGTTTCGCAAATGCTTTGACTTTTAGTGAGAAACCTCTGTTGCCGGGGGAGATATTTCTAGTCGAGATAGAGATGAACGAGAGAGGATGGAGCGGCTACATGAGGTTGGGCCTGACGCTGATAGACCCGCAGACCGCGGCAATCGGGGACCGCGGACTGCCGCAGTACGCCCTGCCGGATCTAGCCAACATGGGCACCTCCTGGATATTCCCGATATCTAAAACTCAGAACAATGTGTTAATTGAACTAGTCAATCAAGGAAACTCGCAGAGGGTGGATAGTGATAGTAGGCAGTCTGTGTTGGGAGATGGGCACGCAGTTCGAACCCCAAGAGGTTACGTATCCAAGTTGGTCTTGAAGCCGCCCACACAGAGTGGTATGCCCCAAGACATCCTCCCCACCGACACGGGCAGTAGGATCGGAGTGTTTTTTGTGCCACTGAGGAAGCAGAGAGGTGATGAAAATGATTTGGCCGAAATGCATTTCATCATAAACGGTGAGGATCAAGGTCCCTGCACCAAAGATATCCCATACAAGAAGGGCCCGCTGCATGCTGTTGTTGACGTTTACGGTACTACCAAACAAGTCAAGATCGTCCAACTTTATGGAGGTAAGTTCTCACTGATTCCCTTTTTTAAACTATTCTTTCAGTCTTGGGTTTAGACTCCTCAGTTTGCAAATAATTATTGTTGTCAAGCATTTTGTCAGTCACTCATCTAATTGCCAATAAGCTGTTCAACTTTATCTACAGTACATCTAGTTCAAATTGTTTATCTCCATTATCTAATTTCATCACGCAGCACCAACTTTGTACCAAATTTACTGCTGCACTATAAAAATAATATATTGGTTACTTTCTTCTGTGATTATTTATATCAGGAAATACAAAATCATTAAATTCTACAAAATGCGATAGCTAGGGCATAATATATATTGTGTTCAAAAATTTCTTCATTGCACTTGCAAGACCAGCTATTACCATTTTTTTTAAGGGGAAGCAAAAATTCCCAAATTTGTATCCAGATTCATCAACAAACAAAGTTTGAATGAGTTTTGTGCGATAACGGTTTTGTTGTACGAAACCATAATTGGGCCCCAATTACTTTATATATTTAAAAAATATATTTAATGTAAAAAAATGATTTGCTGAAATCTGGCACATAGTCGTTTTTGCAAGCGTAAAAGCGATTTGTTATGTTAAGTATATTTTTGTTGTTGTTATTATTTTGCTTCTAATTATGTAATACATCATTATTATCTGTCTGGTGACTTTGCTTATTTGCTTCCATGAGTTACAATTTTCTTATAAATAAATCTAATATACTTATTGTATTGACAAAATGTTTAATTTCCTTTCAGTAAAATCCCTCCAAAACATATGCCGCGATGCAATTCTTCAGTATGTTGATATCCCATCAGTCAAATCCCTGCCCCTGCCAAAATGTATGAAAGAGTTCTTACTTCAAGCTTAGAAATAGCTAAACCTTGGAGGTATCACGAATCTTCTTCCCAAATTGACAAATTTATGTGGGAACCATTGTGATGTGCATGAAATTATTTTATGTATCTATGCTAATTTTAAAGTTTATTTGTGGAACCAGAGATAAACTGATTCTCAAAATCATCAGGTTTAGTGAGTAGCTACCCGAATGGCAGATTAACCAGACCATGTATTTACTACCATTTCCTGCAGTTTGCTATAAGGAACCCTAAATGAACAGAATGGGGATAATGTGGTATCATCAACTCATCAACAGAAGTGTGAGAGAAGGTTTCAAATAATGAATCAATATTAAATGTAAAAATATACAAGAAAAAGATTATTGTTGCAATGAGGATTTCTGCTAACAAGTATCTGCTTTAACTTTTTAGCTATGATGTAAACCACATGGCAGGTCTGAACCTGCTGTGTTCATCCAATACACATACATTAGTACCTCTTACATGCACACTTCGGAGCAACCAAGTCCCGCGCCATTTCAGGCTGCCGTACAGAAAAGTAAAGACCGATAGGTTTACAGCACAGTTCACTGTGAGACTTTTCTGCACGGCGGCCTGAAGTGGCGCGGGACTCGGTCGCTCCGAAGTGTGCGTGTGGGAGGTGCTATTGTGATTTGTGGATTATTAACATTATTTCAATATTTGATATCATTATCGGAAAGAACTTGCTTGTGAGGATGTAGTTTTGAGCTAAAATGGTTAATCTGAATTTGAGATTCAGCTGTATCATCAACAATGTTACAATAAATGTGATGTAGGCGTGTTTCGTGTGCCATTCTGATCTGATCTTAAATTTAAAATACTCAAATTCGGTCTCTTAGCCGCCGCCCTGTCCGTCATATGTTTTTTTAAATACTGTGTTGTTCAGCATGTACATGCAAAAATAAATTTAGGTTCTTAAACTTAGGCCGCATCTCATACCATCGGTAAATTGGAACATTTGTGTAAATTGGAACATTTGTGTAGATGTAAATAGTAATAATGGAACTAATTCTATCGCCGATATGTTGATTACAGATGGTGCCGATCTTTGTAAAAGGGTTGTGGTAATAATTAATAATAATTAACTAACAACCTACTTCAGTTCACACCGTTGTATAATCAACTCAATTGAAGTTTTTTTTTTCAAATGAATGTAGAAATGTTTTTCTGCAGCATTTGAAAATATATTTTTAAATTTTCATAACTGTAAATGTTTGATAAATTTCACTACGCGATAGGAAAAATTAAGCTACATCAGGCACACAGATATGCCCACAATACATTTCTATCAGTTTATCTCTAGTGGTTGTAGCTACTGGTAATTTAACATAAAAAACGTGAAAATAATGTAATGTTTTTAAAATACATATGAAATTTTTTTAATAATGGTTTAGTTTCGTTTCCTAAATTCTTAATGGCAGAAATTCAAAAACTTCGTACACAACAATATTTTAATAGAATTATCCACTCTTAGAGGAGGGACTTACTCAACTGAACACAAAATATCGATAAGAATTCTGCTAAACAACTGATTGATAAAGCTCTTTGTCCCATGGGTCGGTAACAGTAAGGGAAGGGTAAGGAATCTACATAAACCGTAACCCTGCTCAAAAAATTCCCTAAACGGCTGCTCCGCAAACCGTAGTGAACTTTACTTTTTTGCGCAGGACGGCACTCGGGTTTATGTCGATTCCTTACTGGCCCTTGGGACGATGGCAAATTTGATTGACTGTCTCGATCCAATAGTTATGTTATGCCATTCAAATCTATATAGAAGGCATGCTTAGTATTAAAAATCATCTGTGGTAGAAACCATTGTGATGTGTGAATGAAATTAGTTGTACAATTTTTTTAAGCTTTTTTCTGTGATGAAGATGGAGTGGAAAATTAATATGTGTATTTATGTAAAAAAGAATGTCTCCGTGGCGGGCAGGCGGGCGGCGTGGATTTAATTTTAATACAAATCTACAATTTTATTCTGAGATGAAATTTTGCACACTTGAGGAAAGTCACTATCTATATCTAATTTCCAAAAACTCTGTGTAAGGCCGGGGACTTCCGCTAGTATTGCATAAATTAATTTGTTCCTCAAATTTAATTATATGTTTTCCTATCTGCAATCAGTAATTTTTAATAACCAATAATTTTGTTTTTCTAAGTTACAACTGAACAAAATATCTTTATTTAAAATTAAATATACGCCATAAACATTATTTCATTCATTTGCTGCCGCCTGTTTAAGTTTAGTTTACACCCTCGAAATGTTGTGTTAGTTGACCAATCAAGAAATAAAATTGATTTTTACTTGAGTATTCACGCGTGTATGCTATTTCACATAAGAAACCTTTAAATTTATTAATTTTTAGCCATCAAATAAAGTGAAAGACAAAATATATTTGTTATTGGAATGCTTGTACAGAATTTAATTTTATGCTTTAAACCATAAAGACGTGAGTAGACTGGGCATAGTTTAGAAACATAGCTATAATTATAAATTAATTAAAATGATATAATTTGTGACAAATTAAGATTTAAATCTGAATGATTAACTTCCAATTTTCACTTTTGTATATTAGAAACATTATTTATTACATTTTGTATTGTGGGTATTTGAATTCCTCTCACTACCATCATATTAAGCGGAAAATGTTACTTGTGCAATGATGGAGGACTTGGCTGGTGGAGGATTGAACCCAAAGCATTTGTTCACTCAGCTATTAATCAGTGTTCTATTAACAACAGCGACATTGTATAATTTTGTACATCACTGTTATTTTTTTTCTGTAAATAATATGTAGGTAGATTCTAATCAGTAAAAAATGATAACATATTTTAAAAATTCTAGTGCAATTTGTGATTAAAAACCTGCATTACTTTCATTTATTTAAGACCAGATTGGTTTTACCAAGTAAGGGACACTTCGTACTGTTACGATAATTTTAAATCATAAAGGTTTTTAATCATTCAATTTTTGTTTAAACCTTCATTCTTTAAAATATTTTTACCTAGATATGACATGTAAAATTTCAAAGATTTTCGGAATGTTTCCATGGTACTTTAAATGTGCTAAATATTTCTTATTTTTGAAGTTGTCTTCAAGAGAAAATTTTAGAAATTAGATAGAATTATCTATGAGATATTTGAAATAAGCATTGGCATTTCTAAATAATAAAATTTTAATATCAAACATGTAAACAAAAAGACAATGTTAACAAAAAAACTTATAGAAACATGTCCATAATTTTAAAAGAAGTAGAATAAAAAAGATAAATAATTTTTAACTTTCAACTGTTAATGAAAAAGTACCGCCAATTTATAATCATACACTGACATTTTTTTGATTTTAAACATGGAATCTAACTGAGAAAATAATTCTCCAACGACTAACCAAACGCAAATCTTTGCCTTATAGAAAAAAATGACAAAAATTCTTTTATAATACATTTCCGCCTCAGTCAGATCTGTCCTTCAGAGGCTCTAAAGGAAAAAAATATGATGTTTTTGGCTAGTAATGTCCTTCCAAAGCTTGAGGGGTTAACATTAATGTCCACAGTTGATTCTGCTTAATTGGAACACATCGGTCCCAAGCATTTTTTCTAAAATAAGTAAAGTTTAAGGTAGGTTACATCTTTATTTTATTTATTGGGTCCTTTTTATTTAAACATATTACATTTATTCAAGTTCTCTGTGTTTTAAACTGTATTCAATTTCTGAAAAAAATATTTAATTACAAAAAAATAATTATCTAAAGTTAGGAATGAAAATGAAATAATCAAAAATGGGTACAAATAATTAAAAAAAAAATCATGAACAAACACGTTATTAAAAGAACAGTAATCCACAAAATTATTTCTTGGCAGTGTACTGCGAACTGAACTATTTTACATTGGTGAATGTCCGCGGACGGCAAACTGCAGCCATGGACGAAGTCTACTGAATTACTGCTGAGTAACCTCGAAATTCCACACGCCCGCCCTTCTTGACTAAAATTCGTTTACTGAGACACATTTTGCATCTACTTCAGATCCAAATTTGTCCCAATTAAAGTCAGTTTATTTGGTTTCTGTTCCTTGGGTTTTGTCCCAATTAACCAGCTGTTCCGATAAACCGGTATACCAATTAAGCGTAATCGACTGAAATATTATAATGCAAATAGTTAATTTATATTCTTCTATTGTGTATTGAAGAGGCGGCACAAAAGGTGGCACACACAGGATGATTTTCACAAGCCACAAAGCTAGCCATTCCAAGGTCAGGAAATCTTCTAATCCTTAACCTTTCTTGTACTTTTGTTGAAGGAGATTTGGCCTGAGACCTGTGTGAATGTATGTAGTTAAATTGGTTATGAGCCAGTTGTCTTGAAAACATTTTGCAACAACACTCGGATGCAGATATTTGGCGCAAGACTAAAATTTAAATATAAATTTATTATGAAAAAAACAATCTAGTTATAAGCGAAAGCATGAATGAAATCCTGAAACATATTTTATGTGAAAATTTATGGCTTTCGAGTAACATTAATTTATTATTTTATTTATTGTTGGTTCGGATACATTATGCTTAGCCTAACTAAGCACTCAGGCCATAGGTCTGTTAATAAATGCTTATAACTTTTTCCTTTGACAGTAGAGTAGTAGATACTGTCAGTGGTAGATCGCAATGGTCAAAGACCACCATTCAGAAGCAAAATGTTGCTTGAAATGAATTTAAGCCATGTTTGGTGACCAGATCTGAATATCCATGTACTTGCCAACCTTCTTTTTCCCATCTCACAACATACACCAATTGAGGATGCCATATTCTCACTGGCTCCAGACTTGTGCGGTGTTCACATAGCCCAGTCTAATTGTTGGGCATTGCTTCCTTGTTTTATAACATGACTTCCCAGGTGTCTTGAGCCTTTTTTCAATCTAAGCAGGGAGAGGGCACCAGGAATGAGACATTCCAATGTACTAATAAACTAACCAAACCCCGGATGCATTTTATGGACAGCGCCCTCACTGAGGGAACTGGTAGTACTACTAACGGGACACTGCCCCTCAGGAGACACATGCAGCTGTTGGGAGTGGAAAAAACCAATAGATGCAGGAAATGTGAAGAGAATGAAGAGACATTCACCTATGGTGCCGCTGTCCCACTCTGAGTGAACAAGGCTCATCTAACTAATGGGAAGACCTATTGTGGAACCTAGAGACATAGCCGAATATTCAGTAATAATAACATTGATGAACTTTATCAAAGGGACCGGGTTAATGTCGGAGGAATGAGGTAGAACAGGAGTTGGGGAAATATCTACATGGTCTCCGTTTTATAAAAACAAAAATCCCATCAGAACATTGGCGTCATAAATTAATTGAATCTTCATTATACATTTCCTTTAGTTACCAGTGTTTGCTATCCATTCCAGCTGCATGTCTCCTGAGGTGGCAGGGTCATATCTCCCTCAGAGAGTTTCTATTCATATCGATTATTGTCTGAATCATTTTGAGTTTGGACTTTCAATGAGCACATTAGGTCGTTTTGATTATCTTATACATATTGTGTGAGTGTGTAAAAACAATCATTATTATCATAGTTTAATATTTTAAGCTTTCTATGTGCAATATTCTTTAAGGGAAGTATACTTCCTCATAGCATTGGCCTTTCTCCAGCTAAGTACATAATATATTGTAAACAGTTCGCTTCTTTAATAAGTCTATTTGTTAAAAATCTGCCGGGTCTACTCGCGTTTCGGCTACAAATCATGTATTTCTTAGATAAACATTCCTCAAATTGAATTTGTACTGTATAAAATAATGGATTCTAATTTATGTTATGTTTTGTTGAATTTGCAATGTGATGTTTTGATTGTTTTCTGTTTATATAACATTTTACTTGTACAGAAATGAAAAGTGTTGTACAAAATTTTGATATTAGCGCTAATTCTGTCTTGTTTACCCTAATCATGCTTATTAATTTTTAATAATTATATTGTTGATGAAATATACACTAGATTATAAAATATATTACGTAAGATCTGGGTTAAATAAATGAAATAAACCAAGATAATGTAAGTGGATGTAAAAAAAATAAAGAATGTAATGTTTTTATTTTTATTGAATAAAAGATTTTCTTATTAAAATATGTTTCGTTTATTATTTTTGGAACACACATTTAAACGAGGGAGAGCATAGACAATTTTCGTGTTTTAAAAGTAAATATGTAGTTACTAACGAAATCTCTGTTTGGGCGATGGAAAGGTATAGGGAATGGTGTTAGAAGAATTCAGCCCTCCATAAAGGATTTCCGAACCGGATTCACAATGAGCCACCCAGTGATCTCTTTCTAAGATGCTTAGTTGATTGTTCCATCCCTGAAAATTTTAAATAATGTTTTACTGGTAATATAAAAATACGTCTAATTTTATCTTATTTAATAAATCAAAACCAAAATTTTCTCTGAAATCACAAGATTTATGAGTCGGTACTTAAATACCAGTCTTTTTTAACATTAAGTCTACACAGGAAAATAATTTCCCTCGTGGCCTGTCATCTTTGGGGATGCTTTGGAAAGTCTTTTGGAGGAATGGAATAATAATAATAATAATGATTTATTGTCTTCCTTTCTTTACAAACATCTAGAGATAATGATTTCCTCACTGGGATTTCCCGTGCTGAGGATTTCATTTACATATTATAATTTAATTATAAGAAATTAATATGAATTAGTTATAAACATATAGGTATCATGTAGTATTTTTTTAAAATAATTAAAAATTAAATGAAATAGTGTTTTTATTTATAATTCAGTTCCGTAGATTCGGTTTTAGTCTGTATTTGATATCAGTATATTTTCTATTTCTGTTTTCCCTATATTTAGTATCGTGCTTTTTATTTGAGATTTAATACTGTTGAGGTTTTTAAGTGAGAGTGGTATTTTATTGTAAAGTTTAATACCATAATACAAGAAGCTTTTTTGCCCAAATGTTGTGTTAGTAGTTACTTGTTGGATATGTTTTTGACCATGAGATCTAGTGTTTCTAATGTACGTGTAAGCTGTCATTTCTTTGGTTTTGTACTTATGAATGTAAATGAGTATAGTTTTAGAATACAGTTGTTTAATTGACATGATGTTAAGATTGTTGAAGATTTCGTCAGTGCTAGTTGTTACAGGAACTTTCAGTATAATTTTCATTATGGATTTTTGAGTTTTAATTAGTGGATTTAGTATGTTTTTATTTGCACTGCCCCATCCGATAATACCCTATTCTAACAGTGATTGGCAGAGAGCCATGTAAATCTTGATTAAGTCTTTTTTAATGAGGCCATTCCTGATAGTTTTGAAAAAATAACTTAGTTTTTTAATTTTATTATTTAAATAGGTAATGTGTTCGGTCCATTTTAAGTTTTGGTCAATTTTTAGACCCAGATACGTTATATGGTCAACGTTTTCTAATGAGGGACAATTGTATTGCTCATTTAAGTGATGCTGACTATGAATTTTCAAGTTCAGGTTTTCTTCAGAGTTATATCTTATTTTTTATTTTGAAAGTGATGAATTTGGTTTTATTAGCATTAAGTGTAAGTGAATGGTAGTCTAGCTAATTTTTAATTTTTTTAAGTGTGTCTTCTGATTTCTTAAATGTTTCTGCCCAATTTTTCCCATTTATTAGGAGAACAGTATCATCCGCAAAACTGATGATTTCTCCGTCACATTCTACGTGGCATAGGTCATTAATATAAATAAGGAACAGAATCGGACCCAGAATACTTCCTCGAGGCACCCTGAATTTGACATCAATACACTCACTGGTTATGTTGTTAAGTTTCACCGTTTGCTTTCTATTTCCCATGTAACTTTTTAAAAATTATCATTATTAGTAATTCCTACGTTCTCTAGTTTTTCAAAAAGATGTGAGTGATTTATTATGATTTATTGTGTCGAAGGCTTTAGAAAGGTCGAGAAATATGCCAATGCATTTTTTATGTGAGTCTAGAGAATTTTTAATATATTCAATTACTAAGGCTATGGCGTTGGATGTTCACGTGTATAGACAAAATAACGCCATACATGGCGTTGTATACACAAAATAATTTAATAAGATACCTTTTTAGCATGTTGAACCCAATCATCGACAATTTCAACGTTCAATTCGGCACCGGCGGCCAAGCATTTTTCTAAATATACATCCACCTTGTGATCTTTGTACAAGATGTGACGGTAATACGCCATTAAAAGATAATATCTAGAACAAAATATCTTATACAGGTGTATTACAAATAAAAATCTTTTAAACCCATTGGCCACAAACCCCGGCAGCCTGCCAGGTGTGCAACTCAGGTACTTAACCACAAACCCCGGCGCGCTGACGGGCTAGAGTAGGTCCGCCAAAAAACGGACAACGAGCATGACAGTGACATTTTTTAATAAAATTTTGAATGCTGAACGCTCTGTAGGTAATTAATCATTCATTTCATTGAATTGGAAATAATATGTTTCTTATGTTTTTTCCCTGATATTTATGTTCCAAGTCTTATATGCAGCCAGCCGCCATTTAATTTCTTCAAAATTGCGAGCGGTTCTAGGCTTTTGGTAGTGACCCTGAACGTCCCTGAGTGCTTTGAGGACTATCATACCAAATTATTTTATTAGGTATTAGTACACAAGTGCATAAAAACAAACATTATTAACATTCGATTTATGAATATTATGTTTTATTGTAACTTTTCGAACAAAAATGTGGAAAAAAACTTACGAAAAAAAAAGAAGGTTATATTTGTATCCTTATTTACACATATTTTAATTTTTTTTAAATTTTAATTTTTATGTTTTTCTTCACCTCAATCCAATATGTAAACAAATTTATAGAAATTAATTCATTTGAATGTATGGTTCAAAAGTTACAATAGATTTAGTACATCAATGCAGGTTTCAATTTTTGGTACAAAATTAATTCAGTGGTGAAGGCCAATTTTTTAGCCAATTTATTCTGTGGCTAATGGGTTAAACAAGTCACCACTGACAAGAACGCCAGCACGCTAGCACGCTTGTGCACATTCCCACATATTTTTCATAAGAATCCTATTTTAATACCTTGGTTGGTGCAATTTATTGAAACGAATCTGCTTTCTAATTTTCGCATGAGATTCTTTAAGGTAATTAAGAGAGATCATGTATTCGAATTCATTTTTAGAGTCCATCTCCAAGACCAGGGTTAGTAGCAGACCCTCGAAGTAGCGGAGGGCCGTCTGGACGTAGGCCCGTCCCTCAAACACTATGTCCTTGTAATGCCGGGCCTTTTCAAACCATACTGCGGTCGTATCCCACTGTTTGGTCCTTAAACACCTAGAAAAAAGAAAATATGAATTCTGGCACTTAAAAGGTCGTAAGTGCCAGAAAAAAAGAGCTTTTTTATATGTGCAATGTGATTTGTTTTATATTGGTACTTTTTATTTAGTGAGTAAAAATGTGTTTTTTTTTTCATTTGGTACTTACACCCCTTTAACTTTCTAGAAGGTTATAAGTGCCAGAAAAAAGTCACTTGTTTTTATTTATGAAATAGACAGAAATTACAAAATATCATATTGTTACATAAAAATAATGTAACTTATAATATATCTCTGTGAATGGGTACCTTTAGGTATAAAGATAATAAACATTCAATACTTGTTATGTTGGCAACATTGCCATTGCTCAGTTGGTGATACTGAGAAATGAGTTCACTAGGCAGGACTGGCCTGAAGCTTGCCCATTCTTTGACCAGCCACAGGTGACCTCGGCCACCGTCCCTGTGGTGGGTCGACGCATAAAATATTCATAGTTCGCCATTTGTAAATCATGTGAAGATCAGTAAATCCGCGCCCATCAGCGGCATCCCTTAATCAAGACTATCAGCAAACTCACTAAAATACTGGATCAGAAGCGAAGTACCATGGGAGAACATTATTTCTGCGGGAGTTACGCAGCCATCATAAGACCTTCCGACTACACCTGGAGCCGGAGGTGCTTGCAGAGATGCGGCCCAAGATGACCTTGGCCGCCATCAACGTAGTCGGCTGGCTGGCAACCGCCCTGGTACGTGACGTCGCCGGGAAACCGCGGGGCTGGAGACCTGTCTCTTGCTCCAGTCCGCCGTTTCAGCATATAGCGGGGGGAGCAGACCGCATATCTCCGAAGGCAGCAGCATTATTCGCCTATGGCATCGCCCCCACATCAGCTCCACAAGATACGGTACTAACGCTCCATAATATGCCCAGTATTTAGTTTAGCTCTGATAGCTATTATTTGTATTTTAATTTCAATAAATTAACTTAACTGTGTCTTAAGCACTTTAGTATTTTATTTAAATAACGTCCTACTCTTACAAAGTATTACACACAGCCGCCTGCTTAAGGTCCACTACCTGAGAATACAAAGATCACTGTAATAATCTTATTGTTTCATGCTCTATAAGATATAATCTGATTTATAACATTTTGACACCCAACATTACATTATGATCAAGTCACCCTTTCTTTATAACAATATGTATGTACTAATCATAAACTTAATAAAAAATGTCTTCCTTTTATGCTGGTACTTGCACTCTTTAATGTTTCCAGTATTCGCATGTGAGATATACAGGATGTAATATCATGTACCTGAAAGATTTTAACCAGCGATTCCTGAACATATTTGAAGTAAAAAATGGTGATGTCATTTTGCTGTCTGATGATTTTTTTTTCAATTGAAACATAAAAAATATTTCACCCTAACACGTCACTTGAGTAGTAATACGTGAGTAGTCAGGAGAGTAGCGTGTTTATAGCCTAGCAAGTCACTTGATAAGCGTTGCGTCTCGCACACACGAAACAAGTTTAAACAAAATTAAATCCGTTGCGACTTATAGGGATGGGATCAGTGGCGTCGTGTAATTGAAAATATTTTTTGAAAAAAAAACATCGGACAGCAAAATGACATCAACATTTTTTATTGTAAATGCGCTCAGCAATCGTTGGTTAAAATCATTCGGGTACGTGGCGTTAAACCCTGTACAATATGTACAGGCCAAATTTTACCCGTGTCAAGTTACAAGTCTCGCAATTAGAGTTGTCATGAATAATGGTAGAATTACATTTGTCTGTCGTGACATGACGCGTCATAACGGTATTGGTTTCATACATTCAGTATGGTGACGATTATATTAGTCTGTTCCGTTGTGTCATGATGTGGTGTGTTGTGGCGTGACAGAAGCATCTCGATTTTCGACAGAACGGAGAAGGTGAGGGGCGCAGGAACGGCCGCGTCTTGGCTAGTGTGTACGTACCATGTGCTGTATTGATTTAAAATATCGTCATAAGGCGTCAGAACACAACTTACATATGTGAACGCTAGCCATTACGACAGAAAATCACGACACAACACGCCTTACAAGTATAACTCCACCATGACACATATTTAGGGTGGTGTGTATTCTTATCTCTATTATAATTACTGAGAAAGAGACTTTAATACATTTAAAGCTTTTTTTTGTGTTAGTTATTTTTATTAAATTAAAAAAATAAACTTTATGAGTGGGGTGTTTGATTTGCGGTACCGATACCGTTCTGGTTTTGAAACCATAACCAAATTAATTTAAAAAGAAGTGTTCAAACATACCTAACCCACAAATTAATGATAAAATGCCATCCAGGTTGGGGATCATTTTCTTTGATAATATTTTCTCCATGCTCCAAATAAAAGTTGCAATACGAATCATAGGTTTCAAGTGTGTAACCCGCATCCAAATGAAAGTCTAAAGTCTTTGCGTAGTACCATGTTCTATCTAAAAAGAAAAAATAATTAAATAGATTTTCATGAAACAGGTTCATACTATGACCGTCATATCGATTTTGACTTTTTGACATTTGAACGGTCCCCGGAAATGCCTTGTTACCGTAGAATCAGCTTCTTTAAAGCTGTCAACCCAAAATGAGCAATGATAACCAGCATGAAAAATAATAATTATTATTATTGGATGATTTTTAAAGTGCCATTTTCATGAGAATATCACCTCAAGGGTGATAGCTACAACACCTATCTCGACACAGGTATATCCTAGTGAGACCGGTATCGAAAAACATATACTTTATATAGATAAATAAATAAAAAATATATATAGCTGATACTTACAGCTACTGATTCTGTAAAGGTTTGGATATTATATTAAAAATGAAAGAAGTATTTGAAAATACAAGATTTATATTAGCAGAAAAATACATTCTGGTCACTATCTGGTAAAAGTATCGTTTGAACTTGCAGCGTAGTTGTACATAAGTGGCGTTGCTTGCAGGGACCTCATCTCGGCTGGTTTTCAAAAATAACCTCACATCGAGAGATTGGGTCGTCTGGACAACAATGGCTCCAAGATAAAAGGACCGTGCGGAAGCGTCTTTCAATACCCAAAATCCTCCAAGAATAACCTCCAGTTTATTCCAATAATAGCGAGTGGAGGAATGATGATGAGATTGGTGAGTGGAGTCGAGGGGGGAAGCTAGTATATTATAAAAGAAAGTCCAAAAAATCGTGCAAACCGCAAAAACCCAAAAACGAGTCCCGGTACGATCAAGCGAGTTATATGGTGTGGTAGATCTCTATCCCCCCTCCAGGATGACAGTTTCCGTTTTTACCTAAAGGGTGCTCTTTTGAAGATATAAGGGGTGGAAGTTTCGCCCTCTAGAAATTTCAAGAACAGTCTTCTGGAAAGTTCCAGAAGGTTCGATAAAACTCTAGAAAGTTGTGGAAGGTGTGGCGGAGTACTTTGGTGAGTCTAAAAGTATCGAGAAGTAGGAACATTCTGGAATGTTCAGGAATAGGGAATCTGGAACATCATTGTGGAAAATTTTATAACACTCACGAATGTTGTCCTGAGCGAAGCATTTGTTTTATTATAATATGTGTATCAGCTGTGTATATAATAAAACAAATATAAAACTTTTTTCCGCTTTAATTTTATTGACTGCAACCGGTTTCAGCTTTTTTAAAGCCATCTTCAGACTGGTACAAATTATTCTTAGTCTACGGTTTATATACATAACATATGAGGGAGGGGAATAGGGGTGGTCTTCTAGGATTTTAATCAATTATATTAATTACATTTGTTACCAAGTCGTTTTAGACTGTTGTTGTCGATGGCTTTAACGAGCTCAAACAGGTTACGGTCAATAAAATTAAAGTGGAAGAAGTTTTATATTTGTTTGATTATAATATATTACAGTTAAAAATGAATAAATAGCGTGTACTTACTGCCAATATCTTGATCGGTCACCATGTATTTGAGTTCATTGCACAAATCCAAAGCGCTGGAGTAGAGCTTTTTGGCCACCAGTACTCCGCACAGAGAAGTCAGTATTCGTGGCTTGTTGTACCTTGATTTGGAGTTATTCATACTCTGCAGAACTTTGTATCCCATATCTACTCCACTCTGGGCATCTACGTAGACGATTCTAGCATGAGAATGTACACATTTTTAATATTAAACATAATAATATAATATAAAGTACAAAAATCGTGTTGTTTACTTGTCGGCTAATCACAATTTTTTCAAAAGCTTACCATACCGAGAATTGTTGTAATGGGTACCATTCAAAAGTTAAAACATCAAAATGGTGCTGATCAAGAATTCGATGGGCATCAAATGTGATGAAAGTTTGAAACACTTAAACCAAACCCCATTCCCTTATGAGTCAGTAAGGATTCGACATGAGCCAGGTGTGGTAAGAATCCGCCAATGGAAAATAAGTAAGATGATATTATCTGAAGCAAGTTACCATGTATGTTCCTTTCGAATGCTCTAGACAGGGGTGTCGAACAGGATTTTCTTAATGGCCATTTATAAGATATAGCGTGTGCAAGCGGGCCAGACTCAATATTAAAACTCATACTCAACTGTTAAAATCTTTATATAGTTAGATATGTTAAAAAGGAGGGTAAAATGGTAAATTATCTTGAGCCGGATACCTGACATCTCTTGTTTTGATAAGCTCATTGATGTCGAGTGTCGTATTCGTGGTAGTTATTTTAGGAATCGATTGGAGATGTTCATCCGTAAGCCTTGAGCGATGTTTGTTCTTATTTATTTTCAAAACAGAAAACATCTGCTCGCATAAATTGGTACTACCGAACATATACAGGATATATGCTGTATGCTTTCTTATATTCGGATATATATTAACAACATATGTAATGCCATTTTTTTTGGTTAACATTTTGGCAAGGATTAAACTTCAAACTTTCTTTAAAAAAGGTTTTTCTCCACTGTGAGACGGTTTGTGGACTTTTAAATGTTCCTTTTGAGAACATGAAAAGTTGAAGTCGGAATAGTTGAAGGTATTTTCCGCTGTGAGACGGCTTGTGGACTTTTAAATGTTCCTTTTGAGAATATGAATAGTTGCAGTCGGAACATGAAAAAGGTTTTCTCCGCTATGAGACGGCTTGTGGACTTTTAAATGTTCCTTTTGAGAACATGAATAGTTGAAGTTGAATACAGTGAAAGCCTCTTAAGAAGTTTTCGAAGGGACTGGAAAAAACAAACTTCTTAAGCAGGAAAACCTTATATGTGGGAAAAACGGGGACAATATTGAGCCGAGGGACCGAAAAAACTAAACTTCTTAAGTCACGAAACGTCTTAAGAGAGAACTTCTTAAGGGTTTCACTGTATTTGCCAACCAATACCAAAAATGCAGAACTGTTCAAGTCACTGGATGGTTATAGATCAGGAAAACTAAAATGGTCGTGGGCCATATTTATAGGGCCATATCTTTGACACCCATGCTCTAGATAGTCCTAGCTAGTCCAAGCGAGAGCTTGTCATCCTCTTCCTTCTGAAGCGTCTTGTTTGAAAACAAAAAAGACAGAAGATACTAGAATGATGACGTCAAATTCAATCTCTCGCTGGGACTAGTATACGACCTCTGCCTGGTTTTACTGTATCACATTTTACTGTTTCATTATACTATCATTACTGTTTTTGGTTAAGATGAATATTAACCTCTCTTCTCCCATCTTATGTTCAAAATCTTTTATAATATTTTTGAACGAAATAATTCTTTTTCTAGGCGTAATTGATTTTTTGAGGATGGGTGACAATTCTATATTTAATACTTCGTGGAGTGAATTAAAAATATAGACATTTAAATATTAGTTTCTTACCTGAAAAGATATATACTGCTAAACAAGTGAGTAATAGCATTCACATCAGTAATGTCAAGGAGCAATTTATTCTTGGAGCACATTCTCATTGCACAAGCCTCTATTTTGGAACATAGCTTCACCTATTTATTTAAAAATCAACAATATTTATTTCCTTTCAAATTTACCGACAACCTATGGCCACAATTGCAATAAATAAATAATATTCTCAGTAGGTTGTGGCAGCGAACACAGCAGCGATTTCACAATATCATACCTTCCATTGGCGGCGCGTTCACCAATAACGGACGTGCCAATTGACAACCATGTCTCCGGCACAGCGATAGGCCGAAAGAGCGCGAAAGGAATCATTCTGGTTCCGAATGCCATAGATTAAACCGCTCGCGAATCACTACAGTGTTCGCTATCCACCTTCTTGTAAAATAATCTCTACAATAAAATGAAATTATGTTTGTTAAATAAACTAGTACTTAAAATAATAATAATACTAGTACTATAACCACTGGAGCGACCACGCGAAATAAATAAATTTGCCTCGATTGCTCAAGATTTCCCAGAAGATAATTTTTGAAATTTTTTGCAAAAAAACATTAAAAAAATTATACCTTTGAATTTTAACATTGAGACATTAAAACTTATAGTGCTATATTGCTAATGAATTAACCTGTATTTTACCATTTATCTCATATTTGTAGGATTTATAAAAAAAATCGTAAAGTTTATAACCTCCCGAATCCTGCGTGTTTTTTCTTTGAAACTGCGGCAAGGGGTCATTATTTTAGTCAACATAGAATATTTTCGATTTCTGCATGTTTTCTGTGGTATACTTGATAATGAAAGGTGCATATCTATGGAAAAATTACTTAATTTTAACCGTAAACAGCTGATCTGAAATTCTGTGAGAAAAAAATATTTTTAAAATTTATTTTTAACATAATTCTAAAATAGTCTAATAAGTTCGGATTTGCATCTATCGTCATAATTGATAAAGCATTTCAATAGCCTCGTTTTAAAATAAATGGCTGGCCAAGGCAATGTTTTAAATAATTACAATAAATGATTTACGAATGGTAGGAAAATGTGGTCCAATTTTGGACAGCACCAACAATTGCAGAAAAATAAAAGTGGTCCATTTTTCGACCATAATCGCTCCAGAGGATAAAGTATTTTTTGATTTACCATCATAATCATTCATCTCCCTTAAGGTTCTTACCTTATTAAAGCGTTTTCCTATTGTTATCATATTACCATTTGCAATACAGAGCAATGCGAAATTGGTGTTTGACTTTAGCGCGCAATTTAATGACCAAACCGCGGCTAAATATGCACAATAAAAATTATCCACCATCTGTAAAATAGATATAAAGAGAACATTATATAACAAATATTATAATCAATAATTATCAGCCTGAAACACTCATCTACATTGAAAAAATCTTCCGAGAAAAGATACTGGCCGCCAACGGGAATTGAACCCGTGTCCCTCTGATTGGCTGATAATTATTGATTATAATATTTGTTATCTACCCTTTGTGCTATGCATAAAAATCTTGTTTAAACGTTAGTTTATCAATTAAAAATAATAAAGAACATTATATATTTACAGCCTGACAAATAATAGTAGAAAAAAATAGAGGACGCTACGGCTTTAATTGGCAATACCAATATGGTTCTAAATTTAAAGGGGTATTCCAAGTACATATTTTTCGTGGTATTGTTCCAATTACATATTTTTCGCGGTATTGTCGTAGCTCCGGCAATATCTAAGATTTATTTATTTTTATTTTAGTGCATAAAACAGGCATGATGCCCAAAAATTTCCATACATAAATGATTTAAATACAATGTATTACTAAAAATTATAACAAAAATAGTAACAAAAATGGTTACCTAAACATGCAAAAGTAAACAATTTATTATTGGCACCTGTGTTGAAGGGACAATGGTTTAGTTGGTACCATAAATAAACTAATCCCAATATTGCCTGTCTTTAAATAAAGGGCTTCATCACAGTATCAGCTTTATAAGAATGATGGGAAAATATATTTTTTGAAGTATTTAAATGGGTCATTAAAAATGTCTATTTCATTATTTGAGCAGTGTACAGTGTTATAATATCGTAATGTTCGCGGTATAGGGGAAAAATATCCTGTATTTGTCAATGAAGTTAATACTGGACGCTGGGTAGAAATCTCAAAGTGGGAAGCCAAATACAAGACAGTTGTACCGGTCTCTATTTCTAGTACTTTAGTACTAAACTGTTACGCGTCGAGTAAGGTCATGTCTTACCAGCACTTACCAGTACTTACCAGTACCTAAATTGCATTGCAAAGCGCCAAAATGCCCTCCCGTGTGTCTCGTTTTACCCGCCTTTAGGCCTAAGCTACACGAGCGGTTCTACCGCCGGGGGAAACCGCCCAATCCTTAACGCGCACGACCAAACAACAACGCTCTCTCGCATTGGTTTGGTATTGATAACGAGGTGTTCATTATAATCGTCAAAAAATGCGTATTTAGTTTCATACTCATTAACGTATAAAGTCATCAGCCATCCTTTAAAGTTTCTCCAACGTTTTTGAGGTCACCTGTATACAAATAAAGTATTCTCACTAGATCTGTTTTTATCTTCAGGTCCTAAATCATCCCAATGAGCTATCATTTGTTGTCCGATCTCCATAATTGGCGTAATTTTTCAACTTTATGTCATATAAAGCGGGCCGATCTTGAATTTCTATTATCAATCACTCCGTATCAAACACGTTGTAACATGAATCCTTTACGCGCATGACCGATCAACAACTCTCTCTCGCACAAAATGATGCAATCGCGGGAAACCGCCCGTGTAGTTTGAAGTGGCAGTTTCCAGCGGCGGGAGAATCGCTGCATGTGGCGGTCGAATTTCTCCCGTCTGTGACCCGCGAGCTCCCGCGGCGGGAGAACCGCTCGTGTAGTTTGCGCCATACAACGCTCATAGTAAATTGTGTCTGCCGCGGGAAACCGCAGTGGGAGAACCACTCGTGTAGCTTAGACCTTACCCTTCCCTGCGCATAGTGTAACTGAGTGAGAGTATCTTGTTATCTCAGTCACACCCGTGATGTGAAAACAGTATTCGGCGAAGAAATTAATAAGCCGCCCGACCATATATCTATGACATTCATACACACACATTCTTTGATTGTCTATCTTTATCACACAGGAATAAACTTTTGAATTTAGAAATTATACTGAAAACTGCTGAAAACTAAAGAGTGTTGCTTACTTTCCACATTATATTGTGAGTATGTGAGACTATGGCGAATCTATTTATAATATATAACGTTGTTGGTATTTGTGTGGTAGATTTTAATATAGAAAATATCTTGCATCCTCCTTGTTGAATTTCTTGATGGTGTGTTGATGTTAATTTGGGATAAAATGTTTGGTGTATCAACGATGCATGTATAATTTTGTGTAAAAGCAATAAATCGGAAAGTTTATGTCTGGCTGTCATTTCCAAATTGACCAAATAAACCTTTGCGATAAGCAATTACACGGGTTAATTTTCTTTGTATGGATCCGATTCTATAATTGTGAATCTCATAATTGGGAGACCAAATAGTTGATCCGTATTCCAGAATACTTCGCACAATTGATTTATGTAATGTTAAAGTTAATTCTGTACTTTTAAAACAATTTGTGATTCTTAGCATTAAACCTAATATTTGTGATGCACTCTTTGAAATTGTATCTACATGTATATTGAAGCTAAGTGACGAGTCAAATGTCACGCCCAAGTCTTTAATCGAAGTTATGTTTAATAAAGGGACATCATTGATGTGATATGTATTTGAAAATTTATTTCAGTTGTTTGTGAAGGAAATTACAGCACATTTGTTTTTATTAAAATATAAATCATTTAGTGCGCACCATTTGTGAAGTGATGATAGGTCTTTTTGCAAATTGGTGCAATATTCTAATGATGTGATTTCTTTGTATAGCTTGAGGTCGTCGGCAAATAGGAGATATTTTGAAAATTTTATTCTTAAAGCTATGTCGTTGCTAAAAATTAAAAATACTACTTTTTGCAGAATAAATTGTATAAAAAGTTTTTAATTGTCATTGTTCAGTAATTTCTTTTGTGTTCTGTGTATTTTGTATAATTTCATTTTCCTTTTTATTGTAAAAAGAATAATAAAATTTTAAAAATAGAAAAGGGATAAGACATCATACATTAGTTGGTCGATGAAATGCGTATATTTTTTTATGACTTGAATGATATTTAAAGGTTCAGATTTTGCTGGCGCAATGATGTTATGTACATATAGTGGCGTTGTGGAAGATACTCCCAGTATTGTCCTGGTGTAAGACCACCATTCAGAATTGAAATGGCTTTAGCCATGTTTGGTGACAAGATCTGAATAGACAAGTACTTCCCCACCTTACTCTTCCCCATATCCTTCCCCTCCCCGCTACCTTCAGCCTCACAACATACCCCAATTGGGGATGTCATAGTCTCACTGGCTCCAGACGGGAGCAGCTTTTCTGAGGTATTTGCATAAAAAAATACAGTGTGTTCAAAAATCAGTGGCAATTTCCGAAGGAAGATTATTCTATATTATATCCTAAAGTAAGCAAGATATTTTCTTACATAGGTGTTTTTAGTATTTTGAAATATACAAATGATTAGCTGCATCAAAATAATAAAACAAAATTTGTGGAAGAGACGCAATAAACTGTTTAAAAAATCAATTTTGCCATTTTTCCCTTCAACCTGGTCATGATTTGAGAGCAGAGCAAGTCAAGATTTCCGTATTTTTGATAAATTTTGTCGTGTATTGTCTTCTTGTCGGCATATTATGCCGGTGAGTTTGCTAGGCAACTGATATTACGACAATATTGCCGGGCCAAATCTATTTCCTTTTCGCTCTGTTTACATATGTGCGTCTCTGTTTGCCACCCACCTGCTGACAAAACTATAATTTCAAACACGATTAATATTAATAATAAATAATTTCACAATTTTGCTTTCAAGTTTGGTGTGGAGTTATTGCAGGAGATCATTTTTCGTGTTGTGAAGTTATTGGACTTCAATATTGAGACAATTTATCGGTAATAGACAGTACAAAGGCGATTTCTTCTGCTTGTTTACATGCATCATAATATTTGAACTTAATAAAATTTGTTCCAAAATTGGTGTTGCCATAGAAATAAAAAAATTCCCTTTGAATTTCAGATTTTTTTTGTTCAACTATGTACTCATTAGAACAATTAAACCATTTTATTTTAAGTTTTATGTAAGTTTTAATAACAAACCATAAAATATTTGAATAGATAACTCAATGTTTCTGAAACTTGGTCCAAAAAGGTGCTCTTAATTCCAGTAACCGTTCCCACAAAGAAGTTTGGTAAATAATCCAAAGCCACCTTCTGCTTAGCCCTCTCTATGAATAACTTTACAGTGACGGCTTTTCTGAAAATATTCATGGATACTGTATATACCTGTGTATTACGATAATTCAGAAGAAAAATTAGTTTACATCTTCATGTAACTTGTTGCAATCATCTGTAGAGTTAATATATTTATAATTTTTCATATCATCTGCATAAAATAGGAAATATGAATATCTGATAATATGTTTGATGTCATTTATATACAAAGTAAATAATAGGGGACTCAGATGGGGGCCTTGAGGTATAATCTATTAATTTCTTTTATTTGAACTTTTTTTGGAACTTTTCATTTATTTGATTTTTTTTAGTGAATTATTCCCTTTCTTAATCCCGCTCATTATGCTTATATTCCTTGCATTCTTTCTTTAATTTTACATACATATCAGTGGCAGTTCGTGGTCTTTTTAACAGGAGGTTCAGAAATTTAAGAGAAGATAAATCTAATAAAAATTTACTTACTGTTGTCCTTCGTCAAATCGGTGAATACAGCGGCAGTTACACAACTTAAATTAAGTTAGTGGGAGGGGTACCTACATACTATTGTTTTTAAATCACTTGACACTCGCCACAATTATTAGATAACGAGAAAAGTTTTAGAGGAATTAAATTGTACTTCAGAGAAAACTGCCACTGATACATGTAGAGATAAGAAATATTTGGGTTAGAGCAGCAAAAACTCTTTAGCAATAAGCTCTCATCAATTAGCTTGAATCAGCTGATGTAGTCGGATATCATGCCAGCCATTATTCTAATGCAATGGTGAACGTTCTTTCACAAGATTAATTTTTTTAAATTAATAAAAGTAACAGTGGGTAGTAATAGTTGCAATAATTACTAAGAGAATACTGTTTATATTTATACATATTTAATAGAAATGCACAAAGAATTGTCACGATAATCTTTATCACACAGTAATAATTTTATCCTGACTTGATAAACCTCCACCTGGTTGCATATTTAATTGTTGAATCGCCTTGCCTTTTCGCTTCTTCGGTTGGCAACTCTATTAACGAGATTTCCGGTAGGTCACTTTTTGAATTACCGCCGAAACGGGAAGCCGGCGGTCATTTGACTCGTCACCTAACATTACAGTTTTGTGTTGTTATTTTATTTTAGCGACTACATAAAATAATTGTACGTACAAAATATAATGGTGAAATTTAGTATAAAATATTGTATTTTTTAGTCCTCCTCACTAGGGGGTCCTGTGCCGAGGCGGACTAAAGTTATTTAAATATAGTTTATTTGTCTTCTATGTCATTTTTAGTGTCTTCATTAGGGTTTTTTCATTGACCTCTTTCATCCTTTCATTCACGTCTTAGGAAAGGATGTTATGGAGTTTTGTTGCACAGTATGTATAGTTTCTTTGTCCGAATGTGGTTTTATAACTTGGAATATTTTTTATATCATTTTTATTCAATCTAGTGTTATACATACACGGTCTAGTAGAGGATTCATTATTTTTAAAAAACTTCAATAATATTTTTTGGGCATATATTTGCTGTACATTTGGTACGTCAAAGCTATTGAAAATTTCAATTGAAGGCGTCCTAATTGGTACTTTTAATATGGTTTTTGTGATTCCTTTTTGAATCGTATTCAGGTTGTGTAGGTACGTATGTGTAGCAGATCCCCATCCTATGATTCCATATTCAATTCGAGAATGACATAACGCGTAGTAGACCTTTTTCATGTCCTTTTTATTTACCACGTTTCTTAGATTTTTAAAGAAATATATAAGGCTTGTGAGTTTTTCCGTAATACCTTTGATGTATAAGGTCCCATCTAAGATTTTCTTCAATTATTACTCCGAGATATTTTATGTTTTGTGTTTTTTCGATGACGGGGCAGTAACATTGTATAATATTTTCATGGCTTTCGTGTAATTTTAGTTCTAGTGATTTTATTAGTTGGCTCCTTGAGTTCATTGAGAATGTTATATATTTTGTTTTGCTTATATTAAGGGTAAGCGAGTTGATTTTAAGCCAATTTTGAAGTGCACTAAGCCCTTTTTCAGCCTCACTAAATGTATCCGTCCAATTTTCTTCTTGAAATAATAAAACAGTATCATCAGAAAAACTGATTATGTTTCCTTTAATGGTAAGGTTAGTTAAATCGTTGATGTAGATAGTTGATGTGAATAGAATCGGTCCCAGTACACTTCCTTGAGGGACGCCATAGTTTAAAGATAGTACATTGCTCTTTTGTTTGCCAATTTGTACTTGTTGTTCTCTCCCTGTTATATACAACTCCAATAAGTTCATTGTTGTTTCGGCCATTCCTATTTTTTTTTTAGTTTAGTTAGTAATATTTTATGGTCTATTGTGTCAAAAGCTTTTTGAAGATCTATGAATAAAGCCAAACATTTTTTCCCATCATCTATGTTTTTTATGGCTATGATTGTTAGATTTTATATGGCATCATTGGTGCTTAGATTTTCCCTAAAACCATATTGGGATGGTGATAATAATTGGTTTTGTTCAAGAAATTGAACTATTTGCTTCTTCATTACAGTTTCCAAGATTTTTGAAAAGGGGCTTAAGAGACTTATGGGTCGGTAATTATATATATCCTTTTTGTTACCACTTTTATGTATGGGTATAACTGTAGCTTTTTTAAGGCATCAAGGGAATACATTTGTGATAGAATAACTTTATTACGGGATAATCCCTTTATTATGAACTAGCAGACCCGGCCACACGTTGCTGTGGCTAATGAAACACAACGCCATTACCCAACCTTTATAAAATCCACACCACCCGCTTGCCAGCTGCCCGCTGCCTGAATTGAATATTTGAATTTCTCGGCTTTTCTCTACTATAATAAGCATGTATTATATATATAAACCTTCCTATCTATTGTTGAAAACCGCATGAAAATCCGTTGCTTAGATTAAAAGATCTAAGCGCACAAACATTTTGAGCGGCTTCATTTTATACTATGTAATGATTATATTAATAATTCAAACCGCGAGCCGGAGGTTGATCATTTTGTGAACGCGTCTTTTTGTATTGTTTCAGGCGTGATCGGTCGCCGTTATTTGGACCTTCGCACGGCCGCGTTGTAATGGTACTGTAAATTACCTACATAATCACAACTCGCGTATTCAAGAGCTTCGCGAGGGAGAGTCCTTATGACCTGATACGGTCGTGGCTGCTCATATTTGTGACGGATGGATACCCGGCGCTCATCTCCGGAGGAAGCATGCTGACGGAAATCGTGTTCTACCCGGTGTTCTCCGGTGGGCTCAACCGGAGCACTGGTCCTGATCTTGGATCCTGCTCCCTGGCGAGGGGTAGTCATTCCCCGGAGCCTTCCTTGGGGTCTTTCCCGGTTCCCGACCTGGAGATTGCGCGTGATTACAGCCCGCGGTTCCTCAACGCGCTATGTTGAAGTCAAATAAAGTGTTCGCGTGAGTGTAGAAGTAATTTGATTAAGATCCATGGTCCGCAGGTATGCTATTTCTTTCTGCTTAATTATTTTTCTGTTAAATTTTCAGAATAGGTTATGTTTTTGCCCCTCAAAGGGCAACATTGTTAATTATTTTTATAATATATACTAGGATTTGTTATTTTGAAATGAACTCTTTTATTCACAAATTCAATCTAACCTCACAAGTAAGAAATCTGTATTTTCTTCCCATAATCCTGACGAGATTCTTCTTCTCTACCGTAAAATAAAAAGTAATCCGATGGTTCCCAAGGATTAAGCAACGCTACAGAATATCGAAATACAAGTGAAGCCGGGAGTAAGTATATGATATGTTTTGGCACCTTGTAGTAGGAAAGGGGTGACCATACAAAGCCATGGCATTGAATAGATATTTCTGTGCCTCATCAAAGTCCCCGTACTCCAGTAGTGCCCGTCCTCTCAGAGAGGCAATTCGGCCAAAAACAAAGTTCATCTGCCAAGCGGTGAACTCTTTGTTGTTTTCAGGCAAATGGAAGTTCGAACTCTGGAATCCAACAAAAAAAATGTAAATAGCTTATTATTTTTTCAAATATAGCAAACTTATTTTGTGACAACATTTTAATAAAAAAATTAAAAAAAAAAAACATATTTATTGTTTAAGTAGGACATGTTTCGTAAGCAATGCTCACCATCAGGGAAGGGTTGTTTTTCTTTGACAGAATTTGAATTTTAACTTGGATATTTGATGAATTGTTCAAATTCTGTGAAACAACCCATACTAAATATTTTTAAAAATTTGAATTTAGATATTATTATTATATTTCGACCATTTACAATTCAAGAATAAGGCGTATACTATAAATAAGCTCATCTGGACAGATGTTTCCGAACGCCATTTAAAAAGATGACAAATATTTCCAAATAAAACCGTCCGGTTTTACCTGGGAGTCCCAAAATGAGAGTCTTCCAAAAACATCAAGATTCTTATTAAAAAATATATTGATGAGTCCTATAACCTGCATAATCATAAATTGGTTTTAGATCATATTTTTTTTTTAAAGATTTCAATGTTAAATTGCACGTAGTTGTGAATTTGATAAAAAATTGTGATTAATGTCTAGTTACTTCATCTTCATAAATTATTTTATTACAATTAGTTTTCTTATCTAATTTTCATATAAATGTCTTCATACTTATCAATTACATCTTGTAACTTAGTTTGATCAGTTTTGTTCCAGGCTGCATCCTGAACACCAAAGAAGATTCGTTTTTAGATTTTCACGGCCAAAAGTATATTCGTCATTTGTTTTTGGGGTGTTATGCCGTGTTGCGCTGCCGGCAACACGGGTGTTATAACACCCCAAAAACAAATAACGAAAACCAAGGATTTATCGTGATCTTTTTGGGTTATTATGCCTTGTTGCGCTACCTCCTTCTTTAGCCAACGTTTCGGACAGCGTTACAGTGTCTCAGCCACCATGGCGAGTCAGAAATTGCCGAGCATTTAATTGAAACCAGCCATTACTTTGGATTTGTTCCTGAAGTACTTGGAAGACCCAAAACACATAGAGCCTAAATTCTTAATTTTTTTAAAGAAAGACAAACATTCCTGGGTTACGAATAATCCAACAATGTTTGAAAATCTCCTACAACTACCTTAGGAAGTGGAAAATGTTGCTTGTGTCGTGATGTAGGACTAAGCCAGTCGAGGAATCAACACGCGACGCCCGGTGGGACACAAACGCAATGCCCTCTCAGCCACTGATCAGTCAATTACAAAGGCAATTGGAATTCACAAAAATCCCATTAATATTAAAAGAGACAATGGGGTTAAGCTCAACAGTTCTTGGTCTCGGGTAATTGCTACACCAAAACTAAACGCAGAAAACCATTTTAAATTATACTGTAATACTAGCTCGTAGAGCATTGGAGCTGGCAACATGGTATCGCATCTACATGCATGTAGTGTATCTAAAAGCTTCCTGCTTAATCACATAGATGGCAGTACTCTGAACTGTCCTAAGACTCCGCTACATGGCAGATAGCTTAGTACAGGCTGTGTGCAACAGAGGGTCCAACAGCTCAGAGGGAGTCTTCAGCAGATCTCTCATGTCAGATTCCAATTAGCCAGTTCCTAGATAAGTCGACTATCGTGGTCAACACTGTACAAGCAAAGTATCAATAAACCAGATTATACTAAAAGAACATTATTCTACCCATTGAATTAATCTCCTTCCTAAGTGAGTTGGAGGACTGTTGGTAATACACCACAATACATAAGTGCACATTTTATAACTAATAATTGCACACCTGGCCTGATGATGGATACTGTAATGCTACCTGAAACATTGGCTAAAGAGGGATGTAGCGCAACACGGCATAAAACCCCATATATAAACCATGATAATACTTTTGGCTGTGAAAATCTAAAATCATACATGACCAAAGAAGATTGTAGGTAGGATAGAGAACCAGAAGAAGTAGACGCAACTCCATCATTTCCACTAGAACTAGACTACAATGGCTGCCTCTAATCTAGTTGAAGGATAGCAATAAACACATCTTACGTGGACCAATTTGTCAACTTCACACAAGACCATCATTGCTTCTTGTATATTTTGCTCGTTAATTTTTAACTCTGAATATTCTATATACGCTTCCAAGAGTGTTTGAGTTTTGTCTGAAAGAAATTATTTTCATTATTATTTTTTACTCAATACATAAGTACATAGTATAAATGTATACCTTTGAAAAGTTGTAGCAAATGTGTAAGTGAAAAGGCAAGGCACGGTAAGCCTTTACAAGTTGTAGTATTGTTTTTAACCACTTTATTAGAATTTATACATTGCGTCATTAGTTTTGGTTATATCTTAATTTTCTTCAGGACAGTATTAACATATTATGAACTTATATTAGTTTAAATTAATAGTGTCCTGAAAGTTGGGATAAAACCGACTCTATTATTTTTTTTTTAAATTTTTTTATGTGACACCTCACAAGAACGCCCCTGTCTGCACAGACATAAAGTCAGGGAAATCCAGTTGGGCAGCGTTAAGCGTTATGAGGCGGGTTAAGATAGAGCCTGTAGGAAGGGATTTATTAATGGGGTCTTGAAGAGGCCCGGATTATATGAAACCAGTAGCTCGTTCCTAATACCAGCCAACTTTACACAAAGATGAGTTGAAGAAACGACCCATTCTCATGAAGCCTGTGACCGGGTGTTCCACTCGTGTCTGTCGAGGAACAGACTCATCATAGAGTCTATAGAGATGGCAATCGGTGTGTTAATTAATATGGATTGTTAATCAAAACGGACCGACCTCTTTTGAACAGAGTCGAGTAGGTTTATCAAAAGTATTTTGATAAACACCTAAAGTATTTTGGGGCTCCAGTCCACAGGTGGTCCCCAAATTCAAGTTGACGTAAAGAATAACTCAAAAAGAGTAAATTGCATGTATGTAAATATAACTTTTTGGTAGATATGTAAGTAAAATTTTTTGTTGATACAATATTTCTTACCAGCAAGACGACAGTGGCCAATAATTTGTGTATACATGGCAGCCAATATCATTTCACATTCACACTTTACGAAGCTACCCATATTTAAAATGCTTCCGTCTGAGTAGTGTTCACCTTAAGAATAGGACAATAAAATCATTCTTAAATTATTCTTCAATATGTATTTGGTGAGAACATATTAACTATTTAAGGAAGTATAAAGAGCCGTTCGCACTGGGAGAGTAGTTTAGTCGAGTAGCGAGTATATTAGTAAAGGCTCGATGACACTGAGCGAGTTTACAAGCTACTATCTACTAAGTTTAAAAGCGGGTGAATCGGCGTGTGAGATTTTCATGACGACACACAAAACTGTCCACTCGCTCAGCAGCGTAGGAAACTGAGGTTGCTGCTAGCGCCAGTAGCGGGAATAACGACGCCTACGTGAACTAATTCTTCAGATGTTTGACAGTCGAAATCAGCTGTTTATTGGCAGCCATATTGGAAACATAAATAAACCAATCACGAGTTAGCGAGTGGCAAGTAAAGTTGATGACCTATCAACTTTTTTCGTAGATTGTCAACAATCTTCTAGTAAGCAAGTAACACAATGACACTGAGCGAGTTTACAAATAGATAGTGAAATTCCCAGATAGTAGCTTGTAAACTTGCTCAGTGTCATCGAGTGTTTACTAAACGCTTCCAAACACCACAACTTGAGTAGATTAGTTTAGTCAGCTCTTTAGTAGAGTCAATCCATTTCGTTCTATTTTTTCGGGCAAGTAGCGGCCCCCATCAAGCGTCCCTGCACACTGACATGATTGAACTCGTCATTTTAGTAGAGTTCATTAGTAGGCGAGCAGATATGTCGTGCCGTTGGAGTAACGTTATAAAATTCTTTATTTTTGCTGCTAGTAATCTCTTTTCATGTCCATAGTTTATTTATTTTCTTCTCAGTAATTTATTCTTCCACCTCTTCTACAATAAGTATGTATTAAATTCAGCTTAATTAAACGTATTTACTTTGTTCCGTAGCAGCCTTCATCTTGCAGCGGGCGGCTCAACAATGAACTGTACTTGAACATAATATGAACGCTTTTCGGCCCGTCAAGAAGCTAGTTACTCGCTAAACTACTCTCCCCGTGCGAACAAGTAATTTGATTTGTTTCATTTACCATTTGTTTGATTTGACCACCGTTAAATTACAATGATCACCATTTTGTAAGTTTTGACATTTGAAGGGTCCCCCTATTAACTGCTGATTTTCGGCTGTTAGTGTTTGGTTAATTAAGACGGTCAATATCAATTGTCAATGATTAAGGTGTGTAGTTATATCATTGATGCAATTGACAATAGTTGCTAATTTATTGATCATTTATGGAGGAAATTGTAGTGATTGACAGGAGAATGATGGGAATTTCGATTGAGCGCATTGGCAAGCGCCATTGAAGCAGCGGCTTTATCATTTCGTTGTGCGCTTGACAATCATTCATTTAGTTTAGGCATGCCGAGCCACGGGCAGCATGTGACCATTTGAAATTTTTTGCGGCCCAAAATGAAGTTTTCAGCTTTCTAAGCTTTGGATTTTGGTATTCACACAAAAAAATAACATAATCATTCTCGTAAATTTATCACATTTATATTATATTTTATGAAATTAGAATATTTTTGTTATTAGACCTTCGGATTCTTGATGGGGATTTTGATTTATTGCTTAAGAAGTGCCAGGCGCATGGCCGCACTAGGTTTTTTTTTTCCGATTATTTCCCGATAATATATTTATTTTTCCGCAACCTTCTCAGAAGATTGAATGCAACTGACCGAAATTGACTGAAATTTAATAAGTTTCAGCATTGAAGTTCGCGGTTTTACAATAATAGGTTTTTGGACACCGAATTACTGGCAAAAATTAATGGTAATATCCTCCGTTTACCCCTACCCCCCCCCCCCCCCCCCCCCTCCGAGTGGCCCATTAAGCCCAGTAATTTTTTTTGGCCCACCAAACGATTTGGGTCAGGTACCCCTGGTTTAGTTGTTTTTAAGGTAGTAAATATGGCGAATCAATCGAGCACTTTGGAATTCAGTTTCATATTTCTTATAGTTATATTACAATGTGATTGTCCAGGGTTATGGAAAGTGACATCAAAAGATTATCACTATATTCGCGCACTGTAGGTACCTTCTATTTCTGAAGGCGTCCACAAAGCAGCTAGTACGAAAATATTGACAGATCGATTCATCAATTGAAGTACCGTCAATACCACTTCAATTAAATATGTCAATCCCTTTTAATGCGGTGGTCACCAAGTGCCGACTCTTCAAATGTTGTCTAAACTTTATAAGCCTTTTTAGTACTATACCTGCTGTTATCAACAATAATTACTTACTAATAATGGAGAGTCTTCTAGATTCTCGTTGTGGTGCATCAGAACTTCTCTAAAAATATATATATTTTTAATAAAAATCACGAATATTTATAAAACATTGAAGAGATAGACAGTTACAGGTGTATTTTGGGCGTGTCGTGTGTGATCAAATCTCCTTTAAGGGCCTTTCGAACTAGGCTGTAGTATTTAAGTAGTGAGTAATTTAACTCGTCCAAACACCTTAAATTTAGTCAGTGGTTTAGTAGAGTGAATCCGTTTTGTTCTGTTTTTTTCAGGCTAGTAGCGTTCCCCATCATGTGTCACTGCTCACTGGCTGAACCATTTAACAAGTCCAAATCCATTGTTCTAGTAGAATTCATTAGTAACGGCAGAAATGTTGTCTTGTTGGAGAGAAGATGCCACTCTAAAATTCTTTTTTTTTTTCGTTATTAATCCATTTTCATATCCATAGTTTCTTTATTTTCAACTCACCAATTTCTTCTTCCACCTCTTTAATTTGTTGGCGAGTTGCTTGCCACATTATTAAACTACCAGCCTAGCCCGAAAAAACCTCAACTTAACTCTCAAATTGATTTTACTTTTTCAACCTTTGAAATTCCTAAAAAAAGAGTCAGTTCCATCAGCTTGGGAGTTGAAAGGTCGTATGTAATTTGGCGACATTGGTTTCTTTCAAATCGGTACAGATCACACTTTTAGGATTTAAATTTATATTGCATTTTTTTTTATTTCATTCAGAAATCTTAAAGTGATACTTAAAAAGATTCAAATTTTTTTCTTTCACTGATTGCTCTAGTTTAATTATTCTAGGAAAAAATACTTTTTGCAAGTTATACTTTAAAATATTAAGATAAATTAATTGTTTCCACCTATTCATACACCATATGGATGTGAATAAATAGTTTTGTTGGAATCACTAATTCAATACAGTGAAACTCTCTTAAGAAACTAAAACAAACTTCTTAAGCAGGAAAACTAACACGTTAGAAAAATTAGGCCAACTTTGCGCCGAGGGACCGAAGAAACCAAACTTCTTAAGCCACTAAATTTCTTAAGAGGGTTTCACTGTACATATATATTTTATACACAACAGTATTTGTATGCCTTTCTTGAAAGAATTGAGTTTATTTATGAACTTTTAATCATGTGATGGATGCAATATAATATGAATAGAAAATAAATATGTAATATGCAACAATTGATTTATCTTCATATTTAGAAAAAAGTGTGTTTTTTTTAATAATTATACCAAAAGAGCAGATTATGATTTTTTTAAGTACATATCACCTTAAAATTAAACCCTATATCTTTAAAAAAAAATAATAAAAATGAAATTATTTGTAAAAATATTGGTTAAATGCTGCCTTAGTTGGTCTTACTGCAGTAGATGAAGAAGGGTGAATGGGTTTCTTAAAATATTTGAAATTGAACCCGCCATCTCTTAAAAATGATGTAATTTCTTCTGATACGTCATCAGTGGATTTAGTCATCTGCAATAAATAATAATTCACAATAAAGTTCATCAATTTTGTTACTACGTTAATAAAATAAAACTTTTTTATGAAATTAAAAAAAAATAATTGGAAATCACTGCAAGTAAGAATTCAATTGCTTATCAAAATAGTACAATTTTTCATGAATATATAAGATTAAATCTCAAAGCAGTTGGATGCACCCCCCGGTTGGAGAGATTAAAAAAAATTACAACAATGAATTACATATCGACGGTCCCGACGAATAATGTTGGATCGGCCAAGAATAGAAATTAGCTTTGTTGGCTTATTTATTGGAATATTTTGTTGATTTAAAAGTCTTTATTTTCGGAAATTTGAATGAAATGAAATGAAATGCCAAATATCAAAACAACACTATATTTCTTGAACTCAAAAACAGTAAAAACGAAGAAACGAAACATTAAACAGCTTTACTGCATAACTACAAAATCGCACATCCGACATTGGTCTTCGAGACCGTCGATATTATTATTTACTGGCACCCACAAGGTTAATCACTAATTCTGATATAATAGAGATATATTAAAAATAAAATAATTGAATTAAGAATAATTATTTCCACCAAACATCTCTACTCAAGTAATACAAGTAAACCATTTAAATTTAGACTTGCGATTAAGGTATATTTACGCTTTATAAGACTTTACAAGGCCAAAAAAAACTAATTGTGATTGAGAGAGCAAACAACATTGTAAGAATAAATAATGCTCTCACAGACTTAGAAACGGTGAACGACTTTATATACCTAGGTTCGTCTATAAGTGACGAATGAGGTTGTGAAATAGAAGTGCAAAGAAGAATATGCCACGAGTAAAATGCAAAATGATTTGCTCAGGATTCCATGGACAGCTTGACACACAAATATTTCCATTCTGGAAGAGCTATGCATCCACAGTAGGTTTTCAACATCCTGCCTTCAATGTATTTTAAGATATTTTGGACACATTGCTTGGCAAACTGAGGACTCCAGCTTGGAGAAACTCATAGTCACTGGCAAAATGGAAGGCAGAAGAAGGTCACCAATGCATTAAAGTGATCAAGTGTCACCGGAATCCGGTAAATTGGTTTCCTCGGCTCTCCAAGCAGCGCAGAATCGCGAAGAGTTGAGGAACATGGTCCACCATGGGTATTGAAGTTGGGATCATCAGTAATTGGAATTGTTAATTTTTGATCCATCTTGTACACCTCTAACCAAGCAAGTGCCTCTTTAAAATGATTTACCTGTACACAAGCTCTTCCAATATATGTACATTATTTTGACTTACGTCTTTCTTTACTCCCAATAGTTTATTGAACTTCCCTCCACCACAAGCTTGGCACTTTCGAATATTCTTTTCGAGGTAATTTATTGCGCGGTTGTGAAAGTCTTTCTAAATAATCAGTAAAAATATTATTTCAATCAGCCATGCAAAAACCACTGTGGAAGTCTTTCTAGTGCATATGACAAAAATTTTCTTATTCTATCCAGGGCGTATGATAAAATTTATCATATTCCTTCTAGTGAGCATAATAAAATTTTTCATATGCTATAACAAAATGCCTATGACAAAATTTATCACATTCTATCAAGTGCGTATGAAATAATATGTCATAATCTATCTAGTGCGCATGATAATATTTGTCATATTCTATCTAGTGCGTATGACAAAAATTATCATATTCCATCTAGTGCGCATCACAAAATTTATCATATTCTATCTAGTGCATATGACAAAGTTTTGTATTATTCTATCCGGTGTGTATGATAATAATATTACAAGCAAATAAACAAAAAAGGTACAAGACTCATTTATAAGTATTCCAATGTGTTTGCTGTTGCCGTTGAAATTAATCATGCATAAGAAATATGAGATATTTAAGTCTAAGGAAACAACCCAAATGTATGGGAAATATCTAGTGAAACATTTTTAATTTCTTTACAAACCTTCTGATTTTCGGTCAGTAAATCATACGCATAAGTAAAGAACTTTGTATTGCAAAAGCGCATGTATCCGCACCAGGAATAGTATGGCAGATCTTCATTATCATCTAGAAAAATAATTATCACTATTAAAAAATAATAATCTTGAGTCTTGTCAATTTGTGGCGAGCTGGATCGGGAGAGGCTGGATTGGGAAGAATTTTCCAGCCAGACTCTCTCGAAGAGATGGATTCGTATGTCACTCCTGGACACACTGACCTTTAGATTCTTACCCATCCCTCATACCGTTTGCCTTCTCTGAACTTCCTCTCCTTCCTTTCTCTAAAAAGACCCTCTGCAAAGCTTCCCTAAAGACGACATAGATCCTGAGTGAAATTGTTTTCCTCTGAACCTCCTTGTGGAATTAATGTAAAAAAAAAAAAAATTGTGATCAGATTTCAATAGCCAGGTACTTTCTAAACCTCTTCTTCCCTAAATTCCTCCAGCCTCACAACATACCTCAAATACAGTATACCATAGTCCCACTGGCTGCGGAAAGTTGGAACTCTTGTACAGTAATCACAAAAAAGTCTCGAAGAAATAACTTCTCACAATAGAAAATAAGATATTTACTTTTATTACGGCGGAGTCCAATGCAGTGACATTTTTTTTCGGTGTTGACTGTTGGCTCCATCAGGGGACGGATAAATATCCCACTCTCTTCGTGGGTAAAGTCTCCTCCGGCGCATTCCAGAAAGCCTATATCGAATAGCTTTGCAAAACCTGTTAAAAAATACCAGCATTTGATACACAGAGAAGATGCAAACATGGGACTGCCAAACTTTTCCTCGAGACACTCCATAAGATGCACGTGAACCGTTCCCAAGTAGCAAGTAAGTTAATAAATTTATTTATACGCCTAAAAAAGCTTTTACATAAAAGTGATGCATGAAATCGTAGGTGTGTGCGTGGGATAATATCTGTATTATGTATATCAGAAATAATACTTGAATGTGGTCAATAATTTAATTCATAAATATGTCTATCACTCCTGGACACATTGTCTACCAGTTTCCTAACCACCCTCATATATTTTTCCTTTACAGAACTTCCTCACATTCCTTTCCTTAAAAATACCCTCCATATGGCATCCTCTAGGATGACAGGCCCTGGGGAATTTTTTCCTCAGGGCCTCCTTTGTGGAGCTAGTGTAAAAAAAAAAAGGACTATATATTCAGTGCAATCCGTATATTCAGTATTAAGAACATTTTTTCATACAAAACACATACTGTCATTAACATACCGGCTGCTGCTTGCAAGTCTGACTTGCACCTCATTACATTTAGCAGTAATGTCCTGCTGAAGATCTCTCCCAGAGCGGCGCTGCATTTCAACTGGAGTTTTTCAAATGGCTTCAGATTATCAAATGTCTTCAAAAATGCCACTAAAAAAAATTAATTAAAATCTAAATTATAAAATAAAAATAAACAGAATATTGACCGGTCAGTGGCTGAGTTGATGAATGCATCGGGTTCCTAACCAGACGTCATGGGTCCAATTCCTCCGCTGGGTAATTCCTTTATCATTGCCCAAAAAACATTATCCGCTTGTAATAATGATAGTTGGAGATATTAACACTAGAGGGCTCGCGTCCAAAATTTTACTAGAAAGCTCGCGCGGGGGACATATGCCCCCTATCAAATATGGGATTTATTCATACCACTCTAATTTTATGAAAGCAAATAAGTTTTATTAAGACTAATCAACTTTATTTCTTACTAATACTTTAACAAAACTTAACAATCGCTTAAGTTGAATTGAAATATAAACAAAAATTAAACTTCTGCGAAAAATTCCATATTTTTACTCATTGTGATCAATCAGTCTCTAATTTTTTTTCAAAACCTTAATTTGGTAAGTGAATCATCTTATTGTAAAGTTTACAAATAGGTTATTGCAATTCAGAAGCAACTTCATCACAGTTAAGGGCACACTATTTTACACACTATATTTTCCACCGCAATGAAACGTTTTCTAAAATTCCTCGATTGCTCGCGCGGGGGACATGCGTCACCCACCGACTTTATAAATGCGTTGTGCACAAGTCCACACACCTAGAGTGATGGCGCACTACCATAAATATACTTGGATGATTTGTAATTGAGGAATACCTGAGAGGGCAGCACTGAAGCGCGTTTCGTTCATTAGTTATTAAACAATATTACACCCTGAGTGATATATGTCACCCATACGAGCCTTCTAGTGTTAATATTGACATGTAAAACGGAATTTTTGTCTTTCTTTTAAAAAAAACAACATGTTATCTGTGTCTAAGAGTGGAAAATTCATGTGCCGAAGCAACATGATCAAAAAGGAATTCCAGTTGTTAAAAAAAAATGTTTAAATATATAATCAAAAATACAGGGAAATATTAGTTATAGATAATATTGTGAATTCCGAATTTGAAATATGAAATGGATAAAAATAATGTAAAATAATTAGTTCCCAAAGATATATTTGTTTTGTTGTAATAGTTTATTATAATGGAATTCAACTATGAATAATATTGTCAGTTTCAAAAATAGAAATATTAAATAGATCACAATGGCCGAGTTAAGGTCCATGTAAGACAGAGATCCTGGGTTCAATTTTCCGTTGCAACTAATTAATATTACATTCTTCTTCAATGATATATTCATATATTGTTGGGATAAAAGTTATTTAAAAAAAAAGTTATTCCAATTAAATTACTTAAGGGGATGGCTGCACTGCGCTATTCTTACAAAACTGATTTTTGCATTTGAGGTCAAAACCCAACCAAACAGAATTTTTTTAAATCAAAATTTATAGCAAATATCCATTGGTTTTTGTTTTAAATTATATAATATAGGTAATTAAAGAACTCAATTTTTCAAGATTTTTTAATAATATTTATTAAATAATTTTTTTTTATCTACTATACAAATATAGTAAAATATTATATACAAATTTAAAATTATTAAAGAAGGGATGCAAAATTAAAATTACAAACGACCAATATGTTTTAGAAAACAAATTTGTCGTATTCAAATGTATATTTTCGATCTAAGAAACTCAATTTTTACGATGTTTTATTTTATATATAAATGGTAGATTGGGCAAGAATATTTTTTTAACAATTACCATTAACTCACAAAAAATTGTCAAAAAATGAATTCTCTAAAATTGTGAAAAAATTAATTCTTTAATGGCCTGTAATTTAAAATTTAAAATATAAATAAATAAAGTAGTACATAACCTTACTAGATATTTGCTATACCTTTTGATTAAAAAAATTATTATTCAGTTTTGTTAAGTGTTTTGGCCTCAAACCCAAAATTAAGTTTTAGGTCGGCCGCATACGTGAGGTTTTTCCATCCGATTGTCTGATCCGACAGTTATTATTGTTACACGTACGCGTACAGGATTGGCCGGCCGGCGCGGAATAAAAAGCCGTCCAAACGGGTTTCGAATCGGATCAGACAATCGGATGGAAAAACCTGACGTGTGCGGCCGGCCTTATATGAAAAATGCCATGCCGCTGTTCCTCTTAATATTTTTACGGAAGCTCCAAAATTGCAGCGCTCTTCTTTTTGTCAAACTGTGGGTTTATTTTTAATGAATTTATCGTAAAAGACAAATCAACTGACTGTTTGTGGCTGAATATGCTTTATTTACATTTACTTTACCATTGGAAGTGACCTCCATTTGCATGCTGTCAAAAGTATAAGATGGCGCCAGAATAGCCACCTGCAACATTTCAGTGTCAGTGGTACTGGTTGAAGTATCCGGGTCATTGTGCTGTAAACATACAAATGTGTATTAATTTATTATTCACAATAGAAATGGATTGTGCTATTTTTAGTCACCAATCTGATTAGCCAGGTTAATCTAAACCTTCCTCTTCCCAAGTCGTTCCCCCTCTACATATTTATGGGCCTCAAAACATTCAACCAAAGATATTGAAATACAAGAGATATGCTATGCCCGACCGTCGGCGGACTACTGTCTAATGGGAATAGCTTGAATACGGAAAGAATTAGTTCATTTAGTTGATTTTTTAAGGTGTGCAGTTGTATTAGTTAATAATTCCAGGAAACACAATAAAAACTGTCGATAGCACATCTCTTATATTTCAATATCTTTGCATTAACTGATTGGGAATCAGAGTTGAACAGTTGAGTGCTCTAACTCCGGTGAATTGGCAGCATAAAGAATAACACAAGAAGTGCCTTGTGGGCACGTTTAGTGTTCTAAATATCCCATATATTGCCATACAAAAATTTCGAAATAGATCTACGATTTCGAGCGAGTTTAAGTGAGACGGAACACTGGGCAGTTGGGATAAATGGAACATTAATTTGTTTCCATTAAAATTTGCATGGAAGGCACTTCTAATGTTATATTCTATTGCAGCCTCCCAGTGACAGAAAGAGTAGCAGAATGACACGGGAAACTTTGTCTATTGGGATTTTTTTACATTAACTCCACACAGGAGGCCTTGAGGAAACAATTTCCCTCAGGGCCTGTGTCGTCTTTAGGGATGCTGTGTGGAGGGTCTTTTTAGAGAAAGGAAAGCGAGTAAGGTCTGGGAAGGAAAAAGGTATGAAGGGTGGATAGGAATCTGGAGGTCAGTGTAACCAGGAGTGACGGACGTATGAATACATCCGATGCAAGGTGATGGGTCAAGAGAGTCCAGCTGGAGAGGTCTACAGGTCTCCCTTAACCAGTATCTCCTGATACAGCCTGCCACACAGTAGGTGGGAAGATGCATCTGCCGCCAGGACCTAGACAAACTTCACCCAATGAAACTGGGCAGCCCTACTACATATGTCAATGTAGCAAACCACTTGGGGTGACTTATGGCAAAGGTGCTTAGGATGGCTATGTGCTTTCGGAGACCAAATATTTAACAGATACAATATGGTTTTTTTCTTATTTCAGGTTTGAATACATATCATAACCAATGCGGTTCCGCAACAAAACATATAACAACAACAAATCTAAACTATTCTTTTATCATGTTCTCTTTCATCACTGTTCTATTTTATTCAGTTACCATTTTAGCTTTGGCGTCTGTGTAAGCTAACGGGGGTGGAAATGTAAACCGCCGTGGGCCCTGGTGAGAGCTGTCAGCCTAGAAACACCCAGAATTGGAGCCGCCCAGAGGCTGACATCAGTCATCAGTGTTGTTCAAAATTAACTCAGGAGTTTGAACACTGGGTGTTTTGGAACTCAGTATTGGGAAAGTTAAAAAAATCGAACTTTCAAAAAAAAAAAATCAAAGCTGTGTCATTTTACTTAATGGAGCTTAACGGGTTAGGAATTTGTTTTTTACGTTATGTTAATAATTTTATTTACAATGACTGTTTTCCAAATAAATAAAATATGTTTACTCTGAAACTTGACTGGAACATAGACCACCCCTTCAAGTTGTCGAGGAAAGTCGGTCGAGAACCGGTAGTCAAGAGAGCCTCCTGATTAGCACTCCCTGATTGCATATCTTCACTTATTGGCATCACCGCACCTATGAACAGTGCTTCTTCTCTTGTCATCGACCTTAGGACATAAAACAGTGCTATATGTATATACATAACAAATATAGTCTCTACTCTCATCTGACTCGTGATTAATTGAAATTTGTTATAATAAGAAAATTTAATTCTTCATCACTGAAGACATTATTAGCGACTCTCAGGAAAAAGAATTGAACCCAGGACCTTAGCCTTGCCGGAGCGCTGCTCTTCCACTGAGCAAATGGGACCCTATGCCCTTCGGTCATATTTAACTGTATCATACTTCAACTAAGAATTACATACCAATATTATATTCATTTTCTTATTTCAGATATTTTTATTGGCTGCTATCTCTATATGTATGATTGCAAGATTCTTCTCGAACTAAATGCTATCTAGATATGTACTTGACTTTACTTGCAGAAAAATCAAGTATCTAACACACTAGTAGACAAGTATCTAGATAGCATTTAGTTCGAGAAGAGTCTTGCAATCATACATATGGGCCTAAGCACGGGTAAGCCACCCAGTGAGGTCAACATTATTCAATCATACTATAAAATGTAAGATAACACCCAATTAAAATATCCATTAAGAAAATAAAGACAATGTTGACAGTTCTTAGTCAATGTGCGATATTGCTAAATGTGACCGAAGGGGGTAGGATCGAATTAGCTTAGTGGTAGAGCAGAGCCCCGGCCAGGCTAAGATCCTGGGTTCATTTCCTAGATGCGATCATATCTTTTTCTGTTTTTACCGTTTCAAATTTTCGATTGAGAACCACTAATATTGTCTTCAGTGATTAAATATTAAGGGTTGACCGAGATCTCGGTTTCGGAATTCTCGGCTACAAATTCTACCGAGAACTCTGTCTCGGTTCTCGGAGAAAAATCGCCGAGATTCTGGGCCATAACCGAGACCGTTGTAAATAGGTACGGTATAGGATAATGGGATTCAAATCTACCATGATCCACGATTTAAAACCAAATATCTGTCTGAAAGCGAAATTAATACAGCCAAGCTTCACATTATCGAAACTCTCAATGGAAATGTGCTATCAAATTCTCATGTGACGACATGTACTTCTACTGCATCATCAGCTAGCTCATCAAACATGGCTGCAACAGATAAATCCAATTTATGGACAGCTCATGGGAGATGAGCCAATGAGCAGTGACGAAAGCAAGTGCTGTGATAGAAATAGCGCTTGATAGCTTTCTTAGAGAGCCAAAATTGCAAAGAAATGCAAATATTTTTGAGTAGGTATTGGTATTCGTCACCATGTCAAGTTCTTAGGCCTGCAGCAAAAAAGTTTTTATCAACACCACCTGTAGTCTAAGATCTGAACTAGAAACGACCTTCACCCATCTGTTTAATGGATGAAAAGTATTTTATATCAAATTTAATATATGTTTAAGAAAATATATCTCGAGTGGGTTGTCTAAAAAATTCCTGGCCAGACTTTGATTAATTTTAAAAATATTAATTGAAAGAGAGCGCGTATGCTATTTATTTGTGCAACAGAGAAGGATGGCGTTACATTAGTAAATACTTGAATTAACTACTCCAATTGTCTAAGTCAATTGTCAATTTGAGCTGGTCAATTATACGACATGAGGCGACACTCTTTGAAGGGTGAAAATGCAGAAAAATTGCTTTTTATGTGCTACAATATCATGTTCAATTTTGATTATTAAAAAACAAATTTTTATTACATTCTTAAATATACTTGTAAAGAAATAGGTACCTACCTAGAAATGCATAGGATTCCTTTATGTTCGAATTTTAAATAGGTGTTGTCTAAGAGTATGGATATTAGAGAGACGGCATGTAAAGTGTGCACACTGACCCAAAGTGTGATTATTCAAAAATTTTACCGAATGGTTTTTAGACGGTTGACATTGGCTTTTACACCTCGGTCGCGTATAGAGCTCCCAGTAAAACGTTCATAAAACATAGAAAAATGGTCCAATGCGCCGTAAAATTGTGTAAAAGTAGTTCTATGAAGACCTTTAAAAAGAAAGACGGTCTTACCTTTCACATATAAGTGTTTAAACATCGCTTAAATATACATTTCATAATTGTCGACGTGTTCATTTCAACTGCTACCGCCATCGGCCCGTCGCTATCACGTGATCTCGGAATGGCAATGGGCCGAATCAGTCAACTTAAATTATAATAATTAAAAGTTACCAAAAAACTGTTATTTTTTTATAAATCATAACGCACAAATATAAAGTTCTGATTTACACATGTCGTATGTACGTGTTTTTTATCGTTTAGCTTATTCATTTTTAAACGTTTTTACTTCGTCTTTTTTGCACTGTTATTTTTATTTCTTTTCCTACTAATTTATCACTCCTTTTACATATGTTTACAATTGTAATTCATAGTATATAAAATAAAATAAAATAATCACTGTATTGTTATGTAAAATTCACATTGACATGCCCCCGTGGTCGAGGGGAAAAGCTCTTGACTAGCAATCCGGAGGTCGCGGGTTCAAATCCCGGCGCGCACAGATAAATTTTATTCGATTGATTTGTGTTCTCAAAATTTAATAATTAAAAATAATATAAGGTATATTTCCGTCAAGTTCCAGGTGGAACATACTATCAGTATCGCCCTGGTGTAAGACCACCCATAATAATTGAAATGTTGCTTGAAATGGCTTTAGCTATGTTTGTTGACAAGATCTGAATAGACGGGTACTTCCCCACCTTCTTCTTCCCTATCTCCTTCCCCTCATATATATATTCGATTATGTGTTATTCATATGTACATATTAGATTATTTGTTATTTACATATATATAAATAAATATTCGAATTTTATGTTATATATCTACGTGTGTGTGTGTGTGTGTGTGTGTGTGTGTGTGTGTGTGTGTGTGTGTGTGTGTGTGTGTGTGTGTGTGAGGGTGTGTGTGTGTGTGTATAGGGTGTTAAGGGACGTACTTGACTTACCAGTGATTCCTGACATTATTTGGAGTAAAAAATGTAACTGAAAGTTTGGTCTTCTGTGACATTTTTTTTCTACAAAAACATAAAAAAATGGTATGTGTTGAACAGCTAAAGGCGGGGTCAGAAGTTGTTCGGTTATTCGGCTGAGTGACCAACAAGTAGAATTAAAACGTAGCTTTTTAAAGCGCCCTTGAGGTGATTTTCTCACGAAAATGGCGCTATAAAAGTCATCCAATTATTATTATTTAGCCGTATTTGGAGACTAGATCTGAATAGTCGGGTATTTCCCCACCTCCCTCTTCCCCATATCCTTCCCCTCCTCACTTGCCTTCAGCCTCACAACATACCCCAATTGGGGATGCCATAGTCTCCAGAATGGAGCAGTTGGGATTCTTGTGAGGTGATCACATTAAAAAATATATATATTTAGTTATTGTTGATTGCACTTTTTTGTTGACATATTGCACGTGAATTTTAGTTCTACTCATAATAAGGTCAACGTTGGTTTTGGAATTGTCATTTTTAATTATAGATATATCTTGATATCCGACAATGTTGTGTAAATTATTTAGGTGCTGGATAGCTGGTGGCAGCAAAATTTCTTTGTTTTCGACAATATCATGAAGACGGGGATCATTTGACTGCTGGACACCTGGGAGTATGATATATTATCTATGTATCCGACGAGCCTGTAGGGTGAACTTGTATATGTCTACCATCCTGAATTGATGAAAGCAGTATAAACTCTTGATGCTTTGAATAATTTTTTTGATGAACATCTGGTGTCAGCAAAATATTTTTTAGTATCCAACAGTAATAAGTTTCGTCATCAGTCGGAATAATTCAACATGACATTGGTCAGATAATCGTATCTTCCGTTAGGTTTTTTTTTCGAATTATTGTCACGATATGTCTGTTTTTTATGTGATTGTTTGTGGTCTGGATGAGTAACATACATCAGGACATTTTAAAAATTAAATAATGTAGTCTCAAATTACTTAACTTACTCAAAAGTCTTTTGTTAAGTACTTCCCTTTTCTTCATTACTTATTTTTCACCACCATTCCCTGTTCAGAAAACAACTATTATACATATGTTCAAAATTTATAAAAAATTTACGAACGTTTTTTTTAATAATAAAAAAAAAATGTGAATCCCATTCCCAATTCGGCCCTTATCTCCTGGCGGCTGCCCTCCCCCTGCACGCTGGCCCCTTTACCCCATCTGTATCCCCACTTCCCGGCGGCCACAAATTTTTAGAGCTACACTGGTTTTGGCAGTTTTATACATTCTGAGTTAGGTATGCCGCTTCCATTGGATTTTAGTTCCATGGGTGTTGTCATGGAGACAGAAAATGATAGATGTTTTTTGTTTTGTTGTCTAGCTGGGTAGCACAGATTGAAGTAATAAGAAGATTGAAAAATAAGTTTATAATTACAAAGTGATATAATATTTTGAAGACGGACAAATAACTTTAATTGTAGTTTCTTTGTCAGCAAAGCAACTCATGATATTTGTATGTCACATTATTAATAAAAAATTACAACAAATAGACAAATTGTCTTATAAAACTACAATTTTAGTGAAGAGAAACAATAACCTTGGAAATGGAAAAATTAAGATTCACATTTACAGTGTCAGCAGCATCGGATGGAAAAAGCAATGTGATCTGCGTAACCTCAATCGAGACACCCGATGGATATATATTTGATATTCCCGATGATTTAAAACATGCAAGCAAACATACCGCAATAACGACTACGGATGTTTATAACAAAATTAAGAATTCTCTAAAGAAAAGATATCAAACACGGAAAATATGGTTTCCCTTAACCCAAGATTTGAGGAAAATTTACTTAGATGAAGGTGAGAATATACAATTTGGTGACCAATACCTGGAAGAAATTATATATGACAAGAAACTTTCTGACAATAATATTAGTACTGAAAATAAAAATCTAGGAAAAATAGCAGAAAGATTTTTACTCGAGAAGTTTTCAGGAAAAACATCAAATGTACACCAATGGATCAATGATTTTGAAAATGAATGTAAACGTTTCGAGATATTAAAGGAGGCAGAAAAAATTGAGACTTTCAAATATTTACTTGAAAAACAGTGCCTAGATTGGTACACTAGTATGTTAATAAAATATACAGTAAACGCAGAATGGGCAATATGGAAAACAAATTTTTGTGAAACATACGGAAACAAAGGTTGGTCACAAGTTAAATTTGCATTTGCCTTTAAATTTCAAGGAGGTTCATTACGAGAATATGCCACAAAGAAAGAAAGATTGTTATTAGAGATAAATAAAAATATTGACACACAGACATTGATTCATCTTATTGTTATGGGTCTACCAGATTATATAATGTACAAAATGAATAAGGAATCAATAACATCGACTGCAAATCTATTCAATGAAATTGGTAAACATGAACAAACAGTCAATAAAAATAATTATGATAAATTCAAGAGAAATACATTTGCTAATAAAGATGTACATGAACAATTAAAAATAATAAACTTAGTAACATTGAATGATATATTAACAGATCAAGAGAAAAATGAGGATATAAAAAAATACAATAACAAGTTAATATATAAAAACAATATATATTATAAGAGGGTAAGAAAGCAAGAAAAAATACTACTGTCAGAGGAACTCAGTATAAAATTTATAAAACTGATACATGAAAATATGTGTCATATAGGTATAAAACAAATGCAAAAGAAAATAGGAAACATTTATACAGCAAAGAATTTAACTAGAAATATCACCGATTTATGCAAACAATGTGAAATATGTATAAAAAATAAGACAAGAGGACAGGCTAAATATGGTGTAATGTCACACTTAGGCCCTGCCACAAAACCACTTGAAATTGTCTCAATAGATACAATTGGGGGATTTGGTGGCTCTCGATCAACCAAAAAATACTTGCACCTTTTAGTCGACCATTTTACTCGATATGCTTATATAGTAACCTCAAAGACACAGAGTGCAAAGGACTTTATAAAACTTATAAATATTGTACCAAATTGTAATGAAATTGGCATGGTTCTCACCGACCAATATCCTGGAATTAACTCAAAAGAGTTTAAAACTTTTTTAAATGAAAGATCAATCACACTAATTTTCACTGCAGTAAATTCGCCGTTTTCGAATGGACTGAACGAAAGGCTAAACCAAACACTCGTAAATAAAATAAGGTGTAAGATAAATGAAAATCTAAATACTAAAGCATGGACAACTATTGCTCATAATTGTGTTGATAGATATAATAACACGGAACACTCAATAACAGGCTTTGCACCGAGATACCTATTGGATGGTACTGATGTTTCATTCATACCAAATGAACTTCAATTAAAAAAAGAAGCAGATGACTGGATTAGAGATAGAAAATTTGCATTAGAAAGAACAATTAAGTGACATGAATATAATAAAATGTTAATTGATAAAAAAAGAACAATTCATAATTTTAAAATAGGCGATATGGTATATGTTGAAAATGGTCACAAACCATAGACATACAAATAACTAGACGAGAACTTACAGATGAGGGGTAAAAACCAACTATGGCGGGGCGAAGAGAGGAAAGAGACTTGTGATTCGCCAAGTCTTCTTCATTGTCTAAGTATGTGTTTCATAGACATACAGCGTCCGCGCGTAAAATGTACGACGAGAGCACGACATTGGTCCGGACACGCCCAGCCGGTTCCGAAAAATGGTTCCAATGGGAGGGGGAAATAACACGTTTTTTAACACGTAAGGGCATGTCCATATATTTTGTACGTCCGTGTCACAAACTAAATAGAAGAAAATTAGATGAGTTAAGGATTGGTCCATTTAAAATCGAAGATAAACTATCCCAATCAATATACAAAATTAATACAGGACATAGAAAGATGTAGTCAAATTTTTTCCATATTTCAAAACTTATTCCTGCCCCCATACTAGAAGAAAATGAAGATTAGAAAGAAGAAAAAGGAATTGAAAGAGACGAAAATCTCCAGAGAAATTTTCTAACCCTAGGGGGGAGATGTAAAGGAATAGGTACCTACCTAGAAATGCATAGGATTCCTTTATGTTCGAATTTTAAATAGGTGTTGTCATGGAGACAGAAAATGATAGATGTTTTTTGTTTTGTTGTCTAGCTGGGTAGCACAGATTGAAGTAATAAGAAGATTGAAAAATAAGTTTATAATTACAAAGTGATATAATATTTTGAAGACGGACAAATAACTTTAATTGTAGTTTCTTTGTCAGCAAAGCAACTCATGATATTTGTATGTCACATTATTAATAAAAAATTACAACAAATAGACAAATTGTCTTATATACTATATAATGCAAAAATAGCGCATTTTCATTTTTTTTCTCAATTTATCTATTCTTGGTCTCAGTCTCAGCCGAGAACGAAAACCCTGTCTCGATCGACCCTTATTAAATATTACAATTTGAGGTTTTATTCATTAAGTTTATTCGGTCAGTGGCTGTGTTGGGATCGCATTTGGGTCCCACCCAGGCGCCCCGTGTTTGATTCCTCGACTGGCTAAGTCCTCCATCCCGACACAAGCAACATTTTCCCCTTAGTATGGTGGTAGTAGGAAATTTTCTAACCTTTTTCTGGGTTTTAACAATTTTTTTGTTACTCAGGAATGTGTCTTTCTTTAAAAGAAACTTAATTATCTTTTTACACGGTGGATAGGTTTCAAAGAGTACTAAGAGTACTACTTTCAAAGAGTATAAAAAAGACAGTACGTACGTTATGTATAGGAAAATGGTAAATAACTTCCATTGTATAATGTATAGTTGTTGTCTGACATAAATCGCTTGAAATTCTATCTCAATTTTGTTCTAACTCAGTTCTACTAAGTACGGATATAAATTACCATTACGCTCTGTGGACCGTGTTATTTCAAAACCAGGTAAAAACAACATTGGCTTACTTTATACTTAACTGTCCCGATTGTAAGAGGATTTGTAAAAACTTTTCTATCCATCCAAAAAGTCCTTGACTGTAAACTTGCACCATCCTAATTGAATTTAAACTTACCATTAGTTTATATATACCACATTAAAATTTAAAAAAAAAATGTCAATACCTACATGAAAAAAAAACACTCACTTTTCAAGATCAGGAGAAATGGCTTGAACATGCAGAATTTGGCACACAATGGCAGAGTGGTGCCATCTGTTGATTCCCTTCAGATGCATGACTGTTGTAGTAGGGTTGTCTAACACGGCCATCAAAACGTCATAACGCATTGCCACGCGCAGTTCTACAGTAATCATCAACGCAACACGGTCACTGTTCAGAATGTAGGGTAAAAGGGCCCACGATAGTTCGTCTATGCAGTCTCCCCTGTGAATGGCTACAATGTGAAGGTCTTGAAAGATCTGAAACCATAGACCATATATAATAGCTAATCAGGACTGAGTTGGTGCCCCAGTGGAAGCGACCCTCAGGCGAACTATGGAAGAGGTGGTGTTATGTTTGCACATACTTCTAGCTACACCCATGTCATAGTTCCCCCGACACGAGGCAAGATGGCAGTACGATCATCCTACGTTATAAATACAAGAACCCGCCTGCCCGCTCGCCAGTTGCCCGCTAGATTTCAAGTAGTAAACTCCTCCCGTCGCCCTGCGCCGCACGCTTTCCCCCCGCGGCTCGGCGGCAAGAATGTTCCAGAACTAATCTCACGCCGAAGTTGCTACCGTATTTGTCGCATCAAATAACGACAATGGATCTCCTCGCCCAAGTTTAATGGACATCAGCCGCGCTTTAGACGCTTCCCACACTTCCAAAGTTTAATGGATCTCCTCGCTCAAGTTTAATGGACATCAGCCTCGCTTCCAGACGCTTCCCACACTCCAGGAGCTTCCCAGGCCGCTCAAGTTAATGGACACTGCAGCCTCGCTTCCAGACGCTTCCCACACTTCCAGAAGCTTCCCCGGCTGCCCAAGCTGAAGAGACGCTTCAGCTCCTGCCCGCCGCCGCATACCGCCGCCCTCCACGGATTAACCAAGGTAGCTTTATTATTTATGAGCCGTTAGAGTCTAGTTAGTTACAAGCCTTATGTACGTGTCACTTTGAGTAATTCACATTTAGATTAACCTTTGTTGTAGGTTTGTAATAAATGATTATGTACAACAATAAGTGTTTCATTCACATCTGGTATCAGCAGAGCGAGGGCCGTTCCCACGATTAAACCCTGAGGTAAGAGAGGTTATACCCCCAGGTTCTTTTATACACATAACAGTGGCTAGTCTAGACTATCCATGTTTATATAACTACAATTTAGCGGAATGCGTTAGAAAGGATTTATCAGAGAAGGTGTGGATTGAGGTTGGAAAGAAAAGTCATTCTCATGTAGTTCCTTGGCGGCGGCGAATGCCCTACAATTAATATTTATTTCGTTGTATGGGTGAACCCAAAATTTTCTTTAAGTCTTTTTTATGCTTGAAAAGTTATAGAAGAATAAAATTACTGCCTCCGTCGCTAGATTCACTTGACATCGTATTAATTCCATGACTGAACTTGAAAAAATTATCAAACTCAGTATAATTCGGGCAGCGCCATTAACGGAAACCAACTTTAAAGAGTGGCATATCAGTAGCATATTAGTAGTAGTATCATTATTCTGTTGCATCACAGTCACGTAGCTTGTAAGTATCTCTGTGTACGAAAGGCCTTAATGGGCACCACTTATAACGAGTAATTTGCATTACGAGCAAAATAAATTGTAATAAAATGGCTCCCTTAACAATAGACATTTCGCATAACGAGTGACATAGAAAGGGGAAGTCCCCTTTTCACGTCACTCAGTTGGGCGTCAAGACTTTTGCTCCAGTGCTATATCAGTCTGTACTTAGCACTTGTTCCGCTAGCTTATTAGTGTTGCTCGTGATCTCACATTTTTACAAACCTGTTTTCAAACATCTTTTTTGTGCAAAGTTTAATATTCCTTGCCAAAATGTCCCCGAAGAAAAAGCCGCAAGAAGAGAATAAAAATAACTGTAGAAATGAATTGTAAAATCATTGAAAAGAGAGAATGAGGTGTGAGCATGGCTCATCAAGCATGCACATATAATTGGTCTACATTAACGATTTGCACTCTCCTGAAGAACAAGGACAAGATTAAGGAAATAGATGCTTCAAAGAGAGTGACAAGAATATCTACATATTCTCAACGATGATGAAAGGTTGCTTCTCATATGGTTAAATGAAAAGCAATTGCAAGGCGACACTATTAAAAAAAAATTGTTTGAGAGAAGAAGAAGGCGAAAGTAATTTTAATCGATCTCGTTAAGAAGACGCCAGAATCATCAACAGCCGAAAAAAGAGACTTGTGAGACACAGTAAAACAGCAAGTTCCATTACAAAGGCAGAAGAGAACTTCATCGGCAACTTCAACAAGCTTGTAGATTCAGAGGGTTACCTGCCGTAACAGGTTTTTTAATTGTAACGAGATGGATCTCTTCTGGTTAAACGGTACATGTAACCAAATTTTGAGTAATTAATTAGGAAGAGTAAATTTAATTACTAGTAAGATTCTGGAATAAATTATGCTCACTATGCGAGGTTCCACTATATAAGTTCGTCACTACAATTGCAGTGCTTCTTACCGTGCGTGGGCATGATTCTTCAACACTGCAAATGCAAGGTTCCGCTCCCTAGCGGTTAAAAGAACTATAGATGCAATCTTACCTTTTTACTTACTGCTGTCAATACTTCTTTACAGTTGGCATCCCTCTGATTTTCCGTTGCTTCAATGTAAGAACTGGTGGAGGGGAAGTTCACATTTAATATTTCATTGATGAAGCACAGCGCACCCCCGGAAACAGCGGTGCCAACTATTTCTTGAATCCTCGCCTCGTGACTTTCAGTGGTATACTGATCATAGTTGAACGATGAATACAAACCATAGTAGATGACTTTTCTTAGAACGTTGTATGCAAGCTGTAAACAATTGAAAGTCATTGACCAAAATTCAATTGAAATATTGTTATCACACAAAAGGCCATAGGGGATGTTATGTTAAGAGTCTGTCCAAGAAAAGGAAAACTAAAAAAAGTGTCTTGAAGAGACTTGTGAGTACTTAAGTATATATTTTAAAGACTGCAAATCATTTCTTAAAATACTATTATGTACTTACATGGGCTCAATTTGCCTACAGAATGAATGGTTTTGGACACTTAGTGCCAGTTGTTTACTATAAACTATAACACCTGTAACTTCGAAGTGGTGGAAGATTTTACCTAACTGGGCTCCCATAACGTAGGACAACAAAGACTCAGTAGAAGTAAGAAAGCGCAACACAGCCGCTAACAACACTTACTTCGCATTGCTGCCAGCGTTCAAATTCCGAAACGTCCATAGGAAAACCAAAATAACCCTATGCAAAAAAAATATCAGAACGGTCTTGGCCTATGGATGTGAGGCGGGAACACTGACAGCAAAGTCTACGAAAGAGCTGGACACCTTCGAAAGAAAGGTACCTCGAAGAAACTTAGGAACGGTGCGAGAGGGGGAGGAATGGAGAATCCGCCACAATAATGAGCTCTATGATATCTACCAAGCTTCCAGACTCTCCACGCATTTAAGGCTCCAAAGACTAAGATGGGCCGGATATGTGCACCGAATGCCAAGCGACGCTTTTTTTTTTTTTTTTTATTTATTTATATATGTATATATTTTTTTTTTTATCACAAACAAGTCCTGCTAAGCCAATTCAATTGGCTTGTCAGCAGCTTGACGAAGCAACGAAAGGCAGGCAGACCTAGGCTGAGATGGGAGGATGATGTCAGGAAGGATGCAAGAGGACTACTCCATGTTGCAGATTGGAAGATGACAGCCGAGGACAGAGAGCGGTGGAAACTCATCTTGAAGGAGGCCAAGGTTCGAAATGAGCCGTAGCGCCATGAAGAAGAAGTGCCAGTTGTTCGACCGACAATTTGTTGAACAGCCCCATTTTAAATATTTTAACATTTGCATACGATCGCGAAACAACGCAAGGAAAGTACAGGGATAGTTCGGATCATCTACCAAGTGCGCATTAGATTCTGCGCACTGAGAAACAGACCCGCTGTTTTTTGCACCATACATTGTTCGATGTATGCATAGGGTCTTTTTAAAATCATCCGAAATAATTGTTTGTATGTATTTTATTTATGCAAATTTTAATTACTTTTATTTTTAAAGAATTCATTCATTTTGGTGAAGACAAAGCATCGAAATGTGTAATAAGATTTTCCAATTAATAGACAACACGTTTTATGTATTTTAAAAAAATAACACAAAATAGATATAAAACTTTTCACCATAATAATGACAAATTACGCCAAGCGCCGATTGCACAAACCGTCAGTTTAAATATATTGGTCGACTTGTCTTGACTTTACCATTTTACAGAAAAAAGAGTGTGACTATAGACCTTGCACTACCGTGTGTTTGAGATTTTAAAATGATTTTTGTTGTGAAGATAGATGGATGTACGGTGGGCTTTGAATGGATTCGCACAAAAACAGCGGTACTTTGATAATGCTGTTTTTCCATGTAAGGACTCAATTACTGACGCGTAACTTACAGATTTATCAGTTTTGGTTAGTGCTATCTTACAGACATTTATTGATGGCGGTGTCAGTTTTATCATTTCCTCCAATAATCGCTTTTTTCCTATTGTGGCTTCACCCTAAAAATTAATAAATAATTTTTATACAGATTATGAATATATTATAATATTACAATAGTCAAGTTTCTGTGTATGTAAAAATATATGATTACAAAACTCTTAAGCTGGGCATATGCTGAGACGCAGACCATGCAGCACAGTACAGACTGAAATGTCACTGCAGGACAGATGAGGCCAAAATCAGTGACCCACATGTGCAATCAGTGACACAGCTTAGTTTAGCTTGTGCCTGCTTAGGCGCTGGTCATTTGTGAAAATGTTGAGTCCGATTTTGACTTAGAAATTAATTTTTATTATTGATTTATAGTATTTCAAAGAACAAAAATGCTATTTGGCAAAGGGATTACCAAAGTGAGATTCTCATGGGGAAATACTGCCCACCTGCGCCGCGGTTACTATTCAGTACAGGATAGAGCAGACGCGTGTCTGCGCCGCTGCATATGGCGGTTTGTACTCCTTCATTCATCAAAAAATCTGCATTGCCCTGCTCTGCACTGAGCTGCACGGTCTGCGTCTCAGCAAATGGCCAGCCTAGTGGATTTTAGACACGTACAACTACTTAAAGGTTTTGTTCAAACAAATCTTTGCATCCCCAAACGAGATCCACTATTAGGAAGTCTGAAGAATTACAATGTGATGGAAATAATACAAAACCTTAGCTAGAACAACTTTGTGTTAATGTTATCAGCGAAAACGTGTTTTTAGGCTTACTGTTTTATTTTAGCACTCTTTCTTTTTTATGTATCTTTGTAAAGCTGTTTGTTTTCCAAATAAAGATATTATTATTATTATTATTATTTGTTACCTGTATTATAAGAATATTAGATGGAAGGTTAGAATCGGAGGAAGTTTTTTCAGATACTCCGCGGTTCAAAAATTTATTTATCCACTCGACAAACTGCGCCAGTTCCTGGTCTCTGCCAACTAGTGCTTTGATGGTGTCTCTTGGCTTTAACCTGCAAAATTTATTTCAATAATTTTCATCAAAATAATATCGGTAAGAATATGAAATCATAAGAAAAAAAATACCTGTAGATTTTTAGAATAATTCTTGTAATATCTCTTTATATGTATTTAATTATTGGTTCGCACAAAGCACTGTGCCATTCCAAACTAGCAAGAAAGATTATAAATACTTGAACACTGATGGAAAGGTTCAAATACTATTATAATTACAAATTATTTTGTACACTTTACTTTGCCCTTTCAATATTATTTATTACTAGCTGGCTCAGGACAAAATTCGAGAGTGTCCTGGAATGCTCCACAATAATGTTCCCGATTCCCTATTCCCCAACATTCCACGACATACTCTGCCACTCCTTCCAGAACTTTCCAGAGCTATATCGAACCTACAATTTGCTCAATAGTCCGGATTCTCCGTTGAATGCTGATTCCACTGAAAAGATCAACCGGTAGATGTGTGCCGAGGGCGTTCCATGCGTCCAAAGTAAGCTCATTTATTAAAATAAGATAAAATTGATCAAAAATTTTCAAATACTGAAATTCTTGCTTGAACAGATAATCAATTTCATTAGAATGTCTTCCCTTAGGCCCCCCCTGGGAGTCAAAAGTTATTTTATAAACTGGCAACACATACATACTTTTGAATTGTGATATCCTTGATTTATCGAAGGAAGTAATTGAGAAGTCCAGCTCTGATTTACGACACATATTTGAACTGAACACTTTACCCAATATTGTTAACTTTATAAGACACACACCCGGCCCGTCAGTCACAACTCACAACCCCAAATTAGTAATGGCCGTTTATTAAAACTTGCACACACACTTTCATTCGCTTTCATTCTCTTTGTATATTTGGGGGTATTCTTGGGAGCTTGTCCAGGATATGATGAAGAGCATGTGATTAAAAGGGGAGGGGTGTAGTATACAGGGTGTTAAAGTGACGTTTTGAGTTTTTTTTTAAATTTTACTTCAAAACCAACTAAAAAAATATTCTTTCACATGTCATTCTCTGGTCACTCATCCGAGTAACTTCACAACTCCTCACACCAACCCTACATGTCCAATACTGATTTTTTAAATATTTTAAGTTAAAAAAATATATATCAGAGTGTGCAATTCACATGCGGTAGAATTGAAACCTTCATAAAACTAAAGTAGACAAGAGTTAGGAGACCACGAAGCACTTTTTTTTATCAATGTGAAGAATGAGTTTTCCATATTTTTGCTGTCGAATTCCAGTGCACCTTTTCCAATACATTTTGTAAAATAAGCCCGTTGATGGCACAAACGTGGGTAAGAGTGAAGGGAAATGTCCATTCTATGCGTGCTTTGCCTGTGGATCTCGATATAGTATGTTAACTGAAACAAATAGCGAAGGTAATTCACAAGGGCACTTACGATAGTTAGTTTGGCGATCTTGTCCGGTTTGGAGTCCCTCGTGGTCAATTGGCTATTGTCTGAATGACCACAGGCAGTTGCAAATCAGTTTATATAGCGATTGCTTAATTACCGGCAGTAATTTTACTTTTTGAGTCTGTTAGCTTGTCTCGATAAAAACGTTTAGGTGTTGACATAAGCTTGACGATAAGTAGACTGAATACAATTTTTCGTCTCCTTGACAACGCCTCTTAGCGGACCGATATCATCCAGGGTAGGCACCCAAGTGCGAATTCACCAATAGGTTTGAATTCTGGCCTTCGTATGTAAAACAGAACAAAACCCATCGAGATCCAATTAAGCCTTACGAAACACAATTGATATTTGTGTTTTCTTCTTCGGAGTCACTAGATGTCGCTTTCTTTTCTTTTGCGTGTTTATTTTGGAGTGGTTTGAAGATTGGATATTGATTTCACAAAAATAAAAAACTTTTTTTTCTGGATTTCGTAGGATTCGACCCTTGTTTTGCTGGATTTCTGGCTGCCGAAGTTCGTCAGGTAATTTATATCGCTACTCTACTGTAGGCTCGCTTGGTAAAGTAGATTCATTGTATTGTATTAGAACCTAGTATAATACCCGTATATAAATAAATATTTTATTACTATCTCATTCTCTCGCAGGCTAAATCCTATAGATGTATGCGTTTGTCACTTTTTAGTATTGCTCGCTTCCGTTTAATCGAGTTTCAAATCACAAAGGTGCTAAAGAAGTTTCACTTTAAAAAAAAAGTCATTGGAGGCCGAAATTCGATTTACATTTTTTCCTCTAAATAATCCCAGGAATCACTAGTTCAAGTAAGTCACTTAACCCCTTAACACCCTGTATGCTTGGATACCTGAACCCAGTCCCTTAACACCTTGTATACTTGGATAATTATGAGGAAGAAGAATAATATGTAATCAAACGGTTCTTCTGGTCAATTTGATAAATTTTGCTAATGAATGTACGTAAACTCACAAATTTTCTGCATCATATTCGTAAACTGGTCCTACATTGGACAGCCCCTTCAGGACCTTGACAGGCATCAGAGTGAAGAGATTCTCGTTAAGTTTGCTCTGAAGAAACACTTCCTTGTCGCATGTTATCTTGTTAGGGTAAGCCACCATCAAACGGGCACCCTACAAATTGAATTCAAACTGTATAATACATATATGTGTACAGCTAATCATTATGAATAATATAATTACAGTAATGTGAGTAATGGTAAAACTAATAATAATATCACAACACAAGTAACAACAAAAATAATTATTATTCAATGACTATCAAAATATTTAATAGGACTTGGCGCACCGATCCAAATACATACTGAACATTCTGTTCAAAGGTTATACAAAAATGGCATTGCATTCAAATGGTTTCCATGGTTATTATTCATTTTATAAGTAATAAATATTGCTTCCATTTTGGCCGCCATTTTAGTTTAACCGTTTGTACAGAATGTTTTATTGATTTAGTCATTGTCATGTCAGTCCTCTCTTTATCATTGTAATTATTCAAAGTAACCATTATTTAGTCATTGTATCTCAGTAATCTTCTCTTTTTTATTATTTGGTCAGTTGTCCAGTTATTGGTGGATGACTGATTTGGGTTCCTCAGTGTTGGTAGGCAACTCCGAAGATGTCATGTTGGATAACAACAGACTCCAAGAAACCTGCTTCTCCAAATCCAGTCCTTTTCGTCTTCGTGTACCTTCATATCTTTCAAGTTATTTTTAATCAATAAATATTTTGTTTTTGTTTAAAAAAAAACTTTTGTTTTTTTTTTGTTGATCAATTTCTACAACCATTAAATTTTAACTATATGCAAATTTTTGATTGCACCAAGACCAACATAAATGATTCTTTAGATTGATGCTGGTAAATTTGTCATCTGCCATGCTTGCAAGACCTATGTGCCGTTTCTTGGTACCTACTCCGTCTCGTTGTCCTGACGAAAAGCTTCGGGAAGCCAAAATATCCTATTTTCAAAATGCCATTTAGAGAAACAAACCAGAAGATAATTTTTTGTATCAATTAGAATTTCACCATAAGACTACACTCTGCAGCGAGCATGTTTGGGAGAAAACAATTAGGTACTACAGCTGTTTTTCATCCGTGTATTTTGATCATTGACTTGAGTAATACTGGTATCAGTTCTTTTAAAATAAGTGTGTATACTAATAAACTGTTTATTTTTCAGATTGTTTTCAATGAGTCTCTCCTGAAGCCACTCCCCCCTCCGCCCTTCCTAGTCAAACAGGCCTTTTCCCTCATCGGAGCAAAAAATATCTGGTCATGTTGGTCATTCACTGTGTTATATTGTGGTGAACGAAATAAAGCTCATTTACATTTATATCCCAGTAAGCAGGCAAGGAACTTGCTTAAAATGTAAATATATGTACATAATATGTATGACTTTAATTTTTAATATGTCCATTTACCTTATTGACACATAATCCAATGACGGTATATTCTCTTCTCAATTTGTGACCTACAACTCCGCAGTAAGCTTGACCTGAAGATGGCAAACAGAAAGAAATCAATTAAATCATTGTTAACACACACAACAATGAAGTTGAACAATGTATGGTTGATAATTAGTACAGTCCCATTTTTATCAAAATTCACTTAAAGGGTGCTGGTCAAATGAGCCAGATAAACTAAGATTAGATAGCTTGAACCCCTGTGACATTTTAATAATCCCTCCTTAACCCTTAATTACTCGCACAAAGAACATTACATAACTGCATGCATGGGGTCACAGTGACCCCAAATAGTATGAGTAGTTTTTAATATATATTGAAATATATAAGTAAATGAAACTATTTTATTATTAAAGTCCTTTGTTTATTCTGTAATATCTATAAGTAAAAACATGAAATACTAACTAATTAAACAAAAACAAGTTAAAATAAAATAATTCTCAATAATTAACAATTTGTACTTAGGTATACTGAGATCATAGTTAATACTCGTATTTTTAGGAACTCTTCGAATCACTCTTGTTACACTGTTGACAGTATATTTCAGAGTGATCATTGCACACAAATCTTGTACATTTCTTGCATTTTGCTTACTAACTTACCTCTACCAACAAAAGTAACGTAATTACTCGCACGGGGTCACCGCTCAAGAGCGCAGCGACGCGTCCTTCCACTCCCGTGTCTTGGTCGCTACTAAAATACAAACTTAGAAGCACGTTATGAAGCTAGCGAGGGTGCGGGGGGAATCGGGCCGCGCCAAGTGCTTCATTTTTTAATCCGAAAATGCTTTGACCCCATACAAGTAATTAAGGGTTAACCATCGATTCTCGGTCCATCAGTATTTTATCAGCTGCCGTTTTTTTTAATTATTTAATGGCTGCTTTTATAATTCCTACAGCAACAGCAATGGTACTCGGCATCTCATTTCTTTAATGCGAGTGAGGGAGATGCATGACAATGTTTGTGAGATGCTTCCTTTGTGAGAAGCAGTCATACTTACATCATTTGTCTCACTATTAGTTAGTGTGTAAAAAAGAGATGCAGCAATATGGTGATAAGGAATGTACTTTTATTGCCTTTTTTGTATCCGTGCCATAACCTGGGGTTTGGGAGCCGGGTGTGGGTACCGCCGCCTCAGGAACCATTTATTGGATTACAAACACCTCTGCCATAGGTCATCCCAAGTGGTTCGTTAGGTTTGATGACTTAGCAGGGGTGCCCGGGTTCATGAGGTGAGTTTGTCCAGATCTTGGTGGCGGATGCGTCTATCCACCAACTGCGTGGCAGGCCGGACCAAAAAAGACTGGTTGAGGAAGACCTGTAGACCTCTCCAGCAGGACTCTCGAAACATCGTCTTATCCGCAGTGGGAGGAATTGATTCATACATCCGTCACTCCTGGACACACTGACCCCTAGATTCCTAACCATCCCTCATACCCTTTTCCTTCCCAGAAATTCCTTTCCTTCCTTTCCTAATAAGACCCATCACATAGAATCCCAAAGATGACATAGACCCTGAGGGGAATTATTTTCCTCAGGGCCTCCTATGTAGAGCTAATGTAAATAAAAAATAACTGAGAATTACAAAAGTGCTCAATAAATGAAATTAGGACAGTTGTACATTTTGGCGCCATGCTAGGGATGTCCCCGAGACATAAAAACAATCCCTCACAAATTTAAACCTCTAACTCCCTGGATAAATCACACCATTATAAATTGTATAAGAAAAAAAAACTTACTCCATAAAAAAACTTCGTTGAATCCTTCTGACACTATACTTAACAACTTTTACAAAAGATATATAAACATATGTACAAAAGTCATCAGGAATGCTGAGGAATTATATTACAGACATAAAATAGAAGAAAGCAAAGGTAATCCAAAAGAAATGTGGAACATTTTACGCGAAGCTACTCATACTAAGCCTAACTTAAACACTGACCTAAAACAACTTAATATTGATGGACTGACTGTCGTCTTCTCAAAGAATCCGGAAAAAATTCTAAACCATGCCAATGATTTTTTCACTAATGTCGGGAAAAACTTAGCAAACAAAATGTCATCCCCGAATTCTTTCTGAACAATTTAACCCCATTCTGAACAATTTAAATTTCAAATGGTTACGATATGAAGAATACAATTAACTCATTAAAAGACACAAAGTCCGCCGGTATGGATGGCATCACCGTAAATTTACTCAAGACACTTGTTCATGAACTATTGGAACCTCTCACTTACATAATTAACCTCAGCATATCACAGGGAATTTTTCCTAAACAATTAAAGCGAGGGCTCGTCATACCCATATACAAAAGTGGTCTAAAAGTGGACATTAACAATTATAGGTCCATAACAATACTTAACTCACTCTCGAAAGTAGTTGAAAAAATAATTAACAAACAACTGAAAACATTTTTGGAAAGCAAGCAACTACTCTCCGAAAATCAATTTGGCTTTCGGTCAAATAAGAGAACTGCCGATGCTATTATTGCTGTTACAGACTTTCTTGTTTCAAATTTAGATAAGGGTAAAAAATGCATTTCTATCTTCCTAGACCTCTCAAAAGCTTTTGATACTATCTCCCTTGACATCCTTGTTAATAAACTAAACATAATTGGTATAAGAGGGAAAGACCTAGAATTTCATCAAAGTTACTTAACTAATCGAACTCAAAGTGTCAAAATCGAAAACAAATTCAGCCAACCCCTCCCTATAACCTACGGAGTTCCCCAAGGATGCGTCTTAGGCCCTACTTTGTTCCTCATATACATAAACGATCTTTGTAACCTAACGATAGATGGAAAAATTGTAAGTTTTCTGACGATACTGTGCTACTCATTCAATCCGACACTTGGTTAGACGCATACAAAATGACTGAGAAATCAATTAACTCTGTTAAAAAATGGCTAGATATTAATTCTCTTGCACTAAATACTACCAAAACAAAATACATTACTTTTAGTATTAATATCGTTGGCCAACCTAATCAAGATGTTGAAATAAAAGTACATGAATATTCTTGTATTCATGATACATTCTGTCAATGTCCTTGCCTAGATCGAACGGACCATGTCAAATACCTTGGTCTTACATTTGATCAATATTTATATATTAGTGGAATAAACATTGCCTACTCATCACGAATAAACTTAGAAAACATATTTATTTCTTCAAAAACATTAGAAACATACTAGATTCCAAATCTATGAAAATTGTTTATTACTCCCTTTGTCAATCAATCATTGAATATGGAATAATCGCATGGGGAGGTGCAACACTATCCGCTATAGATTCATTATCGAAGGCACAAAAATTAATTATGAAAGTTATTCTTAAAGTTCCCATAATAACAAGTACTGTATATTCAACAAATTCCATGTATTAGATATTCGACAAATTTACACAAAAACAATCTTAACTCATCTGTTTAAAAATAAAACAAATACATTTTATGAAAATACCCAAAATATTGTAAACACGGGGCACAAAACCAAAGAACTCATACAAACACCTAAAACAAACACAACATTTGGTCAAAGAAATTTCAAATACATTGCGTCTAAAATATACAATAACCTACCTGACAAAACAAGACAATCGAATAATATTAACAAATACAAAATTCTGATAAAACAATGGATCATCGAAAAAGGTCATGCAATAATTAGTCACCTCACCCAAATATAATCCTCTTATCCCATTATTGTTCATTATTGTTACCACTACTACCAACCTGAAATTTTTTTCAAATATTTTTACTTTATTGAAAAATGTATTTTATTTAATATTTATAAAATATTTGTAAACTAGTCTGTCTCGACACAGGATTTTCTAGTGAGACAGGCAAGGCCAAAAAAAATGTTAACTTTATTGTATAGATGCAAAAATAAATAAATAAAAAATTAAAAAATGGCGGAAGAAGATTGCTACTTGGCTTCAAGCAGTTCTGCAGAGCTGTTCCGGGCTGACGTCTCCTGGGTGAAGGTTACCAAAATAATTGCCAACCTCTGGAAGTATTACCTGAAGTAACCCCAATAGACACACTATTTATTTTGTCATGTTTTTTGAGGGCAGTTCGTATCTCCACAGCACAGTTGAGGGCGTACTTTTTCTCTGCCTCTTGTTTAAGTCCTCGCAATCCAAATACTATCAGAAACATCATGTCTTTATCAAACAGAGACAACTTGTTCATTGTACCATTACTGGCTCTCACTAACCTGCAAAAGTTAAATAACTAGATTATAAACTATGAATTGGAATGGCGGATAAAAATTAAAATACTGTAATAAATTACTTGATGTATTATCTCCAGAAGAAGAAACACTAGACAACATTTCACACTCTTATAGTCCTTGCCTCTCTCTTTCAGGAGTCAGTCACACGGTCATTACAGTATATATTATACATAAATAATATATTTTTATCGATTACTAGAATGTACAATATTTGTTGCAAATTATGTTGTAACATTTAATAACCGTACCGTATCGTACATAAAAAATTGAATATTCAAATAATCAGAATTTTCATCCTCTCTCTCTTGAGTAAATAAAAATTGGCGGTTTTCATTTTCCATTTGCTTTGCTACTACATTGAAACCCTCTTAAGAAGTTCCCTTCTAAGAAGTTTTCATGCTTAAGAAGTAAGGTTTTTTCGGTCCCTTGAAGACTGAATGGACCCATTTTTTCCACATATGAGGTTTTCCCGCTTAAGAAGTTTTTTTTCCGGTCCCTTGGAAAACTTCTTCAGTGTTTTTTTACTGTATTTTATTGATCGAACTTTAGATTCTCGTTCACTTGTTATGAAAGACGATTTTTGTGTTTAAACTCAATCTCTAAATTGTTTAATTTTAATATAATTTTTTTTTAATTAATAAAATGTTGTATTTTTTGTATGAACATTTGCACATTTGTGTGTGATTATCATATTGTACATATTGTCATTATATTACTATCGGCAGTATATTGTCATACGTGTTTGAAAAGTGGGGAGGCACAAACATTTTTTTGAAGTAAGTAATTATTATGTATTCCTACACCTATCTATTTTGGCTAACAACAAAAAAACAATGGAACTAATACTTAAGTCAAACTATGAAACTATAATAGTTATAATAATGTGCAAACACAAGATAGACCATCAACTGCAAATTCGCCCCACTACAATACATTAATCCAAATAGCCGTACTCTGTAAGTACAAACATACTGCCGCATACTATCACAAATAATCACAAAACCAAATAAAATTTGTAAATGATCGGTTCTACTTCGGAAGTGTTCATTTTTGAGGCACGCCTCAAACTGAACAACACAAGTCCGTGCAACGGCTACTGTTCATTTCGATTCCGTATCACTTCATCACTCCTCTCTACCCACATGAAATCATGCAACCCTTAGAGGCAGACCCCATCTCTGCCTCACTGGCATATTAATGTACTGCGTTGTGTAGTGGCTCGGCTCTCTATTTTTTTGCATCGTAGCACGAACCAACACTGGTGTGGCGGTTAGTGTTATGAGGCATACTCTCAAAACATATACCACACTCGCAAAATAGTTGAGGTATCTTCTTGTTTGTGTTAAGTAATTATTGTAATTGTTGTAGCTCCCTGCCTATCTAAAACTTTTTCTTTTCTCAATCTCGATGATCATGTTTTCCTTATCTAATTTTAACAATATTATTTCCAAATGCTTAAAAATGTGAAAAATATTTCACCGGCAAACATCTTTGTAGGCTTTATCCACCACTTGAAGCAATACTTGTGCATCCGATACATCAGTGATCACATTCATAAAGAGTATCACTACGAATCTCATCTCCGTCAAATATTCCAAGGACTCTTCATTTTCAATGGCCTTTATGACGGGACTCAGTATAAAGCGGCACAGCGGCTCTTGCAAGTTATTCTTCATGGCGTAGCTCACACTCTGTCGAACTGCACAGAAGGTAATACAGTGAAACCCTCTTAAGAAGTTCTCTCTTAAGAAGTTTCGTGGATTAAGAAGTTTGGTTTTTTCGGTCCCTCGGGAAAAAATTGACCCAATTTTTCCCACATATAAGGTTTTCCTGGTTAAGAAGTTTGTTTTTTCTGGTCCCTTGGAAAACTTCTTAAGAGGGTTTCACTGTAATATGGCATATATTGATTTATTAAAAGTAGTGTAGTACAAAGTGTTCTTTTGATTTAATATATATAATATCACATTCCCAAGTATTTGCTTCCTTCAGAAAAAAATTATAAAATTCCCATAAAGATATACACACATCATTCTGGAAACCTTTTTTAACACAAAAAAGGCATTGTACGTACTATTGGTAACACTTATATTTGTGTAGGTTTTAATCATCATCTCAATGTTTGAATTGTAAAAATCTGCATCTGCTGAATCCAACATGGTGGTGTCCATTTCTGTGTCTGACGAAAGGATAGCTGGAAAGTGAACATGTAATAGAATGGTTTTAATAATAACATCGACGGTCCCGAAGTACAGTGTCGGATGTGTGGTTTTGTAGTTTTTAAGTTTTTACTGTTTTCGAGATCAAGAAATATAGTGTTGTTTTGATATTTTGCATTTCATTCAAAATTCCGAAAATACAGACATTTAAATCAACAAAATAAACCAATAAATAAGGCAACAAAACGATTTTAAATTTTTAGTAGATCCGACATTGTTCTTTGGGACCATCGATATGAATTATTTCTTATATTGAAAAGAGTTTATAAGTTATTAACCCTCTCAAATGTCTTAGGGAACAAATAGAGGAAAGATTCAGCTAGTAAATGTTAATCTCAACCATTAAGATCTGTATTAACTAATTTTTAAATGCGAAAGTGTGTTTAATTGTCCTTTTGTCACGTTTCAACGGAGCAACCGATTGACTTGATTTTTTGCATAGAGATAGTTGGACGGCTGGGAAGTGAAATAGGCTACTTTTCATCCCGAAAAACATTGCATTCCCATGGGAAAAGTTTTGTACGGTAATTTCTCACTAATACCACACGAGCGAAGCTGTGGGTAAAAGATAGCTGTACACAGGGTGTAACAGCACGTACCTGAAGGACTTTAACCAGCGATTCATAAGCAAATTTGGAGTATAAAAAGTAAATATCATTTTGCAAAATTGCAAAATATGTCTTCGGACAGCAAAACGACATCTACATTTTTTGCTCTAAATTTGCTCAGCAAACGCAGATTAAAATCCTTCGGGTATGTTCTGTTAAACCCTATAAAATTATATAGTTACAACAGCGATGAAAATGATAATTGATTTGATGTTAACAGTTTTCAGCAAAACAATTCAAGTCAGGTATTATAGGTAGTAATAACCAAATAATTGGAAATTAAGACATTTTAATAAAAACCATTGTATTCCTCCTCTAAACTCCTATTACAGGTTGACAATGGTAATGGTAAAAAATGAAATAGGTAAGTGTTTTAATGTATTATAAAAACTCAACCGGTCAGTGATTGCATGAGCATTGCGTTTGGCGCCACCCAGGCGTTCCCTGTTCGATTCCTCGGCTGACTAAGTCCTCCATCACATCTCAAGCAACATTTTCAGCTTACTGTGGTGGTATTAGGAGATTTTCAAATATTGTCAGGTTATTTGTAACCCGGAAATGTTTGACTTTATTATTATATTATGTCTTGGGTGTAAGTCCAATACTGCAGAAGAACCATGTAGTCTACCTAAAAGCTTCCGGCTTACTCACATAGATGGCAGTACTAAGAACTTTCCTAAGACTCCGCTAGATGGCAGCTAGTTTAGTACAAGCTACAGGCAACAGAGGGTCCAACAGCTCAGAGGAGTCTTCGGCAGATCTCTCACCTCAGATTTCAATTAGCCAGTTCCTAGATAGGTCGACTATCCTGGCCAACACTGTATACGTGAAGTATCAATAAACCAGATTTATACTAAAAGAACATTACTCTACCCATTTAAAAAATCTCATCCCAAGGTGAGTTGGAGAACTGTTGGTGATATACCATAAACCATTTGTTTTTATGGGACACAAATTAACTAGGGATAAATACACTCTTGCTTGCAAATGTACTGGGGTTGGTTTACTTGAAATATTGACTTCAACCGAGTACAAGCAGTCTATTGGTCAATTTTGAAAGCACCGATCAACTGATTGTTGTTCAACAGAAAGCGCTAAATGTATTTTAAAATTATTGGCTCTTGCGCGGTATTTAACTTATATAGACGATATTATATTATAATGCATTCAGAATCCAAGTCTATTGTTCTAGGTATATGACTATGTATAATGAAGGTTATAATATTTTTGACAGGAATTCCTCACTGCCAACTCCATTTAACCCCTCAAGACCTCTGGCATATTCTGTCAGATTGTCAGAGTATTTCCGCTATGCAATAAAATCCAAATAAATGGAATATTTCTGAATGTATCCGAAAACTAAAAACTGTTTTTGAAAGGTGATGAAATATGCTTTAAAATTTTATAAAATTATTAAAAAATAATTAATAAAAATTAAAAACAAATTTTCTAACCAAAATTACCGATAATGAAAAAAAAAAACACTTTTTATTAGCCAAATGTTTCATAAATGCTATTTATTGTCACCAAAATTTTTATGTCATTTCAGTAAAAATAATTTTTTAAAAATTCACAAAGTTTCATAAATTTTTTTCAAACTGTGGGCAGAAACTATGGTTTTATAGATGGGTACATTTTAATTTTTCCATAGTTAACTTTAAGATTTTAATATACAGCATGGTGTTTTCTCTTTCTAATATCGCATAGATCATATTTCTCAGCATGACACTAAGGAAGACAGCACGATTTCTATGAAGACCTACACGAGCTGTTCTCAAAAGCAAAAAAAATAGCCTGAGCAATGGTTATGTCACTTTCTCGGCCTCGTTAAGTAGGTTATAAGTTGAATAAGTCAACAAGTTCATAGTTCACCTGAATTCCTCATATCCAAGATGGCCGTGTCCACATGCTTCCACGTGGCCCCAATTCCCAGGATATTGGTGTGAATCCCATCGTCCATTGACTTGGTGATGTACTGAGCAGAATTCAGGTACTGCCAGGCGCTGGCGGACGCTATCACATCCCCGGCTTTACATAGATACTCTGCTTGCTAAGGTTAGATAACATGAAAATCTGATGAGATAAGAATATATGAAATACATACTGGAATTTTAGCTAAAGAAAATGCATTCACTGGTTTTCGAACATCACCTATTAACGTCTTTTTCGCATAAACTTCTTATGGTAGATAACCTATATTGTAAATATGCAAACAAATTATCTGGTAAGACGGTACAATTTAGCTAAACATCCTTTTGCAAAAAACGAGTGAATTTTTACGAAAATAGAATCAGCCGGCACATGGTAAAAATTTAGCATTAGCGATTGAGAAGTTAACCCCTCAGGCTAATATATCGGCTTTTCAGAACAACTCGTACAGGTCTCATAAAAATTGTTGTGTTTCCCTTACTATCACAGTGAGAAATTTGATATAAATGATATTAGAAAGAGAAAACACCACGCTTTATATTAAAATATAAAAATTAACCACAAAATAAGTAAAATGTACACCTTTTTAAAACCAACGTTACCGATCTAAATTTGAAAAAAAAATTGTGAAATTTTGGGAATTTTTTAAAAATTATTTTTATATGGAACGACAAAAAAGTGAGTTGACAGTAACCTTTATAACACTAATAACACGCATGTGTTTTTTTTTTTCATTATTAGTAATTTCAGTTAGAAAAAACGCAAGGCGAGCCATTTTTAAAACTTTAAGTTTGCACACAAAATTTTTATTCTTCAAAAATTATATGGGTATTTTCGATTTATAAAATTTGAAAGCGTCTTTTACTATCTTTCAAAAACACTTTTTGGTTTTCGGATATGTTTGGAAATATTTGATTTATTTGAATTTTATTGCAAAGCAGAAATATTTTGACTCTCTGATAAAATATGGTCGCGGCCTGAGTGCCTGAGGGGTTTTAGTACGTATTTCATAAAAATTACAGAATAAAATTTTCAGAATTCTGTTCACTGGAAACTTGGATAATTTCCCAAGTGCCTGTAGAGAATTTACAGATATATAAATAATTTGCGGTTATATTTGAAATTTATAAAGTTACAATTATCGACAAATAAATTAGGTGTGAAATAAATTAGTTTTTACCTTGACATCCCATACGGGTTGACCAACTACTGCGTAGTGAGTATTCTCTTTGTCCCCGATTAGACCAAAAAGCACCCGGCCAGCAGAAAGGGCGACTTTCACTAAAATAATTGAATACAGGTAGTGTACTTAATAAAATAAATAGAAATAAAGATAATCAGAAAAAAAACTAACTTTTTTTTTCAAATGTTTCTGGCTTTTTAGGCCATCATTTCAAATTAAGGAGAGAGGGAAGGTGAAGAGATGAGATGCTGAATGGAGGGGAGGTAACTTTAGATAGGGCTTGATAGAAAAGAAAAACCATATTTTCAGAGAGAAAAAATATGTGATCTAAAGTTCCCACTTCTAAAACAACAGAATGTACAATCTGGGGAGTCAAGAGGGTGAATTTAAAAAAAATGTCCAGTTCTCATTTGAATAGGTGAGGAATTTTTTTTTTCAAAAATGGGGAAATTCTTGAAATCACAGTTTTGATGAGATAGTCCTTTGTGTTAAAGCATAGCAGGCTCCCCTGGATTGACTAGAAACATGTCCGGAAAAAATATCAGATAGGGAATTTAGTTTATGAGGGTAACAATTTTATTAATAGGATAAGATTGTTTTGCTCCTTGTTTTGCCAAGAAAAAACTAATATAATTGATGTGAGCCACTTCCAAATGTCAAAGAAATAATTAGCCTTCAAAAGAAAATTATAATAATATACTGAATTTATTGTCATAAATTGTTTTTTTTTTTTTTTTTATTGATCTTTATACGTGATGTTTACAATATATTATTCGATGCCTCTCTCGCTAAGGTATACCTGTGTTGAGACAGGCGTCTTAAATGGCAATTAAATGAAGACAATATTAGCGAAACTCAATCGAAAATCTGGAGACAGAAAAAGATATTGGTTCCACTGGGACTCAAACCCAGGGCCCTTTGCTTACATGGCAAGTGCTCTACTAACTACCAACTATCATCAACTCTACCAACATGGAACCCATTTCCAATTCGGTCACTTTTAAATTTAAAAAAAGCAAAGGGCTCTGGGTTTGAGTCCTAGTGGAACCAATATCTTTTTGTCTCCAGATTTTCGGTCCTAATATTGTCTTCATTTAATTAAATATTATAATTTGAGATTTTACTCATAAATTAAAAAATAAAAATTGTTTAAGTATGTTTTAAACATTAAATTTGTTTATCATCATTGGTACATTCGTTTGCTAAACTATATAGGTGAGGAATTGATGAGTTTGCTACATAATTTGTTTATGAATGGTGACATTGAAATAGGTCCTTATGTCTGGGGTGTTGAGTGAGTACTTTTAAATTGGCTAGACTCTGAAGTTGGTTGATGTACACAATACATTAGGTTAATGTTTGTGGAGCGCTGTATATTAATTTCCCATATCTACCTTTTAAAACAACGTCTACGTCTGTTGCGAAAGTGCCGTAATCCCGCTGGATGACCAGGGCACAGTCGATAGCCGTGTGCACTGCATTGTGCATGGGCATGGTGGGGGTGCTCCTCCACATGGCGAGGAAGGCGTCACCGGAGAACTTCAGCAGGTCACCATCGTGCGAGAGGATCTCTTGTACCATGGCTCCGATGTACGAGTTGAGGATCTGCGTCATCTTTGATGTGCCATCTTTGCCTGTCTCGGTATATTTCTCGCAGAGTTCTGTGAAACCTACAAATGATGCATCGATACACCTAACAGAAATTCCCAAGAAGTATGATCTATGTCTATTTGAAAGAAAACTGATGACACCATTATTAATTATTTCAAGACAGGCAGGTCAGTGAAATTATTGATTTTCTGGTCAAGAAAGAAATTTGATTTTTAAAAAGGGATGAATTTTACGCAAAGCAAGACACAAATGATCTTATTTCAGGCATATCTTATCAACCATTAATTAAAAACACTTTTTAATTATTACAACTTTTATTTGAAATAAACCTTAACACTAAACTTCACATAAAATTAAAACTGTACAACAAAAAACTATAATTTTTTTTGTCGTTATTTGCATATTTGTTTAATCTTCATCTTCAATTTGGGAGGCGGGAATGGGTACCGCCGCCCCGGGAACCTTTATTGGATAACCAACACCTCTGCCATAGGTCACCCCAAGTGGTTCGCTACGTTTGGTGATTTAGCAGGGGTGCCCGGGTTCACGGGATGAGGTTTGTCTAGGTCTAGGAGGTGGATCACCAGGACACGCTGAACCCCTGATTCCTACCCACCCCTTTACTTTACTAGAACTCTCCTCTCCTTCCTTTCCCTAAAAAAAAACCCTCCACACAGCATCCTCAAAGATGACATAGGCCCTCAGGGAAATTATTTTCCTCGGGGTCTCCTGTGTGGAGTTCATGTAAAAAAAAAGAAAAAAAAGACAGTTTTGGATTTTTTATGCATAAAATGATTACGCAAAGACCGACTGGCGTTTCGCCAGCTTAGTGCTTTAATACCATAATATAGGTGACCGGCGATTCGCCGGCTTCGTGTGTCCTTCCATTTTTACAATCACCGTGAAAAGCAGCAAAATGGTAGAGGACTTTGGATCATTGGACCACAATCACTACTGAAGAATTTGGTGTAGGCACAATAAGCCAAATATCCACTTTCCTTTAGTTTAGTGGCATAATAAACACTATGTGGAATATAGTTTTATTACTGGAAATTTTGGGCAAAACCATACCTGATACATCAGCAAACATCAAAGCTGCATTGTACTCCCTCACAGAGTAATCAGAAGAGTTGTAGATTATTTCATCAGGTACCAAAGAAGCCATTGTTTTGGCCTTTTTATATTCAATAGATGATATTTTATGTTCAACATGTTGGCTTCTGATGTGACTGGAAAATATTATCAATTTTATTTTCATCGTACTTTTGAATAATTTTACCAAAGGTTCATCTGTTTTTCCGTCAGCTCTTAATACTTTTTATCATTATTGAAGAAACAATATTAAGAAATTTCAAATTTTAATAGAAAAAGATTTGGGTGTGACAAAGAAGGTAAGGGGTCGTCCATTAATCACGTGAGGCTCGAAAGGGGGGGGGGGGGGGTCGAAAAAAAATCACGAAACATCATGAGGGGGGGGGCGGGTAAAATGAGATATCACGTGTATTTATTTTTCATTGAATGCACGATTTCTAAAGGTGAATGTCCTATACTTTGTACTAAAAAATACACGTGATTTTGGGGGGGGGGGGGGGAGTTAGCCTAAAACCTCACCACATATCACCAGGGAGGGGGGAGGGGGTCAAAAAGTTGCTAAAAAACATCACGTGATCAATGGACGACCCCTAAGTCAGAATGGAACAAATTTCTGGATTTTATTACCTTATTTTTTTTTGTAAATCCAGTCTTTTATTATCAAAAATTTTCTTTGAATTGTAATCCTGCGCAAACGATGTTGATTTTTGGTAATTCTTCGACCTAATCGACATTAAAATGTCCTCATTGTGAATGTCTTCATTATGGATATAACGAAGTATTTTGAATTTTTTTGATTCACCTAATTTATCGCCTACCCCAAAATATCTAGACATTTTTATACTAGATGTATTTCTATTCATTGTCGAGTTTAACAAGGTTATTGCCTTTCACCAATAAAATTCAGGGAGATTTGTCAAGAATAAAGTCAATAACTTTTCGCATACAATCTTGTGTTTTTATTTGAAAATATTTTTTGATAGAACATTCACAAATTTAAATTGATTTAAGTACTTAAACAAAAAATAAAATTATAGGTGCAGTTTGATAACAAAATGTAGTAAATGTAATAAAATGTAACTAAAATCGTTCATTACCATGGTAACACTAAGTAGTGTCGAATTTGCAACAAATGTTAGCACGTGTGTGACGTTATATATTATAAATAGACTCGCCATAGTCTCACATACTCGCAATATAATGTGGAAAGCAAGCAACACTCTTTTGTTTTCAGCGGTTTTCAGTATAATTTCTAAAATCAAAAGTTTATTCCTGTGTGATAAAGACAGACAATCAAAGAATGTACGTGTGTGAATGTCATAGATATATGGTCGGGCAGCGTATGCTTATGTCACTTTGTGATGCAACGTTCACTGTCTCCTTTTCTTAAGGCCCACTAGAATAAAAGGTCCGGATGCCTGTCGGACTTTCATGTGTCGAGCTACACAATAAATACAATAGGGCAACGACAGTTTTCAAATGGTGGCGGTTGTCGTCAATACTTGTTGGAACTGCTGATTTTGTGTTGTTTTGCCGCAAGCAAACAAATAAACAGAGTGTTTAGGCTGATTACTCTATTTTAAAATAGTAAAGTTTACTTAGCAAAAGTAATTTGGCTGTTGCGCGTCCAGACCCTTTACTTTAGTAGGCCTAGAATTTTCTCTGATGACGCATAAAACCGTGGGCGGGAAACATGAAAATTATTTGTAATATTTATAATAATTGATAATAATAAGTAATTTGCGTGTACTTACAAATGAAGTGTTATTCCTTCGCCTTTACGACTATTTGCCGTGTAATTTAAGCATTTTCTCATCACACAGGAGGGCATTTTGGCGCTTTGCAATGCAATTTACTTACTGGTAAAACACGACCTCACTCGAGGCGTAGCAGTTTAGTACTAAAGTACTAGAAATAGAGACAGCTACAATCGTCTTGTGTTTGGTTTCCCACTTTGAGATTTCTACCCTGTGTCCAGTATTAATGTCATTGATTCAGATGGGTATATTTATGTTCCGTAAATATTTCCCTATTGAGTCCACGCTCAATACATACTTTAAAATTTTTTTTAAAACTGTACTAGCTAGATAATGGTTAGTAATAAGTAATTCAGTAACCGGAATTGAAAAATATTGCGTTTTAATGATTGTTTTGTTAACTTTAAAAACGCGAAATGTCATTTTCAACACAGTCGCGTGTCCACATAAGTGGTACGTCTGAATAAGAATATTCAGTCACTAATTTATTATAAAACCCATAGTCAAATGCTAAAACGACAAAATACCTAGAAGGTGCCGTGTTGTGCAAGTTGTGTAATAATAGATGCATAGTAGATGACGGTCGGAATATGTTGTAGGTTGCTGAATTGAAATCGGACTTGGGATTCCCAAGAAAAGTATGGAAAATATATCGAAAAATCTAGTTACGCCGTACCTGGTAGCGATTCTTAAAATGGCAAAACGGACACAATAGATTTTCGGGGAAAGTTGAATTAACTACATATTCACATGATAAATGATATCTTATAGGCACTAGTCATCCAGAGATTCGTATGGGGATTTAAGGTGCTAGACCGAGTACGCCCCTGTCCCACGCTGGAGGCATCGATTAGAGCGAAAAGTCGTAACCTTAGTATATACGTATATAGTATATACTTAGTATATAGTATATACTTAGTATATACTTAGTATGTACGGTATACGATAGTAGGTTAGGAAATATACAATGTTACGTGTTGCTAAGGGTTGAAATTGCTAAATTTAAATTTGATTGATGGGAAAAACGGGGGATTAAAAAGCGCTGTTTTGATAAGGAGGGGGAAGTTCGGTGTTAGATTTCTGAAAGGAAAGGGCTGAGAATTAAGTGCGCGAACCCGAGAGTATTGGAGTTCATCGTGGACTTAGCGAAAATCGATCCAGTGGAGTGTTGAACTAAAATTTTGTTGGTGAAAAAGTGTTGGCGAAAATAGAATCGGTGGAAAATGCATGTCTTAGTTCACGAGCCAGTGGTGAAATGGTGTTAATCAAATTAAGGAGATTTTAATTAAATCAATTAGATTCTAATAATAATTAAACAATCGATAGGATGTTAAAAACGGTGAATGCGTATCATAATAAAATCGGTCTCGAATTATAATAATAATAATATTGTGGGGAAACATGTCGTTCTTCACCTAAAAGGCTGAGTAAAAAATAATAATATTAATGAGATGGTCTTAATTCGGTTAAGTAGTTTTAACTAAAACAATTTAAGGTTTAATAATAATTAACCAATCGATCGGACGTTAAAAAACGGTGAACGCCTATTATAAAAGTGATACAGAAAACACTTTACCTTTTTACAAATGTCGTGATAGACCACGAAAGAACGAGCCTAATAATAAAATTAAATTACATTAATCATTTGAGTGCCGATTGTCATCCGGGTGACAATATTTCAAGCATATGCAGCCACATTCGGCACACAACAAGTTAAGGGGCCGCAATTCGAATTTCTACCGATTTCTTACACAGTGGCGGTTCTTCACAGGGGGACAATGGGGACAGTCCCCACCAGTTACACTCAAAACCTACTAAAGGAAATAACAGTCGATGCTTTGTCTTCACCAAAATGAATGAATTATTTAAACATAAAAGTAATTAATATTTGCAGAAATAAAATACAAACAATTATTCCGGATGATTCTAATAAGACCCTACGCGCGTACATCGAACAATGTACGGCGCAAAAAACAGCAGGTCTATTTCTCAGTGCGCAGAATCTAATGCGCACTTTGGGGACAATCCGAACTATCCCTATACTTTCCTTGCGTTGTTTCGCGATCGTATGCAACTGCGCATGCGCGGTAGTATGAGAATTCAAGTACCTGCGGGGACAATCCTTTGGATCCCCACAGAACCATTTGTTTGCGAAGTTACGGGCGGGAATCGCTCGCGTTCAAATTAGTTTGATAATAATATTGCAAGATAAATCTTTATTTTTATTATACTATATTGTAAATTGGCATAAATCTATAGACATTTTATATTATTTTGTGTTATTCTACGGGTGGTGAGATTACGGTACATAAAAATGTCGATCCCCACCATTAAAGAAGTGCTCGAGCCGCCACTGTTCTTACATATCTCCCTTAAACATTTGAAATTGTTAAGCTCTTAAAAAAATATATGTTATTTTTGAAGATAATGTCTAGATGCTGCTTAAGCCAAAACGCAAATTATATGAAATTCCCTCGATAGAAAAAATCGCAAAATATGCTCCAAAAATTATTAAAAACAAGTCTGTTTCTATTATCTTATAAATTATATTTGTGAAAAAATTCATAATATTTCTTTAAATGATACTTAAGATGCTCCCCAAGAGATTTTTGCTATATTTTAAATGAGTCGTGTTTTATTAAACATTTTTGCAATTTTTGAATCGATTTTGGCGCTGTAACATTCGTATTTTCGTATCTCTCCATCTTCTTCTTTACGATCCCGGTTGCGGAGCTTTAAATAAACCTATCAATTATGGCAAGTCAGTGTTGGAATAATGTTTACTAAATCAAGAAAATTTGTAACAAAATCAATTAGATTCTAATAATAAATAAATAGTGGGTCAGGCGCTAACAGCGTGGTCAATTATTATAGTAATATTACCAAAAAAAAAAAACAAAGACTAACAGATTAAATGCTTAAATCACGTTCAAAATTAAATAATCACAATAAACATTTTCTACGGAGTCAAAAAATTTAGACTTGTTAGCGTTGCGAAACATCCGAAGTAGGTTCAATAGACTGTGAAAGGAGCCTTTTCGATAGGAAGGGGAAGGATTAGGAAGGGGAAGGGGGAATAAATATCACAATATTAGACTATGTTAGTTGCACGTAATAAAAGGGGCGCAGGTAGGTTATTTTTTCTTTTTCTTCCCCACAGGTCCACAGGATAAGTAATTAAGATGCAATTGGTCGTATTTTTCCCAACTGGAAATTTAACAATTACGTCCGGGTGAGTTTAAAATTTTATAATTGAATTACAGGCAATTATTTAATGAATGGCGAAAAAATTGTAATAATATTTCAGGATATGTTTTAACAGATATTATCACGCAGGGCAGGGACTTTTTCTTTCAGTCAGCTAATACCGGGCGGTCGGGGCACAAAAAATGAACCTACGAGAGCAGCGTGGCGCCAAGATCCTCCGGGGTATCGTACACTCAACCAAATGAGGAGCGGTTCCCAGTATATCTACGACATACCAAATAAAAAGCGACCATTTGCAACCTCAAACATTTTAAGTGTGAAACGAAAAATAAAACTAACATGTACTCCTTTGAATTTCTACTTGTTGAATTGCGCTTTTTTAAATCTTTATGATTGAACGATGTGACGATGACACCGAGGCTACACATATGTGAGAAATTGTTGGTTGAGTGGTAAGGGTCTTCCCACATTGTCATGTTAGGGGACGGGATGCTCACCATAGACTGATCGGGTCACGCGAGATGCTGGAAGCAATTCCCTTCGTCGAGCGATTGGGCGCGACGGGTCGTATGAAATGAGGTGCCAAACGGGATGGAAGGGCACGGTTCGCTGACGGAGGCGTTTTGGCCAAAAGCATCTCGGGTTGCCGGCAAGGTAGTGTGGAGAGGGCATAGGCAAGGCATCTTGCGGGAAGAATCCCTGCAGCATCATCACATTTTTTAATCCTATCGACCTAGAAGCAAACATAGTGCTTACAAGGTAGGAACTATGTCAGCTTCTAGAGGTGGACAGTACACGCTAGATCGGTCCCGTAGGAGGATGAATCTGTCTGTCACAAGCTGTTTGCCACTTATGCCGTGAATAGAGTCTTAACAAGGGATGAAATGGAATACCCTTTCTAGAGCCAGTAAAGTAGTCCTGGAGGTGTTCGATACTGGGGTTGATTGGGAAAGGTTTGAAGGCATCCTGTCCTTCCTTTGTTATGGATTGGTCCGGGTATCAGGTTGATCGTCAAAAGATCTTCCGGATGCCGTGGGTATAGCTTCGACATGCATTGGTTAGAAGGTCGTGTCCTGAGAGCTGATCACCTAGTCAATTTGGTCAAGTGGATGAGCCAGTACTAGCTACTAACTTACTCAGATTCTGTAAAGAAAAATTAGCGGATCATCTTGTTATTCTAATTAATCAATCTTTAGTGAGTGGACTGTTTCCGGATCAATTAAAGCTAGCAAAAATCGTTCCAATTCACAAAGAAGACTGCAAAAAAAATCCATCTAATTATCGTCCAATATCAATACTCTCAGTCTTCTCCAAAGTATTTGAACATGTAATTAAAAATAGACTAACAAAATATCTCGCAACTAATAATATTCTTACGCCTCAACAATATGGGTTCAGAAAATTCTCCAACACGAAATGTGCTGCCTTTGACTTTATACTAACTCTTCAAAAACACTTAGATCAAGGAAAATATGCAGCGGGCATTTTCATAGACCTCAAAAAGGCATTTGATACGGTTGATCATAAGATTCTATTAAAAAAACTTGAATATCTGGGCATCGTGGGCAACAGTCTAAAACTTTTATCTAGTTATCTTACGGGTAGGTGCTGTTCGGTTGTTATTGGAAAAGAATCAAGTGATCATAGAAATATAACATGTGGTGTACCACAGGGCTCGATTCTCGGACCATTATTATTTTTGATTTATATAAATGATATTGCAAAATGGGGAGTGAAAGGTACACTTCAACTTTATGCTGATGACACAATATTATTCTACCATAATACTAATTTAAACGAAATGGAAAAGGACATGGAAAGGGATTTGGCTCATCTAGCCGAGTGGCTGAGAATTAATAAACTTAGCCTTAATATTAAAAAGACTCACTATGTGCTATTCGGGAATAGGAGAGGACAACGCCTAAACATTTCCCTGGGAATAAACAAACTGGAACAAACAGATGTCGCGAAGTATCTAGGACTTTTAATTGACTCACGGCTTACATGGAAAAACCATTTTGACCATGTTAAATCAAAGATTGCTCCAGTGACCGGTGTAATGTACAGACTACGTAGATTGCTTCCCACAGCCATACTGCGATCTTTGTACTATGCTATGATTCACTCCCACTTGGCATACCTTTCGAGTATCTGGGGTTTTGCTACCAAAAAAATGATATCAGAGGTGCAAATAATCCAAAATAGAGCCCTACGTAACATTTTTGGCTTGCCTTGGGATACACCTGTTAAAGATATTTACCGTCACGCACTTGTATTGCCATTTAAGATTGTTCCTAGCTTTGAGATAACAAACACCATTTTAAATATTATTCAGTGCAACACCCACACAAATATAAAACTGAACTATAACAACGACGTTCACCAATATAATACACGACAACACAACAAACTACACATATCAAAAATACACTCAACAAAGTTCGGACTGAAATCATTAGAATACATTGCCTACACTAACTATAACAAACTGCCTGAAAATTTGAGACAGGTATATGCCTCTAACAAATCTCGAAATGATATATTGAAAACATATTTTTTCAAATGTTATTTGGAAAACGAGTCATAAGTAGGTACAAACTCTGTTCTGATAGCCCTAATTATCTTCAAATACTAAACTTATTGTATGATGGGCGCGGTTTATACCTTACTTAAATCTCGTCATGTATTTGTATGTAAACATCTTGTATTAGGTCTGTATATTTTTGAGCCCGTACCTTATATTGTATTTTCCTGATTTTGTTTTATCTATGCATTTCTTAGTCCATCTCATTAGTCCATCATGGAGGAAACTTTATTTTAACTTTTTGAAACCCAAAGTACATAAATCAAATGAGTCAATGAGTTATACAAATTCATAAAATGTTATAAGACATGTTTCTGTGAAATATTTGTAAAGTGATTCTTCATATGTTTGTATCTGTATGTTGCTTCTGTGAAATGTTTTGTAAATTTTTTATTCATAAATTGTGTCTACATATTGGGTTGAGTTGGGTTTAACTTCTCAAAAGTACCAATTGGCGATCCCTTAATGAGTTTTGATAACTCATGGGAGTGCAACTTCGTTGTATGTTTTTAATAATAATAAAAAAAAAAAAAAAAAAAAAGCTTGCAAAGAATTTCATCCCCATCATCATCCATTCTATCCACATTCCCCTTCCTTATCCTCGCCATCCTTGGTACAAATTTTGTGTTTTCTAACAACATAATATATTATCACGATTATGTATAGGATCCTGCCATGCAAAGCGGTGCTGGGAAATCGCCAATTATCCGAATGAAACATTCTAGGTATGTACATTAAAATCTATTAGGACGTATAGGGAGAGAGATCAATTTTATAGCCTCACAAGAGTAAGAACAACAGGGGGCCAATATGTAAATATTGGAGCTGCGTATACCATTAGAGACGTAGTTGGGACTTGTTCAGGATAGATTTAGACAGGGCGTATCCTTCATACATTTAAAGGATGCAGAGAAATTCCTCTACACCTTACCTAAAAGAACCGATAAAGTTACCTCAAAAGAGAAAAACAGAGACATTAAATGCCTATTCTAGATATTCTAGAAGCTCTGAAACAAAAAAATTGACACAACGTAGAGAAAAGGGTTTATTGTAAAGCTTTCCCGGAAGGAGAAAACCTTTTACCGTGTTGAGTCGCAGGGGTGGGAAAAACGAGTCATGATTCAAAACAATGTTGGTGAATCATTCAGTGCCAGAGGAGGATCTACCAACCGGAGATGTAAATGCGCGAGACGGGGGGTATAAAAACCCTGCACGAGGGTTGAGTTATTACAGTATTGAGCGTGGACTCAATAGGGAAATATGTATTTACCAATATTTGAATTAATTCATCAAATATTTTAAGTTAATTTTCACAGTTCTGTAATTATTTTCGTTTTATGAAACAACTGGCCTATAATGATATAATAACTGAACTTGAATAAAACTTACACAGAATGTGAAAATTAACTTCAATTAATTAATTGATTAATAATTGATGAATTGTTCAAAATTTTTTAAACACTCATCCTAAGTTGTGTTTTTTTTTAAGTGTAAACTTCTTTAGCACCGTTGTGATTTGAAACTCGATGAAACGGAAACGAGGAACACTAAAAAGAGACAAACACATACATCTACAGGATTTAGCTTGCGAGAGAATGAGATCTAAGACTAATCGGTGTACTCTTTGTGTGGTGCTTCGTAGAATAAAATGTAAAATAATTTTATTATAAATAAACCCTACAATTATACTACTCCTGATACAATACCTACAATTATTATACAATTATACAATTATACTACTCCTGTTACACTAAAAACTGTTTATTATGCTCTTGTTCAATCAATACTTTCATATAACGTTATTTGTTGGGGTTCTTGTCACAAGACTACTCTAGAGCCTTTAAATATTGCACAAAAATTAATTTTAAAAATAATGTTCAAGAAAAGTTTTATGTATTCATCACAGTTATTATATAGCGAAAGCAAAATTATGACAATAAGGCAATTGTACATAATACATGCTCTCTGTAAATTTTTCAACAACATTATCACTGCTAAAAGATCTCAACAAGTACGCAACACTAGATTGGGCTCTTCTTTAATGTATCAGCCAGTATATACCAAAACATCCTTTGGACAAAGAAGTTTTTCATATAAGGCTCCGTTGCTTTATAATATGCTCAATGAAAAAATAAAAACTATTGGTACATCACATTTATTCAAGAAAATGGTCAAAATATGTATACTAACTGAGAGTGATGGTTTTGGATTACCCATGTTGTCGCTTATATCATAAATCACTATGGAATTAAGCTATATTTGATACAATCCATATTTAATTACTCTGTATGTACTTAACTTATTTATTGTTATGTACTTTTTAATTTGCTTATTGTTATAAGTATTTACTTACTATTATCTACTTCTTTCGTACCATAATTTACTTACTATACAATATTATAATTGTTTATTAGTATTTACTCATAATTATTATGTACTTTATTTACTTATGTTTATTTACTTATTATTATTTACTTATTATTATTAAATTGTTTATTATTGTTTACTCATAATTATATTATATAATATTATTTGTTTAATTTATTTATATCTACATATTTACTTAATATATTATATTTATTTCATAAACTATATAAATTTATTACATAATTGTTTATTATTATTTATTTTTTGTTAATAATTTAATGCTACTGTGGTATGATCACCCTATTATTGCATCTGGTAAGCCACAACAGGTACCTTGTATTTACATATTTTAATATTTAGTTTACAGTATAATGTTATTTTTGTCAACAATGAGCATACTGCCCAGCTGTAATAATTATTAATTAGTAATGTTTAAATAACTGTACTCAGTGCTTCTTTTGTAGGTTTATTATTATATTTCTTTTATGTTTAGGTATATGTATGTTTCTTTTTTTTGTTTTTATTAAATTACTTTATTGTAAAACTACATATCTCGATACAGGAATCCCCTAGTGAGATGTGCAGCTTATGTTTTCATGTATTTCTTATTTTTTTCAATAAATAAATAAATAAATAAATGCATTCGTCTCATTCTCTCGAAGTTTAGTTTTCTGAAGGTTTCACTTCTACCGTGTGTGAACTGCACACATGATTTTTTTTATTTTGAGTCTTTGATGCAATATAAATTTACCTACATTTCAAATACATAATAAAACACTTTTCGGCATAATTATTTTGCTTACCTTAGAATATAAATGGTGTCCAAAAACCAGAAGTTCAAATTTTTAAAGATCGGTCGCTACAGGGTTACCATCAGCTGTTTATTGTCTTTTGCACCGTAATGCTGTTAAACCTCCCGCACCGAAGGGGGATAATACACTACCCTGAATGAGAGTTTTGTACGTTGTTTTTCACATCACATACTCTTTAATCCCTTAGGCCCAATGGCACATTTATACTTTTCATACGTATAAGCCACTTCATTTTTGCCGCTTCTTCCCCCTTCTTAGAAATTGCCACCTATCATAATCACTCACTTGTAGGCTTGTCGCCGCCCCCTGAAATCTGCCGCCCCTAGGCTGCGGCCTATTGACAAATCCAGGACTGCTCAGGCCTCAACTATTTTTTGTCAGAGGGTCAACATATTCTGGCTTTACAATAAAATAATATAAATACACGGAATATTTCTGAACATATCCGAAAACTAAAACTGTTTTAGAAAGGTGATAAAATACACTTTCAAATTGTATTATTAATCGAAATAAACATAATTTTTGAAACATAAAAATTTAGCTTGCATACTTCATTTTTTTTTTTTTAAATAGCTCGCCTTATGTTTTATCTAACTAAAATTACTGAAGGAAAAAATAAAAGTTTTATTAGACAAATGTATTAAACGTTGTTGTTACCTCACTTTTTTGTCATTCCAAGTAAAAATAATTAATATAAATTACCAAAAGTTTCATAATTTTTTTTCCAATTGCGTTAAAAAACTTTGACTTTATGAAGGTCTACCTTAAGGCGTGGTATTTTCTCTTTCTAACACCGTTTATATCATATTTCTCACTATGATAGTTAGAGAGACAACGATTTCTATGAGACCCATATGGTTGTTCCGAAAAGCAAACAAATTAGCCTGACGGGGGTTAATTTAGGTAACTATTTCGTACTTAATCGATCTGCATTAAAAAACAAATTAGGCATTATTTTTCATTTATCAAATTCTGGCGAAATTACTCTCTCCCCTACCCCCCCCCCCCCCCCTCCCCGGACTATCTAATATCGAACTATCCCCTACTTTTTTTTAATTTCTTGCCACAAAGAAGCTGCGAGCCCGGATGTAAAAAATACATTGTACCGGAAATTAAAAAATAGTATATATTTGATCTTGTACTATCTCTTTATCCATTTGACATTACTTAACCCTAGAAAGCTAATATCGCTGTCACTTTTTAACGCCGTGTCCGAATGTGTTGTCTCGGCTAGCCAACTCGGTCGCAGATGAGCCCATTGCAGTGGCGCACGCAGTGAACAGGTAGGCGTCACAGATTTTGAGGTACTTGATCTTTACACCCGTCGTTTCGACGGATGGTTAGCTTTAACGTCAGTATTTTAATTCGAGTGCGTGTGAATATTTTACTCTAAATTTTGTAATTATTTTTAGATTTTCACCATGTCTGCGATAAAAGAAGATTAATCAACTACAACTAAAAAAAAATAAATAATCAACTACATCAAGAACTAAATACCGATGCCCTGGATGATAGTTCTGCTAGAGAGACCAAAGACTTGGTGTCGGAGGATGATGTGCAGAGTGATGAAAATTATGAACCATCAGATTCCGAGGAATGGTATGTAAGCCCACTAACAAACTTGTCTTCAGACGTGGACCATGATTCGCCAGTCGGCTCAAATACTGGTCCTGCAGAAACCAGGCAGAGCAGCATCATACAACTTCCTCAAAGGAACGTGCGCGGTAAAAATCGTTACGTTTGGGCCACAACTAAAGGGAGCACTTCGACTAGAACTTCGGTGAGGAACATTGCGAACTTCAAGGTGACCTACTCGTTCCTGTTGGGGATTAACGGCTGAATTGTCATGTTTCGAAAAGTTTTTTACCAACGAAATATTTGAAGAAATTGTGAAATGGACAAATGTCGAAATATCTGTAAGAAGACCCATAATAATAATAATATTTGGCTGATTTATAAAGCGCCGTTTTTGTGAAAAATCACCTCAAGGGTGCTGTACATATAAGCATACAATAAAATAAAATTAATATGATAGGCTTACAACTAAGATTCAAAATTATAACTAGGTACTTACATTTAAGACTTACATGTACATAGCTAGTGACTTATGACTAAGACTTATTACTACTGACTGAAAACTAGTGACATACATATATATTTACAAATGTGACTTAAAATTAGAGATTTACAATTAAAATAGGTATTTACATATAACAATAAATATTTTCAGTTTTGCGAGGTGTCTAATATTACCAAGTGATCAACAAAACTCTACCGATATAGGTACAGACAGAGAAGAAAGTTATTGCTGCAAGTCGAAGCAGTTTGATGATTTTATATATATGTACATGTATACATACATACATATTTCCATACATACATCCATGTACAAGACTATGACCTCAACACAGGCTGACACAAATATTTTGGAAATAAAGGCGCTTGTTGGGGTTCTAGTTCTAAGTGCTGCTCTGAAAGATAACCATTTGATGTCAGACGAGATATTTCATTCAAATTATTGCGGTTCTGGATATGTCGCTTCAATGAGCCGCGAAAGATTTGATTTGCTCGTAAGATGTTGTCTGAGACAGTTAAGTCTGTTGACAGAGATTTACGACTGCAAAGAACCCAAGGCAATGTATTTACACTCATTAGAGTAATTTGGGATATGCTTATATCGCAATAACTATACTCCAGGGACAAACATTACAATAGATGAATAATTACTGGATTTTCGAGGCAGATGCGAATTTCGTATGTACATTCCAAATAAACCTGCTAAATACGGAATTAAAATTGAGATGATGTGCGATAGTGGGACCTATTACATGATCAATGCTATACCTTACTTGGGAAAAGGGACTAATACTGGAGACCTACCGTCAGGTGAATATTTTGTAAAAGAATTGACACGCACGACAATTTACGGTACCAATAGGAATGTTACAATCGATAATTGGTTTACGTCAGTTCCTTTAGTCAAAAGCCTGCAACACGAACCATACAAGTTGGCAACAGTTGGTACACTTCGAGGAAATAAAAGAGAGATTCCAGAAGAACTGAAAAATAGCAATACGAGGCCGGTTAGTAGCTCAATCTTTTGCTATGACGGTCCCCTTACTTTGCTTTTCTTCAAACCAAAGCCATAGAAGGTAATTTATTTGTTGTCGTCCTGTGATGAAGAGGGCACCGTCAATACGAACTCTAAGAAACCACATATGATTGTCAATTGTCAAAAAATTGTCAGAAACGAAAAAAGTTTAAAAATATTACAATTTTTTTGTTTTTTGAAAAGATCAGGCAAAAACTTTTTTTTTCATTAGGCCTCCGTCATGTACAACATACCAAAAAAACATAACCATTACGGCCGGCGCGGACAGATAGACGTTCACCTTAAGGGACCTACCAGTGTTTTTCTACACTGGTCAATTAGACGTATAAAATAAAACAAATAAATCATTTCCATATTTTACATAATAAGTAAGCACTAAATAATAATTTTATTAAAAATTCATCCAAACATTAAATACCTAACCGAACAAAGATAAAAATCCAATTCATTTCTTTAACAATATTTCCATAATTTGTTCTACAGTTTTCATATTTGCTCTTCCTTTAGTTTCCGCAGAAACAAGTCCTAAAAATGCTTTTAATACTTTAGTTTTTCCTGCTTTATAGGCTTTTACTTTGTCAGGATGCTTTTCAAAGACATCCAAACAAATCTTTTCTATTTTGCTTTCGTCATTGATTTGACTCCAACCATTTAAATGGACAATCTGCAATGGCGAATTTTTGTCACCTGTTACAAGTAAATCTATGACTTTTTTACGGGTTTGATTATTGATGTAGTTGCTTTCGACGAGATCTATAAACTGGCCGAGAGTTTCAGGCGTGATTTCACAGGAATCTAGATCAGCATTGATTTTGTTCAGAGATGTCAACAGTTCGTTTATGAGGATGTTGACTATAGTTTTGGGTTTTCTCTGCTCATTTTTGACAATGTCTTCAAAGTAATTTAACAGTTTGGGTTCATTGACAATTTGAATGGCTTGTTCTGGAGTGAGGTGGTAATGTTCCATCATTCTCTGCCTTGTTTCTGCTGGAAGTTCTGGGATAGATTTCTGGAGAAGGGGTACGCAAACCAGGTCTGGGTCCATCACTTCTGTCATATTTAACACCAAGGGAGGCAGATTTGGCTCCGGCATGTATCTGCAAAGGTCAAAAGAGTATTAATTATTAAGAGTAATAATTATTTTTACAATAGGCGTTCAAACTCAAATGGGATTAAACCTAAAAATATGTTTTAATGTGACCGCACTAGAGAGAAAAGAAGTACGCCATTACTACTTTGAGAAAAATTTGAAAGATGTGGAGAAGTTTCTTTTAGTTTTTAATGTGAATACCTTACAAGAGTCCCAATTGCTCCCGTTTGGAGTCTGTGAGACTAGGCTTCCCCAATTGGGGCATGTTGTGAGGATGAAGGTAGTGAGGAGAGGAAGAGGAATGTGGGGAAGTACCTGGCTATTCAGATCTGGTCACCAAAAACGGCTAAAGCCATCTCAAGCAACGTTTCAATTCTGAATGGTAGTCTTACACCAGGGCGATACTGAGAGCACATACCACTCTGGAACGAGCCGCAAACATGCCTATTTATAGCGTATTTGAATGAATAAAATTGTGATATAGCACACATTAATCAAATAAAATTTATTTGCGCATGCCAGGATTTGAACCCATGTCCTCCAGATTGCTGGTCGAGAACCTTGCCCCTCGACCATGGAGGCCTTCAGTAGAAATAAAAGAGTTTAATCTATTTGAATTCTTCCTGCTTTCATTATTATAAGGGAAAATGTTGCTGGTGTAATGATGCAGGACTTAGTTAGGAGAGGATAGCTCTACCAAGGCATCCATTAAAATTAGACGAATTCACCCGTCGTCCGTTGTGTTGGCCCCACATTACAAGATCGAGAATGGGTACCTATAGTCTTGTTGGACTTCCTTGTCTCTCATGGCCAGGGTGGCCTTGAGAAGGGCGTCCCAGGTCATGGTCTGGTTGACGATGGTGCCCCCGCCCTCCAGGACTGCCACCTGTCGTGCTGCCTCATACTTTATGGCGCCTGCCACGCCGCGAACAGAACTTATATTCTTTATCTGTTCAAATAAAAACAAACATATATATATTATTTGATTCAATATTAAGTGAGACAGGACCACTTCAAGCAGTCGAAATTGACAGCTTCAAGCAGTGACTGTATAGTAAGTTCTCATTAAAAATATATGAATATTGTCGTCTGTATATTTCAAAAATTGACTGCTCTTGTAGGATGTATGTATATTCCCAGCCTAAGTGGCTTTGATATTTAATTTTCAAATCGTTTTCAGGGCAATAAATTCGTAAAAGAAATTAATTGAATTAGCACAATCGGCCAATCTCATGTGCGTGTGGCGTTACTTGCTACAAACTACTTTGACGACCTCCATAGTCCAGTGGCTAAGACTCTTGACTCACAATCCGGAGGTCGCGGGTTCGAACCCGGCGTGCGCAAATAAAATTTATTTGATTTATTTGTGTTATTTCACAATTAATTCATTTAAAATAATATATAGTATATTTGCGGCACGTTCCAGAGTGGAAGATACTATCAGTATCGCCCTGGTGTAAGACCACCGTTCAGAATTGAAACGTTGCCTGAAAACGGCTTTAGCCGTGTTTGGTGACCAGATCTGAATAGCCAGGTACTTCCCAACCTTCCTCTTCCCCACCTCCTTCCCCTCCCCTCTACCTTCAGCCTCACAATATACCCCAATTGGGGATGCCATAGTCTCACTGGCTCCAGACGGGAGCAGTTGAGATTCTTGTGAGGTATTCACTGTAAAAAAAAAAAAAAAAAATGCATTGTGAGTTTATGGTTTTGGGTATACACAACACTAGCGTTTTTGTCATGAATGAATACATAAATATTCAGGCACTTATTTGGATTGCCTTCATTTGAATTTAAAAATTCAACCAAGTTTTGTGGATAGTAGCCAGACATAATGTGTTTCTTGATGATTGTTTTTTTGCACAAACCTCACTTACCACTGCAGAGCATGTATTGACCAAGTATTGTCTAGACAGGGCTTGTGTACCTTAAAATTAACACCGAAATCAAACCAATTGGTTATGTGAAAACATGTATCAAAAAGATAGTGCATTATATCGCATTCGAAAGATCGGAAAAAGCATTGCTTTTTACCTTTTGTTGGTCTTCCAGCAAGTTCTTCCTAACGCTCAACAGACTAATCATTTTCCAAACACAAATTCGGGGTAGTTAGAAATATTTTAGGTGGGGCTTTCATAGACCTTATCATTAACAATTTAATCAGCTAATGAATATTAAAATAAACCATACAAATAGCATTGAGAGGGAGTATCAATTAAAGTAACAATTGATAAATATCATACATATATTTCCAAAACAACCGTAGAACTACATCCTAGAACAAATTACGACAACACTTTTGTCACAAAATGAATCATCATCGTTGGTTTCGCATACGTTTTTAGAGGCTTGTACAACAAGTTTACATCAAGATGAAATTACTGTTAGGTGATGTTATTTTTAGATTGAAATTAGACATGAGAGGGCTAATCTACTGTTATCATACATATATCAATGAGAGCATGGCTTCCTAATTGAAATAAACTGGTGGGAACGCAAGTCCACTGAGTTGTTCTTGGTTGACTGCAAGATTACTTTGATAATAGGATCGATAATGTTTACAGAACGAGGACTGAATGGATTCACCAGCCACAGAAGAAGGAGACACCGGGACACAGAATGTGGCTAATGGCCTCCGACAACACGGTGAACGCAGCCTTCCAACACCGAGCGCCACTCCTGAGTGAGCGCTGGGCCTGAGCCCACTCAAGACCACGCCATACATAATTGATTATTTATATATTATTGTTTATTTTTTTATTCTCTATTTTTTCTTCTTCTATTGTTTATTTTATTCTTATTTTACTTGTTTCTTTTTAAAATTTGCTGTGTTCATATCCTGGAATATATTTTTGTTTATTTACTTATTCTTTAATTTTTTTTCTTCTATTCTACTTGTTTCTTTTGATTTGTTTCGTATCCTGGAATAAAACATTATTATTATTTTAGCAAGTCTCTCACAGGAGAGGACACCAGAAGAAGAAAATTGTACAAATTGAATTGTTTTAATATGAGAATAGAAATACCTCGGTGCGTGTCCCAAAGCTCTCTCCGGCTAGATTGACGGACACATTGGCATCCACCCGCAGTGCCCCTTCCTGCATGCGTCCACTGCAGCAGCCCAGCCGCATGAGGATCAGCACCAACTCCCGCACCAGAGAGGCTGCCTCCTCTCCATCCTAGAGAGTCAATTTAAAGTATAATTCACAGAGTTCTGATCTCATCCTTAGTACGGAAGTGAGCCATGGAACTAGGAGAAAATGAAAGTAGGGTATTATGTTAAAAAGTAGAATCTCAAACCCTTTTGCTATTTAGTAAGATACTAATTTACCTCTATTTACAATAGATTTTTTTTTTTTTAAAAGAAAGACAAACATTCCCGGGTTACGAATAACCCAACATGTTTGAAAATCTCCTACTACCACCACAGAAAGCCGAAAATGTTGCTTGTGTTGTAATGGAGGACTTAGCCAGCCGAGGAATCGAATATGCGACGCCCGGGTGGGATCCAAGCGCTATGCCCACTCAACCACTTTTGCACTCAAGCATTTCCGGTCAGCACAATGTGAATTTATTTGATATTATTTATGATATATATAAACAGTAGAATCCGGATATAACGATCCTCAAGGGGCCGGCGATACTTTGTTGTACTAACCAGACGACACACAAAACGGCCAGATTATTTAAGCTTGTTTTTACATGAGACACGCCAAACTCCTTAGCAAGGGTTACATTTGATGTACCGGCTTGTAAACAGTGTAATATAGCACTTTTTTCTTCAATTGAAAAACACCTTCGCTTCACGGCTCATTGTGTCGAGCTTTTAACTTTGATAACACCTACTGTGATTTACGCATACTAATTAATGAGGACAGGCGGGGAGTAGGCGAGGCGTGGGACGGCGAGGTATTGGTGCATAGGTTTTGTAAATAAAATACTGCGCGTCGTTCTAACCAGACGAATTATCATTAAAATAGGTCGCTCAAAACGGAGTCGTACTAAACGGATATGTTTTCCTAGTACCTAACTATGAAACCTACCTTGAGTTTACATTGTCGTCGCTAAAAACAGTAAGCCGTTATAAGTGAAATCGTTGTATCCGAATTCTACTGTACTATGTACTTACATAGGGTGTGACAGCATGTACTCGAAGGATTTTAAAAAGTGATACCTAAGCATATTTGGAGTAAAAAACTTAGATGTCATTTTGCTGTCCAATGATGTTTTTTTTTTCAATTGTAAACTAAATATATATTTTTTATATCACTTGTCACCACTGATAACATTGCTACTAACACCTAATGGAGGAGACAGGTTTATCAGAGCAAATGGAGTAGGGAACGAATACAATTTTATTTATTTATTTAATTATTATTTTTAACGTTTAAACAAGATTTTTATGCATAGCACAAAGGGTAGATAACAAATATTATAATCAATAATTTTCAGCCTGAAACACTCATCTACATGAAAAATGTAATAATAAGTAATTGTCGAATGAAACACTAGTATATTTTGAATTATTTGGCGGGTATTAGATAAGCCGCCATAGCTCAGTGGTCAGAGCTGCTGACCGGCAATCAGATGGTCACGGGTTCAATTCCCGTTGGCGGCCAGTATCTTTTCTCGGAAGATTTTTTCAATGTAGATGAGTGTTTCAGACTGATAATTATTGATTATAATATTTGTTATTTATTTAAGTTTTTATCCCAGCAAGACTGGGAGGAAAGTGAAATCCCAGTCTGCCATATTATATACCCAACTATTTATTACACAGAGAAAAAATAAATGAGATAACATATTAGGTAGGTACGTAATCATAATATAAAATAAAATACTAAATATAAATAAGTAAAATTAAAAATAAATAAATAAAAAAACAATGAGGCAGTGACTTAAGAGGTACGTTAGACTGGCCCGTTTTGGCCCATTTCATATAGATCTTAATTTTGGATTTGAGATCAAAATACCCAAAAAAAATAAAAATTATTTTTGCAATCAAAATGCATATCAAATATTTAGTACGGATATGAGCTACTTTATTTATTTTTGCTTTGAAGCATAAAAACGCCAAACACACACCCAACATTTGTACACGGTTGACATCAGTCACATGAGAACGGGTCGTTTCCACGACTCGTTATTGAGTTCAACAGCTCGACTGTGGAGCGATTTGACGGCCTCTGTGTTTCCTCCCTCCTACAACATGGGTCTCTTCAAGACACATGTTCACTCCTTCCTTTCCTCAAAAAGACCCTCCACACAGCATCTTCAAAGATGACATAGGCCCTGAGGGAAATTATTTTCCTTAGGGCCTCCTGTGTAGAGTTAATGTAAAAAATATATATATGTATATATATTTGCATGCAAACATAAAAAAGTCACCTAACGTTTTTTTCTAACTGAAATAACTGATTAAAAATGACCTTACAAGTCGAAACAGCTGTAACTAAAATACATACTATAATACTTGCAGAACTCGACAATAACATTATCAAATTTAATTTTAATTAAATTTCTAAAAAATAAATAATAAAAAATACTGATAACAAAAAAATAAAAATAAATAAATATATTACTAGAAAAATGTATTATAAACGTTTTTGGCACCTAACTTTTTTTATGTTTCGTATAAAGATAATTAATAAAAAATTCCAAAAGTTTCATAATTTATTTTCAAATTGCGATCCGAAACTTTGATTTCATTAACCCGGCGTTCGCACAGTTGGGTCAATTTGACCCGCGCCATTTTAAAATTAGCTTATTTCTTAGAATTTTTATGCGACCTTGCTATACTTCTCAGTAGCTGGAGCTAACAATCTCCCCTCCCCGCGGGCTATCGTTGTTCAGTGATGTAGTGACCGAAACGGTGGATAGACGTGGCTAAACACGAAAAAGGTAAATATGACCCAACCTTACATTTCGTGTCGTAATTTCGCGCCATTACTTAAAAAGTATGTCATTGATTTGTTTTGTTATTTTCAGAACCTTTGCAATTATGGATCGTGAAGAACGTGAACGCAGCGAATTTTAAAAATTTTGGAAGAATCTGACTCCGATTGTGAAAATTTTACGTCAGAAGCTCTGCAGTCAGCATGCAATTTTGTACTGTGGAGATTGTGCAGATGCAAATTATAATATGTAAGATTAACTCATGGGACTGATGTATTATTCTTAGTCCTACTATAGATCTCATTCATATGTATTATATTAGTTCACATTTTGAGAAAAAAGTTTATGTTTTATTTAAATTTTATAACTTTAAGACAGAGGTTGTCTATTTTGTTAAAAATTTATTATACTTTTATAAAAATGTCTTTAAAAGATAGTTTTTTTGAGAAGTTGTTTTATTTTACCCCAAATCTCGCAAACAATATAGCTGTTTTATCAAATTATTGCAATATGTTACTAAATTTCTTTTAAATATTGAAATCATAGCGAGTTTTTTATTCGGGTCTTCTAGACCCAACCCTACTATCGTTGTTACATATTTTGACTGTACTGACGCCGGGTTAAGGTGTACATTTTACTTTTTTATGGTTAAATTTTAGATTTGAATATAAAGCGTTGTGTTTTTCCTTTCTAACACTGTTTATATCATATTTCTCACTATAATAGAAAGGGAGACACAAAGTTTTCTACGAGACCTATATGAGTCATTCTGAAAAGCGAAAAATTAGCCTGAGAAATTATGTATTGAATTAAAAAAAAAAAACATTTACAAAATTGGTACCCACCTCTAAATCTGGTTCAAATACGATTTCAATTAGTGGTGTACCAGCTCTGTTGAGATCCACCAGGGAGCGCCCCAACTCCGCATCGTGCAGAGACTTGCCGCTGTCCTGCTCTAGCTGGATCTGTTTTATGGTGGACGCCTTCGTGTAAGGCTTCAGCCCCGGCTGGAGCACCTAAAGCATTTTATCAAAAGCTAAAGGTCATCAGTTGATGAGAATCAGCGTTTAAAATTACCCATTTAGTAAATATACACGAGAAGGACCCAATTAACAGACATATTAAATTTTAAAAACGCTTTGTTTCAATTATTTAACAATGAGAAACAACTATTTCGTAACAAAAAATGGAAAATAATGCATTTTAATAGCTATTTCATTGAGAATACGGATAATTTGATGTATTTTCTTCACGCCACATTTTACAAAATAATATTAAAATTAGTTGTTATGCAATTTTTTTAAATTTAAACTCAAACTAACAACCTGCTTTAGGTTCACAGTTTGGGTTAAATGAGTGAATCCAAAACAAACCTCGAAACTTGCATATCAATAACAATGACCGCCGGGTGAACAATTGATTTTATTTATGAAATAACTACTTATTAAAATGCATTATTTCCCCGTTACTGAAATACTTTTTTCGCATTGTTATCTAACTGATACAATGTGTTTTTTTTTTAAATAAAATGTGCCTATTAATGGTTTCTTATCTCATATTTACTAAATAAGTAGGTACTTGCATTGGACTAATGATTCGAAAAAATGGAAAGAATGCCTACTTACTTGAAACTCTAGTTTCCCATCCTGTGCAATGGGTGCTCGCTGCTGTGTAATTTGATACCCAGCCGGAAGATCAGCATAGAAGTAGTGCTTCCTGTCAAACGTAGATACTCTATTGACGGTGCAGTCAAGCGCAATAGCTGTCAACACAGCGGCTTCCACACACCGCCTGTTCAGCACGGGCAGAGTCCCCGGAATGGCAGCATCAAAAGGAGAAACGCAATTATTCACCAGTGCTCCAAATTCTGTCCGTGACCCTGAGAACAGCTTAGAATTCGATGAAATTTGAGCGTGAACTTCCAAACCTACAACAGTTTTCCATTCTTTTGCTTTTGCTAAAGAACTTTTAAGTTTCCTACTGCAAAGATTGAAATGTTTACAATAGCAAGAGTTTGAAAGACCATTTAAAATATTATTCATCATATTTTTGATATTTATGTTAACTGTTTTGCATGTTTTTACTTCATAAAGAAAATGCAAAATTGCAAAAGAAACTAAGTTTTATTTTATTTTGACAGTTGCTATTATTTGACAGTTGTTGCCCAGTGTTGCCAGGTGCATGGTTTTTTAGGTATGTGCATAAATAAACCAATCCGTCATGCGTCATGCACCACAGATGGCATGGGTTCTGTTATTTTTAATTTATATAGATTGTTGTGTATAATACTAATACGTATATATTTTATATTTTTTTATATATGAATACCGCACAAGAGTCCCAACTGCTCCCGTCTGAAGCCAGTGAGACTATGGCATCCCCAATCGGGGTATGTTGTGAGGCTGAGGGTAGTGGGGAGGGGAAGGAGATAGGGGAGAGGAAGGTGGGGAAGTACCTGGCTATTCAGGTCTATGCTAGCTATGCCACTGAATATACTAAATATTATTTTAAATGAATAAATTGTGAAATAACACTAACACAATTAATCAAATATAACATTTATTTGCCACGCCGGGATTCGATCCCGCGACCTTCTGTGTGCGAGTCAAGCGCCTTACCGCTGCGCTAAGCCGGCCGTCAAGATACCATAGATTTATGTATTGTGAATTTACGATAGATACTTATTTGCATAGTGATATATATATGTATGCTTATTTGTCTGTTTATTCTTTAATAATATAGGTACTATAAAATCGGTAGACGCTTGACGCAAGCATCGAGCAAACCTATAAACCATAAATGAACTAATACAATACCCTATAAACCTTCAAAAACAACTCGACAGTATGGGCACCTAGTTATGCCAGTCATTCAATCACGATAGAAAGAATTCAAAAAAAAATCTTAAGATATATTAATTTTAGAATGGGTATTACAGGCGAATGTATCAACTATGATTATCTACTATGTCAACTTAATTTATTAAAATTATCCGAACGTAGAATAGTATATGACCTAACATGTTTACATAAAATCATAAATTCAATAATTGACAGCCCTGAACTTTTATACTTGATTTCTTTCCATATACCTCGCAATTCAACATCGAGGCACTATCTACCATTCTATTGTGACAACTCCAACACTGAATCACAATTGTATACCCCCGTTCGCCGTATACAAAATTTGGGTAATGACTATAAAGATGTTGTTGACATATTTTACACATCATTCACTAAATATAAACAAGCCATAGTAGAATTTATATCAGAAAGAAGAACCACAAATTTAATTTTTCCAACTGCATAGCTCTGCTTCGATTTATTTCACATGTATTGCACTTTTCTCAGTTTACAGTTTTTCCATCTTGCATGGTGGTGTGTTTTGTTTTTATTTCAAGTTGTTTTTTACTCAATTTTTGTTTTAGATTTGATTATGATTTTGATATTGATATTGATATTGATATTGATATTGATATTGATATTGATATTGATATTGATATTGATATTGATATTGATATTGATATTGATATTGATATTGATATTGATATTGATATTGATATTGATATTGATATTGATATTGATATTGATATTGATTATGATTATGATTTTGTTATTGATATTGATTCTGATTCTGATTTTGATTTTGATTTTGTTTTTGTTTTGTTTATGATTTAGTTTTTTTTTTATTTTGTAATGTACAATTAGATTTAGATGTTCTTTGTTTTTAAAAAAATGCATGTAAAAGCCCAGCCGGGCGTGAAATTCCAAATAAATAAATAAATAAAATGCTTGGCAGCAAAAAAACAACGTGCTTGTTTCAAAGCTGATTGATCGCGTCCGAAGCCTTTCACCGAACGGACAGAAAACTTTGACCTGCTCCCGACTCGCGAGTTGGGAGCAGGTCAAAGTTTTCCCGGGTTCGCCGGCTAGCTCCGAGTGGCCACTGAGTTCTGGGTTTGGGTCCGAGTACTGGACCGGGTTCTCTGAGAGTAGTCGACATAGATTTATTTTATTATTTTATATTTATATTATTATATACATATAGATATATCTATGGTCGATTTGAAAAAGGAGTAAGAGAAGATGATTGGATTATTTATGAAGATCACATCGCTATCTCGAATTTTAAAGTAGAGCTAGGTGAAACCCAAAAAAGAGCCAAAAAGGAGCTAAACTTTTGAAAATTACCTAAAGCATGGGGGGGGGGGGGGGGGGTTGTTAGAGAATTTCGGAGAAGAAAAATTCCCAGTTTGGACAGTGTGGACTGTCTTTAGGATTTTTTTATTGGATTTTTTAATATTTTTTTGTTAGACAGTGACTGGTCCTCTGAAATACGCAATGAAATATGCCAATTGGGGGTACGCAATAACGTGGCACGCATGTAGAATCGCGGGTAAAACATGGCGGAAGTCGTGTTACACTCTGCATAAAATTGTTACATTCATGTAATAATTAGAGTATTCAAAATTACAAATGAAACACGTCTTTCATTACATTACTTTCATTAGTACATAAGATAGATAGAAAGTACGGGGAACAACAAATTTGTAGTAAGAGTCAGAGGGTACGCCGGTTCAAAAAGGTTGAAGACTACTGCAATATGCAATATGCAATATGCAATATGCAATACGCAATAGCCCTAGTACCATAGTCCCTGTACCGATGTTTCCACCATAGCAAATTTAGTAACTGTTTACTTGTGCAGGAGTTCAGGGAATTTTTTTTTTGGGAAGTCCTCGTCCCAATATTACATTTTTTTATATTATTTTTTTTTCAATATTATTTCACGTGAATAAGAGCTGAAATATATGAAAAACGAGCTAAGAAGCTAAATGACTTTTTTTGGAGCTGACGACGTCGATTTAGAGCCAAATCTAGCTCTAAAGGAGCTGAGTTGGCAACACTGCTCTGAACCTAACGGGTGTCACACGCAAATATAAAATCCCATACAGACCTGTCACATGACTGGTTTATTTATGGTCACACCTAAGCAGATGATGTGCTCGAAAGCCAGTGTTGCCAACTCAGTGGAATTTCCACTAGATCTGGTGGTTTAGACTTACCATTTAGCGGAGAAATTTTGGTTTTAGTGGCTAGTGGATTTTTCAGTGGATTTGGTTGTTTCCGTTAGTGGTATTAGCACCTCCCACACGCACACTTAGGAGCGACAGAGTCCTGCGCCACTTCAGGCCGCCACGCAGAAAAGTAAAGACCGATAGGTCGAAATGTGCGTGTGGAAGGCGCTAATGTACGAAATTTAACCATTAGCACGATTAGGTACCTTTAGGGATCGTTCGCATGCGAGCGCATCCCATTATAAGTGTAGATTTTATTTTATGTGTATTAATAAATTATTTGAATCAAGAGACGCAGATCATTCAAAACTATATGACGAATTGACAAATTTGATTAATACGCTTGTTGCCAAAATAATATTGCCTACACAGAGGGTAGATATTTTTAAGAAAAGTATTCAAGATTTTGTTGATAAAAAATGTTATTTTGGGTACAGATTTGAATCTCATGTGTCAACGATGAAAGAAAAAGGACTTCCACCCAATGAAGAAGAAATAATACATAATAGGTGTATCCATTTCATTGTACATTTGATTCATGAACTGAAAAATAGATTGCCCGAAAACTTGAAACTCATGAAAAATATTAAAAGAATCAGTGTAGATCACGTACTGTCTCACAATAAAGAGTCGATCGTTGACCTGATGCTGCATTTTAATCAAAATCAAGAAGAAATGCAAAAATTGACGAGCAGTGGCGTCAAATCCATTTAATCAGTTGGAAAAATATATCAAATACAAATAAATTTTGGTATGAGGTAATGAATTTCAAAGACATTGCTGGAGAAAACAGATTTCAAGATTTAGCCACATTTGCTATATCTTTATTAGTTTTACCGCATTCTAACGCTGACGTAGAGCGGTTATTTAGCATGATGAACGTTGTTAAAACAAAACACAGAAACCGAATGAAGTTTGATTTACTAACTTCAATTCTCACAGTCCGTGCTGGTTTAAAACGCGAAGAAAAATGCTGCAATAACTACATATTACCAATTAGTGTAGTACAAAAAATCGGAACCAAGGAAATTTATTCCACAAAAACAGAAATCGTAGATGCCGATTCTTCTGAAGAAGATTGCCTTTAAGATAAAATTTTATAAGTACTGTAATTAAGTAAACAAAATTAAAAAATAATTTAAAAATAAATTAAGTACAATATTGTTGTTAGTTAGATATTAACTGTCTGGCAAAATAGGTGGTTTTCTGGTAGTTTGAGGGATAGCCAAATTTAGTGGTTTTCTGGTGGGTTACGGTACCACAAATTGTGGATTGGTCAAAATAAAGTTGGCAACACTGTCGAAAGCTCGAAGCTCAAAGCTAATCTGCCGTAACCGCTCCTGAGGCGATATGCAAAAAGTTATGCGACCCCCTCTCCACCGTAAACAGGAGAGGGGGTCATTTTAATTACGGAGCTGCCTAGACGGGTGGATGACAACTGTCAAGTGACAGATTCAGTACAAAGAAATGGCATTTCGTGGTAGCTCTCTAATTCATCTGACCCCCTCTCCTACCATGGGTAGAAATATTTGATAGCGTCGTGTGATGGTACAACACATAAGCAACATAAGCGCTCGCGGTTCAACAGATAAGTGCTCGCGCTTTTATCTTTGCGTCTTGCGTGTGACTGATGCCGGTGCCACACATAATTATATACATGGCTTGGCGTATTTCGGCATATCGCTCACCACATATTCCCATTGGGAATGTACGGCGTAGTCGGGCGTAGTACGGCGAGTGATATGTCGAAATACGCCAAGCCACATCTTTTATAGCTGTGTGTGGTACAGGTCGCGACAAGACCACAGCACACATCATCTCCGAGTCTCCGATATTTTCGAAAATGTCTATGAAAGTCAGCTGTCAAAGTGTCAAATGGATGGATTATTTTTTTCTTCTATGGATGCTCCGAGAGCCACGGCAAACGGGAAATGTTGTGAAGTGCTTTTGATATTTTTTGTGCAAATTCAATATAAACAGTTTTCCCGAAAATACTAAATTAAAAACCATATTTTAACTTTAATCACACGGCCGTATGAATATTTTGATTACATCGAATCCGGACGATCGCCGAGGCGGTGATTTATGAAATACGCATTTATGTTTTTCGCGTATGGTTCATTTAGAAATTTAATAAATTTCATAAACTCGAATTCTTTATAATTTTTCGTAGTAATAAGTTTTAATATCTCCGACGATGACTACCTGGATCGGATGTGGCGTTTCTATAAATTGCGACGAGCCACTTGGGTGCTATCAGGGGACGATCATTGAGGCTGATGGAGAAACAATCACTCTGACCAGAGCCTTCCGAAATGGTTTTCCTTACCCAAAGCCTCAAGTCACCTTAAAGTAAGTCATTTACATGAATTTTACTTTTATTTACTATTTTTTTGTAAAATCATAATATTATTGAATATGTACATATTGTTGTAATGTCGAAATGTCAAAGGTACCTACAACTTACAACTCATAATAATATAGGCATGATAAATTTTTAATTATTTATGTACTTTTCTACAATCTATCCATTTTTTATAAATGCTGATGTACCTTTTTACGTGCATAACACAAAAAAATAAACCATACATAAAGGTTTCAAAAGAATGAGGTTAACTTCATCTTGAGTTTATTTGTGTGAAACATAACTAGTATTCTGTAGAAATCAAATATTATAATTTCTAAACATTATACATATTTTAAGATACTACCACTTTTAGCAGACAGATGACTAATACATTTATTTCAACAACAACACTTGATTTCAACTTAATTACTATGGGAAATAACCATATAAGTCAAGAGGGATGGAAAAACATGCACAATATATATTATTAGTTTTGGGTGCATTTTCCTAACCCTCAAAATTAACTTATTAGCTGCCTTACATTTCATTGCGTTATTAATGAGATTGTTTCCGTTTTTTATGTATATGTATTGTATTTTATTGTTGTACTATATTTAGATACACAATGTGAAAAAATAGGTTCCACTTTTGTATGTCCAATTAGTCCGATTTGGCTTCCAACGCTCTAATGCCGAATGACCGAAAACTACAAAATTCGGTCTATCTGCGCCGATTATCGTGTTCTTTTTTTTAATTTTTTGATTGTAATCTTTATTTATTAAGTTACTTAGGTGATTGTGCTGTGCCTGCCTCACTAGGAATTCCTATGTTGAGAGCAGGCGCATTTTAGCATAAGTAGTTTAAAACACAAAAATAAGGATAACAACAACAATATTATTTACATTTAAAGGGGAGAGTATGACTTCCGTGACCCTGCGATTTGACCATGTATTCAGGTAGAACAGCCCAAAATAAGACAAAAATATAGAATAAAAGTTTTCGAGATATCGATACGTTTTTAATTCTATGTAGACTAATACACCATAGTACCATAGATTGCACTCTAATACAGTTTAGTTAGGTTAGGTTAGGTTAGATTAGGGTAGGTTAGGTTAGGTTTGGTTAGGTTAGGTTAGGTTAGGATAAAACAGTACTTTTTATAAAATAAAATTAAAATTTAGAATCTGAAACTTTAAGTATCGATATCTCGAAAACTAAGTGATATATTGAAAAAATGTATTCTTCATTTTCATCTTATTTTGGGTTTTTCTACCTGAATACATGGTCAAATCGCGGGGTCACAGAAATCATACTCGTCCCCATTTAAAGTAAAGGTAAAAGGACAATCAGCATCGTATCAATGGGAAAGCTAATAGTGGAACACATTTCGACAAGATACTAGGTAGTATGCAGTAGTGCCCGTAATTGTATAGCTTTATAAGGTTCTATAGTTGAAGAAAAACAAATCCACCGATCGCATTCATTTGTATTGGATACTAGGGTACTATTATTTTTTGTTAGTGACCTACTTCTTCGGTAAAATTATAACCATTTTTTGCCTGTTATAATAAAATTTAAAAATATTTTTTCATTAAAATTTATTTTTTTCTTTATTGCAGAGCTACAGACATAAAACATATTGCGATAATTGACCCAAATGACCCAAATTCTGACACCAAAAAGAAGCCGCATAGTACAGTTGAGGTCACCAAGAAGAAGTCGCAGAAAGCCATCCCAGTGGAGTCCTTGCCTTCCACCAGCGATGGCAACCCCGGCAGTCAGAGCCTACCCAACAGCAGCTATATATCTCAAAAGTTCCAGAACTTCAACAGCACGACACAGTTCAACCAGAACCAGAATCAAAACCAGAAACAGAACTCTGGTTACACAAACGGCTTCCAAATCGCACCACAGCCGTCAAACAATAATGGCAACAATAATGCTAAGAGCAAGCCCATAGATATACAAGGAAGGTCGAACAAAAACACCAATGGAGGAGGTTTGTATCTTTCGTATTATACATTGGTGATAGGGACCAAAATTATTGGTATATTGTGCTGCGAAATGTCTACTTCGCCATCCAAATTAATCTTCGCTGATAACCGGCCAAAAGATTATTTCCAAATAAACTTAAGAATACTGTTGCTCACCTTTCATCTTACTTAACTCTTGGTGTGCTGCTGCAAATTTTTCGCCGAGCTCCATCTGAAATTATTTTCGTCATAACTTAATTATTTTTTGCAAAATTATGTTTTAGTAAATTTTACCATCTTACCGGCTAACGTGTTTGTATATTTATGAAAATCCTACTATCCTACTAATATGTGAATAATATAGGTGAAAGTTTGTATGGATGTATGGATGTTTTTTACTCTTTCAGTGGAACTAACTTTACTGAACGGATTTTAATGAAACTTTAGAGTAATATAGCTCATACATCTGAATAGTCTTTAGGCTATAACTTAGAGCTCTGGCTTTATGAAATTTGTATACAATTGTATGTTTATTGTCCAGACGAAAAGAAAGCGTTGCTACGTAATTGTTTAATACGCGCTGTCATTTTGTTATTTGTTTAGGTTGCTATGGAGATCCATTTGATAGTCAAGTGTGCGTGTTTGATTGTTACGCTTAGGGGGTAGGGTGGGGGGGGGTGGCGCGTGCGAAGCCGGGGGCAAAAGCTAGTAGTGTATAATCTACCATATGTAGTTTCCCTGAAATTTAACTTTAAGGTTTACATGCCCTGTCTTGATAATACTTGGTCGATGCTTAACGTATTTAAAAAAAATTATTTAATCACGGATTTATTAAAAATGTTACAAAATTCCAGGTATGAGCATGGGACAGCAGGGCATGTCGGGCATGTCTGGCATGTCTGCTATGCCTGGGATGTCCGGGATGGGCGGCACCCCCAACAAGAAGCAGGACAAGCAGAAGAAGCGCAACGAGGCGTGCTTCGGAACGCCTGGCGACGATCAGACCATGACGCAGGACTTTGACTTTGAGAAGAACTTGGCCCTGTTCGATAAACAGGCTCTGTGGGAGGAGTTGAACCAGGCGCAGAAGCCTGATGTGGTATGTTATTATTTGTTTATTTACACTTGCAGATACTCTCAGAATCGTCCTGGTGTCCCAACCTTTCTCTCCTATCTCCTACCCCTCCCCAAGATTTTAAACCTCACAACATACCCCATTTGAGGTGCCGGATCCGAATCCCAATGGATCCGGACAGTTAGGAGGAGATGAGAGGGACAAACATCATTTTATTTAAAGATTTAACATTTTAAATTTCTATTATTAATTAAAGTTTTATAACTTCTTTCACTTGAAAATTGAATCAACCCCTGGAGAGACTTCCCTTTTTTTGTTTAATAAAATATTCCTAAACTTCATTGACTTTTTGGAATATATTATAATTATTTGGAAGTATCTTTGGTTAACTTTTAAATTCAAATACTAAGCGTGGTGTTGCCACTTCCTTTCCAGAAAACTTTGTTAAGTTAGTTAAGTTATGGGCTTTTTTTCATCACTTTTAACCCTTAGAATAGTGAGTTATTTTTATGTCATCTACATCGTGTGAGTGAGTTATTTTTCAAGTTTTTCTTAATTTTGTAATCGATTTAATTCATTATCTTCTTACTTTATTTTTTTACAGAAGTTAATTTCGGAGCTTTTTTATTACTATATATAAACTTTTCTTATTGAATTGTAAATTTAGTTGGACAAATTCAGTGGTTCTCAAAATTTTACAAATAAAAAGGTTTTAAATTTTTTCTATTTTTTATTTATATAAAAGAAATGTACAAAAATAAAGGGATAATACTACAAATAAAAAAGTGGACTAATACAGCCAGTTCAAATTGAACAGAATATTAAATGGTAAATCAATAATATTATAATAAACTCAAAACTAAGGAAGTATTAGCTCACAGGCAACAATAATCACCAAAGTATGTGTCTTCTCTCGTCGAAATAAACGTCCAGACCCTCTGACTTCCTATTTGGAATTGGTTTCAAAAATTATAAATGAAATAAAATTAATAAAATAAAATCATAAAAATTAAATTGCCGATAGTCTGTTTTATGCAACAGAAGAATGCATAATTTCGTTTGTTCTAATTTGTCTTTCCAATTAGGAATTAAAAAATCAATTTAAATTAATGTGTAGCAACCGACTTGATGACTCAGTGCTTGTTTAGGATTATAATTTCAAACTGTTACACTTTAATCAATGTAGGTTATCTTAAATGTACGTCATTTCTTATTCAAATTTCATATTATCTATGAAAAGTGTTGAAACCAAGAATTTACTGCACAAAATAATCGTAAACTGGGACACGGAACCGTTTATTTCCCCCTTCCCTCTGGACATTTTCAAAGTAACTTGTCAAGCTCAGAAGCTCTCCGACCGCCCTTGAAAATGTCTGAATTGCAGTCTTTCTGTGTATTTTTAACGTTAAAAATGCTAAGTAAGTTCAACTAAATTGTAATGCATGTTTTATTGTGTTGTATTTTAGGTGAGGCAAACTGACCACTTGAGGCGTAACAATCTCAGCACGCAGAAGTATCGGCATGATGAGAACATTCTGACCTCACAGCCGGCAGCCTACAGAGCTATCGTTATTCCTGAAGAAGGCCGCGGTGCATTGGAATATGTGACGGGTAATTAATTTTACTTTGGGCAGAATTAATAATTTGATCAATTTCGGGGATATACATCATCCTATGATTGCAACACTGACACATTTTATCTATGATTGGTGCAGAATGAATAATTTGATCATTATTGGGAAAAAATCACCCTTCAATGGCAACAGTGATAAATTTTATCTATGACTTACTCTTTGTCATGAAATGTCAAAGTGAAATGGGTTCATTTTGCAGAATACTGATTTAATTTATTGGAGACATGGGTTCAATAAGAGCAACAAGAGAGATAGAGTTTTTCGCTGATTTTAAATTTTAGCTGCTTTAGTAAAATGGCTTATCGTGTTCTACGGTTCCTTCTTAAGAAATAGTTGAAAAAAGTTTTTAAAAATATAAAAAATGACTTTGTGAGGTTGATTTTTGCGTCCAGTCAGTAGTCCGTACGATATTCTTTCATAGAATTTTTTCTCGTGTCGGATTCCAAAGGCAGTTCAGGTAGTGGTGATAATTCTTCATTAGATAATGAATTTTACAGTTTAGTACTAAAAAACGTCTGGTGAAGAAGAATTTTTAATAAAATACAGAAATCTTCTGTCCTAAAATATAATGCAGTTGGTGAAGTACATGCATCCTAACCATTTTACGAAATGTATCATAGATTTAATACTTTTAAACTATACCTGGTGTGACAACTTTCCTGAAAATGGAAGAATTGTCTACAAATTATAACATAAAAAAAATTAGAGTGTGCAATTCACACGCGGTAGAAGTGAAACCTTCAGAAAATTAAAGTAGACAAGAGTGGAGTGGCTGCGAAGCACCGCACAAAGAGGAGACCGATTATACTATCTCATTCTCTCGCAGGCTAAATCCTAAAGATGCATGTGTTTGTCTCGTGGTTCAAATCACAACGGTGCTAAGGAAGTTTTCACTTCAAAAAAATTTCCAATGAATTTTGTGGTACGAATATTATGAACAGAGTAAAATCTGTCTTCTTGAGTTTTTCAAGCTTTTACCATTACAAAGTGCATTGGAGGGGACCCTACTACTTTCCCAACGGGGTTATAAGGAAACATACGGTTTCCTCCTTCGCCGCACATGACAAGACTCTATTTTATTGAACGAAGCTACATTTATTTGAACGACCCTATACCCTCCAATGTCCATGCATACGGGGTTAGAAAGCAGTATGCAAGTACTGAGATTAACATAATATAAAAGAATAATAAATGTGGCAGCCCGTGTAATAATTCTTCTGAAATCTATAGAGAAAAATATATACAGATAAAAGTGTTGGTAAATAAAAAGAAAAATAAGAGCTGCGCCCGGTTGAGGAAGCCTAGAATAAGAGAAATAACAGTAATAATATAATGCGAGTATTTACAATAATAACAGAGAGAAAATAAAATGCATAAAAAGAAAATATTCAGAGGAGGTATTCCACAAACCACCAGGCAGTCCCAATGACATTGTACATGGCTATCGGCCTAACCGCAGACGAAACCCGGAGTCCGCGCCCTGTAGCCGGCATTGCAAAGTGGTTCAGAAATAACAATGATTTTGAAGCTCGTTCGGATTGTGATCGTGATCATGATGGGTCAGAATAGCAGTGAATCGGAGGCCGAAGATGAGGTGTGGGATAGTCTTTCTAAAATTATTGGCTACTTACTGCTTCTATTTTATCACATCAATTATCAATTCTCAGTAAATATTTTTTTCATCCTTATCATGCCAGAACAGCATATGACCTTGCTCTTGAATTTGAATAAATAACAGCTTAAATTTAATCATTTGTAAAACTTTGAGGGCTGTTTTCTCGAAATGATGTGTTCTCACATACACACCAATGTCTTCAATTATTATTTTAGGCATTTGTTGATTGTTTTTTGATGATCATAGTCGCCATTACCTGTGATATCCTGAAAATCTGTCTCCATTAATTTGGCAACAACTCGACTGATTTTAGGTGTTATTTGCAATGCGATCAATTGTGGTTTGAAAATGATGATTCAGCGGCTGGCTAGATATATCTAATTTCATTCTCTTCATTCGCTTCATTCTAGATGATGGCCTCGTGATCCCTACCGTGACCCGCGAGCTGCGTGGTCGAGTAAGTGCGGCATGCGCGAGAGTAGGGCTTGGCGGGGGGGAACTTTTGGGGCGCGCGGGGGCTGAAGTGGCGCTGCAGCTGCTGGGTGGGGGGCGCCGCCTGCACCCCTGCAACACGCACCAGGTGCCCACTGTGGCATTCCTCATTGGGCCTCATAGGTAAGCCTGTTTATTAGCTCATTCGCTGTCTAAGTGACTCATTGCATCTATGATATATTATCAAACCAAACTTAAATATTTTGTTTTTGATGTTTCTAAAATAGGCAAACAGTGGTGAAAATATTGTTTTTATTATGTTCTATTCTTTGTGATGAATATCGGAATATAATTAAGACATTCACTGTTTTCAGACAAGGCGCAGTTGGCGTGACATGTGCCCGGCATCTGGCGTGCCACGGTGTGTCCACCGTGGTGCTGGTGGCCGGCGCTGATATCCAGGGCGTGCTGCGTCAACACCTCAACGTCTACCAGATGACCGGCAACAAGATCACCACCAACATCCTGGATCTGCCCTCGGTTGACCTCATCATCACTGCCCTCTCCGAGGACACGGAAGAACCCACCGCCTACCCCCACCTGACGGAGTGGACCAGCCAGAGCAGGGCCCCCGTCCTCGCACTGGATCCCCCGGCCGTCGGAACCCCGGGCATCATCACCAAATACTCCATCCTGCCCGGGTTACCCCTCTCCCACTCCCTCGACAATGGGAAATTATATCTTTGCAATGTGGCGATCCCTCAAAAGATTTTCACAGACCTTGGCATCAAATACAGCTCCCCTTTCGGATCCAAGTTTGTGATTCCCCTCCATCCAAACGATTCTTAATTAACTTTTAAACCGCTGTCAAACCCGATCACATTCGACAAAACCTATTTAGAATGCTTTCTTTTTGACATATTAAATAAATAACAACATTTTGACCTTGTTTTACGGCGATTTTAAACTAATGTACCTTTTTTGACAGATTGCCCTCCAACGGCGCAAATTAGATCGATAAAATGTCCATGTTTTTTGTCTCTTTAAAAAGAATGTGTCTTGATGTGTTGTTTTGTGAACATATTATGGTATTAGGTATTGTCAATCACACTAAGAATAATTAGTAAAATCATCGAAATATTATGTATTATGTGTAAAACTGAACAATGTTTGCGATTTCTCTAATACGTTGTTGAAAATTTAAATAATTCTATCTATGTGACATGTTTAAAGTTGAATAGTTCTATTGAATTGACGATGAAAGATTCGGTTTGCCTTTTTTCATTACTTTAAACAATTTTACTCTATTTTTATTCCATAATCTCATCCTACATACATAACCTAAGAAATTAATCTGATTTTTTTTCTTTACCGTTTTAAGTGCTATGATTACTTATTATTATATGTGAATGTCAATAATTATTTCATTCAGAATTTTCACCACACGAACAAAATCAATATTTTATATATGGGCGTTTTTATAATTTTTTTACATTAATAATTATTGTATCATTCATACCGATTCCTGTTTTATCAATTTTTGAAAATGAATATGTGGACAAAAAAATAATACAAAAGTGTTGACATATTAAAAAAACATTTTATTTTTTATGATAACCTTTCCCACCCACGGATGAAAGAACAATAAATGGTAAAATAAATATTCTTATCAGAGAATTTTGTTTATTAATTTAAAAATGTGTTTTTTAAGAGAAATGCATATGTATATGCTCGCCTGTGTGTGCGTGATTGCCACCAACATTTTGTAGAATGCATTGTTAATTTCCACTTCATTCCTACATTCATTCAATCAAACAAAAGTGCATTACAAATAGATGTATTTAAAAAAAGTAAGTATCATTTTTTTACAATCTTAGTATCGCCCTGGTGGAAAACCACCATTCAGAATCGAAATATGGCCTGAAATGGCTTTTGCTGTATTTCTCACTGTTCTACTGACTCCGGATTATTGTGTGCAGTTGGGATACTTACGGTAATTGCAAAAAAAAGCATTGGCATTTTCGACCATGGTGTCCGGAAATAGTAATACAAGCGAGAATCTGCATCACATTTGGAGTCGAATTTGTAGTACATACAACTTTATTGATTTGAGTTTTCGCAGGTTTGAATTTTTTTAGGTCAAATTTGAAAAAAATCTTCACTTAGGGATTAAGTTCGGCTATTTAATGTCGTTTAAAATGCGTGACGTAGACCCGGTTCAAAGTTTTTTTAGCCCTTTAGTTGCTAAAAAAAAGGAAAAGTTTAAAACAAAAATCGAAATGCTCAGATCGAGAAATTATTTTTTTTTGGAATCTTTATGTGATTGATGAAGTTTCCCGCTTGTATTACGAGTTTTCGGAAAGCCGTGTATATTATATTATGGAAAATAATTTTCTAAATAAGAATACGTCGGCAGTGAGAGAATCATACAAGTAAGTACCACTTTCTGTTGCCATCTTTGGAGATTCTGAGGGAGTTGTGACAAGTAATTAATTAATTTATTTATTTTGGTGCCATAACTTAATATTTTACAACATAATTTTTATAATGTTGGCCTGACTGGGTGGCTTACAAGCGCTGATGCCGCCATTTTACAATACAAAGTTCAATAAAATTACTTTTTAGTAAGATTTATTTACAGAACGCGGCAAGTACAATTTTTTAATATTTGGTTAATGAAGACAATGTTAGCGACACGCAATCGAAAATCTGAAACAGAATAAGATACGGTCACATCTAGAGTTCCACCCCGGCAAGGCAAAGGTCCTGGATTCGTTTCCTAGATCTGACCGTATCTTTTTCTGTTTCAGATTTTCGATTGAGTGTCCACAGTATTGTCTTCATTAATTAAATATTACAATTTGAGGTTTTACTCGTCAAGTTAAAAATAAACAATTTTTTAAAATTTTTATATTGTTTCATTAATATTTCCCAGCATCTTCAGTGTTATAATCTTCTCTTCTTCCAGAGATGTATGTCACAGTGTTGACTTTGCAGTGTTATCTCGCACTGATTACTGGGACCTTGATAAACACCGCCAACTGTTTGTTCTTACTTTATCTTTTGGCCGTGCTGAGATTTTAATAATTAAATTATTGCTATCTCTCTTGTGGTAATGCGTCCATTACTTCTGCAAAATGTGTCCACCGCTAAAATCAGTTTGACTTTAGAGCATTGATCAATATCAGTTTTTTTTATCAGAGTGATTGTAATGAAAGATAATTTTTTTTAATATGCTTTCTGCATCGTGGAAGAAACAGTAGTATGTTTAAAGTGGGATTAAAGAAAGTATTTGTGCAAGTTTTTGTCTAATTCTCCGCAGTTTTAATTAGTACAAAGGCAAATACTTTGTAATATTGCTCTGGATGTTGGAAGCTGGATATTATAGTGAAAAGTGCGCAAGTGAAAACTTTTATTCCAATTTAACTGCTAATCACGTGTCAGACAAACAATATTCAACATTAGCAGTAAAATGTAGAGTAGGAAAGCTTTAAAAATATTCATTTTATTGAATATTATTATTAAAAAAACAACACCTTGTAATTTCATTTTGGTTGCTTATAACAGAGTTGCCAGTGTGATAAATTGAAGAAAGTACCTACTTAAATTATTTAGTTGACAATTGCGTTTTTAGTTGAAAACCGTTTATACTTCATTTTGGACTATTTGGAACGGTACTGCCAGTGCGCTAAACGATAGTACTTATGAATAATTGCGTTCAGTACTTGTGTATTAGATATTGAATATTTTGAAGCTGTTCCTGATGGTAAACAAAGATGCCTTCCGCCCTGCAACACATAGCGGCCTTTGCGCCCATCGCCTCTCCCGCCCAGAGGGCCATGGACAATCAGAGACCTCGCTCTAACTCCTGGGCAGCCAGGAGACGCTCTTCAACTATACCCTCTGCTTCTCTCGAACCCAGAAGATCTCTGCGTATTATACCGGTAAAATTCATTGTTTTGATTACAACTATGAATGCAGTATACCTGCCTCTCTAATACGGTTTTTCAAGAAGCAATGGAGAATTTTTTATTTCAGTCTTCGAGGAACTGAAAAAAAAAATACCGTTCCTAATTGTTACCTTGGGTGTTATTGGCCATCATTTTAATGGATGAATAAAGGGAAGGCGCAGTGGCGTAGCGTGGTAATTATTTAAGAAAATTATAATAATTATTAGAGAGGAACATAATGTAAACATCGTTGTACCTCAGTGGCGTAGCGTGGAGGGAGTAAATATTCTATTGAATATTTGCAGGTGTGTATTTTTGAGCCAATTTACGTTTCTAATTTCAAAATTTTAATATTTAGAAACAAAAATATTCTAATAGGTATGTCGGAAAAATTATTTTATCTAGATTTTAGAACAATTTTGTTTTTTGCAAAAGGGAAAAAAAACTAACAAAAAAAGCATTTAAAATGCATGGGAAGAACTGGGAATTTTGTGCGCAAACCTTGACAGGTTAAAGTTTATAGATATTTTTTTCTTATTATTTGAAGGGTTAAACCAGTTTTCAGAATTTAAAATTCCAATTGTAGATTCATCTACTCACACAATTCAAAGGAAAACATTATCTTATTCGAAGTGCAGTTATAAAATTCTATATGCAGACTATATGTGCTGCTAGAATCAAAGAAAAACCATTTTCATGTTCTGAGTGTACTTTTCTGGGTAGCATGTTTACGAAAGATGGGAAGGCTGAAAGAGATATTGAAAGAAGGGTGAATGCCGGTAACTCCATTAATGGAGGACTGAATGCCGTTGGCGGTAATAAAAAATTGTCCAAAGACGCGAAACTAGCCGTCCATAATGGAGTGCTGGTACCTACCCTGATGTATGGCAGTGAGGCATGGCAGAGGAAGGATGAAAGTAGACTGAATGCTGTAGAAATGAGATCCCTGAGGCGAATGTGTGGTAAAACCATGTACGATCGTGAGAGAATCGTGGATATCCGCAAAGAATGCAAAGCTGATGTAAGCGTGATGTGTAAGATTAAGAAAGGGACTCTCCGATGGTTTTGGCATGTAGAGCGAATGAACGAGGAAAAGAGTGTAAGGAGAATATATGATGCAAATGTGAATGGTAGAAGAAGTCGCGGACGCCCGAGGAAGACATGGCACGACCAAGTGAATCAGATACTTGAGTCGGGCCATGTGAAGAGTCGGAATAATAGAAGAGCATGTATGAGACGATGTATGAATGTGAACGAGGCAAAGAGTGCGTGCCAAGATCGAGTTGTGTGGCGGTCCATCCTCTCTGCCTACCCCTGCGGGCAACAGCGTGATGGTTAGTTAGTTAGTTAGTTAGAGTGTACTTTTAATAAGCCGCATACAAACTTGATTTAAACCAATTTTGTGTTGAGAATGTAAATTTCCAGTTGTGGATTCATCTGCTGACACTTTCGAAGAGAAACATTCTCTTATTTTTTATTTATTTATTGTAATTTTTTTTTAATGACAATATAAGATAAAGTAAAATTACAAAATTAGTAAAAATACCAAGTTATGTGGTTTGTTTACAGTCCTCCTCACTAGGTATTCCTGTTCTGAGGCGGACTGTATGTTGCTGAATGGGTGCTAATCTTTTTTTCCTCATCTTCTAGTTTCTTGATTATCACAAAATAAAATAAAAGTATTTATGTTTGTTGTCTGCAGGTTGCATTGGGGTTACTTCATAATTTTAATGATTTCCTCATCTTCCTGTTTACTTAACCATAATTTGATGTCTTTTTTAAACTTTTGTATCTCCATGGTGTTCTTAATTTCAATTGGAAGGGCATTACATAATTTTGTAGCATGGAAATTATGGTTTTTCTGGCCAAAAGATGTATTTAACTGCGGGATGTTAAGTAGTTTTAAGGATTTCGACCTTGTAGTGTAGGTGTGTTCGCCAGCAGGGTATTCATATTTTTCTTTAAATTTGAGTAGTGCATTTTTTTAGTATAATTTCATAGTGCTGAACACATTAAAGTTTTTAAAGATTTCTTTTGATGGAGTTTTTATGGGTACTTTTATGATTGTTTTTATTATTGCCTTTTGCGTTTTAGCTAGCTGCTTCATGTGAATGTTTGAGGCAATTCCTCATCCTATAATTCCATATTCTATGCGTGATTGGCAAAGAGCATAGTATACTTTAAATAGATCATTTTTATTAAGTATATTGCGTATGTTTCTAAAGTAGTATACAAGCTTTGTAAGTTTCTTTGTGATGCTATTTATATGGGAGTCCCATCGAAGATTTTCATCGATTTCAATGCCGAGATATTTTATGATTTTAGAATGTGTTATGGTGGGGCAGTGGCATGATTGGGTTAAGTTTTTTCCTTGACAATCGTGTAATCCTCAGCTGGTTGTCCTCTGGCTGTTATAGAAAATGTTAAATATTTAGTTTTGTTAACAAGGAATGTTGAATAGCGGGGAGGCGTTTCTAGATAAGGTTTGATAGAAAATAAGATCTTTGTTCAGATAAGAGTAACCTAATCTTCAATTCAATAATCAAATTCTCAATACATTAAATACCCAAATAATACTATACAGTAGAATCCATTTGTTATGACTCCACCTATACTGACCCACTGCATAATACGAAGTAATTACGCAGCGAATTTTTGTTTGGTTTTCATATAAAATTCTTTATAACAAAGTCGGATATAATGACTTTGCTTATATTGACATGTCGCTTATTATGACCCATTTTCAATAAATTATGTCCAGTTATAGTAATCGATATGATTCCTAACACCTTCGGCAGTGTTCGGGAGGGTCACGAGACGTCCGACGTGACTTGTTTTTATTTTGAGTCTCAGTGAGTAATTGATAGTTGAAGGTCACGCATTGTTTGTTAGTGATTTGTGAAAAAAATGATATCTCAACGTCATCGTAAAGCATTTACGATTGAGGAGAAATGTGCAATAATATGCAGATTAGAAAATGGAGAATCAAACTCATTTCGCAAAAGAATTTGGGCTTGGTCATTTGACAATCTCAATGATTTTCAAACCAGTAAGGAATCGTTTAATTTAAATGTTTTGAAGAGGCTTCGAAAGTCGCGACAGGAAAATGTTGATGAAGCGTTAATTCAGTGGTTTAAAATAATGAGAAACAAAGGAATACCGGTCAGCGACAGTTACAGTCCTTACAGGAAAAGTCAAATGTCATTTTTTTTTCATAAATCACTACGAGCGCAATTCTCTAGCCACTCCCCCCCAAGAAGTCGAAATTTATGTTTGTCAACTTTAAGGGGGGGGGGGCGGGGGGGGGGGGGGGGGGGGGGGGGGGGTGAAACCACATTATCCGCCCTATCCGCCCCGGGTGCCACCCATGCAAGCTACGCCACTGACTTAATGAACTTATTACATACAATTATTATTTAGATTTAATATGCTGTGTGTCTCTTTAAAAATATAAATATATACATACCTAACAAAACAGGAGGTTGCTTATTTTCTACAAAATGCTTAGTATGATGTCCGCTTAGTATGACGTATTTGTCATTTCCCTTCGATGTCATTATAAACGGATTCCACTTTATATGTATGTGTGGAGTAAATGATTAACTGTATTATGACCGGTCAGTGGTTGAATGGGCATCAATTTTGGGTCCCATCCAGGCGTTCCGTGTTCGATTCCTCGGCTGGCTAAGTCCTCCATCACGACTCAAGCAACATTTTCAGCTTACTGTGGTGGTAGTAGGAGATTTTCAAATATTGTCGGGTTATTCGTAACCCGGGAATGTTTGTCTTTCTTTTAAAAAAAAAAAAAAAAGCAGCATTTCTAATGTGTTTAATATGTATACAGAATAATGGACGTTAGCTGCATTATTTTGAAAGTCATTCATGATCATTTAAAACAAATGCATATTATGTTGTGTCTGTGCGCTGTAGGAAAAGGTTATTAGCGCATCATTTTATTATTTAGGTTTATGAAAGTTTCACATTATTAAAATCTTTTTATCTGATTAATGGAGTTTTGTCTAGAGTTCGAGTTCTATCAGCATTACACTAAAGCAGTGTTTCTTAACCCTATTGAAAGAATCGCCCTCTTTACCGCAGTAAAATTATCCAGCGCACCCCCCCCCCCCCAAAACGAAAACTTAAAAACAAAATTTGTCCATTTACGCAGCAATGGATTTCCTACTACAAATAAAACAATGATGAAAAGTATAAATAAAACACATTATTATTGATTAAATGAAGACAATACATATTAGCAAAACTCAATCAAAATCTGGATACAGAAAAATCAGAAAAAGATATTGGTTCCACTGGGACTCGAACCCAGGTCCCTTAGCTTACATGGCAAGAGCTCTACCGATTGAGCTATGGGAACCCATTTCCAATTCGGTTACTTTTAACTGTATGTTGGTTAGCTGTCTATTGGTGAAAGAATTTTTAAATTCGGTTTAGTGGTTTGGATGTGAAAGCGTAACAAACAAACTCACGCACTTTTGCATTTATAATATTAGTATGGACTAGTTTTTGCCCCCGGCTTCGCTCGCGGGGGGGAGGGTTCGTTCCTGGAGCGGAGCAATGGAGAAAGGGGTGGGGGGACAAATAATATTGTTGTATATTCCAGGAATATAATCTAAGAGTACTATTCTCTTCTTTCCCTACACAATTCTGAGGCCGGAGGGAGGAGGGGGTCTCAAACTCCTAAACGCCCCTCCTTATTTACGCCCTTGAAAGGAAATAATGTTATAGTGCTGATAGAAGAAAGAATAATCAAATAATTTTTTAATCTACGATCAGTGCTAACATACATTATTACGAATCTCGGATTATTATTTCGTTGAAACTTTTTGATAATGTTTCTCATTTCCTGATGTTGATAAATAAATGCTTGTCGGAAAATACTTTTCTAAATTGTTTGTTTTTAATAAAAATTTAATTATTTTGCTAAATGGACTCCTGATTTATAAGCGTTTCACTTACACATATTGTTTATTAATGGAATTATTTCCGCGTGGTTATTTTTTCAAATCAGCTTAGGCTAAAATTATAGTGGGAAAATAATACTTCGTAATACAAATCAAATCCAATAATAAACTCGTGTTTGTACACTTTTTTTAATCGAACCATAAATAAATCATACCACTCACATTCGAACTAACAAAACTTCGCGCAGTTTTGATCAGAGTTGTCATTAAAAAAAATACTTATTTTGAAATATTGTGCAAATAAAAAGAATAAACATACAATGCATAATTAATTAATACAGAACAATGAACAACAAATAATAATGAATAGAAAATAACTCATATTGAGGTCGTAAGTTATAAATAAATAAGAGCAATAAAAATCTGAAAAAGTTCTTACTCGGAAATGTAAAGTTCATATTGTTCAATAATTTGTCGCTAGAGTATGTGTCATTCTCATGACATTTGACAGCAGTGATATTAAGGTTCATCATAAGGCTTTTATGTAAATTTGTTTAATCATATTATGCCAAAATATACCTAATCTGTGTTCAAACGGCCCTAAGTTTGTGATCAATCCCTGTTTTGGTTAAATAGTTCATTAGTATCACGTCCATGTTAACGCGAGAAGTCGTCCTTTGGCGAAACCATTCCCAAAAATTGTCACGCGTATGCCTCAGATGGAATATTTTTGTTTGGAAGGCTGCTGACTATTAATTACGTAAATTAACATTTGGGCGATGGCCCAAACTACAGCTTATGGCTATGTCCCTAATCCTGACGAAACCGAACAAGTAAGTAGAACTGGTTTATACCTAACTGTAATTTAACAATGTCAACTTAGTGCCTATAAATATTTTTAAACGAAACATCGATACTTATCTGAAGAACGCACTATGTTTCGGTATGTTATTATTCAATGATTATTATACACCGATTTGGTACTTTTATTATGAAAATATTTAAAAACAAAGTGAATAGTGTAAATAAATATTTGAATCCTACACATAATGATTTGATGCATCTAATAAAAAAACAGGTGTCGTTTCGGATAATCGGGTCAAAGGGTTCGAGTATTGGATAAGTCAATCTCACAACATTGTGTTCACTGAATTTTAATTTATTACAACAATTTCTCACACATATATGCCATTTGATTAGCACAATATCTTTTGTAACCATTCAACCGTACGGTTCTGGTAATTGACTCTGAAGACAAGATTTATTTGCTTTGCAGAACTGAGTGTTTTCTTAATACTGTAATGTTAATCCTAGAATAATTTCTGAAACCACCAAAAAATGTTAGAGAAGGAGAAGAATGAATTTATAAGGTTCATTCATAAGTGAAAGAGGATACGTTGACTGGGGTGGATCAGATTGCATTTGGTAGTAGAAATATCGAGGCCCTGGAAGAAGGTGAACATCATGGTTGAAAAACCTGAGATAGTGGTTTGGCCAGTCCACTGTAGAGCTGTTCCGGGCCGCAGTAAACAAAGTCAAAGAACGGAGAGGGCACAAGAAGGAGAAGAATAATAGAAATGTTTTTAACAAATATTATAATCAATAATTATCAGCCTGAAACACTCATCTACATTGAAAAAATCTTCCGAGAAAAGATACTGGCCGCCAACGGGAATTGAACCCGTGACCTTCTGATTGCCGGTCAGGTGCTCTTGACCACTGAGCTATGGCGGCTTATCTAATACCCGCCAAATAATTCAATATATACTAGTGTTTCATTCGACAATTACCCATTATTACATTTTTCCAACTGAAAACAACCAACTTTATTTTTGTGAGAGAGGTATTGTTAATACTAAATCTCCCGCTAGGTGGCGTCGAGACTAATTATGTCTGCATTTATTGCTGAAATACTTTAACTTGTCAAATATTAATTATTATTTTTAATTGATAAACTAACGTTTTAAACAAGATTTTTATGCATAGCACAAAGGGTATATAACAAATATTATAATCAATAATTATCAGCCTGAAACACTCATCTACATTGAAAAAATCTTCCGAGAAAAGATACTGGCCGCCAACGGGAATTGAACCCGTGACCTTCTGATTGCCGGTCAGGTGCTCTTGACCACTGAGCTATGGCGGCTTATCTAATACCCGCCAAATAATTCAATATATACTAGTGTTTCATTCGACAATTACCCATTATTACATTTTTCCAACTGAAAACAACCAACTTTATTTTTGTGAGAGAGGTATTGTTAATACTAAATCTCCCGCTAGGTGGCGTCGAGACTAATTATGTCTGCATTTATTGCTGAAATACTTTAACTTTAACTTGTCATTGACAAGTTAAAGTATTTCAGCAATAAATGCAGACATAATTAGTCTCGACGCCACCTAGCGGGAGATTTAGTATTAACAATACCTCTCTCACAAAAATAAAGTTGGTTGTTTTCAGTTGGAAAAATGTAATAATGGGTAATTGTCGAATGAAACACTAGTATATATTGAATTATTTGGCGGGTATTAGATAAGCCGCCATAGCTCAGTGGTCAAGAGCACCTGACCGGCAATCAGAAGGTCACGGGTTCAATTCCCGTTGGCGGCCAGTATCTTTTCTCGGAAGATTTTTTCAATGTAGATGAGTGTTTCAGGCTGATAATTATTGATTATAATATTTGTTATATACCCTTTGTGCTATGCATAAAAATCTTGTTTAAAACGTTAGTTTATCAATTAAAAATAATAAGAAATGTTTTTGTTAAACTGCCATACAGAATTATCTTTTCTGTGCTTTTGCTAAAGTAAACATACCGACGACCTCCGTAGTCCAGTGGCTAAGACTCTTGACTCACAATCCGGAGGTCGCGGGTTCGAACCCGGTGTGCGCAAATAAATTTTATTTGATTAATCTGTGTTATTTCACAATTAATTCATTTAAAATAATATGTATAGTATATTTGCGGCACGTTCCAGAGTGGAAGATACTATCAGTATCGCCCTGGTGTAAGACCACCATTCAGAATTGAAACATTGCTTGAAAATGGCTTTAGCCGTGTTTGGTGACCAGATCTGAATAGCCAGGTACTTCCCAACCTTCCTCTTCCCCACCTCCTTCACTACCTTCAGCCTCACAACATACCCCAATTGGGGATGCCATAGTCTCACTGGCTCCAGACGGGAGCATTTGAGATTCTTGTGCGGTATTCACTGTAAAAAAAAAAAAAAAATGTAACAACAGTGTATGTATAAAGTGAGTGAGAATCTTATACAAGCAGTCACATCTCAGTGTGAGGGGAAGCATGGCATATATTAGGCCTTTGTTCGACGGGGATATGCAAGTATTCGATATTCACATTGTTTACTCACGTCACAAACAACTTGTCGCGCATAGTCTGTACAAGTCACTACTGAAATCACAAGACCCGTGTTGCCACCAATCATTTTTGAATTCTCGAAATGGAAAAACTAGAATACTCTCATAACCTCACTGACAATCAAATAGTTGCAGTAGCTGTCGTTTTTATATCCTGGCATTCTTTGTTGACTGTTTTGTTGCTAGCTTTGATTTAAAGCAGGGGTGGGGAACCTTTTTACTGTCTTTTGATCAGACGTCATGTTCATAAGCTCTACAACTAGAATTTTATGATTACACTCAGCAAGCGAGAATAGTTTCGTGAAATTGTGTCAGAGAAGTTCGCATCTCAAATTTTGACGCTAGGTTTAGAACACAAGACTGGTTTTAACTCAAGAGTGAATCTGCATAAGAGTCAACTAGCTTTTTAAGCATATGGTTTTCCTCCGAATTTTGCAGCATGTGGATGTGGTGTGCACCTCAAATTATTAAAGCTTATCTCGAAACTGGTTTTAATTTAAAAGTGAATCTGTGTGCGGGAGTGATTTTTTTCCAAAAAATCAATGATTTAAATCAATTTTTTTTTACTGCAACCAAATCCCCCGCCTAAAGTGCCAAGGGACTTCCTCGGTCATGAACTATGGTGTGCGTGTTAGTTTGATGAATAGTATTGCTCGTTTATATATGTTTCAAAGACCCAATCATGTCCGATAACGTCTAAAAGGGATCGAAATGATAATCTAGTGTCCTTCAACGGAAGCATTCTTCCGAACAGGACCTCCATTGATATGCTTGATGTAACTCTAAGTGACCAGCTCAGGTATGGGGGCTCCATCGAAACCAGAGTTAAGTTAGCCTCTCAGAAACTGGGCGTACTGTACAGGGCCCGCATATACTTTAATAGTAAACAACTGCCAACCCTGTACAAATCACAAGTGCGCCCCACAGTTGAATTTGGCAGCCACCTCTGGTCTGGAGCTCCAAAATACCTAAAAAAAACCATTGACTCTGTGCAGAAATGGGCGGTCCGTTTGATAGATTCTCCCGTCTTAACAGACGGATTGCAATCTTTAGAGCACAGGCGTCAGGTGTAAATGCTGTCCTTGTTCTACCGGTATGACAATAGAAGATGCTCCGAGGAACTAGCGTCATTGATCCCCTCGTCACCGGTGCATAGTCGGGAAACACACCAAACACGCGCCCAACATTTTTACACGGTTGACATTAGTCACATAAGAATGGGTTGTTTCTACGACTCGTTCTTGAGTTCAACAGCTCGGTTGTGGAACGATTTGCCGGCCTCTGTGTTTCCTCCTTCCTACAACATGGTTCTCTTCAAGACTCATGTTCACTCCTTCCTTTCCTCAAAAAGACCCTCCACATAGCATCTTCAAAGATGACATAGGCCCTGAGGGAAATTATTTTCCTCAGGACCTCCTGTGTGGAGTTAAAAAAAAATATGCTAAAGTTGAGCCTTTCACTGGAGGATTAGTCGATAAACGAGTCAAGTCAGAAAAGTGCACCTACTGATTGGTGGTTAGCAACATATAATACTAGCAGATTCGGCAACACGTTGCTGTGAACGAAACCTTTATAATCAATTCCATCTGTTAAAAAAATCCACCCTGCCTGGTTGTCAGCCCGCTGCCGCTTGGCCAGATATATTATGTATTTCAACCAATTTACACAAAACCTTGACAAATTATATACCTAAAAACCTTCCTCATGAATCACTCTATCTATTGGTGAAAACTGCATGAAAATCCTTTGCGTAGTTTAAAAGATCTAAGCGCACATACATCGTGAGCGACTTCTTTTTCTACTTAGTAAAGATAAAGATGAAAAAATGTATGACTCAAGAAGAATTGGAAATAATCAAGCAACTGCTAAGTGCAGTTGCTTCTTCTGCTGGGATCGAAAGAATATTTTGGACATTCAATTTGGTACACACTAAAATAAGAAATAGATTAGGCAATGAGAAGGCGGGCAAATTAGTCTTCCTTTTGAAAAGACTAAATTTTGATAAATCACAAAACCAATACATATAAACAAGATACCCAAATGGCTTAATTTCATTGTTAATATTCTTACTAAGTCTTTTTAATTTTCTTAGTTGTTGATTTTTTATTGAATAAGCAAATACAGTAGAATTCGAATATAACGACTTTGCTTATAACGGCTTACCGTTTTTAGCCACGAAAATGAAAACTCAAATTAGGTTTCATAGTTAGGCACTAGGAAAACATATCCGTTTTGTACTACTCCATTTTAAGCAACCTATTTTATTGGTAATTCATCCGGTTAAAATGACACGCACTGTTTTGTTTACAAAACCCATTCACCAATACTTCGCCGCCCCACGCCTCGCCTACTGCCCGCGCCTCGCCTACTGCCCGCTCCCGGCTACTTCCCGTACGCTAACACCTATCCTTATTAGCACGCGTAAATCACAGTCAGTGTTTATCATCTGTTGTCACTAGATTAAAAGCTCGACAATGAGTTCCGTGAAGCGAAAGTGTTTTTCAATTGAAGAAAAAAGTGTTATATTACACTGTTTAAAGCCGGTAAATCAAATATAACCCTCACAAAGGAGTTCGACATATCTCATGTAAAAACAAGCTTAAATTATCCGGCCGTTTTGTGCATCGTCCGGTGAGTAAGACAAAGTATCACCGGCCCCTTTAGGGATATATCCGGATTCTACTGTAATATATTTATATTTTTATAAAAATCGTATAAATCTATCTTACATAGTAGTTTTCTCAAGATCGACCTAGAAAAAAAATCTCTCTAATGTTATAAAAAAATATTATAAATCGAAGAAACACGAAAATACTGAATTTTCCCGCTACATAAGCGTTTTTTGCAACTAAAATAAGTCATACGAGGCTTTCCCTTAAATAAATTCAGTACTATAACTTTTGAATATCGGTATAATGACATTTTACCCGGAATTTGCAACAGAAATTTGCTTTTTCGCACAAAGAATTTATGTTTTCAAGTGAGGAAACATCAAACTAGCATAAAATTAAGATACATTATTTACTTTCCAAGCGAATTTTTTTTTTAATATGCCAGGAGCATTTTTAACCCTAGAGTAGTCGCGCCTTTCCGTGAAACGTGAGTAGTAGCAACAACTTTGGGAATTTTTAATTCATTATTTTTACATGAAATGACAAAAAAGTGAGTCAATGATAATTTTTGCCTAATGAAATATGTGTGTGTTTTAATTTCTTTATCATTGCTATAGTTAGAAAAAACGTAAGGTGAGCAATTTTTAAAATGATTTATTATTACATATAATTATTATTTGGAATTACAAAATTTGAATGCGTATTTCATGACCTTTGATTTCATCACAGTTGTCTGACGCGTTCAGAAATATTCCATTAATTTGGATTTTATTGCAAAACGGAAATATTTTGGCCTTCCGAAAAAATAGGCCTAAGGTTTAATATACAGTGGAACCCTCTTAAGAAGTTTTCCAAGGGACCGGAAAAAACAAATTTCTTAAGCAGGAAAACCTTATAAGTGGGAAAAATTGGGCCAATTTTGGGCCGAGGGACCGAAAAAACCAAACTTCTTAAGCCACGAAACTTCTTAAGCGGGAACTTATTAAGAGGGTTTCACTGTAAAACAATAAGAGTAATTAATTTTATAAAATATCACATACACAATGATCCATTTTAAAGTTGTTCTTTTACCATCTGCATTTTTTCTATTGGTCATCATTATGATGCTACATATGCGGGTGGGGTTCCGCCTCCTCTTCAAATGCTTTCCACTGGGTGCTGTACCTTGCCATTTGACTCCAGTCCTTAGTCCTCAGTCCTTCCCGTCTTACTCCAGTCCACCCCTGGCCCTCTGGGTCACCCACTGAGCTAATCTTCTCTGATCTGACATTCTTTCTACAAAGCCAGCCCACTGCAGTATTTGGGTAATACCAAAGATATTCAAATACAAGAGATAATATGCTATGGTGTCCGCCCAACTGTCGGCGGACTACTTCCTAATGGGAATAGTTTGATTACGGAAAGTAGTTGATTTTTTTATGGTATGCAGTAGTATTGGTTAACAATATAGCTTGAATACGGAAAGAATTCGTTCATTTAGATGATTTTTTGAAGGTGTACAGTAGTATTGGTTAACAATATCGGTGACACCAGGAAACACAGTCCCACCCAGTAAAAATTGCTGATAGCACATCTCTTATATTTCTTTAGGTAATACAGAACCTTATTAATTCATGAATTAATCTGTCGAATGTTGGATAGTATTTCGAAAATCCACCCACGAATTTCATAGAAAATTATTTAAAAATAATTCAGAGTAGCTACAATAATCAAATAGTACCAAGGTCCTAGATTGATATTGGCGCAAGCGATTCTGACCTTGTCCTTCATACATTTCCTTTATACATAAGTGTTAAAATCGCATTTAAAAGAAAGCAAAGAGGCTCGCGATAGATGAGAGGTTAAGATTTTTTTTTTGAATTGATAAGTTTTATTCTGGTTTATTTAATGAATATTAAAAAATTTAGGCGGTCAGCATTGAGACTTTTTTAAAGGTTATTATTGATATGTCGGATAGAGTTCCTGATGTTAAAAGGTTATCTGTTCATGAAAAAACATGTCCTTTTTATTTAATCTTCAGAAACAAAATTGTGGTTTTCCTCAATGGATTAGCTATAATTTGTTCGCTTTTGGGAACAGCTCACACAGGTCTCATAGAAATCTTTGTGTGTCTCCCTTACTATTATGGTGAGAAATATGATCTAAATGGTGTTAGAAAGAGAAAACACCACGCTTTATATTCAAATGTAAAAGTTAACCACAGAAGAATTAAAATGGTACAAAGTATATGTGTTTTATCTGTTTTCCTTATTAGTAATTTTAGTTAAATAACGTAAAGTGAGCCATTTTTAAAACTTTTTTATGTTTGCTTTAAGAGTTTTATATTTTAAAAATTATATGTGTACTTCTGATAATAAAATTTAAAAGCGATTTCATCACCTTTTAGTGTTCAGATATATTCCATTTATTTGGATTTTATTGCAACTGAAATGTTACGACCTTCTGACAGAATATGCCAGAAGCCTGAGGGGTTAATAATGAATCCCTTTCCCTGATAGGAATGTCCTTATTCAGTTTTATGACTCTCAATCTTAAATGAAATACTTTTGAAAGTCAACAGCAAATACATTAAGGGGGGAGTCTAGTCCAGCCGAGTTTTATTTATTTTCAATTTTGATCAAATTTATTTTCGTTCCCGAAACTTTTGTTACTTGTAAAGGTACATTTGAAAAAAAAAATAAACACATACAGCGGCCACAAGCCGAGGGTCCTGGATTCCTTGGAAATCATTTGAAACATGAAATTCAAAAGAAAATCCTTTTAGTATGAATGTAGAATGCGCATTAACCACAGTTTGCAAAAAAGATTGTTGATTGCAAAAATGGCGGACATAAAATGAAAATTTATGAAAAAATACGATTTTTTGGATCGGCTTGACCAGACTCCCCCCCTTAAATTACCCAAAAAAGCACTTTGTGATTTGACATTGTACAAATGAAGAACTTTCTTTGTTTAGAACAACTTTATTTTATTTATAAACATCGACCGGTTTCGGTTGATCTCAACCTTCATTAGCACACATATATAAACTAAATTACAGTACAGAGGAAGATTATAACGTAAACAAAAATGAGAAAGAGAAAACATATAAGAGAGGGAGAGAACATTAGACTCTGGTTGCAGGAGGGTTGGCTATAGGGGTGGGGGAAGGGTGGGAGTTGCATAGGGAGAAGGGGGACGGGAGTGGATACCGCCGCCCCGGGAACCTTAATTGGATAACCAACACCTCTACCGTAGGTCACCCCAAGTGGTGCGCTATGTTTGGTGATTTAGCAGGGGTGCCCGGGTTTATGGGGTGAGGTTTGTCTAGATATTGAAGGCAGATGACCAGGACACACTGAACCCCAGATTCCTACCCACCCCTTAAACCCATTTCCTTCCCAGAACTCTCCTCTCCTTCCTTTCCCCAAAAAAACCCTCCACACAGCATCCCCAAAGATGGCATAAGCCCTGAGGGAAATTATTTTCCTCAGGGCCTCCTGTGTGGAGCTCATTTAAAAAAAAAAAGGGGGGGAAAAACTTTAAAATCGGACTGTCGGTTAACTTTAACTGTTTGTTTAGAGTTGGCAATTATTTTTATTTGATTTCTAATGCTTCTAAATTATTAAGGCTTACTCCCAGTGGCGGGTCTTCACAAGGGGACAGTCCCCACTAGCGATGTGCTGGTTCAGCTGGAGTGGGCTCTTAAACTCGGGTTCTTCACGCGAAGCGGCTCCTACTCCTACTCCCTTTTCAAATCGACTACTCCCAAAGAACCCGGTACTGTACTTGTAGCCGGAACACGGCGGGCTGAGCCACAGTCGGGTGGCGGCGCGGTGGCAGTTCGCACTCGTCAAACCCGTGCGTCACGATCCGAGCCACATGTGTGAGTCGGGAGTAGGTCGCGCGTTCGAGTTCTTTTGTGGGCTCCAGCTCCGAGGTCCGGCTAGGGTGGAACCCGAGCATCTCGATTCGAGCCATTCGGGAGTACGTCGCGCGTTTGAGTTCTTATGCGAGCTCCGGCTCCAAGGTCCGACATTTGCAAGTCGGGAGCAGGATGCGCGTTTAAATTCTTTTGCGCGCTCGGGCCATTCGCGAATCGGGAGTGGCTCTCGGGACCTGTTCCAAGAACTCAAGTACTTCTAAAAGGAAGCACGTCTCAGAAAAATGCAGAACTTATCCATCTCTAGTCCCCACCACATATTCCAGAAACCTACCAAGAAAAGATTTGTCAATTATTTGTGTACAAAAAATAATGAATGCATTCCTAACATAAATGTAATTAACAGTTGCAGAAATATAATCGAAAAAATATTTTGGGTAATTTTTAACCCCGAAATTTGAAAAGTTTCGACGAACGAACGTGCAACCGCTCTCCTTCCATTCCATTTTTATGATGTTTGTATGTTTGACTTGTATTACTTTAGATTTTTTTTTCAGGAATTTTGGATACCTAGACCAGAGGTGACTACTAAAATCAACACCGTGGTGCACTAATTAACTGATCCAGAGTTATCCATCATAACTACACTAATAATTTCTTGTATTGGTTGTGGTAAATTCCAATGATTGAACCAACTAATCTGAAAACCACAATGTCAACTGCGCTAAATTCTTGCTTGTGGTGCTCTTTTATGTAATTTCATACTCGAGTGTTAGTTAATCCCTTTGTTTTTGCATTTTTTCCACCCCCGTGAGCTGGCAATACTTGCATATTGCTTGTTTTTTCTCGCCCCTAATTAAGCGCCCTTGAGGTGATTTTTCACAAAAACGGCGCTCTACAAACTGTCCAATTATTATTAAGTGAAGAATGCTATCTGTTAAAACTTTGATGTTATATTTTTTTTTCTGACGGTGTAATGTTTTTATTTTCCAGTCGGACGAAAACTCCTGTTTGCTTCGGTTGAAGGTGATTGCCGGCCATGCGTTGGCTAAAAAAGACATCTTTGGTGCAAGGTAACAATTGCTTATTTATTTTATTCAAAATTGTTTGTCTGTTTAACTATTTTTTTGTTTGCTTTATGTACATGTGTTCCTGAGCATTTATTTTTGATGTAAATGCAGCAAAATCCACTTGATTTATTTATTTTTTAAAGTTTTCTTTATTTATTGAATTGTTTATTACATGAATTCAGGATTTTTCGACCACTATGCTAGGCACACAAATTGAACTTTTATTTTGATTTTGTGGAAAAAATTGTAAATAAACTGTCAAATGGCTCTTCGTTCTCCAAAACTTGCTTGGGTGTTATTAAATAGCATTACGGTCCTTACTTCTTTGAAGACGCAGGTGGAGAATCTGTAAATTTTAATTCTACAGAATATGTTCTACAGAGATGTTCACTGACATTTCCTACCAAAGTTACAGCAAATTCATGTGTACAACACCAGGACTTGGATACAGCAAGATTGGGATATCTACCATACATCCAATGTAACTAACTATACCGGTGATGAAAGAAATAATGTTCCCTGAAAAACTGATTTCGCGAACTGGCCATATCCCATAGCCCCCCTGCAGCCCAGACTTGACTTCCCCAGATTTTTTTTATGGAGTTATCTCAAAAGTCAGGTTTACACGAATAAATCAGCCACAATACCACAACTCAACACAAATATTCTTTAAGGGATAACCGAAACCCTAAGCGCAATGTTCCTTAGAGTTTTTTTTAATTCTTGGTCCCAGATTCGAGGAATGCCAATGGCGCAATGGTGAATATTTATCGTGATTGTCTACTTTTATTAAAATAAACGTTAATTTTCGTATGACTTGTAATTTTCTTTTTATTGGGTTTTCATAACCACTGGAGCGATTTTAGTCATATATTGGTGCCATTTTAAATGTCTCTAATTGCTTTTCGGATAAAAAAAAGTCCATTATCTCTTCATTCAGCAAATTTTTTCAAAAAGTTTTTATAGCTCCCACGTTTGCTATTTTGGACAACGAAGATATTAAAATGCTTTATCTATTTTGACCATAGATATCGCAAATCCAAACTTCGTAGACTATATTTTAGAACGACGTTAAAAATAAATTTTTCAATATTTTTTTCACGCAGAATTTCTGATCAGCTTTTTACCGTTAAAATTAAGTCCTTTTCCCATAGATATGCACCTTTCATTATCAAGTATAGGTACCACAGACAACATGCAGAAATCGAAAATATTCTATGTTGACTCAAATAAGTACCTCTCACGGCAGTTTCAAAGTAACAAACATGCAGGATTCGCGAGGTTATAAACTTTACAATTTTTTAATATTTTTTTTATAAATCCTACAAACATGAGATAAACGGTAAAATACAGGTTAATTAATTGGCTTTACAGCACTATAATAAGTTTTTTTATCTCCATGTTAAAATTCGAAGGTATGATTTTTTTAATCTTGGCAAAAAATTTAAAAAATGATCTTCTGGAAATCTCGAGCAATTGAGGCAAATTTTTTTATTTCGCGTGTCGCTCCAGTGGATAAGAACAAAAACTTATGATGCACCCTATTATAACTAGGTTTTAATATTTAAAAATCTCAGGTTGTTTTGCATAGAGCACAAGCATTATTTAAAAAATAGGTCAGTGTCACAATATAGGGTTTATAAATTTTGTTGTTGCTTCTTATTAATTAATCTTGAGAGCTTTAAAAGATTTACATTCAACAGCGTGTACTTTATGTGGAACAGACAGACCTGTGACATTTTGAAAGGTTAAAATTAATCTCCCATCATTGAATATATTGATCCGGTTTAGCTTCACCATATCAAGTTCAAGTCAGTGTTTACATAATTCATTAACACCAATAAGGTCAAGATTGAAAAAACTTATTCTCAAAATCTGTGTTGATGATGAACACTGAAAGGCTGTCCTCCAAAATGTTTGTTCAAGTAGGAGGAGAAAGTGCAACACTCTTTGAACAGATCCCTACAAGTTTAATTTGGGAGGCGGGTATGGGTACCGCCATTTATTGGATTACCAACATCTCTGCCATAGGTCACCCCAAGTGGTTCGCTTGGGGTGACTTAGCAGGGGTGCCCGGGTTCATGGGGTGAGGTCTTGGCAGCAGATGCGTCTGCTCACCTGCTGCGTGGCAGGCCGGATCGAGGGAGACTGGTTGAGGGAGGTCTTTTGACATTTCCAGCCGGTCTCACTCGACCCATTGCCTTGCACCGCAGTTGAAGGGATGGATTCATACGTATATCACTCCTGGACACACTGACCCCCAGATTCCTACCGACCCCTCATACCTTTTTCCTTCCCAGAGCTTCCTATCCTTCCCTTCCTTAAAAAGAGCCTCCACACAGCATTACCTATGATGACATAGCCCCTGAGAGAAATTATTTTCCTATGTCATCTTTTGGGATGCGGTGTGGAGGATCTTTCTAAGAAAAGGAAGGAAAAAAAGTTTTAGGAAGGAAAAAGATATGAGGGGTGAATAGGAATCTGGGGGTCAATGTCTCTAGGAGTGACGGATGTATGAATCCATCCCTCCCACTATAGAAAGTCTGGCTGGAGATGTCAAAAGGCAACCAGTATCTCCCAATCCGGCCCACCACATGGTAAGTGGGCAGACGCGTCCGCCGCCAAGACCTAAAGAAATCTCACTCTGTGAAGCCGGGCACTCATGCTAAGTCACCAAGCTTAGCGAACCACTTGGGGTGACCTATGGCACAGTTGTTGGTTATCCAATAAACGATTACCGGGGCAGCGGTACGCATAACATTCTCTAAATTGGATATCCCGATAATAAAATTTAAAAAAAATTTACATCACAAGTTGCCACTTGTCACAGCCCAGCGGGTCATGTAATACGATCTCTGTTTCGTTCCAGCATCAGACGAGACAGAGCGAACTTTAAGTGATCCATTACTCACCTTTGCTGTGTGATCAGTGGCGACATGTGATAGAAATATTTTTTTTGTTTGTTTATAACTGAAAAAAATGTCACCAGTCCGCAAAATGACATTTACATTTTTATCTCCAAATGTGCTCAGGAATTGCTGGTTAAAATTGTTGGGGTTCGCACCGATGCACCCTGTCTATACATTAGAGAGAATATTCAAGTCACCGATAGATAGATTTGTTTTGTAGGATAGTCAATAAATTGGTTTTTAGGATGTTTCTGAGTGTCCGAAGTAATCTCAATAATTTGGTGAAATTAATTGTTTCACAGACAATTAATTTCACTAACATTGTTTGAAATGGTCTAAACCTTGTTTGGTGACCACAACTGAACAGCCAGGTTCTTCCAAACCTACCCCTCCCCACTCCCTTTAGTCTCACTAGATACTCCGTCCTCAGTTGGGAGCCGTTGATTCCATTGGCCACTCTTGTATGATATTTAATAGAAATTTTTGCTTGTTCTGATTAATTCAATTTACATTTTTATCATTTTCAGTGATCCATACGTACGCGTCGATCTCAGCACTGTCAATGGCGATGTTGTGGTGGATTCAGTTTTCACAAAAACAAAAAAAAAGGTATTTTACTTACATGGTTCTTCTTATGAGTTTGTTTTTATTCAGTTTTTTAAAATTTATTTCCTTACAAAAATATTTTTAACTTTATATTTTTTTCATAACTTCGATCGTACATCTTTTACGATCGGCATTAAGAAAAATACTATGAACTGGACACAAGATAAAACAAAATCTAAGGCCCATGTTCATATATATCTCATCACGCTTGTGGTATTTAGCGATATTTTGGTTTCTGTTCTCAGTTTGTTAGTACGTTGTCAAATTTGAAGTTAGGTTGTTTGTAAAAACACATAATATAATAAATAATAATAACCAAACACTGATAAAGTGCTTTTATTAATATGGTGAGGATCCACAGTTATGGTACCGTGACGGCACAAAAAAAACATAAAATGTACATTCTTTATCCTAATAATGCTGCAGCTCTTTCTTACACATTAAATAATGGTGAAACAAAAGATGAGACAGACACACAATATACGTATGCCTGTTTTCTCCAAAGTACTACTATTTTCCTTTGGAGGAAACAGATATATCTTATTACGTTTCAGCTACGGCGACGGGAATTGCATTTCATTTTCTTTATACGTATGAGGGAGATGTATGATAATGATTGTAATGGGGGGTACAGACATACTTTCACTGTTTGTCTCATTTTCGCCTATTGTTATTTAGTGTGTAAGGAAGAGCTGCAGCATTATATGTTTAAGAACAATAGCAAAACCATCATATCATTTACGTTTGACTTTTTTGAATTTTTGGAATTCACTCACACTTCAATATTATCCTTGTAACTAACTATAAAATTCCATTCTTTCAAAATTATCGTCACGGCTGGTAGTATTGTAGGGGTCTACGGAGACGTCACGGTGCGATGTGTGAGAGAGATACAAGAAAATGATTACTTTTTCCTTTGGAGAAAACAGACCTACATACATTTTGTATCTCATCTTTTGTAAGAGCAGCAGCATTATTGTGATAAGAAACTTACGTTTATTGCCTTTTTTGTGCCGTCACGGTACCGTTATTGTGGATCGTCACGGTAATAATAAAAGCGCTCAAAAGCCGGGAATCTGCAATTAGCAGGGATTGTTCAAAATAAACAATAAAAAGTGATGCTAATTGTCAATTGATGACAGGCACGCCAATGAAGTTGATTGTCTGTTAAATAAATATTTTGGATATTCAAAAAAATTTTATCAATTTGGCCTGATGTAAGAAAAAATTGGGCTTACTTTGCGCACACGTGCCCACAACACATTTCTATTGGTTTATCTCGTCACTGCTCATGGACTTTTGGCTTGGGACTGTTGCGTATGTTTTTGTATTTTTCATACGGTGCATTTATTCAAGGTACTTCCTTGATTTTAGTCAACCTCGTCATCAAAAATTGAAAACTGAATTTATATATATTTAGTATATTTTTTTGTTTGTTTCAATGTATTTCTCCTTAGCTTTGATATTAGAAGTATCACCACGGACATTAGTTTGTGACGACAATGACCATTGATGGTCAATGAATCATTAAATAAATATAAACACTTTTACATGTGATATCTCTGTTGCAAACAATGTTTGCGAATGAAGTAAACATGTACCAGTTTTTTTCTTCTATTAACCTTGTTTGATGATAACTTATTTCCTGTAGTCCTATCATAAATTAACCACTGGAGCGATTTCAGTCGAAAAATGGACCATTTTTATTTTTCTGCGATTGATTTCGGTCCAAAATTAAAACATTAATGGTAATTATTTAAAACATTTCCTTGGCCAGATGTTTATTTAAACACAAAGCTATTGAAATGCTTTATCTATTATGACCATAGATGTGGCAAATCTGAACTTCGTATACTATTTTAGAACAATGTTAAAAATAAATTTTTAAAATATTTTTATCCCGCCGAATTTTTAACAGATGTTTACGGATAAAATTAAGTCCCTTTCCATGGATATGCACCTTTCATTATCAAGTATACCACAGACAATATACAGAAACCGAAAATATTCTATGTTGACCCGGATAAGTATCCCTCATGGCAGTTTCAAGTGAAAACACTCAAAATTCGCCCGATTATAAACTTTACGATTTTTTAATATTTTTTTTATAAATCCTACAAATATGAGATAAACGGTAAAATGCAGGTTAATTCATTGGCTATATAGCACTATAATAAGTTTCTATGTCTCCATGTTAAAATTCAAAGATATGATTTTTTTAATGTTGGCGAAAAATTTTAAAAATTATTTTCTGGGAAATCTCAAGCAATCGAGGCAAACTTATTTCTCCCTACGTGATCGCTCCGGTGGCTAAAACAATTAAAGTAAATTTTAGACAAAATTTATTACATTAGCGTTGGATGTAATCGAGGATTTATTAACCCGGCAGTTGAACCCCGACAGTTGGATCTACATTAAAATTATTTTTTGTGCAATTTTACCAATTTCAAACCTAACATCGACTTCTAAAATACCTTTAATAAAAAGTTGGTATGGATATCAAACAAATTTATTTACTATGTCAATTTTTTTTACATAAACGCTGATGCATACAGTATGTAGACAAGTATTTTATCCTTGATGAATTTGAATGAAAATATGTTTTATAGTTTTGTTATTCAGCAGTACATCCTCTCTGCGTACCTCTTTGAGGACACTTAGTTAAATTTTGTTTAAGTAGGTAAATCATATTTTCCCTAAACTGACTATATAAGTCAATTTGAAAAGGAAAATCAATTGTAATCTATTGTGATGTATGGACTCCAGTCACATTTGATTGACAATTAGCGCCATTTTGAAATTTAAACATTTGAACTGTTCTCGTTAAACGCCGATTCTCAGCCTGTTTCTGCTTTAGATCAAATTGTAATCAGCTGACAAGCATAACAGCGTAATCGTCGATAGCTGGTCTCGCAAGTATTTTCATGATAAATTCATTTAAAAAGAAATCAATTAAAAATTGAAATGTTCGCAAACAAAATTTGATTTTCATTATGATGATTCTCGAAAACACAACTTCATAGTGATTTAAAATCAGTTGTCTCCGAGTAATTAAATTGAGACATATGTAATTCCATTAAATCTTACTAAACTATGTAAACTATGTAGTGCCAAATTGGAAAAAATCCCAGAGGAATGGCAAATAAGCATAATATGCCCAATTCACAAAAAAGGTGACAAATTAAAATGCGAAAATCATAGAGGCATTTCACTTCTATGCACAGCATATAAAATCTACACCATGATACTGAAACAAAGAATTGATAAGTATGCAGAAAACCTACTGGGAGAGTATCAAGCAGGCTTCCGCACAGGTAGATCCACAACAGACCAATTGTTCACCGTCAGACAGATCTTGGCAAAGTGCTGGGAGTTTGATATAGATGTACACCAACTATTCATAGATTTCAAGCAAGCATATGATAGCATAGATCGGGAGTGTCTATATGACATACTACTTCAATTCCAGATCCCACCTAAATTGGTTAGGCTCATCAAGGCCACAATGTCAGACTCAAGATGTCAGGTCAAAATAGACGGAGAACTGTCGGAAGAATTCACGGTATCGCAGGGACTAAAACAGGGGGATGGTCTGGCTCCCACTCTCTTCAACATTGTGCTCGAATATGTAATAAGAAAAACGCTTATAGACACTGGCTCCAATATTTGTTTCAAGAGCAGTCAAGTTGTCGGATATGCGGATGACATCAACATTATCGGAAGATCAATCTCAGCCATTAAGGAGGTCTTCGACCCTTTAGAAACAGCGGCACGAGAAGTAGGACTGCGGGTTAATGTTGATAAAACGAAAATGATGGTACAGAGCAGGAACCCTTCACACAGAAGAAGAAGTAGTGCACAATTTAAAGACAACTACTCATACGAAGTGGTCGATCAATTCACCTACCTGGGCTCCAGTCTAACAGAGAACAATGAGGATCCAGCAGAAATCAGAAGGAGAATCACAGCAGCCAACAAAACATACTTTTCTTTGCTGCCAGTGTTTAAGTCACGTAGTGTCCACAGAAAAACCAAAATAACCATATATAAGACCATTGTTAGAACGGTATTGGCATATGGATGTGAGGCGCTGACACTGACGGTAAAGATGGCTGAAATGCTGGATACTTTTGAAAGAAAAGTGCTGAGAAGAATATGTGGACCCGTAAAAGAGGGCGGACAGTGGCGCATCCGGCACAATACAGAATTGTATGACATATATAAGGCCCCTAGCATCTCAGCACATATGAGACTCCTCAGGCTGAGATGGGCTGGGCATGTACAGAGAATGCCGGATACACGCGTCCCAAAAAGAATTTTGACTGGACACCCAGGTGGAAAGAGAAAAGTGGGAAGACCCAGACTGAGGTGGGAAGACGAGGTAAGAGGGGATGCAGCACAGCTTCTCCAGGTACCAAACTGGAAGTCAGCCGCTGAGGACAGGACGAGTTGGAGGCGACTGTTGCAGGAGGCCAAGGCTCGATATGGGCTGTAGCGCCATCGAAGAAGAAGAAGAAACTATGTAGTGCCTACTAAAAATATATTAATTTAATCAATTTAATCATGGAAATGGAATTTACATGCATTGTGAAACTAGCGGTTCAAGCAGGAAAATGGTTAATTAATTATCTACATCATATTTGAAGTCAACTTTGTATTATAAATATGTTAAATATTAAGCGCACAAATGTGTCCATTCTGGAACAGCTAAGCATCCACAATAGGCTTTCAACTATCTGTCTACAACATATCTAAAGATACTTTGGACATGTTGCTCACCAAACTGAGGACTGAAGGAGAATATTCGTAGTCACTGACAAAGTGTTTGCCAGAAGAAGCAGAGGAAGCTCACCATTGCCCTGCCGAGCGATTCTCTATGTTTTGTGAGATTGGGATAGATCTCGGGCGAGATCTCCTGTCAGATTTGTGTGATTTTCTTTAGCTGTTATTTGATTTTTCTATGGGCCGATGTCAGAATTTCAGCTGTGAGTTGTCACATATTTTAGTTTAGGTTGTTTTAAACACAAATTCACGCAAGTATGCGTGATTATTTATTCATTTAACAGCCTTAGAAAATCACAGAAATCTGACAGGAGATCTCGCCCGAGATCTATCTCGATCTCACAAAAAATAGAGAATCACTCGGCTGGAGTGACCAAGTACCACTGGCGACCAGTATCGGTGTACCATGGAAATTAGATTAGGGGTCACAATACTCAGTAATGAGGAACCGATTTGAGATGAAGAAATGCGTTGAAGCATAGATATGGCTAAAATAATGTTTTAAACCTTAGGATGCCGAGAAAAAATTGAAATGCTTTTATTCTGTTTTATTTTTTTGAGTTCTATTTGTCATGTTGAATCATGGTTACCCTGCTTGTAACACTGGTAGCAGTTTTGAGTTCTATTTGTCATGTTGAATCATGGTTACCCTGCTTGTAGCACTGGTAGCAGTTTTGAGTTCTATTTGTCATGTTGAATCATGGTTACCCTGCTTGTAGCACTGGTAGCAGTTTTGAGTTCTATTTGTCATGTTGAATCATGGTTACCCTGCTTGTAGCACTGGTAGCAGTTTTGAGATACCGTGTATAATCCCTCGATATCTATGAATAAATCTTTCATAATTAATCCAAATAAATAACGATGATTAATTATTATATGTTTTACTGATTATTTTTATTTTGGTTTCTTTTTTGTTTGTATTTTATTGCCTTTGCCTTCATGTGTAACTGATAATCTCATTCAAGTAGTTTATCTTTCGTTTCCAGACATTAAATCCCATCTGGAATGAGGAGTTCGTATTTAGGGTAAGTACAAACAACTGTTTTTTTGATTTTTACCTTTTTAGTGCTTAGCTGGTTTTCTTTCATACGACAGCTTTATAGATATAAATGTTTGTGCTATGAAAATTGTTGTCAAATAATTCCTTTCGTGAAGTTGTCATCGTGCTCTCTTTAAAAATAGGAACAATTTTTTTTAAATTTGCAATGGGGCCCTATTTTGTTGCCTTATCTGTCTTTCAATGATTCAAGTATCTTGATGGTTGTACACAAGCATACGTTGCCGGCATTTTGTAAACTTGTCGGCAATGCCAGTCTGCCGCGACCAGGTTCCAGTCTGGGCTTTAAACATGGCGATGACAATGATAAGATATAAAAATGAAAGCTACAGTAACTGTTTGGTTGTGTGTGAGGTTTTGAAAGCCATCTAGTTTTTTTATTGAGACTTCAACAATGATTGATGGCGACGCCAGTCTCGTGATTTCAGTAGCAACGTGTACGGACTGTGTGCGACAAGTTGTTTGCAACAATGAGTATCAGATGCTTGCGTATCCCTGCGGAAAAAGGACCTAAGTTTGACTTCTAAACAAAAAATGTTTTTATGAAAAGGAGACGAGTTGAGTTTTGAGTTAATTCTTCATAATCCTCCATTAGCGACACATCCTGCAAGGAAAAAATAATTAATCATTGAAGGCAATATTAGCGACTCTCATGTGAAAATTTGAACCCGAAAAATTAGAAAAAGATTTGGTCGCATCTAGGAATTGTACCCAGGAACTTAGCCTTGCCGAGGTGCTCTGGTCACTGAGCTAATTCGATCCTATCCCCTTCCGTCATATTTAACCCTACTCCGACTAAGAACTACCAACATTATCTTCATTTTCTTAATGCATATTTTTATTAGCTGCTATCTTATATATGCAAGATTCTTGCAATCATACATGGTGGCCAATAAAAATATGCATTAAGAAAATGAAGATAATGTTGATGGTGCTCAGTTGAAGAATGATACAGTTAAATATGACCGAAGGGGGTAGGATAGAATTAGCTCAGTAGTTAGAGCAGAGCCCCGGCAAGACTAAGGTCCTGGGTTTTAGATTAATCAAATAATAGAGTTTTGTTTAATCAAAGCACGTAATATATAATTCAGCGTATGAAAAAAACAAGCACAAAAAAATTGTTAAATGATTTTGATTTGTTTCGTTCGTCCTTTCGCACACTGATACTTTTTGAAAAATGTTTTTTAAGGCACCGTACTCCAAAAAAGTTCTGTGGCGCACATCGCATTCTTATATTTTGAAAAGTTATTAAGCCATGTATTCACTGAGAAACAATTGTTTATTAATACTGTTTCATAAACAAAATCTACGTGTTTCTGAAACAATTTAATATGTGAAACTGTTGCGGTAAACACTACGTGTTTCACGCGATGTTTCTGTGCTCCCCGATTGGAGTGGAGAGAACGGAAACAAATCAGTTTCCCAACAGCTGTTTACAAGTGTGGACTTGTCTCAGTTGTTTGTAAACATGACGGTAGTGTGGGACGACAACATCGTTTTTAAATTAATAGAATTATACAAAATCAAGAAAAACGACGCGTGGGAAGAAATTTCGAAAGCTAACCAACAACACTATCTCCTCAGGCGACATATTTGAAACAACTGAGCGTGGACGGCCAAGTTTCCGAAACATTGTTTCTGTAAGCATCTACGTGTTGTTTCAAAAACTTTGTTTCCGAAACATTATTTACAGTGAATACATGGCTTTAGGCACCAAATTGTTTGTTTATGATGTTTTAAAATTTGAATGTAAACTGCCTTGTACCAGTTTAATCTAGTTGCTAGTTTGTTGGTAAAAAAAGTAATTTCTTTTAATTTAATTTCTTATCAGTTACACTTCCGTGGAGAACAATAATTAGTTGTGGCCTATTCATTTCTCTGTAGCTATGCATCACGAAGCCTGTCTGTTTATCAGTCCTGCATAATATTACCATGATAGTGACAATGTGATTCATTCTTTATTCCTTCAACAGGAGATTCGGTACTTAGAACACGTTGTACTGATAAACCCAGCTTAGTATCATCATCAAACAGTATTAATAAGCTAGAGACTGTACGGTTGAAATTTAAGAATCCGACTAAGAATGCAACTCTGCGCCGCGCCTTTTTGTACGTGGAGTTTGTATGCAAATTTACTTTTGTAACAGAACCGAATTAAAGTAATGCCAAAAGATGGCACCACTTACGTTAACAACTAGCATTAACCTCCCCTGGCAGGCGTAAGTACTACTGGATTTATAATTTCGTGTATCTCTCCGGATATGAAGAGATTGACGATAATATTGTAACTGGCAGCTGTGAATAATAATACCACGTGGCTATATATTATATATGACGTCAATGCCTGTCACGGTTACTTCGTCCCAGTGACTAGCTGTCAATGGATCCGAGTGGATCCGAGGAACCGGCTATTTTTAGAATCAGTTCCTATCGGATTTATAAAATGGTCACCAACACTCAAATTGTTTTTAACTACTAGTGTTTATTATTGGGCATATCAACAACCAAATTATTCTATATTAATTTTGTAAAATATGGCATTCTATTAATTATATATACTAGCAGTTAAAAACCCGCTCAGCAGGTTCCTCGGATCCACTGTCATCCAGTGATAGCTAGTCACCGGGACAAAGTAACCGGGATGGGTAATGATGTCACATGTAATATACACCCGGATGGTACAACTAATTGTACCGATACTACAATGACTAACGTCAATCTTTCCATATCCGGAGAGATACTACAAATTCACTAATTCGAATATAAATTGTAACTGCCAGGGGCACATCCCCATGCGAACTGCTTACGGAATAGCGCCATCTGTTGACGAATTCTTGAATTCGAAACCGAATTACAAAGGTAGCTTTTTTTGAAATTCCACATACACAGATGTTATTTGTGGCGCGGCGAGTACGGTGTGGCGTTAGACATGCACTCGAAGTCGGGTTCTGAAATTCAATCACGCAGACGATACCCTATTAATACCGTTTGATGATGTATATAGATATTTCTCCCAGACTTCAAACATCCGTGTAGTCCTTTTAGGAAATATTTCTATTAGCCTGACATGGTCTCATAAAAGTCACACTATCTCATTTTTTTTTGCATTGAGATATATGATTTAAACAGTCTTGGAAAGAGAGAACACCACGCTTTGTATTTGCTTTTAAAGATTTACAATAGATGATCCTGAAAAATGTTAAATAATTCTATAAAACAACATTTGAAAAAATATTTGTCAAGTTTTGCCAATTTTTTAACAAGTATTTTTATATCAAACGAAAATAAGCAAATTGATAGTTGCTTTTTATAATACCTATGTAGGTATTATTAAATACGTTTTTTAATTTCATGTAAAGTGGTTATTACAGTTAACACAAAAAAATCCATTGGTAAGCGACTTTAAAAACTTTGTGTCGGCGTTTGAAATTTTAGTATTGTTAATTGTAGATGATTTGTAATACAAAAATCTGACAGTCTTTCATCTGCTTTCAAAAAATGTTTAAAAAAAATTGAAATATTAAAAAACAGAGATTTTATTTGAAATTGAATGACAAGGGGTGATATTTGATAAAAAAATACTTCTAAATCGAGGCTTGAGAGTTTAAATCTTATTATAGTTATTCTGTTCATAATATTTACCACTTTTCTAATGTTTATTTACGACAATTCAGGTGAAGCCGTCTGAGCACAAGGTTGTGTTGCAAGTGTTTGACGAGAACCGTCTGTCGAGGGATGACTTCCTCGGTATGGTGGAGCTGCCGCTGGCCGGGGCACCCCGCGAGGGTCCGTCTCCCGCCACCCCGGCCCCCGCCCTCAAGTACCCCCTCAGGCCCCGAAGGTCAGCGTAAGTAGTCCCAGCGGAGCGCGGGGCCCCTTCGCTGCATGCGCCTCAGCTGTCCTTGTTATTATTTACTCCCACGTGGTCTGTAGTTGTTCACAGACATACCCCACTTTTGAAACTAGTTTGCTAACTTGATAAGTGTTTTTAACAGCTTTTTTCTCCACAACTGAAATATAAAATGTTAAGGAAAGACAAACATTCCTGGGTTACAATTAATAATAAATGAAAAATGTTGCTTGTGCAATGATGGAGGCTCGCAAAGTATTAAACCCACGCCTAGTGCTTAAGTTGGGTATGTCTGTAAGCTTTTATTTTATTTTAATCAATACAACTTTGTTATTACATCATTCTATAGAAATAATCATCTGTAAGTAATAAATTTAAAAATCTAATACATTTCTTCATTAGAGGCAATGATTACAAATGGATTTGAAAGTTTCGCACTATTTTTCAGCAAGATTTACATACTTTATTTTTGGCGAATTTCGCATTTCGAAGCGGTGGCATTTTGCAAAAAAAAAGTTTTATGTAATCTTTTTGGAATTTTTTTTGGAATTTTGCAGCAAAAAAGTGAGGAACACTGTTTTTTCCTTTTCTTTTTTCATTGTGAAGTTTGCTGCGTTCCATTTTATGGCTATTTGAGCTTTTCAAAATCATAAATAAATATTTTTAAATACGAGAAAGTAAAATTCGCATTATTTGTCGGAAATCGGAAAAATTCCCATAAAAAATTTTAATTTCACATTTCAGGTCTGTACATTCTCTTAAGTTACTCTTCACATTCAGAAGAGTCCTTACTTTTCCAATTTTTCCTCTGTTACAGTGTAATTCTTCCAAATTAAAAATAATCGAAAGCATTTCCTGATTTTCAAATTTACACATTTGAGAATTTTACATTTGAAGTGTCGATGTTCAATTCTCTACTAGAATTTGTTTACAATTGTGAAAGACTAATAACCCAAATGGTTTCAGGATTATTCATTTTTATTTTTTTTACTAAAATATTATTTTATTTATTCATAATGTATTTTAGTATTTATCCAGCTTTATTGGTTTCTGTATTACCGTATTCAAATTAGAGGTTTTAAAACTGCTTAAAAAATATCCTAGTTGTAGGAATAGACACAGTGAATATTAAATTATATTTGCTTTTTAAATTGGCACTTTTACTATGAATTTATGTATTCAGGTTTTAGAAGATTTGCTGCTGAAATCATGGACTTTTGGATCTGCAAACAAATGCACATCAACACCACCTGCAATACAATTATATTTGACCATTTACAAATTATGTCCACTTGATAAGCGGCTTTGTATTCTTAATCTTTTGGATCTGTAAACAAGTACACACCAACACTATCTCCAATTATAATTATATCTGACCAATTATGAATTATGTCCACTTCCCAGAAGAAAAGGATTTTTTACATTAACTTCACACAGGAGGCCCCGAGGAAAATAATTTTTCTCAGGGCCCATGTCATCTGAGATGCTGTGTGGAGGGTCTTTTTGACGAGGGGAAGGAATGAACATTGGTCTTGAAGAGACCCATGTTGTAGGAAGGAGTGTAAATTTCAACTGTGTATATTTGTTTGGCACGCTTTAGCATGTTTCCCGACTGCACTGGTGCCGAAGGGATCAATGACGCTGGTTCCTCGGAGCATCTTCCATTAAAATACTGATAGAAAAAGGATAGCATTCCCACCCGACCCCTGTGCTCTAAAGATTGCAATCCGTCTGTTAAGATGGGAGAATCTATCAAACGGACCGCCCGTTTCTGCACAGAGTCGATGGTATTTTTCAGGTATTTTGGAGATCCAGACCAAAGGTGGCTGCCAAATTTAACCGTGGGGCGCACTTGTGACAGGATATTGAGGATATTTCTATAAGTTGATAAGCGGATTTGTGTTCTTAATCTTTTGGATCTGTAAACAAATGCACCGCCAAAAATTATAATTATATCTGACCAATAAGGAAGTTGAGTGAAAAATATTTTGACTTATAAAAAATATGTTCATGTAGACCAAAAAATATCGATTCTAAATATATAAATATGTTTCTATATTGTTATTCTTAGAATTAATTAAACCTTCTTAAAAATCAATCAAAAAGCCACGCACTACAAACGCTTCATGAATGGTCGAAAGAATTCTGACGTCATCGGAACCTCAGTTTGTATGAAGAGCGGATCACCGAAATGTCTATGGTGCATCTCTTTCTTTTACACGAGAGATAGTTTGTGTATGATGAGTGAGGTGTATAGGCCAAACGTCGTTTACTTATGGGCCAAACGGTTTTGCATTCTATCCCCTAAAAGTCTTTTTAAGTTTAGTAACGGGTGGTTTGGTATATTTAATGGTTTAGTAAACAAAGTTTATGTAATAAAAAATCTGTTTAAAAAACCACATACCGTGTCAGAAATCGGATATATTCAAGGCCAGTCCGACTACCTACAAATCGTTGATTCTGACACGTTGATTTTATATTTAAAAGAGATAATACTGATCACATTAGTGCTGAAATTTGTGGAGTTAAAGCTTCCAAGTAAATACATTAAATTATTAATTGTGTTCATTTGTATGTTACAATAAATATAATACATTTTTACAGTATTAAATAATAATCATTACGTATTCTAACCCATCTGACTTCTGATGTTTGGCCATAAACCACACTAGTTTTGTGCAAGTATATTAAATTTATTGATTGCGCAGAAAAGTCTCACAGTGAACTACGCTGTAAACCGTTATCTTACTTTCGGTCTTTACTTTTTTGCGCGGCGGCCTGAATTGGCGGCTGGCACTTCAACTAACGGCAATCGGCCAGTGACGGCAATACCGTGTTGTTAAGAGTTTTGGCGCGAGAAACAAAAATTCTACCTTTAAATATTAATTTAACTATGAAATCTTGATCAATTTTCTTTTTTTTAAATAACATCAATTCTGATAGACGGTTAACATAGATAAAAAGAATTACTGGAATTCCTTATTGAAGAATTAAACAAAATCTCCATACAAAATGCAGAAGCGACGTGGTTTTCTCAGTTCAAATGACGTCACACCCACACCCCGCACAACCCGCTTCTTACCGCTCGGATTTTGCTCGTTTTGGCGGGCTTAATAAAATTCAAACTTTGAGAATTAATTTTACTATGAAAACGAACTTTAAAAAAAAAAAAAAAAATACCAGTATTTAAGTTTGAATGCAAACATTGATAAAAAAAAATAAAAAAAATGGACTCAACTTCCTTATTACAAATTATATCCACTTCCCAGAAGAAAGAAGATATTTCTATAAGTTGATAAGCGGCTTTGTGTTCTTAATCTTTCCTTGCCGGTGCTGTGTACTGATTTGATATGACTGTTTTTTATTTTAATATTTCTGTAAATATACTAAATGCACAGTTCATATTTTAGCTGTTTTTCAACAATACATTTATGTTTGGGATAACAATTAAAATATGTGAGTATTTATTGAATACAACAGAAAAAATGTTTTGTCATAAAATCAATAAAAAAATGTTTTGTCAAAAGATCTGTAAATTCGAGGGGACCCCACCACTTTCCCAAAGGCATTATAAGGAAACATATGATTTCCTCGTTTACCCCACACGTCAAGACTCTATTTTTTATTGAACGAAGAAGCTGCATTTGTTTGTCCATGCATTAAAAAAGCAGTTAATATACATGTATATCTACATGCGTTGATCACTTGCAGAGTTGTGCGGTAGTGAGCAAGAGGGGCACGGGGTTTCGTTATGGACATGTCATGCGCTTTATGTGTGGATGATGTTTTTTCCAGCACTAATATATAATATTTTTCAGCACTAGTATATAATATTTTACTTCTGTGCATGTACTATGAAAATTTGCATAAGTAATAAATGAACCAATTAATATTTATTTTTAACTTTATGAGTAAAATCTCAAATTATAATATTTAATTAAATCAAAACAAGACTCCATTGGGACAGTCCCAGTGGAGTCAATATCTTTTTCTGATCTTTCTGTCTCCAGATTCTTCCCAGTGGAGCCAATATCTTTTTTCTAATTTTTCTGTCTCCAGATTTTTGATTGAGTTTTGTTAATATTGTCTTCATTTTAAACATTAAAAATAAAATGGATAAAAATTTATCCACACACTATCTAGATAGCATTTAGTTCGAGTTGAATCTTGCAATCATATATTTTTTTTTTTTTTTTTTTTACAGTGAATACCGCACAAGAATCTCAACTGCTCCCGTCTGGAGCCAGTGAGACTATGGCATCCCCAATTGGGGTATGTTGTGAGGATGAAGGTAGTGGGGAGGGGAAGGAGGTGGGAAAGAGGAAGGTTGGGAAATACCTGGCTATTCAGATCTGGTCACCAAACACGGCTAAAGCCATTTTCAAGCAACGTTTCAATTCTGAATGGTGGTCTTACACCAGGGCGATACTGATAGTATCTTCCACTCTGGAACGTGCCGCAAATATACTATATATTATTTTAAATGAATTAATTGTGAAATAACACAAATTAATCAAATAAAATTTATTTGCGCACGCCGGGTTCGAACCCGCGACCTCCGGATTGGGAGTCAAGAGTCTTAGCCACTGGACTACGGAGGTCGTCAAATATATATAAAGATAGCAGCCAATAATATGTGCGTTAAGAAAATGAAGATAATGTTGGTAGTTCTTAATCGAAGTATGATACAGTTAAAAGTGTCCGAAATGGATATAGGTTCCGTAGCTCAGTTGGTAGAGCACTTGCCATCTAAGCAAAAAGTCCTGGTGGAGCCAATATCTTTTTTCTGATTTTTCTGTCTCCAAATTTTCGATTGAGTTTCGTTAATATTGTCTTCATTTAATTAAGTACTAATTAATAATTTTTATCTAACTTAAAAGTGAAAAAATTCTATGTGTCCCTTCTGTATTGAGTACACAGCACCGGAGTTCAAAATTTTTTTTAGCAACATTATAAAAAGGTTGAAACTGAAAAGTATATTAGCTAAACCGTAATTATAACTGTTTAATTCTGTGTACACAGTGCTAGGTCACGTGTGCGCGGTCATCTGGAGATCTACCACGCGCTAATCGGTGCCGCGGCCCCCGGTAGTCCTCCGCCCTCTATCAACGGGCAGGCGTCCCCTGCCCAGCCGGAGGAGTGGGAACTTATTGAACCACCCTCGCCCACGGGGCTTGTCGAGTCGGTAAGTTCATAATTATTTACTAGCACAGACCCTTGAGAAACCACAGTATATTATAATAAGGAACTCCAATACAGTCTGTCAAATAAGAGTAGAAAACACAGGAAGGCGCCATTGTTGATTAAATGGCAACACTAAACACATAACTCATGATGTTAAAGTAAAGCTGTGTAACCTACATTTTTATAAAAAATTAAAAAGGCATAAAAGTTGAAAAAATATTTTTTCATTGCAGTATAGATTACCCACTGATCTCAAAATTAGAATTGCATATCAATATATTTTTATTATACCTTTCCAATTTAGTGTTAATATAATGAAGAATAACGATAATGTAATAAAATATAAAGCACAGTTTAGAAATTGCTCACATTTATTTAATACTTGATTAAGTACCTAGTGTTGCCTGGGCTTTAGATGGTGTCCCTAATTTTAGATCTGAATATATTTAACTCATTCAGATCTAAAAGTAGTGTAACTAAACACACCACTAGTGATTCTTCCTTTCTATCTATTGTTAAGTTCAAATTTAGGTTAAATTAAATTAAAGCAAATCACTTTATAAAACACCTTTTAATAAAATTTATGTCATGAAAAGAAAAGGTTTTTTAAAATGTGGTTTTCTGTGTTCTATACATTCAGTGTCATTGCACTTCTAAGGAATATTTGACAGTTAAATTGATGTTGCCGGCCTACAAATTTTTTAGTTCCATTTTTTATATTTTCTACTCTTATTTGACAGACTATACATATATTTTTGTATGGCACGCATCGCTCCTAACTATATTTCAAGATCAAATTTGATGCTACAACTTTGGAAATGTAGTCTCCACATATATAGGTAGATTTTTAGGTAACAAAAAAGTCGGTTTTTTGGATCGGCTGGACCAGACCTCTCTTAAGTGTGTGGTGAAGAGAACCACTTTTAAATTATGTATTCTTTAAATATGAAGAAAAAAAATTTTCCAAAAATATTTTGTAATAATCTATTTAAAGATGGGTCAAACCATTTATGGGGCCTTACTAATAAATGTGTTTTAAATTTTACATTACCGATAAGCAGCCATTAATGTAAATGATTATTATTAGTGTGTTATGTGTGTTGCAGGTGGTGGTCAGTGACAACCAACCCCCGCTGCCCAGCGGTTGGGAGGAGCGGCAAGACGCCAACGGCCGCACCTACTACGTCAACCATGTGGCACGCAGCACGCAGTGGGAGCGCCCCACGTTAAGGTAAGGTTCTTGCATTGTTTTCTAGCGTGAAGTGTCCATATAACATTGTCCCTTTCTGACATACAAAGCTCTCATAAGCACGGTGACCAACGTATACATAACATTGATAATGCCATAAGTAATAAATTAACCTTGTGACAATTGACCTTGAAATCAGTGTAAGTAAATACCAAAAAGTATCAGTGTTGAAAATTTGAGTTTGTCTTGTGAATGAATCAACATTATGGGGTTCGGAGACAATCAATGTCAATTTATTATATAAAGCATTTGTAACAAGGCATGTGCATTAGGCCGGAACGAAATTTTTTTTTTTCAAATTTTAATTTGGAATAGTTGAATTAAGTTGCCAATTTCCATCAATTCCATCAATTAAAAATATAAAAAAATATTAGACAACGGTAAGAGCCCCCGCCAAGACATCGAAGATTTACAAAAACTCGAGTTTAGGGGCTATTTTCACGGCCTTCAAAATAGTACAGAATTTATTTAAAATAGGTTTATTTTATTTTATAACATATTAAAATACAGTTAGCTAGCTGTTGCAATCAAATATTTCATTTTTTTTTATATACTTTGGCGCTGTGACAAAGGAGCAAAGTGCGGGGCAAAGCGGGGGGCGGCAAGTGACAATCTACGAAATGCAGTGTTTTGTTTAAACTAGTGTCCACTATTGTCTCAAGGCAGAAGGTCGCACGTCAATTATATTCACGATAAACTATATCAATTAATTATATTCACTTGTTGATAAATGTTTTTTAAGTGATTTAACATGATTTTTACAAGAAAGAATTGATTTTTAAAAGAATTTTAGTGAAAGTGCAGAGTTGAAAGAGAATATCCTACCCACGTAAGAAAATGTGATGAAATTCTATAAATGGGTTCGACAAGACTTAAAAGTAAGGAATAACACAACAAAAGAACCTACGTTTTTGGAAATTGCCGAAATAGTTGGAACGAAAATTGAAAAATTGTGGATAATATCTTCTATTCCAATTGTCACACACAAACGAGTCTTACAGTTACTAAAAAGTTATCGGTAAAAGTGTTATAATTTGAAAAAGTCTTTGAAGAAACTTAAGGAAGAAAGGTTAGAAGAGGTCAGAGTACAAAGTCGATAGTTTTTTGACATAGCTGCATGTAATTGTAAAGAATTTGTAAACTGTACTTGTTTGAGTGAAAAAGAAAGTGCCAAAAGAGGAACAAATGTTTTTACAAGCACTAACTTCCTATGGCTTTAGGAATAACGGATCTTACGCAGAGTAAACATTGCTGAATAGAAGATATTAAAACAAGAAATCAGGCATAATTCAAAGACACGAATTGAAGAAATTCCCTCTACTTCATATCGGCTAAATAGATCTGAAGTTTTTTCTAATGCCGACCTTCCTTTTTGATCGTCGAGTTTTAAAAGGGAAGGAAAGGTGTTGAAAAAGATATCACTAGAGGGTTTAATATCTGTTGGCTGTGATGGAACAAACACAAATACACGGAAAGTAGGAGGCGTGATTCGTCTTTTGGAAAACAGACTATCTCGACCATTGCAATGGATAATTTGTCTCTTACACGCCAATGAGCTACCATTGAGGCATTTGTTTACCTATTTGGATGGCCTTACTGCAGGACTTAAATCATTTGCAGGTCAAATTGGTAAAGCATTAGAGATATGCGAGACGCTGCCGTTGGCTAACTTTGAGAAGATGGAAGGTGAACTACCTCCAAAAATATCCACAGATCTCAGTACAGACCAGAAATATTTACAAGAAATTACTACTGCTATCATAAATGGATCCTGCTCTCCTAATTTATTACAGAGAAGCCCAGGTAAACTATCCCATATGCATACTGCGTTTGTATATTTCTACGGAAAATCAACAACAAAATCTTATGACTTTAGCAACGTTCGTCGTAAAATCATACGCTCCTGTCTGGTTTGCTATCAAAACACATTCATCCTTCAAAGATGGTTCAAATCATTTATGGAAGCTCATTAACAGCACTAGATGTTTGTCCCAACGAGTTGTTAGCGATAGTGGACCCTGTTATAATTCAAAACAGTTACTTTGTCCTTCCAGAAAACTTGTCGTTGAGTATGATAATAGATTCACGTAAGCACATTAGAGAGCTCGCTGCAAGACGCATTTTAAAGGCTCGTCATATTAATAAAAATTCTGTTTCGCGCATGTTTGAGGTGCCAAAGTGGACTTAAATGCACATTCTTACATACACATGATTGACTGGCAACAAAATATATACGAACCCCCAATATTGATAAATATTTCCGATGAGCAGTTACAAGATCTTATTGAAAATGGAGAAGATACAGTGTTGGAGTTTATGAGACTACCTTGCCACACCGAGGCTGTGGAAAGATCTGTAAAAGTTGTGACAGAAGCAGCTCTAAGTGTATTCGACAAGAAAAGACGAGAGGGATTCATAAAATCTAAATAAGCATCGCGAAAGCTCATGCTAAAGGTTAAGACGAAAATGGATTTTTGTTATAAAAAATGATGTTATTCATACCAACATAACATTATGGACTTGTGTTTAATTTTAAAATAAATGATTTTATTAATTTAAAACTTATTTTATTTTATCATTTAATGCATAACATATTATATTTACTTATTATCTTGTTTATAGGGTGTATAATACCAAACGTCTATAAAAACTTAAAAAATAAAATTTCAGGTCAATGGCGGGGGCTCAAGCAGTCGAGCTAGAACTTCCAAATTGAGAAGTGTTATTTAAAATTACATAAAGCAACTTTTTCCTGGTATTCCAATTCGAATTTCAAAAAAAATAAATTTTTCATACAAAAGTGTTCCACCCTAGTGTGCATACTATTACAAACACCACATATGTGGTCTCGGCGAGTGGCACCTTCAGTATTTATGAATTGACAATTTTGCGTTGGTCAGATTGCCAGCCCTGGCATTTTTTGCATCTGAACTGTTGCTAAACCTGCGGGCTGTTACCAAAAACCTAGGCCTTCAAAATGGGAGCAAGATTGATTCCTTCTGCAGCAGTTCATAGTGATGGGTACCCTCTTGACTGACAAACGACCAATCGACTCGCCAATCTCGTGATCAATCACCTACTCGCCATTATTGGAATAGACTGGAGGTCTTTCTTGGAGGATTGGGAATCAGAAGATACCAACTTTTCCCGTATCCAGATGGGCCTTAATCTGGGAGACACTGTTGTCCAGATGACCCAATCTCTCAATGTGAGGTTATTTTTGGAAATTAGCCGATGAGGTTCCTGCAAGCCATGCCATTCATCTACATCATAAATTCTCAACCTTTTTTTGCACACTGCCCACTTTGAGAATATTTTCATTTCTAGTGCCCCCTAACTCGACCCTTGACGAAGGGGGCATAGTGGGATACCACAATAGGGTTACACTTGCCACAATGGAAGGGGCGTGAAAATGTGGATGGATGGCTCCTAATGGGATGGGATGGGGCAAGATAGGATCGGGTGGGATGGGTTTCTCTGGGTCTCCTACCGCTCTCCCCTGAAATTCTGAAATGCCACCCAATTTTCTCTTAGTCTTCTACTGCCCCCCTGAAGGTCTGAAATGCCCCCTTGTGGAGGCGATTAAACGAACGATTGTCAATCGCAAAGCGAAACGATTATTCCTCTGCGCCAATTGCTCTCGTCTACATGCTCATTTAAAATACACCTAATTACCTGATTGCTCTGTACTCACTGTTAAAACCAATGTTAAATACCTCGGTGTAACTATAGATAGTAACATAAAGTGGAAGATGCAAATCAGTACAAGGGTTGTTGAGAGACTAAGAAAATTAATGTACATTTTCATTAAAATTCGAAACATTTTAAATATTACGATATTAAGAACTATTTACTTTTCCTTAATCCAATTAGTATTACAATATAGAATTGTTGGTTGGGGGGGGGGGGGGGTGCTTTCAAAACTTCTCTTTTACCATTAGAAATCATTCAAAAAATAATTTTTAAAAAGCCATATGATTTCCCCACCATCAATCTATTTCAAGATTTTAAAGTACCTTCACTTAATGTTATTTATAAAAAAATCACAATTTTTCAAATACACAAAGATTGCTTCAATAATGAGAGCTTTATTCTATTTTCAAACAGCATTAGAACAAATATTCTCGGCACTATGACTGTCCCGCGCTGTAACACCACCACATCTCAACAATACTATAAATATATTGGAGTTAAATGGTTTAACGAATTACCAGTTAATTTAAGATTGGAAACAAATTATAAAAAATTCAAAAAATCAATAAAAGCTCTTTATATATAATTTATTACAATCACTTTATCTTTATAAATACTATTTATTTCTTAACTCAATTTGTAATATCAGTTATCCTTTTTCTTTCTTATCTTACTCCTTTCTTTTTTTATCTCCTCCTCTTCATTCTGTTACATTCCTTCTATTATATGTTTTATACACATATATAAAAATATATATACATATTATATGCGATTTTTTTGTTTACTGTTAATTAGGTATCTATTCTTTGTTTTACATATAAAAAAAATATATGTGTAATTTTACCATTACAATTTTTTTTTATCTATATTCGTTTTCTCCGCCTTTTTGTTACGAGCTTTGCTCTTAAAAAAGGTGTAAACGTAATAAATAATGTATATTTTGAAATAAAAAAACTTTATAGAATGTGTATCTTCTTCTTCTTTATGTGCCTTATCAGGTCCCCCCGACGTTGGCGATCACTCTTGAAAAGGTCTCTCTGTCTTGCGCTGCCCGGAATAGCTCCTCCAAACTTCTAATGCCGGTCCACTCTCGTATGTTTCGCAGCCAAGACATTTGTCTCCTACCAGGCCCTTGGCGACCCTCTATCTTGCCTTTCAATATTAAATGGAGCAAGTGATACTTCTCCCCTCGAAGTATATGACCTAGATATGAAATTTTCTTGATTTTAATTAATGTAAGCAGTTCCCTATCTGCTCTAGCCCGCCTGAGAATTTCTATGTTGGTGATCATGTCGGTCCATGGGACCTTGAGAATTCTCCGGTGAAGCCACATTAATGTGTATAACCATGTAATATTTGAAAGTAAATAAATACAATTAAAAAAAAACATCATTCCCCACATAAATCGGAAGTCTCAAATGAACAATTAGGACGGGTTGTTTAAAAAATTTTTAACAATTCATCAGGTTAATTGAAGTTAATTTTGACGTTCTGTGTAAGTTCTATTTAAGTTCTGTTATAACCATTATAGGCCAGTTGCTTCGTAAAACTGAAATAATCACAGAACTTGAATAGAACTTTCACAGAATGTTAAAATTAACTTCAAATATTTGATGAATTGTTCAAATTTTATGAAACAACCCATTCTTAGTAATTATTATCAACTATGTACATCAAAGTCATAGCTGTTGATAATTGATATTGGTCCTATCCGGAGCGCTTTCAATAACCCAACATGGCGTAGACATGTTAGGGGGTGCGCAAAATATTAAACAATAATAATAACAACTCATATAGGTCTCATAGAAATCGTTATATCTCCCTTATTACCATAGACAGAATTATGATATAAACCAGTGTTTCTTAACCATATTGAAAGAATCGCCCCTTTTAGCACAGTAAAATTATCCAGCTCCCCCCCCACCTCTCATACTGATACTACTGATCTTGCTCCGTGTCAACGAATGAACACATGTAAGAAGTGTCGAGCTTCGGATGGTAAAAAACATTCTCTCATAGGTGATATGTTGAACCTTTTTGACTGGGCCTTTATTTCATATGAATAATGACATTAAGTATGCCTCGGTTTAAATTTTTGTGCTTGAGGGTGTAGTTTATTTCAGAACTTAAAAAATGCTAGCGCCTAAAGAAAGTGTGTCAGTGTATCGGTGTGCATAGATGAACGAGTTTATTTTCTATATTGGCACAAAGTCCACTCGCAATTTTTTAATTTCTGCAGTGCAATTTTTTAAATGTTAAAACTATTTAAAAACACCCCACCAGACCTCCAAAACGCCCACAAAGGGTTAAGAATCCCTGATCTAAACAGTGTTAGAAAGAGAAAACACCATCGAATCTAAAAGTTAACCGCAAAAGAATTGAAATGTACCAACAACTTTATGAATCCAAAGTTTCCGAACCTAATTTGAAAAAAAAAAAAAAACTATTTGAATTTTTCTTACTAATTATTTTTACATGAAACGAAAAAAAAATGAAGTGATATTAAGACATCACATCCCGATCCCGCAATGTTTGGGCAGAGTATAGGAACATTGCTAGGGTGCCCGCTACGCCTCAATTCAAAGTACTATCCCATCAAAACTGTGGTTTCAAAAATTCCCCCATTTTTCCAAAAAAGAAATTTCCTCACTTATTCGAATGAGATTCGGACATTGTTCCGTTCCTTCTCACCTTTTTAAAATTCACGTTCTTGACTCCCCAGATTGTACATTCTGTGGTCTAGATGTGAGAACTTTAGATCACATAATGTTTGGTTGTCCCTCTCTAAATAAATATCCTATCTTCTATCAAGCGTTATCTAATTTTACCTCCCCTCCATTCAACATTTCATCTCTTCTAAGTCTGAACTTGACTCCAATCTTCCATATAATTCTAAAATTTGCTCACTTAAGTAAAATTAATATATAAATTCACCTTTCCTTTCTCTGTCATTTTAAATGACGGCCTAGAACACCCTCGAAGGGTGAAAGCCAGATTTATTGAAAAAAAAAGACATCACGTGTGTGTTTACATATTTTTTTCACTAAATAATTAGCATGTAATTTTAGTTCGAAAAACGTAATTTTTAAAAGTTTTTTTATGTTTCCATTGTGAATTTTTATATTTAAAAAATTACATGTTTATTTCTAGTAATAAAAATGAATGCTTATTTTATTATCTTTCAAATAGAGTGTTTAGTTTTGAGATAAATTCAGAAATATTCCATTTATTAGTATTTTATTGTGAAGCGGAAATATTTTGACCTTCTGACAAAATATGCCCGAGGCCTGAGGGGTTAAGCATTTTTGTAATATGACAGGTACAATTTAGAAAATGGGCTGCCAAAAGGCATTCAAATAAAAAAAGGTTGGGAACATTTGCATTAGATAAATAATAGTTTGTTGCGGCTTACATGCTTACTACAAGTCAAACAGTGCTATCTACCTAATTATCTGACAGGTCATACATTTTGACTGCATTCTGATATATGCAAATGAAACAATGGGCATTTATGGCACACTTTTTGACAGTTAACTTAGGTTAGGTAAGTAGGTACCAGTGGCGGTCCGTAAGTTTTCGGTGAGCTAGAGAATAATGTGACGTTATTGACGTTGTTGTAGCTGAAAATGAATTTTATTTTTTTTCCAAATTTAGCTTTTTGTATGAAGATCTTCAGGATTCTTTTAGTCAAGAGATGCACCGCATCCACATACTGAAAGATCTTGATACGAAAAGTCGTATTTTTCAATCTTACACTCTAGCTCACTGAAAACTCACGGACCGCCACTGGTAGGTACTATACATGATGTTTTTGAATGACCAAACAAACATTGAATGTGCCGGCCAATTGGATTGGGAGTACAATGACTCAAGAAGAAGTACCATCTTTGTCCCATCCATGTTATCTTCAATCCCAATTAAAGAAGATTGGGATTGCTTGATATATTTTCGGGAATCTTCGATAAAGCTTGTGGTTTGTCAAGATTACAAGCTACTTTATTTACATTATCGTGTGGTTTACAGTGAATATTTACTTGGACCAAACGTCCGCTCTAATGGATGTTTTGGGTAATTCTGAAGCAAGGGAACTCGACACTGAAGGTGCCCAGCTATCCATCGGATATCATCTGTTATTTCTGTAACCGTTCAGGTATTAGACAAGAACGGCGATTACTTTACTGACGTTTGTTGAGACACCTCAAAAATGCATATAACTATCAATACTAACGACTTGAAGTCTATCTGTTGAAGGACATTGAAACTACGTACATAATCCTATACACTACAATCTTGGTTTACCGTAGAGTTTGGCCTGGTGTTGCTTTACGAGTGTGAACATTTGTTAATCTTTAGTTTATCGTTTACAGCAATGAAAGTGGCGACGCAAACCGTATGGAGACGGCTGTGACGGAGTTCCAGAGAAGATTTCACATCTCACACGACTCCAGTTCACCAAACATCCCAGCGACCCAGACCAACACTCAGGTACGTCCCAACACCACTCTCCTCACTTTGTACTAAGGCCTTGCTTCACATTACAATATCACTTACTTCATCAATATATCTTATAGATCTGTCTCTTTATGATAGGTAATACATACAAAATACGTATTATACTGCTAATAAAAATTCAAATCTTTATCAATGTCAGTAACGATGCATCTACCATCTTTAACAACAACAGCATAACAACCCAAAAGCAACTAATGAAAATACTTTTGACCGTGAAAATCTAGAATCATATCTAGATCCATATGTTTTATTTTCAAGATGAATTATAAACCTCTATAAAAACCCATGCAAAATGCTAATTTAAACTATATTTATTGATATGTGCATCAGCGATCGAAAGCATATTCGCATTATTAAATAACAAAGCTTATATGTACAAAGCATATACACGTTTAAAGCTTGACTTTTGAATTACAGTACTCTCTAATTGATCTGCCAGTTCAAAAAATGTATCCAATTAGTGAAAGCGACAAATTATTATACGTACATATGAAATATAATAAAAAATGAAACATTTATTTCGTAAAAACAAACAAATATCTCTATTATTCTTTTGTAAAATTTCCATTTTTATGTTTGGAATTAGGTGCCATGTTAAGACTGCATTTTGTAAATTATTTCAAACAACAAAACGTGGCAAACGAAACAAACCGAATCACCTGCGACAGTTGTTAGAACACTTGGAGGACTATGTGTAGAAATGTCCTAAAACGGTCAGCAAACCCGTTGGTATAGTTACTGATTATTTAAGAGTAACTAACCGAATCCATCAGTTTGGTTACTGAATATGTAAAAGTAAGATAACCCAACCTGTCGGTATAGTTACTGAGTATATAAACGTAAGATAACCCAACCCGTTTGTATAGTTACTGATTATGTAAGAGTAAGATAACCCAACCCATCGGTAAGTTACTGAGTATGTAAGAGTAAGATAACCGAACCCATCAGTATGGTTACTGAGTATGTAAGAGTAAGATAACCCAACCTGTCGGTAAGTTACTGAGTATGTAAGAGTAAGATAACCCAACCTGTCGGTAAGTTACTGAGTATGTAAGAGTAAGATAAACCAACTTGTTGGTAAATTACTGAGTATGTAAGAGTAAGATAAGCCAACCCATCAGTATAGTTACTGAGTATGTAAGAATAAGATAACCCAACCCGTTGGTGTACAAAGCTAGCTCGAGTCTAGGCACGCGGCGGACTACTGAATACTGCATACGAATTCTGGCAAATTATGGTGCTTGATTTTATGCTTCCAACTTTATGATTATACTAGTTGTAGGATTGTCAAGCGGCGATTACTGAGAGAGTACTGTATTATTATAATCCGATATATTAAAATACCTAATACTATATTAATATTTTTCGAACGCCTTTGAATGGTATGTTTTGAAGTGAATAAATTGCTTGCATACATACATACATATTCACATTCAATACTAACCTCAAATCACTTTTGTTGTACTAAATAAATACATCATGTGTTTTTTTTAACTCTCTTTGTTTGAATATTCTCGTGGGCTTTGGGTAGAAAACTCCGCAAGCTTAAAGAACTACTTTTTTGGTTATATTGGTACTCTATCTCTTCTTTTCCATATTTGGTTTAAAGGTACTGTTTAGTATATAATAATACATACTATGCATTGCTGACGAATAAACAATACTGTCCAAATGCCTAAAATAAAATTGTTTAGGAGATAGGAAAATTAATCAGGTATTTTTATACATAAGATTCCATGCATTCAAGTAATTCGGCGTATTCTTGGGTCGATTTGTCATTTTACATGATCTGGGTCAAAAGTACTCAATCTTTGATTGGGTACTTTTAAACAAAGAAAAATGCCACAGATAGATCGATGCGTCATCTCCATGTTGACCATAAATGAATAAATTGTGTAGACCGTGCATCTTGAGTCTTGTTCTCGCAACACAGAAATAGAGATGGTAAATCTAAATATATGTTATAAATATTATAGATTTATATATTAGCTATTTCAGTATATACTATCTTTATTTCTGTGTTCTGAGAATGAGATTCGAGAAGCCTGCTCTGCAAATGTATACATACATCTATGGTCACTGAGCTGACAGCTCATCGATCAAATGATCAAATCTTTTTTAAAAAGGGGACCCAATCGATCATTGCTGATTCTTGATCGGGTCAAAATGATCAGGTCTATCACGATCGACCCAGGACTAATTCAGTGCCAGATTTACCTTCAATTTTGCTCTTGGCATTCTTCAGATAATTTTCTCATAAAAATGCCACTTTAAAAATTAGCCAATCATTATTATAGAAGGGACCTATGGTTCCTTTATCAGACTAGAGCCTGTATGTTGGCTGCCCTTAAGATACGGTCTATTATAAAGCGGGGCCTGCAAGTTTAGCTTATTGGTAAATCTAACATTGTAAACCAGTCATGCTTGTACCAACAAATAAAAATGCTGACACATATTTATTTTCAACACTAAATAAAGAAAAGCTAGAGAAGTGATATACAAAACAAAACGCATCAAGTGGAAAACGATGCATTTTCTATTGTATTCCATTAAAAAGTTGATTTTTCATTTCGTCTCTCATGGGGTAATGTTTATTTGTTATTAATATGTTTATTTGATAAGCGTATAGAACAAATAAGTTGTGCTCATTTTTGAGATAAATTAAGTAGGATTTTCTTTTCTTTTTGTTTCGTATGATGATTTCTTCATAAAGATCTGACGTATTGTTTTACTTAATAATTGCATTTTTATAAAAAAATAATTTAGTAGCAGTTGTCCCGTAGCAGTACTTGCATGATGTCCGTAATGATTTACTTTTTGTTGCATGCGTCCATAAATTGTTCATGCCGCGCTGCCGCCTAACAAATCAACCAACCAAATGATTGCACCAAAAAAACTATCTGTCTTAATCAAATACTTAATTAATTGTCTTTGAATTATGATGGTGGATTCATTTGGGATTTTTTAACTTATGATTTGCAATTGAATATGTTTGTTCGTGTATTGTTTACCTCAAAACTGTTCAATAAACAAACAGGATGATGGACTGCACAGCGATCAGAATAGTCGGATCAATTCCCAACAAGGGACTCCCAATCTCTCCCCCATTCACAGCTCCGAGCTGCGACACAAACTGTCACAACTCGCCGTGGACCGGAGGGAAGAAGAGCTCATCGAGGAAGCCAACTCTCTGCCCCAATTCCACGAAGACGATAACCAAGGAACGGCCGAAGCGTTGAAAAATGTAACTGTTGAAAACACTGTGATACTCGAGGGCGATGAAACAGATACAACTGACGCAAACGATATTGTTATCACCTTAAGTGACCCTGTTGCTTCTACGAGTGGCGAACAAGCCATTTCGAAAGATGTTGCTGATGATGAACATGCCACAAATGATGCGGCTGGTGAAACCGAGATAGACAACGAACAAGAATTATCGCCAAGTGAGGTGACAGAGGAGAGTGTAGTAACGGAGGCTCTGAACAGTGATGCAGTAACGGAGTTGACCATGGACGAGAATCATTTCAGTTCCCCATTGGCGGGCAGCCTCATGGGATCCCCCGTGTCTCCCCGCCGGCCCTCTTCCCACCCTTCTGAAGATTCCTTCATCTCGGAGGTAAGGGGGGGCGAGTGGCCGTCGTGTGTGCTTTGTCTGTCTTCCATCGTTCAATCGCTTATTGTCAACTGATTCCCATTTATATCTAATACCGACTACACTCAAGATTGTGCAATAATAATACCATCATTACATGTTTGATTTTTTAATTTCCTTAATTTAAATGTTGACAATCTTGACATTATCCGGCATGGGTCTTAAATGGTTCCAATAATGATTGAAAAACATTCAATGAGTATTAGTTATATCGTCGGCTTGCAACTAAATTCCACTAAACACAAAAATGTTACAAAGAGAGTTAATTTTACTACCTAAGAGCAGAAAAACATAACTCAGGAATAATCCACAATGCATTGAGAGGCTTATCTTAGCCACTATAAAAAATACAAAAATTGTCCATTGAAAATTCATAAAATCTATTGTATTTGTAAGTAATTTCTTTCCCAAAATTATAAAGTAGAGGTACTTCCTTGTATGTGAAAATATTATAAGAAAATACAGTGCACTTGTTCTGGCAACATTTAGAATGGTTGAAACAAACGGCATCTTTTTTTAACTCTACCGGACCCTATTAAATGCGTTTTATTCTGTAACCTGTTTAATGCACTTAGTGGAATTTAGTTGCAAGCCGAGGATTTATCAAAAGAATCTTTGTATTTTAACCTTCATTGAATCATTTTCATAAAATTGTTACATAATCAGTTTTTCATACCATGGTGCTGTCTGTAAAAACTCCCATTTATTATGATAGATGGCTTTATTTAATGCTGACAATAATTACTTTTATTTTTTTATTGACAAATGTTTCCAGTTCACTTCACTGTAAACCACAACATCCCTTTAAACTGTGGCTCTATTCGGTGGCTAAGTAGACGAAAATGCTAATTAACGCTTCCTCATTTTAGTTTGTACTGTAATTGTGCGCATTATTTTATTTATTTATTACATGTCTGTTTGTATTTATGTGAAATCATATTACATATATAGAATAATTTTTTTAGCCCATTGCGTCCCATCTCTGTTATATAGTAGGGTGGACTGTAAAAGGTTTTGTTCGAATTTGATGTTAACTTGCAGTGAAACTTTCTTAAGAAGTTTTCCAAGGGATCGGAAAAAAAACTTCTTAAGCGGGAAACCTTATGAGGGCTAAATTGGGCCATCCAGTCTTCAAGGGACTGAAAAAAAACTTCTTAATAGGGTTTCACTGTACATAATTTAAAATATTTAATATGATGTACTATCTATGACCCTCTCTACCATAGGCCAAAGTTTTTTCACCATTTTTTGAATACTTGCTTTTTAGTAGATTTATAAACACACACATTTGTATGCATTAGTACCTTTTATAGTAGATTATTATGCTGTTAAAATTAAACAGGTATTATTTTTTAGAATTTTTTTAAAGTTTTTGTTATTGTTTTGCCTGTAGAACTTGTGACAGAAATAATCCATGGACTTATAGCCTGATCAAGTACAGTGAAACCCTCTTAAGAGTTTCCCTCATATAAGGTTTTCCCGAAAATGATTTTTGTCTTTCTATTCCTTGGTAAATCTTATAACTAATATTTCACTGTTTAGCAAAAGTTTCCCATGTAACAGGTTTTAGTAGATATATAAATTTTATAAATGTTTGGTCTAATTTCCAACCTTATAAGAGAATTTCACTGTGTACATTGTACAGCGCCCTTGAGGTGATTTTTCACAAAAACGGCACTCTGCAAATTGTCCAATTATTATTATTATTACGTTTATTTGTCTAATGTTATGTTCTGTCGTATTTTGCACCTTTGCTGCCTTTCTTTTCAATCGGCGTATTTGTCCGTAATTTGGTAATCGTCCCTAACTCGGCTTGACACACTTAAATTTGCAGGTGACCAAAGTTGGAACTATCGAATGAACAAAATATTTTAAAACTTTATAGATTTCTTTGTTCCCACAAAAACTACACTAGCAACGCCACCAACTATAAATTTAAATGTGTTCTGTAAATGTTGCCATTTTCATGTATTATTTCATCAAAAACATCATATTATGTTGTATGTACTCCGTAACAACTGCATGTGTACCGTATCTATACATATAGCTTTATTTTATGTTTTTTGCTATCTATGTATGCATATTCTTATTATATTACTCAATTGATTATCTTAAGCACAATTTATGTATTTATAATTATTGTATTTATTTTATTTTTGTTTCTTTGTGTTTTTTCCTGGGTACCCTATATATATATTTAATGTAAAGATTAACAGCACTGCTTATTTTCCACATACATAGTATTTTTACAAGTCCTGTAATGCTATCGTCATAAATATTTATCACGGTATTAAAGTACAAAAATGTATATTGTTTGCATAGTTTACCTTAAAAAGTTTTCAACTTGTTAACTGCCCCGTCTCGGGTTGCCGATATTAATCCCATACCCATACTTTTAACAATATTACAAGGTATAAGTTACAGTGAAACCCCCTTAAGAAGTTTCATGCTTAAGACGTTTGGTTTTTTCGGTCCCTTGAAGACCGAATGGCCCATTTTGTCCCACTTGTAAGGTTTTCCCGCTTAAGATGTGTTTTTTTCTGGTCCCTCGGTAAACTTCTTAAGAGAGTTACACTTCATTTGAATAAATGAGTTTAAACTTTTTCAAAATTGATCAGTTCGAAAACACATATCAAAAAATGCATTTTATTATTTTTGGACAGTTTAGTGGACACTTAAAAGCGATAGCTCATGATGGAAATGATGTTTGCGAGATGAAAATAGTTGCGTTGACCTAGAAATTTCAGCCGGGAAGAGCTGTGCAAATATCATGATGTTAGATTAGGTTATTGCGAGTAAGCCAAAGTCTTTGTTAGCTGGAACCTTTAGATGACTTGGGCAGATAACAGGTTAAATAATGAAGAGCATTTTCAATTTCCATTAATAATCACAAGATATTTATATTTTCCACATTTTGTATCACAACTCAATAAAGCAATATTTTCTCAGATCTTATACAGTGAAATCCACATGATTCCCACATAAGAAGTTTTGTTTTTTCTGCCCCCTGAACACTGAAATTGAAAAATGGCTTGGACCCATGTGAGAAGTTTTTTTTCCCGGTTGTTTGAAAAATCTTATTAGAGAATTACAGGGCATGTGGTATTAACTAGACCATTTATTATTACAAATTTTCGAATTTTAACCTCTAGAGTGCCAAGTAATCTGTAGTGCATTTCTGACATTCGTATCTGATTTGTTCTGGCGGTTTCCGTAGTGAATTTGCTAACACACTACTGTTCACCTCACTTGCCCTGATTTTATTGTATTTTGTACTTTAAAGAAAGCTCCTTGCGTACAAAAATATTTCTTTTGGTAAATAAATATTTCATTTGATAAATAAATAATTTGGCATTTTAAGAGTTAAATTTGTAAACTTTTTATGTGGGAACGTTATATTATGTTGGATTCACTGTGTTATCTGTAATTCAAAGCAGGCACCTTTTACACAGGAAGCAAAAAATGACCACTAAATAAACTTAGTTATCCATTTAGTGAATGAATATATTTTTCAGATTGAAGATAATGTGGATTCTGGCCATTCAACGTCGGGAACGGAGACTTCCCAGGACAGCCAGAGCGGGCGGGGCTCAGCCAATAGTGCGCAGCCAGTCCCGGGCAGCGAAGGTTTGGAAATATTCCATATTACAGTGTAACCCTCTTAGTCCATCCACTCAAGGGGCAACTGAAAAAAAACAGTTTGCAACTCAATCACTATTCTCAAAGGAAAGCAACTTGTGAATTTCATTGACTAAACACACAGGCAACTTGTAGACCAGTTGTCTAGGGCGATGCGGCGACTCGCAGTGCTAGTCGCTGCGGCCGGCGCGTTTCAGTTGCCAGGTTGACAGGTTGCCATGGTTACACCTCACAACCTGTCAAGTTTTAAGTAATTTACGATATGTCAGAGTAGGAAAATATCATTTTGTTCAGGATATTGATATTTGATAAATTATTAATAATTTTCTTTTTTAAACAAGCTGATATAATTACCGAAATTGTAAAGTTGAGTTGCATCGTGAATTGAGTTGCTAACCAATTTTCGGTTTCTCAATACAAATTAAATTAATTCATTTAATGTGACTACCGCACAAGAGTCCCAATTGCCTAGAGCCAGAGGAACTATGGCATCCCTTATCCGGGGTATCTTGTTAGGTTGAAGAAGATGAGGAAAAGGAAGGTTGGGAATACGACTATTCAAATCTGGTGACTAAACACGGCTAACACCATTTCAAGCCACATTTCGATTCTGAATGGTTGCTTTTACTTTTTCTTTAGTTCTTACTGATAACATCCAGAGAGTAACCACTACTCTGGAAGGCAGCTCAAATATACTGTACATATTTTAAATAGTATGTATGTATTACTTTATTTGTGCATGCCTGATTTTGAATCGACAAGCTTAGGGTTCAGAAGGGTGATTCTGTATTTTTTGCAAAGTGTAGCGAGTGTTAAATCGGCCATATACGGCATATTTTGACATTGACAGTCTTCTTAAATGCGGTATTCTGTGTCGCACTAATGAGCTACATAATGCGCATGTGTTAAGACACCAACTCTTAAAAGTAGTTATCCTAACACCAGAGATGACTGCGCGTATTTCTCGTTAAGAGATGTCAGTCACGGGAAAATTTGCAAATCACATTTCATCGCGTACAAACATCAAAATAATATGACAAACAGATAGTCATTTATGAAAGCGTATTAGGCTCATATGTAAGTAGTTTTAATATTAATTTATGCATTTCTAAACCATTCATCTTATTGCGATGAAACTTTGGTGATTTGATATAATAGTGAGCTCTGGCTTTATGAAATTATTTCCTAAATTATTCATCCGATTGTGATGAAGCTCTCGTATTATGAAATTTGTATAAAAAATTTGCATTAGGTTGCACGTAGGTTGTTTGAAAAATATGTTTATTATTGTTATTATTATAGTACTATTACCCTCCAGTGTACCACTGTATTATGTATTACTTAAATATAAAAGCCATTTTTTGGCGTTTAAAGAAATAAATAAATATAGTTTAGCGACGGAGGGAGGAGGAGGGGAATCTGTGAGGTGGGGGGGAAGGAAGGACAGGGGGCTCACGGGAGGGGGAAAGAGGGAGGTGGGAAGGCGGGGAAGGTGGGGAAGGTGGGAAGGGGAAGGTGGAAGGGAGATGCCGGATGGGAGAGGGGAATGCGGGATGGGGGAGGGAAACACAAATAGTAATTTGGGTTTTTAGTAGGTAATTAATCCATTCAACACATATCAGGCATAGAAAAGCCATTGAAAGCCGTAGAAAATCAGGGAAATTTGACAGCCTTACTGACTTAACGCAAAATATAACCGAAAAGATACAGAATCACCCTTCTGAGCCATGGATCGTAATGTCATCAAATGCTTTCAAAGAGTATTTTATGTAAGAAAATAAATTATTTAATGATTAATTTGATTTGATATTATTTGAAATTTTTATTAAAAAAACATCTATATTTTCATTTAAGTATTATGTAAAAAAATAAATTATGTAGTGATTAATTTAATTTGATATTATTTGAAATTTTTATTAAAATGCATGTAATTTTTCTTATAATTTTTATCAGTCTTTTAGCAATGTTGCCAGTTTCCAGTTGCCAGTAAGTTTGGGAGAGTGAATAGGTATTAATTTTGCAGGCTTACCAACAGGGTGGACCATGCAACTGGCGCCAAACGGGAGAATGTTCTTCATAGATCACAACGAAAAAACCACCACCTGGGTCGATCCCAGAACAGGTAAATACATTATGTAACCATTTTTTATTGATTGAGCGATGTCCTGTTTTAAGTCGACAATTTTGCATTTCGTCTGTCTGTAAAATTGTTTTTACATTCTGTTTCCGGTCCAAGATGGTAGTCATTTTTATGTTTCAGTACTTTTTTCAAATGCGAAATTGTCGTTTAATTGTGAAGCAAATATAACAAAAGTACCTACAGTTAAACAATATTTTAATTGAAGAAGAAGATAACACTAATAATCTAAACGAAAATATGAAACAGAAAAAGACACACAAAAATTAAAAATTGCTTTCGCAACTGGGACCATTACCATTTTATTTTTGTGTGTATTTTTCTCTTTCATATTTTCGTTTAGATTATTAGTGTTATCTTCTTTTTCAATGTTATATTACATTGATGGGAATAATCTTCAAAAAGTTGTAAAAAGAGAGTTGTTCTAATAAAATTGAATTTTTAATTTAGTTTTCAAATTGTAATAAGACAAGCATAACATGATAATAGTCCTCTTCTGCTGACCATAATTTGTTAAAAAGCTGAAACGACATAGAATAGGCATTTAGCGTTAACCTTTCAACTGTCAAAAACAAAACGGCGCTGAATGGCCATTTGATGACTATGTTACATTTGAATTTCTGTGAAACAACTGGGTAACTTAACTGGACCTTAATATATATCTGTTTTTTTTTTTATTAACACATAATATTTCAGTGGTTTTACTCAACAACAGGACTTCTAATTAAAAATTAAAATTTGTTATTTTTAAATGAGGCAGTTTTTTTTACTTGATTCCGACATCAGTTTCAATTAGTCTTATGGAGAGCCTTGCTTGAAACTAACTTCCAGACTAGAAAATTTGCAAAGCATCATTTGAAGTAATATTTTGGGTTTTTTTTTATTTTTTTTTATAAGAAAAACTTTCTTTTTATACTTTTTTTGAAGGTTATTCCCATCAGTAAAATATATCATATTAGAATAAGTTAACAATAATAATCTAAACGAAAATATGAAAGAGAACAAGACACAGAAAAACAGAAAGAGACAATAGTCGCAACTATTTATTTATATAATTATAATTAATTAACTCGTCCCGGTTAGACGGAGAGGTCTGGGTTCGAGTCCCAGTTGCGACCATTGTTTTTTTCTGTTTTTCTGTGTCTTGTTCTCTTGTTCACATTTTCGTTTAGATTATTATTGTTAACTTATTCTAATATAATATTTTGTGGATTAATTTTGAGCTATCGTATATTTTATTTACCGAAACACATTCCTTGAATAATAACTTTCTATAAAAATAACATTACATGCGTTTATTTGATAAATTGAGAGGTTTTTCAATGTTTTTGTCAACGCTCGGACTTTGACAGTTCAAATCGTGGCAAAATCTGACATCCAGATTCCACAGATAATTCATTAAAAAATATTCTGGTATTGCTAGGTGAACGAAACTTTTGGCTATATCAAGAATGGTGTTGGCACAAGCGATTCTCACCTTATCCTTCATACAGTTTCTTTATACATAAGGGTTAAAATCGCATAAAATTATTTTAAGATAATCCACAAACACTATCAGAATACAAAATGTTCCACGTCTCTTGAGTCACTTTTATCATCTAGCAGTGAATAGAAAAGTGAGGGGTTTAGAAGTAAACCTTCCACTTTACACTTTTACAAATTTTTAAGTAAACACAATTTTTTTTTTTTGCTTTTGTTTCATAAGTTATTCATTAGAATTTGCTTATTACATTCTATACTCTTTCTTCTTATGTCGATTTCTCTTTGCATTAAATAAAATTGTTTATGGTTACTTTAGGTCGAGCGTCCCCCATGCCCAGCGGTGTTGGCGAAGGCGGGGGCAGCGAGGGGGCCCGTGGGGGCTCGCGGCGCTCCTCGTCCGTCACAGCGGAGGACCAGCTGGGCCCCCTGCCCGAAGGCTGGGAGGAGAGGCTTCATTCCGACGGAAGGATATTCTTCATAGATCACAGTGAGTTGTGCCATTATTTGATACATAGAGGCAACGGAGAATTTATTAAACTTGATGCTGATTTTGCTCCACTGTTGGATTTGGTAGCCACCTCTAGTCTGAAGCCTCCAAAATACCCCAGCGGTTCCCAATATTTTTCAGCTGTGGAACCCTAAATGATCAACCTTCTTTTGGTGGAACTGCAACTCGCATACGTAAATTTGATTAGCAATTGTGAATCCACAAACCAAATTTATTTTTTATTCATATTTTAGAGGTGTCATGTTTGACTTAAAATTAAATTAAATTGAAAATATGTATCGCGAAGAATGGAAGTTTCTTATCTTACTAGCTGGTTCACGGCATGCGTTGCAATGCCATTTTCAAAAAAATAAATGTTAAATTGTTATTAAGAGACTAACTAACTAACCATCACGCCGTTTCCCCGCAGGGTTAGGCAGAGAGGACGGACCGCCAAACAACTCGGTCTTGGCACACACTCCTTGCCTCGTTCACATTCATACACAGTCTCATACATGCTCTTCTATTATTCCGACTCTTCACATGGCCCGACTCAAGTATCTGATTCACTTGGTCGTGCCATGTCTTTCTCGGACGTCCCCGACTTCTTCTACCATTCACATTTGCATCATATATTCTCCTTACACTCCTTTCCTCGTTCATTCTCTCTACATGCCCGAACCATCGGAGCGTTCCTTTCTTGATCTTACTCATTACGCTTACATCAGCCTTGCATTCTTTGCGGATCTCCGCATTTCTCACACGATCATACATGGTTTTACCACACATACGCCTCAGGGATCTCATTTCTACAGCGTTCAGTCTACTTTCATCCTTCCTCTGCCAGTTCCATGCCTCACTGCCATACATCAGGGTAGGTACCAGTACTCCATTATGGACGGCTAGTTTCGCGTCTTTGGACAGTTTTTTGTTGGTGCCAACGGCGTTCAGTCCTCCATTAATAGAGTTACCTGCATTCACCCTTCTTTCAATATCTCTTTCAGCCTTCCCATCTCTCGTAAACATACTTCCCAAATAAACAAACTCATCCACCTGCTCCAAGCATTCATCGTTCACAACTATATTGCATACTGTTTTCGTACTCTCTCTTTCAAACACCATGACTTTATTAAGAGGCAACGGAGAATTTATTAAACTTGATGCTGTTTTCGCTCCACTGTTGGATTTGGTAGCCACCTCGAGTCTGAAGCCTCCAAAATACCCCAGCAGTTCCCAATTTTTTTCAGCTGTGGAAACCTAAATGATCAACCTTCTTTTGGTGGAACTGCAACTCTTATTAGTAAAGTTAATTAGCTATTGTGAACTCACAAACCAAATTTATTTTTTATTAATATTTTATAAATTAAATTAAATTGAAAATACAGTGAAACCCTCTTAAGAAGTTCTCTCTTAAGACGTTTCGTGGCTTAAGAAGTTTGGTTTTTTCGGTCCCTCGGCTCAATATTGGCCCAATTTTTCCCACATATAAGGTTTTCCTGCTTAAGAAGTTTGTTTTTTCCGGTCCCTTGGAAAACTTCTTAAGAGGGTTCCACTGTATGTATCGCGAAGAATGGAAGTTTCTTATCGTTTTATTAGTAACTAGCTGGTTCACGGCATGCGTTGCAATGCCATATTCAAAGAAATCATTTGTTTCTCCCTGCATGTCCTTTCCCGTGCATTCTCATTCCCCTCCTGCATCCCCTGCCCCTCCAGCATTCTCCTTCCACTTTCCCCGCTTTCCCTCTCCCCGTTCCGCTTCCCCGTTCCGCCTATCCCGTTCCCGCATTCCACATATTCAGTCCCAGTACATTCTGTTTTCAACCAGCGTGCGTGCTGGTTGACAATTCGTCGCCCGAGTTCTTAATTGTCCAAACGACCATTTGAAAATTTTACAGAAGGAGAAGGTTTTCTTTCATTATTTCAATGAAAAATTATGATAGTGTTTCATATAAAGCTATTTACTTAAAAGTAAAGGTCTCATTAGTATAAATCATTCTTAGTTAAGTATTTAACTAGCATTTTGTATACTTTATTTTTAATTTAAAAGTGAAGATTGAACAAAAACTAAAATGGTCGTTTGGACAATTAAGAACTCAGGCGACGAATTGCCAAATGAGAAAGGGTTATTTTTACAAAGACCGGACAATCAGAATCGTGCAACTTCAACACCTCCTTTGTAAAGTCATTAAAAGTAATGAAAAAAATATTTTTAAAAATTGGTTCAACAGGCTACTTATAAATTGAAAAAACACACTTTGGAATACTCCACTTTTTATTTGAATTAATAATTAACAGCGAACCAGGTTTCGCTTAGCTCAAGCTTCGTCAGGGCTTATTATATTAATAATAATAATAATATCTTTATTTGGAAAACAAACAGCTTTACAAAGATACATAAAAATAAAGAGTGCTAAAATAAAACAGTAAGCCTAAAAACATGTTTTCGCTGATAAAATAACTGATTAACTAAAGATAATTGCATACAGGTATGTATATATAAGAAAATAAAACAATTAGTGAAAGAAATACAAAATAGAAAAGAAGACACATTATTATAGGATGGAAAGGTAGGAGAGAGGAAACATTTTCAGCGGAGGTTAGCCCTGACGAGCTAAACGTTTAGCTTGAGCTAAACGAAACCCGGTTGGCTGTTAAGAGCGAATAACCAGCAAATTTAAATTCAGATTCCGACGTCAGCGCTACACGCGCTATATACTAGCTCACGCGCTAGGACTGTATAGACGCCACAGTATGGGTCAGATGAAGATGTTAAATTCTCGCTTTCAAAATTTTGATGAGTAGTAGTTATTTGTAATTTGTATATCGAAGTGCATAAACATAAATAGTTACAAGTAAAATGCGTAAACCCAGTAGGTATTAAGTAGATACCTATATGAATAAACAATTTGTTATATTCTTTTTAATATTTTGTTTTTAATTGTATTTTACGGCCATTAGATATCTCAGTATCGCCCTGATGTAAGACCACCATTAAGAATTGAAACGTTGCTTGAAATGGCTTTAGCCGTGTTTAGTGAACAGATCTGAATAGCCAGGTACTTCCCCACCTTCCTCTTCCCTATATCCTTCCCCTCCCCACTACATTCAGCCTTACAACATACCCCAATTAGGGATGCCATAGTCCCACTGGCCCCAGACGGGAGCAGTTGGGACTCTTGTACGGTATTAATGAAAAAAAAATAGTAATATTCAGTTGGATTGTAAAAAATTACTCATTTTAAAATATTTATTCGTGTTCATATTTGTTTATTTTATATTTATGTGAATACCGCACAAGAGACCCAAATGCTCCCGTCTGGAGCCGGTGAGACTATGACGTGACTATGGGGTATATTATGAGGCTGAAGGTGGTGGGGAGGGGAAGGAGATGGGGAAGAGGAAGGCGAGGAATTACCTGGCTATTCAGATCTGGTCACTAAACACGGTCATAGCCATTTCTAGCAAGTTTCAATTCTGAATGGTGGTCTTACACCACCCAGGGTGATACTGAAAGTATCTTCCACTCTGGAACGTGACGCAAATATATTATTTTTAATTTAAATAATTGTAAAATAACCCAAATTATTCAAATAAAATTAATTTGCCTACGCCGGGATTCGATCCCACGACCTTCGGATTGTGAGTCAAGAGCCTTACCCCTTGACCACGCCGGCCGTCAATAGGTAGTATCAGTAATTTGGAAGGCGGGTATGGGTACCGCCGCCCCGGGAACCATGTATTGGATTATCAACACCTCTGCCATAGGTCACCCCAAGTGACTTAGCAGGGGAGCTCGGGTTCATGGGGCGAGGTTCGTCTACGTGGAAGTTCGGATCAGGAGAGACCGTTTTTTTACAATCGCTCGACACACTGCCTATCTCTACTTTGGGAATGCTGTGTGGAGGCTCGTTTTAGGGAAAGGAAGGAGAGGAACTTCGGAGAATGAAAAGGGTATTAGGGGTGGGTAGAAATCTGTGGGGTCAGCGTGTCCAGGAGTGCGGATGTATGGGGCCATCCCTCCCACTGCGGTGCAAGGCGATGTTCCGAGATGGTAAGGCTGGAGAAGTCAAAGGGACTCCCTCAACCACTTTTTCTAGATCCGACCTGCCATTCAGCTGGTGGGCAGACGCATCCACCGCCAAGACCTGAACAAACCTCACCCCCACGAACCAAACGTTGCGAACCACTTGGGATGACCTACGGCAGACGTGTTGGTTATCTAATAAATGGTTCTCGGGGCAGTGGTACCCATACCCGATTCTCGTGTTTGTTATTTTTGTAATACGAAAAATGGATATAAAAAAGGCCTACCCTCCCACCCCCTCTCAACCCCCCCCCCCCTAAACCCCCCTCCCCTCACCCCCTCACCCCCCACCTCTAACACCTCTCCACCCCCCGGCTCCTTTACCCCCCCCCCCCCCCTCCCCCTCAGCCGCCCCTTTCATCTCATCTCAATTCTCCTCCAACCTCTCTCCCTTGGGAGCTGTTGGACTCTTATGCGGTATTACATAACAATATTTTTTGGAGCATTTGGGACTCTCGTGTGGTATTCACATAACAATAATTTACAATATATACACGGTGTCCGAAAACTCGTGGTACAAGCGGGAAACTGGGGAATCTACATCACATAGAGTACCCAAATAAACAAATAGTTTTTCGATTTGAGCATTTTTACATTTAAAAAAAAAATAATAATTAAAAATAAAAAAATTTCGGCTACTTTAGGGTTGATATTGGCCTCCATATTATTATTATTGTATTTGGATTTGACATTTGCGAAGTTTGTTTCAAAGTAAATACGCATGAATTACTTAATTTACCTAAACTAAGAACCTAATAATCAATTTTGTATACGTAAATAGTTATTTCTTGTAGTAATTATTGAAATGAAGTGTGATTTCCATAAGGGGGCATCCATTAATAACGTGAGCAGTTTTTCTTCCAATCTAGACTCCCCCCTCGGTGAGATAAATTTGGGCCAATTCGTATTTTTTTTTTCAAGTAACGTGAGATTTTGCTGGACCCCCCATCCCCCGTTTTTGCTCACGTAATTAATGGATGCCCCCTGAGCTGTGTAAAAATGCGGCGGCTTATGGATTACCTACTTAATAATTAACACAGGAAGGAAACAACTTACTTTATGTGCAATGTTCCTTTTGAAATCCAAAACACACAACATCACAAATATGGTTTAAAATTATCACTGATCACCTTTCTTAAAAGCACAGTTAGCACAGAGGGTTCCATGGCAACTCAGAATAAAACCAACTCAGAAACACCCCAGAAAGGTCATTAAAAGCTAATAAAAAATCATTTAAAAATAGCTGGTAAACCTAAATGAACTTAACCTATTCAACTATTTTTTTATCATCACTATTAATGACTTCTTTGAGGTGCTACTGAGTTGGTTTCATTCTGAGCTGTCCGGTCACCAGCAAAGAGGTATTGGAGATATCTACGAACTTGTATTTGCAGGAACAGTTATCAAATGAATGTCTTCGAAAAACAATTAAATTTCACTATCCTTCACAAATCACAGTTTCCTTACGATTATCAGAGGAGTGTCTTCAATAACTGTCTAAATTTCACAAACACGCACTTTGTTTTAACTAAAAATGTTTTGTAGCAATTCGATATACGTCAAAGGTCACGAAACTATCCACGCGCGAGGCGCTTTGAATACTGGCGATACAGCGGTCTCAAAAAATACATTTCACCGATTACGAACAGAAAAGCGGCCATCTTAATTTGTGTTCCCGAGGATTATACGGAACCAAGTCAGAAATGAGTTTTTGATGCAGACTTGAAACTTGAAGTAAATTATCATGTTTATCAGTGGCAGAAAGATGGAAGTCCTATTATGAAGAAAAAATAAGATTTTCAAAATTGCATATGGATGCAAGTACCATGATGCAACAACTATCTTAGAAGCAAAAGGGTGTACCATGGACTTTATTTCTTTCATAATACACCACATGCCATAACAAAATAGTCCACTTCATTTAGAGGCAGTAGGTCTCAAGTCCATGTTTTTGTTTGACTCAAGTCAGCGTTTTTTTTTTTAAACAATTATTTTTAATTTTCGTTGTTAGTTTTTGGGGTGTTATGCCGTGTTGCGCTACCTCCTTCTATAGCCGACGTTTCGGACAGCGTTGCAGTGTCCATCATCAGGGCAGATCCGACAGTGTTACACATAGTGTCGCTTTTTCGTTTCAACCAGGTTCAAATCACAACGGTGCTAAAGAAGTTTTCACTTCAAAGTTGTTACAAAATTAATTTTTCGTCGTTTGCTTACTTTTTCTTTTTGGTGTCGCTTGTTCGTTTCAAACAGGTTTAAATCACAACGGTGCTAAAGAAGTTTTCACTTCAAAGTAATTATAACTTCTTCTAGTCTTGTCATTATTTCGTTAGATCTGCCCTGATGATGGACACTGCAACGCTGTCCGAAACGTCGGCAATAGAAGGAGGTAGCCTATTTCTTTTTGGTGTCGCTTGTTCGTTTCAAACAGGTTTAAATCACAACGGTGCTAAAGAAGTTTTCACTTCAAAGTAATTATAACTTCTTCTAGTCTTGTCATTATTTCGTTAGATCTGCCCTGATGATGGACACTGCAACGCTGTCCGAAACGTCGGCAATAGAAGGAGGTAGCCTATTTCTTTTTGGTGTCGCTTGTTCGTTTCAAACAGGTTTAAATCACAACGGTGCTAAAGAAGTTTTCACTTCAAAGTAATTATAACTTCTTCTAGTCTTTTCATTATTTCGTTAGATCTGCCCTGATGATGGACACTGCAACGCTGTCCGAAACGTCGGCAATAGAAGGAGGTAGCGCAACACGGCATAACACCCCAAAAACTAACAACGAAAATGCTTTTGGCCGTGAAAGTCTAAAAACTAATTATTTTTAAGGCTTTAAATTTCGTTTCATTTGCTCGTTTTTAAAACAAAACTAATTGATTTAATATTTTATTTTTTTTATCTATCAGCATGGATATCCGACGAAGTTATGAGACCATAGTTAGAGAAAAAATATTTTTTTGGCTCTCCTGAACATTTACCTTTTTGGACTTGCATCCGTATGCTTCTTGGGTACAGAATTTGGTTCATGGGTCAAGGCCACACGACACTTTATGCTGCCCGCGGTCAGCAAAGCGAGGTTGACAAGCGTTGCTGTCTCGTTTTAGCAGCACTTTAAACAAACGAGACAGCGCTAGAATCCATCTCGTCGTGATTGGATCAGCATGCAGTCTCGTGCGCGAAATGTAGATCAGCTGTTGAACCGTGAAATGAGCGAACATTTTATTTTCATGTTGAATTAATTGATGGGCAATTTCAAAATTATGCTTTAAATACAGATTTCTTTGTTTTCTTTTAAATTGTTTTTATTAGTTAGGTACTATGATCGTCGATAATAATTTACAAGAATTTGACCAAAAAAAAAATCAACTTCTGACTCGATTTTCTCGAAAACGAAAGCTCAAATCAAAAAAAGTTATACCACAAAATCGACTCCAAATGGGATGGGGAATCCCCAGTTTCCCGCTTGTACTACGAGTTTCCGGACACCTTGTATATATATTTTTTTTTAATTTAGTCTGCTTTAGAGTCAAACACGACTGAAGTAAAACTTAACAAACTTATAACAATAAATTTAAAAAAAAAAACGTGCTTCTCAAACGGACAGCTGTATGCGACCTGCGGACGTGTCGGATGAAAACACAAAAATTTATGTGAACCTATTCAAAAGCACTTCAACAAACAGAATTAAAGCGCACAAACCCTTTCTTTCTTTGAGTGGCCTGGCAACGCCCGCCGGGTGTCCGCTATATATAATGTTATATAGTGCAGGCGCTTGCATTATAATGTAGTTTCTTGGGACTTGGGGTGGAACCATTACAGTTTAGTTAACCCCGAGGTTACATTGGTCTTGCAACGCATGCCGGGTACCCGTTGTATATAATGTTATATAGTGCAGGCGCTTGCAATATAATGTAGTTTCTTGGGACTTGGGGTGGAACCATTACAGTTTAGTTAACCCCGAGGTTACATTGGTCTTGCAACGCATGCCGGGTACCCGTTGTATATAATGTTATATAGTGCAGGCGCTTGCAATATAATGTAGTTTCTTGGGACTTGGGGTGGAACCATTACAGTTTAGTTAACCCCGAGGTTACATTGGTCTTGCAACGCATGCCGGGTACCCGTTGTATATAATGTTATATAGTGCAGGCGCTTGCAATATAATGTAGTTTCTTGGGACTTGGGGTGGAACCATTGCAGTTTAGTTAACCCCGAGGTTACATTGGTCTTGCAACGCATGCCGGGTACCCACTGTATATAATTTATTTATTTATTTACGGAAAAATAGTCCATTAACAATAATACGAATAACATGCGTTCGTTAAGGCCCGACCCGCCTAGCAATCGATCACCGTTCACATCGATTACCGTTCGCAGGACATTTTTCGTAACAATCATCACTTTTCGTAACGCATTTACCAGCTTACCCCCCATGTGTCGAGCGTGCGAATGAAGTTTTACTTCAAAAAAATTATTTTGAAGCTGTTGGGACTCTTGTGCGGTATTCACATAAGAATAATTTACAATAAAAAAAATTTCAAAATTTTCATAAAAATATTCAATGAACATGAATTTTTGCGTTCGGTAAACCCTGTAGTTTTTACAAACACGAAACAATGAAATCGTATTATTTGTTTCGTTTTAAATTCGTCATTTCCAAATATTACGATACAGAGCGCCGCGGAGACAACCGCCGGCTGCCACGTTTGCGGGCAGAGTGAATTCTCAATTCTCGAGTCGTCGAGCCATAAGAAAAATGGTAAAACGCGAGCTGTAAATTAATTAATATTAATTACTTCTTATGATTATTTTTCGATCAAAATTTTTAAGACTTGTCAATAATGTCTAAGCATAATAAGTATTTAAAAAAATCTTGAAATATATTAGTTTGGAAGTACGCAAATAAATACACAAACTGGCCAATTTACGTCAAGAAACACATGTACGTATATATTTTTTAATGATTTTATTTAAACTAAAATTAAAATTCTAAAACATACTTTTACCAGATAATGTATGGATTTATTTAACTGCATGATTATATGATTTGAAATTGGTGTTATATAATACATGTACTTTTTTGAAAATATAACAAATCTGCCAACGAACTATGGTATAACCTTATTATACTTAAAATAAACATTTTTTCTCAAAATTTAATCCATAACTTTACTAGATAAAAGAACAATCTTTCAAAATCAATTTATAATTTTTTGTGGAAACGAGTCAATAAGTCTAAACACTGATTTAAAAATGACATATTTCTGGTTTCTCTGGTAATGTCCTCTTAATTATTAATTCAAATAAAAAGTGGTGTATTACGAAGTGTATTTCTTCACTATCTTCGCTATATTAAACGCTATCTACTGTATGGTTACCCAACATTTATAACCAAGTATTATTAACTCACACCGCCATCTGTTAATTTGCACACAAATCAAATCCACACCGCCTGCTTGCCAGCCTGCTCGTCCACCACATACAGACATTCTCCTTTAATTATACATTTCAACCAATTTACACAAAAGCTTGACAAATTGTGTACTTAAACCTCCCTCATGAATCACTATCTATTACTGAAAACCGCATGAAAATCTGTTCAGCAGTTTTTGAGTTTATCGCGAACAGATAGACAGATGTGGCGGAGGATTTTAATTTATAATATGTAGAGATATCATACCCCAAAGTATTTGCTTTCTTCGAAAAAATTAAATAGGTTACATTCGTTTTTAGGTAATGGGCTATTTTTAATTTAATTTTTTTTTTCATAACTTTTAATGACTTTTCAAAGGGTGTTTAAATTACATGATTCTGAGTTGTCATGGAACCATTTATAGAACTCAACTCGGCTCTGGAACAACTGAATTCCAATCTCTGTGTTTCCTCCTTCAGCATTGGTCTGTTCAAAACTCAGATTCACTCAATAAGACCCTCCACACAGCATCCCTAAAAATGAAATTGGCCCTGAAAGGCAACCAGAGAGAATTAAAAACATTTCTGTGTTGGAACGCACAGGCTTCATTCTCATTACACATGGTGTTGCCAGTTGATAAAGTTATTGTGTTGTTTTCAGATACGCGAACGACGCAGTGGGAAGACCCACGCATGTCCAACCCTCAGATCGCCGGGCCAGCCGTCCCCTACTCCCGAGATTACAAAAGGAAATACGAATATCTTAAGAATCAATTACGCAAACCTGTAAGTACACCATCTTATAAAGAAAATGTTATGATAAAATAACATGTTGGGTGTCAAAATGTTATGATAAGAATAAAAGATTGAATAATGATGGAGAACATTAGACATATATGGGTTTAAACTAACGATGTGTAGGTTTAGCTGGAGTGGGCTCTTGAACTCGGGTTTCTCGCAGAAAGCGGATCTTACTCCTACTTCTTTTTCAAATCGACTACTCCCAGAGAATCCGGTCCAATACTCGTACTCGGATAGCCACTCGCGAGTCGGGGCAGGTCCCGGGTTCGCCGGCTCCGGTCGAACCCGTGTGTCTCGGTCCTAATATGTCCCGGGTTCGAATTCTTTTGCGGGTTCCGGCTTTGAGGTCTGGCTCTGGTCGAACCCGAGCGTCTCGGTGGTCCGAGCCATTTGCGAGTCGGGAATAGCTCCCGGGACCTGCTCCAAGAGCTCAAGTACTTTTAAAAGGAAGCACGTCTCGGAGGCCTCTGACAAAATGAAGAACTTACCCATCTCTAGTTTAAACTGTAAGAATTCGTATCTCAGGTGTGGACCTTGCGCAGGCGGCTGTGTTATATACTTGGTGTGAGCAGGGGTTATTGAATCAAAGATTAAGTTGCTTTAACACGGTTAAATTAGTCTATTTATTAACATGAATAGAAGCACAAATAAAATGATCTTATTATTTTGATGAGGGCTAAACTGTAAAACTGTTTGGGCAATTAATAATGTACTGTGTTGTTTTGTGTGGGCGATCCAAGTTGCAGTTCTGTAACTCTGTTTTTCTCATATGCGGCAATCTAATTCTATTTACATTTCTGGTTTCATAATTATATATATTTTTTATTAAAAACAATTTTATCTTTTTTTAAAATTTATTAAGTATTTTTGCATTTGGTTATTCATAATTTTATGTATAAAAAATAACACATTTTATAGCTGTCTCTTTTTTATTGGAATTCGATTTAGCTCTTTTTTTTATTAATTTTTGCATATTTGCCTTTCCTTAGTATAATCTCATAGTTTTGTTTTGAATAATAACTATTTTGTTCAAGTTTCCTTCCTTGGAAAATCTTATAAGTGACTGTTCTTACTATGATATGTGGCCACAACACTTATCAACACTAAAGAAGCCCACAACATGCGGAAATATTAATTTTTTGTGGTTTTATTTTATCATTTCAGAGTAATGTACCAAATAAATTTGAGATAAAGGTAAGAAGAGGCTCCATCCTCGAGGACTCGTACAGAATCATCAGCTGCGTGGGTCGGCTGGACCTGCTCAAAACCAAACTCTGGGTTGAGTTTGAGTCTGAAGTTGGTTTAGGTAAGAAATACCAAATGACATTAAAAAACATATAGAGGTGGCTCCCAAATTCAATCGTTGGGCATACTTGAGATTTGTGTGGGATTATCAGCTTGTCACTACTGAAGAATCTGCTAGCCTTGTACAAGACACCCAGTTTCTTGGAAGCCAGATTTACTCGGGTTTCAATGGAGCCTGATACTTGAGTAGGTCTGATGTACTTCAAGCATTTCTATGGAGTCTTTATTGGGGAAAGTGGTTCCATCAAATTGCACCAGACAGTCAGGTACAATTATACGGCAAACACTAGTAAAAGCCAAAGCCTCGCCACATGGCAAAAATCGACCAGAGTAAATTCCGCATAAGACAGACTATCGACAGTTCTTTTACTTTAAGGCAAAGGATTTTGTATTGATAAATAATAAACCACCTCGAGTACCACAACACGGGTAGGTGCCTTGGCATGATGGTCGAAAAGTCCTCAAATTATGTAATTAAGGCCCCCGGTATACCCCCTCAAAAAGAAGATGGAGAGATATGTAAACACAAATGTTAGAGAGAGCACGCTAATATTAAAAACGATAATATTTAAGTGAAAATTTTGAAAATATTTAATACTCATTTAAAATATAGCAAAAATCTCGTGGGGAATGTTTAAAAAGCAATTAAAGAAACACAGAATTTTTTCATACGTATAACTTGTAAAATAACTGAAATACTTTGAGATTTTTTCTATCGAGGGATTTTCATATAATAGTCGTTTCGGTGTGGGGAATGTATAGATATTATCTCCAAGAATAACATATATTTTTTTAAGAGCTTTAAAACCTGAACAGCCTTACTAAAAAATCCCGTGAAAATGTAATTTAATTGATGAACGAGCATGTATATGAAAATATTACTAATTAAAAAATTGTTCATGGAAAAAAATTTACATTGTTTACAAACAGCTTGAGGGGGTAGTTTATCTCATGTACATATACAACTGTTTTGTTAATGTATTCTGAACGAAATTTGAATTTTTCAAAATTATTTTGAATGTTCTGTATATGTATTTCTTATTTTTGAAGATGTCGTAAAAACAAATCCCATTTATAAAAACTAGATAGAATTACCTTTTATATTTGTGTATTTGAAATACACTTTAGAATTTAAAAAATGCCATATTTTATGATTCAAACATGGAAAAATATGGAAAAAAAATTCTTACCAAAACATTTTTGACTAAAATGTAGAGAAATTAAAAAAAAATCAAAATTTAAAACACAGTCCTTTTATGTAATTAATTTTGAAGGAAACTGTCTCCTCACTTTTTCCTCATGCATAAAATAATTTTTTTTTTCGAAGTTTGCTTGGAAAAAAAAATAACCTAAAAATAAACCTACATTTAAAATGAATTTCTTGCATCTATAAAGACGTTAATTTCTTTGATATGTTTACGAACACATGTATAAGATATTAATATTTAAAAAAAAACACCATTTTTATGAAATTCTCATAAAATAAAGATCCTTAAATGTAAATTTTCATGTATCATGTAAAATAATTCAACTTTCAAAGTAAGATTATTGTGCTTATAACTTGACTAAAACTTATGTAAATCCACAAAAAACGCGTTAAATATATTAATTATATAAATAGAAGAGTGAATTGGTCACCATAATAGAAATCATTTTATAAAATTGCAATATTTACTAACAAAATTCCCGCCATAAATAAACCAAACTGTTTTTTTCTGCGCGGACCACAGAGTACAAATGCGCGGAGTACAAAAATTTATTTTTTTATTACGATACCTTTATTGTAGATTATGGCGGTCTGGCCCGCGAGTGGTTCTTCCTGCTGTCCAAGGAGATGTTCAACCCGTACTACGGTCTGTTTGAGTACTCGGCTATGGACAACTACACGCTGCAGATCAACCCGGCCAGTGGTGTTTGCAATGAGGAGCACCTCAATTACTTCAAATTCATCGGCCGGGTGGCCGGCATGGCCGTGTACCACGGGAAACTGCTGGACGGTAAGACCATCCCTATTTCTTTTGAATCTCGCACTTCAAGACAAGGAAGATGTAAAATGGTGGTGTCACATGGTAGTTAGACTCTTTCCCGTCCGGTTGGTACAATCTTGGGCTTTTTGCAGGGTATGTAATATGGAGATTCTGTTATGTGGTGTTGTTTTCTTTTCATAGGAGTTGACCATTTAACTTCCTTCCCTCCATTTTACTGATCGTCTCAAGTTTCTCCATTTGGGAACTCTTGAGGCTGAGTTTCTTATTGATATATATTGTATTTGTCTCTAGTACTGTCTCAAGCAAATTCTCAGCTTCTCAGCAGCCATAAACTATATGCAGTGAATCCTAGAATATCTTTCTATTCTCTTTAGGTTTTCAATTTATTTTTCCAATCACAATACCAACAGTCTTTTTGTCAAAAAACCAACCAACAGCTTGTTATCGTCTAATTTTTGCAGGCTGCCAATGGAGAAACGAATTAATAAACTATGTATTAAGAATGCACTGGTTTTTTGCTATCCACAAAATTTATGTTTGACCAAATACAAAAACAATTCCCTAGCATCGACCGGAATGAAGCGAGGTTCTGGAGGCGAGTGCAATGTGATAAATCACCAGTGAGCACCAGAGAAGTACTAATAAATCGTGCCCTTTCTGCACATTTTTTTAAATGTGAATACTTCACAATAGTCCCAGCTACTCCTGTCTTGAGCCAGTGAGACTATGGCATCCCCAATTCCCATCCCCACTACACGATAGGTCGCGAAGCGAACCTCGGTCTCAACTGCTTCCAACCGCCTGGTGCCAGTGAGACTATGTTACTACTGTCTATTGTCTACTTACTACTGTCCCCAGTTACCGTATGTTGTGAGGCTGAAGTTAGTGGGGAGGGGAAGGAGATAGGGAAAAAAAGGTGTAGAAGTACCTGGCTATTCAGATCTGGTCATCAAACACGGCTAAAGCCGTTTCAAGCAACATTTCGATTCTGAATAGTGGTCTTAAACCAGGGCGATACTGAGAGTGTCTTCCACGCTTAAACTGAATTAAATGTGAAATAACACAAATTAATCAAATTAAATTTGTTTATCCACGCTGGGATCCAATCCCGCGATCTTCGGATTGTGAGTCAAGATCCTTACCCCTCGACCAAGGAGGCCGTCATATGACGTGCGTCTGCGCACCTTCTTTTGCTTGCAATGTGCAATATCAACATTACCAACGGCAAAGTTAACTGTGTCAAGCTTAGCAGATGTCAGTTTAATTTTGTTTATGCTTATTTTTTTATTCTATTTCTTAATTATGGTGACCGGACAACTCAACACCTTTGAAAAATCATAAAAAAATGGTGAAGTAGGTTATGTTAGTTTTAGTTATGGGCCATTTTTCAATTTTTTTTTTATAACTTTTAATGACTTTTCAAAGGGATGTTAAAATTGCATTGTTCTCATTGTCATGAAACCCTTAATTTTATTGTTTTATAATGGTGTAGTTTTTATAACATTTCTAATATCATCTGTATTTTTTGTTTCAGCATTTTTCATTAGGCCTTTTTATAAAATGATGTTAGGAAAATCTATAGACTTAAAAGATATGGAATCAGTGGATTGGGAATATTACAATTCGCTCATGTGGATAAAGGTACCAAAGTTACATATATTTTTTTATGAAACATCATGTCATGAAGACTCAAAATCTGCTCTAGAAATTTTTGTTCATTTCGAGGTAGTCACGAAAATCAGTTTGAAACATCTTGAATATGTATTAAAAGAATACACATTTTATGCTTATTCTGTGTAAACTTCAATTTTCAATATAATTTTTTACTTTTTTGTGTAAAATCACCTTCCAAAATTAACGCAATGCATCCTGGAACATTTTTTTAGCCCATTTTTGTCTTAGAACAATTACCAACGATTTATTCACTGAGCCTCATTTTTTTTTCTTTTTAGGAAAATGACCCGTCAGAATTAGACGTGACATTCTGCGTGGACGAAGACCAATTTGGAAAGACAAATCAGAGAGAACTTAAACCCAATGGTGCCAATATTGCAGTTGACAATTCTAATAAGGATGAATACATCAGGTATGTCAAGATTTTAACCTAACATAACCATACATCCTCATGGGTATCGCCTCGCTTTCAATCGTCAGATTTGACATGTGACTGCAAACGCATTGGCATTTAAAAAGGGAACTATTCTGCGGCATAACAAGGCTTGAGCGGCAGATTTAGCCAGCTAAAATTTGAGTGAGGAATGTCGTACATAGCGAGGATTCAGACTGACTGATATACCAGGCCAATGATATGATTATATATATATATTACTAGCAGACCCGGCCACACGTTGCTGTGGCTAACGAAACACAACGCCACAAAATTACCCAACCTTTATAACCAACGCCATCTGTTAAATCAAATCCACACCGCCCGCTTGCCAGCTCGCTCCATTTATTTATATATTTCAACCAATCTACACAAAACCTTGACAAATTATTACCTAAAACCTTCATCATGAATCACTTCATCTATTGGTGAAAACCGCATGAAAATTTGTTGCGTAGTTAAAAAGATCTAAGCACACAGACCCCGGGAGTGACTTCTTTTTATACTATGTAAAGATGATTATGCATGATAATATGTGTGAAACATTTGTATGTCAGAATATGTAAGAGTTGTGTTTGAATGTGTAACAGGCTGGTCATCCAGTGGAGGTTTGTGAGCCGCGTGCAGGAGCAGATGTCGGCTTTCCTGGAAGGACTTGGCGGACTGGTGCCACTACCGCTGTTGAAGATCTTCGACGAGCACGAGCTGGAGCTGCTGCTCTGCGGCATCCAGCACATCGACGTGCGTGACTGGCGAGCCAATTCGCTCTACAAGGGAGACTACCACGCCAATCACCTCGTTGTGCAGTGGTTCTGGAGGGTGAGTGTCCTTTACTCTTCCTACTGTCATAAACCCTATTGTCTTAATATAAACTGAAAGTATAGTTCTATTATACTCGCTCTACAAGGGATACTATTAACCCCCTCGTTGTGTTGAGGTTCTAGAGGATGAGCACTCTTTTAATTATGCTACTTTCTTACATCAATTTTGGAGGCGTGCATGGGTAAACCCCAGGAACCATTTATTGGATAACCAACACCCCTGCCAAAGGTCACCCCAAGTGGTTTCCTCGTTACTTAGCAGGGGTGCCCGGGTTTATCAGGTGAGGTGGATTTAGGCGGCTGATGTGTCTGCCCACCAGCTTGCGTGGCGGGCCAGATCAAGAGAGGCCTTTTTGGGGAGACCCTTTGACCTCTCCAGCTGCTGGGGTCTCTCGACCCATCGCCTTGCACTGCATTGGGAGGGACGGATTTATAGGTATGTCCCACATTCATGGGCACACTGACATATTCCTCCCAGATTCCTACTCACCTTCGATAAGTTTTTCCTTCCCAAGAACTTCTCCTTCCTTTTCTTAAAAATACCATACACACAGCATCCCCAAAGATGACATAGGCCCTGAGGGAAATTGATTTCCTCAAGGCCTAATACAAAAAAATGGAATCAGAATTTTCACCTCACTATGTTACGATAAACATCATCATTCATCTTCTTCTTGTAACCCAATCTAACTATATATCATTTTCTTATAGAAGATCTGTGTGCATAGTATTAAGAGCAGGCATAACATGATATATTTTTATTTACTATCTAAGCAGCTTTGTATGTATGTATAAGACTGATTACTGTGACTTATATACCAATAATTCCTTAATATATCAATAATAACTTCTCTATTCCAATAACTCTTTAACTTCTTTACCTTATTCTTATAATCCAAAATAACAACATAAACTCACTTATTGTAGAAAAATATGTGTGCGTAGTATTAATTAGTGAATATTTTCAACCAATTACGAAAGTAATCGGAAAACTGTAAACATTACCCGCCATAACACAGGGTCATCCCTAGCATGGAGGGTAAAATATCATAAAAAAACTATATGTACTTTCAATTTTTCATGTATTAAATAAATAAAAATAAATAAATAAAACATGAAAAATTCTTCGAATGTGGGAAGGGTATTTTACTATACAAAAGATGTAACAGCACGTATCCGAACAATTTTGGTCAGAAATTCCTGAACATATTTGCAGTAAAAAATGTCAAAGTTGTTTTGCTGTCCAATGATATATTTTTTCAATTGGGGCATGGCCTTTCGGGCCACGTGATAAGTACTCCGTCTCGTTCCAGCAGTACGGTAACACACGAAACAGCGAAACATTCCAGCAGCAAAACAACATCTACTTTTTGTACTCCAAATATGCTCAGCAATCGCTGGTTAAAATCCTTCAGGTACGTGCTGTTACACCCTATACACGTAATTGACTTTTAAAACATGATAAACTAATATTCATGTTGATTTTGAAACTTCTCCAGGTGGTGCTGTCATTCTCCAACGAGATGAGGTCTCGCTTGCTGCAGTTTGTGACGGGCACGTCCCGGGTGCCGATGAACGGCTTCAAGGAGCTGTATGGCTCCAACGGGCCGCAACTCTTCACCGTGGAGAAGTGGGGCACCCCTGACAACTACCCCAGGGCGCATACGTGGTAAGGAAACTTCAATATCAACCGGCAGTTAAACCCCAATATTTGAGACATCAAGTTTTTAGTCTAATCTATGCCTATTTATAACATTCTACCATCAACCCTCATTCAACAATGAAACCCTGAAGGCTCCGAGGGAAATAATTTCTTTAAGTAAAGGCTGTTTCTGAGAAAAAGAAGGAGTGAACCTGGGTTTTGAAGAGACCCATGTTGTGGAAGGAAGAAACAGACGTCTGCACATCATTTCACAGCCAAGCTGTTGAACTCTAGAATAAGTTGTAAAAATAACTGTCTAAAAAGTCCTGTGGCAACCGTGTCCAAATACTGGGCGGGCATTTGACGTGATTCTGTCTGTGAACCTGTCATCCCTTCATTCTTTAGGCCCTTCCACATGGATACGCAAGTGTCTGATACTCAGAGAACAAAGAATATAAATATGATATATGGAAGCAGGGTGTAACAGCACGCTCCTGAAGGATTTTAACCAGCAATTCCTGAGCATATTTGGAGTAGCGATATGTCGGTTCAGCTGGAAATTGAAAAATCCGGAAGCTCTTGAAATCGGATTCTTCGCGGGAAGCAGTTCCTACTCCTTTTTCAAATTGATTATTCCCAGAGAACCCGGGGCTCAGACCCAAACCCAGAACTCGCAGCCAGACCCGGAGCCGGAACACGAATGCCTCCACCAGCGTCCCATATGTCCCGGTAGCCGCAACAGTACCCAGTCCCAAGAACTCGGACCCGGGACCTGCTCCTAGAACTCGAGTACTTTTAAAAGGAAGCACGCCTCGGAGGCTTTCGGCAAAATGCAGAACTTACCCATCTCTAATTTGGAGTAAAAAATATGGATGACATTTTGCCGTCTGATGATTTTTTTCGATTAAAACTAATTTTTTTTTCAATCGTACTTAACCACTGATCACACTCCTACACGTTGCAACAGGATCGCATGATTTCTTGTGATTTTTAAAAATTTAGTTTTATGAAATATGTAAATATTAGGTGTGCCAAAAGCCTGAGTGGCCTTTTATGAATAATTGCCTCTGCACACAATGCACTGTAACTCTTACGGCCGTTGTTCCCAACTTTTCGATAGACCAATCTGAGTCTGCGATCAGCTAAGCGATTTGTAAGTATTTTAAAGGTAACGCTCGATTATTTTATCGTTGATTATCTTAAGTGACCCTGCCCACTTTTATAGACAATAAAATGGCATCAAAGTAAAAACTTTCAATGTTAAATAAATAATAAAGAGTTAATTATTGTATTTATTATTAACTCACATAATTTCTTTTAAATACTGTTACCCATAAACTGGCATTTTATATTTTTTAAACAAACATATAAGATATTTTATTTTTTTATTTTTAACTTTTATGAGTAAAAACTCAAATTATAATATTTAATTGAATGAAGACAACATTAGCGAAACTCAATCAAAATCTGAAGACAGAAAAATCAGAAAAAGATATTGGTTCCACTGGGACTCGAACCCAGATACCTTAGCATTCATGGCCAACTGCTCTACCGATTGAGCTATGGAACCCATTTCCGATTCGGTCACTTTTAACTGTATCATACTTCGACTAAGAAGTACCAACACTATCTTCATTTTTCTTAACGCACATATTATTGGCTATTAATAAAAAATATTCATCCTAGACTTGCAGAAAAGTCAATAGATGTCGCGTATTAAAAATAAAATGGATAAATATGTATCCAGACACTATCTAGATAGCATTTAGTTCGGGTTGAATCTTGCAATCATATATAAAGATAGCAGCCAATAATATCTGCGTTAAGAAAAATGAAGATAGTGTTGGTAGTTCTTAGTCGAAGTATGATACAGTTAAAAGTGACCGAATTGGAAATGGGTTCCATAGCTCAATCGGTAGAGCAATTGGCCATGAATGCTAAGGTATCTGGGTTCGAGTCCCAGTGGAACCAATATCTTTTTCTGATTTTTCTGTCTTCAGATTTTGATTGAGTTTCGCTAATGTTGTCTTCATTTAATTAAACATATAAAATATATTAAAAATAAAGTTTCAGCTTGACTTTTTCCGCCGTCACTTCAGTACTTCGTGGCGTTGGCGCCACTCTGTTGACACTTTTTATAACTTTGCTTTGCTGAGACGAACTTAATCCACTAGTCCGGCTTCCTTAGATTGAGCGATGCTTGTGTGTTGGAGTTGGAAAGAGCATAGTTGTGCATTTGAGCAGTGTTGAGCCTTAGTTCCGGCTTAGCAGTTGATTAGTAGGTTTGGGAACAGCGGCCGTTAACATTGAAACTCTGTTGTTATTGTGTTGATAAATTACTGAAACTAGCCAAGTACAAAGTACAACTTGACTCATTGTGGTTACTAATGATTTTGTGCTCCTTGTCCAGCTTCAACCGGCTGGACCTACCCCCGTACGAGAGCTACCAGCAGCTGCGAGATAAGCTGGTGAAGGCCATCGAGGGATCGCAGGGCTTCGCAGGCGTCGACTGAACTATTTATTACATAATATCTCTATTCAACATACACACATGTACTACCCTGATCCTTATTATATAATATGTACTCTGATCTTACATAAGGGATGCACGATTCATATTCTTATCGTTAGAGGGCTCTGATTAGACCTTGATAGAATTTTTACATCTTCATATTATGTGTTATTTATCCTACTGGCTGCGCCACTGTTACTTTAATATTAGACTGGAGGATTTATAGTGATAACACTTCAGTTCACAATACTTGTTTTATTAATTACGCTATACAATTTATATGGCTATGATGGAGCCTTGTGTCTATTTTAGCCGAGATCTGGGATGAGAGAGACAGCTTAACCAAATACAACTACTTACATATATACGACTATTGCTGCTGTAGTCATACTAGCACTTTATTAATCCCACATGTTTGTGATCATATTGATATGCCCTACGTAGTCTATTTGCAAACCTATCGCTTCCAAATTATAGTTTTTCGCACTTATATATTTATGTGTACGTGTGTACATCAGTGGCGGTCCTAGTTTTCAGTGAGCTAGAGTGCTGAGATTGAAATATGCGACGTTATTGATGTTATTGTAGCTGAAAATTCTTTGTTTATCTGGTATATTCTGGAATAAATAGTTTATTAATATCAACAAACTCTGAAGTAATTTTTCGCATTCAGTTTTTTCTAGAATTGTCTGAAAAATTGGTATGAAAAACTAGCTATTTGCTTATGTTTGCTTGCGTTTAGGATCATTAAAAAAAGACGCATTATTATGATAAAACAAAATGCGTTTAAAACTGATTGAGCAGTAAAATAACTTGAATTTTATCTATGACTTTGTGGTTAATTTTATGTAATTTGTATCTATGGCTAAAAAACTGATGAAGCGAAGATCCTCTGCTTGAAGGCCCTCCGTACTAGTGACCAATTCTCACACAGAATATTACAAAATCTAATATTGAATTGAAGATTAAAACTATAAATCGCAATAAAATCAACAATGCGTCTCCACTACTGAATAATATATATTTTTTATTGATTTCCATGATTTAATTTCTAATTTATGTTTCTTAAAACATTATAGTGAAGATATGATTTGAGATTTCACTGCCAAAAGTATTATCGTGATTTATTTTTGGGGTAGTACGCTGTGTTGTGCTGCCTTCTTCTTACTTTAGGAGGTATAATATGGAAAAAGATTTTTTAAAAATTGAGTGCAGTTCACACGCGGTAAAAATGAAACCTTCACTCACACAATCTCAACCAATACGAGCCTTAAAAAGTGAGCTCATAATCAAAGCTGCCAATGGGGTAAGGTTTTATTCTATCTCATTCTTTTGCAGGCTAAATCCTATAGATGTATGTGTTTGTCTCTTTTTAGTGTCGTTTCCTTTTAGTGCCGTTTCTTTTTAGTGCCGTTTCGTCTTAAAGAAGTTTCACTTCAAAATGCATTTAAGTTAGGGACGGAACTGAATTTTCGATCTTTCGCAATTTATAACTTATATATTCAATTAAATTTCAGAATTGGTAATATTCTAAACCAAAATTTGGTCACTAAAATCTGTTCTAATGATGGAATACGAATTGTGCAAATTCCTGTTTGTATGTGTGGATATTTATTATCTGTTATTTTATCCATTGTAATATTTAGATAGATTTCTTTGTGTGAAATTTGTAAATAAATAAAATTATATATTTTTCGTAATGCACCGGTGTGCTCTTCATTACGCAACAAACAATAATCAATAAAAATACTTAATAATGAAATTTATTCATTATTAAAAATATAAAGCTTTTAAAATATTTTTTAATGTATTATAACTTCATTAAAAAAATAAATTATTTTCAAAAAGGTAGGGAATTATTGATAAAAAAAATTCACAATATTTTGATGTAGTTTATTTTTTAAATTCTCTCTTCTGATGCAATATTGTTCTTCAATTCACTTTGACAATTTTAAACCATTATCTAAATGTGGTATTAGAACTGTGTCATCTTAAATCTTATTTTTCTAATCCAGGGAATAAACCACCTTGAGGAACGACTGTGAGGCCTTTTTCATACAAAACTTAAATTTGAATTTGAGGCCAATACACAAACCAAATTGAATTATATTTTTTGTAATCAAAAGATATAGCAACTTTCTAGTACGGATATGTGTTACTTTATTTATTTTTTGCTTTAAATTATAAACTATACGCCATTAATTAATTCAATTTTGTGCGATTTGATTTTTTTTTGTGAGTTAATTATAATTATTTAAAAAAATAAACTGGCCCCATTTACTGTTAATATAAAGAAAAATAAAATAAAGCATTGTAAAAAAGTGTTTTCTAGAGTAGAATTTTTTTTTATTAAAATTGCATTTTATATTCCATGCCCATTAAAATGCTTTTTAAAAATATACATTTTATATTTCATCATATACTTAACAGCCTATATTTTATAATTTAAAACACTAATAAATAAAGTAGCACATATCTGTACTACGCATTTGCCACACCTTTTGATTAAATAATACTATTCAGTTTGTTTGGGTATATTGGCCTTTGTATAAAAAGGCTGTGCAACTGTTTGAAATTGCAATCCTCTTAAAGATCACAATTCTATGTCTTGAATCAAAATCTTGTACTTAAATAATTATATTCACTTTATTACTCTTTTTTCTTACTGAACAATTAATCATTGATAAATAATATCAATGATTACCATATACAGTGAAACCCTCTTAAGAAGTTCCCTCTTACGACGTTTCGTGGCTTAAGTAGTTTGTTATTTTGTTTGTTTCCTTAGCCCCAAATTGGCCCAATTTTTCTCACATATAAGGTTTTCCTGCTTAAGAAGTTTATTTTTTCCGCTCCCTTAGAAAACTTCATAAGAGGGTTTAACTGTATCGCTTTGCAAAAAGATTACCAATTGTAATGGGCCACACTAGTAAAGCTCTTATCTATGAACTATGATCTATATTGAAACATGTGCGCATGAAGGTACCCTACATAAGCAGCTCACGCACCATCAAGGGCGTGCACAGAAATTTTAGTGAGCTAGAGGGCTATCACTGGAAAATACAACATTATTGATGTTGTTGTAGCTGAAAATGATTTTTATTTTTTTTCGAAATTTTAATTTTTTTGTATGAAGATTTTTGTCTAGCGTAGGCATACCCATAGGCCTACCCTGAATAAAAAATTTTCATACACAATATTGAAATTTCGAAAAAAAATAAAAATCATTTTCAGCTACAACAACACCATTTACGTCGAATTTTTCAATCTTAGCACTCTAGCTCACTAAAAACTCCTATACCGATTCCATTCCCAAAAGCATACTTATTTTCTGTAATTTTTTTATAGGATTTTTTTAAAAGACAAACTCACTCTCATATCATATCGGTTGTAAAGAGGTTAGTAAGTATCGTGCCTTTTTTTTTACATTGCATATTGGAAATTTCAAAGCTCAATAGCTCATGGTGCAAATGACGTTGCTAACTTGACCCCTCAGCCTAATTTGTTCGCTTTTGGAAACAGCTCACATAGGTTTCATAGAAATCATTGTATCTCCCCTACTGCCATAGTGAGAAATATGATCTAAACAGTGTTGGATAGAAAAAAAACATGCTTTATAATCAAATCTAGAAGTTAACCACAGAAAAATTAAATGATGCACATTTATGAAACTAAAGATTTTGACCGCAATTTCAGAAAAATTTATGAAACTTTGTGAATTTTTTTATTGATATTTTTTTATGAATCCACTAAAAGTGAGGTGATAATACATTTGTCTAATAAAATATGTGGGTTTTTCTTGTTATCGATAATTGTGAGCCATTTTTAAAACTTTTTTATGTTTGCATTTAAAAATTTTATATTTAAAAAAAATGTTTTTTTATTACTAATAATAACATTTGGAAGCATTTTTCAAAAACAGTTTTTAGTTTTCAGACATTCAGAAATGTTACATTTATTTGGATTTTATTGCAAAGTGAAAATTTTCTGACTTTCTGTCAGAACATGTCAGAGGCCTGAGGGTTAAATAGCTGTGTCAATCTTAATTGATTTAGAGGACTGCATTAACTTGCCAAACTCCCCATATTCTGAAATAAAAATTTTTAAGATGTCGGAGCTCACTGTTTTTTGAGATTACAGATATCTGGTTTATAGTGGAAGCATCAATCACATGCAAAGATAAAAGCGTGAACACTCATCTATTGTACCGCAAGTGCGTATGTGTTGTACTGTTACACTACGCTAACAAATATTTTTTCCTATGGTAGGAGAGGTGGTCAAATGAATTAGAGAGCTGCCGCGAAATATCATTTCTTTGTACTGGATCTGTCTACTTAACAGCTGTCATCCACATGTTTACATAGTTCCGTAATTAAAATGACCCCCTTTCATGTTTAACGGCGGAGAGGGGGTTGCATAACTTTTCGCATATCGCCTCAGCAGTGGATACGGCAGATTACGGCGTATAACTTTGAGCTTCGAGCACATCATCTGCTTAGGTGTGACAGGTCTGTATGGGATTGTATGACGAGCTATGATCTTTTAAGTTTGCTTGCGACACCCATTGAATATCGGGTCTTCAGATAAAATACATCAATCTTTTTCAATAATTAAAATAAGATAAATAATGTTTATTTTTGTTTCGGATAGTTATTATATGTTGCCATATTAAAAAATTACATTTCCCTACTAAATTTTTATGAATTTATTTTTTAGCTCTAAGTAAAGGAGGGTTATATTGAACTTATCTCTTATTACAAATAAAGATATGACCTTTTCAAAGGGAGAAAAAAAAGGGTCGGTCAGTGATTTTTTTCACTTGCAATTTAAGGTTTTTTAAAAACATTTTATTTTTGCATTTGGGTATAGAATAAAGAAGAACACAAAAAGTATTTTACCATCATTATAAAATTTAAATGGAATGATGCTATACGATGTCAAGCCGTGTGAGACAGGCAGAGCGCTTGTTTAATGAGCTAGAACCAAAATTTCTAAGTCAGTGGTGACACTGGTTCCCATTGTAATATATATCATTGACCGACTGGTCACTCGAAACTTAAAGTTCCTTAATTATAACTGCGATTAATTTAACTTAGAATCAAATAACATCACACTGACGTCGCTCCATCATCACAATGATATAACTCACAACGCTTCATCATCCTGAATTTCCATTTGACAATGACAACAGTCGTTCATACATCATTAGTTATTTTAGATGCATGAGATTGGTTCTCTATAAAATGGTTCAACCCATAATTTCCAATGTTTCAAATTGCTGCCTTTTTTTTAATATCCTATAAAATAGTCAAATTTGAATAATTTCAGGGTTGGGTTTTGCATCTCTGATTACTTTTCAATTTTATAAAAAATAAAAATCAAATATTATGAAATCACTTCTTTGCTAAATTATTTTATCATTGCTTTGCTCGAAATTAACGGTTATGGGATATTTCACCACCTCTGAGTAAACTTCCGATTAGCACTACTTATCGAGTAGCATAAATTATCTTTTTCCATCACTGAGTAACGCTACCCATCAAGTAAGCTTGTTTTTACTGCCATATTTATTCTACTGTTAAAGTTACTTTAATTGTAACTTTATGAGTACTTACTCAACAGTTTATGTGAAATACTCTAAATTTATAGACTAAATTTGTGTTGAAGTGTATTTGAATAATTTTTATATACAATCAATTTTGTTTATAACGACTCTGCTTGCAATATTTTTCAGCATATAACCGCTCTGTTATGGCATAAATAGGCACTTAGTGCCATTTTTAATTTTTTGACTACTTTGGCTACTAAATAATGACCAATGTTAAACGCTGGTCTTATGGACTTGTATATATTATGAAGGTATGTGGCAAGAACTGTTTGAGGGATTTAAATAGACATTTAATATCGATACCTGGGTTCAACTTGCAATCTGGTTAGGTGTACCAATCGCACCCCTAGTCTTGGACTAACAAATCAAAAATTTGCATTTTTGTGTTAGTAATGCAGAAACATTAACACCTGCTCAAAAACCATCACTATCATCTCTGAATAAACTCTACAAAACTTGAAGATTAAAATAAATAGAAGAAGAAAATGCCAAACACCTTTCCCAGAATTGAAACTTATCCAATTTTCATAAAATGCTATTTTTTTTAATGTCATTGACTAGTTATTTCACAGAAATTCACTTGAAAGTCTTCAAATGGCCAGTCAGCATCATTTTGTTTTTTGACAGTTGAAAGTTTCCCTTTAAATGCCGATACTAAGTCTGTTTAAGCTTTTGGATAAATTGTGATCAGCAGAAGAGGACAAGTATCATGTTGTTGAGCTCAACAGCTTTTTACAATTTGATAGAAAGCTGAAACACACCCAGAATCGGCATTTAACATGGACCTTCTTAATAAAAAAATAAAAAAAATGGCTGAATGGCTAATTTGGTGACAATTTTACATTTGAATTTCTGTGAAAAAACTGGACTTTAGAGTAGGGATGCGCAGTGTATCTTGTAATGAAAACTTATTGCTCTATTTTCAAAGAAATTTTAAGTAGGTACTGTTTTTAGGAAATTTTGTTTTAAGGTCAACATAAAAAAAAATCCCAATTTATTTGTAGAAACGGTAGGTTGAAAGTCAAATCTTAAAGTAAACTATTTAGTGTGATAAATATTCTAAAGTTGTACATATTTATTTGTTTAACATAATAGTGAAGAAGTTGGAATTGAAAATGTGGTAGTCTTAAGCGCTGTGTAAAATATTATTATATAAATCATTGGGAAAAATCACAGAAGAGGCATAACTGACAAACGTTGGTGGCATGTTCAGATGTTGTGTGGAAGTCTTGTACATTTGGTAATGAATGGGAATGTTCTTTGATTTATTTATGTCTCTTCTTTAGAACTAAGGTATTTCAGTTACATCTATTTACAAAATATGTCTTTGGTTGGGGTGTTTCAAAATCCGTTTAACAACGATTCTCCACCCATTTCAGCTTTTGATCAAATTGTGATGATCTGTCAAGCGTGACTGTCAATTATGCTCGACAGCTGACCATTATTTGTTCAGAAGCTAAAACGGGCAAGATTTGGCGTTTAACTGATATTGTTCAAATATTTTAAATTCTAAATATCAGCAAATGTGGATGAGTTTGAAACACCCCAATGAAATTGCAGTGTTGTAGTCTAGCAGGTTTCCGGAAACCATTTGTTAAAAATTCAAAATTTGTGGAAACATTGTTATTTAATTTTCACTTGCTGGCACATTGTTTCTAAATATATCACTATCAGAATATTTGTTTAGTTTAATAGTTGTAGCATGTTCTGTTTCATTTATTGCCCTCGAAACCACTTTTATTATAGTCATTCCTACAATTAAAGATAAATTTAACCCAATGACAGCCGGATATTTTGTTTGTGGAAATCAATTGTCTTATTATTTTCTGAACACTATTACGTCTCGTTTTACTTTATATGCTGCAACTCTTTATCATGAAGTTATTCTACTATTGCACCATTCTAAGGCTGGCCGCATACACACGTTTTCCGTATTCGATTTCCGAATTCGTTTTCCGTATTCAGACATCCGAATGCATGGAATCAGTAGAAAATACATTAACTGTCGCACATGTTCGCTTTTTTCCGAACGGAACAAATTCCGTACGTACGTTTCGAATGCAAGCCTGCGAGTTCGGAGAAACCTACTGGAAAAAACCTAATGACGTCATGCGGAACGCAGCGCTTGCATATATTTTGTTTGTGCCGGCGCACACGTTCGGAATTTTCTATTCATTATCGCACCCGCACCGCGTCCATCGGGCCTATTCTTTGTATTTGTTACGCATCCTCCATCGTCGTGCGTTTGCGCTAGTCTCACGGAATTCCAAATCGAAATTCCGCATTAGGAAATCGAATACGGAAAACGTGTGTATGCGACCTGCCTAAAAGGTTCTTTATCCAGAAACATATTCTTCTACTGGCACTGTCTTTAATAATAAATTCTTTTGTAATATTACAATTGTACAGAGAAAGTGGGGTACCAATTTTTTTACAATTATTTGGAGAATGTTGTGAACATATTTTTTTACATTTGGCAGCAGGTAGATACTATTATTTAATATTTCAAGACAAAGAAAAGAGAAACATATTTTGTTTTATTATATGAAAATTTAAAGAAAAAAATACTTATAAAACTAAATATAAAGAAAAAAAAGCACTTGTAACTGAAGATTTAAAGAAAATAACCACTTTTAACCGAAGATTTAAAGAAAATAAGCACTTATTACTGAAGATGTAAAGAAAAAAATCACAAATGACTGAGATTTAAAGAATATAAGCAGTTGTAAATTAGATTTAACGAAAATAAGTAGCTATAACTGATGATTTAAAGAGAATAACTTATTAAATCTAGTTTGCATTTCTTATTTCATATTTTTACTATGTATCAATAAATAATGTTTTCAGTTTTTGTTCCTAAATCCGCAACATTTAGCCGAGTATAGATAATAATTAGTATTTAAGTAATAAAAAGACTAATTTATTTGCTGTGTCTAAAATTTTAAAGAGTTTTGCTCAATTAAAGTGTAAGTTATTCATTTTAAATAAGCTTAAACGGGATGAAATAATATAGAACTTCAAGTCAAGTCTGATCCAACCTTAATATGGGGAAAATAATATGTCTCGATAAATTATGTTAACCTATTTTAAAATAAAATAATTACCTACTTTGGAAAAATTGCTTTTCAAACTTCTAAACATTTTAACAATTAAAAAAACATTGTTTATGCTCGGTAGAATGTTGTAAAAATTGAGTCACTTGCATGCATTCTTTGTTGACTTCGAATTAATATGATTTTTTGTTAATAATAAATTTTCTGTGTTTTTATCTATTGATGTCACTTTATGAAATTAACCTGATTTGTTATGCTCTTTATTTATTTATGTAAAACTCGACACTGAATTTTTTTTTTAACAATGGGTTGACTTTTAAAATTTTAAAACTGACGATATTAATGATTTTAGTTGTTTTAAAAAATTGAAAAGTAATAATTCATTATTTGACTTATTTTTGCCTGCGATAGTTGGTTAAATGAAAGTTTAAAAATTTAACTCAATGTTATTTACATCTTTTGACAGTACACATCTGGATTAAAAATGACAGCTGGGCTTAGGAAAAAAATATGTATGGCTCTAAAAATGTTAATAAAGACCAATTTTTTGGTTTATAAAAATGTTGTATTTTTTTAAAATGTTGTGGTTCTGAAAATAAGATAAAATTTAAAAAAATAATTTTGAATGCTTTAAAAATCTTTCTTCAACGGAATAAAAAATCTTTATCCAAGTACTCAAATCATCAAATAATTTGACGGATTGTTTCAGAAATTTAAATGTAACATTGTCCTCAAATGGCTATTCACCGTCTTTTTTTTGACAGTTGAGAGATCAGAAGAGGAGCACTATCACATTGTCAACCTTGTCAGTTTAATACAATTTGTTGGAAAGCTAGACGCATCTAAAATCTGCGTTTAATGAGACCTTTCAAATGTCAAAAAAACAAAATGGCGCTGAATGGCCATTTGATGACTTTGTCACACACAAATTTCTGTGTGTTGAATAATAATTATTTTTAACTTTGTTTATAATATTTACCATTTTTTTATAATACTTAAAATCTGTCACTACTTTCAGAACTCTATTTCTTGAGACATTATAATTTGAAAAAGGCACTAGATTTTGGAAGTTTTGTTTGGTTGTGTTTTACTCTTTGATCTCAGTGGAATGATTTCTTTTAAACTTGGTGTAATGTATTGCTATTTCATTTTAATATTATTTCTTCTGTGTGTACGAATCATCCTTTGACCCTCGTCGATATAATAATATGTGTTTTTAATTGCCCCTTGATAAGTTATCACTTTTCCATAGTGCCACAATATTTTAGGCATCGTTTGTTTAAAGAAACATAGGTTTATGTGTTTTAAACTTCCATTACATTTGATGACCATTAAATAGCCATTTTGGCTTTTAGACATTTGTGAACTACGCTCGTTATACATTGATTCTTGGCCTGTTCTAGATTTTGATCAAATTGTCTTCAGGTGACAATCATAATGGTTATGTTGATAAGCTTGTCAGCTGATCATAATTCAAATCAAAATCTGAAACTGGCCGGGAATCTGTGCTTAAGGTTAAACAGAACATATATATATCCAATATTGTATAGATTACTCAATCCAATATTGTATTTGTTAGACTTTCTTGAAAGATTTCAGTTTGTTTATGGATAAAACTATTTATTCATATTCATAATGAATATGTTCGGGCGCAAACAATTAATTCACCATAATATTTTAAAGAAAACCTTTCAAAAAGTCTTTTAATCTAAAATAATTAAATTTGCGCCATATGTGATTGTGCAGATTACAACATATGTTCCGTTTAACCTTCACGGGGACCGTTCAAACGTAAAATAATGGAGTTCGGAAATTCAAAATGGCGCTGATCATCAACAAGTTTTAAACACCTCACTTACACTGCTTCTGAAGAAGTTAACCAATATACGGATGTAAAAAATACTTTATTTGTGTTTGTTTATTATCGTGTATTACCAGAGTAATTTTATTACAAAATGGGTTCCTGCCGTGCTTGGGCAGATAAGCATTGTATGTTGTGTGAAATATGGAAAGAAATACACAATTGTTTTAATGTTTGACATTAATTAAGTGCCTATGCTAGAACTATAATTTGGTAAGGATAAGTAAAATCTGAACATTTTCGAATGATTCCGAGAGTACAGTGTAAATAGTATGAATTATAATCACCTGTAGATATTTCATAATTATATTTCTTTAGTCTTTCTTTCCAATTATATTATTATTACTATTATTATTTGAAGCCTTGAATATATTTTAGGGATATTATTATATTGTACAAAGGAATTTGTATTTTGTTCTTATCTTTTATTTAAAAAAATACACACGTAAAATCAAATAATTGTTGGCTTTATTAGTTTGGAAAGTGAACAAAAATGTTTTCTGATTGAATGGAATGAGTTTCTTGGCATCACTTTCCTCTTTTTATCACTTATTCTTCACCCCTCAACTTTTAAATTTGAAGACAAAAAATTCTGTAACAAATGTCAATGTTTTCGTCCAATTCATAGACTCGTAATGTTTAAACACTGAAATTCCTTAAATTTATTTAGCAATACTGATCTAACTTTATTATTATCATAAAAAATATTTATATTATTATCGGATTATTTCAATTATATTATACTGTCCATTTTTAATATATGAAATAAATTAAATTGAAAACACATACATATATTATAATGGGTTTTATTATTGATCTATTATATTATGATTGTTTATTTATTTATTTTTTTACATTAGCTGTACATAGGTCCTGAGAAAAACAATTTCCCTCAGGGCCTATGTCATCTTTGAGGATGATGTGTGGATGGTATTTTTATGATGTGGTGAGGTTTGTCCTGGTCTTGGCAGCAGATGCATTTGCCCACCTGCTGCGTGACGGGCCGGACCGACTTTCTAAGATGACATAAGCCCTTAGGGAAATTATTTTCCTAAGGCCTCCTTTGTGGAGCTAAAGTAAAAAAAAAACAGCAACATAAAAAAATTTACGTTAATAATTTAGGTACTAAAACCATCATGAAAGTTAAACTGGCTATTCGCCGATGGGTTAAAATGAAATATGTGGTCATAAAAGATGTAATACGTACCATTTACGATTCTTGAAACTGATAAGTAAATCACATTATGAAAATTCCTGTTTTCATTTAGTTATAAAATATATTTCAGTCTAATAGAAAGTTGTTCCTACAAAAAGTATTACTGTAAAAAATCCAACATTTTTATAACTTTTGACTATGAATTATGCAGAAATTTTTCTTTCCTTGCTTGTGGCCGGCCTGGCATATTTAACTTGGTGTGAAAATTGGAAATTGGATGATGGTATGTTAAAAAAATTGTTGCTATGTTAACCTTATCATTTTATAACCAAGTCCTCTGAAAAATATCCATTGTGTGCACGAGGTCACGTCGCCTGTCGCTAATATCGCCAGTCTGGATAAAAGTAGGATTTATAAATATATTTCTATCAAATGATTTTAAAATTCAATAGATGTATTATAATAGCTTATTACTATGCAAGTTCTGTGCATAAAAAAAATCAATCAATTTAGTCTAGAAATAACGAGATGAAAACGGAGAACCAATAAAATTTCTGATTACTTTATTTTCAAATAATCTGCAATGGTGTGGCGGACACCGGAGGGGCGGCGTTTGTTTGATTTTTATGCAAATCTACAGTTTTATTCCAAGATTGATGAAATTTTGCTCACTTGACCAAAACAAGAGGAAGGTTACTGTCCACATTTAAAATAGCATTTGTTGCAAAATCATAATTTTAATTTTAATAAACTCACAATGCGTTGAATAATCATACGGAATGAATATTTTTTTCTAAAGCTCTGTTGGCAAGAATTTAAAATGCCTTTGTCAATAAGAATGCTATATTTAATAGACCATATCTCTGAATCAGTGGCGGTTTTCTCTAAAGTGCGTTTGTGCAGTGAACCCCCATTAAAATATGATGAAATAAAACAAACTCGTTTTATAATAATATATAATATTATTATAAAATAAGTTTGGAATCATTATAAAACAAGTTTATAATCACATTATAAATAGGGCTCCATTAAAATCCGTATTTTAAACTCGCGCCACCGCGCACCGCGTCGAAATCGGTACCTATGCCCATTTGGTGCTTGATGTGGTTGCGCGCAAAATTCTTCTTACAAAAACATCCTGGCCCATACAGATCCCTCTGACGGTGATTTGAACGAAACTATCCATTTCTTTGCCAAATTCATTCCCGCTTGGTGCGCAGCGATTCGTGTCATGGATATCACGTGAGCTCCGATCTTTCACGAATATTACCGATCGAGTCCGTCAGAGAGTGACAAGTTGCCTTTGCACGGATGCAACTATACGGTGAAAATATACGTGAACTCCCATTTAGATACTACTTAGATTAATCTTTACTACGAATCGGTTTACATTATGAAAATCAAAAAATATGCTTGGGATAAATTGAAGCTTTTACTACCTTTTGAATGTATTGGAATTACAATAAAATTATTATTTACGTTACAAAAAATATAAGTGTAAACTACTAAAACAATGTTTTTAACTATGAAGTAATACGAGAAATAATTTTTTAAAAATACCCCTTTATGGCTTAGACTATTTTTGACGTTTTGTATGATCTAACTTTTTTCAATCTTAAAAAAATTATGCACAAAATAAATTTAAAAAAACACTTTGGCGCTTACTTGCCTCATACAAAAAAGAAGGTCGATTTTAAATTTTGAAGGCGTGAGAATCAAAATATTTCAAGCATTTATATTCCTTTTTTTTAGATTATTTTTGGAAAACTTCGCATTGTCAAGTCGCTAGTTATGTAATTTTGTGTTGAACTTACTTCAGTATTCTTTTGGCCATAAATATACCAAACCAACCACCCACCCACGTTGTCGTTAATATTCTGTCATAATTTTTTTACACAATCGCTGAGTGCAGTGAAAATAAAAAACAATGCTAATACTCATGAAAAAAGGTTGGAAAATAAAAATTAAAAGGCCTCCGCGTCCACTTATATATTCTACGTAATTATTCTTGTTGTAAAAACAATAATAATTAGCAACTTGCATTGCTGTAAAAAAAATTAAACAATTTAATTCCTCTGAAAGTAAATTTTGATTAGATAAATTTTCTCTTGGATTTCTGAACCCCCTGTTAAAAAGACCACGAACCGCCACTGCTCTGAATCAATCATAATTTCGAACGAAATTCCTGATCCAACCAATCAAGGAAATCTAAAGCACTTAGGTACATAGGACTTGAATTCGAAATTGCGCACACAACGGAATAAATTTTAACGACTCTGATTCGAGTTACGCATAAACCAGGAATTAAAGAAATATTTGTATGTGATTAGTTTTTTTTTTTTTTTTAAGGATATTTTTTATGTAAATTTAGATTATGATGATTTGCCAAAACTTTTCAAATTAGAAGACTATGAAGGATGTATGGAAGACCCTGATGCTTTATATTGCTTGGTGGATATTGAATTGAGTGCAGAGAAGCCCAATGAACTCTGGAATAGAATAAAGGTGAATGTAATATTATTATAACAACTAGGATTGATATCCAACTAGGATAGGACCCGAAGAACAATGTTGGATGTGCGATTGAACGCTTTTATTATTACTGTGACGATTCACGGTTACACGGGCAAAAAAAGGCAATAAACATACGTTCCTTATCGCTATAATACTGCAGCTCTTTCTAAAGATGAAATACACAATATATGTAGGTCTGTTTCCTCCAAAGGAAAAAAGTTATCATTTTCTTTCATCTCTCACACACACCGCACCGTGACATCACGTGACCACTACAATACTACTAGCCGTGATGATGAAAGAATGGAATATACATAGTTATAAGGATAATATTGAAGTGTGAGTGAATTCCAAAAATTAAAAAAAATTTCATTGATACGGAATGAATGTTTATTGCTTTTTTTTTGCCGTCACGGTATCGTAACCGTGAATCATCACGGTAATTATAAAAGTGCTCATTTTGTAGTTTTGCTGTAAGAGTTGTTTAAGGTTTCGTTTCTGCACTTTTACTGTTTTTTAAATCAAGAAATGTAGTGTTATTTTAATTTTTTTGCATTATGTAAAAAAATCAGGAATATAGCTTTTAAATTATCAAAAGAAAGTTAAAATAAGCTAACAAAACGATTTTCAATTTTTAGCTATTCCTATTTTGTTCTTCGGTACCCTCGATATTAAATCCAAACTATTCTCTAGAATTTTTTCTTCATATTAGCTTCACTGAAGATAATTTCCCTTGGGACCTATGTCATCTTTGGGGATGCTGTGTGTAGGGTTTTTTATAAGGAATAAAGGGAGGAAGTTCTGGGAAGGAAAAAGACAAGAAGGGCGGATAAGAATCTGGGGTCAATGTGTCAAGGAAAGACAGACGTTTGGTTCCATCCCACCCACTATGAAACAAGCCATAAGCAAATTTTAACATATGTATTTAATTTTTACGATCGAGAGAGTTCAGCTGGAGAGTTCAAAGGATCTTCCTCAACCGGGCTCTCCCGATCCGGCCCACCATGACGGGTGGATGCATCCGCCGCCAAGACCTGGACGAACCTCACCTATAAACCTGGGCACCCTTGCTAAGTCACCAAACGTAGCGAACCGATTGGGGTGTCCTATGGCAGAGGTGTTGGTTATCCAATGGATGGTTGGGGTGATGCAAACTCGATCAAGTGATAAATAGACAAAAGCGATGAACGGTCTCCGATAAAGAAAAAATGATTCTCGGGCCCTTTCAGATTTGGACCAAATTGTGATCAGCTTTCAAGCATAACAGTCATGTTATTATGCTTAAAAGTGAATCATAATATGAGCGAAAGCTGAGACAATCAGCGATTGAACATGACCATTCAATTGTCAAATATAAAAAGTGATGCTGATTGTCCATTTATCGAGTTATCACATATGATGAAGTTTGAAACACGTCAAATATATATGAATCTCAATTAAACCATTAAATTTCTTTACAGAATATGAGTTCACAGCCGATGAAGTACTTTCGTCATGACATTCTGCACAGAGGCATTTGTGTTACACGGAGTTGTAATGTATCAGGTGTTCCTCTTTTCACATTACAGACTGATAAATCTCTGCTAAGAGGGGTCTTACAGAACTGTGCGCTGAGGGAATTGACACATGAATATGGTTTTGTTGGAAATGTCACAGCGGAACGATGTGAAAGTAACAAGAGGTCTGAAATTGCAATCAAAGGAAGTTGGATCTATACGGGAGCTATTATTTTTATAATTTTAGCTAATATTGCAGGAAGTGTTTTTGCTACAGATATTGATGTAAATAAAGGTAAAAAGTGTTTTATATGCATGTTCTAATAACATAATTCCCTGGATTTTTTTTCTGTCAATCCTTGCTGTTTTCATGTTTATATTTAACTTGTTTTTAACAGGCAAATCATTTTAAGAGCGCACATTTTAATGTATTTGTGCACAGCGATAGTATTCAAACTGGTGCGAACCCTGCCCACAGTACCCTCTTACCCCGCAGTGGTCCTATGACACATTACACAAGCAAGAATCTCTTAAGTATATTTTAAGTAAAGTGGTAAAGCAATACCTCATATTTTATTAAAATGTAAAACATACTAATCACCGTCTACTAAGAAACTGCGAAATTTTCCATATTCCTTTCGAAAGAATCAACTTAACCTTCTCCCAACCTCTTGTGTTAATATGTCGACTACATATGTAATATCCACTGTAGTGGCAAGATTCAGGACATATTTAGCAGTAGCTCCCATACTTTACAAATTTCTTGAAACTCTTGTTTTAAGTTGACTGCACTTGACTCAAACTTATTTTCTCTTCTTTTTGTTGTTGTTGTTTTACACACTTTTTGTTTTATGTATACATAAGACAGTTGGTATTTATTCTTTGTAAAAAAAATTTTTTAACCGTTTGTCAATCGTTTTGCTAACCGTCTGTTTTGTACCGTGGTAAACTAAAATAAATAAGTATATTTGTTGTTTTACACACTTATTGTATTATGTGTATATACTATTGTATACATTATTCAATTTATTAAAAGAAAATAATGACATCACAAAGTGACAACCTTTTAGAAGAAGTTTTCTTCGAAAAATCATTATTCAATGGTTGATATTTATTATTGTAATATTTTTTTTGTTAACCATTTGTCGATTGTTTCCTTTCTGTTTTGTACCCTGATAAACTAAAACATTTTATTTATTTATTTATTATTGTAAGAATAGTTATTACAAATCACAAACAAGTCCTACTAAGTCAATTGAATTGGCTTGTCAGCAGGCGCTTATAATTAAGTTACATGTATTGAATATATAGGTATATTTAAAGGAAGATAAATTTCAGTTTCGTTATTTCCAACAGGCATTACAAACAGATGCCTGAATGCTTTCTCCGTTCCCAATAACTGGAATAAAATAACTAAAACCAAGGGAAAAGGAAGAGGTTGGATGCAAGGCATGCAAGGGCTCCGGGTAATCATCATGCTGATTGTCATTCTGGACCATTTCTATCTTGCATTCTACAGCATGTACATAGATAATTCTGATTTAATTGAGATGGTAAGACTTGAAATGAATAATATTTGTTACAGAATCAAACTTTCTGGATCTCACACATATTAACATGTATTATGTATTCAGAAAAGTATTTAATTTTGTTGGTAAAATGAGGAAGCTTTGGATTGACATTGCAAATAACTTGTTGAGCACAGTCCATACACGTTGCTACTGAAATTCTAAGACTCTCGTTGCCAGTGTTGCCACCAATCATTGTTTAATTCACCTCACTAATTGTTTAATTTTACCTCACTCACAACCAAAACAGTTTTTGTAGCTACCATTTTTATAGCCCGTCATTTTTTGTTGTCTGTTTTTTTTTATTAACGCCCTTTTAATGGGCTTTTACATATGAATCGGGAAAATTATACAGTCTTTATTGTACATAATTGAACTGCCCAGTAACCACATTTTGCATTTGTTTAGTGATAAATTGAAGACGTCCACCGACTTGGTATAATTATTTCCCTCCGTTAGTATTTTGGGCAAAGAGGAATACATATGTTAGTTAGTCCCAGAATTTCTGCACTGAAATAATCCCGACTAGTGTTACTAGTATTACGTAGTGGAATCCGAAAGCTTATCAATGCAAACAATTCAGGACTATCAACTACATCATTTAAAATTTTATATCGAAATTCAAAGTCAGTGAAAATCCTTCTCGACAATTTAAGCATTTTCATAATATATAATTTTTTTAAAGAGTGTTGTAGGTCAATAATTGTAATTGCTGGAACATCCATTTTAAATATAGAAAACTTAAGAATTTATTTTGTATTCTTTCAATAGCTTGTACGTGAATATTATAATATGGGCATTGATCTAAAGCATAGATTCTCAACCTTTTTTTTCCCACCGCCCCCTTTGACAATATTTTTTTTTCTGGCGCCCTTCAACTGCTTTTACATACCATCTTGGAAGGGGGGGGGGGGAGGGCGATGGGTTATGGCTCCTATTCTATTTCTGAGAAGAAGATTGTTAATTAAAACGCGTACTTAATTATATAGAGAAGTATTTTTATTAACATAGAAAAGGTATTGAATTTATAACTTATTTAGTGAGATGATTGAATTTGATGCATTTTATGAAGTTTGTTTACATTAGGCTCGATTTTACTTAAAAACAAACGTAAGTCGCCGCGTTCAGTAATATGGAGCCTATTTCTCTTTTTGGTTACCAACGTTGCTACAGCACTGAATCCACGTTCAGCTAAATAGGACGATGGGAATGCTATTAAAAATCATTGAAACATCGACCATAATCCTGGGTACAGTTGTGAAATCGGCTTCTGCAGCCAAAACTCTTGGAAGCCATTCTTAAATTTAATTTTCAATTCCTCATTTGTCGTCAGTTCTATTACTTAGTTCTTCTTCTAACTGGGATGATCCTGCTGTGTTGACATTTTAAAAAGGATCCAAAACCCAATCTGGTATGTCCATGTTTAAAATATTCTGGAATCGTTCCTTGAAATCACTGTGGAGGTTTTCCAAGTGTTGACTGTAAACAAGCAAGTCGTCGTTCTTGAATGATTCTGCTGATAAATTTGGGAAGTTATTAAATTTCCGTCTGCCGATATTTCTTTTGTATAATAGCAGTTTGGACACAAAAGCTGCAGACCGATTTTTCGTCTTAATCAAATTTAAGTCGTCGCCTTGAAGTTGAAGATTGACATCATTAAACAATTTATACAGGTCTGTCAAGTACGCAATATCGTTCTTCGATGAGGTGAGGTTGTCGCGAAATTCTGTGTCTTTGTTTCCTATCACAGACTCAAACAGATTGTAAAATCGAGTCGAACATGAACCTTTTGACAGCCAGCGCACCTCTGCGTGAAGCAGCAATCGGTTGAAATCTTCACCATTGGCAATGCAAAGCTGTCCAAATAATCTGTCATTCAATGAGTTACTTCTGATTTTATTAACTGCTCTGATAACATATTGCAGTGATGTATGGAGGCGTTCACTCAGATTTTTACTCAGATTGACTCAGACTTGTATGTAAATTTAACGATGTAGGAATGTCATTGAAGCAAGGAGTATGCAGTAAATGACAAAATATGTATTGCTAGTTTTAATTATGTGTCAAAATGTACTGCAACTGCACTCATGATCCAACATAGTTTGAGTTCACCCATGAGTTTCAAACCTTTTGAGAATATAATGCAAGCTATGAATTGTACACGTTTTTATAAATTTACGAAATAAATATATAACCATGGAAATGCACCAGCACCAGCACCAACAGAAGCTACTCTATAATTACGGTCCCCACAGTCTCTGAAACAGATAGATAGAGCAACAAAGCGCGTTGGCGACTGAAATGGTATTAGGTTTGTTGATGATTTTGCACAACAAAATCTATCCCATTTCAGTCGCCGCCGTGACTGAACCGGTATAGGTTTTGTAAATACGCCACCCGGCGCAGAAATAAAACGCGGACTTGTCGCGCAGACAAAGGCGACGCAGGAACAGAATGGATCGGGGGCTAAAGTGCTGTCTTATCGACGCATGTAAGCTCACGCGTTGACTCCCGAATGCATTGACGACACTGAGCAAGTTAGATCAATACACAGATAATACTGTCAATTCTTGCAGGATTGCATAACTACAAACATTTTATTTATTAACAGGCTTTTATTAACTTTGCCTGTATTTATGTATGTATGAGATATTTCACGTGAAATCGGAAGATTTAAATTTAAAAAAAAATTTATTCTAATCAACAAATTAAAACTTTCATTCATAAAATTTAATGTAGATCTGAATGTAACGGAATCTATCAGTTCAATTTTCATTCAATTCCCGACTCGCGAATGAATTTTCGCAAACGTGATAAAAATGATTAAAATACACACAATAACAAAAATTACCCATTAAAGTTTACTTTGCTTTATTAGTATGTGATTAGCGTGTTTTGTTTGTCCTTTTTAGACCATATTTTTTTACTTGCCAACGCCCCCCTGTGCCATCTCAACGCCCCCCAATTGTCTCTGGATCTTCTACCGCCCCCCTGAAGGTTTCAAACGCCCCCAAGGGGGCGTTATCGCCCACGTTGAGAACCTATGATCTAAAGCATCAACATTGTTGCAAAATATTTGGCACAAGTGTCGCCACGTTTAAAGTCTTGATGATGCAACTCGGAACAACTTCGCCCACTGTTTGGTTGGTCATGGGAGACTGGCATTGCCAACGAGTTTTCAAAATATTGGCAAGTTGTGCCTGTGTACGAACCTTCGCACAGATGTACAACGGTAATAGCCAAGATCCTTGAATCATTGAGAAAAAGGGCCTTAGACATCCGGGTCCCAATATTTTGATACGCTTGACAAACTTACTGGCCTAACATATAAATAACACTAATGTTTATACGTCAGACAGGCTTGAGGTTTGTAAGCTGGAGGCAATCTCATCTGGCCTTGTGCATTACACATAGTAACCTGAAGTGCGATTTTATGTCTTTTATGGGATCGTTATGAGATAACGGACGTGATCTTCTGTCTGATTTGTGTGATTTTTACATACTTACTGTCACATATTTTAATTTAGATCGTTTTAAACATGAATTCCTGCAAGTATGCATGATTATTTATTCATTTAATGTACGTTGTACACAAAGAAAAAGCAAATAACAGCTATAAAAATCACACAAATCTGACAGGAGATCACATCCGTTATCTCATAACGATCCCATAAAAGATATAGAATCGCGCGACTGAACCATTATTGTTTTTCTGTTACATTACTTATTTTATTTCATTTATAGTTCCAGGGGACCAATACACTTAAAGTTTTCTTCAATACCTCACTTTTGATGCAAGTTAACTTTGCGATAGCCAGTTTTTTGATGACACATTCTCTTCTGAAATATTCTGACAAACGGAAGAGCATCAATATCGTCAAAACACATTTTCCCCTTATGATTGAACGGTGGTTGAGGTAAGAAAAGTCTTACCAATAAACATGTTAAAATTTACATAAGTAATAAACAATACAGTGAAACCCCCTTAAAAGTTTTCTATGAAAAAAAAAACTTCTGAAGCGGGTGAATCTTATGTGCGAGATAAATTGGGCCATTCAGTCTTCAAGGGACTGAAATAACCAAAATTCTTAACCATTTGCGGAATTGTGTTATCCCAGTGAAAACACATACCAAATAATTATAAATTGTGTAGCAGTGAGCTTTTTAAAAAAACACTTATTTATTGAAGTAACTAATACATACTGCCAAATATTTGCCGTTTATCAAAAACTTAAATTTTTTTTTTATTAACATCATATTTACTGACATTTTTGTCATTCATTTCAAAATTTTTAAGTTAAAGTCTAAAGTTCCACTAAGGGTTAAGAGGGTTTCACTTTAATTAATATAGGATAAATGATTAATTAAAATGTAATAATTAATATGTAAATCGGTTGTAAAATTTAAAATAAGTTTATTAGTAAGGGGGAATGGGGAATTTCAATATTTTCTTAGTAAATTAGAAGAGTAGAATCGAGTAGATCGTAGAGAACAATCTCATTATTCCAGCACCTTCTACATATGTATAACTTAAGAGATTAGTTAAACCCTCTTGTATGTATCTTATGTTTTGGGGACAGAGCATTCAATGCTCTTGGTCCACATTTTTGGATTGACCTTCCATTTAGTCTGAGGTTAGAAATCACTTAAAAAAAATATTGAGTGATTTAAACACATTTATTTACAAAAACAAATAATTTAAATAACACAATATCCAATGCAAAGTGGCCTTGATGTGATTAAATTACTATACAGCGCTGCTCAAAGTTGAAAATGTATTATAATGTACATTCTAGTAATTGGGCAAAATTAGGATGTGTATATGTATTTTGTTAAAACACAAAATAATCAAATAGTAACCAAGTGTTAAAAAAAATTCAAGTTTGTTCAGGTTTCCTTCATTGGCCAAATATAATTTCGTAGAGCAATAATCTAAATGTAGAGCAACTATAGTTTTACAAACATGAGCTCCATAGTGTTTCTGTTTAGTTTGTTTCTTACGGCTGTTGTTCCCAATCCTACAGATCAACTGTTGAGCCAAAATTTTGCCTCAATACTCCTCAAATGTACAAATAAGCTCTTTCCAATGCAACTCTCTGACCAACAGATGAATCAAGCGTTACTAAACAAATCCGGAGACTCAAATCGACCGATCGAAAAGTTGGATTCAACGGCCGTTAGTCTTCTGAAAAAATTAACTTTTTTGATACCTTCTTTTGCTCATATTAATTAAAATTTGCTGAGAAAGTTAGTTTTGAATCCAATATTACAAATAGGTATATGAATTCATTTACCTTTTCATCATCAACTGGGCACCGTTAGGCTGTGTATGTGTGTATATGTATCCAGCACAGTGAAATTCGACTACATTGTTGTTTGGTAAATGAATTATTTGTATTAATTTTAGGTTGACACCAGCTTTGGCTGTGACAATTGGTTTCTTTGTGTACTGGAGCACTTGGCTGCTGAGTGGGCCCATGTGGGCCGAGTACCATGTTGGTAAGGAGGCTTGTCAGAACTACTGGTGGACCTACCTGCTTTACGTCAATAATGTTGTGCACGGTGCCATTCCGTGCATGATTCAGGCTTGGTGAGAATTAATCTATTTAACACTAGAATGACCGGAGCCTTCATTTTGACGGCTGGCCGAAGTAATGTGACGATTTAATGCTTAATAATTATTGTATTGGTGCGATTTTTTTTCACATTTCATGATTTATGATTTTACAACTATGGTAAAAAAAACAGGTACGGGTCTTATTTAGTTTTTGAGATATATTAACTTATACCTACAAAGACCGCCGCCGTCAATGTGACGGTTTGGGCTATAATGCTGAGTTTGTTTACAACCTTCTTTACCCAAGTTTACAACATGCCCATTCCTTCTCGTTTATGATAGAACCACGATAGTACTAATACGTCTGCCTCTTTCTTTCGCTATCGCGTATGATATAATTTATAAAAATACCACAAAAAATATATCTCTGGCCCAAATTTATTTTTGGCTCGTCGAAGAACTAAAGACAGGGTGTGCATACATATACCAGAGTTGGTCCAGCTGGGTTAGCTCCTGAAGAACTGGCAGAATCATTTATTGGATACCACCGCAATAGGCCCCCCTAAGAGGTTCGCTAAGTTTGGTGACTAAGCAGGGGTGCCCAGGTTCATGGGGTTAGGTATTTTTTTTACATTAGCTAACAGGAGGCTCTGAGAAAAATAATTCGCCTCAAGGCTTATTTTATCTTTGGGGATGCTGTGTAGGAAGTATTTTTAGGAAAGGAAGGAGAGGAAGTTCCGGGAAGGAAAAGGATATTAGGGGTGGGTAGGTATCTGGGGGTCAGTGTGTCCAGGTGTGACGGACGTATGAATCCATCCATCCGTGATGTTTCGAGAGAGCACGGCTGGAGAAGTCAAAGGGACTCCCTCAACCAATCTTTTCCGATCTGGCCTGGCACCCCTACTAAGTCACCAAACGTAGCGAACCAATTTTGGTGACCTATAGCAGAGGTGTTGATTATCCGATAAATGGTTTCCGGGGCGGTATTACCCATATCCGCCTCCCAAATTGGGAATTTGTACGGGGAAGGTGTGTTCTGATCTTGGTGGCGGATGCGTCTACCAAACGACTGCATGGCAGGCCAGATTGTGAGTGACTGGTTGAGAGAGATCGTTTGACCTCGCCAGCAGGACTCTCGGAATATTGCCATGCACCTCAGTGATAGGAATAGATTCTTAAATCTGTCACCACACTGATCCCCAGATTCCTACCCACCCCTCACACCTCATTTAATTCCCATAACTTATATTTCTTCCTTTCTCTATAGGTACCCAGCACACAGCATCCCCAAAGATGACAATGCCTGAGGGGAATTGTGGAGCTAATGTAAACGAAAAAAGAAAAGAAACCGGGCCCTATGTCATCTTTGGGGATGCTGTGTGGAGGGTGTTTTTAGGGAAAGGAAGGAAAGGAAGTTCTGGGAATGAAGAAGGTGTGAGGGGTGAATAGGAAAAATTGATAAATTTATCCAGGAGTAACGGATGAATGAAGAAGGTGTGAGGGATGAATAGGAGAAATTGGTAAATGTATCTAGGAGTGATAGACGAAGGAATCGATATCTCCCACAGCGGTGCAAGGCGACGGTTCGCGAGAGGTCCTGCTGCAGAGGTCTAGATAAGGTCTCCCTCAACAAGTGTCTCCCGACCCGGTCGGCTACGCAATAGGTGGGCAAACGTATTCGCCACCTAGATCAGAAAAACCTCACCCAATGAACCCGGGTACCCCTGCTAAGTCACCAAAAATAGCATGAACCACTTGGAGTATCCTATACAAGAGGTGTTGGTTATCCGATGAATGGTTCCTGGGGCGGCGGTACCCATACTCGCCTACCAATTGGCAAAAAGTGTCATCCGTCAAAATGACGGTTGTGGTCTTTATAAGTATGGAGAAGTACCCGGTCTTTCTAGTGTTAAATATTATATTAAACAATGATAAGGAAATGGTACGGATGGAAAGGAAATATGGATTGTTCATATGTTAGATTTTTTTTTTAAATTTTTGTATTTGGCTTTGGAAAACGTTATGTTTGGTAACATATCTATCTATTTGATTTTGTTAAATGGAGTTTGAAAATTTTTCATTTTGTAAAATTTTTGATCTGGGAAATTTTTTTTTCCAAACAATTTCTTACTTTAAAATGGGTTAAAAATTTTACCGAAAAATTGGTCGAAAATGGGTTGGAATTTTGTATAAAAGTTTTTGAAACTGAGAAATTCTAAGTTTTGTTACTTTTCTTTTTGATATATCTGGCTGTTTGAATATTTCAACGGTCCTTTTTGAAAATAACAGAGGGCACAACTTCCGTTTAATTTACAATAATCCGAAACTGTACAGACATTAGCATTATATTATTGTCAGATGTTTAGCATAAAAGTATTAATAAATTTTATCTCTATCCACCGCACCGCTGCAACTTGGGTAAACAATGAACCTCTACATAATTTATGTTGATATTTAAGGTATATTTTCTCATTCAGGTATCTAGCAGTGGATCTTCAATTACTCAGCGCTGGTTTGTTGGTGATTCTCCTTGTGTGCAAGTTTCCCCAGTCCGCTAAATTTGTTCTAAGCATTACTTCCATGGTGGCAATCTTCACTCCTGGTCTTATCACATACTTTATGGGATATCTTGCAATGATGGATTCAACCGCTGAGTAAGTATAAAACAAATTCGCGTATTAGGCAATTGTACCACTGGAGAGATAAACTGATGGAAATGTGTTTTGGTGAGCTCGAATTTTCCTTACTTCAGTTTCCTTTGTATTAAAAGATATTTATTATAGATATTATCGATATTTTGGTATTGATCATACTTCTTAGTGCTCATTATCTGTTTAGTGCTCATTATCTGTTTAGTGCTCATTACATATTATGGTTATGTTGTTTCTTAACGGTACCAAGATTTACATACCTAGGCTCCCTGATAACAAACAATAATAATACAGCAGAGGAGATCCAGAAGCTCATAGTGAACGCATATCGCTGTTTTTTCTGCCTACAAAAGCACAAAAATCCAGACTGCTGTCCATAAACACCAAGTTATTTACGTACAAAACACTTATTAGAGCAGTGCTCATATACGCAGCTGAGACGTGGGTACTAAGAGGAATGAGCTAGCACTGGACGTTTTTGAAAGGAAAATGTTGAGGCGTATCTTCGTACCGGTTCTAGAAAATGGTTTTGGCGCAGACGTTACATCAATGAGTTCTATACTCTGTTTAAGGAGCTAAACGTCACAAAATTTATAAAACTGCGAAGACTTTGGTGGCTGGGTCATTTTATTTATTTTATTTTATTTTATTTTATTTTGCAGAAACAAACAGTACATAATTACATATTAGAAAGTAGTTACAAGTTATAGAGTTAATACAATAATTGGTACCAATGACATGTCGCTGTTTTATAGTATATGTTTTTATGTGACAAGTGATGCATTTTACCTATATTTAAATTAATAAATTATTGAGGGAGAGGGGTAAGGGTGTGTGTGTGTGTGTGGATGTGTGTGTTATGTGTGCAAGTTCAGTGTGCTAGAAATGTTTTTCTTAAATAAAGGAAGGGAATCAAAAAATATATCGATATTTGTACTTGTTTGAATTGAGTTGAATCTTTGAAGGATGCGGGATATGGGGGAGTTGGCTGCAGCGTTCGTATTATTACTGGTTGTGTAAAAAAGGTTGGTGTGGCGAGTTCTTTTAGATGGGATGTTAAAATTTATTTGGGATAGGAGTTCTGGGCAGTCTATTTCGTTATGTATTATTTTATGGAGAAATGTCATGTCGGCTACCGTTCGCCTGGATTTCAGGGATTGGAGAGTGCAGATATAATTATTGTTGTATTTATAACGGAGATACTTAATAAATTTATTTTGTATGCGCTCTATATTATTGACGTATTGGGTGTATTTGGGATTCCAGACAGGCGATGCAAATTCCAGTGTACTTCTGACTAGTGAGGAGTAAAGCATTACTAGCGTATTTGGATTTTTAAATAATTTACTCAGACGTAGTATGAAACCCAACATTTTGTAGGATCTATCAGTGATTGAATCAATGTGCGTATTAAATATAAGTTTACTGTCTAAATATACTCCTAGGTCCTTACATTCATTTTTTGAGATCACGGGTTCATCGCAGATTGAATAGCGGAAGTTAATTATATGCTTGTTTCTAGTAAAGGACATAGTGTGGCATTTAGAAACATTGAGATCCAAGTAGTTAGCTGTGCAGTAGTTGCAGAGCCTATCTAAGTCACTTTGTAGCTCTTTACAGTCCGATAGAGAGCGAACCGTTTTATAAATTTTCATATCATCTGCATACATTAAAAATTTAGAGTGTTGGAAGCATGAGCCTATGTCATTTATGTATATATTAAAGAGGAGCGGACCAAGATAGGAACCCTGAGGGACACCCGAGGTTGCTTTGATAATTTTGGATAAAACTCCATTTATTGAGATAACTTGACTACGATTGCTGATGTATGATTTAATCTATCTAAACAAGTCACCGTGTATTCCAAGACGAGTGAGTTTATTTAACAGAATTGAGTGGATAACGCGGTCGAAGGCCTTTGAAAAGTCGGTATACATAGCATCGACCTGCACCCTTTCCTCCATATTGCTGTGCAAATAGTTGACGAAAAGGGCCAGGTTAGATGTTGTAGACCGATTTTTCATGAATCCGTGTTGGTTCTGTGTAATTATTGTTGTGATAGTCGGGTAAAGTTGGTCGTAAACGATTTTTTCGAGAATTTTACTTAAGATGGGAAGTTGAGAGATAGGTCTATAGTTTGTAACGTCATGTTTGTCGCCCTTTTTAAAAATCGGAGTTATTACGGCAGACTTCCACTTATGAGGAAAAGTTCCTTCACTTAATGATTTTTTGAAAATAGCACTGACCGGAGGAGTGATATATTTACTACAGTTACGTATGAAGATACCAGGCAAACTATCTAAACCGGGTCCTTTGTTAATGTCAATGGATGAAAGATACTTGTAGGTGATGTCGTCATTGATTGTAATTGAGGTTATAGATATATTATTCAGTGGATCAGGTTCGTGAACATCGGATGCAAAATTTTGGGTATGATCAGTGAAGACGGTGGAGAAATAGTCAGCAAACAGATCTGTAATCTCCTTACTATTGTGTGCGATTCTCGAGCCGTATGTTAGGTGTTCAGGTATGGAAGGAGATTTTCTTTGCGTTTTGACAAAGCTCCATATTTTTTTAACATTATTTTGTACGGCATATTCTAAATGTGAAATATATTTGTGGTATGTGAGAGTAGCGATTTTCTTTTGTCGTTTTCGGAGCAGTGAAAAGGTTTGGTAATCTAGTGGATTCTTGTGGCGTTTCCAGGCTCGAAAGAATTTGAGCTTTTCTTTTGTAATGTTGATAAGAGCCGAAGAATACCACGTTGGGAATTTGTTTGGTTTCAGAATTTTTTTTGGAACGAAGTTATCTATTAAGGCGTCAATGATAAAATAAAAGCTGTTAACCGCCGTGTTGACGTCCTGTGCGTTTAAGACAGAAGACCAGTCAGTTTTTGATAGAGCGTCGTTGACTAGGTCATAGTTGACTTTATTGAATAATTTGATCGTCTGGGGTGAGGAAGTAATTGTGGGGGAGTGAATATTGAGTTCGACTATTAAGGATGTGTGATGTGTATCCTCCTGAACCAGAGGGGAGTCGGCAGGAGAGACGCAGACTGTGGTGTTACAGAGCACTAGGTCAAGTGTTCTACCGTGCCTATTTGGAATGTGGTTGTATTGTTTTAAGTCCGAGTAAGATAGGCAGTTTAGGAGGGTGGTGGAGCAAAGGTCAGTACCGCGGGGATGATGTGTGGTGTTCCAATTGATATTAGGCATGTTGTAATCTCCGATTAGTAGGAAGATATCGTTTGGATAGTTTGTGGTTAGATCGGATATTCTAGACGTATGACTGTTGAAAAAAGATAATCGCTGAGTGTTTGATAGCTTTGGACCGACTCCAGGTAAGTACGAACAACAGATGTGAATATTAAATATACGTCGTTTTGGGTCTCTTAATACTAGTGAAATCCAAATGTCCTCAGCCTCCGAGCTCCACGACTCGCGTGAATGTAAAGTAAATTTTTTTTTTATACCAATGGCGACACCGCCTCCTTTGGTTTTACCCGTGAGGGACGTGTCTCTGTCTTTTCTATAAATAATATACCTGGAATCGAAGAGCTCGTTGTCAGATATACTGTCTACTAACCATGTTTCAGTAATTAAAATTATGTCGAATTCATTTATAAGAACATTGTGATAAAACTCGTTCGTTTTAGTACAAAGGCCACGGTCATGTAGAGAGAATGAGCGAGCATCAAATACCAAAGTCCCTGCCGAACTCAAGACCGATAGGGCGAAGGAGCCTGAGAAGGTCAAGGTTAAAATGGAGCAACAACGTCCTCAAATATATATCTACCTTGGAGTTTCTAATCTTCAGAGAGCTGATACAAAACTGAGATGAGTGGAGAAAGACTCTTGAGGAGGCTTGTAGAGCTAAGAGTGATGATGATGATGATGTTATTTATTTTATTTTTGTACATATGTATCTTTGTGTTGTATTGCGCTACCCCTGCATACCTTTTAGAGCAGAGATGAGCAAAACTTGGCCAGCTTAACACGGAAACCATTTTGTGTGCCCCGCAAGCCTTTTCATACTTCCCACTTGGCTAAATAAAATATAAAAAAATTTGCTGTAAAGAATTGCCCAATAGTTGCCCAAAATTACTAATGTTCTTTGGCCTTAGAGATATAAAATGTTTGCCTGCGGTGCTTTGTTTTTTGAGTTCTGTAATTGTTTTTTTGAAAATTACCATTTTTGAAAATGCAAATAGGTTTGCGACAACACCGATCGCAAATTTAATAATATCAAGCTGTAGGTACCCTACCCTACAAATTTAAAATGCGTAAATGACTCCGATTACTAGTTCTGGCTAAGTACTAAGGTCAGTCAAAAAGTAGTCTTAGTAAAGCCTCCTTTTTTTTTCTCATTTAATTGTCAAGAAATAAAAAATGCGATTACACGGGTTGAAAACCACACTATTGACGATTAATCTGTTACTTTTCAATATAATCTCCATCTATTTCCACAGCTTTGGTCCATCTTTTAACAAAGGCATGTATCACCATGTTGTAAAAAGCACGGTCACACCCAGAACACCATCGCCATAACTTTCCCCGCCGATCACACAGTTTTGAATTTTTTTGTCATTTGTGAGTTTGTGGTATTCCATTGACTGCCTCTTTGATTCAGGTTCAAAAAAATGTTCCCATATTTCATCTCCGATCACAATTTTTTACAGAAACTAAGCGCTGCAAGTGTTGTGAGCATAGACATACGAATATTAATAGACCTGCCCTTAGTGATAAAAGCGTATTATTTCCCCCTCCCATTGGAACCGGCTGAGCTCGGGTGTAGCTTCGCGTGAATCTAGAAAATGTGACGTCATCATTCTTGTGGGGACCATCGTCGAGCTCTCATCGGTACATTTTACAAAATAACACGGCAAAAATGGTGACTTGGGCTATGAAAATGTGTAAAAATTGAAGTGAAAAAGATAATAAATCCATTATCATATTACATTCCACAGGTAAGCATTATTTTACTCAATTTTAAGTTTATTCAGATAATAGGAATATAATATGATAACACATACGGCGATGCGAAACACAAAGCCGCTATTTACTAGGATAAGTAAATTATGAAACATTTGTAAAGGTGTCTTAACTAAAGACGGCAACAAAATATACGCCTATGAAAATAGGTGAACTTTACTTTGCCGTATTTGGACTTCGCGAAATTGTTCATAACGTGGCTAGAAATTCGCGCTCCCATGTAAAAAGGTGTATTCATTCAAAAGCGATTTTACTTTTAAGAATTAAGTGGTGATATTATAATGCGAGATGCCTATATACGGTTGGATTGATTAATGGACGAATCACATATCATTTCAATCATCTTGCCGCTCCGCGCCCCGCTAATGTTGGTTATTACCCCTCTCCTGTCTGTTCTGGTCTATTAATATTCATATGTCTATGGTTGTGAGGCTATTGTTTTTCTTGTTTCTTTATTCTGGCCGGTTAACTTTCTTGGTACCCACCCAAACTTTTGTTGAATAATCAGTTGTCGAATAATCGTCATCACACTGCCTTTACTGAGGGAGAGAATGCGACATTATCTGGGGTCACCACGAATGATGTCATCAACTCGCTCAATGTTGCGTGTAGTCACTGCAATCAACGGCCTGCGCCGCTCTGCTTTTCGTTAGCCAGCGGTGTTTGCCCTTCAGTTTCGTTACAGTGACGAACCCATTGTCTAGCAGTGCTGACATTCACTGTTGCATCATGTTACATATTTTTCGGTGTTTCATGAATGCGAATGGGTGTTTCACCATCTACAGTCAAGAATCAATTACAGAACGCTGTCTAATATGAACAACGATGTCGGCCATTTTGCAAGCGACTGTAGTGCTGCCACCTGGTGACGCAAAAAGTTACTACTGCAGGAGATTGTAGAAGAAGGTTTGAGGAATAACATCAAATTCAAAATTTTCACTTAACTAACTTTATTTAAGAAGAAAAAAATAGGAGGCATTCACGGACGTACAAAATACATGGACTTGCCCTAAGCGATAAAAGGCGTATTATTTCCCCCTCCCATTGGAACCATTTTTCGGAACCGGCTGGGCTTGCGAGAGCCACGCGTCAATCTAAAAAATGTGACGTCATCATTCGTGTCCGGACCAGTGTCGAGCTCTCATCGTAAATAACACGGTAAAAATGGTGGCTTGTGCTATAAATACGTGTAAACATAGAAGACAAAAAGAGAATAAACCCAATTGTGGTATTACATTCCATAAGCAAGCATTATTTTACACTATTTTAAGCTAATTCAGATCACATAATATGATCGTTTTTGAACATACACCATAAATATACCAAACCACCCATACATACACTATCACTCCGAGATACATGGTGTGTGCCCGTCACTGTTTACTGGGGTAAGAAAATTATGAAACATTTGTAAAAATGTATTAACTAACTACAGGAGCAAAATATTGGACTCGACCTTATAGGCGACCTTACTTTGACGTATTTGAACTTCAAATTTGTTCATTGCGTGGCGAGCAATTTGTGCTCCCATGTAAAAAGGTCTATTCATTCAAAAGCAGAGTTTACTTTTAAGAACTAAATGATGATTTTATAGTGCGAGATGCCTATATACTGTCAGATTGAGTTTTGGCGAATCACGTATCACCAAAGCCATCTTCCTGCCCTTCGTCCCGCTGTAGTTGGCTTCTACCCCTCACCTTTATGTTCTGGTCTATCAATATTCATATGTCTATGGAGGCATTACTTTTTGACTGACCTTGTAGATCATTACTATTTTAAGGTAAATTATTATTTAATGTCTTGTACAAATATTCATTTCAGGAATTACAGGGAGATGTTTTCAAACGATGAAACATTTAAAAATATTTATGTTACTTTCCATGGAAATTATTGTGGCTATACAGTAGGACTGGTTGCTGGATATATCCAGTTTTGGATTGAAAAAAATAAAGTGAATCTTATTCATAAAAAGGTAATTTTATAATAAATCACCAGGTGTTTCACAACCTGGGAATTGTTGTCTATGTTCAGGTACCTACATATAAAAAATGGCGGGTACAATATCTACAATCTGACTTAATAGTAGACAAAAAATGAGAGCACTGCGGTCATTTAAAAAGTATTAAATGGTGACACCAAGATGGCGGAAAATTATAGCAGGTTTTATAAAGCACAATGGTACAAGTGCATATTTTTTACTTTTACCAAATATATAGTGTTCTGAAATTAGTGGTGCTTTCTTACTTTCTGACAGAAGATAATTAATTCTATGGTTTATCATGTTCTAAGACAGTTTTATGATAACATAACCTTATGTTACGTTAATTTTTTAACACTGACTGTTTGGTTTTGAAGTGATAATATGCACAGTACCTACCGGGATGTCATTTTTATCCTTCCTACCTTCCCCAACCATGTTACATTGCTGAAGAAAGCTGGGAACCGTGACAACAATAACAACCAACAATTGGTTACTACAAGTCGACTTGTGACATTGGAAGGAAGTGTTTTTTGTAAGTTATGTGTTCGCCTTCTAATTTGGTAAGTGCCTTGGTTTTCCTTTCTTCCTTGTAGTCCACAATTTACCAGCACACATATAAGCATTCAGCTGCAATCAATTCTTTTTCGTATTTTCGTAATTTACAGTCCATATCGCCAGTTGCATTTGAGGCTGTCATTTTCGAAGGTAGCTTCGGATGCAACATTTTTGGTCCTTCGAGCCGGATTTCGTAAGCCTTTGGAGTTGGATGCTTGTATGTGTTTCTCCAATAACCTTGATCCCGTGTTCCTAATATTCCTGGCATTTCGGCCTTCGAATTGGGCATATTGTCACCTCAAAGGGGATAAAATTCGTGGTAAATTGCGCATTTTTCGTTTGTTGAATTCTATTTTCAAATATTAGCAAGGGATTATTATTATTCAATCTTTGTATAAAATGGCTGCTTCTGCTATTGTTCGTAATAAATTGGCCATTCTAGGTCTTCGGGAAATTCATGAATCATCGATCAAAGCAGTTATTTCTGGTAATTTAATAGATAGAAATAGTTTACTGGTTAGAATCAAAGATATCGAAAAGCAAAGGAATGACTTTGTTGAATCTTATGTGATCTTAGAAACGTCAAAGAGTAAAGAGTTAGACCTAACCGATTTGGAAAATAAATATAAAACCTTTATGAACATGTATTTTGAAATTCATACGAATTATCTAGCAGTTTTTCCACCAAAGGAAGATTCAATAAAAACATCAAATAGTCTCGGTTTTTCACTTCCAAAAATTAGCTTGCCAACTTTTTCGGGTGGAATTACTGAATGGATAAATTTTATAAATACGTTTGATGCAATTATTCATAATAATGAGTCTCTAAGTGACATACATAAACTGCATTATTTGTTAGGAGCGCTATCGGGTGACGCGTTGAATATTATAAAGCATCTTCCGGTTTCCACAATCAATTATCCAATTGCTTACAATTTGTTAAGAGATCGTTTTCATAACAAACGGATAATTGCAGACAGACATGTAGAGAACATTATCTCATGCCCCATAATAAAAAAGGATTCGCTCAGATCTGTCGTTAATGTTTTGAAGGAAAATATTCAGGCGTTAGAAGCCTTACATTTTCCAACAGATCAGTGGTCATTTTTATTACTACATTTTGTTCTGAAGAAAATTCCTGATGACCTCAGAACTAACTTCGAGATAATGGGTCACAAGGACGAAATTCCTTCATTTTCGCAGTTATTGTTGTTTTTAGAATCACAATCTAAAATTTATGAATCGGTTCATGGGTACGGTGTGAAAAACGAAGCACCAAAAGCAAAACCAAATCGCTTATTAAATTCTTTTGTCAGTACACAAAAATCGGTGTGCTTAATATGTAAAGGTGGACATTTTCTCTCAAAGTGTGACCAGTTTTTAAAGCTACAACCACCTGCTAGATTCGAGGTTGTGAAGAAATATAAATTGTGTCAGAATTGTCTTTCCGGTCAGCATTTGGTCAAGAACTGTTCGTCGCGTTTTAATTGTTTTCGGTGTCATAAAAATCATCATTCGTTGTTGCATTTTTCTCGTGACGTAAACAGCCAAGTACAGGCGTCAAATAGCAACAATTTCGATAACACTTCTAGACAAGAGGTACTTGATTCCCCACCTTAAACAATCGACCCAATCGTATCGGCCATCGCGGCAACCACACCTCATTTGGAGAGGTTTAATAATCCCAACGTTTTATCGAGCTCTAGCCAATCATCAGTTTTGTTAGCTACGGCTATCGTAGAAGCTCGTGACAAAAAGGGTAACTTTCACAAGGTTCGTGTATTATTGGACTGTGCAAGTCAGGCAAATTTTATTTCAAATGATTGTGCAATTCGTTTGGGCCTCGACTGTTCTAATAAACAAATTCCTATTCGAGGAATTGGACAGTTGTCGGCCATCGCGCAGTAGTAGCCATCGCGGCCATCGCGACTGGTCAAGTGTCGGATCCGTCCTCTATGTTCGAATGAGCTTTTTGATGCGGATTTCGTCGTGTTATCAAGCATTTGTGCACAGTTGCCTAGTTCTCCCATTCGTCGGGGAGACTGGGATCATTTGAGAAATTTAACTTTGGCAGATCCAAATTTCGATAAGCCCTCTGCAATAGATATTTTATTGGGTGCTGGATTGTTTTCGTCAGTACTTCGTTCGGGGCAGGTGGTAGGAAAAGTGAATGAACCGATAGCTTTGAACACGGCTTTTGGTTGGATTTTAATGGGAAATGTCGATCACAGCACATCTCCTATTAATTCGTTTTTGACAGTATTAGATTCATCAATTGAAACTAATGTGAAGATAACTTGTGAAATTGAGGACATTCCCAATCATCCTTCACCGTTGTCTACGGAAGAGTTGCTTTGTGATGAAATATTTTCAACTCAGCATTATAGAAATTATGCGGGACGGTATGTTGTTCCACTTCCATTCGGGGAAGTTAAATCGGTTCTTGGTGATTCATATCATTCGGCAGTATCTCGTCTGCATCACCTCGAGCGCCGTTTCTCTCGGCATCCAGATATAAAATCTGATTACATTCACTTAATGAGAGAATATGAATCTTTGGGCCACATGATAGATGTGACAAGTTCATCAGTTTCGACTGGAAAATATTTCATTCCTCATCATTGTGTGATTAAGGATACTGGATCCATTAAAAAGCTTAGAGTTGTTTTTGACGCAAGTTCAAAAACATCTTCTAACCAGTCGTTAAATGATATACTTTTAGTAGGACTTAAACTTCAGCAAGATATTGTGAAGTTAATTTCAAATTTCAGAACGCACAAAATTGTCTTTACAACAGATATTTGCAAAATGTATAGACAAATATTGGTTCGACCAGAGGATAGATCCTATCAAATATTTTATGGCGTGAATCACCAGAACAAATGATTAAAGAATTTGAACTGCAAACTGTTACGTACGGAACGGCATGCGCACCGTTTCTCGCGATACGTAGTTTACAGCAACTCGCATCGGATGCAGATGCCAAATTTTCGACAGCATCAAAAGTTTTATTAGAAAATACGTACGTTGATGATATTTTAACTGGAGCATCCACACTTGAATCGGCACATAAATTGCAGCGAGACTTGGTGGAACTACTTAATCTTGGCGGTTTCGAATTGAGCAAGTGGTCGAGTAATTGTCGTGAACTGCTTTCTGATATTCCAATCTCACACCAGGAAGCACCTATAGAAATTGATTTAGATCATGCCAATAACATTAAGATTTTAGGTATTGTTTGGGATTCGCAAACTGATTCGTTCTCGTATCGGGTAAAAACATCACAAATAACATTTTCGAAAAGGTCAATCTTATCAACAATTGCAAAGATTTTTGATCCACTTGGATGGATTTCCCCCGTCACATTTTTGGCTAAATGTTTGTTACAACAATTGTGGAAGCTAGGATTGAACTGGGACGATCCAGTTCCTGTCGTGGTTCAATCTCATTGGACGGCAATAGTATCGTCATTGTCAACATTAGCCAATATTCAAATTCCGCGTTACTTAGGGGAGAGTAGTGATAATACATATCAATTAGTGGGATTTGCAGATGCATCCGAAAGGGGCTATGCTTGTGTTGTGTACATTCGGTCCCAACACTCAAAGCAAGAATTTAACATTAGACTTTTGGTTGCCAAGTCCAAGGTGGCTCCAGTGAAAACTCTTTCTATTCCACGTTTAGAATTATTTGGTGCTTTGTTACTTGCTCAACTTTTGGATTATGTTTTGAAATCATTCGGTACAACTTTACATATTGACAAAGTGTTCGCATTTACGGATTCTACGATAGTTTTATCATGGATTCATGCACCTACATATAATTTGCAAACCTTTGTTGCCAATCGAATAGGACAAATCAATGAAGTAAATTCGTTGATCAAATGGTTTCATATACGTTCTCATTTGAACCCAGCTGACGTATCCAGCAGAGGACTTTTGCCTGATCAGTTGGTCAATACAGAGTTATGGTGGAAGGGGCCTCCTTGGATGCTCTCACCCGTCGATGAGTGGCCATTGTTCCATTCTTCCAGTGTAAAACTTGATGTTGTTCCCGAGCTAAAGGCCAACAATATTCATGTATTGACTACAACTAATTCGTGGAATGAGGAGACGTTAAATAGATTTTCTTCATTAACCAGATTGCAACGCGTTACAGCATGGATTTTGAGATTTGCTGTTAACATTCGAAAGAAGAAAGAGGATCGTATATTTGGAATATTAACCGTCGAGGAGTTGCATTCATCTCTGAAATTATGGATTTTGAAAGTACAACGCGTGCATTTTCATATTGATGCAGGCAAAAATTGTCGTAACTCGTCTCATGTTCAAAAGTTAATGCCTTTTTTAGACCCGGTTGGTCTGCTCAGAGTCGGTGGGCGGTTACACAATGCCCCTATCGCCTCTAATTTTCAACACCCTATACTTTTGCCCAAGAAAAGTCACCTTACTAACTTGATTATCGACTCGTTTCATAAAACTTATTTGCATGTGGGACCTAGGACATTATTGTCAATTCTACAATCAAAATATTGGATTGTTTCCGCTCGAAACGTCATTCGGTCGCGTCTTAGTAAATGTATAACATGTTTTAAGGCTCGTCCTGTTGGTGTACAGCCTATGATGGGAGATTTGCCCCAACTTAGATTTCGTGAAGGTCGTCCTTTCCTCAACGTTGGGGTGGATTTTGGTGGCCCGTTTTCAATAAAGGAAAGTAGGCGTAGAGGAGCCAAAGTTTTGAAGGCTTATCTGTGCTTATTTATTTGTTTAAGTACCAAGGCAGTACACTTAGAAGTTGTATCTGATTTATCCTCGGAAGCTTTCTTAGCAGCTTTGGATCGCTTTTTAGCCAGAAGGGGTTTATGTTCTTGTATCATTAGTGATAACGGAACAAATTTTGTGGGCGCTAACAAATACTTATCAGCGCGTGATTACCTCACATCTGCTGCCACCACGCGGCAAATCAAATGGTATTTTCACCCCCCTTCTGCTCCTCACTTTGGAGGCATATATGAGGCAGGAATAAAATCCTCAAAATATCACCTAAAACGAGTAATAGGTGAACAAGTACTCACGTTTGAGGAATTAGCAACATTGTTTAGTCGAATAGAAGCCATCTTGAATTCTCGTCCATTATCTCAATTGTCTTCTGATCCATCTGAACTTGAAGCATTGACACCTGGTCATTTTTTGATAGGGGCTCCTCTTACATCGGTTCCGGAACCTGATTGGTCTGAAGTACCAATGAATAGGTTATCACGTTGGCAATTGTTGCAAAAAATAACTCAGGCATTTTGGAATCGATGGAGAAAAGAATATTTGCACACCCTTCAACAACGTGGAAAGTGGATAACTTCATCACCTAATCTTAATGTTGGAGATTTGGTGCTATTAAATGATGGAAGAATTCTATCTATGCATTGGCCACTGGGACGTATCGAGGAATGTCATCCGGGTCCTGATCAAATCGTACGGGTTGTGACAGTTAAAACTGCACAAGGAACTTTTCGTCGTCCAGTTGTAAAACTGTATCCATTACCACTCTGAAACATTTTACTCGTAATTTTATTTTTAATTTTATATTTATCGTTTTCATTCTCGTTTGTTTTCTCCTTTCTTTTTGTTCGATTTACCGCAGTGTCGGTTGCTATGAAAGATAGTTCTTAGATAACTTATCTTAGGAACATATTCGTTATGTACTAATTTTAACTTTATTTTAGACTTACGTTCCTATTTTTCAATTTCGTTAAAGTTTTTCGTTGAACAAAGATTGAATAATTGTTTGTCGTTTGTTAATTATAGGTTGTTATTAGATTTATTTGTTTGTTGTCAGTATTCGGAAATGTGTGATTTACCATCGGTCGTAGATAAGAGATTTCAATCTCTTCTCGGGGGCGGGAATGTTTGGTTTTGAAGTGATAATATGCACAGTACCTACAGGGATGTCATTTTTATCCTTCCTACCTTCCCCAACCATGTTACATTGCTGAAGAAAGCTGGGAACCGTGACAACAATAACAACCAACAATTGGTTACTACAAGTCGACTTGTGACATTGGAAGGAAGTGTTTTTTGTAAGTTATGTGTTCGCCTTCTAATTTGGTAAGTGCCTTGGTTTTCCTTTCTTCCTTGTAGTCCACAATTTACCAGCACACATATAAGCATTCAGCTGCAATCAATTCTTTTTCGTATTTTCGTAATTTACAGTCCATATCGCCAGTTGCATTTGAGGCTGTCATTTTCGAAGGTAGCTTCGGATGCAACACTGACTATGATAACATAAAACTGTCTTAGAACATGATGTTCCTTGTCAAATAATAATAAATTTTTTTTAGTGGGTGCCGTTTATAATAAATGCTATCATACCAATGACGATTGGCACAATGGCGCTTGGAGTTTGGCTTCTATCGCAACGAGCAAATGTGAATCCAATCACATCGGCGTTATTTGCCTCCCTGGCGAAACCATTCATAGCGGTTCTCTTCTCTTTCCTAACCATCTGCATGGCCAACAATTGTGATGGTAATATAAACATGGATGCAAATGGGGATGGAATGGAATACTATTGAATAGTGTTTTGATTGTTGTTCGTTTGGCGTTATTTTGAAGATTTTTGAAAAACCAATTTACAGTGGTTTTAATAATAATATTTCATGTTAATAACTATCCATAAATTTTTGTAAAACCATTTAAATTTTAAAACCATTTAAATTTTTTAACATTTAGGTTGAATTGTTTGAATCCCAGTCAAATTTGTTTGATGGTAATGCCCGAACCATGTGAGGATAGTATTTCAAGCTACTATGCCGGCGTCCTATCCTGGCTTACTATTCTGGCTTTGCACAAGCTAGAGCAGTTTTACAGAATGCTAGGAAATTTTAAGCCGGTATCATTTCAGTGATAAAAAAAAAGTAAAAACATGTCCGTGGGAAAACACTACACTATCTGATGATTTACTAGTTTCACCGGCCACACAAAGCTATACACAAAGCCAGAATTGTAACTTTGGTAGTATGGGGTGCTACTAGCTCAAATAATAGAACCTTATTCTATTAAACTACCCTGGCTTGAGATGCTAGCCTAATGGCATCCTTACTAGCTTACTAGGTTAAAAACTTGCTTGAAATACTACCTCTGTGTCTCGGGCATTAGCGCCATTTTGAATTTTTGGCACATGAACCATCCCCATTAACTGCTGACTCTCACCCCATTTCAGCATCTATTATAGATTATTTGGTTCAATCTTCCCAACCTTAAGAATCTGTTTCTATGGAAACTAGTACCTAATTGAAAATGAAAAAAGCAGTTTGGCTCTAATAACTAGCTACATATATGAAATATATTACGCGAGGATGCTGTTGTGGAAAAATGATTTTCATCTTTTTAGTGGGAATTTTCAAAATCTTGGAATCCAGAATATTCAACATCCCGGGGAAGTTGACTTACTGTGTCCTTCTGGTTCACTTCGAAGTGCAAACTTATTTGCATTCTTTACTGACATATCCCGTGCAAGTAGGATTTTTTACACTGGTAAGTCAAAACTATAATATTTAAAAAAAACATTAATGAAATTCTGATCACGTATTTGGAGTAAAAAAGTAGATGTAATCTTGGCCTCTAGTGACATTGTTTCACTAAAAAAATGAAAATGTGTATATTTAACTTTTCACCACTGGCGAGAACTTATGCATGAGCCACACGAAGCTAGTATTAAAAGCTACTATGCCGGCGTTCTATCCTGGCTTACTTTCTTAACTTAGTATAAGTTACTAGCTTGCTAGATTATTAGCAATGGCAATGGCTTACTGTCCGGGCTTGAAATACTAGCTTCATGTGGATAGGGCATTAAGGTTAACCCACTGAATGTCCACTCTTACACGGTCCCTTGCTATGGTGAAGGGACAGTGCAAAGTGCAAGTGGGCTGGTCTGAAATTCTTCTCGATTTTTAAGGAAACTTTTAAAAACTTACCTGTATTCCAACATACACAGCATTTCTTCAAAGAAATAATATAATGTATGAGCTGAAATTAGTTGATTGTGTTTGGTTACCTATTATGCGTTTGTAATATTACTGTGACGATTCAAGGTTACAGTACCGTGATGGCGTAAAAAAGGCAATAAGCATATGTTCCTTAAGATGAAGCCATACTAAATAATTCAAAATCATACAAAATCATATGTTTTTGTTTTGAAAATTTGATCGCTTAGAAGTATTATAGTTGCTTCAATTAAATACTGCGTGTAGAACATATCTTGGCCCTTAAAAATATCGGTAAGTCCTTTAATAAGTCTAGAAAAAATAAAGTGTTAGGTCTATAAAAATACTTTTAAGTGCAAACTCTCCTATTTATAAACCCCTTTTCGGATATGGTTTTATTGTATAATGTGGCAAATTCAATTAATTATCGTAATCAAAAATGATATTTAGGCTCGAACTTCTCAAAATAAAATAAAATATGGCCGCCAGTCGACGAATTTGAATTTTCAAAAGTGGACCCTATGCCGTCCACCGAAGGACTACAGACCTATTTTTGTGTCAGTTCCGCCCCGGCCGCGACGGGGAATAGACGCCTTGGACTCCGCGCCGCTTGGTTCCTTGAAATCAATTTTAAATTTCCATTTTATTACAATAAACAATGCTTTAAAAAGGTATTAATGTTTTTTACAGGCCTTTACAATATAAAGATGTAATTTTTTTTCTCAAATACCTTTTCCAACCTTTCCAAAAGCTTTTTCTCAAGTATTTTTAAGCTCCTCCCATAATGGGGCGTGAATTCCGACGTCGATTTTTTCCTGTACTAGTGGATCGCCTTAATACAATAATGCTGCAGATCTATCAAAAGATGAGATACACAATGTACTTGGTCTGTTTCCTCCAAAATCTATAATTTTCTTGCATCTCTCTCAAATACTGCACCGTAAACCCCTACCAATACTACTTGCCGTGACGATAATTATTTTGAAAGTATGGAATATAGTTACAAGGATTATATTAAAGTGGGAGTGAATTTCAAAAATTCAAATGTCAACGATACAGGCGAGCCCTAGTAGGGTTAATAATTATTTGCTAAAGAATATATTTCAATTGTGAAGAAACAATAAATAAATAAATAAATAAATGCGCTGATGGTTTTGTTTTTGTTCTTATATATATAATGCTTCAGTTCTACCCTGCCACACATCTGCTCTTATGATGGACACTGTAACGCTGTCCGAAATATTGGCTAAAGGAGGAGGTAGCGCAATACGGCATAACACCCCTGTTTGGTTTTGAAATGATAACGTGTTTAGTTCCTACCGGAATATCATTTATCCATCCTACCCTCCCCGACCATGTCACCTTGCTGAGAAAGCATTTGAAATTTGGGAACAATAACAACCGAATTGAGCGCATTGTGTGACCACGAGATGACCTGTGACATTTGAAGGAACTGTTTTTAGTTGTTATGTATTGTATCCAGCTTCTAATTCGTAAGTGCTTGGTTTTCCTTACTTCCTTGTAGACCTTGTAGTCCATAATTTTACCAGACACATATAATCATCCAAATACTAACATAGTTTCGTATTTTCGCATATTTACAGTCCATTTTGCCAGTTGAATTTGAAGCTGTAATCAAACACAGTTCAGATGCAACAACCCCAAAAATAAATAATAAAAATGCTACAGTTCTTCGTTACACACTAAATAACAACAGTCGAAAATGAGACAAATCGTCGCCTCAGTTCTTAATTGTCCAAACAACCATTTTAGTTTTTGTTCAATCTCGACTTTAAAACTAAAAATAAAGCATAAGAAATGATAGTTTATCACTTAACTAATAATTATTCAAACTAATGAGACCTTTACCTTTACGGAACTAGCTTTATCTTAAACACCTATCATAATGTTTTATTGAAATAATGAGAGAAAACCTTCTCCTCCTGAATAATTTTCAAATGGTCGTTTGGACAATTAAGAACTGAGGCGACGAAATGGTGAATATATGTCTGCACCCCCTTAAGGAAACATACAATCATTATCATACATTTCCCTCACATGTATAAAGAAAATGGAATGCCATTACTATCGCCGTATCTGCTTCCTTAAAAAAGGAAAAAATTTGTCCTTTGTACACACATATTTTATGTGTCTCACCATTATTTAATGTGTAAGAAAGAGCTGCAGCATTATAGCGATAAGGAACGTATGTTTATTACTTTTTTTTGCAGTCATGGCCGTATCCGTGAATCGTAACGGAATTAATAAAAGTGCTCATTGATTGGATTTGCAAATATAATGAAAACAGAGTGAATGCTTTAGTTTTATTATTTCCAGGTCATTCTGCCTGCTGTGTCAATTCTCGTGACGTATTGTGTGGCCCTGATTCTTAGTCTATTGGTGGAATATCCTTTCCTCAACTTACAGACTATTGGTCGAACTGACAAGAAGAACAAGGACGAACTTGGTAGTAAAAATGACTCCAAGATAAAATCGGGTTTATTAAAACAAGATTAATAATTTCGATTCCATTTGTTGTTTGGTTTCAGAAATCAACAAGTTTTTTTTTTGTATAACGACTGTTCTAGTGACAAAGTTCAACCTATCCATTCCTGCCTATCTGCTGTCTACCTCCAATTTCTTACACCAGAGCTTGGCAAACCACAGTCATATCCAACCCGATGCCTATTTCAATCCAGTCTGCAAACTAATACATAATCCTTTAACATTTTCATGCCAGGAGGCTTGGCATATAATTTTGTTGAGTTTTTTTAGTATGCTAGGAGCATTTCTTGGGGTACAAATTCACATAAAAACTATGTTTTTACCTTGCCGATGGGCAAAAAATTTAAAAGGTTAAAAAATAAATAAAATATTTCACATTTTATTTCACATTAATTTTCAATTTGGGAGGCAGATATGGGTACCGCCGCGCCATGAACTATTTATTGGATAATCAACATCTCTGCCATAGGTCACCCCAAGTGGTTCGCTACATTTGGTGACTTAGCAGGGGTGTCCGGGTTCATTCATAGGGTGAGGTTTGTCTAAGTCTTGGTGGCAGATACGTCTGCCCACCTACTGTGTGGCGGGCCGGATAGAGAGTGGTGGAGGGAGACCTTTTGACCTCTCCAGCCGGACTCTCTCGTCCCATCTCCTTGCACCACAATTGGAGGGATGGATTCATACTTCCGTCACTCCTGGACACAGATTCTTACACATCCCTTATACCTTTTTCCTTCCTAGAACTTCCTCTCCTCCCTTAGACATAGACCTTGAGGAAAATTATATTCTTCAGGGCTTCCTGTGTGGAGCTAATGTAAAAAAAAGGCAGCTTCTTGCGGTTTCCCCTGAAACGTAGGAAAAAATTTCGCCTTCAATGCTTCTTTTTTTGTGATGAAACTGGGGCCCCGCTAAAATCCAAGCAACTGTTAAAGTTCCACGGACAAAAAAGTTCTGTCTTATATCCAAGCAGTGGTTTTCTTTCAAGAGATTGTGCAAACCCAAAAAAAAGAAAATAAGACAACTTGTATTACAATTTTACAACACTAAAAAGTGCGTTTAAAAACAGCGCGCTTTTCAAATAAGGTGCCTGAAAATTCAGTCCCAGAGCGAGTCTAATTTGCATTACGAATTCAACGACTACAGATCACAGAAACAGTTTATACAAAATATACTAGTGGCATTCCAGCGGTAAACCATGCGAGCGTACAAATCTTTGGAATCTGTTAGCTGAAAGGGTGCCCAGGAACTGAGATTTTTAAGAAATAGTATTTTGCAAGAATCAATAGATTTTTTCTGTGATCATCGAGATTTAGGTTGTTATTAAAATATAACTTTTTTTTATAACCTCAGACCCTATGCTTTCGAACCGGCAGAAATTTTGGATTCTTACTATATTACGATAAATCATGGGAGTATGTCGAACTTTAAAAGCCATTTTCTAAGGTCCTAAGCAGCCCAACCGGCTGAAATTTCGGATTATGGGCGTATTGTAAGGCTTGTGGTCGAACTTTAAAAGTAGTTTTCTCAGGCCCCATGCCCCTGAACTGATAAAATTTTTGTATTTTTCAAAAACTATGGTCAAAACTCAACTAGCATTTGTGGAGAAATCATCATACAATAATCACCATAAAATGGTGATTATTAAATAACATACAAAATCATCATACAATAATCACCATAAAATGGTGATTATTGTACAAAATTTCAAAGCCGTTTTCTAAGACCCTATGCCGCCGAACCGACTGAAATTTTGGTTTCTTTCTAAAAACTGTAGTCTTGTTTGTAATAATGTTTTTTTCTCTCTTATCGTATAAACAATAAATATTATATATTCTAAAATATTCTTGGGTTTTATTATATTTTCCATATAGCTATAAATGATCTTCAAAATACAAAAAATAAAATTATGTGGGGTTTTCTTATAAATAAATAGAGTAATTATTAATAGTATTAATTAATTTATACTAGGCTTTGAAAATTGGAAATAATTTTCATTTCTAAAAATATAAAAAATTCAAAGATGTAATTAATATATTTTACATGTGACGAAATGAGAGTCTAGTCTAGACTAATATTATCATACTTTATTTACTTACAAAGCCAATAAAAAATATTTTGGTATGCCATTACGTTACAAAATACAATAAAACCTGGACAAGTGCGGTGAACTACTAGCAAATCCACGGTGGATTCTTCGGCATACTGTGGATACAAACATTAGAAACCCATGGTGGATTTCTTGGTACACTGAGAGTTATATCATTTCTAGTTTATTTTATTTAATTTTAATTTTATATGAAAACCATACATGAGTACCAACTGCTCCCAACCGCCAAATACACCTGGAGATTGATTATGCGTCCCCCAAATACACACGGAACAGTCAATTTTTCAGTATGTAGTATTTTGTAGTATTTCAGTCTATTCTTTACCTCAAATGTAAAGCTTGACTCGGTACACGATAAATCTGCAACTTACTTGTTATTTAATTTATCGTTATATTCTGAACACAAAACTGTTTTAGATTAAATCTGTCTGTGGCGAATTAAAATTACGCTCCGAACATAAAAATGTTTTTTCTTTGATTCTGTCGGCACTTGCAACTAGAGTTTTATAACTGCACTTTGAATAAGAGAATGTTTTCTTTTAAAATGAGTCAGCAGATGAATCCACAACTGGAATTTTACATTCTGAACACAAAACTGATTTTAAATTGAGTGTGAATCTGCTAGCGAGTCCCCAGCTTTAATTAGTATTACTCTCATAATGTGATAATGAGACTATGGCATCCCCAATTGGGGTATGTTGTGAGGCTAAAGGTAAGTGAGGAAGGGAAGGAGCTGGGAAGAGGAAGTACCTGGCTGTTTAGATCTAGTCATCAAACATGCTAAAACAATTTCAAGCAACATTTCAATTCTAAATGGTGGTCTTACATCAGAGCGATACGGGGAGTATTTTTCACTCTGGAACATGCCGCAAATATAAATTATATTATTTTTAATTCATAAATCGTGAAAACACAAATCAATCAAATAAAACTTATTTGCCTAAGTCGGGATTTGAACCCGCGACTTCCAGACTGCTAGTTGATAACCTTGCCCCTCGACCACAGAAGCCGGCATGAGGCAGTGATAAGATTATGATGTTGTGTAAGAATTCGTTGCCGGTGCCGAAATTAACAACAAGAATTTGATTAGGTAACCTTGAACTCATATTTCTGTTTTTGGATGAGTAAATCATCAATCATTACTATCTCCTGTGATGATGCTGATAAATGTTTTTTTTTTATTATTTGTAAATACCTTAACAAAAGTACCTACTTGTAAATGACTTGACAAAAGGGAACTTACATTGGTTATTTGTAATCTAAAAAATATATACTTCGAGTAACAAAAGAAGGCTTTTTCTAGTGGCTTAAAATCTAGTTACTAAGCAGATGACCTAAAACCGAAATCTTGTGCCTATTGCTTCTTATACACACTGCAAATTATTGCAGAACTTACACATACATACTTCAAAAGTATGCGTAAGTTCTGGTAAACAGGACCGGCAAGGTATATCCACATTGTCGGTTAAGATTGTCATGTATTGCGTATTCTTGTCGATGTACTGCCCTCTCTTGATGATGAGTTCGCTCGTCTTGGGTTCAATCCTCCGCTAAAAGTGTTAGTAAAAGAGCAAGATGATTTCCTATTGATGTTAATTGTCTTGGCCGTCAATAGTCTTGCAAGGCATGGTTTTGGTTGTCAATATTGTTGTATTCCGTGAAAATTGCCGTTAGTCAATCTTATTAAAAACATCAATTTGAAAAAACATCAATTTGAAAAAACATGTCAAATTCACAACACACAAAAACAATCTACTCCACCTAAAACTGCAAAATTATTTATTAACATTAATTAAGATTAAAATACGAAATTATGACAGGTAGCGGGGAGGTGGCAAACAGAGACGCACTTATAAATAGAGCTACCCCGGAAATATTTACAATATATCGTTAACCGTGCAAAACAGGGCAATATGTCGACAAGAGAAGGCAATCTTGACTGATATTACGGAAATCTTTATGAAAATTTGCCGGTAAGAAGTTGTCTTAAAAAGCTGCCTGTTTACCAGAGTCCTCCATCAATTTACAAGCAACATTGTTTACTTAGAATGATTTATGAGTAGTTAATCTTTTTTTTTACATAAATTAATTCATCAGAAGTATTTTAGAATATTGCCTTTTCAATAACTTTTAAGCAGACAATAATTTATCTTCCTAATTGGAACATTTCAGACTGGTGATAGAGATAACATAATAATTCTCTATTACGAATCTCGGCATGGCACTGAACTACAAGATTATTATTATTAGTAAAGATTAGATAAACTATTGAACTTCTATGAAAAAAACTACACGTTTCTAGGGGTACTCAATATTAGTTTTCAGTTAAATGAATTTATTATTTTTCTTACATATTTACTTACAATGATAAACTCCTTCCTCCGGACCCAGAGGTCCCCGGTTCGAAACGGAGACAAATAAAATTTTGCATCAGAGTGTATCGACATAAGGATTATACCAACTAAAATCTTGGTTCCAACAATTCCCCCATATTTCCATAAATAAATTTCCTCACATATTAAAATGAGAATAATTGGATGTTGCTCCATTCCCTCTCACTTTTAAAATTCACTTGCTTGACTTATCAGATTGTACTTTCTGTTGTCTAGAAATGGGAACTTCAGATTACATATTTTTTGGTTGTCCTTCTTCTAAACAAACATTCTCTCTTCTATCAAGCCTTATCTAAAATTTCCACCCCTCCATTCAATATCTCATTTCCAAACTCGACTCCAATCTTACATATAATTATGAAATTAGCCCATTTAAGATAAATTTATATAAATTCACCTTCCTGATTTGAAATGATGGCCTTAAACACCCTTGAAGGGAGAATGCCACATTTTGGAAACAAACAATAACAAAATAGTTTTTTTTCCATTAGTTAGTCGCCTTGCATAAAATATCAAGATAAAATATGTAACTAACTAACTAACCATCACGTCGTTTCTCCTCAGGGGTAAGCAGAGAGGGCGGACTGCCAAACAACTCAGTCTTGGCACACATTCCTTGCCTCGTTTACATTCATACATTGTCTCAAACATGCTCTTCTATTATTCTGACTCTTGACATGGCCCGACTCAAGTTTCTGATTCACTTGGTCATGCCATGACTTTCTTGGGCGTCCTCGACTTCTAAATAATATTAAATAATAATAATATTAAATAACATTTAAATAAAATTGGCCACCCCTAAATATTTTTACAAAATAAAATCATGCTGGAGTATCACTCTTCCTGTTTTTAGAACATTCAGTCTAGACTAGTATTGAACTTTGCTGAGTAAGGTAAACTTTATTGAGAATATTGTGAAAGTATGAGCTCCGGTCAGTTATTTCTTCCTTTGCTAGCGGCCGGTGTGCTTTACTTGTCTTGGTGTGAACAGTGGAAAATTGCTGATGGTACCTACTTTAATTGATTTATCACCAATACTTGTAATACTTAACCTTTTCTAACTGAACCTAAACTAGCCTAGTATAACCTGACCTAACCCAACCACTTAACACAACCTAGCATAACTTAACCTAATTAAAACTAGCATAACACATAATCTAACATTTCGTCGCCTCAGTTCTTAATTGTCCAAATGACCATTTTGGTTTTTGTTCAATCTCGACTTTAAAACTAAAAATAAAGCATAAAAAATGATAGTTTATCACTTTACTAAGAAATATTTAAACTAATAAGACCTTTATCTTTACAGAAATAGCTTTATCTTAAACACCTATCATAATGTTTCATTGAAATAATGAAAGAAAACCTTCTCCTCCTGCATAATTTTCAAATGGTCATTTGGACAATTAAGAACTGAGGCGATGATTTGCGTAATCATGATGAACAAATTTTATCATACATACTAATTTCCAATGTCTGTGTGCCCCCGTAAAATCTGGTTCAATGAACTTAAATTTTCTTTGAATGGGTCATTCCGCCGTTTCGTTCAAATCGCATGTTCACGCAAAAAAGTCATATGAAAGTTAATGTTTATCAAGAAAGTTTTATTGTAAGATGTAGCTATTTAAAAAAGGAAAATGGAGTATTTGCCGAATTAGGCATTTGTTACTTAATTGCTTCATGATTTACAAAAAACATGCTAAAATTTCATTACCTTCCCTTTGCAAATGAGCGACCGGTAAATTGATCTATAATAAAAATCAGTTTACACTAGTAAAATCACTACATTCATTAATCGACCTGTATGTACAACTAATTATGCATATTTATTTGTGTTTAATTTATTTTTAAAGCTACTGTATCATAGAAAGAATTGAGATTTTGTTTTTGTCCAGAGAAAATCGTTGTCATCTTCCGCGAAAGTGGTAATTAAAATTGAGACCGCTTTTATCCCTGTTCGTCAGCTGTACACCGCCCCGCACCTTCGTTACTAATCAGTGTACCGCTACATCCAGACGGGGGAGGACATGTGTCGCTGAATAAAGAAATATCTGCGATTTAAGTGCTCGAAAACAACTTTGTCACTGACCAGGCATCATTACCTTCCAGCATTTTTTAAAGTAAGTACATGTTTTAAAAATTCGAATCGTGTATCTATAAACTATAATTAGTCGGACTATTTTTGATTGAATCATAAAGATTTGTAATGTCATTATTAAGCGAGTAATTGAGGAAAGATTGTCAAAACTTCATTACCCTCCGATTCATTACCTTCCGTATCGTCAAAATTTTTGCTGGATGGTAATGAAGAGGTGTGGAGGGTAATGAAAAATTTGTAAGGGTTATTTTTACGTACATCTGGGACCATGTTTGGGGTTAATAAAAGCTAATATTATTAATAAAAGCAGTTTCTTGCGTTCTAGCGTCTGACAATTTCGGGTTTGGTGAAACACATATTTTCATTTTATCTATTTTCTAATATGGAAAAACAATCTGTTAAAATTTACCATTCGAATTTTTATTTGAAAATCGATTTTTTATTCAATAATATAATTATTCAAATGTAAATGAATATATTAAACAAATGATTTAACATTCCCCTACAGTCACAAGATGTTTCATTCCTTCGGTTGTCTATCAAAACTGATGAATTTTTACACAATTTCAAGTTTCTAAACAAATCCAGATTTAAACAAAAATCTACATAACTGGGCATCAAGAGTCCAACGCAAATTTCTTGATTAAAAAACGATAGCACTTCTGTTAGATTTTCAATCATTTAGGCAAAAAAATATTAAACAAATATGTAAAAGCAGTAACAATTTTTAGGCTCTTTTGTAAAAGTTATGAAATTATTCATTTTTGTTCTTCAACTTCTCATTTAATCCGATACTTATGATAATTTTTCTTTATTATTTGTTACAGGCTTAACAATTAAAACCACAATGGCAAAGTTAAATAAGAAACTGAAAAAAGAAGATAAGTTATCCAAGGACAGGCTACGTAAGCAACAAAAATATGCAGAGATTAAAAACAATCCGGAACTGTACAGTCTTCAGAAAGTGAAAGAAAAAAAAGATACTTAATGCGAAAAGCGCAAAAAAAGATTTGCAGCATTGAAAGAGCACAGAGAGAGCAAAGACGAAGATGTCGAAAGAACTCTCTAAATTATTTGAAGAAAAAAGAGTAGCAGCGTAAAATAGAAACGATTACAGTAGAAAATATGCTTCCAATTCATGAAAATGTCACGAAAATACCCAATAATGTGCAAAACACTGTAGATCCTGACCCCCTCACAGTCGAGAATGAACAACAAATCACACAAAAAAACATGCGTGCTCTAACGAATGTTAGGAAATTAAGGTACAGATCTATGAAAATCATTAAATAGTTACAGGACCAGATAAGCAAACTTAAGAATGAGAAAAGAAACGAACAAAAGAAAATGGAAGCGTTGCAGCTACAAAATGCAAATACAGCAATCGAAGATACAGTAGAGAAAAAAGTAAACGACATAGCTAAATACATCTCAATGAATAAAGTCGAAGATGTAAAAAAGAAATTGTTGTTCAGTGAATCGCTGTCTCGAGGATTAAATGAAAAATACAAGGCTTTAAAAAAACAGAGAAAAGACAGTTTGCGAATGAAATACTGAGAGACAAGAACAAGCTAAAGAAATATAAAGTCCTCAACAAAGTTCCCTTTCATATCAGAAAGACTTTAGCTGAAAACAAGAATAACAAAACAAATGAAATTAAACGGAAGATACAAGATTTTTTTGAAGAAGATGTTAATAGCCGGGTAGCTCCCGGAAAAAAGAATTTGTGAAACGCAAAGGTTTAAAAAAACAAAAAAGATTTATTACAGATAACTTCAAAAATCTCCACAACAAATTCTGCAAAGAACAAAAAAAATCAGCTATTCGACTTTTTGCAAATATAGACCCTACTGGACTGTTTTACCAAAAAAAGAACGAGACACTTGCCAATGAAAACTTCACTGTAACGTTAACCTTCTAATTAAAGCTCTGAAGAAAGCAAAGATAATTGCAGAAGGATCAGCGACAGAAGTATTGACAAGTTTGTTTTTTTCCATTTGTATTTTGATATTTTGTCCCTTTATTTTTTAACAATTCATACAAATATTGCAAGCATAAGTAAGCAGAACTGATTACGCATGAAAAAATGTATTTCTTGTCTCCAATGCTCAAAATTCTGAATAAAGCATTTAGTTTTTCACTTTAATCGTTTTTTCTTCCATTTTCCTAATCCGCTCATCACTTCAGGTCAAATGATACTTATATCTTTTTTATTATTCAATTTCAATTCATTTTTCATTATTCACAGAAATTTTAAGAACCTACAAGGTGTTCAATACCATCTATTAATGTTTCATTACCAAACTTCATTACCATCCAAATTTATAAATTACCATCCAACCGTTTTTCATTACCATCCACCCCTTCATTACCTTCCATCAATTTTCTTCGTATCTAAGTGTCGCACAAAGGTGCCCTTTTCACCTCTCTACATCTGATAGGTACAGGAACCCATTTCTATAAAAATATATAGTAAAAACGCAAAAAAAAAAAATTCCGCGGAAACAGGCAAATTTGAACGAAACGGCGGAATGACCCGAATACAAGTGCTGTTATCAAAATTTGTAACTTGATTGTGTGAAGGATTCTGGCAAGTTAAAAAATAGGTGCTTACCTGTGTACTTTAATATACTTAATGAAAAAAAAAAATTTAATCGTACTTCAAAGTTGGAATTACAATATCCTGAGATTTTTCACGGGCCTGTGCTAGTTAGTTTTTTTGTTGTTGTGAGTACCGCAGAAGAGTCCCAACTGCTCCCAACCATCTGAAGCCAATACTGTGCCATCTCCGATTGGCCTATGATGCTGAAGACTATGGGAAGGGGAAGGAGATGGGGAGATATATTTTAATTGTTCTTCAAAGTTGGAATTTCAATATCCTGAGATTTTTCACGGGCCTGTGCTAGTTAGTTTTTTATTGTTGTGAGTACCGCAGAAGAGTCCCAACTGCTCTCGACTATCTGAAGCCAATACTGTGCCATCTCCGATTGGCGTATGACGTTGAAGACGGGAAGGGGAAGATGGGAAGGGGAAGGAGATGGGGAGAGGTCACCTTCCTAGGTGGGGAAGTACCTGGCTATTCAGATCTGGTGACCAAACACAACTAAAGCCATTTCAAGCAATGTTTCGATTCTAAATGGTGGTCCTTCACCAGGGCGATACTGAAAGAATCTACCACTCTAAAATAGTCAATAATGATAAAAAAAATTATTATTGCATGCTAACTTGTCAACTAACTAGCTCTAATGCCTTTCCGCAAGGGAGGGCAGAGAAGATGAAGCGCCACACAAATTTGTCTTGGTACACACTCCTTTCTTCATTTCCATTAATTTTATATTATACTAGCTGGGGTAGCCGGCTTCCCTCAGGGAATTTATATGTGAATGTACTGAAGTTCGAACCCACAACGGATCTTGCTTTACAGTGGCGTAATTATACAAACTGAGGCCTGTGGCAAATTCATTGGATGGGGCCCCCCCAGTAAAAATCGTTACGTCGTAATTGAATTTTAATAAATCACTTAAGAAGTTACCCAACAGTATTACTAATATTGTGTGTATTTTTGTAAATTTCAAAAAAAAAACATATGTTTTACATATTAATAATGAAATAACAATTTAATCTTTACAAGACATTTATTAAGAAAATACTTTTCTACGAGCTTTCTGTTCCGCAAAACCATCAATAATGTCATCAAAGTTTAAAGACCGGGCCATAGAATTTTCAATAAACAGAATAGCCAAGTTACGTAGCCTGTCTTGTCCCATTGAGTTTCTTTCTGAACAATGTTCACACTAAAATATGATTCACTTGGATTTTCGCTGTGGTTGTTCTGGATCTGGATATACACTGGTATCGGGTGCTGCATCTACTATACTTACTTTTACTTTAAGTTACGTCCAATTCTTCATTTTTAGAGCACTGTTCACTCGCTTTTCCTCAATAAAGTCATCGTTCTTAAAGTACTGACTAATTTTAGGTAACTTTTTATGTTTTCTTCAGACTCCCTCTTCCTCTTTCGTTTTTCGCTCCCACCTAGTAGAGTTCACTTAGATATTTTTTACCCACTAGACATGTTTATATCTAACTTAACTTTCACAACTTTATTTTGCCTCTAAGGAACTCTATGACATAGGGCAGTGGTCCCCAACTTTTAGGATAATTGAACAACGGCCCGCTTAGAGTGGGGGGGGGGGGGGGGGGGGGGTAAATTAATACGAAAATTGTTCATTAATGATTTTTTTTTATTTATACACGAATATTTAATTTTGTGCACCTCGAATTTAAACCTTATCTAGAAACTGGTTTTATTTTGTCACTGGAGTGAATCATTTAATTAATACTACACCCAGAACATAACAACTGTAACTATTCATGTTCTCGAAGGGAACATTTAAAAGTCCACGAGTCGTTTCACTGTGGAGAAAAACCTTTTGTATGTTCCGATTGCAATTATTTATGTGCTAGAAAGGAGACTTTAAAAACCCACGAATTGACTCATAGTGAAGAAAAACCATTTTCATGTTCCGACTGCAACTATTCATGTTCTCAAAAGAAATATTTAAAACTCCACAAGCCATCTCACAGTGGAGAAAAATCTTTTAATGTTCCGACTGCAACTATTCATGTTCTTAAAAGGAACAATTAAAAGTCCACAAACCGTCTCACAGTGTAGAAAAACCTCTTTCATGTTCTGACTGCAACTATTCATGTTCTCGAAAGTAACAATTTAAAATCCACATGCTCACTCACAGCGGAGATAAACTTTTTTTATGTTCCGGATGCAACTATTCATGTTCTCAAAAGAACATTTAAAAATCCACTGCCGTGTCACTTTGGAGAAAAAACCTTTAAATGTTCCGAAATTTTACAAAAATTGAAAAAAAAATACAAAATAATGTCTGAACAGAAATTTGGAAAAATGAATGATCACGTGCGATACGTGCTCTTGGAATGAGTGCAAACCAGAGACTAATGAACTGACGTGGAGATGGTACTTATCCATCCGAAAAGTCGCTCGTTATCCGAGAGGTCACTCGTTAAGGGAGCGATTTTTTCACAATCTGTAATGCGAATTGCTCGTTATGGGAGGTGCTCGTAAAGAGAGGATCCACTGTATTTTTTGTAGATAATTATTTTATTTTTTATTGTGTATGTTTAATTTTTTTTAACGTAATTTTGATTTTTAAGCAGGGCCTTGGACGGCCCGGTACCATTTTATTCACAGAACGGTACCGGTCCGCCGGACCAGGGGTTGGGGACCACTGACATAGGGGACTCTATGACATAGGGACTCTATGATATAGGCCCTGAGGGAAATTATATTCCTCGGTGCCATTAAAAAAAATTGCAGGTTCAATAAAATAAAAATTACGAAAAATCAAAGACACATATGACCAATTAAAAATTAAAATCCGTGATTCCCTTAACACCGTGGGTCACTAGTCCGCCAGCGCCACAAAAATGCGGGATACCCCGAGCGTCATTAGCTCGGCCGCGCCACCAAAGTACCGTGACAAAAAATTAAGCAACCAATGGTTGCATTCTAAAATTGATCGACATCGTTTTCTTGTGAATGCGTTTAAATCTTAATAATTTATTTGAATTTTTGTATGGTCTTTATTTGTGTCTAACTTTAATAGATCTTATATACTTATGTAAAATTTACAATTTTTACAAAATTTTATTAAAAATATTAGGTGACTTCTGAGCTCGCGGCCTCTCGGGCCGGGGTCCCGACCCCCACGGGGCCCGTGGCATTTTGCCAGCCCTGCCACCCCATAGTTATGCCACTGTTGCTTTGTATACCCCTGCCCCTACTAATGGGTAGCCATACAAAAAAGGCTTAGAATGGTCCACAATGTTCCAGAATATTCTACAACCTTCGAGAGTGTTCTGGAATGATCCACAATGATCTGGGATGTCCGGGATGTTCCCAAACTTTCCAGACTATTCTCGAACATTCCAGAATGTTCCGGGATGTTCTGGAATGTTGTGGAATGCTCTCAAATACTCTCGAATATTCTGGACTATTCTAAAAATTTCTAAAGGGCGAAACTTCCAGCCCTTATATCTTTAAAGGCACACCCTTCAGGTAAAAATTATCACACCATATAACTCCTTTGATCGTACCGGGACTCGTCTCTGAGTTTTAGCAGCACGCAAATTGTACACTTTCTTCTATAAAATATATTGATTATTGTCTCAAACATGCCATTTTCTATACAAAACTTAAATGAGGATTTGAGGCCAAAATACTTAACAAAATCAATAGGTAATTATTTTTTCTTCAAAAGGTACAGCCAATGTCTAGTGAGCTATTTTATTTATTTGTATTTAAAATTATAAAATATATTCCGTTAAAGAAATCGGTTTTACGTTGTTGAATGATAATTAATTAAAAAATAATTTTGCCTTACTTACCACGAAAACATGATGAAATAAAAATGTTCAATGTCAAAAATAATGCGTCTTCTGCGGCTAAAATTTTTAATAAAAATTAAAAATTAAATTTCGTTCCAAAAAATGCTTTCTTTACGATGTTTTATATTTTTGACGACTTTATATTAGACTAACGAGTTCCCGGCTTGCCACTTAATAAATAAATTGTTTCTCCCTGCTCGTCCTCTCCCATTCGTCCCGTTCCCCTTCCGCCTCCCCTTACTCTCCCGCGTCTCCTTCCCTTCCCTCATTCCCACTCCGCCATCTTTGCCTTCCCTCTCCCCACTCCCCTCTTCAGCTTTCCCCGTCCCGCGATCCCCCCTCCCGCATACCATACTTTCAGTCTCGGTACATTCAGTTTTCAATTTCATTGCAATTTTTTTATACAAATTTCATAATGCCAGAGCTCACCAGTACACATAGAAACCTTCGCGGGCATGCTCACAACAACTCACCAAAATTTCCTTGCAATCGGATGAACAGTTTAGCAACGCATTTTCATGACGCCAGCGCTCACTATTATATATAGAAACCATAGCGGGCATGTACACATCAAATCCCGAAAGTTTCATCGCAATCGGATAAACAGTTAGCAATGCAATAATTTCATGATGCCAGAACTCACTATGTATATTGAAACCATCGCGGGCATGCACACATCAAATCCCCAAAGTTTCATCGCAATCGGATGAAAGGTTAGCGATGCATAATTTCATGATTCCAGAACTCACTATATATATATAGAAACCATCGCGAGCATGCACACATCGAATCCCCAAAGTTTCATCGGATGAATGATTTAGCAACGCATAGGCATCTCAAATGTATACAGCGCCCTTGAGGTGATTTTTCACAAAACGGCGCTATATAAATTAGCCAAATATTATTATTATTATTACACAAACCCAGAAACAAACATATTTTGATTTTTATAATATAGAGATAGAGATGACTTTATTTTTGACGACTTTATATTTTATTACATTGGTATGGTAGGTTGGGTAAGATTATTATTTTTAATTTATTTATTTATATACATATTTTTTTTACATGAATACCACACAAGTGTCCCAACTGCTCCCGTCTGAAGCCAGTGAGACTATGGCATCCCCAATTGGGTATGTTGTGAGGCTGAGGGTAGTGGGGAGGGGAAGGAGATAGAGAAGAGGAAGGTGGGGAAGTACCTGGCTATCCAGATTTGGTCACCAAACACGGCTAATGCCATTTCAAGCAACGTTTCAATTCTGAATGGTGGTCTTACACCAGGGCGATACTGGGAATATCTTCCACTCTGGAACGTGCCGCAAATATACTATATATTATTTTAAATGAATAAATTGTGAAATAAAACAAATTAATCAAATAAAATTTATTTGCCACGCCGGGATTCGATCCCGCGACCTTCAGTGTGCGAGTCAAGCTCCTTACCGCTGTGCTATGCTGGCCGTCATACATATATGTATTACGATACAATACATTACAAATTGGTGCTTTGTCTGTCCAACTGGGAAGGATTCCCGTTTCAGGACAGCCCAATATATTATTAACTTAGAAATAATTGCAAAGCTGCCCATAAAATCATGAAAAATCGAATTATCTAACCACTCAAGTGATGGAGATTTCCAAGTGTTCGGTTATTGATTCGGCCATTCAATTTAATCAATTTTATACCTCCAAATATGAATACAAGGAAATACGAGTATATGAACTGCTTGCTACGGTTAAAAGCAAATGAATCCACCTAGATTTCACTGTTTATCTCATATTAGGTTTAGGCTTAATTAAAAAAAGAAAATAATTTCTAATTTATTAATTTATAAAAATCACGTAAGTACCTAAATTTGTGTAGCTATCGCTCGAGTGGTTATTAGTCTTTTTCATATAATTTAAAAACAAAATATTTTGCTGTACATTTTGATTAAAAAATATATTATTCAGTTTGGTTGGGTATGTTGGCTTCAAATCCAAATTAAATAAAATGTATGAAATGGGCAGCACTTTCCGCTGAGTGATGCAATTGTTTCACTTGATCGTGGCATGTCTTTGTAGGTCGTCCCTGACATCTTTTTTTCATTTGTCGGTCATATATTCTTTTTCCATCTACTTTACAGGTCAAACCACTCTAAGTTGTTTATCTTGTTTATTATGCTTAAATTGGCTTAAATACTTCACTTATACTGCATTCAGTCGACCTCTGACCTTCTTCTGCCAGTTCCATGCCTCAGTGCCATATCAGGGTTGGTAGCAGAATTGTGGTCTGATGTGCTCTGCCAATTATTATTTACATAAAACATGGTATGGCTCCTTCCCCACTGCTAAAAGATACTAACTATTATATTATGAATATGTATATAATTTAACATGAAGCTTTAGCTTGAATTTGCGTAATAATATATTACATGTATACAAAATGTGTTTTTTCCAGGGTATGATGAATTGCCAAAACTTTTTAAAATGCAAGATTATGAAGGGTGTATGGAAGACAATGAGGCACTTTACTGTTATGTAGATATTGAACTGAGTACAAAGGAACCATCAGCACTTTTCGATAGGATAAAGGTTAACAAATTACATACATACATTTCAATATTACTTGTGTCTTTTCCTCTGAATATTGTTTGAACTAAACTAAATAATTAATCTTCACCTTTTTCAGAATGTCAGTTCGCAGTCTGTGATATATTTTCGTCACGACATTCTGCACAGAGGCATTTGTGTTACAAAGAGTTGTGATGTATCAGGTGTTACCCTTTCCACACTACAGACTGATGAAAATCTGCTAAGGGGGGTCTTACAAAACTGTGTTCTAAGTGAAATGAAGAAGGAAAATGATTTTGGCGGAAATGTTATATCGGAACTTTGTGAAAGTAACGTGAAACCAGATCCAATTACAGGAAATTGGATATTTACGGGAGTCATTATTGGGATACTTTTATTGAATGTAGCTGGAAGTATTTTTGCCAAGCAAAATGACATCAAACAAGGTAAATATACATAGTTAGATATTATACTTGCATGGATAAATTTTGTGTAACCAATATTGCACTCCCAGAATTACATATGGATAAAATTACACTTCGATGAAATTACTCATGAATAAAATTAAACATGAAGAGAATTACACCCAGGTGTTAGATTTTCACAAGTCAAAATAATATGTTCAAATTTGAGTGTTTAATAATAAATTGTGATGGTTAAATTTCATTTTGGAAAAAAAGCAAAAGTTTATTTAGGTTAGGTTACGTTAGGTTTTTTTGGGGTGCCATCTTTTAACTACCAATGCCATCAAACGACCAATACATTGATGCATTCAAATACTAAAATTTATCAACAGTAATCTGCTTCAACACCAATACTAGCCACAGTCGAGTGATATAATATGTGGGCGTGGCATATCTCTCGATATCGCTCATGATATAATCCCATACAGTCGTCACATGTATTGGTATTATAATATGTCTATGAGGACTGAACGGGATTGTATGACGAGCTTAAGTGGGGGGCACTTACATGTTAATAGTATATCTATTGTGGGTACCTTAGTTGAACTAAGGTCTTTCAATCCCGGAGATTTTTAGAGAACTAAAATTTCGTGCCAGCAAGGTATTTATTTCCGTTGAGATTTCCTTATTCTTGGTCGAGATTGTGCGAGATTGTCATATATTGCCTATTCTTGTCAACATATTGCCCTATTTTGACGGTGAGTTCGCTCAGCTACCAATATTACGATATTATTGCCCGGGCCAAATCTATTTTTTTCTCTCTCTGTTACATATAATAAGTGTGCACTCGCTACCAAAATTGTCAAAATTTTGAACACGATTAATGTTAAATAAACAATTTCACGATTTTTTTCAAGAATATACAAGTTTGATGGAGTTGTGCCGTTTTTTTATGTTGTGAATTTGTCTTATACATTACGGCGATCTTAACGAGATAACTATATTGATAGCCAACACCTTGCCACGCAACACTCCCCACTACCTTCAGCCTCACAACACACCCCGATTGGGGATGCCATGGTCTCACAGGCTCCAGAGACTCGCGGTATTCACATAAATAAAAAGTATAACTATTGGATAATAGACAATATTAAGAAAATTGTCTTGCTTGTTTAATGTGAACTAATTATTGTACCCAGCCATTTTTTCTAAAAATTTATTTTTATGATTTGAACAGGAATCGTTAATGGTGTTCTTCTATCCTTCTCAATTCCAAACAACTGGAAAAAGCTGACCAGCAGTAGAAGTACTACTGAAAAAGGAAGACATTGGGTCCAAGGCTTACAAGGAATCCGAGTCATTGTGATGCTTTTAGTAATCCTAGCACATTATTATGTTGTGATCTACAGTTTGTACATGACAAATCCAGAGGTCATTGAAATGGTAAGATTTCAAAAACATATCTTCTACTAGTTAAGCTGAGTTAGGTACTGTATTTCTAACTCTCTCTGGGCAGCCTAAAGCCGGGAATTCACATGACAGTAGTGGGCACACTTGCATGCAAGCTCCTTGCACATGCCACCTACTATCATGTGTATACGCTAACTTGCATGCCTGTAACTGCCATGCAAGTAGATAGCACAACATTTGATTTTTAGGCAGCTACTAGCATGCAACATTAGGGAGGGGACGCGGGGGGCTACGAAACTGGCATGTGTGAACTTCGCGACAGGTACGGGCATGCCAGTAGTTGACTAGTTGTCATTGAATTTTGCATATGAGTATCTTTCATTTTTATTTTATCCGCAATTTTTCCTAATAATTCATCAATTTTTTCTGGCAGCATTCTTAAATGGTTTCTGTAACCATCTATATCTTCTTGTCGCATTTCTGTAAGCAGACAACTACTTGCTCCAAAATTTTCCCTTCTGCTAATCCAATCTTTCACCCAAATCCGTCTTCTTTTTTTCTCTCATTAAATTAGACACACATTGTACTGCCAATTGCAATACGACGATATTTAATTCACTTAGAATGTTTTCCATTGCTAAAAAGCTTGAGAACTGAGTGACTTGAGGCACGTACTGCCTCGTGACTAGCTTGTGTATACGTCTTGCAAGTTACAGGCATGCAAGGACGCAAATTGCATGCAAGTTTAACTTGCATATGTATCCACATTTTGCCAGTAACTTTGCAATCTACTGTCCCATTTTACAGGCATGTGTATTCCCGCCTTAATGGACATCTTCCCTCTGGAATAACGATAAGAATTTTAGCAGAATTCGATCTTCTAGCATTCTTAATGCAAACACGAGACACCTCAATTGCAAGATTTTTCTTTATAATTTTATTTAATAGCTTAAAATAATTTTAAGAAATATTTATCTTTCTTAAACAAAAATAAAATAAAATAATTAACTAACAAAAAATTTGACGGTTAAATGGATATATAGAGCTCACCGTTGAGAGCTTATTGCGTACTTTAAAACAAATTTCTGGTATATCTATCTATTAATATAATGAAAAGTGTCTATGGCGGACATGTGTTATTTGATTTGTATACAAATCTACACTTTTATTATAAGATTAATTAAATTTTGCACACTCAACCTTCAAAGTAAGAGGAAAATTTAAGTTTACATTAAAACATTACACGAAAATCTCTGTGTAAAGTCCGGGCATTGCCGGGGACTTCAGCTAGTTGAATATATTTTTAAAATTTCCTAATAATATTGGAACAGTACGCACCAAACTTAAATGCAGACCTGAACTTGATTCAATCCATTACATTAGGTACGGTCACTTTACTGACTTTAAAGTGACCGTAAACGAAAGAGAAAAATGCGTAAAACGTATATGCGATAGAGAAAGGTGTGGGCGGAGAGGCAAGCCAATTTTCGGACCTTAAACTCGCCTATTGCGATGATTTCTGTATTAAAGTTTAGCTTGTACTATACCTGCAATATTATTCTTTATTTTTTTTAGCTCCATAGTAAATCAGCAATCACATTCTTGTTTGGCGGAACACTTGTGGTACAAGTCTACTTTTGTTTGGCAAGTTTCTTGATGACCTATTCGTTTCTGAAGTTTTTTGACAGTCGACCGAACATCAACTGCACCAAAACATATTTTTCTCTTTTATGTCAAAGGTGGCTGAGGTAAAAGAAAATAACCACATTTTTATGTTTTTTACAAATTAACTAACCAACATACCGTTTCTCCGCAAGGGCAGGCACGAAGGTTAGACTTCCAAATAACTCTGTCTCTTCACTTACTCCTGCTTCATTCACAATCATACATCGTCTCATAAATGCTGTCCTGTTATTCTCACTCTTGACGTAGCCCCTAGTATTTGATTCACTTGATCGTGCCATGCTTCCTCGGGCATCCCCGACTTCTTTTAGGATTAACTAACATAACACTCGTGATGATAACTTTATTAAAGTAAGACTAATACTAATACCAATAACCTAACCTAAACATTCTGGATGGTGGTCTTTACTGGCCACCCAGAGTGATACCAATCAGAATAAATAAAATATTTTGTTCATTTTATATTGGTAGCTGAGTTAACATATATGCAAAAATCTTAACATAGGTCAGATACACAGGCATTGTGGGTTCAATTCGTTTACTAGCTAAGTTCTCCATCACTGCAAGAGCAACATTTTCTGCTTGTATTAATGATAGTAATATTTTTTACAATATTGTCAGGTTATTCATAACCCGGGAATATTTGTCATTCTTAACCGTATATACACAGCTGTCACATATTTGAGCTCATCGGATGCTATCCCCTGTATGTATGTATATGATGTATGTGAATGTCTCGTTTGTGATCCATGGAGTTTCAATGAAACACGTACATACAAATGAAAACATGCCGCATGGCGGGATAGATTTCAAAATGTACATATTATATAATATGTGAAATAGCACACATAAACTAACTAAAACATATTGTCGGGTTTTAATCTGAGTTTTAATTGTTATCTTTCACCGGGGTGTTGAAGAGAGTAGTTTCTACCACACGGCTAATAGAATAAATATTGTATTTGTTTTAGGTTAACTCCAATTTTGGGTGTCACAGTTGGCTATATTGTGTTCTGGAGTGCGGGGGTGACATGGGGCCCTATGACACTGCACCATAATCATGCCATAGATCTCTGTGAGAAGTACTGGTGGGCCGATCTGCTGTATATCAACAACATTGTGGACGGAGCTTTATTGTGTACGCCGCAAACTTGGTAAATATAAATTCTAATACGTAAAATAAGGTCTCCAAGGTGCTGCGGTCGCGAGAACGGTTTTACGTGTGATCTTGCAACACTGGAATGTATCTTGGTTCCCCCACGCCAAATCCCCACCACGCTGCACTCTCTGCGACGCTTAGTCTGGGCGTGGTAGCCGGTCGTGATGGAACTTCCACTCGCTGCCCCCGCCAGGTGTGAATTACCATCTGTAATTCGTTTTTTGTGTGCAAAGAACAAAACCCAGGTGGTCATCTATTCTAAGCTACATGAAGTATGTGGAAAACAGCGAAAAAGCCAATGACGTTATATTATAAATAGACTCGCCATAGTCTCACATACTCACAATATAATGTGGAAAGCAAGCAACACTCTTTTGTTTTCAGCGGTTTTCAAATATAATTTCTAAATTCAAAACTTTATTCCCGTGTGATAAAGATAGACAATCAAAGAATTTACGTGTGTGAATATCATAGATATACTATAGTAGGGCGGCTTATTAATTTCTTCGCCGAATACTGCTTTCACATCACGGGTGTGACTGAGATAACAAGATACTCTCACTCGGTTACACAATGGACAGGGAAGGGTAAAGAATACAATGACGTATTATTATAAAATTAACTGTCATAATTATAATAATTGATAATAATAAGTAATTTGCGTGTACTTGCTAATGAAGTGTTATTCCTTCGCCTTTACGACTATTTGCCGTGTAATTTAAGCATTTTCTCATCACACAGGAGGGCATTTTGGCGCTTTGCAATGAAATTTACTTACTGGTAAGACACGACCTCACTCGACGCGTAGCAATTTAGTACTAAAGTACTAGGAATAGAGACAGCTACAATCGTATTGTGTTTGGCTTCCCACTTTGAGATTTCTACCCCGCGTCCAGTATTAATGTCTTTGGAAAAAGCGCGAAAAACGTATGCAAATGTATATAGTCTTTCAAGCAGTGATATGAGAAATAGGTGCAGTACCACGACTGTTGAAAATGAAGAATTATTAAATTTTAAACAGAATTTGCAACATCTGTGAAAACAGATAAAAAAATCAATTTTTTCAAGTGACATGATGATAAGCTAGAATAATATTAAGTTTATATCCTTGCCAAGCAAGAATAGAATTTATTTTAGTATTCTAGGAGCATTTTTTAAATTTCAAAATCCTGTAAAATCGATGCAAATGCGGTGATTTCCTAAAAAATCCGCAACGGATTCACTAGAATTCCAAGGGTTACATAATGTGATCCATCGGCAGCTATCACACTGATCTATCTAAGTTTCACTAGAAAATTTAATATATTTTGTGTCAAAATGTGCCGCATGATTGGGGTTATAAAGGGGATTGCGGGGATAGCATTGAAAAGGAATATCTTGAACATCAAGATATAATAAAAATAATGAATAAATTTCATGTTTCAGGTATTTGGCAGTTGACTTCCAATTATATTGCGTCGGTATGATAGTGATCATTCTAGTTTGTAAATATCCACAGTCGGCTAAACTTATATTAGGAGTTACATTACTATTAGCAATTATTACCCCTGGCCTCATGTCATACATAAATGCCATTCCCGCCACACTGTTTATGACACCAGAGTAAGTGCAATCCATCAAAATTTGTTATACCGTTGCCTTGTACACACAGCATGAGTGTGGCATTTTCAACATTGAAACTTATTTTAATAAAATTATAAAAATAATCTAGACAAGCGATACGAGAGTACCTACCTATTACATAAAAACCATTATTTTTATTATTCTATATTATTTGGTATGATGTCTAAAATTTTTTGATTCTCCTGATAGAAAATTTGTCAATTTTTCATCTTGCCAAGACGAGTATTACATAATTTGTGAAGGTCCACACACCAAAATATTTTTTATATTTATTTCAGAAACGCCAAAGGGAAATTTATAACTGATGAGACTTTTTTAAATATGTATGTAAAACCTCAAGGGAATACTGGAGGATATGCAATAGGTCTGATTTGTGGTTATGTTCAGGTTTATATTGAAAAAAATAAAGTTAACGTCAAGCAGTGGAAGGTAAATAATTTTTTTTTCTTAAATATGAAGCAGATACTTTGTGATGTGACATTAAAATTTGAAATAAGTCAATAACTTTGTAAGCACCACCTTTATTTTTTATACCTATTGTTGACCCGGTATCGCTTCATACATCGTAGCTTCTATAGGAAAGTATAATTTTACTTTCCTATAGAAGAGCTTGGTGAGGTTTGTCCAGGTCTTGACAGCGGATTCTTCTGCCCACCTGTTGCGTGGCGGGCCGGATCGAGAGAGACTAGTTGAGGGAAACTTTTTGACCTTTCAAAAAGTTTCAGCCGGACTCTCTTGACCCATCGCCTTGCACCGCAGTTGGAGAGATGAATTCGTGCGTCCGTCACTCCTGGAGATACTAACCCCAGATTCCTACCACTCCTCATGCCTTTTTCCTTCCAAGAACTTCCTATCCTTTCCTACCTTAAAAAGACCCTCCACACACATCCCCTAATGTATACACAGGCCCCGATGGAAATTATTTTTTTCAGGGCCTCCTGTGTGGAGCTAATAAAAAAAAAATAAAAAAATGGAACTGGTGTTCACACAGTTATTGTTTTACTTTGAAAAACAGTATTTCTTTTTTCGGCATGCAATACCGCAAATGTGATATGAAAGAAAATGGTTTAGAAAAGAGAAAAACCATGACACATCATAAGTGGTATAATTGTTATTGGAAACGGTGTTGCACAATGACTAAAAAAATTTGAACATTTTAATAAATACATTGATCGTCCAGTTGTTTAGTCAGACATCTTCATAACTTTTGAGATAATGAGGAAAGCAATATTCGAATGCATAACATAAGTCAAATATTATTTACACATTAAGTTTTACATATTAAATATGCTGTAAAATAACATCGATAGGAATAATGATCCGGTACATTAAAATGACTTTTTGTAATATCCTCCTAGAAAACATCAACATTTTTTTTAATTCACTACAAGTTTTTCTGCATTATAATTATTGATTTGGCAGTGTTTGTGAGTAATCTGAGTATTGTAGCATATGGAAGATATATTATTAACTTATTTAATGCACACTCAATTCAAATTTTCGGAGATGTCTGACTAATCAACTGGACGATAAAATATATATTATAATTACCTATAAAATAAATAAATTTTTTTGCAATTTCTCCTTCTTTAGCCAACGTTTCAGACAGCGTACGTAAGCGATGTTTCAGATTTAACGTAGTCCAAAAAAGTTGGCTAAAGAAAGAGGAAGTGCAACACGGCGTAATTGCCCAATAATTATTCACAAAAAGTCTGTGAAAATCTAAAATCATTTTTTCCAGTGGGTACCGTTCTTCGTAAAAGCTATAATACCACTGCTGTTTGCCATAATGGGGTGTGTGTTATATGCATTCTTGGAGAGGGATAATTTGACTCCATTTGTATCAGCATTATTTGCTTCACTGCCTAAACCCTTCATCGCTGCTCTGGCGGCGCTCCTCATCATATTCATTGCCAACAAGTGTGATGGTAAGACCATTTTGTAATTATAATAATACTTTTGAAACTATTTAAATAAAAAACATTAAGTAATTTGTAAAAAATCAACTGAGAAGAGAGGATTACATATGTTTTTTCAACAATTCAATAATATTATTTGAAATTTTTTGTTTGTATTCCAGTCGGCATGTTTAGTTTCCTGGAGTCCAGCTTTTTTGACATCCCTGCAAAAGTGACTTACGGCGCTTTTATAGTACACTTTGAAGTGCAGAAATCATTGTGTATTGTGTTGAACTATCCAGTGGAATTGGGACTTTTAACATTAGTAAGTAGAATTAGCTATAAATAAAAAAGTATTTGTGACAGTTATATTACTTATTAAATCGACTATTATCACCATTTTAATTTTTTTACAAATGAATGGCCCATAAATGGTTGCTTGTTTGATGGCCTGTTTCAGCTTTGATCAAAATTGTGATTAGCAGTCAATCTTAACAGCACTTCCGTTGATCAAAAGCTGAACAGTCTGAGAATCTGCGTTTAATGGGGGACCACTCAAATCTGATAGAGATTGAAACAACCCAACCTTAGCTTGCTCAAAACATGTACCGTTTCACCATTTTGTTTTGTTTAACTTTTTATCATGCGGGGTCCATTGCGACGGCAAACGCCAGAATTTTGCTTGACATTCCTATACAACAATCAAGGTCACAATTTTTGCCAACACTCAAGGCCGCAGTGCTTGTGCTTCCCGTGTTCGGCGGAAAACAAAACTTAAGGTGGAAACACATTATTAAAACGCGACGCGTCGCCACGTGTCTACACCCGATATGCACCGTGCACATTACCAACACGCGACGCCACGACACACTAGCAATTTATGAATACAGTTATCTAACAGCAGTGGAAGTGTATGGTTATGTACTATGGATTTAATAAATAACGAGTCAAATGAAGACTTTGAAGAAGATTTGATGCAAATTTTGGGTACATACATACATGATACTTAAACGGCTCAAGAAAAAGAGAATAACTAGGCGTTACTGGGTACATGAAATAAATTAAAAGAGAAGTATGTGTGGTGAATATCATACTCTGTATCCAGACTTACTTCAAGATACTGAAAGATTTCATATGTATTTTCGGATTACTAAAACACAATTTAAAGAAATACACGAATTTATTCAAAGTGACATAGGCGAGAAAGACACGAAATTTGCCCGGCAATTTCTTCCCATGCATTATTTCTCACATTATTTATTTATTTTTTTTTATTTAGAAAAAAGTAAATATTCACAATAAATGAATATTACATTTCATATCTGACTCATTACTATTTCATCATTTTTTTTGGTTACCCAATTAGTAGAGAAATATTCTCGGGTCTAACTGGGGAGCTAGTCGATGTAATTATATATATTTAGATAATAATATTTAAAGTAACAAAAATTGAAAAATTTAATTTTCAAAAATACTGCAAAATATTACAAAATATTGTACAGTAAGAAAATTACATATAATTATGATCTCTGTATATAGCTAAACTCATGTCATATAGAACAGGATATCGTTTTACCAACTCAATTAATTATTCGTCGGTCATTTCGCTAAATAAATGCAAAAAATTATATTTAATTGGCATAAAGTCCGTATATGCTCTGTGACAGTTCTCGAACGACTGACGCGTGGCGTCGGGTGTTGTCTAGAAACATACCGCGCAGGCCGCGTCGGATGGCGTGTTTACCCCCACCATGGGCAACACACCGACCTGGCACGTCTGGATCGGGTGGCGTGTGCGCGCATGGCGTCGCGTCGGGTGTTCATAGTGTGATTCTGGTCCATAGAAAACAATACATTTGATTCGACTCAACACGCATCGCGTTTCGTCGGGTCGCGTCGGGTTTTAATAATGTGTTTCCACCTTTTAAGGTGGAAACACATTATTAAACACATTAACGCGTCGGGTTTTAATAATGTGTTTCCACCTTTTAAGGTGGAAACACATTATTAAACACATTATTAAAACCCGACGCGACCCGACGAAACGCGATGCGTGTTGAGTCGAATCAAATGTATTGTTTTCTATGGACCAGAATCACACTATGAACACCCGACGCGACGCCATGCGCGCACACGCCACCCGATCCAGACGTGCCAGGTCGGTGTGTTGCCCATGGTGGGGGTAAACACGCCATCCGATGCAGCCTGCGCGGTATGTTTCTAGACAACACCCGACGCCACGCGTCAGTCGTTCGAGAACTGTCACAGAGCATATATTATACGGACTTAATGCCAATTAAATATAATTTTTTGCATTTATTTAGCGAAATGACCGACGAATAATTAATTGAGTTGGTAAAACGATATCCTGTTATATATGACATGAGTTTAGCTATTTACAGAGATCATAATTATATGTAATTTTCTTACTGTACAATATTTTGTAATATTTTGCAGTATTTTTGAAAATATTATTTTTCAATTTTTGTAACCTTAAATATTATTATCTAAATATATATAGTTAGACCCGAGAATATTTCTATACTAATTGGGTAACCAAAAAAAGTGATGAAATAGTAATGAGTCAGATATGAAATGTAATATTCATTTATTGGGAATATTTACTTTTTTCTAAATAAAAAAAAATAATAATAATAATGTGAGAAATAATGCATGGGAAGAAATTGCCGAGCAAATTTCGTATCTTTCTTGCCTACGTCACTTTGAATAAATTCGTGTATTTCTTTAAATTGTGTTTTAGTAATCCGAAAATACATATGAAATCTTTCAGTATCTTGAAGTAAGTCTGGATACAGAGTATGATATTCACCACACATACTTCTCTTTTAATTTATTTCATGTACCCAGTAACGCCTAGTTATTCTCTTTTTCTTGATTCGTTTAAGTATCATGTATGTATGTACCCAAAATTTGCATCAAATCTTCTTCAAAGTCTTCATTTGACTCGTTATTTATTAAATCCATAGTACATAACCATACACTTCCACTGCTGTTAGATAACTGTATTCATAAATTGCTAGAGTGTCGTGGCGTCGCGTGTTGGTAATGTGCACGGTGCATATCGGGTGTCGACACGTGGCGTCGCGTCGCGTTTTAATAATGTGTTTCCACCTTTAAGGTCAAAGGACACGTCCGTACCTCAGACCACTTGTCAAATTGTGTGGACCGCGCGAACTTCACCCCAAACGATGTTGGTGTAAAGTTATGGCCTTGAGTGTTGGCAAAAATTGTTAACATTTATGACCTTGATTGTTGTGTTGGACTGTCAAAATTCTGGCGTTTGCCCGCGCAATGGACAAAGCTTCAGATTGGCAAGATTGATGGATTAACATGTTTTTATTATTTTGTAGACTATCCTGCCCATCGTGTCATTGATGTTATCGTACGGAGTGGGCCTGGTGTTGTGTTTACTGGTGGAGTTCCCCTTTGGAAATCTACAAAAGATTGGCGAGAACTTCAATCAAAATAATAGTAAACTAAAACTCAACAATAACGATGCCACTCTAACTAAAAATAAAATAAAACCAACAGTTACCTTCAAGACTGATTAATTTCAAAAGAGATGCATAAATTTAAAATAAAGACTTAGGCCCAATTGGTTCACATAAATTCACCTGTGACAAAGTCATCAAATCGCCACTCAGCGCAATTTTGTTTTTTGACAGTTAATAGTCCGTTCCAGCTTTTGAACAAATTGTAATCAGCAGAAGATAACAACTATCATGTTGTTAAGGTGTTATAACTAGACCCAACTGGGAATCAATCAAATTCTAGACATATTGACTCTTTTCTACAAAAAAAACATAAATTGATTTCGAAAGATTGTTATTTTTTTTCCATTAAGTCCATCTGATTATGGGGCAACTGAAAAAATCCCAGTTGGCAGCTCAACAGCTATCCATAGGAATGCAACTTGCGAATTTCATTGCAAGTGCAACTTCTCAAAGACCAATTATCAAGGGCGATGCAACCAGTCACTCGCAACTCGCAGAGCTATTTGCCGCGGCCGGCGCGTTTCAGTTGCGAGGTTGACAGGTTGCCATGGTTGCGCCTCACCTGTCAAGTTTTCTAGTAATTTGCGATACGTCAAAGCAGGAAAATATTGATTTTGTTTTGGAGATTGATAAATTATTATTATGTATTAAGGTGGATAATTGATAAATTATTAATAAATTACATTTTTGCTATATAATTAGCAAGCAGATATAATTACTAAAATCGTAAAGTTGAGTTGCGCCGTGAATTGAGTTGCCAACCAGTTTTCGGTTTCTCTATGAGCGAAGGCCCTAAAGTTAATTTAATATATATTTTTTTAAATGAGTATTTTTGTATTATAATAAGGATTTATACCGTTGGTTATTGGCAGATTTGTTAAATTTCCAAACGAATGTTGAAATATTTCAAACCATATAATCATACAGAAAAATATAAATAAAGAGTAATTTATTGATTTATAAAAATATAAATCAATAAATTACCTAGGAAATCTACTATTCATAAATTTAATTTTAGTTCAAATAAAATCATAAAGAAAAACAAATCCAACAGGTGTTTTGTGACGAAAATCCATCTGTTTGTATGTTTATTTACAGACTTACAATCGGGGATAAACGGGGACCTTTCAAATGTAAAAAAAAAACAAAATGGCGCTGAATGGTCATTTGATGAAAGTTTGAATTTGAATGAATTTCTGCGAAACAGCTGGGTCTTATAGTTCTATAAAAACTCGTTCGGTTGGGGTGTCCCACATTAGATATTATTGTGGAAAAAAAATTTATTAAATAAATTTTCAGTGTCTCTTTTGGCTGCTTTTATAGATAATACATCTGTAACAGTATGAAAAATTTATTTATTTCAATTTTATGTACCTACTGTGTACACGGTTGTGAAGAGATCTAATTTCCTACCTGTGAATTTTTTTGTCAAAAAACATTTTATTATGGTGGGAAAACATAAAAATAAATATGTATAAAATAAGCTAAATATATAATTATATTTATTTTAAGGGACTGTAAAAAGGTCCACAAAACGTGCTTATAATCTTATTTATTATGAGTGTTGTATTTAATTAATTTTGTTTTTAATGCATTCACAACAGAAATTTTGTTTTATCAATAATAGAAAATGAGGTAGTTTCTTTGGTGTTTTAGTTTTAGTGTGGAATTATAATAAATTGAAAGTATGTAAAGTGTAAGAGAAAATTGAAGAGTTTTATTGATAATTACTCCCTGACATTTTGTGAGTTTAAAAGCTCTTTTTTCTTATTTAAAATACAAAAATCCCGAATAAATCATACAATGTATTATTGTGTAAATTAAACATATGTATATACAGTTCTTATTCACTAATCCGCAACCCCAAAAACCGGGCAAGTGTCCTGAAACAGCAGATTATAGTGCGTACAAACAAAATATGCGAATAATTAAAACTTAATGAATTTTGTAATAAAAAAACCAATTGATTGTTTGTAAAGTTTCCATTTTTGATTAAAAAATACAATAAAACTGATAAACCTACACGAAACATGAAACAGAAACAAATACAGAAAAATAAAAAGGTAACGGTTGCAACTGATACTCAAACCAAAGATCTCTTGCCTTAAAGCAACTCAGCCATTGGGACCTATTTTTTTTTGTCATTTTTGTCGATCTCGTATTTCAAATTCAGAATTAACAATATTAACCCCAACTAATTTTCTTCAATGATATTTTATATTGATGGATATAACCTTCAAAACTTATTGCAATGAAAATTGAACTTCCATTTTTGGTTTAACCCCTTAGGCTAATTTAGTAACAGCTGTTAGTTTCACGTTGATAAACATGATCTAAAAGGTGTTAGAAAGAGAATACGCTGTATATTAAAATATAAAAGTTAACCACAAAAAAATTTTAATGTACACCTCTATGAAACTAAAGTTTCCAAACTCAATTTAACTCTTCAAAATTCAGGCATATTTTGTCAGTAAGAAAAAATATTTCCGCTTTGCAATAAAATCCAAATAAACGGAATATTTCTGAACGTATCTGAAAACTAAGAACTGTTTTCGGAAGGTAATGAAATAAGCTTTAAAAATGGCTCACCTTACTTTTTTTTATTTAATAAAATTTGAAAGCTCATTTCATCACCTTTCAAAAATATTTGTTGGATATGTTCAGAAATATTCCATTTATTTGGATTTTATTGCAAAGCGGAAATACTGTAACTATCTGATAAAATATGCTTGAGGACTGAGGGTTAAATTTTATTGCTGTTTGATATTTTTTGCCACTTCAAACATTTTTCCGTTTTATGCATACAAATGTCAAAAAATCCAAAATGCTGCTAAATGCCAATTTGTGACGGCACACAGTGGGCTGAAAATCGCCTTTCATAGAAATAGAGACTTGAATTTTCAAGGGTCTGTTTTTTGGCTAGAAATGGATTCTGCTGATCATTACTATGCTATAAAATGTCGTATGAAGCAATTGCGTGTACAAATGAAGGAGACAAAGCATACTCATATGTAGAGCATTTAAGCATTAAAATGAATCATCAACATAAAAAAGTTTTTTTTAAACTTTGATGATTTTAAAAAAAAAAGCCAAAGTTGCACCACAATACGAAGTATGTCAAAATATTACAAATAAATAGTAGTATATCTGTGTGTAAGGATAGAATGGCCAACCTAATGATTCCAGAGATAGCCTCACTTTTAATGTCAGTGCCATACAATTTTTTCTTAAAAAAATGATAACTCCTTCATTTGTACACGCAATTGCTTCATACGACATTTTATAGCATAGTAATGATCAGCAGAATCCATTTCTAGCCAAAAAACAGACCCTTGAAAATTCAAGTCTCTATTTCTATGAAAGGCGATTTTCAGCCCACTGTGCGATATCAACTTCAATCAAATACCTGGGAAGAATCACCTCTAGTTATTTCTAGAACTAAACTACGTAGTAATGTGATTATTGCAAATTTATTAAGGGTTGAATAAATAAAAGGCGGTTGGTTTACAATGAAATAGTTTTAATGATACATGTACAGTACAGTTTAATATTATTTATGTGTCCACAACAATCATTGTTTAAATTCTGTCGGCCACATCGTCAGTGTTAAATATACCAGGGCTTATTGCGGAACAGTTTATAGTAATATACAACTTACTCAAACAAACTTAAAACAGGGTATTACATATTCATTTAACAGAAACAATCAACATTCAAATCGTTTGTACAGCTCACGCCATAGAATCATGGCCAAACTAGGCGAGATAAATTATTATTAAAAGAGATGCTGAAAACAGTAACAAATAATACTTATTTTCCAAATGCTTATAATATAATTATTATTTTCTCCAGAATAAATATGTATAACCAAACAAATTAAACAACACATATTTTCCACTTTCAATAAAATATCAACTTAGGCCCAGTAGTTTCGCAGAAATTCACGTGTGACAAAGTCATCAAATGGCCATACAGCGCCATTTTGTTTTTTTGACATTTTAAAGGTCCCCGTTAAACGACGATTCTAGGTGTGTTTCGGCTTTCTATCAAATTATAATAAGCTGACGAGCTTTTAACAACATAATAGTTCTCCTTTTCCGCTAATCACAATTTGTTCAATCCGGACTTAGAATCGGCATTTAATGGAGACCTTTCAACTGTCAAAAAAAACAAAATGGCGCTGAATGGCTATTTGACGACAATGTTTTATTTGAATTTCCTTGAAATAACCTGTCCTTTTCAAAAATAAAATAAAAGAAGAAACAATAATGTTATTGGTGGTAAGGCCGTTTAAATGATATATTTATAATTAGAATACACGGCATTCCATTATACAACAATATTATATAAATATAGTGAAAGCAACATAAATAATATAACATTATCTACAGAATCAAATAATTGAATAAGTTTAGCTAGGCGAGCTAATAAAGTATCTAGACTATACAAACGTTTAAAAATTACAATAAATCTATAATACAAATGATTACACCAATGTTAATATAATTTGATTGATACAATCACAATAATATAGTGAAGCAGTCACCAATTTCCCGCAGGCAGTTCTACGACAAACTGACGCCTCGTACATTAACTCAATTCTCATAAACTGACAGACTGACGCTTTGTACAAATAACTCAATTCTCATAAACTGACCGACTGATGCTTCATACAAACAACTCAATTCTCATACACACTGACAGACTGTGCTTTGTACAAATAACTCAATTCTCACAAACTTACAGACAAATAACTCAATTCTCATAAACCGGCAATCTTATGACAGATTGATGACTCAAACGGACGCCTCGTTCAAATAACTCAATTCTCTTAAACTGACATGCTGAGCTTCGTACAAATAACTCAATTCTAATAAACTGGCAATCTTATGACAGACTGATGACCCAAACTGACGCCTCTTATAAATACCTCAATTCTTAAACTGGCAGGGAATGAGAAAATGCATGAAAATCTGTGAAACATTAAGGAAGGTCTTCAATACAATTCTCCAAAGAGACTCAATAATATAAGTAGGAAAGGTTTGTCTAAATAAGAATGACTTTCGTGGCTTACTGATTAAAAAAAATATGACAATCAGTCAAGATTTGAAATTGTGAATTTATTGGCGTTGTGAAAAGACACTAACTGATATTGAAAATAATTCCGCTGTTTGAGACAGTCAACAAAGAAGTAGCATAACCCACACACATACTTAAATGGATTTATCTATTGCACAAGGTTTAGACAGATGTTTCATCAAAATTATGTTTCATTGAATCAGTCCAAAAGTCTAAACTACAAATTTATTTATCGGAAATCCATGCTAAATTTATAAATACCCAGGTATGCACTTTGTTTAAATTCATACAATTGGATTTAGTTTAATACAAATGTAAAAAAATATGTTTGAACAAGAGGGGCAGCTATCTTGGCTGTCAGTATCTGGGGATTTGCATAGAAAAAAATTATTTTGTTTCAGTGTGATAATTATGGGGTTGCTTCGCCACTGCGCTGACTGTCTTCGTAAGAATTATTTGTTTAAAAACTCAAGCAATGCTCACTAATGATATGGCATTCTACAGAACATTGACTAAAAATCTGATAAACTCTCAATACAAATATTAACAGAGTCCAGTCCATAGAACAATATCCTTTGCAAACAAGCAACCTAAAACTTCTATAAACGGAATACATTTTTACTTTAAAGATATTACTGATATTTATATTTCACCAGGTTTAAACAAATTAATGCCAACATTCAAAGCTTGGGGTTTTCAAACTCCATCACATTTGATGACCGCCAAATCAACAGCCAGTTTGAATTTTTGGCATTTGAAGGGTGATCGTTAAATGCCGATTCTCGATCCGTTTAAGCTTCGATTTTAAGATCACAAGTTGATCCAAAAAACTGAAATAGGCTGAGAATCAACATTCAACAGTGACCTTTCAAATGTCCAAAATTCAAAATGGCGCTGTTATTTGTTTTGATATCATCAAATGTAATGCAGTTTTAAATACTGCAACCTTGAACCAACAGTTAAAAAATCTTTATCGTAATATTTTTTTTAATCTCAATTTTGCTACTTGTGATGCCCATACGAATAATAACTATGCATTGCATAAGAAACTGACGTGTATTTTACAGATGCCTGAAATAAGAATAGAATGAAAACCCTGATGCAAAGATCTTAGCAGGAGTAAACACAAATAATAAATATCATACATTTAAAAAGACAAACTTATCAGATAGAAATATACATTTAGCTAATTTTTCTAGCTACAAAGAGTAATACATAGTTAAGTTATATTTTATGAAATCTCTTGGTCATGAGGTACTAAAAAGCTATGACAGTACTTATACATATGTCATTTAGTATTATCAATCGACAAAAATATATAGAATATGTTATAACATCATTTAATCCTTATTTCGGTGTCTATTTTACAAAGACAACCAAATCAAAATATCAACCGTGAATCCAAAAGCATATTCCCACTAAAACAAGGTTGGGATAATTACTGTTTAAGCCAACGACAGGTTTCTATACAAATGTATGAATTTGTGATTGGTGAAGTAAAATAAGATTTTTAAGGCATTTTAAACGTACAAATGAACTTGTTACACTTTTAGCCATTCTAAATAAGCACATTTTAAATTTTGCAGCACATCTATGTGTAAATGGTTGTTATCAGTTGTGTAAAATTTAAAATGTGTTTTTTTAGCAAGGGAGTGTATAAAATACTGACGTAATCAAAACACATATGCACGTAGTTAAAATTAATTTAAAATGTTGACTCGTGGTTCACATTATGTAATTACATATGTAAAAATAAGAAAACATAATATTTTTTTTAACATTGGTGACTGATATAACAAATATCAAATTAATTTACAAGCATGAAACCTTATTTTAATAAAATATTGACAATTCAAATTTTCAAAATAGTATAGGTACACATGTTTTATTTTTTGGGATTTTTCAACCTCTGTGACATTTAATCTATGATTAGTGTTACTTTAAAATTTGACCTACGAACGGTCTTTGTTAAATACCAAATCAAATGCTAAAACGTTCGAGAATTTGCCATCGCAGAAATCAAATGAAAAAAACTCTGCCATATCGTCGATCAAATGTTACAGGGGTTCAAATATACCAAATCTGTGTACTTAAAGAGAAAATATTGCTTGCTTGTGTAATTTAATTTAAATTCTTTATTTTAAATCTTATTTTGAAAATGGCTGCTATTCTAATTGGTACAGTTAGGTACCGTGAAGTTTCTGAATTCACAAAGAGGCTCTTTCATTTCCTACTGAGATGTGAATGGACAAATTTTAAAACATGTGAATTTATGCTGCATCAAAATGTAAGGTAGTGAAATTTGTCATCACCATGGTACATACATGTATTGTATATTTACTATTTTTTTTAAATCATTAATATCTTTAATTTTAAAGAATTTATTACTCTGGTACAAAATTTTGGATATTACACATGAAAAAGCGACAGTAAAAACAGTAGAGATGAAGGAGGATTCAAAGGGTTACGATGATTACAGAATAATTTGGGAATATTTACAAAGTCCGGAGAGATGTACACTTTTTGCAACAACATTCTTAGTATTTAGAATATGCCCACATTAACACTGACTAGCACAGTAAATATAAGCAAGGCTAATTCGATGACTATCTTCAGTAATATTAATCAGCGGGGAGTAAATCAGTATGACGAAAAATGGCACGGTAAAAATAATATTAATGACAAACTGCTGATAGCTTCACTGTAACATCTACATCTTTCTTGTAAAGCATGCCAGAAAAGTTACAATGGAGGTCTCAGGGATAGGACAGTTATTTAATAAAGATATTAAACTTGTCTTTGAATAATCAGAATCACATTGTAGGTTTGCAATGATATTCCAAAAATTAACTTGTCGACAATCAAATCACTTGTGGATATACCTCTACATAAATATTGAGCAGTATTTTATATTAAGCAAACAGAAACAAAGGCCGCTGATAGCTTCATTGCAACCTCTCTCTCTTTCACAAACAAAATACAAGAGAAAGAGAGTTTACAACGGAGCGTTCAGTAGCATGACTGTGATATCACTTACAGAAAGTCAAATAAAGTAATGCCAATCTATCCATCATTAATGTTAATTGATTCATCCACATTCATATACCTTACTCAACAAATTTTATTCATCTTCTAGACTTATACGACTGCTAAGAGTTACCCTTTCTATAATTATCTTTAAAACACCAATTCACCCTTTTGTAGCTGGCTTACTTTAAAACTGTGTAGAAACGAGGTTGATGTTTGTTTTGATATGGACACAGCAGGACTACGGTTTTATGGGGTTGAATCTAAATGTATTCCATGTATTTAATTGAAATGGTGCTTTGTAATTATTGAAATGGTCACCGTTGATATGTATTAGGCGTGGGTGCATTTATTTCAACACGTCCAACCAACACAGAGAAGGATATTCACCGATTTAGAATCTGTTGATATGAAGGATGTTTTGGAAAACCAAAACAATGCGGAGTTATTAAAATAGTTGCAAAATTGTAATACCCAAGCACGCCCTGTACAAAATACTCCATTTGCTAAAAAACATTGAACTCTGTCACTTTTGTAAAAAAAATGCCTTTAATACAATGTGGTGACAGAATTCTTTTAAACTGTGGAAACCTAATAATTAAGTTCATTTTAAGCATTTATATTACTCAGTTTTCATATTTTCATGGACATAAATCATCCGTCATGCAAACATTAAAAATGCACCATGATAATGTTTTAAAATTAAAAAATCTAAATAAATTATAATCATGATTTATATCTACAAACTTACAGGCTTGTAAACTTGTCCATAAATATGTATTTCAACTCATAAGTGCAAACAAACATTGGAACTTTTAAGTACACAAAAAAAATGAAAATTGGACTTTTTAAAGCACTTCCTTTGCAAATGCTTTTACATAGGAAGCGTCAATGTGTATTAAAATAAATTGAATTGAATAAATAGATTGGATTTTAATGAAAAATGTAAAGGGAACCCTCGCCAGAGCTAAAATAGCAAATACTACGATAGCAACATTGACAGATTAGCCAACAACATAAATAGCAAATAATATAATTCAATCAAAATAATGTCACGACTTTGAATCTGACCGAGTGATAAATCTAATGATTAGATTAGAACCTTCAATTGTTTGTTTTGTATATAACGAGTATTTAGTTGGAAGACAGATATATAAATAATAAAATATACACAAATAAAACAGTGAATGTATAATGTAGTTGATGACAATGTAAAGCGTGATGAATAACCTTCTAAAAGTACGATAAAATAAATAACATACGATGTAAAAATCTACACGTAACATGTTCGTTTTTACACAAAATGATTTTATTCTATTATTGATATAATTATTTGTTTAATTTAATTGTTAACAATATCATATTATCAGTGAGTTAAAGCACAATAATGGCTTCTTTCCGCGGGCGGTACTTCGTTCAAACCATCTCCATTGCGAGCAAAACGCTGTCTCAATGTGAACAATACGCTTGTAATAGCTTGTCAGGAGCAAATATGCTGGCTCTTGGTGAGGAATACGCTCACCTGTGCCAGAGTGCAACGAGCTTTCTGCCGCCCTCGAGTCGCTGGTGAAGTAGCCCACAGTAGCCGGGATACAATGTTAAAGTGACAGCAACAACATTTAAAGTGGTTATATTATTTAAATTGCAATTATTAACTCCTCCGTGAAAACTTACCTTTAATATTAGCAAAGGTAAAAATATCTCTCAACAATATAAAAGAAAAGTTGACAACAGTTATTATGTTATGTTAACTTAATTACAAGTCCCTAGGAAAGAGATAACAATGATTTATGTATAGTCGAGTGCAGTCACCGAAAAGTACTAGTCTTTACAACTACAGATTGTTTAGCTTCTTTGTATACAATATATTATTTAAGAAACGCTTTATACTTAGCCTAAGGTGACAGGCTTGCCTTACTAAATGTTCTGTTTTATCCACTGACAGCAGACAGAGTGGTGCTGGGTGCAAGTATTGGGGCTGACCCTCAAGGCGACATCACCAATGTGCCCCTCTATCAATTAACAACACAAAATGAAGCGACAAATATAAAAGAAAAATGCGAAAATACTAGAAATTATATATTTACACATTGAATAAACTTAATATGTATTTATTTTAAAAGCTTAACTTAGATATTTCAGTTGTTTAGCGTGATAGAGAAGTGGGGAAATAATGTGAAGGCATTGTACACAACTAGGGGTATTTACAGGCGTGGGTCGTGGTCGTGGGGCAGTGCCGGGAATCCGGAACCCATCGCACACATCCCCACTGAACAAACAGAGTGGGATCATTTCAATACGCCCAATTACACTCATTGCTACACCTAATTTAACTATTCATTTTGAAATGCTTACGTCCACCTTAATAATATCCAAGCATTGTTTTGATTTTAACAGTTTATCTTTGGTTAGAGCTTAGATATACACTTAAATACGACAAAATCAGTTGGGGAACCAAACTGAAAAAAATAATTGGGGAACCGCACTTACAAAATCAATTGAGGAACTACAATGAAAGAATCAATTGGAAAACCACACTGACATAATCAATTGGGGAACCACACTGACAGAATCAATTGGGGAACCACACTGACAGAATCAATTGGGGAACCACACTGACAGAACCAATCAGGAAACCTCACTGTCAGAATCAAATGAGGAACCACATTGGAATAATATCAATATTACGGAACACCACAGAGACGAGAGTGCTGAGTGCTGCAATCTTAGGCGCCATTTACTCAGCACAAAGTTATGCTCCTCCTCTAATGACTAATGCAATTCCTATTTTCCAGAAACCTGACTTTCCATTTCGTTTTTTATTTAAAAAGTAGTGATCTAATGAAAAATACTTGTACAATTTTTAGATCAGATACATTTATAGCCACTTATCAAATTACTTATGGGGAAAATGGCCATAAACATTTGTTGAAAACAGCATATTTTTCAAATTTTTAAACTCTTCATTTGCAATTAGTTTTACCACGAATGCAAAAAAAAACTCAAGTTTCTACCGATGTATAAAATCCACCCTTACTAACCATTGAAACTTCTTCCCCTAAATAATGTGATAAATTCTTCCTACCCTTCCTCAGCACATGTGCACCCTAAATAGGAAACACTTATGTAATACTATAAAACACGTCAAACAGTTTACGTACTCAGACCAAAACTTGTTTGAACAACGTATAAGCAAACTGGCAACATTCCTCCACTTTATTCAAGAATTTTCAATGCCGATAGTGTAAATGCCAGTTTTCAAGAAACACATTAAGAACATCAGCTGTCATCTAATAGCATTAAAGAATTGACTATGAACAACGGAGTGAACCAACCACGCTTCAAATAGTAAATTTACTTACAATTTAAATAAATAGGAATGTTGAAGTGTTAAAAAAACCAGTCCACAATAATTCAAGTTTTACAATTATTATTATCATTCACACCAAATGACTGCATCGTGTACGTGAAAAAATCCAGGAAAACACAGTACAATATATTGCAACGGTGAGTAAATTTGCAAAAATTGCAGTATTCTCCTTTGATTAAATATTTCCTAATTATATTTCATAATTTACTACAGTCGGTTACAGATCCATTAAATGTAACAAGAGAATAAAGTATACTAGCAGACAGTGTATCACGTCACATGAAGGAAAAGTTTAAAACGCTAATTTCTTGTAGAATTGACATTGTTGACAGAGAGCAAAAGGATTTTTAGAAAGAACTCTCGCTAATAAAAATCTTGAGCAATTTAGGTGAGGTTGATTGATATTTTTAAAGCAATGATTGACAAATAAAGACACTTAAGGGTTGCCGATATTCGATAGAGTATTCTTTAGCAGTTAGCGCCGTCATGTGGCGTGAAACACTGTCCAGCGTTTAGTGGCGTGGTGCTATTGGTTCCTGATGCTGAGTGCCATGGCCATCTTCAGGTCTTGGTCCTCCTCTTCCCGACGCTGCCTTCGCTCCTCCTCCAGTCTGCGGCCCTCGGCGGCCGCCCACGCCAGCTGCTGCTCCTCGGAGGGGAAGAGGCTGGGGGCGGTGGGGGCCGCCGGAGTGGTCGGCAAGGGCAAGTTCTTGTTCTTCTTATGCCTTCCCAAGTTGCCCAGAGTCTGAGTGATGGATTTCCCCAGCGGTTTGGGTGACTTTTCTTTCTTAACTTCTTTGGCGGACTTGGCGGGTTTAGTCTTCCCCGTTGTCCAAGTGTTGAACTGGCTGGAGGACTTAGAGGAGACGGAGATGTTGGAAGCATTGGAGGTGTCTGCCCAACCGTCGGTGGTGGCCCAGTTGTCCTCGCTATCGGCCCAGCCTCCACCTCCCCCTGCGCCCCACGATGCGAAATTACTACTATTGTTATTGTTTTGGGCGATGGGCACTGACATCCGCCCGCTTTTACTGAAAGGATCATTTGAAGGTAGGGGAACAGATTGTCGGCCGCCAAACGAGTCATTGTTATTCTTTTCAAACGTTCGCGACATGGCGAAAAAGTCGTCAGTCTCAAACGCAGCGAAGCTAGAATTCTTATTGACATCTGCGACCTTAATGACAGGCGGAGGGCTGAATGCGGCGAAAGAGTCAGGTTCCCGGGGAAGGTGGGCGGGAGCCTTGGCCGGGCCCGTGGAGTCGGGTGCATCGGCGAAGGGGTCAGCGAGGTTGAAGGGGTCCTCGTAGCGGTAGTCTCTGAAAGGGTCCTCGGTGAAGTCCATCCTTTTGAGCTTCGTGTGGGTGGTCTGAGAGGGGCTGGCGGCGAAAGCCAGCGAGGGACTTTTGCTGGGAAGCTGAACACACAAGGGCATTGTTTTATTGGAGAATGAATTTATTTGCGCTGTTTGTTAGTGTGCGGCGACGCTGCTTTGCCCGGGGTCGGCGGGTGTCGGGCGGCTCCCGAAGACCCTAGCCGGCCCGGGCCGCTATTCTCTCCCCTCCCCCTTAAAGCTGCAAGAGATAAACACAACAAATAGTGTTAGGTTAGGTTCAAATGTTTCTAGTTTCCACATCATTTGTAAATGAATACGTGAGCACGAGTAATATTTTTTTTAAAGTAACAAAAACAATAAGTTTACAGAAATGTACAGAACTGAATAATTCAAAACACTTGTATTGCAATAATTAGTAATATGCCAGTGTAAGGTAAAACCAAATATTTTATCTTTACAAAAAAGAAAACACAAGAATATACAATAAAGTCATTGATTAACTACATATGTATATTTAACTTTTGGGTTGATGCATTAGTTTGAAGTGTTTTAATTTAATTTAGAAGAAATATGTATTTTCTATTACAATGTTTTTGGAAATTTTATGAAGACATTTCGTTGGTTTATGATAGCGAGAAAAAAACGCGAAAAATAAAGCAAAATCAGTTGAACAACCTCTCTGCAGAACTCTTGGAATTGCCAATTATTGTAAAAAACAAAGGCAATATACATTCTCCCCGGCTAAACTTACTAATAGATATGTTTTAAATTATACACAACTGATAAACAACAATTTACGATACTCTTTGATTGTTTATCAGTTGTATAAAATTAAAACAATATTTTTTTGTTTTTTCATAGTCGACACTTGATTTTCTTTTGCCAAGTAATAAAAACTTAATAAATGTAAAAATTCATTATATTAAATATAACAATACAATGGCTTTAAAAAAAACGCATTTTTACATATGAATAATATCTGTCTGGAACCATTGAGAGTATGGCATCCCCAACTGGGGTATGTTGCGAGGCTGAAAATAATGGGAAAGGGAAGGAGATGGTGAAGAGGAAAGTGGGGAGCAAGTACAGTATGTTGTGAGGCTGAAGGTAGTAGGAAGGAAAAGGAGACGGTGAAGAGGAAAGTGAGGAGCCAGTACAGAATGTTGTGAGGCTGAAGGTAGTGGGGAGGGAAAGGAGATGGTGAAGAGAAAAGTGAGGAGCCAGTACAGAATGTTGTGAGGCTGAAGATAATGTGGAGGGAAAGGAGATGATGAAGAGGAAAGTGGGGAGCCAGTACAGAATGTTGTGAGGCTGAAGGTAGTGGGGAGGGAAAGGATATGGTGAAGAGGAAAGTGAAGAGCCAGTACAGAATGTTGTGAGGCTGAAGATAATGGGGAGGGAAAGGAGATGATGAAGAGGAAAGTAAGGAGCCAGTACAGAATGTTGTGAGGCTGAAGGTAGTGGGGAGGGAAAGGAGATGGTGAAGAGGAAAGTGGGGAGCCAGAACAGAATGTTGTGAGGCTGAAGGTAGTGGGGAGGGAAAGGATATGGTGAAGAGGAAAGTGAAGAGCCAGTACAGAATGTTGTGAGGCTGAAGATAATGGGGAGGGAAAGGAGATGATGAAGAGGAAAGTAAGGAGCCAGTACAGAATGTTGCGAGGCTGAAGGTAGTGGGGAGGGAAAGGAGATGGTGAAGCGGAAAGTGGGGAGCCAGTACAGAATGTTGTGAGGCGGGAAAGGAGATGGTGAAGAGGAAAGTGGGGAGCCAGAACAGTATGTTGTGAGGCTGAAGATAGTGGGGAGGGAAAGGAGATGGTGAAGAGGAAAGTAGGGAGCCAGTACAGAATGTTGTGAGGCTGAAGATAATGGGGAGGGAAAGGAGATGATGAAGAGGAAAGTGGGGAACCAGTACAGAATGTTGTGAGGCTGAAGGTAGTGGGGAGGGTAAGGAGATGGTAAAGAGGAAATTGAGGAGCCAGTACAGAATGTTGTGAGGCTGAAGGTAGTGGGGAGGGAAAGTAGATGGTGAAGAGGAAAGTGGGGAGCCACTACAGAATGTTACGAGACTGAAGGTAGTGGGGAGGGAAAGGAGATGGTGAAGAGGAAAGTGAGGAGCCAGTACAGTATGTTGTGAGGCTGAAGGTAGTGGGAAGGGAAATGAGATGATGAAGAGGAAAGTGGGGAGCCAGTACAGAATGTAGTGAGGCTAAAGGTAGTGGGGAGGGAAAGGAAACGGTGAAGAGGAAAGAAGGGAGCCAGTACCTGGCTTAGATCTTAAATGAATTATTTGTGAAACAAAAAAATTAAAGTTAGTTGGATGAATCTGCGACCTCTTGATTCGTAGTAGAGATCCTTAACCCTCTACCACGGAGGCCGTCAAATTATTAAAATCACATTGAGATGAGAAGGTGTTTCCAAAGCGAAATTGTTTTGAAAACCAAAAACACTATAAAGTAATACATCAACCCATTATATTCCAAAGTAAAATGACGCTGCAATATCTACGGCATACTAATTATGCGTTCTTACAAAGCAGAGGTGAAGCAAACTAGAAACATAATGAACTAATTAGTTTAGCAAGAGAGTACTTGCAGGTTTGCAGTGAAGTCAACAGCCATTCAACTCCTATACATCGAAAATAAATAACAAAATCATAGAGGGGGGGAGAGGTTCAAATCATAACATATCTACCTGAAAATAAATAAAAAGAAATTAAAGCAAAAATTAAATCAACAAATAGCATGCAATCTTAACAATTAAAAGTGAAATACCTTAAGACAGTTGACTACAGAAGAAATGAAGCTGGCAGTAAATTTTTGAAAATGTGGCCACCAGCGCTAAAGTGGTCTAACCCAAAGTTTGCACAATGCGAAAAAACAGTGTTTATGGTGGCAACTTTTTTCCCCATGTAATGGAGAGTTTTTGATTTGTCATTTTATATTACATTATGTAACAAATAGTTGTAGATGGGATCAATAACCCGATTTCCGAAAAGTGAGAGTTAGACAATTTTTGCGCTAGTGCAATTGATACCAACTGTGAATAGGTGACCCTAGCATTTCTATGAAAATCAGTTGAAATTACAATCCGTTGAGTATTAAAATATTTAGAAAAAATCTTGAACTTGAATGCCGAATGAAAAAAGCACAGAATTGGAAAATTATCTTCAAACAAAATGAAATCACCCTTCTATTTGTGCGTAAACCTTTTCAACGTGCACTTTGTGACTTAATGCTTCATTGCAATCATTAAACATGGCTAAAGCCATTTCAAGCACCTTTGAAGAATCTTTGAATTCTGAGTCTTTCATATGTAATCATTTTGTAGTGATATTGATATATCGTCATGTAAGCTATATCTACATAAAGGGATAGCCGACGATGGATCACATATGCGATAGTCGCATATATAAGGTAAATTACATGAAACATTTTGTGCAGAACGGTATGAGAAATAAGTCAGATAAAAGGGATTCAAATATGTGTACATAATTTAATTCAGCAAAACTAAGACTGGCATAGGAAAGATGGTATACTCTGTTTTCTAATCTGTGCAGGGTCTGTTAAATATAAGTAATCTTTTTGTGGTCATCGGTGTAACGCCGAAGAAAAACATAAAATAGAAGTAATGTCATGCATACCTAGAGTTACTTGCACCGCTAGCATGAACACAAATCAGAGATTACAAGTAAACAAGTAACTGCTAAATAGAAATGTTAGTAACGTAGGCCTTCGTGGAACATTGCCGATAGGTAATCATATTGTCGTTGCAAATTCATCGCCGAATTAATCATCAGAAAGTGACATTTAATGGCGGCATTGGTTTCACATCGGAGTTTAATTATGTTATGCATTATCACATGACATTACTGAGTCAGAGGGCCATGATTTGCTAACATATTTGCATCATAGGAACTCCACAATGAAGGAAGTTTAAAATATTACAGAGTAAGTTACTAATCACGGATTAACCCAGTTTCATTATATCAACAGTAATCAGTAATAAATTTAGATAAAAATTTCACTGTCAGTTTAACATAAAAGACATTATTTATTACGCCTCTCGGTACGGATTTCACACAGAGAAATTTGCACCAACAATATAATATTCTTACATCATTATTTAAATTCCTTGCTTTGATTACCAAATACTTCAAGTTCCACAAAGGTTCAGAAATCTCAGGCCAAATGAATGCAGAACTATCCTAACTGCGTTTGGAGCAAATTTTATGGAGAAGCCATTAAATGTTCAACATTGATTTTTAATTTCATTAAGCTGTCATATTTAACGGAAATTTGGTAGGTAATTCAAAACAAAAACAATGGATCAATAAAAATGCAAGATTTTGGAGAATTCTGCTTTCACACGAAGGCTTTTGATCCAAGATAAATTAAGTTTAAAAAGGCACATATTTATAATTAAGGATTCATTTACAGGAAACAAATAATCTATATAAACTTTTTAAAAGAGTCATATTATTAAAACCTATACAAAATTATAGGCACAGACCTGCTTCAGAAAATGCGAGGCTTTCAAAAAAACATACTTAATTGAAAAATAAACACAGGAAAGAAATAAATAATATTCATACATACAACAGTTTCTTCTAAAGATTCTCTTACAAACTGATAAGTTGAGAGAAGGGGAGATAATGAAAAAACATTTTTACTCTATTTAAATGGTAGATTAATTACTTAATACTAAAATAAATTATAGAATTATCTTTGCCAATATCGATACAGCACAGATTCAAACAAACATATTTACATATTCTATCAAAACATTATATTGCTCCGTGCAGAATTTAGACAATGACAATGATAACGAACAATAATCATTAAATATTTATTATGCCCTTTGGAGTCAAAGAAACTAAAATTAAAAAAAAAAAACACTGAATATTTTAACGTTAAACATAATGTATGCTAGTCCCAGGGAGAGATCACATACACATCATCGACGATCGTCCTAAAAGTTTTTCATAAAATTTTTCCTTATCACAAGTCTTGTATGAAAACTAAAAAGACAGAAGATATTAGAATGTCAAATCATTTTCCTATAGACATTTCGCAAATGTATGTTTTTCCGAAATTTGGAACTATTTCATGGAACTGCCAGTTATAAAAACAAGCAAAAAAAAACAACTTTATTTCATAAAACACTATGGTAATAAACATTAATTACATAATTATTATTATTAATAATTTTATCATACAAATGATATTATCATTATAAAGTACAAAAGTTCCTAGCATTTACTACTAGCTTACTAGCAGTACTAGCTTTACACTCTTAAGTTTTTTCCCATAAATTGCTAACCTGAGCGTAAACGACACCATCACTTAATATAATTTATAGCAAGTTACAGAAGTTGTTCTTTCGCAAGTTTTTTGACAGGTCTAATCGTGAAATTCCAGCCTTCTTACAGCTTAGAAAATCAGTTTGATAAGCTGAGAGACTTGCCGCAAGTAATGGTAACAAAATGTGCCATGTGCTAGATGTCAAAAATTAAAAGGCAGTTGTTTTCGTAGGATTTTTTTCCTACAAAAACTAGTATTTATTTACACTTATTTAAGTTTTCTGAAAATGAGCTTCCTTCTATTCAATTATTATCGGTCCAATCCTTTCTATTCTCAATGGTTCTGTTTTTAACATTACGTGTTTGAATTCAAAGTAGGTTTCTGTCAGGTAGCTGTCATTCGGATAAAATGAAAGAACTCCATTAATTTCCGCCTTTGACGGCACAAAAGCGCATGGATAATTGTTTAATTAAAGCAAAATTCTATTTTAACACTTCATTTGGGACTTTCCGTCTTTATTGAAAAATTTGATAGTAACAGATTGTTGACAGGAAGCCATCTTACCGCAAATAAATTTAAAGATGTAAACGGTCGCGTGGGCATTTACATGCGCAGGTTGAACTTCCGAACAACTTCCGTGAGCATTAATTAGCACAAGTCGGATGCATATGTAAACGCTCCTGTGAGTAACTTGTCAAAAACCCTCGTCACTTATGAGTGTAAAGCTAGCTTTAGATTTGTAACACTCTGAATTCAAACATTGCGTAATGTAACGGTAAGGTGACCAACCAATTTTGAATACTGGAATTTTTAGAACACTTGAAAAAACTAAATATAGGTACCTACTTCCTGTTTTCTTTTTGTGAAAATATTATTTAACAAACTTTTTGTTAATTATTATTAATAATTTAATGAATTCCTCATAAATAAATAAAATTCTTGAACTAACTAGCGACACTTATCAATATTATTAGAAGGAAGTTACCACGTATGTCACTTTCAAATGCTCTATGAAAAGGTGGATTCGACCTCTGCCTGGTTTTATTTTACAAACAATATTTTAGAACATCATCTGCAGAAAAAAAAACATCTGAATTTTTTTTCAGTAAAACTTAAAAAAACATTTAAAGTTTCTTTGACCCCGGGTGCACTAAGCCTCATGCAAATGGCTTAAAGATTTAACATTTTAAATCTAAGAGAAAAACTAATACAATTATTAAATCATCTTTTTCATTCGTGACTAATTTAACTCTTACTGAAACAATTTTATTGATTGTTGATTTACCTATTGTAAAACAGTTTTCAACTTTGTGGAAATGGGTGAAACTACTGAAGTGATAAACTGATAGAAGCGTGTTGTGGGCTTATCTGTGTGCTCAAAGTAAGCACAATTTTTGTAAGCGTCTGACTTCGAATGAAATTGATCACACATATTTAAAATATTGAAATTTTATCTTGAACAGATAATCAGATTCATTGGCCTGTTTGGGACCTCGGAGTAGAAAGATCTATTGTAAACTGGTGACATCAGTTTTCTTTTTTCGATAAAGACCACACTTCTATCCATTATTCTCTTCAGAGTATTTACACATTCAAAATTTCTATATATATACAGTGAAACTCTCTTATAAAAATTTTCAAGGAACCAGAAAAAACTTCTTATGTGAGATAAATTAGGTGGATTAGAGTCTCTGAAATTTTGCAATGTATTTATATTAATTAAACTGCCATGTATTTCTATTAAAATAAACTGCAATGAATTTCTATTAAGTAAACGCAAAATTGCAAATTGCGCGGGAAATATTTTCGTATTACATTCGAATCCAGATAAATTCGCTGTCTTTGAACATATTTCAAAATAAAATGCTGTTTTTGAAAGCAGACAAAATACCCTTCCAGGTTTTAGTTTTACAAATGGACGTTTGCAATTAAAAATATTAAAATTTTGAACGCAAACATAGATTAAGTTTTTAAAGTCGCTTACCAATGGTGTTTATTACGTATGTAAACTATAATTACCACTTTACACGAAAATAAATTTAACATATAATTAAACTAAGGTTATTAAAAGTTATTGTCACTTTTATTTCATTTTTATATAAAATATTTTTGAAATATATGGTAAACTTTTGTATGCAAACTGAAAGCGTGGTGTTCTTTCTTTCTAACACTGTTAAAATCATATATTTCATCATGATCCAAAATGAGGTGGCACAATATTTACGTTTCCGTTTCAGGCTGGGAAATATAGCTATAGACTCTACGGGTTTTTGATGTCTGAGAGAAATATCTCTCAAAATTGCTCTAGGGATTAAGCACCAAAATTTATTCCTTGGGAATCTTATAAGTGAGTTCCTCTGTAATCGTAACAGCATAAGGCAGTATTATTTAGTAATCAGAGCGGAGGTAGCCTTACCTTATTGTTGAAGGCGCCAAAGTCAGCGCTGAAGCCCTGGCCTTGGGAGGGGGGAGGTGCAGGGCGAGGGGGGGCGGGGCGCGGGGGGGGCTGCTTGTGCTTTTTGGGGGGCAGGGAGGGGGTGGGCGAAGGGCCGTCTCGCGTCGGGGCATGGAGGATGGCGAAGGGGTCGCAGCCAAAGGGGTCGGCACCCTGATGACCAAAAAAATGAGGGGTTAATATTACAATGAGCACAGGTTAACATGACAGGTTCCATGACAAAACAGAACATTGAAGAAAAGCTAAGAAAAGTGAATGAAAACAATGTACATAATCAAACAGTATTAATAGCCTAGCGACTGTACAGTTGAAATTTAAGAATCTACTTTTGTAATAGAACCGAATTAAAGTAATGCCAAAAGATGGCATCACTTACGTTAACAGCTAGCATGAGGAGCATCGCCTGGCAGGCGTAAGTACTATTGGTTTGTTATTTAATAAATCTCTCGGGATATGGAGAGATTGACAATAATATTATTATTATTGTAACTGGCAGTTCTTTATTTATTTATTTATTTACGCCTATTTAGGCTTTTACATATACATATATAACAATATTTACAAAATTATACTCATAAAAGGTGCAGGAAACGACTGTTTAAAACACTTGCACAAAAATAAAATATAAAGTAAAAATAATATTCAATTTGATTCACACAGTACCTACGTAGGTACAAAATATTAAAAAAATCCAAAATAGTTTTTTTCTTTGAGCTGACAAAATACTGTTAATGTGTTAAGTCAATTTAACCACTCCGATACATCGCGAATATGCACTTTTTACGTCTTAAACGACATGTCAAATTTACGAAAACTTTATGTTATTTCCGCTTCACAATTAAAGCTCTATAAATGAAACATTTCCGAACTTAGCCGAATACTAAAAACTGTTTTTGAAAGGATATGAAATAAGCTTTCAAATTGTTATGTTACAAATAAAAATTAACATTTGTAAACATTAAAATTTAGAATGCAAACATAAAAAAAATGAAAAAATGACTCACATGATGATTTTATGTGAAAACAGTACTAAAATCACGGATTATATAAAAGACAATATTTATTCTATCTTATAAATAATTTGGTCACCTCGCTTTTTTATCATTTCATACAAGAATATTTAATAAAAAAATAACGATGTTGAACAGTGGATAGGCAATTTGGCGGTCTATCATGTATCTGACAGAAAAGATTTTTTTATGTATTTCTATTGACATCTTGAATAGTGATGGGTAGCTTGATTTATTATGGAGCTTCTCCTTTTTGTTTTAGGGATGTCACTAGAACAATAACGGAGTTATGACGATTTCTGTATAAACATACGCGTTGATGTGTAAACACGCTTATTGTACTTAACTGATGTCGGCATATTAACGTGTATATCTGCTTATGTTGCTGAGTGGTTAAATAGCTTTATCAAAATATTCCCCAACTTGATGAAAAAAACTTCAATAAGGTAATGCTTATATATTAAAATTGTGAATAATAATACCACGCATCTATATATTATACTAGCAGACCCGGCCACACGTTGCTGTGGCTAACGAAACCTTTATAACCAAAGCCATCTGTCAAATCAAATCCACACCACGCAGCCCGCTGCCGCTTGACCATGACAACCTTGACAAATTATGTACCTAAAATCCTTCCTCATGAATCACTCTATCCCATTGGTGAAAGTCGCATGAAAATCCATTGCGTAGTTTAAAAGATCTAAGCGCACATACAGCTTGAGCGACTTCATTTTATACTTAGTAAAGATACAACGTCATTGCATTGCCTGTCGCAGTTAATTTCTTCCGGTGACTAGCTGTCACTGGATCGCAGTGGGTCCGAGGAACTGGCATTTTTTGGAACCAGTTCCTATCGGATTTATAAAATAGGCACCAAGAATCAAAATGGGCGAAGAGAAACCAAAAACCGCCCGCAGGTTTTAGCTGCTAGTCTAATATAACCTATTATTTTATTTTATTCTATTTGGTCACTGTTCCGTTTTATCCGGTTACCAATGGGAACCTTAATGATGAAAAATAGGGAGTCAATATGCACTTGAGGTGATATTTCTGGAAAAATTGGTCAATTAGTAATAAATTTTTGTTCATCGAAGTTAGGAATCAAAAAACACACAACTTTCATATTATAAAAGGGGATCACAACTCAAAAAAGTTTGAAAACTTGCAGTTTAGGTGATAAATTATTTTTCTTTTCTTTGCATGTCAAAAAAGAGCTATTTTCGTTGGGTTGATAAAACTTTAAAATCAACTAAACTATTATTATTTTGTTGTGACTGGTCATGTCTAGTTCCGTAGAGTTGTTCTGGGCTGTAGACTGTAGGATGAAGATTGCACTGATGATGAGGGCACCGAAGAAGATAAAAAGATATTTTTTGGTATACTCACATCGTCAGCTTTCTTATTGTCTTGGCCACTACTAAATGCATCTCCACCAAACGGGTCCGGGGTAGAACTTCCAAAATTATTACTGGCAAAGGGGTCCGATGCGAAACCATCCTGGAAAAATACATAAAGTTCTTCATATTGTAGAGGCACAATCAAATTAACACAGCACAACAGTCAAATTTTTTAACAGTCCAGTTCCAATGGGGGTAGTACACTTACCCCAAACCAGAATTTTGTGCATTATCTAGGTTGTTTTTTTTACATCACATTAAACATATTAGTTTCGGTTGTTGGTGCACGGGCAATGTTGTAGGCTCAATTTGGGAGGTGGGTATGGGTACCGCCACCCCAGGAACCATTTATTGGATGATAGCTCTGCCATAGGTCACCCCAAGTGGTTTTCTACATTTGGTGACTTAGCAGGGGTGCCCGGGTTCATGGGGTGTTCGTCTGGGTCTTGGCGGCGGCTGTGTCTGCCTACCAGCTGAAAGGCAAGCCGAATCGCGAGAGAATGGTTGAGGGAGTCCCTTTGACTTCTCCAGCCGTACTCTCCCAGAACATCCCCTTGCACCGCAACGGGAGGGATGGATTCATATGTCCGTCACTCCTGGACACACTGACCCCTCAGATTCCTACTCACCCCTAATACCCTTTTCCTTCTCAGAACTTCCTCTCCTTCCTTTCCTAAAAAGACTCCCCACACAGCATCCCCAAAGATGACATAGGTCCTGAGGGGAATTATTTTCTTCAGAGAATCCTGTGTGGATCTATTGTAAAAAAAAAAAAATTTAAAAATTCCCGCGAAATGTGTAACATTTGAACTTTTAATTTTTACCATTTTTTTAATTTTTGACAAATCATGTCAAGCGATAAAGAAGGTACCAAAATAATTTTATTAATTAATAATTCTTTTGGTATTTTTTTTTGTTCAAAAACTTGACAGATGCATAGATGATAGAGTGAAGATATGTTACTGGGACAAAGCGCGTGGTATCACTGAACTAAAAAGACTAGACCAAAGGACATACTTTAGCAGGCTGATCGTACAGTTATTTGATTCGAACGTACACATATTCATACATAATGTTACATCGACTTGTTCGTTGCCACCGATCAGGATAGTTCAGGTTTAGTTTACATCCTAAAATTTTAGTGGCAGCGAACCTGTTTTAAAGAACTTACATTAGCTTTGTTGGTAGGGAAGGCAGCGGCGAATGGATCATTTGAGGCAGTTTTGCTGCTGAAGGGATCATCTTTGAAAGGATCGTCTTTGAAGCCATTCTTTCCCGTTCCGTTCATATTGCCAAAGCCATCTCCCACCGGTGATTTCCCATCCTGAAACATTAGAGATATAAATGCATTTTATTTTTAAAAGTAGGTAGGTACTTGCCATGAAGAGCCTATCCAAATAGTAAGAAAATTGAAATCTACATAAAGTACCTACTATAACACAATTTATCTTGTAAACATTCTATTTTTTAAATGGGAATGTCATTCTTTCCTCAATATTTTTACTAAACTGGTTTAGCTTTAATTATTCTATTGCGGACTTCTTTATGGGTGAGTTTTTTTCAGTGTGCAATAATTGGAATCCATAATATATTCTTTAACCGGTAGACTGCTATATGTTATGTAATTTTAACCTTTTATGCTTTGAAAGCCGCTTAGAGGACAAAATCAAAATCGCTTGCGCTAATAACACTGTAGTCACTACTTTTTATTTCATGAATGTAGCCTCTCTGATTGAATAGAAAACATTTTATCCGTGGATGTCAAAATTCATTTTCGTTCAATGGCGATACATATTTGAATATATTATACACATTATTACACAGCTAGAGTCTGTCAAATAAGAGTCGAAAATATAAAAAATGGAACTAAGAAATTTTTAGGCTGGCAACACCAATTTATCTGTCAAATATTCTTTAAGTGCAATGACACTGAAAATTCAAAACACTGTACACACATTTAAAAAAAAAATTTTTTGTTCTTAAAAAATAAAATTAAATCGAAGAAGCACTATTGTGAAGGTACCTACAAAATGACATAAATTTGACTAAATTGTGTTTTACAAAGTGATTGGCTTTCATTTAATTTAACATAGATTTAAATTTAACAGTAGGCGAAAAGGAAGAATCATTAATGGTGAGTTTAGTTACACTACTTTTAGATCTGAATGAGTTAAATATATTCAGATCTAAAATTAGAGGCATGATCTAAAGCCCGGCCAACGCTAGGTACTTAAGCTAATATTAAATAAATGTGAGCAATTTCTAAAGTGTGCTTTATATTTTATTACAATATCGTTATTCTTCATTATGTTAACACAAAATTGCAAACGTATAATAATAATATACCTGTATACAATTCTGATTTTGAGATCAGTGGGTATCTGTATTGCAATAATTTTTTTTTTCACTTTTATGCCTTTTTAATTTTTAATAAAAATGTAGGTTACACCATGATTATTCTTTTAGTATTGCCATTTGGGCAACGGTGGCGCCCTCATTTATTTTCTACTCTTATTTGACAGACTGTACAATTAGAGAAATAGAAACAATGACCAAATTCAAACACAAATAATTTTTTTAATTTCATCCTGATGAAGAAAACCATTGGTTTTAAAACATGTTGATGTACAAAGCAATTTGTTTTCATATAAAATAAAGGATTGGATTGCTAAAATAGGCCGTCCCTCTGTTGCAAACCAAACAACAAAAAAAAATAAAAATAAAAAAATAAAATAAAATAAAAAGTTGGTTGTTTTCAGGTGAAAAATGTAATAAGCAGTAATTGTTGAATGGAACACTCGTATATATTGAATTATTTGGCGGGTGGGAGATAAGCCGACGTAGCTCAGTTGGTAGAGCAGTTGACCGGATATCAGAAGGACGCGGGTTCAAGTCCCGTCGGCGGCATTTATCTTTTCTCGGGAGATTTTTTTCAATGTTGATGTGTGTTTCAGGCTAATAATTATTGCTTATAATAATTCAAATAGATGTGAATACTAATTTACATCCTAACCTAAATTATATAATCATGTCAAAGTTAATTTTGTGAGACAATAAAGTGTCTAGGTATATTGTTTTATCATTGGTTACAACAAGAGTATTGATTCTGAACGGTTGCCTTAACCTTTCAAATGCCCAGCCGTATTTCGAACGAAACCGCGGAAATTACGCAAAGTATTACTTTGACGTAATATTTTGTGGGTTTATTTTGAGCTATCGTATATTATATTTACCGAAACACATTCCTTGAACAATAAACTATGTATGTATAAAAATACATAACATTACTTGCGTTCATTTGATAAATTGATAGGTTTTTCGTGGTTTTTTGCTACCTGCCACAGTTCGAATGGAGGGAAAAAGTGACGCTCCGATGTCATAGATAATTTATTATTAATTATTCCAAGTAGCTAGGCTCAATGCTGGTATTAGTTACGTCAAGAAGGAGAATGGCCCAAGCAATTCTGACCTTGTCCTTCATACAGTTTCTTTATACATAAGGGCTTAAGTGCTTCTGGCAAATGAGAGGTTAATAAAAGTATCTACAACTTTATTAGGCGTGAAGATGCTGTTAAAATAAGTATAATTTTATTTATTTTTTTTTTTTATTTATGCATCTGTATAAAAAGTTTTACATTTTTTTTTGGCCTTGCCTGTCTCACTAGGAAATCCTGTGTCGAGACAGACTAGTTTACAAATATTTTTTAAATATTAAATAAAATACATTTTTCAATTAAGTAAAACTATTTGACAAAAAATTTCAGGTTGGTAGGTAGTGGTAACAATAATGGAATCAAAGGATTATATTTGGGTGAGGTGAATTATTGCACGACCTTTTTCGATGATCCACTGTTTGATCAGAATTTTGTATTTGTTAATATTATTCGATTGTCTTGTTTTGTCTTGTTTGTTTTAGGTGTTTGTATGAGTTCTTTGGTTTTGTGCCGCGTGTTTACAATATTTTGGGTATTTTTATACAATGTATGTGTTTTATTTTTAAACAGATGAGTTAAGATTATTTTTGTGTAAATTTGTCGAATATCTAATACATAATAATAGATGTGTTGTTTACCTCCTCCCCCTGCACGAGGCGCTGTAGGTCGTGCAGCGAGGGCGGTGGCTGCAGCTGTAGGTGCAAGGGGGCGGGAGCGGGGCCCCCGGCCAGCGCAGCCTCCAGGGCCTGCACCGCCTCCTCGCCCCGCCGCTCCTGCTCCTCCAGGTGGCTTAGTTTCACATTCACCTGGAAGCAAATAAGAAACAGTATTGAGGGTAACGAGCGGGCTGACGAACTAGCAAGGAAAGGGGCGAAAGCACCACTTGCAGAATCCGAGCCGGCCTAGGAGTAGCAACTTGCCACACCGAATTAAATATTGAGAGGTGGGTCAAATTCCAGCATTGGAAGGAATGGGAGAAGGCACCCGGAATGAGGCAATCCAAAGTACTCATAAACCGACCGGACCCCAGACGGACCAGGAAACTACTCGATATGGACAGAAACTCGCTGAGGGAACTGGTAGGACTACTAACGGGACACTGCCATCTTAGGAGACACATGCAGCTATTGGGAGTGGAAAGCACCAATACATGTAGAAAATGTGAAGAGGATGAAGAGACTCCAATTCACTTGTGGTGCCAATGTCCTGCCCTGGTGGGAACTAGGCTCAGATACCTGGGGAGACACATCGTGGAACCAGAAGACTTAGCCACATATCCAATGACAACTCTGGTGAACTTCATTAAAGGGACTGGGTTATTGTTAAAGGATTGAGGTAAAATGGGAGATAGTACAATGGGCCTACAGCCTAAGTACTCACGGGAACTAACTGTAAACCGTCTCCGCAAGTATAAAAAAAAAAAATGGTAAGCGGCGTCATCTACAGTTTAACGAACAACGCAAAGGCATCTTGTTCATTTCTGTAGGACCAAGTGGGTACCCCAGTGAAGGAGACGTAGAGGCAGACCAAGGAAAAGGTGGATAGACTGCATGGAAGAGAATTGGAGCAGGGCAAGAAGGACTAGGGACTGGAGGTGAATGGGGGTAAACTGCCGCCAGTGTTGATACTTTTTAAAATTAAATCCCGCACAAGAGCCGCAACTACTCCCAACCGCCTGGGGCCAGTGAGACTACGGCATCCCCATTGGTTGTGAGACTGAAGGTAGTAGGGAGGGGAAGGAGATTGGAAAATACCAGGCTATTCAAATCTAGTCACCAACCACTCTGAATGGTAGTATAACACCAGGGCGATGATGAGAGTATCTTCCATTCTGGAACGTGCCGCAAATGTGCCTTATATTATATGTAAATGATTAAACTGCGAAATAGCACAAATCGGTCAAATAAAATTTACTTGCACAGGATTTGAACCTGCGACCTCCGGATCGCTAGTTGAGAACCTTACCCCCCGACCACGGAGGCTGTCAATTACTGTGTAATGATATTCAGTAATGTTATATCTAAAAATAATATTTAATTTTTTTTATATAAACATTGCCCCAAAATGATTATTTTAAGTTATTTATGACATGGATGCATTATTTGAGCAAGTTTTACACAAAGACTAATCATGTGAATATGTTTAATTACATTTTTTAAAGTATTATTGGTTGGCGAGAAGAGATGAAAAAAGTGTCATGTGGAGGTGATACATTTGAACAACCATACATTTGAATGCAGCCTAAAGGTTAACTACAACAAGGCTGAAACGGGGCATTGGAATCTTTTAATTAAGGCGGTTAATATTAATTAGAATATTTTGGTTACCTGGCTAATAGCAAGAACGGATTTCTGCAGCTCCGAGTTGATGGTCTCCAGGCGCTGGTTGTGCTGCGTCAGCTCCTGCGTCAGCTGCTCCTCCTGTCTCCGCAGACCCTGGGCCGCCTCGCGCCGGGCTGCGTTCTCCGAGTCTGCCGTGCTGACCACCACCTCCTGGGCCTGTGCCTGAGCTCGGAGCTTCTCTACCTAAAAAATGCGGCTAAATTTAATATTTGTTCTAACATAATAAAGCACACGGTGCTCTGAAAAAACTGAAATGGATCTAACAGCACGTCACTTTACCTTGTTCTGGGATATGAGGTTTCAAAGTTTCCAAAGAAGATTTCTCATAATCTATTTACCAATTTCTGATTTTGAGCTTGAATCTTGTGTAAACTATATTGTATACAGGGTGTCCGGGGGTAAAGTGCAGTAACTTCGGGAGGTGATTCGACATGATCGTAGGAGTAAAAAAGATAAATAACTTTTTCCGAAATTCCAACTTGTTTTTTTCATACAAAAAGATATACCTGCTATAAATCCTTAGTGTAGGTACAAACTTATCCGATAAATTTGCTGTGAGTTTGACAGTGTCAATGTGGCAACGTTGCATATTTAAGAGTGGCACGTATCCATGGAAACCACATGTAAATTGTACACAATAACAAGACTGACAGTTCGCCATTTTACAATGTGCAACAAAATCGTATGTTTTATAATGTTTTAAACCAAATTCAACTGAGAACTGCACTAAAATAACAATATTCATATAAAGTTACACTTTTTACTATACAAATTATTAATAACTAATTGAACACTTAGCTAATATCATCGTTTTTCACTAATTTAATAAATTTTCAAAATGTCCACCTTCTGCTTGCAGGCAAGCATGTAAACGTACAGTAATATTGTTTACGATTCGTACATTGTGACGTATTTCATCTGCGGCTTCGTAAATTCGTAAACGGAGATCTTCTACGGTATTTTCTTCCTTGGCGTAAACTTTTTCCTTCATCGCACCCCAAAAGAAAAAATCTAAGGGTGTCAAGTCTGGAGATCGCGCCGGCCATGGCGAATGACTTCCCATCATGTAGTCCGTAAATAAAATGAATATCTGCTCGTTCTTCGTTAGTAAAACCAGGCATTATCACAGTAATTAAAGAACAAAATTACGCACAAAAAACACAATTTTAACACATAAATAAAACTCGATGTTTACTGTAAATCTTCGAAGAAAACAAGCACTGAATAAATATGTTCTTTAAGTAAGACATAAACACTAGATAAAAAACACTAAATTAATGGGTTTTGATTAAAATTAGAGTTTTAACAACTATTAGATATCACATTCATGAGCAACAAGTAGGTCACGCTGCTTTTAAAAATAGACTGAATATCGGGTAGCGGAGTTGGAGGGAGTTAGTATTGGCGCAGGCAGTAGATCAACATGACAATTTCCGAATCATTTTCGGGTGGCGGGGGTAGCGGGTATTAGTTACCGGGGGACGCGGGTGATAGATTTGGCAACACGGCAAAAACTAAGGCCGTCTACACACGTCGGAGCAATTTTTCGTTTTTAGCTGTAAAGTACATCTAAAAGTTGGAATTTTGGAAAAAGATATTTATCTTTTTTACTTCTACGATCATGTAGAATCACCTCCCGAAGTTACTGCACTTTACCCCCGGACACCCTGTATAGTATAACACATTTTGAAGGAAAATATTTAAATAGGACATATACTTAACTTTTTAGAACACACCTAAACATTCATTGCATAAGATTCTAACTACATTTCCCTAATGCCAATCCAAGATAGGGTCATTTCCTATTTAAGTATTTTCAACACCTATATACAACACCTATATAACACGGGCATCAGCCTAGCATGGTGGTCGAAAAATCCACTAAAAATGTAACCATATTATGTATGCAATGAATAAAGAAAAATTAAAAAAAAAAAAGAACAACAACACGAGCAAAATAATTTTTACTACCGACAATGCGCTTGCTAAAATCGATGAAAAATTAGAGTAGAGGAACACTATTGCCATCTCTTGAAAACTCGATAGAAACGAATCAAGCTAGCAACTAAACATTTTAGTTTTTTGCGGGAATTTCGAAATAAATTGGCGAAGACCGTTTTCCTCAACTTCCTCTGGTTATCAAACATTTCGGACAGCGTTACAGTATCCATCGTCATGGCAGATGCAAAGACCCAAAAAGCATAGAGCACACCTAGTTACAGAGACAATTGACATCAACAAAAACCCCAATAATACATATTAATAGGGACGAGAGGCTAAGTTTAATAGTTCTTGCTATCCGGGTTACATTGGGATGTTACATCAAATCTTAACACTTTACACACACTTCACCATAATTTACACATCTGCCCTGATGGTGGACATTAGCTAAAGAAGGATGAAGCGCAACAAGGCATAACAACCCAAAAATTAATCAGGATAATATTTTTATAAAAATCTCAAATAATATTTACATGGGCACCCAAAATAAGGCATACGTGTAACTTGTATGTATACAACATGACTGTTTCAAATGCCTTCTTTCTTTTTTCTTTCCGCAACCACTTTGATGAAGATTTTAGCAATTTAAATTTTGATTGATTATTTATTAAAAAAATATTGTTTCAAAATAATTTTATCATGTTATGAAAACACACGACTTCAGGAACCACTGGAATCCAAAAACATAGATTAATAACGATTCACACCGTCCGAGGAAAATAAATAACACACAATACAAACAAAATGTGACCAACTCAATAAAAGGTGTTCCCCAATTAAGAGAGGTCGCCACCTTTTAAGTGGGTGCAAATCACCAGCAGTTTGTGCTATCATATCGTTGACACATATTTTTCTTATGGTGATTGTGATCTTTTGCGACAACTTAACGCTTGTTAAATCGGCCATATATGATGAATTTCAACGGTTTTCTTAAATGCGATGTTCTGTACCACGCTAACGAGCTAAATACTAGGCTTGTGTTAAGACACTAGCTCTTAAAAATAGTTACGATAATGCCAAAGATGACAGCGCGTTTACCGCTTAATCCTTGTTCAGAAATGTTATCCGAAGGAAAATTTGCAAATCGAATGTCATCGCGCACAAAGATCAAAATAATAGAACAAGCAGATAGTCATTTATGAATGCCTATTAGGCTTATACGCAACTAGTTACAGTAATTAATAGTCTTATTGTTAACCGTTTTTAGACGAGTATCATGTATATATACCAACCGATCGCGTGCCTAAAAAACGAGCGTCACCTATACATGCCGCATATGTGTGAGAATTTGAAATTTTTTTAAAAATTATTTTATCTTGAACAGCGGTGTATAATCCAATTTCTTTTCTTTTTTTTTTTAAACTTCTGATATGTACTGTAATTACCATAAAAACGACTCGTAAAATAATGTGGCACTGCATTGCAGAGATACACTGATAGAAGTTTATTGTATGCCCAAAATAAGTTCAAGTTTTTCTTATTTCATTAGAGATAAAATACAAACATTATTTCTTGAACAAGTAATCAATTTAATTTTCTTTTCTAGGATCTAGGAGTCGAAGGGTATTTTGTACTTTGAATAGTTAATGGCAATTGACAAACGCGTCGGGTTACCACACAACCTGGGTGGGTTCAATTCCTTCCAAGTATCTATGTATTTATCTCCGTGGCTATCTTAGTCTCCGTCATTGCACAAACAACATCTTCCGCTTTTAATAATGGTGTGGTTTGGGAATGTATTGCATTATTTAAATACATTTTTAGGCAGCATCGCGTTCATTGGTCAAAATATTGTACATATATTTTCGTATCGGTGATCAATGAACCAGTGTATGCAATTTTTAGCCATAAGTTATTTTTGTTTGTCTAGCTTGTAGTTTTTCTAGATTTTAAGCATGTTTGGTAAGTTTGTACAGCGCCCTTGAGGAGATTTTTCACAAAAACAGCGCTATATAAATCGTCCAAATATTATTATTATTATTATTTTTTTTAAATATGTTTAGCGATGACCATTATTTTTTCAAAATTGTAATAGATTAGGGTTTGTTTGTGTTCACGTGAATAAACTAGTAGTTTTGTGAAAAGTAGACCTCGGGTCCAAAAAAGTATGAATATAAAAGTTAATAACTGTCCAAGTTAGACCTATTTCTAACCAAATTTTCTCTGAAATCGTTAAATTTGTAAGTAGGTACTTAAATACCTACCAACTTGATTATAAACCATATAGAAATGTTTGAATGAAAAATTGAAAAAAAAACAAATAAAAATGTTGAAAAAAAAACACGATGATTTCATATTTGAAAAAGAATCTTTACTGAATCAGAATGCTGAAAAGACAGATGAAATGAAAAATGGTTGAGTTAAAACAAGACTTTGATACTCAGACAATTATTGCACTGGCACTGAAAGATTACATATTTATGAAAACGTTTAACAAATAATTTCTGGAAAAAATATATTAAAAAAAAAAGATTTCCGGAAAAAATAATTTTAAAAATATTTATGTGAAATGAATGTAAAAAGGACTCACCTGCGCTTGCAGATCATTTAGTCTTTTTTGAGCCTCTCCTCTTTGATTCTCCAGTTGCTTCAGTGTAGCCGCCAGGGTGTCCAGTTCACTCTGTGAAGGTTAACATTAAATTAAACAAAGACATTTGAAACAGACAATTTTCACGGCAAACAGGAAGATTAGTATACAATAATTATTGTTTTTCAATGGTTTGCTAAACTAGTTTTATAATGTGTTAAATTCTTGAATAACCTTGTGAAATTATTATAGGCACTTAAGTATTATACAATTTGGAATCAATAGGCCATGTATACAATATGATAATAATCTATTCCAAAATTCGCAAAGATTGTATAAATGTTAATTTTTGTCTGAATTTTTACACAAATCATCCTAAATAAATTTCTAGGTCAGTTTGCAATATTGTTGTTGTTATGCTGTTTTTCCTTAAGTACCGCACAAGAGTCCTAACTGCTCTCAAAAGTCTGGAGCCAGAGAGACTATGCCATCCCCAATCAGGGTATGTTGTGAGGCTGAAGGTAATGGGGAAGGGAAGGAGATGGGAAAGAGGAAGGTGGGAAAGTATCTGGCCATTTATATCTGGTCAACAAACATGGCAAAAGTCAAGTTTCGATTCTATATGGTGGTCTTTCACCAGGGTGATATTAAAAGTATCTACCGCTCTAAAATGTGCCGCAAATATATTACATATTATTTTTAATGAATAAATTGTAAAATAACATGCATGCCAGGATTTGAATCCACAACCTCTGGATTTGTAGTCAAGGATCATAACATTCGCACCCACGGATCACATACAAATCGATAGATTTTTTTTTTATATGAATACCTCAGAAGAGTCTTAGCTGCTCCCGTCTGGAGCCAGTGAGACTATGGCATCCCCAATTGGGGTATATTGTGAGGCTGAAGGTAGTGGGGAGGGGAAGGAGATAAGAAAGAGGAAGGTGGGGAAGTACCTGGCTATTCAGATCTGGTCACCAAACACGGCTAAAGCCATTTCAAGCAACGTTTCAATTCTGAATGCCAGGGCGATATTGAGAGTATCTTGCACTCTGGAACGTGCTGCAAATATACTATTTATTATTTAAAATGAATTAATTGTAGAATAACACAAATTAATCAAATAAAATGTCGCCCACGCCGGGATTCGATCCTGCAAGTCAAAAGCCTTACTACTAGACTACGCTGGCCGTCTGATGATAATAACCAATATTTTATCCTGACGAAGGAATCATTGGTTTCGAAACATGTTGATAATAACCGATTCTAAAATTCTCAAAGATTGTATTATTTAATATTTATTGCTTGATTGATTTAATTTGTCAGTCATATTAAAAACTGTGAAACTGAATTTATTACAGAAAGTTATCGAGGGAATTTCAATGTTAACCATTCCGACCCGTAAGCGTGTTTACACGACAATATAACAATAGCAGTCAAGTACAATAAGCGTGTTTTCACGCTAACGCATGTATTCCCACAAAAATCGTTATAACTCTGTTATTGTTCTAGTGACAACACTAAAACAAAAAGTAGAAGATCCATATTGAATCAAGCATCACATCTCTATTCAAAGTTGTCCATAGAAGTACATAAAAAATACTTATTTTGTAGCAACAGTTTTCACCCGCCTAAGTGCCGTTAGACATTGTTCATTAAATATTATTGTATGAAATGGTAAAAAAGTGAGGTGACTAAATTGTTTATTATACGTTTATACAATAGTATAAGTGTTTTTTTTTACATAATCCGTGATTTTAGTACCATTTTCACATAAAAATATCACATGAGTCATTTTTACAATTTTTTATATTTATGCATTCTAAATTTTAATATTTACAAATGTTAATATTTATTTGTAATATAACAATTTGAAAGCTTATTTCATAACCTTTCAAAAACAGTTTTTAGTATTCGGCTATATCCAGAAATGTTTCATCCATAGAGCTTTAATTGCGAAGCGGAATAACACAAAGTTTTTATAAATCTGACAGTTGGTTTAAGATAAGAAAACTTGCACAATCGTAAAATACCTGAGTGGTTAACACAACTATTTATGCATACATATTTTCAGTTTACAATGTTGTTTCCACCCTGAGTTACGATCTCTTGAAGTTTCCGTTAAAACCAAAAACTAGATAGATTTTCTTCCTGTCAAATTCAGAAGTCAAACAAAATCACAATTTGAACGTACTGCAGTTACCTCAGTATTACTCAGTGTTGCCATAATAATTCATAAATATTTTAGTTCCACATTTTTAAATGTCTACATTGTATTTTCAAACCTTACAATAATATTGCATATGAATGTTTAAATAACAAAAGTGAAGTTCCTAACAAACTCAGTGATAATCATGGACAACTCAAAAAGTCATTAAAAGTAATGAAAACAAAAAACAAAAAAATAGGTTAAATAGGTTAGGTTATGGACTATTTTTTTTCCATCACTTATGACCTAGGAGTGTTGAAATGCCACCTTGTTGTCATGGAACCGTCATGGTTGCCCCTTATAAAATAATATTTTTGATGATTTTTAATGCCTCACAAAGAGAATATATGATATAATATTATTATTTGTGCTATTATATCTCACCTGTAGAAGATGTAGCCATTTAGATGTGGAATTAATAAACATTGTCTCAAATAATTTGTCAAAAGTAAAGTTTTAAAAGAATTACAATATTATCTGCTTGTAAAAAAACACAGGCATACTTATGAATGAAGGTAGGTGCATGTGTTATTTTGATAAGCACCTAGTGAAGATAACAGTACGGTAAATTCAACAGGACAGTATTGGACGAGGCTTTAGACAAGATAAAAAAGTAATAAAATGTAGAGGTAGGGCATGCAGAGTTAATCCCACCAATACATGAAAACTAAGTGAGTGTTAGGTCACTCGCACTGGCTGTAAAGTTACTGACAATAGTTATTTAGTAGTAGTATTTTTTTAAGGTATTGCGAGAGTTGACCTAAACAACACAAACTTAAGATTTTGTGTATTGCATGTACAATTCACTTCATATGTGATGTTCTTGTCAAACGTCACGGATATATTAAAAAATTTAAAACTAATTATCCAATCGAAAATAACACATAAGTAGAAAATTGAGTCAAAAAGTTTATGTCCTCCTATTTTAATATTCTTATTGGTTCACACGAAATGGACGTTTATTATGTAATTTTAACCCTTATTCTGAAAAAAAAAGCATTATCGGAATTACCAATGACTAAATGAAATAACCTAAGAGAGGACTTGGCATATCAATAAAACATTCTGTCCAAACTGTTATACAAAAATGGCAGCCAAGATGGAACCAATAATTATTACTTATTATATAAACTGAGTAATAACCATGGAAACTGCTGCTGTTTTTGTACAACTATTTGGACAGAATGTTCTGTATTTATTAGAATCAGTATGCCAAGTCATTCTCTTAGGTATTTTGTTAAGTCATTGGAAATAACTGTTTTTATGCCGATCCATTCAACTTCACGTTCACAGCAAAAATAGTTTTAAAATCTCAACAGGCAGCTTGGTATATTTCTCATTATGTAGTGAAAATGTTTTATTTCTGCATTGTGTAATTTTTAATATGTTGTAACTTGTAACAAGTCTGGAATTTAAAATTTAAACAAAATTATGGAAATGTTTATTTTTAACTTTATGAGTAAAATCTCGAATTATAATATTTAATTAAATGAAGACAATATAAGCGAAACTCAATAGAAAATCTGGAAACAGAAAAATCAGAAAAAGGGCATTGGGGCAAAGGGCAAAGGTATTGGCACCTCTGGGACCAGAGGTGCCAATACCTTTTTCGGATTTTTCTGTTTCCAGATTTTCAATTGAGTTTCGCTAATATTGTCTTCGTTTAATTTTTTTTAAATATATCGACTTATAGAAAAATTGTGTTATTTTATTTTTTTTAAATACAGTATTGTGCTTAAAACTTATGAATGAATTGATTAAAATACATTAAAAGTTTGGTCTATTATTGGAAATATTGTATTAAATATTAATTTATTTGACTTTCAATGGCTCATTACAGCCAAATGAAACGTTTAACCCCTCAGGCTAATTTATTCAGTTTTCAGAACAACTCTTAAAAGTCTCATAAAAATCGTTGGGTCTCCCTTACTATCAAGGTTAGAAGCATGATCATAATGGTGTTAGAAAAAGAAAACACCACGCTTTATATTAAAATCTAAAAGTTAACTGCAAAATAATTAGAATGTTCACGTTTAAGAATCCAAAGTTTCCGACCACAATTTGAAAAAAATATATGAAAAATTTAGTTGACAATAATGTTTGTAATACATTTGCCTTGTAAATTATGTATGTGTTTTAAGTTTTTTCTATTATCAGTAATTTTAGTTAGAAATAATAGTCATTTTTAAAACTTGTTTGTAGGCCAAATATTTATATTTTAAAAATTAATGCTTTTTTTAATAATATAATTTAAAAGCACATTTCATCACCTTTCTAAAACAGTTTTTAGTTTTCAGATACAATAATATTAATGTTAAGAAATATTCCATTTATTTCGATTTTATTGATAAATGGAAATATTTTGATCCTGAAAAATACGATCGAGGCCTGAGTGGTTAACAACTAAAAATCCATATCTCAGAACTCACTTCTCACATATTGCTGTTTTTCCACAAAAGGGCTCAATTATTAATGCAAATAAATATTAATATTAAAATTGGCAGTGACTTAATCACCTAATACATAAATTAAACATAATCTGATAAAACTTTATCTATGCAGCACAAGAATGTATACTTAGAATAATTATTAATTATAACTTATTTATCAGCAATGAGTCAAAATTATTTACGAGGGCTTTCCCAGAAGTACCCGACCTGACGTAATTCTGTTGGTTGTTGCTTTAAAAAAAAATTATGGTAGAAAGCACCAACCTTGTAAGGCTCAAGTTTTAAGGTGCTACGTTGTTTTGGGTTTTTTTGGCAGCGATCAATCGCAAACCCTCTCAGTTAATTTGTAAACATGGAAAAATTGGTCATCTAACAAATGTAATAATAATTGTAATAATAATTGTAATAAATAATAATGTCGCTATTCCGTATTAGATTTGTCAAAAAATTTGTAAAAATGCAAAAGTCGGTCATTTTAAATACATGTAGGATTACGAAAGATTTTTTAAATATTTATATTGAGGGATCAGTAGGATTTATCGGACCAGTTACGATTTCATCAGAGCCGAACCCTCTGATATGAAAATATCTGGAGTCGGTGAAATATTTTCCCATTATGTTTCTGGTGGATTGACGTATTGCTCTTGTATTGTTTTGTATTTATTATACTTATATAGTGCACTTACATTACGTGAATTTGCTAGATATTCATTTGTGGAAAAGTGTGTGGAAGGGTTTAGTCTTTCATTTTGGAAAGATTTAACCCGGACATAAAATCTGGAGCACCGTAAATAATAATAATAACTGTATCTGAAAAAAATAAGAAAATATACAGATTTAAGAAATGAGATAAAAAGAATTTGGCATTCTCAGACTATAAAAATATGTATTACCATTTGTTATTTCGGCTACTGGCATTATACCTAGCTCTCTTATTCAAAATTTAGGCGTATTAGATTTGTCAAAGAATTTATATATAAAAATTTGGCGAAAAAGAAAGTGTTGTTTCATCAAGACAATGCACCAGTTCAAACATTCGTTATCCCGATGGCCAAAATCAATGAATTAAAGTTCGAATTGCATCCTCACGCACCCTATTCACCAGATTTAACCCCCTCGCATTATTTTATTTTTCCAAACTTGAAAAAATGGCTCGGTGGTAAAAGATTTGCCAACAATGAAGAGGTGGAACCTGCGGTAGATGGCTATTTTGAGGTGCTCGACAGTTCTCATTATAAACAGGGTATCGAAGCTATTCAACAACACTGGGAAAAGTATGTCGAGCTGAAAGCAGACTATGTTCATAAAACACAAAAAAATATCCCAAATTTGTTGTGTTTTCTTTGTTAGGTTGGGTACTTTTGGGACAACCCTCTTACCTAGAGTGACATCTATTTATTTTTCTGCTCACTTTGTTTCAACTAAATTGTTAATTAATCTTTAATTACTTGCTTAGCATCGAAACCCTACTACTCTGCATACCCTGACGGAATCTTGGCATGCGCAAGTAAATTTTATTGAATTTTTTTTTTTTATTGTAAAAAAAATGTTGTACAGTTACAGGAAAATAAAATAAAATAAATATTACAGAAAAAAGAAAAGTCCCAATAAACTACTTGTTAGTGGTTTGTCAATGGGTGCTTTTACTTTGAAGTTCTTTTAAAAAATGAAACTAATTATGCAGTTAAAAATTTTTTGTGTTAGTCTAATACAAACTTTTTCTTTCGACAAGCCAATTTTTCAATATAATATTTGTTTTTACATTATTTGTACATTTTGAAATTTTAGCTGGTAACATATTTAAGCGATTAGGTATCATGTAGTCCAGCATTCTTTGTCCATATTTGTTTAAGTGCTTAGGTACGATTAGTCCTTCATTTAATGTTAAACGAGTATTGTAAGTGTGGTCCAATCTATGTGTGTATATAGGGCTATTTATATGCTGAAAAATAATTTTATGCCACAGAATTGCTCTTACTGAGAGAATTTTGAGATTCTGGTAAAAGTACGGAACATTATGCCTTTGTTCGTATAAAATTTTATGAGCTAATAATTTAACTAATGAATTTTGAACTGATTGAACATGATTTACATTTGTTTTACAGGAAAGTCCCCAAGCTGTAATTCCATACCTTATAATAGATTCAGCTAGTGATAAATAAATTCTTCTAAGTGTGCAAATTGGAACATAAAATTTAAGTTTATATAATCTACTAACAATAGATCTCAGTCGTTCACAGACTTTATTTATTTGTGAATCCCATTTGAAAAAGCAGTCAATAATCACACCTAAATAAACATATTCTTTAACCAGTTCAATATTTTCACATGTACACAATGCAGGGATACCAACATGTAAGCAATCTGAATCATGTGTTTTTATTTCTGGTGCAATAATATTTGCCTTGGCATTGGGTGATCTAATATGTATCAATTTAGTTTTTTTTTTGCATTTATGATTAAACCAGAGTCAAAAGACCATTTTAAAAGTTCAATATAATATTTTTGTAAAGGTTCAATATAATCTTTTTGTAAAAGTTCAATATAATCATTTTGTAAAAGTTCAATATAATCTTTTTGTAAAAGTTCAATATAATCTTTTTGTAAAAGTTCAATACATAATTTTAAATCACTGCGAGAAATCACTAATGCAGTATCATCCACATACACAAAGTGTTTTACATGTTTAAAAATGAACTTAATAAAAGATACATAAATAATATATAAAATTGGACCTAATATGGAACCTTGAGGAACGCCTGCAAAAAATTTTCTTTTTTTACTTAGGTGTTCAATAGCTTTATTTTCATGCAACGGTTGTTCAAGTGTTATTTTACTATTTATTTATTTAACCACTCGGACCCATTAGCTTGTTTTTAAATTGCCATTATTATTGTTGTCGGACATATGTATGACATAGGAGGCGAACCTGACATATTAAAATAATATATTTGTGGCTAATAGTATAGAGCGGAAGATATTCACAGTATCGCCCTGGTGTTAGACCACCATTCAGAATTGAAACTTGGCTTGAAATGGTTTAGCTGTGTTGGGTGACCAGATCTGAATAGCCAAGTACTTCTCCACCTTCCTCTTCCCCATCTCCTTCCCACCTACCTTCAGCCTGACACTTACCCCAATGGGGGATGACACAATCTCACTGGCTCCAGACGGGAGCAGTTGGAACTCTTATGCAGTATTCACACAAAAAAAATTGAAAAAAAACTGTTTAAATAAAAATCGCTGATGAAGTGATAAGACTAAGTATCGCATAAAATACTAGCGGGAAGATGACCAGTTGGCCGTCCAAGACAAAGTTTAGAAAAACAACTTCAGAGGATGGACTGAAATAGCACAGGATGGGGACGCCTGGAGGCGCATTGTCCTGGACCCGAATGGAACAAAGGACGACTAATGATGAAGGATCTCTTAATCGTTCATTCTCATTTTATTACTAATGGCAGAGATTGAGTGTGGGTAGGTACCTGAAGGCTGTTGGCTTCATTAGTCTTAGCCCTGATGCTCTGTTCCTTGGCTGAAACTTCAGCCTCCAGGGCCAGGCGCTCCCGGGCCAGCTGCTCCATGTCCCGGGCCAGGGCCTCCATTTCCGGGGTGGCCTGAGGGCCGAGGGATGTCTCCTAAAACAACCGGAGAAAAAAATAGTGTTAATTACAAAATATCACAAAATCACGGCCACTTTCCTGGCAGATAAAATTATTACAAAACATCACAAAATCGTGGCCACATTGCAGGCAAGGTTTGTAGAAAATGCTTTAAACAAGGTTAGCTCATAAGGGCCCTATTAGAAAAAAAACTCGTCTGGCTTCTTCCGAAATTTCGAAAGCGCGACGTACAGTTTGTCAAATAAGAGTAGAAAATATATGAGGGCGCCACCGTTGCCCAAAAGGCAATACTAAAAATATAATCATGGTGTTAATCTAAAGCTGTATAACCTACATTTTTATTAAAAATTAAAAAGGCATAAAAGTGAAAAAAAAATTTTTTCATTGCAATACAGATACCCACTGATCTCAAAATTAGAATTGCATATTGGTATATTATTATTATACGTTTGCAATTTTGAGTTAACATAATGAAGAATAACGATATTGTAATAAAATATAAAGCACACTTTAGAAATTGCTCACATTTATTTAATATTAGCTTAAGTAGGTACCTAGCGTTGCCCGGGCTTTAGATCATGCCTCTAATTTTAGATCTGAATATATTTAACTCATTCAGATCTAAAAGTATGGTAACTAAACTCACCATTAATAATTCTTCCTTTCCACCTACTGTTAAATTCAAATCTATGTTAAATTAAATGAAAGCCAATCACTTTGTAAAACACAATTTAATCAAATTTATGTCATTTAGTAGGTACCTTCACAATAGTGCTTCTTCGATTTAATTTTTTTTTTAAGAACAAAAAAATGTTTTTCTAAATGTGTATACAGTGTTTAGTACTTTCAGTGTCATTGCACTTTTAAAGAATATTTGACAGATAAATTGGTGTTGCCAGCCTAAAAATTTCTTAGTTCCATTTTTTATATTTTCGACTCTTATTTGACAGACTATAGCTTGAAGTAAAACATTGACACTTGTACTGCAGTTAATTCAAATCTCCCAGTGGAATTTTTAGGTCACAAATATTTAACCAATCACCGCTCTACCCCCTCGATGAGCTAACCTTGTTAAAAGCATTTTCTACAAACCTTGCATACTGTATGCACACAGGTATGTAACACACTGTGAAAAACATAGATGACGAACACAACTAGAAATTAATAAATAAGTAATGCTTTTGAATTAAGAACAAAACCCTACACAGCACACCATAGTATATGTTAGGTACTTCGATCAAAAAAAATGGGAAAATAAAAAATATTTTTTTGAAAACAGAATAATTATTTTGATCAGTTGAACCTTTAGAGTAGGTAGTCACAACAGCCATACAATAAATTTAAAAATAATATAAATAACAAAAGTGACATGCTAGTAAGAGTTTTCATAAATTTTTTGTTTAAAATGTCACACATTTCAGCCATAATTAATTTATATTTATTGCTAATGCTTTGCGACGTAATAAAGTCTGAGGGAATATATGAAAAAACTGAAAAGGAACATGACGATGTGGTAACAAAATATTCATGGGGATTCAATGACAGTTATGAAGAGGATATTGTATTTCCAGGTATAAATTGAAATATTTTAGGTTAGGTTGTATTTCATTATTGGATTTTTTTAAAAAGAGGAATATGTAGTCAGAGGCGTATATCTCCGCTCAAACCCTGAAACTCCAAAAAAGATCTTATTTCTCATAGATGAAGCTAAATTGTAGATAGTAATAAATTTTGATATCGCGACATCTTTCGCTCTCTACCAGAAGCTCAAACCTCGTACATCGGAAGCTCTTGCAACTTCGTGTGTTTATTTACGTTTCCAAGAAGTTTATCCTGCAAATTTTTAATCGAAAAATCATTGTACTTTGAATTCTAGAGGTGAAAAATGGTTAAAATGTGTCAACAATTCGTCAAGGAATGAGCAAATTATTTAAAAAATTCAGTTAATTTATCCATAAATCAATTTGAGGTTTAGTAACGTTTGATATTCCTTTACTCAATTATTCAATTCATCAGCGGAACTGATCCAGTGTTTCTATGTTGTATTTCTATTATCGATTGTCTTTCTGAAAATAAAATTATTTGAAGATGTACCCTTGAGTTTTTAATTCTTCTAAATTTGTTAATACTTTTCTGCTTATGAGTATTTTAATTTTTTTTTTAATAATTTATTGGGCTAATGAGTTAACGGAGTAGGTCGAGTACATGATAGACAAATGGCCTTGAACTTCGTCTAAAAAAAACGGTTTCATTTTTCCGTGGTTAAGTTGATGATAAAATTTGTCCCTAGAAAAGGCCCGAAGATAACGATCTATGGATTGGTTTATTTATGGGGATAGTGTAAAAATGTGTGGAATATTTAACACACTGACGGACACCGGGACGAAACCCAGAAAAAAAAGGTTTGTGATATGACACTTGCTATCACATGTATTGTTTTGTAACAGGACACGTGTGTTTTGACACGTGAAGTCAATGAAAATCGTAGAAGTGTTCGTGTTGTGAAACAAATAGATAGGCTACATACAAAACTAGACTTCCCAGTCCATTACGTCCGTTTCGCCTCTATGACTAAAATACATATAAGTACTAAAACGACATCAACAGACATTGTTTCTGTGAATACGTTAATGTTCATTTTTGTAATTCATATAATTAAAATGAAAAATGTATAATTTGAATGGTAACCGGATAAAATACTCACAATGACAAAATAGAACTTGATATACGAATAGGTTAGGTTGGGTTGGTTTTGGTTATGTTAGGTTAGGTGAGGATAGGTTTGTTTGTTCGTTCTTTTTCTTCACTCTTCTTGAATGTTCTCTATTGCCATTTTAATATTTTTAATAATAAAATTAATTTTAAAAACAATCTAAAATGGAAACTTCCTAAATAGATTGTATTTGACCGATGGTATTTTGAAGTATGTTTCGCCTAAGCAGTTTACTGGCTGCTAATAACTAACAATTGGCACTGAAAACCGGCACCATTAGGGAAAGTGGCAACTTAACCAGTCAAGTCTATTTGTTCAGTTTTCGGAACAACTCATATAGTTCTCATAGAAATCGTTGAGTCTCCCTTACTATCATGGTTAGAAATATAAACGTGTTAGAAAGAGAGCTTTATAATCAAATCTAAAAATTAACCACAAAATATTTTTGTACACCTTTAGAATCCAAAATTTCCAACTGAAATTTGAGAAAAAATTATGAAACTTTGAGAATTTTTTATTAATTATTTTTACATGAAATGACAAAAAGTGAGTCGACGATAACGTTTATAATTCATTTGCCTAATAAATTATGTGTGTGTTTTCATTTTTTTTCGCTTCAGTAATTTTAGAAAAAACATAAGGAGAGCCGTTTTTGAAACTTTTTTATGTTTGCATGCAAAAATTTTATTTTTAACCCGTCTGCTTGGTTCAATATATTCGCACCTCACAATCCGGAAGCCTCGGTTTCGTCAAACCGAAGTCAAACCATCACTTTGGAATGAGATTGTAAAATATCTATGCAAGATAGCTTTCATATGTACTTATATGTGTCTGTCCTTACCGTAATGAGTTTTTTCTCAACTCATTGGGAATAATGTGTTACTTACCATGTTTTTGTAATACATTATAATTAAATAAATAAAATAAAAAAATATTTCAAAGACAATAAGAAGCATTATTTCGTTCTCTTTCTGGTTAAAAGAAAAATACATATGTTTGTATGAGAGGAAGAGAGATGTGAGATAGCGAAATGCAAGGTCGCTCTGGGACGTTTTTGGTCTTATGAAAGTATAACGCGATTACGTGTTTTGGGAAGTATTTACATATTCCTAAAAAAGCAGACGGGTTAAAGAATTATAAGTTTAATTCTAATTATAAAATTTGAAAGCGTATTTCATCACCTTTCCAAAACAGTTTTTAGTTTTCAGATACATTAAGAAATATTCTATTTATTTGAATTTTATTGCAAAATGCAAATACTTTGGCTTTCTTGACAAATACGGTCGAGGTGTGATTTTGATGATAATAATTTTATTTATTTGAGTAAACATTTTATATTATTATTCCTAGGTCTCGACCAGGAGATGTTAAAGGAGCTGGAATTGAGATGGGAGGCTCACTACGAGTGTCTGACCTCGAAGCTGAATACTTCCGAGGTCACCAGAGCTGATGCCCGTATGGTTTACGAGGGAGAAACAGTTCTGTTGCCGTGTCAGACTTGCATAGCCCCGCATTTGCAAATGCACATTCAATGGAAATACACAAAGGTATAACAAAAACAACATAAATATTATTAGTTTTTTTACTACCATCCTAAATAACAGATGCATGCATAATTTTTGTGACCAATATTTTTTCTAAAATGGGATAGTGGAGGTACAATCGAAATCAACCTAACCTAACATATCCTAGCCTGTACAGCATGACCGTTATGCTTTATGACTGATAACACTTTGACCAAAAGCTGTAACAGGCAAATGGAGCTTGGAGACGTGATAGAAAAAAATATTTTTTGTTTTTAATTAAAAAAATATATTCAATGTTTATAAGAAAAACTTTCTTTTTATTACTTTTTTTAAGGTTATTCCCATCAGTGAAATATATCATATTAGAATAAGTAAACAACAATAATCTAAACGAAAATATGAAAGAGAACAAGACACAGAAAAAACAGAAAAAAGGCAATGGTCACAACTGGGACACGAACCCAGACCTCTCCGTCTAACCAGGACGAGCGCGTTAACCAATTTCGCTATTTTCGAAAAAATATATCATCGGACAGCAAAATCAAATATACATTTTTTACTCGAAATATGTTCGGGAATCGTAAAAAGTCCTTCAGATACGTAATTTTACAATCTGAATATGAAATTTATGTATGTATGTAAACCAAATTTATCATTGAAGAAGATAATATCAAAATACACTTCGATAATGGGTATAATCTTCAAAGTTACTCTAATAAAATTAAACAAAATTTATCATTGAAGAAGAAGATAATATCAAAATACACTTCGACAATGGGTATAATCTTCAAAGTTATTATAATAAAATTAAACAAAATTTATCATTGAAGAAGAAGATATGTAATATCAAAATACACTTCGATAATGGGTATAATCTTCAAAGTTATTCTAATAAAATACACTTCGATAATGGGTATAGTCTTCAAAGTTATTCTAATAAAATTAAACAAAATTTATCATTGAAGAAGATAATATCAAAATACACTTCGATAATGGGTATAATCTTCAAAGTTATTCTAATAAAATACACTTCGATAATGGGTATAGTCTTCAAAGTTATTCTAATAAAATTAAACAAAATTTATCATTGAAGAAGATAATATCAAAATACACTTCGATAATGGGTATAATCTTCAAAGTTATTCTAATAAAATACACTTCGATAATGGGTATAGTCTTCAAAGTTATTCTAATAAAATTAAACAAAATTTACTTGCGCACGCCGGGATTTGAATCCGAGACCTCCACATTTATAGACGAAACCTTACTCCTTCACCGCATGGAGAAATATGACAGTTTGAAACATCCCAACCTTAGATAAGTTTTTAGATTTTCACGGCCAAAAGCATTTTTGTTGTTAGTTTTTGGGGTGTTATGCCGTGTTGCGCTACCTCCTTCTATAGCCGACGTTTCGGACAGCGTTACAGTGTCCATCATCAGGGCAGATCCGGTAGATCCGATGATGTGTAATTGTTAGTGTAGAGTGTGTGATTATTTACTTGGAAGCGATACCGTGTCGCCAGCTTCAATCCACTACAAGCTGGTAGGTATTACAGTAAAAAGGGAACTGCGATTTAAGTGAAAGCGCAGTATTTACGTTAGCCTGGGGCCCGTCCATGTGAGAATTGCCGACGAAAGTGGCACCATCGTTATTCTAGAATTAGAAATCGGATCTACTGGATCTGCCCTGATGATGGACACTGTAACGCTGTCCGAAACGTCGGCTATAGAAGGAGGTAGCGCAACACGGCATAACACCCCAAAAACTAACAACAAAAATCCCAACCTTAGTTTGATCAATAAAAAACTATCTACTTCCCCACCTTTCTCGCCCCCATATCCTTTGCCTCCCCACTACCTTCAACCTCACAACATACCCCAACCGGGGAAAGCTCGGCGTGGCAAGCCAAAAACGAATGCTAGCAAAACTACTATGTCCTTTCTCTGCAAGGAAAGATACATGGTAGATGGACGGCCCTTCTTCTGCTTGAGGTCTAGCTGTAGTATATATTATCCATTCAAGTAAGAAGGAAAATAACACTAGAAAGTACCTACACCAATTTCATTAAATTTTATGTTTCAGAATCATACCTGCAAGCCCAAGCTCCTACATTACACAAGTTCTATGATTCTGTACTCGAACGGTTACTTGCAAATTTACAACGTCAGACCTGAAATGGAAGGGCTGTACCTGTGTGCCCACGAATCTACTAACGGCGTACCAATTCTGCTGGAGGTAGTAGAGGATGAAGAAGAGCCTTATGAATCGGTAATTAGTATTTCAATTATAACGTTACGATCGAAAGCTTGTAATATATATTGATAACTCATTTTTTACTGTCATGTTCAGAGCAACACTGTGGAATCCAGGGGCGTGCACTCCATATAGGCACATAAGCACTGCCTACCCTGCCGTTTTTGTAAAATATAAGCATGTAAATAATATTATAATTTATAAAATTATTGCTAAAAATAAATACACACTTTCAAAAATAAGCGCGAAAAAGCTGAGCAACCGAAACTACGCGAACGACACATCAAACGGCATACTACAAACGCCGCATAAACTGTAACTAGAAACTACATGCGCGCCCTCCAACTGCCTCACTAAAATGCGGTCTAAGCAGGAATTGTTTCTGACTAGAGCTAACTTCATACAAGACATGATTCAATGTTTACGAAATCCACAAAGCATAGAGTAGAACTATCGTTATGAATTTGCTTCTGTGAGGTTTTTTTGTTAGTATTAAGCAGTGCTTTCTAGAACAAAATTAGCAAATGGCAATCAGTGACGACAAAAACATCTGTTGTTATGTACTTCTATCAAATAGTTGTCTTTCATAAATGTTAATTGTCGGTTCAAAAACGTTTGCCGTACTTTAATTCTGAAATTATCTGATAGAATATGGAAACTTTAATTCTGAAATTATCTGATAGAATATGGAAATTTTAATCTGTGAAACTTGCTGTATTTTCTTACTGCCTACCCTGATCAAAAACTCTGTGCACGCCCCTGGTGGAATCCCCATATTATTGTGGTACGTTGTGAGGCTGGAGGGTGTGGATTTATGAAGGAGATGGGAAGGAGTTGGGGAGTATCTAGCTATTCAGATCTGATTGATAACATTTATTGGATTGATTGGAACATTTATCCCTTATGTACCTGTAAAAATCAGGTACCACCCGAAGAGGGGTCACCAGGGTTCCCGTTTCTAGTTCCAACACTTGAATATTAGTTAATACAATGACATTTTTTACTCCAAATATGCTCATCCAAATATGAATCGCACTAAGTGTTGATTTTGAACAGGCGTTCAAACAAACATTGGGCGTAATAAGTTATTATTTCAGGTGAGGCCAAAAACCGATCCTGACGGAAAGCACGCTTCGTCCAACGTAACTCTGCCCGAGGACCAACTAAACCTGTACACCAGCTGGTCACCCTGGTCTATTTGCAGTTCTTGCACCACTGTGGGAATAAGGTACAGGATAGGAATCTGCTTTGTGGAAATACAAAACGGTACAACGGTAAACGAGGCATCGTCTGAATTTCAAAAGCATTTGAATAGTGAGTTTTTTTAAAATACGTTATATCAAAACTAGCTAAACATTATGCCATTTGATTGTATGCCCCAGAACTTGTATATTTCAAATTCAAACATTTTCTTTTATCCAACTATTGGCATGATGAAATTTGATCATGCTTGTCTTCTTGGGGTATAAAATTTCTATAACTTCTCGTTTCGACACTTGGAAAATAAAATACGTTAACCATTAAAGAAAAAAACTAACTTTGAAGAGACTTCGGTATGACTACAATATTACAAATAATTTCCTCGCATATAGCACAATGCTGATTGAAGTGAGAAACTTTATCAAATAAGGAACTCCAGTGAAAAATATTATGGCTTTAAAAAAATATGTTCATATAGACCAATAAACGCTGATTCTGAATATATAACTTTTATTTAATAATATTAAACGTACAGTTTTTAAAAAAATATTAAAAAGTGCATTTTTAATATTCTCGTTAAAACACAGCGTCAGGTTGGTATGCTGTGTAATGCTGTTATGGTGACGTCACAATAGTAATCACGGTAATGACTGGTTTATTTATGCTATACGTCATTTATATGGGAATTTAGGTATGACACAAGCGAATGTTCTATATATTTCTTATTTTTGAAGATGTCGTAAAAGCATATACCTTTATAGAAAGTTAATAGAATTGCCTTTTAGATTTTTGTATCTGACATATACGATTGTGTTTGAAAAATGCAGTATTTTAAGTTTCAAAATGAAAAATTTAAAAAAAAACAGCCGACTGTAAACATATTCTATTAAATGGTCGAAAAAATTAGGAAAATTCAAAATTTAAAAAATACAGTCCTCTTACTTTATGAATTTGGAATAAAACTGTCACTTCACTTTTTATCTCGTTCATACAATTAAAAAGGATAAAAAAATATTATAATAATTCCGAAAAAATCCTACATCTTGGACTCGGTTTTACGCAATTAATGCGTTGATTTCTCGAATTTGTATTTATTTACACATGCATAAGGCTTTTACATTATCAAATAATATAACTTTTATGGAAGTTTTATTAAATTCACGCGGAAAAGTCATAAAAATTATAGAGAAGTAACCTTTGATTATGTAATGTCAGTAACCTAAAAACCGAACGAAACTAAATCACTAACAAAACATTATTTAAGGACTAAAACTGAAAAAAAGTAAAGGCAGCATTGGTACTTATGTTGAATTACACTAATATCACAGTGAATTAATCATTTAAACGAAAATTATCATCAAAAACATTACTGTAAGTAAAATTCATCAACGTCATTCATTGTTTTGCAAAGAATTTGATTTCGCCATTTGCAATAAATAAGCCATTAGCCAATCAACGCGTTATAATAAACAAGATGGCCGCGCGCCTGCGCAAATCTATGTGAGATTCAAGAAAACCAACATAACAATCATAAAATAGTGAATCGTTATTTTAGTAGATGACGTCACAAAATTCACCATAGATATGGGTGTTTTCGAGGGATCTCCAAAAATTAAAACTTTGAAAATTATTTTAACTATTAAAACTAACTCTAAAAAAAAAAAAAAATATGCAGTAATTTAAGTTAGAAGGTCATTTATCATAAAAAAAAATAAAAAAAATGGACTGGACTTCTCTATTCTTCTTCTTCTTCTTTATGTGCCTTATCAGGTCCCCCCGACGTTGGCGATCACTCTTGAAAAGGTCTCTCTGTCTTGCGCTGCCCGGAATAGCTCCTCCACACTTCTAATGCCGGTCCACTCTCGTATGTTTCGCAGCCAAGACATTTGTCTCCTACCAGGCCCTCGGCGACCCTCCATCTTGCCTTTCAATATTAAATGGAGCAAATGATACTTCTCCCCTCGAAGTATATGACCCAGATATGAAATTTTCTTGATTTTAATTAATGTAAGCAGTTCCCTATCTGCTCTAGCCCGCCTGAGAATTTCTATGTTGGTGATCATGTCGGTCCATGGGACCTTGAGCATTCTCCGGTGAAGCCACATTTCGAAAGCCTCTAACCTGTTCATGGTATTTATTTTCAAGGTCCATGTTTCACAACCATACAGCAAGACCGACCACACATAACATTTTAGCATTCTCTGCCTTAGTTTTAGCTGATATTGTCATTGCAGAAGAGGGATTTCATTTTTATGAATGCAGTTCTTGCTGCTTCAATTCTGCACCTAATCTCTGTATCTGGGTCAAGAGTCTCCGTGAGGATATTGCCGAGGTATCTAAATCTCTCCAACTTTTCGACATTACAACCATTTAACCGTATCATTGATCCAGAGTGATCTAGTCATCCAAAAGTCATCCATTTAGTTTTATTGACGTTGATTGTTAGGCCCAGTTGCTCACCAGCATTATTAACAAGATCTAATAGGTCTTGGAGGTCACTGATACTGTCAGCTAGTAGTAATACAGTATCATGTGCATATCTTATGTTATTAATGACAACTCCGTTGATCTTGAGACCCTTCTGGGTATTACTTAGGGCTCTTTTGAAGACATAGTTGGAATAGAGATTAAATAATAGTGGCGACAGGATACAGCCTTGTCGTACTCCATGCTGAATGGCGATTGCATTAAATCTCTCATTCCCATGTCTTATTTCTGCTGTTTGGAACCAATACAGGTTTTTAATGAAATTCTGGTCTTTTTTGTCAACGTTACAATCCGCAAGCTTTTTCATTAGGTCAGCATGTTTTACCCTGTCAAATGCCTTTTCGTCGTCAATAAAACAGGCAAAGACTTCCTTTCTTTGGTCATGACACTTTTGCAATAGTACGTCGACAGAAAATAATGCTTCACGCGTACCGAACGCATTTCTGAAGCCAAACTGAGTGTCATCCAAGTCCTGCTCGCACTTATCGCGTTTCCTGGCATGTATTATTTTAAGGAATAATTTAAGGACATGACTCATCAAGCTTATTAATCGATAGTCACTGCACTTCTTAGGGTATTGTTTTTTAGGTAATGTCACGAAGGTGGATTTTAGCCAATCTTGGGGTATATTCCCTGTGTCATATATAGAGTTAAATAACCTCAACAGGTAGTCAACATTTTCATTATCAAAGAGCTTCAACACCTCAACTGGAATATCGTCTGGTCCGCACGCTTTTCTATGTTCTGAAGTCTTTATCGCATGAAGAATTTCTGATTTTAAAATCGATGGTCCATGCAATTGATCGTTAGGAATATTAATGTCAGGTCTAATATCTTTGAATGTATCATGAATATACTTTTCCCACGTTTGTAAAATATCTTTTTCATCCAATATCAATTTATTGGAATCGTCAACTAAACATGATGGAGTAATTCTTCTAGAAGTGCCTGTAATTTCCTTCAATTTTTTGTGAAGTTTAAATGCATTGTGACTACGACTGTATGACTCTAGTTCTTCACACTGTGACTTCATCCATTCTTCTTTGGCTTTTTTAATTTCACATCTAATCGTTCTTTGTAAGTTTTTATATTGTGTCTCATTATGTTTGTGTTTACGTCTCTCATCCATTAAATTCAAAATGTGGTCAGTCATCCAATTCTTTTTTCTAATTTGCTTATCAGCTTTATCAAATATCAACTTGTAAATCAAACAAAGGTAGAATGCCCGCTTAGTTTGGGGTTATTTATACATCCCATGCTTATAGACAAACTTTTTAAATTGGAAACCTTATCCTGCATACAGATAAATCAAATTTGACCTTTAGAGCATAATTTGTAACTATTTGATATTCCAGAATTCGTACATGGCTTGCCATGCAGATCAATTTATTTGCAGCAATACAAAAATATTGCAGAAGCTGAAAATCGGAAAAGTGAAATAATGACTGCATTGTGTGAGGTAAGTCTGAGTGATACTTTTCTTCATTACATTTAAAAGTCATCGTGTATTAGCTTTCCACCTACAGAATCCTACAATCTCTCTAAATTATATAAAGTGATATCTCTTATTAGGTTTCCTAAGGGACTGGAAAAACTTCTGGGACGTACTTAACTTACTTTAACCAGTGATTCCTGACATTATTTGGAGTAAAAAATGTTAATGAAATTTTGGTTTCCGGTGACTTTTTTAAAAAAAATTTACTTAAAACCAAACAAAAAAAATTCTTCGGCATGTCGTCACTGGTCACTCAGCCAAGTAACCGACCAACCCCTTATCCCATATCCAACTGTCAAACACCTACAAAGTTTTTATGTTTTTGTAAAAAAAAAAAAACATCAAAAATGTCACTGGAGACCAAAATTTCATTTACATTTTTTACTTCAAATAATATCAGGAATCACTTGTTAAAGTAAGTTAACACCCTGTATGTGTGGGTTTCGTAGTAATTTCACTTATTTAAAATACATTATGCCGTTCTTCCACAGGGATTCGCAAGTATCTGATACTAGAAGATTCAAATATCTTGGTGACTACTGCCATTTTGTGAACTCGTCAGTGTGGCCAGTCTCCCGCACCGGCCGAGTGAGGTTCGAGGTTGTTCCCATTCGCGCCTTCGAGACTTTAAACATGGCATCGCTCACGCCAGACACTTCGACAATGCGTGCGCTTTAGATCAATGCTAGGATACAGGATATAAAAATTACAACTACAGCAACTGTTTGATTGCGAGTGCGATTATGAAATCAATCTAGTTTTGAAAATCGAGAAATCAAAAATGATTGGTGACAATGCAGGTCTCGTGATTTTAGTAGTGATTTGTGCGCGACAAGTGTTTGCAACGTGAGTACACAACATGAGTATAGGATACTTGCGTATCCTTGTGGAAGAAGAGTCTTAGATAAAAATATATTGATGATGCATTCTCTATTTTGACTAGAAAGGAAATTGTTTCAGGGAAATTGCCCCAACAACACGGAGGTGGAGAACCGTCATGGAAACATGCTAAGCTTGCAGCACCACCAAATCGGACAGTTCGGCCGCCTCATGGAGATTCCGCAGTCAGTGCCGGTGCCGGGCAGGATCTTTGTCCTGGCCAATGTGGGGGCTGATCTGAAGATCAACTGCCCAGGGTATTCTTTTTCACATTCCTTTTCACCACCTACCGCAAGTGGGGAAGCCATGGTCCAACTGGCACCAACCAGACTGTTGGATGTAGCTGGGACTCTTCTGTGGTTCCATAATTTTAAAAAAAGATTACAGCTAGTCACATACTGCTTGACAAAGATAACACACTACCAGCACGATCAGACAAACTGACTCCCTTACAAAATTCAAAGAAGATATAAAAAAATGGATTATAAGTAATGGACGCCACACTATTTCACACATCTGTAAAATAAATCACAAATAGACAGAAGAAACATACAACCTAACCCATATAAAATAAATGAAAATAATAGAATCCTGTCAAATTTAACTCCATAAATAGATTAGGCAGAATTTACTTCTTTATAACATCTCCAAAATTTATAAAATAACTCTCTTTAAAAGATTTAACACCCTTCCAATCACCTTTCTGTTTTAATTCTATTCAAAGTGATATGTATTTTACCTTAAATATTCTTGTAACTACAATATTCATTTATACACCTGTACGCCTGTCTTGACACAGGTATATCCTAGTGAGATAGGCATAAAAAAAAAACAATGTAAATATATTTTGTTATAGATAAATAATAATAAAAAAAAAGAAATAAAAAGGGTAACAATTATTATAAGCAATAATTATTAGCCTGAAACACTCATCAACATTGAAAAAAATCTCCCGAGAAAAGATAAATGCCACCGCCGACGATTTATCTTTTCTCGGGAGATTTTTTTCAATGTTGATGAGTGTTTCAGGTTAATAATTATTGCTTATAACAATTGTTACCCTTTGTGCTATGCATCTTGTCTTAAACATTAGTTTACCAATTAAAAACAATAGAAATAAAAAACTTTGTAGGTGGCTAGAAGAGGATTAAAGACGCCATGTTTGCTTTTATTTGCATATCAAAATAATTTCACCTTAACAGTTTTTGTTTTTATGATATAAAACGGTACAAATGGGACAACCTATGAAAATGTCACCTATTGGCATGTATGAACATTGGAAACCAATAAAAAGTTCCCGCAATTCCAGCATTAGGACGAGCTGCCGCCATTTTAAGTTTCATTTTCAGCTTTGAGGAAAAAAACCCATGTTTTAAAATCTCATTCTAAATTTACTATAGCCATTGGGGGCATGGTGAAAGATAAAATCGTCAGATATGATATGTTATTATTAACCAAAAGTATTATTGTGATTTATTTTTAGGTTATTATTCCGTGTTGTGCTATCTCCTTTAGCCAACGTTTCGGACAGCATTACAGTGTCCATCATCACGCTTGTGCATTTTGGCTAATATTATAATATTATGCACTTTTTTATGTTTCTATTTTATTTATTAGGCATATTTGATTTTTTTTTTAAATTACATGGCTATTTCAATATATAAATTTCAGAAATACAAAAATTTTCTTTCCATGTGAAGCATTACATAATTTTAAAAAGTTTAAACATAAACCGTTTACGTACTACTAATTTCTCAACACCATTTGGCCACTGGAGCGATCACGCGAAATAAATAAATTTGCCTCGATTGCTTGAGATTTCCCAGGAGGTAATTTTTAAATTTTTCGCCAACATTAAAAAAATCATACCTTCGAATTTTAACATGGAGACATAAAAACTAATTACAGTGCTATATAGCCACGAATTAACCTGTATTTTACCGTTTATCTACTAATTTCTCAACACCATTTGGCCACTGGAGCGATCACGCGAAATAAATAAATTTGCCTCGATTGCTTGAGATTTCCCAGGAGGTAATTTTTCGCCAACATAAAAAAAATCATACCTTCGAATTTTAACATGGAGACATAAAAACTTATTACAGTGCTATATAGCAATGAATTAACCTGTATTTTACCGTTTATCTCATATATGCAGGATTTATAAAAAAAATCGTTAAATTTATAATCGCGCGAATCCTGGGTGTTTTTTACTTGAAACTGCCGTGAGGGATACTTATTCGGGTCAACATTGAATATTTTCGGTTTCTGTATGTTGTCTGTCATATACTTGATAATGAAAGATGCACATCTATGGAAAAGGGATTTAATTTTATCCCTAAACAGCTGTTAAAAAATTCGACAGGAAAAAATATTTTAAAAAATTATTTTTAACATTGTATTAAAATAGTCACCAGATTTGCAACATCAATGGTCATAATAGATAAAGCATTTCAATAGCTTTGTGTTAAAATAAACGGCTGGCCTAGGAAATGTTTTAAAAAATTACAATAAATGTTTTACAAATGGCAGGAAATTTTAATTCCATTTTTGGACCAAAATCAACTGCAGAAAAATAAAAATGGTCCATTTTTCGACCAAAATCGCTCTAGTGGTTAAAATAAAAATATGCACTTGGATCATTGGGCATTTTTAAAATTACTTTCATCTTCGATGAGCCGTCTTGGTGTTGCCATTAAAACCTTTTAAATTTACGCACTGCCCTCATTTTTTGTTTACTATTAAATGTCAAAACTGTAGTGTGTTTAAGGAATACTTATTTTCAGGAGTATTCTGTCAGAGATTACCACAAGATGGAAAGTGGGCGAACCTATTGATTTTCTCAGAGAAAATGTATTCCTAGAGTCCAGAATAAATATCACAGCTAGGCAGCAATTGATCATAAAAAATGTTCAGATCGAAGACAGCAACATTTACAGGTAAGAATTTAATAAAAGCCTAATTTAAACTGTACTAAGGCACAGTTGTTTTGCAGAAATTCACGTGTGACAAAGTCACAAAGTGGCCATTCAGCGCCATTTTGTTTTTTTGACAGTTGAAAGGTTCCCGTTAATCGCAGATTCTAAGTCCGTTTCAGCTAACTATCTGATGGCTTTTTCTTTCTGGAATTTCAAGATTAACACACCTATTTATGCAGAGTAATTTCTATCGTGGGCTATGAAGCTTTTACAGAACTATTTTAAAAAAATTTTCAACAAGGTTTCATGTTGCTTTTTTCTAAAGTTCAAAAAGAAAAATTAGTTGTCATGTGAAGCCATGTAATAAAGCTAACTAAATTAATGAAGTAAGGTAGTTTTTAATGATTTGAATGTTCTTTTAGTTGCTGGAAACTGGAAGAACTAGCCGGCTCCATGAAGCTGGTCGTGAAGGAGTCTTCGGAATACCATTTCCACTGGAGTGTGTCTTCGCTGACGGCACTGTTCATCTTCCTAGCCTTCTTATTATGCTTGATGAGGGTCTGCAGGACGCATTACCGAATTCACAGACTCCAGAGGATGCAGAAGAGACAAGGGAACAAGTATAAAAAAACCTAGTGAAATGGTCAGTGACCGACCAAAGTTTGGGTTTCGGCCAGTTTTGGCCAATAAACGAGTTTCAGGCAAAAATTTGTTATTAAATTATTGTGTACGTTTTCACTTTAACCCTTTAGGCTAATTTGTTTGCTTTTCGGAACAACTCATATAGGTTTCATAGAAATTGTTGTGCCTTACTTACTATAATAGTGAGAAATAATCTAAACGGTGTTAGAAAGAGAAAACACCATGTTTTATATTCAAATCTAAAAATTAACCAGAAAAGAAGTAAAACGTGCACCTAAATGAAACTAAAATTTTAGATCACAATTTGAAAAAAAAATTTGAATCTTTGGGAATTTTTTGCATGCAAATTTTTTTTAATTTAAAAAATTATGTGTTTATTTTGAATTATAAAATTTGATAACATATTTTATCATCTATCAAAAACAGTTTTCAGTTTTCGGATAAGTTCAGAAGTATTCCATTTACATATTTGGATTTTATTGAGAAGCACAAATATTTTGACCCGCTGACAAAATATGGCCGATGTCCGAGGGGTTAATAGGAAATGAAAGATTGTCACAAAAAGTGCCATGCATATCCATTTTTTTATGTTATTACCTTACAAGAGTAACTGCTCCCGTGTGGAGCCAGTGAGACTACGGCATCCCCAATTGGGGTATGTTGTGAGGCTGAAGGTAAGTGGGGAGGGAAAGGAGATGGGTAAGATGAAGGTGGGAGACTATCTGGCTATTCAGATCCAGTCACCAAACATGGCTAAGTTTCAATTCTGAATGGTGGACTTACATCAGGGAGATACTGAGAGTATCTTCCACTCTGCATATATACCTTATATTATTTTGAATGATTAAATCGTGAAGGCACAAATCAATCATATAAAATTTACTGGCGCACGCTGGGATTGTGACCTCCGGATCGCTAGTCAAAAGCCTTGCCCCTCGATCACAGGGACCGTCGCTTCCTGTAGTATTAGGAACTAGATTCAGTACCATTAGACTCATATACAGATTGTTTTAAAAATTTTGTTGATAACTAACGTAGGTGACAACTGTGATTAAAGGGTTACGCATGAAGAATTCTTATTTGGGAACCTTTTTTTATTATACCAACTACTAGAGGCTAATACAGTGAAACCCTCTTAAGAAGTTTTCCAAGGGACCGGAAAAAATAAACTTCTTAAGCAGGAAAACCTTATATGTGGGAAAAATTGGGCCAAATTTGGGCCGAGGGACCGAAAAAACCAAACTTCTTAAGCCACAAAACGTCTTAGGAGAGAACTTCTTAACCTTTCCGGGAGTAAGTTTCGCAACGCTGGCCGTGCTTTGGGGAGTGAGTTTTTTTTTTATTTAAAAATTTTTTTTTTTTAAATTAAATATATGCTTTATGATAGTATCAATGACCCAAAAATGGTAGAAAAAATCGTACTCACCATTTTCAGCTTTTATCGCCAAAAATCCGTAATGTTTTTTCAGGGGTCACAAACCACTGGCACATGAACAAAACGGTAAAAAATGTAGGTATATAACACAATTATTTTCACTAAACACTTGGCATATGAAAAAAACGGTAATAAATGTGTATAACACAATTATTTTCACTTAACACTTGGCACATGAACAAAACGGTACAAAATGCACATAACAGAACAATTTTCACTTATCACTATCATTGAAACGTATATGGAGAAAACTTTAAACTATGTATGCACATAAAAATAAATATTAAATTAATAATTTTTTTTTGTGTGGAAATCCATGAAACACGGATGTACACAAAGAGCAACATCACACTCATAACACATGTATCTAGTTTTTTTTTTCCTTTGAGGTTTCCGTAACGATGTATGTGTGCACACAAAACAAAACAAAACATTAAATTCAAACGCAAATGCTCAGATATACTGGAAAAAAGTTATTTTTTACCGTTTGACACGTGGTTGGGTCACAAGAAAGGTTGAAATTTTAAAAACTATGCAAATCATATGTTGACACAATGTGATGCACTTTACCATTAACTTATAATCACATTAAAAATACAAAAACATCAAATTCAAACGCAAATGCTCAGATTTACCACAAAAAAGTTATTTTTTTACAGTTTGACACGTGGTTAGGTCGCAATAAAGGTTAAAAGTTTGAAAACTACTCAAATTATTTATTGACACAATGTGATGCACTTTACCATTAACTTATAATCACATTAAATAGACAAAAACATCAAATTCAAACACAAATGCTCAGATATACCACAAAAAAGTTATTTTTTTAACGTTTGACACGTGGTTGGGTCGCAAGAGAGGTTAACAGTTTGAAAAATTGGCAAATTATTTGTTGACACAATGTTTTGCACTTTGTTACGAACTTAAAATCACACTAAAAACATCAAATACAATCTCTAATGTTTGGATAAACCAGCAAACTATTAACAATCGGCGAGAAAAACGTCAAAACGCGTGGGCGCCGAAATCAACGGTTGAAGATATCTGTATAAGTTCGAACTTGTATGTGTGACGTCATCAAAAATAAAGAATTCTTAATATCTCTGTCGATAATGAAGTTAAACGTATAAAAATGGTGTAAAGTTATAGCAATATGTCAAGAGATGGCAGTACGATGCATATTTACAGCATATAGGCGCCAATTTTAAGTTTGCGATGCTTGACGGCTATGGACGTCCATACTCCTTTGCAGAAAGCGCGCCTTGACGTTCAAATCCGTCCATACTCCCGGAAAGGTTAAGAGGGTTTCACTGTAATTAGTTTCAGAGCTTAACGTTGTCAGGAGAAGTAGTGAATAAGGGGTGTTACCTTGACTGCGGGCTGGAGCGGAGCGGGGGTGCTGGCTGAGGGGGGGATCATATCGGGGGCCAGCGCGGCAGGGGGCTCCACCCCCCGCAGCTTCCTCTGCACCATCCACATGGCCAGGGCAAACTGGTCGGCCGACAGCTTACCACTGCTGTCCCAATCGCACAGGCCCCTAAACAAAGCCAATCAAACATTCAAACTTTCTGTAATATACACAACGTTAGAACAAATATATTGAAATATAAGAGATGTGCTACCCGCAGTTTTTATTAGGTGGAACTGTGTTTCCTGGCATCGCCGATATTTTTTACCAATACTACTGCGCACCTTAAAAAGATCAACTAAATGAATGAATTCTTTCCGTATTAAAATTGTTAACCAATACTACTGCACATCTTAAAAAAAATCAACTAAATGAACGAATTCTTTCTGTATTCAAACTATGTCCATTAGGTAGTAGTCTGCTGTCGGTCGGGCGGCCATCATAGCATATCCCTTGTATTTCAATATTTTTGGTTAGAACTAACTACCTAACTTTAAAATAAGGAGAAACTCTCTTACACAAATATAAGGTTATAAAAAACTTCTTATATATATGTGGAAAACCCTTACGTAATATGGATTCTAAATAGAGCCAATTTTTGTATTTCAGTACGGCACTCTTTTTGAAAATCATAACTCATTTTTTAAAACTGCTATAACTTATTTCTTGACAGATTTATGAATTTCTTATCTTTAAAGGTTCGTTAATGCATAAATAAACAATAAGGCCCAGTTTTTCCACAGAAATTCAATTGTGACAAATCAAATAGCCGCTCAGCGCCATTTTGTTTTTTTACATTTGAAAGATCCCCGTTAAACGCTGATTCTAGTTGCGTTTTACCTTTCTATCTAATTGTAATATTCTGACCAGCTCAACAATATGATAATGTCCTCTTCTGATGATCACAATTTGTTCAAAAGCTGAAATGGACTTAGAATCGGCATTTAACGGGGACTTTCAACTGTCAAAAAACAAAATGGAGCTGAATGGCCATTTGATGACAATGTTACATTTGAATTTTTGTGGATCAACGGCAATAATATTATAAACCATGAGGCATAACTAGCTAGGAACTAATATCGACCGTCAAGATATAATAACACTAGAACGCATTTTAATGTCTATAGTTATTTTGCAATATTATTACTATGTTATTTTTGCTATACAAATGTATCAAATATATGTATGCAATAAATAAAAAAATAAAATAAATAACAAAAAATCATTTGTCTTCTCAGCACTGCTCTCAAATACTACCATATTGTTACACAATCATCGTCTTCATAGTTTTATGTAAACAATCAGTAAGAAAACGGTTCAAATTATTTTTACTTATCTGCTAAATTCATTACATATTTACATAGTATTCTGCCGTTAAAGTCAAACGCATAAATATACGCTGGAGGCACATTTTATTCACAATTTGTTCAATGTTAATACATTCATTTAAAAAAAATTATAAACACATTTGAGAGAGCTTGAATAAATGTGATATGAATACATATATATAATAAAAGCTTAACAATTTAATTTATATCTCACTATTAGTTTCAGGTACTGAGCCCTAGGAATAGTTCGGGATCTCTGCTGGCTCAAAGGCGTGCAACGGTTTATATAGGCCCGCTTGTGGTACATCCTTCAGTAGGCAGCGGGGAGCCGCCCACTGATTGGCTGATGCATTAATTGGATAACCGATACGAACGCTACGGCATTCTGCGTTCGTAGACAAAGACACCATATAGCAAGAAAGTATTCAGACTCGTTTCTCTCGTTACAAAGGGTTTTTTTATAGTTTTGCTATTCTTCTATTTACAAGAGAAACTCTGAAACTCTCCTTTTCAGATTAAGAGAAACAACCCCCACAATTACCTGAGAATGTCTTATGCGCTCATACACAACGTGACAGTATGTTTATGGATTTGACCGACCCATTTGAAGAAATCACAAGGATCATCAAGGGATTAAAGAAAGGTTCGTCAGACGTTCTTTTGAAGTATTTCCTTCAGTTAATAAGCTAGAAATGGGCAATTATTAATGGTTTTTTTCTGATTAACCCCGCCTTCTATAAAACTGCATTTCTGCATATCAACCATCGGCCGCATTCTCTCGTTTGTCAAATTCCAGTAATACGATATTATAAGTCCCATACCATATGTGCGCCAAGCACGGCTGAGGAAGTCCCGACTGCAAGAAGGTGTCCTTGATCTCCATGCCAGAGACGAAGCCGTCCATGTCAATGTCAGCCTTCACAAACAGGGCGTCGTAGTGTTGCTTCTCTTGCGGTGTAACCACCCATGCCTTGGTGACGCTGGCATTGGAGATGGGGGTGCTCATCTAAAAATTGAAACATTTGGTGAAATGCAATATTAAAGCGAAAATTGATAACATCCTACTAATTAAATATATCCGTTGCGTACATTTTGAAGGCATCAAAAAGTCAGATATTTATGAGAAGTTACCATTGAACAAATAAAAGTGCTGGGAGGTTAACATTTTTATTACAAAAACACAAACAAAAACCTTTCAGGCTAATTTGTTCGCTTTTCGGAACAACTCATAAAGGTCTTATAGAAATCGTTCTGTCTCCCTTACTATCGTAGTAAGACATGACGATGTTAGGAAGAGAAAACACAGTGCTTTATATTCAAATACAAAAGTTAACCAAAAAATAAGTAAAATTTAGACCTTTTATGAGGCCAAAGTTTTGGATCGGAATTTGAAAAAAAATTTATGATACTTTCGGAATTTTTTATTAATTCTTTTTACATGACGACAAAAAATTAAGATGACAATAACGTTTATAATACATTTGTCTAATAAAATGTGAATGCATTTTCTTTTTTTCGTCATTAGTAATATTTCAAAAATTATATGTTTATTTCGATTTATAAAATTTTAAAACGTATTTTATCATCTTTCAAAAACAGTTATTAGTTTTCGGATACGTTCAGAAATATTTAATTTATTTAAATTTTATTGTAAAGCGGAAATATTTTGACCCTCTAAAAAATATGGTCGAGGCCTGAAAGATTAAAAAGTTTGAAAACTGCTGATCTATACTATCTAGCAAAATAATAACACACTGGTTATTATTATCATTTTTAATTATTTTTCTTGATTTTCATTTGAGGTTATTCAATAAATCATTGAATATTGTTAATACATATTATTTTCTATTATGTTTACATAGTAAAAAGCAAAGTCGCTCCCGCTGTCTGCACGCTTAGATCTTTTAAACTATGCAACGGATTTTCATGCAGTTTTCACCAATAGATAAAGTGATTGATGAGGAAGGATTAATGATAACAAAATATTATTTGTCAAATTTTTGTGTAAATTATAGAACTTACAAATAATTGTCCTATAACAACATTTAATTCGCAATAATGAATATTGAGGTCAATAATTGAGATAAAAACTATCCTATCTTTTGAGTTGGACCAAATTACACACAGAAAGCCAAATTTCATCAAAATTGGTTAAGTAGTTTCGGAGTTTATCTCGAACAAACATCGTGATGTGAGATTTTTATATAAAGGGAGTGGGCTGGCAAGAGGGCAATGTACATTTTATATGTAGGTATACGAATTAACAGATGGCGTTGGTTATAAAGGTTGGGTAATGGCGTTTTCAGTAGACGGCGTTGTGTTTCGTTAGCCACAAGCAACGTGCGGCCGGGTCTGCTAGTATCTAATAAATAAAAAATAATAAAATTATTAATTACAGAAAAATTGTGGCAAATGTATCACTTTACCTGCACTTGTATCAGTTCTTGTGTCTGCGAAGGCGCAGGGCGCGGGGGCGGCGGCCTGGCGGGGGAGGGCGAGGCGGGGCGACTGGGCGGGCGCGAGGGGGGCCTCGGGGGCGCCGTGTGACCCCCGCTACCGTGCCCGGGGGGCGCTCGCAGCTCGGGGGGCAGAGTGGCGGGGATGGCGTGCTTCTCCAGCGCTTTGTATACCAGGTGCATGGCCTGTCGTTAGGGATAGGCGGGTCAGTCAAAAACTTCATAGTATTAAAAGTCAGATACGCTTCATACGTCATCCATTTGTCTGGTAATGTTTTATTATTGTGACCAATGGAGCGCTTCATGTCATAATATGGCACTATTTAAGATACCTCAGATTGCTTTGCTGCCAATTTTGGCAAATTTTCCCTTATTTGTAAGTAATTAAGTAGAAGTTAACGATTTTATAATATATTTTTTTATAAATCCTATGAATAAGTGATAATCGACATAAGATAGGTGAATTCATTGGCTACATTAGGAATTCATTAGCTACATTAGAAATTCATTAGAACTATAATCTATATATTTAACTGTGTCCATATTAAAATTCGGAGGTATGATTTTTTTAACGTGGGCGGAAAATATTCAAAACGATCACCAAAAAATCTCAAGCAATCGGAGAAAAGGTTTTAAATTGCACTGTCGCTCCAGTGGTTATGGGTCCGGATGGTTAAATATTGATTATTTCTGAAGAGAAAAATTGATGGAAATTTGCAGGTAAGCTCTATTATTCATTCAGGAGAAAGTGATAAAAACATTTTCAAATATTGAAATTCCCTCAGGGCGTATGTCATCTTAGGGGATGCTGTGTGGAGAGGTTTTTTAAGGAAAGGAAGGATAGGAAGTTCTGGAAAGGAAACATGTATGAGGGGTGGGTAGGAAACTGGGGCTCCTCATCAAAAACAGATGTGCGACCATGTTTAAATTTTTTGAACCAATATCTCATGGTTTTCATAGAAAGTGAAGATCCCCAGAGACAGCATATGACTTTGCTTTTATAACTTTGCATGTTTGACGACTGGCATAAATAAATTTAAAAATTATACTTACAACAATAAATTCATGTCGATCCAACATGCCATCTTTGTCTTGATCAGCTAGATCCCAAATCTTTCCCAGGGTCGGCAGGGGCAGCTTGGACTCCATTAACACTCCCTTTACCTGGAATAATACACAAAACAAGACATCATCAAATAACAGCTTAGGTTAGGTTTGTTCATTACTTTTCTTCAATGTTATAAATATCTCATATAGTATTAGAATAACTCCATAGGCAGCCCTCAAAAGTTAAATCTACTTGACTCCACCATCTTTTCCACTATGATAACCGTAGCACTAACTACATATTCATATCATTCGCCTCTGCCATTTCACCAAACAGACAACACATATTGATATCGAAAATTTTAAATGCTGCAAAGGACAAGAAATCCAAAAATGAATTAACCCGTCTGCTTGTTTAGGAATAAATACAACCCAAAACATGTAATCGCGCCATACTTTCATAAGACCAAAAACGTCCCGAGCGACCTTAAATTTTAAAAGCTATAAATCTCTCTTCCTCTCATGCAAACATGCGTATTTTTTCTTATAACCAGAAAGAGAACGAAATAATGTTTCTTATTGTCTTTGAAATATGAAAGCTATCTTACATAGATATTTTACAATCTCGATCCAAAATGACAGTTTGACCGGTTTGGCGCGAAACCGAGGCTTCCGGATTGTGAGGTGTGAATATATTGAACCAAGCAGACGGGTTAAGTCATTTTTCTCCTTTTTTTCTATTTCTAGGAAAATAAATGTGTCCTTTATGACGTGCATTTTAAGACAATTTTTGCCTAAAAAATTAAATTCTGAAGTTAGTAATTTACAAAAAAATGATAAGCAGTCTGAAAGACATATCCAATGTTAATTTTATAATAAATTCACAATTATAGGTCTACAAAAACAGGAGAAATGATTGTTTAAAAAAAAAAACTTTCTTTTGGCTCTCCTGAACAAACATTTTGTCCTTTATAGAAAATGATGATGATGGATTGTTGCTTGTTCTAGTTACCTTGTTCCCGGGGATGAGGCCGTTGGATGGCTGCAGCGACTCAAACAGCTGGTTATATTTATCCCTCTCGGCTGGCTTCACGGACCAGTCATTAGCCGGGGGTGGGGGTACTGTAGGCGGCACCTTGGGCAGCTCACCCTTCAAAACAAAATACATAACCATAAACAACGTAAATAATGCTAGCAAAACTACTAATAAATCTTGACCTTTCTGCACATAGCGAAAGACGTAGAAGTGCGTTTGTGCACCCTTTGTTTGCAGTCTAGCTAGAAAATTCCATATTATGAATAATCCGACAATATTTCAATTCTACTTGCTCCCATCATTAATAGCTGTTGCTAGTACAATGAAGGGACGATGAACAGCGGTGTTCGGAACACAATGCTATTACAAGCCGGTCATTTTAATGATACATAACTACAAGATTGTTATGTATAAGATTTATTTGAAAAAACATTTTGAAACATTGGAGGTTTCTTTGCTTCTATCTGCCTAGCGATTCTAAATCTTATCGTTATGAGATAACGGACGTGATCTCCTGTCAGATTTTTACATATTTACTGTAACATATTTTAGTTTAGATCGTTTTAAACACGTCCTGCAAGTATGCATGATTATTTATTCATTTAATGTACGTTGTATCACACAACTCCGACAGGAGATCACGTCCGTTTAGATCGTTGTAAACACGAATTCCTGCAAGCAGTGGCGGTTCGTGGCCTTTTTAACAGGTGGTTCAGAAATCCAAGAGAAGACATATCTAATCAAAATTTACTTTTAAAGGAATTAAATTGCTTAATGTTTTTTACAGCAATGCACGTTGCTAATTATTATTGTTTTTACAACAAGAATAATTACGTAGAATGTATAAGTGGACGCGGAGGCCTCTTATTTGTAATTTCCAACCATTATTCATAAGTATTAGCATTATTTTTTATGTACACAACACTGCATTCAGCGATTGTGTAAAAAAAATATGACAGAATATTAGCGACAACCAATAAACGCAACCGTTTTCAATTTGATAGCCAAAATAATACTGAAGAAAATTAAACACAAAATTACATAACTAGCAACTTGACAATGCGACGTTGATATATAAACGCCGTTGATATATAAACGCAAGAAATATTTTGATTTTCACACCTTCAAAATTTTAAATCGGGCCTCTTTTTTGCACGAGGCATGTAAGCGCCAAAGTGGTTTTTATTTATTTTGTGCATAATTTTATGAGAATGAAAAAAGTTAGATTTTAAAAAAGGTCAAAAATAGTCTTAGCCATAAAGGGGTATTTTTAAAAATATGTTTCTCATTTTACTTCATAGTTACTTCAGTCGTGAAAAAACATTTTTTTTAATAGTATACGCTTTTATTTTTTGTTATGTAAATAATAATTTTATTGTATTTCCAATCCATTCAAAAGGTAGTAAAAGCTTCACTTTATCCGTAGCATATTTTGTCATGTTCATTAAGTAAACTAATTTGTAGTAAAAATTAATCTAAATAGTATCTAAATAACATTTCACCTAAAGCTTCATCCGGTGTAAAGGCAATTGTCACGATCGGTACTACTTGTGAAAGATCTTAGATCAAGTGATCACATGACTCGGGATCGCTGCGCACCAAGCGGGAATGAATTTGGCAAATCAAATGCATGGTTTCATTCAAATCACCGTCAGAGGGATCTGTATGGGCCAGAATTTTTTCCTATAGAGAACTTTGCGCGCAATAACATCAAGCACAAAATGGAACTGGTACCGATTTCGACCGCGGTGCCGGTGGCGGCGCGAGTTTTAAATACGGATTTTAATGGAGCCCTATTTATAATGTGATTATAAAGTTGGTTTATAATGATTACAAACTTATTTTATAATAATAATATCATCTTTTTAATGGGGGTTCACCGCACAAACCCACTTTAGAGAAAACCGCCACTGCCTGCAAATATGAATGATTATTTATTCATTTAATGTACGTTGTATCACGCAACTCTGACAGGAGATCACGTCCGTTATCTCATAACGATCCCACAAAAGATATAGAATCGCTCTTCTGATCATTTAAAGCTTAATAATTGAGAAATATGGTATTCTCGCCTTGAAAAACAACATTTTACATGGGATTACCGGATAATCCTGACAAGATGGTAGCCAGGCTTGATAATACCTATTTATTCCACCACAGCGCATGAGCATCGCGACTGTAAAGTCGGAGTAATCAACATTACCCAAAGTCTACTGTTTAACAAAACTACTAGTTTATAAGGTTCTCCCAAGTACGTAGGTAGTTCATTTTCCGCTTTCTTACTAACTCACAGACAGAGAGAACGGACTGTCAAAAAACAATGTACTGCCACATTTCATATTCATACATCGTCTCATACATAATCTTCTGTTATTCTGACTCTTGGCATGACCCTACTCAAGTTTTAATTCACTTGACCGTGCCATGTCTTCCTTTTGCATCAGACAATTCTCTCTACACTCTTTTCTCCTAGATCTACGTGTTCAGTCCAACACCAAAGGAATATCGCTTCTAAAACATTCAGTCTGCTCTCATCAAGAGAGTTTAATTGTAATCTGTAAAAATGTTTGCACTGGTACCAGATTAAAATTCTTCCATGCAATGTTAATGAAAAGGCTCAATTAACATTCTAATCTGGTCAGAGTAGGATTTTATCAATGACCACCGACTATTATTAGGTGCTATCACCAACTTATCAACAATCGTGGGTAGAAAAATGGTGAAAAGGCTGAGCAATCAACAAGAACTGGGTTGTGATGAAGATAATTCAATGTTTTAACAATGGCCTGACCAAAGGTCTTAACAATATTTTTCATTGTATTAACTAGCAAGATCCCGGCATGCGTTGCAATGCCACTTAAATAAAGAAATCGTTTCTCCCGGCGTGTGTCCCCCTCTCGGTTACCCCTCTCCTCTTCCACCTTCCCTGCCTTCCCCCCTCCTGCGAACCCCCTTCCGTTCCTTGGTTCCCCCTCCCACCTCCCAGATTCTCTCCCATATCCTCTCCCTCTCTGCTGCTAAACTATATGAAATAATCAGTTATAACCACTCCGATCTATCGATTTTTTACGTCTTAAACGAAATGACAGATTTACGAAAACTTTGTGTTATTTCCGCTTCACAACAAAACATTTCTGAACGTAGCCGAATACTAAAAACTGTTTTTGAAAGGTTACGAAATAAGCTTTCAAATTGTATTCAATAAATATTAACATTTGTAAATATTAAAATTAAGAATACAAACGTAAAAAAAATGTTAAAATTACTCACATTATATTTTTATGTGAAAACGAAACTAAAATAATGGATTATGTAAAAAAGAATATTTAATAAAAATTAACAATGTCTAGGGGGCCATAGGTGATTTGGCGGGTAAAATATGTATCAAACGTGTATCTGACAGAATAGGTCTTTTTAAATATTTCTATGGACAACTTGAATAGGGATGGCAAGCTTGATTTATTATCGACCTTTTACTTTTTGTTTTAGGGATGTCACTAGAACAATAACGGAGTTATAACGATTTCTGTGGAAACATACGCGTTGACGTGAAAACACGCTTATTGTACTTGACTGCTATTGTCATATTAATGTGTATATCTGCTTACGTTGCTGAGTGGTTAAATTACTCGCTATTGCAAATTTTTTTGTAAAAATTTCATAACACAAGAGCTCACCAGTGTATATAGAAACCTTCACGGGCGTGCGCACAACAACTCACCGAAGTTTCATTGCTATCGGATGAATGATTTAGAAATGCATAAGGGACAACAAACAGAGAAACATTCATTTTTATATATTAAGATAACTATTAGGCCCACTGTCCACGGAGGCAGAGCTTCACAGACACTTAAAAATAGTCAAAAGGTCTCCTCGACCAGTCTCTCCTGATACGACCTGCTATATTGTAGGTGGGAAAATGTATCCGCCGCCAAGACCCAAACAAACCTCACTCCATGAATCCGGGCACCCCTGCTTAGTCACCAAAGATAGCTAACCAGTTGGAGTGACCTATGGCAGAGTTGTTGATTACTGAACCAATAAATGGTTCTCGAGCCTCCTAAATAAAATCGAGATATTGTATTCCCTGATTTTCTTTTCCAAAACTGGACCGATTTTTAAGGTAGAGTCCCAAGCACGGCGACAATAGCGCCAGTGATGCTGCGTCAGTGTCGATAGAGCGACAGTATGATGTGTTAGGGACTCTCTGGAAGTTTTGTTTCATACCATAGTGTTTCCATACAAACAAATAGGCCATACAAAAAGTATTGAAATCCGTAAGTCTAAGCTTTAAGCTAACTTAGGAAAAAAGGAAGCATAAACTCGCTGAAGAAGGATAATGGTGTTACTTGTCCAAATTCCATTTTCCACATTGCACCGATTATCACCAGTTGTAATTTTAAAGGTTTTCAAGAAACTCGTAATTTATCAAAGAAGTCAAGATACTGAGCGTAGAACACGGTTGTCACTTTGAAGACTGTCAAGTCACTGAACTTGTGACTTCTCAGACGTAGGTAGGTACCAGGTGTGAGTAGGAATCAGGAAAATTACAGAAATAGTCACTTCCATGATACACAGTAGAAATGTGTGGGAGTGTATTCGATTGTAGCATTACTGACATCGGCGTCACTCAATCCATAGAGGAAATAGGGGAATACGTTTACATAGGCAAAGTCCGCTCTTGTTTCCTTTTATATTCATTTTTTCATTATATTTCTTACAGAGGCGGCTATAGGGAAGGGCAGAAGTGGAAGGTCATTTAAAAAAAATTATATTATGATATAATATCCGATTAAATATGATAATATTCATGTCACGTGGGTACCTCACTGGGAGTTTGAGAGTCAAATTACATTATTTAATATAGTAAATTATTTCACGTGACAAGCGTACAATATGCAAAATAAACCCACGTTTATCAAACCATCTCTTTCAGACGCATAATTTCATATATTAATTGTTTTTGTGTTTAATTCGTAGAACTCCATTTTAATTTCTCCATTGTAACACTTGCAGAACTCGATAATAACATATCAAATTTAAATTTAATTAAATTTCTAAAAAAAAAAAAAGGCATAATTTCATTATGCTCTCTTCCTCACGGCAATGACCCAAACTGTCTTCAGAATCTGGAAACATTTTTATTAGGCGACATAGTGCCATTTCGTTTATTGGATGGTGCGAATAGAGACAGAAACATGATATTTGGACATTTCGTAAATTGATAATAATAATAAAAATAATAATTGGACAATTTGTAGAGCGCCGTTTTTGTGAAAAATCACCTCAAGGGTGCTTGATCCAGCCAATCATAGTGCGTGGTAAAGAAAGCTTCCATTTAAGACGTTAGATGTCACTACTTGCCGCTGCCGGCTATCTATACATTTGAATAATACCAGTTGTTTTGTTATGTTTTACTATCATCCTATAATTTTGGGAGGTCTTTGACCAATTGACCTGAGGGAAGGACCGCCATTGATTTCTTATACAAATTACCATGATATTGTTTGTTTTGATATTTTCTAATAATTCAATGGGTATTGAGACTTGGATGAAGTTGGGAGGGTAGCACCTACCATTAGTCAATAAATAAAACTCGGTTCATTGAATATTTATATTATTAACTAGTGAGTAATGCAAAAAGGGTATGAATCAAGAAAATGACAGGAATAATCACTAAAATTATGCACATTAGAAATTTGTGGGCGTGTATTCGATTGCAACATTACTGACATCGGCGTCACGAAAGGAAAAATGCGTTTATATAGACGAAATGTATGTACACGAAATGCGTTTATATAGGCAAAGCGCCGCTCTTGTTTCCTTTTAAATTAATGTTTTCATTGTATTTCTTATATATTATTTATTTTGATATTTTCTAATAATTCATACTATATATGAAGCTAGGAGAGTAGCACCTACCATTAGTCAATAAATAAAACTCGGTTCATTGAATATTTATATTATTAACTTACGTGAGTAATGTGAAAAGGCTTATAGTTTTGTGATAATATCTCGCAAGTTTTAAAACCAGGCCATTTTGAACTGCGGTATAAAAATGTGAAAGTTATCTAACTAAAGAATTTTTCTGTGATAAAAATCTAAAAAATTTCAATGAACTAGCATAAATTTTTAATTGACTTACAAAAATTCCACATCAATAAATCTAGCTATTGGGAATAAAAATTTACTTACCAAAAAAAAATACCCTTTTTAAATTTTTGGCTTGTGAAGTCACTAGAAGGTGAGCTGATTTGTAATGTTCTTTAATTATTTTTATAAAACCCCACAAATTTTAGCCTGTAAGCATTGTTCTTACAAAATCATAACAGATACGATTTTGAATCATAGGATAGTTGGGTTATTTCATGTTTAAAAAATATAACTTTATTTTGGTGATTTTTTTTTATTTCAGTGAAACAAAAGCGCTTTAAAAAATACTGAATGCCTTAGCATGGATTGTTAAAAAAAATTTGAACAATGAATCAAAAATTTGAAGTTAATTTTCACATTCTGTGTAAGTTATATTCAACTTCTGTGACTATTTCAGTTTTATAAAGCAACTAGTCTATAATGATATAATAATAGAACATGAATAGAACATAAAAATTAACTTTAAATATTTGTTAAATTATTCAAATTTTTTTAACACCCGTCCTAAAAAAATTTGCTGCAAGTGGCTGAAACATCACGAAAATGCATGAAAATACAAATAGAGCATGAAAAATCAATATCCTTGAATATTTAAATGCTTAACACATAGACAATTTCCGCAAACCATGAAACAATAGCATGCGGCGTTTTACTTCGTTCCTTTCCCATAATTCATGACTCATGCTCATGAACTCGTGCTCGAACTTCATGCTCATGCATGTATACGCAGCATAACAGATATGAAACAAATTACTATTATTTGAAAAGGGAAAACAGGCTTACCAATTTGGGTGGAGGTGTTTCAGAATTTATATTTGACATGGAAATTTCTTTTCCCGCCTGGGCCAGTGCTACCAACTTCAGGGCGACAAAAAGGCCTCCCTGAAAATAAAAAATCAGAAATATGATGTAAATGTCATATAAAGTTGTCAGCACAAAAAAAAACATTCGCTTATGTTAAGGAACTCCATTTTATTTTTATTTTTTTTTAATGAATTAAAAACCTTATGTTATAGTTTCAATAGTTAAATAAGTAGTTTTAATTTTTCGGGTCTCCTTAAAACGTATTTTATTAAATAAATATATTTTTTCATTGTTGCAATATTGTAGTACGTATTTATTGTTTGATTTGTTATCTACACACGTCTTTCTCAACTTCTGTTTTATATTTCTTGCTGCTTTACAAGCTCACTTGTCTTTTTCATGTTGTAGTTATACCTGATAAATATTATGTTATATTATGTAAAAGCCGAAAGGCGTTAATATTATAAATAAATAAATCGTACCAAATCTCCATTTGTCTGTGTGATGTAACCAGTTAAAAAGAGCTTACATTTTATTTCAACAGGTGCTGTATTTTATATGGCGGCGTCGACAGTTGAGATTTTTTTAAATTCTTAAATTTAACTGCTTTTAATATTTAGAAACACGAGGTAAGATGTGGGCATTTCTACGTCTCGAAAACACTACTGTTTTTGTATTTTACCAAAGAGAATCTGATAAAAAATATAATATATTATCAGTGTTCCAAAATCTGCATTACTATGAAACAAATGGTGTGACGCCATCAAACTCCAATCTAGGAGGAATGAGGCCTTTTCAGTAACAGATTTAAAATAATAAACTATTTCATTGACAGTCCATACCTCCTGGAATGTTATTAATTGTTTTGTTTGAACAACTACTGCTGGGGTCAACACCACAACCTGCTATATATTCCACGGTGACTGGACAACTAAACAAAGCGGCACTTCATCACTCCTTAGAAAATTCATTTTAAAAGTGATGAAAAAAAAAGCCAGGCTAAATAGGTTACATCAGGCTATTTTTTTCATCACTTTTAATAAGTCAGGAACGCCTCATACGTATGACTAGCAATGTAATATTGTCGTGAAAACAAGCTTAAGGGTCTGAGTGGTTAATGACTTTTCAAAGGGGTGTTGAAACGCTACTTTTTTGGTAAATGTTCCGCTATTGAGTCCACGCTCAAAACACACTTTAAAGAATTAAAATAAATTGTACTACTTAGGTAGATAATAGTTAGTAATAAGTAATTCAGTAAGCGGAATTGAAAAATATTGCGTTTTAATGGTTATTTTGTTATCTTTAAAAACGCGAAATGTCATTTTTAAAGGATCGCCATGTTATTAATTACGACGATGAAATATGCACTTTTAAAGGAAAAATCACTTTCTGTCAGTTAGACAATAATAAGAAGTACATTGCAATCTTCGGAAATGATAAATAATGCGTATTAATCATTATTTTGTTCGGTTTCTTATACACGAAAAATCATTACTTATTACGCGCGCATGACGCGAAACGCGAGCCGCGAGCCGCGAGCCTATATGAAATATGAAATTGGGCCATGTGAAACATTAACTACAATATGCAATTCGAAAATGAGTACCACCAACCTGAAAATATAAAAGCATTCACGAAACGAGTAGCTAGAAACGGTATATCGACAATATTATTGCGAAAATAACTGATGTGCCTAATTACGTAAGTAATTATTTTAATACCTAGAACGAAAATAAATAAAAGAACACGCACGCGTTTTTCTTTTCAATAACACCCCAAGTTTTGAAAGGTTTGTACTGCAAGTAGGATTAGTATTATAGACAAGTTTGTACTTGTATTTATAACAGAAGAACATGGAAAGAAATGTATTAGGATAATTACACACACCCGCTAGACAAACCCTGCTTTGCCAAACAAACCATTCAAAACCTGGGATGTTTTTTAAAATTATGATGACATGCGAGTTTATTATAGAGATTTTATTTTATAAGTACTATATTAGAAATGTATTTTTCGTGTTTATGAAACCGAACAAAATAATAATTAATACGCATTATTTATCATTTACGAAGATTGAAATATGAACTTCTTATTAATATCTAACTGAAACAAAGTGATTTTTCCTAAAAATGTGTATTTACCGTCGTAATTAATAACATGGCGGTCCTTGAAAAATGACATTTCGCATATTTAAAGTTAACATAATTACCATTAAAACGCAATATTTTTCAATTCCGCTTACTGAATTACTTATAACTAACTATTATCTACCTAGTACAATTTATTTTAATTTTTTAAAGTGTGTTTTGAGCGTGGACTCAATAGCGGAACATTTACCCTTTTTTTAGTTGTCTTGGCAGACCAGACATGTTGGCCCAGCATAGCATGACAAGAGGTGCTGCTAAATTAAAATCTAGGTCTCTTACATTTCAACAATGGCTTTGAAAGTTTCGAGGGTCATTTTAGGCAAGAACTGTAAAATTTATTATATTACATGTATTTATTTATTCGCAAATATTCAAAAATTGATTAATTGCCCTACGCTAAAAACGTTCATCACTACTTTAAACCGTTGGGATGATAAGATAAAAGACAAAAAATAAATAACTTTTTACTATAAAATATCATGCAAATAAATTGATTTGACATAATTGAATGAATTGAGTTTTTGAGTCAATATTTTGAATAATTTCAAATGTGAATGATGTTAAAATAATTGTATTAATTTGACTTCTGGATTCCCACAAAATAATGATCTATAGTGCCTTAGTATGTGTCCCAAATACCCTTCAAATTACACAGTCATCATTTGAATAAAGTTTCAATAGCTTATTCCCCTTTGAAAGTTCATTGAATTCATAAAAATGAAATGTCACTGTAGTTTCTGATAGCAGTGCTGTAAGGATTTAGGAGGTGGCAATATCTAGTTTTGGACAGACAATGATGTAACAGAAAGGCGATCATACCTTGTCCAGGTACCCCCGTCCCGAGGGATCTGACAGGTCCCATACTTTACTAAGGATCACATCACTAAGCTTCGACTTCTTCAGGAACCTCGCTGCATCAAGTGCCTGTATGACCCCACTTCCATTAGGGTCCACCTATTGAATACAATAAAGGATGATCAATTATTCACTGTCCACTACAAACTAATTGCCTGAATAATGTCAATACAAATTGCACAATGCTATTTTACCTGATGATAATATGCCTCATAAATTGCACTGTGGTTTCCAGCCACCTAAAACACAAAAATAACACTTCTTACAATCTAATGTAACATAGAAATTAGCATTACAAGGGTATGGGGAGTTTTTGCCGATTATTGGGTGTGTGACATTTGAAAAATAATTTGACATTTTCGCTAACGATTGAACACGCTCCGCGCATACTTTCTCGGAATTGTTGAAATTAAAATAGCTGTGAACTGTCATACCATGTTTCTTTTAGATCGATACAATCAGAATACAACAGTCGCACTAATTCCGAATCAAAATTCGATAATGCACCCCAACAATTCACTTGCGAAGCACATCATAGATTCGTTACATGCCACTCCGAATTTGGGCAAATGACACTTTCAAATATTGAAGACATGTTTGGTTTTCATTCTAAACCGCAAATAAAGGGAGTAAAACCGGTAAATTCGCTAAAAACACCGAAACTACCTGCGTAGGAGAAGGCAAGGCAGCCATTTTTTACATCTCCTCTCGACCAATCAATAGACGTCACAAAAATTACTACACTTTCGAACCGTTGCTTTTGACATTGGGAGAGGTTTGGAACCAGCGAATGTTTCGCACGAGCCTGGGTAGGTACCTACCGTTTCAAAAAAGATTTTACAATGTTTTCAAACGTTTTTTAGGCCAAAAATGATGTTATTGGGAATATTGTCCAATTAAATTTATTGCAATTATTTATTTTTTCGTTAAACTTTCTCTTATTACCCTCGCCCATATTTTTGAAAACCATTTCACATATTTTTTTGCTGAACAAAGAGGTAAAAAAATAGAAACTAATTGTAAGTTTTCCATTAGCACCACCAGTTTCTAAACAATAATATATGAACCATAATATCAGCAAAAATTTAATAATTACTTTTTATAAGGAGTCTGATTCAATAGATTTATGACAAAGATTTACTTTTTTTGATAATGTCTCATCTTTTTAGAAAAATTCTCCCTTTCCATTCTCACCCCCGGTTTCTAAAAATTCCAATCCCAAAGATTTCCCTTTTTTGATAATATATATATATACATATATATATTTCTCTGCTTTAAAAAAAATCTCTCTTTCCATTTTCACCTCCGGTTTCTAACAATTACTGTAATCTTTATTTATTTATTATTTTTCTTCTTTGTAAATATAATATAATATTTCATACTGTTATGTAATGTTTCGTACTATTCGTTACTTCTCTTGTTATGGTTTAAACTTCGGTTAGCACCTTATCAGTCTGCACCAATAAATTTGGAGATCTATATCTACATCCATATCTCTGCCCTTGGATACAGAGAGAACTCACCACTTTTCCAAATTCCAAGGAGAACATAATAAGAATCTTGGATCGGAATGTAAAACAATATGTTGTATGTGATCAGTCATATTATAATGCTTGCAGATTTGGCAACAACAGACCACTCTGTGAACAAAAATCGTTGAAAACATTTGATGATAGAGATATTATGACTGAAATTCATCTTACAAAACAAAAAATTGTATTGAAAACTTTTTTTTGCTTTATCGAGATCAAACCAGAGACTTCTGGTCCAGAACCAAAGCTTGCACCTGGCCACAGTGGTAACTGATTATTATAATTTTATTTCATCAAAATCTTCGTCTCCCTCATGTAGTGTCATTTTTTCATAGATGATTAACCAATCACTTTAGTTGAGTGAATAGTTTATAATTTATACCAAAGGCATACATTCATTCATGGTTGCAAACGCTTAATAGTAATATGTACTATTCACCTATATTGGAGTATTTTGGAAGAATCACACTAACTTGGCTAAAGTTCACTTCCACATAATCTATTGGTGTTGAAGAGAAATACAAAAAACACTGTGCGCAAATTATTTATTGTTCTGTCTTATTATTAAAGACCGGATTATATGCAACAAAAGCGGCCCAAAATATGCATGCAAATATGCAATAAAAATAGCTAAAATATGCAAGAAAAACCATAAAAAAGGCCAAAATATGCAACATGAAAATACAGGAAGTCACATTTTTAAATATTTATTTTTATTTTAGAAAGCTATTAGTTCACAAGGATAACAATTGTATTTTCGAAAATATCAATTACAAAATGTATTTAACAATGAAATTTAAGATTTACCTTTAAAAACGTACCTATATGACTAAGTACAGTTGACTACCTATATGACTAAGTATCGCTTAAAAAATATTTTTGTAAGCGGAAAAGAAGCGTTCTACGTCTACTGATGTGACTGGACAGAATTTAAATTTGGATGCGATTTTTGAACTTATTGTGTCGGGCAAAAATTTCAACTGCTTGGTTGATGAAGCTATCAATTTGGGCCCAAGGGTTCAATCCCTGGGTTATATTGTTCAGTAAGTTTTCAAACTTTTCTTTGAGTTTACTCGGGAATAGCTTTGGCAACGAGGAATTTATGAGGCGAATTTTCTTCATAACCTGAATAGATTCATTGTAGGCAATATGAGTGCTAATCATACGTAGCTAGTTTTTTTTAATACAGCATCATCAAAAGCTTCTTTGCACTGGAAAACTGCCAAAGCCTCTGCACTACCGAAGTCATTGGTAATAAATACCCTTGATGTCACTATGTGAGGCATCTGAACGATGATCGAGATGGAGCGTTAATATGTAAGATCTCAAATTTTTTGCTAAAATATGCAACTACCGCTGAAAAGGCTCTAAATATGCCAGTGCATATGAAAATATGCATTTGCATATAATCCGGTCTTTACTTATTTTATTATAAAAAGAAGAAAACTTTATATTGTTCCCACAATGAGTTTATTTTAATTTATTTAGTTTTGTTATTTTTTATGTGATTGTAAGTTCTCAATATGAAAATAACCGGTTCCTAAAGAAATAGCTCTTCTTTTTCATTTTTCTTTCATGGGTTTTGCATAAAAAAAAGTGAGCCACATTATCGAAAAAATGAGCTAAGAAGCTTATCCACCCTTTTTGGAGCTGTCGGCCTCATTTTAGAACTAAATCTAGCTCTATAGGAGCTGAGGCAACAACACTGAGTGAGACTATACCCAATTGGGGTACGTTGTGAGGCTAAAGATAGTGGAGGAGGGGAATGAAATGGGGGAGAGGAAGGTGGGAAAGTACCAGGCTATTCAGATCTGGTCACCAAAAACTGAAACTAAAGGCATTTCTAGCAACATTTAAATTCTAAATGGTGATCATAACCAGGGCCATACTGAGATATTTTCCACCTGGAACACGCTGCAAATGTAGTACATATTATTTTCAATCAATTTATTGTGAAATAACACAAATTAATATGATAATATTTATTTGCGCGAGCCTGGATTTGAGCCCGCGATCTTTGGATTGCTAGTTGAGAGCCTTACCCTCAATCATGGAGGCCTTCAGTTATGAATATTTCCTAGGAGTACAGTACTAGAAGTAATACGTAAGTGCCTACCTTTTGAATAATTTATATTTTATAAAGAGGTGTGTAATAAAAATGGTCAAATCATTTATAATAATCTTTTTTTTATTTTTTTTATTGGTCAGGTTTTTTTATCAAACATTTGATGAATTTAAAGCAGGTCGTCGTATTAATTACTGCAATATCAGTTCAGCTTTCCTTCGCTACAACTGAATGATGAATGATGCCACGGATCAACCATTTACAAAGTTCCGAGTGGGTTTCCCAGCCATGGGTAGGACTTGGGACAGTTGCCAACGCAAGATGTCATCCAGCGTTCAGTCTGTAAGTTAAGAAACTCGAATAAATGAGACAAAAATATTTCTCGGAAAAACCAACCTTAAGATTGAAAGTTTTTGTTACAGTTAGACATAAATTACATATTATGTAAGGCAATTTAAAAGTTATAAGTGCTACAGTAACACCCCGAGTTATGTAACGCATGAATTAAGTAAATTTGCAGATACTTAGAAATGAATTAAAAAGATTTGAAAATCTGAGTAGAGCTGCATAAAATTTCACACCCAATCATTCTATTTCAAAAGTCTAATACTATGCCCGCTTGCGTTTTGCAAATTTTGTAAATTATATTATATTGTTAATACACTTGACATTGCACTATATTAAACCGTTGACTGCTTTTTAAAAAAAAAAATTATTTATTTATTATTGTAAGAATAGTAAGTTATTACAAATCACAAACAAGTCGTGGAATTGGCTTATCAGCAGGTGCTTATAATTAAGTTACATATAAATTTTCAATGTTAAACTTGAAACTTCTTTTGGTATTATTCGACTTAAATTTAGTCTATGGAATGCATTACTAATTAGTTGGAATATTAATGGCAATTACAAGACACTAATCAATACACATGTATATAAAAATTAATGTTGTTTTGTTCGTAGTTGTAAGGGACGAACCAATTGCGATGAAACTGTGTTGATTGACTGATGAGCTCTGGCTTAATAAAATTTGTATTAAAGTTTTACAATAAGTTTTAAAGGTGGCGCGTGAGTTGTTTGAAAAATGAATGTTTTTCATGGGCATATTTTCAGCGGCAGGAAAAGGAGGTGGGTGATGAAAAAGGGGTGCGGGATGACGGAGGGGCAGGGGGAGGGATTGCAAAGGATACCTTGCAACGGTAGGGGACAGCAGGGGACGAAATTGGATAATCCATGCTTCTCACAAGGACAGCTCTACATATGTGGTCTATTCACGCACCCAAAAACCTTCTGATTTATTATTGTACGCACCAGACGGAAAAACAAAAAAATATTGTGTATCCAAAAGCATTTTAATGAACAGAATTAAAACCAAACACTTTATTTTTTTGAGTGGCAATGTGACGCATGCCGTGCACTTGATAGTTTATCATAAAAAAATTATTAATATTCTCTGAATATACTGATTTGCAATATAGCCAGTTTCAGAAGTTAAATTCCCCAGATATGATCAATAATATATTAATTGTCAATTGTTATGTCAATCTACATCTTTGATGCGATTGATAATTGCCGATTGAACGTTTACTGAGGAGTTTAATGATGCCATCTTTCCCCAATCGCATCAATCGCCAATATGTGTTCAGGGAATGATGTGTATTTTGATTGAGTGTGTATAGCCATGTATATGCCATAGACAAGCGATATTGACACAGTGGAATGATCGTTTTGCATTTGCGTTCATTTAATTGCTTTATCTACAGAGCCCCCTTTTAAATTCACTTTCAATGTGGAACAAGAATTGCTTTACTTGTAAACGTGATAGTAGAGAGTTTTGAAAAAAAAATTCAAAGATTATCACTGTATGTATTTACATACTTAAAGCAACTGGTGTGAAAATATCGACTGTTCGATTGAAGTTCCGTCAATCGCACTTCAACGTACATTGTCAATTGATATTGATCGTCTCCGGTCTACTTTACTTGCCGAGCTCGGAAGCCACCAACTGCTCCTGGTGTATAAATATATATAAAAAGACAAGATTGAACCACTATTGCCAGAAGCACTCCTGTTCCGGTATGACTGATATACCAATAGGCATTGATTTGTCAGGAATTGTAACGCATTTTGCTCTAAGGATAGGAATGTGATAGAAGTTAGCAGCCTAATAATAAATTAAAAGTGCTTACATCTCCCTTCATCAATTGGCAAGCCTTGGCCTGGCAGGTAGGTGTGTAAACCTCCTGGCACTCAACGCTTCCGGGCACCATCTCGGCAACTGGAATTGGGTTCTTCACCCAGTCGACGACCTGAGATGCTGATGTCTGGAATTGTAAAAATTATTTAGTATATATTATTACATATTAAATTCAAAAAATTTAAACCACATTGAGCAAATTCCATAAGGAAGATATTTTGCCGGCCGTCTGTCTGTTACGTCTATGTATATATGTATTGATTTTATAATTTAAATTGACTTTTTAGTGTAATGTATTGGTCGATGCATTTAATTTCAACGTCTTCCCTTCGGATTACCATCAGCATTTTATTCGGAAGTTCTGGCATTCTGCGGAAATTCTTCACGGGTGCACTGAGTAGGTACTATCCCCAGATATTCCCGAAACATGCTATAAGAACAAAATTGTCGCAACTTTGTCCTCATCAAAATAAATTAATTCTTATGTAAAAGCTGTTAACATTAAATATGCAGAAATATAATATAAAAAATAATTTGGGATCATTTGCAAGCTCCTCGTGGTTGAGGGATTAGGCTCTCAACTAGCAATCCGGAGATTGCAGGTTCAAATCCCAGCGTGTACAAGTAAATTTTATTTGATTGATTTCTGTTATTTTGCAACTTAATCGATCAAAAATAATTTAAAGTGTATTTGCGGCATGTTTCAGGGTGGAAGGTACTTTCCTTCCACTCTGAATCATTCAGTATTGAAAAGTTGCTTGAAACGGATTGTTGAATTAGTTTGGTGACTAGATCTGAATAGCCAGGTACTTCCCCACCTTTCTCTTCCCCATACCCTGCACCTCCCCTCTACCTTCAGCCTCACAACATACTCTGACTGGGGATGCCATAGTTTCACTGGCACCAGGCGGTTGGAAGTTGGGACCGACATTGGCTTAACGACCTATCTTGTAGTGTACTAACACGTACATATAAATCACTTGAGCTAGAGCAGCTTGAGTAACTGTCTATTATAGGCAATTGGCCATGCGCATAGCTCACAGCGCAGACAGGGATATCACCTATCCTTTTTCATTAGATATTCGTCTGAAAACTTTTAAGTCCATTGGATATGCTTCCTAGGCATTCCAATCTACCGCGCATGCTTTCTTGTATGTGGTTCTCACAGAACTCGGGGACAAACATTTAAATCCCCTAGTGACTTATTATTGGACTGTTTGTTAATAATCGTAAGCGCCTAAATTAAGTTTGATGATAATCTTGCGAGATATAGCATTATTTTAATTATATTATAAACCTGTAGAGATTTTAATTTGTTTTATGTTTAGATATCTGATTAGGTGCATAACTTGTCCATGAACATTTTTGTTTGAGAAATTTGTAATATTCTCTGGGTAGAGATTTCAGTACCCACAAAAAATGTCAGTCCCTAGCATGGAAGAGGTAATAATAAAATAATTTTGCCTACAAATAAAACTTATATTATGTACCTAACCTCATTTAAAACCTATATTGAGAGAAGCATTCTCAAATCCCTTTTCGCGTGGCCTTCCCCGATTTTTTTTTAGTACCTTGCGGCTGTCAAGTGGTCACCAGATGCTAAACAAAAGCATCTACATTATTGTGGCCTTTTAAAATTGCAATCTATCCCATCACGCGGCACGTTTTGACACAATGTCTTGTGTTTTTGTGAAACTTCATGAAACATATAACATATTTCTCTGTGACCAAAGGTAGGCTGTGCGTAGTTTTTCAAGTTCAGGTATGAATATTATGCATTGAATTTTATAAAGTGGCAATCTGTCATTGTTGTTATGGCAATGTGAAGACATGAGCACAAAAGTTCCTCACTAAATACATTTATCAAATACATTTTTATCAGAAATTTGTCGGCTTTGATTTAGGTTCATTTTTTATTAGGGTAAGTACAGCTTTTCAGCCTTTATGGACTGCATCCCAATGGCAACAGTAATTTAAATCACGTTAATAAAAAAAATATTTAAAGTAATGAGAACTAACCAGGAAGACATCGGGGAGGGTTTGCAGGTAGTCAATGAAGGCAATGTACGCGGTCAGGTGGTTGGGGTTAATGGTTTCGGCGAACCAGGCAGCGTGCACGAAGAATCCGAATGGAGCGCGGTTTCCGTTGTACTGCTTGTTAAACTCTGCAATCATCCATTGGGTCAGGCCTGCAACATCTGTTGGGCTGGAATCGTTGGAAATTATTGTTAATAACAAGCCAATTGCATACATTTTTTATTGACTTGGAAAACTTCTTGTGAATAGGCTTTTTTTATATGGAGATTAAGGAAACACATAGCCACTACAAAAAAAGTTAAGTACCTACCTAATTATAGTTTTTAAGACTAAAATTAAACAAAACATTTTAGCTTGTTGCGTCAATTCCACACTTTTTTCAATATGAAGCTCAGCCTTTGAAGTTTTAAAACAACGGCCGCTGTTCAAATCCTACTAACCAACTACTAAGGCTCAACACCGCTCAAATGCACAACTACGCTCTTTCCAACACACAAGCATCACTTAAGGAATAATAATAATAATAAAGGTCTTTATTCCAGGATGTGGGGAGGAGAGTGCAATCCCACACATCCCATACAGAGTATAAGTACAGCATATAATAAAATCATAGGTATTTATAAATAAATAAGAGTTAAGATGAAACAGAGTCAAGGCTAAAAAATAATAAAATAGATTATAAATAAAAATCGAAAGCAAAGAAAAATAGGAAAGTGACAATAATATAGTAAGATCGAATTTAGAAAGATAAAAATAAAATAAAAGAAGTAATATCATTAGATAATAATAAGGATTAAAAATCGCTCAGTCTAAAGAAGCGGGAATACTGGATTTAGCTCGTCTGAACAAAAAACTAGTTACAAAAAGAGTCAACAGAGTGTACATATATTATTGTTCAGTTCACTGAAAAAAGTCAGTCACTTTCCGGGATGCCAAAATCGACCACTCTGCCTATTCAGTTTCACCGACCGTAGAGACCATTTTGGGAAGACAGGTCACTAATAAAAGGTTTCTTCAATGTTGATAAATAAGATGATATGGCGGTTAAAAGGTCAAAAAAGCGTTTTTTCCAGTTATACATTTAATTTAGGTTGTTTAAGTACATATGTATGCTTATAATAATTGTTACCTTTAGTGCTATGTATAAAAATCTTGTCTTATAAAAGGTTAGTTTATCAATTAAAAAATAATAATTACATATTTAATTGTTTAACAACTTGGCGACAGTCGGCACGCTTCCATGCCGGTAACCGGATAAAACAGAATATGTAGAAAGAATAGATTAGGTGTTAGTTTAGGTTAAGTTTTTTTTTTTAATTCACTTTTCTTCAATGTTCTATTCACTGGTCACTCTTCTTTTTGTCATGGTCATGTCACGTCATTATGTCATGTCATTTCACTAATAAAGTCTAGACAGGATGTGGATGTTAAAAATGACACCGAAACCAAAATTAATGGTTCAAAAATTGGGTTATGAATAGATATATATATATAGCTATAGAGTACACCGATCACCATGACATACTTACATTTCAACGCAGGCATCAACCATGGAGCAGACAACATTGCTTTGATCCTTCCAGTTGATCATGGGGATGACCCAGACGTCGGAGTAGGACTCTGTGGGGCAGGGGGGGATCAGGCACTCCTGGGTGCTCAGGTACTCGGTGGTATATGGCCACATGCCGGGCTCGATGTAGTCCTGGGTAGTCCAAGACAGATCGTACAGGAAGCCGCTTTGCTTCAGCATGTTGAACTGGTTGTTACCGGCCATCTGGAGGAAGGGCATGCGGATACCTGGAATGGAAATATTATTATAATTAGTACTTCCGTGAATAGTAGAAATTGCAACTAACTTTCTAATTTTCTCTTATTTAATAAATCAACGAAATTTGCTCTGAAATCGTAAGTTTTGTGAGTAGCTACTTAAATACCGACAAATTTAATTATAAACCATAAATATTGTATGCAACATATTTTATTTCAAATAATGCTGGGTTCCCACATGATCTTTTCCATGAGAATCTGTGTTCAATTTTTTACTGAACCAATGTTGAAGTTGATTCACTTTGGGTTCCTATTTCCTGTTCCTGTCTATAATAATTGTTGTATAACTATCTATAACAGTTGGGACAGGTACCTTTTGATTTTCTGTATCTTTGTCTCTTTCATATTATTATATTGAAATGATTAAAAATGTTTACCCTTAAGGTCTTCTTCGGGGATCTTGGCAAAGTTGCTTGTGAGCGTCCTCTGGTCGGCGAACTCCTGCAGCAGCAGGGACAGGGAGGCGTTCTTCCAGTAGGTGGTCAGTGCCGCGTGGGAGATGGAGTGGAGACTGATCTCCTGACCGTTGGCGTGTAGTTCATGGACCAGTGAGTAATCTGTGTACTCGTGGGCGACGAAGAAGGTGGCTGCCACGGGGCAGTTGTTGCGGTTCTTGCGGTTGTACAGGGCCTGCCTGTACTGCAGAATGTTCAGGGGGTTTACAGCGTCGTCGAAGGTCAGCATTACGAACTGGAATTTTCAATTGACACAATTAAAATTTGGAACGAGAATTTTCGTCATGCACATTAAGCTTGTTTTCACGATAATATAACATTACCAGACATATGTGTTATGTGTGAGGCGTACCTGACTTTTAATTAAAAAAAAAAACACATTTTAAAGTTTGTTTCATATGCACATTTTGTAATATTATTGAATAAAGCTTTTTCAAAACACAAATTTTGTAATTGGAATAACATTTTTTACTATGGGCATTTGATAATTTTATTATTGGAACAAGCTTTTTCTTCTTGCACATTTTATAATTGAAAAAAAAATTTTTTTTAATCTATTACGAATTAGCCCAATCTCATTTACAATATGGTCTAATCGGGTGAGGAAGCTCGTGCCATTCCACAATAAAACCAGTCCTCATTGCACAAAGGGCAATTTTGAAAATTATACTTAGAGTCCCCATCAGAACCCCTACAGACTATGTTTTCAAAGCTCTGAATTTAATGTCACTGAAACAATTATACACAAAAGATATTCTAATGTACGCATTCAAAAACCAGGATAACTTTACACAGACAAACTCGAGCCGATTCACAAGATCTATACTACAACACACCTTTTACCAAACTAAAACGACATTTGGACAAAGAAATATGCAGTACTTCTCTGTAAAATTATTTAATTTACTCCCTCTTACAATAAAAACAACTAAAAAAATAACCGACTTCAAAAGAAACATAAAAATATGGATTATGGACATGGGAAGGAAGAAGATAGATGAAATTTTGCAACTGATTGTACTTTCTTTTAGATTCAACTGATAATTTTCGTCTGTAATATTTTAACATAGGTAGGTATATAATTATATTTAAATAAAAAAAACTTGTACAATGTGTCCTTAGAACAAATGTCTCCTTACTGAGGTACCTCAGTAAGGACACATTTTTCTCTGAAAATGAATGTGTCGTTTCTACGACTTGTTCTTGAGTTCAACAACTCGGCTGTGGAATGATTTTGCAACATGGGTCTCTTCAAGACCCATAATAAATATTTTCCTTTTTATAAAAATAAAAATTGCAATATAAATATAATTAATTCAAAATACCACTATTATCATTTTGCATTTAGAAAGGTCTAATAAAAATGAGATGTGTATAATGTGTACCATCTTAAAATTGACCGTAAATTGTTTTATTAGTTCTGACGTCATGTGTAGTGTGTACCTACCGTTCGTGAGGTCATCGGACAGGGAGATTGACAGCTGATGTGGTGTATGTGACGTCATGCGACGCTAGTGTTCCGCGTATCTTACTATGTACTTCAAAGTGGGCCGCTTTATTAGTTTTCAAAATCAATTTATTAAATAATAATGGATAAATCGACGAATAACCGTAATCATACAAGAAAATCTACGATAAAAGTTACCTCCATTTTGCATTGTAGTAAGCATTCAAAAAGAAGATGAAGATGGTTTGGAAGGTAGATATGTAAATTCAAATGTTAGAGGGAGCGTTCTAATATTAAAAATAGATTACATTTAAATAGGCGTAAGCGAGAATCTACTACACTATATAAAGAGGAAAGATTTGTTTGTTTGTTTGCATTGAATAGGCTCCGAAACTACTGAACCGATTTGAAAAATTCTTTCACTGTTGGGAAGCTACACTATCCCCGGGTAATATAATAGGGATCCTTACTAAAACTCCATTAATGTAACCCAAGGTGTAAAAAAAATAATACCTAAAATATTCTTTACATCGCGTACGCTGCGAAAACTATTGATGGTAGAATAAAATAATGTACAACGACTTTACAGAACACATAATTATTTACAAAAAGTGTCGCGACGGCATATGTCTAACTATTATAGTTATGCCACAATAAGTGTTATTTTATTTTTAAAAATTTAAATAAAATGTCGCCGCTTGAAAAGGCTCTTTATTTGTTTCTTGATTATAGTCCTTATCAAAATAAATGACTTCATATTCACGAATGCTTCAATACCTTTATGTAACTTTTTGAAATATTCAATTCGGACTTACCATTCGAAAGGTATCACGAGTTTAAAAATGTAAGTATTAGAAACGTAAGAAAGTATTGGACGCGGGAGGGGAACGGGGACGCACGGGAAGGTGATTCCGGGAGAAAAATGTATTTATTTGAATATGGAATCGTAAAATGGAAAATGTATTTATTTGAATAATCGAACTTTCTCGGTCAAATCGAGCCGTTTATTATGATCGCTCTTTTCGTGTAACTGGCCCTCTCATTTGGAATAAACTTCCCTCAGCTCTTACTAATACCCAGAATTTAAACGGGCTTTAAAAACAAAATTATTTAAAAAATCGTACCATTCATGAATCCTAACATCTTTTCAATACAAGTAATAAGTCATGTTCTCAAGTATCCGGTAATCGTTTGGTTTCGGTTTCCTCCTAATTGTACTTTTATGTTTAATATCTGAAATTTTTTTTTAAAAAGTTAGTGTATTATATTTTAGTTTAAAAGTTCTTGTTTTGTCCTGTGCTACAATAACGCTGTTATTGTATATTATTATTTTCCTCTGTGCTATAATAGCACTGTTTTGTTAATCTTTGTTCTCTTGTCATTGTTTTGTAAATACTGTATATTCTTTATTTCATAGGTATAATTTTATAAATATTTTGTGATGATCTCGTAAGGAGCACTGTAGGATTATTTTTTAATTTATTATAGTTAAGCGCACTTGAAGTGAAATGACACAAAACTGCGCTATACAAATATTAAGTGACTATTATTATTATTATTATGGCATTGCAACGCATGCCGGGAACCAGCTAGTATTTAATAAAGCTTTGCATATTTAAAATGTGTAGAGCAAAAATATCCCCAGAAATTAAAATCGGAGAGTATCGATCATAGAAGTTTGAAATGCTATAAAGGACAAAATGTTCATTATTGAAGAGAGCAAGAAAGTTTTTTATTTTTTCAAAAAATCATGTCTCCTGTTTTCTAGACATCTTAATGACGAATTTATATTATAAAATAACGAAAATAACATTAGATCTTTCAGAATAATTAACATTTTTTGTAAATTTATTTAACAACAGTTATAATTTATTTTTAATTTTTCAGGAAAAAAAAAACTTAAAATCTACGTTAAAAAAAACGAACTTATTTTCCTAGAAATATTTTGACGACGCAGATCGAAAGAGAAAAATAAACGGAGAAAAATTACATATTTAACTCTTTTTTCGATTTATCGTCCTTTATAGCATTTCAAATTTCCGCTATCAATACATTTAAGAAAACCCTGTGAATTTTACTATACCTTTAAAATGAATTGATAATAACAGCACCAAATGTGTTTTTTATAATTTTCGGATTCACTTCATTAAACTTTGCGATTTTTTTCTTTCGGGGGAATTTCATATTATCAACTCGGCAAATGTATGGAGATTATCTTAAAAAATAAAATAGTTAAATATTTTTAAGAGCTTAAAATCTTAAAGTGATCAAGGGCAATATATTTCAATCTAGAATTTTAGAATCTAGATGGTATTTTAGATTGATATTGGCGCAAGCGATTCTGACCCTGTCCTTCATACAGTTTCTTTATACAAGGGTTAAAATCGCATTTAAAATTATTGATTTAAGATGAGAGGTAAAGCACCTAATACTATTAATAAAAAAATCTTATTCATGCTAATCTTATTTGTTTCTCTGACATTATTTTTTGGTCCGTGGGACCCGCTCATTCAGTAAGAAATATATTGATGTATATATTGTACGCACCCACTTATCCTTTTAATTTTCGTGATTTTTATTCCATGGTTTTTCATATTATAATAATTTATCTTATCTTAATTTCATGATCTAATAAATTCAAAAAATTAAGTTAGCCATTTAACAATATTGTTCGACGTGAGTTATCGGAAATCTAAAGATAAGAGAAATTAAGACAGTGTTTTGATTTGCCCTTGGATTAAAACATTTTATTTTGCAATTTTATCTTTTGAAATGTGATGTAACATGCGTACCGTACTATTAAAATTGAAAATGCAATCAGAAAAATAAGTTTCCACGAAATAATGCACTGAGATACGCAGTCCACTTTATTGTTTTTTATTTCCAAGATTTTAATCTTTATTTTTTGTGATCATTCAAGGCTATTATGAAGATATTATCAAAATTTAATATTATCTGCGTAATTTAAATATTTTCAGAAAGTCAAATTAATGTTTATATATGCGCAATAGAAGTTTACCATTCGTATGACGTTCAAACGTCAGTTAAATGTTACGTATAGTGAATAGTTAAACATGACCCTTTGTTCGCATTCTTAGAACGGTAACAACGTGAACGTGATATTATCACAAACATTCGAAAATACGTGAAATCACAGATTGCATCACTTCGCTGTGTAGATGGGATTTTTTAAATTATTTTTTTAACCCCACACAGAGCCCTGAGGAAAATAATTTTCCTATATATTTCCATATATAGGCATATCAGTCTTTTTAAGAAGAGGATGTTGTCGGCAGGAAAAATGTATGAGGGGTGTGTAGGAAACTAGTGGTTAGTGTTTTCAGGAGTGACGGAAGTATGAATCCATCCCTCCCGCTGCGGTGCAAGACGTTGCGTCGAGATCCAGCAACTGGAGACGTAAGAGAGTCTTCCCTTACCGGAATGCGAAAAGTACCTACATATACAAAAAGGAAATACGTCAGATCAACTAAGTAAGTTCTGAAAAGTACGTTCAATGCGTGCAATAAAATTAAAAGATTCGTTTGCAATAATCGACAGAACTGAAGAAATTTGAATAACGATGAAGAAAATTTGTTTTTTACGATATAAATTGATGTAAGTCGTCCTGGGGGCCTAGTACCTATCTTTTAGGTTTTACTAACAGCCTGTTAGCTTAACTTGGTGGTTTGAGCAAAGTTGTCGCAACTGGCTAAAAATGGTAGTCAGTAACTTTTCTGTTTCTTTTCTGTCGGTCGCGACGATAAAATAAACTAAACTTAACAGAAAAGTTACTGTCTACCATTTTTAGCCAGTTGCGACAATTTTGCTCAAACCACCAAGTTAAGCTAACAGGCTGTTAGTAAAACGTAAAAGATAGAGACTAGGCCCCCTGGAAACTATCTCAAATAAAATAAAAAAGAAGCAAAAACCCAAGGACATTCTGTAGGTAAGTAATTACTCAATAAATGCTGAATTAACTAATTACATTTGAGGGAGCTTTAATTTTAGTTAATCAACTTTTATTGAACGACGAAAATTGTTTGAAAAAAATAGTTAAACTTTTTTAAAAGAAGGTTCACATTTATCAATATGCTTTCAAGTGTCGAGTGGTCAATTATAATTGAAACGTCTGATCCGTCTATTAAGTATAAATCAGGACACCCAAAGGCTTAGAATGGATGGCGTAAATTGTTCTATAAACACCTCAACGCAGACAAAATTGAAGATCTTATACCTCCATAAAAACTGATTAAGAGTAGATAAATGCCGGTAAGAGACGCAAAGAATCGACACAACCGTAGATGTTTGAGGGAATCTAAAAAGCTTTAAAGAACAATGCAAGATTTTAACCTTGTTAGTTGGCGTAATCAAATCGGGAAACCATCTCCAAAAAAGGCAAAATTACAGAAAAGACATATCTGAAGAGTTTATTCCCTCACGAAGGAATACGGAACACCTAATTAGGTAAAAGACAAAACTGTAAGGTTTTAAGCAATCCGGTAACTAAACTAAACGAAACGAGAAATTTAAGACATTTAAGGAAGAGCTTCGGATAGCGGTTCAGATAGAATAAAATAAAAACAGGGGTGACTAACCTGGGGAGTTTGGGCCCTGTCGATACCTCCGGGAATGTCAGTACCGGAGCACCTGCAGGCAGGCAGCTTGCACTTGGTGGCGTCGCAGGAGACTGCGGGGGCCCTGACCTCCTTGCTGGGCATAGCCATCGTACTCAGCGCCACCATCATCAGAACCACTAAGACCTTCATGATGAATGCAGTCAACCAAAAATCCCTCAATAGATCACAAACTTCTATTGGCCGTTTCCTTCAATCTTCCAACCTTTTATACGTTACTCTATCTCCCGAAGATAAGTCATCTTTATCGCGATCGCAAATTTACGATAGCTAATAAAGGAAAAATAATTTAAAAATATTGTTTGTGATTGATAATGTATATATGTAAGTAGGTACATGTTATTATTCGTATGATTCGTCTGGGCGATGTTTTAAATTGATTGAATTTAAGTGTAACCTACCTATCAATAAAATTTAATCTTTAATGATTTTATTGCAAATCTGGTGTATCCGTTCGATAAGCTAAGGTATAATTTAATAAGGCTAATTGTAAAACAATGTCAGACGATAGTGCTGTTTTTTGTGACGGATTAGTGAATTCTTCTTTATTTTTTTTTCTTTTGTGCGGCTCTACATACATGCAGAAGTGACGTGCAATTAGCCTATTGGAGTCTGAAGATATTAGAATTTTAGGACCTCTGAAATTTAAAGTGAATTAACCTTCGCCATTTGTCATAATGTATGTGGTGGACCATTAGATTACCTCTTAGGCTTTACCAGCGGTGACATTTTACGAAATTTGTGATAATACATACTCTGTATTCAAGCACATGAATACTTAGTTACTTACCCAACTATAAGTGTAGCAATGTATCATTTTACTTGCGCTGTCTTTGATATTTTGGGTCCCAACCACCCATTTGAAAACAAACCCATACACTTTTTTTAATACATAGAAGTTGATAAATGATAAAATTATTACCATTTATCAACTTCTTTCGAAAACAACTTTAGTTGACAAAGGTATTTATGTTATCAATTCGTGTTCAAGAAAGAATCTAAGACTGTGAACGAGAACATAATGTTATTATTACAGCTTTTTTATTAAAAAGTTTGTGTCGTTCGTTAACGTATCATGAGAAATCTATCAGCAATAATTTTATAGCACAATGTATTAAAACTTTAACGAAATCATTCAAACATATAATTAACAACAGCAAACCTAAATTCGAACCCTGTGGAACGCCTTTATTGTGTTCAGATGTTATACCTATTACCACTTTTTTTACTTGTGTTATTTCTGTTAGATAAAAAATAATGCTTACTATCCATTTATTTTGTTTACCGTTAATTCCAATATTTCTTAATTTTATGATTAATCCATCCCTATCAATTGTTCCAATAATTTTACTGTTTCCATCTTCAAAAGTAAATAGATATGCCGACTCCTCAAGATCACGAAATTATTATTTTTATTTACAAAGTTAGAAAACGACTTTAGTTTTCTTATGTTTTTTAAGTAATAAATACGTATTCTAGAAAAAAAGGTTATTGTAAGAACATCAACTTACGAATATTTTTACTTGCGAATATATTTTGTAAAAAAAAATATTATTCGTCAGCTAAAAAAAAGACAATGTCAAGTACGAATATATGAAACTTTCCGAAATAGGATCGGTCGTTTACGAGCTAGAAGGGAGGGGATTGCGATGTTAGCGATATTTTTAGAAATATTATCACCTTATTATTTTTATAATTTATTGTTGCTCAAACCTGATTATTGTAATTTCCATTCATTTAAAATTTAAACTAATGTTTTTATATTTTGTATGTCATTCGATTCTAAAGTATCTCAAAATCTCCAGGAAACAGTAAATCTGTTAGCGGATTTTTTTTTCCGGTGTAGGTATATGTTAATGCAAATGTAGATAGCAATATCTCATGCTCTGATTTGGTTGATACTCTTGATATATCTGACTGTACTGTAACTATTGGTGATATTATATCCAAGCTAAAGAGTCTTGATTCCCGTAAATCTGCATGACCTGACAAAGTTCCACCCATGTTCTTAATTAATTGTATGCATACATTGTCGTATCCCATACATAAGTTATTTACAAAGCCACTCTCACCAGGTGTGTTCCCGGACCTTTGGAAGTTTAGTCTTTTGGCGCCCATTTTCAAAAATAGTAATAAGAGGGACATAAAAAACTACAGGTCAATATGCACCATGTCTACATTACCCTAACTTTTTGATAGCCTAGTACTATACAAGTTGATATCCCGAATTAATCATACCATCTCACCGCTTCAACGTGGATTTATTAAAGGAAGATCAACCCTTTCCAATTTAATATTGTACACGAATGATATTGTAAATGCCCTGATTGCATCACATCAAACTGATTCCACATATACTGACTTCAGTAAGGCATTTATTTATTTATATAATACATGTTACATATATTTGACATTTCATAGATAAGATTTATTAAATCACCATACTAGGCGAATGCCTGTTTCATGGTGATTAATTAAGGATAGTAACTTTGAGTGTAGTCTAGTGTTTAGTGTGAACACATGGTTAAATTGGTAAAGTTGTAATAAAAAATAGAAAAGAGAAAAAGAAGTGCGTAAAACAAACATGTAGGTAAATAAAATAAACCTGTAAACATATGGTACTAGTATGTAATGATGTTGAAAATTTATATCTCTGTCTGAGTATATGAAACAAGTTGTAAACACTGTCATAGTCACTCATCAGAAGGTCAGTAAGCGCCTTTCTGAAAGTGAGATGTTTGGCTTTAGACTTTATTTCTATTGATAAGTTATGAAAAAATTTTAGGTGCAAGAAAGTTAAACTGGGACTGTGCCAATGAAGTTTTTGTTGTTGGAATAATATAATTCGATTGGTTTGAATATATTGTGTTGTATTTTGAATTTATAATTTTTTTTTGTAACTTTGAATTTAAAATAAGAGGTAATATTTTTTACATATATGGATTTTATATTAAGAACTTTGAAGTCTTTAAAAAGGTCTTTCGTGGGGTGTATATAATGTACTTTTGGGCTTTTATTAATGGATCTAATACAGTTTTAGAGCATCCTTCCCAGACAGTTATACCGTACGATACAATTGATTGACACAGTGTATTTTTTTAGTATATTTCGCAATGATCTAAATATATATGCCAGTTTCCGTATACAGCTTGTGACATTAATTACATGATCTTCCCATCGAAGTTTATTATCAATTATTACGCCTAAGTATCTCATGGAATCTACTCTTTCCAATTATTTGATAAAGTACCTAAACCACAGAATCTTGTTACGAAAACTGAAATTGTTGGGATTTAGAGGAAATATTTTGGAAAGGTTTAAGAGTTATCTATTGGGAAGGTACTTAGCGGTCAAGGTTGATTCGTTTACTTCTTATACATTTGCAGCCTCGAGCGGAGTACCACAGGGATCTCACATGGCCCCGATATTACTTTGCTTATTCATAAATGATATAGTTAATATTTTTAGTAATATTAAGGTTCTGTTATTTACTGACGATCTGAAGATATACAGAACAATCAGAAACGATGATGTTCGCGCCATTCTGCAGTTGAACATGAATAAACTATTTACGTGGTGTTCTGTCAATAATTTTCATCTAAACATTTACCAATGTAAATGCCAGATTATTAGTTTTTAAAAAGGTAAAAATCCTCTTAAGTTTTCCTATGATATGAATGGTGTTAATCTTCTTCGTGTATCACAGATTCGCGATCTTGGTATTATATTCCATAAGAGTCTACAGTTCAATGTTCACATAGATGAAATAACAAGCGATGCAATGAGAATTCTAGGTTTTATTTTGAGAATGGGTGCAAATTTTAAAAGTGTATCAACATTAAAAAATCTGTATTGCTCGTTAGTACGAAACAAATTAGAGTACAATTCCACCATATGGTCACCATATTACATTCTCAATTATTGGAAAAAGTACAAAACAGATTTCTTCGTTACATTAATTTTAAAATGAAAATTCCAATCGAAATTATAAATTATAATAACTTACCCGCAGAAACCAGACTTAAATTATCAGATAGAAGAGTGTTAATTGATTTGTTATTTTTATTCAAAAATATCAAATCTTTAGCCCTTATTTGTTAGAACTAATTTGTATTAATATACCTGCCAGACAAACTCGAAATAAAGATGTTTTCAAATTTAACAATACCCTCAATACTAACTACTCTATTAATGATATACGAATGTTCCAAAATTCAAGACAAGTTTTGGCCAAAGAAACCACATATATCTGGTAACCAAACTTTACAACATCCTTCCTCCAAGTTTGGAAAAGATAGAAAAGATAAATAAGTTTAAGGAAAAAATCAAAACATGGGTGAAAGAAATTAACGCAGACATACTAGAGAATGTATTAAAAACATCATAGAAACTAAATAACGGAAAATCAAAGAAATCTACCAGTCCGCCTCAGCACAGGACCACCTAGTGAGGAGGACTAAGAACAAACGGATTAAATATTTATATATATCATCATATCTTGTAATTGTCATCAAACCTGTAACTAAATAGTCACTAATAAAAAAAATATTTTTTTTTAAATATAAAAATCACCAATCCCTAGAATGCCTTGCGAATAAAAATTATGAATTTATAGATATATTTGGTGTTGACAGTTTTGCAATTTTCAAGAGACAACTTATCTATATTTTATCGGCTAATAATTAACTTTTAATATTTTTGTTCTTTTCATAAAACCTTCTCTCATCTAAAACCTTACCAGTAATTTATACCCTTATTTTATTTTATTTTACTGTTCTATTTAGTTCTATTTTATTATCCTACATTATTATACACATACAATTGTTTGTTTATACCTACTACTAACTAGCTCTTACACATTGCACTTTATTGTATTTCAGGTCTTATTCCTGATTTTTCTTATTGCTCATACTATTTAATTTCTTTTATGTTTTTAATTTCTGTTATGATGTTATATACCTTGTGATGATGAGTGCTTTCTTATTAATTCTATTTTATTGGTTTAGTAAAATAAGAGTAAATAATTATTATTGTTAGCATACTTTTCCTTCTATGCTTGTAAAAGCCCACTAGGGCGTAAATAAATATAAATAAATAAATATTCCTGCGTTTGCAGTTTAGTCTGGCATAATATTTTTTATTAAATGAAAAAACACACTTTGTAAAACACCACTTTATTGGAATTAATAATTATTTAACAACCAACCAGGTTTCGCTTGACAATTTTTTGTAATTATTTTTTTTATTTTTTATTATATAAAACATACAACGAAGTTGCACTCCCATGAGTTATCAAAACTCATTAAGGGATCGCCAATTGGTACTTTTGTGAAGTTAAACCCAACTCAACCCAATATGTAGATACAATGTATGATTAAAAAATTTACAAAACATTTCACAGAAGCAACATACAGACACAAAACATATGAAGAATCACTTTACAAATATTTCACATGTCTTATAAGATTTTATGAATTTGTATAACCGACTCATTTGATTTATGTACTTTTGGTTTCAAAAAGTTAATATAAAGTTTCCTCCATGATGGACTGATGAGATGGACTAAGAAATACATAAAAAAAAAACAAAATCAGGAAAATACAATATAAGGTACGGGCTCAAAAATATACAGACCTAATACAAGATTGAAAATTATATATTATTAAAAAAATATCTTGCTAAACCCGAATTGATTTCTTGAATCACAAATTAATATAGTAGCACAAATCCGTACTAGGTATTTGCTACGCCTTTTGATTAAAAATGATTATTCAGTTTGTCCAAGTATTTTGGCCTCAAATCCAAAATTTAAGTTTCTATTAAATGCCGTGTCCATATAGCATGCGGACTTTTAGGATCACGAAATACACCCACGTCGCATTTCTTGTGTACTTTTTGAACAAGTTTCTCGGTTTCAAGTTTCTCGGTTGCACGTATGTTAAGTGCTTACGGTCATTGTAAAGTCAGTAAAGTGAAGTACCTGTGCGAGAATGGATCGTATCAAGTTCAAGCCCCTAGCACAGTCAGTCGATAATGATTGATAGGATTCCTTTCCCCACCTCCCAAGTTCCATAAATTCATTCCCGGTACATTCAGTTTTCAAACAGCTCAAGTGCCACCTATTGCAATTATTTTATACAAATTTCCATAAAAAATAGAAACCATCGCGGGAATGCGCCCTCGGATGAATGGTTTAGCAACGCATGAGGAACATAATACATACAAGCAAGCAAACATACATTGTTTTTTATATATAGGTATACACATATGTATATAAAAATTTAGGTTCCGTATGTTCGTTTTCCGCAAAACTCGGAAAGTAATCGATGGATTGACACAATTTTCTTACAGAACATTGCATTTTAACAGAAGAGTGTTTCTATATATAAGGGTAATCTCTGGCGTTATGAAATTTGAATAAAAAAATACTAGAGATGGTGCGCGAGTGGTTTTAAAATGTGTGAATTTCATATATTTTATCGGCAGCGAGAAAATGCAGGAAGGAGAGGGTAACGAAGGAGGTGGGATTCGCGGGAAGGGTGACGTGGAGGGGAAGGCGGGGAAAGTGGAAGGGGAACGCGGGAGGAGAAGGGAATGCGAGAGGGGAACGGGAATGCACGGGAAAGGACTTGCAGGGGGGAAACAATTTATTTATTTGAATGGCATTGCAACGCATGCCGGGTAACCATCTAGTATATAGATAAATTTAATACTGATCTTGTACTTTCTTAGTTATAAATGTTATTTGTTTATATATATATATATATATATATATATATTATTTTTAAAAAAACGAGTGTGCTTTAGACCAAGGGTGGCCAACCCGCGGGCTGCGGGACGCATGCGGCCCGCCGGGTGTTCACTTGTGGCCCGCGGAGCATATGCATACATTTTTTTCTTTTACTGTATATAAAATCGGATTTTTCAAAAATAAACCGGTCTCGACAGACTAGGCGTGTCGATGACATTGGAAAACATATTGAAGATAATTAGAAAAATTGAGCATCTAAGTTCATATTTTATGCTCTAGAATTGGATGAAAGCACTGACCCAACAGATACCGCCCAAATGGCAATTTTTATCAAGGGTGTTGATGTCCATTTTAACAAGATAGAAGAATTTGCGGCACTGTATCTACTTAAGGACACCACTTGCTCACGAGATTTGTTAGGAGCTGTTACATCGACATAGCATCGCTTTTAGTTACGACTCAACAACATATCGGGCTTAACAACAGATGGTGCTCCAAGCTCCAATAATGGTTGGGAAATTCGAGGTTTTAGTAAAATTGATTGAAAATGCGGCTTGCAGAGTTGGTAATACTGTGATGCTAAATTTTCGTTGCAATGACGTTAACTTCGCTACGAATTCTGCGGTAGAAAGAATACATAGGTTGGGTAATGAACTGACTGATGTCGCTGACATATTTAATTTAAACTTCGATTCATTTAAAGCCAAATTAGTCCACCACTTTTTAGATGTAAATAATGAATGAGTAAATTTTATTTTATTTCGATTTTCTTTTGTTTATGGTTTTATTTTATTGTTCTTTTTCCAATATGAGTAATTAAGTAAAAATAAATGTGTTTTGATTTTTTTCATGTTTTTGTTGTTCGTAGGTATATGAATTGTTGTACCTAGGAGTTCTAAAGTCATCCATGTGGAATTAGCTTTAGATGTATGTACTCCTATTTTTTTTTTATTGAGTTTATGCTTTATTTGTATATTTTGTAATATTTTTTTAAGTTTGTTATGTACTGTTGTTATAAATGTTATTTGTATTTTATATGTTAAAGCCCAATAGGGCGTCAATAAATAAATAAATAAATTAGTCATCAAGAGAATTTATGTTCCAAGTCCCTTAAAATTGATCATGTCATGAAGGTGGTCATCAAAACAGTAAACTTTATTAAGTCGAAGGGGTTGAATCACCGTCAGTTCTAAGAGTTTCTCAAGTCTTTGGATTCAATGACGTTAAATTTTATGCAAAAGTAAGATCAAAAGTACCTAAGTCAAAAATATCCCAGAATTTGAAGACAAGGAGTGAATTAGCTGTTTTGCATTTCAGGTCGATATAGTTAGCTACTTAATGTTGTTAATACTCGTCTACAAGGGAAAGATAAAAACAAATTTGGAAATGGAGAAATATCCTGCATTTTGCCAACATCCTCTATCGATGATTTCGCTATTTGGAAACACTTACACGTGTGAACAACTTTTTAGTCGAATGAAGCATATTAAATTTCAAATGAGAACACAAATCACTGATGAACATTTGGAAAACTGTTTGCGTGTAGCAACAACATCAATCGTTATCAACATTGATGCACGTTGTTCTGACAAACAAAATTAGACGTCTCACTAAAATATATATATTTTTTTTTTTTACTTTTATTATAATTTTTTTGTATTTCCTAACTCTAATCTAATAAATATGTTTGATTCTCATTTTTGTTATATCTTCTTAAAAACAATATATTTCTGGTTTGCTTTGAATAATAAAAGAAACTTTGTTGTGTGGCCCGGTAGGCAATCTCATTTCTAAAATTTGGCCCGGCTGCTAAAAAGGTTGGCAACCCATGCTTTAGACCACACGACTGAAGTAAAATTTCACTAACTTATAAAGAACATATGACATTGCGGTGACATTGACATTGACACTGACATTCCAGACAATATGGTTTGTTGCATTTCGCACAGTAGTACACACTCATGCGTCTTTTTTTCGCTGGGCAAAAGTTGCTCCGTTTCCTTTTTTAAAGACATTGATCACTGTTCGCATCGATCACCGTTCGCATCGATCACCGTTCGCATCGATTACCGTTCGCATCACACTTTTCGTAACGCATTCACCAGTTTACCCCCAAGTGTCGAGCGTGCGTAAAGAAGTTTTTCTTTAAAAAGCATATTGACCTTTCTCTTGTTCTGAAGATCAAGTTTGCACAAATTTCATCAATCTTGAAATTTGCGAGTAACTGTACCTAGACTATAATGAAAATCAAGTTAAGGCCGCCCGCCCGGTTTCCGTCCGCCTGGTTTCTGCCCGCCCGCTATAGACTCTCTTCATATAAGTAAATAGATAGAAGGTAGAAGAAGGACGACCAAGGTTTTTAGGAAAGTCTCCAACTACAGTAAAACTTCTTTATAAATTTCTAATGAGTATGATGAGCCAACAAAATTAGTTTGCTTTCATTGATACTCGCTATATAACTACGCATACAGTCGCAAATGGCCCACAGGCCGGAGGTTCCCTAACCATAATTCGAAATTCGATTGATTTAGATTTATGTTGTAACGCCGTCCAATCATGTGGCAATATTGTTAACCTGGTTGTGCTGAGAACATGTTATTAAAGCTCTTTTAGAGTGACTTTAAAAAAATAATAATTGAATATGTCAAAAACAATTTTGATCAAAATTGACATGTAAGATAAAATATCTTAATTGCTAAATAACATTATTATTGACAGATACAATCAGAGATATGACTAAATGAATATTATATTATTATTCATTCAATGGGTAACCTTGATAAATAATGGGTGGTGGGTTTTTCCTGCAGAAGTTCTTAATTTTTTTTTTTTATGAAAAATCTTACAAGAAATTATCTAAACACGCTCATTACAACCTTATTGAAAGACAACACGTAGCAACCTTACTAATAAACTGATACGAGGAAAATAATTACATTAATAATTATTCTTTTCTAATGTACACGTTGGAAAAATTACTTTATCTAGATTTTAGAACTATTTATGTTTTTGCAAAGTGATAATAAATAACCAATATAGAGGTGTATTTACAATATATGGGAATAATATCCAAATTTAAATATTTAGAAACAAAATTATTAATTTCTCATATACACATTGGAAAGATTATTATATCTAGATTTTAAAACAGTTTTCGTTTTTGCAAAGTGACTAAAAATAACCAATATAAAGGTGTGTTTAAAATATAAATCGTCGCCACCACGACTGAACCGGTATAGGTTTTGGAAATACGCCTCCCGATCCGGCCTGCCACGCAGTTGGTAGGCAAACGGATCCGCCGCTAAGACCTGCTCAAACCTCACCCCGTGAACCACGAATATGCACTTGATAAACAACCGTGTATAAAAAAAACTAGAAAACACGTTCCATTTATTTATGTAATCTGCAAGAAAACTGTTACCCCACTGTGTATCTCGTTTGTATATTAAAAAATATAATAATAGGTAATTCCCAGAGAATAACCAAAAAAAATCCTTTTTGATTTCATTGTTTTCGCAGTGCAAACCTACTTAGACATGCATCGCATGTATGTTATTAAAAAACGTCACTTTCATAGAATCCTTATTAAATTCACCCGGCAACCATAGAGACATAATATATCAATGGCGGCAACGGTCAATTAAAAAAACAATATGTCCGAAATAACTTCACTTTTTCAAGGTGGGAATTTTATGTGTCAGTCTGCCAAAATACAACGTTGCCAGATCTTTCGAAGCACAGTTAAACCTTTTTTATTAGTTTCAAATCAAATCGTAACTCTTTATTCAATACGTTACTAAAACACCGTTTAACGGTAGGGAAGTGTTTTTTTATTAGTAAGGCTGAATATTTTAAAAAACTAACCCAGATGTTTTCTAAAAAATATTTGCGCCGACCACAATATGTTCTTGTTTTGTTACGTAGGTACCTACATCACCAAAATAATCATTTCACGATCAGATAAAGAATGTAAAATTCTTCTGAATTAATATTTTAAAATCAGAGATTAGTTTGTATGACAAAAGGAAATTGGTGAGATAAGCAAAATAATATCAAGACACTACCCACGTATTGACGGGATATCAATCAACCTATCGGATATTGGGATTATCCAATAAATCACTACGTCATCCTTACAATACACGGCCCATAACCTTTTGAAACACGTTTACTGTTAGCAACTGACTTACTTTATTAATAATAAAGGTTTTAAATTATTTTATTTATTTATTGATTAACGCCCTTTTTCGGGGCTTTTACATATGAATGGTGAGAAATATACTGTATTTGTATACGGTATATACCTCGCGTCCAAAAATTATGTTCCTAATTTTCTCTTATAATAAAAATGAAATCAGTATTTACTCTAAATTCGGAAGATTCGTAAGTAGGTACTAAAATACTTACCTAGGTACTTAATTATAAACGATGTATTTTATGTAACTTTTTTTTATTTCAAGTAAGGAATTATAAATGCATATGTGTACACATAAGTGTTCAAAGAAACGTCACTTTCTAATGACAAGAAACTATAATAACTATATGAATACCGGAAACTTAAAAGGGTGTAAGTGCCATTGACAAAAAGGAGGTACACTGGAATTTAAAGTACAAATATTCAAAGAAAACCCTATTTTATTTTTACGCCAAACCAACAAATAAACATATTTAATTCCCGTCTACCTCCTTTTTTGTCAACGGCACTTATACCCTTTTAAGTTTCCGTTATTCATATAATGACCAGTTGTTTTACAGAATTTGAACAATTAACAAATAACACGACCTAAGTCAAAATTAGCAAATACCCTATAATAAAAGAACGTATAAAAGTAAGGAGGGTTGAACCCCTCTCCCCCATCGGCCTTAGTATTGCGTAGGAATAAAGAGAAATAGTACTCGTAGATTTCGTGGATATTGGAATATATCTATCTATCTATCTATCTGAAATGTATGTTCCCGCATAACTTCCGAATGACTGCACCTAATAGGTCACATTTAAAAAACAAATTCACTTTTAGGCAAATATTCTAAGGCATTCTGAATTTTTTTTTTAATCGTATTTTTGAAACCCTGACCATTTTTTGAAAATTTCAATCCGAAAAATCAGATCATTTTTTATAAACCGGAAAGACGGGACATATTTTTATTGATGCGAAAAAATGATAATAGCATATCCGAAAATCATTAAAAAAAATAACATCTGTAAAAACACCGCCATCTTTATCAAAAAATCAAACCAAAGGATAAGTTCGCATAGAACAAACAATAAATGTAGTGAACGTTAAACGCAAATTCAGAAATTCGCCGGAAATCAAAGTGTTGCCATATAAAAAAAAATGTATCATTGTGGAATTTTACAAAATTAAGGGAACATAATCGGAGACGGGACATTTTCATGTAGTAACGTCACGAGCTCTAATAATGGATTTATTTATTTAAAAAAATAAAATAAAAACTATACATTTCAAAAATTTTTTACTAACATTTTCGTAATCTTAGTAAAAAAAGTCGTTATGAAATCCATGCAAGTGGCCTATTGCAAAATTATATTTTTTGTTGTGTTCGTTATTGTCTTGTGAGCTCTGGCATTATAAAATTCGTATAAAAAATGTGCAATAGGTGGCACGCGAGCTGTTTGAAAACTAAATGTACCGGGAATTCATTTATGGAACGCGGGAGGTGGGTGGGGAGGGGAACTTGGGAGGGGGGGGAACTCGGGAGGGGGGTTTTCGGGACGGGGGAAGGGGAGGAGTGGAGTGGGGAGAGGGAAGGTGGAGGAGGCGGAGTGGAAACGCGAGAGGGAAAGAGGACGTGGAGAGGAATGGGGGGGGGGGGGGCGGAAGGAGAACGGGACAAATGGGAAAGGACACGCAGGGAGAAACAATTTCTTTATTAAATGGCATAGCAACGCAAAAAAGTCGTTATGAAATCCATGCAAGTGGCCTATTGTAAAATTATTTTTTTGTTGTGTTCGTTATTGTCTTGTGAGCTCTGGCATTATAAAATTCGTATAAAAAATGTGCAATAGGTGGCACGCGAGCTGTTTGAAAACTAAATGTACCGGGAATTCATTTATGGAACGCGGGAGGTGGGGGGGAGGGGAACCTGGGAGGGGGGGAACTCGGGAGGGGGGTTTTCGGGACGGGGGAAGGAGAGGAGTGGAGTGGGGAGAGGGAAGGTGGAGGAGGCGGAGTGGAAACGCGAGAGGGAAAGAGGACGCGGGAGAGGAATGGGGGGGGGGGGGAAGAGAACGGGACAAATGGGAAAGTACACGCAGGGAGAAACAATTTCTTTATTAAATGGCATAGCAACGCATGCCGGGTATTAATGAAGATTATTTTGTTTAACAATTCCGTATTTTCAAGCGTTATTTTAATTTGGAGTGAAGAGGGAGCTACGCGAGTAATTTGAAAAATTTTGTGATAAATAAAAAAAAACTCGAAACAAGATTATCTTTGAAAGCAACTCCGTGTAATTATCACGTGTTTGATTATCTTAATAATATAATTAAATTAAGAATATGTGCCTGACTCGTAAGTGTCTGTCTAATTAATATATGTATAATTTCGTATTGAATAACTAGTAAGTAATTCGACGGAAAAGATAATTTTAATAAGAGATTAGATGAAATTGCGATTCAGAACGAAACATTTGGATGAACATTCCTTTTTTTACATTAAATCCAAACAGGAGGCCCTGAGGAAAATAATTTGCTTCATGACCAATGTCGTCTTTGGGGATGCTGTATGCTGTGTGGTTTACGGAGAATATTTTTGAGGGGCGAAAAGAAAGGAATTTCTGGGAAAGAAAATAATGTGAGGGGTGGGTAGGAATCTAGAGGAAGCCTTGGTGTGTTAGTTGTGACGGACGTATGAATACAAGAGACCCCACTGATTGAGGTGTCAAGGCGATAAATGGGTCGAAAGAGTCCGTTTAAGGAGGTGAACCTCTCCCGATCGTACATCTGACCCGCCACGCAGTTTATTTATTTTTTTATTTATTAATTTTCAGGAAATCGACAGATTACATTTATTTCAGTTTGTACATAATATTAAATAGCCAAAATAAAACCAATTATGGATTTCCTTCTTGTGACTTTACTTGTACTGAGACAGCATAATAAGAATGTAAATTAATTTTATAAAAAAGCAATATGAGCAGTTGGTGGGCTTTGTGCCCTGTGGGCAGACGCATCCACCGCCAATACCTGAAAAATTGACAGAAATATGTAGAAGTGTGAAGAAACACAATTTGTCCTTTCTTCATCCTACATCCAATATTTTGTTGAATAAATAAGTAATTTTACTGGCCAATTTGAAGCTTTGAATTTTGGAGTCGAAAGGCGATTCTGTATCTTTTCTGGATATGGAATCGATTCCATACATACTCGCTTGACAAATTTGTGTGATTGTCTATGGCTTGCAATTGCTTTTTCAACTAGTTTAAAACACGAACTGCTGTGATTATTTATTCATCATGTACGTTTAATGTTGTATAGCATGGATTTGACATTTGCGAAGTTTTGTTTCAATCTTAATACGCATGAATTACTAAGTTTTCCCAAATTAAGAACCTAATAACTAGACATCGGATTATATGCATTTGCATATTTACATATGCAAATGCATATAACTCTCTAATTACGGCGTTAATGCATATTTTAGCCTTTTTTCCCAATCGTGCATATTTAGCATTTGAAGACGCATCCCTTAAACAGAATATCGCCCTCATCTCAACACATTTCCACAAGTTACCAGATGCCACAGAAAAATTGGAAACAAAAAACCTTCCTCTATTTAAATCAATAGAAATACTGGAAACAATAATTGAACTCGCCAACGCCCTTCCCAATTCAATATCAGAAAAGATTCGTGAAAAGTTAGACGCTATTCTGTTTAAAAATCCGAGTTTTAAAGACATGAAGAACTTTAATGCCTACATCAACGGCACAGCTCATACACACTCTGCCTCAACAGGTATCTCCAGAAATGGCGCCAAATTTTTTAAATTTTGTCGGATGACGTCAGTTGACGTAGAAAAGTCGTTTTCGGCATTTTGGGTGACAAACATCAAAAAATTTTGCCCGAAAATTTGGAAAAATACTTAAATATCTATATATTTTCACAAAAACAATGCATAATTTTAAGAATATTTCGCTGTTTTTGTATCGTCTTTAATCAAAATATACATAAATAAAAATGTTATTTTGATTTTGCATTTTGCATATTTTTGGCATATCAAGAGTTTTTAGTGCATATATCGGCCTTTTTTAGTGCATATTTTGGCACTTTGTTAGTGCATATAATCCGATGTCTACTAATAACCTATTTTGTGCACCTAAATAGTAGTTTCCTATAGCAATTGTTGAAATGAAATATAATTCCCATAATCCGTGCTTAAAAGTGCGGCGGTTTGAGGAATAATTAATGATTTTCGTCCCGTTTACGTATATAGGTACTGCCTCAATAAATTTCCCCATAAATAGGTTCTTAATATGGACAAACTAAGTAATTCACGCGTATTTATGATAAAAAAAAATTTATACATTAGCTCCACACAGGAGGCCATGAGGAAAATAATTCCCCTCAGGGCCTATGTCATCTTTGGGGATGCTGTCTTTTAAGGGAAAAAAGGAGAGGAAGTTGTGGGAAGGAACAAGATATGAGGGGTGGGTAGGAATCTGGGAGTCAGTGTGCCCAGGAGTTACAGACGTATGAATCCATTCCTCCAACTGCGGTGCAAGGCGATGGTTGAGAGATGGAGAGGTTAAAAGCTCAAACTGTCTCTCTCGATCCTTCCCGCCATGCAGCAGGTGGGCAGACGAATCCTCCGCCAAGACCTGGACAAACCTCACCCCATGAACCCGGGCACCCCTGCTAAGTCACCAAACGTAGTGAACCACTTGGGATGACCTATAGCAGAGGTGTTGGTTATTCAATAATGGTTCCCGGGGTGGCGGTACCCATACCTGCCTCTGGGGTGTGAGAGGGGGGGGGTGAGAAGGGGATGGTGAGAGGGGGTGGGGGGTGATAGGGGGGGTTGAAAGGGGGTGGGAGGGTAGGCCTTTTTATATCCATTTTTCGTATTACAAAAATAACAAACGGAAGAATCGGGTATGGGTGCCACCGCCCCGGGAACCATTTATTAGATAACCAACACGTCTGCCATAGATCATCCCAAGTGGTTCGCAACGTTTGGTGACTAGCAGGGGTGCCTGGGTTCATGGGGGTGAGGTTTGTTCAGTTTTTGGCGGCGGGTGTGTCTGCCCACTAGCTGCATGGCAGGTCTGATCTGGAGAAAGTGGTTGAGGGAGTCCCTTTGACTTCTTCGGCCTTACAGTATCGCCTTTGTATAAGACCGCCATTCAGAATTGAAACGTTGCTAGAAATGGCTATGGCCGTGTTTGGTGACCAGATCTGAATCGCCAGGTAATTCCTCGCCTTCATCTTCCCCATTTCCTTCCCCTCCCCACCACCTTCAGCCTCACAATATACCCCATAGTCATGTCATAGTCTCAATGGCTCCAGACGGGAGAATTTGGGTCTCTTGTGCGGTATTCACATAAATATAACATAAAAAATACACGAATAAATATTTCAAAATTAGACATTTTTTACAATCCAACTGAATATTACTTTTTTTTTTCATGAATACCGCACAAGAGTCCCAACTGCTCCCGTCTGGAGCCAGTGGGACTATGTCATCCCCAATTGAGGTATGTTGTAAGACTGAAGGTGGGAGGGGAAGGATATAGGGAAGAGGAAGATGGGGAAGTACCTGGCTATTCAGATCTGGCCACTAAACACGGCTAAAGCCATTTCAAACAACGTTTCAATTCTTAATAGTGGTCTTACACCAGGGCGATACTGAGAGTTTCTTCCACTTTAATGGCCGTAAAATACAATTAAAAACCAAATATTAAAAAGAATATAACAAATTATTTATTCATGTATATATCTTCTTAATACCTACTGTGTTTAAGCACTAGCGTCGAAATCGGAATTGTGATTTGCTGGTTAAACACTCTTAAAAATGAATAAATAATCACAACATTTCGAGTTTTAAACTAGTTGAAAAAGCAATTGCGAGCCGTAGACAATTACACAAATTTGACAGGCGATTACATATGGAATCGATTCCGTATCCACAAAAGATACAGAATCGCCCTTCAGATCAGCTTCCTTTCAAATTTGAATATATCACACTTCTAGAAACTATCTGTTCAGCGCTCAGCACATAATTTCAGAATGTTGATTAAATTCTGTAAAATTGATAATATTTTTTTGTCATATCTTATTAATGTAATTAACATATAATATGTGGTTTAGATAAAGTGACGTAAGACAGATAGCTGCCAAAGTTTTCATCTTCGAAAAACACCACTTAACGGCCCTCGCCACCAGTGAACAATTTCTTGAAAGAGCTTTTCGAATTCTTATATTTAATTCAAAGATATATACACACTTTGATTTAATTAAAGACTAAGATGTATCGAAGAAATTTAAAATGCATCTTCACCGCACTAAAATATTTGCATTTATACATCTACATCTTAGTATTTCCCCGCTCCCTCAGAGGGCTGCCTTTTTTACCACACAAAGCATCGCCTTAGTTCTCAATTTCCCAAAAGACTATTTTAGTTTTTGTTCAATCTCCATTTTAAAATTAAAAACATAATAAATCACTTAACTAAGAATTATTTAAACTAATGAAGGCTTTATCTTTACGGAAATATCTTTTCCTAAACACCTATCATAATGTTTCATTGAAATAATTAAAGGAAAATTATTTTTTATTTAACTAAGAATTATTTAAACTAATAAAGCCTTTACCTTTACGGAAATATCCTTTCCTAAACACCTATCATAATGTTTCATTGAAATAATTAAAGAAGGAAAATTTTCTAATGGTCGTTTGTATGGCAAACCAAATAATTGGGGTATGTTGTGAAGCTGCAGGAATCGGGAATAGAAAGGAGCTGGAAATGAGAAGGTAGGGATATACCCGGTTTTTCAGATCTAGTCACCAAACACGGTTAAAGCCATTTCAATCAATGTTTCCAAATGGGCTATTCTGTGTTCAATGGCTACATATTTTTAATTGGTTTTATATAAAAAAAAATAATGAAGACGAGCTATCCTAGATTAACGTTTTTTATGCCATTTTAATTACCAAAATAACAAAAATATAAGAGTAAGAGTAAGTATCGACCGCCATAACACGGGCATCAGCCTAGCATGATGGTCGAAAAATCCACAAATAATGTAACCATAATATTATGCAATGAATAAAGAAATTTTTTAAAATAATAATAATAATATGGGCCACTTGCATGGATTTCATAACGACTTGGAAAAAATCGTGTGGATAGATTTTTTTTACTAAGATTACGAAAATGTTAGTAAATTTTTTTAGAAATGTAGAGTTTTATTTTTATTTTTAAATAAATAAATCCATTATTTGAGCTCGTGACGTGACGTGACGTGACGTGACTACATGAAAATGTCCCGTCTCCGATCATGTTCCCTTAATTTTGTAAAATTCCACACTGATTAATTTTTCTTTATACGGCAACACTTTGATTTCCGGCGAATTTTTGAATTTGCGTTTAACGTTCACTAGATTTATTGTGTGTTCTATGCGAACTTATCCTTTGGTTTGATTTTTTGATAAAGATGGCGGTGTTTTTACAGATGTTACGAAGAGAACCCCGTACAATTTATTGCTATTCGTGTGGAAAACGTTCTTTTTCAAAAATGATTTTCGGCTATGTACCTAATTATCGTTTTTTCGCACCCATAAAATTATGTCGCGTCTTTCCGGTTTATAAAAAATGGTCTGATTTTTCGTATTGAAATTTTCGAAAAATCGCCAGTGTTTCAAAAATAGGATTAAAAAAAAAATCAGAATGTCTTAGAATATTTGCCTTAACCGGAAGAAAGAAAATGTGATGCAAGTGGCCTATTCACCCTCGAGAGAATGCTTAGAGTAAATTCAAAATCAAAGCAAATTATTGAACAGTTGACCATTAAGGAACGAGCACGGAGAAATAATAATTACTGTCCAAAGATTGATTTTCTTTTTTTTTGAAAAATAGCTGTTAAAAACCCACTCCGCAGGTTTTTGCTGCTAGGCCCTGCGGCGGCTTTTAGTTCGGCTTCGCCCAGTTTGAGTTTTGGTGACCATTTTATAAATCCGATATTAACTGGTTCCATAATTAGCCGGTTCCTCGGATCCACTGCGATCTAGCTAGTCACCGGGACAAAGTTACCGCGACAGGCAAGGACGTCAAATGTAATATATAGCCGCGTAATCGGCGTGATACTATTATTCACAACTCTCAACCGTCGATCTTTCCATATCTAGAGAGATAGGTACTTAAATTCTATAAATTCGTAGTACTTATGCCTAGGGGGGCACGTCCTCATGCGAATTACAAAAGTAGATTTTTTAGCGTATTAATAATAAAGATGGCAGCACTTCAGTTTATATCTATTTGTGAATCGAGTGTGTACGACAGACACAAGGCGATTAATACTGTGTGATGATGATTTCTTCTACATGTCGTCACTGGTCACTCAGACAAGAAAACCGCCCAACTCCTCACCCGGTCCCATCTATCCAATTCCTATTGATTTTTTACGTAAAACTAAAATAAACTTAATTTACGTTTTGTATTCCAAATAATGTAAGGAATCACTGGTTAGTACGTCCCTTAACATCCTGTAAACCTTTACTATAAAAATATATAGGTTATATTATATGCGACAGGCAGCTTTTTGTTGGATTTCCCCAATTTATAGTCGTACAGATACCAAATGCACTCCCAACATTTCACACGACAGTCAAAACTCCGAAAAACCCAAGCTCGAAAGACACTCCACCGTTATATTATTAATATTTACGGAAATACATTAAACTGGATTCTAAAAACAATATTTCAGACGATACCATAGACATATGAATATAACTAGACCAGAACAGTAAGGTGAGGGGTAGAAACCAACTACAGCGGGACGAAGAGCGGGAATGCGGGAATTTGGTGATATGTAATTCGTAAAACCTCAATCTGACAGTATATAGGCACCTCGCATTATAATAATTCAATCCTTAAATTCAGACTTAGACACTTGAATTCAGTCCCGAAGATAATAAAAACATTTTGTTTAATAAAATTAATTTTAGGTCGTGTACCTTCTCGTGTTTCTTCACCTGTACATTTTATTCCTGACTTTGGACTTTGACCGTTCATTTAGTTTCTGTTTGACTATAGTAAAGTTTTTCCTTTTTTATTTTGACGTTTGACTTTGGTAAATGTTTCGTATGGTTAGACATTTATCTTTTTTATTTTGTTATTTTGAAGTTTGAAATTTTTCATCTTTGGAAATTTTTGATTCTGGATAATTTATACTTCTGAAAATTTACTTTTGGGAAAAATGGAAAATTTTGCCTGCTGTTGAGGCACTTTAGTCGCCAGGTCAAGGCGAACAGTTTGAGCCGCATCTTCATAATAACATTTAATAATATTTGGATAATTTATGTAGCGCCGTTTTCGTGAAAAATCACCTCAAGGTATCTTCATAGATATCCATATATACTTCCTCTCTAAAGCCAAGTTCTGATTGGGCAAGTAATATAGTCGAATAGCGAGTAACTCGCCACTTGACTGACCAAAATGCTCCTTATTACTTATTTTTTTTATGTCGTGAAAAATTGGAAAAGAAAATAAAAATAAACCATTTTAATACATATTTTGCCACACCCTTTTATTATTACATACAAAATTACAAAAATTTATATTACGCCTATTAAAAAGTAAAAAAGATATATTTTTTTAAAATAGCTATGTTACTTACGTACCATCGTGCAAAGCCTTTAACTAATGTCGCTAATCTTAAAAGTTTATTTATGACATCGTAATCTAACCTACCTACTTGAAGTCAATGGCTTCATGAACTCCTAAAATTTAATGGCTTTAATTATTTCTTTGAGAATAACAGCTTTGTTTAGGTACTCTCGAATTTCATGGCTTCATGTACCTACTCCTAAAGTCTATTGGCTTTATGTAGTTCTTTGAAAATAATAGCTTCATTTACTCCTTTTATCTATCGGCTTCATGAACTCCTAACGTCTATTGGCTTCAAGAACTTCCAAAGTTAAATGGCTTCAAGTATTTCTTTGAGAATAACAGCTTCGTTTAGGTACTCTTGAATTTCATGACTTCATGTACTCCTAAAATCTATTGGCTTTATGTGGTTCTTTGAAAATAATAGCTTCACGTACGTAGGTATTTTTGAGTTGCTTCAGTTTCATGAACTCATGTACTCCTTGAGAGCCTCGATTCCGGGTTGGTTGTGAAGACGGTGGATTTCGTCTTGCTTGCAGCGGTCCAGCCACTCTGCAATCCTGGGAAATTTATCTTCGTCCAGAGGAACGAGAAGATTTGAAGAGGACATAGTGGAGAGGATGCAGTAGTCGGCCAAAGTTAGCTAGAAAGATAAGATGAAAATAAGATAAACAAAACCAAAAAAATTGTCAATACAATAATCATTGGGTAGGTACCGATTTTATCAAATATTATGAGGATAATGATAAATTATTATAAATCACAAGTAAGTTGACAAATACGTTAGTCGTAAGCTGAAACGGGTATTTTTTCAATTCTAAGTTTTATCCTGTCGCCAGAGTTAGAGATGTTTGACGTTTTAGCCATCGAGAATTTTAGAAGTATTCTAACCTGTTTACGTAGAAGTATGGTAAACAATTTCCACAAACTAGCTTAAGTTATTGATTTCCACAAACTAGCTGTAAGTTTTTCACAAACTAACCCAATAAGTAAGGAAACAGATCTTTTTTCTAAGATACACCAAAATCAATTAACGCCACTTATATCTTCCATAAACGAGCACTCCTTCACGTACCCGAAGGTTTTTTAACCAGCGATTCCTGAGAATTTTTAGAATATAAAAAGTAGGCATATGTCATTTTGCTGTCCGAGATATTTTTTCTATTAAGGTCCCAGGTCATTGAAATTTTTTTGTAATTTTTTATTCATTTTCTGGACGCATTTGTTAAGAATCCTCTCACCAAATGTTTTAGAGAAATTCGTAAAATTGACGGAGAAATAGCATTTTATGTGAAACCGTTTAAAGTTTTGCATAATTCAACATACAAATTGTTTCAAACGGTTTCACATAAAGTGCTTTAACTCGGTCAATTTTACGAATTTATTTAAAACATTTGGTGAGAGCATTCTTAACAAACGCATCTTTTAGAAAATTGTAGTCTCCTGAGGCCTTACAAAAAAATATTTTTCAATCACACTACCTACACGTACTACTGGGACGAGACGGAGTGCTTATCACATGATCCGCTTGGCTTTCCCTGACTACTCAGTTGCAACGTGTGATGGATTTTTTTGTTTTGTTTTAAATTGAAAAAAACGTCATCGGCTAACAAAATTATTTTTAATATGATCAGGAATCAATGGTTCATGCTATTAGGTACACCCTGTATATCATCGCAAAAAATGTTTAGGCACTGCATAATCTATTGGCCGTGTAAAAAAAATTACATAAAAGAAATAAACCAGCTTTCAAAAAAGCGAATTTAACACATAGGTCATAGAAAATCATTCATACTTTTTCAACTTATTTTTCGTCATTATTTATTGTACGCCTTTAATTTGAATGGAATATTAATTTATTTATTTGCAAAATTTATTCGCAATAATTGATTTCTTAGGTCTACTTTGGTATCGATTTACTTTCGTAATTATTTCTATAATGCACTTTTAAGTGTAGTTGGTCGAAAGCCCGGTGGGCATAACGCTCAAGTAGTAGTTGGACGGATCGAGTTCGACACTTATGGCTTGTTTGCAATACTTAACAAGAAGTTTAGTTGAGTAGCAAGTAACTCGCTACTTGACTCGCCATAAAGCGTTCGCATTACGGTCGAGTAGAGTACATTAGTAAGCGACGCGTTGCAAGATGACATGCTGCAACGCAACAAAGTAAATACGCTAGTTAAGCTGATTGTAATGCTTATTTTAGAAGGGGTGGAAGAATAAATTATTGAGATGGAAATAAATTAAATATGGATACGAAAAGAGATTCATAACAGCAAAAAAATATAAATTTTAGAGTAGCATCTTAGCTCCAATGGCACGCGTGGTGGGGGTCGCTACTTGCCCGAAAAATAGAACGAAATGGATTGACTCTACTAAAGCGCTGACTAAACTACTCTACTAAAATTGTGGTGTTTGGACGCGTTTAGTTACTAATATACTCGCTACTCGACTAAACTACTTACCCAGTGCGAACGGCTTTTTAGAGCGGAAATCGACTTATTCCCCATTCACAATGTGGATCTATGGTATTTATGAAGAATTAATGGGAAGTACTAAAATAAATAAATATCATAAACTCACATCTTTTCCAGCGAGGTAGTCAGTATTTTTTATATAGGTGTTCAGCAGTCTGTGACTCTCAGTGACATTGGCGGCCAACGAGGGGTTGATTTTGGAATTGTCTTGAAAATAGGCATCCTGAAAAAGCAATTTGATTATTAAAATGAGGAAATCTTACTCATAAATAAATTAACACTGCGGATGTACATTTTGTCAATCATTAAACCAGTTCACCTAGGACGTTAATGGAAATTTGAACAATTCATCAAATTTCAAAGGTAATTTACAAGTTTTGCAAAAGTCCCATTCAAGTTCTGTTATTAAATCAGTGTGGGCCAGTTGATTCACAAAACTGAAATAATAGAACTTTCACAGAACTTGAAAATTAACCTGAATTTGATTAATCTTTCAAATTCCCCAAAACAACCCGTCTTTAGATTGAGATGTTTTAACCTCCGTGACATCTGATTAGCTTCGCCCAGACTCCGGGAGCACGACGCACGACCCAGACTCCGGGATCCCAGATTCACGACCACGCTAAATGAACGCCATATTCTCGTGGCTTGGGTCTTGAGACTAGGTATAGCATATGTGTGTCAACAGTTACAGGCAATAAAAATAAGTTTTTTTTTCCTTCTATGTTTTACATTTTTTCAGAGAAAAATGTGTCCTTACTAGGGTACCCCGTTCTAAGGACACATTGTACAAGTTTTTTTTGTTTGAATATACCTAAGTAAATACCTAAGTTAAAATATTACATACGAAAATTGTTTGAGTGCTTGAAAAGGTGCTTGAGGAAACCGGACGGCGTTTTTTCCATACACAGTTTCCCCAATTTTCTCTCTGGATTTTGATACTACTGCAAAGGTTTTTTTAATCTATCTATCTATCTTCTATACAAATAAAAATGAATCTCGAAATGTATGTACCCGCTTAACTTCCGAACAACTGAATCAAATTGGATAATTATTTTTTGTTGTGTTCGTTATTGTCAGGACAAGGTTGGTATAAAACTAATGGTGAGCTCTGGCCTTATGAAATTTGTAAAAAAAATCAATAGGTGGCAAGCGAGCTGTTTAAAAAATTAATGAACAGGGACTGAATGTATGGAATGCGGGAGGGGGAAGGAGGGAGAAGTGGAGTGGGGAGAGGGGAGGAGGCAAAGTGGGAACGCGAAAGCGGAAGGGGACGCGGGAGAGGAAGGGGAGGGGGAAGGGGAACGGGACGAATAGGAAAGGACACGCAGGGAGAAACAATTTCTTTATTAAAAGGCATAGCAACGCATGCCGGGAACGAGGTAGTTTGATATAAATATCGACCACTCTCGTGTCGGTACGTTTTGATTTTTTTGATAAGGTACTTCTTGTAGGAGTTAGGATCTTCCAAAAATCATTAAAATCGCCTGGTTTGGTCGCTATCAATATACCTTCGGAATACAAATTAGGCAATGTTTTTTTTTTAAATCAAAATGTACAGAAATATGGTATTTAGGTACTTCTAATACAGTTAGCAAAAAAAATCTTCAAAATCGTTCCAGTTTAGGAGAAGAAAAATGGGGAATACAATACGTTGATTTTTACGTTTTTATTTAGGTATAAATCGAGGTGTTGTCCCTTTCGCTCAGTATTCGTGGAAGTAAAGCTTTGTCCATTGCGCGGGCAAACGCCAGAGTTTTGACAGTCCAACACAACAATCAAGGTCATAATTTTTGCCAACACTCAAGGCCATAACTTTACACCAACATCGTTTGGGGTGAAGTTCGCGCGGTCCACACAATTTGACAAGTGATCTGAGGTACGGACGTGTCCACGGCATGCACACTTGACGTTTGACGTTTATATCAATATTAAAATGCGTTCTGATGACAAAAGAGATGCATCAGGGAGAAAACACAGATAATTTAATAGATATTTATTTATCAGGAAAGATTTCCGACTAATACGCACGACCTAAAGTTACTATTTATTAAGAATTTAGAGTGAATACGTTTTGTTGCTACGTAAATAATTACGTAGCATCAAAAATAGAATATCGATTTACAATGGTCAATTTCTCCCGTGTCTCTGAAACCGATTAATAAATTAATAGACTTTATTTACAAGTGAGTTCACGAAAGAAATAATCATCGATTACGATAGTGTGTTTATTTACAACTTAAAATCATAATTATTAGGTCCGCGCACCAAAAAATTTGACGTTTATCGTTTGCATAAATGTTAAAATGCGTTCGATGTAGAAAAGATGCTACCTGCATCAGGAAGAAAACACAGATCAGGGTTTATCAGGAAAGATTTCCGACTAATATCGATTATTGCACCAATGACATTATATAATAACGTCATTTTATTGCACGACCTAATTTAGAACTATAGAATCTAAATTCTATTATCTATCTAAAATCTATTTCTACTCTAAAGTACGTAAATATTTACGTCAACAACAGAATAATTATAAATATTTGATATTATATTATCAAATATTTCTATTATTATATTATATTTAGGTATAATAATATTTTAAACTCGTGATTATGTTCGCTCATACATAGCACATAACCACAAAAATCCGTTCCGATTTTTCTACATACACGGACCGCACCGCGCGACTTCTGTCAAAAAATGAATTCTCCCCCCCCCCCCCGCTCGACCCCGCCTGCCTTCCCGCTTCACCCGGGATGAGATGTTTAAGTTTTGTTTTCCGCCGAACACGGGAAGCACAAACACTGCGGCCTTGAGTGTTGGCAAAAATTGTGACCTTGATTGTTGTATAGGACTGTCAAGCAAAATTCTGGCGTTTGCCGTCGCAATGGACCCCGCCTAAGAGCAACAGTTTGTTAAAATACCTATTACTTTATCTTAGGGTTATGTTTCCGTACGCGAATAAGGAATGAGGATGAGAAGGAAGATATTATTCAAATTGTAGCCGAGCAACGAACAACCATAAAAATATTATTCAAATCCAATTTTATACAATGGTATTACCGGCCACCGCTCTCTGGCCGAGTGCATGATAATGTAAATTCATTCCGGTTTTAGCGTTCGTTCCCTTTGCCTGCTTTTCCTCTAAGCGAGATAATTATTAAATCTGTGCTAATTATTGTAACACAAAGTTTCATTGAAAACATATTTCACTCGCGTTAAATCAAGAGTTATTATTGAAAACCTCCACAACACATGCATCCAGTTTACAGACGTGGCAAGGTTTGTAAACTGTCAAAACCTCTGGATAAAATATCTAAAATAACTCATATTGCCATAAAATCTCTGACTTACCCAAAGAGCGCAGTTGGCAGGAAACAGCGTGCACATATTGAAGCACAGCAACTGGTCGATCCTTGCCCTGGCGGCGGATAGCACCGGGTAGAGTGTATTCCCTGGAGCATATCTGTTGACCATGTAGGTGCTGATGGCGTGACTGTCTCTCACGGTGAGGTCTCCGTGGACCAAGGTGGGGATCCGACACATTGGGTTTATCTGAAACATTGCACGCGATGGTTCATGTGTGTATATTTATGTGAGAGACAGTCCACGCAATTACAGAAGGTTTTCCTACTTTCTAGTAACTCAGTAGAGTTTGACCGCCTTCGTGGTCGAGGGTTAGGACTCTCGTCTAGAAATTCTGAAGTCGCTGGTTCAAAGCCCAGATTTTTTAAGTAGTTTTGTTCAGCAACTCCACACACGTGATCCAGTCTAGCAAGTAAGTAAATAAGTATCAAATATTGACCGGTCAGTGGTTGAGTGGGCATAGCGCTTGGGTCCCACCCGGGCGTCGCATGTTCGATTCCTCGGCTGGCTAAGTCCTTCATCACAACACAAGCAACATTTTCGGCTTTCTGTGGTGGTAGTAGAAGATTTTCAAACATTGTTGGGTTATTCGTAACCCGGGAATGTTTGTCTTTCTTTTTCAAAAAAAAAAAAACAAAAAAAAGGTATGACTTACCTTTTCATACTCTGGAAGCTTGTGTTCCAGTTTCATGATATTCACAATTTTGAACTCCACGTCCACATTCAGGGCTTTGATCGTCATCAGCGCAAACCTTGCCGGGGGACTGATGTTCATATAGTACAGAATCGGACGCTTCATCATTCTGGAAGTAAACAAAGCATGAAATTGCAATTTAGTTGGGATAGCTGAATTTATCAACCAACAGCAAGCAAAAACGAGTTACTAAAGGAGCTCAGCAAGGGGACGGGAATCTAATATACATAGATATCGTCGTTTGAAATGAAAAAATGGATAAAACGCCATACAGCTGTGAGATTGAAGATGGACCTACACGTTATATGTAAATACCTATTTTAATTGTAAATCTCAAATTTTAAGTCATATTTGAAAATATATATGTATGTCACTAGTTTTCAGTCAGTAGTAATAAGTCTTAGTCGTAAGTCACTAGCTATGTACATATAAATCTTAAATGTAAGTACCTAGTTATAATTTTGAATCTTGGTAGTAAGCCTATCGTATTAATTTTATTTTATCGTATGCTTATATGTACAGGGCCCTTGAGGTGATTTTTCACGAAAACGGCGCTTTATAAATCAGCCAAATATTATTATTATTATTATTAATAATAATCTGTATTGTTGGTTAGTGCTTTTGTCCATCAAATTCGAACAGGACCTCCGTCGATATGCTTGGTGTAACTCTAAGTGACCAGCTCAGGTACTGGGGCTCCATCGAAATCAGAGTTAAATTAGCCTCTCAGAAACTGGGCGTACTGTACAGGGCCCGCAGATTCTTTAATAGTACACAACTGCTAACCTTGTAATCGCAAGTGCGCCCAACGGTTGGATTTGGCTGCCACCTCTGTTCTGGAGCTCCAAAATACCAAAAAAAAACTTGACTCTGTGCAGAAACGGGCGGTCCGTTTGATAGATTCTCCCATCTTAACAGACGAATTGCAATCTTTAGAGCACAGGCGTGAGAGCTGTCTTTGTTCTACCGGTATTACAATGGAGGATGCTCCGAGGAACTAGCATCATTGATCCCCTCGGCACCGGTGTGTAGTAGGGAAACACGCTAAACACGCGCCCAACATTTTTACACGGTTGACATTAGTCACATGAGAATGGGTCGTTTCTACGACTCGTTCTTAAGTTCAACGGCTCGGCTGTGGAACGATTTGCTGGCCTCTGTGTTTCCTCCCTCCTACAACATGGGTTTCTTCAAGACCCATGTTCACTCCTTCCTTTCCTCAAAAAGACCCTCCACACAGCATCTTCAAAGAGGAGGGAGATTATTTTCCTCGGGGCCTCCTGTGTGGAGTTAATATTAAAAAAAAATTAAATAAAGTTTTCTAGAGTTTTCCAGAACACAAACAAACAATACAGCTCATTGTGTAGGTTCATCTTTAATGTCACAGTTGTATGGCGCTTTAGCCATTTTTCAGTTCCGACGTCGATACAAGGAGAGGTCAGTGAGATTCTGAGCTAGGCCAGTGACCAGAGTGGAAGATACCCACAGTATTACTCCGGTGGAAGACCACCATTCAGAATCGAAACGTTGCTTGCATGGATTCGATCTGATAGTTTATGGTATCGGGTACTTGACAATTACACCAATACTAAAAGCCGAAAAACTCAACCCTTTAATTTACTGAAATACCGGCCCTAGGAGATTTAACGCGTGCAACACGGAATGACGTCTTCATACATAAATATACACTACTACTATCTACACGTCTGCCCTGATGATGGACACTCTAACGCTATTCGAAACGTTGAAGCGCAACCCGACATAGTAAGCCAAAAATGAAGCACGATTCGACTTCAGTTGTATTACTTTTTTATTTTATTTAAGCGACTATTTAAAATAATTCCATAAGTATACAAAATATAATGGTTATGTAAGGTAAAGATATTGTATTTCTTAGTCCTCCTCACTATGGGTTCCTGTGTGGAGGCGGACTAAAATTGTTTAATTATGGTTTATTTGTCTTCTATGTCGTTTTTAGTGTCTTCATTAGGGTGTTTTCGTAGACCTCTTTCAGCCATATTTTTATTCTTGATATGTACTCATTAAATTTTTTTATTGGTTTTATGTCTTGGGGAAGGATGTTATGGAGGTTAGTTGCGAAATAAGTGTAGTTTCTATGTCCGAATGTGGTTTTATAACTTAGAATGTTTTTTATGTCATTTTTATTCGATCTAGTGTGATGGACATGCTGTCTAATAGGTAGAGGATTCAGTATTTTTGAATAGCTCCAATAATATATTTTTAGCATATATTCATTGTACATTTGGTACAAAGCTATTGAATATTTCAATCGAAGGTGTTCTAATAGGTACTTTCAGTATGGTCTTTATGATTCCCTTTTGAATTGTATGCAGGTTTTGTATGTATTTATGTGTAGTAGATCCCCATCCTATAATTCCATACTAAATTCGAGAATGACATAATGCGTAGTAAACCCTTTTCAAATACTTTTTATTTACCGCATTTCTTAGATTTTTAAAGGGCTTGTGAGTTTTTCAGTAATACCTTTGATGTGTATTTTAAATTATTACTATTTTTATTACTCCGAGATATTTTATGTTTTGTATTTTTTCTACGACTGGGCAGTGACATTGAACATTAGATACTACTACCAGAGAAACGACTACGTGGCCTTTTTCATACAAAACATAAAATAATATTGCCAAACTTAATATTAAAGTATGAAATATAAAATAAGACGATATTGTAAAAAAGCGTTTAATTTATATTTATGTTCCAACGTAAATCGAACGTTCGTAATTTATAAGCCCATTAAAAATATTTTTTAATAATTTATTTTACTAAAGAGTACACGTCATGCACAATGTTTTTTTTGTTTTTCCGTCTGATATGTGTTCTCGAATAAATCAGACGGTTTTCCGACGAATGTGCGGAAGGGCGCACAACAACTCACAAAAGTTTCATCGCAATCGGATCGGGTTTAGGAACGATAAGGGACAAACAAAGAAACATTAATTTTTATAAATTAATATTTGATTAGTAGATATTAATGATGCATTCAAAGATTCAAAAACTTTTTTTTAACTTAAGTAGGTCAAAAATGTATTTTTTAAATAATTATTGTATTTCACAAATAATTGTGAAATACAATAATTAATTAAAGCCTCTAAAATCGTGAAAAATTGATTTATTTAATGGCCAGTGTTTTATAATATGAAACACAAATATCCCTTCTAATTTGGGAGGCGGGTACGGATTCCGTCGCTCCAGGAACCATTTATTGGATAACCAACACCTCTGCTGTAGGTCACCCAAAGTGGTTCGCTACGTTTTTCAGATCTTGGCGGCGGAGGCGTCTTCCCAGCAGCTGCGTGGCGTACCAGATCAGGAGAAGCAGGTTTGGGTAAACCCTTTAACCGCTGCAGCTGGTCTCTCTCGGCCCATTGACTTGCACCGCAGCGAGAGGGATGGTTCATATGTTCGTCACTCCTGGACACACTGAATCCTAACTTCCCAATCAATCCTCATTACTTTTTCCTTCCCAGCACTTCCTCTCCTTTCTTGCCTTAAAAATAACCTCTACACATCATCCCCAAAGATGACACAGGCCCTGAGTGAAATTCTTTTCCTTCCCGTGTGAAGTTATGTAAAAGAATCCTAATGTGTTTAGATTTGGTTCGATACATTTTACCAAATGATTATTATTAGATTATATTTGAAATGTTTAACATTTTTCTTTTCCACAAAAACAAATAAATTCAGTTTACATCTTGGCAAGTCAAGTTACATCTCGTGATTTATAAATTTGTTTTTACTATACATTTTTTCTAAAAGCATAGTCGGTTGTGTGGAGAACCGTTCAATATGAAAAGAACCCTACCCGGTCTAGCAGTGCCCGCCATTGGACGGAATATATAAATATTTATAAATAATTTAAATAAACCTGGATAGCTAACGTTCATCAAAATGACGAGATCAAATGCAAATCAATTTGTATCTTTTGAATCCTTTTACAGGGGGTATAACAGCCATCACGTGAAATACCAATTGTATAATCGTAATTTTATCGAAATTTAAGGTTTAATGGTTTGGTGGTTTTAACGTTTTATTCCAACTTGCGCCAAAAAATATAAGTAATTGTCATCGTCGATTTAATATCTTTTTTCGTCAAAGAAAAATGGCAATCTTTTCCAAACATAATTCTGTATTTAGTGTTGAAAGGTGAAATATGACTCAAAAAAGGTGCACCATTTTAGAGATGTGATTTAGTACTTAAAACATGTATAAAAATAATATCATTTTTCAGTATTTATTTTACTAAATAAAATAACAATCAAATTAAAACATAGGACAAAATGTTCGTCAAAAAGTCGAATGGTTAACTTAGACCTGTGTCACAAGTTAGAAGATCATGTGCCTTGGCGTATTTCGGAATATCGCTCGCCGTACATTTCCAATGGTGAGCTTTATGCTGAAATAGGCCAAGCCAAATAATCTTTTATCTTTCATATCTGTGTGTGGCGCAGGTCTTATTGCGATACGATAAAAACGTCAGCGAAGCTCAATGAAAAATATTTTTTTAGATTAATCTTTACAAAACCACTTTTGCGTTTGAAATCTCTAGTCTCTGTTGGCCAAGCGATTGTTATGCCTATTTGCTATGGATATGTAATATTATGTATTCATATACGAACATGAACGCGAGCCAAGTCACGAATTATTGGAAAGAAACGAAGCAACTGCAAGCGGCGTTTCCGCGCTGTTTGCAGTAGCATATAAGTGCATAGGTGCAGTAGTAGTATTAGGTGGAAATACCACTGATTCATTAATTCATGCATTCATTCATTCACTGATTCACTCATTGATTCATTCGTTGATTCATTAGTTTATTAATTCATTTCTTCATTAATTCATTCGTCCATTCTTTCATTCATTCATTGTTTAGCAAACAATAGAAATCTCAAATAATCACGTAGGTAGATAGATATATGTAATATACATACTCAAAAGCAAAGATATTTTGATTTTTTATATATATGGCTGCATAAGAAACCATCGCAGGCATGCGCACATCAAATCCCCAAAGTTTCATCGCAATCGGATGAACGGTTAGCAATGCATAATTTCATGATGCCAAAACTCACTATTGTATATAGAAACAATCGCGGGCATGCACACATGAAATCCCCAAAGTTTTATCGCAATCGGATGAATGAAGCAACGCGTAGGCAATAATAATTTTTTTTTTAAATTTGAATTTGAATTTAAGGCATTCTAAGAATATTAATATATGTTTGGCTTGTGGCGCAAATGACATATTTATATAATATTTATTAGGTACTTACCTAGCATACAATCCAGGTGAAGGCATTTTACCGTATCCGCTGAACGTAGGAACCAACCTATATATTTAAACAATAAATATAAGTACTGCATTACAATACGCGGGATGTATAACTTCGCTTCTAAATAACAGACATCACTGAAAACCAAGCTAAATGTAATCCACATTCTTTGTACTTACAAGATTTTAAATGAATATCACAAAAATAATGTGCTTATGTTAACTTCACGACTGATGGAAGTTGACTGAATTTTGTTGACGGTTACTGTAAAATAAAGAAGAGATTCTAAATTCTAACCCAAGATTTCAAAATTTGACTTTCAAATTTGAACGCCCGAGGAAGGGCTATTGTTCCAAAACCCTATTCATTTTCAATGTCGGTGGACACAGGTGATAAAGTGTTTGTATTACAATTTTGTAGACCGTCGCTCGGTCGTATTGGAAAACTATTTAGTTGCATTACTTACTGGCATTTTTTTGATAATAAATTTTTTTTCAAGTTTAAATTTAAATTTTATGTAAGCTAAGATTTCGTACAAGATTTCGTACAATCGATTGAATCAGTAATGTTTATTACACGAGTACGTAATGTATTTAGCGAATTTGGATATCAACATTAATACAATAATTTATTTATGTTATGGCGGGTATGGGCACCGCAGCCCCGAGAGCAATTTATTGGATAACCAGCACCTCTGTCATGGGTAACCCCAAGTGGTTCGCTACGTTTGGTGACTTAGCACGGATGCCCAGGTTCATGGGGTGAGGTTTGTCCGGTTCTTATCTGGAGGGACATATTTTGGAGGGATGATTTCATACATCCGTCACTTCTGGAAACACTGACCCCACATTCCTACCCACCCCTCATACCTTGTTCCTTCCCAAAACTTCCTCTCATTCTTAAAAAACCCTCCACACAGCATCCCTAAAATAACACAGGCCCTTAGGGAAATTATTTTCCTCGGGGCCTCCTGTGTGGAGCTAGTATTTAAAAAATATAATTGAGTATGGAAGGCCGATAACTTCACATATTTTTTTTTTGTTTTTGAAAAATCTTAAATTGATAACATTCGTAATTTTCATATTACAGATAATCAGATTATTCACAGGCACCCAAAAACCAAAACAAATTTTAATAAAATGTGGCACGAAAGTCACCACCCTATCGGAAAATACACTAATTTTTGTCGACAGTACTTTGATATTTATTTAGTAAATATAATCAAAATACACGATAACAAACAGTAATCGATATTATACTCCTCAAAAACGAGGAATAATTGCGAAAAATATATTCAGCGAATAATTCAGGAAATCGAGCGACTTTCGCGCCACCGTGTACTTAAAACAAAGATTTGTAAATATTATGATAAACAATATTAAGATATCTCGCTTTGCTTACTGCTTAAGAACGCTTATAAATACGCTTATAAGCATAAATATAATGATATCTCATGCAAATATTAAATAAATCATATCTAACACGCAACTAACTTAATTGTTGTTCTGACAATTAAGAACTAAGGCGACGATGTATTTATCTAAAGGCCCAGTTATTTCACAATTCACGTGTGACAATATCATCATATGGCCATTCAGCGCCATTCTGTTCTCTGACAATTGAAAGGTTATTGTTAAATGCCGATTCTAAGTCCGTTTCAGCTTTTGAATAAATTATGATCAGCAGAAGAAGACAACTATCATGTAGTTAAGTTTGTCAGCTTATTACAATTTGACAGAAAACTAAAACGCACCTAGAATCGATGTTTAACAGTTAACAGGGACCTTCAAATGTCGAAAAAACAAAATGGCGCTGAGTAGCCATTTGATTGACGGATCTGTATTTTTGACTTGTTGCCATTTGCTTTAATTGTGCCTAGAATCTGTTCCGTACAAGATTTCGATCGCCAGTGTGGACGTAATAAGAACAATGAGGATCCAGCAGAAATCGGAAGGAGAATCACAGCAGCCAACAAAACATACTTCTCTTTGCTGCCAGTGTTTAAGTCACGTAGTAAGTGTCCACAGAAAAACCAAAATAACCATATATAAGACCATTGTTAGAACTGTATTGGCATATGGATGTAAGGCGCAGATACTGACGGTAAATGTGGCTGAAATGCTGGATACTTTTGAAAGAAAAGTGCTGATAATAATATGTGGACCCGTGAAAGAGGGTGAACAGTGGCGCACAATATAGAATTGTATGATATATATAAGGCCCCTAGAATCTCAGCACACATGAGACTCCTCAGGCTGATATGGGCTGGGCATGTACAGAGAATGCCGGATACACGCGTCCCAAAAAGAATTTTGACTGGACACCCAGGTGGAAAGAGAAAAGTGGGAAGACCCAGACTGAGGTGGGAAGACGAGGTAAGAGGAGATGCAGCACAGCTTCTCCAGATACCAAACTGGAAGTCAGACGCTGAGGACAGGAGGACTTGGAGGTGACTGTTGTAGGAGGCCAAGGCTCGATATGGGTTGTAGCGCCATCGAAGAAGAAGAAGTGTGGACGTAATGATGTGCTAGTGGAGTGCTGTTAAATTTATAAGGTCACTCCATATAAAATTTGCTCGTGCGAAAATATTGTAGAAAATAAACTAGAACTGTTTCTTCTCGTTCTGGACATCGACTTTATGTTAACGCGGGGTCGTGTAATTTTAAATATTTAAATTTTGCTAATGCACTGATTTATTGGTGTTATAAAACAATACATTGAAGAATGGCTCTGCCCTTGAGAGCCCCGTCGTAAGGTCTCTTTCTACTAAATGTGTCATTTATAAGAAAGAGGGAGAGGTAAAAACGAAGCTATCACTGGTACGCCTAAATTACTTTTTGCCATTGTTAAGGAAGGGACGAGGACTTTCCTATCAAAGGAGAAAGCAGTTTTGAGTTATCTTGGAGGTCGCAAGTCGTAAAACATTACCTGCTAGAAATTTACCTATAAATTCCAATAAACTGGATGCGTCAAAACTTTTTTTTAAAACTAAGTAACCATCACGCTGTTTCCGTAGAGTGGGGGTCACCAAATGACGCCGGCCTATTTTGTGCGGACCTTGTGTTAAGAATACAAAATACATATTTTCAATGGAACTGAAAACAGATTCACAGATTTTTAGAAAATTGAGAATGTCGTCGACATCCTTAGTAACATTTACTCTCTGCATCCTGATGATGAATATAGCGATGAAGCTACAATTTTTTCGGGAGTAGTAAAGCTGCTCTCAAGATGGAAATGATCGATATCCAAGAAAATGCAGTTTTAAAATACTAAAACAGGAAGTTTCTTGTCAAGAGTTTTGGATAAAAAATGTTTGTGCCAATAAATACCCACAATCAAAAAAATAGCCTTGAAACTTCTCACTTTGTTTGGGTCAACATATGTTTGTGAAGCAGCATTTTCCAAGATGAACTTCATTAAAAATAAATTCCGGAGCAGACTTACCGATGAAAATCTCCAAGATTTAATGGCAATAGCCTGGACAAACTTCGGTCAGATAGTCCAAGGCAAAAAAAGTCATTTTTCTCATTAATATTATAAAAAACCCTCAGTACTTCTTTTTATTGATAACATTTGTTTATTATTTAATAAAATAGTGTTCCGGAACTCATTGGTTTTATTTGTCTATTGATATCGTATCTATACATATTTAAATAGTACACTTTATTATTTCAATTGTTAAGCCGGAGGGGGGGGGGGGGGGGGGGGTATCTCTGTGTTATATTTTTATATATTCTACTTCTTTATTCGTTAATTATTTTTTGTTCTTCACATTTGAAATACATACCTACATAAATGGCATGAATCTAATTTATACAGCAATAATCAGCTGCGTCAGTAGCAAAAACTAACAAACCGTGATCTCTGGCGTTATGAAACTTGCACAGGTCTAGAATTTATCGGATGACGAAACCATTTCCACAAAAAAAATAATTATTCATGCATTGAACCGCTTGCTCGTTAATACGGAATATTTTGTATTCAAACAGTTAGATTTAGCTTTATTATTACGAAAAGTGAGTATTTATGTCGGGGAGACCAAAAAACATGCAATAAATATGCATTTAACATTTTAATATTGTTTAAATTAATTCACTTACGCGGTATCGCAATTTCTATAATTATAGTTTTTATTTAACATTCCATAGACAATCAATCAATGCTGCCAATCATAGAAAAAATATTATTGCCATATAAAACAATAATTTATTCACGTTACTAAGTGAATGCATTATTGACAATTTTTTACCTGTATTTATAACAGCAGAACATGGAAAGAAAGTATTAGAATAATTACACATGCTCGCTAGACAAACCCTGTTTTGCCAAACAAACCATTCAAAACCTGGGATGTATAGGTACCTACCTATCTAAATTATGATGACATGCAGCTTTCGCAATTTGAATCTCAATCCATTAATTCGAAGTAGGTACTTTTTTGTTTTTGTTTTGTTGAGAATTTTTTTTTTTTTTTTAAATTCAATAATATTATTGTTCAATGTATAAAAACAGTTTATTATAAACGAGTTCTGCTTCGTAATTATTATTATGTTTTACAGCTGTTTCGCCCTCTGAAGGCATTATCAAAATGTCTGATTAGTTTAATAATGCCTTCAGAGGGCGAAACAGCTGTAACACATAATAATAATTACGAATCAGAACTCGTTTATAATAAACTGTTTTTATACATTGAATAATAATATTATTGAATTTATAAAATAAATAAAAAGATTAAAATGGAGTTCTACAAAATAAACTTAATAACAATAAATAGAATTTATTTACTTCGACTACACGAACGTTCCATATTATCCGTGAGGTGGACTTTATGCATATTTACCAAAAATATGTATCGGTAAGTTGTGTCTGAGCGATGTCCATTACTTTCACCTGTTTGCGTTAGGTTTATAATACTTTTATGAGTTTTGAGTAATTGTCTCGTGCAGGTATCGGGTAAGCGCTTTCTTATTTCATTTGTTTATTTAGGCCCCTCAGGAAAAGCCCCAAATGGTCGGTGACGGTTCTTCGGAAAAGCCATTAATATTTGTACTGACTAGCGGATTAGGTAATTCCTAAATATGCATGTCACAAATATTCACTAAAATATTATTAAAATCGCCATATTTTCTGAAAAGAGAGGTCAGCATTAACAAGTGATAATATTATTATTAAGAATAATAATTTCAGTTGTGACTCTTTAACTCCGGTTCAATTAATTGAAGAACGTTTGTTTTGAATTTAAGTTTCATTCTCAAAGTGTTTGCAGAATTCAGACAATCGTATCTACCTACAATATAATATTTTTACATTAGCTCCACACAGGAGGCCGTGTAGAAAATAATTCCCCTCAGGGCCTATGTCATCTTTATGGATGCTGTGTGGAGGGTCTTTTTAGGAAAGGAAGGAGAGGAAGTTCTGGGAAGGAAAAAGGTGTGAGGAGTGGGTAGAAATTTAGGGGTCAGTGTGTCCATGAGTGACGGACGAATCTATCTCTCCCAATGCTGTGTAAGGTGATGTTCTGGGAGAGTCCTGCTGGAGAAGTCAAAAGGTCTCCCTTCACCAGTCTCTCAGTTCCACTCTCGTAAATTTCGCAGCCAAGATATTTGTCTCCTACCAGGTCCTCGGCGACCCTCTATCTTGCCTTTATTATTTTGGTTAATTTTTGTAAACACCCTCCCCTCCCACCGCGACGCCAAGGGGGTCTCCTGCCCTGGTTCGAAAAAGTCGTAGATCCGAGGCTGCGCAAGGACTCGAACCCAATAGAACCCACACCCGCACAAGAACTCGAACCCGTAGCCGGACAAGAACCCGCACAAGAGCTGCGCGTATCATCGTGTGTGATTTTCAAATGCTGATCCATCATGTTATTCGACGAAATAACAAATTTTCTTGAAGAGAGGGGTGATGATTTTATCAGCAACTGCATGATTTAGACTGGCAATGTGATTTAGCTTTTTGGCAGATTTTACCGGAAATATGAGCACATTCAATCTGGAATTACAAAGCAAGAATAAATCATTAACAGACATTATGAATACTGTTGCAGCATTTCAAAGTCAAACAGCGTCTACGATAGTCGACATCAAAAAGAAAAAATTTCAACAATTTTTAAAAAAATATAGAAAAAAATATTACCTACAATTTCATTCGAAGTACACACAGCAGAAATTAAGGCACCGTGATATCAGATTTCGAAAATCGCTTTAGTGATTTCGAAAAAATTGCGAAGTTGGTGGAATTCATCGGATAAGCGTTTAATAATTCCATTTTTCATAGTGATATTTATGAAATAGCTAAAAAATTTGCAGAAACATATCAAATGGACCACATGATATTCAGTGGCGTAACGTTGGTGTCAGCCGCCCGGGGCGGAGGAAAATTTCGCCGCCCCCCTATTTATTTTCTTCAACAGCATATTTTCAAGCGCCGGGGAGTGGGGAGTAGAAATCCTTTTTTTAATTACGACCTCATGTGACGAGAATTCTTCCAATAAAAGTCATGTTATAAATTCTACTACAAATTTATAACCGCTCTTGGACATCGAGAATGGTATCTACAAGTAGGTATGTAATTGGATTTTGCATCTCGAATTTTTACACTGAGTTGAGAACACAACAGGTTTTAGCTTGATTGATTCTGCGTCTCCCAAATGGAACGGTCAATTTCTCAGAATTTTGTCAAAATCGGCACAAAATGAGGTGGTAATAAAAAAAATAATTTTCATCCCCCCCCCCCCCCTCCTCGCCGTTGCTTGAAAATCTGCGGTTGAAGTATCCGAATAAGGGGGCGGCTGAAATCCACGCTACGCCACTGGGTAGATCGTACAGGGTTTCGTCAGTAAGCGGTAGGTCTTGGGCCTAATCTAGTTGGCCACCCCTGATATAGAATAATCGGTCTCCTCTTTGCGAGGTGTTTCGTAGCCTCCCCACTCTTTTCTTCTTTAGTTTTCTGAAGGTTTCACTTGTATTTTATTTATTTGTCCTTTTCAAAATTGGAATTTGTCGAGAATGCAGACTATCCCAAATGATATATTACATTATTATATACCTGTATTTATGTAAGTATATTTGGATGAGAAACGAAGCGAAAAAATTGGTTCCAATTTTTTACCTCCAATTGTCGAATGTGATCTTCAACGCTCTAACGCCAAAGATCGGAAACTGCCGAATATGATCCCCGCGCACTGCTACTCGCATGAAAATATTGGAACATGTTTTGACTAGATATTAGTGCGGAATAGTGCCTCTATAACTATCCCGCGATTTTTCACGGGTCTGCCCTAGCACCTTCTAATTCCTCCTTCATAATAAGCGGGTGACCAACTAACCAATGTTTTCAGCGTTGATAACATGATCTCCTCAGTACAGAATTTTTCGATTTGGTTCGTCGGGTGAGGTTTGTCCAGGTCTTGGCGGCAGATATGTCTGCCCGTCATCTGCATCTAGATCGAGAGAGGCCGTCCATCTGGTCTTTCTCGACCCATCGTCTTGCACCTCAGTGGGAGGGATGGACTTCTTGGTTTCTACCCACCCCATACCTATTCCTTACCACGACTTTTTCTCATTTTATTTCTGTAAAAATATTTTCCCTCTAGACCTAGGTCGTATTTGGGGATGCTGTGTGGAGCATGGAAGGTCTTCTTAAGGAAAGGAAGGAGAGGAAGGTCTGGAAAGGAACAGGGTAAGAGGGGTGGGAAGGAATCTTGGAGTCAGTGATCAGAGCGTCCATAGAAGTGACGGACGTATGAATCACCCCTCCCACCGTGGTTCAAACTGTGGTTTGTGGAGTCAAAGGGTCACCCGATCCAGACGCATCCGTCGCTAAGACCTGGACAAACCTCACCCCATGTACCCATAGTAAGTGCTCAAAAAGAAGAATAAGGTGGAATATGTAAATACTAATGTTAGAGGGAGCGCGGTAACATTAAATGCGGTAATATGTACCTTAATGAAAATTGTGAAAATGTAAAATAAAACACGACTCGTTTAAACTAGAGAAAAAATCTCGTGGGAAATTAGCTTTTACAGAAACACTGATTTTTTTCGTACATAAAACTTGTAAAATAACAACAACCAAAAATTACAAGTGCTCAGTTCACACGCGGTAGAAAACTGAAGTAGACAAGAATGAGAAGGCTACGAAGCACCGCACTAAGAAGAGACCGATTATTCTCATTCTCTCGCAGGCTGTATGGTGTTTATTGTCGATTTTTCGTTTCATCGATTTTCAAATCGCAACGGTGCTAAATAAGTTTTTACTTCAAGACATTACAAGTGTGCAGTTCACACGGCGTAGAAGTGAAACCTTCAGAAAACTAAACTAGACAAGAGTTGGGAGGCTACGAAGTACCGCACAAAGAGGTGAACGATTATTCGCTTTTGTTGCTAGTGTCGCTTTTTCGATACATCGAGTTTAAAATCACAACGGAGCAAAAAAAGTTATCACTTCAAAAACATATTTATAAAATTGATGTATAATAATTTTCGGAGCATACTATGCGATTTTTTTTCTATCGAGGGAATTTCATATAATTACTATTTCGGCGTGGCAAATGTGTAGATATTATCTCCAAAAATACATTTTTTTTTTTAATCTAAAATTTACAGTGTTCCAGAAAAATATGATTTTTTTAAGGACCTTTTATTATTATTTCCAACAAAAACACAACTTACATAAATATATAACTATTTAGACAATTTATGGCTGCTTGTCTGCAGTTTCTCTACTTCCTTTTTCTTTATTTCCTTTTCTTTATCTATTTTTTTGATTCTCTAGTTCAGGGTTTCCCAAATTTTGTTCCGCGGAACACCAGGGTTCCGTGAACCTGAATAGGGGTTCCGCGAAAGTTTGTCCGAAGAATTTCATTTCATACACACGTATTCACTACTGATATTATTCACAAGAAATTATTATTTTTGTATAAATATTTCACCATATTTCTTAAGTTAGGTACTAGACCCTTCCAGGTACAGAGACTAAGCTTTGTGGAAGTTGAAAGAGCCGTTTATGCTGTTATTGAGGTAAATCTTTATTTTACAAAAAAAATCGAAAATTTATTACCATGCTTTATAATACTGTGATAGAAGTCAATAATATGAACATCTGTAAATTATTGGAAGTGGAAATAATAACAACGGGATAACGGGATAATGTGTTTCACAAAATTTCTGTTTCCAAGGAAACCAACCAAATTTTTTCGAAATCGACTTTACCTAAAAGTAAAATAATGTAAAAATCAATAAATCTTACTGCATATCAATAAATATTGTTAGCAATTAGTCAAACTATAAACGCACATTGTGCCGTATATGTTGGTGAAAAAGTGAAAAAATACAATTGTTGATTTCATCAGTTTAATCTAATAATTTTGATTGTTTTCCTGCCTTACATGAATCTTTGGATGAATTATTTTTTTAAATCGATGAAGAGATTTCCAAAGAATTTTAAGAACACGTTCATAACTCTTTTGCAATATTTTCCGAAAACTAGTAAGGACGATTCCTGAGTTCGGAATCCATTTTCCATGTCAGCTAAATCAGTAGGTTTAAGCGCAAGTGAGTTTGAAAATCTAACTGTATTAAAAGTGACCCTTAACTCGAAACAAAATACAAAGATCAGACTTTGAATGATTTCTGAGCGAGTTTGTCAGAAGTTATTATCGTTTTACTTTCGTTTTCTACAAGCTATTTATGCGAAGCGGGATTTTCTAATTATGCTGAAACGAAGTCAAAATGCAAAAACAGGCTCGACGCCACACCAGACATTAGAATCCAACTTACCAATATTGTGCCTGATCTCAAGAAGATATGTAATTCACGGACTCGAATACGTCAAAGTCATTAAGTGCTTGATTTATTTATTTTTTTGTTTATTTACTAAATAAATAATGTGTTTAATTATAATTTGTCCATAATTTTACTATTAGGAATTATCAACCTAAAAAATAAGCCAAGTTTTCCGTTAAAATTTACGGGTTCGCAAAGTGTTCCATTGCAGAAAAAGTTTGGGAAACCCTGCTCTAGTTCATAAACTCACCGAAATCAAAACTAAAATTTCATGGAATCGTTGAAAAGCATACATGTTTATAAATTATTTGTTTCTTTTTGAATTTTCTTTTTATTTATCTTCTCTACGACTATGTTGTTCATATTATTAAAAAATATATTTTTTTTCATTCATAAGCAACCTCTTGTATATACTAACATATTATCCACCAAGTGTAATATCTAAGTAAAAGTCAATGAAATAGACAAAACAATACTTCATGTAATAAATCTGCTCATTCTGACTGTCCTAAAACGGGTAAAATTCCTAGTTGGACAGCCCAAAGACCATTGTAATATGTAATGTTTTAAAAAAATAAATAAAACGGTAGATACAAATTCGGAACGCCGCGCCGCGACATTAAGTGTACCTACTTATAAAATCGTTTAATTAATAATTGCACTAAAACTTTAAGCCGCCCTATTTATCAATCGCTACAAGTTTACAAGGTCAGAACATTTACCCCCAGGCAAGTCGGGTCACTTGAGTATGAATAAATGACACGGCTTTGAAAAGTGTCCTCATGCTAAATCGATAAAGCTTGGAATCAATAATACTTATGTTAGTGCCGGATTTAGAAATAAAAGTAACATTTATCAGATGTTCTATTTATGGGAATATAAATTATTTATCCAAGACCAATAATTATGAATATTTCTAAGACCAGAAGTCAATCAACCAATTTACGCAGAATTCTTACACTTTTCAGTTTCCAAGTATCGGTTGTGAGGTTGAACAATTTATTATTATATCCTAGACCTGCAAAGTACCTACTGAAAATATCTCTAACCTAACGTCTTACACACTAGCTCAAATTCTTGCAAGAAACGTGTTACCAATTGTAATTTGGGAGGCGGGTATGGGTACCGCCGCCCCGGGAACCATTTATTGTATAACCAATACTTCTGACAGGTCAACCCAAGTGGTTCGCTTTTGGTGATTAAGCAGAAGTGCCCGAGTTCATGGAGTGAGGTTTGTCTAGGTCTTGGCGGCGGATGCGTTTGCCCACCTACTGCGTGACGTGTCGGATCGGGAGAGCATGGTTGAGGGAGAACTTTTGACCTCTCTAGCCGAACTCTCTCGATCTTGTACATCAGTGACAGGGAAAGATTCGTACGTCCATCACTCCTGTACACACCGACTCATACTTTTTCCTTCCCAGAATTAATTTCCTTCTATTCCTCAAAAGACCCTCCGTACATCACACGATGAACCCGGACATCCCTGGTAAGCCACCAAACGTAGCTAACCACTTGGGGAGACTTATGATACAGATGTCGATTAACCAATAAATGGTTTCCGGGGCGGCGGTACCCATACCCGCCTCCTAAATTGAATACTATTTTACCAATTTGGTCGTTTGTGAGAGGGCAATTAATATCTACTGCTTTATTTATATTTCTCAAAAATACTTATTTCGGTTGTCTGCGCATTTTCCGTCACTCCGGTTAAATGATCTAAAATTTGCTTTAAATTTTAGTGCCATTTTCGAAATAGGAACTGATCGTGGGAAGAATTGCAATAAAGTACCATCCTAACTATAATATCTTATTATTAATTGTTTTTGTGTTTAATTCGTAGAACTGTGGTGAAGCCACGTACGGACGACTTGTCGTCCGTACGTGGCTTCACCACAGTTTGAAAATGACCTTACAAGTCGAAACAGCTGTAACTAAAATACTTTCTTAAATACTTGCAGAACTCGATATTAACATATCAAATTTAAATTTAATTAAATTTCTAAAAATTATAATATCTTATTTTATTTTGAAAATAATTTTTGTCATTTTCAAAATTGGAACTGATTTGTCAACAATCCATACTATCTTGTGATTCTTCACGGGTTACTGCTTCAAGATAATAATGTACTCTCTTGTTTCTGGCGCGACTTACGACAGTTAGGAAAACAACAATAATATGATGTTGCATGTTGTTGTTTCATGTTGATTTATTTCTTATTCATGTCTGTAATCATTATTGTCGATGTTGTAGTTACTCATTTAACTCTTCGGAGTTTCACGAACCTTGAATACCTGAATACCGTTTTAACATATATGTGGAAAACTAACAGTCTTACTAAAAAAACGTCGTGAATATTTTATTCAATTGATAAACGACCGTGTACGTGTAAACCACACTAATTAAAAACAGACAAAAAATAGTAAATAGAAAAATATGTACATTGCTTATCCAGCCAAAGTATCTGTTGTGTTCACTTTATTATTAATAATTTTTCAACGAATTTCTGAAATTTTCCAAGGTATTATGTCTTTTGTATTTCATGTTTTTGAAGATGTAACAGCGTATTAAAAAACTAGATAAAATTACCGTTGAAATTTTTGTACTTGAAATTAAAACGATAATATTAAAATTGCAATATTAATAAAATAAAATAAAAGTGCCTTCATTCGTAATTTTTTCTAATATAAAAATGGTTTCATGTCAACTCAACAAATAGCATTTCAGCTCCCGTTTGAAAGGTTGTAAAAAGTAATGATTTTTTTTTAATAGCCCATAAACTAATCTAACGTAACCTGTTTAACCAAGTTTTAATTGTTGAGTTATCCGGTCACCGACGAAAACGTGAAGCAAACGAGAGGTGATGTAAACGAGAAGTCAACGTGGTGCTAATTTGATGCATACGTGATATAAATGTGAAATTAACGTTGTGCAACCTGATGCAAAATGGTGTAAGCGTAGTTAACATGATGCAAACCTGGGTATCTAGCGCGGTCGATCGATAGATGATTTATCGGCAATATCGATAACTTATCAACGTTCAAGCAACAGATCACATCAATTAAATTAATTGATTGTGAACTGTTGTTTGTTTGCAGGCGATCTGAAGTCACCGTCGGGAACGACGACAAATTACCCAGATTATCGATAAAACTTTTATTGACCGACCGTGCGCTAGATAACCTGATGTAAACGTGAATTTAACTTGATGCGAACCTAATGCAAACGTAATGTAAACTTGAAGTTAACTTTATGCAAACCTAAGGCAAACGTGATATAAACGTGAAGTTAACTTTATGTAAACGTGAAGTTAACTTTATGTAAACGTGAAGTTAACTTTATGTAAACGTGAAGTTGACTTTATGCAAACCTAAGGCAAGCATGATGTAAACAGGAAGTTAACTTTATGCATACCTAATGCAAACGTGATGTAAACGTGAAGTTAACTTTATGCAAACCTACGGCAAACGTGAAGTTAACTTTATGTAAACATGAAGTTAACTTTATGAAAACCTAAGGCAAACGTGATGTAAACGTGAAGTTAACTTTACGTAAACGCGAAGTTAACTTTATGCAAACCTAAGGCAAACGTGATGTAAACGTGAAGTTATCTTTATGCAAATCTAATGCAAACGTGATGTAATAGTGAAGTTAACTTTATTCAAATAATAATCCTAATGCATACGCGACGTTAACCTAATGATGTAATTCAAACGTAATTTAATGTTATGTAAACTTTATTGTAAATTAATTATGTATTGAAATCGATCGAAATTGATATTGCAATAAGAAAGATAGATTTTTTAATGGCGTTATTTTTCCGCCATTATAGATGGACTTTCACGTAGGTATAGCATTATCATTCATTGTATTGTCTTGTGCAACGTTTATTATGCTCTCTATTTGGTGGGAATTGAACAGGTGCATCGCTTCTTTCTCCACCGTCAAACAAGGTACTCTTCAATGGTGAATATTGCAATGTCACCGATAAGCGGTAGACAGTATTCTCCCCTTTATTAACTATGAAGGTAATTGTGGTGCTCCACATTCTAGATATATAAATAACCACCCAAGAATTTAGCAAATGTCAGGGGGACTATGACAACTTCAATTTAATTGGGATTTTTTTAGGCAAAGAGAATTGGGGCCCTTATCCAGAAGGAGAAGAGGAAAGGATATGAGAAAGTTTGGTAAATTAATTCCAGTTGTGACCATTAACCCTTCGTGTGCCAAGATTACCTTGGATTTCCCAGTAGGTCTCTGCATTTTTCTCGATTTTATGGTATTTTTCGCTTGGCTTTGGAAATAATGTAGGCAGGATCGAAACCCCCCCCCCCCCCCTTCTAAGTGGAGGGGGGGGGGGTTCATACTATGGACAGGGGATAAAGTGGGGGGGGAATATTTATTACAAAGTTCCTGGGAGATCTATATGTGTATAGAGGTATAGACAGATATCTGTATAGAGGTATAGACAGATATCCTAAAGAAACATTAATTTAACAATATTGTTCTTTCGACGCTTACATTATTTTGTGTTTTTTTTTATATTACTTTATAAAATTATTAACCTCAACGCAGACTTTTTTATTTATGTTACAAATTAACAAAATCAACGCAGGCTTGTCATAGTGAGTTTTATAATTGAAATGTAAACAAAAATTCCTATCGTGTAAAGAAACTATAAAAATATAAAATTAAATTCACCTGTGTTCCAAAATTTCAAATAAGGTTTTGTGGAACAAACCGTTAGTTTATTTTTATTTTGAAGAATTTTATTTCACTTGTTCATTTTTGTTACTTAATTTTTATTTTTCTGCAACCGGTTTTGATCAATTACTAGCAATCTTAAAACTAAATAAATTTAAATAATAAGTACTTAATAAATAAATATTTATTTTGATAAATAAAAATCAAGTAACATATAATACATATATGTATAGATACTTACACGTTAAACAAAACTCTTTAAAAAAACAAAATGTCTAGAAATTGTTACATTACATAGTTAATGTCCAAGAAATACAAAAAATCGTTAGTAGGTATACAGTTATGTTGAATTACTACAGTACGAAGTTTTGTATCAAATCTTAATCGAGTTTTTACTAATTAATTCATACCCCTTTAAATAGAAAGTAAACAATTGTATGTTTTACAAAACAATCTGAAAAGGGTATCCTTAAAATTTAAATTGTTTACCCAAAGCAGTGTTCCGTAACAACGCGTTTCCAACAACAAAAAACAATATCCAAATGTTATTACAGTATTATCGTGATTTATTTTTTGGGGTATTACGCCGGGTTGCGCTACCTCCTTCTTTAGCCAACGTTTCGGACAACGGAAAAGAGGTAGCTCAACACGGCATAACGCCCTCAAAACAAATCACAATAATTTCCAACTGTATTTACGAACACAAGGAATGTTTGTAGATTCTATCTACTGGCTAAGAGCTAAGACCTAAGACCATCATGATTAGATAGGCAATATATTTTGCTTATGATGGAGGAGGAATAAAAATATTGTCAGGTTATTCGTAATCTGGGAATATTTGTATTCCTGTTACTATTTTGAATAGATAATAATAATAATATCCGGAAACCTGATTTTTATACGAGGAATCACCGGATCGAAAAAATCATGTACATTTTTTTTGTGTGCATTAGGGCTGTATACAAATGACATAAACTCGCTACTATTTAACTTACATTTTTTAAAGATTTTATTTGGGTCCTTGGGGTTTGTCTAGATCTTGGCGGCGGGTGCGTCTGCCCACCTACTGCGCGCCGTGCCGGATCGGGAGACCCTTTGATTTCTCCATCCATGACTCTCTCGACCAACCTCCTTGCGCCGCAGTTTTGGGGATGGATTCACACGTCCGTCATTGCTGGACTCGCTGACTCCCAGATTCCTACAAACTCCTCGTTCCCTGTTTCCTACCCAGAATTTTGTTTACTTAAAAATACCCTCTACATTCCTGTGTGGAGCTAACGTTAAAAAACATACGATCATTATTCAAACACACCTCACTAGAAGAGACGAAAGTAGATATATCAGGCTCTAGAAGTAGAAGTACAATACTGACAGATTTCCGTTTTGGCGACAACTGGGGGGGGGGGGGGGTAAGTTGGCGAATGCAGTGTGATGCGTTACAAAAAGTTTGATGCGAACGGTGATCGGGCGAGGCGTACATACTGCACAACTAAGGTAAGGCGTACATACTAACCCAAGGTCGTAGGTCACCTCAAGGTCATAGGTCACCCCAAGGTCGTAGGTCACCCCACGGTCTTAGGTCACCCCATGGTCGTAGGTCACCCCAGGGTCTTAGGTCACCCCATGGTCATATGTCACCCCAACGTCTTTTGTCACCCCAATGTCATGTGTCACCCCAATGTCATGTGTCACCCCAATGTCATATGTTATTTTATAAGTTAGTGAAGTTTTACTTCAGTCGTGTTATCTAAAGCACACCCGTTTTTTTTACAAATTTAGATTTCCTGAATCCCGCTAGACGACAGCACTGCCTGTTTGTATCTAACGCCTTTCTTGGGAGAGCTACGATTATCACGATTGTATCTACGTATTTATTACAATAATAAATGGTAGTGTTTACTTTAAAGGTCGATTTACCTTTCCGTACTAAACTTTTCCCTTCATTCTACAAGAGCAAATATTAATTTCACTGGAAATTTGGAAATCCTTCAAAACTACTTTCGACCTTTTGTTACTTTCTCGCTATCAGACAATGCAAATATTGTTCCAAAATACGTTTTATAACCTTGCTACTCCGAAATTTATGCCTATTAAATATTATTTATCGGACTGTAAATATTTATCTTTTGTTCAGCAAATCCGTCATTCGATTGTTTTCAAAAGGGAAAGTAGGTATTTCGAATTTTGAAGTGCCTACAATGACGAACTGAAAACTCACACCCGAGAATCTCATTGTTAATTTGTTTGGCAGTAGAACATTACCAAAGCCACGTTCTGATTGGGCAAGTATTTTAGTCGAGTGGAGAGTATAGTAGTAACTAAACGCGTCCGAACACCGTAATCTTAGTAGAGTGGGTGAGTCAGCTCTTTAGTAGATTCAATCCATTTCGTTCTATTTTTCGGGCGAGTCAGTACCTCATACGTCTAGAACAGAACCTCAGTGTTAGCAGATCTCCCTATTTGGTCTAATTCTCCCTTATTGTCATCTTTGCATATGGCCGTTTGGTGATAAAATCAACTGAAGGGCACCCAATGCTGTACAAGACCTCGAGGAGTGAAGGAGGCTTGTTCACTAGGAAAATTGTCAGGATCGTCCGCAATGGGGCAACGATTGAAGATCGGTTAAAGAACAAGACAACAATTAGTATCATATTTTATGGCTGCGTCCCATTACGTTATGCGCTCTTTTGAGTGTGGCCTATATCACCATATCGCTCGCCACACAGTCCCATACAGGCATGTCACACGAGAAAGATAATATAGTGTGGGCGTGGCCTAGATGATGTGCCGAGCGATTCCGTGTCTTTTGTGGGATCGTTATTGGATAACGGACGTTGTATCCTGTCAGATTTGTGTGATTTTTACATATTTACTGTCACGTATTTTAGTTTAGATCAATTTTAACATGAATTCCTACAAGAACGCATGATTATTTATTCATTTAATGTAAGTTGTACATAGAAAAAGCAAATAACAGCCATAAACATCACATAAATCTGACAGTAGATTACGTCCGCTATCTAATAACGAACCCACAAAAAATACGGAACCGCTCGGCGATATTTTAAAACTCTGATACCTGTTGTTGAAAAGTTTTTTTAAATTGTCAATTCACACTAAAAAGAGTGCTTTAGAAATGAAAACATGTTATTATAAACTGGTATTTCGATTTTTTGTTAAGTAATGGACCCAAATGTTTGGTTATGTTGATTTAAAAGCTTTCATTTGGGATTTTTCCACAATCATTTCAACACATGCTAGATTTAGTGACTTAACAGGGGTGCCCGAGTTCATGGGGTGAGGTTCAGGTCTTATCGGCGGATGCGTACTTGCTGCGTGGCGGGCCGGATCGAGAAAGACTGGTTGGCCTATTGACCTTTCCAGCCGGACTTTCTCGACCCATCGAATTGCACCGCAGTTGAAGGGGTGCATTTATACGTCTGTCACTCCTGGACACACTGACCCCCAGATTCTTACCCACCCCTCGTACCGTTTTCCTTCCTAAAATATCCTAGTCTTCCCTTCCTTAAAAATACCCTCCACACAGTATCCCCCAAGATGTCATAGGCCTTGAGGGAAATTGTTTTCCTCGGGGCCTTCTGTGTGAAATTGTATAAATTTACCTAGCTAACAGTTTAAAAGCTTCAGACAAATAATTATTATTCCCAAATACCAATATTGGACTGTTAAGAGTTTTCCGATCCACTGTGTGGTCACCTGCTAACGTAATCCGCCAGGTGATAAAAATTTCATGCAGAAAAGACCCCACATGTCGGAGTTGAATACCATAGCACGGGAAACCGCACACTGGGACATTATACTCTGGCTTGCCGCACTGTAAAGACGAAAATAGTGACTTCGTTTTTCGCTTCGAACTATTTACAGTTACTCATAATATTCCACAAAGATGGCGGCGAGGAATAAATACTCTTTAGACGAGGTTTGTTTTGAAATGAAATATATATTTTAGAATTCTCTTCTTAGTTTTGTTTTGTAACTAGCTAATGTCCCCGGCGATGCCTGAGCTTTACACAGAGTTTTCGAAATCGAATATAGACAGTGGCCTTCCTTTGCATACAAATCAAATCCACACCGCCCACTTGCCAGCCCGCTCGTCCGCCACATACAGACATTCTCCTAGATATTATATATTTCAACCAATTCTCACAAAACCTTGACAAATTATATACTTAAACCTTCCTCATGAATCACTCTATCTATTGGTGAAAACCGCATGAAAATCCGTTCACTAGTCTTTGAGTTTATTTATTATAAAACTTATTTACGCACGCTCGACACTTGGGGGTAAACTGGTGAATGCGTTACGAAAAGTGTGATTGTTACAAAAAGTGTGATGTTACGAAAACGGTGATCAACGTTATTAAAAAAGGAAATGGGAGCATGTGCAACTTTTGCCAGGGAAAAAAAATACGCCTGAGTATGTACTACTGTGCGAAATGCAACAAACCATATTGTCTGGAATGTCAATGTCAATGTCACCCCAATGTCATATGTTCTATTATAAGTTAGTGAAGTTTTACTTCAGTCGTGTGATCTAATAATAAAGCACACTCGTTTTTTTTATCGCGAACAGAAAGACAGACGCGGCAAAGGCTTTAATTTATAATATGTACAGATACTGCCAAGACTTTTATTTGCACAATGCCAATGGAGCTATGGCGTCTCTAATTTGGGGAATGATGTGAAATTGACTTAATTGATTTTACTTGCACAAGCACGGGATTCGAACCCACAACTTCCAAACTCCTTAGTCAAGAGACTTTTCTCTAAGCAGTGTAAGCCACATAGGCCGTCTGGTTAATCTTTCAATTTTATTAATATTTATATTTTATTGATCTTTCAATATTATTGATCTTTTAATTTTATGAATCTATCAATTTTATTGATTTTATGTTATTGACTTTCAATTTTATTGATCTGTACGTTATTGATTTTCAATTTTATTGATCTTTATGTTATTTACTTTCAATTTTATTGATCTTTATGTTATTGAGTTTCAATTTTATTGATCTTTATGTTATTGACTATCAATTTTTATTGATTTTTCAATATAATTTATTTTTCAATTTCATTGATCTTTCAATGTTATTGACTTATTGATGTATCAATAACATTGATCTTTAAATGTTTTTATTCTTTCAATTATATTGATCTGAGTCGAGAGGTCTTATGGAAAACAAGAAATCAATTTTCTTTCAGATTGTTAGGTGTCATAGATACCTTACATCTAGATATTGTTAGTTCAGTGATTTTACCCGTATCTGTAACACATTCCTACACCATTATTTATTGATAATTACATGTTACATCAAATTCGTATGATTTGATAACAGAACACAAATCGTCACCATGATTTTAGAAAAATTGTTGCGATCACTTATTGTTTAATGAGATTCTACGTCATGCTTTGATTATTTCCGTCGTGGAGATAAAGTATCAAATCAATATTACTGTATTTTATCTTAATGCACCAATCAATCACCTTTATTCATGGACATGATAACTTTAAATGCACACTTTAATAATTAAAATATAATATACTAACTGGTGCCCGGCATGCGTTGCTATGCCATTCAAAGAAATAAAATGTCCCTCCCCTCCTGCCTTCCCTTCCTGCCGCTAAAATATACGAAATACACACATTTTCAAACCACTCGCGCACCAAATGTAGTAATTTTTTAAAACAAATTTCAAAAGGCTAGAGCTTACCATAATATATAGAAACACTATTCTGCTGAAAAGCAGTGTTCTGAAAAAAATGAGTCAATCCATCGATTACTTTCCGAGATTTGCGAACGCAAACATACGGAACTTAATTTTTTTTATGTAGGTAGATATATATATAGATGTTTTCTTCTTATAATTTCTTTCTGTTTCTTTCTTCTTTCGTGTGATAAAATTCAAGAAAAAAAAAACATCTTACTGGTTTAATAGGTGAGATTGAGATTATTGGATTGGGTAAAAAATACAATTAACAAAAAACAGTTTTTAGTTGTAAGGCGGGTATGGGTACCGCCGCTCCGGAAACCTCCCTTTAATGGATATTTTTCTTCTTCGTGTGCCCTATCGTTATAAGATAAATATTATATTAGATAACGCCCTTTCCGCCTCAATTTGGAAGGCAGGAATGGGCACCGCCGCCCCGGGAACCTTTATTGAATAACCATCCTCTGCCATAGGTCACCCCAAGTGGTTCGCTACGTTTGGTAATTTAGCAGAGGTGTCCGGGTTCATGGGGTGAGGTTTGTCTAGGACTTGGAGGCGGATGACTAGGACGCACTGAACCCCAGATTCCTACCCACCCCTTAAACCTTTTTCCTTCCCAGACCTCTCCTCTCCTTCCTTTCTTTAAAAAAACTCTACACACAGCATCCTCAAAGATGACATAGGTCCTGAGGGAAATTATTTTTCTCAGGGCCTCCTGTGTGAAGCTCATGTAAAAAAATAATAATAAAAAAATAACGGACGTGATTTCCTTTCAGATTTATATGATTTTTATGGCTGTTGTTTGCGTTTTCTATGTACAATGTACGTTAAATAAATAAACAATCATGCATACTTGCAGGAATTCGTGTTTAAATCGATCTAAAATAAAATATGTGACAGTAAATACGTAAAAATCATACTGACGGGAGATAACGTCCGTTATCTAATAACGATCCCACAAAAGGTACGGAATCGCTCGGCAGGTCCCCTCGACGTTGGCGATCTCTCTGATATATAATCGCCAACGTCGGACGATCGGATCTCTTTATTGGATAACCAACTTTTACGCCATAAGTCAGCAACCACAGGTGAGATTTGTCTAGGTGTTAGCGCCGGATGGGGTTTTCACTATCTGCGTGGCGGGCCGGATCGGGAGAGACATTTGTGGGTTTTTTGAAGTCGCGGGCTTACGTCAACAAGCCTCAGACTCTTGAAGCCCTTAAGGAGAATATTCGTCAAGAATGCGAGAACCTGTCGCCCGAAGCTCTGGCAGATCTGAGTGATGGAAAATGCCATAAAACGGGCCCGTATGGTCATCAACTTTGGTAACGGCCACTTGGCCGGTATCATTTTCTCGACTTGATGGAATAAATTCCAATGGATTAAATAAACAAATTTCACAACAGAACCAAAGTTTTTCATTAAAAAAAAATTACAGCAAAAGAACATCGGATAATTACATTTGCCCCACTCTGTATGAATTAAAACTTTTAACATTTTCATAAAACCAGTATAAGAATCTATACACGTTTTATTGCAGTGTCATCTGGGACAAGCCGCAAACAATTTGATCGGAGAAACGGTACTGCATTTTGAGTAAGTTTTTCTATATTATCATTTTCTTGTATTGTTTCATAGAGCTTTCACATAAACGAAGTATTGAATTCGGTAAGTCTGTACACACACAATCCCGAAATATACACTATTCCAATTCCGAACGAAGTATAGAATTCCGGTAAGTCTGTACACACAATTCCGAAGTAGTTACAGACAATTCTGAAGAACACACAATTCCGAACGAAGTATTGAATTCCAGTAAGCCTGTACACACAATTCCGAAGTATTTTCACACAATTCCAAATCCGCACGAAGTATTTTTTTCCGGTAAGTCTGTACATACAATTCCGTAGTATACTTATATACACTATTCCAATTCCGCACGAAGTATTAAATTCCGGTAATTCTGTACACACAATTCCGAAATAGGTACACACTATTCAAATTCCGAACGAAATATTTAATTCCAATAAGTCTGTGCACATAATTCCGAAGTACACACAAAACACAATTACAATTCCGCACGAAGTGTTAAATTCCGGTAAGTCTGTACACACAATTCTGAAATAGGTAGGTACACACAATTCAAATTCCGAACGAAATATTGAATTCCAATAAGTCTGTGCACACAATTCCGAAGTACACCCAAAACACAATTCCAATTCCGAACGAAGTATTGAATTCCAGTACGTTGTGCGAACGGGGTCCCTCGTATGTATGGTTCATGTGTCGTTTGCAGTGATGACAATTGAAATCGTAGATATGAAAATAGAGGTGAAAATAGCGATCGCGTAAATCGAAAAATATTGACTTTGGTCTCTAATTGGAATCGGGCTGAAAAAAGATGTCGTGTATAATGGCCATTAGACTTAGAGTGCCGGAGAAAAATATCCGATACCCCGACCTCCCGCACCTCTCCTGTATTGAGTATGCCAGGGGTAAAATGTCTAAAGCGAACGTCGGATGTCGGCACTATTTTTAAATAACTTAAGAGGAAGTCAGGAGCCAAAATATAATGTAGGTAATAGGCATAAAAAACGCTTAGCAAATGGAGTCCAGGCATCCTAGCAATCCTAGCATAGACGATCGATAAGTATTGATAGGATAACTTTCGGTAAATTCTCATAGTTCCCTAACATGATTACAAATCGCCAACGAATTCGTAAGGGTTCATTAAGTGATGACTAAGTATTATTAATATATTCGACGTCAACAACTGTTGTTATTACGTTAGCGATCAGCCGTAAGTACATACTTATTTTTTTGTTTGTTACTTAAACATCTTGGTTATTAATTGATTATTTTGTGTTTATTCAGAAAAGCTTTAAATTTATTAATTCAATTATTATTACCTTTTCTAAAATATATATCTATTTATATATATAATTGCATAACTTTTTTTATACCTATTATTATATTCGTTAATTTTCATTTTATTCTGACGAAGAAACCATTGGTTTCGAAACATGTTGATAATTTAGTTATCAAAGTGATTGGTTTTCATTTAAATAAACAGTTATAATTGTGAATACCGAAAAAATGATTAATTTTATTAATTGCTTTGTAAAAAAAATTGTACGATTTTTGATTCCAAAATATTTAAATATTTGAAGGCTCTCTAACTCCTTCTCCAGACAAAACATCTGTGGAAATTCTCAGACGACACCATAATGGAAAAGTAAATACAATACAATAGAGATTGTATTTCGGAGAATTTTTATGATGAATGGTTAGCAACGCATAATTTCATGACACCAGAGCTCACTATTGTATATAGAAACCATTGCGGGCATGCGCACATCAAATCCCCAAAGTTTCATCGCAATCGGATGAATGGTTAAGCAACGCATACGAGTATATTGATTTTTATATGTATATATATATATATTATATATATATAGACAAAAATGAAGGTCTGTTTTGAATGTTTTTTAATTTTTTGTGTTTAGCAATGGTCGCAACAGTTGCGACCATTGTCTTTTTCTGTTTTTCTGTGTCTTGTTCTCTTTCATATTTTCGATTAGATTATTATTGTTAACTTATTCTAATATGATATATTTCACTGATGGGAATAACCTTCAAAAAAGTATAAAAATGAAAGTTTTTCTTATAGAAATTGAATATTTATTTAGACTTTCGTAAAAGTCAATTGTTCCATATAAATAAATTCGGATATATCTATCCGAGATCCAGGTTACAAACCAATTCTTAGAATGATTGTTTCCAATAAAAAGGTTAGTGTCCGTTATATGGAGAAAAATAATTAGTTGACAATAATGTAATTCTGAAATTTGAAAATATGAGACAGAATGTGGCAATATCGAAATTGGTTAACGCGCTCGTCCCGGTTAGACGGAGAGGTCTGGGTTCGAGTCCCAGTTGCGTCCATTGTCTTTTTCTGTTTTTCTGTGTCTTGTTCTCTTTCATATTTTCGTTTAGATTATTATTGTTAACTTATTCTAATATGAGTATATTTTATTTTTAAATTTGTTATGATCAAGTTCTAACCTCAGCCCTGTCGCTAGTTGATTGAACCACATCACTCGAGTGTAAGTGTAGTAATTAATACCTATAGTTTATTTGCGGCACGTTCCACAGTGGAAGATACTCTCAGTATCGCCCTGGTGCAAGACGACCATTTAGAATTGAAGCGTGGCTTGAAAATGCTTTAACCAGATCTGAATAGTCAGATACTTTCCCACCTTCCTCTTCTTCACCTCCTTCCCCTCCCCACTATCTTCAGCCTCACAACATACCCCATTTTCTCACCGGCTCCAGACGGAAACAGCTGGGACTCTTATGAGGTATTCAATTCATACAACAACAACAAAAAAACATTTGTCATCCCAGGTTCTCCAAATCCTTATTTTCTCTACATTTTGAATGTTTTGATTTTTTTAATAGTTTGAAAAAAAGGTTTTTATTAGCTTTTTGTTTTGTTATTTTGTTTTTTAACCCCCGACGAAATGAGCGGTGTTATGAAGTTTTACTTTCCGTGGGTCTATTTGTCTGTGTGTGTGTCTGTCTGTGGCATCGTAGCGCCTAAAAGAATGGACCGATTATGATGCGTTTTTTTTGTTTGAAAGCTGGCGTGATCGAAATGGTTCTTAGCTAAAATTCATGAAAATCTGTTGAGGTGTTTCAAAGTTATCAGCTCTTTTTTGAGTCGGGGGTTGCTTAAAATTTTAACTTATTAAATGTTATCTATTATCTTGACTGATTTATTGACTTTATTTTTTGAATAGATTGATTGATATTCTTTTGCATAGAGAGGCCCCAACTCTGTACATGAACGAAGTAAGCCCCCCCGCCAGAGGGGCCATTCTGGTGGCCTCCGCCCTCGGGGTCCCCCTCAACCTCGTCACGATCAATGTCTTCGCAGGGGAACATTTGTCACCGGAATATGAGAAGGTAATAATTAAATTATTGTAATCACTCTTATTTATTCAATGGCAGGCATCAATAAATATGTTCAAGTTTGATTTCTTCGTGGTTTATGACTGTAAATATTTTTTCTGATAAGTGCACCTATTCAACATAAAATTGTCGTTGATTTGATTGATATGAATTAATAGCATATATTTTTTTATCGACAAGTAATCTATGTAAATAAAGATTGCGATAATGAACAAATTTAAACTGAGAGTTTGGCTGCTTTTATAATTCCTACAGCAACTGGAGAGATTGGTTGAGGGAGTTCTTTTGACCTCTCCAGCAGGACTCTCTCGGAACATTGCCTTGCACTGCAGTGGAATGGATGGATTCATTGGTCCGTCACTCCTGGATACACTGACACACTGACTCCCAGATTCCTACCCACCCCTTATACCTCTTTCCTTCCCAGAACTTCCTCGCCTTCGCGTAACGATTCGCCCCTTCTAAACAGGATCTTAACCCTGAGGTGGTCGCGTGGATTACATATGTAATCCACTCATTAAAAATTAAAGATTCCTCAAAAACGGGTGTCGCGAATAATTTTATCTTCCGTGTACTTTAAGTTGGATAACTCACGGACGCGTTCAGCTCAGCGCTGGTGTTGGGCACGCATTGGATGTGTTACAGAAGTCTATGGTCTACGTCTACACTCTATACCTGTAATCCGCGCGACTAATTACGTAACACAATTTGCATACACGAAAAGTGTATGTAAAATGCAAAAAAAATATTTTTCCTGATTATTCTATAATTTCATGTTTATCCTGCTCAGAAATCAGCAATTAAATTAGTATTTTTTTTTTGTTGTTATACAATAAAAGTTAAAAATGTAATTTTTAGTATAAAAAAAGAGATCATTTATGTTTTGGTTGATTGTGAAAAACATAGAAGTTATGTTTAATATATGTTGCTAACTAATGTTTAATAAACAATGCTTGGATTATAAGATAAATACACAATAATAGAATTATTGTCAATAATTCTAAATGATTTCACTTATTTTTGTTTGGTTTATAAATGGCCTACGTATGGCGTTACTTTTGAGAGCGCGACCACTGTAGGGTTAATAAGAGTGAGGGAGATGCAAGAATATCATTACATTTTTCCTTTGGAGGAAGCAGACATACATACATTGTTGTCTCACTATTTCATGACTCTACGCAGAAAAGTCTTTCAATTCCATCTTTCAAACCAATTTCACCTAAGCCGGTAGATACCTAAGGTCTAAGCACTAATTTCGCATCACTAATTTCCATATCAGAATGATACATCTCTATTATTTCAACTTTAAAACCGTGGTGAATTTTACTTTTCTGCGAATGGTTTTTGTCGATTTCTTACCGATACCGAGCTAATGGGATGACGGGCTTAGCAAACCCATGCACATTTATGTTTTTCAATCAATGTAAAACAGGCTCTATGGATTTTCCGATGAAATTTAATATGATATCGTTTAAATATTGATATAACGTATTATTTGTAATAACATATTCATAGATGGCGCTATCTCTTTTTATCGTTTTATCTTAGGTACGCTACGTACGAATAATATATATTATATTTATTACAGATTTATTACTTCCGATTATTCAGAATTGTTTTTATCAGTAGAATATAAACGGTGTCCGGAAACTCGTAGTACAAGTGGGAAACTGGTGAACCTACATCACATAAAGAATCCAAATATGTTTTTTAAATCGACGTTCTGGACACCGTGTATAAATATGAGGCGCAAATCGTCACTTCATTTGGATAAGGTTCTAAATTCACTTCACCTTGTTCTGAGATATAAGCTCTCAAAGTTTGCTAAGACCTGCACTCATTATCTATTTACCAATTTCCGGGTTTGAGGTTGAATCTTGTGTTAAGTAATTTAATTGAACATATTTTAAAGGAAAGTATTTAAATAGGACCTATCATTTTGGAACATACCTAAACATAAAAATAGAACCTTGTGCAACCAGTTAAGGCATAATAAAATTCATTGAACAACGTTCTAATTACATATCCCTAATTCAATTCCCAGCTAGGGCCACGTCCTATTTAAATATTTTCGATTAAAATATGATAAACTAAAATACTTGGACTAAAATTGTTAAATAGATTACGAAAATTCGTCTTTGGAAACTTTTTTTGTTTGTTTATGGCAATTCACCCTAAAGAGAGTGCTATGTCTTTGGAAACTTAGAAACGTTTAAAAATGGTAAGGCGTAGTTAGAACCCTATCCAAATGAAGTGACGAACCATAATGCGCCTCGTATTTAGATCAACTGTCAGATACAAACAAAATGTTTGAAGTTAGAACTTTGTCATACTTATATCTACGAAAATACAACACGGATGGTTCTGAAATTTATTTTGATAACAGAAATAAGCAAAAGAAATGCTTTGGCATTCAAAGGTCATTTTTGAAAAAGAAGTCAGTTAGAACCCTATCCAAATGAAGTGACGAAATATTGACTCAAAAATAATACAAGGACGATGAGTGATGCGTGCATTGACAGAGTAGTTTGGCGATCTATCCTCTTTGCCAATCCAATGGCGTGATGCTATCTAAAAAAATGAGATATAGAAGAAGGCGGTGGATGTAGATGTGGATGTTGATAATTAATGATCTGTAAATATCATATTTTTTAAATTTCAGAAAAATCCTCTGCGTTTAATTCCTCTTCTAGAAGAAAATAATTTCACCTTGGCAGACAGGTAAAACATTTTTTTTTCGAACTTCATATGTATGTGTATAGTTTAGTACCTACGTACTTATCATATGTACTTCCATGGTTTATCAAATCGTCCTTGCCGCTTAAGAGGAACGTCTGCGCGCCCTTTTTCATGCAAACCTAAATTTGGATTTGAGGCCAAAAAAAACCCAAATAAAAGGAATAATTATAATTTTAATCGAAATGTATAGCAAATATCTAGTAGAGCTATTTTATTTACTTGTATTTTAAATTATGATATATATAAATACCTATATGTATATACAGAAATTAACTTTACATGATTTTAGAGGCAACTTTGGCTTTTTTGGTGAGTTTATTATCTATATACATAAAAATTTCGCGTCACGATGTTTGTTCGAGATAAAATCCGAAATTATTTAAAAGATTTTGATGAAATTTGGCTTAATGTCTGTAATTTGGTCCAACTTAAGAGATAGGATAGTTTTTATCTCGATTATTGACCTTAATATTTATTATTACGAATTAAATGTTCATTAAATATTTGTTATAGGAAAATGATTTGTAATTATTTGTAAGTTCAGTAAGTTTCTAACAGATGGCGGTGTGAGTTAATTTATACTGAGCCACAGCAACGCGTGGCCGGGTCAGCTAGTAATTATAAAAAAATAATCTTACCGGAGGTACGTACCGTTACGTACGTTTAATATCATAAAAAAGGCATTTCTTTGGGAAGAAAATTTTAATTTGAGGTCTAATGTAAATCGGTCAATTGTAATTTGAATTTATGCCCATTAAATGGCGATTTTTTAACAATTTTTTGTTGTTTTATTTTATTTATATAGTAAGTTTTAAGGGAGTAAAAGCTTTTTTCATAATTATGATTAACTTAAAATTATTAAAGTTGCCTCTAAAATCTTTAAAAACTAAATTCTTTAAAGGCCTATATTTTGTAATTAAAAAGACAAATAAATAATTTAAAAAAACGCACATCCGTACTATAGCTGTACCTACCTTTTGATAAAAAATATAATTTTTGTGGGGTATTTTAGCCTCAAATCCAAATTTAAAGGGTTGCGTAGTCGTTCCTCTTAAATGCTTCAACACGAAATCCAAACTAACTAACAAGTTTTATTAAATTCAAGATTTTATCGAAAACAAGTTGCAAAAATAAATCGAGAAAACAGCTTCACTCCCACACACACATAGTACTAAAACAAGTTGCAAAAATAAATCGAGAAAACAGCTTCACTCCCACACACACATAGTACTAAATATTTACCTACAAATTTCAATCGATTCCCCTGTATAAATTTTAAACAAATTTTCGCAGAATAATCTTAAAATTAAAGTGACCCACGCACTCCTTACGCAGGTGGACATAATGATGAAATGCCCGCATGTTTCGCCGCCTGCATTGATTTAAGCAAAAAAAAAAAACGTTGAAACATCTAATTTATTTTATTTTGTGAAGTTACGGTACAATTATCAAAATGTTTTCCGAAAGAACTTAATTTGCCACAATATACAATAAAAGTATAACCGTAAATGGATCGTAAGAATGAGAAGTACCTACGAAAGTTTGCACGTCAAAGCATTTTTATACTGATTCTTTATTAATTTCTAGGCTTATAAAACGATCGGTCAAAAAGCCGTCATGGAAATACAGCTCAAGAAGTTTTCTAGTCGCAGTAGTTAGCATTTATTATATTTCTAGGCGATCACATTTTCAAACCAAAAACTATAATTCAAATTAGAAATTAAATCAGGAAAATCGATGCTTAAAATCATTTTTATGTTTGCACAGCTGCACTTCAGATTTTCTGCGACTTATGACTTGCATCTTAGATTTATTCTTAGGATGGGTTGTTACACAGATTTCTAACGATTCATCAAATTTCAAAGTTCTGTGAAAATCCTGTTCAAGTTATGTTACTATTTAAGTACTGTGAAATAACCGAGACAAGATTAAATAATAACAGAACTTGAATTTTCGCATTAAAATTTTTGGGGTGTTATGCCGTGTTGCGCTACCTCCTTCTTTAGCCGAAGTTTCGGACAACGTTGCAGTTTCCATCATCAGGGCAGATCTGGCAGATGACAGATGACACACATCTGTCGGATCTTCCGAATCTACTGATTCGTCCTCACTTTGGTTCTCATAGATATTAGTCAGCAGTTTGAGCTGCAGATATTCGTCCTCACTTTGGTTCTCATAGATATTAGTCAGCAATTTGAGCTGTAGATATTCGTCCGACATACAGGCTGTAGATATTAGTATCTGGAGTCGCAGTATTGAGTTATTTTTATTACCTTAAAAAATCTTATTTATTCCTCACGGGTTCTTTCTAGTGAAGTTACGAATTGAATGGTTAATAATAATAACTACCATATAAAATAAATAATAATTGTTCCAGCCACGCCATAGCAGGCTATCTGGCAACAGCCTACGGGCGGACAGACGAGCTGTACCCTAAGGAACCTCGCAGGAAGGCTCGAGTAGACCAGCTGCTCCACTTCGACTCCTCGGTCCTGTCCATCAATATGCGTCATGTCATAGTTAGTACGATCATCCTTTGCAATACATTATATCAAACACTGATCTACTTCCAGGTTATGTACGATTTTAGAAACATTTCATATAGGACTTATAGAAATATGTAACGAAAATCATTGAAAATTTTACTTTTTAGAAGAAATTTATGAAAATATTTTTTATAGTTTTAACTCTTCGAATAATAAGAAAATAATCTGTGATATGTTTGCGCTCAAAATTCCCGTCTCTTCCCATGCATTTTAAATGTTCCTTTTTATTGGATATTTTTCAACCCTTTTGCAAAAAAAATTTTTCTTCTTAAATCTTGATAAAATATCTAATATGAAATCTAGACAAACCTCTCTGATGTGTTTATAATAAATCAACATTTTTATTACTAAATATTAAAATTTTGATATTGGAAATGTTAATTGGCCAAAAAATTCATACCTGCGAATATTCGAATTAAAGCACTTAAAATAGAAAAAACTTAAAATTTTAAATACAGATTCCTTTTCTTAAGAAAATTTGTAATAAAACTGTCATTTCACTTTTTATTACATTCATACAATTTTATTTTAAAATTAAATGTGTGTCACAAATTGGCGCAAAATAAAATCGTCACTTATGATTGTTCGGGTTTGTAAAATATCTGAACAATATAGCTCGTATATTCCTAAGACAATAAGAAGCATTATTTCTAACGTAAAAGAAATCACAAATGTTTGCATGACCGAATTTTACTTTTAATAATAAACTGTCGCTCTGGGACAATTTGGGTATCCTGTTATTATAACGGCGTATGATGTTTTGGGACAATTTGGGTCTCTTGTGATAAGACGGGTTAAATATATATTTTAATCAATGCTAATTTCATTGTAAACAGATTACTGCCATCTCTTGATTATCGGCGAAAGCATTATCTCAAATTTAACTCACAAACATAAAAAGCCGATGGATGGTTAAAATATAATATATTCTAGGTAATTCTTTTTGAAAAGTAAACTCCCATTGAGGGCGCCTGCGTTCAAGTGTAAAAGTTACCTCTTTAAAAAAGTTTCTTTGTGGGCGCCTAGCGCTCCAATGGCTAAATAACGTGTTACAATATGTTATGTTTTATAAATACTTTTTTATTTATTAAAAGAACTTTTTCCGTAATTTGCCGAATGTCACACAACAGGATACGTATGTTTTTTATTAAATGAAACATACAACGAAGTTGCCTTCCCATGAGTTATCAAAACTCATTAAGGGATCGCCAATTGGTACTTTTGAAAAGTTAAACCCAACCCAACCCAATATGTAGACACAATATATGAAGAAAAATTTTACAAAACATTTCACAGAAGCAACACACAGACACAACATAATATATGAAGAATCACTTTACAAATATTTCACAGAAACATGTCTTATAAGATTTTATGAATTATTATAACCACTCATTTGATTTATGTACTGTTGGTGTCAAAAGGTTAAAATAAAGTATCCTCCATGACGGACTATAGAAATGCATAAAAAACAAAATCAGGAAAATACAATAAAAGGTACGGGCTCAAAAATATACAGACCTAACACAAGATATTTGTATAAAAATACAATCATGACTAGATTTAAAAAAAGATATAAACTGCGCCCATCATATCTGGATATACAAATATACACACGCGAGCCGATCCTGCGAGCTGAACTTAGAACTATGGGAAAGGAACTATTTCCGATAATTCATGGTTCGGCTGACGTCTCGGTTCGCAATTGTGTACGTATCATTACACATTTATATTAACACATTTTTAACCTTTCAGGTAAATTTTTTCACTTTTGTGAATACCTCATGTAGGTCTTATTGAAATTGTTGAATCTCTCTGATAAATGGTATTGGAAAACACCCCGCGTTAATTTAAAATCTATAAGTTAATCAAAGAATTATTAAAATGTTCACGTCTACGAAACCGAAGTCTTCCTACTAAACTCCCTACTAGTATATGAAACTTGGTGAATTTTTTATTAATTATTTTTATACGAAAGGACAAAAGAGTGGAGTGACGATAAATCTTTTTAATAGATACATACGTACATTTGTCTAATAAAGTATATATTTATTTATCAATCTTTTTGTTATCAGTAATCTTAGTTACAAAACGTAACGTGAACTATTTATTTATGTTTATTACTAAAAATATTTTTTAATGCGTATTTCATCACATTTCAAAAACAGTTTCTAGTTTTTGGATACGTTCAGAAATATTATTTGGATTTTATTGCAAAGTGGAAATACTCCGACCTTATGACAAAATATGCCAGAGGTTTAAAGTGTTTTTTGTGTGCCAGCGAGTGTTCAAATTTTAGATTTTTTAATATTAACAACACGGTGTGTCAATTTTATAACTCTTCTTGATATTTTGTTGTATTATTTATTTCTGGCTGGGGTACCCGGCTTCGCTCCAGGAGTTGATATGAGATGGAACTGACGTCCGAACCTACGACGGATCCTTCACCCATACAAAAAAGGTTTCGAATGGTCCACAACTTTCCAGAACATTCTACAACATTCGAGAGTATTCTGGAATGTTTCACAGTGATCTGGGAAGATCCGGAATGTTCCCGAACGTTCCAGACTATTCCCGATTATTCCAGATTGTTCCGGGATGTTCTGGAATGTTGTGGAATGCTCTGGAATGCTCTCGAATACTCTCGAATACTCTAGAATGTTCTGGACTGTTCTAGAAATTTCTAGATTGTGAAACTTCCAGCCCATGCTTTTGAAGATATAAAACTTCAAAAACACGCCCCTCGGGTAAAAACGTAACATTCTTCATGGATAGAGGACGGAGGGCTACTCGTACCACACCATATAACTCCCTTGATCGTGCGGGGACTCGTTTCTGAGTTTTAGCGGCAAGCACATTGTAGTACCCTTTCTTTTATACTTAATATATATTGATTATTACACTTTTTAACCCCCGACGCAAGGACCGGTGTTATAAGTTTAACTTTCTGTGTGTCTGTCTGTCTGTGTGTCTGCTTGTGGCAACGTAGCTCCTAAACGGATGGACTGTTTATGATGCGTTTTTTTTTTGTTTGAAAGCTGACGTGATCAAGATGGTTCTTAGCGGAATTCATCAAGCGTTTCAAGGTCATCAGCTCTTTTTTGTGTCGGGGGTTGCTTAAAATTTTGGCAATTTTACTTCTAGATACTTATCTAAGAGTTTTATGAAAAATGGAAAATGAAAGTATTTTTATTTTCATCTGAGCTCGAATAAACAGTAAAATAATACTAATAATATATATTTTTTTTTTAATCTAAAAAGTAACGCAGAGTGGATTCGGACGCATCTCCGGATTAAAAATAAATATTATTTTTTATACGAATTCCGTCGCCAGCACACCATTAACTAATGGTATGAAAAAATAAGCTTAGATCTTTAAACAATTTTTCAGATGCCTCTGATGTCTGGCACAGGGTCATCTATTCCAGAAAGTTCCAGAGAGAAGGTGTATTCCAGCCTCGGGGTCCTGGATAAATACCTGGAAGAACATGCCTGGGTGGCTGGGGATTCCATGACCATAGCCGATCTTTGCTGCCTCGCTACCACCACCAGCATCCACGAGATCATTCCGGTAACCTCCGATAGGTGCGTAAGATGGTAGAAGAGTCTCATCCGACCGAAAATTTAAACAAATGCTCACACATTACTATAAAGCGATGTCTCCTCCGACCGCGAACATTAAAATTAAAAAAAAAACTTTATTCATTGCATACTATTATGGTAACATCATTTGTGGATTTTTCGACCACCATGCTAGGCTGATGCACGTGTTATGGTGGTTAAACTGTAAACATTGGCAATATTTTTGTACGCGTCTGCAATAAGGCCACTGCCGATTTTTATAAAAAATGTTCAAGCAAATGTTCAAGTTCACGGTCGGAGGAGACCTCGCTTAAGACGCATACAAAAATTTTCATTAGATGGAACAATATCTTCATCATCAATACAGTTTCTAAAAATATTTAGTCGTTAAAAATAACTGCAAAATTATATCTGCTTTCGGTTTCTTTTAGTATTTCGCTTCTTTTCAATTTTCTGTATTTTCAATTTATTAATCTATGCCCGTAAAAAAACTTTTTCGGCGTATTTATTCTTTAATTAGCGTTGGAGTTTATTCAAACAATAATTCTTACCTTTTCGCAAACAAATCTTGGTAACTTTTATTTAACCTCGTGTTTACAAGAATATAATACGCATTATCATTTTTAACAATCCTTTAGTACCAAAACGGTACCTACCCACTTCCAAAGTCCACGAAGAATTAAGTACTTAAATTAAACACTTTTTCTATTATTATACCTACCTAACAATATATTTTGAATTAAAATCAAATTAAGTAAGAAATTAAAATCTAAAAGCGGTTCAGCCAAGCAAGATATTTTAGGAAAAACAAATTTCGTTTATAAAATTCAGAAAGCCAACGTATTTTATAATACAAAGACATTGAATCCAGACACCCTTATTAGCTTATTTCCGGAAACTCTACATTGAATTGGGTGGTTATTGTATAAATATAACCTCCCACATTTACCCGACTGAAAATATAACATTTTATAATTATATAACTCTTCTTCTAAAATTATTATGTAATATTAATTATTATAAATAAACAATAAATTTTATTAGGCCCAATAAATTATGTTGATTCTGATTTAATTAATGAAAACCTTTAAAATGTATCAAACAAATTTCAACAAAAAACAGAGAGAGAGACAAACAAAAAATCTGTGCTTTTAATAAAGTAAGTATTTTATAATACAGGGTATTTTAAACAGGGAGGAACACCTAAAATAGCATTTAAAGAAACACTGTGAATTTTTTCATTTATATAACTTCTAAAATAAGTGAAAAAACGTGTTTATAATAATTTTCGGAGTATACTTTGCGATTTTTTTCTATCGAGGGTATTTCATATAATTTGCGTTTCGGCGTAGGGAACGAATATTGTCTTCAAAAATTATTATATTTTTTAAAGAGCTTTAAAACATAAATTGTTTAAGGAAAATATGTAACAAATCGGTAGAAATGCGGGAAACCGCGACTTAAAATCGCGAACAAAGCACTTTTAACCCCTCAGGCTAATTTGTTAGCTTTTGGGAACAGCGTTAATAGGTCTCATGTAAATCTATCTTCCTTACTGCCATGATGAGAAATGTGATGTAAACGGTGTTAGAAAGAGAAAACACCACGCTTTACATTCAGGTGTTAACGACAAAATTTTGAAAAAATGCTAATTTTATGCCATGAAATCAGTCTATGAAACCAAAATTTCCCCTCAATTTGAGAGATTTTTATGAAACATCGTGACTTTTTTATGAGATAAACGGCAAAAAAGGGGAGGTGACACTGACAATAACGTTTGTAATATATTTGTCTAATAAATATGTGTGTTTTTCTTGTTTTCCGTCATCTGTAATTTTAGTTAGAAAAAACCTAAGGTTAACCATTTTTTAAACTTTTTCAAGTTTCCATTAATAATTCATTATATCAAAAATTGTGTTTATATCTAATAACATCATTTGAAATCGTATTTTACCACATTTCTAAAACAGTTTTCAGTTGTCGGATGCATTCATAAATACTATATTTATTTGGATTTTATTGCAAAGCGGAAATTTTCTGACTTTCTGACAGAATGTGCCCTAGGAGTTAATTCCTGTTCATTCCACAAATGGCTCAAATCGGTCACTAGTGGGCAATATTTTTCCGATTGAGAAACACTGATTAAAGCGTTCGTGGGAAGAGGTCAGTCCGGGTCTTGGCGGCGGATTGTCTGCCCGCCAGCTGCATGGCAGGCCGGATCGGGAGAGAATGGTTGAGGGAGTTCCTTTGACTTTTCCAGCCGTGCTCTCTCGGATCATCACCTTGCACCGCAGTGGGAGGGTTGGATTTAGACGTCCGTCACTCCTGGACACACTGACTCCCCGATTACTACCCATTCCTAATACACTTTTCCTTCCCATTCCTTTCTTAAAAATACCCTCCACAATCAGCATCTCCAAGGATGACATAGGCCCTGAGGGGAATTATTTTTCTCAGGGCCTCCTGTGTGAAGCGAATGATAAAAAAACGAGTGCACTTTAGACCACACTACTGAAGTAAAACTTCACTAACTTATAAAAGAATATATTACATTGGGGTGACATTGACATTCCAGACAATATGGTTTGTTGCATTTCGCGCAGTAGTACACACTCATGCGTCTTTTTTTCGCTGGGCAAAAATTGCACATGCTTCGTTTCCCTTTTTAATTACATTGATCACCGTTCGCATCGATAACCGTTCGCATGTTATTTTTCGTAACAATAACCACCTTTCGTAGCGCATTCACCAGTTTACCCCCAAGTGTCGAGCGTGCGTAAAGAAGTTTTACTTAAAAAATCCGCAGTTCATAATTTCGAATTGATTTTCGGTAAGGTAAAAATACCTATCACTTAGAATGAAGCCCCGAATTAGTTTCGTCAAATCAGGCAAGTCCATCCTCTACGTTTTCACTCTTAGTAGCTTCCCTTGGGGCATCTGAACGTGATCCTGCACTCATAAAAACCCTTGATATCTACGAAAACTAGAAAATCAAAATAATAAAGATAAAATTAAATTTTAATTAAAATCTGCCGGATATACCCTGATGATGGACAATGGAACGCTATCCGGAACGTTGGCCAAAGAAGGAGGTAGCGCAACACGGCATAACACCCAAATAAAATAGCAAAAAAAAATAAAACCCCAAAACAAATAGCAAAACAAAATTGTCTTACACATTTACATAATTATAACTAATTCATTTTCTTTTATATAAAACTAAACACCAAATCATTTTATTTACAAAATTATTACGAATTTATTTACGTTCAATTGAAGTGGAGCTTTTCTCACGATTTTTTTTTTTTACTTAAAACTGAAAAAAAAGCTTAAAACAAAAATCTGGTTACTACGGTCCTTTGAGCAGATAGATGTTTTTATTTTTCTAAACAATATTAAAAAAATAATGATTCAAGGTGATCTTAAGGCTGTTTTTTTTGTTTTTTTTTGCTTATCCAATTTAATTTGTTCAGAAAATAATTTTGGCAGTAATTTGTCGCAAACATTTAAAAAAAGATTAAATGAAAGTGGTATTTAATTACTTAGATCTAAATTCACAATTTATCATTTTAAAAATTGAGATAGAATATTTGACAGTGTTTTTTCACCAAAATATAGCGATAATAACTATTTGTATTTTTTGATGTCCACAGGTTCCCAAATGTTTATAAGTGGATGGAGACCTGTAAAACCTTGCCTTACTACCAAGAAGCTAACGGGATTGGAGTAAAAAAGTTTGGGCAACTTGTCAGAGCATCTATCGTCGACGAAAATTAATAGAAAGTTTTTGATGCCTTTAATACTAACACATTATGAATTTCTGAAAACTTTGTCTTATTTCGCAGCACTATAAATAAATAAATAATATATTCACAATTTTTTTTTTTTGCATCAACACTATTATTAGGCTCGTCCACATTAACGTCTGGTAGTAAGCGTCCAAAAAGAACCAGAAGATGGTTTGAAAGGGAGATACGTAAGTACGAATTATAGAGGGAGCGCGCTAATGTCAAAAAACGATTATAGCGAACAGAAAATAAAAAAAACACGGCTCATTTAAAATAGAACAAAAATTTCTCTACAAATATCTAAACTACCATTTAAAGATACACTAGGAATTTTTAATACCTTTAATAAGTTAAATAACAGAACAAAATGTGTTTTTAATAAAAAATTCTAATGAGGGAATTTCATATAATTAGTAATTTGCTTCCAGATACGTAAAAAATCATCCAGCATAATAAAAAATTCAAAGTAATGCTTTTAGAGAATATTTTTAAGTTAAAAAGTGAAAGCAATATGAAACAATACATGAAACAATACATGATACAATACATGATACAATACATGATACAATATACATAAGATTTTTTTCTCTCCTTTTTTCCCTTTATTTGTAATCATCCATATTTGTATATCCTTGTGTGTTTCCTTTGTTTATTTTTTCTTAATGTTTTTTCTACTTAAACATTTTTATTTTTTTTTATTTTTATGCTCTACTGTTTTTGAAACTAGATATTTTTTATTTAAAAAAAAAACAATGTAAAACCTCCCACTTACGATTTCTATGTTCCTTCCGTCCTAAAATGAGGATTGTACTGACAAGAAATAAAAAACATAAAAAAAAATTTAAAATATTGTTTGATGCCGTTTGAACTTGCAGTGTAGTTGTAGACGAATGGCATGGCTTGCACGAACTTCATCTAGACTACTTTTCAAAAATAACTTCACATCGAGAGATTGGGTCGTTTGGACTACAATGGCTCCAAAACAAATGGCCAGTGCTCACGCATGAAAAGTGAATGTCCATAATTTCCGATTTCCATAATTCTCTAAGGTTTTCTGTTACAGAACCATGTACTACTTTTGGTTCCATGCCAACTCAGTACCAAGTCAACTTAACACCACTTTGAAAGGTCATTAAAAGCTATGAAAAAAATAGTTTTAAAATAGCCTATAAACCTAACCTAACGTAACCCATTTAACCAAAAAAAAATCATCACTTTTAATGACTTTTCAAAAGAGGTTCTGAGTGAGTTGTCCGGTCAGCACATTTTTTCACTTAAAAAGAAGACGTAGGTATACTTTTGAAATATGTACTTAATAAAATTTAATTTTATAATTTGAAATCACAAAATTGTGATAATATAACTATAATACCCACGCACGGGTTTTTCCATGTTGGATTTTTTTGTACGGACTTTTTTATAATACAATGTATATTTGTTTTTTTTTGTGATTTTTATTTTATGTTTCCATGTATTTTAATTTTTTTTTAGTGTTTCAATATACATTAAATAAACAAACAAAAATATGCTTTGAACGTTATGTTCAACATTATTTTTAACAAATCAGGAATTAAAACAGGGAAAAGTATTGCCTTTCTAAATTCCTCTATGCAATTTCATCGTCAACTACGTATATCCTTTTGCCAATTTTCAGGCGCCGTGGTATGAAACTTCTATCTCAAAGCTACAATTTGGAAAGTGATATCTTACGGAATTCATATACTAAAATATTTACTTTGCCATTCCATCTCCCTCTATAGCATTTTGTAGTTTCATTATCAACTACATGCACCCTTTGTCAATTTTCAAGCACTCCGATAATAGGAAACATCAGTCTCAAAAGTACAAGCGGGAACGTTATATTACAAAATATATTTTGCAATGGGGGGGGGGTTGTGGGAGGGGGTAAGGGAAATGGGGGAGGGGGGGGGGGGGGGAGCAGGTGAGACAGGGGAGGGGGGAGGGGAACTCGGGAGGGGGAATCGCAGGACGAGGGAATGGGGGGGGGGGAGTGGAGTGGGGAAAGGTAAGGCGGAGGATTCGGAATGGGAAAACGAGAGGGGAAGTAGACGCGGGAGAGGAAGGGGAGGCGGAAGGGGAGCTGGACGAATGGGATAGGACCCGCAGGGAGAAACAATTTTTTTATTAAACGGCATAGCAACGCATGCCGGGTACCAGCTAGTAAACAGTAAAGTAATAATTCCATTAACTAATAACCGTAATATGTATTCCTCTTTGCCCAGAATACTAATGATGGGAAATAATTAAACCCAGTTAACGATTTTTAAAGGTTCTTACTCCTTTAATCATCAAAAAAATCAAAGGTACCGCAGACACGCTGGTGGTCGATATCTATAAAAAAACAGACTGTAATCCAAACCCGGTACAAGTAAAACCTCTAGAAAACTAAAGTAGACAAGAGTGGGGAGGCTACGAAGCACCGCACAAAGAGGAGACCGATTATACTATCTCAAAAATTAAATCTAGTGGACGTGATAAAAAGTAATACGATCCAGTAGCTATGACGTTGTGATTCTTAATTGACCCAAATATAACGAAATTCCTCAAAATATTTACGATTTTAGTTTTATTTTGATTTATTGTTTATATATACAAAAATTTACGAAAAAATAGCACTACTTCAGCTACACAAAGATATATTTAAAAAAAATATTACCCCACTGCTAAATATTAGCATAAGGAATACTTCTATTGGTGGACTAACTATACCACCCATACGAACCACAACAGCACAGAATCACTATGTATATAAAGGAATAAAATTATTTAATCAATTACCCGCCGATATGCGAACAGAAAAAAATTACGACAAATATAAAAAAAAAATTAAATCATATTTTGGTAGTCCCACCATATAATTTTAATCTTTTATTAGATATGTTTTTGACTGTTTGTTATTCCAAAGGTTTTATGTACATCCTATATATATATTTTGTTTAATTACCCTTATAATCTTTAAAAAATATGTTATTAAGTCTAAATCTATTCATAAGTTAAGTTCTTAAGTTTGTTATAAGGATTTGAAAAAAAAAAAAAGTTGTCCTCTCCTAAACACAAGCACTTGCTTTATTAGGAGAGTATATAAAATATGTAATATTGGAATGAAATAAACTTATTGTAAAAAATTTACTCAATATATTTGTTAACATTAGCTCCACACAGGAGGCACCGAGGAAAATAAATCCCTTTCTTAGTGTCTTTTTAGGAAAGTAAGTTCTGGGAAGGAAAAGTTATGAGGGATGGGTAGGAATCTGAGGGTGTCAGTAACAATCTGGGGGTGGGAGTAACCACCGTATGAATCCAACCCTCCCACTGCAGTGCAAGGCGGTGTTCCAAGAGAGTCCTGATGGAGAAGTCAAAAGGAATCTCTCAACCAGGCTCTTCCGATCCGCCCCTGCCACGCAGTGGGATTACATTTAAGTATCTATTTTTATTTATTATTCAGGATTGAAATTTTTCACACTTACATACAAATAAATTAAGTTTATGAATATAAAGGAGGAAATATTATTTATTTACAATTTGTTTTAACTTTACTCTAAAGAAAGACTAGCGTTTTTATGAAGTTCACCAATATATTAAATCGATAACGCTTATCAAATAGCCATATTGTTAAAAAAATGATATAGTATATTAAAATAATGAAGGTTATATTGCTTTTTATGTGATAAATGATAACCACAATTTTATTATCCGTAATTGAGGTGTTCATATCAATCATATCCGAAACAAATAACAAAATAATCTCTGTTACTGCCAGGTTCAGTTGATAGTAATCTGGTTGATCATTTTGTGTCACACCGTCATTAAATTAAGGTATTTTAAACATTTTACGTAGTTACAATGTATTGCAGTTATAGTTGACACGAATGCAGTACTTACACAGATGCAAAGCTTATGTAGTAAATGTTTCAAACTTCTTATATTCTACATTAGAAAAGAAAAATCCTAGAAAAAATCTAATTTAATATCTCTACATATTATAAATAAAACTCAAAAACTACTGAACAGATTTTCACCAATAGAGTGATTCATGAGGAAGGTTTAGGTATATAATTTTCAAGGTTTTGTAATTGGTTGAAATATTGTCTGTATACGGCGGACGGTGTGGATTTGATTTGTATGCAAATCTACAGTTTTATGCCGAGGTTGATGAAATTTTGCACATGTGACCCTCAAAACAAGAGAAAGGTCACTGTCTACATTTGATGTCGAAAAGTCTGTGAAAAGTCTTTAAAAGTGATGAAAAAAAATATTAAAAATTGGTTAAATAGGTTCCGTTAGGTTAGAGCAGTGCTTCTTAACCCTATTGAAAGAATCGCCCCCTTTACAGCAGTAAAATTATCCAGCGCCCCCCTCTCCCCCCCTAACCTAACCTAATCTAACCTAACCTCCCTCCCCCGAAACGAAACGAAAATCAAAAAGTACACATTTTAGTAGGAAGTCCATTTACGCAATGGATTTCCTACTACAAATAAAAAATGATGAGAAGTATAAATAAAACACGCTATTGACATTGAGTATTAAACCTCACTTAAAATTTTTGTGGAATGAGCTTTTTTTCTATATTGACACAACGCATCATACTTTTTAATGATTTTTCAAGGAGGTGTTGAGTTGACTTGATTCTGACCAGACGGGAGCAGTCGGGACTCTTGTACAGTATTCATAAAAAAATCCAATTTTTAAAAAGACCGTTAAAATTTTCGGTTAAAATATTATATCATTATAGGTAGGCACCTACGTTATCGTTTGCCTGAATTTTTCACGCAAACAATTTAAAAATGACACTTAGATTCAAAGCAAATCCGAGTTCTAGAATTCATTGAACTGGAGTTACAGACACAACCAAAATGAGTTTTTTTGATGTTTTGTTTGTAAGAAAATGGGAGAGGTTAAATAGCGATATCAAAGGTAAATCAGATAAATTATATAAATCCATATTTATCAAGTTTGTTTTGATTTCTCATTATCTGATTGAAAAAACCTGTTATCTATCATATCTTATAATAATTATTCAGTATAATGTTAAAATGAGCGTTTTGCATAGAATATTAATTGATTAAAAAAATTTTTGTTTAAAGATTTATTTACTGAGAAATACCGCAAGCAAATTTAAATACGTAGTTATGTTTGGTATTTAAAAAAAAATTCAAGTTCAGTTTACACGCGGTAGAAGCGAAACTTTACCAAAACAATCTAAACCAATACTTGAAAAGTAAGATCATAATCAAAGCGACCAATGAGCGCAGATCTAGCGTAATTTCCGTTTCATATCTAAACCAATAGGAGCCTTTAAAAGTGCATCATAATCAAAGCCGTAAAAGAACGCAGTTGATGCGTCGCAAGTGCAGTAATCGTCATTTCAGTTTCATCCGAAATCCAAATCACAATTATGATAATTTAAATAATAATTTTTAAAAATAACGAAGTTTTTTACTATAATACATAAATGTCTTTTAACACTTTTTTTTGTTTTGACTGAGGATTGAACCTTCCTACCCAGTGATTGTAATCAACCAACCTACCAATCGGGCCAAATCCCGAGTTGATAAGACAGACATTTATTTCGTGTATTAACTGCTGTAATGTTATAGAATTTAAGAGAACTGCATATAAGTAGGTGTTCTTGTGCGTGCTTGCCACCAAAAGTAGAAAAATGCATTGTCATCGACGACGAGTCTACCTACCGAGTTTCAACTCGATCGGATGTCAGCAAGTGGTTTAATTTCAACTTTCAAGATTCAACTTGTTTCATACATTGATTCAATCAAGAAAACAATAGTGAAATTCAAATAGGGGCCTTCCATGAATTACGTCACACGAATTTCATGATTTTTTGACCCCTCCCCCGTCCCTGTCACATATTGTCACATTTGTGAGACCACCTTCCCCCTAGTGTGATGTCACACATTTTGCAAGAGTTGGTAATATTTTTAAGTTTTTCGTTTACATTTATGTTTTGCATTTTAATAATTTAGTTTTTAGAAATTTAATTAAATTTAAATTTGATATGTTAATATCGAGTTCTGCAAGTATTTAAGAAAGTATTTTAGTTACAGCTGTTTCGACTTGTAAGGTCATTTTCAAACTGTGGTGAAGCCACGTACGGACGACTTATTTATAACATTTCAAATGTCAATTTATGAAGGTGTCAAAATTGATTTATTACCGGTAAATCCAATTTGCAGAGACACTAATTGAGAGAGTGATTAAGTGGGATTCCGAATCTTTCCCTTTTTGGTTTCACTTGCACTAAGTGCAAGGGTTTTCTTTATTGATTTAGAATGATGTTATTTCTATGACTCATTTAAGTGCATTATATTGTTTAGGTTTGGTAAAAATACTAAGTAGTGGAGAATAAATAATTTTCCTTACTTTATTAATTAGTGTTATGTTGGGGTCATTCGTTCGTTTATTGATTTCTAATTGTTCAAGCAAATTTAATCTAAGACCCTTTCGTTCTATATGTAATGGTTTGACACCTTCATAAATTGACATTTGAAATGTTATAAATAAGTCGTCCGTACGTGGCTTCACCACAGTTTGAAAATGACCTTACAAGTCGAAACAGCTGTAACTAAAATACTTTCTTAAATACTTGCAGAACTCGATATTAACATATCAAATTTAAATTTAATTAAATTTCTAAAAATTAAAATGGAGTTCTACGAATTAAACACAAAAACAATTAATTAATAATTTAGATTTTTACACGAGACGTCACAGAGCTGATGACCCTCACATACCCCTAGTCACACTTATCTACTCCCCCCCCCCCCCCTTTAAGGTGTGACGTAATTTATAGATGGCCCCATAGATGTAAGTATTTAGAAAGATAATTAAAATATGCGTTTGATTTTTTGTTGATGAAAATGAATTTGAAGAATTAGCTAGCGAATGTTGTTTTAACGAAACTGTAAACAAAGGCCAGTTGTTGTAAAGCCCATTCCAGTTTTTAAACAAATTGTGATGATCAGAGGAGGAAAACTATCCTGTTACTAAGCATGTCAGCTTATTACAATTTGTTAAAAAAACTGAAACACACCTAGAAATAGCGATTAACGGGGACCTATCAAATGTCGAAAAAAAATATGGCACTGAATGACCATTTGAAGACAATGTTACATCAAAATTTCTGCGAAACTAACCGTTCACAACGGTAATGGGCGTTTTCATGCCGCGGCAAAAAATCCATGACAACCCTGACAAAATATCATCCGGCAAAATATCCTACGGACAAAACACCCCACCCAACAAAATATCTAATAAAATTTAACCTAACCTAATCTAACCTAACTAACCTAACCTAACAAAAAAAATGGGAAAAATAGTTAAATGAGACAAAAATAATACAGATGACAATAATTTATTGTCTTAACCCGATGTCTGTATTATTTTTGATTAGGTTAGGTTAGGTTTGGTTTGGTTAGGTTAAGTTAGATTAGGTTAGGTTAGGTTAGGTTAGGTTAGGTTAGGTTAGTTTAGGTTAGGTTAGGTTTCAGTAGATATTTGGTTGGGGGACGTTTTGTCCGTAGGATATATTTTGTCGAAGGATCTTTTGTCGACGATATTTTGTCTCGGGATGAAAATTCGCGGAACCGTTCACAACAAAAGCTTCCATGGTTCAAAATTCTTAATTTAATGTATTTTATTAAACTTGCTGCGATTTTGAAAATAAGTTTAAAAAATATGGAAGCCTTGGGAATCCCGAATGATACGAAAAAATATTAATTCTTTATACAAGAGGCTCATTGCACCACACTGACGCAATAATTGTAGCCCAATATAATTGACCTTGTCAAGGGACGGAGTTAATACCCAAGGGATGGCCAACCAGGTAAAAAAAAAAAAAACGAGTGTGCTTTAGACCACACGACTGAAGTAAAACTTCACCAACTTATGGCGTCCATTAACAATATAACAGTAACAGGAATAAAAATATCCCCATCCGCTCAACATCCCCATCAACTCAACTCAACTCACTCTCAGCTCTCAGCTCTCAGCTCTCAGCTCTCAGCTCTCAGCTCTCAACTCAACTCAACTCAACTCAACTCAACTCATATCATTGATTAGCGTTTCATATTGATTAGCGGCACGTTCCAGAGTGGAAGATACTCTCAGTATCGCCCTGGTGTAAGACCACCATTCAGAATTGAAACGTCGCTTGAAATGGCATTAGCCGTGTTTGGTGACCAGATTTGAATAGCCAGGTACTTCCCCGCCTTCCTCTTCCCTATCTCCTTCCCATCCCCACTACCTTCAGCCTCACAACATACCCCAATTGGGGATGCCATAGTCTCACTGGCTTCAGACGGGAGCAGTTGGGACTCTTGTGCAGTATTCATATAAAAAAAATTACAATAAAAAGCGTGTCACAATTTTTCGTAACGTTTCATATTTTTTCCTAACGTTTCATATTTTTTCGTAACGTTTCATATTTTTTCGAAACGTTTCATAACGTAGGTATTCATCATTTTACCCGCAAGTGTCGAGCGTGCGTAAAGAAGTTTTACTTCAAAAACCCCATTAATTGCTGATATTTAATTAAAATTATTGGATTAATTAATTTGTAAATTCTAATAAAAAATTGGAACTACTGGCAATACTGTTAACCGACATCATAAAGAGTGGCTATTTACATAAAGACATGTAAAATCAATTATCATACCGATAACAAAATCTAAACTGACAGACATAATTTTACAGGAAAACTACAGACCGATATCCATCGCCACGGCAATCGCTAGAATATTTGAACGAGTTCTCTTGGATCAAGTCGGATCACACATGAACACTATAGATAATCAGATAGGTTTCAAGAGAGAGTGCTCTACGGTGGGAACAGTAGTGACGTGCAATTAAAAACATATTTTTTTTGTTTTTAATGGAAAAAAATGTCATCGGACATAACATCCACATTTTTTTCTCCAAATATGCTCAGGAATCGCTGGTTAAAAGTTAAAATCCCTCGGGTACGTCCTGTTACACCTGTATATACTTTTACATTTCTACCCATACTATCTACGGACACAAGCCTTTCTCGAGCTGACTACAATACCCGGGTTAGTGAACAAAACCCTGTGACCTTGTTCCTTCAGTTCTTAATCATATCGACCATCATAGTAATTCTCTTGTTTTTCTCAAGTGCTTGTGCAGTGATTACCGCTAGTAGTGTCCCTCAGGACTTATCATCCAAACCGAACAACGTTGGGTGAGTCGGATCCTGTCCAATTCCACATTACTATCCCTTATATGCATTTGTGTCAACATCAAAGTCCACAAAACAAATTCGAATACAGTTCACCCTTTGAATCGCAGTAAATCTAGATATCATTATTTTTATGCGATTACAAGTAGCTTTAGTGATAAATAATTATTGTCTCCGGTAGACCAACGGTTATCCTCGACTGAACACGTAGCCACGTTATATAACGTTATATCACTACGCGCGATACTATTTACTCATAACATAACTCATTGACAGTGCTCGTAGTTCCCGCATCCCGTACCCTGCACTCCGCACCCCGCACAACAACACTCGACAACACTAAACAAAGGTAGGCTGATACATTACTATTAACCCCTCTGACCTATTTTGTCGGAAGGTCAAAGTATTTCCGCTTTGCAATAAAATTCAAATAATTGGAATATTCCTGAACGCTTTCAAAAACTTAAAACTATTTTTGAAAGGTGATGAAAAACGCTTTCAAATATTATATTTCGAAATAAACGTATAATTTTTTTTAATGCAAACATAAAAAAAGGTTTTAAAATGCCTCACCATACGTTGCTTTTTAAATAAAATTGCCGATAACGAAAATAAATTAAAACGCACACCGCAAATGTATTATAAACGTTGTCGCCAACTCACTTTTTCATCGTTTTGTGTAAAAATATATCATAAAAAATTTCCAAAGTTTAGTTTCATAAAGGTGTACATTTGAATTATTTTTTATTAATTTTTAGATTTGAATATAAATATAGGTATTTTTTCTTTCAAACTCCGTTTAGATCATGTTTCTCACCGTGATAGTAAGTGGCATTAGACGTGGGCAAAATTGAATGATTGAATTAAATGAATAAATTCAATCTTGTAACACACTTGATCTGATTCTCATTTTCAAAAGGAATTAAATCTTTATTCCTTACTCTTGGCCTTGCACCCTACAATTTTTTAACAGCAACATATTTATTTTTATTTGTATTAATTTATTTTACAGTTAAATTATTTCATGTTATATTGAGGTAAGAAAACAATAATGTACTCTTTAAATATTGTAGTGTTTCGTAGGAATTTATTTAAATATTATTCTGCAATTCTGCATATTTGTTGCGCGGATAGGTACAAGTATCTACACTACAGGCGGCGCGCCGCGAAATTGTCTATCACGTGTAGTTAATATCCCGCATCCCGCGCATTAAATCCACACAACAAAACCCCGTCGGCCAGAGAGTCCCTAGTCCAAGCGACATAACCGCCAACCGAATCAGCCAAGAGTCACGAGGCAAGGAGTCAAATAATTCTGAGATTCGAGTGTAGCGTGCCGGCCCCACTATTCGTCATAGTCCTACAGGTCTACGCGGACCGTAGCGTTCAATTCTCAAGTTCAATCTATGTTTCATTTTTATTCAAGGCATCAAAACATTTGTTTCTTGTTCATTTGTGACGTCGTTGTCCCAATTCCCATGTCCCACGTATCGAGTTGATTCGGCCGACAACTCAATTCCCATAAATATGTTGTCCGCGGAATGCAATTTATTCAAGTCACAGCAAGACAAAATGCACCTATAGGTCAGAAGTTCCGTATTCATCCCTTGATATGCCCGCAGAGAATCGGTTCGTCGTTAGTCCCCGCGCGGCCAAGCCGTCATCTTAGGGCGAATCTTCTCACTCCGGAATCGAGTCATTATTAGGTCCGCGGAATGCAAGTTATTCAAGTCACAGAAAGACAAAAGACACTTATTAGTCAGAAGTTCCTAATTCATTCCTTGATGCCCGCAGAGAATCGGTTCGTCGTTAGTTCCCGCGCGGCCAAGCCGTCATCTTGCACGGGACCCGGAACTTTTGCTAAAAGCGAAAGTTAATCCTATATTTTTTCTCCCTCACACGTGCGTAAATTATGCAATGCGTTTAGAAACAACGATGTTTATTTATATTATTCTTTATATGGTATCTGTCTACCTAGCCGTAAACAAAACATCAGTCGCTGTCGGACCGTGATACGTCATGATGATCGAGTGGTTTATTCCTTTATTTTTGTAATAAATTGTATGACGCATGTCGCTCAGACTTTTAATTAGTTTTTATTCGGCGCATCGGTTTAATTTCACCATTGAGGTAAGTGCATTTAAAAATATATTTGAGTGAAATTTATTCCAGGTGACCGGATCGGATGTATGAAAGCGCGATAATACTATGTTTTTTATGTGAATACAGCAACTCCCAACTGCTCCCGTCTGGAGCTAATGAGACTATGGCATTCCCAATTGGGATATTTTGTGAGGCTGAAGGTAGTGGGAATTTTAGATCACGTGAAGTAGACAAATTTTAAGTTTAATAAATAAAATAAAATTAGTGAAACTTAAGGGTGAACCACAAAAACTGTTCCATTTTAAGATTTAATTGATAGCCTAATATAAATACATTCTTCTTGTCAAAAATTTTTTTTTTGCAAAATAAATACACATTAAAATAAATATTTCATTAACTTCGTTTTTAGTACCTTCAATTTTTCAGAACGACATAATTCACCCTAAGAAGAGTGCTTTGCGCAGTGAAAACTTCTTTGGCACCGTTGTGATTTGAAACTCGATGAAACGAAAAATAACGACAATAAAAAGAGGCAAACACATGCATCTAAAGGATGTAGTCCGCGGGAGAATGAGATAGTATTATCGGTCTCCTCTTTGTGCGGTTTTTCGTAGCCTTTCGGCCTCCTCTTTGTGCGGTGCTTCGTAGCCTCTCATGTATACTTTAGTTTTCTTAAGTGAAAAAGTGAAAACCACGTATTAGAAAACATATCTATGTATGCATATAAATGAGGTTTTTTTTTTTTTTTGGAACTAACGGAATTAAAGGAACGAATAAAAGGAATCAATTCAAAAGGCCGGGGGAATCAGACTGAATCGATTTACTCCTGGGAATGAATCTGCCCATGTCTAAGTGGCATACAACGATTTCTATGAGACCTATATGAGTTGTCTCGAAAAGTGAAAAAATTAGCCTGAGGAATTAAAAATTAACTTGTAACAAGTAACAAGATATAATTATACAGGATTTTAAGGGACGTACTTGACTTACTTTAACCTGGCATTATTTGGAGTAAAAAATGTTAATAAAATTTTGGTCGCCGGAGACATTTTTGACGTTTTTTTTTTCTTCAAAATCATATAAAAATTGTAGGTTTTGGACATTTGGAGGCGGGGTGAGGGGTTGGTCGGTTACTCGGCTGAGTGACCAATGACGATATGCGTCAGATTTTTTTTTGTTTGATTTTGAAAAAAAAAATTTAAAAGTCATCAAAAAGTCACCGGAGTCCAAAATATCATTTACATTTTTTACTCCAAATATTGTCAGAAATCACTGGTTTAAGAAAGTCAAGTACGTCCCTTAACACTCTGTATATTGCTCAACTTTATAAATGTTTACTCTACGAGGATCGCTACTTATTTGCAAATATTTGCAAAACGTTGTGAACAATCTTTCAAAATTCGTTCTCAGCCTTAATTTATTTATTAACGGCCTTGCGGCTTTTCCTTAAAACAAGACTTAATTACATTAGATCACTAGCCCCTTGGGCAATTTTTGGAGATATTCTTCAGACAACAGAAAACCGGAGCTCATTTTGGGAGATATATTATCTCCTAGCACAGCGTTTTCTAACCTTTTTCAGCCACGAAGCTTTTTCAAGGACCCCTTAATAAAAAACCAGCAATATATTTCAAGCCATTTATTTTAGTTTTTTTTTTACTACAAATACAAAAAAAAAACTTTAAATAAAAATAAAAATTTAATAATAATTAACGTACAACAGTAACACCAACATTCAAATTAATTACTGTTAATTTTTCGGGTTGATGTTACTACTAAATTGTTTTAATCTCTAATCGGATTCCACTTGTAATCTGTTTCCAAAACAATTTAAATGAGCAGACAATGCCTTTCACAGAGGTATGCGTTTGAGGAAAGCAGTAAATATTTCAGTGCTTCTTCCGATATTTCCTTATAATCTTTCTTTAAATTCACCCAAAACTTGACAAAGAGGATTCTTTGAAATTACGTTTCAAAGTTGAATCACAATATATTTCTATTAATTTGTTTTCCTGTGCTGTTGTCAAGCCAGTAATATCAGTAACATCTGTGTTGAAAGGGTCTAATATCCAATTTTTATTTTTGTAGGGTACTGGAAATATTGGTACTGAAATCCCGAAAGATTACTTTGAGACTATTGGTGGCATTTATTAAGAGCGTATAACCAGCCAGAAAATCCACATTTCGTCGAAAGAGGTTCTTGCGATCGTACAAGGCGGTTCCAATGAGAAAGATTAATTACTCTCCGTACCAGCTTTTTAAAATTATAACTCCATATAGATTTTATTTCATTCCAAATTTGCTTTAATTTACACCTACATCCAAAAATGCTGAAAGGCGTGTTGATAAAACTATTAAAATTATGTACTTTTTGTAAATATTTTTTGATCATAAGTATTTATCATTTTTCAATAATGTCTCAGCAAAATAAGAATGTAAAAAAAAGAAATATATTAGTCTGTAAGTGCGCAAATAAATACACAAACGGATCAATTTTCGTCAAGAAACACATGTACGTATATATATTGTATTTATTTAATTTAAACTAAAATTAAAAATCTGTAACATTCGTATCCCAGATAATGTATTGATTAATAACGACCTATGGTATAACTTTATTATACCAAAAATTATCATTTTTTCTTAAAATTTGAAACATACGTTTACTAGATAAAAAAACAATCTTTCGAAATCAATTTATATTTATTTGTGGAAAAGAGTCAATACGTCTAAACACTGATTTAAAAATGACATATTTCTGGTATTCTCTGGTTATACGCTCTTAAATGGTCCAGAGATGAGACTGCGGACCTCCATATGACCCCCAGGGGTCCACGGACCACAGATTAAGAAACACTGTCCTAGCCTATAGACACGGTCTCATAAAAGTTACTGTCTCATTTTGTGTTGCGGTGAGAAATAAGATTTAAATAGGGTTAGAACGAGAGAATTCCACACTTTCAGTTTGCATTAAAAAAATTACCATTAAGGTTACCGAAAATTATGAAATAATTCTATAAAACAACATTTAACATTTGAAAAAAATCTACCTGTCAAGGTTTGCAAATTTTTAAATAATTATTTTTATCTTAAATGAAAAAAGTGAAGTGACAATAAAATTAATTAATACCTGTCTAATTAAATACGTTGTTTGGTTTTCGGTAAATTAGTTGTTACAATTGACACGATATAAACCATCAGCGAGCGTTATATTTATAGTTACCATTTATTTTGTACGTGCGAATTGATACAATGGGGTATTTCCACAAACCAGGGATTCTGTTTAATATTTAAAGATCATATTTCTGATTTTAATCATCCTACTAAAAATGTTTTTTTTTTTATGTTTTAATTCAATATCATTGATTTTAAAAACGATCTTAAACTGACAAAATCAAAAAGGCCCGTGGTTGGCAAATCGGATTGTGCCGTCACAAGCGTCGCTCAGCTGGGCCAGCATAAATAAACACTGTCAGTGAGCGTCCACGCCCATGACGTCACACGATAGCTACCCCGCAAAATATCGTTTTAGCGATAATTCAAAAATGGGAAACTTTAACTGGCTGTAGAAAATTTATTCGCTGTAAAAAATAAACAAAAATGCCATAATCATCGTAATTTTTTGCTTAATAGGCCCATAGGCCATAAGAAGCATTTACCCCAAATGACTTTGCTGACTGGTTTACCGTTCTAAACTGACTCTTTTTACAATACTTGAACAGTTCTTTATCCAAATCCAAAGTTACTTTGTTTTTAAGTGCATCATTAAAATTTATACGTTACAAACCTCATACATCAACTTATTTCACTTTCATCCCAACCTTCCTCATTTATCTTCGTTTGCGTTCAACATTTTAATACTTTTATTTGCATATAAATATATCATATTTGAATAAGTTAACAATAATAATCTAAACGAAAATAAGAAAGAGAACAAGACACAGAAAAACAGAAAAAGACAATAGTCGCAACTGGGACTCGAACCCAGACCTATATGATATATTTCACTGATGGGAATAACCTTAAAAAAAGTATAAAAAGAAAGTTTTTCTTATAAAAATTGAATATTCATTTAGACTTTCGTTAAAGTCAATTGTTCCATATAAATAAATTCGGATATATTTATCCGAGACGCTATCCAGGTTACAAACCAATACTTAGAACTAGCTTATGCCCATTGCAAATGCAACTAACGGGTTAAAACTAATTTGACTTACTTACTAACAGAAAAAAAATATATTTCATAGTAAGCGGGTAGGTACCTACGGTTAAACATACAAATATATATAAAGCCGCCCACAGGGCCTAGCAGCAAAAACCTGCCATACGTTAGTATATAGACACCATTGTAGGCATGCACACATCAAATCCCCAAAGTTTCATCGCAATCGGATGAACGGTTTAGCAATGCGTAATTTCAAAATGCCAGAGCTCACTTTTGTATACAGAAACCGTCGTGGGCATGCACACATTAAATCTACAAATTTTCATCGCAATCGGATGAATGGTTTAGCAACGCTTAGCGGTTAAACACAAAACTATGTATAAAGCCGCCCGCAGGACCTAGCAGCAAAAACCTGCCATACGTTAGTAAATAAACACCATTGTAGACATGCATACATCAAATCCCCAAAGTTTCATCGCAATCGTATGAATGGTTTAGCAATGCGTAATTTCATGATGCCAGAGCTCACTTTTGTATACAAAAACCGTCGTGGGTATGCACACATCAAATCTTCAAATTTTCATCGCAATCGGATGAAAGGTTTAGCAACGCTTAGCGGTTAAACATACAAATACATATAAAGCCGGCCGCAGGGCCTAGCAGCAAAAACATGTCATACGTTAGTATATAGACATCATTTTAGGCATGCACACATCAAATCCCCAAATTTTCATCGCAATCGGATGAACGGTTCAGCAATGCGTAATTTCATTATGCCAGAGCTCACCATTGTATGCAGAAACCATCGCGAGCATGCGCACATCAAATCCCCAAAGTTTCATCGCAATCGGATAAATGGTTTAGCAACGCATAGCGGACATACATACATACTTACTTGCAAATATTTTTTTGATTTTTATACATATAGAAGATAGCTGGTATCCGGCATGCGTTGCTATACCATTTAATAAAGAAAATGTTTCTACCTGCGTGTCTTTTCTCATTTGTTCCAATCCCCTTCCCCCCCCCCCATTTTCCTCACCAGCGTCCGCTTCCCCTTTCCCCCACTTCACTCCTACGCTTCTCCGTCTCGTAAACCCCCTCCCGAGTTCCCCTCCCCCCTCCCAGGTTCCCCCTTCCTGTTTCCACCCCCCTGCCTCATTACATTCACTAATTCTCGGTACATTAAGTTTTCAAACAGCTCGCGCGCCACCTATTCAACTTTTTTTTACAAATTTCGTCAAGCCAGAACTCACCAGTAGTTTTATACAAACCTTGAACTAACAATAACGAACACAACAAAAAAAGAATTTTTCAATTTGTTGCAGTCCTTCAGAAGTTATGAGCGTACGTACATTTTCATACAAATTTTATAATTACAGAACTCACCAGTAGTTTAACTGCTTAAAAATAAGCGCTATATTAATTTAATACTTAAAAAATATCCCGTTCAACTTTGAGTAATTTCATTGTAAAATTAGAAAACTAATACTTATGCAATATCGTCGGATGATATCGAGTGTTTGTGTGCAGGTAGGAACCTACTTATATTCTGAGTATAGGTACTTGCATACATACGTAAAAAAGAACTCATATTTAGGCTGGGTTGTTTAACGAAATTAAAAATTCTTCAATTTTTCAAGTCAATTTTAACGTTCTGTAAAAGTTCGGTTCGAATTCTATTCAAGTTCTGTAATTATTTCAGTTTAATGATGCAACTGGCATTTACTGATAAAAAAACAGAACTTACACAGAAAGTGAAAATAAACTTTAAAAAATTGTTAAATTATTCAGTATCGGTGAAACAACATTACCTTAGTAAATTAAATTGCATCAAAAACCTAAATAATTGTCCAACTACCCATTCCGGCAGGTACCGGCGCATTTCCTTACAAAATTCCGGCAATGTTTTTGCTTTTCTCATCATATTTTCAATACTACCGAGATAAGTAGGTACCTACCCTGAATTAATAACATTTCAATGTACTGGCCGGTAAATATCCACCCTACTGAAGTGAATCTATGGACACCAATTTTCTTGTTTTTTTTGGAAAATTTTATAGGTTTTTCGGCGACCCTGAACTTTTTTACATGGGACAGACACCTCATATTGGTATCAAAAGACGCGAAATGTTTTCGGGTACCGAATTTTTCAAAAACATTCAAGCCGGAATCGTTTTTCCGGCCGCAATGCCGTTTCCCGAAAAACAACAACCCAAACCGCTGAGAGATCCGTTTTCTTTTGACATTTCAATTTGCTGTTGAAGCGCGGGTAAATCTAGCGCTTTTGTATTAGGTACTTACCTAATATATCATACACAGACAGATAATATTCCATAATTATATTTTTTAAACAGGCAAGACCGATGCACAAATTTGCACAATTCCTGCTTAAATTAAGGCCCTGCCGAATCACACAAATTGAAATCCGCCATTAAAAAAAAAAATTCTTCATACAAAACCTATTAGGGCTGGGTCTGCTTTTTTTTAAGGTGGTAGTGGATTTTAACGCCATCACGACTCCATCTTCAGTGTTGCAAAGTTCGAGAAAAATTATAAAATTTTAATATAGCAGCCGATTTTACAGGCTGCAAACGATTTGCATTTATCGATGAAAGTGAATTTTTCGCAAATGTCAGAAAAATGTCGAATTTGAATGCAATATTGTGAAACATTTTCAAGGGGGAGCAAAACATGTTTTGGTTTTAAAAGTTTCTAAAACTTGTATTGTTTATGTTTATTAAAAAACATCTCCGCCGGAAGGTGTACTTTTAACGCAATCTTTAATTCCGTATTGCCCCTATAAAATGTCAATTTTTCCCAAGAACTTTCTCGAAGCCGTTTAATTAATTAGAATAAATTCCTAGCAAAATCAGTTTTGTATGGGAAACTAACTTTTTTTTACTTCCCTTCTCGATCCGACGTTTTTAAAGGGGCGAACCTGTCGGCGGAAAATATAACCTAGCCGAATTGAGTGATTTTATGAGTAGTTCCAGTTTTCGCCGCAAATTTATATTATTTTTCGCTCTTAAAATGTATCAGTTCAATTTTATGTGAGTTTCCTGTCTAGTCTATTTTTTTTGTGAAAATCGTGAAGCTAGCGTATTTATTTAAATTCAGACGAAGCTGCCATTTCGAACGGATGAAAATAGAACTACAACAGTATTCGATAGACATTTGATTTTTTCTAATGTGAATAATCCATCTTGTATTCCGCACCGCTAGAAGTCTCCCGTAAAGTTTTGGCAAACATATTGATAACGATGAAAAATGTTTCCCCTAACAAAAAAGAAACAAAAGCTAGTGGCTGGAAAATAATCGACTCTTCGAAGGATTGTGAACTTTGAAGCGTTCCAAAATAGCGAGCGCTAATGTCCATTCTCGCGTGTCAGCCGAAGGGACAATTCTAGACTTCAAGCCAAAGTGAACCTTGAGGTTGGTGAAACGCGAGGGGCGGTGAGGTCGATTTTCGCATCAAGGAAAAAGTGAGTTTTTTGAAAAACCAAGCAATACTATATAAACTAGCTTATGCCCATTGCAAATGCAACTAACGGGTTAAAACTAACTTGACTTACTAACTAACAGAAAAAAAAATCAAAGTAAGCGGGTAGGTACCTACGGTTAAACATACAAATATATATAAAGCCGCCCACAGGGCCTAGCAGCAAAAATCTGCTATACGTTAGTATATAAACACCATTGTAGAAATGCACACATCAAATCCCCAAAGTTTCATCACAATCGGATGAACGGCTTAGCAATGCGTAATTTCGTGTTGCCAGAGCTCACTATTGTATACAGGAACCAGGAATCCCCCCCCCCCTTCCTCACCAGCGTCCTCTTCCCCTTTCCACTCCGCCTCCCTCACCTTCCCTCACCCCACTTCACTCCTAGGCTTCACCGTATCGTAAACCCCCTCCCAAGTTCCCCTCCCCCCTCTTAGGCTCCCCTCCCCCTTCCTGTTTCCACCCCCCCCCCACCTGCCGCATTACATATACTAATTCCCGGTACATTTAGTTTTCAAACAGCTCGCGCGCCACCTATAATTTTTTTTTTACAAATTTCGTAATGCCAGAACTCACCAGTAATTTTATACAAACCTTGTACTAACAATAACGAACACAACAAAAAAAGAATTTTTCAAATTGTTGGAGTCCTTCGGAAGTTATGAGCGTACGTACATTTTCATACAAATTTAATAATGCCAGAACTCACCTGTAGTTTTACTGCTTAAAATAAAGCGCTATATGAATTTAATACTTTTAAAAAAATATTCCGTTCAACTTCGAGTAATTTAATTGTAAAATTAGAAAACTAATAGGTATGCAATATAGTTGGATGATATCGAGTTTTTATGTGCAGATGGGTACCTACCTAAATTCCGAGTGCAAAAAGAGTGAGTAAGAATTGTTACTCACTCTTTGTGAATTCTTACTCACTCTTTTTGCACTCGGAATTTAGGTAGGTACCCATCTGCACATAAAAACTCGAGTAAATTGAGTAAGAATTGTTACTCACTCTTTGTGAATTCTTACTCACTCTTTTTGCACTCGGAATTTAGGTAGGTACCCATCTGCACATAAAAACTCGATATCATCCAACTATATTGCATACCTATTAGTTTTCTAATTTTACAATTAAATTACTCGAAGTTGAACGGAATATTTTTTTAAAAGTATTAAATTCATATAGCGCTTTATTTTAAGCAGTAAAACTACAGGTGAGTTCTGGCATTATTAAATTTGTATGAAAATGTACGTACGCTCATAACTTCCGAAGGACTCCAACAATTTGAAAAATTCTTTACACATATTTAGGCTGGGTTGTTTAACAAAATTAAAAATTCTTCAATTTTTCAAGTCAATTTTAACGTTCTGTAAAAGTTCGGTTCGAATTCTATTCAAGTTCTGTAATTATTTCAGTTTTATGATGCAACTGGCATTTACTGATAAAAAAAACAGAACTTACACAGAAAGTGAAAATGAACTTTAAAAAATTGTTAAATTATTCAGTATCGTGGAAACAACATTACCTTAGTAAATTAAATTGCATCAAAAACCTAAATAATTGTTAAACTACCCATTCCGGTAGGTACCGGCGCATCTCCTTACAAAATTCCGGCAATGGTTTTGCTTTTTTCATCATATTTGCAATACTACCGAGATAAGTAGGTACCTACCCTGAATTAATAACATTTCAATGTACTGGCCGGTAAATATCCACCCTACTGAAGTGAATCTATGGACACCAATTTTCTTGTTTTTTTTGGAAAATTTTATAGGTTTTTCGGCGACCCTGAACTTTTTTACATGGGACGGACACTTTATATTGTTATTAAAAGTTGCTTTATATTGCCGGGTACTGAATTTTTCAAAAACATCTAACCGGGGATCGTTTTTTCGGCTGCAATGCCATTTTCCAAAAAACAACAACCCAAACCGCTGAGAGATCCGTTTTGTTTTGACATCTCGGATAACTGATAACTGACCTGTCTCAACATTCTCTCTAGTATTTTCCATTGCATCGAAACTAAGGCCTAATTTGTGGTTTTTTTTTTTAATGCGAACCTGTCGGCGGGAACTATAACTGAGCCGAATTTGTTGATTTAATGAGTAGTTCCAGTTTTCGCCGCAAATTTATATAATTTTCGCTCTTAAAATGTGTCAGTTCAATTTTATGTGAGTTTCCTGTCTGGTCTATTTTTTTTGTGAAAATCGTGAAGCTAGCGTATATATTTAAATTCAGACGAAGCTGCCATTTCGAACGGATGAAAATAGAACTACAACAGTATTCGATAGACATTTGATTTTTTCTAATGTGAATAATCCATACTTGTATTCCGCACCGCTAGAAGTCTCCCGTAAAGTTTTGGCAAACATATTGATAACGATGAAAAATGTTTCCCCTATCAAAAAAAAAAACAACTGCTAGTGGCTGGAAAATAATCGACTCTTCGAAGGATTGTGAACTTTGAAGCGTTCCAAAATAGCGAGCGCTAATGTCCATTCTCGCGTGTCAGCCGTCGGGACAATTTCCTTCGAACAAAATTAAACCTTGAGGTGTGCGAAACTCGAGGATCGGAGAGGTCGTTTTGGCGTGCCAGCGGCATTTTTGCGTCGCCAAGCCAAAGTGAACCTTGATGTTGGTGAAACGCGAGGGGCGGTGCGGTCGATTTTCCCGTCAAGCGAAAAGTGAGTTTTTTGAAAAACCAAACAATACTATATAGTATATATATGATTGATTCCAATTAAAAGGGTAGTTGCCCTTAATATGGAGAAAAATAATTAGTTGATAATAATGTAATTCTAAAATTTTAAAATATGAGATTGACAAATATGACGGCTTTGACAGAAGGTGGCAATAACGAAATTGGTTAACGCGCTCGTCCCGGTTAGACGGAGAGGTCTGGGTTCGAGTCCCAGTTGCGACTATTGTCTTTTTCTGTTTTTCTGTGTCTTGTTCTCTTTCATATTTTCGTTTAGATTATTATTGTTAACTTATTCAAATATGATTTATTTCACTGATGGAAATAACCTTCAAAAAAGTATAAAAAGAAAGTTTTTCTTATAAAAATTGCATATAAATATGTTAAAGAGTATCTGGAAGAGTATTGAATCCGCTAAAGATACGTATTTTATTTAGAGATGTCCTAAAACACCGAATTTATCAGGAATCAATACAATTTATGTAAACAGAATATTAATAAAAATAATAATTGTTTTATTATTAGCTGTACGAATGGGATATGAAGTTCAATTTATTCGTCTTGGCACTATAGCAAACAAATATGATGGAAACAAAACAAATCGTCTTAATATTCGTAAAACAAATACAAAAAAAATAGTTTTAAATCGGGAAATGTTAAAACACTCGTTAAATGAATTTAGCGAATATTATTATAATAATATAAATTAAAACATGGAAACGACATTTTTAAATATTTAATATGGGCAGCCACACTATTCATCCATCAGAAGAGCGATTCTTTTTTTTTTTGTGGATATGGAATCGATTCCATAAGTAATTGCCCGTCAAATTTGTGTGATTGTCTAAGGCTTGCAATTGCTTTTTCAACTAGTTTAAAACACGAAATACTGGAGTATACATGATTATTTATTCGTCTAAATACGCATGAATTACTTGGTTTGACAAATTAAGAACCTATTACTGCACTGCAGTGTCCTGGTACTGCAGTGCCACCGAGATGTTTGAAGGAGGGCGAGTTCCCGGATTCCGAGCACTCATAAAGAAACGGATCACTAACTTTAGAACGCGACTAGCCTCGAGCGAAAACAGTCTTGTGATGGCAGCATTCCACTTCTGGCAGGGTCCCATCTACAAGCGGTGGAGCCACTTCCTGATGACATAGATTTATAACAAAAAGTTAACTTAATTCAAATTTTCTTATTTTGTTTTGTATTATTATCTATTATTTTCTTTTACCATGTAATTTTTTTTTTTTTTCTCTCATCTTGCAATATTTTTTATTTTACTTGATATATTGTATATGTATTATATGGAACTCGTGGGACTGCACCACCCTCCCCGAGATCTGGAATAAAGGATAAAAAAATAAAAATAAAAAATAAAAAAAATTAACCCTAGCAAAGCTATTAAGGCAGTACACGTACAGAATAATTTAATATTTGGGGACGAAATACATAAATAATTTTCCACTAACCGCCGCACTTTTAGGCACGCATTATGGGAATTACACCTCATTTCAACAATTACTATAAGAAACAGCTATTTACATGCACAAAACAGGTTATTAGGTTCTTAATTTGAGCAAACTAAGTAATTCATGCGTATTTAGATTGTAACGATATTAACATGCTAACGTACATTAAATGAATAAATACTTTCAGAATTTCGTGTTTTAAGCTAGTCGTAAAAGCAATTGCAAGCCATAGACAATCACACAAATTTGACAGGTGATCACGTATGGAATCGATTCCGAATCCAGAAAGATTGAAGAATTTTGTATTTTAAATCATTCCTCTCAGAATACCAATTTTTAAATTACACGAAAAATAGTAATGAACAACGATAAATGGGCAGAGAACAATTATTTTTTTAAATTATTTTACACCCACAATTGGCTAAAAGCCTTTTGACATGCTTTCGGATAAGGGCCATCATATTAAATACATAAGTATAAATCTTTCTAACCACAATATTATCAAAGTACTATTTGAGGCTTGGCAACAATCGCTAATCATTTATTAAGTACCCATTTGTTTTTCGGTAATGTTATATATTATAGATAATTGCTAATCTAGGTTTGCATGTGTTATTACTTAAATCACTAAATAGATAATTCACGATAAAATTTGACGATTTAGACTTCTTTATTAACAACCTCGTATATTTGAAAAAACATGTGCTAATTTTATTAGCTGATATGACGTCATGGCAAATATAAAAATTAGAACCAAAAATGATGTAATTACTTTATTATTATTTATTTTTATTTTTAACTTAGCAAAACCTCAAATAGTAATATTTAATTAATGAAGACAATATTAGCGAAACTCAATCGAAAATATAAACAGAAAAATCATAAAATCTGTAACAAAAAAAAAACAGAAAAATCAAAAACATATGGCACTCGAACCCAGGACCGTTGGTTTTCCGGGCCGCAACTCTACAAACTGAGCTAATGTATCCCTATCCGATTCGATAATTTTAAACTGCATCATACTTCGACTAAGAACTACCAACATATTTTTATTGGCTGCTATCTTTATTTATGATTGATTGCAAGATTCAACCAGAACTAAATGATATCTAGATAATTCATTTCTTTCTTCTCTTTCTCTGTAAACGAGAAAAAGAAGAAACTGCATTTTATATTACTTAATTGAAAATATTATTTTGCTTACTATGAGAAGGTTCGGTTTTGGTTAAGGTTTATTTTATTTTATGTATTTATTATTTCAGTTTATTTTATTTATCTTGCCTTATCAACTGTCGTAATATAATGTTCACGTTTATATGTTTTTTTGTAGTAATTTTAATGTACGTACGACAAATTTGTGTTCCGACGTAAATAGATCATTTGTAATTTAAACACCCATTACCTTTCTTTCTGTTAATAATTTTTATTTTGTATTTTATCATATTTTTATAATAAATACTAATCATCATATTTACTCAAAAATAATTGCCCAAATTGCCTTCGAAATCATGAAATAATAAAATCTTTAATGGCCAATATCCGCGCATCCGTTCCCCTTAATATCCATGCACATCCCAATAGCAATTTTTAAGATGAAGTCATACTAAATAATGTAAAATCATACAAAATCATATGTTTTTTGTTTTGAATATTGATCGCTTAGAAGTATTATAGATGCTTCAATTAAACACTGCGTGTAGAACATACCTTGACCCTTAAAAACATCGGTAATTTTTTTAACAAGTCTTTTAATAAGCCTAGAAAAAATAGAGTATTAGGTCTATAAAAAACACTCAGTGTAAACTCTCCTACTTATTAACACCTTTTGGGGCATGGTTTTATTGTATAATGTGGCAAATTCAGTTTCTTTTGTAATAATCGCAAAAAAATTATATTTACGCCCGAACAAAATAAAATAAAACATTCATTTTGTCGTTGTTATTTTTGACATCAATCAATACGGCCCGCACTCTACGAATTGGTATCTTGGAGTTCCGCATTCCATGCTGGTCTCGTAGCTACTTTCAGACCTTCCAACATTTCATCTCTTTCATCCGTCAAAATCTCACAGAGCCACAGAATGTGCTCGGCTGTTTGGTTTGTGTCACCACACGCACAGTTTGGATGGGGAGACAGGGTCAGGCTGTGCAGTCTTACCCTGAATTCACCATGACCTGAAAGTATTTGTGTTAAGTGATGATCCAATTTGATGAACGCCCCTTCCATTTTGGCTTTTACTGACGGAAAAAAGGAGAAAGTCTATCTGCCCGTATTCGATCATTCCCAACGTTTTTGCCATTCATTAAGAGTGAGTTCACGCATCTCTTTCAGCAGTCGAGGGAGAGGTACTGCCCCACCCGGTGTTAGTTCAACTCCAAGATGGACGGCTGACCTTCCTCTATTTGCAATGCGTCTGAAGCTACAGTCCTGTATGCGCCTGAGAGCGCCAGCAGGGGAGTTCGCTGGCCCCGCTTAAGTGCCGAGTGGATCAGTACGTTGTCTAGGCGATGCTCCCATACAGAGGCTGCATACGTGACTTGTGTCACGTACGCTCCCCTGTACAGTAGGCGAAGTGCCGGAGAACGTAATCCCCACTCCGCAGTTGAGATTCTTCTCAGTTTCATGAACAGGGCCTGGGTCCTGCTGGATACACTCTTGACATGCGCCAGAAAAGATGAAGAGTGATCCAAGATAACGCCTAGGTATCTTTCATTTTCCACAAATCGGATGATGGAGTCTCCCATTTCCTCTTTTTCTCTCCCAAAGAGAACTGCACTAAATTATTAAAACAAAGTCACGTTTTTAACGATAAAATTATTATAAACTATTTAAACACTTAAGAGCGTTTAACCAGCCAGCGGCCGAAAATCCACATTTCGTCGAAAGATGTTCTTACGATCGTACAGAGCGGTTCCAATGAGAAATATGAATTACTCTCCGTACCAGCTTTTTAAAGTTATGACTCAATATCGATTTTATTTCATTCCAAATTTGCTTTAATTTTTACCTAAATCCAAATACTGAAAGGCGTGTTGATAAAATTAAAATTATTAAAATTATGTACTTTTTGCAATTATTTCTTGATCATAAGTATTTATCATTTTTCAGTAATGTCTGAGCAAAATAAAAATGTAAAAAAATCTGAAATATATGAGTCTGTAAGTGCCCAAATAAATACACAAACGGACCATATTTTCGTCAAGAAACACATGTACGTATATATATTTTATTTATTTAATTTAAATTTAAATTTAAATTCTGTAACATACGTTTACCAGATAACGTATTGATTTATTTTACTGCATGATTATATGATTTGAAATGGGTGTTATATAATACAAAATCTTTTTTGAAAATTTAACAAATCTGACAACGAGCTATGGCATAACCTTATTATACTAAAAATAAACATTATTTTCTGAAAATTTAAAACATACGTTTACTAGAAAAAAGAACAATCTTTCGAAATCAACTTATATTTTTTTGTGGAAAGAGTCAATACGTCTGAACACTGATTTAAAAATGACATATTTCTGGTTTTATCTGGTCATACGCTCTTAACTAAATGTCATCGCTTTTCAATAAATCAACAATATTTTTAAATATCCGCCTTTAGCTTGTACGTAAGCAACAAGCATGTAAACGTACAGTAATGTATTTACTTATAATTTATTCGTTGTGGCATATCTCATCTGCGGCTTTGTGAATACATAACCGGAGTTCTTCGATGGTTTTTAGTTCATTGGCACAAATCATCCTTTTTCGCTCCCAAAAAGAAAAAATCTAACGGGGTCAAGTCTGGAGACTGGAGACCCTGTCGGCAATGGAAAATGATGCCTACGTTATTTCCATTATTTGCATGTGCATTGTCACAGTTATTCAATAACAAAATTAAGCACAAAAGATGCACAATTTTAATAGCTAGATATGTCTGAGCTAAATAAAGATTTTCTTTTAAGCATGTCTTATTAAATTACACACCAGACATACTAAGTTTTAATTATAACGACAAAGTTTTTAAAGTCAAACACTATTAGAGACATACGGCCTTACTAAAAAACCCCGTGAAAACCCCGTTAACGCATCCAAAAACTAAAAACTGTTTTTGAAAGGTGATTAAATAAGCTTTCAAATTGTATCATTAGAAGTAAGCATTTTATTTTTGAAATATTGATATTTTGAATGCAAACATTACAAAGTTTTAAAGATGACTCACCTTACACTCTTTCCTTTAAAAACTGAACTAAAATAATTGATAACGTAAAAAGAAACTCATTTTTTAATAGTCTATATACGCTTTCAAATTGTATTATTAGAAGTAAGCATGTCATATTTGAAATATTAAATTTATCAGATTTGCTTTGCGAATGAAGTACCTAATGTTGTTGACGCGCACTGCAAATGGGTACATGGTTGCATTCAAAACCAAGGGCGGCTGGTTGCACAGTGCGTTCGTGTGCAGCACTGGTAAATAATATCGCCTAAAATTACTTTATAATATACTGAGAAATATAAAATCTATGAATCTCATTAAAAACATCACCTACCAATATAATGCCTAATATAGTATGAATCAGGGAGAGCGGATTCTCTTAGTTCCGCGCGAAGCTGCCTTGTTCCCCGCGTGCAGGCCGATTGCACGCGGAACGAATTATGTTTTTGTACCGAATATCCCAAACATCGCCAGCGCGCAACGCCAGCAATATGTATGAAAAATTAAGATATATTCGTGTGCCACCGGGCGGCCTTTATCATACAAACTTAAATTTGGATTTGCGGCAAAGATACTTAACCAAACTGAATAATTCTTTTTTTAATCAAAGGGTACAGTCAATACCTAAATTTTACATATATTTGCTATTTTATTGATTTGTGTTTTAAATTATAAAACGCAGATCGTTAAGGGATTCAATTTTTTATAGGTAACTTTGACAATTTTGCCCACGTACTGTTTATACATTGTATATAAATACTATTTGTATACTGTTTATAATGAAATATAAAACTAACTAACTAACCATCACGCTGTTTCCCTGCAGAGGTAGGCAGAGAGGACGGACCGCCAAACAACTCGGTATTGGCACACACTCTTTGTCTCACTCACATTCATACATTCTCTGCTATTATTCTGACTTTTGACATGACCCGACTCAAGTATCTGATTCACTTGATCGTACCATGTCTTCCTCGGGCGTCCCCGACTTCTTCTACCATTCACATTTGCGTCGTATATTCTTCTTACACTACTTTCAAATTTATTTTATTTTATGAAATATAAAATAAAATAAATTAAACATTATAAAAAAACGACTTTTTTGGGTTGAAATTCAAGATTTATTTACGAAAATTTTGTGTTGTTTCTATTTTCTTGAAACAGAAAATAGATCTGTACAAAAAAAAAATTTTTATTTAAAAGCGATATGTAAAAGTTATCGCCCTTCGAAAACAGCTTAGAATAGACCTTCTCTCCAAATAAGATAAGTGGAATCATTTTTACCTATTGTTGCTTAGTACGCGTTATCTGATAGGTAGATACGGATTATCAGTGAACCACCACATTTTCAGGGCAGCGGCCGCCACTGTTCAAAACACTGACTGACGGTAGATTTGGCAACAATGGAAAATTATAATACTGGCCACACACGCCGGACAAATTTGACCTTTTTACCTGAAAACAACCCCTAAAAGTTAGAATTTCGAAAAAAGTTATTTATCTTTTTTACTTCCGAAGTTAATGCACTTTACCCCCGGACACCCTGTGTATTATATTTAATGAATTAATTGTGCAATGACACAAATTTATTTCCACACGGAGGCGGTCAAACCTATACACAGGCTCTTTTATAGAGGGGTAGGGGTTTAGGGGGAATAACATCCTCCCCCCCCACCCTTTAGAGGTCCCGAAAAACTTTCTGATAAATTTTTCGACTCACCCCCTCAACCCACATTTTTCCTTGCCCTTGTTATGTTTTTTTGTAACATAGTTGGAAAGTAGGCGTTGAGCAATATAAGTTGGAAACCTCTGGTCTACGTGATATTATAATAAAATAAAATAATTGAAGTATTATTTATTTTAGATGGCGCCCAAATTGTATATGACGGGAGGTAGCCCCCCATCCCGAGCTGTCATGATGGTGGCTGCAGCACTCAAGGTGGAGATTGTCAAAGTGGAGGTCAACGTCATGAAACAGGAAAATTTGGCCCCCGCATATATCAAGGTATTTTATTTGCCGCCATTAAATTGATCTGCTGAAAAACTACTTCAGCAGTTTTGGCAGGAATGAAAAAATAAATTTTATTGAATGAAAAGGCAAAATCTGTTTAGGAAAATTTGATTTATTTTGGTTGAATGTTGGTTTACCTATGGGTTATTTTATGCATCATTCGTACCTCCTACATCATATTTCTTTAATGATAGTTGATTTTTGAAGTAAAAACTTGTTTAGCACCGTTGTGATTTGAAATTCAATGAAACGAAAAAGCGACGCTAAAAAGAGACAAAAACATCCATCTCAACGAGGGCGATAACGCCCCCTTGGGGGCGTTTCAGACCTTTAGGGGGTCGGTAGAAGACCAAGAAAAAATTAGGGGGGGGGGGTTTCAGACTTTTAAGGGGGGGCGGTAGGAGACCCAGAGAAACCCATCCCACACCATCCCATCTTGCCCCATCCTATCCTGTGACAAAGGGTATGGGGGGGTCATGAGCTTTGTGACGTCACATACACAAAACGACTGCGAAACATGCGACTGTGTCACCCCCTCCGTCGTGGTATCTCGCTACGCCTCCCCCCTCTCCCCGTTGTGGTAAATATAATCGTGACGACAATTGTTGTTTCGGATTCACAGAAATAAAAATTATCTCAAAGTGGAAGGTGGGCAAAGAAAGGTTGAGAATCTATGATCTACAGCAGTGGTTCTTAACCTGTGGTCCGCGAATATATGTATGGGGGTTCGCAGTCTCATCTCTGGACTATCTAACAATTATAAATAAATGCCAACAAAAGTCTCGTAATCGCTAGGCGTCTTCGTTTCGGGATTATTTTCCAGTAGGTACCCGACAAAAATAAAAATTGGATATTAGCCTCTTTTAATACAGATGTTACTGATATAACTGGCTTGACAACGGTACAGGAAAATTAATTAATATAAATGTCTTGTGATTAATTGAAACGTAATTTCAAGTTTTTGGGTGAATGCAATGAAAGATTATTATAAGAAAATTTCAGAAGATGCACTGAAACATATACTGCTTTTCCACATACCCCTGTGAAAAGACATTCTCTGCTTTTTTTAAACTAAAAATAAATTCAGAAACAGACAACAGGTTTTTTTTAAAAGTGAAACTTCTTTAGCACCGTTGTGATTTGAAACTCGGATGAAACGAAAATGACGCATTACAGTACCCACGAAGCGTCAAACTGAGCTCATTGGCCACTTTGATTATGATCTCAATTTTCAAGGCTCCTATTGGTTGAGATAAACGAAAAAGACGCATTACAGTACCTAAGAAGCGTCAAACTGCGCTCATTGGCCGCTTTGATTATGATATCACTTTTCAAGGCTCCTATTGGGTTAGCTATGAAACGGAAATGACGTATTACTGTACCTACGAAGCGTCAAACTGCCCTCATTGGTTACAGAAGTACACTATTAATTATTATCGTAATGTTATAATTCAAATATACTGCAGAAGGATTCTTTGTAAGCTTTAAGGAAAAGAGTCAAGACAAACAGAAGAAAATGGCACGATTTAGTTTGGTAGGTGCTAAATATTTATTATCAATATAAATCTTTAGGTAAGATAAAAATAAAATATTCGGAAAGTTATTGTTTCATTTTATTTGTTTCAGAAAAATCCAGAGCACACTATACCCTTGTTGGAAGACGAAGGCCTTTTCCTTGGAGACAGGTATTAACTTTTTCCTTTTTTTTTGCATCTTTTTTTTTACATGAGCTCCACACAGGAGACCCTGAGGAATATAATTTCCCTCAGGGCCTATGTCATCTTTGGGGATGCTGTGACTTTGGGGATCAAATATTTGAAGTTAGTTTTCAAGTTCTGTTCTGTATAAGTACTATTCAAGTTCTGTTTATATCATTATAAGCCAGTTGCTACATAAAACCGAAATGATAACGGAACTTGAATATAACTTGAAAACAGAACTTGAATATAGCGTGAAAATTAACTTCAAATATTTGATGATTCCGTCATTTTTTTTAAACAACCCGTCCTTAGAGTTTTGAATAATAGTATCAAGCGGCTATCATTATACCCCTCGCGGATACTTTTTCCCGGTGACTAGCTGTCACTGGATCACAGTGAAGACCGGCTATTTTTGGAACCAGTTCCTATCGGATTTATAAAATGGTCACCAACACCCAAACTGGGCGAAGCCGAACCAAAAGCCGCCGATCGGGCCTAGAAGCAAAAACCTACAGAGCGTGTTTTTAACTGCTAGTTTTAATAAATTAATGCGTCTACGATCACCTATAAGCGATAACCGATCACCGATCCACCGATCACCGATCACCGATCAATCGATCACCGATCACCGATCACCGACCACTGACCAATGGTCAACGATCACCGAACATTAATTACCGATAACCGATTACCGCTTTTCGATTAATGATTCCCGATTTGTTTTGCAGTCACGCAATCGTAGCCTACCTGGCCAACGCCTATGCCAAGGACGACTCGCTATACCCCAAGGACGCCAAGAAGCGCGCCGTCATCGACAGTAGGCTGCACTTCGACAACGGCACCCTCTTCCCCCGCTTCAAGACCACTGTCGTAAGTGTACCATAAAGAAAAAAAAAACGACGCCTCTGCTCTCCAGAGCACCTCTATCTAATGTTAGGTGAATAACTAGAGTACTAGAGGAACAACACCGCCAATTAACAAGATAAATGTTTCAAATTTCGTTAAGATCGTACGTAGGGCTCGCTCATGGTAATTGGAGGATTTCTTTTTTTTTAATTGTGCCCCAGATTTTATGTCCGGGTTAAATCTTCCCCACAGGAAATACTAAACCCTTCCACACACTTTTCCCTTTACAACATTTTGCCCTTTACAACATTTCAAAATTCCGTCATCCGTAGATATACTTCTGTAAATTATTTGTTTGTTTTTTTTTTATTGCTTTTAATTCCCGTTACCCGTATGTGTATATACTGAATTTAATGTGCGGGACCGCATTAAACTCCCACATTCCGGAATAAAATAAATATTATCGCTGCTCTGCTTTGTCTCGGAACTTAAAGAGACTAATAATAATGTTTTCTGCATTTTTAGCGCCCGCTCTTCTTTAAGGGAGAGACAGAAATTCCCAAGGCCAAGCTGGACGAGATTGTGGAGGCCTACAGTATGATGGAATTGTTCCTGGACACCTTCAAGTGGGTGGCTGGAGATCAGCCCTCCATTGCAGACTACTGTTGTATCACCTCCATCGGGGCCCTCGACATGATCATCCCTGTCAGCAATACAGAGTAAGAAAATAACCTAACCTTTTTTAATTTATTTTTATTTTTATTAGTAACAAATCTTTATAAATAAAAATCAATTGGTGTTCGTTTGTCTCGCTAAAACTCGGAAACGGCTGGGCCAATTTAGCTGATTTTGGTTTTGAAATGTTTGTCGTAGTCCAGGGAAGCTTTAAAGGTGAGAATATGGAAAAATTGCGAGGACAATGGTAAAAACCACAATTTCATTTTCCCATATAAACTGTTCAGAATAACGAAATCGAGTTATTGCAAACGTCAGAAAAAACATACAAATTGTTGTCTTGGAAACGATGTTTTCTTTTTTTAAATTAGGCAATTCACCCTAAAAATAGTGCTTGGTTGGCGTCGTAGTTAATATCTAATATATCTCTAAAAATGAATGGCCAAAATGTATGAATGCGCATAACTTCCGAACAACTGCACCAAATTGGATAATTGTTATTTTTATTGTTAATTCAGTTCAGTTCGTAATTAAATTTAAACATGCACGTATGTTTAAATCAAGTTACGAACTGAATGAATAGAACACCCGTAAGTGCAGCCCTTTGGGGATGCTGTGTGGCTGGTTTTTAAAGGAAAGGAAGGAGAGGAGAGTTTGAGGGTGGGTAGGAATCTGGGGTTCAGTTTATCCTGGTCATCCGCCTCCAAGACCTAGACAAACCTGACCCCATTTAGCCGGGCACCCCTGCTAAATCACCAAACGTAGCAAACCACTTGGGGTGACCTATGGCAGAGGTGTTGGTTATCCAATAAAGGTTCCCGGGGCGGCGGTACCCATTTCCGCCTCCCAAATTGAATATAGAACAATTTTAAGATAATGTTTTCCCTGTAGTCGTTTTTATTTAAAAACCATTGTCGATGAATGATGCCTAGACCAGTGGGTTACTTCAGTAATTTTTGGAGAACGTCTTCTCTCCACGGCGACGCTCGCGCTACTGGGCTTCGCGCAGTGTGGCAGGCATACAAACATTTGGACTTTGATCTCTTTGATGTGCGCTAAAGAAACCGACACGGAACGGCAAAGCGCACTTAAGTGCTCAAATAAGTGAACACAGTGTCAAATGCCCGTGCCACACATGTGAACACTTATTTGAACACTTCTTTGAACACATGTCTGGCACGGGCATAACTATAATAAGTGAGCGTATCTAAGCAAGACTGAGAGCCTTATCGGGTTAGTGGGCGTCGCTTGACGTTCACACAGATAGGCCAATACATCAATTCTATGCATTTTTATTGCTTTCATCTTGCGTTACCTATACCTACAAGAATTATCACAGATACCTACTTATTCATGGGACCCTAGCGCTGCAGACAATCGTTAAAACCCTATATCAATAAGATGTTGACTAAAACCGTCGTCTATGGTTATTAGGCGACGCGGCATTAGTCAATATGTTTATTTATTTATTTCTATTCTTGAACATACATATATATTACAATGGTTTAAATTACACAGATTCCTACCCACTTCTCACACATTCTTCCTTTCTAGAACTTACACTCCTTCCTTTTCTTTGACCTGTTGACAGTGGGACTTCAGACCTTCAGAGAAATTGATGCGCCGAAAATCGTAGATATTTTAATTGAAAGGCGTCAGAGAAACTTAAGAGGCCGCTATCCGAATTTCTTGCAAACCTCCCTTAAAAAAAATTTGAACTTTTTAAGCTCTTTAAAAAATATGTGTTATTTTTTAAGATAATATCTATAAATTCCCCACGCCGAAACGCAAATTATATGAAATTCCCTTGATAGAAAAAAAAAAGCAAAGTATGCTTCAATTTTTTTTTTTTTCAAGTCTGTTTCCATTATTTTACAAGTTATATATATGAAAAAATTCACAGTGTTTCTTTATATACTGTTTTAGACAGCTCCCAAGAGATTTTTGATCTATTTTAAACGAGTCGTGTTTTATTAAAGATTTTCGCATTGAATTTATCGCTGTAAATGTTAGCGCGCTCCTCTTACATTCGTAATTTCATATCTCTCCATCTTCTTCTTTTTGGGGCCAGTAATGGAGCCTTAATCCATCCAATAATTACTACAGATACTTGCAAACTACGCGACTGTGATGCAACAACAAGTAGCCTACAGATATACTACTCTTTAATGCTGCTTCGCTTACACGGCGCTAACCGAAATATATTGAACTTGATCATTTTTCACGTGCAGCCGTGGAGTTAACACGATGTCAAATGACTTTTTCTCAAACATAAATATATGCCTTCTTCACTAAATCCTTTCTTACGTATTCTGGTAAATAGTAGTTATGTAAACACGCATTTTTTTCCACTTCCAGAACAAATCTAATATTACTTTCATATTCAGACGTCATTTCTGTCATACGTCAAAAGAATAGAAGTAGATACGAATGCTGCAACGCGTATCGTACTACCAGCACCGTCGGTAGCGTGCATAAATATACCAAACCACATATGTAGCATGTAGCGTGCAACTGACATCAAACCCACAGCAGGCGCGTAGCATCGTGTACGAACACTAGCAAAATCGTACGGCGGGTACTCACGAATGCTGCAACACGTATCGTACTACCAGCACTGTCGCGTCGGTAGCGTGCAACGTGCAACTGACATCAAACCCACAGCCGGTGCGTAGCATCGTGTAAGAACACTAGCAAAATCGTACGGCGGGTACTCACGAGCGGTGCGCGTGCTACGCGCTCGAGTCGCTCGTAAGTAGCTCCATGTACGAAGGCACTTAGTGCAGGCGATTATGAATTTATCCTTCGTACAGTTCCTTTGTACACAAGAGTTAAAAAGGCTTTTAAAAATCATCAAATTTAGTATGGAAGACACCGGTGTCCAAAACATAGTCGACAGGTAAAAAGACCCTTCACGCAGCATCCCCAAATATGACATAATTCCTCCAATGGAGTTAATTTACCTCACCAAAGGCGTCAAATTTTTCACCTCATTAATGTCGGTATGTTGGGCCGTTATCCAATAGTTTATTATTAATTATTACACCATAAACCCTTTTCAACCCCCGTCTGTCTGTTTGTGTGTCTGTCTGTGGCATCGTAGCTCCTAAACGAATGGACCGATTGTGATGCGTTTTTTGTTTGTTTAAAAGCTGATGGGATCGAGATGGTTCATAGCTACAATTCATGAAAATCTGTTCAGGTATTTCAAGGTCAACAGCTGTTTTTGAGTCAGGGGTTGCTTAAGATTTTCAAAAATTTACTTATAATGATTGTTTTCAGGTTCCCTAAACTGGCAGCTTGGATCAAAAGATGTTATAGCCTTCCTTTCTACCTGGAGCTGTGCGCACCCGGAGAGAGCAAACTGAGGGATGTGGTCGAGACCAAAATTAAACGAACCTAAATACCTTATCAACATAACTCTACAGTCTCTAAACAATAAGCCAACATCTTCAACTGCTTCCAAACTAGACATGAATATAAATCAGTCAATAAAACAAATGCAGTAATCATGTGTGTTATTATTTAATAGAACTTATAGAACACATTTTCATGTTTTGTATGATCTATTTTTTTTTCATTCTTATAAAATTATGCATAAAATAAATAAAAAAAAACACTTTGTCGCTTACTTGCCTCGTGCAAAAAAGAAGCTGGATTTTAAATTGTGAAGGCGTGAGAATCAAAATATTTCTAGCGTTTATATTCCTCTTTTTTATATTATTTTCGGCAAACATCGCATTGTCAAGTCGCTAGTTATGTAATTTTGTGTTGAACTTAGGTACTTCAGTATTGTTTTGGCCATAAATATACCAAACCCACATTGTCGCTAATATTCTATCATAATTTTTTTACACACTCGCTGAATACAGTGGTGTACATAAAAAATAATGCTAATACTTATGAAAAAGGTTGGAAAATAAAAATAAAAGGCCTGCGCGTCCACTTATTATTCTTGTTGTAAAAACAATAATAATTATCAACGTGTATTGCTTTAAAAAAAATTAAACAATTTAATTTCTCAAAAAGTAAAATGTGATTAGATAAATATTCTCTTGGATTTCTTAAACCTCTGCTAAAAAGACCACGAACCGCCACTGTACGTAGGTATATATTTTAGTAGGCGTACCTGTATATTTTACAAAACAACATTTTGATACAGTACAATTGAATAAACTATTAGATAATGTAGGCCTCGCTATTTTATTAAGAATATGTACATAATCAGTATCTTCAGTCCAAAAATAGCAAAATGGTTATTAGATATGTAAAAGACCTGAAAAAGGGCGTTAATCAATAAATAAATAGATTTAGGCAGAACAGATTCGGAACTATTATTTAAAAATGTCATCTTGTATTTTATTACGAGTGCATAAATGTATATTCGCTTTTATTTCTCGTCACCAACTTGGTCAAAGCCGGCAGAGGCGACAAACACACAAGAATCAACACGAGAGCGCGGAAACGATCACTCACTCCATTTACAGCGCGATGCTACTAAGGGCCAGTTGTTTCGGAAAAAATCACGTCTGACGGACCGTCAAAATCGTCAATCAACGAAATTTGGGTTGTTTCACCGTCCGTCAAATGAAATTTCAGGCCAAATCTGAACGATTCGTCAGATTTTGTAACCAGCCAAAATCCGCGGGTTACATCTGAAATGATGGGCGGCACATGCGCAGAAGTGCGAAAAATTTCTATCTGACAGCTCGCGGGCAGGTATGCTTTCGTATGCTTTACTCTACACTACCGAAAGTAGTGATTATGGCTCGACTTTTTGCATATTATAACGCAAATAAAACACAACGATCGAAACTTCAGGAGGAAAAATAGCCAATGGCTTTGTGGGAAGAAGTTTAGATATCTTTTCAACGTATAATATTGTCGAAAATCGTTGGTTTTAGAGATTGAAAATGACGTAAACACTGGTGAAAACATTGAAAAAAATACAAACTTATTTCTCGTGTAAACCGATGATGTTACAATCTATTGCCATGTTATTCGTGTTATATTTATATTGTGTTAATTTATAAGTCTACAATAATTTATAATAAAAGAAATCTTTTTCTTGTGATTGACATTTTTCTTGTGAGAACAGAGATTTTGTCAGGTGTACGTGGTGACAACTGAAGGTTCTGATTTCGGTCAACTTCCGATTTCATACAAGATATAAAAGAAGTTGAGTTTGTTAGTGGATTGCAATTATAAATAATTATGTACTTCATGATTTTTGGCTAAGTACCTATATTAAAAACAGTGCTTCGAGTCACAGTAGAGAATGAAGGACTGGCACCATCATGACATTCTATATAACTGGTTCAACCCTCACAAAGAAAATTGCATAGTTTGAGAACTGGTGTCATGACCTAGCATATTAACATAAACCTGTAACTGACATTAATAAGGCAGGTCTTTATGTGGCATTTCTTCGAATCGTCTTCCTCATATTTTGCCAGATGGATAGACATATAGTAAAATCCTGCCCTTTATAAAGTATATATAGTCTTATCTTACCTCTTTCTGTACTATAAATCGAGTGCTGTAAAAGCCTGCACACTGCACTGCAAACCGTTGACTCACTTTAGCCAACTATACTTTACTGCCGAGGGTGTTACACTGTTACAGCACTAGGTTTATGTGGATTCCTTACCGACCCTTGGGATGATGGGCTTAAATCTCAGCACTTTCTAAAACATCTGCCACCTGGAGAGACACATACGCACAATAGGTACAAGAGAGGATATAATAAAAAGCCGTTTGATTTTCAAAATAATATATTTATTTAAAATAATCAACATTTCAATCACTTTTATTTAATTTTTCATAAAAACAACTCTCTTTTTATAACTTTTGAAGGTTATAGGTTATTTTAGTGTTATCTTCTTCTTCAATGATATAATCTTCTATTTATTTATAACGATTTATTCTTTAATGTTTTACAAAGCTAGTAAATTACTTTGTTTATAATATAAATAGTATTGGAAATGTTAATTAATGTTAAACGTCACATACGTTATAATCTACGCATTCACAGATGGCGCCAATCAAATTATTTTAAGTTTTTAATGCTTTTTGCGCTTTAAAATATTAAGGTAAATTAATTGTTCGCGATCATAAATATTTAATTGGAATATAAATAAATAGTTTTGTCCATAAACAAACCCAAATCTTTCAAGGCTGAAAAATTCAATTTTGTATCGGTGTCTCAATCCAATATTGTATTTTTCAGCCTTTCTTCAAAGATTTAGGTTTGTTTATGGACAAAACTATTTATTTATATTCTAATTAAATATGTACGATTGCTAACAATTAATTTACCTTAATATTTTAAAGCGTACCATACAAAAAGCATTAAAAACATAAAATAATTTGATTGGCGCCATCTGTATAATCTACGCATTCACAGATGGCGCCAATCAAATTATTTTAGGTTTTAATACTTTTTGCACGTTAAGCTTTAAAATATTAAGATAAATTAATTGTTTGCGCCTGTACATATTTAATACGAATAAATAGTTGTGTCCATAAACAAACCCAAATCTTCTAAGGCTGAAAAATTCCATTTTGTATCGGTGACTCAATCCAATATTGTATTTTTCAGCCTTTCTTGAAAGATTTGGGTTTGTTTATGGACAAAAGTATTTATTTATATTCTAATTATATATGTACGGGCGCGAACAATTAATTTACCTTAATATTTTAAAGCGTAACATTAATGCAAGAAACATTAAAAACCTAAAATAATTTGATTGGCATCATCTGTGAATGCGTAGATTATAATGTATGTGACGTTAAACCTTAAAATGTGTTAGATCATTATTAAATGCGAATGAGCTGACAGCAACTGCAACAGCATTCTTCCATCTAATTATTACATTATATATGTCTTCGACCAGGTTATACTTGGTTGCTGATGCCTTAAATAAATAAATAAATTACCAATGTGTATAATATATTTCATTTTATTTACGCCCTTGGGGCTTTTTTTAAAGAGAGGAACAAAATAATATAACTAGCTAAAAGAAAAGAGAAATAAATATAGGTACCAACAGTAAATAGCGAAAAATCAACAGAAAAGTCGGGTACATATTTTAATATATTACATATGGTAAATATTTACTGTTCCATTAGTAAAACAATACGTTAGAAATTTATAATTAAATTTTTATTATGGAATAAATGAAAACTTCAATGGCAGTGAATGTATTTCTATGCCATGTAGGCTTTGGACTGGGGAAATAATAAAATAGTTTGTTTTTGACGAATTAACCAACTCTGCAGCGTTAACTAATTTGCATAAAAATTCAAATTGTTACATATATATTTATAGAGTGAGTAAAGTCTTTATATATAAAAAAAGTCAAATGACAGCAATTACTCCCTCGAAGGAGAAAGTATTTTACAACAAAAAATTCTTTATACATATAATGAACGTAATATACTCCAGACGCTAGACTATTTTGAATGGACTAGTTGATTTAGTGCGAATGATCCATCGACCTTGTTAACATTAATTAACAAGTATTTAAAAGAAAAAAATATATACGCCACACAAGTAACAGGTCATGTAGCATTTAAAATATGCATAGCAGAAAAACCAATTATAACACATACAATCTGCATATTTATTAGTTTACAGATTACAAAAAGAAAGAAATGAAAATTGTGGCCTTACTGGAGTTTACCGTTGTGCGTGCACATTGTATATTGTAGTTAGCACATGATGTAACATTTAAAAATGTTTTAGGATAGGTAATAATAAAAATTTTAAGCAAGAAAATACTTTATAAGAATTGTGCACATGAAAAAGAGAGAAAAATGAATTTTTCGAAGAAAACTTCTCCGGAAAGGTTTTCACTTTGTAATGGCATTATTTATTCTAATAAAAAGACAAATAACTTCAATCAGGATCAAACGTATACTCAATACGTTTGATCCTGATGAAGTAAACATTGTTTACGAAACATGTTGATTGTGTACCAATAAAAGTGATGTAAACAAAGTTATTTGTCTTTTTATTAAGAGAAAAATTATTGAAAACAAGGTTGGATATCGATGGATATCTATACATATACCTTTAAATTCTTTAATTTGTAGATAGATGGTGAACAGTTTGCAAGAGCATATCTCTGTTTAGTTTTAGCATGGTTTGGCCTTCAATATTGCTTCTTCCTGTCTCAACAATCTACATTTAAAAAAAAAATCGGTTGAATTGGCAAAATCATACATTCATATCATGTAAATATTATTAATAACTGCACAAATACATAAAAAATGCATTAATTAATTATACCTTAAATGAAGAACCCATATATAAGGTATCATTGTAAGTTCTTACATGTAATAGAAAAATGGCCGTCTAAACCATAATACACCTCGGTTGTGTCGCTCATAACACTTGCCTCCACCACCGTTTCCTGCAGCACTTAAGTGTCGACATCATCTTCAAAGACGCTGGGGAGACTGTCAATTGACGTGGCCATTATGCTCCGCATAAAAGTGGTCTCCTCCTTCACTGGTGCTGCTGGAGCTCCACCGCCAGTCTTTATGCGCTCTTGGATCTCTCTGCTACCGTCCTTGAAGCAAAAACTCAATTGATAAACATATTCATTCTACATGAATTGAATGATTCAACGCTACCAATTTCTAAATGTTACAGTTAATTTAACAGCAGAGTAATACCAATTAAGAAAAAGATTTCAACCTGTCTTGCCCGACGTTTCATGTATCAAATGGAGCTCGGAGCTGCTTGACAGAACGGTAGAAGGAGCCTTCGCCATTGAATTCTGCTGCAATGGTGTGTCACGTCGCCTCTCGCTGTTCGAAGCTGACTGCGTCGGTTATCTTCTTGGTAAGAATACGGCTATAACAATTCAAATCGATCACACTCAGCTGCAGAAAAATTGCTCCCTTTCTGAAAACACATTAACATTTCTAAGTATTAGATCGTAACAAAAAATCTCAGATATAAACATAAATACGCATATGAAGCATAGGTAATTATTTGAAAACACCGTAATATTCATACATAAAACGTTAAAGTGGCAGAATACACATGTAATTCATAATAATCATAAATAAACTAATCTAATAACATAAAATTTGCCGCAATGATTCATTCCATAGCGGATAGCGGAATCGAACATTCCAGAAGTAATAAAATTCAACGCTTGTAGATAGTTCAAGTGTCTCATTTCACAACGATTAAAAACATTGGGTTACTGCCAATAAGAATATAAAGATGTCCTCGATTAAAATGTTTTTTGTTCGTTTTGTCGATCGTTTATGTCAGAATAACGAAATTCCACATACTTAATACAGTGAAACTTCACACAGGTACAAGCAAAAAAAATGCTTTCCAACTACTTGTACGGTTATAAGTTATAACAATGTGTTTTACAATTTATTCATACTTATTATGACACATAGAGATAATAGTGTGTAATACTCACAGTAAGTTGGGATCCATTGTAATATAGGTTTACAAAATTGAGAGTAACAACAGATAATAACAAGCGTCGATAATGGCGGTAAAAAGTTTGTTCAGTTTGTTGTGAAGTTTCGTTTCGTGAAGAAATGCGCGCTTGCCGCTGACGTAAATGTGAAGTGTTGCCATCGTAAAAATAATTCGGGCCTCCGAAAAAAATAATTCTCTGGTATAATTGTCCGATTCGGCTGGGAACACTGTGTGAAATTTTCAAATCTGACGAACGTTAAATTTAAGTTGAAACAACCCAATTCTGATTTGACGAAAATCAACGGAATGACTGTGTTACATTTTTAAAATCTGAACGATTGTTCAGGTTTTCCGAAACAACTGGCCCTAAGGGTGTGTGAGTGTGACCGATGTGTAACTGAAGCGCAGAGTGGAATATAAAACATTCGCCCCAATACCTATCGACGATATTTCAAAATGACCAGCAACGCTCTTAACTTCAACAGATAAAAGAACAATCTTTCGAAATCAATTCATACTTTTTTTTTGTGGAAAAGAGTCAATACCTATCTACGGCTTAAATTTTATTTAAAAATGACATATTTCAGGTTTTGTCTAGTTATTATCAATGATGCTCAGTAAACAAGATAGTTCAATAAAAACGTTCACGTTAAAAAAAAAATTCGCTTTGTTTGTTTTTTTTACTTTTTGATTATTACTACATTTTTTAATTGTTTGTATGGCGCGTTTGCATTTTTTAATCGTTTGTTTGTATTACGCAACACACATTGTTGGGTTGAGGTTTTGACCTTGACAAGGGACGGAGATACCTAATACCAATACTAATTGATGCTGGGATGGCCAACCAGCTAAAAATCACACCTAATCACTGTTAAATAATAATTAGTATTTTTTATATGAATACCTCACAAGAGTCCCAGCTGCTCCGGTCTGGAGCCAGTGAGACTATAGCATCCCCGATTGGGGTATGTTGTCAGGCTAAAGGTAGTGAGGGGGGAAAGGAGATGGGGAAGAGGAAGGTGGGAAAGTACCGGCTATTCAAATCTCTTCACCGAATACGGTTAAAACCATTTCAACCAAAGTTTTAATTCTGTATTGTGGTCTTACACCAGGGCGATGCTTACGAGTATCTACCACTCTGGAACGTGCCGCAAATGAACTATATGTTATTTTAAATGAATTAATTGTGAAATAACACAAATTAAACAAATAAAATGTATTTGCCCACGCAGGGATTCGATTTCGCGATCTTCGGATTGCGAGTTAAGAGCCTTACCCCTAAACCATACTGGCCCTCAAGTAGTTCTGTTAATAGTAAACCTCTCGTCCAAAAACAGATGTTTTTATTTTTTTTCTTAAGGCGCCGCATCCGCGCCCAAAAAGAAGAAGATAGAGAGATATATAATTACGAATGTTAGAGGAGCGCGCTAATATTTAAAGCGATAAAATCGATGCGAAAATTGTGAAAATGTTTAATAAAACATGACTCGTTTAAAATAGAGCAAAAATGTCGTGAAAGACATCTTAAGTATCATTTAAAAAACAATTTTTTCACAACTATAACTTGTAAAATAACTGAAACAAACGTGTTTATATTCATTTTCGGAGCATACTTAGCGATTTTTTTCAATCGAGGGAATTTCATATAATCTGCGTTTCGGCGTGGAACGCGTCTAGATATTATCTTCAAAACAAACATATATATTTTTAAGAGCTTAAAAACTTAAAATGTTTAAGGGAGATATGTAATAAACCGGTAGAAATTCGGGTAGCGGCGGCTTAAATAATAAATCAAAACGAAAGATTCTTCTATTATCATTAGATTTAAATTACAAACCATTCATTCTAGGTACTTAACATTTAAAAAAAAAATTAAAATAAGTAATTATACCATTTGTCCAAAGAACCTTCATTATCTCAATAGCAATCCAATTTTTTGAAACTTTCTTCAGTCATAATATTGATTATTCCGATTTGACAGTTCGTAGAAGATCCACGCTCGAGCGAACTCTGGCGGGATAAAAAGGCAGTTCCCAACACGGCCACCATCTTAAAATGGAAATGTAACATATAAACAAATTTAGAGACAGGTCAAATAATGTCACAATAATAATTGGATAATTGGTACGGTTTTGTGAAAAATCACCTCAAGGGCGCTGTGATAAATATTAACCAAGAGGAATCGCGAGTGGCGTTTTTTCCGTGCAAATTTTACACTAGTGCAAATATTTTGAAGTGAAACTTCTTTAGTACCTTTTTGATTTTAAACGCGATGAGACGAAAACGACACTGAAAAGAGACAAGCGCATACATCTATAGGATTTGACCTGCGAGAGAATGAGATAGAATGAGATAGAATGAGATAGAATGAGATAGAATGAGATAGAATGAGATAGAATGAGATAGAATGAGATAGAATGAGATAGAATGAGATAGAATGAGATAGAATGAGATAGAATGAGATAGAATGAGATAGAATGAGATAGAATGAGATAGAATGAGATAGAATGAGATAGAATGAGATAGAATGAGATAGAATGAGATAGAGATAGAATGAGATAAAATGAGATAGAATGAGATAGAATGAGATAGAATGAATGAATTTTGACGAATAACTTTGAAAAATACCTATTATTAAAATTTCTCGACACCCAAGTTTCATGTAGGTAATGACTAGAAACCTGAATATGTGGCATTATTTTTGACGAAACGCGCAATATTTTGGACAAAGTATGCAATTTTTTGATGAAATACGCAAATATTTTTGATAAATACGCAATATTTTGGACGAAATATGCAATGTTTTAGACGAAACACCAAACAATACTTTTGACGGAATACGCGATATTTTTGACGAAACTCACGATATTTTGGTGAAAACGGTGATATTTTGCAACAGTGGTGTTGTTGACGGATAAAGACCAATTTCTTTTGTCGTAATAATATGTGTTTTATATGGTTTTATAGTATATTCTCTGTAAACTGTAAGCATACTCCCGTGTATTTCTCAAAAAGGCGCCAACCTAAAATAATATTACGTCACTAAGAGCCAGCGTTACTGATAAACATATATAAATAATTAATTTATCTGGTGGACCAATGGTTATCCTCAACTGAACATATTGTAGCCTCGTTGTATGACACGCGGAACTATTTACTTCATCACATCACTATCAACATTGATAACTCCGCACTCTGCACTCAGCGCTCAGTACTCCTGCTCGACGACACTAAACAAAGGTAGGCTGACATTTTAAACTCATAATAATTATCTATATATACATGCATTATTACGCATAACATGCATTATTATACATGCATTATTCACAAAGGAGAATATTAGTAATAAAACATTTATTCATCAATAGATTTTTAAAATTTTATGCATTCTGTTTATTTATCATTGTTTCTATTGACAATAAGATCACTGTTCAGCTAAAAATTCAGAATTTCTCCTAAAATGTATTTGATTTTCAGCAGTGCCTCTTAATTAATCGTTTAATTAACAGCAGAATATCTTATTTGGGAAACTTACGAACAAACTACCAAAGTAAATTAAAGCCAGCAGGCTAATTTGATCGCTTTTCGAAACAACTCAAACAGATAAGTTTTTAGATTTTCACGGCCAAAAGCATTTTCGTTTTTAGTTTTTGGGGTGTTATGCCGTGTTGCGCTACCTCCTTCTTTGGCCAACATTCCACGTTCGGAAGATCGTCGGATCTACCGGATCTGCTCTGATGATGGACACTGCTACGTTGTCCGAAACGTCGGCTATAAAAGGAGGTAGCGCAACACGGCATAACACCCCAAAAACTAACAACGAAAACAACTCATACAGGTCTATTAGAAGTAGTTTTTCTCCCTTACTATGAAGATTAGAAATTTTATCTAAATAGTGTTAGAAAGGGAAAACACCACGCTTTATTTTTAAATGTAAAAGTTAATCGCAAAAAAATTAAAATCTGCATTTTTCATGAAACCACAGTTACCGAACGCAATTTGAAAAAAAAAAATGTTTACATGACTCGACAAAAAAGTGCATTGACGATAACTTGCCTAATAAAGTATGGGTATGTTTTTTTTCGTTGTCAGTAATTTTAGTTAGAAAAGACATAAGGTTAGCCATTTCTACAACTTTTTTAATTAAATGAAGTCAATATTAGCGAAACTCATTCGAAAATCTGGGGACAGAAAAATCATAAAAAGATATTGGCACCTCTGGGACTCGAACACAGCAGAAAGCCGAAGATCCTGGGTCCTAGAGGTGCCAATATTTTTTAAATAAAAAATTACATATTTATTTCAAATTATAAAATTTGAAAGCGTATTTCATCACCTTTCAAAACAGATTTTATTACAAAGCGGAAATATTTTGACCTTCCGACAATATGAAATTAAAACTAATTTCTACCAAGTAACAAACTCCCATCAACTAAGAAATTTTCTGCCAATCAGTACTCAACAAATTAAAGAACGCTGTCGAAATTGCGTATTTTGACATAAAATTTGAGTTTCTCCGTCCTAACCTCCCCTTTAGCAATTTTTAACCAAATCGGTTGAAGAACTCTAAAAATTTCAAGACTACCATTAATAAAATATTTTATTTTATTTAATCATTGAAGGCAATATTAGCGACCCTCAAACAAAAATTTAAAACAAAAAATCAGTAAAAGATTTGTAGTCGCAGATAAATTGACGGTAATTAAAAAGTACGGTTTTTCAACGTGACACAACTACGGAAATACCTAGCTTGATGAAAAATTGAGGTTGGGAAGGAATCTGGCTTACCTTTATCCGCACACAGCACGTTGTTGTGAGATTCAATGTTACGGCACCGAGGGATCACTGGGTTGAGAACTGCATACGTCTCCGTAAGAATCGATGTTATGGCAGCAAGATTGACCACTGCACAAGTTCCCGTAGGAATCGATAGTATGGTACTGAATGACCACCGGATTGACCACTGCACAAGTTTCCGTAAGAATCTATGTTGTGGCACTGAAGGACCACCGAATTTACCACTGCACAAGTTCCCGTAAGAATCGATAGTATGGCACTGAAGGACCACCGGATTGACCACTGCACAAGTTTCCGTAAGAATCTATGTTGTGGCACTGAAGAACCACCGAATTGACCACTGCACAAGTTTCCGTAAGAATCGATAGTATGGCACTGAAGGACCACCGGATTGACCACTGCACAAGTTTCCGTAAGAATCTATGTTGTGGCACTGAAGGACCACCGGATTTACCACTGCATAAGTTTCCGTAAGAATCTATGTTGTGGCACTGAAGGACCACCGGATTGACCACTGCGCAAGTTCCCGTAAGAATCGATAATACCTATCGCACTGAAGGACCACCGGATTGACCACTGCACAAGTTGCCGTAAGAATCGATGTTATGGCAGCGAGGGACCACCGGATTGACCACTGCATAAGCGTCCGTAGGAATCGATGTTACGGCAGCGAGGGACCACCGGATTGAACACTGCACAAGTTTCCGTAATAATCGATAGTATGGCACTGAAGGACCACCGGATTGACCACTGCACAAGTTTCCGTAAGAATCTATGTTGTGGCACTGAAGAACCACCGAATTGACCACTGCACAAGTTTCCGTAAGAATCGATAGTATAGCACTGAAGGACCACCGGATTGACCACTGCACAAGTTTCCGTAAGAATCTATGTTGTGGCACTGAAGGACCACCGGATTTACCACTGCATAAGTTTCCGTAAGAATCTATGTTGTGGCACTGAAGGACCACCGGATTGACCACTGCACAAGTTGCCGTAAGAATCGATGTTATGGCAGCGAGGGACCACCGGATTGACCACTGAATAAGCGTCCGTAGGAATCGATGTTACGGCAGCGAGGGACCACCGGATTGAACACTGCACAAGTTTCCGTAATAATCGATAGTATGGCACTGAAGGACCACCGGATTTACCACTGCATAAGTTTCCGTAAGAATCTATGTTGTGGCACTGAAGGACCACCGGATTGACCACTGCACAAGTTCCCGTAAGAATCGATAGTAGGTACCTATCGCACTGAAGGACCACCGGATTGACCACTGCACAAGTTTCCGTAAGAATCAATGTTACGGCACTGAGGGTCCACCGATTGATCACTGCACAAGTTTCCGTAAGAATCGATATTAAAGTAACCGAGATATAAGCAGAGGAGTTGATAGTTGCACGGGTACCTTTTATAGACTGATTTTTCCCATGAGTTATTGTTCCAAAATGTCATATGTAGGTAATATTTTCACATATTGTCAGATGGAATAAGTACATGGTAAGTAGATAGAAGGGAAATATGAATAGTTGTGTCAACAAGATTCGAGAAAAAGATTCCATTAGAATTCAGATTATTGTGAAGTGTTGAATCAACTTAACTATGTTTACTACTTAACAATTTAAAATTAATCTACTTATCGCAAACTGAAACCACTATCTGATACGGAATTACTTCTTTGGGACATTCTTGTAAAACATACCTAGGTTACATCCAAACATTACAAAATTGTTTTCATAATTGTCCCAGGAATATTACGATCAATATTTTTGGTTGACTGTCAATTTACATACACACGTTTTTAAAATAAAAACGTTCGTTATGCAAAATTAATGGCTTATTTAATGTATGAATTGAACTTACAAAACTCTTAGAATTGAAAGAAGTCATATACATGATCCATTGACTAAAATAACGCTCTAAAACGCAATCAATTTATTCCGTTCGATGTTTGAGAAACGAAAATTAATGAAGTATCCCATTAACTAATAATTAACTCCCGTTTAGTATCAAAAACTAAACGCGGATTGCAAATGCACATTGTATTTAAAATCAACATTGCCGATATATTAATATTTTTACGTAATAGGCAACTAGCATTGATTTCATAATGATTTGAAAAACATAGATTTTTGATTCATAATGACTTGAAAAACAAAACAAAAAGGTAGATTTTTCTACCGAGGTTACGAAAATTTTGCAAAATTTTTTAGAAATTTATTGTCTTTTTTAAAAAATAAATCCCTTTTTTGGGCTCGTGACGTCCCTACATGAAAATGTTCCGTCTCCGATAATATTAAATTAATTTGTAAAATTCCAACCATTTTTTTAAATTATATGGCAACACTTTGATTTCCAGCGATTTTTTTAATTTGACACTTAAAGTTCACTAGCTTTATTGTTTGTTACCTGCGAACTTATCTTGGTTTGACGTTTTGACAGATGTTATAAAGTAAAGATCGTACAAATGCCTACAGAAATACAAACCTAAACATAACATGTACAAGTACAAGTATAATTTAATTCACAACATTTGGATAATATCATCAAGAGGCACAATATCAAGTTATATGTTTAAGGACAAGAATATTCAGCTGTTCAAAATAATTATTTATTACCTGGTTTTATTGTAAAATATTTGGATTTAGTCATATATATAGACGTTGAACATTATAATGACTAATGATCAATAATATGGATCAAGGAAAACAATATTTACGAGATGTAATATTTTTGGTATGCCTCGTTATTCTCCTCTGCCGTTCGTGTGGAATTCGTCGTTTTTTTTAAAATGATTTTCGGCTACGTAGGTAATTATTGTTTTTTCGCACCCATAAAATTATATCCCATCTTTCCGGGTTATAAAAATGGTCCGATTTTTCGGATTGAAATTTTTGAAAAAATCGCCAGAGTTTCAAAAATGAGATTAAATTAAAAAATAGGAATGTCTTAGAATATTTGCACAAGCCGGATTTTTAAAAAATGTTATGCAAGTGGCCTATTGATTGGCGTTTAACGTTTAGCGGCGTGAGTTCGTAGACAGATCCACCAGTATTACATTCAAGCGTGTATCGATATCTTATTTATTCCCTGTCAATACCGGTTCGGCTGTCAACAGTGAAACCGTGCTCGGTTTATAGATGTGGTTTGTTTTCGATGAATTAAAATAACAATTCTGGAAGTCTCGTGGTACGTTTTGGTACTCGGAACATTATTAGTTTTATTTATGCTTAATAGATGGCACCCAAGTTGTACATGACCGAAGCCAGCCCCCCAGCCCGGGCTGTCATGATGGTGGCTGCAGCCCTCAAGGTGAAGGTGGTCAACGTGGAAGTCAGCATATTGAAAGGGGAGCACAAAAGCCCAGAATTCCTCAAGGTATTTTATTTGCCGCCATTATTATTTTTTTATTTTATTTTTTATTTATTATTTTACACAATGGAAATATGTACTCGCTATGCTACGTAGCTTGGCTTAACAATATTATACATTGTGTCCGGATAGCCGTAGTCCGAGTTTAAAAAAAACGAGTGTTCTTTAGACCAAACAACTGAAGTAAAACTTCACTAACTTACAAAAGAACATATAACATTGGGGGTACATTGACATTGACATTCCAGACAATACGGTTTGTTGCATTTCGCACAGTAGTACATACTCATGCGTTTTTCGCTGCGCAAAAGTTGCACATGCTCCGTTTCTTTTTTTTATGACATGAATCACCGTTCGCATCGATTACTGTTCGCATGTCATTTTTCGTAACAATTACCACTTTTCGTAACGCATTCACCAGTTTACCCCCAAGTGACGAGCGTGCGTAAAGAAATTTTACTTCACAAACGAGTATGCTTTAGACCACACGACTGAAGTAAAACCTCACTAACTTATATCTCCCTCTCAACTTCCGTTCGCCTCGTCCGACCGCCCGATCACACTTTTCATAACGCTCTCATCACGCATTCACCAGCTTACTCCCAAGTCAAGCGTGCGTAAAGGCCGACCGTTCGCCTCGCCCGATCACCGTTCACGTCACACTTTTCGTAACGCATTCACCAGCTTACTCCCCAAGTCAATCGTGCGTAAAGAAGTTTTACTTCAAAAAGAAAACATCAGAAATGTCACTGGAGACCAAAATTTCATTTACGTTTGCACTGCAAATAATGCCAGGAATCACTGGTTAAAGTAAGTCAAGTACATCCCTTAAAACCCTGTTTTATCGTCTAGTTTAATTAATCAGACTTCTCCGAATACTACGTTTTGAGATAATGAGAAAGCTTTATTCGAATTCTCACTATAAATCAAATATTCTTTACCCGCGTCTGTAATATGCTATAAAATAATATCGGGAGGCATAACGGTCCGGTACATTAGAATGATGTTTTGAAATATCCTACCCATTAGTGACCCAGAAAACATCAAAATTTTGTTTAATTCTGCATTGTAATAATTGATTCGGTGGTATTTATGAGCAATCGAAGTAATGTATCAGATAGAAGGTTCAATTTTACATATAACTGCATACTATTCTCAAATTTCGATTTTTCGGACTTATCTGACTAATCAACTGGACGATTGATATGTAAAAGAAAATTTATTTTTATTTTGAGCGGCTGATTCAAAACTTTGAAGAAAGACTGACCATTTCCGCTATACTATATTGCAAAATAACAGAAATCGTTGAATGTTCTTTACAGATTTTTTTGATATTTTGTTTAGCCAATGGGGAATGCAAAAGGCTCTATTGCAATACAAAATGGGATCGCCGGTGGCATGTGGCCTTGCGTGTTGTTCATAACTACTCTAATACAATTTGTATGTCTATGAATAAAAGCAATTAAATCATTATAAAAATATCCGCAGATATTACACAATCAACCAGACGATGCTATTAGTTTTCAAGGCAATACATGAAACAGCAAAACATCGACTTAATAGTTACCTACATAAGTATTCACTTCTCTAATCGGCAATCGTCTGTAATCAATGCATTTATAATTCGACTGTAGGTACCTAACATGTTTTACGTAGGTCTTGCACGAATGTCGCCAAGAAAGACTTTTGACAGTCCAACACAACAATCAAGGTCATAAATGTTAACAATTTTTGCCAACACTAAAGGCCATAACTTTACACCAACATCTTTTGGGGTGAAGTTCGCGCGGTCCACACAATTTGTCAATTTGACAAGTGGTCTGAGGTACGGACGTGTCCACGGCACGCTTACACTTGACGTTTGACGTTTATATCAATATTAAAATGCGTTCTGATGACAAAAGAGATGCATCAGGGAGAAAACACAGATATTTATTTATCAGGAAAGATTTCCGACAAATACGCACGACCTTATGTTACTATTTATTAAGAATTTAGAGTGAATACGTTTTGACGCTACGTAAATAATTACGTGGCATCAAAAATAGAATATCGATTTACAATGTATTAATGTCTTTGTTTACAATGGTCAATTTCTCCCGTGTCTCTGAAACCGATTAATAAATTAATAGACTTTATTTACAAGTGAGTTCACGAAAGAAATAATCATCCATTACGACAGTGTGTTTATTTACAACTTAAAATCATAATTATTAGGTCCGCGTACCAAAAAAATTCACGTTTATCGTTTGCATAAATGTTAAAATGCGTTCGATGTAGAAAAGATGCTACCTGCATCAGGAAGAAAACACAGATCAGGGTTTATCAGGAAAGATTTCCGACTAATATCGATTATTGCACCAATGACATTACATAATAACGTCATTTTATTGCACGACCTAATTTAGAACTATAAAATCTAAATTCTATTATCTATCTAAAATCTAATTCTACTCTAAAGTACGTAAATATTTACGTCAACAACAGAATAATTATAAATATTTGATATTATATTATCAAATATTTCTATTATTATATTATATTTAGGTATAATAATATTTTAAACTCGTGATTATGTTCGCTCATACATAGCACATAACCACAAAAATCCGTTCCGATTTTTCTACATACACGGACCGCACAGCGCGACTTCTGTCAAAAAATGAATTCTCCCCCCCCCCCCCTGCTGGCCCCCGCCTGCCTTCCCGCTTCACCCGGGATGAGATGTTTAAGTTTTGTTTTCCGCCGAACACGGGAAGCTCAAACACTACGGCCTTGAGTGTTGGCAAAAATTGTGACCTTGATTGTTGTATGGGACTCTTAAGCAAAATTCTGGTGTTTGCCCGCGCAATGGACCCCGCATTAATGGACCGTCCATACAGTCACTTCGTGTAGGCACTTCGTGCAACTTCCAGTCCTTTGACTCGGGCGCAAAAACCGACAAAAAATGGAAGTCGCCCAAGGCGAGCCGAAGTTGGACGAAGTAAGACGAAGTGCCCCTCCGCACTATCGTATCCGCCTAACTTCGTTCAACTTTGCGAGTAGTCTGGAGGGAGCTTTATTAAACATTTATGACCTTGATTGTTGTGTTGGACTGTCAAAAGTCGTTTGCCCGCCCAATGGACCCCGCATCATCATACATAATTGATTCTGCTACATATAAAACAGTTTCATATCACAGTTTCAGTTTCATTCAAATTTTGTCGAAAGATGTTCTTACGATCGTACAGGGCGGTTCCAATGAGAAAGATTAATTATTCTCCGTACCAGCTTTTTAAAATTATAACTCAATATCGATTTTGTTTCATTCCAATTTTGCATTAATTTACACCTATGTACATTCAAAAATGCTGAAAGGAGTGATGATAAAACTATTAAAATTATGTCCTTTTTGTAATTATTTTTTGATCATAAGTATTAATAATTTTTCAATAATGTCTTAGCAAAGTAAGAATATAAAAAAATCTTAAATATATTAGTTTGTAAGACCGTAAATAAGTAGTCAAACTGAAGTATTTTCGTCACAAAATACGTGCGAGGATTTTTTTTAATGATTTTATTTAAACTAAAATTAAAATTCTGAAACATAGCTGTCCCAGATAATTTATTAATTAATTTTACTGCATAATTATATGATTTGAAATGTGCGTTGTATAATACAATATTTTGTTTGAAAATTTAACAAATTTTTCAACGACCTACGGTATAACCTTATTATGCTAAAAACAAAATCATTTTCTCATAATTTAAATCATAACTTTACCAGACAAAAGAACAATCTTTCGAAATCAATTTATACTTTTTTGTGGAAAAGAGTCAATAAGGCTAAAATTTTATTTAATAATGACATATTTCCGGTTTTATCTGGTTACTCCCCCTTAAAAGCCAAGAAAGGGGGTATTTACAGAGTCTGAAAGTTAACTGAACTGGTAAATAAAAATTATTCAATAAAAACACTAAAATTACCCGCTGATAAACTATTTTAGTAGTTTATCGGGTTTTTTTATAGTGAAAAGTTAAAAAAATAATATTTATGTTTTTTATGTCATTTAGGTGGACCCTTTCAATAGAGCACACAGAGCACGTTGAAAGATAAATTTGGTTTATTTAGTAAGACATGTTTAGTTTATTTTAGTTACAAAATAACTTCAGTAAATAATTCAGTAAATAAAGTGGGTTGTTTTCAGTTGGAAAAATGTAATAATAAATAATTGTCGAATGAAACACTAGTATAAAATATATTGAATTATTTGGCGGGTATTAGATAAGCCGCCATAGCTCAGTGGTCAGAGCAGCTGACCGGCAATCAGAGGTACACGGGTTCAATTCCCGTTGGCGGCCAGTATCTTTTCTCGGAAGATTTTTTCAATGTAGATGAGTGTTTCAGGCTGATAATTATTGATTATAATATTTTTTATCTACCCTTTGTGCTATGCATAAAACTCTTGTTTAAAAACGTTAGTTTATCAATTAAAAATAATAATTAATATTTGACAAGTTAAAGTATTTCAGCAATAAATGCTGACATAATTAGTCTCGACGCCACCTAGCGGGAGATTTAGTACTTAACAATACCTCTCTCACAAAAAAAAATGGTTGTTTTCAGTTGGAAAAATGTAATAATAAATAATTGTCGAATGAAACACTAGTATATATTGAATTATTTAGCGGGTATTAGATAAGCCGCCATAGCTCAGTGGTCAGAGCAGCTGACCGGCAATCAGAGGGACACGGGTTCAATTCCCGTTGGCGGCCAGTATCTTTTCTCGGAAGATTTTTTCAATGTAGATGAGTGTTTCAGGCTGATAATTATTTTTTAAAATAAAAGCATTTCATTTTTTCGTCATAATTACCTGTCTAGAAATGTTATAAATACATCGTCTGTAGGTGGTAACAACCACAGTTTGATAATGCCTTTAGAGGGCGAAACAACTGTAACACATAATAATAATTACGAAGCAGAACTCGTTTATAATAAACTGTTTTTATACATAAAATAATAATATTATTGAATTTATAAAATAAATTAAAATTAAAATGGAGTTCTACAAAATAAACTTAATAACAATAAATAAAAAATAAAAAATAAAAAATAAAATAAAATAAAATAAAATAAATAAAAAAATGATAATTATTGATTATAATATTTGTTATCTACTCTTTGTGCTATGCATAAAAATCTTGTTTAAACGTTAGTTTATCAATACGGTGCTCCAGATTTTATGTCCGGGTTGAATCTTTCCCAAATGAAAGACTAAACCCTTCTACACACTTTTCCACAAATGAATATCTAGTAAATTCACGCAATGTAAGTGCACTATATAAGTATAATAAATACAAAACAATACAAGAACAATACGTCAATCCACCAGAAACATAATGGGAAAATATTTCACCGACTCCAGATATTTTCATATCAGAGGGTTCGGCTCTGATGAAATCCTAACTGGTCCGATAAATCCTACTGATCCCTCAATATTAATATTTAAAAAATCTTTCGTAATCCTACATGTATTTAAAATGACCGACTTTTGCATTTTTATGTACAAATTTTTTGACAAATCTAATACGCCTAAATTTTGAATGAGAGAGCTAGGTATAATGCCAGTAGCCGAAATAACAAATGGTAATATTTTTATAGTCTGAGAATTCCAAATTCTTTTAATCTCATTTCCTAAATCTGTATATTTTCTTATTTTTTCAGAAACAGTTTTCTGAATATTACATGAATTTGGAATAGCGACATCAATGATATAAGTTATTTTCTTAATTTTGTCATGTAAAACTATATCGGGTCTATTATGACTAATTGTTCCGTCTGTTAGAATAGTTTTATCATAATAAATTTTATAAAATTCATTTTCTGAAAATGAATTTGGTTCATATTCATAATATGGTACATTACGGCAGTCAATCAAGTTATGTTTAATTACCAAACTTTGGTGAATTATTTTTAAAACTTGATTGTGCCTAAATGTAAACTCGGACGGCGCTAATACAGAACATCTCGATATAATATGTTCTATAGTTTCCGGATAAGCCAAACATTTTCTACATAAATCATCAATTTGATTTGCATCTTTGATGATATGCTTCCTATAATTTTTAGTATTAATGACTTTATCTTGAATGGCAAGCATAAAGCCTTCTATTTCTGCGCTCAACTCTCCAATACTCAACCATTTGTTTGACGAAAATTTGTCAACATATGTTTGGTTGAGATAATTGAAGTGTTTTGCGTGAAGAATTTTATTGGCCAGGAATCTAATAATTCCTGGTTGGTATTTATAAGAATGCTGGCATTCTCGTCGTATAAATTTAATGGCGAAATATTTCCATCTGCCTTGCAAATTACTTTGTGCATTTCTGAACTATCAGCTTTCCTATGGAAAAAATTTCTTAACATTTCTACCTGGTTATGTTTTAAAGATGTTATTTTGACTATACCTCTACCTCCTAAATTTCTCGGTAAATTAATTCGTTCTATAGCTGAATTTGGATGATGGGAATGAAATTTTGTTAATGTAGTTCTAATTAATCGTTCTAAGCTATCTAAATCTGTATTAGACCATTTAATTATGCCAAATGAGTAAGTTAATAGAGGTATTGCCCAAGTATTTATCGCCTTTACTAAATTTTTAGCAGATAGATTGCATCTCAAATTTTTTCTGATCCTAGTTTTAAATTTAATCCGAATATCATCTTTAATACTAGTATGATCTAATCTATTTGATTGCGGATATCCTAAATATTTATAAACCTCATCCCCTTTCATGCTTTCAATTTTGAAATTTCTAAATATACCCTCGTCTCCATCTACAATTTTACCTTTCTCTATATGGATCGTTCTACATTTATCTAAACCAAAAGTCATTTTAATATCATCTGAAAAATTTTTAACTACTTTAATCATTTTCTCTAAATTTGGTTCAGAATTCGAATATAATTTTAAATCATCCATAAATAATAAATGAGAAATTATATTTCTCTCTCTTGTATTACCTTTAATTTTTATTCCAAACTTGCTTTTGCATTTAATGCTAAGCAAAACCAAAGAGGACTCAATGAGTCTCCTTGAAAAATCCCTCTTTTTATTGAAATGCCCGGTACTATAATTTTCTTATCTTTCAAATTCGAAAGCAAATCGGTATTCCAAAATGCCATAATTTTTTCCAAAAGGCTAATAATAATTGGGTTAATTTTGTATATATTTAAAACTTTTATCAGCCACGAGTGCGGATCACTATCATATGCTTTTTGGTAATCTATATAACAAATACGTAAATTACGTTTTTGGGTTTGAATCTGTTTTAGAATTACAGAATCAATAACTAATTGTTCTTTACATCCCATATGTTTTCTGCGACAACCTTTTTGTTGTTCAGATAAAACATTTTTTTCATCGAAATGAGTGTATATTAAATCTGTCAAGCAAGAGGTTAAAATTTTATATATTGTCGGTAAACATGTAATGCGTCTATACTGAGAGGGATTATTAATATTTTCACTTTTAGGCAACATATAAGTAATGCCCTTAGTTAGAAAATTTGGAACATTTTGCGGTTCTTTGACAAAATTTTGAAAGATTTTTTGCCAAAAGGGGATGTAAAGTAGTCAGACGTTTATACCAAAAATTATGTATCCAATCGCAACCCGTGGCTTTCCAATTATGAGTATTTTTTTATAATTTTGGCTAACAATTCAACCGATATATCAGAAAAACTCATTTGTTCAATGTCTGAACAATTGAGTTCTTCATTTTCTATCTACAGACCTGACTCATTATGTTTTATATCTTTACTCCAAATATTTGTCCAAAAATTATAAAGATAATAATTAATATTTGACAAGTTAAAGTATTTCAGCAATAAATGCAGACATAATTAGTTCCGACGCCACCTAGCGGGAGATTTAGTACTTAACAATACCTCTCTCACAAAAATAAAGTTGGTTGTTTTCAGTTGGAAAAATGTAATAATAAATAATTGTCGAATGAAACACTAGTATATATTGAATTATTTAGCGGGTATTAGATAAGCCGCCATAGCTCAGTGGTCAGAGCAGCTGACCGGCAATCAGAGGGACATGGGTTCAATTCCCGTTGGCGGCCAGTATCTTTTCTCGGAAGATTTTTTCAATGTAGATGAGTGTTTCAGGCTGATAATTATTGATTATAATTTCAGTTTATTTGTATTGTATGTTAATTTTAGTCGATTCTTAGTTGTTAGTTGGTTGTTTTATACATCGTTCCTACTATATTATTTTTATTTAATGATGGGTTATTTTTCTTTAATATTTGGTTATTTTTCTTTAATGATAGGATATTTTTAAAAGCGCAACTTGGTAAACCATCATAAAAGTACGCTTTGTTAATTCTTTCTTATAATTCAAACACACCCACCGCTTCAGTATACATACGTACATATTTGTAAGGTTGTAGGAAAAAATCAAAGACAAACAGAAAAAATGGTTAAAGTTACCTACGTATCGTTAGATATAAAAATACAGCAAATATTATTAGGAAAGTTATTGTTTCTTTTTATTCGTTTCAGAAAAATCCAGAGCACACCATTCCCTTATTGGAAGATGGAGGCCTCTTCATTGGAGACAGGTATTTATCTTTGTTTTTAAATTAAGTATTTTTAATAAGAATTACCAACGCATTTAAAAACCAAAGGTTTCTTCATCAGGATAAAAAGTATGGGTACTGAAAATTAAGACATAATATCTATAAGAATGGACAAATAAATACCTGTAGACAAATTATTATGATATACGGTGATTGATTAATTATTATAGGGAAATTTAGCCCATTTGGTAGTAGTCTGCCGACGGTCGAGCGGTCATAGCACATCTCCTTGTATTTCAATATCTTTGGTTACATGAATACAATAATTATAAAATAATTATTGTATTCATGTAACCAAAGATATTGAAATACAAGGAGATGTGCTATGACCGCTCGACCGTCGGCAGACTACTACCAAATGGGCATAGTTTGAATACGGAAAGAATTATTTCATTTAGTTGACTTTGTTTTGTCACCTAGTACAATTTGTCCCGTTTTATTCAGAAGGTTGTCTTGTTCAATGCAACTATGTAAAAACTTCAAAACAAAAGTTAATTTCACCAATAAGTACAAATTAGAATACGTTATCAATTTTTAATGTTATTTAAAGTTTTTATTGACTTAAGGCCCCGTAGCCTGCCGGTAATCATGCAATTATCATGGTAGTGATGGAACGCGAATACTTTTAAATGGTTCCACGCCAACTCAGAATCAAGTCAACTCAACAACTCTTTGAAATGTCATTAAAAACTATAAAAAAATAATTTTAAAATAGCCGTTAGCCCTAACCTACTTAACCAATTTTTCATATATTTTTATAATCACTCTTTTTTTTTTTTTTAATTTTTTCTTTATTCATTAAATACAAAAATAGGGTGACATCATTAGTGGATTTTTCGACCACCATGCTAGGCTGATGCCCGTGTTATGGACCTTTCTGAGGTGGTTCTGAGTTGGTTTCATTTTGAGTTGGCCGGTCACCCTTTTAATGCCGACTATCGATAATTCATAATATTAGCCTCTTTATAAAATATACATATATCTACATATATTACTACTTTTGAATTTTTTTGTAGATAATTATTGGTGTAGATGTTGATTGGTTGTAGAAAAAAATTAAATGTTTAGCTTTTTAAATCTTTATACAATAAATTAATGTTTCTTTGTTTGTTCCGTACGCGTTCGTATATAATTTATCAGATTTCAATAAAACTTTGGTAATTTTTTTGCCTAAGCCCGCGAAGGTTTCTATAGGTATATAATGGTGAGCTCTAGCGTTATGAAATTATTCATATCCCATTCATCCCATTGGGATGAAACTGTTGTGCGCACGCCGGCGAAGGTTAAAGACCACCATTCAGAATAGAAAGGTTACTTTATGGTTTTAGTCGTGTTTGGCGATCAGATCTGAATAGCCAGGGGCTTCACCACCTTCCATTTCCTCGGCTTCTTCCCCTCCCCACCACCTTAAGCCTCACAACAAACCCCAATTGCGTAGTCTCACTGATGGCTCCAGATGGTTGGAAGCAGATGGGACTCTTATGGGGTTCTCAAATACAAAATAAATTAACATTAGTAAACATTGAGAATCTCATTTTATGGATTTTCACAACAACAGAAACATATTGTGAGTGTTATTATGATTAACATTATTGAACAAAACCATTGATATCTCTATGAACAAAACCAAAAAACCGTACGGACAAAATTTAGTTAATAATAATATAATAATTAAATCCTCTATCTAAAATTTTAATTAAAAGCAAGTTTGGAATAAAAATTAAAGGTAATACTAGAGAGAGAAATATAATTTCTCATTTATTATTTATGGATGATTTAAAATTATATTCGAATTCTGAACCAAATTTAGAGAAAATGATTAAAGTAGTTAAAAATTTTTCAGATGATATTAAAATGACTTTTGGTTTAGATAAATGTAGAACGATCCATATAGAGAAAGGTAAAATTGTAGATGGAGACGAGGGTATATTTAGAAATTTCAAAATTGAAAGTATGAAAGGGGGTGAGGTTTATAAATATTTAGGATATCCGCAATCAAATAGATTAGATCATACTAGTATTAAAAATGATATTAGGATTAAATTTAAAACTAGGATCAGAAAAATTTTGAGATGCAATCTATCTGCTAAAAATTTAGTAAAGGCGATAAATACTTGGGCAATACCTCTATTAACTTACTCATTTGGCATAATTAAATGGTCTAATACAGATTTAGATAGCTTAGAACGATTAATTAGAACTACATTAACAAAATTTCATTCCCATCATCCAAATTCAGCAATAGAACGTATTAATTTACCCAGAAATTTAGGAGGTAGAGGTATAGTCAAAATAACATCTTTAAAACATAATCAGGTAGAAATGCTAAGAAATTTTTTCCATAAGAAAGCTGATAGTTCAGAAATGCATAAAATAATTTGCAAGGCAGATAGAAATATTTCACCATTAAATTTATACGACGAGAATGCCAGCATTCTTATAAATACCAACCAGGAATTATTAGATTCCTGGTCAAATAAAATTCTTCACGCAAAACACTTCAATTATCTCAACCAAACATATGTTGACAAATTTTCGTCAAACAAATGGTTGAGTATTGGAGAGTTGAGCGCAGAAATAGAAGGCTTTATGCTTGCCATACAAGATAGAGTCATTAATACTAAAAATTATAGGAAGCATATCATCAAAGATGCAAATCAAATTGATGATTTATGTAGAAAATGTTTGGCTTTTCCGGAAACTATAGAACATATTATATCGGGATGTTCTGTATTAGCGCCGTCCGAGTATACATTTAGGCACAATCAAGTTTTAAAAATAATTCACCAAAGTTTGGTAATTAAACATAACTTGATTGACTGCCGTAATGTACCATATTATGAATATGAACCAAATTCATTTTTAGAAAATGAATTTTATAAAATTTATTATGATAAAACTATTCTGACAGACAGAACAATTAGTCATAATAGACCCGATATAGTTTCACATGACAAAATTAAGAAAATAACTTATATCATTGATGTCGCTATTCCAAATTCTTGTAATATTCAGAAAACTTTTTCTGAAAAAATAAGAAAATATACAGATTTAGGAAATGAAATTAAAAGAATTTGGCATTCTCAGACTATAAAAATATTACCATTTGTTATTTCGGCTACTGGCATTATACCTAGCTCTCTCATTCAAAATTTAGGCGTATTAGATTTGTCAAAAAATTTGTACATAAAAATGCAAAAGTCGGTCATTTTAAATACATGTAGGATTACGAAAGATTTTTTAAATATTTGTATTGAGGGATCAGTAGGATTTATCGGACCAGTTAGGATTTCATCAGAGCCGAACCCTCTGATATGAAAATATCTGGAGTCGGTGAAATATTTTCCCATTATGTTTCTGGTGGATTGACGTATTGTTCTTGTATTGTTTTATTCTTATATAGTGCACTTACATTGCGTTAATTTACTAGATATTCATTTGTGAAAAAGTGTGTGGAAGGGTTTAGTCTTTCATTTGGGAAAGATTCAACCCGGACATAAAATCTGGAGCACCGTAATAAAATATTTATTTCATATAAAATTAAACAATAAAACATATGTGGAAACTTTGACTAGCCAACTAGGAATGGATCCTGTTTTAGGCCAGTCAAATTGACAAATTTAAAATTCATATCATAATTTCATATTACATTGTTTACTTACATAACATGTTATTTATAGAAGGAAAAAAGTGTTCATTATGTATTCCTCATAGAAGCTTGAGTTAAATATATAATTTTGTGCTTATAAGAAAAAGAATGAGCGAAGAGAAAAAATATCTTAAAATACAATATTATAATAATTATAGATTAGATCGAAACAATTGATATGGATTGTTACGAATCGCACTTATTCCGGTTTATCTGTTCTGAGAATGTGATTTTTCTATCGAATGAAAGTTTAAATTAAATAATATTTTCATTAAAATATCGACTTACACCGATTTTGAATAATTGCCTAAGAGTATGGATATTATCATAGTTCCATGATTGTTGCCATCCTTATTCATCTTCATTTGTATGTAATGCTAATCGCGGATGCTGTCGAGACGTGTAATGTACGCACAGAAATACGAGTATGTTCTAACTATTAGTGCCAACGAAAATGACAAGTTTAATGTGTAAGTTTCGAAGAGGGGCGGATATCCTAGCGTAAGCGAAGGTGTGCAGTAGTATTGGTTAACAACACCGGTGACCCCTCCCAGGCAAAACAATAGCACATCTCTTATATTTCAATGTCTTTGCATGTAACAGAAACTTGTATAAATTAAAACAACTGGAACAACGGGAAACCACGATGTCCAAAATTTAATAAGAAACCAAAAAAATATCTTGAAAGTACGTGAAAATAAATTTAAGCGATTTCTATTTAAAAAAAATTGGTTTTTAATAAAATTTTATCCTTTTTCTAAGCCAAAGTAATTATTTGTCAAAATGTAGTTAGGAAACTCAGAATGTGGTAGTTTTTATTATTACCCGAATCTTAGTACACATTCTAGAACTCTTTCAATTAAATTAATTTATGGACCCCTGATTTGTGTAAATTATCATCCTTTATCGTTGATACTTTTTAAATATGTAATTATTACCGATTACCTATTATCGATTAAGGATAAGTTAAGGGTTACAGTACAGATTAACGAATACCGGTACCGGTACCGATTACCAGTAACCGATTACCGGGAACGGATTACCGATTACGGATTACCCATTACCGACTAACGATTACCGATTACCGATTACTGATTACTGATTACCGATTACCGATATTTGCAGTCACGCTATCGTAGCCTACCTGTCCAACGCCTATGCCAAGGACGACTCGCTATACCCCAAGGACGCCAAGAAGCGCGCCGTCATCGACAGCAGGCTGCACTTCGACAACAGCACCCTCTTCGGTCGCTACAAGACCGCTGTCGTAAGTACCTACCTAAACTTCAATTCGTCCAAAAACAAAGTCACACCTCTGCTCTCCAGAGCACCCCTAAATAATGTTATGTGTGTACAACTAAAGGAACTACGCCGCCACGTGAGGTTCTACATGAGGTAGAAGTGAAACCTTCAGAAAACTAAAGTAGACAAGAATGGGGAGGCTACGAAGCACCGCACAAAGAGTAGAACGGTTATTCCATCTCATTCTTGTAGATGTATGTATTTGTTTCTTTTTAATGTCACTATTTTTCGTCACATCACGTCACATCGAGTTTTATACCACGACGGCGCTAAAGATGTTTTCACTTCAAAAAGCTCGAAAAATTGGACATTTTGAAATGAAAACTTCTTTAGCACAGGCCGAGGGGTAAGGCTCTCTACTACCAATCCGGAAGTCGCTGGTTCAAATCCCGGCTATTTTATAATTTATTCATTTCAAACAAAATTTAGTATATTTGCGACACGTTCCAGAATGGAAGATAATTTATCGCGTGGGTGTAAGACCACCATTCAGATTAGAGAAGACAAGATCTGAATACCCAAGTACTTCCCCACCTTCCTCTCCCAGTATCCTTCCCCTCCCCACTCCCTTCAGCCTCACAACATACCTCAATCGGGGATACCATAGTCACACTGGCTCAAGACTTTTACATTAAAAAAACATTAAAAACAAGCTTTAATAGAGACCTAGCAGGTTTACCAGATGCATTGAAACTGGGTTTTATCAAAATGATTCCTCAACGGTTAGTCCTACAACACAATTTTAGGTTAGGTTAGGTTAGGTTGACTTTCCTTGAATAATTTCTTCCTTTTTAGCTTCCGTTGTTCTTCTTCGGGGAGACAGAAATCCCTAAGGCCAAGCTGAACGACATCGTGGAGGCCTACGGTATAATGGAAGCGTTCCTGGACACCAACAAGTGGATAGCTGGAGATCAGCCCTCCATCGCAGACTATTGCTGCATCACCTCGGTCGGGGCCCTTGACATCGTCATTCCTATCAGCAAAACAGAGTAAGAAAATAATCTCCTAAATCTTTTTTTATTGGTTTTCAAGGTACAATCCCGTTAAACCGCAACAAAGCAGTTTGTCAACAGGATGTTAATGTTCAATTACAATTCAAACATTCAAACATAATATTTTTACTATTACTATACAAGATTGTCACAATTTGCACGCATGCATTAATGTAAACTATCTCTATTTAGTAACCATTGTTTCAGCATATATCTCAATCTATTTGTAGAATCGCAATTTTTTTATATTATATACTTGATAACATGTTAAATATTTTTGGCACGTTATATTCCAGGGTTCGCTGTCTGTAGTTATTGTTGAACCTTGTATTATGTTCGTGTTCCACTTTCCTCTTATAATCAGACTCAGATATAAATATGCCGACTCACATACAATTTAACAATATTACCGGTACATGCCTGTACCGGTAATATTGTTAAATTCCGATACAACAATGATATGTTTCGTCTCTGTGAAAAAATATGTTTTTGAATTAATAAATAATTTAACCATAGAATTTTATACTGACTTAGTGGTTTAATTTAGTTATGCAAGAATGTCCCAAAATGGTTAAGCCATACCGTAAAGTTAATTCTGCGAGTGATAAGTAAATATTTTTTTAAATATTCACCGGAATGAAACATTTCTGTTTGTACACATTTTACAGCCTAAACACTATCGCCCACAGCCTTTTACAGATTTTGTTTATTTGTACGTCCCATTTGAAATTGCAATCAACAGTCCCTCCCAAATATACATATTCATTTACAAGTTCTAACCTAACCTAACCTAACACTGCATTTTCCACAAATCTAAGTTCTATATTTATGTTTTTTTTTTATTTTTAACCAAGGTTTGTCACGAATTTGGGATTGCGGCTACATCTGCTGAAAATTTAAGGGTGGGGTCTATACAATACACGTACGTTACAGATAGAAATAAAACATCAGACTAAATAAATTAATAAAGCAAAAATACAGAAATGTTTACTGCATAAATGAATCCAAATGAACAGCTCAGTTTATAGTGATATTAAAAATGTACTTACTTTAAGAAAATTCAAAGAAAAGTGTAAAAAATATTTACTTAACGAGTATTAGAAGTGTAAGTTAAAATATGAAAATGTACCTATGTTTACATTGCATCACATAGATCTGTTTTAATTGTAAAAAATAAAAATAAAACTTTCAATTACTGTTTTTAGGTTCCCTAAACTGGCAGCTTGGATCAAGAGATGTTATAGCCTTCCCTTCTACATGGAGCTGTGTGCACCCGGAGAGAGCAAACTCAGGGATTTGGTCGAGCCCAAAACTAAACGAACATAAACACTTTGCCAACATAAGGATACTGTCATATATTTTCAATCAATATTCGTGTAACCTATTCTACGTAAATGTTTCATTATGTACACGCAGCGCCGGATCTGCCATACGTTCAAAAACGTGCTAAAACCTGGCGCCAACTCCGAAGGGGCGCCGAGAGAAAATAAATATTGTATTAAAATTTAGTTATAATATTCCCTGAATCGTTTAAAAATTAGCCATAGTACGAAATAATTATTACGCTCTGGCAACACTTTCCAAAGAAACAGAATGCGCACGCATCAGGTTGGAATCAACGGCTTACGAATTTATAGTCAGTTACAGAATTTTTTTACAAATTCCATATATTTAGTTTAAACGTAAGATCTATTTTTCCATATATCTTTTACGACGAATGGGTGCGATCCAAATTCAATAACCAATCACAGCGCTATATTTTTGTTCTGGTGAATCAAACAAACCGACTTGCGCCTTTCAAAATGCTGACAATTTTAGTTATTGTGTCGTACGTACGCTAGCTATTGTTTTATTTTGTACGATTTAAGTCTCTAGGAGAAGGTAAGACCATTTTCTTATGAAATCTTCAGTAAATTCCATTAACAAAAGCATGGCACGGTTTGCAGGATTTACAGGTAACAGGTTGCAACGTGTTGACAGTTTCATCAATGATTTGACATATTATTTGAAGTTCGTTAAACGTATAATTAATATCTATTAGATTTGTTGGATTTGTTATTTTACGGTGTCAGTGTAAGCGTCTTTCGTAAGCCGTTGATACCATACGTCAGTGTTTAGTGTTTGTATGGTGTTTGTTCGCCTAATTTCGTGTTAGTTCGCTCAACACAGGGGAAATGCAAGGTACAAATTTGAGGTTATATACTTATTAGATTTTAGAGCTAGTCAGAAGCTGTAGATGCTATTCTTGTGTTGTACTTTGCCATGAGAACGTATTTGTATTTGATTTTTCTATTAATATTCGCGTTGGGTAGGTATATACATAAACGCAGTAAATGTCAAGAATGTCTAATGGACCTAGTTCAGCGAAACCACCCGCATTGTCTCGTAACCTATATTTTAAATCATGGTACGGGCCAAAACAAACAATTCGTTGTATTATTTTAAAGCATAACTTGCAAAAAGAGTTTTTCCTAAAATAATTAAAATAGCACCATAATTTTATGTTTACCCAATAGATTCAGAGAGCATAGGGCTCCTGGCGATTCTCTCTTTAAAAAAAACGAGTGTGAGAGCTACCGCCAGGTCACTTGGAAAAGTTACACCCTTTATATGTCTTGATTTTATTTCATAAATTAGTGTAAAAAAAAAAATTATATAAAAAAAATTAAAAAACGGGGTGAACGAATTTTTAATCAAAATAAAAATGTAGGGGGGGGGGGGGGCGCCATTGGTATCTACTGCACAGGGCGCCAGATTTCATAGATCCGTGTACACGTATCTGTTACTTTTATATCCTTTTTAACGCCACATTTAATTGTTACCTTTTAAAATTATTTTTACTATTTTCTCATGCTTGTATTATTTAAATGTGACATGCAATTATTGTTTATGGTGTATTAATACGGTTGGTATTAAATAAATAAATAAAAATAACTCTATACTTATGTTATCCACCTTAGAGATTGTAAACTGGAGAGAGCTGGCACAAAACCGTGATGAGTGGAGGAAGACTCTTGAGGGGGCCAAGACCCACCAGAGATTGTAGAGCCAAGAGTGTTGATGATAACTTATGCCATGGAATTACGCTTTTTTAAATGCTCGATCTAAATCTCTAAACAATTACCTCCTTACTAATAAACGTGTTTTAATCTATACACAACAGATAAACAACTAAAGTAGGGTAAATCCATAGACATACCCCGTGCGTTCACTATTCAAGGGCGTAGCTATAGCATTCACATTAGTGAGGTTCGATCCTGGGGAGGAAAGGGGGAGAAAGGGAATGAGGGGGAGGGTGTTTTTTAAATTTTTAAAAATATTTTTTGGGACCTCTACATACCATAAAGTATTATTTACATCACACTGATAAAAGGGTGACAGGACAACTCAAAATTGTGAATTTTTAACACTTCCTTTGATAAGTCATTAAAAGTGATGTAAGAAAGAGTGAATAGGTTAGGTTATGAGCTATCTTTCCTTTTTTTTCAAAACTTTTGACGACTTTTCAAAGAGGTATTGAAATTGCAAGATTCTTACGATGGGTTGCTTTTGATTTGAATTGATTGAAAAAATAAATGATGATTTCATCAAATATTTGAAGTTAATTTTCGCGTTCACGTTCATCAAATTTTTGAAAAAACCCCTTCTAAATTGTCATGGAACCGATGAAAGAGACGGCGATATATTTTCAAGGAAAGTAATGTATGAGTGAGTACTAGGTATTCTCTTTTGTTCCTACTCAATGCTGAGAAAGATATAGGGGGAGGGGGGGGGCTTGAACCCCCCCCCCTTAAGCCTAGAACACGTGGTTTGCCTCCAGCTCGTCAAAATGATATTCAGATTTTACGTTAGGGCAACCTACTCTTTTGTAAATGATTGTTTACCAGTCTCATCTATGGAAATATCAGTCAACAAAATAGATGCAGAAACGATGTGTGTTATAATTATCATTATCATCAAACAGTATTAATAGCCTAGCGACTGAACGGTTGAAATTTAAGAATCCGACTAGAATACAACTCTGACGCTGTGCCTTACGCAAAACCGTGACCGTACGTGGAGTTTGTATACAAATCTAATTTTGTAATAGAACTGTGTTAAAGCAATACCAAAAGATGGCGCCACTTATGTTAACAGCTAGCGTGAGGAGCATCGGCTGGCAGGAGTAAGTACTATTGGGTTTGTAATTTCGTGAATCTCTCCGGATGTGGAGGGATTGACGATAATACGATTATTATTGTAACTGGCAGTTGAGAATAATGAAACCATGCGTCTATATATTATTTTGACGTAATTGCCGGTCGCGGTTACTTTGTCCCGGTGACTAGCTGTATCCCAGGGGATCCGAGGGACCATCGGATTTATAAAATGATCACCATTGCTCTAACTGGGCGAAGCCAAACCAAAAGCCGCACGCAGGGCCTAGAACAATAACAATAAATAAAATCACTGAAAAAAACGTGTTTATAATACTTTGCGATTTCTTTCTATATAGGGATTTTAATATAATTTTCGTTTGGCGGGGGGAATGTGTAGATATTATCTTCAAGAATAACATTTTTTTTTTAAGAACTTTAAAACAGCCTTACTAAAAAAAAACATGAAAATTTTATTCAATTAATTAACGAACGTGTATGTGAAAATATTACTAATTAAAAAAATTGTTCATGGAAAGAAATATACATTGTTTACACAGCCTGGGAGGGTAGTGATTTCTGAACGAAATTTGGAATTTTTCCAAATTTTGAATGTTCTATATATTTCTTATTTTTGAATATGCCATAAAAACAAATACAATTTTTAAAAACTAGATAAAATTACCCTTTAGATTTGTGTATTTGAAATATACTTTAGTATTAAAAAATTGCCATATTTTAAGATTCAAACATGGAAAAAAATTGAAAAATATTTCTTGCTAAAACATTTTAGATCAAAATGTAGAGAAATTAAAAAAAAAATCAAAATTTAAAAAAACACAGTCCTTTTAAATAATGATTTTGGAAGAAAACTGCACCTCACTAACTTTTTCCTGGTGCATAAAAAAAAAATAATAATAAATTTCTTAGTTTGCTTTAATGCCAAAAAAATAACCTAAAAATAAATCGACATTTAAAACAGACTTCTTGCATCTCTAAAGACGTTAATTTCTTTGATACGTTCTCCTCCACATGTATTAGATATTAATATTATAAGAAAACATCCCTTTTAAGAAATTCTCATAAAATAAAGATCCTAAAATGTAAATTTGATTTTTATGTAATTAATTCTTTTTTCTGAAAGTTCAACTTTCAAAGTATTATATTGTGCTAATAACTTGATAAAAACCACTTAAATAACACTAAATATATTAATTATATGAATATGAGAGTGAATTCACCCGCCATAACACAGGGACATCCCTAGCATGGCGGTTGAAATTACACAAAATACTATACAATGTACAATATTCTTATAATAAATAAAAAAAATGTGTGGTAATAATAGAAATTACAATCACATATAAATAAAAATAAAACACACATCCGCGGAGCCAAATTTTTTTCACGGCTAATGTTTTTTCAGCGCGAACGACAAATGCGCAGGCGCACCACTAACCATCGCCACCTGGAGATATTAATGAAAAAAAAAAACAATTTAATAAGTACACCATAAGAAATTACAACGTTGTTAGCTCTAAAATACATGCAATTCGTTTTTACAGCGTGGCCGCGGAAGAAAGCTTAGATCGTGTTTTAGTGTACGGGGTTTATTTATGTTGTTGCAAACAATACCGGTTATCGTGAAAGGTTTTTTTTAGTAAGGCTGAAAGTATAAGGCGATCCACTAGTACAGGAAAAAATCGAAATCGGAATTCACGCCCCTTTATGGGAGGAGTTTAAAAATACTTGAGAAAAAGCTTTTGGAAGGTTGGAAAAGATATTTGAGATTTTTTTTTACATGTTGATTTCGTAAAGGCCTGTAAAAAACATTGATTCCTTTTTTATGCATTGTTTATAGTAATAAAACGGAATTTTTAAATTGATTTCACGAAAAGAAGCGGCGCAGACCCTAACACGTCGTTTCTCCGCTCTGTCCGGAGGAGTAGTGAGAGAAAATAAGGGCGGCTGCCAGTCGTTCTTCGGTGGACGGTATAAGGTTCAAGGTTTAGGATTTTGCATTATTTAGTATGGCTTCATCTTAAGGAAAATATATAATCAATCGGTGGAAATGCGGGAATCCTGGCCTTAAGTGAATAATTTATTATGGAATAGAAAAAGAATTACACGCTATTTCATAATAGCAATTTTTTTTCATTGACATTTTTTTAAAACACAAAAGATATTACCACCAGTAGTTCTGTGTATGAAGAGACGACCACTTTTAAAAAATAATATTTTTTACAATACAAAGGAAAAAGGAATATCAATTGGAAAATTATACAGGGAATTACGACATATCAACCATTGTAGGTAATTGGTAACCAGACAATGCAGCGTAGAACTGCTTCTCAACTTTAGTCCAATCATAATCTCAAATTTATCAATATTACGTAATAATAATATTATGTGATAATTCTTGTGGGATGGTCAACCAGCTAAAAAAAACTCCACAGATAAAAATAACCAATAGGTTTGTGAAAAGTAGATCTCGCGTCCAAAATGTATGTTTTAAGTTTTTTTTACTTTTTTTTTTTTGTAAATAATAATTATTCATGCTATCCCTCTTACCAACATCACTATATACAGTATGTACACCCTATGATTGTGGCTGATGGAAACCACCACAAGTATTTTTTAATACTAATATTGAAGTTGTGATGATACCTCCCTAGTACATTTTACTTTTCTAAGCTTCTACCTCGTAGCTCCAATCTCGTAGCTCCTAACTCGTAACTATATTTATAATTCTACCCTTATATCCTACTGGTCACACCCCTAAGTGTGATGTCCTGATTTTAAACCTCCCCGGGGTATTTCTACCTCAGGGTTGTGGTTTTATTTTTTTATGAACCGAAGGTTCTTTTATTTTCTAGCTAAATCTACCCTAATTTTCTCAAACCCCTGTGATTTTATCACAGTAAACAAGATTTAAGAATTTAGTTCACATTATTTTCTATATTTTTTTTCTTTAGAATTTACATTTGTTAGATAATGTATTGCGTGTGGTAACTCCTAGGTTCTTTTAGAGAAAGTGTGAGAATTTTCCAATCTATTAATTATTTTTATTTGCCTATCCTTGACCGCGTTTGATAAACTAACCCCGTCCTAACCTCGTCAGTATTCGATTTCAATTTTTTTCTCGTTTTTTTTATTACTTTTTTTCCAATATTACGGCTATATTGATAAATACAATGCAAGGAAGATAACAGTCTATAATTGTAACATTTCAAGTAAGGAAACTTTACTTTACCTATGTAATATGAGATCATTCCAGGACCCTGTTTTTCTATTGAAGTTCTTTGTCTGCATCCTTCACCTAACATTAATTATTAGTTTTTTATGGTTAGTATACACTAAATTGGGGGAAAAAGAGGAGGGAATGGATGGATGTGGGGATAAAAAAAATACTATTTTGAAAAATTCGGCTCCTCCTCTGACCAAGCAAGACTGGTGGACGACAATTCAAACCAGGATTCTCTCACTACGCTTGCTAGGATTATCTTCGAGACCGGATTTTACCCTCTTGCATGGGCGTTCCTTGCTTCAAGAAGGTCCCTTCACGCCAGATGGTAGAATATCTAGTCTTCATGACGATTCCTGCAATGCTCCGAATTCCTTCTACCTCCAGAATGAATTTAACTCGACTGAGTCTAAAAGGGGTATGTCATATCTTCCCTTATCATGTCTCTACCAAATCGAATATGGCACGCGGCTGTTTTAGGCGGACCCATCTCCCACGTAGCCAGCCTGAGCCGGGGATCCTAGCCGGGTAGTAATCGTAAAATTCGCTTCACGAGGTCTTACGTTTACTTTCAGGTCGACAAGACTTACGATATGCAATTAACCTAATGTTTTAAATGCCGCACCAGCGTATCACCCACATACGTATTCTTCCTTCCTCCGCATGTCCCCACCTTGGCAATACCGATACAGGATTTAAATTCTTCTCGGGAAAGTTGTGGGCTTTCCTGATCAGCAAATAATTACATATAGCACCCCTGAAGTCTAGTTGCGTGAGAAAATTCAGGATTTAGGACTGTATGATTATTTGAACACCAGTGTTTTTTAAATGAGGTCACTAGCTGCTCGTGTGTTAGGTATGTAGGATTTTTTCGGAGGTACCTATTCCCTATAAATAGAAAATTGGGTAAATCGCGTTGAATCAATGTATGTTATCATTGAAATTAGTTACCTCCCGGATTATTTGTGGAAAGCCACCCTTTTTGTTAAAGCTGATGGTAGGTGAATTTACACTACCTACTGGCGATCGCTATAGCTGACTTGGTTCGCTTAGAATTGAATGAATCTAACGTCAATTTTGCTTTCACACACTGACTGAATGTTTCTTCGTAATCTACAATGCATAAACTTGCTCCTAGAAATATTTGATCGGTGTTTATTGTTTATTTGTTTAAAGAATGCAAGGTGAGTGGTTCACTAGGTGAACATATGGTACCACTATCGGAGGTCAAATAAACAAACCCTAATCATGCTAGTGGAAATGACGTTAGGTATTTGTTTCGCGAGTACTTCACTGTAATTACTAAAATTTATTTAAAAGTACATTTCCATCGATCATAAAATCTTTATTATTTCACACCAACAATTAATTAAATCCGATTGACAAGGTGACGACAATGAGTAAATGTATCAAAACTCATTTGTTTACATTACACACAGACGACCTTCGACTAACTGAACTACTTTTGAAATTGTTTATTTTAACGGTCAGTGTCCCTTTGACCCCGTTTATTTTAATAATTTTATTTCATTCTGTTGTTATTATTTATTTATTTATTATTGTTATACGCCCATAGGGGCTTTTACATAGATTATAAATAAGTTTTACAAAAGTTATCGAGTTAGTATTTATACCAAAGTTATAAAAGTGAAAAATTAAAAAATAGTATATACAAGAAGTTTATGAAGAATATGGCGTAAAGAAATATTTTAAACAATATAATATTTGAGTTATCGAGTTAGAATTGATACCAAAAGTTATAAAAGTGAAAAATTAAAAAAAATATATATAAGTAGTTTTTGAAGAACATGGCGTAAAGAAATATTTTAAACAATATAATATTTAGATATCGAGTTAGAATTTATACCAAAAGTTACAAAAGTGAAAAATTAAAAGAAATATATAAGTAGTTTTTTGAAGATCATGGCCTAAAGAAATATTTTAAACAATATAATATTTGACAATAACATAATATACAACATTAAAATAACACATCAAATCGTTAAATATATTAAACCCGTTACAATAATTTGTAGGATTCCACAAAGTGTTGAATTTCGTACGGCTCTCGTTTAGATGTGATCGGATGTTGTTGTGTTATAACATGCTGTATTAGAAAAGGATAACATGCGACTTAATAGATATTTTGGATAATCACGTACTCCGTGAGATGACTCGTTCACTAACAACACAAGTTCAGGTATCTGCAAATACTTATGATTGTAATTCACTTACCAAAGTTCTGATGTTCAACTTTCAATTCCACCGGGAAATTAAACAACGGCATGAAAGATTATCAGAACGTCCATTCTATATAATAACTAAATGCACTTTCAAATTTCCCCCCTACTTCCTTTAATAAGTATCGCCCTATAAAGCCAAGGATTTTATCATAACTAATAACCTAGAACACTCTTTGTCCCACAAACTAATCTTTATCTACAAATTTGTATTTATTCATAAAATCATAAGTTATATATATATACATAATTTATAACTTCGAATTTATCTTCCTTAAATGAGGATTTCATCCGGGACTTATATCCGGTATAAAAGATTTAATTCGGTATATTGTTTACCAAGACAATTTTTTTTTGATTTTGTTATTAATTTTTTTTTCTTGGGAAAATCGATTTTAATTAAATAATCGCTAAGATATTATTTAATTTATGATTAGCCTTTTTTTATTTTAAACCCGTCCTTTTTATTTTGGTTTTATTTCATAACCGTATATTTACTTTTATGAAATACTTAGTCGCCCTTTTTTCATTTGACAACGCAACTAAGGTATTAATTATTTACTGTAATTTCGATTACGATTAAACTCGCTTATTATAGAACAAAACTCTATATTTTCCCTTTTCGTAGTTGAATCTAATCCGTGTATTTAAATAATTTATTAAACCGAATTATTACGTCACTTTATTTAGGTACACATTTTTTTAGCCCGAATAATATGGTATTATTAATCACTGTTCACTTCACTGTTATTTAAATCTGCAATAAACTTTTGATATTTATAATTATTTATCCCATTGAATTTTTTTATTTATTTATTGTCACTGCACTACTCTCTTTGAATTATAATGCTTTGGTTAATTAAATTTAAACGATAGATACTTCACAATTTTTCTTCGAAAATAATAGATATTATCAACTATCAATTTAATTTCACTACCGAACTTTTCTATTTTGCAATAAAATAATATATTGTACTATTTATTTAAACTTTACCACAATAATAGTTATTATTTTATTATCACTCGCGTATTTAACAATAAATCAATAGTCGGTTTTACTTATTTAAAACTCAGAGTAATTATTATTATTATTTTGGAGATAGAAATATTCCGTTCAAATTTCACTTTATTTAACTGAAATATTACTGATGTGATTTTTATCAATTATTCAAAAATTTAATATTATCCACTGTTATTAACTTTTTTTAAACACTATAAAACAATTACACTAACGCACAATAAACCTATAATTAATCACTTCACTAATTCTAATCTAATTATTATTAATCGTACTATTTGTAAACTGAATTTATTTTTACTAGTCTCTAAAATCCCAGACGCTTAGAACTTTTATATTTAAAACGCATTTATTTGTAACACTCTCAAACGCTAAGTCCCAGAATTCACTCTTAGAAACTTTTTCCAATTAATCACCGTTTATCACGTCACGTCACGCAAACACTACACCCGAGATCTGACGTCTGACTTCCTTGAAATCATAAAAGTCTTTAGTTTTATACCTACTTTCAGGACTAGAACGGCCCATGTATGCTCCCATAGATTCGCGAATTAAAACTCTAATAACTCGAGATTTCATAGTTCACTTCTGTCATTTTTGTATCACTGTCGTTAGTCCAGCCTCCCTGATTTTTGAAGTCCAGCCCTAGTCTCCTGTCTCTCCCATACATTGTTCCAGGATCGAACCTGCAATATTATGTCAAAATTGCACTGTCGTTCCTTTGTCTTCTGGCCTTACGAACTTAGTTTAAATATCATGATTTTCGTGTCCCTTTTTTTCTCAATATATAATAGGTACGTCTTCAATAAACTGTATATAACTCGTAATTTTGTTTATCGCCGACAGAACACGAACAAACTCATGTAAAAATCTTTATTATGCATTTTCCAATTTCCACCATACTAAATCTTTCCACATTATCATGATATCTATACAAATCAATTCAATTTTAAACTGTATTGTCTCTATTTTCGTCGTAGATTTGAATTTTTCTTCTTTTCTTCAATTTTCTTTTATTTACGACGTTCTTTTTATGATTTCTCTGCTTTATTCTTATGTCGTTCTCCATAACTATATGATTAGTTACATTCCAAGCCAAATTTATTATTTTCATCGATATTTCGGAGTTTTCCTTACGGAATCATCTTTTAATTGTCTTTATTATATTCTTTACCACCATTAATATCATTTCCAATGTTTATCTCCTCTTAGAAAATTTCATTTCCTATCCATAAATATTTAATATGTTAATTTTCACATTTTCTATAGAAGAAAATTCCAATTTGACCCTGGGATATGTGTCAGGTTAATTGCTCTGTTTAAAAACGTGTAAAATTGCGTCTCGTTTCTCCTTAAAATCCCATAAAGTATCCTCGTAGACACATGTTGATGTTTCGATTTTTATGTACTCGGTCATAAATAAGGAATTTATATTAGCTCGTAAGATTAAATCTCTTTTACTTTATCCAAATATTGCATAAGGGCAATGTTAAAACTAATCACCCTTTAACCCATAAAGACTATTATAATCACCAAAAATCATGTTCATATTTTCATTGTTTGTATACAAGAATCATGTATGGACTCGACAACCTTTTTATCATCAACCTCGCTTACCAATTCGTCTTATCGGCCATAGTATTTCCTCATAAAAAATGACGTTAAATAGATCCCTTCCTTTGAATTAATCTAACGTAATATAACTAGAATGGCCACCCCATCTCATGTACATAACGATATTCATTTAAACTCGTCTGAAACCGCATTAATAAGTCTGATACTTATATTGTTCGATCAACACTTCCGTCAATACACCAATTTTTCCCATTTGATTTTCTTTCCAAATCGTTTTTCTTGACTTTATTGCTTCATCTGAAAATGATAATCCTAATTTTCATTGTTCTTTTCTCTTTTAAATATCAAACGTTCGTTTTCCCCCGAATCTGGCCTCCCTATTTGTTATACGTAATCGATCTACAATTGAATATCCCTACAATAGCTTCTCCTAAGTTTTTCGCGTCTTTTCATTAATTTTCCATCCATTATATTTTTCTTGTTTTTTCCTCGCACCATTTTTCCGCTATAATATGATTCTAGTTCCTCACAATCTACAGTTTCCGACCCCATAAATCCATTCAATGTGTAGGTTACATCTCGGGTCGACACACCAATATCCAAGATCGTAAGAAATTGTTTACAGTATAAAACGTTGCCCCGCCGAACCCGTGAGAATGAAAAATACATCAATTATTCAGCTAATGTCCTGGTTCAAAGTCCATCTCTTTGTCCTCAACATGGTCACGCCTTGCCTTCTCTGATTGGTTGATTTAATCTTTTATTTATTATTGAGCGTACTGCTGGGATTCCCATAAATTGAATTCGATCGTAACAACATCTGTGTTTATTTCAACGAAACTTTTTTACTGCCTAATTACAGTTTCTGTTCCCAATTCATAAACTTCCGTAAGCTTTTTTAATTTTAACCGCATAGATGTCGTTGAACAGCGCTATTCTCTACGTATTATTTAAGAGGGAAAAAAAATTCTTATTGGCTTTCTTAGATTAAAGGTTCCGTTCATCACAAAGTGAAACTTCTTTAGCCCCGTTAGTGATTTGAAATTCCGATGAAATGGAAATGGGTCACAACTCAGTTCTACACAAATACTCGGTTCTAATATAATGCGGTAAATTCGCGCTTTGACGCGGGCCTTCGATAGCGCAGTTGGCAGGCGCCTGACAAGTCTCAGCGGTCAGAGAGACAGACATAAAGCGAACGGAGGTTCGAATGCTATGAAATCCAAAAAAAATATATATTTTGTGAAATCAATATCTAATCTTCAAACCACTTTAAAATAAACAGGCGTAGGAAAAGAAATCGACATCTAGCGACTTTCTAGTTTCACTTCTACCGCGTGTGAATTACACACTTTTTGTTTACAGTGGCATGTTAATAATTATTGTTACCAACTGTAAACTTACTGTCCAACTGTAGAATTTATGGTTATAACCGCAGATAGTTTTGTTTTGTTTTGTCTGTTTTCCAACTGTAAATGTAGTAACTGTTCAACCGCAGAATTTATGGTTATAACCACTGATAGTTTTGTTTATTTTTGTAATTTATTTAATGTTTTGGCAAAATATAGTAACACCTTGAACTGAATCAAACTGAACACAAACTTGAACTGAATCATAACAAATAATAAGCCTAAAAAAGCCCTGCTTATTTATGGGGAACATCAAACAAATCTATTATGCAATTAATTATTGCATAATATTTATTTGTCATTGATGTATCTTATTGTAACTAACCAAAAATGAATAAAATTAAAATAAAAATAATAATGCACCATGACAATAAATAACAATAAATTATATTTGCAATAACTGTCTTTAAGATAAGTTAAAAAATATAGGGGGCACTAGATTTTTTTTTAAATCTCAAAGTGGGCATTGGTCGAAATAAGTTTCAGAACCTGCGCTGTAGGCGCTGTCCTTGGGAGATTTATATTAATTAATAACAATTATTTTGGTCAATTTGGTATTACAATTATTAAATAAATCCCTCAATAAAACATTTCAACGAAATAGCGTTAGTGATAAATATAAATAAATAATTTATCGCATCTATAAACCAATGGTTGTCCTCAACTGAACCCGTACCCAAGTGGTTAGTGGAATCGACGAATAGAAGTAATAGGTTACATCACGACTCGCGACACTAGAACCTCTACACTTCACTATCAACTCTGCTCAGAGATTCACAGTCCGCGCTCCGACTCCGCACTCCTGCTCTACAACACTAAACAAAGGTAGGCGTCACACTATTCATAACATGTACTTATAGTCATTACTAATTAATAAGGTACTTACTTTAGTTTGCATAATATGCTCAACCAGATTAATATTCACATCGCCGAGTATCGGGAATGTTATGTATCGCGAACAAGCCCAGTTAATGCCCAGTTTTCTGCCTTTATATAATTATTCATTGAATTCAGATCAAAGGTAAAACCTACTGTGGATGGTAATAAACAACTTTATTATCTTTAATTTAAACAATATAAATACTTGTGACATAACTTATACAGAATTTTATTAGTGGACTTACTGATTCCTGACATTATTTGGAATATAAAATACAATTTGGACTCTGGTGACTTTTTTTGGTGAATTTTGTTGCGAGTAAGCGCCCAACCCCTCTTACGACCCTTACTGTCCAATACCTTTTGACTAAAATTTCAATTACTTTTTTACTCCAAATAATTTTAGCAGTCACTGGTTGATGCAAGTCAAGTACGTCCTGTAACGTCCTGTAGAAATACTTTTTTTTATTGTCTGTAGGAAAGTACCACACTCTTATTATACTTTTATTTTTGTAACCGTCCTAACATAACTTTTATTGGATTTTTATCTGATGAAGTACACCTACGCGACTGATAAAAACCCTTTAATAAATGTTTGTGTATCAGAAATGTAATATTTAAAATATTTTTATTAGTGGAAGGGTTTTTTGAAAGTATAAACTTTTCAAAATATCTATATTTCTGTACCCTAGAATGATATTTTCCAACATTCCTATAAAATGTCAACAACTCTCTTTCTTAACTCGGCCGTTTGGCATTTAATCTGTCTATAAATTTGTTTGTAACACCTTTACTACTGACAAAGCCATTACCCAACCTTTATAACCAACGCCATCTGTTAATTTGCATACATATCAAATCCACCCCGCCCGCTTGCTAGCCCGCTCCCTTTATATATTATACATTTCAACAAATTTATACAAAACCTTTACAAATTATATACCTAAACCTTCCTCATGAATCACTCTATGTATTGGTAAAAACCGGATGAAAATCCGTTTCGTAGTTTAAAAGATCTAAGCGTACAGACAGCGGGAGCAATCTTGCTTTATACTATACTAGCTTTTACCCGCGGCTTCGCTCGCATGGTATTAGTGGTAAATTACTGTATAAAGAATTTTCCCACGGTAATGAAATATTTTTCCGTGATAAAAAGTAGCCTATGTCATTTCCTCTTCAAGTCTAGCAACTTTCATAGCTCGAGCTTTATTCTAGCTTTTGCTTAGATTCGACATACGCTTTCGTGGCGTAATTGTTATTATTCTTGCTGAAAATAATTATTGTTTAATAGAAAATTTCAAAATTTGAGAATGACATTTCGAAAATAAAAATTCTCTTTTAGAAAATATTTAAATTATTGAAATAGAAATTTATTTTAAGTACATACTCCCTTTATTAGTATTTTATTCATATTTGAATACAGAGTAACCTAAAAAAATAACAAAATGACAGTCCACGTCAAACGCTATGCTTTATAGCAACGCTATGCTTTTCGTTCGGACAATAAACATTTTTAGAGATAGGTAGATATTAACTACGACGCCAACAAAGCACTCTTTTTAAGGCTAAAATTAAAAAAAAAGAAATTGTTTCCAAGGTAACAATTTGCTTGACGTTTGCTATAACTCGGACAGAAAACTTATGATACATAAGTTCATAACGCCACAGCTTATTCATAACGCCAGAACTTACCAATATATATAGCCTATGTTACTCGTAGATAATGTAGCTTTCGATTGGTGAAAGAATTTTTAAATTCCATTCGATATTTATTGCGTGAAAGAGTAAGTCACATCCATCGCATTTATAATATTAGTAAGATTAGTAAGATAAGATTATGTAAAGATAATAGATAAAGCGTGAAAAATATAAAATTGGTTCTTGAGTTCAAAATCTCGGCTGTGGAATGATTTGCCGGCCTCTGTGTTTCCGTCCTCTATTCTAGAGACATGTTAGTATTAATTTCTTCAAAAAGCATCCTCTAAACCGCATCTTCAAAGATCGTATAATCTTCCGAAAATGACGGCCTACTGTGTGGTGTTAACCAAAAAAAATAAATTATAATATTTAATTAAATGAAGACAGATTATAATATTTAATTAGAGAATCTCATTCGAAAATCTGGAGACAGGAAAATCGGAAAAAGATATTGTTTCCACTGGGACACGAACCCTGGGCCCTTTGCTTACATCGTGATATGTTCATGTCCCAGTAGAACCAATATCTTTTTTCTGATTTTTCTGTATCCAGATTTTCGATTGAGTTTCGCTAATATTGTCTTCATTTAATTGTATATTATAATTTGAGATTTAACTCACAAAGTTAAAAATAAAAAATAAAAAATTACACTAACTCGATAAACCGTAATGAAACAACAAAAATTAAAAGTTACTAAGGCTCCGTAATAAGCGTTAAAAAAGAAGAAGATGGTTTAAAAGGATTTGAAAGATGGTTTGAGGTAAAAAAATAAGCAAATAAAACGTTGGGAAAAATCGTTATGAAATCCATGCAAGTGGCCTATTCTGGTTCAACTGATCTCAAATTTCTTTGAAAATAAGTTTCATTTTCAAAATTGGTGAGGATTGTGTCAAGAATTCGGAAAAGCGATATAGTAAAAAGATTTTAACCAATGATTCCAGAGCAAGTTTGGAGTAGAAAAAGTAGATGTGATTTTGTGGTCCGATGATATTTTTTTTCTATGAATAAGTTCGGTACGCCTCCCCACTCCGCACTGTATTTTTCCACCCCTTGAAGCAGAAATTTGACGCCTTTATGAAATTTTGCTCACTTGATGTTCAAAATAGAGGGAAAATTTACATTATTTTATTTGTAACCTCTGGGCAACGCCAGAGACTACAGCCAGTAGCTAAAAAATGTAAGATTGCAACAAAATTGAAAAGTCAGCTCAGTTGTTGTTCTTTATGTATATATCTTAAGATTTAAAAAAAATGTTTTTACGAATTAGTTCAGTGGGCAAGCTGTATGGTAGAATATTGATTGAAAGGATAAGAATGGAAACAAAGGATAAAATGTGGGATGTGCAAGGTGCTTTTTTGAGTGGAAGGGGGTGCATGGACCAAATTTTCTCATTGCGTATGCTCACTGAGAAGTTTCTTGCAAAAAACCAGAAACTCTTCTGTGCCTTTGTAGATCTACAAAAAGCATACAACCGAGTTGACAGAAAAAAACTATGGAAGGTGTTGTCCAAGTACGGAGTGAATACGAAGCTCATACAGGCAATTGCGTCTCTCCATACGAGGGAAGCGTTGCATTTATTAGGGTGAACGGTGGTTTTACGGTGTGGTTTGAAATCACAAAAGGTGTTAAACAAGGCTGTGTAACGTCACCGTGGTTATTCAATCTATACATGGATAATTGTATGCGAGAATTGAAAGAGATAGGTTTGGGCGCGAAATTGAGCAATCTGGAAGAATGATGCCTATTGCATGCTAATGATGCGGTGCTAATATCTAACAGTATGGAAGATCTACAGTCTCTCGTGTCTAGGATGAACGAAGTATGTATGAAGAATGAGGTAATGATGAATGTAAGTAAGTCTAAAGTCATGGTATTTGAAAGAGAGAGTACGAAAACAATGTGCACCATAGTTGTCAATGAAGAATACTTGGAGCAGGTGAATGAGTTGGTTTATTTGGGAAGTATGTTTACGAGAGGTGGAAAGGCTGATAGAGATATTGAAAGGAGGGTGAATGCAGGTAACTCTATTTAAGGAGGACTGAACGCTGTTGGCACCAAAAAAAACTGTCCAAAGAAGCGAAGCTAGCCGTCCATAATGGGGTGCTGGTACCTACCCTGATGTATGGCAGTGAGGCATAGAACTGGCAGAGGAAGGATGAAAGTAGACTGAATGATGTAGAAATGAGATCCCTGAGGCGAATGTGTTGTAAAACCATGAACGATCGTGTGAGAAACGTGGAGATCCGCAAAGAATGCAAGGCTGATAATGTAAGCGTGATGTGTAAGATTAAGAAAGGGACTCTCCGATGGTTTGGGCATGTAGAGCAAATGAACGATGAAAGGAGTGTAAGGATAATATATGATGCAAATGTGAATGGTAGAAGAAGTAGGACGCCCAAGAAAGACATGGCACGACCAAGTGAATCAGATACTTGAGTCGGGCCATGTCAAGAGTGAGAATAATAGAAGAGCATGTATGAGACGTTGTATGAATGTAAAGCTTTGTCCATTGCGAGGGCAAACGCCAGACTTTTGCTTGACAGTCCCATACAACAATCAAGGTCACAATTTTTGCCAACACTCAAGGCCATAAATGTGTGCAGTGTTTGAGCTTCCCGTGTTCGGCGGAAAACAAAACTTCTCATCCCGGGTGAAGCGGGAAGGCAGGCGGGGGCCAGCGGGAGGGGAGAATTCATTTTTTGACAGAAGTGGCGAGGTGCGGTCGTGAATGTAGAAAAATCGGAACGGATTTTTGTAGTTATGTGCTATGTATGAGCGAACATAATCACGAGTTTAAAATATTATTATACCTAAATATAATATAATAATATAAATATTTGATAATAGAATTATAATATAATATCAAATATTTATAATTATTCTGTTTTTGACGTAAATATTTACGTACTCTAAATTCTATAGTTCTAAATTATGTCGTGCAGTAAAATGACGTTATTATATAATGTCATTGGTGCAATCATCGATATTAGTCGGAAATGTTTCCTGATAAACCCTGATCTGTGTTTTCTTCCTGATGCAGGTAGCATCGTTTCTACATCGAACGCATTTTAACATTTATGCAAACTTTTTTATTAAATTTAAATTTTTTTGGTACGCGGACCTAATAATTATGATTTTAAGTTGTAAATAAACACACTGTCGTAATGGATGATTATTTCTTTCGTGAACTCACTTCTAAATAAAGTCTATTAATTTATTAATCGGTTTCAGTTTCAGAGACACGGGAGAAATTGACCATTGTAAATCGATATTCTATTTTTGATGCTACGTAATTATTTACGTGGCATCAAAACGTATTCACTCTAAATTCTTAATAAATAGTAACTTTAGGTCGTGCGTATTAGTCGGAAATCTTTCGTGCTAAATAAATATCTATTAAAATATCTGTATTTTCTCCCTGATGCATCTCTTTTGTCATCAAAACGCATTTTAATATTGATATAAACGTCAAACGTCAAGTGTAAGCGTGCCGTCGATACGTCCGTATTTCAGACAACTTGTCAAATTGTGTGGACCGCGCGAACTTCACCCCAAACGATGTTGGTGTAAAGTTATGACCTTGAGTGTTGGCAAAAATTGACAAACATTTATGACCTTGATTGTTGTGTTGGACTGTCAAAAGTCTGGCGTTTGCCCGCCCAATGGACCCGACTTAAACGAGGCAAGAAATGTGTGCCAAGACCGAGTTGTTTGGCGGTCCGTCCTCTCTGCCTACCCCTGCGGAGTTAGTTAGTTAGTTAGTTTTACAAAAATGTTTTTGGTCTCAAGTGTGGTGGGTCATAATTACCAATTTATCTTGAGAAGACTGCCGAGACATTATTACGGCTGCTTTATTATAAAATAATATAAAATTATGTAAATTAATTTAGATTTATACATAACTAGCGACCCGCCCCGGCTTCGCACGGGTGCAATGTAGATACTAATGTGGTGCAGTGTGGAGTGATTTAATAACGGTGCTCCAGATTTTATGTCCGGGTTAAATCTTTCCCAAATGAAAGACTAAACCCTTCCACACACTTTTCCACAAATGATTATCTAGTAAATTCACGCAATGTAAGTCCACTATATAAGTATAATAAATACAAAACAATATAAGAACAATACGTCAATCCACCAGAAACATAATGGGAAAATACTTTACTGACTCCAGATATTTTCATATCAGAGGGTTCGGCTCTGATGAAATCCTAACTGGTCCGATAAATCCTACTGATTCCTCAATATAAATATTTAAAAAATCTTTCGTAATCCTACATGTATTTAAAATGACTGCCTTTTGCATTTTTATATATAAATTCTTTGACAAATCTAATACGCCTAAATTTTGAATGAGAGAGCTAGGTATCTATAATGCCAGTAGCCGAAATAACAAATGGTAATATTTTTATAGTCTGAGAATGCCAAATTCTTTTTTTAATCCATTTTCTTATTTTTTCAGAAATAATGAGAAAATACTATGATTATGATTAGTCTATACTACAGGATATCTTTATATACAATATTTACAGCTGTTTTTTCATGAGATAGTACAAACATGTTTCCTTAGATGTTACTCTCGAAAGCGCGACATCTAAGTGGCCGTGTGAGAAACACTCAACACTCAAATCTAAGCCAGCAACGTTGAATGTTTGACCCTGTGACTTTTTAATGGTCATTTAAAAAATAGCTTTACCCCCTACCTTTGGTGAAAACCGCATGAAAATCCGTTGCATTATTTAAAAGATCTAAGCGCACATACATTTTGAGAGACTTCATACTATGTAAAGAAGATATTTTCTTTGAATTTCTCGGCTTTTCTCTACCAAAATATCCACTTATTATACATACAAACCTTCCTCTTGAATGACCCTATCTATTGGTGAAAACCGAATGAAAATCCGTTGCATAGTTTAAAAGATTTAACCGTACATACATTTTGAGCGACTTCATGCTATGTAAAAAGATTATATATATATATATATAAAGAAAAATAAGATAAAAGTTATTTTGATACAGTTTCCACGTCAATATTTATCTTTTAAATGGAATAAGTATACATAAATATACATTGTATTCAGCTTTACAATGATATTAATGTAGGTGGCTTGTTATTCGGCTGTCAAAATATTTTCATTTGGTTGCTTCGGGAAATTTATCTTCGATTGCACATCGTTGCCAAAATTTGTGAAAATTGACGATATCTATCAAACATTTACACAAATTAAATATACATTTCAAATGGAATTATGTTTATTTTATTTTTAACTTTATGAGAAACAACTCAAATTGTAATATTTAATTAAATGAAGACAATATTAGAGAAACTCAATCAAAATCCGAAGACAGAAAAATTTAATTAAATAGGAATTATGTTTACTGCTCGACTGGCTCGACAAAACTCGAACACAATCTAGTGGATGCCACTCTAGTGGGGCAGGGGGGTTTGGGGGTCTGGACCCCCCCCATTTATATCTATCTTACTTGGTTCCCGTTATACGCGAAACACTTGGGATACTTCAAGATGCTGCTAGTAACGACGTCGCTACTCAAGCATACTATCTTCAAACCGCTATGGATAACAGCCAGTTTATTTTTTCTTTAGTCATACTGAGAAATGTTTTTTCATATACAGCAAACCTTAACAAATCAATGCAGAAAGTCAATGTCGATTTGACCAACATTTGCGAATATACAAAAACTGTAAAAACGACTTTACTAAATGTTCGGAACGAAAGTCAGTTTGCAATCCTTTTTGAGCAAGCACAGCAGATGAGTTAAAACGATATAGTTTTGCCAAGAATAACTGCAAGGCAAACCCTGCGCAATAATATTGCATAAGAAACTGCCGAAATATACTACCGACAAAATGTGTTTTACCCTTTCATTGATTATGTTATTACAGATAAAATATGGGATGTGCAAGGTGCTTTTATGAGTGGAAGGGGGTGCATGGACCAGATTTTCTCATTGCGTATACTCACTGAGAAGTTTCTTGCAAAAAACCAGAAAACCCTTCTGTGCCTTTGTAGATCTACAAAAAGCATGCGACCGAGTTGACAGAAAAAAAGCTATGGAAGGTATTGTCCAAGTATGGAGTGAATACGAATCTCATACAGGCAATTGCGTCTCTATATGAGGGAAGCGTTGCATGTATTAGGGTGAACGGCGATTTTACGGTGTGGTTTGACATCACAAAAGGTGTTAAACAAGGCTGCGTAATGTCGCCGTGGTTATTCAATCTATACATGGATAATTGTATGCAAGAATTGGAAGAGATGGGATTGGGCGCGAAATTGAGTAATCTGAAAGTATGTTGCCTGTTGTATGCTGATGATGCGGTGCTGATATCTAACAGTATGGAAGATTTACAATCTCTTGTGTCAAGGATGAACGAAGTATGTATGAAGAATGAGTTAATGATGAATATAAGTAAGTCTAAAGTCATGGTGTTTGAAAGAGAGAATACGAAAAAAGTATGCAATATAGTTGTGAACGATGAATACTTGGAGCAGGTGGATGAGTTTGTTTATTTGGGAAGTATGTTTACGAGAGATGGGAAGGCTGAAAGAGATATTGAAAGAAGGGTTAATGCAGGTAACTCTATTAATGGAGGACTGTCGTTGGCACCAACAAAAAACTGTCCAAAGACGCGAAACTAGCCGTCCATAATGGAGTACTGGTAACTACCCTGATGTATGGCAGTGAGGCATGGAACTGGATGAAAGTAGACTGAATGCTGTAGAAATGAGATCCCTGAGGCGTATGTATGGTAAAACCATGTATGATCGTGTGAGAAACGCGGAGATCCGCAAAGAATGCAAGGCTGATGTAAGCGTAATGAGTAATATCAAGAAAGGAACGCTCCGATGATTCGGGCATGTAGAGAGAATGAACGAGGAAAGGGGTGTAAGGAGAATATATGACGCAAATGTGAATGGTAGAAGAAGTCGGGGACGCCCGAGAAAGACATGGCACGACCAAGTGAATCAGATACTTGAGTCGGGCCATGTCAAGAGTCAGAATAATATAAGAGCATATATGAGACGATGTATGAATGTTAACGAGGCAAGGAGTGTGTGCCAAGACCGAGTTGTTTAGCGGTCCGTCCTCTCTGCCTACCCCTGCGGGGAAACCGCGTGATGGTTAGTTAGTTAGTTAGTTAGGTATGTTATTACAGAACTCGACGCTCGTTTTAAACCACATGAATCGACGATCGAAGGAAATTAAATGCTGCTACCTGAAAAAACCAGTAATGACTCCAGGATAAAAGAAAATCTTAAAAAGATTGCACAAACATTTCTGTGTGGGGAAAATGAAGGCACAATATTTCTGAGTGAATATGAGATATGGCACAATCACTGGAAATCTGTAGCACAAAAACCTGCAATCAACGGACGGACGGATCGACGGACGACGCTATCGATAACTGCGATGATCAGTTTTTCCCTTTAATAAAAAAGCCACTCATTATTTTAGCCACACTCCCAGTGTCCACTGCGACCCCTGAAAGATCTTTCTCTACCGTAAAGAGGTTAAAAACTTACCTAAGAAATAAAATGGGCGATGAAAGACTTAATGTGAGCGTACATCGAGATCTAGCGGTGCAACTTGATTAGAAATTATTAATCAGTTATTACTTTAAAGTTTCAACTTTGTTAGTTTTGAATAAATATTGCAATACATACATTACATATAACTTTTTATTTAAAGGCGCCTACTTAGAGTAACCTAAGTTATATATTATAGATTACCCGCGACTATACTTGCGTGTTATAGTCGCAAGGCAATGTTTAATTTGTAAATTATAGATTTAATTGGCGTTAGAGCTCTGTTTTATTTACTTTGGGGACCCCACCCCCTTGTCAAAGCTATAGCTAGAGGTAAGTGTAACTAGAGAATACATTCTACTTCCGCCGCTCCTTGGCACTCTGTGTGGAAAGGGATGTATTTGAAAATTTCTAAAATAGGCTTATCTGCCGTCCTAGCAAGCGGATGAAGGTTAAAATTATCGCTGTTAGAATTAACTGCATTGGGCAATAAACTGATATTTCTGTAAATTATAGGTACTATATCCACTAGCAGGTAGTTTCTTTTAGAATATTAGAGATGGCAGCACTTTCGTCTGTAGCGCGCTAGGGCGGCTTTTGCTTGGGCTTCGCCCAGTTTGAGTGTTAATGACCATTTTATAAACCCGATAGGAACTGGTTCCAAAAATAGCCAGTTCCTCGGATCCAATGTGATCCAGTGATATCTAGTCACCGGGAAAAAGTAACCGCGACAGGCAATGACGTCATATGTAATATATAGCCGCGTGGTACTATTATTCACAACTACCAGTTACAACAATAATCATATTATCGTCAATCTCTTCATACCTGGAGAGATACCAAAATTACAAATCCAATGGTACTTACGCCTGTTAGGCAATGCTGATCAAGCAAAATGTTTTTTTTTTATATGAATACCGCACAAGAGTCCCAACTGCTCCCGTCTGAAGCCAGTGAGACTATGGCATCCCCAATTGGGGTATTTTGTGAGGCTGAAGGTAGTGGGGAGGGGAAGGAGATACGGGAGAGGAAGGTGGGGAAGCACCTGGCTATTCAGATCTTGTCACCAAACACGGCTAATGCCATTTAAACCATGGTGGTCTTACACGGGCGATACTGAGAGTATCTTCAACTCGTTCGGCAAATATACCATATATTCTTCTTCTTCTTTGTGTGCCTAATCAGGTCCCCCCGACGTTGGCGATCACTCTTGAAAAGGTCTATCTGTCTTGCGCTGCCCGGAATAGCTCCTCCACACTTCTAATGCCGGTCCACTCTTGTATATTTCGCAGCCAAGACATTTGTCTCCTACCAGGCCCTCGGCGACCCTCCATCTTGCCTTTCAATATTAAATGGAGCAAGTGATACTTCTCCCCTCGAAGTATATGACCCAGATATGAAATTTTCTTGATTTTAATTAATGTAAGCAGTTCTCTATCTGCTCTAGCCCGCCTGAGAATTTCTGTGTTGGTGATCATGTCGGTCCATGGGACCTTGAGCATTCTCCGGTGAAGCCACATTTCGAAAGCCTCTAACCTGTTCATGGTATTTATTTTCAAGGTCCATGTTTCACGACCATACAGCAAGACCGACCACACATAACATTTTAGCATTCTTTGCCTTAGTTTTAAGCTGATATTGTCATTGCAGAAGAGGGATTTCATTTTTATGAACGCAGTTCTTGCCGCTTCAATTCTGCACCTAATCTCTATATCTGGGTCAAGAGTATCCGTGAGAATACTGCCGAGGTATCTAAATCTCTCCACCTTTTCGATATTACAACCATTTAACTGTATTATTGATCCAGAGTGATCTATTCTTCCAAAAGTCATCCGTTTAGTTTAATTGACGTCGATTGTTAGGTCCAGTTGCTCACCAGCATTATTAACAAGATTTAATAGGTCTTGGAGGTCACTGATACTGTCAGCTAGTAATACAGTATCATCTGCATATATTATGTTATTAATGACAACTCCGTTGATCTTGAGACCCTTCTCGGTATTACTTAGGGCTCTTTTGAAGACATAGTTGGAATAGAGATTAAATAATAGTGACGACAGCATACAGCCTTGTTGTACTCCACGCTGAATGGCGATTGCGTTAGATCTCTCATTGCCATGTCTTATTTCTGCTGTTTGGAACCAATACAGGTTTTTAATGAAATTCTGGTCTTTGGTGTCAACGTTACAATCCGCAAGCATTTTCATTAGGTCAGCATGTTTTACCCCGTCAAATACCTTTTCGTAGTCAATAAAACAGGCAAAGACTTCCTTTCTTTGGTCACGACACTTTTGCAATAGCAGACAGAAAATAATGCTTCACGCGTACCAAACGCATTTCTGAAGCCAAACTGAGTGTCATCCAAGTCCTGCTCGCACTTATTGCGTATCCTGGCATGAATTATTTTAAGGAATAATTTAAGGACATGACTCATCAGGCTTATTTATCGATAGTCACTGCACTTCTTAGGGTATTGTTTTTTAGGCCATGTCTCGAAGGTGGATTTTAGCCAATCTTGGGGTATATTCCTTGTGTCATATATAGCGTTAAATAACCTCAACAGGTAGTCAACATTTTCATTATTAAAGAGCTTCAACACCTCAACTGGAATATCGTCTGGTTCGCAAGCTTTTCTACGTTCTGAAGTCTTTATCGCATGAAGAATTTCTGATTTTAAAATCGATGGTCCATGCAATTGATCGTTAGGAATATTAATGTCAGGTCTTATATCTTTGAATTTATCTTGAATATACTTTTCCCATGTTTGTAAAATATCTTTTTCATCCAATATCAATTTATTGGAATCGTCAACATGATGGAGTAATTCTTCTAGAAGTGCCTGTAATTTCTTTCAATTTTTTGTGAAGTTTGAATGCATTGTGACTACGAATGTACGACTCTAGTTCTTCACACTGTGACTTCGTCCATTCTTCTTTGGCTTTTTTAATTTCACGTCTAATCGTTCTTTGTAAGTTTTTATTTTGCGTCTCATTATGTTTGTGTTTACGTCTCTCATCCATTAAGTTCAAAATGTGGTCAGTCATCCAATTCTTTTTTCTAATTTGCTTATCAGCTTTCAAATTTGTATCACAGGTTTCACATATAACTGACTTAAGGTTATCCCATTGTGTTTGTATTTCTATCGATGGATCACAAGGGAGTAGTCTAATATTATCGTTCAAAGTCTGAGATACCCTATTTCTGACCACTATATATTATTTGTATTATTTCAAAATTGTGATATAATACAAATTAATCAAATAAAATTTATTTGCCACGCCGAGATTCGATCCCGCGATCTTCGGTGTGCGAGTCAAGAAAGAACCTTACCGCTGGACTACGCCGGCCGTGTTCATGTTAACGTAAGTGGTGCCATATTTTGGCATTGCTTTAATTCGGTTCTATTGCAGAAGTACAAATTCCACGTACGAAAACGGAGTTGCGTTCTTAACCGGATTCTTAAATTTCAACCGTACAGTCTCTAGCCTATTGATACTGTTTGATGATGATGATGATTGATATAACATAGAATAATAAATTTTTAAAGTATTATATAATTATTTTGTGTTTGATAGATGGCACCTAAGTTGTACGTAACCGAAGCTAGTCCCCCAGCTCGGGCTGCCATGATGGTGGCAGCAGCCCTCAATGTGGAGGTGGTCAACGTGGAAGTCGACGTTTTCAAAAAGGAGAACTTGAACCCAGAGTTCGTCAAGGTATTTTATTTTCCTCTATTATTATTGTATTATGATATTTAAGTAAACTCTTTGAACGAGAAACAAGCAAGGTTTATAATTTTGTTATCTCTACCTTTTGCTCTTTCTTTATATTTATCTCTATCTTCAATTCAATCTGTATCCTTATCTTGCGGTTGCGGTAAGGTTGCGGAATGTCAAAATCCATTACATTTGATTAATGATCGATCATCAATCAGCGGCATTTTGAATCATACGATCTAAGAATTGACGGCCAAAAGTATTACCGTGATTCGTTTTTGAGTAATTGTGACATGACATGTTTCGCTTCCTCTTTACGGTATAACTTCTACGCATACTTAACCACAAGCTAGAGACTGATGATGGATGCTGTAACGTTGACAGAAAAGTTGACTAAAGAAGGAAGCTAAAAAAAATAACGATATTAGTGTAGTGGTATTTAAAGCGCCCGACGAACGTCAGCGGCCAGACATCTGCTGAACCAAGGATCGAATATTACGAAATCCAGAAAAAAAAATTATTCTTGTAAAATCAATATCCAATCTTCAAACCACTCAAAAATGAACAGGCAAAAGAAAATAAAATGACATCTAGCGAGTCTGAAGAAGAAAACACAAATACAAATACAAATGTATAAGAGAAGGTGCACTGAAATTTGACGGCAAAAATATGTAAAAAAACATTCTTCACGATGCTTTGTAGTCTCCCCACTCTTGTCGATTTCGGTTTTCTGAAGGTTTCACTTTTACAGGGATTGAATTGCACACTTTGATTTTTTTACATAGATTACACACATTTTTTACATAGATTACAGTGTGAGCGTTTAACACAGGGTATGTTCATTATTATTGTAAGTCGCGTTGTTTGGAAGGTTGAATGGAAATGGCCAAGACAAAATAGAAGAAGAAAAGTCTCCATTTAGTTACTACTTTGGACATTATCATTTCAATTTATTATTATTAAGTTAGGAAAGTTATTTTCTTAATTTTAATATTTCTATTTCTGAAACTGACAATTCGTGGTGGAATTCCATTATAATCTTTCTTATAGATATTATAAAGGCAAAAGTTTGTATGGATGAGTGTTATTCTTTCACGCAATAAACACCGAATAGAATTTAAAAATTCTTTCACTAATCGAAAGCTACATTATTTGCGAGTAACATAGGCTATATATATTGGTAAGCTCTGGCGTTATGAATAAGCTGTAGCGTTATGCAATTATTTTTCATACGTTCAACAATTTGTTTGACTTCAAACATTGTTTGCAAGTCAAACAAATTGTTACCTTGGAAACAATGTTTTTTTTTAATTAGGCAATTCACCCTAAAAATAGTGCTTTGTTGGCGTCATAGTTAATATCAACCTATCTCTAAAAATGTTTATTGTCCGGACGAAAAGCATAGCGTTGCTATGTAATTATTTGACGTTGTCTGTCATTTTGTTATTTCCTTAGGTTACTCTGGATTCAAATATAAATAGAATAGAATAGAATAAATTAGGGGAGTAGGTACTTAAAATAAATTTCTATAATTTAAATATTTTCTAAAATAGAATTTTTATTTGCGAAATGTCATTCTCAAATTTTGAAATTTTCTATTAAACAATAATTATTTTTTATTAGACAAAAAGCAAGAATAATAACAATTATGCCAATAATTATGCCAGTAATTTCCCACTAATACCATGCGAGCGAAGCCGCGGGTAAAAGCTAGTAGATTATAATAAAACAAATAAAAAACTTTATTCCACTTAATTTTATTGACCGTAAGAGCCCGTTCACACTTCCGTCGTAAAAACGGAGACGGGTTCCGTCGTTAAGACGGAAGCCCTAGGCCCCTGTTCACACTTCCGTTTTCAAGACGGATCCTACTTTACGAAAACAACGACCAAAACATTTTATCATTCTTCAGTAGACGGTCGTGCGCACTGCGCAATGGACGACGATGACACTGATGTGATGTCTAGGGAAATTTCCCTAGATCTAGGGGAGAAAAATATTTTTTAGGGAAAAGGGAAATCAGCACAAAATCTAGGGAAATTTCGAACTCTGGCAAAAAAAATTATTACATATGACAATATTACTGGTATTGCTAGTCGTATTTTTTTTTGGAATTCCCATGAGTCTTAAATATTGTTGATGTACTTACATTCAAGCAGTGTTGTTTTAAAAACACTGGCAACTCAAATGGAATTATGTACCTAAAAAGATAAATGCGGACTAAATAATTTTATTTAGGTTTCAAGTTGCGTTTTTATGTATTTATTACAAGAAACTTTCATCAGTTTCAGTGATTGCGTTTGATTTTTATTTTGCTAACTGACTTTTATTAGGAATTCCGTTTCTAATTTAGTGGCAAAGTACATACTTTCAAATTATGGTAATTTTTCAATCAAACTGGCACATATATGAATATTTATAAGTAAATATAAAAAACATTTTTTAAATAATAAGAAAATATTTTTGGGAAAAAAAAACCTCAGATTCGCCTTAATGACTATAAAAGGCAACTTTTTGCATTCGGGGCGATGAGAAACAACGCAATTAAAATTTAAATTTCGAAAGTGAAATTTTACTTCGTATACTGATTTTACGGGTATTTATGGTTGCTATCATATCGTTCTGCAGGGTAGGCGACTTCATACGGATACCAAGGGCGGATCCAGGGGGGGTCATGGGGGTCATGACCCCCCCTGGGCTGGGTCCAGGACCTAGGAGGACCACTAATTAAAATCGTTAAACATTATTTTTTTATTTTTTTTTCACAATAAAGATTTTATTTAAGTACTTAATAAAATACCTACTTTTTGATAATATTCTTCTGACGAAGAAAGGGTGCTTCTGAAACCGGTAGAGTATTTATAAAATAAAAGTGGTGTAAGTACAACAAATTTATATGTGTTTTTATTGTTTTTACTTGAATCTATTATTATCAACATTAAATTAGAATTTCTTGGGGGCCGTTCAAGTATTACGTAACGCACTCGGGGGGGGGGGGGTGTCTTATAAAACGTTTCTGTGCGTTGCAGGGGGGGGGGGGGGGGGTTTCGAACAACGCTTTACGTAACATGTTTTTTTTTTATTTAAATAAAAAATAAGGAATTAGAAACTTAATGCACATTCTTAAGGCTGTGTCAATGTTTGGGTAAATTGTTTTAAGTTCTATTTCTATGTTATTTCTTAGAACCTAAAACGTTAAATCACTTAGGTTTTTCGGGGTAGTCCTCCATCTCAAGCTGTCGTTGTTAAATAAGATTGAAGATGGATATATTCATCAAAAAACACCTTTCTAAACCTCCAAAATTATGTATTTACTAACAAACTTACTAGCACTATTTTGAACTTCTTCAGTGTTCAAATTTTGATGGAATAAAATTTTTCTGATAAAGGTTTTTCTCCACTGTGGGTAAATATACAATTTTTTAGTTATCCCTCTGTAGTATATGAATAGTTGCAGTCAGTACACGAAAAAGGTTATTCTCCACTGTGAATGAGCGAGTGCGTTCTTGGACGTCCCTTTTGAGAACATGATTAGTAGCAGTCGGGACACGAAAAAGGTTTTTGGTCCCCTGTGGGTTAACGCGTGATTTTTTAGATGTCCCTTGCGATAAGATGAATAGTGGCAATAATTTTTTTTTTCATCTGTGGCTAAATATGTGATTTTTTATTTGTTGTTATGTAGAACATGTATATTTGCAGCCGGGATATGAAAAAGGTTTTTATCCACTATGGGAAAACATGCTATTTTTTTAGATTTCTCTTCGTATATGCATAGTTACATTTAGAACATGAAAAAGGTTTTTTCTCCACTATGAATCGCGCTTTGAATTTTTATATCTCCCTGTCGAAAACTTAACTGCATTCGGGACATGAAAAAGGTTTTATGTCATTGTGAGTACATTGTCTTTGCACAAAGTGAATAATTGCAGTCGGGACATGAAAAAGGTTTTTGTCCAGTGTGGGTAAGCATGTGAATTTTTAGATATCGTTTTGTAGCGCATGAATAGTCGCAGCCGAGACATGGAAAAGGTTTTTTTTCACTGTGAGTTAGCAAGTGCCGTTTTAGTTATTTTTTTGAGAAAAGGAAATGTTGCAGTCAGGGAATAAAATAGGTTTTTTTCCGCGGTGGATAAACACGTGATTCTTAGATTTCTCCTTGTAGTACATGAATAGTTGCAGTCGGAACATGAAAAAGGTTTTTCTCCCCTATGAGTCAGCAAGTGACTTCTCAGATATCCCTTTTGAGAACACGAATTGTTGCAGTCAGGACATGAAAAAGGTTTTCTCTTTTGTGAACCATACTGTGGATTTTTAAATCTTCCTTTTGAGAACTTGTATAACTGTATTCGGGACGGGAAAATGGTTTTTGTCCGCTGTGTATAACATGAATAATTGCAGTGGGGGCATGAAAAAGGTTTCTTTCCACTTTGGGTAAACGTGTGAATTTTTAGATACCGTTTTGTAGCGCATGAATAGTCACACTCACGAAATGAAAAAGGTTTTTTATCAATGTGAGTCAGTAAGTGTCGTTTTAGTTTTTTTCTTCGAGAAAAAACATAGTTGCAGTCAGGACATGAAATAGGTTTTTCTCCACTGGGTAAACATGTGATTTTTAGATTTTCGTTTACTTCGTAGTACAGGAATAGTTGTAATTACTTCGTAGTACATGAATAGTTGCAGTCGGAACTTTAAAAATACTTTTCTCCACTATGAATCAGCAAGTTACTTCTTAGGTATCCATTTTGAGAACACGAATGGTTACAGTCAGGACATGAAAAAGGTTTTTGTCTTCTGTGAATCATTCTGTGGATTTTTAAATCTTTCTTTTAAGAACTTGTATAAATGCATTCGCAACATGTGGAAAGACAGTGTTAATTGTGGATATGGATATGTACAGGAAAACGTTACGGCGCGTTACATGGGGGGAGGAGGGGTAAAAATTTTTCAAAAATTGCGTTACGTAATACTTGAACGCCCCCTTGTGAGTTGACCACGAACATGTGACCCCCCCTGGCGCCAAATCTGGATGCGCCCTTGACGCATACATGGTATGCGATCACCCCCCCCCCCCCCCCCCCGACGCGGGTTTTGATTGGCCAAGGTAGTACCCCCAAAATCTAGGGAAATTCTAGGGAAATTTCACCTCGAAATCTAGGGAAATAATTTTTTTGGGCATCACATCCCTGGACGATGAAGCTCTTGTTGTCATGTGCTACTTATTAAAAAGAAGGAAAAAAGTGAAAAGAAACTTTTTCTTTCAAATCGGTAAGGCAATGTATTGATGTATTACCAGCCATAAAATTACTTCAGGGGTCGGACCTTATTTGTTCAAACCGTGGGAGAATATTTTGTTTGCATACTTGAAAAGGAGAAAGTACGCGAAAATCATTGAGCAATTATTATAACTAAAATGACTAAAAAACATGAATGATATGACTAAATATTTTCTTGAGATTAAATAGAAAAAATCGCATTCTGGAACGAACATATATATTATATAATAATATTATAAACGCCAAACGCGCACCCCATAAAAACACAACCAACCAACCAACCTGCTCGCTTGCGTCTGGGAGCGGGCGGTGGTGAAGTGTGAAGCGGGGTGTGGAGGGTTCAAAACGGGTCCGTCGTCCAGCCGTGTAGTGTGAACAGCTCCATTGAAATGTATGAGCCATCACGACGGACACTCTGCGTAGGCGAACTCTCCGGCAAAAAATAACGGATCCGTCTTCACGCCGGATCCGACAAGTGTGAACAGCTCCATAGAGCCACTACAGCGGCTAGGGCTTCCGTCGTAAAGACGGAACCCATCTCCGTTTTTACGACGGAAGTGTGAACGGGCTCTAACTAGCTCGTCAGAGCCATCTTCAGACTGGTGGCTCAAACGAGCTGAAACCGGTTAGAGCCCGTTCACACTTCCGTCGTAAAAACGGAGACGGGTTCCGTCGTCATGACGGAAGCCCTAGGCCCCTGTTCACACTTCCGTTTTCAAGACGGATCCTACTCTACGAAAACAACGACCAAAAAATTTTATCATTCTTCAGTAGACGGTCGTGCGCACTGCGCAATGGACGACGATGAAGCTCTTGTTGTCATGTGGTACTTATAAAAAAGAAGGAAAAAAGTGAAAAGAAAATTTTGGGTTCACCCAATTATAGCTGAAATTATTTGTTCAACCGTGGGAGAATATATTGTTTGCATACTTGAAAAGGAGAAAGTACGCGAAAATCATCCAGCAATTATTATAACTAAAATGACTAAAAAACATGAATGATATGACTAAATATTTTCTTGAGATTAAATAGAAAAAATCGCATTCTGGAACGAACATATATATTATATAATAATATTATAAACGCCAAATCCGCGCCCCATAAAAACACAATTTGCCTGCTCGCTTGCGTCTGGGAGCGGGCGGTGGTGAAGTGTGAAGCGGGGTGTGGGGGGTTCAAAACGGATCCGTCGTCCCGCCGTGTAGTGTGAACAGCTCCATTGAAATGTATGAGCCAGCGCGATCCTTTCCGGCTTCACGACGGACACTCTGCGTAGGCGAACTCTCCGGCAAAAAATAACGGATCCGTCTTCACGCCGGATCCGGCAAGTGTGAACAGCTCCATATAGCCACTACAGCGGCTAGGGCCTCCGTCGTAAAGACGGAACCCACCTCCGTTATTACGACGGAAGTGTGAACGGGCTCTTACGGTCAATAAAATTAAGTGGAATAAAGTTTTTTTATTTGTTTTACTATAATCTATTTCTCAATTTTCTTTAAAAATAAATCATTTAATTCGTTACAGAAAAATCCACAGCACACCGTTCCTTTGCTGGAAGATGGAGACTTCTTACTGGGAGACAGGTATTAACTTTTTTATATATTGCATGTAGAAACAAACAATAAATTTATGAAACACTAGCTGGTTCCCGGCATGCGTTGCAATGCCAAATTCAAGGAAACAAATTGTTTCTCCCTGCATATCCTTTCCCGTGCGTTCCGTTTCCCTCCCGCATCCCCTTCCCCTCCCGCGTTTCCCCACCAACCTTCCCCGCGTACCCTCTCCCCTCTCCCGCTCCCCGTCCCGCAAACCCCCCTCCCGCGTTCCATATATTCAGTCCTAGTACATGCAGTTTTCAAACAGCTCGCGTGCCACCTATTACAATTTTTTAATTCAAATTTTCATTTTTCGTATATTATTTTATTCATTTTCGTATATTATTTTATTCATTTTTGTATATTATAAGAACAATCAATCAAATTTGATTCTTAAAATAGGTACCTATTTCAAATATCTATAATTTAAAAAATCCATCAACAATTGTTTTATTACAAAAAAAACAGCTGCCTGCTAAATTCAATTTCATCAAACGCGCGAACTGTCAAACGTGCGAAGTTGAAATAGTCGTTAAGTTTTCTGAAATTATTTAATTTTCTGCGCAATTTTCGTAATTTTTGTTTCCGTAAGAAACTTCCACAAAGTATTAGAAAACTTTTTTTATTTATTTTTTTTTTTAATGGCTTTTCACCCCAAAGAAGTGTTCTGGCCAGTGTCAAGTGAATGATTTTTGTGTGTAATTTTGTGAGTGTATTTTTGGTCAATATTTACAATTTTGGTATCAAGAACATATCTACATTATATAATTATACTATACAAATAATAATAATAATACGCTAAATTCTTACAACACGAGATGATTTTAATTATTTACATATGTATAACAAGTGGAAGTAACAGGAAAATAATAAATATGCTTATGTAATTTATTATACATAAAAAATAAACTAAATAATGAAAAATGTTAAACTAAACTTACAATTACAAATTGATGCTGTTAATATTCAGGAAATTAGCCAATACTCTATAAACGCGTTTGTTTTGAGAAGATAACAGACATGCAATGTTGTAGGGAGGCATTATGCCCGTACTGATAAGGTGAGGGATGAAATTTATGTATGAATTATTTATAGGGCAACTGAAAAAAATATGATTGAGGTCCTCTTCACCAAGACGACATTCACACATCGCAGAATTCTTAACATGAATATTTGTCAAGTGAACATTGTGGCAGCAATGCCCTATCCGCATGCGGCAAATCGAGGATGTTGAGAATTTGTTCAAAGAGAGTCTAGAAAACCACGGTTTTGAAGGAATCGTTGGCTGAATTATGAAAAAGTTATATCCTTTTGTGTTACTAGACTCATCCCAATGATTCTGCCATGTGGAAATCATGTTTTCTTTCAATTTAATGAAAATGTCATCGGGGTTTAAAAAATTATATAAAATATCCCCCGAAATAATGGCATCTTTCGCCAATGAATCTGCCTTTTCATTTCCAGGGATACCGCAGTGACTAGGTATCCAAGCCAACACGATTTCTTTGCCAGAGTCGGTTAATTTATAAATTAAAGTGCGGATTCCAACACAGAAATCGTCTTCTGGGTAATGGAAGGGGGAAGAGTTCAAGTTTTGAAGTGCACTCAGGGAATCTGAGAGAATTAAAAAGTTTCCAATGTGATCATTGTAAATGTATTTGAGGGATTCAAAAATGGCTATACATTCAGCAGTGAAAACGGAAGCCTCTTTTGGAAGTTTGATTTTTCTATTGACTTGATCTGATGGGCAATGGAATGCCGCTCCCACATGGTTTGATAAGGAAGACTTGGAACCATCTGTGTAAATAATTTTCCAGTTGGAGTATTTATAATTTAAAATTTCGATAAGCTTTCTTGGAGCTTCGTGATTGTTAATTATGCCGAGAGAAAGAAGAATATTTGGTTTACGTAAATGAATACGAAAGGAGTTAGCATATAAAGGAAGTCTATCAGATGGATTTAAGAGGGGTTTATACGCACTGTACGTATGGAGACTTTTAACAAGAAGAGGGATTGACTTGTTCCTCCAATAAGGAAGTGATTTCACTTGAGCAGTGAGTGCAGTAATTTTGTCTATCAGTGGGTGATTAGAGAGTCTTAAGCATTTGAATAAAAACTTGTCTGCCAAGAACTGCCTTCTGAAATGAAGAGGAGCCTCCACAGCTTCCACTTGTAAAGCGTTAATTGGGGAAGAACGCATTGCACCGATAATCAATCTTAAACTTTGAAATTGGATACGGTCCAACCTCGCGAGGTTCTTTTTAGATGTGGGTTCAATGAGGAATGACGCATAATCCAAATGACTCTTAACATATGCGTTATAAAAAAGTTTTTGGGTGAATGGGTGACTTCCCCACCAAACCCGTGAAACGGCACGTAAAATGTTGAGACCAGCTTGACATTTGTTAATGATAAAATTAACATACGGGTTCCATGTTAACTTAGAGTCTAAAATTACCCCAAGGAATCTTATCTGTACCTGCATAGGGAGAATTGAATTATTTATTTGGACTGTTATACGCGGAGGAACACGTTTTCTAGAAAAAACGATAACATTGCTTTTGGATGGAGAAATTTCTAAGCCGTGATTCGTTAACCAGGTGTCAAGGTTTTTCATGCAAATGTTAATTATTTCCTCCAGAATAGTAATAATTCGTCCTGAAATGTATATGAAAAGATCATCCGCATACTGAAGTATTTTACAAGATGGATGCAAACTCCGATGCAGGTCAAAGGTATATATATTAAAAAGGATAGGACTAAGGACGGAGCCCTGAGGCAAACCCTTGTTTACTATTCTTTCCAGTGGAGGAGAATCCAGCACCTGGATTTGAATTTTCCTGGTAAGAAGGAGGTTAATTATAAAACTGGAAAGCTTACGAGGGATGCCAATTTTTAATAATTTATTAAATAAAACATCTAATAAAACGTTGTCAAAAGCTCCGCACACATCAAGGCAAACACCGACAAGGGATTCATTATCGGCCAGGGCCAACTGGATATCAGAAGTCAGGATGGACACACTTTCGATCGTACTTTTTCTTTTTCGAAAGCCAAACTGAGAACTGGGAAGAATTTTCTCATTTTCTACATACCAGTCTAGGCGTCTTTTAATCATATGTTCAGCTATTTTAACTAAGGAAGATGACAGAGCTATAGGTCTGTAAGAAAGTCCAGAGTTAGGGTCTTTCTGGGGTTTCAGAATGGGGACAATTATTTGAGTTTTCCATGCTGATGGAATTTTGCCGGAGTCAAAGATCAAATTTATAACTGAAAGAAAATAGTTTAATGTGGTAACGTCGCAGTTTTTAATAAAGCTATAAGGAATTCCATCTACACCGGGAGATGAGTCTGTGAGATCATTTAAGACCTCCCTAAGTTCTGTCAAATTGAAGTGGGTGTCCATCCAACCCCGTGTTTTAAATGAGTATGTGAATTCTGTTTCATTAAAATTACTTGCAGTTTGAGGAGCTAGTTTATCGGCAAATTCCTTCACCCACTGTGAAGAGAGTGGTCGAGTCACTGATGGGACGTGAGAACCCTTAAACCGACGAATTGAATTCCAAACAACTGAAAGAGGAACTTCGGGAGATAATGATGAGCAAAATTTTTTCCAGCCTTGACGTTTTTTGTTTTTTAGAAGACGTTTGGTCTTAGCTTCAATCTGTTTATACTGAAGGAAGTTCTCCATATTCATATTTGTTGAATAAATTTTCGCATATTTTTTCCTCTTATCTACTGCATCTGAGCATTCAATATCCCACCAAGGAGCTGGGGGAGGTTTCCCTTTGTTACGTGTCGTTTTAATGGGGATAAATTTTTCTGCGGACGTAATGACTGCAGACACCAATAAATCGTAACATTCCGTAACATTTTCTGTAGTTGGAGAGGGTAGACTTTGCACGGAGAACTTTGTATGATTTGAATAATCATTCCAGTTTGCCCTGGCCGTTAAGAACCTTGGTTTTCGACTACTGGACTTGACAATTTTATTGGAATGATAAATATTTGAGGATTCAATGAGGATGGGGTAATGATCACTCCCATGAGGGTCATCCAAAACTTTCCATAACAGGGATGCGGCAATGCTGGAATTGCAAATAGTAAGATCAACCATGCTGGGACGCTGACCAGGCACCTGAAGACGGGTAGGAGAACCATCATTGATGATACAAAAGTCTAGTTCGTCGAGTAGATCAACAATATCTCTGCCCATTCTGTCACAATTGTGAGCTCCCCATAATCCGTGATGGGCATTAAAATCTCCCAGAATAAGAGAAGGGGAAGTGACCTTGGAAAACATTGCTTTCAAGATTGATTTTGAAGGTTTGTTAGATGGTGATATATACAAAGAAATGATTGTAGTGTCAAAAACCTTTGCGGCCGTCACTTGAAAAGGACAACCAATTGGTTTTACATCTACTGGGGAGAATGGTAATGATTTTTTAATGAAAAGAGCGGAGCCGCCCTTTCCATCTTGACGGTCGTCTCGAAGACAGTGATATCCCCTGACTCTGAAATCAGAATCCGGTTCCAGCCATGTCTCCGAGATGGCAGCCACTGCAATTGAGTTTGAGTGTAATGTGTTTAAAAATTCGTCAGACTTATTTCTAAGACTATGACAATTCCACTGAAGAATCCTCATCAGAGGAGCCATTTCTAGTTGAGTTGATAATATTAGTAATTTGTTTAGCAACGTGGGACGGTATTTGGATGTTGTTTTTATTTAAAGTTTGTAAAATATGTAAAAATGAGGTGATTAGTGTAGAGTTAATGTCTATATTATAATTTTGTTCTTTACTAGATGACTTTAGGTAAGTATTGAAATTTGAACTGGAAGGAAGTTGTCCATTAGGGAACCACAGAAGGGATTCGTGATTAGTATTATTTTTTTTGTAAGAATTCTAGGTTTCACAACCCGTTCAACAGTTTTTCTAAATGAAGAAGATGAAGGTTGAGAAGGGGTGGAATTTTTAGAATTTTTCGAAGTTACTTCAGAATAAGATGGAATGGATTTGTTAAACATTCTTGATGCTTCCGCATAAGAAATGCTCTTCTCGGCCATTGTGTGTTTAATATTGCGCTGCCTTGACAGCTCAGGGCAAGTTTTGCTGATGGACATGTGAATTCCGGAGCAGTTTAAACATTTATAATTTTCCTCAGTTTTATCGCAGGAATCGCCACTATGGGATGAACTGCACTTGAAGCAACGGGGTTCTGATCTGCAGAGGTTCTTTGTGTGTCCAAATCTACAGCACTTGTAGCACTGCACAGTTGGGAACACATAGAGCTCTACTGGTAGAGAGACGTTAAACATAGTAACATTTTGTGGAAGGTCTTTGCTGTCAAAGGTTAGGACAACGGATTGGGAGGGTCTCCATTCCACAGAGTTTCCCGTATTAAACCTGTAATTTATACGACGCGCTTTTAAAACTTTTCCGAAACCTTGAGGAACAGTAATGTTCTCCAGGATGTCCTCTATCGACCAGTGCGGTGGGATCCCTTTTGTGACACCTAGCCTTGTAACCTGATATGTAGGTATAAAAACGTTGTACGAGTTTTTTTTGGCAACATCAGATTTTACAAAGCTATTGGCCTCAGCCGCTGTCCTGAATTCAACAGAAAGACGGTTACGGCCAACAGATTTAACTCCATTCCAGACAGGATGGATTTTATTTTTAAACATAAAATGTCCGAAGTCCACATCATATAAATTTGTTTGTTTTTCATCCTTTGAAATTTTAGTCACGTGTGTTATGTAAGGAGGTCTATCCAGATTATTATATAAACGTGACAAAGGAATAGAGGGTACCAGTGGGGCAGCTGTAGTGAGTGTGGTGGAAGGGTTAGGTGGACTTGGGTTTGAGATCGAGGAAGAAGTGCACGGAATTACATCCTGTAAAACAGAAGAATTATTTTGAATGGAGTCGTTTTGCGTGGAGGGTATTTTACGATGTATCTGTTCAAAATCTGTTGCATTTCTATTATCTGTTGGTTTAGCCATTTTTCTTTTTTTGGACGTAATCGTTGCGAAGTCCGAAGCCTCATATTAACAGCGATCATTTTTTTCGTAACACCCGAGGATTCAGATAGCAAACCACCGTCATCTGGGGGATCAGGTGGTTTTTCTTGGACCATTTTTCAACAAATCTAAATGACACAAAACAAAAAAAAAGTCTTACCTTTACTGCTCCGAAGAACCAATTACACAACACAAATACTTACTGTGAAAACAAATATACAAGTTAAAACTATATTACACTAATTTACAATACTATTATAAAGCTATTATCTATTTAAAATGAATAATTTTGTAAGATGAATGAAATGACACTGGAACAGTTAGACGGTAGCCTTTGTTTTTAAAAAACTTTAAAAAAAATGAATGTAATAGGTAAAGTCGTTCTGAGGTTATGGCGTGACTAAGAAAAACAGGGATTCATTTATGTATAATATAACAATGACGTTATATATTATGAATAGACTCGCCATAGTCTCACATAATCACAATATAATGTGGAAAGCAAGCAACACTATTTTGTTTTCAGCGGTTTTCAGTATAATTTCTAAGTTAATTCCTGTGTGATAAAGATAGACAATCAAAGAATGTTTGTGTATGAATGTCATCGATATATGATCGGGCGGCTTATTAATTTCTTCACCGAATACTTATTTCACATCACGGGTGATAACAAGATACTCTCACTCGGTTACACTATGCGCAGGGAAGGGTAAGGTCTAAGCTACACGAGGGGTTCTCCCGCCGCGGTTTCCCGCGGCAGACACAATTTACTATGAGCGTTGTATGGCGCAAACTACACGAGCGATCGCCATTTCAAACTACACGGGCGGCTTCCCGCGATTGCATCATTTCGTGCGAGAGAGAGAGTTGTTGTTTGGTCGTGCGCGTAAAGGATTGGGAGGTTTCCCGCGGCGCGCGGTAGAACCGCTCGTGTAGCTTAGGTCTAAAGGCGGGTAAAACGAGACACACGGGAGGGCATTTTGGCGCTTTGCAATACAATTTACTTAGGTACCTACTGGTAAGTGCTGGTAAGACACGACCCATACACGACCTTACTAGACGCGTATCAGTTTATTACTAAAACTAAAGTACTAGAAATAGAGACTAGGGATATTCGATATACATCGATGCATCGAATTCACTCGATGTTTACTATACGATGCATCGAATCAATCCGATGTTTTGAAAGTCTATTGATTTACTCGATGCATCGATGTTTTTCCATAAAACATCGAATCAATGGTAACCAGATAATGATTATACCTATTTTTACTGTTTTAGTTGATCTTGAACAATTTAAAAGTTAAAACATCGAACCTTTATCTTTTTTTTGATGTGTGAAGCTATTTGACTGTTGTCGGCGGCTAAAAATAATTAGAAACTGACATTCGCACTATTCGCAGCACAGCGCGAGAGAGAATTTAAAAAATCGTTTGTTTTGTCTCTGATCTGCTCTGCTTTCGTCTCGGTGATCAATTTTGAATAAAAACGTTAAATCACATTTGTTTTTAGTAGTGTGGTTAATGTGTAGGAGTGTAGGTACTTTCTACAAAACGAGATTGGATTGGATTTGGATACAATATATTGCTTCTATTAAAGTGAAATCTCATCGTTTCATTGTGCGTTCGATTGGACAGGTAAGTAAAGTAATAAAGTAAGGTTAGGATAACTCATTTATCCTATGCATTTTCATTTTAAAATTATTTGTAATTAAAAAAATATATTGTAATGCTGCATTTTTTTAATCAAAAATATTTTAACATTTCCTTTTTTTTTCAAAAAATGTAGTTTTTATGAAATATTGATTTTCGTTTAGTTCCTGAACATAGATTTCTTGATAATTCTTTATCACACGCCGACTATAGCTTTGTGATGCAATGTTAGAAAAAGTACTCGATTTTGTGAAAACATCGATGTTTCTAACCGATGCATCGGAAAATATCGATGTATAATCTCGATGTATTGCATCGAATCAAAACATCGATGTATTTTCTAAGTGGACACCCCTAATAGAGACTGTTACAATTGCCTTGTATTTGGCTTCCCACATTGAGATTTCTACCCCGCGTCCAGTATAAAGGACATTGTAATATAATAGATTAAGATGAAGCCATACTAAATAATGCAAAATCATACAAAATTAGTTTTGAAAATTTGATCGCTTAGAAGTATTATAGATGCTTCAATTAAATACTGCGTGTAGAACATACCTTGGCCCTTAAAAATACCAGTCATTTTTTTTTAATAAATCTTTTAATAAGCTTAGAAAAAAATAAAGTATTAGGTCTATAAAAAACATTTTTAACTGAAAACTCTCCTACTTATAAACACTTTTTCGGATATGGTTTTATTGCATAATGTGGCAAATTCAGTTTCTTATATAATTATCGCAAAAAAAAATGATATTTACGCCCGAACCTCACAAAATAAAACATAATACGCATTTTCGCGTTGGTATTTTTGACATCACGGCGACAATACGGCAGTCGACGAATTTGTTATATCAAAGTGAACCTTATACCGTCCACCGAAGAACGACTGGCAGCCGCCCCGATTTTCTGTCATTACTCCTCCGAACGGAGCGGAGAGAAGACGTGTTATGCTCCGCGCGGCTTATTTTCGTGAAATCAATTTAAAAATTCCGTTTTATTACAATAAACAATGCATTAAAAAGGAATTAATGTTTTTTACAGGCCTTTACGAAATCAACATGTAAAAAAAATCTCAAATATCTTTTCCAACCTTTCCAAAAGCTTTTTCTCAAGTATTTTTAAACTCCTCCCATAAAAGGGCGTGAATTCCGATTTCGATTTTTTCCTGTACTAGTGGATCGCCTTAAGACACAAACAAGAAATTTATGAAATATTTATTTATTTATTAATTCCGAATTTCTCGAAGCTCTCAGCTGGGCTTTTACATGTTTATTATTTTTTTTAGCAAAAATAACAAAAATAGTAGATTGGGAATAGTATCTACCTTCAATAAATAAATTAAATAAGTCGAACCAGAGCTAGTTTGTTTAATACGACTTGTTAAAACCCTACATAGAGGTATTGGCCAAATCCGTCATCTATGGTTAGTTATCAATTTTTGCGAGCTCAATCAATGATTGTTATTTATCAGATATTCCGACCGACGGGACGCGACGCAACGTTTGATAAATTTTAACGCGGCCTCTATAATATCGGATAAGTTTCGGTCATCTGACAATGTAGACATTTTTTTTAATAATGTCGTTAGTTGTGGAAGAATGGATGATACTAACAAAGCTCTTAGATTTGAAAACGCGAACCATAGACTTAGATAATGCATCGAAGACGCAATAAATTTATTCAGTTCTATCTTTGAGAAATTAAAATGGTTGAAATATAACTAAAGACCTCATTAACTAATTAACTCCCATTTAGAGTCAAAACAGTAAATGTCGACTGATAAGATTGAAAAATACTGACTCAATTGTATGCACATTGTACGTGTCATTTTGCCCTTTTTCCTCTTGAAAACATATTTTTGATTAGGTACAAAATTATTTCCGTTATCTTTATTGCTGTTGACATGGTATTATTAATTAATTATAATTATGAATATCGCATTCTGGGAGTCCGATTTGCATTATTTTTAACCGTGGTGGGTGGAAAATATTATTCAATCTTATTTTAAAATAAGGAATAGGTAACTTTGTAAACACCTTCAATTCAATTATTATAAGCAATAATTATTAGCCTGAAACACTCATCTATATTGAAAAAATCTCCCGAGAAAAGATTCATGCCGCCGACGGGACTCGAATCCTTTGTGCTATGCATAAAAATCTTTTCTTAAACATTAGTTTATCAATTAAAAATAATAACTTTCAATTCAGGTATGGGTACCGCCGCCCAAGTGATTCTGCAATGCGTGGCGGACCCGATCGGGAGAGACTGGTTGAGGAAGACCGTTTGGCCTTCCAATCGGTCTCTCCCGACCCATCCCTCTCGCCACAATGGGAGGGATGGATTCATACACTCTTGCACCCACTGACTCCTAGATTCCCATCCATCCTTCATACCTTTTTCCTTCCCAGAACTTCCTCTCCTTCCTTTCATAAAAAGATCCTCCCCACAGCATTCTCAAAGTTAATATATGCCCGCCTATTTGGAGCTAGTGTAAAAAAACACCACTTTTATTTTTATTTATTAATTTTCGTGAAATCGGCAGTATACATGTTTCAGTTAGTATAAGTAAATAAACCCAAATAAAAACTAATTAATTCAAACAAGGTAGAAGTGAAACCTTCATTAAACTAAAGTAGAATAGAGTGGAAAGGCTACGAAGCACCACACAAAGAAAATACCAATTATACAATCTCACTCTCTCGTAGGCTAAATCCCATAGTTGTGTGTGTTCGTCTCTTTTTAGTGTCTACTATTTTTCGTTTCACCTAGTTTCAAATCACAACGGTGCTAAAAAAGTTTTCACTTCAATAAATCCGATTTAATTACGGATTTCTTCCTAATTAATATTTTTTAAACTTTTATTTTTTTTAAATTTCTCCGACAGGCCATCGCCCAGTCGCTCTATATACATATTAAGGTTATAGTGCATATGTTGAGAGATTTATCAAAAATAATATATTATGTCTGCATGTATTTTGCAGTCACGCCATCGCAGCCTACCTGGCAAACACCTATGCAAAGGACGACTCGCTGTACCCCAAGGAAGCCAAGAAGCGCGCCGTCGTCGACAGCAGGCTGCACTTCGACAACAGCACCCTATTCAGCCGCTTTAGGGACGTTGTCGTGAGTACAAATATTCGCACTTTTCTATGAAGTCGCCTGCAAATTAGAAGCACGTTAATTTGACCTTTTCAGGACAGTTATGGGGATGAACAATTTATTCATTCTACATAAGTAAAAGAGAAAGGGGCTTTTTTGGCCCTGAGCTCTGTGTGCCGTTATATCAACAGTCAAAACATAACTGAATTGTGCATGGAAATTGGAGGGGACCCTCCACTTTCCTGACGGAGTGAAAGGAAACCTCCTTCTTTCTTCTTGATTCTATAGCCTCCAAAGTCCCTGCAATGCCCTGCATGATTGTTAGTAAGAAAGAAAAATGCATGAATTCTTTCATTTATGGCCGTTGTTTCACCAACTTTTCGATCGATTAATCTAAGTCTCCGATAAGCTAAGTGATTTGTTTAGCAATTCACTCGATTCGCCTGTTGTTTAGAGAGGGCGGGACAAAATACATGCTTTGCTGTATTTAAAATACAAACTACAAAATACTTTTTCGCATATGTTTAAAATACGAAAAACTTTCAAGTTGTGTATTTGAAATACAAAATACTGTATTTTAACTTTTTTTATTTTATTTAAAATACAAAATAAATTTGGTTTTGGTAGAACCTTTGGTTGCAATAAATTGTCGTAAGTGCCCTTATCTATGGGTGCGTTTTGTTATGAAATAATTAATCCTGTCTTTATTTCATTACAACGAGTCTAGTCACGTACCCTCATTTTAAAAATAATATAGGTGAAACATCAGTTAACTTTATTTTAAACGTAGAAGCCAAATGACTCATTTATTTATTTTCGAAAGAATACCTACATTTCAGGGTTTTTGGTAGAGCAATGCTCACTTGTTGGAAAACTGCCTTGGAGGTTAGACCGTCTTCCGAAAGTCATTGTGATTTTTTCCGTTTTATATAACAATAATGTAAAAACATTTAAATACGTTATGTAAAATGTTATCACGCGTGTACCGCTTATTTTGTAATTAAAATGGCATGAAACCATAAGCGAATTGTCCTAACAATAATCTGTGTTACAAAAAAATCGTTGCCGAGTATTTTCCATTCGACCAAAAATTTTCTTTCGCAAATGTCGACCGCGTGTATCGTGGATCTGGATCGGGTTTTATTCCATTGAATCCTTAAGCAAATTACTAACCGGGCTAGCGACTTAGTTGTATCGTCCCGCAGCGAGTGGGTAATAAAATATTTTAACATCAGACTTGGAGATCCCATGATATACCATCTGCCGGACTGTTTTCTTTACATGGAACGCGGCTACCCTGTCCATGGAACTGGATCTGATCTGACACCCGTTGCACCCGGCTAATCACTGGAAGATGAACGATAGACAGCAGCACCCTGGGTGGAGGTCTTCCGTTTATCTGGAGCGGAGGGCCACACATCTTTCATCAATTTTCGTTGCTATCTGTCAAGAAGAGTGTTTTAATTAGATATCTAGATAATAGATTTGGTCGATTCAGGGGGGTAAGCTACCATTTAATATTATTTTGTTTCCATGTTAAACACTGTACGAGTATTTAATTCATAAATGTAATTTGTTATTCAAATGAATACCGTTTATCATTTCTATCCTTAGTATTGACTATAAAGTATGTATTTCCCAAGGCCCTGATAGAGGATTTTGCTCTTCCGTCTGCTAGCCTGGTCCAACGACCAGTGGCGCCCTAAGTAAATAAAAGCTAGCAGAAACGGACAAATCACATTCACATTACCTACATGTAATACTGATACATAAAATACTACATTTAATACTGTTACATAAAATACTGCATTACAAAATTGACTGTCCCGAATTACTTCAATTTATCAATATTCATGTACCCAAAAAATCATGTCGACATTTATTACCCTTTTACTTCAATAACACCAGGACACTAGCTTATCAAAATTCTCCGTTTCCGAGACTTCACACTCTCGGAAATAAATATTCTAATCTAGGTGATATATTTCATCTTAAAATCAATCAGTATAAATGTTGCATATTCTATCACTTTTATTCTTCTAGACACAAATAGATTTACATAATTTCTGCAGTTTTTTGTTTATATTGAATGTGAGACTTCTTATCATTTTTACATATGTACTTTTTATTTTATTATGTGGTTTTGTTTTTATATTGTATTACGTATTTTCTTTTCTCATTGTATTATATTTTCTTCATTGTTTTTATACTCAACTTATAAACTATAATGTGCATAAAATTATGAAATACCAAATTCCAAAATACTTTAAGGATGAAATTGTTTTTAATAAAGACGTACATAATTACGAAACAAGAAATATAAACAGAGTTCGATTGCCACAAATGAAGAAATCAAAATCACAGAACTGCCTAATGTATAGAGGACTAAAGATGTGTGATGAAATGCCTGAAAGTATGAAGAATAAAGAAAGAATGAATGAATGATATAAAAAAATATTCCAAGTTATAAAACCACATTCGGACAAAGAAACTATTCATACTTTGCAACAAAATTCCATAACATCCTTCCCCAAGACATAAAACTAATAAAAAATCCTAATGAATACAAATCAAGAATAAAAATATGGCTAAAAGAGGTTAATGAAAAAACCACAATGAAGACACTAAAAACGACATAGAAGACAAATAAACCATATTTAAATAACTTCAGTCCGCCTCGGCACAGGACCCCCTAGTGAGGAGTACTAAGAAATACAATATTTTATACTTAATTTCATCATTATATTTTGTATGTAACAATTATTTTATATATAGTCGCTAAAATAAAAAAATAAAATTTAAAAAAATTGAAAAGAAATGTTATGCTTACTGTAAAAATATTTAAATTTATCAAATGAAATGTTACATTGTGCTTATTAGTTTATATTCATGTAGTATAAACTAACTCAATAAATAATAAAATAAAAATAATAAATAAATTCAAGATAAAGTTTCATCGGAGATGTGAAACGAGAATGGTGTATTATGGAAAGATTGACAACTATTACTATGATGTCATCTAGTTAAAACTAAGACCAACTAGAGCAGACAGGCCTTGGCACGTGACCGCCAAATTACGATATCGCACTGTCGCTAAGGAAATTCCACTATTTAAAATATTCTAATCAATCAGCAGTGGCAACGAGTATCAACAACAATCACCGCCGTTTGCAAACTGTCAGTGCTCGTTGGCACTGACTTGATCATGTTTATAAAAAAGCAAAACCAATGTAGTGCCGTTCACAAATCACCTCGTACAGTCGCTCGTCCCTTTACCGCAAACGCATGCAGCCATTTTTAAAGAAATCAAGAATCACGTGTTTGATCCATATTCGTCGCGCGCCCAGGCTTATTCTTATACTCTTCACACTTCACACCTGGTAGTTTTCACGACACGATACGATACGATACGATTGTACCACCCCACCAGGGGGCACTGTTTGTTAGGACTGGAACATGTGCTCTGAGGATAGGAAGGAGGTTGGAGTTTAATCGACTGGTATACATGGCAACCTGGAGCCAATATTGGAATATAGGATGGGCAGGAATAAAGGAAATGATTGAGCTCTATATATATATATATATATATTTATTTATTTATTTATTTATTATAGATACAAAGGAAAGTACAAATTACATATTTGGAAGCTTTGCCTGTCCAACTAGGAAAGTTTCCCGTTCCAGGACAGACAAATTGACGGTATAGTTCATATTATTCCAAGAAATGTACATAAATACATAACAAAAACAACAAAAAAAAAACAAAAAATTTCATTTTTCTCTGAAAGTAAGTTATGTAGTAAAGAAAATGTATAATAACAAATATATGTACATACATTTTTTTGACAATGTAGAAAAAGTAATTTGGTAGCATAGGTATATAATAATCGGATTTACCGAATTAACCTGGTAACATATAATATATTCAGATTTACAGAGTATGATGTGTAGGTAAGTTAGTAGTATTAACTCTATGGTAGTATTGATAAGTGTAAACCAGGTACCTACCTGATAACAAGATGGAATAATTACAATAAGATTTACAACAAAGATATGAAGTTATGTTAGATTATGTTTTTAGAAGTGTGAACTTTTAATGGATAGTACACTTATAGGAGAAACTACAATAAAATTTACAATATTAGATATAATTTATGCATGTAATAATATATATGATTTTTTTTAAGCGTTGTAACTACAGTATGTAATAAATTATGTGCAAACATGATTATTTTCACTGATTTAAAACAAGTTTTCAGAACATATTATATTATACGACAATACGAATACACACCGCGCTCATGTCACAAAAAAAAACCTATAAATATCGATAGAAATACAAACTAAGAAACAGAAACTATGAATATAAATAAATAGTACCTGATTTAGTGCTACTTTGGTGAAATTGGTGCATTACTTCGTACGTCATACATGTTGTATTATGTATTGATTATTTATTATAAATCATAAATCATTACCGTAGTAAGGTACCAAGTTTCACACAGAGTTAGTGCGACGTGCATGTGATACAGTAGTGATGTACCTAGACCTACACTGAGCCACAGGCTTCAGGGGCGCAAAACCATAAATATCAGGTACAAAAACTTGAAAAATAATGTCGAAACATTGCGACGCAATATCAGAACACAATGAAGTGTGATAGGATTTTTGGTCCAGTGAACAGGAAAGTTAGGTGATTTAGTTTATCAGTTAAACAACATACTTTCACTTTCGACTCTCCCTAAGTTCATAATCCAATCATTGACTAATTTACGCAGGACGCTTCCACTTTTCAATTTCCAAGAACCGGGTATAAGGTTGAACATTTTTGGACCTAGGTAAGAATATTGTCTTTGAGCAAGGGATGTCATAGTAGTAAGTGGAACTATTGGATTCCTTCCTGCATGTCGGGTGTTGTGATAATGTTCTACGGAGGGGAAGAGGTGACGAAATTTTTGTGTGTGTAATATGACTTTTCTTATGAATAGTTGCCTCACATCCAGAACTCCTATCTCTTTGAATAAATCATTACTGGGGTATCTATATGGTTTTTTAAGGATGACCCTTAGTAGAGATTTCTGTGCTTTGGCTAAGGGGTCCAGTATTGATTTGGTACATCCTCCCCATCCTAAAGATGCATATTCAAGTAATGAGTTACACATGGCATAGTACATTAGTTTCAGATCTTTTGTGCAGAGGATATTTCTAATAGATATAAAAAGATGCGTGAGTTTTCTGACCTTTGTGGCAATTGAGTCGATATGTTCGTTCCATCTCAGATTCTTGTCTACCATAACTCCTAGATATTTTATGCTATCCACATATTCTAAGGTATTGCAATTACAAGTGTTTGGGTCATTGCAATGGTGTATAATAATTCTTTGAGTATCTCTTGGTTGTCCCGCTTGAGTTGCACTAAAGCGGATGAATTTAGTTTTGTCAGTGTTGAGAGTGAGAAGATTATTGTCTAGCCATTGTTTTACCTTGTTAATACCAATTTCTGAATTATTATGAACTTCATTCCAATTTTTGCCTTCAAATAATAATACTGTGTCATCCGCAAAGGTGATAATGTGATCGGCAAATGAACTGTTACATAATTCGTTAATATAGATATTGAATAAAAGTGGTCCTAGGGTGCTTCCTTGAGGTACGCCAAAGTTAATATCTGCTGGATCGCTTTGAGTATCGTTAATAATCACTCTTTGGCTCCTATTTTCTAAATAACTACCTAACCACCTAAGTAGCTGACCCTGAATGCCGATGCGCTGTAGTTTTTTCAAGAGAATTTTGTGTGAGATAGTGTCGAACGCTTTTGCTAGATCCAAGAAGAGCGCAATGCATTTTCTGCCTCTATCGATATTGTTGGAGATGATTTTCGTCAGGTTTGTAATAGCATTTTCAGTGCTCAATCCTGGTCTGAAGCCGTACTGTCTGTTGGAAAGGATATTATTTTTTTCAAGGTAATGACTAAGACGATTCTTTACAATTTTCTCAATAATTTTTGAGATAGAATTGAGCAAAGAAATTGGGCGGTAATTGTGTATCTGCGATTTATCTCCATTTTTGTGAAGCAGTATAACGATAGAGTGTTTTAAATGATTTGGAAATTTTCCTGAATCGAAGCTTAGATTGGAAATATACGCGATTGGAGTTGCTATGAAGGATTTAGTATTTTTTAGCAGAATTGATGAGACTTTATCAGGACCACAAGAATTTGATGACTTGAGCTCTTCTATTATTTTGATGACTTCGTTTGAAGTTGTTTGGATATTGTCTAATTTATGACCGAAATTGGAGATTGTTAACTTAGCGAGTTTGGATTCTGTTGTATTAAGATTGTCGAGAATTTTTTCGCAAGTGTGCCTCCCACTGACGTGAAATAATTATTGGCAAAATTCGCAATAATTTTTGGGTCTGAGGTGTTTACGTTATTGATGTTCAATGATTTAATATCGGAAGATTTATTTATTTTTGTTTTAGTTATATTGCGAAATGCTTCCCATAAACGTTTTGGACTACAGTTATTTTCGTAAATTAGTTTTTTATAATAATTTTCTTTCGCCGATTTTATTAGTTTTTTGCAAAAGTTCCTGTACTTTTTGTAATGAGCTTGTACAATAATATTCTCAGGGCACTTATTAGCCTTTTCATGAAGTTGGTTCCTAATGTTAATCGATTTGATAAGGCCAGGGGTGATCCACGGCGTGAGTTTTATTAGCTTATGTGGTAAAAGTTTATTGCTTGTATGTTTAGATATATATGAATTCAATTTGGTGATAAATTCATTCATTGATGAGTCGGCATCAGTTTGATCTAGAACATTTTGCCAGTTTTCTGAGCTCAAGTCCTCGATTAAGTTATTGTAGTTTATTATTGCAACATGTATTATTTCAGCAGGTTTAGGAGGTTTGTTTTTAAGGCAGAGTGCTGTTGTATAGTGATCTGAGATTGTAGAGTGAATGACAAATGAGTCAACATGGTTAATTTTTTTGACGTTGATGTGGTCAAGACAAGATTTACTCATGCCCTGCTCACGAGTAGGGCTAATAATTGTCTGAATGAACCCATTTTCAGTTAGCAGACATAGGTAATCGTTGGATTGGCGGTGGTATTCGGTAAACGTATTGATGTTGAGGTCGCCTATAATTATTTGTCGTTCAATTTTTTTTGAGCTGTTGATAATTGATTGGAGTGAACTCAGAAAACTGTCAAGAATTTGAAAAGAGGGTGATCGGTAGATTGCAAAAATGCATAAGTTATTATTCAATAAAATTTTGAGGCAGTTAGCTTGTGATATGAATATTTCGTCAACTTGAGATTGAAGTCCGTCTTATATATATATATATATATATATAAATATCGTTTCTCGCCTTTCGCTTGTTTTGCTTCCGGTTTCTTCTCGCTTCCAGCTTATTGCTTTCCGTTTTCGTATTCCCACTTCCAGCTTCCCGCGTATACATATATGTATTTTTTGGTTGTTGCCTCCTGCTGCTTCTAGCTTCTCGTTTCCGGCTTCCCGTTATTTATGTTTTCCGCCATACGCTTGCCATAGCAGGTTTTTTGTTGTCTTTTCTTGGCTGTTCTTCCTTCTTCTCTTCTGGGTTCTTATTGTCACTTCATGGCTCCTTTCGCATCTTCTTGGATCTTCTCGACTCTTCCTCAGCTCGACTCGGCTCGACTCGGCTCTTCTTGCCTCTTCTTGAATCTTCTCATCTCCTCTGGGCTCTGTTTGGCTCTTCTTGCTACTTCCTGTCTCTCATCGTTCTTGGCTCTACTTGCATCTTCTTGACTCTAATTGGATCTTCTCGTCTCTTTTCGGCTCTTCTTGTCTCTTCTGGAACATTATCGTCTCTCCTTAGCACTTCCTGTATATTCTTGGATCCTCTTGCCTCTCCTTGGCTCGTCTTGTCTCTTCTTGCCTCTTCTTGAATCTTCTCGTCTCTTATTTAATCGTCTTGTCTCTTCTCTTCTTGCTTTTTCTCGTCTTCACCTGGCTCGTCGTGGATCTTCTCTTCATGGTTATTCGTGGCCCTTCGCGGCTTTTCTTGTCACTTCTTGCCTCTTCTTGGATCCTCTTGCCTCTTCTTGCATCTTCTTGCCATTTATTGTATCTTTCATCTTTTCGCCCCTTCTTGATTCTACTTTTCTCCGCTTGTCTGTTCTTGAATCTTCCAACTGCTTATCCACCCTTCTTGTCCATTGTTGTCTCTTAATGATATTCAATTCAATTTATCATTTCAAAAACATTACAAAATTTAACATTTCAATGTGTTTTTAAAATACAATAAGGAACTCCAGTGAAAAATATTATGGCTTTAAAAAAATATGCTCATATAGACCAATAAACGCTGATTCTGAATATATAAGTTTTATTTAATAATATTAAACGTACAGTTTTTAAAAAAATATTAAAAAGTGCATTTTTAATATTCTCGTTAAAACACAGCGTCAGGTTGGTATGCTGTGTGGTGACGTCACGATGGTAATCACTGTAATGACAGGTTTATTTATGCTGTACGTCATTTGTATGGGAATTTAGGTATGACACAAACGAATGTTCTATATATTTCTTATTTTTGAAGATGTCGTAAAAGCATATACCTTTATAGAAACTAAATAGAATTGCCTTTTAGATTTTTGTATCTGACATATACGATCGCGTTTGAAAATTACAGTATTTTAAGTTTCAAAATGAAAAAATTAAAAAAAAACAGCTGACTGTAAACATAATCTATTAAATGGTCGAAAAATTTAGGAAAATTAAAAATTTTAAAGATACAGTCCTCTTACTTTATGAATTTGGAATAAAACTGTCACTTCACTTTTTATCTCGTTCATACAATTAAAAATGATAAAAAAATATTTTAATGATTCCGAAAAAATAACTTTAAAAATATGACATCTTGGATTCGGTGTTATGCAATTAAATGTGTTGATTTCTGTATTTTGTATTTATTTACACATGTATTAGTCTTTAACATTATTAAATAATATTACTTTTATGGAAGTTTTATTAAATTCACGCGGAAAAGTCATTAAAAAAAATTTCAGACGTAACCTTAAACCTATCGTACAACGAAAATACACCAACAAAACACTATTAAAGGACTAAAACTGAAAAAAAGTAACGCAGCATTGGTATTTATGATGAATTACACTAATATCACAGTGAATTGATCATTTAAACGTAAATTAACTTCAAAAACATAAAACTGAATTAACTTCAAAAACATAAAACTGCAAGTAAAATTCATCATGTCATTTTTGCGAAGCTTCTGATCTCGCCGTCGCCATATCCCATACACCATAAATAGACCAATCAACGCGTTAAGATGGCCGGCGGCGCCTGCGCAAATCTATGTGAGATTCAAGGAGACCAACATAAAAAAACATGAAATGCGTATCGTTATTAAGTAGGTGAGCTGTTGATGACGTCACAAAATACATCTTAAATTTGGCGGGTTTTTGAGGGACCTTGAAAAATTGAAACTTTGACAATTATTTTAACTATTAAAACTAACTCTAAAAAAAAAAATGCAGTTATTTAAGTTAGAAGGTCATTATTCATAAAAAAAAATAAAAAAATTGGACTGGACTTCTCTATTGCACCAGTATTACATTAAAATAAATGATAGGCTACAAACTATACAAGCATTAATAGAATTTGCCTCCTAAAAACAGCTTCACTAACTCTAAACATATCGATATCGGAATTAATTCTGTTCAACAGCAAGATGTATCTTCTTGGCTCGTCTTGTTTCGAATTTTCCTATCACAATTCAAACTCTTAAATAATTCCATATCATTCGTATGAATAGATCTGTATACGAATAACGAATTACCTTCTGAAATGCACTAAAAGTACCGATTTCAAACTGAATATAAAAAAAACAAAACCGGGGAAAATAAACATGAGCAATTACCTAAATCAAATGAACATAAATAAATTGTTAACTTCACATCGCTAAGTTCGTCTAGTAAAGCGTATTCATCAGTAAATAAATAGGTACATATTTATTTATTTATTTATTTCAAGAATTTTGTTTTTACAATACAAATGATTACATGTGCAAGGTTATACAATAATTCATTTTATATTACTACTACTCCATAAATTGAGCTCAAGAGCTCGTGTTTATGGGAGGAGTATTAACAATGCAAAAAAAATTAATAGTGTTTGAATGAGATGTTTAAACAATGATCAAAGAACTTATGAAAATAAATACAAATATTACTTGACAAAGGTACATAATTTAGAAAAAATAGTTTTAGAAGGACAATACATATACTTTTAATATTATTATACTCAAGTATGATCGTGTTCTCCGTGAACTCAGTTATTTATAGAAGAGTCCTTAATGTTTAACAGCAAATGACAATCTGAAATGCGAGGTACAAATGTGAAACTTTTATGGACCCCAAATCAGACTGGAAATTCTAATAATGTGACCCATGACAATTAACGCAGCGTTTTCAAAAGTAAAATATCAAAAATTTAAATAAATATTCTACCATTACTGTACTGAAAACGTGTGTAAAAAAATCAAAACTAAGTATTCAGTAAGACGGTTAGTACAGTAAAAAAAAGTTAAAATGATATCCACATACAAAGGAAATTAACACATCGCTTCAGCGTAATGTGTGAGTTTCTTTCAAATGTGTGTAAAAAGTAATCTACAAAAACATAGGTATAAAGCATATGGTAAGATATTAACCAGCGATTCCCTGACCATTTTTGTTTTAAGATGCATTTTCCCAATAATTTATTTTTACGTGTCACCACTGCACTGGCTACTGGGTAGAAATCGAACCTTCCCCCTCCGACCATCCGACAATGTCCAAACTGCTCGTGATACTAGAAACAAATGGCGTAATTCCTTACTTATCCCTTTCGCTGAAACAACTTTTACCCAAAAAAAATTAGATGTCTTGCAACAAAGCTGCACAACCATTAGACAGAACACAAATTATTTGAAATATAAATTTGATACAAGTCTTGGATCATCCAAGACAGATCAAACATTAAAGATTTTATTAAAACCTATTTGTAAGTAAGTGAATCTCAGTACGAGTCACTTTTTTAGCAGATGAAAATTCGATAACAGCACGCCAGCCGTTCACCTCGCATTGATGTAGCACTAGAACACGTCTCCATACTTCCGCTTGTTAAAATACACTGGATGAATTCAACGACCTTAAAGCAACGCAAGCTTATTGACGGTGAATGTCACTTCCACATTCCACCTGGCGCACTTCTGAAGGTCATTTTGTTCGCGCTGTACAAGCACGAGTGCATTTATTTTCAGCCTACCCTCATAGAGATATACTGTAGATGCGCTATCCCGTACATAATTCTCCGAGATCCGTGTTCAAATCTTGAACGAACAAGTGCATTCAAACTGAAGCCGCCGCGTCGAAAGGCTCGGCCGTCAGACCGTCCTTACCTTTTACCCAAGCCCGTGGTTTCATCCTTCTTTCATACGTCGCACAGAAATGGAGGTACGAACCTACGATTTCGTTGAACCAATTTATTTGCTAAATGTCTCATCTATGTATATATATCAATGCCTACCCTCCGTATGTTGATATTTTCAATGGTAAGATGCAGATTATCTTTTATTTTAAATATAATATTGCATTGTTATTTTTAATATAAACTGCTTAAATGTTATAAACTGCGACTGCTCTCAACACAAATTTTCCTTGTTAGACAGAACATCGAACACAGACATAAAACATCACCCATATAATGGACGGCGTATTCCACGTTTTATTAGGCAAAAGCATCATTCTAGCAACAGCGTAATTATTTACTTGTGAATATTTCCTTACAGCGTCTAATGTTGTACTTTGGAGAGACAGACATCCCCACGGCCAATGTGGACGCCATTGTGGAGGCCTACGGTATAATGGAAGCGTTCCTGGATACCAACAAGTGGATAGCTGGAGATCAGTCCTCCATCGCAGACTATTGCTGCATCACCTCCATCGGGGCCCTTGACATACTCATCCCTGTCAGCAATACGAAGTAAGAACCTACACATACAAGTCTTATCATATTTTTGTTTATTTATTTGCGCCCAAATTGAGCTATACATCAACAATTGTATCGTTACACTTCGCACAATGCGGCAAGTAATGCAGCAATATTCATTGCCTTGCGAATAAACGTTGCGAACTTAATTTGGAGTTAACAATTTTGCAAGTTTTAAAAGGCAACTAACTTTGATTCTATCTTCTGATAATCAACTTCAGTATTTTTCTTTTTTTTATAAAATCTTCTATTCGATAACTTACAAATCCTTGTGTGTTGTGTGTATGTGGATTGCCGACTTTTTGAGGGAGCGGTCGATTCAGACGGTAGTCGATCACCTCTTCCTCACACTCGATAAATAATGCTGGCGTCCCACAGGGATCGTTCTGTCGCTAACTTTGTTTTTATTGCACATCAACGACCTTTTGTCATGTGCGCCAATTCATTGTTACGCGGATGACAGTACAGTCCATGATAGATTTTTGTTTGACAAGCTCCCAAAGGGCTCACAAACTTCAACGGCTCGGAAGACTTTGAAGCAAAGAATGGACGGCTACCTCGAGAGTGTTTTCTCTTGGGGTAAAAATAATCTCGTTGAATTTAATGTTTCAAAGACCCAATCTTGTCTGATTACGTCTCAAAGGGATCGAAATGAAAATCTAATTCAACGTAAGCAATCTGCCGAACAGGCCCTCCATTGAAATACTTGGTGTAACCCTAAGTGACCAGTTAGGATATGGGGGCTCTATCGAAGCCAGAATAAAGTTAGCCTCCCAAAAACTGGGCGTTGTGTACAGGGCCCACAGATACTTTAACAGTACACAACTGCTAACCCTCTACAAATCACAAGTGCGCCCCATGGTTGAATTTGGCAGCCACCTCTGGTCTGGAGCTCCAAAATACCTGAAAAATACCCTCGACTCTGTGCATAAACGGGCGGTCCGTTTGATAGATTTTCCCATCTTAACAGACGGATTGCAATCTTTAGATCAAAGGCGTCGGGTGGGAATGCTATCCTTAATCTACCGGTATTACAATGGAAGATGCTCCGAGGAACTACCTTAAGTAGTAAAGTAATTTTGTATTGAGTTTATTGTTGCCTTCAAAGTTATCATTGTTTGGAATTACAAAACAGGTATTGCTAATTAGCTAACTGCTTCAGGGCTGTCAGTTAAAGAATTTAATAATAAATTTGGTTTAAAAAAATATCATTTTCAATAAAATAATACATTTCAAAGCTATCTCCCTTCAGTCTGATAGTAAAGATATCTGAAGTAAGTAGTTGAGAATCTATAGTAAAATATTTATTTATTTATTTATTGTGAATTTCCCGCCCGGCTGGGCTTTTACATATTATTTTTTTTTTATTTATTACAAAGAACATCTAAGTAAGCATAAAAAATCAAAAACAAAATAGAAGACAAAATCAAAAACCACATCTAAAGCAAAAACAAAGTAAAAACGAAATAACATCGAAACTAAATACTCCATGCAAGATGGAAAAATGCTATATATAATACTAGGAGAATTACAATACATTGGTAAGATCTCGTAAGTCGATTCGGAGCTACGTAGTTTGTTTAGTTAAATGAAATTTAAATTTGATGTTCTTCTTTTCAATATAAATTGGGTAATGACTTATATTTTATTGTTTATATTTGGTGAATGGTGTGTTGAATATATTAACAACATCTTTATAGTCATAACCCAAATTTTGTATACGGCGAACGGGGGTATACAATTGTGATTCTGTGTTGGAGTTATCACAATAGAACGGTAGATATTGCCTCGATGTTGGTTTGCGAGGTATACGTAAAGAAATCAAGTTTTATAGTTCAGGGCTGTCAATTATTGAATTTATGATTTTATATAAACATGTTAGGTCATTAACTATTCTACGTGCAGATAATTTTAATAAATTAAGTTGACATAGTAGATACTCATAGCTGATACATTCCCCTGTAATACCCATTATGAAATTAATATATCTTAAGAATTTATTTTGAATTCTTTCTATCGTGAGTGAATGATTAGCATAACTAGGTGCCCATACTGTCGAGTTGTACTCGATTTGACTCCTAACCAATGACATGTTAAAAATTTTAATGGTTTGAATATTTTTTAATTGGCTGCAAATTCCTATTACAAAACCCAACATTTTCAAAGCTTTATTTGATGTAATTTCAATATGATTTATAAATTTCAATTTTTGATCTAAGTTTACATCTAAATCATTCACCTCGATTACAGCTGTTAGCACTACAGCATTAATGGAATACTCATAAATTATTGGATTTTTTATTCTATGAAATCTAATAATAAGACATTTACTTAAATTAAGTTGTAGATAGTTCTCTTGGCACCAAACAAAAAGTTTAAACAAGTTATTAGACAATGTTTGACAGTCATTAATATTTCTTATAGCTTTATAAATATATATTCATATCGTCCGCAAACATTAAAACTTGGACTTCGTTGAAAATAGTAAGAACATCATTCACAAATATCAAAAATAAAATTGGTTCCAAATGTGACCCTTGTGGAACGCCGCTGGTAACGATAAATTTATATGAAGTAAAGCCATCAATTTTAACAGCTAATTGCCTGTTACTTAAATAACTTTTAAACCACTCGTATAAATACCCTACTATTCCTAATTTGTGAAGCTTTTTTAACAAGAGATCATGGTTAACTCTGTCAAATGCTTTGCTGAAATCGATATAGACTGAATCAACTAGTAACTTCTTAGACATGGATACGAATTTATAGTTTTGGTAAATTAAAATATTAGACAAGGTAGATTTTCCTGAAGTGAAGCCATGTTGGTTATGTAGAATTACTGGAATGATACGGTGGATAATTTTATTTAAAATAAGTTTCTCAAACTATTTTGGAACGGTTGATAAAAGGCAGATCGGTCTATAATTGCTCACCTCGTTTTTATCTCCTTTTTTAAATATCGGGGTGAGGAAAACTTTTTTTTCATTTTTCAGGAAAATGTCCCGTTTTTAACGACTGGTTGAAAAGAAAATGTATATGCAAAAAGTGGATATGCAAGAGTGGTGGTGCAATTCTTTAAGAAAATAGGTGGGATATTATCAGGGCCACCGCTTTTACTTTGATCCAGTTGTTTTAACTGAGTCAGTACATCGTTGTATTCAATTATTACATTTGATAAAGTAAAATAATGATCTGAGGAAGAACTGGGCGAGCAATCATTTTCTGTTGTTGAGTCACGGACATAAATACTTTTAAAAAAGTCTGCAAATAGATGGGCTATGTTTTGAGTGTCGTTGGCTCTTTTTCTTTCGTAGCACATGTTAGAAGGTATACTAACGTCATCATTTTTCAAAGACTTTGTGAAATTCCAAAATGTCTTATGTCACCATTAACTGAATTTTCTACTTTACTTACATAATTGTTATAACAGATTGTTGACAAATTTTTGCATTCTTTTCTTATTTTACTGAACTCTTACTGTACGTACTGTACATCATTTTTATGTCTTTACAGGTACCCTAAATTGACAGCTTGGATCAAGAGATGTTATAGCCTTCCTTTCTACATGGAGCTGTGCACACCCGGAGAGAGCAAACTCAGGGATTTTATCGAAAGCAAAATTAACCGAACCTAAATACTGTGATACCTAATACCATGTGAACTAAATTTGGATGAAAATATCCGTCAATAAAGCAGACCCAGGAACCATAATGTTTGTATTTATTTCTTATTTTACAGGACTTTTACAGATTGTTCAGACCTGAAAGAGAAGTATCGAATTCATTTCAGTTAAAAGCTACCTACATTCACTGTTTATTATATACATTTTACTGCACTGATTACGTGTAGATATATTAAATAAATTATGTAAATATGTGTGTAAAAGCCTTTAACAGATTTAAAAAACAAATAAATTATTAAAGGGGAAGAAAAAAAGAATATGACCGACGGGGAAGGGGTCAAATTAGCTCAGTGGTTAGATCAGAGCCCCGGCAAGGTTAAGGTCCTGGGTTAAATTCATAGATGCAACCGAACTTTTTTCTGATTTCGCTGTTTCTAGTTTTCGTTTGAGGGTCGCTAATAATATAATAAAGAAGCATACATTAATTACGTGAGCTCAAAACGGGGGGGGGGGGGGGGGGGTCCAGCAAAATCTCACGGTACTTGATAATAAAATACACAAGTGGCCCAAATTTATCTCACCAAGGGGTGGCGGGGGGGGGGGTCTAGATTGGAAGAAAAACTGCTCACGTGATTAATGTATGCCCCCTTACACCGCTTTACAAATATAACGGTATTATTATTGTCTTTGATGAATAATTAATTTTTTTATATAAAACTAAAAACAGTACATAACAGTACAACACCGATATACTCTGCCATTCCTTCCAGAACTTTCTACAGCTTTATAGAACCTTCTTTAACCTTTTGAAACCTTCTAGACTCACCGTCATACTCCACCACTTATTCCAGAACTTTCTACAGCTTTATCTAACCTTATAGAACTTTCCGGAACCTTCTAGATTCATCGACATACTCCGCCACTCCTTCCAGAATTTTCTACAACTTTATCGAACCTTCTAGACCTTTTCGGAATCTTCTAGACCCACCGACATATTCCGCCACTCCTTCCAAACCTTTTTGCAGCTTTATCGAACCTTATAGAATTTTCCGACATCGCTGACATACTCCTCCATTCCTTCCAGAACTCTCCAGAGTTTTATCGAATCTTCCAGTGGTTTCCGTAAATTTTTAGAATTCTCATTATTTCTAGAGTCTTCTTAGAACTTCCAGCCCTTATATCTTCAAAAGCACGCCCTTTAGGTAAAAACGGGTACCCTTATTCCCTAGGGGGGGATAGAGATCTAGCACACCATATAACTCCCTTGATCATACCTGGACTCGTTTCTGAGTTTTTGCGGTCCGCACGTTTTTTTGGACATTCTTTTATAATATATATATATTTATGATTCAGTTCAAGTTTGTGTTTAGTTTGATTCCGTTCAAGGTGTTATTATATTGGTTTTATTTGACATGATTCAGTTCAAGATTGTATTCAGTTTGATACGGTACAAGGTATAATTATATTGGTTTTTTTTTATATGGTGGAGTTCAAGTTTTCAGTATAATTTTTAAGGTGAGTTTTAAATTATTTTATATTATTATTCATGTTTCTATTTTTTTCTGGTAACAATTTTTTAAAAATTACTTAGAGATATTTATGATTCAACTGTCCTGTTGTTTTTTTTTAAATTTTGGGGTTTGTCTAAGATTTCTGTTATTTTTAAAGGGCGCAAATTTATTGAATATTATCTTTATAAATTTGTAATGTTGCATGGTAGAAGTATAAAGCACTTAGGTAATGTTCTGAGCTTAAATTGTTTGAATAAAAGTTCTGACGAATATGATTAGGATATATATGGATAGGATAGATAGGGGACCTGTATCCTATTTGCATGCACAATCTAGTTTTTTTGTCTAAACGCGTCTCCGTTCAAGCCTAAAAACGCATCAAGAATTTCGGATAGGGATGTGATCGCCGCTATTGACCGACATTTTTTGTATGAAAAAAAACATCGGAAATCATAGACAATTTGATTAAGTTAACTTATTCACCGGCTATGCACATGAAATATTAAGCCTCATTCACATTTTTACGCGCATAAGTGACTCTAATTTAACCGTCTTTACGGGACTCCAAGCATTCGAGTAGTAAATCGCATATTAAAATTTCCTCCTTGTATAATTTCCTCTCTATACACAGTAGGGTAGATTACCAATTAACGCTAGATAAATTTTGGAATACAGAAAAAAAAACCTGTAAACCCCAACTACTCTACTAGGCATAGAGAAGCACAATATGTTTATTATTAATAAGTCTCAAAATGTATACGGTGATAAAAAAAGCATAAAATTCTGGAAATATTTATTGCATTACCTGGAAATATTAAAAATGTACATCTTATCCAAAAATCAAAACAAAAGTAAAATCATTCTACCTCCGTAGAACATGAAAGCAAATAATGTTGTATACAAATACCTAGATCGAATATTGGTCAAATACCTGGAATAATATTGTGTACAAGTACCTAGAAATTACTGAACTAACTAACCATCACGCCGTTTCCCCGCAGGGGTAGGCAGAGAGGACGGACCGCCAAACAAGTCGGTCTGGGCACACACTCCTTGCCTCGTTAACATTCATACATCGTCTCATACATGCTCTTCTATTATTCTGACTCTTGACATGGCCTGACTCAAGTATCTGATTTACTTGGTCGTGCCATGTCTTTCTCGGGCGTCCCCGACTTCTTCTACCATTCACATTTGCGTCATATATTCTCCTTACACTCCTTTCCTCGTTCATTCTCTCTACATGCCCGAACCATCGGAGCGTTCCTTTCTTGATATTACTCATTACGCTTACATCAGCCTTGCATTCTTTGCGGATCTCCGCGTTTCTCACACGATCATACATGGTTTTACCACACATAAACATTATGAATATAATGTATGATAGTATATGTATAAATATTATGAATATATTAGAACATTGGGACCTCTACATACCGTAAAGTACAATTTACATCAAGCTGATAAAAGGGTGATAGGACAACTCAAAATCATGAAATTTCAACACCTCCTTTGAAAAGTCATTAAAATTAATGTTAAAAATAGGTAATAGGTTAGGTTTGAGCTATTTTTCCTTTTTTTTCAAAACTTTTAAAGACTTTTCAAAGGGGTGTTAAAATTGCATGATTGTTTTTACAAAAAATTTTACGAATTTTTTGAAACCACCCATCTTAAGTTGTCATGGAACCGATAAAAGAGACGGCGATGCAAATGGTGTTGATATATTTTCCAGGAAAGTAATCTATGAGTAAGTAGGTACTATTCTCTTTTGTTTCTACACAATGCTGAAAAAGATATAGTAGGGAACTTGAACCCCCCCCCCTCTTATGCCTGAACACGTGGTTTGCCTCCAGCTCGTCAAAATGATACCCAGATTTTACGTTAGGGCAAGCTACTCTTTTGTAAATGATTGTTTACCAGTTTGCCTATGGAAATATCAGTCAACAAAATAGATGCAGAAACGATGTGTGTTATAATTATCATTATCAAACAGTTTTAATAGCCTAGTGACTGTATGGTTGAAATTTAAGAAACCGACTAGAATACAACTCTGACGCCGTGCCTTATGCAAAACCGTGACCGTACGTGGAGTTTGTAAACAAATTGAATTTTGTAATAGAACTGTATTAAAGCAATATCAAAAGATGATGCCACTTATGTTAACAGCTAGCGTGAGGAGCATCGGCTGGCAGGCGTAAGTACTATTGGGTTTGTAATTTCGTGAATCTCTCCGGATGTGGAGGGATTGACGATAATACGATTATTATTGTAACTGGCAGTTGTGAATAATGAAACCACGCGTCTAAATATTATATATAACGTCATTGCCTGTCGCGGTTACTTTGTCCCGGTGACTAGCTGTGTTTGGATCCCAGTGGATCCGAGGAACCATCGGATTTATATTAATGGTCACCAACGCTCTAACTGGGCGAAGCCAAACCAAAAGCCGCCCACAGGGCCTAGAACAATAACAATAAATAATAGCATGCCGCACCCGCGGCGCCGGGTCTGCTGTTTTTTTTTGTGATCATTTCACTAGAGTCCCAACTGTTCCCAACCGTATGCACGCTAAACGCCTTAGAATCATTCCTGAGCCGAAAAAATAGAAAATAATCACGCAAAAGGCTCATCGCAGCGCGTAAGCAAATAATTGCACAATTGATTTGACCTTGAGAGGGGACACGAAGATAATACCCGTGGGGTGGCCAACCAGCGAGAAAATCTATACTTTATCTCCAATGTGCAAATCTGGCTTTAGACCGCTATAATGCTAGTTTATTAAATTTATTATATTTATTCCTACATTTTTTTTTATTTTATTTAGAACAAGATTATACATTTATTATACATTATTCATAAATGTTTTAACTGCCCAGCTAGGAGGATTCCCGTTTTAGGACAGTCAAATTAAAATAAGTACGAACATATGGAACATATTTTGTACTAACAAAAAGAAAAAGTAGGAAATGAAAAGAAAAATAAAAAAAAACATTAGATCGTAACAACTGTTGATTATTTAGCGTACTTATTTAAATAGAATTTAAAAAATAATAAGTTTAGTTATATATTTAATAACAAAGGATTAAAACATAAAAGTAACTGGTGTTAGCATTTCAAATTATAGTCCTACATACATATTTTGTAAAAAAGAACTAAGAGAAGAGAAAGACCAAAATAAAATAACCAATTAATACATGAATATTGAGTGCTTTGCACAGTCATTAAATAATAATAAAATAAAAGATACATATTCTTTACCCACAAAACTACTGGTGGTTAATATCTTCTGTGTTTTAAAAGCGTTAATGTAAAATATTGCTACTATGAAATAGCGTGTAATTATTGTTCTACTCTATAACAAACTAGCGGGTTATAGCCGCAGATATTTTTGTAATTTATTTATTGTTTTGGCACATTTACAGGGTATTAAAGTTGAGCCGAGAGTGTTAATATTACAGTTTAAAATGTCCACAGATTTTTTGTGAATAAACGAATAAAATAGTTATATATGTTTATTTTGGTTGTTTAAAAATATACCACATAGACCTGTCTTCTAAAAGTGTAACGCTTGAGGCTTTAAGGGGGGCAGTAGAAAGCTCAAAAAATTAGGGGGCGTTAAGGAAATCTAGAGGGGCAACGGCAAACAAATTCTATCTATAAATATCCGACGGAATCTGGCCAGACACCACTTAATATGCGATTTACTACTCGAAGTCCCATAAAGACGGTTAAATTAGAGTCGCTTACGAATGTAAAAATGTGAATGAGGCTTAATATTTCATGTACGTAGCCCATGAATTAGGTAACTAAATAAAATTGTCTACGATTTCCGATTTTTTTTTTCATATAAAAAAAATCGGTCAATAGCGGTGATTCCATCCCGAATGCGATTTAAGGCTTACCCGTATAGACAAAAAACTGAGTCGCTTGTGCATGCAAATAGGATACGGGTCACACCCTATCTATCCTATCCATATATATCCTATTCATATTCGTCAGAACTTTTATTCATACAATTTAAGCTCTGAAGATTAATTGCATTATACATTATGCACATTTATAAATATAAAATAATCAAAATAATGTTGCACTGTTCAAAAATAACGGAAATCTTAGACAAGCGTCAATACTCCCTACTCCAAAATGTAAAAAAACCAATAGAACAGTTAAATCCTAAAATCTCGGAATATGTTTTTTTAATTCATTACCAGAAAAAAATCGAAACATGAATAATAATATAAAAGAGTTTAAAACCTTAAAAATTACACTGAAAGCTTGAACTGAATCATGTCAAATAAAACCAATATAATAACACCCCCATACACACAAGCCCTGCTTATATATTTATAGGGGTACATCAAATACATCTATAATTAATTATTGTATAAAATTTATTTGTAATTTATGTTTCGTTTTGTGACTAATAAAAAAAATATATATTAAAATTATATTTGCAATAACTGTTTAAGATTAGTTAAAAAATGTAAGGGCACTAGATTTTTTTAAATCTCAAAGTGGCGGAGGTGGAAATAAGTTTGAGAACAAATAAACCCTTCAATAAAACATCCCAAGGAAACAGCGTTAGTCATAAACATAGATAAAGAATGTTTCGCATACATACACAAATGGTTGTCCTCAGCTGAACCCGTAGTCAAGTGGAATCGACGAAGTAATAGGTTACATCACGACTCGCGACACTTCACTTTCAACTCTGCTCAGAGATTGGACAGTCCGCGCTCCGACTCCGCACTCCTGCTCTACAACACTAAACAAAGGTAGGCGTCACACTATTCATAGCTTGTACCTACTTATAGTCATTGCTCATTAATAAGGTTATTATTAGTTTGCATAATATGCTCAACCAGATTCATATTCACATCCTACGAGTATCGCTGAGTATCGGAAATGTTATGTATCGCGAACAAGCCCAATTAATACCCAGTTCTCTGTCTTTATATTATTATGCATTGAATCCAGATCAAAGGTAAAAATCTACTGTGGATTGTAGTAAACAACTATATTATCTTTTATTTAAACAATATAAATACTTATGTCATAACTTATACGGGATGTTATTATTGGACTTACTCCAGTGATTCCCGACATTATTTGGAGTTTAAAATACAAATATTATTTTGGTTTTAGTTTAAAATACAAATATTATTTGCGAGTAATCGCCCAACCCCTCCCGCGACCCTTACCGTACAATACCTACTGATTTTTTACTACAATTTGAATTATTTTTTTACACCAAATAATGTTAGGAATCACTGATTGATGCGAGTCAAGTACCTACGTCCTGTATAAATACATTTTTTTATTGTCTGTAGAAAAGTACCTTACTTTTATTATACTTTTATTTTTGTATCCGTCCTAACATTACTTATATTGGATTTTTATCTGATGAAGTACGCCTAAGCAACTGATAAAATCCCCTTAATAAATGATTGTGTATCAGAAATGTTATTCAAAATATCTATATTTCTATACTCTAGAATCTAGAAGGATCAACTTATGGAGTAGTAGAATTAAAAAAAATTGTTGTTTAACCTTGCAAATGTTATCATTTTTTAATGTAAAAACTAGTCTTGAAATAAATAAATAAAAATAAAATAAAATTTAATCTGCCTGTAAATTTGTTTGTGTGTTCCGTGTCCGTTTTTAATATTCAGCTACATCCTCTTTATTATTCAGGCAAGCCTTATTCTACCGGACCAACATATGCACACATTGAAATTTTGTCACATAAAAACGGGTCGCTTTTACGACTCGTTCTTGAGTTCAACGTCTCGGCTGTGGAATGATTTTCCGGCCTCTGTGTTTCCTATCTCTATTCAAGAGCCGTGTTCACTCCTTCATTTCCTCAAAAAATACCCTCTAAACAGCATCTTCAAAGATCGCATACGAAAATTATTTCCTCGGGGCTCCTGTGTGGAGTTAACCTAAAAAAATTATACTACCTCTATCTTGAAAACCATAATGAAACAAAAAAATCGACGTTAAAAGATACTAAGGCTCCGTAATAAATAGGCGCGTTCAAAAAGAAGAATTTGAAACATGGTTTGAGGTAAATAAATAAGCCAATAAAATGTCGTGAAATATCAATTGAGGGGCGTTTTCATGAAGAGAAATATAAAAAAAAAAATTTTTCTTCGTGGGATCGTTTTACGTAAATAATCACTCGGGGTCAATTTACGATAACCTTTACATGCACATGCAAATGAATAATAAGAAAACTTAATTCATTTGTAAAAAGTAACCTTTATTTAAATGTAAGTCGAAAATTACGAATTTTAACCACAGAGATAAAAAAAATTAACAAATTTGAAACAAAAAAGTTTTCACTAGGGGCCTTTGCTCATGGAGAAACCGAAAATTGGTTGGCAACTGAGTTCACGGCACAATTCATCCACCGCCCGAACAAAAACGATATTTTTCTGATCTGACATTTCACAAATTACTCAAAAATTTGACAGGTAAATGAAACATGGCAACTGAAATGCGACGGCCGCGGCGACCGTCACCGCATCGCCCTTCACAAAGTTGCCTGTGTGCGGACCGCCAATGAAATTCACAACCTTACCTGTGGATAGCGATTGAGTCGCTAACTGGTTGTATCTCAGTTTCTCCATGAGCAGATGACCTAAGGGAAAATTTAGTTCTAAAATATTTATTTATTTGTTTTAAAAACTAATAATACATGTTTGTTTTATCAATATAAGTACCTACTAAAATATTATTAAAAATATTCACAAACAAAAATTTTAAACATTGTAACGTCCGTTCCACACAAAACTTACTTAGGCAAAAAATATTGTAATATATCGAACAAATACGTTGAAATAAGATATTAATGAATGCATTACATTATATTTATATCTAACTGGTTATTTCACTTTGTATAGATGCAGATATGTGGATATTTCACTTGTGCATCATTTTCATCAGATTAGATTTAGAAATCAATAAACTAACTATTGACTCCAATGGTACGCTAATTAATAACACCACTTAGTAAGTTTACAAAACCTAAACAACAAAATGAGTCATAGCGCAGTAACGTCGTTAAAATAATTAAGGAAATATTAAAATTCAGTGCGGGAATCACAGTTTCTGAAGTACCCCATATAATAGCGTCCACTCTAAAAAAATTGGTTTAACCGGTAATAAATCAATTTAGACAACTTCAAAAATTGAAATTAAGAATCATATAAACAAATCGCCTCAAAGTGGTTTAATCACAAGCCGAAACAGTTGTAATAAAAATAAAAACTGAAATGCTCACAGAACATAATAATAACATTATTAAATTAAATTAAAATTAAATAAAAATAGATATTTCTCTTTGTGAAAAAGCTTCTCAATTTGCGGCGACTTACGTTTGTTAGAATAGAAATTTTAAATTTTCATTTTTTAAAACATTATAGGTACCATAACTACATCTTTTATTCCTTGTATTTAGTCGCTAGTTTGAGGGCCGTAAATTTTTAATTATTTATAATTCAGTTTTTCTCTAAACTTTATTAAGGTTTACCGAACCAATATGCTCATGTAATAAGATAATATTGTTTTTCATAGCTTTGACATGAATTTATCTGGAATATTATTTCATAGGAGGTTATCATTTATCAAAACTCTTTACTGATAAACAAATTGGCACTTCAGGTGATTAGCGTTAGTTGCCGAGCAACAAAGAGTATGATGTGATATCATTCAAGTTACTAAAAAGTATAGATACTTATCAATTATTCACTTGAATTTCACCACAGGAAATATATAATTTCTCCTTCCGAACACGCTGCAACAACCGTCTAAAAGTAATAGGTAAGTAATGAGTGTTTCATGAACCTAATGTTAGGTCCTTACATATGAAATTGGCGTTTTGTATGGGAGGAACTTTGTATGGGAGCTTATGGGAGTTTTGTATGGGAGCTTTTTCACCTTCCCAATTTGCTTCAAGTGGATTAAAACAGTTTTATCACTAACACCAAAGCCTGCAGCTAACTCGGACGTGGTTTGCGATGGATCCGCTTCCACAATAGCCTTCAATTCTTCATTATCAACTTTTGTCTCCGGCTGTCCACGGGGCTTGTTCTGCAGGTCGAAATTTCCAGAACGAAAACGTTGGAACCAAAAACGAACTGTGCTTTCTTTTGCGGCACCGTCGCCATACACATCATTAATCCTTCGAGCCGTTTCTGTAGCACTGTTGCCACGGTGGAACTCGTAGGTACTCGTAAATAACGCAAGTTTTCCATTTTTTAATCACGCAGTTCACGCAAAGAAAAAACACAATTAAGGAAAAAAACAAATGAATTATAATTTTCGAAACACAAATACATGAGTAAAAAGCTGTATAAATTTGAATTTGGAATTCCTAACCAAAGAGAAGATATTTGAGATCAAAGTTGCCAGTACGGCAATTTCATATGTAAGGACCTAATATTGGGTCCTTACATATGAAATTCCTTCACACGATCCCACCCCGCCTTCTCCGCTTTCCCTCTTCCCTCTCCCGCTTCCCCCGTCCCACGAACCCCCCTCCCGCATTCCTCTCCCCCCTACCGCGTTCCATACATTCAGTCCCGGTACATGTTTTCAAACAGCTCGCTTGCCACCTATTGCATTTTTAATAATACAAACTTCATAATGCCAGATCTCACCAGTATAAATAGAAACCTTCACGACGGTGCTCACATAATCGGATGATTGGTGTAGGAAATAATTCCATGACGCCATAGCTCACTATTATATATAGAAAATAAAAACCATCGCGCGCATGCGCACATCAAATCCGCAAAGTTTCATTAGATGAATGGTTTAGCAGCGCATAATTTCACCGGTTGAATGGTTTAGCAACCATCGCGGGCATGCGCACATCAAATCCCCAAACTTTCATCGTAATCGGATGATGGTTGAGCAACGCATAAGAAACAAAATACGTACATACGTGCAAACAAGCAAATTAATTTTTATATATAGATTGATAAAAGAAATAGATGCAAATAATCAAACATTCGATTTTGGTGAATTTTGGTCCTGCGTGAATTCTGGTTCAATGATCTCAAATTTGCTTTGAAAATAAGTGTCAATTTCAAAATTGGTGCGGATTGTGTCAAGAATTGAGACAAGCGAAACCGACATTACCGATATATAAGATGGATTTTAACCAGCGATTCCTGAGCATGATTGGAGTACAAAAAGTAGATGTCATTTTACAGTCCGATGATATTTTTTTCTCTTAAGGCGTCGTATCCGCGCTCAAAAAGAAGAAGATGGAGAGATTTTTAATTACGAATGTTGGAGAGAGTGCGCTAATATATGTTAGGTACGGTAAAATTGAAGCGAAAACTGTGAAAGTGATTAGAAAAAACGAGTGTGCTTTAGACCACACGACTGAAGTAAAACTTCACTAACTTATGCCGTACATTAACAATATAACAATCCCCATCAACTCAACTCTAAACTCTCAACTCTCAGCTCTCAGCTCTCAGCTCTCAGCTCTCAGCTCTCAACTCTCAACTCAACTGAACTCAACTCAACTCATATCATTGATTAGCGTTTCACATTGATAACGTTTTATATTGATTAGCGTGTCACATTTTTTCGTAACGTTTCATATTTTTTCGTAACGTTTCATAACGTATTCATAATTTTACCCTTAAGTGTCGGGCGTGCGTAAAGAAGTTTTACTTCAATAAAACACGACTCGTTTAAAATAAAGCAAAAATCTCTTGGGAGCCGCCTAAAACAGCATTTAAAGAAACACTATACTTTTTCAATTGTAAGAGCAGTGGAATCAAGTGTCGGAAACATGCCCAAACAGCCCAGGAACCCTTGGTTTGATGAAGAGTGTGAAAGAAAGATAGCTGAAAAGAATACACTCAGAAAGAAATACTTGGAAAGGTCAACAAGAAACAAAAGACAGGCGTACGAACAAGCGAGAAAAGAAACGAATAAGCTGATAAGGGGAAAGAAAAGAAAATTCTTGAATGATATACTGCTTAAAATGGAACAGGACTTTGTTGATAATAATACTAGAGAGGCATATATGGGAGTAAACTTCTTCAAGAAGGGTTTCAAACCGAATACAACACTATGTAAAGACGTTGATGGTTCAATTATATCTGATAAGGAACGAATTAAAACAGTATGGAAAAACTACTTCTATAAACTTCTTAACCCTAATAGCGACCTGAGAAGCCACCCTACTAACATCCCCACTGAATCAAGTAATGAAGAATCAGCGAACCCACCAACAATGTCAGAAATAAATGCTGCACTAAAGAGACTTAAAAACAACAAATCACCTGGGAAAGACAACCTGCCGGCAGAGTTGTTCAAATATGGAAATGAGCACCTGAAAAATCTGCTACTTAGTTTAATAACAAAAATATGGAAATTGGAAAAAATCCCAGAGGAATGGCAAATAAGCATAATATGCCCAATTCACAAAAAAGGTGACAAATTAAAATGCGAAAATCATAGAGGCATTTCACTTCTATGCACAGCATATAAAATCTACACCATGATACTGAAACAAAGAATTGATAAGTATGCATAAAACCTGCTGGGAGAGTATCAAGCAGGCTTCCGCACAGGTAGATCCACAACAGACCAATTGTTCACCGTCAGACAGATCTTGGCAAAGTGCTGGGAGTTTGATATAGATGTACATCAACTATTCATAGATTTCAAGCAAGCATATGATAGCATAGATCGGGAGTGTCTATATGACATACTACTTCAATTCCAGATCCCACCTAAATTGGTTAGGCTCATCAAGGCCACAATGTCAGACTCAAGATGTCAGGTCAAAATAGACGGAGAACTGTCGGAAGAATTCACGGTATCGCAGGGACTAAAACAGGGGGATGGTCTGGCTCCCACTCTCTTCAACATTGTGCTCGAATATGTAATAAGAAAAACGCTAATAGACACTGGCTCCAATATTTGTTTCAAGAGCAGTCAAGTTGTCGGATATGCGGATGACATCAACATTATCGGAAGATCAATCTCAGCCATTAAGGAGGTCTTCGACCCTTTAGAAACAGCGGCACGAGAAGTAGGACTGCGGGTTAATGTTGATAAAACGAAAATGATGGTACAGAGCAGGAACCCTTCACACAGAAGAAGAAGTAGTGCACAATTTAAAGACAACAGACTACTCATACGAAGTGGTCGATTAATTTACCTACCTGGGCTCCAGTCTAACAGAGAACAATGATGACCCAGCAGAAATCAGAAGGAGAATCACAGCAGCCAACAAAACATACTTTTCTTTGCTGCCAGTGTTTAAGTCACGTAGTGTCCACAGAAAAACCAAAATAACCATATATAAGACCATTGTGAGAACGGTATTGGCATATGGATGTGAGGCGCTGACACTGACGGCAAAGATGGCTGAAATGCTGGATACTTTTGAAAGAAAAGTGCTGAGAAGAATATGTGGACCCGTGAAAGAGGGCGATCAGTGGCGCATCCGGCACAATACAGAATTGTATGACATATATAAGGCCCCTAGCATCTCAGCACATATGAGACTCCTCAGGCTGAGATGGGCTGGGCATGTACAGAGAATGCCGGATACACGCGTCCCAAAAAGAATTTTGACTGGACACCCAGGTGGAAAGAGAAAAGTGGGAAGACCCAGACTGAGGTGGGAAGACGAGGTAAGAGGGGATGCAGCACAGCTTCTCCAGGTACCAAACTGGAAGTCAGCCGCTGAGGACAGGAGGAGTTGGAGGCGACTGTTGCAGGAGGCCAAGGCTCGATATGGGCTGTAGCGCCATCGAAGAAGAAGAATACTTTTTCATACATATAACTTGTAAAATAATTTAAACAAACGAGTTTATAATAATTTGCATTTCGGCGTGGGTAATGTATAGATATTATCTTAAAAAATAACATATATATATTTTTTTTTAAGAGCTTAAAAACTTCAAATTTTTAAGGGGGATAAGTAAAAAATGGGTAGAAATTCAAATTCAAATAACATGGGGAACCTCTAATCCCCACTCCCTTTTTCCATTTCCATTGCCTTTGTGAAATTTTGCTCACTTGACATTCAAAATCAGAAAAAAATACTTTCTTTTAATTTGTAATTTCCGGGCAACGCCAGGGACTTCGGCTAGTAGCTAAGTAAATGTACAAATTGCAACATAATTGAAAATTCAACTCAGTTGTTGTTCTTCATCTATATATTGATCTTAAAAAATGTCCAAAACTGTTTTCTGTCACTAGTGTGGTTGGCCGCTATTAGTGTTATTACCAATTTATCTTGAGAAAAATGATGAGAAATTACTAAGGCTGTGTTTAAAAAAAATTATGTAAATAATTATATGGATACCAACATATTTTTACAACATAAAGTTATTATGTTGCTTATCTTCAACAAACATTGTTTGGTATGACATAAGAAAAATAAGATAAAAGTTATTTTGATACAGTTTCCATGTCATAATTTATCTTATAAATATAATAAGCATACACTGCATACATAAATATACACTATACACAGCTTTACAGTGATATTAATCATTGTAGGTGGCTTGTTATTCGGCTGTCAAAATATGTTTATTTATTTGCTTCGTGATCATTGCCATTCAAAAACAATTATTTTTACTTCGTTAGAAATTTATCTTACGATTGCACATTGTTGCCAAAATTTGTGAAAGTATCAAATATTATTTACACAAATCAAAATATATAAAAATGAATCCCTGTTTCCTTAGTCACGCCATAACTTCAGAACGACTTTCCCTATTCCATTAATCTTTTTTTTTAAGTTTTCTAATAGATACTTTGTGGAAGGTTCTTACGGAAAGAAAAATTACGAAAATTGCGCAGAAAATTGAATAATTTCAGAAAACTTAACGACTATTTAACTTCGCACGTTTGACAGTTCGCGCGTTTGATGAAATTGAATTTAACAAGCAGGTGTTTTTTTTGTATTAATAGAATTTTCTAGTGATTTTTTTTAAATTATAGATATTTTTGATTTTTCTTATAATGTACAAAAATGAATATTTGTAATATACGAAAAATGAAAATTTGAATTAAAAAATTGTAACTCGCGTGCCACCTACGCGAGTTGTTTGAAAACTGAATTTACTGGGACTGAATATATGGAAAGCGTGAGGGGGGGGGGTTGCGGGACGGGGGATAGGGAGAGGGGAGAGGGTGGGCGGGGAAGGTGGAAGGGGAACGCGGGAGGGTAGGGAATGCGGAAGGGGAACGGGGACGCACCGGAAAAGACATCCAGTTGGAAACAATTTATTTCTTTGAATATGGCAACCGGTAACCAGCTAGTGAAATATACATTTCAAATTAGGAATTACATTTACTGCTCGACTGGCTCGACAAAACTCGGTTACAATCGAGCGGAGGGAAGTGTAACTAGAGAATACATTCTACTTCCGCCGAAAATTTCTAAAATACGTGTTATCTGCCGCCATGGCGAACGGATGAAGGTTAAAATTATCACTGATCACTGGTCAACTGCATGGGGTAATAAACTGATATTTCTGTATATTATACTATACTAGCAGGTATATTCTTTTAGAATATTGGAGATGGCAGCACTTTCGTCTGTAGCTAAGCACATCGAGCGAATGTGTACGACAGACATTAGCGTAATAATTCTGTACTAGCATTTAATAACCCGCTCCGCAGGTTTTGCTGCTAGGCCTTGCCCGTTTGAGTGTTGGTGACCATTTTATAAATCTGATAGGAACTGGTTCCAAAAATTGCCGGTTCCTCGGGTCCACTGTGATCCAGTGATAGCCAGGGCCGGATCTACGAAATCTGGCGCCCTGTGCAGTAGGTACCGATGGCGCCCCCCCCCCCCTACATTTTTATTTTGAATAAAAATTCGTTCACCCCAATTTTTTTTATTTAATTTTTTTTTTTTACACTAATTTATCAAATAAAATCAAGACATATAAAGGGTGTAACTTTTCCAAGTGACCTGGCGGTAGCTCTCACACTCGTTTTTTTTAAAGAGAGAATCACCAGTAGCCCTATACTCTCTGAATCTATTGGGTAAACATAAAATTATGGTGCTATTTTAATTATTTTAGGTAAAACTCTTTTTGCAAGTTATGCTCTAAAATAATACAACGAATTGTTTGTTTGTGCCCGTACCATGATTTAAAATATAGGTTACGAGACAATGCGGCTGGTTTCGCTGAACTAGATCCATTAGACATTCTTGAGATTTACTGCGTTTATGTATATACCCAACGCGAATATTAATAGAAAAAGCAAATACAAATACATTTCCATGGCAACGTACAACATAAGAATAGCATCTACAGCTTCTGACTAGCTCTAAAATCTAATAAGAATATAACCCCATATTTGTACCTTGCATTTCTCCTGTGTTGAGCGAACAAACACCATACAAACACTTAACACTGACGTATGGTATCAACGGCTTACGAAAGACGCTTACACTGACACCGTAAAATAACAAATCCAACAAATCTAATAGATATTAATTATACATTTAACGAACTTCAAATAATATGTCAAATCAATGATGAAACTGTCAACAGTGTCAACACGTTGCAACCTGCAAATCCTGCTAACCGTGTGATGCTTTTGTTAATGGAATTTACTGAAGATTTCATAAGAGAATGGTTCTTAACTTCCTTCTCCAAGAGAATTAAATCGTACAAAATAAAACAATAGCGAGCGTACGGACGATACACTAACTAAAATTGTCAGCATTTTGAAAGGCGCAAGTCGGTTTGTTTGACTCTCTAGAATAAAAATACCGCGCTGTGATTGGTTATTGAATTTGGATCGCACCCATTCGTCGTAAAAGATTTATGAAAAATAGATCTTTCGTTTAAACTAAATATATGAAATTTGTAAAAAAATTCTGTAACTGACCATAAATTCGTAAGCGGTTTATACCAACCAGATGTGTGCGCATTCTGTTTCTTTGGAAAGTGTTGCTAGAGCGTAATAATTATTTCCTACTATGGGTAATTTTTAAACGATTCAGGGAATATTATAACTAAATTTTAATACAATATTTATTTTCTCACGGCGCCCTTTCGGAGTTGGCGCCAGGTTTTTTGCACGTTTTTGAACGTATGGCAGATCCGGCGCTGGTGATAGCTAGTCACATATGTAATATATAGCAGCGTGGTACTATTATTCACAACTATATACCTGGAGAGATACCAAAATTACAAATCCAATAGTAGTTACGCCTGCCAGGCTATGCTAATCACTGTTAACGTAAGTGGCGCCATATTTTGGCATTGCTTTAATTTGGTTCTAGTAGATACAGAAGTACAAACTCCACGTACAGTCTCTATCCTATTAATACTATTTGATGATGATGATTGATATAATATAGAATAATAAACAATTTAAGTATTATATAATTATTTTGTGTTTAATAGATGGCACCTAAGTTGTACGTAACCGAAGCTAGTCCCCCAGCTCGGGCTGCCATGATGGTGGCTGCAGCCCTCAACGTGGAGGTGGTCAACGTGGAAGTCGACCTCTTCAAAAAGGAGAACTTGAGCCCAGAGTTCGTCAAGGTATTTTATTTTCCTCAGTTGTTATTGTATTATGATATTTACGTAAACTCTTTGAACAAGAAAAACACAAGGTTTGTAATTGAGTTACGAGTATATCTATCTTTATATTTATCTATACCCTCATCTCTATCTTTATCTTTATATGCATCTTTATCTCTTGCTTGATAATTAAGGTTGGGGTTTATCAAAGATATTGAAATATAAGGAGATGTGCTATCCGCCGTTTTTACTAGGTGATACTGCGCTTCCTGGTGTTGCCGGTGTTGTTTACCAATTAACGAATAAACTAAATGAACGAACAATTATCGAATAAACTAAACGAACGCTAAACTAAATGAACGAATTCTTTCCGTATTCAAACTATATTGTTAACCAATAATAATACGCACCTTCCAAAAATCAAGAAAATGAACAAATTCTTATTGAATGCAAACTACGCTGATTAGGTCGTAGTTCGGTGACAGTCGCGCGGACATCATAGCATATCTCTTTTGTATTTGAATATCTTTGGGGTATATCATGCATTTGATAAATGATCAATCATCAATCAGCGGCATTTTGAGTCCTACGATTTAAGATATTAACGGTCAAAAGCATTACCGTGATTTTTTTTGAGTAATTGTGACATGACATGTTTTGCTTCGTCTTTACGGTATAACTTCTACGCACACTTTACCACAATCTAGAGACTGATGATGGATACTGCAACGTTGACAGAAAAGTTGACTAAAGAAGGTAGCCTAAAAATAATCACGATATTAGTGTAGTGGTTTAAAGCGCCTGACGAACTTCAGCGGCCAAACATCTATTGAACCAAGGATCGAATCCTACGAAATCCTTGGAAAATAATATCCAATCTTCAGACCACTCCAAAATTAACAGGCAAAAGAAAAGAAAGGGACTCCGAAGAAGAAAACACAAATATAAGAAAAGGTGCACTGGAATTCGACGCAATAATATACTCTCGTATAGAAGATACTCTATACTCTCGTACAGAAGACACTCTCGTATAGAAGAATACTTAGCAAATTTTATTTTTATCTTTATTTCAAGAAAAGTAATACTTACCAACTATTATTTCTATTTTTATTTTAATCTTCTTTAAAATATCTTTTTGTCTTTATTTCTTAGCTTTCTTTTTATTTTTATATTTTTATTTGTATTAGTATTTGTTTTAGTTTTATTTATCCCTAAATATGTTCTTTTTTTCTTTCCTCTTCTTATATTTTATTATCTTTTTATACAAAATAATATTTCATGTATGACTACCACAACACAGGCAATAGCCTAGTATGGTAGTTAAAAAATGGCTAAACTGTAACATGTAAATATTTATGAAACAATAAAAACAAAAAACAAAAAAATATATATATATATGGAAAAAATCATTCTTGACATTGATTAAAAAAGTGCTTCGTAGTCTCCCTACTCTTGCCGACTTCGGTTTTCTAAAGGTTTTACTTCTACCGCTAGTGAATTCCACACTTAGATTTTTTTACTTAGATTAAACAGTGTGAGCGTTTAATACGGGGTATGTACATTATTATTTTAAGTCGCGTTGTTGTTTGGAAGGTTGAATGGAAATGGCCAAAACTTAAAAGAAGAAGAAAGGGCTCGTTTTAGTTATTACTTGGACATAATCATTTCATTTCTTCATTATTATTAAGTTAGGAAAGTTATTTACTTATTTTTCTTTAAAAATAAATCATTTAATTCGTTACAGAAAAATCCAGAGCATACCATTCCCATGCTGGAAGATGGAGACTTCTACCTTGGAGACAGGTATTAACTTATTTATATATTGCATGAAGACACCAACAAGAAATTTATGAAACATTTATTGATCTATTAATTTCGAATTTCACGCCCAGCTGGTCTTTTCAATGTTTTTTTATTTTTTCTTTTTAGCCAAAATATCGTCTAAATAAGTATAACATCACAAACACAAAAAATTATCCAGTAGACAAGATGGAATAAAAGTAGATTGGGAAGAGTACAATAAGTAAATGAAATAAGTCGAAGCAGAGCTAGGCACACACATCTGCCGTGATGATGTCCGAAACTTTGGCTAAACAAAAACAGTTTGTTTAATTTTTCAATTTTTTTTTTTTAATTTTACTTTATTCATTGTATAAATATTATGGTTACATTATTTGTGGATTTTTCGACCACCACGCTAGGCTGATGCCCGTGTTAGATTTGTTAAAACCCTATACCATATGTATATTGGCTATATCCGTTATCTATGGCCAGTTGTCAATATTTCCGAGTACGGTCAATGATTGTTAACACATATTCCGACCGACGCGACGCGCGACGATTGATAAATTTTAGGGTGGCCCCCATAGTACCGGATAAGCTTCGGTCATCCAATATTCACATATTTTTTTTATAAATTTGTTCGTTGTGCAAAGTTACTGACTTATTTAAGAACGAATTGAACTAACGAAGCTTTTAGATTTGAAAGAAGTCATATACGCGTCTGCATCTAAGACGCAATCAATTTATTCCGTTCGATCTTTGAGAAACGAAACTGGTTGAAATACGACTAATTTAGAGTCAAATGGTAAATGCGGACTGATAAGGTTGAAAATTACACATTGTACGTGTCATTTTGCTTTTTTTCTTCTTGAAAACATATTTTTGTTAACAAAATTATTTCTGTTATCTTTATTGCTGTTGACATGGTATTATTAATTAATTATAATTATGCATATCGCATACTGGATGTCCGATTTGCATTATTATAAACCGTGGTGGGTGGAAAATATTGTTTTATTTTATTTTAAAATAAGCAATAACTTTATAAATACTTTCAATTTGGGAGGCGGGTACCGCCGCCCAAGTGATGCAATGGGTGGCGGCCCGATAGGGAGAGACTGGTTGTGGAAGACCTTTTGGCCTTCCAGTAGACCCATCCCTCTCGCCGCAGTGGGAGGAATTGATGCATACGCCCGTCACTCTTGACCCCCAGATTCCCATCAATACTTCATACCTTTTTCCTTTCCAGAGCTTCCTCTCCTTCCTTTCGTAAAAAGATCCTCCAAACAGCATTCCCAATGTTAACATAATATGCCCTCCTGTTTAGTGCTAGTTTAAAAAAAAAACAATTTTATTTATTCATTTTCGGGAAATCGGCAGTATACCTACATTTTGCAGTTAGTACAAGTGTAGTATATTATAAATAAACACAAATAAAAAATAAAACAGAGTGTGCAATTCAAACACGGTAGAAATGAAACCTCCAGGAAACTAAAGTAGACAAGAGTGGGGAGGTTACGAAGCACCGCACAAAGAAGAGACTGATTATTCTATCTCATTCTCTCGCAGGCTAAATCCTATAGTTGTGTGTGTTTGTCTCTTTTTAATGTAACTATTTATCGTTTCATCGAGTTTCTAATCACAACCTGTTCTACAGAAGTTTTCACTTCAATAAACCCAATTACGGATTTCTTCCTCGTTAATTTTTTTTTAAATTTAAAATTTTACTATCCAACAGCCCGTAGCCCAGTCGCTCTATATACCTACATATATAGTCGTTTTATAGAACCACTCCGATATGTAAGCGGATATTCACGATAATATAACGATAGCAGTCGAGTACAATAAGCGTATTTTCACGTCAACGCGTGTGTTTCCACAGAAATCGTTATAGATCATAGGTTGATAGATTTATCAAAAGAAATATATTATTTCCGCCTGTATTTTGCAGTCACGCCATCGCAGCCTACCTGGCAAACACCTATGGAAAGGACGACTCGCTGTACCCCAAGGATGCCAAGAAGCGCGCCGTCGTCGACAGCAGGCTGTACTTCGACAACAGCACCCTCTTCGCCCGCTTTAAGGCCGTTGCCGTGAGAACAAATATTCCCAATTTTCTATGAAGTCGCCTGCAAATTAACACCACGTTAATTTGACCTTCTCAGTACAGTTATGAGGATGAACGACTCAATTCATTCTACATAAGTGAATACCCTCATGCCATGGTGAAACAGAAAGGGGCCTTTTTGGCCCTGAGCTCTGTGTGCCGTTATATCAAAAGTCAAAACATAACTGAATTGATTAAGATTTTGCATGGAAATTGGAGGGGACTCTCCACTTTCCTAATGGCGCGGGCGTGTAAGGAAACTGATTGTTTAACCTCCTTCTTTCTTCTTGATTCTATAGCCTCCAAGTCCCTGCAATGCCCTGCATGATTGTTAGTAAGAAAGAAAAATGTATGAATTCTTTCATTAATGGCCGTTGTTTCACCAACTTTTCGATCGATTAATCTAAGTCTCCGATAAGCTAAGTGTTTTGTTTAGGAATTCACTCGATTCACCTGTTTAGAGAGTTGCGTTAAGCATAGCGTATTTGTGTATTTGAGGAGTGTTGAGCCAAAATTTCGACTCAACCAGACTCAACGCTCGATGGCACTGAATTGATCACGTTTATAAAAAAGCAAAAACCAATCTACTACCTATTACAAAACGCCTCTTATATTCACAGTCCCTTTACCACAAATGCATTCAGCCATTTTTAAGGAAATCAAAAATCACGTTTTCGATCCATGTTCATCGCGCGCCCAGGCTTATTCTTATACTCTTCACACTTCACACCTCGTTTTCACAAGTAAAAAATCAAAAATTTAAATAAATATTCTACCATTAACTTTTCAGTTAGACGGTTTACTAACTAACTAAACTAACTAAACCGTCTAACTGAAAAGTTTCGCTAAAAAAATAGTTAAAATGATATCCACATACAAAGGAAATTAACGCCTCGCTTCAGTGTAATGTGTGAGTTTCTTTCAAATTAGTATACGGATAATTAACAAACCATCGGTATAAACCACAATTCGCGATTTCTGGGCCATTTAAGATGCGTTTTCCCAAAAAAATATTTTACATGTCACCACTGCACTGCATACTGGCAAGAAATCGAACCTTCCCCTCCGTCCATCCAACAATGTCCAAACTGCTCGTGATACTAGAACCAAGTTTCGTAAATTCCTTACTTATCCCTTTCGCTAAAACAACTTAAAAAAAAATTTGGATACCTTGCAAGAAACTGCACAACATTGGACATTTATTAGACAGAACACAAATTATTTAAAATATAAATTTGAGACAAGTCTTGGATCATCCAAGACAGATCAAATACCAAAGATTTTATTAAAACCTATTTGTAAGTAAGTGAATCTCAGTACGAGTCACCTTTTTAGCAGATAAAAATTCGATAACAGCACGCTGTTTACTTCGCATTAATGTAGCATTAAAACACGTCTCCATACTTCTCAAAATACACTGAATGAATTCAACGACCTCAAACCCGCGCAAGCATATTGAGGGTGAATGTCACTTCCACACTCCACCTGTTGCGCTTCTGAAGTTCATTTTGTTCGCGCTGTACATGTACAAGCATGAGTGCATTAATTTTCAGCCCACCCTCGTATGTAGGTATTTTCAATGGTACGATGAAGATTTTCTTTTATATTAAATCAATATTACGTTGTAATTTTTATTATAAACTGCCTCAATCTTATAAACTGCGACTGCTCTCAACACAAATGTCCCTAGTTAGACAGGCATAATACATCACCAATATAATGCAATTATTACAGTTGAATAAATAAAATCTACCAAACTGTACAAAAAGGGAAATGGACAGCGGATTCCACGTTTTATTAGGCAAAAGCATAATTCTAGCAACAGGGTAATTATTTACTAGTGAATATTTCCTTACAGCGTCCAATGTTGTACTTTGGCGAGACAGACATCCCCACGGCCCAGGTGGACGCTATTGTGGAGGCCTACAGTATAATGGAAGCCTTCCTGGACACCAACAAGTGGATAGCTGGAGATCAGCCCTCCATCGCAGACTATTGCTGCATCACCTCTGTCGGGGCACTCGACATACTCATCCCTGTCAGCAATACGAAGTAAGAATCTATACATACAAGTCTTATCATATTTTTATTTATTTATTTGCGCCCAAAATTGAGCTATACATGTTATTACAGTATGCATAATGCGTTATGTAATGCAGCAATATTCATTGCCTTGCGAATAAAAAAATTTGCAAGTTTCAAAAGACTAACTAACTTTGATTCTGTCTTCTGATAATCAATTTTATTATTTTTCTTCTTTTTATAAAATTTTCTATTCGATAACTTACAACTACGTCATATCTTAATTTTTTGTTTTATTCTTTGTAACACACAAATAATTGAATCCCATATTCCTGCATTATAGCTTTTACTTTTACTTCGTTTTATGTGAAGTCTTTTTTTTCAGTTTCAGTGCCGGCAACCCGTTTTAATTTTTTATAGGTACAACTTAACTTATCGTATTATACTTAACTACTGTAATCAATTGTAAAATTTTAATATAAAAGCCCACTAGGGCGTTAATATGAAGTAGGCGTCCTGGCGTAGTCTCGGGAAGTCTCCGGTCAGGTTGTAAGGCTGACGCTGCGTTTTTGACCTCTTTCGTTTCAACGCCAAGATGGGCGTATTGGGAGGATGAGATTGTTAGAGGTTATCCGGAAAACACTTATGTTCTGGATTAATTGTAACTTTAGTTAATAACTTTACAATACGATATTGACTGGCAATTAGTTATAGCTTAATTGAGTCGGTAAGAGATTAGAGAGAGAGTGGAGAATTCGAGAATATATTCAAGAGAATCAGAGAGAGAATTCAGAGAGAGAATTATATATAAGAAATATCTATAAATTTAATTGTAAATAAAATCATAACAATGAAAAATAATTTTAAAATATAAGCAAAAGCACAGAAATGGTAATAAAATAATCAAAAGCTAAATAAGAATTGGTCACATAAATTTCTGCTTACCACACGATAACATCCCGCTTGATAAGAAAGCACACGACATGAAAAAATAATTAATCATAAAAACACATAAATAATGTTTACTGAATTTACCCATCGGTTAACAATAAAATAAATAACATATTTTGGTGTTTGAAATTCGTCCGACCAACATCTAACGCCTTTTGCAAAAATAATTTAGAATCATCTCTTAAATACTAAATAAGTACCTAAATTACCACCAAAAAAGGGACATTTAAAAAAAGTCCAGTATGACGAATGTAACGCTGTTTATGTTGGATAAATTTTCCGGTCCATTCAGCATCATGCAACTTTAACACCTCCCTTTTAAAAGTCTTTAAGAAAAACATAAGAAATTGGTTAAATGTGTTATGTTAGGTAAGGTAAGGTAGGTCATAACTTTTAGTGAATTTTCAAAGGAGTGTTGAAATTGCATAATTTTGAGTTGTCATGAAACCATGTACATCACGCACAAAATTATTTTTATTTGAAATTATGTCTTTTCGCATAGTTTCATCAAACGTACAATATGGAAATTATTTTCTTATTTATAAAAGAGAGACAAATTTAACATTCTCGGGTACAATACCTGACAATATTGAACTTCATCTTTTTAATCTGTTAGCAAGACGTAAAATCTCTGACACGAAAGGGTTAAGCTTCAATATCACCAGAAACTTCATTAGAAATATTTACATGAATTTCAAAGTGGAAAGGCAAGTCTCTATTTTGCTGAAAAACATATTTTCGTGATTTACTCGTACATTCTTAGCTTCGCTCTGAAACATAAATTAAAGTATACGAAACAAATAATGTTTAATCCAGACCACGTTGAAATGATTAAGCACTTTTTCAGCATTTCGGAGGATCCAATTTAAAAACTTAGTTACAGAATGTGGGCGTAATTCCAAAAACTGAGAAGGCTTCGGTGATTTTCAGCTCTCTTTAACCAGTGTACTCGTGAATTGTTTAATGGTATTATGTAGTCTTTTATTTTTTGTAATAATTTCCCCATTAAGGGTGATATTGGCCAATCAAAGTTTCTTAAAATGAGTTACATTTTTTTTAAACTACAGTTACATTGAAGAAGCAAGCTTGCGACAAGAAAAAAAGTATGGATGGTGCTGCGATTCTGTATCTTTTGTGGATACGGGAAAGATCCCATGCAGAATCAGCTGTCAAATTTGTGTGATTTTCTATGACATTCAATTGCTTTTTCAAAGGGGGTCGTGGGCTGATGACAGCTGCCGCCAATTTTAACTAGTTTAAAATACGAAATACTAATTTACGATACTTTTAGGAGGGCAGATACGTCCTCCTGAACCCGAGACGCTCCCAACTTGCAAATAAATAATGAAATTCAGCAGCAGGGGGAAAACAAAGTGTAATAAATCAATTGTGACCATAATAATGTATTCGACCTTTTTCATCAAAGGATTAGACCTTCTGACGACTTCATCCAACTACTTGATGTTATTATTAGTTATGAATCAAAAATCGAGCTGCATTAATAATAAGAATCATTCCATGCGCCAAGAAATTGCTTGCGCACTTGTAGAAAGAAAAAACGAATATATTGTCGATCACAAGTCTCCTCATGTATTCCTTTGACCCTTTGTCGCAAATGTGTGCATCTGCTTTTGAAGTCACCGATACCGATTCTTTGTTTCTTCAAAAGTAGCTTCATGCATTAGCGACAAAAGGGGTTGAGTGAGGTGATTTGTGACCGATAATATATCGGTTTTTGCTAGTTATTTATAAATGCGCAAGTAGCTGCTTGGTGCAAAGTTTTTTTTTTAATATCTAACGCAGCTTGAGCTTCAAAACGTAAATAATAATATCATTAGGGATACTGTCCTTTTAAGTAAAAACACAGTTAAAAAAAAGAGTCTGTAGAAGGAAGACACCGTGTTTTTACTCACCAGTGCAGTATAAGAAACAGTCACGCCAAACACGTCAATCACGCCATCTAAAGGGCGTATCCTTTGATAGAAGGTCCCGAAAACACTATTAAAGTCACAATAATTGAGTTCATTCGTTTTGTCCTTTTGAGTGCTTAATTATTTATCTGATAGTCGGGAGCAGCTCAAGTGCGTTGTGCGGCCCATCAGTATGAAGCCTGTGATGTAGAGATGGGCTGTGCCGCTGGGCGACAGCCTGGACATGAAGTGTTTTCGGATTTTAATTAGCTTTCATCTATTTTAATCCAGTAGTTTATTGTTGTACTATAAATCATTATTATGTCTTTACAGGTACCCTAAATTGACAGCTTGGATCAAGAGATGTTATAGCCTTCCCTTCTACATGGAGCTGTGCACACCCGGAGAGAGCAAACTGAGGGATTTGATCGAAAGCAAAATTAACCGTACCTAAATACCTATCTATTTTAAATGTACACAATAAATCAATAATTTCAATTTTTTACAAAATTTAACGTGTGAACTAGATTTGCATGAAAATATCCGTCAATAAAGCAGTCTCAGGAACTATAATGTTTGTATTTATTTCTTATTTTACAGGATTTTTACAGATTGTTTGGACGTGAATGAGAACTATCGAATTTATTTCAGTTAAAAGATACCTACATTATCGCCGGCGATAGTCCAGCGGTAAGGCTCTTGACTCGTACTCCGAAGGTCGCGGTCACGACGTGGCAAATAAATTTTATTTGATTAATTTGTGTTATTTCACAATTTATTCATTTTAAATATTATATAGTATATTTGCGGCACGTTCCTGAGTGGAAGATACTCTCAGTATCGCCCTGGTGTAAGACCACCGTTCAGAATTGAAACATTGCTTGAAATGGCTTTAGCCGTGTTTGGTGACCAGATCTGAATAGCCAGGTACTTCCCCACCTTCATCTTTCCTGTCTCCTTCCCCTCCCTGCTACCTTCAGCCTCACAACATACCCTAATTGGGGATGCCATAGTCCCACTGGCTCCAGACGGGAGCAGTTGGGACTCTTGTGCGGTATTCATGTTAAAAAAAAAAATTACACACACTATTTATTATATACATTTTACTGCACTGTTTATGTGTAGATATATTAAATAAATTATGTAAATGAGTGTGTAAAAGTCTTTAACAGGCGTAAAAAATAAATAAATTATAAAAGGGGAAGAAAAGAGAATATGACTGACGGGGAAGGGGTCAAATTAGCTCAGTGGTTAGATCAGAGCCCCGGCAAGGCTAAGGTCCTGGGTTAAATTCCTTGATGCGACCGAACCAAGTTTTCATTGGAGAGTCGCTGATATATCTAATAAAATATAACGATATTATTATTGTCTTAAATGATTAATTATTTTTGAAGTGAAACTTCTTTAGCGCCGTTAGTGATTTGAAATTCGGATGAAACGGAAATGCGTCACAACCATAGTCACAACTCAGTACTACTCAAATACTCAGTTCTAATATAATGCGTAAATTCGCACTTCGGCGCATGCCTTCCATAGCTCAGTGGGCAAGACGCCTGACGAGTCTCAGCGGCCAGAGAGACAGATATCAAGCGAACGGAGGTTCGAATCCAACGAAATCCAAACAAAACATTTTTATTTTGTGAAATCAATATACAATCTTCAAACCACTTTAAAAAAAAGCAAAAGAAAAGAAAGCGACATCTAGCGACTTTCTAGTTTCACTGCTACCGCGTGTGAATTACACACTCTGATTTTTTTTTTCATTGTAAATACGCTTTTGAATGTATTCAAAGTCCGATATTTGCTTCAAAGCCCTCCGAGACTGTTGGGGTTAGTCTTCCCTTTGGGGGCTTGTCAAACAAAAAGATTTTAAACAATTCATCAAATTATGAAGGTTTTTTTCAAGTTCTGTTATAGTTCTACTGGCCCACTGTGACATAATAACGGACCCTGCCTAAAACAACAACAGAACTTAAAAACTAACTTTTAAAATTGATTAACTGTTTAAATTCTGTGAAACAACTGGCCCTTAATATTTACACAAAACTTTCCGTTCTTAAAAATTACGAAAATCATTGTGATAAAGTAGAAATACGAAAATGCTAATTCATGCTTACCAACACATTCCAATGCAAGTGCTAATATGATTCAGAGACAATGCTCCTAAATGAATAAATATTAATGTTTGCATGACTTTTATCAATTTTTGAATGAAACAATAAATTATTAACAAGTAAATTAAAGCATGAGTTGCGAATTTTTAAAAACACGTTGGTATCTTCACAGTATATTCCTAATACTAAGAACTAATTAACTAACTTAATTAAGATAAAATGTGAACAAAAAGACAAAATGTCATCAAATAATATTCCCGCACGACATTCAGATTCAAATAGATTCGCTGTTTTTGAAGGTATCCCAAGTTGAAAGACTGTTTTTGAAAGCTGATAAAAGACGCTTTCAGATTTAAACAGAATATTACAACGGACTTATTATGTAATTTTTAATCAACCAAACCAAGCAAAAATTTTAAAAATCGCTTACTGTTTTTTTTAATGAAAACTTTATTTACGTGTTTATATGAAACTAAAAAAGAACATTTAATTAAACAGAAGGTTTATAAACATTATTTTCACTCCAGTCTTTTTCGGTCATATTTAATCTTATTAATATTGACATTGCAATCATTTACTTAACGCATAATTTAATTGGCTTCTATAATATTTATGTATGATTGCAAGACTCTTCCCGAACTAAATGCACTCTTGTCTTAGATAAACATCAATCCATTTTTTTAATGTGCGATATCTATTGACTTTTCTACATGTCTAGAATGAATATTTAAAAAAAAATATTCATAGATTTGGCAAACCCGGACCGGGTGAACTGTTTGGCTCTGTTTTATATAATGGCTAGGGTTTACGCAGAGTTTTTCGAAATAAGATGAGTAAATTTTTTTAATTTTTTTATTTTATTTTAGCGACTATATAAAACAATTGTTACATACAAGATATAATAATATAAATCTTTATTTTATATTGAGCGTCGAGTGTGCAAATCTCATCAAGTATCAAAATTCTGCTTTAAGGGTGACAAAAGTGAATGGGGGTTTGTTTCTTATCAATCTCGGAATAAAACTGTACGTTTGTATAAAAACCAAAGCCTCCCGCAACGGGACACTACTTTTATTTACAGATAGGTAGATAGAGGATTTAAAACTCTGGCAAATTCTATGGTAAACTTTTAAATGCAAAGAGAAAGCTTGGTGTTCTCTATTTTTAAATATATACATATTTAATGCGCTGAATTTAATGTCACTGAAACAATTATACACAAAAGATATTCTAATGTACGCATTCAAAATCAGGATAACATTACACAGACAAACTCGAGCCGATTCACAAGATCTAAACTACAACATACATTCCAACAACCTACAACTAAAACGACATTTGGAAAAAGAAATATGCACTACTTCTCCATTAAATTATTTAATGTACTCCCTCTTACAATAAAAACAATAAAAAAATAACCGACTTCAAAAGAAACATAAAAATGTGGATTATGGACATGGGAAGGAAGAAGATAGACACAATTGTATTGTATTTTCTTTTAGATTCAACTTTATAATTTTCGTATGTAATATTTTAACATAGGCATTTACTTATATTCAAACAAAAAAACTTTTACAATGTGTCCTTAGAACGGGGTACCCCAGTAAGGACACATTTTTCTCTGAAAAAATGTAAATCAAAGAAAAAAAAATATATATGTATTAGGTATATATATAAATATATATATTATGTATACAAATTTCTGACCGTAATGGAAAAAGAGCTAGAATGAGTTATATGCGGACGTGTCATTAAATTTGGTGATTAATGTAGTACTACGTGACCAGAAAGTGGCTGGCTTACTGCCAGATATTAGGCGAAATATTATGGTAGATTGCACAATGGCTATGCACATAATGCAGACCATCTTTTTTATGTGAATACCTCACAAGAGTCCCAGTTGTTCCCGTCTGAAGCCAGTGAGACTATGGCATCTCCAATTGGGGTATGTTGTGATGCTGAAGGTAATGGGGAGGAGAAGGAGAACGGGAAGAGAAAGGTGGGAAAGTACCTGGCTATTCAAATCTGGTCACCAAACACGTCTAAAGCCGTTTCAATTCTGAATTGTGGTTTTACTAAGAGTAGGTATCTTCCACTCTGGAACGTACCTCAAATAAAAAAACGCACACGTATATATGTACTTGGTTTAATGTACATTCTTATTTTGTTATTATAATTACCCTCCTGTGTACCACTGTGTATCATGTATCATGTATCACCGGATTGTAAAAGCCATTTTATGGCGTTGAAATAAATAAATAAATACAATATATATTATTTGAAAATTATTAATTGTGGAATAATAACAATATTAGTAGTTGGATGATCTTAAAATGTAATTAAATACATAAATTAAAGAAGTTTGCACTCTTTGATGAACATCTCATTTCGGTCTGTTCTCCGAGATAGCCGAAAAATACGCACTTTTGCAAATTAGATGAACCCTTATTACATCACATAAAGTGGTTGAACAAAATACAAACCTCAATCTGCAGATTGTATTTGAGTAAACTTGTAAAATGTTTTAACTGGAAGACAAGCAAAGTTATGCAGTTTTATATTCATTTTTCGAAGTTTCGCATCCTTGACCTACCTTAACAATATTTTGACTGTAAATATTATAAGAAAGGATCTACCCACGGTTACGATTCTTTTAATCAATTTACATTTGCTGTTTGTCCTGGTTTAGTTTGAACGATGACAGAGTATGATTCATTCATTCATTCTCAAATGAATGACACATTACATTTCTAACTTGTTGTAGACATCAAAACTTAATATCTAGTAATAATTATTTACACAGATACTACAGATATTTTGTTGCGACAAATATCCATTAGCCAAATCTTTTATCAAATTCGAGTGAGTACCGACATCAGTGTCGTAGCTGTGGGGGGGGGGGGCGTACAGGGTGCCACCCGATGGGGTGGCGCCCGGTGCGAAAAACTTAAGAAGGTAGAATACTGCCAAAAAAATATTTTATTATCCAAAATTGATATTTATTCACAAAATATTAAACATGTTACCAAAATACTTCTCAAATAAAATCGTATACAATAAGGACACTCGGACATTACACAAGGACGTGCAAGGAAATTCGATTAAACAAAAAGGAAAAAACGAATACGCAAAACAGTTTGCTGTACAAAGAAATTAAGTTATATATTCACTGCCAGAAACTCTAAAGTCCTCACCAATTGAAAAGTTCAAGATGTATTGTAGGAGCTACATAAAACAAGAAAAAATATAGTGAATTTGAAATATTATAATTAATTAGCTGCAATATGAAATATTATAATTAATAAGAAATTTATTACCCTAAATGTACAAATTACTAAAATAAAATTCAAATTTAAAAAAAAAAATTAAAAATCTAGTTTGACGATCACTAATTCTTAAGGTGCACCACATTCATTTTTGGGGTGACACCATGTTATCTGCCTCAGCCACTGCCCGGCATGCTTTGCATTGCTACTAAAATAAAATGTTTGCGATTAATTTAATTCTGTTTATTGAAGTGCTTTTGGCTGCTGCCCATGTAAAAAGTATGGATTTTCTAAATTTTCCCCCCCTGATATCCCCTCTCGCTACAATGTCTCCTTTGCAATCCCTCTCTCTGCCCCACTCTCCTCACCCATACCTCCTCTGCTTGTCCATTCTACCATCCCCATCTTCCCCCCCCCCACTATTTTGTTCCCCTCCCCCTCCCGGATGCCCCTCCCTCTCCCGCCTTCTAACCCTGCCGCTCAACTATATTAAATATGCACATTTATCTCATATAAAACCATTTAAAATAAAGTTACGTAAATGTCATAACGCCATAGCTCACCATTATATTTATGTAGAATCTTTCGCGAATGTTCGCAGAACAATTTACCTAAGTTTCATCGCAATTTCATATATGGTGTAAGAACGCAAAGGGACAAACAAAGAAACATTCAGCTTCAATTTGACGAAAAAACGAATTTTATCGAACAAGGTTCAAGGATTTTTGTTAGTATAAGTGTGTCTAAAAATAAGCCAAAACGCTGTTGAATTTGGACAGCCTCGATCAGAACAAGTAAATATTTATTTTTTAATACTTACAAGAAACACACGGGATATAATATGAGATATAATATGGTATATGGTATATATGGAGATATACAAGAAACACACGGGATATAATATGAATACCTTACAAGAAACACACGGGATATAATATGAGGCATTGAACAAAATAATATTAAAATTAAAGAAATGCATACAAATAATGAAATAATGTGGGTCTTTCTATACCCAACACCGCTACTTATGTTTTGTTTTGATCCACCGGATTAAGCGGTTTTCGATACATTTTAATCCCCCACGAGTCACAAATACTATGCCCAACAAATCATAAGAATAGAGACTTGTGGACATATCAATAAAAAATAAAAATATAAAAATACAAAGGTGAATTTACTGTGATCAAGCAAATATACCTAGTACAACGCAATCATTGTACCACACATAAATTACTGTAGCAGCATTATATTCTTAGTCAACGATGGATTAATGAAACAAATGACAATTCTACAAAACAGAGCTATGAGAACTATATTGAAGAAAAACAGGTACACTTAATCAAGAAAATGTTGAAGGAGTTAAATATCTTGTCATTTAAACAAATTATTTACTTCAATACTATATTGTTAATCGACAAAATAATCAATGGCCAAACGTCTATTGAATTCCTAAAAAAAATTGATAAACTACCAACAAACATACATGAAATGAACTAAGACTCCCCTTCAGGAAAAAAACACAGAGTCAAAAGTCATTGATGTACGGAGCATTGAAGATATTTGGAGAATTACCAGAAGAAATAAAATTGGAAGAGAGCATAAAGGCATTTAAAATTAAATTGCGAAGATATGTGATTGATTTGGTATAGATGTGTTATTTTAAGTGTATGTATATGTAAGAATTGTATTAGGACATAGATAACTATGTACCTATTTAGAATACCACAATAAACAATAAACAATATTGCAGAGTTGGTAGGTAACCTTCGATAGAAGAGAATAGATTTACAATACCTTACACAAGATCCTAAATTCTGGATTCTAAAAATATAAACACTTTTAGCTAGTAGTTCTAAAAAAATATATATTTAGGTACATTTGCCACGCCGAAACGGTAAATTACGAGTATGAAATTCCCTCAATAAAAAAAATTCGAAAAAGTACCTATGCTCCGAAAATGTTTACAAACACGTTTTTTCTGTTATTTTACATGTTGTATATTTGAAAAGATTCACAGTGTTTATTTAAATGCTACTTAAGACATTTCCCGCGATATTTTTGCTTTATTTTAAACGAGACGTGTTTTATTAAACATTTTCTCAATTTTCACTTAATTATTATAGTTTTTTTTTAATTTTAGCGCGCTTCCTCTAACAGTCGTACTTACATATCTCTCCATCTTCTTCTTTTTGAACGCTTACTACCAGGCCTTCAAGCTACAGTGAAGTTTCAAATAATATATGCCATCTATCATTGAAATTGGAAACTAGATGTCTGAAATTTAAAAATGATTGGTTTGAAACTTGGCTGAACAAGAACAGTGATAAAATGTTGAAGAATTGTTATCTAACAAAGTAAACATGGTTTATTACAATATTTATCGATACATTGTGACGAAATAACAAAATAAATAATCTAAACTTGCTTGGGAACTGGTGAAAGATAAAATATTTACTAATCTGCTTGCTTAGACCACAGTGGATCGTGCCACTGAGTGACACGAAGGACGGCACCTCGCCGAAGTGTCTCCGTGACGACTGATTAAGGATATTCAGTGGATAAGATGATAAGCACTTTTGGTTTAGTGCCTCGTCACGTCATAGTGAAGTTGATTGTGAAGCAGATGTGCTGAGCTCACGAATCAAATAACAGGAAATATTATAAATGTAGAGTATCGATACGAAGAGTAGATTAAAAAAAAACATAAATTTTGTGAATACCTCAAAAGCCTTATAGCATCATCGATTGCGGTTTTCTGTGAGGCTAAAGGGACTGAGGAGGAGAAGGAGAAGGAGATGATGGTGAAGTACCTGGTTATTCAGATATTGTCACCAAACACGGCTAAAGCAATTTCATATCAGATATCTCGTCCCCGTTAAAATGGGAAATTGATGTTACAATAGTTATTTTAAAAAGTAGCCCCAGTTAAAAAAAATTGTCAGGTGACATATTCTTTACTACTTTTTTATTTTTATTGTCATTAGTTTTATTTTTGAGTTTACAAAAAACAGTTTCTTTATAAGCAAGTTTTGTGGTGTAATTATTACCGCGTTCCCCTGCCACCTCCCGCGTCCCTCCCCCCTCATAAGCTTCCTCTCCCACCTTCCCTCCCTGCCACTAAACTATATGAAATACACATATTTTTCGAACAACTCGTTCGTCACATATTGTAAATATCACATCCATGGGCATGCGCATAACAAATCACCAAAGGTTCATCGCAATGGGATGAACGGTTTAGGAAACGTTCAATTTTGTTCATTCATTCATTCATATTATTAGGGGGTTTTTCACCATCCTCCTGATAGCTTATCCAAACGATAACGAATATCTTTATCTTTACTAAGAATAAAATGAAGTCACTCACGCTTTATGTGCGCTTAGATCTTTTAAACTACGCAACGGATTTTCTTGCAGTTTTCACCAATATATAGAGTGATTCATGAGGAAGATTTTTAGGTATATAATTAGTCAATGTTTTATGTAAATTTGTTGAAATACCGATTTTATTTAACAGATGGCGTTAGTTATAACACACAGACACACTCGAACCGATTCACAAGATCTTCATCACAACATACATTCCACCAACCTACAACTAAAACGGCTTTTGGACAAAGATATATGCAATTCTTCTCCATAAAATTATTTAATTTACTCCCTCTTGCAATAAAAACAATTAAAAAAATAACCAACTTAAAAAGTAGCTTAAAGATATGGATTATGGACATGGGAAGGAAGAATATAGATATAATTTTGCAATCTAACAAAGATTACTGCTTGTATTGTACATTCTTTTAGATTTAACTTTATAATTTTCCTCTTTTTAACATAGGTATTTACTTATATTTCAAACAAAAAACTTGTAGATACAATGTGTCCTTAGAACGGGGTAACCAAGTGAGGACACATTTTTCTCTCAAAAACTGTAAAACAAATATATATATATAAATAAATAAAGGTTTCGTTAGCCACAGCAACGTGTTACCGGGTCTGCTAGTTAATATATAAACAAACAAATTCTTGCAAAAAGTAAAAAAACTCGGCTAACCATTTTTTTTTCCTTTATTTTTTCCTATTATATCTTCTATCTCTGCAATTCAAAAGTATTTTTTTAAATGATTTCTAAGTATATATAACATAAAATAAGATGCAAGTATTGTAAAAGTTAGATAAAAGTAAACATATATTCCATACCTTCAAAACTATCGTCACGGCTATTGTTCTACACAGACGTCACGTTGCGGTGTGTACGGCCAGGTAAGCATGGTCCTGTATTCACTCATTTTTAGGCAGCACCGCGTTCATTGGTCAAAACATTGTGCACAAATTTTCGTATCGGTGATCAATGAACCGGTGTATGCAGTTTTTAGCCATAAGTTGTTTGTAATTGTTTGTCTAGCTTGTAGTTTTGCTAGATTTTAGACATTATAAGTTTGTGCAGAGCCCTTGAGGTGATTTTTCACAAAAATGGCGCTATATAAATCGCCCAAATATTGGTGCTTCAGATTTTATGTCCGGGTTAAATCTTCCCAAAGGAAATACTAAACCCTTCCACACACTTTTACACAAATGACTAGTAAATCCACGCCATGTAAGTGCACTATATGTATAAGTATAATAAATACAAAACAATGCAAGAATAATACGTACGTCAATCCACCAGAGACCAAATGGGAAAATAATTCACCGAATCCAGATATGTTTATGTCAGAGGGTTGGGCTTTGGTAGAACTCCTAACTGGACAGATAAATCCTACTGATCCCTCGATATAAATATTTAAAAAATCTTTCGCAATCCTCATTGCAATCCTACATGTATTTAAAATGACTGATATTTTTATTATTATTATTATTATTAATATTAATACCGTTTTTCCCGGCTTCGGCTAAGTCATAAAAGTAACACGTCCTCGTTATCTTATCAACATTTTACTACTATTGTAATGAATCGCCTCATGTACTTGACTAGTGGCCATTTAGAAATTCATGTTCATTCAGTCGTCAGTCTATTCAACACAATTCTGTTTTTAGTATTTATCTATCTTTGGACCTGGTCACTGGTCGTTTGTGGTGAAGTTGTTAGTGCTAGAATATAACAGGTACATACTTAAAAACTTGTTTATTTATGTAAACCTCGTGTTGTCATCAGCAAACGTCACTTTGCTTCAAGAATTATAAGTTAAAATGTTTAAAACTGTGTGCTTTACGAAGTTTTTACTGAGTTTTTAGTGAGTTTTTAGTGTTGCTCTGTTGAAATAGTGAATTATTTATAAAGAATTGTTTACAAAGTTTGTATGTACTACGTATTTCTTGAGTTGTTGTTACGTCAATGGTTGTTATAGATACATAGTAGATCAGAGTGGAAGATACTCTTGGTATCGCCACCATTCAGAATTGAAACGTTGCTTGAAATGGCTTTAGCCGTGTTTGGTGACCAGATCTGAATAGCCCCAGGTTCCCCACCTTCCTCTTCCCTATCTCCTTCGACTCCCCACTACCCTCAGCCTCACAACATAAACCAATTGGGGATGCCATAGTCTCACTGGCTCGAGACGGGAGCAGTTGGGACTCTTGCGGTATTAGTGTAAAAAACGTACGTACTCAGACCAGACCAATAATATTCAGATTCGATATGTGTTACTTGAAATGGTAATAGCCGTGTTAAGTGACTAGATCTGAATAGTCATGTGCTTACCATTCTTCCACTTCCCCATTTCTTTCCCCACCCGAAACACACCAATATTTGTGAAACCACAGTCCCAACGGCTTCAGATTGTTGGGAACAATTGATTATTGGAACTGCGGACATGTGCGGTATTCACTTCTTATGTTAATACCTCTTAAGAGTCCCAACTGCTCCCGTCTGGAGACAATGAGTCTATGGCATCCCCAATTGGAGAATGTTGTGAGGCTGAAGGAAGTGAGGAGGGGACCGAGTTGTGAAAGAGGAAGGTGGAGTAGTACCTGCTATTCAGATCTGGTCACCAAGCACATATAGTCATTTCAAGCAACGTCTCACAAGAAAAGAATTGAAGTTTATTCATCGTTATCAAGTATAAACAGATCATGGCACAGAAAAAAAGATAACATTCGCAACTGGGACTCGAACTCAGGATCTCTTATCTTACCGGGATACAGCGCCTTAAAACCAACTCGACTATTGGGACTTATATTTTCTCTGTCACTTATTAATAACTTACTCCAATAAAAACTGAATTCTTGAAAAAAGTTTAACGCTACTAGCGCGTGAGGGGGGCATCCAATAATTAAGTGAGCGCAAAAGGGGGGGGGGGTCCCGCAAAAACTCACGTTACTTGAAAAAAATATACGAATTGGCCTAAATTTATCTCACCGAGGGGGAGGGGGGGGGGTCCAGATTGGAAAAAAACTGCTCACGTAATTAATGGATGCCCCCTGACAGGTGTTTCGCCTTCCGAAAGCACTCACAAATTGTAGTGGAGATCATTAGATCGTATCTACGAGTATTAACGGATATTTGATGATATCTTAATTAAAGTTAGTCAACAACAAATATTGGGCGACTGAGGAAAACGTACATGTGGTAGGTACCCACGATAATTAGAAATTGGATAAATATTCCACTTGACCTATACCGATTTTAATGAAAATTGATGTCGCCAATTCACATAAGACCTTTTGACTCCGAGGCCCCATAGTTCTAATTAAATCGATCCGTTCGATAAATAATTTTGAAATTTCAAAACGTCTGATTAATTTCACTTGAAATAAGGGAAATTAGATTATACTTCACAACACACTTATGAACATATTTGTTCAACGCAATATAACACTAAAAAATACTATTTTTCATATTTTTCTGCTTTATCCATAGAACATTACGGCATTTTTAAACGATTGTATTTTTTCTTTGTTCTATGTACACCGGTACAGGGATATAAAATGTTAAATTATCATTCTTTGTAGTGTTTTATGGCTGATAAACAAACTAAAGATTATTTTAATTGCTTTACATTGTCGGTCGTAGTACACAATGAAGAGATATACCCATAGAAGTGTTTTGTGGACGTGACTGTGCGCCAGAATTAAGCTCAAATTTTCCTGACTTCCGTGTGAAATTATTCCTTTTAGGCGGCTTCCGTGGTTGCGTATTTACCATCCTCGGCTACGAACCCGGAAGCCACGGGTTCAAATCCTAAAAAATTACATAAAAATGAGATGATACTCGTAACCTTTACAACACTTGTCTAATAAAATATGTATTTTTTTTCATTACCAGTAATTTTATTTTGAATAAATGTCTATTTTTAAAAGTTGTTTTTAAAGTTTTCTTTCAAAAATTTAATATTTTAAAAAAATACATGGTTAGGTACTTTCGATAATAACATTTGAAAGCGTAACGTTTCAAAAACAGTTTTAAGTTTTCCGATACGTTCAGAAATATTCCATTGATTTTGATTTTTTTACAAATCGGAAATAATCTGTCCATCCGACAAAATATACTCGAGGCCTGAGGGGTTAAAAGCATCTATTATTATAGTTTTTGGTGAACAAAGTACCTATACATATGCTGAAAATCTTATGTGCTTGCTTGGGGATATATATATTTATATATTTACAATATACACCTATGAGTTGTCTATGCGTTGCTAAACCATTCTCCCGATTGCGATGAAACTTTGGGGATTTGATGTGCGCATGCCCGGGATGGTTTCTATGTAATATAATAGTTAGTTCTGGCATCATGAAATTATGCGTTACTAACCATTCATCTGATTGCGTTGTAACTTTAGGGATTTGATGTGAGCATACCCGCGATCGTTTCTATATGTAAAAGTGAGCTCTGACTTCATGAAATTATGTGTTGCCAAACCGTTCATCCGCTTGCGATGAAACTTTGGGGATTTGATGTGAGCATGCCTGCGATGGTTTCTATATACATATAATAGTGAGCTCTGACGTCATAAAATTATATATTGCTAAACCGTTCATCTGATTGCGATGTAACTTTGGGGATTTGATGTGAGCACGTTTGCGAAGGTTTCCATATATTACTGGTGAGCTCTGGCATTATGATATTTGTGTAAAAAAATTGCAATAGGGGGCACGCGAGCTGTTTGAAAACTGAATGTACCGGAACTTAATGTATGGAATGCGGGAGGGGGAGGGGAGTTTGGGAGGGGGGTTTGCGGGCAGGGGGAAGCGGGAGAGGGGAGTGGGGATAGGGAAGGCAGAGAAGGCGGAGTGGGAACAGGACGAATGGAAAAGGACACGCAGGATACAATTTCTTTATTTAGTGGCATAGCAACGCATGCCGGGAACTCGCTAGTATTTAATATTATTTTAATGTGGTTTAGTATTCAAAGTGCAGAGCATTAGTACTAGAGTGTAGAGAAGAATTTAGTGCCTTGTCACGCTGACTGGTCGGTTAATTAATGGTCTTGATTTTATCCGGTTTAAAACCACTTTTATGACATGGTGATACTTCGTATGACCTTATCTACATATGCATGTGTTTAGTTAAGAGCGTGTTGAAAATATTCTATTCTTCGAAAGGCCAGTTGTTTCACAGATTTTTAACAACTCATCAAATTGCGAAGTTAATTTTCAGGTCCAATGTTGAGAATTTGTTTTTTGGGGCCATTAACCAGCCGGCAGCCGAAAATTCACATTTCCTCGAAAGATGTTCTTACGATCGTACAGGGCGGTTCCAACGAGAAAGATTAATTATTCTCCGTACCAGTTTTTTAAAATAATAACTCAATATCGATTTTGTTTAATCAAAAATATGCTTTAATTTATACCTACACTCAAAAGTGTTGAAAGGCGTGATGATACAACTATTAAAATTATGTACTTTTTCTAATTATTTTTTGATTCTAAGTATTTATAATTTTTCAATGATGTCTTAGTAAAATAAGAAAGTAAAAAACAACTAAAATATATTAGTTCATATGAAGCAGTTACTTTGTGATGTGACATTATAATTTAAATAAAACAATGAATTTGTAAACACCACTTTTATTTTTTATACTTTATGCCGACCGGGTTTCGCTACAACCGTAGCTTCTTCAGGGCAGTACAATCTCTACTAAAATTAATTTACATGTGTGTTATAGCTAATACATGATTTAACCAAATGGGCTGGACTCCTCAAGTAACGGAGGAAGTAGGTATAGGTGTAGATAGAGAATTGGGAAGGGAACGGGCGTGTTCTTTGAATTCCCACTCCAAAGCAGCGATTGTCCCTTTTTTTACTCGGGAATTTATTCACTCCAATGCAGCGGTTGTCCCTTTTTTTACATAGGCAAAACAGCACGCAATATAAACACCAGTGTCGAAGAACACCTTAGATGTTTACACAGCTCTGGATTTTCGGAATTTGCAAAACACTTGATCGAAAAAGACCATAAATTTGATAAAAAGACAGGCGCCACACTAATTCATAAAAACAACATCGGTATTAGGATAGACAATTTAGAAGCACTTAAACTAAGGAAAGCCATAAACACTAATAGTAAGGTAGTTAATAACCAGCTAAATTTAAATAAAAGTCCCATACTAAGATTGTTCCCTATTGACAAAGAACACGCCCGTTCACTTCCCAATTCTCCATCTACACCTATACCTACTTCCTCCGTTACTTGAGGAGTCCAGCCCATTTGGTTAAATCATGTATTAGCTATAACACACATGTAAATTAATTTTAGTAGAGATTGTACATTGTACTGCCCTGAAGAAGCTACGGTTGTAGCGAAACCCGGTCGGCATAAAGTATAAAAAATAAAAGTGGTGATTACAAAGTTATTGTTTTATTTAAATTAAATATATTAGTTTGTAACACCGTAAATAAATAGACAAACTGAAGTATTTTCGTCACAAAACACGTGCGCGGATCTTTTTTTTTTAAATTCTGAAACATAGCTTTCAAAGATAATTTATTGATTTATTTTAGTGCATGATTATATGGTTTGAAATGTGTGTTGTGTAATACATAATTTTATTTGAAAATTTAACAAATCTGCTAACGACCTACGGTATAAACTTATTATGCTAAAAATAAACACATTTTCTCATATTTTAAAACATAACTTTACCAGATAAAAGAACCATCTTTCGAAATCAATTTATACTTTTTTATAGAAAAGAGTCAACCCGGTTAAAATTTTATTGAAAAATTACATATTTTTGGTTTTGTCTGGTTATTCCCTCTTAAGAAAGATAATGTTATAAGTGAGTTTTGTCTTTTTTGATGAAAATTTATTATAAATTAAAGAGTTAAGAGAAAACCCGGTCACCGATAAATCTTGACAGTGGGTATTTTTCCAAACTGTTGCTGTCACTCTCTTGCTCTTACTTACGCTCTTACTCCCCCGAATACAGAGCGAAATAGCGGGTTTAGACGGTTCAATTTTAGTTGATCAACTCGAAAATTGAAAGCATACTGACACCTTGAACCTTCTTTCAACAAAGTTGAAAGAGTTTTTTCAAACTTTTTTTGGCGTTCAATCGAAGTTGTTCAACTAAAATTGAATAAAAGGGACAGATCAATGTGATACCTTAATAAAATCATCAAAATCATGCTTTTATGTTCCCCATTTTTCTTCTCCAAAACTGCTCCGATTTTTAGAACTAACTGTATTAGAAGAAAATAATCTATATCTCTAAGTTTTGCTTTTTTTTATTCATTGTCTAGTTTGTGTACTGAACATCTGTAGATGGCATTTAAAACAGGCAATTTTAACTATTTTTGGAGGGTCCCAACACTCCCAACACCTCGAAACGCTAGTGGTAGATATCTATTTTATATTGTAGAAGTGTTAAAATCCATAGAGGAAATTAGGGAATACGTTTGCATGGACAAAACGTCGCCCGTTTTCCTCTTAATAACAACGCTTAAATTAATTGTTCGATATCTCCAAAAATGACAAAATTATGAGTTATGAATGAGCTTTCAAAGTGAACTTTGGTGAAACGTATACAATCATGTTTCGTGACGTCGCAAGATACACAATTTAGTACAATTCATAATTGGAATAGCAGTGCTGCAGTACCACGCACTTATCAATCTTCCGAAAATATCTACATTTTGACAGCTTATATCTTCGGTAGCTACTACTTACACGTCACACGCAGCATTAAAAGCGCGAGCACTTATCTGCTAAACCGCGCGCACTTACACACTACGCTATAAAATATTTCTTCCTATGGTAGGTAGGGGTCATTTGAATAAGAAAGCTGCGGCGAAATGTAATTTCTTTGTACTGGAGCTGTCATTCGCACGTTTACGCAGCTCCGTAATTAAAATGACCCCCTCTCCTGTTTACAGCGGAGAGTTTCTTCCTATGGTAGGTAGGGGTCATTTGAATAAGAAAGCTGCGGCGAAATGTAATTTCTTTGTACTGGAGCTGTCATTCGCACGTTTACGCAGCTCCGTAATTAAAATGACCCCCTCTCCTGTTTACAGCGGAGAGTTTCTTCCTATGGTAGGTAGGGGTCATTTGAATAAGAAAGCTGCGGCGAAATGTAATTTCTTTGTACTGGAGCTGTCATTCGCACGTTTACGTAGCTCCGTAATTAAAATGACCCCCTCTCCTGTTTACAGCGGAGAGTTTCTTCCTATGGTAGGTAGGGGTCATTTGAATAAGAAAGCTGCGGCGAAATGTAATTTCTTTGTACTGGAGCTGTCGTTCGCACGTTTACGCAGCTCCGTAATTAAAATGACCCCCTCTCCTGTTTACAGCGGAGAGGGGGTCATTTTTATTACGGAGAGACCAACTTTTGGTATATCGCCTCAGTAGCGGTTACGGCGTATAACTCTGAGCTTCGAGCACATCGTCTGCATAGGTGTGACAGGTCTATAAGGGATTATATTGAGAGCGATAAAGTGCGTGCGATGATATTTTATCTTTGCGTGTGACACCTACATTGCTCGGTATTTATCAAGAGCTCAGTATCAACATGCTCTAATTAATATGATACATTTTTTAAATAACGTGATATTTCGTTGTGGGAGACAACCTCGTGGGGATTTTACAATATAGATGAAAATTCCCGCAGTTTTCCCGGTTTCGGGAATATTCCCAAAAATAAATTCCAGAGAATTTACCTAGCATAAGTTACAACATAATAACCAAACATTATTAAAAAATAATGTATAGAAGGTAGAAAACTAAAATAAACATATGTGCCAGTTTTAAGAAGCTGAAGGTTGGGATGAGGATGGAGATGTGTAAGAGGAAGGTGGGGAAGTATCTGGCTAATCAGATCTGATCAACAAATACGTATGAAACCAATTCAAGCAACTTAAGATACACTTTCTTTATTCTGCTTAAATTGATGTTCCTTTATCAAATATCGATTTTCCCTTTTGATTAAAAACACGTCAGCGTGACTGGCTATTTGTCGAGAAGTTTTATATAATAAAATGATGAAATATGTAATTCTTGGTACAATTCTTGCGATTACTTGTTCAGTGCAATGACTTTATTTTCAATGCTAACGACCCATATAATAATACCTTAGCGAGTACACGTGGTAAATGAGGGATTCCCACTGAACAGAAAAGTTTATGGAAGTGTAATCTACACTATAGAGACCGAGTTGAAATAAAACCGGTGCCGCCAATTTACGTAGGACTGGAAATAGAACCCGTTGACGTTGATTTTATCTAATAATACATTCTCTTCTTCAATAAATGCAAAATTACTTTTAGGTATCATTTTAAAATAACTTTTTCATAAGAACCGATCAAGGCTCAGAAAAATGTTGATATTTACTATTATGAATAATGTTTATGACGACAATACATACCCTAAAATATATTCCGTCGTAAGTAAAGAAGACGTGTATACAAATTGTGACTCGCGACCCGTGTATTGGACGGACCTACTGTCGAATTCGCCCTATCAGAGAAAACAAGAAGAAGACAAATTGTGTGGGAATATTAACGACGTAAGTGAAGAAAGCGTGCAAACAAATATGCGGCCGCCGCACGGCGTGTTGGACGAACGTACAGTCGAATTCAGCCTAGCAGGCCTGGAGATTCGACCTTTCCGTCGCGTTCATTTTAATTAATTCTGAAGAACGTTTTACAAATATTTAAAATGTGTCTCCATGTCGCACTCCCGAAGTTATTAATTTATCGTCTAGAAAAATAAAATATGGTGCTTACCGCTAACTTTATAGTTGAAAAACGGGTTATAAAGTTTTAAAATCGTTGTACGTAAAATATATTAATGGTAAGGTATTGTTTTTATTAATCTTAAATACAAAGAACTTACATCCCCAGTGTTCTGTTGGATTAAAAAAGTTATTATAGTTACGAATTCGCCGGAAATCATTAAAATGTGAGTTTTAAAAACTAAGAGCGTGTATAATGGAGTTCAGGGGGTTCAACCCCTCCCCCCCCCTCCCTCCTCCCCCCCCCCCCCTCCCCCCTCCCCCCATTTTTGCGTTGGAAAAAAGAGAAGAGTACTCGTAGATTACATTCCTACAACAATGATATTACTCTTTTATCAACGTGATGTTAACGAGTTGTGGTAAATAGAAGTACTAAAAAACTTGACATGTGAATCCTACGGCTAATGGCTGTGCCCTCGGTTAAAAGAAAGTGATTAATTATTATTATAACATAATATGTTAATTAAATTTAAAATTTAAATTTAAATTTTAGAAATGATTTTATTAACATATTATAATAAAATCATTTCTAAAATTTCAATAGAAGCTTAGTAAGGAAAATTTTACTTCCTTCGGGCACATGAACACGCCCATAACAATTCTATCATATCCAATGTTAACGACCCCTGTGTAAAGCCTTCGCAAGTTCGTTGCTAGAAAATTACAATGTTTTTATAGTTGTTCAAAGAAAGCTTGGTTTTGTGTTAAAAAAAATACTCTCAACGTTTTTTTTCTTTTTTTAAATACCTACATCAGGGGTTCCCAAACATTTCCAAGTCGTGGCACACTTATAAAATTTGAACGGCACCCTAGTCATATAATATCTATCTGTGGTAGCTTTATTTCATTTTGTACGACTATGAAGAAGAAACTAGGGAAAAAATTAATACAACTCGTATTTAAAATGAACAAGTACAATTTATTGGTAGGAAAACACAGATAAAAATACAAAGAAAATGCAAATATAATTACAAAATACTTCCATATACTCTTGAGTTATGTGTGTTTAGTGCGATGGGTGAGCCTGCTGTTCACTACACAGTTTTTCGAATCGGGGAACAAGACTTGATACAGCTACTGTCATTTATTTTCCACGTTTATTTTCGAGCGATGTTTGCTTTTTATAACAGCAACCGCTGAAAATCCAGCTCGCACAGATATTTATTTATTTATTTTTATGTATTTAATTAATTATTTATTTATTTAAATATTTATTTATTTAATTACTTATTTATTTACTTATTTATTTATTTGTACACACCCAGGGCTTTAACATATGATAAAATTAAAAATACATTTGGTATAATCATAGAATTAAAGAGATATAACAATTAAATTATACCAAGTATAAAAATGTTAACTTAAAAAGTAAAATATAGGATGCACATTCATATTTATTTCGATACATATTGAAAATTTATAAACATTTCAATGCTATCAAGATAGACATACAGATTTAATAACAATGTTTTTATAGGTAGGCTGATAGATAGTGGCGTAGCTACTGAGTGTCACCCCCCCCCCCTCGCTACGCCACTACTGATAGACATTCAATACAGTTGGTGTTCATGTAATATTTATCCCTACACTGTGCAGTGGGTTCATTACTGTGTTTATTTCTGCATTGGTATCAATGGTACCTGAATTGTTACAATGGTAAGGTACATTCTGACAAAGGCACATGAAAGATCAGCCTAAGGAGTTCAGGGGAGTCAAACATGTTATTAACAATTTTATAGAGAAAAAATAGATCAGTACATATTCGTCTTTCTTTTAATTTGGCAAGGCCCATAATTTTCAACAGTGACATGTAGCTAATATTTTCAATAGGAATTCCTTATCTATAATTTATGTTTCATAAAAATTTGTGTTGGATTCGCTCGATAGATTTTTCACGAATTTTGAAAAATGGATTCCAAATTGTTGAGTTGAATTCTAAGTGGCCTCTGACAATGGATGAATACAATATATTTAAAGTTTTTAAATTTTTTAAATCTTTTGAATTTCTTAATATGAAACCCAACATTTGCATTGCTTTAGTAGTTATATTATTAATGTGGGAGATAAATGATAATTTGGTGTCAAATATTATCCCCAGGTCTTTTATTTTGGGTACAGATACTAAGACTTGATTGTTCATACTATATGTGAAAATCAATGGGGTTTTCTTCCTTTAAAATCTCATGACTTGACACTTTTTTTGCATTTAGGGTTAATTTATTTAGGATACACCAATCAGAAAAGATAGTGATATTTGATTGTAAGAATAAGCAGTCTATAATTATAATGTCTATAATTCGGTAAATTTTCATATCATCTTCGAACATCAAAATAAAGACACGAGTAAATACATTTGTAACATCATTTATAAATATATTAAAAAGAATAGGTCCTAGATGTGAGCCCTGGGGCATGCCACTTGTAGCTTTAAATGTGTAGGACAGTTGACCTTTGATGCAAACAGTAAGCTCTGGATTAGACAAATTAATCATAAACCAGGATAGTAAGTTATCGGTTATGCCATATTCCGCCAGTTTGTTAACAAGAATTTTATTATGAAGTAGCAAAGTGAATGAGGACCTTTACAGCTTTTGCACTTAGAATCGGATGCTCATTTTCGATTGATACCCAAAACTCCGTCAAATCCGAACAAGCGTATTTTGTTTTTAGGCTGTTGTCGCTCGAGAGGTCAATTAGATTTTCTAATATATATATAATAAGTCGTAGTAAAATCTTGAAGAGCACGGATTCACACAAACTTCTCCACTTGGTCTTCTACGAAGTACTTTGCAAACCAGTCAGTTACCCAGAGCGCGGACTTTCCATTCCACAAAATTTTTGTAATCTTGTCAATTTTGATTTTTAGTAGAAACATCAGGGGCGCCTTGCAGAACCCCTGATCACTCTCCGTGCACCCCAGGGTGCCGCGGCACCCACTTTGGGAACCTCTGACCTACATCATTAGGTAGCTTTTGTGAAAAAAAATTATAAAAAGGACTTAGGAAAGAATGTTGATATTTTTTTTCATCAAATGACAAATCTCTTATTTTTGTGCTATTAATAAAGAGTTCGTATAACTAATAATAATAACCCTTTTTTAATTAATTTTATAAAAGCGAAAGTTTCTATGGATATATGTTTGTTACTCTTTCACGCAAAACATAATGAATGGACTTTAAAAATTCTTTCGCTAATAGAGAGCTATATTATTTGCGAGTACTATAGGCTATATACATTGGTAAGCTCTGGCGTTATGAAATTATTTATTATACCTTTATTGTCCAGAATAAAAGCAAAGCGTTGCGTTTGACGTGCGCTGTCATTTTGTTATTTGTTTAGGTTACTATGGAGATCCAGTTAAATATATATTAAATTATAAATTCTTCCCACTCAGTCACTTATTTTATTTGAGACTTTTAAGGTGAAGGTGGCCATTTATTTATTAGAACACGTACATTATTTGAATTCAAATGAGCATGCTCACAAATCAATTTTTCTCTCTTTACTTTGGCATGTAAAACTTGATAGATTTACATGCCAAGATTGAAAAATATAAAATGAAAATAATCTTCCGGCAAATTACATTACATGTACTTAGGTACTTTACCGCTTGCTAGAGAATTACGGGGATAAAAATATTTCCAGGAATTTTCGTATCCTGATTTGTCTCAAACATTATAAGCTATTTTCGCCTATAAAACGATGTACCTACTTCGTTCTTTTATTCGATTCCGCCAGGAAATCCGTCATCCCGTAAATCCCGTTAGACTCAAATGACTGGAAATCCGTCAAAATGGCAACACTGCCGTTTATTAAAACTTGCGCCTTATGCACACACAATCGCGCTCTCATTCTTGCATCACCTTTCTCACTCTTATGATAATTGTTCAGTTTAATGAACCTTGCACACAAGGCCTTAAATAAACATAATCGTAGAGATAATCGGCATGTATGTAACTTAAGTATGTATTGTTAATTGTTACATATGATTTATCCACCTGTGTAATTATTCATTTCAACTTGTAAATGGACTTTAAAACAACTAATTGACGAAATGACTTTTCGTGGAAATAAGTGAATAAGTGAATTTAAGGGGAAGGAAGAAGGATTGCCAATCACTTACCAATGTAGCATATTTCCGAAGTTAGGTCAGTTGGTTGTCAGTTGGTACGAGCACACAAAACAATCACTTTATTGTACTGTTTTTTTATAACAACAATTAAATAGTTCACGTACAACAGAGGGAATCGTCATTAAACGACAAACAAGTGGGAAATATATATTTTTCATGAATAAAAACCACACCAACAACCTGCTTCAACGGTAGTCCTTTCTCTTCTTCTTGGTCGAAACAAAGCACTCGAACTTGTTCTATTTTTTTAAATAGTTTGAAACTGTTCCCGAGAAGGCGTTACCCATCTCCTATCTCTCCCCTAGTTTAAGAGATAATTTTACAAGTTTTTTATTTAGTTCACACGGGCCTATGGTCCTGAGGTAGGGGAGACCTAGGAGAGTTGTGACAATTTTTAATTAAAGGGACATATCTCGCTCAAGAAACATTCCACAGTTATGACTTATGTGAATTAAGATAGCACCATGCCTTCCCTTTCCAAAACAATCATCAACATTAATTATAGTATTACGGTTTACGAGAAAATCAACGAAAAGAAAAACTACTCCCTCTGTCACAACTCCCCTATCACCGAGGTAAGTTGTGACAGGTACCGAGGTAAGTTGTGACTACTCTGTATTTAAACTATTTGAGTATTTAGACACTAGAAGTGCCTTTATCAGTCTTTCGTGTATAGTTATTAGTTATTAGGTATTCTAAAACAAAAAAAAGTAGTCATCCAGCATGCAACATCACACCACAAGTCCAAATAGTTTTTTAATCGAAATGAATTTTTTGGGACAAGCTTTTATTGCGGACTGTACTTACAAGATTTGACCTTAATATACCAATGCACAAAAACACATACAGACATCGCAAATTAATTTTAAAAAGTGTCGAAATAACCCAGCAGAAAAATGAAGTTAAAAGGAGAGTTGTGACAGGCTGTCACAACTCTCCTAGGTGCTCAAAATTACGACTTGGTCCGAATAATTATTCATATTTTCTAAACGCAATGCAAACACAAAAGATCAATGCAACGCTTTGAGACTTAAATAACCATACAACTTAAGAAAAAATAACACAACAACGCACATGTAATAAGACATGATATAAATTCAATCAAAATTTCGAAGAAAAACTTACTTTTCGCATTTTTTTGCACGCATACGTCATAATTACGCAACCGCGTCTCCTGCGCCGCCGGCGGGTACTGAGTGAACTAGCACGTCTCTAAAGCGACAAACGAGCGATTTTACAATTTCGCTAACTATTATAGATCGGGAGAAATCGTCTTTGTCACAACTCTCCTCTGTCACAACTCTCCTAGGTCTCCCCTACTTCAAAACGCCTGTATGTTCCATTGATCAAATCCTAAATAAGGCCTTAAGGCACTAGGAAACTGAAAAAAAAGTCATTTTTTATTTCAATTTTTGAAAGATTCATTTTGTAAAAATGTTCTCCAAATGTGAAATTTGTAAAATTGACGGAGATACAGCATTTTATGTGAAACCGTTTGAACAGTTTGTATGTTTAATTATCCTTCAGCAAAACTTTGAACGCGTTTTCCTCGGAACTACGTTTTCCAACCTGGTTGACAACATATTAGACAAACTATACCTACGGCTACATCCGATTTGCATGCAACAAGTCTAAACTGTTCGAAAATCGAGTTACAATGGCTGGCGGGCCGCCCCACAGTTAGTAATTTTGAATATCTAGCGTAATTTTATTATTTTAGTATGTTTTTGGGAAAATACAAATTATCATTACGTGAAAAAATAGTTCAAAAAAAAAATTGCGTGATTCAACCTGATACAGTCGTTTTTAATAATTACAGCAATCTATATGATGACTGATGACACACCTAGGCCTTGAGGGAAATTATTTTCCTCAGAGCCTCCTGGCTGGAGCTCATGTAAAAAAAACCCTGGTACATTTTTTCCATTCGAATCTTCGTCGACTTCTTAAAAAAACCCTCCATGCCTCATTCCCAGGACCCGAAGGAAATTATTTCCTCAGGACCTCCTCTGTTGAGCTCATGTAAAAAAGGAAGGGAAAAAATTACTGAAACTGAAGATAAGCAATTATTAATTATTGATCAAGTTATTGTTTTATTCGTTTTTTTACGAAATATAGCTCGCGAATTAGACCGGTCGGTAGCTGAGTTGGCCTCGTGTTTGGGTCCCACCCAGGCGTCCCGTGTTCGATTCCTCGGCTGGCCTCCATCACAACACAAGCAACATTTTCCGCTTTATGTGATGGTAGTGGGAGATTTTCAAATAGTGTCCGTTTATTCGTAACCCGGAAATATTTGTCTTCCTTTAAAAAAAAATCACAGTGTGCAGTTCGCACGCAGTAGAAGTGAAACTAGAAAGTCGATTTTTTTTTTTCTTTTGCCTGTTTATTTTAAAGTGGTTTGAAGATTGGATATTGATTTTACAAAAATAAAAATGTTTTTTTTTTGATTTGGTAGGTTTCGAACCTCCTTTCGCTGGATGTCTTTCAGGGCGCCGAGAGTCAGGCGCTTTTGCAGGCCCGTGCGCAGTCGTGAATTTACCGCATTATATTATAACCGAGGACCGTCAAATAATAAATTTCAGTGACGCATTTCCGTTTCATTCGAATTTCAAATCGGGTTAAAGAAGTTTCAATTAAAAAAATAAATTATTGGGAGTTTTGTGAAGAAATTAATTTATTATTCATGAAACTTTACTTTGAAATCAAGGTATCTAGAATCTCTTTCATGTAATATGATATATGAGTACATTAAAAACAATTATCCAGTTATCTAAAATAGATAAAAACGAATAGGTACATTAATCATACTTGCAAGATTGGCAGACGAGATCTTTCAGAAAATAATACATTACCTAAGTTGCTTTCATGTGACTGTGGTTCTACGTGTTTACGGATATCGTGTAGTAACTACCTACAGGCGAGAAAGTTGTCAATATTGTGTTAAAACTTTTATCTGATTTGAGCTTCAGTTTTAGAGTAAATAGAGTCCGAATTTTATGGTAAAATTTGAAAATATTCGCAAATACTTCACGGTTTGTTCTTCTATTTAACATGATATGGGAATGAAAAAAATCACAGTCCATCTTTAAATGCTACATGCATTTGTTGAGAAATTTTTGCTCTATTTTAAACGAGTGTTTTATCAAATATTTTCAATTTTTTCGCTCTGTTATTATCGTTTTTAATATTTTCGCTCGCCCTCTAACATTCGTATTTACACATTTCCCCTTCTTCTTTTTGAACGCTTACTACCGGGCCTTACAGCTTTACACCTACTTTACTACAAGTTGTGTACAATTTGTTTGCGTTGAAGATTGCGAAGATAAACTCCGAAGAGCTTTTTTCAGAAAATAGATTCATGGAATAATCTAAAAATGATAACCAAATATCGTACCATATTAAAAATAATAATCTGTGAAATAATATAATGGCGTGTTCCGCATGCAATCACTTTTAATTAAATAATATTCCAACATTTTCGTTATCTCTCCTGTTTATTTTTTTCAAATTATACTTATCACAATATTTACACCTGCTTAAAATTATCTCCATGCCTTGTTTAATCTAACATTGAAAATCGGTCGAAATCATACACTCTTTATGGCTTGCGTACACCTAATCCGTCGTCGGCCGAAGTTTGCTCGGGCGACGACGGCCGAACTCGGACGATTGAATCAAACACTTGTAAAAGAAAGAGAGCGTGTACACGCCGATCAACCGTCGAGTCCGAACTCGTTGAGAAGTATGCCGAAGCATTACTTTCTTAAATTTGGGGTATTTTTCAGATAGTCAAAATATTTCCGCTTTACCATAAAATGGAATATTTGAAAACTAAAAACTGTTTTTGAAAGGTGATGAAATACGCTTTCAAATATTATAATTTGAAACATATATTTTCTGATAAGGTATACATGACTAAAAAAGACCTTTAATATAATATTTTGTAAAATACATATGTACATACATAAGTAACTCACTTTTTTTTACTACATTGAAAAAAAAAGATTTTTGAAATGTAAGAATTTTGCATGCAAACACAAAAAAGTATAAAAAATGGCTAACCTTACGTTTTTTCAAAACACATACATATTTTATTAGACAAATTTATAAAAGTTATTTCACATCGTTTTTTTGCCTTTCTGTATGAAAATAATAATTATACATTTCCAATTTTTTATTTACAAACTGCGTATCAAATATATGGGTTCATTTTACTTTTTTGGTGATTATTTTTGCCAATATTTGCCTTTCTAACACCGTTTAGAACAAATTTTGCACTATGGATAGTAAGGGAGTTACAGCGATTTACGTGAGACCTATGTGAGCTGGGACGTATACGGTCTCCTGTGATTGAATGGGTTAAAAGCCGGACGACAAAAAACTGGACGTCTTAAGCCCTGTTAACAACTCCGTTTAAAAAACGAAACTATAAAAAATTGGGTGTCGGACGTCCTGTTCACACTTCCGTTTGGGGTCGAGGTGTAGTGGGGCTCACATCGGAAAGACATGGCGGTAAGCGTGGACAGCTTCATACAAACGAGTGGGTTCCAACACGATTTTTTTAATGTACGCGCTGCGCAGGCCAAATATTCTAAAAAATGTGCCGGATCCGTTTTTTAATCTTGTCGTACATGTGTGAACAATTCCGTATAATCTCTACACCCGGGCATCCGATTTTTAAACGGAACGACGTCTGATTTTTACGCGAAAATGAAAATGGGCCCTTAATGTTTCTCATATAATTGCGTGTAACCATATTGTTTTAGTTGAAAGTTCACGAAATGCTAATAGGAAAATTTCTTGCTATTAGAAAATTGTTAAGATATTTAAAATAATATGAATACCTCCAATGCTAGAAGGCATAAACTGACATTGTTTATAATGTTATAAACGATCATTATAATGTTAAGGGGATGAACTACTAATATTTTTATACATTATCTTTCACTTATTTAAATATTATCCTTAGCAATAGTTTTTGAATGAAGAATTGATATCGCTTAACCTCCCCAACTCCCCATCCCACAATACCATATGTAGCAATTGATTGAAAAAATGCAAAGTAAACACATCTCAGTTTTAAGGACTGATCTGAGAGTGTAGAAAATGTAACATAATTGGCGATGCCTTTTTGTTCTAGAATTGATGTGTGCCTCTCATTGCAGTTGATCGTCTGTAATAACGACTATGTACTAAATGTCGTTTGATATTTTAAGGTTATCAATTTTTATGAGGTGATGTTTGATATTTTAAGGTTAAGCAATTTTTGTGAGGTGATGTAGGCGTGCTAAGATTCTGTGAAAGTGAATATGTATGGTAAGTTTATGAGAATTTTGGGGGAGATTTGGTTTACGAACGGAAAAAAGTAGGTATTTTGTTTTATCAATATTAAGAGTGAGGAGGTTGGAATTTGGAATCTAACTAGTTTTTTACTACATTTATGCCATAATTGGCTTGAAATTTGAATTCAAATTTTCGTTAGAAAAATTAGGTTGAATTCAAATGTTCATCTTCAAATACGATAATCATCAACAAAAGATATTATAGTGCCACCAGTATTCAAATTGCATAATGAATTAATATATATTAGAAATACAAGTGGGCCTAATATCCTGATGCTTCTTGCTGATAATACCACACTCTTGTATCGATTTTCCCGTTCAGTGTATTACTCATGGATTTCGCGAAACTTTCTCGCGAAATTAGTCGCTAGCAATAACCCTTTACGTAATACCTTTTACAGCGTGATCAAAGACTATCATTCGGATTGTAAATTGTAAACACTAGAGGCGTCAACACTAGCATCAGTTGACTGAGAAAATAAGAAAAAATAACGCTAATGTAATCATGTGCTAGATACGTAGATACCCAGTCAGCATGACTTGCAATATTACAACTGATAGCGCTGCGGGCGTATTCTCAATTCTTCGCTTATATGTGAATAGCGCGGCGTTAAAATACCACTCCGGCAAACAACAAACGGTTTGATGTTTTATAATAATCTTACTAACGTAGCATCTAAATAATTTTCTCTGATTTTTTTCTGTTTTTGAATTTGAACAAATCATTAAATTTTTAAGTTAATTTCAATTCTTTTGAGAGTTCTATTCAAATTCTGTTATTATTTCAGTTCAAGCAACTGTTTAACCACCCAGGTATTTTGCCATTCTACAACTATTTTGTCTTAAACGAACGGTTAGATTTAAAAAAACTTTGTGTTATTCCGCTTCGCAATTAAAGCGCAATAAGTGAAATATTTCTAAACGTAGCCCAATACTAAAAACTGTTTTTGATAATGAAGATAAGATTATGAAATAAGCTTTCAAATTTGTTATTACAAATAAATATTAACATTTGTAAATATTTAAATTTAGAGTGCAAACTTTAAAGAAAAATTAAGATGACTCCGTGATGTTTTTATGTGAAAACGGTACAAAAAATGCGAATTATCTTTTAAAAATCACGTATTCTATTGTATAAATACATAATAAACAATTTTATATCCTTACTTTTTTTACCATTTCATACAAGAATATTTAATAAAAAATTAACAATGTCTAAACGACACGTAGGCGATTTGGCGGGTGAAAACTGTTTCAACAAAATAAGTCTTTTTATGTATTTATATGGGCAACTTGGAATAGAGATGTGAAGCTTGATTTAATATGGATCTTCTACATTTTCATTTAGAGATGTCACTAGAACAATAACGGAGTTATAACAATTTCTGTGGGAACACACGGGTTAGCTTGAAAACAAGCTTATTGTACTTGACTGCTATTTTTATATTGTCGTGTAAACAAATTATATAAGAAACTGAATTTTTTGCCACATTATGCAATAAAACAATATCCGAAAAAGTGTTTATTAGTAGGAGAGTTTGCACTTAAAAATGTTTTTTTTAGACCTAATACTTTATTTTTTTCTAAGCTTATTAAAAGACTTATTAAAAAAATGACCAACATTTTTTAAGGGCCAAGGTATGTTCTACACGCAGTATTTAATTGAAGCATCTATAATACTTCTAAGCGGTCAAATTTTCAAAACAAAAACATACGATTTTGTATGATTTTGCATTATTTAGTATGGCTTCATCTTAAGTACTGGAACGCCGTAAGCTTTACTTTAATTTAAATAGTGTAGTTTTATTGGAACAACGTTTTTTAATAAATTTTGAAGGTTAAAGGGGCGACATAGTTAGCTATAAAAGATCATTTTTTGGCTTGGCCTATCGAAAGTACGGCGAGCGATATGCCAAAATACACCAAGCCAAATGATATTTTATCTTTTATAGCTAAGCGTGTTGGCCCCATTATACCCTTCAATGTTACATTATTGAAGTAGAAGAAAATACTAACAAATCTAAACGAAACATGAAACAGAACGTGCGTTGTTGACCGTGATCGCAAATATTGATAACTGTCCGTAGATGACGAATTTGGTCAATATCATATTGATACAGGGATTTATCGATTGACAATCAACCTGACACAGTTAGCACTTAGCGTTAGCGTTAGCAGTTAGCGTTAGCGGTAATTTCACTTTCGATGCCTTATTACATGTGAAATCTTTGGGGATCCGGGATTGTTTTTATTTCTACAGTTAGTTTGGCTATTATTCAATTCTATACTAAGGTGCAGTAACCATTTATAATTCGGACAAAAATGATCTTCGTAGAGACCTCTGGGCGGCAGTTAGGCTGACAACCGTATAACCGGGACAAAATTATATTCATCCCGCGAAAAAATATCCCGGACACAATATACTCCGACAAAATATCCCTCGACAAATATCCTACGGACGAAAAACCCCCAACAAAATATCTACTAAAACCTAACCTAACCTAACTTAACTTAACTTAACCTAACCTAACCTAACCTTATTTTACTATTTTTGAACAATAATTTATTGTCTTTACAGGATGTCTGTATTATTTTTGTCCCATTTTACTATTTTTCAAAAATAATTTATTGTCCTTACAGGTTGTCGGTAGGTATTATTTTTGACACATTTTTTGTTAGGTTAAGATAGGTTAGGTTAGGTTTGGTTTTAGTAGATATTTTGTTGGGGGATGTTTTGTCCGTAGGATATTTTGTCGGAGATATTTTGTCGCGAAATGAAAAGTCACGGAACTCAACTGTACAATACCCGGCATTATGACAGTTGTTTGCATTATATCCTACGATGTTCAGAATAAGTGCCATAAAATCACACATTCTTTGACAATGTGAATAAATCGGGACTTTTATCGCATTAATTTTCATCACGTCAGATGACGACATCTCTGATCGTAAATTATATTAATGTTATTGCCAACTTTGTACACATACAAAGTGCTGTAGAGTGTATGTAAGTAGCCATGATCCTGTGAAATACGTGCGTTATCAAAGGTACACCAAAATCAGCGCCGGCACCACCGAGTGAGCACCCGAAAAGTCAATAAACAGTAGGGCAGTGATACCCAAACGGACATTTGTTAGACTTAGCATAGAAATAGTTTTTTTTTGTACCAGGAAGTCTAGCACTGATGATCGATAAAACCATATATCAATACGATATTGACTAAATTCGTCATCTGTAGTCAGATGGCTATAGTTGCGGGCACGGTCAACAATTATTGATAAGACATGTTCCAAAAGACGATTGACAAATTGTAGCGCGGCCTCCACATTATTAGATAAGCTTCGGTCAACAGTCAATTTTAACAACTTTTTGAATAATATCGTTCGTTGAGCAAAATAACTGGCTTATTAATGAATGGAGGTGAATTAATGAAGCTCTAAGAATTGAAAGAAATTGTATACGCGATCCGTAGACGTAATTGATTCATTCTGTTTTATCTTGGAGATACGAAAGTGGTTAAAATATGACTAAATCCCTCACTAACCAATTATCTCTCTTTTTAGTGTCAAAAAGAAATTGTGGACTGCCTATGTATATTTAGGTTAGTATTTAAATTCAACATTGCAAATTTATTAATATTTTTGCGTAAGTGTTTGGTGTTTATCGTTTCGGAATGTCAATTCATAGAAAACTTTTCCAGTGTTGCCAGTGATTTCTATCTAATTCCTTAATTATATCAGTACTGCTGTCAACAGTGAAACCGTGCTCAGGATATCGATATAACATCGTCGGAAGTTAGGCCTATCGATCCGATATTGTAAATTTACCGATTTCACTAAGACCTACAGGTAAGGCCGGTAAGGGTAAAGGTACCTAACCATATAGGGATAGTATGCCCTCCATTTTTCATAATGAAAAAATTAATATATTTGTAGGTTGTTAAAAAAAATCAGGTAAGTATTTTGTTTTCCAAAAAAATTACATAACGCTGATCCATCCGGAGAATTTTTACGAGATTTAATTTTTTTTCACACTTGCAATAGTAATTAGCTTAAAGTTTTAATTTCGAAACAGGTCCAATCTCTCCAAAGAACCGAAAGACCGGCGCTGCTTACAATAAATATTTGTGATGTCTCAAGATAAAAAAATGAGCACACAATCTTCAATGTTTAAAAAATTTATTTATCGTAGAAAAAGCAAAAAACGTTCATCAGTGTGAATTCTTTGTTGTCAATCGTCTGTAACTAATAAGTAGAGACCGGATTATATGCGAATGCATGTTTGCATATGCATTTGCATATTTAGACCCTTTTCGGCAGAAGTTGAATATTTTAGCAAAAAAATTGAGATCATGCATATTTACGCTCGATATCGTTCATCGTTCAGATGCCTCACATAGTGACACCAATCAATGACTTCGATAGTGCAGAGGCTTTGGCAGTTTTCCAGTGAAAAGAAGCATTTGACGATACTAGTATTTAAAAAAAAAATCTAGCTATGATTAGCACTCATTTCGCCACATACCTGCAAGTATAAAAACCAAAACGCTTGAAACTCATGGATTGGCGTTGATTGAATCTATTCAGGTTGTGAAGAAAATCCGCCTTATGAATTCCTCGTTGTCAAAGCTTTCCCGAGTAAACTCAAAGAAAAGTTTGAAAACTTATGGAAAAATAACCCAGGGTTTGAACCCTTGTGACAAATATGTTGTCCAATAGATAGTCGAGGATTAAAAAAAAAATAGAAAAAAATAAAATAAAAACACACACTCATACATAATTTGTTAGAGTCCATATATTACAAAAACACATACTTATCACTCCAGAACATAACTGTCTATTCCTTTTTAATTTATGCGATCGATTATTTTCTAATCTCCCATCTAGATTATAAACTTATATCACTACGCTTCCCATTTTCCTTTTTCCATTTTCCATTTTCCAAAACATTCACATTTACTTAACATAAGCATTCTTCATTTTTTCTCTTCACTTAGGTATTCTTTTTCTCATAAGTACAAAATTGGGTATTTATCTAAAGCTTATATGATAATTCTCATAATTACAAATTGTGTATTTATCTAAAGATCATATGAGGAATTCAATTGTAACACATTTTTTTCCTTCTTCAAATAATATGTTATATACTTAAACAATGTAAAAAAAAATTTATGATATGAACTAAATTTGTCAATTTGACTGGCCTAAAACAGGATCCATTCCTAGTTGGCTAGTCAAAGTTTCCACATATGTTAAATTGTATAATTTTTATCTGAAATAAATTTATTATTATTATTATTATTAAATTGATGGCTTCATCAACGGGGCAGGTGAAATTTTGCCCGGCACAATAAGTTCAAAAATCGCACCCAAATTTAAATTCTGTCCAGTCACACCAGTAGACGTAGAACGCTCCTTTCCGCTTATATTAAGCGATCGCACACACAATTTGTCTACAGAACATTATTTAAAACAGTTCTTTGTCATATAAGTTTTTAAAGGTAAATTGTAAATTTCATTGTTAAATACATTTTGTAATTGATATTTTCGAAAATACGTTTGTTATCCTTGAGAACTACCTAATAGCTTACTAAAATAAAATAAAATATTTAAAAATACAACTTCCTATATTATTTCATGTTGCATATTTTGGCCTTTTTTATGGATTTTCGTGCATATTTTAGCTATTTTTATTGCATATTTGCATACATATTTTGGGCTTTTTTTGTTGCATATAATCCGGTCTTTACTAATAAGGTTCCAAAATGAATTTCTAGCAAAAGATTGGCAGGCGTAGATATTTTTACATAAAAGACATACATATTTTTATACAGACATTGAACGTTGTGTTATATGCATATTCATATTGTATATACATTTGTTAAATTATTTTTTCGGATGTTACCCTTATCTTAGGGCGGTTTTAAAATACTGATTATAAAACCCTCTTTGCCCATTTAAATAAAATTAATATACGTATTTATTTAATTCGCTCTCTCCGTAATTTGAAATGATGGCCATGTACACTTTGGGGTATACTGTTGTATTCTCTAATGAACAATGAAACACGGATGATCGAGAGTTTCAATAATACTTTGGTTCGTCAGATTACAAGTCGTGTTTATTATTTCTTATTTACAATTGGTCTAATTTACAATTAATATTTAACTGGACTTAACTTCCGTTCTATAGGATGCAATGCGTAAATCTGCGGCTGGAGAAATGGTCATTGAAGATGCCCTCGATCTAATCTCATCGGCTACCTTCGTTACGGTTATCTCTTATATAGTACAACTTTACTGACTTCTGTTGAGACACATTAAAACTACATATAACTACATATACTAACGAAATCTTTTGGGATACATTGCAACTATATACCTATTGACAAACACTACAAACGACAAACACCTTAAACCGCGGCATTACTCATTATTATCGTTTTATAACGTATTTCGTTTCTAAAAAATAAATGTTGTTTTTTTAAGATAATATCTATACATTTGACAAGCCGAAACGGTAATTATATGAAATTCCCCCTATAGAATAAAATCACAAAGTATTTCCCGAAAATTATTATAAAAACGTTTTTTCTGTTATTTTGCAAGTTATGCCTATGAAAAATTCACAGTGTATGCTATTTAAGATATTTTCCACGAGATTTTGCTCTATTTTAAGCGAGCCGTGTTTCATAAAAGATTTTCACTGTTTTTGCTTATTTTTCCATTTTTTTTTATTAGCTGAGACGGTTTTCCATATAGTTCCCGTGAGCACTTAGGCCATAGGCCCATTATGCTATTTCATATTTTACCTCATCCCTTTGATAGAAACCTAGTCCCTTTTATAAAGTTCACTAGGATTGTCATTGGAAATGAAGCTATATACTCTGGTTTCACAATGCGTCTTCCCAGATCTCATTTCTCCTCTTCGCTCCTCCTTGGTTCCCTGAAGGCCCCACGAGGGAAGAGGGTCTTATCTCTCTTCCCCACTACTCCTTGGTTCCCTGAAGACCCCACGAGGGAAGAAAGTTTTATCTTTCGCTTAAATGTTATCGTTTTTTAAATTAGTGCGCTCCCTTCAACATATCTTCCCTTCTTCTTCTTTTTGAACGCTTACTACCAGGCCTAGGGCGAAAACCAAAAAAAAAATTGAAAGAAAATAGAAACCGGTAATGTTTATTTAATGTAGATATATCTAAAAATTGTAATTTTCGAGGATCGAAAAAAAAAATAAATTAAAAAGTATAATACGAGTACAAAGGTCGAGTGTCTTTCGTGTTTGGTTGTACGAAGTTCTAATATAAATTCTATTTAATCATTTGACTAGGTAATAGTTTCTATTACCACCTAACCAACCTTATCTAACCATCACCTTTGCTCTCATAACGAATCTTTCGAACTCATTAATAAAGTCGATACGATTTCAGTCATTTTTTGTCCATTTTTGTACTCTAATAAGTATAATAAATAGGCTAGCAGCTTTAAAATTAAAAGGGATGAACACTTTATACAATTGATTAAAAACCGTTTATGTTAAAACCGTAATAATAGAAACGTAGAATACAAAAATGCTTCAAAATAATTATCGGTCAAAGAGGGTTGTTTATCTGTTGTGTAAACTTGAAATTTATCATCGAATTTCAGAATAACGAAGGTATTTTGAATAAGCTGCCTACAATGTTCTTCTTTTTGAAGATGTCGTGAAAACAATTTCATAAACTAGATAATATTATCGCTTAGATTTTTGTATTTGAAGTATTCTTTAATATTTATAAATTGGAATACTTTAATTTCAATCATGAAATAAGTTGAGGGAGAGAAGGAGAAGAAGAAGTTAACAATTATAATCTAAACGAAAACATGACAGAGAACAAGACACAGAAAAACAGAAAAAGACAATGGTCGCAACTGGGACTCGAACCCAGACTTTACGTCTAACCGGTACGCGTATTCCCAATTCCTAACGCGTTTCTGTCGCTCTACCGACTGTAACGCGTTAGGGATTGGAATGCATTAATCACCTTCCAAACACTACCGCGTTTCAGTCGCATTCGCGCTTTGTGGCGCTTTGTGGCTCTCTGTTTCTGTGATGGTGACGACCGTTTTTATAGAAGAGTAAGCAGAGAGGATGGACCGCGTTTTTTGTACTTACAAAATCTTTTTTTACAATGAAAATATTTATTTTTTAAGTAAAAAAAAAACGCGCTTTTATATTTTAGTTTTGAGTTGCCATGCGGAAAAAATAGTTGAAGATAATATTGTAAATTCTAAAATTTTAAATATGAAATTGACTTATATGGGGGTTTGACAGAAGGTGGCGATGGCGGAATTGGTAAACGCGCACGTCCCGGTTAGACGAGAGGTTCTGGGTTCGAGTCCCAATTGTGACCATTATCTTTTTCTACTTTTCTGTGTCTTGTTCTCTTTCATTTTTTGAATTAAAACTTCTTTACGCACGCTCGACTGGGGGGGTAAGCTGGTGAATGCGTTACGAAAAGTGTGATGTTACGAAAAGTGTGATGCGAACGGTAAACGATACGAACGGTGATCAATGTCATTAAAAAAGGAAACGAAGCATGTGCAACTTTTACCAGCGAAAAAAAGACGCATGAGTGTGTACTTGTGCGAAATGCAACAAACCATATCGTCTGGAATATCAATGTCACCCCAATGTCATATGTTCTTTTATAATTTAGTGAAGTTTTACTTCAGTCGTGTGGTCTTAAGTACACTCGTTTTTTTTTTTGTTTAGATTATTATTGTTAGCTTCTTCTTCAATAATTATTAAAACATTCATCAGAGTTTACAAATTAGGTACTAATTAATTATAACTACATTATACGTACTATGCATTTTCTCTTTACTAACCCAGGTTAGTCCAGGCAACGAAGGAAAAAATAGGGGAAATAATTCGTGTTGAAGCCAATTTTGGCACAGTTGTAGGGGAAGGTATCCTTAACAACATACCAAAAATATCGGGGGGTGGGGGTGGAACTAAGGGTGGGGGGGGGTCTCTAAAGGTCCCTTTTTCAGTTTTTCGTTAAAAACTCAAAAACTACTGCCTCTATCGAAAAAATGTATATGAACTAAATTATCTACATTCAATTTTCTATAAAAAAAGTTTTATAAACTTTTTTGTTAGGATCGATGCTTAAGGATATATGGAGGGGGGGAAAAGTCCAAATTAAAAAAAAACACAGTTTTTATTGTTAAAAATGAAAGTTTTACTGTTAAAAATTAAAATTTTATTGTTATTCGTTGCCTTGACTATATAATACATCTTGAATCTACCAATATTGGTTCAGACTTTAAATTTTCCGGCAGCGCATTATAATTCTTCCTCCCTTTGTAGATTAAACTATTTTGTGTATTCAGTTTGTCATTTTTTTATATAAAAAAGAGTATCTGTGACCAGTCAGCGTGGATTTGATTTGTATAAAAATCAACTGTTTAATCCGAGGATGATGAAATTTTGCACACTTAACTTTCAAAATAAGGGAAAGGTCACAGATTACACGCCCCCTCTTCCATCCCTTTATGCAGAAATATGATATTACTCGATGAATTTTTGAAAATTTGACGTTCAAAATTGGAGAAAAATTATGGTTTACGATAAGATTTCGAAAATTTTTGCATAAAGCCTGCGCAGAGCCGGGGACAGTAACATATCTACCTAAATATAAATTAAAAAGTTTCTTAGTGTGGTTTGTTTTTTATACAAATCTACAATTTTAAGTCTAGATTGATGAAAGTTTGCACACTTGACCTTGAAAATAAAAGGAAGATCACTATGTGAGACTACTCTATCAAAAAAAAAACCACCACCAAAGCAAAATAAAGCCCGGGCAATCCTGTGCGCTTTTTCTATTAATGTATATAAAAACTAGAAGGCAAAAAAATTAGAGAACTCTCACCAAGAACTAGGTTTTTGGTTCTTGAAAAAGAAAAAGAAACAAAATGGATACGTAAGAACAAAAAATACATGTTTTTTAAAATACGTACGTATGTACATTAGCTTGGGCCGATTTTTTTTCTTCCGAATTCCTTTTGACGCTAGTAATAAAAAGTTGTCTTTGTATCTAAAACATCAAAATAATTTAGTTTAAAAAAATCAAAAAATATCCTAAGGCTCCGCGGGTCCTTTGAAGTTTGAGAAAATATCGAAATTTTTCCATTTTTTCAGCCTTTGCGAAAAATATTATGAAATAGTTTAAAGATGTTCATTTATCAGATATTCTTAAATAAAGTCTATAGCTTCGGTGTATATATATAATTTTTAATATGGCATTAAAGCACTTCCAATATAACTTCCAATTCAATATAATTTTTGTAATAATATGGCATTAAAGCACTTCCGCCCGCAGTCCCTAAACCCGCCCTCGCTTGAGCAGCGCGCCATATTGGCCGTTCCTTAGTCGACCAAGGGCTCTCCGTTTCGTGATATTGTTGTGTTGGTAACTAAAAGTATTTTTAAAATATGGAAATAGGCTTCTTTGCCAACCATTTCTAAAGAAAGAATTATAAAAATAATTTAGGCATATCAACATAAGTATATAAACTTGTTGAAGTCAGAAAAGGGTAGAAAAAATACAGAACTTGTTTATAAATAAACTGTTTTTATTAATTTAATAATAAAATTATTGAATATATAAAATAAATAAAAATTAAAATGGAGTTCTACAAATTAAACTTGATAACAATAAATAAAGAAAAAATACAGTTTCCTTGGAAAGCAGAGTCTCTCCATTTAAAATCACAAGCTCCCTCTTGTTTGATATTTGTTATTGTAAATGTAAAGACAATAAATGCAATTTATAGATAGTAAATGAAAGTTTCTTTTAAAGAAAAAGAGTTTTTGGAAGACCAAAGAGGTGAGAGAAAAAAGTTCATTGGCAGTGTTGATATACCGACTACGTAACAATTGGAAAAGCCTATGAAAAGATCTTACCAAATTAAATGAACAGGTCTATGTTTGTCTATACTTGTCTATCATTGCGTATCATTATCTTCCACCTTAACTTCAAAATTATCTTCTCCGGTCGCAAAATCAAGTCGGCTACTTAAGACTAAAAACACCGCCTTTCCAACAACCAGCAATTCTTCGTCTTTTATGTTCAGTTCTCTCCAAGATCTGTGACAGGTTCAGGATATCAGATCGAGCTGGAGCAGCAATCGCTTCTGACGTTTAAATGATTTCAACATAATCACGCAGGATAATAATAATAATGTAATAGAAAAAAATAGACTACGTCGCCGACCTCTGCGTACCAGATCTGTACTCATCAAAGCTATGTGCATAAAGTAACTGGATTATTTTTTGATGGTCAAAGGACAAAACCTTAGCTAATATAAAAAGACACAAATACCTATTATAAAAGCACATTACTTGAAGAACACGTAATCGTAGAACCAGCTCTCACATCTTGAGGCATATTATGCCTAGTTCATCGCATATTGGAAGCGCAACGCCATCAGAAAATATTGTTATGTTAGCCACGTTTATCATGAGACATGAGAACATAAGTTCCTATGTGGTTTGATATTAAACTACATGGGTCGTGCAAAAAGCATATTTTTAGCATGATTAAATATTCTCACTATCTTCCGGGCGAAATAAAAGCAATAATTAATCCTGTCATATAGCGAAGCGCTCACTTTACTCATCCCGAAAATTTACTATTTTCAATGATAATCGATGAATCACCTTCCATCAAGAACTTGGTATAAGGCGTTTATTAATTAAGGCGAGTTATTTCAGACAGAAAACCGACTATTTAAAGTACCCACATTAAATTTTGATGCACAATCCTACTTTGATACGATATCTTGGCAAGATACCCCAATCACGTATCCTCCCATTTTGGACGATGTAACGAAAGAAGAATTAGTAGAATTTAACCTAACTTCAGAAGTCAGCGCCATTTTCATCAACTTTGAAAGGTTCCCCTGTCTTACACATACTGTAGAACGTTGTGTAAAGATTCTGACTGAAACATCTTCGAAAGAGTGTGTCGAGAAGAACAGAGAAAGTCTTTTTACTACAATCAAGGAAAAATATGCCAAAAATTGAAACAAAACGTGATTTTCAACCGGAAAAATTGATCACATTTAATTCTTCATGATTAATGTAATCATTTTTAATGTTGTAACTGCTTTAATAGTTAATAAATTATTGTGAATTTTGTAATTGTAACTCTTTCATTACTTTACTTCTTGGGAATAATTCGCCAAAAATATTTTTTAATAATTTTTTCATCGCTTCGCGGAACCTAAAAACGATAATATTATTCAATTTTTTTAATTGTTTATTAACATTAAAAACCTAAGACAACTTTTTATCACTAGCAGTCGAGGAAATAAGACAAATTTTTTTTTTCGCCATACAGTTGCGGCCCACACTAATGTACATAGTAAATAAATAAAGAAGCAGCTGCAGACGGATTCGGGCGGAGATGTATACCTATCGTGAAAAAAATCTCTGTTGTTCCAGAGATTGAGAGATGGCGCCGAAGCTGTACATGGCCGAGATGAGCCCCCCTTCCCGGGGCTCCATGCTGGCTGCACAGGCTATCGGACTGGAACTGGAATACGTCAACCTCAACTTCCTGGAAAAAGACCACCTCAAACCTGATTTCGTCAAGGTAAATTATTCTGTATTCCAGATGTAACTCCATCGAAGCCAGAGTCAAGTTAGCCTCTCAGAAGCTGGGCGTACTGTAGAGTTTACAGGGCCCACATATACTGTAATAGTACACAACTGACCTGACCCTGTACAAAATTTTAATTGCCTCCCGCTGTTGAATTTGGTAGCAACCTCTGGTCTGCAGCACCAGAATACATGAAAAAACCCTCGACTCTGTTCACGAACGGGCGCGCGGTCCGTTTGATAGATTCCACTTTCCTCACTTACGTCGTTAAAATTCCCACATTATTTTTCTTTTTCTTTTCTTTGATAGGGTAAATTCGATAGTAGGTTCATCCAATACACGGGTCGCGAGTCGCTATTTGTAAACACGGCTTCTTTACTATATATGTATGTATACTGAATATATTTTAGGGTATAGTGTCGTCTTAACAAACAGATTGCAATATTTAGAGCACAGGCGTCAGGTGGGAAAACTGTCCATGATCTTCCGGTATTTCGATGTAAGATGCTCAGAGGAACTAGCGTCATTGATCCATTCGGCACCGGAGCACAGTCATCTTATAACAATCACATGGCTCACCTCTGGTGCCAGACGTGCCAATATCTTTTTTCTGATTTTTCTGTCTCCAGATTTTCGATTAAGTTTCGCTAATATTGTCTGCTTTTAATTATTATTTTTTTACTTAAAAGATATTAAAAACAAGTATCTACTACGGATTTATGCTATTTTAGTTATTTGTGTTTTAAATTGTGAAATATAGGGCACAAGTTTTTACACTCGCCGCCTTGGCTCGCATGGTATTGGAGGGAAATGTACAAACAAATTTCCCACGGGAATAAAAAAAATTTTATAGATGAAAAGTAGCCTATGTTACTTCGTAGTGGTCCAACTATTCCTATGCAAAAAATTGCGTCGATCGGTCTCTCCGTTGCGAAGTGAAAGGAGGACAAACAAACGAACACATTTTAAAGAATACCATTTTTCATAATTTTTTTTGTGGTAAGATTGGAGGTAAAATAAATAGTTCGATTGCTCCAAACCACTGAAGCTGGACAATTGAAGACAAACATTAACTTCAGAAATATGACCACATAAGATCGTCATGGAAAAACTATTTTCTTTTTTTCAGAACTCTACAACAGCAACGAAACCATAATTCTTATAATAACCATATTTCTACGTTCTAAAAACTCAAAGAAACAAAATGCTTTGAAAAATCGAAATTTCTTATATTGATTGATCTCTGGGGAAGTACACATTTTCCATTACATTCAATATCTTCTACCATCAGACCAAATTTTATGCCTAAAATCGTGGATTTTTTTGCAATATTTCAAAAGTAATATTTTTCGTCGTATGTACCGATCCAGAAATTTTACGGATGAACCAACATTTCTTTTAAGTTGACATTTTTCTCGTTACAGAAAAACCCTCAGCACACCGTACCATTATTAGAGGACGGCGATTTCTTATTATGCGACAGGTAAATATTACAATAATTAACAAGCTGAAATGGGATCCCTGAGGCGTGTGTGCGATAAAATCATGAATGATCTTGTGAGAAATGTGGAGATCCGAAAAGAATGCACGCCTGATGTAAGCGTATTAGAAGCTTGGATGATTTGGGCATGTAGAGCGAATGAATGAAGAAAGGAGTGTAAGGAGAATATAAGACGAAAATGTGAATGGTAAAAGGAGCCGGGGACGCCCGAGGAAGACGTGTCACGATCAAGCGAATCAGATTTGGGAGGCGGGAATGGGTACCGCCGCCCCGAGAACCTTTATTGGATAACCAACACCTCTGCCATAGATCACCCCAAGTGGTTCGCTACGTTTGGTGATTTAGCAGGGGTCCCGGGTTCATGGGGTGAGGTTTTTCCAGATCTTGGAGGCGGATGGCCAGGACACACTAAACCCCAGATTCCAACCCACCCCTTAAACCTTTTTTCCTTCCCAGAACTCTCCTTTTCTTCGTTTCCTTAAAAAAAACCCTCCACACAGCATCCCCAAGGATGACATAGGGCCTTAGGGAAATTATATTTTCCTCAGGGCCTACTGTGTGGAGCTCATGTAAGAAAAAAAAAAGTTGCTTGAGTCGGTCCATGCCAATAGTCAGAATAATAGAAGAATATTATGAGACGATGTATGAATATGAATGAGGCAAGGAGTGTATGCCAATACCGAGTTGTTTGGCCTACCCCTGCGGGGAAACGGCGCGCGTGATGGTTAGTTAGTTAGTTACCTAGCGAACTAACTGTGGTTTACTTGATAACTAGATTATCCACTTATAATATATTTGGTGATCGGGAGTTTTCAATAATAACTTATTTCGTGGAGAACCAAGTGCCCGGGTTCATGTGGTGAGGTTTGTCCGGGTCTTTGCGGCGGATGCGTCTGCCCACCAGCTGCATGACAGACCGGATAGGGAGAGAATGGTTGAGGGAATCCCTTTGACTTTTCCAGCTGTAGTCTCTCGGAACATCGCCTTCCACCGCAGTTGTAGGGATGGATTCATACGTCCGTCACTCCTGGACAAAAACATCGCCTTCCACCGCAGTTGGAGGGATGGATTCATACGTCCGTCACTCCTGGACACACCGACCGCCATCCCTTATATCCTTTTCCTTCCCAGAACTTCCTCATCTTCCGTTCCTAAAAATACCCTTCACGGCATTGCCAAAGATAACATAGGCCCTGAGGGAAATTATTTTCCTCAGGGCCTTTCTGTGTGAAGCTAATGTTAAAAGAAGGCACTTGAATGATATAAGATTCAATTTAAAATTGTGAAAAATTGCTTTCAGGGACCTATCTAATTCATTTGATGATAAGTTTCATAAAAATTGGTTTTGCTAAGCTTATTACTAAAAATGCGGAGAAAGTAAAAATGTCAGATTTCAATCAAGAAGCATATAAATTCTGCTCAGTGTAAAAGGGGGTGGAGTTGATTTATCGAAATCTCATTAAAATAGTGAACTTTCTCTTCTTTTGAAGGTCAAGTGTGCAAATTTTCATAATTCTCTGAATAAAATTGTAGATTTGTATAAAAAACAATGCTACACCACTGGAGCGATCACGCGAGATAAATAAATTTGCTTCGATTGCTTGAGATTTCCGAGAAGGTCATTTTTTTAAATTTTTTGCCAACATTAAAAAAATTATACTTTCGAATTTTAACACGGAGACATAAAAACTAATTATAATGCTATATGGTAAATGAATTAACCTGTATTTAAACGTTTATCTCATATATGTAGGATTTATGAAAAATATATAAAAAAAAATCGTAAAGTTTATAATCGCGCGAATTCTGGGTATTTTTTTTTACCTGAAACTGCCGATTCGGGTCAACATAGAATATTTTCGGATTCTGTGTGTTGTCTGTGGTACCTATATTTGATAATGAAAGGTGCATATCTATGGAAAAAATTACTTAATTTTATCTGTAAACGGCTGTTCAAAAAATCGGCGGGAAATTTTTTTTTTTTAAATTTATTTTTATCATCGTTCTAAAATAGTCTACGAAGTTTGGATTTGCGACATCTATAGTCATAATAGATACAGCATTTCAATAGCTTATTGTTAAAATAAACGGCTGATAAAGAAATTTTTTTAAATAATTGCAATAATTTTTTTAGGAATGGTAGGAAAATATGGTCCATTTTAGGAACGAAATCGCTCCAGTGGATAGAAGATGCATTTTTCTAGAGTAGGTTAAACATTTTTCGTATAATTTTTCGCTCAAATAAAGACTTCTTCGCCCGATATACATAAATACTAGTGTCCGACCGAAACAGGACTTTCTACCGAAACCGAAACTTTTTTAGACATGTTAAAAATCTATTGTTTACTGAAATTCGGCTTACTTTTTACACTAATTCGGACAGTTATCACGTGTTAAATGGAATAAAAATTATAATTGAAGTATGTTAAAAAAAATAATAATTTAATGTTAATACTGCTATAAAACATACAAAAATTATAAAAATTAAAAATACATGTTAACTACTTCTTGGAACAAAAATTTGTTGATAATCAACACTTACGTTATAAAGAAAAAACCTAATTAATTGATTATTTTAATTTTAACTGCAACAATCACAACATTCTTATTAGGTACAGGGTACAGGTGTTAAATGAAATAAAAATAAAAAAATCATTGAAATATGTGAAAATGTAATTATATATTTTTTGATATTACTGCATTAAAACAAAAAAAATATATGAAAATTAACATACATGTTAACTGTATGTAACAAACATGTATGTGCGAAAAATAACACAAACTCACAACACAATCACACCGGACCGCGTTTTTCCTTTTCCGTATTCAATACGAGGCAACCATGCCTCGAAATCAACATGGCTTTGTAACGCCATTTATCCACCAAAGCCGTGTCCAGTAGAAGGCAAGCGGCATCCTACTGTGCACGGGTTTATAAGGCCAATTCCCTTCCCAAACCCGTGTTCAGTACGAGGCATGTTAAGTGAAATGAATTCATTATAAACAAATTTCTACCTGTATTTATAACAGCAGGACATGGAAAGAAATTTAATAGAATAATTACACAAACCCGCTAGACAAACCCTGCTTTGCCAAACAAACCATTCAAAACCTGGGATGTTTTTTTTAAATTATAATGACATGCGAGTTTATTTTAGAGAATTTATTTTATAATGGTACTATAAACTGTTATTAGTACTATGTTAGAAAGTGTTTTTATTTATTTTATTAGTAAGGCTGTTGCGTTTTATTGCCCATCCATTATATTGTGCGAGTATGCACACACTTCCTTTTTTAATGTTGAAATCACCTTTGGAGTACGCGTGCCTCGTACTGAACATGGGTTTAGGAAGGGATTGGCGTTACAAATCCGTGCACAGTAGGATGCCGCTTGCCTTCTACTGGACACGGGTTTGTAGAAAAAACGGCATTACAAACCCGTGTTGATTTCGAGACATGGTTGCCTCGTATTGAATACGGAAAAGGAAATACGCCACCGGACCGGCCGGCGAACTCTTGAAACTTGCCGAAACCGAAACCGAACCTTCGGTCGGTCACTAGTAAATACATTTGTATCGATATATCTAAATATGTATGTTTAATATTGCTTTGCAGCCATGCCATAGCCGCCTATCTAGTCACCGTCTACGGAAAGGACGATTCCCTCCTGCCAAAGGATCCTCGCTTCAGAGCCCTGGTGGACCAAAGAATGTTTTTTGACACAGAACTGTTCGTTATCTTCAAAAGAGCGGTGGTAAGTCTTTCCTGATAAACTTGAACAGATCCGAAGACTTAGGTACCTAGTAGAGGACGTTTCAAGATATTGGCCGTGTTGGATACCGCCTTTTTATCCCGCCAGAGTTCGCACGATCTTGGTTCTAAAAGCTGGCGATTCGGAATAATCGATACTATGTTACCAGTTTGATAAGTGTGAATAATTCATTGAGATGGCGAAATTTCTTTAGACAAATTGAATGATTCCTTATTTTAAAATTTAAAAATGTTTATTTATTTATTTATTTATTATTTAAACGCCCGTACATAGGGCTATTACATACATAATACAGGTGTATCGAACATTTACAAACATTACATATATATATAGAATAACATACAGTACATACATACGATGTATATTAGTACAACAAATATTTATCATTTTACAAACATATCAGTTACATAAATAACTAGTTATTTTTGCTTTGATGCAAGATGATGAGGTTTTGAAAATATCGAAAAGGTCAGTATACGTATTGGCAGTTCGGTGAAAACGCACTAACGGTGAATGATAGGAATAGTTAGTGCTATGATTGTCACTGTGGAAAAGGTGGTGGAGTCGAGTTGATTTAACAGGGACACGAATATTTATAACACTTAACATTTGAGGGCAGTCTATGAGATTGTTCAGTAATTTAAAAAGTATAAGAATGTCATTAATAGTACGCCGGGTAGAAAGTAGTGGTAGGTTCAGATCAGACATTAATGCATTGTAGCGTATTTCAATTACAGGCTGTCTCAATTTGAATTGAACGTATCGAAGAAATTTTCTTTGTGCTCTCTCCAAACGGTGTAAGTTACAGGTATAAATCGGTGACCATACAGGAGATGCATATTCCAGCTGCGATCTTACAAGAGAGCAGTAAATTAGCTTAATTGACTCAATGTTTTGAAAAGTCCTTGTGTTACGTATTACAAAACCTAGAATTTGCATGGCCTTATTGGAAATTGTTTCACAGTGACGATCAAATGTAAGTTTCCGGTCAAAAATAACACCAAGGTCTTTGATAAATGGTACTAATGCAATTTCATTATTGTTAATTAAATACGATGTAGATATTGGAATCCGTGAGCGGTAAAAACATATGTGGAAACATTTTTTTACGTTTAGGAATAATTTATTTATTTCACACCAGCTAGCAAGTCTGTCTAAATTTTGCTGAAGGATAAGTGCATCATTTAAAGATTTTATAATCTTAAAAAGCTTTAGGTCATCTGCGAATAGAATGAATTTGACATCATCGAAACATAAAGATAGATCATTTATAAATAAAATGAAGAGAAGTGGGCCCAGATGAGAGCCTTGAGGAACTCCCGAAGTTACTTTAAATTTATACGAAAATTTATTATTTAATTTTACCATGAGTTCACGGTTACAGAGGTAACTATTCAACCATTTTAGGAATGATCCATGTATACCAAGGGCTTGCAGTTTCGCGAGAAGGATATCAATATATACTTTATCAAAGGCTTTTGAAAAGTCAGTATATATTGAATCTACTTGTGCACGAGACGTGAAAGCTTCATAGATATAGTGTTCATATAATAGAAGATTGGTTGTGGTTGACCGACCGGTTACAAAACCATGCTGTTCTGGAGTAATAATATGCCTAAACTTAACAGCAATCTTATCTAAGACAATACTTTCAAACATTTTCGGGATGGTAGACAGTATGCAAATTAGTCTATAATTTAGAACACAATTTTTTTCACCTGATTTAAATACAGGTGTCAAGTGATTAAGTTTCCAAGGACCAGGAAATATTCCAGTTCGGAGTGACAGATTAAATATGTGTTGAAGAGGAGCTGTTAGGTAAAATATATTATGGTTAAGGCGATCCAATAGTACAGGAAAAAATCGTAATTGGAATTCATGCCCCTTTATGGGAGGAGTTTAAAAATACTTGAGAAAAAGCTTTTGCAAAGGTTGGAAAAGATATTTGAGATTTTTTTTTACATGTTGATTTCGTAAGGCCTGTAAAAAACATTAATTCATTTTTTACGCATTGTTTATTGTAATAAAACGGAATTTTAAAATTGATTTCACGAAAACAAGCGACGCGGAACCTAACACGTCTATTCTCCGCTCCATCCGGAGGAGTAGTTACAGAAAATATGGGTGGCTGCCAGTCGTTCTTCGGTGGACGGTATAAGGTTCACTTTGATATTCCAAATTCGTCGACTGCCGTATTGTCGCCGTGATGTCAAAAATAACAACGTGAAAATGCATATTATATTTTATTTTTTTAGGTTCGGGTGTAAAGTTTAATTTTTTTGCGATTATCATAAGATAAACTAAATTTGCCACATCAAACAACAAAATCATATCCGAAAAGAGGTTTATAAATAGGAGAGTTTGGAATTCAAAATGTTTTTTATAGTTCTTTTTAATTTTTTTTTCTAGGCTTATTAAAAGACTGAAAAAAAACGATACTTTTAAGGGCCAAGATATGTTCTACACGCAGTATTTAATTGAAGCATCTATAATACTTCTAAGCAATCAAATTTTCAAAACGAAAACGTATGATTTTGTATTATTTTGCATTATTTAGTATGGCTTCATCTTAATAATTAAGTAGGTAGGTTGGTATTTAAGAACCAACTTATAAATCTTATGACTTTGGAGGAAATTTCAGTTCGATTTATTAAACTTTTTTTTTTGAAAGCGAGATTTCCTGTTAACAGAACTACTAGTAATATGTGGGAGTGAGATATTTTAAAGTATAAAAAAAAAATATACATATAAAAAGACATTTGTTTTCATGGTCAGCAATCATTTTCCCAGACATGTAAGACCAAATAGCTAAATAATTGAAGACATTTTAACAATATTTTAGTTTTTTGCGTTCGCGCAAATATGCTATATTTCTTTTACTCCTTTATAATATCATTTAATTTAAGTACCAAATTGCTTAAATTACGAGAGCCGTTATTTGAAAGGCTTGCCAAGATAAATGATTGAAAGAATTTAGGAAAAAGAATCCTTTTGATGGAGAACTGTATCTGTTTTCTTTTCAATCGACCTCGACTATTTTTTTTTCGTCTAGTCTAAGACATTTATTTATAATTTACATCAATCCTTATATCCACTAGAGTTAGAGGGTTCCGCTGTATAATCGATTCCAAAAAATTAATAAAAGTTTCAAAAAATTAGTAAAAAAACGTATCGCCATAACCAAAAAAGTTGGATGAATAATATTCTAATAGAAAATATACAAACAAGGGATAAATTATGGAGAAAATGGAAAAACATGCCAACAAACAAAAAATTTGAAAAAGACTACAAAATATACAGGAATAATTTAAATAAGCAAATATTAGGTACTAAAAAAACGTACTACAATAAAAAATTCAATAATTGTTTTAAGGATATTAAAAAAACGTGGAACGAAATAAACAAAATCTTGGGTAGAAAAAACAAATCCAGCTGTGACGCAGTTATATCGAAATATTTCTTGAAGACCACACCTACTGATGTAACTGCTGAAAATTTTGCTAATTTCTTTGACGATGGTGTTAACAAGTTATTACACGAATGTGACATCCGTGCAGGGCCGGATTAACCATGTCGGGGCCCCTAGGCAATGCACGTCTCGGGGCCCCTTTACCAATGGTGGACTAACGGGGGGGGGGGGGGGAGGCCCGAACGGCCGAGAATTACGATTATCTTGCGATCGTACCCTTGCAACTGTACAGGGCGGTTCCGATGAGTAAGATTAATTATTCTCCATACCAGCATTTTAACATAATAGCTCAATATCGATATTATTTCATTCACAATATTTGCTTTGATAAATACCTAAATTCAAAAATGCTCAAACTCGTGATGATAAAACTAATCAAATTATGTACTTTTTCTAATTATTTTTTGATCATACGTATTTATAATTTTTCAATAATGTCTAAGCAAAATAAAAATGTTTTTTTTTTTAAATATATGCGCGAATCTTTTTTTAAATGATTTTATTTAAACTAAAATTAAAATTCTGAAACATATCTTTCCCAGATAATTTATTGATTTATTTTACTGCATTTGAAAATTTTCGTTGTTCATAAAAAAAATAGAAGGGGGCCCATTAAATAAAAAAATCCCTAAGTGGTGCCATACTGATTGGATTTACTAACAGTTTAAGATTTAGTACATGCAAATCGGACGTATAGTTTTTCTAATGTGTTGTCAACCGTGTTGAAAATAGCAGTTTCGAGAAAAACGCGTTCAAAGTTTTGCTGAACGTTAATTCAACATACAAACTGTTTAAAATGGTTTTATATAAAATGCTGTAGGTATCTCCGTCAATTTTACGAATTTCCTTAAAACATTTGGTGAGAACATTATTAACAAATTCATCTTCAGAAAATTAATTTTTAAAAATGACAATTTTAAAGCCTTGTTTAGGATTTGATCAAAGGAACATGGAGGCGTTTGGAGGCCCCCCAGAGTCAAAGGCCCGTGTTAACTGAAGAAAAAGCTTATAAAATTACATCAACTTCTTGGGGGGAGCGGTTCATCCAGCTTTTCCACCCCGGGCCTCTGACGGGCTTAGTCCGCCACTGCACTTTACCCTTTTCTATCTTCCAAACTTTTTTTTTTCTACCACAACGTAATTTTATTCATAATTAATCTGTTTTTTACTACATTTCGAAGGTATGCCTTCACCCCATTCAATAAAAAAATGAAACGAATACAATAGTACAATGAGTGTTCTTATCACTAAAATGATCTCTTCCAGACAACCTTGGAATGAAGAGAAACAAAGAATTTTAGCAAGCAGATAGGTAGTGCACGCTAAAGCTTGTATAACATTTATATTTTAAACATTCGAAATAAAAGCAAAAAAAAACAAAACAAATGCCAATATAAACCACACACAGCACCTATAATCATATCCCCATTGATACGAAGGAAAGTAAAGTAAAATACAACTATGTTTAAATATTTGTTTTAATTTTTGACTTTTTTATTTATTATTTGTGAATGATGTGAACAGTTATAGCGCACTTGAAGTGAAATGACACAAAACTGCGCTATACAAATATTACGTTATTATTATTATTGTGTTATAACCTAATTATTATGTTTGTTGTTTTCTTTAATGCATGTAATGTTATTAACCGATAAATGTTCGTAATAAAAAAAATTTATATTTAAAACATCTTGAAAGCTGACTTTTTCCAAAAGTGTGCCGGAGTTTCACACTAATTTTGAGTCGAACCGTTGACGCAAGTTATTTTTTCTTAGGGCGCGGGGCCCCCAGCCGATGCGGGGCCCCTAGGCAGTTGCCTACTCTGCCTTAGGGATAATCCGGTACTGTCCGTGCGTCCTCATACCTGCTTGACGATTTACCACACTCTATGTACCTACCCAGAGCTAGCGTAAAACAAATTGAATCTATTATCGGTCTATTGAAAAACTCAAAAACACCAGGATTGGATCAAATACGTATGTATGATATAAAAAAACATGTTTAAATACTGAGCCCAGTAATTACTCATTTCATTAACAGTATAATTGATACTTGCCATATACCCGAAGGATTAAAAACTAGTATTGTTAGACCTATTTTTAAAGGCGGTGATCATTCAATTATAAATAATTATAGACCTATTTCCCTGTTACCTGCTTTGGAAAAAAATCTCGAAAAATATATTGCGGTACACTTAGATGCATATTTAAATAAATTTGGTATCATTGACGAATGTCAGTACGGATTCCAGAAAAAAAAAGCTGTGACGCACTACTAAAAAATTTTACTAATTTCATAAACACCGAGCTCAACTCTCAAAAACATGTACTTGTACTCTTCATTGATTTCTCTAAAGCCTTTGACACACTATCACATAAACAAATAATAACAGTTCTACAAATCATTGGAATCCGAGGTAAACTGCTTACTTTCTTTAGTAACTACTTATCAAATAGAAAAATGAATGTAAAAATATTGAATGTGATGAGTAAATCTAAATTTATAAGGTCTGGTGTGCCACAGGGGTCAATTTTGGGTCCAAAATTATATATAATTTATGTTATAGCTATGTCGAAACTATTTAGAAAAGCGCGTCGATTCATTTTCGCAGACGACACCGCACTTATTGTATCAAATGAAAATCCACAAATAGCGATGCAAGAATTACAAACCGACTTCGATGAACTGCTGAAATGGGCACATGATGTAGGATTAGTTATAAATGTTAAAAAAACAAAATGAATGTATATCAGATCACCAAGTTTGAAAATATGGAATATTCCGAATCTAACCGCACATAACCTTGAATGCATTCATAGGAAAATAACAATAAATTGCCAGTGTGAAAAAATTGAATTTTTAAACGAGTATACTTACCTGGGATTAAAAGTAGATAACACATTTAAATGGGATAAGCAAGTTACTAAAATATGTAACCAGCTAAGAGCTCTGGTGAGCAATTTCTATAAATTAAAATTTGTCTTGCCTCATAGCACACTCAAACTAGTGTATTTTTCATTGGTAGAATCGATTCTCAGATATGGAATTCGAAGCTGGGGAAATACAAGCATGACTTATATTAAGTATATACAAAATTTGCAAACCTCTATCGTAAAACAAATTGTACCACCAACTATATATAGACAAAGACACAATGTGCAACTCTTATATTGTGCTGAGGGCCTGCTCTCAATAAAAGGTATATTCTGGTTCCTTACCATTAAGGATAACTGGGGAGATAGTACTTATAAAAGACCACTGGTACATAATCACAGCACACGTTTCACAGAAAAAAAAGGTCTGAAAATACCTAAAATATCCAATAAGTATGGAAGTCGGACGCTGGATAACTGTGTACCAGTGATTTTTAATAAGCTTAAAAATAATTTTGTTTTTGAGGAAAATGAGAATTTAACCATGAAAATTGTAAAAATGTGGCTTATCAATGAAAAATCTATGTATCTGTAAAATAAAACAGAATAAAAAAAAATAAAAAAATGATTTGTGATGTTATGGTAATTAATTTTTTAAAAATATTTTGACTTTTTCTTGAATGATACCAAAACTGTTATTTTATTTAAATTCTTCGGGAAGACTATTAAAATATTGTATTCCTTTGTAAATAAAATTATTGTGTATTTTTGGCCTTGAAAATATTGAAATTTGTGGTTTAGAAAATTGGTTGTTATGTTATGCCTAAATGATAAGTTATGTTTAAACATTTTTATTTTTATTATTTATTACATTTTCTTTAAATATTTATAATAATTAATCTTTTTACAAAGGGAATTAAATTTTTGGTAGGTACTTCAAAATTTTGAACAATGATGCTGGAGAGAATGTTGGTTCTTTTTTTATTGTTTTTATTTGTTATTACTATCTTTCAACCACCTTCACATTAACATTTTTCTTCATATGCGCCACCCCATCCACTGATTTCCTACTGAATTAAGGATTGGACTAGTGCGAAATAGACTTTATTTATTTTTTAGATTACTTAATTTGAGTAATTTTCTTAATCTGATAAATATATGGATATATTTCCTAAAGCACATATGTGACTGTTCTATTTCATATACTGATCTTCAATTACACCGAGGTTAATTTTTTTTTGTCGTATGTTTTAATATGGTAAATGAATTATTACGTAAGTGCTAGACATATTCATTGAGAATATAAAGTGTTTTTTTTTCTGCATTAATTGTAAGGTTGTAATTAGATTTGTATCGCATCAGTTTTTTAGGATTAGGATGTCATTATTTGCATTTTCCATTACGATTTTTGATATTATACATATATATATTTTTTAACTTCTAATATTAACGAGTGTATATTAAGGTAGAACCTGCAGACAAGCAGCCATGTGGCAGCTTCGCGGGACTACCGATAAATTGTCTAAATTATATTATGTAATTTGTGTTTTTGTTGGAAATAAAACCTTGAACGCTCGGGAATTTTTAATCCTACGGTTTGGCAACTTCCCACCCCATTTCAAAAAAGTCTTAACTTAAAAAATCGAAATTTCATATGGCGACATATAAACTGCGTATATTGTTAGAGGGCCATTGAATGCACCCATATTTAACCTTCTATCCCATATTCAGAAAAAAATTATAAAAAATCGTAAAATTTATAAACACGTGATGCTGTGTATTATTTACTTTAAAATTTGGAGAATATTAAATACTAGCTGGTTCCCGGCAAGCGTTGCTATGCCATTTATTAAAGAAATTGTTTCTCCCTGCGTGCCCTTTCCCATTCGTCGCGTTCCCCTTCCGCCTCCTATTCCTCTCCCCCGTCTCCTTCCCCTCGCGTTCCCACTCCGCCTCCTCTACCTTCCTTCTCCCCACTCCCCTTCCCCCGTCCCCGAGTTTCCCTCCCCACTCCCGCATTCCATATATCCAGTCCCGGTACATTCAGTTTTCAAACAGCTCGTTTGCCATCTATTGCAATTTTTTATAAAAAAATATTAATGCCAGAGTTCCCCAGTAGTTTTATACAAACCTTGTCCTGACAATAACGAACACAAAAAAAAGAATTATCCAATTTGGTGCGTACATACATTTCGGCGATTAATTCTTATTTATATAGAAGATAGATAGATAGATAGATAAAAGATAGATAGATTATGATTTCTATATGTTGTATAGGTTTGTAAGATTTTTTTTAATACTTTCGGTTGGCAAAATGTCAATAACAAATAAAACTTCGGAAGAGATGCGAGACATCTCTTGTTAAATAATGAAAATACTAATTTAGCTTTGTGAATAATCGAATTATACAAGGCGCGGAAACTTTTTAAATAATTCCAATAAATTTTTTAAAATATCTCTTCAAATTGGCCACATTTTGGTCAGCGAACGCTCGAAGGTGTTTGCAAATTGGCCGAAATGTGACCAAAATTTGGGTGTTAAAATTTCCTTTGGAAATTATTTCAAATAATAAGTTACTACACGGAGCCATTTGAGATTTTTACATGACTCTTCTTTGGAATTATTTTTAATGATCACCACGACTGAATTCAATTCAATTCAATTCAATTTATTTATTCTTTTAAAAACATTACAAAATTAAACATTTCAATGAGTTTTTAAAATACAATTGTAAGAGTATTACATTAAACATAAATATAAATATAAAACAAATGGTAGGCAAAAACTATACAAGCATTAATAGAGCTTGCCTTTTAAAAGCAGCTTCACTAACGCTAAATATGTCGATATCCGAATTCATTCTGTTCAACAGCAAGATTGCTCTCCCGATCGGCATGACCATTGGCAAGTTAGTCCTGCAAGCCGGAAGATAGAACAGTCTATGCTGTCGGTGACGAAGATAACCATCGGGATCATAGAAGTGAATATTCTCCAAGATAGCTGTATTTTCAAACCATCCACGAATCAATCTGAAGAAATGCGTAGCAATGTGTACATCCCTTCTGACCCGTAGATGGTTCATTCCGAGCATACCCAAAAGAAAGTCGGTAGGATAGAGCCACGGGTAATAGCCATACTCCGTCATGTACAAAAATCTCAGAAATTTTTTCTGAACTCTCTCCAACATGAGGGAATATTTTACTTGGTGTGGACTCCAAATCACCGACCCACTTTCAAGTCTACTCCTTACTAAGGAATTGAATAGGATTATGAGAACAACGTTTAATTTCTGAATGGTAGTCTTTCACCAGGACTATACTGAGAATATCTTCCAAACTTGAACGTGCTGAAAAAATATTATTTTGTTAATTATTTAATCGTGAAATAATTAAAATAAGTAAATAAAATTTATTTAATTTATTAAAGATTTAATTTATTTGAAGGTTATACCTACCGATGTAATATTTAAACAATGAAGAAGAAGGTAATAATAGAGTAAGTTCAGGTAATATGGTACACCGTAAGCCTTTTTGGAAATAAAATACGAAAATTTTGAGACCAAACAGCTTTTATTGGTTAAATCAGTCTTTTGAACTTAAGATGAAGCCATACTAAATAATGCAAAATCATACAAAATCGTATGTTTTTGTTTTGAAAATTTGACCGCTTAGAAGTATTATAGATGCTTCAATTAAATACTGCGTGTAGAACATACCTTGGCCCTTAAAAATATCGGTCATTTTTTTTTAATAAGTCTTTTAATAAGCTTAGAAAAAAATAAAGTATTAGGTCTATAAAAAACATTTTTAAGTGCAAACTCTCCTACTTATAAACACTTTTTCGGATATTGTTTTATTGCATAATGTGGCAAATTCAGTTTCTTATATAATTATCGAAAAAAAAATTGAAATTTACTCCCGAACCTCACATAATATAAAATAAAATATAATATGCATTTTCGCGTTGCTATTTTTGACATCACGGTGACAATACGGCAGTCGACAAATTTGTAACATTAAAGTGAACTATATACCGTCCACCGAAGAACGACTGGCAGCCGTCCCATTCTTCCGTCATTACTCCTCCGGACGGAGCGGAGAAACCACGTGTTAGGGTCTGCGCTGCTTGTTTTCGTGAAATCAATTTAAAAATTACGTTTTATTACAATAAACAATGCATAAAAAAGGAATTAATGTTTTTTACAGGCCTTTACGAAATCAACATGTAAAAAAAAATTCTCAAATATCTTTTCCAACCTTTCCAAAAGCTTTTTCTCAAGTATTTTTAAACTCCTCCCATAAAAGGGCGTGAATTCCGATTTCGATTTTTTCCTGTACTAGTGGATCGCCTTAATAGCATAAAACAATTATAAATTTAAGGTAATTGACTGCTAACATAACTAAAATAAACCTTTTTCTTAATCTTGAATAATCTTAAAAACATGTTGTAGGACAATATGGCCTAGGGCTATATTGGCCACAAATGAAGTGTGTCATAATGCCCACCATATCAAATAAAATAAAAAATCAAATGTGCTTCTTTGCAGAACAATATTCGCAGAAAAAAGTTCGTTTCCACTCCTGAGAATTCTTCGTGAGCCCATAATTTACAACATAGGCATTGAACCCATATTTCACCTCTGTTATTCATAGAATAGAGGTCGTCACAATACAGCCACATAGCAACAGGAGCATTGCTCCTATCTGGACTTCGTCAGAACTGTCATCGTACAATGGTTAATTTTCTTCCTCCGAGCTAGATATTTGTACCTCCTCAGATTTTGACTTTGGCTTTTTACCTTTGCCCTTTTGGTTTTTGCTTTTACCCATAGTGTTTTCGATTTTATCTTGTTTCTTTTTTAATTCATTTTTGTACGGGGATGAACTAAGCAATGTCGACTTAGCAGCCTTTCTGCATCGGTTAGCAGTTTTTCTAGTTGCCATTTCTGGTATTGAAGATAACAGGAACGGCCTTATAAAATTCTGATCTTTTGAAGTGGAAGGCTGGTTGAAATGTTGGTTGGTGTTGGAGAAAATAATAGTGGCCTTATTGGCCGACTAGGCCATAATACCCGAAACTACTCTAATGAATCTTAACGAAACGTGAATTAGAATAAGACACATGCAATTAATATAGGTAACAGTCGCAACTGGGAATCGAACTCAGGACCTCGGTCTTACCGGGACAACACCTTTAACCGCTCGGTCATTGAGACCTGTCTCAACCAGGTGCCAGCCAGTTGACAGCCTATTTATTTTAGGCATCTTAATGCCGTTGTTTCCAACTTTTCAATCGATCAATCTGAGTCTCCGATCAGCTAATCTAATTGTTTAGTAACACTCGATTCGCCTGTTGGTCGGAGAGCTGCGTTGGGAAGGGCGTATTTGTGCATTTGAGGAGTGTTTAGCCAAAATTTCGGCTCAACAGTTGATCAGTAGGATTGAAAACATCGGCCGTTAGACTTTTCTCGAATAATATATTAAGCTTTCAATGAATTCCTGATCATTTGTTTCCAAGGAGACATTTTGAGGACGTCTATTTATTGCTTTGTAATTATATGTACTGTTGTAATTTAATTCTAGATGCCTCTATGGCTCCAGCAGACTACCTCATACTCTCCCAAGACGCGAGAGGAGATCGACAACGCCATGTCAGTGGTGGAGACTTTTCTCGACCACAATGACTGGGTTGCCGGCAATAGGATGACTATCGCAGACCTCTCGCTGGTTGCCACCATCAGCACCATGTACGAGATGCTGCTGATCGAGGAAGCCAAGTGAGTTCACCGTAAAGGTGTACAGAATATCTGTTATGTCAGCGCCTGCTGTAATAACTGAGGCTACCAGTACACAGTGGCGGCTCATGATTGCCATACTACTGAGTGTTCCAAATGTGATGGCGTCTTAAATTCGCCTATTTAATGGTCCTTTACCGGTAGCGCCAAGTGTGACATTTGCAATAAAGAACATTAACCTTTTCCACTCCGTAGGCCAGACATACTGGCCCAAACAATTTTGGTAGGCAGCTCCGTCGGCCAGAGGTCCTGGCCCGACGCAGGTATAAGTTTAATCACCAATTTCTATCTTCCTAAGTACATTCTACGAACTATTATTTCCGATAATTACAAAGATTCGTCGCAAAATATTGGATAAACAAACATTTCTTCATTTAAATTTGCCGTTAATTAGATATATTCATTTAAAAACAGATACATCATTTTAACACACGGAATATTTTTTTTCTTCCAATATTTTCGGAACAGTCAGTCGTTATCCTGCGTTTATGACGGTTCTCCGCAGCTACTCCCACTTTTAGTAACCATATTTTTTCATTTTGTGGAACTATTGATATTGATATTAGTAATTGAAAGTAAAAGAATTACTAATTTACGTATTCCATAAATAGGTATAGTTAATTAACCGTCATAGAAAATAATGATAGTTTTACTTCGAAGTGATGGTGAAGAAGTCGGTAACGATCCAAGTGATATAGATAGTGGAAGTGACATTATCCCACCCAAAAGAAGGAGATGCGCTTATTTCAGTAAAGGTGTAGAAAATATTGTAATTCCGCAACAACCTTCAACATCCATCAATCCAATACCGTCAAGCTTTTCTGATTCAGAAAAAATATTGGAATTGAATGTATACTAATACACCGAATACACCACAACAACAAATATTTTTTTCTATTGGAAATACCAATGAGTCATCTTCAATTTGTGGATAGGCTAATTATTCGGCTGGTTGGAAATTATAGAGAAGGTGTAAAAACTAGAAAAGGAAGCCATTCGGTAAATCCAGAACAGCGGTTAAATCATGTCAATTTACATGTAATAATGCCTAATATGCATAAAAAGTATTAGGGATTGCATCGTTTTCAATTTGGGAGGCAGGAATGGGTACCGCCGCCTCGGGAACCATTTATTGGATAACCAACACCTCTGCCGCAGGTCACCCCAAGTAGTTCGCTACGTTTGGTGACTTAGCAGGGGTGCCCGGGTTCATGGGGATGCGTCTGCCCATTTACTGCGTGGTGGGCCGAATTGGGAAAGACTGGTTGAGGGAGATCTTTTGATCTCTCCAGCCGGACTCTATCAAACCATTGCCTTACAACGCAGTGAAAGGGATGAATTCACGCATCACCTCTCTTGGATACACTAACCCCCAGATTACTACCCACTCCTCATACCATTTTCCTTCCCATCCTTTTTTTCCTTTCCTTCAAAAGATCCTTCACACAGCAACCCCAAAGAAGACAAAGGCCCTTTAGAATTTATTTCTCTCAGGGCCTCCTGTGTGGAGCTAATGTAAAAAAATCGTTAGTGGTTCTGATTATGATAGAGAAGGAGGGCAAATTAAATTAACAATATATCACTGTAAAAGTTGTGAAAACAAACTTGCACTTCATGTGGGATAACATTAAACCGAATCGTGAGTTTTTTGTAATATTAAATGTGAGATAAATGTACTCAAAATGTGACAGTATTATATTATGTATATATAATATGTACGATACTCTAACTTGTAAACACCGTGTAGAATGCTTGCCAAACTTATTATCTATTTTATGTGTTGTGGGCTGGTCTACCTTTTGTTTCCTGAAAGAGGGTCGAAACCTAAAATAACGTAACCAATGCAAAATAAGAAACCATACACTACCCGTAAAACCTAAGCCAATCAGGTTCAGGTAGTCGCTGGTCAGCCGCTGTGCGGTACAGGACAACTAGAAAGGAATTTCTCCAAGAATTTGCATTGGATTGTCTGCATATTTTACCCGCATTATACAAATTATTGCTGTTCAATAAAAGATATAATGCAAATAAAACACGTTGAAATCAAATGTATTATCTTTTAGTTACAAAATGTGAGATTTAACAAGTATTTTATACAAAATATACCAAACAACTAATGGTCACACGAATTATCCGATAGGGTGCCGCAAAAGTAACTAACCAAAAATTTCATTTCAAATACAAAATATGACACACATTTTTGGTCGGAGTAGCTAAACAGTTTAGAGAAAAAATGGTCGGAGTGGAAAAGGTTAAGTAGATAGCAAAGATATTTTTTGAAGGAAACTGGCAGGTGAAAAGATGCCGATACACGCATTTATAAATATATATAAGATCTGCAAGCATTGCCTCTCACTTGCACGCTATCCCCTTTCATGCACACATTACATGCACACTTTCATGACAGAAAATAAAATGGTAACGATCGGAACTAGGACTTAAATACAAGTTCTCTTACCTCTAATCTTTCCTGGACTGGTACCGTAATTATAATCCGTAATTTTTATCAATCTCATACTTCCATTTTGGAATTTCTAAATTTATTTTCAAATATTTCTCTTATTTTGGGCTGCCATTTTTTTGGTGTCATTACAAAGTTCTACCCGAATTTTTTTATTACAATGTTATGCATCTGATTTAATAAAAAATCCTCAAATTATTATTTTTTGGCACCACAACATCAGCAACTTCACATTTCTCAATGGTTAGTATTCAGCTCATCCAAAAGTCCAGCCCCCACTTCTAGTATAAAATAAAACGCTTAATGCTTATAAACACAGAAATATATCATAATATGCTCAAAGGAAACACGGGCGATGTTTTGTCCACACAGACGTATTTCCCTATTTCCTCTTTGGATTTTGAAACTAGTGCAAATATTTTATAACATAATATAGACATCAACTATTGACATGTCCCAACGTTTTGCCTTTTTTGATAAGTTATTTCTTACAGGAGTTGGGACCGTCCAAAAAATCTTAAAATTGTCTAGTTTGAATGCCATCATGAACGTCTTTAGTGTAAAAATTTGACATTGCAGTTTCAAAAAAGTAAAACGTAAAAACATATAATATGTTCTTCTTATTTGGTTGGTGAAAAATTTTTTAAAATCAGGCCAGTTTTGTAGTAGAAAGTAGGGAAATTCGGCGGGTAACAGAGACAATGATAGCAACAATTTTGTAAAATACCTATTCTAGTAATTATTCTAAATTCTCGACTTCACCCTACAAACACTTTTAAGCATTATTTTGAAATAGATACAAAGTTTTCCAACCCAGATTTTATAAAAAACTAGCTGACCCGGTGAACTTCGTACCGCCTCAGAATAAATAAATGTTGTGTTAACTTATTAGCTGAATTAAATTCAGTTTTTTATTAAGTTCCTTCCCAGAACTTCCTCTCCTTCCTTTCCTAAAAAGACTCTCCACACAGCATCCCCAATGATAACGTAGACCCTACTTTCCTAAGCGCCTCCTTCCTAAGATAAAAAAAGTTAAAAATTATTCAATGAATGAATTATCGATGCGCAACCGTCCGTGTTTTGTTTTTGTCAGTATCAGAGATGGCGTTGTGTACGGATTAATATTTTTTGTGATTTTCTTACTTCTCCACTTACCTATGGGAATTGAGTTTCATTTTGTTTATACGTGTGAGGGAGATTTATTATAATTATTGTATTTTTCCTTTGGAGGGGTGCAGACATACGTTCACCATTTGCCCCATTTTCGACTGTTGACATTTAGTGTGTAAGAAAGAGGGGCAGTATTATATGTTTAAGAACAAAAGCAAAACAATCAGCGCATTGACATTTGACGTTTTTGAATTTTTGGAATTCATTCACTACTCAATATTATACTTATCACAATATTCCTACAGCTCTTTCAAAAATTGAGAATTCGGTCCATACAAAATGTAAGAGGAAAAGAATTTTCTTCATAATTATTTTTTTCGTGAATTTTTCTGATATTTTAATACCTATTCTGCTATTCTGCTATTCGGGGTGGATACAAATCCAACAAATCAAAGATTTTAAAAATCGGTCCAGCAGTTCTTGCGTTATAAATGGTGTAACTAACCCGAATATTAAGATTTCTTATCAAAAGTTTTTGGGTAAAACCAGCTGGATCTCAAATAACGAACCAGAATGATGATTTTTTTTTAACATAAATTTTTTTTATTTCATTATTAATTTCTTTGTTTTGTCTTTCTTCCAGATTTCCAAAGCTAACAGCGTGGTTAAGAAGAATGGAAAGTTTGCCTTACTACGAAAACACAAACGGAAGAGGAGCAAGGGCCTTGGGAGAAGTTGTCAGAAGTAAATTAAAAGACTAGAAATAAGGAATTTAATAATAATACGGTTATTTATTTATTTTATTGACCAAACCGTGTAGATTCGGGGCTAGTTGATTCACAGTAAATGTAACATTGTCATCATATGGTTACTTGGCGCCATTTTGTTTTTCCAACAATTAAGGTTTCCGTTAAACGCCGATTCTAGGTGCATTTCAGCTTTCTATCAAATTTGTAATAAACTGACGAGCTTAACGACATGATAATTATCCTCTTTTGCTGCTCAGTTTGTTCAAAAACTGAAACCTAGTTATCGGTATTTAACGGAGATCAAACCGTCAAAAAAACAAAATGGCTAATAATGGCCATTTTGAAGTAAAACTTCTTTACGCACGCTCGACTTGGGGGTAAGCTGGTGAATGTGAAAAGTGTGATGCAAACGGTAATCGATGCGAACGGTGATCGCATCGATTACCCAACGGTCGGGCCTTTACGCACGCTTGACTTGGGGAGTAAGGCAAAACTACTTGACTTGGTGAATGCGTTACGAAAAGTGTTATGGAGAGGTATTATTACAAGGAATTATTTGTTGAATAACCATGCAATAGGTCACCCCAAGGTCGTAGGTCACCCTAAGGTCTTAGGTCACCCCAAGGTCGTAGGTCACTCCAAGGTCGTAGGTCACCCCAATATCACATGTCACCCCAATATCAATGTCACCCCAATGTCATATGTTCTTGTGTCGTGTGGTCTAAAGCACACTCGTTTTTTTTTCATTAGCAAGAGGCCCTGAGGAAAATAATTTCCTTCAGGGCTTATGTCATGTTTGAGGATACTGTGTGAAAGTTTTCTTTGAAATGAAAGGAAAGAGAGAAAGATCTGCGAAGGAAAAAGGTACGAGGGGTGGGTAGGTTTCTGAGGGTTAGAATATCCAGGGGTGAATTCAACCCTCCCACTGGGTAAGAAGGTGGAGAGAGTCCTGCTGTCTCCCTCAACCAGTCTCTTCAAATCTGGCCCTCCACCAGATAGGTCCAGATAGATCCACACACTGACCCCATTCCTACCCATCCCTATATCCTTTTCCTTCTCAAAATGTTCTCTCCTTCCTTTCCTAAAAAGACCCTCCACACGGCATCCCCAAAGATGACATAGGCCCTGAGAGGAATTATTTTCCTCAGGGTCTCCTGTGTGGAGCTAATGTAAAAAAGGGTGGGCAGCGAATCCACCGCCAAGATATAGACGCCCCTGAAATCGGGCACCCATGCCAAGTAACCAAATGTAGCGAACTACTTAACCTACGGCAGAAGCGTTGTTTATCTAATGAATGGTTACCCGTACTCATCTCCCAATTTGATGACTATTTTACATTTGAATTTCTGTGAAGCAACCCGTCTTTGGTTTTAATTCTGACGGAGTGCTCTGTAGCGACAGTATGGAGAAATACTGCTAATCGACAAAATATACATGACACTTTAATAAAAAAATGTATTCATTACAATCAATATGAGATCAGTACCTGTGGTAAAATATTGTAGCAGGTTCGTTACCGTCCATAAATATGACATATTAATGTATATACTATAGTACTACCTTCTCAACGTGCCTACAGACGAAAAACGTTTTTGATTCAAAAGAGTTTTTGAAATTTTTCTTTTAAAAAGATACTTAGTATAATAATGGTGGCAACCAACGCCGAAAATGGGTGGCTTCGAAATCTATTGAGGTTATTTTTTTAACCAGAAACAAACGGAAAACTGATGAATCTATGTCAAATTTGGAGTCCATTTTGAATAATTTCGAAAATAACTTTTTTTGATTTGATTTTCGTTTTCGAGTAAATTGAGTCAAAATTTGGATAAGGAGAAAAAATATTCAAAACTAAAATAAAATCTTGTTTGATTTAGCTTCCTTAGTTTCTATTTTACCAACAATTGTAATTCCGGAGACCGTTTGCAACCTTCCAAAGAATGGTTCACTTAAGTTCGATGGCTGATGCAGTGCGAAGGTTGAAGTCACCATCCACATAAATGTAGGGAGGAGAGAACTATTAATTACCATGACAACATAATAAACTATTAATTACCATGTCAGGGGGTCTAGCACGATCAGATTGATAACTTGTTAGATCGACAGGCTTAACTGATTTTATATCGATGTCCCGAGTTGCGGTTGCGGTGTTGATAGAAAAGCCGATATTGACATGAAATAAATCTTTTTTTTTTCTATGGCAACACTGGCTGGTATTGTCAATGATTCAACATTACTAAGCGTAAAAATAGCATTGCCAGTCCGCATACACTTTTTGACATGAAAAAGGGAGTTAATTAGTTAATGTTTTTATTGTTTCTCTATATATTAATTGTTATTGTTTCTCTATATTTTAATTGTTATTGTTTCTCTTTTTTATATTTACCAAGACCATTGTTTGTTTCGTTTTACTACTGTAGTAAAACGAAATATATGTATATATATATATATAATTTACAACTGAAAAATGTCCTCTACAACACACGTGAACTCCTAGTGTGGAGGACAATATACTATACCTTTGTAATGTAAATATACTAAGAATAAATAAATGAGGTCTTTAGCCATAACTTGTCATATTTGAACAACTTTCGTTTGGAGGCTGCCCTATAATTTGGTAATCGGCCATTTACCGGGCTTCGGAACATTTCTTGTCAAATATATATCCCCAACTGTCCGTAAATGACGGATTTAGTCGATATAGAACTCAGTTTTAGCGGTCGACCGTGGTATGTCCCCTGATGGCTTTTGTAAATCTTCGCCAATAGACTGAAATTAAATTTAGCAATAGTGCCTTCCGCAGAAAAAAGTCTTATTAAAATCTTAATTATCCGATGATATTATTTGCGGCATAACTTTTGGGTTCATTAGTCTTCTTGAGCATGCGTTTCGACCAGCCTTGCAGTGTGCAGCATCAAGGGGAAAACTAGGCTGTAGAGAATTTTGGCTCAAGGAGGAGAAAGAGAAGAGAAGAGAAGAACTCAATACCCCAAAAGTCAGACAAAACAGGACACCAATTGGCTGTGAGAATCAATCCACCTTAAATCATATCCGACCAATCTAAGTGTGATTTATGATTCTTCGAACCGATTTTTCAATAGTTTTAATATTGTTGCAGGTGGCCTCTGTCGAGAAAAATATCCATGTCTGAAAAAAAAATTTTGCCATCAATAAAACCACGTACGTTTCGATTCTACCCCCAACTGATCAGACTTAGGACCCTGAGAGGCGATTCCAGTTCTACTTATGGATAAGAATGAATTGTCATTAACCTTAAAAATAACGACTTTTAGGGACATTCTGGTTCTACATAAGGCTAAGGAATTGTCCTTAACCTTGAAAATTACGAATTTAGAGCCATTCTGGAAAAATCTTAAGGCTAAGGAATTTTCCTTAACCTTAAAATTAACAATCTAGGAGCCATTATGGTTCTGCTCGTACTTAAGTATGAGGATTTATCCTAAGCCTTTAAAATAACGACTTTAGAAGCCATTCCGGTTGCAGAACCGGAATAAGTAGTTAAGGATAAGGAATTGTCCTTAACATTAAAAATAACCATCTTATTCTGTTTCTTCTTAAAGATAATTAATTATTCCTAACCTTAAAATTAACCACTTTAGTAGCCATTTCAGTCATAAATAAGGATAAAGAATTGTCCTTAACCGTAAAATTAAGGACATTACGAGCGATTCCGGTTCTGCTTAAGGATGAGGAGTTGTCCGTATCCTTAAAATTAACGACTTCAAGAGCCATTCCGGTTTTTCGGATTAGGAATTGTCCTTCATCCAAATAATTACGTTATAAAAATAAATCAAACACTTTGTATTTAACCACGAATTTATTTTGGTATATATCGACCGGTTTCGCTTACATCAAGCTTCTTCAGGATATAAATAATAATAACTGAAACTAATAAGTAGTAACTAATAACTCTTATGAAAAAAAAAAAATATTATTATAATTACGACTTTTTCATTAACTGCAACTACAGTTCTCTCGGATGACAGCAAAAAGGACGTTAATTTAAAGTTTAAGGACAATTCCATACCATTAGGTAGATCTGGAATCGCCTCCTACTTTATCGAGCGCACTCACACTAACGTTATAAAAAAACGTTTACTTTTCTTAGGCTGTATAGTTTTAACCGATTAAATACTGATTATCGGCCTATTTCGGTGTTTGAACAAATAATCGACTTTCAAGAATAACTGTCATGTTAAAGGTCTTGCATGACGGTTGCTCACAATTTGATAATAAGCTGAGATGGGCTGCGAATTATCGCATAGCGGTTAAAATTTAAAAGTGTGCTAATCATTTATTGTATCGTCAATCAAATGTCATGAGGGTTAAAATATCCCAAACTTAGAACTATATTATATATATGGAGGTGGATTCCCGTTCTCCATCCCTAGCCAAGGTCGTGTCCCCAATATACCATCAACTTCATAAGCTTTCGCACAAATCAGAGCTAGTGAGATAGCTGCTAGATGGTTCGCTAGCCATCGCTACGCGGCTATCTCACTCGCTCCAGTCTCTGCCAAAGTCAAAACGAGGGGGATAGGTACACTGAGGACATGTCCCTAGCCAAGGACTCTACCTAGATGCCTTGAAGGATATTCGCTTTGATGTAATGTAACAAAACCATTTTAATTTATGTTTTATATTTAATTTTAAGATTGTTGTGTACATATTATTGGATAAGAAAAGTATCATATATTTTTTGTAAATATATTATTTAGTTGCTTCAATTAATCACTTTTTTATTATGACTTTTTTTTAGTTATAGGTTAAACTGATTTTAAGACGGGAGGAATACACAAAATATAAGTGGTAAAGATAAGGTAATCCAATTTTATGTACTTATTTTGATATCGCAAACATAAGTTTCACAGTAGGTACAGAACAAAAATTAAAAAAGGGAAGTTAATTAGATCAAACGACAAGGATTCAAATAATGAAACAAACAAAGATAAACATAAATAAAGGCACAAACCTAAAGCAGGGATTCACACAAAGTGCACAGATTTACACGTAAATATATTAAACCACCCAGGTTTACACATGGGTAAATATCAATAGGCAACTTGCATCACATTTCTTTTCCGGTTAAGGCAAATATTCTAAGACGTTCTTTATTTTTTTAATTTTTTTATTCGTATTTTTGAAACCCTGGCAATTTTTCAAAAATTTCAATCCGAAAAATCAGACCATTTTTATAAACCGGAAAGACGGGACATAATTTTATGGGTGCGATAAAACGATAATTACATAGCCGAAAATCATGTTTAAAAAATAACGTTTTCCACACGAATAGCAATAAATTGTACGGGGTTCTCTTCGTAACATCTGTAAAAACACCGCCATATTTATCAAAAAATCAAAACCAAAGGATAAGTTCGCATAGAACAAACAATAAATCTAGTGAACGTTAAACACAAATTCAAAAATTCGCCGGAAATCAAAGTGTTGCCATATAAAAAAAAATTATCAGTGTGGAATTTTACAAAATTAAGGGAACATAATCGGAGACGGGACATTTTCATGTAGTGACGTCACGAGCTCAAATAATGGATTTATTTATTTAAAAATAAAAAACTATACATTTTTAAAAAATTTTTATAACATGTTCGTAATCTTAGTAAAAAAATCTATCCACACGATTTTTTTCCAAGTCGTTATGAAATCCATGCAAGTGGCCTATTACCAAGGTTCGTAGAAAATGCGGTTAGCTCATCGATTAGAGCGGTGATTGGCTAAAAATTCGTGACGTAGATCGGAGTCCATGTTTCACTGGGAGATTTGATTTAACCGCAATACAAGTAAAAAAATAAAAAAATTTTCGGGACTTCAAAAACTGCGTCACTAAATTTCGAAAGTTCTAAATTTCGAAAGCAGCACGACGAGTTTATTTTTCGAAAAAACCTTGATCACATACGGATAATTACATATACAGGGAAAATAATAGGAGAGAATAAAATAAACAAGACAAAACCAAACACGGCAAGAAAATTACGTAGGTATCTAATTCAATTTGGAAGGCGGATATGGGTAGAGCAGGCCGAATCGAGAGATATTGGTTGAGGAAGTTCATTCAATATCGCCTTGCGCCGCAGTGGGAGGGATGGATTCATACATTCGTCACTCCTGGACACACTGACCCCCAGATTCCTACCCACTTCATGCATACCCTCCTGGACACACTGACCCCCAGATTCCTACCCACTTCATGCATACCCTTTTCCTTTCCAGAACTTCCTCTCCTTCCATGCCTAAAAAGACCCTCCACACAGCATCCCCAAAGATGACATAGGCCCTGAGGGGAATTATTTTCCTCAGTGGAGCTAATGTAAAAAAAGTGATACCTGACGTTATTGGAGTAAAATAGGCCACTTGCATGGATTTCATAACGACTTAGAAAAAATCGTGTGGATAGATTTTTTTACTAAAATTTATAATATTCTTATTATATTTATAATTTACAAGTACAAGTATATTACATTGGATTTAGTCGTATATAGAGGTTAAACATTATAATGATTAATGATCAATAAGATGGATCAAGGAAAAAAATATTTATGAGATGTAATATTTTCGGTATGCCCCGTTATTCTCCTGTGCCATTCATGTGGAAAACTTTTTTTAAAAAATGATTTTCGGCTATGTAATTATCGTTTTTTCGCACCCGTAAAATTATGTCCCGTCTTTCCGGTTTAAAAAAATGGTCTGATTTTTCGGATTGAAATTTTCAAAAAATTGCCAGGGTTTCAAAAATACGATTAAAAAAAATACTGAACGTCTTAGAATGTTTTTCCTAAACCGGATTTTTTTTAAAATAAAAGTCAATGAAAGTGCAAAAGCGGATGGGGTGGATGACAGCTGTCAAGTCCCACCCCAACTGGACGTCGGAGACGGGCCTGACGTTTACTTATGATTCTTCTCATCGGTTTTCGCACTAATTCATTGATTTTCAAACAATTGGAACAAGACAAAACTCAAAAGCAAAATAGTGTGAGCATATTGAATGCGACAAATGTAGAAAGGGCCGAAGGTACGGATTAAAAAAACCACAAGCAGAGGTTTTATTGGAGATGACGATCGACACCCGATGTACTACTATCGGGTATAGGGCGAACTCCCAGTTTTAGCCACTGTGACGAGGCTCCCAAGACATAATAAAGTTCCATTGAAAATTGTTCTTAAAAATGGCTAGACTGATTTTTGATAATGAAACAGTATTTTCTGATAAAATTTATAATTATGTATCTTCAGATATAAAGCTTTGTAATTTACTAATGAAAGACTACACGAACCTAAAAATTTTTCACCATAATGTTCGATCCATAAATAAAAATTGGGAAGAAATACTCACTTTACTGAATAATCTAAAGGTTAAATTTGATATAATTATTCTATCAGAATGTTGGATTAATGAACTATATGTACCAAAACCCCTTCCTGATTACACTCACTTCTCCACAAAAACCCATCACAATCAGAATGATGGCATTATTATATATGTGAATAATGTACTGAATGTTCAGACTTTGGAAATATTAATCTCGGGTGCAAATTGTCTACAAATATCGTACGGTGACACGTGCATTCTAGCAATGTATAGATCTCCCTCCTACCACAATATAACCCCATTCATACAAAGTCTAAATGAAAAATTATCACAACTTGCGCATAAAAAACACTTAATTTTAGTTGGAGACATTAATATTAACACTTTACCAAATAATTCACACCCACAATGCCAAGATTACTTAAACCTACTTAGTTACCATGGATTGATATATACAATAAATCACCCGACTAGGGTCACCAAAGAATCCAGCTCTTGTGTTGACCACATTATGATAAAAACGAATAATCCATATAAAACACTTGTTTTTGAATTTACTTTTACTGACCACTCTGCAACTATGATTTCATTAAACACACCATCAAAAAATACAAAAATGAAATACAGTTATTGCATAAAACGAGTTGATTATGACAACCTAAAAAAATCTTTTTCCTGTAATTATTGTCACAACTTACTACACATACCCAACGCTGAAGATGCATGGTCTTACTTCATAGACAAACTACAAACTGAAATAAATAACAACACTAATTCTATAGTAAAAACAATCCCTCGCAAATTTTAACCTCTAACTCCCTGGATAAATCACACCATTATAAATTGTATAAGAAAAAGAAACTTACTCCATAAAAAAACTTCGTTGAATCCTTCTGACACTATACTTAACAACTTTTACAAAAGATACAGAAACATATGTACAAAAGTCATCAGGAATGCTAAGGAATTATATTACAGATATAAAATAGAAGAAAGCAAATGTAATCCAAAAGAAATACGGAACATTTTACGCGAAGCTACTCATACTAAGCCTAACTTAAACACTAACCTAAAACAACTCAATATTGATGGACTGACTGTCGACTTCTCAAAGAATCCGGAAAAAATTCTAAACCATGCCAATGATTTTTTCACTAATGTCGGGAAAAAATTAGCAAACAAAATGTCCTCCCCGAATTCTAATACAAAATTACAGGAAAATCCACATATACCCCATTCTGAACAATTTAAATTTCAAACGGTTACACATGACGATATTAAGAATACAATTAACTCATTAAAAGACACAAAGTCCGCCGGTATGGATGGCATCACCGTATATTTACTCAAGACACTTGTTCATGAACTATTGGAACCTCTCACTTACATAATTAACCTCAGCATATCACAGGGAATTTTTCCTAAACAATTAAAGCAAGGGCTCGTCATACCCATATACAAAAGTGGTCTAAAAGTGAACATTAACAATTATAGGCCCATAACAATACTTAACTCACTCTCGAAAGTAGTTGAAAAAATAATTAACAAACAACTGAAAACATTTTTGGAAAGCAAACAAGTACTCTCCGAAAATCAATTTGGCTTTCGGTCAAATAAAAGCACTGCCGATGCTATTATTGCTGTTACAGACTTTCTTGTTTCAAATTCAGATAAAGGTAAAAAATGCATTTCCATCTTCCTAGACCTCTCAAAAGCTTTTGATACTATCTCCCTTTACATCCTTGTTAATAAACTAAACACAATTGGTATAAGAGGGAAAGACCTAGAATTTCTTCAAAGTTACTTAACTAATCGAACTCAAAGTGTCAAAATCGAAAACAAATTCAGCCAACCCCTCCCTATAACCTACGGAATTCCCCAAGGAAGCGTCTTAGGCCCTACTTTGTTTCTCATATACATAAACGATCTTTGTAACCTAACGATAGATGGAAAAATTGTAAGTTTTGCTGATGATATTGTGCTACTCATTCAATCCGACACTTGGTTAGACGCATACAAAATGGCTGAGAAATCAATTAACTCTGTTAAAAAATGGCTAGCTATTAATTCTCTTGCACTAAATACTACCAAAACAAAATACATTACTTTTAGTATTAATATCGTTGGCCAACCTAATCAAGATGTTGAAATAAAAGTACATGAATGTTCTTGTATTCACGATACATTCTGTCAATGTCCTTGCCTAGATAGAACGGACCATATCAAATACCTTGGTCTTACATTTGATCAATATCTTAAGTGGAATACACATTGCCTACTCATCACGAATAAACTTAGAAAACATATTTATTTCTTCAAAAACATTAGAAACACACTAGATTCCAAATCTATGAAAATTGTTTATTACTCCCTTTGTCAATCAATCATTGAATATGGAAAAATCGCATGGGGAGGTGCAACACTATCCGCTATAGATTCATTATCGAAGGCACAAAAATTAATTTTGAAAGTTATTCTTAAAGTTCCCATAATAACAAGTACTGTAGATATATTCAACAAATTCCATGTATTAGATATTCGACAAATTTACACAAAAACAATCTTAACTCATCTGTTTAAAAATAAAACAAATACATTTTATGAAAATACCCAAAATATTGTAAACACGCGGCACAAAACCAAAGAACTCATACAAACACCTAAAACAAACACAACATTTGGTCAAAGAAATTTTAAATACATTTGCGTCTAAAATATACAATAACCTACCTGACAAAACAAGACAATCGAATAATATTAACAAATACAAAATTCTGATAAAACAATGGATTATCGAAAAAGGTCGTGCAATAATTAGTCACCTCACCCAAACATAATCCTCTTATCCCATTATTGTTACCACTACTAGTCTAGGAGCCGACGACATTAAACCTGTACGGATAGGTCTCCCAAAGTTCATACATAAATAACGTAATTTCATTCATAGGGGAACACAAAATGGACGTGCTGCCGTGTTTGGGACCAGTCAAAGCCTAAAAAAAAAATTTTTTTTAAATATGTTTTTTTGAGGTTTCTTTACATATAAGTCTCCCGTATAATGATTGTTCCTCGTGACAGGGGAGGGGTAGGACTATACTAAAAAGCAGTGCTGCCGGTCCCCATGATGGGCCGTATCAGTTTTTGCCGAGAAATAAGAGACACCTTCGTACAGGTTATCTGTACACATCGGTCTCCTCAAAAAACCAAAGTTTATCTGAAAGATCATCAATTTTTGTATAAAAAAAACCACTGCTGCCGTTTCCAAACAGTGGAGAAGACGGCGGCAGCAGCGTTTGAAAGTCGCCCTCCGGGCAACCGAAATTGGCGCTCTATTTCGGTTTTATCAGCAATCGCCCGGTTTTTTTCGATTTATATTATTGAAATACCCCAGCCACTATCACGAACAATAACTTTTGATTGTTTAAATAAATGAAATCGCCTATTTTATATGATATTTTTCGATTTTTCGGCAGTTTTCAATGTGTTTTTTTATACTTTCTTATGTCTTTGGTTATCCAGTTATCTATACTCATCGATCTCCTCAAAAAAACAAATCTTATCTGAAAGAACATCAATTTTTGTGTAAGAAAAACCACTGCTGCCGTTTCCAAACAGTGGATAAGACGGCGGCAGCAGCGATCGAAAGTCACCCTCCACGCAACCGAAATTGGCGCTCTAATTCGGTTTTATCAGAAATCGCTCGGATTTTTCGATTTGTATTATTGAAATACCCCTGCCACTATCACGAACAATAATTTTTGATTGTTTAAATAAATGAAATCGCCTATTTTATATGATATTTTTCGATTTTTCAGCCGTTTTCAATGTGTTTTTTTTTACTTTCCTATGTCTTTTGTTACCTGGTTATCTATACTCATCAACAAAATCGTGCCTGGTTAATCATAATAACGTTAAAGCTTTTTGGAGATTTGTCAAACACAAGAAACAAAACATAAGTACTATCCCCCAAAACATGACGTTTGGAGAAAAAAAGTCGTCAAACGGCGAGGAAAGCAGCGAACTATTTGCCCAACATTTTTCATCGGTGTATGAGAAAGATGACATTAGAAGCAACGAAGAGACTCAACCTCAATCTGAATCAATAGACCATTCGAACAGCTCTCTGCATACAGTAAACATTAGTGTACACGATGTAAAAATAGAAATGCTAAACCTTGACCAGAGCAAAGGCCCTGGCCCCGACAAAATTCCACCACTCCTAATAAAAAAATGTGCACACAGTCTCGCACTCCCTCTGACTATCATTTACAGAAAATCATTGTCTTCATCCATTTTCCCAACAAGATGGAAACAGGCTAATATTGTACCAATACCTAAAAGCGGAGACCTTCACGAAGTCACAAACTATAGACCCATCTATATTCTCTGTTCGTTTGCGAACATTTTCGAAAAATTCATTTGTCCATATCTAAATTATCATCTCAAAAATCTTTTAACTCCAAAACAGCATGGTTTTCTCTCCCAGAAATCAACATCCTCTAATTTACTTTGCTATGTCAATACCTTAACCGAAGCTGTCGACAGAGGTCAACAGATAGACACAATCTACACAGATTTTAGTAAGGCCTTCGACAAAGTAAATCACAGATTATTAATTCGTAAACTCAAACAAATGGGTGTTCATGGTACCTTGCTAAACTGGTTTTACTCCTATCTAACTGACCGCATACAAAGAGTAGTTTTGATGGCTATGAGTCAAGAGGATTAGACGTGCCATCTGGAGTGCCGCAAGGGTCCCATTTGGGCCCAATCTTATTTCTTGTTTTAATAAATTACTTGTGCGATGTTATTTTGGATTCTCAAATTTTGTTGTTTGCTGATGATTGTAAGATATTCAAAATTATCCATACATCACTAGACTCAATACTTCTCCAAAATGATATTAACAGAATTTCAAAGTGGTGCAACAACAATAGAATGTTTCTAAATTCTTTAAAATGTGTTCACATAACTTTTACACGTAAACACAATCCTATTCCAACTCCATATTTTATCGACGGTACTAAACTGCAGGAAGTCGCAACCATTCGGGACCTAGGATTATTATTTGATAAAAAAACTTACTTTCACACCTCATATCGACAACATCATTTCTAGATCCTTGAAAATGCTAGGATTTATCAAACGAAATAGTAAATATTTTCAAAACCCCATATCAAAAATAATGCTGTACAATTCCTTCACCCGCAACGTGTTGGAATACGCAAGTGCTGTATGGAGTCCAACCTACAAAGTTCACATTCAGCGAATAGAGCGAGTTCAAAAACATTCTATGTTCCACCTAGCGTATTCCGATAAGCGAGCTCGATCACTTCCTCACTACACCGATAGACTAAAATTCTACAATGTACGCACCCTTGAACAGAGAAGACTAAATACAGATATAAATTTTCTTTTCAAAATTGTTAATGGTTAAATAAACTGCCCTTTTCTACTTCTTCAAATCAGGTACAATGTTCCTAGAATTGGTTCACGACTTATAAATTATGTTCCGTTACATATTAAAAAATATCGAACTAAGCTGGGGTATGACTCAGCTTTATCAAGAATGTGCCGTAATTTTAACGAGGCTTATAAAAACATTCCATTAATTTGACAATGTCAACATTGGCCAACTTCAAATCATCTCTTAACCAGATTTAAAGCTCCCTTTTATATGGTTATATAAACTTATAAACCTATAAACTAAACTTTTAAACTTATATTATAATATTATTGTTCTAAAAACTTGTTGCAAAAACTTATTATTATTTTGTAATGTATGGTATGTGTGTGTGTGAATGATTGTATACATATGTAAGTATTATGTTATCAATGTTGTGTTTGTCTTTAATTAGTGATAGCATCAACCATGTTCAGTGTAATTGTATCTGTGAAAGCTTTGATGTAAATCACTGTTGACAAACCTAATAAAAAAAATAAAAAAAAATAAATAAATAAAATAGATACGAACTAAACATTTGCTCACTCCAAGTCAAGATCTAAACATATTTTAAGTTATTTTTCTCCCAGACTTAAAAAACCCCTCAGGGCCTATGTCATCTTTGAAGATGCTGTGTGGAGGGTGGTTTGGAGGAGAGGAAAGAGTGAGATAGATCATGTTATAGAAGGGAGTTACAAATTTATAACTATTCTCGGAAATCGAGAATGGTATCCTTGGTATCCATGTAATAGGATTTCGCATCTCAAATTTTTACACTGAGTTGAAAAAACAAGGTAGGTTTTAGCTTAAGATTGATTCTGCGTCAGCATTTGTTATGGAACTCAATTGTTAAGCCTCACTCGGTACACGATAAATCTGCAACTTGTTATTTTAATTTATCGTTATATTCGAACCAAACTGGTTAAAAATAAATCTGTTAGTGCCAATTTAAAACTACTCTCAGAACATGAAATGGTTTTTATTTGTTTCTGGCAGCACATACATATTCTGCAACTAGAATTTTATAACCGCACATCTAATAATAAAATGTTTTCCTTCAAAATGTTTTCCTTCGAAACGTCGGCAGCTGAATCCACAAAAGGTATTTTACATTCTCAATAAAAAAATTGTTTAATTTAAATCTGCATTCGGCTAATAAAAACTACGTTCAGATGAAAATTGTTTTTCTTTATTCTGGCATCACATACATAGTCTTCCACAATTTTTTTATAACTGCACTTCGAATAATAGAATGTTTTCCTACGAAATGTGTCAGCAGATGAATCCACAACTGGATTTTTACATTCTGATCACAAAACTGGTTTTAAATTAAAATTGAATATGCTTGTCCCCAGATTTGATTAGTACTACTCTCATAATATAATAAGGGCACCAAAATTCCATAATCATTTTTTTTATTTTTTATTAGCTCCACACAGGAGGCCCTGAGTAAAATAATTCCCCTAGTCATATTTGGGGATGCTGTGTTGGGGGTCTTTTTAGGGAAAGAAAGGAGAGGATGTAGTAGGAAGGAAAAATGTATGGGGGGTGAGTAGGAATCTGGGGTCAGTATGCTCAGGAGTGACGGACGTATGAATCAATCCCTCCCACTGCGGATAATGCGATGTTCCGACAATACAGCTGTTTGACTCTTTTAGGGTTCTTAGTCTTAACAAAATTTTCAAAAAGAACTCACTGTTGCAAATCCACAAAGATCATTTCAATACTACAACAAAAATCACAAAAATAAGTAACCGATCAAGATCACGTGGCAACCTAGATATCCCTAAAATTAAAACTAGTGCTTTTCAACACCACTATAACTATCAAGGTATAAAATTTTTTAATGCCCTTCCATATAAAATCAAATCTGAAGAAAATTATAAAGCCTTTAAATCACAAATAAAACAACTACTAGATCAACCCAACACAAATTATAAATTTTAATTTCACAGAACGAATTTGTACCGATTAGTAGTAATTGATCAAGTCTTAATTATGATATTTGATACTTTAGTTCAAAATTAATCATTTAATTCCTTCATTAATTAACAAAAAAAAAAAAAAAATTATAAATTAATGTATTCTTCTCATTTGCACATATCCTCTTAAAATATTTCATCAGCATTCGAACTGAAATGTAGCGATTATTGTTGTAACTTAACATTATGTACCTTCTTCGATGGCGCTACAGCCCATATCGAGCCTTGGCCTCCTGCAACAGTCGCCTCCAACTCGTCCTGTCCTCAGCGGCTGACTTCCAGTTTGGTACCTGGAGAAGCTGTGCTGCATCCCCTCTTACCTCGTCTTCCCACCTCAGTCTGGGTCTTCCCACTTTTCTCTTTCCACCTGGGTGTCCAGTCAAAATTCTTTTTGGGACGCGTGTATCCGGCATTCTCTGTACATGCCCAGCCCATCTCAGCCTGAGGAGTCTCATATGTGCTGAGATGCTAGGGGCCTTATATATGTCATACAATTCTGTATTGTGCCGGATGCGCCACTGTCCGCCCTCTTTTACGGGTCCACATATTCTTCTCAGCACTTTTCTTTCAAAAGTATCCAGCATTTCAGCCATCTTTACCGTCAGTGTCAGCGCCTCACATCCATATGCCAATACCGTTCTAACAATGGTCTTATATATGGTTATTTTGGTTTTTCTGTGGACACTACGTGACTTAAACACTGGCAGCAAAGAAAAGTATGTTTTGTTGGCTGCTGTGATTCTCCTTCTGATTTCTGCTGGATCCTCATTGTTCTCTGTTAGACTGGAGCCCAGGTAGGTGAATTGATCGACCACTTCGTATGAGTAGTTGTCTTTAAATTGTGCACTACTTCTTCTTCTGTGTGAAGGGTTCCTGCTCTGTACCATCATTTTCGTTTTATCAACATTAACCCGCAGTCCTACTTCTCGTGCCGCTGTTTCTAAAGGGTCGAAGACCTCCTTAATGGCTGAGATTGATCTTCCGATAATGTTGATGTCATCCGCATATCCGACAACTTGACTGCTCTTGAAACAAATATTGGAGCCAGTGTCTATAAGCGTTTTTCTTATTACATATTCGAGCACAATGTTGAAGAGAGTGGGAGCCAGACCATCCCCCTGTTTTAGTCCCTGCGATACCGTGAATTCTTCCGACAGTTCTCCGTCTATTTTGACCTGACATCTTGAGTCTGACATTGTGGCCTTGATGAGCCTAACCAATTTAGGTGGGATCTGGAATTGAAGTAGTATGTCATATAGACACTCCCGATCTATGCTATCATATGCTTGTTTGAAATCTATGAATAGTTGGTGTACATCTATATCAAACTCCCAGCACTTTGCCAAGATCTGTCTGACGGTGAACAATTGGTCTGTTGTGGATCTACCTGTGCGGAAGCCTGCTTGATACTCTCCCAGTAGGTTTTCTGCATACTTATCAATTCTTTGTTTCAGTATCATGGTGTAGATTTTATATGCTGTGCATAGAAGTGAAATGCCTCTATGATTTTCGCATTTTAATTTGTCACCTTTTTTGTGAATTGGGCATATTATGCTTATTTATCTATACAACATGTATCATGTATATCTATTTTAGTAACTGCTATGTCAGTAAATTTATTAATCAATATTTGTTGTCATTCATAAGATTATTTTCTTAATTTAAAAAAAATGATTATATATTTGTATATTATTTTTTCTTTATCTTTTTCTATAATAGCACAACTCCCCAATTCAAACACGAGAAATGTTTTCTCTTTTAAATTGGGTAGATTCATTAACAAGAAATAACTTTATCTGTAATTAGTCTTTTTATGAACCAAATATTTTCTTTCTGTAAATCTGTTATATATATGTATATTTCAAATAAAAAAAAAAAAAAAAAGGTCTGCGGTTCTTCCTCAATCAGTCTCTCGCGTCCCTGCTTAGTCACTAAACGTAGCGTGCCACTTGGGGGGGACCTATGGCAACCTATGACAGAGGTGTTGATAATCCAATAAATGGTTCCGGGGGCGGTGGTACCCATACCCGCCTCCCAAAATTTAAATAATAATAATACATTGTAAAAAAATTATCCATTTCATTTCATGGATCGATGTGTTTCGAAAGAAACCATTCATGTATTCAAAGTAGAAAAATAGAATGAAAACCATTTCCGTGTTCTGTATTTCAATAATTAAAGCTGAGGACTCGAGTGCGGATTAACTCTTAGGTTAAAACAAGTTTCATGTTTCGAATGATCTGTCAAAACTCCAGCGGATTAATCTACGGACGCATTTCGAAGAAAATCGTTCCAATATTTCGAGTGGAGTTAAAAATTTTGTTTGAAACCATTCTTCGAAATTCGTAATTCGTAGGAAAACCATATGCACATTATGAGATTATAATACTAATTAAAGCTGGCAACTCGCTAGTAGATTCACGCTCAATTTAAAACCAGTTTTGTGTTCAGAATGTAAAATTCCAGTTGTGGATGCATCTTCTGACAAATTTCAAGGGGAAACATTCTCTTTTTCGAAGTGCAGTTTTAAAATTCTAGTTGCAGACTCTATGTTTGTGCCGACAGAATCAAAGAAAAACCATTTTCATATTCTGAGTATGTTTTAATTCGCCACATACAGACCACCATAACACGGGCATCAGCCTAGCATGGTGGTCGAAAAATTCACAAATAATGTAACCATAATATTTATGCAATGAATAAAGAAAATTTTTAAAAAAAAATGTGCTTAGTTTTCCGGTGAAATCTGCTAAAAAGCTAAATTACATTGCCAGTCAAACTCATAATATAATCATCACCCCTTTCTTCAAGAAAATTTGTTATTACGTCAAATAACACGATGGATTGGCATTTGAAAATCACACAAGATGATACGCGCAGCTCTTGTGCGGGTTCTTGTCCGGCTACGGGTCGGAATTCTTGTGCAAGTGCGGGTTCTATTGGGTTCGAGTCTTTCGCCGGACCCGTGCCTCCGATCGACTGGACTAATGGCCGCGATCGACCCGTCGATCGCGATGGACTGGTTGGCCATCGCTGATCTATAGGATTTAGCCTGCGAGAGAATTTTTAATTATTAAAGTAAAACTTCTTTACGCACGCTCGACACTTGGGGGTAAACTGGTGAATCCGTTACAAAAAGTGGTGATTGTTACGAAAAATTACATGCCAAGGGTAATCGATGCGAAAGGTTATCAACGTCATTAAAAAAGGAAACGAAGCATGTGCAACTTTTGCCCAGCGAAAAAAAGACGCATGAGTGTGTACTACTGTGCGAAATGCAACAAACCACATTGTCTGGAATGTAAATGTCAATGTCACCCCAATGTCATATGTTATTATATTAGTTAGTGAAGTTTAACTTCAGTCGTGTGGTCTACAGCACAATCGTTTTTTAACGGGTACTCGGTTCCATTATAATATAGTAAATCCATAATATTTTAAATTTTTTCGTCAGCATTTAATATCTTCACGGCCATATTTACCACAACGGAGGGGGCGTAATGGGATATTACAACGGAGAGGGGGCGTAACGGGATACCACGACCGAAGGGGCGTAATGGGAAACCTCGACGGAAGGGGTGTAATGGAAAACCCCGACGGAAGTAATGGGATTAAACGGGAATCCTCCTAGTTGGACAGTCAAAACATTTCTAAAATAATATATAAATGTATAATCTTTTACTAAATAAAATTTAAAAAAAAAAGGAAAATATTTCTGTGGCAGTCGCATGTGTCGCAGTAGTTTTGTGCATGTGACGTCACAAATCTGATGACCCCCATACCCCTTGTCACACTTCTCTACTCCCCCCCCCCCCTCCCCTTCCCCTTAACACTTCCTCACCGGACCGGGGTAATGCACCAACACGAACGAGAGTTTTACGCTGTATCTAAGTTGTTTCTTAAATCACATACTCGATAATTTAGATCAGAAAAACTATCCGGTTATCGATCTGCATTTAAATAAATAATATCGCATTACAAATTTTCTAAATATAAAATAATTTCTATCAAATTCCGGCGGAGTATCTGTTCCGCCTCCCCCACTTCCCCTCTGTTTTATCGCCTGATATTTCCCCGTGCCTATACCATAGCTGCGGAAATTCATGGGTCTGGTAGCCGATCAGTAAAAGTTGCATTTCAGTGAAAAGGTCTGTGTAGTATTAACTGAGTCACGCTGGCTTTCTTACTATCACTTTGACGTTTTGCTATTACTTAAGGATTGATGAAAGTGAAAATGGGCGTGCGTATACCGGTCAGTGGTTGAGTGGGCATAGCGCTTGGGTCCCACCCGGGCGTCGCATGTTCGATTCCTCGGCTGGCTAAGTCCTCCATCACAACACAAGCAACATTTTCGGCTTTCTGTGGTGGTAGTAGGAGATTTTCAAACATTGTTGGGTTATTCGTAACCCGGGAATGTTTGTCTTTCTTTTAAAAAAAAAAAAAAAGTATAACTGGACAATTTTAAGCGATATCAAACAATTACTAAGTTATTGATAGAAAGGACTCAATTCCGTTCGCTCACTCTGCGCACCTCGTATGCCCTTTTTACAATGCTAATATAATATCAGCTTGCCGGTCCAAGATCATTCTGTCTGGAGCGTTTCCTGTACACAATGGAGTTAACATATTTTAAAGTACAGGACGGTTAAAATCTACAGCTAATAAATAGTGTAAAATTGTGTTTTCGGTTTTAATTGCTAACTTGATTAGATTTGATGGTAAAATTTAATTTGGGAGGCGGATATGGGTACCGCCGCCCCGGAATCCATTTACTGGATAACCATTACCTCTGTCATAGCTCATCCCAAGTGGTTCGCTAGGTTTGGTGACTTAGCAGGGGTGCCCTGGTTCATGGTCTGCCCACCAGATTATGAGAGACTGGTTGAGGGCGACCTTTTGATATCAATCCTGAAATCCAATCAGCTGGATGCTTCGATATTAGGAAATTACCGACCGATTTCCTTGGCGACAATGCTTTTGAGACTATTTGAAAAAATCTTATTCGCGCTAGTCAAAGAAAAACTATTTACCCTGGATAACCAATTCGGCTTCAAGAGCGTTTCATCAACTGATATGGCCATTTATGGGGTAAAACAAACAATAGCCTACTCCAAAAAAAGAAAAACCACCGTTTATGGGTGTTTTCTGGACCTAAGCAAGGCCTTTGATCGTGTTTCCCATAAATTATTGTGGGAAAAACTAATAAAACGAGATGTTCCAGCAGCATTGGTCAATATGCTGGCTATTTGGTACGGACAACAGGAAAATCACATTCAATGGGCAGGAGCTTCTTCAAGACCTTTATTCCTTAAAAGCGGAGTCAGGCAAGGGGGAAATATGTCTCCAACTCTATTTAATGTTTACATTAACGACCTCTTACAAGAGTTGAACGATACACGAATCGGTTGTCATATCTGCGGACAAGGCCGTAATAACATTAATTACGCGGATGACTTGGTGCTGCTTGCACCTTCGATTAAAGCGATGAGACGACTTGTGCAAATATGCGAAGAGTACGCAAACTCTCATAACTTGTTGCACAATTCTAAAAAGTCAGTCATCGTTGCTTTCAAATACAATAAGGAGCCATTCAATATTCCTCCAATATATCTAGAAGGAAACGAACTGCTTGTTGCCGCACAGGTTAAGTATCTAGGGCATATCCTAACCGAAGACATGAAGGATGTAGAAGATATGGAACGACAAAGAAGAGCAATTAACATACGGGCCGGAATGCTCTCAAGGCGGTTCTACCACTGTAGCGACGACGTCAGAAAATTACTCTTCAAGACATACTGCACCGCCCTGTACACATCTGAACTGTGGACGCAATACCCAGCAGCGCAATGGGACAAACTGTGGGTGTGCTACAACAATGCATACAGGCAACTTATGCAACTACCGAGGTTCTGCAGCGCCTCCACGATGTTCACCGAAGGGAGGGTGCACTCATTCCCAGCCTTACTTCGCCACCGACTAGCCAGCTTCTGGAGCAGGACACGGAAATCAACCAACATCATTTTCGTGGCTGCATCCGAGTGGCTCAGTTCCCCACTAAATGAGCGATGGATGCAGATGATGAGGCGACCTCCCTGATGGACGATAATTTTTTTTTTTTTTTTTTTTCATTTTTATTTTAATTTCTGTTTAATTTTATTTTTTTTTTAATTTTACGGTTATTTTTTTGGTATTTATGTTCAAATTTTATTTTCATTAGGTACCTACCTAATAATATGATTTTTATTTACTCCGTATGTAATATGGCAGACTGGGATTGCACTACCCTCCCAGTCCTGCTGGAATAAAAACGTAAATAAAAAAATAAAATAAAATATATATATATCCCCAGCAGGACTCTGTTGGAATAACTTCTTGCACCGCAGTGGAGGGATGGAGTCATCCGTCCATCACTCCTGGACACACTGAATCCCAGATTCCTACCCACCCCTCATACCCCATTCCTTCCCCGAACGTTCTCTTCTTCATTTTCTAAAAAGAAACCCTTCACATTGCATCCCCAAAGATGACTTAGACCCTGAGAGAAATTATTTCCCTTGGGGCGGTCCGTTTGATAAATTCTCCCATCTTAACAGACTGATTGCAATCTTTAGAGCATAGGCGTCGGGTGGGAATGCTATCCTCGTTCTACCGGTATTACAATGGAAGATGCTCCGAGGAACTGGCGTCATTGATCCCTTCGGCACCGGTGCATAGTCAGGAAACATGCCAACCGCGCGCCCAACATATGTATACGGTTGACATTTGTCACATGAGAACGGGTTGCTTCTTCGACTCGTTCTTGTGTTCAAGAGCTCGGCCGTGGAACGATTTGCCGGCCTTTGTCTTTTCTCCTTCCTACAACATGGGTCTCTTCAAGACCAATGTTCATTCCTTCCTCTCAAAAAGATCCTCCACACAGTATGTTTGATGACATATGCCCTGAGAGAAATTATTTTCCTGTGTGAATTTAATGTTAAAAAAAACTAAGGGAATAATTTCAGGGGTTGCTGTGTGGAGGGTATTTTTAAGGAAAGGAAGTTCTGGGAAGGAAAAAGGTTTGAGGAGTGGGTAGGAATCAGGGGGTCAGTGTGTTCAGGTGTGATGAATCCATCCCTCTATATACGGTGTGAGGGGATGAGTCGAGTCCAGTTGGAGGTTTCAAAATGCCTCTCTCAACCAGTCTCTTTCGAACCAGCCCGTCACGCACAAGGTGGGTAGACGTATCCGCCGCCAAGATCTAGTCAAACCATATGAACTCGGGCACCCCTGCTAAGTCACCAAACGTATTTTACTATTTTCCATAAGTGTTTTTTTTTAGACATCAACAGAGTTGCCAGACCGCGTTTATTTGATGTTCTCTGCAGGGCAAAACCGTTCACCGTTTAAAATATAATATTATAATGTACCTACTTAAATGGACCGGTTAAAACTAAAAACTAAATATCTACCTATGCAAACAAACGCATCATTTATGATATGGATATAATAACAGCAATCATAAATTGTGATTCTAGGTATACTATAAGTTTCAAAACACTTAACATCCGTAGCTATTTTAGTAATAGGTAGCAGTTTTCAACAGCTGAAAAAGTTAAACAAATATAAATCCATCATTTACAGATCACCCTGTGCAACAAACTAGCCATAAACGCGGAAGATGTTATCGCTAATCGCCAGTCGAGATTCGGAAACAAGGAGTTATGTTGTCTATCGGCCCGCCTTCTCTGTTTTCTATGGAAAAATACGCATTATGGTCTAAATTCATTAGAATATTAATTATGACTTTATTTATCAAACGATTTTGATTATGACTACTGAAATATGATGAATATACTTCCTTCTAATTATTACCAAAACAAATTACAGAAAATTATGTCATTAAGACCCTTTAATAAGCAAATCAATTTGGGGGACCCTAGTGACCCCCCTTCGGATGATGTGTGATTTTTTTCTTTCCGGGACGAAAAGGTTAAGGTGTGACATAATTTATGGATGGCCCGTTATGAATACATAGTATTGGTATGTACTCGTATGTTTGTAAAAATTTACCCCTACTTTAACACAATTCTGTCGCTTTATTTCTTCAGTGATCTAAATCTGTCTTTCTATCGGAATACACAGACCATCAAGTAAAATGTGTAAATGTTTGGTGAGGAATAAAAAATCATCACTAAAGATTTAAATTTAATTACACTGTCAAGAGTTTTTATTTTCTTTACAAAAGAAAGTGCTTGGCGTCCGGATTTGCAAACCTTGGTTGATGAATTATTAATTATATTTTAATTAAGATTAAGGTCACCTCAATCTTCTCTCTTCGTCAATGTCAGACTCACACTAAAATATTTAAAACATAAACATGAAACAAGATTTCAGCCAGAAACCGCAGTTGAATTTTTGCTAATTTAGACACATAAACATAATTTGTAAACCCATTTAATCACAGGAGACCAAATTTGTTCCAACTCACGTAGGTCTCGTATAAATCATTGTATCTCCCTTACTGCCATTGTGATAAATATGATCTAAACCCGCGCGCACTTTTGGTGCGGCCTGCTGAAATAACCACGTTTAAGATGCATTTTTAAGACGTTATTGAAAAAGTGCTTTGTGTTATCGGAGTTTTGAATATATTGCCAAACTTCTGCCAGTTAAGTAGTTAAATTAATATAAAATCATTTTGTGTAAATTATTTTAAATAGTTAAATTAACATAAAATCATATACGTGTTCTAATCTAATATAATTGCATACGATAAATTTGCTACAAAATCCAGAAAAACCATTCACTTAATCTGAATACAATTTATCTTTGGACTAGTGGAATCCTATGCATACTCATTCTTAAGGTAAAACTAATATTGTGTTCACAATGCAAATTCCTATTGCGGATTCATCGGTTAACGCATTTCGAAGGAAATCGTTCTTGCGTTCCGACTGCAAAAACTTAGAGGAGAACCATTTTCTAGGCGCAGTTTAATTAAAGCTGGGGACTAACAATCCAACTCGCTCTAACGGTAAAACCAGTTTTCTGTTCAAAAGACATCATTCATTATTGACATGTTATTGACATATTATTTTCTGTTCAAAAGACATCATTCATGATTACAGACAGCATTCATAATTGAAGTAAAACTTCTTTACTTAATAATTAATTGACTTGGGGGGTAAGCTGGTGAATGCGTTACGAAAAGTGTGATGCGAACGGTGATCGAGGTGAACGGTCGGGCCTTTACGCACGCTTGACTTGGATTAAAGGGGCATTACGGAATTAGATAACGTAAATAAAACACGTTCTGCCGGAGATGTTTTTGAATTAATATTTAACGGCCTTACTAAAAAAAAAACACAGCACGACCGATTACCTGTGTTTTTGTAGCATCATGGATACAACACATTTACACTAAAACACGAAATATTACTAAAAAAGAATTTCACTCTAAAACACGTTTAAATTTGGCAACACTGCAATTTTTCAAATTTTACATACAATTTTTTTTTGTTTTCATTCATAGCCGCTAGATGGTGATAGCGTCGCGCCTGCACATTTCTACTATCTTGCCCGCGCAAAGAATAGCAGTTTAGTTTTTATGTGGCGGGAATATTTCTAGTAAATATTGAGATTTTACTGAATGATTTCTATTATAGCGACCGATTCACAATTCTATTCATGTAATTAATATATTTGCCGTGTTATTTATGTGGTTTTACATTAGTTTTATCAAGTTATTGCACAACAAACAGTACTTTAAAAGTTGAACTGTCAAAATATTGTTTTGGGTTACATAAAAGTTCAAATTTACGTTTTTAAATCTTTATTTTATGAGAATTTCTTACAAGTGGTGTTTTTTTTAAATATTAATATCAAATTCACGTGTTGGTATACTTATCAAAGAAATTAACATCTTTAGTGGTGCAAAAAATTTGTTGAAATGTCAGAAATATTTTTAAGGTTATTTTTTTGGAATTAAAAAAAACTTTGAAATTTTTTATCATTTTTTTATTGTATGCACGAGGAAAAAGTGAGGTGACAGTTTCATTTCAAATTCATTATATAAAAGGTCTGTATTTTTTAAATTTTATTTTTTTTAATATTTCTGTACACTTTCATCAAAAATGTTTTGGTTAGAAATTATTTTACATTTTTTTCCGTGTTTAAATCTTAAAATATGGCAGTTTCTTAAAACTAAAGTGTATTTCAAATACACAAATCTAAAAGGTAATTTTATCTAGTTTTTAAAAATTGTATTTGTTTTTACGGCACCTTCAAAAATAAGAAATATATAGAACATTCAAAATACTTTGGAAAATTCCAAATTTCGTTCAGACATCATCCCTAAAACAGAGATAAACTATCCCCCCAGGCTGTGTAAACGGCGTGTATTTTTTTCCAAGAACAATTTTTTAATTAGTAATGTTTTCATATCCGCGGCTGTTTGTCAATTGAATAAATTTTTCACGGGGTTTTTTAGTAAGGCCGTTGAATACAAGTTTTAGAAACTTTTAAAGTTTCGACATGTACGCATTTCGTTCAAAATGTTTCACAAATTTGCATTAAATTTTACAACTATTATGACGTTTACCAAAAATACAGTTGCATCGACAATGCATAATTTTCCAGCCAGTTAATAATATTAATTCATATTATGAACTCGAGGTAGGTACTGGGGTTCAAAATGCGAATGAATTACATGCCCAATATAATATTTGTAGTAGGTAACGCAGCATTCATATTAATATGAAGTTTTATGAAACCAAATCAGATGAGTACTTACGTAGGTAAGTACTCAAGCATAGTCAAGATCTCTCTCTCTTCTCTTCAATTTCATTTTTAACAATAAAAATTTAATTTTTAACAGTAAAACTTTCATTTTTAACAATAATTTTTTTTTTTTTTTTTTAATTTGTCATTATCCCCCCTCCATATCTCCTAAAGCGTTGATCCTAACCAAATAGTTTATAGAACTTTTTTTGTAGAAAATTTTATGTAGATAATTTAATATTTTAACATTTTTCTGCTAGAGGTAGTAGTTTTCGAGATATTAATGAAATATTTGAAAAAGGGACATTTAGAGACACCCTCACCCTTAGCTCCACCCCCACCCCTCAGTACTTTTAGTATTTTGTTAAGGACACATTCCCGTACAACTGTCCCAAAATTCGCTTCTACACAAATTATTTCCGCTATTCGGTGTTTTTTGGTCTTCGTTGCCTGGACTAAAAAAAACGAGTGTGCTTTAGACCACACGACTGAAGTAAAACTTCACAAACTTATGCCGTCCAATAACAATCTAACAATAACAGGAATAAAAATATCCCCATCCCCTCAACATCCCCATCAACTCAACTCAACTTAACTTAACTTAACATAACTCAACTCAACTCAACTTAACTTAACTTAACTTAACTTAACTTAACTCAATTCAACTTAACTTAACTTAACTCATATCGATTAGCGTTTCACTTTCATTATAGCTTTCATATAGATTAGCGTTACACATTCATTATAGCGTTTCATATTTTTTTCGTAACGTTTCATATTTTTTCGTAACGTATTCATCATTTTACCCCCCCAAGTGTCGAGCGTACGTAAAAAAGTTTTACTTCAATAAGTTACAGGATGGTCCGATGCTCTGTGGAAAAATACTGATATTAAAAAAATGTTGCAAAAAGATCATCATTTTAATAGTTTTATCATCACGAGTTTGAGCATTTTTGAATGTAGGTAGATATTTATAAAAGCAAATTGTGAATGAAATAAAATCGATATTGAGTTATTATGTTAAGATGCTGGTGTAAAGAATAACGAATCTTTCTCATCCTAACCGCCCTGTACAGTTGCAAGGGTACGATCGCACGATCATCGTTCGCCGAAAATTAAATTCTCGGCCGCTGGTTAATGGCTCTTAATATTGGTTTAGTGGTCCTTTGTTCCAAAGTGAATTAATAGTAAAAATAATTAATGATGTGAATGAATGAGTAATGGTGAGAGAACGCCAATCAAAATCATCTCCACGATAAAAAACGTCACTTGAAATGTTTACCAGTGTACAGTTGGCGCGCGACGCATTTTGAAGTGTCACGTGTTCAAGTCAGTGACGTCTAGCAAAGAAAGTTTGCAAATGACGGTGATTGTTATTGATACTTTTTACCGCTGATTGGTCGGTTGTTTTACCGCAAGCTTATTAAATAAACAGAGTGATTATATGATTTTAAACGATGAAGTTTACTTAGAGACAGCACTGATTTCGTAATTTGGAAGTCGCGCGCACAGGACTGTATTCTTTTTTTTATGTGAATACCGAACAAGAATCCCAACTGATCCCAACCGCCTTTTGCCAGTAGAACTAGTTCATGTCCAATTGGGATATGTTGGGAGGCTTGAGGTAGTAGCAAGGGCGGATCCAGGATTTCTTTCTGGGGGGGGCACAAGGGGCGGAGGGGGGCGGGCCCCCCCTCCGCCCCTTGTGCCACTCAAGAGCACATCCCCCCCCCCCTCCCTTGGACGGACCAATTTTTTATGAAGTCGAAATTTGTGTTTGGGGGCGTTCAAGTATTGCGTAATGCAATTTTTGACCCCCCCCCCCCCCCTCCCCCCATGTAACGCGCAGTAGCGTTTTCTTATACACCCCCCCCCCCCCCCCTAAACGTTACGTAACGCCCAAGTGACAATTTTTACCTGAAAGTCACAATTAAGTTGCGCAAAGTACTGTAAAGTTGCTTAAATACCTTTTTTCTTGTTTTAATCGCGTTTGCGGTAATAAATAAAAGAAGAGATTTTTAACTCGCGATTCATGCGCATATTGTTTATTTTATTTATGCAAGTTGCTATTTATAAAAAAATTGGGAATTATTATTTTTTTATCCGCCTTGTATTCCTTCCGGATCTCCACAATTTAACAGTCTTTCCTCATGTCCTAAATGCAGTTTTACAAGTTCTCAAAAGGAAGATTTAAAAATCTACAGTATGATTCACAGAAGAGAAAAACCTTTTTCATGTCCTGACTGCAACTACTCGTGTTCTGAAAAGAGATACCTAAGAAGTCACTTGCTGACTCGTGGTGGAGAAAATTCTCCGACTGCAACTATTTATGTACTACGAAGTAATTACATCTATTCATGTACTACGAAGTGAACGAAAATCTAAAATTCACATGTTTAACCACAGTGGAGAAAAACCTATTTCATGTCCTGCAACTATTCTTTTTCTCGAAAAAAACTAAAACGGCAATTGCTGACTCACAGCGATGAAAAATCTTTTTCATGTCTCGACGGCGACTATTCATGCGCTACAAAACGGTATCTAAAAATTCACATATCCACACTGGACAAAAACCTTTTTCATCTCCCAACAGCAAGTATTCATGTTGTACAAAGGAATTTCTTACAATTCATTTTCTGACTCACATTGACATAAAACCTTTTACATGTTTCTACTGCGAGTAATCACGTACTTCAAAGAGGTACCAAGAAAATCACATGTTTATACATAGTGGACAAAACCATTTTCATGTCCCGAATGCAGTTATTCATGTTCTCAACAGGGAGATTTAAAAATCCACAGCGCGATTCATAGTGAAAAAAAACCTTTTTCGTGTTGTGAGTGTAACTATGCTTATACGAAGAGAAATTAAAAAAATCGCATGTTTTCCCATAGTGGATAAAAACCTTTTTCGCTGCAAATATACATGTTCTACAAAATAACAAATGAAACGTCACATATTTACCCACAGAGGAGAAAAATCTTTTTCATGTCCTGATTGCCACTATTCATTTTATCGCAAGGGACATCTAATCACGTGTTAACCCACAGTGGACAAAAACCTTTTTCGTGTCCCGACTGCAACTAATCATGTTCTCAAAAGGGACGTACAAGAACGCACTCGCTGATTCACGGTGGAAAGTAACCTTTTTCGTGTTCTGACTGCAACTATTCATGTACTACAAAGGGATATCTAAAAAAGCTTATATTTACCAACAGAGGAGAAAACCCTTTATCAGAAAATTTATACATAATACTTGAACGGCCCCTTTGTCAACTATAATCGGGGGGTGGGGGGGGGGAGTTTTCCGACCGTGCTTTCCCCCGACCGCACCGCTCTCGCAAACGCTGATTATCATATTTCATTTGCAAGTGCATGAAAGGGATGCAACGAACGTAATTCGCAATTCCTGCCAGAAATAGACAAGAGTTTGACTCATGTTTTTTCTGTTATTTTATTCATATATTTTAACAACTCTGATAATTTGATTTGCTTCCAAGTATGTACTGTGATGGAATCTCCACAGTACACAAAAATACCGTCCTGGGGGGGGCACGTGCCCCCGTGCCCCCCCCCCCCTAAATCCGCCCTTGGGTAGTAGGGAATAGAAGGAAAGGTGAAAGAGGAGGGTGGGGAATTTCCTGGTTATTCAGATCTAAACGCCCAATACGGCTAAAAACATTTCAAGCAAAATTTAAATTCTGAATTGTGGTCTTACATCAGCGTGATACCGAGAGTATCTCCCACTCTGAACGTGTCGCAAATATACCTTGTATTATTTTAAATGATTAGATTGTGAAATAACACAAATCAATCAAATAAAATTTACTTGAACACCGGATTTTAAACCCGAGACCTACGAATTGCTGGTTGAGAGCCTTACCACTCGACCAACTAGTCGGCCTTGAAGTATTAAGTAACCAAATGAAGGCACTTCAAGGCTACTTTCATCTTGTCGTTCTTCCTCTCATCCCCAATATTCTCTTTTCCCAGCTCAGTATAAAAAATCCCTCCCTAATATTATTTTCACCGGAAAATTGTATAACCTTCGGTATAGTAATTAAATTATTTCGCTTAAAACTGATCTTACCGTGAATTTTATTTCTTGGTTCTATTTTAGGTAGGTATTCCTCTAATACTTTGTACAAATTAGTATAATCTCTATATTTCTTTTACAAAGAAATATACAGTATTTATTGTGCGTAACTGGACTGCCTCAGTAACAGTTTTATATTTGTTTAAAGATAAATTGAAAATGTCCACTGACTTGGTATAATTATTTCCCTCCATTAGTATTCTGGGTAAAGAGGAATACATATGGTAGTTAGTTCCAGAATTTCTGCACTGAAATAAATCCTGACTTCTAGTATTACGTATTGGAATCCGGAAGCTTATCAATTCAAGCAATACCGGACTATCAAATAAATAATTTAGAATTTTATACAGAAATATTAATTCAGTGAAAATTCTTCTGTCTGGCAATTTGAGCATATTCACATAATTTAAAATAGTGTTGTAGTTCAACATAATTGCTAGAATACCCATTTTAAAATTTAGTAAACGCATTAAATTGTATTATGTATATTCTTTCAACAGCTTGTACATGTATATTATAACATGGGTTCCAGACAGGATAATTGTACTCCAGTTGACTTCTAACATATGCATAATATAACAATAATATAATATAATGAGACCTTGGGTTAATTGGCAAATCATTGTCCACGGATCATTAGTCCTGGAATTCAGACTTCAGACTTCATTAAAAATAAGACATCAAACAATATATTTGCTAAAAGGCATCGTGTTACATGTTAAAGAATAGTTATATTTTTTTGAGTATTTTTCAAAGTATCAAAACAATGTTAGTATTTTGTAAAAGAAAAATGGCATTCTTTTACATAGATATGATCATAGCAGATGTTCAACTTTCGAAATGTCTTGGGTTTGAATCCGGCGGTCACAAAAACCTTTTTTCGTTTTTGCAAGTTGTGTGGGTTTTTCTCAGTTTGGGAGGTGGATTAAGTAATTATTGGAAAACCAACACCCCTACCATGGGTCACCCCAAAGGGTTTGTTACGTTTGTCGGTTCCATATGCCAACTCAGAATCAAATCAACTAAACACCTCCTTGAAATGTAATTAAAAGCTAGGATTTTTTTTTTTTTTAAATAGCCTATAAACCTAACCTAACGTAACCTATTTAACCAACTTTTTATATTTTTTTCATCACTTTTCAAAAGGAGGTTCTGAGTTGATTTCATTCTAAGTTGACAGTTCACCGCCGGGTTCGTGGGGTGAGGTTTGTCTAGGTCTTGGCGGCGGCGGGTTTGCCCATCTACTGCGTGGCGGACCGGATCGGAAGAGACTGGTTGTAGTAGAGCTTTTGACCTATCCAACTGAACTCTCTCGACCCATCGCCTTGCACCGCATTTAATACCCACCATAAATTATTCTCTTTTTTTTTCATTAATTTTATCTCCTTCCTTTCCTAAGACCCTACACACAGCATCCCCAAAGATTACATAGGCCATGAGGGGAAATATTTTCTTCACGGCCTCCTGTGTGGAGCTATGTAAAAATAAAATTAACTTAAGTTTTACAAACTTAAAAACCATTTTTTTTTCAAAAGAAGGGAAATTTTTTTCTGCAAAATGAAAACGCAAAATTTTTAATGTAAAATATGATCTTAGTAAATAAGTATTTTGCGATCCATAGAAAAGGCAAAGGTTAGTTATTTAGACATTTTTTGTCACCGAGAATCAAGAAATGATTGATATTCAATAATGATGATTCTTTTCACCTTGAATACTATATCACCTGGGAAACATATTTATACTTCAGATCTATCACGAGAGTTCAAATCAATCTACCTAGATTGGTTTTAAATATTGATTGATTTGTTCTAATGTACTTGTACTGTGTACAGAGTGAGGCCTAGACTGTTTCTTTGTTTAACCATTCAATTTGGGAGGCGCCGCCCCGGGAACAAACATCTCTGCCATAGGTTACCCCAAGTGGTTCACTAAGTTTGGTGATTTAGCAGTGGTGCTCGGGTTCATGGGGTGAGGTTTGTTTGGGTCTTGGCGGCGGATGCGTCTGCCCACCAGCTGCATTAATACAGGCCGGATCGGGAGAGAATGGTTGAGGGAGTTCCCACTCTCTCGGAACATCACCTTCCACCGCAGTGGGAGGGATGGATTCATACGTCCGTCACTCCTGGGACACACTGACCATCAGATTCTTACCCACCCCTAATACACTTTTCCTTCCCAGAACTTCCTCTCCTTCCTTTCCTAAAAATACCCTCCACACAGCAACCCTAAAGATCACGTAGGCCCTGAGGGGAATTATTTTCCTCAGAGCCTCCTGTGTGGAGCTAATGTAAAAAAAAGGAAAACTCGGGTCATAATTAGTCAGAGGGTCGAAACACTTCCGCTTTGCAATAAAATCCATATCAATGGAATATTCTGAACGTATCCGAAATCTGAAAACTGTTTTTGAAAGGTGATAAAATGCGCTTTTAAATTTTATAAGTCGAAATAAACATATATATTTAACTAACTAACTAACTAACCATCACGCCGTTTCCCCGCAGGGGTAGGCAGAGAGGACGGACCGCCACACAACTCGATCTTGGCACACACTCTTTGCCTCGTTCACATTCATACATCGTCTCATACATGCTCTTCTATTATTCCGACTCTTCACATGGCCCGACTCAAGTATCTGATTCACTTGGTCGTACCATGTCTTCCTCGGGCGTCCCCGACTTCTTCTACCATTCACATTTGCATCATATATTCTCCTTACACTCCTTTCCTCGTTCATTCGCTCTACATGCCCAAACCATCGGAGAGTCCCTTTCTTAATCTTACACATCACGCTTACATCAGCCTTGCATTCTTTGCAGATATCCACGTTTCTCTCGCGATCGTACATGGTTTTACCACACATTCGCCTCAGGGATCTCATTTCTACAGCATTCAGTCTGCTTTTATCCTTCCTCTGCCAGTTCCATGCCTCACTGCCATACATCAGGGTAGGTACCAGCACTCCATTATGGACGGCTAGTTTCGCGTCTTTGGACAGTTTTTTATTACCGCCAACGGCATTCAGTCCTCCATTAATGGAGTTACCGGCATTCACCCTTCTTTCAATATCTCTATCAGCCTTCCCATCTTTCGTAAACATACTACCCAGATACACAAACTCATCCACCTGCTCCAAGTATTCATCATTCACAACTATATTGCATACTGTTTTCGTACTCTCTTTTTCAAACACCATGACTTTAGACTTACTTACATTCATCATTAACTCATTCTTCATACATACTTCGTTCATCCTAGACACGAGAGACTGTAGATCTTCCATACTGCTAGAAATTAGCACCGCATCATCAGCATACAAAAGGCAACATACTTCCAGATTACTCAATTTTGCGCCCAATCCCATCTCTTTCAATTCTTGCATACAATTATCCATGTTTAGATTGAATAACCACGGTGACATTACATATATTTATACATACAAAAAATTGCATGCAAAAATAAAAATGTTTTAAAAATGGCTCACCTTACATTTTTTTAAACTAAATTTAATGATAAAGAAAAAGAAAACAAAACGAGTTAGCTTTAGACCATACGACTGAAGTAAAACTTCACTAACTTATGCCGTCCATTAACAATATAACAATAACAGGAATAAAAATATCCCCATCCCCTCAACATCTCCATAAAATCAACTCAACTCTCAACTCTCAACTCTCAGCTCTCAACTCTCAGCTCTCAGCTCTCAGCTCTCAGCTCTCAACTCAACTCAACTCAATTCCACTCAACTCAACTCAACTCAACTCATATCATTGATCAGCGTTTCACATTGATAACGTTTCATATTGATTAGCGTGTCACATTTTTGCGTAACGTTTCATATTTTTTCGTAACGTTTCATAACGTATTCATCATTTTACCCCCAAGTGTCGAGCGTGCGTAAAGAAGTTTTACTTCAAAAAATCGAGTGCAGTTCACACACGCTAGAAGCGAAACTTTACCAAAACAATCTGAACCAATAGGAGCTTTGTCAGGTAATAATCAAAGCGGCCAATGGGCGCAGACCTAGCGTTTCGCTTCAATTCCGTTTCATATCTCAACCAATAGGAGCCTTTAAAAGTGATATCATAATCAAAGCGGCCAATGAGCGCACTTTGATGCTTCGTAGGTGCTGTAATGCATCATTTCCGTTCCATCCGAATTTCAAATCACAACGGGGTTAGAGAATTTTCACTTAAGATAACACGTATTTTATTAAACAAACGCATTTCAAACGTTCTTGTCAGCTCAATTTTACTATCGTTCCATGTAAAAATAATGAATAAATTAAATAATTAACAAAAAAATAATAATTTAAAATAAAACAATAACTTTGCAAACACCACTTTTATTTTTTGTATTCTTTATGCCGACCGGGTTTCGCTACAACCGTAGCTTCTTCAGGGCAGTTCAATAGAGGTTCTGCCCTGAAGAAGCTACGGTTGTAGCGAAATCCGGTCGGCATAAAGAATATAAAAAATAAAAGTGGTGTTTACAAAGTTATTGTTTTATTTTAAATTATAATGTCACATCACAAAGTAACTGCTTCATATGAACAAAAAAAAAAGAATACATTTTTTTCAAAGCTATCTGAAATTTTAATTTAATAAATGTGTGCCTACTGTTTTTTAAGATCAAATTTCTCACTATGATAGTAAGGCAGACACAACGACCTATATGAGTTGTTCCGAAAATCGAACAAATTAGTCTGAGGGATTAAAGAAAATAAAAAATATTGCTGATTGCCAATACTTTGGACAATGAAAGAACATAAATACTAATTTTGAAGAAAACATTTATAAGGTTGTACCTACCGATCTATAAACATCGATGCAAACGATTTTTGAAGTTCCTCTCTTATACTTTACAACATGTCAACCGAAATCCGGAATATATCTTGCCGAATAATAACTCTGTTTGGGAATGTATGGCGAGCGTGGGCGAACGATATAATGAAATAGGCCAAACCATGAAAGTATAGCCTCGAGTGAGATACGCATAAGATAAACAAAAATAATCTTTTCAAATTCAGGCAATTTTGGAGGCGGGTGTGAGTGCCGCCGCCCCGGGAACCATTTATTGGATAACCAACACCTTTGCCACGGTCAACCCAAGTGGTTCAGTATGTTTGGTGACTTAGCAGGAGTGTCCGGGTTCATGAGGTGAGCGCACGCATTGCAGGCCGGAATTATTAAAATAATTTTGAAAAATATAAATAAATAATAAATGAATTAAAAGAACGGTATTTAGCAAATTTCATATATATTTAAAAAACAAAACACGGACTTGGATTGATGTATTTATTGGGTATTGCAAAGTCGCATCATTGATTATTTCGCAATTTATAGCTAATTTGATCTTCGATTAAATCATATATCTACTTATTTCTACGTTATTTAAGAATAGGGTATTTTCACAGACAATGGATTACCTTTTAAAAGAGTGGATGAAATGACGGGTTATTCCATAGAATATGTGAAAGTCTCATTCAAGTTCTGTTATTATCCAAGTACTGTGAAACAATCGGCCTATGATAGGGAAATCGGCCTATGACAAAAAAATTGAATCTATTTTAATTTTTCACAGAACATGAATTTTTACTTTGAAATTTGATGAATTTTTTACATTATTGTAATTTTAATATTTTCATTTTTAGTTAATAGTTGATTTTTAAAACTAATATAAAACAGCACATGCCTAAACGGTTTGAACTGGCTCCAGCGTTATCACGATGTAGAAAACGCTACTGATTACAGACGAATATAACTGGCGTTAGCCGGCGTGACGTCAACAACGCCATATTCACGATGAAAAACGAACATGTCGTTTTGGCGGCAAATCAATAATGACACATTTTAAATTGCTTACAATACAAATGTCACCATTACCGTAATTTATCTCTTAATTTTTTGCGACTATATTTTTTTTTAAATCACCCCATTGTTTGGCGGTCTACTCGGGGAAACGGCGTGATAGTTAGTTATTTTGCTGTGGGAGGTCGTTTACCGTTTCCCATACATAACCGTTATTTGAGTTCAGCTTCTCTCATTTTCCAGGCCAATTACCTTGAGCCGTCGGGAGTTGAACGATACCTTATGCAGAAGAAGAAAAGGACTACTATCGGAGAACGAACTCGGACCAAAACGAAAAGTCGTCTAGAAAATTCAGCGAACTCTGTTATCAAAGTTGTTGTTTTAAGTCGAACATATCAGCCAAACTGGCGTCGTAGACCGCGTTTTTTACCTTTCGAACATCAGTATACTTTTACAGTATCTTGAACGTTATCTTAATATGATGCGAAAATGTAATAATTTTATTTAGGTTCACTGTTTAACTTCATCTTTTCTATCCTACATGCTTTAATTTGTCCTTTTTCATTTCTGTTGTATATTTTTTCTACCACTTTGTTTTATTTAATGTTTTAATCTGTTTTATACTGATACGTTTTTGATTTTCACGGCCAAAAGCATTTTCATTTTTTGTTTCTGGAGTGTTGAGCTATCTCCTTCTTTAGCCGATGTTTCGGACAGCGTTGTAGTGTCCATCATCAGGGCAGATCCGGCAGATCCGACGATGTGTAATTGTTAGTGGTGAGTGTGTGTTTATTTACTTGAAAGCCTGCCTTTTACTGTAATACCTACCAGCTCGTAGTGGATTGAAGCTGGCGACACGGTATCGCTTCCAAGAGGCAGCCGACGAACTACCGGCCGATAAGTTTATTATCCACACTGAGCAAGGTATTTGAACAGATGATTCTCAACAGACTTTTACCACATCACGAAGACACATTGCCAGACGAGCAGTTCGGATTCAGGAAAAGGCATTCCACTACCCACCAGCTCTCCCGAGTAGCGGAATTCATCGCCAGAAGATTCAACGAACATCGCTTCACCGCCGCTGCGCTGATAGACTTGGAGAAGGCATTTGACACCGTTTGGATCAGAGGGCTACTGCACAAGTTGCACATACTCAACACGCCCATATACCTAACGAGAGTGATACAAGAATACCTAAAGAACAGATCCTTCAGAGTTTTTATCAGAAACGCGCTCTCAACACTACGTGAGATTCCAAAAGGCGTGCCACAAGGGAGTCTACTGGGACCTCATCTTTTCAACATCTTCACACATGATATCCCCCGAGACGAGAGATGCAACTTATCCATATACGCAGACGACGTCAAACTTTACGTTTCCTCGCTGAAAGCAGACATGGCGGCCATATACCTACAGAGGGCGCTCGACGCTCTAGTAGAGTTCTATAAGAAATGGCGACTCAAATTAAATGAGGCAAAGACCGAAGTGATAATGTACACGAGGAAACGAAAAAGAAGAACACCAGACGTCAATATCGAAATGGGAGGACACGTCCTAGAATGGAAAGATGAAGTTGTTTACCTGGGCCTGACAATGGACTCACGTCTCAATTGGAAATCTTACATAGCCAAGATACACGCAAGAGCCAGAAAGGCAGTCGGCGCGATGAAGCCCATCTTCAACAGACGAAGTCCGCTGCGTCCCAGAACCAAGCTCCTGATCTACTACTCGCTCATCCGACCGGTACTGACATATGCTATTCCCGTGTGGAGTAGTATTTCTCATTCTGACCATTTGAAACTACAGACGCTACAAAATCTCTGCATTAAAATCGCATTCAACACTACAATCAGAACGAATCTAAAAAGACTACATGCCAGAGAATACATACCGACTTTATTTGAATACACGCACAGACTGACAGACCAATTTTACAAATCTCTGAGACATAGTAAAAATAGACTTATCAAGGAAATCGGTCAATACAATGCACCCAGTGACTTTACTTTCAGATATACACACAGACTACCCAAACATATCCTGATGGACCTGGACCACATCTGGTATGAACCAGATTCAGACGCGGACGACTGAGCGAGCAGTGGGTATTCCTAAACACCAGACCCCCCCCCCCCAAAACTTATGTTTACATATCTATGCATATATCTATTTAATATTGTATAATATGTATGTTTATGTAAGTTTATTATAAATTTCCCATATAGTATGTATATATATCTCACATAAAAACAGACACACACACCCCTCACCACACAATGCAGGATTTCATATATTGAAATCACTGAAGGCCGACAAGTTTCATGTTGACTTTCGGCCGACTCTTCCCGGATGAGGTTTTTCATGGTTTCCTCATTCCCGAAGGCAAATGCGGAAGAGATCCAAATAACAAGGACATGACCGACTCCTTCCCACTCCCAACATAACACAAACAGACACGTATGTATGCATGAGCGCCTGCCGGTGGCGTGGCTGCTTGATGATGATGGAGCTTAGCAAAACATGCAATTTTAGTAGGGTTTTTAGATAACAATTTTTCCCTACCGATGAAATACAAGGCCTTTAAGTCTATAATAGCCAGGTAACATTTTAAAATACCCACATGAGGTAAAAATTGCAAGGCGCATATGACGCCGTTCTATTTATAAAGAACATTAACTTTAAATTCAGTAAATTTAAATGATTCATCTCTTCAAGAAACATAAGAATCTAGTAAATGAAAATGAAAAAAAAAGTCCACTAACAATTTTGGGAGGACACGTCCTAGAATTAAAAGATGAAGTCGTATACCTGGGCCCGACAATGGACTCACGTCTCAACTGGAAATCACACATAGCCAAGACATACTCAAGGGCCAGAAAGGCAGTCAGCGCGATGAAGCCCATCTTCAACAGACGAAGTCCGCTACTTCCCAGAACCAAGCTCCTGATCTACTACTCGCTCATTCGACTGGTACTGACGTATTCTATTCCCGTGGGGAGTAGTATTTCTCACACTGCACATATGAAACTACAGACGCTTCAAAATCTCTGCATTATAATCGCATACAATACTAGAATCAGAACGAATCTTATAAGACTACATGCCAGAGAAGACATACCGACCTTATTTGAATACACGCACAGACTGACAGACCGATTTTACAAATCTATCAGACATAGTAAAAATAGACTAATAAAGGAAATCGGTCAATACAATGCACCCAGTGACTTTACTTTCAGATATACACACAGACTACCCAAACATATCCTGATGGACCTGAACCACATCTGGCATGAACCAGATTCAGACGCGGACGACTGAGCGAGCAGTAGGTATTCCTAAACACCAGCCCCCCCCCCCAAAACTTATGTTTACATATCTATGTATATATTTATATAATATTGTATAATATTTATGTTTATTATAAATTTCCCATATAGTATGTATATATATCGCACATAAAAACAGACACACACACCCCTCACCACACAATGCAGGATTTCATATACTGAAATCACTGAAGGCCGCCAAGTTTCATGTTGACTTTCGGCCGACTCTTCCCGGATGAGGTTTTTCATGGTTTCCTCATTCCCGAAGGCAAATGTGGAAGAGATCCAAATAATAAGGACATGACCGACTCCTTCCCACTCCCAACATAACACAAACAGACACGTATGTATACATGGGCGCCTGCCAGTGTCGTTACTTGCTTGCTGATGTTGGAGCGTATATAGCAAAACATGCAATTTAAGTAGGGTTTTTAGATAACAAGTTTTCCCTACCGATGAAATACAAGGCCTTTAAGTCTATAATAGCCAGGTAACATTTAAAAATACCCACATGAGGTAAAAATTGCAAGGCGCAAATGACGCCGTTCTATTTATAAAGAACATTAACTTTAAATTCAGTAAATTTAAATGATTCATCTCTTCTAGAAATATGAGAATCTAGTAAATGAAAAACAAAAAAAATGTCCACTAACAATTACACACCGTCGGATCTGCCCTGATGATGGACACAGCAACGCTATCCGAAATGTCGGCTAAAGAAGGAGATAGCTCAACACGGCATAACACCCCAAAAACGAAAAATGAAATTTTTTGCTGAAACTTCGCTGGTTAATGCAACCAATTAATATGTAATTACCTTATAGTGTGTATAACTGTTTTTTTTCCCTAATAAACTAAAATAAATAAAATAGTATACTGCAATGACGTTATATATACCTAATTAGACTCGTGGTGGAAATCTCAAAAGCGGTAACCCTAAAACAAGGCAATTGTATTTGTGTTCGATTTTGCTGTTTTTGTACTCAACTGCGACGCGTCGTGCCCTCGTGTTTCCATTACACGGCAAACACCAGTAAAAGTCAAGGAGTAACATTTTATTCGTAAATACACATAAAGTATTTATCGTCATAAAAATACAATTGTTTCGATAGTTTCCCGAAGGTTTATAGCGCTATTAGAGAAAGTGAGATAGCATACAATTAAATATAAGGACTAGATTTTTTAAATAAAACTTCTTTACGCGCGCACGACTTGGGGGGTAAGGAGGTGAATGCGTTACGAAAAAGTGTCATGCGAGTTACGAAAAGGTATAATGTGAACGGTAATCGATGCGAACGATGATCGATTTGATCGGGCGAGGCGTACATACTGCACAACTAAGGTAAGGCGTACATACTAACCCAAGGTCGTGGGTCACCCCAAGGTCGTAGGTCACCCCAAGGATGTAGGTCACCCCACGGTTGTAGGTCACCCCAGGATGTGTAAGACGATGTGTGACAAGAAATATTTTGTTTTTTAAGAAGATATAACAAAAATGAGAATCAAACATATTTATTAGATTAGAGTTTTTTTTATTTTTTCTTTATTTGAATTTTATTTTAGTAATTTGTACATTTAAGGTTACAAATTTCTAAAAAATTATAATCTACTTCTACTACACTATATAAAGAGGTAAGATTTGTTTGTTTGTTTGTTTGTTTGCATCGAATAGGCTCCGAAACTACTGAACCGATTTGAAAATTTCTTTCGCTGTTGGGAAGCTACACTATCCCCGAGTGACATAGGCTATATTATATTTTCAAAAAATTAGGGATCCTTACTAAAACTCCAATAATGCAACCCAAGGTGTAAAAAAATTACCTAAAATATTCTTTACATCGCGTGCGCTGCGAAAACTATTGGTGATAGAATAAAATAATGTACTACGACTTTGTAGAACACATCATTATTTACAAAAAAGGTCGCCACAGCATATGTCTAACTATTATGGTTATGCCACAATAAGTATTCTTTTATTTTAAAAATTTAATTAATATGTCGCCGCTTGAAAAGACTCTTTATTTGTATCTTGGTGTTAATCCTTATCAAAATAAATTACTTCATATTCAAGACAGCTTCAATACCTTTATTTAACTTTTTAAATTTTTCAATTCGGATATTTAATCAGAAAGATATCACGAGTTTAATAATGTTAGTATTAGAAAAAAGTTTCGGCTACGGGCCGGGCTGGAGAGTAGTCAAGAAATGAAGTGCCAGGGGTTTTGGCGGGACGGGAGAGCGGTGGCGGGGAAGGTGGAAGTGGAACGCTGGAGGGGAACGCACGGGAAAGGACATGCAAGGAGTAACATTTTATTTATTTGAATATGGCATTGCAACACATGCCGGGAAACAGCTATAAATTATAAAAGAAAATCCAAAATAACGCGCGGACCGCAAAAACTCAGAAACGAGTCCCGGTACGATCAAGGGAGTTATAAGGTGTGGTAGATCTCTGTCCCCTCTCGGGAAAAAAGGTACCCGTTTTTACCTAAAGGGCGTGCTTTTGAAGATATAAGGGCTGGAAGTTTCGCCCTCTTGAAATGTCGGAAAGTTCAAGAAGGTTCTATAGAACTCTAAAAAATTCTGGAAGGGGTGGCGGTGTATGTCGTGGAATGTTCGTGAATATGGAATCGGGATCATCATTGTGAAACATTCCATAACACTCTCAAATGTTTTCCTGAGCGAAGCCGGGTAACCCAGCTAGTATTTTATAATTCAGCTAATTAATTATAATATTTCAAATTAACCGTATTTTTTCTTGTTTTATGTAGCTCCTACAATAAAACTAGGCAATTAATAATAAAAATAAACTAATAATAAATTTTAGTGGGACGTCTGATTTTGTTAGTCAGGACTAAGTGCATCAATGTTGATAACGATTGATGTTGTTGCTACACGCAAATAGTTTTCCAAATGCTCATCAGTGATTCGTTTTCTCGTTTGAAATTTAATATGTTTCATTCGACTAAAAAACTGTTCAGACGTTTAGCAAATATCGAAATCATCGATGGAGCCTGTTTGTAAAATGCAGGATATTTCTCCTTGTCCAAATGTGTTTTGTAAAACTCTTTCAAACCAACCTGACTGAATTTATCCTTTAACTGTGCATCACAACACTTTTCACTATGTTCCATTTGTAAAATTTCATTTAAAAACGTCTACGCACAATGGCGTTGCAAATGCTGAAAAAAGCACACGATGCTTTTTAAAATCTTGAAATCGGTTTTCAAGTTCTAGGTTTATGTCGGATATCGACGAAGCGTATTTATCCGCCGCCATTTCTGTGACGTCTGGCTACAATAACAATGTAGGAAAGTGAGAGAAGATTTTTGTCCTTAACTGTTGTTCCCAAAACCAAAGTTTCATTTGGAATGCGGAAATAAGATCATATATTTCATTCATTGGGTGATCTTTTTCTTGTAGACGAGTATAAACAACGTGGCTAACTATATCGACCAGAAATTCAAAGTCGCCAACCCACTTCTTGTCTTCAAATTCTGGGATACTTTTTGACTTGCTTGCGAAGAATGGTTGTATTTCTTGCATTAAATCACACTCTTTTCAACATTTTGACATGGATCAGCCATCTTACTTCTACATAAAATGTAACTTCATTATACTGTGAATCTTACGGTGACCCAACCCCTTCGACTTAATAAAATTCACTGTTTTGATGACCACCTTCATGACGTGATCCATTTTAAGGGACTTGAAACATAAATTCTCCTGATGAATAATGCAATGAAAATATCGTATCGAAGTATTACCGACTTTGCAGGCCTCATTTTCAATCAATTTTACTAAACCTTCGTGTTTCCCAACCATTGCTGGAGCACCATCTGCTGTCAAGCCCTATAGATTGTTGAGTAGTACCAAAAAGCGATTCAATGTCTATGTGCATAATATGCTCCTAACAAATCTCGAGAGCAAATAGTGTCCTTAAATGGATACATTTCTGCTAATTCTTCGTGATTCTTACAGTGATTGTTTGTTAACACGAATATAATATAGATTTTTTTTTTAAAGAAATTGTCACGATAATCAATGTACTGAGATACTTCCATATATGAGACATGATACGAACTTAGCATGTTGGAATGTTCTTTTGATGGTTTTATGTACACTAAAAAAATGTGTGCATATGCTCCGCGGGCCACAAGTAGACACCCGGCGGGCCGCGGGTTGGCCACCCTTGGTCTAAAGCACACTCGTTTTTTTTGCAAAAATTTGTATATTAATTGATAAGTGTTGTGTTTTTATAAGTTAGTATATACTTTTGCCTACTTTTATAACTTTTTTATGTATAAAAATAAATATAATGGTAATACAAATATGTCTATGATTTATTGTATAAATTTAATATATGAAACATGTAACACACGCAAGTGGTCTCCAGGACCGACGTCAGGAGGTAATGCAACTAAAGGCTTAAGGTTAAAAATATTTGTTGATTTATAATATTTAAATTACGCTCTTTCTAATTTCTAAGATTTCCAATTTGTCCAGATGAACACCGTTCAAATTACAATGTAGTAACTCAATTCCATTATTAAAGTCAAAAGTGTGACTCGTCTCCAACAAATGATTGGCAAACTCCTAGAAACTATTATTGTTTAAACATCTCAATGTTCCTTTATTAAATTCGTATTTCAAAGTTTAAGTTAACCCTGAGCATTGCTCACGAAACATGTCGGTTTTTTTATAAACAATAAACGTGATTAAAACTAAATAATCTATTAATTTTTAGTTAAAATGGTGCCACAAAATAAGTTTGTTGTATTTAAAGAGGTTTTTATTTATTTTCTTGCATAATTTTATAAGAAAGTAAAAAGTTAATCGATGGAAACTGACACAGATAAGTTTAAACAATAAATTGTGTTTTTAAAAAATTGTTTAATCGGTGCCTTTCAAATTATGCCAAAAACAAAATGACGCTGAATTTCAATTTGATGAAAATGTTACATTTAAATTTCTGTGAAACAACTAACCTTTTTAAGGCGTACTATTTTATTAAATTAATTCACGCAGTATGTATATAAAATATCTTCTAAGCTGCTAATCGTTTGTCAACCCTTCATCAAAGGTATGTAGGGGAGAAAGGCAAGGGGAAGGTTCAAGCTTTTAAGTGGTTTACGTCCAAAGTGTGTTGAAGATGGGAGGTTGAAGTCTGACGGAGCTTGACAGTTGAAATATATAACAATATATTGTGTGGAAGTGGCTTGTGATGCCTACTTACTAAAATTACACATGTAGTGTCATTAGCAAAGTCGGGGTGTTTCAACCTCAGTAACATTTGTTTAAAAGATGGAAAGCAAGGGATTGTTCATATGTCAAAAATTACAATTTGATGGAAATAAAATTGTATTCGAATTAATTGAAGAACTTGTTAAGGAATTAAAAAATGGAGGTGTATTATAATATGCGAGCTTGAGGTGTGTAAATAACCCCAGACCCTCTGAGCTTAATACTCAAAGATATTATTATGAAATCTACCTGCGCGGACAATGTATCACAAAGAATAGCAATCAGACAAAATCTCAAGGGAAAAAACAGATTCAGCAACCTTATATGCAGTTCTTTGCAGCTTGGAGGCCTCCGTAATTTCATCCACTTAAAATCAAGATCGGTGAAATCTTTTTGTGACTTGAAACATGCACAAGTATTTAGTTGTTGATCTTACACAACATTTGATGTCACAATGAAAAAATATTTAAAAAAAAAACAGATGATGACAGTCTTCACTTGTTCGGATAATATTTAAAAAAAAACCAATCTATTTCAGTCTATCTGCTACTCCAAAGAGTGCGTAAATCACTATTCTTGTGTTATAAATATATTTAATTATTTTTTCGTAAAACAAAACAAACATTATAATGCCTAACCAGGAGGCATCCATTAAACGGAAAGTAAATTAGATGACATCTTGTAACTGATAACGTAGGTACGAATATTATTTTATTTTATAATATTATGGGAAAGTTGTATTTCTTTTGTTTAAATGTATGGCAAAATTTTTACTGGTTATCTTTTTATTTTTTACATTAACTCCACACAGGAGGCTCTGAGGAAAATTTCATCTTTGAAGATGCTGTGTGGAGGGTCTTTTTGAGGAGAGGAAGGAGTGAACATGGGTCTTGAAGAGGCCCATGTTGTAGGAGGGAGGAAACACAGAGGCCGGCAAATCTCTCCACAGCCGAGCTGTTGAACTCAAGAACGAGTCGTAGAAACGACATGTGACTAATGTCAACCGTGTACAAATGTTGGGCGCGTGTTTGGCGTGTTTCCTGACTATGCACCGGTGCCGAGGATATCAATGGCGCTAGTTCCTATGAGCATCTTCCATTGAATCTAATACCGGTAGAACAAGGACAGCATTCCCACCTGTATCTCTGAATCAGTGATAATTTTTAAAGTTTACCAATGGTGTTCATTTTAAAGGTTATTCTGATTATTTCTCTGATCATTCGTCAATAAAAAATATAAGTACATACATAAAAAATTAAATGTTAAAATATTTAGACAATATTTGCTTTTGATAGGCAATGTGATCCTGAGAAAATATTTTATAAATACTTTCAGCTTCAAAAATACTACAATACAAAATTACATAATTTTCCACGTGTCTGTGGTTGTTGCATCCAAAACTGCTAACGTATTAATGCTTGTAATGTGAATTCGGGATCGTCCCAAATTTTTGCAAATAACCATATTATTAACAAGGGGTCGAAATGTTTTTGGTTTTCGCTGCAAGACATATTGAACATCATCTTCTATCAATCATGATTCGTAATCATTGCTGAAGCTCGCAATTTCGTACCTTTCCTCCGGAGAACTGTCAATTATGTTAAAATGGCGGAGCAACTTTAGAGTAACTATCGGTTTTGTATTTAAATGAGGTGGTTAAATTGGAAAACCCTTTTTTGTAATATTTAACTGTGGCAATTTCTATTGCTTTTACTTTTACCCTCGCAACCGTTGAAACAGACAGCCCTTAGCGTCCTTATTATCTTCTAATTAATCTAATATATAAAACAAAGTCGGGTTAGTTACTTCATTTATAACTCAAGAACGGCTAGACCGATTTTTATTGTTATATATAAATTACGCCCTTTCTAATTTCTAAGATTTAAAAACATCAGAAAAATTCCCGAAAAAAAGAATTATGAAGAAAATTCTTTAAATTCTTTTCCTCATACATTATGTATGGAACAAATTCTCATATTTTAAAAAAGATGCAGTAATATTGTGATAAGTATAATATTGCGTTGTGAGTGAATGGCAGGATATTTTGAGTAGTTCACAAATCGACACCAGTTGGCGCTAGTGTAAATGTAGACCTAAATACGAAAAGAGACCTGTCAAAAGTTTGTTTCGTAAATTTTTGTCTGTTTTCTGTAGGTTCGACGAAGCGATTATTTTTGTGAATTCTGACATTCATAACAATGCACCAAACATTTTTTTTCATTAATAGAAACAACTAAAGCTACCAAAAATATTCCTTCATCATATTGTATCCTTTCCTGTGAACTGCTGCATACATTGTTATTCCTTCCTGCCCTTTGTAAACTTGAAGAAAGTATTGGTTTATATGAACTATATCTATTTTTGGCAATACAGGCGAATCCTGTATGCTATAAAATGATTCATCTGGGGCCAACATATACCCACTATCTCACTTTCATACTCAAAATCATTTATTTCCATCAAGTTATTATTCCAGTCATAGGCAGCCAATCTGGAATTAATAATTATGATTATTGGGTACATTATAAATAAGCAACGTTAGCTAAAGTACCTATAATTATTACAAATAATACACAATTAATGTGTTTTAGAAGTACAAGAATGAGGCTATGTTCCAACCACTTAGCTTACATATCGATTAGAACTTCTTTCTTGCCAACACATTTTGCCTTTCTATTCTTTAATTCTTTTTTTTAACTCCTTCACAGTCCAGCTGACGTATATATCCACCATTTTTTAATATTACTTCCAAAATGCACACGCAAGCCAGATACAAAGCAATATTAATTATCAATGACAGGTCTACAACTACACCAGCGCCGCCAAGCGGGAGAAGTTTAGCACAGCATTCTGCCATTCCAAAAATTAAAAAACGTCAAATGTCATGCGCTGATTGTTTTACTTTTGTTCTTAAGAGGCCGGTATTCGAATTTCTACCAATTTCTTGCAAACCTCCCTTAAACATTTGAAGTTTTTAAGCTCTTAAAAAAAAATTATTCTTGAAGATAATATCTAGACATTAGTCGCACCCAAACGCAAATTATATAAAATTCCCTCGATAGAAAAAAATCGCAAAGTATGCTCCAAAATTTATTATAAACACGTTTGTTTCAGTTATTTTACATGTATGAAAAAATTCACAGCGTTTCTTTAAATGCTGTTTAAGACAATTATCACAAGATTTTAGCTCTATTTAAACGAGTCGTGTTTTATTAAAGATTTTCATGATTTTTCCATCGATTTTATCGTTGTAAATGCTAGCGCGCTCTTCTAACATTCGTAATTTCATATCTCTCCGTCTTCTTCTTTTTGGGGCCGGGAACGGAGCCTTAAACATATAATGCTTCCTTTCTTTCTTACAAACTAAATGTCAACAGTCGAAAATGGGACAAACGGTGAACGTATGTCTGCACCCCTCCAAAGGAAAAAAACAAAAATAATTATTATATATCTACCTCACAGTCACATGTATAAACAAAATGAAACGAAATTCCCGCGAGAAAGTTGAAAAGTAAAAAAATCACAAAAAATTATAAATCCGTACACAACGCCATCTCTGATAGGTACTGACAAAAACAAATCTCGGACACTTGCTTATCGATAATTGCTTCATTGTGTAATTTTGAACTTAATAAAAAAAGTTTAATTCAGCTAATAAGTTAACACAACAGCAATTGCTTCTGAGGCGGTACGAAGTTCTCCGGGTCAGCTAGTTAAGTAATAAATCCCTCCTTATTAAAAATAACAAAATGATTTTCAGAAATTTAAATTTAGTTCACGATTTAGCTTATTGTTGTATCAGACGGCCCCAAAGATATTCAAATAAAAATATTTGATATGTAGATATATATTATATTTCAATATCTTTGGACGGCCCTTATCCAGATATATACAAAGCTAATAATAGTAACCTATTTCCAAAAATAAGATTTTTTTCAAATGAACAAAATGTATAAAGCAACTTTAAAATGACATTAATACGAAGTGACACAAGATTTAAAACTATCGAGTTTTTAACCACTTTCCATGTCTAGACTTCAGACTGGTGTCTAGTCGACTATGATAAAGCCGTTAATATATTAAGGGAAGCATTAAATTTGTAAACAAATTAAGCAGGTGAAAGATTTTCACCAACTTTTTCTCTTTTTTCAAGAGAGACAAACAAACCAAGGTTGCGAATAACCTGGCAATATTTTAATATCTCCTACTAGGTGATCCGACAGTTCAAAAATGGTGACCCGACAGTTGGTCTGGCGACAATTGGTCCGGCGACAGTTGGTCCGGCCGACAGTTCATCCGGCCGACAGTTCGTCCGGCCGACACTTGGTCCGGCGGACATTTCGTCCGGCGACAATTGATCCGGCCTAATCCTTTAGAAGATTCTTTCCTCAAGTAATTATGCAACGAGGATATACGGCCGTACAGCCAAAGTCGATATACTTATATCTTAAGGTATCTTGAGTGAAAATCCGCTGTAAAAATATTTTTACTAATAATAATTTCGACTCTCCGAAGAAGCATGCGGTACGGCCGTATATCCTCGTTGCATACTTACTTGAAGAAAGAATCTTCTAAAGGATCAGGCCGGACCAATTGTCTCCGGACCAACTGTCATGGAACCTTTATATCATAAATGTACAGGATTGGTTATTTACAAAGGGGAGGAACTATTTTAAAGAATGCCTGAAGTCAACAAATTAAGTTAATTTGCTTTATTATTATTATTTTTAATTTTATTTTACATCAAATTTAAAAAAAAAAAAAACTTTTTGATAATGATCATATTAATATTTATATTTGGATGAATTATTTTCAACATCTCCACAAGAAGAGTTATTCATTTATTTATCTTTCTATCATGTATTTATGTACCTATTTTATTTAAGCGAAAAAGCAGCCAACAATAAGAATGGTTTATTGCTTATGCTATCTACTTAATTGCGAAATCACTTAAAGAATTCGTCGTTATACAAAAATATTGTACCTAACTAAACTATGTATTCCAATAACAATTCTTACATTTATATAATTATATATTCATAATTCGACTACCATAATACCGGCATGTGCCTAGCGTGGTAGTCGAATCACCTGTAAACTGTACACAAATTATATAATGATTTTTCCTTGATGCATTTGAATGAAAAAATGTTTATATGGTACATCCTCTCTGCACAGGGCCGGATCTAGGGGGGTGGGGCAACCGGCAGTTTTAGGGGGCGCCAAAATCGTAATTTATTTGTTAGATTGAAAAAAAAACTTGATTCTTAAAGCGCACGTTGCTCTATCGTTGATTTTAAAACGCTCAGTTGGTTTTTGAACAAATCTTTTTGTTCAAAAACCATAGTGAACGTGTGCATAGTGTACGTCACAGGTCTCAACGTGGGCGATAATGTCCCCTTGTGGGCATTTGAGACTTTCAGGGTGGCAGTAAATGACTTAGAGAAAATTAGGGGGCGTTGAGATGGCATAGGTAGTGGGGACGTTAGCAGGTAAAAAAAAGGTCTAAAAAATTAAAAAAAAAACACGCTAATCACTTACTAATAAAGCAAAGTAAACTTTATACATTTGTTATTTTTTGTACCTATTGTAATCATTTTTATCACATGTGTGCGAAAATTCACATATTTCGGTAGTTCGGAAAGTGGATACAAATTGAACTGAAAGATTCCATCATATTCAGATCTACATTAAATTGGATGATTTGAAAAAAAATCTATTTTTTATTATACACTCTTTTTTATACACTATTTTTTATAATACACTATTTATTTATTTATTTATTAACGCTAAGTTTTATTTATTAACGCTATTATAATAAATACTTATTATACACTGTTATATAATATTATCACTTATCTAAGTGTTTTATTATTATTAAGAATTGACAATATCTACATCACGAATACAAGAAGGAAGGAGGTAGCAACCCAGTAGGTATTTGAAAAACAAAATAAAAAGAATTACTTTTTTAACTTACTTGCTAAAAAAAGACGTAGCAAGCAATTTAATAGACCAATAGGCCACTTGCATCACATTTAAAAAAAAATCCGGTTTAGGCAAATATTCTAAGACATCCTGTATTTTTTTTTTAATAGTTTTTTTGAAACCCTGGCGAATTTTTAAAAATTTTATGGGTGCGAAAAAACGATAATTACATAGCCGAAAATCAAACCAAAGGATAAGTTCGCATAGAACAAACAATAAATCTAGTGAACGTTAAACGCAAATTAAAAAATTCGCTGGAAGTCAAAGAGTTGCCATATATAAAATAATTAATCAGTGTGGAATTTTACAAAATTAAGGGAAAATAATTGGAGACGGGACATTTTCATGTAGTGACGTCACGAGCTCAAATAATGGATTTATTTATTTAAAAATAAAAAAAAAACTATACATTTCTAAAAGTTTTTACTAACATTTTCGTAATCTTATTAAAAAAATCTATCCACACGATTTTTTCCGAATCGTTATGACATCCATGCAAGTGGCCTATTGTCGGCGGATCAACTGTCATGTCACCACAGTAAGCGAACAATGTCGCTTGTGTCGTCATGGATATCCAGTCAAAAAATTGAACTCAAAACACCTGGATGGCTTAAATTATTTTATTAAATGTATTTCTTTTGTTTATATGTTTGACAGATGGTTACATGAATTAATATAGTGAAAATTCGTTAATGAGGCAAATCGCATGGCATAACTTAACTAGGTCAAGTGGATATACTTTAGCGGGCCGTTCATAAAGCTATTTCATTCGTACAAACAATCAATATTCTTTGAATGGCGATTCTATTTCATAATTTTTTGATCGGTTAATATAAATATTACATCTCTTGTGTGTAGATATTTATAAAGCCATTGGATAGCCGGTGTCGTTGTTTTTTATGTTGACCTTTCCACTCCTTTAGCCTCACAACATACCCCAGTTGGTGATGCCATATGCCATAATCTCACTGGTAGCTGGATTCTTGTGCGGTATGCATATTATATAAAAAAATATTTTTAAAATATTTACTTGGCAAGATTCCGAGCGTATTGAGCGATAGCCCTCCGAACTTTCTTGCAAAATTTCTCCAATCTGCAGTTTTCACTTGACAGAAACTTTTTTGTCTCTTATTTTTTGTTGATGTTGTTGTCTTCTATATTCTATAAGACTATAAGATCCTGTTTTATTCTTAGATATTGTCGTTCACCATTATATGACGGTTGGTATTTATTCTTTGTATTTTGTTTAAGTCGTCCTCTTGTGAACTTTTGTCAGTCTTTTGTGAACATCATAAATAATATATAAATTTATAGATTTCAAAATAACTTATTGGACTTAGAGCGTATAACCAGAGAACACCAGAAATATGTCATTCATTTTTAAATCAGTGTTTAGACGTATTGACTCTTTTCCACAAAAAAATATAAATTGGTTTCAAAAGATTGCTCTTTTATCTAGTAAACGTATGTTTTACATTTTCAGAAAAAATGATACTTTTTAGTATTATAAAGTTATACCATAGGTCGTTGGCGGATTTGTTAAATTTTCAAAAAATTACATATATTATACAACACCCATTTTAAATCATATAATCATGCAGTAAAATAAATCAATATATTATCTGGTAACCGTATGTAACAGAATTTTAATTTTAGTTTAAATAAAATCATAAAAAATATGTAAGTACATGTGTTTCTTGAAGAAAATTGGTCCGTTTGTGTATTTATTTGCGCACTTACAGACTAATATATTTTTTAAAAAATTACATTTATATCTTGCTGAGACATTATTGAAAGATGATAAATACTTATGATCAAAAAATAATTACAAAAAGTAAATAATTTTAATAGTTTCATCAACACTCCTTTCAGTATTTTTGGATGTAGGTATAAATTAAAGCGAATTTGGAATGAAATAAAATCGATATTGAGTTATAATTTTAAAAAGCTGGTACGGAGAGTAATTAATCTTTCTCATTGGAACCGCCCTGTATGATCGTAAGAACCTCTTTCGACAAAATGTGAATTTTCGGCCGCTGGCTGGTTATACGCTCTTAACCCAAACAATGCACCAGTGGAATATTGGAATTTCGTACTTATGTGCATATATATATTTTACATTAGTTCCACAAAGGTGGCCTTGAGAAATACAAAATCTCTCAGGTCCTGGAAGAGGAAGTTCTGGGAAGGATAGGCGAATAACGGGTGGGAAGGAATTTAGGGGTCAGTGTGTCCAGGAGTGTCAGACGTATGAATCCATTCCTCTCACTGCACTGCAAGGCGATGGGCCGAGAGAGTCGGGCTGGAGAGGTCAAAAAGCCTACCTCAACCAGTCTTTCTCGATCCTATCCGCCACGCATTGGTGTGCAAAAGCATCCGCCGCCCAGACCCGGACAAACCTCACTCCATGAACCCGTGTACCCCTGCTAAGTCACCAAACCGGTCTCGGTACCCATACTTACCTCCAAAATATTTTATTTTTTTATTTATTAACACCCTTTTTAGGGGCTTTTACATATTTATAGTAAAAATTATACAGTATTTATTGTACATAACTGACTGCCTCAACATTTTAGTATTTGTTTAGTTAAAATGAAGATGGCCACTGACGTGGTGTAATTATTGCTCTCCATTAGTATTCTTGGCAAAGGGGAATAGATACGGTAGTTAGTCCCAGTATTAGCGCCCTGAAATAAATCCTGACTCCTAGTATTACATAGTGGAACCCGAAAGATGTAATAATAAATATATAATAATATAATAATAAAGAATCCAAACATGTACGCTTATGCACTATTATCTAATATAAAAACATAGAGTCAGCATTTTGTATTGCTTTCGGTTACTTGTTGTTTTTAGCGAAAAATGGACAACGGCGCTTACTCTTCCAGGGATTTTTGGTTCAGTGATCCGTATTTTGTTTTGAAAATAAAATAAAGTGGAGATACTCGGATAAGAGTAAATTTTATGGATTATTCCGCCATGCGTCACAAAGGCAAAGGTGTAATATATATTATTAGGGATTCGCTTCCCACATAAATCATTTAATTATTTTGAAAACGTATTTTCTATGTTACGAATGTACCTACATAGTTTTAGGTGGTTGAAGCTATTCGAAACTTGAATCGTCAAATGGATTAAAGGGAGAAAATTTATTAACAAATTATATTTTACAGTAGTAAGTCTATAAAGGGGACATTATTAAAAATACGAACGTACCAACCAACCTACGTGTTTAAGCACATGTTGCTTTTAAACCCGGTTTCGCCCGCGATTTGGTTTATTTCAACACTTATTTCTCGATGTTATTATTTTGACCTTGCTGAAGCTTTCTACGAAGTTTTTCTTCATTATTTTTATTAATAACTAACTTAGTATAAAATCAGAGTGAGCAGTTCACACGCGGTAGAAGTGAAATCTTCAGAAAACTGAAGTACACAAGAGTGGGGAGGCTACCTAAGAGGAGACCGATTAGTCTGTCTCTTTCTCTCGCGGGCTAAATCCTATAGATGTACGTGTTTGTCTCCTTTTGTGCAGCTATTTTTCGTTTCATTGTGTTTTAAATCACAATGGTGCTAAAGAAGTTTTCAACAATTTAGTATATCCACAGGGATTCCCGTTCCGAGGCGGAAAGCATGTTGTTGTGTTGATGTTACATCATGATTTCCTTTTTATTCATTCTTGTAGACCTTATCTCCAGTTTGTTGATTTCCTCCTCTTTATCTTTGTTGACTATATTTGTTGATTTCCTCATCTTCGTGTCATACGATTATCGTCGATGTTCTTCTTAATGAGCTAGCTACGTTCGGTTTTTATCATAAAAGAACACTGTTTATTTTATTCCTACATATCCCTAAACTTAAAACAACAACAGCCCAACAACATTACACATACTCAGCCATAAAATACTTTAACGAACTCCCCAAAGAAATACAATCCGAAAGGAATTATGAAATTTTTAAACAAGAACTTAAAAAACATTTTACTATAACTAGATTTAGGTATGTGTTACGATGTGCCAACTCATATTTCCATTATGAACACAAAAATTAAACTTATATTATCCCTATGTATGAAAATTCACATTATGTTTCATTATGTACAAACAAAAAAAAAATGCCAACTTATATTTTCATTATGTATAAAATTTTTCCATTATGTACAAAAATAAATGCTAACTTATTATTCATTATTTATAAAAAAAGTAGTTCTATATACATCCAAATTGTATAATTGTATAAATGCTATCAATTTGACAGTGCTCCCTCTCTAAACACGAGAATTTCTCAATTAGGCAGGTATTGTTACCACTAACATTATATATATATATGGGTTAATTGTATATTATATGTATTGGTTAATAAAAAAATATATATGTATATCAGAAATCGTTAACAGTACGTTTATTGAACGATTTTTGGAAAATTATGGCATGTTCGCCAAACGTCTTGAGCGATCGCTTGCAAACGGTGAAATATAGGTGACACATGTGTGAAATTTAAATTTAAGTTGTAATGGTAACCTAAAATAAAGTCAGAATCTTAACGATGTTAGTGAAGAAGGCGTCTACAAAAATTAGCGACGCGCGGCCCGGCACGTTGGACGGACCTGCAATCGAATTTGCCTTAGCGGGTCTCGAAAAATTGGTCTTTCAGTTGGATTTGTTTTAATTAATTCTGAAAACCGCATTTACTAAGGTCCCAGATATTCCTAAACGAATTCCTCGGGAAGTTACTAATTCATTGACTACGATAATAAATTCTGATGCTTACAACTAATTTTATAGTTGAAAAACGTTTTATTAAATAATATTAATTAAATCGAAAGGCCAAATCGAAAACTGAACCCCCGAATCGCTCGAATGCAGTAGTGGACTAACTCTGGTCCTGGAGGGCCTCTAAACGCCTCCATGTTCCCTTTATCAAATCCTAAACAAGGCTTTAAGGCCCCAGCACACTAAAAAAAATGTTTTACGAATTTCCTTAAAACATTTGGTGAGAGCATTATTAACAAATGCATCTTTCAGAAAATGAAAAAAAGGATTTTTTTGTTTACAGTGTCCTGGTACTCCTGGTGCGTTGTTTAGGATTTGATCAAGGGAACATGGAGGAGTCTGGAGGCCCCCAGGACCAGAGGCCCGTGTGAACTGAATAAAAAGCTTGTAAAATTACATCAACTTCTTAAACTATGGGGGAGGGGCTCATTCAGCTTTGATACCCTGGACCGCCTGGACCTCTAGGGGGTAGTCCGCCACTGCTCTATATAATATTATACCATTTAAAATATAATCCTAACAAAAATATAAAGTAAAATATCTGTGCTCGATGCACCCTCTTTACATACCCCCATCATGAATGCCATAATCCCTGAATCCGGACAGGAGAGACTCTAAATTGTGCGGTATTCATATCATTTATCTTACAAACATGTTCATTCTTCATACTCACATCCATTGTTTGTTTATTGTTCATAAACATTATAAATAGGTATATTAAAATTTTACCTGAATTTTCGACAATCATTTATGATTTCTCCATGACTCAAAGGTTTTGTCCTAACCCTAACTAAACCTTCTAATGACGACATGACGACACATTTCAGTGTTGCCAGGTGCGTGGTTTTAAAAAAATATTTTTAATGAAGCGTGAAGAGATTATTTTTATTTTTTAAATTATACTCGTAAATGATTTATAAAATTCATTCCCTTATTCGGAAATCGTGTCGCGTCGGTGCGTCGTCGCTTCGGCTCAGTCGCGAGTCGCGAGTCGCGAGTGGTCGCGTGTCACATCTCACGACTGAACATAGCGTCTAGCAGTGCTGTTAAATGAATCATTTTTACCATGTTTTCGCGTTTTTTTGGTTCATATACATATACCCGCATATTATTTTAATGGTCGCCAAAAACATGTACTTTTTAAATTCTTTTTAGCAGCGGCCACATGGTGGAAATCTAGAACTCAGAAATATAGTTCTTGAACCTCAGTACCTACGGGTTGCAAATATTTAATTATTTTCTTTGTCAGTAAATAATACAGTCGATTCCACTTAATTTGGACCCATCGGGACCCAAGCATTTCATTCCAAATAAGCGGCTTTCTAAAATATCTAAGCGAAATTTAATGCAGGTAAAAAATATATTTATTGCACTTGTTTATGTAAACAACCAGTACTTCCCGACCTTTTTTGACCAGGGACCACTATGACATTTATTTGTTCTCGCAGGGACCGCAAGGTACCTACAATAATGGTAAACTGCTAATCACGTAATTAAAAGCGTCCTTGCAATTACTATAATTTTACAATTCAATGTGCTATTCTTGGACTTCTTCAGCTACCTCCCTATTATTATTACCAAAAGGATTACGAATCAATTTTTGGATCCCTTTCGAGTCGATTTTGTAGTAAATAAATAAATGTTTCGTGGACCACATTTTAGATCTCGCGGACCACCTGTGGTCCACGGATCACTCGGTTGGAAATCATTGATGTATACCATACATATTACATTTTTATTCGAGTATTATCGAATATGTTTTCAAACTTTATAATTTTTTAAATATTTAATTACAGAAAAATAATTTCTTGCTAACCATGGGTACAAATATCGACTCGCGGCAAAAATCTGAGCTCTAAAAATTAAACTTAGTAACAATAAGAAATTAAAAAAACTATTTTTTTATACATACTTTTGTTAGATGTTTTTTTTACAAAAACATGTATTCAGTGATGCTATGTCCGAAAAATGAAAAACCACGTTTTAGAGATAAAAAAAACATGTTTCGAAGGATAAAAAAAACATATTTTCCGTAAGCTTTTATTGAGAATATAAATAAAATAAATTATGGTACATGTATAAAGAAACCTTTATATAATGAATTTTCCTTTAAAAAATAGGAAAAATAATGTTGTTGAAAAAAAAACAAGGTACAAATAATTTTTTTGAAGTAAAACTTCTTTACGTACGCTCGACACTTGTGGGGAAAACTGGTGAATGCGTTATGAAAAATGGTGATTTTTACGGAAAGTGTGATGCGTTATGAAAAGTGTGATGCGAACGGTAATCGATGCGAATGGTGGTCAATGCGAACGGTAATCGATGCAAACAGTGATCAATGTCATTAAAAACGGAAACGGAGCAGGCAAAAGGAAACGGAGCAACTTTTGCCCAGCGAAAAAAAGACGCATGGGTGTGTAGGTACTACTGTGCGAAATGCAACAAACCATATTATCTGGAATGTCAATGTCACCCCAATGTCATATGTTCTTTTATAAGTTAGTGAAATTTTACTTCAGTCATGTAGTCTAAAACCCACTAGTTTTTTTTATGAAAGAGTTTTTATTTTAAAAAACAATTTTTTTTCGCTATTATCGACTCTAATTTGTAACCTACTTATTATAATACATATATTTTTTTAATTTAAAAAATAAGTTTTTGAAGTTCGATGCAATAAGGCAGAACAAATTCCCCCACAACTCCAATAATATTTTTCTACATTTTACATTAGTTAGTGTAGGACGTAGGTACCTTATTAAAGTTACCTACATGATATGTATCTACAATAATTAAATTTTATTAATTTATTAATGTTACTTATTGCTAAAGTCAAATTAGATAAAGAGACATTGTCAACATTATTCAAGAACTACATTCCTGATTTCATCATTTCCCCATGCTAAAAAAAACGTATCTCACTCAAAAGTGTACACTTTGGTTGACCGGTAAAAAAAACATGTCTGGTTTGACATTGATAAAACCATTGAGGTAGAAATACCAACAAAAAAACACTATAACGTGGTAAAAACCATGCACATGGCAACACTAATTGTATTCAAAAGAAGCTTTATAGATAAATTTCTTAGGTTTCGTTGTTTCCTCACTTAAATTCTCAATTACATAGAATATTATTTTTATAACCACCAAAACATGGTTTTTTACCCCTGAAACATGGTATTTAATTTTTGGGGTATGGCATCACTGGGCGTCTAGCGGCAAATAATCAGTTTTTGGCTGTTTCCGGAGCGGGCGAGTCGTGCTATTTGAATTCGAAAACAAAATACACTTCAAACGTTCGCGAGTGAATTCGCATATTTTATATCAAATTATTTAAATTGGATGCCTTTATATTGGTCGTCTAATCTACGATGCTACTTTATTCAATAATTTAAATCGACGTTCGAAGTTCAAAAATGGCTTCTTTTTTGGAGGGAACCCGTGTATTTTAAATTTAGAACTTCAATGTTCTTAAATGATTTTTAAATTTTAAATTTTATTTTCTGAATCTTTTTGAATGATGGTGAATATATTTTTTCAAGTGAACTTTTATATTTTTAACTTTTTTTATATATAAACAATTTGTTGACAAGTGGGTAGTTTTTAAAAGTGTGTTGTTCTGACGAAGAATATCAAAGGTAAGTTTAATAACCCAGTATTATCAGACAGGTGTAATTTATGAAATAATAACAACTTTCCATTTTCTATTTTGATAATAATGTGATGAAGGTAGTTGTATTCAATCGTAATTGACGTGGAACTAACATATTTGTACCTTTACGATATGGAAGTGCTCGCAGAAGTAAATTAAAAAATAACAAAGCTTTTAATAACAAGAATAATAAAATAAAAATGTATAGATATTTTCAAAATAGTGACAAGCTCAATTTTTATTTCAAAAACACTTAGAGTATCAGTAAGATAATAATCACAATTAAGTATTTCATTTCCAAAAAAGGAAAATATTGAAAAAAAAAAAAATTATCAAAATTAAACATTTTTTTCGTGCAAGTTATATATATATATATATATATATATATATATTTTTTGTATTAAACCAAAACTAAGAACTTATAGGTTGGTGTTTTTGATTAAATAAGGGATGAAAAAAGAATACCTTAAAACCTTGACATCAATAACAATGGCCGCCAGGTAACTATTGGTAACTATCATTTTTAATTTTAACGAAATATCTAAATGTGCCCAGAAGAAGATAGGGTTCGGTTCCACCGAAACCGGTCGACATTTCATTAAAATTGTAAATACTGTTCACTTAGCTACGGTATTTTGTTAATACTCTATTCTAAAAGCCACCAACCCACTTTCTCTTTGAGTATTCGAAAACAAAACGGTTTTTTCTTCAAAATACATAAATTTGAAACTGAAAATGAATGTTATAATGTTAATTATTTTAACCTAACGCCGCTACATAACTTCAATTAAATTATTGTAAATAAACATTCATTACAATAAAATAATAATACAGTATCGTTAAATTTATCTCATAGGTAACGACAAAAAAATATTGTTTTTTTGGTAAGTATGTAATGGTGCGTTTCCATGCTTGCCAAGGCTCGGCAAGCCTCCACAAGCTCCAAGGGTACACAAATCTTGCTTGGCATTTGGAAGCCGTTTACACGCTTGTGACTGCGTCAGTACGCTACCAACACCCAAGCGTGGCGCCCGTGGCGGACGCCGAACTTGTGTTGGCTATTGCGTTTGGTTTAACATACTTTTATTTGAAATACAAGCAAATTATAAAAAACAATATAATATTTTCTTGTATTATTAAAAAAAGTTATTCCATCAAAAATCATATGTTTTTTTTATTGTAATAAATCATCAATAAAAGATTATTTTTTTATATTGACTTTTTAGGTAAATCCAATAAATTAAATAAGTGCATTCAAATTATGTACTTATACAATTAATAATAAGGCATGCCTCTTACGTCATACATATGTCTCGTAATGTTAATTATCGATATACCGCATGGAGCAAAAACTGCGTGCATCCGCCGTCAGTTCGGAAATTACACTGAGCGTTTGCGAAGCTTGCCGCCAGATCTGACCCCGACTGGATCGGCGGCAAGCTCTTGCAAGCCTACGCAACCCTACGCAAGCCAAGACAAACGACCTGTTTCCACGTTAGCGTTTGTGGAGGCTTGCCGAGGCTTGGCAAGCTTGGAAACGGGACTTAAAAGTCCGCTTGACGATTCATACAGAATATTTCCTTTTTAACCGTAAAAGGCAATCAATTATGATATTTTTGTCGGAAGTACTAACCTTATAAAATTAACATTTGTAAAAATAAAAATAAAAGTACCTAATTAGAATTATACCCGGTTCTACCGGAACTGGCATAAATATACCAAACCAACCATGGTACTGGGTTGAGGTCAAAGATATTGAAATATAAGGTTGAGGTTCAAGCCGCGGAAGTTGCGTGTCACCATCATGTAGATATACATTCCAGTTCCACAGTTTGTATGGCAAGCAGGATTTGTTTAACGGGTTATTCTAATACCTTTCTTTCCATGTTCTTGTGTTATAAATTATAAATACAGGTTCAAATTTGTCAACTATTCCGTAACTATTCATCCCGCGACAAAATACCCCTTGCCAAACTATCTTACGAACAAAACAACCTCCGACAAAATATCTACTAAAAGCTAACCTTCCCTATCCTATCCTAACTTAACCTAACCTAACCTAACCTAGCCTAGCGTAACCTAATCTAACCTTACCTAACCAAAATAATACAGACAACCTGAAAAGACAATAAAATATTGTTGACAAAGCCAAAAACAGTAAAATGGGACAAAAATAATACAGACATCCTGTAAAGACAATTAATTATTGTTGAAAAATAGAAAAATGTTAACTAAGGTTATGTTAGGTTGGTTAAAGTTAGGTTAGGTTAGTTTAAGTTAGGTTAGGTTAGGTTAGGTTTTAGTAGTTATTTTGTTGGAGGATGTTTTGTCCGTAGGTGGTCGTACATTAATCACGTGAGGCTCGAAAGAGGGGGGGGGGGGTTCGGAAAAAAACGTAATATTCCAAGGAGGGGGGGTGGATATAATGAGATATCACGTGTATTTATTTTTGGTTGAACGCACGATTTCTAAACCAAATCCCAGTCAAAACAACCTGCAACCTTAATGACTCTCTGGAAATTTTTATCATGATGCTTAATTTTCCAAAATTTAATCAGATTAAACCTCTATTTAAAGAAAATATTCTTAAAATTTCAATATACTTTGTACTAAAAAAATACACGTGATTTTGGGTATGGGAGGGGGGTAGTCTAAACCCTCACCACATATCACCAGGGATGGGGGGGTTAAAAAGTTGCTAAAAAACATCACGTGATTAATGGACGATCCCTAGGATATTATGTCGAGGGGTATTTTGTCGGAATATACATATTATGTCGGGGATATTTTATCGCGGGTTGAAACGCGCGGTACCTTCAATAATGCATTCACTTCATAAAATTATTTATTGTACATAAATTATTGTTTTATATGGCAATAATAATGTTTCTGATAGGAATATGGCGTAGTGCAGTTGCATATTGCGTAAGTGAATTATTTTAACAAAATTAAAACGGAATTACCTAGTATATTTTTTGCATATTTGTCGTCTCCCCGACATAAATACTCGCTTTTCGTAATAATATAAGTACATGTAAATAGCCATAGGTCACCCCTAGTGGTTCGCTACGTTTGGCGACGAATGTGTCTGCCCACCAAGAGAGACTGGTTGAGGGAAATCTTTTGACCTCGCCGGCAGGACTCTCTCGGAACATTTTCTTGCACTGTGGTGGGGGGGGGGGGGGTAGATTCATACGTCCGTGACTTCTGGACACGCTGACGAGAAGAGAGAAGAGGAGTAAGACAAGTAATATTAATTTATATTGTAAACGTATCTCGTATAGTAGGCTACAAAAAAAAATATTGTTTTTTTTTTTTCTAGAAATGATATCTAAATAAGAACCGATTCAAAACTCTCACACATACTATAAACATAAATATTTATAGTATGTGTGAGATACTTCGTTTTCTATCAACCATTGGAGGTTTTACAGACCCCAAGTGTTTGACCCCGTCACGTTAATCTGACATCGTCGCAAATCGTGACAGAGCTCAAACGACTGAGGCTAAGGCGAAATAACACCATTGTTACAGGGTGTTAACGTGTTAAATCCCGTTAGTAAGCGCTCAAAAAGTAGAAGGGGAGATGTGTAAATACCATAGACATATGACTATTAATAGAACAGAACAGAAAGGTGAGAGGTAGAAATTAACTACAGCGGGACGAAGAGCGGGAAGATGGCTTTGGCGATACGTGATTCGGCAAAACTCAATCTGGCGGTATATAGGCATCTCGCATTATAATATCACTATTTAGTTCTTAAAAATAAACTCTGCTTTTGAATGAATAGAGCTTTTTACATGGGAGCGCGAATTGCTCGCCGCGTAATGAACAAATTTGCGAAGTCCAAATACGGCAAAGTAAGGCCGCCTATAAGTTCGAGTCCAATATATGGTGCCGTATTCAGTTAAGACACTTTTACAAATGTTTCATAATTTACTTACCCTAGTAAACAGCGACGGGCAAACGCCACGTATCTCGAGTGATAGTGTGTGTTCAAAAACGATCATATTATGTGACCTGAATTAGCTTAAAATAGTGTAAAATAATGCTTGCCTATCGAATGTAATACGACAATAGGGTTTATTCTCTTTTTCACTTCTATTTTAATACGTTTTCAAAACACAAGCCACTATTTTTACCGTGTTATTTCGTAATATGCACCGAGGAGTGCTCGACGCTGACTCGCAGAAGAATGATGACGTCACATTTTTTAGATTAACGCGAAGCCATACTCGATCCCAGCCGGTTCCAATGAAATGGTTTCAACGGGAGGGGGAAATAATACGCTTTTACCACTTAGGGCAGGTCTACTAATATTCATATGTATATGGTAAATACGAATTTTAGAGAGGACGCGCTAATATTAAAAACGATAATATTTAAGCAAAAATTGTCAAAACAATTCGTTTAAAATAGAGTACAAATCTCGTGGGAAATATCTTAAATTGGATTTAAAAAACGCTATGATTTTTTTCAAACATATAACTAGAAAAATAACAGAAAAAATGTGCTTATATTAATTTTCGCAGCATATTTTGCGATATTTTTATAAAAACGTATATTTATCTACCAATGTGCATTATTGTTATTATCATATCATTTTGCTGTGCAATGATATTTTTCATGTAAAACCAACAACAACACGACAGGATCGCGTGTGAAACAGCCGATCGACCGACGAGGACGATGAGCAGCATTCCCAGCAAGGGCACCCGCTTTACATGTCCAAATCATCTGAGCGTCTAGGTGTAAGGAGAATGTATGACGCAAAATGTGAATGGTACGAGAAGTCGGAGACGCCCGAGGAAGACGTGGTAGAAGACATAAGTTAATCAGATACGGGCCAATCAGGCCATTTCAAAATTCAGAATAATATTAGACGATGTATGAATGTAAGTGAGGCAGGGAGTGTGTGCCAAGACCAAGTTGTTTGGCGGTCCGTCCTCTGCCTACCCCTGCTGGGACGCGATAATTAGTTAGATAGTTACTGGTACTGAAAATAATTTAAACAAGAGGAATATCACTGTCTACATGAGATTTCTAAAACTATTCTATCTCCTTTTCCCACCTCTTAAAGCGAAATTTGATGCATGCTGATCATAGACATAATATGCATATATCACATGTGTCTATGATGCTGATGAATTTTTGCACACATGACGTTAAAAATAATAGGAAAATTGCTGTCTCCGTCAGATTCCTAAAAACTCTGCGTAAAGCTCGGGCAATGCCGGGGACTCCAGATTGTTTATTATAAACTAGCAGACCCGGCCACACGTTGCTGTGTGGCCGGGTCTGACCTTTATAGCTTACTAGCAGAACCGGAAACACGTTGCTGTGGCTAACGAAACCTTTATAAACAATGCCACCTGTTAAATCAAATCCACTCTACCCGGTTGTCAACCAATTTACACAAAACCTTGACAAATTATATATCTAAAAACCTTCCTCATGAATCACTCTATCTATTGGTGAAAACCGCATGAAAATCCGTTTCGTAGTTTAAAAAATCTAAGCGCACATACATCTTGCGCTACTTCATTTTATACTTGGTAAAGATAAAGATAACCAACGCCATCTATTAAATCAAATCCCCACCGCCCGCTTGCCAGCTACCTGCCCGCTGTCCGCTGCCCGATCCCTTTATTTATTTATTTAAACCAATTTACACAAAACCTTGACAAATTATATAGGTACCTAAAAACCTTCCTCGTGAATCACTCTATCTATTGGTGAAAACCGCTTGAAAATCCGTTCCATAGTTTAAAAGATCTAAACGCACAGACAGCGGGAGCAACTTCATTGTATACTATGTAGGAAATGTATGAGTAGGAAAAATTCGTACGATTACAGTTTGAGAGTAGGAATTTGTTCATGTTGAATAATTTTCGTGATTGGGAAACTTTTTCTCAAATCTGTGTAGGTAGTTTAGTTACTTTCTGCTTTGATATGAAAAATTTTCACAATGCGTTTTTCAGAAGTTATATTAAGCTCAATTTCAGGGACAGAGAACATTTTAAATATGTATTTAAATGTAAGTTAGCAGAGCGGATATGAAATCACATGGTCGCACATATTTACCCAGTCGTGAACTGGAATTTATAGACTAGTAATGGGTCCCAAAAATAGGTTTTTTAGTGTTAACCCTCCAAATACCATGCTTTCTTGGATGGTGTATAATATCGTCGGGAAAATGCCAAAGTCGCGAATCCGCAAAACATCTTTCAGAGATATTGAGATTTGAAGGTTATAATTGATATCATAAATCGATTAATATTATTAATAAACCAGCTTAAATATTTAATTCAGTGGTTTATACATAACCAGCGAGTTCCCGGCATGCGTTGCAATCCCACTAGTAAAGAAATTGTTTCTCCCTTTTTTATATTAACTTCACACAAGAGGTCCTGCGGAAAAAAAATTCCCTCATGGCCTAAATCATCTGAGATGCTGTGTGGGGGGTCTTTTTGAGGAGAGTAAGGAATTGGAAAAGGAAACGCAGAGGCCAGCTAATCGTTCCACAGCCAAGCTGTTGAACACAAGAACGAGTCGAAGAAGTGACCCGTTCTCATGTGACAAATGTCAACCGCGTACATATGTTGGACACGCGTTTGGCGTGTTTTCCGACTATGCACCTGCGCTGAAGGGATCAATGACGCCAGTTCCTCGGAGCATCTTCCATTGTAATACCGGTAGAACAAGGATAGCATTCCCACCCGACGCTTGTGCTCTAAAGATTGCTATCCGTCTGTTAAGATGGGAGAATCTTAAAAAAAAACCGCCTGTTTTTGCACAGAGTCGAGGGTATTTTTCAGGTATTTTGGAACTCCAGACCAGAGGTGGCTGCCGAATTCAACCGTGGGGCGCGCTTGTGATTTGTACAGGGTTAGCAGTTGTGTATTATTAAAGTATCTGCCGGCCCTGTACAGTAGAGGCTAACTAAAGTGCGTGTATTTTCCCGTTCCCACTCCACCTTCCCCGCCTTCCTTCTCCCTTCTCCCGCGAATCCTCTTCCGTGATCCCCTCCACTCTCCCACGTTTAATATTTTCAGTTCCGGTACATTCACCTTTTTAAACAGCTCACGTGCCCCCTATTGCATTTTTTTTACAAATTTTGTATTACAAACATTCATTTTTGTATATTATAAGAAGAATCAGTCTAATTTAGTACCTAACATAGGTACTACGGTGCTCCAGATTTTATGTCCGGGTTGAATCTTTCCCAAATGAAAGACTAAACCCTTCCACACACTTTTCCACAAATGAATATCTAGTAAATTCACGCAATGTAAGTGCACTATATAAGGTAATAAATACAAAACAATACAAGAACAATACGTCAATCCACCAGAAACATAATGGGAAAATATTTCACCGACTCCAGATATTTTCATATCAGAGGGTTCGGCTCTGATGAAATCCTAACTGGTCCGATAAATCCTACTGATCCCTCAATATAAATATTTAAAAAATCTTTCGTAATCCTACATGTATTTAAAATAACCGACTTTTGCATTTTTATGAATAAATTTTTTGACAAATCTAATACGCCTAAATTTTGAATGAGAGAGCTAGGTATAATGCCAGCAGCCGAAATAACAAATGGTAATATTTTTATAGTCTGAGAATGCCAAATTCTTTTAATCTCATTTCCTAAACCTGTATATTTTTTTATTTTTTCAGAAACAGTTTTCTGAATATTACAAGAATTTGGAATAGCGACATCAATGATATAAGTTATTTTCTTAATTTTTCATGTAAAACTATATCGGGTCTATTATGACTAATTGTTCTGTCTGTTAGAATAGTTTTATCATAATAAATTTTATAAAACTCATTTTCTAAAAATGAATTTGGTTCATATTCATAATATGGTACATTACGGCAGTCAATCAAGTTATGTTTAATTACCAAACTTTGGTGAATTATTTTTAAAACTTGATTGTGCCTAAATGTATACTCGAACGGCGCTAATACAGAATATCCCGATATAATATGTTCTATAGTTTCCGGAAAAGCCAAACATTTTCTTCATAAATCATCAATTTGATTTGCATCTTTGATGATATGCTTCCTATAATTTTTAGTATTAATGACTCTATCTTGAATAGCAAGCATAAAGCCTTCTATTTCTGCGCTCAACTCTCCAATACTCAACCATTTGTTTGACGAAAATTTGTCAACATATGTTTGGTTGAGATAATTGAAGTGTTTTGCGTGAAGAATTTTATTTGACCAGGAATCTAATAATTCCTGGTTGGTATTTATAAAAATGCTGGCATTCTCGTCGTATAAATTTAATGGCGAAATATAAAAATTGATAAAATTATATTTAAAATAAATATAATTTTATCAAAAGTATAATTTTATCAAAAAAGTATTCGATTTTGGTTAGTACCATAGATGAGTACTATAAATAAATCTATTAATTTAAAGAGTTTCGAAAATTGAATTTTGTTTGATCTTTGTTTTCCAAAATGTCATTCACAAATTGTGAGATTTTTGACAGTTTTGTAACAGTTTTTGTAATGATTAAAAATACTTTTCAGATTTATTATCATGTGTTTGTAATAATCCAGAAACCTTCGCGAGGTTGGAAAGAAGGTATCTTTAATGTTTCAAGCATTTCCTGTGCTTATATAGCAATACATAGACATATACTCAGACAGATATCTCATATACTCATACACACCCGAGCAAGCAAGTATATTTTGATTTATATTTATATATCCGTCTATTTGGCGACCATCATGGGCAAATATGCATTTAAAGTGGCGACCACCGACATTTGGCGACCGATATAAGGTCGCCACTTTATTTTTCGAAATTTTTACACAGTTCATTAATATATGTCGTCACAAGCATCTTGGCGAAATTTGTCCTGGTCGCCAAATTGGGCTTGAAGTGGATGATTTCGAATATTAAAGTTCCGGAGTCTGTCGCTACGCAGCTAGGCGCTAGGTGATATACAACATGGCCATGTATTCTGCATTTCACTCCTACGCTTTAGTGGCGACCGAGTTTGATGTATTCCACATTTCATTCTGAGCATTTAGTGGCGACCAGAAACGACGTATCCTGCATTTCATAAAGTCCGAAATGGCGACCGCGAAGAACATGATGTACCTACCTATGTTTCACTTCATTCCTAACTTTTAGTGGCGATCGGGTATGACGTATACCACATTTCATTCCGAGCATTTAGTGGCGACCGGGTATGACGTATCCCGCATTTCATTCCTAGCCTTTAGTGGCGACCGGTGACGTTGGCAAATTTTGGTGGTGTATTCGGCATTTCGTACTAGCCCAAATTGGCGACGTTGCCGGTTCAAGTCAAATCCCGTACGAGTGTTGAGGTGCACGCCCCGGCGGCGTGATTTTGCGACGTTGCCGCACATATTTGGCCGGTTGCTGCGAATGTTTTGCCTTTTCAAATTTTGTCGCGATCAACCGTATTATCGTATACCGAGCATTGACGTCCGTGCGGCTTAGGGTGTATTTGGCGACCGATCATTTTAGTGTCTTATTTACAATACAGTATTGATTACTGTTGATGAATTGAAATGGAACAAAATAATTGAAAGAATAACAGAATAGCCATACCAAGATTACTCTTCGGAGTCACACCAGCCCTCTGACGTAGAATTCAGATACTGTGAGATGTGTGCCTTCAAATAATATTTCTTCTTTTCAACCGTTTTTACGGTCAAATTTACTTCTATAAAATTCCCTTTTTATTATTTATTGAGTTAGTTATACTACATGAATATAAACTAATAAGCACAATGTATTATTTCATTTGATAAATTTAAATATTTTTATAATAAGCATAACATTTATTCGTAAATACATTCATTCTTTCTTCATCCTTAATACTTTCAGGCATTTCATCGTACATCTTTAGTCCTCTATATTAGGCAGTTCTGTGATTTTTATTTCTTCATTTGTGGCAATCGAACTCTGTTTATATTTCTTGTTTCGTAATTATGTACGTCTCTACTAAAACAATATCATCCTTAAAATATTTTGGCATTTGGTTTTTCACGATTTTATTAACAAAAATTATCACATTAAATGGTAGTCTCTTTTTTATCGGAATCCAATTTAGCTCATCACATTTACAGCTCATAGCTCTGTTCTGTATAACTTCTAGTTTGTTCAAATTTCCTTCATTGGCCAAATATAACATCTTAGAGCAGTAATCCAAATGTGGAGTTACGATAGTTTTATAAATGAGCTCCGTAGTGTTTCTATTTAATTTATGTCTTAGTCTTCTAAAAAAAATGACCTTTTTTGATACCTTTTTTATCACATATTCAAAGTTTGCTGTGAAAGTCAGTATTGAATCGAATATTACACCCAGGTATTTGATTTCATTTAATTTTCCAATCTTTTCACCATTTATTGTCAAATTTAATCCTGTGTTACGCGTTTTATTGCCTATTTCCATATATTTTGTTTTGTTTACGTTCAGTTTCAACTTGTTTAATTTCAGCCATTTGTAATGTAATCTTCACACGAAATATAGATTAAAGTATCGTCTGCAAATAGTCTAATTTTGCAATATTAATTTCTAATTTACAGGAGTTCCACTTACTCTGAAGGTGATGGTGGGATACGACCCAAATCCCAAATTGACACCGATTTCAGTTTTTAGACAGCGGATGTGTGAAACAAAGACGAGCTCACCAGTTAATTTTACTCGAAAAAATATTAAAAAATTCTGATAACGACCATCGTATATCGTTTCCACCAAACTTCAATGTATTGACCAAATCCAAGAAGAAAATATAAATAAATGATATATAAATAACAAACACATACACTGCACAGTTCACACGCCAGAGAAATGAAACTTCAGAAAACTAAAGTAGACAAAAGTGTTTAGGCTACGAAGCACCGCACAAAGAGGAGACCGATTATTCTCGCAGTGTAAATCCTATAGATTTATTTTTTTGTCCCTTTTTAGGGTCACTATTTTTCGTTTCATCGAGTTTAAAATCACAAAGAAAGATAGACTAACATTGATGGGTTACGAATAACCCAATAATGTTTGAAAATCTCTTACTACCACCACAGAAAGCCGAAAATGTTGTTTGTGTTGAGGTGGGACTTTTTTTATATTAGCTCCACACAGGGACCCTGAGGAAAATAAATTCCCTCAGGGCCTATGTCGTCTTAGGGGATGCTGTGTGGAGGGTCTTTTAGGTAAGGGAAGGATAGGAGGTTCTGAAAAGGAAAAATGGCATGCGGGGTGGGTAGGAATCTGGAGGTCAGTGAGTCCAGGAGGGGACATATATTATAAACCCATCCCTTCAAATACGGTGTAAGGCGATGGGTAGAGAGAGAGCACTACTGGAAAGGTCAAAAGGCCTCCCAAAACCAGTCTCTCTCGATCCGGCCCACCACGCAGCAGGTGGGTAGACCGCCGTCAAGACCTGGACAAACTTCCCCCCCCTGAAACCCGGATATCTCTGTTAACACACAGCTATAATATGCGTGGGATGGCGTTTTTCGGCATATCGCTTGCCGTACATTCCAAATTGGAATATAAGGCGAGCGTTATGCTGAAATATGCCGTCCCACGCATATTATAGCTGTGTGTGAACAGTGAACACGCTCAACCTCCAAAATAAACCCACCGCGCGCCGTCCCCTGACCCTTGACCCCAACCCTCGTACGGGAGAGTTCAAACGAACTGACAACGAGTTTTGAAATGCAGAATGCATCTTCCCTTCTTGTCGTCACTAAAAACTAGGAATGAACTGCAGGTTGGGCGCGCGTTTGGCGTATTTCCCGACTATGCACCGGCGCCGAAGGGATCAAAGACGCTAGTTCCTCGGAGCATCTTCCATTGAAATACCGGTAGAACAAGGGTAGCATTCCCACCCGACCCCTAAAGATTGCTCTAAAGATTGCAATCCTTTTGTATTGATGCAATCTGTTTGTATTGATTATACTATCCGTTATATTTTTTGCATTAACGCATGAGTAAAAGCGTACATCAATCAAATACAAAAATGCTATCTTTATTTCTAAAAATCGTAGCTCCGGGCACCCCGGAGGTTCCATTCGAATATTTTAAAAACCAGTAGCTATTATTATTTACGAATCACTTTTGCATCTTTTGTTGATTTTCACAAAATAAACAATAAATTAAATTAAAAGTATTTAAGTTTGTTGTCTGTAGGTTACGTTAGGATTACTCTATAATTTTAATTATTTCCTCATCTTCATGTTTACTTAGCCATAATTTGATGTCTTTTTTGAACTTTTTTTTCTGCATGGTGTTCTTAATTTCAATTGGAAGGGTATTATATAGTTTTGTAGCATGGAAATTATGGTTTCTCTGCCCAAAAGATCTATTTAATTTCGGGATGTCTAGTAGTTTTGAGGATTTCATCCTTGTAGTGTAAGTGTGTTGGTCAGCAAGGTACTCATATTTTTCTTTAAATTTGATAAAATTGCATTTTTTAGTTTAGTTAAGTAATACTGAACACATTTGGAAAATTTGTTTTTCATAGATGTGTACATTTTGATTCGTTTTTCTTTTTTAATTTACTAATTAAAAAAAAATTATCAATTAAAATCTGCCACCTTTTTGAACTTTTACATTAATTTACCCCTCCAGTCCTCGGGCATGTTTTGTCAGAATGTCACATAATTTTCTGCTTCGCGATGAAATCCAAATAAATGGAACATTTTCGAATGTATCCAAAAACGAAAAACTGGTTTTGAAAGATTTTTATTATTAGAAAGACATATAATTTTGAAAACATTAAATTTTTCAATGCAAACATTAAAACATTTAATAACGGCTCACCTTACGTTTTTTCTAACTAAAACTACTTATAGATACCGAGAAAAGAATCAATAAACACATATTTTGTTAGACAAATGTATTTTAAACGTTATTGCCACCTTAGATTTTTGTAGTTTCATATTAAAAATAACTGAGTATGCGATTCACACGCCGTAGAAGTGAAACCTTCAGAAAACTAAAGTAGACAAGAGTGGGAAGGCTACGAAGCACCACACAAAGAGGACACCGATTACACTATCCCATTTTCTCGCAGGCTAAATCCTGGACATGAATTTGGTTTTTAAAGGTTTACACATAAAAAATAAGTTGTAACCTTCCATCCCACATTCAAATTTTCACCGTAAAACGTCCCCCTGAATAAACAGCGTTTTCAAGCACTCTGCGGGCAGCTTTTTGCTGAACTTCAGGTCATGCATATGCATTATCATTTTAAAGACGCATTCATATAAACAAAGATTTTTTTGTTTGTTTTTTTTTAAAGAAAGACAAACATTCCCTGTGGTTACGAATAACCCAACAGTATTTGAAAATCTCCTATTACCACCACAAAAGGCCGAAAATTTTGCTTGTGTTGTGATGGAGGACATAGCCATAGCCAGCCGAGGAATAGGGCACACCACGCCCGCGGGTGGGACCCAAACGCGATGCCCACTCAACCACTAATTCTAATCAACTGGTATTTTTAATGTGCTTGTCTGTCTTGGTGGTGCTTGGGATAATGCTCGCTTCCTGAACAGAAGACCTCTGGTTAGAATCCTACCCACGTCCGCAGATTTTGTCCTATTTTCCCCTACCCAAGCGCTTAAGAGCCGTTCAAACACGCTATGTATTTTATTCGAGTGGGGAGTAAAGTAGTATCTAAACGCGTCCGAACACCATCATTTTAGTAGAGTGGGTTAGTCAGCTTTTTAGTGGATTCAATCAATTTCGTTCTATTTTTAGAGCGTATAGGGACCCCCCCCCCCTCGCATCCCTGTGCACTGACATGCCGTTTTAGCAGAGTTCATTTGTAGACCCGCGGAAATGTCGAGGCATTGGAGCGAAGTTGCTACTCTAAAATTATTTATTTGTGCTGCTATTAATCTCTTTTTGTGGACATTTTATTTATTATTATCTCACTAATTTATTATTCCACGTCTTCTATAATAAGCATTAAAATCAGCTTAATTAGCGTATTTACTTTGCTTTGTAGCAGCCCGTCATCCGCCGTCATCCTACAACGGGCGGCGGGCACAAATGTATCTACTCTATTTGAAATTAAGGCGAACGGTTTTCGGCGAGTCATGTAGCAAGCGTACTCTCTACTTGACTTACCACTTGACCAATGTGAACAAGCCCTTTAGCTATGCGTGGAAATAATGGAATTGAAATAGTGTATTAGTGTACAATTTTATAAGATTTCTCTTTTTTTAAACATAATTTGCTTTCAGAGCCGTTAATACTCCACTATATTATTATTTAAAAAAACTCATAATAGAATTCTGAAAATTTAAAACGGCAGACGATTTCATGATATCATTTTATGTTGTACTAGCTGGGTTACCCGGCTTCGCTCAGGACAACATTCGAAAGTGTTCTGGAATGTTGCACAATGATGTTCCCGATTCCCTATTCCTGATCATTCCACGACATACTCCGCCACTCCTTCCAGAACTTTCTACAGCTCTACGGAACCTTCTAGAACTTTCCGGAAGACTGTTCTAGAAATTTCAAGAGGGCGAAGTTTTCAGCCCTTATATCACGCCCTTTAGGTAAAAACGGATAACCTTATTCCCTAGGGGGGGGGGGAGAGATCTACCACACCATATAACTCCCTTGATCGAACCGGGACTCGTTTCTGAGTTTTTGCGAGCTGCACGTTTTTTTGGACTTTCTTTTATACTACATGCCATATTCAAATAAAAAAATGTTACTCCTTACATGTCCTTTCCCGTGCGTTCCCCTCCAGCGTTCCTTTTCCACCTTCCCCGCCACCGCTCTCCCGCTCCCCCGTCCCGCAAACCCCCCTGGCACTGCATTTCTTGACTCCTCTCCCGCGCGGCCCGTAGCCGAAACTTTTTTCTAATACTAACATTTTTAAACTCGTGATATCTTTCTGATTAAATATCCAAATTGCGAAATTCAAAAAGTTAAATAAAGGTATTGAAGTTGTCTTGAATATGAAGTAATTTATTTTGATAAGGATTAACACCAAGATACAAATAAAGAGCCTTTTCAAGCGGCGACATATTAATTAAAATTTTAAAATAAAAGAATACTTATTGTGGCATTACCATAATAGTTAGACATATGCTGTCGCGACTTTTTTTGTAAAAAATGATGTGTTCTATAAAGTCATAGTACATTTTTTATTCTATCATCAATAGTTTTCGCAGCGCACGCGATTTAAAGAATATTTTAGGTAATTTTTTTACACCCTGGTTATGAAGTTTTAGTAAGGATGCCTATTTTTTTTAAAATATAATATAGCCTATGTCACCCAGGGATAGTGTAGCTTCCCAACAGCGAAAGAATTTTTCAAATCGGTTCAGTAGTTTCGGAGCCTATTCGATGCAAACAAACACTCAAACAAACAAACAAACAAACAAATATTACCTCTTTATATAGTGTGTTAGATAATTGAACAGAAAAATAACACAAATCTATAAATATCTTTCTTCTCGGGTGTCAAAATTATCAATCGATTTTGACTTTTATTTTAAAGCTCCGCTTTCGATCAAACATTATGTTAGTTACCAATAATTATTCTGAATGCATGAAAATGGACACATTTTTGCGCTGGGTAGCAATTTGGATCGAGAACTGCGATGAAGCAATTATTTGAAGTGAAAAATTCTTTAGCAAAGTTGTGATTAGAAAAAAACTCGAAAGGAAACAAGCGACACTAAAAAGAGACAAACAGTATAGGATTTTTTTTTTGGTACCTAAATTGGTATAAATTTACAATACATATAATGGTTTTTATATAAACAGTTGAAAAGCAAAGAATAATACAATTAGCAGATTAACCAAAAAAATCCCACACAGGCATCACCAGTTCGTGGGTGTACTTGTGTGTTTTTAAAACAGTTAAAATTTTACTCATAAACATGCACTATCTTCGTAGAGATTAAAAAATAAAATTAAATAAATAAAAAATAAAATCATTGTGATCGTGATTACTGAATTACAATTCACACGACATGTTAATAAAGATTAATAAAATTTGTGAAGTTACATCGGCTCAGATGTTACAGCAAGTAAATGTCGGTTTCAATGGTAGGTATTTATCCAAGACTTTATACATTTTTATATTTGCTGTACGAGGATACATTTTTACTTTCAATTTCTGTAGTCTTATAGAGAGCATTATAAATTTCTGGTGTAATAAAATTCGCATGTCTTTACGCAAGCTTAGTTTTACACAATGGAATTTCAAATGCATTATTTAACCTATTACTAAATCGTTTTTCATTTTTTGAAAAAATTATATTTCTAGAAAATGTGTATTTTAAACATCGTACACAGTAAATTTTTCTCATCTCTTACAATTCAGCTTCTTGGAATAATTGCAGGTAGTTCATATCATTATGCGACATTATTATTATTATTATACACCCCCTCCCCTCCCATCCAATTATTCCATAAGATTCTGATGATTGCACCAATGCATGTTACACAAATTTCATTATTTTAATGTCGACTCTTTAATTTAAACGTTTAAAAATATAAGTTAAATACATAAATTTATTTACAAGCTTTTCTATGTAATCTGTCCATTTGAGTTGGCTGTCTAATGTAATTCCTAAGTATTTAACTGTATTCGATGGCCGGTGTGGCCGGTGTTTAGCGGTGAGGCTCTTAGCTCGCAACCCGAAGGTTGCGGGATCGAATCCCTGTCTAGCAAATAAACTTTATTTTGTTAATTTTGTTATATATCACAATTTATTATTTTAGAATAATATATGGTATATAATGAATAACAGATCGCATTGTATAAACCACTATATTATAAACAATATCTACATGTTTTTTTAATTTAATATTTTTCGTAAAGATACATATACAGATATCATCATACATGAAACATCTAATCATCCATTTTCACAAAAATTAGCAGCTTTTCATACCTTGCTAAGTAGATAAATTAATGTTCCCTTATCTTTGCGTAATTTTAAAACAGAATTAAATACTATTAAACAAATTTGCAATTAATAACGGTTATACTTCAAAATTAATAGACAATATGTTAAACAAAAAATATAAGAAAAAGTTTTTTAGATATTTTGTTTATCCACACGTTGTTGAAAATGATAATAATTGGAGAATTTTTTTTTTTTAAATAATAGCATTTCAAATTTAAAAATTAAAAACATGCCAAATAATGTACAACCAGCTTTTTATACAAATAACAAATTAAAAAATTATATATTAAATAATAAGGATAAATGTGATTTTTTTAGCAAATCTGGGTTTTATAAATTAATTTGTAATGATTGTAACTTTTTTTATATTGGAAAAACTTCTAGAAATTTTAACATTAGAGTTAAGGAACATATAAGATGTTTAAATAATAATAATTATTCTGAATTTGCCAACCATATTTTGGAAACAAGTCATTCTTTTGATATTAATACAGGTCTTAAAATTAACACTACGGGCATACAATTGGATAATTTCGAAATTTTAAAAATTAGAAAAAGCATTAATAGTAAATTAAATTTTATAAATAACCAAACATTTTTTAAAAATAGCCATCTCTTAAATTTTTTTTCTTATTAATACTTACAATAATTATTTATTTTTTCATTTAGACTAATTATTTGAATTATTTGTTCTTAAAAGTTTTTTTATTATCTAAATGCAATTTTATTTTTCCTTAAATAGGTAATTTTTATATTTCATTTTGTATAACTATTTTTATGTTTTTTAAGCAATTAATCACCTCTACTTTTTTAATATTTTGTCTATGTTCTAGTTTATTCTAATTTGTCTATACTTGTTTGTCATTTATTTTTCTTTATATTAACATATCCTGATGAAGATAACATTGTTATGGAAACATGTAGATATTGTTTATAATATAGTGGTTTCTACAAAGTGATCTGTTATTCATTATATAATTAATGATGCCACAAAGTAATTTTGCGAAGTTTGAAGAAGTAAATATATGGTTTATTTGCGGCACGTTCCAGAGTGGAAAGTACACTCAGTATCGCCCTGGTGTAAGACTTTAGCCGTGTTTGGTGACCAGATCTGAATAGCCAGGTACTTCCCCACCTTCCTCTCCCTCATCTCCTTCCCCTCCCCGCCACCTTGGAAGATGCCATAGTTTTACTGGCTCCAGACGGAGCACCTGTGACTCTTGTGAGGTATTCATATAAAAAAATCCCCGTATTCATTTCCGTACAGTTAGAGCATTAGACAGGATTGTAAGTATTTTTGTGAAACCTTATATTTAAGGGAGTTAAGGGTGTCTGTCGCCTTTTTGGTATTGTTAAATGGAATATAAAGAGTTTTTCCGCAGTTCAGAGTTATAAGGTTTTTATTGAGCCATACTTTGACAATGGATGTGCATTTATTTGCATTTTCAGAGACCAGATGTTAGGATTATACATATAGGAATTAGCGTGCGAAAGAATGACACTAATCTGTGCCCTCTTTGTGCGGTGTTTCGTAGAATAAAATAATTTGTACACTTGGTAAAAATATTACAATAAATAAACTCTACAATTAACCTACCCTGATTCGTTTCATTCTTTCTAGGTTTAGTTTTATGAAGGCTTCACTTCTCCCTCGTGTGAACTTTATTTATTTATTTCTATATAAGTATTACAGTATTTACCTAATTATTAACATTTTTACATAATATATTTGGCAATTTTATTATGTTGGGTGTAAGGTAGGTTTGTGAAGGTGAACTGCACACAAGTTTTATATATTTATTTTAAAGATAGAATCATTGACCGGTCAGTGGTTTAATGGGCATCGCGTTTAGGTTCGGGATGCGGGTATGGGTACCGCCGCCCTAGGAACCATTTATTGGTTAACCAACACCTCTGCCGTACGTCACCCCAAGTGGTTCATTGCGTTTGGTGACATAACAGAGATACCCGGGTTCATGGGATGAAGTTTGTGCAGGTCTTGACGGTGGATGCGTCTGCCCACCTGCTGCGTGGTGGGCCGGATCGAGAGAGACTGGCTGTGGGAGGCCTTTTGACCTTACCAGTAGTGCTCTCTCTCTACCCATCGCCTTGCACCGTAGTTGGAGGGATGGGTTCATACGTCCCCTCCTGGACTCACTGACCGCCAGATTCCTACCCACCCCGCATACCTTTTTCCTTTTCAGAACCTCCTATCCTTCCCTTCCCTAAAAGACCCTCCACACAGCATCCCCTAAGACGACATAGGCCCTTTTGGAATTTATTTTCCTCAGGGTCCCTGTGTGGAGCTAATGTAAAAAAAGTCCCACCCCAACACAAACAACATTTTCGGCTTTCTGTGGTGGTAGTAGGAGATTTTCAAACATTATTGGATTATTCGTAACCAAATAATGATGGAGATTTTCAAAATTTATTGGGTTATTCGTAACCCAGCAATGTTAGTCTATCTTTCTTTGTGATTTTAAACTCGATGAAACGAAAAATAGCGACACTAAAAAGGGACAAAAACTTAAATCACAAAGCACAAAGAGGAGAATAATCGGTCTCCTCTTTGTGCGGTGCTTCGTAGCCTACTCACTTTTGCCTACTTTAGTTTTCTGATGTTTCATTTCTATGGCGTGTGAACTGCGCAGTGTATTTATTTTGTTATTTCTATATCATTTATTCATATTTTCTTCTTGGATTTGGTCAATACATTGAAGTTTTATGGAAACGATGTACGAAGGTCGTTATCAGAATTTTTTAAATATTTTTTCGAGTAAAATTAACTGGTGAGCTCGTCTTTGTTTCACACATCCGCTGTCTAAAACCTGAAATCAGTGTTAATTTGGGATTTGGGTCGTATCCCACCATCACCGTCAGAGTAAGTGAACTCCTGTAAATTATAAATTAACATTGCAAAATTAGACTATTTGCAGACGATACCTTAATCTATTTTTCCTGTGAAGATTACATAGATTCAATTAACAAAATAAACGAATACCTACAAAATATAGCAAATGGCTGAAATTAAACAAGCTAAAACTGAACGTAAACAAAACAAAATATATGGAAATAGGCGATAAAACGCGTAACACAGGGTTAAATATGACAATTAATGGTGAAAAAATTGGAAAAGTAAATGAAATCAAATACCTGGGTGTAATATTCGATTCAAAACTGACTTTCACGGCAAACTTTGAATATGTGCTAAGAAAGGTATCAAAAAAGGTCAATTTTTTTAGAAAACTACGACATAAATTAAATAGAAACACTACGGAGCTCATTTATAAAACTATCGTTACTCCACATTTGGATTACGTCTCTACGATGTTATATTATTTGGCCAATGAAGAAAATTTAAACAAACTAGAAATTATTCAGAACAGAGCTATGAAATGTATACTGGGGAAAGGCAAATTCGCAAGGATTAATCAAATGAGAGATTAGCTCAATTGGATTCCGATAAAAAAGAGACTACCATTTAATGTGATAATTTTTGTGCATAAAATTATGAAAAACCAAATGCCAAAATACTTTAAGGATGAAATTTTTTTTAATAGAGACGTACATAATTACGAAACAAGAAATATAAACAGAGTTCGATTGCCACAAATAAAGAAATAAAAATCGCAGAACTGCCTAATGTATAGAGGACTAAAGATGTACGATGAAATGCCTGAAAGTATGAAGAATGAAGAAAGAATGAATGTATTTAAAAATAAATGTTATGCTAACTGTAAAAATATTTAAATTTATCAAATGAAATGTTACATTGTGCTTATTAGTTTATATTCATGTAGTCCAACTAACTCAATAAATAATAATAAAAAAAATTAAAAAATAAGAAAACGAAATTTTATAGAAGTAAATTTGACCGTAAAAACGATCGAAAAGAAGAAATATGTGCGGCAACGTCGCAAATCACGCCGCCGCGGCGTGCACCTCAACACTCGTACGGGATTTGACTTGAACCGGCAACGTTGTTTCGTCACAGGTCGCCACTAAAGGCTAGGAATGAAATGTGGAATACGTCATACCCGATCGCCACTAAAAGTTAGGAATGAAGTGAAACATAGGTAGGTACATCTTTTTCTTCGAGGACGCAGTTGAGGAAGGGGAGGCGGGGAGGGAAACGGGACGAATGGGAAAGGACATGCACGGAGAAACAATTATTTATTCAATGGCATAGCAACGCATGCCGCGTAACAGCTAGTTTTATATAAGTGACAGGTTATTCGTAACCCGAGAATGATTGTCTTTTTTTATAAAAATATTACCTTGCTACCTATCGCAAAACGGTAGCCACTTTTATTCTGATTAATCGGTAACTAAAATAACGATTGGATCAATGCAGAGATTTAAAATAGAAGCCAAAAGCGATAGTTAATTTTGACACTTTATATTTTTTACATTAGCTCCACAAAGGAGGGCCTGAGGAAAACAATTTCCCTCAGGGCCTATGTCATCTTTGGAGATGTTGTGTTGAGGGTATTTTTAGGGAAAGGAAGGAGAGGAAGTTCTAGGAAGGAATAAAGTATGAGGTGTGGTTAGGAATCTGGGGTCAATGTGTCCAGGAGTGACCATCCCTCCCACTGTGGTACAAGTCGATGGATCGAGGGTCTGGCTGGAGAGATGAAAAGATCTCCCTCAACCAGTCTCTTCCAATCCGACCCGCCATGTGGTAGGTGGGCAAATGCATAGGCCGCCAAGAGCTAGACAAACCTCACCCCGTGAACCCGGGCACCCCTGCTAAGTCACCAAACATATCTAACCACTTGGTGTTACCTATGGGAGGGTTGTTAGTTATCCAATAAATAGTTCCCGGGCGACGGTACCCACACCCGCCTCCCAAATTTATAATTTGTTTGATATTGCCTCCCAAATGTAAAATGTTATCATAATAATCGTATACCGTTTTGAATTATTGGGATTCTGTTTTGGTTTCCTTCAAAATAATATTTGTAATATTAGCGGCTCTGAACGCTATTTTTTTTTAAAATCAAGATTGTACATGAATGCATTCTTTTAATTTCCTCGCTAAACTAAGCACGTAGTGGTAGAAGAATGTTGAAGGTAGAATTCTATTCAGGAAGTGAGCATTGTCCCCACTCCCCAGCACCACCAAACCAAACAAGTAAATTTAAAAAAAATGCCAAATTTTATTATGTCGTCAAGTTAGCCTTTGTATGATAACCAATCATTATGTACCTATGATACACCGTTGGCAAATCGCGACCGAATTAAAAGGATTCTGAAAGCGTCGTAATATAAACGTAATGCATACAGGAATATACGGAGGTCGTCAAATGTTCGTAATGAACGGACGCCCTAAATATGGAATGAAGTGTGATATACGTACGATATACGCGGTTACCAATACGACGGCAATATGAAAGGAAGTCCAAAAGACTCTAAAGTATAGGTACGTAACTACCAAAAATTTGAATACCCTTAAAACACAATTTCTAGATAATTCTTTTACTATCACTCTTTTCTTAAGCTAAAAACATGTGAACATTCACAGCAATTTTATTTAAAAACCTACCGTAAGCAGTGGTTGCCAAAAGGATGCGAAGTGAAAGGTTGCCAAATCTGTTGCGGGATGTATATATATATATATATATATATATATATATATATATATAGATAATGTGTAATAAGTAATATATGGCAGGGTATGTATGCTTCATTAAAGATTGGCGACTTTCATTTTAATATGTCCGCCTCTGTCTGTTAAAATGCGGTACATTGTTATTTAAATAACCTGCCAAGTAACAATAACCTATAATTTTGACTGTGGTTTGGTAAAACCCTTCAAACCACTATATGAAAACTTTACAGAAGACGATAAAAACGGATATTTACGGATTCAAAAAAATAATTAAAATCTTATAGTTTTTCTGAAAAATGGTTGTTTGTTGTTAAAAAATTGGATATAAAATATTACAATTCTATTTATAATTTTATATAATTTGACGTTTGAATTACTTTATTTCATTTTTCATCTACGGTTTTCTCGAAATAAATTTTGATTTGGTGCCTTCTCGGTACTGACTTTTTTACATTACACATTAAAATAATCTATACACAGGTTTTACGATACCTGCAATCTGCAATATGGACAAGGGTAAAACCAAATAGGTATATAACATTTTCTCATCTTTCGATGCAAAACTTGCGTAACCAATGATCATTGTCGGCAGTTACCGCCTATCCTAAGAATAACAAAACTAAATTAACACTTTTTAAATTTCATCGAATCTATTGCTTATTACTAATTCAACTCCCTTCCTACAAGACGTTTAATTTTTGACCAAATCTTGTTATTTAAAATTCTAAATAATGGCCTGGACTCGCCGAAGCTTACCAACTTAGTGAAAATTCAAATTATGTCCAGAACAACATGACAATCCAATTTCTTTCATTTTCCCACATGCAGAACAAACATTAGAAAAAAATCCCCAATTCCCCGTATATATGCGTAATACAACACAAAATTTCACAATATAGACATTATTAGCAACACCATTTAGAAATATCGAATAGAAGTAATGAGTACGGCCGAAAATGAATACAAGAGTGTGGATGTCACAGGAGCATCTCGTATCCTTATCCTAAATTCTTCTTTAATAAAATTAATTTTAAGAGACAATAAAACTCCATCTCCTAGCAACGTTAGCGTAAGAGATTATTTTGGCTTGACTTAATACTATATATATTTATCTCTGTAATCTATACTAAATAAGCTGTTTGTTTCTTACGATTTTGACGACCTCCGTAGTGAAGTGGCTAAGACTCTTGACTCACAGTCCGGAGGTCGCGGGTTCGAACCCGGCGTGCGCAAATAAATTTTATTTGATTAATTTGTGTTATTTCACAATTAATTAATTAAAAAATAATATATAGTATATTTGCGGCACGTTCCAGAGTGGAAGATACTATCAGTATCGCCCTGGTGTAAGACCACCATTCAGAATTGAAACGTTGCTTGAAAATGGCTTTAGCCGTGTTTGGTGACCAGATCTGAATAGCCAGGTACTTCCCAACCTTCCTCTTCCCCACCTCCTTCCCCTCCCCACTACCTTCAGCCTCACAACATACCCCAATTGGGGATGCCATAGTCTCACTGGCTCCAGACGGGAGCAGTTGAGATTCTTGTGTGGTATTCACTGTAAAAAAATAAAAAAATAACGATTAATCGCTTTTGGTGTCAAGAGGGTTAAATCAGTTAAACACTAATTTGGGGTTACAAATCAACACACACATTAAAATTAATGCATCAGCTACACTGTTGAAACATAGTATTATTTTGTAACTGAATCCGAAGTGAACCATTTTGGAAGTTTTTTTTTTGCCTTTGGAAATCCGTTATTTAAATTGGGTTTCAAATCAACACACACATAAAATTAATACATCAGCTATACAGTTGAAACATTGTATTATAGTGTAACTGCATCCGAAGTCCACCATTTGGGAAGATTTTTGCCTTTGGAAACCCGTTATTTAAATTGGGTTACAAATCAACACAAACGTAAAATTAATACATCAGCTATACGGTTGAAACATTGTATTACTTTGTAACTTATAGTAGGTTGACTTTTCATGCTCGTATCGTAATGACGTGTAGTGTATTGAGAATGCTGGGTTTTGTCCGAGAAATTTCAGAGACACCCCGGTTTTGACGTATCGAGTAGGTAAATTAAGGTGGGTCACGACTGTATGGGAAAAAAATCTTGTTTTGATTTGTCTAATAGTGATAAAAGGGTGTTAAATGAAGATATAAAATCGCGTAATTTTTTTAATAATATTTGGATATCATCTTCTTCCTCCAGATTGACTTTGAAATTTCACATAATAGAGAAAAACCCACCGTTGTTAAATCTTAAAAAAATATTAGATAAGCAATTAAAAATGAACTATTTTTCAATAAAACACGAAATAGAGGGAATATTTTGATTTATTATTTAAAAAAGAAATTAATATGATTCAAATTATCTCAAGGCAGTGTATTCAAATACCAGCAAAATCCTTCTTAGAGCCCGTTCACACTTCCGTCGGAATAACGGAGGTGGGTTCCGTCGTTATGACGGAAGCCCTAGGCCCCTGTTCACACTTCCGTTTTCAAGACGGATCCTACTCTACGAAAACAACGACCAAAACATTTTATCATTCTTCAGTAGACGGTCGTGCGCACTGCGCAATGCGCAATGCGCAATGCAAATATTGCAAATTTTACTATTATAAAAGTTCCTCTTAGTTTGGGCCGTAAAAGGCCGACAGCAAAAACTTTCCCTTGGGGCTGCCATAAATAGTTATAGGTGCTATTTGAAATGTACACATACCTACTTAAAAATAAAACAATTTAAATAATAAACTTTTTCTTCAAATCGGGAATGTATTGATGTAATACCAGCCATAAAATTACTTCAGGGGTCGGACCTTATTTGTTCAAACCGTGGGAGAATATTTTGTTTGCATACTTGAAAAGGAGAAAGTACGCGAAAATCATCCAGCAATTATTATAACTAAAATGACTAAAAAACATGAATGATATGACTAAATATTTTCTTGAGATTAAATAGAAAAAATCGCATTCTGGAACGAACATGTATATTATATAATAATATTATAAACGCCAAACGCGCGCCCCATAAAAACACAATTTGCCTGCTCGCTTGCGTCTGGGAGCGGGCGGTGGTGAAGTGTGAAGCGGGGTGTGGCGGGTTCAAAACGGATCCGTCGTCCCGCCGTATAGTGTGAACAGCTCCATTGAAATGTATGAGCCAGCGCGTTCCTTTCCGGCTTCACGACGGACGCTCTGCGTAGGCGAAGAGCCCGTTCACACTTCCGTCGTAATAACGGAGGTGGGTTCCGTCATTACGACGGAGGCCCTAGCCGCTGTAGTGGCTCTATGGAGCTGTTCACACTTGCCGGATCCGGCGTGAAGACGGATCCGTCATTTTTTGCCGGAGAGTTCGCCTACGCAGAGCGTCCGTCGTGAAGCCGGAAAGGAACGCGCTGGCTCATACATTTCAATGGAGCTGTTCACACTATACGGCGGGACGACGGATCCGTTTTGAACCCGCCACACCCCGCTTCACACTTCACCACCGCCCGCTCCCAGACGCAAGCGAGCAGGCAAATTTTGTTTTTATGGGGCGCGCGTTTGGCGTTTAAAATATTATTATATAATATACATGTTCGTTCCAGAATGCGATTTTTTCTATTTAATCTCAAGAAAATATTTAGTCATATCATTCATGTTTTTTAGTCATTTTAGTTATAATAATTGCTGGATGATTTTCGCGTACTTTCTCCTTTTCAAGTATGCAAACAAAATATTCTCCCACAGTTTGAACAAATAAGGTCCGACCCCTGAAGTAATTTTATGGCTGGTATTACATCAATACATTCCCGATTTGAAGAAAAAGTTTATTATTTAAATTGTTTTATTTTTAAGTAGGTATGTGTACATTTCAAATAGCACCTATAACTATTTATGGCAGCCCCAAGGGAAAGTTTTTGCTGTCGGCCTTTTACGGCCCAAACTAAGAGGAACTTTTATAATAGTAAAATTTGCAATATTTGCATTGCGCATTGCGCAGTGCGCACGACCGTCTACTGAAGAATGATTAAATGTTTTGGTCGTTGTTTTCGTAGAGTAGGATCCGTCTTGAAAACGGAAGTGTGAACAGGGGCCTAGGGCTTCCGTCTTAACGACGGAACCCCTCTCCGTTTTTACGACGGAAGTGTGAACGGGCTCGAACTCTCCGGCAAAAAATGACGGATCCGTCTTCACGCCGGATCCGGCAAGTGTGAACAGCTCCATAGAGCCACTACAGCGGCTAGGGCCTCCGTCGTAATGACGGAACCCACCTCCGTTATTACGACGGAAGTGTGAACGGGCTCTTACTCTCAAATTCGGCATTATTTTGCGAGACTTAATCTTGGGATTTTTTGTAAATGATTTCGTAAATAAATACTACATTTGCTATGGAAGATTACACAAAATATGGTTAGAAAGAATCATAGTAACTTTTATATATAGTGTAGATACACTAGAAATAACCCCTTAAAATGAAAATTTTCAAAACTTTATTAGAAATTTAAAAAATTTTAAACACGTCGTTTTGAACCCATTTGGCACCCTTTTATCGCTCTTAGAATATAAAATAACATTTTTTTTAATTGACCCACCTTACTTTACATTGCCTTGGTTAAGAGTAGGCTCGAGAGTGAGTATGGCTACTACCCGTGACTCTATCCTACCAACTTTCTCTTGAGCATGTTCGGTATGAACCGAATACGGACAGAAGGGATAAGCTCATTGTAACCTATTTCTTCAGACTGATTCGTGGATGGTTCGAAAACTCGACTATCATGGAGAATATTAGTGTTATATGTTGTATCTCCGTCACCGACAGCATATGTTGTCTTATCTCCCGGCTTGCAGAACTAACTTGTCAATGGTTATGCCACTCGGGAGAGCTGTCTTGTTGTTAAATATAATCATTTCGGATATCTCTAACATCAATAAAGCACAATTTCGACAACAAGCTTTGTTGCTAGATATAATATTAGTAATCTGCTTATCTATTATCTCTATTTTAAAAACGTATTAATAATATAATGTCCTGATGAAGAGAACATCGTTCTCGAAACATGTCGACTTTTTAAATAAAGATTATTGTGGTAAAAACAAAGTGTTTTAATAATTTAATTAATAAAATGGTGCCACAAAGTGAATTTGCAAAATTTGAAGAAGTGGTCGTAGCGAGTACGGCTAAAAAAGCAAAAGTGTATAAAAAACTAATGATCAAGTATAGACTGATTGGAATAAATTTATTTTTTCTACGGGAGTGTCAAAAACGTCAAGTTATTCCTAACTACATAAATTTGAAATTCTAAACAGTGTCGAACTCGTCAAAAAAGGCTAAGATAGCCTGGTTAAAAGATGACTTCATAAGTGTTTTTAAAAAACGCAATAATATTAAGCTTCAAATCGAAGTGTTACACATGGATCTCGCTAGTAACTTGCATCCAGTTGAATGGTGTTTATTCGATGATCACGTTAGATGTATCGCCAGCATTAAAGCTTTCAAAAAGAAGGAAGATATTATAAAAAAACTTGTTAAATTGTGTAATAATAATCCTGAAAAACTTAAAAACAACATTTTGATAACTACTAATAATAATTTAATAATAAACTCATCTGCTAATAATGATCAACACATTAATAACAGTGAAAAAAAAAAAAATTCCATAACCGTGTCATCAACTTAACTCAACATAAGTTTAAAAAGGAAGAACTAAATTTGTTATCAAAAGGATTAAACCATAATCTTCACATAAAAAAATAATAACAAACAACTAGAGTATTTGGCAGTAGATATTAATTGTGCATTATTTAAAGAAGCAAAATACTTTCAATACAAATGTGGTGAAGTGATAAAAAACATCAATCCTAAATCTAACTTTAACAAAATACAGTATACGTCAGAACAAATGCACGCAATCAATATATCGAAGGTTACAAAGGAAAAAAACCTCATCATTACTAAAGCGGACAAAGGAAACTCGGTGATTATTATCAACAAAAGTGATTACATTGATAAAACTATGGACTTTCTACAAGGTGATAACTTTGAAATAGTAAAAACAAACCCAATTAATAAATGTCAGGAATTGATAATGGACACTTTAAAAACTTGTAAAAGTGATAAACTTGTTAATTTATTTAGAAATAAAAAATTAACTGTAAAAAATCCTCAAATTCCCAAATTATTCAGTCTACTAAAGATTCACAAGAAGACTCAACCAATCAGACAGGTAATTTCCAATTGCAATGCTCCTAGCTATAAATTAGCGTCAACTTTAAATACTATTATAATTGAATCAAATATTTTTCAACCTAAGTATACAATTAAGAATTCCCTACAATTAGTTGAAAGATTTGGAAATCCCCGATAATGCATTATAGTATCTTTTGACGTCGTTAACCTGTTTCCATGTGTCCCAGTTGAAGAAAGCAAAACAATTATAAATAACTTACTTAATTCCTCAAAATTACCTAATGACTTAGCCCAGGATTTACTTAAATGTCTTAATGTAGTTTTAAACCAAAATTTCTTTCAATTTAATAATAACATTTTCAAACAAAAAGACGGTTTGGCAATGGGGTCAAGTACCAGTGGCTTGGTAGCTGATATATTTTTAAACCATATAGAAAATAAAATATTTAATAGTTCTGCCTTATTACTTAAATATGTGTATTTTTATAAACGTTACGTAGATGATATTTTTTGTATATGGACCGGCACCAAAAGACAACTTCAAGTGTTCCTTAATTTTTTGATTTTTTGAACAAACTTCATAAAAACATTAAATTTGCATTAGAAATAGGAATTAATTGTAGCATAAATTTCTTAGATTTAACCTAACTGTAATTAAAAATAAGATTGAATTTAATATTTTTAGAAAAGAAACATACGCTGATATAATTATACACAACTCATCTAACCATCCATTTTCACAAAAACTCTTAGCTCTCCATTATTTGATCAATCGATTAATTAATATCCCGCTATCCCCAAATAATTTCAAAGCTGAACTTAACAAAATTAAAATAATTGCATCTAATAATGGTTATAACCCCAAATTAATAGACGACATATTGAACAAAAAATATTTTAAAAAATTTCATTTGTCCTACATTTACCCATTGCTTAGTGATAATATCAAAAAACAATGGAGAAAAATATTGTTTGTAAATCATCAAACCTCCAATTTAATCGGGAAAAAAATCCCTAATACAATACAGCCAGCTTTTTATACCAATAATAAATTGAAAAATTATATTTTAAATAACAAGGACAAAGACCAAAGAATGAAAAAATCTGGAGTTTACCAATTGAATTGTAATGATTGCAATCATTTTTACGTAGGTAAAACTTGCAGAAATTTTGAAACGATTAAGGAACACTTGAGATGTCTAAATAGCAATAATAATTCGGAATTTGCTAACCATCTAATTGAATTTAACCATTCATTTGATATAAATACTGGTTTTAAAATTTTACACACTAACGTTAGTGGTTTTCAATTAGATCTTTTAGAAATATTAGAAATTAGGAAAAATGTCAATAGAAATTTAAATATTATTAATAACCAAATTAATTTTGTGAATAACCCTATTTTAAACATATTTCCATTGTAATTTTGTCTATGATCTTCTAAGCAACCCCCTCCCCCCCTGTCTATCTTCTAAGCTCCTCCTCTTTCCGCCCCTCTCCCCCCCCCCCCTCTAACTTATTCCATTTCCACCCACGCCTGTCTTTCTATGCTTGATAATTTAGTTTTTAGTACATATAATGTCCTGATGAAGAGAACATCGTTCTCGAAACATGTCGACTTTTTAAATAAAGATTATTGTGGTAAAAACAAAGTGTTTTAATAATTTAATTAATAAAATGGTGCCACAAAGTGAATTTGCAAAATTTGAAGAAGCCTTAGTTATTTGACTATCATTTAATCACAGCGTCAACGTTACATTATTAGGCATTTGGCCCCAGATAAACTTTTTTCAAAAAAACAGAATCGCTCCCAGTACCCGACTTTACGGGAAATGAGAGCCTATAAATTCCCATATGTGTAATGGGAGGTACTTAGTACCTACTAGCCTAATAAGCTCTGATTACCCGAATACCTCCATCTTGAAATTGAATAAAATGATATCCTCAATCTAGCTTGTAATGAAATTATACGCACAGATACTCAAAATTGATAACATTAGCTATAGAAAAGACAAGTTTGATTGTAACAAACACATAACTTCACACTTACGTGGCCGATGAAATTTCGTATTTTTTATAAGCGTGGGGCAGAAAATCGACAAGCGTCCGTGGTCACATAATGCGTGGCGAGCCTAGCGCGGCAGGGGAAAACGGCCGCAGTGTGACGAAGGCGCCCGAGTGGCAACCGAGTGAATACGAGCTATAGTTTTGTCTCTAGTCGCACCGCTCTCATTACCCACTGGCTCCCAGTACCCCCTGATCCCCTATATACTATTTTAAATGAATTATTTGTGAAATAACACAAATTAATCAAATAAAATTTATTTGCCCACGCCGGGATTCGATTCTGCGACCTTCGGATTGCGAGTCATGCCTTACCCCCAGACCACGCCGGTCGTCAAACACAAAAGATCCGGAATCGCTCTTCTGGCTGAATATTTGAATAACCTCAGCATACTACCATACTACCTACTGTCCTCCACCATACGAAGAAGAAGGCAAGATTTCCCCACAAAGGGCCCTAATACATAACGGGAACTATTGTTCAAATAGACCGAGGGTGAAAACAGAAAGCACTTCACTGGATGGATATTTTATTCAGTTCAAGGTTAATCGAAAACGTGTTTTTTGAGGTAGGTACCTACACACGTAGACGGCACGACGCGGTGATGGACATAAATTAATACGAAAATATGAGATTCGAGACCTTGGCGTGATTTTCCAGGCAAATTTCCTTCAAATTCGTTCTCCGGCGCCAACGAAATTCTTGAATTTGTTCTCCGTAATGCAAGATAATTTACTAACGAAATTACAATATTACGATACAACTATTAATATATTAGAGGAGATGTACCGAATATGGAATAGCTTAAGTAAAAAAATCTGATTAAATATAATTGAATCGTTTATTAAGTATTATACATTAAAATCTTTGGAAATATAGTTACCGAACCTAAAATGTCAACGAAGTATAAAAGAAACACAAAAACGTCTTCATTCTAAACGAAAGGTAAAACAAAAGAAAAACGATTATTTAAAAAAGTGCTCATACATTGATTTTTTTTAAATTTTGCTTGCAATAATCACAAAAAAATCAATATTATCGGCTCCCGAACACTCCAAATGGCATCAATGGTGGCAGACTAAACATTGGATCCACTCTTCGCCTCTGATATCCCACGGTCTTCGATTTTACAGCTTCCTTATTTTTTTTTGTCCCACGTCTTCCGCTGTTTCTTCTACGACATTGTTTCACACTGTTTCGACTACGACAGGCCAAAATACAGCCTGGAATAGCAAAAAAAAAAATAGTTCTATGAGAGTTCCATATTGGAAACACTCTTCCTAACATGAGTATTCCATAATAGGGTCATTAAAAAATCCCATATAGGAACAAGATCAATACAAACAAATATATTCGTAGAATAAAATCTGCTTGAATTTTACTTTAAATTATTACGAAAACATAAAATTTTTGAGAAAAAATAAAGTGAAACTTACTTAAAAAACCAAACTTTTTTTTTTAAACTTAATCACTCTCTCAGGTGAGTGTGGTGTGTTCGACGACCGGACGAGTACTTACCTTTTCAAGGTCAGTCGGTGAGAGGCTTTTCTTACATAAATTTTGAGAAACACCACCATCTCATATTAGGGACGTATGCCATATTCGGTACATCTCCTCTACTATTATAATACTGCACTTGTTCGCAGTATCCTGGAATATAGCTCCATTATTTGGACCCCTTCTGCCCAAAACCATGTCCTAGAAAAAGAAAGAGATTACAAAAGAGTTTTCTGCGTTACCTATATACCTATAAGAGAATATAAATGCTTTCTATTCATGTTCTTGTTCTTAATCTTCTCCATCCTTGTTCTTAACAGGAATGCTTGATTAGAAAACCCGCTAAATAGTATTTTTAAATACATGAAATTAAATTTCACTTTGGTTTTCTCGATTGAATGAACGTACGAACGAAACGAATTCTTGGAAGTGAAAATTAACCCACTTACCGAGATCCGATCGAGCTGAAACTCGGCAGATAGACTTGTTGGTACCCATACCTGCCTCCCCTCATTTCGTTCATCTAATAATGATGGGTAAAATTACATACTTCGTGGTGAAGACATAGTTTGTTTTTTTAAATAATTTTGGCAAGACGGAAATGGAAAAGAGGAAGGTGAGGATTTACCTGCCTATTTAATTGTTAGTTGTCAAATGCGGCTAAAGCCGTTTCAAGCAATATTTCTATTCTGAATAGTGATGCCTTAGCAAGGGTGCCCGGGTTCATGGGGTCTTGGTGGCTGATGCGTTTGGCGGGCCGGATCGAGAGAGACTGGTTGAGGGATATGTACCTAAACTAGACCCCATTGCCTTGTACTGCATTGGGAGGGATGGATTCATTCCTGGACACGTTGACTCCCAGATTTCTACTCACCCCTCGTACCTTTTTCCTTCCCAGAAATTCCTCTCCTTCCTTTCCCTAAAATACACTCACCGCAGCATTCCCAAAGATGATACAGTTTCTGAAGGATATTATTCGAGCAATTGTAAAAAATACGGTTTTTCCAGTATAAATTAATGAGCCGATACCGAAAAAATTAGATAATATTTATTTACACTTGTTTTAATTGTCTCCGTAAAACTGTTATACACCAACATAATAATGCAGAGAAGATAACAAATTTAGAACACATTAAGGTACGGGGCATACATTAAGTAAGTGAGCAAAATCTCACGTTACTTGAAAAGAATATTCGAAGTGGCCCTAATTTATCTCACCAAGGGGGGAGGGGGGGGAGGGGTCTAGATTGTAAGAAAAACTGCTCACATAATTAATTTCTGCCCCCTACTTAGAAGTATGAAGAGGTCGTGGGGGCATTTTTACTATTTGTAATATGCGTCAAAAGATAGTTTTTCTAATGTTAATGATTTTGATTCTGATTTTGATTTTGATTTCGATTTCGATTTCGATTTCGATTTCGATTTCCATTTCGATTTCAATTTCGATTTCGATTTCGATTTCGATTTCGATTTCGATTTCGATTTCGATTTCGATTTCGATTTCGATTTCGATTTCGATTTCGATTTCGATTTCGATTTCGATTTCGATTTCGATTTCGATTTCGATTTCGATTTCGATTTCGATTTCGATTTCGATTTCGATTTCGATTTCGATTTCGATTTCGATTTCGATTTCGATTTCGATTTCGATTTCGATTTCGATTTCGATTTCGATTTCGATTTCGATTTCGATTTCGATTTTGATTTTGATTTTGTTTTTGTTTTGTTTATGATTTTGTTTTTTATTTTGTTATGCACATTTAGATTTAGATGTTCTTTGTTTTAAAAATAATGTATGTAAAAGCCCAGCCGGGCGTGAAATTCCAAATAAATAAATAAATAATGTTCAAATTGTCAATGATCAATGCAACATCGTTAGGGAACGGCTGCGCGGCATTCTTCATACAAAATTTTAATTTTGATTTTAACCCAAAATACTTAATACATACTAAATAGATACAACTGTATATTTATTTTTTTAATCAAAAGGTAGGGCGAATATCTAAATCCGGAGTTTATAAGGCCGAGATTTATTTCATATATCCATTGACGTATGGTCGAAGCGTATATTACGTTAATTTCTTTGAAATTTACAAAAAAATGCGTGTGCGTCCTCGTGTGTGTGCTTCATCGGCACCATAAGTTAATAGAGTGTGGACCCATGGACTCTGGAGTTTTACCCTGATTTGCTTAATCTTGCCTCAAACCATTTCAGGAGTGACCTTCAACACCAGGTCATCATTGGCCACAAGTCCTGACTTGTCACCATAGATGGTTTCGTGATTTCTCCTCGATCTTCGCTTAAAGAACTTAGAACTCATTGGTTATGTTCTCATCCCCCGTAATGTTGTTGACGCATTGTGGAACTTTTCTCTCGAATTTCAGAACAATTGAAGTTTTTAACCAAAACTCTCTAAATTCCTTGTTATGCATAGACGTAGCTACGCTATTGTGAGAGTGTTTTCATTTTCGGAGAGCAATTTTGAAGGACTTCTTACGTCTATAATATGGCCTTCCGTAGTCTTTGAACTTTTGTTAATGAAGTTTCTCATTAAAGTATTTAATTTAAGGAAAATATATAATTCCCGACTTCACTTAACCTTGGCTACCTTTGATGTAAAATTCACGGTACACAGCACAGTAAGAAAGCAATATTTAGAATTCAACCTGTTGAACAATCCATTCAGTATTAGAATTCAACTTGTTGAACTATCTATACAATCTATACGGTATTTCTTCTGTCAAAAACGCAGCCAGAACGAGGGCAAAAACACAATGTTTTAATGATAATAAAATTTTCACGATATAAAACATTGTTCTCAATGTTTTGTCACCCGATATATCAATTGAAATTTAAGCTCGGCTTAATCCGTTTATAGGTCGCAAGCCTAGATATCACCATTATTACTCGGAATGTCTATGGTTTTAAAAGAGAAACTTTTTTTTTAAACTAAGCTACTGTATACGTGGTATGCTATGCTTTCTACTGTCATCGGGAGATCGTGATTTAAAAAAAAAATAATGTCAGTTTATTTCATAAAAACTACAATGACGTTATATATAATAATAGACGCGTTGTAGAAAAAAAGCGAGTGTGCTTTAGACCACACGACTGAAGTCAAACTTCACTAACTTATTAAAGAACATATGAAATTGGGGTGACATTGACATTGACATTGGGGTGAAATATGAACATGGGGTGACCTACGACCCTGGGGTGACCGTGGAGTGTCCTACGATCTTGGGGTGACCTACGACTTTGAAGTAACCTACGACTGTGGGGTGACTTACAAACTTGGGGTGACCTACGACCTTGGGGTGACCTACGTCCTTGGGTTACCTACGACCTTGGGTTCACCTACGACCTCGGGGTGACCTACGACCTTGGGGTGATATTGGGGTGACCTACAACGTTATTCAACAAATTAATTAAAGTTATTCAACAAATGACTCCTTGTGCTCGCACCTCTCCATAACACTTTTCGTAACGCATTCACCAGCTTACTCCCAAAATCAAGCGTGCGTAAAGACCCGACTGTTCGCCTTGTCCGATCACCGTTCGCATCGATTACCGTTCGCATCACACTTTTCGTAACATCACACTTTTCGTAACGCATTCACCAGCTTACCCCCTAAGTCGAGCGTGCGTAAAGAAGTTTTACTTTTAAATTGAGTATTATAAATGAAATTAAGGAGTGTATAGAAGCTCAAGATGTCATCGTCCTAGTGTCTTCTGTCTTTTTCAATTTCATACATTCATGTGAGAAAGAAGAAGACAATCGTCGATGATGTATGTGTAATGTGACCATACGTCCCGTTTTCACCGGGACGGTCCCGTTCAGGCAGCGTGTCTCGGTGTCTCCGAACACAGCTTCGGGACGCCAAAATATCCCGTTTTCGAAAAGAAAGCATTATGCGCCTTCAAAAACATTCCGGTAATCGCGAAATACATAAATATGTAAAATAGCTAACCCATGAAAAAAATTACCATTACCATTATCTTGTCAATTGTATCTATTGTATAAAAGTGTGAAGCTCCTTAAACAAATAAGTTTATGAGATATTTTATTTAGGGACTATAATTCCCATAATTCCTGCGCTTGGTATCTGCAATGAACGAATGAACAATGTACATACTAAAGTTAATTCACTCGTAAAATCCATGATAATTTTAGTCACAATCATTTTTTTTCTGCAACACATTGCTTTATTTGATTATTAGTAAAAAAAAATCTTTAAATTTTAAACAAGGGTCTACGATTTCAATCGTTCGTGTGTTTGGGAACTGCAAGATGAATTATTGTAATCTAGCCTCTTTCTATGGCGCTCGGCGAATTTTAGCGAACACAGCGCTATATGTATAAGTTGTCCAAATCCTTTTTTTCGGTGTGACGGTTTGGGGGAAAAAATAAATGATCACGTTATGTATGCACGACATCTGTTTGGCGGTCAATCTTTACTGCTTACCCTTCCGTGGAAGTGGCGTGACTGTTAGTAAGTTAGTAAGAGAGTTAGTAACGTAACACACACTGCCCGGCCTGCTGCATAATGTGTCCTTAGCAAAGTCAATGCAGTCAACGGTAATATTATGTACCTACCGAGTCCACTGTCTGTCTGGCCGCTTTAATCACCCGATAATATTAATTGCTTTGAAAACAACGAGGAATAGCCTTCTTAGTATCTCCTTGGGTGTATTTAATTATCACAAAACACTTGTTTTTATAGACATAATATTGATGCGTATCCTAGAAAACCGATCGCACTTTGAATTCGTTTTCTTATGAAATTGACCAGTCCGTAAATCCAATGTTTCTTTCAACAGTTTTTTTAATGCATTTTTATAACTATTCATAATAATAATATTTGGCTGATTTATAAAGCGTCGTTTTCTTGAAAAATCACCACAAGGGACACATACAGAACTATATTAGTATAAAAATATTTTACACAATATAACCATTTTTCAGGCGTACTTAGGTATCTTTTCAAAATTAGTTCCTATACAACGTTTTTTTAAAGTAGACTAGATAGAATTTAGTTTGGGTTTTAATCTTGCAATCGTTCATGAAGATAGCAGCCAATAAATATTAATTTAAGAAAATGAAGGTAATGTTGGTAGTTCATAAAGCCCATTTAATTGAATATAGCAATTGAGGTTAAAAAAAATAAAAATATTTACGCAGCCGGGATTAAAGCCTGAGGCCTTTAGATTGCTAGTCGAGAGCTACGGAGGCCTTCGAAATTATTTATTTATTTATTTTTAATATTAACGCCTTTCGGCTTTTACATAATGTAACATAGTGCATAACAACAACATGAAAAATACAGCTTTAGTGAGCTTGTAAAACAGTAAGAAATAGTTGAGAAAGACATACATGTAGTTGTGCTGATGACAAAACGAAAATATATGCTACGATATTTAAATATTACAATATTGCAACAATGAAAAAATATAATTATGTATAATACATGCAAATAACTTAACTTAAGGAGGCACTTTGAAAATGTTTAATGGAAGGTAAATAATAAGTCAAATATATTTCATGTTGAGAAAATACTACAGGAAACAAAACCTTATTTCCAATGAAACAATAAAATTAAGAAAATCTGTGAACAACGTAATAAGAATAATAGCTCCTTTTGTCATTATTTGTAACTTGGTAACAATGATGAAAAGAAAAAAAAAACGAAAAAATATATATTTTTTTAAATAATTACAGGTTGTGAAGGTTTATAAAATTACTGTATTTTTATATAATTTTTATTTTAACTTTTATGAGTAAAACCTCAAATTGTAACATTTAATTAAATGAAGACAATGTAAGCGAAACTCAATCGAAAATCTGGAAACAGAAAAATCAGAAAAAGATATTGGCACCTCTGGGACTCGAACCCAGGACCTCTCGCTTTCCGGGTTTACATTGTCTTCATTTAATTAAATACTTTATTTTTTTTATTTTTTTTATTAGGACTATTTAGTTACAGGTTTGATGACAATTACAAGATATGATGATGGATATAAATATTTCATCCGTTTGTTCTTAGTCCTCCTCACTAGGTAGTCCTGTGCTGAGGCGGACTGGTAGATTTCTTTGATTTTCCGTTATTTAGTTTCTATGATGTTTTTAATACATTCTCTAGTATGTCTGCATTAATTTCTTTCACCCATGTTTTGATTTTTTCCTTAAACTTTAAATCATACATTTAATTACTAAGATGCTTTAATACTAAACGTTCATAATAGGTAGAGATTTGTTTAGTAAATTTATCGATATAGTATATTAAATAACCAAAGAACTTCCTTAATGAGTAACTGAATTATGGATAAATAATTTCATTATTTCATGCTTATATTTTATCAGCGACACATTCCATACATCTATGTGCGAATACATATTGCCTAAGTTTTGAATTCTGTGTAATGGTATATTGAAATGGGCCTTGGTCGTAGTATTGCCACAATAAAAAGGTAGTATTGACCTTGTGTTTATGGCTGGCATATTAAAATTTATGAGCGCCAAGACTTCAGGGCTGTTAATTGTATTATGCAAGATATAATAATAATAATAATATCTTTATTTGGAAAACAATCAGCTTTACAAAGATACATAAAAAAGAAAGAGTGCTAAAATGAGACAGTAAGCCTATAAATATGTTTTCACTGATAATTTTTTTTTTCGCTGACAAGAAAAACAAAAATAAACTAAGAAAAAATAGTTAAGAGAAGCTAAATTAAAACATAAAGAAAAACTAAGAAAAAAATAGTTAGAGAAGCTAAATACATTAAATATGCATGATAAAATATAGAAAAACACAATAAAGGGTAAGCTTATGATCTTATAGGAGTATATGGACGATATGTATGTAATTAGGGAATATGTAAATATTTTAACATTTAAGACTCTCTACATATCCTATGTTAGAAGCCACCTTGAGTATGCTTCTACAGTATGGAACCCTCATTGCTCTACATATAAAGCAAATATAGAAAGAGTTCAGAAAAAAATTATGAAATATGTCTCTTATCGTAAACCTTAAATCTCTTGATCAACGCCAAGATATCAGAGACCTAATAATGCTCTATAAGATTATTCATAACTTCATTGATAGCCCATACTTACTACAAAATATTAATTTCAACACCTTGAAGGCCGAGGTTATAAAAATAAAAATTCAAAAAAATATTAATTTATCAAAAATAAAAGTCGGAGTTAATGGAGTAAAAAAGATCGGAGAACAGAAATTACTGATTTCATGCCAAAAAAAAGAAGAAGCAGAAAAATTAACTGAAGAAATAAATAAGGTAATTGGAAAAGAAATATCAGCCGAAGAAATAAAAAAAAGAAACCGTTCTTAATGTTGAAAAGGCTACAATGCCAATTGTCTGAAGAGGAAATTATAGATGGGATTATTCAACAAAATGAAGGATTAACCATAGACGACAAAAATAACATTAAACTCATCAAGGAATTAAAAAACAAGTACAATGAAGGAAAAGAAAATGACACCACCAACTACATTATTGAAACAACCGGTAAATTAAGAAAAATACTTATTGATAAAAAAAAAAAATATATCAAATTCCAAAGAGTGTACGTAGAGGACTGCAATCCGATCACCCAATGTTACCATTGCCTCAAATTCGGTCACACAGCACAAAGATGTCTCGCCAGGACGCAGCCCCCCATTTGCCCACATTGCACTAAGGAGCACACACTTTCAAAATGTGAAAATAAAGAAAAAATGCCAATATGCAACAATTGCTGTATCCAAAATAAAAGGTTTGATACAAATTATTCCACTGAACATAGAGTCGATAGCATAAAATGTCTATACCGTCAAAAAATGCTTCAAATTTCTAGAGAGCGCATTGACTATGAATAAATTTTGGAATTTTTTATTTATTCTAAAAAAAAAATAAAAATGAATGATTTTTTATGTAACGCACTAGATAAAAAAATGTGTATAGAAGAAAAATTATGTCACTCCTTAAGAGATTTCAATTTAATTTGTACTGAAAAAGGATTTACCCTATTTCATATAAATATTAGAAGCATAGAAAAAAACCTAGAAGAATTAATAATATCATTAAAAGATTTAAATTTTTTCCCGGGCCTGAGTGTGTTGTCTGAAACACATTCTGCAGGCGAATTGAACTACTCTATTCCTGGGTACTCATATCATACAACAATAACAAAAATTAACAAAAACTCTGGTATTGGAATATTCATTTCAAACCAATATAATATTATCAATATTAGAGAGATAATTAATATTAGTAATGTTAACATTTTAAATATAGAAATTAAAGATGTAAATAAATATTATAATATTATTGCTATTTATCGTACACATAAATCGATACTACCACAATTTATAGATGGATTAAAAAACATTTTACTAAATTTTAGAAATAAAAATAATATTCTTGTGGGAGATGTGAATTTAAATATTGCAAACGATTCCTCTAGTAAGAATAAAGATGATTACCTTAATATGTTAGCTGAACTAAACTACATCTCATGCATAAATCATTATACAAGAAACGTCCGAGGTCAACGGCCTTCGTGTCTAGATCATATATTTACAAATATCCCTTGCATTAAAAATATAACCTCAGCTGTCATACATACGACTATCACTGATCATTATTCATGTATATTTAATTATAAATGCAGTAATCCATCTTCTCCATTACCTAACCAAATTAATGCCTCAAAAAAATACTTAATATGGATACTTTACTACATAAATTTGAATCAGAAAACTGGAATAAATTACTACAATGTAATGATGTCAATATTTGCTGCAATTTGTTTGAAGAAAAAATATCTACATACATAAACGATTCGACAAAAAATATTAATATTTCCAAATCCAAACAATCTAAGTACAAGCCTATAAAACCGTGGATTACCCATGGTCTTATAATATCTGTACGACATAAACAAGCCCTTTACAAGTTAACTACCCAACAACCAAATAATAAAAATTTACTAAACAGTTTTAAGGCATATAAAAACAAACTTTCATATATCATAAAACACAGAAAAGAAAGTTATTATAAACAAAAGATTGATCAGGCGGAAAATGATAGTAAAAGAGTGTGGACGGTTATAAATGAAATAATTGATAAGAAAAAATGCAGGAATAATGAAATCAATGCTATTACTCACGATAACTCGAAAATATGCTGTAAAGAAAACCCGTCAAAAGCTGCAAATATATTTAACACATTCTTTGCAAACGTAGGAAAAAACACATATTTGTGAACTTGTCAAAAGAATTAGGAAATGTATATATATATTTATAAGACTCAGAAATATTCTTAGACTGGAAAACTTAAAAAGAGTGTACTATGCAATTGTTCAATCTATATTACAATACGGTATTATAGGATGGGGAGGAACATATGATGTTATTTTAAATCCTCTCAAAATAGTTCAAAGATTAATTATTAAGATTATATTGAAAAAACCATCTACATTTTCTACCGAAAAAATCTTTTCAATATTCAAAGTAACTACAATAGACAATTTATATAAAAAATATTCAATTCTACAAACTTTCAAAGAAATACAGCTTAAAAAATTACATTTCAATATCTCAGCAAGATATCAAAACAATATTAAAATCCCAAAATTTAATACTAAGCACATCCAAAATTCCTATCTGTATCATGGTATAAATTATTTCAACAAACTCCCATTAGAAGTAAAAATTATTGAAAATAAAAGTAAATTCCAAACTAAATTAAAAAATTACCTGAAACAACTGTAAGAGTTACATTACTATTTAAGTTCATTTAAATCTGTTAATCGACACATCTCAAGTTTCTCTTACTATATCTATTGTTAATAGTTGCAATATTATTATTCACCTACTCAAATGATAACATTGATAACATAATTGAGTATGAATTCACTCACCAAACACAAGAGCCTTGTCTCTTTATGGTGAGGAAAGGCTTTTATTACATTAATATTACAAATCTGTTTAACATGTAAAAAAAATGTATAATTACTGTAAAAACAAACAAATATTAAATAAATAAAAAAAAAAAAATAAAAAAAGATGTCCATTAAGAGTTACTCGATCTCCGGACACATTTTATATCCCTAAGAGCAACACAGATTATCTTTAAAATGTATTTATAAGAAGAAGCTGTAGCACATTTAACAGATTATGCCCAAATATCGATTTGTTTAACACGACCCTTGATAAATTCAAAGTATGCATAAAAAAATAACACTATTGAATGCCACATGTTTAACTTAATATTAATATTTAAATAAAATTTAATAAAATAATTTAATTATTTAAATAAAATTTAATAAAATAATTTAAATAAAATTTAATAAAATAATTTAATTTTTTAAATAAAATTTAATAAAATAATTTAAATATTTAATATTTAATTTCTACTAACCTAATATTTCATTGATTTCTGTATTTTTAATTTTTAGTTCACCACATTTTCTCTCATACCTTTAGCAGTTCGAATTCAAATTAAAACACTTCCTGAAAGATATTATTGATATATATCAAAATTTAAATGTAAACCCTTGAAAAAATTCATTGAAAACTTGTTGTAGATTTAAGTAAGAAGATGCACTTTATCAGAATTGTTTATATCAGCTATAGGTATTGTTGTGTATTTTTGTATTATGGTTCTAAATTTCTATTTGTCGTTATTTTATTGGTCAATGTCTTACATATTATTATCACTGTCATTTATGAATTTATACAGACTGTTTATAACGCCAATAAATAAAATAAAATAAAATAAAATAAAATAAAATAAAATAAAATAAAATAAAATAAAATAAAATAAAATAAAATAAAATAAAATAAAATAAAATAAAATAAAATAAAATAAAATAAAATAAAATAAAATAAAATAAAATAAAATAAAATAAAATAAAATAAAATAAAATAAAATAAAATAAAATAAAATAAAATAAAATAAAATAAAATAAAATAAAATATTGCAAATTAGGAAAAGTTCGGTTTTTGGGCGAAATTCCTAAAAAATAAAACTAGTTATCTTTATACTAACTATGGGCCGGGGAATCCGAATCTGAAAGAATTAGGTTGGGGCAAGCAAATATAAACGAATTACACGACTGCAAAATTTTGAATTCATACACAGTTTACAGGTAATTTTGACGTTTTTGACGCTCTCAACAATGCCATAGAAAAAACCAAAGATATTTTATGTTCAACTACAGAAAATTAAGTGTTGCCATAAGCAATAATATCAATAACGTAAAACTTTCGACACGATACTTCCTCACATGATAATTCATCACATAACTCACATTAACCTGATGAATTATGACTATATAAATGAGTATATAAATTCCACCTAAACAATCAACATACATATGAATTTCCGGTAAGCATAGGCACAATAACCACCAATCAAGTAGTTTAGCGGATACGCTAGGTTTGTGATAGAAAAGAAAGTGCCCCCTTCGTAGCGCCTACTCGCGTCAAGGCAAGAAAACATCCCAGTTTTCAAGTAGTTTAGCGGCTACGCTAGGTTTGTGTAACATGGTTTGTGATAGAAAAGAAAGTGCCCCCTTCGTAGCGCCTACTCGCGTCAAGGCAAGAAAACATCCCAGTTTTCAAGTAGTTTAGTGGCTACGCTAGGATTGTGTAACATGGTTTGTGATAGAAAATAAAGTGCCCCCTTCGTAGTGCCTACTCGCGTCAAGGCAAGAAAACATCCCAGTTTTCAAGTAGTTTAGCGGCTACGCTAGGTTTGTGTAACATGGTTTGTGATAGAAAAGAAAGTGCCCCCTTCGTAGCGCCTACTCGCGTCAAGGCAAGAAAACATCCCAGTTTCAAGTAGTTTAGCGGCTACGCTAGGATTGTGTAACATGGTTTGTGATAGAAAAGAAAGTGCCCCCTTCGTAGCGCCTACTCGCGTTAAGGCAAGAAAACATCCCAGTTTTCAAGTAGTTTAGCGGCTACGCTAGGTTTGTGTAACATGGTTTGTGATAGAAAAGAAAGTGCCCCCTTCGTAGTGCCTACTCGCGTCAAGGCAAGAAAACATCCCAGTTTTCAAGTAGTTTAGCGGCTACGCTAGGTTTGTGTAACATGGTTTGTGATAGAAAAGAAAGTGCCCCCTTCGTAGCGCCTACTCGCGTCAAGGCAAGAAAACATCCCAGTTTTCAAGCAGTTAAGTTAGGTTTGTGTAACATGGTTTGTGATACAAAAGTGAATAAAATTTATAAAAAAAATTTTTTCTGAAATATATAAACATGTTTTTTTTACGTTATTGATATTATTGCTTAATGGCAACACTTAATTTTATATGTTAATATGTAATATCTTTGGTTTTTTCTATGATATTTATTGTCAGAATGCGTCCAAAATGGCCTTTTATATTGTTTGTGAATTCAAAATTGTACAGTCGTTTAACTCAGTTAATATTGCCGAGTGTAACCTAATTCTTTCAGATTTGGATTTCCCAGCCCAAAGCTAGTTTAAAGATAATTAAATTTCTTCTTTCGGAGTATCGCCCATAAAAAGATGTGTCATTAATTCATTGCAGATTGTTTGTGTATCGAAATTTTTAAAGTCGTGTAATTCGTTTATATTTGCTTGCCCCAACCAAATTCTTTCAGATTCGGATTCCCCGGCCCAAAGTTAGTTTAAAAATAACTAGTTTTATTTTTTAGGAATTTCGCCCATAAACCGAACTTTACCCAATATCTGATTAATAATACAATAAATAAATATAATATGTAAAAAAATAAATATAAATGTGGATGTTAAGTGGTGTGTTGTGATAAGTTGTGATGCATTACATTTATCTGATAGTGTTGCTTTGAATTTGTTGAAAGTTATATTGAAGATGTCTGTATATGTGAGGTGTGATAAACCCCCCCCCCCCCCCCTACGAAGTAAACCCTTTAATTTTTTTTGTTTTCCAGTAGTGCTGCTACAGCTACCCTGCCGGTGCAACCCCGCCCGGCCTTTAAAAGCTCGTAGCTCGCCTGTTCTCGCGTCTCTCCCCTGCATTTCTTTTGCAGCGCCTTCTCAACCCCATCACGTAATACTTTTATGCAAACGTTGTGTACTTTTTTGTTTTAGTGGTTTTGTATAGTTAATCCAATTTAATTAATAATTTATTTGTGGTAAACCCTTGTTCTTTTAGGTATGGCGTGTTACAATTTGCAAGGCTTCGAATAACAATGACTGAGTCTGACTAACTTGAAAAGTAACTAATTATCTATCTATATTCGTTCAGCTTCCTCCCCTAGCACCTGTCATACACCTATGCTCATCGACGACTATTTTTCTTGAGGTAATCCTCATTTTTTCTCCTAGCATCTAGTTAATAAATTTACATTTATACTGCGAATTGAGAAGATCCTACCTTTCGATGCGATGTCGCGTGCTCTCTGCGGCTCTATAAAATGCTATCATGAAAATAATTTGACATTTATGTATATTCTAACAAAAGATTTACACTCAAAGCAGTACGGAGTGCAATAATTCTACACTCACAGTTCTAGATGCAGTTTGTTGGTTAGCTAGCTTGTTTTATTTTGTTAATTTGATTCTAGGGGTAGGTATTTTGGATTAACATGAGACAGAACATGTGCTGTTTAAATAATTGGACTCCTCCATAGCCCAACTGATCTGGTGATGGTCATAGACCGCCAAATCAGCTTCCAATTCCAACGCCTCCAGAGAATGTTAAGGTCGCAAGCGACGAATGAAAATCGACATGTTTTGCCTCCTGTCAGGAGAGGGTTTGATGTGTGTTTCTGGATCATAGGGTGGTAATGGGAATAATATCGACCAATACGCCGCCAAATTATAACTGTGTTGATGATGATGATGAAAGGTCATCTCATACCGTTTGATATGAGGGTCTGCTCCGATTAATGGCGTGATAGCCGATGTCAGGAACTGTTCAGGAAATGTGTGGGTGGCACGAGGTTTTGGAACGTGACATCTTAAACTGGATTGGTGATGATGTTGAAGTTCTTCAACATGCCGATGACTTGAGTTCCATTAACTCCTAAAGCATCGAGCATAAACATTAAACCGAAGTTGATTAGACAATCGGCAATGTCAGGAGATCGGTGGGGCCGCTCTCTCCTCTGATCTGGCAATGTATGAATTTAATTAAGGAAGATTTTGATGTCACCGACCCTCGCCTTGGCAGTCACTCATGTCCTCAATAGTCCCGTTCTCCGTCCAGCACGCCGCCTCGAACCAGTAGAAATAATGATAACGTTTTTTCCTAGGCACGTTACAGAAACATGCGCCAGCCTGCAATCGCGATGGTCATCAGTGTTTGATTTGAATGAAAAATACGTCCTCTCGCATAACATACACAGGCGTAACTTGGGACCTTCCCCGATATGTTGTCACGGGCATATGCTCTACGATAGGCGTACCCCAAGCTCAAACTCAAATATCAGCTCAAGGAAAGGAATGTCAAGCTCGGCTTCCAGGGTGCTGGGTCCAAGAATGAAAGGCACCAGGTCGTGAATCTGGCTTCCCTTCCTTCTATTTCCCCTGCTGCGCTTTCGTCCAGAGTACATTCCCAACCTGACGCTGGATGATCCCTACTTCTAGTTTTGAGGAAGTTAAGAAAATTTATCCGGATTCCAACAAAGAAACGTCGAACCAGTAGAAATATTGATTACGCTTTTCCTAGGCACGTTACAGAAACATGCGCCAGCCTGCTATCCCGATGGTCATCAGTGTTTGATTTGAATGAAAAATACGTCCTCTCGCATAAAATACACAAGCGTAACTTGGGACCTTCCCCGATATGTTGTCACGGGCATATGCTCTACGATAGGCGTACCCCAAGCTCAAACTCAAATATCAGCTCAAAGAAGGAATGTCAAACTCGGCCTCCAGGGTGCTGGGTCCAAGAATGAAAGGCACCAGGTCGTGAATCTGGCTTCCCTTCCTTCTATTTCCCCTGCTGCGCTTTCGTCCAGAGTACATTCCCAACCTGATGCTGGATGATCCCTACTTCTAGTTTTGTGGAAGTTAAGAAAACTTATCCGGATTCCAACAAAGAACCGCCGATTGGTTGCCAAAACGATTCCATATGTCATGTTCCCTTCGTTCCGCCGACAAGGCAGACCCCACACGAGCGTAACCTAAAGGTAGTGAAGCCCACGCAAATTTCGTCACTTCGTTTCCCCCATGACGAAGGTAGTCCGGCCAGATCGTAATCTCCGTCCTGCATCAAATTGACCTCCCGCGACAACAACTTTAATCCGCTGGTACCTCGGAGCGGCGGTAGAGGGAGGGGGAAGTGGGTGCACGTCCTTTGTTCTCCTGAAGTCCCCCAATGCCTTAGTGATGTACATACGTCGACATCATGAAATGGCTCCGGCCACGCTTTCAATCCGGTCTAGAGCGGGTACGAGATCCACGTTACCGAGATGTGATCACAAGGGATTCCAATTTGCTCGGACCAGACACGACCATCGCTTACTTCGCCTCCACATTAGAAAAATAGTGTAAGCCCACCTGCATTTCGATCACATCGCCCCCAGATAAAGTCGCGTGAGATACTTCCTCATGGTGGAATAGGAAAGCTAGACCCGTAAATCCATTCGACAACCGCCGTCCACTCTCGAGTCGTAACCCGCTCATTTAAGTTTGAAGAAAAAGAGTTTGTTAATTATGTAGGTGGATATAGTGCATTACGCTTAAAATATGAATACCTACCGACGGCTTCATACAACCGACAATATAAAAGTTTTTGCTAAATCGAATATATCGAATGAAATATACCTAAAAGTAAACCCAAAAGGTGAGTACCTATACGATAAGATATCGAACCAAGTTTATGTATAGTCCTATGTAATAGATTTGTTGTGATACCTAAAATTTTGAATAAGGTATGGGAAATTTTAGGAGTGGGAATTCAATTATGTCAGATTTTGTTAGTAACCATGCTACGCACCTTCCATAAACTGTTATATTACCTAATGCCTTTGCCTAAAACCCTTTCCTAAATATAGTCTCCTAGCTACGTTTAAACATATTATTGCGAGACTCGTAAGTAATAATTATCACCTCAAAGGCGCTTTACACATTAATGTATACCTATATTCTATACCTATGTATTTTGACACCCGTTATACCTAGTTTTCTCGTTCACCAACAAAGCACTTTTAAAGGATTTTATTATTGTTTTTGTGGTTTCAATATCCCGTCCTTTAAATGAAGTCCCTCGTCTAAGATTTATGGCCCGAAAGTGGATTTTGGGTTTCAAATAGTATTTAGTTCATTGAACCCCAAATTATTATTTTACAACGGCATTGTCTCAAGAATAATTTCACCCAACAAAGATACTTCACCAGCCGGTCAACCCGGAAATGTGCGAAGCTCCTTGTTCCCCAACGCTCGACAAAAAAAGGCCCTAGATTCCTAAGGCTTGTATATAAACCCTAATTGACTCTTTCCTGCAAGGTCCGTACTAAATATGTTAATAATTTTATACAAACTTACCAAATCCGCCATATTGCACAAAACACTAATATTTAATTCAAACAAGCACTTCTAAAACACAACCCGTCATGCAGTTATTTATTCCAAGATGCAGCCGTCAAGCACAATTCTCGCGTCGATTTGTTGTAAATTTTATCCTGACCCTGATAAATGCCCCGAAAGTACGTCCCGTATTGATAATTGACCGCCTCAATTTACAAATTATATTATTTAACTTCACAGATATTAACTCGCAAGCCGCAATCTCTGACTTCCTTATTCGCGTGGACTCCTTCCAAATCTTGACTCCCCTCAATCGCGTGAACTTATCCTTTAATTTAATGAATTATTCCCGGTTTACGCGCACAGAGTTATTATTCTACCGTGTATTCAACCTCGATGATTTTAATCCCAACCGTGAACCCCCAGAATCTTTCCCCGACTGTCTTCCAACACTTCTGTACCCCGACTGTCTTCCAACCCCCTGCCCCCTGACTCCCACCCATCTCCTTGTGTGGTTTCAATAATTTATTAGTCACTTTTTAAAACCTCAAGTGATAAGCACATCTCCCAATATGCATATCTCAACGCTCAATAGTGTCCTGTCACATCACATCCCAAATTTCAAGAATTCAGTGCAATTTTCATGTTTGCTATTTTTTTGTGTGTAACTTAAATAACAAAATACAAACTAATTTTGTCTGCGCCGGAGTCATAAATTATCCCAATAACGCTTAAAAGAAGAGCTCAGTGGCGTACTTCAATCTAATACTCTTTCTCATTACTTGCGTTGACTCTATTGGTTATACACGGTGTCCGAAAACTCGTAGTACAAGCGGAAAACTGGTGAACCTACATCACATAGGGAACCTAAATAAACATAAAGATTTTAAATTTAAGCATTTTTACATTCAAATTTTAAAAAAAATATATCTTATAAATTTTTTCGGGTTCTTTAGGGTTAACGATACACGTTAATGATCAATGTTATTTTGACAGTTCGAAGATGCTACTATAAAATTATTTATAAGCTGCAAAATCTTTTTTCGTGTCCATAGTTTATTTATTTTCACTTACTGAGTTATTCTTCCACCTCTTCTAGGCATTAAAATATGGTTAATTAACGTATTTACTTTGTTGTGGAGCAATTTGAATAAGCAGCGGGCAATAATTTACTCCAGTTGAAAGTAATACGAACGATTTTCGGCCAATTCGAATAAGCCTTGTGAGAGAAATTATTAGCATATTTGTGTTCCAACTTACATTATGTAGTAATGTTCCTTTTCAAATCCAAAAACCCTAGGCACATCACAAAAAACACATTAAAATGTCATTGGTACATCACAAAAACATAATAACAGGCGTTGGTATTATTCCATTGTAATACACAATAATTAATCACGGTAAACTACGAAAATATCACAAAATAGTACACAAACACACATTGTTTTAAAGTTGAATGAACGAAAGGGTTGTTGATAGAAAAAATGTCAACATAACGCGTCAATTGCGTGAGCCGTGAACCGAAAACTGCATAAACAATATTAAATAATACCCGAAAACACGTGATTGTACAGGTCCGAACATAGCCGCAATCTTCTAGCCTCTTCTCTCGCGTGTATTGAAATGAGCGAATAGAGATAGCTAATTTTGTTTTGTAATGCGATACGTACAAGCTGCGAATGATTCTACTTCTTGAAAACTATCGCGCGTCTCTTATTTCACGTGTTTATTGAAAGGAGCTAATAGACAGAGCGGATTTTGTTATACTACAAGCTGCGAAAATATTACGATGATCTATTTAACCGTCGAATGACCAATTATTTTATTTTTACAGTGAATTAAATTTTGGGCGATTTCAAAATAATGCTTAAAATCCGGAATTCTTTATTTGTTTTTCTTTTCAATAGTTTTTATTAGTTAGGTACTATGATCGTCAGTAATAATTTATAAGAATTTGACCAAAAAAAAAAACAACTTCTGATTCGATTTACTCGAAAACAAAAGCTCAAATCAAAAAAAGTTATACTACAAAATCAACTCCAAATGTGATGGGGAATCCCCAGTTTCCCGCTTGTACTACGAGTTTTCGGACACCTTGTATAATAACATTATATATTCATTGTCTGTACACGTTTTCGTTCTTTCTGCGTGCGTCACTATTTAACGAATTCTGAAATCTTATTTTGACAAATATGTTAAATATTTTAACCCCTAATCGGCGCGTCGCTCTAGTTTATTTAAATGCACCAACGATTAATCTTTATTGCCTAATTTTCAATTCCCTACTGCCATAGAAAATTCACCAGATAATTGTTTCGCAAATCCAATCTGCTCGCATTAAAGTCAATTACCACACGGGCAAACATTCATCGGCCGCCCCTGACTTGACAATGACATGTCCTTTAGGATTCCTTCTTCAACCAAAGTGTTCTGGCACACGTGTTTACCCTAGTAATGGCCCGGTCCCATAAATCACCCTTAAACAGAGAATCATATTCTGAAACCATACCCTGTTACAAAAATAAATATATTTCTAAATCGATCTCTCAATTTTAAAAGAATTATTTCGTAGGCCCAAAGGCGAGATCATCACAGAGGTGTGTGTTATGCTGGCGCCAGACACGAGTTCAAAGAAGTGTTCACTTCTTTGAAGACTTTGCTCAGACATTTGTTCACTTATGTGTGTCTCTGCCAGATATGTGTTCAAAGATTTGATCACTTCTTTGAGCTCACAGTTTTCAAGTAGACCTCACATAACATGGACGACGATTTAGTCGACACAGTTTGCATATATTATTTATGTGCGTGTAATTATTTATTACACATGCAAATAAATAAACAAAAACAGCCAAAACGAAGACGTGAATGGATGTGTGAAATGTATCGTAATAGAATAAGGTATAAGTGAATTTTGTTTTAACAGTTAGCACAACACTTACAAAAATAAATCAGGGAAATTATAAGTCACCATACTTTTTATATGAGCTCCACACAGGAGACCCTGAGGAAAATAATCATGTATCCTGGTCATCCGCCTATACGGTCAACCACTTGGGGTGACCTATGGCAGAGGTGTTGGTTATCCAATAAAGGTTCCCGTGGCCGCGGTACCCATTCCTGCCTCCCAAATTGAATATAGAATAATTTTAAGATAATGTTTTCCCTGTAGTCGTTTTTATTTAAAAACCGTTGTTGATGAATGATGCCTAGACCAGTGGGTTACTTCAGTAATTTTTGGAGAATGTCTTCTCTCCACGGCGACGCTCGCGCTACTGGGCTTCGCGCAGTGTGGCAGGCATACAAACATTTGGACTTTGATCCCTTTGATGTGCGCTAAAGAAACCGACACGGAACGGCAAAGCGCACTTAAGTGCTCAAATAAGTGAACAAAGTGTCAAATGCCCGTGCCACACATGTGAACACTTATTTGAACACTTCTTTGAACACATGTCTGGCACGGGCATTATGATAGTGGCAGGCTCGATGTATGAATTCATTTTGTAAGTAGTTGGTGATGGAGCGATTGTAATAAAAAAGGGATTTTTTTTTGTAAAGATACGGGGAAGATATCGCATTATTTAGGATTCTGTACAATAACAATTGATCAGAAATAATTCTCCTAAAAATGGTGCTTTTTACGCTCTTGTTTGATTTCAGGTGGAGGTTTTCTGTGGTACTCACTTTTGTAAATCAAACGCTTGTTTTGTGTTTGTTTGTCTGGTCATAATTTATTATTCTTTTATTTACATAATCCTGATTTTTTATAAGATTTATATTGTGATCTGCTTGTTGGAACACATGTTTTTACGTAAGATCATAGAAGCTACCTTCCTTTGTTCTTCTATAGAACTATTTGAATAATGGAACAAAAAAGAAAATAATAAAATTAGGTAGGTACTTGCCTAGAAGTAATGGGGTATTTCCACAAACGAGGGATTCTGTCGAAAATGTACGGAATATTTAAAGACCATTTTTCTGATTTTAATCATCCTACTATAAATGTTTGTTTTTTATGTTTTCATTCAATATTATTGATTTTAAAAACGCTCGAAAACTGACAAAATCAAAACGGCCCGTTTTTTTAAATGGGTTTGTGACGTCGCAGGCTACGCCCGGCTAAACCAGCACAAATAAGCACTGTCAGGGAGCGTCCGCACTCACGACGTCACACGATAGCCACGCCCCAAAATATCGTTTTAGCGGTGATTCAAAAATGGTAAACTTCAACTCGCTCTAGAAAATTTATTCGTCAACATAAAAATAAAATAAAAATGCTATTATCATCGTAATTTTTTGCTTAATTTTTTTAAGTAATAAAAAAAATACGTGGAAATACCCCATTGCCCATAGAACAAGTACCTACTCAATAAGCATCAATTTTAACCAATTTAATTTCGGGTTTTTAAAGAATTGACGGATATCTTTATTTGATTGGAATGCATAAAACGACCGAAAATTTATGTAGGAGAGAAATTTTTCCTGAAAACGTTCTATTCTATGAACATATGTTATATATCTTGGATTTCAAATTTGTGAAATATGAAATAAAAATAGTAGATCGAAAACAGTGTTCTGTCACCCAAATTTAATAGATTAGATAAACGCAGTGGATAAGTGTAGTTAAATTGTTCTTTCGGTATTTTTAGTTTATAATTAAAAATGCTTAGGATTTTTTTTTGTACTCTTTCTATTGCTTGAGAATGAACGTTATAGTGAGGAGACCGTACAGTTAAGTTCTATTCAACCTGACTCGTCACTAGTGATGTATACAGAAGTTTTAATGCTGTTGGTAAAATCTTTAGCCACTCTTTGTACAAAACCTAACATTTTTAAACCCTTCTTTGGGATATTTTCAATGTGTGATATGAAGCTAAGTTTAGTGTCGAAAGTAACACTGAAGTCATTAATTTCAGTTACAGATTCGAGAATAATGTTATTGATTGTGTAATTGAAATATATTAGATTAATTAATAATTTAATTAATTATGGATTTTTGTGAAATAAAATAACATCATTTGTTTTGATCGAATTTCCCAATGTGGTTATTCCATATTATTAGGGATTCTGCCAATAATATATATTACATGGAACAAAAAAAGGAATAAAGTCTGCTCTTTACAGTTCTAAGCCATATGCAAAGTTTTTGAAGAACACGAACACTATTGGTCTGCCCTCCCTTGTCAGACTGACCACTTCTCACAAAGCAGAAACCAGATTTCAAATTTAAATGAAGACACAGCAACAGTTCTTTTTGCATAATGGACAACACCGTTTACCTACCAACAGTGGGGTGCAAACCCCTCTCATCAAAATTCAAAAACAAACTGGGGATAGCGATATCACAAATTTAAGGCGATGCACCTAGGCGTGTAAGATTCGGAATCTGGCGAAATTACACTTGAATTTAGGCTAAACGAGCATAAAGCGAGAGCTGAAACAAGAACGTTCTTTCTCGATTTTTAGTGGAAACGGTTATTCGTGTTCACCATTTGCACCAAGAGAATACCAACAACCAAGAACGAGAATAACAAGAACTAGAATTCTTGCAGATGCTCTAGGGATGTTTAGATCGAATTCTCTTTGCTCTGATTGCTGATTATTCAACAATCAGTGATATTGTTGTTATTACACTACATCATATCCAAATAAACGTGGATGACGTGAATGGACGTACGTTTTGTAGGCTGGACGAAGCTTGGGAGTGGTTCATTGTCTGTAGCCACCTAATCTTTCATGGACCGACGACGGTTGGGAAACGCTGATTTAGATTAGTATCTCAATTTGGCTTTTCGGATTTATTAGAAGTACTATTGACACTATACGGAGGGTTTAAATTATCATTCTTTAACTTATAACATTTTTTTTTATTTAACGTACATCAAATTTAGTAATGTTATTATTAAGTTCTATTAATTTTTTAAGTTTTTTTTGTGAGAGCTGTTCCAACGTTCAATGCCATTTTCACACTGTGGCTAGGCCACGTTAAGAAAACATATTTATATGATTCTATTTACCCCCACCAAATTTGTTTTTTATGCTGCCTAAAATGGTTTATTACCGGTTTACCGATTCACTAATAAAATAATTGTTATAATAGATTCTCTACTCTGTGGGGTTCCCATGTGAATGAAGTGGCTGTGTTTGAATTATTTAAATGTGTTATATTATTTAGATCTTGTGAACATACTGAGAAATGGAAAATAAATAATTTTCCTTGTTATGTTAATTAATATTATATTAGGATCATTCGTTCGATTGTTGATTTTCAGATATTGGTTACTTCTTCTGACCCAATTTATTTATTTAAGAACGGTTTTGTTTCCAATGTAAATAATGGCTTTCATTCTTCAAAGATATTCATGGCCATCGTTTCAATATAAGTAGAATTGGAATGATGTAGAAATTCAATATATTTGATATTATTCAAGTAGAAATATTTGAAAACACTTTGGAAACTCGTGTTCTTTGTTAGAAGAGATGGAATATTTATTGGCTGGGAGACAAATGTAATTCTAGCCATACATAACTAGAATTGTTATTGTAAAACCCATACAGATGCATTACTTGCGTACGGCATGTTTCAAAATTGCTATCGTAACTGCAAAGAAAAACAAACAAAAAAATTATTAGCACATTCTTAACCTTTAACTGCTGACATGGGGGCCGCTCCGTCATAGCAACTATAATAATATCGAAATACTCCCCTCCCCGGTGCGCGACGCATACGCCGCTTCCAGTAGCTTCGAATTTAGTGACGCCAGAGCCGTAAGTTTTAAATTTAAATTTCTGTAAGTAAATTCATTTAAAAATTTTTTTGGAACTCTCTGACCAATCGTCAGTACTTACGTGAGTTTTTTAAAGTAGATTTTTACTACAAGGTGTCCAAAAAGGGTATAGGGTATTTGATGGTTGAATAAAATAAAAAAAATATTAATAATCAAATAGGTTTTTTATGTTTTATTTACAGACACTAAACAGGAAATTATTTTGAAAAAATAAAGGTGTCTAGATAACGACCCTCACGCTGCTGGCACTCCTCTAACCTCGAGCGAAGATTAGTAAAAACGGGCAAATTATTTTGAAAAAATAATCGTGTGAATGCTCGCCCGTGTCGGTCTCCGTGTAGATACGGACCGATGATGCCTTTAGCAGACATTGCAGCCCAGAATGATCTTTGGGCTTTGGAGTGGTCGCTGATGTTTCTGTTTTGGATTCTTCTCAGCCCAGTAGCGACAATTCTGCTTATTAACGTAGCCGTTTAAATGAAAATTGGCTTCGTCGCTAAACAGAATGTTTTCAAAGATAGAGAACCTCTCTATCATTTCATTGGCAAATCTTAGTAGATTAGCGTAATCAGTGTCCTTCAGTTCTTGAACCACCTGGATTTGATAGGCTTTAAGATGTAAGTCCTTCTTCAAAATTTCTGCAAAGACGATTTTTTTTATATTGAGTGCTTGACTTTATTTGCGAATGGATAACGATGGATTTTTGCCAACCTAAGCCCTTACTTCGTCCATCGTTTTTTCACCCGTGTTTTGAATTCACACAGTTGATCCGGTATTTTTGAACATCCGAATCCATTTTCTAATGCTATCGTCACTCGGTGAATTGCAGAATGATATTCCGCACGATCAAAACGCTTAGCGCTGATTATAGAATCACTTTCGGTAATAGGCTCGCACGTAAAAAGCACCGTGCGTCTCCGGGTACGACCTCATTGCTACTTATTCTCCATGAAGTAGTGATCGACTCTGTCCATATCCCGCATCCCCACATCGCTCCTTTATGATGTCACAAATAAAACAAAACCCCTCTTCCGTTCTTGGACACCCAGTATATAACAATAAACATAAATAATTTTACTAAAGTTTTATATAAATAGTTTATTCGAGACACTATCGAAATGTTTTAATAAAAGTGAGTTCATTGTTTTTATTTAGTTTAATAGATAATGGAGACTGATTTCCGAGCTCAAGTGATTTTCGCCAAAAAATATTATTTAATATCCAAATTGTCAAATATAAGTTACTTAATAATAAAAAAAGTAATTAACCTCTTCTGAAACAGTCCCCTTTCCCTCCCCCTCCCCCACCCAACCACCCATCCTGCAATACTTTTGTCTCCCTCTTATCTATTTGTATATCTTACTGGCACCAATAGGGTGCCGTCTATTCTATTGCTATCTCTTTCTTTTTTTTTTAAATTTCTTATACATATGTGTCTTATGTGTATATATATGTGTCTGTATGTAATTATCTTTAGTTAATATAATAGCCCTGATGAAGCTTGAGCTAAGCGAAAACTGGTTGGCTGTTAAGTAATTATTAATTCAAATAAAGTGGTGTTTTACAAAGTGTGTTCTTTTATTTAATATATAAAGTCACACCACAAAGTATTTGCTTCCTTCGATAAAAATATTTTATTTCAATTAAATATATTTAAATTGTCCAATAAATAATAATTTGGACCTCAAAATTTTCATGGATCTCTAATATATAAACATTTAAAGTAACAGGCCGCCCGTCAGAGTACATGTAAAAAAATCACGTCAGCAGTAAAAGGCTTATGTAATAAAAAAGAACACAATACTAAAGCTATTCGAACATTTAAAATCGATTATACTATTTATTATTTTTTTATTATTATCTTTTTTAATTCTAGACTTACAATTTGTGAAGTTCTGTGCCTGTCTCACTAGGAAATCCTGTGCTGACAACAGGCGCTTTAAAACACGGGCAGTTAATAATAAAAATACAAATAACAACACAATATTACATTTAAAATAAACAAAAATTTTAATAAAACAAAAAACGACTTCAAAAAATGCACTAAAAAGTAAAAAAATAATTTCGTACGGTTGTTATTTTTGGTGTCGGTGTCAGCCAAGGCAACATAGATAGGTTTATTTTAAATGTAATAGGTGAGATGTGGAGATCTTGGCTGACACCGACTCCAAAAATAACAATCGTACGAAATTATTTTTTTACTTTTTAGTGCATTTTTTAAGTCGTTTTTTGTTTTGTTAAAATTTTTGTTTATTTTTTGATTTTTAGTGACGAGTGTGCGTAAAGAAGTTTTACTTCAAAAAAAAATCATCGAAATCTGTTGGCGTAATATTGAGTTATTCGTCCATTTGTCGCGCACATACTTTTCGCAAATTTAAGACATATATGGTTTTCTCATGGATCTCATTGTCAGATCTGGACCAAATTAAAATGGGACCACACGGGAAGCACCAGCTTTCTAATAAAAAAAACATCAATATCGGTTAACATCGGTAAATTTTTTTTTTTTAAATACCGTCGAATTGATAACTTCCTCCTTTTCGAAGTCGTTTAATAACAGACAATCATCATCGTACCGTTGAAAAAATACATGCTTACATGCAGGGCTGGGCAGTATTTTAATTACTTGTAATTGAAATACGTATTTGAAATACAAATACGTATTTTGTATTTGTATTTCAATTACTTCCTAAAAATGCATTTTGTAATTGGTATTTCAATTACCCTATGCTGAGGTATTTTGTAATTTGTATTTCAAATAATACAATTTCAAATACATTTAGCGATCTTAGTAATGATAATGAAAAATAAACTGACGTAGATAATACATAGACTAAAAACGTTAGAATCCAGCGCAATAGAGTAAGTTGGCAACACTATTTGTATCGTATTATATTATTAGTGTCTGACCGAAACAGGACTTTCTACCGAAACCAAAACCGACTCTTCGGTATGTCTCAGTTTTGGCCGAAACCGATTCTTTTTAAGCTATTGTATACTGAAGTTTGGCTTATTTTTACACTAATACAGACAATTAACACGTGTTAAATGAAAAAAAAAAAAAAAAACAATTATTGAAATACATGTAAAAAAAATATTATTACTATTTTTTATATTACCGCTATAAAACAAACAAAAATTAACAAAACATGTTAAATACTTCTTGGAACAAAAAATTTACGATAATCAACACTCACATTATAAAGGAAGCACCTCAATTGCGTTTATAATCACAATATTCTTAATAAACATGTTAAATGAAATAAAGAAAACAAAAATTGAAGTATGTGAAAAAATAATTATTTGTTATTTTTTTATATTAGTTGCACATCGGAGGCTCTGAGGAAAATCGTTTCCCTCATGGCCTTTGTCATCTTAGGGGATGCTTTGTGTAGGGTTTTTTAAGGAAAGGAAGGAGAGGCAGTTCTGGGAAGGAAATAAGTATGAAGGGTGGGTAGGAATCGGGGGGTCAGTGTATCTTGGCATAACGGACGTATGAATCCATCTATCCAACCGCGGTGCAAGGCGATAGATCGAGAGATTCCGGCTGGAGATGATAAAAGACCTCCCTCAACCAGTTTCTCTCGATCCTGCACACCACGGAGCAGGCAGACAGACGCATTAGCCCCCAAGACCTGGACAAACTTCACCCCCATGAACCCGGGCACCCCCACAAAGACACCAAAAGTGACTAATGGAAGAATTGTTGATTATGCAATAAATGGTTCCTGGGGTGGCGGTACCCTTACCCCCCTCCCAATTCGGGCGGCGGGTATTATTACCGGTACATTACTGCTATAAAACAAATAAAAAATTTAAAAATTAACCAACATGATAACTACTTATTAGAACAAAAATTTGGCAAACGAGCCACGAACTCACCCGATGTCAGCCGAACGACGCGCGATAATTCACGAACGCAGAGTTTCGATGCGGCCGAAGGTTCGGCAGATTTTCTGCCGAAACCGAAACTAGATTTTTTTGGCCGAAACCGAACCTTCGGTCGGTCACTATATATTATACTTGTCATTGCTTTGTATTGTGCATTTTTGTGTCATAGTATTAGATCAAGCACTATGAGAATAATTTGCTGAATACTAAATTATTTTTAAGTTATTTACAGTAGAGCGCATTTGAAGTGGAATAACTCAAAACTGCGCTATGCAAATATCTTGTTATTAAAATAATAATTATTATTATCCGACACCTGGGCAGTGCGTAGTGTAGGGGGCGTGGGGGGGTCCGACGGACCCGACTAAGTGTCACCCCCCAAGAGCACAATTCTTTAGCCACCAACCCCAGGATGGAGCAATTTTTGATTAAGTCAACAGGGGGTGGTAGGGGGGGTTACCTACCCTATCCGCCCCGGGTGCCACCCATGCTAGCTACGCCACTGCACCTGGGTCCTATACCACAAAACTTTACAAGTGGAGCGAGAATGAGATGTGTCTTCTAAGCAATATGATTGGTCAATTTTTGCACATCTCTGTTTCACTCTGCTCAGCTTTGCTTTAATGGAAACGCACCCTTAGATATGTACACCTACGACAATTTATTACAACCAAAGGTTCTACGAAATCCAAATGTATTTTGTATTTTGTAATTTGTATTTTGTATTTGCAATAAATAAAATGGTTAAAATACTGTATTTTGTATTTCAAATACACCACTTCAAAGTATTTTGTATTTCGTATTTTAAATACATGCGAAAAAGTATTTTGTAATTTGTATTTCAATTACAGCAAAGCATGTAATTTGCCCAGCCCTGCTTACATGTTGGTTTTGATAATATCTTTAATATTAGATCTGTCTAGGCTGATGTCTAATTTATATATAAGATACGTTGTGTTTTGTCTAATGACCAGTGGATGTGTATTGCATAGTTTTTTTAGTATCTAAAAAAATTTTGGCCGAAAGTTGTTGTAGCGAAAGGGATAAGTAAGAGATTATGCCCATTGGTTCTAGTATCTCAAGCAGTTTGGACTTTTTCATATGTAGTTCTGTATTTGAAGAGGTATGTTAAAATGTTTTTGGCGGAAAGTTACCTTGTCCAAAACATAGATTCTCCTGAAAGAACTGCTTGTGATCGGTAGTTTTAGTATAATCTTTGTAATTAGTTTCTGATTACGCCTATTGTCTCTTTTTCGCAAAAAGTACATGCGTGAAGAAGACAAATAGCTATTTCTCAGTTACTTTTCGGTGTCGGAAATTTATTCGTATGCGCCAATATTCACGATCCTGAGAATGTGTTGGTCGCCTCGACTTTAATTGCGCGATAGAAGAGAGGACATTTGTTTAGAGCGTGTCAACCAAAAACCGTGTGGCATAAAGTTCCAACGTAGTAATTATTACAATCCGAGGTAGTCCATTGATTGTCTATATATGGGGTAGTCCAAAATTAATTTTCAAACTTAACTCCTTAACTCAATTTTAACTCATTGTCGTCATTTAAGAAAAACATTACTGGTGACTTAAATCAATGCACACTGACAACGCTCATATTTTATAGAAACATGACATTGGTACCGATCGTTGTGATTATTTCTAAAATCTTGTTCATTACTTTTTTACCACTCATTTTTATGAATGACCGTAACGTTTGTTAATAAATAAATAAGAATATTAAAAAAAAAATATATACCGTCATCTCGTCGTCCAGTAGTTTGTCCTAATTTACTATAGTTTTTCAGAGTTTGATATTTGAAAGTGGACGAATCTTTTTGAACAGTAGATGCTCTTGAAAACTGATTTTTTTTCATCTATATCTTTCTTTGGTATTATTTTGAATTTTATTTTTATATATGTATACTGTTTACTAAGTATAAAATGAAGTCGCTCACGCTGTATGTGCGCTTAAATCTTTTAAACTACGCGATGGATTTTCATGCTGTTTTCACCAATAGATAGTGTGATTCATGAAGAAGGTTTTTAGGTATATAATTTGTCAAGGTTTTGTGTAAATTGGTTGAAATACATAATATATCTGGCCAAGCGGCAGCGGGCAGCGGGCAGCGGGCAGCGGGCAGCGGGCAGCGTGATGTGGATTTGATTTAACAGATGGCATTGGTTATAAAGGTTTCGTTAGCCACAGCAACGTGTGACCGGGTCTGCTAGTAAATATATATTTACGTTAGCTCCACACAAGAGGACCTGAGGAAAATATTCCCCTCAGGACCTATGTCATCTTTGGCGATGCTGTGTAGAGGATCTTTTGAAGAAAGGAAGGATATGAAGTTCTGGGAAGGAAAATGTATGAGTCATACCTTTTTCCTTCCCAGAACTTCCTCTCCTTCCTTTCCCTAAAAAGACCACCCACACAACATCCCTAAAGATGACAAAGGCCCCGAGGGAAATTGTTTTCTTCTGGGTCGCCTGTGTGGAACTAATGAATTTTTTTTTTTTTTTAATATAATAAATGTATAAATTGATGAAACCACGGTTTTGATAACACTGTCCTTTGTATCTAGGCTTACTAGGGCTACCTATTTCAGATTATATTATATTATTATTGTATACGTTCTTTAAATTCGCTCGTGATGTCCTTTACACAAAGAGTTCACCTCAGTCATGTCAAAAATATATTTTTTATCTCCTTTCTGCCTCTCCCATTTGAGGTATTCCATACATATTAAAAGAGTATTACTACGAAATATATTGAAAAAACGGGACGTATGGAAGATCCTCTTAAAGAAATTTCTCAAATAATATCACAGTTATTTTCCAATGCCTATCTATATTTCGGTTGAATAAGGGATGTATTTTAGCACGCCTACACCCTATTCAAAATAAATAAAAAATCGAATAAAATAAAGCAATTTTATTGGTCCTCGTACATTTAATCTCCTACCAAAACAAGTTCAAGTGACCATATTTTGTCAGAGCATCAAAATTTTTAGATATCCAAAATCAATAAACTGTCTTTGAAAGGAAATAAAATACGCTTTTAATTTTATAAATCCAAATATTTTTTGAATTTATTTGTCACCAGTGGATCAGATACGGAATAATGTCTTGGGGAAACTCGTGCAAGACAAATATAGTTTACATTTAAACAATTCAAAACTCTTTGACTAAGCTCTTAGTAAGCAAAAGTAATTATGCACAAAGAAAAGGCATCAAATTATTATGTGAGTCAGTTTACATATTACCTGTTCGAAGGATATCATGGTTAAAAATTGTATGCCAAAACCTATTGTCGGATTCAAAACATAAAGAAAAAGTAGATAATGCACGTGGAACTAGATTTAGTAAAAATGAGGGTTTGTCGGTTCCGAAAATTATAAATAAATACGGGCAACGGAAATTCACTTATCTTGTCCCTACCTTGAGATGCCAATGAACATAAAAACCAAATCAAATTGCCCCACCGATCTAAATAAAAATGGCTAACGCATCAAAACTTTTTATATTGATATTATAACAATCTTATGTATAAATATGACTATGAGTAATTTGCCTGAGTTATATCTGTCTGTCTGTGTATTTTATGCCTTTGTATTGTAGTTACTTAAAAGTTATTCTTCTCTGTAGTTAGTTGTTATATTTTTGCTTTAGGGTAATATTAATATTGTTAAAATTTACCTGCTGATAAACTGCTTAGGGGTCGTCCATTAATCACGTGATATTTTTTAGCAACTTTTTGACCCCCTCCCCCCTGGTGATATGTGGTGAGGTTTTAGGCTAACTCCCCCCCCCCCCCCCCCCAAAATCACGTGTATTTATTTTTTTAGTACAAAGTATAGGACGTTCACCTTTAGAAATCGTGCGTTCAATGAAAAATAAATACACGTGATATCTCATTTTACCCCCCCCCCCCCCCCCCTCGTGATGTTTTGTGATTTTTTCGATCCCCCCCCCCCCCTTTCGAGCCTCACGTGATTAATGGACGACCTCTTAGCAGTTAAGCGGGAGCTTAACCCGGCGTTCGCACAGTTGGGTCAATTTGACCCGTGCCATTTTAAAATTAGCTTATTTCTTAGAAATTTTGTGCGACGTTGCCATACTTCTCAGTAGCTAGAGCTAACAATCTCCCCTCCCCGCGGACTATCGTTGTTCAGTGGTGTAGTGGCCGCAACGGTGGATAGACGTGGCTAGACACGAAAAAGGTAAATTCAACCCAACCTTACATTTCGTGTCGTAATTTCGCACCATTGCTTAAAAAGTATGTCATTGATTTGTTTTGTTATTTTCAGAACATTTGCAATTATGGATCGTGAAGAATATGAACGGCAGCGAATTTTAAAAATTTTGGAAGAATCTGACTCCGATTATGAAAATTTTACGTCAGAAGCTCTGCAGTCAGCATGCAATTTTGTACTGTGAAGTTTAAATGATAATATGTAAGATTAACTCATGGGACTGATGTATTATTCTTAGTCCTACTATAGATCTCATTCATGAGTATGATTGTTGCATCCGAAGCTATCTTCGAAAATGACAGCCTCAAATGCAACTGGCGAAATGGACTGTAAATTACGAAAATCGAAAAGAATTGATTGCAGCTGAATGCTTATATGTGTGCTGGTAAATTGTGGACTACTTGGAAGTAAGGAAAACCAAGGCACTTACCAAATTAGAAGGCGAACACATAACTTACAAAAAACACTTCCTTCCAATGTCACAAGTCGACTTGTAGTAGTCAATTGTTGGTTGTTATTGTTGTCACGGTTCCCAGCTTTCTTCAGCAATGTGACATGGTTGGGGAAGGTAGGAAGGATAAAAATGACATCCCGGTAGGTACTGTGCACATTATCACTTCAAAACCAAACATTCCCGCCCCCGAGAAGAGATTGAAATCTCTTATCTACGACCGATGGTAAATCACACACTTCCGAATACTGACAACAAACAAATGAATCTAATAACAACCTATAATTAACAAACGACAAACAATTATTCAATCTTTGTTCAACGAAAAACTTTAACGAAATTGAAAAATAGGAACGTAAGTCTAAAATAAAGCTAAAATTAGTACATAACGAATATGTTCCTAAGATAAGTTATCTAAGAACTATCTTTCATAGCAACCGACACTGCGGTAAATCGAACAAAAAGAAAGGAGAAAATAAACGAGAATGAAAACGATAAATATAAAATTAACAATAAAATTACGAGTAAAATGTTTCAGAGTGGTAATGGATACAGTTTTACAACTGGACGACGAAAAGTTCCTTGTGCAGTTTTAACTGTCACAACCCGTACGATTTGATCAGGACCCGGATGACATTCCTCGATACGTCCCAGTGGCCAATGCATAGATGGAATTCTTCCATCATTTAATAACACCAAATCTCCAACATTAAGATTAGGTGATGAAGTTATCCACTTTCCACGTTGTTGAAGGGTGTGCAAATATTCTTTTCTCCATCGATTCCAAAATGCCTGAGTTATTTTTTGCAACAATTGCCAACGTGATAACCTATTCATTGGTACTTCAGACCAATCAGGTTCCGGAACCGATGTAAGAGGAGCCCCTATCAAAAAATGACCAGGTGTCAATGCTTCAAGTTCAGATGGATCAGAAGACAATTGAGATAATGGACGAGAATTCAAGTTGGCTTCTATTCGACTAAACAATTTTGCTAATTCCTCAAATGTGAGTACTTGTTCACCTATTACTCGTTTTAGGTGATATTTTGAAGATTTTATTCCTGCCTCATATATGCCTCCAAAGTGAGGTGCAGAAGGGGGGTGAAAATACCATTTGATTTGCCGCGTGGTGGCAGCAGATGTGAGGTAATCACGAGCTGATAAGTAAAGAACGAAGTTTGTGTGGTTATCACTAATGATACAAGAACGTAATCCCCTTCTGGCTAAAAAGCGATCCAAAGTCGCTAAAAAGGCTTCTGTTGATAATTCAGATTCAACATCTAAGTGTACTGTCTTAGTACTTAAACAAATAAATAAGCACAGAGAAACCTTCAAAACTTTGGCTCCTCTACGCCTACTTTCCTTTATTGAAAATATACTACCAGAATCTACCCCAAGATTGAGGGAAGGATGACCTTCACGAAACCTAATTTGGGACAAATCTCCCATCATAGGCTGTACACCAACAGGACGAGCTTTAAAACATGTTACGCATTTACCAAGATGCGATCGAATGACGTTTCGAGTGTAAACAATTAAATGTTTTGATTGTGAAATTGAAAATAACGTCCTAGGCCCCACAAGTAAATAATTTTTATGGTACGAGTCAATAATCAAATTTGTAAAATGAGTTTTCTTGGGCAAAAGTTTAAGATGTTGGACATTAGAGGCGATAGGGGCATTGTGTAACCGCCCACCGACTCTGAGCAGACCAACCGGGTCTAAAAAAGGCATTAACTTTTGAACATGAGACGAGTTACGACAATTTTTGCCTGCATCAATATGAAAATGCACGCGTTGTACTTTCAAAATCCCTAATTTCAGAGATGAATGCAACTCCTCGACGGTTAATATTCCAAATATACGATCCTCTGTCTTCTTTCGAATGTTAACAGCAAATCTCAAAATCCATGCTGTAACGCGTTGCAATCTTGTTAATGAAGAAAATCTATTTAACGTCTCCTCATTCCACGAATTAGTTGTAGTCAATACATGAATATTGTTGGCCTTTAGCTCAGGAACAACATCAAGTTTTACACTGGAAGAATGGAACAATGGCCACTCATCGACGGGTGAGAGCATCCAAGGAAGCCCCTTCCACCATAACTCTGTATTGACCAACTGATCAGGCAAAAGTCCTCTGCTGGATACGTCAGCTGGGTTCAAATGAGAACGTATATGAAACCATTTGATCAACGAATTTACTTCATTGATTTGTCCTATTCGATTGGCAACAAAGGTTTGCAAATTATATGTAGGTGTATGAATCCATGATAAAACTATCGTAGAATCTGTAAATGCGAACACTTTGTCAATATGTAAAGTTGTACCGAATGATTTCAAAACATAATCCAAAAGTCGAGCAAGTAACAAAGCACCACATAATTCTAAACGTGGAATAGAAAGAGTTTTCACTGGAGCCACCTTGGACTTGGCAACCAAAAGTCTAATGTTAAATTCTTGCTTTGAGTGTTGGGACCGAATGTACACAACACAAGCATAGCCCCTTTCGGATGCATCTGCAAATCCCACTAATTGATATGTATTATCACTACTCTCCCCTAAGTAACGCGGAATTTGAATATTGGCTAATGTTGACAATGACGATACTATTGCCGTCCAATGAGATTGAACCACGACAGGAACTGGATCGTCCCAGTTCAATCCTAGCTTCCACAATTGTTGTAACAAACATTTAGCCAAAAATGTGACGGGGGAAATCCATCCAAGTGGATCAAAAATCTTTGCAATTGTTGATAAGATTGACCTTTTCGAAAATGTTATTTGTGATGTTTTTATCCGATACGAGAACGAATCAGTTTGCGAATCCCAAACAATACCTAAAATCTTAATGTTATTGGCATGATCTAAATCAATTTCTATAGGTGCTTCCTGGTGTGAGATTGGAATATCAGAAAGCAGTTCACGACAATTACTCGACCACTTGCTCAATTCGAAACCGCCAAGATTAAGTAGTTTCACCAAGTCTCGCTGCAATTTACGTGCCGATTCAAGTGTGGATGCTCCAGTTAAAATATCATCAACGTACATATTTTCTAATAAAACTTTTGATGCTGTCGAAAATTTTGCATCTGCATCCGATGCGAGTTGCTGTAAACTACGTATCGCGAGAAACGGTGCGCATGCCGTTCCGAACGTAACAGTTTGCAGTTCAAATTCTTTAATCATTTGTTCTGGTGATTCACACCATAAAATATGTTGATAGGATCTATCCTCTGGTCGAACCAATATTTGTCTATACATTTTGCAAATATCTGTTGTAAAGACAATTTTGTGCGTTCTGAAATTTGAAATTAACTTCACAATATCTTGCTGAAGTTTAGGTCCTACTAAAAGTATATCATTTAACGACTGGTTAGAAGATGTTTTTGAACTTGCGTCAAAAACAACTCTAAGCTTTTTAATGGATCCCGTATCCTTAATCATACAATGATGAGGAATGAAATATTTTCCAGTCGAAACTGATGAACTTGTCACATCTATCATGTGGCCCAAAGATTCATATTCTCTCATGAATTGAATGTAATCAGATTTTATATCTGGATGCGGAGAGAAACGGCGCTCGAGGTGATGCAGACGAGATACTGCCGAGTGATATGAATCACCAAGAGCCGATTTAACTTCCCCGAATGGAAGTGGAACAACGTACCGTCCCGCATCGTCTCTATAATGCTGAGTTGAAAATATGTTATCAAAAAGCAACTTTTCTGGAGATAACAGTGAAGGATGATTGGGAATGTCCTCAATTTCACAAGTTATCTTCACATTAGTTTCAATTGATGAATCTAATACTGTCAAAAACGAATTAATAGGAGATGTGCTGTGATCGACATTTCCCATTAAAATCCAACCAAAAGCCGTATTCAAAGCTATCGGTTCATTCACTTTTCCTACCACCTGCCCCGAACGAAGTACTGACGAAAACAATCCAGCACCCAATAAAATATCTATTGCAGAGGGCTTATCGAAATTTGGATCTGCCAAAGTTAAATTTCTCAAATGATCCCAGTCTCCCCGACGAATGGGAGAACTAGGCAACTGTGCACAAATGCTTGATAACACGACGAAATCCGCATCAAAAAGCTCATTCGAACATAGAGGACGGATCCGACACTTGACCAGTCCCTTCTGCGCGATGGCCGACAACTGTCCAATTCCTCGAATAGGAATTTGTTTATTAGAACAGTCGAGGCCCAAACGAATTGCACAATCATTTGAAATAAAATTTGCCTGACTTGCACAGTCCAATAATACACGAACCTTGTGGAAATTACCCTTTTTATCACGAGCTTCTACGATAGCCGTAGCTAACAAAACTGATGATTGGCTAGAGCTCGATAAAACGTTGGGATTATTAAACCTCTCCAAATGAGGTGTGGTTGCCGCGATGGCCAATACGATTGGTTCGATGGTTTCAGGTGGGGAATCAAGTATCTCTTGTCTAGAGGTGTTATCGAAATTGTTGCTATTTGACGCCTGTACTTGGCTGTTTACGTCACGAGAAAAATGCAACAACGAATGATGATTTTTATGACACCGAAAACAATTAAAACGCGACGAACAGTTCTTGACCAAATGCTGACCGGAAAGACAATTCTGACACAATTTATATTTCTTCACAACCTCGAATCTAGCAGGTGGTTGTAGCTTTAAAAACTGGTCATACTTTGAGAGAAAATGTCCACCTTTACATATTAAGCACACCGATTTTTGTGTACTGACAAAAGAATTTAATAAGCGATTTGGTTTTGCTTTTGGTGCTTCGTTTTTCACACCGTACCCATGAACCGATTCATAAATTTTAGATTGTGATTCTAAAAACAACAATAACTGCGAAAATGAAGGAATTTCGTCCTTGTGACCCATTATCTCGAAGTTAGTTCTGAGGTCATCAGGAATTTTCTTCAGAACAATATGTAGTAATAAAAATGACCACTGATCTGTTGGAAAATGTAAGGCTTCTAACGCCTGAATATTTTCCTTCAAAACATTAACGACAGATCTGAGTGAATCCTTTTTTATTATGGGGCATGAGATAATGTTCTCTACATGTCTGTCTGCAATTATCCGTTTGTTATGAAAACGATCTCTCAACAAATTGTAAGCAATTGGATAATTGATTGCGGAAACCGGAAGATGCTTTATAATATTCAACGCGTCGCCCGATAGCGCTCCTAACAAATAATGCAGTTTATGTATGTCACTTAGAGACTCATTATTATGAATAATTGCATCAAACGTATTTATAAAATTTATCCATTCAGTAATTCCACCCGAAAAAGTTGGCAAGCTAATTTTTGGAAGTGAAAAACCGAGACTATTTGATGTTTTTATTGAATCTTCCTTTGGTGGAAAAACTGCTAGATAATTCATATGAATTTCAAAATACATGTTCATAAAGGTTTTATATTTATTTTCCAAATCGGTTAGGTCTAACTCTTTACTCTTTGACGTTTCTAAGATCACATAAGATTCAACAAAGTCATTCCTTTGCTTTTCGATATCTTTGATTCTAACCAGTAAACTATTTCTATCTATTAAATTACCAGAAATAACTGCTTTGATAGATGATTCATGAATTTCCCGAAGACCTAGAATGGCCAATTTATTACGAACAATAGCAGAAGCAGCCATTTTATACAAAGATTGAATAATAATAATCCCTTGCTAATATTTGAAAATAGAATTCAACAAACGAAAAATGCGCAATTTACCACGAATTTTATCCCCTTTGAGGTGACAATATGCCCAATTCGAAGGCCGAAATGCCAGGAATATTAGGAACACGGGATCAAGGTTATTGGAAAAACACATACAAGCATCCAACTCCAAATGCTTATGAAATCCGGCACGATTGGAACAAAAATGTTGCATCCGAAGCTATCTTCGAAAATGACAGCCTCAAATGCAACTGGCGAAATGGACTGTAAATTACGAAAATCGAAAAGAATTGATTGCAGCTGAATGCTTATATGTGTGCTGGTAAATTGTGGACTACTTGGAAGTAAGGAAAACCAAGGCACTTACCAAATTAGAAGGCGAACACATAACTTACAAAAAACACTTCCTTCCAATGTCACAAGTCGACTTGTAGTAGTCAATTGTTGGTTGTTATTGTTGTCACGGTTCCCAGCTTTCTTCAGCAATGTGACATGGTTGGGGAAGGTAGGAAGGATAAAAATGACATCCCGGTAGGTACTGTGCACATTATCACTTCAAAACCAAACAACGATATTAGTTTACATTTTGAGAAAAAAAATTATGTTTTATTTAAATTTTATAACTTTAAGACAGAGGTTGTCTATTTTGTTAAAATTTTATTATACTTTTATAAAAATGTCATTAAAAGATAGTTTTTTGAGAAGTTGTTTTATTTTACCCCAAATCTCGCAAACAATATAGTTGTTTTATCAAATTATTGCAATATGTTACTAAATTTCTTTTAAATATTGAAATCATAGCGAGTTTTTTATTCGGGTATTCTAGACCCAACCCTACTATCATTGTTACATATTTTGACTGTACTGACGCCGGGTTAAAATGGATAGTAATAATAATAAAATAAAAATTATCACTTTTTTGTCGTTCAGTGTAAAAATATTTAATATAAAAGCCCAGTTTTTTAATTTTTTAATTGCGATCTGAAAACTTTGGTTTCATAATATACTTATTTGGTGGTTACCTTTTAGATTTGACAATAAAGTTTGGTGTTTGCTCTTTCTAACACCCATTTTTCTCACTATGATAGTAAGGGGGACACGACGATTTCTAAAATACCTAGATGAGTTGTTCCGAAAAGCAAATAGAGGGGCTAAATGTAAAACAATTAAAATTATGGCTGAATGATTTAGTTTATTTTTTGAAAAACTAACACCTATTCATATTCCTAATTCTATGTAAGCTTTTATTTTTCAATTTACTTTTTTGACATATTTTCCAAAAAGCAAATTTACGTAACTTGTGATTTCTCTGTTTCAAAAACTTTTATACAATATCCTGTCCCTTTTTCTTAGCAATTTTTTTTCCATTTTTCAATTTTCCCAGAAGAATTTTTTAGGAAGTTATTTTCGGAAACAAAATAAAAATATGTTAATTACATTGGAGCGGAATTTAAAAATGTTTGATTCAAAAATAGGCCACTTGCATGGATTTCATAACGACTTGGAAAAAATCGTGTGGATAGATTTTTTATTAAGATTACGAAAATGTTAGTAAAATTTTTTAGATATGTATAGTTTTTATTTTATTTTTAAACAAATAAATCCATTATTTGACCTCGTGACGTCACTACACGAAAATGTCCCGTCTCCGATTATGTTCCCTTAATTTTGTAAAATTCCACCCTGATAATTTTTTTTATATGGCAACACTTTGATTTCCGGCTAATTTTTGAATTTTCGTTTAACGCTCACTAGATTATTGTTTGTTCTATGCGAACTTATCCTTTGGTTTAATTTTTTTATAAAGATGGCGGTGTTTTTACAGATGTTACGAAGAGAACCCCGTACAATTTATTGCTATTCGTGTGGAAAACGTTCTTTTTTTAAAATTGATTTTCGGCTATGTAATTATCGTTTTTTCGGATCTATAAAATTATGTCCCGTCTTTCCGGATTATAAAAAATGGTCCGATTTTTCGAATTGAAATTTTCAGAAAATCGCCGGGGTTTCAAAAATACGTTAAAAAATATTTTAAAAAATACAGAATGTCTTAGAATATTTGCCAAAACCGTTTTTTTTATGTGACCTATTACTTTGTTTGCTGTTCAAAATTTTAAAATAAATTGAGTTTAGTTTTTTGTTCTTAGCAAACTCAGTTTTTTCCTTCCTGAAATGATTCTTTTGTAGGTGTTTTTTAAAAGGGAATCTCATACGTTAAAAACGATTGAAGTATTATTTTCCGTAGAAATATGAACTGAATGTTACCATTTCAGATTTCCGTTGTTAAATAAACAGACAAAAACGTATTTTAAAGAAAATACTCACGATAAAAAGTGGCTCTATAATTCACATTTTCACTATAATTTTTGTTTTTAGGTAGATATTTATTTTATGTTTGTGTGGGATTGTAGGTACCAGCCTCCGCATTTCCCGGAATTATTAGATATTATCTTAATTGTCCAATTTTAATTTACTAGCAGACCCGGACGGGAAAAAAAGGCTCTTTTTTTACTTAAAAAATTAATTTTCAATGTAAAAAAAGATTTTATAAAAAAAAAACGTGGTCCATCCTCTCTGCTTACCCTTCTATAATTACGGTCGTCACTCTCACAGAAACAGCAACGAAGCGCGTGGGCGACTGAAACGCGGTAGTGTTTGTAAGGTGATTTGTGCATTCCAATCCCTACCGTGTTTCAGTCGGTAGAGCGACTAAATCGCGGTAGGGATTGTAAATACGCGACACGGCCACACCTTTCTCTGGCTAACTAAGCACAACGTGTGGCCTCTGTGTTTCCTCCCTCCTACAACATGAGTCTCTTCAAGACCCATGTTAACTCCTTCCTTTCCTCAAAAAGACCCTCCACACAGCATCCTCAAAGATGACATAGGCCCTGAGGGAAATTATTTTCCTCAGGGCCTCCTGTGTGGAGTTAATGTAAAAAAAAAAAAAAACGACATCTACTGACAACGCCATTACCCAAACTTTGTAACCAACGCCATCTGTTAATTTGCATACATTCCCAACGCTGGCCAGCCCGCTCCCTTTATATGTATATATTTATATATATTAATAAAGAGGAAAGGTTTTTATTGTTTGTTTTTATTGTTGTTTTTATTGTTTTTATTGTTTGTCTCCCTTTATATATATTAATAAAGAGGAAAGGTTTTTATTGTTTGTTTGCATTGAATAGGCTCCGAAACTACTGAACCGATTTGAAAAATTCTTTCATTGTTAGGAAGCTACACTATCCCCGGGTGGCATAGGCTATATAATTTGTATTTGCACGGGAATGGTGATTCCGGGAGAAAAATGTATTTATTTGAATATGGCATTGCAACGCATGCCGGGAACCAGCTAGTATTATATATTTCAACCAATTTACACAAAACCTTGACAAATTATATACCTAAACTTTCCTCATGAATCACGCTATTTAAAAAAAGATCTAAGCCTTCAGACAGCGGGAACGACTTTGCTTTATAATATGTATAGATTTCGACGGCCGGCGTGGTCGAGAGGTAAGGCTCTTGACTCGCAATCCGAAGGTCGCAGGATCGAATCCTGGCGTGGGTAAATAATGTTTTTTTTGATTAATTTGTAATATTTCACAATTACTTAAAATAATAAAAAGTATATTTGTGACACGTTCCAGAGTGGAAGATACTCTCAGTATCGCCCTGGTGTAAGACCACCATTCAGAATTAAAATGTTGCTTGAAATGGCTTTAGCCGTGTTTGGTGACCAGATCTGAATAGCCAGGTACTTTCCCACCTTCCTCTTCCTCCCTCTTTCCCCTCCTCTATACCTTCAGCCTCACAACACACCCCAATTGGGGATACCACAGTCCCACTGGCTCCAGACGGGAACAGTTGGGACTCTTGTGGGATATTCACATTAAAAAAATATGATAATATTGTGCAGTATATTTGCGGCACGCTTCGGGGCGAAACATCTTTTCAAAACAGCCCTTGTGAATACGAAACGTTGCTTTGAAAAAGCTTTAGGCGTGTTTGCTAACCAGATCTGTATAGCCATTGGAGGGGACCCCACCACTTTCCCAACTGCAAGGAAACACGTCCTCCTTCACCACACATATCAAGTCTCTCCTTTTTTTATTGAACGAAGCTACATTTATTTGAACGACTCTACAACTCTACACCCCCCAATGTCCATGCATACGGGGTAAGTAAGCAGTATACACGTACTTACATTAATATTACACAAAAGATAAATAAAAATAGCAGCCCGTAGAATAATTCTTCTGTACAGCCAGGGAGGTTCTTCCCCGCCTTCCTCTTTCCCATCTCCTCTCCATCCCCACCACCTTCAGCCTCACAGCAAAGTGACTCGACGGTTGACACCCTGAAATTATAATTATTGTAAAACAACTATATTTTGTTGTGCATTATTTGCCAATATCACACCTAAAATGGACTTCAAAAATACGTTTGAAAATAAATTGTTATGATTTATTTTCAGTTTCGATTTAATTTACTTACACTATTAAGTATATACAGTATACAGTTATGGGACGTACTTGACTTACTTTAACCAGTAACTCCTGACATTATTTGGAGTAAAAAATGTAAATGAAATTTTGGTCTTCGGTGACATTTTTGATTTTTTTTTTCTACAAAAACATAAAGGTGTTAGACAACTGGAGGCGGGGTGAGGGGTTTGTCGGTTGGTTATTATTTTAGAGGAAATTATTTTCCTCAGGACCTCCTGTGTGGAGCTAATGTAAAAAAAATCATCACTGTCTGATTCCTTTTTTTACACTAACTCCACACTGGAGGCCCTGAGGAAAACAATTCCCTCAGGGTCTATGACATCATTGGGGATGCTGGGTGAAGGGTATTTTTAGAGAAAGGAAGGAGAGGAACTTCTGGAAAGGAAAAGGGTAAGAGGGGTGGTTAGGAATCTGGGGATCAGTGTGTCCAGGAATGACGGTCATGTGAATCCATCTCTCCCTCTGCGGTGCAAGACCATGAGAGGTCACGGTCCTACTGGAGAGGTTACGGTCTCCCTCAACCAGTCTCCCAATCAGGCCTGCAGTTGGTGAACAGACGAATCCGCCGCAAGATCGGGACAAATCTTACCTCTTCGTAGCTTATCGGTCTCCTCTTTGTACGGTGCTTCGTAGCCTCCCACTTTTGTCTACTTTGGTTTCTGCATTTCATCTTCTTCTTGTGCCCTGTCCGTTCAACGGACGTTGGCTATGATGTTGGCTGTGCGGACTTTGTTTACTGCGGCTCTACGGTAGACTGGCCAAACCACTGTCTTAGGTTTTTCAGCCATGAAGATCTCCTTCTTCCAGGGCCCCGTCTTCCGGCAATCTTTCCCTGCATTATGAGATGCAAGATCTCATACTTCTCTGGATGTCTCATCACATGTCCAAGATATTGAAGTTTTCGGATTTTTATAGTTTTAATAACCTCTTTTTTCTTTATTCATCCGAATAATAACATCTTCATTCGTAACGCTTTCCATCCAGCTTATTTTAAGTATTCTTCTTTAGATCCACATCTCCAATGCCGTAAATCGCCTAATTAGTTCTTCAGTAAGCGTCCATGCTTCCATTTTATAAAATAATATCGAAAACACGTAAATTGAACACTGTGTGTTTTTTGTCTACCTCCTCCATATATTATATTATTAAGACTGTTTACGTTCCTAAAATAAATAAATAAATGACCCAAAAGTTCAGTTACTATTAAAATAATTGCATCACATGCCTTGGCCGTGAAAAACCGATAAAAAAATATTATCAATTTTGAGTTATTTTATCATGCACGCATTTTGACATTGACTTATCTTTTAGAGATATTTTATCATGAATGGGTTAACAATAATACGTTTGACATCATTGCGTATTTTCGGGTTTGAACTTTGTTTAAAACTTATCGGGTTAACGTCGTAAATTGAAATCCTAGGTCAATAACAGGGTGATCAACCCCAGTGGACTTAAAAATTATATACCAATGCTCAGACACCAAGAATATAAGCTTTTCGAAACAGCATGGCACCTCGAAATTTTTCTATTCTTCAGATGGTAACTTTTTGAAAAATTGAAAGTTATATCCCCAAAATGCCAAACGACACAAACACATACGTCTATAGGATTTAGCCTGCGAGAGAATGAGGTAGAATAATCGGTCTTCTCTTTGCGCTGTGCTTTGTAACCTATCGGTCTCCACTTTGTGCGGTGCCTCATACTTCCCCATTCCACTTTAGTTTTCTGAAGATTTCACTTCTACCGCGAGTAAACTGCATACTCTGATTTTATAAAATACAATTTTTACAATTTACCCTTTAACAATTTTAGCAGATTTTATGAAAGCTCTAAAAGCTTTCTTTATTTATTTCACAAGTGACACATTTTATTCAGTTGTTGTATGTTTCTACATAACACTCATTGGCGGTTCGTGCTGTGAAGCAGGAGAGATTGTGCCTCCCCCAAAAAATAGAGAAGATAAGGGGAAAAGATACAATATACATGTTGTATCTATTCATCTAAAATATAATAAAATTTTAATTTAAATGTATCAATTTATATACCGTACAAGTCTTAAAGTAATTTCATTTTGAAAATTACTCATGATTACTTTCGTATTTCACTAGGACTGGTTGCCGCCTTTTTGTTGTGTTACACTTAGATTTCCGGTCGCCGCACCGAGTTAAGGCGGTACACAATCCTAATAATATTTGTTTGCTCAAAACTCACTTATTAATCATTTCCGGCGAATTCGTAACTATATTAACTTTTTTATTCAGATGTTGTCCGGGGGATGTAAGTTCTTTGTATTTAAGATTAATAAAAACAATACCTTACTATAAATATATTTTACGTACAACGCCTTTAAAAATTTGTAATACGTTTTACAACTTAAGTTAGCGGTAAGCACCAGATTTCATTTTTCTAGACGGTAAATTAATAACTTTGGCAGTGCGACATCATCCCACATTTTCATTATTTGTAACACGTTCTTCAGAATTAATTAAATTGAACGCGGTGAAAAGGTCTAATCTCCGTGCCTGCTAGGGTGAATTCCACCGTACGTTCATCCAGTACGCCGTGCAGCGGGCGCATATTTGTTTACACGCTTCTTCACTTACGTCGTTAAGATTCCCACATTATTTGTCTTTTTCTTCTTATCTTTGATATGGCAAATTCGACAGTAGGTTCGTGCAATACACGGGTCGCGAGACTCTATTTGTATACACGGCTTCTTTACTTACGACGTTGAGATTTTGAATATATTTTAGGGTATATTGTCATCTTAATACACAATGCAGTACAATAATACGCTAGAGAGTCAGAGATAGGACCCGCCTCCTGATTTTATGTAGGCGGAGGCGGAGGGGAGATGGGAATTCACATGGAATCGAAATGAACGGTAGGCGTTGCGCGATCCCGCTTTGTTTAGTTTGAGGCGCGCCTCATAAAACGAACAAAATTAAAAATTACGTAATTCGTATACATACCTACTTTCAATAAATAAAATAAATTTTCGCCACCATTTTTACATTAATTCGTGGTGTAATGGTCAGCATAGTTACCTTCCAAGAAGTTTATCGGAAGTGGGTTCTCTGTCATAGCAATTTAATAAAAATATATATAAAAAGTACATGGTACGGGGTGTAATAGCTCGTACCTGAAGTATTTTAACCAGCGATTCCTTTGCATTTTTGGAGTAAAAACCGATGATCATATATTTTTTTTAAATTAAAAACAAATTCTCATCTGCTATCGTGCTGCTGGAATGAGAAGGAGTGCGGCATTTGACCCGCGAGGCTGTGCCCTGCTTAGTAGCGACGTGTGATGGATTTAAAAATATATATATATCATCGGTCAGAAAAACGAGATTAAAGTTTTCACCCCAAACTTGCTCAGGAATCGATGGTTAAAATCCTGCGTGTAGTTACGTGCTGTTTGTTACACCCTCTATGTATATTTTTAAAAACTTTTATAATTCAAACCATATTTTTTATTATTTTATATCCCTTGATATTTCACGGATTGCGCTGGATGTATAATGGTACTTCACACCAAAGCCAGCCTTCCAACTCCGAACTTAGTTCGGAGTTGGAAGGTTGGTCGATCGTATTGTGGCTGCGGCCAACCCTCCAACTCCGAATTCTGAACTCCAACATGGCGGACGTCGAACGGCTGAATCGGCGCCGTATCTTATCACCGTATCAGTTGCCTATAATTGTGCAGGCGATGCTACGGTTTCTACAATATTGATTTCGATTCGTGAAGCTAAAAAAATAATAATTTCTAACCATTTTTATACAACTCTCCCGTAATAATATTGCGCAGACTGAAGTGTTGGGCCAACTCACACGAACCAGCCATCGCCGATCGCCTTGGAGGCGATCCTGGGCCAACTCAAATTCCAACCTTCCAATTCGAACCTCCAACGCACGAACTACCCTTTCGCACAATCGTTCAAACGTTTGAAGTTGAAAGTTGGACGCAGTATGGCCTTACCATAGTAATTGTAATAATGATTTGAGCTCAACAGCTGAAGTCACTGAAAAGTTTTCTTCTTTCTTTATCGCTAAAATAGGTTTTCCGAAAAATTGTCAAATTTTCTTTGTTCTTCCTGTTTTATTGTAAAATGTTAGTCACTCCAGAAAAGCAATATCAGTTTTATCTGTACCATTGATGAGCAACCTGTGGCCCGTGAACCGATTTCATCCCCATACTTAAAAAAAATTCAGCATGGATGGTATTAAAACGGGTCTCCGGAGCATTAAAGAAGGTCTCCGGAGCACGATGGGCACACCACTCGTTAAGTGAAATTAATTTTATAAAGTAGCACAACAACAAAAAGTTAATTAAAAAAACAGTTTTTTTTTAAATAAACTATTACACTATATTATTGCAAGAACATGTTCGCAGCTTTTTTTTATGTGAATATCACACAAGAGTCCCTGGAGAGAGTCCTGCTGAAGAGATTAAAATGTCCCTCTGAATCAGTCTCTTCCGATCCGGTTGGCTTGTGGTCAGACGAATCCGCCACTAAGATCCGGACAAACCTCACTCCAAGAACCCGGGCACCCTTGCTAAGTCACCAAACGTAGCGAACCACTTGGGTTGACCTATGGCAGAGGTGATGGTTATCCAATAAATAGTTGGCGGTACCCATTCCCGCCTCCCAAATTGAATTTATGGACTTAATGCTGAGCGCTCGTCTTTGCCGGTCGTCCGTCAGCTTACTGTTGATGTTGTACCCTAAATACTTTATTTCTTCTACTACATTCAGAATTATATTACGGAATTTTTTCCATGAAATTAAATAAACTAATTTTTTAAAAAATTCAAATGAAAATACATTGAACTCATTACAATCGATGTTCACTGTATCGATCAATTATAACACAACTGTCACGTCATGAACTTCGACGGATCATAGAACAACAAATAATAATATGTTCAGTCTGTCTAGTAAACCAATAACAAGTGTCAGAAGTCAACCGGGCTGTATAATTTGACCGACGAGAGGGTCATTCACAAAGCATTCTTATCAAATTTCCGTTTAGCTCTCGCTGAGCGAATAGTCAACATTGTGAAGATAGCCAAATGCACCACATATCGCCATGTCGCTTATCTCTCGTAATTGGGCAACTGCGATTGGCTGAAGGTCAAGAACACCAACGCATAATGGGGTATTTTAACTGTTCTTTCTTATTGTTTAAAAAAATGAGAAAAAACTTACGACGCTAGAATCATTTTTATTTTAATTTTATGCTGATGAATAAATTTAATCACCATCATACAGCGTCTCAAATTTGTACTTATAAGTCCATGCCCCGTACTTCAGTCATCTCTACAGTCTATAATACCATCAGATAGTTTAATCGCAGGGGTAGCCTAAGAGGATGGACCGCCAAACAACTCTGACACACTGCTTGCTTTAATCATATCTTTTCAGTCTACCCCTGAAGTTAAACTATTTAATGGTAATTTAGTCCAGACAAAATAGACATTCCCGTTTGCATTGACTCCTAACAAGCCCTTTGACCTCGGATAAAAAACAACGCTAATGCTATATCGACGGGGACTTTTGACATAGCATTTGTAATGACGTATTCAAAACCTGTACAAAAATTCAGCTTGTTCGTAATCTATGCAAACTCAGCACTTTTTTCGTCTATTATGACTGGACTAATGGGACTGTTGGGATTTCTGAACTAGTAGATATGAACTTCTATGTATGCATGGACTACCTGATATATGTATGCATATTCGTCAGTGAAACAGAATAGGCAGAATAGATGATTAAGCACATAGATTCTTAACCTTTTTTTGCCCACCGCCCACTTTGAGAATATTTTTATTTCTAGCGACCCCTAACTCGTGAATCCGATCGGAAGGGGCGTAATGGGATACCTCGGTGGGTTACATTTGCCACAACGGAGGGGGCGTAACGGGATACCACGACGGAGGGGGCATAATGGGATACCACGGCGGGGTTACATTTGACACAACGGAGGGGGCGTAATGGGATAGTGAAAATATTTTAAGGTGTGACGTAACTTATGGATGGTCGCTAATGGGATGGGATGGGGCAACAGAAACAGAACGATGGGGTGGGGAGGGTTTCTCTGGGTCTCCTACCGCCCCCCTGAAAGTCTAAAACGCCCCCAATTTTCTCTTGGTCTTCCGCCGCCCCCCCTGAAGGTCTGAAACGCCCACGTAGTTGGTCGTCTATGATTTTTCCACTTATGTATGTATCTCCCATTAATGATTTAATGATTTATAGGGAGAACAAGTGCAATGAATGGTGAGGGTGCAGGAGTTTGTATATTGAGTGAACACGAGTGATTGATTGTTTAAGGCAGTTATTTGGAACATTATGTTTGCATACGGAAAGCTCATTATATTTTGTAGACGGGTAGGATGACGCCCACGTTACTTCCCCGCTCCTTCCAACATGGTTTGTTCCTCTTGTTCCCCTAACCCTTATCTTCATGTCTCTTGTTTCTCATGTTTATTTTATTGAGAGTGTGTAGATATTATTTTAATATTAGTTAATTTATAAACTATTATGACTTATTAAGAATAATAATTAATAATTATGAATAATAATTGTAATAAAGAAATGTTTTTCTTTTCAGGTCGATTCCAGGGAACAATTTGCCGATGGTATTCAATCACGCTGAAAAACCTACCAAACACGAGGCGCCATCTTTGATTTGAAGAAAACCACACCACCAATATTTATCCAGACGCGGAAAAAACAGTGCACGGGCTTAAATTTAATCTCCACGGACGAAAATAGCACGAATGGTCGAAGGTGACATTGAAAATAAGTTTTGTTTCGAAATAGGATAGATTTGTGTAAATAAGTGCCGGCATGTACGATAATATTATGAAGAAGAGACAAAATGCTCGGGGAACATTATTTTTGGCGGCCATGTTGGAAGTGGCGCTAGTGTCGTTATTCGTGTTGAATTTGGCGGGCTGTCACTCTTCCCCCGTCTTAAATTCGCCTTTGCAAAATATAAGCGATGATGTGCGCCAATATGTGGCCAGACAACGGATAGACGTGATTAATGCAGCGGTGTGTTCGGATATATGTCCAAGTGATCAGACAGTAAGTAGATCTTTCACAATAAATTATAATACACTTTGAATTTAAATCAGGCATCGCTGTCCGGTGCTCGATTATTATTCAAATTCCCCGTACATGACATTAAATGTCGCCGAATTAACATGTTGGTGTCACGGCGAGCGACTCTTTAAACGTTTTCCGTGACATTGTCCAAATTCGGTCGGCATTATACCCGTAGTTGCCCCCGATTAGACCAAAAAATTCAATAAATATTATTAATCGTACCACCTCGACTACGTAAGTATGGATATCGAAATCTAAGCCCAACCTGTGAAATAGATCTGAACCTATCCTAATGCATGTTCCATCGATTTCCATGTTAACATTTCAACATTTTCACATTTTTCGACTGTTGAATTATAAACTATAAGGTAAATAGGTATGTTTTAGCGAAATTGCTAAATACCAATACAATGTTAAATTTAAATGATTTTTACTGAGTGCAGATTGTTTTCTTTGTGTTGTTACCTGGGGGTTACATTGAGCATTGGTGTATTATATTAAAACTAGCGAGTTCCTGGCATGCGTTCCAATGCCACTTAAATAAAGGAAAGGTTTCTTCCTGCGTGTCCTTTCCCGTTCCCTTTCCGCATCCCCTTCCCCACCCGCGTCCCCGCTCTCCCGCCTACCTCTTCCACCTTCCCTGTCTTCTCATGTCTCCCCTCTCTCGTGGGAAGGTTTTCTCTTGCCTCCCCTCCCTAGTCTCCCCTCCTACGAACCCTCCCTTCTTCGTTTCCCTCCGCCCCTCATGGATTCCCCTCTCCCTCCCTACTACCCTCCCTGTAAAATTTTTACACAAATTTCATAACGCCAGAGCTAAGGCTGTCCGTAAAATAATGTCTCCAAGGTGCTGCAGTCGCGAGGAATCATTTTACGCGCAATCCTGCAACAGTGGCGTGTAGCTTGGTTTCCCCTTGTCAAATTCCCACGTTGCCCCCTCTGTGACGCATATTCTCGGCGTAGCAGCCATTCGCGATGGAGCTTCCACTCGCCGCACCCGCCAGGTGTGAGTTACGCTCTGTAATTCGTTTTTAAACTTTGCTTCGGCGAATCTGAATGATACCACTGGGATTGTTACTTTATCTATGGGGTCGTCTAGTGTATCCGGGTCTCGTCTCCAGTCACAATTGTGTCCAAGAATTCTTCGCCATCGATGTCGAAGCACTCAAGGAATTCGCGGGCTGCTTCAACCCTTTGTTTTTTGTGATATTCGGTGAGCATTTTGGGACCCACCTTGGGCAGACTTTGTGGTCTCCCAATTTTTTTGACTAAATCTTATCAATAGTGGTCTTACTGACATCAGGGATCATACCACGGAGCTCAATTTGCAATTATTGTTTTTTCCACTTTGGCATTTTTTTTCATTTGAAACCGATGGCTGTCCGGCTCGCTTTTAAATTCTCTGCACCATTTAATAATAATAATTATTATTATTTATTTCACATAAAATTAAACATATGTGGAAACTTTGACTAGCCAACTAGGAATGGATCCTGTTTTAGGCCAGTCAAATTGACAAATTTAAAATTCATTTCATAATTTCATACTACATTGTTTACTTACATAACATGTTATTTATAGAAGGAAAATGTGTTAATTATGTATTCCTCATAGAAGCTTGAGTTGAATATATAATTTTATACTTTTAAGAAAAGAAGAGAAAAAGTTATATCTTAAAATACAAGTTCAGTATCGAATGCTTATGTTTGACAATAGATTTTGGTTATTTAAGATAGAAGCTTGAGTTAAATATATAATTTTGTACTTAAAAGAAAAAGAAGAGAAAAAATAATATCTTAAAATACAAATTCAGTATCGATTGCATATGTTTGACAATAGATAGATGTTTGCTTATTTAAATCACTTGAAAAAATCGAGAATCAAGACATTTTTGAAGCGTGATTACTAAATATCATAATTAACATGAATGTTTAAATCGCTTGCAAAAATCTAGAATCAAGACATTCTTCAGCGTGAATACAAAATATTATAATAAAAGTGTGCTTATGTTTAAAAATATTCAAATGCTAACGTTTAACAATATTCGAATGCTTATGTTTAACAATATTCGAATGCTAACGTTTAACAATATTCGAATGCTTATGTTTAACAATATTCGAATGCTTGTGTTTAACAATAAATATATGGTTGGCTATTTAGATCGCTTGTAAAAATTGATAATCAAAACATTCTTCAAGCGTGACAACAAAATAAAATAATTAACCTGAATGACGTATCCCCCAACTATAGGAGCCGGCAAAGAAACTAAAAAAAAAAGAAAAAAAGATGTGACTCGAAGGATGAAGCAAATGATTAAAAAGAATTTGAATATATAACTTAAGTTAGTGTATAAAAGGCGACATGAGAAAATGGTTTTATTTCCCTTTCCTTGCTTCATTTTTTAATCCTACTGAGATATTACCCTTAGAGCACTTAAAAAAAAGATAAAACCGGTAAAGTAAATAAAACCGATTAAGTAAATAAAGGTAAATAAAAGCAAATAAAAGCCAGATGGTAATAATAAAAAGACTACCTCTTGGTCAACACATCTTCGCTTTTGACCCTCCCTAAATCAAGGAGCCAGTCGTTGATTAATTTGCGCAAAACATTTGTACTTTTCGTTTTCCAAGCATTAGGAATGATATTAAATAATTTAGGTCCTAAGTACGAAAATTGCCGTTGTCCAAGGGACGTCGTGGTTTTTATTGGGACTATTGGATTGTTCCTTGAATGTCGGGTGTCGTGAAGGTGGTCAATGGAAAGGTAGTGCTGGCGTTGTTTTTGAGCATGTAATAAAATCTTTCTAATATACAATTGTCTAACATCGAGAACTTTTAATTCCGTGAATAATGCATCACTGGGGTACCTGAAGGGTTTTTTAAGGATGACTCTTACTAATTATTTCTGTGCTTTAGCCATGCAGGGAGTCCAATATTTTTTTGGCACATCCACCCCATCCTAGGGATGCATATTCGAGTAAAGAATTACACATGGCATAGTAAATTGATTTCATATCTTTTACAGAGAGAATATTTCTGATGGTAATAAAAAGGTGTGTGAGTTTTCTGACTTTTGGGGCAGTCGATTTAATGTGTTCTTCCCATCTCAGATATTTATCTATGGTGATCCCTAGATATTTTAAACTATCAACGCATTCTAGTTTATTGCAAGTATAAGTGTTCGGTTCATTGCAAATGTGAATAGTAATATTTAGTATTACCTTGGGTTGTCCCGCTTGTATTGCACTAAAACGTATAAATTTTGTTTTATCCGTATTAAGAGTAAGAAGATTATTGTCTAGCCATTGTTTGACATTGTTTATTCCAATTTCGGCTTTTCTATGCGCTTTTGCCCTCAAATATCAAGACCGTACCGTCAGCAAAAGTGATGATACGATCGGCAAGGTTACTGTGGCAAAGGTCATTGATATAGATATTAAACAATATCAATCCCAAAGTACTTCCTTGTGGTACACCAAATTCGATATTTGCTGGATCGCTTAGAGTATCATTAATATTAACTCTTTGGCTCCGATTTGCTAGATAGCTTCTTAACCATTTAAGTAACTGCCCCTGTATACCGATTAGCTGTAATTTTTTCAAAAGGATTTTGTGCGAGATGGTATCGAAAGCTTTAGCCAGATCCAGAAAGAGCGCAATGCTTTTGATTCCTCGATCGATGTTATTAGAAACAACTTTAGTAAGATTGCAAATGGCATTTTCTGTACCTAAACCCGGTCGGAAGCCATATTGTCTCTTAGAAAGAATGTTATTATCTTCAAGGTAAAAGCTGAGACGGTTTTTGACGATTTTCTCGATTATTTTTGACACCGAACTGACTAAAGATATCGGCCTGTAATTTTGAATTGCAGATTTATCTCCATTTTTGTGCAGTAATACAACAATTGAATGTTTTAGATGGTTAGGGAATATTCCTGATTTGAGACTTAGATTGGGAATGAACGCTATCGGAGATGCTATGAATGTCTTGGCTACTTTAAGCAGATTTGTCGAGACTTTGTCTGGTCCACAAGCGTTAGATGGCTTTAGGTCGTCAATTATTTCCAAGTTGCGCACGTTTTCGCACTCATACACTGTTTTCTGTACACTTCAAGTAGCTGAGAATGAATTTCTACCGGGGTTTTGTTATTTGCACAAAAAAACTAATTATAGAGCCTAATTCACACCTGGCGGGTGCGGCGAGCGTAAGCTTCATCGCGAACGGCTTCCACGCCGAGACTAAGTGCGCAGAGAGTGCAGCGTTGTGGGGATATGGCGTAGGAAAATCAGGCTGCACGCCAGTTTTCCCGGATCTCGCGTAAAATTGTTCCTCGCGACCGCAGCACCTTGGAGACCTTACTTTAAGGACAGCCCTCGTATATAGACACTTTCGCGGGCATTCCCATACCGAATCACCAAGATTTTATCGCAATAGGTTAAAACAACTCGGACCCATAAACTTCTTTACACGACAATGTAACATTTCTCGACATACGAATTACGTATGAGACGTACCTGCAGTGTTGCCAAACGTACGAGGTTCCTCGTACAAATACGAGATTTGTGGCCTTCCGTACGAGGTACGAGGACACTATCAACCTCGTACAATTGTGTACGAGATTTTGATTTGATGATCAATGGAGGAATTCGCCTAATGTAAAAGCCCGTTATCCTAAAGGGATAAATGATATTAGTGAGCCAGATAAGTTTTGGGCTCAATTACTCAAAATCGAAGACTCTTCCAAGCTAGCTCATTTTGCCCATTCTGCACTATCCCTACCCCATGCGAATGCTGACTGCGAGCGGGTTTTTAGTAAGGTAAATTTTATTAAAACAGACATAAGAAACCGACTAACTGTGGAAACAGTGAGTGGCACACTTCTTGCTGACAAAAGCACAAGAGGTTCAACTCGTACTGGAAACTGCGTCAATTTTGAACCAACAAAAGAAATGTATAGCCGCATGACAACAGACAAAATAAACGCAGAAAAAACGATGATAGTGAGGATGTTCCTGACATAATATTTGGAGAGGAGATGTAAATTATGTTACCTTGATTTACATTTTTTTTTTGTGATTTAACTTGAGTAATAATTAAGATTTTTTTAATACAACACAAAGGGATGTTTCATTTAGTAGGAAACTTGCAATAGTTTATTTCATTGAGTAAAAAGTCCTAAATCCAGGAGTTGTAATAAATGTACGAGGTTTGAAAGTCAAAGTACGAGATTTTTAGCTACATCCGTACGAGGAATTTTTTTTTACGGTTGGCAACCCTGCGTACCTGAGTTATTAAATGGTTTAGGAACGCATAAGGGACAAACAAAGAAACTTTCATTTTTATATGACGATGAGAAATGAAGCGAAAACATATGTGACACTTATTTAACTTCAATTGATCACCACTCTAACGAATCCAGTCTACGCGCACTGCTTACCGCTTTCTAATAGCGGAACACGTTTCGACTAGATATTAGTAGGGTTTAGCGCCTCTGATTGTATAGCTCTACGGCGACGAAAGGTTCAAGTAAGTGATTTGGTTATTTTCACTCGAAAAAGTTACAAAATTGAATATCAAAATTATTTTTTTCTTTAAGTTTTAATTTCAGTAGTTTTCTTTAAAACGTTTAAGCGCCTGTTAGAAATCACAAACTCTCTGTTGTGAAGATAACATTGAAAGTCCTCTATCGCAAATTCTGGTTATTAAATATGTCGCTAGGTTGAAGGAGAACATTCGATTCAGAATTTTAATTAACGAAGGTCATATCAAGTGTTTAGGTGTAACCACCTGATATGACCTTTAGTTCATGGAAACTTTTAAAGAAATTGAACAGTTCATCAAATTTCATAGTTAATTTAAGGATTTATTCAGATTCTGTCATTACGTCATTATGGATCAGTTGTTTCGCGAAACTAAAAGAAAATAATAATTTGAATAGTACTTTTACAAAACTTGGAAATTAACTTTTTAATTTGGCGAAATTTTCTAATCCTGTGAAATAGCCGGCTCAGTAATCAGGAGGGTAATGTTTTTCATTTCCTATGCAAAAAATATTTCTTGTTACCCTGATATCTGGGCAATTTATTGATGAAGGTATCAATTGACGCAATTTTTTATTGTTGACATTTGAATTGTCCTCGTTAAACGTCGATGCTCGTCCCGTCCAGACCCTACATTGATCCTACATCTCCCGATAATTATAAATTTGAAAGGGTCCATATTTTATATTTTGTAACAAACTTGATTTCATAACTGCAGTGTAAAGAACGCAAAGAATTTGTTGAAGTAAAACTTCTTTACGCACGCTCGACACTTGAGTGATGAATACGTTACCAAAAAATATGAAACGTTAGGAAAAAATTTGAAACGTTACGAAAAAATGTGAAACGCTAATCAATATGAAACGCTTATCAATGTGAAACGCTAATCAATGATATGAGTTGAGTTGAGAGCCGAGAGCCGAGAGCTGAGAATTGAGTTGAGTTGAGTTGAGTAGAGTTGATGGGGATGTTGAGGGGATAGGGATATTTTTATTCCTGTTATTGTTATATTGTTAATGGACGGCATAAGTTAGTGAAGTTTTACTTCAGCCGTGTGGTCTAAAGCACACTCGTTTTTTTTATACATATGTGATGTGTTTGTTTAAAATATAAAAGGGGAAAATAAAACTTTTTCTGAATAAAATCAGTATTCTTGTAGACTTACTTGTGTTTATTGAATTTTTTTCAGCTATACGCAGTTTTTAATAACAAACGTTAAATGGTTAAATTATTGAAAAAAATTTATAATTTAAAAATATATGTTTTAGGGTTTTTTCTGATTTTCAATTCATTTTAACGAGCCAATAATCATTTAAAAAATAATAATTTTAAATGCAGCTCTCATTTTCTTTGTAAGAAGCAACTTTTGAAACCACAGGCGTTTCTGAATTCAAAATTTGAAATAATTGACACATCCTAATATACAGTATATAGACAAGCAGTTTTATCCTTGATCCAATTGAATGAAATTATGTTTTATACTTTTGTTAATCGGCGTTACGTCGTCCCTGCTCACCTGTGTGGAGGTAATGTAAGTTTTTTTAATGATGTTTATCTTTGAACATTATCCTTATTTTACATATAATTTTTATTATTATTTGAATTTTTTTAAATTTGTATACATGGTCTCTGGGGGTAAAGCGCATTAACTTCGGGAGGTGATTCTACATTATGGTAGGAGTAAAAAAGATTATTAACTTTTTCTGAAATTCCAACCTTTTTTTCCCATACAAAAAGACATACCTACTAAAAAACTTTGTTGCTTGGTAATAATAATGTTGCCCGCACACGCCGGTCTAATTTTATCTTTTTACCACAAAACTACCCATAAAAGTTAGAATTTCGAAAAAAGTATTTATCTATTCTAATCAAGTAGAATCACCTCCCGAAGTTAATGCACTTTACCCCCGGACTCCCTGTATAGGTACCTAGTCTAAGTTTAATTTCACATTATCTTACCTAAATACTTTAATCTGTGTTTTTTTATTATTTTCTTTTCTTTAAATTTTTTTCCACTAACTCCACTTTATGTTTTCTAATCATCTGTGTTTTTCTGTATATAATATGAATTTTTCGTGGAAACTTCGCTGGTTCCAAAGCATGTTTCATGAAATTGTTTTAATAAATGAAATAATAAATTGTTCTTAATTATTACATTAATAAAATGGTGCCACAAAGTGGATTCGCAAAATTTGAAGAAGTATTTTAATAAAATATGTACAACTGTTTGTTTCCTTAGTAAACAAAAATAGACGAACCAACAACTGTCTCCGGCCTACCGTCCAAGTTGGTTTGTTAGATAGTTTCAACATATATTATTTAATATACAACTTTAATTTGACATTTGAAAGACAAAGCTCAAGCTCGTCTGCCTGTTTGTTTATTTATTAGAACCACTTGCTTGTTTAGTTTACCGCGAAATCCATTTCTCATGACTTCTGTATCAATAAGACCCAGTTACATCGCAGATTACAGTTAGCAAGGGTAGAATGTTAATTTATTATTATTTCTGAAAGTCAAAGGTATAATTTATTCTTTATTTGTACCAACAGAGAAATGTACAAAAAGGTAAAAAAGCCGTCTAAAAACGGTGTTCAAAAATTTATTATACTACCAGCGAATTCCCGGCATGCGTTGCAATGCCACTTAATAAAAAATCTCCCTGCGTGTCCTTTCCCATTCGTCCCGATCCCGTTCCCCTTCCGCCTCCCCTTCCCCTCCCATGTCCCCTTCCCTTCCGTTCCCCCGCCATTTTCCCCACTTTCCCCATCCCGTCTGCCGCTCCCCCCTTCCGCAAACTCCCCTCCCGCTTTCCCTTTCCCTGTCTCGCGTTATATTCAGTCCCGGTACAAACACCTCGCGTGCCACCAATTGCGATTTTTTTATACTAATTTTCATTTTTCATGTATTACAAACATTCATTTTTGTATATCATAAGAACAATCAATCAAATTTGGTTCCTAATACAGATACCTATTTAAAATATTTATAATTCTTACTTAGTAGGTACTCCAGTAAATTCATTAATAAAAAGAGTTTATTCGAAAATTGAATTTTGATTGAAGAATCGATGGTTTGCAAAATGTCATTCTACAATTGTGACTTTTTTGAGAGTTTTGAGTTTTTTCAATGATTAAAGATTATTTTCAGATGTATTGTCATCTGGTTGTAATAATCCAGAAACCTTCGCTAGGGTAAAAAGAAGATATTTCGAAAGTTTCAAACATTTTCTATGCTTAATATAGCAATACATAAACAACTTACATATGTACATACATATAAGCAAACATATTTTGATTTTTATATACATACAGTCTTACTCATAATCACAAAATAAGATACAACCACGAGAGCAAGACCGGGGTAGGTGAAATTGTTACTCAACATGGTGGGTCAATCGCGCGCATCCGTGTTTTCTTACCTCGTCGCTATACGGGAGATGTAGTAGCTGTCAGAATTTAAACTACCCGGTCATCAGGGTTAACTCAGTGCCACGGCGTTGTAACTTTCGAAATGGCAAACTTTTATGAGAATCTTGACGTTTTGAATGGAGCATTGGCAAATATTGACCGTATTCGTGCACGAAAAAATGTTCGATCCATTTGCGGCACTTGTGGAAGGAGATTTTAGGTCTAAATATAAATTTACAAAAGTTAACGTCAGACGTTTAATTGCCTTGGTACGATTATAAACGGGATGGCAAAGTATCTACAGATCTCCAAGTTCTCTGTGCCATACGATAATGGGGTAGAAACGAGTGTTTATAATTTAGGTAATTTTTGGAGATCGCTGTCAACGGTTAATATGCACTTTTTAAAAAAAAAAATCTTTTGATTCACCTTAATTACATTAAAAGGCAACTATTTGCATTGGGGAAGTGGAAAATATTTCATTCTAAATTTCGATTACGTAAAATTAAAATTAGCTTTCGTCTTGTGAGATTGTACGCCATTAGCTATTTCGCCGTCACTTTGGTATGTTGGTATTCCTGATACACTTGAATGCATAACGAACGGCTAAAAGATTTTGAAGGTACCACAAAATCTGGAAAGGTAAGTACTAAATTATCGGAGTTTTGGGAATAAAATGACGGAAAAAAACATGCTTTTAATTTCGGTAATTATTTTTTATAATTAATACATTCACTTTTGAATCACAAACCATGTTACACAAACCTAGCGTAGCCGCTAAACTACTTGAAAACTGGGATGTTTTTCTTGCCTTGACGCGGTACTCGGTTCCAATATAAATCGATAAATCCACAGTTACACGCAAGTCTCCTTTGTTGTAGTGGTACAAAGCCCCTGACTAACCTTTGCAGACATTTAGCGGACCAAGGATCGAATACTACAAAATCCAAAAAATATATATATCAGTATAGGAAAAGGTGCACTGGAATTTGACGACAAAAATATTGAAAAAAATCATCATTCACATTCATAAAATAAAGTGCATCGTAGTATACCCACTCTTGCCTACTTTAGTTTTCTGAAGGCATCACTTCTACCGCGTGTGAATTTCACACTCAGATTTTTTTAAAGCTTCTCTCACGTAGATCCAAAGACACAAATTTTTTTTTGGGAAAACGTCTGATTTTAGTGCATCGTTCGTCATTGAAATCGGACTACGACTTCTCGACGGACTATTATGCGCGGGAAAGATCAGCAGAATCTATACATTTTTTCGTATAATTGTATTCACTCGGGCCGCAGGTTGACCTGCCCCCGTTTAAAGTTTATTTTTTCTAGCAGACTAAATACACCCTGAGGTTTAATATACCTAAGTAATATTAATATAGAGTTCGAACCTTTTTTTAGCGATTTAAGATTAAATATATTCACTGAAAAAAAACGTTGGCAATCCTCGGCTTACACTTTACTTTAACAATCTTTGTAAAAGTGCATAAGAAATTAGAGGACTTGATATATTATGAAAGACTATTAAATATGAGTGGAGCCCTGATACAAATAATTTCTTGGACCAAAAGAAGATTTAGTTTGAATTGCCTCAGTTGGTTTATGGTTTGGTTCAAGCATATCGCTGGCCATACATCTCAGTGGGCGAACGATATGGTAAAACAGGTCAAGCCGTAAAGTACCTCTAGCGCTCGTGTGAGCCCAGCCTAAAATTAGAAAAAAATTTAATCCGGCTTAAATTATGGAATATAAAAGTCTGTGTTTTGGGAAAGAGGAGAAAAAAAGTTTATGAGAAAAGATAATTTTATTACCTAGAAGGTAGGGCGGTGTTATTCCTTTTGTTCTAAAATATAAGAAGCTTCCATGCACGAAAACCTGTTTTGCTTGATTAACCAATAATTTTACTTAATAACATATCTGTCTGTTCAAGAGTTAAAGGGAAAGTTGAAGGAAAATTGAAACTCAATAATATCAAAGCAATTCGTTGATTGGACTCTTCAATATTAACATCCCTCTACAGTACAGGGTGGTAAGGGACATACTTGACTTAATTTAACCAGTGATTCCTGACATTATTTGGACTAAAAAATGTTAATAAAATATTGATCTGATCTCCAATGAATTATGGTGTCTTTTTTCATTCTTTCCTATTTCAAACATCAAAAATGTCACCGGAGACAAAAATTTCATTTACATTTTTGACTCCAAATAATATAAGAAATCTCTGGTTAGAGTAAGTCAATTACATTCTTAACACCCTGTAAAAAAGATTTTCCAATTTTTTCAAACTTTTCAAATATTCTATAAACAAAGCGTTGTCAATTTTACACTAAAATAGGTATAGGCTTAATGATTCTTTTCTATTAAATACTCAAAACATTGGAAGAAGAAAGACGTAAAGTAAATTATTATTTATCTTTCATGCATTTAAAATACCAAACTCCAAATTAGACTGTTTCTGAACTCCTGCAACTTACAAACCTACACATACCCACAAGAACAACAAGACACAATACTATATTCTACTGCGGTCGCAATTACACTGCTCATTCCCTGATACAGCGATTTCACACTATGGGAGAACAATATTTGGTGATATTGACATGTTTAATGTTAACTTAGTGAATTCCGCGTATCATATTAAAAACCTATTCCGACCCATTCTTAAAACCTCGTCTCTTTGTAAACCTACCTGGTCATTGTAATTTTTTAATATTTATTTTTTGCAATTTTATTTCGTGTATTTATTATATCATGTATTCTTAATCTATTGTAATTGTATTTTTATTATTTTTTTTTCTCTATACAAAATTATTTCTCGTGTTAAAGTTATGTACTTATATTTATTCAAAACCCTTTTCGGCGTAATATAAATAAATACATAAGCAAGACAAATTACCGTGTCCCGGTGACATTGCTGTCATACTTCATCTATCGTATTGTATAAATGCAGACATTGCTGTCGTAAGTTTATCTATCATATTATAAACATCAGGCTGTAAAGGGGATATTTCATAGAAAAAAATTCTTCAAAAATCAAACAAATAAATTCTTCCAAATGTCATCACCAGTCACTCAGCCGAGTAGCTGACCAATCCTCACCCCGACCTAACTGTCCAATACATACTGATTTTTTTCATGATTTACGTTTAAAAAAATCATAAATGTCACCGGAGACACAATTTCATCCTCATTTTTTACGCCAAAAAATGTCAGGAATCACTGGTGAAAGTAAGTCAAGTGCGTCCTTCTAACCCTGTAGGTATATGTGCACCATTATATAATTATTTTTACTGTTCAATTTCAACGTTTTTTTTTTCTGTTTTTGCTTCTATAAACTGCGTTATTAATAGAACGGATATGATCGCACGAAATTGCCCACTAGAAAAGTCTTTTGTAATTTCCATAAATTTAATGCGAGGAACATTTCACCTTTAATAAAACATAATTTTTCAGATGTTCAGATTATAATGTTTTTATCTCTTAGCGAATTTTGAAAACATTTGTTTGTTGGAAATATTACATTAATAAAATCAGTTCTGAAAATCTAGGCTGTGAAACCTCACGTAGGGACTCCATTATTTAAGAGTGGTAAGGAGAATTTACTAAAAGAAAATAGACCCACTTTTTCTTAGAAAAATAAATATAGTTTGTTTTTTCTCTTAGATTTTTTACTGTATTCCACACAAGACTCGCAACTGCCGGCACAAATGGGTACATGCCGTTGAGGTGATTGTCCCACGAAAACAGCGTTGTAGTTTATAGTAATAATCCAAATATTATTATTATTGGTTTTTATCTACTACTATATATTGTTTATAATTTCAATTTAATTTTATCTAGGAATCCAGTTATTCATAAGATAATTATAACGTAAAATGAAAATATGATGAGCCAATTAAATTAAATTTCGGCCTCAATCGTCGAGTTGAATGGCTCTCCACTAGCAATCCGGAAGTCGAGGGTTCAAACCCCGGCACAAGCAAGTCAATTTCAATTTGATTAAGGTTTGTTATTGCACAATTTATTCATTAAAAATAATATGCAGCATATTTGCGGCAAGTACTTTCAGTATCGCCCTGGTTTAAAGCCAACATTCAG